>CM077663.1:207545708-212545708 GCA_039707655.1 Elymus sibiricus
ATTGTAGCCAAGGGATTCGACACGCATGACGTTTTTGAATAGAGCTATCATGGGATATGGCCACCTTACCAAGACCAAGTACCTTACCCTTGGAGTTGTCTTCAACTGTCACGTACCTTCGCGGTCCATGGTTTGGTGTGATCTCTTCAAACATTTCTCTATCTCCGGTCATATGATCGGTACATCCGCTATCGAGAATCCACTCTTTTCCTCCGGACATGTAATCCTTGAAATTTGCCATGAGACTTAGATTCTTCATGATCTTCTCATGTTCGATATCGAACAACTCATCTTCATCATAGTAGCCATGTTCCACATTGTCATCATCAAGTGGGAAATGCTCGTCACAAGGAACAAGAGATTCTTTAGTGTTGTGATCATGACAATGTTCAAGTTTATGAATGCGAAGGGCCTCTATAATGATGTTGTTGATAGTTATGACATCTCCTTTAGCACGCATAAGGTCTCTAAGCTCAAATAGATAGTCATCAAACTTGGGATCACTAGGCGCCATTTTGTGAAAGGCAATAGTTTTATGAAGGATTTCATCAAGATTACTCAACGAATAACTTGGATATCGTTTCTCCAAGTCATTCCACAAAGTATAAGCACATTCAAAATTCTTCATTTGATTAAGCACAATCCTAGGCAATCCTCTAACGATAAGATTAACAGTTCTAAGATTGCATAGCATATCAATTTCCTCTTCGTGTGTGGGGTGTAAAGGATCAATGGGAGGTACATAGGGGTTCTTAACATACTTGCTCAATTGAAATTTATTAAATAGCTCAAGCATCAAAGTTTTCCATTGACTATAGTACTCCCATCAAGAATAGGCACTCTACAATTCAAACTCCCTATACTAGACACATCCATCTTCCTCCACGGTGATGAAACCGAAGCAATGGAGACCAAAGCTCTGATACCAATTGTGGGATCACTAGATGAGTGTCTAGAGGGGGGGGTGAATAGACTACTAGCAGGAATTTAAAACCTAACCTTTTCCCAAGTTAATTTGCAGGCATATTTTAACAATTATAGCAAGTCTAGCACACCCTACACATGCATGTCAACAAGTATGGCAGCGGAAAGTAAAGACATTGCACATGAAGTAAAGAGTTGAGATAGGAAGGTCAAACGCAATTTGGAGACGCAAGGATTTTTTCCGTGGTTCCGATAGGTGGCGCTATCGTACATCCACGTTTATGGAGTCTTCAACCCACGGAGGGTAACAGTCGCGAGAGTCCACGGAGGGCTCCACCCATAAGGGTCCACGAAGTAGCAACCTTGACTATTCCATAACGGCTTCCGTCCACGAAGGACTAGCCTCACTATGGGTAGATCTTCACGAAGTAGGCGATCTCCTTGCCCGTACAAACTTCTTGGTTCAACTCCACAACACGAAGTAGGAGGCTCCCAAGCGACACCTAACCAATCTAGGAGGCACCACCCTTCAAAAGGTAATAGGCTCGGCAATGTCGATGAACTCCTTGCTCTTGTGCTTCAAGATGATAGACTCCTCAACACACAATCACTCTCTCACAGATTTGGCTATGGTGGAAGAGATTGATTTGGTAAAAAGCAACTTGGGGAGGCTAGAGATCAAGATTCATATAGATGGAGTGGAATAGCTTGATCTCAACACAAGGGTAGGTGGCTCTCTCTCAGAAAATTGGATGGGGCAAGTATGGAATAGTTCTGAGTGCTTCTCTTTCGAGTGGGTGGTGGTGAAGGGGTATATATAGGCATCTCCAAAAACCCAACCGTTACACCTAAAGTGACCAACTCGGTGACACAGATGTGTGAATCTCGGTGGTACCGAAGTGACCAAAAGGTGACAACTTTTGAATCTCGGTGAGACCGATATATAATTCTCGGTGGTACCGATTAGGTGACCAACGGTCAGATTGCGCAACTCGATGACGCCGAATTTCTTATCTCGGTGGTACCGATTCTTGACCAAGGCTTACCAAAGAGTTGGTCCAGAAACTCGGTGGCGCCGATTCACAATTCTCGGTGGTACCGATTCTTGTAAATGGATATCTAGAGAGTTGGTCCAAAACTCGGTGAGACCGACTGGCAAAACTCGGTGGTATCGAAGACTGAAAATGGCTAAACAAAAAGTTGGCAACTGAACTCGGTGGCACCGATGCAGAATCGGTTGCACCGATGTGCTAGGGTTTGGCATGGGTTTGTCTGAGTTTGGGAATCGGTGGCACCAAGTGGGAAGTGTTGGTTGCACCGATTTTGGATATGTGGCTTTGGACAGACTTTTGTGGAAGAGCTTGTGGGTGTTTTTGGTGACTATCTCTTGTGCACGTGGAGCATCTTGTTCACCAACAGTACCTTACCCCCTTTTAATAGTATTGGCTTTCCTATGGACTCAAAGTGATTTCTCACAAAGTAAAATGTAGAGTCATCTTGCTTGAAGCTTTGCCAATCCATTTCCTTGCATCTTGGGGTCTTCTCTTCACAATCCTTTTTGCCAACCCATCTCTCTCTATGGACTCTTACCTGAAATACACTAGGTAGAAATGTTAGTCCAAGAGACAATGTATGTTGTCATGAATTATCAAAACCACCAAGGGAGAATATAGTGCTTTCAGTCGTCGTCGGCGCGGCCGGCCGGGGCCGACCAAGGGGTTTCCCCCAATCCGAATCTCCTCCACCAGCTTCACCCGCGGCCAGGGTCCCGGCAACCTCGCCGGCACCGCCAGGAACCCGCAGGAGAGAGGCCCACAGATCAGGGCCGGAGGACAGCGGTCAGATCTGGCGCCGCCGGCCGTCAGAGCAGCCACGCGACGCCAGCCTCATGCGGCGGTGAGGGAGGGAGGGAGCTCGCGCCCCCGAGCCGTCGCCGTGCAGATCCGCGGCCTCCAGCGTTGGATCCCGCGCCCCCGAGTCGTCATGCGCAGCCACCCTCCTCGGAGCCGCCAGATCCGCGGCCTCCCCGACGCAGGCTTGCTGCGCCACCGAACTCGCACCTCCACGCGCTCGAGCACAGCCCCCCCGGCCCGTGCGTGCACCGGCGCGTGAGGGGCGCCCTGGATCCCGTCGAGATGGGCAGCCCGCGTTGCCGGAGGTCCGACAGGAGCAGGAAGTGCCCCGCCGCCGCCGAGCCGTGCGGGCTTTGCCCGGCGACCTCCGCCGGCGGCGGCAGGGGAAGGGGACCGATGGATCTACGCTGGCGGCGGCTGGGTTTCGCCCCCCTGGCCGCCCGCGGGAGCGACGCGAGGGGAGAAAACTAAAATGATGGAGCTTATCTACAGGCACCAGACGGTGGCAACACTTAACTCTAATGAGTAAGGGGCACATCCATGGTTCCACTACAGGAATCATGCTAGGGTCCGACGGAAAAAGGCATGTCGACGGCCAGACAAAAACTGCCGGCAAACCTTGGACGTCGGCAACTTTGAACCTATGCCGAGGGTAGGCGTCGGCAAATGAGAAACTCTGCTGAGGACAGTTGTCGACAAACATCTGTCCGTCGGCACATGAGCTCACACGTGGCCCCGACGGCCCGTTGGCTAATGGAAGGCTGGCACTGGTAGATCTATGCCGATGACTCTGATGGGGGCCGTCTTCGGAGCCGTCGAAAAGGTATTTTTCTGTATTATTTTTCAAATGTAATTATTTTCTATTTTTTAAAACCTTTGAAAAATGTTTGAATTTCATTAAGTCAAATCTGACTTAACTTAAACATATATAAATTATATATATATATATATATTTGGGATAGAATTTTTCATAAATTATGAATATTCACTTTGTTTATGTTTTCGAATATGCTAAAAAAGCAACCTCATGTACTTTTGCAAATAGCTCCTTATACTTTGTCAAAATCACAAGTAATTCATACTTGCATCGTTTTTCACAAAATTTATATGTTTTCTTATCAGAATCTTAAAAGGATTCCGTTGGTATACTATGCTTTAAAATTGAAACAAACTAAAATCATGTTTGCTTCAAATTTGCACAAAACACCTCTTGTTTGACTTTTTTGTATATTTTCTATTCCTTGGCCAAATGAGGCAAATTTTATATCTATTCGCACCAAATTGTTTCAAGGATTTTAGAAATAATGTTTTTACACATGCGCTTCCACTCACGGAGGTTCGACACTTAGAGGGGGGAATTGCCACCACGGGTAACCAGATAGAATATTTTTTAATCTTGGGCCAAATGTGTTTTTTCATGTGTCTATGACGTGAACCAACACAACCAAGAGGAAAACTCCATTGGTCATCTCCCCTTCGAAACTGGTCAAAGGGGTAAACCGCGTTGGGCCCACGGGCTAGGGTGTCACCTGAAACAGGGCTTCGGAGTGTCGTAATCCTTTCAAAACTAGCATGTGGCCCTAGCATATGTGCATAAGTGTGGTTTCGGGGTGGAAAGATCCAATACACATGTGCCAAGTGTGACCACTTTCACACACATACGCTGCCACTTGAGAATGTTTTGCACTTAGAGGGGGAAACTCCCACTTCGGGTAAACCGGTGGAAATCTTGTGATAACTTGGGTCAAACATGGGTTTCCATGTTCCTATGGCCTAAACCAACACAACCAAGTAGAAAAATCCATTGGTCAAATGTCCTTCGACGCTGGTCAAACGGGTCAGGGTTAGTCCGTCGTGGGGTCTTCACAGGGTTGGAATCCCATCCAAACATGCATTGTGGTGCTCCCTAGTGGGGAGCTATGCTGAGGGAAAATTCATCGACATAGATGGGAGAGATACCAAGGGCTATGCTGTCGGCATAGCTCGCCACCAGGGAACACGAGTTGCTGCCACATGGCAAGGTATGCTGCCGTCGCCTTAGATAGGAGATATGCCGAGGGCGACCGTAGACATAGCTCGCCACCAGGGACGAGCAGGTGATGCCATGTGGCAAGCTATGCCGACAGCTTTGCCGTCGGCATACCTGTCCAAACATCGTCAAACGAATGGTAACAAGTAGTTTGTTTGCCGACGAATTTTCTATGCCGACGTCGATGATAAGCCTCTGGTGTTGCCAGGTATATTGATGGCTTTTGTACGCTAACGGTTTAGGGTTCAACCATCAAGGAATTCGACGACAACATTACACTAAGGGCAGCCGTCGTCATATGACTTTGCCGAGGGTTTTTTGTACTATGCCGAAGGCTTCTGGCCGTCGGCATATGAGCCGAATCATGTAGTGTTCCTGTTGGCATTTAGCACCGGGGCAGGGGTTCCGATGGTATGGTGGATACTTTAGTATGACTCATGCCAATGTGAGTTGGCAGCGGTCAGTTCTGCGTCCAAATATGGGCGGCCCCTGACATCCTTGGTAGTGGTCTAAGTGTTGGTAATATGCTCTAGAGGCAATAATATTGCAATATTATTTATTTACAAGTTTAATTGATATTTATATTCTATGCTATAAGTGCTATAGTTCTTGAATATGCAATTCAGAGGAAAACTCGTGAGGACATGTAGAGTTATAAACGGTAAAATAAGATTCCTAGTCTTGCCTCTAGGGCTAGCTCAATTATGATTGATGGTTCCTTTTCCTGACCATGGGCATGACAATAGTGCTAACAACATTTGAGAGCACGATATTGGTAGAACACTCGTGTTGAATTGACCCAAGTTCTATGTTATACTTAGAGATGAAATCGTCAAAATTCTGTAGTCCATAACACGGGAGTTAACGTACATATCATTCCTTAGACCATGAGATTATCAAGTCACTCCATACCAGACGGTGCACTTTGGGGTTGTTCCAACGTCATCCGCAACAGAGTGATCATAAAGACAACTTATGAGTTCATCGGAAACGTATGACGAGAGACTAGATAGCTCGAGATTGGGATGTGCTCCTCCGGTGATGGAGAGACATTCTTAGGGCCTCTCAGCGTGACGACATCCATTATCATCTGGCGAGACAAAACATGAATTGATCACGAGGAAGTCAGAACACAAGAACGAGAAAAGTGAATAGATTTGAACTCACGGGGATACCGATACTCACCACGGGTTTTTTAACGTATCACGAAGAAAAATGAATAGCATATGATAACCAAAGGTTCGCTCGAATATCATTCGTGTGAGTATAAGGGTCAATATGGATGTCCATGGTTCTGCTATTGATCATTAAACGGAAAGTGTTTTCGTTCATGTCTATATTTCACCGAACCTATAGGGTCACGCGCTCAAGGGTTTATCATCTGTTAACTTGTATTGGAGTTTGGAATATGAGAAAATATTATCAGAAAAGTTTCGATGATAACAGAAATTGTTTCGAGATAAACTGGAAGCGTCTCGGGGTCATCAGTAGAGTTTCAGTAATATCGGATAGGTGAAAAATATACTGGAGGACCTAAAAAAATATAGGAGGGATCCAAAACTTACCGAGAGCCCCCTGCCCCAGGATTTATCTAGGCACCTTAGGATGCCCCTAATGGGCCTAGAAGGCCAATTAGGGAAGGCGCCCCCTCTTGGCTTATTGGACAAGTTAAGGGGGGATGGAAGTGTTGGAAATATGCCCTAGAGGCAATAATAAATTGGTTATTGTTATATTTCCTTGTTCATGATAATCGTTTATTATCCATGCTATAATTGTTTTGATTGGAAACTCAAATACATGTGTGGGTACATAGACAACACTGTGTCCCTAGTAAGCCTCTAGTTGACTAGCTTGTTGATCAAAGATGGTTAAGGTTTCCTAGCCATGGACATGAGATGTCATTTTGATAACGGGATCACATCATTAGGAGAATGATGTGATGGACAAGACCCAAACTGTAAACGTAGCATTTGATCGTGTCAGTTTATTGCTATTGTTTTCTGCATGTCAAGTATCTGTTCCTATGACCATGAGATCATGCAACTCCCTGACATCGGAGGAGTACCTTGTGTGTATCAAACGTCGCAACGTAACTGGGCGACTATAAAGGTGCTCTACAGGTATCTCCGAGGATGTCTGTTGGGTTGGCATGGATCAAGACTGGGATTTGTTACTCCGTATGACGGAGAGGTATCTCAGGGCCCACTCGGTAATACAACATCACAATGAGCCTTGCAAGCAATGTGACTAAAGTGTTAGCCACGAGATCTTGTATTACGGAACGAGTAAAGAGACTTGCCGGTAACGAGATTGAACTAGGTATAGTGATACCGACGATCGAATCTCGGGCAAGTAACATACCGAAGAACAAAGGGAACAGCATACGGGATTAACTGAATCCTTGACATAGAGGTTCGACCGATAAAGATCTTCGTAGAATATGTAGGAGCCAATATGGGCATCCAGGTCCCGCTATTGGTTATTGGCCGTAGAGGTGTCTCGGTCATGTCTACATAGTTCTCGAACCCGCAGGGTCTACACACTTAACGTTTGGTGACGATTAGTATAATTGAGTTATTATGTTGGTGACCGAAAGTTGTTCGGAGTCCCGGATAAGATCCCGGACATGACGAGGATCTCCGGAATAGTCCGGAGGTAAAGATTGATATATGTGATAATAGTGTTTTGATCTCCGGAAGAGTTCCGAAGTTCACCGGAAGGGGTTCCGGATGTTTACCGAAGTGTTCGGGTGCAGCAACACTTTATATGAGCCAAAGGGATAAAGCCCACAAGGTATTGGAAAGTGCAAAAGTAGTTTTGCTGCCGCGTAAGCGGTACTACCGCTTGGTGAAGCGGTACTACCGCCGGAGCGGTACTACCGCTTGTGTGAAGCGGTACTACCGCCCAAGCGGTACTACCGCTTGTGTGAAGCGGTACTACCGCTTGTGCGCGGCTGTGCACGGTTCGGCAGGGATCCGAGTTGGACTCTTTCCCTGCGGGCCAAACCGACCTTGTGCGGGCAAAACCGACCCGGAGGAGGCTTTTACTCCAAGTTTAGACCCCAAGGCTCAACATATAAATAGAGGGGCAGGGCTAGCACACGGGACACATCAGGATTTCCCAAGCCGTGTGCCGGCAACCCTAGCCCTCTAGTTCCTCCGTCATAATCTCCGTAGCGCTTGGCGAAGCCCTGCAGAGATTGTTCCTCACCACCATCACCACGCCGTCGTGCTGCTGGAACTCAACCACTACTTCACCATCGCTCGCTGGATCGAGGAGGTGAAGGCGTCATCAAGCCGTACGTGTGTTGAACGCGGAGGTGCCGTCCGTTCGGCACTAGATCGGAAGGATCGTGATTGGATCGCGGGACGCTCGGCGATTTGGATCGCGAAGACGTTCGACTACATCAACCGCGTTTATTAACGCTTCCGCTTAGCGATCTACAAGGGTATGTAGATTCACTCTCCCTCTCGTAGATGCTCATCACCATGGATAGATCTTATGTGTGCGTAGGAAAATTTTTGTTTCCCATGCAACGTTCCCCAACAGTGGCATCATGAGCTAGGTCTATGCGTAGATGAGATCTCGAGTAGAACACAAACGAGTTGTGGGCGTGGGTGTATACATATTGCTTGCCGTTACTAGTTGATACTTGATTCAGCGGTATTGTGAGATGAAGCGGCCCGGACCGACATTACGCGTACGCTTACGCGAGACTGGTTTTACCGCTGCGTGCACTTGTTGCATAAAGGTGACTGGCGGGTGTCTGTCTCTCTCACTTTAGTTGAATCGGTTCAATGAAGAGGGTTCTTTTAGAAGATCAAAAAGCAATCACTACACCACGTTGTGGTTTTGCGTAGGTAAGAACGGTTCTTGCAAACCCGTAGCAGCCACGTAAAATTTGCAACAACAATTAGAGGACGTCTAACTTGTTTTTGCAGGGTATGTTGTGATGTGATATGGCCAATTACATGATGAGATATATGTGATGTATGAGATGATCATGTTTTGTATAGAATATCACGACTTGCATGTCGATGAGTACGGCAACTGGCAGGAGCCATAGAGTTGTCTTTAATTATTGTATGACCTGCGTGTCAATCATTAAGCGCTATGTAATGCTTTACTTTATCGCTAAACGTTAGCTATAGTCGTGGAAGCAACAGTCAGCGCGACAACCTTATGGCGACACGTTGATGGAGATCAAGATGATGGAGATCATGGTGTCATGCCGGTGACGATGGAGATCATGCCGGTGCTTTGGAGATGGAGATCAAAAGCACAAGTTCATGGCCATATCATGTCACTTATGATTTGCATGTGATGTTAATCCTTTTATGCATCTTATTTTGCTTAGGACGACGGTAGCATTATAAGGTGATCCCTCACTTAAATTTCAAGATAAATTGTGTTCTCCCCAAGTGTGCACCGTTGCGAAAGTTCGTCGTTTCGAGACACGCCGTGATGATCGGGTGTGATAGACTCTACGTTCGCATACAACGGGTGTAAGCCATGTTACACGTGCGGAACACTCGGGTTAAACTTGACGAGCCTAGCATGTACAGACATGGCCTCGGAACACAAGAGACCGAAAGGTCGAACATGAGTCATATAGTAGATATGATCAACATGAAGATGTTCACCATTGAAACCACCTCAACTCACGTGATGATCGGACTTGAGTTGGTGGATTTGGATCATGTTACACTCGAATGATCGGAGGGATGTCAATTTGAGTGGGAGTTTTTTAAATATGATTAACTAAACTCATTATCTAAGAACAATAGTCTAAGTTGTCTTTGCTATATTTATGTTGTAGATCATGGCTCGCGCAGTAGCACCCCTGAATTTTAATGCGTTCCTAGAGAAAGCTAAGTTGAAAGATGATGGAAGTAACTTTGTGGACTGGGCCCGTAATCTAAGGATTATCCTTACGGCTTCCCAGAAGGCTTATGTCCTTGATGCACCGCTTGGTGATCCACCCGCTCCAGTTGAGTCTCTAGACGTTGTGAACGCCTGGCAGGCTCGTTCTGATGATTACTCAATAGTTCAATGTGCAATGTTGTATGGCTTAGAACCGGGACTTCAAAGACGTTTTGAACGTCATGGAGCATATGAGATGTTCCAGGAGTTGAAGTTTATCTTTCAGAAGAATGCCCGGATCGAGAGATATGAGATCTCCGATAAATTCTATGCTTGCAAGATGGAGGAGAACGGGTCTATCAGTGATCACGTGCTCAGAATGTCTGGGTACTCTACCCGTCTGGCTGAATTGGGGATGCCCCTTCCGCCAGAGGCTATCACTGACAGAGTTCTTCAATCATTGCCACCTAGCTACAAGAGCTTCGTGTTGAACTATAACATGCACGGGATGAACAAGTCAGTCGCCGAGCTGTTTGCGATGCTGAAAGCCGCTGAGTCTGAAATTCAGAAGGAGCATCAAGTGTTGATGGTCAATAAAACCACTAGTTTCAAGAAAAATGGCAAGGGTAAGAAGGGTAACTCCAAGAAGAGTGGCAAAGCAGTTGCTCCTCTCGTGAAGAAACCCAAGGCTGGACCCAAACCAGAAACTGTGTGTTTTCATTGCAAGGGAACTGGACACTGGAAGCGGAATTGCCCCAAGTATTTGGCTGACAAGAAGGCGGCCAACAACAAACAAGGTATATATGATATACATGTTATTGATGTGTACCTTACCAACTCTCGTTGTAGTGCCTGGGTATTTGATACCGGTGCGGTTGCTCATATTTGCAACTCAAAACAGGAACTGCGGAATAGACGGAGGCTGGCAAAGGACGAAGTGACGATGCGCGTGGGAAATGGTTCCAAGGTTGATGTGATCGCCGTCGGCACGCTCGCTCTTCGATTACCGTCGGGATTAGTGATGAACCTAAATAAGTGTTATTTGGTGCCTGCGTTAAGCATGAACATTATATCTGGATCTTGTTTATTGCGAGACGGTTACTCATTTAAATCAGAGAATAATGGTTGTTCTATTTATATGAGTAATATCTTTTATGGTCATGCACCCAATGTGAGGGGTTTATTCTTATTGAATCTCGATAGTAATGATACACATGTTCATAACATTGATGCCAAAAGATGTAGAATTGATAATGATAATACCACTTTCTTGTGGCACTGCCGTTTAGGTCATATTGGCGTAAAACGCATGAGGAAGCTCCATGCTGATGGACTTTTGGAGTCACTTGATTTTGAATCACTTGACACATGTGAGCCATGCCTCATGGGCAAGATGACTAAAACGCCGTTCTCTGGAATAATGGAACGGGCAAGTGACTTATTGGAAATCATACATACTGATGTGTGTGGTCCGATGAGTATTGAGGCGCGCGGTGGTTATCGTTATTTTCTCACCTTCACTGATGACTTAAGTAGATATGGGTATATTTACTTAATGAAACACAAGTCTGAAACATTTGAAAAGTTCAAACAATTTCAGAGTGAAGTTGAGAATCATCGTAACAAGAAGATTAAATTCCTACGATCTGATCGAGGAGGAGAATATCTGAGTTATGAGTTTGGCAGTCACTTAAGACAGTGTGGAATTGTTTCACAATTGACACCGCCTGGAACACCACAGCGTAATGGTGTGTCCGAACGTCGTAATCGAACCTTATTGGATATAGTGCGATCTATGATGTCTCTTGCCGATTTGCCACTATCGTTTTGGGGTTATGCATTAGAGACAGCTGCATTCACTTTAAATAGGGCACCATCGAAATCCGTTGAGACAACGCCATATGAACTTTGGTTTGACAAGAAGCCAAAGCTGTCGTTTCTTAAAGTTTGGGGATGTGATGCTTATGTCAAAAAGCTTCAGCCTGAAAAGCTGGAACCCAAAGCGGAGAAATGCGTCTTCATAGGATACCCAAAAGAGACAGTTGGGTATACCTTCTATCTCATATCCGAAGGCAAAGTGTTTGTCGCTAAAAACAGAACATTTCTTGAGAAAGAGTTTCTCTCGAAAGAATTGAGTGGGAGGAAGATAGAACTTGATGAGGTTGTTGAACCTTTACTTCAACCTGAGAGTAGCGCAGCGCAGAAAATTGTTTCTGTGGAGCCTACATTAGCTGAAGAGGAAGTTAATGATGATGATCATGAAGCTTTGGATCAAGTTGCTATCGAACCTCGTAGGTCGACAAGGACGCGTACTGCTCCCGAGTGGTACGGCAACCCTGTCTTAGACATCATGTTGTTAGACAACGATGAACCTACGAGCTATGGAGAAGCGATGATGGGCCCGGATTCCGAGAAGTGGTTAGAGGCCATGAAATCCGAGATGGGATCCATGTATGAAAACAAAGTATGGACTTTGGAAGTATTACCTGAAGGGCGTAAGGCCATTCAGAACAAATGGATCTTTAAGAGGAAGACGGACGCGGACGGTAATGTCACCGTCTATAAAGCTCGACTTGTGGCAAAGGGTTTTTCACAAGTTCAAGGAGTTGACTACGATGAGACCTTCTCACCCGTAGCGATGCTTAAGTCCGTCAGAATCATGTTAGCAATAGCTGCCTTTTTTGATTATGAAATTTGGCAGATGGATGTCAAAACAGCGTTCCTTAACGGTTTCCTTAAGGAAGAGTTGTATATGATGCAACCAGAAGGTTTTGTCGATCCAGAGAATGCTGACAAAGTTTGCAAACTCCAGCGATCCATTTATGGACTGGTGCAAGCATCTCGGAGTTGGAATCTTCGTTTTGATGAGGTGATCAAAGCGTTCGAGTTTATACAAGTTTACGGAGAAGCTTGTATTTACAAGAAAGTGAGTGGGAGCTCTATAGCGTTTCTAATATTATATGTGGATGACATATTACTGATTGGAAACAATATAGAAATGCTGGAAAGCGTAAAGGAATATTTGAACAAGAGTTTTTCAATGAAGGACCTAGGAGAAGCTGCTTTCATATTAGGCATCAAGATCTATAGAGATAGATCAAGACGCTTAATAGGACTTTCACAAAGCACATACCTTGATAAGATTTTGAAGAAGTTCAAAATGGATCAGTCCAAGAAGGGGTTCTTGCCTGTTTTGCAAGGTGTGAAGTTGAGTAAGACTCAATGCCCAGTGACTGCAGAAGATAGAGAAAAGATGAGTGTCATCCCCTATGCTTCAGCCATAGGCTCTATCATGTATGCAATGCTGTGCACAAGACCCGATGTCAGCCTTGCCATAAGTATGGTCGGAAGGTTTCAAAGTGATCCAGGAATGGAACACTGGACGGCGGTCAAGAATATCCTGAAGTACCTGAAAAGGACTAAGGACATGTTTCTCGTTTATGGAGGTGATCAAGAGCTCGTCGTAAAGGGTTACGTCGATGCAAGCTTTGACACTGATCCGGATGACTCTAAGTCACAAACCGGATACGTATTTATTCTTAATGGGGGTGCGGTTAGCTGGTGCAGTTCCAAGCAAAGCGTGGTAGCTGATTCTACATGCGAAGCGGAGTACATCGCTGCCTCGGAGGCGGCGAAGGAAGGTGTCTGGATGAAGGAGTTCATGACAGATCTTGGAGTAGTGCCTAGTGCACTTGACCCAATGACTCTGTTTTGTGATAATACTGGTGCCATTGCTCTAGCCAAGGAACCAAGATTTCACAAGAGGACCAGACACATAAAGCGACGTTTCAATTCCATCCGCGATTACATCAAGGAGGACGACATAAATATTTGCAAAGTACACACGGATCTAAATGTTGCAGATCCGATGACTAAACCTCTTCCAAGGGCTAAACATGAACAACACCAGAACTGCATGGGTGTTCGATTCATTATAATGTAAATCACATAGTGATGTGAACTAGATTATTGACTCTAGTGCAAGTGGGAGACTGTTGGAAATATGCCCTAGAGGCAATAATAAATTGGTTATTGTTATATTTCCTTGTTCATGATAATCGTTTATTATCCATGCTATAATTGTTTTGATTGGAAACTCAAATACATGTGTGGGTACATAGACAACACTGTGTCCCTAGTAAGCCTCTAGTTGACTAGCTTGTTGATCAAAGATGGTTAAGGTTTCCTAGCCATGGACATGAGATGTCATTTTGATAACGGGATCACATCATTAGGAGAATGATGTGATGGACAAGACCCAAACTGTAAACGTAGCATTTGATCGTGTCAGTTTATTGCTATTGTTTTCTGCATGTCAAGTATCTGTTCCTATGACCATGAGATCATGCAACTCCCTGACATCGGAGGAGTACCTTGTGTGTATCAAACGTCGCAACGTAACTGGGCGACTATAAAGGTGCTCTACAGGTATCTCCGAGGATGTCTGTTGGGTTGGCATGGATCAAGACTGGGATTTGTTACTCCGTATGACGGAGAGGTATCTCAGGGCCCACTCGGTAATACAACATCACAATGAGCCTTGCAAGCAATGTGACTAAAGTGTTAGCCACGAGATCTTGTATTACGGAACGAGTAAAGAGACTTGCCGGTAACGAGATTGAACTAGGTATAGTGATACCGACGATCGAATCTCGGGCAAGTAACATACCGAAGAACAAAGGGAACAGCATACGGGATTAACTGAATCCTTGACATAGAGGTTCGACCGATAAAGATCTTCGTAGAATATGTAGGAGCCAATATGGGCATCCAGGTCCCGCTATTGGTTATTGGCCGTAGAGGTGTCTCGGTCATGTCTACATAGTTCTCGAACCCGCAGGGTCTACACACTTAACGTTTGGTGACGATTAGTATAATTGAGTTATTATGTTGGTGACCGAAAGTTGTTCGGAGTCCCGGATAAGATCCCGGACATGACGAGGATCTCCGGAATAGTCCGGAGGTAAAGATTGATATATGTGATAATAGTGTTTTGATCTCCGGAAGAGTTCCGAAGTTCACCGGAAGGGGTTCCGGATGTTTACCGAAGTGTTCGGGTGCAGCAACACTTTATATGAGCCAAAGGGATAAAGCCCACAAGGTATTGGAAAGTGCAAAAGTAGTTTTGCTGCCGCGTAAGCGGTACTACCGCTTGGTGAAGCGGTACTACCGCCGGAGCGGTACTACCGCTTGTGTGAAGCGGTACTACCGCCCAAGCGGTACTACCGCTTGTGTGAAGCGGTACTACCGCTTGTGCGCGGCTGTGCACGGTTCGGCAGGGATCCGAGTTGGACTCTTTCCCTGCGGGCCAAACCGACCTTGTGCGGGCAAAACCGACCCGGAGGAGGCTTTTACTCCAAGTTTAGACCCCAAGGCTCAACATATAAATAGAGGGGCAGGGCTAGCACACGGGACACATCAGGATTTCCCAAGCCGTGTGCCGGCAACCCTAGCCCTCTAGTTCCTCCGTCATAATCTCCGTAGCGCTTGGCGAAGCCCTGCAGAGATTGTTCCTCACCACCATCACCACGCCGTCGTGCTGCTGGAACTCAACCACTACTTCACCATCGCTCGCTGGATCGAGGAGGTGAAGGCGTCATCAAGCCGTACGTGTGTTGAACGCGGAGGTGCCGTCCGTTCGGCACTAGATCGGAAGGATCGTGATTGGATCGCGGGACGCTCGGCGATTTGGATCGCGAAGACGTTCGACTACATCAACCGCGTTTATTAACGCTTCCGCTTAGCGATCTACAAGGGTATGTAGATTCACTCTCCCTCTCGTAGATGCTCATCACCATGGATAGATCTTATGTGTGCGTAGGAAAATTTTTGTTTCCCATGCAACGTTCCCCAACAGGAAGTTGGAGGAGGACCCCCCTCCTTGGCCAGCACGCAAGGGAGGGAGACCCCCTCCCCATGTTGGCCTCCACCCACCTATATATATATATATGAGGGGGGGGTCGTTTCCTAGAGACACACAAGTCCCTTTGTTCTAGCACTCCCTCTCTAGTTCTCTCTAGTTTTAGATAATAGAGTTTCCACATGAGGTTCTCTTCACCCTCCTCTAGCTCTCTGGCGACGCAAAGCTCTGGTCGGCGAAGTGTTGCTGGATCGTCAAGCCCGTACGCGTGCAATCCGTAGAGAGATCGTGCTTTCGATCTCTGTTTGAGGGATCGTTCATGTGACGGTTCCAGGGACTTCAGGAACGATATACACCAACTCTTCTTTCGCTGCAACTCGAAGTTGGTAACAGTACAATACAAACTTGTATGCATCATCATATTGATTCTGGTATGTTGATCGTAGGCTGATTTTCTTTTGTTTTTTACTACTTTCCCAATACTAAGGTGGGAATATGACAACGTGTATAATTCACGGAATTCATGGCCGTCCCCAAAGGCCCGAAATATCTTCATCATTCTCCTATTCAAGTTTTTGTTATACTTGTCCGAAGCACGAAGGATCAAGTTCAAATCTCCTAGGAGCATATCCATGTCTCAGCTCCTCTAGAAACATGTTTTTGTTCGCATCCAATTAGGGGTAGATTTATTTGCAGAAAACTAACATATTTGTGGTTAGGTTTGCATAAGACTGCAGGTGCATTTTTTTTGCAAAAGCCAGTGCATATTCAATAATTCTTTTGCAGAAAACACTTATCCGGGGATTTGGCCCATTTGATCACTTTTTGACAAGTGGGGCCTGATTGTAAGGAGCTGACTTGGCAAAAAATTAGGTGTTTTGGTCCCGACCCCCACCCCCGTGTTGCCAGAGCGACACGGGGGAACCCTACCCGCTGTCGGCGACGGAGCCTCTCCTCCGCCTTCCCCACTTCGCCGATGCCGGCGAAGCCACACTACGCCCAGAGATGCGGCGGGGGGGGGGAGTGTGGGCAGATCCGTTCCTCTCCACCGCATCCCCCTCCCCACCCTGCCTTGGATGGTGGGTCCCCTCGTCCACGGTTGTGGCGACGACTATGACGTGTTGGTGTTGAGGTCAAGATGGCTGTTTCCCAGCGGCGGCTGCCTTTGGAAGCGCCGATTTGGTGGCATGGCAGGCGTTTGAGGCCTCACGCGAGGTATTTTGTCGGCACTGCTCCGGCCCCGGCAGCCCAGTGTCCATGTCTTGCCAGCGCCCTCTGCCAGCGTGGTTCCGGCCCCGATGATCCGTAGCCGCGTCTTCCAGCTTCCTCGACTTGTCGGTGTCCTCATGGACTCAGCCCCGGTGGCTCGGAGGTGCGTGTCTCTAGTTCCTAGCTTGCCGACGTCGCCGCTCGTCGTCTCAACCCCTTGGTCGGCTCTCTCTATCCCGCCACATACATGACCTTGTCCACCTCCACTCCATGTTCCTGTGTCATACGCAATGTTCATGTGTGTGGGGGCGCCGACGCCTCTCTCCAACGTCAGGTGCATCCTTACCCCCTTATGGAGGTGACAGTTTCGGCTAGTGGCCTGACTTCATCATCTTCGAGTCCCAACCCGGCGGCTATGGGATTGCCTAGACTCAGGCCAGGGAGAAATCTCTGCTCGGTTTGCCGATGCTGGAAGCGGCAACACTCGTGGGTGTCGTTTACCTTCTTCGAGGCGTTGTCATGGCCTTTATCTGCGCCCCTCTTCGAGCATACGTGAAACCTAGGTTCGGTTCCTCAGATCGGATGGTGATGGCGTCACGACATCATTCTCTTTCTCGAAGGCACCATCTTGCCTACTCGCGATGTCCATCGTTGTTGCCCTTTGGCGATGTTATATATCATGTTCGTCTGGTCCACCTCTCTGGTTCGGGGTTTTGGTGGGTTTACGTGTGTTGTAATCTCTGTTTGGGCCAGGCACCCCTTGTTTCCCTTGTTCCGGGTACCATGTTCACGCCTTTTTGCGTCCGTGTCATGTGTTGTACCCTCGTTTATACTTTTTCTTCCCTCTATTAATGAAACGATACACAAGCTTTGCGTATTCGCGAATTTTTTAGTTGTTTTCTATAAATCACCCGATCCAACGGTGAGCAAACGAACCAAATCCCTCGATCGGTGTTTTCTGCAAAATAATTGCTAAAGTGGTGGCTTTTGCAAAAAAAAAAATGTTCTAGATAGTTTTCTACAAATCTAACCACAAATTTGATAATTTCTTGCAATGACCTCTTGGGGCCCGCATACCACGGTGAGCCACTAGGAATTGCCATCCTAGAGCCGCACCAAACTAGTGATCGAGTTGGTGTCCTTGACTACCTGTTCAATAGAAAGAAGGGATTAATGGATTAGCCCCTCCCTGATGAGATGTGTGAATTAGTTGACTGGATTATGCTGGTCCTAGCTGCGTCGGCAGCTTCCTATAAATATCGGTTCAAACACTAGTGCTCTGTCTTTTACTCCGCTTTTCAAATGAGATTAGTGGCACGTCAGAAAGCTGGTTGCTGAGTAGACAGATACAAAGAGCGATCGAGGACACAAGATGTGCTATATCCCTGTTATATTGTCATACTATCATCGGTAAGGCCCGCTGATAGAACTAAAGCAAAATCAAAAGCTTAAAGTTTTGCTCCACCACAAAACTTTTGATTATGATTTGCGAGTTTATCTCTATTAACTTTGTGATGTTGTTATATATATACATGTTGTTGGTCTAAGGATAAGATCAGGACCGAGGAGTTTGTGGATTGCTAGCTCTCTACGAAAGTTGAAAGTGCGTCCTGTTGGTAGCTCTGCGGTGTGGCGTGCGTCAATCGCAAACTCGCGGCCAACATCGTATCTTGAACCCTTAGATGAAACAACGGATATATGCGCTACGACCATCATGCGCGTAAAGCATCCCAATGCAGTCATCTCCTCCTTTTGCTTCTTTTCCGAAGATCTGTCCCAAAGAACTACTAGCATATCTTCATGATCGGATATATGAGTCGTCACTAACCACGACCACATGGCTCCACCGTAGTTTTATGACACATAAAGGGCATTGTCTACGTGCCATTGTATCCAGTAATGTGGACGGCCCAAGACTGGGACACGCACGCCGGCACACGTGTCTACATGCGTAGGCACATCAGTAGCGTGGGGTATCTGAACCTGTGCACCACTGCACCACCATGCGATTCAGTGCTTCTTGAGGCCGTTTGATACAACATATAGGACTAAAAAGCACTGGTCGTCAGCCTAATCGTTTCCGGTACGTGTAAGCCATCAGAACACCACGATACAATTGATCGATCCGTCCATGTTGGCACATACGCAAAAACACACTACTCCAATATCGCTAGTACGTACCAACAGGTGTCGATGGATGCCTCGAGGGACATTACCTTTGTCTTTGTGGTATCGACACTACACCACACGAGGCCTCTCGCTCGTTGGATGTCGAACCTTTGCCTTTCACGGGAGAGAGATGCCATCGCCACGCCGATGCGAATTTTTGTCGAAAAAGACCACCTGCGCAATCGAATTGCCAGAAAAAACCCCCTCTAAGACGATTTGACAAAAAGGACCCCCTCGGCCGTGGCGGCAGGCGCGCCAGGCGACACGTAGCACCTGCCGCCACGGTGCGAGGCGGCAGCCCCTGCCGCCACTGCGTCAAGCGGCACGCTGCCTGGAACGGGAATCGGCTGGCGCGACGGAACGGGCTGGCGCTGTGGGCCCCTGCCGCCTGAGGGGCTGGCGGCAGAACTGTAGCAGCCGGGCCCGGCCGCCTCAGGGGCTGGCGGCAGGTCCCCATGCATCTACGTACTCGCCAGCGCCAATGATGTAGCTACAAGCACCCGTTTAGGCAGGCAGTCATACATTGCTACTGCATTATATGCGTACGTGCTTCCATTTCCATATATGTACTTGCATGCCAACGGATGGCCGGTTGTACATGCAGTACTTAGTACTTGCATGTTCGCACGTACGTACGTACGTAGTAGTACTGGAATAGCTATAGCTGATTATATATCGCAGTACTGGATGGACGTGTGCACGCATGCGTAGTGGGCAGCAGCAAATGAACAGACCTGCCGCCAGCCCCTGAGGCGGCCGGGACCGGCTGCTACAGTCCTGCCGCCAGCCCCTGAGGCGGCAGGGGCCCACAACGCCAGCCCGTTCCGTCGCGCCAGCCGATTCTCGTTCCAGGCAGCCTGCCGCCTGACACAGTGGCGGCAGGGGCTGCCGCCTCGCACCTTGGCGGCAGGTGCCACGTGTCGCCTGGCGTGCCTGCCGCCAAGGCCGAGGAGGTCCTTTTTGTCAAATCGTCTCAGAGGGGGTCTTTTCTGGCAATTCGATTGCGCAGGTGGTCTCTTTCGACAAAAAATCCGCCGATGCCGCGTTGGTCTTTTGATGACTGTAGGTGTGTAGTGTAGGGTGGTAACGGGAAAAGATGTCCGAAATGTGATTTCGCCATGGGCTAATTGTCGTGTAAAGTGGATTTTCCTCGTCAGCCATGAGTGCGCGTGAGTGGTGGCGAGACCGGGCATCGATGGCGACGCGTCGTCGGCGTCGATCGGAGCGCCGTCCATTCCGCGAGCTTATAAAACGGCTGCTGTGGAGGCTCTTTTGTGCAAACGGTGCCTTCATCTCAAATCAGAAGCTACTACCTAATTGTCGAACATGACTGCCGAGATGGCGACTTCCGGCGATTGCCGGCGACTGGCGTGATGCCGTTCCCTGCCCCACCCTCTTGTTTTCCTCCCTTCCATCCACTCTGAGCCGATCTCCCTTCTCCCAGTTCGTTCCTCTCCTGTGACCTCTCTCTTCCTCTGTTCTTGCCAGCTCTCCTCTAGCTAGTTCCGCCGTCGAGCTTTTAAGCTGCCCCAGCCCAGATCTGCCGCCTCCGATTCCTCTCCCTCTTGCTTCTTGCGCTGCATCCCATCCCCCTTTCGTACCTCTCCTCCGCCCCTTCTCTTGGCGGCTCTGTCCAGTTCCCCTTTTCCTAGTTCTTTCCTCTTCCCTGGATCCCTCTTCTTTCCTATTTCCTCCATTTTTTCCTCTAATCCGCCTTTCCAGCCTACTTCTCTATATTTTTTCTTTCTCTTTTCCCCAGTGGTCTTCTCGGCTCCTCTTGATGGCGCCTGGGAGCCTTGGGCTGGATTCCATGGTCCTTCATCAGCTGAGGACGCGGGCATTGCTTTTGGTTCGCAGCTCGTGCGACCCGGAGCGTTGCTTGCAGGTTATGCGGGCTCGAGCGGCGGCTTTCTTTGATTCCGGCAACCTGGGCGTTGTTACCATCAAGGAATCCGTAGAGGAGGGGCGCGTCGTTCGGTTGGACTCTGCTCCTTCTGCCTCGTTGGTTGTCTTTGGTAAGGTATCAACAACTGAACCGGTTGAGCAACCCCATATTGAAGATGAGGTGACTGATGAAAATTGCAGTGGATTTTCTAGTTTGCTGAAGATTGTTCCTCAGTTGAGGGTGGAATCCAAGGCATCTATGGGTACAGGATGTACGGGCGGTGATGTTCAACATCTAAGCACTTGTCAGGATAATACTCTGCTCCTTATGGACATTAGAAGTGAGCGAAAAGGAAGACAGGCAGAGGAATTCCGGTGGCCAGTTATGTATCCTATTTTCATTTTTATTTTTGATCCTGGTGAATTGATATCCACATCAACGCTTCCATCGATGCTACTGGATATGAGGATTGAGAAATTTGGTAAAGCTTTGAGTGATTGGCTGGAAGGAGTAGAGGAAGTGGATGATCCAACCAACAAGAAAGCGGGGCTGCAGACACAGCTCCGCGAGCAAAAATGAGGGTAGTGGCGTGGAACTGCCGGGGGCTTGGGAACAGGCCGGCAGTTCGTGGTCTTCTGGAACTCCAGAAGAAGGAGGATCCCGACGTAATTTTTCTTTCAGAGACTAGGATGAACAAAAATAAAGTGGAAAGGCTACGCCAAACCTTGGGGATGCCACACCTCGTCTACAAGGTTTGTGCTGGAAAGAGTGGAGGATTGGCTATGCTATGGAAAAGAGAAGTGAACCTGAGTTTGAGGTGGCTTGGAAGAATGCACATTGATGTGACGATCGAAGAGGTTGACGGATATAAGTGGAGACTCACAGGTATCTATGGTGAGCCCAGAACTGAACACAGGGAAGAGACGTGGCGGCTTTTACGCACCCTACATCAGCAAGAAAAGCTACCTTGGGTGTGTATGGGGGATTTCAATGAGATCCTATACAACTTTGAGAAGCAAGGAGGGGTGCCCAGAGCTCAAATCCAAATGGATCGTTTTCGTGATGCTTTAAACTTTTGTAACCTGAACGACCTCGGTTTCGAGGGGGACGTATTTACTTGGCGTAATAATAATTTCCGTTTGGATGGTTATATTCGTGAGCGCCTGGACAGGGCTGTTGCAAATCCACAATGGTGTATGCGTTTTCCAGGTTACAAGGTGCGGAATGGCTGCCCTGAACACTCTGACCATCGCCCAGTTATCCTTGATGTACATGGTGCGGCCCAAAGAAGGAGACCTCCACCGAACAATTTAAACAAAAGGTTTGAGGCACGATGGCTTCTTGAGGAAGATTGTGAGCAAGTGGTGACGGAGGCGTGGGAGGACGCAGCAAGGAGAGGTGATGGCCGTGTGATGGAACGACTTAAGTGTGTGTCCAAGAGTTTAGATAAGTGGAGCAGGGAAGTGTTGGGTGACCTGCAGAAGAGGATAAAAAAGCTAAGGGCTGAACTCGAGGAGTGTCGTACAGGAGATCTATCAGAAGCGGCGGTGAGAAAAGAACAAGTTTTGCGTTTCAAGCTTGGTCGTCTTGAGGAACAACTTGATGTGTTTTGGAAACAGAGGGCTCATGTGGGCTGGTTGACGAAAGGAGATCGAAATACGGAGTACTTTCATAGTTTTGCCTCAGCACGGAAGAGAGCCAACCGAATCATAAAGCTAAGAGGAGATGATGGGGTGGAGGTAGAAGGGGAGGAGGGTTTGAAGGCCCTCGTTTCTAATCATTTCTTTGGCTTGTTTACCCCCATGGCAGGTACAAACATTGGACAAGTTCTCCAACATGTTCAACCGCGAGTCACACCCGAAATGAACACCTTTCTCCGGAAAGAATACACAGCCCAGGAGATAAAGAGTGCACTGGATGATATGGGTGACCTGAAGGCCCCAGGGGCTGATGGTATGCCTGCAGTATTCTACAAGAGATTTTGGGGTACGGTGGGGGAGGTAGTGGTGCAAGAAGTTCTCCATGTGTTGCAGGGCGGCAGTATACCAGAGGGATGGAATGAAACTATTGTTGTACTCATCCCAAAGGTTCGGAACCCAGATCAGATTAAGGATCTTCGCCCTATTAGCCTATGCAACGTGGTGTACAAACTTGTCTCCAAAGTCCTTGCCAACCGGCTCAAGATGATCTTGGATGAGCTCATTTCGCCTAATCAGAGTGCTTTCGTTCCAGGGCGTTTGATCTCGGACAACACTATATTGGCTTACGAAATGACACATTTCATGCGGAGAAAGAGAAGCGGAAAGGATGTTTATATGGCTCTCAAGCTAGACATGAGCAAAGCTTACGACCGCGTCGAATGGCCATTTTTGGAAGAGATGATGACACGGATGGGCTTCGCGGAGGAGTTTGTGCAGCTTATAATGAAGTGTGTAACGACTGTCACCTACTGGTTCAGAGTGAATGGGGACTTAACTGGATCTATTGTTCCTGGTCGTGGGCTGAGACAGGGCGATCCGATCTCGCCATATCTCTTTCTCATCTGCGCTGAGGGATTTTCAGCATTACTAAATCATGCAGAAGAGGAAGGGCGCATCCGCGGCATACAGCTTGCTCCAACAGCGCCTCGGGTTAGCCATCTCCTTTTTGCCGATGACTCGTTACTAGTCATGGAAGCCACTCTGCAAAGTGTACAGGCCATCAGTGAAATCTTACAAGTCTATGAGGAAAGCTCGGGTCAGGTCATCAATAGAGAAAAGTCCTCTGTGATGTTCAGTAGCAATGCAAAGCAAAGCGCCAAAAACCTGTTATTACAAGAATTGCAACTTGGTGCTGAATCAATGGGAGGAAAATATTTGGGGCTGCCAACATACATTGGGAAGTCGGTCAAGAGATGTTTTGCATACATAAAGGACAGCATAATGAGCAGACTTCAGGGAGGGATGGAGAGATGCTTGTCCATGGCAGGGAAGGAGGTGTATGTCAAAGCAGTCACGCAGGCTATCCCGACATACGCTATGGGCTGTTTCGATCTCACTAGATCCCTGT
Organism: Elymus sibiricus; assembly: GCA_039707655.1. Lineage (NCBI taxonomy): Eukaryota > Viridiplantae > Streptophyta > Magnoliopsida > Poales > Poaceae > Elymus > Elymus sibiricus. Next base: position 207,569,549 of record CM077663.1, read on the forward strand.
GTGATGAGATAAGCCAATTCATATGCAGATACTGGTGGAACCAACAAGCAGATGAGAGGAAAATGCATTGGGTAGGATGGGGAAAAATGAAGTTGTCAAAGCAGGAAGGTGGGCTAGGATTTCGGGACTTACACTCCTTCAACATGGCCATGTTGGCTCGGCAAGGATGGCGATTACTCCAGGCACCGGACTCAATTTGTGCGCGAGTGCTGCGAGCCAAGTACTACCCAAGTGGGAGTTTGCTAGATGCTGAACCAGTGACGGGAATGAGTTATGTGTGGCGGAGTGTTCTCAAAGGTCTGGAAGTAATTAAAGAAGGGATCATTTGGCGAGTTGGAGATGGGTCTAAGGTGAGGATCTGGGAAGACCCGTGGATCCCAAGAGGGACTACTCGCAGACCGGCCTCGTACCAGGGCTCACATTTGTTCTCCAAAGTTTCTGAATTGCTTGATCCGATTACAGGCAGTTGGGACACAGACTTGGTTATGAACTGCTTCCACCACGATGATGTTCAGCATATCCTCCGCATCCCTATTTGTGACCAAGCGGAGGACTTTATAGCCTGGCATTTCGACAGTAAAGGGGTTTTTTCGGTCAAGTCGGCGTACAAAGTCCATGTACAAATGCTAAAAAATGAGGCCACAAGGCAACAGGGCCATAGTTCTGTGGTTGGTAATCAAAACGCTGAGTTGTTCAGAGCACTGTGGAAAATTCATTGCCCGCCGCGTGTTCATCATTTCCTTTGGAGGCTTGCTCACAATAGCCATCCTATGTACATGAACATTAACAGACGGGGTGTACATTTGGACACCAGGTGCGCAGTCTGTGGAAATTTTTTCGAAGATGGAGGACATCTATTCGTCAAGTGCAAAATGGTTAAGCAGAGATGGCGTGCCTTGTTACTTGAGGATGTCAGACTTCGACTTGTTGACTGCAACTCGGCCAAGGAATGTCTAGCACTCATATTCAGTCTGCCACAAGATCGTTTGTTGTTGTCAGTAGCTCTTCTCTGGTGCTGGTGGACTGAACGCAACAAAGGCAACCATGGCGAACAAAGGATGGAGGTTGAGGCCTTTCGTTACACAGTTCAGCACCATGCAAACGAATGGAAAGAATTCCTGGTGCCCAAGCCGAAGAGCACAGTAGTTCAACAGCAAGCATGGATGAAGCCTCCGAGTCATATGGTTAAGATCAACACCGACGCTGCGTTTTCTGAGCGGTCTGGAGCTGGGGGTTGGGGCCTTATTTGCAGAGATGATGAGCAGGATATTCTGTTTGCAGCCGCTGGGGGTAAACATGATTTTGCTGATGCCTTGCATGCTGAAACTTTTGCCCTCTCTCAGGCTGTCGCGATGGCGGACCGCCTCGGTGTGGGTCGGGCAATCTTTGAAACTGATTGTCTGGTGCTCAAGCAAGCTACTACATCTAATGCCTATGATCTTGCACCTCTGGGTGTCATGTTTAGCGACATTAGGTTCAAACTCCAAACTCTTTTCATAGAGGCTCGTGTGGTGTATGTGGCCAGAACCTGTAATATGCCGGCGCATGTGCTGGCTAGTAAGGGTGCGGGACTAGCTGATGGTGAACACAGAGAGTGGTTCACTAGCTACCCTGATGATGTACTCAGTGCGGTGATCGGCGATCAGGCCGTGTCGTAATGGAATACGAGTGTTCCATATCAAAAAAAAAAAAGAAGCTACTACCTAATTATCGAAGAAGAGCTACGTACAGCTGCAGAAGAGCAGTAGAGCCGTACGTGTTTAATCAACTGTGAGGTCCCCCGTTCGCATCAACTCATCAAGGACCAATGGAGTCTCTGGGAGGATCGTTGGACGTGACGAGGAGCATTGGAAGCCAGAAGAGGATGGACGGGAAGAGCGGCGGCGGGTCGTGGCGGCAGGCGCCGGCGCCGGTGAGGCAGCTGTTCTGGACGGTGAGGCGCGCCGTGCTGCGGCCAAACCGGCCGGGACGGGCCGTGAGCTTCGGGTACGACCTCAAGAGCTACTCCCAGAACTTCGACGACGGCCTCGTCCCTGCCTACCGTCTCTAGCAACACCGGCTGGGAAATGCTATTGTCTTCTTCATATTTTCACTTTTATTACTACTTGCCGCCCGGCCGGATCACGGCTCGTGGCTGGAGAGTTGAAGCGTTGCCACCTTGTGATCCGCTTCCATAGCCTAGCCGGTAGCGTATTAGAATTTAGCCAGTACTGTTTGTACAAAGGATGCTTCTTTAAGTCTGAAACTAGCAATGAAATGACCTATGTTTGTTTCCTGCACTGCATGTTGCTTGCATCCACGATACAAAAATTGGTTGTTTGGTACACTTCATGGGCTTTCGAGCCTGGCCCGATGGATGCAAAACTAGGCCTCTCAGCCAGGCTGAGGGAAACGCAAGTTTAGAGCGTAGCTCGCGTGCAGGCTCGCTGCCTCGCCCGTTCTCTTCTTTTTGGGAAATTTGATTATTTGCCACCACTTATTTTGTACATTGACAATTTGCCACAGATTACATTGTAATTGATCCCATGACACTCCTTACATGGAACTTTGATAATTTGCCCTTTGTCAGGTGGGTCCCACAAAAAAAGACCAAAATACCCTTGCAGCTCGATTGACCAGGAATCGCTAGAGGAGCTCTCTGGTCATCGTTCTCGTTCTCATCCCCTTCTCCCCCTCGGACGCAGGCACACAGGAGACGGCGGCGGCGGCGGCGGCCCTGGTGGTACTCGACGGCGGCGGCCCTGGTGAGTCCCCCCTCTCTCCCGCTCCCTCCCTCTTTCCCGTTTCCTCCCTCTCCCGCGGCGGCCCTGGTTAGGGTTAGGCTCCGCCGCCGCCGCCCCTCGCGTTTTGCTCCGTCGCCGCCGCCCCTCCCGTTTTGCTCCGCCGACGGCCACAGCCTGCCCATGCGCCGCCGTCTCCGGCCACCGCCGCCCGTGCGCCGCCGCCGCATCTGCTGCTCTGCCCGTGCGTCCCCGCCTCCCGTGTGCCCGTGCGCGCCACCACTGCTGCTGCTCGTGGCCGTGTGTGGCGGGCCACCGGGGAGCAGCAGGGCAGCAGCCGCTGCTCGTGGCCGTGCGTGGCCGGCCACCGGGAAGCAGCAGGGCAGCAGCCGCTGCTCGTGGCCTTGCGTGGCCGGCCACTGGGAAGCAGCAGGGCAGCTGATCGTGGCCTCTGCTGCTGCTCGTCGTCGTGTGTGGCCGCGGCTGCTGCTTCTGATGGCTGTGTGTGGACACCTCCATGTGTGCCTCTGTCGCTGCTCATGGTTGTGTGTTGCGGCTGTCGCCGCTGTTGCTTACTTGCTGTTATATATCTCATGATTGTTTGCTTGATTGCTCGTTGTTGCAGACCACATCATTCAGATGAGCTAGGTGTTGGAGATGGCTGAACCGGAGAGGGGTGAGCATGTTGTTGCAGACGGCTTCGACTTTCCTCCTTTGTTTGTTCCCGAGCTGAGGTGAGAAAGCAAAGTAGCTTCTTTTTGGTGCTCATCTGAATGCACGTTAGCGAATAGATGCTAACTCCATTGTATGTTGTTCGTTATTGGTCATTGTCGAGTAGGCCGCCTCCGCCGCCGCAGGTGTTCACATTAACTATTAGAGTAGCTCGTTATGTCTACAAGCTTGATGATGGAAGCGAGCAAGTTGTTGACAAGCATGACGTTGTGTTTGATTTTAACATTTCTGGTATGTCATGGGTTAGCTTCAATGAAGCTGTGGCAGAACATATCAAAATGGGGATAGGCCAGGAGGTGCGGTTGTTTGCATTAGACACCGTCGAGAGCACAGTTGATCTTGTACTTAATTGTCACCAACTGTGTTCGCACTTTATTGGCAATCATTGGGACTTTGAGGCTAAGAAATCATTTCTGTTAGCTGAGGTTGTTACATTGGAGGCACCCAATGCAAAGAAAGTAGGAAAGAAGAGGGCTCCCAAATAGCCAACTGCTCCCAAACAGCCGCGTGCTCCCAAACAGCCGCGTGCTCCGAAAAAGCCAGCTGCTCCCAAACAGCCGCGTGCTCCCAAACAGCCAGCCGCTCTGAAAAAGACAACTAACAAATCTGTAGAATGCAGTGCTAGCTCCTCTGTGGTTGTTGACAATCCAAACTTGTCAGCTTTCGAGATGGCACAGACAATGGGTAGTCAATATAGAGTTTTTCCTGATGATGTGGAGTTTTCACCGGATGATGTTGACCACCCAGCCACAATGCAATCTCAAACTGTTATTGATGTGGTTGATAGTAGTGAGAGATGTGAGTCCTTCGTGGTTAATCAGGAAGAACCACTCATAGATTGGAGCTTGATTGAGATAGCTCCTCCCATAACCGAAGAAGACAATATGTGTGATCCTCTTGGTATCAACGATGTCGACATTCCCATAACCGAAGAGAATATGTGCGATCTTCTTGGTATCAACGATGAGGCGGTCCCTGAGCCACCACCTTCTCCACCTAGTGAGGAAGTTTACATGACCGATGAGGAGGATCGTCAACTTTTCATTGAGGCTGCCATTCCCGTGGATGATAGTGTGCCACCAGATGAGGAGATTGCATATGACAAAGAGAACCTGCAGATGTATCTTGGTGCTTTGTTTCCTTCAATGAAAGATTTTAGGATGGCTATCAGACAATATGGAATTAAAAGGGAGATTGACATTTGGGGATATAAGACTGATAAGAAAAGATATCTTGGCAAATGTAGAGCCAAGGGTTGTCCATGGAGGATTACAGCCAGAGTGAGGACTGATGGACAAAGCATAAGGGTACTAAAATTTTATGTTTATCCTATGTTGTGATGGGCTTTTAAGCATTGTTATTGCTGCTGTTTTTTCTATGTTTATCCTATGTTGTGATGATCTTTTCATATTGTATTGCAGGTTACCAAGATTTCTGTGAAGCACAAGTGCTCCTCTACCGGTAGGATAAAAAGCAGCATGACATCTCAAGGATGGGTAGCACAGAGGACCGTACCCATTATACAGAGTGACCCTACAATTGGATGCAAAGAGCTGTTGGAGACTTTGCAAGATACATATGGCACTACCATTGAGTATCATACAGTGTGGAAAGGCAAAGATATAGCACAGAAAGAGATTTATGGTAGCATGAGGCAAAGTTTTCAATATTTGTTTAACTTCAAAGCAGAAGTTGAGAAGAGATCCCCAGGCAGCATTGTAGAGGTGGATATGAAGATGGTTGACGGTATAGTTCGCTTTAACCGATTCTTTATGGCTCTTAAACCTTGCATTGATGGCTTTAAAGCTGGTTGTAGACCATATCTTAGTATAGACTCAACTGCACTCACCGGTAAATGGAGAGGTCACTTAGCCGCTTGCACAGCATTAGACGGGCATAATTGGATGTATCCTGTAGCATTTGCATTCATTGATGGTGAAACCGATGAAAATTGGACATGGTTCATGTCACAACTCAACAGGGCATTAGGTCCTGTTTCCCCTCTAGCTATATGCACAGATGCATGTAAAGGTTTAGAGAATGCAGTCAAAAAAATATTCCCTCATGCAGATCAAAGGGAGTGTTTTAGGCATCTCATGGCTAACTTCTCTAAAAAGTTCCAGGGAGATGTGTTTGGCAGAATATGGCCAGCTGCTAGGGCATATAGGCCACAAGTTTTTAACTACCACATGAATAAAATCCTAGCAGAAGCACCTGATGTGCATGAATATCTTTCAAGGTACCACAACTTAAAATGGATGAGATGCATGTTTGACCCCTCCATTAAATGTGATTACATCAACAATAACCTTGCTGAGTCTTTTAATGGTTGGATTAAAGATTACAAAGATTTGCCACCTGATGAGTTAGCTGACACTCTTAGAGAGCTAGTCATGAAACTACGTGAGAAAAGGAGAAAGATTGGAATGAAACTGAAAGGAAAAATTATTCCAGCCATCATCCAACAGATTCATAATAGGACAAGGGGACTTAAACATTTGAAAGTTGGAAAATCTGGAGTTGCAAGTTGTGAGGTGAGGGACACAAGTAAATACAACTTGCGACATGTTGTGAAAACTGACCAAAGCGAGTGCACGTGCTTGGAGTGGCAGCACACAGGGAAGCCTTGTGAGCATGCACTTGCTTTCTTGCTAGATAGAAGGAATCCCAGATGGGAGGATTATGTGCATGACTATTTCTCTCTGGAGAAGTTTCGGGCAGCATATGATGGAGAGGTTGAGCCATTGACAGATAGGTCTCAATGGCCACATGTACAATTTCCATTTGACATGGAGGCTCCATTAGACAAGAAAAGAGGTGTTGGAAGGCCTAGAAAGAACAGGTACAAGAGCTTCCTTGAAGGTGGAGATGGTGGTCCTAAAAAAAGAAAGAGCCAAAACAGCTAGGCAGCAAAAATAGATGCAAAAGATGCCACATTTTAGGCCACAGGCAGTCCACCTGTCCGTTGAATGGACCAAGGCCAAGGTACTTGTAAAGGATCAATGTTTATTTCATCACTTGTTTTACTATGTACTAACTTGTTTATGTGCAGGAAAAGAAAGAAGAGAGCAGCAAGATATCCAGCTGAGGATGATGCCTCGGCACCGGAACCTGAAGTGGCAGCCCAACAACCTGAAGTTGTCACTCCCAACAGGCACATGATCACTATACCACAAAGTCTTCAAGGCAGTCCCAATCCAGTGACAAGAAGGTAACACATCCACATACTACAACAATGTCTATTTTAACTTGCACTTATTACATTTCTCAATACATGCAGCATGTTGGCTTCGGCGTTGGCTGATGAGGCAACACATGCAACACCACAACTTGATGTGGCTGTCACTCCAACAAGGCACATGATCACTATGCCAAAGAGTCTCCAAGGAAGTCCCAATCCAGTGACAAGAAGGATGTTGACCATGGCATTGGCTGATGAGGTGTCGCAGAACCCTACCCCAACTGTGGACGACACCTGGATAGCATATGACATGGCCTCAAGCTCAAAAGCTAGAAAGTTGACCCCGAAGAGAAGGAAGTACTAGTGTTGTGCTGGGCTCTATACTTTTGATTGTAATATGACAGACTTGGCATCCTTTACTTTGGATGTAACATGGCAGCTACTAGGGATGTTTGGGAGCACGCGGCTGTTTGGTTGTAAAACATGACAGCATATGGCCTTATGGTAGATGGTGTATGAACATGTTAAATGTTTTATTTTGCTATATTGTCTTCATATTGTGTCATGGTGTATGAATATGTCCATATAGATGCAAAATGCTGTCCAAATTAAGCCAAAATGCTGCCCAAAATATGAGGCAACAGGGCAGCAGCAGCAGGGACAACAACAGGGTAGCAGCAAGGGCCGGCGGGGGAGCAGCAGCAGCACGTACAACAGCAGCAAGGGCCGGCGGGGGCTCTATTTGGGTCAAACAGGTACAAGGGGTACAATGGTCCTCTATTTTTTGTACTTAGTTTGTCAATTATTTCCATAGATTGTTTTTGTGCTGAAAAGTGGCAAAAGATCAAAGTCCAAAGAAATAAGTGTCATCAGATCAATTACAATCTAACTATTGGCAAAATTTCAAAGTCCAAAGTAAAGAGTGGCAAAAAATCAAATGCCCCCTTCTTTTTCCAGCTTCCCTCCAAGCCGCCGCATAGATCTAGCGCCGCCGCCGTCCTCGTCAATCCTCCACCAAGCTCCGCCAAAGCTCCGTCGCCGTCGTCCTCGTCAATCCTCCACCAAGCTCCGTCGCCGTCCTCGGCCAAGCGGCGCCGACGCCCTCGTCAAGCCGCCGAACGCCGGATCCTGCCGCACGCTAGATCCTGGCGCCTCGTGCCGCCGTAGGTTGGATCCCGCCATCTGGAGAAGCCATCGCGCCCTCTCCAAGCACCGGTGTCGCCCTTGTCAAAGCGCAACCGTCCTCGGCCATCCTCGTCAAGCGCCGGTACCGCCCTTGTCAAAGCGTCGTAGTTCTCGGCCGGGCTTGTCAAGTGCCGCCGCCGGCCTTGTCAAGCCTCAAGCACCATCTGCGCGTCGTCTGGAGTTCACCTCGCACATCCATATCATGCAAAATTCACCAAACACGCATCTCGCATCACCCTTGCATCAGTCCAACCAGGCCACACTCACCCAGTATCCTCCATGCGATGCAGCCCAAAGTTGCCCAGGGAACCAAACACGCCCACTAGTGTATCTATGTGATTCTATGTGCTCTGCATGCCGAAGCGAGTGAAATCACCACATCCGGAATTTCAGGACTAATAAAGAGCAATGAAAATGTAATTCTTTTTTCGAAACGGAGGCGAAGATTGCCTCATATATTAATTAAGCAGAAAAGAAATGCCCAATTAATTATGGAAAACCGGACAAAAACCGAAATAACAAGCGTCAAGCCCACTCCTAAAGACTGAAACACACAGTGCAAAGCCCACCCTCATCGATGACATGTCGAATACAACAACTGTAAGAGCACATTTATCCATGTGTGGTTTTGGTAATTGATGACAATCCCTATGGACTAATGGTTGCCTTGAGTTATATTCGAAGGATTTGTCCGTAGGTACTTCTTGAAGTCCATCTATTGGTTTCAAGGAGTTTATATGGTGACCAAGGTGGTATTCAAGGTTTATCCAAAGATTGGTCATGTGGGAGTTGAGCTTATTGCAAGCATGTCTTGAAGAAGAAGATTGTGTGAGCATTCATGTTTACCTTCAAGACATCATCTTTATGAAGAGAGAAGATAAGACACAAGGTTGATCAAGATTAAGGCAAAGAATGATTCAAGTTGATCAACACACAAAGCGTAGAAGATGTACCAAGTGGGATCAAGTGATCCCATGGTATGGTAAGCATTGTCCATTACGCTTTGTGTACTAACCCATGGTCTACGTGAGAGTTCGTTGTGGGGTTAGGTATATTTCCATGGGTTTGCGTCAAGAGGAAGATCTCATACAACCCATGGAGGATGACATCAAGTGGTGATCGTCATCAAGGTTGCGGTGTGCAAGTTCAAGTGAAGCATCACGGAGAGATCATGCTTGAAGCTTGCCGTCCATTGTGGTGACAATGGACTTGTGAAGATGTGCCGAAGAGTGGCTCACCCATAGTGGAGTATGGGGGAGCAATCATCTAGTCTTCATCGAGCCAACGCAATCAAGAAAGGTGGTCCATCTTGAGGAAGTCAAGATCGTCATCATCTAGCTCAAGTGGACTATGCGCAAGGCTAAGGTTTGACCTTGATAGGGTTTTCTATTTTACCGGTCTCATGGTGGTAGTTGGGAGACCGGGTTATAGGATCGATAGCCATACTATCAAGGGGGGCTCTTAAGTGAGTAGCTTGATCGTATCGTTCGTTGAGAGCTCAAACCATTGCATTCTTGGCATCATCATCTTTCTTGGTTCTTGGTTGGCTTTTCTCTATGTGGGTTCTTGAGCTTATGGTCAGCTTCATGACAAGCTCAAGTTCATCGAAAACGGAGTCCATATGCATCTTCTATGATGTTTTCGATGTTGGAGTTTTTGCCGGTTCTTCATTGATAGAGGTTTCACATCTCTATATCATTGGCATTTTCATACTGCCTCTTCTTAAGATAACTCTTGTCATCCTGAATCCAACAAGCTTGAGTTTGCTCAATTCGGAGCTCATATGCGAAGGTTATGGCAGTTCTGGTTTTACTGGTTCCATCTGGCTGCTCTGGTTCTTTGTTACCCTCCCGGGGGCGGTAGTACCGCTGTCCACAGCGGTAGTACCGCTTGCCACAGCGGTAGTACCGCTGGGGGGTTTCGGCTCCTTGCGCAGGGCATCAGACACTGCTTTGCCTGGTGTCTGGTGACCTGCGCCACCCGAGCGGTAGTAGGGGCGGTAGTACTAAGCGGTACTACCGCTGGCCCTTCTACTACTGTGTTTTGCGTGTGGGCGGTACTACCGCTCCCATGGGCGGTACTACCGCTTGAGCGCGGGCTGTGGGGCAACGGTTGGATTTTTGTGTCTGGTGACCAGTGCCGCCCGAGCGGTAGTAGGGGCGGTAGTACTAAGCGGTACTACCGCTGCCCCTTCTACTACTGAGTTTTGCCTGTGGGCGGTACTACCGCTCCCATGGGCGGTACTACCGCTTGTGTGCGGGCTGGGGGGTAACGGTTGGATTTTCTCCCACCTATAAAAGGGGGTCTTCTTCCCCAATGCATCTAATCTCTCGAGCTCGAGTTTGCCCCCCATTGTTGACCTTCTTCGAGCTTGCTAACTCTCAATCCCTCCAATGATTCTTGCTAGTTCTTGAGGCAAAAGAGAGAGGAGATCTAGATCCACATTTCCACCAATCACTTTCTCCTCTAAGTGAGGGGAACCCCTTGGATCTAGATCTTGGAGTTCTTCATGTTCTTCTTCGTTCTTCCTCTCATTTTCTTCCCTAGCATTAGTTGCTTTGGTGGGATTTGGGAGTGAAGGACTTGGGCACTCCGTGTGCCCTTGCCATTGCATTTGGTGCATAGGTTTGAGTTCTCCACGGTGATATGTGGAAGTGAGAAGTTGAGAAGCTTATTACTCTTGGGTGTTTGAGCACCCTTGAGCTTGTTCCTCTTGGGTGCTTTGGCGCCCTAGACGGTTGGTGGTGCCTCGGAGCTCAATCATTGTGGTGCAAAGCTCCGGGCAAGCTTCGGGGTCTCCAATTAGGTTGTGGAGATTGCCCCGAGCATTTGAGGTCACCTCGGAGCCACAATCCATTGTGGTGAAGCTTCGTGGTGTCGTTGGGAGCCTTCAATTAAGTTGTGGAGATTGCCCCAACCTTGTTTTTACGGGTTCGGTGACCGCCCTCAAGGGTCCCTTAGTGGAATCACGGCATCTTGCATTGTGCGAGGGCGTGAGGAGATTACGGTGGCCCTAGTGGCTTCTTGGGGAGCATTGTGCCTCCACACCGCTCCGAACGGAGATTAGCATCCGCAAGGGTGTGAACTTCGGGATACATCGTCGTCTCCGCGTGCCTCGGTTATCTCTTACCCGAGCCCTTTACTTATGCACTTTACTTTGTGATAGCCATATTGTTTCTTGTTATATATCTTGCTATCACTTAGTTGTCTATCTTGCTTAGCATAAGTTGTTGGTGCACATAGGTGAGCCTAGTTGTTTTAGGTTTTGTGCTTGACATATTAAACGTTAGTTTTATTCCGCATTTGTTCAAGTCTAAACCGTAATTATTTTAAAGCGCCTATTCACCCCCCCCCTCTAGGCGACATCCACGTCCTTTCAACAACAAACATCAACCAACCAAAGCACACATCAATGGGAGGTCCACCTATCCAGTTGACCTTCCATCACTGCCAAAGAAGAAGAAGTCGTGACTGCTATGAGAGGACCAGACCCGGGACTCGCCGGCAGCGATGAAAAGGCAAGCACTCCATAGCCATGCGATAGCTACATCAACCGACATGCCGACAACCAACATCGATGACAACCACGTCACCCACACGACACGAGGTCCATGCCCTCGAAGCTGCAAATTTCTCGAGGCCGCCGCCTCGACATCCACTGCTCCGACGCGTCCTGCGCTATCAACCGACAGCGCCTTGCGGGGCCGCCGCCCTGACATGCCACCGCTCACCCTCGAGCAGCAACGCCACACAATACAGTTATCTGCAGCCCACACTGCCGAGGACAATCGCATGCAGACCACGGACGCCGCACCACATCCGGGGCCGCCGCCCCGACATGTCGTCCAGCCGACCCCGCTGGGACGCGTCGACCAAGCCGACAATCCTGCCGCCCACACAGCTCAAGATCATCACCAATCAATGTGACTGCAACCCTACCACATGGATTTGCCACCGCACCGCAACTCGAGACCGCCCTCTCGGCTTACAACAAAGATCCCGGAGCCACTGCCCCGGCGTACACCACCCATGATGCTGGGAGAAATCCACATAGCAGCGAAAGGATGACCCTCCGGCGTACACCACACATACATCGTAACTGCCGCCGTCACCCATTCTAAAAAAATTGGAGTTTGGGTTTTCACCCGAACAGCCCGAGCACGAAGAGGAAAAGGAGCTCTGAGACAGCGCCTCCAAGGAGATAACGACGCCCGCAGACGCCGCCGCTGCTGCAGAAAAGGCTTTCACGTGAGCTCCACTTCTCTCGATAGTGTGCATGGGATTCCAGAGCACCTTCGACACCCAAGACCATCCCGAGCCAAGTTGCACTCGCTGTGCAACATATCCCCATTGCAAGCCACCATACCCCATTTCACGAAGATCCACCGCAGCTCCACATGCCACGGAAATCATCGTGCTTGCCAGGGTCAGATCCCAACATGGAGTCACAAATCCACTCTCCCTGGCCACTGCCTCGTCCCTAATGTTGCAGCCGTTGGCCCGGGGCCGCCACCCCGACATCCTTGAACCTGCAGCACCGCTCTGCCAAAGCTCGTCTGGCCAGCACCCGATGCGGTCACCACTAGCCAGAGCACCTCCTGCTTCGAACTTCCACACCTCTGCACGTCCATCCACGTCCGGGAGAGCCCAACGCTGTCGCGCCAAGCCGTCATCCCTGTCAGATCCGCGCAAGCCACACTCGCACCTCCCCTTCACCCAGGCCCGAGCATAAAAATGTAATTAGATGATGCATGGGAAGTCAAATTCCAACCAGAATAGCTAGACAACAGTAGATAACAAGCTACCCTTCTTTTCTTGCTGAAACTAGACAACTAAAACTTTGCAACTTGATTACAAGTCAACGCTAAAAATCTGCAGGTTATGAATGATCCTGATAACATTGTTGAACAAAATATATATTCAAATTTCTATTATAAAATCTTCAAATTGCTATTATAAAACGATAATACTGAAATGCACCTAGCAAATCAGTGGTACAACCCATCCGTTGTAACCGAAAGAGCAAATTATTCATGACCCTATTCAGGAAAGGAAAATAATCACAGTTACTTAGTTCACATATGGTTTCATTCAGGCATTCATGTTGAGCTATCTTGAGAACATTTCTATGCAAGACAAAACCTGGTGTCAAAGAATGCCACTTTGAACTGGTCATAACTTTCGCGGCCGAGCTCTGCTTTGGACTATTCTTATATTCATTTTGTTCTTCTCAAAGAGGGCCATCAATGGTGAATTTCAATTATCAAATTTGACTTCATATTCATATGGATACAACTCATTCTTCGTGATCCTTCCTATTTTATTCCTTGTGCCACATTTGAGCGTCAACAAATCGGAACCCATCTTATATATCTACATGTTCTTCATAGTAGTTCCTTTAAAATACAATTTCATATAGTTAGCATCACTTCTCGACAGTATTTGGTTTTGTGTCGTGGATGCAACGGGTCATCTAGGGTACTCCATCTGTAAATAAATATAAGAATGTTTAGATCACTAAAATACTCTAATATTTAAATATAAGAGTGTTTAGATCACTAAAGTAGTGATCTAAACTTTAGTGATCTAAACACTCTAATATTTCTTTACAGAGGGAGTACCTAAAAAGTAATTATTGGTCAATGTGTTGTGGAATCATCATTACAGAACATGTTCACTCATACTATTAGAGTTTTTTCGGAAAGGAAGAAGAGCCCCGTCCTCTGCATCGCATGATGCACAAAGTTCCAGGTTAAAAACAAGGTCTCAAAAAATTAAACGAAATGCTTAAAAGATGTTGCCACAACCATGCGGACCTGAACTGGATATTGCGAGGAACAGAACCCAACACTGCACTAACGAATACCTCTTTCCGTTGTGCAATGTTGTAAGGGAAGGATATTGTAAGGCTAGTAGTGATTCTCCCAGTCAGGTATCTTCCCAAAATCTAGTAGTATTTCTGTTCCCAACTATGAATTTGCTCCTGTTGAAGAAGGAAACATTTGTCCTCATTAGCACCTTCCAAAAAAGAGAATCAGTCGGTTATGCCGTGACTTGTGCTAGAGTTTAGAAATGTAAGTATTTGTTAGGCAACAACTGTAACCATACCCCTTTCCTTTCTACCGCCATTCTGTAGAGCCACTTGCTAAGTAGACATTTATTTTCCATTTCTAGATTTTCAGTTCCCAAACCACCTTGGTCCTTCGGTCTACAGATGATGTTCCATTTGCCCAATCTTTTTCATACCCCGACCGGTACCCCTCAAATAAGGATAGGAGGAACATCAGCATACTCACCCCCCCCCCCCCCCATACGATAGAAGCTTGCCCTTCCACCAGCTTAATTTCTTTTCAAATCGATCTTCAATAAATTTTCATTCTTTGTTGGTTAATCTATGATGATGAATTGGAATTCCCATACATCTAAAAAGTATAACTAGAAGAAGACCGTCATCATAGATGATAAATGACTTGGATATATGCACCACCATTGCATACTACCAACGACACCCATCCTTTATGTGATGTGTGGAGTAGCCGATTGGATTGTGCTGGTCCTAGCTCATGGGAAACTTCCTATAGATATCGGTTCAAGCGCCGATGATCCGTCTTTTACTCTCCGCTTTTCAAAAGAGGTTAGTAGAACTAAAGCAAAATCAAAAGCTTAAACCTTTGTTCCACCGCAAAAGCTTTGAATTGTCAATTTATCTTCATTATTTTTGTGGTCTTGTTACATATATACATGTGGTTGATCTAAGGATAAGACCACGTGAAGGGATTTGTCGATCGCTAGGGCCTAGGGCCGTAAAAAAGTTGAAAGTGCTTACTGCTGCTAACTCTGTGATGTGGCTTGCGTCACTGCATGCAATTGTGAACTTGCGGAAGATACGGTATCATGAACCTTATAACTGAAAAATGGATATATGCGCCACGACCCTCGTGCGTGTAAAGCGTCAACATGCAGTCATATTGTCTTTCTTTTCCTCCTCCTTTTGTTTTCTTTTCTGATAAGGTTTTGTACCAAAGAACTAGTATATCTTCATGGTCGGATATATGAGACGTCACTAACCACAACCACATGGTTCCAACGTTGCTTTATTAACGCATAAAGGAAAATTTACTTTTGCGGTACAATGCAACAACCTGTGATGAAACCACACGAGGCCTCCATCGACTCTTTCGCTCTTTGGATGCCGCGCTGATCTTTGACTGTAGGTGTGTAGTTTAAGGGTGGCAACGAGAAAAGATGTCTGAAATGTAATTTTTGCCATGGGCTAAGGGAGTGTCTAGGTCTCAGTCGACCGAAGTCTCACTCAAGTAGTATAGTATGCAAGAAGAAGAAAAAAACTGTAAAAAAACTGTTTGCACGAATCTCGATGCAAGATCAACGGATTATAGTGTCGACTGAGACTTCGCGAAGTCTCAGTCGACTGATTTTTAGCAAGCCCGATGGGCTAATCGTTGTGTAAAGTGGATTTCCTCATCAGTCGTGAGTGCGCGTGAGTGACGACGGGCGGCATTGGAGCGCCGTCCATTCCACGAGCTTATAAAACGGCTGCTGAGGAGGCTCTTTTGTGCAAACGGTGCCTTCATCTCAGATCAGAAGCTACCTAATCATCCAAGAAGAGCTACGTACAGCTGCAGAAGAGCAGTAGAGCCGTACGTGTTTAATCAACTGTGAGGTCCCCCGTTCGCATCAACTCATCAAGGATCAATGGAGTCTCTGGGAGGATCATTGGACGTGACCAGGAGCATTGGCTGCCGGAAGAGGATGGACGGGAAGAGCGGCGGCGGGTCATGGCGGCAGGCGCCGGCGCCGGTGAGGCAGCTGTTCTGGAGGGTGAGGCGCGCCGTGCTGCGGCCAAAGCGTCGGGCCGTGAGCTTCGGGTATGACCTCAAGAGCTACTCCCAGAACTTCGACGACGGCCTCGTCCCTGCCCACCGTCTCTAGCAACACCGGCTGGGAAATGCTATTGTCTTCTTCATATTTTCATTTTTATTACTACTTGCCGCCCGGCCGGATCACGGCTCGTGGCTGGATAGTTGAAGCGTCGCCACCTTGTGATCCGCTTCTATAGCCTAGCCGGTAGCGTACTAGTATTAGCATTTAGCCGGTACTGTTTGTACAAAGGATGCTTCCTGTTTAAGGAGAATGGCGTTTTGGCACTCGGTCTCCATGAAGGCCGAAATTTTTGAAAAAATCAAAACTCGAAAATTTTGGTTTCAAAAAATCTGAAAAAAATTGTACAACTAAACAAGGGTGTGATCCGTGTGTGTGTAAAATTTCAGCCCGAAATACTTTGAAACGCATCTTGTACAAAAAAGACAAATTCATGGTCTGAAAGGATGAATAGTAGCATGTGTTAAAAAGTCTCAGATTTGTCTTTTTTGCATAGCCCTCATTTCAACTTATTTAGTTCTAAAAATTTACACACTTGTGCGTTATACCTTCACCTATCTATGTATTTTTTTTTTCAGAATTTTTTGAAATGTTAAAATATGAATTTTCACGAAATTTGAAGTTTGCATTTGGAGGCCTCCATGGAGCTCGGCCTCCAAAAGCAATTTCCGTTGTTTAAGTCTGAAACTAGCAATGAAATGACATAGTGTATCTATGTGATTCTATGTGCTCTGCATGCCGAAGCGAGTGAAACCACCACACCCGGAATTTCAGGCCTAATAAGAAGCAATGAAAATGTAATACGGTTTTGCTAAAGCACATCTAGATGTGACATAAGTATTGCATATCTAAGTCCTATATCATTGATCTTACGTGAAGATTCGTGTGAGTATTTTTTTTTCTTTTTTCTTTTTCTTTTTATACTTGATTTAATCATTTAGATGTGCAATAACTATGTCACGTCTAGATGTGTACTAGACATACCCGATAATGTAATAAGATGGTGAATGGGAAGTCATATTCCGACCAAAATGGCTAGACAGCAGTAGATAACAAGCTAGCCTTCTTTTCTTGCTGAATCTAGACAAATAAAAACTTTGCAACTCGATTACAAGTCAACGCTAAAAGTCTGCAGGTCATGAACGATCCTGATAACATGTGATAGTGGCATCTTGAAACTATTTATTTGAATTAGACCATGCATTTTGAAAACAAAGAAATACTACACTGGAATGTGCATATGAAAATAATAATGAGAAATACAATATATAATGCACCTGAAGAAAGAATACTACTCTACTGGGACATGCACTTGGAAAAAATCAGCGCCACTTGCTTATCACGTCATGGAGTTGGTGTAGATGACGTGAACTTCAAAACGCACGGATATGAGCAATAGCGTGAGCCTGATCTCGGCGAGTTAGACAAAGCGACAGATGCACTCTTCCTCAGTGCCCCATCGTCGACAATCTCCTTTGAATGGTAGCCTCGATAGTTCGGAGTAAGCCACCATGATCTATAAAAGGAACACACTAAACTCTTCATATTGAATCACTAAGAACATTGTTGAACAAAAAAAACTTCAAATTGCTATTATAGAACGACAACACTGAAATGCACTTAGCAAACCTGTGGTACTACCCATCCATTGTAACCGAAAGAGCAAATCATACTAAAAGTCATGTCCGTGTTCAGGAAAGAAAAATAATTATTTACAGTTACTTCGTTCACATATGATTTCATTTAGGCATTCATGTTCACATATGATTCCATTTGAAGCCATTTAGGCCAAGTCCAGTGGCAAGCTCTTCCTGTCCCTCAATGACATCACTGTCAAGGTGCGCGACACCATTCACGAGGAGGTGGTGCCTCTCTCTATGCCGAAGGTTTGGGTCCGCCTCCATGGCATTCCCAAGAAACACCGACGCACTGAGCGGCTGATGGAGGGCTTGAAGATGTTGGGCAGGCCAATCGTGGTGGATGAGCTCTCCCTCATCCGGTTGGGGCCGGTGAGGATGAAGTTTGGATGCATAGCGCCGGACAAGTTGAATGGATCCGTGCAGGTCTGGTTCAACCATGAAGGTTTCAACATCAAGGTGGAGGTGGAGCGGCTGCCGAAGCGCCCGGGGGACGGGCCGGCGGCGCCGGGCCCTAACGATGGCCCTCCATGGCCCTCTAACAAGCATGGCCCCCCTCCCCCCTGGGGGTGCGGCTAGTTCGGGGCCTGGTGGCCGATCGGGGACAAGTAAAGAGGGACACGGTGGCCAGGGAGGCCAGTCCGGTGGTCAGCATAAGGATGTTGAGATGGCGTGTCAGGATGAAGAGCGCGATGACAACATGCCAGACACCTCGATTGACACGGAGACTTGGACATGCTGGGTTCCAAGGTGGGAGAGCTGCCTGTGGACAAGGATGCACCGGAGCCGGGGCGCTCGCGGTCTCGGATACTGCTGTGAGCAGCCCACCCACAGCTCGCTCCCTGGAGAAATCGTTCGATCAGTATGGCTCCAACCTTAAGGTGGTCCCCGCGCTCTCTTTCCCCGTAGGGACGTCGCTGCCAGATGGGACTGCGGGGTCTTCAATCTCGACATCGCCAGGGTGGGGCCCAGATGCGGGTTGTGTGCTCAACGAGCCACCCCTTCGCTCCCCCCAGTCGAGCCGGCGCAGCTCAGGTGGCTCCGGGCGCGCCCCCAAGAAGACGGCGGGAAGGAAGTCTTCGGCCAACCCCGCAGTGATGTCCCTTCCGTCTCCGGTGGCCCCGGCGGCGGCCGATCTGCAGGCGGCCCTCGGCTCGGCCGGGGCGTCCGCCAAGGCGCGGCGCTCCAAGGCGACTCCGGTGGCGCAGCGGGCTCCAAGTGCAAGATCCAAGGCGGCGCTGGGAGACCTCTCTTCTCTGGAGAGCGCCCAGCTTCGTCTCGCGGACAAGAATCTGGAAACCTCAGGTAACGCCCCTCCCTCCTACAAAATTCTTAATGCATTCACGGACCCGCAGTTGGTGTCGATTCTTGCCGATAGCGGTATCGCGGTAGGCCTGGAGAGTGGTGAGATCATCTCCATGATTCGTGCGCGTGAGGATGCCCAAGCCGCACTCGTCGAGGCTGCGGCGGTGGCCAAGGCCTGTGTGGCCGTTTCCAGGGCTGATCCGATATAGGCTGCAGTTGAGACTGCTCCTGGGAGTTCGGTCACCCCGTCGTCAGGTGGAGTTGCAGAAGCCAGGGAGGAAGATGCAGCTCCCTCCACCAGCCGTGCCCCGGCCAAAAAAAAGAGTGGCAAAAGCGGTGACCTCCAGGGGAGTCCGCCTTAGAAATCGTATTATCTAGATGAGGTACCTTTTTTGGAACATTAGGGGATGTGGGCACGCTGGTCGTCGTTCTCAGCTCAGAGAGTATATGGCGCGCGAGCAGATTGACGTGGTAGCGTTGCAGGAGACGATTAAATCTGACTTTACGTTTAGAGATCTTGCGGCATTCGACCCTCTCCAGCGCTTCTCCTGGGGCTGGGTCCCTTCTAACGGCCACTCCGGTGGCCTCCTTCTGGGTTGTAATAATGATGTTTGTGATGTTGTATCGTGGGAATCAGGCACTTTTTCATTACTGCTACGATTAAGCATCGGGTTTCTCTTGCTGTGTGGGCGATTGTATGTGTTTATGGCCCAGCAGATCACTCTCAGACGGCTGATTTCTTGGGGGAAATCCAAGCTTTGGGTGGGGCCAAGCAAGCCGACGCCATTCCCATCATCTTAGGGGGGCGATTTCAACCTGATCCGATCCGGGGCTGATAAAAACAACAGCAATATTGACTGGCCTCGGGTCACGATGTTCAATAACGCCATTGCCGTGGCTGCTCTTCGGGAAGTTGCACGGACCGGAGCTAGATACACTTGGACTAACAAGCAGTTAGCTCCGATGCGTAGTGTGTTAGATCGGGTTTTTATCTCGGCGGACTGGGAAGTCCTCTTCCCCTTGTGTACGCTTATAGCCGAAACGCACATTAGCTCGGATCACGTCCCTCTTATCTTAGCCTCTGGGGAGGACAGGATCAAGCGCAGCACTTGTTTCTACTTTAAAACCAACTGGTTTGAGGTTGAGGGATTTATTCCTCTGGTTATCGCACGCTGGGAGCAAGCGATCACCTCGTCTGGTTGTCAGTGAGGTCCCCTGGACCTCTGGATTGCGGCGGCGGGTGTGCTGCGATCTTTCCTCCGTAGATGGGGTGCCAACCACGGTAGCGAGGCGAAACGGGCTAGGGAAGCCCTCATCGAGGAAATCAAACACCTTGATGCCCAAGCAGACTCTAGAGTTTTTTCAGCGGCTGAGTGGGCTAACCGCTACGCCCTTGAAAATCAGGTGCTATCCATCCTAAGGGAAGAAGAGGAGTATTGGCGCCGTAGGGGCGGTGTCAAGTGGGTTACGAAGGGCGACGCTAACACGGGCTATTTCCACGCGTATGCCAATGGTCGCAAGCGCAAATGCTCGATTCTTAGGCTTCAATCTGACCATGGGGTGTTAGTGCGTCAAGACGAGATTATGGCCCACATCTACGATTTCTTCCTTGGCTTGTTGGGAACAGCTGAGGAGAAGCCTCTGCGACTACGGCCTGACATGTGGGGGCATGACGCTCGGGTCTCGCAGGAAGAAAATGATCTCCTGGCCCTTTCATTCTCTACGGAGGAAATTGATTTGGCCGTGAGTTCGATGAAGGCTGACACTGCCCCAGGCCCCGATGGCTGCCGGTGGCCTTCTTTAGACGCTTTTGGCCAGCGTTAAAAGGGTTGTTCTATGATATTATTAACGGGTTTGCGTTAGGTACAGTAGACATCTCGCACCTCAACTTTGGGGTCATCAGCTTGATTCCAAAGGTCAAGGGGGCCGACTCGATTAAGCAGTAGCGTCCGATTACCCTCACCAATGTACCTTTCAAAATCTACGCTAAGGCTTATACGACGAGACTTGCCCCTATCGCGCAGCGGGTGATCAATAGGAGTCAGTCGGCCTTCCTCAAAGGCCGCAACATTCTTGAGGGCCCGGTAGTGCTTGAGGAAATTGTCCATGAGCTTAAACGCACCAAGCAGCAGGCTGTGCTCCTCAAGCTGGATTTCTAGAAAGCCTACGATCAAGTGAATTGGGAGTTCATTCGTGAGGTTCTGATTCGAAAGGGCTTGGAATCAGGTTTTGTTCATCGCATCACACACCTGGTCTCGGGGGGCCAGACTGCTGTGCCAATTAACGGAGAAGTTGGGAACTTCTTCCGCAACAAGTGTGGCCTAAGACAAGGAGACCCTATCTCCCCCTTGATCTTTAACCTTGTTGCGGACGCCCTCTCGGCCATGATCGACAAGGCGAAGGGTGCCGGGCACATCCGCGGCGTGATCTCTCACCTCATTCCTAGGGGAGTTACGCATCTCCAATACGCGGATGACACGATGTTGCTTTTCGAGCCTGACGATCATAGTATTGCTTCTATCAAGCTCATCCTCTTAGCTTTCGAAGTGATCTCGGGCCTGAAGATCAACTTCCTTAAGAGCGAGGTAATTGCCATTGGGATGGCAGAACCCGAGGCGATCCGAGTCGCCAATTTGCTTAATTGTCAGCTAGGGAGCTTCCCAATTAGGTACCTGGGCCTCCCGATCACTGACAAACACATCTCCATCCATGATTGGGAGCCCCTTTATGGCAAGGTGGCAAACAGGGTCAGCCCTTGGTGCGGTAGGTTCATGTCCTCTGCCGCCAGGCTTATCCTGACTAACACTAGTCTTTCCTCGCTTCCCATGTTCACTATGGGCATGTTTCTTCTTGCTGACGGTGTCAATGCCAAGCTTGACACTCCTAGATCCAAGTTCTTTTGGGAAGGAATCGAGACCAAAAAGAAGTACCACTTAGTCAAGTGGGCTGCGGTCTGCCGACCCAAAAAGGTTGGAGGGCTGGGGATCCTAAACTCCAAACTCATGAATGTGGCCCTTATGACGAAATGGTTGTGGAAGCTCTCGCAAAACGAGCAGGGGCTCTGGGCGGAGATCCTTAGGGCGAAATACTTCCCCGACGGAAGCTTCCTTACTTCCAACGCCAAAGGTTCGACCTTGTGGAATGGGATCAGGCGGTCAAACTGGCTTTTGCGATAGGAGCTCAGTTTCGTGTTAACAACGGAAGATCGACACGCTTCTGGTTAGACTCCTGGTGCGGGTCCGAACCGCTGTGGCAAAGCCACCAGTCTCTATACCGCCTAGCTACGAACACCGACATTTTAGTGGCAGACGCGCTGAGAGCTTCCCCTCCATTAATTTCTTTCATGCGTCCCCTCTCCGATCTAGAACGCGCGTCCTGGGATGGGCTTTGCTTCACGCTATCCGGAACTGTGCTGAACAACGAGCAAGACGTAGTGTCTTGGTCTCTCACAAGCTCCAGGATGTTTTCGGTTAAGTCGCTCTATGCCAAGTTAACGGAGGGCCCTACACTTGACATAGCTAGGGGGCTGTGGAAAGTCGCTATCCCCCTCAAAATCAAGGTGTTCATGTGGCTCCCGTCTTCCAATAACGTGGCCAAGAGAAACGGACCTTCAGACGGCTCCTGTGCGGTCTGTGGGGCTCATGAGGATGCCAACCACATCTTCTTCAATTGCCACCTCACCCGTTTTGCTTGGAGTGCGGTCCGTGAAGCCTTTGGGCAAAACTGGAACCCCCATTCCGGTGGGGAGCTATGCGCCATTCTCAGCGCCCATAGGGGTGGTTTCGCTAGGATTCTTTGGCGTTGGGTAGGGGCGCTGTTGTGGTCTCTTTGGACCACCCGTAACAAGATTGTTGGGGAACGTTGCATGGGAAACAAAAAATTTCCTACGCACACACAAGATCTATCCATGGTGATGAGCATCTACGAGAGGGAGAGTGAATCTACATACCCTTGTAGATCGCTAAGCGGAAGCGTTAAGAAACGCGGTTGATGTAGTCGAACGTCTCCGCGATCCAAATCGCAAGTCGTCCCTCGATCCGATCACGAACTAGTGCCGAACGGACGGCACCTCCGCGTTCAACACACGTACGGCTTGATGACGCCTTCACCTCCTCGATCCAGCGAGCGATGATGAAGTAGTAGATGAGTTCCGGCAGCACGACGGCGTGGTGATGGTGGTGAGGAACAATCTCTGCAGGGCTTCGCCAAGCACTACGGAGATTATGACGGGAGAACTAGAGGGTTAGGGTTGCCGACACACGGCTTGGGAAATCTTCATGTCTCCTGTGTGCTAGCCCTTCCCCTCTATTTATATGTTGAGCCTTGGGGTCTAAACTTGGAGTAAAAGCCTCCTCCAGGTCGGTTTTGCCCGCACAAGGTCGGTTTGGCCCGCAGGGAAAGAGTCCAACTCGGATCCCTGCAGTACCGCGCACAAGCGGTAGTACCGCTCACGAGCGGTAGTACCGCTTCACACAAGCGGTAGTACCGCTTATGCGGTAGTACCGCTTCACACAAGCGGTAGTACCGCTTACGCGGTAGTACTGCCTTACCAGCGGTAGTACCGCTTAAGGCAGCAGCAAAACTTCCTTTTGCACTTTCCAATACCTCGTGGGCTTTATCCCTTTGGCTCATATAAAGTGTTGCTGCACCCGAACACTTCGGTAAACATCCGGAACCCCTTCCGGTGAATTCCGGAACCCTTCCGGAAACCAAAACACTATTATCACATATATCAATCTTTACCTCCGGACTCTTCCGGAGATCCTCGTCATGTCCGGGATCTTATCCGGGACTCCGAACAACCTTCGGTCACCAACAAAATAACTCAACTATACTAATCGTCACCAAACGTTAAGTGTGTAGACCCTGCGGGTTCGAGAACTATGTAGACATGACCGAGACACCTCTACGGCCAATAACCAATAGCGGGACCTGGATGCCCATATTGGTTCCTACATATTCTACGAAGATCTTTATCGGTCGAACCTCTATGTCAAGGATTCAGTTAATCCCGTATGCTGTTCCCTTTGTTCTTCGGTATGTTACTTGCCCGAGATTCGATCGTCGGTATCTCTATACCTAGTTCAATCTCGTTACCGGCAAGTCTCTTTACTCGTTCCGTAATACAAGATCTCGTGGCTAACACTTTAGTCACATTGCTTGCAAGGCTCATTGTGATGTTGTATTACCGAGTGGGCCCTGAGATACCTCTCCGTCACACGGAGTAACAAATCCCAGTCTTGATCCATACCAACCCAACAGACACCCTCGGAGATACCTGTAGAGCACCTTTATAGTCACCCAGTTACGTTGCGACGTTTGATACACACAAGGTACTCCTCCGATGTCAGGGAGTTGCATGATCTCATGGTCATAGGAACAGATACTTGACATGCAGAAAACAATAGCAATAAACTGACACGATCATATGCTACGTTCGTAGTTTGGGTCTTGTCCATCACATCATTCTCCTAATGATGTGATCCCGTTATCAAATGACATCTCATGTCCATGGCTAGGAAACCTTCACCATCTTTTGATCAACGAGCTAGTCAACTAGAGGCTTACTAGGGACGCAGTGTTGTCTATGTACCCACACATGTATTTGAGTTTCCAATCAATACAATTATAGCATGGATAATAAACGATTATCATGAACAAGGAAATATAATAATAACCAATTTATTATTGCCTCTAGGGCATATTTCCAACAAAGATTACTATCGAGCACAAGTTTTCTTCGCATCCTGTTGACATCATTTTCAAATGCCATTTGTTCCTCCAGACCTGGACACCGTTGGGGGAAACGGCGGGACACTGAGCGGATGGAGGAGGCCATGGAGAGGATCCGCGCTATTCAGATCGCTGCTCGTCATTGATCCCCATGGATGTTTTGCTGGAGTTGGACTCCTTCATGCTGGCTGTTTAGGCTTTTACTAGTTCTTCTTTATCAGGCTACGGCCGGTTGCATGTTCTATGACTTTCGGCTTTGGCCTCGTGGTTGTCTCTATGTTGTTCCGAACTTGGATGCTGCCTGTTGGTGGGCTTTATTAATTTAAAGCCGGACGCTCCTTGCGTCTTCGTTCTAAAAAAATAAAAATCTTGAGAACGTTTCTATGCAAGACAAAACCTGGTGTCAAACATATGCCCTTTGAACGGGTCATAACTTTCGCGTCCGAGCTCCGGTTTGGGCTATTCTTATATTCGTTTTGTTCTCGAAGAGGGCCATCAATGGTGAACTCCAATATTAAATTTGACTTCATATTCCTATCGATTTAACTCATTTTTCGTGATCCTTCCTATTTTGTTCCTTGTGCCACTTTTGAGCGTTAATAAATCGGAACCCATCTTATATATATCTACATGTTCCTTATAAGTTCGTTTCAAATATAGTTTCATAAGTTAGCATCACTTCTCGATTGTATTTGATTTTGTGTCATGGGTGCAACGGGTCATCTAGTGTACCTAAAAAGTAACTATTGGTCAATGTGTTGTGGAATCATTGTTACAGAACATGTTCACTCATACTATTTGATGCCTTAACTAGGAGAAGACCCTCATCATAGATGACAAATGACTTGGATATATGCACCACCATTGCATATTACCAACGACGCCCACTCTATATGTGATGTGTGGAGTAGCTGATTGGATTGTGCTGGTCCTAGCTCGTGGGCAACTTCCTATAGATATCGGTTCAAGCGCTAGTGATCTGTCGTTTACTCTCTGCTCTTCAAAAGAAGTTAGTAGAACTAAAGCAAAATCAAAAGCTTCAAACTTTGTTCCACCGCAAAAGCTTAGATTTGCGAATTTATCTTCATTATCCTTGTGATGTTATTACACCTATATATACATGTTGTTGATCTACGGATAAGATCAGGACGAAGGAGTTTGTCGATCGCTAGCTCTCAACGAAAGTGGAAAGTGACTAGTGCTCCTAGTTCTGCGTTGTGGGTGCAATCGCGAACTTGCGGCCGACATCGTATCCTGAACCTTAACTGAACAATGGATATATGCGCCACGACCGTCGTGTAAAGCGTCACCATGCAGTCATCGTCTTTCTTCTTCTCCTCCTTTTGTTTCTTTTCTGATAAAGGATTGTCCCAAAGAACTAGTATATCTTCATTACCAGATATACTAGATAATACCCCGCGCGTTGCAGCGGGAATTTGTAGCAATGAATTTATAAGGAACGAAATGCAGATATACTATGTGCATGTGACAACAAATAATGCACTAATGTGAAAGTGTCATGTATGCATTCTCATCGCATCAAATGATGTTTGGACAATTTAAAAAGAAAAAATATCAAGCTACGTAAAAAAGGTAACTAATAAAAACTTATAATATAACCACCTAAAATATATAGCTAATAAAAAACTTAACTTTTCGTGTATGTAACTGCGGTTAGGCTGAAAGGTTTCAATTTCGTAATATCATCCCAACCAATAAGATGTTCACAGAAGTTGTTACAATCTTGGCCATATTTAGATATAACACATATTACAAATTTCTTGAAGTACATAACAATAAAATGAGTATGTGTCTATATTTTGTACATGCATAAGTAGAATTGGTGGTAACTAAATGTTCTTTCTGAAGTACAAAGAAGTGTATATAACCCCCTGAACTTTCACGTTTGGGCTACATTACCCCCTCAACTTAAAAACCAGTTACTTAATCCCCTAAACTTTGCAATACCAGATAAAACACCCCATGAGATACTTTCAAGCTGGTTTCGAGGATGGTTTCACCGACGTGGTGCGCTAACCCGGTTTTGTTTGTTGACTTATACTGCCACCTCGTGCAGTGACCCACATGTCAGTGTAGTAAAGTATTTCTTCCCAGGACCATCTGCCTCGCCAAAGCACGCGTATGGGAGCCCCTGCTCCGAGTCAGTCGAACACCGAGGCTAGCAGCGCGGAGCGTTCGTCGTCGTCGCTTGGCGCACATGAGGCGCCATGAGCCTCACCCACGCTGCACGCACGGGATGCCGTCATGAGCCTCGCCCTCGCCGCCGTCCCTCGGCACACGAGGGGCCGACACTAGCCTAGCCCTCGCCATCGTCGCTTGGTGCCTGGGAGGCAGCCACTGCCCTCGCCATCACCGTCATCGCTCGACGCATGGCAGAGCCTCGCCATCGCCGTCGTCGCTCGACGCACTGGAGGCGGCCACGAGCCTCGTCATCGCCGTCGTCGCTCCACGAGCACGTCCTCGCGCACGTCGCTGTCGCTCGGTGCACGGGGAACGCGACGAGATCACGAGAACGCCCTCGCCGGCACCGCTCGGTGCACGGGAGACTGCTACACCTGCATGCAGGGTGGACACGGTCCGGGCCGGTCCGGTCCCTCACCGAGCCGACGTTTGGACCGGCCGCCGGCGGACCGGACCGGACCGGACCGAGCAGCTGGGCGGTCTGGATTTTGGGGACCGGACCGGCGGCGCTCCAGCCCGGGCTGGACCGAGAGGACCGGCCGTGATCACCTCAGATGAGAGAAGAACGAGCACGGGAGGTTGCTGGATGGCACAGGGCGAGATTCAGGCGTCTCCATGGTCAAGATAGGTGAGGGCGAACACACGACAACGACGGGAGGCGGCGGCGCCGGCCAGGGCCCAGTGTTGTCGTCGCCGGACCTGAACCTGACAGACTTAACACACCGAAACAAGACAGTAGTTGAGCATCCCACGTCACGCCCATCCCAGAATAAAAGGAAACGAAAACCGATCCTAAACTGAACCTGGCAACCGATCCTAAACTCACGGCACACCCAGGACTCACCAACGTGGGGCTCGTGGTGGCCTAGTGCATTACCCAGACTTTAGCAGTTTGTTCCTTTAGCGGATTTTTTTTTTTTTTTTGAAACAAGCCTTTAGCGGATTTTCAGTTACATGCAACAAATGCAGAGCGCGAAGGTGTGGTGTTCAGCCTGGACAAGGAGCTGAGCATCGTCCCCGATCTGGTGCTGGCGGGGCGCCTCTCCATGGCCAGAGAAGGAGGAAACGGGCGACGGCAGTTCTCGGTCCGCTCGGTCGGACCGGGCGAAATCCGGACCGGACCGGTAGTGTTCTCGGGCCGAATTTTACAGACCGGACCGACTGAATATACCAGCGGGCTAGGACCGTTCGGTCCGGTCCAGAGCGAGCCACGAGCGGGCCGAAAAGCCCGCTCGCTGCGTCCACCCTGCCATGCTCCCTGGTATGGATTTCGGATTTTCTGGTGGTCGACGCGTGGAGGCGAGATGCATCGCCGCCGGTGCTGGCGGCAGACTGGCCTAGAGTGAGAGGGTTGGTAGAGTGGTAGTGGTGCTCCAAGACCCATGGCGACGTGAAATGACATGGCACAAGGGTCGCACGTCTGTACACCGGCAGCTCGGCAAGGCATCAATTATTGAGACAAACCCCAGACCAATCCTTCCCGGCAACGCACGCCGAGCAGCCTTCCGGCGACACAAACGCCGGACGAAGGTAGACGAAAGAGACACCATGATTTTTCCGGCGACGAACGCCGCGGCGCACCAACGCTTGTATCTTGGCTTTATTTCTCTCAACGACTCGAACATACACATGAGGTACACACGCACGCACGCGGCACAACCCGAAAGAACTCTCACGTCGACCGGGCACACACCACGGTCCCGATGGAGACTACATCTTCTAGGCCCCTCACACTTGGCTCGGCACACCCCGTCGCTCGGCTACACACCGGCACTCTTCATCAGTATACAGGGCTGAGGTTTTATATGCAGGCTAACCCAGCGCACGCACGCACGATGCAGCCTGCCCTCGCTCCGCTGCGCGCGCTGTGATCCGCATGGCTCGGCCGCACGCATGCCACGCGCTCGTACGCGTTCAACACGGCCAGCCCAACAGATTCCTACCGCCACGCTAACCTAACTAATCCCATGCATGTACGCCCATGTCCACGGCCGCCCACTACTCAACGGCCGCACACACAGACCCAGCATGTTCAGCTAACAACTAATACATGCATGCATCGAACTAACCCATGTCAAGATTAATGCTAACAATTACAGGGTAGGCAAGGTGCTGCCAAGGTCCTAATCCATCGGGAATCCGTCATGGTCAGTTTGCAGGTGAGGTCAGCTCGTGAGTGCTAGCTGGCCGAGCATGCAAGCAACTAGCTAGGTAGATGTTGATTGCACTAAACAGCTAGCTAGCCGAACACAGTGAGACTTTTCCGCGTCGGCTGGCTCACACATGAGCAAAACCATTGTTCAAAACCATTAAATCAGGGTGCTAGGGGGTGTTTTGTCCGGTATTGCAAAGTTTAGGGGATTAAGTAACTGTTTTTTGAGTTGAGGGGATGATGTAGCCTAAACGTGAAAGTCCAGGGGGTTATATACACTTCTTTCAATCTGAAAGCTCCAAACTTGTATGTTTCGGATAGAGACGTGACCTGGAGCCCCCAAATGACAAGAAAAGGAAAAACTTAAGGGTACCAAGGAATCCCCCCCCCCCCCCCCCCCCCCCCCCCAATTCAGTCTGATGCTCCTGAAAATATTAGATGGATACCATATGAAACAAAAAAATGCTACCGGCGGTAACTATTTGGAGAAAAGGGAACACACTTGAAACCAAAAGTTCATTAACTTAGCGACTTGTGTCTTGTTAAAAAAACTTATTGTTACTCGTTATGTCTACTATGGTATAACTCTTGAAACTAAATATTGCAAACTCTTTGATAAATAAATAATAATGCTTCAAGATTAGATAATCAAATGGGGTGGGCCGTGTGAAGTAACCATCGGGTCCGTAGAGAACCTACAGAAATCTAGGCAAGATAACATAGTCATGTGTACTAAGTTTATGATTTCGCCAACAAAAGTGTACTAACTTTATGATGAGCCAATGTTAACTTAAATCACATCATTAATTGAAACAGAGAAAAATGCATGCTGACATGGTTAGATTGCTGATGTGGAAGGCTGGGGATGTGGATAGGTTCCATGTTAAGATAAATAGGTTAGTGGGGATGAACTTCTTAAGTATATGGGATAAGTCGTCACTAACCACGATCACATGGTTCTTATCGTTGCTTTATTAACGCATAAATGGAAATTTACTTTTGTGGTACAATGCAGCAGCCTGTGTCGACACCACACGAGGCCTCCATCGACCCTCTCGCTCCTTGGATGCCGTGTTGGTCTTTGACTGTAGGTGTGTAGTGCAGGGTGACAAGGGGAAAAGATGTCCGAAATGTAATTCTGCCATGGTCTAATCGCTGTGTAAAGTGGATTTTCCTCGTCAGTCGTG
Source organism: Elymus sibiricus (assembly GCA_039707655.1). NCBI lineage: Eukaryota > Viridiplantae > Streptophyta > Magnoliopsida > Poales > Poaceae > Elymus > Elymus sibiricus. The sequence goes on from CM077663.1 coordinate 207,599,482, forward strand.
AGTGCGCGTGAGTGATGGCGGGCCCGGCCGTCGTCGGCGTTGGAGTCCGTCCATTCCGCGAGCTTATAAAATGGCTGCCGAGGAGCTTCATTTATGCAAACGGTGCGTTCATCTCATATCAGAAGCTAGAAGAGCTACGCACATCTGCAGAAGAGCAGTAGAGCCTTACGTGTTTAATCGACTGTCTGCATCTAGGCACCAAGGACCGATGGAGTTTCTGGGAGGATCATTGAACGTGACCAGGAGCATTGGCTGCCGGCAGGGGATGTACGGGAAGAGCAGTGGCGGGTCGTGGCGGCAGGCGCCGGCGCCGGTGCGGCAGCTGTTCTGGAGGGTGAGGAGAGCCGTGCTGCGGCCGAAGCGCCACAGCGTGAGCTTCGGGTACGACCTCAAGAGCTATTCCCAGAACTTCGACGACGGCCTCGTCCCTGCTCACCGTCTCTAGTGACACCCACATGGTCTTCTTCTTCTTTTTTCTTCAGTTTTACTTGCCGCCCGGTCGGATGACGGCTCGTGGCTGGATAGTTGAAGCGTCGCCACCTTGTGATCCGCTCCTATAGCCTACCTGGTACTGTAATAGTAGTATTAGCCAGTACTGTTTGTACAAAGGATGTTTCTTGTTCAAGTCTTGTGAATTGAAACTAGGAATGTGATGGTGGCATCTTGAAACTAATTATTTGAATTAGACCATGCATTTTGAAAACAAAGAAATTGAAACCAATTTCTTTAGCAATCCCCCCACCCCTCCCCCCTCCTCTGGCGACACGGAGAACCCTAGCTGCCGCGTCAAGGTAGCCCCCTCCGCCGTCCTCTCCCGCATCGCCGCCGACGAAGCCTGGGCAGGGCCCCAGGATGGCGGCGGTGGGGCGTATCTGGACCATCTCGTGCTCCCCCTCCCTCCCCCTCCCCCCCCCCCCCCCCCCCCCCCGACGACCTCCTTTCTCTGCCTTCCCTGCTTCCTCTCATGGGCTTTGGTCCCCATCTCTGGCGGAATTTCCTGCTCCAGATCGGCATCCTCGTCGATCTTCCGTCGGGTCAGGCCATGGCCTCTGGTTGGATGGTGTTGTTTCCCTCACCGGCGGAGGGATCCGAGCCACGGGTGCCATCCCGCAGGCGTGCGGTTTGGCACAGTCACGGTCGCCGTTTGGCTCCTGTTGACTGGAGGTCGGGGATGGGGTCCCCTTCCTGCCCTGGCTCGGCGTCCTCGAGACTCCACCAAGCAAGGCCCTTTGTTCGACGGTTGCCCTCATGGCTTTCATTTCTGGGCAGTTCCTCGCCATCGTCGATTTGGTACCGGCTGCAAGTGGGTAGGTAGCGGCGGTTTGTGCCGGAGCAGCACTTCCACAACAGCTGGGTTGGCTGGCTGCGTGTGTGTGTGTGTGTGTGTGTGTGTGTGGCTCGTCTCTCCGTGAGAGGCGGCTGAGGTTGGTCTTGTGGTTCCCGGAGCGGCTGCTCCATACGGTTGGTGTGGCGGCACCCTTGCAGCGGGTGCCGTTGTGTTGTGCTGGTGTGTGGCCGTGGTTGTGTGGGAGACACGGTGGCTCACTTGGGCGACTCTATGTGCGTTGGCTGTGATCTCTGTACCAACCCAGGCAGATCTCTGCGTCGCTCTCATCACCCTCTGACTACCTCGCCTCTTCGACGAGCCTTGGCTGCCGGGGAGGTGATGACTGTAGGACTTTAGGTGGTTGATGGCGGTTATCTCGGGTGAAAACTCTGCATGAGGATGTCGTTGCCAGTGACGAACACACTCTCGAGCGCCGCTTTCCCTCCTTGGAGGCGTCACTGTGGGTTGCCCTCCTCCACCTTGTGCTCTTGGTGAAAACCCTTGTTCCGGCATGCCGGACTAGGCGGTGGCGGCACTGTCATGCCGTTCCCTTCTTGGAGGCTCCGCCTCATGAGCAAAGTTCGTATTGCTGGTGGCCGAAGTGTGGTAATGGACGACAGTTTCCTCTTCGCTTCGACGGTTATGTGGCATCGACGATGGTGACCTCAAGGGGTGTTAGTTTGCATGGCGGGTGTGCCCGAGTTCCTCCCGTGTGATCTCCGCGTTTGTGTCCATCCAGAAGCTCGGGTGAGCATCCTCATCATTCGACGGTACGGCGCCCTTCGAGCCAGGGTGAGGGGGAGGTGGCCCCTTTCGACGATGTAGCTGGATGGCACCGTTGTTGGTTGCCTACGTGATGACAGTGGCATGGCTTCATGTCGACCAGTACCCTTCTTGAGGTAGCCTCGTTCTTGCTTCGGTTTGCTTGACTGCGGATGAGGGCCTCGTTGACTTCAAGCGGTGCTTCTTTATCCCACCTTATGGTTGCTCATAGTCTTGTGGGTTTTGTTGTTCGTCCTCAGCACCTATGCATCTTACCGTTTTTGTTTTCTGTTGTTGTTGTTGTTGTTGCTGTTGCTGTTGCTGCTGCTGTTGCTGTTGCTGTTGCTGCTGCTGCTGTTGCTGTTGTTGTTGTTGTTGTTGTTGTTGTTGCTGTTGCTATTGTTGCTGTTGTTGTTGTTGTTGTTGCTGTTGTTGTTGTTGTGTTATATCGGTCATTGTAAAGGCTTCATTAATTTAAAGCCAGGCGATGGCCTCCTTTCTAAAAAACAAAGAATTACTACACTAGAACATGCATTTGAAAATAATAATGAGAAATACAATAATGCACCTGAAGAAAGAAATACTACTCTACTGGACATGGACTTGGGAAAAAATCAGCGCCACTTGCTTATCCCGTCATGGGGTTGGCGTAGATGATGTGAACTTCAACATGCACGAATATGAGCAATAGCGCGAGCCTGATCTCGGCGAGTTAGACAAAGCGACGGATGCACTCTTCTTCCTCGGTGCCTCATTCTCGACAACCTCCTTTGAATGGTGGCCTCAATTGTTTGGAGTAAGCCACCGTGATCTATAAAAGGAATACATTAAACTCTTCACGTTGAACCACTAAGGACATTGCTGAACCAATTTTTTTTCTTCAAAATGCTATTATAGAACGACAACACTGAAATGCACTTAGCAAATCAGTGGTACTACCCATCTGTCGTAACCGAAAGAGCAAATCATACTAAAAGTCATGTCCCTGTTCAGGAAAGGAAATAATTAATCACAGTTGTTTCGTTCACATATGATTTCATTCAGGCATTCATGATGAGCACTTCCATTTGAAGCCATCTTTAGAACGTTTCTATGCAAGACAAATCTAGTGTCAAACATATGCCCCTTTGAACTGGTCATAACTTTCGCGTCCGAGCTCCAGTTTGGGTTATTCTTGTTCTTCTCGAAGAGGGCCATGAATGGTGAACTCCAATATCAAATTTGACTTCCTATTCCTATCGTTTCAACTCACCCTTCGTGATCCTTCCTATTTTGTTCCTTGTACCACTTTTGAGCGTCAATAAATCAGAACCCATCTTATGTATCTACATGTTCCTTGTAGTTCCCTTCAAATACAATTTCATATAGTTAGCATCACTTCTCGATTGTATTTGGTTTTGTGTCATGGATGCAACGGGTTATCTAGTGTGCCTAAAAAATAACTATTGGTCAATGTGTTGTGAAATCATCATTATAGAACATGTTCACTCATACTATTTGATGCCTTAGCTAGGAGAAGACTGTCACCATAGATGAAAAATGACTTGAATATGTGCACCACTGTTGCATACTACCAACGACGCCCGTCCTTTATGTGATGTGGGGAGTAGCGGATTGGATTGTGTCGGTCCTAGCTCATGGGAAACTTCCTGTAGATATTAGTTCAAGCGCTTTGCTTTTCAAAAGAGGTTACTAAACTAAAGCAAAATCAAAAGCTTAAACCATTGTTCCACCACAATAGCTTTGAATTGTCAATTTATCTTCATTATCCTTGTGATGTTGTTACATATATACATGTTGTTGATCTAAAGATGAGATCACGTGCAAGGGGTTTGTCGATCGCTAGCGACGCAAAAGAGTTGAAAGCAAGGTTGTCAGAATCGTGATTTTGAATCGGATCGGACCTCCGATGGAGGATCGCAAATCGTAGAATCTTAACTATCAGGGTCGTAGAAACATAGATTTTATGAACTAAAATCGTAGAATCGGGGGGCGGGGGTAGTTTGAATCGTGAAGTCGTAGAAGCGTACAACAGAATCGCGATTCTGATAACCTTGGTTGAAAGTGATTCGGGCATTTTTAAAGCGGCTCCTCAAACCGCCGGCAACCATCCAGACTATACGGCCCACACGTGTTTAGCCATCCAGCTGTCCGGACTTTGCCCGACGCCCTATTTGCTAATAATTTTCACCGGCGTTTTTGGATGTAAAAAAATGTCTTCAATCGTCTCTATCATGGCGTCCAATCCTCTGATGGCTAGTTCATTCTGAAGAAGGATGTTGTGAAAAGGATTAAGTTCTCTGGTATCAGAAATGCACGGCCGCACTCCGGATGCTTGTATATTGCACGACCGCTGTATACGGACTTAAAAATGAATGCAGATGGGTCTATGTGAAATTGTGGATATCTTTAAATGGTTGGTTACCACATCAGTGTTAACGGACTGGTAGGATGTGATGTCAAAGAGGAGATGCCATTACTTCTGCTAGCCCTGTGATGTGGCTATATGCGCCAGACATAAGAGTTGCCCTAATCGTGATCACTGACATCAACATATCACGAATATCAGTGCTCACGGACATTAGAAGCACTGCCATTACTGCAATCGTGATCTTACGACAGACACCATATCTTGAACCTTAATAATTAGACAATGGATATATGCGCCAGGAATGGCGTGTGTGTAAAGCGTCAACATGCAGTCATCGTCTTTCTTGATTTTTTTTCAAAAGTATGACTAAATTTATAACAAATTTGAAAATTATACGGCGAAATGAAAAAATACCGAAAATATGACCCCGTCGGCCTGCGGTGGGCCGAAAGGGGCCCTGTCGGCCAGCAGTGGGCCGAGCGCAGCCTGTCGGCCACCAGTAGGCCGACTGGTGGGCTGTCGGCCACCAGCAGGCCGAAAGGTGGCTGTCGGCCTACCAGAGGCCGATAGGCCCGTAGATAGCCTGCCCAAAAGTTTTCTTGAAATTTTTTCAGAAATAGTACATTTTTTTGGTATTTCCTTCGCCGAAGAGTGCATTTTCCCGCCAGTTTCCTTCCCGCCCTTCTTTCCTGCCAGTTTCTTTCCCGCCAACTTCGTTCCCGCCCTTCTTTCCCGCCATTCTCTCCCGCCATCTTCTCTTCTGACCCTATAAAACCCCCTCCGCAGCAAGGTGGGTGAGCAGGCAAGTGTAGTGTTTTTTTTTGTCACCGTTTCTTTGCAGGTAATGGCGTGCCCCTTTTGTCGAGCTCCAGGTGACCCTTGTTCTTCCTTTGATTCTGGTGCGTCTGTCTTCACTTTGGTGCTGGATCGTCGCTGTTCAAGGCGTGTTGTAAGATTCTATATCTTGTTTATCTGATTGTGGCATATGGTTGATGTTGTTTAGGTTGGAATGTATTATAATGCATTTGTTTATATGATTATGATGTTTGCTTTCATTCTTTTTGTAGTATGTTCCGTGCAGTGTTAGATCACATCTTGCTCGGTACATTGAGGAGTGCAGAGCTTTAGCTATTCGGAGGGGTGACACAGATATTGATCTTGCTCTTCACAACAGTGAGGGTAACTTATACCATGTTCTGTTTACACATGGTCGGGTGAGCAGTAAATTCCATGGTCCTTCCTGGGAGGAACTTGTGAATGATTATGGTCTCCGTCATCGTGACATGATGACTATTAGGCTTGAGCACTATGGAACATGGTGTAGTGTTGATTTTCATCGGGATGGTGTTATGTTGTTCCCTTTACCCTGTGTTGGTAAGTTTTTTTTTTGAGTGATTTTAAGTATTGTTTCAGCTTATACGATTTGCTGTTTTGCTCAATTTGTGAAATTATTTTTTTGTAGCTCTTGAGGATCTGAGTGAAACTCAGAGGGAACTTGTTGACAGTTGTGTTTATAGTCGTGGTATCTTCGGTCTGAATTATCACCAAATGTTTGTCATGTCCCGACAGCTCTTTGATGACAACTACATATTGTGTACTCCTTTTGTTCATAAGATTGATTCCATGAATGTTAATGGTCAACATATGGTGAGCTTTGTTTTTGGCTACTGTATATTTTTTTGTTCTTTGCTATAGTATAATGTTTTAAATTTGTAAGCTCAACATCATATAACTTGATGTTTTTTGTCAGGTTATTCCGACCATGGTTGTGAGGAGTTTGAAGGAATTTGTGTCAATTCCTAGGACCAGTTCTTTAACTCTTGAAATTACTTTGGATTCTGAAGATGATGATATATCTGTGAGCATTCCTTGTTCCTACTTTATTGGCTTGGGTGATAGAATGGTGTTCAAGAAGGAAGGCTTCGGTAATTTTCTTCGGGCATCGTCTATTGAAGTCAACAATTTGGTGCTCATAACCTTCAAAGAGCGTGATCAGGAGCTAGTTGTTGTTTTCAGTCATCTGCCACAGTGATCGTACTATCTCGCCCTACTATCCCCCCATTTTCTTTTCCCGCCCTACTATCCCGCCATTTTCTTTCCCGCCATACTCTCCCGCCACTTTTTCTCCCGCCATTCTCTCCCGCCATTTTCTTTCCCGCCTATCTTTCCCGCCTTTCTCTCCCGCCATCTTCTCTTGTGAACCTATATAACCACATCCACAGTAAGGTGGGTGAGCAGGCCCTTCTGTCCCCCTTTCTCTCACGCCTTTCGCTCCCGCCATCCTTTCGTGGAGATGTCTCATCCTCATTATCCTTTTGATCGTAGTTTTCACTCTGGTATGTCCGACCGTCTTCTCAAACTAGCCGCCAATTTCAAGATGGATGATAGAGTAGTTCCATGGGAGGAACTCATCAGTAGTGACACCATAGTGAATGAGTTGGCTCACTCATTAGCTAGGAGTGGGTGGCCTCCCAGGACATTTGAGGAGATACGGAAAGAACTTCTCAGGTTGCATGGCAGATGGCAGAAGGTCAAACTGCATAAGAGTGAATCTTACATCAGGCTTGCGAGGAATAATTCAGATTTATGGTCAGCAGACAGTGAGGACGAAGACGACCTCTTCATGCCGAGCACCAAGGTCAAGACTACCGCATCGTCGAAGGGCAAGAGCTCTACATCGACGAAGGGCAAGAGATCTGCATCGACGGAGGACGAAGAGGACGTCTTCATGCCAAGCACCAAGGTCAAGACTACCGCATCGTCGAAGGCCAAGAGTTCTACTTCGACAAAGGGCAAGAGATCTGCATCGACGGAAGAGGAGGATGATGCATTAATGTAGTATTTGTTGGGGAACGTTGCATGGGAAACAAAAATTTTCCTACGCACACACAAGATCTATCCATGGTGATGAGCATCTACGAGAGGGAGAGTGAATCTACATACCCTTGTAGATCGCTAAGTGGAAGCGTTAAGAAACGCGGTTGATGTAGTCGAACGTCTCCGCGATCCAAATCGCAAGTCGTCCCTCGATCCAAGCACGATCCAGCGCCGAACGGACGGCACCTCCGCGTTCAACACACGTACGGCTTGATGACGATCTCCGCCTTCTTGATCCAGCAAGAGGGAGCGGAGAAGAAGAAGAGTTCCAGCAGCACGACGGCGTGGTGATGTTGCTGAGGAACTATTTCAACAGGGCTTCGCCTAAGCACTACTGAAATTATGACGTAGGAGGAACTAGAGGTTGCCGGCACACGGCTTGGGGCAATCTAATGTATCCCGTGTGCTAGCCCTGCCCCTCTATTTATATGTTGAGCCTTGGGGTCTAAACTTGGAGTAAAAGCCTCCTCCAGGTCGGTTTTGCCCGCAGGGAAAGAGTCCAACTCGGATCCCTACAGTACCGCGCACAAGCGGTAGTACCGCTTCAAACAAGCGGTAGTACCGCTTGGGCGGTAGTACCGCTTCACACAAGCGGTAGTACCGCTCGGGCGGTAGTACCGCTTCACACAAGCGGTAGTACCGCTTACGCGGCAGCAAAACTACTTTTGCACTTTCCAATACCTCGTGGGCTTTTATCCCTTGGCCCATATAAAGTGTTCTCGCACCCGAACACTTCGGTAAACATCCGAAACTTCTTCCGGCGAATTCCGGAACCCTTCCGGAGATCAAAACACTATTATCACATATATCAATCTTTACCTCCGGACTATTCCGGAGATCCTCGTCATATCCGGGATCTTATCCGGGACTCCGAACAACTTTCGGTCACCAACAAAATAACTCAACTATACTAATCGTCACCAAACGTTAAGTGTGTAGACCCTGCGGGTTCGAGAACTATGTAGACATGACCGAGACACCTCTACGGTCAATAACCAATAGCGGGACCTGGATGCCCATATTGGCTCCTACATATTCTACGAAGATCTTTATCGTTTGAACCTCTATGTCAAGGATTCAGTTAATCCCGTATGCTGTTCCCTTTGTTCTTCGGTATGTTACTTGCCCGAGATTCGATCGTCGGTATCTCTATACCTAGTTCAATCTCGTTACCGGCAAGTCTCTTTACTCGTTCCGTAATACAAGATCTCGTGGCTAACACTTTAGTCACATTGCTTGCAAGGCTCATTGTGATGTTGTATTACCGAGTGGGCCCTGAGATACCTCTCCGTCGCACGGAGTAACAAATCCCAGCCTTGATCCTTGCCAACCCAACAGACACCCTCGAAGATACCTGTAGAGCATCTTTATAGTCACCCAGTTACGTTGCGACGTTTGATACACACAAGGTATTCCTCTGGTGTCAGTGAGTTGCATGATCTCATGGTCATAGGAACAGATACTTGACATGCAGAAAACAATAGCAATAAACTGACACGATCATATGCTACGTTTATAGTTTGGGTCTTGTCCATCACATCATTCTCCTAATGATGTGATCCCGTTATCAAATGACATCTCATGTCCATGGCTAGGAAACCTTCACCATCTTTTGATCAACGAGCTAGTCAACTAGAGGCTTACTAGGGACACAGTGTTGTCTATGTACCCACACATGTATTTGAGTTTCCAATCAATACAATTATAGCATGGATAATAAACGATTATCATGAACAAGGAAATATAATAATAACCAATTTATTATTGCCTCTAGGGCATATTTCCAACAGTATTGTTTTATGTAGTACTGTTTATTTTCAGTTGTAGTGTTTAATTCAGTTGTAGTGTATATTTCAGTTGTACTGTTTATTTCAGTTGTACTGTTTAATTCAGTGGTAATGTTTAATTTCAGTTGGATGCATTTAGTTCGCAGTACAAGTGTTATCTCTCTAAACCAATTGCCACCGACGGCTTCTCCCTCGGCCAGCTCGCTTTTCCTTTGCTTTTCCCATGCGCAGACGCTGATTCCGATGCACACACTGTAGTGATTGGCAGACTGTAGTGACGGCGCTGATTTTTATGCAAACGGCGCTGATTTTTAGGCAAAGATTCGGCCGAGCGGGTGTCTGCTTTGTTTGCTTTGTCTGATTCCTGTTGTCTGCTTTGTCTGATTCCTGCTGTCTGCGGTGTTATTTTATGTATCTTAATTTTTATGTATCTTATTTTATGCATGTTATTTTCGCAGCAAGTTGTATCTTAATTTTTATGTATCTTATTTTATGCATGTTATTTTCGATGCATCTTAATTATCTGTTGTAGTCTGGTTGGAAATGTATCTCGTACCGTTTAGACATATATTATCGTTGTGTATTGTCTTGTTTTGTGGGCATTATGTTTTATGTAAAGCGCGGCGTTGGATGCATTTAGTTCGCAGTACAAGTGTTATCTCTGTAGACCAATTGACCACTGAAATAAAACATGAATACGTCTCATACATAAGTAGATAGTAATTTGTCCCATACATAAAATAGACATACGTCTCATACATAATTAGATAGTCATGTCTCATACATAGATAACCATATCACTGCTGCGGACGGCGACGAATCTTCGGCTTCCTCGAACGAGGACCGGAAGGCGATAAGCGCTCACGCGGTGGACGAGTCTCACGATGACCACGACCATAGGCCGCCTCGTCTGTCTGTGTCTGTGTCTCCTGCGTGTATGGTGGTGGTGGAGTGGCAAGAACTGTCTCCGAGAAATCATAGGTGTTTGCAGCTCGGTCATCGTCATCGCCGTCGCCGGCAAAGAACGAACCAGCACCAGTAAACATCGGTGACTGGACATTAGACTGCATGAACGGTTGCGACTGGCTGCCGACTGCGGTAAAGTAAAACATGTAAAATTGATTTGCGAACCTAGAATGTTTAAAAGAATGTACAAAGTAGTGTTACCTAGGTCCATCTGATTATGCCAGAAATAGCTCCCTGGTTGTGAAGGAGGTATCTGCTGCCATGAAGAGCTCATTGGTTGTGAAGGAGGTGTCTGTTGCCAGGAAGAGCTCCCTGGTTGTGAAGGAGGTGTCTGCTGCCAGGAAGAGCTTCCTGGTTGTGAAGGAGGTGTCTGCTGCCAGGAAGAGCTCCCTGGTTGTGAAGGAGGTGTCTACTGCCAGGAAGAGCTCCCTGGTTGTGAAGGTCATGGTTCCGAACGGTGCACAGAGGTTCGAGGTTCTGAACGCTGCAGAGAGGGGCGTGGCGGACGATGTGCTGGACGAGGAATAGCAACATCCGAAGATCGTCTACATGTAACAGCTGCGTAAATCCCGCGTACCTTCTCATGAAGACCCCTCAACCATGAGACGTGCTCTCGCGGTGGGATATTATCTCCTCTCTCAAAGCGTTGCATTAAAGAGGAAACCTCATCTAGCACCTCGCATGCCAAGTCACCCTGTACACGGAGAGTTAACCAATTAGATCATCGTTGTATGGCAGACAACACGAATAGTTAACCAATTGTATATGTTCAGGTTAAGAAAAAACTTAACATGTGAGAAACATAGCACGTACTGCGTGGTGTCTGGTTCCGACAACAGAGGCAGTTGGGAACAGATCGCTGGTGAGAGGGGCTTCGATCTGATCAGGAGCTGATGATGGAACCAAGTAGATCCTCGTGCTATGCCGGTAACGCTGCAGATACAACCCGAACTTGTCCCAGTCAAAGGGCCGAACTTCATCCCAGATATTCGTCGGCGCAGTAGTCCATTCGTCCACGTAAGGGCTAATGTCACGAAGCCAAGAATCCTGGGACTTGTTTCCTCCTGAGCGAGTGTACCTGAGATTGAAATGCACGTTACATGATTAGTTATATTCTGAATGCAGACATGACAACTAAAGTAGTATTACTTACTTGTGCACGTGATCTGGTAAGTGTGGAATAACAGGAATGTCAGGCTCTTGTCATCGACCGAACTGTCTCATCACCCTATGAATAGCCATCTCCTCAACCGTCACGTCGAACACCAACCTGACCTTGGTCATCCAATAATGCCGATCTCTAGTGCACATTCCAGAAATCCCATCTGCACATCTGGAGGAAATAGCACGATCGGAGTATGGCTCCCAGATAACTTGATCCTCGTGCAAACTGTCAAACTGCGACGTGAAGGAGGGGTAGCAGCCCCTCACCTGGCTATGCGCAAACTGTCTCTGTATTTGACAACAAACATTAGTAATACTATTGAATAGCGAGAAATAAACATTAGTAATTCATATTGTTACAAATTATGAAAATACCTCTCTCCGTGTCCAAACAGATCCCATAGTAGGCAAGTCGCCGATAGAAGGCACGTAAGTCCCAGCCATGTCCTCATTACCAAAAGATTTTTCAACGCTGACATACGGTCGACCAATAGGGAATCTCTCATATGACCAGAGCTGCAACAATAGTGGACATCCAAGAAGACCTGATTTTCTAGACTTCAACTGGCAAGCTTTGCACAGGCCTCTGTACGTAGCCGCTAACACAGCAGAACCAAAACTCCTCTGCACAATGTCCCCCGGGCAATGTGCATCAGCTATCTCTCGTGCAATACCGATGAGTCGTGCATCGACAGTGGTCACGTGGTTTTCCATGAACATCGTCTTGCCGAACAACCACATAATATATGCCTCTAGGGATCGGTCAATCTGTGCCTCTGACAACTCAACATTGGGATATCCTAAGGAGACAATCTGAAACTGGCTGAACCACCTAAAAAGAGGGCCGTGACGATCGTTGCCTAGCACCGTAGAAGTTGGCACCGCAGCCAGAAAACGGCGACGAATCGATGCTAGCCAACCAGGTTCTGGCTCTAAAGGACCTATGGCAGCACCGGCCAGAGGTAATCCCAACAAGTAAGACACATCCTGTAATGTAGGCGCCATCTCTTCCCAGGGAAAGTGAAACGTATGTGTCTCTGGTCTCCATCTATCTACTAAGCAGGTAAGGAGTGACCTGTCGTAAGAGAAGCGTGTAACTTGCTTCTTGTGTAACTGCATTGGTTCACCTGCCTCATCCAATTCCGGATGATCAACCCACTCATCCAATGTACCCTCAACCAGCCGTGCCAAGGGTAGAAGTCCAGCCCAATTTAACCTACAAAATAAATAGAATGTAGCTTACAGTTAGCGGCTATCAAAAGGATGTCAAACATAGTAAGTCATTATACCGACACATACCTATCAACCCATAAAGGGTGTATCATCCAGTTACGCTTTGGGGTGCGAGTGATCAACACGTCTAAGTTCTTGCCCGCTTCCATATCTGCGGCCCGGTGCCCTCTATCGATATTCCCATTAAGCAACGGATACGAAGCCATATCTGCAATTAAAACATAGCCCAGGCATATTACAAATTAAAACATAGTCCAGACATATTACAAATTATAACATCGTCCAGACATATTACAGAATAAAACATAGTCCGTCATATTACACATTAAAACATAGACCACACATATTACAGAATAAAACATAGTCCGTCATATTACACATTAAAACATAGACCACACATATTACAGAATAAAACATAGTCCGTCATATTACAAATTAAAACATAGTGCGACACATTATATAGCTTCTGAGTTATTTCTTCCTTGTCCGCCCCTTCGGCCTTGACTTCCACGACCACCACGACTGCCACGACCACATCTTGCTACTGTTGTCGCAGTCGTCGATGTGGAAGCACTCGTCGATGTGGAAGCACCGTCTTTGTTCAGGTCGGGACAATATTTCATCCTATGCCCATAAGCCGCGCATAGCAAACATTGTCTGGTTGCTCCACCAGCTTCAGATTGGTCCATATCGTTTCGGATGCGCTTTACCTTGCGTCTGCCCCTGCTTGTTCGCCGAAGTCCTGGATCCGGGATGTATACTCTCTCACCATCGTTTACCTTGTTGAAATTGTTGACGACTCTAAACCCCGTCATCTCACCTGTCCAGACATTGAGTACTGCCTCTTTTGAATAGTACGGAGACACGAAGGAGATAGCGTCCAACTCAATCTGGCCACAGGCAGCCAACACATGTGAGCAAGGCAGGTGCAACAACTGCGGTTTGTTGCATGTACACTCACAAGTTGGATAAAATTCCATTCCAATTTTAACCTCATGCGTCTTCACCTCATTTGCAGAACCAAAACCATCAGTAGGAAGCTGAACCTCATACCTCCTTTCCTGATTACCTATGAGTGTGACAGTGTGCTTTTTTGCTTTCTTTATCTTCTGAGCCATGTACTCCATGACACGGCTACAATAAGGTGTGTTCTGATTAACTGCAATATGCTTCTTTGCTAACTCGTGCCTTTCTCTGAAATATCTCAAAGTGCCATGGAATACACCCTCCACAATAGCTGTCAGTGGCAATGCTCTATTCCCTCTGAGTACAAAGTTATACACCTCTGCAAGATTGGTTGTCATGTGGCCATACCTAGCTCCATGGGTGTCATGCAGCAAAGACCAATTCACTGGAGGCTCTTTCTCTATCCACTCAGAAAATTCTTTATTGCCCTGCCCTTCTTTCTCTTGGTATTAGGAGGGTCAATTGCTGGCAAGTCACAAAGACCTACTGGCTCCTCTAGCTCCGCCATGAGTGTTGCTAATTTAACCTGATCTGCTTCCATTTTCTTCCTCGCGCGGACCTGCTTCTTAGTGAACTCATCAAGTTTTGACCAAATAAAATGGTATTTACGCTGCTGGTTCTGCTTGCATAATTTTTTAAACAAGTTCATCAACCGCTTGTTCTTGAACTGTGAGAAAAAATTAGCCCCAAGATGGCGCATGCACCACCGGCTCTGCAAGTCCTTCCAAGGTGTTGGTTCGTCAGCAGTTGGATTCCTTAGTGTCTTCACGGCCTTCAATATACCAGGATGTCTGTCATGAATGACACACACGTTTGGTCGGTCCTTCACGATCGCAATTTTAACTTGCCGGAAGAACCATACCCAGTTCGAAAAGTTCTCACCCTCCACAAATGGCTAATTTTTTTTAAATAATACATTTTTTTTTATAAATTACAGAAATAATATACAAATTTGAAAATTTTCAAAAATATGACCCAGTCGGCTGGGGCTAAGCCGACTGGGTCCAGTCGGCTTAGGCTAAGCTGATAGGGTCCAGTCGGCTTAGCCTAAGCCGACTGGATGCTAATCCCTGCTGTTGAGGTGGATTAGGCACTAATCGGCTTAGGCTAAGCCGATTGGATCCAGTCGGCTTAGCCTAAGCCGACAGGCCCCGCTGCTACAGTAAAATCGAAAAAAAAATAGAAAAAAAGTCAAAAAAATCTGAATTTTTTTTGTGTGAAACATTAATGTTTTCCCCACATGCGTGCAAAATTTCATCACCAGATGACATTCGTGGAAAACGTGGCATAAAAAGTTAGGTGCCCGACATCTTGACAAAAGGGATCCATTATTGGCACAGTAAAAAAAAATCTTCGGTTTGAAGAGTAACAAATATACTGGAGTATTTATTTTATGCATCAAGACGGTGGGTAAAGAAGTAGCAAGCTTATATATTTACCTAATAATAAAGCACGGAATGCTTCTGCCCGCTCACCGTTAGAATACGCCTTCACGTTAATTTGGTAGTCTGTCAGTTTTTTTTTCTTTAGCGCGAAAATAAAAAAAGGCTCGTCCTTGGAGTCAAACTCATGACCTCCGTAGGGCTGCACCGCATGCCTAGCCACCACGATGGACCACCTATGTTGTTCATGTACAGCATGTTGATCTATTTGTAGTTTCATGCTTCCAAGGATCAGCCATCTCTTTACCCGTAAAAAAAATGGATCAGCCATCTTTTTTTTTTTGAGCGAAGCAAAGATCAACCACCAGGGCCTCCGCCTATTCTATCCCAACCCACGGGGCAACCCACCGGGCCAACCGCTGGTTTGACAGGCCACGTTCGGCCTACCCACGTCAGCTGTAATAGTGATTTTAGAAAAAGGAAAAAGGGTGCATAGTGTGGGTTCGAACGAATCTTACGAACCTACAACTTTTGTGTTTAGGCTATTGCATAGTCCTACCTTGCTTAGTTTTACCTAAACCTATCAACTTAAATATAGCTACCAATTCAAATCAACAAGCGGCATGAAGTGTCATAATTAAAGAACGCAATGTTCTTTACTTGCATATGAGAAGGAATAATTAAAATTAAATGTAAAGCTGTAAAAGGATTGTGGGTGACGTGAACCATCTAATAATACAAAGCACCTATGCAGAAAAAGCGAGCGTCCATCAGGCGAAACTAGAAGCAGATCGACAAGACGACGGATGAAGTGTACGGCAAGAAAGGATATGTACGATGCATAAATTTTTTTGCCACGAATGTCATCTGGTGATGAAATTTTGCCACGTTTTCCACGATTTCCACGAATGTCATCTGGTGATGAAATTTTGCAGGCATGTGGGGAAAACATTAATGTTTCACACAAAAAAAATTCAGATTTTTTTGACTTTTTTTCTATTTTTTTTTCGATTTTACTGTAGCAGCGGGACCTGTCGGCTTAGGCTAAGCCGACTGGATCCAATCGGCTTAGCCTAAGCCGATTAGTGCCTAATCCACCTCAACAGCAGGGATTAGCATCCAGTCGGCTTAGGCTAAGCCGACTGGACCCTATCAGCTTAGCCTAAGCCGACTGGACCCAGTCGGCTTAGCCCCAGCCGACTGGGTCATATTTTTGAAAATTTTCAAATTTGTATATTATTTCTGTAATTTATAAAAAAAATGTATTATTTAAAAAAAATTAGCCCACAAATGCCATGGCTAGTGGGATGATTTGATTGTTCCCGTCCACACCAATAGCAGTCAGGATTTGCCCTTTGTACTGACCAGTCAGGAATGTACCATCCACAAACATCACAGGAGGACAATGCCGGAAAGCTTCGATGCACATAGCGAAAGAGAAGAATACTCGTTTCAACACCTTGTGATCTGGTATAATGTCCAACCTCATGTGTTGTATGTTAACATAAGTGCCGGGATTTCTCTCCTTCAATATGTCAAGGAGACGGACAACATTATCATATGAGTCGAAGAACGTCCCAAACCTTTCCTCCATAGCCTTCTGCTTAGCCCTCCAAGCCTTCCCATATGGAATGTCATAATTCCATCTGACCTTCACTGCTCTCTGGATGTGTTTTGCTTCCATATCTTTCTTCTCCACTATCTCAGTATACATGAGTTGCGCAATGAGAGTTGAAGTCAGGTTTGGATGACTAACCAACAGGTTTTTCCTCACACAATTATGTGGGACCACATTGGTGACAAGCCAGTGGATGTCATACTTCGGCACGTGCCCGTGCACCTTCCCAGGACAACCTGCTTCAACACACTTCACGGTATAGTTTGTTGGACTCGATATGTGTGTCCGGAAAACCCTCTGCGTAGACATAGCCCACTTTATCACCGCATACTTCAATTTTTTCTTTGTATCAAACATAGCCCCTATCTGGACTTGGTTCAGATTATATTGCCATGGAGTCTCATGGCCATCGTTGACAGTAAGGCCGGTGGATATGTCCTGATCCCATGCAGAAGGAATCGGTACCTCCACTTCATCCTCGGAATTTTCAGAATCCAGATCCTCCGCAAATCCATCCTCATCATCTTCCTCCATCACCCTCTGCATTTCATCGCCTTCCTCATCCCCATCAGCAACA
The DNA here is from genome assembly GCA_039707655.1 of Elymus sibiricus. Taxonomy (NCBI): domain Eukaryota; kingdom Viridiplantae; phylum Streptophyta; class Magnoliopsida; order Poales; family Poaceae; genus Elymus; species Elymus sibiricus. The sequence continues at coordinate 207,616,512 of CM077663.1, forward strand.
CCAGAACCAGCTAATATTTTTGACTGAATACTCTGCCCAGTATCATGACCACAAACATTGTGTGACATGTAGTCTGATTCTTTCTCGGCTTGGCTAGCATCCACATCCGGTGGCTGTGACCCGGATAAATAATTCTCGTTAGCCACTTGACTACCCTGGCCTGGTTCATACCCCACGTGAAGTTGTACCATATTCTCCTCCTTCGCCACTAGTTGCACTAGGGCATATGGGTGGATTCTTCGGTCTCGGCAACGACTTAACAGGGTCACCCAATGCTGGCTCCTATCTATCGGCATCAACTCCCACTTAACATTTTTACAGGATTTTGTCCACAGTGCATGAATACTGACGGAACATACTTCAGGATCTAGCCCAAAACTAGTAGTCAACCAGTGCTTCAACTGTCTAATGTCCAGTATGTCCGGGTGTGAAAGTGTCATGACGCCTTTTTTAAACTCGCTAAGATCAACCCCCAACTCATTATATCGAACATTACCAAGGCCGTAGTAAACAGTCAAATTTACTGATTCAGACATTTTCACCTGTCAGACATTGCCACCTTTCATTAATCGCAACGAACAAAATTATTACCGGCTACACTAGCTATCCGCTAAAATTACTATGTACACTAAATAAACTGTACAACACATACAAAATTATTACCGGCTACACTAACTATCCCCTAAAATTACTATGTACACTAAAATGACTATGTACACTAAATAAACTGTACACTAAAACTACACTAACTACACGAACAAAAATATACCTTCGACGCGTGTGTCCCCTTCTTCTTCCTCTCCACACCACCACCTCCTCACCAGCCACACCTCCTCCACCCCAACACCTCCTCACCTCCTCCACCCCACCATGGCTCCTCCTTACTTACGCACAAATAACTATCCCATTGCAAAAAAAATGACCGTAGGACGCTGGAGAATGCTATGATCTATTGATTCTGCGGCTTGGAACGGAAAATCGGTGGAAGAATGAGTAGATCGGTGAGGGGGGGAGAGTATAGAGAGGAAATGAGAGAGAGAGAGCTGCCAGCGACCAGGAACGAGAGAGAGAGAGAGCGAGAGGAAGAAGAAAACGGTCGGGCGGCCGACAGCCCCCTTTCGGCCTGCTGGTGGCCGACAGCCACCTTTCGGCCTGCTGGTGGCCGACAGCCCACCAGTCGGCCTACTGGTGGCCGACAGGCTGCGCTCGGCCCACTGCTGGCCGACAGGGCCCCTTTCGGCCCACCGCAGGCCGACGGGGTCATATTTTCGGTATTTTTTCATTTCGCCGTATAATTTTCAAATTTGTTATAAATTTAGTCATACTTTTAAAAAAAAAATCGTCTTTCTTCTCCTCCTCCTTTTGTTTTCCTTTCTGATAAGGTTTTGTCCCAAAGAACAAGTATATCTTCATGATCGGATATACGAGTCGTCCCTAACCACGACCGCATGTTTCTAACATTGCTTTATTAACGCATAAAGGGAAATTTACTTTTGCTACGATGCAACAGCCTGTGTCGACACCACACGAAGGCCTCCATCGACCCTTTTGCTTTTTGGATGCCTCGTTGATTTTTGACTGTAGGTGTGTAGTTTAACGGTGGCAACGGAAAAAGATGTCCGAAATGTGATTTTTCCATGCCCTAATCGTTGTGTAAAGTGGATTTTCCTCGTCAGTAGTGAGTGCGCGTCAGTGATGGCGGGCCCGGCCGGAGTCCCGTCCATTCCGCGAGCTTATAAAACGGCTGCTGAGGAGCTTCATTTTGTGCAAACGGTGCCTTCATCTCAGATCAGAAGCTACCTATAATCATCGAAGAAGAGCTACGTTCAGCTGCAGAAGTGCAGTAGAGCCGTACGTCCCCGTCCGCATCAACTCATCAAGGACTGATGGATTTTCTGGGAGGATCATTGGACATGACGAGGAGCATTGGAAGCCCGAAGAGGATGGACGGGAAGAGCGGCGGCGGGTCGTGGCGGCAAGCGTCGGCGCCGGTGAGGCAGCTGTTCTGGAGGGTGAGGCGCGCCGTGCTGCGGCCAAAGCGCCGCGCCGTGAGCTTCGGGTACGACCTCAAGAGCTACTCTCAGAACTTCGACGACGGCCTCGTCCCTGCCAACCGCCTCTAGCGACAGCCGCATGGTCTTTTTTTTTTCCTTCTTCTCAGTTTTACTTGCCGCCCGGCCGGACCACGGCTCGTGGCTGGAGAGTTCAAAGCGTCGCCACCTTCTGATCCTCTCCTCTAGCTTAGCTGGTACCTAGCATACTGGTATTAGCCAGTACTGTTTGTACAAAGGATGCTTCTTGTTTAAGTCTGAAACTAGCAATGAAATGACATACTAGTGTATCTATGTGGTTCTATGTGCTCTGCATGCCGAAGCGAGCGAAACCACACGATCCGGAATTTCAGGATCGTCGCGACGGCTACGGCGGCGGCGCCGGCCGATGCCCCCACCGTCAGCAGACACGCTGCGAGCTGGCCATGCGCGGCCCCTCCGATGGCACAGCTCCATCCACGGTGAGGTGGACACGGTCCGGTCCCTCACCGGGCCGCACATTGGACCGGCGGCGACTGGTGCGGACTGTAGTTCACTGAACCGTCCAGCGGTCTATGAGAGGACCGGCTACACGGGAAATGCGTTGGGCCATGCGCGCCCTGCGTTGTGCCGTGGCCGTGCGTGCCCTGCGTGCAGGGACGGGGCTTGCCTGCTCCGCGCCCGTACTCCTATCCGTGCTCCGCGCACGTCCTTCCGCATCGAACGGTTCAAGCAATTTCCCTCGCTGCCACGAATTAAAACCTGAATACAAGGCGTAATACACATCCCTCCATAATACTCGTACATCGTTAAAACTGGAGCTAGATCCGTCATGTCCAGGCCTGGCCATGTCCATGTCGACTAGGGTTGGAATCTGGGTCCCATTTAATCCCATCTAAACTCATTGGGTGTGTCCAGGACACATCTAGACGTGACATAGTTATTGCACATCTAAATGACTAAATCAAACATAAATAGCAAAAAGAAAAGGAAAAGAAAATATCCACACGAATCTCCACGTAAGATCAATGATATAAGACTTAGATGTGCAATACTTATGTCACATCTAGATGTGTTTTAGCAAAACCGACCCATTAATTGTCTAATAGTTTAAAAAATTGATTTTTTTCGAGAAAAATGAACTACGAAGCTAGAAAAAGCTAAATAAATGAGACTTGTGGTCGCCACTTATTTGCCATTTACATTCCTAATGTCAACCTTCCTCTGCAATACTCCCGGCCTAGCGCCAGCAGGAGAAGGGACCTTCTTAATGTCGGCGTAAAGCTCAAGGCCACCAGAATTGCCTCTTCCGGCCCACGCGGCAAGCTCGTCGTGCTGCCGTCGTCGGCTGGCCGTCTTTGAGGAGATCGCAGGCGTGCAGTTGGTGGACAAGGTCAAGGAGAACATTCCCTCCATCCACAGCTTGCTCGAGTACGCGGTCATATCTGCTTGTCCGTCGACGCTGGAGCAGCGTGATGTGGACGTGTGATTGGTGTGTCCTGCATGTTGTGGTCGTGTCCCAAGGGTGATGTGGCTGTGCCCTGTGTGTGCTCTGCGTGATGTGGTCGTGTCGTGGCCATGCCCCGTGCGTGCCCTACGTGTCATAGACGGAGGAGATAAAGCTTACCTCCTTGTGGCACTCAGCGAGGAACCGGTGTTTAGAAGGAATATATATAGAGAGATTGATGGAATTGATGATCATTTGCTTAAGCCCCGTGAGCGTATATACAGGAGTACATGATCATCTTAAAGTACAAGACAAACTAGAACAAATCCTAGTCTATCATGTGTTTCATAAACAATTACGTTATTTAACATCTCTGCAGTCACAACGGTAGCGACACAGATGGTGAGATCGAAGAATAATCCGAATATTTCAAGCCGACAGACATGCCCCCACAGTTGTAACAGTCAATGTATCGCATAAGTTGTGGCTAGAGTGGAAACCGACGAGATTGCTCAAGGAAGGTGGTAGCCCTTGTGCCGATGTCGAGGTAGCCGAGAGTGTACGGTGGAGTAGTTGTGGTCGAGATAGTCATGCGAGGGACGTCGTGGTCTTGTCGAGTCGGGGTGGCCAATGTCGAGGTAGTTGTCGTGGAGCCGTGGGCGCAAGGAGGCGTCGTGTTTGTCAGGGACGCAGTGGTGCGCCAGGATAAAGACCAATGTCGCCCGCAGTTGTCGGAGTAGATGAAGTGGTCGGGAAAGATGACAGACGCTGTCGATGAGCTGGTGCTGGAGGGAGATGAAAAGGTGGACGACAATGTGGTTGGCGGAACCATAGGTAGCCTGATGGGGTCACCTATTAAGGGTAGGGTCATAGACCTGACATCTAGGGTCCACCTAGAGTCCCACACCATCATTGAAAGGTCTCTGGACCATAGGAGCACTTAGATGCGCCTAAAACGACATCCACTCGGATGACAATTAACCGCTTGGGCGAAGCCTAATCATTTGGACGTCTCCTTACTAGTCGGCCATCCTCAAACCACTCGGACGCAAGGAACGACGTGGGAGCGGCAACGGTCGAGGAGCTTTATTAGGCTTAAAGTGTAGTTATAGCGGCGGTTACCAGTAACGCCCATGATACGTCTCCAACGTATCTATAATTTTTGCATGTTCCATCCTGTTATATTATCATTCTTGGATGTTTTACAATCATTTTATAACAACTTTATATCATTTTTTGGGACTAACCTATTGACATAGTGCCAAAGTGCCAGTTGCTGTTTTTGCTTGTTTTTTACTTCGCAGAAAATCAATACCAAACGGAGTCCAATCGCGACGAAACTTTTTGGAGATTTTTTCTGGACCAGAAGACACCCAGTGGGCCAAACAACTGCCGGAGAGGTGGGCCGTGGAGAGCACAACCCACCAGGGCGCGCCAGGGGGGCCCCGACGCGCCCTGATGGGTTGTGCCCTCCACGGCCCCCTTCCGCACCGCCTCTGATGCCTATAAATTCTCAAATATTTGGAAAACCCTAGAGGAGTCGACGAAACACAATTCCAGCCGTCGCAAGTTCCAGAACCGCGAGATCCAATCTAAACACCATCACGGAGGGGTTCATCTTCCTCATAGGTGCCTCTCCGATGATGTGTGAGTAGTCCACCATAGACCTACGGGTCCGTAGGCAGTAGCTAGATGGCTTCTTCTCTCTCTCTTATGATTCTCAATACAATGGTCTCTTGGAGATCTATTTGATGTAAACTTTTACGGTGTGTTTGTTGGGATCCGATGAATTCTGAGTTCATGATCAATTTCTATCCATGAATATTATTTGAGTCTTCTTTGATCTCTTATATGCATGATTGCTTATATCATCGTATTTCTTCTTCAAATCTTTGGTTTAGCTAGGCCGACTAGATCGATTTTTCTTGCCATGGGAAGAGGTGCTTTGTGATGGGTTCGATCTTGCGGTGTTCTTTCCCAGTGGCAGAAGGGGCAGGAAGACACACATGTATCGTTGCTATTAAGGATAACAAGATGGGGTATATTTCTACATGAATAGATCTTGTCTACATCATGTCATCGTTCTTATTGCATTACTCCGTTTTTCCATAAACTTAATACACTAGATGCATGCTGGATAGCGGTCGATGTGTGGAGTAATAGAGGTAGATGCAGGCAGGAGTCGGTCTATCTATCTTGGACGTGATGCCTATATAATGATCATCGCCTTGGATATCGTCATGACTATTCGATTTTCTATCAATTGCCCAACAGTAATTTGTTCACCCACCGTGCGCTATACTCATGAGAGAAGCCACTAGTGAACCATACGGCCCCCGGGTCTACTTTTCCATCATATTGCTTTCCGATCTATGTTTTTTGCACTCTTTGTTTTCAGATCTACAAAACCAAAAACCCAAAAATATATTGCTGCATATTTGCTCTTTTAATTTGTGTTCTTGAGAGATCTATCTCTCCTATCTATCACTACCTAATCTATCTTATTACCGTAGAGAGATTGACAACCTCTCTTTCGCGTCGGGTTGCAAGTATTTGTTGTTTGTGTGCAGGTGCTGCTTATTGGGTGGTGGTGATCCTCCTACTGGTTCGATAACCTTGGTTTCATAACTGAGGGAAATACTTACCGTCGCTGTGCTGCATCATCCCTTCCTCTTTGGGGAAATACCGACGCAGTCTCAAGCCACGTCAGCATGTAATTACTTCCCTCTTAACCTCCCCTTGTAACGTAGTAGTAAAGGAGGTGGACAAATTCTATATAAGACCCCTCGGCTCTATGACAAGGGTCCACAACCCTTTTGTATTCATACTCCCCAGAGAAAAATAAGCCATTCAGCTCGAGATGTAGTGTCACATCTGCGCCGTAGCTAGATTCCGCCCCTATTAGTACGCCTAGTGCTTACCGTCCGATTCGTTGCCTCGACGGTTGGCGTCCACCGTGCGGCTGCACGTGTAGCGATTTCCGGCGCAGGTGGAATTTTTTCATCATCACCATGATGCTCGGCGGCGAGATTTGATTCGGTGCTCTCAGCTTCACCGCCGATGATTCAGCGTGGCTGCAGGAAGCCCCACTGGATGTGGAAGCGTTGCCCATCCGTGCGGCGCACTTCTGTGCTTCATCATTCGGAGTTCTCCTCAGACAGTCGTCGGTCCCATACCGCGCGACACCTCTTCTTCCGGCTGGACGTCATCGCAAGCGCTCTAGGCGCTCATGGCTCCATCGCTGGGTCAAGCATGTTGTGGCTCTTCACGCCACATCCGAGCAAGTGGCAATGCTCAACTCCGACGAGCCCACCCTCGACCTGTTCTCCTCCCTACAAGAGGATTCAACTGATGAATCCAAGTGCGAGAGCAGCGAACCCGTTGCGGAAGTCCTTATGGCGGGCACGGAACAACAGAATGGACCCCCTGATTCCCTGAAGGACCTTCGCATGGGCGCCACAGTGACGGCCTCGACGACGACCTCCAGGCTAACACCAACCCGTATGTTCCCCATCCTCTCACTCGGGAGCTACAGGAACAGCTCACGCAAAGGAACGAGCATGCTCTGTTCACCCCGATTACAGGAATGACGCACGAGGTAATGACCTTGGAAGCGACGCGCCAGGCCACTTTGGCCGAGCGCGAGCGACTCGAGCGACTGTAGATGTCACTCGACGATCGTGCGACTCGGCATCATCCTAGATCCAGCCGGAATCGACGAGAGTTGTTTCCGAATGACCATCCGCTAAATTACCAAGTGATGCGCACTCCGCTACAGAACTTAGCCGCAGCGACCCGAATCACCGATTCGATCCGACCGTCTGGTTCATCAGCGGGAGAAGGCATTCGGCAGATCCAGGCGCTTCTGAAAACAGCCCTGGATTAAAATGTGGCGGCTTCTCAGTTCCAGAATTGCATCCACAATAGATTAGCCCGAGCGGATACGGTGCAGTCGGCTCACAATCCGATTGCTCTAGGTAGGCATCGGTGTTCACCCCCGCCGAGAGATGAGGTTGACCACTCGCGCGGAGATCAGTATGGAGACCGAAGGCGCGATCAAGTCACTCCCCCACGGCGGCGTGACGATTATCATTGCACTCGGACGCCCCCTTCGAGGGATGTCGCACATGGACGCCAGTCCTATGATGTCATGCAGCCGTATGAAGATGATCGGAGGCGCAGTCCCACCCGTCCGCCGGGTGAATGTCGTCGGAGAGATTGCGAGGAGGATGACTACCGGGAACCACCTCTGAACGCAAGATCCATTCTTGCTCAGAACCTGGTCGACAGGGGCCGAGCCAACAGAGAAGGCCTCATAAGGGATCGACCGAGTGGGTCTAGCACGTCAGGCCCCCGAGTGCTTCGATAGATACATTCGGGATGCTGACATTCCATCCAATATCAGATTGGCAACCGAAATCGGTAAATCAACGGCGAGTCAAAGCCAGAGACTTGGTTGGAAGATTACCGGGTGGCTGTACATATCGGTGGCGGCAATGATAACGTCGCCATCAATCATTTGCCTCTGATGCTGGAGGGGTCGGCGAGGGCTTGGCTGATGAGGACATGGCTACCTTGGATACGACCAAAAATATTGCATACATGCATAATTGTGAGGTGATTTCTTATAAGAATTATGCAATAATTTATTTATGTTATTCAGAACAAAAAACTTCACCTATTTTTATTTCATGCCTAAATGCAGAATTGTTGAACACTTGTACGAATTACGTGTGAAGACAAAGGAAAAGGAAATGATTAGGTGTTGTTCAAGAAGACGTCTCGCGTCAAAGGAAATGATTTTGTGCTCTTGAAGAAGTCCTCTCACGTCACTTTTGGCCCAAGAGAATATAGAGTCCAAGTCCTCCACGTTCTGGACTCAGATCCGGATTGCACAGACATATCTGAATCAAAACGCCAATAACTTTTGCATCCGGACTACGAATTGGGTGTTTTTTTGTTGGAAAGTTTATTTCGTGCACTTTCCAACCGAATTGGATTCACCTTCAAATTCGTTCGGAGCATGGAGATGTTGACGAAAGAATCTGATGTTGTAGCAGAATCCGAGTCAAACTACAACTCCAAAGGTGTTGCATCACCTCCACTTGGGCCCATGGGCCTTGTACAACCCAGGGTTAGTTTTAGGCTGCCTTGGGACGTCCTCCCACCTCCTCGCCCACCCCCCCTTGCTCCTAAATAAGTAGATACATATAGTAGTTTTTTGCTTGGCATTTATTTAGTTAAAAGTTAGCCATTGCAACTTCGTGTACTTCGTTTGTGTCCAACGACCAGGCCAAGACCGCTTTTCGGATCCTCACCTTTATCAATACTTCATCTATATTCCAATATTCAGATTGCATTATCATATTTTTGCTTGTTCTTCGATTGCATGCAGGAATAGACGTTCGTGGTCAGGTTGATCGTGCTCATATTTGTGAGGTGATTTCTTATAAGAATTATGCAATAATTTATTTATATTATTCGGAACAAAAATACTTCACCTATTTTTATTTCATGTCTAAATGTAGAATTGTTGAACACTTATACGAATTACGTGTGAAGAAAAAGGAAAAGGAAATGACTAGGTGTTGTTTAAGAAGTTGTCTCGTGTCAAAGGAAATGATTTTGTGCTGTTCAAGAAGTCATCTCACGTTCTGGACTCAAATTCAGATTGCATAGGCATACCTAACTCAAAACGCCAAGAACTTTTGCATCTGGACTCCGAATTGGGTGATTCATTTTTGTTGGAAAGTTTATTTTGTGCACTTTCCAACCTAATTGGATTCACTTTCAAAATCGTCCGGAGCATGGAGATGTTGACGAAACAATCTGACGATGCAGCTGAATCCAAGTCAAACTACAACTCCAAAGGTGTTGCATCACCTCCACTTGGACCCATTAGCCTTGTACGACCTAGTGTTTGTTTTAGGCTTCAAGCACGATGGTGGGTTTACGTTTGTGCCCGATGTATTGCCCTGCCCAAGCAACCGGACAATTATTCCACCTCCAATGCATGCAATCAATACTACCTAGCATGCCCGACCATCCCCTTGCTTCGTTCATTGCCATGAGCTTCTTTACGTTTTTTTTCATTTGGAGCTCGAAGATACTCCGGGCCAAAAACCCGGATTATTGTCTTTGCAAATTCACAAACACTTTTGATGGTGGTATCTTCGCCAATGCGAAGATACTCATCGACATAGTCGGCCGGAACATCATATGCAGTCACCCTCATCGCCGCCGATTTTTTTATATGCACTAAATCCAATCTACCCGGCGGCATTCCTACGGCGGGTGAAGAAACGACAATTTTGCTCGCAAGCCTCCAGGATGCGGACAAAAAGCGACCTACGCATTCGGTATCGCCTACGAAAGAGATGAGCCGGATATGTCGGTACCTCGGTGAAGTAATCCTTCATGAGCATCTTGTCGCTGAGAGCTTGGTTGCGGGGAATGCATAGCCGACCGACCGTCGATCCCCGCCGCTATTTTCTCGGCCCCGCTGAGGGAGTCCTGGATTAAAGGGACCTCGGGCTACCGGCCTATTTCTATGGGCCGGACAGTGGGTCGCTTTGTCATTATCAATGAACGCCCGAAGACTGTGACGCTGCAACTAAGATGGAAATCTCCCAAGACCGTGACGTGTACTCCGAGAACACGATGACGAGTTCGGCATATTCTTCTCCTGGTGTAACCGACATTGTATAATCCTAGATACCCCTGGTGTCTATATAAACCAGGGGGTCTTAGTCCGTAGGACAAGTTAAGCTCATTACTCCTAGGGTTTTAGACCATATCTTACGATCTCGAGGTAGATCAATTCTGTACTCGACACCCCATCATCAATACAAAACAAAGCAGGACGTAGGGTTTTACCTCCATTAAGAGGGCCCGAACGTGGGTAAACATTGTCTCCCTTGTCTCCTGTTGCCCACCAATCCAAGATCCACAGTTCGGGACCCACTACCCGAGATCTGCCGGTTTTGACACCGACACCCGCCTCAAATTCGTCGACGAGATGCAATAACATGCAAGACACATAGTAGTATAGCATTTAACATGATACGGTATCTATCTATGTTACTCTAACCCTCTCTCCCTTCTTTAATTGTATGCCACATAAACATGTTTGTTAGTCCCAAGTATATGATACTACCTATGATACCCCCGGTATGGCCAGCCTAACGGATGGTCCAGTTTGCGGGATTTGCTATAGATGTTTTAATTGCACGACTGAAGATTAGCGTTTTCGTCTGCTTACTTTTCACTCTTCATTCATACGTTTATCGGTCCGGCTCAACCTAGAGCCCATAGTGTCGTCTCTTCTTCTCCCTCACGTCTCGGACCCGTCTCCCTCACAGCTTCTCTTTTGCGCCCCACCTCTCCTTTCGCTCACCGGCGTGGACGCGCAGGACTAAACGAACGCGCCACCGGATAACCCCGCGGCCCACCGCCGGAATACAGCTCCGTCGCCGTACCTCGCCAAGACGCCGCGTCTGCACCATAGGCTCGAGGCCTAACCCTATCCCCCGTCCCCTACACCCGGAGGAGACCGCGACGGCGGCGGCGGCGCGATGCTATTCCAGGTGGGAGGACAGGGCGCACGGCCCACCTTCTTCGAGATGTCCGCGGCGCAGCAGCTCCCGACCAGCCTCCGCGCGGCGCTCGCCTACTCGCTCGGGGTAAGGGAAACATCGCCTCCTCTCCGATGCAATCATGCCCATCGATCCGGTTTGGTTAACTAGCTGCGTCTATTAGTATTGGTTGCTTATGACTGTTCGAATAATGTCTCTTCGTGCGGTACATTGTAGTGGATGATTGAGAGTGCGAGTTCTGCTTGTGTTTTATTTCCTTTATTGAATATATATGCTAGGTTTGATTGGCGAGCCACGAAATGTAGTTAGCCAGGGAAGCCAGTAATACGCAATATTTGCAGCTGGAAAAGTTGCTTCTGCTGCCGCTGAAAGCCAGCATTTCGTCTTTTTAGGTTGTTTGATTAGCTGCAATGACTTGGGTAAATTTATTGCTATGTGTTGAATAGTGAAATTGGATTCGCATATTCTTTTTTAGAGGGGTATTGAGTTCACTTGTTGCTGGACTGTATGCTAGGGAAACATTGCTGGGTTGTGATGTATATGTTTGAAGATGAAGGGAACATCCTGTTATGACCGGCATATTAGGGGCTTAGCCCAGTTAGTGGTGGCCCAGTTTATCTTATCGTTATTAGGGGCTTAGCCCAATTATCTTATTAGGAGGATTATATATACTCATGTAAGGACCCGTTTTGAGATTAAGCAGAAGCAATCATAATTGCTCGGCTTCCTTAGGGAGCCGGGAACCCTAACCCTAGCCACCGCCCCCTGCCCCTCTCTCTCTCTCTCACGCAACGACGGCGCCCCAGCGCCGGCGACCACGCCTTCCTCCACGCCATCCCTCCTTCCACCCCTACAACCTGAGGGCACGCCCTGGTAGGGATCCGGTTCCTACCAATTTGGTATCAGGTAGCTTCGGTGCGATCATGTCCTCGCCGCCGCCCACCCCGACCCTCCCGCTGCCGACCGCGACGACCGCCCCGATGGCCACCACGGCCGGCGCCCCGCTCTTGCCGGTGCCGGTCACCTCCGCCGCGCCCGTCCCCGTCGTCTTCACCACGGAGGAGATGACGGCTGCCATCCGGGATCTCACCCAGGCGGTCGTGGGCATCTGCACGTTCCTCGCGAGATCCTATGGGCCGCAGCCGCCTGTGCCCTTCGCCACCGCCCCGCCGCCGCAGCAGCCGCCGTGGCAGCCGCCATCCTCGGCGACCCCCGTCGCCGCCGTCATGCAGCAGCTGCCGTGGCAGCCGCCACCAGCGGCGAACCCCGGCGCCTCCACCATGCAGCAGCAGCAACAGCTGCAGCCGCCGCCACCGGCGACCGCGGGCCCGGTCATCCCGCCGACGGCCCCGGGGGTGCCCATCCACCAGGTTCGGTTTCCCCCGTCGCCGTCTCCGCTACCGGCCTGGCTCGCCGGGTCCCTTGAGCCGGTCTATACGACGGCCTCGGTCGGGCCGCACGTGCTGCCCCCGCAGGCGACGCACCCGGCCATGCAGTTTGGCGGGTCCTCGGGCTCCGCCGAGCCCTTCGCCAGCGTCGACGGGCCCCTGTTCCAGGGCGGCACCTTGATGCCCGCCTACTCGGCCCCGTCATCCTTGCTGTTCCGTGCTGACGAGGCGCACCCGCCCGTCGTCCACGCTCAGCCGCCGCCGAGATTCTCCAAGCTGGAGTTCGCGAACTACGACGGCACCGTCGACCCCCTGAATTGGCTCAACCAATGCGACCAATTTTTCAGGGGGCAGCGCACGCTCGCGTCCGACCGCACCTGGATCGCCTCGTATCATCTCCGAGGAACCGCGCAGACGTGGTACTACGCCCTTGAACAGGACGAGGGCGGCATGCCACCATGGGAGCGCTTCCGCGATTTGTGCCTCTTGCGCTTCGGTCCGCCTATACGCGGGAGCCGTCTGGCGGAGCTTGGGCGCCTTCCGTTCCTCACCTCGGTGCAAGACTTCGCCGATCGCTTCCAGGCGCTGGCGTGCCACGCCCCCGGCGTTTCGGCTCGTCAGCGGGCTGAGCTCTTCGTTGACGGCCTACCGGACCATATCCGCGTGGACGTGGAGATGCACGGGCCACAGGACCTCCAGACGGCCATGTACTACGCCCGCGCGTTCGAGCGCCGCGCGGTGGCCATCCAGCAGGCGCCACCGCCCCAAGCCGCTGGGCCGCCACCCTGGCCGGAAGTTCCCGCGCAGGGTGGGCCTGTCCAGGCTTCCGCGGCGCCCCTCGCCGTGGCTGCGGCACGCCTGTTCCGCCGGCTCACCCCGGCCGAGCAACTCGAGCATCGCCGCCAAGGGTTGTGCTTCAACTGCGACGAGCCCTACGCACCGGGCCACGTCTGCCCACGCCTCTTCTACCTGGAGGCTGCGGACTACATTGAGGAGGACCCCGCCGCCGCCGGGCTCGGCGACCAGCCCCCCCCCCCCAGTTGACGCGGAGGTGTTTGGCGGCCGTTGATCTTCCCCGCCTTCCAGCTCGAGGACGAGCTGTTTGTGCAGGCGGGGAGAGATGTTATGACCGGCATATTAGGGGCTTAGCCCAGTTAGTGGTGGCCCAGTTTATCTTATCGTTATTAGGGGCTTAGCCCAATTATCTTATTAGGAGGATTATATATACTCATGTAAGGACCCGTTTTGAGATTAAGCAGAAGCAATCATAATTGCTCGGCTTCCTTAGGGAGCCGGGAACCCTAACCCTAGCCACCGCCCCCTGCCCCTCTCTCTCTCTCTCACGGCGCCGGCGACCACGCCTTCCTCCACGCCATCCCTCCTTCCACCCCTACAACCTGAGGGCACGCCCTGGTAGGGATCCGGTTCCTACCACATCCAAACATATAACATTGTGCTTGAATAATCGACTTGATAACTCAAACTAGCATGCTTTTTAATTCGAGTTGGCCACCCTGAAATCTTAGTCTTTTCTCCCATCAGAATTCTCACTCATGGATCCCTACTGTTATGCAATGAGCTGAGATATACTGGCAAATAAATCCAGGTAACAATGTAGATGGTACTCAATATAATGGCAATCTGAAAAACACCCAAGATTATTACTCGCAACCGAACTTTGAAAACAAATATATGACGAGGCAAAGTACCAGTATCCTTTGTGCTTGTTTTCAGTTGCAGGCTCCAGGATGCACACAACTGATGGATGTGCCTATATTTGAGAAAGTCAATTACAATTTTACTTTTCATCTTAAGCTAAGAATCGCATTATTTTCCCTCTTTTTCTGGTCACGAGAAGTTATTTTAGGATGGATTGCACATAACAAGGCAGAAAATTTGCCTTGCAAAAGATACCCTCCAAAAGCTCAAGAGACAATTTTGTTATATCAACAATACGGGTGTTTCTCAGGCAGTTAAGTGTTCTTGTACCGAGGGCTGTTTGTTAGAAAGGTGCCTAGGTATTGGAACACGACAAGTGCTATGTTTTACAAGATTTACGTTAAAGGAGCAAAGTTTCGAGTTATGACCTGTTTAGTACTTTTTTCTTAGCCAAACTTATTACTGTCTGCGTATTTGATTTTAGTTTATCATGTACCCTCTTTACAATGCTAATTAGTTGATACTATATGCAGGTTTTTGCACTAAGGAGGCCATTCTTGCATAAAATTTTAGATTATGAAGACGAATTCTTTGCTTTGTTAATGTCTGTTCTTGAGTCCCATAGTCTACGAACAACAGGTTCGTTGTCGCTGTAGCAGAACTCCCTTTTCTGTTGAAAAGGAAATTTGTTTACAACCATCATATTTTGAACAATGGAATGGTAATATTAGGAAAACCACCGGAAAATGTGTTAGTATGTATTTATTTTAGTGCTAATCTTCAGCTATTTATTTCTCTGCATGGTGCACATCATTGAGAAAGAGATTATACACCACTCTCTGATAGCTATTTAAATAAGGCTACCCACCGATCTCTTAATTCAGCCTTACCTTAACCTCGTCATCTCAAATCCTACTTGCAGGGTAGGTTCTTACCACTACTTTTGTTATCTAGTGTGACTATGTGGCAGAGAAGTAAATTTTTAATTCGATGAGTAGCTTAATCTTGGAGTCACCCAATCCTAGTATCCCAGAAGAATTTATTTTTGGTTGCGGAATAGAACCATGGATCCAACATATTAAGGTAGAAGAATGGAATGACTCCACCTTAAGCCTTAGCACTAACTCATTCCACAAATGAAAGAAATAACTAGGACTATGCTATTTTAACCTACTTTAGCCTAGTTGGTAGTGCAATTGTATGATTGATAAAACAAGTCTGACAAGTTATCAACAAACAAGTAATTATATTATCAGCTTTTCCATTAGTGACTGTGTTTGATTACAACTTTCCTGCATATATCTTTCAGATGGTTCCTTTTCAGAGTCGTTATATGGTCTCAGGCGGAGACCTGTTAACGTTTCAGTGAACAGAAGTAATCCTGGTGCAGAATCTAATGTCAAAGCCTATGACTCTGCACTAAGGAAGCGCCAGAAAACCCTCTCTGTTGTATTTTTGGTAATGATGTCCCCTGGCAGAGATTAATTTGAAGTATTGTCTGCAACTTATGTTGGCTTTGTTATGTTCTGGATTTAAATAGTTTAGTTATGCTGAATTTTCAGCTGCTACCTGTGAGCAACAAACCACCCAAGCCCTACTAAAGTGATTTTTTTTATTGAATGCATTCATTTTTTTATCTGGGATCTCATCAGGTTAACACTTACAGACAAAACTCACCACATGTTAACACCTCGTGTGATCTTGCAATGTGTATCCATAGCTGACTTGCTCACCAAGACTCCAGCAGACATCACTACCTGGGTTACTTTACCTCACTAGCAGGTCTACGATGTGAATATCCATGTGTCCTTTGCCTTAGTTACTGTCCTATGAAGACATGTACTCCCTCCGATCCAAAACAAGTGTCATGATTTTAGTTCAAAACTTATTTTGGATCGGAGGGAGTAATATTTAATCTGTATCTATAATACGCTGCGCTGCTGATAGTCTGCCCATGCCTGAATTGCAGGCATATTGAGCCCCAATTGCTTAATGTACTTGTTTTCAATCTGCTTGGTGTGTAACTTTATTTATCTTAGCATCTCAATGTTGAAATATGATACTTCCTCCAACCCAAAATAAGCGTCGCAGTTTTGAACTAAGGTTAGTTTAAAACTGCGACGCTTATTTTGATTTGGAGGGAGTACGTGCTTTACTCAAGCTCTTGTACAGCTGTGATTTTCTGCTTTTACAATACATTTCCCAAGTTTCTTCAATAGCATGTGCACATCTTCATAGATTCTGCAGTTGACAAATTTAATCATCTAGTTTTTAAATTTTTGTCTCGTTAAGATAAGATTGTAAATTGATCTATGAAATATGTAATGTAGTGCAATGATGAAAATCATGAAACAGCTCTGTTTTGGACGAATTCTGCTATTAACCTGCTCCAAATATTTGTATAGGTTGTTTTACCGTATTTCAAGTCAAAGTTGCAGTCCGTATATAACAAAGAAAGAGAAGCAAGATTGCAGGCAAGCCTATGGGATCAGGATGAGGTTAGATTCGACGAAGCTGGCTTTGTATCAGATCAACAAGGGGAGACTTCTCAAGCACAAGTTGAGACTACAGCGGGAGAAGTGTCACATCTCACGCGCCTTAGGACCAATTTTGCGGCACTAATAGGTGTTTGTTATCCATGGATTCATGCAACCCATGAAGGTTGATCCACTACTCATATATATGAACATCTTGTATAAATCCTAACTTGTTTAAAGCCTTTTCTGTAGCTAATAATTTTGGAAAGCTCATTTCATCTGTATTGCTCTTATATAAGACCATTAAAAGATGCCTACGAGTTTCAGTTTTGCGATTTGTTTTGTTAGTTTTGTATGACCTGCCTTTTCTTGGGTCAGTCTGTAACTTTGCAATGCTTGTAGACTTTATTAGTTTATCCCTTTTTTATACATTTGATGATGCAAAGTAATTGTGCATTGCTGCTCTGTCTGTTTCATCACATGGGCAGCATAGATTAACTTATGGTGCTATATTGATTTGCAGGCCTTTCATTTGCTTACCAGTTGCTGTATTTGTTGGATGCTACTGCATTTTACAGTCCAGGACTTCATGTGCTTGGGCTTCATGTTTGTCGTGCTACTGGACAAGAGCTGGTATAATACTTACCAATTTCCGTTAGAGTGTATATTACTGGTTGGCATGTAGCGCAACATATACGGAACCATACTTTTGTTCTTATTATCGTGATTCATACATTATGTCTAATCTTTTGCATTGAATTTTCCTTTCTTATAACAGCCTTTTTTTAATCAAAACAACATTTACCATTTCCATATTAAGAGATGAAAAAAGCATTTACCGTTTCCATATTAGGAGATGACAAAAGCTCATGAGATGAAAAAAAAGCATTTACCATTTCCATATTAACATATGGTTATTCTGCTGAGATGCTTCCTCTTGCCTTTTCTTGACAAAGTAGATGGATTCGTCTTCTAGGATATCAAGAATTAGAAGCCGTGAACTCGAGAGACTTCGTGGTCCTCCATGGTTAAAGGTAGGAAATGATAGACACTATTCAATAGCGGGATTTTCGTACAAGTATGAATTGTCTAGTAATAACTTATAACAAGATTATTTTTATATGATTTCTGCAGACTGTCCAAAGGGTGCTCCTTAATTGTACGTACACGACTCTAGATTATGCACAAACTGGTTTAATTGCCGCGGTCTTCTTTTTCAAGGTCAGTTCAAACTTCTTCCGTAGGAATTCAAGAGATTAAAAAATCTTTCAAGGTTCTGTTACTCATATAAACTTTCTTTACACGCGGACAGTTTAGGTAGAATGGAATAATAGTACTGGCATGTGATTTCTCTTAACGTCTTTTAATGTGTAATTTCATGTTCTTCCTGCGGTAGATGCTTTGTGATGCAAAGCATGATTCCACTGTGGAAGCGCACTAAATGTTCTCTTTCTGGTGATCTTATCTAGATGATGGAGTGGTGGTATCAATCTGCTGAAGAAAGAATGTCAGCTCCGACTGTATACCCTCCACCTCCTCCGCCGCCGCCACCAAAGGTATATGTGGTATATACTTGTAAATGTTTACAGGAAAGCTACTACCATTCTCTGGCATCGCCAGCAACTTCTTGATCTGAACCATGGGTGACAGCAAAAGTATTTGTTTTGCAACTATGCTGTTGCCTGTTGTCAGTGCACTTGTAGTTATTTACGGCAGCAGTTTGATATCGTGCTCTCATTTCATCAGGTTGCTAAAGATGGACTTCCCTTGCCAACTGACAGGACGCTGTGCCCTCTGTGCTGCCAAAAGCGCAACAACCCGTCCGTTCTTTCTGTTTCTGGTTTTGTGTTCTGCTACAGTTGCATATTCAAGTCTGTCTCTCAGGTAGATATTCTCCTAAACCAGCCATTGGAAGCCATCATTTTTTTCTGTGTTCCAAATCTATATTGTGACATTGTCGATTGTTTTACTTTCAGCATAAAAGATGTCCCGTGACATTGATGCCTGCCACTGTTGAGCAAATCAGGCGCCTCTTCCATGATTTATAGCTTGAATAGACAGAGTTCAACTAAAGGAAGTAGCTTATGGGCTTAAGGCTGCTAGGGACTCTGGGGCGAGAAGAAGCTTTTCCCGCATTCCTGTTGACTCGGAGATCAGACGAGATATAGTTTCTGCTTCCAGTGATATCCATGCAGTTTTTGCGCCATTTTTGTTGTTTGTTGAAACTTCAACAGAGATTTAGATCCATGTAATAATTACTGTAGGTGATTATTGAGTTGATTTAGTAAAGGGGGTTGATTGAATTGGTCCTTGTTCATTTCCGAGCAGTTTGAATTTGTGCAAGTCGTATTTGCCTTCTACTCCCTCCGTAAACAAATATAAGAGCGTTTAGATCACTAGTTTAGTGATCTAAACGCTCTTATATTTCTTTACAGAGGGAGTAATTTCTATTAAAATTGGCTGTAATTTGATATAAATGTGTGTCAAACCGGGACGCAGTGTCTCTCTGTAAGTTCATATTGACCAACGGTAGCTTTGAGTGTTGTCTGAAGGTTTATTTAAATTTCACAAGTTTAAACTCTTGGAGTTGTAAGTTTCAGTTTGTTTTGGAAGTTTTCTGGTTCTAGTTTGAATTTTGCAAGGCAGACGTTTAAGAAAGATTACAGAAAAATGACGACGGAACAGAAGGCAGATTTGCTAGTGTGGTTTCTCGGAGATGCATAAGGATAGGGTATGCATATGTGGGTTCAAGGGGTAAGTGTGTATGTATGTATGAACATCTAGTTCGTACATTATGTTTATACAAACACCAGGTCGGGATCACAGCCTCTAGCGGTTTTTGCATGGAAAATGAACTACGTACATAGCTCTTTTTCTTACAAGTTTAGACTTTGTGAACTATAAGATGTGTAAATGTAACTATGACGAGCACAGTATATAGGAGCGGCTTGCAATGTCAAGGGACCAAAATAAAACTCGAGTAATTGAGCACGGAATAGAATTAACCGAAAGCATGCGAGCTCGGAATAAAATTAACCGGAAGCACATGGAGACTAAGACATATCCCGGTGTTCACTTTCGTGGAGAGATGGTAATCACTCTTTGGAAAGATGTGAGACCACTAAAGTTTCTCAAGACTTACAAGGTCAAGGGACAAAAGGGAAGTAATTGAACTTGGAATAGAACTAAGCAAAAGCACGCATAGCATTTTTGGAACATTGTTTTTTTTTTCTGCCATGATTTCCACGAATGCCATTTAATGATAAATTTTTGCAAGCACACAATTTCGTTAATTCGAGAAAAACGAAAAGAAGACCGCTAAAACCGGTGGACGAAGGGCCAATTCCGTTAAGCTTCTTCAGCCCACAAAAGATCAGACACAAACTGGGTAAGAAGCCCAGGTAAGACCCACACGGCTCATACCACCTCTGCCTGACTGCCTCCTTCCTTTCCCTTCGGCGGCTGCTCCTCTCTCTCTCTCTCTCGCTGCGGCTCTCATCCTCCCCATCCCAAAACCCTCAGAAAGCAAAGGCGGCGGCGCGACATGGCGGAGGTCGAAGCCGCGCTCCCGGTGGCAGCGACAGAGGCCCCAGAGGTCGCCGCCGAGAGCGACGCGGGCGCGGCCGACGCGAAGGCGCCGCACAAGCTGCAGCGGCAGTGGACCTTCTGGTACGACATCCAGTCCAAGCCCAAGCCCGGCGCCGCCTGGGGCACCTCGCTCAAGAAGGGCTACACCTTCGACACCGTCGAAGAGTTCTGGTGGTACGTGCGCGCGCTCCTCCCGTGCTTCCTCGCCCGATCCGCTCAGATCTGATCTACCCATCTGGGTGTTCTGCTGGTTCCTATTCTTAGCGGTTATGTGATGGGGATTTTTGGCGTACAGTATCGAGTTATATGCCACCTTGCGCCAACAAATCCGGAAAGTATATTTTGTTAGGTTATTCTGAAGATATCTGTTGATTATATGACAAGTGCTACAAATTTCAGATTTTCTTACTGCTGTACGTCGAGGTCCGATTGCGTTTGGACAGTTTTGTTCTGTTTTATGCTTATTAGTTATCATATCTGGGAAGGGTCTCGTCTCTCGTGGGACGTTTTTAGCATTGGTTAGAACTTTGTTGTATGTTGAAATGATATATATGATACTATTCGGTACTGTAGATGATAGAGGATTATTTCGTTGTTATCAACAGTCCCATGGTACTTCTACTCTTATTTTCCCACTTGAGCATGACAAGTTTTATGTATAGTTTCTTCTCCAACATCCTCCTGAGGTTTTGT
Organism: Elymus sibiricus; assembly: GCA_039707655.1. Lineage (NCBI taxonomy): Eukaryota > Viridiplantae > Streptophyta > Magnoliopsida > Poales > Poaceae > Elymus > Elymus sibiricus. The sequence goes on from CM077663.1 coordinate 207,637,389, forward strand.
GGAAGGGAAATCTTCCTATGAGTAAGAACAATACGGTTCTATCTGGGAGCCCAACAAGAAATCTCAACATATGTACACAGGACTTAGGTGTTGTTTATTATTAAGTTTGCATGTGTCATTATTTGTACGTTGCGATTAACAAGCCTTTGATGTTTTTAATTGAATGTGGATAAAGATTCTTAGATTGTTCTAATAGTTGGACCCATTACTTGAGCTCAGTCTCCGGCTCTCCGCCATTTCATTGTTTCTTTCTGTTCCTTGCTTCGTTCTTTTAGGCACCCTCTACGTGTCGGTGCTTCCTTTTAGGGAATGAGGGAAAACCCTATATTACTAAATAGCAATAATTCTTGCAGTACAAAACACATTCTGATTTGCTTATATGGACCAAACCATCGCAATATATCTTTCGGATACAAACATGATCATAAGACCCCTAATGTATAATCATATTTGAGGAGCAGCAGTATCAAATGCATGTGATTATGTTGTGCAGGAATGTAAAATCAAATTTCTGTTATCTGTTATGCTAAACTTCTGCTGCGGCATTTCTCCCTCTTTTCTCATGGAATTTTTGACTATTATTATGCCATATGTCTCTATATTCTAAAATTCCTTCTTTAACTTATGCCTTCCTGGTTTCTTTGGCAGTTTGTATGATCAGATTTTCCGTCCGAGCAAGTTGGTAGGAAGTGCTGATTTTCATTTATTCAAGGCTGGGGTAGAACCAAAGTGGGAAGATCCAGAGTGCGCAAATGGAGGCAAATGGACTGTGATATCTAGCAGAAAGGCCAACCTTGATACCATGTGGCTTGAAACGGTAAATTTCTGTACTGTTAATATTTATTTTTCCGAGGTGCTTATATCTACCATATCATCTGATGTTTTATCTAGGTTGCTAAGTTCCTACCAGCGGAATCCTTTTGACTAACTTTGTAAACATGCAGTGCATGGCTCTGATTGGAGAGCAGTTCGATGAAAGCCAGGAAATTTGTGGTGTTGTTGCTAGTGTCCGCCAGAGACAGGATAAGCTTTCATTATGGACTAAGACTGCCAGTAACGAAGCTGTTCAGGTTTGTTTTGGGAACAAAAATATTTTGCAAATCGGCCCAACTGAAGTTTTGTACATTTTGATGTATTGGTTCAAATGTTGACTGGGATAGTAGCCCAGTGCTTCTTCACCTCTTTTAGAGTCCACAATCAGCATGCATCTAGTTTTATGGTTTATTTTAGGGAGAATTTTAAACAACCCAGACCACAGCTCCGATGCATGAAACATGGAACATAAAAAAGCTTTCATTTAAGACCAATATTTAATTACAAATTGTAAATAACCCACTATATGATAAAGCAAAGTATTGATTGGACAACCAACTTTACCGGTCCATGAAGGGGAAAGATAACAATATCATCCTATTCAATGATGTTTAGCTGCAGCCTGCAGGGATGGTATCAGTCTATTGTGTTGGTAAGGCAAGTCTTTGTGGTGCTGCATTGATGTTGTTACCTGTGTCTGTGTCTGTGTCATGCAATATTTTAGAAGTAGTTACTGTACATTGAAACACTGCAGACTATAAAATGTATGTATAGCATGAACACGCATCCTCTATGCATCTATGTATGAGAATTGGAAGAAGATGCACTTAAGCTTTTTTTCACTAGGAAAAGCACTAAAGCAAACATTTGTTTTTTTTTTTTGTTATTTAGCATCAGTTTTACAAATCCCTATTTTTTTACTTGTGCGTTTATTGAAGGATGTTGCCATGTGGGCTTTTTTCAGCTTAATTTGTCTTGTACCATATAACTAGACCAAGTTTTAGGGATACTCGTTCCCAATTCATGCATATATAGATAATAATGGGTCGCCCTTCCATTTATACAGTTTGAGCCATTTGCTATGAATAATGCCAAGCCCCAGGCCGCAACTTATATGTTGCTGTTTAATTATGTCGGAGATGGTTCTAATGTGTTCACCCCGTTCTTTCATCATACAGGTAGACATTGGCAAGAAATGGAAGGAGGTTATTGACTACAATGATAAGATGGTCTACAGCTTCCATGTATGCCTCTTCTTATTTATTGGCACTAGGCACTCGTAGAAAACATTCTATGTCCGCAGCTGACTCTGTTTTGGTGTCACTCAAATGCAGGATGACTCGAGAAGTCAGAAACCAAGCAGAGGTGGACGATACACCGTGTAAGGCTGCACACATGATGAAGACCGCAGCTCAGAAAAGTGGCCATGTAGTGTTTCACCGAGATTCAAACCGCCTCTGCTACTGTTGTTTGAGGCAATTTTCCGATCTATTATGTCGTTTCTCTCTCTGATAGCTTGTGGTATACAGAGATGTTGTATGCACTCAATTTTCCTCGCAATATTCCTTGATTTCAACAACCCAGAGGAGGAACCCCACCTCAGTGTGGGAAGTGGGATGCATAATCACTGTTTTAAGCATATGTTTGCCTTTGTGCAAGAGTTAGTATTGGCTGTTTTGTCTACTTTTGTGGGCTTTGAAAAGCTGGCAAGGAAAAAAAATGAATTTTGTTGTTTGAAGTTGACGAGACTGTTCTCCATACACGTACAACCAAATTAAGTCGGCATAATTTGTTTCCACGTGCAATTCTCCCTTACTCTTTACTTTCCTACCAACATTGGCTGCTTAGATCGAACATGTTTCTGTACCTTTGATCTTCGCCCGACGATTCTTTTTACGTTCGAGCAGGTGTAAGAGCACCATTTCTTCCTGGGAACCTCTGCGTCGATGTGCTCTGCAGCCCATGGGACAAGAAGATTGTTCTTGGTTGCCACTCACAAGATCGGGGATTTCATCTGACGATCCGGGAAATGCATGTCCCATTTATACACGCACTGACTTGAAGCTCACTCACGTTCACGTACGCACGGCTTCACCCTGGCACAAGGAACACCGATGGACGCGCCACCGCGAACCACCCCTACGCCGACGTCTCAATTCACCGCTTGCTTCACCCACGGCCTTCTTCTCAGTCTCAGCACGTCCCCGTCCGACATTTTCCGCATTTTCCATCCATCACGCAAGTCCTTTTTTCTTCAAGAACACTGCGGCATTTTCCCATCGCACCTAAAGGAAGAAAGAAACCACACCAGACGCACGCAGGGCTTGCTACGCAAGCGATCGATTCCACGCTGTGCTTGTCATGCATCTGCCTTGCCTTGCCTTGCCTTGGCTTGTGCTCTAATCAAAGCCGGACTCCCCACCCCACGGTTGGTGACGGACGCCGCCCCTCCACCTTACCTTACCGCGCCGTCTCCTAAGCTATATCACCTCTTATTAGCCTCCTCCTCCTCCATGTCCCTTCACCGATACCTCACCCCCCTCCATCACCAGATCGTCGATCACCAGATCGTGATCCTTGCGCGGCACCGTCGCAGTGTCGCGCGCCGGCCATGGACACCGGCGAGCCCAAGGGGAAGGCCGCCAAGGTGTGCCGCGCGTGCGGCGACGATGTCGGGACGCGGGAGGACGGCAGCCCCTTCGTGGCGTGCGCCGAGTGCGGGTTCCCGGTGTGCCGGCCCTGCTACGAGTACGAGCGCAGCGACGGGACGCAGTGCTGCCCCCAGTGCAACACCCGCTACAAGCGCCACAAAGGTACTGTATATCTGCTATGTTATGTGCCCACATTGGTCCATAAACGGCCAGTTAATGCCACGGTTCATCACAACCGGGCGCATTCTGACGGACTCTGCTGTCGCAGGGTGCCCGAGGGTGGAAGGGGACGAGGAGGACGGCGACATGGACGACCTAGAGGACGAGTTCCAGGTCAAGAGCCCCAAGAAGCCTCACGAGCCCGTTCCGTTCGACGTCTACTCGGTGAGATCGCTGTGCGATGTTTATGATGGCAGTCCGTTTGAGCAAACCGGCCAACCATCTTTGTGAACTGACGCGACCCGGCGCTTGCCTTGCAGGAGAACGGCGAGCAGCCGCCGCAGAAGTGGCGCCCCGGTGGCCCGGCGATGTCCTCCTTCGGCGGCAGCGGTCGGTGCAGATCAGAACACCTATTTTTCTTCTTCTTGTTGCTGCATGAGAGTGATCTGAACTGAAGAGGAGTTTGTGGTTTGTGTGTTGATTTTCCAGTGGCTGGCAAGGAGCTTGAGGCGGAGCGGGAGATGGAGGGGAGCATGGAGTGGAAGGACAGGATCGACAAGTGGAAGACCAAGCAGGAGAAGAGGGGCAAGCTCAACCGCGACAACAGCGACGACGACGACGACGACGAGTACATGCTGTAAGCCCTCTTTCACCCTAGCCAAAATTCATCACTTCGAAATTGCTGACCGACCGACGTACGTACTACGTGGTACTCATTGCTGGTCGCATATGCGCAGGCTGGCTGAGGCGCGTCAGCCGCTGTGGCGCAAGCTGCCGGTGCCGTCGAGCCAGATCAACCCGTACCGCATCGTCATCGTGCTCCGCCTGGTGGTGCTCTGCTTCTTCCTCCGGTTCCGGATCATGACGCCGGCCAACGACGCCATCCCGCTGTGGCTGGTGTCCGTCATCTGCGAGCTCTGGTTCGCGCTCTCCTGGATCCTGGACCAGCTGCCCAAGTGGTCGCCGGTGACCCGGGAGACGTACCTGGACCGCCTCGCCCTCCGCTACGACCGCGAGGGCGAGCCGTCCCGGCTGTCCCCCATCGACTTCTTCGTCAGCACGGTGGACCCGCTCAAGGAGCCCCCCATCATCACGGCCAACACCGTGCTCTCCATCCTCGCCGTGGACTACCCCGTGGACCGCAACAGCTGCTACGTCTCCGACGACGGCGCCTCCATGCTCTGCTTCGACACGCTCTCCGAGACGGCCGAGTTCGCGCGCCGGTGGGTGCCCTTCTGCAAGAAGTTCGCCATCGAGCCCCGCGCCCCCGAGTTCTACTTCTCCCAGAAGATCGACTATCTCAAGGACAAGGTGCAGCCGACGTTCGTCAAGGAGCGGCGCGCCATGAAGCGGGAGTACGAGGAGTTCAAGGTGCGGATCAACGGGCTGGTGGCCAAGGCCGAGAAGAAGCCCGAGGAGGGGTGGGTGATGCAGGACGGCACGCCGTGGCCCGGGAACAACACCAGGGACCACCCCGGGATGATCCAGGTGTACCTGGGCAGCCAGGGCGCGCTGGACGTGGAGGGCCACGAGCTGCCGCGGCTGGTGTACGTGTCCCGCGAGAAGCGGCCAGGGCACAACCACCACAAGAAGGCCGGCGCCATGAACGCGCTGGTGCGGGTGTCGGCGGTGCTCACCAACGCGCCCTTCATCCTCAACCTCGACTGCGACCACTACGTGAACAACAGCAAGGCCGTCCGCGAGGCCATGTGCTTCCTCATGGACCCGCAGCTCGGCAAGAAGCTCTGCTACGTCCAGTTTCCGCAGCGCTTCGACGGCATCGACCTCCATGACCGATACGCCAACCGCAACGTCGTCTTCTTCGACGTAAGCCTCCATCCTGACTGGCACCTTCTGTTTCATTCCGAAGCGAGCGAAAGCGATCGACGGTCGACGGACGGCGGTGGCCTGAGCTGAGCTGATGATGCTGTTGTGATTGCAGATCAACATGAAGGGGCTGGACGGCATTCAGGGGCCGGTGTACGTGGGCACGGGGTGCGTGTTCAACAGGCAGGCGCTGTACGGGTACGACCCGCCGCGGCCGGAGAAGAGGCCCAAGATGACGTGCGACTGCTGGCCGTCCTGGTGCTGCTGCTGCTGCTGCTTCGGCGGAGGGAAGCACCGCAAGTCCAACAAGGACAAGAAGGGCGGCGGCGGCGACGGCGACGAGCCGCGGCGCGGGCTCCTGGGCTTCTACAAGAAGAGGGACAAGAAGGACAAGCTCGGCGGCGGGCCGAAGAAGGGGTCGTACAGGAAGCAGCAGCGCGGGTACGAGCTGGAGGAGATCGAGGAGGGCATCGAGGGGTACGACGAGCTGGAGCGCTCCTCGCTCATGTCGCAGAAGAGCTTCCAGAAGCGGTTCGGCCAGTCGCCGGTGTTCATCGCCTCCACGCTCGTCGAGGACGGAGGGCTGCCGCAGGGCGCCGCCGCAGACCCCGCCGGCCTCATCAAGGAAGCCATCCACGTCATCAGCTGTGGGTACGAGGAGAAGACCGAGTGGGGCAAGGAGGTAAATCATTCAGTTCTTCACTGTAAAAAAGAAAAAAAATCAGTTTTCAGATAGAAAAAAAAAAGTGCACCAGCCGGGAATCGAACCCGGGTCTGTACCGTGGCAGGGTACTATTCTACCACTAGACCACTGGTGCTTGGATGTGCTCTTGCCATTCATGGAACTTCTCATTCATGATTTCTTTACCGAGAATCCATTTGATTTGTTGGCGTGAAAATTATGCAGATTGGGTGGATCTACGGGTCGGTGACGGAGGACATCCTGACGGGGTTCAAGATGCACTGCCGTGGGTGGAAGTCCGTCTACTGCACGCCTACGCGCCCGGCGTTCAAGGGGTCGGCGCCCATCAATTTATCGGACAGGCTTCATCAGGTGCTTCGGTGGGCGCTCGGCTCCGTCGAGATCTTCATGAGCCGTCACTGTCCGCTCTGGTACGCCTACGGCGGCCGTCTCAAGTGGCTCGAGCGCTTCGCCTACACCAACACCATCGTCTACCCCTTCACCTCCATTCCCCTCATTGCCTATTGCACCATCCCCGCGGTCTGCCTCCTCACCGGCAAGTTCATCATCCCCACGGTAAGCGCTCATCAGTTCTTTCAAGCGAGCTGGTCTGCCTGCATTTGTGATCGGTAGGTGACCGTGCATGGGTTTTGTGCAGCTCAACAACCTGGCGAGCATTTGGTTCATCGCCTTGTTCATGTCCATCATCGCGACGGGGGTGCTGGAGCTGCGGTGGAGCGGGGTGAGCATCGAGGACTGGTGGCGTAACGAGCAGTTCTGGGTCATCGGCGGCGTGTCGGCCCACCTGTTCGCCGTCTTCCAGGGCTTCCTCAAGGTGTTGGGCGGCGTGGACACCAACTTCACTGTCACCTCCAAGGCGGGCGCCGACGAGGCCGACGCCTTCGGCGACCTCTACCTCTTCAAGTGGACAACGCTGCTGATCCCACCCACCACACTCATCATCATCAACATGGTCGGCATCGTCGCCGGCGTCTCTGACGCCGTCAACAATGGGTACGGGTCCTGGGGCCCGCTCTTCGGGAAGCTCTTCTTCTCCTTCTGGGTCATCGTCCACCTCTACCCGTTCCTCAAGGGACTCATGGGGAGGCAGAACCGGACGCCCACCATCGTAGTGCTCTGGTCCGTCCTTCTCGCCTCCATCTTCTCGCTTGTGTGGGTCAGGATCGACCCCTTCATTGCCAAGCCCAAGGGACCCATCCTTAAGCCGTGTGGAGTACAGTGCTGATTCAGCTTAGTTGTCAATGGCTTTCCACACATTGCACTTTGGGGGCGTTTCATATTTGACTTGCTTATTTTGTACAAGTTTTGCAAGCGAGATAAAGTGTTAATTCAGGGGGTTTCAAGTTGTAAGAATTTTCAGGACATTATATTCGAATGGAAGGACACACTGTTTCTGAATTTCCGCCATTACATTTTTGTGTTGGCATACAACACGAAAGGAATTTATGTACTATGAGAAGTCGAGCTTGCATTGCTCCCACAAGAGCGGCTTGGGCAAAACCCTAGCCTCTAGCCCGCCACTCCTCCCACCTAACCTCCCGCCGCCACCGAAGGAAGCCGGCAGGTAAAGCCCCGCGCGGCGAACGGCTATCGCCAGGTCTGCGTCTCCTTGTCTCTTCTCACGGCGTGAGGCCTTCGTCCGTAGCGTGGTGGTTGACCATGGACGGTGGGTGCGTGTGGCGGAGCACGAACGCCAGGGCGGTGGCCCCAGGATCTTTCAATGATAGAGAGAAACAACATAAATATTTTTGGATTTTTTAGTTTTTTGCTTAAATAAATCAAACAAGAATACAAAAAAGCGAAGGAAAATCTGATGTGCAACACCCTACGATCATCCCCATGGACATACCATCGTCACCCCAAGCACCAAGTGGAACAATGACAAGAGCACGCGCAAGAACCATCGAAACCAAGGTGACATCTCTTCTTAATGAACTTCCATTTGAAACACTCGAGACATGGCTATGTGTGATTAAGTATCAAGAAGATGACCTCGGAGGCACTCGAAGTGAAAGCCAAGCCACCCCGGAGACGTACGAAGGAACACCTCGAGTGGAGTCGCAGAAACACTACAGCGGACGGACATCCGGCCCGAGCCCGGAAATCCAACGCCCCCATAATCAGCGGCAAGGACTTGAGCCGGCAGAAGCTACAAAGGCCGGATATCCGACGCCTCGACAGGCCGGACTTCCGGACCCTCCCCAGAAATCCGGCGCGAGGAGTCCAGAACCTCGCAGAATAGGACTCACTCATAGCGAACTATATTATTATTGCATTGGACTCACTCGTAGGATAGGATGGTGCCGCCTCTGCCCCCACCACATTTCCAGGCAAAGTGTAAGAGCATCTCCAGCCGCACCCCTAACAGGCCCCCAAGGCGCCTTTTTTTCCGCATGCACAAAAAAATTCCCCCAGTCGCGCCTCCAGGACGCCGAATTCCGCCGGTTAGGGCCTTTTTTCGGCCCGGCGATCCCAGGCCGAACCTAGCGCGCTGGGGGGCACTTGGGGGCTCCGGCGGAAGGAAAAGTGGCCCGTGGACCACCACTCTCAGGCGAGAAATGCCTTTTCCCGCCCAGATTCGACCCACGCACGGCAGAACGCTACTTCCCCTTTCGCCGCCATGCAGATACCGGCGCCACGCCCTGCTCACAACCGCTGCCCCGTCGCTAAAAAGGCCATTCCGACGCCAGAAAGAGAGGGTTTCGCCGCTACAACCTCCATCCCCGCCACTGACCGAGCTTTCCAGTACTCCGACCACGCAGGCGAGGATACCAGCGGCTACCCGCCCACCATGCCCGCTAGGTGTTCGGCGATTGCCTGTTCAGCTATGGACTCCGACAATGAGAAGGCGTTCGTAGTTCAGATGGAGGAGGAAGCCGAGGCCGACACCGACGACGAAGAGCACCTCATGATCCTTGCCGCTCTGGCCGGCCTGTTCGCGAAGAATGCAAAGCCGCGGCGAGGTGGCTCGGTGCCGGGCCGCCGCAAGAGCGAGCAGAGACATCGAATAGAGGGCTATTGCTTGCTCTACGCCGACTACTTCGTCGACGCTCCACTTCACGGCGAGAAAGTATTTCGGCGCCGTTATCGGATGAGCCGAAAGCTCTTCCTCAAGATTGTGAATGCCATCCGGGAGTTCGACAGCTATTTCATTTGCAAAAAGGATTGCATCGGCACAGTTGGATTCTCCTCACTCCAGAAGTGCACGACAACTATGAGGATGCTTGCATACGGAGCTCCCGGTGATATACAGGAAGACTATGGACGCATGGCCGAGTCCACCACCATTGAGTATTTGTACAAGTTATGCAGGGTAATGGTGGAAGTGTTTGGACCATAATACTTGCGATCACCCAATGCTGAAGACACTGCTCGGATCCTGGCACAGAATGAAGCAAGAGGATTTCCTGGGATGCTTGGAAGCATCGGCTGCATGCATTGGGCATGAAAAAACTGTCCATTTGCTTGACATGGGATGTACAAAGGCGCGAAAGGAGCTTGCAGTGTGGTACTTGAGGCAGTGGCTACACAGGACCTCTGGATTTGGCACTCCTTCTTTCATATGCCAGGAACTCACAATGACATCAACGTCCTGCAGTGCTCGAATGTCTTTGCCATGCTTTTTGAAGATCATGCTTCTCCGGTGAACTTCGAGGTCAATGGGCGCCACTACAACAAGGGATACTACTTAGCAGATGGCATCTATCCAAGATGGTCAATATTTGTGAAGGCTATCTCAAACCTTGTGCCAGGAGGCAAGAAGTCATACTTTGCTAAGCGTCAGGAGGCTTGTAGGAAGGATGTCGAGCGGGCATTTGTAGTGCTCCAATCTCGATTTGCTGTTGTCCGATACCCCGCTCTGACCTGGTCGAAATCTTAGATGTGGAAGGTGATGAATTGCTGTGTCATCTTGCACAACATGATCATTGAGAGCGAGCAGGACGAGTCAGTGTTTGACACTGAACCATATTTCAAGCAGGGTCCTCTTGCAGCTGTTGATCATCAGGTACCGGTAGCATGGGCTGCCTTCCTCAATATGCGCCAGGAGATTCGAGACCCACAGGTGCATCAAGAACTGCAGCACGATCTGGTGGAGCACCTATGGAGGCTCAAGGGCAACACCTAGTTTGATGTGTTTTAATATGTGTTCGAATTATGAGCTTGCTTCGTTGAATTATTTGATTTTGTATTGATTTCTGTGATGAACTATGTGATAAAAATTATATTTTTGTTGAATTTGTGCCGAAGTAACAAATTTGTGCCGAATTTGAGTTGAAACTCAGCGTCTGGGGGCGAACTTCGAGGGGCGGCTGGAAGCCGGAGCCCCTCATATGCCAAAAATACTGCCGGCAAACTCCCAAGAGACGCTATTTTTTGTCTGAAAACATTTTTGGAGGGCGAACGGCTGAAGATGCTCTAAGTGTGTAACCCTAACCGAACTGCGAGTGTGCGACACATGGATTCCCTCGTCGACGACGTCCTCCGACACGTTTCCTCCGCGGCTCCTAGCCGCGGGCTTGTGCTCGCATACCTGGCTCTACGCCAGCCGCCAAGAGTTTCCCGTCAAAATACACGGCGCTACTTGATCCATCGATGGAGGTAGCTCTACTCTCCAACTCCAACAGTGCCAATTCTCGGTACGGCCTAGTTTCCCATGACGCATTAGAAACGAATCGATCAGGGAGTGCCACAAATCAAGCCGACTTGATTTGGAAAAAAATAAAATAAATCAGGCTGACTTGAAGCCTACGACTGGTGCCACAAATCACAAGAGATTGACAAATCCTGGATATTGGACCTCTTCCATGGGTGGGACTCTTGTGATGATAGTGTCGTGGATGGAGATGAATGATTGATCAACAACAGCGAGGGTTACAGAAATTGCTACTATGGTGTGGATTTCTTGGGGCACCACCCTTGCAAGAAACTGTTTTCCTGAATCTAGGTAACTGTTTGTTGTCCTCGGGCCTCTCTCCCCGATCCCTTCATCCCGCCGCCGCCCGAGTTCACGCCGACGAGCCCGGGTAGTGGGCTGTGACGGCGGCGGCGGGGTGTTCTCCCTCGCACGCGGTGGCGTCTTCTTCTTCTGGCGGCGACATGGCCACTATGGTGATTCGGCGGCGCGGTGTGGCTGGATCCCAGTGGTGGATGTGGTCGCGGCGACAACGGCGGCACGGCCTTCCGTGTCGGAGGCGCCCTTGTGGCGGTGGCCGGAATCTCGGATCTCGTCGGGCCTGCTAGGCTTAGGTGGGCCGATGGATCTGGTGCGCGGCGGCAGGCTGGCGCGATGGGCCTGACTAAGCCGGCTGTTCTGGCACCGTGGTGGTGCCGCGGCCGGTCAGGTGGCGGCGACTGGATCATTTTGGTCCGGTCCCCGGCATAGAAGGCGGCGATCCGTGCACAACAAGGTGGATGGAGTTCTTCGAACAGATCTGGGTGAAAACCTGCTCTCGGCTGATGCCAAGGCCGGCGATGGCGGCGCTCTTCGGTGTCGTTTCCTTCTTGGAGGCATCGCCGTGGAGAAGTTCTAGGCCACTATCTGATACCTCCGGGGGAAACCCTAGATCAGTAGATCGAAAGACGACGACGCTCTTGTGTCGTTTCCCCCCTGTGGGCGTCGTTCTTGGAGGTGTACATGGGCTCGAGGGACCAGTGGACTGCATCTTTGGGGGAGTAGTGTAGGATATATGCCCTAGAGGCAATAATAAATGTTATTGATTATCTCCCTGTTCATAATTAGGTTTATGTTCCATGCTATAACTGCTATGGTTCTCGAGTCTGCAATAACCACGAGGCTCGGAGGAAGACTCATATGCATGTGTGGAATAATAAACGGTAAAATGTATTCCTAGTCTGGCCTCTAAGACTGGCTCAAGTATTGCATGATGATCCTGTTTTCCTGATCATGGGCATAGCTATGCCGGCAATTTTGAGGGCACAATGTTGGTAGAACACTTGTGTTGAATCGACCCGAATTGATGTTATTCTATGAGATTCATTCGTCATAAGTTAATGGTTAATAACACAGAGATGGTTAACGTTTGCATAATTCCTTAGACCATGAGAGTATCGAGTTTCTTCATGCTTGCTTCATGAACTTTGGGGTTTGTTAAACGTCATCCATAAATGGGTGGCTATTACGGCGGCTTACGGGTTCATGGAAAAGTATGTCAAGTAACTTGATAGCTCAAGATTGGGATTTGCTCCTCCGACGATGGAGAGATATCTCTGGGCCCTCTCGGTATTACGGTATCCATCATCGTCTGGCCAGACACTTTGTGATTTGATCACGGGGATGCCGGAACACGGGAACGAGAAAAGAGAACAATACCGGTAACGAGGTAACTGGCATAGTGGATAAGTTGTTGATCCACGGGGATGCCAACATGTCTCACCTCGGGTATTTGTAACATATCGCGAAGCAACAGGAATAGCACACGGCAACTGGAGGTTCACTCGAATATTCATTCGTGTGGGTATAGGGGTCAATATGGGTGTCCACGGCTCCGATGTTGATCATTGATCGGAAGGGGTTCCGGGTCATGTCTATGCTTCACCGAACCTATAGGGTCACACGCTTAAGGGTCATCTATCTGTTGAATACTAGACAGGGAGTCTGAGAGAAATTCACCGAAAAAGTTTCGGAGACAACGGAAGAGTTCCGGAGAGAGAACACCGGAAGAGTTTCGGTAAAACCGAAAAGTTGTTTCGGAGTGTACCATAAAGTCAAATTGGTTTCGGCACATGCCTGGAAATTATTGGAAGGTACCAGAATTGTTCCGGTAACTTCTGAGATTTTTCAGAGACAAAAACCGGAAATGTTCCGGACTACCGGAACCGCTTTAGTTGCTTTTCAGAGATGAAAATCACTAAACCAAAAAGTTGTTTCGGAGTACACCAAAAAGTCAAATTGGTTTTGGCACATGCCTGATAATTCTTGGAGGGTGCCAGAATCGTTCTGGAAACTTTCTGGAATTTTCCGGGATGAAAACCGGAAATGTTCCGGAGCTGCCGGAACCGCTTCAGATGCTTTTCGCAGATGAAAATCACTAAACCGGAATTGTTTCGGACCGCGTTGAAAATTATTTTAGTGGGTACTGGAAATGTTCTAAGCCCACATAAATATTTTCAGTTCGAACGGACGCTGAAATATGTCGTCGTGAATAGTGAAAGTGATTTTTGGATTACTTTATGGAAAGCCACCTTTTGGGGCTTTACTCACAAATATCTTTAGGGATGACATGGAGGGATAAGGGCTGCCCACTTGCTTTTACTTTTGTGCCCTTGTGAAGGGCATTTTGGGTATTTCAAGTGTCACCCTACCCCTTGGGTTTTCCTATAAATAGAGGTGGAGATGCACTCTCCACTCTCACTCTTTCTCACATACAAGTGCCATGCATGATCTGGCTTTCTTTCTCCCTCCCAGCGAAATAGTTTCGTAGAGCCGAAAGGCTGTCTGGGTTCCGGTGGGAACTAGTTCTGGACGGCGAAGCCCTGCCGGATAGATGACACCGTATGTGTGCAACTCTGTAGAGAGATCGTAGTTTCGGTCTTAGTTCGAGAGTGCCTCCCGGAGGGCTGTCCGAGTGACTGTCTAAGTTTTGGGGGTCCTCCCGAAGGGCTGTCCGAGTGACTGTCCGAGTTTCGATGGTCCTCCCGGAGGGCTGTCCGTGACACCGTCCGGGGGACTGTCCGACCGCCTCCCGGAGGGCTGTCCGTGGGGCGGATGAGGGTATACATCCTCGCGGTTGGGAGGTTGTAAAATCCTAGTTGCGGGGATCTGCACCGCCGATCGTCATCGACTCTACTTCCGCTGCGCTATGAGTCGGTAACGAAAAAGATCAAACCTTGTATGCAGTCTCCATCGTGGTCCTGGGCTGGTGCGTAGGTCAGAAATTTTTGTTTTCTGCTGCGTTCCCCTACAGTGGCATCAAGAGCCGTGCTATGCGTAGATGCAGGTTGCGATCTAGAATACATAGAGATGTATGGGTGTTGCACTATATAATTAGGTAGTAGATGAGTTCTATTACGGAAAATTATTTGTGCGGGTAGCAGATGAAATCTGTTACCCGATGTTCCTGTTGCTTCCCCTGAATTTGCGTAGTCCTGATCTTGACGGCATGGTGGAATCTCACAAAGTTCTGGCAATCCGCGATCCTTTCATGCTGCTCTTGAGTATGCTAATTGACAGATCAACGAAGTGCTAACAGTTCTTTGGGTTCCACCATAGTTGAGAAAGATGGATGTTTCGCAGACGAAAGGGCAATGCAGATGTGATCTGCACGGGGGTCACGCGTATGACGAAGTTTAGTATGAGGCTCGAGATTTTATTATCTCGTGTTTCATACACCCTGGAAAGTTAATCTAGCAACTTGAATTATCATACTTGATGATGAACGTTGGTAGCTTCGGTTTGCTACGAAATCTTAGAAGCCACGTAAAATAATATTTTGCATAAACCAATTAGAGGCGTCTAACTTGGTTTTGCAGGATGGTTTGCATGTGATGTGGTATAGCAAGTCTCATATTAATTTGATTATGTATGAGATGACTATATGATGTAATTAACATGACCTGCGTGTCATGATTCGGCATGATGGCTGGAGCCATATGATTGCACTTTAATGACCTGCGTGTCAACCTTATGTAATGCACTTATTTTATTAAGCTATAGAGATAGCAATATTATCTGGTGCATCGACAAGGTGGTGGCAATCTTCGCGAAGGTGAACACCGACGTGAATGCCGAAGACGAAGAAATGAAAGACTTCTCCGTCAGAAAGGGCTATACCATATCATGCTATTATGAATTGCCTGAGATGTTTATCCCTTATGATGCACCCTTCTTGATTGCGCAGTAGTCGCTTTTTATTAGGGTGATCTCTCACAAAAAAATATCAAGTAGTTAGTGTTCTCCCAAGTGTAGCACCGTCATGGCACCTAACTTTTCGGGGTGCGCCATGCTACCATGGGTACGAACGATTAGAGAAGTGTGAGGCGGGTGAGTTGAGAACTCGCAGCGAGATCACTTGGTTGTCTTGACGTTCAGGCATGAAAGTCATGAGCTCAGAACACACGCATCGAAAGATGAACAAGAGTCACATAGAGATGTGATTGGCAAGTTTGCCTACCGATTGAGATTTTCGTCATCTGTGATGCTACCATCAATGGCGTTGAATTGAAATGCGGATCTTGAATCACTCACAATCAAGTATGAGAGATATTGATTTGAGTGGGAGCGCACTTTAGAATTAATTCTTTTAATTCTTAGTGCAATTAATTGTGAACACTGTCTAAGTGTTATATTCATAATAGTTGTAGAATAATGGCTCGCATTTCCACCTTCCCAATTAAAATTGAATAAGCTGTTAAATATCTGGTTAAAACTTTACGGTTGGTAACGTAATGTGAGGATTGTCCTCAAGAGTGCTGAGAAGGACTTTGTCCTATCGCATGCTTTCGGTATTCCCCCGCTAATGCTATGGATCATGTGACACTCGTCCTTCGATCCAAAAAGCTAGAATTCCGTTTTTCAGTCAAGTGCAATATGTTTGCTTCCATGAGACCCGAACTTCGAAAGTTTGGATAGTTATGTGATATTCATGGAATCTAAAAATCATTTTCAGAGACAGACAAAGGCTAAAAGATATGAGATATCCAAAGCAATGTTTGTTTGCAAACTATTAGTAAAGGAGTTTACTATGCATTAGACTGATAAGAGAGGGATCCAGAAGAACGCCTGTCATATGATGATGGTGAATAAAACAACAACTTAAAGAGAAAGGAAGTGTCCGAAGGGTGTTAGTGAAACTTTCACGCCTAGGAAGTCCGGGGCTATCGCCACTCTTAAGTTGGGTGCTTCTTCTGAGAATAGGAGAAATACTGAAAGTTAAATTGTTAGAAGTATAAAGGCAAAAGAAAAGAAGACTGGAATATCCAGCTCATGTATGAATGTCATACATGTTTTTGATGTATAGAAGGCTGGTCAAAGATATAGTTCTTGGGAATTATGGTTAAACATGTTAATCACTAATTCTTGGGTATTGTGAGTTAATCACAAAGATACCCGCTCAATTGCATTTTGTTGCAACTCGATGTAAGAACTACTATGGCCTGAAAGACTAGCCAGGAATGAGGTTTAGATACATGCAGGGAACATAGTAAATGTTACTATGCCTTCCATAGGTGTATTCCCTATGTATTTACTTTCATAAATCATTTTAGAGTTTTACACACTCTAGCCCAGTGCATAAAGTATCTTGCAAGAAGGTTGTTCATAAGAGAACTTTTAATGTTCGGAGTTATGAATAACAAAAGGGCCATACTTTCATTATGAATGAGAAGTATGTTATGAATATCGATAATAATACATTACCTCTGTATTTACTTTCATAATTAATTTAGAGTTTCATACACTCTAGCCCTTTGCATAAGGTATCTTGCAAGGAGGTTATTCATAAGAGAACTTTTGATGTTCGGTGTTATGAATAACATGAAGGGCCATGCTTCCATCCAGGATGGGATGTATGTTATGAATATTGATGGTAATATGATACATCCATAACACTGACGCTAAATGTCGCAAGACTAAAATAATACCACATATGTGTGGCACTGCATTTGGTCACATTGGAGAAACCCGCATGGAAAATTCCATTATGATGGATTTTAAAGTCATTTGATTTTGAATCATCTGACACTTGCAACTTTCCTCCGAAAAGTGAAGTGACTGAAATACCGTTCACAGGCCATAAGGAACGAGCAACAAACTTATTGGTGATCATACATTTTGATGTGTGTAGTTGAATAAATGTTGTTGCAAGTAGTGGATTTATCTATCTTCAGAAATGACTCAAGTAGATATATTGATATTTACGTGATGAGACGTAAGTCTGGATCTTTTGAATTCATTCATAAGGTTTTCAAAAATGAAGTAGAAGTTGTTGTAACAAGAAAATTATGTTTCTACAATTCGATTGCAGAAAGGAATATTTGAGTTACAAGTTTAGCGAATGTCTGATGAGTTGTGAAAGGGGTTTCATAACTTGCACCTCCCGGAGCACCACTGCAAGTGGAGAGTCCGTGTAGATGTAATCAAACCATTCATGACATGGTAAGATCAAAGACGACATAAATAAATTTGCCATTATCCCTTTTAAAGTGATGCTTTAGAGACTGCGGCTTTTACACTGAAAAGAGCTCCATCGGGTCTGTTGAAATGACGCCATGGTATGGTACGCCCAACCATGTTATATCTTTTCTTAACATTTGGAATATGGGGCTTGTGTAAAAGGTTACAAACCTATTCCAAATCAGACAAGTGCTACTTTGTAGGTTATCCCAAGTCATTGGGTATTTCCCCACCACAATACCGAGGCAAATAGGTTTGCCACAAAGAACGGTATGCTTTTTGAAGAAAATGGTTCTTTCAAAAAGGTGAGTAGGAGAACAGTGCAACTCGACAAGATAAACAGTATCTTCGTCATCAGATCAAAGGAAAGAGACCTTGGAAGTAATTCCGGAGTTTCCTACTGCGACTTATATGGAAGTCTCTACAATAAAATGTATGGACTTCGGTCGAACTTGCAGCTGAACCACGTAGGCAAAGCTCGTGCAAACCTATCAGGTGCGCAAACGAGATATTGTTGTTAGACAACAGTATACCTACGATTCACAAGGAAGCGTTGATGGGCCCTGACTCCGGAATCGGCTAAATGCCAATACAATCCGAGATAGTTTCCATATAAGTGATTCAAGATTAAAATCTTGATACACCTTTCGGAAGACTTAGAGTCTAACGAATATTTATGGAACTAAAAACTGATACAGATTAAATGTTTTATCCATAAAGCTCGACTTGTTGCAATAACAAGTTCAAGGAGTTGACTACGATGAGATTGTCTCACCATAGCGATGCTTAAAGTCGGTTCGGGTTGAACTAGCAATTAATACATATTTCAAATCATGAGATATGAAACCTGGATGACAAAAGGATTTCTATCTGATGGAAATGAAACCTAGGACTTGTATGTGATACAGTCCAAAGTAATTTGTCGATCGAGAGGATGCTAGTAGGTATGCAAACTTCAGAGTTCCAGCGATGGATAGAAGAGAGCAAAGAGGAGTTGGATTCTTCGTGTTTTGATGAAATGGTCAAAGGGGTTTGACTTCATCAATGGGTAACGAAGATGCTTGTGATTCAAGAAAGTAAGTGGGAGCATAATAATATTTCTAAAAACGTTGTGTGCTTGACACATTGTTAATTGGAAATAAATTTCTTGACATGAATTAGGACTTCATTTGAAAAGGGTTTTTCGATGAAGTGCTTAGGCTAAATAGCCTTAATATCAAGCATGATGATCTATGGAGATAGATTTACCTAATGGGGCTGAGCAAAGATACATATTGACAAGATGCTAAAACTTTTTAGCATTTAAAACGCCAAGGAGTGATTCTTGCCGAAGTCACATGGAAAGAGTTTTTGCAAGACTCGGTGTCCCAAAACACTGATGAGCAAAATACATGATGGTGATTCCACACACTCTTGTGTTTGGGTAAATCATGTATTCCATGGTATGTAAAACAACCAGATATGTCCAATACTCCAAAGTTGTTGCGAGTATAGATACCAAAGTGATCAAAGTACTGATCATGGGACAACAGTGAAAGATGTCATTGAGTACTAGAGCAGTACTGATGACATGTTTTCTCGCAAGCAGAGATTATGAAGTGCTCGTTGTAAGTAATTACATCGATACAATCTTCATCAATGCTCCATGCGATTTTCGTTTTAAGTTAAGGGTTTTGTGTAATACACAATATGGTGGCACGGTAGTTGGAAATTGTTCCAAACAAGATACTGTGGCGAATTCTATAACAAAGGCTAAGTATGTTGACGCTTAAGAAGCGACAAAGAAGTTGTTGAATCATATAGTTCATTCATGAACTTAGTATGGTTCCAAGATGGCTTTGGTCTATGGGACACTATTGCAGATAGTTGCTCCATAGCTCAGTCTGAGGAATCAGGTTTCGACCAATGATTCACACATATGCAAAGCCAAGTCCACACAAAATATGAATTTTGTGAAAGCGTGAAAACGCGAGGATATGCAATGTTACACACGGAGCTGAAGTCGTCAGATCCGTTGGACATCAGGCTATACCACATGCGAAGCATATTTTACACCAGTATGCCATAGGAGATATGCCCTAGAGGCAATAATAAATGTTATTGATTATCTCCCTGTTCATAATTAGGTTTATGTTCCATGCTATAACTGCTATGGTTCTCGAGTCTGCAATAACCACGAGGCTCGGAGGAAGACTCATATGCATGTGTGGAATAATAAACGGTAAAATGTATTCCTAGTCTGGCCTCTAAGACTGGCTCAAGTATTGCATGATGATCCTGTTTTCTTGATCATGGGCATGGCTATGCCGGCAATTTTGAGGGCACAATGTTGGTAGAACACTTGTGTTGAATCGACCCGAATTGATGTTATGCTATGAGATTCATTCGTCATAAGTTAATGGTTAATAACACAGAGATGGTTAACGTTTGCATAATTCCTTAGACCATGAGAGTATCGAGTTTCTTCATGCTTGCTTCATGAACTTTGGGGTTTGTTAAACGTCATCCGTAAATGGGTGGCTATTACGGCGGCTTACGGGTTCATGGAAAAGTATGTCAAGTAACTTGATAGCTCAAGATTGGGATTTGCTCCTCCGACGATGGAGAAATATCTCTGGGCCCTCTCGGTATTACGGTATCCATCATCGTCTGGCCAGACACTTTGTGATTTGATCACGGGGATGCCGGAACACGGGAACGAGAAAAGAGAACAATACCGGTAACGAGGTAACTGGCATAGTGGACAAGTTGTTGATCCACGGGGATGCCAACATGTCTCACCTCGGGTATTTGTAACATATCGCGAAGCAACAGGAATAGCACACGGCAACTGGAGGTTCACTCGAATATTCATTCGTGTGGGTATAGGGGTCAATATGGGTGTCCACGGCTCCGATGTTGATCATTGATCGGAAGGGGTTCCGGGTCATGTCTATGCTTCACCGAACCTATAGGGTCACACGCTTAAGGGTCATCTATCTGTTGAATACTAGACAGGGAGTCTGAGAGAAATTCACCGAAAAAGTTTCAGCGACAATGGAAGAGTTCCGGAGAGAGAACACCGGAAGAGTTTCGGTAAAACCGAAAAGTTGTTTCGGAGTGTACCATAAAGTCAAATTGGTTTCGGCACATGCCTGGAAATTATTGGAAGGTACCAGAATTGTTCCGGTAACTTCTGAGATTTTTCAAAGACAAAAACCGGAAATGTTCCGGACTGCCGGAACCGCTTTAGTTGCTTTTCACAGATGAAAATCACTAAACCGAAAAGTTGTTTCGGAATACACCAAAAAGTCAAATTGGTTTTGGCACATGCCTGATATTTCTTGGAGGGTGCCAGAATCGTTCTGGAAACTTTCTGGAATTTTCCGGGATGAAAACCGAAAATGTTCCGGAGCTGCCGGAACCGCTTCAGATGCTTTTCGCAGATGAAAATCACTAAACCGGAATTGTTTCGGATCGCGTTGAAAACTATTTTAGTGGGTACTGGAAATGTTTTAAGCCCACATAAATATTTTCAGTTCGAACGGACGCTGAAATATGTCGTCGTGAATAGTGAAAGTGCTTTTTGGATTACTTTATGGAAAGCCACCTTTTGGGACTTTACTCACAAATATCTTTAGGGACGACATGGAGGGATAAGGGCTGCCCACTTGCTTTTACTTTTGTGCCCTTGTGAAGGGCATTTTGGGTATTTCAAGTATCACCCTACCCCTTGGGTTTTCCTATAAATAGAGGTGGAGATGCACTCTCCACTCTCACTCTTTCTCACATACAAGTGCCATGCATGATCTGGCTTTCTCTCTCCCTCCCAGCGAAATAGTTTCGTAGAGCCGAAAGGTTGTCTGGGTTCCGGTGGGAACTAGTTCTGGACGGCGAAGCCCTGCCGGATAGATGACACTGTATGTGTGCAACTCTGTAGAGATATCGTAGTTTCGGTCTTAGTTCGAGAGTGCCTCCCGGAGGGCTGTCCCAGTGACTGTCTAAGTTTTGGGGGTCCTCCCGAAGGGCTGTCCGAGTGACTGTCCGAGTTTCGATGGTCCTCCCGGAGGGCTGTCCGTGACACCGTCCGGGGGACTGTCTGACCGCCTCCCGGAGGGCTGTCCGTGGGGCGGATGAGGGTATACATCCTCGCGGTTGGGAGGTTGTAAAATCCTAGCTGCGGGGATCTGCACCGCCGATCGTCATCGACTCTACTTCCGCTGCGCTACGAGTTGGTAACGAAAAAGATCAAACCTTGTATGCAGTCTCCATAGTGGTCCTGTGCTGGTGCGTAGGTCGGAAATTTTTGTTTTCTGCTGCGTTCCCCTACAAGCGGTGCCTCATTCTACACATTGATGGCGACGGATCTTGACGGCATGGCGCAGTACAGATTCGACGTCCGATGTGCGAGGGTGGATTCGCGCAGAAGGACGACGCTGTCTGGCGTCGTGGTGGCGTCGATGGCAAAGAGGCCTGACACGGTCGATGCGTCCGTTTCTACTCTGAAGATGGATAGACGGATGACGGTGGTTTCGGGCCTTGCAGGGCGCGTAGTGGTGCCTGCTGTGAGTGCGTCGGGCCGGTGTGTGACCTAGTCCCGGTAGGTGGCTAGGCTAGGGGCATCCGGCTTTAGATGTTAGGCTTCGGTGCGATGTCTGTTTGGCATTGGCTCGGACATTCGGCACCCCTTCATCAAGGGGATAGGAGTAGCAACAGGTGTTGTCAGGATGGAGGCTTCGGGCGTACGGATGTATTACCTTGTAAGGTTTTTGTGAATAATTAATAAAATAGCTGCATGCATCGTCGAGATGCAGAGGCCGGGGGTACATCCTCCTTTTCTAAAAAAAATAAAGCCGGGGGTACATCCTCCTTTTCTAAAATAAATAAAGTAACTGTCTGTAAGCTGTGGCATGGGATCACTTTCAAACACCATTTAGTCACTGATTTTCTTAACGCAATAGCGCATTAAATGATTTCTCTTCTTTAGGAAGCTATAAAAAGATTTAGCACATAAATACATCCATTATCTATTTGAACAAGATCTTTTTATCCATTTCCAGAGACATAACACTTGCCGCCTTTTTATTGTCTACTATATCTTACAGTTACACCTTACTGCTTAGCCCTTCACACGAAATAGCATAACGATAGTACAAACTACAAAGAGAGATACAGGCATCTTTCACCGCCGACATTGTTTCACAGTCAGACAATCTTCAGGACAGTTTGGCTAACTATTTTATCAGCCACTTATCGCAATATGCTCCCCTAAAGCTGGTCTTTGGCAGTCAAACTGATGCACAAAGTACTTGAGGATCTGAAACTGCATTTTACAGAATTAATAAGTCTGCAATTCTCACCGGCCGACTTAGGTTCACAATCTCTGCACAGAGGTACGTCACTTCTGGTAGTCTGTTAGCTTGCTTATTGTGATGAGTCTGAATGCTTCGGAGAGGTAGGCCTGGGTATGTGCTGCTATCTCCTGTGCTACCGATCGCATTGCAGGCCTGGATTCAGGATTTACCCTGGTGCAGGCAAGTGCTATCCTGACGATGAACACAACCTCTTCTGCAAGCTGTTCCGTTGGAGGATCCAAACGCTGGTCCAGTATGTCCTTGAGGAGTAAATCGTCCTCTTGTGACGAGGATATCGCCGGCAGAGAGGTTAGCAAGTCACCTGGGTGCTTCCCCATCAGGACCTCCAGTGCAACAACGCCGAAGCTGTAAACATCACACTTCTCTGTCACCCTCATTGTGTATGCAAATTCTGCAAGAAAAACAACAAGAACCGTCATATGTTAGCGTGCTGCTCCAATATGACATTGGCAAGTAGGTGTCTGAATTTTGTGGAATTTGAGCATATGGAATGACAATGATCCAAATACACATATTAGCTTTCCTCAAACAAACAAAAAATCACATATTAGGAAGGCTGCAGCGACTACTTCTGAGTACTTAACTCTTTGATGGCAATTGCTCAACTAGGATAGAAGTGCCTTTGATTCACTAGGTTCTCATAAAGTGTGAATAGAAATATCTAAAATAATGTCTCATAATGATCTCCAGCACCAGTAGGGATCTTTGTATTATTCAAGTTTTTTTTCACAAAACTTACTGTTACCGAGCAATTAATAAAGAATCCATTTATATGTCTCATTGCAAAATCACATATTATATGCGTAAGATGTGTACCTGGAGCCATGTAGCCATACGATCCTGCCACAGAAGTCCAGTTTGTCGAAGCAGACCCAAGCAACTTTGCGGTGCCAAAATCACACAACCGTGGCTCAAAGTCAGACTCAAGCAGGATATTATTCAAAGTGATGTCGCGATGAACGATGGGCGGGTTGCAGTCATGATGCAAGTAGGCCAGGGCATGAGCAACCCCCTGTATCACCTTCATCCTCACGTCCCAGTCCAGCTTCTTCTTCCCTTCCTCCCCGTACAATGTCTTCGCCAGGCTGCCCCTTTCCAGGTACTCGTACACCAGGTACATGTAGTCACCGCTAGTGCAGAAGCCATGGAGCTTGACGATATTCCGGTGGCGGACCTCTGTAAGTGCCTTGATCTCATTCTCAAAGCTCTTTTTGCTAACATCCGATATGTCGTCTGTCTCAGCGACATGGAACCGCTTCACAGCCACAACCTGCCCACTTGCAAGCTCGGCCCTGTACACGGTACCGAACCCTCCTTTACCAATGCAGAAGGTTTCATTGAAGTTGTCTGTGGCATTCATGATATCGAAGAATGTGAACTTTCCCTCCTTTTCCCAGATCATGGACTCAAAAGCATCATTGGTGTTAGCCTCCAGCACTTTCTGCTCACGAGGCCTCCTTCTGCATATCAGAATGAGGCAAGCAGCAAGGGCTGCAAGTAACACAACCCCAACAACTGACACAACTGTTGCGATGACTTTTCTCTTGTGATGCCTTGAAGATGCACTGCCAGAACTGGGGTCACAAGAAGTTATACCTTGCACATTACCACAGAGACCTGAATTCCCAATGTAGGCATCAAGTGATGTGTTCTCGAAAGCCTTCCCCGATGGTATCTTACCGGTGAGTTGATTGTAAGAGAAATCGACTGTATCAAGGCTTGTCATGCTAGAAAACCCTGCTGGTATTGAACCACTGAGGTCGTTGTGTGACAGGTTCAGTTTCTGCAAAATCACCAGCTTCCCAAGATTCGAGGGGATTGTACCCGACAATGAGTTACTGCTCAGATCAAGAAGGATCTGCAGCCCAACCAGATTACCGAGCTCACTTGGTATCTGCCCTGACAACTTGTTCTTGCTCATATCAAGAGACAATAGATAACTGAGCTTGCCTATGCCCACCGGGATCGCCCCGGTAAGCGAGTTCCCAGACAAATCGACTTTCTGTAACTTGGAATTGTTGCTCAAATTTGCGGGAATTGACCCCGAGAGCGCATTATGGCTAAGATTGAGACTGAACAAGAGGCTGAGCTGGCCCAGCTCAGGCGGAACACTTCCTGTGAGATTATTGTCAGCCAAGCTGAGGTCCCGTAAGCTTGCCATGCTCCCAAACGCCGCTGGAATGCCACCCGATAAACCATTGCCGTCCATGTGCAGGCGGGTGATATTGGTGCATTTTCCCCAATCGGAAGATAGCCGGCCGGTCAGTTCGCTCCCAGAGAGGTCCAGGTAGTCCAAGCTGGGGTGGACACCGAACGCTTCTGAGATGTCGCCGGTGAAGTGGTTCCCTTCCAGCCTGACCCGGAACAGCCCGGTGCAGTTCTTGAGGCACGGTGGCAGCTTGCCGCTGAAGTTGTTGTGGTTCGCCGTGAAGTTCTGCAGTGTGTGACCGTCGCAAAGTCTCTGCGGCAGTTCGCCAGAGAAGCTGTTGTTCGCGAAGCTGGCGTCGGTCAAGCTCAGCCCTTCTCCGAGGTCCGGCGGAACGGTACCACTGAAGTTGTTGTCAAACAGGGCGAGGTATTGAAGGTTTCTGAGCGATGTGATGGTGGCGGGCAGCTCACCTTCCAAATTGTTGGTGTTGACATCCAAGACTTCCAACGATTTCATGTTGCCAATCTCCGGCGGGATAGTGCCAGTGAGATTGTTGAAGAAAAGTGCCAGTCTCTTGAGCTGCTTGAGGTTACCGAACGAGCTGGGGATCGGTCCCGTGAGATAGTTCACCGACAAATCCAACTGAACCAGGCTCACCAGCTCACCGAGCTCTGCCGGGATAGAGTCGTTAAGCTTGTTGCTGAAGAGATACAAGATTCCCAGCTTGGTTGCCTTGCCGAGCTCTGGTGGAATCTTCCCAGTGAAGGAGTTCATTTGCACTTGGAACGATATGAGCTCTGGCCAGTTCGTGAACAAAGCTGGAGGAATCTCACCGTCGAGTTTGTTTGACGATATGCCAAACTCTCTCATTTTGCGCATCCCGGCGAACGCTGGCGGCAGGACACCCGTGAGCTGGTTCATGGACAGCTCCATGAGATTGAGATTGCTAAGGTTGCCCAACTGCGGTGGAATAGTGGAATTCAACCCGGCGCTCTTCAGGTCAAGGTGTTGCAGCATTTGGAGCCGGCCAAGTACCGGCGGGATGGTCCCGCCGAGCAGGTTGCCGCCGAGTTCAAGAACTCTAAGCTGGGACATGGACCCAAGGAAATCGGGGATTCCCCCGGTCAGAATACTATTTGCAACCCGCAGGTCCCGGAGATTCCTCAGCTTCGACAGCGACGGCGGTATCCGGCCGGAGAAAGCATTGATGGACAGGTTGAGATACATGAGGCTGGGGAGCTTCTCCGGCAGCGAGTCCGGTATGGGCCCCGAGAAGTTGTTCTGCGACAGGTCGAGGTAGGTGACGTTGGCGCTCTTGAGGACGAACTCCGGGAAGGCGCCGTTGAGGTAGTTGAGGTAGAGCGACATGAACCTGACGGTGGGCATCGGCGAGAACTTGGCGTAGTCCGGGTCGGTGAGGAAGTTGGCGCCCAGATCGAAATGCTGGATCTTGGGGAGCTTGCTAAGCTGGTGGGGGATGGCGTCGGCGAGGTTGTTGTTGTAGAGACGCAGCTCGACGAGGCCGGAGAGGTCGGCGAGCTGCGGCGGGATGGAGCCGTTGAAGCCGTTGTTGCCGATGTCGAGCGCGGCGAGGGAGCGCAGGCGCGAGAGGCTCGCCGGGATGGCGCCGACGAAGTTGTTCCCGTTGAGGTCGAGCTTGGTCAGGGCCGGGAGCGCCGCGGCGTCGAGCTTGTCGAGCGTGCCGCCGAGGCCGAAGCCGAACCCCCGGAGCGTGAGCGACTCGACGCGGCCGGCGGCGTCGCAGGACACGCCCTTCCAGGAGGAGCAGAGCCCCGCGGGCTTGGCCCAGGTGGCGAGCGCGGCCGGGAGCGGGCGGTCGAGGCTGGCCTTCCAGGCCAGCAGCGCCTCGGCCTCCGTCGCGGCATTGGCGGCGCCGGCGGAGAGCAGGAGGAGGACGAGGAGGAGCGGGAGGAGGAGGATGAGGGTTGGTGCGCCTGGCGTCGGCATTGGCTGGCGGGACGGAGCGCACCGTCGGGGAGGGGACGGGGAGTGGCGAGCGAGAGGGAGGAGGTGGGGATTTCAGGCTTTCAGCTCGCGGCGCGGCCGGTCAGTGGGGCGTGGGTTGACTCGAGTAGGCAGGCACCACTGCGTCCATGTGCTCGTGTGGTTGGGTGGTGCGGCGCGGCGCGTGGGTGCGGGGAAGAGGAGGAATGCGGCTACGACTTGGAGGCATCGTCGTCGCGTACCGGGATTCCGGAGGCGAGAAAGGAGGGCCGTGGCCCGGGTTTCAGGGCCGACAGGCTGTGCTTTGCTTGTCCATGATACCAGCGGCCTGCCGTGCGTTGACTCGAACCAAAAAAGGTGGACGATTCCATGCTGCGACTTGGATCGCTGATTGATTGATCCATCGTGATCAGCCGCAAATTTAGAATTTGGACCGTGCGGAACGTGAGCTGCTGCCGGACGGTGACAGCCGCCGAGAGCCGTCGCCGTCGCGGTCGGCTCCTCCTTTCGCCGCCCTGTCCGCCCGGCCGTGCCTCATCCACGCCGTGGGTTCAGTTTTCAGTAACCGCACTCCACCCTTGGACAATGTAGTGTCTATCTACATGATGCACTATCTATTAATAAATGAAGACTCAGTAACTGAAATTTCAGTTATACTTTCAGCCATGAAAAAGGGGCAGCTAGCCTTATTTTGAATTTCTTTTCCTAGTTTTTTTTTTAGAAAAGGAGGATGACCCCCGGCCTCTGCATCTAGGAGATGCATGCGGTCATTTCTTTTCCTAGTAGAGTAGTAATAAATTGTATAGTGGCGTGGAGCGCATGCGGATTCATTTTCTCTTGTCACTGCCTATCCCATGGACCTTGAGATTTAGACCAGCATTAGTTGCTACATGCTTTTTCTTTTGTTGCATATACAGACCATGACAGAATTTATCACACCTGCAGTCTTGCAACTTGTCACATGCGTGTTTTGGTCCGCCAGGGGCACCGCCTCTCCCCCATGGACTTAGACTCCACCAGGAGGAACCCCTCTCCCTCATACTATGCATCATCGTTATGGATACGCTCATCGATCACCGCGATCTTGCAGCAAACCTATTCAGCCTTCTAACCTCTTGGGCAGTCCAACATAGGCTCTAAGCGGACGATGTCGTGTTTCTCATCCAGACAGTGCTCAGCGAGATGGAGGCCACAAAGACGCTTCTCGGATGTTTCGGGGACGCCTCAGGCCTGAGATGCAACTTCGCCAAAAGTTGAATCTCCCTAATTCGTTATGCACCGGAGGACCTGCGGGATGTCATAAATGTCGTCGGTTGCCTCGTTCAAACGCTTCCCATTATGTATTTAGGGTTGTCGTGATCGCTCTTGGCTCTAACCAAGCTCGAGCTCCAGTGTCTAATCGACAGAATTGTAGTGCAGCTTCCAACTTACATGGCTTCCCTTTTAAAGCGTGTTGGACATTTGATTCTGGTCAACTCAAGCTCTTAGCCATGCCCTTCTTTCACATGGTAGCCCTTGACCCCGCCCCCACCATGGTTCTTCAAGTGCGTCCACAAGCTAAGATGTGGAATGGAAGACGCAAGGGTGGCTGCTACCCCGTCGCATGGAACATCATTTGCACGTTAAAACCATATGGTGGTTTGGGTGTGCTAAACCTAAGTTTGCTAAACGGGGAGTTCCACATCCGTTGGCATTGGTACGAAAAGACTTCCTGACCAAGCCGTGACGCGGACTTAAGCTACCACTCCTACCTGAGAGCCTACTTGCCAGAGCCGGCATGCGCTGCTGTGTAGGCGATTGTAAACTGCTGAATTTCTCATATGATGAATTGATGGCCAAAGCATCGACCAGATCGCTCCCAATCTCTTTAACCACGTTCACCCGCGACCTGAATACTTCTGGTTGTTGACGTCCTGTCTAGGCATACCTGGGTTGAGGAGATACGTGGGGCTCCCTCGGTGCCAGGTATAGCTGAATTCCTAGAACCGTGGTAGCTGCTAAGACCCTGGTGCTTATCTGGAGCCCGACACTTTCTCTAAGCGGCTAGCTGGAGGGGGTAAGTATTCGGCATGCAGGACCTTGCTAACCCACAAGTTTAGGGGATCTACCATGGCTTTTTCGATAAGAGTGTCGAACCCAACGAGGAGTAGAAGGAATTGGTTTGTGAAAAGTAGCGACAATTCACTGAAAAGCAGCAAAAAGTGTCTGATGGTCTATTTGAAAGAAAGTGTAATTGCAAGAAAGTAAATAATAACAAAAGTTGCAACGGAGCAACAAGTGAGACAATAGTATGTGGAAACCACATATTCATTGAAATCCTGAAAACCTGAGCGAAGGTTGTTGGATGCTAGTTGTATGGACCATATGGACTCATAATTGCTATGGACTATTTGCAAAAGAAAGCCCGCAACCAGAGAAGGTATTTTACACATAACTCGTTGGGCCTGACAAGTAATCACAAGTAGCCTCTTTGCCCCTTATTTCCACTTCTTTTTATCAGTCGGGTACGCTTTGTAAGCCATGTGTTGTGCCGATGCCACCACACATGTGTGACATGTACATTTCGATTTTAAAAGGAAAACTAGCTCGAGTGCCCGAGAATTGTGTGACTATTACATCCGGCGGTGAAGCTAATCCTAATAGTCTTCTAATATAAATACCATCAGAATTGCATTTGAGAAACCAAAACTACAAACAGGCCGATGCCTCAGAATTAGACGACAGAAAACTGAAAGAAAATAATTTTAACAATGTAAATACAATAAGGCTAATAGAACTAGAACCCTGCCCAACATAACTCATCCAAAAAAAGAACTCTGCCTAGTTCCTTATAAATTTAAGTCAAGCAAACAACTCAATACAACAACTGAACGCTTGCACTTTATTGTGACGCCCCCATTCTCGTCCGTACGCTAATCATACACGCATTGCGTATGACCAAGATTAGGGACTCACTGATTGATATCACAACACAACACTAGACACAAATTAAAGTCATGCAGCTTCATATTACAAGCCAGGGGCCTCGAGGGCTCGAATACAAAGCTCGACAAAGCACGAGTCAGCGGAAGCAAATATATCTGAGTACAGACATAAGTTAGACAAGTTTTGCCTTAAGAAGGCTAGCACAAACATAAGCAGCGGATCGAAAGAGGCGAGGCCTCCTGCCTGGGAACCTCCTAACTACTCCTGAGCGTCGGCATTCTCCACGTAGAAGAAGGCTCCTGCGGTGGTGTAGTAGTCGTCTCCGGCGTACTCCATCTCCTGGGCTCCATCGTCTGAACGCGGAATCGTATCGAGGGGGAAAAAGAATGCAAATCAGCGGTGAGTACTCATCCAAAGTACTCGCAAGACTGACATCAGAACTATGCTAAGTATGCATCATTATCAAGGGAAGGGGTTATATCTGGACTGACCGCAGAAAGCAAGAATAGGGAGAAAGCCTAGTCCTATCGAAGACTAGCATCTTCAACATCTTGCAGCATTAGAAGAGTGCAGATTGGTATCTCACATATATAGTCATATTGTTGTAGCAATTTTATTAAGTAACCACGCCCAGAGATTCTTCCTCGACTCCCTGCGAGGAAGCAATCTCGGAGCCACAATTCATTTCAATTTAAAGTCACAATTATAGTTGTATAAGGTCAAGGTACAACTCCAAGTCGTCCTGTTACCGTGGACACGGCTATTCGAATAGATTAATCATCCCTGCAGGGGTGCACCGCATCTCCAACACGCCAGATCACCTCCGGCCGGACACACTTTCCTGGGTCATGCCCGGCCTCGGGATAGCAGCACGTCGTCGCCCCACCTAGGCTCAACGAAGAGGCCAGCCCGCCGGTCTAAATCCTAAGCGCGCAAGTTCGTGGGCCCACTTGCCCTTGCGTTCCTGCACGATGCGTACGCGGCCGGAAACAGACCTAGTACACTCCAGTCCAAGAGTTGTACCGTCCAGTCCAATCCGTCGCGCGCCGCTCCATTGCTGACGTCCGAAGAGCTTCGGCTGATACAACGACGCTGAGTGCCCATAACCTTCCCACGTGATGGTTTGGTGCGCAATAAGGCCAACGACCAACTCAGATCAAATACCCAACCCATTAGCATTTTATTAATGCGGGGAAAGCGTGACCCATAAATTGCGGTCCCGTCGCCCTGTCTCGACGATGTGTGGCAAAGGCCTCTCTCGCCAGTCCACGCCTCATCATCATCAACACGTGGGTACCCCTCAGGGCCGACCCATCACCAACATGTTTCAGTAACCCGGTCATAGTAACTGTGTGTATAAAACATCAAGGCGGAACCCGAGGAATCACCCTCAAGGGGCCCCGCTCGATGAAACCGTCAAGGTGGACTTAGAGGAATCACCCTCGAGGGTCCCACACTTGAGGGGTTGCACGACAGAGTCATCGTCGGGAGTGGTGAAGGAGGAATCACCCTCGATAACCACGACCGACTAGCTACACTACAGAACTAGCATCATGAGTACTTCACGAGGTGTCACCCTCGGTACTCGATAGTAGCGTTGCAGAGTCGTACAACTAAGGGGTGTGCGGTGATGTGAGGGGCCTGGCTTGTCGGTCGGTTGACCGAGTCTTCAAGTCCTCGGGTCGTTGAGTCGTCGATGAAGGAGCAGGGGCAACTGGGACTAAGGGGCCACTGGGGATTCACTGATCAACCTATACTAAACAGTTGGTATGATTGCAAGTAAAGTAATAGTTTATCAAAAACAGGCTATGCATCAGAATAGGAGCTAACTAATACAGTAGCAAAAATCTAATGCAAGAATAAGAGGGAAGGAATAGGCGATATCGGAATGCTCAAGGGGGTTTTGCTTGCCTTGCTGCTCTGCGGCAAAGGCCTGATCGTCAGGGGCGTAGTCGTACTCGGCAGCAGCGTCAGGCTCGGAGGCTACCGAAGAGAAGAGGTGGAAGAAACAATAAATACAAGCAAACAGATGCAACACGATGCATGACATGGCATTATGCAGGGCTAGGCATGCACTAACGCAGTACTACTCGTTGCAGACGAAGCAGGAGAATATCTGACAATATTTCCCGGGTCTTTGGATTTATCGGACAGATGATCCGGAGGGGGAAAGTTCCATGTTCATCATGCTAGGAGCATGTGACAGATGAATGGAGGGCATATTTGGATTCGTGGGATTTTTCTGATCAACTTTCATGTATAAAACTTTTTCATCTGAGATACAGATTATTTTCTATGGTTTTTCAAAGATTTAATCATTTTCTGGAATTATTCTATTTATTTAAATCAACATTATCCAGAACAGTACGGGGATGACGTCAGCATGACGCATTGATGGCGTCAGCAGTCAACAATCTCAGCTGACTGGTCAATCTGACATGTGGGACCCACATGTCATAGACTCACTTTTTAAACCAGAGTTAATTTAATCTAAACAGGTCTAATTAGGGGAGGGCCCCACTGGTCAGTGTCACATTAGGCAAATTAATTAGTTTTAATTTAACCTATTTACTAATTAATCTACTGACAGACGTGGCCCACATGTCATAGGGACAGGGGTCTTGGGCCCCACCTGTCATTGACTGGCAGTGCCCAGTCAGCACGGTTGACCTGGTCAACAGGTCAACCAGGACCGCGGGCCCGCGGGTCAGTGACCCTGGCAGTGGCCCCGGTCCAGCCAGGTCAACGGCGGCCGGCGTTCGTCGCCGGAGCAACTCCGGCGAGCACCCGAACGGCGAGGTGGCTCGGGTTTGCGCTACGGTGGGTCAAATCGAGCGTGGCCGGTGGCGTTCGAAAGCAGGCGACGTCGCCGATCCATTCCAGGCATCGGCGAGGGCTACGGTGGACGGTGGCGAGCGGCAGGTCGACGGCGGTGGAGGCGAGCTTCGGGCGAACTCCGGCGCGTGGATACAGAGGGCAAAGCGAGCGGGGCTAGCGCGGGATCGGCTCTACGGGCGCTCTGGAACACGCCTATCGCATGCACGGGCCGCCAGGGGCACGCAGAGCACGTGCCCGACGGTAATGGCGGCGGCCGGAGCTCGGTTGCGGGAGCTGCTTGCTACGCCGGCCTAGGGGAGCTATGGGAGGAAGAGGAGGGTGCGGGGGAGCTCACTGGCGTTGACGGGAAGGCCCGGTGCAGCCAGAGGCGACGGAGGGAAGCAGATCGACGGCGGCGATCTTGCGGGTCAGAGGAAGAAGACGACGGCGTGGGGGCGATGCAGGGCTCCTGGGGCTCGGGCTCGTGGTCGAGGAGGATGGGGTCGTCGCGGCGGTGCGGGTGGACAGGCTACGGAGGCGGGGGGAGGGCTGTGGCCGCGGCTAGCCGGCGTCCATGGCGACGGCGGCGCGGGCTCGAGCGAGATCTGGAGGAGGGAGAGAGGGAGGAGAGCGAGGGGGGAATGGCGAGGGCGTCCAGGGGGAGTGGATGGCCTCGGCCTTATCCTCCCCGGAGCCCTGTGGCGGCAGGTGGCGAGCAGCGGCGGCGAGGCCGAGCTTCGGCCATGGCGCGGGCGACAGCGGGGCGGGAGCAGGTAGGAGGCGGCCTCAGTGGGCTGGGCCGCACTGTGCCTACGGCCCAGAGGCCAGGTAAGTGGCCTCCTAGCCCTGTCCCTTTTGTTTCTTTTCTGTTTTCTTTTTAAATCTTTCTGTTTTGAAATAGTTTTAGGACTAAATGACTTTTGAAAAATATGGGATAGGGCCCAATAATTGCCATGCAATATTTAGTACTGCCACAAAAAGTTTGGGGCCCTTTTGAAAAGCTTGGAAATTTTTATAAATGAAAAGGCATTTAAAATGCTGGGATTGCACTGGATTAATTGCTACTGCTCATTTTAGCAACATAGTGATGTTGTTTTCCTTAACAACATATTGTTTTGGAATTTTTGCTGAATGATGAACATTTTTCCAGCAATATTTGAGCAACTTCAAATCTCACTTGCCAATTGAATTTGATTTCAAAGTGGAGTCTTAAATGATATTTGAATCAAAGGTGATCAAGCACTGTTTAGCAAAAGATTAGCTTAATCACTTGGCCATTACTGTAGCTTAATTACAATGATCACTGTAGCTTAAACCCAGGGTGTCACATTTATAGAGCACATTCTAACAAGTGAAACCATTGTCTAGAATAAACTTAGTAAACAACATAGTTCAGTTGCATAGTACTGATTATGCAGCATCAATTTGACACAGTCAGTTACAATAGCGCATCACTTGAATACATAAGTACATTAGTTTAGATAAATGGCCCAATTGTAGTGATTAACACTGATGGCAAATCTGCGCGTATACATTAGTCATTCAACACATACCTCTACTACTCTAGGAGAAGAACAAACCAATGCACTATTATTATTCCTAATAACTTGCAGTGATCTTGCCACCAACCAACCTGAAACAAAATAGTTGAATTGGTCAGGCAATTGGAAAATGGCAAAAATTATACTTAATATTTTAGAATGAATAAATAAGCTATGAAAATAGATATATCAATTCATGTTATATTTATAAGCAAGCAACATTTTAGAATTATTCTGTACTAAGACTAGAATAATGTACCTTAATCATGTCATCTAAACTTCCTTAGGACAAGTGTGACTATCGGTCTTGTTTGTCTTCTACTTCTCTTTCTTGCTCTACTTTCCACCGTTATCCCTATATCACTTTTGTCTGTTTATCCTACTTCTTGATCAAATATCGTTTGGAGGATGGATGAGAACCTCACATGGAATGGAACAACCCATAAATTACTCAATATTTTTAGTTTGACTTTGTTCTTTAGCTGGAACTTGGATATACAATTGTTCTCTAAGTGTGAAAATGCCATCTCTCAAGAACGGCATACCAACCAGAGATTGCTTCACTTGCATTAGAAGTTCTTCCATCTTATTACATGTTTCTGAAACCAACTTTTGTATCTCTGGTTCATTTGAACTCCTCTCATTAGCTTCCACAAATGCCATCCTCATGGAAGAATGGCTCTGTTTGTAATATTTTCTAAATATTTTGAGTACACAGTGGGTTGGTAGTTCATTTAGCTGCACAAGTCTTAGGACATGGATCAGATGACGACATGGGATACCATGTGTCTGAAACAACTTACATGTGCAAGAACCTACCATGGTTGTTGTGTTGTAAGTTACCACCCTTAGTTTCTTATAATCATCACATATAGTTATTGTTTTAACCTCACCATCATGTGACATCATCTCAAAATGGCAATGATCCCTATCAGCAAGCAACTCCTTTTGAAAATTCTCAAATATATCATGCGTGAATATCTCACTGCCTTGGTTTTCAATCGCCCAAGATGTCTTCAACACATGCGATGTATGTAGGCTCACATGTCCCTCTTGCAACTCCTTATGACATTGTTCTTCCAATGTTGTGTCAAATCTAAGCCAAAACTCAATCAAAGCATGTTTGTAACCGATAATACGGGAGAAAAGGAATTGGCACTCTCCGACCTTGGAATGGTTCTCATATGCCCGGACAAAGCTATTACTTTGAAGTAAGCTGGTATCCATGATTCTCAGAGGCTGAACCTTTTACTGAACCAATCATCATCCTCTAATCCATAGTGTCACATAATTTCCTTCCACCATTCCTCAAATTTAGTAGGAGTTTCTGAATACAACACACACCGACTTAATCGTTCATGGGAATCCTCATCAGTCTTCAAATCGGGACCAACCTTTTACAGAATCTTATTCATCAAATTCCACATGCATATCCTATGTGTTGCTGCTAGAAAAGCTTCTGTTATTGCATTGTCCATGCTACTAAATTCATCAGTTATTATAAAGCTAGGTGTAGTCCCTCCCATAGCTTTTAAGAAGGTACGAAACAACCACTTGTAGGATTCTGCCTTCTCAAAGTCTACATTGCAGCACTGAAACAAACACTTGCCCTCTAGTGATTGATTCTAGTAAATGGGGCGGCGGGGAGAGGGGAGGGGATTGGAATGAACATCGTGCGGCGCCCCCGGCTACTGCTTCCCGCCCCACCACCACGGCTGGCCATTGCTCCTGTTGCTGAAGGGGAGGCGGCTAGGGTTTGGTGGAGGCACACGGTGGAGAAGGTTGTGGGGCAGCGAGGGGAGGGGAGGGGATTGGGATACGACTTGGTGAACACCGGTGTGCCGCGCGGTAATAAAAGGCATTAACAAGCGACTGGCGGGCACGCCGGCGACGCGACTCCTCGCATGGAAAACCACGCGGTGTGAAAATGCCGACGTGACCGTGAGATGTGACTACACATGCATGGCACGGTGTGTCCCACTCGTCAGTAACAGCGGCGACTCATAGTCAACTCCTTTGACCAACGGCGAACCCCCGTTTGGGCATTGGTGAGGGTGGGTGATGTAGTGGAGGGGAAAAGTGAGCAAAAAAAGTTGGTGTGAGCAAAACTGAGCACAACTAAGCAACCAGGGGCACAATAAAAATGCCACAATGCAATATACAATGACTGCCTAATCTG
Organism: Elymus sibiricus; assembly: GCA_039707655.1. Taxonomy (NCBI): domain Eukaryota; kingdom Viridiplantae; phylum Streptophyta; class Magnoliopsida; order Poales; family Poaceae; genus Elymus; species Elymus sibiricus. The sequence continues at coordinate 207,673,603 of CM077663.1, forward strand.
GATATATCAAATATGCTAATTATGGAATATGCCGAAAACGGAATGCACCTAAATGGAAATATGCCAGAAATGGAAATGCCCTTTGGAATAAAACAAACAAGCCTAAGATACTATTTATACACACAGTCCTAACCATAGAGGATGACAAGTGGGCCCTGGGTCCACTCAGAGGGTGAAATGACCCACTATCGATGATAGGTGGGGCCTTCTTGTCAGCCTCTCAATTAAATCAAAAAAAGGGGATTTAAATCGCACTGCGGGGGATCGAACCCGGGGCGACATGGGGGAGTGGGTTCGGTCGAACCACTGGGTTATGCTCGGTCGGTTGGACAGAACTGGGGCCGTTGGGGGTTTGACTTAACCCCGGCCACACTTGGGATCACGCGTCGACGACAAACATGCACACCAAAACAGAGCAAGCAGAGGCTCAACACCGGTGAGACAAAGACGGTGGGATCACTACCGGAGATGCTCCGGTGACCCAAACAAGCGGCGGAAGGCACGGATCTGACCGCAAATGAAAACCGCACACGCGCATGCATTGCACGGCACCGAACGATGACGGAGGAGACGCCGACGATGTGGTATAGAGGCGGCGAAGGTGAGCTAGAACACGAGGCTACAGAGGGCTAACGCGGCGACTAGCGGATGAAATGGACCCTATGCATGGAGATGAACTCTTTGGATGCACGCGCGACTCTAAACGAGGTCAGAGTCCTCGCCTGCGATGAGGTCCAACGGCGGCGCACTTTGGCTCTCATGGCAATCGGCAAAACAAGGCGCAATCGATGAAATTGAAGGAGGGGAACGAAGTGGATGCTCTCCCCAAACACGACAGTGGCCTTGGCTTGCCGGGAGGTGGTCGGGGTCGAGCACGGCGATGAACGAACGGCTACGGCTACCAGAGTCGAAGAAGAGGAAGAAGACGTCAATGCAGGGGCTCCTAGCTCCTCGTAGTCGACAACGGGGACATAGTCGACGATGGGGACATAGTCGATGACGAGGAAGACGATGGACACGGATGAAGAGGACGAGGACGACGATGCTCACGGCAGCGCCATGATCTTGCTCTTTGCTACTCTCGTGTGGTGGTCGATTAGGTGGATCTGGTGGCTCTCGAAGCTCTACGACGGTGGCGGAGGCAGAGGGGAAACCCTAGGGTTCCAGGGGACATGGCGAAGCCCTTTATAGGCGGCCCGGACACCGACGTGGAGCTCGGACGCGCTCGGGTGCGCCATGTGCGTGCGCGAGCTGGAGGAGGATGAACAGGTGGGTGCGGATCGACTTGGCATTGAGGCTGACGAGCAGGGTTGGCTCGTACACGTGGCGTGTATGGGTTGTGGGGCGAGTGGGTGTGCGCGTGAGAAAAGGCTGGCGAGGCGCGCGGCTGTGCTGCACAAATGGGCTGGTGTTGGGCTGCTACTGGGCATCTCTCTCTCTCTCTCTGGCTTTTCTTTTCCTTTTTTAAATAATACATAAAAGAAAGAAAAACATAGGGAAGAATAGAAAGGGTTTTGGGGTGGAACAAAAATACATTTGAGACTCTGGGTTTATGCTCTATTTAACAAAATTGGTTTGGACATTCTTAGAGATAGAAAAATAAATCTTGAGGCATTTGTTAATCCAACCAAAACAACTCGAAATGAGTTGAACCTTGAAGGAGGGCTTCTAGGCATGGTTTAGAGAATTAAGAAAAATAGTGGACGGTAGGGAGAACACACTTGCAAAAATAAGAAAGAAATAGAAGGAAAGGTTTTTTTGAGATGGAAATAAATGCCTTTGCAATTAGGATCAAGCAAAAGGTGTTCGCAAAACTTATCACTCACATCACTCCCATCAAAACACTGATGATAACAAATGATGCCATGATGCAGTGATGACATGAGGCACACAATATGCATTTCAAAACAAACTCAAGATGGCTAGTCATACAGGGTTGATCACATGGAATTGGTACAATAATAGGAATGTTGCTCTTGGGCTGTTACATGTACGTCGGCGTTGATGGAGACTCAACCCACGGAAGGTAACGGCTATGCGAGTCCATGAAGGGCTCCACCCATGAAGGGTCCACGAAGAAGCAACCTTGTCCATTCCACCATGGCTTACGTCCATAAAGGACTAGCCTCGCTCGGGGTAGATCTTCACGAAGCAGGCGATCTCCTTGCCCTTACAAACTTCTTGGTTCAACTCCACACGATTAGGAGGTGCCCAAGCGACACCTAACCAATCAAGGAGACACCACACTCCAAAAGGTAATAGATGGTGTATAGATGATGAACTCCTTGCTCTTGTGCTTCAAAATATAGTCTCCTCGACACGCAATCACTCTCTCATAGATTTTGGCTTGGTAGAAGAGGATGATTGGGTGTAAAGCAACTTGGGGAGGCTAGAAAATCAAGGATCTATTGGTTGGAGTGTAATCTCTTAGTATCAACACATGAGTAGGTGGTTCTTTCTCAGAAAATGAATGGTGGAAGTGTAGTTTCGTTCTAATAGCTCTCTCAACGAGTGAGAGGGGGTGGAGGGGTATGATACGTCTCCAATGTATCTATAATTTTTGATTGTTCCATGCTATAATATTATCATTCTAGGCATTTTGGGTATTTATTTACCAATTCATATTATTTTTTAGCACTAACCTATTAACCCGGTGCCTAGTGCCAGTTGTTGTTTTTGCATATTTTTGGCTTTTCAGGTTTACAGTATCAAACGAAGTCCAATTGCCATGAAACTTTTTTATGATTTTTTCTCGACCAAAAGAAGACGTGGAAGCTTCGGGAGGAGACCGGAGGCCGCACGAGAGAGGCACCACACATCAGGGTGCGCCCAGGGGGGTGGTCGCGCCCTGCTGTGTGGTGCTCCCTCCTGGCACCTCCCGACATCTCTCTATGGCCTATAAATTCTAATATATCCCAAAAACCCTAGAGAGCCTCCCCAAACACTTTTTCCGCCGCCGCAAGTCTCTGTTCCGCCGTGTGCCCATCTGGAGCCCTGTTCCGGTGCCCTGCCGGAGGGGGGATCGATCATGGAGGGCCTCTACATCAACCTTGTTGCTCCCATGATGATGTGTGAGTAGTTCCCTACAGACCTATGGGTCCGTAGTTAGTACCTAGATGGCTATCTCTCTCTCTCTCTCTCTCTCTCTCTCTCTCTCTCTTGATCTTCAATACAAAGCTCACCACAACTTCGCGTTGATTTATTCGATGTAATCACTTTGTGTGCTGTGTTTGTTGGGATCCAATGAATTGTGGGTTTATGTTCAGATTATTCATGAAAAAGATTGGAGTCTTCTCTGAATTCTATTATGATTCTTATTTGCATGATTATTATAGCTTCGTAAATCTCTCCGATCTATTGAAATAGTTTGGCCAACTAGATTGATATTTCTTCAGTGAGAGGGATGCGTTGTAGTGGGTTCAATCTGGCGGTGCTCTATATCCCAATGACAGAAAGGGACAAGACACATCTTTGTATTGTTGCCACTAAGGATAAAACGATGGAGTTAATTCATATTGATTGAATTCTCTTTGTCTACATCATGTCATCGTTCTCCAAGCACTACTCTATTTGTCATGAACTTAATACTTAGAGAGGCAAGCATAGAAGCGCTCTCGACGTGGAGTAATAGTAATAGGTGCAGGCAGGAGTCAGCCTATTTGCTTATGGACGTGATGCCTATATATACATGGTCATTGTCGTGAATAAATATTGCATAACTATGCGCTTTTCTATCAATTGCCCAACAGTAATTTGTTTGCCCACCGTATTTTTACTACATGAGAGATGCCACTAGGGAAAACTATGACCCTCATCTATCCACTTATATATTTACAAAAGCTTTCATTACCTTGCTGCCATTTATTTATATTTTATTTATTTTGCAATTTATAATTATCAACTATCATCTACACACTTCATTTGCTTGCAAATAACGAGTCCAAGGGGATTAACAATCCTCTTGCCCGCGTTGGGTGCAAGTGTTTGCTTCTTTGTGTGCAGTCACTGAAGATGGGGGTTGCCTGCTACTCCTATTGGTTCGATAACCTAGGTTCTCACCGAGGGAAATACTTATCCATACTGTGCTACATCACCCGCTCCTCTTCGCGGAAAACCCAACGCAGATCACAAGTATCAGGGTATTTATAGCCTTCTCCAAAAATACAACCGTTACAAAATTATTGCCCAACTCGGTGAAGCCGGAGTGAAAACTCGGTTATACTGACTAGTGCAAAATGCCCTCACTTTTGGCTTTTCGATGAGACCGAAAGAAACATCTCAGTGAGACCGATTCAGTTTAACCTAGGCAGATCTAGTACTTTGGTGACACCGAAACATAAAACTCGGAAGTTCCAAAATTAAATATTTTGATCACAAAAGGTTGGTCACTGCTTTTCGGTTACACCGAATGCAATCTCGGTTCTACCGAGGTGCTAGGGTTTGGCTTAGGATCTGTCTCGGTGAGACCGAAGTGGAAATCTTGGTGGCACCAAAATGGACTTTAGGGTTTAAGACAGATGGTTCTGTGAGAATTTGTTTGAGGATTTTGGTGGCATATCTCTAAGCACTTGAGCAACCAGATCATCATCAGTACCTCATCCCCTCTTAATAGTATTGGCTTTTCTATGGACTCAATTGTGATCAAATCGCATAAAAGAATATGCAGAGTCTTGAAGCTTATGCCAATGGGAGTTCTTTGCATCTTAGGGGAATCCATTCATTGAACTTTCTTGAAATATACTTGATAGGCTCATTAGTTCAATGGACTATATGTTGTTGTTAATGACCAAAACCACCTAGGGAGAAGTTGTGCTTTCACTATGCCACTTCCCACTATGGAGGTTGTAACATAGACTAGTAGCATATGTATGTTACTAGTCTCAGTTACTCCCCACTATGACTAGCCTACCTTCGGGTCGATGCAGACGATGCCCAGCGGCCGTCGCGCTTGTGTTTTCGAGACGTCGCCGCCGTATGACTGCTCTCCCATGTCAACCCTCTCTCGATCTCGATCTACATAGCCCCAAGGCTTGAAAGCCGGCGGCCAGTTTGCATCGAAGTCAAATCTGAAAGCATCCATCACTGGATCCTCTTCTGTGATTTGTAGACAAATCACTTGCTCTTCTCCAAATTGTCGTTGAATCAGTCCCTTTTGGGGAAGCAAACTACATACGCTGATCCAAAGGGAGAGACGTGTGCGAAAGAGGCTGCCGAGATATGGTGCAACAGTGCAAGGTTGGCTTGAGGGTTGCCTCGTTGAAGTAAACCTTTTATTTTTAGGCTTGTTTTAGCGACGGTATGCACTGGACCAGAACCAACAACTGGCTCGTGACCGAGGCTTAATGTTTTTTCACGAATATGCAACACTTGCGTATCATTCCATTGATAGAAGAAGAGAGAATACAAGGTATGGGACAATACATGCACAGAAGCAAGACATCATGACATGGCGCCCGTAGTAGAGGGACATGGGGTACTCGTGCCAAACAAAGAAAATAACACGACATAACTCTCCTAGCCCTAAGAAGCAACTCAAACCTAATGAAGACAACCAACAAATGCTACTCCACCGTCGGGGACACCACGAATGATCAAGACAACGCCTTCATGAAGGGACACGATGTCAAGGACGTCGTAGTTGTCCGGTCCAAGAGGTCGGACCTAGGGTTTCCCCGGATGCTCGAAGAAGGTCTAAGATGTGGACCATGCCATCGCCTTCAAGAAGGGGACAACACCCGTGGGTGTCACCGCTGCCAAGATCGGCAACCCGAGCAAAGATTTCTCCTTGGCCATTAGCTGAGCAATCCCATGTCCCGGGGTAGACTTCAGAGAGGAGGAAGTCGAGACACATGTCGAGTCGGCCAATCATAGGGAGGGGAGCAATGCTCACCGCCGAAGCAGGCATCAGACGTCACCGGAAAAGTAAGCCATAGATCCGACAGGAGTAGGAGCAAGGCGCAGACGTGAGCGGGGTTGGGCGGTCGGAAGGAGGGGAATGTGACTGCGAGGGGGATGCTAAGGTGGCCGAAACCGGACGGTCCAAGATCTGGAGAGGAGCACAGATCCGGGCCTATCAGAGCCAAGACCGGTGGGACGCCGGCAAGACAGAGAAGCTGGAATAGGGATGCAGTTCCCGGAGCATGTCAGGTCTAGAGTTGCGCCAACGTGGATCCCGACCGGCCATGAACACAGGAGGGGGATGCAGGTCCATGGTAATCAGGGTCGTAGCCGGATCACACTCGCGAGGGGGAGGGCCGCCATGGAAAGCTTGCGCGCCCGTCGTGCCTCCCGACCGGCGCCCTACAAAGGCAACCGCCATCGGGGTACCACCGGAGGACCTCCACGGATGCCACGCTACTGCCATCGCTACATCTTGCGGGGGGTGGGGTTGGGAGTGGGATGGGGGTGGGGCGGGGCGGGGCGGAGGCGGAGGGCACCGCGGTCCGAGGGCGACCAAGCCCAGCCGTCAGGAGCAACCATCGCGGGAGCTGCCGCCAAGTTCGTCCAGAGGAGGGGCGCACGAGGAGGAAGCCGGAGTCACGTGTGGGGGCCTGAAGCCGGGGGTGGGTATAGGCGGAGGGCACCATGGCCCGAGGGCGGCCGAGGCCAGCCGGTAGGAGCAGGCAATGCGGGAGCCGCCACCAAGTGGGCCTAGAGGATGGGCGCACGAGGAGGGAGCCGGAGTCATGCGTGGGGAGCTCGTAGCCATAGGCCAGGGCACGCCGTAGCTTTCACGGCCCAACAGGAGGTAGTGGCCGCCGGGGCGGGCGTGGCTGAAGCCATGGGTCGGGGGTGGTGGCGCGGCTCGTGGGGGTCAGATCCGCCCCACCGCCACTAGTCCGGGGTCCGGCGGGGCTTCGCCGGCTAGCCCTCCGACGGCGGTGATGCGGCAAAACGCGACGCGGGAGGAACTGGAGGCGGCTAGGGTCCCCCTCTGGTCGCCAAAGGTGGGCGAGGCAGGAGGAAAGGGGGAGGGGAGTCGTCGGCCAAGGCTCAGTGAAGTGCAGTGACCTAGCCTAGTAGAAGGAACACGAAGGTGCCCATACAAATCTTTTTTACTTGTGTTATTACTTATTAGTACCACCTCGCCCCGTCATCTACCGCTTAGATATATGTGTGGATGGACAAATAAATTTGAAAAAACGTATCATTCTTTAATAGTAGGCATAGATTGGTTTATCGTGGATTCTATTTTCATTCATTTGTCTATTTAGTGGCAAGATGGCATTATTAACAATTTTAACGAGAATGAAAAAAGTATATAATGATAAGAAAAAAAAACTTCATGCATTGAGAAAAAACCGGCGCGGCAAATAATGTTTTTCCTTCTAGTATATACTATAAGACTAATCCTCTTAGAATTGGAGAGCCCTCATTCAATTGAGGTCTCCAATTGACATTGGGTCACCCGATTTTGACCGGATCAACAGTTTCTCAAAACTCTCCTATTCAATTTTTATACTATATCTATAAATACAAAATGCCCATTATTTTTAAGGCCTCACAATCAATTAAAGTCTTCAATTTATACTTGGGTCACCGATTTTGACCGGGTCAACAATTTCTCAAGGAGTTATCTTATTTAATTCTTTCAATTCGTCTCTCTTAGTAAGTTCTTTTAATTCACCTCTGTAGTTATATTCTTTTATTCCATATGCTCTAATTTTGAAGCTCTTTCATTCAATCGAGGTATTCAATTTTGGATTTGGTTCACGATTTGGCGGGTTCAACGATTTTCCAAATCAATCGACATTAATCGATCTATAAAAACATATCAATTACGCACACCCTCTCGCCACCTAAAAAAGAAGTGCCAACATGTGCCATTGTATCACAAATATAGAACATGCAGCCACCGACGAAATTTTCACACAAAAGTATTGATTGATTAGCAAATAACACTGAAGCACATGCCTGAAGGCCCACCAAACACGCTGCATTATAAATGAAAAGAAAACACATTTCATCGTCTTCCACTCTCGCCAAACCAAATACTCACTCAGTTTCATCATACAAGGTATATTAAATTTTTGAAAAGTATATTATCTTTAACTTTAACCAAGTTTGGAGCCAAAAATATTGGCATCCACAATACAAACTAAATAAAAATAAAAATTTATTTCATGATGAATCTAGTGATACCGATTTGATATTATGTATATTGATATATTTCTCTACAAATTTGGTCAAACTTAAAAAGATTTTACTTTTCAAAAAATTACACCTTATATTTTGATTATATTTTGAAACAGATGGACTAATTTCTTTTATGAAAACCCAGTAACACCGACGGCGCAGCAAAGCGCGTCCAACCCTTCTAGTATATACCATATTAGAATATATTTCTTGATGATTTACAATCCTTGACACTTATAATTTTCCCTATAAAATTGATCAGCTTTATAAAATTTACTTTTGAGAAATCAAATATGCACTACGTTTTTAAAACGGAGGGATACTAGCTTTGCATATTTTTACTAAAGTCAGATTCTGGTTTTAAAATGTTTATTAATTTCATGGTCCGATTCTGGTACAAGCACTGAACCCGGTACGCGCATCTGCAACACCTGGACTGGTTATATAATACAGTATCCACTAACCACATCGAATACTACTACAGAAGTGCGAAATCTACCACCAAGTCAACTACATCAAGTCACCATCGTATTGTGGATCGATTCATGAATTCCTGTGCAGTCACGTCAAGCAATCCAAGTCTCGCTTCACCTGGACGGCCGCCTGTAGACCTCTTGCGTTCAAACTTTAAAAACAAAGTCTTTGAACTTCAAAGACTTGAAACGTGCCCGCCCTCTTTTTTCTTTCTTTCTTTATACTCGCAGGAATGTGCACACACTACATTCATGCGTGCAGCATCTGCATGCACGTACAAAGTCAGTCAAACAGAAGCGCGTCGACTACGACTGCTTTGCGCACTGGCGGGGCTTCTTCCATGGTTCTTCCATACGATCGAAATCAACACGAATATTGCAGAATTTGCACAAAAGTTCTACTTTACTTCAATGTATGGTATATTAAAAATATATATTATATTATTCTAATATGGCACCACAATATGCTCTGACCATAATGAAAGAAAACAACGCGGCAAAGTGCGCTCTTCCTTCTAGTATATGCACCATATTAGAACACCATGAAGTACTGTTTACATACTCCCTCCATCCGGAAATACTTGTCGGATTAAGGGATGTACCTAGATGTATTTTAGTTCTAGATACATCCACTTTTATTCATTTATCTGACAAGTATTTTCGGACGGAGGGAGTACATCTCATGAGTAATAAGGACTAAAAAGTAAAAAGGCTAGAAGTGAGACAAAGTTTTCTTTTCCTTTTTGCGAAAATGTGAGGTGAAGTGGTTTTTTTCTTTGCGAAAATGTGAGGCAAAGTGTTGAAATATAGTCTGTCTCTTTCATAAGTTTGGACTTTTAAAGCAATTGGTCGGTGCATGCATTCAATATCACTACAAGGAATATGCCAATTTGCGACGTTCAATATTTGTCACGGAATGGTCATTGTTTTCCATTTGTCACATTTTTGTTACAAAAAACGGTTAGGTCAAAAACTGAACGTCTACAATGAAACTCGACGACCTTTTTGGTGAAATGGTCGTAAACTGTTATGACCAAAATAAATGGACGTAGATTCTACGACAAATTATTTTGGTCACTCACAACGTGCCCAGACCATGTCCGATCCAACGTGGCAAAGCTGACGTGCCAAAATTATGACCAAGCAAAATGGCCGTAGGTCAAAATCAGCCTAGTCCAGTTTGGTGCATTTTATGGGCCAAGCCAACAATTCAGCCTATTTATTACATATTTGTTTCAAGTCAATTCTGGTTAGCTACATGGGCCAGGCCCAGCACTTCAACCTTTTTTATTTTTGGGCCACGACCTTTTTGGTTCCATAGTTTTGTTTTTTTAGAAAATGGGTCCACTAGTTAGATGTGGTCCAACCGTCAAGTTCAAGTGAGTGGGTCCCAGTTATCAGGTTCATTAAGTTGGTCCCAATTGTCAGGGTCATATTCTTCAGATTTTACTTTTCCAGTAAATGAATAACAAATATTTAAATCAGAACATATGGAAAACAGAAGTAAAAAAATCACGCAGAGCAAACTGCCAAACTTGGCACATCACAATCAAACATATATAGTTCAAGTCAGGTTTACAATCAAACATAATACACATCTGGTATCCAACTACCTGAAACACAATTACAAATCGAAATATAACTAGCTATTGAAGTATGACTAGCTCAAATGAGATAGAACGTTGTGTCTTCCAATTTCTTCGTCCTCGAGCACGCGACGAAACATGAACAAAGGATAACATCTGCATGTTATAGAACAAAATGGTTGGTGAAAGGACGTGGATATCGCCTAGAGGGGGTGGATAGGCGTTTTAAAACAATTATGTTTTAGGCCTGAACAAATGCGGAATAAAACTAGCATTTAATTTGTCAAGCAAAAAATTTAAATATACCAGGCTCAACCATGTGCACTAAGAACTTAGATAAGAATGATAAACAACTAAATGATAGCAAGATATATAACCTCAAGCATGAAGGCTATCACAAAGTAAGTGCATAAGTAAAGAGCTCGGGTAAGAGATAACCGAGGCACACGGAGACAACGATGTATCCCGAAGTTCGCACTCTTGCGGATGCTAATCTTCATTAGAGCGGTGTGGAGGCACAATGCTCTCCAAATGCCACTAGGGCCACCGTATTCTCCTCACGCCCTCGCACAATGCAAGGTACCATAAATCCACTAAGGGACCCTTGAGGGCGGTCACCGAACCCGTACGAATGACGATCCTTGGGGGCGGTCACCAAACCCGTACAAATTGCTCGAGTACATCTCCACAACTTAATTGGAGACCCCGAAGCTTGCCCGGAGTTTTACACCACAATGATTGAGCTCCACGACACCACCAACTGTCTAGAGCGCCCAAGCACCCAAGAGGCACAAGCTCTAGGGTGCCTAAACACCCAAGAGTAAAAAGCTTCTCGACTTTCACTTCCATGTATCACTGTGAAGAATTCAAGTCGATGCACAAAATGGAATGACAAGAACACACGGAGTGCTCAAGTCCTTCTCTCCCAAATCCCACCACAACAACTAATGCTATGGACGAATACGAGAGGAATAACAAAGAAGAGAACACAAAGAACTCCAAAATCTAGATCCACTAGGTTCCCCTCACTTAGGGGGGGAAATGATTGATGGAGATATAGATCTAGATCTCCTCTCTCTTTTCCCTAAAAAACAATCAAGAATCATGGGAGGAATACAGAGAAATCAAGCTTCTGGAGGTCAACAATGGAGGGAAAACCGTGCTCCAAAGAACAAGGGTTGGAGATGGAAGGAGGGGGGGGGGGTATTTATACCCCCAAATGAAAAGAGTCGTTGCACACAGCCGCCGCCCCGGGCGCCCGTACACATCCGAGAGAAAATCCTCTCAACCCCGGGCACCCAGGGGTAAAATCCCAGGCACCCGGACACCCAGGTGGTGCACGGGAGGGAGGGGTTGGGCACCTAGGGAGTCATGACCCTGGTCACCCAGGGAGTCATGACCCCGGGCACCCAGACACGTCCGAGAGAAAAAAGAGGGGAGACCCCGGACACCCGGACCCTGGGCACCCAGGCATGGCCGAACCCCTTGCGAATTTTCGGGTGACCCCGTGCTCTCGGACCCGGCACCCGGACCCGACCGAACCAACATGAAAAACTAGAACTATCGTAACTTTCGAAATGTACTCCAAATTCAACGAACTCAAGATTGTTGGAAAGATAATAATAAGAGCTAACTCAACCTTGATAGAAATATTAAGAACTAGCAATTGATAAAATACCAATACTAAAAGGGCGAGAACCCTTCCTCAAATAAGAACCGATAAAATCTCCAATACCGAAAACACATTAGAAGATGCATTGGAAATCTATTTTCGATGAACTAGAGCTTGTCACGAAGATAACCACAAGCTTTAAAACCTCACAAAGAGAAAATACAAACAAGAACCAAGAAAGGTGATGCCAAGGATGCAAAGTTTTGAGCTCTCTACGAACGATAGGAACAAACTACTCAGTCGGATCTCCCCTTGATAGTATGGCTATCGATCATATAACCCGGTCCTCCAACTGACACCATGAGACCGGTAAAATATAAATACTATCAAGGACAAACATTTTCCATGCGCATAATTCACTTGAGCTCGATGATGACGATCTTGACCTTCTCAAGTTGGACCACCTTTCTTGATCGTGCTGACTCGATGAAGACTAGTGAATTGCTCCCCATAATCTACTATGGGTGAGCCTTTCTTCGGCACATCTTCACGAGTCCATTATCGCCAAAATGGACAACAAGTTTCAAGCACGTGATCTCTTCATGATGCTCCACTTGAACTTGCACAACGCAATCTTGATGACGATCATCACTTGATGTCATCCTTCATAGGTTATATGAGATCTTCCTCTTGATGCAAACCAATGGAAAAATACGTAACCCGACATAGAACCACCACACATATGGATCATGGTTTAATTCACAAAGCGCAATGGACAATGCTTACCATCTAGTGAGATCACTTGATCTCACTCGGTATATCTTCTACGCTTTGTGTGCAGGACTATATCTACCCATAAAATGCGACAGAGAGATAACCTGACCATATAATTGTTTGTGTGGTTGCACCTCTCTTGGCTGTGAAGATGTGCTGGTCGTCCAAGAACTTCTAACTCTGGAACCTACCATAAATAGTAGAAAATAAGAAACAAAATCCGAGAAAAACATTCCTATCAACTACTAGGATGTGGTGGTAAATTGCTCATAGTATAGCAAATATCAATGCCTTACAAGTTTTTGCTATGCAGCAGGTGGTGACCGGCAACCAGTGATGTCAAATTACCCCAAGGTTGAATCATGTGATTGCCAAATGAACGTACGTATACCTGGTGTAGAAATATGTGGAGCTTGCAAAGCTTGAATATATGGTAGCAAAACACTGGCAATAATAAATTCATCGATGCAATGTTGAGTAAACGCTCAACGACGATACTGTGCTTGTCCTAGGCTTGAACGTACTAGAGACGTGATCCTAAAACACTAATGGGGTCACGATGTAGCACAACTAGAAGCAAAAAATGATATGAAGTAGCTCTCGACAACAAGACATAAGTGAAGGTAACGATGGCAGTAAAGATAATGATGAGGAATAATCGCCAAGCAGGATATACCAAAAACTCTAACCGCAAATTTCCTCTCGAAAAGTTTGTGCCACTTTTCTGATAATATATTTAGTAATGCCACTGACTCAAACTTACCAACAAAAAAATAATCACAGAATTCGGACTTGATACGGGGAGGCAAAAAAAATCTGAAACTGGCCTGAAAATTGCGACAAACTATGTTCGCAAACTTCGAAGGGCAAAAAGTCCTATTCAGAAGCCTATTTAAATGTAACAATAATGAACTAGCTTTATGAACTATTTATATTAGGATCTTTGATAGCTTTAATTTGAGTACTTGTGGAGCAAAAACGGATTTCGTATGAGGGAGATATGCCTGTTTTACTAAACACACAAAACAGATTCCAATCAAAATTCAGATACGTGCTTGAGTCTGGATAGATTAAAAAAGCTCTCTCTCTTTCTTTTCAACTTTTTTCTCTCTTTTTAAAAACTTTGTTTCTCTTTTTATTTTATTTTCCTTCTCTCCAAATCAAACAGGAGAAGATGCAAATTGGCTCAGTCGAAGATGCAACCTGTCTGAAGTATGATAGTGGGATTTGACAAAAGGGGGTGGTGGCGGCGTGATAGAAATTGATGGGGATGGTGATGGTCAACAGCGGAAGGGGTGTTGGTGCAGCGGCAACGTGACTAATGTGAACAGAACTTGAAACTCTAAAGCAAACTAGACACTAAGATCAGCAACTCGACACGACGATGCCACCGATAATTCAACAATGCAAGTACTGAAAAGAAAATTGCAAAGGCTCAGACAATCATACTCGCTGGGACAAAGTGTAACATCCCGATTCTCGGAATGTTTTAAGAACTTTTTTTTCCAAAAAGAAGGGCTAGAAAATTTCGTTTGTTTGATATGTTAACAAAGCTTAAATTGTGTGTTTTTATAAACTGAAGATTTAATTTGAATTAATGTCAACCAAATCAAAATTTGGGTTTTAACCTTCTCTATAGTTGTGTTTGTTTTTCTTGTATCTGTCATATTAATCTATGCATGTTGGTTTTACTCGCTTGTAGAATTTACTTGTGTTCTTCTTTCCTATTTTTTCTATTATGGATTTTCTCGGTTTTTTGGAAACCTTTTGGTTTTCTTTTGTTGTTATTTCTTTTGTAGTAATCCTAATCCTAAACAAAAATCAATATTATATTATATTGATTTTTCTCTCTGTCCTCACAGTAGTCCCTGGACCAATACATTCCTAACCTTGCCATTGTTGGCCTATCTCACATGCATGCACCACCATGTATCATTCCTCTCTCTTTTTCTGTTCTAGGGAGCCACTAACCAACCAGGACCAAGCCCATTTGTTCATTCCTCTTTCTTTTTTCTTCTGATAGCCTTCTTTCCTTATGGGCTGGCCAAATTGGCCCAATACCCAGGCGAACAGCCTCCTCTCTCCTTCCTCTGTACGCTCAACCTACATAAGAAAAGGAAACGTCAAGAGTCACATACAGGTGGAGAGAAACAGCCCTCCCTCATTCCCATAAATCCCATCCGTTTCCAAAAGGTAAACGTTTGGAATCGGCAGTCCGGCCGAAGCTTGGGCCGGCGCCTCGCCCACGCGTCTGGTCTGTATTCATTTTCCATACGACACGCAACCTGGTGGGACCCAATTTAGTGCCTTATCTCTTCCCGTCCACTACTTTTCTTTCTTTCCAGCGCATCCTCATCCATTCCCCCTCGTCTATGGTAAACAAGCCATGAACACCGCATCCTTCATTTTCCCGATCTCGGCGATCTGCTGCTCAGGTGAGCAGTGGCCGGAGTTACTGCAGGGGGTGAGGAGTGGTCGTTGCGTGTTGGGAACAGAGTCACCCGCTGCCGCGAGCGGTGACCGGAGCTGAGCTGGCTGTAATCAGGACGGTCCTACAACCAGCGCTCGTTGCCATGGCTGCCCGTAGCTGGGTGCGCTGCTCTCCATGGCCGCCGCAGAAGATTTTTGCTACAACCATGTTTTGTTTTTGCTGGAACCAGCCCATGTTTTTGCTACCATCCACCCACCAAAATCTGCTACTACATGTGATTTTTGCTGGGACCGACGAACCATTTGCGACAAATTTTGTTGTTGCAACCATCATGATTTTTTGCTACGTCCGGTTAACATTTTGCTACATCCATTCACGGTGGAGTTGTGACCCGGCACGGCGGGGACGATGATTTTTGTTGCAACCATTGTTGATTTTTGCTACAACCGGTGACGAAAAAAGCTACAACCAGCGGACAGTTTTGCTACAACTACTGTTTTGTTACAAATGGCGAGATATTTTGCGGCAACCCTTCTTTGATTTTGCTACCACCGACAGATTTTTTTGCTACATCAATCGCGTCGAAGCTGAGCCTGGCGATGGCGATGAGATGGTTTTGCTGCAACTGTCTGTTGATTTTGCTACTATCGACAGATTTGTTGTTACATCCACCATGCATCGGCGAGGCGGAGCTGCATCCATGGCGTGCGCGGGCGGCGAGTGCGGGATTCATCCATGGCGAGCGCGGACGGCGGAGCCGCATCCATGCCGCTCTGCCCCGGCGAGCGGCGTCGGCGCGCGGCTGCCCCCGAGAGATGCCATTTTTCTGGAACCGCGGCTGCCCCCGAGAGTGAGAATGGAGCGGAGGCGAGCTTCGAGGCCCGCGGAGAGCTCATCCATGGCTGGGGAGGGGCGGGGGTCAGCAAGGGTTCGGTGCGGCGGTGGTTCCCAGATTTTTTTTCCTAGAGGAGTCGAGAGGCAGGAGGAACAAGACGTGTGGGGAGGGAGGAGAAAAAGATATCTGACCGTGCGCATTAAAACAAATCAATGGCTGGCGTTGGACGGGCCGAAAGTTTCGGCCGGCAGTCCGGCGCCTATCAGTGCCCTTTCCAAAACTGCAGCACATCCTTATTGTGCGCTTCCTCCTCCTCCAGCCCCGCACAAACTCTCGTCTCTCCCTTCCTCTTTCTCTCCAGAAACTCTCTCTTCAAAGAATGGTGCTCCGTAGACACCAATGTTCAATCCCATTGATGCAGGCCATCTCCATCCGACCCCTTGCGCCCGAAGGTCCTCCTCCACGGCACGAATCCATTCAGAGAAGAAGGAACATGTTCCATCGATTACACGCGAAGAATTCCGCATGTCCGTCTACACTGTTCGTTAGTTCATCACTTCCTTCCATCAAACTCAGTGAGCCTCTTTCAAATTCTTTTTGCACACCTCCTCAACATCACTCATAGTTATATTAGACACCATGTTTCATTTTATCCCTGTTGTGGGCCGCGCACGTCCAAAACCGAGTCCTTATGATGGCATCGGTTTCTCTCTTTATTTTCCCTTCGTCGGATAATCTTGTAATCAACATACGAGCTGTTCTTTATGATTGTAGCGACCATGTAGTGGAGTTAGTTTACTTGTCCGGTCAATTGATTTTTGGTATAGGTTTCTTCTACTCGTTCTTGTTAATAAAAACAATATAATTTATATAGTTTTGTATGGTTTCTTGTTGTTAGTTTCTTGCATCATGTAGAAGTATGATACACCTTTGTAATGGTTCTTGTGAATTATTACCGTGTGTAGGGTTGATGGTTATTATTTCCATTGAGTAGGTTTTTATTTGCATTAAGTTTATTTGGAACAAGTGCTTATGTGAATATTTTGTTATAGTGTAAATCATGCACAGATTGTGTAAATTTTAGTTTTCCCATGCCTAGCAGTGTGTTCTAATTGTTGTTATGGTTCTAGGATCGTTGTAGAATTTTCTAGAATTATTTTTGTATCTATTAAAAATAGTGCTGCATGATATTTAGGTTGGTTATTTTCGTACAATTGATAGACGTATTATATGCATGTGTACATGTTTTGAATAAGTATTGCCATGCATAAAAATATTCATATTTAATCTAAGATTGGTTTGATGTCTATAGCTATATAATACTTGTTGTTTGAATTATTGTGTCTAGCTTATGTTTATGTTTGCACTATTTATATGAATGTTTACAACATGTAGTAGCATGATATATATCTCTACCATTTTTCTTAAGATACATAGATTTATGGTTTACTTCATGTATTGATTATGTTTTTAATTTTGTTTAGCATGGCAATATCTTAGATATTGTTTACAAGTTCATTTTCATCGATGTAGCATGGGTGTTACATATATTGGAATCATGTCATACTTATGATAGTTGTTGATCAACCTATTCTATTTGTTCTTTAGATTCTTCATAGTGGTTGTCATAATCAGTATTCTAACTTAGCACACATATAGTTATGCTTGCGCCAAATGGATTGTTGTAGGCCTCTTGTTAGCGTTTAGATTATGTGTTGCATCATGGTTCAAGGCCATTGTATAACTTTGTGTGAATCCTTATTTTGTGTGTCACGTCATGTTTCTTTAATATTTTAGTAGCAACTTTGGAGTAATTGGTAACCCTATTTTGTAGATGTTTGTTATGCAAGATTGCATGGTAGTTGCTTTAAGTCATGGTTGTATTTGTATTGCTACTTATGGTTTATGCTTGTAGCATATAACCTTGTTTATTACTTCTTATTAATTATCCTAGGTGTTTGTTTACCTAGGATGGTAGTTGTGCATGCTTAGTTGATTGACATGCCATGTTAGTACTTACTCAAAGTAGAATGCATATTTTGGTTATATACCTAGCAAGTGTTGCATCGTTGCTAGTTTTACCTTATGTTCATGCATTTGGTTATACTTTACTTGGAAGACGTACATGATGGTAGTTTGTTGAATCATGCATTATTTTATAGCTTCTTGCTTGATCAATACTATGCCATGTTGTTATGATTGTATAACTAGATTGCATACTGTGTCGGTGTACCAATTCGTGTCGTGTAGCATGCCTAGTTATGGAGCTTATGTATTTGCAAGTGTTGGATGTATTAGATAGAAATGCATGTCATCGTGTCACTTATTCTAGTATAATACATTGCTTGATGGCTATGACCTTGTTGTTAACTTTCCAAATTCTCAGTATGCTACGTTCATTTGCTTATATGTCATAACTAGTCTCGTACGGTTGTGTGCTATTGCCATACTTGATGTTTATGTTAGTTGTTATCAACTAGGTTATGTTATAGATATGAGTTGTAATGTATGGTAGAATAATGTCATATCTCGTGTGATGATCATTCATGCTTAGTGTTATACGTGTGTATCTATTGATGCATTGTTGTATGTCTAGCCATCGCCATGCAAGCGATCTTTCATGTCGTATGATGTTTTATGTGTTATAGTTGCTTGGTTTAGTTCTTCCTTATAGATGTTTAACTTTGTTACATCTTAGTCTTATGAGTGTTTTAATACTTGTTGGTATGACTCGTGTGCTTAGGACAGGTCATATATCATGTTAGTAGAGTTGTGATTTCATTGCACTTAGTGTGTTATCTTTCTCTATTATTTCAGCATGTGGTGATAATATCATTGCTAGTAGTTATTGGTATTAGTTATATATTTTAAGACCATGTCCAATGTTAGTATCTTATCTTAATCGCTCATGTGTTTGATGTTTGGGTTGTTAGATAACATATTTATGATTCTTCTCTCACATGCCTTGTTTGATATGTGTTTTATTATTGGTTGCTTAATTATCATTTGCTATAGTATTCAGTTGGTCTTCCTATAGAAGTGTTTCCAATAGTTGTTATGATTGTTGTTCGATCTGCTTGATGTTAACATTATACATATTTAGAAGGATTTAAATTTTTATTTGTGGTTAATTTTTACTCGTAATCATGCCATGTTGTTGCTTGTGGTAGGACAAGGTTACATTAGCATGTATTACCATGTCATGTATAAGACAATTATTATTTAATTGATGTGTTGTTTAACTTGTTTATATTAATTGAGATATGTTTGGTTTGTGATATTGGATATATATGGTTTAGTATTGCTTTAGGGATGAACCTAGATCCACCTTAATTCATGTGTGTAGTATGTGTTTCATTGCATAACTAGTATAGTTTGTAATGTTGGTTGTTTGTCTTATGAAGTAGTTGCTTTTTAAATTATATAGATGATGTATATGTTTGGTTGGGATTAACCATTGTGAATATGTAGATTCTTTCTAAATATATATTGTGGTTAACTTTTACCTTTAGGATGCCATGTTGTGATTGTGTAGTTAAATGGGATGGTTCAATTTCATGTGTGTTGATGCCATTGCATTGTCATATAATAGTGTCCTATATAGTTATTAGCTAAGGTGTGTAGTGGGCACTACTAGTGGATTGTACCATAGTTCATATCGAAACGTTAGTATTTTTAACAAGCCTTGCTTACCCATCGTCAACCTAAACCATGTCACTTCGTTGAATCCTCTCTACTTATCCCTATCATGCTACCTCATTCGTAATCTCCATCTTGATCAATATCTTGTCATCCATCCACTCTCAATTTGTTTTGGATGTTAATTGGATTTACTTTTGCTTTGGTATTTATTTGATTTTCATTTGCTATCGTTACGACGAGTAGGAAGTAACGATGATGTTGGACATGGACAAAACCAGGTTACTGAAGAAGGACTCAACAACGAAGGCATGCCTCCTTCTTTAATCATCCTTAACCTATGTTTTAAAAAATTGCATTGTGTTTTATGGTTACTATATGCATGTTGTTTTAATTCTTGTAGCTAGCGTGTCGATTGACACCTTACCCTGATCTGCTTGTCGCTTATTCATTTGACACATGAGTAGAAGTATATAGTGTCGGCGTCCTGGGAACAGGGGTACCAAGACTTGCCTGCCTGCGGCCTAGGGCATGGCCTGCCTCGACGGTCCGTACGGCCCGGCGCGGCTTCACTCAAGACAAGGCCCTCGCGAGAACCCCACCCTCGCGAGGAGGACAACGCCAAGGCTCCCGGAAGGAGGAGGCCTCCCCAGGCCCCCACCTGAGCGGCGGAGATCTCAATGCAATGCTCGGCCTTGGGAGGTCAAGGATGACGCAAGCCGGGCCAGGTGGGCACCGGCGCGCGCAGAGGAGATAGTTTCCTCTTTGGTGCAAAGGAGGCAAGGGCGTACGCGGGTTCCCAAGGCGTCCCGCCAAAGGTTTCCATTCCGGTGCAACAAGACCGGACCAGCGGGCTCGGCAGGACGGATGTCACCAGGGAGTCCACCACCGCATCACCGCCAGCTACTTTGCGGGCGAAGACCACCTTTCGTCAGGATAAGATGTACCTCCTGTCCCCTTTCGAATTTGGCTGTTGTGGGATCCCTTCCCGCCATTGCGATAAGGGAAGAGGACCCAGGCCACTATAAATAGAGGCTAGGCTGCTCCGTAGAGAAGGACGGACGAAACACCGCCCGGGCACCCTCACGAGGCGACTGACCACTGTACTAGTTCATCCACCAACCTCCTCGTGAGACAATCCACCAAAAAGCAGGAGTAGGGTTTTACGCTTCACAGCGGCCCGAACCTGGGTAAATCCCCGTGTGTTGATCTTCTTCCCGGGAGTGTGCGAGTTTGTTTGGCTAGGCCGTTAAGCTGTGAGCTAGAGGTTGAAGCTGTTGGGGATCTTCACACACGCCCCTGTGTTCGAACCTCCTTGGGTTTTGCGGAGCCCGAGATCTGACATTTGGTGCGCCAGGTAGGGGGCGTGTCAAAGTCTTCCTCAAACTTCGCTCCTTCTCCGCTCCACCGCTCCGATGGCTGATGCTCACCGAGCCCGCGCCGAGCGCCGTGCTGCTCACGTCGCCCAGACGGCGCCGGTGGGCCGCACCACCGCATGTCGATCCGCCTCTCCTGTGGCCGCCGCCGCCACGGGCCTAGATGCCCACGAGCAGCATGACTCGTCTCAGCCGGTCACCGTGTGGCGCGACGGCCGCACCGCCACTCCATCGATCGTCCCAGCTACCGGGTCATCCTCCCACGCTCGCCCCGGGCCGGCGCGCGCGTCGGGCGCACTCCTCATGGCGCGCGAGCTGCTGCGTTAGCGCCCTGCCCCCAACCGCTAGGACAACTGGCTCGGGCGCATCGCAGAGCTCGTCAGTGCTGCCGGGGACGCCTCGGCGCTCTCCTACTCGTCCCGGCCCCAGCCCTCTCTGGCAGGCGACGTGGCCCATGATGCACCGCCTCCTCCTCCCCAGCGCGACGTCGACCCCGAGCCCAGGCGTGAAGCACGCCCGCGCGACCAGCCGCGTGGGCCCTAGACGAGGGTGAGGGACGAAGTAAGCTGCCAGGTGGTGCCCCGGCCGCGCGCTGACGCACGCGCGCTCCCTGCGCCGTTGCACCAGCGTCACGACCGGGCGCCCCTAGAGGCAGCTGCCCAGAAGCACCAAGACCGATTTCCTCCCGTGCGCGCGGCGCCTGCGAGTCCAGTGGGTTTCCGCGCCATCACCCCGGAGCTGCATCCGGCTGTGTGGCCCTGCAAGTTCAAGCCCGACCTGCCTCCTCGCTATGACGGCACCCCAGATCCCACAGAGTTCTTACAGCTCTACTCCCTGAGCATCCAGGCGGCCGGTGGAGACGACATGGTCATGGCTAGCTGGTTCCCTATGGCCCTCAAGGGTGGCGCGCTCTCCTGGCTCCTCAACCTCCCGGAGGGGTCAATCACCTCCTGGGATGACCTGCGCGAGCGTTTCGTCGCCAACTTCCAAGGCACCCGCGACCGCGCCCTCGTTGTGACTGACCTTCGTCGCGTGAAGCAACAGCCGGGCGAGACCTTGCACAAGTACATACAGCGCTTCACGACCGTCCGACTCAAGATCCCGAGGGCGTCGGATGAGGCCATCATCTCGGCATTTACCGACGGCGTCAGGGACCTCAAGATGAGGGAGGAGCTTGCCATGAACGACAACCTATGCTCAGCTCTGGAAATGTTCAACTTGGCGAACAAGTGCGCAAAGGCTGAAGAGGGCCGCCTCTCCCTCCTCGAACTTCCGGAGGCGGACCCCGAAGACAAGAAGACCAAGACAAAGGGGGCTAAGCGCAAGGCCCCCGCGGTGCTGGCGGCGGAGCGTGAGGCGAAGCACAGTCGAGATGAGGAACCCCCCGCGGGAGGGCGACCATTCTGCATCTTCCATGGCACCAATAGCCACAACACCATCGACTGTCAGGAGCTCAGGGCGGTCCGTGACGAGCATTTCGGTCGATGCCCTGGGCGTGGCGACCGTGGCTATGGTCGCGGTGGAGGCCGCTGGGACAGTCGAGACCCGCGCCAGGAGTGGCGTGACCGGCCTCGGGAGGACCGCTGGCGCGATCAGGCTCGGGAGGACCGCTGGCGCGACGAGCCTCTGGAGGGGTCACGTCGTGGTCAGCCTCGTGAGGCCCGCCCTCGTGAGGCCGGCCTTCCCCCGCTGCCGCCGCCACCTAGGAGGAAGGAAGAAGACAGGCAGAACGATGGGGCTGGGGGCTTCCAGGAGGTCAGGGCAATAGCTTGCATCCTGGGCGGCGCTCAAGCCCCAGCGTCTAACCGCATCTTCAAGCAGTTCTCGCGGGAGGTGAATGTGGCCCTCTCGAAGCTTGAGGCTGCGTGCCCCCTCAAGTGGTCCCAGTGCGCCATCACCTTTGACTCCAAGGATCAACTCAGGTGTTCAGCCGTGGCAGGCGCGCTCCCCATGCTGTGCACGCCGACCATCAGCAATGTCCTCGTCACCAAGACACTCATCGATGGTGGCGCGAGGCTCAATGTCCTCTCCATTGAGACGTTCGAGACGCTCCAAGTGCCATACGACCAGCTCATGCCAACCAAGCCATTCTCAGGGGTCACTGACGGCTCCACTGTCCCCATCGGACAGGTGCACCTGCATGTCACCTTCGGCGGGCGCAACAACTACCACACCGAGCTCATCGTCTTCGACGTCGCCCACATCCACCTCCCGTACAACGTGATCCTCGGGTATCGCGCCCTCGCCAAGTTCATGGCGGTGACTCACCATGGCTACAACGTCCTCAAGATGCCGGGGAGTGGCGGCGTCATCACCATCGCATGCGATGAGAAAGACGTCGTCTGCTCCCTCGAGAGCGCCTACCGTGCCGCAGCGGCCGAGCACTCAGACGACGAAGGAGACGCCCTGCCTCACGAGGATGTCCCCAGGAAGAAGAAGCAGCTCCTCCCCAAGGGGCACCAGGGGGCAGAAGCCTCTAAGGACGGCGCCTCAGGCTCCGAGTCCGGGGCCAAGGCCCCTCCCTCCCTCGCATAGGAAGGCGCGCTCGACGCTTCCCTTGGGTCGGGCTCGGGGGCTTCCACCTGGAAGGCTACCGACCTGACCAGTGAGACGAGGGAGGTGCTCGGGCACAACCTGGAGGCGTGTTTCGGTGCGCGTCCATCCAAGCAAGGAGCACGACGCGAGGCGCCAAGTTCGCGGGAGTTCGTCACCAACGCAATCGAGGAGCTTCAGGAAGCGCAAGCCATGCGAGGTGGGCGTCGCCCTGCATCACCAAGCGCGACCGCCGTCGTCGGCCCGGGCGGCATGCCGCGCGTCTGCGTCGACGTGCCCGACATCAACAGGGCCGCATCCCAGGACACCTTTTGGTCGTCGCGCGTCGGCCACGACGGGGTCTACCCATGCAACTACATCTGCATGCCTTTTGGTCTCATGAACGTGGGCGCCACGTATCAGCGCCTTGCCCAGGCCATGCTCGCGCCCTACGTGGCCAGGCGCCGCGAGGTGCTGGAAGGGGTGCCAGGCCCGAGCGAGGGCCCCGAGCCTCGGGAGGCGTTGGGCTCATGAATGCCAGGCTCACGGAGATGCAAGGTCAAGATCCGGTGACTACCTCGACGCTTCATCGGTACTGCTGCCAGGTGCCTTTTTGGTTCATACCAGGTAACTTTTTGGTTTGCTCAGTTTGAGGGCGCCCATCGGGCTGCATCATCCTCAGGCAGTTAGGGCCCGTCCCCGCAGCCGCGTCATTTACGTATGTACCAGAACCTTTCATGCATTTGATCAATTTCCTAAATATTCCAACTTGCATGCTCGGTGCTTCGCCACCATGAATGTCGTCGCGCCCTAATGATCCTTCTTTTGACCGCCTCGTGATTAAGGGCCGGCACGACGTCTGTGCTCGGGTCCGTCCCTGCAGCGTTGACAAATCCAGGTGGTCGAGATCTGTCTCGCGGGCCAGTCCCATGCACGTCACCTCCCGTGGCCCTTGGTGCTGTGTCCTCGCATGAGCTAATCGGAAGTGGGTGAGTCAGGGCGCGCGACACGGTTCCTGCAACCACAGTCGACCTGTCACCGCCGCGGGAGCCACGCGCCGGGTGTTTTCTCCTCGGAGTTGTCGCATGAGAAGACTAGGCACGGCGTCTATGCTCGGGTCCGTCCCTGCAGCGTCGATAAATCCAATGGCTGGTCTCTGTCTGGCGGGCCGGCCCCGTTCACGTCACCTCCTGGGGTCATTGGTGTTCGTCCTTCTCATGCGATGGCCCTTGGAAATCCATTCGGCGCATGTTTCTCCAAAATATACATGACTTGCAATGGCGCCCTCTACTGGAAGACTCAGGCGCAACCCGCCTTTGAGGTAGGGCCTCGTGAGACCCTCACTGGCTCACGAGTGCCCAGATACACCTCCCAGTTCTACCGTGCAAGCCACGCGTACGAACTTAATGGGATGTACACGCACAGGGGGCTCAGGAGCCGGGGGCCCCCTTCCCACGCCCAAGTGGAAGCCCCATGCTCCGCGCTGGCGGACAACACTGTCGCTCAGCGGCTATGCCCACGCAACGTGGAAGCCCCATGCTCCGCGCTGGTGGATAAACAACTGAGGGCGCCCTAGCGGCTGCATCCAACCTCAGGACGGCCCCTCATGGCCCCGTCTCGCAGCATTCCCCTGGGATGCCCGCGTGAGGGGGCTGCATGGGGGCTACGCTCAGGCCGGGCCTGGCGCACGCCACCTTCCCAGGTCCCTGATACCTGGTCTTCGCGCGTCCCTCTCAGGCGAAAGCTGGCGAGGAAAGGTATGGGAGCCGCTCGTATGTCAAGGGGGACTCCTGAGCATCGCGACTCAGGAGCCTCATTGGTCACGTAGCCCCTCACCCCTTGGCACCGTCTTGGTGATCCGGACGCCCCAACGGCGGCTGGGGTATGCGCAGGACCGGGCCCTGCCGATGCAGAGCTCAAGGCGCTCCAAATCTCCAAGTCAACCCCGTCTTCGCCACGTTCCCTTCATGAGGGCTGCTCGTACGTCAAGGGGGACTCCTGAGCATCGCGACTCAGGAGCCTCACTGGTCACGTAGCCCCTCGCCCCTTGGCACCGTCCTGGTGATCCGGACGCCCCAACGGCGGTCGAGGTATGCGCGGGACCGGGCCCTGCCGACGCAGAGCGCTATAGCAAGCAGGAAGGAAACAAGGCGAGGAAAGAAACCACATAATTTAGCAGTCATTACAAGCATTAAAATGTCTCTGGAAATGCAAACAAGTCTAATGCCTCCACGAGGCACGATGAACGTTACAGGAAAAGACCCAGGAAGAGGAGCTAGGAGGAGCTGGCACCACTGCTCGTCCCGACCGCGGGGAACTCGTTGTCGACATCGCTGCCGTTGTCATCATCGTCACTAACCCTTGCAGCTGCAGGAGGAGGTGAGGGAACGGCGATGCAGGCGAACTTCTTCATCAGCGCCTCCACGGCCGTCGCCGTAGCGGCACGAACCCCAGAATCAACCGGGCGGATCACGGAGCCGAAGTCGAAACTCGGCTCGCGAAGGTAGAGGTGGCTGAAGACGCGCGTCGCGGCCACGGAGAAGAGGTCGTGGCACTCACTCTCCAAGACGTTCTCCACCCTGGCGACGGCACCCTCAAGCACCTCGACGAGCTTTGAAGAGAGCCCCATGAAGCCGCTCTCAGGAGCCACCAGGGGTTCCGCGAATCCCCCCGGCAAATGGAGTTCAGCGCCTGACAGAGCCTGAGCTCGATGGAGGGGAGGGCACCAAGCTCTGCAGCCTTCCCCTCCTCAGCCGCGACAAGGGTCTTCTCCCTGCAGTCGAGCCGAGCCTTCTCCGCAGCTACTTCCTCCTTCAGCCTGTCCAGATGCTTGCGCTCCGCGGCTTGGTCGGCCGCCGCCTTGGACAGCGCGGAGTCACGGTCGGCAAGCTTGGCCTCGCAGGTCTTGAGGTCTTCCTCCCGCTGGCGAAGCCGTTCCGCGAGCGCAGTCCTTTCCTCCTGAAGAGCCTTCAGGCAGACCTCCGCCTCGTCGCAGCGCTTCACGGCAGACGCTGCATCGGCCAGCGCCGCGTCACGGGCTGCCTTGGCTGACGCGGCTTCCTTCCTGCTCTCAGCCGCGGTGGCCTCGGCTTGGCTCCAAACCGCCACGGCTGAGGCGTCGGACTGGAGCCATCCAGAAAGAAGCCCCAAGCGCTCCTTCGCGAGGCGACCATCGGCGCTCCCGAGGGCGTCTCAGACCTGATCCAGGGCGGCGTAGGCCCTGTCCAGGGCACCTGACTCGGCCAGAGGGCCACAAGTTGGAGGCACCAGGGCCCGGCCCGCAGGTGGCGCCTGCACGGTAGCAGGAGCCACCTCCAGGGGGCAGAAGCATGGAGAGCAGAAGGCGCCGGAGGCTGCGGTACCACCACAGACGAGGCAGGGTCGAACGGTCCCACAGCCCGCTGGCCCTCGGGGGCTGGCCTCTCAGGCGGTAGCGCGGATGCGCCCCCGAGAGCAGAAGCAGCCTCTCCAACGGGCATCGGGGGCTCCGCGGCCGTGACAAGGAGAGTCGACCCGCGAGCCTCCTCACCCGCAACATCCGGCGCCTCATCAGGCGTTGGTAGGGCACCCGGAACGGGCGTCACGTCGGAAGGCACCTTCATCTTGACGCCCGCCTTCTTCTTCTTCGCCTTCGGCATGGCGGCGCTCCTGATCGCCAAGCAAAGAAGGGACCGTCAGCACAAAAGCCGCCGGAAGGTGGCCAAAAACCAAGCAGGACTGCTTATTCCTCGACGTCGACCCACTTCCTCTTCTTCTCCACCTCGGCGAAGGCAGGAATGCCCTCGCCCCTCTCCGGGGAGGCGCCGCCGCGTGGGGGAGCAAAGGAACCACGCGTAAGGGCCGCGGCCGGAGAACCCGCACCAACCCCAGACGCGACAACCTCGCCCACAGGCTATAGCTCGGGCAGGGGCGAGGCGGGCGCTTCAGCCACCTTGCTGGCGCGAGCTGGGTACTCCGAAGGAGGCCCGGCCTCGCATTTCCTAGGGGTCACCCGGCAGGCGGACCGTGCGGCCCGAGGAGTGGGCCCCGACCCCCTGAGGACCCTAGCGAGTCACGGAGGACTTGCAGCAGGGGGCTCGCCAGCATCGTCGTCGTCTTCGAAGCCGCGGAGAAGCGCACTCCGCGACGAAGGGGACACTTCCTCCAGATCATCATCCGTTGTCCCCTCCGAGTCTTCCTCATTCGCGGTGTCGCCGGAGGACACCGCCACAGGGGCGCCAGGGCACTCGGCCGGAGAGAGCCCCAGTTCGTCAAAGGTGGGCATCGCGGCGACAAAGTCGGCCTTGTCGTCGCGGCAGTACAGCGGGGCGTAGGCCTCAGGAAGGTCCCTGAGGTCGCCGTTGAGCAGGGTCGCCATAGCCCTGTTCAGTTCCCCGGAGGTCAGGAGTGCGGACCGAAGCCTGATGTCATCACCACCGCCCTGATAGTCCCACATGGGCCTCGAGTGAGACTGGAGGGGCGCCAGGCGTTGCGCCAGGAACTCCTTCACTATCATTCCCCCGGTCAACTTCCTAGCGCTGATGTCTCGAGAGATCCACTCCAGGACGGGCTTGGCCCGGGGGTCGGAGAGCTTTGCGGAGCTCCACGCGGGAGTCTTCTCCGGCAACCCCTTTGGAAGCTCCAGGCGGGAGTTGACGCTCTTGAGATCCAAGAGGACCCAGCGGTGCCTGAAGTTCTCCACCTTCTTCCCGGCCTTTAAGAGCATGTTCCCGCTCTGGACCATGACAAAGGAGACGCATGCCGACCGCTGAGCGCCGTCATGAAGCCGCAAGCTGAAGAAATGGCGGAACAGGGCCACCGAAGGCTTCACGCCCACGAAGGCCTCGTAGTAAAAGGCAAAGACGAACAAGAGCAGGATGGAGTTGGGTTTAAGATGGAGAGCCTGGATCCCATAGTGCTCGAGGATGGTGGTGAAGAACTCAGAGAAGGGCAGAACGAGCCCAGAGAAGATGCTGTGGAGGAAGAAAGGATAGACCGAATTTGCCAGGCGGTGCTTCTCCGTGTAGCTGCACCATATCAAGGTCCGCCCCACTCATTGGTGCCATCCGCCGTCGACGGAAGCACCGGGGCGAGGTCCCCGTCCTTGGCTATGGTGGAATCCGAGAGCGCCGGCGAGGTTGAAGCGGGGGCCGAGCTCTGAGCCTCGGGTTTCGACTTACCGGCGGGAGCCATCGAGAAGTCCTTGAGGCCGAGGAAGCAAGAAGGAAGACGGTGCGGTGCTAAGATCTGGAGAGGTTCTCGCAAAGGATGGGGATCTGGGAGAAGGAGCGAGAGCGCAGAGAAGGAAAGCAATAATGGCTTGACACTGGACGTCAGGCTTTTGTCGGTTCGGGCAGTTGCCGAGGAGACACGGGAGCGGGTGTAGGGTAACGCAGCAGAAAACAAAAAATTTCCGACCTACGCACCAGCCCAGGACCACTATGGAGACTGCATACAAGGTTTGATCTTTTCGTTACCGACTCGTAGCGCAGCGGAAGTAGAGTCGATGACGAACGGCGGTGCAGATCCCCGCAGCTAGGATTTTACAACCTCCCAACCGCGAGGATGTATACCCTCATCTGCCCCGCGGACAGCCCTTCGGGATGCGGTCGGACAGTCCCCCGGACGGTGTCGCGGACAGCCCTTCGGGAGGACCTCCGAAATTCGGACTGTCACTCGGACAGCCCTTCGGGAGGACCTCCAAAACTCGAACGGTCACACGGACAGCCCTTCGGGAGGCACACTTGAACTAAGACCGAAACTACGATCTCTCTACAGAGTTGCACACATACGGTGTCATCTATCCGGCAGGGCTTCGCCGTCCAGAACTAGTTCCCACCGGAACCCAGACAGCCTTTCAGCTCTACGAAACTATTTCGCTGGGAGGGAGAGAAGAAGCCAGATCATTGCAATGGCATGTGTATGTGAGAGTAAGGATTAAGCCTATGGGGCTGCCCACACACCTCTATTTATAGGATAGCCAAGGGGTAAAGATGTCATACAAAAAACCCCAAAGTACCCTCACTTTATGCCTTTTCATAAAAGAATAAAGATAAAAGGGGTGCCATGTGAAGCTCCAAGGAGCTCCACCATGCTTGGTCGGCCACACTTGGGGGCCCCCCCACATGGGGGTGCCTTGGCTCCCAAGTCCTTCTAGAAGGCCTTTTGGAAATATCCCAAAAGGTGCTTTCCCATAAATATCCAAAAAGCACTTTCACTATTCACGACGACATTTTTCAGCGTCTGATCAAACTGAAAATATTCATGTGGGCTTAGAACATTTCCAGTACCCACCAAAATAATTTTTAATGCGAGCCGGAACAATTCCGGTTTAGTGATTTTCATCTGCGAAAAGCATCTGAAGCGGTTTCGGCAGCTCCGGAACATTTCCGGTTTTCATTCCGGAAAATTCCAGAAAGTTTCCAGAATGATTCTGGCACCCTCCAAGAATTATCAGGCATGTGCCAAAACCAATTTGACTTTATGGTATCCTCTGAAACAACTTTTCAGTTTCATCGGAACTCATCCGGTGACCTCTCTCTTCGGAACTTTTCCGCTGTCTCCGAAAAACTTTTTCCCGGAAACTTTCTCTCAGACTCCCTGTCTAGTATTCAGCAGATAGATGACCCTTAAGCGTGTGACCCTATAGGTTCGGTGAAGCATAGACATGACCCGGAACCCCTTCCGATCAATGATCAACATCGGAGCCGTGGACACCCATATTGACCCCTATACCCACACGAATGAATATTCGAGCGAACCTCCAGTTGCCGTGTGCTATTCCTGTTGCTTCGCGATATGTTACAAATACCCGAGGTGAGACATGTTGGCATCCCCGTGGATCAACAACTTGTCCACTATGCCAGTTACCTCGTTACCGGTATTGTTCTCTTTTCTCGTTCCCGTGTTCCGGCATCCCCGTGATCAAATCACAAAGTGTCTGGCCAGACGATGATGGATACCGTAACACCGAGAGGGCCCAGAGATATCTCTCCATCGTCGGAGGAGCAAATCCCAATC
This sequence comes from Elymus sibiricus, assembly GCA_039707655.1. Taxonomy (NCBI): domain Eukaryota; kingdom Viridiplantae; phylum Streptophyta; class Magnoliopsida; order Poales; family Poaceae; genus Elymus; species Elymus sibiricus. Next base: position 207,703,996 of record CM077663.1, read on the forward strand.
TTGAGCTATCAAGTTACTTGACATACTTTTCCATGAACCCGTAAGCCGCCGTAATAGCCACCCATTTACGGATGACGTTTAACAAACCCCAAAGTTCATGAAGCAAGCATGAAGAAACTCGATACTCTCATGGTCTAAGGAATCATGCAAACGTTAACCATCTCTGTGTTATTAACCATTAACTAGTGACGAATGTATCTCATAGCATAACATCAATTCGGGTCGATTCAACACAAGTGTTCTACCAACATTGCGCCCTCAAAATTGCCGGCATAGCCATGCCCATGATCAGGAAAACAGGATCATCATGCAATACTTGAGCCAGTCTTAGAGGCTTGACTAGGAATACATTTTACCGTTTATTATTCCACACGTGCATATGAGTCTTCCTCCAAGCCTCGTGGTTATTGCAGACTCGAGAACCATAGCAGTTATAGCATGGAACATAAACCTAATTATGAACATGGAGATAATCAATAACATTTATTATTGCCTCTAGGGCATATCTCCTACAGACTCCCACTTGCACTAGAGTCAATAATCTAGTCAATGCTAATGCACTTTACACCTATGGCATACTGGTGTAAAATATGCTTCGCTTGTGGTATAGCCTGATGTCCAACGGATCTGACAACTTCAGCTCCGTGTGTAACTTTGCATATCCTTGCGTTTTCACGCTTTCACAAAATTCATATTTTGTGTGGACTTGGCTTTGCATATGTGTGAATCATTGGTCGAAACCTGATTCCTCAGACTGAGCTATGGAGCAACTATCCGCAATAGTGTCCCATAGACTAAAGCCATCTTGGAACCATACTAAGTTCATGAATGAACTATATGATTCAACAACTTCTTTGTCGCTTCTAAAGCGTCAACATACTCAGCCTTTGTTATAGAATTCGCCACAGTATCTTGTTTGGAACAATTTCCAACTACCGTGCCACCATGTTGTGTATTACACAAAACCCTTAACTTAAATCGAAAATCGCATGGAGCATTGATGAAGACTGTATCGATGTAATTACTTACAACGAGCACTTCATAATCTCAGCTTGCGAGAAAACATGTCATCAGTACTGCTCTAGTACTCAATGACATCTTTCACTGTTGTCCCATGATCAGTACTTTGATCACTTTGGTATCTATACTCGCAACAACTTGGGAGTATCGGACATATCTGGTTGATTTACATACCATGGAATACATGATTAATCCAAACACAAGAGTGTGTGGAATCTCCATCATGTATTTTACTCATCAGTGTTTTGGGACACTGAGTCTCGCAAAAACTCTTTCCATGTGACTTCGGCAAGAATCACTCCTTGGCGTTTTAAATGCTAAAAGTTTTAGCATCTTGTTAATATGTATTCATAGCTTAGCCCTATTAGGTAAATCTATCTCCATAGATCATCATGCCTAATATTGAGGCTATTTAGCCTAAGCACTTCATCGAAAAACTATTTTCAAAGAAGTCCTAATTCGTGTCAAGAAATTTATTTCCAATTTAACAATGTGTTAAGTACACAAGGTTTTTAGAAATATTATCATGCTCCCACTTACTTTCTTGAATCACAAGCATCTTCGATACCCATTTGATGAAGTCAAACCCCTTTGACCATTCCATCAAAAAATGAAGATTCCAACTCCACTTTGCTCTCTTCTATCCATCGCTGGAACTCTGAAGTTTGCATACTTACTAGCGTCCTCTGGATCGACAAATTACTTTGGACTGTATCACATACAAGTCCTAGGTTTCATTTCCATCAGATGGAAATCCCTTTGTCATCCATGTTTCATATCTCATGATTGAAATATGTATTAATTGCTAGTTCAACCCGAACCGACTTTAAGCATCGCTACGGTGAGACAATCTCATCATAGTCAACTCCTTGAACTTGTTATTGCAACAAGTCGAGTTTTATGGATAAAACATTTTATCCGTATCAGTTTTAGTTCCATAAATATTCGTTAGACTCTAAGTCTTCCGAAAGGTGTATCAAGATCTTAATCTTGAAACACTTATATGGAAACTATCTCGGATTGTATTGGCATTTAGCCAATTCCGGAGTCAGGGCCCATCAACGCTTCCTTGTGTATTGTAGGTATACTGTTGTCTAACAACAATATCTCGTTTGCGCACCTGATAGGTTTGCATGAGCTTTGCCTACGTGGTTCAGCTGCAAGTTCGACCGAAGTCCATACATTTTATTGTAGAGACTTCCGTATCAGTCGCAGTAGGAAACTCCGGAATCACTTCCAAGGTTTCTTTCCTTTGAGCTGATGACGAAGATACTGGTTATCTCGTCGAGTTTCACTGTCCTCCCACTCACCTTTTGACAGAACTATTCTCTTTAAAAGCATACCGTTTTGCGGCAAAACCCTTTGCCTCGGTATAGTGGTGGGGGAATACCCAATGACTTGGGATAACCTTACAAAGTAGCACTTGTCTGATTTGGAATAGGTTTGTAACCTTTTACACAAGCCCCATATTCCAAATGTTAAGAAAAGATATAACATGGTTGGGCGTACCACTCCATGGCGTCATTTCAACAGACCTGATGGAGCTCTTTTCAGTGTAAAAGCCGCAGTCTCTAAAGCATTACTCTATAAAAGGGATAATGGCAAATTTATTTATGTCGTCTTTGATCTTACCATGTCATAAATGGTTCGATTACATCTTCACGGACTTTCCACTTGCAGTGGTGTTTCGGGAGGTGCAAGTTATGACACTTTTTTCACAACTCATCAGACATTCGCCAAACTTGTAACTCAAATATTCCTTTCTGCAATCGAATTGTAGAAACATAATTTTCTTGTTACAATAACTTCTACTTCATTTTTGAAAACCTTATGAATGAATTCAAAAGATCCAGACTTACGTCTCAACAAGTAAATGTCCATATATCTACTTGAGTCATTTCTGAAGATAGATAAATCCACTACTTGCAACAACATTTATTGGACTACACACATCATAATGTATGATCACCAATATGTTCTTTGCTCGTTCCTTATGGCCTGTGAACGGTATTTCAGTCACTTCACTTTTCGGAGGAAAGTTGCAAGTGTCAGATGATTCAAAATCAAATGACTTTAAAATCCATCATAATGGAATTTTCCATGCGGGTTTCTCCAATGTGACCAAATGCAGTGCCACACATATGTGGTACTCTTTTAGTCTTGCGACATTTAGCGTCAGTGTTATGGATGTATCATATTTCCATCAATATTCATAACATACATCCCATCTAGGATGGAAGCATGCCCTTTATGTTATTCATAATACTGAACAACAATTGATGTTTCCATGAACAACTCTTTTGCAACAAACATTGTGCAATGGGCTAGAGTGTATGAAACTCTAAAATGAATTATGAAAGTAAACCCATAGGTTATGTATTATTATCAATATTCATAACATACTTCTCATTCATAATGAAAGTATGGCCCTTTTGTTATTCATAACACCGAACATTAGAAGTTCTCTTATGAATAACCTTCTTGCAAGATACTTTATGCAATGGGCTAGAGTGTGAAACTCTAAAATGAATTATGAAAGTAAATACATAGGGAATACACCGTTGGAAGGTATAGTAACATTTACTATGTTCCCTGTGTGTATCTAAACCTCATTCCTGGCTAGTCTTTCAGGCCATAGTAGTTCTTACATCGAGTTGCAACAGAATGCAATCGAGCGGGTATCTTTGTGATTAACTCACAATACCCAAGAATTAGTGATTAACATGTTTAACCATAATTCCCAAAAACTATATCTTTGACCAGCCTTCGATACATCAAAAACTTGTATGACATTCATACATGAGCTGGATATTCCAGTCTCCTTTCCTTTTGCCTTTATACTTCTAACAGTTTTAACTTTTAGTATTTCTCCTACTCTCAGAAGAAGCACCCAACTTAAGAGTGGCGTTAGCCCCGGACTTCCTAGGCGTGAAAGTCTTACTAACACCCTTCGGACACTTCCTTTCTCTTTAAGTTGTTGTTTTATTCAACTTTCATCATATGACAGGCGTTCTCCTGGATCCCTCTCTTATCAGTCTAATGCATAGTAAACTCCTTTACAAATAGTTTGCAAACAAACATTGCTTTGGATATCTCATATCTTTTAGCCTTTGTCTTTCTCTGAAAATGATTTTCAGATTCCATGAATATCACATAACTATCCAAACTTTCGAAGTTCGGGTCTCATGGAAGCAAACATATTGCACTTTGACTGAAAAGGAATTCTAGCTTTTGGATCGAAGGACGAGAGTCACATGATCCATAGCATTAGCGGGAGAATACCGAAAGCATGCGATAGGACAAAGTCCTTCTCGGCACTCTTGAGGACAATCCTCACATTAAGTTACCAACCGTAAAGTTTTAACCAGATATTTGACAGCTATTCAATTTTAATAGGGAAGGTGGAAACGCGAGCCATTATTCTACAACTATTTTGCAAATCACACTTAGACAGTGTTCAAAATTAATTGCACTGAGAATTAAAAGAATTCAATTCTACAGTGCGCTCCCACTCAAATCAATATCTCTCATAATTGATTGTGAGTGATACAAGATCCGCATTTCAATTCAACGCCATTGACGGGTTCATCACTGATGACGTGAATTTCAACCGGTAGGCCAACTTGCCAATCACATCTCTATGTGACTCTCGTTCATCTTTCGATGCGTGTGTTCCGAGCTCAGGACTGTCCTGCCTGAACGTCAAGACAACCAAGTGATCTCGCTGCGAGGTCTGACCTCACCCGCCTCACACTTCTCTAATCGTTCGTACTCATGTGTACATGTCGTACCCCGAAAAGTTAGGTGCCGTGACGGTGCTACACTTGGGAGAACACTAACTACTTGATATTTTTATGAGAGATCACCCTAATAAAAAGCAACTACCGCGCAATCAAGAAGGGTGCATCATAAGGGATAAACATCTCAGGCAATTCATAATAGCATGATATGGTATAGCCCTTTCTGACGGAGAAGTCTTTCATTTCTTCGTCTTCGGCATTCGCGTCGGTGTTCACCTTCGCGAAGATTGCCACCACCTTGTCGATGCACCAAATAATATTGCTATCTCTATAGCTAATAAAATAAGTGCATTACATAAGGTTGACACGCAGGTTATTAAAGTGCAATCATATGGCTCCAGCCATCATGCCGAATCATGACACGCAGGTCATGTTAATCAATTTACATCATATAGTCATCTCATACATAATCAAATTATTATGAACACTGCTATACCACATCACATGCACATGCAAACCATCCTGCAAAACCAAGTTAGACGCCTCTAATCGGTCCATGCAAAAATTTATTTTACGTGGCTTCTAAGGTTTCGAAACAAACCGAAGCTACCAACGTCTATCATCAAGTATGATAATTCAAGTTGTTAGATTAACTTTCCAGGGTGTATGAAACACGAGATAATAAAATCTCGAGCCCCATACTAAACTTCGTCATACGCGTGACCCCCATGCAGATCATATCTGCATTGCCCTTTCGTCTGCGAAACATCCATCTTTCTCAACTATGGTGGAACCCAAAGAACTGTTAGCACTTCGTTGATCTGTCAATCAGCATACTCAGGAGCAGCATGAAAGGATCGCGGATTGCCAGAACTTTGTGAGATTCCACCATGCCGTCAAGATCAGGACTACGCAAATTCCAGGGAAGCAACAAGAACATCGGGTAACAGATTTCATCTGCTACCCGCACAAATAATTTTCAGCAATAGATCTCATCTACTACCTAATTATATTGTGCAACACCCATACATCTCTATGTATTCTAGATCGCAACCTGCATCTACGCATAGCACGGCTCTTGATGCCACTGTAGGGTAACGCAGTAGAAAACAAAAAATTTCCGACCTACGCACCAGCCCAGGACCACTATGGAGACTGCATACAAGGTTTGATCTTTTCGTTACCGACTCGTAGCGCAGCGGAAGTAGAGTCGATGACGAACGGCGGTGTAGATCCCCGCAGCTAGGATTTTACAACCTCCCAACCACGAGGATGTATACCCTCATCTGCCCCGCGGACAGCCCTCCGGGAGGCGGTCGGACAGTCCCCCGGACGGTGTCGCGGACAGCCCTTCGGGAGGACCTCCGAAACTCGGACTGTCACTCGGACAGCCCTTCGGGAGGACCTCCAAAACTCGGACGGTCACACGGACAGCCCTTCGGGAGGCACACTTGAACTAAGACCGAAACTACGATCTCTCTACAGAGTTGCACACATACGGTGTCATCTATCCGGCAGGGCTTCGCCGTCCAGAACTAGTTCCCACCGGAACCCAGACAACCTTTCGGCTCTACGAAACTATTTCGCTGGGAGGGAGAGAAGAAGCCAGATCATTGCAATGGCATGTGTATGTGAGAGTAAGGATTAAGCCTATGGGGCTGCCCACACACCTCTATTTATAGGATAGCCAAGGGGTAAAGATGTCATACAAAAAACCCCAAAGTACCCTCACTTTATGCCTTTTCATAAAAGAATAAAGATAAAAGGGGTGCCATGTGGAGCTCCAAGGAGCTCCACCATGCTTGGCCGGCCACACTTGGGGCCCCCCACATGGGGGTGCCTTGGCTCCCAAGTCCTTCTAGAAGGCCTTTTGGAAATATCCCAAAAGGTGCTTTTCCATAAATATCCAAAAAGCACTTTCACTATTCACGACGACATTTTTCAGCGTCTGATCGAACTGAAAATATTCATGTGGGCTTAGAACATTTCCAGTACCCACCAAAATAATTTTCAACGCGAGCCGGAACAATTCCGGTTTAGTGATTTTCATCTGCGAAAAGCATCTGAAGCGGTTTCGGCAGCTCCGGAACATTTCCGGTTTTCATTCCGGAAAATTCCAGAAAGTTTCCAGAATGATTCTGGCACCCTCCAAGAATTATCAGGCATGTGCCAAAACCAATTTGATTTTATGGTATCCTCTGAAATAACTTTTCCGGTGTCCGAAACCTTTCCGGTGTCCGAAACTTTTTCGGTGATTTTCTCTCAGACTCCCTGTCTAGTATTCAGCAGATAGATGACCCTTAAGCATGTGACCCTATAGGTTCGGTGAAGTATAGACATGACCCGGAACCCCTTCCGATCAATGATCAACATCGGAGCCGTGGACACCCATATTGACCCCTATACCCACACGAATGAATATTCGAGTGAACCTCCAGTTGCCGTGTGCTATTCATGTTGCTTCGCGATATGTTACAAATACCCGAGGTGAGACATGTTGGCATCCCCGTGGATCAACAACTTGTCCACTATGCCAGTTACCTCGTTACCGGTATTGTTCTCTTTTCTCGTTCCCGTGTTCCGGCATCCCCGTGATTAAATCACAAAGTGTCTGGCCAGACGATGATGGATACCGTAACACCGAGAGGGCCCAGAGATAACTCTCCATCGTCGGAGGAGCAAATCCCAATCTTGAGCTATCAAGTTACTTGACATACTTTTCCATGAACCCATAAGCCGCCGTAATAGCCACCCATTTACGGATGACGTTTAACAAACCCCAAAGTTCATGAAGCAAGCATGAAGAAACTCGATACTCTCATGGTCTAAGGAATCATGCAAACGTTAACCATCTCTGTGTTATAAACCATTAACTAGTGACGAATGTATCTCATAGCATAACATCAATTCGGGTCGATTCAACACAAGTGTTCTACCAACATTGCGCCCTCAAAATTGTCGGCATAGCCATGCCCATGATCAGGAAAACAGGATCATCATGCAATACTTGAGCCAGTCTTAGAGGCTTGACTAGGAATACATTTTACCGTTTATTATTCCACACGTGCATATGAGTCTTCCTCCAAGCCTCGTGGTTATTGCAGACTCGAGAACCATAGCAGTTATAGCATGGAACATAAACCTAATTATGAACATGGAGATAATCAATAACATTTATTATTGCCTCTAGGGCATATCTCCTACAGCGGGGACGTCCGCATCCAACCGCGCACCGCGCGCCAGGCCTGGCCCGCAGGTGATAGGGGCCCGCGGCGCTTCGGGCCGTCTTCTTCGGCTTCACCCCGAAGCCAACTCGAGCGCGGCTTGGGCCCAGGGGCTACTGTCGGCGTCCTGGGAACGGGGGTACCAAGACTTGCCTGCCTGCGGCCCAGGGCATGGCGCGCCTCGACGATCCATACGGCCCGGCGCGGCTTCACTCAAGACAAGGCCCTCGCGAGAACCCCACCCTCGCGAGGAGGACAACGCCATGGCTCCCGGAAGGAGGAGGCCTCCCCAGGCCCCCGCCTGAGCGGCGGAGATCTCTATGCAATGCTCGGCCTCGGGAGGTCAAGGATGACGCAAGCCGGGCCAGGTGGGCACCGGCGCGCGTAGAGGAGACAATTTCCTCTTTGGTGCAAAGGAGGCAAGGGCGTACGCGGGTTCCCAAGGCGTCCCGCCAAAGGTTTCCATTCCGGTGCAACAAGACCGGAGCAGCGGGCTCGGCAGGACGGATGTCACCAGCGAGCCCACCACCGCGTCACCGCCAGCTACTTTGCAGGCGAAGACCACCTTTCGTCAGGATAAGATGTACCTCCTGTCCCCTTTCGAATTTGGCCGTTGTGGGATCCCTTCCCGCCATTGCGATAAGGGAAGAGGACCCATGCCACTATAAATAGAGGCTAGGCTGCTCCGTAGAGAAGGACGGACGAAACACCGCCCGAGCACCCCTGCGAGGCGACTGACCACTGTACTAGTTCATCCACCAACCTCCTCATGAGGCAATCCACCAAAAAGCATGAGTAGGGTTTTACGCTTCGCAGCGGCCCGAACCTGGGTAAATCCCCGTGTGTTGATCTTTTTCCCGGGAGTGTGCGAGTTTGTTTGGCTAGGCCGTCGAGCTGTGAGCTAGAGGTTGAAGCTGTTGGGGATCTTCACACACGCCCCTGTGTTCGAACCTCCTTGGGTTTTGTGGAGCCCGAGATCCGACATATAGTATTCTGGTAAAGTAGAAATGCTTAGCAATGCTTATTACCCTATTGGTGCTTTGTTGAATGACCCTTGAGTCTTTGACACTTGAAACTTATCGTTGAGCTAGGCTGGTTGGCCCGTGTTGACTTCCTCTATCCTCTTCTACTCTGGGTGAAACTTACCATTTGAATACTGGCGCGGGCGACAACTGAATCAAGGATTGAAGGAGCGATTGGTTGCCCTTCATAAGTTGAAGGGGGCAATTAGTCGTTTGTGCCGCATGAGGCCTAATAAGTCTTGGATTTGAAGATTGTGATAACAGTACAACCACATGCTATATGGGCACTGGCTTGGTTGATTAGTTAGTTCATCCTTATTGTCATCATCGCCGTACCGCAGATGGGATAGCTGCCTTGCGAGGAGTATCCTCGGCACAAAAGGGGCCCCGTACTGTGAACTGCGGTTACTTCCGTGTTGAAACCTAGTGGGCTTGGCACAGTAAGTGTGGTCTAATGAAAGACCTCGTCACAATCTCCCTATCGGTATACCAAATGGTGTACTATGCTAGCAACGGCTAGTGGCAACAAGTCGGGATTGTGTCGTGTGGGTAAAACGTACAACCTCTGTAGAGTGTAAAACTATTCGAATAGCCGTGTCCACCGTCATGGGCGACACATGAATCTTTCTTGACATATAGGATTTTTCTTGCTTATTCCCTCTTTGCCCCTATTCTTGGAATCTATGAAGAGTGTGAGTTGACCAAGGATCCTCACTTTGATGAAAGGTATTCTGGAGATAAAACATATTTTCATCAAAAACTAATTTTATCCAACTGCTTTATTTTTCAAACAAAATTTGCTCTTATGCAAAAGAGCCATAGAGCCTTCCTTTGAAGCCACATGTAGATGTTAGGTACTTCTTCGAAGGAGGCATGTTGAGTACGTAATGTACACATGGCAATACTTTTGTTGAACAACGGAGTTCCATGAAGACGAAGGTGATGACTAAGACAACTATGGCTATCCATAGGAGCGAGGTCATGTGGACTACATCGACTGCTTGTGGCTGAGATGGAGTCGCTACGCATTGTACTTTCCGTTGTTTTCTGATTGTAACAAATGTAATGAGACGTTTCTCTATGTATGCCTTATGGCAAGATTTATTTCACTTATAATACTTTCACGTATTGTGCAATGATACCATTTCGTTGTGTTGTCAACAATGATTCTGGGGTTGATAATTAAACACAGGAGGATCTGGAAGATAATTTCGGGTTCTCACACAAAGGATGAACATATATAACTTTTTTGTCTGGCTTTTTCTTGGACAATAGGTAAGAAAATAAATCTAATCTATGGATAACTGGAAATTCTTACCGAACAACCTGAAAACCGATACCACTTGATAGAGGTGAGAGTTCTGATCTTTTGATGAGATGATAACCATTGGTTTGGTGAAGAACAACTTTGACGATCCGATTATAAATGTGCATGACGTTGCGCCTTAGCAATCGCTAAACCAATCTCCGGGAGGTTACTGACGATGCCAGAACCATAATCAGCCCGACCACAAAGATCTATTCCTGCAAGCAATCGGAGAATGAGGAAGAATATGATAAAGCAATCTCAATATTACGAACATATATGAAGTATTGATAAAAGTGGGATCCGAAAGGGGTCTTGGCATGGTCGTTGGAAACAAACAAAGTACCCAAAGTTGCAATGGCCAGCTTTTAACTAAACAAATACTAAAGAAAATGTTGCTAAATGGATCTACTTATATACGTCCAAGGGATGGCGGTCAAGAAGGTGGGAGGACGTCCCAAGTCAGCCTAAACCTAACACTAGGTCGTACAAGGCCCATGGGCCCAAGTGAAGATGACGCAACACCTTTGGACTTAGATTTTGACTTAGATTCTACAAAAGCGTTGCACTGTTTTGCCTATATCTGCACACTCGGAAGGATTTTGAAAGTGAAACCAATTGTGTTGGAAAATACGCGAGATAAGATTTCCAACAAAAAAAGATTTATCCAATTCGGAGTCCGTATGCAAAAGTTTGTAACCTTTTGAAATCACGTATGTGTGTGACGTACGAATCTTAGTCCAAAACGTGGGAGACTTGGTCTCTAACTTCTCTTGGGCCAAAAACGACGTGAGATAACATCTTAAACAACAAATAATCATCTCCTTTTTTCTTATCTTCACAAGTGGTTTGTATAAGTGTCTTATTCTCCTTCAATTCCATATAAAATAAAAATTGATGAATTATTTTTGTCCCGGATAACATAAATAAACCTCTGCATATTTTTTGTTAGAAACCACCTCATAAATATGTTTGTATGTAATATTTTTGGTTATATCCAAGGTAGTCGTGCCCTCATAAGTTATGCTAAAATTTATGCGCTCATCTAAACCGTACGAGGTAGTATCATAAGTTAGTAGCATGCATATGTAGTACGAATGTTGATACTACCTCTGTAATGCGTAATATCCTAGTATTTTAGATGACCTTATTTATTGGCATACAAGATATATAGTAATAAAATATTTATTCTGATACGATATCAATGATATAATACTCAACTCTTTTTTTCTTTATTTACTTTTATGTCACCACATTAAAGTTATCTAGTTGACATGCATAATACTAACTACGATACTCCTATTATGTGCAGCTTAATGCACCTTGTAGTCGTTACTTTGTACTCCCTCCATCCCAAAATAAGTGTTGCAAATTTTGTACTAAGTTAGTATAAATTTAATACAAAAGCAGCGACACTTATTTTGGAACGGAGGGAGTATGTTGTAACTTTGTGTTTTCCAAGAAGCGCATGGGTATCCTATTTGGCGCCGGCTCCTTGTGTAGCGACCAAATGCATATACCCTACCTAAGAGATTATCAGTGTTCTTTTTTTTTTAATATTTTGCTTACTGTATTTTTCCATTATTAAATCCATGAACATATTTTAAAATTTTGGACCATTTTATTTAATTCAGGAATATTTTTAAAATTAATAAATTTTCCTAAATTTACAACTTTTAGAATTTATGAGCATTTAAAAAAAGCTTGAACATTTTGTTGAATCCTTGAATACTTTTCAAACTTTTATGAACATTTATTTAAATTTAAGAGCATATTTTAATTTGTGAATATTTTTAAATTTCGTGAATTTCTTATTTCGTTGAAAAATAATAAATGAAACAAAAAACAAAGAGTGTAAAAAAGAAAAAGAAACGCAAAAATAAAAGCGCATTGGACCAGTACAGTGGTGCATGATTGGTGCGCTTGCATCTGCATGCACTGACTAGGATGTCTCCAAGGGCATGGTCGCAATGGAGGAAAACCCTATTGTAATTTTATTTTTGACAAACAACAGGGCGTTAATGGTACATGACGTACATGCGGCACACTCCTATTGAACAAAATGGGTCGGTCCATTAGACTGCACTAGGTAGGTCGTTCCACTGGTTTTAGGAACCATCTAGAAGTTTTTGGCTGTTTTTTTTTGTTTCTTTTCTTGTTTTTTGCTAGTATTTTTTCCTGTTTTTCTTGATGTTTATGTTTTTATTATTTTTAATGCGAACATTTTTTAATTCAAGATTTTTTTAAACATCCAAGTTTTTAGAATTTTTGAAATATTTTAGATTCATTGATTTTTTTCAAATTCATGAAGCTTTTCAACTTCGCAATTTTTCAAATTTAATGAGCTTGTTTTAATAACAAGCAAATTATTTTCAAATTCACGAAATTTTTCTGAGTATTTGATTATTTTAAATCAGTCATCTTTGTTTTCCAAATTCGCAAACATATTTTTGGATACATTACATTTTATGATTTCACCAAGTTTTAAAAATATATAAAATCTCTACCTAATAATAAAGTGTTATCATGGAGTACTAAAGTGTACTTTGCCATTTTCACTCTAATGCACTATTCTTTGGGTATGACTGAGAAGGAACGCAGTAAGAGCATCTCCAGCCGTTCGCCCCTCACAGGGGCCCGAAATAGCGCTGCCTGGGGTCCAACCGGCGCTATAATTGGCCTGGGAGGGGGGGGGTCGGTTTCCCAACCGCCGCCCCATAGTCGCCCCCAAGCCGGCGATTTCGGCCCAGTATCGACGCAGAATAGGCCCAAATTGGGCCCAGATTCGGCGCTCTTTCGACATAAATTCAACAAATTCGGCACTCTTTCGGCGTAAATTCAACAAAATTAAATGTTTATGCCAAAGTTCATCACATAAATTAATACAAAATCAAATAGTCCAACGAAGCAAGCTCATAATTCCAACATAAATTAAAACAAACTAGGCATTGCCCTTGAGCCTCCATAGGTGCTCCACCAGATCGTCCTGCAGTTGTTGATGCACATGTGGGTCTCGGATCTCTTGGCGCATATTGAGGTAGGCATCCCATGTTGCTGGTACATGGTGATCAACAACTGCAAGAGGTCCCTGTCTGTAATATGGTTCAGTGTCAAACACTGGCTCTTCCTGCTCCCTCTCAATGATCATGTTGTGCAAGCAGACACAACAATTCATGATCTCCCACATCTGGGATTTCGACCAGGTCAGAGCGGGGTACCGGACAAGAGCAAATCGAGATTGGAGCACACCAAATGCTCGCTCGACATCCTTCCTGCAAGCCTCCTGACACTTAGCAAAATGTGCCTTCTTTGGGCCCACAGGTTTTGAGATAGTCTTCACAAATGTGGACCATCTCAGATAGATACCGTATCCCTTGTTGTACTGGTGACCATTGATCTCAAAGTTCACCGGAGGAGCATGACCTTCAACAAGCTTGGCAAAGACATTCGAGCACTGCAATACGTTGATGTCATTGTGAGTTCCTGGCATACCAAAGAAGGAGTGCCAAATCCATAGGTCATGTGTGGCCACTGCCTCAAGTATCACACTGCAACCTTTTTTCGCGCCTTTGTACATCCCCTGCCAAGCAAATGGGCAATTTTTCCACGCCCAATGCATACAGTCGATGCTTCCAAGCATCCCAGGAAATCCTCTTGCTGCATTCTATTCTAGGGTCCGAGCAGTGTCTTCAACATTGGGTGATCGCAAATACTGTGGTCCAAACACTGCCACCACTGCCCTGCAGAACTTGTACAGACACTCAATGGTGGTGGACTCGGCCATCCGTCGATAGTCTTCCTGTATATCACCGGGAGCTCCGTATGCAAGCATCCTCATAGCTGTGGTGCACTTCTGTAGTGAGGAGAATCCAACTGTGCCGGTGCAGTCCTTCTTGCAAATGAAATAGTTGTTGAACTCCCGGATAGAATTAACAATCCTGAGAAAGAGCTTCCGGCTCATCCGGTAACGGCGTCGAAATACTTTCTCGCCGTGCAGAGGAGAGTCTGCGAAGTAGTCGGCGTAGAGCATGCAGTAGCCCTCCATTCGATGCCTCTGCTTGCTCTTGCGTCGGCCCGGCGCCGAGCCACCTCGCCGAGGCTTGGCATTGTTCGCGAACAGGCCGGCCAGCGCGGCGAGGATCATGAGGTGTTCCTCGTCGGCGGTATCGGCCTCGGCTTCCTCCTCCAACAGAGCCACGAAAGCCTCCTCGTCGTCCGAGTCCATGGCCAAACAGGCAAAACGCCGAACACCTTGTGGGCGTGGTGGGCGGGAAGCCGACGACGCCCTGCCGGGGTGGTGGCCGTCGGCGAGCGGTGATGGGCGCGGGGTGGAGAAGCGAAATCCGGCGGGGAAAATGGAGAGGTGCGTGAAAACGGCCATCTAGCGGCGGCGCAGCGGTGGCGCAGCGGCCATGAACAGCGCCGGAATCGGGCGAGTTGGGCGAGGAAAAGGGCGAGATTCGCTTGACAGTGGTGTCCCACAGGCCGTTTCAGTTACTGCCGGAGCCCCCAAGTGACCCCCAGCGCGCTGGGGTTGCCCTGGGTTCGCCGGCCCCAAAAAAGGGCCCAACCGGCAAAAAACGGGGTCCTATGGGCGCGACTGGGGCGATTTTTCTGCGCCGGCGATAAAAAAGGGCCTTGGGGGGGCCTGTTGGGGGCGCGAGTGGAGATGCTCTAAGGACGTGAATTGATACCGGCAACTAGGTAGATATTTTTGTTGTCTAATAAACTGGACACAACTGCAGTACACTTAAAAAATCGTTCCACTTTTATGTTTGTGCACAACACCATATGTTGTTTCTCGTATGGCACCATGAAAGACTTCAAATGATTTGCTGGTGTTGTCGAGTGTGCGTATGAGGGTTGATTTTTTCTTCCGTTGCAACGCACAGACATGTTTGCTAGTATTAATAAAAGTCGACAAACCCTATTTAGCGCCGCAGGCGCCGGTTTTAGTTCTTTTTTGCAAACCGGCGCCTGCAGTGCGTTAGCTGGGCTCGGCCCGTTTAGATAGCGTTTTTTATCCTGTTTTAGAAACATCAAAAAAATATGGGCGCAAGAAGGTTCGATCAGGCGACTTCTTCATTGCGAGCGCTCTGCTCTAACCACCAACCCACCACCCCACTAGTGCACAGTTACTTCATTTTGTTTCCTTTTAGTTCTTCATTTTAGTTCATTATTTTTCTTGTTTCCTTTTCTTTTTCTCATCCTTTTTGTTTTATTTTAATGGGCGTTCTTTATAAAATTTGTGAGCCTTTTTTCTCAATTGATGTTTTTTTTTCAAATTCGATGAACTTTTTATAAATTTGATGATTTTTTTTCAAAATCAATGAACTTTTTTCCAAAATTAGTGAACTTTTTTCCAAAATTGATGAACTTTTTTCAAACCGATAATTTTTTTTTTGCAAAGTTGATGAACTTTTTTCAAAATCAATGAAATTTTTTCAACTTTTTTCACAGCATCAACTCGCTCACCCGCACATGAAGCTTTGATTTTTCTTCCGGCCTACAAACCCTTCCGCGTGAGCACCGTTTGGCTTCCTTGGCGCGGCACGCGCTAAGGAGGAGGACACATTGTAGACAAGGTCACGCGCTCACGCATGTTTGGATGTTGTACAATATTGGATATTTGGATTTTGAGGACATAGCGCACATGGCGCTTGCGTCATGGGTCAGCCTTGTTCGTGTGATATGCGGTTCTTTGTACTAGTAATTGCTAACAGTTTTTCGTGATTGTTTTTCTTCCTGTAATTTATATATATAAATATATCAATATCTATGATATCAATATAGTTTCACTACATTTTGTATATAGAATGTAGTCTTGTACAACACATGATGGGAATTTGTGTAGGGGCATTTTGGCCCATTCAATAAATACATGGTATGTTGATAAAGCGAGAGCTTAAATGGCTATAATTGTTAGTATAATCTTGATTAGTTATTAGGTAAGTTAGATTTCTACATACATGTTGATTAGTACCCTTTTTATTTATTTGCACAACAAGGGACCTCAGATCCAAGTGTGTGTGCGCGCGCGCGTGTTCGTCATTTGTATGAAATCGATCCCGAGGACGAATCCCAACAATCTTAGCATCGACAGAAGTATGCCGAAGTTGTAGTGGCATTTTTCAATGGAAACGATCTGACGTTGGATAAGCCTTCTAATTAACGTTTTTCTTATCATACAATCTTGTAGCACGGATCTTGGTGAAAGGCCGGTGCCACGTCCGTTTTCTGATTGTTCGCTGGCGCGTTCGATGCGAGCCAACAAACCTAAGATTCTTTCCCCCCTTACCCCTTCACTCACATCGCACCAGCTCTCTCATTCCACCCCACCACATTATCCTCCCTCGCATCGACCAACCAATCTCTTCCTGACGAGGTTGCGACGGCAACCAACGGCCAACGGAGCCCGGGGATTGGCGATTCTTTAAGCGTGCATTGTGATGGGAGGGGGATGGAGTCGAGGTGGTGGTTTTGGTCGGGGACATCTGGCACTGCCATGGTGGTAGCATCGGCGAGGGCCTGTCGTCGATGACCAGGGAGAAGGATGTCGGCGAAAGCTGTGGTGGGGACGAGGACGACGACGAGCGTCGAAGCGGGCCAAGCTCCGCTCAAGTCTCCACTCGGTGATGTTCTTCGAGAAGCCTCAATAGTGTGCGGGAGGCGCTCCCCCTAGGGGAGATCGTGAGTATTGGCGCCATCACCGGTTGTTGGGGTGGAGGTGGAGGTAGAGCAAACGCGTGCCAACGGTGCAAGGGGAGACATAGGCTTGGCAGCGGGATTGAGCGCACGAAGGCGCAGACGACCTAGAGGCAAGGTGGCATGGTGGCTCGACTATGTATTGGACCTTTTCTCGGGAGGGTAAAAGGGGGAAAGGCACTACATACGTCCACGACAAAGCTATGATGAAGGTGGGAAAGATGGCGACCGACTGTTCCTATCCTTCTTGGGACTGCAAACATTCTAGAACTTTGGCATTTTTGCATGTTCTTGGATCACAAATGTTTGTATAATGTGGATTTGTAGTTTCAAGTAGAGTTGATAAATTCTTGACTATTAGTAGAACAACATTTTGCCTCCTGGAAATTTTTGTACACATTTTTCCAAGGGAAAAAGACACCGTGGCAAATACTCATGTTAGCTCATGGTAAATCCTTTACCGTCACAAAACAAATATATTTTTTGAATTATGGAATGCTCACATGGAAAATTTAAGATTTTTTTGTAATGTCCCATGGCAGTTATAGATTTGTTTTTCTAAATCACGGCAATTTTTACAAAAACATTCTACTTTCTGTTACATGGCAAATTTTGACAATTGTTATTTGTAGATAATGGCAAATTTTACAAATTTAAATAATTACCCCATGGCAAGTGAATGTGAACAGCACACACAATTTGCGATGCGAAGAGCAACAAAAGAAATAGATTTTCTTGCCTTCATGTACGAAAACAAGAAAAATCAAAATTTGCCATGCGAAACACCACAACAATAGTCATGGCTCTATTACTTCTATTATGTTTTCCTAGATTTTGCGAGAACACTTGTTTTTTATACATTTGCCGTCATGTGCACTATCAACAGGGACAAACTTACACCTTTACTTATTTATACAATTGACATGGCAAATCAAAGATAACAACATCTTTCAAAAAAAATCCATGTGTTTTTTCTCACAATTTTTGTACACTTGCAATGTCACCAATAGAATTATAAATTCATAGTCACAATTATAGTAGACAAATAATTGCCATCATGCTTTGTAAAAAGTATTTCAATCTGGATTATTTAAGCAATTATTCGAATGACATAGCACCAACTCATGATGACTTGTCATGGGAACTTTAGGTTTTCGTGCATGGCAATTTTGCCAAGTCTTTCATAGGTTTGACATGGATAATGGCAAAAAAAGTTACTTTGTGTATGTTCACAACATGGCAAATTCATAACTAGCGACATGCAAATTCATAATACTTTTTTGCAACATGGAAAATTTGCATGAATCTTCGTAATGTCCACATGGCAAATCTATAAATTATAAAACTTGACACATCGAAAATCAGTATATTCTTGGCAAATTGTGCAAATTTTATAATATTCAGATGTTAAGTTTTACTTCCTTTTGTTATCTAAAACATGGGTCTTTTCATGATAATATTTGTATAACGCACATGCGAATTTTACATTCTTTTAGGTTTCGCTTCAACGATGAAAATTTCAGAAACAAAAAAAAAGATGGAAAATTCAATTGTTCGATCATGGCTAGTTTTACATCCATGGCAAAAATATTCAAAATTTATTCCAGATTGCATTCGCTAGACCATGAAATTTTTATTTTCAAAGACATGGAAAATTTATTTTCATAGCCATGGCAACTTAGTTTTTTCCTCGAGCATGGCAAATTTATTTTGAATTACATGACAAATTAATTTTCATAGCTATGGCAAATTTATTTTTAGAATCATGCAATTTGATTTTTCCGGGACCCATGGATTTTTTCCAGAGCAAGGGCAATTTATTATCACAACATTTTTGCATACATTTGTAATGTGTTATCATAATCACGACAAGTTTTGGTACATTACATGGCAATTTTATTATTTTCTACCATGGGAAAATTATTTTCCACTGCATGTGATATATATGTTATGACAAAGAAAATATAGAACATGGCAATTTTATTATAAGAGCATGGCAAAATTCTTGGACGTCTTTTTATTTATTTAATACATAGATTTTCCATGTACAAGGAAATTTAGATTTAGATGTCATGGCAAATTATATTTTTCTGAGCTATGATGATTTTTTTTCGTGGACATCTACAAGTTTTCTTCTATATACATGAAAATACGTACAATATATGTATTATTTTGAATCGTTGGCTATGCAGTAGTTTTATGGGATTTCTATTTTCATGCCCTTCGTTCGTTACTTCTCCTCAGTTTTGGCTAACCCTTTAAGTCGTGCTCACTTTTGCCCAACTCTATCTACTTGAACCTCACATATGGCCAAATGAATCATTTTCGTTGGGTCAACCCCTTTGACCGTTAGAGTGGGACCGGGAGAAAATGACATGTGGGCCACTATAAACTACGGCCACGTCAGCCAACCGGCGGCTAGTCGCCAACAGATAGAATGACATAACGGAGTTTCTCGTCTGACCGATTCTAGCGATGGCTGGACGATATCTTGGTCTCTACTTGTGGTTGGTGCTCGTGCGTGTCGAGGGGTGACATCAGGGTGGTCGGGGGTGGACGAAACCGAAGCCAGTGGGTGAGTACCGTCATGGCGGAGTTTGGTGTTTGTAGGCAACCAAGCTATATCACGGATTCAAATGAGTTTTTGTGTTGTTGTTGTTCTATGACTGCTTGCGTTGCAGTTTGACACAGTCACATGACCAAATGGTCACCGAGGCGTCTTCATGAGCTCATGCGTGATTAGCAAATGGAGCTCGCGATTAATGGAATTACTGCACAAAAATGTTGACAAGGAGAGTGGGAAAATCTTTGGAGCTCACGATAAGGTTGTGGAGCACATTAGGAAGCTCCGGGATGGGCTGTAGGCGACGAATCTACAACGGTGGCCGAGGCTATAGACAAGGAAGAAAGAGACGATGGCGGCGATTGATGGCGTCCGGTCTAGCGATCTTCGTCGTATAGGTTAACGGAGTCGACGCGGAGCTAAAGGACATGGTGCTTAGGCTTGGAGAGCACAGTGGCTACGTTGATTGACGTCGGAGCGGCCATGACGTTCTCGTTCATGGTTGGAGAGTGAGCAAGAGGAGGGGAAAGTGATGGTTATCAGATTGGTTCGAACTAGTGGTGTCGTGCTTATATCTTGGCATAGAGTTGGGGACGAAGAAGGCCTCGAAGGCGCAAATCAGGAGCAGGCACTCTCGGACGCAACGTCCTCTGCCACTAGGTGCGAGGTTGAAGACGGGGTTGCCCCTATGTCAAGGTACGGCAATCTATGGGACCGGCAAGGCACCTTTGCGGTTCGACTGTGGGGATCTACGCGCGCAAAGAGCAACACCAGCCAAAGCACACGGAGGGTTTATATAGGTTCTGGCCGCCCGGAGGCGTAAAACCCTACGTCATGTGTTTTGTGGATTGTATCAGTGCTCAAGTTACAAGGAGCACAGCTGCCCGGTAAGACGCTTGAGAGTGCTACTACGCATGCAATTGAGCAAGGTTTTGAGCCTCGTATAGGTAGCCATGGACCTCCTTTTATAGCTCAAAGGGGTTACCACAGATGACTAGAATGGTAAATACACAGGGGTAAATATTAGCTACAATAGTGGTCAAACTACTGACATTGCTACAGTGGAAAATACCTAACCCTGATGGATTAGGACATGCACATTAAATGCGCATGAGGTGTCAGGCTGTCGCCGCTCCCCGACAAGGATGCCCTCTCCTTCTGTGTCGTTGGCCCAGCTACCTCTTATTCTTTCGCCACGCCATTAGGACGGGTATCATTAAAGTTGATGTAATCCCCCGGAGCTGCCACGTGCCCCGACAAGCCCTACCTAACAGCCTGCCCATTCGACACCTCATTGATGGGAGACAATCAGCCCGGTGAGGTGGAGTGGTGGCTTGGCAGTGGGATCTTGCCGACACAGAGCTGATGGGTCTTCACTTGCCGGCAAGGAGGCTTGCCGGTGCTTTGATTCTTCTCCGGGAGTTGTCTTGAGCGCAGTGTCTTCCCGTCAAGGCTTGCCGGGCCAGAGGCTGCTGCCGTCTGTGCACAAGTCAGGGTGCTAAAGGACCCGTTCTTTAGTACACAGACAGGAGCCCCCGGGCCTAGGCTACACTTGAGTCCGTGACGCTGTTGGGCTAGGCCCAAAATAGTGCACAGACACATGTGGCTGCCCTTTACTACGGTTGTAATGATGTTTTTTACTGCTCCCCACGACGCGCATTAAATGCGGGACATGGGAGAGGTGGAGCGAAACGGCGCCTGGGGTTCGCACCTAAAAAGGTGCGGCCTCGTCAGAATGGGGGACATCCAGCCTCTGCGTATTCTACCTTATAAAAAGGGATCTGCAGAAGCGCTGCTCATCCACACCATCCTTTCCCATTTGTCGCCACCATCTTCTTCCTTGCGCAACGCAGAGCCCCCGCGCCGCTTCGTCATCTTCGCGCTCTTCCTCCCCAGACCTCCCTCAAGTTCGCCATGGCGCCAGGTTGGCTGCTGATGCCCCGACACCGGCGAAGAAGGCCAAGAAGACGGCCGACTCCGATGCAGAAGCGAGGAGGGAAGCGCTTGCCGAAGCGCGGCGGTCCAACGTCAGGCTATCCATCTTCTTCGAGAAGCTTGTCGGGGCGCTGGCGAAGTATGAAGAAGAGCGAGTTGACAAGTTCGTCAAAGGGTCCCGCGAGATCTGTCGTGGCGCTCTCCACAAGATCTTGGTGAAGGTCGCCTACCACAACCGCGACATCGACCTGAGCAAAGCCTTCTCCAAGCTTCCCAAGGACTTTGACACCACTGAGCTTGACGCCCTTGTCGCTCCGATCTCCGACAGGGTTGGTTCCGTGACCCCGAAGAAATAATCTCTTCGCTGTTGTCGTGCCGCATGTATCAAAAACATTTGTCTTGAATTAGCGTTGTAACTTTGCATTTTGAATGTAATATATTTGTTTGCTAGATTGAACGGCTAGTTTCCCTCATATTTGATCCCGCACTTGTATGTTTTCAATCCCTACGCTTGGTGGAGGTACTTGTCAGTGCACGCATTCTTGTCGCGAGCGTTTTAGGAATAGGTCCTTAGCAGCCCACTGGAGAAGCCGCTGCCGGCAAGAGCACCTTGCCGTCCTTGCCGCAGCCACCTTGGTTGCTGAGCGGACTCAAAACAACCCAAGGGCGCAAACAGTTCCGACAAGGGTCCTTCACGTGCAGGTTTTCTCATACAAATTATGAAATCGTTCAAGGGAAAATAGCTACAACAAAGAACTTTAAAGTTTCTGCAACTTAGCTTTTCTTTGTTGTACTTCTTGTCACGAAAAATGATCAACCTTGAACGTTTTCGAGTAGGTATACACACCATCACTGCCCCCTGGGAAGACTTGCACGCGAGGGTCCTTTTGTCCTTTGAGAAAAAGAAAGAAGAGAAAAGAGGAGGCTAGGAACCTTGCCGGTTCAACAACCATTTCACACAAGTCATTGTGATTACAACATTTCATACAACATACATAAAATAAATATGTACTTTGACAAAAAGTTGTAGAACACTTAGCTTTATTGATTTTGCAGAGGGTCTTCGCCTGGCTTTGTACAAAGGATTACATGTCTGCCGGCAAACTCGTACAAAATGGGTTGTCGGGAGAGGTCCCGACAACAACGCCTCATGGGTAGAACTTTGCGAAGATGCTCGATATTCCACGAGTTTTGCACCGGGGTGGCATCTTTGGTCTCTAGGCGGACTGCGCCAGTCCTGGTGACTCATACTACCCGGTAAGGGCCTTCCCACTTCGGTGTCATCTTGTTTGATCCCTTCACGAACTGAATCCGGTGAAGAACAAGGTCACCTTCCTTAACGTTTCTAGCATGCACCTTGCGGCTGTGATAGTGGCGCAAGGCTTGCTGATAACGGGTGGCACGCAGGGTAGCCCGAAGATGATCTTCCTCAAGGAGCGTGGCATCATCTTGCCGCAGTTGCTCTTGCTCATCTTCATCGAAGGCTTGCACTCGAGGTGACGCGTATGTGAGTTCCGTGGGGAGCACCGCTTCTGCACCATAGACTAGGTAAAAGGGTGTCTCGCCGGTGGCATGATTTGGTGTCGTCCCGAGTGACCAAAAAACCGCCGACAGCTCATCAATCAGCGCCTTCCACACTTATGCAGCTTGTCGAATGTCCTCGTCTTGAGACCCCGCACCACTTTAATGTTTGCTCTTTCCAGCTGGCCATTTCTTCTAGGGTGAGCAATGGACGCAAAGCAGATCTTGACGCCAAGGTCTTGGCAGTATTGCATGAAGATGTTGCTGGTGAACTGCGTGCCATTGTCGGTGATGATCCTGTTGGGCACACCAAAACGACAGACTATTCCTCTGAAGAACTTGACGGCTGCTTGTGCTGTCACCTTTCTCACTGGTTCCACCTCAGTCCACTTTGTAAACTTGTCGATTGCAACGAACAAGAATTCAAAGCCCCCGGTAGCACGGGAGAAAGGACCGATGATGTCGAGCCCCCAGACTCAGAATGGCCAGGAGAGCGGTATCGTCTGAAGAGCTTGTGTTGGCTGATGTATTTGCTTGGCATGGAACTGGCATGCTTCACATGTGGTTACCACTGCCAAGGCGTCTTGAAGGGCTATCGGCCAATAGAATCCCTGCCGGAATGCCTTGCTGACAAGCGCACGTGACCCAATATGAGAGCCACACACTCCTTCATGTATCTCTGCTAACAACTTCTGTCCATCTTCCCGGGAGATGCACTTCAATTTCACCCCGTTTGGCCTTCTCTTGTACACGACGCTGTCCACAAACTGGTACATGCTTGATTGTCGGGTTACTCTTTCCGCTTCTTCCTGCTCCTCGGGAAGTTCGCATGTTTGAAGAAATTGAACAATCTGCTGCGCCCATGCCGGAGCCTGTGGCTCGACGACAAGGACTAAAGGCATTTCTTCTGCCACGGGAGCGCTGGCTTCAACGGCAAAGGCATGAGACCCCGTCGGAGTTTGTGCTCACCGGCAAGCTTCTTATCAGTCCCGACAACTTTCTTGGTGGCGGCTGGTAGTTCTACCAAGAAATAATCGCCAAAGCTGATCTTTCTATTATTGGATTACCGGTTTGATGGTGTGACAGATGGTTGAGTCAGTTGAAGTACAAAAGTGCCTGGTTCCATAGGTAGCTTTTGTGCAGCTTGTTTTGACAGTTCATCAGCAATGCTGTTTTCCGCACGAGGTACGTGCTCTGTTTGTAGACCGTCAAAATTCTCTTCCAACTTCCTAACTTCATCAACACACCCTTCCATCAAAGGGCTTTGATAATCCTTGTTTACTTTACGTACAACGAGCTATGAATCTCCTCGGACTATGAGCATTGATGCCCAGGTCAACTGCAATCCGTAGGCCGGCAAGCAGTCCTTCGTAAGCAGTGTTGTTTGTCGATACCTCCCTGGGAAAGTGCATCTAAATCACGTACTTGAGGTGCTCTCCGGTGGGTGCGACAAGCAGCACACCGACACCGGTGCGTTGCATCGAGAAGGCCCCTTCAAAGTACATAATCCACTCTTGTGGTGCTTCCTTGCTGGGGAGGGATGCCTCCGGGATTTCTTCGTCTGGAACCGGTGTCCATTCTACGATGAATTCCGCCAAGGCTCTGCTTTGAATGGTTTTCGTCCTCTCAAAGCTTAAGTCAAAGCTGGCCAGTTCCAACACCCACTCAACGATCCTACCGGTGGCTTCTAGATTCCTCAAGATGCGTTGCAACAGAAAGCGAGTGACGATGGTAATGTGGTGTGCTTGTAAGTAATGGTGCAGCTTCCGGGAGGCCATGAGAAGGCCGAAAAGTAGTTTATGCACGCTATCTTGACCTAGCCCCCTGCAGGAGAGAGCTAACAAAATACACTGGGCGCTGCACCATCTTCTTCTTCTACACAATCTGTTATTCTGCTCCTTGCGTTGTATCTGTGTTGGTGTCACATTGGCTTGCCGGAGTTCAATTTGGCCTGCCGGTTGCCGGCTCGGGGGGTGTTGCCTCATCCTCCTCAACTTCTCTTTCCGCCACTAGTGCTGCACTGACCACTTGATTTGTTGCCGCTAAGTACAACAACAATGGTTCTTGTGGCTTTGGTGCAACTAGTGTTGGTGTCGAGGACATGTATTTCTTTAAATCTTGCAGCGCTGCCTCTGCTTCCAGAGTCCATTTCATTGGACCTGACTTTTTCAAAATCTTGAAAAATGGCAGGGCGCATTTTGCAGATTTAGAAATAAACCTGCTGAGGGCAGCAATGCATCCCGCCAAGCGGCGCATATCCTTGATGCACTTCGGTGCCTCCAACTACTCAATTGCTTCAATCTTGGTGGGGTTAGCTTCTATCCTGCGCTGTGACATGAAGAACCCAAGAAGTTTGCTGAATGGAACGCCAAACACGCACTTCTCGGAGTTGAGCTTGAGATTGACCTTGCGCAAGTTTGCGAATGTTTCTTCTAGATCTTGAATCAGAGTGGCCTTGTCCTTGGTCTTGACGACTATATCATCTATGTAAGCTTCCACATTTCTGTACTGCTGGGGTTCAAAACCAATTTGGACGGCCCTTGCAAATGTTGACCCAACACTCTTTAGTCCGAAAGGCATACGCTTAAAGCAGTATGTGCCACATGGAGTAATTAATGTGGTTTTCTCTTCGTCTTCCTTGGCCATGAAAATCTGATGGTAACCAAAGTAAGCGTCAAAGAAGGAGAGCAGATCGCAGCCGGCAGTAGAGTCCACTATTTGATCAATGCGTGGCAGGGGAAAGGGGTCTTTTGGACAAGCTTTATTTATATCCATGAAATCGATACAAAGCCTCCACTTTCCGTTTGCCTTACGCACTACCACAGGGTTTGCCAACCAAGTTGGGTGGATCACTCCTCTGATCAAGCCTGCTGCTTCTAATTTCTTGATTTCTTCGGCAATGAATTCTTGCCACTCCAGAGCTTGCTTCCGGACCTTCTGCTTGACGGGGCGTGCGTGAGGGCAGACGACAAGGTGGTGCTCAATCACCTCCCTGGGAATACCGGGGATGTCAGATGGTTGCCAAGAAAACACATCGACATTCGCCCACTGTAAGGAGACATGCACGCTTTCCTATTTGCTGTCGAGGATGGCACTAATGGTGAAAGTGCCTCCCTCGCCGTCCTCTCGTGTAGCCACTTACGTGGTCTTGGGGGTCGCCGTCTTGGCTTTCTTGCTCTTGGCGGCATAGCTCTCTGGCAAGTCCTCAGCAAGTGTGCTGCACTCTGCGGTGCGCTTCCCGAAGTCCTTGCCAGAGGTCTTGCCAGAACTCTTGTTCTTCTTCCCCCCGGGAGCTTTGCCTGTAGAAACAAGTGCCTTGTCGGTAGATGCTACAACTGCCTCCCAGAAGAGCTCGTCGGCGCACAAAACTGCGCTCTTCTTGTCGGCGTGGACTGTGATGACAACCATTGGCCCTGGCATCTTCAATATGTTGTAGGTGTAGTGGAACGCCGCCATGAATTTCACCACTGCTGGGAAGCACAGAATTCCATTATACGGCAGCAGTATCTTGGCGACATCGAAGGTGATCTTCTCTGTCATGAAGTTGAGCTCGCTGCCGGACGTCACCGGTAGGGTGATTTTTCCTTTCGTCTGGCTTCTTCTGGGGTTGACCCCTTGCAATGTCCTCGTGGGCTTGAGATCCGTGTCAGGTATCTATAGCCGCTTGATCACGTCGGGTGAGATCAAGTTCAAGCCGGCCCCATCATCAACCAACATTTTTGTCACTTGGAGGTTGCAAACCGTTGGCGAAACCAACAATGGCAAACACCTGACGGCAGTAGTGCGGTTAGGGTGATCTTCGGCATTGAAAATGATGGGGGTGTTGGACCACTTGATGGGCTTTTGTGCCTCCGCCGCTGGTTCTGCCACATTGATCTCACGGGCCCATTGCTTGAGCTGCTGGTGAGAGGAGTGCAAAGATGCACCTCCGTCAATGCACATGGCATCCACTGCCTTCTGGAACTCTTGACCATCCGATCCCTCTTCATCCTCGTCATTGATGTTCTCGTCGCCTGACTTCTTGTCGCAGCCTCTAGCAGGCTTCTCTTTCTGCTGCTTGGCCTTGCCACGGGGACCACCACGGCCACCACTATTGTTCTTGCCGAAACCACCGACACCATCTTGGCCTTTTTCCTCGTCGCGCCTCTCGTACTCTTGCTTCTGCTTCTTAGCAAGCTGTTCGACTTGGCGACACTCGATGATATCATGGCCCTTGGTGAGGTGGATCTTGCAGTACGGCCTGTCGTGCTTCTCGCTTGCTGCGGCTTCGTCGTCGTTGGAGCAAGCGGCAGTCTCCCTGCCGGAGCCCTCTGTCTTGGCCTTCTTGCCGGCGTTGGACTTGCCGGATCCCTCGATAGGCATAACTGCTTTGCCTTTGCGCTTCCGGCCCTTCTTCTTGGAGGCGAGTGCTTCTTCGTCGTCGGAGTCGACCTCCGCGCCAGTATCCTCTTCGGGGAGTCTTCTCCCTTCCTCAACTCGTGCACACTTATCAGCCAGAGCGTAGAGCTCGGCGATGTCACACACCTTATTGATGCTCATCTCCTCACACATTCGCCTGTTGCACACATTCGTGTGGAACGCGGCAATCACCATGGCAGGATGGATGTTGGGGATGTTGTGTTGCGCACGGCTGAACTGTTGAATGTACTTGCGAAGGGATCACCATCCCTCTGGGGAAGCACATGCAAGTCTCTGGGCTGCCCTGGGAACTTGTGGCCCTCATGGTATGCGCTAACAAACTGATTGCATAGATCCTCCCAAGAGGAGACGGATCCTTCGGGATTCATCAGACAACTCATTACGTTGGGGTTGAGCGCCAACGTGAAGTAGTTGGCGAACAATTTCTCGTCACATCCCCCGGAAGCCTGCACCGCGATGGTGTAGATGCTGAGGAACTCTGACGGGCTGATCTTGCCGTCATACTTGTCCGGCAAGTCAGGCTTGAATGTCTTGGAGGAGGGTCAATAGACTTGTTGCAGCTCGCGGGTAAATGTCGGGCAGCCCATCTCGTAAGGTAGGTTGCCGAGCACGTCAACGTCGGGTCCGGCACGGTCATGGTGCGGGCGTCCTCCTTCCGCCTGTCCTTCAGAGCATGGCATTGATCTTGATGTTGTCGTGGGTCCGACGACGCGAAAGACATTTCATCTTGCGCATCGGTCCGGCGGGTATGTTGACGCTGCTGTTGTGGGGGCGACTGCATCGTGGGTGCTCCGCCAGCACTGCGCCCAGTGGCAGACCTTGTCAGCGCCGTGTCGCGCGCTTGTGAGGGCCCTGTCACCTCTGGCTTGTCGCGGTTGGCGAAGCTCAGCAAACTCTAGATGGTGGCCCTCCAGTCTTCCATCTTCTCTAGCGTAGGTGGGAAGTCCAGCAACAGCTGGGCTTGCGCCAAAGCTTCCTCCGTGGTCTTCGGCATGGCACGTCCGGAAGCATGAATGGTGCTCTTACTCCAGATGACAGAAGCAGAAGGAGTACCATCCCATTCCCTCGTGTGATGGCAGTTCCCACCAGAGGGTTGGCGATGTTCTTGGCCCTGCACATCACGAGAATGATGCATAGGGGTCTTGTCCGCACGCCGCCCGGGATCGTCGCCGTTCCTAGGGTGCCTATCGCGGTTGTCCTACGAGGGACGCGGTGGGTGTCTCGCGGGCACCACCACTGTCGCCGCTGCCGCCGCGGTGTTGTGTTTGGACGCTGCTGGTGCATTCTTGGATGTTACTACAGTGGGGTACGGATCGCGGTTCGTAGAGCTCCGAGTAGTGTTGTTGCTGCGCTCACAAGCACAATAGCGCGGTGCTCACCTCCGCCGCCATCGCCTGTAGCAGCCTACGAAGGCAGCTTGGACATAGACGGGGTGACCACCGATGTGCCCTTGGACTTCTTGGGTGCCATGGGTGTTGGTGAAGATGGCGATGAAGACGCACAGAAGCTCGTGAAGATTCACGCACGCAATCCCCCTGCCTGGCGCGCCAAAGCTGTCGCGGTATGACAATCTATGGGACCGGCAAGGCCCCTTTGCGGTTCGACTGTGGGGATCTACGCGCGCAAAAAGCAACACCATCCAAAGCACACCGAGGGTTTGTACAGGTTCAGGACGCCCGGAGGCGTAAAATCCTACGTCCTGTGTTTTGTGGATTATATGAGTGCTTAAGTTACATGGAGCGCAGTTGCCCGGCAAGACGCTCGAGAGTGCTACTACGCATGCAATTGAGCTAGGTCTCGACCCTTGTAAAGGTAGCCATGGACCTCCTTTCATAGCTCAAAGGGGTTACCACAGATGGCTAGAATGGTAAATACACGAGGGTAAATAGTAGCTACAATAGTGGTCAAACTACTGACACTGCTACAGTGGAAAATACCTAACCCTGAAGGATTAGGACAGGCGCATTAAATGCGTCGTGAGGTGTCACGCTGTCGCCGCTCCCCGGCAAGGAGGCCCTCTCCTTCTGTGTCGTCGGCCCATCTACCTCTTATTCTTCTGCCACGCCATTAGGACGAGTGTCGTTAAAGTTGATGTAATCCCCCGGAGCTGCCACGTGCCCCGACAAGCCCTACCTAACAGCCTGCCCACTCGACACCTCATTGATGGGAGACAATTAGCCCGGTAAGGTGGAGCGATGGTTTGGTAGTGGGATCTTGCCGGCATGGAGCTGTCGGGTCTTCACTTGCGTGCAAGGAGGCTTGCCGGTGCTTTGATTCTTCTCCGGGAGTTGTCTTGAGCGCAGTGTCTTCCCTGCAAGGCTTGCCGGGCCAGAGGCTGCTGCCGTCTGTGCACAAGTCAGGGTGCTAAAGGACCCGTTCTTTAGTACACCGACACCCTAGGTGGGTTGGGCTATACAGTGTTGGGCCGCTAGGTAAGTTGTCTTATTTCTCTCTCTCGCTTTTATTTCTTTCCTTTTCTTTGTATTTGAATATATTTTGAATTTAATTCCGATAAAAAAATTATAAACCGTCTTGAAAATTAAGTGTGAATTTAATGGATTTTTTTAAAATAGGGACTTTTTACTCCGATGGGATTACCTGAAATACTGACCCATTAACGTCTCCCAAGCATCCCCCTTGCCCACAACACCATACTGAATGTTCTGGTTTAGTCCCACATCGTTGCGCGAGAAGCTCGCTTACCACCTTAAATAGCAAAGAGAACCAGATGCACTAAACTACTTCTATTGTAATAAGAGCATCAATGCACGCTTTGTGAAGGAGATGATCTGATATTTGTGATATTTGATCATCTCTTTCACAAAGTAAGCATATATGGTCTTACTATAATAAAAATATATTTTCTTACAAGTGGCGACATAATTTTCACAATTTATTTCAAAAAAATAGAGCACAATACTATTTTTAATTTTCAAGAAAATCAAAGAATAGTTCAAATTTGGCACATGCATGGGTGTTGCCATTGTCAACAATGTTGCCATCGGAAAAATAAATTGTTCCGTAACAAAAAATATTATTTTCATATTCCAAGTGCTAGAAAATGGCTTTTTTGTGAAGGAAGTACCTTACATAAGTTAGAAAATTTGGTGTTTTCATTTTTCATAGAAATTAGGCCACATTGGAAGCCCATTGACCAAGTTTCATAAATTTTAGAGCATTATTACTATATTTCAAAGATTTACTGGATTTCTAGTGAATTATCAAAACTTGCTCAAATTTGAACTAGAAGTGTGATGTAGTTTGGCCTAGAAAATTAGAAAAAAAATCATTTTATGCTCTAATTTTGGTGGTGCATCCACTTGGGATCACCAAATTTGAAATTTCAAGCCATTTGGTATGGATGGTCAACATTGCAAGTTGACCCCATTTAAGAAAAAACAAAGAAAATGAAAAAGCCTCAAAATACCTAATCCTTGTGCATGAAGCCCTCTTGTGTGCACTGGTAGGTGGGAAAAATCATAAACTTACAATACTGCAAGTTTACAAAAACTTCACAAAATGGCCTATCTAGTATGAAGTTGCATGGATTTCAAGGCATGTTCCCATGGCCCTAGGCACTTTCATGGCATAGTCCATGATAACATGTCAAAATTTTGCACATGCATGGGTTTTACCATTGTAAAAAATCTTGCCATAGGAAAAATAATTTTCTGTAACAAAAAAATATTATTTTCATTTTTCAAGTGCAAGAAATATTTTTTTGTGAAGGAAGTACGTGAAATAAGTTAGAAAATTCGGTCTTTCCATTTTTCATAGAAATTAGACCACATTGGAAGCCCACTGATCAAGTTTACTGAATTTCAGATCATTATTGCTATATTTCAGAGATTTACTAGTTTTATAGTGAATTATCACAACTTGCTCAAATTTGAACTATTAAACATTGATGTTACTATTAAACTTGCTAATAGAGACACCTTCACACCACTTGGGATTGTTAGAGATGTTGAAGTCTTGTGTGGGAAAATAAAATATCCTACTGATTTTCTAGTTCTTGGTTCCCCACAAGATGACTTTTGTCCCATTATCTTTGGTAGACATTTCTTGAACACTGTTAATGCTAAGATAGATTGTGAAAAACAAACTGTCGGTGTTAGTTTTGGTGATGTGTCTCATGAGTTTAACTTTTTCAAGTTTAGTAGACAACCCCATAATAAAGAATTATCTAGTAAGGATGAAATAATTGGTCTTGCTTCTATTGCCGTACCTCCTACCGATCCACTAGAACAATATTTGCTAGACCATGAAAATGATATGCACTTGCATGAAAGAAATGAAATAGATAAAAAAATTCTTTGAACAACAACCTCTCCTAAAACACAACTTGCCTATTGAACATCTAGGAGGTCCTCCTCCACCTAAAGGTGACCCTGTGTTTGAATTAAAACAATTGCCTGACACTTTGAAGTATGCTTATCTTGATGAGAAAAAGATATATCTGGTTATTATTAGTGCTAACCTTTCAGAACATGAAGAAGAAAGATTATTAAAAATTCTGAGGAAGCACCGGGCTGCTATTGGATATACTCTTGATGATCTTAAGGGCATTAGTCCCACCCTATGTCAACACAAGATCAATATGGAACCTGATGCTAAACCCGATGTTGATCACCAACGCCGTTTGAATCCTAAAATGAAAGAAGTGGTAAGAACTAAAATATTAAAGCTTCTGGAAGCAGGTATAATTTATCCCATAGCTGATAGTAGATGGGTAAGTCCCATTCATTGTGTCCCTAAGAAGGGAGGTATTACTGTTGTTCCTAATGATAAAAATGAACTTATCCCACAGAGAATTGTCACTGGCTATAGAATGGTAATTGATTTTAGAAAATTAAATAAAGCTACTAGAAAATATCATTACCCTCTGCCTTTCATTGATCAAATGCTAGAAAGATTATCTAAGCACACACACTTTTGTTTTCTGGATGGATATTCAGGTTTCTCTCAAATACCTGTATCACAACCTGATCAAGAGAAAACCACCTTTACTTGTCCTTTTGGAACCTATGCTTATAGACGTATGCCTTTTGGTTTATGCAATGCATCTGCTACCTTTCAAAGATGTATGACCGCTATATTCTTTGATTTTTGTGAAAAGATTGTGGAGGTTTTCATGGATGATTTTTTCGTTTACGGAACTTCTTTTGATGATTGCTTAAGCAACATTGATCGAGTTTTGCAGAGATGTGAACAAACTAATCTTGTCTTGAATTGGGAGAAGTGCCACTTTATGGTTAATGAAGGTATTGTCTTGGGGCATAAAATATCTGAACTAGGTATTGAGGTGGATAAAGCTAAAGTTGATGCAATTGAGAAAATGCCATGTCCTAAAGATATTAAAGGTATTCAGAGTTTCCTTGGTCATGCTGGTTTCTATAGGAGGATTATTAAAGACTTCTCTAAAATTTCTAGGCCTCTTAGTAATCTTTTACAAAAGGATATTCCATTTTTTTAATGATGATTGTGTAGAAGCCTTTGAAACACTCAAGAAAGCCTTAACTTCTGCACCTATTGTTCAACCACCTGATTGGAACTTGCCTTTTGAAATTATGTGTGATGCTAGTGATTATGCTGTTGGTGCTGTTCGAGGACAAAGAGTTGATAAGAAATTAAATGTTATCCATTATGCTAGCAAAACTCTAGACAGTGCCCAAAGAAATTATGCTACTACCGACAAAGAATTTTTAGCAGTTGTGTTTGCTTGTGATAAATTTAGATCTTACATTGTTGATTCCAAAGTTATTGTTCACACTGATCATGCTGCTATAAAATATCTTATGGAAAAGAAAGATGCTAAACCTAGACTCATTAGGTGGGTTCTCTTGCTTCAAGAATTTGATTTACATATCACTGATAGGAAAGGAGGTGAGAACCCCGTAGATGATAACTTGTCTAGGTTAGAAAATATTCTTGATGACCCACTACCTATTGATGATAGTTTTCCCGATGAATAGTTAGCTGCAATAAGTGTTTCTCAAAACACTCCTTGATATGATGGTTATCCTAACTACATTGTTGCTAAATATATACCACCTAGTTTCACATACCAACAAAAGAAAAAATTCTTCTATGATTGAAGACATTACTTTTGGGATGACCCGCATCTTTATAAAGAAGGGGTAGATGGTATTATTAGACGTTGTGTACCTGAGCAATAACAGGAACACATCCTATGGAAATGTCATTCCGAAGCCTATGGAGGACATCATGCGGGAGATAGAACTGCTCACAAGGTATTGCAATCTGGTTTTTATTGGCCAACTCTCTTCAAGGATGCCCGTAAGTTTGTCTTCTCTTGTGATGAATGTCAAAGAATTGGTAATATCGGTAAGAGTCAGGAAATGCCTATGAATTATTCACTTGTTGTTGAACCATTTGATGTTTCGGGTTTTCACTATATGGGACCTTTTCCTTCCTCTAATGGGTATACTCATATTTTGGTTGCTGTTAATTATGCTACTAAGTGGGTAGAGGCTATTCCAACTAGTAGTGCTGATCATATCACCTCCATTAAAATGCTTAAAGAAGTTATTTTCCCGAGGTTTGGAGTCCCTAGATATTTAATGACTGATGGTGGTTCACACTTTATTCATGGTGCTTTTTGTAAAATGCTTGCTAAATATGATGTTAACCATATAATTGCATCACCCTATCATCCTCAATCTAGTGGCAAGTTGAACTTAGCAATAGAGAAATAAAATTAATATTACAAAAAACTGTCAATAGGTCTCGAAAGAATTGGTCTAAGAAACTAGATGACGCACTTTGGGCCTATAGAACAACTTATAAAAATCCTATGGGTATGTCTCCATACAAAATAGTTGATACGTCTCCAACGTATCTATAATTTTTGCTTGTT
Organism: Elymus sibiricus; assembly: GCA_039707655.1. NCBI lineage: Eukaryota > Viridiplantae > Streptophyta > Magnoliopsida > Poales > Poaceae > Elymus > Elymus sibiricus. The sequence goes on from CM077663.1 coordinate 207,738,331, forward strand.
CCATGCTGTTATATTATCATTCTTGGATGTTTTATAATTACTTTATAGCAACTTTATATCATTTTTTGGGACTAACCTAATGACATAGTGCCAAAGTGCCCGTTGCTATTTTTGCTTGTTTTTTACTTCGCAGAATATCAGTACCAAACGGAGTCCAATCGCGATGAAACTTTGTGGAGATTTTTTTGGACCAGAAGACACCCAGTGGGCCAAAGAAGTGCCAGAGAGGTGGGCTGTGGGGAGCACAACCCACCAGGGCGTGCCAGGGGGCCCCCGGCGCGCCCTGATGGGTTGTGCCCTCCACGGGGCCCCTCTCCACCGCCTCTGACGCCTATAAATACCCAAATATTCAGAAAACCCTAGGGGAGTCAACGAAAAACACATCCAGCCGCCGCAAGTTCTAGAACCTTGAGATCTAATCTAACACCATCACGGAGGGGTTCATCTTCTTCATAGGTGCCTCTCCGATGATGCGTGAGTAGTCCACCATAGACCTACAGGTCCCTAGGCAGTAGCTAGATGGCTTCCTCTCTCTCTTTTGATTCTCAATACAATGGTCTCTTGGAGATCTATTTGATGTAAACTTTTGCGGTGTGTTTGTTGGGATCCGATGAATTTTGAGTTCATGATCAGTTTCTATCCATGAATATTATTTGAGTCTTCTTTGATCTCTTATATGCATTATTACTTATAGCCTCGTATTTCTTCTTCGAATCTTTGGTTTAGTTAGGCCAACTAGATCGATTTTTCTTGCCATGGGAAGAGGTGCTTTGTGATGGGTTCGATCTTGCGGTGTCCTTTCCCAGTGACAGAAGGGGCAGCAAGGCACGCATGTATCGTTGCCATTAAGGATAACAAGACGGGGTCTATTCCTACATGAATAGATCTTGTCTACATCATGTCATCGTTCTTATTGCATTACTCCGTTTTCCCATGAACTTAATACACTAGATCCATGCTGGATATCGGTCGATGTGTGGAGTAATAGTGGTAGATGCAAGCAGGAGTCGGTCTACTTATCTTGTACGTGATGCCTATATAATCATCATCGCCTTGGATATCGTCATGATTATTTGATCTTCTATCAATTGCCCAACAGTAATTTGTTCACCCACCGTGTGCTATACTCATGAGAGAAGCCACTAGTGAAACATGCGGCCCCCGGGTCTACTTTTCCAACATATTGCTTTCCGATCTATCTTTTTGCCTCTTTTGTTTTAATATCTATTATTCCAAAAAAAATAAAATATTGCTGCACTTTTTATTTGCTCTTTTTATTTTGTGTTCTTGAGAGATCTATCTCTCCAATCTATCATTACCTAATCTATCTGTTTACCGTAGAGAGATTGACAACCTCTCTTTCGCGTCGGGTTGCAAGTATTTGTTATTTGAGTGCAGGTGCTGCTTATTAGGTGGTGGTGATGCTCCTACTGGTTTGATACCTTGGTTTCATAAATGAGGGAAATACTTACCGTCGCTGTGCTGCATCAACCCTTCCTCTTTGGGGAAATACCGACGCAGTCTCAAGCCACGTCAAAGGAATTTCTGGCGCCGTTGCCGGGGAAGAAGCGGTCTCTTCTAAGTGCCAATCTCTGGCGCCGAGGAGACACCATCATCATCTACCAGGTTCCTAATCACAAATCTCATCTCCTTGCAATTACATTATTTGCCATTTGCCTCTCGTTTTCCTCTCCCACACTTCACCAATTTGCCGTTTTATTCGCCCTCTTTTCCGTTTGCCTTTTTTTCGTCAGATCTTTTGTTTGCTTGTCACCATGAGAGTGATTTTGGTATGGCAGAAACAGATGATGGCAGGACTCCTAAAATTGGACATTCTGGTAATCTGACCTTCGATGATACTCCTATACTGAAAAGAACTAAAACTTATGCGGAAGCAATCTCGGCGCTAGTTCTGAAACTTGAAAATAGGTTTATTCGTACCCATACTACCTTGCAAAGATTATTTTATGAGCTACCCATCATAAAGAATCCCAAAGCTAAGAAGTTAGCTACCCTTATTCTCATGAATGAATTTATTCACATAGTACGTGAAGCTAGGGAGATCTTTGATTTCTATGGTATGAGCCATGAAAAACCGGTAATAGGAGAGATCCTTTACAATAGCTATTACATGATGAGATATTTGCTTGGAAATAATCAAAAAAATTATGAGAATCTCAAAAAGTAGGTCCCCGTTTTAGATATGATCCAACAAGTTTTCAATGATGTAAATCAACAATATTCTTGGATTGTAGCCGGGAATCAAAGGGGGTACGTAGATGGACAACTTGATAGTGCTAAGGTTGCTATGGATGATGTGTTTCAAGTTTTATTTGCAAAATATCTTGACAAAAACACCTCAACGAAAACCAAAGATGACAATACTTGAATCTATGCGTTATGCCTAGCTAGGGGCGTAAAACGATAGCGCTTGTTGGGAGGCAACCCAATGAATAAATTTATTTTTGCTTTTCCCTTTCTGTTTTTGAGTGTTGTCACAATTATTCCTCTTTTATGATTGTGTTTTTATGCTTTATTTAGTGTTTGTGACAAGTAGAGCCTTTAGGATGATTCATAAGATGAGTAGAAGCGATGTTGAATCTGAAACAGAAACTTTGCGTCCAGTGTTTGAATTTTAATGTTTTACTGGAACGTGATATTGAGATGAAATTTTAACACAATATTCCTGTACAAATTCTTTACGTTTTACTAATTTTTTAGAATTTTTAGAGTTACATAAGTATGGTTAGAGTACAGATTACTACAGACTGTTCTATTTAAGACAGATTCTGTTTTCGTTGCATTGTGTGCTTGTTTTGATGAATCTATGGGTTATATTGAAGGGTATGAGCCATGGTAAAGTTAAAATACAGTAGGTATAATGCAATAATAAAATATGAATGGGTTTGCAACAGCACCTAAAATAGTGATTTGCTTTATTATACTAACGGATCTCACGAAGATTTTGTTAAGTTTTGTGTGATTGAAGTTTTCAAGTTTTGGGTGAGATCACGATGGATGAAGGAATAAGGAGTGAAAAGAGCCTAAGCTTGGGGATGCTATAGCACCCCCAAGATATATCCAAAGATAAACAAGCAACTAAGCTCGGGGATGCCCCCGAGTGGCATCCCCACTTTCTTCTAACGACCATCGGTATTTTACTTGGAGCTATATTTTTATTCGTCACATATCATGAGTTTTGCTTGGAGCGTCTTGTATCATTTGAGTCTTTGCTTGCTTTGCTTATTAGTTTGTCATTTGTATCCTTGCTGGACACACCTATTTTAGAGAGCCAAAATTATGCTATCATTTGTTAGAATCGCTCTATATGATTCACTTAAACTTTTTGAGCTATAGAATTGCTCTAGTGCTTCACTTATATCTTTTTGAGTACGGTGTGCTTGGAAACTTTTGAAGAAATACTCTCATGCTTCACTTAGATTATTTTGAGAGTTAGTAAATTTTGAAGAAATCCTCTCATACTTCACTTATACCTTTTTGAGAGATGAAATCTTTATGCTCATGTGCTTCACTTAAATTTGTTTGAGCTAGTCAAAAAGCAATGGCAATATATGAAACTAGTCCCAAAGTGATATATATCCAAGGAGGATATAATAAAAACTTTCATGAAGATCATTGGACAAATTAAACTTGATTCCTTGTAATAGTTTTGAGACATGATGATAGTAATATGTGAGTCATGTTAGTGAGTAATTATGCTTTAGTAGGAATATTGGTGTTAAGGTTTGTGATTCCCTATGCATGCATGAAAGTCAATAGTTATGCAATGAAGTTACATCCTACTTATGGTGCATTATTCGGTGTTAGTTATGCTCAATGCTCGCTTATGTGAATTTTCATTTCTTGGTTGGTTGCTTCCCAACCTATTTGCTAGCCTCCATTTGTACTAAGTAGAAATACTACTTGTGCATCCAAAATCCTTAAACCAAGTTTTGCCTTATGAGTCCACCATACCTACCTATATGCGGTATTTCCATGCCGTTCCAAGCAAATTTGTATGTGCCATCTCTAAATTTCAAAATAAATTTTCTCTTTTGTGTGCTCGTACCGCTCATGAAACGGTAGGGAGTGTCCAATATTTTTCCATGCTAGATGTGTTATTCTCAAGATGAGTATTTATTCACTTGTCATTGCACAAGAGTACGGCGGTAATAAGGATGCCCATTCCCGAAAAGAAAAAAGGAAAAAATATTTACTTTATGTTGTCAAATAATAAATTCCTTGGAAAGTGTTGGTATGGAAGGCAACCGTGGATACGACCAGCCATGGAAAGTGAAAGAATGGTGGAAAAAGGAATAAACTTTATTTTCTGTTTGGGAACCGCCTATGATGTATCTAGCATGGAAAGTATTGTGAACTACTTTGTCGTTTTCGTTGACAGGAAAACCATGCCACTCAAAATATTTTTCTCTTTCAATTTAAACTTTGAGCTCTGGCACCTCTACAAATCCCTACTTCCCTCTGCGAAGGGCCTATCTATTTACTTTATGAAAAAAATTATTTCTACTTTGAGTCTCCATTTTCTCTTATAAAACACCAACTAGGGGACACTATGATCGCACTTGAGCATTGGCTATAGCTAATATTTGAGTGTGTTTCATGAATGGATCAATGATTGAGCATGATGGGCTAGGGATAACTTTCTTTAGTGTTGATATTTTGATAGACATGGTTGCTTGTTGGCATGCTTGAGTATTAAAGTCATTATGTTAAAACTAGACTATTGCTTTGAATCATCTAAATTCAAAATGTCCATGCTACAAAAGAAAAGAATATGAGATGAACATGTTAGGCAGCATTCCACATCAAAAATTATGTTTTTATCATTTACCTACTGGAGGACGAGTAGGAATTAAGCTTGGGGATGCTGATACGTCTCCAACGTATCTATAATTTTTACAATCACTTTATAGCAACGTTATATCATTTTTTGGGACTAACCTATTGACATAGTGCCAAAGTGCCAGTTGCTGTTTTTGATTGTTTTTTACTTCGCAGAATATCAGTACCAAACGGAGTCCAATCGCGACGAAACTTTTTGAAGATTTTTTTGGACCAGAAGACACCCAGTGGGCCAAAGAAGTGCCAGAGAGGTGGGCTGTGGAGAGCACAACCCACCAGGGCATGCTAGGGGGCCCCCGGCGCGCCCTGATGGGTTGTGCCCTCCACGGGGCCCCTCTCCACTGCCTCTGACGCCTATAAATACCCAAATATTCAGAAAACCCTAGGGGAGTCGACGAAAAACACATCCAGCCGCCGCAAGTTCCAGAACCTCGAGATCCAATCTAATACCATCACGGAGGGGTTCATCTTCTTCATAGGAGCCTCTCCGGTGATGCGTGAGTAGTCCACCGTAGACCTACGGGTCCGTAGGCAGTAGCTAGATGGCTTCCTCTCTCTCTTTTGATTCTCAATACAATGGTCTCTTGGAGATCTATTTGATGTAAACTTTTGCGGTGTGTTTGTTGGGATCCGATGAATTTTGAGTTCATGATCAGTTTCTATCCATGAATATTATTTGAGTCTTCTTTGATCTCTTATATGCATGATTACTTATAGCCTCGTATTTCTTCTTCAGATCTTTGGTTTAGTTACGCCAACTAGATCGATTTTTCTTGCCATGGGAAGTGGTGCTTTGTGATGGGTTCGATCTTGCGGTGTCCTTTCCTAGTGACAGAAGGGGCAGCAAGGCACGCATGTATCGTTGCCATTAAGGATAACAAGATGGGGTCTATTCCTACATGAATAGATCTTGTCTACATCATGTCATCGTTCTTATTGCATTACTCCATTTTTCCATGAACTTAATACACTAGATGCATGCTGGATAGCGGTCGATGTGTAGAGTAATAGTGGTAGATGCAGGCAGGAGTCGGTCTACTTATCTTGGACGTGATGCCTATATAATGATCATCGCCTTGGATATCGTCATGATTATTTGATCTTCTATCAATTGCCCAATAGTAATTTGTTCACCCACCGTGTGCTATACTCATGAGTGAAGCCACTAGTGAAACCTACGGCCCCCAGGTCTACTTTTCCAACATATTGCTTTCCGATCTATCTTTTTGTCTCTTTTGTTTTCAGATCTATTATTCCAAAAAATAAATATTGCTGCACTTTTTATTTGCTCTTTTTATTTTGTGTTGTTGAGAGATCTATCTCTCCAATCTATCATTACCTAATCCATCTTTTTACCGTAGAGAGATTGACAACCTCTCTTTCGCGCCGGGTTGCAAGTATTTGTTATTTGAGTGCAGGTGCTGCTTATTAGGTGGTGGTGATGCTCCTACTGGTTTGATACCTTGGTTTCATAAATGAGGGAAATACTTACCGTCGCTGTGCTGCCTCATCCCTTCCTCTTTGGGGCAATACCGACGCAGTCTCAAGCCACGTCAATGGTATATGGAAAAGCTTGTCATTTGCCTCTAGAGTTAGAACATAAAGCATTTTGGGAAATTAAAGGACTCAATTATGATTTCAAACTTGCCAGTGAAAAGTGGTTATTTGATATTAGCTCACTAGATGAATGGAGAAGCCAAGCTTATGAAAATGCCAAACTGTTCAAAGTTGGAGAATATGTTCTTTTGTACAACTCTCGTTTTAGATTTTTTTGTAGGTAAGCTTCTTTCCAAATGGGAAGGACCATATATTATCGAGGAGGTTTATCGTTCTGGAGCTATCAAGATTAATAATGCTGAAGGTACTAACCCTAAGGTGGTGTGACGCCCCCGATCTCGACCGTACGCTAATCAATCACGCAATGCGTATGACCAAGATTAGGGACTCACTGATCGATATCACAACACAACACTAGACACAAGTTAAAGTCATACAGCTTCATATTACAAGCCAGGGGCCTCGAGGGCTCGAATACAAAGCTCGACAAGCACGAGTCAGCGGAAGCAAATAATATCTGAGTACAGACATAAGTTAAACAAGTTTTGCCTTAAGAAGGCTAGCACAAACATAAGCAGCGGATCGAAAGAGGTGAGGCCTCCTGCCTGGGAACCTCCTAACTACTCCTGAGCGTCGGAGTTCTCCACGTAGTAGTAGGCTCCATCGGTGGTGTAGTAGTCATCTCCGGCGTACTCCATCTCCTGGGCTCCATCGTCTGAACGTAGAATCGTATCGAGGGGGAAAGAGAATGCAAAGCAGTGGTGAGTACTCATCCAAAGTACTCGCAAGACTGACATCAGAACTATGCTAAGTATGCATCATTATCAAGGGGAGGGGTTATATCTGGACTGACTGCAGAAAGCAAGAATAGGGAGAAGACCTAGTCCTATCGAAGACTAGCATCTTCAGCATCTTGCAGCATTAGAAGAGAGTAGACTGGTATCTCATATATAGTCATATTATTGTAGCAATTTTATTAAGTAACCACGCCCATAGATTCTTCCTCGACTCCCTGCGAGGAAGCAATCTCGGAGCCACAATTCATTTCAAATTTAAATCACAGTTATAGTTATATAAGGTCAAGGCACAACTCCAAGTCGTCCTGTTACCGTGGACACGGCTATTCGAATAGATTATTCATCCCTGCAGGGGTACACCACATATTCCCCAACACGCCTGAGTCACCTCCGGCCGGACACACTTTCCTGGGTCATGCCCGGCCTCGGGATATCAGCACGTCGTCGCCCCACCTAGGCTCAACGAAGAGGCCAGCCCGCCGGTCTAAATCCTAAGCGCGCAGGTTTGTGGGCCCACTTGCCCTTGCACTCCTGCACGATGCGAACGTGGCCAGAAACAGACCTAGTACACTCTAGTGCAAGGGCTGCACCGTCCAGTCCAATCCGTCGCGCGCCGCTCCATTGCTGACGTCCGGAGAGCTTCGGCTGATACAACGACGCTGAGTGCCCATAACTTCCCCACGTGAAGGTTAGTGCGTATTATGGCCAACGACCTAACTCAGATCAAGTACCCAACCCATTAGCATTTTATTAATGCGGGGGCAAGCGCGACCCATAAAGTGCGGTCCTGCCACCCCGTCTCGAGGATGTGTGGCAAGGGCCTCTTCTGCCCGTCCATGCCTCAACATAACCCGGATGCCTTACCGGCGCATCCCACCACATCTCACACACGGGTACCCTTGGGGCCGACCCGTCTCAAGACTGTCGGGAACTCAGGTCCACCTCAACCAGGGTGGTACCGCCTGTCCCTCCAGTCCCGTCTTTCACATGTAAACAATGTCGAGTTGAAGTAACTGTGTGTTTATACACCAAGTGGATATCCGAGGAATCACCCTCGATGGATCCCACTCGAGGTATGTGTATGACAAGAGTCGCTATCGATAAATGGGAAGGAGGAACCACCCTCGATACCCACGACCGATTAGCTACGCTACAGAATTAACACCAGGAGTGCTAAGTGAGGTATCACCCTCGGCACTCGGTAGTAGCTCTGCAGTGCCATACTTAAGGGGTGTGCGGTGATGTGAGGGGCCTGGCTCATCGGTCGGTTGACCGAGTCTTCGGGTCTTCGAGTCGTCGAGTCGCCGATGAAGAAGCAGGGGCAACTGGGGCTAAGGGGTCACTGGGGATTCACTGATCAACCTATACTAAGCAGTTGGTATGATTGCAGGTATAGTAACAGTTTATCAAAAGCAGGCCATGCATCAGAATAGGAGCTTGCTAATACAGCAGCAAAATCTAATGCAACAATGAGAGGGAAGAATGGGCGATATCGGAATGCTCAAGGGGGGTTGCTTGCCTTGCTGCTCTGCGGCAAAAGGCTGATCGTCAACGGCGTAGTCGTACACAGCAGTATCATCGGTAGTCTCAGCGTCTATCGAGAGAGAGGGAGGGGGAAGAAACAGTAAATACAAAGCAAACAATGTAACACAAAGCATAGCATGGCAATAAGTTGTGCCGGGTGTGACCTAACGCAGTGTTACTCGATACCGATGAAGGGGGAACCCATCCAAGAAGGTTTTCCCGGTTCCGGACAAATGTCGGACAGATGACCGAAGGGGGGGAATGTTCCAGGTTTGCGGTGTTAGAGGCATGTGACAGCTAGGATGTAGTGCAGGGTTGCCTAAAATCATGTCTAAACCATTTTAGCTATTTTATGATTAAAGTTGGAATTAATAGTTGGTAGTTATACACTATTCATCTACTGGAAATAGGCGAAAAGTTGCGGGTTCACCTACGTAGAGGGTCCCGACATGGAAACAGGTAGCACGGTTAGATTCGTGGGATTTTTCTGAGCAACTTTCATGTATAAAGTTTTTTGATCTGAGCTACACTTTATTTTATATAATTTTTCAAAGATTTAGTCAATTTCTGAAATTAACAGATTAATTAATAATTCAAAAATAGCCAGAAATCACTGGACGCACCCGGTCCAGTGCACCCACAGAGGGGGCAGAGGCTGACAGGTGGGCCACAGTTGACTGGTTAGCGGACCAGTCAACAGTGGCTGACAGGTGGGCCAGCCTGCTGAGTCAGCAGGCTGACTGGGCCAGTCTGATCCGTTTCTACAGTGATCCGGCCCCACATGTCAGCGACAGTAACTAACAGAGGGTTATTTTTTAAACGCCAATTAATTAGAGATGTGGGGCCCGTTCGTCAGCGACTATTAGCACTTAATTAAACGTGGATTAGCCCTAAACTAATTACCGACCGCTGGGGCCCGTTTGAGAGCGAGACAGGGCCGGCCTTAATGGAGCCCGCGGCGGCGGCGACCTACAGGGACGGCGGGGGCATGCCGGCGGCCGTCTCCGGCAACCAAATCGAGCGGCGCCTAGCGGGAACCGGACCAGCGCGACGAGCCGCGTCCAGCAGTGCACGAGAGAGGGTCGGGGATCGACCAAAACAACGGCGGCGAGCGGGCCCGACGGCAACCGGAGCTGGCGAGCTCGGGCGGAACGCTACGGTCACGGGCGGCGCTAGAGAGAGGGAGGGATCGGACGCGGTGCTCACAGCGGTGACGAGGATGGGTCTAGGAGGGCCGGAGGGGGTCGGAGTCGAGCTCCAGCTCAACAATGGCGTCGGCGGCCGAGGTGGAAGAACCGGACGATGGCGACGATTTGACAGAGCTCCGGCTCGATTCGATGCACCAGGCGGTCGAGGAGGTCCACGCGGAGCTTCCGGGCCCGACGGAGAGGCGCGAGGGGAGCTATGGCCGCGAGCTCAGCGCGGCGTGGCCATGGCAGCGCTCGGCCGAGCTCGAACGCGAGCGAGAGAGAGAGACAGAGGGGGGGATCTAGGGGTCCTAGGGTTTCGGGGGTGCGAGAGAGGGGCTGGGGGCTCGTTCTTATCCCCGGGGGAGCCTCGACGGTTGCGCAAGCGTCGGTCGCCATGGCGCTTGCCCGCGGCCTTCTCCTGTCGCGGCGAGGAAGGAGAAAGGCTGGCTGGATTGGGCCGGGCCAGCCTGTAGCACTTGGGCCACAGTGCCCAATTGCTCCTTTTCTTTTTCCATTTCTTTTTCTTTCTGTTTGTTTTATTCTTTTCTGTTTCCTTTTATTTACAGTACCCATTCACCTCTGGAAAGTGTGAGTCCTAGTCCAATAATTAAGTGGCAAAATCCAGCACTGCCACTAAAAGTTTTACTCTTAGTTAAAACAGTTTGACAGTTTAAATAATTACTAAAGTCATCAAATAATTGGTTTGGCTACTGTTTTTGGATGATAGAGTCATCTAGTGAATTTTAGTGATGTTGTTTTCCTTAACATAATTAGTTATGAATTATTTGCTATTTAATGAACATTTTAGTTTTCAAATTTGAACAACTTTTATTTTCACTTTAATTTGAATTTCAATTGAATTGGAATTTGAAAGGAGAAAAGATCCCAATGATGATTAAGCATTGTTAATCATGGTGACCTGGCATTATCATGTGGGATTACTGTAGCTAACCACTGGGGGTGTTACAACTCTCCTCGTCTAACAAGAATTCTCGTCCCGAGAATTAAGAGGCAGAGTAAGGGAAAAAGTTCTGTTACGAAATTCTAACGGATCTTCTCGTTCTTGGTTCTTCTCGAAGAAGTTGATCCCTTTCGTTGATATTTTCATCTCTCTGCTTCAGGTCATCATGATGAAGTCGTCATCCTTTCTTCGGTATCTTCATCGTCCTACGAATGCGATAAGGGGGAAAAACTCTGAAGAACGTGTCTCCACAAAGTTAGGCATCTGACGGTGAACTCAAGGGGAAAAACATGAAGCACCCTACGATTAGTATTCAGTGAATTCATTGGGAGCAATATGCGATGGTACCAAAAGTTTCAAACGGGTAGGCAATCAATCGTTGCCTGATCAGATGAAGAAAAAGGGGGGAAGTTCAGAGCAACAAGAATAAATATCGCGTCTGATATTAGAATAGATCATCCCCTGGACGGTGGCTGGGGAGTTACATACAAAGCCAAGTGCAAAGGATACTTTGGAAACAAAGATGTACAGGAGAGTCAGGTTTCGATCCTGTGGAACTATGGGTTATGGGACCATCATGTGGATTAAGAGTAAGAAGAGCGGTGACATCTTGCACGGTCATGGTAGCAAGACATGTCAGAGGATAACCTGTCATTTATGTCGGCAACAGCATCGGTACCAAGGGCGGGGAACGAAGAGGACCATCTTCCTGCTCGTCGAAACGAGGTGGACCAATAGGCAAAGTTCTCGTCCACCGGCGGTTACCGGAATGTTATTAACAATAGTAACATGGCCTTACTGATAGAATCGTTCACCGAGGTGTTGACCTAAACAGAGAATTATTACTGCTTAGATCATATAATCTCAAGAAAGGTTAAACAGTCCAATGGAAAGGAAAATGTGATCATCACATTAAACAGACCAATGGAAAGAAAAATGTGTTCATCACATTAAACAGACCAATGGAAAGGAAAATGTGGTTATACTCAAGTTTTAGGAGTATATCTTTCCCAAGGAAAATTCAGAGCATGATATACATGACAGGATAGCAAGTAGATAACCATTTAGGTAAAAGGGGCGAGGAAATTCATGACATTCCCATACAATGTTGTTTGGATAATTGATCAAGAAACAATTAGCATTGAGCTTACATTATTCCTTTTGATAATCGATATACCACATCCATGCTTCGGGATAGCAATGATATGGTGTTTTCGAGTAAAGAATGGAGTTTGGATACACAAAGGATCCAGTAGAAACAACTTATAAAATTAAGTCTTGTAATTTCCCCATGGAAGAATGGCAACCCTAGCTGAACAAAGCATTATAACAATAGGTCATCCGGCCAGGTGTGCTAGCTACAACATCACCTTACCGAGTAATAAAGACGAAGTTATAATTCTTGAAAATGTTCCAACCATCATATCTGTCCGAGATTCAGATCTGGTTGGTGTCAGGATATCTCAGGCTCAGCAGGCCTGAGAAGAAAGAGGATGCAACACAGATCTACGAGATGATGCTGCAAGAACCTCGGAATGAACGACAGAAGCAAGCCTGGAATCATTAGCCAAACTGCAAGAGATATGAACACAATGTTAAGACATTCGTGCCCACATGGAAGTTTCTAGAATGGAATGCAATCAAGTTCTGGTTGGGGACCATCATAGAGGATATCAAAGTCCCATGTGTAAGTCTGGATTAGCTCTTACGAAGAACTTCTTTTCCCCAGATCGAATCAATCAGTGGCTTGACGTGCTAGGAAATACATAAGGAGTGAAGGTAGCAAATCTATCAAACCATGGAATACTTCGCACATGCATGAATGAATTGGAACGATTCCAGAGGTAGCGAAACAAAATTTTCTCATAATCATGACGGCAAAATCCACGTGAACTTAGAGAAAAACACTTCTGTTATCAATCATATTCCTCATGGGCTAAGCACAAGGATAATGCTTTCAAGGTTTCCAACATTAGCTTCAATGTTCGTCATGAACCACGAGGGAGAAAAGGATGTGGCTGGTATGCTCAGCAACAATTCGTCGAGATTTCCACAAAGATGGATTTACACGAATGTGTGAACAAGGTGATAGCATTGGTCAAACAAGATGATATATTGAGGTATGCCCGAGGGAAACATCCACAATTAAACATTAATCGAAAGGTGCACCCAAAATTCGGACTAAGTAGCACGACCAATGTTAGAGTGCTGACTCAACAGTCAATACACTAAGAATGGACTTAATGTTCATTAACTCCAAGGTAATAGAGTCGGTATGCCATAAGAGTTGAATTTACACATCACAATCCATTTGTCGGTATCCCGGTTAGAAACAACACGGGAACTAAGAAATGAAAGGTGATGGCAAGAAGTATCACTTTACCAAGAATCCCTTAAGAGGTGGTGTAATTCATATTACATTCTTGACATAAAAGATGGTAATACCCCAAGATAGAACATAACACAAAAAGGCTAGCCAGTAACTTAAGGTTCAACCAGAACATGACCAAGTCTGCATTTGGAAGGAAGGCAAGGATGTTTCCGATGATAACACGAATCATCGAGGGGCAAGGATGGTATTTCTCTTCAGGAATTTAATTGATACCCTGGAAGAGCTCAGAATGTTGATGAGGATCATGACACACTTGTCGAGAAGTCTCATGAAGATGAAATCGACCAGTGACGACATCAAACAAGGAAAAGATGAAGCGAAGGGTGGTCGGGACCACAGATTAGAGTGCTAGCTCAGAATCGATATTGCCTTTCAAGACAAACAACATGACGTTGAAAACTCGATGTAAGCTTAGCGCACTGTTGGAATTGTGTTCCGGGGATGAAGGACTTAGGTAGCATGGTCAAGCTTCAGCATGACGATGATGAGGTAGCCAATCAGCTGGGAATGACATGATCGAGTACAAACTCGTAAACAAAGAAGTTTACTACGAGTTGTTGAATTGCAGTGCGGACTAGATTCACTATTCGATGTTCTCGGTTGATGACAACCCAGAACCCGTGGAGTGATTATGACAGGGTGAGGTATTACTTCATCTTAAATTCCTAAGATGTAGTGCAAAGACACGATATCCTCGAGATACCAGGGGGTAATATTCGAAGGTAGATCAAAAATAGAGGCTGGGCAGGTGCATTGATCTGCCGAAGACAAGTGCTTGAACTTGTCCAAGAAATGGGATCAAAGAAGAACAATCATGGTCGAAACCACGGTTGCAAAGTACCAAAACATAGATACAAGATCAATCCATACAAAGAGAAAGATTATTGTTATAAGAAGCTCCATGATAAGTCATACACCGGGTCCATGGGCATGAATACAAAGTTCAAGGTCGACTCCCACCTCTTCAAGGCATAACCTCTCATTCACTTCTCGCTTTCGATGAAGTTGCAGTGTTGAAATTTTATCCGGCTAAACAACAGAGAATATGACTCGTGAAAACTCTCGGGTTCACACAGATTATGGAAAGCATAGGTTCAACCCATAGGGGCATCTTAGGAACATACACCACAAACTTCAAGGGTGAATAACACAAGCTCGAAAGTAGAGCATGGTTGACAAAAGCAGAGGATACTCTCTACCAAAGACATTATGTATCAGGGGAAGAATTCACAAGAATTTTGAATATGTATGCCACTGTCGGATAATAATTCACCGAAAGATCTAGCGGACTACAATTGATCCGATGTGAGTAACGATACTCAACCAAAAGAAGATAGAATGCAAAGGCATCAAATCATTGAATTATCTGAATAAGTCGGGTCTTGAATACAAAGGAATAACCAATCAAGGTTTGATTTACCTAGAACCAGCTCATGTTTTGGAAAGACGTCTGAGCCGAAAGATAAATTATAAGGTTCAACTGAGGACTGCATGCATTCACACACACAGGTTGAATCCATTAAATCAGATGACCATCACAAAGGATTTTAATAATTATTGCTAGACATATGGAATTAACCATAATGCAAGCAGGTAAAAAGGTCAAAAGCAATAGGCTACTGCGGATTTCGGGAGATCGAATAGCGTTCCGAAGAATTTTATGAAACACATAACAACTGAGGATGATCGAACCCCCGGTAAGTGTGAGGAATTATTCGTAAAGGCTTTCATGCGATAATGAATTGCAAAGTAGTAAGATCAAAGGATTGTCGGGATAACGGAGAGTATTTCAGGGCATCTTGTAAATAACAAGAGCAACGGGGAATGATTGTATGAATGACAGTTGCATGCAGTTATCCATAGGGGTTGACGGTGGAAGGAATCACAAAAGCAATGAGCATGAGTTCTCGGAAGAACATCAGAGAGTATCTTCGGAATCTACTGATGAAGCAGGCGATCATCTGGAATGAGGGGCTCTCCGGGAGAAAGTAGTTACGAGAACCTAAGGTTAGAGTTAGTAAAATCTTTAACCCGAAATAGACGAGAGATCAGAACCCAGAGTATAGATGAGGAATAAAAGAACCTAATGCCACCTGATTGAGATGTGGGCCCGTAACCCACAGCATCAATGTTAGTAAAAGTTTTTCAATGACTAGACTCAACTTCGGCCAAGGATGTGGAAAGGGGGCTACCTACAGGCAGTCGGCTCTGATACCAACTTGTGACGCCCCCGATCTCGACCGTACGCTAATCAATCACGCAATGCGTACGACCAAGATTAGGGACTCACTGATCGATATCACAACACAACACTAGACACAAGTTAAAGTCATACAACTTCATATTACAAGCCAGGGGCCTCGAGGGTTCGAATACAAAGCTCGACAAGCACGAGTCAGTGGAAGCAAATAATATCTGAGTACAGACATAAGTTAAACAAGTTTTGCCTTAAGAAGGCTAGCACAAACATAAGCAGCGGATCGAAAGAGGCGAGGCCTCCTGCCTGGGAACCTCCTAACTACTCCTGAGCGTCGGCGTTCTCCACGTAGTAGTAGGCTCCATCGGTGGTGTAGTAGTCGTCTCCGGCGTACTCCATCTCCTGGGCTCCATCGTCTGAACGCAGAATCGTATCGAGGGGGAAAGAGAATGCAAAGCAGCGGTGAGTACTCATCCAAAGTACTCGCAAGAATGACATCAGAACTATGCTAAGTATGCATCATTATCAAGGGGAGGGGTTATATCTGGACTGACTGCAGAAAGCAAGAATAGGGAGAAGACCTAGTCCTATCGAAGACTAGCATCTTCAGCATCTTGCAGCATTAGAAGAGAGTAGACTGGTATCTCATATATAGTCATATTATTGTAGCAATTTTATTAAGTAACCACGCCCAGAGATTCTTCCTCGACTCCCAGCGAGGAAGCAATCTCGGAGCCACAATTCATTTCAAATTTAAATCACAGTTATAGTTATATAAGGTCAAGGCACAACTCCAAGTCGTCCTGTTACCGTGGACACGGCTATTCGAATAGATTATTCATCCCTGCAGGGGTGCACCACATATTCCCCAACACGCCTGAGTCACCTCCGGCCGGACACACTTTCCTGGGTCATGCCCGGCCTCGGGATATCAGCACGTCGTCGCCCCACCTAGGCTCAACGAAGAGGCCAGCCCGCCGGTCTAAATCCTAAGCGCGCAGGTTCGTGGGCCCACTTGCCCTTGCACTCCTGCACGATGCGAACGCGGCCGGAAACAGACCTAGTACACTCCAGTCCAAGAGCTGCACCGTCCAGTCCAATCCGTCGCGCGCCGATCCATTGCTGACGTCCGAAGAGTTTCGGCTGATACAACGACGCTGAGTGCCCATAACTTCCCCACGTGAAGGTTAGTGCGTATTAAGGCCAACGACCTAACTCAGATCAAGTACCCAACCCATTAGCATTTTATTAATGCGGGGGCAAGAGCGACCCATAAAGTGCGGTCCCGTCACCCCGTCTCGAGGATGTGTGGCAAGGGCCTCTTTTGCCCGTCCACGCCTCAACATAACCCGGATGCCTTACCGGCGCATCCCACCACATCTCACACACGGGTACCCTTGGGGCCGACCCGTCTCAAGACTGTCGGGAACTCAGGTCCACCTCAACCAGGGTGGTACCGCCTGTCCCTCCAGTCCCTTCTTTCACATGTAAACAATGTCGAGTTGAAGTAACTGTGTGTTTATACACCAAGTGGATATCCGAGGAATCACCCTCGATGGATCCCACTCGAGGTATGTGTATGACAAGAGTCGCTATCGATAAATGGGAAGGAGGAACCACCCTCGATACCCACGACCGATTAGCTACGCTACAGAATTAACACCGGGAGTGCTAAGTGAGGTATCACCCTCGGCATTCGGTAGTAGCTCTGCAGTGCCATACTTAAGGGGTGTGCGGTGATGTGAGGGCCTGGCTCGTCGGTCGGTTGGCCGAGTCTTCGGGTCTTCGAGTCGTCGAGTCGCCGATGAAGAAGCAGGGACAACTGGGGCTAAGGGGTCACTGGGGATTCACTGATCAACCTATACTAAGCAGTTGGTATGATTGCAGGTATAGTAACAGTTTATCAAAAGCAGGCCATGCATCAGAATAGGAGCTAGCTAATACAGTAGCAAAATCTAATGCAAGAATGAGAGGGAAGAATGGGCGATATCGGAATGCTTAAGGGGGGTTGCTTGCCTTGCTACTCTGCGGCAAAAGGCTGATCGTCAACGGCGTAGTCGAACACAGCAGTATCATCGGTAGTCCCAGCGTCTATCGAGAGAGAGGGAGGGGGAAGAAGCAGTAAATACAAAGCAAACAATGTAACACAAAGCATAGCATGGCAATAAGTTGTGCCGGGTGTGACCTAACGCAGTTTTACTCGATACCGATGAAGGGGGAACCCATCCGGGAAGGTTTTCCCGGTTCCGGACAAATGTCGGACAGATGACCGGAGGGGGGGAATGTTCCAGGTTTGCGGTGTTAGAGGCATGTGACAGCTAGGATGTAGTGCAGGGTTGCCTAAAATCATGTCTAAACCATTTTAGCTATTTTATGATTAAAGTTGGAATTAATAGCCGGTAGTTATACACTATTTATCTGCCGGAAACAGGCGAAAAGTTACGGGTTCACCTACGTAGAGGGTCCCGACATGGAAACAGGTAGCACGGTTAGATTCGTGGTATTTTTCTGAGCAACTTTCATGTATAAAGTTTTTCGATCTGAGCTACGTTTTATTTTATATAATTTTTCAAAGATTTAGTCAATTTCTGAAATTAACAGATTAATTAATAATTCGAAAATAGCCAGAAATCACTGGACGCACCCGGTCCAGTGCACCCACAGAGGGGGCAGAGGCCGACAGGTGGGCCACAGTTGACTGGTCAGCGGACCAGTCAACAGTGGGTGACAGGTGGGCCAGCCTGCTGAGTCAGCAGGCTGACTGGGCCGGTCTGATCCGTTGCTACAGTGATCCGGCCCCACATGTCAGCGACAGTAACTAACAGAGGGTTATTTTTTAAACGCCAATTAATTAGAGATGTGGGGCCCGTTCATCAGTGACTATTAGCACTTAATTAAACGCGGATTAGCCCTAAACTAATTACCGACCGCCGGGGCCCGTTTGACAGCGAGACAGGGCCGGCCTTAATGGAACCCGCGGCGGCGGCGACCTACAGGGACGGCGGGGGCATGCCGGCGGCCGTCTCCGGCGACCAAATCGAGCGGCGCCTAGCGGGAACCGGACCAGTGTGACGAGCCGCGTCCAACAGTGCACGAGAGAGGGTCGGGGATCGACTAAAACAACGGCGGCGAGCGGGCCCGACGGCAACCGGAGCTGGCGAGCTCGGGCGGAACGCTACGGTCACGGGCGGCGCTAGAGAGAGGGAGGGATCGGACGCGGTGCTCACAGCGGTGACGAGGAGGGGTCTAGGAGGGCCGGAGGGGGTCGGAGTCGAGCTCCAGCTCAACAATGGCGTCGGCGGCCGAGGTGGAAGAACCGGACGATGGCGACGATTTGACGGAGCTCCGACTCGATTCGATGCACCAGGTGATCGAGGAGGTCCACACGGAGCTTCCGGGCCCGACGGAGAGGCGCGAGGGGAGCTGTGGCCGCGAGCTCAGCGCGGCGTGGCCATGGCAGCGCTCGGCCGAGCTCGAACGCGAGCGAGAGAGAGACAGAGGGGGGGATCTAGGGGTCCTAGGGTTTCAGGGGTGCGAGAGAGAGGCTGGGGGCTCATTCTTATCCCCGGGGGAGCCTCGACGGCTGCGCGAGCGTCGGTCGCCATGGCGCTTGCCCGCGGCCTTCTCCTGTCGCGGCGAGGAAGGAGAAAGGCTGGCCGGATTGGGCCGGGCCAGCCTGTAGCACTTGGGCCACAGTGCCCAGTAGCTCCTTTTCTTTTTCCATTTCTTTTTCTTTCTGTTTGTTTTATTCTTTTCTGTTTCCTTTTATTTACAGTACCCATTCACCTCTGGAAAATGTGATTCCTAGTCCAATAATTAAGTGGCAATATCCAGCACTGCCACTAAAAGTTTGACTCTTAGTTAAAACAGTTTGACAGTTTAAATAATTACTAAAGTCATCAAATAATTGGTTTGGCTACTGTTTTTGGATGATAGAGTCATCTAGTGAATTTTAGTGATGTTGTTTTCCTTAACACAATTAGTTATGAATTATTTTCTATTTAATGAACATTTTAGTTTTCAAATTTGAACAACTTTTATTTTCACTTTAATTTGAATTTCAATTGAATTGGAATTTGGAAGGAGAAAAGATCCCAATGATGATTAAGCATTGTTAATCATGGTGACCTGGCATTATCATGTGGGATTACTGTAGCTAACCACTGGGGGTGTTACAACTCTCCTCGTCTAACAAGAATTCTCGTCCCGAGAATTAAGAGGCAGAGTAAGGGAAAAAGTTCTGTTACGAAATTCTAACGGATCTTCTCGTTCTTGGTTGTTCTTCTCGAAGAAGTTGATCCCTTTCGTTGATATTTTCATCTCTCTACTTCAGGTCATCATGATGAAGTCATCATCCTTTCTTCGGTATCTTCATCGTCCTACGAATGCGATAAGGGGGAAAAACTCTGAAGAACGCGTCTCCACAAAGTTGGGCATCTGACGGTGAACTCAAGGGGAAAAACATGAAGTACCCTACGAGTAGTATTCAGTGAATTCATTGGGAGCAATATGCGATGGTACCAAAAGTTTCAAACGGGTAGGCAATCAATCGTTGCCTGATCAGATGAAGAAAAAGGCGGGAAGTTCAGAGCAACGAGAATAAATATCGCGTCTGATATTAGAATAGATCATCCCCTGGACGGTGGCTGGCGAGTTACATACAAAGCCAAGTGCAAAGGATACTTTGGAAACAAAGATGTACAGGAGAGTCAGGTTTCGATCCTGTGGAACTATGGGTTATGGGACCATCATGTGGATTAAGAGTAAGAAGAGCGGTGACATCTTGCACGGTCATGGTAGCAAGACATGTCAGAGGATAACCTGTCATTTATGTCGACAACAGCATCGGTACCAAGGGCGGGGAACGAAGAGAACCATCTTCCTGCTCATCGAAACGAGGCAGACCAATAGGCAAAGTTCTCATCCACCGGCGGTTACCGGAATGTTATTAACAATAGTAACATGGCCTTACTGACAGAATCGTTCACCGAGGTGTTGACCTAAACAGAGAATTATTACTGCTTAGATCATATAATCTCAAGAAAGGTTAAACAGTCCAATGGAAAGGAAAATGTGATCATCACATTAAACAATCTCTTATATACCTCCGATTGTTTTGACCACCGCATCGCAGAAGTATCATCTGTTCTTGTTTCGTGCTGTTTTTCTGTCAGATCTAAAAATATGTCGTCTCAAGATTCAGAGGGGGAGAGGTATGTTACTGAATATATTGGAAACCCTAAGGTCTATGGAGAGGTGGATCATTATGGATGGACCACGGATGACGAGGAAGATGCCAACATGAAGGAAACAAAGGATGATAGCTCTGAAGAAGAGGATGGCCCACTACCTCAGCCTGGAGACATGCATGTGGAATTCAAGAAGTCAAGCCTCCCTAAAGGATACTAACCTGAGGTTCAATTTATTCCATCTCGTTTCCTGCAGGAGAGCAAGGCGGCATTATGCAGAAAGATATTAAAGCTCGAGTTAGAGAATGAGGATCTAAGGGAGGAAAATTTAATGCTCAATTATAAGCTGAAGAAGAAGGCTACCTCATCACCACCACCTTCATCATCTCCACCACCAAAGGAGACTTGAGTACACGGGTATGGGCACTCCCCTTGGCTTGTGCCAAGCTTGGGGGAGATGCCCCGGTATCGTATCACCATCACTTCTATTTACCTTTACCTATTTTAGGTCGATCCTTAGCTCTTTCATGACCTAGTTGAATAAAAGTTTAGTATAATCTATTTTCGAGTGCTAGTTTCATGATCTATCTATCTATGTAATAAAGTGAGAGTTATATAATAAGGTTTAGTTTGAGCTTTTGCTTCTTTACTTTCTTGTTGCAATCAAAATAAAAAGGAAATAAATGAAAAGGATCATATGCTAATCTTATGGTAAGTAATGACATCACATAATGAAAAGTAAAAGTGGTAAAATTTTATTGGAGATTGACAAACATAGCATTGGTCAATGATGCAATTCATGAAAGAATTAATAAGGGAAAAGAAGATTCACATGCAAATAGACTATCTTGGACATCTTTTATGATTGTGAGCCCCCATTAAATATGATATGCCAAAATTGTTGACGTTGGACAAGGAAGACAACGTAATGATTTATGTTTGTTGATATTCACATAGAAGTTATATTGTCATAGATCCTTCAACATGTGGTGCTTGCTCAATATCTTTGCTAGCCAAAAATTCCGCACTAAGCAGAGATACTACTTGTGCATCCAAAAACCCTAAACCCAAACTCATGTTTTGAGAGTCCACCATACCTACCTATGGATTGAGTAAGATCCTTCAAGTCACTTGTCATTGGTGCACTAAGGAAATAAAAATTGCTTCTAAATGTGTTTGATCCATTAGTGTAAGAGAAAACTGAGCGTTGTACGAACTTGTGATGGCAAAGTAATAAAAGCGACGGACTGCATAATAAAGGTTGCTATCATAAAGGGGCAATATAACGTGACGTTCTTTTGCATTAAGGGATTTAGCATACAAAACAAAAAGCGCATGACAACCTCTGCTTCCCTCTGCGAAGGGCCTATCTTTTACTTTTATGCAAGAGTCAAAGTATTCTTCCCTATTCCTTTTTACTTTTTGTTTTTGCAAGCATCATGTGGTGAGGAAAGATCTAGGCACATATATCCAGTTGGATATGAGTGAGCATGAGTTATTATTGTTAACATCACCCTTGAGGTGAATACGTTGGGAGGCGAAACTATAAGCCCCTATCTTTCTATGTGTCCGGTTGAAACTTTTTGCTCATGGTTATGCTGTGAGTGTTAGTAATCATAGAAGATTAAATGATGGTTGAGTATGTGGACTTGCCAAAAGGCTCCGACACGAGACCCTTCCTGAAAATATGATGAATTGTAGTTGCAAAGTTGACTGAGAACATAGTTTGTTGGTTTTCAATAAGGTTTATGCTTTATACTTCTATGTTGTGACGAATTGTTACTTGTTCATGAGAAGTTATATGATGAAGTTATATAATAAAAGTTATATGAATAAGTTCTATGATAAAGTTTGTTGCTGCTATGATAATAAGCATGATGCTACTATGTTCGTATTTTGTTTTTATCGACACCTCTCTCTCAAACCATGTGGACATGTTTTTCGATATCGGCTTTTGCTTGAGGACAAGCGAGGTATAAGCTTGGGGGAGTTGATACGTCCAGTTTGCATCATGATTTCCTACTGTTATTTATAATGTTTTTATGCATAATAATGCTTTATGGAGTAATTCTAATGCCTTTTCTCTCATAATATGCAAGGTTTACACAAAGAGGGAGAATGCCGGCAACTGGAATTCTGGACCTGAAAAAGCATGTCGGAGACACCTATTCTGCACATCTCCAAATAAGCTGAAAATTCACGGAGAATTATTTTGGAATATATAAAAAAATACTGGAGCAAATAACTACCGGAGGGGTGCCACCTGGTGACCACAGGACACCAGCGCGCGACAGGCCCCCCAGGCGCGCCCTGGTGGGTTGTGGCCAGCCCGGCCCACCTCCGGTGCCCATCTTCTGGTACTTAAGGTCTTTTGACCTAGAAAAAATCAAGAGGGGATTTTCGGGACGGAACGCCGCCGTCTCAAGGCGGAACTTGGGCAAGAGCACTTTTGCCCTCCGGCGGAGCGATTCTGCCGGGGGAACTTCCCTCCCGGATGGGGAAATCGAAGCCATCGTCATCTCCAACAACCCTCTCATCTTTGGGAGGCCAATCTTCATCAACATCTTCAACAGAACCATCTCCTCTCAAGCCCTAGTTCATCTCTTGTGTTCAATCTTTGTACCGGAACCTCAGATTGGTACATGTGGCCTGTGGGTGACTAGTAGTGTTGATTACATCTTGTAGTTGATTACTATATTGTTTATTTGGTGGAAGATTACATGTTCAGATCCATTATGGTATTTAATACCCCTTTGATCTAGAGCATGAATATCATTTGTGAGTAGTTACCTTTGTTCTTGAGGTCACGGGAGAAGTCATGTTGCAAGTAATCATGCGAAGTTGATATGTGTTCGATATTTTGATGATATGAATGTTGTGATTCCCTTAGTGGTGTCATGTGAACGTCGACTACATGGCACTTCGCCATCTTTGGGCCTAAGGGAATGCATTGTGGAGTAGTTATTAGATGATGGGTTGCTAGAGTGACAGAAGCTTAAACCCTAGTTTATGCGCTATTTCGTAAGGGGCTGATTTGGATCCAAATGTTTAATGCTATGGTTAGATTTTATCTTAATACTTTTCTCTTAGTTGTGGATGCTTGCGAGGGGGTTAATCATAAGTGGGAGGTTTGTTCAAGTAAGAACAGCACCCAAGTACCGGTGCACCCACATATCAAATTATCAAAGTAGCGAACACAAATCAAACCAACATGATGAAAGTGACTAGATGAAATTCCCGTGTACCCTCAAGAACGCTTGCTTATTATAAGAGACCGTTTTGGCCTGTCCTTTGCCACAAAAGGATTGGGCTATCTTGCTGCACTTTATTTACCATTACCTTTACTTGCTCGTTACCAATTATCTTGCTATCAAACTACTTGTTACCTACAATTTCAGTGCTTGTAGAAATTACCTTGTTGAAAACCGCTTGTCATTTCCTTCTGCTCCTCGTTGGGTTCGACACTCTTACTTATCGAAATGACTAGATTGACCCCCTATACTTGTGGGTCGTCACTCCCCAAGTTGCTTTCCACCCAATCAATCTCTTCTAGCCAAGCCAAATCTGTGAGAGAGTGATTGAGTGTTGAGGAGACTATCATTTGAAA
Organism: Elymus sibiricus; assembly: GCA_039707655.1. NCBI lineage: Eukaryota > Viridiplantae > Streptophyta > Magnoliopsida > Poales > Poaceae > Elymus > Elymus sibiricus. The sequence continues at coordinate 207,762,608 of CM077663.1, forward strand.
CACAAGAGCAAGGAGTTCATCGTTACTATCGCATCTATTACCTTTTGGAGGGTGGTGCCTCCTAGATTGGTTAGGTGTCGCTTGGGAGCCTCCTACTTCATGTTGTGGAGTTGAACCAAGAAGTTTGTAAGGGCAAGGAGATCGCCTACTTCGTGAAGATCTACCGCGAGTTAGGCTAGTCCTCCGTGGACGTAGGCCATCATGGTATAGACAAGGTTGCTACTTCTTCAACCCATTCGTGGGTGGAGCCCTCTGTGGACTCTCGCGACCGTTACCCTCCGTGGGTTGAAGTCTCCATAAACGTGGATGTACGATAGCGCCACCTATCGGAACCACGGGAAAAATCTTCGTGTCTCAAAATTGCGTTTGATCTTCCTACCCTTATCCTCTTAAATATGCTTGTCTTTACTTTCCACCGCAATACTCGTTGACATGCATGTGTAGGGTGAACTTGATATACTAGAATTGCTAAAATCTGCCAACCAATTAACTTGGGAAATGGCTAGGTTTTTATTCGGTCAAGTAGTCTAATCACCCCCCCTCTAGACCTACTTTCGATCCCTACAAGTGGTATCGGAGCTTTGGTCTCCATTGCATTGGTCTCACAACCAAGGAGAGTATGGCCTAGTGAGGGAAACTATCACCGTAGAGGTCCATATTTTTATGGTACAAATTTTGCCAGTTGGAAGCACAAGATGAAAATGCATATTCTTGGTCATAACCCTGCCATATGGGATGTTGTTCGTATTGGCTTGCAAGGTGAATTCTTTGGTGATGGAAAGGAACCAGATCATGAAGCGACCACAGAAGAATTGAAGATGTTGCAATACAATGCTCAAGCATGTGACATTCTATTCAACTGCCTATGGACCGAAGAATTCAACAAAATCAGTCGTCTTGAGAATGCAAAGGAAATTTGGGATACTTCGGTTGATATGCACGAAGGTACCGAATCCATCAGGGAATCTAAGTTGGATGTGCTACAAAGTCAACTTGACAAGTTCAAGATGAAGGATAGTGAAGTAGTTGCGAAAATGTACTCTAGGCTTGCTCTCATCACCAATGAGATTGTCGGCTTAGGATGCGAAGAAATGACCGACAAATTCATCATCAAGAATATCCTTAGATCCTTGGATGGAAAGTACGACACCGTGTGCACATTGATCCAAATGATGCCAAACTACAAATATCTCAAGCTTACGGAAGTCATTGGAAGGATTGTTGCTCATGAGATGTCACTCAAGGACAAAGAAGAACTTCACACCAAGTCAAGTGGTGCTTACAAGGCTACAAGTGACGATCCCACTACATCAAGTGATAACCTTGTAACAAATGAAGAGATAAGCCTCATGGTCAAGAAATTCAACAAGTTCTACAAGAGTAGAGGCAAAGAAAGAAGCTCCAACTCAAGACATGAAGAGAAGCGTTCATCACGTCATAACCGGAATTGTTACAATTGTGGAAGGCCCGGACACTACTCCAATGAGTGCATGCCCCCCCACAAAAGAAGGGAAGAGTCACCTAGAAGAAAGAGCTCAAGAGATGAGTCACCTCGAAGAGAGAGAAGGAGTAGAGATGATCGTTATGAACGAAGACACCGAAGGAGAAGTAGGGACTTGGAGAAGAAGGACAAGTACACCAAGAGCTACACAAGAAGAAGACATCAAGCTCATATTGGTGAATGGGTTTCTGGCTCCGAATCCAACAACCACTCCGAGAGAAGCTATCACTCCGACTCTGACTATAGTCAAGATGAAGGTGTTGCCGGACTTGCACTCGTTTCCTCCAACTCCTATGACATATTTGATTCACCAAATGAAGGGAGTGGAAGTTGCTTTGTGGCTAAAGGCCCCAAGGTATCACACCCCGAATACATTGACTTTAATAGTGATGAGGATGACTCACTTGGACATGATGACTTGCTATTTGACAAAACTAGTGATATTAGTCAAAATGAGCTAGATAATGATTATGCTAGTCAAGATAAGTCGTGTGATGATGATAAGAAGGAAATAGAACGACTAACTAAAGAATTAAACACTCTTAAGTTAGCCCATGAATCTACTTTAGAAGATCATAGAGAGCTTGTAAGAACTCATGAGAAGCTACGCTTCGAGAAGCTCAATTTGGAGCAAGAACATGAGTTTCTTAAAGCCATCAATGACGATCTCCGAAAGAAGACTTGTTCTTATCTAGCCAAATGACTACTCTTGTCTACATTTATTCCACAAGTTAAGACTAAGCAATCTAGTAACAAAGGCAAGAAAGGTTCTTCAACTAGTAGCAATAAAATGATAAATCTAATGATATTGCTTCTAGTAGTTCTATTGATTCCACTAATGATTCTCTTAGCGAAGTTACACTTGAGCAAGAAAATGATCTATTGAAAGGGATTATAGAAAAGGGTATCTACAAAAGTCTTTCTGGATGTAAACAATTCGAGGAGATTGTACACAAGCATGGAGGATACCGGAAAAACCATGGCATTCTCTACTTCAATGCAAATGGAGTTGAATGGGAAGAAGGTCCATACCCCAAGCCCAAGTTTGTTCCTCAAAAGGAGAAGTATGAACATACTCTCCCCAAGGGAACAAAAGCTCAAGATGACCTTCCACCACAAGACCACAAGCTCAAGGGCAAGGACAAGCTTCAAGAGGAGATTGACTCATATGAAGATGAATCCCAAGCTTTGGTCAAGTGGGTTCCCAAGGCTAGCACAAGCTCAACTTCTACAAGTGCTACTTCAACTCCAAGGATTCCCATCAAGTTCATGTGGATCCCAAAGAAGAAGAACTAGAGAAGTTCTTGAGGGGTGACTCCGCCAACAAAATTCACTCACATTCATTTTTGGGAAGGACTATTTGCAATCAACTCTAACCTTATGCAAGAGTTCAAGGAGTCACACATTCCTTCAAAGGTAAGCAAGGGACAAGGTAATGAAAGAATCCGTGGACATCATCATGTATGCTTTGCACTCCATGTCCATAGATTTCCTTGTATGTGTCTCTTGTATGGGACTAACCCATGTAGGTAAGAAGAGTAAGTAACTACGAGGATTGCTCCCAACTCAAGATGATCTTCATCAACTATGAGCATCCACCACTACACCACCCACATGAAGTCTTCTATGACAAAACCTAAGGTTAGTTTATCCCTCTTAGGAGGGATGTCACATCAAGGGGGAGCTTTACTCTAAGACTTGAGTTAAAGCATCTCTTAAAGATGTGAACACATTAAATGCTTTATGTAAAAATGGTAACCCCACTTGTGCTTAACGATGAGTATGACCTATGATCAAGTATTCTTACTTGGTTCCTAAGTCAATATACTCATATATAGATGACCTCGTCATCGCAAAAGTGCTTGGTAGATACTAGAGTGGTTTTGCATGTTTGCCATATTTCATTTGACATCTTATTGTGTGATCATGTTGGTCTGCATGTCTTTACTCATTCGAGGATATCCAATTGTTGTTATTTGGGTTTCATTTTTATTTGGCCAATTGGATATACAAGGATGCCTAGGACCCCTCTCTAGCTATCTATGCTTTCTCGTCTCAAATTCTATTCATGCTACATCACAAAATTTGAGTAAGCACTTCTCGAACCCTCTGTGTGAGGAGCACTCGGAGTTCCGTTTCATCAAGAGCTGACCACAAAAACCTCCCCAATGCAACTCGGTGGAACCAACTCCAAAATCTCGGTTTCATCGATGCCTAGGGTTGATCTGGTTTTCCCTCGGTAACACCGATTCCATAATATCGGCTTCACCGAGTTTCCCTGTCAACTGACAGTTGAGGAACTCGGTGGCACCGATATTTTTGAATCGGCGTCACCGACAACGAAGGGTATATATTCTGGCGGACCCGACCTTTGAAATTGAATCTTCAAACATCCGTTTCCTCCAACCCTAGCTACCGCACTTGGACCCCTGGTCGTCGCCCTTGCCTCTACGTGCACCCTCGCCGTTGGGATCCTCGTCGTCGACGGTAATCTTCACCACCGTCGCCGCCGTAGCAGAGCCATCACCGCATTAGGGTATGGTTTCGACCCCTTCTTGCGCTCCCTTACCAATTTCTTGCGCATTAGGGTTGCTCCATCTATAAGCCACAGTTCAAAATCAATCTAATCCACAACAAACTCCATTAGATTAGAGAACGAGGAATTCTTAGGTCTGACCTTCCGCAAATTGCATCTCGGTGACACCGAGTTGTAAAATTTGGTTCTACCGATGTCGTTTTTAGGGTTACCGAGAACAGCTTCGGTGAGACCGAGCAGTTATTTTCGGTGAAACCGAAAAGGCTACCAAGTCTCTGTTAAGGCAAGTTGTCAGTCTCGGTGGCTCCGAAAAATTAAACTCGGTGCAAACCGACATTCCATTTGCAGAAGTTCAAAACTAAGATTATAAGTTCAAATTTTGAAAAACCATCTGTGTTTTGTGATGCTCAACCTCTCTACTCTTCTATGCTCTATTCACAGGATAAGCATGCCACGATCTGATGACAGCCAAAACAACTTCAAAGAGAGAGATGTGGACATGAGTTCAGGCACTAGCCCTGAAGCTAGCTCATCTTCTTCAGATGACAACCCTAGTTCACCTGACTTGCCCAAGGCTGCCACCAGGGCAAGGAAGAAGCTGAATTCTGATGAAGAGGATTCTGTTTTTGTGCCAGAGGAATGTTGGGTTACGCAGCAGAAAACAAAAAATTTCCGACCTACGCACCAGCCCAGGACCACTATGGAGACTGCATACAAGGTTTGATCTTTTTCGTTACCGACTCGTAGCGCAGCGGAAGTAGAGTCGATGACGATCGGCGGTGCAGATCCCCGCAGCTAGGATTTACAACCTCCCAACCGCGAGGATGTATACCCTCATCCGCCCCTCGGACAGCCCTCCGGGAGGCGGTCGGACAGTCCCCCGGACGGTGTCACGGACAGCCTTTCGGGAGGACCATCGAAACTCGGACAGTCACTCGGACAGCCCTTCGGGAGGACCTTCAAAACTCGTACAGTCACTCGGACAGCCCATCGGGAGGCACTCTCGAACTAAGACCGAAACTACGATCTCTCTACAGAGTTGCACACATACGGTTTCATCTATCCGGCAGGGCTTCACCATCCAGAACTAGTTCCTGCCAGAACCCAGACAGCCTTTCGGCTCTACGAAAAACTCTTTTCGTGGGAGGGAGAGAGTGAGAGCTAGCAAAGCATAGCATGTGTATGAGAGCAAGGGATGAAGAGATGGCAGCCCTCACCTCCTCTATTTATAGGAAAGCCAAGGGGTAGGATGGTCACACAAAGTACCAAACTACCCCCACTTTATGTCACACATAAAAAACCATAAGAGGGAAAAGGGGTGCCATGTGGAGCTCCATGGAGGAGCTCCACCCTTGGCCGGCCACCCCTTGCCCCCCCCCGTGAGGGGCTTCCTTGGCCCCCAAGCCCTTCTAGAAGCCTTTTGGAAATATCCCAAAAGGTGACTTTCCAAAAATATCCCAAAAAGCACTTTTACTATTCACGACGACATTTTTCAGCGTCCGTTCGAACTGAAAATATTTATTTGGGCTTAGAACATTTCCAGTACCCACTAAAATAATTTTCAATGCGATCCGGAACAATTCCGGATTAGGGATTTTCATCTGCAAAAAAGCATCCGAAGCGGTTCCGGCAGCTACGGAACATTTCCGGTTTTTCTTCCGGAAAATTTCCAGAAGTTTCCAGAATGATTCTGGCACCCTCCAAGAATTATCAGGCATGTGCCGAAACCAATTTGACTTAATGGTATCCCCTGAAACAACTTTTCAGTTTTACCAAAACTGTTCCGGTGTTCTCTCTGCGGAACTTTTCCGGTGTCCGAAACCTTTCCGGTGTCCGAAACTTTTTCGGTGATTTTCTCTCAGACTCCCTATCTAGTATTCAGCAGATAGATGACCCTTAAGCATGTGATCCTATAGGTTCGGTGAAGTATAGACATGACCCGGAACCCCTTCCGATCAATGATCAACATCGGAGCCGTGGACACCCATATTGACCCCTATACCCACACGAATGAATATTCGAGTGAACCTCCAGTTGCCGTGTGCTATTCATGTTGCTTCGCGATATGTTACAAATACCCGAGGTGAGACATGTTGGCATCCCCGTGGATCAACAACTTGTCCACTATGCCAGTTACCTCGTTACCGGTATTGTTCTCTTTTCTCGTTCCCGTGTTCCGGCATCCCCGTGATCAAATCACAAAGTGTCTGGCCAGACGATGATGGATACCGTAACACCGAGAGGGCCCAGAGATATCTCTCCATCGTCGGAGGAGCAAATCCCAATCTTGAGCTATCAAGTTACTTGACATACTTTTCCATGAACCCGTAAGCCGCCGTAATAGCCACCCATTTACGGATGACGTTTAACAAACCCCAAAGTTCATGAAGCAAGCATGAAGAAACTCGATACTCTCATGGTCTAAGGAATCATGCAAACGTTAACCATCTCTGTGTTATAAACCATTAACTAGTGACGAATGTATCTCATAGCATAACATCAATTCGGGTCGATTCAACACAAATGTTCTTCCAACATTGTGCCCTCAAAATTGCTGGCATAGACATGCCCATGATCAGGAAAACAGAACCATCATGCAACACTTGAGCTAGTCTTAGAGGCCAGACTAGGAATATATTTTACCGTTTATTATTCCACACGTGCATATGAGTCTTCCTCCGAGCCTCGTGGTTATTGTAGACTCGAGAACCATAGCAGTTATAGCATGGAACATAAACCTAATTATGAACAGGGAGATAATCAATAACATTTATTATTGCCTCTAGGGCATATCTCCTACAAGGAAGAGATAGCCAAGAGGCAGAAAGAGAAGGCTGCCAAGAGCACAGCTACAGAGGCTACTTCTTCTAAGAGGCCAGTCAGGAAGGTCTATGCTAGTGCTGATGCTATGAGGGCACCTGAGAGTGCCAAGGCCAACACTTCTATTTTTGTTGAGCCAGCAAAGAGTTCCATGCCTAAGAAGGCAGGTGATAAGAAAAGAGCCAGAAAGAGGATAGTCAAAGTCATTGGAAGGCCCACTTCCATGTATGAAGACCCAGCTGTTGCCGAGGAGGAGGAAGAGGAGGAAGAGCCAGTTGCTCAAGCTCCTCCTGCCAAGAAGAAGAAGCTCCTTGCTGATGCTATGCCAAAGCATGCTTCTTCAAGCAAGAAATTTGCACCAAAGAAGCCAGTTGCTCCAAAGTCCTAGAAGACTACTTGGGACATCCCTCTTGCTGCCAAGAACAAAACTTCAACTTCCAGAGATGCTGAGGAAGATTTGACTGTGTTGAGGAAACTCAGGCCCCACTTACCAGCTCATGATGATGCTCATCCTATAGCTGACGATATGAAGAATAGGAAGGACTCAGGACTGAGGTTGTGGAGAGAAAATGACCCCTATGCCTCCAGGAGAAGGACTGCTGTGGATGCTAGATTTCACACCAAGGAACAACAAGACTTTTATGAGACTATCGTATTGGACAAGAGCCCAGCAGTTACTGAGATGAGGTATGTTGACAGGGCATATATCAAGGAAGCTGAAGATTATTTTCCAAATGTGCAAGACAACTTCCAGTGCATTGACATTGCAAACTTTGTTTGAAGAGAGTTTACAGCCTGGGACGATGAGATGATCATGCAGTTCTACTCTACTGCTCACTTCTATCCTGATGGTAGGATCATATGGATGAATGAAGGTGTTTGGTACCAATCCACTGTTGATGAGTGGGCTACCATCTTAGGAGCCCCACAGGTATAAGAAGGTGACTTGGATGTATACACTAAGGCCAAGATGAGTCACAACTCTGTGGCAAAGATGTACAAGGAGATCCCTGCTGATTATGTGCATTCACATAAGTTTGGTTCAGTTTACTATCTGCAAGCAGGATTGCCTACTACCAACACTATCTTGAGGTACACCTTGATGCCCAAGTCAGGAGATGACAAGATGATCCAAGGCTACTCCATCAACATGCTGCACCACATTGACACCCACACCAGGTTTAGGGTGATGGATCTGATAGTTGAGACAGTGAAGAGGACAGTTGTAGATCAGAAGAGATCTTGTGGATATGCACCATACATTCAGATGCTCATCACCTCTAAGTTAGAGAAGAATGTATATGCACTTGATCGCCCACATTTGCCACTCCAGCCAGATTTCGAGGATAATGTCATGGTGATGGATTCCAGTCATCCCACTTCATCTACTGCACAGGCAGAGGCCGAGGCAGCCAGAGCCGCTAGTGCTCGGGTGCCTAGGACCAGGAGTGAGCAAATGGATCTTCTACTTAGCACAGTTCAAGGCATGCAAAAGGACATCAAGACCATCCTACATAGTCAGGGGAGTCTTGTGAGGATCATGGAGGATAAGTTTTCCACGCTGAACAACAAAGTGGATGGGCTGACTAAAACTGTGAATGAACTTAAGAAGGAAGTGGATGCAGCTCCCATTCCCCACTCTTCATATTCTGATGATGATGGAAGTCCACCTCTCAGGACCAACACTCAGTTCAAGACTCAAGCCAGAACTCCTACAGTGCCTGCTCCAGAGTTGAGGCCTTCTTCTTCAGCACCTGCCGCGGCTCCATCAGCTCCAGTGTCTACTCCATCGACATCCACCGGAACAGCTTCATCGTCTCATGGAGGAGATCATGCCCAGAGCGACGATTAGCTCTATAACTTTGAACTTTTTGGTAACTTGTTGCCAAAGGGGGAGAGGTTATAGGTCATAGGGCTTAGAGAGAGAGAGAGTGTTGCATTTTGATCTCTCTGCTTTTCAAAAAATAGTTGGTTTATTGTTTGGTGTTGCAAACCTTGTCGGTGTTTGATCATACACTCTTGTGTGATGCTACTATTGCCTATATTTGAGATGTCCATATGATGGTCATTTACTTGATGATTGGTGTGATGTGCTTTATGTAATTCACTCATATTAGTTTTTGCGCACCACCAAGTTGTATGTGACATGGAAGAGTGACCCATGATCCTAATCGATTGTGCATTTGCATTCAAACGCAAATTTAAAATAATGCACAAATTTAGGGGGAGCTCTTGCTTATCACATACCTCTCAAAGCGACGATGCTATTGATTGATTATATCTCTATCGAAGCTTTGATCTATATGTTGTCATCAATTACCAAAAAGGGGGAGACTGAAAGCACAACTTCTCCCTAGGTGGTTTTGGTAATTAATAACAACATATATTTAATGGACTAATGTTTACACTAAGTATATTTCAGAAAAAAGATCAATGTTGGATTGGCAAAGGATTGTGAGGAGACCCCAAGATGCAAGGAATAGGACTTGCCAACCTACAAGCATGGAGACTCTACATTTTACTTTGTGAGAAATCACTTTGAGTCCATAGGAAAGCCAATACTATCAAAATGGGGTGAGGTAATAATGGTGAATGAAATGCTCAAAATGATCAAGTTTAGCCACCAAAAACACTCACAAGAAAAGCGAATAATTATGAAGATATCCAAGGCAATGATTATGCATATAGGCATCACGTCCGTGTCAAGTAGACCGAAACGATTCTGCATCTACTACTATTACTCCACACATCGACCGACTCCTGCCTGCATCTAGAGTATTAAGTTCATGAAGAACAGAGTAACGCATTAGGTAAGATGACATGATGTAGAGGGATAAACTCAAGCAATATGATGAAAACCCCATCTTTTTATCCTCGATGGCAACAATACAATACGTGCCTCACTACCCCTACTTTGTCACTGGGTGAGGACACCGCAAGATTGAACCCAAAACTAAGCACTTCTCCCATTGCAAGAATTACCAATCTAGTTGGCCAAACCAAACCAATAACTCGAAGAGACTTGCAAAGATATGAAATCATGCATATAAGAATTCAGATAAGATTCAAATAATATTCATAGATAATCTGAACATAAACCCACAATTCATCGGAACTCGACAAACACACCGCAAAAGAGTATTACATCGGATAGGTCTCCATGAGGATCATGAAGAACATGGTATTGAAGAACAAAGAGAGAGAAGAAGCCATCTAGCTACTAGCTATGGACCCAAAGGTCTGTGGTAAACTACTCACGCATCATCGGAGGGGCAATGGAGTTGATGTAGATGCCCTCCGTTATCGAATCCCCCTTCGGCAGATTACCGGAAAAGGCTCCAAGATTGGATCTCACGGGAACAGAGGCTTCCGGCGGCGGAAAAGTATTTTTGTGGCTCTCTTTGGTATCCAGGGAATATTTGGGAATTTATAGGCCGAAGAATAGGGTTAGGAGGGCTGCCGTGGGGCCACAAGCCAGGGGGGCGCCCCCCCCCTAGGGCGCGCCCCTGTGGCTTGTTGCCACACGACGGCTCTCCTGCCTTCATTTCCAAGTTTGTTGGCTTTCTTCTGGTCCAAGAAAAATCATTCCGAAGATTTTATTCCGTTTGGTGTCGGAGAAACGACACCTATGGGATCGCGAGGATCCCTTTACGATTCGGCAAGGGGAAGGGTTTGTACATAGAGCAGATCTGATGATCAACACGCAGGAATTTACCCAGGTTCGGGCCGCAAAGATGCGTAAAACCCTACTCCTGCTTGGTTGTATTAGGTGTGTTCTAGCTCAAGTTCTGGGAGCGCTACAGTACTCAGCAGCTACACATGCAGAAAGGGCTGAAAAAGATCCGATCCCCCTGTAGCTACGCCTTGGGCCTCCTTTTATATGTTCAAAGGGGTCACCAACAGTGGCGTACAGTGCATACATGAGGTGTAAAAGTAGCTACAGTGCTATCATACCTAACACTGACGGTTTAGGACAAATGCATTAAATGCTCCGTTGAGGTGTCCCTTAGCGTCTTGGGGCTGGAAAAAGGGGCCGTCCCATCGCACCGCTTAAGCCCATGCACCCGACACGTTACCAGGAGGACAACAGCTAAAAGACAAGCTGGTGACCGCACTGGAGCGGTGACAGGGCAGCGAGGGCTTGCCAGGTGCGAGCCTTGCTGGGGCTGCGAGCCATCCCGGCAAGATCTTGCCGGCGCTCCAGCCTTCAGTCTTCTATCTTCTGATCATTGCCTTGTCTTGGATGCCTCTTTGACTTTATGAATCTGCATTCGGTTGTCTCCGGCAGGCCTTGCCACAGGTGTGGCTACAACTGCCCATGCACAAGTACGGGGTACTAAAGGACCCAATCCTTAGTGCACCGACAGGAGCCCCCGGGCCTGGGCCATACACGGGTGCGAGGCGTTTTTGGGCTAGGCCCAAACAGTGCACGGGCACGCGTGGCAGGAGTTATCCACCGTAATCATTCCATTTACTGCGCCGCCCACGACGCCTATTGAATGCGGGTCGTGGGGGACGTGCGCAGCGCGGCCGTTACAGCAGCGCACTCGCGAAGCGTTTCAATATTATTTTAGTAAAGAGGCGGCCTCGCGTCCTCCCATAAAAAAGGAATCCGCAGAGGCGCTGCTCATTTACCTCTTGTCTTTCCAATCTGGGAACCGCCGCCGTCTTCTTCCTTGAGTCGAAACAGAGCTTCCCCCTCTTATCCGCTGCCTCCAAGCCTTCTCCGCCTTCAACCTCTGTCTCCCATTGCCGCCATGCCGCCCAAAGCAAGCAGGGGCAAGGAGGTGGATGCCGCTGCCTCGGAGAACAAGATGGCGAAGATGCGGAAAGAGCACGTCGTCTTCCCCCCCGCTTGATGCGGCCGCACTGAGGGAGCGATATCAGTTCATGTGGGCGACAGAGACGAGAGCGCATCCGGCCACCGCCGTGAGTCTAGGTTCTTCTAGGGGCGGCCCAAATAAATATCACTTCTTTGCCGACTATTTCTATTGCGGACTCTGCCCCCCTTTCTCCGATTTCTTCAATGACATCATGCTCACCTACGGCTTCCAACTCTTGGATTTCACGCCGAATGTCGTAACTTGCATGTCCGTTTTCGCTCATCTTTGCGAAAACTTTGCCGGTGTAGTTCCTAGCACTGCTCTTTTCCACCATTACTTCATTCCCCACATCCAAAAAGGCGAGGCCCTTTCTGGCTCCATCGCTTGGATCCCACGGCCAGGAACCAAGGAGGTCTATCCAGACGGGGCCTTCCATGAGAAGTGGGATGAATGGCGGGCCAGATGGTGCTAGGTTCGGGAGACAAAAAAATCCGAAGTCCAACCTTTCTGCTTGCCGCGGCAGACGAAGATAGCGCGCGGCAATGACTGGAGCGCCTTCGATCCTGACGACAAGAAGCACACCGTCGCTACTACCAGGATTCACCGCCTCAGAGCTGCCGGGCTCACAATAGATATGATAGGCACCGATTTCCTTCGCCGGCGCATCGCCCCTTTGCAGAACAAAGGGAGACCAGCCTGGCAATTCCGGAACGCGGCAGACATCATGAGACTGCACCCTGGGCTGAATGGCAATCTGACATTTATGCAGCACGCAGCTCTCTGCCAGAAACTGTTCAAGGGCGACGTGGTATGCAAGCTGCCGGCAAGCATAGTCCCTCTATGCAACAACTCCTCTCTAGGCCCAATCATCGCCATGATGCCGGCGTTTGATGCTCACAGCCTCGACGGATCTTGGATTGAGCCATCTGAAGAGCAAGTGCAGCAATTCTTTGACAACCTGACGGAGAGGGCTATCCGGGAAGAAGAGGGCCTCGTCCGCGCCACCACTGAGGAAGAAGTGGCATACATTGCCAGCAGGGCGGAGGAAGCAAATCTTGCCGCGGAGGCCGGCAGCGCTGGCTTCGTGAAAGAGGGAACCAACGGAGAGGAAGCGCTGCCGGATGAGGATCTTGCCGAGCAGGACGAGACCGCAGAAGAATAGGGCGGCACATCAACCGAAGGCCCTTCAGCTGGAGACGCCACCGAGGAGGAACTGCACGAGGAAGCCCCGACCCTTGAACAAAGGAAGAGGCGTGTCCTTCGGAGCGCAGCTTCTGGGACCTCGGTCCGCCAAGCTTCTTCGAGCAGTGCAGCCCCCGGCAAGGGGGCAGCCGGCAAGGCCACGCAGCGGCAAGGGGCTCATCAGCAACCCGCGCCCGCCACAGCCAAGCGGCCTAGGAGCACCCCTCCACCTCCTCCCGTGGCGGAAGTCGACTTTGACCTCTCTGCCTTTAGCCCGGGAGAAGAAGAAGAAGAGTAAGGATCTTGCCGCGTCCTTTACTTTTTGAGTTTTTGGTTTTTCTTATCTCATTTATCTTGCTTCGGCCTGTTTCCGCAGGGATACAAACACTCTGGCGCAGAGGGTGACGAAGAGGGCGAAGACCTTGACGGGCGAGGAACCGCCGGCAAGCACCTCTAGTGCGCCGGAGACGATCACCATCAGCCCGGAGCCCAGCCCGCAATGCAGCCCTCGACGCAGCCCTCGACTCAGCCCCCGACGCAGCCCCCAGCGTGAGTCTATTACTCACTTTCCGCTGGCAAGTGCCGGGGTGTGCATCTTTACTGCTAACATCGCTAGGCGTGCAGGAGGAGAACAGCGACAAGGAGAACCATCAGAGGCCACCCCTGATATGCCGCCTCCGTCAACCACGCCGCCCAGAGATGGATCGCCGGCAAGGACTTCCTCTAGCGTGCTCTATCGCGATGAGGAAGAGCCGGCAAGCATGGGCACCGGCAGCTCTACGCCGGCAACCAATGTTGGCACATGTACTTGTTATTCTGCTTTCCTTCTTTTTTTTGTCTTCTTGAACTTCCATCTCAATCTCATCGTGATTTGTTTTCTTTCTTGGCCTTCAGACATTCCCTCGATAGAGCAAATGGACGTTGACACCGTCATCGAGGAGACCGCCAGGGATGCTGCCGCCGAGGCCGGCAGGCTTGCCGCCGAGGAGGCCGCCAAGAATGCTGCCACCGAAGCCTCCGCTGCTGCCGAGGCCGCCAAGGATGCCAGCGCCGAAGCTGCCAGGGCTACGCAGGAAGAAGCCGCCAAGGAAGCTGCCGAGAGGGGTGGCGAGGAGGCTAGTGACCGTACTGACGGCATCCCTGCCACAGGAGCGCCAGGCGCTACGCCGGACACAGAGCCCCCAGCTGCTGGGGAGGTGACTATTGAGGAACAGCCACCAACATCCGAAGCTCCCTCGTCAAGCAAGTACCTCAAGATTGGCGACAACTTGTTCGTCAGCATCCCAGGCACGGCAAGCACTAGGGCGCCAATTGAAGGGGAAGTCTTTGATGAAGACGCCATTGCCACTGCCGGGCTCGAGGTTGTTGATGAACCAAGCGCCAGTAGCAGCAAATCTGAAGAAGAGAAGCTCCTCAAGGCCATGCACGACAACTACCAGAAGCTCCAAGCACTCCACCGCGCCCGGAAGGAGAAACTAGACTCCAGGGCCGCGGTTGCCGATAAGGTTGAAGCAGATCTCCAGAAACACGTTGAGGAGACGCAAGCCTGGTTTGCCGAAGCTTTCCAGGAGTTGAGGACTGGCCAAGAGCAGCTGAGTCAGAGATGGAACGATCTCCTCATGAAGCAGTCTGACGTGGAGAAGGCACAGGAGGATGCCAAGCAACAGGCTGCCACAGAGGAAGCACGCCTAAGAGAGCTCCGTGTTGGGCTTGAGGCTCATGATGACGACCTGACCGCTCGCGAGAAGGCACTTGCCGACAAGCTCCACGCCAAGGACGAGGAGATTGAAAGGCTTGTCGCGCAGCGGACCCAGGATATGGAGCTGAAGCACAAGGAGGCCCTCGAGGCTCTGACTGTAGATCATGCCGGCAAGCTGAAGGAGGCCGTCGATGCCGCCAAAGCTGTAGAGGCCGCCAAGGACAAGCTCGCCGACGGTGTGAAGAAGCTGGAGGCAGATCTTGAGGAACACGGCAAGCAGATCTCTCCATAGCTTGATGGAGACGCAAGTTGCCGTATCCGACAAGACCAAGGAGCTCTACACAGCCAATGAATCCATCGCTGATCTGAAGCTGAAACTGTCCACGCTGGGGGAGACTCTGGAGACCGCCAAGGCTCGCGAGAAGACCCTGGTCAAAAGTCTCAGGGATGAAGAGGAGCTGGTCAAGAGCGCCGCCGCCACTCACAACGACTATGTGCAGGGAGTGCAAATATGGACTGAGAAGCTTGTCGACGTCGTGGAGAAGCTTGCCGCACAACTGTCTACCATGGGCCTGCAAGATCACAGGCAGCCTCTTGACGACAGGGTGTCTCCGAGCGCCAAGGTGACCATGTTCTTCGACTGTGTGCTTGGAGCTTTGGAGCAGCTCCATTCAGACCGAAAAGCCCATCTGGCCAGCGAGTCGCGCAAACTCTGCCAGGCCGTCCTCCAGAAGGTGCTCGTCAAGATGGTGCATAAAAACCCCGGCATCAACCTCAGCATCTTCGACCGCCTGCCGAAGGACGTGGACGTCAAGGCACTTGAGGAGCTTGTCGCGCCCATCGTTGACAGGGTAAGCCAAGTCAAGAGAGTTGAAGGCGATCGCCGGGATTAGCTGCCTTACTTCCCGCCGCCAACCATGCCAAGAACAATTTAGCTTATGTTAGAATTGCGGCAAGATTGATGTAATATAACTTGCTATGTTCTGGATGAATGCTATGCTATTCCCCTTGTTTAATTTCTTTCCGTATGTATACGCCTTACGCTTGGTCGGAAACTTGCCGGCGCGCGCACCCTTGCCGCGAGCGCTAGGTGCGGGACTTTAGCAGCCTGCTGGCGGTGCCGCTACCGGCAAGAGACCTTGGTGTTTTTAGTGCAGCCACCTAAACTGTTGAGCGGACTCGAAACAGGATAAGGGCACAACCAATCACAACAAGGTTCCTTCACGTGTAGGTTTTCCATACAAGAGTCGAAATCGTTCAAGGAGAATAACTTTACAAAAAATTTATTTAAAGTTTCTGCAACTTAGCTTTCCGTCGCAGTACTTCTTCCGACAAGATATCAACCTTGAACATCGCCTACTGGTATCCATACCCTCCTTTCCCCCCGGCAAACTTGCATGCGAGGGAACCTTCTGTCCTTTGAGAAAAAGAAAGAAGAGAAAATAGAGATATGGAACCTTGGCGGTTCGTTAGTACTTGCTGGAAGCAGGTGTAATACAATATCTCAGATACACATGCATGTAAATAAACATGAACATCAACAAGATTTGCAAAACACTTAGGCTTTATTTAACTATGCACAGGGTCTGCGCCTGGCTTTGTACAAAGGATCACATGCTACAGCGGCAAGACTTGTACAAAAGGTGGTTGCCGGGAGGCCCGGCAACCGCGCCTTATGGATAGAACTTACGAAGATGCTCCATATTCCAGGAGTTGCTCACCGGAATACCGTCTTCGGTCTCCAGGCGGACTGCGCCAGGCCTGGTGACTCGTACTACCCGATAAGGGCCTTCCCACTTCGGCGTCAACTTGTTGGAATTCTTGGCCGACTGAACGTGCCGAAGAACAAGGTCGCCTTCCTCAAGACTCCGGGCATGAACCTTGCGGCTATGATAGTGGCGCAAAGCTTGCTGGTAGCGTGCAGCTCGCACAGCAGCCTGGAGACAATCCTCCTCAAGGAGCACAGCGTCGTCTTGCCGCAGCTGCTCTTGCTCGAGCTCATCATAAGCGAGCACTCGAGGTGACCCGTATGTGAGTTCCGTGGGGAGAACTGCTTCCGCCCCATAGACTAGGGAGAAGGGTGTCTGGCCGGTAGCTCGATTTGGTGTCGTCCTGATTGACCAAAGAACCACCGGCAAC
The DNA here is from genome assembly GCA_039707655.1 of Elymus sibiricus. Classification (NCBI taxonomy): domain Eukaryota; kingdom Viridiplantae; phylum Streptophyta; class Magnoliopsida; order Poales; family Poaceae; genus Elymus; species Elymus sibiricus. The sequence goes on from CM077663.1 coordinate 207,779,308, forward strand.
TCATCAACCCAGCGCCTTCCGCACTTACGCAGCCTCTCGAAAGTCCTCGTTCTGAGGCCTCGCAGCACTTCAGCATTAGCCCTTTCCGCCTGGCCGTTGCTCCTCGGGTGGGCAAGAGAAGCAAAACAAATCTTGCCGCCAAGGTCTTGGACATACTGCATGAAGGTGTGGCTCGTGAACTGTGTGCCGTTGTCGGTGATGATCCTATTTGGTACACCAAAGCGGCAAACTATACCTTTGAAGAACTTGACGGCTGACTGTGCTGTCACCTTCCTCACTGCTTCCACTTCCGGCCACTTTGTAAACTTGTCGATTGCAACGTACAAGTACTCAAAGCCCCCGGTAGCACGGGGAAAAGGGCCCAAGATGTCGAGCCCCCGGACCGAGAATGGCCAGGAGAGAGGGATTGTCTGAAGAGCTTGAGCTGGTTGATGCAATTTCTTCGAATGAAACTAGCATGCTTCACACTTGGTTACTAGCGTAGTTGCATCCTGGAGGGCAGTGGGCCAAAAGAAACCTTGCCAAAATGCCTTGCCGGCAAGAGCCCTTGACCCTATGTGGGAGCCACATATGCCTCCATGAATCTCTGCCAACAGCTCCAGTCCATCCTCCCGAGGAATGCATTTCAATTTCACACCGTTCGGCCTCTTTCTGTACAGGACATTGTCCACAAACTGGTACATTTTAGACCGACGTGCTACTTTCTCTGCTTCTTCCTGCTCTTCGGGGAGTTCTCCTGTCTGAAGGAAATGGACGATGTGATGTGCCCATGCTGGAGCCTGAGGCTCGACGGCAAGGACTAAAGGCATATCTTCTACCGCGGGAGCAGTTGTCTCGACAGCAAGGGCCTGAGACCCTGCCGGAGTTTGCTGTTCCCCGACAAGCTTGGCGGGAGCGTTTGTCTCGACGGCAAGAGCCTGAGGCCCTGTCAGAGCCTGTCGCTCACCGGCAAGCTTGGCGTTGCTCCCGGCAACTTCCTTGCCAGTGGCTTCTGGGAGCTCTGCCGGGAAGTACTTGCCGGAACTCAACTTTCTTCTTTTCTCTTGTCCCATCGATGGTGTCACGGACGGTTGAGTCAGTCGAAGCACAAAAGTCCCTGGTTCCACAGGTAACTTGAGAGCAGTGCATTTTGACAGGCCATCAGCAATGCTGTTCTCTGCACGAGGAACGTGCTCCATTTGCAGGCCGTCAAAATGCTCTTCCAACTTCCTCACTTCATCTACATAAGCTTCCATCAACGGGCTCTGATACTCTTTGTTGACTTGTTTGACGACAAGCTGAGAATCGCCTCTGACAATAAGCTTCTGGATTCCAAGGTCTGCCGCGATCCTGAGACCGGCAAGCAACCCTTCATACTCCGCAGTATTGTTCGTTGGCCTCTCCCGGGGAAAATGCATCTGAACCACGTATTTGAGGTGCTCTCTGGTGGGTGCGACAAGCAGCACGCCAGCACCGGCGCCTTGCAGCGAGAAAGCCCCATCAAAATACATGATCCACTCTTGATTCGTTTCCTTGCCGGGGAGAGTTGACTCTGGAACTTCTTCATCTGGCGTTGGGGTCCATTCTGCAATGAACTTCGCCAAAGCTCTGCTCTGGATGGTTGAAGTACTTTCGAACTTGAGACCAAAACTTGACAGCTCCAAAGCCCACTCCACAATCCTGCCGGTAGCATCTGGGTTCCGCAAAATCCGCTGCAATGGAAGGCGAGTGACAACGGTGATCTCGTGTGCTTGGAAGTAATGGCGTAGCTTCCTCGATGCCATGAGGAGGCCGAAGAGCAACTTCTGCACACCAGAATATCTTGACCTAGCCCCCTGCAAAAGGGAGCTGACAAAACAGACCGGGCGCTGCACCATTTTCTTCTTCTGAATTGCTTGATTTGTCTGCGCAGGTTCAACCTTGTCGGCACCAGATCATGCCGGGGAAGGTCCCATCTCGTCATTTGGCGGTCCTGCCGCTGGCGCTGCTTCTTCATCAGCTTCTCTCTCTGCCACTAACGCAGCACTTACCACTTGATTCGTTGCCGCTAGATATAGCAGCAACGGCTCTTGTGGTTTTGGCGCGACTAGTACTGGTGGAGAGGAGAGGTACTTCTTCAAATCCTGCAGCGCTGCCTCCGCTTCCGGAGTCCATTTCATTGGACCTGCCTTCTTCCAAATTTTGAAAAAGGGGAGGGCGCGCTCAGCAGATTTTGAGATGAACCTACTCAGAGTAGCAACGCAGCCGGCAAGACGGCGCACATCTTTGACACGTCTTGGCGCTTCAATTTGCTTAATTGCTTTGATCTTGTCGGGATTCGCTTCAATTCCATGTTGAGATACAAAGAACCCGAGAAGCTTGCCGGATGGGACACCAAACACACACTTCTCAGGGTTGAGCTTCAAGTTGATTTTGCGCAGATTTGCAAATGTTTCTTCTAAATTTGATATGAGCGTCGCCTTATCCTTAGTTTTGACCACTATATCATCCATGTAAGCTTCCATATTTCTATGTAGCTGGGGCTCAAAACCAATCTGGACCGCTCTTGCAAATGTAGAACCGGCACTTTTCAACCCGAAAGGCATACGCAAAAAGCAGTATGTACCACATGGGGTGATAAATGCGGTCTTCTCTTCGTCTTCCTTGGCCATGAAAATCTGATGATAACCTGAATAGGCGTCAAGGAATGACAGAAAATCGCAGCCGGCAGTGGAGTCCACAATCTGGTCGATGCGCGGCAAGGGAAAATGATCTTTTGGACAGGTTTTATTGATATCTGTATAGTCAATACATAGCCTCCACTTTCCATTCGCCTTGCGCACTACAACTGGATTGGCCAACCATGTTGGATGAAGTACTCCTCTAACCAAGCCTGCCACTTCTAACTTCTTAATTTGTTCGGCAATAAACTGTTGCCGCTCCAAAGCTTGCTTCCTGACTTTTTGCTTGACGGGCCGCGCGTGTGGACAGACGGCAAGGTGGTGCTCAATCACCTCCCTGGGAACACCGGAGATATCAGATGGTTGCCATGCAAACACATCAATATTCGCCTGCAGGAAGGCAATGAGCGCGCTTTCCTATTTGCTGTCGAGGGTGGAACTTATGGTGCAAGTTCCTCCCGAGCCATCTTCCTTGGCGGGCACCTTCTTGATCTCTGGCGGAGCAGCCTTGGACTTCTTGCTCTTACCGGTGGAGCTCTCAGGCACGTACTCAACGGGAGCGCAGCACTCCGAGGAGGTGTGCTTGCCGGAGTGTGTGCGAGAGGTCTTGCCGGTCTTCTTCCCCCTGGGAGCTTCAGCGGTAGGAGCAAGTGCCTTGGCGGTAGATGCTGCAACTGCCTCCCGGTAGAGCTGATCGGTGCAGATAAGCGCGTCCTTCTTGTCGGAGCCGACAGTGATAACGCTCATCGGCCCAGGCATCTTCAGCACATTGTAGGCGTAGTGTGATGCCGCCATGAATTTGGCCAGCGCTGGGCGGCCAAGGATCCCATTATATGGCAACGGGATCTTGGCGACGTCAAACACAATCTTCTCAGTTCTGAAGTTCAGGTCACTGCCAAATGTCACCGGCAGCGTGATCTTCCCTTTGGGCTGGCTCCTTCCTGGATTGACCCCTTGAAACGAGCCCGTTTCCTCGAGATCTCCACCAGGAATTTGCAATCTCTTGATTACCTCGGGTGAGATCAAGTTCAAACCGACCCCACCGTCAACTAACATCTTCGTCACTTTGAGGTTGCGAATCGTTGGTGAGACCAATAACGGCAAACACCCAACCGCAGTTACACGATCAGGGTGATCCTCAATGTCAAAAATGATAGGCGTGTTGGACCACTTCAAAGGCTTCCGGGCGCCGACAGATGGCTCAGTCGCATTAACCTCACGCGCCCACTGTTTAAGTTGGCGGTGGGAAGAATGCAACGAGGCACCTCCGTCAACGCACATGGCGTCCGTAGCTTTCTGGAACTCTTGCTCACTGGATTCATCGTCCTACTCCATGTCATCATCACCCCCCTCTTGCTTGTCGCGGCCTCGAGCGGGCCGGTCCTTCTGTTGCTTGGCCTTGCCGCGGAGACCTCCTTGGCCACCACGCTTCTTGCCGGACCCCTCCGTGCCATCCTGGGCCTTCTCCTTGTCTCGCCTCTCGTACTCGGCTTTTTGCTTCTCGACTACTCGACTTGCCGGCAGTCCTGGAGATCGTGGCCCTTGGTGCGATGGATCTTGCAGTACTGCTTGCCGGAACCGTCTGGCTTGTCGGCAACCGCCAAGGCTTGGCAAGAGGCACACCCGGCAACATCTTTGCCGGGGTCGTCAACCTTGGCCTTCTTGGTGGTACCGGGGTTGCCGGATCCCTCAACGGCAAGCACGGCCTTGCCCTTGCGCTTCCTGTTACGCCGCCGGCCCTTCTTTGCCGGAGCGGCGGTGTCCTCGTCTCCAGAGTCGACCCCTGCACCAGCATCTTCACCGGGGAGTCTCCTCCCTTCTTCAGCTCGAGCACACTTATCTTCCAGAGCATAAAGCTCGGCAACATCCCTGATCTTGTTCATCGCCAGCTCTTCCCGCATCCTGCGGTTGCGCGCGTTCTGATGGAACGCGCTGATAACAGTGGGAGGATGAACGTCTGGAATGTTGTGATGTATGCGGCTGAACCTCTGGATGTACTTGCGCAAAGTCTCACCTTCCTTCTGGGGGATGATATGCAGATCACTTTCCTGGCCAGGAGCTTGGTGCCCTCCAGTAAAGGCGCCAACAAACTCATGGCACAGGTCTGCCCAAGAAGAGATGGAATTCTCCGGCAGGTGCATCAACCACGACCTGACGTTGGGCTTAAGCACCAACGGGAAGTAGTTGTCGAGTATCTTGTCGTCACGAGCCCCGGCAGCCTGCATCGCAATGGTGTAGATGCTCAGGAACTCTGATGGATGAGTCTTGCCATCATATTTCTCCGGAACCTCCGGCTTGAACGTGCGGGAATTGGGCCACTGGACTCGCCGCAGCTCTCGGGTAAACACTGGACAACCCACCTCGTAAGGTAGATCGACAGGATACCCCGGCGCAGGCTTATCTACAGTGGGTCCCGCGCGCTTATCAGATTGATGGCGCGCTTCCCGACACCGCTCGATGGTAGTTCGAGCGTCTTCCTTGCCTCGCTCCCGAAGAACTTGACGTTGATCGCGGCGAGTTCGTAGATCGGACGACGCCGTGGAATCGTCATCACGGGTGTCGACCCGTCGAGTCAGTGTCCGCTGCTGCCGCTGTGGGGGAGAGTACACCGTAGTTGAACCGCCCACAGTCTTCTCACCGCCGATGCGTGCCGGCTCGATGGACTGCCATCGCGAGGGCTCCGCCTGCTCTGGCTTATCTTCGTTGGCGAGGCCGACGAGGCTCTGAATGGTGGCTCTCCATTCATCGAGCTTGTCCGCAGCAGGAGGAAAGTTTAGAAGCAGCTGCGCACGTGCCAGCGCTTCTGCTCGTGTAGGCGGCGGCGATAGGTGCGAGGAACGTGATGTGCTCTGACTCCCAACTATGTTGGAAGGAGCTACATCACGGTCCCGCGACCGTACACCACTTCCACCAGCATGCGTATGTGCATGCTGGTCTCGCACATCCCAAGGTTGATGCTCAGGAGACTTTCCATGGGGGCGCCGGGACCCACCAACATCACGGCGACTTTCATCGCGCGTGCCCTGAGAAGGTCGCGGCACGTGCGCCGGTGTGGGTGTCTTGGAAGGCGCCCTTCCATCTCTGGAGTTCGCCGCACCGCCTACTGGCAGCACAGCTCCATCCTTGGATCCAATGGCGCGAACGACGCCACTCGCCTGGCTACGATCACCAGAGCGTCGTGGAAGCTCTGGATCTCTACTTCCTCCTCCACCCGCGTCAGCACCATCGCCCGTGCGTGTAAGCACAGGCGCAGCGGACGTGGATGGACCAACCGCCGTGAAACCCTTCCTCTTGGGGGCCATGGCGACGAAGGTGATGAAGAACTGGCGCGCTAGTCACCAGATCAGGTCCGCACAACCTCTTTATCCCCTACCTGGCGCGCCAAAGATGTCGGAGAAACGACACCTATGGGATCGCGAGGATCCCTTTACGATTCGGCAAGGGGAAGGGTTTGTACAGAGAGCAGATCTGATGATCAACACGCAGGAATTTACCCAGGTTCGGGCCGCAAAGATGCGTAAAACCCTACTCCTGCTTGGTTGTATTAGGTGTGTTCTAGCTCAAGTTCTGGGAGCGCTACAGTACTCAGCAGCTACACATGCAGAAAGGGCTGAAAAAGATCCGATCCCCCTGTAGCTACGCCTTGGGCCTCCTTTTATACGTTCAAAGGGGTCACCAACAGTGGCGTACAGTGCATACATGAGGTGTAAAAGTAGCTACAGTGCTATCATACCTAACACTCACGGTTTAGGACAAATGCATTAAATGCTCCGTTGAGGTGTCCCTTAGCGTCTTGGGGCTGGAAAAAGGGGCCGTCCCATCGCACTGCTTAAGCCCATCCACCGCTAGCACCCGACACGTTACCAGGAGGACAACAGCTAAAAGACAAGCCGGTGACCGCACTGGAGCGGTGACAGGGCAGCGAGGGCTTGCCGGGTGCGAGCCTTGTCGGGGCTGTGAGCCATCCCGGCAAGATCTTGCCGGCGCTCCAGCCTTCAGTCTTCTATCTTCTGATCATTGCCTTGTCTTGGATGCCTCTTTGACTTTATGAATCTGCATTCGGTTGTCTCCGGCAGGCCTTGCCACAGGTGTGGCTACAACTGCCCATGCACAAGTACGGGGTACTAAAGGACCCAATCCTTAGTGCACCGACATTTGGACTCCGTTTAATATTCCTTATCTGCAATACTCAAAAACATGGAAAAAACAGAAACTGGCACTAGGCTCTAGATTAATAGGTTAGTCCCAAAAATAATATAAAATAGCATATTAATGCATATAAAACATCCAAAACAGATTATATAATAGCATGGAACAATCAAAAAAATTAGATACGTTGGAGACGTATCAAGCATCCCCAAGCTTAATTCCTGCTCGTCCTCGAGTAGGTAAATGATAAAAACAGAATTTTTGATGTGGAATGCTACCTAACATATTTATCCATGTAATATTCTTTATTGTGGCAGGAATATTCAGATCCATAAGATTCAAAGCAAAAGTCTAATATTGACATAAAAACAGTAATACTTCGAGCATACCAACAAGGCAATTGTGTCCTTTCGAAATAACATGGCCTTAGAAAGTTATCCCTACAAAATCATATGGTCTGGCTATGCTCCATCTTCCCCACACAAAGTATCTAAATCATGCACAACCCCGATGACAAGCCAAGCAATTGTTTCACACTTTTTATGTTCTCAAACCTTTTCAACTCTCACGCAATACATGAGCGTGAGCCATGGATATAGCACTATAGGTGGAATAGAATATGGTGGAGGTCGCAAGGAAAAAGGAGAAGATAGTCTCACATCAACTAGGCGTATCAACGGGCTATGGAGATGCCCATCAATAGATATCAATGTGAGTGAGTAGGGATTGCCATGCAACGGATGCACTAGAGCTATAAGTGTATGAAAGCTCAAAAAGAAAACTAAGTGGTTGTGCATATGATGAAAAATTCCACTAGTTATATGAAAGTGACAAAATAGGAGACTCTCTATCATGAAGATCATGGTGCTACTTTGAAGCACAAGTGTGGAAAAAGGTAGTAGCATTGTCCCTTCTCTCTTTCTCTCATATTTTTTTTCCTTTTTTTTATTTTGGTGGGCATCTTTGGCCTTTTTTTTATTTGGGCTTCGATGGCCTCTTTTATTATTTGTAAAGTCCGGAGACTCATCCCAACTTGTGAGGGATTCATAGCTTCCATCATCCTTTTCTCTCACGGGACAAATGCTCTAATAATGAAAATCATCACACTTTTATTTACTTACAACTCGATACCTAGAACAAAATATGACTCTATATGCAATATGAAAGTGATGGTGCATGTCATGAAAAAACGGAATGGTGGAAGTTGCATGGCAATATATCTCGGAATGGCTATGGAAATGCCATAATAGGTAGGTATGGTGGCTGTTTTGAGGAAAATATATGGTGCCTGTTTTGAGGAAGGTAGGTTTGATGCACCGGCGAAAGTTGCGCGGTACTAGAGTGGCTAGTAATGATGGAAGGGTGAGAGTGCGTATAATCCATGGACTCAACATTAGTCATAAAGAACTCACATACTTATTGCAAAAGTATATTAGTTATCAAACAAAGCATTAGACACATGCTCCTAGGGGAGAGATTGGTAGGAGTTAACCATCGCGCGCTCCCGACCCTCACACAAAGGTTGACAATCATTAAACAAATCATGCTCCGACTTCGTTACATAACGGTTCACCATACGTGCATGCTATGGGAATCACAAACTTCAACACAAGTATTTCTTCCAATTCACAACTACTCACTAGCATGACTCTCATATTACCATCTTCATATCTCAAAACTATATGCAAAGAATCAAACTTCTCATAGTATCCAATGCACTTAATATGAAAGTTTTTATTATATCCCTCTTGGATGCCCATTATATTAGGACTAAATTCACAACCTAAACCAATTACCATGCTGTTTAAGACTCTCAAAATAATATAAGTGAGGTACGAGAGTTCAATAATTTCTATAAAATCAAACACCGCCGTGCTCTAAAAAGATATAAGTGAAGTACTAGAGCAACATTGCCTAGCTCAAAAGATATAAGTGAAGCACATAGAGTATTCTAATAAATTCACGATTCAGCGTGTCTCTCTAAAAAAAATGTGTGCAGCAAGTATGATTGTGGCAAACTAAAAAGCAAAGACTCATATCATACAATACGCTACAAGCAAAACACATATCATGTGGTGAATAAAAATATAGCCTCAAGTAAATTTACCGATGGATTGAAGACGAAAGAGGGGATGCCTTCCGGGGCATCCCCAAGCTTAGGCTTTTTGGTATCCTTGAATATGGCTTGGGGTGCCTTGGGCATCCCCAATCTTAGGCTCTTGCCACTCCTTAATTATTCCATAGTCCATCAAATCTTTACCCAAAACTTGAAAACTTCACAACACAAAACTCAACAGAAAACTCATGAGATCCGTTAGTATAAGAAAAATAAATCACCACTTAGGTACTGTTGTGAACTCATTCTTTATTTATATTGGTGTAATATATACTGTATTCTAACTTCTCCATGGTTCATACCCCCCGATACAACCCATAGATACAAATAAATAAGCAAACAACACAAAGAAAAACAGAATCTGTCTAAAACAGAACAGTATGTAGCAATCTATAGACTTCGAATACTTATGTAACTCCAAAAATTCTGAAAAATTAGAACAATCAGGAAAATTTGTATATAAATCTTTTGTAAAAATTTCAGATCAAAATCACTTTCCAGTGAATTTATAAAATTCCTGGACTGAGAGAAAAAGTTTCTGTTTTTCAGCAAAATCAAATCACAAACACCGTAGACCATCCCAAAAGTCTTACTTGGCTCAAACACTAATTTAAACAAGAAAACACAATTATTACCGAGGTAATAATGTGCAAAACACTCAAAAATAGAAGCAAAAACAAAAGCATAAAAATAAAATTGGGTTGCCTCCCAACAAGCGCTATTGTTTAACGCCCCTAGCTAGGCATAACGCAATAGATCTAGGTATTGTCATCTTTGGTATGCAACCAATAAGTAGCTCTCATAATAGATTCATAAGGTAATTTTATTTTCTTTCTAGGAAAGTGCTCCATGCCTTTCCTTAATGGAAATTGGAATCTAATATTTCCTTCCTTCATATCAATAATTGCACCAATCGTTCTAAGGAAAGGTCTACCAAGAATAATAGGACATGTAGGATTGCAATCTATATCAAGAACAATGAAATCTACGGGCACATAATTCCTATTTGCAACAATAAGAACATCATTAATTCTTCCCATAGGTTTCTTAATGGTGGAATCAGCTAGATGCAAATTTAAAGAGCAATCATCAAATTCATGGAAACCTAGCACATCACATAAAGTTTTTGGGATCGTGGAAACACTAGCACCCAAATCACACAAAGCATGGCACTCATAATCTTTAATTTTAATCTTAATAGTAGGTTACCACTCATCATAAAGCTTTCTAGGTATAGAAACTTTCAACTCAAGTTTTTCTTCAAAAGATTTCATCAAAGCATCCACGATATGTTTAGTAAAAGCTTTATTTTGATTATAAGCATGTGGAGAATTCAACATGGATTGCAACAAGGAAACACAATCAATCAAAGAACAACTATCATAATTAAAGTCCTTGAAATCCAAAGGAGTGGGTTCATTGCTATCTAAAGTTTTGACATCTTCAATCCCACTTTTATCAATCTTAGCATTAAGATCTATAAACTCCGAATCATTGGGACACCTTTTAACTAAAGTTGACTGATCTACAGTCCCATCTTTATCAAGATTTACATTAGAAAAGAAAGATTCAATAGGAGTCACATCAATCACTTTAAGATCTTCATCATTATTTAAAGATTCTGGCTTCGCGGCCATTTTATTGACTAAGGTAGCTTGTTTATCAGAAATTTGGCCTACCAAGTCTTCTAGGTGAGCAAACTGAGATTTCAAACCACAAAATTCCTTAGTCATATCATCAAGTTCTTTATTCATGTATTCCAAAATAGACCTTTGTTCTTTGAGCTCGTTCCTAAAGAAACCATTATGGTCAAATTGGAGCGACATGAAGCCCTTAGCATTATTCTCAATATCTTCCAACTCCCTAAGATAAGGATCAAAACTTTTGGGTTGAGCCATGGAAACGAGTAAACGGAAAACAAACAAAAAGACGAATGGAAGAAGGGCGAATAAAAAGGCAAATATTTTTGGAAAATCGTTTTAGAAGTGGGGGAGAGGAAAACGAGAGGCAAATGGAAAATAATGTAAATGCAAGAGATGATTTTGTGATGGGTACTTGGTAGGCTAGATGTAGATCTCCCCGGCAACGGTGCCAGAAATCCTTCTTGCTACTTCTCGAGCATGCGTTGGTTTTCCCTTGAAGAGGAAAGGGTGATGCAGCAAAGTAGATAAGTATTTCCCTCAATTGTTGAGAACCAAGGTATCAATCCAGTAGGAGATACAAGAAAGTCACCAATGGATGTACCTACACAAATAATCAAACACTTGCACCCAACGCTATAAAGGGGTTGTCAATCCCTTCACGGTTACTTGCAAGGATGAGATCTGATAGAGATAGATAGATAGGTTTGCTAAAACGGAAAGTAAAACAAAAGTAAAAAGATTGCAGCTAAGTATTTTTGGTATTTTTGGTTTATAGATCTGAAAATATAAGATGGAAAATAGACCCGGGGGCCATAGGTTTCACTAGAGGCTTCTCTCACGAAGGAAAATAATACGGTGGGTGAACAAATTACTGTCGAGCAATTGATAGAAAAGCGAATAATTATGAAGATATCCAATGCAATGATTATGCATATAGGCATCACGTCTGTGTCAAGTAGATCAAAATGATTCTGCATCTACTACTATTACTCCACACATCGACCGACTCCTGCCTGCATCTAGAGTATTAAGTTCATGAAGAACAGAGTAACGCATTAGGTAAGATGACATGATGTAGAGGGATAAACTCAAGCAATATGATGACAACCCCATATTTTTATCCTCGATGGCAACAATACAATACGTGCCTCTCTACCCCTACTTTGTCACTGGGTGAGGACACCGCAAGATTGAACCCAAAACTAAGCACTTCTCCCATTGCAAGAATTACCAATCTAGTTGGCCAAACCAAACCAATAACTCGAAGAAACTTGCAAAGATATGAAATCATGCATATAAGAATTCAGAGAAGATTCAAATAATATTCATAGATAATCTGAACATAAACCCACAATTCATCGGATCTCGACAAACACACTGCAAAAGAGTATTGCATCGGATAGATCTCCATGAAGATCATGAAGAACATGGTATTGAAGAACAAAGAGAGAGAAGAAGCCATCAAGCTACTAGCTATGGACCCAAAGGTCTGTGGTAAACTACTCACGCATCATCAGAGGGGCAATGGAGTTTATGTAGATGCCCTCCGTGATCGAATCCCTCTCCGGCAGATTACCAGAAAAGGCTCCAAGATTGGATCTCACGGGAACAGAGGCTTCCGGCGGAGGAAAAGTATTTTCGTGGCTCTCTTTGGTATCCAAGGAATATTTGGGAATTTATAGGCCGAAGAATAGGGTTAGGAGGGCTGCCGTGGGGCCACAAGCCAGGGGGGCGCCCCCCCTAGGGCGCGCCCCTGTGGCTTGTCGCCACACGGCAGCTCTCCTGCCTTCATCTCCAAGTTTGTTGGCTTTCTTCTGGTCCAAGAAAAATCATTCCGAAGATTTTATTCCGTTTGGACTCCGTTTAATATTCCTTATCTACAATACTCAAAAACATGGAAAAAACAGAAACTGGCACTAGGCTCTAGATTAATAGGTTAGTCCCAAAAATAATATAAAATAGCATATTAATGCATATAAAACATCCAAAACAGATAATATAATAGCATGGAACAATCAAAAATTATAGATACGTTGGAAATAAAAGTACTAAAAATGAACTCAATTATTCAGATCCAGTCCTAAATAAACGTCCATAATGATTGCAAACTGGACCAACTCAACGCACGACAATTCAATCGCTTAATCTCCCATTCAATCGACTTATAGAAGAATCCTAATTGCTATGGTTTTGATTAGAAATGTATCGGTCGGCTAACGATCACCTTTTGTTCTTGCATACGAGAGGAAGGGTTGCCCTTCGGTAGAACCACTTCGGTGCGCCATCGGAGATCAGGCGGATGGTCGGAGTACGTGGTAGGGCTGCTAGGAGCACGACAGCGACGGCTGCATAGGGCTGGGTGGGGATACGACGGCTCACTCGGGGTCGGGCTATGGTACATGGCCCATCCCATTCGTCAAAAGCGGTCACGGCCACGGCCCACCTATCATACATGGACTACCTGTCCAAAGATATCCGGCCCCACACGTCAATAACTGACAAGATAATGGTCAACTGCTTTGACCCGACGGCAAGGCTCCGTTTGGGCTCTTGTGAGAATGGGGCGAGAGGTGGAGGGGAAAAGTGAGGAAAGTTAGATGCCTTGGGCAAAACAGAGCACAACTAAGGTAGGAGGGGCACGGAAATAGAAATCCCTAGTTTTATTATAAAAGGATGGATTTTTTTATGTTTTTTGTTAGTTTAGTCAGATGCAATTATTTTTGTTTTTCCGAGACAACTCTTCTGTGGTGCTAAAGCTAGGTCTTCTTAACTCAATTTCCTTACCACGCGTTGTTTTTAGTAATCAAAGATTTGACGTGAAGAAGGTCGTGCCGGGGAAGGTTTCCCAGTGAACGAAGCGCTCGCACTTTCTCCCCTTCCAGGTCGAACAAATCGTTTGCACCTGGATTCCCTCCCCGTGGCGGGTTTCAAAGCAAATATACTAGAACTATGAAATTAAATTGCATACCCTACGAACTTTCTTTTCTCACTGATCACCCTCCCGCCTTCCTAATTTGGGTGGACCTGCCCACCCCCAAATAATATACATCTCTACTACCTAAAAGAAACGGAGCGTTCCGTTTCCCATCTTATGTCGAAATTTCGTCCCACCCTTTCGTCTTCCCTCCCCATACGGTATACCCACCCCCTCCAAATTTCCTCCCTCTGCCCCGACTTTCCTCCCTCCTGGTTTACAATCTTTTTTTAGAACAAGCATGAGGGCTACGTGCCCATGTATTAAGATAGAGAGAAATTACATATACAAGGTTCACTCGACGCGTCAACAGACGGGTTGCCTCAAGCACTCCACCCACCCTTTACTCTACTATGGGATCACTCACTTCAAACTACCATTACACACCAGTTTCCAGTCTCGGCAGTGGTTAGAAATTTGTTCAAAGACGCCATGGGGGAGAAGCAGTTTGTTTTTGAACACGCGCTGGTTTCTTTCCAGCCAAATGCATCGAAGAGTGAACATGATAGCATAGCTCACCCCTTTCCTGTTCGGCACCGGGGTAGCCTAATGGGCTGATGTCCACCACTCCAGCAGCTGGGCGTTAGTGCATGGGGCAAGGTGGGGAGTGCCGAGCCACCTGAACACCATGAACCATACCTCCCGTGCATAGGGGCAACACAAGAGCAACTGCTCAATGATCTCGACTTGCTGCGCACTGATACGTCTCCAACGTATCTATAATTTTTCCTTGTTCCATGCTGTTATATTATCATTCTTGGATGTTTTACAATCATTTTATTACAACTTTATATCATTTTTGGGACTAACCTATTAACATAGTGTCAAAGTGCCAGTTGCTGTTTTTGCTTGTTTTTTACTTCGCAGGAAATCAGTACCATACAAAGATGAAACGCTGCGGGGATTTTTGTGGATTTTTTACGGACCAGAAGAAACCAGATGAGCCAAAGAACACCAAAAGAGGGGGCCCAGGGTGGCCAACACCCACATGGGCGCGCCAGAGGCCCCCTAGCGCGCCCTGGTGGGTGTTGGGCACCTCCGGCACCCCCTCAACCGACTATCGTGCCTATAAATTCCCTGGAAATCCAAAAACCCTAGGGGAGTCGACGAAACACGATTCTAGCCGCCGCAAGTTCCAGAACCGCGAGATCCAATCTAAACACCATCACGGAGGGGTTCATCTTCCTCATAGGTGCCTCTCCGATGATGCGTGAGTAGTCCACCATAGACCTACGGGTCCGTAGGCAGTAGCTAGATGGCTTCTTCTCTCTCTCTCTTATGATTCTCAATACAATGGTCTCCTGGAGATCTATTTGATGTAAACTTTTGCGGTGTGTTTGTTGGGATCCGATGAATTTTGAGTTCATGATCAGTTTCTATCCATGAATATTATTTGAGTCTTCTTTGATATCTTATATGCATGATTGCTTATAGCATCGTATTTCTTCTTCGAATCTTTGGTTTAGTTAGGCCGACTAGATCGATTTTTCTTGCCATGGGAAGAGGTGCTTTGTGATGGGTTCGATCTTGAGGTGTTCTTTCCCAGTGATAGAAGGGGCAGCAAGACACGCATGTATCGTTGCTATTAAGGATAACAAGATGGGATCTATTCCTACATGAATAGATCTTGTCTACATCATGTCATCGTTCTTATTGCATTACTCCATTTTTCCATGAACTTAATACACTAGATGCATGCTGGATAGCGGTCGATGTGTGGAGTAATAGAGGTAGATGCAGGTAGGAGTCGGTCTATCTATCTTGGACGTGATGCCTATATAATGATCATCGCCTTGGATATCGTCATGACTATTCAATTTTCTATCAATTACCCAACAGTAATTTGTTCACCCACCGTGCGCTATACTCATGAGAGAAGCCACTAGTGAACCCTACGGCCCCCGGGTCTACTTTTCCTATCATATTGCTTTCCGATCTACGTTTTGTTTGCAATCTTTGTTTTCCGATCTACAAAACCAAAAACCCAAAAACATATTGCTGCATATTAACTCTTTTTATTTGTGTTCTTGAGAGGTCTATCTCTCCTATCTATCACTACCTAATCTATCTTATTACCGTAGAGAGATTGACAACCTCTCTTTCGCGTCGGGTTGCAAGTATTTGTTGTTTGTGTGCAGGTGCTGCTTATTGGGTGGTGGTGATCCTCCTACTGGTTCGATAACCTTGGTTTCATAACTGAGGGAAATACTTCCGTCACTGTGCTGCATCATCCCTTCCTCTTTGGCGAAATACCGACACAGTCCAAACCACGTCAAAGGAATTTCTGGCGCCGTTACCGGGGAGGAAGCAGTCTCTTCTATGTGCCTATCGTAGGCGCCGAGGGGACTCCATCATCATCTACCAGGTTCCTAATCTTAAATCTCATCTCCTTGTAATTACATTATTTGCCATTTGCCTCTCGTTTTCCTCTCCCCCACTTCACCAATTTGCCGTTTTCTTCGCCCTCTTTTTCGTTTGCCCTTTTTCTTGCCGGATCTCTTCCTTGTTTGCAATCTTGTTTGCGTAGTCACGATGACTCAAGAGAACACCAAGTTGTGTGATTTTTCCAATACTAATAACAATGATTTTATTAGTACGCCTATTGCTCCTCCCGCCACTAGTGCAGAGTCTTGTGATATTAATGCCGCTTTGTTGAATCTTGTCCTGAAAGATCAATTTGCCGGTAATCCTAATGAGGACGCCGCGTCCCATCTAAACACATTCGTTGAATCGTGTGATATGCAAAAGAAAAAAGATGTGGACAATGATATTGTCAAGTTGAAACTATTTCCTTTTTCCTTGCGTGATCGTGCAAAAATTTGGTTTTCATCTTTGCCTCGCAATAGTATCGATTCATGGAATAAGTGCAAGGATGCTTTTATCACTAAGTATTTTCCTCCCGCGAAAATTATTTCCCTTAGGACGCAAATCATGAATTTTAAGCAACTTGAGCATGAACATGTTGCCCAATCTTGGGAAAGAATGAAGTTGATGATAAGAAATTGTCCTACACATGGTTTGAATCTTTGGATGATCATACAAATTTTTTATGCGGGATTGAATATTGTCTCTAGAAATCTTTTAGATTCCGCCGCGGGTGGTACTTTTATGGAGATTACTTTGGGTGAAGCTACTAAATTGCTAGATAATATCATGGCTAATTATTCTCAATGGCATACCGAAAGAGCACCTACTAGTAAAAAGGTTAATTCGGTAGAGGAAATTGGTACTTTGAGTGATAAAGTTGATGCTTTGATGAAATTGGTTGCTAGTAAAAATGCTCCTATTGATCTTAATGATGTGCCTTTGTCTACTTTGATTGAGCAAAATAGTGAATCCGTAGATGTGAATTTTGTCTCGCGCAACAATTTCAATAACAATGCTTATAGAGGTAATTTTAATCCTAGGCCTTTTCCTGGAAATTCCTCTAATAATTATGGTAATTCCTATGGTAATTCTTCTTACAATAATAATAGGAACACCTATGATCTTGAGAGTAATATTAAAGAATTTATCAATGCGCAAAAGGCTTTCAATACTACGATAGAAGAAAAGTTGAATAAGATTGATGATATGTCTAGAAGCATTGATAGAATTTCTCATGATGTTGAAAATCTCAAGTTGAAAGCTTTTGTGCCTAAGATTGATGAATCTATTAAAGCTTTATATGTCTCTATGGATGAAAGTAAGAAAAGAACCGCTATGCTTAGAGCTAAAAGAGAAATCTTGGAAAAACCGTCTTCTAGTGATTGCCGCTATAAAAGTGATGAAGATCTTAAAGTGATTGGTGTTTCTTCTATTGATTCCTTGTTTAGTAATGTTAAGATTGATAATGAAGGGACTGAAGTAGAGTCAACTTTAGCTAGAAGGCGTGCCAATAATTTGGAGGGTGAAAATCTTGATGAAATTTTTGATGAAAGTGGGTTTGAAGAGGTTAAAACTTTAACTAGTGATGTGCCCACTATCTTGGATTGCAAAGATTTTAATTATGATAGCTTCTATTTGATTGAATGTATTTCTTTGTTGCAATCTATGTTGAATTCACCCCATGCTTATGAGCAAAATAAAGCTTTTACTAAACATATCGTTGATGCCATGATGAAATCTTTTGAAGAAAAGTTGGAGTTAGAGATTTCTATTCCTAGAAAATTACATGATGAGTGGGAACCTACCATTAAGGTCAAGATTTTTGCTTTGTGTGATTTTGGTGCTAGTGTTTCCACGATTCCGAAATCTCTATGTGATGCGCTTGGTCTTACCAACATAGAAGAATGCTCTCATAATTTGCACTTGGCGGATTCTACTATTAAAAAGCCTTTGGGAATAATTAATGATGTTCTTATTCTTGCAAATAGGAATTATGTGACCATTGATTTTATTGTGCTTGATATTGATTGCAATCCATCTTGTCCCATTATACTTGGTAGACCGTTTTTACGCACTATAGGTGCCGTGATTGATATGAAAGAAGGCAATATTTGTTTTCAATTTCCCTTGAGAAAGGGTATGTAACACTTCCCTAGAACAAGAATTAAGCCACCATATGAATCAATCATGAGGGCATCCTATGGATCCAAAACCAAAGATGACAATACTTGAATCTATCCAATATGCCTAGCTAGGGGCAAAAAACGATAGCGCTTGTTGGGAGGCAACCCAATGAATAAATAATTTTTTGCTTTTTCCTTTCTGTTTTTGAGTGTTGACACAATTATTCCTCTGTTATGATTGTGTTTTTATGGTTTATTTAGTGTTTATGCCAAGTAGAACCGTTAGGATGATTCATAGGATGAGTAGAAGTGATGCTGAATCTGAAACAGAAACTTTGCGTCCAGTATATGAATTTTCATTTTTTTGCTGAAACGTGATCTTGAGCTTAAATTTTAACACAGTGTTTCTATACAAATTACTTATGTTGTCCTAATTTGTCAGAATTTTTAGAATTACATAAGTATGGGTATGGTACAGATTACTACAGAATGTTCTGTTTGAGACAGATTCTGTTTTTGTTACATTGTGTGCTTGTTTTGATGAATCTATGGGTTATATTGAAGGGTATGAGCCATGGTAAAGTTAAAATACAGTAGGTATAATCCAATAATAAAATTTGAATGGGTTTACAACAGTACCTAAAGTAGTGATTTGCTTTCTTATACTAACGGATCTCACGAAGATTTTGTTGAGTTTTGTGTGATTGAAGTTTTCAAGTTTTGGGTGAGATCACGATGGATGAAGGAATAAGGAGTAGCAAGAACCTAAGCTTGGGGATGCTACTGCACCCCCAAGATATATCCAAAGAGTAACAAGCAACTAAGCTTGGGGATGCCCCCGAGTGGCATCCCCTCTTTCTTCTAACAACCATCGGTACTTTACTTGAAGCTATATTTTTATTCGTCACATATCATGTCTTTTGTTTGGAGCGTCTTGTATCTTTGCTTGCTTTGTTTGTTAGTTTTTCCTTTGTATCCTTTCTGTACACACCTATTTGAGAGAGCCACAATCATGCTATGATTTGTTAGAATTGCTCTATGTGCTTCACTTAAACTTTTTGAGCTATAGGAATTGCTCTAGTGCTTCACTTATATCTTTTTGAGCACGGTGTGCTTGGAAACTTTTGTAGAAATACTCTCATGCTTCACTAAGATTAATTTGAGAGTTAGTAATTTTTTGAAGAAATCCTCTCATGCTTCACTTATACCTTTTTGAGAAATGAAATCTTTATGCTCATGTGCTTCACTTAGATTTGTTTGAGCTTGCCAAAAAGCAATGGCAATACATGAAACTAGTCCTAAAGTGATAGATATCCAAGGAGGATATAATAAAAACTTTCATGTAGATCATTGGACAAATTAAACTTGATTCCTTGTAATAGTTTTGAAACATGATGATAGTAATATGTGAGTCATGTTAGTGAGTAATTATGCTTTAGTAGGAATATTGGTGTTAAGGTTTGTGATTCCCTATGCAAGTACGAAAGTCAATAGTTATGCAATGAAGTTACATCCTACTTGTGGTGCATTATTCGGTGTTAGTTATGTTCAATGCTCACTTATGTGATTTTTCGTTTCTTGGTTTGGTTGCTTCCCAATCTTTTTGCTAGCCTTCATTTGTACTAAGTAGAAATACTACTTGTGCATCCAAAATCCTTAAACCAAGTTTTGCCTTATGAGTCCACCATACCTACCTATATGCGGTACTTCCATGCCGTTCCAAGCAAATTTGTATGTGCCATCTCTAAATTTTCAAAATAAATTTTCTCTTTTGTGTGCCCGTACCGCTCATGAAACGGTGGGGAGTGTCCAATATTTTTCCATGCTAGATGTGTTATTCTCAAGATGAGTGTTTATTCACTTGTCATTGCACGAGAGTGCGGCGGTATTAGGGATGCCCATTCCCGAAATGAAAAAAGAAAAAATATTTACTTTATGTTGTCAAATAATAAATTCCTTGGAAAGTGTTGGTATGGAAGGCAACCATGGATACGGCCCGCCATGGAAAGTGAAAGTTTGGTGGAAAAAGGAATAAACTTTATTTTCTGTTTGGGAACCGCCTATGATATATCTAGCATGGAAAGTATTGTGAGCTACTTTGTCGTTTTCGTTGACAGGAAAAGCATGCCACCCAAAATATTTTTTCTCTCTCAATTTAAACCTTGAGCTCTCGCACCTCTACAAATCCCTACTTCCCTCTGCGAAGGGCCTATCTATTTACTTTATGCAATTTTTATTTTTGCTTTGAGTCTCCATCTTCTCTTATAAGCACCAACTAAGGGGCACTATGATCGTACTTGATCATTGGGCATAGCTAATATTTGAGTGTGTTTCATGAATGGATAAATGATTGAGCATGATGGGCTAGGGATAACTTTCTTTAGTGTTGATATTTTGAAAGACATGGTTGCTTGTTGACATTCTTGAGTATTGAAGTCATTATGTTAAAACTAGACTATTGCTTTGAATCATTTACAAGTCCAAATGTCCATGCTATACAAAGAAGAAAAGAATATGATGAACATGTTAGGCAGCATTCCACATCAAAAATTCTGTTTTTACCATTTACCTACTCAAGGACGAGTAGGAATTAAGCTTGGGGATGCTTGATACGTCTCCAACGTATCTATAATTTTTGCTTGTTCCATGCTATTATATTATCATTCTTGGATGTTTTACAATCATTTTATTACAACTTTATATCATTTTTTGGGACTAACCTATTAACATAGTGCCAAAGTGCCAGTTGTTGTTTTTGCTTGTTTTTTACTTCACAGGAAATCAGTACCATATTGAGATGAAACGCTGCGGAGATTTTTGTGGATTTTTTACGGACCAGAAGAAACCAGATGGTCCAAAGAACACCAGAAGAGGGGGCCCAGGGTGACCAACACCCACATGGGCGCGCCAGAGGCCCCCTGACGTGCCCTGGTGGGTGCTGGGCACCTCCGGCACCCCCTCAACCGACTATCGTGCCTATAAATTCCCTGGAAATCCAATAACCCTAGGGGAGTTGACAAAACACAATTCCAGCCGCCGCAAGTTCCAGAACCGCGAGATCCAATCTAAACACCATCACGAAGGGGTTCATCTTCCTCATAGGTGCCTCTCCGATGATGCGTGAGTAGTCCACCATAGACCTACGGGTCCATAGGCAGTAGCTAGATGGCTTCTTCTCTCTCTCTTATGATTTTCAATACAATGGTCTCTTGCAGATCTATTTGATGTAAACTTTTGCGGTGTGTTTGTTGGGATCCGATGAATTTTGAGTTCATGATCAGTTTCTATCCATGAATATTATTTGAGTCTTCTTTGATCTCTTATATGCATGATTGCTTATAGCATCATATTTCTTCTTCGAATCTTTGGTTTAGTTAGGCCGACTAGATCGAGTTTTCTTGCCATGGGAAGAGGTGCTTTGTGATGGGTTCGATCTTGCGGTGTTCTTTCCCAGTGACAGAAGGGGCAGAAAGACACGCATGTATCATTGCTATTAAGGATAACAAGATGGGGTCTATTCCTACATGAATAGATCTTGTCTACATCATGTCATCGTTCTTATTGCAT
Organism: Elymus sibiricus; assembly: GCA_039707655.1. NCBI lineage: Eukaryota > Viridiplantae > Streptophyta > Magnoliopsida > Poales > Poaceae > Elymus > Elymus sibiricus. The sequence goes on from CM077663.1 coordinate 207,800,886, forward strand.
TACTCCGTTTTTCCATGAACTTAATACACTAGATGCATGCTGGATAGCGGTCGATGTGTGGAGTAATAGAGGTAGATGCAGGCAGGAGTCGGTCTATCTATCTTGGACGTGATGCCTATATAATTATCATCGCCTTGGATATCGTCATGACTATTCAATTTTCTATCAATTGCCCAACAGTAATTTGTTCACCCACCATGCGCTATACTCATGAGAGAAGCCACTAGTGAACCCTACAGCCCCGGGTCTACTTTTCCTATCATATTGTTTTCCGATCTACGTTTTGTTTGCAATCTTTGTTTTCAGATCTACAAAACCAAAAACCCAAAAACATATTGCTGCATATTTACTCTTTTTATTTGTGTTCTTGAGAGATCTATCTCTCCTATCTATCACTACCTAATATATCTTATTACCGTAGGGAGATTGACAACCTCTCTTTCACGTCGGGTTGCAAGTATTTGTTGTTTGTGTGCAGGTGCTGCTTATTGGGTGGTGGTGATCCTCCTACGGGTTCGATAACCTTGGTTTCATAACTGAGGGAAATACTTACTGTCTCTGTGCTGCATCATCCCTTCCTCTTTGGGGAAATACCGATGCAGTCCAAGCCATGTCACGCACAAAGGGGACAAGCCGGCTGGTGAGGGAGGCCTCACCGATGCAGTCCAAGATCAACACTTGTTTCGAAGGACAAGCCACGCGAAGAATTTGAACTTTAGCGGCGCCCAAGTCATCCAGGTCAGTTTGCTCCAGCCGCACTCTTCCCTTCATGCGAAAGTGACTGCATAGGTGGTCCTCGTGGAATGCTCTCCCGAAGCGGTCCACTCCCAAACTCATCTGTCTGGGCCTAATGAAGTCAATTGTTGTGAGATGAGTTGCCAGAGGTCTCCGTGTACCAATAACATCCTCAAATGGTTTTCAATTTTTGGCAACACAATTAATTCACCTATGGTAATCAGCCTCTTCTTTGGTAAGGCTGCTCGTAATGGGAGTATCATATGTAGTATCATGCATGCCAACTAGACAATTTTGATGAGGTGACATATAATTAAACAAAGAAAGAGAGCGTTGAGTATCATATCATGGTACCGTATCATATTAGTTGATGTGCTACTATGTGTCATGCATGACAATAAATAAACTATTCCATGATACCAACATATAATACTATGCACTACAGATGTAGACCTCCTTTAGTTCATAAGATAGGATTATCATAGGAATAGGAAACTTGTAGGCAATGAGATGAAATGCATCTCAAATCATATGAGTAGGATTATAAAAAGAGATGTCATTTGGTTCACATCATAGGAGGCACTTTTTTATTTTGCTTTGAAACGTGGAGGATAGGAATCAATCCTACGTAGGAATAGAAATGCATTCCAACGAATCAAAAGGCTCTAAATGAAAAAAATCTTATAAGAATCCTATCCTATAGAATTCCTGTGAAATTCCTCCAAACCAAAGGATGTCGTAGTACATTAGTATCATATGCATGATACTAGTATATGATACTCCCCACTTTGACCAGCCTAACGCATCACGCAAACAATTCACATATGGTAATCAATCCCAGACCCAAAGCAGCCAATCCTCTTCCTTTCCGGTTCTCCTTCCCTCGCCACCACCACCTATGTGGTATACCACTTTCGTTCTTTTCTCCACGATCGACCGTACTCGCTATTCATCGTCTACCAACGTAGCAGGCCCGTCCTGTCTTTTAGGCTGACAATGAACATCGATGCTAGGGGCCGGCAGTCTGAGGTTGCGACGCGGCGAATGCTTCGCTAACGACGATGATCTCATGCAGGAACTGCCTCAGAAGTCGTGCAGATCTTGCATGTAGTAAATTTATTCTCCCTGTTACGCTCATCCCAATCTTTACCTATTAATAAAGGACGGACCGCTTCTGCCCATCAGTCATACAATTAACCTTGAAATTGCCACGAATTACCCACTATGCCATCATAAAAGAGAAAAAATGATTCATGTATTTTTTTTTCAAAAATCGTTGCGCCGTGTTTGGTTTATTACCCAACGACCCATTAAACTACATCAAACACGAGAGTAGCGCACTGGTTGGGGCGCCACCCTTCTACACTTGAGACCCAGGTTCAAGTTCTGCATATCCCACTTTTCTTTTGTTTATTTTTTTTAATCGGGCGAATTCAAGTATTTATTGAAATATTCATATCTTTCAATTCCAAACATAAAACCGAACATATTATATATGAAAAATTCTCAGAACATTGTGTAGAATTCAAATATGTTATTATCTTGCATGTCAATCATTTCTAAAAATCATATTTTTATTCTTTTTTGTTTCTTTATCGGACATATTCAAATACTTTTCAAAATATTGACATCTTTCAAATACTAACTCAAAATCGAACATGTTATACATGAAAATTCTTCAGAAAAGTTTGCAAATTTCAAATATTCTATTATCTTGCATGTTAATCTTTTTTAAAATTAAGTTTAGGATGCAACCTTAATTAATAACTTCTTTATATATGTTCCTACACCATTTAAATTGAGTACATATGATAGTTTGAACATATTATATTATCGAACATATTTTAAAAAAGTATTTGAATTTTCTATTATCCCACTTTTCTTTTGTTTATTTTTTATTCGGGTGTCGGCGTACGACACCTATGGGATCGAAAGGATCCCTTTTACGGCTCGGCAGGGAGAAAGGCTTGCACAAAGAGCAGATCCAACGATCAACGCGAGGAATTTTTACCCAGGTTCGGGCCGCTAAGAAGCGTAAAACCCTACTCCTGCTTTAGTATATTGAATGTGTTTAAGCCCTAGTTCTAGGAGCGCTTGTGATGAACAGTACACAGCAGCTACGCATGCAAAACGGGCCAGAAGACTCTCTCCCCTATAGCTACGCCTTGGGCCTCCTTTTATACGTTCGAAGGGGTCACCAACAGTGGTGTACAGTACATACAAGAGGTGTAAAGTAGCTACAGTGTTATCATACCTAACACTCACGGTTTAGGACAAACGCATTTAATGCTCCGTTGAGGTGTCCCTTAGCTTCTTGGGGACGGAAAAAGAGGCCGTCCCATCAGCACCGCTTAAGACCATCCGCCGTTAATGCCTGACACGTACCCAGGAGGACAACAGCTAAAAGACAAGCTGGTTGCTGCGCTGGAGCGGTGACAGGGTGGCGAGGTCTTGCCGGGTCCGGTCTTGCAGGAGCCGCGAGCCATCCCGGCAAGAACTTGCCGGGGCCCCAACCTTCGTTCTTCTGTTGTCAGATTATTGGCTTGAATGCCTCCTAGATAGCCTTGTGATTACATTCAGCTGTCCCCCGGCAGGCCTTGCCGCTGGTGTGGCTACAACTGTCCGTGCACAAGTATGGGGTACTAAAGACCCAAACTTTAGTACACCGACAGGAGCCCCCGGGCCTAGGCCATACACGGGTGTGAGACGTTGTTGGGCTAGGCCCAAACAGTGCATGGGCACGCGTGGCAGGGACTAACCGCTGTAATCATTCCGCTTACTGCACCCCCCCACGACGCGCATTGAATGTGGGATGTGGGATACGTGCGCGGAGCGGCCGTTACAGCCGCGCGCTCGCAAAGGCGTTTTCATACTGACTAGTAAAGAGACAGCCCCGTGCCTTCCCCATAAAAAGGAAACCGCAGAGGCGCTGTTCATTTACCTCCTATCTTTTCCAATCTGGGAACCGCCATCGTCTCCTTCCTCGAGCCCAAAATAGAGCCTTCCCCACTCATCCGCCGCCTCCACGCCTTCGCCGTCCTCGACCTTTGCTTCCACAGTCGCCATGCTGCCCAAGGCGAGCAAAGGCAAGGGGGCGAAAACCGCCGTCTTGGAGAGCGAACTGGCGAAGATGCGGAAGAAGCACGCCGTCTTCGCTTCGGCGCTCGATGTAAGCGCCCTGAAGGATCGATACCTCTGCATGTGGGCGAAGGAGACGAAGGCGCATCCTGCTACTCGCGTGAGTCCAGGTTCCTTCAAGGGTGGCCCAGATAAACTCCCCTTCTTTGTTGACTATTTCTACTGCGGGCTCTGTCCCCCTTTCTCTGATTTTTTCAACGACATCATGTACACATACGGCTTCCAACTCTTGGATTTTACGCCGAATGCCGTGGCATGCATGTCGGTCTTTGCGCATCTTTGCGAAATTTTTGCCGGGGTAGTCCCCAACACAGCCCTCTTCCGCCACTTCTTCGTTCCTCGTATCCAAGCGGGAGAGGCCCTTTCTGGTTCCATCACTTGGATCCCAAGATCATGGAACAAGGAGGTATATCCAGACGGGGTCTACCTTGAGAAATGGGAAGAATGGCGGGCCAAGTGGTGTTGGATTCAGGAGCAAGATCCCCAGCCCTTCTGTGCGCCTCGGCAAACAAAGATGGCGCGTGGCAAGGACTGGAGCGACCTCGATCCTCAAGATGAGAAGCTCGCAATCGCAGTCACCAGGATCCACCGCCTCAAAGCTGCGGGGCTCACCATAGAGATGATTGGTGCTGACTTCCTTCGCCGGCGCATCGCCCCTCTGATGAACAAAGGGAGACCAGCCTGGGAGTTCCGGAACGTGGCAGACATCATGAGGCTGCGCCCTGGGCTAAACAACAACTTGACGGTCATGCAGCACACAACCCTCTGCCACAAGCTGTTCAGGACTGACGCCAGGTTCAAGTTGCCGGCGGACATAATCCCTTTGTGCAACAACTCTGCTCTGGCCTCCATCATCGCCATGATACCAGCGTGTAATGCCCACGGCCTTGATGGGACTTGGGAAGAGCCCTCCACAGAGCAGGCACAGGAATTCTTTGATAATCTATCGGAGAAGGCCATCCGGGAAGAAGCAATCCTCATCCGCCCCACCCTTGAGGAAGAGGTGGCGTACATCGCCAGCAGGGCAGAAGAGGCGGATCTTGCCGCGGAGGCCGGCAGTGCTGGCTTCACGGAAGAGGAAGCCAGTGAAGAAGAAGTGTTGTCGGGGTAAAAACCTGCCGGGCAGGGCGAGGTTGCCGGAGAGCAGAGTGGCACATCTGCCGGGGCTACAGCCGAGGAGGAGCTGCACGAGGAGCCCCCAGCTCCTGAGAAGAAGAAGAAGCGCGTTCTTCGGAAAGCCGCCTCTGGTGCCTCAACCCAGCAACCTGCTTCTTCTGCCGCAGCCAAGCGACCCAGGGCCACTCCCTCACCTCCTCGCACGAGCACCGTGGCGGAAGTCGACTTCGACCTCTCTGCCTTCCGCTCGGAAGAAGAAGAGTAAGGGTCCTGTCATATCTTTCATCTTCTGAATTTCCGGTTTTACTTACTAATTTGTCTTGCTTTGGCCCGTTTCCGTAGAGATACGGAAACCTTGGCGCAAAGGCTGGCGAAGAGGGCGAAAACTTCAACGGGCGATGAGCCGCCGGCAAGCACCTCAGGTGCGCCAGAGCTGATTAACATCAGCCCGGAGTCCAGCCCACGACGTAGCCCCCGACGCAGCCCTCGGCGTGAGTCCACTACTCACTTTCCGCTGGCAAGTGCCGGGGTATGTATCTTCACTGCTAACCTCACCAGGCGTGTAGGAGAAGAGCGGCAACAAGGAGCGCCATCAGAAGCCACCCCTATCGTGCCGCCTCCATCAACCACGCCGCCCAGAGAATAATCTTCGGCTAGCGAGCTCTATCGCGATGAAGAGGAGCCGGCAAGCGCAGGCTCTGGTGGTCCTACTCTGGCAACTGGTGTTACCGGGAAAGGAGAAGCCACCTCTCAACAACTCGACACAGGTAAACTGTTTGCCTCAGAGTACTTGTCTTTCCGTCTTTCTTTTTTTTGTCTTCTTGCTTGTTTTCTTGGCCCTCAGATCTTCCCTCAACAGAACACATGAATGTTGATGCTGTTATCGAGGAGACCGCCAGGGATGCTGCCGCCAAGGCCGACAGGGTTGCCACTGAGGGGGCCGCCAAGAATGCTGCTGCCGAGGCCGCCAAGAATGCTGCCGCCGAGGCTGCTGCTGCCGAGGCCACCAAGGCTGCACAGGAGGAGGCCACCAAGAGGTCTGCTGAGAGGGCCGGCAAGGAGACCGGTGACCATACTGACGGCATTCCTGCCACAGGAGCGCCAGGCGCTACGTCGGCCATGGAGCCCCCAGCTGCCGGTGAGACGACTGTTGAGGAACAGCCGTCAACATCCGAAGCCCCCTCTTCAAGCAAGTACCTCAAGGTTGGCGAGAACCTGTTCATCAATATACCGGGAACGGCTATCACTGGAGTGCCAGCCGAAGGGGAAATCTTTGACGAGGAAATCATCGCTGCTGCCGGGCTCAAGATTGTTGACGAGCCATGTGCCAGCAACAGCAAATCCGAAGAAGAAGCGCTCCTTCAGGCCATGAGCAACAACTTCTAGAGGCTTCAAGCGCTTCACCGCGCCCGGCGAGAGAAACTGGATTCCAGGGCAGAAGTTGTTGAAGCAGCGGAAGCAGATCTTCAAAAGCGCGTCTAGGAAACGCAAGCTTGGTATGCCGAAGCCTTTCAGGAGCTGAAGGCGAACCAAGAGCAGCTGAGCCAAAGCTGGAACGAGCTCCTCATGAAGCAGTCTGATGTTGAGAAGGCACAAGAGGAGGCCAAACAACAGGCCGCTGCAGAGGAAGCACGCTTGAGAGAGCTCCGTGTCGGGCTTGAGGCTCATGACGATGACCTCACTGCTCGCGAGAAGGCACTTGCCGACAAGATTCGCGCCAGGGACGAAGAGATCGAAAAGCTTGTCGCGCAGCGGACCCAAGAGCTAGAGCAGCAGCACAAGAAAGCCCTCGAGGCTCTGATCTCCAACCATGCCGGCAAGCTAAAGGAAGCCATCAATGCTGCCAAAGCTGCAGAGGCCGCCAAGGACGAGCTTGCCGATAAGGTGAAGAAGCTGGAGGCGGACCTTGAGGATCACGGCAAGAATATCTCGACGCTCGAAACCGAAAGAGAGAAGACTCTCGACAGCTTGATGGAGATACAAATTTCCGTATCCGACAAGACCAAGCAGCTCACCGCCGCCAAAGAATCCATTGCCGATCTGGAGCTGAAGCTGACCACGCTGAATGAGACTCTGGAGGGCAGCAGGGCTCGCGAGAAGGCCTTAATCAGAGATCTCCAGAATGAGAAGGACCTGCTCAAGAACGCCGCCATCACCCATAACGACTATGTGACACGCGCGTAGATCTGGACTGAGCGCCTTGTCAACGTCGCGGAGAGGCTTGCTGCACAACTGTCCACCATGGACCTGCAAGGCTTCAACTATTCCTCCGATGATAGGGTGTCCACGAGCACCAAGCTGACCATGTTCTTTGAACGTATGATCGACGCCCTGAAGTAGCTCCAGTCTGACCGAGCAACCAGTCTAGCTAGCGAATCCCGCAAATTCTGCCAGGCCGTCCTCCGCAAGGTGCTCGTCAAAGTGGTGCACAAAAACCCCGGCATCAACCTCACCAACATTCTTGACCGCTTGCCGAAGGATGTAGACGTCAAGGCACTTGAAGAGCTTGTCACGCCCATCATCGACAGAGTGAACCAAGTCAAGTGGGTTGAAGGCGATCGCCGGGACTAGCTGCTTTACTTCTTGTTGTTGCCGCCACTCCATGCCAAAGACAAATTTGTATCATGTTAGAATCGCGACATCTATTTATGTAATATAACTTGCTATGTTCTGGATGAATGCATGCTATTCCCCTTGTCTGATTTCTTCCTGTATGGTATTTGCCCTACGCTTTATTGGAAAACTTGCCGGTGCGCACAGCCTTGCCGCGAGCGCTAGGTGCGGGACTTTAGTAGCCTGCTGGAGGTGCCGCTGCCGGCAAGATACCTTGGCGTTTTCAGTGCGGCCACTTAACCTGTTGAGCGGACTCAAAACAGAGTAAGGGCGCAACCGATCACGACAAGGTTCCCTTCGCGTGCAGGTTTTCCATACAAAAAGTCGAAATCGTTCAAGCAGAATAACCTTATAAACAAAAATGTTTAAAGTTTCTGCAACTTAGCTTTTTGTTGCCGTACTTCTTCCGGCAAGATGTCAACCTTGAACGTCGCCTGTTGGTATCCATACCATCCTTTCCCCCCCGGCAAACTTGTACGCGAGGGAACCTTCTGTTCTTTGAGAAAAAGAAAGAAGAGAAAATAGAGATATGGAACCTTGGCGGTTCGTTAATGCTTACCAGAAGCAAGTGTAATACAATGTCTCAGATAAGCATGCATATAAATAAACATGAAAATCGACAAGAATTGTAAAACACTTAATTTATTCAACTATGCACAGGGTCTGCGCCTGGCTTTGTACAAAGGATTACATGCCTCGGCGGCAAGACTCGTACAAAAGGTGGTTGCCGGGGGGCCCGCCAACCGCGCCTTATGGATAGAACTTACGAAGATGTTCGATATTCTAGGAATTACTCACTGGAACGCCATCTTCGGTCTCCAGGAGGACTGCGCCAGGCCTGGTGACTCGTACTACCCTATAAGGGCCTTCCCACTTCGGCGTCAACTTGTTGGAATTCTTGGCCGACTGAACGCGCCGAAGAACAAGGTCGCCTTCCTCAAGACTTCGGGCATGAACATTGCGGCTATGGTAGCGGCGCAAGGCTTGCTGGTAGCGTGCAGCTCGCACAGCAGCCTGAAGACGATCTTCCTAAGGAGCACAGCGTCATCTTGCCGCAGCTGCTCTTGCTCGAGCTCATCATAAGCGAGCACTCGAGGGGACCCGTATATGAGTTCTGTGGGGAGAACTGCTTCTGCCCCGTATACGAGGGAGAAGGGTGTCTGGCCGGTGGCTCGATTTGGTGTCGTTCTGATTGACCAAAGAACTGCCGGCAACTCATCAATCCAGCGCCTTCCGCACTTGCGCAGCTTGTCGAAAGTTCTTGTCTTGAGGCCTCGCAACACTTCAGCTTTTGCCCTTTCTGCCTGGCCATTGCTCCTTGGATGAGCAACAGAAGCAAAACAGATCTTGCCGCCAAGGTCTTGGACATACTGCATGAAGGTGTGGCTCGTGAACTGTGTGCCGTTGTCGGTGATGATCCTATTTGGTACACCAAAGCGGCAAACTATACCTTTGAAGAACTTGACGGCTGACTGTGCTGTCACCTTCCTCACTGCTTCCACTTCCGGCCACTTTGTAAACTTGTCGATTGCAACGTACAAGTACTCAAAGCCCCCGGTAGCACGGGGAAAAGGGCCCAATATGTCGAGCCCCCAGACCGAAAATGGCCAGGAAAGAGGGATTGTCTGAAGAGCTTGAGCTGGTTGATGCAATTTCTTTGAATGGAACTGGCATGCTTCACACTTGGTTACTAGTGCAGTTGCATCCTGGAGAGCAGTGGGCCAAAAGAAACCTTGACGGAATGCCTTACCAACAAGAGCTCTTGATCCTATGTGGGAGCCACATATGCCTCCATGTATCTCTGCCAACAGCTCCAGTCCATCTTCCCGAGGAATGCACTTCAATTTCACACCGTTCGGTCTCTTTCTGTACAGGACATTGTCCACAAACTGGTACATACTTGACCGACGGGCTACTTTCTCCGCTTCTTCCTGTTCTTCGGGGAGCTCCCCTGTTTGAAGGAAATGGAGGATGTGATGTGCCCATGCTGGAGCCTGGGGCTCGACAACAAGGACTAAAGGCAAGTCTTCTGCCGTGGGAGCGCTTGTCTCTACAGCAAGGGTTCGAGGCCCTGCCGGAGCCTGTTGCTCCCCGGCAAGCTCGGCGGGAGCGTTTGTCTCTACGGCAAGAACCTGAGGCCCTGCCGGAGTCTGTCGCTCACCGGCAAGCTTGGTATCGTTCCGGGCAACTCCCTTGCCGGCGGTCTTTGGGAGATCTTCCGGAAAATACTTGCCGGAACTCAACTTCCTTCTTTTCTCTTGTCCCATTGATGGTGTTACAGATGGTTGAGTCAATCAGAGCACAAAAGTTCCTAGTTCCACGGGTAACTTAAGGGCAGCGTGCTTTGACAAGTCATCAGCAATGCTGTTCTCCGCACGAGGAACGTGCTCCATTTGCAGGCCGTCAAAACGCTCTTCCAATTTCCTCACTTCATCAACATAAGCTTCCATCAATGGACTCTGATAATCCTTATTTACCTGCTTGACGACAAGCTGTGAATCGCCTCTGACGATGAGCTTCCTAATTCCAAGGTCTGCCGCGATCCTGAGACCGGCAAGCAGCCCTTCATACTCTGCAGTGTTGTTTGTCGATCTCTCCCGGGGAAAGTGCATCTGAATCACGTATTTGAGGTGCTCTCCGGTGGGTGCGACAAGCAGCACACCGGCACCGGCGCCTTGCAGCGAGAAAGCTCCATCAAAATACATAATCCACTCTTGATTCGCTTCCTTGCCGGGGAGAGTTGTCTCCGGAATCTCTTCGTCAGGCGTTGGGGTCCATTCTGCAATGAACTCTGCCAAGGCTCTGCTCTGAACGGTTGAAGTACTTTCAAACTTGAGACCAAAACTTGACAGTTCCAAAGCCCACTCCACAATCCTGCCGGTTGCGTCTGGATTTCGCAAGATCCGCTGCAACGGAAAGCGAGTGACGATGGTGATCTCATGTGCCTGAAAGTAATGGCGCAGCTTCCTCGAGGCCATAAGGAGGCCGAAGAGCAACTTTTGCACGCCAGCATATCTTGACCTAGCCCCCTGCAAAAGGGAGCTGACAAAATAAACTGGGCGCTGCACCATCTTCTTCTTCTGTGTCACTTCACTTGACTACGGAGATCCTACTTTATCTGCTCCAGACTCTGCCGGGGAAGATCCTAGCTCGCTGCTTGGCGGCCCTGCCGCCGCTGCTGCTTCTTCGTCGGCCTCTCTCTCTGCCACTAACGCAGCACTCACCACTTGATTCGTTGCCGCTAGATATAGCAGCAACGGCTCTTGCGGTTTTGGCGCGACTAGTACTGGCGGAGAGGAGAGGTACCTCTTCAAATCTTGCAGCGCTGCCTCAGCTTCCGGAGTCCACTTCATGGGACCTGCCTTTTTCAAGATTTTGAAAAAGGGCAGGGCACGCTCAACAGATTTTGAGATGAACCTACTCAGAGCAGCAACGCAACCGGCAAGACGACGCACATCCTTGACACGTCTTGGCGCTTCAATCTGCTCAATTGCTTTGATCTTGTCGGGATTCGCTTCGATTCCACGTTGAGATACAAAGAACCCTAGAAGCTTGCTGGACGGAACGCCAAACACACACTTCTCAGGATTGAGCTTCAAATTGATCTTGCGCAGATTTGCAAATGTCTCTTCTAAATCTTGTACGAGCATCGCCTTGTCCTTGGTTTTGACCACTATGTCATCCATATAAGCTTCCATATTTCTATGCAGCTGGGGCTGAAACCAATCTAGACCGCTCTTGCAAATGTTGAACCAGCACTTTTCAACCCGAAAGGCATACGTAAGAAGCAATATGTACCACATGGGGTGATAAATGCGGTTTTCTCTTCGTCTTCCTTTGCCATGAAGATCTGATGATATCCTAAATAAGAGTCAAGAAATGAAAGCAAATCACAGCCGGCAGTGGAGTCCACAATCTGGTCGATGCGCGGCAAGGGAAAAGGATCTTTTGGACAGGCTTTATTGATATCTGTATAGTCAATACACAGCCTCCATTTCCCATTCGCCTTGCGCACTACAACTGGATTGGCCAACCATGTTGGATGGAGCACCCCTCTAACCAAACCTGCCGCTTCCAACTTCTTGATTTCCTCGGCAATAAACTGTTGCCGCTCCAAAGCCTGCTTCCTAATCTTCTGCTTGACGGGCCGCGCGTGAGGACAGACAGCAAGGTGGTGCTCAATTACTTCCCTGGGAACACCGGGGATATCAGATGGTTGCCACGCAAACACATCGACATTCGCCCGCAGGAAGGCAACGAGCGCGCTTTCCTATTTGTCATCGAGGGTGGAACTTATGGTGAAAGTTCCTCCCGTACCATCCTCCTTGGCGGGCACCTTCTTGGTTTCTGGTGGAGCTGCCTTGGACTTCTTGCTCTTGCCGGTGGAGCTCTCTGGCACATCCTCAACGGGAGCGCAGCACTCCGAGGAGGTGCGCTTGCCGGAATGTGTGCGAGAGGTCTTGCCGGTCTTCTTCCCCCCGGGAGCTTCAGCGGCAGGGGCAAGTGCTTTAGCGGCAGATGCTGCAACTGCCTCCCGGTAAAGCTGGTCGATGCAGACAAGCGCGTCCTTCTTGTCGGAGTTGACAGTGATAACGCTCATCGGCCCGGGCATCTTTAATACATTATACGCATAGTGCGATTCCGCCATGAACTTGGCCAGCGCTGGGCGGCCAAGGATCCCATTATATGGCTATGGAATCTTGGCGACGTCGAAGACAATCTTCTCTTTCCTGAAGTTCAGGTCACTACCAAATGTTACTGGCAACGTGATCTTACCCTTCGGCTGGCTCCTTCCTAAATTGACCCCTTGAAACGTGCCCGTTTCCTCGAGATCTTCATCAGGAATCTGCAACCTTTTGATCACCTCAGGCAAAATCAAGTTCAAGCCGGCCCCACCGTCAACTAACATTTTTGTCACTTTGAGGTTGCGAATCGTTGGTGAAACCAACAATGGCAGACACCCGACCGCAGTTGTGCGATCAGGGTGATCCTCAGCGTCGAAAATGATAGGCGTGTTGGACCATTTCAATGGCTTCTGGGCACCGACAAATGGCTCTGTCGCATTAACCTCGCGCGCCCACTGTTTAAGTTGGCGGCGGGAAGAATGCAATGAGGCTCCTCCGTCAACGCACATCATGTCTGCAGCTTTCTGGAATTCTTGCTCGCTGGACTCGTCATCCTCCTCGTTGTCATCATCACCCCCCTCTTGCTTGTCGCGGCCTCGAGCGGGCCGCTCTTTCTGTTGCTTGGCCTTGCCGCGGCGACCTCCTCGGCCACTGCATTTCTTGCCGGACCCCTCAGCGCCATCCTGGGCCTTCTCCTTGTCTCGCCTCTCATACTTAGCTTTCTGCTTCTCGACAAGCTGCTCAACTTGCCGGCAGTCTTGGAGATCATGGCCCTTGGTGCAATGGATCTTGCAGTATTGCTTGCCGGAGCCCTCTGGCTTGTCAGCAGCCGCCAAGGCCTTGGATGGAACGCGCTGACAACAGCGGCAGGATGAACGTCTGGGATGTTGTGATGTACACGGCTGAATCTCTGTATGTATTTGCGCAAAGTTTCGCCCTCTTTCTGGGGGATGAGATGCAAATCACTTTCCTGGCCAGGAGCTTGATGACCTCCGGTAAAGGCGCCAACAAACTCATGACACATATCTGCCCAGGAAGAAATGGAATTCTCTGGCAGATGCATCAACCACGACCTAACGTTGGGCTTAAGCACCAACGGGAAGTAGTTGGCGAGTATCTTGTCGTCGCGAGCCCTGGCAACCTGCACCGCAATGGTGTAGATGCTCAAGAACTCCGACGGGTGAGTCTTGCCGTCATACTTCTCCGGGACCTCTGGTTTGAACGTGCGGGAATTGGGCCACTGGACTCGCCGTAGCTCACGGGTAAAAGCTGGACAACCCACCTCGTAAGGTAGTTCGCCAGGATACCCTGGCGCAGGCTTGTCTGCAGTGGGCTCTGCGCGCTTATCAGATTGATGGCGTGCTTCCCGACGCCGCTCGATGGTAGTCCGAGCGTCTTCTTTACGTCGTTCCCGAAGAACTTGACGTTGATCGCGGCGAGTTCGAGGATCGGACGACGCTGTTGAATCGTCATCACAGGCGTCGGTCCGTCGAGTCAGCGACTGCTGTTGCCGCCGTGGAGGAGAGTGCACCGTGGTCGTAGCGCCTCCCGTCTTTTCGCCACCAGCGCGCGCCGGCTCGATGGACTGCCGCCGCGAAGGCTCTGCCTGTTGCGGCCTATCATCATTGGCGAGGCCGACGAGGCTCTGAATAGCAGCTCTCCACTCGTCGAGCTTATCCGCAGCAGGAGGAAAATTCAGGAGCAGTTGTGCTCGCGCCAGTGCTTCTGCTGGTGTAGGCGGCGGCGACAGGTGCGAGGAACGTGAGGTGCTCTGACTCCTAACCGTGTTAGAAGGAGCTCCATCGAGGTCCCGCGACCGCGCGCCGCTTCCACCAACATGTTGGCGTGTATGCTGGTCCCGCGCATCTCGAGGGTGATGCTCAGGAGACTTTCCATGGGGACGCTTGGAACCACCAACGTCATGGCGCTGTTCATCGCGCCCGACCTGAGAAGGCCGGGGTGCATGCGCCGGCGTGGGTGTCTTAGAAGGCGCCCTTCCATCCCTGGAGTTCGCTACACCGCCTGTAGGCAGCACAACTCCGTCCTTGGATCTTGCGGCGCGAATGACGCCGCTCGCCTGGCTATGATCACCAGAACGCCGTGGAAGCTCGGGATCTCCGCCTCCTCCGTCTGCGTCCACACCGTCGCCCGTCCGTGTAGCCTCAGGCACAGCGGACGCGGATGGACCAACCGCCGTGAAACCCTTCTTCTTGGGAGCCATGGCGATAATGATGATGAAGAAACTGACGCGCTGATCGTTAGATCAGGTTCACGCAACCTGTCCCCTACCTGGCGCGCCAAAGATGTCGGCGTACGACACCTATGGGATCGAAAGGACCCCTTTTACGGTTCCGCAGGGAGAAAGGCTTGCACAAAGAGCAGATCCAACGATCAACGCGATGAATTTTTACCCAGGTTCGGGCCGCTAAGAAGCGTAAAACCCTACTCCTGCTTTAGTATATTGAATGTGTTTAAGCCCTAGTTCTAGGAGCGCTTGTGATGAACAGTACACAACAGCTACGCATGCAAAACGGGCCAGAAGACTCTCTCCCCTGTAGCTACGCCTTGGGCCTCCTTTTATACGTTCGAAGGGGTCACCAACAGTGGCGTACAGTACATACAAGAGGTATAAAGTAGCTACAGTGTTATCATACGTAACACTCACGGTTTAGGACAAACGCATTTAATGCTCCGTTGAGGTGTCCCTTAGCTTCTTGGGGACGGAAAAAAGGGCCGTCCCATCAGCACCGCTTAAGCCCATCCGCCGTTAACGCCTGACACATACCCAGGAGGACAACAGCTAAAAGACAAGCTGGTTGCTGCGCTGGAGCGGTGACAGGGTGGCGAGGTCTTGCCGGAGCCGCGAGCCATCCCGGCAAGATGTTGCCGGGGCCCCAGCCTTCGTTCTTCTGTTGTCTGATTATTGGCTTGAATGCCTCCTCGATAGCCTTGTGATTACATTCAACTGTCCCCTGGCAGGCCTTGCCGCTGGTGTGGCTACAACTGTCCGTGCACAAGTATGGGGTACTAAAGACCCAAACTTTAGTACACCGACATCGGGCGAATTCAAGTATTTATTGAAATATTCATATCTTTCAATTCCAAACATAAAATCAAACATATTATATATGAAAAATTCTCAGAAAAATGTGTAGATTTCAAATATGCTATTATCTTGCATGTCAATCATTTGTAAAAATCATATTTTTATTCTTTTTTGTTTCTTTATCGGACATATTCAAATACTTTTCAAAATTTTGATATCTTTCAAATACTAACTCGAAATCGAACATGTTATATATGAAAATTCTTCAGAAAAGTTTGCAAATTTGAAATATTCTATTATCTTGCATGTTAATATTTTATAAAATTAGGTTTAGGATGCAACCTTAATTAATACCTTCTTTATATATGTTCCTACACCATTTAAATTGAGTACATATGATAGTTTGAACATATTATATTATCAGACATATTTAAAAAAAAGTATTTGAATATTCTATTATCCCACTTTTCTTTTGTTTATTTTTTATTCGGGCGAATTCAAGTATTTATTGAAATATTCATATCTTTCAATTCCAAACATAAAATCGAACATATTATATATGAAAAATTCTCAGAAAAATGTATAGATTTCAAATATGCTATTATCTTGCATGTCAATTATTTCTAAAAATCATATTTTTATTATTTTTTGTTTCTTTATCGGACATATTCAAATACTTTTCAAAATATTGATATCTTTCAACTACTAACTCGAAATCGAACATGTTATATATGAAAATTCTTCAGAAAAGTTTGCAAGTTTCAAATATTCTATTATCTTGCATGTTAATCTTTTTTAAAATTAGGTTTAGGATGCAACCTTAATTAATACCTTCTTTATATATGTTCCTACACCATTTAAATTGAGTACATATGATAGTTTGATGTTTTCACAAAAGTTATTATTGACACCATAGGGAATGTTGATTCCGACTAGCTACCATATGCTAAAAGTCATAATAGGTGTATAATAATCCTCTCTATTTCACACAATGCACAATAGCCGACCCATATCAGATGATGTACACTAAACTATTGATACTTGCAATGTTGATTTTCATATTGTCTTAAATTGTGCCTATAACGATTTGTTTTAACAAGAACGATGTTTATATGCAACCTTAAACATTTGGTATGCATGTTCTTGTAGATTGATTATTTTCGGTGAAGATGTCTAATATATTTGCAACTAAATTAAATCTTGACTTCAATTACAGTAGTAAATGCATACATTAGCAAGACAAAAAATAATGCTCATATGAACAAGTTATCATCGAGTACTAAAATGTTCTTCTCTATTTCCATCCAAATACAATATTTGTCGGGCATCACTAATGAGGAATGACAACAATGACGTAAGAGAGATTGCGGCGACTAAATTGGAAACACCTTGAGTACACTTTAAAAATCGTCCCACCTTTATGTTTTGGTGCAATACCACTTGCCACATTGTTTTTCATGCAGCATCATGAAATATTTCAATGGATTTACTGATGATGTCGGGTGTGCGTATGAGGGATGATTTTTTTTCTCCCATTGCAACGGACGGGTATGTTTGCTAGTCTATTTAATGCAAGCATTTGAAGAAGCTAAACATGATCTCTACGTACTTACTTTTATGAAATATGAACACAGTGATATGGATCATTGACATTGAGTCCAAAAGTGATCAGTGTGCACTTTTCAAATGTGTAAGAAATGTTTAATTCAGAATTTCCTTTCTTCACAAATGCAGTCTAAGCAAGAGAGCCTTAGTTCAGTGGTTGGGCATACGGTTGTGCAGTCTAACGACCTGAGTTTAATTCTAAAATTGACAGGTGACGCATAGGTTTTTTTTCTCCGTTTATTAACGATCAAGCTTGATGTATGGTGAAACCACCCGTCAAGAAATATCTTAATACTCATTTAAAAAATTATAAGGACCATGCTTCTGTTGGTACTCATACTAAAATAGCCGTATGCATCCCTAATTGGTGCAGAGGCCGAGAAGTGAAAATCTTTCCCATTTTTAAGGTGCACATGAAGAGAAAACCTCCCGGTCCTATTTTTGCGGAGGGACGATCCAACCCTCTCCTCTTTCTTGATGGCGTCTGTGTCCATGGATTGGCAAAGCACAAGCAGCCATGCCCCATAGAGGGTGCGTTCCTGTACCGACACGTGATGCAGACGGTCCTGGAGTTCAACTCGTTGAAGGGGAGGCGCTTCTTCAGCTAGGGTTGGACCATGGAGGGTTCCTTCAACCTCTACCTGACGCGGTCGAGTGGCTCTGAGTCCGATACGACAGAGCATGTCGCAGAAAGTGGGACGACGGTGGTGGGAATGTCCCTGATTGAGGCGGTATCAAGCGGTTTCCCGTCCGATCTGGTTGAACCAGATCCACATCCGTTGTGCTCGTTCACAACCGTGGGCGTCGCACTGTCGAGGGCTGCCTTGTGGGAGCTACAACTCGTTGTAGCGCGTGGGCTCCGTCGCGCTTGCCACCTCAGCCGTGGTGGCGGCTGTGCTGGTCACCGTCTTCCTCATTGGAGCCAGCAGGGTTGGAGGCAACTTGGGTGCTATGCCTACAACAGCCACGGAGATTTCAAGGCTGAGCTTCCATGTGCCTCATCGTCCTTGGCCATGGAGGTCGTCACGGGAGACTGCAATGCGGTCATGTTGGACGAGTTCGGGATGTCAAGTCTGAAGCCAGAAATGGCGCGTGACTTCGTTGGTGCTACTGACAATGACGCAAAGGCTAGGAAGGATAGGCCGGCCCCGGGAGATCTTACCATGGAGCAGTGTACTAGCATCGAAGAACGCTATATTAGCGACCATCGCTCGAGCTGCATCTGAGTGTGCGATAGAGCTGATGGGTGTCAATTAGCACAACATCATCGGCAATGGAGGAGCAGATAATAATGGAAGCAACAATGCTGGCCTTAGCTGGTCGTTGCGGCAGGGATGGGGGTGGCGGCCCTCAACGACCATGGCAAGGAGATTAAGGGGCGCAATAACACATTTACAGGCGCGTCATCTTGTTTGCAGGCACGATGGCGGCAGTCACATGCGGCACTTACTGACGGCGCAAAGGAGATTTTCGTCCGGTGCGAGGGCAACGACCATCGCACGAGGAGGCCCAAGGCGCAAGCGACAGAGTTTGGCCCTGATGTGCAAGCACACTGATGGTTCACCATCGGTTTTCAGTACTGGAGCGACAACTCCGACGGTATGGTGGATACTGAAGTGTGACTCGCGTCGGCGTGGAGTGGCAATGGTCAGTTATGCGTTGAGGCATGGGCGTCCACCTGACAGCCATGAAGGTGCTTTAAGGTGGGAATACATCTTATCAATCTGCTAGTGCCTTTCGACCGTGGCGTGGAGTACTGACGGAGGCGACCATCGAACGATCGTCTTCAAGATGTTGATTGGAACACCGCTTCATATCCGGAGTGAAAACTCTTGTTCAGATCTTTATAGGTTGGGCACAGTGGCGACGAACTTGCATCATTACTGACGGTGTCCTGGACTAGGGGGTACTCACCACGTCGTCTCCCGACCTGTGAGTCGGGCCGAGGACCCCCATGGCAGTTCACTCATGGGCCACTTCGGGGAGCCCATGATGCATATAAGGGAGATTTCACAAGACTTGGCGCACAAGACAAGGACTCCTCTAAACCCTAGGCCTCTGGTGTATTATATAAACTAAGGCCAGGCTAGTCAATAGACGATCCCATATTCATACAACAATCTCGTGGTAGATACCTGTATTATGTACTATTCCCATATCAATACAATCAAAAGCAAGACGTAGGGTATTATCTCCTTGAGAGAGCCCGAACCTGGGTAAATCCTGTGTCCGTGTTACCATCGCACCAAGACGCCTAGCTTAGGACCCCTACTACGAGATATGCCGGATTTGACACCGACAATTACCTTGTTGAAGGCATTATCTACTTGATGTTGTACTGGTCTTCATTAGCCGATCTCCGCAACCAGGATGCAAGTTCTTGTCTAGGCCATCTCTGGTCGGACGTGATGACGATGGCACAAGGGCGTTTATTCCTTCTTGGAGGTGGTGTTGCGGAAGAAATCGACTTAGTCGTAGGTGTTTATTACATATCTTGTAATGGTTCGAGCACTGGTTGACTTTTGTTTGTACTCTACTTAATAATTAATAAAATGGTTGTGTGCATCGCTCGATGCAGAGGCCGGAGGTTACCCTCCTTTTAGAAAAAAATGCAGTTTATTTACCAGTTTTGTAAGATGACCATTCTTTTTTACGAGGGTTAAGATGACTATGCATTTATTTGGTTCATGAAAATAATTTAAATAGTCTTTGTTCAAATTTTTAGTACAAAATTTTAACAATAATTTATGAAATAGGATACCATTGAAGAATAATTTTGGATAAATAAACTATACTATACAAAGAATATGACAATTAAGTGAAGCTAAAGGCAACATACCAACATTGAAGTATTTGAATATATTAAGCGCTCATGGAGTACATCTTAGTTAATATACTATAGCACTAATCTCCCTAGAATTGAAGAGCCCACATTCAAATGAGGTCTCCAATTGACATCGTGACACCCGATTTTGATCCGGTCAACAATTTCTCAAAGCTCTCTCATTTAATTATTTTATTTATATCTCTATAGCACTATACTCCTTAGTTTTAAAGAGTTCACATTCAATTGAGGTCTTCAAGACTTTAATTAAAATTGGGTCACCCGATTTTGATCGGGTCAACAATTTCTTAAAACTCACTTGTTCAATTCTTTAGACAAATACACTATGCTTCCTAATGGGTTTGGTTTACGATTTTGACCCAACCAGCAGTTTTTCAAATCAATCAACATCAACCGACCTATAAAAACATATCAATCACGCCCATGCAGCCGTCGACGTAGAAATTTTCCCACATATATAAGGTTGGTTAGCATATAATATAAAATCAAACCACGAAAGACCCATCAAATTACCGAATTATAAATAAAAATAAAACACACTATGTCATCTCCCCCACACACCAAACGAAATATTCTATTCGTTTCAAAATATAAAGGATATTAGTTTTTTGGAAAGTCAAATTCTTCAACTTTGACCAAGTTGAGAGCAAAAATATCGACATCCACAATATTAAATTAAAAATATGAAAATTCATTTAATGATGAATCTAATCACAACAATTTGATATTATGGATTCTGATATATTTATCTATAAAAGTAATTAAATTAAAAAGGTTTGGCATTTTTAAAAATTAATACACATTGTATTTTGAAACATAGTGATTAGTTTTTTTTTAATCTAACAGCGCAGCAAAGCGCGTCCAGTCCTTCTAGTAAGGGATAAAGGTCCTTGTCTTCTATGCACACATTGTCGAATGTGTTTCTGCTAAAAATGAATGACTTGTTCTTACTTGATTAAAGGAAATGTATAATGAAAAATAAATGGCTCAAAAGCTATACTCGAACTGGGTTCATGTGACCATGGTTGATTGATTTCTATGACATTATTTCCCTTTGCTGTGGCAGCAAATATAATGAGCATATTATCATGGTTGATCGATTTCTATGACATTATTTCTATGACATGATTCGGTTGAATGCCCAATAATAGAAACCAAGTATGAGGCATTGTCATCCCTAGAAAGTTAAAGTATGTGTTTGAGTGGGAGTGGAGGGAAGGACTGTCAACCGGAAGTGTCATTGACAGAGGTAGCGAGATTGGATTGGTGAAGCGGAGAAATAAAGATAGTGAGTGAAGAAGAAGAAGAAGAAGAAGAAGAAGAAGAAGAAGACAAGATTGTTGTTGGTGTTGAACCATTAGAACATGTATACCCCGATTTAGTGACGGAGATAGGACCCAGATGGGGGCCTGGGCCTAGGGCGTGGGAAAAAAAATCATTTGTTGACTATAGCGTCATGGGCACTATTTGACATTGTAGTACATTATAGCAAGCTTGGGGCCCGGGGCTTGGCCTAATCCTGATTCCGCCCCTGCCCCCGATGCAACGCACGGGTAATTACCTATCAAAGTTTGTCTGAAAGCTGGAACAATTTCAGTGCCATTTCTCAAATTGATGAAAATTACAATGGCATTTACCCAATTTCACCAAATAAAAATGAGATTCTGTCTCGGCACAAATACTAACAGTATCCAAATCCTCCAAAAAAAAAACAGTATCCAAATCATCACACCTGCAGAATTGTAAGGTCGCCGATGCTGATAGCACCGAATGGCCTGTCCAAGATAGACTGCCGTTGAGCAGAGAGCTCCTGTGCGACGGTGCGCATGGTCGGCCGGGCATCAGGGTTCGTCCGAACGCACGACAAGGCCACGACAAAGAGGAAGACCAGCTGCCCAGCCAATTGCCCGGCAGGAAGGTCCAGCCTCTGGTCTACGACGTCCTTGAGCAGCAGTAGCGCCGAATCGCCGACACCACGCGCCTCGTCCAAGCTGTACAAGGAGCTTATGAGCTCGCCGGGGAACTTGCCCATCAGGATCTCCATGGCCACGACGCCGAAGCTGTACACGTCGCATTTGGTCGTCACCCTCAGGTACGCGAGCTCTGCGGCCAGAAACACGACCACAGATGTGAGACTGCGGGCAGCTACAATGGCGTCATGCGTGTAGGAAAAGGTGTGTATGGTACGTACCTGGTGCCATGTAGCCGTAGGAGCCAGCCATGCTGGTGCAGTTGGAGCGGCCGGGCGCGAGAAATCTCGCCGTGCCGAAGTCCGACAGCCGGGTCTCGTACTCGGCGTCCACCAGGACGTTGTTGATGGACACGTCGCGGTGGATCATCGGCGGCGAGCAGTCGTGGTGCAGGTAGGCCAGCGCGTGCGCCAGCCCCCTGATCACGCGCACCCTTGCCGGCCAGTCGAACCTTTCGCAGCTGCCTCCGTAGAGCACCTTGGTGAGGCTGCCCCTCTCGACGCGCTCGTAGACCAGGTACACGCACCCGCTGGAGGCGCAGAAGCCATGGAGCTTGACGATGTTCCGGTGGCGGACGTGCGTCAGGGCCCTCACCTCGTTCTCGAAGCTCTTCTCGCTGATGCCCGTGCACGCGTCGTCGGTCTCCGTCGACGAATCGAGCTTCTTCACGGCGAAGTAGTGGCCGCCTGGAAGGTCGGCCCGGTACACGCTCCCGAAGCTGCCTTTGCCTATGCAGTAGGCCTCGTCGAAGTGCTCCGTCGCTGCCAGGATGTCGCCGAAGGAGAACTCCACATCCTTGCCCCATATCGAAGCCTGCAGACCCATCTCGCTGCCTCTCGTCGATTTCTCGGTCACATGCGTATCTTCGCCGGTTCGTCTCTTCCTGCGGACCACCACGCATGCCACGGCGGCGCCGGCGGCCAGCAGCGCAGCGGCAACAGCCAGCGCTATGACAAGGTTCAGCCTTGCCTTGTGCCGCCAAGAACCACCGGCGGCAGAATTCAAGGTGCAGGGATTCAGGCCAGCTACGTCGCCGCATAGACCCGGGTTGCCACTGAGGTCCAACTTCTCCAGCGAGCTTATCTTGGTGAGCAGAGCTGGAACCTCGCCGGTGAGACTGTTGCCGCTCAGGTTGAGGTACCAAATGGAGCTCAACTTTGTGAGCTCCGCCGGCACGCCTCCGTTGAGATCATTCTCGGACAGGTCCAGCAGTAGCAACGTGGCGATGTTCCCTAGCGTCACAGGGATTCGGCCAGACAACATGTTGTGACCAAGATTCAGCTTGAGCAGTGCTAATTTTCCGAGCTCGGGCGGGATCGTGCCGGTGAGACGGTTGGATGCCACGCTCAGATCTCGCAATGCAGACATGGTACCGTAACCGGGAGGAATTGCTCCGCTGATTTTGTTGCCATCCAAGTGCAGGTATGAGAGGCTCCGGAACTGAGCCCAGTGCTCTGGGAGCTCGCCTTCAAACAGGTTCCTGGACA
This sequence comes from Elymus sibiricus, assembly GCA_039707655.1. Lineage (NCBI taxonomy): Eukaryota > Viridiplantae > Streptophyta > Magnoliopsida > Poales > Poaceae > Elymus > Elymus sibiricus. The sequence goes on from CM077663.1 coordinate 207,824,066, forward strand.
GGTCAATGTAGTACAGATCCGGCTGCTGCGATCCCAAGATCTCTGACAAATTTCCGGCCAGCAGGCGGGCACGTTGCCGGTGAGGTGGTTGTTGTCCAAGCCGATAAACCGGAGGCGCGGCGCGCTCTTGCACAGTCCCCGTGGCAACCCACCGGAGAACCTGTTGTCTGCCATGCTGACCATGGAGAACATGCCGTTCCCGCCAAAATCCGGCGGGATGGCGCCGGAGAAGAGGTTTTCGAAGGCGATGAGGCCTCGGAGGTTTGGCAAGCCGGCGAGCTCGACTGGAATCTCGCCGTCGAGCATGTTGGTGCTTATGGACAGCCTCTGCAGCGCCGTCATGTTCCCGAACTCGGCCGGCAACCGGCCGGTGAGCTTGTTGTCATACAGCCGAAGAACCTCTAATCCGGTGAGGTTGCCCATGGTCCGTGGGATAGTGCCGGAGAGCTCATTCTCGGAGAGGTCCAACAGCTTCAGGTCTGCCAGCCTTCCGATGACCGACGGGATCGGGCCAGAGAGGTTGTTGGTCGCCAGGGAGAGGAACTCCAGCCTCAACGCCATCCCGATCTCCGTGGGGATCTCGCCGTCGAAACGGTTTCTGTCCGCCTGAAACACCGCGAGATGGGGCCAGGCCGTGAAGTAGTCCGGCAAGATCGTCCCGGTGAGCATGTTCTTGGACACGTTGAACTCCCGTATTTTCGTCAGCTTGGCGAACGACACCGGCAGCTTCCCGGAGAGCTTGTTCCCGGCGAGGCCAACGACGGTGAGGTTGGTGCAGCGGCTGAGCTCCATCGGAATGGTCGAGTCCAGCAGAGCGAGGCTGACATTGATGCGCTCGAGCGACTGGAGGTTGCCGAGAGAGGCAGGGATGACGCCGCCCAGCGGGTTGCTGTGCAACTCCAGCGCTATTAACCCTGAGATGGAACCGAGCACCGGCGGTACGCCGCCGGAGAGACCGTTGGAGCCGAGGATAAGGCTCTGAAGCTTCGTCAACTTGGCGAGGGACGCCGGTATCTCTCCCACGAGCTGGTTTGAGGAAAGGTTGAGGTGCTCGAGGTTGGGCATGTACACCGGCAGCATCGTCGGGATCGGACCCGAGAAGTTGTTGTTGGACAAATCTAAAGAACTGAGGCCGAGGAGCGGCGCGGACACGTTCGACGGGAACGATCCCGTCAGCGAGTTGAAGCTGAGGTTGAGGCTGCCGAGGCCCGGCAGCGACGAGAGGTCCAGGGCGTCGAGCGTGCCCGCGAGGCCGGCGCCGGACACGTCCACGCTCACGACCCGGCCGAGGACGTCGCACGACACGCCGTGCCACGAGCACGCCGCGAAGGTGGAGTTGGCGGCGGCGTCCCGGTCCCACGAGGCGAGAGCCGCGGGACGCGGCGGCGGCAGGCTGCTCTTCCATTCCACGAGCGCCTCGGCCTCGCCCGGTGCGGAGCTCGCGCCGCGCAGCTGTGAGGACGACAGGAGCAGGAAGAGAAGGAGCGTCGCGCCCGCCAAAGCGGCGGCGCGCCCGGACGCTTGTCCTTGCTGGGCATGGCGCTCCATCGGATGGACGAGTTGGATCGCGGATGTGAAGCTGAATTGCGCGCGCATCCTTTGAATTCAGCAGGTCAGCACCAGGACCTGCTGCTGGAATCGCACAACACGTGTTGATCCATGGAGAGTGCAGGTGGCGTCATGGCGACCATTACCACGGACGAGTCGATGGAGCTCGGAATTTGGAAGCTGGCCGGGCTGGTGGTTGCAGAGGCGCTGTCAGGAAGTACTATATTCAGGCATTGCTGTATAGGATACTACAATCAATGGAGCGAAAGAGGGTGACATGTCCGTGAGAGCAAATCCATGAGGCGCCCTTGATATTACTACTTCTGTCGGGCCACCGGGCACGGGCAGGAAGAATCCTGCAAACCAAACGGCGGAACAATGGAAGAGTTATAAAAAATTCCAGTGCTTTTTCTATAAAAACCATTCAAACCGAAATGGCCTCCCAATGAAAGGTTCTCCAGATTATTTCTGGGGCGTGGTTTATACAAAAGTTCGGTTGCACCTACTTATATTTTCATGACATATTCTCAAAAATATTATTACGGCTCCAATATTTCACTTCAGTATATTTGCGAGAAGTGTCAAAAAACGAATTTTCCAATACTTTTTATGGCACACAATTCTCATATTATTAATTTAATAAGATTTTTGCGTGGGATATTATTAAGAAAAAGATTAAAATTAATTTGAAGTTAATGCTGGTCTTCTAACCCAAAAATCGGTAGCAAGTATGTGTTACATTATCCCCTGCATTGCATATCATAATTTATCCAACTTTTAAGGGCCGCCATGACTCAAACGCAATGGCCCTGGGGATGGGTTTTGCCCCTTATGCGACGTGATGGAGGACTCGAATCACATCTTCTTCACTTGTGTCACTGCCCAATTCCTCTGGAGTTACTTTCGTGACATTGTCGGTAACTGGTGCCATACCAATGTCCCTGACCTCTTCATGAAGATTCAGTCCGTCCCCTCGTCGGCCCGCCACATTAGGTGGCTGACCATCGGGGTGCTCACGTGGACTCTCTGGACTGTCCGCAACAAGCTTGTGATCCAGCGTGTGCCTCTCCGATGTGCCACTGACGCAATTTTTAAAATGTGTGGTTTCATGCAGCTATGGCGGCCGCTTAGCCGCTCCTCCGACCGCGACGCCATCAGCAGCATCATCGCCGACCTTCGCTCGATGGCTCTCCGCATGGCGCCCCCGCTTCCGCCACCACCTCCCGAGCTGGATTAGACTGTTATCCCTGTTGTTGGGTGTGGCTTTGGGTGTGTGTCTCTTAGGGCTTGTTGAGATGTGCCCTCAGCGGAACCCTTTGGTGTTGTCTTGTGCTATTTTTTTTGTGTGTGAGTGTGTGTACTGAACCTATGTTGGATGCTGTGTTTTGGCGGTTTGCTTTATTTATAAAGCGGGGCGAAAGCCTTTTTCGGTAAGGGCCGCCATGACGGGCCTTGCTAGTATCCCTATATATGTGCATCCTACCCTCAATTTTTTGTCCAATGGTCTGTCCATTCCTTCCCCTAAAGTTCTTTTTGCAACTAAAGAAAAGGCAAAAATAAATCTCGTATTTCCTTTCCCTTTGTACTTCTCTCTCATGTGATACATATCAATCCGCTTCTACCCTTTCGCTTCACACAACCGACAATGGGGGCAGCAGATGCTACCCCGCCATGTCGATCTCCTCCGTCACAGCCCCCTTCTTGCTCTCTTCCCATATCATGATCTTCTGAATTCGTTTCTGGTCCCATTAAGCTCTTACTTCTCATTTGCATCAGGTGTGCCTATTTACCGAGCAACCGTGAATTTTCAATATATTGGCGCTCCAAGTAAACATTTCTCCTCCAGTTTTGTGCAATGTTTTAAGGCGTATTACGGGAAGAAAATCATACAACCCCATTCGTATTCTAGTTTTTTTTTCATATCACAAAAAAAAAAAACGCCCCTAGGTATAGGGTGGAAATATTGGAATGCATGCCACGTAGTGGGGCATAACGAATGGGAACATACGAATACGAAGGGAGCAGGCAAGTCGCGTCCATCATCCAAGCCTCCATTTTATTCTAGCAAACAACTTAACACATTTCTAACCCTTAATTTTTGAGAGGATAGAATGCACTTGTTTGCTTGAAAATACAATGGTGTACACGGGTCCACGCACACCCCTTATGAACATCGCAATATAGAAGGTAGCAAAACCATTGAAACAATTCTATAATTTTTGGTTAACATTTTTATGGACTGTTCTACTCACATGTAAAGTTTGACGGATAAATGACATTTGTGGTACTCTTGGCAAAATAATAAAAATTCAACCACCAAATTGCTTTATTTTTCATAACATCAATGCTTTCTTTTTTGCCCAAAATATCACGGATGTCATTCCTTCTCGAAACTTCACAAGTGAGTAGAATAGTTGATCATGTTTGTTAAAAAAAATAGAATTGTTTGGATTCTTTTACGAGTGAATTGCAGAAAACCACCACATTGACGCGTAGGTTTGCAGAAAACACTGGTTTATGAATTTGGCACAAAAAACACTGATTCCCGTTCTAATCTTTTGCAGAAAACATTGACCAGTCGTTTTAGGCATTTTAACCATGATTATGGCATGTGAGCCAACATTTGATGACGTGGCGTAACGGTTCACAATAGACGATGTTAGATGAGGGATTTTCTAGATTTACGAAACAGTCCCTGTAATTTACCTGGGACAACCTTCAAGCAAAAGAGAAATGGCAATCTTCTCCATATATGGATTTTGAACTGCCAACGGGAGTAGAGGGCACCGGCACATGCGTGCGGCTGTTGCGAGCTCAACTCGTTAGAGCATCTCCAGCCGCGGCCCCAAAGGACCCCCCAGGCCTCTTTTTTATCGCCGTCGGGCGAAAAAACTCCCAGTCGCCCTCCCAAGACGCCGATTTTCGCCGGTTGGGCCCTTTTTTTGGACCGGCGAACCCAGGCCGAACCCAGGGCGCTGGGGGGCGCCTGGGGGCGCCGGCTGAAGCGAAAAGCCGGGTGAGGCCGAGCTGTCGGCGAGACCGGCTGCTACTTCCCGCCATTTCCCTTCCTTTTCCCTCTTTGTCCCGCCGTTTCCCCCCGGTCCTTCTCTCCATGCTCTCCATTTCCCTCCATCTCCCTCCCTTCGCCGCCGTGCCGCCGAAGAAGTACGCCGCCCCTCGCCAAGCCACCGCCCCCGCCGTCGCCAAGCCGCGCAAGGTCCGTGCGCCGATGGCAAGGCCGCCGGGTTTGACAAACGCGGAGTGGAAGGCCGACGTCGAGCGAAGGGAGGCGGTGACCACCGATCGCCGCAATAGGCTCCTCATGAAGAAAGCCAAGGATGCGGCGACGGCGGCGGCGGCTTTTGAGCAGGAGGTGTCGTCTCAGCGCCCGATCTTCCCGGGACGGCAGTGGGCGGGCCCGTTCCCACAAGGCGCGTGGGGCAGCCAGCAAAGCATCGCGTCGCCGGCCAACCCCAACTTCCCTTCGCCGGCGTGTGGGGCGGTTACGCGCCCTCGCCGGAGTACGTCAACGGCGACGCCCTCGGCGGATTCAACCCCAACATTACCTTCCCGCGCACGCCTTCCGCCTTCTCCGCCGGCCACCCCAACGCCTAGTACGGCTACGTGCCATCGCCGACGTACTCCGGCTCATGCGCGACGGCTCTGCAGCGCGGCCCCCTGCCTTTCGCGCCTGGCACGGTCCCACAGTACAACAACGCCGAGGCCGAGATGGAGGAGATCATCAACACCGGCTCCGCCGCCGCCGCGTCGTGCCCCGGGTTTGGTGCGCAAGAGGCGGAGGACATCAGCGACATGGACGACGTCGAGGGCGACGAGCCCGAGGAGGAGGAGGAGGAGGAGGAGGAGGAGGAGGAGGAGATGTAGGAGGAAGGGCCGGTGCCGGAACCCGCGCCGCCGGCGAAGGGCAAAGAGAAAAAGAAGAAGCCAAGGTCTGCCAATGGGAAGCCGGGCGAGCCCCGCATCAAGTGGACGGCGAAGGAGGATGTGTGCCTCGCCGAAGCGTGGAAGCAGGTCAGCCAGGACCCTATCACCGGCGCGAACCAGAACACTGACACATACTGGACGAGGATCAAGGTGGCTTTCGACGAGCGCAAGTTGGTCGATCCCGAGTTCACCGGCACATACATGGAGCGCGGCGCCAAGGCCATGGCCAACCATTGGGCGAGCATTCAAACGGCGTGCAACAAGTGGCATGGCATCCAGGAACATGTCCATGCTCGCCCGGAAAGCGGCGCGAACGTCGAACAGCAGGTACGTTCGAACACCCGACTTCGCCGTCCTTCGCCGTGTTCGCCGACACTTGTCCTTTCCTGCAGATGGTTCGGGTGTTCGACTTGTTTCGCCGGGACAGCGGCACCGATTCCGACTTCAAGTTCCTTCATGTGTTCACCCGGATCGAGTCCTGCGAGAAATGGGCCGAGGTCCTGTTGGGTAAAGTTGCATGGGAAACAAAAAATTTCCTACGCACACACAAGATCTATCCATGGTGATGAGCATCTACGAGAGGGAGAGTGAATCTACATACCCTTGTAGATCGCTAAGCGGAAGCGTTTAAGAAACGCGGTTGATGTAGTCGAACGTCTCCGCGATCCAAATCGCAAGTCGTCCCTCGATCCGATCACGAACTAGCGTCGAACGGACGGCACCTCCGCGTTCAACACACGTACGGCTTGATGACGCCTTCACCTCCTCGATCCAGCGAGCGATGATGAAGTAGTGGTTGAGTTCCAGCAGCACGACGGCGTGGTGATGGTGGTGAGGAACAATCTCTGCAGGGCTTCGCCAAGCGCTACGGAGATTATGACGGAGGAATTAGAGGGTTAGGGTTGCCGCACACGGCTTGGGGAAATCTTGATGTGTCTCGTGTGCTAGCCCTGCCCCTCTATTTATATGTTGAGACTTGGGGTCTAAACTTGGAGTAAAAGCCTCCTCCAGGTCGGTTTTGCCCGCACAAGGTCGGTTTGGCCCGCAGGGAAAGAGTCCAACTCGGATCCCTGCCGAACCGTGCACAGCCGCACACAAGCGGTAGTACCGCTTCACACAAGCGGTAGTACCGCTTGGGCGGTAGTACCGCTTCATACAAGCGGTAGTACCGCTCGAGTGGTAGTACCGCTTCACCAAGCGGTAGTACCGCTTACGCGGCAGCAAAACTACTTTTGCACTTTCCAATACCTCGTGGGCTTTTATCCCTTGGCCCATATAAAGTGTTCTCGCACCCGAACACTTCGGTAAACATCCGGAACCCCTTCCGGTGAACTCCGGAACTCTTCCGGAGATCAAAACACTATTATCACATATATCAATCTTTACCTCCGGACTATTCCGGAGATCCTCGTCATGTCCGGGATCTTATCCGGGACTCCGAACAACCTTCGATCACCAACATAATAACTCAACTATACTAATCGTCACCAAACGTTAAGTGTGTAGACCCTGCGGGTTCGAGAACTATGTAGACATGACCGAGACACCTCTACGGTCAATAACCAATAGCGGGACCTGGATGCCCATATTGGCTCCTACATATTCTACGAAGATCTTTATCGGTCGAACCTCTATGTCAAGGATTCAGTTAATCCCGTATGCTGTTCCCTTTGTTCTTCGGTATGTTACTTGCCCGAGATTCGATCGTCGGTATCTCTATACCTAGTTCAATCTCGTTACCGGCAAGTCTCTTTACTCGTTCCGTAATACAAGATCTCGTGGCTAACACTTTAGTCACATTGCTTGCAAGGCTCATTGTGATGTTGTATTACCGAGTGGGCCCTGAGATACCTCTCCGTCATACGGAGTAACAAATCCCAGTCTTGATCCATGCCAACCCAACAGACACCCTCGGAGATACCTGTAGAGCACCTTTATAGTCACCCAGTTACGTTGCGACGTTTGATACACACAAGGTACTCCTCCGGTGTCAGTGAGTTGCATGATCTCATGGTCAAAGGAACAGATACTTGACATGCAGAAAACAATAGCAATAAACTGACACGATCAAATGCTACGTTCTTAGTTTGGGTCTTGTCCATCACATCATTCTCCTAATGATGTGATCCCGTTATCAAATGACATCTCATGTCAATGGCTAGGAAACCTTAACCATCTTCGATCAACGAGCTAGTCAACTAGAGGCTTACTAGGGACACAGTGTTGTCTATGTACCCACACATGTATTTGAGTTTCCAATCAATACAATTATAGCATGGATAATAAACGATTATCATGAACAAGGAAATATAATAATAACCAATTTATTATTGCCTCTAGGGCATATTTCCAACAGTCTCCCACTTGCACTAGAGTCAATAATCTAGTTCACATCACTATGTGATTTACATTGTAATGAATCGAACACCCATGCAGTTCTGGTGTTGTTCATGCTTAGCCCTTGGAAGAGGTTTAGTCATCGGATCTGCAACATTTAGATCCGTGTGTACTTTGCAAATATTTATGTCGTCCTCCTTGATGTAATCGCGGATGGAATTGAAACGTCGCTTTATGTGTCTGGTCCTCTTGTGAAATCTTGGTTCCTTGGCTAGAGCAATGGCACCAGTATTATCACAAAACAGAGTCATTGGGTTAAGTGCACTAGGCACTACTCCAAGATCTGTCATGAACTCCTTCATCCAGACACCTTCCTTCGCCGCCTCCGAGGCTGCGATGTACTCCGCTTCGCATGTAGAATCTGCTACCACGCTTTGCTTGGAACTGTACCAGCTAACCGCACCCCCATTAAGAATAAATACGTATCCGGTTTGCGACTTTGAGTCATCCGGATCAGTGTCAAAGCTTGCATCGACGTAACCCTTTACGACGAGCTCTTGATCACCTCCATAAACGAGAAACATGTCCTTAGTCCTTTTCAGGTACTTCAGGATATTCTTGACCGCCGTCCAGTGTTCCATTCCTGGATCACCTTGAAACCTTCCGACCATACTTATGGCAAGGCTGACATCGGGTCTTGTGCACAGCATTGCATACATGATAGAGCCTATGGCCGAAGCATAGGGGATGACACTCATCTTTTCTCTATCTTCTGCAGTCACTGGGCATTGAGTCTTACTCAACTTCACACCTTACAATACAGGCAAGAACCCCTTCTTGGACTGATCCATTTTGAACTTCTTCAAAACTTTGTCAAGGTATGTGCTTTGTGAAAGTCCTATTAAGCATCTCGATCTATCTCTATAGATCTTGATGCCTAATATGAAAGCAGCTTCTCCTAGGTCCTTCATTGAAAAACTCTTGTTCAAATATTCCTTCACGCTTTCCAGCATTTCTATATTGTTTCCAATCAGTAATATGTCATCCACATATAATATTAGAAACGCTATAGAGCTCCCACTCACTTTCTTGTAAATACAAGCTTCTCCGTAAACTTGTATAAACTCGAACGCTTTGATCACCTCATCAAAACGAAGATTCCAACTCCGAGATGCTTGCACCAGTCCATAAATGGATCGCTGGAGTTTGCAAACTTTGTCAGCATTCTCTGGATCGACAAAACCTTCTGGTTGCATCATATACAACTCTTCCTTAAGGAAACTGTTAAGGAACGCTGTTTTGACATCCATCTGCCAAATTTCATAATCGAAAAAGGCAGCTATTGCTAACATGATTCTGACGGACTTAAGCATCGCTACGGGTGAGAAGGTCTCATCGTAGTCAACTCCTTGAACTTGTGAAAAACCCTTTGCCACAAGTCGAGCTTTATAGACGGTGACATCACCGTCTGCGTCCGTCTTCCTCTTAAAGATCCATTTGTTCTGAATGGCCTTACGCCCTTCAGGTAATACTTCCAAAGTCCATACTTTGTTTTCATACATGGATCCCATCTCGGATTTCATGGCCTCTAACCACTTCTCGGAATCCGGGCCTATCATCGCTTCTCCATAGCTCGTAGGTTCATCGTTGTCTAACAACATGACTTTTAAGACAGGGTTGCCGTACCACTCAGGAGCAGTACGCGTCCTTGTCGACCTACGAGGTTCGATAGCAACTTGATCCAAAGCTTCATGATCATCATCATCAACTTCCTCTTCAGCTAATGTAGGTTCCACAGAAACAACTTTCTGCGTTGCGCTACTCTTAGGTTGAAGTAAAGGTTCAACAACCTCATCAAGTTCTATCTTCCTCCCACTCAATTCTTTCGAGAGAAACTCTTTCTCAAGAAATGTTCCGTTTTTAGCGACAAACACTTTGCCTTCGGATCTGAGGTAGAAGGTATACCCAACTGTCTCTTTTGGGTATCCTATGAAGACGCATTTCTCCGCTTTGGGTTCCAGCTTTTCAGGCTGAAGCTTTTTGACATAAGCATCACATCCCCAAACTTTAAGAAACGACAGCTTTGGCTTCTTGCCAAACCAAAGTTCATATGGCGTCGTCTCAACGGATTTCGATGGTTCCCTATTTAAAGTGAATGCAGCTGTCTCTAATGCATAACCCCAAAACGATAGTGGCAAATCGGCAAGAGACATCATAGATCGCACCATATCCAATAAAGTTTGATTACGACGTTCGGACACACCATTACGCTGTGGTGTTCCAGGCGGTGTCAATTGTGAAACAATTCCACACTGTCTTAAGTGACTGCCAAACTCATAACTCAGATATTCTCCTCCTCGATCAGATTGTAGGAATTTAATCTTCTTGTTACGATGATTCTCAACTTCACTCTGAAATTGTTTGAACTTTTCAAATGTTTCAGACTTATGTTTCATTAAGTAAATATACCCATATCTACTTAAGTCATCAGTGAAGGTGAGAAAGTAACGATAACCACCGCGCGCCTCAATACTCATCGGACCACACACATCAGTATGTATGATTTCCAATAAGTCACTTGCCCGTTCCATTGTTCCAGAGAACGGCGTTTTTAGTCATCTTGCCCATGAGGCATGGCTCACATGTGTCAAGTGATTCAAAATCAAGTGACTCCAAAAGTCCATCAGCATGGAGCTTCTTCATGCGTTTTACGCCAATATGACCTAAACGGCAGTGCCACAAGAAAGTGGTATTATCATTATCAATTCTACATCTTTTGGCATCAATGTTATGAACATGTGTATCATTACTATCGAGATTCAATAAGAATAAACCCCTCACATTGGGTGCATGACCATAAAAGATATTACTCATATAAATAGAACAACCATTATTCTCTGATTTAAATGAGTAACCGTCTTGCAATAAACAAGATCCAGATATAATGTTCATGCTTAACGCAGGCACCAAATAACACTTATTTAGGTTCATCACTAATCCCGACGGTAATCGAAGAGCGAGCGTGCCGACGGCGATCACATCAACCTTGGAACCATTTCCCACGCGCATCGTCACTTCGTCCTTTGCCAGCCTCCGTCTATTCCGCAGTTCCTGTTTTGAGTTGCAAATATGAGCAACCGCACCGGTATCAAATACCCAGGCACTACAACGAGAGTTGGTAAGGTACACATCAATAACATGTATATCATATATACCTTGTTTGTTGTTGGCCGCCTTCTTGTCAGCCAAATACTTGGGGCAATTCCGCTTCTAGTGTCCAGTTCCCTTGCAATGAAAACACACAGTTTCTGGTTTGGGTCCAGCCTTGGGTTTCTTCACGAGAGGAGCAACTGCTTTGCCACTCTTCTTGGAGTTACCCTTCTTACCCTTGCCATTTTTCTTGAAACTAGTGGTTTTATTGACCATCAACACTTGATGCTCCTTCTGAATTTCAGACTCAGCGGCTTTCAGCATCGCAAACAGCTCGGCGACTGACTTGTTCATCCCGTGCATGTTATAGTTCAACACGAAGCTCTTGTAGCTAGGTGGCAATGATTGAAGAACTCTGTCAGTGATAGCCTCTGGCGGAAGGGGCATCCCTAACTCAGCCAGACGGGTGGAGTACCCAGACATTCTGAGCACGTGATCACTGATAGACCCGTTCTCCTCCATCTTGCAAGCATAGAATTTATCGGAGATCTCATATCTCTCGATCCGGGCATTCTTCTGAAAGATAAACTTCAACTCCTGGAACATCTCATATGCTCCATGATGTTCAAAACGTCTTTGAAGTCCCGGTTCTAAGCCATACAACATTGCACATTGAACTATTGAGTAATCATCAGAACGAGCCTGCCAGGCGTTCATAATGTCTAGAGACTCAACTGGAGCGGGTGGATCACCAAGCGGTGCATCAAGGACATAAGCCTTCTGGGAAGCCGTAAGGATAATCCTTAGATTACGGGCCCAGTCCACAAAGTTACTTCCATCATCTTTCAACTTAGCTTTCTCTAGGAACGCATTAAAATTCAGGGGTGCTACTGCGCGAGCCATGATCTACAACATAAATATAGCAAAGACAACTTAGACTATTGTTCTAGATAATGAGTTTAGTTAATCATATTACTTAAAAACTCCCACTCAAATTGACATCCCTCCGGTCATTCGAGTGTAACATGATCCAAATCCACCAACTCAAGTCCGATCATCACGTGAGTCGAGGTGGTTTCAATGGTGAACATCTTCATGTTGATCATATCTACTATATGACTCATGTTCGACCTTTCGGTCTCTTGTGTTCCGAGGCCATGTCTGTACATGCTAGGCTCGTCAAGTTTAACCCGAGTGTTCCGCGTGTGCAACATGGCTTGCACCCGTTGTATGTGAACGTGGAGTCTATCACACCCGATCATCACGGCGTGTCTCGAAACGACGAACTTTCGCAACGGTGCACACTCGGGGAGAACACAATTTATCTTGAAATTTAAGTGAGGGATCACCTTATAATGCTACCGTCGTCCTAAGCAAAATAAGATGCATAAAAGTATTAACATCACATGCAAATCATAAGTGACATGATATGGCCATGAACTTGTGCTTTTGATCTCCATCTCCAAAGCACCGGCATGATCTCCATCGTCACCGGCATGACACCATGATCTCCATCATCTTGATCTCCATCAACGTGTCGCCATAAGGTTGTCGCGCCGACTGTTGCTTCCACGACTATTGCTAACGTTTAGCGATAAAGTAAAGCATTACATAGCGCTTAATGATTGACACGCAGGTCATACAATAATTAAAGACAACTCTATGGCTCCTGCCAGTTGCCGTACTCATCGACATGCAAGTCGTGATATTCTATACAACACATGATCATCTCATACATCACATATATCTCATCATGTAATTGGCCATATCACATCACAACATACCCTGCAAAAACAAGTTAGACGTCCTCTAATTGTTGTTGCAAATTTTACGTGGCTGCTACGGGTTTGCAAGAACCGTTCTTACCTACGCAAAACCACAACGTGGTGTAGTGATTGCTTTTTGATCTTCTAAAAGAACCCTCTTCATTGAAATCGATTAAACTAAAGTGAGAGAGACAGACACCCGCTAACCATCTTTATGCAACAAAGTTACATGTCAGTTGAAGGAACCTGTCTCGCGTAAGTGTACGCGTAATGTCGGTCCGGGCCGCTTCATCTCACAGTACCGCCGAATCAAATATCAACTAGTAACGGCAAGCAATATGTATACACCCACGCCCACAACTCGTTTGTGTTCTACTCGAGATCTCATCTACGCATAGACCTGGCTCTGATACCACTGTTGGGTAACGTTGCATGGGAAACAAAAATTTTCCTACACACACACAAGATCTATCCATGGTGATGAGCATCTACGAGAGGGAGAGTGAATCTACATACCCTTGTAGATCGCTAAGCGGAAGCGTTTAAGAAACGCGGTTGATGTAGTCGAACGTCTCCGCGATCCAAATCGCAAGTCGTCCCTCAATCCGATCACGAACTAGCGCCGAACGGACGGCACCTCCGCGTTCAACACACGTACGGCTTGATGACGCCTTCACCTCCTCGATCCAGCGAGCGATGATGAAGTAGTGGTTGAGTTCCAGCAGCACGACGGCGTGGTGATGGTGGTGAGGAACAATCTCTGCAGGGCTTCGCCAAGCGCTACGGAGATTATGACGGAGGAATTAGAGGGTTAGGGTTGCCGCACACGGCTTGGGGAAATCTTGATGTGTCTCGTGTGCTAGCCCTGCCCCTCTATTTATATGTTGAGCCTTGGGGTCTAAACTTGGAGTAAAAGCCTCCTCCAGGTCGGTTTTGCCCGCACAAGGTCGGTTTGGACCGCAGGGAAAGAGTCCAACTCGGATCCCTGCCGAACCGTGCACAGCCGCACACAAGCGGTAGTACCGCTTCACACAAGCGGTAGTACCGCTTCATACAAGCGGTAGTACCGCTTACGCGGCAGCAAAATTACTTTTGCACTTTCCAATACCTCGTGGGCTTTTATCCCTTGGCCCATATAAAGTGTTCTCGCACCCGAACACTTCGGTAAACATCCGGAACCCCTTCCGGTGAACTCCGGAACTCTTCCGGAGATCAAAACACTATTATCACATATATCAATCTTTACCTCCGAACTATTCCGGAGATCCTCGTCATGTCCGGGATCTTATCCGGGACTCCGAACAACCTTCGATCACCAACATAATAACTCAACTATACTAGTCGTCACCAAACGTTAAGTGTGTAGACCCTGCGGGTTCGAGAACTATGTAGACATGACCGAGACACCTCTACGGTCAATAACCAATAGCGGGACCTGGATGCCCATATTGGCTCCTACATATTCTACGAAGATCTTTATCGGTCGAACCTCTATGTCAAGGATTCAGTTAATCCCGTATGCTGTTCCCTTTGTTCTTCGGTATGTTACTTGCCCGAGATTCGATCGTCGGTATCTCTATACCTAGTTCAATCTCGTTACCGGCAAGTCTCTTTACTCGTTCCGTAATACAAGATCTCGTGGCTAACACTTTAGTCACATTGCTTGCAAGGCTCATTGTGATGTTGTATTACCGAGTGGGCCCTGAGATACCTCTCCGTCATACGGAGTAACAAATCCCAGTCTTGATCCATGCCAACCCAACAGACACCCTCGGAGATACCTGTAGAGCACCTTTATAGTCACCCAGTTACGTTGCGACGTTTGATACACACAAGGTACTCCTCCGGTGTCAGTGAGTTGCATGATCTCATGGTCAAAGGAACAGATACTTGACATGCAGAAAACAATAGCAATAAACTGACACGATCAAATGCTACGTTCTTAGTTTGGGTCTTGTCCATCACATCATTCTCCTAATGATGTGATCCCGTTATCAAATGACATCTCATGTCAATGGCTAGGAAACCTTAACCATCTTTGATCAACGAGCTAGTCAACTAGAGGCTTACTAGGGACACAGTGTTGTCTATGTACCCACACATGTATTTGAGTTTCCAATCAATACAATTATAGCATGGATAATAAACGATTATCATGAACAAGGAAATATAATAATAACCAATTTATTATTGCCTCTAGGGCATATTTCCAACAGGTCCGACTTGCGCTCGCCAACAAGGACGGCGTGTACAACCCGGACGCGCCTGTCGCTGGGGCGGCCGAAGAGCGGCCAGACGGGACAAAGAAGGCGAACAAAGGCAGGAACGACACGCCAGCTGCCGAACAGCTGCAGGCGTCGATCGAGCAATGCATCGCCGATGCAAAGACCCACTCTGCCCTGAGGGAGGAGAAGGCGGAGGCGAGGTGGTTGGCGCTGATGACGAAGCAGGACGCCAAGCTCGACCTCCTCGGGACCAACGTCGCCGCGAAGAAACGCACCACCGACCTGGCGTTCCTCATGGGAGGCGTCCCGACGGAAATGGACCCGCAGGTCAAGGCGTGGTACTTGGCAGAGCGCAACCTCATCCTCAACCTCATGCCGGCGCCCTCCGCACCGCCCACGCCGCCGTCGAGCGCGCCTTCATCTCCGACGTTGCCGAGCGCGCCGTCTCCGACGTCGCCGAACGCGCCCTCCCCGACGCCTACCGCTACGACGACTGCTACACCGACCTCTCCCGTCACTCCGGGAGACGACGAGGAGCTGGCCGTTTGAGGAGTTCTATATATGTTCACGTCTCCCACCTTTTTTGTACGTCGGACTATTGGCATGTTTTGATCGTCGGACCTGTGGTGGTGGTGGCGATCGCCGGACCTATGGCATGATGGACGCCGACTACGCCGACTTGTGGCATGACCGACGCCGAACTGTGGCATGATCGCCCAACTCGCGTCGTTTTTTGGGTAGCGGGAAATGAGAAGTTTAAATTGCATGCGCTTTGTGGCCGAACCTCGGGGCGCGACTGGGAAGTTGATCCCCCCGAGGGCGAAAATAGCGCCGGCTTGGACGTTTTGCGGCCGCGCCAGGCGCGCTGGGGGGGCAAACGGCTGGAGATGGTCTTAGAGCTCTTGGGCGGCTGCGAGCTAACCTCCCCAGATAAACTTGCCGTTGCTTCGCCGCTGCCGCTGCTCGCACTGCCGCTGCTCGACGTCGTTGCTCGTACTGCTCGCGGTCGCGGTGATGCTCGCGTTCGTACCGTCGCCGCTGCTCGCACTGCTCGCCGTTGCGCCTCTGCTTCGTGCCACCACTGCTTGCACTGCTCGCCGCCGCTGCTCACACTGCTCGCGGTCGCACCACTGCTACTCACCGCCGTCGATGCTTGACCAGTGATGCGCGCCGCCCGCCGCTGCTTGACCAGTGATTTGCGTCGGCCGCCGTTGCTCGCTCCAATGTTGCGCGCTGCTGCTTGCGCCATTGCTGTGCGCCGCCGCTGCTTGCTCCGGTGCTGTGCGCCGCCGTCGCTTCTCATAGGAGGCGACGAGCACCTTTGCCGAGGCCGCGACGGCGGTGTGGCCTCCGATCCCGATTGGATTGGGTCGTGGGGAGGGGTTCTTTGCGAAAAATGCCGGTCTACGTCGTCTTTTGCGAACCGTTACGCCACGTCATCAAATGATCGTGGTTAAATTGCCTAAAGCGACTGATCAATGTTTTCTGCAAAAGATTAGACCGAAAATCAGTGTTTTTGTCCCAAATTCGTAAATCGGTGTTTTCGGTAAAGCTACGCGTCAATGTGGTGATTTTCTTCTTTTACAGTTTTTATTTCACTGTTCGCAGTAGGTGTGTGAACCCATGTTTCAATATTCCGCCTCCGACGCGACGTGTGCTTCCTTAATTAGCACTGAGAGTTGCGTTCTGTCCTTCTCCAGCCAGTTGGCACCAAGTGATGAAATATATATACAGAAAACATTTGCATCAGGTCAGCCTGCTTGTCGTCGTATTGTTGCGTTGGTGCTTGTACCAGGGTCAGCGACTTTATCATTTTTCTACTGATCCTAGTGGCTGGAGTGCACTACGCTAGTTCTTTTTTGCGTTTTCCCAAATATGGTCGTGATCTTCATTACCAGGGCCATTTCAACGACAAGACAGAAACTACGAGATTTTGTCCATGATAGGATGGATAGCCGGAAAATTTCACCAAAAAAGAATCCCTAAATGCCAGTCTTAACAATGGTGTTTTTGCTGGAGCAGGAGAGTTATAATAATCTATATATACCTATTAACAAAGAAAATAGACATTCTTAATCCGAAATGCTATTTTACAGAAAACTCTTTAATGTTTCTGTTAATTAACCTGCAGTTCACATTTAAGTCAGATTTATCTTTCTTAGAAAAAAACTTATGTTTCTGCAAATCAACCCGTAGGTTAGTTTTAAGTTAGATTTTCGTTTTGCATGAAAAGCCTGATAGTTTAGAGTGTCATAAGGTAGACAAGTTTTGTTGGACGGATGTCCATAGTGTGGGTAAAGTGAGCAACCTCTGTAGAGTGTTTGAATCTATTCAAATAGTCGCGTCCACGATATTGGACAAGTTCGTACTAGGTCACACTCTCTGATAAACACTGTAAATGATGGAAGGACTCATCCTTATAATTGGTTAAGTAACAACTTGACAAAAGGCTTATGATGATCATGGGATGATCATGAGGTGATCAGGTGGTGATTACTAGAGTAAGTGGATTGACGGTCCATGTGACCTTAAACGATGATGTATCACCATAATCAGGTTAACAACATTATGCTCATTATTTTAGTCCGCCCTTTTAATAGTTGCTAAGAACTTAACATTGTTATGTCATTGCCTTGCTTTGATGCTTTTGGTTACTGTGAGCTTGCGAGTATGTTCAAATTACTCACATGTCGTGTCATGCCAGATGCAGGTAATGTTGTGATTACATATCTCGACGATCCCGAGTCAGCGAACTAGAAAGTGTCCTAGTAGTGTCCCTTTGGAGTGGAGCCCATCATCGTCACGTTGTGCCGTTTCGCCGCTAAGTTTTATTCCGATGCTAGTAACAGAGGCACAAACATGTTCCTATTTTGCCTCACTAGAACTGTTATTCAAACCCTTGTACCCTTAGCAATTGCAATAAAGAGTTGTTGTATTCTACGCCAAGTTGTACAGTGTCTCCAGAAGATATTGATCTCTAGGCTGGAACACAGGGCATCCGGTTCGCTGAGCCAGGGTGCCACAATGACGCAGTAGTTTTCTTGGTACTTTCAAGGAGGGGAAGTGGACATGCTTGCCACCATTCTTCGTAACCTTGGCAACGTCACCGGACTAGCTTCGAACATCCATAAGAGTTTGGTGGTCCCCGAGCTGTGAGATCAGATCGATGGGTTACAAGAGACAAGGGACACGAAGCTTTACCCAGGTTCGGGCCCTCTCGATGGAGGTAAAACCCTATGTCCTGCTCTTGTTATATTATGGGTATATCGAAGTACAAAGTTGATCTACCTTGAGATCGTAAGTTGTGGTCCAAACCCTAGGTGTGATGATGATGAATGTCTATCTGTCTTCTACCGACTAAACCCTCCGGCTTATATAGGCACCGGGGGTATCTAGGGTTACATAAAGGTCGTTTGCCATCTAGGGATTACGTGCCGAATCTAATTACTTGGAGTACACGCCAAGTCTTCGGTGAAGTCCGATATGCTCAGGCCATGGGTTGAGGGCCTCTGAAGTCCTTCCTCCCCGTCGGGCCACCAACCCGGCCCATGGACTAGACCAGCTTGGCTGGGACCCCTAGTCCAAGACATCGTCACCAGCTGTCCGAGCTCAGTTGCCCTAGCAGTACCTCGACCTTCATTTGTCCATGCATCATCTACATGTTGCATATTTCCAACACCTACTTGATAAGATTGTCAAAAAGATCATGATCGGCCAGGAAAAGTTAGTCATCACTGTGCAATCCACCCATCATATCATTCTTCTTGTGGTTCCCAAAGGAACGATGAATTCCATTGCTAAATTGAATAGAGCTTTCCTATTGGAAGGGGCAAACAAGGTTTCTAGAAGAGAATTTAAAATAAAATGGGGGAAGGTTTATACGCCCAAGGATATGGCGTCCTTGGCATCCTTCACATGGAAAAATTTGCGCATGCCTTGTGGCTCAGATGGCCTTGGTTAGCTTGGTTGGACCTGGAGAGAGCTTGGGTTGATTTGGGGCACCCATGTCACAAGGAGGACATGCCATTGTTCTATCAGTGCACTACCATCACCCGTTGAAAACAAACAAAGGACCCCCTTTGAAACTCTCTTGGCTTGGGTGTCGCAAACCGAAGACATAGCCCCTTCATTTTTGCAATTTCCAAGCACAAGAATGTCACCATCCATAGGGCGTTGGGTCATTATCGGTGGATCGCCAACATCAACTTAAGCTCAGGGCTCACAGTCCAACATATCCTTGATATTATGAGCTTTAGCTACGGCTTAAAAGAGGCCTTCTTGCACAAGGAGGTGTACAAGGAGATTGTTTGTAAGCTTTCACCTTCCATTGAATGCACAAGAATGTCACCATCCATAGGGCGTTGGGTCATTATCGGTGGATCGCCAACATCAACTTAAGCTCAGGGCTCACAGTCCAACATATCCTTGATATTATGAGCTTTAGCTACGGCTTAAAAGAGGCCTTCTTGCACAAGGAGGTGTACAAGGAGATTGTTTGTAAGCTTTCACCTTCCATTGAATACACAAGATTTCAACACAGAAAGCTCAATTCGATGACTTGATTGTATCACAACTGAAGTCGACTGTGTAGAAAGATTGGGCACCACCGAAGAACAAATTATTCACTTTGACTCATCATTCATGACCGTGTACGGATCATAGAAATGCTTCAATGGAGGGGATGGCCGAACTATGGCCTATGTCAACTATGCAAAAGTGAGCCAAAGATGGCGCCACATATCATCACATTTGAACGATGATCAAGACATGGATGGGGTTGGACAACGCCGACATCGTTGAGCGGGCAAATTTGAACACCGTCAAGGATTGGTGCACCAGATGATTGGTGTCAACGGCACTGCGAGGAAGGGCCTTGCATCTCTTTTCATTTTGGTTTCTTCGGAGATTTGGAATGCATTTAGTGCGAGAGTGTTTAGGAATGTGACATCCATGTCAAGTGTAATGACATATAGAATCCTATACATATCTAAGAGAGTGATCATCACTAACTTATTTATCTTAGCATGCAGGCATGACATATCACGTACAATTATGGATAACATAAGAGTCACCTCAACATGCAACCATGAATGGCAAAACACCTACCACCACATGCAACCATACATGAGAAAATATTTCTCATTCTGTTATTCTACTTATATTAGAAAAATACAACTAAACATAATCAAACATAACAAGTCATATGTATTTTAAATTTTGGTTCACGTATTATCAATCTAAACATTTAAATTCCACACAATCAAATTTTATTAAAATATATTGCATCCGATTTTTGCAGCAACGTGCGGGGTATCATCTAGTTAAAACCAGGCCATACTTTGGGGATTGGCAGCGGCGAAGCAGCTGAGTATTCTAATGCCGCGACAGTAGGCTAATCCTTTTGAGACGAGGTAAAGCTTTTCCCTTCTTTTAAGAAAGAAATGACTGGCATGAGCTAAATTTTCATGCAAAAATATATTTTTGTATTTTTTGGAGAATAACTAAATGCAAAACTAAATGGATGCACTCATACGACTTTGCACAGTAAACAATCCCTTCTCACCGCCTCAGACTAGCTGTTTATTTTGGTTGACGTTGAAATAGCATGGGTAACGAAGGGGCAACAAGACTAAAAGCAAGCAAACGCGTCCTTGCCGATAAAATACAGTAAAATTGCCATGGTGCACTCCAGCCAGAATCTATCACGCTGACCTTTGTACAAAATATAAAAGCTGTGACAGAGATACAAATACTAGTACTAGACAAACTGTCTGACCTAATGCAATGCTTTATATACACATGTATCAATCGGTGCAACTACCGTACCAACAGATTGACAGCAGCTCATTGATGAGTACTCAACTAATAAGAAATATGTACAACGGGGTTATCTTACCAATTAGGGAATCAAAACAACTGTCTTCTATCAGTCTAGTAAGAAGAAAACGTGCTGGTTCCATGCTAAAATAGATGGAAGACTGCCCTGTAAACCAAACATAACGCAGGCAACGGTATCTTCAACGCAGACCCATACTCCCCAGTGTAATTATATATGTTTTTATTGCCGGTCCTCACTGTAATTCTTAGGTATTTAATACTCCCTCCGTTCCACAATGTAGTGCGCCCGCACTTCCCGAAATCTAAGTTTTACCATGAATTTGACCAACGAGACCGATTGCGGCGGGAGCAAAAACTATACCACTGAATTCGTATTTTCGATACGAATTCAATGGTATGGTTTTTACCGATACGAATTCAGTGGTATAGAAATACGAATTCAGTGGTATAGTTTTTGCTCCCGCCGCAATCGGTCTCGTTGGTCAAATTCATGGTCAAAATTTAAACTCGAAAACCGAGGACGCACTACATTATGGAACGGAGGGAGTACTAGACCAGTTGCTTATATCTGCAACTCGATGCAGAGACAACAGAGGCCCCGAAGACTCGCAAAGAATGAGGTGTAGATGTGCGTCGAGAACGGAGTTCAAGTTTCTGTTCAAGCCGTCGGCGTTCTGCCTATACATCAACCTTTGGGATTCCTTTTAGAACTTAGTAGTTATTAATCCCGGTTTTAGTTCAAATTCGAACTAAAACCACAAACCTTATTGTGGATCGGAGGGAGTATTATATTCTGCCCTTATTCAAGAACATTATATCAGGGTCTTGATTATTGCAAAGTGGATATTCATTTAAGTCAGAGCACAATAGTTGTTTCATATATTTGAATGATATGTTTTATGATTGTGCACCTATTGTTAATGTTCTATTATCATGGATTTTTACTATAGTATTTACGTCTTTAACACTGATGGTAAACGTCTTAAGAAGACTGATAAAACAAATACCACATTTTTTGTGGCACTGCCATCTTGGTCATATCGAAAAGAAACGCATGAAGAAACTCCATAGCGATGAAATTTTGGAGTCCTTTGATTTTAATTCATTTGACAATTGCAAGTCTTGTTGGACGCCGTTCACCGGCAATAATGAATAGGCAAGTGACTTGTTAGAAATTATAAATAGATGTATGTCGTCCGATGAGTATGCCGAAATGCTGTGGATATCTCTACTTTTTAAATTTTACCAATGATTGTAATAAAGTAGAAAATCATCGTAACAAGAAAATCAATTTTCTATGATCGAATCATGGAGGATAATATGTGACTTACGAGTTTAGCAAGCATCTTAAGAGTCATGGAATTGGTTCACAACTTAGGTCATCCGAAACACCATAGAGGAATGGAGTGCCCACAAGATGTAGTCGAACCTTGTAGGACATGGTGAGATCTATGATATCATTAACTGAAGTGACATCATCTTCTTTGAGGTTAAGCTTTGTAAACTCTGCCTTTTACACTGAATAGAGCGTCCTCAAAGTCTATTGAAACGACGACATATGCGATATGGAATAGGAAGACGCCCAATTCTTCTTTTAAAATTTGGGTATGTGATGTGTATGTAAAACGCTTAAAAGCAAACAAACTCAATCCCAAATAACACAAATTTTACTTTGTTGGTTATCCCAAAAATACAGTTGGGTATTCATTCTGCCACCACACCGAAGGAAAATTGTTTCTCGCAAAACACCGGAGTATTTCTCGAGAAAGAGTTTCTTGCAAAGGTGGTGAGTGGGAGGACGATACAACTTGATGAGATTATTAAATCTTTGGTGTCAGGTAAAAGGGCTCGGGCACTAGAAGAAGTTCTGGAGGCCATCCCTATGACTTAACCGGAAGCTCCTGCATGTGATGCATAAACTTTGTACAAGAATGTAGCTGAACCACATAGGATAGGAAGAGTTCGTTAACCATAACAGTGGTCTGGTAATGAAATATTCATCTTAGAAGATGAAGAACCTGCAAACTACAAAGAGGCAATGGTGGGTCCTAGCTCTAGGAACTGGCTTGAGGCCATGAAATCCGAGATGGAATCCATCTACAAAAATCATGTTTGGAACTTGGTAGACCCTCTAGAGGATATGAAACAAATTGAACGTAAATGGATCTATAAAATAAAAATAGATGCGGTTGGAATTTGACCATCCATAGAGCTTGAGTTGTCCCAAAAGGTTTCGATAAATTTAAGAAGTTGACTACGATGAGACATTGTCACGAGTAGTGATTCTTAAGTCTTTATGGATTTGCTAGCAATTCTGCATTTTCAATTATTTGAGATGACATATGGATGTAAAAATTGTTTTCCCAAATGAAAATTTAACTGAGGATGCATATATAATACATCCCAAGAGTTTTGTCGATCCTAAGGATGTTGGAAATGTATGCAAACTTCATTGGGCCATTTCTAGATTGAATCAGGCATCAAGGAGTTGGAATCTTCATTTTCATGAAGTGGTCAAAGAGTTTGGCTTCATGCAGAATGATGAAGAGGCTTCTATTTACAAGAAACTAAGTGGAAGCGCAATATAATTTCAAATACTTTATGTGGATGGCATATTGTTGATTGGGAATGGCGTAATTTTGAACATGATAAAAGAGTCATTGAATAATAGTTTTTAATGGAATACTTGGGCAAATCGGCATATATGGCATAAAGATTTATAGAGATATATCAAGTCACGTCATAGTAGGGAGAATGCAAGAAGGGGTCATTGCCAATGTTGCATGGTACTATATTAAGAAAAGTCAGTGTCCGCGGAACACTGACGAGCGAGTATAGATGACTATGGTTCCATATGTTCCGGCAATTGGATCAACATGTATGACATGATTTGTACAATAACATATTTGTCCTATGCTCTAAGTGTTAGTAGCAGCTACCAAGGTGGTCCAGGAAAGGGTCATTGGACAACAGTCAAAAATAGTTTAAAGTACCTTAACAAGACTAAAATGTTCTTAGTGTATGAGGTGATGAAGAGCTCATTGTAAAGGGTAACACTGATGTAAGCTTCATGACTGATCCATAAATAATATCTGATGAATAAGAATCATCTTGATAGAGATAACAAGCCCCTTTTTACATATTATCAATAGTTTATTTACACACTCAATGGTGGCATA
This sequence comes from Elymus sibiricus, assembly GCA_039707655.1. Classification (NCBI taxonomy): domain Eukaryota; kingdom Viridiplantae; phylum Streptophyta; class Magnoliopsida; order Poales; family Poaceae; genus Elymus; species Elymus sibiricus. Next base: position 207,848,054 of record CM077663.1, read on the forward strand.
GTGGGCTAGAAAAGTTCCCGGTAAGCCATTGTGGCGGATTCTATAATGGAGGCGGAGTAAATTGCACCTTCAGAAGTTGTGAAGGAGGGTTATTGGACTAAGAAGTTTGTCGCCGAACTTGGTGTGGTTCCAAGTGCACTGGAACCTATAAAGTTCTATCGAGGCAATAGTGGTGTTGTGACCCAGGCGAAGGAGCCAAGGTCCCACTAGAAATCCAAACATATTGAACGCCAATTTCACATAATCTCATATTTTGTGAAGAGTGGAGACTTAAAGCTATGCACGATTCACACGGAGTTGAAATCTAAACATATTGAACGCCAATTTCACAGAACATGAGATTTTGTGAAGCGTGAAGACTTGAACCTATGCACGATTCACACAGACATGAATGTGGCAGATCCGATGAAGGGAGCCTCTACCATGAGCAAAATATGAGTAACATCGGAATGTCACTGATGTTAGGGAACTTATGTAACTAAATTATTCACTCTAGTTTAAGTGGGAGACTACTAGAAACATGCCCTGGAGGCAATAATAAATCATTATTTTATTTTCATGTTCATAATTAATTTTATTATTTCTATGCTATAATTGGAATGGTTCTTGTATGTGAGATTCGGATGAAAACTCTATTGCATGTGCGGAAACCTAAAGCCCAAATAGATCTCTACTCTCCCTCTAATACTAGCTCATGTGTTGCATGATAATACTATTTTGCTGATCACATCACATTGTTAAGTAACAAGGATGCCAACAATAATGAGAACACATTGTTGACTGAACAATAGTGTTGGATAGACCTAACTTATGATATGCTGCGATATTCCTTCGTCACATTGTTGTCAGTATTACCATATTTTGAGTTAATGTATAATCACAATCTTAGACCATGAGAGTATCGTGGACCTTCATACTGGATGGTTACTTTGGGGTTGACAAATGTTATCTACAAATGGATGATTGTAAAGATAACTTTACGGTACATTGGAAAAGTATGTGAAGTGACTCGATAGTTTAAGACAAGGATCTGCTCCTCTGATGAAGGAGAGCTACTCTTCGGTCCGACTATGTATTACAACATCCATCATCATTTACAAGACACGGCGTGACAGTGATCACGTGGATACTAGAATACGGAAATGAGAAAAGAGAACAAAATCGGTAACGAGGATAACTTCATAATGTGATCAAAGAGTTGATTTAAGATGATAACGATAAAAGTATCACCTCATGTTTTATAACGTAACATGATGTAAAGTGAATTGTGTGCGGAACAAAAGGTTCGCTTGATAAAAAATACTCATGGATATATGAGAATTAACATGGGTGTGTAGATCTCATTGTTCATTATTGACCAGAAGGTGTACCGGGTAATGTTCATATATTGCCTAACCAGAAGGTTCACACACTTAATGATTAGTAGTTTTTGAAGAACCGGGTGTCATAGGAAAATGATAGAAGGGTACTAGAAGCATTCTGGATTATTCTAGAAATGTTCTGAGAGGTCCCCGGAATGTCCCAGTGATGATGGGAAGGTCCTAGAAATTATGGAAGCCCGTGGAAGTTGTCGGAAGCAAAATGCTGGATCCTTCTGCAGTGTTCTAGAGGGACCTACTGAGCTTTCACCTTGGTTGGTGCAAGGGGCAGTGCTCACATGGGCCATGGTCCCTAAGTGGTGCGCCCCCTTTTTCTTGGGTGCAATCTAGGAAAAGTGTGAAGTCATCCTAGAGGTTCCTCCTTCCCTGGTGTGCCCCTATTCTTGGGGGGGGAGTGGGTGAGATCCTGATAGGATCTCCCCTCCCTGGTGTGTCAGCCATAAGGAGGGATTGACACATCTCAAACGTATCTATAATTTTACTTGTTTAATGTCATATTTGTATTAAATTAGCGTATTTTTTGCACCTATTTAAATCATTTATTATTATTTTTATGGACTAACCAGTGCCTAGTGCCATTTGATGTTTTCTATATATTGTTTTTAGACTTTGCAGAAAAATAAAATTTATCAGCCACAAAAAATTCCAGGAAAAGAATCTGTGGAATATTGAACTCCATAAGCTTCCAATGGGCACCAACATAGGCCAGGGGGCACACAGGGCCCCCACATGCCACCTCCACGCAACCAAGGCTAGTGTGTCCCCTACTGTGTGGGAGCTATGAGAATTTGATTTACCACCTCTGGGTCCCAATACCTTCATATACCTTTGTAACTCTTTGGAAATTTATTTTTCCTCCAGCCCACGCTACCCTTTCTTCACTATCAAATCTGGAGGCCTTCTCTGGTACTCTGTCGGAAGGGAAAATCTTCACGATGATGATCTCCATCATTTCAAGGCCACCATGATCACAAGTGAGTAGTTTCCTTTGGACTATGGGCACATTGCAGTAGCTTGTTCATTTACTCTCCCATGTTTATCGATACAAAGATCACATGAGCTGTCCTGCATGATCGTGATCCATCTGATGTAATTCTTACGGTGTGTTGGTTGTATGATGAACCGTGACATTATGATCAGATATAACTATGAATTCTTTGGGGATCTATTTGGTTTGTTCTTTGCATAATTCTTATTCATACATGCTCTTTGATCTATTCTTCCTTCTCTGGACAAGTTAGGGGTTTGATCTCAAAGAGGGAGTTGTGTATGATAGTTGGATTCTATCTTGCAAGTAATCTACCATAGTGAAAGAAAGTGGAAAATGCTTGCATTGTGTTGTTGCCTCTAGGGATAAAAAGATGATTGTGTAGTTGTCCTTTGAACGCAGGGTGAAGGCACTATATCATCGACTTCATGTCACTACTTGATGGAATAATCTATTTTACTTAATACTTTGATATGCATTCTGGATAGCGGTCTTAGGGTGTAGTATTAGCTATAGATGTGGTTGGATGGCGATCTATAGATATTGGACGTGATGCTCATATGCTAATTATGTTGTGGATATTCAACTCATAAATATTGCAATTTAATCGTTGTCCAACTATAATTTGTTCACCACGCTCTCACTGTCATCTTTTTGGTGAGAAACCATTCTACGGACTTCGGGCCATCTTCGTCCTATAAATTCCAATCGCGATTTATGTTTCTTTTATTTTCTTGCTACAATCAAATCTTCCATACACTTGTTTCTTTAATTTCTTGGCAAGTAGCAAAACTAGTGAGATTGACAACCGCACTAGTTTAGTTGGGGACACAAGGACGTTTTGTTTGTGTGTGCGGATACTAACCACTAGTTGCAATCTCGTAGCTCTCGTGGATTCAATAACCCCTTGCACTTGGGGTCTGAATACCTTCCTAGTTTTGTGGAAGCAACCCTTTTTCTAACGTTGTTGACGTGTAGCTCAGGTAACAACAAGTGAAGGATAGAAGGTCTTACACATCTTTACTTTACTACTTGGTTATTTATCTTTCTTAGTTACCTTTTGTTGCTCGCTAGTTTGTTTTTCTGCTTTCTAAAAACCTTAAAAAACATGCAAAAAGTCTAACAATATTTCTATCTAAGTTTGAATTCAGTGACAGAGGAAGATTTGTTTTCCAGGTGTGGTGGAGTTAACCATGTATACACAATCATTTTTTTGGGTGTGGTGGAGTTTATAAAGGATAACCCCATGTTTAGAAAATCACAAGCGAAAACCGCTGCCATGCCAGGATGGTACTGTGAGGTCGGCGATAGTGTGCGCTGGTGCTCGACGAGGAAGACACACGCTGAGATCCTGCACAGGGATATACCAGATTTGGTCATCGTTGTAGGTCTAGCTGCGCGGGAGGGGGGCGAATCCAACGGTGGTGCAACTAGTTTCGCCAATGGGTGCTTCGAGCGCGTCGATGACTGCCATGGCGGTGTCGTGGTGCTGCGAACGATGACTATTGAAGTGGCGAGCATGAAGGCAATGTGCATGCCGCGGCGGGAGAAGACTCCTGGAAAGACCCTAAACCCTGGAACCAACCTATTAACCTAGTGCCCAGTGCCAGTTGTCGTTTTCTGCTTGTTTTTGGCTTTTCAGAAAAGCCATTCCAAACGAAGTCCAAACGCGATGATTTTTGACATTTTTTTGGAACGTAAGAGATCCCGAAGCTTCGTGGGAGGATCAAGAGACCCATGAGGAGGTGACAAGGCAAACCGACACACCTAGGGGGGTGGCCGCGCCGGGATACCTTGTGGGCCCCTAGTAACTCTGTTTCGCGTGATTCCAACTCTGAAAATTCTCATAAATAGAGAAACCCCCAGAAATCATCACCGGAGGCCATCTTCATCATCCCGGTGGTCTCCATGTCGAGGAGGGAGTAGTTCATCCTCGGGGCTGAGGGTATGTATCAGTAGCTATGTGTTTGATCTCTCTTTCACGTATTCTTGAGATGGCACGATCTTGATGTATCACGAGCTTTGTTAATATAGTTGAATCTTAAGGTGTTCTTCCCTTGCTATCTTGATGTGATGAATTGAGTCTTTCCCTTTGAGGTTTTTTATGTCGGATTGGATTTGATAACACTTGATATATGTCTTGCATGTGGATACCCATGGTGACAATGGGGTATTCTATCGAGTCACTTGATGTATGTTTTGGTAATCAACTTGCGGATTCCCGTGACATTGGAGTGATCTATGCACATAGGTTGTTGCACGTTTTCGTCCTACTTTCTCCGATAGAAATCTTGGAGTACTCTTTGAAGTTCTTTGTGTTGGATTGAATATGATGAATCTGAAATTGTTTGATGCATGTCGAATAATTAACTCATGGATACTTGTGGTGACATTGGAGTATCTAGGTGACATTAGAGTTGATTGATGCGTATCATAGGTGTTATTCTAGTACGAACTCTAGGGTTGTTTGTGACACTTATAGGGATGCCTCAATAGATTGATCGAAAATGATAACTTCGAGGTGGTTTTGCTACCTACAACAATTTCATCTTATGTTCTCCGCTAGATAGGAACTTTGGAGAGATTCTTTGTTGCACGTTGAGGGATGGTTATATGATTCAATTATGTTAGCACTGTTAAGAGATTGCACTAGTGAAAGTATGAACCCTAGGCATTGTTTCCAAGCATTAATATATCATTTTGCTCGCTGTTTACAACTTACTACCTTGCTGTTTTTATTTATTCAGATTATAAAAACCTGTTTCTACTATCCATACTACACTTGTACACTACTGCAGGATGGTCCAAAGATGACACATCAATCAGAGACCCTTCGACGAAACTATGTGCGATGCATGAATCGCAAACGGTATAGTTCAAGCTCCGTCACCAATGACACGAACTGTGTGCGATGTCGGATCCATCAAATACGATTCGCAAAATAGCTGCATGTGCGGTCTACGGCAGACAGTTTGTTCCTATTAACTTTTTGTGATTAGCCAAGATAACACAAATGGTTATAAAGATCCATATGTGTGCGATAGAGGGCACACAATTCACTATGAAAAATTGTGTGCGATGATACAGCAGAGCACACACGATTTAGCGTATCTAGGTGTGTGTGATATGCGGCAAACAGGTCCACAATCTGAGTCGTGTGAGAAGACAGATAATAACACAGACGAGTCATCCTGACAAACTGTGTGTGTTGTGAGGAGACGGTGGCTGGTAAACAATTGTCAGCGATTGTTGAAATCATTGCCGACGGGTTCCTTAATTTAATCGTATGAGATGTGATTTGCTTTGTTTGCACAACATATATATGCTATGTGTATGGAACAACAACATATGCACTTATAAGAACATGATTGCATAACAAAAAAAGTACACAATGCCATTTCAAATATTGTATCACAAATACCAGAAATATTACAAGGTTCAAATTCTAGCTTTACAAGGCCCAAATTCAAAGATGACAAGGTTCAAACTGATATTAAAAATCAAATTCATCTACTTCAGAATCTGAGTCATGCAATATTTCTATGAAGGGATCCGCCACCAAGAAGTCATTTATCGGCTTGATCCAGTGACTTCCGAATAATCTGTCATTTGAAGTTCCAAACTGAATTTCAGCTTCTGTAGAGGCTTTTCCATTTAACTGAAGACACCTTCGCTAATCAGCAAACCATTCATTTTGGCGCACTAAATATAGGTCAAACCTCATTACCTTGAACACCCCTACTTTCTGAACAAAGAACCTGGCTAATTGAATCTCTGGTTTTGTGCCTCGATACTGGTTGAAAGTAATTTCTTTGAGATGGAAATCAAGGCATTCGATGGGATTGTTATATTGGGCCACATTTTCCACTTTCGGGCCTGCTTGTATCTGCAAATGAAGACAACATATCAGTGCCTAGATGTAGTTTTGTACACTATGTGTATCTTTGATTTGTAGGATTTCTAAAATTCACTAATACATTGAGATGTGATCCTCAATTGTTCATGATTAACATCTCAAAAATATGTATTGGAATCCTATAAATTTTCTTTAGAACTCATTGTACATTTGTACTTGTAATGATGGGTAAAGTACCAAAAAATTGAAATCCATTGTAGTTAACAATTAACAGGAAAGGAGCATCACCTCGATGTATAGCTTCTCCGTGCACAGAAAGCATATAAGAAATCTAATAATTTCATCCAGATTGGGGTTGATAGATTGTACTGCCACACTACTAGGGAAAACCCTACCAGTACGTTGGGTTTTTAGCTACCAGTAGCGCTAGTAGGTGTGCTACAGCTACATCGCTACATCTATTTTTTAGCAGTAGCGCGCTTTTCACCCGGCGCTACTAGTAATATCCCATAGCAGTAGCGCTCCTCTACCAAGCGCTACTGCTAACTATCTGCAGCGCTTGTAGTGGAGGAGCGCTACTGTTATGAACGCGCTGCAGGTAATTTCTGTCCCAGCGCTACTACTAAATTTTTATGCTATTTTTTTGGGGTTTTTTGCTCTATTTATACAGATACAGCTTCTATACGATAACAACATGCATATTCATTGAAATAGATATATGATACCAACATGAATAAAAGAAGGTCTTTTGATAACCCACAAGTATAGGGGATCAGTTGTAGCCTTTCTCGATAAGTAAGAGTGTCGAACCCAACGAGGAGCTAAAGGTAGAACAAATATTCCCTCAAGTTCTATCGACCACCGATACAACTCTACGCACGCTTAACGTTCGCTTTACCTAGAACAAGTATGAAACTAGAAGTACTTTGTAGGTGTAACGGGATAGGTTTGCAAGATAATAAAGAACACGTAAATAAAATCTAGGGGCTGTTTAGATAAAGAAACAACTAAGTTAGTCTTTGTAGAGAGCTTTTTGTCACAAGAAAGTTATTTGTCCCTAGGCAATCGATAACTAGACCGGTAATCATTATTGCAATTTTATATGAGGGAGAGGCATAAGCTAACATACTTTCTCTACTTAGATCATATGCACTTATGATTGGAACTCTAGCAAGCATCCGCAACTACTAAAAATCATTAAGGTAAAACCCAACCATAGCATTATAAGGTATCAAGTCCTCTTTACTCCCATACGTAAACAACCTACTTACTCGGGTCTGTGCTTCCGTCACTCACACCACCCACCATAAGCGAATCATAAACATATTGCAAACCCTACAGCGGGGATCCCTCACGCTTGCGCGACACGGAGAGCACCATAGGACAACACCAATAATAAAACATGCAACTCAAACCAATCATGATCATCAATCAACCCATAGGACAAAACGGATCTACTCAAACATCATAGGATAGCCATACATCATTGGGAAATAATATATAGCGTTGAGCACCATGTTTAAGTAGAGATTACAGCGGGGAGAAGTGGTGTTGAACCGCTGCATAGAGGGGGAGAGAGTTGGTGATGACGGCGGCGAAGTTGTTGGTGTAGATCGCCGTCACGATGATGGCCCCGGCGGCGTTCCGGTGCCACCGGGAGAGAGGGGGAGAGAACCCCCTCCTTATTCTTCTTCCATGACCTTCCCCCTAGTTGGGAGAAGGGTCTCCCCTCTGGTCCATGGCCTCCATGGCGGCGGAGGGGCGAGAGCCCCTCCGAGATTGGATCTCTCTCTCTCTGTTTCCTTCTGTTTCTGCCTTCCCAGATTCTGGCCTTTCACCGTTTCTTATATTCCCGGAGATCCGTAACTCCGATTGGGCTGAAATTTTAACACAATTTTTATCCGGATATTAGCTTTCTTGCGGCGAAAGAAGGGCACCAACCGCCTTACGGGGTGGCAACAAGCAAGCCTGGTGTGCCCTACCCCCCAGGGCGCGCCCCTATGGCTTGTGGCCCCCTCGGGCACCGCTTTCTGTTGATTCCACTTCCCAAAATTCACATATATTCAAAAAAAATCTCCGTAAGTTTTTATCCCGTTTGGACTTCGTTTGATATGGATTTTCTGCGAAACAAAAAACATGCAACAAACAGGAACTGGCACTGGGCACTGGATCAATATGTTAGTCCCAAAAATAGTATAAAAAGTTGCCAAAAGTATATGAAAGTTGTAGAATATTGGCATGAAACAATCAAAAATTATAGATACGATGGAGACGTATCATCTTTCATCTCATATCATCATCATCACTAATGGTCGAACACGTTCATGTCTCGAAGATATAGCGATATAGGTTATTACAAGTCTCGAATACATGCAACTACCCATGGTCGCACTCATGTTTCACCTTCCATGTAACCTAGCTATGATCTGATCGCATACAAGAGAAGGACGATCACGATGAGCAAAAGCGGGATTATGTAGTAGTTCTTAAGGCGTCGGTTCTGATTTCCCTCTCGCGCTAGTGTCCACCTCAAGTAACTAGCTTCCACCCCGCTTCTGCTACCAAACCCTTTCTGGCTGCCACCCGGGAAGCGATACACTTGGGCCTGACACTCTGGCCACTCCTCGTACACTCCCGGAACCCTCCTTATGTACACGACATACCACCTCGCCATCGATGATCTATATACCTATCAGAGATGCATATATCATCAAGTGAATTCAACGATAAATATGCAACATAATATACGACGTCGGCCCACGGAGAGAAAGAGATAGCAAATAGAAGCAACATAAACATAGTTAACGAAATTCATCGTACCGAAACTAACTAACTAGAGTGCGGTAGCGTTTACATCTAATAGTTACGTCGTATAGATAAATTCCATGTTTCGGTTGTAGAGAAAGTAAAACCAAACAGACACAGTGTCATCGTTAATTTAAGCAGTGCACTCATGCCATCCGTCCATACCCGGGAGGATGCACCCAAGCTTGTTGAACGGCATGCTGTCCTGACATAGTAGGACTATGCGGGTGCGGACGTCACGCCGCGATATTGGACCGTCGTAGAACATCCCATTCTCTTCAATGACGTCTTTCATGATGATCGACGCAATTTCCTGCTGGATGCGGTTGAAGTCATTTCGTAGTCGATGATCTGATACGGTTTCTAAGGCTTCGACCCATTTCTTGATATGTCCATCAGATGAAGATGCCATGCGAAGTGACTGTTGATCCCTTCTGTACTCCAACATTACATGGATGACGTAGAATCCATCCTTATTACTTGTTGTCGGTCACTGGACGCAATAGAAGTCAGTCTTATGGCTGAAACACACCGTGCCCCTAAATGTCTTCTTGAATTGGATGTTGCCACCCCGCACGCTGAAGCCCAGGAGAGCTCTGTCCAGAACATACTTGATGTGTGTGTAATCTTTCTTCTGTATGGTCATGGACGGGTCCAAATATAGAGCGCGTCAGCAACGCGAGTAAAGAACGATGAGAATGGCGCTCTCGTGGTTGTGCAAAATAAATACATGATCAAGTTAGTGTTCATGCGTGCAAAGTAATGATTGAAATGCACGAAGGATGTATGTGCTATAGTGCCTATCCGCGGATGACTTACGTGGGATGATAAGGTACGAGAATCGCTTCCTTGTCCTTATTGTTGACCATGAACTCTTCGATATACTCCGTCGCATATTTATGGTTGGCTTCGTCGACTGACAAGAAGCCCTCACGCATGTCGTACAGGTCCGCGACCGCAAGACCATTGATTTGCTCTCTCCTGACGATGTTGTTCATATGAAGCGCATAAAGACGGATGAACGTTAAATCAAGCCGCCTCATTAGCAACATCTCAAAGATGTAGTCAAATCGTAGGAAGAATAGGTCCGCAGGGCAGTCGTGGACGTACTCCTTGCCATGACACGGCACATGGACCGTATAAAGCGGGTATCCTGGATCATTCGAGGATAGAAGGCTTGTCCCCGTTGACAGCACATGGTCATGTAGTCATGGAGAGAAGGCCTTCCACAGTGCTTGTTAACGGGAAAACCAACAACAAGTTCTCCGACACCTAGATAATTCTCGCAGAAGGAGATGCACTCTTGGGTCAGATAGCCCTGCACGATGCTTCCATCCGGACGGAACATGTTACGAACGAATCTTTTGATGACCCCATTCATCCTCTCGAACGACATCATGCTGTGTAGGAATGTCGGCCCTAGGTCTATGATGTCATCCATGATGTGGACACACAGATGCACCATGACGACAAAGAATGCGGGCGGAAAGTGTTGGAAATATGCCCTAGAGGCAATAATAAATTGGTTATTATTATATTTCCTTGTTCATGATAATCGTTTATTATCCATGCTATAATTGTATTGATTGGAAACTCAAATACATGTGTGGGTACATAGACAACACTGTGTCCCTAGTAAGCCTCTAGTTGACTAGCTTGTTGATCAAAAGATGGTGAAGGTTTCCTAGCCATGGACATGAGATGTCATTTGATAATGGGATCACATCATTAGGAGAATGATGTGATGGACAAGACCCAAACTGTAAACGTAGCATATGATCGTGTCAGTTTATTGCTATTGTTTTCTGCATGTCAAGTATCTATTCCTTTGACCATGAGATCATGCAACTCACTAACACCGGAGGAATACCTTGTGTGTATCAAACGTCGCAACGTAACTGGGTGACTATAAAGATGCTCTACAGGTATCTCCGAGGGTGTCTGTTGAATTGGCATGGATCAAGACTGGGATTTGTTACTCCGTGTGACGGAGAGGTATCTCAGGGCCCACTCGGTAATACAACATCACTATAAGCCTTGCAAGCAATGTGACTAAAGTGTTAGCCACGGGATCTTGTATTACGGAACGAGTAAAGAGACTTGCCGGTAACGAGATTGAACTAGGTATAGAGATACCGACGATCGAATCTCGGGCAAGTAACATACCGATAAACAAAGGGAACATCATACGGGATTAACTGAATCCTTGACATAGAGGTTCAACCGATAAAGATCTTCGTAGAATATGTAGGAGCCAATATGGGCATCCAGGTCCCGCTATTGGTTATTGACCGTAGAGGTGTCTCGGTCATGTCTACATAGTTCTCGAACCCGCAGGGTCTACACACTTAACGTTTGGTGACGATATAAGTATAGTTGAGTTGTTATGTTGGTGACCGAAAGTTGTTCGGAGTCCCGGATGAGATCCCGGACATGACGAGGAGCTCTGGAATAGTCCGGAGGTAAAGATTGATATATGGGATAATAGTGTTTGGTCTCCGGAAGGGTTCCGGAATTCACCGGAAGAAGTTTCGGATGTTTCCCGAAATGTTCGGGTACGAGAACACTTTATATGGGCCAAGGGGTAAAGCCCACGAGGCTTTAGGAAGGTGCAAAAGGAAGTTTTGCGGAGGCCAGGGGCCAGACGCCAGGGACCCTGGCATCTGGGTCCAGACGCCAAGGACCCTGGCGTCTGGTCCTGGAGTCCGAGTAGGACTCTTGCCTTGCGGGCCAAACCGACTTTGAGGAGGCTCTTTCTCCAAGTTTCGACCCCAGGGCTCAACATATAAATAGAGGGGCAGGGCTAGCACCCGGAACACATCAAGAATTCCCCAAGCCGTGTGCCGGCAACCCTAACCCTCTAGTTCCTCCGTCATAATCTCCGTAGCGCTTGGCGAAGCCCTGCAGAGATTGTTCCTCACCACCATCACCACGCCGTCGTGCTGCCGTAACTCATCTACTACTTCACCATCGCTCGCTGGATCGAGGAGGTGAAGGCGTCATCAAGCTGTACGTGTGTTGAACGCGGAGGTGCCGTCCGTTCGGCACTAGTTCGTGATCGGTTCGAGGGACGACTTGCGATTTGGATCGCGGAGACGTTCGACTACATCAACCGCGTTTCTTAACGCTTCCGCTTAGCGATCTACAAGGGTATGTAGATTCACTCTCCCTCTCGTAGATGCTCATCACCATGGATAGATCTTGTGTGTGCGTAGGAAAATTTTTGTTTCCCATGCAACGTTCCCCAACAGAAAGTACATCTCTAGCTCATTTAGTATCACAACGATCTCTTCTTGTAGCCTTTTTAGTTGCTTCACACCGATCGACTTTCGAGAGATAGTGTCAAAAAAGTGGCATAGATCAGTAAGCGTATCACGAACGTGTCTTCTCCGTCATGTCCGGCCTCTTCTCCAGTGCCAGGTCCGGCCTCTTCAGCACCATGTATGGCGTCATTTACGACGCCCTCTTCTTCGGGCCCATTTCCGATCATCTCTTCGTCTCGGCCGATGTCGTTATTGCCTGCCCCGTCGACGTCCTCATCATCTTCGTCTTCACTTATCCATCGAGTATGGCCATCCATGAAACCATTCATGAGCAGGTGCGCCTTGAATTTTCCAGCCTTAAAGGGGTCGAGCCGTACTCTTCCTTTGCATCTATGACACGGACATAAAACCTCCATCCGTTTGTTTCATACATGTTGTCCACCGCGGATTGCCAGTATCTTTGCACCTTCCTTCCATTGACCTTCATGATTTCCTGTGTGATGCCAAATAATTATAACCACGTACATGCATGCAACAAATTCATACAAAAATTTGACATGACCTTCCCTAAACATAGGACATGTCGAGTTTGCCCGAAATTCGCCGAAACGAAAATGAATCGACATTTCGGAAAAACATAGGCAACTCATGTCACAAACATTTCAACAAATACACAATATAGGCAACTCACACATGCCACACACAAAATCACATAGCTCGGTACTATCGCGCGCGCGCATAAACACATACACATATTTCCATTATTGCACGTTATCTCTTCTTTTTCCTCACCTATGTCGAGAGAGATAAAGCCCAGTACGAAGATATATATTCAAGTATCTTTCTTAATTTGCTAGTAGATCTAGATAGTGAGGTATAACTAGGAAGAGAGAGAGAGAGAGAACAAGCTAGCTAGTGGAGGGTTAAAATATTAAAGAGAGGGGGTAGGTAATTAGATAATGGAGGTCGTGGTGGAGGGCAAAGAAAGAGAGAGGGGAGGGAGGGCATTAATGGAGGGGAAAAGAAGAGAGAGGGAGGAGGGGGAGCAGTGAAGGAAGAAGAAGAGGAGGTGGGGAAGAAGGAAGGGAGAAGAAGAGGAGGTGGGGAAGAAGGAAGGGAGAAGAAGAGGAGGTGGGGAAAATTAAAGGTGACAGATATTTTGTGGCTGACGAGCATAGCAGTAGCGCTGGTCAGCAAACGCGCTACTACTAAATACACTAGCAGTAGCACAGTTTTTTTACCGCGCGTTGCTGCTACTTGGGGCCCACCAGCTTAACCGTAGGAAATTAGCCGTAGCGCGTTTTCGTAGCAACGCGCAACTGCTAGGTCAACTAGCAGTAGTGCTTTTTGTAGAAACGCGCTGCTGCAACTTGGGGCTCACCAGCTTACCCGTAGAAACATATCTGTAGCGCTTCTCCGAAGAAACACACTAGAGATATGGCATTAGCTGTAGCGCTTGTTTTTATGGGAGCGCTGCTAATTTATGCCGAGCCTGGGGTACCCTTTGGCCCACTTAGCAGTAGCGTACTTTGTGTCACCAAGCGCTACTGATAAGTAGTACCAGTAGTGCCTGTTTTTTTGAGCGCTACTGGTAATTAGTAGTAGCGCTGTGCTCATAACCAGCGCTATTAGTAACATTCTATCTATAGGCTTTTCCCTAGCAGTGCCAGGATCTTCACTGTGTGCAGACAGGGTCAAGCCCGCGGGAGTCAATTTCTGCATGATAGCCAAACATAGGTTAACAAAAATTAGATAAAATGTGATGTACAATAATAAGAAGGAGAAGAAGAATGTTGTACCTGAATGGGTATGGATCTAGCCGTAACAAGTTCGGAGAGTTCAACACAGGAATATCCCAACACTTTCAATTTCGGTGCGTCAATGACCCTGATTCTTGTTGGACCTTCTTTATCAAGTACAAACAATCTCTCAAGGAAAGGCGCATTCTCAATGACCATATCTTGAAGCACCTAAGCTGACAGCACGTTGCGGCACCAGCATTGAAAATAAATCGTACGGAGATTCGTCGTAGCGATGTGGAGGCTACTGAACCCAAACATCACCTGAAGACAAAGGTACTAGAGCGTAGTACAGCCACGGAGTAGGAGTTCCAAATCCTCCTTCGAGATACTAACGACAATGAGCTCGAGGTCCTTCAGTTTAGGGAGATGAAGAGTGTGCGCGACATTAATCCGGGGAAAAGTCACTCCCTAAACGTAGTGTGGCACAGCATGGGAGCGAGGCAGAGCGCGGACGGAGGCAACGAGCGCCCATGTCTAGCTGCAAAACTGAGCTTCTCAAGCTGATCTAGGGCGGGGGATAAGAACCACTCATGAAACTTGGGTTCGGCCTTGCAGTTGGAACGGAACTTGCCGATGGCAAGGTGTCTCACTAGCGCAGTGTGTGTGGCGAGGATGTGGGACAATGCGTCCAAGCGTTTGCGATCCCCGCTGCAGAGCTCATCGTCGTCGAGGAGGTCAAGGGGGGTGGAGTGCCATAGGGGGCGCCACTGCCTAGAGAGGAAGGTGGTCTGCACGGCTGATTTGATGGGGAGAAGGGATATGATGGTTACCAACATCACGTCAGGGATGTTGCTGATGAAGTCCACGCTCGTCGGAGGCTCTTGTGGTTCAGCCCCGACCTGCCCCCACTTGTTGGCCGCCTCGTCCTCCATAGGAAAAGGAGGCGATCCTTGGCGGCAGCCCTTATAAAGAAGAACGGAGGATAACGTGGAACGTTATTAATGGAGAACTTGGGAGCGAGGCGGGGTTGTGGGTGGAGGTCAAAGGGCTTGATTTCTGGTGAGCCAGCTGCGCCTGCGCGGCGGACTGCTCGCACGCGTCCCTTTGAGCCATCCCACATGGTTTCTAAAAACCATAAAGCGTTCTGGGCTTGGGAACCAAAACCATCAATAAATCTTGAGCTTGTTTCCCATCACATTCCAAATTACCACGCTTTAATTTATTGCAAATCAGTTCAAACCTACCTAACCTGAATGTGTTCCCACTTAGCAGCTGTTTACTAGTAGGCAATAAAACACCTACTCCAAAATTACCACATATTCCTCTCCCGTCACCAAAAAAGTAGGCCTTTCTTTGTTAGGCATTCTTTCCGTCTGCCATGGCTGGTAGGAGGTGGGTTCTGGGTCGAGATATAGCCAGGGAAGAAGGACCAAGGCCGCGGAAGCAACCGAGATGTCCTGCCGCCGCGCCGCGGAAGCGCCAGAGAGCTCAAGCCACGCCGCGTTTGCCACAACAGAGATGTACGGCGGCGCCGCAGATGCCTCAGAGGATCTTTCGCGGAGAGGCGAGGGCTCTCACAATCACAAGCGCATTCGCCTCGGAGGCAAACTGGACGAGCTGGCAGTGTTGTATTCCTCAGCCAGCGATGACATGCGCGCTGAGCTCGATAAGAAGGAGTAGGAGATCGATGCCTTGGTGAAGCTGCTGGAGAAGAGCAACGCCTCTCTTAAGAAGGCAATCGGCTTCATCGTGAAACTTACGGGCGAGAAGGCGAAGCTCCTCAACGAGCGCGACGAGCACGAGGAGCAGACAACCACCTGGAAGAAGTTGATCAAGGCGAAAAGTATCTTGGTGGGGAGGCTGAAAGACCTCGCCGAAGAACTTTTGGAAGACTTGGTGAAGCTCCACATCAAGCGCGAGGGGCTGGTGAAGGAATCCGTGGCGCGTGTCAAGGAACTTCATGCGAACGTGAAGGGCAACATCGACGCTCTCGAGCAAAAATCCTGCGCCATGGCCACAATGCGGAAGATGGTGGAGGAGAGGCGAGAGGAGATGGAGGTTGTGGAGGCAATGAATAAGGAGATTGAAGAACTTTGCGCCCAGCAATCCATCAAGAATTAGATAGCAACGGCCCAGATCGTTGTCTGTGTCTTCCTTCTTCAGCCTCTTCCTTCTTCTTTTGCCCCTGTGTCTTTGGGGAGTTGCCGCATGTGGCATTTTTTATTATCCTGAATATGTAAGAAAATTATTATCCTTTGCCGGTGCGAATTTATCGTTATATAATGTCGTTCGTAGGAACATGTATACGAGTCGAAAAAAGGTGAAAGGTCAGCTTCTCAACGAGGAACGAACAAAACAATGGTTACATTGAGCGGGGCAATGAGATCACAAGCAAACTAGTCGCAATAAAAAAAACACTAGTCCCTCCATCCAGGCGCATTAATCGCATGATAAACAGCGGGTCAGATGCCATTAATTCAAAAGTTGGGAGCGAGGTGATCGGAGGGTGGAGGTCAAAGTGTCGCTTCCCGCTGAGCCTGCACATCAGACTGATCTCATGCGTCCCGTCGAGCCTGCGCGGCGGACAGCTCGGATGCGTCCCTTCAAGCCTGCGTGGCGGAAATCTCACATGCATCCTATCATCAACCGGATGCACGCACGACACCCCCATATCAAGTAAAAAATTGAACGCGTGGCACCAAATGGTTTTCATACGAGTTTTGTATTTACTGGAATTCAAAAACCAAGATTATCAATGATTGCGGCCGAGATATCATGCCTAAATGTTTCTAATTCATTCACATTCATTGCATGGGACCTAAGCAAGAAGCCAGGGACGAATTTTCGCGCACTAGAGCATGTGCTTCTAGTTCAAAATTTGAACTACGCGTATTAAATCCCTAGAAAACTCAATTGATGTATAAAAAGGGCCGAATTGGTGCACTAGAGGACACATTGAATGTAGTTTCGCCACCAAAGGTGACATGTTCCCTATCGAAATCACAAGGTTTCTTGCATAAGCTTTGGCTTGTAAGATGCATGTCTCAATATTTGTCCCAAATTCGTCAAAAAAATGCACGCCATATATGTGTCGTGTCATGACACTGTGTAAGTTCCATGAATTCCTGACGAGCTTTGGGTTCTCGAGGATTTAAAAACCAAGATTCTCAATGTTTGCGGCCTATTCACGATGCCAAGATGTTTGTAATTCAGTGACCTTCAGTGCATGGGATCTAAACATGGACCCAAGGACACAAAATAGTTTTTAATCCTTTTTTGTGCCCTGGAGCACGTGCTTGTAGTTCAAATTTGAGTTCTTCACATTAAGTGCATGCCTAGAAAACTCAAATGTCGTTTCGACCAAAAAGGTGACATGTTCCCTATCGAAACCACGATGCTTCTCGTGGGAAGCTCCAATTTGTAAGAGGTTTGTCCCAAAACTTGTCCCAGATTGGTCAGAAAAATTACCATATCTTATAAGTGTCGTGTCATGACACCCCAGTTTCAAGAATTTCAGACGAGTTTTGGATTTATGGGGATTTAAAAGCAAAGTTTCTCAGCATTTGCGGCCTAGTCACGATGCCGGGATGTTTGTAATCATTGCATGGGACCTAAGCATGGACCCAAGGACATAAAAATGATTTTCTAACCCATTTTGGTGCCCTCGAGCATGTGTAGTTCAAATTTGAATTATGCACATTAAATGGATAGAAAAGCTCAATTAATGTATAAAGGGCGCCAAACGAGCGCTGAATAATTCCACATTTTAGCACAACACTTGTATTAGTCTATGTTGCATGTAGAAAAATATCAAGGCAAGAAGAGATATTGAATGTCGTTCCCTCCACAGAGGTGACATGTTACGTATTGAAACCAGGATGTTTCTTGAGAGAAGTTTTGGTGTGCAAGAGACTTGTTCCAAAACTTGTCCCAAACTGGACAAAAAATTACCATGTCGTATAAGTGCCGTGTCATGACACCGGGGTAAGTTTCAAGAATTTCAGACGAGTTTTGTATTTATGGGGATTTAAAAGCCAAGTTTCTCAATGTTTGTGGCCTCGTCACGACACCGAGATGTTTGTAATCCATTCACGTTCATTGCATGGGACCTAAACAAGGAACCCAAGGACACAAATATTTTTTTCAACCCATTTTGGTGCAATGGAGCATGTGCTTTTAATTCAAATTTGAATTGTGCACATTAAATGCCTAGAAACTTAATTAGTGTAGTATACAAAAGGCCAAACGAACCATGAATAATTTAAAGCAGTCATGTACGCCCGCTTGGAGCCCGTGCTTGTGTAACCACGGTGTGCGCACGTGTCATGCTAGCTCGAGCTTCCTTCTTTCATAAGTTATCCAATTTGTGTTAAAATGGTGTTCTATCCAAACACGCTTCTCCCGCCACTCCCCCAATCGGTTTTTCGCCGAAGCGTCAGCCCCGTCATCAACCTCCTGGACGAGGAGGACGAGGCGGAGTAGGCCGGAGAGCAGGCAAAAGCGGCATTGCGTCATTGAGCACGAGCGAGACGTCATCATCATTCCATGCAGGCGTCGGCAGGCGACGCCATGCCACCATCGCACACGGTTTCTAGTACTACCAGAAACGTTTGCGATACGTAGCTGGTCCCACGAGGTGCCCGTCGTGGCATGCCTTGTAAATGATAGGAGGCAACCCTTATTAGCAAGTTGCAGCTTCCCAGCCCCTAACCGATTCAAATGAAACTCGGAAGTTAAGCATGCTTTGGGTGGAGTAGTCCAAGGATGGGTGACCGGTTGGGAAGTTGCTAGATCTCAAGGTTCATTTAGGCAGTGCGATACGATCACTATAGGCATTTATTAGTAAATGCATGTAGTGATATTTCATTCCGGCTAAATACATCTTGAGATCCTTGTTTTGAAAATATCCATGATTTTTTTTGTTGTTTTGAAAATGTGTGTCAACCCATGCTTGTGTGTGTGTGGACCATGCCTAGATTGTGCTGTTTCCGACGACAAACCTGTCTGTGGGCCCTTAGGGTCTGTCATGCCTTTTACTGACAACGCTGGAACGCCAAGGATGGGTGACGGTGTGTGTGTGTGTGTGTGTGTGTGTGTGTGTGTGTGTGCGTGTGTGCATGTGTGTGTGACCCCATGCATGCCTCTGTGTGTGGACCATGACTCCGTTGTGCGTTTTTCAACAACACACCTATCGGTGGGACCCTAGTATAGGGTCTGTAATCTAGCTTAGACTGACCATGCTGGAATGCCAAGGATCGATGGGTGTGACGTGTGTGTGTGTGTGTGTGTGTGTGTGTGTGTGTGTGTGTGTGTGTGTGTGTGTGTGTGTGTGATAACCCACATATAGGGGATCGCGACAGTCTTCATGGGTAGTATCTCACACTGATTTATTGATTCGACACAAGGGGAGCCAAAGAATATTTATTGGCTTTGACAGTTGAGTTGTCAATTCAACCGCACCTGGTATATCTCTCTACAGCAAAGGTTTAGTAGCACAGCAAATAGTAGTAGCAAAAGTAACAGTAGTAGTGACAACAACAATTTTGTAGCAGTTGTGACAGTAGCAGTAGCAATAGTAACTTAGCAAGATTCAGTATATGTAAAGCGTAGGCACGTGGATCGATGATGGATAATGATTTAGATGACACTGATCATATAACAGTTACACACTAGGGCGACACAGAACTAGCTCCAATTAATCAATGTAATGTAGGCATGTATTCTGTATATAGTCATACGTGCTTGCGATAAGAACTTGCATGACATCTTTTGTCCTACCCTCCCGTGGCAGCGGGGTCCTATTGGAAACTAAGGGATATTAAGGCCTCTTTTAATAGAGAACCGGAACAAAGCATTAACACATGGTGAATACATTAACTCCTCAAACTACGGCAATCACCGGAAATAATCCCAATTATTGTCACCTTGGGGTATGCGGATCAAGACATGTCATAGGTGCATACAACTTGCAAGATAGGATCTAAATCAATCTTATATTCGTGAAAACATAATATGTTCAGATCTGAAATCATGGCGCTCGGGCCCTAGTGACAAGCATTAAGCATAGCAAAGTCATAGCAACATCAATCACAGAACATAGTGGATACTAGGGATCAAGCCCTATCAAACTTAACTCGATTACAAGATCAATCTCATCCAATCCCACCACCGTCCAGCAAGCCTAAAAATGAATTACTCACTCCCGGTGGTGAGCATCATGGCGGTGTTGATGGAGAAGGGTTGGTGATGACGACGGTGACGATTTCCCCTCTCCGGAGCACCAAACGGACTCCAGATGAGCCCTCCCGAGGAAGAACAGGAGGTGGCGGCAACTCCGTCTCGTGAAACACGATGAAAACTTCTCTCTGATTTTTTTCTCCGAAGATGTGATTTTATAGGACTGGAATTAGGGTCGGAGGAGCTGCGAGGGCCCCACAAGCCATCAGGGCGCGGCCTAGAGGCGCCCGGATGTGTGGTGGCCCCCTGGCACACCCCCTCCGGCAGGTCTTCGCTCCATAATTCATTATAATTCTCAAAAATAATTCAAAAAAAGTTTCGTCCGATTCTGAGAACTTTTATTTCTTCGCAAAAATAACACCAAGGTAGTTCTGCTGAAAACAGCGTCAGTCCGGGTTAGTTTCATTCAAATCATGCAAATTAGAGGTCAAAACTAGACCAAAAGTGTTTGGAAATGTAGATACGTTGGAGACGTATCAGCGTGCTTGTGTGTGTGTGTGTGCGTGTGTGTGCGCGCACGCGCGCGAACCCATGCATGCATGCATGCATGCATGTGTGGACCATGCCTCTGTTGTGTGGTTTTCAACGACACACCTATCGGTGGCCCCCTAGAGTCTGTCATCCCTTTGACTGACCATGCTAGAACGCCAAGGATCGATGAAGTGTGTGTGTGTGTGTGTGTCCGCGCGCGCGTGTGTGCGTGTGTGCGTGTGTGTGTGTGTGTGTGTGGACCATGCATGCCTCCATTGTGCGGGTTTCGACGACACACCTATCGATGGGCCGCTATATAGGGTACATAAGTCATATATTTGACTAACAACGATGCTGGAACGCCACCCTAGCTACGTGTCATGTGTGTGTCTGGGTGGGGGTGGGGGTGGGGGTGGGGGGAGGGGTACCATATATACATCCATAACCTAGGTAGTAAACATATATATAACCAATCTTAAGGGGGGGTATGCCCAGTTTTCTCAGCTAGGTGCATGCACATCATAGTGTTGTGCATTGTGTATTTATACACCGGAACACACCCTTTTCCTATATACATTTGGCCACATGCAGGGCGATGGTGTTCTTCTAGCCCCGCTCAACCAATCTCCGACGACGTGCCAACTCGTGGGACCGCGCGGTGTATATATCCCTCTTGACTGACAACAATATGTGATGGTTTGACCAAATTAAGGTATAAATTCTCTTGGTTGTCTTACGACAAGTCAGGCATGGCTAAATGTGTGACAAAGTTTGAGCCAGGTCTTGTGTTCACAGGATCCCCTCCTCCGACACGGTGTAGGGGTAACACCCTACGTTTATGGCATGAACCCTTTTCTGTCACACTGGACACTTTTAGTCATGCATATATGCATCATGTGCCACATCAAAGTTGTGCAATTTGAATTTAAACATGACAACACCATCTTCATACACGTATATATACTTCATCCATTCCTATATACAAGTCTTTCTAGAGATTTCACTACAAACTACATACATATATATATATATATATATATATATATATATATATATATATGTATATGTATATATATATATACATACTTTAGAGTGTCGATTCACTTATTTTGCTCCGTACGTAGTCCATAGTGGAATCTCTAATAGACTTATATTTAGGAATGGAGGGAGTTATATTTGGTCCACTAGTGGGCGTGGTTGTGTTTTAACCCTCTCTCGCATTTCTTTTTTGCCGTTTACCCCAAAAGATGCTATTATCTAAAATAGCAAACGAATCTGACGAAACAATCGTATGCGATTGTATCCCCAACACACACGAGTGGGCTACTCTAACCGTGTGCGATGCCCGTACACTGCAAAATCAGCTCCGCGTAGTGGTGGCAACCGCAAGCATTAGCCAGTGCAAAGGGGTAATGTGCACAGTAAAAACCCAAACCCGACAGCGATCTATAAAAGATCCCGCCACCGGCGGCTAATAGCTAATTTTTTCTGCCGATAGCTCGCCACCACCACCACACACACCAAATGGAATCGGTGCTCAACCATGGGGATGTGTATGACGCCATCCTGATAGTGTTGGACGACGATGTGATAGAGGATTCCGACGCGTTGGCCGCCATGGCGGGCAACGGCAAACAGCTAGCTGCCGCGGCCGCCGACGACGGGATAGAGGATTCCGACGCGCTGGCCTCCATGTCGGTTAACGGTTAACTGCCATCTGTCGCGGCCGATGACGACAACGACCCCAAGTTTCAACGTCGGATGCAGATGGCCATCGCTCTGTCTGTCCAGGAATCAGGCCTCTATGTGTTCCTGCGCGACGAGGACGAGCGTCGTCTCAGTGTCGTTGTGGACAATCCATAGCATCTGCGGATGCCATTCGCAACGCGCTAGGGATCTGAAGTGGCAGAAACGACGGGAGACTGCAAAGAGGAAGTGGCTGAAGAAGAACTTAGATGCAATGGGAAAAAAGTGGCGGGAGCAGGACCAGAAGGCGGCGGAGCAGGCCACCGCATGCCTCTCAGCCACGTTGGAGGCCAGTGTAGGCCTTGCAACTACGGCAGCAGCCCTGCCAATAGTGGCCACGGCGACCAGGGATGCATATTTTGCGAGAGTGGCGCCCGTCTGTATCCCGATGGCCCACGCGGATGCCATGATAGCTTCCTCGACGACGGTGGCTGCCCTAGGGAAGGCCGCCGCGGCGAAGGTAGCTTCGTCGACAGCGGCATACCTGGCTAGAAGCATCGCGGATGCTCCGGCCGAGCTAGCCCCGCCAGTCGCCGCCGTGGAACCAGTGGAGCTCATCGACTTGACGAGCTCCTCTTAAAACTCCTTCTGAGCCGAGGAAGGTCATGACTACGGTGGAGGCGCTACGTTTGTATGCATCCATGGCGTAGTGAATATTTGCTGCAATTCATCTTCATGTAAATTCATGAACTGTTTGTAAACTACCGAGCGTGTGAACTAATGTCAACTAATCCGCTGCAAAATAAGGCATTTTGTGGTGAAAATTAGCCTAATGTTTGTGTCATATGTTTGTGGGCATGAGGAAAATTAGGATGAATTTCATGTCTGCGTCTGAAAATGAGGATGAACCGTATGAGATGAACCCGCCTTGAGAAATCTCAGAAAAAGCTACCCGCCTTGAGTGATGCAAAAATTCGTGGTTTCATCGCACAGCATTTCGTTACAACGTACACACTTTATTATGTTTGGTCCGTGTGCGATCTTGGTTGCTCCCTCCCCGCTTCGGTTCCTTTACCAAAATTTAAGTGGAAGCGGTATTTCAACTACCACCCTCCCTCGTCCACCACCGACCCTGTAGTAAAATTTCAGCTGTCGAGGCATTTGAACCATCGCCATCCCTCGTCCACCACAATCTCCACCCACACCATTACTACTAAAATTTTCAGTAGCAGCGACACATCCGCAAACACCCCCCCATCCACAGCAAGCCCCCCTCCCCTTCCTACCCAGCTTGAACCCTAGCTCGCCGCCGCCGCCTTCCACCACCAACATCACCCGGTCTGCCTATGCCTCATAGCTAAACATGTTCAGGGTCCCCACCAATCCACATACACCATTGCCGCCCTGAGTTTTTAGATGAGGCCAGCGGTGTCCCTTTCCCCCAGATCCCCATCTCATACTCCAGAGAGCCGCAACCTAATCAGCCCGAGCACATATCCCATGGAGCTCAAGGAACGTACGAGAAAAAAGAGGTCAATCATGGCCTCTCCGTCGTATGCTGGCGAGGTGGACGCCGTTCGTGTCGACCCTTCGATCCAGGAGGAACACCTCGCCGCAAAAGCCGGTGAGGACGTTGACTACGTTGCCATGCCGAAGGCTTCAAGTCTGCGGGCTCGCATATTCCTGTATCTCAGGAGAGCCGGCTATGACATCAAGCTCGTTGATACGGGGCAAACCAGAGGGTGGCCCGATCTTCACGAATTGGAGGTGGATTCGAGGAAGAACACGAAGAACACGAGGGGAAAACGTGGAGAAATCAAAGGGGAAAACACTCTAATGGACAAGATCCACACCAAGTACTCCTCAAATCACAAGCAATCCATGAGTTGCATCAAGATCCAAGAACAACAATGGAAATAAAGATACATGGGTAGTTTATCCAAATCTCAAGGAGAGATGGGCCTTGAAATCTGTAGACGGATCTTCCCTCGAAAGGGGCCTTGACATCCTCTAGGGATCTTCTCCGGTGGAGGACTCGGTCTCCATGTGAGAAGTAGAGCAAGGAGCAAAGCTCATCTATGAATGAGATATCACTTTGCTAACCCTAGAAATGTGGAGGGGGAGAGTATATATAGACCTAGCCACGAAGGGGTAAGTGAGGGGCGAAAAGGTAAAGATACAAGCACTTGGCTAACTCTGCGCGCAGGTAGGCCGGAAGTTCCGGGGACGGCCGGAAGTTCCGAGCTCTGGAGGTTCCGGGCAAGGTCTGGGCTGGTTCCGGGCTATCCAGAGAGTTGGCACACCCAGGGCTATGCTGGACGCCGAAGGCCGGAAGTTCCGGGGTAGCCGGACATTCCGGGGGCCGGAAGTTCGGGGCTGGTGGCCGGAGGTTACGGGCTTTCCTGAGGCTTGTCCTCGCTTCTTCTTCCTTCTCTTCCAAACTTCCCTCGCGGATAGTGTAGGCATACACTTGCGCTTGCGCTCCTCCTCGTCATCCGTGGTGCTCCGATAATACCTATGCATGCACACGAGAGGAGTGTCAAGTAGTATACCATCTTCGAAGGGGTCAAGTGAACACGTGTAAAGGGGATGATTCACCTTTATGTATGTGAAGTAGATGTGACACGTGTCACTTGCCAAATGGACTCTTGTCATGGTGATGTCTGTAGGATGCTCCGCATCATCCCCTCCCCCTTGGGAAATATCCGTCCTCGGATCGAAATCCAAATCACCATGGGAAAGAGATGGCATCGCCATGTAGAAGTGGACAATCACCAAGCGCTCATCATCTAGAAGCTTGAAAAGCTCACTCTCTAATGTCGCATCGTCTTGTAATTTCTTCAAAAGGAGCAAACATGACAAACACTTGGAAAAACAAATGTGGTTAGCGTTAGAGAAAAACCAAGCATTCAAGTGGGGAATCACCGAACAAGTGTTGTCATCATGCATATCATATGGTGTGACAAAGGATTGTGGCATGGCATGTAAGCATAAAAATTGAGCACAAGCGATGTAATCATGGGAACAAGCATGCAAAGGTGAGGTAGGGATGTAAATATATGTGACAATATAACAAGCATGTACCTCATGGTCATAGCAATCATGCACAAAGCAATCAACGAAAGGTCTATGGTAGCCATATGAATCATTCACAACACCAAGTAAAATGAAGTGTGTAAACACATGGGGCAATCCAAAGTGCAAGGCAATCCAAGCATAATGTGCATATGGTGTAGTGAAGATAGTGGGGCACTCAACACAATATAAAGAGCAATTGGTCATCATGTGTGAGGCAAGCAACTCAAGCATGTAGCAAGAAATCGAGCATGGCATATGTGAAGAAATCACATTGTTGCAACCAAACATATGATCGGAGAAATTAATCCACAAGTTGGATGCAACACACAAGGTATATATGTCATGAGGCATGACAATGTGGCAATCGTGATTAAAAGTAGTATCACTAACATGTGTGCAAATAAGTGGTCCAAGATGACCAATATATGTCATGATACAAGCAATACAAGTAGGATGATCCACAATATCCATGCTCAAAAAGGATGTCACCTTGAAAACATGTCCTTGTGCATCCTTCACAATTTTGATGCGCAAGCAAGTGCGATGTTGAAACGTGTCGGTGTAGCATGGCTCGCTCTCAAGAGCTCGAATGGTCAACTCACGTGAAGTGGAAGTCATGTAGTCGAAGTATCCTACACATACACACAACAAGGGAAACAGTGTATGTGCATGGTAGAAAAACATATCATCCATCATGATGGTTCTCTTCTCTTGCACATAACAATTAGAAGCAAAAGTGCATGAATAATATGATGCAACAATGGCTATATTCATTGCACTAGGCATATGGTGCAAAGAAGGAAGGCAAGCATGCTTCACAGGAATGATGTCAAAAGCTCCAATAATATGAGAGAAGGCTATGGGGGCAATCTCATTAGCAAAATTAATGGCATTGTTGCACTCAATACATGACAAATCATCTAGCACGAGAGAGGCAACACATGGAGACATATGACAACAAGCAATAGCAATCATGTGCGAAGCATGGCAATGGTTGTCATCAACCGCGTGAAATGACCAAGTAGTAATTATCGGTGATGCAACACATGAAGCAAGAAAATCGGTCATGTCGTGCAAACTAGTAGTGTGAAGATGCAACATACTAGAGGAAATCATCGCAATCATGTTGAGGGAGTCCGGGACTAAGGGTTCCTCAGGCTGTTGATTGATCTCTGGTGGGCCAGTACGATGGGCCGCTCAGGGGCAATTACTAGAAGGCCGAATTACAAGACAATCCCGTGTTCGGAAGGAGGAGTCTCGAAGACTTGGTGTGCCCTCCAATAAAGAATGGGCATATCTATGCCCGGATGGAAACCGACCATGTGTAACCCTAGGTACCCCTGGTGTCTATATAAACCAAGGGGCTTAGGTCGTCGAAGGACAAGTCAATTAATCTAGGGTTTAGCTCTTTTGATCTCGAGGTAGATCAACTCTGTAACCATCATACTCATCAATACAATCAAGCAGGACGTAGGGTTTTACCTCCTCACAAGGGCCCGAACCTGGGTAAACACCGTCTCCTTCGTCCCCTGTTACCATCGATCCTAGATTCATAGTTCGGGACCCCCTACCTGAGATCCGCCGGTTTTGACACCGACATTGGTGCTTTCATTGAGAGTTCCGCTGCGAATCACCAAAGGATCGATGGCTCGCTTAATCATTGGCGAGGAGATCTGTAACAAGGACGTCTTCGTTCCTGGACAGATCTTCGCTTTCGGAAGCATTGTGCTTCATGCCGATCCCTCGGGCCGCCTGGACCAGATCGGAAGCTTTGCCCTTGGTTTGGAAGTCAGGTTCGGGAACCTAGAGTTCGCCGCCGACTCCCGGGGAGATCTTTTTTTAACAAGGACATCTGCCCTTCTTAAAGGACACACGGCCCCGGACGCCTTGACGCCGGAGGTAGGAAACCCCACTGCTGGGGTAACCTCGGTCCCCAGCTCGGTCTTAAAACCTATTTTGGCCGATGTATCTGAGTCAGCCACGGTCGCATACTTCCCGGGAGTACCGTCGAGTGACCCCTGGACGGCGGTGCCGCTGACCGACCCCAGTCGCGCCTTTAGTGCAGACCCAACTGAGGACCCACTGCCGGACACTGTGTTAAAATTTCAGCTCAAGATCACGTTCCAGCAAAAAATGAAAATTCATATACTGGGCGCAAAGTTTCTGTTTCAGATTCAGCATCACTTCTACTCATCCTATGAATTATCCTAACGGTTCTACTTGGTACAAACACTAAATAAACCATAAAAACACAATCATAACAGAGGCATAATTGTGTCAACACTCAAAAACAGAAAGGAAAAAAGCAAAAAATTATTTATTCATCGGGTTGCCTCCCAACAAGCGCTATCGTTTTACGCCCCTAGCTAGGCATAATGGATAGATTCAAGTATTGTCATCTTTGGTTTTGGATCCATAGGATGCCCTCATGATTGATTCATATGGTGGCTTAATTCTTGTTCTAGGGAAGTGTTCCATACCCTTTCTTAGTGGAAATTGAAAACGAATATTGCCTTCTTTCATATCAATCACGGCACCTATAGTGCGTAAAAATGGTCTACCAAGTATAATGGGACAAGACGGATTGCAATCAATATCAAGCACAATAAAATCAATGGGCACATAGTTCCTATTTGCAAGAATAAGAACATCATTAATTCTTCCCAATGGTTTTTTAATAGTAGAATCCGCCAAGTGCAAATTAAGAGAGCATTCTTCAATATTGGTAAGACCAAGCACATCACATAGAGATTTCGGAATCGTGGAAACACTAGCACCCAAATCACACAAAGCAAAGCATTCACAATTTTTAATCTTGACCTTAATGGTAGGTTCCCACTCATCATGTAATTTTCTAGGAATAGAAATCTCCAACTCCAACTTTTCTTCAAAAGATTTCATCATGGCATCAACGATATGTTTAGTAAAAGCTTTATTTTGCTCATAAGCATGGGGTGAATTCAACATAGATTGCAACAAAGAAATACATTCAATCAAAGAGCAACTATCATAGTTAAAATCTTTGCAATCCATGATAGTGGGCACATCACTAGTTAAAGTTTTGACCTCTTCAAACCCACTTTTATCAAAAATTTCATCAAGATTTTCACTCTCCAAATTATTGGGACGCCTTCTAGCTAAAGTTGACTCTACTTCAGTCCCTCCATTATCAATCTTAACATTACTAAACAAGGAATCAATAGAAGAAACACCAATCACTTTAAGATCTTCATCTTTTTTATCCTCTAGAGAGATTGGTTTGGTGGCCATTTGATTTATCAAAGTAGCTTGCGCATCGGAGATTTTACCAAGCAAATTTTCAGCATGAGCATATTTAGATTGAAGATTGCAAACTTCTCTACTGATATCATCAAGTTGTTTTGTTATGGCATCTAGCACGGTAGAGTGTTCTCTAAGCTCATCGGTAAAATACTTATTATGCTCAAATTGTGTAGTCATATATTCCTTAGTACTTTTTTCAATTTCAAGCAAAATATTGGGATAAGGAACTTCATAGTACTTTCGTTGGGGCATCATAGTATACACAAACAAGGTTGCAAGCAAGGAAGAGATCCGGCAAGAAAAAGGGCAAACAAAAAAGAGGGCGAATAAAACGACAAATTGGTGAAGTGGGGGAGAGGAAAACGAGAGGAAAATGGCAAATAATGTAATTGCAAGGAGATGAGATTTGTGATTAGGAACCTAGTAGATGATGGTGGAGTCCCCTCGGCACCTAAGATAGGCACGTAGAAGAGACCGCTTCCTCCCCGGCAACGGCGCCAGAAATTCCTTTGACGTGGCTTGAGACTGCGTCGGTATTTCCCCAAAGAGGAAGGGATGATGTAGCACAACGACGGTAAGTATTTCCCTCAGTTATGAAACCAAGGTTATCGAACCAGTAGGAGGATCACCACCACCCAATAAGCAGCACCTGCACATAAACAACAAATACTTGCAACCCGACGCGAAAGAGAGGTTGTCAATCTCTCGACGGTAATAAGATAGATTAGGTAGTGATAGATAGGAGAGATAGATCTCTCAAGAACACAAATAAAAAGAGTAAATATGCAGCAATATGTTTTTGGGTTTTGTAGATCTGAAAACAAAGATTGCAAAAAGGTAGATCGGAAAGCAATATATGTTGGAAAAGTAGACCCGGGGGCCGTAGGTTTCAATAGTGGCTTCTCTCATGAGTATAGCGCACGGTGGGTGAACAAATTACTGTTGGGCAATTGATAGAAAATCGAATAGTCATGACAATATCCAAGGCGATGATCATTATATAGGCATCCCGTCCAAGATAGGTAGACCGACTCCTGCCTGCATCTACCTCTATTACTCCACACATCGACCGCTATCCAGCATGCATCTAGTGTATTAAGTTCATGGAAAAACGGAGTAATGCAATAAGAATGATGACATGATGTAGACAAGATCTATTCATGTAGGAATAGACCCCATCTTGTTATCCTTAATAGCAACGATACATGCGTGTCTTGCTGCCCCTTCTGTCACTGGGAAAGAACACCTCAAGATCGAACCCATCACAAAGCACCTCTTCCCATGGCAAGAAAAATCGATCTGGACGGCCTAACTAAACCAAAGATTCTAAGAACAAATACGATGCTATAAGCAATCATGCATATAAGAGATCAAAGAAGACTCAAATAATATTCATGGATAGAAAGTGATCATGAACTCAAAATTCATCGGATCCCAACAAACACACCGCAAAAGTTTACATCAAATAGATCTCCAAGAGACCATTGTATTGAGAATCATAAGAGAGAGAGAGAGAGGAAGCCATCTAGCTACTGCCTACGGACCCGTAGGTCTATGGTGGACTACTCACGCATCATCAAAGAGGCACCTATGAGGAAGATGAACCCCTCCGTGATGGTGTTTAGATTGGATCTCGCGGTTCTAGAACTTGTGGCGGCTGGAATTGTTTTTCGTCGACTCCCCTAGGATTTTCAGAATATTTGGGAATTTATAGGCATCAGAGCCGGTGGAGAAGGGCCCCGAGGAGGGCACAACCCATCAGGGCACGCCGGGGCCCCCCTGGCGCGCCCTGGTGGGTTGTGGTCTCCTCGGGCCACTCCCCTGGCACTTCTTTGGCCCACTGGGTGTCTTTTGGTCCAGAAAAAATCTCCAAAAAGTTTCGTCGTGAATGGACTCCGTTTGGCATTGATTTTCCACGAAGTAAAAAACAAGCAAAAATAGCAACTGGCACTTTGGCACTATGCCAATAGGTTAGTCCCAAAAAATGATATAAATTTGTAATAAAATGATTGTAAAACATCCAAGAATGATAATATAACAGCATGGAACAAGCAAAAATTATAGATACGTTGGAGACATATCAGATGACGTGTCCATCAAATACGATCTAAAAAATAGTTGCGTGTGCGATGTTTGGCAAACAGTTCGCCTAGATAAACTGTTTGAGATTGGATACTATAACACAAACGCTTATAAAAATACAAGTGTGTGCGATGTATGGCATACAGTTCACCCCGATAAACTATTTGCGCTGATCAAGCAGAACACAAACAATTGTCATGATGATCACGTGTGCGATAGACGGTATACAGGTCACTCAGATGAACTGTTTGTGATGAGGTAAAATAACATAAACGGTTACATAGATCAAGATGTGTGTGATAGACGGCATTCAGGCCACTGGGATGAACTGTGTGCGATAAGCAAAAATAACACAATCGGTTATTCAGATCAAGATGTGTGTGATGTACGCCGGCCACTCGGATGTGTTGTGGGCAAACGGTTCCGGATAAAGAACTGTCAGGGACTGATGAAATCATCACCGACATATTTGGTTGTTTATTCCGTATGTGATGTGATTTGCTCAATCTGCCCACAAACATCTATGCTCTATTTAGAAGAACATGATTGCATAACCAAATTAAGCATCCAATACACACATAACATTGGCGCACACCTTAATAAACTATTACATGCATAATAAACTTATCCCTCTAAAACTACGAATATTTCTGCATAGAGGGAGTATGAGAATTGAGAAATGATCATCAAATCATCTACTTCTTGTGACGCTTGCCGCCAGCGCTCTGCTTGTGGCTCGATCCCTCGTTGTCTTCAGGTAGGAGGCACTTCCTCATGTCAATGATCCGCCTGAACATCTCGTAGCATGTGTATGCTTGCTTGGCCGCGGTCTGGAGGTGATATTCATCCAGTTTCTTCACCCAGCCCCTATGCCAGACATGCTTGTTCTTGTCACACTCAGCCTTCATGTCAGCGTAGTAGGGGTCGATGATGGCCTCGGCCAGGTCAACATGGGAGTCCATGTGCTTCTTGCTGCCCCAGACCCTGTAGTGGCCGCGAATGTCGACAAGCTTCTGGCAGGCCAAGCTCGAATTCTTGAGCACCTTTGGATCGTTAGCGCTGTCCACAGTAGCGAACCTGTAGTCGGGGCTGTTGACAAACCTGGTGAAACGATCGCAAGGCACTATGGCCAGGGAGTAGTGGTAGAGGAGGACGTGATGGCCCACGCACAACTGGGCGACGACAACCTTCTGATCATGCCCGGCACGACCACCGGTGTAAGCAAGGTCGAAGCCGACCACTTTGTACTTGTCATCCGCATCAAGCAGCCGCTCCATGGTGTCGATGGAGTCCTCCACCATGCCCGGGTCGTTGGTGTACACCATCATGAGGTCCGTCTTCCTCATGTGGGTCTCCACATGATGCACGCCGAACTCCATTGGAGCACCGATGGACATCCTCTCTCTATGCGTCATCTAGGGTATGATTATTGTGTTGTAGGGCGCGATCGAAAGCGTGAAGAGACTATGGTTAATGGCCGTGGGTATAAATGGGGGCCGGACGTCCTGGAAAACTGGCACGTCCGGATGGCAGTTTTTGCAGCGCGTGATTCAGTCGTGGAGCACGTAACTGCATGGGGCGACGCGCGTAGCGCAACCGCATGCATATTGAGCCCCGAACATGATCGTGGGCCGGCCCCAACAGCTGGCAGAGCACGCGCGGAGGGGCGCAAGAGTAGAGAACGCGCAGGGACGCGAGAGCAGAGCACACGCAGGGACGTGAGGTCGAACCAGACCACTATGTACTTGTCCTCGTCAAGTAACAGGTCCATGACGTTGGAGTTCTCCATCCAGATCGGATGTTTTGTGTACACCACGAACGGACATGGCGTGTCCACTACGGCATGCATGGTGAACTGGCGCTCATCGTCGGCAGCCACTGGGAGCACCATTGAAGACGCGCAGGATACCCTCGGTCGTGGTTCTGCTTCTTAAGGTCCGGATATTAATCGTCAATTGCATATTGATGTCCAGATATTAATCGGCCATTGCATACTAAGGAAAAGATAGTACTACCAAAATAAGAGCTCCCTCATAAGATGTCATTTGCATGGTTGTATGTGATACCCGGCAAACAGGTCGTTTGGACGAACTGTTTGTGTTGATCAAAAGTAACACAAACGATTATGCGTAACAAGATGTGTGTGATACCCAGCAAACAGGTCAGTACTCAGAATTGGGTGGGAAGACCGATAAAAAGACAGACGATTCCTGATAATAAGGTGTGTGTGATGTGGCCTATGGGCAAACACTTGCTCGCACCCAATTGTCTGTGATTGTTGAAATCATCACCGACGTGTTCCTTTCTATAATCATAAGCGATGTGATCTTCTATGTCTGCATATAGCATCTATGCTTTGTCTACAGAACAACATCATGATTGCATAACCTAAATAAACATCCAATTACATTACTGACTACAGATAACATTTGCACACACCAATTAACAAGTAGATGCATACTAAACTAGTAGTGACGATCATCAAATCATTCATCTATAGTTCTTGTGACGAGGGGTGCCGGTCGGCACAGGACGGAGGCACTTCCTCATGTCAACGATCCGCCTGCACATCTCGTAGCTTACGTACGCATCCTTGGCCGCGTACTTGACGTGATCTTCATCCAGTCTTCGGACCCAGTCCCGGTGCCAGGCAACCTTCTTCTTGCAGACATCCTTCATGCCTCTGTAGTAGGGGTCGATGATGGCCATGGCGAGGTCAACCAGGGAGTCCTTATGCTTCTTCTCGCCGCCCAAGATCTTGTACATGCATTGGATGTCCACAAGATTCCAGCAGGCCAAGCCAGTCATCTTGAGCACCTTTTCATCATTGGTGGTGTCCACCGTACCAAATATGTAGTCGGGGCTGTTGACAAACCTGGCAAATCGATCGCAAGTCCTTGTGGCCAGGCAGTAGTGGTAGACGAGGACATAATGGCCCACACATAGCTGGGCGACGGAAACCTTCTGATGATGCCCGGCACGACCACCGATGTACTCGAGGTCGAAGCCGACCACTTTATACTTGTCATAGACAAGTAACTGCTCCATGGTGTGGATGGAGTTCTCCACCCAGATCGGGTCGTTGGTGTACACCACCGTGAGGTTCTTGAACCTTACGTGGGTGTCCATGTAGGCACGAATGGTGAACTGCCGCTCGTCGTCGGCAGCCGCTGGGAGCTCCGCCATTGGAGCCGAGCAGGATATCCTCTCTATATTTGGAGTGTGGGTGTGCTTCTTGCGTTGTGGGGAAAGGTTGAAGAGAGAAAATAGGTTAAGTGAGCGGTGGAGTAAATGGGGGCTGGACGGGTTGTAATTGGCACGTCTTGTCACCGTGTTCCCGGCGGAGGATTGCTGTGCAAGCTTGACCAGTGCACGAACATGCGTTCCCGGCGGTTCGTTTGGTCACATGGCGGCTCGAAGTGCCGCCAACGTATCGTTGGTGAGCCCGTTCCCGCGCGCAAACGCGCACAGCCTCCCGCCCAGCTCGGTTGGCCACGCGTCGGCTGGAAGAAGCTTCCATTATTGGGGGCGTTAAATGGCAAACGGTTAGCAAAAACGATGCGTGTGCAATGACATAAAGCAGCGTACAAGTTCAGCACTAAGCAGCGGTGTGGAATATGCAGTGCGGGTGCGACTGGGAAGGACGGTGCGGGTTTTGTTAAGCGGGGATGATGGTGAGGGTTTCTCGGCCAGAATAATAATGTGCTTCGGAGGCGACGGTTCAGTAGACACAGCCGTTTGCGATAAGTGTAACCACGGTTAAATGGACTGTCGTGGTCCGTGTAAATCCTACTGCCGCAGACGTTCGATGCGTGGGAATGCGTTCTGGACAATCAGGACACACGCGTGTCGTGGCACAATGTTAGTCCTCGCACCCGGTTACAATCCGGGAAAATAACCAAGTTTTTGGGTTCCACATTTCATCTTTTCGTGTGACACCTTAATTTTTTATCGCATTCAACAAGTTTGCCAGTAAGTCAAGCATTTTTACCGTAATATGCATAGTGTAAAAAAACTGCCAACACTAAAACGTAGTTGTGCGTGCTGTGGGCAAACAATTGCTAGTAGTAAATTGTGTGGGGACTCTAAGATAATCATAAATATTCCATCAACCAAACTGATTGCAGCTCAAGACTGCAATTACATTGCTCTACGTATTAGTTCATAAAACAGAGTCTCACCGACATCTAGATCAACACATAATAAACATACTCAAGCAGAGATATAAGACACACAAACTATAGATAGCTAGGGTAGTGTTGGCATCAGGACATGTATATATAACTCAATCCAAATCGTACCCACCAACAACGTAAACTTTCTCCAGGTACTCCACGTACGCGGTGTGCGCCACCCTCCGAGAATACTTCTGCTTGAAAGAGCCAACGGCTCGTCCTCTAACATGCGCCAGAACACTTGCAAACACGGGGTTAAGCCTTTGTGCACAGAACGGGCATCCGAAGCCCCCATTCCGGGTCCTGATACGATGATTATGCGGTCCCGCATAGAGCTCCTTGAGCTTTTGTTTCTTGTACCTTCTCTGGTCGTACTTATCGCTGCCAACGTCATCAGATAGCACCTATACATATAATAAAAAATCATGACATTGATGAATAAAATGCTTAATTTGATATCACAAACAACTTAGTGCAACAAAATTATTAACTAATGACTTTAAATGCATGAACCGATTATTTTCAAACAAACAAGGAACTTTGAAGTAAGTACTACTCCACATTATCACTAAAGTAGTGATCTACATGCTCTTATACAGTGTTTATTTGTAAATGGGTACATGTACAATCATCTATGTGGACGGATTATTAGCAAAATGATCATTTGTACAGGTCAACCATTAAATCACTGTAAAACCTTAGACATAATACTAGCATAATCGTATGTACGGTTGTCACTTATCCAAGCCACTTATCATTTACCTACCAAACAATCAATACGTACACACTAACACGGATCTATTGAATCTTACTCTGATTACATGGATTGAAATAACATGAACCCCGGACGAATTACAAAAAAAGGCGGAAAACATAACTAATCAGAGATACCCTATGATATAGTTACCAAAATAGGGGGGTCTAACCTGTTCTCCGTCATCGTCGGAGTTGTCGCCGTCGGAGTAGTCGCCGTTGGAGTCGGTGGAGTGGTCATCAGAGAGGTCGTAGTAGTCTCTGCGCAGCACCGCCTCCTGCTGGGGAGGCACGACGGGGCTTACGACGTCATTGCCGTGCTTCTGTCCACGCGAGACCTCATCGGCCGGGAGGGCAACCTCGTCGCCCAGCATAAAGAGATGCTTAGTTGCTTCGCCGGCCCCTGCTTAGACCCCCGCGACACCACTCCCTCCGATGGTGCGCTTGGTCGCCATCTGATACACTTCCGAGAGTGTTTACGACTGCGAACGGCGGCGAGGATGCAGGCGCGGTGTGTGGAGAGACGGGAGTGCGGTCGCCTGCTATAACCAGTGGCACAGGCACGATTAATATAGAGTGGTTGGGAGCTAGGCGGGAGGCAGGTAAATGGCTCGCCTCCCGGTGAGCCTGCGCAGCGATCTTCTCGCATGCCTCACCCCTGCTCGCACGTCTCCCGTCTAGCCCGCGCAGAGGACTGCTCGCATGTCTCCCGGTTAGCCTTGGCAGAGGACTACTCGCACGCGTCCCGTCAATTCACACACCAGCTCGCACGTCTCCCGGTGAGCCAGAGTGGCCAGCTCGCATGTGTCCCTTCAATTTACACACCTGCTCGCACGCCTCACGGTCAGACTGAGCCGCGGACTGATCGCATCATGCGTCCCGTCGACTCATGTCCACTCGGACGGCACACGGGGCTCGTGGTGGTACGTAATATTTTGTTGGGACCAACGCACACGGTTCAGTACTGTAATCGTTCGTGATGGTAACGTGACAAGTGTGTGTACCAAGCACCAACCTTTAATAAGCTCCCGTTTGTAAGAAAAGTGTATCCAAAATTTGTCTCTAATTAGGCCAGAAATTAGCACACACACTATATATATATATATATATATATATATCATGAAACAAAATCCCAAGTTTCATGATTTTCAGTTGATTTTTGGATTCACTTCAATTTAAAATGATTTTTTGATGTTTGAGGTTCCTTGCCATTTATTGCATGGCGACTAAACACATGAACCCAAGGGAACATATGATTTCCCCCAATGAATTCCTGGAAACTCAATTATTGCATATTTTTCGAATGATATAT
The DNA here is from genome assembly GCA_039707655.1 of Elymus sibiricus. Classification (NCBI taxonomy): domain Eukaryota; kingdom Viridiplantae; phylum Streptophyta; class Magnoliopsida; order Poales; family Poaceae; genus Elymus; species Elymus sibiricus. The sequence goes on from CM077663.1 coordinate 207,885,163, forward strand.
GGACATTTTATAATTATAACACAGACTGATGTGTCACGCGTTTTCTGCATAAAAATAGTTTGATGCGCCTCGAAGTGGTGTTTCCGGTGGTGGCCGCGCGGGGGGGGGGCTCTTTCCGTTTCACTTGTTTGCACTAGCCTGTGTGTGTGGGATTGTCCGTTTTGTGAGGCAGTGCCACCCCAAATTATCAAAATTGTGCATTGAAATGTTTAAAACAAGGCACGTCATGCCTGTGTTTAGGACACATGCACACGATGGTGGTGGTCCCTCGGAAAATATCCTTCGTGCGTTACTAGTGATCTGCACATTCATGGGTCCATGCATGTGGTCTATGACTTTTGTGCCGCATCGGTAGGGGTTTGACCAAGGTGGGTTAAGTTAATCTCCTCTGTGTTGCAGTAGATCATGGTGAGATTCCACACCAAAGACTGACATGACGTACTCATGAGTATCTCGTACCGCTCAAAGTTGAGGGGGTGCGTGGGAGGAGACATACATATTGCACGCAATTTTCTTTAGCGTGGGGACTTCCCAATTTGTGAAGCACGCATTGTATCAAAGTCGTGCAGTTGGCATTTTGAATCAAAAAAACATACCCATGCATATGCTTGTGTCACATATAATCTATGGTGGTCCTAAGTGTGGCTCCCTCACATGGTAATCGCTGACGCATCAATCTATGGGGCCTATGTGTGGCACCTATATTATATATTGTTTTCACCAATGTGGATCCTTTTCGTTATGCGTGTGTGTGGCCCTGTTTTGGATACTCTAACTTGGCTAGAGGTTGGAGTTAGTTTCTAGCTCATGACTAGCCCTACACTAACTCTAGCCAAAGAGGTGTTTGGATGACAGGGTTAGATTGACAATAGATGCACTTGATGGAGAGAGAAAAGTGATTTTTCAGTGAGCCCCACGAGAACTAGCTCCAATTAGCACCTCTTGGCTTGTGGGATAGAGAGGGGCCCATGAGAACTAGCTCCAATTAGCACCTCTTGGGTGGGATAGTTTTTTGTGTGGGTTAGATGCAACTATAGCTACAATCTAACCCTCATGTTTGAATACTTTAGGGCTATTTGAGCCCCAACTAGCTCAAACTAACTCTAACCCATGGATCCAAACAGGGCCTATGTGCGTTGTGATCGATCCTCTTCATAAGTTGACTTACAGTTTCTAAGGCAAGTGACATTAAAGTTCCATTGGTTACTAACTAAACAAACACTTAATTACATATATACATATATGTGTGGGCCTCATGCAGTGGGCGTTTATTTTGTCAAACACTCTCTCACGTGGTCATCGGCATCGTCACACCGACAGAACCATGGCCATGTGGGTCGTCACTTTGACAGGTGTTTTTAGAGATGTTTATTTGACCAAGGTGGATTCTTCTTGTTGGTATATGTGTATATATTATACATAGTTGATATATGCATCGACATTTCAATTCTAACAAAAAATCAAACGCATCGTACACATTGAATCCCTCCTATCGGATTGAACAGTGGGCGCGCTTGGGGCTATATATGCATGGGTCGTTAACCTCAGTACGTGGCCATTCTGGTTCGAGAGACACACATGTGGTGGCGAAAGTTGTGCGTTTGGTATTTGAAAACATCGCACAACGCTTTCATACATATGTGCCTGGGGCCATGCATGTGCATTGGTGTTGTCTACACACACTCCCTGGCGTGGTTATGGACGACATGCCAAATTTATGGACCCATTGTGGTCTATCACTTAAACCTGCCCATATAAACTACATGTTAATTTGACCAATGTAGATATAGTCCTCTCATTATTTGTTACGATATAGTTCATGGTGAGATACGAGACAGAAGTTTGAGCGGATACATATATATAGGTCGTGGTGTTTGTTCGAAGCATGTGTGTGCGTGGGGCGGGGCGGGGGCTGGGGAGGGGCATCACAATAGTACTACGTATACACGAAACCTATTTATGAGATCAGGTACTACATACCATTCAACTTTTGAGCCACATCAAAAAGTTTTGCACGCACGAAATATCACACCACCTTAATTAATTAGTTGAGCCACACACACATGTGGTTGCGGTCTCACCCATCTTGTGAAGTTTCCGAGACGCGCCCATCAGTGGGCCCGCGCAATCTACCCTCAAAACTAAAACACGGGGAAGGGGGGTGATCATGATGGATTTCTATTGGTTTTGTCTTACGGTAGGGTGAATTTGCAGTTGTAGTATAAGTTTGTAAGTTCATATATATACTGAGCTACCCCCCCCCCCAGACTCGAAGGCGCGTGTGTGGGGGGGGCAGGGCATAAGCCAACATTGCCGTGTGCTCTACAGGACATTGTGTGTCACATGAAAGTTGTGCATTCCGTATTTGAACACCACAACAACCTTTCCATACATACATTTGGTCCACAGGCAGGTCTGTTTGTGCGATGACCCTAGATTTATCGTGTATAATTTCCAATGTTGTTATATAAATGGCAGGGTAGTCTTTTTTTTGAAACTTAAATAGCAGACGAGTCAAAGGAGACAACTGTGTGCGATTGTGTACGCAGTAGAGTAGTAGACACGGTTCTCGCATGCTAACTATGTGCCACGCCCGGCCCGTGGTTGTCACGTAACTACAGACCACCTTGCACCAACCCGCATAGAGAAATCTTAAAAATAGTTACCCGCCTTGATCAATTTTAAAATTGATGGTTCCGTGGGTTTATCCCTTTGAATTGCACACATGTATTATGTTCGGGCCGTGTGCGATGTTTGTTCCTCCGGCGCCACTTCAAACCCTTCATAAAAATTTCAGTTTGTCCCGGCTTTTCGTTCCCTCCAAGTAAAATTTAAAGTAGCCGCGGCATTTCCTCAAACACCACCTAGGCCCCTCCCATCCCCAACCCCACACAACTCCCTCGCTCGAACCCTAGCAACCTCGCCGTCGCCGCCGCCGCCCCCGATCCCGCTCCGTGTTCCACAGTCAACCTCTCCTGCTCTCCCCGTCCAGGTTACGAACCCATCTCCGTACCCTCGCCGACCTGAATTTCTTAGATGGCTCCTGCTAAACACCCCCTTCCTCACAGATCCGCACTGATCCCCACCGCAGACCGTCGCAGCCTAATCCCAGCTACACTTGCAGGGGAGATCGAGGAGCGAATGGACAAAAGGAGGTATATCACGGCCTTTCCGATGGACGATGCTAAGGTGGCCGCCGAGGCTGCCGGGGAAGCTGACTACGATGACGAGGTGCCCGCCAGGATCGCCGGGGAAGCTGACTACGATGATGAGGTGTCCGCCAAGGCCGCCGAGGCCGTCGGGGTAGCTGACTACGATGACAAGGTGGCCGCCCAGGCCGCCGAGGCCGTTGGGGAAGCTGTCCACGACGACGAGGTGGACGCCGATGCCGCCGGGGAAGCTGACTATGATGACGAGGTGGCCTCTGAGGCCGCCGGGAAATCTAACGAATACAAGGTTGTAAGACAGCGGGTTCCCATATGGATGCATATCGGCGCAGCCGGCTACGACGTCGAGCTCGTCGACAGTGACGGCTTGTCGCGGGCTATGTCACAGGTTAAGTGGCCCTACCCTGACCCCTCAGGTTCAACCCCCGTCGACCTCATGCAAGGCCCAGCCGCTGATCTACTCTGCTTCGCTCTCAAGAATTTGCCTTCCTTCATCTCCATGGAGCCTCTTTTGTCATTTCTGAAGGACACGTTCTATGGCGGTGGCTCGGCATCGTCAGCTGCCAAGTCAGACCTTATCAACGACGCCGACGCCGACAACGGCACCCTATCCGTCTCTTCCAAGGGGAAAGAGCCCATCCGTGACATCAGGGAGGTCACCCTGCATCCCTGCTCTTCCAAGGGGAAGGAGCCCATTTGTGACAACAGGGAGCACACCCATAATCCGCGCTCTTCTAATGGGAATGAGCCTATCTGTGACAGGTGAGGAAACCCATCTCATGTTAAATTACTTCACTCATGCTAAATGTATGGACTCTGTAGTTGAATTTCATCAATACCTGTCTCAAGAGCCATATATGGTTCCTGTTAAACCTGGTGCAGTTAACACGTTCACTGTTTATTTCAGTTCTTTCGCATGTGATGTTTAGTTATACAATTTCATGTTTAAGCACCGGCTACGTTCTATGCAATTTCAACAGTACAGTTCGAATGACTATTTTTGGTTGCTATCAAGCCTGTTGTAGTGAGCATATGCCTTGTTTAACTGTTTTTCCTAGCTCGGTTGTTTGTACTGGGCATATGTCCTGGTTCAATTGCTATATAGTATGTCTTGTTTATTTCAGTTATTCATGTTGTGAAGTTCTATATCTACAAGTATGTACTTTCCAGTTCAATTTCATCATACCAGTTTCAACGGCCACATGTGGTTCCTGTTAAGCCTGGTGTAGTTAACACGCCCACTGTTTATTTCTGTTTTTTCAGAATGTGATGTTCAGTTATACAATTTGATGTGTAAACACAAGCTACATTCTATGCAATTTCAACAGTACCACTATGAATGACTATTTGGTTGTTGTTAAGCTTGTTGTAGTGAGCACAAGCCTTCCATTTTTATGTAACTATAACTAGTGTGCTATAACGTGCACAATACCAGTTAGAATGACTATATTTGGTTGCTGTTAAGCTTGTTGTAGTGAGAACAAGCCTTTCCATTTTTATGTAACTATAACTAGTGTGCTTAAACGTGCACAATACCAGTTAGAATGACTATATTTTGTTGTTGTTAAATGCTAAGCCTATTGTAGTTAACACGCATCTCCACTTATTAATAGCTTAGCTAGCGTGCTTAAACCTGCACACTGAAGCTATCATTTTGTGGTCATGTTGTTTACCATGCATATATTTGGTTGATGTTTAGACTGTCAGTACTTAACATGACTTTCGGTGTACTTACCCAGGACAATATCAGGAACAGCTGTTTTTTTTCATCGAGGTTAGTTTCATCACATGGCTTATATATATACTCCATCCGCCCCAAAGTATAAGATGTTAATACATCAAATATGTGAGTATTTTGGATGTAATAAGATCTTATATACTGGGACAGGGAATACTGTAGTACGTCATTGTGCAATTTCTGTTTACCTTCTAATACTAACTTGTTGCTTGTAGGTACATATGTCACTGGTAAAGATCCGCATGTCGACCCTTTCTGCGTATGGGGCAATGAGATATTCATGAACCAGCATCAAGTGAGGAAACTTATAAAGGTTGTTAATAAAATGGGACAAAATATGGCAATTAAACTATTTCTTTACACCTTATCCAAGACAACAGTGAACTCCAGGATGGTAACTACGAACTCTGTACCCTTCTTTTAACTGTCCATAATGAGTTGTTAAAATTTACAATGTCTGAATCTATTTTGTTTGTAGTGGTTCTCAAAGCAGTTTACTCAGGATTACCTCTCAAACTACATGATTGGTGGACGTACAAACGTTAAAGTATATCTACCAGGCCACGATGACTACCTACATGTCCTCATCAACACAGAGAAAGATGGGCGGTCCGCCATCACAAGGGGCTGGCCTAGAGTCGTCCGTGCATTCTGCATGGAGGAGGACACAATATGGGCATTCCGCTTCACCTTGTACAACTGCCAGAGTGTCTTTTGCCTCTTCCTTTACCGTCTTTAATACAAGTATGCAGCCGTGGTTCATCATTATTTATCTGGTCCTTATGTAATTATTATTTCTTGATGTAATTCTTGAACATATGTACCTGTGAATGGAATAATGCATTGGTTGTTGAACCTATGTCTATATAAGATGGATATGAAAAAAGCAATAGCCTACTATCAAATTCAAATCCTGTAGAATTTTAAATTGTGGCGATTAAAATAGCCAAAAAATAAGCTCTGCAGGTCATTACACCGCACACGGTTTGTAAAGCAGAACGTGTGTGATATACCTCATGATTCGACACGTTTCAGAGAGAGAAACCGTGTGCGACAATGCACACAATTGCCGTTTGCAAACCGTGTGTGATGTTAGACAATATTAGAAACGGTTAAGCAGACCTAAATATTTTGTCATAGTCTCCTTATCATACACGATTTACAATGTTTAACTGTTTGTTATGTCGTATGCATCCGACACGAGTATGACAGTTGGAGCGTTTGCGAATCTTCGTATATCGCAAACGACGCTGTAGGAAAAAATGTGTGTGATTGTCTCCTTATCGTACACACTTTACAATTATGAATTGTTTGCGATTCAGCACACATCGTAAATGGTGCGCTACAGAATTGCGCGTGCGATGTTAGTGTGATCTCACACGAGTTGCAAGGATGGGCCGTATGGGAAGGATGCCATATCTCAAACGGTTGAGAGGTGACTCTCGTTTGTGATAGATACGGAAATCCCATACGCTTCATTTTGCTAAACGTTTGCGTTCATTGGCCACCATTGCCGACGATTTTGCCGTGTCATGTGGGATGGACCCCCCCCCCCACTATCGCCCACACTGGCAAGGCGACGGTTTAGAACTACGTCGCGGAAAGGGGTTAAAAACCGTTTGTATAGCACGTCGCTGCATCAGTGATAAGACGACCGTCAGTGCACCAAACATGCACCTCGCCAGGGCGCGAAATTTTTCCCCACCCGCCACCCAGATCGAGCGCTTTCCAAGCACAAGAGAACCTGGTTCCGTGAGCTTACGGGAGGTCAAACAACAACCAGGGGAATTGGTCCATCATTTTTTGGGCCGGATTCCTCCTCAGCAAAAACAGGATGAGGGACGTTAACGACCTGGAAATGATTGCAGCCTTCCAGCGGAATTGCCATGATAAAGGAATCCTCAACACCCTTGCCCGTCGTCATGTCCAAAACTTCTCCGAGCTAACATACTTGATGGAAAAGTACTGCGCTATGGAGAGTACGTGGAAAGAACAACAATTTTATACAGAGCCGGTCCACACCGAACAACCTAGGGAAGTTCAGAAAAGGCTCGTGCCACCACAATACCCGCCCAGGCACAGGCCTGCCGAAAAAAGGAACAAATACCCCATGAAGGAGAAAATAGTCCTTGATGGATTACTGGACAGTCCATGCCCCATACATTCCGCCTCGTTAAACGCAAGCCCAACTCACAGCATTCGAGCATGCTAGATCGTTAGGCAGACCGCAAAGAGCGGAGAGGCCATCCTCATAGCCCCACCCCTAGGCAGGCATTCAGTAACACCACCCAAAATTCATGCCGAGGTCCTAACGATCTATGAGACGTTCTCCTCGAAAGGTCAGAGGAAGAGAGCTCTTCGAGAGCTCAATCAGATACACCAGGTGGAATCAAGGAAGTCATGGGCAGATACACCAATAACTTTCGGCGAAAATGACCAATCGGTGACCCGCACAGAGCGGGCACCGGCCGCCCTGGTCCTCAACCCAATAATAGATGGCTTTCGGTTGGACAAGGTACTAATGAACAGCGCCAGCGGTCTAAACCTCATCTACGAGGGAACTTTGGACAAACTGCAGTTAGATAGGTCTTGAATCGAGCGAAGCAGCACAACCTTTCAAGGAATCATCCCCGGAAGAGAGGCACGCTGTACGGGACGAGTAACCCTTGATGTAGTGTTCAGTACCCCCGATAACTACAGATCAGAGGAACTTCTGTTTCATATCGTACCCTTTCACAACGGTTATCATGCTTTCTTAGGGCGCGATGCCTTCACAAGATTTCAGGCCATACCACATTATGGTTACATGAAACTTAAAATGTCGGGACCCAACGGTGTGATCACAGTTGCAAGCGACCTGGATAGAGCCCTTCGAACCGAGAATAAAACAGCATCGCTTGCCCTCGAGGCACTAGCTGAGACGCTAGCCGCAGAGGAACTGACCACGCTCCGTTCTATCGTAGATAAGGATGACGTGATCCTCGGCAAAAGGCCAAAGTCTACATCGTTCAAACCCGCAGACGAAATCATAAAATTGCATGTACACCCAATGGACCCCAATAAAACGGCGTCCATTGGAGCTCAGTTGGACCCTACGGTCGCTGAAGCACTACGCACGTTCTTGTGCGAAAACTGGGATATATTCGCTTGGCACCCATCAGATATGCCCGGAATCCCCCGAAGGCTGGCCGAACACAGTCTGCATAGAATTGCAGGCTTCAAGCCGGTTAAACAGACCCTACATCGATTTTCCGAACCCAAGCGTTAAGCTATGGGCGAAGAACTCGCCAAATTACTTGAAGCCGGATTCATCAGAGAAATCAAACACCCCGAATGGTTGGCAAACCTGGTCATGCTGCCGAAGAAAGACAAATCCTGGCGGCTTTGTGTCGACTTCAAAGACCATAACAAAGCCAGCCCTAAAGATCATTTCCCTTTACCCCGCATCGACCAGATCATTGACGCCACTACCGGACATGACTCACTTTGCTTCCTCGATGCTTATTCCGGATATCATCAGATCAAAATGAAGGAGTCCGATCAAGCCGCCACCACCTTCATCACCCCCTACGGGCCATTCCGCTTCAATACAATGCCTTTCGGGCTAAAAAATGCAGGCACCACGTACCAGCGCATGATTCAAACATGTCTGGAAAAACAAATCGACAAAACAGTCGAGGCGTACGTAGATGACGTGCTCATCAAGACTAAACACATCAGCCAGCTGGTGGACAACCTAGGTCAAACATTCGCTAGCCTGCGGGAGTACGATATGCGGCTAAACCCGGACAAGTCTGTCTTCCGAGTCCCCACAGGCAAATTGCCAAGATCCGTGCTCTATCACAACTAGCGGTCCCCACAGAGCTAAAACACGTCCAAAGACTAGCAGGTTGTGTGGCGGCGTTAAGCCGCTTTATATCTCACCTCGGTGAAAAGGCTCTGCCACTCTACAGGCTATTGAAACGAACAAAAAACTTCAAATGGACCGATGAGGCCGCAGCTGCACTAGAGGAGATCAAGACGCTGCTAGCCAGCAACCCCATACTGACAACACCTGGTTAACCGATGTTGCTATACATCTCAGCCACCAACCAGGTCGTCAGCGCGGCACTCGTGGTAGAACGGGAGGCCGAGGACCATAAATATCGGGTACAGAAACCAGTATACTACGTATCGGGAGTACTTACTCCGTGCAAGACCAGATACCCACATTATCAGAAGATATCCTACACGGTGTTCATGGCTTCATGAAAGCTCAGACATTATTTCCAAGAGTGTTCGGTCACGATGGCCTCCGAAGCGCCCCTGAACGATATAATCAATAACATGATGCCACCGGCCGCATAGCCAAGTGGGCCATCGAACTCCTCCCGTTCGAAATCAATTACAAACCATGCCGAGCTATTAAATCTCAGGTGTTGGCCGATTTCATCGCCGAATGGATGGAGGCCGAGCTCCCTAGAGAATATAACACATACTCACACTGGACAATGTACTTCGATGGATCCAAGACACTCGCCGGACTGGGGGCTGGAGTCATCCTCACATCCCCCACCGGCGACAACATCTGACATGTCCTCCAGATCATGTACGCCGACTCCAATAATGCGGCCGAGTACGAGGCTCTGTTGCATGGACTCCAGATGGCAATTTCGATGGGTGTACAACGACTCGAAGTACGGGGAGACTCTAATCTCGCCATCTCTCAAATCAACGGCGAATTCGATGCTAAAAACCCAAAAATGGCAGCTTACAGAAATGTCGTCCTCAAGATATCCGCACGATTCGAAGGACTAGAGTTCCACCATGTCTCCAGAGACAACAATCAAGCTGCCGACATCCTCGCCCGCATGGGCGCCAAACGCGACCCAGTCCCTCAGAACACCTTCCTAGAGAGGCTCTTCAAGCCCTCTGTGGTATGGCAGGACAACGGCGGGGACGCTATAACTAATGGAGAAGAGCAGGTCATCCCCCCCACAGTCGAACCAGATGAGCAAATCATCGGCGGTTCCACGATTGAAGAAACTCCCTCGGCCCACGAAATGATGGCCGTAATCGCACCGTGGACAGAACCCTTCCTTTCCTACCTTATGCGCAAAGAACTCCCTGACGACCAGACGGAGGCGAGGCACATAATACGGTGATCAAAAGCCTACAAGGTGCATGAAGGAGAATTATACAAAAAGAGCACTACGGGGGTCCTCCAACGGTGCATATCTGAAGAAGAAGGAAGGCAGCTCTTTGCAGAGATACATGCAGGCATGGGCGGCCACCACGCGGCAGCACGGGCCCTGGTAAGCAAGGCCTTTCGATCCGGGTTCTTCTGGCCCACCGCCTAAACCGACACCCACACACTTGTTCAACATTGTGTCGGCTGTCAGCTCTTTGCAAATCAAAGCCACATGCCTCCTACGGCTCTTCGGACGATACCCATTACATGGCCTTTTGTGGTGTGGGGGTTAGATATGGTCGGACCACTTAAAGGGGGGACCAAGAAAAAGAAATACCTACTGGTCATGGTCAACAAATTCACTAAATGGATCGAAGAAAAACCAGTAAGTTCGGTAAAATCGGGACTGGTCATCGACTTCATATCTGGCATGGTACACCGTTACGGTGTCCTGCACAGTATAATAACCGACAATGGAACCAACTTTACCGCCCAGGAGGTAAAGGACTGGTGCGCGAACCTTGGTATCAAACTTGATTATGCCTCGGTGTATCACCCACAAACCAATGGACAAGTTGAATGGGCCAACGGTCTCATTATGAGTGGTATTAAACCTCGTCTGGTCCGATCACTTCAAGAATCTAACTATGATTGGGTTGAGGAACTTGATTCCGTGCTATGGGGATTGCGTACAACCCCGAATCGATCAACGGGATACACACCATTCTTTATGGTGTACGGTGCGGAAGCGGTCCTCCTTGTGACATCATCCACGACGCACCAAGAGTGCGCATGTACGAGGAAAAAGAAGCTGAGCTAGATCAGCAGGATGACCTAGACGCCTTGGAGGGGGAGCGCGACATAGCCCGGGCCCGATCTACTTTATATCAACAGCAGGCTCGGCGGTACCAAAGCAGGGAGGTTCGAGCTAAAGTTTATAATGTGGGCGAGTTGGTCTTACGCCTCCCAGAGAAACAGACCATCTTGAGTGACAACCTTGAGTTTTGAATCTATGTAACCATGTACTTTTTTATCAAGACCCTCTCTATCCGTGCTGTAAACGTTGTCTTAACCGGTCATCGACCTCTGCCTCCGTCGCCGATAGCTAAGGAGTGTTCTGTACTATGCATCCTGCGATAACAGGGAATTGTCTCGGAGAACTAGGCAATCCGACCTTGTGGTATGAACAGACGAAACGTGCATGGGGAGGTATGTTATATTACTATTTAACGTAAGAAACATCTTCCAAAGAAAATAGTTCATCTATGGGTTCCTTTCTTTAGGTTACCACGTGAACCGTAGAAATCATCGTCGTGTATTCGTATTATGCGGATAATTTTGCTATTTGGGGGAATAGCCCCCATGTACAGCGAGAAGCGCCAACCCTACCTTTTTCCTTCCTGGCCAATCAAATTGTATCATAAGAATGCTAGCCTTCGGCTTCGCCCGTCTGAGGTACGTGCCCGGGTAGTCCGGTCGTAGCAATCGCAGAGGTGCTCCCTTTACCCCCTAGACGAACAATCGGGAACGTAGGGGGTAAGCACAGGAGCAAGGCAACCCGGCTTGGCTAAATATTAAGCCTAATTGGTGCATACGTGGCGCCAAAGTGATGTTGGAAGAGTGCATATAAGACAAATAGCCAGAGAAAGTAAGATGGCTTCATTATGGAGCCCCTAGGTGGTTATCAGGTAAAACATTTGCCGATGAAATCATAGTTCGGTTAAGCCGAACATAAGTTTAGAGAAGGTCTAGCCACTCCTACAAAGGTAGATAACAAAAGGAAAAGAAGGAATATACAAGGGTTGGCAGGGAACAGGGCAACACCGGTCTAGCCGTAGAAGCGTCGGAGGCGAGCTGCGTTCCATGGGTTTGGTTCGAAACGATTGTCCTGCGGGTTGCGAAGACGGTAAGCTCCTCCTGTCAGTACTTCACCAATTATGAAAGGGCCCTCCCACTTGGGTTTGAGCTTATGTCCTTAATAGCAACGATACATACGTGCCTCGCTGCCCCTTCTATCACTCGGAGAGGACACCACAAGATCGAACCCATCACAAAGCACCTCTTCCCATGGCAAGAAAAATCGATCTAGTTGGCCTAACTAAACCAAATATTCGAAGAAGAAATCCAAGGCTATAAGTAATCATGCATATAAGAGATCAAAAGAAGACTCAAATAATATTCATGGATAGAAACTGATCATGAACTCAAAATTCATCGGATCCCAACAAACACACCGCAAAAAGTCATTACATCAAATAGATCTCCAAGAGACCATTGTATTGAGAATCAAAAGAGGAGAGAGAAAGCCATCTAGCTACTGCCTACAGACCCGTAGGTCTATGGTGGACTACTCACGCATCATCGGAGAGGCACCAATGAGGATGATGAACCCCTCCGTGATGGTGTTAGATTGGATCTCGCGGTTCTGGAACTTGCGGCAGTTGGAAGTATTTTTCGTCGACTCATCTAGGGTTTTTGGAATATGTGGGTATTTATAGAGGTCAGAGGCGGTGAAGGGGACTCCCGAGGCCACCATAACCCACCAGGGCGCGCCAAGGGCCTCTGTCGCGCCCTGGTGTCTTCTGGGCCCCACGGGCCTCCTCCCGGGTACTTCTTTGGCTCACTAGATGTCTTCTCGCCCAAAAAAAGTCTCCAAAAAGTTTCATCCCGATTGGACTCCATTTGGTACTGATATTCCGCGAAGTAAAAAACAAGCAAAAAAACAGCAACTGGCACTTGGCACTATGTCAATAGGTTATTCCCAAAAAATGATATAAAGTTGCTATAAAATGATTGTATAACATCCAAGAATGATAATAAAAGCATGGAACAATAAAAAATTATAGATACATTGGAGACATATCAGTTATCGATCAGATAGGAGGACCACGCAAATTTCCGTCTCCAGCACCTACACACAAAAGAGCACGCACTTGTACCCAAAGCGGGCAAGAGGGTTGTCAAGCCCATTGAACTCGTTACTTACAAGCAATATGTAGTAATAGATAGATAATATAAATATAAAATAAAATAATAGTAAATAAATGGCAGAAATATTTTTGTTTTTTTGTAATATATAAATTGTGAAGACCCGGGGGGCATAGTTTTCGATAGAGGCTTCTCTCTCGAAGAAAGCATACGATGGGTAAACAAATTACTCTTGGGCAATTGATAGAAAAGCACATAGTTATGCAATATTTATTCACGGCAATGATCATGTATATAGGCATCACATCCATAAACAAGTTGACCGACTCCTGCCTACATCTACTACTATTACTCAGACCATCGACCGCTATCCAGCATGCATCTAGAGTATTAAGTAGAAACAGAGTAATGCTTGGAGCAAGCTGACATGATGTAGACAAAGTAAATCCAATCAATATGAATAAACCCCATCATTTTCCCTTTAATGGCAGTAATACAACATGTGTCTTGACCCCTTCTGTCACAAAGATAGAGCACCGCAAGATTAAACCCATCACAACGCACCACTCCTGCTGAAGATAAATCAATCTAGTTGGCCAAACCAAACCGATAGATCGGAGAGAAATACGAATGTATAAAAATCATGCATATAAGAATTCAGTAAAGACTCAATATATTTTCATGAATAATCTGAACATCAACCCACAATTCATCGGATCCCAACAAACACACCGCAAAGAAGGATTACATCGGATAGATCACCGCAGGAATCGCGGTGAACTTTGTATTGAAGATCATAGAGAGAGAGAGAGAGAGATCTAGGTACTAGCTATGGACCCATAGGTCTGTGGTAAACTACTCACACATCATCATGGAGGCTGCAAGGTTGATGTAGAGGCCCTCCATAATCGATCCCCCCTCCGGCGAGGCACCGGAACAGGGCTCCAGATGGCCTCCCGTCGGAACAGAGATTTGAGGCGGCGGCAAAAGTATTTTGGCTGGCTCTCGGGTCTTTTCCCAATTTTAGAGAATATATAGAGGCGGAATTAGTTTAGGAGGCCGTGAGAGGTGGCCCCAAGCCATCAGGGCGCGGCCACCCCACTGGACGCGTCCTGTTGGCTTGGCGCCACCCCGTGTGGCCTCCGGTCTCCCTCTGAAGTCTCCAGGTCTTAATTTTGTCTTGAAAAAATCATCAAAAAGTTTTGGGGCATCTGGAGTTCGATTGGTACAGTATTCCTGAAAGGCCAAAAACAAGCAGAAAACAGCAACTGGCACTGGGCACTAGGTTAATAGGTTAGTTCACAAAAATAGTACAAAAAACATATAAATGCATATAAAGTATCCAGGAATGACAATATAGTAGCATGGAACAATAAAAAATTATAGATACGTTGGAGACGTATCAGCATCCCCAAGCTTAATTCCTGCTCGTCCTCGAGTAGGTAGATGATAAAAACAGAATTTTTGATGCGACATGCTACCCAACATGTAATCTTGTTTAGGTATGATCTTTGAGAAACGATGAACTAATAAACATCAACCTAGTAATTTCCATAAACATAAGCAACATAATCATTAACTTTCAAAATATACAGTCCTTAAAGAACGTTACTCCCCACTCATTTTATCATATTAGCATGGCATGACTCCGTCTTCACCACATAAGTACAAATTATGAGCACCACGGTGTCAAGTCAGGCAATTGGATCATACTTCTAACGCGCTTCAACATTTTCAACCTCACTTAATACATGAGCGTGAACCATGGATATAGCATATTGGTGGAATAGAATACGATGGTAGATATCAAAAGGAGTCAAAGTGAAAAGAAAGTCTCACATCAACTAGGCATATCAACGGGCTATGGAGATGCCCATCAATAGATATCAACGCGAGGAGTAGGGATTGCCATGCAACGGATGCACTAGAGCTACAAGTGTATGAAAGCTCAACGAAAGCTAAGTGGGTGTTCATCTAACTTGCTTGCTCATGAAGACCTCGGGCATTTGAGGAAGCCCGTCATCGGAATATACAAGCCAAGTTCTACAATGAAAAATTCTCAGTAGCATATGAAAATGACAACTCAGGAGACTCTCTATATGAAGAACATGGTGCCACTTTGAGGCACAAGTGTGATAAAGGATAGTAGCAAAGTCCCTTCTCTCTTTTTCTATCATTTGTTTATTTATTTATTTTATTTTCTTTTCTTTCTTTCTTTTTCTTTTTCTTTTTCTTTTTCTTTTTCTCTCTTTTCCTTTTTCTTGGTGGGCTCATTTGGCCTCCCCCATTTTTTCATTTTTCGTCCGGAGCTCATCCCGACTTGTGTGGGAATCATTACTCCATCATCCTTTCCTCACATGGACAATGCTCTAATAATGATGATCATCACACTTTTATTTACTTACAACTTGATATAACAACTCAATGATGGAAAATAAACGACTCTATATGAATGCCTCTGGCAGTGTACCAGGATGTGCAATGATCTAGCATAACATGTAAACAATGATGAACGGTGGATGTTCCACAAATACTATGTCAGCTATATGATCATGCAAAGCAATATAATGATGTACACACAAGTCATGTGATGTAACGGTGGAAGTTGCATGGCAATATATCTTGGAATGGCTATGGATGCCATAATAGGTAGGTATGGTGGCTGTTTTGAGGAAGATATAAGGTGGCTTATGTGTGATAGATCGTATCATATCACGGGGTTTTGATGCACCGACGAAAGCTGCACCGATCCTTGAGGTGAGAATGGGCAATGCACGGTACCGAAGAGGCTAGCATTATATGGATAGGTGAGTGTGCGTACATTCATGGATTCACATTAGTCATAAAGAACTCATATACTTATTGCAAAGCCTTATTAGCTCTCTCGAAGCAAAGTACTACCGCATACCCCTAGGGGGGAGTTAACCATCGTGCGCCTCTGACCCGAACAGCACTAGGGTTTCAATGAGGAATAAGAATTATCACACGTCCTCATCATGCCATAACCAATATTTAGATGAGCAACAAGTAACACGCTTTAACTACTGATATTTCTACTAACCAATAATCATGTACTCATGCCCTTTCATATTACTACGTCAATATCATTAACCCACAATCTCTCTTATATGGTGAGCTTGAGTCTTCCTATAATTTTACCTTGGGGTGCCTTGGGCATCCCCAAGCTTAGGCTCTTGCCGCTCCATATTCCTTCATCCATCGTGATCGCACCCAAAATTTGAAAACTTCAGCACACAAAATTCAACAGAAAACTCATGAGATCCGTTAGTATGATAGGTAAACCAAAAACTTTAGGTACTTTTTGATTCATATTTTATTATTTCATAAGGTACTTTATTCTAACTTCTCCATGGCTTATACCCCCCGATACAATTCATAGCATCATCAAAACAAGCAAACTATGCAAGCAAAAAACAGAATCTGTCTAAAATAGAACAATCTGTAATGATCTGCACAAACAACATACTTCTGTAACTCCGAAAATTCTGAAGAATTAGGAAAATCTGTGAATTTTTTATACCGATACGTTGTAAAAAATTCTGATAAAACAGACGTTCGAGTAAAATCAGAGAAATCCTGCACTGGACGCAAAAGTTTCTGTTTTTACACCATATAAATTCTACTATCTTCCAAATCAATCCCAAAGGCTTTACTTGGCAAAAACACTAATTAAAACATAAAAACATAATCATTACAATAGAAATAATAATGTAAACACACCAAGACAGAAAGTAAAAACAAAATTTTAAAGATAACTATTGGGTTGCCTCCCAACAAGCGCTATCGTTTTATGCCCCTAGCTAGACATAATGCATAGTATCAAGTGTTGTCATCCTTGACACTCAGTCCATAGGTGGCCCTCATGATAGGTTCATAAGGTGGTTTTATTCTCTTTCTAGGGAAGTGTTCCATCCCTTTCTTTAGTGGGAATTGGGATCTTATGTTTCCCTCCTTCATATCAATAATAGCACCTATAGTTCGTAGGAAAGGCCTACCATGTATTATTGGCCAAGACAGATTGCATTAAATATCAAGCACAATGAAATACATGGGCACATAATTTCTATTAGAAAGAATAAGCACATCATTTATTCTATCCAATGGCTTCTTAATAGTGGAATCCGCAAAGTGCAAGTTAAGGGAACATTCATTTATATCGGTGAGACCTAGCTCATCGCATAAAGATTTTGGTATAGTGGAAACGCTAGCACCAAGGCCACACAAAGCATTGCATTCATATTCTTTAAGCTTTATTTTAATAGCAGGTTCCCACTCATCATGCAACTTTCTAGGAATAGAAACTTCTAACTAAAGTTTTTCTTCATGAGCCTTTAGCATAGCTTCTACGATATGTTTAGTAAAAGCCTTATTATGGATTGCAACAAGGAAATACATTCTACTAAAGAGAAATTATCATAATTAAAGTCCTTGTGATCCAAGATAGTGGGTACATCACTAGCTAAAGTTTTGACCTCTCCAAACCCACTTTTTTTCATTTTTATCATTAAGATCATCACCCTCTGAGCAAATGGGACGCCTTCTACTTAAAGTTGACTCATCTCCAATCCCTTTATCACATATTTTCAGATTATTAAACAAAGATTCAACGGGATAAGTACCAATCATTTTAATATCTTCATCATGGTTACCGTACAAACCGAGTGGAAGAACTTTTTCTAAGAATTCTCGCTTAGCTCTTAACCTAGCGGCCCTCTCCTTACTCTCATTAATAGATATTTCGATGGATTTAATAGAATCATTAATATCTTGCTTGGGTGGCAAAGTTTTACTTTTAAGAGTTTCCACATCATGAGCAATCCTATCAACGTTTCTAGCCATATCGTCAACTTTATGCAATTTTTCTTCTACCATAGTATTGAAAATCTTTTGAGAACTAATAAATTCTTTAATGGTGTTCTCAAGATCAGTACGTATCTTATTATTATTGGATGAATTTCCATAGGAATTACCATAAGAATTTCCATAGTTATTAGAGGAATTGCCGGGATATGGCCTAGCATTGAAATTACCTCTATAAGCATTATTGTTGAAATTATTTCGCAAGACAAAGTTCACATCAATAGTATCATTATTTTTCTCAATCAATGTAGACAATGGCATATCATTAGGATCAACTTGAGCATTCTTGTTTGCAATCATATTCATAAGAGCATCCATTTTATCACTCAAAGTAGTAATTTCTTCGACGGAATTTACCTTCTTACCAGTTGGAGCTCCCTCGGTGTGCCATTGAGAATAATTTGTCATGATATTGTCTAGAATTTTTGTAGCCTCTCCTAATGTTACCTTCATAAAGGTACCACCTGCAGCAGAATCTGGAAGGTTTCTAGACACAAAGTTTAGTCCAGCATATAAATTTTATATAATCATCCATAGATTTAAGCCATGAGTGGGACAATTTCTAATCATCATTTTAATTCTCTCCCATGCTTGTGCAACATGTTCTTGCTCATGTTTTTTTAAATTCATAATTTGGTTTCAATGAACCCCATTCTTGCAATTGCTTAGGATACCCTCTTTTAGCTGCTAGGTCTATTTTTTAGTTCAAGATCCCTCTTACTAACTGGAATAAAAGAATTAGTAGATCTGTTCCACCCTCATAGAGATATAATTTTAGCGGGAGGAAAATACTTGGCAATAAAAGCATCCTTACACTTATCCCATGTTCCAGTACTATTGGGAGGCAAGGATGAAAACCTGGTTTTAGCTTTATCTCTTAGTGAAAAAGAAAATAATTTCAATTTAACCACATCATTATCCATGTCCTTTTTCTTTTGCATATCACATAATTCAACAAAGGTATTAAGATGCGAAGCGGGATCCTCATTAGGACTTCTCGAAAATTATTCTTTCATAACAAGATTCAATAATGCAGCATTAATATCATAAAACTCTGCACTAGTGGCGGGTGGTATAGGAGTACTAATAAAATCATTATTATTAGTGTTTGAGAAATCACACAACTTAATAGTATCTTGAGACATGGTGACGAAACAAGTAAACTGGCAAACAAACGAGTAAACGAGGTAGTAAACTAGATAACTAAGCAAACTAGCAAATAGAATTATTTTTGTATTTATTATTTTTATATAAAGTAAAATATAACAGAAAATAAAAAGTAGAACAAGTGAATGATAATTTGTGCGAAGGTACTTGATAAGAATTTGGTGATACTCCCCGGCAATGGCTCCAGAAATTCTTCCTGCTACTTGTAAACTGCATTGGGATTTTCCCCGAAGAGGAGAGGAGATGCGGAACAATAGAGATAAGTATTTCCCTCAGTGAGAACCAAGGTTATCGAACCAATAGGAGGACCACGCAAATTCCCGTCTTCGGCACCTACACACAAAAAAGCACGGACTTGCACCTAACGAGGGCAAGAGGGTTGTCAAGCCCCTTGAACTCATTACTTGCAAGCGATAAGTAGTGATAGATAGATAATATAAATATAAAATAAAATAACGGTAAATAAATGGCAGCAACATTTTTGGTGTTTTTGTAATATATAAATTGTGAAGACCCGGGGGCCATAGTTTTCGCTAGAGGCTTCTCTCTCGAAGAAAGCATACGGTAGGTAAACAAATTACTGTTGGGCAAATTATAGAAAAGTGCATAGTTATACAATATTTATTCACGGCAATGATCATGTATATATGCATCACGTCCATAAATAAGTAGAGTGACTCCTTCCTGCATCTACTACTATTACTCCACCAATCGACAGATATCCAGCATGCAACTAGAGTATTAAGTAAAAACAGAGTAATGCTTGGAGCAAGATGACATGATATAGACAAAGTAAATCCAATAAATATGAATAAACCCCACCGTTTTCCCCTTAATGATAGTAATACAATACGTGTCTTAACCCTTTTTGTCACGATGATAGAGCACCACAAGATTAAACCCATCACAACGCACCACTCCCGTTGAAGATAAATCAATCTAGTTGGCCAAACCAAACTGATAGATCGGAGAGCAATACGAAGCTATAATAATCATGCATATAAGAATTCAGTAAAGACTCAATCTATTTTCATGAATAATCTGAACATAAACCCACAATTCATCGGATCCCAACAAACACACCGCAAAGAAGGATTACATCGGATAGATCACCACATGAATCGCGGTGAACTTTGTATTGAAGATCATAGAGAGAGAGAGAGCCATCTAGGTACTAGCTATGGACCCGTAGGTCTGTGGTAAAGTACTCACACATCATCATGGAGGCAGCAAGGTTGATGTAGAGGCCCTCCGCGATCGATCCCCCCTCCGACGGGGCACCGGAACAGGGCTCCAAATGGCTTCCAGTCGAAACAGAGACTTGCGGCGGCGGAAAAAGTATTCTGGATGGCTCTTGGGTGTTTTCATGGTTTTAGAGAATATATAGAGGCGGAATTAGTTCAGGAGGCCTTGGGAGGTGGTCCCAAGCCATCAGGGCGCGGCCACCCCCCTGGGCGCACCTTGTTGGTTTGGCGCCATCCGTGTGGCCTCCGGTCTCCCTCCGAAGCTTCCAGTTCTTATTTTTGTCCAGAAAAAATCATCAAAAAGTTTTGGGACATCTGGACTTCGTTTGGTACAGTATTCCTGAAAGGCCAAAAACAAGTAGAAAACAACAACTAGCACTAGGCACTAGGTTAATAGGTTAGTTCTCAAAAATGATATAAAACATCATGTAAATGCATATAAAGTATCCAAAAATGATAATGTAGTAGCATGGGACAATAAAAAATTATAGATGGGTTGGAGACGTATCACTGGTCGGTTCTTGGTTTTGGGCGGTTGAGGTTGCCGGTGAAAATTGTCCTTCGGCTGGTGGCCGGAGTCATCGACGACGGCGCTTACGGTCGTCGCCACCTTGTTGGAGGCATCGTTGTGTAGTCCTCACCTTCCTTTCCATCAGGCTCCGGGGGAAACCCTAGACCTGGTCCTCCGGATCGGACATTGACGACGCTTAGCGCTCCCTCTTCAGGGTATTGTCTTTGGATTTGGATCAGGTCAGAGGGACCCGTGGCTCGTGGGTGGAGCGGATGCGCGTCGGCCGTCGAGGTTGGGCAGCTTGAGCACTCTTCACATGCAAGGAGCGACATATAGCCATATTGCTCGTTTCTCGTCGGATTGAAGAGGCATATGTCCACCTCCTTTTGGGCATGTCGTCCCTCTCCGGTGTCGACGAGGTTGATGAATACGCTCATGGCAGATTGGATTGATGCGATAGTTTCGGCGTGTACTCTGGTAGCGAGCGACGCTCGTGTGCGCGGCTATGTGTGTCGTGCGTTGTCGGCCGTGTTGGCGTCGTGTATGTTTTGTAGTGCTTTAGGCCTAGCTTGCTCTGTGTGGCTTGCCGTTGTACAGGTTTTTGCCCGGTTTCCCTTTAATAAACCATGCAATTTGGGTATTTGTACCATCTTCTTCTTTACAATGAATATAACAGCTCTTCGGTTATCGTTCAAAAAGAAAATCATCACTAACCAGGCTCATGGCCCATTGGCCATCAACAATAAGCAATGAGGCTCAACATGCTGGGATGGGTGCCCGCCTCAGCTCAAATACTCAAACACATGGTATACTAGTATTGATACATAGGTATTTAGAACAAAGTTTAGGTATGGCAGCGGTCAAATCAAGCTAGATTGTTGGCTTTGCCACCGTTTGAATTTACTGTCCAATTTTTTATATTTTGCTACAACTACTAAGCTTCTTAGAAAGATAGTATTGTGATGCATTGTGGCTAAAGACACTGCCCGAGGCCCAACTGTAAGTGGGTGATCCGTTTGTGGAGGGCGTCTCAACCGCGTGTATGTTTAGCATCTGCATGGCCTAGTGTGTTTGATATGTCGGTGTTGCTACATTATGTGCTACTAGCCATAACCAATTGCCTCTGTGATTTGTATGTGTACGCGCCTTACCCCTTACGTCTAAATCACGCATTCAGCAAATTATGGGATGGCACCGTCGTAAAGAAAATATACCGAGCCTAGCATAATTAAATCACGCGATTTACCGACCAGGCATGACACAACAACAAAACAAAACTACGAATGAAGAAGGGCACGGGCTGATTCTGGCTTGGCAAAGTTTGATTGGATTAAGGGGAAGGCTGCCTCCCCCGCCCCCCCCCCCCGAAAATCAGGGAGGGAGAGAAGAGGGTTAGAGTAAGGTTACGTTCGTAGCTGCACGTAGGTGTAGGATTTTTGCCTTCAACCTACATGTATGGCAAAAACAAAAACAAACACATATCATGAATTACAGTCATACCCCGAATGGCTGCCAGTATCAACACTTCTACCACCGGTCAGCGCTCTCATATCAAATGTCCACTGTCTGTAGAAGAGCTCATACCACAGGCAATGCCCGCGATTGGCTGCAGCTGCACTCCAAATGATCGCGTACTCCTATGACAAGGTTGACAAACGATCCTCATCCAACTGAGGATTATCCAAGAGAGATCGACATGAAGCGCCATGATCACCATCGAGCAAGAACGTCCAGCCGAGACACTCCGCGGTTCACGCTTCTCCTCTTCCTGCTCCTGTCGTCCTCTCAGCTGCGCGGCGCGAGCTCTGCGCGCGGCGAGGGAGAGGCGCTCCTGGAATGGAAGGACAGCCTGCCGCTGACCGCGGCCGCCGCGGGCGCTGTGGCCTCGTGGGACCGGGCGGCCGCCGCCAACTCCAGCTTCGCGGTGTGCTCGTGGCACGGCGTGACGTGCGACGCCTTCGGCCGGGTCGTCGGTGTCGACGTGTCTGGCGCCGGCATCGACGGCACGCTCGGCGCTCTGGACCTCTCGTCTCTGCCCCAGCCTCGGCAGCCTCAACCTCAGCTACAACACGCTGGTCGGATCGTTCCCGTCGAACGTGTCCGCGCCGCTGCTTAACATCACGTCGGTTGATTTGTCCAACAATATTTTTTCCGGCCCGATCCCGCCGGCGTTGCCTGCGTACATGCCCAACCTCGAACACCTCAACCTTTCTTCCAATCAGTTCGCCGGCCACATACCGCCTTCCGTCGCCAACTTGACCAGGCTTCAGAGCCTTGTTCTTGGCAAGAACAGTTTTTCCGGCGGCATACCGCCGGCGCTCGGCTCCATCACGAGGTTACGAGTGCTGGAGCTGCACAGCAACCCGCTGGGCGGCACGATCCCCGCCTCTCTCGGCAAGCTCCGGTCGCTCGAGCGCATCAATGTCAGCATCGCTCAGCTGGAGTCCACCCTTCCGACGGAACTCAGCCTCTGCACCAACCTCACCGTCATTGGCCTCGCGGTTAACAAGCTCTCCGGGAAGCTGCCGGTGTCGTGGGCCAAGCTGAGGAAAGTACGAGAATTCAACGTCTCCAAGAACATGCTCACCGGGGACATCTTGCCGGACTACTTCACGGCGTGGACACGTCTCACGGTGTTTCAGGCGGACAAGAACCGTTTCATCGGCGAGATCCCCGCAGAGGTCGGCATGGCGTCGAGGCTGGAGCTCCTCTCCTTCGCGACCAACAACCTCTCCGGCAAGATCCCGGCGATCATCGGAACTCTGACAAATCTGAAGCTTCTGGACCTCGCCGAGAACGAATTCTCTGGTACTATACCACGAGACATCGGCAACCTCACAAGATTAGAGACTCTTCGACTGTACAACAACAAGCTCACCGGCCGGTTGCCTGACGAGTTGGGGAACATGAGGGCGCTGCAGAAGATATCCGTGAGCACCAACATGCTCGAGGGGGAGCTGCCGGCCGGGCTTGTCCGGTTGCCGGACCTCGTCTACATCGTCGCCTTCGACAACTTCTTCTCCGGGACAATCCCGCCGATTTCCAGCCGTCAGCTGACCGTGGTAAGCATGGCAAACAACAACTTCTCCGGCGAGCTGCCACCGGGGCTGTGCCTGAGCGCCTCCCGCCTCATGTACCTTGGCCTGGACAGCAACCAGTTCGCCGGCACCGTGCCTGCTTGCTACCGCAACCTCACCAAGCTGGTACGCATCAGGATGGCACATAACCGGCTTACCGTCGACGTGTCACGGGTCTTGGGATTGCATCCTAACCTTTACTACATTGATCTCTCCGGGAATTCCTTCGCTGGCGAGCTCCCGGAGCACTGGGCTCAGTTGAAGAGCCTCTTGTACCTCAACCTGGACGGCAACAAGATCACCGGGATAATTCCTCCCGGTTTCGGTGACATGTCTGCACTGAAAGATTTGAGACTCGCTGGGAATCACCTCGCCGGTGCGATCCCTCCGGAGCTCGGCAAATTACAGTTACTCAATGTGAACCTGAGGCACAACATGTTGTCAGGTCCGATCCCATCGGCACTGGGGAACGTCACAACCATGCTGCTGCTGGACCTGTCCGGGAATGAGCTCGACGGCGGCGTGCCCGTGGAGCTCACGAAACTGGACCGCATGTGGTACCTGAACCTGAGCAGCAACAACCTCACCGGACCGGTGCCGGCTCTGCTGGGCAAGATGACCTCGCTGAGCGACCTGGATCTCAGTGGCAACCCGGGCCTGTGCGGCGACGTAGCCGGACTGAAATCCTGCAGCTTGCATTCCACCGGAGCCGGAGTTGGCTCAGGGCGACACAACGTCAGGCTGATCCTTGCTGTCGCCCTTTCTGTTGTCGGCGCGCTGCTCCTCTTCGTCGGTGTAGTGGCTCTCGTGCTCGTCGGCAAGAAGAGGCGAACCGACGAAGACACGGAGGAGACGACGGCGGGCGGCAGCAGCACGACGGCGGCCCTGCAGGCGTCCATATGGAGCAAGGACGTGGAGTTCTCCTTCGGCGAGATCCTGGCGGCGACGGAGCACTTCAACGACGCCTACTGCATCGGCAAGGGCAGCTTCGGGAGCGTGTACCACGCCAAAGTACCGGGCGGCCACTCTCTCGCCGTGAAAAAGCTCGACGTGTCAGAAACAGGGGACGCATGCTGGGGCATCAGCGAGAAGAGCTTCGAGAACGAGGTGAGGGCCCTGACGCACGTCCGCCACCGGAACATCGTCAAGCTCCACGGGTTCTGCGCCACCGGCGGGTACATGTACCTTGTCTACGAGCGCGTCGAGAGGGGCAGCCTCGGGAAGGTGCTGTACATGGGCGGCGAGCGCAGCGGCGAGAGGTTCGACTGGCCGGCCAGGATGCGGGCGATCAGGGGCCTGGCGAACGCGCTGGCGTACCTGCACCACGACTGCTCGCCGCCGATGATCCACCGCGACGTCTCGGTCAATAACGTCCTTCTCGACGCCGAGTACGAGACGCGGCTGTCAGACTTCGGCACGGCGAGGTTCCTCGCCCCAGGACGCTCCAACTGCACCAGCGTCGCCGGCTCCTACGGATACATGGCGCCAGGTACGTACACCCTACGCACGAGCTACATCGATCGAATTGTCCTCCATTACTGCTCGCGAGCTCACATTTGCCGGCGCGTTTCTTGCTGCAGAGCTCGCCTACTTGAGGGTGACGACCAAGTGCGACGTGTACAGCTTCGGCGTGGTGGCCATGGAGATACTGACAGGCAAGTTCCCGGGCGGGCTCATCAGCTCACTCTACAGCCTCGACGAGACGCAGGCCGGTGTCGGCAAGTCGGCGGCGCTCCTGCTGCTTAGGGACCTGGTGGACCAGAGGCTGGACAGTCCCGCCGAGCTGATGGCCGCGCAAGTGGTGTTCGTCTTCGTCGTGGCGTTATCCTGTGTCCGCACCAACCCCGACGCTCGCCCGGATATGCGCACCGTGGCTCGGGAGCTTTCCGCTCGCCGGAGGTCCACCTTGGACAAGCCGTTCATGGCGATCATGATCGGCGACCTCGTTAGTTCGCGGGTATGATATGTGTTTTTTTCCCTTTTCCTTTGACGGGATATGATATGGCATATGGGTTGGTTAGTACAGTAGCATTTGTACAGGTTTGTATTTTTTTTCTGGCGGAAGGTTCTCCATTGTTCATTGTATTCGTTTGCTCCGTGTAAACATGGGTGCTATATATGCCTGACCACGTGAATATCTTTGCCTGATTATTCTGGGACGCGTCTCGTGGGTGATCTTTTGCTTTGCTTTTATATGTTACTAGTACTCCCCTGTTCAAAAATATAAGACGTTTTAGAGACCTGTTATACGTAAGTTGTCTGAAAATTGAATTCTGGTCAGTCAATTTTGCTAACTTTTTGTCATTTTATAATAAATAATAAAATTAAGATATAATTAGCGCAGATTAATAAGATCATTTTAAGACAAACCAACTTTGAAAATATTTGTGGTGAATAATTAATCACAAACAATTAATTGCAATTGAATGAAAGTCAATATATACATACATATATTTCCCGCAAAAAAACATATATATATATTTATATACTATTTTTTGTAGTATGTATCGTATTTTAAGTGTGATCTTTTTTACGTACATATATGTACGTATTTCACAAATATAATAAAAATCATGGGCCAACTTGTAATTTTTTCATGTAGCTCACTTTGACGTATCTTATATATAGTATATAAACATACTTATAATGATGAAGTAATACATATACTACCACATGGTAGTATATAAGACATGTGGGGTAACTACCCCTGGGTGGTACGATGTATTTTTCCTATATATATATCCCTCATCCACTCCCCACCTAACCACCATCTACTCCCACGACCAGCGCCCCTAGGCCATCCCACCTCCCAACCCTCGACCTACGACCCCCCCCCCCCCATCGTTCCCCATCTTCTCCGGCACGACCCGGCCCACCCGAGCCGCCACCCCACCTTCTCCGACGTGGCGGACCCACCCAAGGCGCCGCCCCACCCTCCCACCTTCTCCGGTCATAGTTCCCCGCCGTGCCACCCGGATTTCCATGCAGCGCCGCCATCAAACTCCCCCGTCGTGCTGCCCCTCCCCACTCCTCCACCTGACCGCCGCCCAATCCGCGGCCTGATCCGGCATGGAGCGGTGCCTGAGCTCCTCGCGCCCGGCTCCCTGTGCTGTCCCGCAACCGGTGGCCTCCACGAGCACGGCCCCCGCGCCGCCCCGACCCTATGTGCCGTGCATCTGGGATTCGGGCGTGCTAACAGCTCCCGACGCCCCTCGGTGCAGGTGGAGCCTTCGGCAACGTCATGGTCCACGGTGACCACCGGATCCGGCCGAGTCCTCTACCCCATCGCATCTTGGATTCCTGGATCGAGGGGATGGCTGCCCCGTGCCTCCCAACCTCTTCCACCAATCGTATCCTCGGATCGAGGGGGCGGCTGCTCCATGGCGGTCGGTGACGAGTGCCACACCATCCAACCTCCCACCTCACCCCACCTCCCAGGCCCTTGGGTCTCCTCGCGAGAACCTCCACCGGTGTGGTGCCGCAGTCCCCTTGCAGTCCGGGCGTCCCCAAACTTGAAGTGCGCCTAGGCGCGCGATGCGGTTCAGCGGCATGTTGGCGTGCAGTTCCCTGCCGTGGATGTTCACTTGAAGTTTACACATTTTTGTGTTTTTTTTCTGGAAATCATTTGTAATGCGCTAAGTAAAGAAAGAGAACTGATGAATGGAAATTTGTTATGTTCCCTTGTAACGCCGTCAAGGTTTAGCAGCAAGTTCCTTCCCCCGATGAACTTGTCAACTTAAGATGAATATGTGTTTCATTATTTTAGTGTTGTTCATGCAGTGCACATGTACCAACCCTGTAGTGCGTTGGTCCATGACCATGCAGCCCCGTGTCCGAGTGGCATTTTAGTTTGTGTATAAAAACTTGTTGAGAAAAAACGAATGAAATTCATTTCTTTAAAGATTTGGTGGCTCACATTGTGAAAAAGAAGAATGTCGGAGGCTCTTGTAGTTCACTATTCTTGTTTGTTATAACAAATTTCGTGGTTCACTCAAAAATAACGATGCAATTGCCTCGTCTTTGCAGGCCAATAGCGGTAATAACAAAATCAGAAGAAGTCAAATATGTTAGGGAGATGACAAAAAAATAATGCGGTTCATTTTCGGTCGTGTCGTGATTCACTTCTCGTAACGTTGTGGTTCACTTACGCCCAATGTGAAGTGCACTCCACTTCTTCATTTTTGAAAAAAAATCACGCCGGACAAAAAGAAAAGCATGCAGTTCGCTTGCCCGTAGGATGCAGTGTGGCTTTCCATCTGAAGCATTGCGCTCTTCTGTGTGATGCGGTTCACGCGTCAATTTTGGTGTCGCGAAAAACAAAGTGTCGCAATTCGGTAAAATCAAAAGTGCTATTAAACCGTAAGGACTTAGAGAGAGTGTTCTACATGAAAAAGTTGCGTCTCGTCGATATCTTTCCAACTCCGTATCATTTGCATCGTTCTGACGTAGGCAGCCGCGCCATTTTCAAAATTCATTTAAAACCGTGAAGAATCTCAACAAATGCCCAACATATGAAAGTTGTGCCTATTTCACATCTTTCCAACACTATATCACACGCCTCGTTCCGACAAACGGCTAAAAAATTGCAGCGAAAACCGTACCAAAAAATCGAAAAAATTGAAAAACCGAATTCTGTTTTTGATTAAACTTGAAATTACTCTCAAACCGTAAGGAATTAGAGAGTGTAATCTACCTGAAAAAGTTGCGCCTTGATGATATCTTGCCAACGCCGTGTCATTTGATTCATTTCGGTGAGCGGTTTAGAAAAAACGCGAAAATACGCTCGCCGCCACTCGTCAGACGCCCACCGTATTCGAAACTGCTCTTAAACCGTGAGGAATTGCGAAAAGTGCTCAACATGGAAAAGTTGCGCATTTTCTGTAGCTATCCAACGGTATATTATACGCCTCATTCTGACAAACGATTTAGAAATTGGAGCGAAAACAACGCCGAAAAAACGCATGCAGTTTTTTCTGCTGACATTGCAGTGCTCGTTTGATAGGGATGCAGTGCACTCGCGTTAATCGTGGAGTTCGAAAGTGGTGTCAGAATAGTTATTCTGCACACAATGTCAGAATAGACAGTCTCTCTCTGTCTATATATATATATATATATATATATATATATATATATATAGGTAAAATGTTTGGGGCACCTAGGTGCCTGGGCACCTAGGCCCATTATGGCAAGTCATATTCATTATTGCATGTAATACAATCCACGAAATAACGGGTTTCCATGTTTTGTTTGCATGCACTACCGCTCTCAACGGTCAATGATTGCTTTCCAAAACTAATATCAATCGTTGTCATGTATGTCTCCTTTATATTTATCACACTTTGATCATTGTTGCATATCAATATACCCAAAGTGTATGACGTGCCTGCATGTATGTATACACCCAAATATATCCTTTATATTTATCACTTTTCTTACTTTCAGGTATGTATATACATGTATACTCATTCGAGTCATACCCGTACAAAATTAGTATACAAAAAATTGATACACCTCACGAATATAATTAAAATGTGACATACTCAGAAATTATATACCCAAAATCAATATACTCACATGTGATGTATCGGTCGATCGAAGGTAGGTATATACCCAAGAAATTAGTACGTGCGTATATATAATATGCATGAGTAGTGCACACGCATACCCAAGAAAATACGTCAAAGGTAAGTATATACCCAAGATATTAGTACGTGCGTGTATATATAATATCCCTGCGACTCACTAAGGTTGTATGTATATACTTGATCAGAGTTTCCATTCTTCGTACAATGAAATACATTAAGAAGAAATTGCATTTATTACTTTCCTATTCAACGCGTGATATTAAGACGCATAAAAATCAGACATTTATTGGTACTTGCCATTTACTTCCATAAAGCATATATGGAAGGCGCTTATTATACTCGCATTCATTACTATCTGCATGCATTAGTCTAAGATCCGATGGTCACGAGGTAAGGAGCCTGGCCACCTAGGTGTCCCAAACGGTTGTTTTATATATATATATATATATACAGAGAGAGAGAGAGAGAAATTTTATCTACCACCGGTGGTAGTTACCACCGCTTGCGTTTAGTATGTTGTATGTAGTATCTATCAAATCGGAGAGTATGTACACGTAGTATGTAGTATATAATAATGTTTAGGTAGTATATATAGTATTTTTTTGGTAGTATGTATTATATTTTGAGTATGCTCTTTTTTACATATAAATATATACGTATTTCACAAATGTAATAAAAATCATGGTTCAACTTGTAATTTTTTCATGTAACCCACTTTGAAAAATCTTATATATAGTATATGAACATATTTAAAATGATAAATTAATACATATACTAATACATGCTAGTATACGGAACATGTGAGGTAACTACCCCTGTGTGGTAGGATGTATTTTTCCTATATATATATATATATATATATGTATGTATGTGTGTGTGTGTATGTATGTATGTATGTATGTATGTATTACACTAAGCGAAAATAATAAATACATATAAGTGAAAATAATTAAATATATGAACCATCTATACTATCTACTTTTTCATCTTCTCTTCCCCCTCCTCCTTGATGCGAGTGGTGAAGTCCTGGACCCTCTTGATTCGCCCCTCGGCTACTTCTACCGCCTCATGTAACTACGCCATCCAAGCTTCTAAGCCCATGGCAGCCTGCACATCCGAGGTGTAGCGGTATGCAACATGGAGGTGGTCGGGTCCGATAGCCACTTCCGCGGCGGCTCGGGCCTCGGCCTCTATGCTTGTAGACTACGCGGGGGCTTTTCTAGAACACGCGATAATGCGCTCGCGCCGACAGGTTTCCTCTTTTTGACGATACTCGTCAGCCATAATTGCATTTTGAATGTACCAAATCTCACCAAGTCCGTCATCTTTGTTTTTAGCGGTAGGGGAGGCACGACACGGCTGAAAGTCCAAACGCTCCATAGTCCATCGGGACTGCTCGCGCTCTAGATTGGCAACATGGCCGCTTGGCTTTCGCATAATGTAGAGGAAGGGAGGAAGAGAAAACACCTGTGAGGGGGTGGAGGACGGAGGCACTGAGGCCACACCGGTGAGGGTTGATACATCTCAAATGTATCTATAATTCTTGATTGTTTCATGCTATTATAATATCACTTTTGTATACTTTTTATAGAAATCCAAATTATTTTTATGGACTAAGCTATATATTAATTCAGTGTCCAAAGCCAGTTGTTGTTTTCTACATGTTTTTTGGTTTTACGGAAAATCCATATGTACGGAGCTCAAAATAACTTGGAGAGTTACAAGGAAGTTTTTCGAAGATAGAAGAATAAAAAAAAGCACCAAAAGGGGCCGGGGCACCCAGGTCCCCCATGCGGCCAGGTAGCGCCACAAGGGCCCCACCCAAGGGAGGCGCATGGAGCCCCCGGCCACCGCCTTTCGTCCATCTTTTGCCTACAAATCCCATAATTTCATAAACCCTTCGTACCATTTTTTTGCGATCTGCAAGTTCCTATTTCGGGGAGATCCAATCTAGAGGCATGTCCCGGCACCTTACCGGAGAGGTAATCCATCACCGAAGTCATCTTCATCAGCCGTGCTACCACTATGACCATGTGTGAGTTGTTCCCTTAGGACCTTGGGTCCATAGCAGTAGCTAGATGGCATAATCTCTCTCCCTCTCTCTCTCTCTCTCTCTCTCTCTCTCTCTCTCTCTCTCTCTCTCTTTCTATCTATCTATCTATCTATCTATCTATCTTTTGATTAAATACAAAGTTCCCATGAGCTGCCTCACATGATCGGGATCCATATGATGTAATGCAGTGTTGCATTTTATCGGGATATGAACACTTTATGATCAGATTGGTCATTGAAGTACATTGGTTCTCTTATGGGTTCTTTGCTGCATAATTAAATAGCCGTATATGCTCTCCGATCTATTTGTATACTTTCGCCAAGTTTGATGGGTAGTCCTTTAGAGGGAGTTGTGTGCGGTGGTGGGTTCAATGTTGCGGTGATCCATCCTAGTGACAGAAAGGGAACGAATATGTATTGTATTGTTTCTACTAAGGATAAAATGATGGTCTATTTTATCACACTTGGATGATAGTTTTACGGTCTACATTATGTCAACCTGCTTATTGTAGTACTCTCTTTATTATGAACTTAATACCTCGAGATGCATGTTGGATAGAGGTATTTAGATGAAGTATTAGTTGTAGATGCAGTTGGATAACGATCTACATATCGCAGACGTAATGCCTATATGAGATTGTGTCATGAATGATTATAGTCATAAATATAAATTATCGTTGCCCAACTGTAATTTTTTCACCATAGCACATTTATCTTGCTTGGAGAGATGCATGTAGTTAAACAATGCCCCCGGGTCTAACTTCTTTAATTACATACACCATTACAATTGCTTTTCTCGTTGTTTCATTTTATTATTTTGTTCTATTTATCAATTCTTACCATACCATACAATTTATCCTTGTAACTAGCAGGGCAAGAAGCTTGACAACCTTCTTGAAATGTTGGGGCAAGAGTGTTTTGTGTTTGGTGTGTAGGTACCGAGGTTCCTGAAGAAATTCCTACTCATTCGATAAACATCGGTTCTCAATCGAGGGAAATACTTGTTGCTAGGTTATTTCACACTTACACTTGGGATTATCCAAGCACTCTTAGGAGAGAGAAAGCCAGATTTGTCGTGTCGTTGTAAGGAAAATTCTTTCAACTTTAATAGATCCTACACATTACCACTTTACTCTCTTGTTATCTATCTTTCCTAGTTACTTTCTGTCTACCGTTAGTTTGCTTGTTAAGAAATACCTAAAATATTTCATCATGCTATATCTATCATGTTATAACAACTTTATTGACACCAAAAAGCAGTAAGGATGGATATGGATTCTAGTTTCTGAACTTTTCAAACATGTTACATAATTTGAACCAATAGCAAATAATGAAGAGGTTATAAAAGAAAAGGCTATTGGGATATACTCACTAAAATAAAAGTATAATTAGAAATAAACATGATCATCTTTATGATTCAAGTGATGAAAATGACACACTTGATGAAAGTATTTCTTTTTATGGTGACACTATGTGCGTAGGCACTATTGAGAGTGATTTTGTTATGCCTACTACTTATTATGATGATCATGATTGGCGAGATAATTATGATACTTCTTGTGGTCTGGAAAATTCATTTGGATATTATGATGAATTTATTATGGATAATAATGTTTTCAATACTATTGAAAGTGAGTTTGGAGAGGTCATGGCTTTAGGTCGTAATGACCTCACTACTTTGAAGGGTGTTCAATCTTGTGATAATATTGTCAAAAGTGGGTTTGGAGAGGTCATGACTTCAGTTGATGTTAATCCCACTATCTTTAAAGATGATAAAATATGTATGCATGTGGATCATGAAGACAAAGTCCTAGGTGATAGTTACATTATTAAGTTTCATTATGATCCTACATGTAATTATTATGAGAGAAACAAGGATTTCATCATCAACAACAACATCTATTAACTTTTGGAGAGTGGTGTCTCCTAGATTGGTTAGGTGTCACTTTGTGAGCCTCCAAATCTTGCGGAGTTGAACCAAGGAGTATGTAAGGGCAAGGAGATCGCCTACTTCATGAAGATCTACCCCAAGGGAGACTAGTCCTTCGTGGACGTAAGCCATGATGGCATAGACAAGGTTACTTCTTCGTGGACCCTTCATGGGTGGAGCCCTCCGCGGACTTGCACAGTCGTTACCCTCTGTGGGTTGAAGTCTCCATCATCGTGGACATACAATAGCACCACCTATCGGAACCACACCAAAAATCATCGTGTCTTCATTGCGTTTGATTATCTCCAAACTCTGCTACTCCCTTACTTTCAGGCATTTTCATGTTGTTTATTATCCACTGCCTATACTTTGGATATGCATGTATAGACTGTATTGCTAGCAAATTAATTTGTGCTAAAACCTGCCTAAGTTTCAAGAAAACATAAAAATTGCACATTTTGCCTTGTTAGTGTCTTTTCACCCCCTCTAGACCATTCCTTTCGATCCCTCATGTACTCCTATATATATGCCCATGAGGCTCAAGCAATAAAATCAACAATTCCAGCAATCCCTCTCTATTCCTCTTACAGGGTATCAGAGTGTCGTTGATGTCTACTACGTAACCTTCTTCTTGTAGACTCGTGTTGGGCCTCCAAGCGCAGAGTTTTGTAGGACAGTAGCAAATTTCCCTCAAGTGGATGACCTAAGGTTTATCAATCCGTGGGAGGCGTAGGATGAAGATGGTCTCTCTCAAACAACCCTGCAACCAAATAACAAAGAGTCTCTTGTGTCCCCAACACACCCAATACAATGGTAAATTGTATAGGTGCACTAGTTCGGCGAAGAGATGGTGATACAAGTGTAATATGGATGGTAGATATAGGTTTTTGTAATCTGAAAATATAAAAACAGCAAGGTAGCAAGTAACAAAAGTGAGCACAAACGGTATTGCAATGCTTGAAAACAAGGCCTAGGGTTCATACTTTCACTAGTGCAAGTTCTCTCAACAATACTAACATAGTTGAATCATATGTAAATCCCTCACGTGCGACAAAGAGTTCACTCCAAAGTCACAAATAACGGAGAACAAACGAAGACATTATTGTAGGGTACGAAACCACCTCAAAGTTATCTTTTCCGATCAATCGTATGAGCTATCCCTATAAGTGTCACGAACAGCCCTAGAGTTCGTACTAAAATAACACCTTAAGATACACATCAACCAAAACCCTAATGTCACCTAGATACTCCAATGTCACCACGAGTACCCATGGGCTTGATTATACGATATGCATCACACAATTTCAAATTCATCATGTTCAATCCAACACAAAGAACTTCAAAGAGTGCCCCAAAGTTTCTACCGGAGAGTCAAGACGAAAACGTGTGCCAACCCCTAAGCATAGATTCCCAAGGTCACGGAACCCGCAAGTTGATCACCAAAACATACATCAAGTGGATCAATAGAACATCCCATTGTCACCACGGATATCCCATTGCAAGACATACATCAAGTGTTCTCAAATCCTTAAAGATTCAATCCGATAAGAAAACTTCAAAGGGAAAACTCAATTCATCACAAGAAGATAGAGAGGGGAAAACTCCATATGATTCATCTATATTAATAAAGCTCGCGGTACATCAAGATCGTGTCATCTCAAGAACACGAGAGAGAGAGAGAGAGAGAGATCAAACACATAGCTACTGGTACATACCCTCAGCCCCGAGGGTGAACTACTCCCTCCTCGTCATGGAGACCACCGGGATGATGAAGATGGCCTCCGGTGATGGTTTCCCCCTCCGGCAGGGTGCCGGAACGGGCTCCCGATTGTTTTTTCGTGGCTACAGAGGCTTCTGGGGGCGGAACTCCCGATCTAGGTTTCTTTCTGGGGGTTTTAGTATTTATAGGAATTTTTGGCGTCGGTCTCACGTCAAGGCGGTGCCCGAGGAGTCCACAAGCCAGGGGGCGCGCCCTAGGGGGGGCAGGCTTGTGGCCTCCTCGGTCACTTCCTGGCCCAGCTTTTTGCTCCAGTATTTTTTATATTTTCCAAAAATATTCTCCGTAAATTTTCAGCCCATTCCGAGAACTTTTATTTCTGCACAAAAACAACACCACGGTAGCTCTACTGAAAACAACGTCGGTCCGGGTTAGTTCTAATAAAATCATACCAAAATCATATAAAATTATTGTAAACATGGCATGAATACTTCATAAATTATAGATACGTTGGAGACGTATCAGCATCCCCAAGCTTAATTCCTGCTCGTCCTCGAGTAGGTAAATGATAAAAGAAATAATTTATGAAGTGTGAATGCTAGCAAACATTTTCATCATATTCTATTCTTCTTTGTATAGCATGGACATTTGGACTTGTAAATGATTCAAAGCAATAGTCTAGTTTTAACATAATGACTTCAACACTGAAGCATGTCAACAAGCAACTATGTCTTTCAAAATATCAACACTAAAGAAAGTTATCCCTAGCCCATCATGCTCAATCATTGATCCATTCATGAAACACACTCAAATATTAGCTATGCCCAATGCTCAAGTACGATCATAGTGCCCCCTAGTTGGTGCTTATAAGAGAAGATGGAGACTCAAAGCAAAAATAAAAATTGCATAAAGTAAATAGATAGGCCCTTCACAAAGGGAATTAGGGATTTGTAGGGGTGACAGAGCTCAAAGTTTTAAATTGAGAGAGAAAAAATATTTTGGGTGGCATGCTCTTCCTGTCAACGAAAACGACAAAGTAGCTCACAATACTTTCCATGCTAGATACATTATAGGCGGTTCCCAAACAGAATGGTAAAGTTTTTACTCCCCCTCCACCAATCAATCACACTCCACGGCGAGCCGAATCCACGGGTACCGTCCATACAAACAACAATCCTGCGGGAGTTTTGTTTCATTATATTTTGATTTGATTTTTGAGCATGGAACTGGGCATCCCGAATACCAGCCACTTTCTCGTGAATGATAGTGAATCAACACATATCGTGAGAATAACCCACCTAGCATGGAAAAATATTGGATACTCCCCACCGTTTCATGAGCGGTACGGGCACACAAAAGAGAAAATTTATTTTGAAGATTTAGAGATGGCACATACAAATTTGCTTGGAACGGCATGAAAATACCGCATATAGGTAGGTATGGTGGACTCATAAGGCAAAACTTGGTTTAAGGATTTTGGATGCACAAGTAGTATTTCTACTTAGTACAAATGAAGGCTAGCAAATAGATTGGGAAGCAACCAAACCAAGGAACGAAAAATCACATAAGTGAGCATTGAGTCATAACTAACACCGAATAATGCACCACAAGTAGGATATAACTTCATTGCATAACTATTGACTCTCGTGCATGCATAGGGAATCACGAACCTTAGCACCAATATTCCTACTAAGCATAATTACTCACTAACATGACTCACATATTACTATCATCATGTTTCAAAACTATTAAAAAGAATCAAGTTTAATTTGTCCCATGATCTTCATGAAAGTTTTTATTATATCCTCCTTGGATATCTATCACTTTGGGACTAGTTTCATATATCGTCATTGCTTTTTCGACAAGCTCAAACAAATTTAAAGGAAGCACATGAGCAAAAGACAAGCTACTCTCAAAAGATATAAGTGAAGATCAATGAGTAGCCAATAATTAAATAACTATGTGAAGACTCTCTCATCTAAGAATTTCAGATCTTAAGTATTTTATTAAACAACAAGCAAAAGAAAAATAGCACTCCAAGAATAGCACGCATCATGTGAACGAATAAAAATTTAGGCTCAACATAGGCTAACCGATAATTGTTGATGAAGAGAGGTGGGATGCGTAGCATCCCCAAGCTTAGATGCTTGAGACTTCTTGAAATATTTACTTGGGGTGCCTTGGGCATCCCCAAGCTTGAGCTTTTGTATCTCGTTCAATCCTCTCATATCATGGTTTCACCTATTCTCAAAAACTTCATCCACACAAAACTCAAAAAGAACTCGTGAGATAGGTTAGTACACATAATAATAAATCAACTCTTTATGTACTGCCAAGACAAGTTGCACAATCATTTTCAAACATCATCTACTGTTTACTATCATTTCCACAATTTATATCTACTAATATAGGCTATGGAAACTATAGGATAAGCAGATAACAAAACTATGACAGCAATCTGTCCAAACAGAACAGTCTGTAGCAATCTATGAAAACAGTGTACTTAGGTAACTCAAAAAATTATTAAAATTTAGGACATGCTAAATAATTTATATGATAACACTTTGTAAAAATTTCAGAAACTTTCCACGTTCCAGTAAAATATGAAAATTCAAACACTGCAGAAAAAGTTTCTGTTTTTTACGCAGCACACATCAAACATGCAATGCAAGCATCCTAAGGCAATTCTTGGAACTTTTTATTGAAAAACAAGATTATAAATAACACCTAACAGAGAACAAGAAAATAAAATGATGCTCCAAGCAAAACTCATATTATGTGACGAATAAAAATATAGCTCCAAGTAAGATATACCGATAATGTTGAAGACGAAAGAGGGGATGCCTTTCGGGGCATCCCCAAGCTTAGACGCTTGAGTATTCCTTGAATATTACCTTGGGGGTGCCTTGGGAATCCCCAAGATTAGGTTCTTGTCACTCCTTATTCTCCTCATATCGGTGTCTCACCCAAAACTTGAAAACTTCAATCACACAAAACTTAACGGAACTTCGTGAGATGGGTTAGTGTAATAAATAAAGATCATTCACTTAGGTACTGTCAATACAAGATTCATAATTGTTCTCACATGATACCTACTTTATTCTATCATTCCCATAATTTATACCGCTAAATATAAGCTACGGAAACACTAAAACAAGCAAACTATGCATGCAAAACAGAATCTGTCAAAAACAGAACAGTCTGTGAAGATCTGTAGCGTAACCATACTTTCCTGTCTCTAAAAATTCTGAAAATTTAGGAAAATCTAGGAAATTTGTATATAAATCATGTGTAAAACAATCAGATCAAAATCACGTTCCACTGAATTTACAAAATTCCTGGACTGAGAGCAAAAGTTTCTGTTTTTGCACATAATCAAGTCAACTAACATCCACACTATCCCAAAGGCTTTACTTGGCACTTTATTGAAACAAAAGCTATAAAACATGATTATACAGTAGATTAATCATGTGGACACACAAAAACAGTAGGTATAAATATTGGGTTGTCTCCCAACAAGCGCTTTTCTTTAATGCCTTTTTAGCTAGGCATGATGATTTCAATGATGCTCACAAAAAAGATAAGAATTGAAACACAAAGAGAGCATCATGAAGCATATGACTAGCACGTTTAAGCCTAACCCACTTCCTATGCATAGGGATTTTGTGAGAAAACAATTTATGGGAGCAAGAATCATCTAGCATAGGAAGGCAAAACAAGCATAACTTCAAAACTTTGAACACATAGGGAGGAAACTTGGTATTATTGCAATTCCTACAAGCATATGTTCCTCCCTCATAATAATTTTCAGTAGCATCATGAATGAATTCAACAATATAACCAGCACATAAAGCATTCTTTTCATGATCTACAAGCATAGAAATTTTACTAATCTCCACACAAGAAAATTTCTTCTCATGACTAATAGTGGGAGTATCATAAAAGAATTGAATACTACAAATTGGTTCCACATTAAAAGAGTAATATTCAGTAAAAGGATATTCATAATTATGACAAGTATCATAATAATAATCATCACTCTTTTTCATCGCATAAGTATCATCACAATAGTCATCATAAGTAGGAGGCATGCAATCATTATAACAAATTTGATCATTCAAAGTAGGGGGAATAAAAAGATCATCTTCATTAAGCATAGCATCCCCAAGCTTGGGACAAATTGCAGCAAATAAATTCTCAAACATGTCATTTTCATCAAACATAGCATCCCCAAGCTTGTGGCTTTGTATATCATAAACATAATCACTCTCATCATTAATAGTATGAATAGCACCAATAGTATAGCAATTATTATCATCATCCTCCAAGTTGGTGCCATAAATATTTTCAAGATTATAAGAAGTATCATTATCTTTCCAATCATAATTATCACAACAAGCAATAGGCATAACAAAATCATCCTCAAGTGTATCATCTTCCACAACTATTTTTGATGCATTCTCATGAGGCCTATCAATAATGGGAGCAACATTATTTGGGAGAGATACGTCTTTACCTTTACTTTTCCTTCTTTTCTTCTTCTTCACCACATTATGTGTGGGTTTATTTAATTCCTCCAAGCTTCTTTTTGAAGAGGTTGGTTGAATAAAAAGCTTCTCCTCGTTACCTGATTCATCATAAGAAAAAACAGGAGGACATTGGGAAACCTCTTCCCCTTCATTAGTATTCTCTTCATCTTCTATTTGTTTTCTTGTCTTTAAGTAATTGGCAATATAAGGATTCTCAATGCAATTTACCACGCAATACATATAGATTTTATTTAGATCAAAATCAATCATTTTCATGAGAACCCAAGCTGGAACATCCTTAGTTTTATGTTTCATTTCTTCATACCCCAAAAATAGACTAAGTTCATTATGATGCTCAAGGGTAATGAGGTTATCACAATTTTTGGACACAATTCGATCATGAAATAATTCACATTGGAAATTAAAATGACCACTTTCATTGCAAAGTTCACAAGGACGGCGAGAAATATTAAGTCTTTCAGCACAAACATATAGCCTCTCTTGCAACCATTTAGTTTCTAAATACTTATGCCTCTTACAAAATCTATCTTCCCTTTTAGGCATGTCTTCACAAACTCTATGCACTCCACAAAAATTGACATGCTTATAAGAAATATTTTTATCATGACTAGTGCAATCATCATTAGTACTATGGATATTCAAAGAATTCATACTAACAACATTGCAATCATGCTCATCACTCAAAGTTTTAGTGCCAAACATTTTAATAGCTTCTTCTTCTAACACTTGAGCACAATTTTCTTTTCCATCATTTTCACGAAAGACATTAAAAAGATGAAGCATATGAGGCAACCTCAATTCCATTTTTTTGTAGTTTTCTTTTATAGACCAAACTAGTGATAAAACAAGAAACTAAAATATTCAATTGCAAGATCTAAAGATATACCTTCAAGCACTCGCCTCCCCGGCAACGGCGCCAGAAAAGAGCTTCGTTGACAGGATGTGAGTGCCGCTTACCTAGCCTCCCCGGCAATGGCACCAGAAAAGAGCTTGATGTCTACTACGCAACCTTCTTCTTGTAGACTCGTGTTGGGCCTCCAAGCGCAGAGTTTTATAGGACAGTAGCAAATTTCCCTCAAGTGGATGACCTAAGGTTTATCAATCCGTGGGAGGCGTAGGATGAAGATGGTCTCTCTCAAACAACCCTGCAACCAAATAACAAAGAGTCTCTTGTGTCCCCAACACACCCAATACAATGGTAAATTGTATAGGTGCACTAGTTCGGCGAAGAGATGGTGATACAAGTGTAATATGGATGGTAGATATAGGTTTTTGTAATCTGAAAATATAAAAACAGCAAGGTAGCAAGTAACAAAAGTGAGCACAAACGGTATTGCAATGCTTGAAAACAAGGCCTAGGGTTCATACTTTCACTAGTGCAAGTTCTCTCAACAATACTAACATAGTTGAATCATATGTAAATCCCTCACGTGCGACAAAGAGTTCACTCCAAAGTCACAAATAACGGAGAACAAACGAAGAAATTATTGTAGGGTACGAAACCACCTCAAAGTTATATTTTCCGATCAATCGTATGAGCTATCCCTATAAGTGTCACGAACAGCCCTAGAGTTCGTACTAAAATAACACCTTAAGATACACATCAACCAAAACCCTAATGTCACCTAGATACTCCAATGTCACCACGAGTACCCATGGTCTTGATTATACGATATGCATCACACAATTTCAAATTCATCATGTTCAATCCAACACAAAGAACTTCAAAGAGTGCCCCAAAGTTTCTACCGGAGAGTCAAGACGAAAACGTGTGCCAACCCCTAAGCATAGATTCCCAAGGTCACGGAACCCGCAAGTTGATCACCAAAACATACATCAAGTGGATCAATAGAACATCCCATTGTCACCACGGATATCCCATCGCAAGACATACATCAAGTGTTCTCAAATCCTTAAAGATTCAATCCGATAAGAAAACTTCAAAGGGAAAACTCAATTCATCACAAGAAGATAGAGAGGGGAAAACTCCATATGATTCATCTATATTAATAAAGCTCGCGGTACATCAAGATCGTGTCATCTCAAGAACACGAGAGAGAGAGATCAAACACATAGCTACTGGTACATACCCTCAGCCCCGAGGGTGAATTACTCCCTCCTCGTCATGGAGACCGCCGGGATGATGAAGATGGCCTCCGGTGATGGTTTCCCCCTCCACAGGGTGCCGGAACGGGCTCCCGATTGGTTTTTCGTGGCTACAGAGGCTTCTGGCGGCAGAACTCCCGATCTAGGTTTCTTTCTGGGGTTTTAGTATTTATAGGAATTTTTGGCATCGGTCTCACATCAAGGCGGTGCCCGAGGAGTCCACAAGCCAGGGGGCGCGCCCCCTCCTCGGTCACTTCCTGGCCCAGCTTTTTGCTCCAGTATTTTTTATATTTTCCAAAAATATTCTCCGTAAATTTTCAGCCCATTCCGAGAACTTTTATTTCTGCACAAAAACAACACCACGGTAGCTCTGCTGAAAACAGCGTCAGTCCGGGTTAGTTCTAATAAAATCATACCAAAATCATATAAAATTATTGTAAACATGGCATGAATACTTCATAAATTATAGATACGTTGGAGACGTATCAGTCGTCAACGTAATGATGAGGCCCACACTCTTGCAAGAGCCTCCTTCTTTACAAATCAGGCGCCATGTTTGGCTTACTTATGTACCATATATTATTTGTATTCCTGAGAACATTATTACTCTGTAATAAAGCCCAATGACCCCCTACAAAAAAATCTATATTTGTAATACTTTTTGTAGTTAGGCTGATGAAGATTTTAGTTTTTCTTTTCAAAAAACTAATCCGCGATGTATATTTGATGCAATAAAACTTGTCACACTCTCGCAAAAAAAGCTTGTCACACAGTGGCCTTAAACAAGCATACTATTTGTCCCCAAAGAGGCATATGCACAGTCGGCTCGCCCCTCAAACAAACATAGTATTTGTCTGCAGTGGTGGAGGCGAGGGGCCAGCAGGGGCCCCTTCCCCCATAACATCAGGAATTTAGTGCTAGTTTCCTATGAACAGTGGCATAATTAGTAATTGTTTGCTGCTAAAATCATTTTTTCAATAGTTTGTCTCTCCTCAACCTGTTTTAGTAGCACTTTGACCCCCCTAGTAGTACATATTTTCTCGCTCCGCCATTGTTTGTCTGTGGACGCATTCGTAGACAGGGATACGGGAGCCAGCCATCCAACGCTTGCCCCAAAGCCCTACACCGCAATACAAATAAATTCGGACGTAATTCCTGCAGACACGACAAAAATCATGCAAACGAACATAAGTTCGATAGAATTTACATAAACTACACTAAACCTGAAAAAACCTATACTAATTTGTAGTGGACAGTGACCTTGCATGCATGGCCTGGTTGGCGGCACCTCTGTCGCCGTACGTGTTGTCGTCATTTGCAGAGGCGGAGGACAATTTTTTTTAAGGTGTGGCGAAGTCTTAAGGAAATAATTCTTTTGATGCAAATCGAAAGAGTCAATACACATTACAAATGAAAAACTAAATACAATGAAAATGTAGGCATGTTTCAATAGAAAAAGAACCTAAGACATACCGATAATGAAGTTTTCAATGTCGTCTAGAAGACCCAGGCAATGGCAATGCCCTACCCTCGTTCTGAAAATCTTCCTTAATTTTAACTTTTCTTTAACAAGTTAGGCTTAGCAACAAATAGGTTGGCTAGATATGCAACTAGGTGAGCAACCTATATGATGCTAGCAACAATAATCATACAAGCAAGGAGATAAACAATACAAATAGCTTGCAAAAAGTAAGGGTAAGAAGTAACCACAAGTGGAACCAATGGAGACGAGGATGTGTTACCGAAGTTCCTTCCCGGTAAAGGGAAGTACGTCTCCGTTGGAGCGGTGTGGAGGCACAATGCTCCCCAAGAAGCCGCTAGGGCCACCGTATTCTCCTCACGTCCTCACACAATGCGAGATGTCGTGATTCCACTAGTGGTGCCCTTCAAGGCAGCAACCGGACCTTTACAAACAAGGTTAGGGCAATCTCCACAACTTGATTGGAGGCTCCCAACGACACCACGAAGCTTCACCACAATGGACTATGGCTTCGAAGTGACCTCTTCCGTCTAAGGTGCTCAAACACCCAAGAGTAACAAGATCCACAAGGGATTAATGGGGGGAATCAAATATCTCTTGGTGGAAGTGTAGATCTATGTCCTCTCCTCCAAACCCTAGAGCACAAACAAGATTTGATGGATAGGGAGGGAGAAGGAGCAAGAATAAGCTTAGGAGCAACAATGGAGATTTTTGGGGGAAGAGGTACCTCTCCAAAGGGGGAGAAGACAGTCTTATATAGGTGGAGAAATCTGGCCGTTTTCTCCCTGAAAACGTGTCTAAGAGGTAGTACCGCTCAGGTGAGCGGTACTTCCGCTTATGCACGTCCTGAAGCATATAAGCGGCAGTACCGCTCTGGAGGAAGCGGTACTTCTCCTTAAATAATTCACAAAGCAAGAGAAG
Organism: Elymus sibiricus; assembly: GCA_039707655.1. Taxonomy (NCBI): domain Eukaryota; kingdom Viridiplantae; phylum Streptophyta; class Magnoliopsida; order Poales; family Poaceae; genus Elymus; species Elymus sibiricus. The sequence goes on from CM077663.1 coordinate 207,929,387, forward strand.
AAAAACTAAGCGGAAGTAGTCGCGGACCTACAGGGCGGCAGTACCGCTGGAGCGGTACTTCCGCTCTGAGGAGAGCGGTACTTCCGCTTAAAAAGCCAGGGACACCCGTAGGCACCAGAAGGATAAAATAAGCGGTAGTTCGAGCGGCTCTTCAGGGCAGTAGTACCGCTGGAGCGGTACTACCGCTCCGGAGAGCTGCACTTCCGCTTAAGTGATCCTTTGGAGCCTTAGGGGCATAATTAGCTCCATTGTGCCGGGAAACGGACGGGGGTGCAAAGTGTACGTGATAATTCTTCCCAACCTTTCCGGATGCAGATCCCCTCTTGATAGTACGGATTTTACTATGACTCAGGTGCACCAACCTAACCTCGAAAGGAAAAGACTCCGTCTTCTGATTTACTACTTGAGGGGAAGATAACCGTCTCGTGCCACCTGATAATCTCTGAAAGCTTAATGCACACGATTAGTCCGCATAAGCATTGTCATCAACCACCAAAACTACTTAGGGAAAATTATGCTCTTAGAATCTCCCCCTTTTTGGTGAGTTGATGACAACACGGGATTTGCCAGAATAAGATAAGAAATTAAGACATAGGCAACAATCCAGCATCTACAAAATATAGACAGGCTCCCCCTAGATGTGTGCTCTGTTCAAGATTATGCTTTTGGAATGCAAAGAGCACACACTAGGATCAACGCATCCCCTATATTTTATAGACCCGGCCATACTTGCTGATAGGATAAGAGTTAATACGGTAAGCAAGTAGAAGAACATAAAGTCGCTAGCTAACTAAGATAGACATACCAGAGTAGGATAACTGAGATAGCATATGTCTTACACCATACTTTAGTACTTACAAGTTCTTAATGACATAAACCATAGCAAGCAAATAAAAGAGTTCACGAGATAAGAGATGCGCAGATTAAAACAAAGACACTCGTGACTCAGCAAGGCAAAGCAAATCCTAAAGACTCTCTCCCCCTTTGGCATCGAGACACCAAAAGGGGGGCACAACCGGCTAGCACAAGGGACGGTGATGGAAGCCCAGAAGATCAGTCCTCCTCCTCATCATCATCCTCATCATCCTCGTCATTAGTGGCAGCAGGAACATCTTCGTCTGACACAGCCCACTGACAGTGCTTCTGTATCCATGGCTCCTCATCAGTAATCCTGTCCTCAGATCCACTGTCAACTGTGAGGCCAATCTTCCTCATAATCATCTTGTCACGACTGCGAGCCTTCTTAGCTTCAACATGTGCCTTGTACTGCCCCTTGACCTGGAAGCAAAGAAGGTTCTGTAGCTTCGTCTTCAGTTTGGCAGCCCATGAAGGAACATGCTCAGATGGAGGAATATAAGTGCCATCAGTATAGTCTGGCTCAGGCTCATCATCAGAATCGGTTTCAGCAATCTCTGCACCTCCAGGGGCAACACCCCAGTTCTCCTTCACACGGAGCTTGAGAAAACCGTGGGTCACCATGCGTTCAGTAGCAAGAGCCTCACCAGGGAATGAAGTAGCCCAAGTATCCTCAATGAGTTTGAACAGATAAGGGCCATAGATGGGTACTTTTCGGTCAAAGACAGCAGACCGAAGCTCCTTCCACATGATGTGGGAAATGTCCAAAGTCGAGTCACGGCCACACTCTTTAAGGCACATCAGCAGGAGATTCACAAGATAGGAGTGAACCTGATCCTTGTTCCCAACGCGAGGAAACAAAGTGTTGCGGAAGATGCGATGCATAATATCCAGAAATGGAATGAGCTCAGTGCGAGTGCCCTTACCAGTCTTAACAATCCTGGAATGGCGAACAAGCTTGGATTTGTGAATAGCCTGCTCTTCAGTATGTGGCCTCAGTCCTGTAGGCACATCCAAGCCCTGATCAGCAATGCCCAGAGAGTTCATGAAGGTCTTCCAGTTGGAGTGCAAAACTCTGCCGCCAGTCATCCAAGTCATTTTGCGGTCAACATCAGAGTGAAAATGAATGGTGGCATAGAATTGCACCACAATCTCACAATCGAAGTCCTTGTTGAAGCTGATGATAGGAACCAGACCCCATATAGGAACCAGACCCCATTGGTCACATAGAGCACGAGCCTCGGCAAAATAGGCAGAGTGGGGGTTGTCGTTCATGTGCCCCGTGTCGATGGACTTGGCATCAGTGACATACAGATTGGTCTTGTTCTTCAGGATCCCCACATAAATGAGAGATTGGTCCTTGGTCCAGAAGGGACGCCCAACCAGTGCAGGGTCCTGAGGACGGTGATAAGGATTGTGCTGCCTGAATTCCACAAACTCCTTGCCGGTCATGTCTGCAGGAGCCTTGACTGCTTTCTTCTTGCTTACAGTCCGCTTCACTTGCTGCTGAGAAGGTTGAGCACTCGAACCAGCCCCTGTATCTTCTGATGTGCGAAACCTCTTGGAACCACCCTTTCGGTCAGGATTCATGCGACGAGGAGGAGCATTGCTACCATCACCTGGAACTCAAAACAAAGAATGGAAAGAGACACACCAAATGTAAATAACCAGCATAAGCCAAGCAAAATTACTAGAGAGAGTAAAGCACAACGCGTTGGAGGGATCTAATGACCAGCGGTAGTACCGCTGGGCAGGAGCGGTACTTCCGCTCAGAGCGGTAGTACCGGTCATGCCCGGGCGGTAGTACCGCCCTGGCAACGGGAAGATCCCGCGGCAGGGAAGTGACCACGGATTCAACACACACCGAGTGCCTAACAATCATATGTATCTCTAGTAATCATTCACGTCCTACTCATGCCCAGATAAAGCGAGAAAACATGAGACACCACACGCATTGCCCTAGATGCAAGATTCAAGAAAACTAGGTCAAATGAGGAAGAGCGAGGGCAATACCGGGGTCCATGGCACAAGAAAGAGACGGGGATCAACCCCACCAGACGGAAATGCGAAGAACGACACGGAATGGGAGATCCGGAGACGGCCTTCGGGAGAGTTTTGGTCGCCACGGCCGGAGAAGAGACAGTGAATGGGTTGTTGGGGAACGTTGCATGGGAAACAAAAAAATTCCTACGCACACGCAAGATCTATCCATGGTGATGAGCATCTACGAGAGGGAGAGTGAATCTACATACCCTTGTAGATCGCTAAGCGGAAGCGTTAAGAAACGCGGTTGATGTAGTCGAACGTCTCCGCGATCCAAATCGCAAGTCGTCCCTCGATCCGATCACGAACTAGTGCCGAACAGACGGCACCTCCGCGTTCAACACACATACGGCTTGATGACGCCTTCACCTCCTCGATCCAGCGAGCGATGGTGAAGTAGTAGATGAGTTCCAGCAGCACGACGGCGTGGTGATGGTGGTGAGGAACAATCTCTGCAGGGCTTCGCCAAGCACTACGGAGATTATGACGGGAGGAACTAGAGGGCTAGGGTTGCCGGCACACGGCTTGGGAAATCCTGATGTGTCCCGTGTGCTAGCCCTGCCCCTCTATTTATATGTTGAGCCCTGGGGTCTAAACTTGGAGAGAAAACCTCCACAAGGTCGGTTTTGCCCGCACAAGGTCGGTTTGGCCCGCACGGAAAGAGTCCCACTCGGATTCCAGCGGTACCGTGCACAAGCGGTAGTACCGCTCATGAGCGGTAGTACCGCTTCACACAAGCGGTAGTACCGCTTACGCGGTAGTACTGCCTTACCAGTGGTAGTACCGCTTAAGGCAGCAGCAAAACTTCCTTTTGCACTTTCCAATACCTCGTGGGCTTTACCCCTTTGGCCCATATAAAGTGTTGCTGCACCCGAACACTTCGGTAAACATCCGGAACCCCTTCCGGTGAATTCCGGAACCCTTCCGGAGATCAAAACACTATTATCACATATATCAATCTTTACCTCCGGACTCTTCCGGAGATCCTCGTCATGTCCGGGATCTTATCCGAGACTCCGAACAACCTTCGGTCACCAATACAATAACTCAACTATACTAATCGTCACCAAACGTTAAGTGTGTAGACCCTGCGGGTTCGAGAACTATGTAGACATGACCGAGACACCTCTACGGTCAATAACCAATAGCGGGACCTGGATGCCCATATTGGTTCCTACATATTCTACGAAGATCTTCATCGGTTGAACCTCTATGTCAAGGATTCAGTTAATCCTGTACGTTGTTCCCTTTGTTCTTCGGTATGTTGCTTGCCCGAGATTCGATCGTCGGTATCCCTATACCTAGTTCAATCTCGTTACCGGCAGGTCTCTTTACTCGTTCCGTAATACAAGATCCCGTGGCTAACACCTTAGTCACATTGCTTGCAAGGCCTATAGTGATGTTGTATTACCGAATGGGCCCTGAGATACCTCTCCGTCACACGGAGTAACAAATCCCAGTCTTGATCCATACCCACTCAACAAACACTCTCGGAGATACCTGTAGAGCACCTTTATAGTCACCCAGTTACGTTGCGACGTTTGATACACACAAGGCATTCCTCCAGTGTCAGTGAGTTGTATGATCTCATGGTCATAGGAACAGATACTTGACATGCAGAAAACTATAGCAATAAACTGACACGATCATATGCTATGTTTATAGTTTGGGTCTTGTCCATCACATCATTCTCCTAATGATGTGATCCCATTATCAAATGACATCTCATGTCTATGGCTAGGAAACCTTGACCATCTTTGATCAACGAGCTAGTCTATTAGAGGCATACTAGGGACACAGTGTTGTCTATGTACCCACACATGTATTTGAGTTTCCAATCAATACAATTATAGCATGGATAATATACGATTATCATGAACAAGGAAATATAATAATAACCATTTTATTATTGCCTCTAGAGCATATTTCCAACAGTCTCCCACTTGCACTAGAGTCAATAATCTAGCTCACATCACTATGTGATTTACATTGTAATGAATCTAACACCCATACAGTTCTGGTGTTGATCATGTTTAGCCCTTGGAAGAGGTTTAGTCATCGGATCTGCAACATTCAGATCCGTGTGCACTTTGCAAATATTTATGTCGTCCTCCTTGATGTAATCGCGGATGGAATTGAAACGTCGCTTTATGTGTCTGGTCCTCTTGTGAAACCTGGGTTCCTTGGCTAGAGCAATGGCACCAGTGTTGTCACAGAACAGAGTCATTGGGTTTAGTGCACTAGGCACTACTCCAAGATCTGTCATGAACTCCTTCATCCAGACACCTTCCTTCGCCGCCTCCGAGGCAGCGATGTACTCCGCTTCGCATGTAGAATCAGCTACTACGCTTTGCTTGGAACTGCACCAGCTAACCGCACCCCCATTGAGAATAAATACGTATCCGGTTTGCGACTTAGAGTCATCCGGATCAGTGTCAAAGCTTGCATCGACGTAACCCTTTACGACAAGCTATTGATCACCTCCATAAACGAGAAACATGTCCTTAGTCCTTTTCAGGCACTTCAGGATATTCTTGACCGCCGTCCAGTGTTCCATTCCTAGATCACTTTGAAACCTTCCGGCCATACTTATGGCAAGGCTGGCATCGGGTCTTGTGCACAGCATTGCATACATGATAGAGCCTATGGCTGAAGCATAGGGGACGACACTCATCTTTTCTCTATCTTCTGCAGTCACTGGGCATTGAGTCTTACTCAACTTCACACCGTGCAATACAGGCAAGAACCCCTTCTTGGACTGATCCATTTTGAACTTCTTCAAAACTTTGTCAAGGTATGTGCTCTGTGAAAGTCCTATTAAGCGTATCGATCTATCTCTGTAGATCTTGATGCCTAATATGAAAGCAGCTTCTCCTAGGTCCTTCATTAAAAAACTCTTGTTCAAATATTCCTTCACGCTTTCCAACATTTCTATATTGTTTCCAATCAGTAATATGTCATCCACATATAATATTAGAAACGCTATAGAGCTCCCACTCACTTTCTTGTAAATACAAGCTTCTCCGTAAACTTGTATAAACTCGAACGCTTTGATCACCTCATCAAAGCGAAGATTCCAACTCCGAGATGCTTGCACCAGTCCATAAATGGATCGCTGGAGTTTGCAAACTTTGTCAGCATTCTCTGGATCGACAAAACCTTCTGGTTGCATCATATACAACTCTTCCTTAAGGAAACCGTTAAGGAACGCTGTTTTGACATCCATCTGCCAAAATTCATAATCGAAAAAGGCAGCTATTGCTAACATGATTCTGACAGACTTAAGCATCGCTACGGGTGAGAAGGTCTCATCGTAGTAAACTCCTTGAACTTGTGAAAAACCCTTTGCCACAAGTCGAGCTTTATAGACGGTGACATTACCGTCAGCGTCCGTCTTCCTCTTAAAAATCCATTTGTTCTGAATGGCCTTACGCCCTTGAGGTAATACTTCCAAAGCCCATACTTTGTTTTCATACATGGATCCCATCTCGGATTTCATGGCCTCTAACCATTTCTCGGAATCCGGGCCCACCATCGCTTCTCCATAGCTCGTAGGTTCATCGTTGTCCAACAACATGACCTCTAAGACAGGGTTGCCGTACCACTCAGGAGCAGTACGCGTCCTTGTCGACCTACAAGGTTCGATAGCAACTTGATCCGAAGCTTCATGATCATCATCATTAACTTCCTCTTCAACTGATGTAGGCTCTACAGAAACATCTTTCTGCGCTGCGCTACTCTCTGGTTGAAGTAAAGGTTCAATAACCTCATCAAGTTCTATCTTCCTCCCACTCAATTCTTTCGAGAGAAACTCTTTCTCAAGAAATGTTCCGTTTTTAGCGACAAACACTTTGCTTTCGGATCTGAGATAGAAGGTATACCCAACTGTCTCTTTTGGGTATCCTATGAAGACGCATTTCTCCGCTTTGGGTTCCAGCTTTTCAGGCTGAAGGTTTTTGACATAAGCATCACATCCCCAAACTTTAAGAAACGACATCTTTGGCTTCTTGCCAAACCATAGTTCATATGGCGTCGTCTCAACAGATTTTGATGGTGCCCTATTTAAAGTGAATGTAGCTGTCTCTAATGCATAACCCCAAAATGATAGTGGCAAATCGGCAAGAGACATCATAGACCGCACCATATCCAATAGGGTTCAATTACGACGTTCGGACACACCATTACGCTGTGATGTTCCAGGCGGTGTCAATTGTGAAACAATTCCACACTGTCTTAAGTGACTGCCAAACTCATAACTCAGAAATTCTCCTCCTCGATTAGATCGCAGGAATTTAATCTTCTTGTTACGATGATTCTCAACTTCACTCTGAAATTGCTTGAACTTTTCAAACGTTTCAGACTTGTGTTTCATTAAGTAAATATACCCATATCTACTCAAGTCATCAGTGAAGGTGAGAAAGTAACGATAACCACCGCGCGCCTCAATGCTCATCGGACCGCACACATCAGTATGTATGATTTCCAACAAGTCACTTGCCCGTTCCATTGTACCAGAGAACGGCGTCTTAGTCATCTTGCCCATGAGGCATGGCTCACATGTGTCAAGTGATTCAAAATCAAGTGACTCCAGAAGTCCATCAGCATGGAGCTTCTTCATGCGTTTTACGCCAATATGACCTAAACGGCAGTGCCACAAGAAAGTGGTATTATCATTATCAATTCTACATCTTTTGGCATCAATGTTATGAACATGTGTATCATCACTATCAAGATTCAATAAGAATAAACCCCTCACATTGGGTGCATGACCATAAAAGATATTACTCATATAAATAGAACAACCATTATTCTCGGATTTAAATGAGTAACCGTCTCACAATAAACAAGATCCAGATATAATGTTCATGCTTAACGCAGGCACTAAATAACAATTATTCAGGTTCATCACTAATCCCGATGGTAATCGAAGAGCGAGCGTGCCGACGGCGATCACATCAACCTTGGAACCATTTCCCACGCGCATCGTCACTTCGTCCTTTGCCAGCCTCCGTCTATTCCGCAGTTCCTGTTTTGAGTTGCAAATGTGAGCAACCGCACCGGTATCAAATACCCAGGCACTACAACGAGAGTTGGTAAGGTACACATCAATAACATGTATATCATATATACCTTGTTTGTTGTTGGCCGCCTTCTTGTCAGCCAAATACTTGGGGCAGTTCCGCTTCCAGTGACCAGTTCCCTTGCAATGAAAGCACTCAGTTTCTGGCTTGGGTCCAGCCTTGGGTTTCTTCACGGGAGGGGCAACTGCTTTGCCACTCTTCTTGGAGTTACCCTTCTTACCCTTGCCATTCTTCTTGAAACTAGTGGTTTTATTGACCATCAACACTTGATGCTCCTTCTGAATCTCAGACTCAGCCACTTTCAACATCGCAAACAGCTCGGCGACTGACTTGTTCATCCCGTGCATGTTATAGTTCAACACGAAGCTCTTGTAGCTAGGTGGCAATGATTGAAGAACTCTGTCAGTGATAGCCTCTGGCGGAAGGGGCATCCCTAATTCAGCCAGACGGGTGGAGTACCCAGACATTCTGAGTATGTGATCACTGACAGACCCGTTCTCCTCCATCTTGCAAGCATAGAAATTATCGGAGGTCTCATACCTCTCGATCCGGGCATTCTTCTGAAAGATAAACTTCAACTCCTGGAACATATCATATGCTCCATGACGTTCAAAACGTCTTTGAAGTCCCGGTTCTAAGCCATACAACATTGCACATTGAACTATTGAGTAATCATCAGAACGAGCCTGCCAGGCGTTCACAACGTCTGGAGACTCAACTGGAGCGGGTGGATCACCAAGCGGTGCATCAAGGACATAAGCCTTCTGGGAAGCCGTAAGGATAATCCTTAGATTACGGGCCCAGTCCATAAAGTTACTTCCATCATCTTTCAACTTAACTTTCTCTAGGAACGCATTAAAATTCAGGGGTGCTACTGCGCGAGCCATGATCTACAACATAAATATTGCAAAGACAACTTAGACTATTGTTCAAGATAATGAGTTTAGTTAATCATATTACTTAAAAACTCCCACTCAAATTGACATCCCTCCGGTCATTCGAGTGACACATGATCCAAATCTACCAACTCAAGTCCGATCATCACGTGAGTTGAGGTGGTTTCAATGGTGAACATCTTCATGTTGATCATATCTGCTATATGACTCATGTTCGACCTTTCGGTCTCTTGTGTTCCGAGGCCATGTCTGTACATGCTAGGCTCGTCAAGTTTAACCCGAGTGTTCCGCACGTGCAACACTGGCTTGCACCCGTTGTATGTGAACGTAGAGTCTATCACACCCGATCATCACGTGGTGTCTCGAAACGACGAACTTTCGCAACGGTGCACACTCGGGGAGAACACAATTTATCTTGAAATTTAAGTGACGGATCACCTTATAATGCTACCGTCGTCCTAAGCAAAATAAGATGCATAAAAGGATTAACATCACATGCAAATCATAAGTGACATGATATGGCCATGAACTTGTGCTTTTGATCTCCATCTCCAAAGCACCGGCATGATCTCCATCGTCACCGGCATGACACCATGATCTCCATCATCTTGATCTCCATCAACGTGTCGCCATGAGGTTGTCGCACCGACTGTTGCTTCCACGACTATTGCTAACTCATAGCGATAAAGTAAAGCAAAACGGCGAAAATAATTAAAGACAACTCTATGGCTCCTGCCAGTTGCCGTACTCATCGACATGCAAGTCGTGATATTCTATACAACACATGATCATCTCATACATCACATATATCTCATCATGTAATTGGCCATATCACATCACAACATACCCTGCAAAAACAAGTTAGACGTCCTCTAATTGTTGTTGCAAGTTTTACGTGGCTGCTACGGGTATCTAGCAAGAATGATTCTTACCTACGCAAAAACCACAACGGTGATATAAAAATTGCTATTCAACCTTCTCAAGGACCGCCTTTGTCAAATCCGATCCGACTAAAGTGGGAGAAACAGACACCCGCTAGCCATCTTTATGCAACGAAGTTACATGTCAGTTGATGGAACCGGTCTCTCGTAAGCGTACGAGTAATGTTGGTCCGGGCCGCTTCATCCCACAATACCGCCGAAACAAGAAAAGACCAAGGGAGGAAGCAATCTGAATATCAACGCCCACAAAACCCTTTTGTGTTCTACTCGAGATCTCATCTACGCATAGACCTAGCTCAGATGCCACTGTTGGGGAACGTTGCATGGGAAAACAAAAAATTTCCTACGCACACGCAAGATCTATCCATGGTGATGAGCATCTACGAGAGGGAGAGTGAATCTACATACCCTTGTAGATCGCTAAGCGGAAGCGTTAAGAAACGCGGTTGATGTAGTCGAACGTCTCCGCAATCCAAATCGCAAGTCGTCCCTCGATCCGATCACGAACTAGTGCCGAACAGACGGCACCTCCGTGTTCAACACACGTACGGCTTGATGACGCCTTCACCTCCTCGATCCAGCGAGCGATGGTGAAGTAGTAGATGAGTTCCAGCAGCACGACGGCGTGGTGATGGTGGTGAGGAACAATCTCTGCAGGGCTTCGCCAAGCACTACGGAGATTATGACGGGAGGAACTAGAGGGCTAGGGTTGCCGGCACACGGCTTGGGAAATCCTGATGTGTCCCGTGTGCTAGCCCTGCCCCTCTATTTATATGTTGAGCCCTGGGGTCTAAACTTGGAGAGAAAACCTCCACAAGGTCGGTTTTGCCCACACAAGGTCGGTTTGGCCCGCACGGAAAGAGTCCCACTCGGATTCCAGCGGTACCATGCACAAGCGGTAGTACCGCTTCACACAAGCGGTAGTACCTCTTACGCGGTAGTACCGCTTACGCGGTAGTACTGCCTTACCAGCGGTAGTACCGCTTAAGGCAGCAGCAAAACTTCCTTTTGCACTTTCCAATACCTCGTGGGCTTTACCCCTTTGGCCCATATAAAGTGTTGCTGCACCCGAACACTTCGGTAAACATCCGGAACCCCTTCCGGTGAATTCCGGAACCCTTCCGGAGATCAAAACACTATTATCACATATATCAATCTTTACCTCCGGACTCTTCCGGAGATCCTCGTCATGTCCGGGATCTTATCCGAGACTCCGAACAACCTTCGGTCACCAATACAATAACTCAACTATACTAATCGTTACCAAACGTTAAGTGTGTAGACCCTGCGGGTTCGAGAACTATGTAGACATGACCGAGACACCTCTACGGTCAATAACCAATAGCGGGACCTGGATGCCCATATTGGTTCCTACATATTCTACGAAGATCTTTATCGGTTGAACCTCTATGTCAAGGATTCAGTTAATCCCGTACGTTGTTCCCTTTGTTCTTCGGTATGTTGCTTGCCCGAGATTCGATCGTCGGTATCCCTATACCTAGTTCAATCTCGTTACCGGCAAGTCTCTTTACTCGTTCCGTAATACAAGATCCCGTGGCTAACACCTTAGTCACATTGCTTGCAAGGCTTATAGTGATGTTGTATTACCGAGTGGGCCCTGAGATACCTCTTCGTCACACGGAGTAACAAATCCCAGTCTTGATCCATACCCACTCAACAAACACTCTCGGAGATACCTGTAGAGCACCTTTATAGTCACCCAGTTACGTTGCGACGTTTGATACACACAAGGCATTCCTCCAGTGTCAGTGAGTTGTATGATCTCATGGTCATAGGAACAGATACTTGACATGCAGAAAACTATAGCAATAAACTGACACGATCATATGCTATGTTTATAGTTTGGGTCTTGTCCATCACATCATTCTCCTAATGATGTGATCCCATTATCAAATGACATCTCATGTCTATGGCTAGGAAACCTTGACCATCTTTGATCAACGAGCTAGTCTATTAGAGGCATACTAGGGACACAGTGTTGTCTATGTACCCACACATGTATTTGAGTTTCCAATCAATACAATTATAGCATGGATAATATACGATTATCATGAACAAGGAAATATAATAATAACCATTTTATTATTGTCTCTAGAGCATATTTCCAACATGGGTATGGGGGGGGGGGGTTAGAACTCCCCCTGCCCACCACTTGAATCGACAGTGAGCCCCCGAAGCGGTGGTACCGCTGGCATGGGCGGTAGTTCCGCTGGAGCGGTAGTACCGTCCAACCGAGCGGTAGTACCGCTTTTGACCAAAAACTGCTCCCAGCTCATAAACAGAAGAAAGAAAGAAACAGGACTTATGCTTTACAACAAATCTGAGACGATGGAGAGCATCAAGACATTTTACTAAAATACATACAAGGAGTTACTCCAAGTCTTTACGAGAAACCAAACACGAAGAGACAAAGACTTGGATCAACACATTCGACCCAATATGCTCTTTAGAAAAGCAAATGCCTCACTAGGAGGTGGGGGCGGTGGCCGAAGCCACCTATGTTTGAGTCAATTGGTATGGCACCGCGAAGATTTTAACCTTGGGCCCATGACCAAAACTCGTCTTTGAAGCACATGTGCCATCTAAAATGGTGAATGTGAAAGATTTGATCATTTTATGCATAATAGGAGGAGGCATAGTTCATTGAGAGAACTAGACTCCCCCTAAATCAATGCCTACATCTAGACAAGACATGATGAAGAGTATGGTGGAGTTTACAAAATCTCAAGCCACATTGCTCGAATCAATGATATTTAGCTCATGCCTTAACTCGCGAAATCTTGCTTCATCCAATGGCTTCGTGAATATATCTGCAAGATGTTCTTTACTATAGAAATGAATAAGATCAATTTCTCCACGCTTGATATGATCCCGGATGAAGTGATGACGAATCTCAATATGCTTCGTCTTGCAGTGTTGGACCGGGTTGTTGGAGATCTTGATCGTGCTCTCGTTGTCGCAGTAAAGAGGCACTTTGTCATAGTTGACACCATAATCCTTTAAAGTTTGCCTCATCCAAAGAATCTGAGCACAACAGCTTGCGGCGGCTACATACTCGGCCTCGGTGGACGAGAGAGAAACACAGTGTTGTTTCTTCGAAGACCAACTTACCAAAGAGCGGCCAAGGAATTGGCACCCTCCGGAAGTAGACTTCCTTTCCACACGGTCTCCCGCCCAATCCGAGTCAGTATATCCTATGATATCAAATGAAGCACCTTTGGGGTACCATAAGCCAAAGTTTGGGGTATGAGCCAAATATCGAAAGATTCGCTTGACAGCCACATAGTGACTCTCCTTAGGTGCAGCTTGAAATCTTGCACAAATTCCCACACTCAACATAATATCAGGTCTAGATGCACAAAGGTAAAGCAGAGATCCAATCATGGAGCGGTATACCTTTTGATCCACAGCTTTACCATTGGGATCACTGTCAAGTTGGCATTTGAGTGGCATTGGAGCGTTAGCCTTGGGAGGATTGAGCTCATCCAACTTGAACCTCTTGAGCATGTCTTGAGTGTATTTTGCTTGGTTGATGAAGGTTCCTTGGCTTCGTTGCTTGACTTTGAATCCAAGGAAGAACTTCAACTCTCCCATCATAGACATCTCAAACTCTTTGGTCATTAGTGCGGCGAACTCATCATTAAAAGCTTTGTTAGAAGAACCAAAGATAATATCATCTACATATAGTTGGCATACGAACAAGTTCCCATTAACCCTCTTAGTAAAAAGAGTGGGGTCAATTTTCCCAATTTCAAACCCACGGTCTTGCAACATCTCGGTAAGATGCTCATACCACGCACGTGGGGCTTGTTTAAGGCCATAGAGTGCCTTATCGAGAACATATACATGATTGGGGAACTTGGGGTCCTCAAACCCCGGGGGTTGCTTGACATATACCAACTCTTTGAGTGGACCATTAAGAAAAGCACTCTTCACATCCATTTGATATAATATGAAATCATGATGAGAGGCATAAGCAAGCAACATGCGAATAGATTCAAGGCAAGCAACAGGGGCAAAGGTTTCACCGTAGTCGATGCCCTCGACTTGGGAGTAGCCTTGAGACACCAGTCTTGCCTTGTTGCGAATAATAATACCATGTGCATCTTGCTTGTTCTTAAAGATCCATTTGGTTCCAATGACATTGTGCTTCTCCTTTGGTCTTGGTACCAATCGCCACATTTTGTTACGCTCGAAGTTGTTGATTTCATCATGCATGGCTTCAAGCCATTCCTCGTCTTCGAGAGCATCTTGTACCTTGAGGGGTTCAAAGCAAGAAACAAACGCATGATGTGCACAAAAGTTTGTTAATTGACGACGAGTAGTTACCCCTCTCTTCAAGCTTCCATAAACATTCTTTAATAGGTGTTGCTTGACTCTTAGTTTGGAAGCGATCTTGGCAGCTCGTCTTTCAAGAATTTCCTCCATGGAAAGTTGAGGCTTGGTAACTTGACGAACTTCGGTACTAGCACCGGCTTGCTCTTGATTTTGAGCATGGACTTGATCTTTAGCTTGACCTTCATCTTGAGCTTGATCTTGGTCTTGAGCTTCATCTTGATCCTGAGCTTGCACGGGGGTGTGAGCAAGATCTTGAGCATCATGTGATGTAGAATCATCACCATTTAGTTGATCTTGCCCTTGATCTTGATCACGGGGTTGAGGGCCTTCACTTTGTTCTTCGGAAGCGTGTGGGTCGTGCGTCGGTGATGGCTCCACTTGAGTGGAACATTGTCCTTCTCCTTCAGCCACAAGGGGTTCCTCAATGGGTAGGAAGTATCCCACACCCATTCTTCTTATGACTTGGGGAGGAATTTCATCACCTACATCACAAATACCACTTTGCTCCACTTGGGAGCCATTATTTTCATCAAACTCTACGTTACTCGTCTCCTCAATGAGTCCCGTGGACTTGTTGAGGACACGGTAAGCATGAGAGTTTGCAGCATAACCAACAAATATGCCCTCATGAGCTCTAGATTCAAATTTTGACAAACGTACACCTTTCTTGAGAATGAAACACTTACAACCGAACACCCGGAAGTACTTGAGGTTGGGCTTGTTTCCGGTAAGAATCTCATAAGGAGTCTTGTTCAAGCCTTTCCGGAGATAGAGCCGATTTGATGCATGACACGCGGTGTTGATGGCTTCGGCCCAAAAGTTGTACGGAGATTTAAACTCTGCCATCATGGTTCTTGCCGCATCCATCAATGTCCGGTTCTTCCTCTCTGCAACACCATTTTGTTGAGGGGTGTAAGATGTGGAATATTGGTGCTTTATCCCCTCATCACTGAGAAACTCATCCAATGTGTAGTTCTTGAACTCAGTGCCATTGCCACTTCTAATTATCAAGATCTTTGCTTCATGTTGACATTGGACTTCATTTGCAAAGTTGATGACGGTCTGTTGGGTCTCACTCTTCCTCTTGAAGAAATATACCCATGTGTATCTTGAGTAATCATCCACAATCACCAAGCAATACTTTCTTCCTCCAAGACTGTCAAAAGATGGAGGACCGAAGAAATCCATGTGAAGGAGCTCTAGGGTCCTCTTTGAGTAGATTGTAGTAGTAGGACGATGAGCCTTTTCATGTAGCTTTCCTTTGATACAAGCACTTTGAAATTGTGTCATCGCCAAAAGAGACTTGAGTGGCCACGGATGTATCGGGTTGAACGTCCACCACCAAGTCCTTGCTTCCGGTCATATGATTTGTTGCTCCACTATCGAGCAATCATGAGACTCCCCCAGAAGCAAACTCCTACAATAGATCAATGCTTGGATTTAGGTACCCATTCTTTAATGGGTCCTTTCATGTTAGTGACAAGGGTCTTAGGAACCCAAATAGATCACTCAATGTACTCATAAGAAGAACCAACATATTTGGCACAAACATGCCCATCACTAGCACGGCACAAAACATAAGAGGGGTTAAAGTCACTGGCTTTGTTGAGGGGAGTGGTCTTGTCCTTTTTAGCACTACCACTCACAACCTTGTCCTTCTTCTTCTCATGAGTCATGTCCCCCGCTTTGACAAATGTTTCCTTGAGCGGAGGAACCTGCATGACCTTTACCTTCTTCTTCCTTTCGGACTTGGGTGCAAACCCAACTCCTTCCTTTGCAACCACTTCCTTTTGATTGCTCAAAAGGTCATTGAGATTCTTCTCACCTTGGATACATGTCACAAGGCCTTTCTCAAGCTGCTCTTTTAGCTTAGCATTTTCCTCCACAAGATGTGCATGCTCACAACACGGGTTAGTAGCAGAGGCATTATCAATTAAAACAAAAGGAGGACACGTGGTAATTTCCTTAGTGAGTTTTACTTGGAGTTGATCATGTGACTCCTTAAGAGAAGCATGAACGCTCTTCAATGCCTTGTGAGCATTGTCAAGTGAGTCAAACTCATCCTTGAGTCGAGCATGGCCAACCCCAAGTGCAACCTTTTTAGATTTGAGCACACGGTTAAGAACGATAGCATGATCATAATCTTTATGTAATTTAGCAAGGTCATCATTTTGTGACTCCTTAAGAGTCAAATGAAGATCTCCCTCTTCCTCTAGAGCAATAGAAAGATCTGCTATCTCGTCGGCATAATCATGACTATGCCCTCTCAACTCCTCAAGATATTCTTCTTGAGACTCAATCGTGTCATTGGCCTCACCAAGTTGTTCCAAGAGAGCAACGAAGTGCTTCTTGGATTCTCCCTTGAGTTTGCACAAGAACTTGTCAAACTCATTCTCGCCCTCTTTTGCCTCCTTATTTTTATCCACACAATCTAACAAAGATGGAGTGGAAGAAATAGAAGTCTTAATGGTTGAGGTTTTGGCGTTGGAGGTTACCTTGGTGATACCTTTGGCCATGAGACACCTAGCATTGTGCTTCTCGTTGGGAGCGTCGAAGAGTGACACCTTTGTTGGGGAAATCGATGCAATAGCCACAGATGCCATTGCCATCCCTTCACCACTTGTGTCTTCATTATCCACATCATCATCGGAGACATACTCTTCTTGAGCCACCAACACTTTGTGAGGAGCCTTCTTGGTGAAGTTGGACTTGTTGGGAAAAGACTTGGCCTTATCTTTGCGGATGAGCTTGCCACCATTGTCTTCCCTCTTCTCATAAGGACAATCCACCACGAAGTGACTCACATTACCACAGTTGTAGCAGGTTCTCACACGTTGCTTGCCCTTTGACCCGCTTGAGTTGTTCTTGGAGAAATTGGGCCTTGTGTTTCTCTTATTGCCCCAGAATTGCCTAGATGCTAGAGCCATATGCTCATGGTAAGCATATTTGGTGTCCTCGGGGAAACCCTCCTCTTCTTCTTCTTCTTCTTCCTCTTGACTGGCCTTGGCCTTCAAAGCAAGGTTGGGAGATGATTTCTTTGACCGTTGCACACGAGCAAGAGCATTGTCTGCGGTCGTGTTCAAGATGTTCATTGCAATAAATTCATCCAACATATCGCTAGAGGACAAGTTGTGAAAATCCGGTCTTTGGCGGATGACGGCGGACATGGCCTTGTTGAAGGGCATGATGGCCTTCAGAAACTTACGCTTGATTCAGGTGTCATCCACATCCTTGCTGCCATGATCTCGAAGGGCAACGGCAAGAGTAGTTACCCTCCTATAGAGCTCACGCGGTTCCTCATCTTCTATCATTACAAACTCATCTGACTGATCAAGCACGACCTCATAGTTCGACCGTTGAATGCTTGAGCTGCCCTTATACATGGAGACAATGTGTTCCCAACACTCTTTAGCAACAGTGAAGGGATGCAGGTGAGGTAGGTCTTCGGTAGGAATTGCAGCTTGGAGTATGAACAAGGCGGAGGAATTTAGCTGTTTATCAGCCTCTTCTCTTGGAGTGAGGTTGCGTGGATCACGAGGATAGTATCCTTCTTCAATGACTCTCATGAGTTGAATTGAGTTGTGATCCAAATGAGACTTGATACGAAAAACCCAATTAGCAAAATCATTCTTAACAAGTTTAGGAGGACCGAGATTAACTATATGAGGTGGGTGCACCGGTCCTCCATAGACCAAGGGAGGGGGAACTGAGGCAAAGGTCCCCGACCCATTAATTCCTTGAGAACGAGTGTCCTTATCAGCACTAGCCCCTTCCTTACCGGAGTTGACATCCGATGTCGAGTTGGTGGGATTACCCACTTGCACCGCATCGGTGGAAAGTTTAAGAGTATCAAGGAATTCTTTAAACATGGATTTGACCTCGGTCGTCATGGAGGATTTAAGCGAGGACATGGCCTCGTTTAAATCCTCACGAGAGACCGTGTTCACACCCATGGCCTCGGGGAGTTCAACCGGCAGGTCCCCGTCGTTAACCATACTCTTCGGGTGGTGAAACCCTTAATAAAGAGACGAGGCTCTGATACCAATTGAAAGGATCGATATGGTTGACTAGAGGGGGGGTGAATAGGCAACTACCACTTTTTAACTTTTCTTTAACAAGTTAGGCTTAGCAACAAATATGTTGGCTAGATATGCAACTAGGTGAGCAACCTATATGATGCTAGCAACAATAATCATACAAGCAAGGAGATAAACAATACAGATAGCTTGCACAAAGTAAGGGTAAGAAGTAACCACAAGTGGAACCAATGGAGACGAGGATGTGTTACCAAAGTTCCTTCCCGGTAAAGGGAAGTACGTCTCCGTTGGAGCGGTGTGGAGGCACAATGCTCCCCAAGAAGCCGCTAGGGCCACCGTATTCTCCTCACACCCTCACACAAATGCGAGATGCTGTGATTCCACTAGTGGTGCCCTTCAAGGCGGCAATCGGACCTTTACAAACAAGGTTGGGGCAATCTCCACAACTTGATTGGAGGCTCCCAACGACACCACGAAGCTTCACCACAATGGACTATGGCTTCGAAGTGACGTCTTCCGTCTAGGGTGCTCAAACACCCAAGAGTAACAAGATCCGCAAGGGATTAATGGGGGGAATAAAATATCTCTTGGTGGAAGTGTAGATCGATGTCCTCTCCTCCAAACCCTAGAGCACCAACAAGATTTGATGGATAGGGAGGGAGACGGAGCAAGAATAAGCTTAGGAGCAACAATGGAGATTTTTGGGGGAAGAGGTACCTCTCCAAAGGGGGAGAATACACTCTTATATAGGTGGAGAAATCTGGCTGTTTTCTCCCTGAAAACGTGTCTAAGCGGTACTTCCGCTTATGCACGTCCTGAAGCATATAAGCGGTAGTACCGCTCTGGAGGAAGCGGTACTTCCGCTTAAATAATTCACAAAGCCAGAGAAGAAAAACTAAGCGGAAGTAGCTGCGGACCTACAGGGCGGCAGTACCGCTGGAGCGGTACTTCCGCTCTGAGGAGAGCGGTACTTCCGCTTAAAAAGCCAGGGACACCCGTAGGCACCAGAAGGATAAAATAAGCGGTAGTTCGAGCGGCTCTTCAGGCCAGTAGTACCGCTGGAGCGGTACTACCGCTCCGGAGGGTGGTACTTTCGCTTAAGTGATCCTTTGGAGCCTTAGGGGCAGAATTAGCTCCATTGTGCCGGGAAATGGACGGGGGTGCAAAGTGTACGTGATAATTCCTCCCAACCTTTCCGGATGCGGATCCCCTCTTGATAGTACGGATTTTCCTATGACTCAGGTCCACCAACCTAACCTCGAAAGGAAAAGACTCGGTCTTCTGATTTACTACTTGAGGGGAAGATAACCGTCTCGTGCCACCTGATAATCTCTGAAAGCTTAATGCACACGATTAGTCCGCATAAGCATTGTCATCAACCACCAAAACTACTTAGGGAAAATTATGCTCTTACACCAACCATCTGTCATCTTGTTGCGCAACTCAATCTTGATGATTTTCATTGATGAGAAGGCCCTTTCAATTGTTGTCGTCGCTACCGGCAGTAGCAATGCCAACTTAATGAGGCGATAAACGGTAGGAAACATGACATGCCTTTCAAGTTCAACCATCATTTTAGCTAGGCTTGCAATATCGTGACAAGATTTAAAGTCTTCAATTCTTCTCATATGAATAATGAATAGATCAAGGTTATCTTCTATATGTTCACGTTCATAATCAGAGAAAACATCATGATAAATCTTTGTGAGCCTAGCAAGCTTATTCAAGTTGAACCTAGAAAGGGAGTTTCTTGGGTCAAGACAAGAGAAGTTCTGGAGCAGCTCTGAAGATACCTCATTAAACAATGATCAAACTCTATGGTGATGGAGTCTATAGCAGCATAGAAGGTGTCCACACGAAAAAATGATCAACTGCGACATTGTTTCGTCCACCTTTTCTTGATTTAACCCATTTTGTAAAGATGCCATCCATACTTGGTATTGGAATGTCGTTTTTGGTGCAAAAGGCTTTGACATCTTCCAAGAGTGGCTCCCAACCACCATTACTCCAGTTGATCAAACGTGTTCTCACATCCGTAACCAATGACATTGCCTGAAATGAGATAATTACAATTTTAGATGCATGTATGCTTACATGAACAAGATATATCAACCATACTAGATACATCTAACATTATCCATCACATACCTGAACAACATTTTGATCCTTCTTTTGCAATAGAAGAGATAAATCATTTGTGATACGAAGGATTTTTAACATCATCTTCAGGATGAACACGAAGCTAAAAGTCTCCATTTGATGAACCAAACCTCCTGTCCTACATGCAACACACACATCATCCTCAACAATGCCCAAAACATCTATGACTGCATCCCACATTGATTCAATGCGAGATAAGGTTGTGCAATGAGATCCCCATCTTCTGTCTCCAGGTCTGACCAAGGATGTTTCTTGATTTCTCCCTCTTCCTATGGTCATCTCACCTCTCTCAATCTTATCCAAAAGAACTTATTTTTGCTTGTCAAGCAATTTATCCTTCTCTTGCAAGATGAAGTACTGAGATTGGCAATCATGGCCGCATAGTCAAAAAAAATCCTCAACACCCTTGCAGCATCTCGAAACAGCAACAACTACCAACTGCAGTTGGTGGGCAAAGAAATGGATATAGAAAGCATATGGGTTCTCATCTCGAATTAACTTCTAAAGTTCATTGAATTCTCCTCTCATATTAGATGCCCCATCATATCCTTGCCCCCGTAGTCTTGCAACAACTAGACCGTGCTTAGCAAAAACCTCCAACAATGCCTTCTTCAAAGAAACATATGTTGTGTATGGGACATGCTTAATAGCTAAAAATCTTTCAACGGTCTCTCCTTTTTTGCTCAAATATATGTAGAAGTAGACAGTCATAAAATTAGTTAACCCACTCTACATAAAACAAAAGGAAAAAACACATAGACACTTAACATACTTCAATTACGTACCTGATAACTACGGTCATTTGTTCTTTCACTGATATATCACGACACTCATCAATAAGAACAAAGAAAAGACAGTCACCCATCTCTTCTTTGATTACTTTGGTGACTGCATTTGCATAATGTTTGAGAAGGTCTTTTCGAATTGTCCCGGAAGTCATTTTGGCATTTTTAGGACATAGCTCATCAAATGCAACCTTCACTTCTGGAATTCTTTCTTTGACCCAATCAAGCAACTCTAAAAAACTCCCCTTGTTGAAAGAAGAACTGGATTCATCGTGTCCACGAAATGGTTCACCTTGCAATGGTAGATAACTTACAATGCCCAAAGATGTATCGACACGAGTTTCATACTTGACTAGTGAATCTTGGCTATAAATTGTAACTTTACTTTTCACACTTGCCCCTTGGTTTTTAAAATCATCACATGTTGTTTTCGAAATATTGTGGATGCTACATGGCCCACCAACGTGTTTACGAAATGCTGCAACCGCATTTTTCCAACAGTCAAAACCCAATTTGGAGAAGACATCATGCCCAAATTTATCATCCATTCGATCATGCTTAAAAACATAACAACAGAAGCAATAAGCCGTATGCTTTGTTACACTATATTCCAACCAATCAAAGTCCTTATACCATTGTGGTCGGAAGCATCTTCCATCTCTATTTGGGGGGAAATTGCAACTAGTTGGTTGAGTTGCACCCATTCGTATATAAGCAAATCTAACATCATCTCTATTGTTGGGGGCAAAAAGTGGAATGCAAAGTCCTGGATCACCATTTATGTAATCCTCACTAAAAATAGTTATACCTTCAACCCTGTGAACTTCAACATTCTCTTCAACTATAGCTTCAACGAAATCTGTAGTTTGCTCTTCCACTTGTTCGGTTGTCATCAAATTTCATGCTCTATTTCCATGGAAGTCACTTGTTCTTGATGAGTGTCATGTGCTGAAATATTGACACTTTCGCGGGTGCTTGGATTCGATTTTGAGCTGCTTCCACTACCAAGCACTTCAAAATACTTTTTAAAATCTGCAATCACAACATTATATATCACTACAATCTGCTGCCACTACCAAGCACTTCAAAATTCAGAAAAACAAGAAATTACCTCTTCCCCTTTTCTTTGGATTTGCTAGTCCTTTTCCCTTTCTTTCCATCTTCGGACAATCTTGACAAAACTGCACCGGTTGGGCATCTTATTAGCTTGTGTGTACAATCATCTAAAAACAAAAACTTGGGGAATTACCTCTGGTTCTCTGGATTGGTCGGAGACCCTGGGGAATTACTAGCAAATCCCCAACTACCGCCTCCGAGCTTCCTGCCCCGCTGGAGACACAGCTGGAGCTGCAGCTGGCTGCCCTCGTCGCCTGCCACCGCTGCTTGCTGGAGCTTGCCACCGCCGCTCGCTGGAGCTTGCCGCCGGCACCGCCCTTGCTGCCTTCGCTGGCCAGCCGCCGCTGGAGCCTGCTGCCCCCTGGAGACGCAGCTGGAGCCGCTGCTGGCTGCCCTCATCGCCTGGAGCTTGCCGGCTTGCCGCCCGCCTGGTCCTCGCGAGTTGCGACCTCGCCAGCTGCCGCCGTCGTTGCGCTAGGTCTGCGAGCACTGGGTCGGGTTTGATGCGCGTGTGCGTGTTCATCCCTTCTCACCACTTCTGCTTCTCGCGTGCGTGCGTGCATTACTGGCCCAGCCCAGCCAAATCGGCCCATCAGGCCAGCTAGAGCCAGCGCCAGTTGGAGCGAACGAGTCAGCTAGCGAGGCTAGGCAGTGTCACAGCGAGATGCATATGTATATTTTTTTCCCAAAACCAAGGTATGCTGACTGCCATACCCTGCCATACGGAGTCCTCCGCCAGTGGTCATCTCAGTGGTCCTTCTAGTGCCGGAAGGGTGCGGTGGCGCGTCAACCCTGCACAACTGATGTTTGGCGCTCGCGAAGGAGCCGCTTGGTTTCCTCCTGCACCGTGTGGAGGGCTGCCTCGGCTAACACCGACCCTGGACGGGGAGCCCTGCCCTTGCCCCTGTTGGAGGCGGTGGTGGTGTCGTAGAGCGACCATTCCTTTCCAATCTTGGTGAGCTCCCCGTTAAGGAGGCGCTATCGCTGCACGGATGTTTCCGTAGTGCTCACCGACCGGTCACGGGTCAAGGCCTCCACGAGGCCCAAGCCGGTGCGGCGTCAGACTTCACGCATGCCGCTCCCTGGCCGTCCTCTCCTCCGCTGGCATGATCCTCCATGGCGAGGAGCCGCAGTCACCGAGATAGTGGAGGAGACGCCCGCGCACCTTCGCGATTGTCGGGGGCACATCTTCCTTCACAGCCGCAGCATCAACATTGAAGCGACGTTGCCCGCTCGTTCGGGTGCGTCGAGTCACATCCGCTCTGGAGCAAGCTGACTAGCATGAATGCAAAGAACCTGCTTCACGCGGAGAGTGTTTCTTATGCAGAGAGTGTTTTGGCTCGAATGTGGCGGTCAGACATGTACGTGATAGATGTATGGACTCCCACAAACCTTCCCCTGATTTACATCGGATTTGCAGGATTTTTGGCACGCGGGAGGGTTGGCGGACCAACGGGGCACCACGTTGGATGTCTTACTACATCCAGACGGGAACCTGGAATCTATCTCTTCAAAATTCTGGTGGGGGCGGTTGATGGCGAGTGAAAAGTTCATTGGGTGGCTTGTGATAAAATGTGTACGAGGAAGCAAGCAGGCGGGATGGTCTTCAGAGATTTTGAGATTTTTAACCAGGCCCTTCTAGCCTAACGGGTGTGGAGGATCCTACTGACCCCGATATCATTATGTGCGCAGTTGCTAAAGGCACGGTATTTCCAGGACATGGATATCATGGATGCTTCATGTCCACAAGGTTGCTCATATACATGGAGGAGCTTATGCATGGGAGGGATCTTCTGGCTCATGGACTAATATGGCGAATTGGTGATGGGTCAAAAATTAATGTTATGCATGATCATTGGATACCAAGGGTAGGCAGCAAGGTACTATTGGGTGCCCGCTATGTACCAAACACTGTGAAAGTTGCTGATTTACTAGTTGAGCAAGGGACGACCTAGTTGAGGGCAAACTATAGGAAGTATTTACTCACGGCGATGCTCAAGATATAAGATAGATTTTAGTGGGAGGGCCGGGTAAAGAGGATTATAGGGCTTGGAACTTCACCAAAAATGGTATATTTACTGTCCGAGCGTATCACTTAGGAATGTCTCGCAAGGCATCGAGGAAGGCACTGTCCTCCTCGTCGAACTCGGCTGCTGAACACAGGAGCTGGATGGAGCTCTGGGTGACGAATGTCCCAAATAAGGTCAAAATCCATGGATGGCGTATGCTCAAAAATGATTTGGCAGGAACTGCTATGGCGACGCGTGAAACCTGGAGTCTTATGTATTGCGTGTGGGAGGGAGGAGACCATTGTCCATTGAGTGGCGTTGTCCTCATTCGATGTAGTTTTGGAACTGCTCTGTCAAGCTATTGGGGCTCCCCTTCCGCAACTGCCTAAACACATGGATAATATGGACGACATGGGATTATGGGTGCTTGACTGGTTTGAAAGTGCGACAGATGATGAGAAGCGGACGGTAATGAGGGCGTGGTATGAGTTGTGGCTTGCTAGTAATAGTGCACGGGAGAGCAGCCTGATTGAAGATCCGGGTTCGATCATAGAAAGGGTGCTTCGCCTCGGTGAGGAGTGGAGATCGATTAGAGAGACACCAAGTAACCCACCACCGAGTCATGGAAACTTGGAGGAAACCTGAGGAAGTATGGACGAAGGTCAACATGGACGAGGCATTAGCAAAGCAGGGTGGATTGGGAGGAGGTGGAGTTGTCCTCGGGGACAACCATGGCATGTTCTTGGCAGGGGCGTGCCATTTTTTTTCCAGCAGCTCCTGAACTTGCGGAGCTATTTCCATGCCGTCGAGGTATTCGACTTGTGCAGGAAGTAAATGCCCACAAGGTGGTGCTGGAGATGGACTCACAGACAAGTGTGAGGAAGATCATCGGTCAGCAGAGAGACTTATAGGCCAACAGACAAGTTGTCCAAGGGATCAAGGAACTGCTCTCTCAGTTTCAAGACTCTAGAATTGTATGGATGTGTCGTTCCGTGAATAAAGTTGCACATATCCTAGCTAGGGAGGGTTGCTATAAGTCGTTATGTAAACTTGGTTCCACGTTGCTTTGTAGTGTGTTAACTCCAAGATTACCGTGGAGGGGGCTATGAACAATGAATAAAAGAGCAACGTTTTACTAAACAAAAAAATACATCCAAACACGTCTGTTTTTTTCAAGGACCCAGACGCGTCTGTTTGTACTTTTGTGGGCCCTAATAGGCTAAGGGCATGGCCAATGCATAGCCTCAGGGTGATGCTCCGTGTGTCATGTAGGCTCGGATATATGTTCGGATGGTGTAATGGGATCCTCAGCAGGAGGCGGGTGCTTGAGGAGAAAAAGTGTGGTCCGATGCAAAAAGCAGAAAAGTTGAAGTAAAAAATAGAGATGCATGTGTACCGAAATCTTTATCTTCTTTTGCTTGATGAGGTCACTAGTGGTAGCTTGCATTGGAGAAAACACATCAATGTAGATGGCTCAAGCTACTTTTTATCATGGGGCATATATATACATATGTCACCATTGTACATGCCCTAATACTCCTACATGGGCTTAAATAAAAAAGGAAAAAAGAAAGCTGGTGCGGTCAGCACTGAGCTTGTCTCCCTTGTCCGTTTCCCCGAGAGTGGCTCGCTCTTGATCTCTCCTACGTGCCCCGCTGCCACCCCAATCACTCGCCGCCCCATCCCCTCCACAGACCCCGCCCCTTCTTCTCTCCTTCAAGTAACCCCTCCGTTTCTCCTTTCCAACCAGAGGCATCCATCCGCGCCACTTCCGTCTCCAGCAATGTCCATTCCCGCCCTCCGCTCCTTCCCCGCCGTCTACGGCGTGAAGCCGGCCGCCCGCCTGGTCCGACACCATTCTTCCCGGCTCGGCGGCGGCCTCCGGGCCACCAGCTTCGTCGCCGTGAACGGGGAGGTGGCGCTGAGAAACCGGAGCGGGAAGAAGGAAGAACCGGCGAAGGAGGAGGACACAAGGCTGGAGCCCCTCTACGACGACGGGTTCGGGGGCGTGACCGTCAAGGACTACTTCGCGGCCGCCAGGGCCCTGTGCAAGGACGACGGAGGGCCGCCGCGGTGGTTCTCCCCCGTGGAGTCAGGCCAGCCGGCGGTGGAGGACGCGCCCCTGCTGCTCTTCTTGCCAGGTCGGTCGTCCAATCTCTCGCAACAAACAACTTCTCCATTCAGGCTGGTCACTGCATGATGGAGGCAGCTCATCAGCGCGAGATCACTTCCATGTTTGCGGTTACCTGAATGGCTAAATGGGGGGTTTGCTTCTGTTCTAAGAGTGTGCCTCGAATTGACTGGACTGCAGGAACCGACGGTGTTGGGATGGGGCTCATTTTGCACCACAAGTCTTTGGGCAAGTGAGTGTGCTGTTGTTTTTTATATACAGTATAATAGTTTCATTGTTATCTCTGCTGTCACCTTTAGCGAAATACTATTGCGGGCCAAGCAGGAAAAGCCTGCTTTCAGCGTTACTACTAGTGTGCTAGTCTCCATGAAGTCATTATCTACCAACTTAATCAAGGCCAAAACAGTAGGCACGCAAACACACACCAAGCCTAGATATAATAGTAAGAATATTAACGAAAATACAAAGGTGCACATGGGTGCGCGCACCCACTTGAATAGTAAATTCATAAAAAATACTAGAAAAGTTTAAAAAAATCTGAAATTTCGCAGTCAGAAACTTAGTCGACCATTCTACTCGCGTGGAAAGTTTCATGATGCATTGACACCCATGGTATTCTTAGTAAAGAAAATACAATTGTGACCATACTATTCATCAAACGGTGTTTTTTTAATATAGCTTCAATTTTGTCATTTTTGCCCAGATTACCACGGATGTGATTTCTTCGTGAAACTTCATACGCGAGTATACTGGTTGACTATGTATATTACAAAAATAAATTCAGATGTTTTTGTTTTTTTCTAGCATTTTTTGAATTTATTTTTCATAAAGGGTGCGCGCGCACCCATGTTCACCAAATCCGCGTCGGAATATTGAAGTCAAATATATGTTGATGTCAAATGAAATTTACATAAAGTTGACTTTTAGAAGACCTATATGCGGGTTGAGATGTGAGCTCCTCCTTGCATCCCTAAAAAATTATACGGGACAAACCTGCAGAGAGCCCGTGTCGAACCCTGTACCTTTTGGCACAAGTGGTGCTGGGTTCGACGTTGCCTCTCCTATCTAAAAAATCAGAAATTTCCAGTTTGTAAGGCTCAAATATAGCTGTGTCCACCTTAAATTCTGCCAGACTTTTGTTCTAAATGTAGAATCAACCAATAGATGAAAAAGTGAGAGGGGCCATGCAAAAAAAAACTAGACCAGTAGGGAGAGAAGCCCCTACTGATTTTTGTTCTAAAACTGCCCAATGTGACAACAAGTAGACTGCCTCCTTTTGTTTCTCGTTTTCTACTTTCAAGTCTAATAAAACCTCACGTTTCTCGTTTGCAGAGCGTTTGAAGTTCGTTGTTTGCATATACCAGTAAATGATCGCACACCATTTGAAGGTATGATTTGCCGTTATTCACCTAGGCTTCACTATTACTATTCTTTAGTTGGATAATCATCTACATACCAACTTTTCTCTGTATTTTTTTTTTTGAAACGGAGGCAAAAGATTTGCCTCATTCATTAATTAAGCAGAAGAGAGTTTTTCTACATACCAACTCACAACAAAGTCCGGAATATAGAAATATGCAGTGATTCTAGAGATATATGTATCTCATTACGACTCCAGTTTCGTCCAAGTCTAATTTCAGAAATTTGCACAAGTTTTTCTTCCGACAATGGACTTTTATTACCCACGTCTACATCATTGATGGATACAACCTAATTATTACATCATTTACTACAAAAATTCACAAAACATATTTTTTACATGAATTCGCCAAACAATTACCTAGCCGGGGAAAGGGAAAGACCAAAACATTGATACATCCCAACCACAGTTGGTAGAAACATGCCAACGGAGACAACTCTAAAGACTAAGGAGCCTATCAGTGACACGCCATACAAACCAGCGCCTATCAGTGGTAATCCATCCGAGCTGCTTGGCTCCAACCTCCATCGGCTCCTTGTGTTGCACCTTCTGTAACAACGCCCATGACACAGCCATGCAAGATTGAACTTCACCCTACCAAGATCAGTGGTCTTAGAGATTCACCAACCCCCGCAATCAAGACCCAAAAGTATGATAAATACTAGTACAAATTTTTGTGGTATTAAAGGCTAAGACGCTAAGTACACAGCGCGCCAAGCAATATGTGCCAAACCACAATAAAAGAAAAGATGCCGTACTCCCTTTAGCGAGGTTTGGCGTCCTCTTTAGCGAGGTTTGGCGCCCTCTTTAGCGAGGTCTTCTATCTGTCGCACCCTGTTGCCCCTGTGGAGCCCTCACCGCAGAAGTATGACTATAAAATAAAATTACCGTTTTGAACTATGAAGGAAAATCTGTGATAAGTACCCCAAAAGCTTCTATATATTCGTCTAACAGCAATGAACATAATAAATGCTTACAGGGCTACTACAAATTGTTGAACAATCTATCCAATATGAGCATGATTTATCACCAAACAGACCAATATATCTTGTTGGAGATTCCTTTGGTGGATGCCTGGCGCTTGCAGCGGCAGCTCGTAATCCACACATTGATTTGGTCCTCCTACTGGTAAACCCAGGCAAGTGAAAATGTTCTACTTTAGATTGTGATGAGATAATTCCTTGTTCGAATTATAAATTAACCTGACGTTTTTTCTGCAGCAACCTCATTTGCAAAGACTCCATTGCAGCCAATATTGCCTCTTTTGGAAGCAATGCCAAGCGACCTTCATGTTACAGTTCCGTATCTTCTTAGTTTTGTTATGGGTACACTTCTTAACTTGTTAATTACCTGGCCTGTACTTTATTCCAGTTGTTCTGTGCATCTTTTTTCCAACTGTCTGATCTGATATGCTTGTCACAAATTTCTCTTGTTAATTTCATATGAACTAAATAACTTGGAAGACATGATCTTGACTTTGAGCTATTGCTTCATAATAAAAGCATATCCAGGCAGAATTTTACCTCACTGTATGTACTTTTAAAAATGTAAATCTTGTTCCACTTATTTTTGATGAGCCAAGGATGTTTATGAGCAGCTGACCCTCTGAAGATGGCTATGGTTAGCATTGAGAACAACCTTTCTCCTCCAGAAACTCTTCGAAAGCTGTCAGAAAGTCTCACTTCTTTGCTGCCTTTGCTTTCAGTATGTTTCCATAACTCCTCTTTTTAAGTTTCTCTCTCTGCCTATCCCGCACATTCATTTTTATGTGACCTCCTATTCAAACATATGCTTATAAACTTCCGAAACGTTACTTGCTCTACTGTAACTCTACCTGTCAATGTAGTTAAACAGACTTGCTTCGTAGATCTTTTTCAGGAGATCTCTACTATAGAAAATGTTTTTTGCACGTCTAGAAAAAAACATATAGGCTGCAGTTGCTACTTTTTAGGGAACATTTGCATTTGTTAGAAAGAAGTATTAATATCATTATGCCACTATTTTAAGTCCTTTTGGTGCTCTTAGTCCTGGGATAATCAGTTATATCCTCTTACAGAGCTATTTAATTGCAGAGAAGTATTTTCTTCTTATTATTTTAGATCTCATCCCTTTCATTTATCAGCAATTGGCAGATATCATACCAAGGGATGCTCTTTTGTGGAAGCTCAAGCTTCTTAAGTCAGGAGCAGCCTATGCCAACTCTCGTCTTCATGCTGTACAAGCTGAAGTTCTGTTTCTTGCCAGGTACTCACTATAATGGTGCTGCCTAAATTCTCATTCTCTGGTCTCGATTGACTTTCTATGTCTAACTGTTTGATCTGATACTCCACATATTGATTTATTTAGTGGCAAAGACAATCTTCTTCCGAGTGGAGAAGAGGCGGATCGACTCTTCAAGGCACTGAAAAACTGCAGAGTTCGATACTTCAAGGACAATGGCCATACACTACTCTTGGTACACTCACAATTCATCAAAACGTTTCGGAGCCAGTCCTGTTTTCATTTCATTTATAATATCCATGGCAACCACTGTATTTTTTGGAGTACAATTTGAAAAATCATGTTTTTTCCTTTCACAGGAGGATGGTGTGAATCTGTTATCTGTTATAAAAGGTGCAAACATGTACCGCCGTGGCAGGCAACGGGACTTTGTGACCGACTACCTTCCCCCTACACTAAGTGAGTTCAAGAAAACATTCGATGAAGACAACAAGTACGTATTCAACTTCTGAGAGTGCTTCCCTACTTGCATAGATCTAGTAAGTGAAAAACTTATAACCTTTTGCAGATTGTTTCACCTTGCACTGAGCCCAGTCATGATGTCTACTCTGACAAATGGAAAAATTGTCCGTGGCCTCGCTGGTGTTCCTGACCAAGGTCCTGTCTTGTTTGTGGGTTACCATGCACTGATGGGGATCGAGTTAAGCCCATTGTATGAAGAATTTTTGAGGGAGAAGAACACGGTTGTTCGTGGCATGGCTCATCCAGTGTTGTTTGGATCAAATTATGAGACCTCGCGCCAAGAGTTGTCTCGATTTGATACAGTCTCTATGTATGGCGGGTTACCGGTCACTCCAATCAATATGTACAGGCTGTTTGAGAGAAATCAATATGTTCTCCTCTATCCTGGTGGTGTTCGAGAAGCTCTACATAGGAAGGTGTGCTTAATGTCACCATATCTCTATGAAGCCTTGACATAACCATTAGGAGCAGGTTCTGAGAAAACATTGTGGGCAGTTTAGGAGTGATATTTCTTGGTAAAGAACTGGTATTTAAGTCAAATTTGCACTAAATTCCTACAGTTTACCACAGAATACTACTCTTCCAAACATTCTTAGAGTTTCACCACACGGAACTATTTTTGCAAACACCTTATTTAGCAGATCAGCTTTTGTTATTAGGAGTGTGCTACAAAGATAGTATGATCAAGGCTAGTGTCTAACACAACTTTAAACAAGACAAAAGAATGGTATCTGAGAGTTAGCCTAGTAGATTTTACCTTCTTTTTTTCTAACGTAATAATTGAGCTGGATTTGGCAGGGTGAAGAATACAAGTTGTTTTGGCCAGACCAGCCAGAATTTGTAAGGATGGCGGCAAGGTTTGGTGTTACAGTCGTACCATTTGGGTTTGTCGGAGAAGATGACATTTTAGAGGTCGCTTTCCTAATCCTTGTTTTGTTTCTAGAGGAGAAATCAACACTGTTAAATCTCTATTTTCTAAAAATATCATTGAAAGACGAAATTTGCATTTAGATGCCATATCATTTGAAATCTTGACCAAATGAACTTTTATTTATTTTTCTGATAATGGAAAGCCTTATTACCCATGTGTGGTGATAACACATTATTGACCAAGGTTGAGTAGCACATTTTGGGGAAAGCCATACCAAGTGTATTTGTGTGTTCTTTCTGCAGTTGGTTCTGGATTACAATGATCAAAAGAACATTCCGTACCTTCGGGAGTGGATAGAGTCAATCAACAAAGACAGCCGGAGAGTGAGGTCAGATTTATTTTCCAAACAAATGAATCAAGTGTTCTGATCTTACCTTTTTGAGATTGCTTACTTGGACTCTTTTTCATTCTGCTGTGAATATTTGTCATTTCAGAGATAGCGTCAAAGGAGAGGAAGGGAATCAGGACATGCACATACCTGCTATTGTTCCCAAAGTACCCGGCCGATTCTACTACCTTTTTGGCAAACCAATCAAAATGGAAGGGATGAACAATGTTCTGACGGATAGGGAGAGCGCAAATGAAGTGTATTTACATATCAAATCAGAAGTGGAGAATGCAATGGCATACTTACAGAGGAAGAGGGAGGAAGACCCTTACAGGAGTATAGCTCAGCGTGCTGTGTACCAGGCAACTCATGGCGTTTCTGCTCAAGTCCCAACTTTTGAACCATGAAGATTAGGTGCAAATATATTCCTGTGATAGTGTGACTGCACATTGGCAGATAGAAGATATCCATTATAGCAGAATATAACACGGTACATAATGTGTAGCTAACAAATGTACCTGAATTTTTTTTTTATTGTTTTGAATGTACATGTTACTTACTCACTGATAGTGATTAATTAACACCAAAATGTTACTGATTACTTCATCACAATAAAGGTTCTCTTTCATCTATGTACTATGTAGTCAATGTGAAAACACACCACCTAAAGTGACAGGTGCATCAGATGTGTTGACTTAGGCACAGCTTCTTTTAGGAGAAGATGTTATACTGGCTACGAACGAATTTATTTATTTAAAGAAAGCACTGCCTAGGCGCTAGGTGACAGCAGAACGCCTAGCCTTGAGGTCTGCTAGGCAGAGGCAAAACTAGGAATTTACACCTAGGCTTTTTTGAACCTGCTGGCTACCTGGCATGTTTTGAAAAGATTTCACATATAGGTGGTTTGACACACAGCAAGATACCATAGATTTCAAAGGGGAAAAAGCATGGAAATTACTGCAATAACTTTAGAGAACTCCTTGGGACTTTCACTGTTCAACACTTCAACATTTCTACCTGATTACATGGACCTATTTATGATTTATCAAAAAGATGGCCAAAAGCTGTGGTCTCAGCAGCCAGAGAGAACAAGAGCGCCACCATTATTTCTTCACTGGTGAATGATAAAACTTAAATGTTTGACAGAAAACCACTGGAAAATAAGGGCTCAACGACTGGTTTGTAACATCAGAAAATAAAGTTTGTGATCACAGGAAAATAAGGGCTCAACGACTGGTTTGTAACATCAGAAAATAAAGGTTGTGATCACAGGAAAATAAGGGCTCAACGACTGGTTGATAACATGTCTTAAAGATCAGAAATCAGTAACAGAAGAAATGGAACAAGCCAACAAGATTAATATTGGCATGGACACGACATAATGTAGATGCTCTGCAAAGACATTTGCCGTGGAATAAGATATTGCCCCAGGCAGGTAGCGGGAAAAAAGCGGATAATCGTAGCATAAGCTCCATGTTTAATATTTGCATTTATTCTAAGTAACTAGCTGCTGTGTCAATTAGCAGAGCTGAGACGGTCCAAAGATAACTCTAGCATGATATCATTTCCCCCTTCAGAAGAATAAAACTTCATTCAACATCAAATCCCTTCTCTTGGAGTTCATGTGCAACCTCATTCCTCATTCGGAACCAGAGCTTTTGTGCCTCCTGGTCAAACTTTTTCCACTGCAGTTGCTTCTGCATGCTACCAGAGTCCACGTTTGTATCCGCAAAACCTTTGGGTCCGATCGTGGTACCTAGAGCACCCCCACTTTTTATGAACTCCTCAACTACCTCTTCATCACCAGGGTAGGGAAACTCCCTGCGCTCATAAAGATGTGCCATTTGTTTTTCTTCCTGGAAAATATTAAAGATAGTTTTCAGAAAACTATAAACTGAGAAAGGGCATGAATCAGTGGAAGGGTGAACATTAGCAAATAGAACGCCAATCAATGACTAGAATATACTGTTTCAGTAAAACCTGAGGCATGTGCAAGATTTAATGATACGACCCATGCATGATCAACCCCACAAAAAGTTGTCTGAATCGCAACTCGTCAAGAAAACGCATGCGTGTTAATTGTGTAGCCAAAATCGCTACTTAGTTGCAGCCTTGGCTGTCGTGATGCAGTTATGGATGGATGTCATACGGCCAAACTGTGGAATGGAAAGTGCCTGGATCAACTTATGTCTTACTGTAAGACACAGGCACACAGCGTGGAACGCATTGACATTATCTACCGGCAGTTGTGAACCATAGTTCCAAAAACATTAGCACACAGGTAGATGAACTTATTGTACTCGGTAGAACCTTGTACTTTGAACTAAGTCTGCGACAATTAATATGGATCGGAGGAAGTAGTAAAACCAAAAGGTGGCACCAATTCATTTCTGCCTCAACCGAGGGTCACCAGCCATAGTACCTACCTTGGGGCGTGGCTTGAGCGCCCACCAACCAAGCGGCGACGTGTCATTCCAGAGCCATGCCGCGCCGAAAAGCGCGTAGGTGCAGAGCATGCCCTTGCCCATCTGCTTGAAGAAGCAGGCATCCCTCTTCTCGAACCCCATCCTCCTGATCCCCAAAAGCAACAAGAACAGAGACGACATCAATGGTTAATCCGTGCGGAGAGGGAGAGCCAGGTATGGGATGCTCGCGCCCGCTTACCCGAGGAGACGACGGGCTTGAGGGAAGCCGCGCGGCATCGCCGTCACCTGCGGGATATAGGAGGAAGGTGAAGAGAAGAGGGTTTTAGTGCGGCATTTCGTCGAACAGGTAGGGGCGTATGTCTGCTGGCGAAGCGGTTTGAATCCCTGTGTTAAAAGAAGTAGAGTCATTTTACTAGGAGATCGGAGAGACTGAGATAGAGTAGAAGAGGACACTGAGAAATAAGTTGCGATGGATAATTTACCTTACATACGGTTCTGGACATGGAAATGCCAGGGTTAGAGGAGGGCAAAGGAGAGAGAAACAGCGCAGAAGGGCCCTCGTGGCCGTGGGGGCGCAAGATTGGGTGGTCTTGTGCAACGAGAAAATTACGTGCGTGTCTTTTTTCTTTTCCTTTTACATTTGATTTGAGGAAGAGAACTACCTGTGTTTTTTTTTTCTCCAGGAAACTTTCAACCTATTCATCTTTCTCATGTAAAAGAAACACTGGAAATAACCAAAATCACTTCGAGATCTACCACCTAGCAGCAACGACTGCGGGCACCGGAGCAAGGCAAAGGTGCGCCGCCGTTATTGCCCCCTCCCTCTTCGGAGCCGGACAAAACTTGTTGTAGATAGTTGAAACGTCATCGTGCTAAGGCCCCTCGAGACCAGTGCACCACAACAGCCACTGTCGTTGATGAAGAGAAGTGTAGACCGGAAGAATCAAACCTGTAGACACATGACCGAAGACTGAATCCAAACAGATCCACCAAAGACTGATAGCGACTGAATCTCGTGAGATCTGACGGAGACACACCACCACACACCCTCTATCGATGCTAGACGCACCATCGAGACATGGATCAGACATTGGAAACATTATTCCTACTAGGGGACATCATTGCCGCCACACATCCCTTACCGAGACGTTGAACCAAACACGAGCGAGAGTTATGTCCCTCCTGCCGGTGAGGGATTAGGGGTCCTCCGCACCTTCACGTCTCAAAGGACATTGAAGGCGGGGTAGACCGGCGACAACGCCGACAAGAGGAAGGAAAACCCTAGTTGCCTAGGAGTTTCGTCTTGGGAAGAATTACATACGTGTCTAATATGAGCTTCTCAACTTGTGCGTGTCTAATATGTTAATACCTCTCTCAATGCATATATACTTAGCATAAAAGGGTTTAACAACTTAACTCCTTAATGCATAGATTCTAAGCTTCTTGCTGCTAAGCTTCATGCATTTAGTTAGTTGTAGACTTTAAATTATATTTTCATCTAGGTACGTGTGTCTAGCATTATTTCTGTTTGGGTCATCAACTCTTCTCTCCCCTCTTAGGGCCAAGGCCGATTCTCGAAGAATCTAACCCCTCTCCAATTTCTCCCAGAATCTTCAATCCCTATTAAAATGATAGTCCTAGCATGACCTTAACTGCAATTTAATCGACGCACGACTATAACTTATTCATCATGTCATATTATCTTTTAGCAAATTTGTAGAACAAAGAAAACATGACATTCAAAGTAAAAGGACGCCAAGTGAAGCTCACATATGCATGATACTATTTCCCCTCCCCATTACATGAGAAATGGGACAAAAAAGCTGGCTATTACAAAACAAAGTTAATAACTTAGCATACATACGTACATACACACATAGATACATTCTTCTGATGGTACAACAAAGAAAGAAACAACTACATATATCGATCACTGTTACTTTTTGAAATAAACTGGTCAATATGTGACACCTTCTGCATAATCTTAGATTGCATGCCATCGACAGATAAGAGAACAGCCGACCTCCAGGTCTCAACTGAAAAGAGCAGTCCAAACCATAGCCAAAATCCAAAAACAACCCCAGCAGTCACACAGTAGTACAGCCACTGGTCCTCCCCTTCACCGGTTTTCCCATCCGAAGCAGGCGAAGTATTTGGACAATCTTCTAGAGGAAATCCGCAAAGGCCGGAATTATTCCGGTAAAACGAAGGGTCAGTCAACGTCTGCATCTGGCTCCCAGCAGGTATCTTGCCTGACAAATGATTGTTCGAGATGTTGAATATGCTGAGCGTCGACAAGATCGAGATGCTCTGTGGGATGTGTCCTGAAAGCTCATTACATGATAGATCAAGAAACTCGAGATTGTTCAAGCTACCGATATCCTGAGGGATGCCGCATGACAGATGGTTTCTTGACAGGTTCAGAAATCGGAGGCCCTGCAGGTTGGCTAACACTTCAGGGATGCACTGAGACAACATATTGCCTGACAGATCGATGCCGGTTAATAGCCGGATCGTTCTTTGGAAGATGAGCTCCTGGCCCTTCCAGATTATATCGATTCTATCCTGATAATTCGATCCATCCAGTGATGGAGCCGACACAATTTCTGGATTCCTCATGGAGGTCAAGTTGCCGAATGCTACCGGAATTTCTCCTGTCAGCCTGTTGTTGGCAAGGTCGAGCAGCTGGAGTTTAGAGAGCCGCGACAGCTCCGAAGGGATTTCTCCTGTGAAATCGTTTGATCTAAGGCTAAGGATTCTCAACGACGGAACCTGGCTCCCGATCCATGGAGGGATGGCGCCGAAGAACCTGTTACTCCCGATGTCGAGGGTGGCGAGCGAATCGCAACCACGCACGACCGGCGGGAAGGTGCCGGTGAAGCCATTGCCGGCGAGATGGAGCGACTCGAGGGAGCAGTTGTGACTTGCCTTGGCAGCGGGGATTTGGCCCGAGAAGGAGTTGTTGGAGAGGTCCATGAACTGAAGAGCTTGCAGATTCCACCAGCAGTCGGGGAGCTCGCCCGTGAGCTGGTTGTTGGACAGGTCGAGGATCTGGAGGGAGAGGAGCCTGCAGAAGGCCGCGCCGGCGCCGGAGCTGTTGGAGGAGTTGCGGCCCCGCACGCTGAAGCTCTCAGGCACGGTGCCGCCGGAGAAGGTCGCGTGGTTGCCGTCGGCGTCGAGGTACAAGCCCGTCGCCCGTTGGGCAGAGGATAGCAGCAGGAGGCAGAGGGAGAGGCACAGCAGAGGTGATCTTGGAGCTTGGGCGTGTCCTGCCATGGCTCGAGTTTCGAGTGGAGAGCTCTGGCGGCGAGTTCTTTGGTTTGCGCGGCGCCCACTTGTATGTCGTGGCAGGAGCAGGACCGGGCCGACCGGCAGCGAAACGTCGACGACGGCGACTGGGCGACGTCGACGCCGTGGAATTCTGGAGCGCGGCGTGCGTTTTCCACACGGCATACCAGTGGACCGACCGACGGTGTGCAGGTAGCGACGACGAGACGCTGATGCTTGCTTTGTTGCCGTGCGCTCGCTCGCTGTTGCTCTCCCAACAGCTAGAGCATTCGGCGCTTCAAGCGCCGAACTGGCGATCTGGCGCACATCTATCCGCATTGTGGGCGGCCACATAATTTTTTTCCATCTGCTGGTACCGAAAATGCTACACTTACGTACACTGTTAGGTAAGCTTACAAAACCTTCCTTCCCACGTACTAAACATCCCCCCCCCCCCCCCCCCCCCGATTTTCAGGGTGGGCCCCGCGTCCCCGCTAAACCCAATTAACCATTGACACCTCATAATCAGCACGTAAACTCACGTAAGATTACGTGGATGTAGCAAAGCTCCTGCTGGTACTGTTGGTCTGCACTCCGCAATCTCAGGAAAAAAAACATCGGAGTTATTTCAATAACACAATACAATTAAAGTAGCCCATCACATGACATATGTGGTAAACAATTTAAATTATTCAAAAAGTAGCCCACATATACTCATCCCTATAAACACGCACGCACATCATATCCCTATGAGCATCTTCGAGAGACTGAGCCGGCACATCATTTTGAGATTGACGAAGTCGTCACAAACCCCTATGTAATCGACGGTGATGTCTCCTCTACGGAACGCACACGCCGAAAGCCTTAAAATAAATCCAGAAAAATACGAGCACCAATTTCAAGTCTAAGACTTAAAGTTTGGCGGACATGGGATGACACTGTCCTGCTAACCATCCAACCACGGATTGGTTGGCATACGGTGTTTTCTGTTAGATTTGAAAAAAGTTCATGGGTTTTTAAAAAAGTTCAGGATTCTAAAATGTTTACGGAATTTAAAAAAGATACGTCGAATTTGTTAAACAAAATTGCAAACCAATTGAAAAAATAAAGAATTCGGAAAAATCACGAAAATAGTACAAGAATTTTAAAAAGTTCGAGGACTTATTTTTTTTTATGAATTTGAGAAAAGTTTGCGGGGTTTCAAAATATTTCACGAATTCGGAAAAAAATGGTGGATCCTATAGATTAAATAATCATAGCTTTCGGAAAGATTATGAATTTTAAAAAACACGGATTTCAAAAAGTTTATGAATTTGAAACAAAGTTTGTGGGTTCCAAAAAGTTTACGAATTTGAAAAAAGTTTGCTTGTTCTGTGGATTCAAAAAAATATGAATTCGGAAAAAAATTCATAGATTTTGAAAAATAAACTTTACAAATCTCAATAAGTTTGTGGATGTGGATTTCAAAAGAGTTCAATTTTTTTTATGAATTTGGAAAATTCATAGATTTCAAAAAAGTAGATGAACATGAAAAAGGTATATGAATTTGAATAAGTTTTGCAATTTGAAAATTTCATGAATTTGGAAAAGAACAGAGAAAAAATTAAAATGAAAAAAAGGAAAAAAGCAAAACCAAACAAAACCCGTCATAGGAAAACCCGCCCGCGAGAAACCAAAGGAAGCTTTTTAGGCAAATAAATCAATGAAATCTTCTAGAAGGTTCCAACACCTGTGATAAGAAAATATGAACAGTACGAACGTGACGTGAATGAGAAAGTGTATTACTGAACATGGGCAGGCGCATTAAACTCGCTTCATGGGGAGTGTCCGCCTTTTACGAGAAGCACTGGAATCAACGCTTAAGGGGAGGTCCAAAAACTTCATGAATTTCAAAAAAGTTCATCAATTTTGAAAAAAAGTTCATCGATTTTTGAAATAAGATCATCATATTTGAAAAAAATTCATCGGATTTGCAAAAAGTTCATCGATTTTGAAGAAAAATTCATCGAATTCGAAAAAAGTTCATCGATTTTGAAAAAATAAATCATCAATTTTGAAAAGAGTTCATTCGATTTGAAAAGTTTCATCGATTTTTACAAAAAGTTCATCAGATTTGAAAAAAGTTCGCTGATTTTTTAAAAAGTTCATCGAATTTGAAAAAAGTTCACCGGTTTTTAAAAAAATAAATCATCAATTTTGAAAAAGGTCATTCCATTTGAAAAACTTTATCGATTTTGAAAAAAAAGATCATTGGATTTGAGAAAAGTTCATTGTATTTGAAAAGAAAAGTTCATCGGTTTGGAAGAAAAGTTCACGAACGAAAAAACCGCGCATTTTAGAAAATAAAATAAAAGGAAAAGGAAAAGAAGTAGAAAAAGGAAAAAGAAAAAGAATAAAACAAACTGGGAAACAAATAAATCTCTACCTAATAATAAAGCACATACTGTTTCTGGTCGTCTGTCATCCAAATTACCCCGAAGTTGACTTAAATTACTCACCAATGTCACCTATAAGTCATAAAAAACGTTTCACACAGCAAAATGTCCTGACGGGGCCGGTCCATGTAGGGACCTCCTATATTACGCTCTGCGCGTTGTGAGAAGATGCAGCACACCAGTTTGGGCCGGCCCATGTACGGGTGCCATTTTTTAGTTTCGTTTTTTATTTTTATTTTCAGTTCCGTTTGGTTTTTCTACTTTAAATAATTTAGAACTTTAAAAAACTTTTCAAATTTTAAGAAACTGAGAATTTGAATTTAAATTGTTCAAGAAAACATAGAATGTTTGTGAATTCAAAAACTGCTCGGAATTTTTGTAAAAATGTTTGCATATACAAACAATTGTTCGCAATTTTGAAAACATGTCCTTAAATAAATAAAAGTCCATGATTTTTTTAAAAAGTCCGTGTATAAACAATAATTAATGAAATTAAAAAAAAATGTTTGCTAATTCAAAACATGTTCATGCATTTTTAAAAATGACCTAAAATTTTAAAAACAGTTCGTGCCTGTTTTTTTAGTTTCGTTTTTTACTTTCATTTTTCTATTCCGTTTTTTTCTACTTTAAATAATTTAGAACTTAAAAAACTTTTGCAATTTTAAAAAACTGAGAATTTTGAAATAAAATGTTGAAGAAAACATAAAATGTTTGTGAATTCAAAAAATGCACGGGATTTTTGTAATAATGTCAGCGTATTCAAAAAAAAGTTCACAATTTTGAAACGAATGTTCGTGAAAAATTCCATGATTTTTAAAAAAAGTCCGCGTATTATTATTTTGATGCAATTGAACCAAATGTTTGCTAATTCAAAAAATGTTCATGCATTTCAAGAAATGACCTAAAAATTGAAAAACAGTTCATGAATTAGAAAAGAGTTTATTGATTCAGAAAATGTTTGTTGATTCAGAAAATGTTCATGCATTTAAAAAAATGTTCGTGAATTTCATAAAAAATCCACCAACTTCAGAAAATATATTTGTCAATTCTAGAATTGTTCGCCAATTCAAAACAAAATACTTAAAAACCGTTCCCAATATGAAAAATGTTCACAATTTTTAATTTGTTTTTGTAAACTGTAAAAAAATGTTCTCGATTTTAAAAAAAATCACGAATGATCGAAGGTACGTAGTTAAACAGCAATACTTCTGAGTCTTGTGACAATATATCCGTGTGAATTTTGAAGAATTAACTGCCGGGGTGGATCGGAATATTATAGTATGTCTTCTAAATAAAGTTTCTTGAAATTCAGAATAATTCTTTGAATTACCAAGTTTTTTGACAACCATGATATTGTTTCGAAAATGTGAACATTGCTTCAACTTGTGAATAAATTTAAAAGAAGAAACATTTTCTTGCATTTGTGTACAAATTTTCAAAATCATGCAATGAGATTTGAACATAATGTGATCATCATCATTGGAGATTATGATTTTTTTTCCTCCCGTTGCAACGCACGGGCTCTTTTGCTAGTATAGAAACGAAGAAACAATGCACAAGCGGGTTAGTGTCCTGGTGGTTGTCGCGTGTCCTTTGGAGCGATTGGGTCGCGAGTTCGATCCCGCCCGGCCCCTTTTTTGGAATTTATCAAAACACAAGTGATGCAGGTTGCTAACAAAGAGTTAATAGACACAAGTGATGCAGGTTGCTAACAAAAAGTGAAGAGCCGAGCCCAACTAACGCTGCTGCAGGCGCCGGTTTGCCGAAACAGAAGAAACCGGCGCCTACAGCGCTAAATAGGAAATGCCGCGCTTAAAGCGCCAAATAGTTACCAGTCCCACAAAGAAGCGACAGGACAACTGTGGCTCGATTAACACACTCTGCTTCTCATGTTTGGTGTTTCCTATTTGACGAAGTTTGTGTCAAATAGGCGTCGAATCGCACATGTAGCCAAGCGAGGACGTGAAACGGCACGGCCTATTTAGCTTCACATTGGTTCTTGGTTTTCGCGAACCTTCTGGAAGATTCTTGTCTGCTTTTTCTAGTGTTTTTCTTTTTTTGCTGCTATTTTTAATGGTTTTAGTTTGGTTTCTTTTTTTATTCAAAAATTTTCCCTTTTATTTGGATTTAGTAAGAAAATTAGAATTTCTAGAATGTTCGTGAATTTTCAGAAATTTGATCAATGTTCGTGAATTTTCAGAAATTGTTGGGATTTCGCAAAAAGGATTCAGGTTTTCAAAAAATAATCAAATATTTGAAAAAAAATAAAAAAATGTTCAGATTTTTAAAAATTATTCCCGTTTTTTAAAAATGTTCGTGTTTTTCTATAAATGTTTGACTTTTCAAATAATGTTCGTGTTTCTAAAAAATTCTCAAATAATATTTTGTTGTTCAAAATATATTTCAAAAGAATAACTTGATAAACTGGGATGATGTATGTAGACCCAAGGAGATGGGAGCTCTGGGTGTGATTTATTTAGATGTAATGAACATTTGCCTTCGTTGTTAATGGATATGGAAGATTGAAAATGAACATGGTGTGGTGTGTGGCGTGATCTAGTTAAGGAAAAAATACATAGAAAATTGTACTTTGAGATCATATAAAAGCAACCCTGGACAGTTTCGTTTTGGCAGAGTGAAATAACCTATTTTACTAAGATATAGTAGAAAGATGGTAGGTAATGTGGAGAGAACTCTTTTCTGGAAGATTTATGGATTAGAGAGAAACCTCTATGTGTGTAATTTCCAAGATAATATATGCTTATTTTTAGTGTCAATTTTACTGTTGCTAAAGCTTTGGAAGATGATATGAGTAATGTTAGATTTAGAAGAGTGTTGTGTGGAGAAACTTCCAAGGTTTTGGGTACCGGGCGGAAATTTGATACCGTCCAGTATCCTTGTATCTTGCTGCCCCACAAGAATTGCATGTACTCAGCAAGAATAGTTGAACATTTTTTAGCATAGAGTTAACTAAGAAGGAAACTCGTATAGAACAGATAAGCAATGGTTGTCTAGTGGTTATTGTCGCCCCTGCACCAATGCCTCAATAGGCCGCGTGCTGAGTCCCGTACTTGTTTTTTTTGCCTAACTTTCATGTAAATAAACGTGGTATTATTGCAAAAGTCGAGGGCCACATGGGGAATCAAACTCTCTCGACATCCTAATAGAAGGGTCAGGGGAACCAACCACACATCGCAAGCCAGTTTCTGAAATATATGGGTTCGAGTGGAATCTATTCCAAAATCAAGAAATTTGGAATTCAAAATTTATTTGAAAATTTCGAGTAATTTTTTTCGGTATTTTGTGGTATCCACGGTATCCTTGTTTCTTGCCCGGCCTTGTTATTTTTTGGGATTCGGTAGCCAAAACCTTGGAATGTGCTCACATGTGGGCTCAGCTTAAAGCAATATGCACATAAGTGAATCTTTATGAACA
The DNA here is from genome assembly GCA_039707655.1 of Elymus sibiricus. NCBI lineage: Eukaryota > Viridiplantae > Streptophyta > Magnoliopsida > Poales > Poaceae > Elymus > Elymus sibiricus. Next base: position 207,972,784 of record CM077663.1, read on the forward strand.
AGAGGATACATGTACATGGATTTTGACTAAAACTGATAAATTTACTGTTAGATCATTGTATTTAACTTGAAAAGCTGATCAGGTAATATCGCCTCATGGTAAGATGTGTATGCTAAAATTCCTCTAAAGAAAAAAAAAGTTTTCATTTGGCTCGTTTTTAACAATAGTGTGTTGACTTGTTTTAACAACAAACAAATAGAACAATTGGTTTACGGTATTTTTTCATTTATACAAAAATATATTGAGTACAATATTCACACAAGCGAGTTGTGAGTGAAGCAAGGGGTTGGGCGTATGAGGACCTCTACGAGCGGTTAGACACGGAGGAAGGTGAAGAGGACATCTATAAGATGGCCAAGATCCGAGAGATGTTGACCAAATCAAATGCATCAAGGACGGAGCAGATCAGCTCCTGGTGAAGAACGAGGAGACTAAGCATAGATGGCGGGAGTACTTTGACAATATGTTCAATGGAGAGAGTGAGAGCTCTACCATTGAACTGGACAACTCATTTGATGATACCAGCAGGTGTTTTGTGCGGCAAATCCAGGAGTCGGAGGTCAAGGAGGCTTTAAAAATGATGAAAGGAGGCAAGGCGATGGGTCATGATTGTATCCCCATTGAGGTGTGGAGAGGCCTCGGGGACATAGCGATAGTATGGCTAACCAAGCTTTTCAACCTCATTTTTCGGACAAACAAGATGCCAGAATAATGGCGACGGAGTATATTAGTACTCCCTCCATTCCATAATGTAGTACGTCTGCGCTTTTCGATATTTAAGTTTAACCCTAAATTTAACCAACGTGGGCGACTATGGCGGGAGCAAAATTTATACCATTGAATTCGTATTTGAAAGAAGTTTTCAGTGGTATATTTTTTGCTCCCGCTGCAGTCGCCCACGTTGGTTAAATTTATGGTAAAACTTAAATCTTGAAAAACACGAGTGCACTACATTATGGAATGGAGGGAGTACCATTCCTTAAGAACAAAGGGGTGTTCGGAGTTGTCCTAATTACCGTGAAATTAAGTTGATGAGACATACAATGAAACTATGGGAGAGAGTCATTGAGCACCGCTTAAGAAGAATGACAAGTGTGACCAAAAATCAGTTTGGTTTCATGCCTGGGAGGTCAATTATGGAAGCCATTTTCTTGGTACGACTACGGGAAGTTAGAGAAATGGAGACAAACATTAGAATCGAAAGGTTTTGGACTTAGTAGAACTAAAATTGAGTACATGAGGTGCGGTTTCAGTACTACTAGGCACGAGGAGGAGGAGGTTAGCCTTGATGGGCAGGTGGTGCCTCAGAAGGACACCTTTCGATATTTGGGGTCAATGTTGCAGAAGGATGGGGATATCAATGAAGTTGTGAACTGTCGAATTAAAGACGGATGAATGAAGTGGCGCCAAGCTTCTAGCATTTTGTGTGACAAGAGATTGTCACAAAAGCTAAAAGGCAAGTTCTATAGGACGGCGGTTCGACCCGCAATGTTGCATGGTGTTGAGTGTTGGCCGACTAAAAGACGACATGTGCAGCAGTTAGGTGTGTCGGAGATGCGCATATTGAGATGGATGTGTGGCCCCATAAGGAAGGACCAAGTCTGAAATGATGATATACGAGATAGAGTTGGGGTAGCACCGATTGAAGAGAAGCTTGTCCAACATCGTCTAAGATGGTTTGGGCATATTCAGCAAAGGCCTCCGGAAGCACCAGTGCATAGCGGACAGCTAAAGTGTGCTGATAATGTCAAAAGAGGCTGGGGTAGACCGAACTTGACGTGGGAGGAGTCCGTAAAGAGAGATCTAAAGTATTGGAGCATCGCCAAAGAACTAGCCATGGACAGGGGTGCGTGGAAGCTTGCTATCCAAGTGCGAGAACCATGAGTTGATCGTAAGATCTTATGGGTTTCACCCCTAGCCTACCCCAACTTGTTTGGGAATAAAGGTTGTAGTTAATTCCTACTCTTGGGATCATGTTCGTAGATAAAAAATTCTAGTCATTTGATGTCAGCAGCATAGATGTGCATCTATCCATTCTTTCAAAATATCCAAACTCTTGGTCTTGATCATGTGTTCATGCAGTGAAAGATCTTCCTTGACACTGAATTTTCCAGCAGTTGACACTTTGAACATCTCTCCTGAATATTTTTCCCATTCCTTTGATTCCAAATATTCCAGGAGCCTGGAATGATAACATCTATTGCAATTTTCCTCGGGTGTTTCTGATGAGCTAGAAGTGTTTCATGAAAAAATGATTTACCTCTCTCCTTGGAATTATGCTATTCCAACAATACTATGAAAAGCAGCAATCCAAAAATAGGTGCATTGAGGTTTCTTCATCTCTATTGTCATAGAATATACATTCATTACAATCTAGATGCACATATTTTATTCTTAAGAGGTTTCTGGTGTTCACTCTATCACAGAGTAGCAGACAAAATAAAATCTTATGTCTTAGCTTGTTTATACTCTTCCAAAGCCATTTGAATAAGACATGAGCCGCCCCAGCTGTACTAGGACATTTCTACATCTTGATTGAGGAATGTCCATTGCTTTTCCCATGACACTTCCATTTATCATGTGTTTGAGGATTGTTGGGTCTCAAGGTCAAGGCCTAGAGTTCATTATATGGATCAAAAGCTTGAGATGATAGAGGCGTATCAAAGTGTAATGCTGAATCCTTAGAATTTAACCAACTTGCAACCGATTATCTGTCATCAATGGCTTGAGAACGAAGCTCTAGTAATTTAGAAGGTCATTCCCCAGGCACTTTGGCTTGTCCACCGGCTTCCAAAATCTCAAGCGCTTCGGTGGATTGTTGAGGGCAACACGTCATCCCCGAGGCCGAGGACGTAGAACCAGCCCTTGTGCCACTCTCAAAGCGATCGGGGAGGGGGGTTTTTAAAGAACGTGGTGCCAGGTCAGAGCTGCAAATTTTTACCCTCGAGGTCGCAAATGTCTCTCCCGTTCTTCTATACTTGACCCGAAAGAAGAAGTGGAACAACTCAAAGTGTGGAGAGTCCTGAGGTAACACTCACATACCATGATGAAGTTGGCGATGTGCAGGATGGCGTTGGGCGTCAGGTGGTGAAGTTGGCACTCATAGAAGAAGAGCAGACCACACACGAAGTTGTGCAGTGGGAACTCCAGACCATAGTTGGAGAATTGTTGGTACATGACGAGTTCGTCGCCTACCGGCACTGGATGGACTCGGTCCCACGCAACTTCCACGGTAGCACCCCTTGTGTCAGGATAGACTTATCCACTACAAAGGGCCACAGATGATGGTTGCGGGTGGTGGAGGCAAAACATTTCCCGGGCATCTCGCTCGGCTCCTTCGGAGCACCGGTGCTGGCCTTCATCTACTTCCACTCGTCGGCAGCAGTGGCCTAATACGTCTCCAACGTATCTATAATTTTTTCTTGTTCCATGCTGTTATATTATCATTCTTGGAGTTTTTACAATCATTTTATAGCAACTTTATATCATTTTTTGGGGACTAACCTATTGACATAGTGCCAAGTGCCAGTTGCTGTTTTTGCTTGTTTTTTACTTCGTTGAATATCAGTACCAAACAGAGTCCAATCGCGACGAAACTTTTTGGAGAATTTTTTTGGACCAGGAGAAGGCCAGTGGGCCAAAGAAGTAACCAGGAGGGAGCCCAGGCCGCCCATAAGACACTAGGGCGCGCCAGGGGCCCCGGGCGCGCCCTGGTGGGTTGTGGCCGCCTCGGGAACCTTATCCACTGCCTCTGAGCTCTATAAATAACCAAATATTTCAGAAACCCTAGGGGAGTCGACAAAAAATACATCCAGCCGCCACAAGTTCCAGAACCATGAGATCCAATCTAACACCATCACGGAGGGGTTCATCATCCTCATTGGTGCCTCTCCGATGATGCGTGAGTAGTCCACCATAGACCTACGGGTCTGTAGGTAGTAGCTAGATGGCTTCCTCTCTCTCTCTTTTGATTTTCAATACAATGATCTCTTGGAGATCTATTTGATGTAATGACTTTTTGCGGTGTGTTTGTTGGGATCCGATGAATTTTGAGTTCATGATCAGTTTCTATCCATGAATATTATTTGAGTCTTCTTTGATATCTTATATGCATGATTACTTATAGCCTCGTATTTCTTCTTTGAATCTTTTGTTTAGTTAGGCCAACTAGATCGATTTTTCTTGCCATGGGAAGAGGTGCTTTGTGATGGGTTCGATCTTGCGGTGTCCTCTCCCAATGACAGAAGGGGCAACGAGGCACACATGTATCATTGCTATTAAGGATAATAAGATGGGGTCTATTCCTACATGAATAGATCTTGTCTACATCATGTCACTGTTCTTATTGCATTACTCCGTTTTTCCATGAACTTAATACACTAGATGCATGCTGGATAGCGGTCGATGTGTGGAGCAATAGTAGTAGATGCAGAATCGTTTCGGTCTACTAATATTGGACGTGATGCCTATATAATGATCTTCGCCTTGGATATCGTCATGATTATTTCATCTTCTATCAATTACCCAACAATAATTTGTTCACTCACCATGTGCTATACTCATGAGAGAAGCCACTAGTGAAACCTACGGCCCCCGGGTCTACTTTTTCAACATATTGCTTTCCGATCTATCTTTTTGCCGCTTTTGTTTTTGGATCTATTATTCCAAACACCCAAAAATACCTTGCTGCACTTTTTATTTGCCTCTTTTATTTTGTGTTCTTCCGAGATCTATCTATCCAATCTATTACAACCTAATCTATCTTTTTACCGTGGAGAGATTGACAACCTCTCTTTCGTGTCAGGTTGCAAGTATTTGTTCATTTTGTGCAGGTGTTGTTTACATAGTGTTGCTTGATTCTCCTACTGGTTCGATACCTTGGTTTCAAAACTGAGGGAAATACTTACCGTCGCTGTGCTGCATCATCCCTTCCTCTTTGGGGAAATACCGACGCACTCAAGCCACGTCAAAGGAATTTCTGGCGCTGTTGCCGGGGAGGAAGCAGTCTCTTCAACGTGCCAATCTCTGGCGCCAAGGAGACATCATCAACATCTATCAGGTTCCTAATCACAAATCTCATCTCCTTGCAATTACATTATTTGCCATTTGCCTCTCGTTTTCCTCTCCCCCACTTCACCAAATTTGCCGTTTTATTCGCCCTCTTTTTTGTTTGCCTTTTTGCTTGTTTGCTATCTTTGCTTGTGTTGCCATGTGCCTTCTATTGGCTTGCATCTTCGCTTGCTAAAAATCTATTGATATGGATCCTCATCCACTTGCTAATCTTTTCAAAAGGCCAAATTATGATGAACCATTTGCTAGTGAGTTGAGTGCACTTGATTATCTCTATGAAGTTTTGTTTGAAAATCATGAATCTGGAAATGTTGATGAAGTGTTGAAAGAAGAAATTTGTAAGGTGATTCATGATAGTTCATTGATTGAAAAGCATGATTGCAATGATGTTACTATCAATTCTATTAATGTCAATTATGTTAATGATACGCAAAACTACAAGCTTGGGGATGCTAATTTTGTCATGTCCACTTCTTATTACAATGATCATGATTGGGGTGATAATGCTTCTTATGATCTTGAAAATTTATTTAAGCCTCATGTTGAATATGTTATTGATAATAATATTTGCAATAGTATCGAAAGTGGGTTTGGAAGTGCGTCAACTTTAGGTAAAAAGAATCCCACATATTTGGAGTGTGTTCAATCTTATGAATTTTTTGATAAAAATGGGTTTGGAGAGGTCATAACTTTAGTTGATGATAATCCCACTATTTTGGAAGATGATAAAAACTGTATGCATGTTGATCATAAAGAGAGTATTGTTTATGATAGATATATTGTTGAATTTGATTATGATCCTACATGTAATTATTATGAGAGAGGAAATTATTGTTTTATAAATTTTCATGATACTAAATTACCTCTCTTCATGTTGAGATTGCTATCGTCTCTTTCTTCTTCCTTCCATATGCTAGTTTTTGCTTGCCAAGATAATTTGTTTGCTTGTAAAATGCCTATGCATAGGAAGTATGTTAGACTTAAGTGTGTTTTCCATATGCTTCATGATTCTCTTTTTGTGTTGCTATTATTATCTTTCATGAGGGCATCATTGAAATCTCAAGCCTATCTTAATGGCTATAAAGAAAGAGCTTGTTGGGAGGCAACCCAATGAATAAAATTTATTTTTATCTTTTTCTTTCTGTTTTTGAGTGTTAACGCAATTATGCCTCTGTTATGATTGTGTTTTTATGTTTTATTTAGTGTTTGTGCCAAGTAAAGCCTTTAGGATGATTCATAAGATGAGTAGAAACAATGCTGAATCTGAAACAGAAACTTTGACTCCAGTGCGCGAATTTTCATTTTTTACTGGAGCATGATAATGAGATGAAACTTTAACACAGTGTTTCTATACAAATTATTTACGTAGTACTAATTTTTCAGAATTTTAGAGTTACATAAGTATGGTTAGATTACAGATTACCACAGACTATTCTGTTTAAGACAGATTCTGTTTTCGTTGCATTGTGTGCTTGTTTTGATGAATCTATGGTTTGTATTGAAGGGTATAAGCCATGGTAAAGTTAAAATACAGTAGGTATAATGCAATAATAAAATTTGAATGAGTTTGCAACAGTACTTAAAGTGGTGATTTGCTTTATTATACTAACAGATCTCACAAAGGTTTTGTTGAGTGTTGTGTGATTGAAGTTTTCAAGTTTTGGGTGAGATCACGATGGATGAAGGAATAAGGAGTGAGAAGAGCCTAAGCTTGGGTATGCTACAACACCCCCAAGATAATATCCAAGGAGAAACAAGCAACTAATCTTGGGGATGCCCCGAGTGGCATCCCCTCTTTCTTCTACCGACCATCGGTATTTTACTTGGAGCTATATTTTTATTCGTCACATATCATGAGTTTTGCTTGGAGCGTCTTGTATTATTTGAGTCTTTGCTTGATTTGCTTTTTAGTTTGTCACTAGTATCCTTGCTGGACACACCTGTTTGAGAGAGCCAAAATTATGCTATGATTTGTTAGAATTGCTCTATATGCTTCACTTAAATTTTTTGAGCTATGGAATTGCTCTAGTGCTTCACTTATATCTTTTTGAGCACGGTGTGCTTTGAAATTTTGAAGAAATACTCTCATGATTCACTTAGACTAATTTGAGAGTTAGTAACTTTTGAAGAAATTCTCTCGTGCTTCACTTATACTATTTTGAGAGATGAAATCTTTATGCTCATGTTCTTCACTTAAATTTGTTTGAGCTTGTCAAAAGCAATGGAAATATATGAAACTAGTCCCAAAGTGATAGATATTCAAGGGGGATACAATAAAAACTTTCACGAAGATAATTGGACAAATTAAACTTGATTCCTTGTAATAGTTTTGAGACATGATGATAGTAATATGTGAGTCATGTTGGTGAGTAATTATGCTTTAGTAAGAATATTGGTGTTAAGGTTTGTGATTCCCTATGCAAGCACGAAAGTCAATAGTTATGTAATGAAATTACATCCTACTTATGGTGCATTATTCGGTGTTAGTTATGCTCAATGCCCGTTTATGTGAATTTTCGTTTCTTGGTTGGTTGCTTCTCAATCTATTTGCTAGCCTCCACTTGTACTAAGTAGAAATACTACTTGTGCATCCAAAATCCTTAAACCCAGTTTTGCCTTATGAGTCCACCATACCTACCTATATGCGGTATTTCCATGCCGTTCTAAGCAAATTTGTATGTGCCTTCTCTAATTTTCAAAATAAATTTCCTTTTTGTGTGCTCGTACCGCTCATGAAATGGTAGGGGGTATCCAATATTTTTCCATGCTAGATATGTTATTCTCAAGATGAGTGTTTATTCACTTGTCATTGCACGAGAGTACGGCGGTAATAGGGATGCCTAGGCCCGAAATGAAAAAGAAATTTACTTTATGTTGTCAAATAATAAATTCCTTGGAAAGTGTTGTTATGGAAGGCAACCGTGGATACGGCTAGCCATGGATTGTGGAAGAATGGTGGAAAAAGTAATAAACTTTACTTTATGTTTGGGAACCGCCTATGATATATCTAGCATGGAAAGTATTGAGAACTACTTTGTCGTTTTCGTTGACGGGAAAGGCATGCCACCCAAAATATTTTTGTCTCTCAATTTAAGCTTTGAGCTCTGGCACCTCTACAAATCCCTACTTCCCTCTGTGAAGGGCCTATCTACTTACTTTATGCAACTTTTACTTTAATTTGAGTCTCCATCTTCTCTTATAAAGCACCAACTAGGGGGCACTATGATCATACTTGTGCATTGGGTGTAGTTAATGTTTGAGTGTATTTCATGAATGGATCACTGATTGAGCATGATGGGCCAGGGATAACTTTCTTTAGTGTTGATATTTTGAAAGACATGGTTGCTTGTTGACATGCTTGAGTATTGAAGTCCTTATGTCAAAACTAGACTATTGCTTTGAACCATCTAAAAGTCCAAATGTCCATGCTACAAAACAAAAGAATATGTGATGAACATGTTAGGCAGCATTCCCCAACAAAAATTCTGTTTTTATCATTTACCTACTCGAGGACGAGTAGGAATTAAGCTTGGTGATGCTGATACGTTTCCAACGTATCTATAATTTTTGCTTGTTCCATGTTGTTATATTATCATTCTTGGATTGTTTACAATCATTTTATAGCAACTTTATATCATTTTTTTCGGACTAACCTATTGACATAGTGCCAAGTGCCAGTTGCTGTTTTTTACTTCGCAGAATATCAGTACCAAACGGAGTCCAATCGCAACGAAAATTTTTGGAGAATTTTTCTGGTCCAGAAGAAGGCCAGTGGGCCAAAGAAGAAACCAGGAGGGAGCCCAGGCCGCCCACAAGACACCAGGGCGCGCCAGGGGCCCCGGGCACGCCCTGGTGGGTTGTGGCCGCCTCGGGAACCTTATCCACCGCCTCTGAGCTCTATAAATACCCAAATATTCCAGAAACCCTAGGGGAGTCGACGAAAAATACATCCAGTCGCCGCAAGTTCCAGAACCGCGAGATCCAATCTAACACCATCACAGAGGGGTTCATCATCCTCATTGGTGCCTCTCCGATGATGCGTGAGTAGTCCACCATAGACCTACGGGTCCGTAGGCAGTAGCTAGATGGCTTCCTCTCTCTCATTTGATTCTCAATACAATGGTCTCTTGGGGATCTATTTGATGTAATGACTATTTGCGCTGTGTTTGTTGGGATCCGATGAATTTTGAGTTCATGATCAGTTTCTATCCATGAATATTATTTGAGTCTTCTTTGATCTCTTATATGCATGATTACTTATAGCCTCGTATTTCTTCTTCAAATCTTTTGTTTAGTTAGGCCAACTAGATCGATTTTTCTTGCCATGGGAAGAGGTGCTTTGTGATGGGTTCGATCTTGCGGTGTCCTCTCTCAGTGACAGAAGGGGCAGCGAGGCACGCATGTATCGTTGCTATTAAGGATAACAAGATGGGGTCTATTCCTACATGAATAGATCTTGTCTACATCATGTCACCATTCTTATTGCATTACTCCATTTTTCCATGAACTTAATACACTAGATGCATGCTGGATAGCGGTCGATGTGTGAAGTAATAGTAGTAGATGCAGAATCGTTTCGGTCTACTAATGTTGGACGTGATGCCTATATAATGATCATCGCCTTGGATATCGTCATGATTATTTGATCTTGTATCAATTTCCCAACAGTAATTTGTTCACCCATCGTGTGCTATACTCATGAGAGAAGCCACTAGTGAAACCTACGGCCCCCGGGTCTACTTTTCCAACATATTGCTTTCCGATCTATCTTTTTGCCGCTTTTGTTTTCAGATCTATTATTCCAAAAACCCAAAAATACCTTGCTGCACTTTTTATTTGCCTCTTTTATTTTGTGTTCTTGCGAGATCTATCTATCCAATCTATTACAACCTAATCTATCTTTTACCGTGGCGAGATTGACAACCTCTCTTTCGCGTCGGGTTGTAAGTATTTGTTCTTTGTGTGTAGGTGCTATTTACATAGTGTTGCTTGATCCTCCTTCTGGTTCGATACCTTGGTTTCATAACCGAGGGAAATACTTATCGTCGCTGTGCTGCATCATCCCTTCCTCTTTGGGGAAATACCGACGCAGTCTCAAGCCACGTCATGCCCCCATCCAAGCTTTGCCCGCGAACCATCTCGCCTTTGTCCATGGATCTGGCTTGAGTGACGAATAAGGATAGGGGCTCGAGCTATGGGCAACGCGGCATTGGCGATGAAAGTAAAGAGGGGTGAGGTGGATCTGAGGCGAGATGTTGAGAAATGGGGGGAACGCCCACTTCCCTTCTTATACCCCTCGGGGAAACTGGAGCAACTACCTTAATAGGGCGATGTCTGTCCCACTTTCTTTGTGGTTCCCACTTTGCCAAATGAGGCCGCGGGATTCCAGGCACGATCATCATGACACATCGATAAATGTGAGATCAACAGGTGACTCATCAGTCCTCCTGCCAGTAATGACGGGACTAGATGATACGCGAGCTCGTGACGCCTCAGTACCCGTGGCGCAAGGCGTCACCCACTGAAACTCGAAGCAGTGAAGTCGTGGACCTTAATACCGTCGGATCTTTGGTCTACCAAGCCCCGAAATTTCAAGTCGCTCGAATCCCCAAGCAACAAAGCCCCGAAACCTCAGGCCGCTGAATCCCTGGGCTGAGAAGTCGTTGTATTTCAAGCCACTGGACTATGGACCATCTTAAGAGGATTGCATGGCCTCGGGTCACGAGGCCGTAAAACTTCACGAAGCATCGCACAATAGCAAGAGCCACGTGACCTAGGAGATCCCACGACGGTCCCTCTGAACTCGAGAAGGCGATGTCCGAGAGGTCGCGTGTCTGCTGAGCCTGGGGACCCCTAAAGCCAAACTTATCAAGACATGACTCATTCTTTGCCACAAGATGAACCCGCTTGGGTTCTCATAAGCAATAACAAAAGGCTCCAACTTTCAGACACGTTCGGGGGATATTGACGATGCACTGCACCGGGGGGGCATCAGCTAGGAAGCCCTCAAGTGGGCTGGCCTCAGGGCCCAGGAGGCCCACACAGGATCTGACACCATAAGTTAGCCCTGGGGACCAGACAGGAGGCCGACAGAGCATCTTGGCATGCAAGCCAAGGTGACGGCAATATGAGATCCGATAAGCTCCATGTAAACCCTATCCCTCACCACCTATATAAGGCGGTGCTAGGTTTAGCCATTCTCATCTACTCTAGTAGAACTAGACTCTCGGTATCCTATTCATCATCCGTGTAATCCCCTCGCATGGGGTGCCGCAAAATCAATAAAAACACAAAGCAGGACATAGGGTATTACCTCCACATGAGGGCCCAAAACTGTGTAACCCCCTTGTGTGGACTCCCTTCTGGCACTTCCGACCATGCTCACCACCCTATTGAGGGTACTATCGGTTTTTCGTACCGTCATCTAGGTATGAAGAACATATGCAATCTAGACTATGTTTTATTTTTCAAATATCACATAGCAACCTGGAAATCTGATACCACTTCATAGGGCAGGGTTGTCCCGTGATACTTGTGATCTGCGTTGAGTTTTCCGTGAAGAGGAACGGGTTATTGCAGCACAAAGTGGGTAACTATTTCCCTCAGTTATGAAACCAAGGTTTATCGAACCAATAGGAATATCAATCCTCAACCGTATTCAGCGGCTGCACACAAATGAACAAACAACTTGCACCCAACGCGGGCAAGAGGGTTCTCAATCCCCTTGATCTTGTTGTTTGCAAGCAAATGAGTTGTGTAGATAATTGTTGATAAATGTAAATCGCAAAATAAAATAAAAATAAAAATAAAGGCAGCAAGGTAATAGTAGCATTTGCAAATATATAAGTGAATAGACCCGGGGGCCATAGTTTTCCCTAGCGGCATCTCTCATGTAGGCAACATACGATGGATAACAATTTACTGTTGGGCAATTGATAGAAAAGCGGATAGTTATGCGATTTTCACGGCAATGATCATGTATATATAGGCACAACGTCCATAAACAAATAGGCCGACTCCTGCCTGCACCTATTACTATTCCTCCACTCATCGACCGCTATCCAGCATGCATCTAGAGTATTAAGTAAAATAGAGTAATGCATGGAGAACGATGACATGATGTAGACAAAGTAAACTCAAGCAATATGAATGAACGCCATCATGTTATCCTTAGTAGCAGCAGCACAAATACGCATCTTGTCCCCTACTTTGTCATTGGGATATAGAAACTCGTCAGGTTGAACCTACCACAACGCACCACTCCTACCGATGAAATATCAATCTACTTGGCCAAAGCACATCAATAGATCAGAGAGCATTACAACGCTATAATGATCATGCAATTAAGAGACAATATATATCAGAGGTATCTCAAATACTTTTCATGAATAATCTGAACATAAACCCACAATTCATTGGATTCCAACAAACACACCGCACAATAGGATTACATCGGATAGATCAAAGCGAAGATGCGATGACCATTGTATTGAAAATCAAGAGATAGAGAGATTTCCATCTAGGTACTAGCTATGGACCCGTAGGTCTGTGGTGAACAACTCACACATCATCATGAGGGCAGCAAGGTTGATGTAGAGGCCCTCCGTGATCGACCCCCCCTCCGACAGGGTGCCGAAACGGAGCTCCAGATGGCCTCACAACGGAACAGAGACTTGCGGCGGCGGAAAAAGGGTTTCTGGACTGCCTTCAAGGTTTTTGCAATATTAGAGAATTTATAGGCCAGAGAGGGACGTCGGGAGAGCCACGAGGGGGCCACCACATATCAGGGCGCGCCCTGATGTGTGGTGGGGCCCTCGTGCATCTCCCGGCCTCCTTCCAAATGTTCCAGGTCTTCTTTTGGTCCAGAAAAAATCATCAAAAAGTTTCGTAGCAATTGGACTTCGTTTGGTATTGTAAACCTGAAAAGTAAAAAAACACGCAGAAAACAACAACTGGCACTGGGCACTGGGTCAATAGGTTAGTGCTAAAAAATATTATAAATTGGTAAATAAAGACCCAAAAAGTATCCTAGAATGATAATATATCAGCATGGAACAATCTTTGATGAAGGGTAACTATCTTGGGTGGATCATACTTTGACAATCTGACTACGAACATTCGAAGACGTTGCGTTTTAACAATTGCTAAACCAACTCTAAGAGGCATTGCCGAGCACAACCAACTTGACTACAAAGGTCTTAATTCTAGAAGGCGAATGAAGAACCACAAGAACTAAGATTACAATCTAGATATTGTGAATAAAGATGAAATCTTTATTGACGAAAGTTGGGGCTTCGTAAGTTGTTTCGGCCTAGTCATTGGACACAAATGAAGTATACGAAGTTACAACTATGGCTAACTTCTAACTAAACAAAACTCATGTCTAAATGGAGCCCTAAGGGTTGTATTTATAGCGAGATAGAGGGGATTTTTTTCACCCTTGGAAAGGTGGGACTAATATCCATCTTAAGTTGTTTTCCTACCAATACAGACTCTAAAATTAATCTATGAAGAGGCATCTTGAAATTACAAGGGTGATACTTGTGATCTGCGTTGGGTTTTCCGTGAAGAGGAACGAGTAATTGCAGCACAAAGTGGGTAAGTATTTCCCTCAGTTATGAAACCAAGGTTTATCGAACCAATAAGAATATCAATCCTCAACCGTCTTCAGCGGCTGCACACAAATGAACAAACAACTTGTCCCCTTTTGAGACAACCGGTGACGCACAAAATAAGCATGCTCGTCTAATGATTTCCCCTCAACTAAGCTAGTTGGGGTTTCCGAACGAGCACAAATGGATCGAAGACGACCCAAGTAGAGAACTTTATATGGATCCATAAGTCTTTAAATTTTTGCTTTAAACTTTCGGTTTGTTTTTGGTAAAGATTAAGACAACATAGCCAGGCAAGTGAGCAAGGTAACAAGCAAAACAAGCAAACTCGTAAAGTAAATATTTTTGTATTTTTGATTTTTATGAGACAAGCTAAATATAACAGCAAATAAAAAGAAGAACAAGTGAATGAAAATTTGTGTGAAGTTACTTGATAGTTGATGATGATATTCCCCGGCAACGGCGCCAGAAATCCTTCTTATACTTGTGATCTGTGGTGGGTTTTCAGTGAAGAGGAACGGGTAATTGCAGCACAAAGTGGGTAAGGATTTCCCTCAGTTATGAAACCAAGGTTTATCGAACCAATAGGAATATCAATCCTCAACCGTCTTCAGCGGCTGCACACAAATGAACAAACAACTTGTACCCAACGCGGGCAAGAGGGTTGTCATTCCCCTTGATCTCGTTATTTGCAAGCAAATGAATTGTGTAGATAATTGTTGATAAATATAAATTGCAAAATAAAATAAAAGGTAAATAAAGGCAGTAAGGTAATTGTAGCGTTTGTAAATATATAAGTGAGTAGACTCGGGGGCCATAGTTTTCCCTAGCGGCATCTCTCATGTAGGCAGCATACGGTGGGTAACAAATTACTGTTGGGCAATTGATAGAAAGGCGGATAGTTATGTGACGTTCACGGCAATGATCATGTGTATATAGGCATCACGTCCATAAGCAAATAGGCTGACTCCTGCCTTCACCTATTACTATTCCTCCACTCATCGAACGCTATCCAGCATGCATCTAGAGTATTAAGTAAAACAAAGTAATGCTTGGAGAACGATGACATGATGTAGACAAAATAAACTCAAACAATATGAATGAACCCCATCGTTTTATCCTTAGTAGCAACAACACAAAGACGCATCCTGTCCCCTACTTTGTCACTGGGATATAGAAACTCGCCAGGTTGAACCTACCACAACGCACCACTCCCACCGATGAAATATCAATCTACTTGGCCAAAGCGCATTAATAGATCGGAGAACATTACAAAGTTATAATGATCATGCAATTAAGAGACAATATATATCAGAGGTATCTCAAATACTTTTCATGAATAATCTGAACATAAACGCACAATTCATCGGATCCCAACAAACACACCGCACAATAGGATTACATCGGATAGATCAAAGCGAAGATGCGATGATCATTGTATTGAAGATCATAAGAGAGAGATTGCCATCTAGGTACTAGCTATGGACCCATAGGTCTCTGGTGAACTACTCACACATCATCATGAGGGCAGTAAGGTTGACGAAGAGGCCCTCTGTGATCGATCCCCCCTCCGGCAGGGTGCCGGAACAGAGCTCCAGATGGCCTCACGACGGAACAGAGACTTGCGGCGGCGGAAAAAGGGTTTCGGGACTGCCCTCAGGGTTTTTGCGATATTAGAGAATTTATAGGCCGAAGAGGGATGTCGGGAGAGCCACGAGGGCCACCACATATCAGGGCGCGGCCCGCCCCAGGGCGCGCCCTGATGTGTGGTGGGCCCCTCGTGTGCCTCCTGACCTCCTTCCGAAGCTTCTCGGTCTTATTTTGGTCCAGAAAAAATCATCAAAAAGTTTTGTGGCAATTGGACTTCGTTTGGTACTATAAACCTGAAAAGGCAAAAACATGCAGAAAACAACAACTAGCACCGGGCACTGGGTCAATAGGTTAGTGCTCAAAAGTATTATTAATTGGTAAATAAAGACCCAAAAAGTATCCTATAATGATAGTATATCAGCATGGAACAATCAAAAATTATAGATACATTGGAGACGTATCAAGCATCCCCAAGCTTAATTCCTGCTCGTCCTTGAGTAGGTAAATGATAAAAAATAGAATTTTGTATGTGAACTGCTATCCACTATGTAATCTTATGCATGTATGCTCATTGAGAAAAGATGAATCAACAAATATTAACATAGCAATAATTAAAATGTAAGAAACAGAATTATTAATCCTTAAAAGTATACGATCCTTAAGAAATGTTTACCCCCCCCATTCATCTTATTGTATTAGCAAGGCATGGCTCCATCTTCACCACATTAATACAAATGTTAAGCACCACAGTGTCCAAGTCAGGAAATTGGATCATACTATTTCAATATGCATCAACTTTTCCTTCACGCAATACATGAGCGTGAGCCATTGGACATAGCATTTAGATGGAATAGAATATGGTGGTAAATATCAAAGGGGTAAAAACTGGAGAAGATAGTCTCACATCAACTAGGCGTACCAACGGGCTATGGAGATGCCCATCGATAGATATCAATGCAAGGAGTAGGGATTGCCATGCAAATGATACACAAGAGCTATAAGTGTATGAAAGCTCAAATGAAGCTAAGTGGGGTGTGCATCCAACTTGCTTGCTCATGAAGACCTCGGGCATTTGAGGAAGCCCGTCATAGGAATATACAAGCCAAGTTTGTAATAATGAATAGGTAATTACCACTAGCATATGAAAGTGATATATCGCGAGACTCTATACATGAAGAGCATGGTGCCACTTTGAGGCACACGTGTGGTAAAAGACAGTAGCAAAGTCCCTTCTCTCACTTTCTCTCATTTGTTTGAATGGATGGTGGGCTCATTTGGCCTCCCCCATCTTTATTTTCGTCCGGAGTCTCATCTCGACTTATGGGAGAATCATCATCTCCATCTTTCTTTCCTCACTGGGACAATGCTCTAATAATGATGATCATCACACTTTTATTTACTTGCAACTCAATATGGAGAACTGATATGAAGATATGACTCTGTATGAATGCCTCTGGCAGTGTACCAGGATGTGCAATGATCTAGCGTGACATGTATCAAAAATATGATGAACGGTGGCTTTGCCACAAATACTATGTCAGCTCTATATGATCATGCAAAGCAATATGATGATGAACGAACTAGTCATGTGAAGTGACGATGGAATTTGCATGGCAATATATCTCAGAATGGCTATGGAAATGCCATGATATGTAGGTATGGTGTCTGTTTTGAGGAAGATATAATAAGGCTTATGTGCAACAAAGCGTATCATGTCACGGGGTTTGGATGCACCGGTGAAAGTTGCAGCGATCCTCGAGGTGAGAACGGGCTATGCACGGTACCGAAGAGGCTAGCAAATTATGAAAAGGTGAGATTGCGTATGTCCATGGTTTCACATTAGTCATAAAGAACTCATATACTTATTGCAAAGTTTTATTAGTTTATCATAGATCAAAGTATTATTCGCATGCCCCGAGGGAAGAGGTTGGTAGGAGTTAACCATCGCGTGCTTCCGACCCGAAACAACACTAGGATTTCAACGAGGAATAGAAATGCTCACACATCATCACCATGCATCTTTAATTTTTAGATGAACAAAAAGGTCAACCTTTCTTAATATCGACACTTCTACGGTTTAACAATTATGAACTCACACCTATTTCATATTACTACATCAATATCATTGACCCACAATTTCTTTATATGTTCTACATGATGGTTTTGATTATCACTCATTGAATACCTAATATTTTTGGACTAGTCTTATGACCCATGAAAATTGCCATCACTATTTATTAACTCTCAAACAAATATAAGTGAAGAATGAGAGTGAAATTATTTCCATAAAATCTACACGCCGCCATGCTCAAAAAGATATAGGTGAAGTACTAGAGCAACTGCTAAGCTCAAAAGATATAAGTGAAGCACATAGAGTATTCTAACAAATTATGATGAAGGTGTGTCTCTCTTAAATAGGTGTGTACAACAAACAATGGTTGTGGAAAACTGAAAGTAAAAGCAAACAAAAGCAAATAACGCTCCAAGCATAACTCATATCATGTGACGAATAAAAATATAGCTTCAAGTGACATACCGATGGATTTGAGACGAAAGAGGGGATGCCTTTCGGGGCATCCCCAAGCTTAGACGCTCGAGTCTCCTTTAAAATATTACCTTGGGGTTCCTTGGGCATCCCCAAGCTTATGCTCTTGCTACTCCTTATTCCTTTGTCCATCAAGATAACACCCAAAACTTGAAAACTTCAATCACACGAAACTCAACAAAACCTCGTGAGATCCGTTAGTATAAGAAACATATTGCATACTTTAAGTACTGTTATAAATTGATTCAAAATTCATAAATGCATAATAGGTACTGTATTCTAACTTCTCCATAGCTTATACCCGCCGATACAATCCATAGCATAATCAAAACAAGCAACTATGCAAGCAAAAACAGAATCTTTCTAGAACAGAACAACCTGTAGCAACTATAGAGAACCTATACTTCTGTAACTCTAAATTTTTTGAAGAATTATGAAAACCTCGAAAATTTGTATAGAAACACTATGTAAAAATTTCAGATCATTATCACGCTCCAGTAAAAAATGAAAATTCCTGTACTGGAGTCAAAAGTTTCTGTTTTCTTATCAGCATCGATTCTACTCATCTTGTGAGTCATCCCAAAGGCTTTACTTGTCACAAACACTAATTTAATCACAAAAACATAATCATTACAGAGGCAATAATCATGCTACTAATAATAAACATAAAGTTTAAAGCAAAAATTTAAAGATAACTATTGGGTTGCCTCCCAACAAGCGCTATTGTTTTATGCCCCCAGCTAGGCATAATGCATAGTTTCAAGTATTGTCATCTTTGCTCACAAGGGATCCACTCCCCTTCATGTCCCTCAAAACTAGCTCTTCTAAAATCTTACTTAACAAATTCCTCTTCTCAAATTTAGAGGAAGGGCTCAAGTGGTCAAAAGGATTTATAATATCATCACTAACATCATCATCATCATAGGGATCCTCATACAAAACATGAATTTCATCATTGATAGGTTCCCTAATAGTGGTTTCATGCCAATTTTCACTAAATCCTTCATTTATTCCTTTAGCAATCCACTCAAATTTATCACAATTATGAAGGAATAAAGCTTGCGTTAATTCTTCGGGCGAAACATTTCTCCTCATATTCTCACTAAAACCTTGGCAGTTACTAGATTCCATCATACGCAAAGCATATTTATTATGTAGGATCACTTCTATAGCGGGAGTTTCAGATTTTACTCTATAAAAATAGAATATTTTTCTTGCCTCCCACACTATATAATCAAATTCATGCATAAGGATGATGGTAACAATTTTCTTAATCTTAGGATTACGGATGCTTGGAAGTCCCAAAAATATCTTTTCGAGCATAGGATGGAGATGCACAAACTTTCTTTCTAGCTTCAAAATTAACATAGTACTAGCATCCACATAACAACTTGTCTCTTCAAGTATGGTTCCTTTAGTAAAAGGGATAGCTCCCGAGCACTCAAAAAATACTTGTATAATATGTTTCCCAATGATGTTCCCACTACCACTTCACATATTTTTGATTTTAAAACTGTCTGGGTATTACTACTAGGAACTTAATTTTTAGGAGGTTCATGAATAGCATAAACAATATTTATTCTCTCCTCTTCCGTGTAACTAGCACTATCTTCACTAGCGCTCTCAACAATAACTTTCTCAAACTCACACATGATAACTACTTCAAGCAAGCAAAGGGGTAAACTAGTAACAAGCAAAGATAAATATTTTTGTATTTTTGATTTTTATGAGACAAGCTAAATATAACAGCAAATAAAAAAGAAGAACAAGTGAATGAAAATTTCTGTGAAGTTACTTGGTAGTTGATAATGATATTCCCTGGCGACGGCGCCAGAAATCCTTCCTGATACTTGTGATCTGTGTTGGGTTTTCCGTGAAGAGGAACGGGTAATTGCAGCACAAAGTGGGTAAGTATTTCCCTTAGTTATGAAACCAAGGTTTATCGAACCAATAGGAATATCAATCCTCAACCATCTTCAGCGGCTGCACAAAAAATGAACAAACAACTTGCACCCAACGCGGGCAACAGGGTTGTCAATCCCCTTGATCTCGTTATTTGCAAGCAAATGAGTTGTGTAGATAATTGTTGATAAATGTAAATTGCAAAATAAAATGAAAGTTAAATAAAGGCAGCAAGGTAATTATAGCGTTTGTAAATATATAAGTGAATAGACCCGGGGGGCATAGTTTTCCCTAGCGGCATCTCTCATGTAGGCAGCATACGGTGGGTAACAAATTACTGTTGGGCAATTGATAGAAAAGCGGATAGTTATGCGATTTTCACGGCAATGATCATGTGTATATAGGCATCACGTCCATAAGCAAATAGGCCGACTCCTGCCTGCACCTATTACTATTACTCCACTCATCGACCGCTATCCAGCATGCATCTAGAGTATTAAGTAAAACAGAGTAATGCTTGGAGAACGATGACATGATGTAGACAAAGTAAACTCAAACAATATGAATGAACCCCATCGTTTTATCCTTACTAGCAACAACACAAAGACACATCTTGTCCCCTACTTTGTCACTGGGATATAGAAACTCGCCAGGTTGAACCTACCACAACGCACCACTCCCACCGATGAAATATCAATATACTTGGCCAAAGCGCATCAATAGATCGTAGAGCATTACGAAGCTGTAATGATCATGCAATTAAGAGACAATATATATCAGAGGTGTCTCAAATACTTTTCATGAATAATCTGAACATAAACCCACAATTCATCGGATCTCAACAAACACACCGCACAATAGGATTACATCGGATAGATCAAAGCGAAGATGCAATGATCATTGTATTGAAGATCATAAGAGAGAGAGAGAGAGAGAGAGAGAGAGAGAGAGAGATTGCCATCTAGGTACTAGCTATGGACTCGTAACTCTGTGGTGAACTACTCACACATCATCATGAGGGCAGCAAGGTTGATGAAGAGGCCTTCCGTGATCGATCCCCTCTCCGGCAGGGTGCCGGAACGGAGCTCCAGATGGCCTCGCGATGGAACAGAGACTTGCGGCTACGAAAAAAGGGTTTCGGGACTGCCTTCAGGGGTTTTGCGATATTAGAGAATTTATAGGCCGAAGAGGGACGTCGGGAGAGCCATGAGGGGGCCACCACATATCAGGGCGCGACCCCCCCAGGGCGCACCCTGATGTGTGGTGGGGCCCTCGTGTGCCTCCTGACCTCCTTCCGAAGCTTCTCGGTCTTATTTTGGTCCAGAAAAAACCATCAAAAAGTTTTGTGGCAATTGGACTTCGTTTGGTACTGTAAACCTAAAAAGGCAAAAACATGCAGAAAACAACAACTGGCACTGGGCACTAGGTCAATAGGTTAGTGCTCAAAAATATTAGAAATTGGTAAATAAAGACCCAAAAAGCATCCTAGAATGATAATATATCAACAAGGAACAATCAAAAATTATAGATACGTTGGAGATGTACATGTGAGAATGATAATATATCAGCATGGAACAATCAAAAAAGTATCCTAGAATGATAATATATCAGCATGGAACAATCAAAAACTCTGAAATCATGTGAGAATGACATGTTATGATGGAATGAAGTGATACTAATACGTCTCCAACGTATCTACTTTTCCAAACACTTTTGCTCTTGTTTTGGACTCTCATTTGCATGATTAGAATGAAACTAACCCGGACTGACGTTGTTTTCAGCAGAACTACCTTGGTGTTATTTTTGTGCAGAAATAAAAGTTCTCGGAATTGGACGAAACTTTTTGTGAATTTTTTCTCGAATATATAATGAATTTTGGAGCAAAGAACTACCAAAGGTGGGCTACCGTGGGGTCACGACCCAACAGCGCGCGGCCCAGGGCCTGGTCGTGGCCCCACGGCAGCCCACCTTTGGTAGTTCTTTGCTCCAAAATTCATTATATATTCCAGAAAAAAATCACAAAAAGTTTCGTCCAATTCCAAGTACTTTTATTTCTGCACAAAAATAACACCAAGGTAGTTCTGCTGAAAACAACGTCAGTCCGGGTTAGTTTCATTCAAATCATGCAAATTAGAGTCCAAAACAAGAGCAAAAGTGTTCGGAAAAGTAGATACGTTGGAGACATATCAGTGTCACTTCATTCCATCATAACATGTCATTCTCACATGATTTCAAAGTTTTTGATTGTTCCATGCTGATATATTATCATTCTAGGATACTTTTTTGATTGTTCCATGCTGATATATTATCATTCTCACATGTACATCTCCAACGTATCTATAATTTTGATTGTTCCATGCTGATATGTTGTCATTCTAGGATACTTTTTGGGTCTTTATTTACCAATTTATAATATTTTTGAGCACTAACCTATTGAACCAGTGCCCGGTGCCAGTTGTTGTTTTCTGCATGTTTTTGCCTTTTCAGGTTTCCAGTACCAAATGAAGTCCAATTGCCACGAAACTTTTTGATGATTTTTTTTGGACCAAAACAAGACCGAGAAGCTTCGGAAGGAGGTCAGGAGGCACACGAGGGCCCCACCACACATCAGGGGTCTCGCCCTGATATGTGGTGCCCCCCTCATAGCTCTCCCGATGTCCCTCTTCGGCCTATAAATTCTCTCATATCGCAAAACCCCTGAAGGCAGTCCCGAAACCCTTTTCCCGCCGCCGCAAGTCTCTGTTCCGTCGCGAGGCCATCTGGAGCTCCTTGCCGGCACCCTGTCGGAGGGGGGATCGATCACGAAGGGCCTCTTTATCAACCTTGCTGCGGCCTCATGATGATGTGTGAGTAGTTCACCACAGACCTACGGGTCCATAGCTAGTACCTAGATGGCAATCTCTCTCTCTTATGATCTTCAATAGAATGATCATCGCATCTTCGCTTTGATCTACCCGATGTAATCCTATTGTGCGGTGTGTTTGTTGGGATCCGATGAATTGTGGGTTTATGTTCAGATTATTCATGAAAAGTATTTGAGATACCTCTGATATATATTGTCTCTTAATTGCATGATCATTATAGCTTCGTAATGCTCTCGATCTATTGATGTGCTTTGGCCAAGTAGATTGATATTTCATCGGTGGGAGTGGTGCGTTGTGGTAGGTTCAACCTGGCGAGTTTCTATATCCCAGTGACAAAGTAGGGGACAAGATGCGTCTTTGTTTTGTTGATACTAAGGATAAAATGGTGGGGTTCATTCATATTGTTTGAGTTTACTTTGTCTACATCATGTTAGCGTTCTCCAAGCATTACTCTTTTTTACTTAATACTCTAGATGCATGTTGGATAGCGGTCGATGAGTGGAGTAATAGTAATAGGTGCAGGTAGGAGTCGTCCTATTTGCTTATGGACGTGATGCCTATATACACATGATCATTGCCGTGAAAATCGCATAACTATCCGCTTTTCTATCAATTTCCCAACAGTAATTTGTTACCCACCGTATGCTGCCTACATG
Source organism: Elymus sibiricus (assembly GCA_039707655.1). Classification (NCBI taxonomy): domain Eukaryota; kingdom Viridiplantae; phylum Streptophyta; class Magnoliopsida; order Poales; family Poaceae; genus Elymus; species Elymus sibiricus. The sequence continues at coordinate 207,996,023 of CM077663.1, forward strand.
AGAGATGCCGCTAGGGAAAACTATGGCCCCCGGGTCTATTCACTTATATATTTCCAAACGCTACAATTACCTTGCTGCCTTTATTTACCTTTCATTTTATTTTGCAATTTATATTTATCAACAATTATCTACACAATTGATTTGCTTGCAAATAACGAGATCAAGGGGATTGACAACCCTGTTGCCCGTGTTGGGTGCAAGTTGTTTGTTCATTTGTGTGCAGCCGCTAAAGACGGATGATGATTGATATTCCTATTGCTTCGATAAACCTTGGTTTCATAACCGAGGGAAATTCTTACCCACTTTGTCCTGCAATTACCCGTCCTCTTCACGGAAAACCCAACGCAGATCACAAGTATTAGCACCCTGTTAGCTCGTGGGTCCCACGCAGCTCCCCCGACCTTAATTCCTGTCCTATAAAATCACATTTTTGAAAAAAATAGGATAGAAGATTTCATCGCGTTTTACGAGACGGAGCCGCCGCCACCTCATGTTCTTCCTTCGAAGGGCTGATCTGGAGTCCGTTTGGGGCTCTGGAGAGGGGGATTCGTCGACGTCGTCATCACCAACCCTTCTCCATCGACAATTCCATGATGCTCACGACTGTGAGTGAGTAATTATTTTGTAGGCTTGCTGGACAGAGGTGGGATTGGATGAGATTGATCATGTAATCGAGTTAAGTTTGATAGGGCTTGATCCCTAGTATCCACTAAGTTCTGGGATTGATGTTGCTATGACTTTGCTATGCTTAATGCTTGTGACTAGGGCCCGAGTGCCATGATTTCATATATGAACATATTATATTATCTATGAATATAAGATTGATTTGGATCCTATCTTGCAAGTCGTATGCACCTATTACATGTCATGATCCGCATACCCCAAGGTGACAATAATTGAGATTCTTTCCGGTGATTGCCGTAATTTGAGGAGTTCATGTATTCATCATGTGTTAGTGCTTTGTTCCGGTTCTCTATTAAAAGGAGGCCTTGATATCCCTTAGTTTCCAATAGGACCCCGCTGCCACGCGATGGTAGGACAAAAGATGTCATGCAAGTTCTTATCGCAAGCACGCATGACTATATACGGAATACATGCCTACATTACATTGATGAATTGGAGCTACTTTTGTGTCGCCCTAGTGTGTAACTGTTACATGATTGATGTCATCCAAATCATTATACATCACCGATCCACGTGCCTATGTTTTTCTCATATTGAATCTTGCTAAGTTACTACTGTCGCTGCTACATTTACAATTGTTACAAAATTGCTGCTACCATTGTCACTGTTACTATTGCTACTACTATTTGTCGTGCTACTAAATTTTTGCTGCAGAGAGATATCCCAGGTGTGGTTGAATTGACAAGTCAACTGTTAAGGCCAATAAATACTCTTTGGCTCCCCTTGTGTCGAATCAATAAATTAGGGTGAAATACTACCCGTGAAGACTGTCGCGATCCCCTATACTTGTGGGTTATCATGACCTTTTTCTAGCGCCGTTGCCGGGGAGCATAGCAATATTTATTGTATTAACTTGAGGATATCCAATTGCCACTATGAAGAATCTGAAAGACACTCGAACTAAGATCATCCCCTCTCGCACGAGAGGAGGTAAGGAACTGCCATCTAGCTCTGCTTTTGATTCACCTACTGTTTTGAATCAGCTTGTTACACCACCACCTGTTGATCGTCCTGATATGTCACATGAACTTGATGATGCTACCTCTGAAATTAATGATGCTACTACTGCTACATTTGATGAAACTGAAACTGTGCCACTGATTGAATTACTTGATGCTCATATTGCTAAAGCTAGAGAACTTGAAAATGCTGAAATTGATGAAGATCTTGAGTCACCTATTACACCTCGCTCTCCCAATAAATATGAATTGCCTTATGTACCTAAAGGTTATGTTGTGGATGAGGAAATATCTAGGGACCTTCTTGCTTGTGAAAATAGAGATGACTTGAGGAAGCTAGTATCCAAACTGAAAGAAAAATCTATGATGGAGAAAATGAAACATGGTCCTAAATTTGCTACTTCTCCTATATTTGTTACTAATAAGGATTATGAATTCTCTATAGACCCTGAGTTAATCCCTATAGTTGAATCTGATCCTGTCCATGGTTATGAAAATGAAACTGTTATCGGACACCTCACCAAATTGAATGATATTGCTGCTTTGTTTACTAATGAGGAAAAGATGCGCTACTACTATATCCTTAAGCTTTTTGCTTTCTCGCTAAAAGGTGAGGCTAAAGAATGGTTCCTTTCTCTTGCTCCGGGTTGTGTGCATAGCCCCCAGGATATGCTTTATTACTTCTCTGAAAAATATTTCCCTGCTCATAAGAAACAAGCTGCTTTACAGGAAATATTTAACTTTGTGCAAATTGAAGAAGAGAATCTCCCTCAAGCTTGGGGGAGGCTTCTCGAGTTACTTAGAGCTTTGCCTCATCATCATCTCAAGAAAAATGAAATACTTGACATCTTTTATAATGGACTAACCGATGCTTCTAGGGATTTCCTAGATAGTTGTGCCGGTTGTGTTTTCAGGGAAAGAACTATTGATCAAACTAAAGAACTATTGAATAATATATTGCAAAATGTCGATGATTAAACACTTCTTGAATTACCGCCGAAACTTATTCAAAAGAAAAGAGGTATTCTATTCCTCAGTCCTGAAGATATGCAAGAAGCCAAAAGATCTATGAAAGAGAAAAGTATTAAAACTGAAGATGTCAACAAATTACCACCTATTGAAGAAATACATGGACTTGACACCCCTACACAGGTAGTAGAGGTAAAATTCCTCCGTACCTTTAATGAAAGTGATATACCTTATACTAAGACTCCTAGTCAATGCATGGATGAATTTGATAATTACATTGTTAAGCAAGAACATTTCAATAATTATGTCAAAACTCAATTAAGGCGTAATGCTATGATGATAGATCACTTGAGTGGCTTGATGTTTAGAATTTCTAATGATGTTAAGGGTCTAGGTAAACATGCTTCAATAGTTCACACACAACTAGACCAAGTTTCTAAGTGACAAAATGATTTGCTTGCTGAAATAAATGATAATATGAATGATCATGCTATTAGAGTAATGACTAGAAGAGGTCGAATGACTCAGGAACCTCTCTTTCCTGAAGGTCATCCTAAGAGAATAGAACAAGATTCTCAAAGAGTTAATGATGATGCACCTAGTCCATCAAATAAGAAAAAGAAAAAGAAAAAGGATAGGACTTTGCATGCTTCTAGTGAACCTATTATGGAATAACTGGCTGATAAACATAATGATGTTTCTGTTTCTGATGCTGAGACACAAGCTGGTAGTGAAAACGCATCTAGTGATAATGAAAATGATGATAATAATAATGATGAGACTCATGTAGATGCCTATCCAGACAATAAAGAGCAAGATAATGATGTGGAAATAGAACCTGCTGAGGATCTTGATAACCCACATCCCAAAAATAAGCGTTATGAAAAGAAAGATTTTGTTGCTAGGAAACACGGTAAAGAAAGAGAACCATGGGTTCAAAAACCCATGCCATTCCCTCGTAAGCCTTCCAAGAGTAAGGACGAGGAGGATTTTGAGCGCTTTGCTGAAATGATTAGACATGTCACTGTTCGCACACGCTTGACTGATATTTTGAAAATGCCTCCGTATGCTAAGTATATGAAAGATATTATTACCAACAAAAGAAAAATACCTGAAACTGAAATTGCTACTATGCTTGCTAATTATTCCTTTGATGGAGGAGTGCCTAAGAAGTTGGGAGATCCTGGTATACCCACAATACCCTGCTCTATTAAACAAAACTATATCAAAACTGCTTTATGTGATTTAGGAGCTGGTGTTAGTGTTATGCCTTTCTCTCTATATAAAAGACTTGAATTGAATAAGATTACACCCATTGAGATATCTTTGCAAATGGCTGATAAATCCACTGCTCTACCTATTGGAATTTGTGAGGACGTTCCTGTTGTTGCTACAAATGTTACTATCTTAACAGACTTTGTTATTCTTGATATGCCCGAGGATGACAACATGTCGATTATTCTTGGTAGACCCTTTCTAAATACTGCAGGGGCTTTTATTGATTGCAACAAAAGCAAGGTCACATTTCATGTCAATGGCAAACAACATACCGTGCATTTCCCGAAGAAGCTAATTTTGGTTAATAATATTAATGCCATTGAGCCTAGCACCACGGTCATCATTGGAAGTTTTAAAATACCTCTTCCTACTGTCAAGAAGAAATATTATAATCTTATTGTTGGGGAGATGCAAATCCCCCTTGAGGTAACTTAGTGTAATACGAAAATTCTTCGGTCTCATGTCAATCGGAAACAGTTATTAATAAGACTTGATTAACCTTATTAATGAATCCTTTTTGAAAGACATGTGGTTGATGAATTTAGTAAGCACAACTCTCTACACCATTGGTTTACTCTCTGTTATTCTTAGTTGAATAAAATAAAATGCCATGATTATCCTCTTTTCTGATTTTCCCGTGCATTAGAAATTGACCCAAAAATAAAAAAGTCTCAGAATGACACCAAATTTTAACATGAAATTTTCTGGAATATTTAAGAATTTTTGGCATTAAAATTACAGCAGGGAGGTGCACCTGTGGGCCACGACCCAACAGGGCGCGACCCAGCCCCTGCCCGCGCCCAGATGGGTCGTGGGGCCCATAGGCCCCCCTGTCTTATCGCTTTAGCTCACTTCTTCCCTTACCTCCAGAAAAATTTCATAGCTCTCTCTCTCCCGTGTTCTTCCACTAGAAACTGAAATTTTCGATCTCTTTGCTCGGAACTCCGTTTCTGAAACTGTTTTAAGGAATTGCTCCTTGGTATGTAACTCTCCCATTCATCCAATTAGTTTTTGCTTTAGTGGTTTATACTTTGCACATTTTGCTGCACTTGGTGCTACAGAAAATAAGCTTGCATGTTGAATTCTTTGAGTTCCAAGTAGCGGGAATGCTTAATATGGCCTCTAGGCATCCATATGAATAGTTGCTATCAATCTTGCAAAGTTTTACTGACATAATTTTGTGGTCCAAAAATTTCAGAAATTTGTTCATAGGGAGATGAACTTCTTTAGGAGGAATCCTTCGAGAAGGCACTCTGCGGGAGAATCATCGAGCGAGGGCTCAGCGCGGCAAGCGTACGTTGAACCTAGGACAAGTTTGATAGTCATGGCGGATGCTAAGTCGTGCCTTTGGCCATGCGAAGAATTCATGAGAGGTGCAGGCTTTAAGGAGGAGTTCGATCAATACATCTACAACACCGGCCCCAGCGACTTCCTTGCAGACAAGTGTGTCCAACGCTATAATCTTTCCCGTACATTCACACATGGATTTCGATATCACCCTCATAATTCTAGAGTGTTGTTCAACCTCTATGATAAGTCCTATAGTTTATCTCTAGAAGAATTTAGCGTGGCATGCAAACTTCCACTATGGGGCTCATTAGCTAAACCACAAACAACTGAGTACAATATGTTTCTTAGAAGCATGTGCGTTGGAGAGGATAGAGGAGTAACACAAGCTAGAATAAAAAGCATTCATTTTCCCTTTATCCGCTACTTTTCTTTGTTTAATGGGAAGTGTGTAGTAGGCAAGCAGGACTGTAGTGCATTATGCACTCCTGACTTGAGCCTTATTCATACTGCAGTAATAGGCGAGAGACGTTATAACCTAGGTGCAATAGTTGCCCAGAGGCTACACAGTAACTACAGTATTGGTGACTTGTATGGAGGGATTTATGCTTCTCGCGTAGCCGCAAAATTAAGAGTCTCACATCAACCTAATGATCCCGTGTTGCCTGATAAATATTTAGATTTTGAAGCCATGCGTCAACATGAGTTTCTTACAAGTGATGCCAGGGATTATAAGTACAACTTAATATTTGATAAATATAGACATGTTCATGTCACTTTGAATGCACCTGCTCTCTTTGATTTTCAGAGCAAACAGAGATATTTTGTTCTAGAGAACGAGATGGAAGAATATAAGGATGTGTTGGAGGCGGCACAAAAGGCTTCCACGAGCTATCTCTCTAACTATTATCCAAACCAGCCATGGTGATTACCAAGTTGGGCCAAAAGCCTAAGCTTGGGGGAGCACGTGTTTCTCACCGACATTACATTCATGTTCACACACTTCATATAAATTGTCGGTATTCATCCTCTTTCATTGTATATCCATGTTAGCTTTATTCTTACGCTTTCTTCTTGTGTGTTTGAAAAACTTTGAAAAACCCAAAAATATTTCTTGCTTCTTTTCGGTTTTTCTTTCCCTCTTTGATTAGTTGTAGTATTAAAAGAAAATCCCAAAAAGATTTCCTTTACTTGTTGGGAGCTTTCCCGTGTAAATAGTTTTTCTCGTTTTTGTTTTCCCTTTTTGTTTGTTTGCCCTCTTCGAGAAAAATCAAAAACTCCAAAAATATTTCAGTGTTTTCTCTGAACTTCTTTTCTTTTCTTGGAGGCGTTGAAAGAAAAAGACCACAATGAAAATGTTGAGTGGCTCTCAAATGCATAAATGTTGATCTAACAAAAAAAGGGGGCACCATTACCTTGTCTTCTCCTTTGTCTGAATATTCGTAGATTTCAGCTTAGTCCACAGCACTCTTGCACATTATTATTATCACATCATTCGGTCGTGCAAGTGAAAGGCAATAATGACGATATTGGATGAAGTGATCGTGGCAAAGGAAGCTGGCATGAACTCTTCTTGTTTTTCGTTTTTGTAAATATGTTTAGCTCGTTCGATCTTGATTCAGTGTATCATGAGTGAACATGTCTATGATGACAATTAGAGATCATAGTTTCTCTTGCCATGCTTAAATAGCTAGGAGTAGATAATTATTTATCCTATGTGTCAACATGCATTAAAATGGTTATGATGTGGTATGGTAGTATGGTATTTCCCTCTGAGTAATTCGAGAAGCTTGACTTGGCCCATGTGCAAACATGTAGTTGATTCAAAACCAATGCAGCCTTCATGATGTTTAAATTCAGAGTGTTCATATCCTACCCATGCTAATGTCCAATGTTAATTATTCACAATGCATGATTATGACCGTTTTCGCTCTCTAGTTGGTCGCTTCTCAATCTATTGCTAGCCTTCACCTGTACTAAGCGGGAATGCTGCTTGCGCATCCAAACTCTTAAACCCAAGTTGTTCTAAATGAGTCCACTATACCTACCTATATGTGGTATTACCCTGCCGTTCCAAGTAAATTTGCATGTGACATCTCTAATACTCAAATAAACTTCTTTGTGTGCTCGTACCGCTCATGGAGTGATGGAGCAGTCAGTATCTTCCATGCTAAGCAGGTTATTCTCAAGATGGACGTTTATTCGTCCATCATTGCACCAGAGAGGCTGGTGAAAAGGATGCCCAGTCCTGCAAAATAAAAAATAATTAAACAAACTCCTGGGACAAGTTGATATGTTAGCAGACACCCGTGGATTCGGTCAGCCATGGTTTGTGTATGTATGGTGGTAGGAGTAAACTTTACAATTCTGCTTGGGAATCGCCAATAATGTGTTTAGCATGGAAGATATTGAAAACTCTATCGTAACGTTGACAGGAAAAGCGCACCACCCAAAAATACAATTTCATCTCTGTTTTAAAAACTTTGAGCTCTGACACCTCTGTAAATCAATGCTTCCCTCTGCGAAGGGTCCTTCTATTTACTTTTATGCTATCGAGTCATCACCCTCTTATTGAAAGCACCAGACTGGAGAGCACTATTGTCATTCTTTTGCATTGAGTCTAGTTAATGTTGGATGTGAGCATGACTGGATATTTCCTACTCTGAATTATAATGTTTAGTGGCTGGTTGAACCTCGGAGGTGCTCTGCATTTATGTTTTGCGATCGCAGAAAGGGCTAGCGAAATACCATGTCATCATATTATATCATGATTGTTTTGACAAATTGTTGGCATGTGAGATATCTTATTATTGCTCATTAGTTGGTTATGTATTGCCATGAGTAAATATGATGCTTAATTGTTAACATTGATATGGTTATTTATGATTTATGCTGAAAACCTGAACACTAGCTAAGCATATATACAGCAAAACGAACCAAAGAGTTTGTAAAAGGTTTCTTTACCACTTTCAGTTTATCAACTGAATTGCTTGAGGACAAGCAATGAGTTAAGCTTGGGGGAGTTGATACGTCACCAACGTATCTACTCAAAAGTATCCTAGAATGATAATATATCAGCATGGAACAATCAAAAACTTTGAAATCATGTGAGAATGACATATTATGATGGAATGAAGTGACACTGATATGTCTCCAACGTATCTACTTTTCCGAACACTTTTGCTCTTGTTGTGGACTCTAATTTGCATGATTTGAATTAAACAAACCCATACTCACTATGTTTTCAGCAGAACTACCTTGGTGTTATTTTTGTGCAGACATAAAAGTTCTTGGAATTGGACGAAACTTTTTGTGAATTTTTCCTGGAATATATAATGAATTTTGGAGCAGAGAACTACCAGAGGAGGGTTGTCATGGGGCCACGAACCACCAGGGCACGGCCTAGGCCCTGGCCGCGACCTGTTATCTCGTGGGTCCCACGCGGCTCCCCCGACCCTAATTCCAGTCCTATAAAATCACATTTTTGGAGAAAAAAATAGGAGAGAAGATTGTTTTGTTTTTTACAAGACGGAGCCGCCGCCACCTCCTGTTCTTCCTCCGAAGGGCTGATCTGGAGTCCGTTTGGGGCTCCGGAGAGGGGGATTCGTCGCCGTTATCATCACCAACCCTTCTCCATTGACAATCCATGATGCTCACTGACGTGGCTTGAGACTGCGTTGGTATTTCCCCAAATAGGAAGGGATGATGCAGCACAGTGACGGTAAGTATTTCCCTCAGTTATGAAACCAAGGTATCGAACCAATAGGAGAATCACCAACACTACGTAAAGAGCACCTTCACACAAAGAACAAATACTTGCAACCCGACGCGAAAGAGAGGTTGTCAATCTCTCTACGGTAAAAAGATAGATAAGGATAGGATAGATTGGGTAGATAGATCTCTCAAGAACACAAAATGAAAAGGACAAATAAAAGTGCAGCAAGGTATTTTTGGGTGTTTGGAATAATAGATCTGAAAACAAAAGCGGCAAAAAATAGATCGGAATGCAATATGTTAGAAAAGTAGACCCGGGGGCCGTAGGTTTCACTAGTGGCTTCTCTCATGAGTATAGCACACGGTGGGTGAACAAATTACTGTTGGGCAATTGATAGAAGATAAAATAATCATGACAATTTCCAAGGCGATGATCATTATATAGGCATCACGTCCAAGATTAGTAGACCGAAATGATTCTGCATCTACTACTATTACTCCACAAATCGACCGCTATCCAGCATGCATCTAGTGTATTAAGTTCATGGAAAAACGGAGTAATGCAATAAGAACGGTGACATGATGTAGACAAGATCTATTCATGTAGGAATAGACCCCATCTTGTTATCCTTAATAGCAACGATACATGCGTGCCTCGCTGCCCCTTCTGTCATTGGGAGAGGACACTGCAAGATCGAACCCATCACAAAGCACCTCTTCCCATGGCAAGAAAAATTGATCTAGTTGGCCTAACTAAACCAAAGATGCGAAGAAGAAATAGGAGGCTATAAGTAATCATGCATATAAGAGATCAAAGAAGACTCAAATAATATTCATGGATAGAAACTGATCATGAACTCAAAATTCATCGGATCCCAACAAACACACCGCAAAAGTTGACATCAAATAGATCTCCAAGAGACCATTGTATTGAGAATCAAAAGAGAGAGAGGAAGCCATCTAGCTACTGCCTACGTACCCGTAGGTCTATGATGGACTACTCACACATCATCGGAGAGGCACCAATGAGGATGATGAACCCCTTCGTGATTGTGTTAGATTGGATCTCGCGGTTCTGGAACTTGCGGCGGATGGATGTGTTTTTCGTCGACTCCCTTAGGGTTTCTGGAAAATTTGGGAATTTATAGGCATCAAAGGCGGTGGAGAGGCGTCCCGAGGAGGGCACAACCCATCAGGGCGCGCCCGGGGCCTCTGGCGCGCCCTGGTGGGTTGTGGTCTCCTTGGCCCTCCTCTCTGGTACTTCTTTGGCCCACTGGATGTCTTCTGGCCCAAAAAAAATCTCCAAAAAATTTCGTCGCGATTGGACTCCGTTTGGTACTAATATTCTGCGAAGTAATAAACAAGCAAAAACAACAACTGGCACTTTGGCACTATGTCAATAGGTTAGTCCTAAAAAATGATATAAGGTTGCTATAAAATGATTGTAAAACATCCAAGAATGATAATATAACAGCATGGAACAAGCAAAAATTATAGATACGTTGGAGACGTATCACTCACCACCGTGAGTGAGTAATTCCTTTGTAGGCCTACTGGACGATGGTGGGATTGGATGGGATTGATCATGTAATCGAGTTAAGTTTGATAGGGCTTGATTCCTAGTGTCACTAGTGCAGGCGCCTGCTATACAAACGGTTTTTAACCCCTTTCCGTGATGTAGTCTCAAACCGTCGCCTTGCATGTGTGGGCGATAGGGGGGGCTATCCCACACGACACGAAAAACTCGTCGGCGATGGCTGCGCCCAGTCACACACGATGAGCAAAAATATGTCGTGTGCGATTGGAGGGGCCATCACAAACAGATATTCTTGGGAAGTCGTGTGAGATGTGCTTAGCATCCCACACAGTGAATCCCAAACGTACGTTTCCGTTCGCATTCTACATCACACACAATTTTCTGCATAACATCGTCTGTGTTAGGGGTGGCCATCATGCACGGTTCCTAGAAGAAACTGTTTGGCATAGGGCTGTCCATCACACACATGTTTTACGTGAAAATGTTTGCGAATGTGTCTTCTAACGCACACAGTTTACGGCCGGAAGTCGTGTGTGATTTTTCACTGATCCAACACGCCAAATTTCCAAGAACCGTGTGGGTTTGGTGAGGGAATCGCCCACGGTGTTCTATGACAAACCGTCTGCAATATGAAACCACAATAATCAGGCTAATTGGTCTATTATTTATAATCCAGCTAGTAAACAAATTGACACTTCATATCAAGCACACAATATATTTCATTTCGTATTACGGCAATCAGGATTTCATAATAGGAATACATCAGAGTACAACATCATATAGGCGTATCCTACCTAGCTACCCAATTACACGACATGACCGAGTTTCACATGCAAAATCTAAAACCTTTGGAAAATAGCATCATATACGGTAAATAGACAGATGAATCTCGTCTAGAAAACTGTTGAAGCGGAAGGCAAATATTGAGCCTTCGCTGATGTCGAAGGTCCTTGCAACTTTATGCCAGTGCCTGTGCATGGTTGCCCGCCCATCCTTCATCCTCTTGAGGAAGACTTCAAGATTATACCATGGGTGTTGTATGAATACCTTCCTCGGCTCTTGACCATACAGGTGGTTTGAGACGTATTCATCGATGAACAGCTTTGGAAAGGACTGCAAACAAAGATATGCATAAATTTTGTTTCAAAAAATTGTAATATCACAAAGGGAAAAAAGACAAGGTAAAAGCGATAGTACCATCCTATAGTTCACTGATGTCTTCTTCATTGTGCAGACAAATAGCTTGTTGTTTTTCGTCGCAAGTTTCTGTTGGAAATATGCCCTGGAGGCAATAATAAAATGGTTATTATTATATTTCCTTGTGCATGATAATTGTCTATTGTTCATGCTATAATTGTATTAACCGGAAACCGTAATACATGTGTGAATACATAGACCACACCATGTCCCTAGTGAGCCTCTAGTTGACTAGCTCGTTGATCAATAGATGGTCATGGTTTCCTGACCATGGGCATTGGATATCGTTGATAACGGGATCACATCATTAGGAGAATGATGTGATGAACAAGACCCAATCCTAAGCATAGCACAAGATCGTGTAGTTCATCTGCTAGAGCTTTTCTAATGTCAAGTATCATTTCCTTAGACCATGAGATTATGCAACTCCCGGATACCATAGGAATGCTTTGGGTGTATCAAACGTCACAACGTAACTGGGTGACTATAAAGGTGCACTACAGGTATCTTCGAAAGTGTCTGTTGGGTTGGCACGAATCGAGACGGAACAAGTAAAGAGACTTGCCGGTAACGAGATTGAACAAGGTATAGGGATACCGATGATCGAATCTCGGGCAAGTAACATACCGATGGACAAAGGGAATTGTATACGGGATTAATTGAATCCCCGACATCGTGGTTCATCCGATGAGATCATCGTGGAACATGTGGGAGCCAATATGGGTATCCAGATCCCGCTATTGGTTATTGGCCGGAGAGGTGTCTCGGTCATGTCTGCATGGTTCCTGAACCCGTAGGGTCTACACACTTAAGGTTCGGTGACGCTAGAGTTGTAATGGGAATTGTATGTGGTTACCGAAAGTTGTTCAGAGTCCCGGATGAGATCCCGGACGTCACGAGCAGTTCCGGAATGGTACGGAGGTGAAGATTTATATATGGGAAGTCCAGTTTCAGTCACCAGAAAAGTTTCGGGGTTTATCGGTATTCTACCGGGACCACCGAAAGGGTTCCTGGGGTCCACCGGGAGGGGCCACCTGCCCCGGAGGACCACTTGGGCTGAATATGGGTGGGAACCAGCCCCCTCGTGGGCTGGTGCGCCCCCCCAAGGGCCCAAGGCGCCTAGGGTTGGGAACCCTAGGGGGTGGGGGCGCCTCCCACCAACTTGGGGGGCAAGCTCCCCCCCTTGGCCGCCGCCCCCTTCTCTAGATGGATCTAGGGGGGCCGGCCCCCTCTCCCCTTCAGCCTATAAATAGAGGGGGGGTGGGAGGGCAGCCGAACCCCTTGCCCCTGGCGCAGCCCTCCCCCCCTACACCTCCTCCTCCGTAGTGCTTAGTGAAGCTCTGCCGGAGAACCACGAGCTCCACCGCCACCACGCCGTCGTGCTGCCGGAGCTCTCCCTCAACTTCTCCTCCCCCCTTGCTGGATGAAGAAGGAGGAGACGTCCCCAGGCTGTACGTGTGTTGAACGCGGAGGCGCCGTCCGTTCGGCGCTTGGATCGGATCTTCCGCGATTTGAATCGCCGCTAGTACGACTCCATCAACCGCGTTCTTTGCAACGCTTCCGCTTATTGATCTTCAAGGGTATGAAGATGCACTCCCTCTCTCTCATTGCTAGCATCTCCTAGATTGATCTTGGTGACACGTAGAATTTTTTTGAATTATTACTACATTCCCCAACAGTGGCATCATGAGCTAGGTCTATGCGTAGATTCTATGCACGAGTAGAACACAAGTAGTTGTGGGCGATGATTTGGTCAATTTGCTTGCCGTTACTAGTCCAATCTTGATTCGGCGGCATTGTGGGATGAAGCAGCCCGGACCGACTTTAACGCTTACGTGAGACTGGTTCCACCGCCTGACATGCACTTGTTGCATAAGGTGGCTAGCGGGTGTCTGTCTCTCCCACTTTAGTCGGATCGGATTCGATGAAGAGGGTCCTTATGAAGGGTAAATAGCAATTGGCATATCACCATTGTGGCTTTTGCGTAGGTAAGAAACGTTCTTGCTAGAAACCCATAGCAGCCATGTAAAACTTGCAACAACAATTAGAGGACGTCTAACTTGTTTTTGCAGGGTATGCTATGTGATGTGATATGGCCAAAAGGATGTGATGAAATATATGTGATGTATGAGATTGATCATGTTCTTGTAATAGGAATCACGACTTGCATGTCGATGAGTATGACAACCGGCAAGAGCCATAGGAGTTGTCTTAATTTATTGTATGACCTGCGTGTCAATCAAAAACGCCATGTAATTACTTTACTTTATTGCTAACCGTTAGCCATAGTAGTAGAAGTAATAGTTGGCGAGACAATTTCATGAAGACACGATGATGGAGATCATAGTGTCGTGCCGGTGACGATGGTGATCATGCCGCGCCCCGAAGATGGAGATCAAAGGCGCAAGATGATATTGGCCATATCATGTCACTTTATGATTTGCATGTGATGTTTGTCATGTTTTTACATCTTATTTGCTTAGAACGACGGTAGCATAAATAAGATGATCCCTCACTAAAATTTCAAGAAATGTGTTCCCCCTAAGTGTGCACCGTTGCGAAGGATCGTTGTTTCGAAGCACCACGTGATGATCGGGTGTGATAGATTCTAACGTTCGCATACAACGGGTGTAAGCCAGATTTACACATGCGAAACACTTAGGTTGACTTGACGAGCCTAGCATGTACAGACATGCCCTCGGAACACGAGAGACCGAAAGGTCGAACATGAGTCGTATAGTAGATGCGATCAACATGGAGATGTTCACCATTGATGACTAGTCCGTCTCACGTGATGATCGGACACAGCCTGGTCGACATGGATCATGTATCACTTAGATGACTAGAGGGATGTCTATCTGAGTGGGAGTTCATTAAATAATTTGATTAGATGAACTTAATTATCATGAACTTAGTCTAAAATTGTCTTTACAATCTATCTTGTAGATCCAATGGCCCACGCTAATGTTGCCCTTAACTTCAACGCGTTCCTAGAGAAAACCAAGCTGAAAGACGATGGAAGCAACTATACGGACTGGGTCCGTAACTTGAGGATCATCCTCATAGCTTCCAAGAAAGCATATGTCCTTGATGCACCGCTAGGTGACGCACCCATTTTCCCAGCAACTCAAGACGTTATGAACGCATGGCAGTCGCGTTGTGATGATTACTCCCTGGTTCAGTGCGGCATGCTTTAGCTTAGAACCGGGGCTCCAAAAGCGTTTTGAGCAACACGGAGCATATGAGATGTTCCAAGAGCTGAGAATGGTTTTCCAAGCTCATGCCCGGGTTGAGAGATATGAAGTCTCCGACAAGTTCTTCAGTTGTAAGATGGAGGAAAATAGTTCTGTCAGCGAGCACATACTCAAAGTGTCTGGGTTGCACAACCGCTTGTCTCAGCTGGGAGTTAATCTTCCGGATGACTCGGTTATTGACAGAATCCTCCAGTCGCTTCCACCTAGCTACAAGAGCTTTGTGATGAACTTCAATATGCAAGGGATGGAGAAGTCCATTCCTGAGTTATATTCGATGCTGAAATCAGCGGAGGTGGAGATCAAAAAGGAACATCAAGTGTTGATGGTGAATAAGACCACCAGTTTCAACAAAGGCAAGGGTAAGAAGAACTTCAAGAAGGACGGAAAAGCAGTTGCTGCACCCGGTAAATCAGTTGCCGGGAAGAAGCCCAAGAATGGACCCAAGCCTGAGACTGAGTGCTTTTATTGCAAGGGAACCGGTCACTGGAAGCGGAACTGCCCCAAGTACTTAGCGGATAAGAAGGTCGGCAACGTCAAAGGTATATATGATATACATGTTATTGATGTGTACCTTACCAGCGCTCGTAGTAGCTCCTGGGTATTTGATACCGGTGCGGTTGCTCACATTTGTAACTCAAAACAGGAGCTGCGGAATAAGCGCAGACTGGCGAAGGACGAGGTGACGATGCGCGTCGGGAATGGTTCCAAGGTCGATGTGATCGCCGTCGGCACGCTACCTCTACATCTACCTTCGGGATTAGTTTTAAACCTCAATAATTGTTATTTAGTACCAGCTTTGAGCATGAACATTGTATCTGGATCTCGTTTGATGCGAGATGGCTACTCATTTAAATCCGAGAATAATGGTTGATCTATTTATATGAGAGATATGTTTTATGGTCATGCCCCGCTGGTCAATGGTTTATTTTTATTGAATCTCGAACGTGATGTTACACATATTCATAGTGTGAATACCAAATGATGTAAGGTCGATAATGATAGTCCCACATACTTGTGGCACTGTCGCCTTGGTCATATTGGTGTCAAACGCATGAAGAAACTCCATGCAGATGGACTTTTGGAGTCTCTTGATTATGAATCATTTGACACGTGCGAACCATGCCTCATGGGCAAGATGACTAAGACTCCGTTCTCCGGAACAATGGAGCGAGCAACCAACTTGTTGGAAATAATACATACCGATGTATGCGGTCCAATGAGCATTGAGGCTCGCGGTGGCTATCATTATGTCCTCACCCTCACTGATGACTTAAGCAGATATGGGTATGTCTACTTAATGAAACACAATTCTGAGACCTTTGAAAAGTTCAAGGAATTTCAGAGTGAGGTAGAGAATCAACGTGACAAGAAAATAAAGTTCTTACGATCTGATCGTGGAGGGGAATATTTGAGTCACGAGTTTAGCACGCACTTAAGGAAATGTGGAATTGTTTCACAACTCACGCCGCCTGGCACACCTCAGCGTAAAGGTATGTCCGAACATCGTAATCGCACTCTATTGGATATGGTGCGATCTATGATGTCTCTTACTGATTTACCGCTATCATTTTGGGGATATGCATTAGAGACTGCCGCATTCACTTTAAATAGGGCACCGTCTAAATCCGTTGAGACGACACCGTATGAATTATGGTTTGGGAAGAAACCTAAGCTGTCGTTTCTAAAAGTTTGGGGATGCGATGCTTATGTCAAGAAACTTCAACCTGAAAAGCTCGAACCCAAATCGGAAAAGTGCGTCTTCATAGGATACCCTAAGGAAACTATTGGGTATACCTTCTACCTCAGATCCGAAGGCAAGATCTTTGTTGCCAAGAATGGATCCTTTCTAGAGAAAGAGTTTCTCTCGAAAGAAGTAAGTGGGAGGAAAGTAGAACTTGATGAGGTAATTGTACCTCCTCTCGAACCGGAGAGTAGCGCAGCGCAGGAAAATGTTTCTGTGGTGCCTGCACCGACTAGAGAGGAAGTTAATGATGATGATCATGAAACTTCAGATCAAGTTACTACTGAACTTCGTAGGTCCACGAGGACACGTTCCGCACTAGAGTGGTACGACAACCCTGTCCTGGAAATCATGTTGTTAGACAACGGTGAACCTTCGAACTATGAAGAAGCCATGGCGGGCCCGGATTCCAACAAATGGCTTAAAGCCATGAAATCCGAGATAGGATCCATGTATGAGAACAAAGTATGGACTTTGGTGGACTTGCCCGATGATCGGCAAGCCATAGAAAATAAATGGATCTTTAAGAAGAAGACTGACGCGGATGGTAATGTGACCATCTATAAGGCTCGGCTTGTCGCTAAGGGTTATCGACAAGTTCAAGGAGTTGACTACGATGAGACTTTCTCACCCGTAGCGATGCTGAAGTCCCTCCGAATCATGTTAGCAGTTGCCGCATTTTATGATTATGAGATCTGGCAAATGGACGTCAAAACGGCATTCCTTAACGGTTTCCTTAAGGAAGAATTGTATATGATGCAGCCGGAAGGTTTTGTCGATCCTAAGAATGCTGACAAGGTATGCAAGCTCCAGCGCTCCATCTATGGGCTGGTGCAAGCATCTCGGAGTTGGAACATTCGCTTTGATGAGGTGATCAAAGCATTTGGGTTTATACAGACTTATGGAGAAGCCTGTATTTACAAGAAAGTGAGTGGGAGATATGTAGCATTTCTCATTTTATATGTGGATGACATATTGTTGATGGGAAATGATATAGAACTTTTGGAAAGCATAAAGGCCTACTTGAATAAGTGTTTTTCAATGAAGGACCTTGGAGAAGCTGCTTACATATTAGGCATCAAGATCTATAGAGATAGATCGAGACGCCTCATTGGTCTTTCACAAAGCACATACCTTGACATGATATTGAAGAAGTTCAATATGGATCAGTCCAAGAAGGGGTTCTTGCCTGTATTGCAAGGTGTGAGATTGAGCACAGCTCAATGCCCGACCTCGGCAGAAGATAGAGAAAAGATGAGTGTCATCCCCTATGCCTCAGCCATAGGCTCTATTATGTATGCCATGCTGTGTACCAGACCTGATGTGAACCTTACCATAAGTTTGGTAGGGAGGTACCAAAGTGATCCCGGAATGGAACACTGGACAGCGGTCAAGAATATCCTTAAGTACCTGAAAAGGACTAAGGATATGTTTCTCGTTTATGGAGGTGCCGAAGAGCTCGTCGTAAAGGGTTACGTCGATGCTAGCTTCGACATAGATCCGGATGACTCCAAGTCACAAACCGGATACGTGTATATTTTGAATGGTGGGGCAGTCAGCTGGTGCAGTTGCAAGCAAAGCGTCGTGGCGGCATCTACATGTGAAGCGGAGTACATAGCTGCTTCGGAAGCAGCGCAGGAAGGAGTCTGGATGAAGGAGTTCATCACCGACCTAGGAGTGATTCCCAATGCGTCGGGCCCGATGACTCTCTTCTGTGACAACACTGGAGCTATTGCCATTGCCAAGGAGCCCAGGTTTCACAAGAAGACCAAGCACGTCAAGCGCCGCTTCAACTCCATTCGTGGTTACATTCAGGATGGAGATATAGATATTTGTAAAGTACATACGGATCTGAATGTCGCAGATCTGTTGACTAAACCTCTTCCACGAGCGAAACATGATCAGCACCAGAACTCTATGGGTGTTCGATTCATCACAATGTAACTAGATTATTGACTCTAGTGCAAGTGGGAGACTGTTGGAAATATGCCCTAGAGGCAATAATAAAATGATTATTATTATATTTCCTTGTTCATGATAATTGTCTATTGTTCATGCTATAATTGTATTAACCGAAAACCGTAATACATGTGTGAATACATAGACCACACCATGTCCCTAGTGAGCCTCTAGTTGACTAGCTCGTTGATCAATAGATGGTCATGGTTTCTGACCATGGGCATTGGATGTCGTTGATAACGGGATCACATCATTAGGAGAATGATGTGATGGACAAGACCCAATCCTAAGCATAGCACAAGATCGTGTAGTTCGTCTGCTAGAGCTTTTCTAATGTCAAGTATCATTTCCTTAGACCATGAGATTGTGCAACTCCCGGATACCGTAGGAATGCTTTGGGTTTATCAAACGTCACAACGTAACTGGGTGACTATAAAGGTGCACTACAGGTATCTCCAAAAGTGTCTGTTGGGTTGGCACGAATCGAGACTGGGATTTGTCACTCCGTGTGACGGAGAGGTATCTCTGGGCCCACTCGGTAATACATCATCATAATGAGCTCAATGTGACTAAGGAGTTAGTCACGGGATCATGTGTTACGGAACGAGTAAAGAGACTTGCCGATAACGAGATTGAACAAGGTATAGGGATACCGACGATCGAATCTCGGGCAAGTAACATACCGATGGACAAAGGGAATTGTATACGGGATTAATTGAATCCCCAACATCGTGGTTCATCCGATGAGATCATCGTGGAACATGTGGGAGCCAATATGGGTATCCAGATCCTGCTATTGGTTATTGGCCGGAGAGGTGTCTCGGTCATGTCTGCATGGTTCCCGAACCCGTAGGGTCTACACACTTAAGGTTCGGTGACGCTAGAGTTGTAATGGGAATTGTATGTGGTTACCGAAAGTTGTTCGGAGTCCCGGATGAGATCCCGGACATCACGAGGAGTTCCGGAATGGTCCGGAGGTGACGATTTATATATGGGAAGTCCAGTTTCAGTCGCCAGAAAAGTTTCGGGGTTTATCGGTATTGTACCGGGACCACCGAAAGGGTTCCGGGGGTCCACCGGGAGGGGACACCTGCCCCGGAGGACCACGTGGGCTGAATATGGGTGGGAACCAGCCCCCTAGTGGGCTGGTACGCCCCCCCCCAAGGGCCCAAGGCGCCTAGGGTTGGGAACCCTAGGGGGTGGGGGCGCCTCCCACCAACTTGGGGGGCAAGCTCCCCCCCTCGCCCCCCCCCCTCTAGATGGATCTAGGGGGGCCGGCCCCTCTCCCCTTCAGCCTATAAATAGAGGGGGGGAGGGCAGCCGAACCCCTTGCCCCTGGCGCAGCCCTCCCCCCCTACACCTCCTCCTCCTCCGTAGTGCTTAGTGAAGCTCTGCCGGAGAACCACGAGCTCCACCGCCACCACGCCGTCGTGCTGCCGGAGCTCTCCCTCAACTTCTCCTCCCCCCTTGCTGGATCAAGAAGGAGGAGACATCCCCAGGCTGTACGTGTGTTGAACGCGGAGGCGTCGTCCGTTCGGCGCTTGGATCGGATCTTCCGCGATTTGAATCGCCGCGAGTACGACTCCATCAACCGCGTTCTTTGCAACGCTTCCGCTTAGCGATCTTCAAGGGTATGAAGATGCACTCCCTCTCTCTTGTTGCTAGCATCTCCTAGATTGATCTTGGTGACACATAGAATTTTTTTGAATTATTACTACATTCCCCAACAGTTTCTTTATCTTAACAATCTTTCTGAGTTTCTTGATTTGACTGATATTCATGAACACATCATTTCCCCACATGCAAAATGGGTCGAACAGTGGGTCTAAACCTCTTACAGCAGGACCTACGTGTGCAAGACCAAATTATTATTAGAAACCTAAATATTAGAATGGTTCCTACAATTGCACAATAATGTACTATTAGCCAAAGGATCATGAAAGTGCAAACCTCGATGGTAAATTTCAGTGTCTCCCATTGTTCCCCCTGTAACGCATTTAAGATAGATATTGATCAGGTTTTAAGTGAGATTTGGCGTGCTATCAGTAAAATATGTTAATGAAAAATAAACGCATTGCAGATCCAACATATTAATTCAAGCCACATGGAAAAGCCAAGCGTGCTAAGAACTATGAAATATAGCAATTGTATGTTTCACATGCATAACAATACAAAATTGTACCAACAATAATCGAACATCACACTGCAGATGATCACCAAAACAAATGAACCAAACAGCTAACTGAGCATCACATTGGACAATAGAACATACTAGAAGGTCAGATTGCATAGTAGCATTACTTGCATATTTCACTAGAATTTCTTAAGGAAAGGCAGAAGCAACACATGCAACAGGTAAAGCAAACATGCTTAACAGGCGTAGCTACCTGAACACGGGTCATTAGTAATTAAGCTAAAAAAACAAGCTATTCCTCATTGTCGGAGATATCGATAACGATGGGCTTGGAAGAGGGCGAGGCCTCCACATCGTGGCTGCCCTCCTCATAGTGGTGAGTGGCCTCAGTCTATCCGGGCACCAACCTGTCGGCTCTGGAGTTGAGGAAAGCACGGGCACGCTGAGAAAACAACTCGTAGTCGTCGTTGAAGGCAAATAAGGATCTCTCGAGAAAACACATCGAGTTGTTGTTCAAAGCAGACAACTGCGTGGCGGCGTCCGAGCGTGAGGTGTCGACGGTGGCCTCGACGGCGATGTGCTGCTCCAAGATCTGGGGGTCGGCACGCATGGCAGCCATCGCGGCCTCATCCACGCGTGCGGTCGCGATTTGCTTCTCCGCTACCAGGTGCTCCTTGAGATCCTGGTTATACTGGGTGCACCATGTCTTTCAGCGGCGATTATGTGGGGGGTGGGCCGGTGATTTTGGTGGAATGTGTCGCGCCGGCGGTCGGAGCATGTGGAATGGAGGAGGAAGGGGGTGGAGGGGGAGGGGTGTGGGGAAGGTGTGGATTACCTGACTAGATGGAGGAGGACGAGCAGCAGGAAGGAGCGTGGCCGGCGAGGAGGCGGCACTGCAAGCTAGCTGTGCAGGTTTGACATTAGAAAATGAAGGGGGAAGCAGGGGGTGTGGCTTTTGGTTGGTACGAGGGGCGGGGGAGGTAGATATTTGTGCGGCAGCCCAAAATTTCGTTCGGTGCGGCGAAAAAGTAGCGCGCACAATCACATCGGACACGGTCCCTTTACCATAACTGTGTGAGATATTCAACAACACAAACGAATCCTATAGTTGATCCCGTGTGTGATGAGACTGAACGTGGAAATTTTGGTCTCCAAGCTTCCGGCATAAGATATCGGATACTACATTGCACACGGTACTTGCACTTCATTTTCATTTGGAAGAGAAAATGGGGATACGGCGGCAAATTTTGGTCCGAATTTCCCTCGTTACATTGGTCATCGACGTCATTGTTTAATTTAACAACACTTGCAAATTTGAGTACTACACAAAAGAGCCTACAACACTGCCCGCACTTACTTAATCGAGCAACTAATAAACATTAGTTAGTTGACCTAAACATTACTCTAACAAAAGACCATAGTGCTAGACAGAGACTAATATTCCGCCTGGCATTGGTTGATCTCCGCCGCCTCCTCGATGACCGGCTCCCGCTCGACGACCTCCGGGGTAAGGAGATCCATGGGATCCGTCGCCACATACTCCAGCACCTCGCAGTCTTCCTCCACCATCTCTTTGGATAAGGCCGCCATGAGCCGGGCATGGGCGGCCTTGCTCCGGGCATGGACGGCCACAATCTTGGCTAGGGAAGCCGCCGACGAACGGACGCCTGCTCGAGCACACTCAGTGATTACCAACTCATCGGACATGGGTTGTCGACCGGTGTCGGAGAAGGCAAATGTGATTTGTGCAGTGACCGACACGAGATGGGCGTGGGCGGCCTCGAGATGGGACTGGGCGTCCGCCATCAGGGCTACGGCGACCACCGAGAAACTGACAGCTGATGTGCCTTTCTCGCCATTTGCTATCCCCGTCGCGGTTGTTGCTGCCGCCCTCTCAGCTACAGCAGCTGCCATTCGGTTGCTACAGACGCCCTGTCGGAGGTAACAGTCGCGTTCAAGCATCTTGAGAGCGCGCTCATGGCTGATGCGGCCGCACTCGGACCGAAGTGGGTTGCCGTAGTTGCCCTCACGACGGGGATCCACGTCCCCATCTTTCACCGGCGACGATTGAAAAGTAAAATGCTCTGGGGAGTTCGTGCGGTAAACTGGCCGGCGGTGTACTGTAGCCGATGAAGCTTCCGTCCTAAGACATGCATTATGACTTTATGAGGATTGGCCCAAGATATTTTGTACTGCATCACACACGATTCATAAACTTGAAATGTTTGTGAAAGACTTGATTTTCAAAATGTTTTAAAACAAAAAATGAGGTTACTTCGACAAAGGACGGTGTTTGGATTGCAATAAGATTTATCTGCAGTGAACACTTACCAATAGCTGGGTCGTGCTAAAATATGGAATTATTCAGGGTCTGTTTGGCATTTTTATGCAGTAATTGAGTTTTCTAGGCATTTAATGTGTATAATTCAAATTTGAACTATCGTCCCAATGACCGGTGCATCAAAATGGGATGAAAATCATATTAGTGTCCATGGCTTCATCTTTAGGTCACGGACAAGAAATGGGAATGAATTTCAAACATATAGGGGTCTTGGCTCGGCCTCAAACGTTGAGAAACTTGGTTTTTAAATTACTGTAAATCCAAAACGCGTCAGAAATTCTAAAAACTTGGCATGTTGTCATGACATGGCACATATGTGCCATTGAATTTTTTTTTGTCCAACTTGGGACAATTATAGGCACAAGTCCCTTACAAACTAGAGCTTCTCACTGCAAGCTTTGTGGTTCCGATAAGGAACACGTCACCTTAATTACGTGGGCAAAACGACATCCGCTCATCTTCTCGCCCTGAACTTTTGTTAGAGGCAACATAGACAAGTAAGAGTGTCTTGCTAAAATATAGAATTATTTAGGGTTCTTTTTGCATTTTCATACGTTAGTTGAGCTCTCTAGGCATTTAATGTGGATAATTAAAATTTGAACAAAATCACAAGGTCTGGTGCATCAAAATGGGTTGAAAAAACATATAAGTGTCCATGGCTACTTTGGGCCCCATGCAAGATATGTGAATGGATTTCAAACATCTTGGGGTCTTGGCTTGGCCACATACATTGAGAAGCTTGGTTTTATATTCATGTATAAATCAAAAACTCGTCATAATTTCATGAAACTTGGCATGGTGTCATGACATGGCTCATACGCGCCCTGGTGAAAAAATGTCCGATTTGGGACAAGTTTTGCAACAAGCCCCTTACAAACCTGAGCTTCTCACGGGAAGCTTTTGTGGTTTTGATATGGAACGCGTCACGTTATGTGGGCGAATCTACATCCGTTGCATCTTCTCGTCTAGAACTATATATTTCTAGAGGCAACATATACCAAAATGAGTGTCGTTCCAAAAATATGAAAAATATACATGGTTCGTTTGGCCTTTTTATACTTTAATTGACTTTTATATGCATTATTTAACGTGCATAATTCAAATTTGAACTACAATCACAAGGTCTGGTGCATCAAAATGGGTTGAAAATAATATAAGTGTACATGCATCTTTAGGATCCCATGCAAGATATGGGAATGAATTTCAAACACCTCACACGGTCTTGGCTCGGGCACACGTACATTGAGAAACTCAGGTTTTAAATCATGTATAAATCAAAAACTCGTGAGAAAAGTCATGAAACTTGGCATGGTGTCATGACATGCATGGCTCATATGCGCCCTAGTAAAATAATATCCAATTTGGGACAAGTTTTGGCACAAACCTCTAACAAACCTAACCTTCTCACGGGAAGCTTTTGTGGTTTCGATATGGAACACGTCACCTTTTGTGGGCGAATCGACATCCGCTGCACCTTCTCATCTTGAACTATATATTTCCAGAGGCAACATATACCAAAATGAGTGTCGTGCCAAAATATGAAATTATACATGGTTCGTTTGGACTTTTAATACATTAATTGACTTTTATATGCATTATTTAATATGCTTAATTCAAATTTGAACTACTAACACAAGGTCCAGTGCATCAAAATGGTTAGAAAACCATATTAGTGTACATGCATCTTTAGGTCCCATGCAAGATATGGGAATGAATTTCAATCATCTCGGGGTCTTGGCTAGGCGAGAGAAACATTGAGAAACTCGGGTTTTAAGTCATGTAAATCAAAAAACTCGTCAAAAGATTCATGAAACTTGGCTTGATGTCATGAACATGGCACATAAAGGCGTCATATCATTTTGTTTTCCTATTTGAGACTCGTTTTTAATATATTTTTTCTTTTAGAGCCAACATTGAGAATATTACGTTAAATCATAGTAAATCTAGAACTGACACAAAATTCAAGAAATTGGGCATGGCGTCATGATATAGCACAAATATGATGTGATGTTTTTCGTGTCCATTTTGGAAAAATACGGACACATTAATAGCTAACAAAATCTTTTTGGAACAAAGAACTGTCACGTTTCCACGGAAACGGTTGCATTATTTTCAAACCGTGGGCGTTCTACTGCCCTTACGTGCTGCCAAGCGTCGCACTCTTCTATTGGCTAGGGCTTAGGAGGTGTCGTGTGAGCAGCTGCTAGAGTTGACAGGAGGCGTGCGAGCTGGCCTCCGCTGCGCAGGCTCATCGGGAGGCGTGCGGGCTGTACGCCACAGGCTCACCGGGAAGCGAGCCCTTTGACCACCGTATCCGCCCTCCTCGCTTCCAACCTGTCCATCAATGGCGCCCGAGCCGCTGTTTAATAGGCGGCTTTACTGCCCACTCACTCACAATCTTCTCTACATCTTCGCCTCCCATTCCCCTCCATCATTCAGACCTCCACTACGACCTACGCCATGGTGCACAAGGATTATATGCCACTAGTCTTCCAGTTTGGTGAAGTTGACACCGAGCCGGAAGAGATAGAACATAAAGACGAATGGGACGCCATGGACATGGCCCTGGAAGAGCTGCATGCTGCAGCGGATGTTCCCCCGACGCACTCGCCAGCAACCATCCCCGTGCCCGCGCCAGCAACCATCCCCGTGGCATTGATGGGCTGGTCGCCGAGCATGATCGTAGCGCTGGAAACCGCGGGCTTCAGGAAGGTCCCCGCGGACCCGCGCGAGCTCGTGTACGTGCAAGCGCCAACGCTTCCTCCCTCGCCCGTGCTCGTGCGCGCCCCTGCACACGCCACACCGGTACCAGTGCGCGTGCCCGCACCCACGGCGCCCGACCCCGTGCGCGCTCCTGCACCCGTCACGGGCCCCTCAGCGGATTGGGACGCCGCCATCGATAGCTTCCTCGCAGCGCCGCTAGTCGTCGCCCCCCCCCCCCCCCGGCCCCGCGCCCGTCGATCGCGCGACGACCGACTCTTTGATTGTGAAGTCCATAACATTCTGGTCTCGTTTGAAGAACTGTAGAACTTCGCCCCGGAGCACGAGAATGCCGCCACAGGACGCCGCAACCGCCGCAACTAGTTTTCTTTATATTGTATCTTGATTGTATGAATGTAAAGTCAAAGCTTGACTGAATGAAATCTATGGTTTGATGAACTAAGTATTTATCTCTGAATTCACATAGCAAACAAAAAACCATCATCGTTTTCTCTGAATAAACACTCATCACAAACGGTTCAGGTTGAATACCCGTATACAGATCGACAGCTATCTTTCCTTCGCCCGTAAGCCAAGTGAAAATATTGATGCGCAGGATTGGTGCAATGCGTCATCGCAAACGTTTCTCTAATATGACCCATGTGCCTAGTACAGACAATCCAGGAAGATTTGCATCTATCATATTGGGTAAATTGCCATGTTTCAAATCGGAAGCATTGGCATCTGTCGATCTAGTAACATTGGCATTTGTCAACATTGTAGCACTGGCATTTGTCGAATTTCGCAGGAACAACATCACTATTACGGTGCACTTTTGCAACTGAAATTCAGCAAACATGGATTTCATTCATAGATTAACCATTGGTCTTTGTACAAAATAGTTCAAATCGATAGCTGAATCGAACAAACGTTTCCCCAATCATTGCCAACCACGTACCGAAATAGCTATTTCAACTATATATACTAGCTAATTTAAAGTACGTGGTACAGTTCAACCATATCTATAGTTAGATGAACTGAACAAAATAGCCCCTAAATACTAGTACTACGGAGGGGCTTTGTACCACTTTCAGCAGAATCGAGCGCGCTCAGTAAGAGCAAGTGGAGGAGGAGCCTGCCGGCGAGTTGCTGGAGTAGTGTCCGTTGCCTGCCAGTGCTATCCTCCGGCGCTCAAGACGCCCCTCCTAGAAGCGACGGGACTCGGTGTAGATCTCCGCATTCCGTGCCGCCGCTGCGGCTTCTCCTGCAGCCACGGCGTGTGCGACCTGGCACTCCACCTCCTTCTCTAGGAAGTAGATGTAGCGTGCAAGGGTTGCGACGCAGAAGCCCGACGGCGGGCCTTTGGCGGCCTCCACCTCCCGCATTCGGGCCTTGGCGGCGGAGCGGGTGATGACCCCGCCGCCTGACGGCGGGGTCGTGGCAAAGACGAACGACGGTGGGGTGGTGACCTCGGCGGCTGCCGGCGTGTTGGCGGCCACGACGGCCACCGGCAGCAACTGCCTTCGGGCAGCGGTGGATGAGCGTGTAGTTGGTGGCGTGCGCACACCCACTAGGGACGCCACGTGCACCACATGCTTCAGAGGACTACCGCGCCGACGCGGTGAAGCCTCCCAGCTGGAGCTGTCCACTGGCGGAGTGGCTGGGCGACGACGAACGGCCGGTGCCATTGGCCATTGGGGGAGAATCAAACTAGACAAGCTACGGGGGGGGGGGATGAAGGCAATGTGGAGTCGCCGGCCGTGAGGGTTTATATAGAAGGTCGGCAAGCATTGGGGATTTCACCGAGCCGGGCAGGAAGCTAGAGCCGTAGGACGGTTTTGTGCGCGGGACCCTGCGCAAATGTGCGCAGGAACGGGCTCATCAAGCGGACGCGTGGCCAAAAGCGGTGCCGAAGCGTGCACTGGAATCCTCGGGCGGCAACGCGGTTACAAGACGCGAGAGAGGAGGACGGGGTGATGCGCAGGCACACGGGTCATAATTATAAACATCTGCGATATTAATACAGGCAAACGACACTTCCCAACGAAGCGTCGGTAATGATTTCATCCATCGCTGACAATTGTTTGGCAGCAACCGTCTGCTAACAACCCACACAGCTTGTCAGTATGAATCGTTTGGGTTGTTATTGGTCTTCCCACACAATTTTGATGAATGAACTGTTTGCCTGGTATCACACACACCTTGTTATGGTAACTCGTTTGTGTTCTAGCTCGATCAACGCAAACAGTTTGTCTGAATGAACTGTATGCCATACTTCACACACATATGTATTTTGAGAATCGTTTGTGTTATCATGTCTAATCGCAAACAGTTCATAAGCACCAACTGTATGCCCAACATCACACACGCAACTATTTTCTGAATTGTATTTGATGGATCCACCATCGCACATAGTTCGTGTCATTAGCGGCAGAGCTTGAACTATACCGTTTGCGATTGATGGATCGCACACAGTTTCCACGAAGGGTCTCTGATTGATGTGTCGTCTTTGGACCATTCTGTAGTAGTGTATCAATTATGTTTTGAGATTGATGTTGCTATGACTTTGCTATGCTTAATGCTTGTCACTAGAGCCCGAGTGCCATGATTTCAGATCTGAACATATTATATTATCTCTGAATATAAGATTGATTTGGATCCTATCTTGCAAGTCATATGCACCTATTACGTGTCATAATCCGCATACCCCAAGGTGACAATAATTGGGATTCTTTCCGGTGATTGCCGTAATTTGAGGAGTTCATGTATTCACCATGTGTTAATGCTTTGTTCCGGTTCTCTATTAAAAGGAGGCCTTAATATTCCTTAGTTTCCAATAGGACCCCGCTGCCATGGGAAGGTAAGACAAAAGATGTCATGCAAGTTCTTACCGCAAGCACGCATGACTATATACGGAATACATGCCTACATTACATTGATGAATTGGAGCTAGTTCTGTGTCGCCCTAGTGTGTAACTGTTACATGATTGATGTCATCCAAATCATTATCCATCACCGATCCACATGCCTACGCTTTTCTCATATTGAATCTTGCTAAGTTACTACTGCCGCTGCTACTGTTACAACTGTTACAAAATTGCTGCTACCGCTGTCACTGTTACTATTGCTACTACTATTTGCCATGCTACTAAATTTTTGTTGCAGAGAGATATCCCAGGTGTGGTTGAATTGACAACTCAACTGCTAAGGACAATAAATACTCTTTGGCTCCCCTTGTGTCGAATCAATAAATTAGGGTGAAATACTACCCGTGAAGACTGTCGCAATCCCCTATACTTGTGGGTTATCAGACACCTTCATCTATTAATCCTAGACTTATTTCGTGGCGTAGTGGAATATCAATGAGATAGTGCGGATGTGAACAACCAACAATTTCTAGTGCTTCTTCTTGCATAGAGCAGATAATGGGCTCACGGTTAGTAAACTGAAGCAAAGAAAAAAATGAAAACATAAGTCATGACATGGCATCACACTAGAGTAAGGAAATTCGGTAATTTCATTGCATGCTTGCTAATATGGCATGATAGTTGAGTTGACATGTGTGCATGTCAAGATAAATAGAGTAGTGAGGATAACTCTCTCCCCGCGCGTTGTTTCGGTAACTTCGTTATAAAATGCATAAGTAATTGCTAAAAATAACTAAATCTCATGAAAATAAAGTATAAGCTTGAAAATCAAAAAAAGAAAGTGTCTAAAAATAGAATAAAAACTTTTGAAAATTACAGTTAAAAATGTCTTTTGAAACAAAAATGTGAAGGATGACTAACATGGATATGTGATGTGGCAGCGTTACATGCTTAGACTAATACAAGAATAGTTGTAATTTATAAGTGAAATGCATGACTCGCTTATGTGGCAGATTTTGCATGGCTTAGTGGGAGAGAAAAGACTTAATGCATTGCTTAGTAGGACATTGAGGTGGACACTTTGCATGGGAGAGAATTGGGACCAACTTCTTAAGAATGTAAGATTTTTGTAACGACATGGGCTATGAGTGTGATAGTGATAGGGATGTACCTTCACTCACTCACCTATGTCCATTGGGCAAGTGGTGTCTGTGTATGACGAGGTTGATGAGGCGGGTGTGTTGGAGCTAATTTCGAGGCTCTCTTTGCAAAAGAGCTTTGCGACTTGCTCTCCAGCTTGGAGGCGACTATCCCTAGGTCCGATAAGGATATTGCATGTCTCCTGATAGGAAGACTATCTGGGGAAATATCAAGAAGGTGGAGAAATCTCTCTGGAGGAAAGGCAAGAAGAGTGGGCCATAAGGAAGTTGTCTATGTCTGCTTAATGCATGTTCCTCTGTCTCTTGGTATGTCTTCATGGTTTGGCTTATCACCATGGATTTGGTGGTCTTAGGGCATCTCCAACGCGGACCCTCAAACCGCCCTCATCCATTTAGACCATGCAGTCTGAACGTGTTTTGCCATCCAACGCAGGCTGGCTCAGACATCTTGTAGGAACGAAGTATGTCTACTAGTGGGGGTGAATGGGAGATTTAAAATTTCTTTCGAGAAACTTCAAATCCATTAGAACCCAGCAGTGGAATAAATAGAACAGATACAAGTCTACAATATAAAACTACCAAAGCAAATCGAGAGCACGTACCGAACATAAATCACATGGTCAAAATTTAACTGAGGATAAACACAACCGAAGATAAAGCAGGGTTAAGAGGTAACCAGCGATGCTCGATGGCGACAAGATATTTGTTCGACCAGTTCACTCTTAACCAAAAGAACTACATCTGATTGGAGGAACTTGTGATTTAACACAAAAGATAAACTCTCTTCATCCCATTCTCATCAACAACTAGTTCGTCGACTAGTGTCAATCACTCGGGATAGATGCTGGAGGTGATCTCCATAACCTTCACAGACTTTGTCTTCGTGAACCACAATTATTCTTGGTCACTGAAGAATTTGACACCTGACTGTCTAGAGAGTTGGCAGCTCTCAAGAGTAATAGGTGGAGCATACTAGACTTAGATTCCAGTGATGCTAAACCAATATCTAATTTTTTGGCTCTGATGTTTTTTCTGTCGGTGGATTTTAAACCCTAATCTTTTAGAGAGAGGGTGCTCACACAAACTTGTCGGAATCACACGGAGCAGACAACGGTGAACGTTGGAGCGGGGTGGCCATTTATAGCCGCGGCCTTCCCGAGAGGGAAAAGACCATTTCGGCCAACCAACACGTTTCCAACGGTCTGATTTCAAACGGACCCGATGACTTTATTTGAGGAACAAGTAAGCTGACTCCTCAGTCTGAATCAAATCTCTCACAGCCCAGAAGAACAACGACTCTTGCAGACGAGTATTTTTTTGGAACACAAAGAGATTTCTCGCAACTGACATAGGTTCCGGTTTAGCATCAGAGAAACATAAGTTTCAAACACTATACCCCTCTTAATAGTATGGTGGTCCTATGACTCAAGAAAGAGAAAATGAACTACGAAAGAAAACACTATGTCTTTTTTATGTCTTCATTTTTCTCGGTTGCAATCAATTTCTTCGGACCAGGTATCAATGCAATTGTTTCACTTCAACAACTTTTTGGGGTCAACTTCGTCACGCATAATCTTCGATGATAATCTTCACTACAACGCATGTGATTATCTTCAGAGTTTTTATCAAACTCCTCTTGAGTCGAGGGACCTAAAATCTTTGTGTACACTAGCAAACAGATTAGCCCCTCACTGTTTATGACAACAATCTACAAAACAAAAGGACACAAATTATTGCACCAACACATCCTTTTTCTAGCAAGCTGGAGGCAAACTTGTAGGAGAGTGTGGAGGGGGGCTTTACGGGAGTCTGAACAACAACCACGTAGGACCCCGACACCCCAGGCCCACTGAAATACTCTTCCTAGTCCCCTTTTCTTCCAATCCACCATTGCTCCCCCTTCCTTTAATCCGCACTCTCGTCGTCTATCGTCGCCGCTGTACCTCTCTGACCGCCCCTCAAGCATCCTCGGACGTCCTCACAACCCACCCACGAGACTGCCAACCTTGGACTATGCCGATGTCCATCCAGGAATCCCTCCGCATCCATGCCGATGCCGTCCATGGCGGACGGCGCCCGACAGTAGTTCGGTCAAATGCCATTTGAGATCGTAGGTCTTGCTTTATGTACTCTACATTTTGGTTAATTCATTTATTCACTCAATGTTGATATACACAATTTATAGCCTAGATGTGCTACCATGACGTACTACATGACCGAGGGTAGGCCATTCACACACATACAGTGATGGATGAACCTCAAGGGACAGTTTGTGTTGGACGATGTGTCTCGGTTCTGGTTCTAGTATCATTCAATTTGGAATATATGATTCTGAAAATCATGTTGAACACCCGATTATCTTGTTGAATTTGAACTATTGTTGTATTAGAGATATTTGCATGGATGAATTGTGCCATTTCTATAACTACTTTGAGGGTCGCGTGCTATTTTCTATAAATTATGTTCGTACTTTGCTGAATTCCGTGTGTTTGCATGAATTTCGTTCGATTTGTTGAAATCCGCTTTGAAATGCATGCAGACATGGTTGGATGACCCTCTCTCGCATGAGTGTTCGTGGACAGGTTTTCACCTGTCCACGGACGGATATGGTGTCCGATTTGAAAATCAATGTTGGAGATGCCCTTGGAACAACTCCAACCGACCAACCCATTTCGTCCGCATGTGTCTGTCTGGGTCAGCGCGGGCACAAAAAACCGACCCAACGCGGCGAGCCAAACGGACACACGTCCGCTTTTTGTCCGCTGCGCGACTCATTTGGAGCCCAAATTTGGGCCTCGTTTGCGTCGACTCGGACACGAAGCGGACACGCGCCTCACCCGCTTACTCCTTCCCCTGGCTCACCCATCTGTGGCACATTGGTCATTCTATCTTCCTCCCAGCACTCCCGGCCGGCACCCCCCGTTGCCGCCGCCACCCATCTCCGGATCCGTGCCCATGCAAGCTGTTCGCACCCACCCCGCAGCCGGCTACCTTCCAACACCCCCGCCCAACGCCTTACCCCCACCGTCGCCGGAGCATCTCTCGATCCCCGCCAGCACCTCCTCGCTCGGCCCCCGCGCCTGGCAGTGCCTCCTCGCCCACCTCTGCCTACTGGCCGGACGCCTACATGCTCGCCAGACGTCGATGTCGGCGACAGCACCTCCTCGCGCTCCCTTGACAACTTCTTCGACGGCGCCCGCAAGTTGTTCGACGGTTTTACCGCAAGGTACGAATGGACTCCGGCAACGAGTTCTTTTTCCACCATTTCATTTGCGACTCAGATGATTCTTCATCCGACGACGAGGAACTTGTGACCGTTGTGTTGGTCGTCCATGACCACGTTAGCAGGCAGCGGCCGATGTTCCGGGGCTCGATTCCGGGGGACACTCCGGCATTGAATCGCAACCGAGAGAGCGGTCTTTTCCTACTCTGGAAGGATTACTTCGAGGCACCTAAATCGCTCTTTCCACCACACCTATTTCAGTGCCATTTCCGGATGGCTAAACATGTGTTCAATCGTATCCGGGAGGGGTGGTGGGATACGATAAGTATTTCGAGTGCAAGGAGGATGCCCTGGGAAAGGTTGGCTTCTCCTCTTATCAGAAATGCACTGCGACTATTCGGATACTTGCTTACAGAGTTCCTGGTGATCTCATTGATGAGTATGTCCGTATGAGTGAGTCCACGTGCCTGGAATCCATATATAGGTTTTGCAAGGCTGTGGTAGCAGTGTTTGGGTCTGAGTACCTGAGAGAGCCAAATGCTGCGGATAATGCCCGGTTGTTGGCGATGAATGCCAGTAGGGGCTTTCCGGGGATGCTTGGTAGCATAGATTTTTTGCACTGGGAGTGGAAGAACTGTCCTTGTGCTTGGCAGAGGCAGTATAAGGGCCATGTCAAAGCTTGCACCGTCATACTCGAGGTCGTGGCATCACAAGATCTCTGGATATGGCACTCTTTCTTCGACATGGCCGGATCTCACAACGATATCAACGTGCTTCAACGATATCCGGTGTTTGCAAGGCTTGCAGAAGGCAACAATCCGAAGGTTTATGTTGAGATCAATGACCACCAGTACGAAAATGGATACTACCTAGATGATGGTATCTATTCTCAGTGGACTACTCTTGTGAAGACAATCCCCGACCCTATAGGAGATAAAAGGAAGAGATTTGCCCAGGAACAAGAGAGCGCTAGGAAGGATGAGAGCGTGCCTTTGATGTTCTTCAATCTCGATGGGGCATCGTTCGGTATCCCGCTAGAACTTGAAGCACCAAGAAGTTGTGGAAGGTGATGACAGCTTGCGTGATCATGCACAACATGATCGTTGAGGATGAGCGTCCGAAACGTATCTACGACCAAGGGTTTCAGTTTCAGACAATGTTATGCCTGAGCATGGAGGAGCGGCAACGTTCACATAGTTCACCGAATTTCATCATCAAATGCGTAATTGGGAAACTCATGTTCAGCTGCAAGATGATTTGGTTGAGCATATGCGGGCTCATGTTGGCAACCGATACATGTATTGGTCTATTTTATTTGAGACAATTTAATTTATATTTGGCTTGTAAACTATGAGATATTTTTATTCGTTGTGAAACTATGAGATATTTGTATTTTGTTTAAATTTTGTGAACTACGAACAATTTTTTTCCTATGTTTGAATGCAAAAGAGTAAAAAATGAACGCCGGTCGGCCGTGATGACGAAAACGCGTTCGCGCATTGGGCGCACGGCCAACCCAAACGCAAAAGATGGCGGACGTGCCCATCCAAACGGACAAAGCAAACGTCTGTTTGGATCGGCCGGTTGGAGTTGCTTTTAGTTATCTTTTGTTGGGGTGTTTTTGTTGAAGATTCTCCAACGACGTAGAAATGTGAGGGCCTATATTTGTTGCATGCTAGAGATGTTTGTAGGGTTGACACTGGGTTTAGACTGTGTTTCTAACGGCTTTCATTAACTTGAAAAATCTCTTCTGCTCAATTAATCAATGGGACAATTCTTTTGCCTCTATTTAAAAAAATTGTTTTCCAATAGAATAAAAAAACACAAAGTTTGATAAAGAAGCCTTATTAAAGCTGGGGTACAGCTTACACATGTGTCCGCAGAAGAAGGACCATCATCGCACCGGGGTTCCTGGATATCAGCCGTACGTGTCGGCGGTGGCCTCCCCAAATCCCACGTGCGGCGTGCCCCAGCCCAAAGTCATCATCATCCATAATGCGCCGTAGGCTGTAGCACCTGATTCCTGTTGTCGCCGCAACAAACACTGTTAGCTGTTGAGTTTCCATCATCCCACCATCCGAGCAGGAGTAGTGTAGAAAAAGAAGAATAAATCGATGCCGATTTGGCGGGTCAGAGAAAACAATGTTGTACGATGCCGTTTCTATTCGTGCAAATTAGTGGGAAACGTGGGATCATCACGGAATGAAGGAAGGTAGGTTCGCCGGCCGGCCGGCCGGCGACCCGTTGACTTGGGCGCGTGGTCCCCACGGAGAGCGCCCGATTTGGCAGAGCCGATCGATTCCGGCCACCAGACACGCTCGTTTCTTTCCTTAAATTCCATTTGGGCCACATATAATGACGATCGTGGTTTGAGCATTGGGCGACGTTGCATCGCAGCTGTGGTTGCCCTCCATCCACAGTACAGTCGTACTACCACCAGTCTTTAGCGAGGGCACATCTGCGTCGGTATAGTGCGACTCGTCGTCAAGGCTCTTTCATGGGAAAAAAAAACTTGTCTGGAGGGTATAATCGTAATTAGGCGACACTGGTCAGTAGAGAGTGGAGGAGTAAAGCGAGGGAGCCAGAAAGAAACGGCCCTACGTACACAACATATCAATGCGGCCATCCATCATAAGTAGCTCGTCAGGGGAACCCAGTGCGGCAGCCGCAGCAGCCATTGAATTGGCTCGCCAGACCTCCACATAGCCAGCCCGGACAAGCGCGGTGGCTAAACCCAGAAGATAGATAGGGAGACAGCCACCACCAGCAGCAGCAGCAGCAGGCCATGGAGAACGGCGAGGGGGCGTACGCGCAGGACGGCTCCGTCGACCTCCGCGGCAACCCCGTCCTCCGCTCCAAGCGCGGCGGCTGGACCGCCTGCGCCTTCATCGTCGGTACTGGCCTCAGCAGATTCTCGTCTACATATAGTATACGTTCTTTTCGCCGGCTCACTTTCTGCGTTCATGCCGTCGTCGGCGTTGTGTCTGTGCAGTGTACGAGCTGTTCGAGCGGATGGCGTACTACGGGATCGCGTCCAACCTGGTGATGTACATGACCAACAGGCTGCACCAGGGGACGGTGGAGGCGTCCAACAACGTCACCAACTGGTCCGGCACCGTCTTCCTCACGCCGCTCATCGGCGCCGTCGTCGCCGACGCTTACCTCGGCCGCTACTGGACCTTCGTCGCGGGCTCCGCCGTCTACCTCATGGTATATCTATCTACGCACACGTACATTTCACTCGTCATCCTCGCCTGTTCCAGTCTTCCGAGATAGCCATGGCAGTTTTCTGGGTGACGCAGCCGTCAGACCCTTTTTCGCGTGGCAACAAAAACAATTCGAGGAAAGTTGAATCTTGGAACCCATCCAAACTAGAAGTCAAATAGATCTGACCCAGAAAAACGGCGTTATGAGGAAGCAACAGTAATGGGACGTCTCGTACTTGACCGCAGGACCCGGGTTCAATAATTAACAAGGATCTGTCTTTCGGACATGTTATGGGCAGGATTTTTGGATTCTTGGGGCGACATTTAAGGCCGGTTGTGACCCTTTCTTTTATTTTGGGAGTGACTGACTGTAACCCTTTTCAACCATGAGGCGGGACTTACAGAAGAAAAATGACGAGATGGTGGTAGATCTGCGGTAGTATATTATACTAGTACTAGTACGTGAAAGTACTTTTTATAACCAAAGTGACCATCACATTTGCACGTGTCAAAAAACAAAGTTTATATCTGATCAAAGTTCAAAAGATTTATTGCCTTGATGTAGTAGTACTCCCTCCGTTCACTATTGCAAAATGATTTTTTTTAATTTGTGGACATGTTTATGTGCCTTTGTTCACTTTTTTAATTTGCATGTAGTTCATATTAAAATATCTAAAACATCTTATAATATTAAACGGACCGGGTAGTACACTATAAAAAGTATAAATACAAATAAAACTGTATGTTTTGATATAGATCCATGTTGGTGAAACTATTGGGTGTTAATCCGTTGCTCAACTTTTGATTTGGCTTAGCCCTGGTCGTAGAAACACAAATGTTATTCATACAATCTATATCGTCCAGTCGCCATACGAATCTCTTTTGAGGGTGTACCCTTCCTTTTCAAATAGTTGGTAACCATGCCACAATGACAAAGGCAACTAAGAAAAAAAGTGTAGTTAACTCGTGAAACCTTGAAAAAAAGAGTAGGGATAATGCATGATTGTGCAATTTTAGTAAAACATTTGTAAAAAATACTCCATCCGTATACCATTATAAGATGTTATAATTTATTTTTTTCTAAACTAGATGTACTCCCTTCGTTTTTATTTACTCCGCGTATTAGCTTTGGTCAAAGTCAAGCTTTCTAAACTTTGACAAAGTTTATAGACAAAAATATTAACATACGGAGTATATAATAAACAAATCAATACCATTGAATTCATTATTGCATGAACTTTCACATCATAGAAATTTGTTACGATAAATGTTTATATTCTTTACTATAAACTTGATCGAACTTTATGAAGTTTGATTTTAGTCAACTCTAATATGCAGAGTAAATAAAAACGGGGGAGTTCATAGATGTATTTTAGTGTGTTTGCTTACTCATTTTATTTCGTATGTAGTTTATATTAAAATATCAAAACCATCTTGCAATAGTAAACGGAGGGAGTATTTGTTTTATCTGGTAGTGTTTCGATACTGAAAATGGCAATGCAACAGGGGTATCACATATATTTAATCTTTTTTATTTCACCGGTTTTTGCAGTTAGAAATCGGAAGCCATATGCTCCCAGTAGCAAATACTACTACATAATACTACAAACGATACTGCTCAAAACATAAAAAATACAAACGATACGCAAATTCAGATGGCACGGCAAACAACATTTCCCAAGCTCATAGTGTCACGTTGGATATTTCCCTATTCGAGTATTGTCAGTCTACTGTCGAATTTATCAGCAAATTTGAAATCTCCTGAAGAATTACTGCACCATACTATATCCGCTTTGACATGGCTGAATTACTGAAACGAACGCAGGGCATGATCCTGCTGACGCTGTCGGTCACGGTGCCGGCACTGAAACCGCCGGCCTGCGACGGCGCCACCTGCCCGCGCGCCTCCGCGCTGCAGCTGGGCGTCTACTTCGGCGGGCTGTACACCATCGCGCTGGGCCACGGCGGCACCAAGCCCAACATCTCCACCATCGGCGCCGACCAGTTCGACGACTTCGACCCGGCGGAGAAGCTGCACAAGCTCTCCTTCTTCAACTGGTGGATGTTCACCATCTTCCTGGGCATCCTCTTTTCCAGCACCGTCCTCGTCTACGTCCAGGACAACGTCAGCTGGTCGGTCGGCTACGGCATCCCGACGCTCGGGCTCCTGGCCTCCGTCGTCATCTTCCTCGCCGGCACGCCGCTGTACCGCCACAAGGCTCCGCAGGGCAGCCCGTTCACGAGCATGGGGAGGGTGATCGCGGCGGCCGTGTGGAAGCACGGCATGGCGCTGCCCGACGACAACAAGGAGCTGCATGAGCTAGAGCTGGAGCACTACAAGGGCAGGAGGAGGTTCCGCATGGACGCCACCGACTCCATGAGGTTCCTCAACAAGGCGGCGGTCAAGGTTAATCCCGGGGACGCCAACGGCGGGTCGGCGCCGCCCCGGCTTCCCCCGTGGACCCTGTGCACGGTGACGCAGGTGGAGGAGACGAAGCAGATCGCTAAGCTTGTGCCACTGCTATTCACCCTGGTCGTCCCGTGCACGCTCGTGGCGCAGGCGAACACGCTCTACGTCAAGCAGGGCGCGACGCTGGACCGGCGGCTGGGCGCTTTCCTGGTGCCACCGGCGAGCCTCGGCGCGTTCATCACGCTCACCATGCTCATATGCGTCGCGCTCTACGACCGCGTCTTCGTGCCCGCCGTCCGGAGGCGCACCAAGAACCCGAGGGGCATCACGCTGCTACAGCGGATCGGGGCCGGGATGCTGCTCCAGGTGGTGACCATGGCGATCACGGCGGGGATCGAGAACCGGAGGCTGAGCTTCGCAAGGGGCCATGGACCTGACGCCGCCGGCGTGCTTCCCCTGACCATCTTCGTGCTGCTGCCGCAGTTCGTGCTCTTGGGCGCCGCCGACGCATTCCTGATTGTGGGGCAGGTGGAGTTCTTCTACGACCAGGCGCCGGAGAGCATGAAGAGCCTTGGCACGGCGCTGTCTCTCACAGCCTATGGCGCCGGCAACGTGCTCAGCAGTGCCGTCCTCTCCCTGGTCGGCCGTGTTACTGCGAAGAGGGGGAGCCCGTGGGTGACCAACAATCTCAACGCCTCGCGACTCGACTACTACTACGCGCTCCTCACCGTGCTCGCCGCGGTGAACATGTCGGTGTTCCTTGCGCTGAGCGGAAGGTACAAGTACCGGTCGGAGTCGAGGGAGACGATTGATGTCGACGTGCAGGGCGGCCCGGTCAGGCTTCATCCAGAGCCAGCGCCAGCGGCATGAAAAAAGTGGATGTGTTCGTGTTCGGCCTGTAATTAGCTAATGAACAGTGGATTGTCGATGAAGTGCTCTGTTCTGTTAACGAGACGCCAACACGCGTTTCTTTCATCTCAGAATCAATGGAAGGCGTCGGAAAAACCTCATTCATAAGCTGAAGCATGGAAGTGGCTGGGTTACAAGTCATGAGCATAAAAGTAGCATTGTCCAGGCGCACTTTGCTAGCATCATCAAAAAGGGTACACCGCGTCCCAAGATTATCAACTGGGCTGCTATCCCCGCTTCGGGCCATGACCTGTCCGACCTTGGAGAAGCCATCACGGAGGTGCTATCCCCGCTTCGGGCCATGACCTGTCCGACCTTGGAGAAGCCATCACGGAGGATGAGGTCAAGGCTGCTATTTCTGCCCTCCCTGGGGACAAGGCTCCGGGCCCGGATGGATTCACTGGCAAGTTCTTCAAGGTCTGTTGGGACATCATCAAGGATGATTTCATGCTCGTGATCAACAAGTTCTCCTCCTTACACGCAAAAAAATTTCACTGGCTCAAATCGGCGAACATCGCCCTCATCCCCAAGAAAGACGGCGCTGAAAACATCTCAGACTTCAGACCAATCAGCCTAATACACGCCGTGGCAAAGCTCATCGCCAAAATCCTTGCGACTAGGCTGGCCCATCACATGAACAGTCTCGTCTCCGCTGAGCAAAGCGCTTTCATCAAAACGCGAAGTATACATGATAACTTTCTGTATGTCAGAAACTTGGCCAGGAATTTTCACCGCAAAAAAAGACCAATGCTCCTATTCAAACTGGATATCAAGAAGGCTTTTGACTCCGTCAAATGGGACTACATCATGGAGCTCCTTACTCACCATGGCTTCCCGACTCGATTTAGAGGTTGGGTGTCGGCCCTCCTTTCCACGGCCTCCTCCAGAGTCTTGCTGAACGGGATTGCTGGGGACCCGATCAAGCATGGATGCGGGCTACGACAGGGTGACCCTCTCTCGCCGTTGCTCTTTGTGCTTGCTATTGATCCTTTGCACCACATCTTGGCTAAGGCCACCTCCCAAGGAATGCTGCACCCGCTCGGCAGCCGATTCACGGGCATCAGGGCCTCTCTTTATGCTGACGATGCAGCAGTTTTCTGTGCTCCAATCAAAGAGGATGTCAGTTTCATCGCCAACATGCTCTCCTCCTTCGGTGAATCCACTGGGCTAGTCACTAATTGCGCAAAGAGTGTGGTCGCCCCCATTCAATGCGCCAACGTGGACCTTGATGACATCCTGCAACACTTCCCGGCAGAGCGGACTTCCTTCCCTTTCCGCTATCTGGGACTCCCGCTTGCAATTCGACGGCTAAAAAAGATCCATCTACAACACCTCGAAGACAAAGCGGCTGCAAAGCTGGCACCTTGGCGAGGGCGACATGTGGCCATTGCGGGCCGAATGGCGCTGGTCAAAGCGGTCCTCACAGCGGTGGCCATTTACCACATCACTCCTCTGGACCTTCCGGCCGAGGTGCTACAAAAACTTGACAAGCTCAGAAGGGCCTATCTCTGGGCTGGTACGGACACAGTGACTGGAGGCAAATGCAAAATTAATTGGGAACATGTCTGTAGGCCAAAGGAGTATGGGGGCTTGGGAATTCTCAATCTCCAAAAGTTCGCCACTGCGCTAAGGATTAGATGGCTATGGTTGGAGTGGGATGACCCGCCAAGAGCTTGGTGCGGCACCGAGGTCCCCTGTAGCAAGAAAGACCGCGACTTCTTTGCGGCAGCCACTAAGGTGACGATCGGCGATGGCTCCAAGGCCAAGTTTTGGGAATCTTCGTGGCTGGATGGCGCCCGCCCCAAAGACATAGCGCCGAAAATCTTTGAGCTCTCAAGGAAGAAGTGTGGCACAGTTGCCTCTGCTCTCTCGAATGACCATTGGGTAACCCTCATTGACACATCTGCAGGCTTATCACCTGCCCATTTGGAGCAATTTGTTGATCTCTGGAGCAAGCTCTCCCATGTCACCATCCAGCCGGGCGTCCAAGACACCATCCTTTGGAAGCTTTCCAACGATGGGACCTACTCGGCCAAATCGGCCTACCTCGCGCAATTTGCAGGCCTTATCCGTTCCAACCTACAGAACATTGTGTGGAAGGCGTGCCCCCCCCCCCAAGTGCAATTTTTTTGCATGGTTGGTCACGCAAAATAGGATCTGGACGGCTGACAGACTTCAACGGCGTGGATGGCCCAACTGCGCCCGCTGCCTCCTGTGCAACCAGGTGCAGGAGTCTGCGGCGCACCTCCTATTCAAGTGCCGCTTCTCCATCCGGGTCTGGAATGAGGTTCTGACGTGGCTGCATCTACATGCTGATACCGGACCTTGGACTGGCATTGGGACGGTTAGAGCATGGTGGGACGACATCGCCAACAACAGCGCGCTGCCGAGGAAGGCTATGGCCTCCCTACTCCACCTTGTGAGCTGGGAGATTTGGAAGGAGCGGAATGCCAGAGTGTTCAGATCCAAGGCGGCGCCGGTGGCGGTGATTGTGAGGGCGATTAAGGATGAAGCGTCCATCTGGGCTTTGGTGGGTGCTAAGCATTTGTGTAATTTGATGCCGCGAGAGTAGGCTTGTGTAATAAGGCCGCTTAGCGGGCCTTCAAACTGAAACTCTATCTCCTTCTTATTCAATGAAATGGCAAGTCTTTTGCCTCGTTTCAAAAGATATATAGTACTCGTTACTGAAATCATCATATATCTCAAATGGCTGTGAGTCTCTCACTGGAGTATAACATATAAATACACATTAGATGGACACTAGCTAATCGTTCATACGTTAGAACGAGAACATATTGTGGTTCAACATCGACAAGGCCAAGCAGGCTTAGAGCATCTCCAACAGGCGCGCTTCGCTCGGCGCACTAAATACTGTTTTGCAGCGGACGCGAAGTAATTTTTAGCGTGCGGCCGAGCGCTGGCTCCAGCGGCCGCGGCATAATATAGCGCGCGCGGCGCTCCAGCAGACGCGCAAAACTGCAGCGCGCGTGAGCAGCCAGCGTTTGAAATATGCATATTTCTTAAAGACAATTTGATGGATAAAACATAGAAAATTCAAAAGTATTTCACAGACAAGCTAAAAACATAAATAAAACATACATAAAATATAGATAAAACATGCATAGATAAAACATAGCTAGTAGATAAAATAAAAAAATACATAGACAAGCTAAAAACTACTCGTCGTCCTCCGAATCCGAAGTAAAAACGTCCTCCTCCGAATCGTCCGTATCCGAAATCTCAAGAAAGGCATCAAGAAAACGGTTATCGTTGCGGTCCCAGGTCGACGCTTCTCCAAGCTCGATGTTGAAGTCCGCGGCCGCCTTCCGCGTACGCTTGTCGGCGTGATAGGCGGCTCGCTCCGCCCTCCTCTGCGCCCTCCTCTCCGCCCTCCTTTGCGCGAAGAACTGGCGCTCGTCAATGACGTCCTGCGGAAACCGTTGGCGCCACGCTGCCATGGCCGCCTCGTCCGTCTCGGCGATGCCGAGGCGGCGCTCCCGCCTCCGGTTCTCGCGACGGTCCTCGTCGGTGACAAGCCGCGGGGGAGGCACTAGATTCTCCGCCCGTTCCCGCGTTGCCACCTCGGGGAAATTCATCTCCCTACGAGGCCGCCGGAGGCGTCACGCCGCCGCGTCGTACACGCGGGCGGCCTCGTCGGCGGTGTCGAAGGTGCCGAGGCCGAGGCGCATGTCGCCGGATCGTATCTCCGCGGAGAAGGAGCCGGACGGGCGCTCCCGGACGCCGCGGAAGCTGGAAGATCCCCGGCGGCGCGGCGGCATGGCGGCGAGGTGACGAAGGCGCGAGAGGAGCGGCGGCAGAGCGCGAGGAGAGCAGGGGCAGAGCGCGAGGGGAGCGACGGCAGTTTGCGAGAGGCGTGCGAAGAGCGCGTCTCCGGCGCTCGATTTTTATAGAGCGCGTGCAGCGCCGCGCGCCAAAACTGCCGCGCGAAGGGCCTCCTTTTCGCGCGCGCGCAAACCCTTCCCGCGCGCGCGATTTTCCCGCGCCCGCTGGAGCGCGCGAAATCGTTCGGCGCGCGCTAAAAATGCCTTTTGCCATGCGCGCGCGGTTTTTCCAGCTTCTGTTGGAGATGCTCTTAGCTCGACATGTTCAGCACCCCGCTTGCGGCCCGTGTGGTCAAGGCTATTGCCGGGCTAGTTGCGCACACCGAGAATATCATCCAGAAGAAGGCACACAAGAACAAGAAGAAGACCACCCAGGAGGTTGCAAATGTGGATGCCCAGGTCGTTGATGTGTAGTTTTCCTAGCTGCTACCGCTTCTTGTGCATCCTACCTGCGGGTATGATGTGCCACCGTTCGTTTCCTGCTCTTCGCTTTAGTCTTCCAAGAACCATGCATCGTCACGGCTGGATGTCTGCCTACGCTCTTTGCATTGTATCCCTAAGCTCAAGTCTGCTAGCTGCACTTCGCTCCATTTTATTTTGTCACTACGGCGTCATCTGAAGTCTACGTCTACCGTGCTCATCCTGAGTATGCCATATGGCGCAATCTGACGTTAAAATCATCCGCTGGAACGTCCGTGGTCTAAACTCACGTGCTCGCCGTGATGCCGTCCGCGATATTGTTCGCGACTCCCACGCCTCAATCGTCTGTCTCCAAGAGACTAAGCTACAACTTGTTGACGACTCCATCATGAGGGATATGCTTGGCCCATGCTTCACCGCAAACTATTTAGTCTTACCTACGGCTGGCACTAGAGGCGGAATGATTCTGGCCGCGTCGGACCGGTTCTTCGAGTTGTCGGGCTGCCAGGCTTCACCGTGCACCATCTC
This sequence comes from Elymus sibiricus, assembly GCA_039707655.1. Classification (NCBI taxonomy): domain Eukaryota; kingdom Viridiplantae; phylum Streptophyta; class Magnoliopsida; order Poales; family Poaceae; genus Elymus; species Elymus sibiricus. Next base: position 208,040,342 of record CM077663.1, read on the forward strand.
CGCTACTGTCACCATGCTCAATGACCGCGTCACCTGGACTACCACTTGCGTCTATGTCCTCAGGGTGAGCCAGAGAAGTTGGCCTTCATAGAAGAGTTGAGGACTCTCTCTGCTACGACTGAGAGGGAGTGGCTCCTTTTGGGGGATTTCAATCTGATCACTAAAGCGGCAGACAAGAGCAATGCCAACATTAATCGCCGGCTCATTGGGAAATTCCGTTGGTCTCTAGACTTCATGCAACTAAAGGAGTTACGAATGTGCGGGAGGCGATTCACCTGGTCCAACGAGCAAGCAAGTCCGGTCATGACTAAGATTGACCATGTTTTCCACTCCGACGATTGGGATTTGCTCTCTCCAAATGCCCATCTCCAAGCCATCTCCACGACCTGCTCTGACCATGCCCCCCTCTACCTTCACGGGTGAATGCGAGGAAGTCGTCCTTCAAATTCTAAGAGTTCTGGCTGCGACTCCCTGACTTCCATGATATAGTCTCGTTGGCATGGAACAAGCCTGTCCTGACGCGGGATGCAATCCGTAGGATTCATATAAAGCTTTGCCGGACTGCGAAGGCTTTGCGCGTGTGGCAGAAAGAGAAGGTTGGTGTTCTGAACACCCATATCATTTGGCGTCTGGACGTCGCCGAGGAAGGGCGCCCGCTGTCAGAACCGGAGGGTGCTGAGTTGGCAACTCAAGGCATCTTACCTAGGCCTTCTCGCCATCCAAAAGATCAAAATGAGACAGCACTCGCGTCTTAACTAGATTTGCATGGGGGACGCCACCACCAAGCTTTTCCATGCCCGGGCCAATGGAAGAAGGCGCAGGAATTTCATTCAGACCATCAGGACCGACGTCGGGCTGGCCATTACAAGAGATGACAAGGAGCGGGCCCTCCTCGACCACTTCCAAGAACACCTCAGAACGACGACGCGACGATCCAAACGCCTGGCTTGGGAGAACATCGGAATACAGCGCATGACCTATCAGAGTTGGACGCCTCGTTTGATGCGGATGAGATCAAGGAGGGGTTTTTCTCCCTGCCATCGGTCAAGGCACCCAAACCGGACGGCTTCATTGGTGCCTTCTTCAAGTTCTGCTGGGAGATCATCAAGATCAACGGCGTGGCTGCGGTCCTATAGTTGGCAGATCTGCGTGGCGATTGCGCCGGTCTGATTAACTCGGCAAACATTATCTTGTGGCCTAAGAAGGCAAACGCCGCCAGGATTGGGACTACCGTCCAATCAACTGTTGGGGAACGTTGCATGGGAAACAAAAATATTCCTACTAACCCCCAAGATCTATCTATGGAGATGTATAGCTACGAGAGGGGAGTGCATCTACATATCCTTGTAGATCGCTAAGCGGGAAGCGTTAAGAAACGCGGTTGATGTACTCATACGTCTTTGTGATCCAATCACGATCCGTCCCGATCTAGCGTCGAACGGATGGCACCTCCGCGTTCAGCACACGTACAACTCGATGAATTCTCCGGCTCCTCGATCCAGCGAGCGAGGGCGAAGTAGTAGACGAGTTCTCTGGCAGCACAACGGCGTGGTGGTGGAGCAATCTCAGCAGGGCTTCGCCAAGCGCTGCCGCAGATGCGATCGGAGGAGAAAACGATCTAGGGAGAGAGGGAAGGTTGCACCTATGGATTTATGGTGCGGCTTCCCTCCCTCTCCCTCTCTATTTATAGGAGGAAGGGGTAGGTCGGCCAAGGGTCGGCCGACCAAGGGGGAGGGAGTCCTCCTCCCACAAGGGAGGTGGGCGCCCTAGGGGAGGAGTCCCTCCTCCCCAAGGCACCTCCCCACCTACCACTTGGGCGCATGGGCCCTTAGGGGTGGGGCGCCCAGCCCACCAGGGGCTGGTGCACCTCCCTCTACATCCCATATGCCCCCCGGGGCGGGTGAACCCCCCCGGTGGACCCCCGGAACCCTTTCGGCACTCCTGGTACAATACCGGAAAAACCCAAAACTTTTCCGAAACCCGAATACCACTTTCCTATATATAAATGTTTACCTCTGGACCATTCCGGAACTCCTCGTGACGTCCGGGATCTCATCCGGGACTCCAAACAACATTCGGTCACCAACATATATAACTCAATAATATTATATCGTCACCGAACGTTAAGCGTGCGGACCCTACCTACATATTCCACGAAGATCTTTATCGGTCAAACCACGATGTCGAGGATTCTGGTTCAACATGTAACTTGCCTTGATTCTGGTTCAAAAAGTCACACTCCTGACAATAGTTTGCGTCGCACTCAGGGCAATCTACACGTTTCAAACAATCACAACAAATAAATCACCACACTCAAATAACACCAAATAAAACCAAAAGCAAGAAATCATTATTTAAAATCACAAAACAGTAGCAAAACAGTAGGTATAAAACATCTACAATTCAATAGGAACACAACACAAAAAGAATCAAGAAATTTCGTTAAACGGTTTGCAAATTATGGCCTCCGGAAGGTTCATTTAAGATTTGGACAAATTCAACTTTGAATATGAAAACATGTGAAAAAAAGTGGTTCTATAATATTCTACTAGTCATTGTGAGTGCACAGGAAAAAGAACTACCTAAATTGGGCATATATATATTAAAAGATATAGTTAATTGAAAAACTGGTTAAAATCTGCCCAAAAGAAAATAAACAGAACTGAACTAAACTTTAGCTGCTCGGTTACTGTAGCGTATCGCCACATGGCGTCAGGTGATTGGCCGGGGAAAAACAACTCTGTGCTCGCGTGCTCACCATGAGCAGAAGACGACGGCGGCTCTGGCGTGGACGGCGGCGCTTCTCCGGCGGTCGTCCGGTGAAGGTGAGGTGAGGGTTGGAAGCGGCGTTCGACGGGGGTGGCTACGGTGGTTCTACGGGCGACGGGGGCCTTCTTTGCGGGCGACGGCGGTGAAGTGAACTCCGGTGCGCTCCGGAGCTTCGGGTGGTTGCGGGTGGCTTGCTCGGCTGAGATTCCGGCGTCAAAACATGTCAGAGAGGCGCGGATTTGATAGAGGAATCGAACAGAGCAAGTAGCGCGGCTGGGGATGCCCTTACGACGACGCAATCGTCCGGCGAACGGCGGCGGTCTCGGAGCTTCTCGGCGAGATCCAAATCGCTCAACAGAGGCGTGCAGACGATAGATGCGATCGGGAGCAGGGGTCCGGGGTCCGTCGAGGGCTTCGCGTGCGGGGAGGCGTCCTGGGCGCACACGAGATCGACTAAGGAGTGAGATCGACTCGGCTCGAGCTCGCGGTTGCGTGCGTGCGTGCACTGTGTCCGGCTCGGGAAGGAGATGGGTGCGGGGCTCGCTGGTCAGCGGCTGGAGGCAAGGGATCGGCTGCGTACCGCTTCGGCAGCAGCTGGGCCATGGGACGGCCTGACAGCAGCGGCTATGCTGTGCGCGCGGGCGAAGCCCCTGTTGGGCCACTGTGCAGCCCGACTGCACAGCGCGTTTTTTTAAAAGAGCTATTACAGAAAATAAATTTCTGGCTAAAATAAATACGGATAAATATCCGTAACATAAACTATAGGAACATAAACTATATATATATACACACACACACACACATACATAAACACTATTCTAATCACGGGATGAGAATAATATTCTGATGACTACATAACCTGCTGCAGCAGTAGCACTTGAACTTCCCCGAGTGCTAGGTTGAACTTCCGCTAAAAAGTGACTAAATGGGGCTTGCAATATACCGTTGCAAAGCTATGGACACCAGTATAATAGCCTAGGTTGAATTTTTGGCATAATGTACACGGTTTAAGAGCAGTTTTGAAAACCGTTTTTCTTCATAAAAAAAACGTGAATCGTATTTTCGAGCCTATTTCTAAACCGTTTATCGGAATGAGGCAAATGAGATGGCGTTGGATAGCTGCTGCAAATCCGCTTCTTTTTCGTAGAGATTTTTTTTCCAATTTTAAACTATTTAACCGTAATTTTGAAAATGGCCGAAGTCCCACCGAGTTCGTATTTTCGCGTTATTTTCTTAACGGATTATCGGAATGCAGCAAATAATACGGCGTTGGAAAGCTTGAAGAAATGCGAAACTTTTTTATGTAGATTGTTTTTCCCAATTCTTTACGGTTTTAAGTCAATTTTGAAAATGGAGATAAACGATTTTTGACCGTAATTTCTACAAAATTTATCGGAATGGGGCAAATAATATACCGTTCAAAAGCTACGGAAAATGCAAAACTTTTTCATGTAGATGGTTTTCTCTGATTCCTAGCCGTTTTCAAGCAATTTTGAAAACAGTGAGATCATGCGTTGTGCGTTTTATCGCAAAACAGAGTCTTCGAAAATGCACCGCGTGAAGAACTTGAACTTCATCAACATGTCTACCTGAACTTCACTCTGTTTCTTCACGTGTTATTTTTTGCTCGTAGCTCTCCATCCACTCACCGGAATTGAGCAAGTGATATACCGACAGAAAGCTGTTGTAAACACGCAACTTTTCCGTCTTGATCATTTTTTTCATACTCGCGATGGTTTAAAAGATTTTCATCTGAAATTCATTCGGTGTAGTAGCTGAACTTCCTTCTGTTTGTACGTTGAACTTCTGTCGCGTATTTTCGTTTGTAATTTCTCACCCATTCGTCGATGTTACACAAATGATATTCCTTTTGTACAAACCTCTCTCGCGATAAATTTTTTAACTTTCTCCGACCGAGGACTTGAACTTATAGCAACAAAATAATTGGACCTTGCCTTTTTATTCATTATTCTCATATTAAACACACACCATGTAGTACGTGAACTTTCCCCGTTTTTATAATTTGAATTTTTTATTTTCTTTTTTGAAATCGAATTGCTCCGATATAATAATTGAACTTCTTTGTGGATTGAGAGAATTATTTTAAACCACCAAAAATAATATTTTTTTGTGTTTTTGAGTATGGAAATATAATGTGAACCTCTCTCAAAAGAATTTTTGAACTCCCCCGGGCAGAGCACGTGAACTTCTTTCAAGAAACCTTTTAAGGTTTTATTTTACCATTATTTTATTATTACCTAAAACGCATTTCATGTAGTACTTGAACTTCTCGTTGTTTTCACTATGAACTTCTCTCACGTTTTTTTGTTTGAAGTTCTCGCTTTTCCTAATTTAGTAAATAAAAAAACTCGGGTTGCTTTACACGTCGAACTACTCCTCTATTTTAATTTGAACTTCTTTATTCTTTAGTAACAAGGAAAATCTGAGTTTTTTATAAATATCGAACTTCTCTATTTTTGTAATACGGACTTCTTGGTTTATTTCCATATGCGCCATTAATTTCAGTCCGGCGGGTCCCTATGGGTTTTTTGCCGTGACTCCTAAATCACACATCATAATTGAGCTTGTAGACCCTAGGTTTTTTTATAAACTTCACACTTCTTAGTTTTATTCTTAGGAAAGCAAAAAAACATTTTTTAAGTAAACATTGAACAACATTTTTTGAAATTGAACTTCATACATTTATTTTGCCTAGAACGAAAAAGAAATTGAGTTTTTTGTGTACACCAAACTATTCCATTTTTGCAATTTGAACTTCTTGATTATTATTTTTCTAAAAATCAAACCACTTCATTTTTAGAATTTGAACTTCTTGATTATTTTTTCTGCTTTTTCCTAAGAAACCTGATAAATCCAATTTTTGTTCTAATGTTCAACTACCTTTTTTGTAATTATATTTTTTTAGAGATGAAACAAACCTGCTCGGAGCACACCCAAGGCTCACGCGCCGCCAAGGGGCGTCCTGAACTTATTTGACTCTTCTAGTTGAACTTCAAGGTTTTTTTACTTCTTTTTCGTTGTTATTTTTCTAGTTTTCATAAGTGATTTCACATGCTTAAGAGTATATGGGAACTGCTCTCAAGTCCAGTTTATAGAACAGATGCATAACAAATTGTAACATACAAAACAAACAGTACGCACCCCTAAAATCTCTATTTCAATGTACAATGTATTTCTTTAATTCTTGATATTTTCTACAAACTGTGTATTTATACTTCGAGAAAAAATTCCATTACTTTCAACCTTCAGTCAAATACTCCCTCCGTTCCTAAATATAAGTCTTTTTAGCGACGGGGATTTGGTGAACATGGGTGCGCGCGCACCCTTTATGAAAAATAAATTCAAAAAATGCTAGAAAAAATCAAAAACATCTGAATTTATTTTTGTAATATACATAGTCAACCAGTATACTCGCGTATGAAGTTTCACGAAGAAATCACATCCGTGGTAATCTGGGCAAAAATGACAAGATTGAAGCTATATTAAAAAGCACTGTTAGATGAATAGTATGGTCACAATTGTATTTTCTTCACTAAGAATACCATGGGTGTCAATACATCATGAAACTTTCCACACGAGTAGAATGGCCGACTAAGTTTCTGACTGCGAAATTTCAGATTTTTTTAAATTTTTCTAGTATTTTTTATGAATTTACTATTCAAGTGGGTGCGTGCGCACCCATGTGCACCTTTGTATTTTCGTCTTTTTAGAGATTTCACTATTGGACTACGTACGGATGTATATAGACATATTTTAGAGTGTAGATTCGCTCATTTTGCTCCGTACGTAGTCCCCTATTGAAATGTCTAAAAATACTTATATTTAGGAACGAAGGGAGTAGAACCTTATAAACGAGAGCATTTTGAACTTAGCCACATATATCACTTTTCTTTTTTAAGCCCTCAAAATTATAGGATCATTTTTTATGTTTATGATTTTATAATCAATTTTTGCATGTACAAGCATGCAGAAATATGCAAATTAATTTTTCCGGTCAAATAAAGGCCTAAATAGCAAGAACGGGACTACATGAGTAAGTGAAGCACAAGAAATGAAATGTTTTTGTACTACTGGACGAGTGACATTTGTACTTTACATGTCCAAAAAGGCATAACTTCATTAAAAGTATAGAAACACATAAACTGATGTGCAATTCTTTTCCAAGTATGTGAAATACCCGCTTTTCTAAGTAGTATGTGAAATACAGCAACATGTCTTAATTTTTTCCAATGATAACCAGGCGGCGGCCTGGTGACCTGAACTTCTGATGAACAAAAAAGATGATGTATGTGAAATACTTCAACAAGTGCTAATTTTTTTCCAATGATAACAAAGGTGAACTTCATGGTTTTTCTGTTTTGAACTTGCCAGATGGCTTTTTTAGCACATAATTAAACTCCTACAATTCATCAAAATCAATCAAAATGAAGAACTTACAAAACGAAAAATCCAACTCTCACGGGCATAACAACAAACAGGGGCAGTGCACTTAATTACAACATAGTTCATCTATTTTTTCACCTTCTCCTCACTGATCAAACTATAGGGGAGAATGGATGGGGCGGGGAATGTGAGGGAGCCCCAGTCATGTATGCGTCGTGCTCAAGGACGCAGGAGCTCGCCGGAGTCAGCAACACATCCACGCGCGCACAATTGTAGCATGTTGCACGTGATATGCATCCTGGAGTTGTCCTGCCGTTGTTGACCAAATTGGACTGCAACGACCCACTTGTTTTTGCAAGGAGGAAATGAGCAGCAGCCGTGAGGCAGAGGAATGGCGTGGCTCCTCTAGTGTCCCGACGCATCTGGCGATGGGTGGCAGTCGTGGGGGGTGGTTGCCGTATCGCCGGTTGTAGCTGGTGGATCTCGGCGGCAGCGGCGGGCGCGACCAGCTGCAGGTCGAGACCTCCTCCAGCTGCAGGTGAAGACCTCCCCTAGCTGCAGGTCGGCCAGAGGGATAGGGAGGTGAGCGGGACAGAGTGGGGAGGCGACGGTTGGCCGAACAGGGGACGCACCTCTCCGGGGACCTTTTGGGGTCGGACAGCGTGGATTGGGCGACCTCTTTGTCCCCCGCATCCATGGCGGTTGCCGAGTCGCCGGGTCGCCGGATGCGCGACGGGGGTTAGCACCGGGGAGCCTCGAGAGGAGGGAGTTGGAGATGGACCTCGAGAGGAGGTTGAGCCCGGCGCATCTGGGAGGTCCACCACCGGACCCGGCCTCCGGTGGAAGGCGGGGCGACACAGGGCGGTGGGAGGCGGGGCGACACAGGGCGGTGGGAGGCGGGGCGATGCTCGGCGGGGCTACACAGGGCGGTGGGAGGCGGGGCGATGCGCTGCGGTGGGAGGCGGGGCGAGGGACGATGATGGCGGCGCGATCCGCGGCGAGGGCGGTGGGGGCGGCGCGATCCAGGGAGGTAGGCGGCGATGGCTGTGCGATCCAGTTGGGGAGGAGACGACAGATCTGGATCAGAATAGTGTCACCCTATATATATATATATATATATATATATATATATATATATATATATACGCAGTAATATATATATAAATGAACCTTCCGCGTTAACACAGTAATATATATATATATATATATATATATATATATATATATATATATATATATATATATATACGCGCAGTAATATATATACATACACATAAACACTATTCTGATCACGTGTTGAACTTCCTGAGTTACACAACCTGAACTTCCCTCTGTAGGAACCCGACCTTCGGGCTATCTTCGCAACCGTGTCTCCCCGCACGAATTATTCTGGTCAGTCGTGTTCTATGTGATGTAAGTGTAATCTGGAAACGGTTTTTAGCAACTAAATGCCCGTTTTAAATAGGAATCTCGCTCGTTGGCGGATTTGCTCTCGGGACGTGATGAACTTGCGTCTGTTGCAATTTTACTGCCTGAGTTGTTCGACCTGAACTTCCCTTGGTGAGAGGTTGAACTTCCCGTAACATTGTCCAAATGAGGCTTGCAATATACCGTTGGAAAGCTGTGGACACGACGGTCACGGCCTAAGTTGAATTTTTGTCAAAATCTAAATGGTTTAAGAGCAGTTTTGAAAAACCGTTTTTCTTCATACAAAAAAAACGTGAATCGTATTTTCGAGTCTATTTCTAAACCGTTTATCGGAACGATGCAAATGAGATGGCGTTGGATAGATGCTGCAAATCCGAGTCTATTTCTAAACAGTATTTACTATACACTTTTACTATTCAACACTATTGGCGTTACTATTTCAATAATATGCGCGTGTCTGGTTAAATCTTCTTACATTTCTTTTATGTAGAAATGGAGCTCTATTATCTGATCTTCTTAAGAAAAATCTTTTCTTAGTTCTAAAATTTCTATTATCTCTTTTTTGGGATTTATAATATTTTTTATTCCTATACCTTTCTTCTCCATATGTTAATGGTATTTGGACAATATTATTGCAGAAATTATAATCTGTTTTCTTCATAATATTGGCGGGGAAGACCCCCCCCCCCCCCCCCCGTGTGTAAAATAAAATAAAATATTGTCATGCATCACATGCCAGTATATTGCATCAAACAAGAAGACGGACTTCAAGATCGAGCCAACGGTGTGAGCAATCTCTGTATATTGCTCATATGTTAGAAGACGCTGGAGGCAAGCCAATTATCCACCGAGAGACAATGCCCACGTGCCAAATATGCTCCTCGGAGGGATTTATTCTGCACCTTATATTAATATTCTCTTTAGTATTTATTACCTTACCTGTACTAATTTTTAAATTTAAATATCTTAATCTTTCATATGTAGCTAGTTACGTTCACTTGATGGTTTTAATTGCAAATTTATAGGTTAAATTCTTATCGTCTTCCCAGGCAGTTCCACCCGAAGGGAACACTTCTCTACGGCAACAAGGTTCTCATTCAACGCCACTCTGGGCTACACAGAGAACAAACACGCAGAGGTTTCTCCTATAGGATCCCTAGCATAAGAACTCTTCCCATAAATTCATAAATAAAAACGCCAAGTGAAACCAAGAAACTACATCATTTCAACAACATAATTTACATATGGTTTTCCCTTTCGGGAAACCCCGAAGGGATTACACAGCAACTAAAGAGATTACCTTACAAATCTTGGCGATCGGAGCGCCTTCTTGGCTATACTACCAAGTGGTGGTGGTGGCTAAAACTACTAAGGAGTGCACTGGCTCGAGTGCTCTGGCTCTTGCTCGCTTTGCTTCCGACTGAGGTGCTGTGTGTTCTGTGTTTCTCTCTTCCTCTCCTTTTATAGCTGCGAGACGGCTGTTAGTGATGCCTTCGGGAGCCTTCGCTCGACTGCCAGCTATGCCCTCACTTATTTATTTTACATACGGTAGCATGCACGCGTGTCCTACTAGAGCATATGCATGTCCTTCTAGGGTATGGATAAGCGCGCGAGAGAGAGTGCCCGACAAACTTCAATCCTCAGGAATCTTCTCTTTTTTCACGTGGGCATTGTCTCTCAGTGGATAATTGGCTTGCCTCCAGCGTCTTCTAACATATGAGCAATATACAGAGATTGCTCACACCGTTGGCTCGATCTTGAAGTCCGTCTTCTTCTTTGATGCAATATACTGGCATCTGATGCATGACAATAATTTTTTTTTACACACGGGGGGGTCTTCCCCGCCAATATTATTGATATACCATATCAATATTCATATCCGCGTATTAATTATTCGGGGAGGTCCTCCGCGCCCGAAAAATTGATAGCTATATCAATTCAAGTATATGGCCTATTGATTAATACCAATATTCACGTATCATTAATTGCTAATCAATATGCTGTCCATGCCCAGCGATGTCCATATGATCATCGTCAGACAAATGAGAAACATATTTTCGATCACATTCTTTCTTTATTTCTTCAACTATTTCTTGTCTTAATTCCTTTAATATTTCTTCTTTCAATTCTATTTTCAATTCTTCTTTCCACACTTTCGACATATCTTCCCATTTTTCATCTATTTTCATATCTATATATTCCCCATCCAAAGGATCCACTCCTTTGACAAGGCATTCTTTATATGTTTTATATTTTGGAGAAATATCTTCGTTTTCATAATCGGAGCTTGATTTATCTATTTTTAAGTTCCTGAGAACTGCTGTTGCCGGATTGGCATTATTTATTCTATTGACCTTCTGGATATATTCTTTGGCTGATGGCTGTGTTGGGGAACGTTGCATGGGAAACAAAAAATTTCCTACGCACACACAAGATCTATCCATGGTGATGAGCATCTACGAGAGGGAGAGTGAATCTACATACCCTTGTAGATCGCTAAGCGGAAGCGTTTAAGAAACGCGGTTGATGTAGTCGAACGTCTCCGCGATCCAAATCGCAAGTCGTCCCTCGATCCGATCACGAACTAGCACGGAACGGACGGCACCTCCGCGTTCAACACACGTACGGCTTGATGACGCCTTCACCTCCTCGATCCAGCGAGCGATGATGAAGTAGTGGTTGAGTTCCAGCAGCACGACGGCGTGGTGATGGTGGTGAGGAACAATCTCTGCAGGGCTTCGCCAAGCGCTACGGAGATTATGACGGAGGAACTAGAGGGTTAGGGTTGCCGCACATGGCTTGGGGAAATCTTGATGTATCTCGTGTGCTAGCCCTGCCCCTCTATTTATATGTTGAGCCTTGGGGTCTAAACTTGGAATAAAAGCCTCCTCCAGGTCGGTTTTGCCCGCACAAGGTCGGTTTGGCCCGCAGGGAAAGAGTCCAACTCGGATCCCTGCCGAACCGTGCACAGCCGCACACAAGCGGTAGTACCGCTTCACACAAGCGGTAGTACCGCTTGGGCGGTAGTACCGCTTCATACAAGCGGTAGTACCGCTCGGGCGGTAGTACCGCTTCACCAAGCGGTAGTACCGCTTACGCGGCAGCAAAACTACTTTTGCACTTTCCAATACCTCGTGGGCTTTTATCCCTTTGCCCATATAAAGTGTTCTCGCACCCGAACACTTCGGTAAACATCCGGAACCCCTTCCGGTGAACTCCGGAACTCTTCCGGAGATCAAAACACTATTATCACATATATCAATCTTTACCTCCGGACTATTCCGGAGATCCTCGTCATGTCCGGGATCTTATCCGGGACTCCGAACAACCTTCGGTCACCAACATAATAACTCAACTATACTAATCGTCACCAAACGTTAAGCGTGTAGACCCTGCGGGTTCGAGAACTATGTAGACATGACCGAGACACCTCTACGGCCAATAACCAATAGCGGGACCTGGATGCCCATATTGGCTCCTACATATTCTACGAAGATCTTTTATCGGTCGAACCTCTATGTCAAGGATTCAGTTAATCCCGTATGTTGTTCCCTTTGTTCTTCGGTATGTTACTTGCCCGAGATTCGATCGTCGGTATCACTATACCTAGTTCAATCTCGTTACCGGCAAGTTTCTTTACTCGTTCCGTAATACAAGATCCTGTGGCTAACTCTTTAGTCACTTTGCTTGCAAGGCTCAATGTGATGTTGTATTACCGAGTGGGCCCTGAGATACCTCTCCGTCACACGGAGTAACAAATCCCAGTCTTGATCCATGCCAACCCAACAGACACCCTCGGAGATACCTGTAGAGCACCTTTATAGTCACCTAGTTACGTTGCGACGTTTGATACACACAAGGTATTCCTCCGGTGTCAGTGAGTTGCATGATCTCATGGTCAAAGGAACAGATACTTGACATGCAGAAAACAATAGCAATAAACTGACACGATCAAATGCTACGTTTACAGTTTGGGTCTTGTCCATCACATCATTCTCCTAATGATGTGATCCCGTTATCAAATGACATCTCATGTCAATGGCTAGGAAACCTTAACCATCTTTGATCAACGAGCTAGTCAACTAGAGGCTTACTAGGGACACAGTGTTGTCTATGTACCCACACATGTATTTGAGTTTCCAATCAATACAATTATAGCATGGATAATAAACGATTATCATGAACAAGGAAATATAATAATAACCAATTTATTATTGCCTCTAGGGCATATTTCCAACAGTCTCCCACTTGCACTAGAGTCAATAATCTAGTTCACATCACTATGTGATTTACATTGTAATGAATCGAACACCCATGCAGTTCTGGTGTTGTTCATGTTTAGCCCTTGGAAGAGGTTTAGTCATCGGATCTGCAACATTTAGATCCGTGTGTACTTTGCAAATATTTATGTCGTCCTCCTTGATGTAATCGCGGATGGAATTGAAGCGTCGCTTTATGTGTCTGGTCCTCTTGTGAAATCTTGGTTCCTTGGCTAGAGCAATGGCACCAGTATTATCACAAAACAGAGTCATTGGGTTAAGTGCACTAGGCACTACTCCAAGATCTGTCATGAACTCCTTCATCCAGACACCTTCCTTCGCCGCCTCCGAGGCAGCGATGTACTCCGCTTCGCATGTAGAATCTGCTACCACGCTTTGCTTGGAACTGTACCAGCTAACCGCACCCCCATTAAGAATAAATACGTATCCGGTTTGCGACTTTGAGTCATCCGGATCAGTGTCAAAGCTTGCATCGACGTAACCCTTTACGACGAGCTCTTGATCACCTCCATAAACGAGAAACATGTCCTTAGTCCTTTTCAGGTACTTCAGGATATTCTTGACCGCCGTCCAGTGTTCCATTCCTGGATCACCTTGAAACCTTCCGACCATACTTATGGCAAGGCTGACATCGGGTCTTGTGCACAGCATTGCATACATGATAGAGCCTATGGCCGAAGCATAGGGGATGACACTCATCTTTTCTCTATCTTCTGCAGTCACTGGGCATTGAGTCTTACTCAACTTCACACCTTGTAATACAGGCAAGAACCCCTTCTTGGACTGATCCATTTTGAACTTCTTCAAAACTTTGTCAAGGTATGTGCTTTGTGAAAGTCCTATTAAGCGTCTCGATCTATCTCTATAGATCTTGATGCCTAATATGAAAGCAGCTTCTCCTAGGTCCTTCATTGAAAAACTCTTGTTCAAATATTCCTTCACGCTTTCCAGCATTTCTATATTGTTTCCAATCAGTAATATGTCATCCACATATAATATTAGAAACGCTATAGAGCTCACACTCACTTTCTAGTAAATACAAGCTTCTCCGTAAACTTGTATAAACTCGAACGCTTTGATCACCTCATCAAAACGAAGATTCCAACTCCGAGATGCTTGCACCAGTCCATAAATGGATCGCTGGAGTTTGCAAACTTTGTCAGCATTCTCTGGATCGACAAAACCTTCTGGTTGCATCATATACAACTCTTCCTTAAGAAACCGTTAAGGAACGCTATTTTGACATCCATCTGCCAAATTTCATAATCGAAAAAGGCAGCTATTGCTAACATGATTCTGACGGACTTAAGCATCGCTACGGGTGAGAAGGTCTCATCGTAGTCAACTCCTTGAACTTGTGAAAAAACCCTTTGCCACAAGTCGAGCTTTATAGACGGTGACATTACCGTCCGCGTCTGTCTTCCTCTTAAAGATCCATTTGTTCTGAATGGCCTTACGCCCTTCAGGTAATACTTCCAAAGTCCATACTTTGTTTTCATACATGGATCCCATCTCGGATTTCATGGCCTCTAACCACTTCTCGGAATCCGGGCCTATCATCGCTTCTCCATAGCTCGTAGGTTCATCGTTGTCTAACAACATGACTTTTAAGACAGGGTTGCCGTACCACTCAGGAGCAGTACGCGTCCTTGTCGACCTACGAGGTTCGATAGCAACTTGATCCAAAGCTTCATGATCATCATCATCAACTTCCTCTTCAGCTAATGTAGGTTCCACAGAAACAACTTTCTGCGCTGCGCTACTCTTAGGTTGAAGTAAAGGTTCAACAACCTCATCAAGTTCTATCTTCCTCCCACTCAATTCTTTCGAGAGAAACTCTTTCTCAAGAAATGTTTCGTTTTTAGCGACAAACACTTTGCCTTCGGATCTGAGGTAGAAGGTATACCCAACTGTCTCTTTTGGGTATCCTATGAAGACGCATTTCTCCGCTTTGGGTTCCAGCTTTTCAGGCTGAAGCTTTTTGACATAAGCATCACATCCCCAAACTTTAAGAAACGACAGCTTTGGCTTCTTTCCAAACCAAAGTTCATATGGCGTCGTCTCAACGGATTTCGAAGGTGCCCTATTTAAAGTGAATGCAGCTGTCTCTAATGCATACCCCCAAAACGATAGTGGCAAATCGGCAAGAGACATCATAGATCGCACCATATCCAATAGGGTTCGATTACGACGTTCGGACACACCATTACGCTGTGGTGTTCCAGGCGGTGTCAATTGTGAAACAATTCCACACTGTCTTAAGTGACTGCCAAACTCATAACTCAGATATTCTCCTCCTCGATCAGATCGTAGGAATTTAATCTTCTTGTTACGATGATTCTCAACTTCACTCTGAAATTGTTTGAACTTTTCAAATGTTTCAGACTTATGTTTCATTAAGTAAATATACCCATATCTACTTAAGTCATCAGTGAAGGTGAGAAAGTAACGATAACCACCGCGCGCCTCAATACTCATCGGACCACACACATCAGTATGTATGATTTCCAATAAGTCACTTGCCCGTTCCATTGTTCCAGAGAACGGCGTTTTAGTCATCTTGCCCATGAGGCATGGCTCACATGTGTCAAGTGATTCAAAATCAAGTGACTCCAAAAGTCCATCAGCATGGAGCTTCTTCATGCGTTTTACGCCAATATGACCTAAACGGCAGTGCCACAAGAAAGTGGTATTATCATTATCAATTCTACATCTTTTGGCATCAATGTTATGAACATGTGTATCATTACTATCGAGATTCAATAAGAATAAACCCCTCACATTGGGTGCATGACCATAAAAGATATTACTCATATAAATAGAACAACCATTATTCTCTGATTTAAATGAGTAACCATCTCGCAATAAACAAGATCCAGATATAATGTTCATGCTTAACGCAGGCACCAAATAACACTTATTTAGGTTCATCACTAATCCCGACGGTAATCGAAGAGCGAGCGTGCCGACGGCGATCACATCAACCTTGGAACCATTTCCCACGCGCATCGTCACTTCGTCCTTTGCCAGCCTCCGTCTATTCCGCAGTTCCTGTTTTGAGTTGCAAATATGAGCAACCGCACCGGTATCAAATACCCAGGCACTACAACGAGAGTTGGTAAGGTACACATCAATAACATGTATATCATATATACCTTGTTTGTTGTTGGCCGCCTTCTTGTCAGCCAAATACTTGGGGCAATTACGCTTCCAGTGTCCAGTTCCCTTGCAATGAAAACACACAGTTTCTGGTTTGGGTCCAGCCTTGGGTTTCTTCACGAGAGGAGCAACTGCTTTGCCACTCTTCTTGGAGTTACCCTTCTTACCCTTGCCATTTTTCTTGAAACTAGTGGTTTTATTGACCATCAACACTTGATGCTCCTTCTGAATTTCAGACTCAGCGGCTTTCAGCATCGCAAACATCTCGGCGACTGACTTGTTCATCCCGTGCATGTTATAGTTCAACACGAAGCTCTTGTAGCTAGGTGGCAATGATTGAAGAACTCCGTCAGTGATAGCCTCTGGCGGAAGGGGCATCCCTAACTCAGCCAGACGGGTGGAGTACCCAAACATTCTGAGCACGTGATCACTGATAGACCCGTTCTCCTCCATCTTGCAAGCATAGAATTTATCGGAGATCTCATATCTCTCGATCCGGGCATTCTTCTGAAAGATAAACTTCAACTCCTGGAACATCTCATATGCTCCATGACGTTCAAAACGTCTTTGAAGTCCCGGTTCTAAGCCATACAACATTGCACATTGAACTATTGAGTAATCATCAGAACGAGCCTGCCAGGCGTTCACAACGTCTAGAGACTCAACTGGAGCGGGTGGATCACCAAGCGGTGCATCAAGGACATAAGCCTTCTGGGAAGCCGTAAGGATAATCCTTAGATTACGGGCCCAGTCCACAAAGTTACTTCCATCATCTTTCAACTTAGCTTTCTCTAGGAACGCATTAAAATTCAGGGGTGCTACTGCGCGAGCCATGATCTACAACATAAATATAGCAAAGACAACTTAGACTATTGTTCAGGATAATGAGTTTTAGTTAATTATATTACTTAAAAAACTCCCACTCAAATTGACATCCCTCCGGTCATTCGAGTGTAACATGATCCAAATCCACCAACTCAAGTCCGATCATCACGTGAGTCGAGGTGGTTTCAATGGTGAACATCTTCATGTTGATTATATCTACTATATGACTCATGTTCGACCTTTCGGTCTCTTGTGTTCCGAGGCCATGTCTGTACATGCTAGGCTCGTCAAGTTTAACCCGAGTGTTCCGCACGTGCAACATGGCTTACACCCGTTGTATGTGAACGTAGAGTCTATCACACCCGATCATCACGGCGTGTCTCGAAACGACGAACTTTCGCAACGGTGCACACTTGGGGAGAACACAATTTATCTTGAAATTTAAGTGAGGGATCACCTTATAATGCTACCGTCGTCCTAAGCAAAATAAGATGCATAAAAGGATTAACATCACATGCAAATCATAAGTGACATGATATGGCCATGAACTTGTGCTTTTGATCTCCATCTCCAAAGCACCGGCATGATCTCCATCGTCACCGGCATGACACCATGATCTCCATCATCTTGATCTCCATCAACGTGTCGCCATAGGGTTGTCGCGCCGACTGTTGCTTCCACGACTATTGCTAACGTTTAGCGATAAAGTAAAGCATTACATAGCGCTTAATGATTGACACGCAGGTCATACAATAATTAAAGACAACTCTATGGCTCCTGCCAGTTGCCGTATTCATCGACATGCAAGTCGTGATATTCTATACAACACATGATCATCTCATACATCACATATATCTCATCATGTAATTGGCCATATCATATCACATCATACCCTGCAAAAACAAGTTAGACGTCCTCTAATTGTTGTTGCAAATTTTACGTGGCTGCTACGGGTTTGCAAGAACCGTTCTTACCTACGCAAAACCACAACGTGGTGTAGTGATTGCTTTTTGATCTTCTAAAAGAACCCTCTTCATTGAAATCGATTCAACTAAAGTGAGAGAGACAGACACCCGCTAGCCATCTTTATGCAACGAAGTTACATGTCAGTTGAAGGAACCTGTCTCGCGTAAGTGTACGCGTAATGTCGGTCCGGGCCGCTTCATCTCACAGTACCGCCGAATCAAATATCAACTAGTAACGGCAAGCAATATGTATACACCCACGCCCACAACTCGTTTGTGTTCTACTCGAGATCTCATCTACGCATAGACCTGGCTCATGATGCCACTGTTGGGGAACGTTGCATGGGAAACAAAAAATTTCCTACGCACACACAAGATCTATCCATGGTGATGAGCATCTACGAGAGGGAGAGTGAATCTACATACCCTTGTAGATCGCTAAGCGGAAGCGTTTAAGAAACGCGGTTGATGTAGTCGAACGTCTCCGCGATCCAAATCGCAAGTCGTCCCTCGATCCGATCACGAACTAGCGCCGAACGGACGGCACCTCCGCGTTCAACACACGTACGGCTTGATGACGCCTTCACCTCCTCGATCCAGCGAGCGATGATGAAGTAGTGGTTGAGTTCCAGCAGCACGACGGCGTGGTGATGGTGGTGAGGAACAATCTCTGCAGGGCTTCGCCAAGCGCTACGGAGATTATGACGGAGGAACTAGAGGGTTAGGGTTGCCGCACACGGCTTGGGGAAATCTTGATGTATCTCGTGTGCTAGCCCTGCCCCTCTATTTATATGTTGAGCCTTGGGGTCTAAACTTGGAGTAAAAGCCTCCTCCAGGTCGGTTTTGCCCGCACAAGGTCGGTTTGGCCCGCAGGGAAAGAGTCCAACTCGGATCCCTGCCGAACCGTGCACAGCCGCACACAAGCGGTAGTACCGCTTCACACAAGCGGTAGTACCGCTTGGGCGGTAGTACCGCTTCATACAAGCGGTAGTACTGCTCGGGCGGTAGTACCGCTTCACCAAGCGGTAGTACCGCTTACGCGGCAGCAAAACTACTTTTGCACTTTCCAATACCTCGTGGGCTTTTATCCCTTTGCCCATATAAAGTGTTCTCGCACCCGAACACTTCGGTAAACATCCGGAACCCCTTCCGGTGAACTCCGGAACTCTTCCGGAGATCAAAACACTATTATCACATATATCAATCTTTACCTCCGGACTATTCCGGAGATCCTCGTCATGTCCGGGATCTTATCCGGGACTCCGAACAACCTTCGGTCACCAACATAATAACTCAACTATACTAATCGTCACCAAACGTTAAGCGTGTAGACCCTGCGGGTTCGAGAACTATGTAGACATGACCGAGACACCTCTACGGCCAATAACCAATAGCGGGACCTGGATGCCCATATTGGCTCCTACACATTCTACGAAGATCTTTTATCGGTCGAACCTCTATGTCAAGGATTCAGTTAATCCCGTATGCTGTTCCCTTTGTTCTTCGGTATGTTACTTGCCCGAGATTCGATCGTCGGTATCACTATACCTAGTTCAATCTCGTTACCGGCAAGTTTCTTTACTCGTTCCGTAATACAAGATCCTGTGGCTAACTCTTTAGTCACTTTGCTTGCAAGGCTCAATGTGATGTTGTATTACCGAGTGGGCCCTGAGATACCTCTCCGTCACACGGAGTAACAAATCCCAGTCTTGATCCATGCCAACCCAATAGACACCCTCGGAGATACCTGTAGAGCACCTTTATAGTCACCCAGTTACGTTGCGACGTTTGATACACACAAGGTATTCCTCCGGTGTCAGTGAGTTGCATGATCTCATGGTCAAAGGAACAGATACTTGACATGCAGAAAACAATAGCAATAAACTGACACGATCAAATGCTACGTTTACAGTTTGGGTCTTGTCCATCACATCATTCTCCTAATGATGTGATCCCGTTATCAAATGACATCTCATGTCAATGGCTAGGAAACCTTAACCATCTTTGATCAACGAGCTAGTCAACTAGAGGCTTACTAGGGACACAGTGTTGTCTATGTACCCACACATGTATTTGAGTTTCCAATCAATACAATTATAGCATGGATAATAAACGATTATCATGAACAAGGAAATATAATAATAACCAATTTATTATTGCCTCTAGGGCATATTTCCAACAGTCTCCCACTTGCACTAGAGTCAATAATCTAGTTCACATCACTATGTGATTTACATTGTAATGAATCGAACACCCATGCAGTTCTGGTGTTGTTCATGTTTAGCCCTTGGAAGAGGTTTAGTCATCGGATCTGCAACATTTAGATCCGTGTGTACTTTGCAAATATTTATGTCGTCCTCCTTGATGTAATCGCGGATGGAATTGAAGCGTCGCTTTATGTGTCTGGTCCTCTTGTGAAATCTTGGTTCCTTGGCTAGAGCAATGGCACCAGTATTATCACAAAACAGAGTCATTGGGTTAAGTGCACTAGGCACTACTCCAAGATCTGTCATGAACTCCTTCATCCAGACACCTTCCTTCGCCGCCTCCGAGGCAGCGATGTACTCCGCTTCGCATGTAGAATCTGCTACCACGCTTTGCTTGGAACTGTACCAGCTAACCGCACCCCCATTAAGAATAAATACGTATCCGGTTTGCGACTTTGAGTCATCCGGATCAGTGTCAAAGCTTGCATCGACGTAACCCTTTACGACGAGCTCTTGATCACCTCCATAAACGAGAAACATGTCCTTAGTCCTTTTCAGGTACTTCAGGATATTCTTGACCGCCGTCCAGTGTTCCATTCCTGGATCACCTTGAAACCTTCCGACCATACTTATGGCAAGGCTGACATCGGGTCTTGTGCACAGCATTGCATACATGATAGAGCCTATGGCCGAAGCATAGAGGATGACACTCATCTTTTCTCTATCTTCTGCAGTCACTGGGCATTGAGTCTTACTCAACTTCACACCTTGCAATACAGGCAAGAACCCCTTCTTGGACTGATCCATTTTGAACTTCTTCAAAACTTTGTCAAGGTATGTGCTTTGTGAAAGTCCTATTAAGCGTCTCGATCTATCTCTATAGATCTTGATGCCTAATATGAAAGCAGCTTCTCCTAGGTCCTTCATTGAAAAACTCTTGTTCAAATATTCCTTCACGCTTTCCAGCATTTCTATATTGTTTCCAATCAGTAATATGTCATCCACATATAATATTAGAAACGCTATAGAGCTCCCACTCACTTTCTTGTAAATACAAGCTTCTCCGTAAACTTGTATAAACTCGAACGCTTTGATCACCTCATCAAAACGAAGATTCCAACTCCGAGATGCTTGCACCAGTCCATAAATGGATCGCTGGAGTTTGCAAACTTTGTCAGCATTCTCTGGATCGACAACACCTTCTGGTTGCATCATATACAACTCTTCCTTAAGGAAACCGTTAAGGAACGCTGTTTTGACATCCATCTGCCAAATTTCATAATCGAAAAAGGCAGCTATTGCTAACATGATTCTGACGGACTTAAGCATCGCTACGGGTGAGAAGGTCTCATCGTAGTCAACTCCTTGAACTTGTGAAAAAAACCTTTGCCACAAGTCGAGCTTTATAGACGGTGACATTACCGTCCGCGTCTGTCTTCCTCTTAAAGATCCATTTGTTCTGAATGGCCTTACGCCCTTCAAGTAATACTTCCAAAGTCCATACTTTGTTTTCATACATGGATCCCATCTCGGATTTCATGGCCTCTAACCACTTCTCGGAATCCGGGCCTATCATCGCTTCTCCATAGCTCATAGGTTCATCGTTGTCTAACAACATGACTTTTAAGACAGGGTTGCCGTACCACTCAGGAGCAGTACGCGTCCTTGTCGACCTACGAGGTTCGATGGCAACTTGATCCAAAGCTTCATGATCATCATCATCAACTTCCTCTTCAGCTAATGTAGGTTCCACAGAAACAACTTTCTGCGCTGCGCTACTCTTAGGTTGAAGTAAAGGTTCAACAACCTCATCAAGTTCTATCTTCCTCCCACTCAATTCTTTCGAGAGAAACTCTTTCTCAAGAAATGTTCCGTTTTTAGCGACAAACACTTTGCCTTCGGATCTGAGGTAGAAGGTATACCCAACTGTCTCTTTTGGGTATCCTATGAAGACGCATTTCTCCGCTTTGGGTTCCAGCTTTTCAGGCTGAAGCTTTTTGACATAAGCATCACATCCCCAAACTTTAAGAAACGACAGCTTTGGCTTCTTGCCAAACCAAAGTTCATATGGCGTCGTCTCAACGGATTTCGAAGGTGCCCTATTTAAAGTGAATGCAGCTGTCTCTAATGCATACCCCCAAAACGATAGTGGCAAATCGGCAAGAGACATCATAGATCGCACCATATCCAATAGGGTTCGATTACGACGTTCGGACACACCATTACGCTGTGGTGTTCCAGGCGGTGTCAATTGTGAAACAATTCCACACTGTCTTAAGTGACTGCCAAACTCATAACTCAGATATTCTCCTCCTCGATCAGATCGTAGGAATTTAATCTTCTTGTTACGATGATTCTCAACTTCACTCTGAAATTGTTTGAACTTTTCAAATGTTTCAGACTTATGTTTCATTAAGTAAATATACCCATATCTACTTAAGTCATCAGTGAAGGTGAGAAAGTAACGATAACCACCGCGCGCCTCAATACTCATCGGACCACACACATCAGTATGTATGATTTCCAATAAGTCACTTGCCCGTTCCATTGTTCCAGAGAACGGCGTTTTAGTCATCTTGCCCATGAGGCATGGCTCACATGTGTCAAGTGATTCAAAATCAAGTGACTCCAAAAGTCCATCAGCATGGAGCTTCTTCATGCGTTTTACGCCAATATGACCTAAACGACAGTGCCACAAGAAAGTGGTATTATCATTATCAATTCTACATCTTTTGGCATCAATGTTATGAACATGTGTATCATTACTATCGAGATTCAATAAGAATAAACCCCTCACATTGGGTGCATGACCATAAAAGATATTACTCATATAAATAGAACAACCATTATTCTCTGATTTAAATGAGTAACCGTCTCGCAATAAACAAGATCCAGATATAATGTTCATGCTTAACGCAGGCACCAAATAACACTTATTTAGGTTCATCACTAATCCCGACAGTAATCGAAGAGCGAGCGTGCCGACGGCGATCACATCAACCTTGGAACCATTTCCCACGCGCATCGTCACTTCGTCCTTTGCCAGCCTCCGTCTATTCCGCAGTTCCTGTTTTGAGTTGCAAATATGAGCAACCGCACCGGTATCAAATACCCAGGCACTACAACGAGAGTTGGTAAGGTACACATCAATAACATGTATATCATATATACCTTGTTTGTTGTTGGCCGCCTTCTTGTCAGCCAAATACTTGGGGCAATTCCGCTTCCAGTGTCCAGTTCCCTTGCAATGAAAACACACAGTTTCTGGTTTGGGTCCAGCCTTGGGTTTCTTCACGAGAGGAGCAACTGCTTTGCCACTCTTCTTGGAGTTACCCTTCTTACCCTTGCCATTTTTCTTGAAACTAGTGGTTTTATTGACCATCAACACTTGATGCTCCTTCTGAATTTCAGACTCAGCGGCTTTCAGCATCGCAAACATCTCGGCGACTGACTTGTTCATCCCGTGCATGTTATAGTTCAACACGAAGCTCTTGTAGCTAGGTGGCAATGATTGAAGAACTCTGTCAGTGATAGCCTCTGGCGGAAGGGGCATCCCTAACTCAGCCAGACGGGTGGAGTACCCAGACATTCTGAGCACGTGATCATTGATAGACCCATTCTCCTCCATCTTGCAAGCATAGAATTTATCGGAGATCTCATATCTCTCGATCCGGGCATTCTTCTGAAAGATAAACTTCAACTCCTGGAACATCTCATATGCTCCATGACGTTCAAAACGTCTTTGAAGTCCCGGTTCTAAGCCATACAACATTGCACATTGAACTATTGAGTAATCATCAGAACGAGCCTGCCAGGCGTTCACAACGTCTAGAGACTCAACTGGAGCGGGTGGATCACCAAGCGGTGCATCAAGGACATAAGCCTTCTGGGAAGCCGTAAGGATAATCCTTAGATTACGGGCCCAGTCCACAAAGTTACTTCCATCATCTTTCAACTTAGCTTTCTCTAGGAACGCATTAAAATTCAGGGGTGCTACTGCGCGAGCCATGATCTACAACATAAATATAGCAAAGACAACTTAGACTATTGTTCAGGATAATGAGTTTTAGTTAATTATATTACTTAAAAAACTCCCACTCAAATTGACATCCCTCCGGTCATTCGAGTGTAACATGATCCAAATCCACCAACTCAAGTCCGATCATCACGTGAGTCGAGGTGGTTTCAATGGTGAACATCTTCATGTTGATCATATCTACTATATGACTCATGTTCGACCTTTCGGTCTCTTGTGTTCCGAGGCCATGTCTGTACATGCTAGGCTCGTCAAGTTTAACCCGAGTGTTCCGCACGTGCAACATGGCTTACACCCGTTGTATGTGAACGTAGAGTCTATCACACCCGATCATCACGGCGTGTCTCGAAACGACGAACTTTCGCAACGGTGCACACTTGGGGAGAACACAATTTATCTTGAAATTTAAGTGAGGGATCACCTTATAATGCTACCGTCGTCCTAAGCAAAATAAGATGCATAAAAGGATTAACATCACATGCAAATCATAAGTGACATGATATGGCCATGAACTTGTGCTTTTGATCTCCATCTCCAAAGCACCGGCATGATCTCCATCGTCACCGGCATGACACCATGATCTCCATCATCTTGATCTCCATCAACGTGTCGCCATAGGGTTGTCGCGCCGACTGTTGCTTCCACGACTATTGCTAACGTTTAGCGATAAAGTAAAGCATTACATAGCGCTTAATGATTGACACGCAGGTCATACAATAATTAAAGACAACTCTATGGCTCCTGCCAGTTGCCGTATTCATCGACATGCAAGTCGTGATATTCTATACAACACATGATCATCTCATACATCACATATATCTCATCATGTAATTGGCCATATCATATCACATCATACCCTGCAAAAACAAGTTAGACGTCCTCTAATTGTTGTTGCAAATTTTACGTGGCTGCTACGGGTTTGCAAGAACCGTTCTTACCTACGCAAAACCACAACGTGGTGTAGTGATTGCTTTTTGATCTTCTAAAAGAACCCTCTTCATTGAAATCGATTCAACTAAAGTGAGAGAGACAGACACCCGCTAGCCATCTTTATGCAACGAAGTTACATGTCAGTTGAAGGAACCTGTCTCGCGTAAGTGTACGCGTAATGTCGGTCCGGGCCGCTTCATCTCACAGTACCGCCGAATCAAATATCAACTAGTAACGGCAAGCAATATGTATACACCCACGCCCACAACTCGTTTGTGTTCTACTCGAGATCTCATCTACGCATAGACCTGGCTCATGATGCCACTGTTGGGGAACGTTGCATGGGAAACAAAAAATTTCCTACGCACACACAAGATCTATCCATGGTGATGAGCATCTACGAGAGGGAGAGTGAATCTACATACCCTTGTAGATCGCTAAGCGGAAGCGTTTAAGAAACGCGGTTGATGTAGTCGAACGTCTCCGCGATCCAAATCGCAAGTCGTCCCTCGATCCGATCACGAACTAGCGCCGAACGGACGGCACCTCCGCGTTCAACACACGTACGGCTTGATGACGCCTTCACCTCCTCGATCCAGCGAGCGATGATGAAGTAGTGGTTGAGTTCCAGCAGCACGACGGCGTGGTGATGGTGGTGAGGAACAATCTCTGCAGGGCTTCGCCAAGCGCTACGGAGATTATGACGGAGGAACTAGAGGGTTAGGGTTGCCGCACACGGCTTGGGGAAATCTTGATGTATCTCGTGTGCTAGCCCTGCCCCTCTATTTATATGTTGAGCCTTGGGGTCTAAACTTGGAGTAAAAGCCTCCTCCAGGTCGGTTTTGCCCGCACAAGGTCGGTTTGGCCCGCAGGGAAAGAGTCCAACTCGGATCCCTGCCGAACCGTGCACAGCCGCACACAAGCGGTAGTACCGCTTCACACAAGCGGTAGTACCGCTTGGGCGGTAGTACCGCTTCATACAAGCGGTAGTACCGCTCGGGCGGTAGTACCGCTTCACCAAGCGGTAGTACCGCTTACGCGGCAGCAAAACTACTTTTGCACTTTCCAATACCTCGTGGGCTTTTATCCCTTTGCCCATATAAAGTGTTCTCGCACCCGAACACTTCGGTAAACATCCGGAACCCCTTCCGGTGAACTTCGGAACTCTTCCGGAGATCAAAACACTATTATCACATATATCAATCTTTACCTCCGGACTATTCCGGAGATCCTCGTCATGTCCGGGATCTTATCCGGGACTCCGAACAACCTTCGGTCACCAACATAATAACTCAACTATACTAATCGTCACCAAACGTTAAGCGTGTAGACCCTGCGGGTTCGAGAACTATGTAGACATGACCGAGACACCTCTACGGCCAATAACCAATAGCGGGACCTGGATGCCCATATTGGCTCCTACATATTCTACGAAGATCTTTTATCGGTCGAACCTCTATGTCAAGGATTCAGTTAATCCCGTATGCTGTTCCCTTTGTTCTTCGGTATGTTACTTGCCCGAGATTCGATCGTCGGTATCACTATACCTAGTTCAATCTCGTTACCGGCAAGTTTCTTTACTCGTTCCGTAATACAAGATCCTGTGGCTAACTCTTTAGTCACTTTGCTTGCAAGGCTCAATGTGATGTTGTATTACCGAGTGGGCCCTGAGATACCTCTCCGTCACACGGAGTAACAAATCCCAGTCTTGATCCATGCCAACCCAACAGACACCCTCGAAGATACCTGTAGAGCACCTTTATAGTCACCCAGTTACGTTGCGACGTTTGATACACACAAGGTATTCCTCCGGTGTCAGTGAGTTGCATGATCTCATGGTCAAAGGAACAGATACTTGACATGCAGAAAACAATAGCAATAAACTGACACGATCAAATGCTACGTTTACAGTTTGGGTCTTGTCCATCACATCATTCTCCTAATGATGTGATCCCGTTATCAAATGACATCTCATGTCAATGGCTAGGAAACCTTAACCATCTTTGATCAACAAGCTAGTCAACTAGAGGCTTACTAGGGACACAGTGTTGTCTATGTACCCACACATGTATTTGAGTTTCCAATCAATACATATAGCATGGATAATAAACGATTATCATGAACAAGGAAATATAATAATAACCAATTTATTATTGCCTCTAGGGCATATTTCCAACAGTCTCCCACTTGCACTAGAGTCAATAATCTAGTTCACATCACAATGTGATTTACATTGTAATGAATCGAACACCCATGCAGTTCTGATGTTGTTCATGTTTAGCCCTTGGAAGAGGTTTAGTCATCGGATCTGCAACATTTAGATCCGTGTGTACTTTGCAAATATTTATGTCGTCCTCCTTGATGTAATCGCGGATGGAATTGAAGCGTCGCTTTATGTGTCTGGTCCTCTTGTGAAATCTTGGTTCCTTGGCTAGAGCAATGGCACCAGTATTATCACAAAACAGAGTCATTGGGTTAAGTGCACTAGGCACTACTCCAAGATCTGTCATGAACTCCTTCATCCAGACACCTTCCTTCGCCGCCTCCGAGGCAGCGGTGTACTCCGCTTCGCATGTAGAATCTGCTACCACGCTTTGCTTGGAACTGTACCAGCTAACCGCACCCCCATTAAGAATAAATACGTATCCGGTTTGCGACTTTGAGTCATCCGGATCAGTGTCAAAGCTTGCATCGACGTAACCCTTTACGACGAGCTCTTGATCACCTCCATAAACGAGAAACATGTCCTTAGTCCTTTTCAGGTACTTCAGGATATTCTTGACCGCCGTCCAGTGTTCCATTCCTGGATCACCTTGAAACCTTCCGACCATACTTATGGCAAGGCTGACATCGGGTCTTGTGCACAGCATTGCATACATGATAGAGCCTATGGCCGAAGCATAGGGGATGACACTCATCTTTTCTCTATCTTCTGCAGTCACTGGGCATTGAGTCTTACTCAACTTCACACCTTGTAATACAGGCAAGAACCCCTTCTTGGACTGATCCATTTTGAACTTCTTCAAAACTTTGTCAAGGTATGTGCTTTGTGAAAGTCCTATTAAGCGTCTCGATCTATCTCTATAGATCTTGATGCCTAATATGAAAGCAGCTTCTCCTAGGTCCTTCATTGAAAAACTCTTGTTCAAATATTCCTTCACGCTTTCCAGCATTTCTATATTGTTTCCAATCAGTAATATGTCATCCACATATAATATTAGAAACGCTATAGAGGTCCCACTCACTTTCTTGTAAATACAAGCTTCTCCGTAAACTTGTATAAACTCGAACGCTTTGATCACCTCATCAAAACGAAGATTCCAACTCCGAGATGCTTGCACCAGTCCATAAATGGATCGCTGGAGTTTGCAAACTTTGTCAGCATTCTCTGGATCGACAAAACCTTCTGGTTGCATCATATACAACTCTTCCTTAAGGAAACCGTTAAGGAACGCTGTTTTGACATCCATCTGCCAAATTTCATAATCAAAAAAGGCAGCTATTGCTAACATGATTCTGACGGACTTAAGCATCGCTACGGGTGAGAAGGTCTCATCGTAGTCAACTCCTTGAACTTGTGAAAAAACCCTTTGCCACAAGTCGAGCTTTATAGACGGTGACATTACCGTCCGCGTCTGTCTTCCTCTTAAAGATCCATTTGTTCTGAATGGCCTTACGCCCTTCAGGTAATACTTCCAAAGTCCATACTTTGTTTTCATACATGGATCCCATCTCGGATTTCATGGCCTCTAACCACTTCTCGGAATCCGGGCCTATCATCGCTTCTCCATAGCTCGTAGGTTCATCGTTGTCTAACAACATGACTTTTAAGACAGGGTTGCCGTACCACTCAGGAGCAGTACGCGTCCTTGTCGACCTACGAGGTTCGATAGCAACTTGATCCAAAGCTTCATGATCATCATCATCAACTTTCTCTTCAGCTAATGTAGGTTCCACAGAAACAACTTTCTGCGCTGCGCTACTCTTAGGTTGAAGTAAAGGTTCAACAACCTCATCAAGTTCTATCTTCCTCCCACTCAATTCTTTCGAGAGAAACTCTTTCTCAAGAAATGTTCCGTTTTTAGCGACAAACACTTTGCCTTCGGATCTGAGGTAGAAGGTATACCCAACTGTCTCTTTTGGGTATCCTATGAAGACGCATTTCTCCGCTTTGGGTTCCAGCTTTTCAGGCTGAAGCTTTTTGACATAAGCATCACATCCCCAAACTTTAAGAAACGACAGCTTTGGCTTCTTGCCAAACCAAAGTTCATATGGCGTCGTCTCAACGGATTTCGAAGGTGCCCTATTTAAAGTGAATGCAGCTGTCTCTAATGCATACCCCCAAAACGATAGTGGCAAATCGGCAAGAGACATCATAGATCGCACCATATCCAATAGGGTTCGATTACGACGTTCGGACACACCATTACGCTGTGGTGTTCCAGGCGGTGTCAATTGTGAAACAATTCCACACTGTCTTAAGTGACTGCCAAACTCATAACTCAGATATTCTCCTCCTCGATCAGATCGTAGGAATTTAATCTTCTTGTTACGATGATTCTCAACTTCACTCTGAAATTGTTTGAACTTTTCAAATGTTTCAGACTTATGTTTCATTAAGTAAATATACCCATATCTACTTAAGTCATCAGTGAAGGTGAGAAAGTAACGATAACCACCGCGCGCCTCAATACTCATCGGACCACACACATCAGTATGTATGATTTCCAATAAGTCACTTGCCCGTTCCATTGTTCCAGAGAACGGCGTTTTAGTCATCTTGCCCATGAGGCATGGCTCACATGTGTCAAGTGATTCAAAATCAAGTGACTTCAAAAGTCCATCAGCATGGAGCTTCTTCATGCGTTTTACGCCAATATGACCTAAACGGCAGTGCCACAAGAAAGTGGTATTATCATTATCAATTCTACATCTTTTGGCATCAATGTTATGAACATGTGTATCATTACTATCGAGATTCAATAAGAATAAACCCTTCACATTGGGTGCATGACCATAAAAGATATTACTCATATAAATAGAACAACCATTATTCTCTGATTTAAATGAGTAACCGTCTCGCAATAAACAAGATCCAGATATAATGTTCGTGCTTAACGCAGGCACCAAATAACACTTATTTAGGTTCATCACTAATCCCGACGGTAATCGAAGAGCGAGCGTGCCGACGGCGATCACATCAACCTTGGAACCATTTCCCACGCGCATCGTCACTTCGTCCTTTGCCAGCCTCCGTCTATTCCGCAGTTCCTGTTTTGAGTTGCAAATATGAGCAACCGCACCGGTATCAAATACCTAGGCACTACAACGAGAGTTGGTAAGGTACACATCAATAACATGTATATCATATATACCTTGTTTGTTGTTGGCCGCCTTCTTGTCAGCCAAATACTTGGGGCAATTCCGCTTCTAGTGTCCAGTTCCCTTGCAATGAAAACACACAGTTTTTGGTTTGGGTCCAGCCTTGGGTTTCTTCATGAGAGGAGCAACTGCTTTGCCACTCTTCTTGGAGTTACCCTTCTTACCCTTGCCATTTTTCTTGAAACTAGTGGTTTTATTGACCATCAACACTTGATGCTCCTTCTGAATTTCAGACTCAGCGGCTTTCAGCATCGCAAACAGCTCGGCGACTGACTTGTTCATCCCGTGCATGTTATAGTTCAACATGAAGCTCTTGTAGCTAGGTGGCAATGATTGAAGAACTCTGTCAGTGATAGCCTCTGGCGGAAGGGGCATCCCTAACTCAGCCAGACGGGTGGAGTACCCAGACATTCTGAGCACGTGATCACTGATAGACCCGTTCTCCTCCATCTTGCAAGCATAGAATTTATCGGAGATCTCATATCTCTCGATCCGGGCATTCTTCTGAAAGATAAACTTCAACTCCTGGAACATCTCATATGCTCCATGACGTTCAAAACGTCTTTGAAGTCCCGGTTCTAAGCCATACAACATTGCACATTGAACTATTGAGTAATCATCAGAACGAGCCTGCCAGGCGTTCACAACGTCTAGAGACTCAACTGGAGCGGGTGGATCACCAAGCGGTGCATCAAGGACATAAGCCTTCTGGGAAGCCGTAAGGATAATCCTTAGATTACGGGCCCAGTCCACAAAGTTACTTCCATCATCTTTCAACTTAGCTTTCTCTAGGAACGCATTAAAATTCAGGGGTGCTACTGCGCGAGCCATGATCTACAACATAAATATAGCAAAGACAACTTAGACTATTGTTCAGGATAATGAGTTTTAGTTAATTATATTACTTAAAAAACTCCCACTCAAATTGACATCCCTCCGGTCATTCGAGTGTAACATGATCCAAATCCACCAACTCAAGTCCGATCATCACGTGAGTCGAGGTGGTTTCAATGGTGAACATCTTCATGTTGATCATATCTACTATATGACTCATGTTCGACCTTTCGGTCTCTTGTGTTCCGAGGCCATGTCTGTACATGCTAGGCTCGTCAAGTTTAACCCGAGTGTTCCGCACGTGCAACATGGCTTACACCCGTTGTATGTGAACGTAGAGTCTATCACACCCGATCATCACGGCGTGTCTCGAAACGACGAACTTTCGCAACGGTGCACACTTGGGGAGAACACAATTTATCTTGAAATTTAAGTGAGGGATCACCTTATAATGCTACCGTCGTCCTAAGCAAAATAAGATGCATAAAAGGATTTTTATCTTCTAACTCTTCTTCTTCTTCATAACTTTCTAGCAATAGCTTATTATTTATATCCCATTGCTCTTCTTCATCCACAATTTCAACTTTGTGGCTCTAAGCAATATTCTTATTTTTATCATTATTATCGATGGTAACATTATTATTACTATTATTATTGTCTTTCTTTCCTTCTGATGTTTAGTATTATTTATTATGCAAGGACTACTAGTGGTTGGCTTTTTCTCGCTTTTTAATATTTTTAATCTAGCAATTTCTCTAATGAAAAATAATTCTCTTTCTCTTATTTCGGGCCAATCTGTTGTCCAAGAATTACTATATTCCCATTCTATATGCTTAAGTTTCTTTTCCCAATGGATTATTTCATCATCTATATTAGTTTTTTCTATGCATTCGGTTACACCTTTATTCCTGTCATTGCTACTTTCTGTTTCTGACATAAAAGATTTTGTGTCTTCTATGGATGCAGATTTATAATTCATGAATCTGATGCTACTACTTCCTTCACAATTTTGATAACTTATGTAATTTTCAGGTTGCTTTAATTCCTTCTTTTCTATTAATTCACCTATTTTCCATTCTTCTCCTGCTCTTTCTTCAGAACTAATTGTAAGAGGATTCATAAACTGTATACCTTGTGATTGCATGCTATCTATTACGTTATTAACATTTACTCTATATCTAGAATTACTTATGTTAGTGAGCCTTCCTATAAATTCTATGCTTACTAACAAATTTGTTCCTTTAAAATCTTCATATCCTTTGGTTTGGAAACCAAAAATCATTTTTTCAATAAATTCTTTTACATGCATTATTAAATCTGGGGCTATATATGTTATTAACCTATTTTCATTCATATCTCCTTCCAGAAAGCCTAATGCCGCTTTATCAATTGATTCCCATCTTCTGTCTAATAGCGTTATTAATACCTTTGCTCCTAATTTCTTTCTTGGCATGCCTTTAATTCCAATGATATACATACCTTGATGAATATATTTATAACCACAATATCTTAATTCATTTTCAATATTCTTGCTCACAATTCGTAAATCTACTGGATGCGTTAATACACTTAACTCTACTTCTCTAGATATTCTATATAAACCACTCTTGCTTTCAAACATACCCATGTGATATACTTGCTGCGGTTTTATTTTTCTTAGGGTGTCCTTTTGATATCTTTCTAAGTCCTTTTGCAAATCTATAACTTCTTCTATACTATCAATATCATCAGCTTTGCATGATAATCTATGCTTTATTGTAAGAGGTTTTGAGTCTTGCCTTATTACCTGGAGGAACTTGTCTCTTCTGGAGAGGCTATTAGGTACTTCCATTTTTCTGAATTAATGCTTCTTGATGAAGATACTATTCCAGATGAAGATAAAATAATATCTTTGTTACTATGAATACTATTTAGCTTATCCAGAACCTGGATTAAGAGCTGTAGAATTGTATTATTTTTCTTTATTATGATTTTAGAGTCTTTTTTTGGTGAGTCGTGATCAGAAAATCCGACAGGGGGTGATAAGTATTTAGCTACTTCGTTTAATGCTTGACTATATTCACTCATAAAACTATGAGAGGATAAGAGTTTTTACCTCTTGTACCAACCTTTTTATTTCAGGAATATCTTGCTTTGAATCGGAGTGTGGGAGCGAGTCTTTGCCTTTACTTAGGTAACGGCCTATTGTCAACACTTCTTCTTTAATATAATCATTATTCTTGCAAATTATATTTTGTCTTACTTTTGCTTATTCTAGCTTATGCAGAATGATATCTATTTTATTATTTAACCCGGAGCACTTGTCTGCGAGTTTTTGATATTCTTTGAATATGCTTTCAAATTTTTGTTCAAGTATATCTTGCCTTTTTCCCCAAGATATATAAAAATTATATATCAAGTCGACGATTGTATTTAGCTGGCTATGAGATGTATGCCAAATATGCTCCTCGGAGGGATTTATTCTGCACCTTCTATTAATATTCTCTTTAGTATTTATTACCTAACCTTGGCTAACTTCTAAATTTAAATATCTTAATCTTTCAATGATTAAGTCCTGGGCCTGATACCAACTACACTATAATAACTGATATATATTGGGTTTTATATATTTGATCGCTAAACGCGGTCTTTATTAGCGTATGTGGTTATTAAATTCAAATTTCGGTTTACTATTCACCACGGTGTAGCAAACAGTGTTCACAACAGTATTTACTATACACTTTTACTATTCAACACTATTGGTGTTACTATTCGTTACTATTTCAATAATATGCGCGTGTCTGGTTAATTATTCATTTACTATTCGTGATTATATCAAAATTTTAACAGAACTATATATTTATGTGCAGGATCTTAGCTGGTTGCCGAGACCAAATATGCGGCCTGTTTGTGCTGCAGAGGTTGCGAAGTCCTACTCGGTACTCACCATATTTATCATTATGTTGCATCATATGTAGCTAGTTACGTTCACTTGATGGTTTTAATTACAAATTTATATGTTAAATTCTTATCGTCTTCCCAGGCAGTTCCACCCGAAGGGAACACTTCTCTACGGCAACAAGGTTCTCATTCAACGCCACTCTAGGCTACACAGAGAACAAACACGCAGAGGTTTCTCCTATAGGATCCCTAGCATAAGAACTCTTCCCATAAATTCATAAATAGAAACGCCAAGTGAAACCAAGAAACTACATCATTTCAACAACATAATTTACATATGGTTTTCCCTTTCGGGAAACCCCGAAGGGATTACACACAAACTAAAGAGATTACCTTACAAATCTTGACGATCGGAGCGCCTTCTTGGCTATACTACCAAGTGGTGGTGGTGGCTAAAACTACTAAGGAGTGCACTGGCTCGATTGCTCTGGCTCTTGCTCGCTTTGCTTCCGACTGAGGTGTTGCGTGTTCTGTGTTTCTCTCTTCCTCTCCTTTTATAGCTGCAAGACGGCTGCCAGTGATTCCTTTGGGAGCCTTCGCTCGATGCCAGCGATGCCCTCACTTATTTATTTTACATACGGTAGCATGCACGCGTGTCCTACTAGGGCACATGCATGTCCTTCTAGGGTATGGATAAGCGCGTGAGAGAGAGTGCCCGACAA
This sequence comes from Elymus sibiricus, assembly GCA_039707655.1. Lineage (NCBI taxonomy): Eukaryota > Viridiplantae > Streptophyta > Magnoliopsida > Poales > Poaceae > Elymus > Elymus sibiricus. Next base: position 208,075,163 of record CM077663.1, read on the forward strand.
ACTTCAATCTTCAGGAATCTTCTCTTTTTTCACGTGGGCATTGTCTTTCGGTGGATAATTGGCTTGCCTCCAGCGTCTTCTAACATATGAGCAATATACAGAGATTGCTCACACCGTTGGCTCGATCTTGAAGTCCGTTTTATTCTTTGATGCAATATACTGGCATCTGATGCATGACAATAATTTTTTTTATTCTGACAACACTTCCGAACTGCACGGTTAACGCGGGTGCACTGCATCCCATCAAACGAGCACTGCAATGTCGACAGAAAAAACTACACGCGTTTTTCGGCACTGTTTTCGCTCCAGTTTTTAAACCGTTTGTCAGAATGAGGCGTATAATATACCATTAGACAGCTACAAAAAATGCGCAACTTCGTCATGTTGAACACTTTTCGAGATTTCTCACGGTTTAAGAGCAGTTTCTAAAACGGTGGACGCGTGACGAGTGACAGCGAGCATATTTTCGCGATTTTTTCTAAACCGCTCGTCGGAATGAATCAAATGTTACGGCGTTGGAAAGATATCGTCAAGCCGCAACTTTTTCATGTTGAACACTCTTTCTAATTCTTTACGGTTTAAGAGCAGTTTCAAAATTACCGAAACGCGAAATTCTGTTTTTCAATTTTTTTGAATTTTTCGGTACGGTTTTCGCTGTAGTTTTATAACCGTTTGTCAGAACAAGGCGTGTGATACGGCGTTTGAAATCTGTGGAATAGCCGCAACTTTCATATGTTGGGCATTTGTTGAGATTCCTCGCGGTTTTAAAGGAATTTTGAAAACGGTGTCGCTGCCTACGTATGGCAGCGAGCGTATTTTCGTGATTTTTACCAAACCGCTTCTCGGAATGATGCAAATGATACGGCGTTGGAAAGATATCGACGAGGCGTAACTTTTTCATGTAGAACACCCTCTCTAATTCCTTACGGTTTAAGAGCAGTTTTTATTTTACCGAAATGCGGACACTCTGTTTTTCGCGACACCAAAATCGACGAGAGAACTGCATCAGACTGAAGAACGCACTGCTTCATACTAAAAACTGCACTGCATAGGAAGGGCAAGCAAACTTCATGGTTTCTTTTGTCATTTTTTCTAACATTTTTTTATGAACGAGAGTGGACCGGACTTCACATCGGGCATGAATGCACCGCAACACTATCGAAAGTGAACCACATTACTTCTTTTGGTCGTCTCTCTATTTTTTCTGCACTTCATATTGAGAATAAGTGAACCTCAACACTATTGAAAGTGCATATGAGAATAAATGAACCTCAACACTATTGAAAGTGCACCGCGACACTATTAAAAGTGAACCTTTTTTTAGAGTGAATGGAGTTTTCAATAACCTTTTTTTTCAGTTCTCTACAGGATGCATTTTTTCAGAGTGGATGGATTTTTCGTTAATCTTTTTTTTGCAGTTCTCTACAGGATGCATCTTTTCAAAGCACATCGAGTTCACCGCACTGCAAGAACCAAAATAGTGAATTACATTACTATTTTTGTTTTTTCAATTGCCGTGCGGTGAGGTATGAAGCGAACTGTAAATCATACAGAAAAAACTGAACATCTGGTGGTATCTTTTTCTTTCTTTTACAAAGCAACCACCTCGAATTTGTTACATTGAGCTGCATCTATAAGAGTAAAATATTGTTACAAACAAAAATGGAAGGAGACCCGGAGAACAACCTACACTGCTCGCGCCCGGGAGCCAGTGAACAGCAAGGCACCGGCGTCCCCGATACTGCTCGAACACAAAATCTAAAACACAAAAAAATCCATGACACGGCGAGCACCACCTCGAATTCCAGCAAAACTGCATAGGCGCAACAACCGAACCACATCTCTACCTGCTCGTCAAAACTGCATAGGCCTTCCTGCTCGTCAACACTGCACTGCAAGAAAGAAAGAAAGATGGGAGCAAATCAAGAAAGAAAGAAACTGAACAGCGAGCATCTAGCCGGCAAGCTCCAAGTCATGACCAAAGAAGATTTTGTTGCCGCATGAACTGCAAGGCGGCCCCCGCCGAACTGCAACGGTTACTGCTGGTGGCTCGCACTGTATGGACCCACGCTCCGCACTGCACACCCCGCCGCGGGCTGCACGACCATGCCGCTGAACTGCGAGGTAGACCGGGGAAGCAGTGGCTGTCCACAGAGAGATGGAGTCAGTGCAGTCCACCATGGTGGGTGGTTGCAATGAGTGGCTGCCAATCTCATTGCAATCCAAGAATGAATGACGGGGAGCAGAGAAAAATTCAGCGGACTACAAACAAACAAGCAACCGAGCACCTCGCCGATACCGAGCTGCACGCGGGCGCCAGCGGATCCGTGGAGGAGGGTGCTCGCCAGCCTTTTTTCCGAGCTCACCCTGCTGCCCCTGCGGCTAGATCCAGGCTTTGCCGATGGTGAGCAAGCAGGGGGTGGATCCCCGTCGACGACACCACCTTCTCTGCTCACAACAGCCCACCGTTGCACTTGCCTGGGGGCGACCGAAGCAAGCAGGGAGACCATGGGGACGACCGGAGCAAGCAGGGAGACCATGGGGACGACCGGAGACATGGATCGTGCGCGCCGTCGACGGATCCGGCCGCCTGGAAAGCCGTGGCGCGGTGGAGCTCACTTGGTTGGCGTGGTGGAGGGAAGCGCTCCCTGCTTTGGACGGCAGTGCTCTCCCATGGTGGCACCGGCGATAGGGCATGAAGGCGTGGGGAGAGGAGGCGCGTCAGCAGTGGCTAGCCGGCGGCGTGGGGCTCCGGGGTGGGGCGACGCGCGGAGGTACTGCAGTTCGGAAGGAAGCCGATGGGGGCCGCCTTGCGAGGTGGGACTGACAGCGGCCCGAAGCCCGGGCCGTGGTGGCCGGATCTGGCGCTTGGTGGCCGCGTGCATGAGATTTAGTGGTGGCTGGGACAGCGCGGCGGCGCACTTGCTGGCGGTGACCTGTTCCGATGGGGAGGAAGGTGGTTTCGGAGGGAGGGGGCGGGGAGGGCACGGGGCACCAGGTTTGAGGGAGGCAGTGGCTCCGGAGGGCTCACCGGAGTGGGGATGTTCGCCGGCGCCGGGGTGGGAGGCTTCGCCGGTTTGGATCGGGGGTAGGTGGGGGTCTGTTTCTGGTTATGGGGTGAGGCGTGCGACAAGAAGGTGAGAGGTGGGTTTCTTTAAACACAGTTCGGTCGTTTTTTTTGCGTGGTTAGTTTGTAACTGCGGGGCAGGTCGATTGTGTCGTCAGAATAAGAAATTGATGTCAGAATAGGTGTTGTCAGAATAGACCCACCCTATATATATAACACAATATATACTACTAACATAAACTATAGGAACACTAGTTCCAACCTAATGCAATTTAAAAAAAAAAATTATGCAAATAGGCCACACTATGAGTATTGAAAGACTCAACTGAAAATAATTTGGAGTTCATAAAATTTGCAAAAATGTAACAGGTGAACTCAAAATAATATTCTGGACATTGTGAAGTTTTTATTTGACAGGGGAGAAGTCATGTGATCTCCACTCCAATAAATTGCCTTGAGTTGCATAATGAATAGAAGTTTTTCAGAAAAATAAATAATGCATAGAAAAATATGAGATGCATATGAATGATCTATTAACATCCTAATTTAGGAAAATTGGGATGTTACAATATGGTTTCATGCACTAAAACGGTGTATATAATATATAGTTGTTTATTTGGGCCTAAAAGAGAAACAACAACTAAGTGACTCTATGCTTTGTCTCGAGGAGTATATTTACACAGTCCTATTATTTTAAAATATTCAAAGTAAATGTTATAAACTACTGAAAAGAAATTAGGGGAAAGTATAGTAGCAACATGATGAGAGATGACTTCTAATTCATGAACATGCCATTTTCTCATACTATCAGAAGGGAGAATCAAAATCATAATTGCATAGCTTTTATTATTATTTTCCAAAAGTTCAGCCGAATCATTTATCTTTTTTTGCGCCGGGCATGGAGGGAAACCATTTATCTAGACGTTTGACAGATGTAGCAGTGGGACTCTCACTGCAACCACTTCCGGTGGGACATACCACCCTTGAAAAGGGTGGAGCTTGCCAACGGACACATATGTGGCAAGATTATTTTCCGGTTGCTATTGAAGACTTGATTAACAATAGTATGGTACACTTCAAAGAAGTTCTACGGATACTAATGCAATGGTGCCAAAAGCTAAACCTGCATTTATGGGGTGAGTCGATACAACATTAGCTAGAGCCCATAGTTAATTTTGTAACTTAAGAATGCATCAGAAAAATAAATGGTGTCTACACACAAATGATTGTAAATGATAATTGAACAAAACATTGCCACTCACCGTCCGATAAAAAATATGAATTGCAAACTATATTTGTCTTACAAACATGAATTGCAAACTATATTTGCTTGTAAGACAGAACATGAAGTAGAGACAGAACACAACCTGATATTCAACAAGGAGATACTTATAAGCCTCATGATCAACCAGGATCTCCTTTCCCTACTGTAGTGCATCTACTCCTGGAGCACCAACACAATCTTAATCACAAGAACAACTCATCTCAGCAACGATATGACGATGGATCAGTGCTCACTCACATTTACTAGAGGCAATCAAAGAATGGACAACTAAATGCAAAATCCCAAATCAGATCGTAGCTGATACATTATACATCGCGCCTTAATAGTTACAAGAAGCTGCACATCCGCAACGAAATCGAGATGGAACCCACTCGCTGCCCACTCAAGCGGTCGGTGGAGAGCACAAGCAATCTAGAAATTCAGAGGAGGGGGAAGAGTGGAAATCACGGGAGCTTACCCATGTCTTGGACGGGGGGCGCCAACCCATGTAGAGGGGCCACGCCGAGGTGCTATCGTGGTGGTGCTTTGGGGGCTGCCACAGGCCGTCTTCCTCGCTGTCAGCCGTGACGACGCGCCAACGCTTTTCGTTGCATGTCCTCCTAGCTGGGGCGTTTGGATTGAGGCGGATTGGGGGGAGCCATCATCTCCCTTGAGTCCCGCCCTGACCTGGGGTTGTGATGGCGCTAGCGACGACGGTCTCGGAGATCGGCCAAGGAGTACAAAGTTAGGCGGCGGAGGCTGGGAACCTCGGCGATGGAGGCGGCGGTGGCCCAAAACCATGCCCTGGGATTTCCTAGATGGAGGAAGTAGTTGGGTCGAGGGGGAAGTGGCGGTGTATTTTTCTTTTCTTGTGTAGTTTTTAGTGCGATCTAGTGGTGGTGACACGAAAAAAGACAAAAAAGTCAAGGTGAAGGGGGTAGGTGAGACAAAAAAACTGTGGAAAGGAAGCTCCTAAATAGAGATTTGGTAGGATGTGTCATGCGACATTAATGTAATTGAGCGACATCTGGTAATGTTAATTAATTTAATTTTGATGGCGTATGGAAATATTAATTAAGATGATTGAGCGACTTATGATAAGGTTAATTAATTTAGATTTGATTGTTAAATATCCATTAAAGATTGATCGTGATTGATTCTTTCACATAAAGACATTACTAAATAACTTATGACCGCATGCAAATTTCGGATCCGTTTAGATTTGTCTTCCATTGTGTGGGAGGCAAAGCAAAAAACCAGTGAACGAGGGTGGTGGAAGGTGATGCGAAAAAAACCCAGATGAAATAGATGATGATGGAAGGAGGGACAAAAAAACCAGACGAAAATGGGGGACAAAAAATAACCGTGGATGCAATCCTACCAACTAGGACTTTATTAGTAGAGATAGTTGTCTATTTGGGCCTAAAAGAGAAACAACAACTAAGCGATTGTATGCTTTGTCTCGAGGAGTATATTTACACAGTCCTATTATTTTTAAAAGTTTAAAAGTAAATGTTATAAACTAATGAAAAGAAATTAGAGGAAAGTGTAGTAACAACCTGATGAAAGACGACCTCGAGTTCATGAACATGTCATTTTCTCGTAGTATCAGAAGGGGGCATCAAAATCATAATTACATAGCTTTTAGTTTTCCGGGCATGGAGTGAACCATTTATATAGATGTTTGCAAGACGCAGCAGTTGGACTCTTACGGCAGCCACTTCCGGTGGGACATACCACCCTTGAACAGGGTGGAGCCTTGCTAGCGGACACATATGAGGCAAGATGATTGTCTGGTTGCTACTGAAGACTTGATTGACAATAGTATGGTACACTTCAAAGAAAGTCTACAAATAACAATGCAATGGTGCCAAAAGCAAAACCTACATTTACAGGGTGAGTCGCCAACATTAGCTAGAGCCCATAGTTAATTTTGTAACATAAGAATGCATCACACAAATAAGTGGTCTCTACAGACATATGATTGTAATGATAATTGAACAAAAGATTGCCACTTACGGTCCGTCAAAAAATATGAATTGCAAACTATATTTGCTTGTAAGACAAAACATGAAGTAGAGAGAGAACACAACCTGATATTCAGCAAGGAGATACTTATAAGCCTCATGATCAACCAAGAGCTCCTTTCCCTCCTGTAGTGAATATACTCTTGGGGCACCAACACAATTCTAATCACAACAACAACTCATCTCAGCAGCCATATGATGATGGATTAGTGTTCACTCACATTTACCAGAGGCAAATCATAGAATCAACAACTACATGCAAAATCCCAAAGCAGATCCTAGCCGACACATTATACATCTCGCCCTAATAGTTACAAGAAGCTGCACGTCCGCAATGAAATCGAGATTGAACCCACTCGCTGCCCACTCAAGCGGTCGATGGAGAGCACAAGCATCTAGGAATTCAGGGGAGGGGGTCGGGTGGGAATCAGGGGAGCTTACCCATCTCTTGGACGAGGGGAGCCAACCCATGCCGAGGGGCCGCGGCGAGGTGCCGTCGTGGTGGTGCTTAGTGGGCTGCCACGGGCCGTCCTCCGCGTCGTCAGCCGCGACGGCGCGCCAACGCTTGTCGTTGCATGTCCTCCTCGCCGGGGTGGTGGGATTGAGGTGGATTGGGGGAGCCACGATCTCCTTGAGTCCTGCCCTGTACTGGGATTGCGACGGCCCTGGCGGCGTCGGTCTCGGAGGTCGGCGGAGGAGCACAAAGTTAGGCGGCGGAGGCTGCGAACCCCGACGATGGCGGCGGCGGCGACCCAAAACCACGCCCTAGGATTTCCTAGATGGATGAAGTAGCTGGATCGAGGGGGAAGTGGTGGCGTATTTTTCTTTCCTAATGTAGTTTTTAGTGCGCTCTGGTGGTGGTGACGCGAAAAAACGACAAAAAAACAAAGTGAGGGGGGGGGGGGGGGTAGGTGAAACAAAATAACCGTGGAGCGAAAGCTCCCAAATAGAGATTTGGTAGGATGTGTCGTGCAACATTAATGTGATTGAGCGACATATGTTAATGTTAATTAATTTAATTTTAATGACGTATGGAAAGATTAATTAAGATGATTGAACGACTTATGATAAGGTTAATTTATTTATATTTAATTGTTAAAGATTCATTAAAGATTGACTGTGATTGATTCTTTCACATAGACATTACTAAATAACTTATGATCGCATGAAAATTTCGGATCCGTTCAGATTAGTTTTCCATTGTGTGGGAGATAAAACAAAAAACCAGAAAAAGTGGATGGTGGAAGGTGATGCGAAAAAACAGATGAAATAGATGTTGTTGTTGTTTTTTTGCGGGAGAAATAGATGTTGTTGAAAGGAGGGACGAAAAAACCTGACGAAAGTGGGGGACGAAAAATAACCTTGGATGCAATCCTACCTACTGGGCTTTAGGAAAAGAGATCCATTATATTCTACTGACACATATGCCCGTGTGTTGCAACAAAAGAGAAAAAATAATGTGCCTTGTTATAAAGTCAACGCTATTTGGCATGAATCACGTTAGTCCGCAAACATATCTGCAGATCATTTGTTTATACATATTGCACCTGCAGCCGTACCTGCTAATAAAATTCAAAGCTGTATAAAAAATAATCTCGCGGCTACATTGAAGAACCTAGAAATTATTTTGTACCGTAGTCCATAATCCAGAAATCCTTCCTTTTAATAATATCTCACGAAATTCCGCGTCATATCCTTTCTGCTTTTAATAATACCTCATGAAATCCAGTGTCATAGGCCTCCTGAAATCCATTCTTCTATTTGCAGCGTCTACAATTCTCTCCTCCGGAGATCCATCTTTCCCACATAATACATCTCTTTCCTTTAATTTCCCAACGCCCTCCTTTAGTTTAAATACCCAAGAGAGCTTCAGTTCCTTTTGTATCCCTGAAATTCATCAGCCCACAAATCATTCCATTATAATCATAGTGTCATGCATGCATGTCCCTCGTCCATCCCATCTAATTATAGCCAAATTAACCAGCACATAATCCATTTAATTTGAACCAACACCAGCATGCATGTCTCTCCTTCTCCTTTACTGAGCCACGGTTTGTGAAGCTAATTCATCCTTTCCCTCTAAATCTTGCTTCTTTTGATGACTTGCTGATATTTCAGAAATGACAAATGTATATAAATTTGTATAATTTGATGCAACGAAGCGAGGTGGGACTATCTGGGAAAGAACCGGGAATTTCGCACAATAGCCTGTTATCTCAGTTGGTTGTTGCCTTCTCCCGAGAAACGGAGCTTGTGAGTTTGAATCCCACACAAGCCTCCTTTTGCTATGCTGCTTCGCAATCGTCAAGAAAAGAAAAAAAGGCTGCTTAGATGGCCCAGTTCAGCCAACACGATACAAACAAAAATATGCGAGCAGGCCGGCTCCTGCGGGTTAATTACATAAAATAGCAGAGTCTTTTTTTAAAAATAGTATGACGGTGAACAGACAGAAGTAACAACCCCTTTATTATTCGGTAGAGAAATTTTGGTACGACTTGATTTCAAGGGCTTTGGATTACATATGATGAAAAATAAATTAAACCGGTTTTTGTCCGGTTTTCCGTCATTAACTGGGCAATTCTCTTCCACTTATTTAATAGATGAGGCAATCTTTGCCTCCGTTTCGAAAAAAAAAACAATACGAATATTTGTTTTAGTTGAAAATTGGTAATTTTCTGGACATACTGATTGGTAAGCGTGGATTGTTTTTTGAGAACCATCATAAAATTTGGTAAGTGCGGATTGTTTTTTTTAGAACCATCATGTTTTGTGTGGAACTGTGGAAGCATGATTGTGATTGGTAAGTGTAGGCTCATCTCCATCAAAATCAGCTCACTTCACCAAATTCATTTTTGGAGCAGTTTCATCCGGGACTTGCAGCTCTACCATAGAGCATCTTATTCCGTTTGACTTCGAGGTGACTGGCTTCAGGAAAAAAAATCTTTGTGTGGGAAAGGTCTATTATAGGCTACATGACGTGAGTTTGATTTTTGTCCGTTTGACCGTAGAATTATTTTCTTTCCTATCTATCTGAGGTGTTACTAATTTTTTTATCCGTTCATGCATAAATAGTTTTTAGCTGGCTTCTAAACCGTGCAGTCAAGGGACCTGTTTCGCATTTCTTTTTCTTCGACTGGGCTGCAAGGAGTCATTTCCCTACATGGGCCAAAAAGTTGACGTATCACACATACAAACGGCCGAGCGAGTACATGGGCCAAGGGACCCGAAAACTTATTGGACGCCTGCTGCCTCAAAAAGTCGGCGTATCAGACACACATACGAGTGACGGAGCGAGCGATTTTTGGGCCGGCCATGTGTACATACATACAACTTTCAGTTCCACTTTTGGGAAACTTCTAGATGGTTCTTAATCGGTTTTTGCCGGTTTTGGGAATCTTCTAAAAAGTTCTGAAATCGGTCTTCTTATTTTCGATTTTCTATTTCCTTTTTCATTTTTATTTTAATTTTGTTTTCCATCTGTTCATGTTTTTTAAAATGTTCAGAATTCTCGTAAAATCTATGTTTCCCAAAAAATGTTCATGGTTTAAAAAAAACAAGAAATTGAAAAAATGTAGCCTTTTATTTTTTTTAACATATTCATAAATGTTTGTGTTTTCGAATTCTGTTTGGGAGATTCAAAAAGAGTAAAATACACTGTAGGTCCTAAAAGTATTTCACGTGTGTCAAGTAGGTCCTAAAAGTTTGAAACCGTTCACCGCGGGTCCTAAATATGTGTAAGTCGTTCATCGCGGGTTGACAACAAAAAGATGGCTCCAGCGACTGAAAGCGTAGAATTGTGTTACAAGTGAGAGTCCGTTAGCCAATTAATAGTACCAACTCAATTGTTTAGATTTAATCACATCAATTTATATACGTTCGGAAATTACCTGAAATATCAGCAAGGCTTCTCATAATCTAGGAAACAAAGAGACAAAGAGAAATTAAGAACAGTAAAACTGCACCTAATCCCTGCCCTCTCATGAATTAGGCATTTCTGGTCGTTTGATTTTCTTTGTTAAACGTTACTGGTCGTCAGATCTAAAATAAACGCTATGTTCACCGCGAACTGGGCCTGAAGTCGCCTGGGCAGCTACTCCCGTAGCTATTTTGCAGCCCTGTGGTTAATTGGGCCACTTTTCATGCTCGGCCCGAGGCAGCGAAGCCCGGTTTAGCCTTACAGAAAATAAAAAGTAGTGAACGAGCACCTCCCTCCCTTGGCTGCTCACGCTGCCCCCTCCTCTCCCCGCCGCCGCCCACGACGGCATCTCATCCCACCCCGCTTCCCTACACGCCGATCCCGCCTATGCCTCCGAGTCCCTCGCTCGCCTCGTGGCCACCCGCGCCGACCCTCTCGCCCGTGACGACGGATCCTCCTCTCCCCAACATCTCTCGCGACCTAGGTGAATCCTCCCGACACCGTCGCCGGCAAGAGTAACTGGAGCAGCGACGCCCGACGACTTGCGCAGTGAAACTGGAGAGAGATAACGATGATGTGGGCAAGACGTGATGCAGATTTTCCCGGGGGAGCGGAGGAGAGGCGAAGAAGACGGTGGGCATGATGCTCCTGCGCGTGAAGCTCCTCTGCACCACGCCACCATCCATCTTCTTTTCGCTGCCAAGCGCAGGGTAGACGAACTGCCTCGACGCTAGCGTACCTCTCGCACCTAGGGCTACCCTAGGTGCCACCGCCAAGACCTCCTGATCGTGTATTCACTGCCAGCCGTCCGGTAACCAAGCCCGTGACTACTTTGCCGCAGGTATGTTCGCACCTCCCTCTCTTACGGTCGCGCCACCGCTACCTGATGTGTGGATGTGTGACATCTGATTTTTGGGGCGCCGGTTAGGCGGACACGATGCTACTCGGTGCACAGCACGCAGTGGGCGCTGAAGGTGTTCCGAAGAGCAATGGAGGGGGCGGATCCGACGCACGTCACGGTGTTCTTCAGTCAGCCTAGCTGACCATTTGCAGGCACACTGACCGCGACATGCCGCGAGGAGTACCAGGATAATCAATTTGTGGGTACTTCATGGTCCACGCCTCCCTGACAATTCGTATTCTCAATGTATGCATGTGCTAAGATCTGTCTTGCCTTGATCTAATTTTGTCGGCTTGCAGTCAAGTGCCTATTCTCGAGATTAGATTGACTCCCATCCCAACATTTTCCTTGTGGTTGTTCTTGGGCTACTAACAAATGAGTGGTATGTGCTTGCTGTTAGTTCTTTTATGTATATCGATTGAAATTTTGTCCAAGCCAACATCATGGACTGACACCATATTTAGACTATTTTTATTCATGATGTTCTCTCTACTCAAAAAATAATATTGAATGCAGGTTCTCCAGCTTGATGGATTCAAGCTCGGTTGTGATGGATTGGCCTGGTTCTGCTAGGTTGGAAGCCGAGGCACTGATTTCTAATTTAATGCTTTTTGCCTGAGAGTATTACGTTTGAATGCCCACATCATCCTTGTTGAAAGTGCTAATCACTATAATGTGACATTATTTTTTAATAACAAAAAGTTCAAAGCTTTATAAAAAAAATTGAAACATAATTGCTTCGACATGTTCAAAAGTATACTGCAATATTAGTATCTTCAGTGCCCATTCCGATCTGCCACTATCTTAATGCTAAATATGAACTAACAAGCTCCAACAGGCAAGATTGACATGGCATCCATCTTTAGCAGTCTGTAGAGGCACTAGAACATGACAAGAACTTTTTCTATTGAACATTCTATTGCTCATTATCCTACTTTTATATCTGAAGCTAACCAAAATTTGGGTGGTTGATATTTTTACCATATTCTGTATTTTCTAGCTTGACGGATTTGGAAGGTGAGGTACTGATTTCTACATCATTTCGTTGGTGGAGTATGTTTTGTACAGACAGAATTATCATAAGAAAATTTCTCGCCACCTGATGTTATATACTTTGTTGTATTAAGAAGCCACAATACGGAACCAAAGCTTTCAACTGTAGTTTTCCTACTTAATACTCATTGCTAAGTTTCTCATCATATCAGTGGTTGAATCTCTATTTTGTTCTTGTGTAAAAAAGATGCTTCAGTACTGCCCTTTATCTGCAATAGGGAAATGGTCTCTTTGTTCGTCACGAGAAACAATAGTTTAAATTTTATAAATGCTTATGAAGATTACAATGTTAGTCATGTGATCCACATCGGATTCTTTATATCATTGTTGATGCACCAAGTTGTTTTTCTGGGTAGATCAAGAATGTCTACCGCGTGTTGGGTCAAGGTGACAAAACACAATGCATCCCATTATCACTATGGCTGTACGATGGTATAGTTGTAAGTTAGGATTTATAATACATGAAAAAATTGATTGCTCGCATAAGTAAGAAATGTAATTTACAGGATATATATACTTTTACAATCATACCCTTATGCCACTTGAAAAAGGTGAAGGCAGGTGTTAATTTGATGTCGCTGTTTTGATTCCTTGAAGTGAGTGATGTTCAGAATTGGCATTCTTCGTCAGAATAGAGGTATGAGGCAAGCCTTCAAAATAAGGGAACAGAAAAGTTGCAGAGCTACATGTGTGCTCAACATCATTTCGCCATTATTCATGTTAGAGATAATTCAGTGACCTTAATTATGATAACCTTGGATAATGTCCGCTCCTTGTGTTGATTGCTATTCTCCTGCTGGCATGAAGGAAATTGAATATTAAGTCAAATCAAAATCGAAAGAGCTCTGGTGAGTGAGAGAGTTTCTCGACTGTACTTTGTTGGAGTTACCATTCTTCAAAATTTTCTGAATGGATATAATAAACAATTCTTAGATGATATGCATTCTAAATCAAAACTTAAACAATATAAGTTACCATTTTTTACAAATTTCTGAATGGATATAATACACAGTTCTTAGACAATATAAATTTAGAGAGGGTAAAATACTGAAGAAAGTTCTAAAATTCTATTATGGATATCCTTTGCAATGGTTCACAGTGTGTTAACCACTTGATTCTAACAATATATGTTCCATAATTAATTGGACCTTTTGTTTCTAGAAGCTTGTTACTTTCCTATTTGATTGACTCCATGAATATTTGCAATGTATCGGACATAAACAGTGTTCCAGAGCATTGTACTTAGATTACCATCCAAATGAAGAGGCTGTTAATTTTTAATGTTGTAAATTTATATTTTGCATGGAAGATAGCTATATACAGTGCGACTTTACAATGCATGTATTTTTTATGGGGTGAGAGTCAACCTGCTGTTCACAGGTTAGGCATTCTTCTACTACTGTAGGTTATAGTATTTTTACAAACAACTTCACATGTACTTGAAGTCTTGAATGAGAGCAAATATAAGCTTTTTATTATTGACATACTTGCACAACCATATCTAATATTGATTGTATCCATGATGCTTGTAGACTGTAGTAAACGATGTCAATGACTGTTGACTAGAAATAGAGTGTCTGCATAATGTCAGATAAACATATAGCTAGCCAAACATCCGTTTGTTTGCCTGTATATTTGATGGGGTTGATGGTACATGACCTAGCAGTGATAAAAGAGCACGTCTATTTGATGTAGAACTCAGGCAGAGCATTAGTTGTCTTTCAGTTGATTAATTAGCCATGACAGGATCTTATCTTTCCCATGGTCTCATCCATTTACGCTGCCCACTATCTTTGTACTTTTTCCTGGAGGCCTCTAGATTCAGGAATCTCATGCCCACTGTTAAGAGTGGCTCACCGCTGCATCTTAACAAGGAATGACTCCTACATCACGGCAGGGATCTTTTAGTAATGTTGTCAATCAATTCTTAGAATATAACAAGTACGACTGATATCAAGTTTCTAATGTATAAAATTTGTAATTTCTAAGAATGAGGTGGCTATTTATTTCTCTGTGATATTTGAGAAACTTCTTCCCAATTGGTAATTTGTATTTTGTCCTTAAAGTTTCAGCAAATATGTCTTTTGTGTCTGTAAGATTATTTTAGGGAATTATTCCCAATATTTTGTGTTTGCAAGTTCTATGGTCACCTAGCACCGCATTATTTCCCCATGAACTCATGAAATTCTGCTCTTTGGTAACCAACAAATATATTTGTAACTTTATGAAAATTTAACTCCCATGTTTTATGTGTACTTACTACAGCCATTCTATTACAAAAATGGACGGGCGCGGCACGCGCGCCTTCCATGATCTAGTACTTGATAAAGGTGGGAACATGCATGGCTCAAACAAACTAAATCTCAACCCAAAAGGAATTACGGTCTAAAGACCCAAAAGAAATTAACTCTGTGTGTGGGGATGCCATGGATATCAAAAGAGAACGTCGCGCCATCAAAGACATTAGTCGTTGTAATCAAAAGCGGGATTGTGGGACATGATGATACACACTGAAAACAAGCAGAGACAAGCCCATCTAAACTCAGGGCCCCTCCACAATTGATGTTCAATTAGACAAGGTCATCATTTTAATTAAACCTCAAATTTCTTGTTTAAGTAACCACCAAGTGATGGCGAGAGCTCTCGCGTCCGTAGCTGAGCGGCGGCGGCCGCCGCCTTGATCTCTCGGCTCCAGCCTGCTCCGCGCCCGGCGAACCCAGATCCGGCATCCTCGGCGCGTACACTCTCCATTACTGCAGATTCCCTCCTCGTTTGGCCGCCGTAGATGGGTCCCCACGCTCGTTCGTCGACGGTCGCCCCGGCCTCTCTAGCACCTCCAGCCGGCGCGCCGCCCTCTCCGAAAACGGCGGCCGCCCCCGCCTCTCTGGCTCCTCCAGCCAGCGCCACCAGCGCTGCGACGACGGCGGCTGCCCCGGCCTGTCCTGCTCCTCCTGCAAGCATCGCCAGCGTTCCGTCAACGGCGGCCGCCTTCGTCCGTCTGCCGCTGCCCTCTGCGGACGGCGTCACCGTGGCCATCCTCGCCTCCCGGAAGGCAGATCCAGCTGTACGGGGACGTCTGGCCTCTTGCAAGCTCTCCACGGCCGGGGCGCCGGCCAGCCCCGATCTGGACCTGACGGCACCGACGCCTGCGACGTCGTCCGTCATTGCTGCTGGAGACGAAGGTAGCGTGCTTGGGACCCTTTCCAACCTGCGGGCTGGGATGCTGCTGTCGGCTTCCCTGCCTGTGAAGACAACGTCTGCGCCTGTCGCTCATTCAGTGACGCTGGCCGCCCATGCGGCGGCCTCGGCCACTTCCTCTGCCGGTGCGTCCATCGACGTGTTGCCACTGCCCCCAGCGTCGCCTTTGGTGCACCTCGGCTCCTCCTGCAGGTTGTTGCATGCCCCTGTCCAGATGGATCTTGAGTTCGCTCCTCGCGATGCTGCTGTCGGGTCTGGGCTCCTCCGTCCTGAGCCTTGCGCTGCTTCAACGGGCGCCCAACTCTTCTGATTTGCTGCTTGCGGGCTCCGAGAAGTCCGTGCCGAGGAGCTCTAGTGTCGAAGACAATGAGGATCGCGATGAAGAAGATTTGGCCCCGTGGACCCCTCTTGTGGCTTCCATAGTCACCGACTCAAACAAGGAGGGCATGGGGCGTGTTGCGGATGTTAGCGATGGTTGGTGGACAGTGCCACCACGACGCGGTCCGCGTTGTCCGACATCGTCAACCCAAGCTTTAGCTCCTCGGCCCATTCCGGCTTGGCTCCATGGTCGATGTTGCAGATGCCTCATTCCTGGTCACCGCGCGGCAAGTTGCAGAGGCCCTTTAGGTGCTCTCGGTGCCTCAAGAATGGTCACCATGCACGCGAGTGCCGTAACGCCTGGCGTCCGCTCAGCTTGTTGACAAGCCCTACTGCGTCGTTGTTGCCTGGCCTCACTGTCGAGCATCGTCAAGTTCCAACTCCTCGCCAGGCCCAGATAGAAGCCTCGCTAGTCTCTCGGACGTTTCGTCGTGATTCTTGGGCGTCGATTGTTTCTGCTCCTACTGGCTCTGTGGCCTGGACGGATATGATGTTGCGGTCCGCCTTGGAGGGGCAGGCCGAGAAGCTGCACTGTGAGCTTCTTGGCATGGCTTCCTTCCGGCTTGAGGAGATAGTCCAACCTCTTTGCGATGTTGTTGACTCCATGCAAAGTTGGATGATGCGGATGGGGAGCTTCTTGGAGCGAGCTGAGGTTGCATTGGACAGGCTTACCTTGGTACGACCTGTATTGCCAACTGTTCATGTATCTCGCCCATTTGATGTGCCTGATGTTAGCTTCAAGGACGAGAGGGGAGCCGAGCTTCACGGTTGTTTCTCCCCTCGTGCTTCGGCTAGCTCGCCATTGTCTGCTTCTGAGGGTCCGATCATTGATGTGGTCGTGGCACCGGTGCTGCATCTCATGCCGGAGCTTCTGGAGCTGGGTGGCGACCCAACTCCGCCCGTGTCCGTCGAGCAGTTGAATGTGGTCCCTGTAGGAGATATGCCCTAGAGGCAATAATAAATGTTATTGATTATCTCCCTGTTCATAATTAGGTTTATGTTCCATGCTATAACTGCTATGGTTCTCGAGTCTACAATAACCACGAGGCTCGAAGGAAGACTCATATGGACGTGTGGAATAATAAACGGTAAAATGTATTCCTAGTCTGGCCTCTAAGACTGGCTCAAGTATTGCATGATGATCCTATTTTCCTGATCATGGACATGGCTATGCCGGCAATTTTGAGGGCACAATGTTAGAAGAACATTTGTGTTGAATCGACCCGAATTGATGTTATGCTATGAGATTCATTCGTCATAAGTTAATGGTTAATAACACAGAGATGGTTAACGTTTGCATAATTCCTTAGACCATGAGAGTATCGAGTTACTTCATGCTTGCTTCATGAACTTTGGGGTTTGTTAAACGTCATCCGTACATGGGTGGCTATTACGGCGGCTTACAGGTTCATGGAAAAGCATGTCAAGTAACTTGATAGCTCAAGATTGGGATTTGCTCCTCCGACGATGGAGAGATATCTCTGGGCCCTCTCGGTGTTACGGTATCCATCATCGTCTGGCCAGACACTTTGTGATTTGATCACGGGGATGCCGGAACACGGGAACGAGAAAAGAGAACAATACCGGTAACGAGGTAACTGGCATAGTGGACAAGTTGTTGATCCACGGGGATGCCAACATGTCTCACCTCGGGTTATTGTAACATATCGCTAAGCAACAGGAATAGCACACGGCAACTGGAGGTTCACTCGAATATTCATTCGTGTGGGTATAGGGGTCAATATGGGTGTCCACGGCTCCGATGTTGATCATTGATCGGAAGGGGTTCCGGGTCATGTCTATACTTCACCGAACCTATAGGGTCACACGCTTAAGGGTCATCTATCTGTTGAATACTAGACAGGGAGTCTGAGAGAAATTCACCGAAAAAGTTTCGGAGAGAACGAAAGAGTTTCGGAGAGAGAACGCCGGAAGAGTTTCGGTAAAACCGAAAAGTTGTTTCGGAGTGTACCATAAAGTCAAATTGGTTTCGGCACATGCCTGGAAATTATTGGAAGGTACCAGAATTGTTCCGGTAACTTCTGAGATTTTTCAGAGACAAAAACCGGAAATGTTCCGGACTGCCGGAACCGCTTTAGTTGCTTTTCACAGATGAAAATCACTAAACCGAAAAGTTGTTTCGGAGTACACCATAAAGTCAAATTGGTTTCGGCACATGCCTGATAATTCTTGGAGGGTGCCAGAATCGTTCTAGAAACTTTCTGGAATTTTCCGGGATGAAAACCGGAAATGTTCCGGAGCTGCCAGAATCGCTTCAGATGCTTTTTGCAGATGAAAATCACTAAACCGGAATTGTTTCGGATCGCGTTGAAAATTATTTTAGTGGGTACTGGAAATGTTCTAAGCCCACATGAATATTTTCAGTTCGAACGGACGCTGAAATATGTCGTTGTGAATAGTGAAAGTGCTTTTTGGATTACTTTATGGAAAGCCACCTTTTGGGGCTTTACTCACAAATATCTTTAGGGATGACATGGAAGGATAAGGGCTGCCCACTTGCTTTTACCTTTGTGCCCTTGTGAAGGGCATTTTGGGTATTTCAAGTGTCTCCCTACCCCTTGGGTTTTCCTATAAATAGAGGTGGAGATGCACTCTCCACACTCACTCTTTTCTCACATACAAATGCCATCTGATGTTATCTGGCTTCTCTCTCCCTCCCAGCGAAATAGTTTCGTAGAGCCGAAAGGCTGTCTGGGTTCCGGTGGGAACTAGTTCTGGACGGCGAAGCCCTGCCGGATAGATGACACCGTATGTGTGCAACTCTGTAGAGAGATCGTAGTTTCGGTCTTAGTTCGACAGTGCTTCCCGAAGGGCTGTCCGAGTGATTGTCCGAGTTTTGAAGGTCCTCCCGAAGGGCTGTCCGAGTGACTGTCCGAGTTTCGATCGTCCTCCCGAAGGGCTGTCCGTGACACCATCCGGGGGACTGTCCGACCGCCTCCCGGAGGGCTGTCCGTGGGGCAGATGAGGGTATACATCCTCGCGGTTGGGAGGTTGTAAATCCTAGCTGCGGGAATCTGCACCGCCGATCGTCATCGACTCTACTTCCGCTGCGCTACGAGTCGGTAACGAAAAAGATCAAACCTTGTATGCAGTCTCCATAGTGGTCCTGGGCTGGTGCGTAGGTCGGAAATTTTTGTTTTCTGCTGCGTTACCCTACAGTCCCCACCTCGGAGATCTCGGTTATGGATTCTCCGCCAGCACCATCCCTGGGGCTCAGTCAGACACTTGACTTAGAGAAGAGTGGGGATTCGAACGTTGCAATTTATTGCTCGCTCGAGTCCACTAGGCACATGGTTCCTGTAGGTGATGTGGTTGTCGCGCCTAGGGTGGTGGCACGTGTGCCTGGGGCTCTCATCGCCAAAGAGATTTGCGACTTCCTTGCTACTTGTGACGCGGCTAACCCTGGAACCGGTAAGACGATTGGGTGTCTCCTCAAGGAGAAGGCGATCAGGGATAAGAAGAGTGGTGGTGCTAGCTCTCGTCCTGTCATTTTGAAGGACAAATCAAACAAGTGCAGAAGTAAGAAGAGCGGCGCTATAGAAAAGGCGCCAGCAGCGGCTTGATGGATGGCTCTCAGTGTTTTGACATGTCATCATGGATGTGCTCATGTATGTGTCCTATGTTGATGTTTGTTCTTCAAGTTATCACCGTTCTGTGGAGGCTCACTTCTGAAGTTGATTATCATGTGCAAGCGGGTTGTGGGGGTAGTGTGGTGGGGGAGCTTGTTGGTTTTTGTTTGTGGTCTTGTGGTCTCATGATTTGGGAGTAGTCCACATGCATCATGGGATTGTGGCTTGGTTGCCATTCGTGGCTAAGCATGTAACGGTTTTGGTCCGGTTTTTCGTAAATTAACCGGACAACTCTCTTCTTCTTAATTAATGGATGAGGCAAAGCTTTTGCCTCAATTTCAAAAAAAATAAATCTCTTTGTGCATATAATTCCCACTTTGGACACATAATTTTTCTTCCCTTGCAATGCACAAACATATCTGTTAGTCTTTAACTAAAATGGCGCGTACAGCGTAGAGAATATCATGCGAAAACCAACATTCGGTGGAAACCGGTGAAAACCACGAAAAAAAGATTTTGAAAAGCTTCAAAAAAATCTGAAAAAAATACGGGATGTTAAGAGGATGATGTTTTATTGCCACGCCAAATTTCAAGTTGAAACACATTACGAGATGTGAGCTATGAAAAAGACAAAATCAGCATTGAATAGTGCCAAACAGTAATGTCACTATTCAGGGCTGAAATTTGTCTTTTTCATAGCTCACATCACGTAATGTGTTTCAATTTGAAATTTTGCGTGGCAATAAAACATCACCCTCTTAACATTCTACAGCGTAACGATAGAGACTGAGTTTAATGGTGTGTACTCTTTGGGGAAAAACAAAACTACTACCTGGGTTTAATAGTAGCTGCCTAGCCGCATGCCAAATTTCGAACCAAGTTGCTAGTAGAAACGCACGCTGCATTATTGTCATCGTGGAGGGGCCCTGGGTAACGTATTTGACCTATATTCCTGCGAGACTGCTCAGCACGGACGTGGACTTCGTCGGACGCCAATCGAGCTGCAAAGTCTGCTGCTTTGACCGGTGACCTATTGACCGGCTACGACGATGTTGACCTGTAGATCAGTAGATGGATTGATGTGGCGGTACCGTGATGCACTCGGTCTCTAACTGGCTACACAAAATGTTCGAGCTGAGGCTGTGATAAAGCTAGGAACAGATCATGAGTTCATGACGACCCAGAGGCTTCAGTTTAAGAAAACAACCAGTGGACAGATGAACTATTGTTTTTTTTTCCCGTGGAATTGGGTATGCATTTCATTGGTCAAAACACAATGAAATTAATCGTCAGATAAACATTAGTCGGCCAAATATACAGTGGCTTTAACTACACGAACGAGAGAAGGCTTTGGGACTTACGCTACGTCTCTTGTTAGTCGATTTTAAGTGTCTGGCTGTCAGTAACACGCGTACGGCAGTTGCAATATACAACGATTTTATTTCTCGATACTGTGATTTGATCTCCTATTAAAGGACAATAATGCGAATCCACGTGTATGTGCAGCCAGCTGATGACCCTGATTGAGTGACTAGCTAGAGTAGATAAGCACGATCGGATCTGCAACTCATATAAGGCGCTGCCTGCTTATTATTAAGATTCCCTTGACCTGCTTTATTAGGGGATGCATTCCATGATACTCTTGTTGTTTTTTAGCTGCATTGGTTGATACTCGTGTACGTAGCAGTTGGCACACCTGGCTAGTATTATTGCTCTGGATACGATTATGTGGCTTTCGCGGTTGAAAAAGTTGGCTAGTACGAGTTTGTCAAAAGAGGTCGCTGTCACAGATCCGGTTAGACTTCCAAGGCATTGTCTTTGACTAAATAGTTATCTCAATAGACATGTTTGACTAATTTAGTACTGAATGACGCTTTGTCTTCGTAGGCAACTCAAAGGGTGCGCCTAGGTCAGAGAAACAGCTCATCTACTAGGATTAGAGCAATTTTAATACGGCACAATCAACAAACCATAAGGAGTATGTTTTTGTTGAGTTTGATGAAAAAGAAAAGGACAGAGAAGGAAAGTGGGTCGTCGATTAGCAGCGAGCTGCAACACCTACTCTAAAAAACATTGTGAGAGTGTAAGATCAGTGATCGGAGAGAGGACTAGAGAGAAAGAGAGTGAGTCAGTCTGGGGAGCGAACTCCTCCCCTCCTCCCCTCCCGCGACGCACCCGTGCGTGCCGGAGGTAAACCATAGCAGACGGCCCGTCGACCCCACCTCCCTCCCTTTCTCCCTCGCCGCCGGCGGCAACACTAACATGCAAAGCCCGGTTGGCGTGGCGGCGGCGGGTCCCTTCCTCTTCCTCTGCCTGTAGGGGGGGTGACGCAGGGCGGCACCCTCGGGTGGTGGCGCTAGGCTGCTGCGGGGTCCGGCGGCGCGGCGATGAGTCTGTAGTGCGGTGGCGCAGCCGGAAGGTGGCGCGTGCCGGTGTCCTACACCCGAGCGCGGTGCAACGGCTGCGGAGCTCCCATCGCGGGAGGTGGCGCGCGGACGGGCGCCGAGCCAGATTCGGCCGGATCTGGCACCGGGGGTCAACCGGCGGCGTGGGGCTGCTGCTCTGCGGTGGTGGTGTGTCTCCTGGGTGCTGGTCCTCGCGGGGATGGTGTGTGGGTTGGCGTGGTTGACCTGGGCGAATCAGCCAGTCCTCTAGGCAACCTTGGCTGGCGAGCGCAGGCTGGGTCTGGTGGATGGCACGAGATTCGGCGGCCGGCGGCCTGAGGTGTGGCTTCGGTTCCTTCCCTCGGGCATGGAAACAGGGTAGAGGGTCGGTGGTTGAGATCTTGGCTTTGGGCGGCGGTGGTGGAGCGGTTTGAGGAGCCGATGGGAGGTCGGGACGCCAGAGTGGCTGCTCGACGGCCGGAGTTGCCGGCTGAAATGAGTGGCCCTCATCCAGTTTGTCGACGTCCGCTTCTTCTGGGTGCGTATGCTGGTAGGAGGCCGGCGGTGTGGCTTGTCGATGTGGCAGGAGTTTGACTTGGTCCTCCTGCGCGGGATTGGCTGCTCCTTGGGCGGCTCTGGGTGCCTTTGCTCAAGCCAAGGTGGGTGTTTTGCGGCTGGTTGGGGAGGCGTCCTCACATTTTGGCGTCGGTGGAGGTCCGTGAATGTGGTAGGTGGGACTTCCTGATGCGGACAGGCGGATCAGTGCGTCAAACCATGGACTTGGCGACATCTGAGTTGGTTCTCCGTGACGGTCGTCAGCAGTCACTAGGTTATGTCCCCCCGGTACACCGGGATTGTGGGTGTACTGTATGCATGGGCGCCCCTACGGTGGTGATGCCGACCCTGACTCGGTGGCTGATGTCGGGCTATTCCTTCCGTGATTTGTGCTCTGTGAAGCGGGCAGTTGGCGGGGTCTCAGGGCTTGGATGATGGGGCAGCGGCACTGGGTGGTGGTCCGCATGGTTGACCTTCCGGTGGGCACCATGGCGGCAGTGGTGGCTGTGTCTCTTGGACGTGTGAGCGGCAAGAGCTATGGCGGCGGGTGACTCGGGCGTGCTATGTCTCTGGCAGCGGCGGCACCTCGATATGGATCTTAGGACATGACCTCGTCGCTCTTACCCTCAAGACCTAGCGGTGGCACGGATGGGTTGCTGAGCAAAAGCTCTGCGCTTGATCGCCGACGAAGGCGATGCTTGCGGGCGCCGTTCTCTTCATGAAGACGTTGTTTTGGGGCTCCTCTCCATGTCCGGTTTCTGGTGAAAACCTTGGTATATCCATGACTCGGCAGCGTCAGCGTCTCGTGTCGTGTTCCCTCTTGGGGGCGTTGTTTCGGAATGTAGGTGTTGCAGGGTGTACTGGGGCGGTGTTATCAGTTCTGCCTGTATTCTCTGTCAGCCGCGTATTCACGTGCGTGACCCGGTTTCTTGGGATCGGCATTGTTTGAGGGTTCCGCGTCACATTGTATCATTCGATCGTGTACTATTGTGTGGTTGCTTTATATATAAAGCGGGGCGAAAGCCTATTTCAAGAGTGTAAGATAAGTCATATATTAATAATAAAATGGTCAACACCAGGCGTCGGTCGACTGGCCCAACTTTCGGCGGGTCGCAGTGCAGCCACGGATTAAACTTGTTGCAGCCATGTGATTGGATACCATCTCACTCACCATCTTTTTTTATCCCTGTCGACGTTGCTTCAGAACACGGGAGCGCCGTCCCACGACCACGCGCTTGTAGCAATTTGCCTTG
This sequence comes from Elymus sibiricus, assembly GCA_039707655.1. Taxonomy (NCBI): domain Eukaryota; kingdom Viridiplantae; phylum Streptophyta; class Magnoliopsida; order Poales; family Poaceae; genus Elymus; species Elymus sibiricus. Next base: position 208,098,749 of record CM077663.1, read on the forward strand.
TCGGTTGCAGCAATCCGGCAGTCGTTTCTAGCAAAATAAACATCGTCGGATCCAACACCTCTCGAGCTACCATCCCCAGAAGAGAACATCGCTGGTTCGAGCAAACTTCATGGCCAGTTGCAGCAAAAATCATCGCCGGTTCCAACATCGTTGTCGATTCCAACACCCGGTGGCCACTGGACGTAGCAACGCCAATGGTCGGTTCCAGCAAAAAGCAACTGAGGTTGTAGCATTGCACCGGTTGGTTCCAGCATCACCACACCCTCGGGTTGCAGCACCATGTTGTCATGTCCTTGAGCTCGAGCATGTGGAGGAGAGCATGGTGTCGAGCCAGTGTAGAGACAATAGACAACAATGCTCAGGTCAAGTCTCACAACCCCTATGTGCCGCGTCGACCATTGCAGCGGGTGGAGCACGGTGGTGCGCAGCTTATCGGATTTGTGTGTGTGTGTGCCAAACATACCGCAAGCTGTGGCTATCTGCCATGGGAGGATAGGGAATGACAGCAGGGGGAGAAAAGTGTACGACCGCGTGGGCGACTGCGTTGACAGAGAGGGGATAGATGCAGGTCAGCGGTTGGGTTTGGAAAAGCAAATGATTGGATGACGACATTTCAGCCACGAAAGGATAAGGGAGTAGAAAAAGCGGTGCTATGGGGGTAGACGTGGCGCACTAATCGCCGCAAGATATGACAACGTGTGCCACCGGCACAACTCGTTAGGCGTCGACCGACACGAATCGTTTCCCTAATAAAATAGTACTTAGTACCTAGTTACTATATAAACTAAATATTAGGTTGGCAATAGATGACGTGACACCAATATACACTAACTATTAGGTTGGCAATAGATGACATGGCAACTTTACATAGCTATACTATTAAACAACTCGAATTAGACTAGTACATAAGTACAAAACTTGCAACTCCACGACGTTTATTTAGGGCAACTCTAATCGATCCCCTGTACACAACGAAGGATCCGTCGGAGTAAACCCTTAGTGGAGTATTTTTATTCCATTAAGATTTGGTTGAACCTAGTTGATCCCTTTATACGAAGTAAAAAAGCAAATTTACATAAAAATTCAATCTACTTTCAATTTAAACAATTGAAATTGAACACATTGTCTTGATAACCGAAATTAAACACATTGTCTTGACAATCGAAATTTAAAGAATAAACTTAAGAACTAAACTACCCTTCACCATCATCATCACCATTGGCTAGGTCGAGCAAATCTTGCCTTGTCATCCCACTATCCATTGTGTCCGGGCCGGTGCTATCGTCGCCAGAGTCGGGGAAGATGCACCGCCTCTCTTCAACGTCGAACTCCTCCTCGTCCTTGCCGCCATCTTGCTCCTCATCGCTAGAGATGTCGATGACCTCCCCATCGACAGTGCGCTTCGCGACGATCGCCTGCTACGCCTTCACAAGCTCAGGGTACTAGCGGCGGAGGTCCGCCATGTACTTCTCGTCGACAGCCACCACCTCGAGGCACTCCCTCGCCTCCCGCTCCTCCCGAGCCATGGTTGCATTAACCACTCTGGGTGGCGGCGGGACGAGGTGGACGGGCGCGGCGCCCCACAGGAAGTTAAGGCACACCTCTGCATCATGGAACCGAACCTTCCACCGGTCTTATTCGAGCGCGGCGAGCTCCACCGTATGGAAGGACCCGAGCCACTTTTTGGTGTGGGTCTCGCGGTCTGCTATCTACGCCACCCACGTCCCCCACGGCCGCTTGCGGACGCCGAGGTATTTCCTCTGCGACTGCGGCGATGGAGGGAGGTTGGGAAAGTCAGAGATGCGGCGGGCGAGGGGGGGCATCGGCGGGGCGGCGGCGGCTCGTGGAGGTCCCGCTTGAAGACGCACGGATCTGCGCTGCAGATCGGTGGCGGGGAGTGCTGACCATGTAGACTGGCCAATAGGGGGCGTCGGGGAAAGACGGGGGGTGGGGGTGGGGGAGGGGTTATAAAGTCACAAGTATAGGGGATCGTTTGCATCATTTTTCGATGAATAAGAGTGTCGAAACCAACGAGGAACTACAGGTAGAATTAATATTCTCTCAAGTTTTATCAACCGCAGATACAACTCTACGCACACCAATGTTCACTTTATCTAGTACAATAATAAAACTAGTTTGCGAGCATGAAACTAGAAGTATTTTGCAGCCGTAATGGGATAGTTTTGTAAGATAATAAAGAATGTGAAAATAAAAGTTAGGTGCTATTTTAATAAAAGAACAACTAAGTTAGTATAACGAGTGTAGAAAAGTGATGGTAGGATTGCGAGATTGTCCTAGGCAATGGAAAACAAGATCGGTAATCATTATTGCAATTTTATATGAGGGACAACCCTGAGCTAACATAATTTCCGTACTTCGATCACATGAACTTATGATTGATCCACAACTAATAGAGATCATTAAGGTAAATCCAACCATAGCACTAAGTGTAAAGTCCCCTTTATCCCATATGCAACAATTCTCTTACTCGGATTTAAGCTTCTATCACTCTCGCAACCCACTATAAGCGTAGCATGAACATATTGCAACACCCTACAACGGTAATCCCCCATGTGTGCGTGGCATGAAAAGCACCAAAATAAATCATGCAACTCAAACCAATCAAGATCATCAATCAACTCATAACCCATAGGACAAAAGGAATCTACTCAAACATCATAAGATGGCTAAACATCACTAGATAATAATATATATAATAAATCACCATGTTCAAGTAGGGGGTACATCGGGTTGCGGGAGAGTGGACCACTGATAATCGATGAGGGAATATGATGGAGGCGACGACAGTGAAATTGTTGATGTAGATCGCGATCACGATGATTCGCCCGGTGGTGCTCCGGCGCCGCCAGGAGAGATCCCCCTTTCTTCTTCTTCTTGCTTGGCCTTCCCCCTAGATGGAAGAAGGATTTCCCCGGGGCAGGAGCCCCTCTAGATTGGATCTCTTTATGTTCTCTTCTATGTTCCACAACCTCTGTTTCTGGCCGATAACCGTTTCTTTTACATCCGGAGATCCGTAATTCCGATCGGGTTGAAATTATTACACGATGTTTTTCCCAATATTAGGTTCCTTGCGTCCGAAGGAGAGCTCCAACCAACTTACGAGGTGCCCACAAAGGGCCCGGGAAGCCATAGGGGGTAGGCGCGCCCCTGCCTCGTGGAGCCCATGGGCCTATGTGTACGTTGATTCTTGCCCAAAAAAATCTCATATATTTCAAAATAAATCTCCGTAAAATTTTATCGTGTTTGGACTTTGTTTGATATGGATTTGCTGCGAAACAAAAAAAATGTAAAAAACAGAAACTGGCACTGGGCACTAGATTAATATGTTATTTCAAGGAAACATATAAATTATTGCTAAAAGTATATGAAAGTAGTAGGATAATATTATAAACAATCAAAAATTATAGATACATTGAAGATGTATGGGGGGAGGGGGGTCACCGGCAACGGCGGTTAGGGAGGAGAAGAGGCAAAGAAGACGGAGAGGAAGAGGTGGGGAAGTGACATTTTTTTACTCCGCTGCGGGACAGTAGAGTAAAATAGGGACGTGCTGCGTGGCCGAGGATAATTTATCCTCCACTAATGGTTGTTGGGGATCGACTAGGTTACGATTAGAGAAGTAAAACTAGAATTTTACTCCTCTAAGAGTTATAGGGATCGGTTAGAGTTGCCCTTATATGGTTTGCTTCTTCAAGAATGATGATTGCCGACTGTATCGGCATATTAAGGATTGTACTAGTTTCAGAGAAGCTAAACTAAGGTCTAATATCAGATCACTCCACTTAGAAAGAAAGGGAGCTCTGTCACAGTCCCCTCCCACCCCCGCGCCGCCCTCCTCTGGCGGCTCGGGGGGAAACCCTAGATCCGCCGCCGCCTGCCCCCCACTCTCACCCCTCCCGTTGCCGCCGCCAGAGGGGCTCGCCGACGAAGTCCGGCCGGCTTCGGGGACGGCGGCGGCAAGGCGTTCTTCTGCCGCTGTGACGGCTTCTAGAGGCTTGGCCTCGTTTCGTCAGGTGGCGGCCGGATCTTGGGCTGGTTTCAGCCAAGACCGGCGTGGTGGCGGGGATGCTGGCCGTCGGCGCGTGGAGCGCCCATGGAGGCTTGGTGCGGCGACTTTGCTCGAGACGATGAAGCGCCGAGGGCTGGTTGCGGTGGTGGCTGCTGCGGGCCGGCCAGATCCGAGCCCGTTTGGGCCGGAGGAGGACGTGCAGGTTGCTATGCGTAGTGGTGGAGGTTGGAGGCGACGCTCCTCTGTCGCGCCTCCGGTGTGTGTGCTGCGGCGGCTGCGGGCAGGGCCGGCCAGATCTGGGCCCTTCCTTGCCCGTGGCTGGTGCGAGCGGTGGTGCGGACCGCGGCGTGTGGCGCGGATGTCGATGCTTCGTCATGCTCCGGCCTGGACGTGAGGAGGGGCAGCTCCAGATCAGCTAGTGGGTGCGTCCGGGGAGCTATCCCGGCGTAGGTATGCAATTTCTCCGGACGAAAGTCCTGCTCTTGGCCGGTGTTGGCAACGCCCGCGGGTGTTGTTTCCTTGATGAAGGCCTCACCGAGGAGACCTTGCGCCTCTCTCGTCTTCGAGTTCGGTCTCCGGGTGAAAACCAAGATCTGCCTTGTTGGATCGGCGATGGCGGCGTCCTTCACGTCGTTTCTTTGTTGGAAGCATCGCTATGGAGATTTGACCTCTTGATGGGAGCACATGGTTTGTGGTAAGGTGCCCAGTCCGGAGTTGGCGGTGGCGGGGTGGTGATAGGGTTTGCGGTGGCGCATTGGGGGCTGGCTGTTGGCCGGCGGTGTTTGGGCATTGGAGCACTCTTGGCATGCAGATAGCGCCAAGCAAGCCATGTTGGCTGTCCTCTTGCTACCGGAGCGGCACATGTCTGCTCCTCTACGGATATGTCTTCTCTCTCCGGTATCGATGAAGCTGTTCAACATGCTTGAGGCCGCCATGATCGATGCGACAACTTGGTGCACTGGTGTGATGTTGCTGTGAAGTCGAAGTCGCCGGGCCGTGAGCACGGTTGGTGATGTACGATGACGCCGCTTGTATCACCGATGTTCCTTCTGTTTGTTTGGTTTCTTGGCGCTTTTGTATGACATGTGGTGCTTAGACCTAGTTTAGCTAGGTGTGGTGTATCCTTTGTACATGTTTTCGCCCGGTTTTCCTTCAATAAACCGAGCAGTTTCAGCCATCGGCTCCTTCTGCAATGGAATCTTAGCAGCTCTCCTGCTAACTTTAAAAAAAAAACTAAGGTCTAATAAAGACAAGAATCTACATGATCGAATCACTGAAAGCTAGTACGTACAACGACGTGTTAAAAAATAAAGTACGTACAACGAACGCCTGAACTAGCACGGCAACACCAATGTAATGTTACAGTAGCACGTTGATGCGAGTTCAAGAATATTAGGGAGGAAGCTGGTCCAGAGCAACGACCACCCTCGGGAGGTTGCCTTCATCGGGGTAGCGCAGGATGTCCTGCGAGCTGCTTCCGTCGTCGGGTATGAACAAGGACGGCAGGGCATGACGGAGGGAAGGCGATTGTAGAGATGACCGATGATGGATTGCAAGCCTGTATTATGTGAGACGATGCTTCTTCAGGTCTCGTCGACGAGGGACCATCGTGGTTTTCAGGGCCTAGTATGGTGAGGGGGTTTCTTTACTTCCATAAGGCCCAATCTAAGATGTCCTCGAAGATGAGCCAAGCTAGCTCTCTAGGTCCTTTGAATTGCTATTGAAAACTCTGGTGTTTTTTTACTTCCATAAGGCTCATGCCGCTCCGATTACCAAAGAGTCGAATCCGTGCTTATCTTTTCCTTGAAAACCTCTGGCACTGAGCCACCAATCGACAAACGTGTCCGTGTTGTCGGAAGCGATGACGTTTATCTGCAATGTGCATGCTAATATGATTTTTGATGGAGTTTTATTTTTTACTGCATAAAAATTGGGGTGTCCATTGTACTGATATTTTTCAGTAATAAAATTATCAAATTTAATATGCCTTTTAGATGTCTGTAAAAATGTCAGGAGGTATCTGGATTAGCAGCTCCGTACGACTGTACCCCTCGCAAACAAAACACAAAACAGATTGGCAGCACTATAAATCAAGGAGCCTTTCTAGAAAAAAGTAATACTACTAGCAAGTAGCCTACTCACGTGCGGGAGCCACCGAGCCAGTGTAAACCGGAAAGTTCTGGGAGCTGATTTTTTATGCTTACCTTTTTTCCCTTCCTTTGTTTCTTGTGCTGGAATTTTTAAGTTAGCTTCGCATGAAGTTCGGTGTGTCCTTTTCTCCCTGGCTCTATGGATCAGATTCTTTATCTAGAATCTTGCGAGGTTGACGGGTCGGGTGAATCACGGTCGAACTCGTGCGTCCTGAAGTCTCAGTTCGTGCATCATCCTATCAATCAGAGGCTTGACCGTAAACAATTGGATTTGTTTACTTTTAGTCCAAAGACTCGATTGACAACTGAATGTAAATCATTGTCCGGTTGTTGAATGTAGTGCCTCTCGGGTCTCGGCGGACCAAAATTAACATCCTAATCTATTGTTTTGTTCCTTGCGTTTGATGGGTAGCTCTTCCAGATATTTAGCTTTTGATCGGAGTGCTTAATTTGGTCAGCTTGTTGATGTACTTAAGCAGATGTATAAATAGTATGGGGCTACGCGAATCTTTTTAAAAGGTCCGCCGCCTCGCGAGCCGTCCGATATGATAAAAACAAGCGGTTGCATGTTTTTCTCTTCTTTGCAACAATGATCTTGTTGTAAAAACACCTGTAACAGAGATTGTGTTGTGGATTTTTTTTGCAGCGTAGATTGTGTTGTGGGATTATTATGTGACACCCCAATTTTTGGCCTTTTTTTTTCTTTTGGATTTCTTTGAATTTTTATTTGGAGTTCCTTTTCTGTGGCTCTATGGTCTTAATACCTGAGAAGATCATCTCTTCTTCCTCTTCCAAGTGGCTTGTCACTCTCAAATCCTTCCCAAGATCATGTCATTTCCATCCTAACCCAACCCCAATATATATTTCTTGGGAATATTCATTTTTCTATTAAAGAAATAACCTTGTTTGCACTAGGTTGTGAAGCAACCTATATTTCTGTCTTGCCATTAATTCCCATAAAATTCTCAAAATTTATTTGACTCATATGGACCTTGGATATGTAAAAAAATCAAGATTCCATGCTCATGGTGAGCACACCATCCACTCTATGTTTCTCGTTATTATTTCAGTTTGTGAAGCAACTATATTTTTTATTGCTTCAGAATTTCTGAAATTTTACCAGCATATTCTCCTACGAATATAACTCCCCTCCACAAAATTTGGGCTCATTTCATTTAGCCAATTTTTCTCAACAATTTTCCTAAGATTCTGTCCACAAAGGATCACTGTGAAGGAAGTACCATTTTTTTATCCAAATGGTATGGAATTTTTACAGTGCCTTCCTGTACCTAAATCACCATCCTCCACCAAACTTTAGCCAAATCCATTCAACCATTTGAGCATAGCTTCAACTTTCATGTTTCTTCCAGTGGGGTAGATTGTGAAGCAAGTGCAAGTTAAACCCCTCCACTTGAGCTAAAACCTTGCCACAGTGGTCATCTTAGTGAGTGATCCACCCTAGCTAAATCTCAGCACCCCTCCTCAAGTGAGCCTCCCCCAGTTCATTGCAAACACTTTGTTGTCAGGGGCTACAGTTGATGCTACCCATCAACACAAAGTACCTCTGATCAAACCAAGCTCTTAGTGAGTCTTTAGCAAGCAGGGTTCACGCGGTGGACAACCTTTTCCAGGTCAGAGCGCACCGCGTGCGCCTATTCACGCTTTGACTACGCGGCCGACATGCACAAACACGTGCTCTGGACACCAGGGCCCTCGGCCACCGTCCAAACCATGCGCTCGCGCCACCGCAGCATGTCCGCAACACCACCCTCTTCTCCGTCCACTCATGCCCTCTGGACCTCGCTCCCCCTCTTGCTTCCTCCTCGGCGCGCCACGCCCACTGTGTGACCATGGTCGCCGTCGTGTTCTTCCTGTCTTCGTCTTCCTCGAGCTCTCCCGAAGCCACAACAGTCCTCTCCATTTCCCCGTGGACCCTCCCGACGTTGTGCCCCTCCTCTACGCGTGGCCTGGTCACGCCATAGCGCTGGTGACACGTCGCCGTGGCCGGGCCCCTCCGGCGAGCTCGCCCCGGCTATATAAGCCGTCCCCAAGGCCTCCGAACCCATCAACCTCCTCACCGCTCTCCTAGACGCCTCCCCGACCTCTCCAATCATCTCCGGAGCCCCTCCTCGCTCTGCATTGCCGCCATGGCCGCCGCCACCCTCGTCTTAAATTCGAGCCACCCGGGCTCCTTCTCCCCCTCCAACCACCACCATGGCACTCCTCAGGCCTCTAAGAACTCATCCGTATTCGCCGGCTCGTCGGAGGTGTCCGGAGCGCCAGCAACAACCTTGGCTGACGGCCTCGCCCGCGGTTCTCCTAGCCGCCGCGGTCCCAGCCCTCCTCGGCGTCCGTGATTGGGCCAGGCGGGCGCGATACCTCCTCCCGATCCCGCAGGTGACCGGAGTCGATGGGCCAGCGCCGGCCCCGCTCGGCTTGCCCCTCCTCTGTTTCCGTCGGGAGGAAGAAGAAGAGAAGCGGGAGGAGAGATAGAAGCCGGTGGGACCCGCACGTCAGTGACCCAGAGGCCGGGCCCAACGACTTAAGTGGAGACGTATTTGATAGAATATGTTTTCTCCGTTGGAAGACATATTATCAGAAATACGCCTTCGATTTCAGTCGCCGCCGCTGAAATCCTTATATTGCGGAAGTTCGTCCGTTAACAATAGAAAGCACAATTTTATTTGTTTTTCTACCTAACGAATGAACGGATGTATCTTTGCAACCGTAACTCCGAGTCAGGTGATTCAAAAGCCCACGTTCTCTATTCATTGAGCCCGTTCCAGTGGTACCATTTTCATGACGTTGTCACATTTCAAAAATGACCATTTTGCCCCCGTTCGAGAGAGAAACTTTTCTGGCAAATCTTTTCATGAGTTCATCGCACTTCTTCCCGATGATTTCTTCATCTCCAGGCAAGCCACGACAACCACTTGCATGATGGTCTTGCAATATTCATGGTTTTCACTTGGATATTTAATAATTGTTTCCTCATTTAATGATGTTATTAATACTTTAGTTATGCTTGTGGATCCATGTTCATCATCATGACATGCTCATTTGATTTTAGTGAGTTAAATGGTTACCTATTAGTATTTTTATTCTCATGTTTCATTCTTTTAATTATTCCATACTAGTGATAATGATATGCTCATATGCATTATTATCGTCTGTTATGCAAATACTTGTCATATGCATGATCATCACTATGCCATGCTCATTTGCATCTGTTGAATAAATGATTTATTGTTGATGATGATTCATATGCTAGATGCAGGTGTTACCCATTCATGCTGATGTTGATATTATGCTCATAATGCATTATTATTGCATTATGTTATTTTGTTATGACTCAGCTCATCAGCATTCAAGTTAAACCTGACGTTAATCAAACTTGAATAAATCTGTTGGCTGAGTCATGGTGCCACCAAATTGAGCTCACCAGTGCAACCACACGTGCCTGGATGGGAGGCCCTAATGTGGTCTATTGCCATGCCTCTCGCCGGTGCCTCCAACTAGGGAAGGTTATGTGCGCGCGCTGCCCTGATCAGGTAGGCGGCCATAAGCCTTGTGAGCCCAAGTTTGGTAATGTGCACATGTCCCCGTTTGGGATGAGTTTGTTTTGCCACGACGGTGGTGGCCACGAAGGCGACGGGTGTCGCGAGTTGACACCGGGGCCACCCATGGCATAGCCCAAAGGGGAGTTTGTTGGAGTGGCCGGGAGAGTGTCATGCAATAGATTGGTTTTGTCGGAATGTCGTTGGTCCACCCGAATGGGAGCACGAGGCCATGAGTTCCGTGGTGTGGGTATAGTGTACTAACCCCTACATAATGTATAATCTATTGATAGCCGCGTCCTCGGTCATGGACACAGTTCGTAGTAGGTCACACTGTGGGTTAACAGTAATAATAATCTGAATAATAAACAACACTGGTTCCGTGAGGAAAAAGTTGATTGGTATTTATGTGGTTATGCGGTGATCACAGGTAAAGATCAAGCTCCTTGTGGTCACATGATGATCACGATGGTATTGTTGATACTGAGCTTGGTTGATCCTAAGGTGATCATGTGATGTTCACGACGATAAGCTTGATACATATGGTGGTTACGAGATAACCTCCAAGAAGAGTAAGTTGGTCCAAGGGACCTTACACGTCGACCCACCCTCTCATGCTAGTGCTAGTATCATCATGTTCATACCATGAGTAACATGTACATGCCATGCTCACTCTCATGTTGTTCTAATAGTATCATGCTCATCATTGATTAACCTGCAAATGCCATGTTATTGTTTGTCTTGATTGCTTTGGTTGTTGTGAGCTTGCGAGTACATTCAAAGTACTCACCTGGCGTATCATGCCAGATTGTAGGTGATGCTGTGATTGATTGCTTGTCGAGGATCCCGAGTTTGCACTCTAGGACGTGTCCCAGCCAGAGTCCCTGCGGCATGGAGTCCATCACCGTCGTCGTTGTTTCGCTGCTAGAAGTTATTCCGCTATTACGAGTTGTTCCGCTGCTAGCATAGAGCTACCTTAGCAGGCATAGTGTTGTTGTGCTGTTGTAATCCTTTGTAATACCCGAACCCTTGTATCCCAATTATTTGCAATAAAGAGCTGATTTGTTCTATGCCAAGCAGTGTCATATTCGAGAAGACTTGATCTTTGGGCTGGAATACGGGGTGCTCCGGTTCCTCTTAGCCGGGGTGCCACATATTACTTTTGCAACATGGGTCGTGTTGCAGATTTTTTATCCTGTCTTCACTTTTTTCGCAACAAAGGTATCGTTGCAGAAAAACTTTGCACTGAGGTGATGCTGTGGAATTTTTTTCTTTGTCTTCACCTCCTTATGGTGTTACGAAAAAAGTATTGCACCATGACTGATGTTGCAGAAATCTTTGTTCCAATAGATTGGGTGTTGCAAAACAAAACACCACCGTCGTTGGTTGAGAACCCGCCGAATGGTGGTGAGGGCGGAGCAGCGCACCTCACCCCCGCCATCGCGCTGCCGCTGGCAAGCATCGGACCTCCGATCAGGTCGGCTCGCCACCATCCTCCTTATTTGCGTACAAGAGAGAGGTTGGGGAAGAGATAAGGCCACATGTCAATCAAGGAAGGCGGTAGACGCCCGTGCTAGATACACCGGTTGGGCGTTAGCCTTTTCCAAATAGTATTTGTAAAAAGCAAGCGCTACGCACCAGCCGACCGGCTGGCCTAAAATTTCAATTGGTTGCACCTAGCGGGCCTAAAATTTTGGTTGATCACACCTTTCCCGTATGATGATACAACTCCAGACAGACTTTGTTCGTCCCCAACCTCCCAACCCGCATCACGCGCACGGGATAGAGCACGGAGTCACCACACACGATGTCTTCTTCATCGGATGCCCTGTTCATCGGCGTTTGCGACCCTGACGGCACCAGCGCACTGCCATCTTGCCATCCCCTCAACACATAGCCATCGGGATTGTAACACGTGAGCTCCAGCTTGTGTCGTTGACGATTACAACTCACCCACTGGACAGTTCTAGGGCGCGATCACCGTGGCTGCCAGCATCTACAACGTCGCTGCCTCCGGCTCGCCGTCGACCTTGCACCACCGTGTCAAGCAAAAAAAACTCAGCGAAAAAAACTCAAGTATACACCGGCCTTCGCAAAAACATTTGCTAGTTCCAGCAAACACTAATATTATACTAAGTCATGGGAGAGTTAGAATACAATATTTATTGTGCAAGAACAATTATGAATATATTTATGACAATACTTAAGGTATTTGATCTTATTATTATACTAATGGATCTCACGAGGTTTCTATTGAGTTTTGTGTGCTGAAGTTTTCAAGTTTTGGGTGAGATCACGATGGATAAAGTAATAAGGACCGGCAAGACCCTAAGCTTGGGGATGTACAAGGAACCCCAAGGTAATTTTCAAGGAAGACTCAAGTGTCTAAGCTTGGGGATGCCCCGGATGGCATCCCCTCTTTCGTCTACAATCCATCGGTATTTTACTTGGAGTTATATTTTTATTCATCACATGATATGAGTTTTGCTTGGTGCGTCGTGTATTATATTTTGTTTGCTTATTAGTTTACCACAATAAATGTTTGCTAGACACACCTTTTGAAAGAGACATGCAATCGACATAATTTATTAGAATGCTCATTATGCTTCACTTATATCTTTTGAGTTAATGCAATTATGCTCATGTGCTTCACTTATATCTTTAGAGCACGACAAAATTTATATTTTGTAGAAATCGTTAGTACTCTCATGCCTCATGCTACTTGTGAGATGCGTCGGGTTTTCCCCCGAAGAGGAAGGGTGAAGCAATATAGTAGCGCATAACATACGGTGGGTAGACAAATTACTGTTGGGCAATTGATAGAAAATCACATAGCTATGATTATGTATTCATGACAATGATCCTGTATATAGTCATCACGTCCGTGACAAGTAGACCGAAACCATTCTGCATCTACTACTATTACTCCACCAATCGACCGCTATCCAGCACACATCTATGGTATTAAGTTTACGACAAACAGAGCAATGCTTTAAGCAAGAACACATGATGTAGAAAAAGTAAGTACAAGCAACATGTTCAAACCCAGTCGTTTTACCCTTAGTAGCAACAATACAATACTTGTATTGTCCCCTTCTATCACTGGGATATAGAGCACCGCAAGATTGAACCCACTACAATGCACTCCTCCCACTGAAGATAAATCAGTCTAGTTGGCCAGACCAAACCGATAGATCAGAGATACTTGCAAAGCTATAAAAATTACATATGATGTATTCAAGATTGATAATACAATAACATTAAACAATCAAAAGTTATAGATACATCGAAGACGTATCACCTCACTTAAAATCTTTTTAAGAGTCTCAGAAATTGGAAGTGGTAATTTGCATGGGTTATAGGTTTAGTTGGAAAATGATATGTATCTAAGAGGGATATAAAAAAAACTTGCATGTAGATCATTAAATGTGAAACATATGATCAACGTTCTTGAGGTTATAATATGGGGGTGTACTATATTATGGAAACTGACTAGTAAGAATAATAATATTAATGTTTGTGATCCACTATTTATTAAAATGTCGGTCATGGCATGAAAAGGAAGTTGGAGTGTTTTGTATCCTTGATTGAAAACCTTGTGTGTTTTCTGGCTGGGGGCGCGGTGGTTAACTCCTCCCAACCTCCCCCCAGGGGCTTGGGATGAGTGCTTTGCTTCGAGAGAGCTAATAGATGACAAAATAAGTATCTGAGTTCCTTGTGACTAATGTGAGTTTGTGGACCGTAAGCACTTCCCACCCTTTTCGTATTTTGCTAGCCTCTTCGGTACCATGCAATGCCCTTTCTCACCTCGAGAGTCGGCGCAAACTTCACCGGTGCATCCAAACCTTGTGATATGATAAGCTCTATCACACATAAGCCTCCTTATATCCTTCCTCAAAACAGTCACCATACCTACCTATCATGGAATTTCCACAACCATTCCGAGATATATTGCCATGCAACTTCCACCATTTCGTTTCATGACTTGTGTTTTCATTGTCATATTGCTTTGCATGATCATATAGAGCTGACATGATATTTGTGGAAAAGTCACCGTCATAATTATAATACATGTTACGCTAGATCATTGCACATCCTGGTACACTGCCAGAGGCATTCATATACAGTCATATTATTCTAGGCTTATTGAGTTGTAATTAAATAAAAGTGTGATGATCATCATTATTAGAGCTTCCCCCTACCTATTCCGATGATATTTATTATGTTTTGAGTCATTATTTCACTTTATGATGCAATCCTAATGCCTTTTCTCTTTTTTTTTCCAAGTTCCACACAAAGAGGGAGATTGCTGGCAGCTGGAATTCTGGACCAAAAAATACCACCGAGGTGGATAAACAATAGAGGCTTGGATAGGAATTCCCAACATGGGAAAACATTGAACGGATGAAAAAAGATATGATGAACATCGAAAGCTTAAATTTAATTCACCAGAGAAGAAAACAAGAACGAATAATGATGAACTTAGCACTTGAGCATCTTCACAATGAATCACCGGATAACATGGAATGAAAAGGACACGAAAACTTCACATGAATAGGGAGGCACTTGTATGATAATTAAATCATTGAAGAAAAAGGGTGGGAGGATGGGATAAAGAAGTAGGCAAATTTGAATGGATGAAATGAATATCATTGAAAAAACTGAGAATTGATTTTGTATCTATTGACATACGATTTACTTATCTTGAAGAGAAGCACACCAGTTGGGAAATCCTTGACATGACAATTTGATTGATCAAAAGGATTAGCACTCTCATAGAAAATATGAGAACATCGCTTAGGAAAGATATGAAATCAACATTTGACATCGAAGGAACTCGAATTACCATACTCCAACGAAACAAAGGACGAGGCTTGCGAATTAAGCCGGAAACAAATACATAACAGAGATTTTGTCTGATATTTTCATGGTAAGGCTCGCACGGGCTCGATCTTACAGTAGCCATCATGTACAAGATAGTGCACACGACATACAAAGTGTTCCCGAGTCATAGCAATCTACAAGGACTCTTTAAGACACAATGTGAACTACTGTAAGAAAGATCGTGAACAAGCGAAGCACTAGATGTCGAGCCCCAGCCTCACATCATGTATATGTTGAAAGGATAGCCTAGATATCTACTAGAATTCCCACCTAAGAACTCCCAAAATCTTCTGGTCATGCAATCTGGTCCAACGGATACAAGGAGCAAAATCCATCACTCAACTCCTAGCATGATACTACTCTCCAATGTATCACATATCTCAACACATAACCAAAGGTCTCGGAACCCATCTACCTCACACCCTCGTAATTGCAGCGATATTAAATATGGCAGTACATCTGATCGCGCTCCCTAATACTGGGTGGCGCCAGAATCCTCTCGCCACAAATGGTATTGAAGCGATTTCGAACATCTTCGTCCTGAGATACTAAGGAAACCGAACGCTAGCGAGTGTGACAAGAAAACCTTGGAGCTCAACTCCCCGGGTCCAATCCATATAGACGGGAGGCACCAAGAATAGAATTCCAGTCACACCGACATCGTAGATGTTCCAAAATACCCAAGTGATCCTAAAAAAAATTAGTGAGAAGAGGAATAGAATCAAAACTCCTACGCCATGATTCCTCAACAGAGCGACGATGGGGATGAGAAGTAAAAAGAATTCCTACTCTCCGATATATAACTAGACTCAAATTTTTTTTTATAGATTCGACAATGGCCAAGTTCAGTTAATCAAGGGGGATCGTAGGTCGGTACTGCTCTGATACCAACTTGTCACGCCCAATATGCGGTCCTATCTTCGCGATGACTCGAGGGTCTCGATAAGCATAGAAGTGCATATCGGAGACACTTTAACAAGGTGGATATCATCACAAATACATGTACTAAAGATAACAGTATACAAGATGTTGGCTTACACTCGCCACAAGCTACAACATGAATACCTCAATACATCAATACATAGCAATCATCATACAGAAGAGCAGGATCCGACCATGTATGAAATCAAATGAAAAATAAGACGATGTCCATCCTACTAATCCCAAGCTGCTGACTTGGAACCCATCCTATGATCGATGATGATGAAGAAGAACTCCAAATAAACAAGCATCGCTCTCACGTCAAAGCATCACATTACCTGTACCTGCACATGTTGTTGTAGGAATATGTGAGCCACGGGGACTCGGCAATCTCATTACCAAGGGTATAAGACTGGCAAAGCTTAATGAGTGAGGTATGGTTTGGTGAGGTTGCAGCAACACTAAGCTTTCTATATCAGGCTAACTTACGAATACAAGAATAAGAAGAGTGATCTAAGCATTACGTTCATGAACTAGTAATGATCAAGAAGTGATCCTGAACACCTACTTACGAGTCAAACATAATCCCACCGTGTTCTCTTCCCGAACTCCCTCGAAAAGACACGATCACGGTTACGCACACAATTGGTGAGTTTTAATTGGATTTACTTCAAGTTTTCTATAATCGGGTATTATAAAATTTCCAAGTTGCCACATAATCGCGGGCACAGCTTTCCGAAAGATTTAACCCTGTAGGGGTGCTCCAATTCATCCATCACAAACTAACCACAAGATGCGGCGGAAAGTGTCAAATGCAAGATAGCCCAAAGTGTCCTTAGAATCCCGGTGCACAAGACATTTGTCAAAGGTAAAACAAATCGAGCAAGACCTCCCGGCATGCCACATCCCGATAGGAACCGGACGTATCTCGTTCTCGGGGCATGGCCGAATCGTCCAAACTTTCGATAGGCCAATCACAAAGTTGCCCCTGGCGGCCACCGACGGTTGACAGGTTTGGACCAACACTCATGAGGAGCAATGGACCGGTTTGTTGATTAATTATCCATAGGGGCCGGAAAGTCCTTATGCATGTTTTATTAGGTTGGCGAATGGTAAAACCAATGTTGGGCCTTGCTGGAGGAGTTTTATCCTAAAACAAATTATCAAGGAGGCCCCCATAACAACCCCAAACATGTTAGGAGCGCTCAATATGGAACATAACACCGATAATCGGAAACTAAGGTGGCAAGAGTGGAACAAAACACCAAGCAAAAGGCCGAGCCTTCCACCCTTTACCAAGTGTATAGATGCATCAATTAAATAGCAAGAATAATGTGATATCCCAAGATATGCATGTTTCCACATGGAACAACCTGCACATGCATCTAGCAACGCTATAAGAGGGGCTGAGCAAGCGGTAACTTAGCCAAACAACGGGTTGTTAGGATATGGAGGGTTAGAGGCTCATCGTGGCATTTTGGGAGGCTTGGAAAATGATACGTCCATTTTGCATCATGATTTCCTACTCTTATTTCTAATGTTTTGATGTATAATAATGCTTTAGGGAGTGATTCTAATGCCTTTTTCTCTCATATGCTAAAGTATTGACGTGGCTTGAGACTGCGTCAGTATTTCCCCAAAGTGGAAGGGATGATGCAGCACAACGACGGTAAGTATTTCCCTCAGTTATGAAACCAAGGTATCGAACCAGTAGGAGGATCACCAACACTACGTAAACAACACCTGCACACAAAGAACATATACTTGCAACCCGACGCGAAAGAGAGGTTGTCAATCTCTCTACGGTAAAAAGATAGATTAGGATATGATAGATTGGATAGATAGATCTCTTGAGAACACAAAATAAAAGAGGCAAATAAAAAGTGCATCAAGGTATTTTTGGGTTTTTGGAATAATAGATCTGAAAATAAAAGCGGCAAAAAGATAGATCGGAAAGCAATATGTTGGAAAAGTAGACCCGGGGGCCGTAGGTTTCACTAGTGGCTTCTCTCATGAGTATAACACACGGTGCGTGAACAAATTACTTTGGTGATAGAAGATCAAATAATCATGACGATATCCAAGGCGATGATCATTATATAGGCATCACGTCCAATATTAATAGACCGAAATGATTCTGCATCTACTACTATTAGTCCACACATCGACCGCTATCCAGCATGCATCTAGTGTATTAAGTTCATGGAAAAACGGAGTAATGCAATAAGAATGGTGACATGATGTAGACAAGATCTATTCATGTAGGAATAGACCCCATCTTGTTATCCTTAATAGCAACGATACATGCGTGTCTTGCTACCCCTTCTGTCACTGGGAAAGAACACCACAAGATCGAACCCATCACAAAGCACCTCTTCCCATGGCAAGAAAAATCGATCTAGTCGGCCTAACTAAACCAAAGATTCGAAGAAGAAATACGAGGCTATAAGTAATCATGCATATAAGAGATCAAAGAAGAATCAAATAATATTCATGGATAGAAACTGATCATGAACTCAAAATTTATCGGATTTCAACTAACACACCGCAACAGTTTACATCAAATAGATCTCCAAGAGACCATTGTATTGAGAATCAAAAGAGAGAGAGAGAGAGGAAGCCATCTAGCTACTGCCTACGGACCCGTAGGTCTATGGTGGACTACTAACGCATCATCGGAGAGTCACCAATGAGGATGATGAACCCCTCCGTGATGGTGTTAGATTGGATCTCGCGATTCTGGAACTTGCGGCGGCTGGATGTGTGTTTCGTCGACTCCCGTAGGGTTTCTTGAATATTTGGGAATTTATAGGCATCAGAGGCGGTGGAGGGGACTCCCGAGGTGGCCACAACCCATCAGGGCGCGCCTGGGCCCCCTGGCACGCCCTGGTGGGTTGTGGGCGGCCTGGGCTCCTTCCCGGTAACTTGTTTGGCCCACTGGCCTTCTTCTGGTCCAAAACGAATCTCCAAAAAGTTTCGTCGCGATTGGACTCCATTTGGTACTGATATTCTGCGAAGTAAAAAACAAGCAAAAATAGCAACTCGCACTTTGGCAGTATGTCAATAGGTTAGTCCCAAAAAATGATATAAAGTTGCTATAAAATGATTGTAAACCATCCAAGAATGTTAATATAACAGCATGGAACAAGCAAAAATTATAGATACGTTGGAGACGTATCAGGTATCAACTGTGGTTCGCAAGAGTAATATTAGAGCACCTAAGCCCTCTGAGCAAATTAAAGTAGAACCTAGTGTTGCTATGGTTAAAGATCTATTGGTAGAAAATATTGATGGGCATGTTATTTACTTCTATGATGAAGCTGCTAGAATTGCCAAACCTGATGAAAAAGATAAACATAGATCCGTAGTCGTCATGCCTGTTGTCTCAGTCAAAATAGGAGATCATTGCTATCATGGTTTATGTGATTTGGGTGCTAGCGTGAGTGCTATTCCTTTTACCTTATACCAAGAAATTATGAATGAAATAGCACCTGCTGAAATAGAAGACATTGATGTTAATATTAAACTTGCTAATAGAGACACCATCACACCACTTGGGATTGTTAGACATGTTGAAGTCTTGTGTGGGAAAGTAAAATATCGTACTGATTTTCTAGTTCTTGGCTCCCCACAAGATGACTTTTGTCCCATTATCTTTGGTAGACCTTTCTTGAGCACCGTCAATGCTAAGATAGATTTCAAAAAACAAACTGTCGGTGTCAGCTTTGGTGATGTGTCTCATGAGTTAAATTTCTCCAAGTTTATTAGACAACCTCATGATAGAGAATTATCTAGTAAGGATGAAATAATTGGTCTTGCTTCTATTGCCGTACCTCCAACCGATCCACTAGAACAATATATGTTAGACCATGAAAATGATATGCACTTGCATGAAAGAAATGAAATAGATAAAAATTTCTTAGAACAACAACCTATCCTAAAACAGAATTTGCCTATTGAAATCCTTGGAGGACCTCCTCCACCTAAAGGTGATCCTGTGTTTGAATTAAAGCAATTGCCTGACACTTCAAAGTATGCTTATCTTGATGAGAAAAAGATATATCCTGTTATTATTAGTGCTAACTTTTCAGAACATAAAGAAGAAAGATTATTAAAAATTCTGAGGAAGCACTGGGCTGTGACGTGGCTTGAGACTGCGTCGGTATTTCCCCAAAGAGGAAGGGATGATGCAGCACAGCGACGGTAAGTATTTTCCTCAATTATGAATCCAAGGTTATCGAACCAGTAGGAGGATCACTACCACCCAATAAGCAGCACCTGCACACAAACAACAAATACTTGCAACCCGACGCGAAAGAGAGGTTGTCAATCTCTCTACGGTAATAAGATAGATTAGGTAGTGATAGATAGGAGAGATAGATCCCTCAAGAACACAAATAAAAAGAGTAAATATGCAGCAATATGTTTTTGGATTTTTGGTTTTGTAGATCTGAAAACTAAGATTGCAAAAAGATAGATCGGAAAGCAATATGTTCGAAAATTGGACCCGGGGACCGTAGGGTTCACTAGTGGCTTCTCTCATGAGTATAGCACACGGTGGGTGAACAAATTACTGTTGGGCAATTGATAAAAAATTGAATAGTCATGACTATATCCAAGGCGATGATCATTCTATAGGCATCACGTCCAAGATAGATAGACCGACTCCTGCCTGCATCTACCTCTATTACTCCACACATCGACCGCTATCCAGCATGCATCTAGTGTACTAAGTTCATGGAAAAACGGAGTAATGCAATAAGAACGATGACATGATGTAGACAAGATCTATTCATGTAGGAATAGACCCCATCTTTTTATACTTAATAGCAATGATACATGCGTGTCTTGCTGTCCCTTCTGTCACTGGGAAAGAACACCGCAAGATCGAACCCATCACAAAGCACCTCTTCCCATGGCAAGAAAAATCGATCTAGTCGGCCTAACTAAACCACAGATTCGGAGAAAAAATATGAGGCTATAAGTAATCATGCATATAAGAGATCAAAGAAGACTCAAATAATATTCATGGATAGAAACTGATCATGAACTCAAAATTCATCGGATCCCAACAAACACACCGCAAAAGTTTACATCAAATAGGTCTCCAAGAGACCATTGTATTGAGAATCATAAGAGAGAGAGAGAAGAAGCCATCTAGCTACTACCTACGGACCCGTAGGTCTATGGTGGACTACTCACGCATCATCGGAGAGGCACCTATGAGGAAGATGAACCCCTCCGTGATGGTGTTTAGATTGGATCTCGATGTTCTGGAACTTGCGGCGGCTGGAATTGTGTTTTGTCGACTCCCCTAGGTTTTTTGGAATATTTGGGAATTTATAGGCATCAGAGGCGGTGGAGAGGGGCCCCGAGGAGGGCACAACTCATCAGGGCGCGTCAGGGCCCCCTTGGAGCGCCCTGGTGGGTTGTGGTCTCCTCGGCCCTCTCCCTCGGCACTTCTTTTGCCCACTTGGTGTCTTCTGGTCCAGAAAAAATCTCCAAAAAGTTTTGTCGCGATTGGACTCCGTTTGGTATTGATTTTCTGCGAAATAAAAAACAAGCAAAAACATCAACTGGCACTTTGGCACTATGTCAATAGATTAGTCCCAAAAAATGATATAAAGTTGTTATAAAATGATTGTAAAACATCCAAGAATGATAATATAACAGCATGGAACAAGCAAAAATTATAGATACGTTGGAGACGTATCAGCATCCCCAAGCTTAATTCCCACTCGTCCTCTAGTAGGTAAATGATAAAAACAGAATTTTTGATGTGGAATGCTGCCTAACATGTTCATCATATTTTTTTATTTTGTATAGCATGGACATTTGGACTTATAGATGATTCAAAGCAACAGTCTAGTTTTAACATAATGACTTCAATACTCAAGCATGTCAACAAGCAACCATGTCTTTCAAAATATCAACACTAAAGAAAGTTATCCCTAGCCCATCATGCTCAATCATTGATCCATTCATGAAACACACTCAAATATTAGCTATGCCCAATGCTCAAGTACGATCATAGTGCCCCCTAGTTGGTGCTTATAAGAGAAGATGGAGACTCAAAGAAAAAATAAAAATTGCATAAAGTAAATAGATAGGCCCTTCGCAGAGGGAAGTAGGGATCTGTAGAGGTGCCAGAGCTCAAAGTTTTAAATTGAGAGAGAAAAATATTTTGGGTGGCATGCTTTTCCTGTCAACGAAAACGACAAAGTAGCTCACAATACTTTCCATGCTAGATATATCATAGGCGGTTCCCAAACAGAAAATAAAGTTTATTCCTTTTTCCACCAAACTTTCACTTTCCATGGCGGGCCGTATCCACGGTTGCCTTCCATACCAACACTTTCCAAGGAATTTATTATTTGAGAACATAAAGTAAATATTTTTTCTTTTTCATTTCGGGAATGGGCATCCCTATTACCGCCGCACTCTCGTGCAATGACAAGTGAATAAACACTCATCTTGAGAATAACACATCTAGCATGGAAAAATATTGGACACTCCCCACCGTTTCATGAGCGGTATGGGCACACAAAAGAGAAAATTTATTATGAAAATTTCGAGATGGCACATACAAATTTGCTTGGAACGGCATGGAAATACCGTATATAGGTAGGTATGGTGGACTCATAAGGCAAAACTTGGTTTAAGGATTTTGGATGCACAAGTAGTATTTCTACTTAGTACAAATGGAGGCTAGCAAATAGATTGGGAAGCAACCAAACCAAGAAACGAAAATGCACATAAGTGAGCATTGAACATAACTAACACCGAATAATGCACCACAAGTAGGATGTAACTTCATTGCATAACTATTGACTTTCGTGCATGCATAGGGAATCAGAAACCTTAACACCAATATTCCTACTAAACATAATTACTCACTAACATGACTCACATATTACTATCATCATGTTTCAAAACTATTACAAAGAATCAAGTTTAATTTGTCCAATGATCTTCATGAAAGTTTTTATTATATCCTCCTTGGATATCTATCACTTTGGGACTAGTTTCATATATTGCCATTGCTTTTTGGCAAGCTCAAACAAATTTAAGTGAAGCACATGAGCATAAAGATTTGATCTCTCAAAAAGATATAAGTGAAGCATGAGAGGATTTCTACAAAATTTTACCTACTATCAAATTAATCTAAGTGAAGCATGAGAGTATTTCTACAAAAATTTCCAAGCACGCCGTGCTCAAAAAGATACAAGTGAAGCACTAGAGCAATTCTATAGCTCAAAAAGTTTAAGTGAAGCACATACAACAATTCTAACAAATCATAGCATGATTTTGGCTTTCTCAAATAGGTGTGTCCAGCAAGGATACAAAGGAAAAACTAACAAACAAAGCAAGCAAAGATACAAGACGCTCCAAGCAAAACTCATGATATGTGACGAATAAAAATATAGCTCCAAGTAAAAAACCGATGGTCGTTAGAAGAAAGAGGGGATGCCACTCGGGGGCATCCCCAAGCTTAGTTGCTTGTTTCTCTTTGAATATATCTTGGGAGTGCGGTAGCATCCCCAGGCTTAGGATTTTATCACTCCTTATTACTTCATCCATCGTGATCTCACCCAAAACTTGAAAACTTCAATCACACAAAACTCAACAAAATCTTCGTGACATCCGTTAGTATAATAAAGCAAATCACTACTTTATGTACTGTTGCAAACCCATTCATATTTTATAAATGCATTATACCTACTGTATTTTAACTTTAGCATGGCTCATACCCTTCAATATAACCCATAGATTTATCAAAACAAGTACACAATGCAACGAAAACAGAATCTGTCTTAAACAGAACGGTCTGTAGTAATATGTACTCTAATCATACTTCTGTAACTCTAAAAATTCTGAAAAATTAGGAAAACGTAAGGAATTTGTATAGCAACACTGTGTTAAAATTTCAGCTCAAGATCACGTTCCAGAAAAATGAAAATTCATATACTGGACGCAAAGTTTCTGTTTCAGATTCAGCATCACTTCTACTCATCCTATGAATCATCCTAAAGGCTTTACTTGGCACAAACACTAAATAAACCATAAAAACACAATCATAACAGAGGCATAATTGTGTCAACACTCAAAAACATAAAGGAAAAATAAAAATTTATTTATTCATTGGGTTGCCTCCCAACAAGCGCTATCGTTTTAGGCCCCTAGCTAGGCATAATGATTTCAATGATGCTCACATAAAAGGTAGTAATTGAAATATGCAAGAGAGCATCATGAATTTCATGACAAGCACATTTAATTCTAACCCACTTCCTATGCATAGGGATTTTGTGAGCAAACAATTTATGGGAACAGGAATCAACTAGCATAGGAAGGCAAAACAAGTATAACTTCAAAAGTTTGAACACATAGAGCGGAAACTTGATATTATTGCAATTCCTACAACCATATGTTCCTCCCTCATAATAAATTTCAGTAGCATCATGAAGGAATTCAATGATATAACTATCACATAAATCATTCTTTTCATGATGCACAAACATAGAATTTTCATTACTCTCCACATAAGCAAATTCCTTTTCATCCATGGTAGTGGGAGCAAACTCAACAAAATAAATATCATGAGACACTTGATTGACATAACCACATTGCAAATTAAAACCATGATGATAAGTTTCGTGGTTATCATTACTCATTATAGCATACGTGTCATCACCATCATCATAGGTGCCATGGGCATCCCCAAGCTTATGGCTTTGCATATCATTCGCATCATGGATATTTAGAGAATTCATACTAGCAACATTGCAATCATGCTTTTCAATCAAGGACCTATCATGAATCACCTTATAAATTTCTTCTTTCAACACTTCATCAAAATTTTCAGATTCATGATTTTCAAGCAAAACTTCATAGAGATAATCAAGTGCACTCAACTTACTAGCAATCGGTTCATCATAATTTGCTCTTTTGAAAAGATTAGCAAGTGGATGAGGATCCATATCAATAGATATTTAGCAAGCGAAGATGCAAGCACATAGAAGGCACATGGCAACACAAGCAAAGATAGCAAACAAGCAAACAAAAAGAGATCCAGCGAGAAAAAGGCAAACGAAAAAGAGGGCGAATAAAACAGCAAATTGGTAAGTGGGGGAGAGGAAAACGAGAGGCAAATGGCAAATAATGCAATTGCAAGGAGATGAGATTTGTGATTAGGAACCTGGTAGATGATGGTGGAGTTCCCTCGGCGCTTACGATAGGCACGTAGAAGAGACCGCTTCCTCCCCGGCAACGGCGCCAGAAATTCCTTTGACGTGGCTTGAGACTGCGTCGGTATTTTCCCAAAGTGGAAGGGATGATGCAGTACAACGACGGTAAGTATTTCACTCAGTTATGAAACCAAGGTTATCGAACCAGTAGGAGGATCACCACCACCCAATAAGCAGCACCTGCACACAAACAACAAATACTTGCAACCCGACGCGAAAGAGAGGTTGTCAATCTCTCTACGGTAATAAGATAGATTAGGTAGTGATAGATAGGAGAGATAGATCTCTCAAGAACACAAATAAAAAGAGTAAATATGCAGCAGTATGTTTTTGGATTTTTGGTTTTGTATATCTGAAAACTAAGATTGCAAAAAGATAGATCGGAAAGCAATATGTTGGAAAAGTATGGGCACTTGAGTACACAAGTATGGGCACTCCCCTTGGCCTGAGCCAAGCTTGGGGGAGGTGCCCTGGTATCGTATCACCATCACTTTTATTCACCTTTACCTATTTTTGTTCGATCCTTAGCTGTTTCGTGATTTAGTTGAATAAAAGTTTAGCATGATCTATTTTCGAGTGTTAGTTTCGTGATCTATATATCTATGTAATCGAGTGAGAGTTATATAATAAAGTTTAGTTTGAGATTTTGCTTCTTTACTTTCTTGTTGCAATCAAAATAAAAAGGAAATAAATAGAAAAGAATCATATGCTAATCTTATGGTAAGTAATGACATCCCATAAATAAAAGTATAAGTGGTAAAATTTATTGGAGATTGACAAACATAGCATTGGTCAATGATGCAATTCATGAAAGAATTAATAAGGGAAGTGAAGATTCACATGCAAATACACTATCTTGGACATCTTTTATGATTGTGAGCCCCCATTAAATATTATATACCAAAATTGTTGACGTTGGACAAGGAAGACAACGTAATGATTTATGTTTGTTCATATTCACATAGAAGTTATATTGTCATAGATCCTTCAACATGTGGTGCTTGCTCAATATCTTTGCTAGCCAAAAATTTCGCACTAAGTAGAGATACTACTTGTGCATCCAAAAACCCAAAACCTAAATCCATGTTTTGAAAGTCCACCATACCTACCTACGGATTGAGTAAGATCCTTTAACTAAGTTTTCATAGGTGCACTAAGGCAATAAAAATTGCTTCTAAATGTGTTTGATAAATTAGTGTAAGAGAAAATTGAGCATTATATGAACTTATGATGGCAAAGTAATAAAAGCGACGGACCGCATAATAACGGTTGCTATCATAAGGGGCAATATAGCGTGACATTCTTTTACATTAATGGATTGGGCATACAAACCAAAAAGCGCATGACAACCTCTGCTTCCCTCTTCGAAGTGCCTATCTTTTACTTTTATGTATTTACTTTTATGCAAGAGTCAAAGTATTCTTCCCTATTCCTGTTTTCTTTTTCTTTTTGCAAGCATCATATGGTGATGAAAGATCTAGGCACATATATCCAGTTGGTTGTGAGTAAGCATGAGTTATTATTGTTGACATCACCCTTGAGGTGAGTACGTTGGGAGGTGAAACTATAAGCCCCTATCTTTCTATGTGTCCGGTTGAAACTTTTTGCTCATGGGTACGCTATGAGTGTTAGCAATCATAGAAGACTAAATGATGGTTGAGTATGTGGACTTGCCAAAAGGCTTCGACAATACACCCTTCCTAAAAATATGATTAATTGTAGTTGCAAAGTTGACTGAGAACATAGTTTGTTGGTTTCCAATAAGGTTTATGCTTTATACTTCTATGTTGTGATGAATTGTTACTTGTTCATGAGAAGTTATGTGATGAAGTTATATAATAAAAATTATATGAATAAGTTCTATGATAAAGTTTGTTGCTGTTATAATAATAAGCATGATGCTACTATATCCGTATTTTGTTTTTATTGACACCTCTCTATCAAACCATGTGGACATGCTTTTCAATATCGGCTTTCGCTTGAGGACAAGCGAGGTCTAAGCTTGGGGGAGTTGATACGCCCATTTTGCTTCATGATTTCCTACTGTTATTTATAATGTTTCGATGTATAATAATGCTTTTGGGAGTGATTCTAATGCCTTTTTCTCTCATAATATGCAAGGTTTATACAAAGAGGGAGAATACCGGCAGTTGTAATTCTAGACCTGAAAAAGCACATTGGAGATACCTATTCTGCACATCTCCAAATAAGCTAAAACTTTACGGAGAATTATTTTGAATTATATAGAAAATACTAGAGCAAATAACTACCGGAGCGGGCCACCCTGGTGAGCACAAGACACCAGGGCGCGCGAGGCCCCCCAAGCGCGCCCTGGTGGGTTGTGCCCAGCACGGCCCACCTCCGGTGCCCATCTTCTGGTATATAAGGTCTTTTGACCTAGAAAAATAAATAAAGAGAGGACTTTCGGGATGAAGCGCCGCCGCCTCGAGGCGGAACTTGGGCAGGAGCACTTTTGCCCTCCGGCGATCGATTCCGTTGGGGGAACTTCCCTCCCGGAGGGGGAAATCGAAGCTATCGTCATCACCAAAACCCCTCTCATCTTTGGGAGTCCAATCTTCATCAACATCTTCAACAACACCGTCTCCTCTCAAACCCTAGTTCATCTCTTGTGTTCAATCTTTGTACCGGAACCTCAGATTGGTACCTGTGGGTGACTAGTAGTGTTGATTACCTTGTGTAGTTGATTACTATATGGTTTATTTGGTGCAGGATTATATGTTCAGATCCATTATGCTATTCATTACTCCTCTGATCTTGAGCATGATTATTATTTGTGAGTAGTTACCTTTGTTCTTGAGGTCACGGGAGAAGTCATGTTGCGAGTAATCATGTGAATTTGATATGTGTTCGATATTTTGATGATATGTATGTTGTGATTCCCTTAGTGGTGTCATGTGAACGTCGACTACATGACACTTCACCATCCTTGGGCCTAAGGGAATGCATTGTGGATTAGTTATTAGATGATTGGTTGCTAGAATGACAGAAGCTTAAACCCTAGTTTATGCGCTGCTTCGTAAGGGGCTAACTTGGATCCAAACGTTTAATGCTATGGTTAGATTTTATCTTAAAACTTTTCTCTTAGTTGAGGATGCTTGCGAGGGGGTTAATCATAAGTGGAAGGTTTGTTCAAGTAAGAACAACACCCAAGCACCGGTCCACCCACATATCAAATTATCAAAGTAGCAAACGCGAATCAAACCAACATGATAAAAGTGACTAGACGAAATTCCCGTGTACCCTCAAGAACACCTTGCCTATTATAAGATACTGTTCTGGCCTGTCCTTTGCACAAAAGGATTGGGCTACCTTGCTACACTTTATTTACCATTACTGTTACTTGCTCGTTACCAATTATCTTGCTATCAAACTATCTGTTACCTACAATTTCAGTGCTTGCAGAAATTACCTTGCTGAAAACCGCTTGTCATTTCCTTCTGTTACTCGTTTGGTTCAACACTCTTACTTACCGAAAGGACTACTATTGACCCCCTATACTTGTGGTTCATCTGGTAGCGAGACATAGCGATAGAAATGAGACAACTAGCATATCAATGATAGTAGTGGTATCCAAGGTAATGGTCATCTTGCCTGGAATCCCGCTTGGAAGAAGATCGAGTTCGTGAAGTAGACGAACGGGTGTAGTGGAACGAATCCTCACACTTTGAAATGGTTTCGAAACTCTAGCGAGAAGAAGTGAAACCAGAAAGAAGCAAACAACACATGGTGAACACATAAGCATAATCATGACATGATGCACAAACAAGTATGATGCATGTCCAGTTTAAATATGCATGGCATGGCAAGGTGCAACAATCAAATACTACATCTTAAA
This sequence comes from Elymus sibiricus, assembly GCA_039707655.1. NCBI lineage: Eukaryota > Viridiplantae > Streptophyta > Magnoliopsida > Poales > Poaceae > Elymus > Elymus sibiricus. The sequence goes on from CM077663.1 coordinate 208,127,392, forward strand.
TGAAGCTCAATATTCAACGAGTTGCATATTAACAAAACTCCACATTTGATTATTTAGTTCGCTCTCGTTTATGTACTCAACAACGTTAAATGTTGTTTAACATGGCAAAAGGTGAAGCATAATTAAACTACCTACATAGGAATGTTTAAATGAGGCCTGAAATGACATATAACCATTCCGGAAATTCCCCACATGCAAATTCCAAATTTGGTACTTTCTGTCCTCACAATTTTATTGTTGTTAAATAGGAATATAAAGTGCACCATGTTATTCTACACGTTTTTCTAGTCAAGCTGCAAATTTAATTTATTTAATTCGGAGCTATGGTTATTTAGTTATGAAATAAACCGTTTAAGCATGTCATTTGTGCAAATTAATGCAAATAACAGTTTTAAACATTTTTAACATAAATCAAAGTTGAATATTGTGAAACTACATGAAATTCGACCCAAGTTACATACATGACATGTTTTATTTGGATGCATGGATGTTTAAATTTTTTTTGACTGGGCATGGATATTTAATTACTAGCATTTAAAAATCATGGCATTATCTGTAAATATGCATGTCCAGGAATAATTGAGAAAATCGTCCAGCGTGGAAAAACAGGAGTTGGGCCGCTGATGTCTACTAGACAAATTTATTCTCGTAGACTCTGTTGGCGCCTCCAAGCGCAGAGTTTTATAGGACAATAGCAATTTTCCCTCAAGTGGATGACCTAAGGTTTATCAATCCGTGGGAGGTGTAAGATGAAGATGGTCTCTCTCGAACAACCCTGCAATCAAATACAAGAAATCTCTTGTGTCCCCAACACACCCAATACTATGGTAAATTGTATAGGTGCACTAGTTCGGCGAAGAGATGGTGATACAAGTGCAATATCGATGGTAGATATATGTTTTTGTAATTTGAAAATATAAAAACAGCAAGGTAACATGTAGTAAACAGAGAGCAAAACAGTATATCAATGCTTGGAAATAAGGCCTAGGGTTCATACTTTCACTAGTGCAATCTCTCAACAATGCTAGCTTAATAGGATCATATGATCATCCCTCAACGTGCAACAAAGAATCACTCCAAAGTTCATATCTAGCGGAGAACATAAGATGAAATTGTTGTAGGTAGTAAAACCACCTCAAAGTTACCCTTCCGATCAATCTATTGGGCTATTCCTATAGGTGTCACAAACAGCCCTAGAGTTCGTACCAAAATAACACCTATGATACATATCAATCAACCCTAATGTCACCTAGATACTCCAATGTCACCACAAGTATCTGTGGGTTAATTATTCGACATGCACCAAACAGTTTCAGATTTATCGTATTCAATCCAACACAAAGAACTTCAAAGAGTACCCCAAGATTTCTATCGGAGAACATAGTATGAAAACGTGCAATCCACCCCTATGCATAGATTCCGAAGGTCACCAGAATCCGCAAGTTGATGCCATAACATATATCAAGTGAATCAATAGAATACCCCAATGTCACTATGGGTATCCGCATGCAAGACATACGTCAAGTGTTCTCAAACCCAAAGTATTCAATTCTACACAAGGAGATCTCAAAGGGAAATATTCAACTCATCATAACAAGATAGCAAGGGAAGAACACCATATGATCCAACTATATTTACAAAGCCCCATATGATCCAACTATATTAAACAAAGCTCGTGATACATCAAGATCGTGACATCTCAAGAACACGAGAGAGAGAGAGAGAGAGAGAGAGAGATTGAACACATAGCTACTGGTACATACCCTCAGCCCTGAGGGTGAACAACTCCCTCCTCGACATGGCCTCCACCGGGATGATGAAGATGGCCACCAGTGATGATTTTACCTCTCTGGGAGGGTACTGAAAAGGCTCTAGATGGGGTTTTCTTTGATACAGAGAGTTGCGGCAGCGGAGCGGAAGTTCTAGGTTAATATCTGAAGGTTTTTGTATATATAGGATTTTTCACCGTTGGAATCACGACAGCCAGAGCCACATGGGCCCCACAAGCCATCAGGGCGCGCCCAGGGGGGTGGGCGTGCCCTGTTGGCTTGGGGCCCACAGGTGGCTCCCCTCCGGTGGTTCTTCGCTCCGGTATTTCTTATTTCCTCCAGAAAAAATCATAAAAAAGTTTTGGGCGATTTTGAGAACTTTTATTTTCTGCACACAAAATAACACCACGGTAATTCTGCTGAAAACAGTGTCAGTCCGGGTTAGTTCTAAATAAATCCTATAAAGTGCATCAAAACCATATAAAAGTATTGTAAACATAGGCAAACATGGCATGAATACTTCATAAATTATCGATACGTTGGAGACGTATCAGCCGCATGGTTCTAAACAGGATGAGTGCACAATATTAAACAACGCCCACGGGCGTATGATAGAGGAGGCGAGGTGGGCTGGGGGTGGCTTCACCTTGGGCTGGGCCTTGGCGCAGGCAGCTAGGCTAGAGGGGTCATGGCCTGCATGCGGTAGATCGAAGCAGGGGAGGTGGTGCGTAAACCATGTCAAACCAAGACCGATCAATATCCGAACGGAACAGAGTCAAACTTCTCCTAGAAAATTTTCCGGTGTGAAATTCAAAAAAAAAGTAATTCAAAGGAAAAATGAATTTGAGGCATGCGCCGGACTGAAGAGACTGATTCCTTTCTTCGGGAGCATTTCTTTGTTTGCGTCAGAGAATCCCGCACCCTGTTTGCAATCAATGCAAATTAACATTGTTTTGGAACGAAGATTTTTTGAATAGAATGAACGACCGTAACGGTCAACGCGAGCAGGGGATCGAGCGGGCGTCGCAGCAGGAACTTGGCACGACGGCGATATGAATGAGGAGGAAGGAGGTTCGACGGGGATTGCGATCTCCAGAACCTGCGCTAGGAGGCGATCGATGACACTTTGGGCGACGGGGAAGACCATAGCATCGAGTTTCAGCGGCGGCTGGCTGCTGTGGGACTTGAGGAGCTCGGGCATGGGCCTCACCCATGCATGGCAGCCTCCAAAACAAAGAAAAGAAAGAGAGAGAAGTTAGAGAGAGCACTAAAGGGAGAGGGAGAGGAAAAAAAGGTGCGAGCGAGGTGGTGAATGATTGCTAGTCCCGGGAGCTGCTGGTGGCGCGATGGTCATCTCGGGTGAGGAAAGAGAAGGCACGGGGTCGAGGAAGAGCTCGGCTACCATGCAAGGAGACAAGGGCGAGGCAGAGGGGCTCCTGAAGGCGTCGCGGGAGGCGCACGGGAGCAGCAACGCTCGGGCATGAGGCCCTGGTCTTCGGGAGGAGAGGCGGCACGGTCGGCGCGCTCGGGGTGAGGGCCATGGTGGCTGGGTGCTCGGGGATGAGCCCGTACTCGAGGCCGAGAGGTTACTGCTTCTCGCTGGGTTGACGGATGGCTGCATAGGCAAGGAGAAGGACGGGAAGGTGGAGAGCTGCAGCGTTGGGTTGGCTCATTGGGGAAATCGAGGGGGAGTGGGTGGCGGCTTTGGATTAGAGCGGAGGGGATCCGGAGGTGGGAGAAGACTAGGTGCGGGTGGCGGTGACTAGGAGGATCCCTAGAAATTAGGGGTATGTCTGATGATTGCACTCCTATTTATAGCGATGGATCCAAATGCGGTCTAGTTGAAGCCCTTGCACTCAGATAAGAAGGTCAAGAATAATAGGTTAGGGGATTCCAAACAAAGAACCGAAGATGTTTGGGGGTATTTTGGGGTTGAACCGGATCCACCGGTCATGACTCGGCGATTCTGGTACGGGGAAGTTTCGAACAAGGTTGCGAGCAGGTCGGCGCACTGTGCAGAGAGGCTAGGCGGGGGTTTTGGGGGGGGGGGGTTTCGGAGCCCTTCGACCGCGATCCGACGGCTCCAATTAAGGGGTTGGTGTAGGTGGGTTAAGTGGGCTGTGTAGATGGACTAGGCTGAGATGAGAGGGAATTGGTGCGGCCACGGCGACAAGTTTGAATACCAAAAACGTCTGATAATTTAACCAGCAATAGTGCTGCTATAGTTATCCGTTGGGTATCAAACGGACTCTGAATGCGACGAAATTTGGCAAGAGGTCTACCTACAATATATTAAGACCGCTTGCCAACTTTCAACCCATTTCGAGAATATTTTATTCCGACTTATAAAACAATATTTTAATGATGCCGTGGGCATGTGCAAGTGTGGTTGGTCTCGAAACGCTTGACGAAGACAAAAAAAGAAGCGGCAACTATGAATGGATGCAAGTTTTGTAAAATGACGACAACAGAGTGTCGATGCAATGCGGATGATGCGATGATGAATGCGACAAACAAATAGATCACACGGTGATAATGAAAATAAATGGAAGACATCTGGAGCGTCCATCTTGGGCTGTTACAAATGAGCTAAAAATTAACGGAGATTTATTTTGGAATATATAAGAATTATTGGCAAAACCAGAAGGGTACCCACCAAGTGGCCACGAGACTGGGAGCGCGCCCTACCCCCAGGGCGTGCCCCCCGAGCTCGTGCCCCCCTGGTAGGCCTCCGATGCCCATCTTCTCCTATATGATGTCATTTACCCTAGAAAAATCAGAGGAAGACTAGTTCATCCCTTGTATCCAATTTTCATCAACATCTTCACCAACACCATCTCATCTCAAACACTAGTTCATCTCTTGTATTCAATCTTTGTCCCAAAACCTCAGATTGGTACCTGTGGGTTGCTAGTAGTGTTGATTACATCTTGTAGTTGATGCTAGTTGGTTTAATAGGTGGAAGATTATATGTTCAGATCCTTAAGCATATTCATTACACCTCTGATCTTGAACATGATGAAGATTTGTGAGTAGTTACTTTCATTCTTGAGGACACGGGAGAAGTCTTGTCATATATAATCATGTGATGTTGGTATTCGTTCGATCTTTTGATGATATGTATGTTGCTCTTCCTTTAGCGGTGTTGTGTGAACGTCGACTACATGACACTTCACCCTATTTGGTCCTAAGGGAAAGCATTGGCGAGTAATAACTAGATGATGGGTTGCGAGAGTCACATAAGCTTAAACCATAGTTTATGTGTTATTCCGTAAGGGGCTGATTTGGATCCACATGTTTCATGCTATGGTTAGATTTATCTTAAATCTTCTTTTGTAGTTGCAGATGCTTGTGAGAGTAGGTAATCATAACCGGGTTGTTTGCTCAAGTAATAACAACACCATAGCACCGGTCCACCCACATATCAAATTATCAAAGTAATGAACGCGAATCAACTGAACATGATGAACCATGGCTAGACAAAATTCCCATGTGTCCTCGAGAGCGCTTTACTTCATATAAGAGCACATTTCGGCTTGTCCTTTGATACAAAAAGGATTGGGACACCTTGCTGCACCATTGTTATAGCTGTTACTTGTGGCGAATTGCCTTGCTACAAAACTATCTGTTACCGCTACTTCGAGTGCTTGCAGAAACTTCCGTATTGAAAACCGCTTGTCTTCTGCTTCTGCTCCTCATTGGGTTAGACACTCTTACTTGTCGAAAGGACTACGATTGATCCTCTATACTTGTGGGTCATCAAGATTCTTTTCTTTCGCCGTTGACGGGGAGTGAAGCGCCTCTGGTAAGTGGAATTTGGTAAGGGAACACTTTTGTTGCGTGCTGAAATTTATTGTCACTTGTTACTATGGAGAATAATCCTTTGAAGGGCTTGTTCGGGGTATCTTCACCTCGCCCGAAAGTGGCAAGATCCGCTCCTCAATCTACGAAACCTGCTGAAGATATTTACTATCAAATTCCTTCGGGTATGTTAGAGAAACTGCTAGCTAATCCTAATGCAGGAGATGAAGCATTACAGCGTGATATGCACCTGATCTATATAGATGGAATTTGTGGATTATTTAAGCTTACAGATTTATCTGAGGATGGTGTTAATAAGAAGGTTTTCCCTTTATCTTTGGATGGAAAGGCATTGATATGGTATAGGCTATTGGATGATGCCGGTACATGGGATTAGAGTCGATCGAAGCTAGAGTTTCACCAAAAATTTTATCATATGGATTTGGATCATCTCGATCGGAATTATATATATAATTTTTGGCCTCGTGAAGGAGAAAGTATCACTCAAGCTTGGGGGAGGCTTAAATCTATTATCCATACATGCCGCAATCATGAGCTCTCCAGGGAAATAATCTTACAAAACCTTTATGCTCGGCTTTCACATAATAATCAATCAATGCTCGATAATTCATCTACTGGTTCCTTTATGTAGAGAACTATTGAATTCAAATGGGATCTTCTGGAAAGAATTAAACGCAACTCTAGATATTGGGAAGTCGACAAAGGTAAAGAGCCAGGTATAAATCTTGAGTTTGATTGTGTTAAGTCTTTTATGGAAACAAAGCTTTTCATAAGTTTAGTGCAAAATATGGACTTGACTCTGAGTTAGTAGCTACTTTTTGTGAATCATTTGCTACTCATGTTGATCTCCCTAAAGAGAAGTGGTTTAAATTTCACCCACCTATTGAAGAAACTTGTGAGGAACCTGCTATAGCTAAAGAGGAAACAATCATATATAATGTTGATCCAGTTGTGCCTACTGCTTATATTGAGAAACCACCTTTTCTTGTTAGGGTTAGGGATCATACTAAAGTTGCAACTGTGGTTAATAAGAGTAATATCAAAACACATAGACTCTCTGAAAAAATAAAGGTAGAACCTAAAGTTGCAATGATTAAGGATCTATTGGTTGATAATGTTGATGGTCATGTTATATATTTCTGTGATGGAGCATCCCGTATGGCTAAACAAGACTCTAAAGATAAACATAAACCTCTTGTTGGCATGTGTGGCATTTATGTTAAGATTTGATATCATTGTTACCATGGCTTATGTGATATGGTTGCCAGTGTCAGTGCTATTCCATTTACTCTGTATCACGAAATTATGCATGATATTGCACCTGTTGAGTTAGAAGATATTGATGCTACTATTAAGCTTGCGAACAGAGAGACCATTTCACCACTCGGGATTGTTAGAGATGTTGAAGTCTTGTATGGTAAGATAAAATACCCTACTGATTTCTTAGTTCTTGGATCACTACAAGATAATTTTTGTCCCATTATATTTGGTAGACCTTTCCAGAATACTGTTAATGCTAGAATTGATTGCACTAAGGAAACGATAGGTGTTAACTTTGGTGATGTGTATCATGAATTTAATTTCTCCAAGTTTAGTAGACAAATGCATGAGGAAGAATTGTCTAGTAAAGATGAAATAATTGGTCTTGCCTCTATTGTTGTTCCTCCTACCGGTCCATCAAAACAATATTTGCTAGACCATGAAAATGACATGCATATGAAATAAAGGAAAGAAATAGATGATAAATTCTTTAATCAAACACCTATCCTTAAATATAATCTTCCTGTTGAAACTTTGGATGATCCTCTCCCTCCTAAGAGTGACCCTGTGTTTGAATTGAAGAAACTACCTGATACACTGAAATATGTTTATCTCGATGAAAAGAAGATATATCTTGTTATTATCTGTGCTAACCTTTAAGAACATGAAGAAAAGAGATTACTTAAGGTTCTAAAGAAGAACCATGCTAAAATTGGATATACATTGGATGGTCTTAAGGGCATCAGTCCCACTTTATGTGAGCACAAGATTAATATGGAACCAAATGCTAAACCAATCATTAATCACCAACGTCGTTTTAATCCCAAAACGAAGGATGTGGTAAGAACTGGAATACTAAAGCTTCTGGAGGCATTTATAATCTACCCTATAGCTGATAGTAGATGGGTAAGTCATGTTCATTGTGTCCATAAGAAAGGAGGCATTACTGTTGTTCCTAATGATAAAAATGAACTTATCCCACAAAGAATTGTAACTGGCTATTGGATGGTAGTTGATTTCAGGAAATTAAATAAATCTACTAGAAAAGATCATTACCCCTTGCCTTTTATTGATCAACTGTTAGAAAGATTGTCTAAGCCTACACACTTTTGTTTCTTAGATGGATATTCCGTTTTTTCTCAAATTCCTGTAGCAAAAGAAGATCTAGAGAAAACCACCTTTACTTGTACTTTTGGAACTTATGTTCATAGATGTATGCCTTTTGGTTTATGCAATGAACCTGCTACCTTTCAAAGTTGTATGACTGCTATATTATCTGAATTTTGTGAAAATATTGTTGAATTATTCATGGATGATTTTTCCGTTTTCGGAACCTCTTTTGATGATTGCTTGAACAACCTTGATCGAGTTATGCAGATATGTGAAGAAACTAATCTTGTCTTAAATTGGGAGAAGTGCCACTTTATGGTGAATGAAGGCATAGTCCTCAGGCATAAGATCTTCGAAAGAGGTATTGAGGTAGATAAAGCTAAAGTTGATCCAATTGAGACAAATGCCATCTCCTAAATATATCAAAGGCATTCGAAATTTCCTTGGTCATGCTGGTTTCTATAGAAGATTCATTAAAGACTTCTCTAAATTTTCTAGGCTCTTACCAACCTTTTGCAAGAAGTTGTTCCATTTGTTTTTAATGAAGATTGTGTCAAAGCCTTTGAAATACTTAAGCTAGCCTCAATTTCTGCACCTATTGTTCAACCACCTAACTAAAACCTACCCTTAGAAATAATGTGTGATGCTAGTGATTATGTTGTTGGTGTTGTTCTAGGACAAAGAGCTGATAGGAAATAGAATGTTATCCATTATGCTAGTGAAACTCTAGACAGTGCTCGAAAGAATTATGCTACCATCGAAAATGAATTTCTAGCAGTTGTGTTTGCATATGATAAATCCAGATCTTATATTATTGATTCTAAAGTAATAATTCACACCGATCATGTTGTTATTAAATATCCTATGGAAAAGAAAGATGCTAAATTTATACTGATTAGGTGGTTTCTTTTATTACAAGAGTTTGATTTGCATATTGTTGATAGAAAGGGAGCTGAAAACCCTGTAGTGGATAATTTGTCTAGGATGGGTAATATTCTTGATGACCCACTGCCTACTGATGATAGTTTTCCTGATTAGAAATTAGCTGTTATAAATCCTTCTACTTCTCGCAATAGTCCTTGGTATGCAGAATATGCTAATTACATTACATTATTGCTAAATATGTAGTACGTAATTTCACATACCAACAAAAGAAATAGTTCTTCTCTAACTTGAGACATTATCTTTGGTATGACCCACATTTATATAAATAATGAGTAGATGGTATTATTAAACGTTGTGTAGCAGAGCATGAACAGAAACAAATCCTATGGAAGTGCCATTCTGAAGCCTACGGGGGACACCGTGCGGGACATAGAACTGCACATAAGCAGGGGCGATTTTACCGTCAGGGCACCCTGGGCACGTGCCCTGGCTCAAACGCTATCAATTTTACAAGCAGGTCAAGTCATTGACATACGATGTTTGGGTGTTGAGAGTTAACTGCCTTGTTACTACTTTTGGGCTTACTCACACGCACGGTCACGCCACCAACATAGGACCATCAATTAATTCTCTTATTACATGGGCCACATCAAGTAATCAGGGCTCAATGCATCAATTAGATCATGATGCCGCTGGATCCATCGCTCGCTCATCTTGCCATGTTCGTTTGCCTCCTCGCTCGCCTATTCGGGTGTGCGCGGTGCCGCACGACGTGCCCTAGGCTCTAGGTCCTAGCAACTCCCTCGACGGAGGCGGCCGCTGGCGAAATGGACTGGCAGAGCGTCGACGGTCGGCAAGACAACAAGAGATGGTGCATGGCTAGGTCTCAACTCTCAAGTCAGGCTACGACTCCAGCAAGCGACAATCAAAATCGAAAACGGGGGAGTCGAAGCAACAACGCTGTGGTTGGAATTCCAATATTCCACTCCGGCTCCGGTGGATAGTGGCTCGTCGTCGCCGCCGACAAGTGCCCAACCTGCACAAGACCGCGTCCGACAGGCTCCAAGTAGCAGGTGGGTTACTGACATTATCACATTAGTGCATATACTACACATGGCGCTTATCTAAAATATTAATTTTATGGTGTTTGATAGACCAAAGTAAATTTATCTTACAACGTGCCCATGCTTTGGAAATTCTCTAGCACCGCCACTGCACATAAGGTATTACAGCCTGGCTTTTATTGGCCTACTCCCTTCAAGGATGCACATAAGTTTGTCCTTTCTTGTGATGAATGTCGAAGAATTGGTAATATTAGTAGACGTGAGGAAATGCCAATGAATTATTCGCTCGTTATTTAACCATTTGATGTTTGGGGATTTGAGTATATGGGGCCTTTTCCTTCCTCTAATGGATATACTCATATTTTAGTTACTCTTGATTATGTTACTAAGTGGGTAGAAGCTATTCCAACTAGTAGTCCTGATCATTACACCTCTATTAAAATGCTTAAGGAAGTTATCTTTTCGAGGTTTGGAGTCCCCAGATATTTAATGACTGATGGTGGTTCATAATTTATTCATGGTGCATTTGGTAAACTCTTAGCTAAATATGATGTCAATCATAGAATTTCCTCTCCATATCATCCTCAATCTAGTGGTCAAGTTGAATTGATCAATAGAGAAATAAAGTTATTTTGCAAACGACCATTAATAGATCTAGGATGAATTGGTCTAAGAAACTAGATGATGCATTGTGGGCATATAAAATTGCTTATAAACATCCTATGGGCATGCCCCCTATAAAATGGTCTATGGAAAAGCTTGTCATTTACCTGTAGAGTTAGAACATAAGGCATATTGGGCAATTAAATAACTTAACTATGATTTTAAACTTGCCGGCGAAAGTAGATTATTTGACATGAGCTCTCTAGATGAATGGAGGACACAAGATTATGAAAATGTCAAGATGTTTAAACAAAAAGTTAAAATATGGCATGATAAGACAATACAAAAACGAGAATTTAACATCCATGATCATGTTCTACCATACAATTCTCGTTTTAGATTCTTTGCAGGAAAACTCCTCTCCAAATGGGAAGGACCCTATATTATCGAGGAGGTTGATACGTCCATTTTGCATCATGATTTCCTACTATTATTTACTTTGTTTTGTTGAATAATAATGCTTTGGGGAGTGATTCTAATGCCTTTTCTCTCATAATATGCTAGGTTTACACAAAGAGGGAGAATACCGGCAGCTGGAATTCTGGACCCAAGAAAAGCACGTCAGAGATACCTATTCTGCACAACTCCAATGAAGCTGAAACTCTACGGAGATTATTTTTGGAATTAATAAAAAATACTGGAGCAAGAATCTACCGGAGGGGGGCCACCTGGTGAGGAGCACCCACCAGGGCACGCCAGGCACCCCCTGGCGCGGCCTGGTGGGTGGTGCTCACCCAGGCCCACCTCCGGAGACCATCTTCTGGTATATATTAACAAAAAACCTAAAAACACCGAGAGGAGGACTTTCGGGACGAAGCGCCGCCGCCTCGAGGCGGAACTTGGGCAGGAACACTTTTGCCCTCCGGCGGAGCGATTCCGCCGAGGGAACTTCCCTCCCGGAGGGGGAAATCGAAGCTATCGTCATCACCAACACCCCTCTCATCTTTGGGAGGCTAATCTTCATCAACATCTTCAACATCACCGTCTCCTCTCAAACCCTAGTTCATATCTTGTGTTCAATCTTTGTACTGGAACCTCAGATTGGTACGTGTGGGTGACTAGTAGTGTTGATTACCTTGTGTAGTTGATAACTATATGGTTTATTTGGTGGAAGATTATATGTTCATATCCATTATGCTATTCATTGCTCCTCTGATCTTGAGCATGATTATTATTTGTGAGTAGTTACCTTTGTTCTTGAGGTCACGGGAGAAGTCATGTTGCGAGTAATCATGTGAATTTGATATGTGTCTGATATTTTGATGATATGTATGTTGTGATTCCCTTAGTGGTGTCATGTGAACGTCGACTACATGACACTTAACCATTCATGGGACTAAGGGAATGCATTGTGGAGTAGTTATTAGATGATGGGTTGCTAGAGTGACAGAAGCTTAAACCCTAGTTTATGCGCTAGTTTGTAAGGGGCTGATTTGGATCCACATGTTTAATGCTATGGTTAGACTTTGTCTTAATACTTTTCTCGTAGTTGCGGATGCTTGCGAGGGGGTTAATCATAAGTAGGTTGTTAGTTCAAGTAAGAACAGCACCTTAGCACAGGTCCACCCACATATCAAATTATCAAAGTAGCGAACACGAATCAAACCAACATGATAAAAGTGACTAGACGAAATTCCCGTGTACCCTCAAGAACACTTTGCCTATTACTAGTGATTGTTCTGGCCTGTCCTTTGCCTCAAAAGGATTGGGCTACCTTTCTGCACCTTGTTTACCGTTACCGTTACTTGCTCGTTACAAATTATCTTGCTATCAAACTATCTATTACCTACAATTTCAGTGCTTGCAGAAATTACACTGCTGAAAACCGCTTGTCATTTCCTTCTGCTCCTCGTTGGGTTCGACACTTTTACTTATCGAAAGGACTATGATTGATCCCCTATACTTGTGGGTCATCAAGACTCTTTTCTGGCGCCGTTGCCGGGGAGTGAAGCGCTCTTGGTAAGTGGAAATCGGTAAGGAAAAATTTATACTACGTGCTGAAATTTATTGCTACTTGCTACTATGGAGAACAATCCTTTGAGGGGTTTGTTCGGGGTATCTTCACCTCGACCGGAACCACAATTATTTACCCCTCAACCTACAACACCTACTGAAAATGTTGCTTATGAAATTCCTTCGGGTATGCTAGAACACTTGCTTGCTAAACCTTATGCAGGAGATGGAACTGAACATCCGGATATGCACCTCTTATATGTGAACGAAATATGTGGATTATTCAAGCTTGCAGGTTTACCCGGAGATGAAGTTAAGAAGAAGGTTTTCCCTTTATCTTTGGAGGGAAAAGCATTGACATGGTATAGGCTATGTGATGACCTTGGATCGTGGAACTGGAATCGTTTGCAATTGGAATTCCATCAAAAGTTTTATCCTATGCATCTAGTTCATCGTGATCGGAATTATATATATAATTTTTGGCCTCGTGAAGGAGAAAGTATCGCTCTAGCTTGGGGTAGGCTTAAGTCAATGTTATACTCATGCCCCAATCATGACATTCCGAGGGAAGTTATCATTCAGAATTTTTATGCTCGGCTTTCTCATAATGATCAATCCATGCTCGATACTTCTTGTGCTGGTTCTTATATGAAGAAGACTATTGATTTCAAGTGGGATCTCTTGGAGAGAATTAAACGCAACTCTGAAGATTGGGAACTCGACGAAGGTAATGAGTCAGGTATAAAGCTTGAATTTGATTGTGTTAAATCTTTTATGAACACCGATACTTTTCACAAGTTTAGCACTAAATATGGACTTGACTCTGAGATAGTAGCCTCTTTCTGCGAAGCATTTGCTACTCACGTTGATATCCCTAAGAAGAAGTGGTTTAAATATCAACCCCCTGTTAAAGTAGAAATAAAAGAACTGGTCATAGCTAAAGAAGAAACCATCTTTTACAATGTTGATGCAGTTGTGCCTACTACTTATATTGAAAAGCCACCTTTCCCTGTTAGGATAAAGGAACATGCTAAGGTATCAACCGTGGTTCGTAAGAGTAATATAAGAACACCTAAACCCCCTAAGCAAATTAAAGTAGAACCTAGTGTTGCTATGGTTAAAGATCTCTTGGAAGAAAATATTGATGGGCATGTCATTTACCTTTGTGATGAAGCTGCTAGAATTGCTAAGCCTGATAAGAAAGATAAACATAGACCTATAGAAGGCTTGCCCGTTGTCTCAGTTAAAATAGGAGATCAATGCTACCATAGTTTATGTGATTTAGGTGCTAGTGTAAGTGCTATCCCTTTTACCTTATACCAAGAAATTATGAATGAAATAGCACCTGCTGAAATGGAAGATATTGATGTTACTATTAAACTTGCTAATAGAGATACCATCACACCACTTGGGATTGTTAGAGATGTTGAAGTCTTGTATGGGAAAGTAAAATACCCTACTGATTTTCTAGTTCGTGGTTCCCCACAAGATGACTTTTGTCCCATTATCTTTGGTAGACCTTTCTTGAGCACCATCAATGCTAACATAGATTGTGAAAAACAAACTTTCGGTGTCAGTTTTGGTAATGTGTCTCATGAGTTTAATTTTTCCAAGTTTAGTAGACAACCTCGTGATAAAGCGTTACCTAGTGAAGATGAGATAATTGGTCTTGATTTTATTGCTGTGCCTCCTACCGATCCTTCAGAACAATATTTGCTCGACCATGAAAATGATATGCACATGCGCGAAAGAAATGAAATAGATCAAATTTTCTTCGAACAACAACCTATCTTAAAACATAATTTGCCTATTGAAACTCTTGGAGGACCTCCTCCACCTAAAGGTGATCCCGTGTTTGAGTTGAAACAATTGCCTGACACTTTGAAGTATGCTTATCTCTATGAGAAAAAGATATATCCTGTTATTATTAGTGCTAACCTTTCAGAACATGAAGAAGAAAGATTATTGAAATTTTTAAGGAAGCAACAGGCATTAGTCCCACTCTATGTCAGCACTAGATCAATATGGAACCTGATGCTAAACCCGTTGTTGATCACCAACGGCGGTTGAATCCTAAGAAGAAAGAAGTGGTAAGAACTAAAATATTAAAGCTTCTGGAAGCAGGTATAATCTATCCCATAGCTGATAGTACATGGGTAAGTCCCGTTCATTGTGTCCCTAAGAAAGGAGGTATTACCGTTGTTCCTAATGATAAGAATGAACTCATTCCACAAAGAGTTGTCACTGGCTATAGAATGGTAATTGATTTTAGAAAGTTAAATAAAGCTACTAGAAAAGATCATTACCCTTTGCCTTTCAGTGATCAAATGCTAGAGAGACTATCTAAGCACACACACTTTTGTTTCTTAGATGGATATTCTGGTTTCTCTCAAATACCTGTGTCACAATCCGATCAAGAGAAAACCACCTTCACTTGCCCTTTTGGAACCTATGCTTATAGACGTATGCCTTTCGGTTTATGCAATGCACCTGCTACCTTTCAAAGATGTATGACTGCTATATTCTCTGACTTTTGTGAAAAGATTGTGGAGGTTTTCATGGATGATTTTTCCATTTACGGAACTTCTTTTGATGATTGCTTAAGCAACCTTGATCGAGTTTTGCAGAGATGTGAATAAACTAATCTTGTCTTGAATTGGGAGAAGTGCCACTTTATGGTTAATGAAGGTATTGTCTTGGGGCATAAAATATCTGAGCGAGGTATTGAGGTGGATAAAGCTAAAGTTGATGCAATTGAAAAAATGCCATGTCCTAAAGATATTAAAGGTATTCGAAGTTTCCTTGGTCATGCTGGTTTTTATAGGAGGTTCATTAAAGACTTCTCTAAAATTTCTAGGCCTCTTACTAATGTTTTGCAAAAGGATATTCCTTTTGTTTTTGATGATGATTGTGTGGAAGCCTTTGAAACACTCAAGAAAGCCTTAACCTCTGCACCTATCGTTCAACCACCTGATTGGTACTTGCCTTTTGAAATTATGTGTGATGCTAGTGATTATGTTGTTGGTGCTTTCCTAGGACAAAGAGTTGATAAGAAATTGAATGTTATCCATTATGCTAGTAAAACTCTAGATAGTGCCCAACAAAATTATGCCACTACTGAAAAAGAATTTTTAGCTGTTGTGTTTGCTTGTGATAAATTTAGATCCTATATTGTTGACTCCAAAGTAATTTTCACACCGATCATGCTGCTATAAAATACCTTATGGAAAAGAAAGATGCTAAACCTAGACTCATTAGGTGGGTTCTCTTGCTTCAAGAATTTGACTTACATATCGTTGATAGGAAAGGAGCTGAGAACCCCGTAGCTGATAACTTGTCTAGGTTAGAAAATATTCTTGATGACCCACTACCTATAGATGATAGTTTCCCTGACGAACAACTAGCTGCAATAAGTGTCACACACAACACACCTTGGTATGCTGACTATGCTAATTACATTGTTGCTAAATATATACCACCTAGTTTCACATACCAACAAAAGAAAAAATTCTTCTATGACTTGAGACATTACTTTTGGGATGACCCACATCTTTATAAAGAAGGAGTAGATGGTATTATTAGGCATTGTGTACCTGAGCATGAACATGAATAGATCATACGAAAATGTCATTCCGAGGCTTATGGAGAACATCATGCGGGAGATAGAACTGCTCATAAGGTATTGCAATCCGGATTTTATTGGCCTACTCTTTTCAAAGATGCTTGTAAGTTTGTCTTGTCTTGTGATGAATGTCAAAGAATTGGTAATATCGGTAAGCATCAAGAAATGCCTATGAATTATTCACTTGTTGTTGAACCATTTGACGTGTGGGGTTTTGATTATATGGGGCCTTTTCCTTCCTCTAACGGGTACACTCATATTTTAGTTATGGTTGATTATGTCACTAAGAGGGTAGAAGTTATTCCAACTAGTAGTGCTGATCACCACACCTAAATTAAAATGCTTAAAGAGGTTATCTTCCCGAGGTTTGGAGTCCCTAGATATTTAATGACCGATGGTGGTTCACACTTTATTCATGGTGCTTTCCGTAAGATGCTTGCTAAATATGATGTTAACCATAGAATTGCATCACCCTATCATCCTCAATCTAGTGGTCAAGTAGAACTTAGCACTAGAGGAATAAAATTAATATTACAAAAAACTGTCAATAGGTCCCGTAAGAATTGGTCTAAGAAATTAGATGATGCACTTTGGGCCTATAGAACAGCTTATAAAAATCCTATGGGTATGTCTCCATATAAAATGGTGTATGGGAAAGCATGTCATTTGCTTCTAGAACTAGAACACAAAGCATTTTGGGCAATTAAAGAACTCAACTATGATTTCAAGCTTGCCGGTGAGAAGAGGCTATTTGATATTAGCTCACTAGATGAATGGAGAACCCAAGCGTATGACAATGCCAAGCTATTCAAAGAAAAAGTAAAAAGATGGAATGACAAAAGAATCCAAAAGCGGGAATTCAAAATAGGAGATTATGTTCTTTTGTTCAACTCTCGTTTAAGATTCTTTGCAGGAAAGCTTCTCTCCAAATGGGAAGGACCATATATTATTGAAGAGGTTTATCGTTCTGGAGCTATCAAGATTAATAACGCCGAAGGTACTAACCCGAAGGTCGTCAATGGCCAAAGAATTAAGCATTATATCTTAGGTACGCCTATTAACGTTGAAAGCAATGTTATCCAAACCATTACATCGGAGGAACACATAAAAGAAACCTTCCGGAACACTCCAGAATACTTAAAAATAGGAGGTACATGATACGGTCAGTGAACGGACTCCGAAAAATCTGCAAAAATATTTTCTGTCAGTTTTGGAATATTTTAGAATTTTAGGAATAAAAAATAAACCGGAAGGTGATCGAGGTGAGCACGATACACAAGGGCGCGCCAGGCACCCCTAGGCGCGCCCTGGTGGGTGCTGGCCACCTCGGATGCCTTCCCGACTCCGTTTTCCTTCCAAATACTTGTTTCCCAAGAATAAAAATTCTCTATATATACCCTCGACTGTTTTGACAACCGCACCGCAGAAAAATCCTCTGTTCTTGTTTTTTGCTGTTTTCTCGTTAGATCTAGATTTCCATGGCTCCACCAAGCTCCTCCAAGGACAAGTTCTTCGAGAAGGTCATCAACCCGTATTTGCCGGAGGTGATGAAGCACCCTCAAGCCATTGAGATGCGTGAGGGGGTGCTCCACATCCGTGATGTTCAAGGACCTAAGAAGACCGGGAGCGTGGATGCTAGGCTTGAAGCGATGGAACAGGAAATCTTCAAGTGCCAAAAGATGGTGGAGCGTGGACTTGGTGCCAATCACTCCATGATCACGGAATTCACCCGTGATCAGGCAGTGGATGGCCGGTCTATGAAGGACACCATCTCCACCCTCAATGAGCAAATTAATTTTCTGCAGAGCCAAGTTTATGATCTTCAAAACCAAGTCTTCGAATATGAAACAAGATTTAAAGGTATGAGTTTAGCTGCCAGTTGCAGGACTCAGGGACTCTCGCATCAACCTTTGATGGGGAGCCCCTACCCTGGAAGCTGGAGGACAAGCTTACTACTTCAATACCTCCACCTTCTTCATCACGACCACCGAAGGAGACTTGAGTACATGGGTATGGGCACTCCCCTTGGCTTGAGCCAAGATTGGGGGAGGTGCCCCGGTATCGTATCACCACCACTTTTATTCACCTTTACCTATTTTAGTTCTATCTTTAGTTTCCCTTTGCCTTAGTCGAATAAAAGTTTAGCGTGATCTATTTTCGTGTGTTAGTCTCGTGGCCTACGTATCTATGTAATCGTGTGAAAGTTATATAATAAAGTTTAGTTTGAGTTTTTGCTTCTCTACTTTCTTGTTGCAATCAAATAAAAGAAAGACAAATAAATGAAAAGAATCATATGCTAATCTTATGGTGAGTAATGACATCATATAAGGAAAAGTATAAGTAGTAAAATTTATTGGAGAATGACAAACATAGCATTGTTCAATGATGCAATTCATGAAATAATTAATTAGGGAAGAGAAGATTCACATGCAAATACAATATTTTGGACATCTTTTATGATTGTGAGCCCCCATCAAATATTATGTGTCAAAATTTTTGCCGTTGGACAAGGAAGACAACGTAATGATTTATGTTTGTTCATATCCACATAGAAGTTATATTGTCATAGATCCTTCCACATGTGGTGCTTGCTCAATATCTTTTCTAGCCAAAAATTCCGCACTAAGTAGAGATACTACTTGTGCATCGAAAAACCCAAACCCAAACTTTTTCCTTGAGTGTCCACCATACCTACCTATGGATCGAGAAAGATCCTTCAAGTAAGTTGTCATCTGTGCAATAAGGCAATGAAAATTGCTTCTAAAAGTGTTTTGATCAATTAGTGTAAGAGAAAATTGAGCGTTATACGAACCTATGATGGCAAAGTAATAAAAGCGACGGACTGCATAATAAAGGTTGCTATCATAGGGGGCAATATAGCGTGACGTTCTTTTATATTAAGGGATTGGGCATATAAACCAATAAGCGCATGACAACCTCTGCTTCCCTCTGCGAAGGGCCTATCTTTTACTTTTATGCACTTACTTTTATGCAAGAGTCAAAGTATTCTTCTCTTTTCCTTTTTAATTTTTCCTTTGCAAGCATCATGTGGCGAGGAAAGATCTAGGCACATATATCCAGTTGGATATGGGTGGGCATGCGTTATTATTGTTGACATCACCCTTGAGGTGAGTGAGTTGGGAGGCAAAACTATAAGCCCCTGTCTTCCTATCTGTCCGGTTGAAACTTTTTGTTCATGGGTATGTCATGAGCGTTAGCAATCATAGAACACTAAATGATGGTTGAGTTTGTGGACTTGCCAAAAGGCTCCGACATGAGACCCTTCCTGAAAATATGATGAATTGTAGTTGCAAAGTTGACGGAGAACACAGTTTGTTGGTTTCCAATAGGGTTTATGCATCATACTTCTATGTTGTGATGAATTGTTACTTGTTCATGAGAAGCTTTATGATAAAAATATATTGAAATAAGTTCTTATGTTAGAGTTTGTTGTTGTTATGTTAATAAGCATGATGCTTCTATGTCTGTATTTTTTTTTATCGACACCTCTCTCTCAAACCATGTGGACATGCTTTTCAATATCGGCTTTCGCTTCAGGACAAGCGAGGTCTAAGCTTAGGGGAGTTGATACGTCCATTTTGCATCATGATTTCCTACTGTTATTTACTTTGTTTTGTTGAATAATAATGCTTTGGGGAGTGATTCTAATACCTTTTCTCTCATAATATGCAAGTTTTACACAAAGAGGGAGAATACCGGCAGCTGGAATTCTGGACCCAAGAAAAGCACGTCAGAGATACCTATTCTGCACAACTCCAATGAAGCTGAAACTTTACGGAGATTATTTTTGGAATTAATAAAAAATACTGGTGCAAGAATCTACCAGAGGGGGGCCACCTGGTGAGGAGCACCCACCAGGGCACGCCAGGCACCCCCTGGCGCGGCCTGGTGGGTGGTGCTCACCCAGGCCCACCTCCGAAGCTCATCTTCTGGTATATATTCCCAAAAAACCTAAAAACACCGAGAGGAGGACTTTCAGGAGGAAGAGCCGCCGCCTCGAGGCGGAACTTGGGCAGGAGCACTTTTGCCCTCCGGCGAACGATTCCGCTGGGGGAACTTCCCTCCCGGAGGGGGAAATTGAAGCTATCGTCATCACCAAAACCCCTCTCATCTTTGGGAGGCCAATATTCATCAACATCTTCAACATCACCGTCTCCTCTCAAACCCTAGTTCATCTCTTGTGTTCAATCTTTGTACCGGAACCTCAGATTGGTACCTGTGGGTGACTAGTAGTGTTGATTACCTTGTGTAGTTGATTACTATATGGTTTATTTGGTGCAGGTTTATATGTTCAGATCCATTATGCTATTCATTACTCCTCTGATCTTGAGCATGATTATTATTTGTGAGTAGTTACCTTTGTTCTTGAGGTCACGGGAGAAGTCATGTTGCGAGTAATCATGTGAATTTGATATGTGTTCGATATTTTGATGATATGTATGTTGTGATTCCCTTAGTGGTGTCATGTGAATGTCGACTACATGACACTTCACCATTCATGGGCCTAAGGGAATGCATTGTGGAGTATTTATTAGATGATGGGTTGCTAGAGTGACAGAAGCTTAAACCCTAGTTTATGCGCTACTTCGTAAGGGGCTGATTTGGATCCACATGTTTAATGCTATGGTTAGACTTTGTCTTAATACTTTTCTCATAGTTGCAGATGCTTGCGAGGGGGTTAATCATAAGTAGGTTGTTAGTTCAAGTAAGAACAGCACCTTAGCACCGGTCCACCCACATATCAAATTATCAAAGTAGCGAACACGAATCAAACCAACATGATAAAAGTGACTAGACGAAATTCCCGTGTACCCTCAAGAACACTTTGCCTATTACTAGTGATGGTTCTGGCCTGTCCTTTGCCTAAAAAGGATTGGGCTACCTTGTTGCACCTTTTTTACCGTTACCGTTACTTGCTCGTTACAAATTATCTTGCTATCAAACTATCTATTACCTACAATTTCAGTGCTTGCAGAAATTACCTTGCTGAAAACCTCTTGTCATTTCCTTCTGCTCCTCGTTGGGTTCGACACTCTTACTTATCGAAAGGACTACGATTGATCCCCTATACTTGTGGGTCATCAGAGGTTGATCACTCCGGAGACATCAAGATCAACAATGCCGAAGGCACAAATCCTAAGGTGGTTAATGGGCAAAGAATTAAACATGAAATTTGAGGTACACCCATTAACAGGGAAATAAACATTATCCAAATGATGACACCAGAGGAACACATAAAAGGGACCGTCCAAAATGCTCCAGAATCCTAAAAAAGGGTAGGTATGTGGTACGGTAAGTAACCGACTCCAAAAGTTCCATAAAAGCATTTTTTGTTCGTTTCGGAATAAATAAAAATTTACAAAAATAATAACAAGCCAGGAAAGTGCACGAGGAGGCCACGAGCCTGGGGGCGCGCCCTACCCCCTAGGGCACGTCTACCGAGCTCGTGGGTCCTTCATGGACTTTCCCGACTCTGTTTTCCTTTTGTGGACTTGTCCTGCACGAAAATAATAATTATATATACTCCCTGATGTTTTGGATGCCGTACCGCAAGTTTTCCCTCTATTCATGTTTCGGCTTGTTTTCTCACAAATCTCGTTATGTCTTGGTCAAGCTTGGCCAAGGACAAGTTCTTCGAGATGGTCATCAACTCCTACCTTCGGAGGTGATGAAGCACCGTCGGGCCATTGAGATGCGTGAGGGGGTGCTCCACATCCAGGGAGTTCAAGGTTCAAAGAAGGAGGGTAGCGAGAAGGTCAGGATTAACGGTGGAGCAAGAAATCTTCAAGTGCCAAGGGATGGTTGAGCATGGTCTGAGTTCTACCACTCCATAATCACGGAATTCACCCAGGAGCATAAGTTGGACAACAAGGATATTGGAGAAGCTATGTTCAAGCATCATGACTGGATCGAGCATCTTCAAGCTCAGATCTATGACCCGCGAAACCAAAATTGTGAGTATGAATCTAGGTTTAAAAGGATGAGCATAGCTGCAGATTTCAGGATTCCGGAGACACGTTCTTCTTTCTTCCATGGGGAGCCATGCCTTGGAAGATGGAGGACAAGCCCACCACTTCATCACCGCCATCACTGAAGAAACAAACTTGAGTACATGGGTATGGGCATCACCCTTGGTTTGTTCCAAGCTTGGGGAGGTGCCCCGATATCGTATCATCATCACTTTTACCATCATTATCTATCTTTGTTTGATACTTAGTTATTATATGATTTAGATAAATAAAGTTTTAGTAGGATCTAGTTTTGAGTGCTTGTTTCGTGACCTGTCTATCTATGTAATTGTGTGTGAGAGTTATATAATAAAGAGTAGTTTGAGTTGTTTGCTTTATTTTCTTGCATCAATCTTAGCAATGAAACTAATAGAAGATCATTTGCTAATCCCATGAGGAGTGATGACTTCACATAAAAATAGTATAATTGATAAAAATATGTTGAAAGTTGACAAACATAACATTGATCATCGATGCAATTCATGAAAAAGTAATAATCAAAGATAGGTCTCACATATAAATATACTATCTTGGACATCTTTTATGATTGTGAGCCCCCCATTAAATATTCCATGCAAGATCAACTATTTGACGTTGGACAAGGAAGACAATGTAATGAGTTATGTTTGCTTATATTCACACAGAAGTTATATTGTCATGGATCCTCCAACATGTGGTGC
Organism: Elymus sibiricus; assembly: GCA_039707655.1. Classification (NCBI taxonomy): domain Eukaryota; kingdom Viridiplantae; phylum Streptophyta; class Magnoliopsida; order Poales; family Poaceae; genus Elymus; species Elymus sibiricus. The sequence continues at coordinate 208,150,249 of CM077663.1, forward strand.
TTGCTCATAATATTTTGCTAGCCAAAACTTCACACCAAGCAGAGATACTACCTGTGCATCCAAAAACCCTTAAACCCAATTTCTTTCCATAAGAGTCCACCATGTCTACCTATGGATTGAATAAGATCCTTCAAGTAAGTTGTCATCGGTGCAAAATCAATAAAAAATGCTCCTAAATATGTATGATATTTTATTGTAAGGGAAAGTAAGCTTTGTACGAACTTGTGATGGCAAAGAAACAAAAGCGACAGACTACGTAATAAAGTTTGCTATCATAAGGGGCAATATAAAGTGACATTCCTTTCCATTAAGAGTTTGCACATTCAAATAAAAAGTGCATGACAACCTGTGCTTCCCTCTACGAAGGGCCTATGTTTTACTTTTCTCTATTTACTTTTATGCAAGAGTCAATAATGTTAATCCCTATTTCGTTCTTATTATTCTCTACTTGGCAAGTATCATATGGTGGGGAAAGATCCACGCACATATATCCAGTTGGATGTGGATGGGCATGAGTTATTATTGTTGACATTATCCTCGAGACAAAGAGTTGCATGGTGTTGGGGATGTACCCCATGGATAACGTGCCATACAGTTATAACCCGGCCTATACAATGGCGGCTTGACAAAGATAAAGGCCGCCATCTGCATTGACCCGCCAGTGAAAACCTTAGAGGCCAGAAGGGTGGTGCGCTTCTCCAGGTCGGCTCGTGGGCTGAGCTAGCGGGCCGGTTCAATGGAGTCGTCATGAGAAACCTTCTACTTGCTGGACAAGATAGGTAGGAATCAGATTAGGTCACGGGTCATTGTATGACCCGGACTCTATTGTAACCTTGGGACTCAACCTATATATAAAGGTGAGCCCCTGAGATAGAGGGGGCAAGTAAGAAAGAAACCCTCGAGAGCTAGGTTAGCGATTCCGCACCCTTGTAATCAAGATCATCATCAATATACACAAAGCAGGACATAGGCTTTTACCTCCATCGGAGGGGCCGAACCTGGGTAAATCTCTGTCTTCCGTTCCCGATCAACCCCGTCCAAGTCGCCACCTAGTTGCGATGGCCTCACACCTAAGTTCTCTCACGAGGACATCTGCCGTGACAAAACCACGACAGTTGGCGCCCACCGTGGGGCTAGCGCACGATGGAGTTGAGTTCTTGGAGGGAGCTCTCCCAAGGTTCGGGAAATACGCGGTTGGTCAGATGACCAAGCGTCATCGTGGAAAGCTCTACATCGACAACTCGGGCTGGGCCCCGAGACCGACTCAATCTAGTACGGGCATCGGGTCCCCTTCGGCAAGATCCACGTCTTCATCGGCAAGATCAGTGCATCAGGACCCAAGCCGGACATCTGCACCAACATCGTCGAGCTAGCTCGGCGCGCTCAACCCGGCCGGCATCACGTTTTCGTCGGCTTTACTCAAGGAGTCGACCTCGCAGATGAAGCGGCAGGCAGCAGGGACACCCTCGTCAACTCCGATGGTGAGTCTTCCATGGAGGACACCGAGTCTTTCTGTCCGCTCTTTGACGATAGGCTCGGGGCTATTCAGGATATGAGACCAGGAAGGAGTCCCACGAGCCACCTCGGCAAGCCGCCGTTTTCATGGCGGGAATAACAGTGGCCCATATCTCAGCAACAGCTGGTGCGATGACTGGGATTGGCCCAGTTTCAGGGACGGCCGGGTCAAGCAAAACGCCGGCTCAAGCCATGGCCGATCTGATGGCAGAGATGACAAAGCTCTTAGAAACACCAGTAACCATGGAGAATCAGGAGGAACGCAATACGATGTTAACCACTCTTCACGGGCAGATGGCCAAGATCCAGGAGGAGATCAATGCTGAAAACACTCGCATGGCGGAGTTACAGACTCACATCCACAGCGAGACTGAGCGCTTGAGAGCGGAAGCCTGGCAGTTGGGCCTTCGGCGAGACGCCTCTGATGTGGTCCATCAGAGGAGACATCTGAGCCGGCTTCCCCCCAATCTGGAGCCCTCGCGGTTATTTGTAACGCCTCAACCTACACCGACGGCTGGCCAGCCACGTCTGGATCAGCCACGTGAGCAGCCGCGCCAGACGTCGGCCCAGTCACTGCCTCAGTGTTTCCAGACGCCGCTGGGTCACTTTTCTAACCCTGTGGACAATATGTTGGAAGCGACTCATAACCTCGAGGCACTTCTCATCCAAGGAAATACCCCAATAGAGATTTAGGCCAGAAACGCCATCGAGATGCTAAAAACCATGGCGACCCAACATGCGCATTACTCTTACAGCCACGATCGGATGCATTCTACACCGTACGCGAGTCGTAGTAAGAGCCGACACGTGGAGTCCCCGGCAGTCTCTAGCAGCGGGTGCAGACAACAGGCCCAGAACTCTCCAACCCGTCCTGTGTTGTCGGATGCACTGGCAGTTGTCGACGCGGCCCAAGCCATGCGACAAGCAGAGGCAGAAGCAGCGACAACAAGGGCGGGTCAGCAACCGCCTTCCAACCCCTAGCCAGCGACCGTGGGGGCTGGATTCAGCCGCCAAATGATCGGGATTTCCTGTATATCCCCGGCTCTCCGCAGCGAGCGTATGCCTAAAGATTTTAAAGGGCCTCGCAAAGTTCCTAATTACACACCTGACCTCGAGCCAGCAGCATGGATCAAAAGCTATGAGTTAGCCATGGACATGCTCGATGTCAGTGACGCTGTGTGCACAAAATACATGACCATGATGCTGGAAGGACTGGCTCGAACATGGTTGAAGACCCCCCCCCCAATTCCATCAATACTTGGGCAGAATTGAAGGAATATTTTATCAAAAAAATCAAGGCGCTTCTAAGCATCCAATGACGATTGTTGATCTGCAGCATTGCATCCAGCGTACGGACGAGTCTGCCCATCATTGGACTCGCCAGGTCACAGAGATCATCCACTCCTCTGATAGCATCACCGCTGCCCAGGCCATCTTGATTTTTCGAGAAAAATTGCCACATCCAGCCACTTGTTCAGAAACTTGGGCGCCTTAAGAAAAAGGTTCAAGGTATGGGAGATCTAATGGATGTTCTCACTAGGTATGCTGAGACAGACAGTACAAAAGATCCTGGCTCTGACGAGGACAAGACTGGTAAGAACAAGAAAAACGATGGTGGCAACGGTCATCAGCAAAACCATGGTCACAATGGGAATCATGGCTATCAAGGCAACAATGGTAAGGGAAAGCAGACCGAGGGCGGGTCAGATTTTGTCGCTAATACCAATACTAGCTTCAAGAATCAGCGACGGAATAACAACTCTGGCAGGACTTACAATGGGAATAAACCGCGCAATTATGAGGAGGCACTTAAAGCTCCCTGCCCCAAGCATAGTTTACCAGGTAAGCCGGCCACCCACTCGTGGGAAAACTGTTACATTATGCAGGAGTTTCGCAACCAAGCATTCCAGAGTCATCAAGGAGAAAATGGTGGTGGACATCCGGGTCAACCTAGCCCCAGCGGATCACATGCCGGCTCATCTAGCGGCTTTCCAGGATCAGGTTATCACGGGCTAGGCGGCTCAGGAGTTGGTTTCCAACATTACGGAAGTAATAACAATGGGCAGCGCTCGGGACAAGGCAATCAATAGCACAATAATCAAGCCGGGTTTCAGAGCAACCCTAAGCAATTGAACAATGGGCAGTATCATGTGTTCACCACCAGCACTTGCAGGCGAGATCGCAAGCTCAAGCATAGGGCCATCAACATGGTCGAGCCGGCTGTCCCAAGGTATTTAAACTGGTCTGAGCACCCAATCACTTGGAGCAGAGAAGATCATTGATACGTCTCCAACGTATCTACAATTTTTGATTGTTCCATGCTGATATATTATAGTTCTAGGATACTTTTTGGGTCTTTATTTACAAATTTATAATATTTTTGAGCACTAACCTATTGAACCAGTGCCCAGTGCCAGTTGTTGTTTTCTGCATGTTTTTTACTTTTCAGGTTTACATTACCAAACGAAGTCCAATTGCCACGAGATGTTTTGACGATTTTTTCTGGACCAAAAGAAGACTTGGAAGCTTTGACAGGTGGCCGGGAGGCGCACGAGAGCCCCACCACAGATCAGGGTGCGCCCTAGGGGGCGCCCTGATATGTGGTGGCCCCCTCGTGGCTCTCCCGACGCCCCTCTCTGGCCTATAAATTCTTTAATATTGCAAAATACCCAGAAGCAGTCCCGAAACCCTTTTTCCGCCGCAGCAAGTCTCTGTTCCGTCGCGAGGCCATCTGGAGCTCCGTTCGGGCATCCTGCCGGAGGGGGGGGGGTCGATCACGGAGGGCCTCTTCATCAACCTTGCTGCCCTCATGATGATGTGTGAGTAGTTCACCATAGACCTACGGGTCCATAGCTAGTACCTAGATGGCATTCTCTCTATGTCTTGATCTTCAATACAATGGTCATCGCATCTTCGCTTTGATCTATACGATGTAATCCTATTGTGTTGTATGTTTGTTGGGATCCAATGAATTGTGGGTTTATGTTAAGATTATTCATGAAAAGTATTTGAGATACCTCTGATATATATTGTCTATTAATTGAATGATCATTATAGCTTCATAATGCTCTCTGATCTATTGATGTGCTTTGGCCAAGTAGGTTTATATTTCATTGGTGGGAGTGGTGCGTTGTGGTAGGTTCAATCTGACGAGTTTCTATATCCCAGTGAAAAAGTACGGGATAAGATGCGTCTTTGTGTTATTGCTACTAAGTATAACATGATGTAGTTCATTCATATTGCTGGAGTTTACTTTGTCTACATCATGTCATCGTTCTCCATGCATTACTCTGTTTTACTTAATACTCTAGATGCATGCTGGATAGCGGTCGATGAGTGGAGTAATAGTAGTAGGTGCAGGCAGGAGTCAACCTATTTGTTTGTGGACATGATGCCTATATACACATGATCATTGCCGTGAAAATCGCATAACTATCCGCTTTTCTATCAATTGCCCAACAGTAATTTGTTACCCACCGTATGCTGCCTACATGAGAGATGCCGCTAGGGAAAACTATGGCCCCCGGGTCTATTCACTTTTATATTTACAAACGCTACAATTACCTTGCTGCCTTTATTTATATTTTATTTTATTTGGCAATTTATATTTATCAACAATTATCTACACAACTCATTTGCTTGCAAATAACGAGATCAAGGGGATTGACAACCCTCTTGCCCGTGTTGGGTGCAAGTTGTTTGTTCATTTGTTTGCAGCCGCTGAAGACAGTTGAGGATTGATATTCCTATTGGTTCGATAAACCTTGGTTTCATAACTGGGGGAAATACTTACCCACTTTGTGCTGCAATTACCCGTTCCTCTTCACGGAAAACCCAACGCAGATCACAAGTATCAGGAAGGATTTGTGGCGCCGTTGCCGGGGAATATCATCATCAACTATCGAGTAACTTCACACAAATTTTCATTCACTTTTTTATCTTTTTATTTGCTGTTATATTTAGCTTGTTTCATAAAAAACAAAAATACAAAAAATGGAGCTTAGTTTGCCTCATATGCTTCGTCTTTATAATGTCTTTCGTGAAAACAAGGATTCGGAAAATTGTGCTCAATTGTTAGAGGAAGAATTTATAAAAACGCTTAATGTGAGTTCCTTTAATGATGAGCTTGATAGAAATATTTTTAGTATGAATTCTTTGAATATCCATGATGCTAATGATATGCAAAACCACAAGCTTGGGGATGCTATGTTTGATGAAGATGATATTTTTTGTCCCCCAAGCTTTGATGAGCAAATTTATTATGATGATTGTGGTGATGACACGTATGCTATAATTAGTAATGATAACCATCAAACTTGTCATCATTATTTTAATTTCCAATTTGGTTATGACAATCAAGTGTCACATGATGGTTATTTTGTTGAGTTTGCTCCCATTACCATGAATGAAAAGGAATTTGCTTATGTGAAGAGTAATAAATTTTCTATGCTTATGTGATAGTTATATTGTGGAATTCCTTCATGATGCTACTGAAAATTATTATGAGGGGGGGACATATGCGTGTAGGAATTGCAATAATATCAAGTTTCCTCCCTATGTGTTCAAAGTTTCGAAGTTATGCTTGTTTTGCCTTTCTATGCTAGTTGATTCTTGCTCCCATAAATCGTTTGCTCACAAAATCTCTATGCATAGGAAGTGGGTTAGGATTAAATTTGCTTGTCATATGCTTCATGATGCTCCCATTGTGTTTCAATTCCTTACTTTCATGTGAGCATCATTCAAACAATGCATTATGCCTAGCTAGGGGCATAAAACAATAGCACTTGTTGGGAGGCAACCCAATAGTTATCTTTAATTTTTTTGCTTTAAACTTTCTATTTCTTTTTGATAATATGATTATTGCCTCTGTAATGATTATGTTTTTGTGTTTAAATTAGTGTTTGTGCCAAGTAAAGCCTTTGGGATGACTCACAAGATGAGTGGAATCGATGCTGAAACAAAATAGAAACTTTTGACTCCAGTACAGGATTTTTTTTGAAACGGAGGCAAATTTTTTGCCTCATTGATTAATTAAGAAGAAGAGAAGTGCCCAGTTAATTTACAGAAAACCAGGCGAAAACCAATACAAACGAAGCACAAACAAATCACTCACATGGAATGAAACCTCACAACCCAAAAGGCAGCCTGACAAACTCTTCAAATACACAACATCCACAAACCCTGCCACTGCTACTACACCAAGTGGCCGCTAACAAGAACACCTCGGCACAAGACATCAAGCATCTTCCAACCCACAACGACGGACCAATCCAACAGAACAGACCAAGAGACCGAAGATCATCCATCAAGGAGCCAAAGACATCTTGCCTTTGGCGCCACTCTTGCCTTTGTTCCCCTTCTTTTGCTTGCCCCTTATTGGTGTCCCCGTTAGAAGGCAAGCAATCGACCTACCCAAACCAGGTTTAGCAACCTCCACGCTGGCTAGCAAGTCACAAAGTTCCTTCGCGAAAAGAGCATTTGGACTTGAAGTAGGTGTCAACGCAAGTGGGTCAACGGTCATGCCACTTGAAGGCATCACCTGCTCGATGGTCGCTGGCGAAGGAAGGGCATCAACATCCAAAACTCCGCTCTCCATGGTCGCATGTGAAGGAAGGGCATCAACATCCAAAACTCCGCTCTCCATGGTCGCAGGCGAAGAAAGGGCATCAACATCTAAAACTCCGCTCTCCACGACACTGAGAGATAGGCTATCTGACGCCTAGCAAGGCTCCACGGGCGGTGATGAGGACACCATGTACACCTTCAAAGCCTGGGAAGAGCCTAACTTGAGCTGCTCCATCGACAGAGGCAAAACAGATTCCCCACACAACACCTGCAACTCGGGCATGATCTGCAGCACCGGAGAAACAACCTCGATGGAGGTCTCAGCCTCAAAGTCTGGCAACAAAAGGGGCGTCGAACTAGACCCAACACGAGGCGAGAAGCTACCAAAGATCTCTACACCCGCCTCATCCACGAAGCCAGCAACAGACTCAACCATGGGAGCCGGTGCAAGAGGGAGCCTTTGCATAGCAGCCTCCACGCATTCCAGAAAGCTCCCAACACGCACCAACCACCCCTGCAAGGAGTCAGCCACCTCACGAAGCGGCTTAATTGCCTCCTCCACCGAAGCAGCCGACAAGAAAGGCGAGGAATCACGACGAGGAGTCTTCATGCTAGACGGCGTCTCATGTATCTAAGATGCTGGTGGAGACACAACAATCGAAGCCCAAGAATGAGCTAGCGGCCGAGCATAATATGTTGAAGGCGGCTGCTGCACCGGCTTGCAGCCATCCTGTGCACGGTGTCCCGAGCGGAAGCATCGGTTGCACCGGACAGGATTCGTGCACCCGGCCACTCGATGCCCTTTTCCGAAGCAACGAAAACACCTGTTCTTCAGCCACGCAGGCGGCGGAGCACGCTGCTGAGGCATGAAAGCCAAAGGTGCCGGAGAAGCCTGCCGCCCACGGCGGGACTACACAAACTCCCAGCCTGCAGAGTCCTCCACGAGCCCCACGCAAATTGCATCCGTCCTGTTGAGCAAGTTTGCATCCGCATCCGGCCTGACAAGCAAGTGTGCATCCGTATCGGAGACCAGGATGCTGGAACTCAACAGGGCAGCAGTCGGTCGGCCTCCGTCTTGGCAAGGCAGCGCTGCCGACGACCCGTTAGAGGTCTCCAGCACCTCTACGATGACGTCCTCAGGACACAAACATGGCTGCGGCGTCGGGGACACAGGCTCCCGATCCATATTATCCCGGGGCGGTTGGGAGCTTGGCGACGAGCAGAGGAGGCCGGTGGGCGCCGTTGGCCAGGTGGAAGAGGCGCCGGCAAGGAGGACGGAGACGGTTGGCGGCGGAGGCAAACTGGTTGGCATCGATGGCGTACAGGGGAGCTTGCGTGAGGCGAAGCGTCCCTGGATGGCCGGATCGGCCTTGCGGGCGGCGAGGGAGGCCACAGCGAGCACGAATTGTGGTCAGAGCTTTGAAGTTTGAGTCTCCAGGCACTATAATGGATGAGTCAACATCAGGAGCAAGAGATCGCTTACGGCGGGGAGGCACAAGTTCAAAAGGTTGGTCCTTTGGTGGATCTATGCGCTTGTTCTCCATTGAATAGGCGGATTGATACTTCGTTAAATCCAGCTCGTCAGCAAGAAGAGTTGATAGTGGGCGGGTCTCCTTTACGCATGTGGTGAAGTCTTCTTCTGAAAAGCCAAAGCCGTCAATTTTAAACTCTGGAAACCCGCGTGCCAACACCGCGAGGTCCAACTCAGGAAGATATGCTTTTGCCCTACCAAGCGCCATATTTGCTCCCATACGAGCCGTCGATCTCTTGAATTCTTCAACCCACCGAGGGATTGTAGATAGCTGATTCAACATATCTTTAAGTCTCTTAGTAGGATGCTCAAGATTCTTCACTGCCATGATAGCAAACACAGATCATGTGAATAGCTCCTCCACATATGTGAAGATTGCCTTAAGCTTGACTATCGACTGTTGCACTAGAGCGTGATTCTTTCGTCCTACACAAAGAGGACAAACATTAACATAAGCCGACAAAAGTACTGACCTAGAATTTAAGCGGCAGAGGGATCAACAAATGTACCAAAGATGGCAGTAGCCATTTCATTAAGCTGTTTCTTCAGCGTCCGCAACTCATCAGTCACAGGGCCAAGTTTGTTCTCGGCATCTTCCGCACGCTTCAGTAGCGCGGCCCTATCCTTATCAAAATCGGCCTTGGCTTGATGAAGCAGATCGTTTGCTTGAGTGCAGAATCCTGTAGGCGTGCCGCCAGAAGCTCTGCATCAACCTTGAGTTTTTTCTCCTGCTTAACTCGCCTTTGTAAGCTGGCCGCAATGGACTCGGCCTCATTCAATGATTCCTGCACACAAATGCATCAGATCAAGTATATCAATCCTAAACCGCCATAGACAGGCAAGCCAGCCCTTGGGGGCTATAAAATTCTAAAATCTTACAAGTCCCATGCAGTTGCAAGCAATCCACATGGCACTTGGGGGCTAATGTAAGTTGCTTCTTATCTAAAAAACACAGAAATACCCGGCTATCTCAAAAAGATAATTCAGCCCTTGGGGGCTACATGTGGCATTTATTATTATTATTTTCAGGTCATCTCAAAAGTACCGGCTCATTATTATCATAATGACTCGGCCCTTGGGGGCTACGGTTGGTTCTTAGAACGTACAATGAAGAGCCAGTTCAGTACTTATTGTACTAAGCTGGCTCTTGGGGGCTATATAAGTATACTTGATGAATGGATAAGGGTAAAACTTTACCTCTTATTTCTGCTTCAAAGCGCTCACCAAGTTCATCTCAATCTCCCGACTCTCAGATAGCTGGGTGAGATATTGTTTGCAAACATCATCAATGTCAAGAGAGGAAATTTCTGGAAGTTCTATTTTGGCTTTTGCTTTATCCAGCTTCTCCGGTTCAGTCTTGGTTACAAGCTTAGCCAAAGCGGTTGCAGCCTCAGGAGCCTGCAAAGTTTCCCCTACACTGGTTATTTCCGTATTATTCATAGCAGCTGACGGAATAGTGCTATCCATGTTGAGCACAGGACTCGAAGGAGGAGGAGAGCTTGACGGATTAAAAGCCGGCTCATTTAACACGCTTTGATCTTCAGTCGCTGTCTCCGTGATGACCGGCTCTCCAGCATGGACCATTTCCACGTCAGGGGCCGACTCAGCACCCAAATCTGGGTCATTTTGGCTAGAAGGCTCAGCATGACTTGTTTCTTCAGGCGGCGGATCAGGGATACTGCGATCCACGGTAGTAGAAGATGACTCTCCCACCTTTTTGCTTGTGGTAGCTTGTGCTCTGCAATTATGAAAACAAAGTATAGAGGTTAAAAGAGATAACAAGCAGTAGCAAAACAAACAAAACTGGCTCAAAAAGAAGCTTGCCCATGGTTTACGGTGAAAGCTGGAAGTTGCGTTGCTGTTGAGTCGTCAGAAGAAGGTGGGGATTCCTAATACAGTGAATTGGAAGGACTGAGTGGTTTCTTAGAAAGGCTGGCTCGCGGACGTGAAGTAGTTGGACTATGCGGCACCTCAACGCATTGCTTGCGATTGGCCGGCTCAAGGGACAAGCCTGGAGATAACTCGCCGGAGCTGCTCCGAGTCTTGCGTTTTGACTGGTCGGCATGTTGGTTTTTCTTCAAAATAAAGTTGGGATCTAAGTGATGAACTGGGTGCGAAAACTTAACTTTTCTGACAGCTTTTCTCGTCCTTTTCGGGATATATGATCCTGATGAGTCGGAGGAAATCGAAATTACCTCAACATCGCCGGCTTGGATAGCCTCTGTATCATCCCGACAAAAAGGAAAAGATATGTTAGCCAATTTGATGAAAAGGGTGGCAAAATAAGATAAGTTCTACCTCGGATTTTCTTCCGTGGCGGCTCCTTCGTCCGGGTCGCCAGCCTGCTTAGGTTGAGAAGGCACAGGAGTCCTAGCCCTGGCTTTCCACCAAACAGAATTGGCATGTACAACATAGAACAAGCCGGAAAATGAGCATGAAAAATAAGAAGGACATCAAAAGATAACAAAGTCCAGAATACTTACTGGAGGAGCAGGGTTGGTCAGACAAAACGGGCCCAACCCGGTTACACTGTACTGCTCTTTTGAGTCATTGAAGAATTTCTTCGTAGCTTTGTTGATTTCATTCTCAGACAAATTTGCCTCGCCTAAGCGCTGAGCATCAATTGATTCACCGATATAGTTGCACATCAAGCCGCCCCTTAAGCTTAGGGGCTGGATTCTCCAGTGTAACCAGCACCGGATCAGGTCGATTCCGGTGAGACCATGAGCGATCAGAGCCCTTAGTTTTAAAAGCATAGGTGCTAGCAGCTTCTGCTCTTCTTAAGTTGGCCAACCCAGAAATTCACTTGTGGCGTCAAGGCGCTCCAACCTGTAACCTGGCAGGGGGTTCTGGCCATCTGGGGCAGTATTCTTGCAATAAAACCAAGTGGCGTTCCAGCCCTTGGGGTGACTGGCAAGTTTCGATTCTGGAAAAGCGCTATTTTCCTCTTTTGAATCGAAATTCCTCCAAGTTCTATACTAGGACCATTCTTCATCTCAATTTTGATTCTGGAAAAGCGCTATTGTAGGGGATGTACCCCATGGATATCCCTCCATACAGGTATAACCCGGCCTATACAATGGCGGCCGGCTTGACAAAGATAAAGGCTGCCATTTGCATTGACCTGCCAGTGAAGACCTTGGAGGCCAGAATGGCGGTGCACTTCTCCAGGCCGGCTCGTGGGCTGAGCTGGCAGGCCGGTTCAATGGAGTCGTCATAAGAAACCTTCTACTTGCAGGACAAGATAGGTAGGAATCAGATTAGGTCATGGGTCATTGTACGACCCGGACTCTATTTTAACCTTGGGACTCAACCTATATAAAGGTGAGCCCCTGAGATACAGGGGGCAAGTAAGAAAGAAACCCTCGAGAGCTAGGTTAGCAATTCCGCACCCTTGTAATCGAGGTCATCACCAATATACACAAAGCAGGACGTAGGCATTTACCTCCATCGGAGGGGCTGAACTTGGGTAAATCTCCGTCTTCCGTTCCCGATCAACCCCGTCCAAGTCGCCACCTAGTTGCGATGGCGTCACACCTAAGTTCTCTCATGAGGGCATCTGCCGTGATAAAACCATGACAGGTGGTGAATATTATAAACCCCTATCTTCCTATGTGTCTGATTGAAACTTTTTGCTTCACAAATATGCCGTGACTGTCAAAAATCATAGAATACTAAATGATAGTTGAGTATGTGAACTTGCTAAACAAATCTCTAACATAGACTCTTTCTAAAAGTATGATAGATTATAATTGTTTCAATGACTAAGAACATTCTACCTCCGTCCGGGTTTATTGGGCCCCTTTGTATTTTGTGCCAGACTTTGACCATCGATGAGCTACTAAAATATAAAGTATATGCTATGAAATATTATATTGTTTGATTTGTATTTGAAAGTGCTTTCCAACAATATAATTTTTGTGGCTTGTAGTTTATATTTGGTCAGTAAAATTTATAGGTCACACTTTAGCCCGAAATAAGAGGGGGCCTAATAAACCCGGACGGAGGGAGTAGTTTATTAGTTTTCAATAAGGTTTATGATTTATACTTTGGCATGTGAATGAATTGTTACTTCTTCATGAGAAGTTTTATGATATTATGTTGCTTCTATGATAATGATCATGATGCCTTCATGTCCGTATTTTATTTTATCGACACCTCTCTCTCTAAGCATGTGGTCATGATTATCGAGTTTGGCTTTCGCTTAAGGACAAGCGAGGTCTAAGCATGGGGAGTTGATACGTCATTTTTGCATCATGTTTTTATGATGATATTTATTATGTTTTGAGTCATTATTTCACTTTATGATGCAATTCTAATGTATTTTATCTCTTATTTTGCAAGTTTCACACAAAGAGGGAGACTGCGTGTAGCTGCAACTTTGGACCGAAAAAAGACCACTGAAGAGCTGGTTATTCTCTAAAACTCCAAATGAGTTGAAAATTTACGGAGAATTATTTTGTAATATATAAGAATTATTGGCGAAATAATTACCAGAAGGGGACCCACTAGGTGGCGGAATGCCTTGCATGCTCGTTGGCCCCCTGGTAGGCCTCTGGTACCCATGTTCTCCTATTGGATGTCATTTACCCTAGAAAAAACAGAAGAAGACTTTCAGGATGAAGCACCGCTGTCTCGAGGCGGAACCTAGGAAGGAGCACTTTTTCCTCTCCGATGGAGCAATTCCGCCAGGGAAACTTCCCTGTGGGAGGGGGAAATCGAAGCCATCGTCATCACCAATGCTACCTCCATCGTGGGAGGACCAATCTTCATCAACATCTTCACCAGCACCATCTTATCTCAAACCCTAGTTCATCTCTGACATTCAATCTTTGTCCCAAAACCTCATATTCGTACATGTGGGTTGCTAGTAGTGTTGACTACATTATCTAGTTGATGCTAGTTGGTTTAATTGGTTGAAGATTATATGTACAGATCCTTAAACATATTCATTACACCGATGATCTTGAACATGATGATGATTTGTGAGTAGTTACTTTAGTTCTTGAGGACATGGGAGAAGTGTTGTCATAAATAATCAAGGGATGTTGGTATTCATTTGATATTTTTATGATATGTATGTTGCTCTTACTTTAGTGGTGTCGGGTGAACATCGACTACATGACACTTCACCATATTTGGGCCTAAGGGAAAGCATTGGGTAGCAATAAGTAGATTATGGGTTTTGAGAGTGACAAAAGCTAAAATCCTAGTTTATGCGTTATTCCGTAAGGGGCTGACTTGGATCCACATATTTCATGCTATGGTTAGATTTATATTAATTCTTATTTCGTAGTTGCGGATGATTCCGAGAGGGGGTAATTATAAGTGGGTTGTTTTTCCAGGTAAGAACAACACCCTAGCACCAGTCCACCCACATATCAAATTATCAAAGTAACGAACGCGAATCAAGTGAACATGATGAACCGTGACTAGACAAAATCCGCATGTGTCCTCGAGAGCGCTTTACTTCATATAAGAGTACATTCTGGCTTGTCCTTTGCCACAAAAAGGATTGGGCCACCTTGTTGCACCATTGTTACAATTGTTACTTGTTTCTAGTTACGAATTGGTTTGCTACAAAACTATCTGTTATCTCTACTTTCAGTGCTTGCAGATACTTCCATACTAAAAACCACCTGTCATTTCCTTCTACTCCTCATTGGGTTTGCCACCCTTATTTATCTAAAGGACTATGAGTTGATCCCCTATACTTGTGGGTCATCGCCTACGAGGATAAAAAAAGAGGTTAAAAGCACCCATCAAAAAAGGAGAAAAAGAGAGAGGGGGTAATGCTACTAGTCTTTACCACACTTGTGCTTCAAAGTAGCACCATGTTCTTCATGTTTTGGCACTTTCATATACTAGTGGGAATCAATATTAGATTTAGCCTGCATATTTCATTTACAGGTTCCTCAATTGCTCGAGTTCTTCATGATGCAGTTAAGTAGATGCACACCCACTTAGTTTCAGCACAAAGCTTTCATAAACTTATACCTGTAAGTGCATCAAAAGTTGCATGGAAATCCCTACTCCTCGCACCAATACCGATTGGCAGGCATATCCATAGCCTAACGATCCGCCTAGTTGGTGTGAAACTATCCAAACTTTTTGTCTTCTCCTATTTATCCCTACCATCATACTATTCCACCCAAAGTGCTGAAAGACCATGGCTCACACTCAGGTATTGAGTGAAGTTCAAAAAGCCGAAGTGCGTGAAAAAGTACGAGTCAAGTGCTTGGTTAGGCACCGGGTTGATCGTAATTTATACTTGAAGTTAGGAAGACAGAGTTATGCCATTGCTACATGATTGAATGAATTTGGGGATAGCATTCTTTAGCATTGTTATTTTGAAAAGCAATTGTCATTAGCTGGTATTCATCTTTATTATTGTTTGAATATTTACTAAGTCATCATTTCTCAACATTTATATTGCAAAAGGATTAAATGATAAACATGCTAGGTAGCATTCAACATCACAAATTCTGTTTTTATTATTTACCTAGTCGAGGACGAGCATAAATTAAGCTTGGGGATGCTTGATACGTCTCCAACCTATCTATAATTTTTGATTGTTTCATGTTATTATATTATGAATCTTATATGCTTTAGAGGCCATTTTATATCATTTTTGGGAACTAACCTATTAATCTAGTGCCAAGTGGCAGTTCCTCTTTTTGACCTTGATTCGTAGGAAACCAATACTAAACGAACCCCAAATGGAACGAAACTTTACGTTAATTTTTGTTAGACCAAAAGGGACCCTAGAAGCATTGGGAGGAGACCAGACGATGTACGAGAGGGCCAGCAGCTCACACGACGCGCCCCTAGGGGGGCGCTGCCTGAGCTTGTGGGCCCCTCAGAACTCCTATTGCCCTAATTCAAATTCTACAAATTCCCTAAAATCCCAAAACCACCAGAAGGAGACCCAAAACAATTTTTCCGCCACTGCAAACCTCTGTTCTTCCCTGATCCCATCTGGAGGCCTCTGCCGATACTCTGCCGGACGGGGAATCGATCACGGAGGCTATCTTCATCAACCTTGTTGCCTCCATGATGATGCGTGAGTAGTCCACCACAGACCTACGGGTCCATAGTGATTAGCTAGATGACTGATGAGGATATCCCTAGTTCACCTAATTTGTCATCTTCTCCCCATGATAAATCTCAGCTATCAAATGAAGCTTCGACAAACAAGACCGATTTGGGTCCCATGACAAGGAGTCGTGCTAAGAAAATAGAACAAGAGGTGAATGCGCTCCTAACTGATCATAATTCAACTTTGCATGAGAACTTTATACTACCTAAATCTTGTGTGCTGATTTTACTCAGGTACAATGCTGAGGGCAACCAACAACTTTCAGCACATGAGGAAACAAGTTTTGAAGCTCATACAACAAGTTTGAATAGAACAAGCTTCAACTCTGATGCAAACCATGTTTTGGTGACAAGGGCAACTAATTACATCCCACAGAAGAATAGCAAGCCATCCCAACAATCTATTGTTGCATGCCCAGTTCCAGAATTCGTCCCAGAACTTGATGCACCTTTCTGCGCAAATACATGAGTATCCATCACGTGTGGGAGTACAAAATGAACAGCATATGAATTCTACATTCAGGAAAATCAAACGATGCATCATTTGGAGTCCCGAGTCAAAGGATATGAGAGTTCCAATGCAAGTTGTCCAGAGCATTAATTGTTGCGCGAGGCTCCATGAGTTTGCTCCCTTGACCAGCTGGTTAGCACAAATTTGAGCCCCTCTTTTGGACTGGTTTCACACCTAAACTAGGAGGGTTGTTCCTAGTATAAATGCCCCTTCCCCCACTTTAGTCACAACTCTTTGGCAATTTGATTTCAGCATAGGTTAGCTAAGTGCAACCGGAATCTTGTTTGAGAGTTCACTTCCTCCTTAGCTCTTGTAATCTTGCCATGTGAGAGGGTAAACTCACTTTGTGATTTTACAATAGCAGCCGTTGAGGCGGCGACCTGTTCATGCTTCCAACTTTGTGCGTGGTTGCGTGGATTGGAATCTTGAGAGTGTGGTTGGGCGAATACTTGTTGCTGGTTGTTGCATATGCAGTAGCTAGCTACGGTCTCGTCAGGTTGCACTAGTTATCCATTACCCGACAACGTTGTTGGTTGGGATCGAGGGTTTCCTTTGTACCCTTCAGGTGGCGTTTATTCGCATCATCTATCAGATCCTATGTGAAGATCGGGCCATCCCGTATCATCTTGGCATCAAAGCTTCGGTTCACATGGTAGAATCTTGTATCCCTAGCTTAGTTCGTGTTCTTGTTCATCCTTAACTCCAGAAAATAGCCCCACAAAAAACCCATCTCTACCTAGCCCCTTTGCAGACTTTAATCCATTATTTGGTGAGTTTTATCAAGTTCTTGTCCACTAGATCTTTGTTTTAGTTGCTGAGTTTCCCCCCATCCATTCTTGTGTGTTTGTGTTCATTTTCGTGCACAGATTTCAGATCTGCACCCTCCACAAAATCATGTGTATATTTGTCATCCAGAGTCCGTTTTGAGTGATTTTGTGCATTTTGGAAAGGCCACTTCGTGACCTCTCCATCCATCCTTGTTAGATATGATTCCCACCATGTTTTCCACCCAGAAAAATCAGATCTGTTTGTGTGTGTTTGCTTCCAAAGTTTCAGCTGCATGTTCTTGTTGTTTTAGCTCATCCATTGTAATTTTCGTGATTCCCCCAAAGTGTGTGTTCGGATTCAAGTCCCTTGGTGAAGGTTTGTGAAAAAAAGAGGCAAAAAAGAGAGAGAGAATGATCTACCCAAAGAAAGTATGTGCAAGAAGCAAAAGAAAGAAATTTGGGATTGTTCTTCACTTATATCTTGAGAAATCCCTGTTTGTGTTGTGAGCTGAAACATGTCAAGTGTGCAAGTCTTCAATCCTTGCTTGCAGCAAATCTGATTCCTTGGTGCGAGTTGCATGTTCTCCAGTTATATCTCATTCCGCAACTAAGGGCGTTAGAATCTTGTGTGGATGATTACTTGGTTCGACAATATCTAGATTGCAGATTAGTGTATCTTTTGCTACGTATATACCCCCACCCAAGCTCCACCAAACAGCCCCACATGATTATCAATCTTGTTTGGATGATTACTTGTATACGCTTGATTACCACTCTTGGTATACCAACCACCGGCACCACGGTTGAGCATGATTCTGCTCTTACTTGGAAGTTACATGAGCTTCGGTTGGTAAGTGAGGTGACCTTGAGTTGTTACCCACATATATGCTTCTAGTATTATAGGGCCTTTGCAAAACTAACCATGGCACATGATGAACACGAGTATGATGTGGAAGGAAATGGGCATCTCACTCAGCCGGTCACACGGTTTCACTTCAATGCCTTACGTGATCATCTAGAATTCACAAACAACCTTGATCCAATTGAAGAGAAGCAAGACAAGTTTTCAAGAGATTTGCAGCAACTTATGGGTAATGTTAATGAGTGGCTCACTCAAAACATGGCAGCCATGAGGGCCGATATTGTTGTTGATATTGTGCGAGAGCTCCGTCAAGGCCGAGAAGATGCAAGTGTCCATGGTGATGAACATAATGCAACTGATGGGGAAGTTGCTGCATCCAATGCACAAGCAAGAAGAAACTGTGCCCATGCTCCCCATGCCATGAGACCTCCCGGTCCCGGACGTGGAAATGCTCATGCTAATGGTCGTGGTCATCATGAAGCTGCTGCTGGTCGTGGTCTTAGAGGAGGCCACCGGAGAGCAAATCTGCACCATGAAGATAGTGAAGATGAGTTTGATGAAGATGAAGGTGGTATGCACCAGAATGACTGGTTTCACCATCGTAGAAACTATGGTCGTGGACAATAGGAGGAGGAGAGGTTCGGAAAGCTGAAATTTACCATGCCCAAGTTTGATGGTGGATCTGATCCAGAAAGTTATCTTACATGAGAATTGAAGGTTGACAAGATTTTCTGCATGCACAACTACTCTCAAGAGAAGAAATTAGCTATGGCCCCACTTGAGTTCGAAAACTATGCTCTAATCTGGTGGGAACAAGTTCAAATTCAGCGAGAAGAAGAAGGAGAACCTGCTGTTGCTACGTGGGCTGAAATGAAAAGAGAGATGAGAGCAAGATTTGTCCCAAGGCACTATAGGCATGATATCTTTGATAAGATCCAAAATTTGAGGCAAGGAAAATTATCTATTGAGGAATATCATAAGGAGATGGAGAAGGCAATGATAAGATCCAACATACATGAAGACGAGGAGCAGTCCATGACAAGGTTTCTCTATGGGCTGAATCCTAATGTCAAGCGAGTTGTTGATTTGCAGCCATATCGGAATGTGGTAGAGCTTGTACATCTTGCTTCTAAGGCTGAACATCAATTGCAAGAAGACTCCAAGCAAAACAGAACAACATCCTTCACATCTCGAGCTACATCAAGTGGAAGTAAGTTTGTGGCACAATTTAATGTTGGCCGAGGTATCATGACTAGTTCTGGTGGTGGAAATCAGTCCCATACACGTGCAGCCATGAGCAGAAATGATGCATCAAATTTGAAGGAGAAGAGAAGATTTGCAGCCCCTAGTTCATCCTCCATTGGCTCCACGGGAAAAACTAGTGAAATAGAGTGCTTTACATGCAAGGGACGTGACCACATGAAGAAAGATTGTCCCAACAAGCGTACCATGTTGATAACAGAGAATGGAGAATATGAGTCTTGTAGTGAACCTGAAGAAGAAACTAAGAATGGTGAATATTCAGATGGTGATGAGCATACCTATTGTGAATATGAGCAAGGTGCCTCTCTTGTTGTCACTAGCGTTTTGAGTGTGCAGATCAAAGAAGCTGAGAATGGACAACGGCACAATTTATTTTAAACAAGAGCCAAAGTGCAAGACAAGGTATGCAAAGTAATTGTTGATGGTGGAAGTTGTCACAATCTTGCTAGTAAAGAAATGTGTGATAAGCTTGGGCTGAAGCTGTTGCAACACCCCCATCCATACCATATCCAATGGTTGAGTGAATGTGGAGAGTAGAAGGTCTCACACATGGTACAAGTGCAATTCAAGATTGGAGACTATAATGACACCATTGAGTGTGATGTTGTGCCCATGAAGGTGTGTCACTTGCTGTTGCGCAAACCGTTGCAATATGATCTTTCAGCTCAACATTGTGGCAAAACCAACCAATACACCATCAAGTGGAAAGGCAAAGACTTGGTGCTAAGGCCCATGACACCCCAACAAATCATGGCTGAGCACTTGCAAAAAGTTTCTGAAGTAAAAGTAGCGAGTAAGAAAGAGTGAGAGAGAGATCCACAAATCTATGAGTGAGCGCCACAAGCCAAATCTGAGAGATAAAAATAAAAGAGAGGGAGAGAACTTGTTCATGATAGCCACCAAATCAGAACTGAGAGATGTGAGGCTCAACCCAAAACAAGTGGTCGTTGTACTTGTGTACAAAGATGCTTTGCTTTCAACTAACGACTTGACTTGTCTCCCTAGTGTTGTTTGTGATGTCTTCCAGGATTTCAAGGTTGTTTTTCCGGAGGAAGTACCCGCCGGCCTACCTCCTTTGTGTGGCATAGAACATCAAATTGACCTCATTCCGGGAGCATCACCGCCGAATCCTGAAGAAACAAAGGAGATACAAAGGCAGGAACAAGAACTTTTAGAAAAAGATTATGTCCGTGAAAGCTTAAGTCCTTTTGTTGTACCTATGATTTTGGTGCCTAAGAAAGATGCAACATGACGATTGGTTATGGATTGTAGGCCTATCGATATTATAACAATTAGGTATCGTCATCCTATTCCTAGGTTAGATGATATGCTTGATGAATTGAGTGGCTCTACTGTTTTCTCTAAAATTGATTTGAGAAGTGGATACCATCAGATTAGGATGAAAGAAGGAGATGAATGGAAAACTGCTTTCAAAACAAAATTTGGGTTGTATGAGTGGTTAGTCATGCCTTTTGTGTTAACTAATGCACCAAGTACATTCATGAGATTGATGAACCATGTTTTGAGAGCTTACACTGGAAAATTTGTTGTGGTATATTTTGATGATATCCTAATCTATAGCAAATCCATTCAGAAGCATATTGAACATCTAAAACAAGTGCTGAATGTGCTAAGGATAGAAAAGTTATATGCTAACGTTGAGAAGTGCTCCTTTTGCACAAACAAGGTTATTTTTCTTGGCTATGTTGTTTCAGGGCAGGGAATTGAAGTGGACGAATCTAAGGTGGAAGCAATCAAGAATTGGCCAACCCCCGTGAATGTAAGCCAGGTGAGAAGTTTCCATGGCCTTGCTGGTTTCTATAGGAGGTTTGTAAAGGATTTTAGTACAATTGCTGGACCTTTGAATGAATTGACAAAGAAAGGAATTGCTTTTAAATGGGGTGCACCGCAAGAAGAAGCATTTCTTGAGCTTAAGAAACAATTAACTGAACCCCCTTTGCTGATTCTACCTGATTTTAATAAAACTTTTGAGATAGAATGTGATGCTAGTGGAATAGGCATTGGAGGTGTGTTAATGCAAGAGCGAAAATCGATAATATATTTTAGCGAGAAGCTGAGTGGTGCATGACGTGGCTTGGACTGCGTCGGTATTTCCCCAAAGAGGAAGGGATGATGCAGCACAACGACGGTAATTATTTCCCTCAGTTATGAAACCAAGGTTATCGAACCAGTAGGAGGATCACCACCACCCAATAAGCAGCACCTGCACACAAACAACAAATACTTGCAACCCGACGCGAAAGAGAGGTTGTCAATCTCTCTATGGTAAATAGATAGATTAGGTAGTGATAGATAGGAGAGATAGATTTCTCAAGAACACAAATAAAAAGAGTAAATATGCAGCAATATATTTTTGGGTTTTTTGTTTTCTAGATTTGAAAACAAAGATTGCAAAAAACGTAGATCGAAAAGCAATATGATAGAAAAGTAGACCCCGGGGCCGTAGGGTTCACTAGTGGCTTCTCTCATGAGTATAGCGCACGGTGGGTGAACAAATTACTGTTGGACAATTGATAGAAAATCGAATAGTCATGACGATATCCAAGGCGATGATAATTATATAGGCATCACGTCCAAGATAGATAGACCGACTCCTGCCTGCATCTACCTCTATTACTCCACACATCGACCGCTATCCAGCATGCATCTAGTGTATTAAGTTCATGGAAAAACGGAGTAATGCAATAAGAACGATGACATGATGTAGACAAGATCTATTCATGTAGGAATAGACCCCATCTTGTTATCCTTAATAGCAACGATACATGCGTGTCTTGCTACCCCTTCTGTCACTGGGAAAGAACACCGCAAGATCGAACCCATCAGAAAGCACCTCTTCCCATGGCAAGAAAAATCAATCTAGTCGGCCTAACTAAACCAAAGATTCAAAGAGGAAATACGATGCTATAAGCAATCATGCATATAAGAGATCAAAGAAGACTCAAATAATATTCATGGATAGAAACTGATCATGAACTCAAAATTCATTGGAACCCAACAAACACACCGCAAAAGTTTACATCAAATAGATCTCCAAGAGACCATTGTATTGAGAATCATAAGAGAGAGAGAGAAGAAGCCATCTAGCTACTGCCTACGAACCCGAAGGTCTATGGTGGACTACTCACGCATCATTGGAGAGGCACCTATGAGGAAGATGAACCCCTCCGTGATGGTGTTTAGATTGGATCTCAAGGTTCTAGAACTTGCGGTGGCTGGAATTGTGTTTCGTCGAATCTTCTAGGGTTTATGGATTTTCTGGGAATTTATAGGCATGATAGTCGGTTGAGGGGGTGCCCAAGGTGCCCAGCACCCACCAGGCCGCGCCAGGGGGCCTCTGGCGCGCCCTGGTGGGGGCTGGCCACCCTGGGCCCCCTCTTCTGGTGTTCTTTGGCCCATCTTCTTTCTTCTGGCCCGTAAAAAATCCACAAAAATCCCCGCAACGCTTTATCACCGTTTGGTACTGATTTTCTGCGAAGTAAAAAACAAGCAAAAATAGCAACTGGCACTTTGGCACTATGTCAATAGGTTAGTCCAAAAAAATGATATAAAGTTGTAATAAAATGATTGTAAAACATCCAAGAATGATAATATAACATCATGGAACAAGCAAAAATTATAGATACGTTGGAGACGTATCAGCATCCCCAAGCTTAATTCCTACTCGTCCTCGAGTAGGTAAATGATAAAAACAGAATTTTTGATGTGGAATGCTGCCTAACATGTTCATCATATTCTTTTGTTCTTTGTATAGCATGGACATTTGGACTTGTAAATGATTCAAAGCAATAGTCTAGTTTTAACATAATGACTTCAATACTCAAGCATGTCAACAAGCAACCATGTCTTTCAAAATATCAACACTAAAGAAAGTTATCCCTAGCCCATCATGCTCAATCATTGATCCATTCATGAAACACACTCAAATATTAGCTATGCCCAATGCCCAAGTACGATCATAGTGCCACCTAGTTGGTGCTTATAAGAGAAGATGGAGACTCAAAGCAAAAATAAAAATTGCCTAAAGTAAATAGATAGGCCCTTCGCAGAGGGAAGTAGGCATTTGTAGAGGTGCCAAAGCTCAAAGTTTTAAATTGAGAGAGAGAGAGAAAATATTTTGGGTGGCATGCTTTTCCTGTCAACGAAAATGACAAAGTAGCTCACAATACTTTCCATGCTAGATATATCATAGGTTGTTCCCAAACAGAAAATAAAGCTTATTCCTTTTTCCACCAAACTTTCACTTTCCATGGTGAGGGGGTCCTGGACTAAGGGGTCCTCGGGCCGCTGGCCTATCTCTTATAGGCCGGCTCGGTGGGCCGCTCTCTGGTTGCCACCGGGAGGGCCAGGATATGCGGCGACCCTGTATTCTAGAAGGAAACCTCCGAAGACGTGGTGTGCACTCCAAGTCAAGATGAGAGGATTGGCGTCTTTACATCCGGCTGAAGACTTATCATGTGTAAACCCTAGGTACCCCTGGTGACTATATAAACCAGGGGGTTTAGATTGTAGAGAGCAGACAAGCTCGTCTAGGGTTTTGCCTACTTGATCTCGAGGTAGATCAAATCTGTAATCTCCATACACTTCGATATAATCGAGCAGGACGTAGGGTTTTACCTCCATAGGAGGGCCCGAACCTGGGTAAACATCGTCTCCTTCGTCCCCTGTTACCCATCGATCCTAGTCTCACAGCTCGGGACCCCGTACCCGAGATCCGCCGGTTTTGACACCGACATTAGTGCTTTCATTGAGAGTTCCACTGTGGGATCGCAAGAGGAATTGATGGCTCGCTTAATCATTAGCGATGAAGTCCGTAACGGGGGCTCCTTCACCCCCCGACAGATCCTCGCTTTCGGTTGCTTCGTGCTGCACGCCGACCCAACCGGCCACCTTGGCCGTACAGGGATTCTCGCCCCCGATCAAGAGATCAGATTCGGGAACCTAGAGTTCTCCGTAGACTCCTGGGGCGATCTTTCGTTCTCAGGGCTCGCGATTCCATCTGACGAGCCCGAAGTCTCCGAAGCCTTAACTTCGGAAGTCCTCGGGCCTATCCCTGCCGACGATCTGGACCTTAGTCCGGATTCGGTTACAGTACCTGAGGGCCAAAGGTCGGCCCCTGCCGAACACACTTTTTGTACGGACACTTTGGAGGTTAACTCCGAAAGTCCTAGGCAGATCGATCCGGTCAAGCTCTCGGCGCTCAGCGAGGCGTTGGATCGAATCCTGTCCATAAAAATTACAGACAACCCAACCTCGACCCATACTCAGATCGGTCTGGAGGCGGGTCAGGGGGAATTTTTTGACCCACCCACCACCCACTTGGTAGACACTATCGAAGACTTAACCGATATGCTGGACTACGCCTCCGAGGAGGCAGAAGACATGGATGAAGAGGACGGCTCCCTCGTGATACGTCTCCGTCGTATCTACTTTTCCAAACTCTTTTTCCCTTGTTTTGGACTCTAATTTGCATGATTTGAATGGAACTAACCCGGACTGACGTTGTTTTCAGCAGAATTGCCTTGGTGTTATTTTTGTGCAGAAATAAAAGTTCTCGGATTGACCTGAAAATTTACGGAGAATATTTTTGGAATTAATAAAAAATATTGGCGAAAGAATCAACCGGAGGGGGTCCACCACCTGGCCACAAGCCAGGGGGGCGCGCCCCCCCTAGGGCGCGCCCTGCAGGCTTGTGGGCCCCCTGAAGCTCCTCCGACCTCAATTCCAACTCTATATATTCCTATTCGTCGAGAAAAAAATCAAAGAGAAGAGTTCATCGCGTTTTACGATACGAAGCCGCCGCCACCTGCTGTTCTTCCTCGGGAGGGCAGATCTGGAGTCTGATTTGGGCTCCGGAGAGGGGAAATCGACGCCGTCGTCATCACCAACCATCCTTCATCACCAATTTCATGATGCTCTCCGCCGTTCATGAGTAATTCCATCGTAGGCTTGCTGGACGGTGATGGGTTGGATGAGATTTACCATGTAATCGAGTTAGTTTTGTTAGGGTTTGATCCCTAGTATCCACTATGTTCTGAGATTGATGTTGATATGACTTTGCTATGCTTAATGCTTGTCACTAGGGCCCGAGTGCCATGATTTCAGATCTGAACCTATTATGTTTTCATGAATATATATGCGTTCTTGATCATATCTTGCAAGTTTTAGACACCTATTACGAGTTATGATCCGCATCCCCCAGGGTGACAATAACTGGGATTCTTTCCGGTGATTACCGTAGTTTGAGGAGTTCATGTATTCACTAAGTGCTAATGCTTTGGTTCGGTTCTCTATTAAAAGGAGGCCTTAATATCCCTTAGTTTCCATTAGGACCCCACTGCCACGGGAGGGTAGGACAAAAGATGTCATGCAAGTTCTTTTCCATAAGCACGTATGACTATATATGGAGTACATGCCTACATTACATTGATGAATTGGAGCTAGTTCTATGTCACCCTATGTTATAACCATTGCATGATGAATGCCATCCGACATAATTATCCATCACTGATCCATTGCCTACGAGCTTTTCATATATTGATCTTTGCTAAGTTACTTTTCCGTTGCTACTGTTACAATCACTACAACTCTGCTACTGTCACTTTTGCCATCGTTACCGTTACTTCCATACTGCTTTGCTACTGAATACTTTGCTGCAGATACTAAGTCTTTCAGGTGTGGTTGAATTGACAACTCAGCTGCTAATACTCGAGAATATTCTTTGGCTCCCCTTGTGTCGAATCAATAAATTTGGGTTGAATACTCTACCCTCGAAAACTGTTGCGATCCCCTATACTTGTGGGTTATCACCCCGCCCCTGTCAACACTGGGCGATGGACTGCCACCTCCACCTACGACGTCTACATGGTAGACACCCCCGACGATAAGGGTGATCGCACCCCTAAGAAGAATGGTGATAAATCCGGTGAGGCGCCGTCAAGGCGCCAGAAACACCGCAAACGATCTAAGGCAAACAAGGGAAGGGAAGCCATTACAGGTACCGGGGAAAACGATACCCCGGAAGACCTCGGCGACCCCGAAGACCCCGAACAGCCACTGGAGGACCAGGAAAGGCCCGATGATCGGCGCGACACCAAGGATCCTAATGATTCCGAGGACAACAACTACCTTCCCCCTGTCGAAGAGGAAGATAGCCTGGAAGCCGAAGACCTCACCGTCCCCGAAAACCCTGCGGATCAGGAACGGTTTAGGCGGCAGCTTTTAGCCACCGCCCGAAGCCTGAAGGCAAAAGAACAGTAGCTCAAGGCCGAACAGGACACCCTCAATGATAGATGGACAAGGGTCTTGGCAGCCGAAGAAGGGTACGGTACCGATCTTCCGGACCAACCCAAAAGCTACCTGCGCCGGCAGCTGCTGCCGCAATTCGATGATGAGGCCCTTGAAACATCGCCTCCCAGGCATACTCCATACGACCGGCCGGACCGCCCTCCCCAAGGATGGGATAGAACGGCCGGCGAGGCCGAGTACAGACCTGCGGTGCCCCGCAGGAGAGGAAAAGAGCCAGCAGGGCCTGAGGACAGGTATGACTTACGACAGGACCTGGATTACAGAGCAGGCCGCACAAGATCCATCTACGGATCTACAGGGTACTCCCCCCCGCTAGACGGGACGGGCACCGGTCTTGGCTCGACCGCAACGATACAGGTCGGGAATAATACCGAGCCCGACCTACCGCCGATCATAGGCATGACATAGCTCGGGTCAGAGGCGCTTCCCACCCACTGTGCTTCACAGACGAGGTGATGCGGCATCAGTTCCCTGAAGGGTTTAAACCCATTAACATAGAGCAATACGACGGGACAACAGACCCAGCCGTGTGGATTGAGGACTTCCTCCTCCACATTCATATGGCACGAGGAGATGATCTCCACGCCATCAAATACCTGCCCCTAAAACTTAAGGGGCCAGCTCGGCACTGGTGAAACAGTCTCCCCGAGAATTCTATCGGGAGCTGGGAAGAGCTCGAGGATGCCTTCCGATCTAATTTCCAGGGCACTTATGTCCGGCCACCCGACTCCTCCCACTTGAGCAATGTTGTCCAGAAAGCAGGAGAATCAGCTCGGCAATTTTGGAATCAGTTCTTGACCAAGAAAAACCAGATCGTTGACTGCCCGAACGCCGAGGCAATAGCCTCCTTCAGACATAACCTCCGGGATGAGTGGCTAGCTCGTCAGCTCGGCCAGGACAAGCCGAGGACAATGTCCGCCCTTACCTCACTTATGACCCGCTTTTGCACGGGTGAGGATAACTGGCTAGCTCGACGAAGCCATAAACCTGAAGACCCCGGCACCTCCGAAGTCCGGGATGGAAACGGGAAACCACGACGTAACAAAAACAAACGCCGGCACAACAATGGCGATGCGGAGGACACGGCCGTCATTGCCGGTTTCCGCAACCCAAAATTCGGACAGCGGAAGAAACCTTCTAAAGGTAATAGGGACGGACCTACCACGCTGGACAAAATCATGGATAGGCCATGACAGATCCACGGCACCCAAGACAAGCCCGCTAACCACACCAACCATAATTGTTGGGTATCCAAACAAGCTGGCAAACTAGCAGTCGAGGAGCAAGGCAAGAGCCCACGTAGCGAGGACGGTGATGAGCCTCGCGGTCCAAGCAATGGAGGACAAAAGCAGTTCCCTTCGGGAGGTAAAAACTGTGAACATGATATATGCCACTCACATACCAAAAGGGAGAGGAAGCGCGCCCTTCAGGAGGTCTACGCCATAGATCCCGTAGCCCCGAAGTATAACCCATGGTCGGCTTGCCCGATCACCTTCGACCGACGGGATCATCCGACCAGTATCCATCACGGAGGTTCGGCAGCCCTCGTCCTAGACCCCATTATCGATGGGTATCACCTCACTAGAGTCCTAATGGACGGAGGAAGTACCCTTAATCTGATCTACTCAGACACGGTGAAAAAGATGGGCATAGATCCGTCAAGGATCAAACCCAGCAACACTACCTTTAAAGGAGTGATCCCAGGCGTCGAAGCCCGCTGCTTGGGCACCGTGAACCTGGAAGTAGTGTTCGGCTTGCCCGACAACTTCCGCAGTGAAGACTTGATCTTCGACATTGTCTCTTTTCATAGCGGTTATCACGCCCTACTCGGCCGCACAACAATCACTCGCTTTAACGCCGTCCCCCACTACGCGTACCTAAAGCTAAAGATGCCCGGGCCCAGGGGGGTCATTACTGTCAACGGCAACACAGAGCGCTCTGTCCGAACTGAGGAACACACCGCGGCCCTGGCAGCTGGATCCCAGTATGGCGATGAAAGGCCGACGCCCAAATCAGCCATAAAGGCACGTCATGATAGCAAACGAGTTCGGTCTCAAACCGAACTCCCGGAATCATCTCCCGCCCAACAAAAATAGGGATACGCCCCCCATAGCACAGCCCTAGTTCCCGCAAAATATGTGCCCAGAAGGCACAACTTCGCGCTCAAAATACCATGGCTGCTGTGGGGACCTAGTATGAAAGGCAAAGTGTTCGGCTGGGCCGAACTGCTGCCAATACATGTCTTCGGACAAACCACAGGTACCATCTAGGACCTTCCACGCGTAAAGCTCATCCACACTTCGGCGACTTCTCAAGATCTTCTTCCCAAGGTCCGTTCGCCGATAGCAATCACCTTTAAAGGAACGCAACCCCCTCGGGAGCAAAGGAGCAGACATGCGACAGGGCAAATTGAGGGCGTCAAGCCACCTATCGAAGACCCCGGGTAAAAACTCTCCTTTGTAAACTTTATTTTTCATTTCAACATACCTGTAATAGTTGCTTCGGCAGTTTGAGATGTAAGAATTCATCAGAAATAAAGACCATCCTTTACGGCCTCCTCACTGTATTTTATGTCACATACTCTGTTCTCTAGTCACCGGCACCGATAGCAAAGCTGTTCGGTACATGCTACGATGCGACCGGCTAATAGACCGGGGGCTTGACTATAAAAATCGCCCCAAGCATCACCCCGGCACTATTGTTTATGTGTTCGGCGTCTTGGATGTCGTGTTACATGAATCGGTTCTGAATTATGTATTGGGTCAATGGTTGGATTGCCCGGCTCCTGTGTTTGCCCTCTTACGTTCCGCCCGTTCGGCTAAAAGGGTAAAAGGAGAACCACTGCGATTGTGCTTCCAGCTCGTCTGGTCAAGTACCTCCGTGGAGAAAGCCGAAAACTGACTGTCATAATAAGCGAGAACCGGTCTGCAATCCGAGCATAAGTGTCAAACTAAAAATCGATAGAGGTTATTCCGTGTTATACGAAGGGTTTGTACTATAAAAACCATGTGATGCTAGTTTCAACCTCGGTGTATCCGAATATCACACAACACTGGGGGCTAGTCATCAGCCCCTGCAGTCAAGCTCCTACGGCTAAGTGAAAGCACTAAAGCATCATAGTCCGATTTGCCTTGTTCCCCTCGCACTACCGCCTTCGGGCTCCGATATGTCGGCTAAGGGTCACAGTACGGAGGTAGAAACACCTCGTGTAGTATCTACATGGGGGCTGAAGCTGACGACTCTCAACTTTCAGATAAAACGGCCACACAGGAGTCAAAATAATACAAAGCTTAAAGACATGATAAACCATGCAACCGCATTATAAAGCGGAACAGTCATCGGATACATGACAAATCGTTCATTCATACATTACATCCTTCGGGAATTGAGCCTCTATCGCCCGAGCACCATCCATCACGGTGGCAAAGTATTTCTCGGGGCACCTATGCTCCTTCCCAGGGGGCGGAGGCGCGGTGGCCATCTCGGTCGGCTTGATCTTCGGCCAGTGCAGCATGGTCCTTGCAAAGGCCATCTGAGCTCCCTCGATGCATGTAGAACGCTTTAGAGCGTCAATCCGAGGCGCAGCGTCGCACAGTTTCTGCACCAAGCCGAAGTAACTGCTCGGCAACGGCTCGACAGGCCACAGCCGGATGCAGAGGTCCCTCATGGCCGGCTCCGCCATCCTGTGCAGCTCCATCAGTTGCTTCGACTGCTTTCTCAGGAGGGGAGGATGCTCGGGGGCTTGAAATTGCGCCCAGAACAGCCGAGGCTCAACGTCCCCATCCCGAGAGGCGAAGTATCTGTTCGCGTCCGCTGCACTCATCGGGAGGTCCGTAAAGGCGCCTGAGGAACGCCACACCCAGGTGAGCAATGCAAACCTGTTACCACCAAAGGCACATTGAAGTAAGTACAGCTTACCATCCGCGATCGCCTTGACTTGGCGGAGTTCTTCTTCAAAGAACCGCCTATCAACACGCTCCGCTTTGAGCTCGGATTCAGCGTGGATAGTTCGGCGGCCTGGTCTTGGTTCTTTTGCTCAAGGGCCTCGCACTTCGTGCTGGCATCCTTGAGCTCCAGCTGCACCTCTCCCACCCGGGCCTCGTGCTTGTCGCTCTCGGCTTTTAGCGCCGAGAGTTCGGCTACTGCTTGTTTGGCCGCCGCCTTCTCATCTGCGGCCTCCTGCCTCGCCTTTTCCAACTCGGCCTTGAGTTTCTCGACCTCCGCGGCCACGGCTGTGGTAACAAAGGGAAGACAACACTTAGGGATAACAATCCGGATATCTCAGTCAATGAGGATAGACCATAGCCCGAATAATACAATGCGGACTCACCCTGCGTCTCGTCAAATCTCTTGTTCAGGCGATCGAGCTCTTGAGCTTCCGATTTAGCTCGGCAAGCTCCATTGCGTTGGAGGCCGCCGCCGCCAACGAGGCCTACAAAACAACTTATGTGCATAAAAACTCCCGAGCTGTCAGATTCAGACCCTCTGCTACGTACTCTTCGGAGCTCTTAGAATAGTAAGGAACAAAGGGTGCCTTGAGCATCATTTCTGATTGTCAGATATTTGACCCCCGGGTGGGTTTTTCAAACTCACCCAGGGCTCGGGGGCTACTACACTTATAAGAGTTGCATAAATTCGGCAAGTTAACATTTTCGGGAAGAAAGAGTTTTACGTGGCTCACCTTGAAGCCCGTCAAGAGACCATTGAAGGCCTCTTTCAGTCCGCTATCAACGAACTGAATGCCATGCAAAACCGCACCCATTAGGGCACGGTGATCTTCGGCGATGGAGGAGCCGGATAAAGCTTCCTCCATCGTTGCCGGCCACCCAGTCATGGGCGGCACCGGTGTTGACCTGCTAGCCCTCCCTCCGGTCGGGGACTTGGCTGGCACCTCCGGAGGCGTAAAGCGCTCCGGAGATACCCCCGGAGGGGGCTGGGCCGAGCTCTGTTCCCCCTCTTCAGTTGCCAGGGGAGTTTCCTTCTCCTGGTCTTCGGTGGCCGAGGTATTAACCTCAACCATAACGTCGTCACCCTCGCCGCCGGTGTTCGGCTCAGAGGGAGCCCGGCACGATAACACCTCCGCGGCCTCCTTCAAGACCTCAGGAGGCGTAGGATGTGACGCAGTCCCACTTTCCGCCAGTTCGGCGGGCGGAGACTCCCCGTCTGAAACTTGATCGGTGGGGAGAACGCGTGGGGGGCTGCAAATTGAAAGACGTTCGCCCGTTAGGCATCAAAAGCTCTATATAAGTCATCGAGAGGGTCTTCGGATTCATACCTCTGGGCTGGGGGCTTAGCCCTTGGGTTCCTTCGGGGAACCCTCTCAAAAGACTCAGACTCCTTATCGGAGTCTGAGTTATCATCGGCCAGGACTGCCTTTGTCCGGCATGTCCTCTTCGGGGCCGGAGGAGGTGGATCCTCCACGGCGTCCGCTGACGCCACCCTTTTCCTTGTGAGGGGGGAGCCACACTCTCCCTCGTCCTTGTGCTCTTCCTCGTGAGTGGAAGAAGCATGGGTCTCCTCGGATTTAGAGTCCGGAAGGCCCCTTTGACGAAGACCCTCTCGGGCCTCCTTCTTCTCTCCTTTCTTCTTCTTCTCCTTCTTCTCTAGCGCCGAATACGGTGCCACGACGAGCATCTCCGTCAATAGATCTGACCGAGGGTCTTCGGGCTGCAAGGCCGGACAGTCAATTTGCTCGGCCTTGCTCAGCCATTTCTGCGAAGATGAGGGAGAAGGGGTTCAGCTCTTTGTCAAAAAATGGAGCCGAAGAATTAAAGTTTATCATACCTTGGTAGGAGGGGTTTCTGCGTCGAGATCGGTGTCCTCCTCCTCGGCCGGCCAGCTCTTCTGGGGCTTGAGCTGCGCTTTCCACAATTTCTCGTGGGTAGTGCAGAAGACTTGGCTCACGGTGGCCGGGTCCTCGAGCTGGTAAGCCCACATTGGGGAGGCCCGATGCTGGCAGGGGAGGAGACGACGGCGGAGCATGACCTGGATCACGTTGACCAGCTCGATTTTGGCCACAATCATCGTGGAGATGCGCTTCTGCAGCAATTTTACCTCTGTGGCCGACCCCCAGTCAAGGCCTTTCTTGAGCCACTAGGTTAGCCTCGCGGGGGGTCCGGATCTGAACTCGGCAGGTGCCCCCAGTCCGCGCTCCTTGGTTCGGTGATGTAGAACCATTCCTTTTGCCAGATCTTGACTAGGTCGATGAAGGTGCCGTCCGACCACTTGACACGGGGGAGCTTACTGATCACCGCCCCTCCACAATCCGCATGCGCGCCCGCAACTGTCTTCGGCTTGACGTTGAATACTTTGAGCCACAGGCCGAAGTGCGGCTGTACCCGCAGGAAAGCTTCACAGACGGTGATGAACGCCGAGATGTGCATGAAGGAGTTTGGGGGGAGGTCATGAAAATCCATCCCGTAAAAGAACATGAGGCCCCTGACGAAGGGGTGGAGCGGGAAGCCCAGTCCCCGGATGAAATGGGGGACGAACACCACCCTCTCGCCTGGCTTCGCAGTGGAAACCACCTGATTCGCCTCTGGAGCGCGGTGGGCGATGTCGGCGGAGAGGTAGCCGGCACGCTTGAGCTCCTGAATGTCGTTGTCGGTGATGGAGGAAACCTCCCACTTGCCCATGGAGCCTAAACCAGCCATGGCCGAACTCGGAGGAAGGATTCAGGAAGAACTGGATCTGGGCTCTCGGAGCTTGGGAAGGTTGAGGAGGCAAAGGGTGCGAATTTGGAGCGTGAATAGGCCTTGGGGTTTTTTCCCTTTTTATGGGGTGCCGTAATACCAAGAGCCACCCTTTTACTGCGCCGCAGGCCTCGCCACTTCCCAAAATAATCGTGCCGTTATGCGCGCGTGGGATAACCCAGGGCATTGAGCATGTCCCGTAATAAACGGGACACGATCTACACGTTGATAAGACGTGCCAATGGAGAAACGGCCTTGAGCCGCGAATTGAGTTTCGGTAACCGACTCAGCGGCCGTGATAGGCCACGACCCTTCGTCAGAAAGGTTGCAAGGAAATAATGTTCATACTTTGACGCTTCAGCCTTCGAGGTTAAGCGATTTAAGGCGCCCGGATAACTATATGTTCGCATAATTACATATCATCAGCGGCCGGACTGGAGCCAGCCGATCATAAAGGGGGAAAAGAACTCACCCCGCAAGCCGGAGACTCCGATCATTCGAAGCTGCTAGTGTCATGACCCCTGGCGTTGGGGGCTAGTTCGGGGGCAACTGAGGGAGTCCTGGACTAAGGGGTCCTCAGGCCGCCGGCCTATCTCTTATAGGCCGGCTCGGTGGGCCGCTCTCTGGTTGCCACAGGGAGGGCCAGGATATGCCGCGACCCTGTATTCTAGAAGGAAACCTCCGAAGACGTGGCGTGCACTCCAAGTCAAGATGAGAGGATCGGCGTATTTACATCCGGCTGAAGACTTATCATGTGTAAACCCTAGGTACCCCTGGTGACTATATAAACCAGGGGGTTTAGATTGTAGAGAGCAGACAAGCTCATCTAGGGTTTTGGCTACTTGATCTCGAGGTAGATCGACTCTGTAATCTCCATACACTTCATTATAATTGAGCAGGATGTAGGGTTTTACCTCCATAGGAGGGCCCGAACCTGGGTAAACATCGTCTCCTTCGTCCCCTGTTACCCATCGATCCTAGTCTCACAGCTCGGGACCCCCTACCCGAGATCCGCCGGTTTTGACACCGACACATGGCGGGCCGTATCCACGGCTGCCTTCCATACCAACACTTTCCAAGGAATTTATTATTTGACAACATAAAGTAAATATTTTTTTCTTTTTCATTTCGGGAATGGGCATCCCTATTACCGCCGCACTCTCATGCAATGACAAGTGAATAAACACTCATCTTGAGAATAACACATCTAGCATGGAAAAATATTGGACACTCCCCACCGTTTCATGAGCGGTACGGGCACACAAAAGAGAAAATTTATTTTGAAAATTTAGATATGGCACATACAAATTTGCTTGGAACGGCATGGAAATACCACATATAGGTAGGTATGGTGGACTCATAAGGCAAACTTGGTTTAAGGATTTTGGATGCACAAGTAGTATTTCTACTTAGTACAAATGAAGGCTAGCAAATAGATTGGGAAGCAACCAAACCAAGAAACGAAAAATCACATAAGTGAGCATTGAACATAACTAACACCGAATAATGCACCACAAGTAGGATGTAACTTCATTGCATAACTATTGACTTTCATGCATGCATAGGGAATCACAAACCTTAACACCAATATTCCTACTAAGCATAATTACTCATTAACATGACTCACAAATTACTATCATCATGTTTCAAAACTATTACAAGGAATCAAGTTTAATTTGTCCAATGATCTTCATGAAAGTTTTTATTATATCCGCCTTGGATATCTATCACTTTGGGACTAGTTTCATATATTGCCATTGCTTTTTGGCAAGCTCAAACAAATTTAAGTGAAGCACATGAGCATAAAGATTTCATCTATCAAAAAGGTATAAGTGAAGCATGAGAGGATTTCTTCAAAAATTTACTAACTCTTAAATTAATCTAAGTGAAGCATGATAGTATTTCTACAAAAGTTTCCACGCACACCGTGCTCAAAAAGATATAAGTGAAGCACTAGAGCAATTCTATAGCTCAAAGAGTTTAAGTGAAGCACATAGAGCAATTCTAACAAATCATAGCATAATTTTGGCTTTATCAAATAGGTGTGTACATCAAGGATACAAAGGGAAAACTAACAAACAAAGCGAGAAAAGATACAAGACGCTCCAAGCAAAACACATGATATGTGACGAATAAAAATATAGCTCCAAGTAAAATACCGATGGTTGTTAGAAGAAAGAGGGGATGCCACTCGGGGCATCCCCAAGCTTAGTTGCTTGTTACTCTTTGGATATATCTTGAGGGTGCAGTAGTATACCCAAGCTTAGGCTTTTGCTACTCCTTATTCCTTCATCCATCGTGATCTCACCCAAAACTTGAAAACTTCAATCACACAAAACTCAACAAAATCTTTGTGAGATCCATTAGTATAAGAAAGCAAATCACTACTTTAGGTACTGTTGTAAATCCATTCAAATTTTATAATTGCATTATACGTACTGTATTTTATCTTTACCATGGTTCATACCCTTCAATATAAGCCATAGATTCATCAAAACAAGCACACAATGCAACAAAAACAGAATCTGTCTCAAACAGAACAGTCTGTAGTAATCTGTACTCTACCCATATTTCTGTAACTCTAAAAATTGTGAAAAATTAGGACAACGTAAGTAATTTGTATATAAACACTGTGTTAAAATTTCAGATCAATATCACGTTCAAGAAAAAAATGAAAATTCATATACTGGACGCAAAGTTTTTGTTTCAGATTCAGCATCACTTCTACTCATCCTATGAATCATCCTAACGGTTCTACTTGACACAAACACCAAATAAACCATAAAAACACATTCATAACAGAGGAATAATTGTGTCAACACTCAAAAACAGATAGGAAAAAACAAAAATTTATTTATTCATTGGGTTGCCTCCCCACAAGCGCTATCGTTTTACGCCCCTAGCTAGGCATATTGGATAGATTCAAGTATTGTCATCTTTGGTTTTGGTCACTTTTGTGAGGGTCTTCTCGAATCCGGGGGGCTCTTTACGCTTCCCCAAATTTTCAGGAGAAGAAACCCTCTTAAGATACAAAATATCCAAACGCTCATTGCAAAGGGTAATCAAAGTGTTCAAATGATTGAGGTTCCCACTAATATGTTTGAGGGGTTCATGATATTTTTGTAACTCGACCAAGTCCTTATGTAAGTCACCCAATTTGTCAAGAATTTGAACTCCCTCTTGTGAAAAAGCAAGCCCCTTTTTTGGGGGAGGAACCCCTAAAATTCCTTCCAAAACTTCATAAGCGGCGTTTGCACCAAGTTCAATAAAATTTCCCTTTGAGGCGAAATCCAAAAGCTCTCTATGATGCAAAGTCAATCCAATATAAAAATTTCTAACCAAAACTTTTGCATCTCCTTTTAGATTGGAAATACAATAGGATTCCATTAGCCTATACCAGACATCTTTCAAATTTTCCCCTTGTTTTTGTTTGAAGTATAGAACTTCAAAATCTGGTGACAAAGGGGGAGTAGTAACGCTAGTCATAGCAACAAGCAAGAGAACTGACGAGAAAAAGGGCAAACGAAAAAGTGGGCGAATAAAACGGCAAATTGGTGAAGTGGGGGAGAGGAAAATGAGAGGCAAATGGCAAATAATGTAATTGCAAGGAGATGAGATTTGTGATTAGGAACCTGGTAGACGATGATGGAGTCCCCTCGGCGCCTACGATAGGCACATAGAAGAGACTGCTTCCTCCCCGGCAAAGGCGCCAGAAATTCCTTTGACGTGGCTTGGACTGCGTCAGTATTTCCCCAAAGAGGAAGGGGTGATGCAGCACAGCGACGGTAAGTATTTCCCTCAGTTATGAAACCAAGGTTATCGAACCAGCAGGAGGATCACCACCACCCAATAAGCAGCACCTGCACACAAACAACAAATACTTGCTACCCGACGCGAAAGAGAGGTTGTCAATCTCTCTACGGTAAATAGATAGATTAGGCAGTGATAGATAGGAGAGATAGATCTCTCAAGAACACAAATAAAAAGAGTAAATATGCAGCAATATATTTTTGGGTTTTTGGTTTTGTAGATCTGAAAACAAAGCTTGCAAAAAACGTAGATCGGAAAGCAATATGATAGAAAAGTAGACCTCGGGGCCGTAGGGTTCACTAGTGGTTCTCTCATGAGTATAGCGCACGGTGGGTGAACAAATTACTGTTGGGCAATTGATAGAAAATCGAATAGTCATGACGATATCCAACGCGATGATCATTATATAGGCATCACGTCCAAGATAGATAGACCGACTCCTGTCTGCATCTACCTCTATTACTCCACACATCGACCGCTATCCAGCATGCATATAGTGTATTAAGTTCATGGAAAAACGGATTAATGCAATAAGAACGATGACATGATGTAGACAAGATCTATTCATGTAGGAATAGACCCCATCTTATTATCCTTAATAGCAACGATACATGCGTGTCTTGCTGCCCCTTCTGTCACTGGGAAAGAACACCGCAAGATCGAACACATCACAAAGCACCTCTTCCCATGGCAAGAAAAATCGATCTAGTCGGCCTAACTAAACCAAAGATTCGAAGAAGAAATACGATGCTATAAGCAATCATGCATATAAGAGATCAAAGAAGACTCAAATAATATTCATGGATAGAAACTGATCATGAACTCAAAATTCATCGGATCCCAACAAACACACCGCAAAAGTTTACATCAAATAGATCTCCAAGAGACCATTGTATTGAGAATCATAACAGAGAGAGAAGAAGCCATCTAGCTACTGCCTACGGACCCGAAGGTCTATGGTGGACTACTCACGCATCATCGGAGAGGCACCTATGAGGAAGATGAACCCCTCCATGATGGTGTTTAGATTGGATCTTGAGGTTTTGGAACTTGCGGCGGTTCGAATTGTGTTTCGTCGACTCTTCTAGGGTTTTTGGATTTTCAGGGAATTTATAGGCACGATAGTCGGTTGATGGGGTGCCCGAGGTGCCCAGCACCCACCAGGCCGCGCCAGGGGGCCTCTGGCGCGCCCTGGTGGGGGCTGGGCCCCCTCTTCTGGTGTTCTTTAGCCCATCTTCTTTCTTCTGGTCCGTAAAAAATCCACAAAAATCCCCGCAGCGTTTTATCTCCGTTTGGTACTGATTTTCTACGAAGTAAAAAACAAGCAAAAACAGCAACTGGCACTTTGGCACTATGTCAATAGGTTAGTCCCAAAAAATGATATAAAGTTGTAATAAAATGATTGTAAAACATCCAAGAATGATAATATAACAACATGGAATAAGCAAAAATTATAGATACGTTGGAGACGTATCAGTGCACAACTGAATTATTCTGTTGATGATAAAGAGTTGTATGCTTTGGTTAGAGTGCTTGAAACTTGGCAACACTACTTATGGCCTAAGAAATTTATTGTACATTCTGATCAAGAGGCTTTGAAACATTTCAAAAGTCAAGCTAAACTGAATCGTAGGCATGCTAAATGAGTAGAATTCATTGAAACTTTTCCATATGTTGTGAAGTACAAGAAAGGAAAGGAAAACATGGTTGCTGATGCTTTTTCACGTAGGCATGTTCTTTTGACACAATTAGAAGTGAAGGTACCAGGACTTGATAGCTTAAAAGAATTGTACTACACTGATCATATATTTTCAGTACCATATGCAAAATGTAAAGATGGGAAAGGTTGGGATAAATACCATGTGCATGATGGGTTCCTTTGTAGGGCTAACAAATTGTGTGTTCCAGATTCATCGGTTAGGCCCTTGTTGTTGCAGGAATCACATGCAGGAGGATTAATGGGACACTTTGGTCGTGAGAAGACTTATGAGGTGTTGGATGATCATTTTTATTGGCCAATGATGAGGAAGGACGTTGAGAGATTTGTGCAGCGATGCATCACGTGCCACAAAGGTAAGTCTAAACTGAACCCCCATGGTTTATATACTCCCTTACCTATTCCACACACTCCTTGGGAAGATATTTGCATGGATTTTGTTTTAGTACAACCTAAGACTAAAAGGGAAAGAGATTCAGTTTTTGTTGTGGTTGATAGGTTCTAAAAAATGGCACATTTCATTCCATGCCACAAGAACGATGATGCTTCACGTGTTGCTGATTTGTTTTTCAGGGAAGTTGTCCGCTTGCATGGAATGTCGAGGACCATTTTTTCAGACCGTTATGTGAAGTTCATGAGCTACTTTTGGAAAACATTATGGGCAAAGTTGGGAACCAAGCTGCTATTTTCAAAACATGTCACCCACAAACTGATGGATGATACGTCTCCAACGTATCTATAATTTTTGATTGTTCCATGCTGTTATATTATCATTCTTGGATGTTTTATAATCATTTTATAGCAACTTTATATCAATTTTGGGACTAACATATTGACATAGTGCCCAGTGCCAGTTGCTATTTTTTGCTTGTTTTTTACTTCGCAGAATATCTGTACCACGAAACCTTTTGGAGATTTTTTTGGACCAGAAGACAACTTGGTGAGCCAAGGAAGCACCTGGGAGGAGGCCCGTGGGGCCCACGATACACCGGGGCGTGCCAGAGGCCCCCGACGCGCCCTGATGTATCGTGGGGCCCACGGAGGTCTTTTCCACCACCTCTCAGCTCTATAAATCCTCAGAAATTCTAGAAACCTGAGAAGAGTCGACGAAAAACAGTTCCAACCGCCTCCAGTTCCAGAACCACGAGATCCAATCTAAAACCATCACGGAGGGGTTCATCATCCTCATTTGTGCCTCTCCGATGATGCGTGAGTAGTCCACCATAGACCTACGGGTCCGTAGGCAGTAGCTAGATAGCTTTCTCTCTCTCTTTTGATTCTCAATACAATGGTCTCTTGGAGATCTATTTGATGTAATGACTTTTTGCGCTGTGTTTGTTGGGATCCGATGAAGTTTGAGTTCATGATCAGCTTCTATCCATGAATATTATTTGAGTCTTCTTTGATCTCTTATATGCATGATTATTTATAGCCTCGTATTTCTTCTTCAAATCTTTGGTTTAGTTAGGCCAACTAGATCAATTTTTCTTGCCATGGGAAGAGGTGCTTTGTGATGGGTTCGATCTTGCGGTGTCCTCTCCGAGTGACAGAAGGGGCAGCGAGGCATGCATGTACCATTGCTATTAAGGATAACAAGATGGGGTCTATTCCTACATGAATAGATCTTGTCTACATCATGTCATCGTTCTTATTGCATTACTCCGTTTCTCCATGAACTTAATACACTAGATGTATGCTGGATAGCGGTCGATGTGTGGAGTAATAGTAGTAGATGCAGAATCGTTTTGGTCTACTAATATTGGACATGATGCCTATATATTGATCATTGCCTTGGATATCGTCATGATTATTTGATCTTTTATCAATTTCCCAACAGTAATTTGTTTACCCACCGTATGATATACTCTTGAGAGAAGCAACTAGTGGAATCTACGGCCCCCGGGTCTATTCTTTTAATATTTTGCTTTCCGATCTATCTTTTTCCGCATTTGCTTTCAGATCTATTATTCCAAAAACCCAAAAATACCTTGCTGCACTTTTTATTTGCATATTTTATTTTGTGTTCTTGTGCGATCTATTTATCCAATCTCATACAAACTAATCTATCTTTTTACCGTGGAGAGATTGACAACCTCTCTTATGCGTCAGGTTGCAAGTATTTGTTCTTTGTGTGCAGGTACCGTTTACATAGTGTTGCTTGGTTCTCCTACTGGTTCGATAACCTTGGTTTCATAACTGAGGGAAATACTTACCGTAGGTATGCTACATCATCCCTTCCTCTTTGGGGAAATACCGACGCAGTCTCAAGCCACGTCAAAGGAATTTCTGGCGCCGTTGCCGGGAAGACATCATCAACATCTATCAGGTTCCTAATCACAGATCTCATCTCCTTGCAATTTACATTATTTGCCATTTGCCTCTCGTTTTTATCTCCCCCACTTCACAAAAATTTGCCGTTTTATTCGCCGTCTTTTCCGTTTGCCTTTTTGCTTGTTTGCTATCTTTGCTTGTGTTGTCATGTGCCTTCTATTTGCTTGCATCTTCGCTTTCTCAAAAACTATTTATATGGATCCTCATCCACTTGCTAATCTTTTCAAAAGTCCAAATTATGATGAACCAATTGCTAGTGAGTTGAGTGCACTTTATTATCTCTATGAAGTTTTGTTTGAAAATCATGAATCTGAAAATTTTGATGAAGTGTTGAAAGAAGAAATTTATAAGGTGATTCATGATAGCTCCTTGATTGAAAAGCATGATTGCAATGATGTTACTATAAATTCTATTAATATAAATTATGTTAATGATATGCAAAACTACAAGCTTGGGGATGATAATTTTGTCATGTCCACTTCTTATTGCAATGATCATGATTGGGGTGATAATGCTTCTTATGATCTTGAAATTTTATTTAAGCCTCATGTTGAATATGTTATTGATAATAATGTTTGCAATAGTATCGAAAGTGGGTTTGGAAGGGCGTCAACATTAGGTAAAAAGAATCCCACATATTTGGAGAGTGTTCAATCTTATGAATTTTTTGATAAAAGTGGGTTTGGAGAGGTCATAACTTTAGTTGATGATAATCCCACTATTTTGGAAGATGATAAAAACTTAATGCATATTGATCATAAAGAGAGTATTGTTTATGATAGATATATTTTTGAATTTTATTATGATCCTACATGTAATTATTATGAGAGAGGAAATTATGGTTGTTGAAATTTTCATGATACTAAATTACCTCTCTTCATGTTGAGATTGCTATTGTCTCTTTCTTCTTCCTTCCATATGCTAGCTTTTGCTTGCCTTGATAATTTGTTTGCTTATAAAATGTATATGCATAGGAAGTATGTTAGAATTAAATGTGTTTTCCATATGCTTCATGATGCTATCTTTGTGTTGCTATTATTATCTTTCATGAGGGCATCATTGAAATCTCAAGCCTATCTTAATGGCTATAAAGAAAGAGCTTGTTGGGAGGCAACCCAATGAATAAAATTTATTTTTGCCTTGTTCTTTCTGTTCTTTAGTGTTTACAAAATTATGCTACTGTTATGATTTTGTTTTTATGTTTTAATTAGTGTTTGTGCCAAGTAAAGCCTTTGGGATGACGCACAAGATGAGTAGAAACGATGCTGAATCTGAAACAGAAACTTGGACTCCAGTGCAGGAATTTTCATTTCTTACTGGAGCGTCATAATGAGCTGAAATTTTAACACAGTATTGTTATAAAAATGTTTTACGCTGTCCTAATTTTTCAGAATTTTTAGAGTTACAGAAGTATGGTTAGAGTACACATTACTACAGACATTTCTGTTTTTGACAGATTCTGTTTTTCGTTGCATTGTGTGCTTGTTTTGATAATATATGGTTTGTATTGGAGGGTATAAGCCATGGTAAAGTTATAATACAGTATATATAATGCAATAATAAAATATGAATGTATTTTCAACATTACTTAGAGTGGTGATTTGCTTTATTATACTAACGGATCTCACGAAGGTTTTGTTGAGTTTTGTGTGATTGAAGTTTTCAAGTTTTGGGTGAGATCACGATGGATGAAGGAATAAGGAGTGAAAAGAGCCTAAGATTGGGGATGCTATGGCACCCCAAGATAATATCCAAGGATAAACAAGCAACAAAGCTTGGGGATACCCCGAGTGGCATCCCCTCTTTCTTCTAACGACCATCGGTATTTTACTTGGAGCTATATTTTTATTCGTCACATATCATGAGTTTTGCTTGGAGCGTCCTGTCTTATATGAGTCTTTGCTTGATTTGCTTTTTAGTTTTTCACAAGTATCCTTGATGGACACACCTATTTGAGAGAGCCAAAATTATGCTATGATTTGTTAGAATGGCTCGATATGCTTCACTTAAAAAATTTTGAGCTATGGAATTGCTCTAGTGCGTCACTTATATCTTTTTGAGCACATTGTGCTTGTAATTTTTGAACAAATACTCTCATGCTTCACTTAGATTAATTTGAGAGTTAGTAAATTTTGAAGAAATTCTCTCATGCTTCACTTATATTATTTTGAGAGATGAAATTTTTATGCTCATGTTCTTCACTTAAATTTATTTGAGCTTGTCAAAAGCAATGGGAATATATGAAACTAGTCCCAAAGTGATAGATATTCAAGAGGGATATAATAAAAACTTTCATGAAGATCATTGGACAAATTAAACTTGATTCCTTGTAATAGTTTTGAGACATGATGATAGTAATATGTGAGTCATGTTGGTGAGTAATTATGCTTTAATAAGAATATTGGTGTTAAGGTTTGTGATTCCCTATGCAAGCACGAAAGTCAATAGTTATGCAATGAAATTACATCCTACTTATGGTGCATTATTCGGTGTTAGTTATGCTTAATGCCCGTTTATGTGAATTTTCGTTTCTTGGTTGGTTGCTTCTCAATCTATTTGCTAGCCTCCACTTGTACTAAGTAGAAATACTACTTGTGCATCCAAAATCCTTAAACCCAGTTTTGCCATATGAGTCCACCATACCTACCTATATGCGGTATTGCCATGCCGTTCTAAGCAAATTTGTATGTGCCATCTCTAATTTTCAAAACGAATTTCCTTTTTGTGAGCCCGTACCGCTCATGAAGCGACAGGGGGTGTCCAATATTTTTCCATGTTAGATGTGTTATTCTCAAGATGAGTGTTTATTCACGTGTCATTGCACGAGGGTATGGCGGTAATAGGGATGTCGAGTACCGAAATGAAAAAGAAATTTACTTTATGTTGTCAAATAATAAATACGTTGGAAAGTGTTGGTATGGAAGGCAACCGTGGATACGGCTAGCCATGGATTGTAAAAGAATGGTGGAAAAAGGAATAAACTTTATTTTATGTTTGGGAACCGCCTATGATGTATCTAGCATGGAAAGTATTAAGAACTACTCAGTCGTTTTTGTTGACAGGAAAGGCATGCCACCCAAAA
Source organism: Elymus sibiricus (assembly GCA_039707655.1). NCBI lineage: Eukaryota > Viridiplantae > Streptophyta > Magnoliopsida > Poales > Poaceae > Elymus > Elymus sibiricus. The sequence goes on from CM077663.1 coordinate 208,194,322, forward strand.
TATTTTTCTCTCTCAATTTCAGCTTTGAGCTCTGGCACCTCTACAAATCCCTACTTCCCTCTACGAAGGTGAAAGGATCGATATGGTTGACTAGAGGGGGGGGTGAATAGGCAACTAACAGTTTTTAACTTTTCTTTAACAATTTAGGCTTAGCAACAAATAGGTTGGCTAGATGTGCAACTAGGTGAGTAACCTATATGATGCTAAACACAACAACAAGATAAGCAAGCAAGATATAACAATATAAGTGGCTTGCACAAAGTAAAGGTAAGAAGTAACCACAAGGGGAACCGATGGAGACGAGGATGTGTTTCCGAAGTTCCTTCCCGGTGAGGGGAAGTACGTCTCCGTTGGAGCGGTGTGGAGGCACAATGCTCCCCAAGAAGCCACTAGGGCCACCGTATTCTCCTCACGCCCTCACACAATGCGAGGTGGCGTGATTCCACTAGTGGTGCACTTGAAGGCGGCAACCGGACCTTTACAAACAAGGTTGGGGCCCTCTCCGCAACTTAATTGGAGGCTCCCAACGAAACCACGAAGCTTCACCACAATGGAATATGGCTTCGAGGTGACCTCTTCCGTCTAGGGTGCTCAAACACCCAAGAGTAACAAAATCCACACAAGAAACTATGGGGGAATCAATTTTCCTTTGGTGGAAGTGTAGATCTAGGTCTCCTCCTTCAATCCCTAGCAAGACAACAAGTTTGGGTGGCTAGGGAGAGAGATCGGGCAAGAAAGCTCAAGTGCATCAATGGTGGAGAGAGAGAGGTAAGAGATAAGAAATAGGTGGAAGAAGCACCTCTTTATATAGGCCCCCCCATTTCCAACCGTTACAGCCAGATCTGCCATGGGAGCGGTTCAACCGGACAGGTAACCGGTATAACCAGTATAACCGGTACCACCGGCCAACCACCGGACCACACCAGAAGGTTGGCCCGGATGCAGCAGCCAGACCAGTGCCCCGGACCCCTAAGCGGTACAACCGCTCGAGACCCCGGTTGTACCGGGCTATAAGATTATAGCGGTACAACCGGTCCGGTACCGCCCAACAACCGGACCACAACAGAAACTTGTCCGGTTGTAGCCCGGTGCTGGGCCGGTTCAACCGCCCAGAGCTGCCTTTTTGGGTCTCCCAGCCTTTGGCGGTACTACCGCCCGGGGGCAGCGGTACAACCGCTGGGGACACTTTGGCAGCACCCCTAGGGTATCACCCCTAGAGTTGTGGTCGAACCGGAGGCTCAATGCCAGCTGTGCATTTAGGTCGACACCGCGGAATACCTGGCATGCAACCAAGGAAAGAGGGGCCTCTCTCTCAATGATGCGGAGAAGAGAATTGGGCGAGGATGGATGTGCGAAAGAACTGATTCACCCAAGACTTTCCAATGTGGATTCCCTATTAATAGTACAGGATCCCTACGACCAAAGAGAATAAACACGTAGAGAAAACCCGTCTTCAGTCTTTTCCGTTTGGAGGGTCCACCTAACCATCTTGTGTACCACATACAATCCATGTATAACTTGAAAGACGGTTCGATCATAGTGAGTTGTCATCATCGCCAAAACACCAAGGTAAGAGAATGCCCTTACAATCTCCCCCTTTTTGGTGGATGATGACAACAACACGATTTGCAGTGATAATCTATAAAATAAAAGAGGAGCTCCCCCTCTATTTTATAGGCCAACCAATGGGGACAATAAATGAGATGAAACATTTAAGGAGTAAAATGAACGAGATAATAAGTAGAGCTTTTAATAGTAAGGGTACGAAAAGTCTCAGACTCTACTTAAACTCACATAGTCTTCACACAAACTGATAAAAAGCAAATAAGAGTTCAAATGGAAGACGCAACAAAGAGTCCAACAAACACCGCAACACCCATGCAAATCCTGATAAGGTACTTTCTCCCCCGTTGGCATCAAGACACCAAAAAAGGAAACGAGTGATGCAAGCGCCCCAGAACTCAGTAGATCTCCTCGTTGGTGTCATACTCCTCAGAACCATCATCTCCAGAGCCTTCCTCATCATCATCATCAGAAGCAACATCGGCTGTATTAGCAGCGGCAGCAGCAGAGGAGGTGGCAGCAGGCTGAGTCGGGAACTCATCATCAGTCCAAGTGCTAAGCTCACAGATCCACTATTCCTCATGACTGATGGTCTTCTCAGAACCACTGGCGGCCTCAAGATTGAGAGCCCGCATAATCTGAATCTGTCTGCGGCGGGCATGCTTCTCGTTGACATGGGCTTCATAGAGCTTCTTCTGAACGTGAGTCTGGAGGCAGAAGGTCTTCTTAAGCTTGTCAGAGAGCTTGGAGGCCCAAGATGGCTTGGCACCTGCTGGAAGCTCAAAGTCACTGTCACTGGAAGAGGCAAAGACATCCTCAGGGTTGGCATCAGGGAAGCGAGGCGCAGCATGTTTCTTCTTCCGGAGTTTCTTAACCTCATGCACAATCAGGTTGTCTGGGGAGGTGAGAAGCTCGCCCGGCCGACGAATTACCCACATAGAGTTGAGGAAACACATAATAAAGGGAGCATAGGTGGGAACCTTCCGGAAGACGACCGTGGCGTACAGCTCCTCCCACATCCATTTGGAAACATCAAATGTAGCTCCAGAGCCAGCTTTGGTCTTCATTGCAACGAGGAGATCAACAAAGTACCCATGAATCTCATCCTGGTTTCCAACTTTGGGCAGAAGAACATTCCGGAACACTCGGTGTAAAATGTCATAGACCTGCTGCGGGTCCTTAGAAGCTCCCATAACCCCCCACCCGGGAATGTATAGGGGGGCTAATCTGTTCTTATCCATAGATTCAGACCGATAATGAGGACGAATGCCGCCATTCCCAGTGAGCCCAGTGTCATCATAGCCAAGGACATTGCAGAAGGCACGCCACGGAACATGGAAGAATTCATCACGACACATGAAGGGAAGATGACGCTCTGCATCAGTGCCAAAGTGAACCGTGGCGTAAAACTGGTGGATGAGCTGCACATCAAAGGCACAGTTGAAAGTCATGAGCTTGATCAGGTCAAATTCTTCACACAAAGCCAAAGCGTCGCCAAAATAATCCATGTTGTTCCGCCACTGCTCGATGTCAATTGTCCATTGCTTGGCATACTTGTTCTTGTGATGGTCATAGAGCTCATGCACGATCTGAAACTGAAACTCATTCCGGAACTGAGGGGTGGTCCATCTGGGAGCAACTGGAACCACATATGGATTTTGAAGACGGACCCTCTCCCAATCAGGTTGCTTCCAGGCATGCACGGGCTTGGCAGTTTTCTTGGCAGCCTGGGACTTCTCACGGCGAGAGGGATTGGTGGGGATCACAACTTCTTCATTCTCAGACTCTAGAACAACTCTGCACCGGCGAGCACGCTACTTGATATTCTTCCGAGGAGCAGAACGAGAGCTAGAGCCACCTGCAGACAAGTACCCGAGAAACACAGAGGGGAAACCCAGAGAAGATGAGAAGATTGTACGCAACGGAAGGAATAAATTAGGTGCAAATATTAGGGACAAGAAAAGGAGAGCAGGACTCAGGGAGGCCGGTTCAACCGGTAGCCCTTGCGGTTGTACCGCCGAAGCGGTTGTACCGCTCGCACAGAGCGGTTGTACCGCTGCTGGAAGAACCGGTAGATCCGGATCCAGAGAAATGCATCCCTCTTTGAGGTTTCTAATCAACACAACTAATTGTAAGAATAATGTATGATCCTATCCCGTCAATAGTTTTGACTAGAAAATGCGGGAACCGAGTAATGCCCTATCAATGGAAGATTCAATGAAGAACCAAGAACGGGGAGGAAAACTAGGCATTACCGGCATCCATGGGAGAAGATCGGGGCGGAAGGGGCTTCCACGGAACAGATCCGGGGAGGAAGCCATGAATCCGGGGCGCCGGGGGCACTCCGGGTCGGTGGTGGCGGCGGCCGGCGACAGGGGGCACCAGGAGCAGTCGGGCACGAAGGGGATAACTGAATACTCCTTCGGCCCGGCCTCCAGATCTAAGTACCGGGTCGCGACCGGTTGTACCGCTCCAGAGGAGCGGTTGCACCGGTCCAACCGGTTGTACCGCTCCAGAGGAGCGGTTGTACCGGTCCAAGTACCGGGCCAGGGAATTAGCGGTAGAACCGCTGTCATCCCCGGTTGTACCGCTGGGACGGGACAACCGGTGAATTAGCGGTAGAACCGCTTCTACCACCGGTTGTACCGCCCCCGCCACAGCCACCACTACTAGATGATCAAAGCATACAATCAATTTTAAAAACAAATATGGTGGGGGAAAAGCTCCATGGTTGGAAGAAAAACAAAACACGCCAATGAAGAGCCATGGAGAATGCCCACACCTAGGACTCCAAGCAAAGATGAACACAAATGACAGATTCACACTAAAGGGGGGGGGGGGCGGTGGCCGAGGCCACCTATGTATGAGTCCATTGGTATGGCACCGCGAAGAATTATCCTTGGGCCCATGACCAAAACTCGTCTTTGAAGCACAAGTGCCATCAAGAATGGCGAATGTGAAAGAGTTTGATTAGTTTATGCATAATAGGAGGAGGGATAGTTCATTGAGAGAACTAGACTCCCCCTAAATCCATGCCTACATCTAAACAGGACATAATGATGAGTGTGGTGGGGTGTGCACTAAGTCAAGCCACATTGCTCGAATCGATGATATTTAGCTCATGCCTTAACTCGCGAAATCTTGCTTCATCTAATGGCTTCGTGAAAATATCTGCAAGCTGTTCCTTGGTATAAAGATGAATAAGATCAATTTCTCCACGCTTGATGTGGTCCCGGATGAAGTGATGACGAATCTCAATATGCTTCGTCTTGCAGTGTTGAACCGGGTTGTTGGAGATCTTGATCGTGCTCTCATTGTCATAGTAAAGAGGCACTTTGTCACAGTTGACACCATAATCCTTTAAAGTTTGCCTCATCCAAAGAATCTGAGCACAACAACTTGCGGCGGCTACATACTCGGCCTCGGTGGACGAGAGAGAAACACAGTTTTGTTTCTTGGAAGACCAACTTACCAGAGATCGACCAAGAAATTGGCAACCTCCGGAAGTGGACTTCCTTTCCACATGGTCTCCCGCCCAATCCGAGTCAGTATATCCATTGAGATCAAATGAAGCACCTTTGGGGTACCATAAGCCAAAGTTTGGGGTATGATCCAAATATCGAAAGATTCGCTTGACAGCCACATAGTGACTCTCCTTAGGTGCGGATTGAAATCGTGCACAAATTCCCATACTCAACATGATATCCGGTCTAGATGCACAAAGGAAAAGCAGAGATCCAATCATGGAGCGATATACCTTCTGATCCACAACTTTACCATTGGGATCACTGTCAAGTTGGCATTTGAGTTGCATCGGAGTGTTGGCCTTTGGAGGATTTAGCTCATCCAACTTAAACCTCTTGAGCATGTCTTGAGTGTATTTGGCTTGGTTGATGAAGGTTCCTTGGCTTCGTTGCTTGACTTCGAATCCAAGGAAGAACTTCAACTCTCCCATCATAGACATCTCAAACTCTTTGGTCATTAGTGCGGCGAACTCATCATTAAAAGCTTTGTTAGAAGAACCAAAGATAATATCATCTACATATAGTTGGCATACGAACAAGTTCCCGTTAACACTCTTAGTAAAAAGAGTGGGGTCGATTTTCCCAATTTCAAACCCATGATCTTGCAACAACTCGGTAAGGTGCTCATACCACGCACGTGGGGCTTGTTTAAGGCCATAGAGTGCCTTATCGAGAACGTATACATGATTGGGGAACTTGGGGTCCTCAAACCCCGGGGGTTGCTTGACATATACCAACTCCATAAGATGACCATTAAGAAAAGCACTCTTCACATCCATTTGATATAATATGAAATCATGATGAGAAGCATAAGCAAGCAACATACGAATAGAATCAAGGCGAGCAACAGGGGCAAAGGTTTCACCGTAGTCGATACCCTCGACTTGGGAGTAGTCTTGAGCCACCAGTCTTGCCTTGTTGCGAATAATGATACCATGTGCATCTTGCTTGTTTTTAAAGATCCATTTGGTTCCGATGACATTGTGATTTTCTTTTGGTCTTTGCACCAATTGCCGCACTTTGTTGCGCTCAAAGTTGTTGATTTCATCATGCATGGCTTCAAGCCAATCCTCGTCTTCGAGTGCATCTTGTACCTTGAGAGGTTCAAAGCAAGCAACAAACGCATGATGTACACAAAAGTTTGTTAATTGACGACGAGTAGTTACCCCTCTTTTCAAGCTTCCGTAGACGTTCTCTAGGAGGTGTTGCTTTTTCTGAAGCTTGGCAGCATTCTTGGCAGCTCGTCTTTCAAGAATTTCTTCCATGGAAAGTTGAGGCTTGGTAACTTGACGAGCTTCGGTACTAGCACCGGCTTGCTCAAGATCTTGAGCAAGATCTTGATCTTTAGCTTGACCTTGATCTTGAAGTAGATCTTGGTCCTGAGCTTCATCTTGATCTTGAGCTTGCACGAGGGTGTGAACAAGATCTTGAGCATCATGTGAAGTAGAAACATCACTATCGAGTTGATCTTGCCCTTGATCTTGATCACGGGGTTGAGGGCCTTCAATGCGCTCTTCGGAAGCGTGTGGGTCATGCGTCGGTGATGGTTCCATTTGAGTAGAACATTGTCCTTCTCCTTCAGCCACAAGGGGTTCCTCAACGGGTAGGAAGTATCCCACACCCATTCTTCTTATGGCTTGGGGAGGAATTTCATCACCTACATCACAAAGACCACTTTGCTCCACTTGGGAGCCATTATTTTCATCAAACTCTACGTTACTCGTCTCCTCAATGAGTCCCGTGGACTTGTTGAGGACACGGTAAGCATGAGAGTTTGCAGCATAACCAACAAATATGCCCTCATTGGCTCTAGATTCAAATTTAGACAAACGAACACCTTTCTTGAGAATGAAACACTTACAACCGAACACCCGGAAGTATTTGAGGTTGGGCTTGTTCCCGGTAAGAATCTCATAAGGAGTCTTGTTCAAGCCTTTGCGGAGATAGAGCCGATTTGATGCATGACATGCTGTGTTGATGGCTTCGGCCCAAAAGTTGTACGGAGATTTAAACTCCGCCATCATGGTTCTTGCCGCATCCATCAACGTTCGGTTCTTTCTCTCCGCAACACCGTTTTGTTGAGGGGTGTAAGGTGTGGAATATTGGTGCTTTATCCCCTCATCACTGAGAAACTCATTTAGGGTGTAGTTCTTGAACTCAGTGCCGTTGTCACTTCTAATCATCAAAATCTTTGCTTCATGTTGACATTGGACTTCATTTGCAAACTCGATGACGGTCTGTTGGGTCTCACTCTTCCTCTTGAAGAAATATACCCATGTGTATCTTGAGTAATCATCCACAATTACCAAGCAATATTTTCTTCCTCCAAGGCTGTCAAAAGATGGAGGCCCGAAGAGATCCATGTGAAGGAGCTCTAAGGTCCTCTTTGAGTAGATTGTTGTAGTTGGACGATGAGCTTTTTCATGTAGCTTTCCTTCGATACAGGCACTGCAAGCACGATCTCTGGCAAAACTCACATTTGTCAGTCCAAGAATGTGATCCCCGTTGAGGAGACTTTGCAAAGATCTCATATTGACATGGGCTAGTCGGCGATGCCAAAGCCATCCCACATCAACTTTAGCCATTAGACATGTCGCGGTCTTAGTGGGTCGCTCCGAGAAGTTAATCACATAGAGACCGCTTTTGACATGTCCAACAAAGGCTACTTTAAGAGTCTTGCTCCACAAAAGGGTCACGGTATCAATGCCAAAGAAGGTACTAAAACCCATGATAGCAAGTTGACGAACGGAAAGTAAATTGTATGCAAGGGTCTCAACAAGCATGACTCTCTCAATAGTTAAGGTCGGGGAGATAACCACCTTGCCAAGACCCAATACCTTTGAGATTGCATCATCTCCAAATGAGACTTGGGTGGCCACAGATTCATCGGGTTGAACATCCACCACCAAGTCCTTGCTTCCGGTCATATGATTTGTTGCTCCGCTATCGAGCAACCATGAGACTCCCCCGGAAGCAAAGCCCTACAATAGATCAATGCTTGGATTTAGGTACCCATTCTTGAATGGGTCCTTTCATGTTAGTGACAAGGGTCTTAGGAACCCAAATAGACCATTCAATATACTCATACGAAGAACCAACAAATTTGGCATAAACATGCCCATCACTAGCACGGCACAAAACATAAGAGGGGTTAAAATCGCCGGCCTTGTTGGAGGGAGTGATCTTGCCCTTCTTGGCACTATCACTCACAACCTTGTCTTTCTTCTTCTCATGAGTAACACTCCCCGCTTTGACAAATGTTTCCTTGAGCGGAGGAGCTTGCGTGGTCTTCTTCTTCTTCTTCTTTTTGGATTTGGGGGTAAACCCAACTCCTTCTTTTGCAATTACTTCCTTTTGATTGCTCAAAAGGTCATTGAGATTCTTCTCACCTTGTATACATGTCACAAGGCCTTTCTCAAGCTGCTCTTTTAGCTTAGCATTTTCCTCCAAAAGATGTGAATGCTCACAACACGGGTTAGTAGCAGAGGCATTATCAATTGAGACAAAGGGAGGACACGTGGCAATTTCTTTAGTGAGTTTCACTTGGAGTTGATCATGTGACTCTTTAAGAGAAGCATGAACGCTCTTCAATGCCTTATGAGCATTGTCAAGAGAGACAAACTCATCCTTGAGTCGAGCATGGTCAACCCCAAGTGCAACCTTTTCAGATTTAAGAACACGGTTAAGAACAATAGCATGATCATAATCTTTACGTAATTTAGCAAAGTCATCATTGTGTGACTCCTTAAGAGTCAAATGAAGACCTCGCTTTTCCTCTAGAGCAATAGAAAGATCTGCTATCTCGTCGGCATAATCACGACTATGGCCTCTCATCTCCTCAAGAGATTCTTCTTGAGAATCAATCGTGTCATTGGCCTCACCAAGTTGTTCCAAGAGAGCAACGAAGTGCTTCTTGGACTCTCCCTTGAGTTTACCCAAGAACTTGTCAAACTCATTCTCACCCTCTATCGCCTCCTCAAGTTCATCCACACAATCTAACAAAGACGGAGTGGAAGAAATAGAAGTCTTAATGTTTGAGGTTTTGGTGTTGGAGGTTACCTTGGTGATACCTTTTGCCATGAGGCACCTAGCGATGTGGTTCTCATTGGGGGCGTCGAAGAGTGACACCTTTGTTGGGGTGGAGGATGCGATTGCTACAGATGCCATTGCCATTCCTTCACCACTTGTGTCTCCGTCATCACAGTCATCATCCGATGCATACTCTTCTTGAGCCACCAACACTTTGTGTGGAGTCTTCTTGGTGAAGTTGGTCTTGTTGGGGAACGACTTGGCCTTATCTTTGCGGATGAGCTTGCCACCATTGTCTTCCCTCTTCTCATATGGACAATCCACCACAAAGTGACTCACATTACCACAGTTGTAGCAGGTCCTCACACGTTGCTTGCCCTTTGACCCGTTTGAGTTGTTCTTGGAGAAGTTGGGCCTTGTATTTCTCTTGTTGCCACAAAATTGCCTGGACGCAAGAGCCATGTGCTCATGATATGCATATTTGGTGTCCTCGGGGCAACCCTCTTCCTCTTCTTCTTCTTCTTCCTCTTGATAGACCTTGGCCTTCAAAGCAAGGTTGGGGGATGATTTCTTTGACCGTTGTACGCGAGCGAGAGCATTGTCAGCTGTTGTGTTCAAGATGTTCATTGCAATAAATTCATCCAACACATCACCAGAAGACAAGGTGTGAAAGTCCGGTCTTTGACGGATGACAGCGGACATGGCCTTGTTGTAGGGCATGATGGCCTTCAGAAACTTACGCTTGACCCACGTATCATCCACATCCTTGCTGCCATGATCTTTGAGGGCAACCGCGAGGGCAGTCACCCTTCTATAGAGCTCACGCGGTTCCTCATCCTCTATCATTACAAACTCATCTGACTGATCAAGGACAACTTCATAGTTTGACCGTTGAATGCTTGAGCTGCCCTTGTACATGGAGATAATGTGTTCCCAACACTCTTTAGCAACAGTGAAAGGACGCAGGTGAGGTAGGTCTTCAGTAGGAACAGCAGCTTGGAGTATGAACAAGGCGGAGGAATTTAGCTGTTTATCCGCTTCTTCCCTTGGAGTGAGGTTGCGTGGATCACGAGGGTAGAATACTTCTTCAATGACTCGCATGAGTTGAATTGAGCTGTGATCCAAATGAGACTTGATACTGAAAAGCCAATTAGCGAAATCATTTTTAACAAGCTTAGGAGGAGGACCGTGGTTAACTATATGAGGTGGGTGCACCGGTCCTTCATAGACCAAGGGAGGGGGAACTGAGGCAAAAGTCCCCGACCCATTAATTCTTTGAGAACAATTATCAGTACTAGCCCCCTCCTTACCGGAGTTGACATCCGATGCCGAGTTAGTGGGATTACCCACTTGAACCGCATCGGTGGAAAGTTTAAGAGTGTCAAAGAATTCTTTAAACATGGATTTGACCTCGGTCGTCATGGAGGATTTAAGCGAGGACATGGCCTCATTTAAATCCTCGCGAGAGACCGTGTTCACACCCACGGCCTCGGGGAGTTCAACCTCTCGGTCCTCGTCGTCAACCATACTCTTCGGGTGGTGAAACCCTTAATAAAGAGACGAGGCTCTGATACCAATTGAAAGGATCGATATGGTCGACTAGAGGGGGGGTGAATAGGCAACTAACAGTTTTTAACTTTTCTTTAACAATTTAGGCTTAGCAACAAATAGGTTGGCTAGATGTGCAACTAGGTGAGTAACCTATATGATGCTAAACACAACAACAAGATAAGCAAGCAAGATATAACAATATAAGTGGCTTGCACAAAGTAAAGGTAAGAAGTAACCACAAGGTGAACCGATGGAGACGAGGATGTGTTTCCGAAGTTCCTTCCCGGTGAGGGGAAGTACGTCTCCGTTGGAGCGGTGTGGAGGCACAATGCTCCCCAAGAAGCCACTAGGGCCACCGTATTCCCCTCACGCCCTCACACAATGCGAGGTGCCGTGATTCCACTAGTGGTGCACTTGAAGGCGGCAACCGGACCTTTACAAACAAGGTTGGGGCCCTCTCCATAGCTTAATTGGAGGCTCCCAACGAAACCACGAAGCTTCACCACAATGGAATATGGCTTCGAGGTGACCTCTTCCGTCTAGGGTGCTCAAACACACAAGAGTAACAAAATCCACACAAGAAACTATGGGGGAATCAATTTTCCTTTGGTGGAAGTGTAGATCTAGGTCTCCTCCTTCAATCCCTAGCAAGACAACAAGTTTGGGTGGCTAGGGAGAGAGATCGGGCAAGAAAGCTCAAGTGCATCAATGGTGGAGAGAGAGAGGTAAGAGATAAGAAAGAGGTGGAAGAAGCACCTCTTTATATAGGGCCCCCCCATTTCCAACCGTTACAGCCAGATCTGCCATGGGAGCGGTTCAACCGGACAGGTGCCCGGTACAACCGGTATAACCGGTATAACCGGTACAACCGGCCAACCACCGGCCAACCACCGGACCACACCAGAAGGTTGGCCCGGATGCAGCAGCCAGACCAGTGCCCCGGACCCCTTAGCGGTACAACCGCTCGAGACCCCGGTTGTACCGGGCTATAAGATTATAGTGGTACAACCGGTCCGGTACCGCCCAACAACCGGACCACAACAGAAACTTGTCCAGTTGTAGCCCGGTGCTGGGCCGGTTCAACCGCCCATAGCTGCCTTTTTGGGTCTCCCAGCCTTTGGCGATACTACCGCCCGGGGGCAGCGGTACAACCGCTGGGGACACTTTGGCAGCACCCCTAGGGTATCACCCCTAGAGTGGTGGTCGAACCGGAGGCTCAACGCCAGCTGTGCATTTAGGTTGACACCGCGGAATACCTGGCATGCAACCAAGGAAAGAGGGGCCTCTCTCTCAATGATGCAGAGAAGAGAATTGGGTGAGGATGGATGTGCGAAAGAACTGATTCACCTAAGACTTTCCAATGTGGATTCCCTCTTAATAGTACGGGATCCCTACGACCAAAGAGAATAAACACGTAGAGAAAACCCGTCTTCAGTCTTTTCCGTTTGGAGGGTCCACCTAACCATCTTGTGTACCACATACAATCCATGTATAACCTGACACACGGTTAGATCATAGTGAGTTGTCATCATGGCCAAAACACCAAGGTAAGAGAATGCCCTTACAGAAGGGCCTATCTATTTACTTTATGCAATTTTTACTTTTATTTGACTCTCCATCTTCTCTTATAAAGCCCCAACTAGGGGGCACCAGGATCATACTTGTGCATTGGGTGTAGCTAATATTTAAGTGTGTTTCATGAATGGATCAATGATTGAGCATGATGGGCTAGGGATAACTTTCTTTAGTGTTGATATTTTGAAAGACATGGTTGCTTGTTGGTATGCTTGAGTATTAAAGTCTTCATGTCAAAACTAGACTATTGCTTTGAACCATCTAAAAGTCCAAATGTCCATGCTAAAAATGAAGAGAATATGTGATGAACATGTTAGATAGCATTCCACATCAAAAAATCTGTTTTTTATCATTTACCTACTCGAGGACGAGCAGGAATTAAGCTTGGGGATGCTGATACGTCTCCAACGTATCTATAATTTTTGATTGTTCCATGCTGTTATATTATCATTCTTGGATGTTTTATAATCATTTTATAGCAACTTTATATCATTTTTTGGGACTAACCTATTGACATAGTGCCCAGTGCCAGTTGTTGTTTCTTACTTGTTTTCTACTTCGAAGAATATCTGTACCAAACGGAGTCCAATTGCCATGAAACTTTTTGGGGATTTTTTTGGACCAGAAGACAACTTGTGAGCCAAGGAAGCACCTGGGAGGAGGCCCATGGGGCCCACGATACACCAGGGTGCGCCAGAGGCCCCCGGCGCGCCCTTATGTATCGTGGGGCCCATAGAGGTCTTTTCCACCGCCTCTCAGCTCTATAAATCCTCAGAAATTCGAGAAACCCTAGAAGAGTCGACGAAAAACAGTTCCAGCCGCCGCAAGTTCCAGAACCACGAGATCCAATCTAACACCATCACGAAGGGGTTCATCCTCGTCATTGGTGCCTCTCCGATTAGGCGTGAGTAGTCCACCATAGACCTACGGGTCCGTAGGCAGTAGCTAGATGGCTTTCTCTCTCTCTTTTGATTCTCAATACAATGGTCTCTTGGAGATCTATTTGATGTAATGAATTTTTGCGGTGTGTTTGTTGGGATCCGATGAAGTTTGAGTTCATGATCAGCTTCTATCCATGAATATTATTTGAGTCTTCTTTGATCTCTTATATGCATGATTATTTATAGCCTCGTATTTCTTCTTCGAATCTTTGGTTTAGTTAGGCCAACTAGATCGATTTTTCTTGCCATGGGAAGAGGTGCTTTGTTATGGGTTCGATCTTGCAGTGTCCTCTCCCAGTGACAGAAGCGGCAGCGAGGTACACATGTATCGTTGCTATTAAGGATAACAAGATGGGGTCTATTCCTACATGAATAGATCTTGTCTACATCATGTCATCGTTCTTATTGCATTACTCCGTTTCTCCATGAACTTAATACACTAGATGCATGCTGGATAGCGATCAATGTGTGGAGTAATAGTAGTAGATGCAGAATCGTTTCGGTCTACTAATCTTGGACGTGATGCCTATATATTGATCATTGCCTTGGATATCGTCATGATTATGTGATCTTCTATCAATTGACCAACAGTAATTTGTTTACCCATCGTGTGTTATACTCTTGAGAGAAGCCACTAGTGAAATCTACGGCCCCTGGGTCTATTCTTTTAATATTTTGCTTTCCGGTCTATCTTTTTCCGCATTTGCTTTCAGATCTATTATTCCAAAAACCCAAAAATACCTTGCTGCACTTTTTATTTGCATCTTTTATTTTGTGTTCTTGTGCAATCTATTTAGCCAATCTCATACAAACTAATCTATCTTTTTTACCGTGGAGAGATTGACAACCTCTCTTACGCGTCGGGTTGCAAGTATTTGTTCTTTGTGTGCAGGTACCATTTACATAGTGTTGCCTGGTTCTCCTACTGGTTCGATAACCTTGGTTTCATAACTGAGGGAAATACTTACTGTAGCTGTGCTACATCATCCCTTCCTCTTTGGGGAAATACCGACACAGTCTCAAGCCACGTCAATGGACAAACAGAGGTGGTGAACCGTACACTCTCAGCCTTCCTGCGTACAATGATCAAGAAGAATTTGAAGGAGTGGGAAGAGTGTTTGCCGCACGTGGAGTTTTCTTACAATAGAGCAGTTCAGTCTACCACAAGCATGTGCCCATTTGAAGTGGTATATGGATTCAAACCACTTGCACCAATCGACTTGCTGCCACTTCCATTGCAAAAATGATGTAACTTGGAGGCTTCTAAGCATGCTGCATATGTGAAGAAGATTCATGAGAAGACCAAAGAAGAGATAGAAAGGAAGTCCAAGTACTATGCAGCTAAGGCAAACAAAAACCGCAAGAAGGTGAGTTTTGACCCCGGAGATCTGGTTTGGATACATTTGCGCAAACATAGGTTCCTAGAGAAGCGCAAATCTAAGCTAATGCCTCGTGGAGATGGACCATTCAAAGTCTTGGCCAAGATCAATGACAATGCTTACAAGATTGAGCTTCCCGACGACTATGCTGTGAGTCCAACATTCAACGTTGCTGATTTGTCTCCATGATGCGATCAAGAGGGTCAAGAGTCGAGGAAGACTCCTTTTGAAGAGGGGGAGGATGATGAGGATATCCCTGGTTCACCTCATTTGTCATCTTCTCCTCATGATAAATCTCAGCTATCAAATGAAGCTTCTACAAAGAAGACCTATTTGGGACCCATGACAAGGAGCCATGCCAAACAAATAGAACAAGAGGTGAAGGCGCTCCTAACTGATCATAATTCAACTATGCATGAGAACTTTATACTACCTAAATCTTGTGTGCTGATTTTACTCAGGTACAATGCTGAGGGCAGCCTCCAACTTTCAGCACATGAGGAAACAAGTTTTGAAGCCCATACAACAAGTTTGAATAGAACAAGCTTCAACTCTGATGCAAACCATGTTTTGGTGACAAGGGCAACTAATTACATCCCACAGAAGAATAGCAAGCCATCCGAACAATCTATTGTTGCATGCCCAGTTCCAGAATTCGTTCCAGAACTTACTGCACCTTGCTGCGCAAATATATGAGTATCCAGCACGCGTGGGAGTACAAAATGGATAGCATATGAAGTCTACATTCCGGAAAATCAAACGGTGCATCATTTGGAGTCCTGAGTCAAAGGATATGAGAGTTCCAATGCAAGCTGTCCAGAGCATTAATTGCTGCGCGAGGCTCCATGAGTTTGCTCCCTTGACCAGCTGGTTAGCACGAATTTGAGCCCCTCTTTTGGACTTGTTTCATACCTAAACTAGGAGGGTCATTCCTATTATAAATACCCCTTCCCCCACTTCAGCCACAACTATTTGGCAATTTGATTTCAGCATAGGTTAGCTAAGTGCAACCGGAATCCTGTTTGAGAGTTCACTTCCTCCTTAGCTGTTGTAATCATGCCATGTGAGAGGGTAAACTCACTTTGTGATTTTACAACAGCAGTCGTTGAGGCGGCGACCTGTTCGTGCTTCCAACTTCGTGCGTGGTTGCGTGGATTGGAATCTTGAGAGTGTGGTTGGGCGAATACTTGTTGCTAGTTGTTGCATATGCAATAGCTAGCTACGGTCTCGTAATGTTGCACTAGTTATCCATTACCCGACAACGTTGTTGGTTGGGATCGAGGGGTTCCTTCGTACCCTTCAGGTGGCGTTGATTCGCATCATCTAGCAGATCCTACGTGAAGATCGGGCCACCCCGTATCAATGGCTCTGATCAATACAATGTTCTTCTCGGAGATCTATCCGATGTAATCCTCTTTTCCGGTGTGTTTGTTGGGATCTGATGAACTATGGGTTTATGATCATATAATTCATTGAAAGTAATTGAGTCAAATCTGAACTTTATTATGTGTGATTTTTATAGCTACGTATGCTTCCCGATCCATGAGTTCGCTTTGGCCAAGTAGATGAGTAGATCATCAGACAGAGTGGTGCATACTAGTGGGTTCAATCTTGCGGTGTTCTCACCTCGTGATAGAAGGGTTAGCAAGGCACGTACTTGTATTGTTGCCACTAAGGATAGAACGACGGGGTCTGAACATATTGCTTGTCTTACTTTGTCTACATTATATCGTCTTGCTTAAAGTGTTACTCTATTTGTCATGAACTTAATACCATAGATGCATGCTGGATAGCAGTTGATTTGTGGAGTAATAGTAGTAGATGCAGGCAGGAGTCGGTCTACTTGCCACATATGTAATTCCTATGTACATGATCATGCCATGAATAACGTCATAACTATGCCCATTTCTATCAATTGCCCAACAGCAATTTGTCTACCCACCGTATTCCATGTTCTTGGGAGAGATGCCTCTAGTCAAAACTCTAGCCCCCGGATTTACTCAATGTATTTACTAAAACCCTATTTACCTTGCTGCACTTTACTTATATTTATTTTAGTTTGCAATGTATCTATCTACAACTATCAGATTTGATCCTTTCAATTAACGAGTACAAGGGGATTGACAACCCTCTTGCCCGCATTGGATGCAAGTATTTGTTCTTGTGTGTGTAGGTACTATTGACGGTTGTTTGCGTGATCCTCCTATTTGTTCGATAAACCTTGGTTCTCACTGAGGGAAATACTTGTTCCTACTTTACTACAGCCATCACTTTCTCTTCGGGGGAAATCCAATGCATCTACACAAAGTAGCAAGGCTTGTCACTAAAGTTGCACGTCTCACAAGCGGGGGCGGTTTGGACGGGGTGCTAATAGGGAAAACTACACATCCACATGGTATGAGGTAAAGTTGCACATTACTCTTAGGTAGTTAGCCCAGGCAGCATCCGAAGTTGCACATCCATTGAAAGGCAGTTGGCCGAGGCAACAAACAGTGAAAACTGCACATCCATGGGTAGGGGTAAAGTTTCAGATTTGCTACTAGTCATTTTTCCTGGGCAGTAGACAAAGTTGTACATCTCACTGTTAGGGGGTAGTTTGGGGTGAAGGTGCCATCAATGAAAACTGGATGTCCATGGATAGGGGAAAGCTGCACATCAACTGCTTGGCAGTTGCACCTAACGAGGATTAAATTGCACAAAAAAGTACGTCGAACATAGCCATGCATGTATCTAGTTTTGAAGAGCACGCGAGGATTCCAACGATAAAAACGGATCTTAATTTCAATGTTCGATTCAAAAGTTATACCATTTTAAAAATTCTAAAACACGAATAAAATACATTCACACCTATTCACATGGGTACTTTCGCAAAAGAAAAACTTTTTCCATGTTGACATGATACTTTTCATAATATGTATTCAGAGAGGACAAATTATTTTCAAATATGGCCAACCACTCCATACGTCTAGCTGGACAATGACCACTAGCTAGATGCATCTTTATAAATGTATATACTCGATAATTCCTCCCAAGTATGGCCACGCATTACCGCTCCCAACTCTAAGCCCCACTGGTAAGGGTCATCTCTACGCCACTTTCTCGCTCCCCTCCTCTTTCTCGTCCGACGGCGGCAAGAGAAGTGGGTATTTATCACTTTTTTCCTTCGGTTTTGTTTTTTCTGTTAGTATCAATGAGGTGGTGGTAGTGTTGACGTCTTGGAGTAGGGTCTCTTCGGCCTTTCTCTAGACTGGTGGCTTCTGACAAGGCACCGATGGAGTGTCTCTTAGAGCTTGTGTCACTTGATATATTGGCTTTCTTTGGGTCTCAACAATTGAGATGTCTATATAGGATAGCAATAGACTAGTTATTTGTCACATCCCCAAAAAAATTTGAAACATGAATAATTATATTAGGGTTAATTTTTTTTTCTTATTGCTTGTGAATGATTGATCATAGCTAGATTTTACTAGGATTTGTTGGTTTGTTGTCATTGTGGCTGAAAACATTTTTTAAATTGCTTGGAACCCAGAAACCTTCCTAGGGAATAGATATAATGCCAATTAGAGCTTACACAAAGAGTATATTTAATACTTAATATTGGCAGCAAATCATTTTCCATAATTCCTAGAAACTAAGTGAGAATTATTGAAACCTTAGATCCAATTTTGGTATTTGAAGGGTAGAAATTTTTTAGAGAATATTTATAATATCCAAAAATAGGGTTAAAGTTTTTTACATTTGATAAATGAGGGTAGAAATTATCTCTCTAAGCCCCAATTATTAGGTGGACCCTTTTGAATTTTCTTGAAAATGTTTTGAGGATTGAATTTGATGTCTAAATCAAATTTAAAATCAAAAGGGAAAATAAAACAGAAATAAAAATAAAAATAAACCTAGATCCTATGGCCCAACCCAGCTATCCCTCCCTATTCTTACGCTCGCGAGCGAGCAGCACCGCATAGCGAACCAGGCCCACGACCCAACACTACTACAAAATGGTCCAAACACGACACATCAATCAGAGACCCTTCGACGAAACTGTGTGTGATCCATCAATCGCAAACGGTATAGTTCAAGCTCCGTCGCTAATGACACGAACTACGTGCGAAGGTGGATCCATCAAATACGATTCAGAAAGTAGTTGCGTGTGCGATCTACGACAGACAGTTTGTTCTTATGAACCGTTTGTGATTAGATCAGATAACAGAAACGGTTACCAAAACTACATACGTGTGTGAAGTACGGCATACAGTTCACTCGGATAAACTGTGTGCGCTGATGCAGCAGAACACAAACGACTCGGCATAACACGATGTGTGCGATATACAGCAAACAGGTGAGTAATGAGAATCGTGTGCGAACACCAGAAATAACACAGACAATTCATACTGACAAGCTGTGTGTGTTGTGGGCAGACGGTTGCTGCCAAGTAATTGTCAGCGATGGATGAGATCATTACACACACTATGTTGGGAAGTGTCGTTTGCCTGTATTAATATCACAGACGTTTTATTATTTTGACATGTGTGCCTCCGCATCAGTCCATCCTCCTCTCTCACGTCTTGTCACCACGTTGCCGCCTGAGTATTCCAGTGCACGCTTCGGCACCGCTTTTGGGTTTTGGCCACGCGCCCGCTCGATGATCCCGTTCCCGCTCAGAACCGCGCAGGTTCCCCCGCGCAAAACCGTCCTACGGCTCTAGCTTCCCGCCATGCTTGGTGAAATCCCCAATGCTTGCCGGCCTGCTATATAAACTCTCACGGCCGGCGACACCACATTGCCTTCATCCCCCCCTCCCCGTAACTTGTCTAGTTTGCTTCTCCCCCAATCGCCAATGGCACCGGCCGTTCGTTCTCGCCCAGCCACACCGCCAGAGGACAGCTCCAGCTGGGAGGCTTCACCGCGTTGGCGCGGCAGTCATCTGAAGCGTGTAGTGCACGTGGCGTCCCTGGTGGGTGTGCGCACGCCACCAACTACACGCTCCACCACCGCTGCCCGAAGGCAGCTGCTGCCGGTAGCCGCCGTGGCTGCCACCACGTCTTCCGCCGTCGGGCCGCCACCCCACCGTCGTCCGTCTTTGCCACGACCCCGCCGTCAGGCTGCGGGGTTATAACCCGCGCCGCCACCAAGGCCCGAATGCGGGAGGTGGAGTCCGCCAAAGGCCCGCCGCCGGGCTTCTGCGTCACAACCCTTGCGTGATACATCTACTTCCTAGAGAAGGAGGTGGAGCGCCAGGTCGCGCACGCGAAGAAGCTCACCGACGCCGTGGCCGGAGGAGAAGCCACAGCGGCGGCGCGGAATGCGGAGATCTACGCAGAGTCCCGTCGCTTCGAGGAGGGGCGTCTTGAGCATTGGAGGGCAGCACTGGCAGGCAACGGACACATCTCCGCCAACTCGTCGGCAGGCTCCTCCTCCACTTGCTCTTACTAAGCGCGCTCGATTATGTTGGAAGTAGTACAAAGCCCCTCCGTAGTACTAGTATTTAGGGGCTATTTTGTTAAGTTCATCTAACTATAGATATGGTTGTGTTGGGGAACGTTGCATGGGAAACAAAAAAATTCCTATGCACACGCAAGATCTATCCATGGTGATGAGCATCTACGAGAGGGAGAGTGGATCTACATACCCTTGTAGATCGCTAAGCGGGAAGCGTTAAGAAACGCGGTTGATGTAGTCGAACGTTTTCGCGATCCAAATCGCCGAGCGTCCCACGATCCAATCACGATCTAGTACCGAACGGACAGTACCTCCGCGTTCAGCACACGTACAGCTCGATGACGATCTCCGCCTTCTTGATCCAGCAAGAGGGAGCAGAGAGGTAGATGAGTTCTCCGGCAGTGCGACGGCGCGGCGGCGGCGGTGGTGGAACTATTCCAGCAGGGCTTCGCCTAAGCGCTGCTGAAAACTAGAGGACTTGATCTATCGGGAGAGAGGGCTGCACTATGGCCTTTTGGGTTGAAGTGCTTTTGCCCTCTATCCCTCTAGTATATATAGGAGGGAGGGGAGGGGCTGGCCGGCCGAAATCTCCTCCTAGGAGTCGGCCGCAAGGAGGAGGAGGTGGAGGAGTCCACCTCCAATCCTACTCCTAGTAGGATTCCTTCCCTTCCCCCAATTGGACTTTCCTTTCCCTCAAGCCCAGCCGCATAGGCATTCTTGGGCCGGCCGCCCAGCCCACCAGGGGCTGGTGCGCCACCCTCAAGTCCATGTGACCCACTTGGGGTGTGGTGGGCCCACTTGGTGGACCCCCGGAACCCATTCGTCACTCCCGGTACACTGCCGGAAATGCCCAAAACTTTTCCGGAGTTCAAACACCAACTTCCTATATATCAATCTTTACCTCGGACCATTCTGGAGCTCCTCGTGACGTCCGGGATCTCATCCGGGACTCCGAACAACCTTCGGTCACCAACATACATAACTCAACTATACCGAAACGTCACCGAACCTTAAGTGTGCAGACCCTGCGGGTTCGAGAACTATGTAGACATGACCGAGACACCTCTATGGTCAATAACCAATAGCGGGACCTAGATTCCCATATTGGTTCCTACATATTCTACGAAGATCTTTATCGGTTGAACCTCTATGTCAAGGATCGTCGGTATCTCTATACCTAGTTCAATCTCGTTACCAGCAAGTCTCTTTACTCGTTTCGTAATACAAGATCCCGTGGCTAACACTTTAGTCACATTGCTTGCAAGGCTTGTTGTGATGTTGTATTACCAAGCGGGACCTGAGATACCTCTCCGTCACATGGAGTAACAAATCCCAGTCTCGATCCATGCCAGCTCAACAGACACCTTCGGAGATACCTGTAGAGCATCTTTATAGTCACCCAGTTATGTTGTGATGTTTGATACACACAAGGTATTCCTCCGGTGTCAGTGAGTTGCATGATCTCATGGTCATAGGAACAGATACTTGACATGCAGAAAACTATAGCAATAAACTGACACGATCATATGCTACGTTCATAGTTTGGGTCTTGTCCATCACATCATTCTCCTAATGATGTGATCCTGTTATCAAATGACATCTCATGTCTATGGCTAGGAAACCTTAACCATCTTTGATCAACAAGCTAGTCTACTAGAGGAACACTAGGCACACAGTGTTGTCTATGTATCCACACATGTATCAGTGTTTCCAATTAATACAATTATAGCATGGATAATAAACGATTATCATGAACAAGGAAATATAATAATAACTACTTTTATTATTGCCTCTAGGGCATATTTCCAACAGTCTCCCACTTGCACTAGAGTCAATAATCTAGCTCACATCACTATGTGATTTACATTGTAATGAATCTAACACCCATACAGTTCTGGTGTTGATCATATTTAGCCCTTGGAAGAGGTTTAGTCATCGGATCTGCAACATTCAGATCCGTGTGCACTTTGCAAATATTTATGTCGTCCTCCTTGATGTAATCGCGGATGGAATTGAAACATCGCTTTATGTGTCTGGTCCTCTTGTGAAACCTTGGTTCCTTGGCTAGAGCAATGGCACCAGTGTTATCACAGAACAGAGTCATTGGGTTTAGTGCACTAGGCACTACTCCAAGATCTGTCATGAACTCCTTCATCCAGACACCTTCCTTCGCCGCCTCCGAGGCAGCGATGTACTCCGCTTCACATGTAAAATCAGCTACCATGCTCTGCTTGGAACTGCACCAGCTTACCGCACCCCCATTGAGAATAAATACGTATCTAGTTTGCGACTTAGAGTCATCCGGATCGGTGTCAAAGCTTGCATCGACGTAACCCTTTACGACGAGCTCCTGATCACCTCCATAAACAAGAAACATGTCCTTAGTCCTTTTCAGGTACTTCAGGATATTCTGGACCGCCGTCCAGTGTTCCACTCATGGATCACTTTGAAACCTTCCGGCCATACTTATGGCAAGGCTGACATCGGGTCTTGTGCACAGCATTGCATACATGATAGAGCCTATGGCTGAAGCATAGGGGACGACACTCATCTTTTCTCTATCTTTTGCAGTCACTGGGCATTGAGTCTTACTCAACTTCACACCTTGCAACACAGGCAAGAACCCCTTCTTGGACTGATCCATTTTGAACTTCTTCAAAACTTTGTCAAGGTATGTGCTCTGTGAAAGTCCTATTAAGCGTCTTGATCTATCTCTATAGATCTTGATGCCTAATATGAAAGCAGCTTCTCCTTGGTCCTTCATTGAAAAACTATTGTTCAAATATTCATTTACGCTTTCCAACATTTCTATATTGTTTCCAATCAGCAATATGTCATCCACATATAATATTAGAAATGCTATAGAGCTCCCACTCACTTTCTTGTAAATACAAGCTTCTCCGTAAACTTGTATAAACCCAAACGCTTTGATCACCTCATCAAAGCGAAGATTCCAACTCCGAGATGCTTGCACCAGTCCATAAATGGATCGCTAGAGTTTGCAAACTTTGTCAGCATTCTCTGGATGGACAAAACCTTCTGGTTGCATCATATACAACTCTTCCTTAAGGAAACCGTTAAGGAACGCTGTTTTGACATCCATCTGCCAAATTTCATAATCGAAAAAGGCAGCTATTGCTAACATGATTCTGACGGACTTTAGCATCGCTACGGGTGAGAAGGTCTCATCGTAGTCAACTCCTTGAACTTGTGAAAAACCCTTTGCCACAAGTCGAGCTTTATAGACGGTGACATTACCGTCCGCGTCTGTCTTCCTCTTAAAGATCCATTTGTTCTGAATGGCCTTACGCCCTTCAGGTAATACTTCCAAAGCCCATACTTTGTTTTCATACATGGATCTCATCTCGGATTTCATGGCCTCTAACCATTTCTCGGAATCTGGGCCCATCATTGCTTCTCCATAGCTCGTAGGTTCATTGTTGTCCAACAACATGACCTCTAAGACAGGGTTGCCGTACCACTCAGGAGCAGTACGCGTCCTTGTCGACCTACGAGGTTCGATAGCAACTTGATCCGAAGCTTCATGATCATCATCATTAACTTCCTCTTCAACCGATGTAGGCTCTACAGAAACATCTTTCTGCGCTGCGCTACTCTCTGGTTGAAGTAAAGGTTCAACAACCTCATCAAGTTCTATCTTCCTCCCACTCAATTCTTTCGAAAAACTCTTTCTCAAGAAATGTTCCGTTTTTAGCGACAAACACTTTGCCTTCGGATCTGAGATAGAAGGTATACCCAATTGTCTCTTTTGGGTATCCTATGAAGATGCATTTCTCCGCTTTGGGTTCCAGCTTTTCAGGCTGAAGCTTTTTGACATAAGCATCACATCCCCAAACTTTAAGAAAGGACAACTTTGGCTTCTTGCCAAACCACAGTTCATATGGCGTCGTCTCAACGGATTTTGATGGTGCCCCATTTAAAGTGAATGCAGCTGTCTCTAATGCATAACCCCAAAACGATAGTGGCAAATCGGCAAGAGACATCATAGATCGCACCATATCCAATAAGGTTCGATTACGACGTTCGGACACACCATTACGCTGTGGTGTTCTAAGCGGTGTCAATTGTGAAACAATTCCACATTGTCTTAAGTGACTGCCAAACTCATAACTCAGATATTCTCCTCCTCGATCAGATCGTAGGAATTTAATCTTCTTGTTTGAACTTTTCAAACGTTTCAGACTTGTGTTTCATTAAGTAAATATACCCATATCTACTTAAATCATCTGTGAAGGTGAGAAAATAACGATATCCACCGCGCGCCTCAATGCACATCGGACCGCACACATCAGTATGTATGATTTCCCATAAGTCACTTGCCCGTTCCATTGTTCCAGAGAACGGGGTTTTAGTCATCTTGCCCATGAGGCATGGTTCACATGTATCAAGTGATTCAAAATCAAGTGACTCCAAAAGTCCATCAGCATGGAGCTTCTTCATGCGTTTTACACCAATATGACCTAAATGGCAGTGCCACAAGAAAGTGGTACTATCATTATCAACTCTACATCTTTTGGCATCAATGTTATGAACATGTGTATCATCACTATCTAGGTTCAATAAGAATAAACCCCTCACATTGGGTGCATGACCATAAAACATATTACTCATATAAATAGAACAACCATTATTCTCTGATTTAAATGAGTAACCGTCTCGCAATAAACAAGATCCAGATATAATGTTCATGCTTAACGCAGGCACTAAATAATAATTATTCAGGTTCATCACTAATCCCGATGGTAATCGAAGAGCGAGCGTGCCGACGGCGATCACATCAACCTTTGAACCATTTCCCACGTGCATCGTCACTTCGTCCTTTGCCAGCCTCCATCTATTCCGCAGTTCCTGTTTTGAGTTGCAAATGTGAGCAACCGCACCGGTATCAAATACCGAGGCACTACAACGAGTGTTGGTAAGGTACACATCAATAACATGTATATCATATATACCTTGTTTGTTGTTGGCCGCCTTCTTGTCAGCCAAATACTTGGGGTAGTTCCGCTTCCAGTGACCAGTTCCCTTGCAATGAAAGCACTCAGTTTCTGGCTTGGGTCCAGCCTTGGGTTTCTTCACGGGAGGGGCAACTGCTTTGCCACTCTTCTTGGATTTACCCTTCTTACCCTTGCCATTCTTCTTGAAACTAGTGGTTTTATTGACCATCAACACTTGATGCTCCTTCTGAATTTCACTCAGCGACTTTCAACATCGCAAACAGCTCGGCGACTGACTTGTTCATCCCGTGCATGTTATAGGTCAACACGAATCTATTGTAGCTAGGTGGCAATGATTGAAGAACTCTGTCAGTGATCGCCTCTACTGGAAGGGGCATCCCCAATTCAGCTAGACGTGTGGAATACCCAGACATTTTGAGTATGTGTTCACTGACAGACCCGTTCTCCTCCATCTTGCAGACATAGAACTTATCGAAGGTCTCATACCTCTCGATCCGGGCATTCTTCTGAAAGATAAACTTCAACTCTAGGAACATACCATATGCTCCATGACGTTCAAAACGTCTTTGAAGTCCCGGTTCTAAGCCATACAACATTGCACATTGAACCATTGAGTAATCATCAGAACAAGCCTGCCAGGCGTTCACAACGTCTGGAGACTCAACTGGAGCGGGTGGATCACCAAGCGGTGCATCAAGGACATAACCCTTTTGGGAAGCCGTAAGGATAATCCTTAGATTACGGGCCCAGTCCACAAAGTTACTTCCATCATCTTTCAACTTAGCTTTCTCTAGGAACGCATTAAAATTCAAGGGTGCTACTGCGCGAGCCATGATCTACAACATAAATTTTGCAAAGACAACTTAGACTATTGTTCAAGATAATGAGTTTAGTTAATCATATTACTTAAAAACTCCCACTCAAATTAACATCCCTCTGGTCATTCGAGTGTCACATGATCCAAATTCACCAACTCAAGTCCGATCATCACGTGAGTTGAGGTGGTTTCAATGGTGAACATCTTCATGTTGATCATATCTACTATATGACTCATGTTCGACCTTTCGGTCTCTTGTGTTCCGAGGCCATGTATGTACATGCTAGGCTCGTCAAGTTTAACCCGAGTGTTCCGCTTGTGCAACACTGGCTTGCACCCGTTGTATGCGAACGTAGAGTCTACAAACCCGATCATCACGTGGTGTCTCGAAACGACGAACTTTCGCAACGGTGCACACTCGGGGAGAACACAATTTTATCTTGAAATTTAAGTGAGGGATCACCTTATAATGCTACCATCGTCCTAAGCAAAATAAGATGCATAAAAGGATTAACATCACATGCAAATCATAAGTGACATGATATGGCCATGAACTTGTGCTTTTGATCTCCATCTCCAAAGCACCGGCATGATCTCCATCGTCACCGGCATGACACCATGATCTCCATCATCTTGATCTCCATCAATGTGTCACCATGAGGTTGTCGCGCCGACTGTTGCTTCCACGACTATTGCTAACTCATAGCGATAAAGTAAAGCAAAACGGTGAAAATAATTAAAGACAACCCTATGGCTCCTGCCGGTTGCCGTACTCATCGACGTGCAAGTCGTGATATTCTATACAATACATGATCATCTCATACATCACATATATCTCATCATGTAATTGGCCATATCACATCACAACATACCCTGCAAAAACAAGTTAGACGTCCTCTAATTATTGTTGCAAGTTTTACGTGGCTGCTACGGGTATCTAGTAAGAACAATTCTTACCTACGCAAAAACCACAACGGTGATACAAAAATTGCTTTTCAACCTTCTCAAGGACCGCCTTTGTCAAATCCGATCCGACTAAAGTGGGAGAAACAGACACCCGCCAGCCATCTTTATGCAACGAAGTTACATGTCAGCTGATGGAACCGGTCTCTCGTAAGCATACGAGTAATGTTGGTCCGGGCCGCTTCATCCCACAATACCGCCGAATCAAGAAAAGACCAAGGGAGGAAGTAATCTGAATATCAACGCCCACAAACTCCTTTGTGTTCTACTCGTGGTCTCATCTACACATAGACCTAGCTCATGATGCCACTGTTGGGGAACGTTGCATGGGAAACAAAAAATTTCCTACGCACACGCAAGATCTATCCATGGAGATGAGCATCTACGAGAGGGAGAGTGGATCTACATACCCTTGTAGATCGCTAAGCGGGAAGCGTTAAGAAACGCGGTTGATGTAGTCGAACATTTCGCGATCCAAATCGCCGAGTGTCCCGCGATCCAATCACGATCTAGTACCGAACGGACGGTACCTCCGCGTTCAGCACACGTACAGCTCGATGACGATCTCCACCTTCTTGATCCAGCAAGAGGGAGTGGAGAGGTAGATGAGTTCTCCGGCAGCGCGACGGCGCGGCGGCGGCGGTGGTGGAACTATTCCAGCAGGGCTTCGCCTAAGCGCTGCTGAAAACTAGAGGACTTGATCTATCGGGAGAGAGGGCTGCACTATGGCCTTTTGGGTTGAAGTGCTTTTGCCCTCTCTCCCTCTAGTATATATAGGAGGGAGGGGAGGGGCTGGCCGGCCGAAATCTCCTCCTAGGAGTCGGCCGCAAGGAGGAGGAGGTGGAGTAGTCCACCTCCAATCCTACTCCTAGTAGGATTCCTTCCCTTCCCCCACTTGGACTTTCCTATCCCTCAAGCCCAGCCGCATAGGCCTTCTTGGGCCGGCCTCCCAGCCCACCAGGGGTTGGTGCGCCACCCTCAGGTCCATGTGACCCACTTGGGTTGTGGTAGGCCCACTTGGTGGACCCCCGGAACCCATTCGTCACTCCCGGTACACTTCCGGAAATGCCCGAAACTTTTCCCGAGTTCAAACACCAACTTCCTATATATCAATCTTTACCTCCGGACCATTCCGGAGCTCCTCGTGACGTCCAGGATATCATCCGGGACTCCGAACAACCTTCGGTCACCAACATACATAACTCAACTATACCGAAACGTCACCGAACCTTAAGTGTGCAGACCCTGCGGGTTCGAGAACTATGTAGACATGACCGAGACACCTCTACGGTCAATAACCAATAGCAGGACCTGGATGCCCGTATTGTTTCCTACATATTCTACGAAGATCTTTATCGGTTGAACCTCTATGTCAAGGATTCAGTTAATCCCGGAAGGTGTTCCCTTTGTTTCTTCGGTATGTTACTTGCCCGAGGTTCGATCGTCGGTATCTCTATACCTAGTTCAATCTCGTTACCAGCAAGTCTCTTTACTCGTTTCGTAATACAAGATCCCGTGGCTAACACTTTAGTCACATTGCTTGCAAGGCTTGTTGTGATGTTGTATTACCGAGTGGGCCCTGAGATACCTATCCGTCACACGGAGTAACAAATCCCAGTCTCGATCCATGCCAGCTCAACAGACACCTTCGGAGATACCTGCAGAGCATCTTTATAGTCACCCAGTTACGTTGTGACGTTTGATACACACAAGGTATTCCTCCGGTGTCAGTGAGTTGCATGATCTCATGGTCATAGGAACAGATACTTGACATGCAGAAAACTATAGCAATAAACTGACACGATCATATGCTACGTTCATAGTTTGGGTCTTGTCCATCACATCATTCTCCTAATGATGTAATCCTGTTATCAAATGACATCTCATGTCTATGGCTAGGAAACCTTAACCATCTTTGATCAACAAGCTAGTCTACTAGAGGCACACTAGGGACACAGTGTTGTCTATGTATCCACACATGTATCAGTGTTTCCAATTAATACAATTATAGCATGGATAATAAACGATTATCATGAGCAAGGAAATATAATAATAACTACTTTTATTATTGCCTCTAGGGCATATTTCCAACAGGTTGAACTGTACCACGTACTTTAATTAGCTAGTATATAGTTGAACTAGCTAATTCAGAACGTGGTTGGCAATAATTGGGGAAAAGTTTGTTCGGTTCAGCTGTCGAGTTGAACTGTATTGTACAAAGACCAGTGCTTAATGTATGAATGAAATCCTTGTTTAAAGTGAATTTTAGTTGCAAAATTACACCCTAATTGTGATTTTGTTTCTGCAATACTTGCCAAATGCCAGTGCTAAAATGTTGACAAATGCTAGTGTTACTAGATCGACACATGCCAATGTTTCCGATTTGACACATGGCAATTTACCCAGTATGATAGATGCAAATCTTCCCGGATTGTCTGTACTAGGCACACGGATCATATTCGAGAAACGTTTGCGATGACGCATTGGACCACTCCTTCGCGCCAATATTTTAACTTGGCTTACGAGCGAAGGAAAGATAGTTGCCGATCTTCAAACGGTTATTCAACCTAAACTGTTTGTGATGTGTGTTCATTCAGATAAAACTATGATGGTTTTTTATTTGCTACGTGAATTCAGAGATAAATACTTAGTTTATCAAACCATAGATT
The DNA here is from genome assembly GCA_039707655.1 of Elymus sibiricus. NCBI lineage: Eukaryota > Viridiplantae > Streptophyta > Magnoliopsida > Poales > Poaceae > Elymus > Elymus sibiricus. The sequence goes on from CM077663.1 coordinate 208,223,745, forward strand.
TCATTCAGTCAAGCTTTCACTTTACATTCATACAATCGAGATACAATATAAAGAAAACTAGTTGCGCCACCGGCGGCGGCGGCCTCCTGCGGCGGCGTTCTCGTGCTTCGGGGCGCAGTTGTACAGTTCTTCAACCGAGACCAGAATGTTATGGACTTCACAATCAAAGAGCCGGTCGTCGCGCGATGGACGGGCGCGGGGCCGGGGGGCGGCGACTAGCGGCGCTACGAGAAAGTTGTCGACGGCGGTGGCCCAATCAGCTGAGGGGGCCGTGACGGGTGCAGGCGCGCGCACGAGCACGGGCGCGGTGGGTGCAGGCGCGCGCAAGGGGTTGGGCGCCGTCGGTGCGGGCACGCGCACTGGGACCAGCGTGGCGTGTGCAAGGGCGCGCACGAGCACGGGGGCAGGAGGAGGCGCTGGCGCTTGCACGTACACGAGCTCACGCGGGTCGGCGGGGACCTCCCTAACACCCGCGGTTTCCAGCGCTGCGATGATGCTGGGCGACCAGCCCGTCAATGCCACGGGGATGGTTGCCCGCGCGGGCGCGGTGATGGTTGATGACGAGTGCGTCGGGGCATCATCCGCTGCGGCATGCAGCTGTTCCAGGGCCATGTCCATGGCGTCCCATTCGTCTTCATGTTCTATCTCTTCCGGCTCGGTGTCAACTTCACCAAACCGGAAGACTAGTGGCATATGATCCTTCTGCAGCATGGCGTAGGTCGCCGTGGAGGTCTGAAGATGGAGGGGAATGTGAGGCGAAGATATATGGAGGATTGTGAGTGAGTGGGCAGTAAAGCCGCCTATTAAACAGCGGCTCGGGCGCCATTGATGGACAGGTTGGAAGCGAGGAGGGCGGATACGGATGTTAAAGGGCTCGAATCCCGGTGAGTCTTCGGCGTACTGCCCGCACGCCTCCCGGTGAGCCTGCGCGGCGGATGCCAGCTCGCACGCCTCCTGTCAACTCGAGCAGTTGCTCGCACGGCACCTCCTAAGCCCTAGCCAATAAAAGAGTGCGACGCTTGGCAACATGTAAAGGGCAGTAGAACGCCAACGATTTGGAAATAATGCAACCGTTTGCGTGTAGACGTGACAGTTCTTTGTTCCAAAAAGCTTTTGTTTGCTATTAATGACACGAAAAAATACCACAGCATATTTGTGCTATATAATGATAACATGCCAAATTTCTTGAATTTTGTGTGAGTTCTAGATTTACTATAATTTAACTAATATTCTCAATGTTGGCTCTAAAAGAAAATATATATTCAAAAACGAGTCTCAGATAGGAAAACAAAATGCTGTGACGCCTTTATTTGCCAGGTTCATGAAACCATGACAAGTTTCATGAATCTCCTGACGAGTTTTTGATTTACATGATTTAAAACCCTATAGTTTCTCAATGTTTCTGTGGCCGAGCCAAGACCCCGAGATGTTTGAAATTTATTCACATGTCTTGCATGGGACCTAAGATGCATGCACACTAATATGGTTTTCAACCCATTTTGATGCACCGGACCTTCTGATTGTAGTTCGGATTTGAATTATGCACGTTAAATAATGCATATAAAAGTGAAATAATGTATAAAAAGGCCAAACGAACCATGTATAATTTCATATTTTGGCACGACACTCTCATTTTGGTATATGTTGCCTATAGAAATAGTTCAAGACGAGAAGAGGCGGCGGATGTCGATTCGCCCACATAAGGTGACACGTTCCATATCGAAACAACAAAGCTTCACGTGATAATTAATCTTTGGTTTGTGCAGGGCTTGTGCCAAAACTTGTCCCAAATTGGACATTATTATACCAGGGCACATATGAGCCATGCAAGTTACGACACCATGCCAAATTTCATGAATTATCTGACTAGTTTTTGATTTACACATGATTTTAAAACCATGTTTCTCAATGTTTGTATGGTCGAGCCAAGACCGCGAGATGTTTGAAATTCATTCACATATATTGCATGGGATCCTAAAGATGCATGTACACTTATACGGTTTTCAACCCATTTTGATGCACCGTACCTTGTGAATGTAGTTCAAACTTGAATTATGCACGTTAAATAATGCATATAAAAGTCAATTAATGTATAAAAAGCCCAAACGAACCATGTATACTTTCATATTTTGGAACGACACTCATTTTGGTATATGTTGCCTCTAGAAATATATAGTTCAAGACGAGAAGAGGCAGCGGATGTCGATTCGACCACATAAGGTGACGCGTTCCTTATAGAAACCACAAAAGCTAGCTTCCCGTGAGTAGCTGAGGTTTGTAAGGGCTTGTGCCAAAACTTGTCCCCAATCGGACAATTTATCATCAGGACACATATGAGCCATGCCATGACACCATGCCAAGTTCCCTGAATTTCTGACGAGTTTTTGATTTATACGTGAATATAAAAACAAGTTTCTCAATGTATGTGACCGAGCCAAGACCCCAAGATGTTTGAAATCCATTCTCATATCTTGCATGGGGCCCAAAGTAGCTATGGACACTTATATAATTTTTCAACTCATTTTGATGCACCGGACCTTGTGATTTTAGTTCAAATTTTAATTATCCACATTGTATGCCTAGAGAACTCAATTAACTTATGAAAATGAGAAATGAACCCTGAATAATTCCATATTTTAGCAAGACACTCTTACTGGTGCGAGTTGCCTCTAACAAAAGTTCATGGCGAGAAGATGAGTGGATGTCGTTTTGCCTACGTAAGGTGACGTTTTCCTTATCGGGACCTCAAAGATTGAAGTGAGAAGCTCTGTATGTAAGGGACTTGTGGCTAAAATTGTCCCATGTTGTACAATTTTTTTACCATGGCACATTGACGTGGCTTGGACTGTGTCGGTATTTCCTCAAAGAGGAAGCGATGATGCAGCACAGCGACGGTAAGTATTTCCCTTAGTTATGAAACCAAGGTTATCGAACCAGTAGGAGGATCACCACCACCCAATAAGCAGCATCTGCACACAAACAACAAATACTTGCAACCCGACGTGAAAGAGAGGTTGTCAATCTCTCTATGGTAAATAGATAGATTAGGTAGTGATAGATAGGAGAGATAAATCTCTCAAGAACACAAATAAAAAGAGTAAATATGCAGCAATATGTTTTTGGGTTTTTGGTTTTGTAGATCTGAAAACAAAGATTGCAAAAAACGTAGATCGGAAAGCAATATGATAGGAAAAGTAGACCCGGGGGCGTAGAGTTCACTAGTGGCTTCTATCATGAGTATAGCGCACGGTGGGTGAACAAATTACTGTTGGGCAATTGATAGAAAATTGAATAGTCATGACGATATCCAAGGCGATGATCATTATATAGGCATCACGTCCAAGATAGATAGACCGACTCCATTCTCGTCCGTACGCTAATCATGCACACAATGCGTACGACCAAGATTAGGGACTCACTGATTGATATCACAACACAACAAAAGACACAAATATAAAGGTCATACAGCTCCATATTACAAGCCAGGGGCCTCGAGGGCTCGAATACAAAGCTCGACATAAACACGAGTCAGCGGAAGCAAATATATCTGGGTACAGACATAAGTTAGACAAGTTTTGCCTTAAGAAGGCTAGCACAAACATAAACAACGGATCGAAAGAGGCGAGGCCTCCTGCCTGGGAACCTCCTAACTACTCCTGAGCGTCGGCGTTCTCCACGTAGAAGTAGGCTCCATCGGCGGTGTAGTAGTCGTCTCCGGCGTACTCCATCTCCTGGGCTCCATCGACTGAACGCAGTATCGTAACGAGGGGGAAAGAGAAAAGCAAAGCAGCGTGAGTACTCATCCAAAGTACTCGCAAGACTTACATCAGAACTATGCTAGATATGCATCATTATCAAAGGAAGGGGTTATATCTGGACTGACTGCAGAAAGCAAGAATAGGGAGAAAGCCTAGTCCTATCGAAGACTAGCATCTTCAACATCTTGCAGCATTAGAAGAGTGCAGATTGGTATCTCATACATAGTCATATTGTTGTAGCAAATTTAATTAAGTAGCCACGCCCAGAGATCCTTCCTCGACTCCCTGCAGGGAAGCAATCCCGGAGCCACAATTCATTTAAATTAAATGACAGTTATAGTTGTATAAGGTCGAGGCACAACTCCAAGTCGTCCTGTTACCGTGGACACGGCTATTCGAATAGATATTTCATCCCTGGAGGGGTGCACCACATATTCCCCAACACGCCCGAGTCACCTCCGGCCGGACACACTTTCCTGGGTCATGCCCGACCTCGGGATATCAGCACGTCGTCGCCCCACCTAGGCTCAACGAAGAGGCCAGCCCGCCGGTCTAAATCCTATGCGCTCAGGGGTCATGGGCCCAATCACCCTTTGCACACCTGCACGATGCGTGGGCGGCCGGAAGCAGACCTAGTACACTCCAGTCCAAGAGCTGCACCGTCCAGTCCAATCCGGCGCGCGCCGCTCCATTGCTGACGTCCGAAGAGCTTCGGCTGATACAACGACGCTGAGTGCCCATAACTTCCCCACGTGAAGGTTAGTGCATATTAAGACCAACGACCTAACTCAGATCAAGTACCCAACCCATTAGCAATTTATTAGTGCGAGGCAAGCGCGAACCATGAAATGCAGTCCGTCGCCCCGCCAATAACACTCGGGTGCCTTACCGGCGCACCCCACCAATATCTCTCGGGTGCCTTAACGGCGCACCCCACCACATATCACTCTCGCGGGTACCCTTGGGGCCGACCCGTCTTCAACATGTTTCAGTAACCCGGTTATAGTAACTGTGTGTATAAAACATCGAGACGGAACCTGAGGAATCACCCTCATGGGGTCCCGCTCGATGAAACCGTCAAGGTGGACATAGAGGAATCACCCTCGAAAGTCCCACAATTGAGGGGTTGCACGACAGAGTCGTCGTCGGGAATGGTGAAGGAGGAATCACCCTCGATAACCACGACCGACTAGCTACACTACAGAACTAGCATCATGAGTACTTCACGAGGTGTCACCCTCGGTACTTGATAGTAGCGCTGCAGAGTCGTACAACTAAGGGGGAGTGCGGTGATGTGAGGGGCCTGGCTTGTCAGTCATGACGACTGAGTCTTCTGTCTTCAAGTCCTCGGTGTCATCGATGAAAGCAGGGGCAACTGGGACTAAGGGGGTCTCAGGGGTTCACTGATCAACCTATGCTAAACCGTTGATATGATAGCAGGTGTAGTAGCAGTTCATCAAAACCAAGCTATGCATCAGAATAGGAGCTAACTAATACAGTAGCAAAATCTAATGCAAGCATAAGAGGGACAGAGATGGGTGATATCGGAATGCTCAAGGGGGTTTTACTTGCCTTGCTACTCTGCGGCAAAGGGCTGATCGTCGACGGGGTAGTCGTATCCGGCAGCAGTGTCAGCTTCGGGATCTACCGGAGAGAAGAGGGGGAAGAAACAATAAATATAAAGCAGACAATTGTAACACAAAGCATGACATGACGATACGCAGTGCCGGGTGGTGTCCTAACGCAGTGTTACACGATACCGAGAAAGGAGGAACCCATCCGGGAAAGTTTTTCCGGTTCCGGACATTTGTTAGACGGATGACCGGAGGGGGCAATGTTCCAGGTTCAGGTAGTTAGAGGTATCCGGCGGGCACGTGGGTAGCGTATCCGGGTTCGTCTCGTCGTTCTGAGCAACTTTCATATATAAAGTTTTTCGATCCGAGTTACGAATGAATTCCTACGAATTTTTCTGAATATCTCCGAAATTTTGCTAAGTCTGAGAATTGCTTAGTTTTAAACATCACTTAGCCGTTTTTCGGAGGCTATTGTTATTGTTCTGTACATCCTATGATTTTGTGCCTTATATCGATTGTGTGTATTTTTCCGCGATCTACATGTTAGTATCACTTTCATCCATATTGGAGTTCATTTGCTTGATCATCAACAGCTCTAAAGTAGCTATGAAAATAAAGCTGTTTTTCGGCTTTTCTGTTAACGGAACATTGAACTTTGTGATTTTCATAGGATTTAATCCGTGCATCAAATGGATTTGGTTCAGTGGGATAAAATGAAGTTTGTTACGTCTACTTTCTGTTCATATAACTTTTACTCATGTTAGGATTTGTTTTGCTGAAGTTTAGGGGCTGTCCAGAGGGCTAATCGACGTAAATTCGCAAAAGCTAGCTCGCGCTACAGTAACTGAACGTTACTGTAGCAACGACACCAGCAGGCAGAGCAGGCGACGTCCAGCGCGGCAGCAGGCAGCAGAGCACCGGCGGCTGTGGCGTGGCACCGGCGGCGGTGGCCGAAGGAGGTGGCCGGCAGCAGCAGCGGCCAGCGGCGATGGCCGGAGTCGGTCGCGGCCGGTCGGAGGCGGCTCGGCTGGCGACGGAGCACGCAGGGGCGCGGCTGTGGGCGGCACGACTGCGGGCAGAGCGGGAAGCAGGGAGCACCGGCGAGCAATCGAGGGGGGGCGGCTGGCCGGGGTGCAGCCACGCGCGGGGCGAGGCGCGGCTGCGCGCGCGTGCAGTGCGGGAATGGTCGAGCGCGTTCGTGTGCGGGCGGAGCAGCAGGCAACGGCGACAGCACCTACGTGGCAGCAGCAGTAGCTAGGCAACGCGCGCAGCGGCAACAGCGAGCAGCAACAAGCACGCACGTACGCGTACGCGGGAGCTCGGACGAGCTCGGGGATGGCGGCACGGATACAGATCGAAGGGGGAAGCAGAGGGAATCCACAGATGAGCTCACCTCGGAGCTCGTGGACGTGGTCAGGAGGTCGGAGGCGGCCCGGAGCAGCGGCAACCGGCGACGGATGTTGGCGACCGTGGGTGAAGATGAGGCGATGGCAAGGCTACGGGGCGTTCCGGCTCGGGTTCTTCGATGTAGATGAACGAGACGACCGCGAGGAGGCTCCTGGACATGCTACCAGGTGACGGGAAGGCCGGTGGCCGCGGCTATGACGACAGCCATGGCGCGCGCGAGCTCAGGCGCCGTCACGACGAGAGGGAGAGGGGGAATGGATCTAGGGTTCGTCTACATGGTCGGGGGCGTGCTTATCTACGCGGGGGAGACGCCGGATGCTCGACACGAGGAGATCGGGTGCGTGGACGGCGCGCACGCGTGCAGGCCATGGCCCTGCCTCCGTCTCTGGCGGGAGGTGGAAGAAAAGGCCGGCCGGTCTGGGCCAGGCCACTCTGTAGTCATCTTCGGCCCCGTCCTACAGTGGGCATTGCCATTTTCTTTTTAATATTATTTCTGTTTTCAATTTTCTTTATTTGTTTCTGTTTTGCTATTAGTTAACATTACCAAATGAATTTTGTCATCTATGAAACTCGGCACATAATTCATGCACAATATTGTGGTGCTGCACAAAAAGTTTCAGAGTAGTTTGTACAGTTTAAATATTATTTTGAAATTGAAAAGATCAAGTTATTTGTTGTTGGACCACTTAATAATTTCCTAGGGATTTATCTGTGAGGCATATGATATTGATTCCAATTTTATAAATACTTAAAGAATATTTGTAACCCAAACATGATTTTAGTTTTCAGGTTTCTGAATTTCTTATCTCACATTTTAATTGAATATTGAATTATTGTTTGATTTTTATTAAGTGGCAAATTAGCTCAATAAAACATGATGACATGGCACATTAGAGTGAGGTTACTATAGCATGACTACTGGGGGTGTTACAATTCTCCTCTACTAACAAGAATTCTCGTCCCGAGAATTTACAGGTAAAGTAAGGGGGGAGAAAGTTTGGTCACGAAATTCTAACGAGTCTTCTAGTTCTTGGTTGCTCTTCTCGAAGAGGTTGATCCATGACATTGATGTCTTTAACTTGCTGTATCAGGGCATCATGATGAAGTAGTCATCCTTTCTTCGGGATCTTCATCGTCCTACGAATGCGATTAGAGGGACAACTCTGGAGGAACGTATCTCCATAAAGTTGGGCATCTGACGGTGAACTCGGGGAAAGGACATGAATTATTTCTCAAGTTGTTACTCAGGGAATTCATTGAGAGCAATATGCGATGGTTCAAAAGTTTCAAACGGGTAGGCAATCATTCGATGCCTGATCAGAAGGTGAAAAGGGTTCAGAGCAACGATATAAATATTGCATCTGACACAAGAATATATCATCCCTTAGGCGGTGGCTCGGGAATTATATACGAAGCCAAGCGCAAAAGATACCTTGGAATCAAAGTGGTATAGGAGAGTCAGGTTTCGATCCTGTGGAACTATGGGTTATGGCCCATCATGTGGATTAAGAGTAGGAAGAGCGGTGACATCTTGCACAGTCATGCTAGCAAGACATGTCAGAAGATAGTCTGTCAACTATGTCGGCAACAACATCGTTACCAAGGGCGGGGGACGAAGAGAACCATCTTCCTGCTCGTCGAAACGAGGCGGACCAATAGGCAAAGTTCTCGTCCACCGGCGGTTACCGGAATGTTATCAACGATAGTTACATGGCCTTACTGACAGAATTGATCACCGAGGTGTTTACCTAAGCAGAGAATTATTACTGCTTAGATCATATAATCTCAAGAAAGGTTAAACAGACCAATGGAAAGGGAAATGTGATTATTAGATCAACCAGACCAATGGAAAGGAAAATGTGGTTATACTCAAGTGTTAGGGGTATATCTTTCCCAAGGAAAAACAGAGCATGATATACATGACAGGATAGCAAGTAGATAACCATTTAGGTAAAAGGGGCGAGGAAATGCCAAGACATGCCCATACAATGGGGGTTTGAATAATTGGTCAAGAAACATTTAGCATTTATGCTTCCAATGTTCTTGTTGATGAGCGGGGTATCATAGTCATGCTTCGAGGTAGCAATGATATGGTGTTACAAGCAAGGGCCATACCTTGGATACACAAATGATCCATCAGGAGCATCATATAATCAAAGTTTTACAATTTCCTCCTGGAAGAATGGCTAACCTTGCACAAAAAGGAAACTATAATAATAGGTCCTCCTGCCAGGTGTGTTAGGCATGGCATCACCTTACTGGGTCATCAAAGGACCAATATTATAACTCCTGGAAATATGTCCCAACCATCATGTCTGACCGAGATTCAGATCTGATTGGTGTCAGGATACCTCAGACTCAGGATGCCCAAGAAGAAAAGGTGCAACTCAAATCGTCGAGGTGACATAGTAAGATTCTCGGAAAATGAACTATGAAAGCGGGCTCCCGAAACAATAGTTCATCATTAAACCAAAGAGAGGATGATGAGGTGGCTGATGGACTTAGCGACAATTCATCGAGAATTCCAAACGGATGGATTTCCACAATTATGTGAACAAGGAGATGACATTTGTCAGCTCAAATGATATAATGTTGTATGATCGAGGAAAACATACATCATTAATCATTGGTTGAAAAGTGCGTCCGAAATATGACCTTGAGCAGCAAGATCAATGTTAGAATGACGATTCAATAACCAACAGCCTAAGAACGAACTGTCGATCGCTAACTTCAAAGCAATAGGGTTGCTAGAAGTTAGAATCAAAACGGCATCATTTGATGGTGAGAAGTATCACTATGCCAAGAATTTCTAAGAGGTGAAGCAATCCTCACAACGTTCTCGACACAAAAGACAGTAATACTTCAGGGTAAAACATAACACAAGCTGGATAGTAAGTTGCATCCATATCATGGACAAATTTGCGATGAAAGGAAGTCAAGGAGGTTGTCGATGATAACAAAAATCATCGAGGGCAAGGAAGGTATTTCTCATCAAGAACTCAGTTGGCGTCTCAGAAGAAGTCAAATTGTGGACGGTGATCACGACACCTTTTGTCGAGAGTTTTCAAGAAAATGCAACCGAACAGCGGTGGCTTCAAGTAGGGGAATGACAACGTGGAAGGTTATAGGAACAACAGATAAGATGCAAGCTCAATATCGAGGTTGCTTTTCAAGACAAACAACATGATGTTGAAAGCTCGACGTGAGCAATGCTCACACTCTGAAGAATTCACGCACCAGAGAAGGACGAGGTAGCACAGTCAAAGATAGCAAGACAAGGACGTAGTCGATAGTCTAGGAATGACCAGATTGACTTTGATATTCCCAGTAACAATTACAAGGGGTATTGAATTTCAGTGTGGAATAAATTTTCCAATCGGCGTTCTTGGTTGACAACAATCTCAGAACCCGTGGAGTGATTAAGACAAGGAAAATTATTACCTCATCAAAGTTAATAAGATGTAGTGCAAAGGCGTGATATCCTCGAGATACCAGAGGGTAAAACTCGAAGGTAGAACATGATAGAAGTAGAACTGGGTCATTGACCTATGACAGCAGATACTTTAACCTTGTCAAAAATTGACGAGGCATCGGAATGAATTACTTTCGGATAAATTAATAAGGATAGCATGGTCGGAACCATAACTGCAATCGATCAAATTAAGGATACCGAAAGAATCAAACGGATGAATAATTATGTTGCAAGGAGCTTCCGAGACGGTCTACATCATTTCCATGGGCATGAACAGAAGTTCAATGTCGACTCCCACTTCATCAATGTATAACATTTCATTCATTTCTTGCTTTGGATGATGTTGTAGTGTTGAAAAGTTATCTGGCAAAACTCCATAAGAGTATGACCCGTGAAAACTTTCAGGTTCTCACGGATTAGGGAGGGCAATGGTTCAACCCATCGGGGTATCTTAGGAACAATTACCACAAGCTTCAAGAGTAATTAACACAAGCTCGAAGGTAGAGCATGGTTGGCAAAACAAAGGATACAATTTACCAAAGGCGTTATGTATCAGGGGAAGAACTCACAAGGTGATTGAATATGAACGACACTGTCGGACAATAATCCAACAATGGATCGGGTGACCCACAACGGAGCTGATGTGAGTATCGGTACTCAATCAGAGGAAGAAAGAATGCAGAGGTATCGGATTCAAGACACAACTGAATAGTCCGATGCTTAAAATACAAAGGAATTATGATTTCCAAAACTATGGATCAGAAGCAGACGCTCTGATCAAGGATGGATAAATTGAAAAGACTTAGTCGGACAATCGATAAAGGTTTGAATTGCCGAGAACCAACTCATGTCCGGAAGGACGTCTAAGCCGGAAAGATAATTTAAACGGATCACCTGATGACTGCGTGCATACGCACACATTGAATCAATAGGTTCAAAATGGCAAGGACAAGGGATGTCAACGAAGACTACTAGACATATGGAGTTAACCATTATGCGAGCAGGCAAGAATTTCAAGAGCAACAAGCTGCAGAGGATTTTTGGAAGATCGAAAAGTATTTCAAAGAATTTTGTGAAACACATGAACAATTGGGATGACCGGATCCTCGACAATTGTGAGGAATTATCCGTAAGGCTTCCATGCGGAAAAGAACTATAAGGCAGTAAACTCAAAGGGCTATCGTGGAAATGGAGAGTATTTCGGGGCATCTCTTAATAACAAGAGCAACGAGAAAAGATTGTATGAATGACTAGTGCAATTAGTCATCCATAGGGATATATCGGTGGTAGGACTCGCAAAGGTGATGAGCACAAAGGTCTCGGGAAAACACCGAGGGGTATCTTCAGAATCTTCTGACGAAGCAAGTGATCTTCTGGTACGAGGGCTCTCCAGGAGAAGTAGTTACGAGAACCTAGAGTCAGAGTTAGTAAAATCTTTAACCCGAAAGAGAAGAGAGATCAGAACCCAGAGTAAGGATGAGGAATAAAAGATCCTAATACCACCCGATTGAGATGTGGGCCCGTAAGCCACAGCATCAGTGTTAGTAAAAGTTTTTCAATGACTAGACTCAACTTCGGCCAAGGAGTTGGAAAGGGGGCTACCTACAGGCAGTTGGCTCTGATACCAACTTGTGACGCCCCCATTCTCGTCCGTACGCTAATCATGCACATAATGCGTACGACCAAGATTAGGGACTCACTGATTGATATCACAACACAACAAAAGACACAAATATAAAGGTCATACATCTCCATATTACAAGCCAAGGGCCTCGAGGGCTCGAATACAAAGCTCGACATAAACACGAGTCAGCGGAAGCAAATATATCTGGGTACAGACATAAGTTAGACAAGTTTTGCCTTAAGAAGGCTAGCACAAACATAAACAACGGATCGAAAGAGGCGAGACCTCCTGCCTGGGAACCTCCTAACTACTCCTGAGCGTCGGCGTTCTCCACGTAGAAGTAGGCTCCATCGGCGGTGTAGTAGTCGTCTCCGGCGTACTCCATCTCCTGGGCTCCATCGACTGAACGCAGTATCGTAACGAGGGGGAAAGAGAAAAGCAAAGCAACGTGAGTACTCATCCAAAGTACTCGCAAGACTTACATCAGAACTATGCTAGATATGCATCATTATCAAAGGAAGGGGTTATATCTGGACTGACTGTAAAAAGCAAGAATAGGGAGAAAGCCTAGTCCTATCGAAGACTAGCATCTTCAACATCTTGCAGCATTAGAAGAGTGCAGATTGGTATCTCATACATAGTCATATTGTTGTAGCAAATTTAATAAAGTAGCCACGCCCAGAGATCCTTCCTCGACTCCCTGCAGGGAAGCAATCCCGGAGTTACAATTCATTTAAATTAAATTACAGTTATAGTTGTATAAGGTCGAGGCACAACTCCAAGTCGTCCTGTTACCGTGGACACGGCTATTCGAATAGATATTTCATCCCTGCAGGGGTGCACCACATATTCCCCAACACGCCTGAGTCACCTCCGGCCGGACACACTTTCCTGGGTCATGCCCGGCCTCGGGATATCAGCACGTCGTCGCCCCACCTAGGCTCAACGAAGAGGCCAGCCCGCCGGTCTAAATCCTATGCGTTCAGGGGTCATGGGCCCAATCACCCTTTGCACACCTGCACGATGTGTGGGCGGCCGGAAGCAGACCTAGTACACTCCAGTCCAAGAGCTGCACCGTCCAGTCCAATCCAGCGCGCGCCGCTCCATTGCTGACGTCCGAAGAGCTTCGGCTGATACAACGACGCTGAGTGCCCATAACTTCCCCACGTGAAGGTTAGTGCGTATTAAGGCCAACGACCTAACTCAGATCAAGTACCCAACTCATTAGCAATTTATTAGTGTGGGGCAAGCGCGAACCATGAAATGCAGTCCGTCGCCCCGCCAATAACACTCGGGTGCCTTACCAGCGCACCCCACCAATATCTCTCGGGTGCCTTAACGGCGCACCCCACCACATATCACTCTCGCGGGTACCCTTGGGGCCGAGCCGTCTTCAACATGTTTCAGTAACCCGGTTATAGTAACTGTGTGTATAAAACATCGAGATGGAACCTGACGAATCACCCTCATGGGGTCCCGCTCGATGAAACCGTCAAGGTGGACTTAGAGGAATCACCCTCGAAAGTCCCACACATGAGGGGTTGCACGACAGAGTCATCGTCGGGAATGGTGGAGGAGGAATCACCCTCGATAACCACGACCGACTAGCTACACTACAGAACTAGCATCATGAGTACTTCACGAGGTGTCACCCTCGGTACTTGATAGTAGCGCTGCAGAGTCATACAACTAAGGGGGAGTGCGGTGATGTGAGGGGCCTGGCTTGTCAGTCATGACGACTGAGTCTTCTGTCTTCAAGTCCTCAGTGTCGTCGATGAAAGCAGGGGCAACTGGGACTAAGGGGGTCTCAAGGGTTCACTTATCAACCTATGCTAAACAGCTGATATGATAGCAGGTGTAGTAGCAGTTCATCAAAAACAGGCTATGCATCAGAATAGGAGCTAACTAATACAGTAGCAAAATCTAACGCAAGCATAAGAGGGAAAGAGATGGGTGATATCGGAATGCTCAAGAGGGTTTTGCTTGCCTTGCTGCTCTGCGGCAAAGGGCTGATCGTCGACGGGGTAGTCGTATCCGGCAGCAGTGTCAGCCTTGGGATCTACCGGAGAGAAGAGGGGGAAGAAACAATAAATATAAAGCAGACAATTGTAACACAAAGCATGACATGACGATACGCAGTGCCGGGTTGTGTCCTAACGCAGTGTTACACGATACCGAGAAAGAAGGAACCCATCCGGGAAAGTTTTTCCGGTTCCGGACATTTGTCAGACGGATGACCGGAGGGGGCAATGTTCCAGGTTCGGGTAGTTAGAGGTATCCGGCGGGCACGTAGGTAGCGTATCCGGATTCGTCTCGTCGTTCTGAGCAACTTTCATATATAAAGTTTTTCGATCCGAGTTACGGATGAATTCCTACGAATTTCCGAAGTTTTCTGAATATCTCCGAAATTTTGCCAAGTCTGAAAATTGCTTAGTTTTAAACATCACTTAGTCGTTTTTCGGAGGCTATTGCTATTGTTCAGTACATCCTATGATTTTGTGCCTTATATCGATTGTGAGTATTTTTCCGCGATCTACATGTTAGTATCACTTTCATCCATATTGGAGTTCATTTGCTTGATCATCAACAGCTCTAAAGTAGCTATGAAAATAAAGCTGTTTTTCGGCTTTTCTGTTAACGGAACATTGAACTTTGTGATTTTCATAGGATTTAATCCGTGCATCAAATGGATTTGGTTCAGTGGGATAAAATGAAGTTTGTTACGTCTACTTTCTGTTCATATAACTTTTACTCGTGTTAGGATTTGTTTTGCTGAAGTTTAGGGGCTGTCCAGAGGGCTAATCGACGTAAATTCGCAAAAACTAGCTCGCGCTACAGTAACTGAACGTTACTGTAAAAACGACAGCAGCAGGCAGAGCAGGCGACGTCCAGCGCGGCAGCAGGCAGCAGTGCAGCGGGGCACGCCCGGGCCCAAGGACGCCGGCGAGCGCAGGGCGTGGCACCGGCGGCGGTGGCCGAAGGAGGTGGCCGGCAGCAGCAGCGGCCAGCGGCGATGGCCGGAGTCGGGCGCGGCCGGTCGGAGGCGGCTCGGCCGGCGACGGAGCACGCAGGGGCGCGGCTGTGGGCGGGAAGCAGGGAGCACCGGCGAGCAATCGAGGGGGAGCGGCTGGCCGGGGCGAGGCGCGGCTGCGCGCGCGTGCAGTGCGGGAATGGTCGAGCGCGTTCGTGTGCGGGCGGAGCAGCAGGCAACGGCGACAGCACCTACGCGGCAGCAGCAGTAGCTAGGCAACGCGCGCAGCGGCAACAGCGAGCAGCAACAAGCACGCACGTACGCGTACGCGCGCGTACGCGTACGCGGGAGCTCGGGGATGGCGGCACGGCTACAGATCGAAGGGGGAAGCAGAGGGAATCCACAGAGGTGCTCACCTCGGAGCTCGTGGACGTGGTCAGGAGGTCGGAGGCGGCCCGGAGCAGCGGCAACCGGCGACGGATGTTGGCGACCGTGGGTGAAGATGAGGCGATGGCAAGGCTATGGGGCGTTCCGGCTCGGGTTCTTCGATGTAGATGAAGGAGACGACCGCGGGGAGGCTCCTGGACATGCTACCAGGCGACGGGAAGGCCGGTGGCCGCGGCTATGACGACAGCCATGGCGCGCGCGAGCTCAGGCGCCGTCACGACGAGAGGGAGAGGGGGAATGGATCTAGGGTTCGTCTACAAGGTCGGGGGCGTGCTTATCTACGCGGGGGAGACGCCGGATGCTCGACACGAGGAGATCGGGTGCGTGGACGGCGCGCACGCGTGCAGGCCATGGCCCTGCCTCCGTCTCTGGCGGGAGGTGGAAGAAAAGGCCGGCCGGTCTGGGCCAGGCCACTCTGTAGTCATCTTCGGCCCAGTCCTACAGTGGGCATTGCCATTTTCTTTTTAATATTATTTCTGTTTTCAATTTTCTTAATTTGTTTCTGTTTTGCTATTAGTTAACATTACCAAATGAATTTTTTCATCTATGAAACTCGGCACATAATTCATGCACAATATTGTGGTGCTGCACAAAAATTTTCAGAGTAGTTTGTACAGTTTAAATATTTTTTTGAAATTGAAAAGATCAAGTTATTTGTTGTTGGACCACTTAATAATTTCCTAGGGATTTATCTGTGAGGCATATGATATTGGTTCCAATTTTATAAATACTTAAAGTATATTTGTAACCCAAACATGATTTTAGTTTTCAGGTTTCTGAATTTCTTATCTCACATTTTAATTGAATATTGAATTATTGTTTGATTTTTATTAAGTGGCAAATTAGCTCAATAAAACATGATGACATGGCACATTAGAGTGAGGTTACTATAGCATGACTACTGGAGGTGTTACAAAAGAACACCGGAAGATCGAACCCATCACAAAGCACCTCTTCCCATGGCAAGAAAAATCGATCTAGTCGGCGTAACTAAACCAAAGATTCGAATAAGAAATACGATGCTATAAGCAATCATGCATATAAGAGATCAAAGAATACTCAAATAATATTCATGGATAGAAACTGATCATGAACTCAAAATTCATTGGTTCCCAACAAACACACCGCAAAAGTTTACATCAAATAGATCTCCAAGAGACCATTGTATTGAGAATCATAAGAGAGAGAGAGAAGAAGCCATCTAGCTACTGCCTACGGACCTGAAGGTCTATGGTGGACAACTCACGCATCATCGGAGAGGCACCTATGAGGAAGATGAACCCCTCTGTGATGGTGTTTAGATTGGATCTCGAGGTTCTGGAACTTGCGGCGGCTGGAATTGTGTTTCGTCGACTCTTCTAGGGTTTTTCGATTTTCTGGGAATTTATAGGCACGATAGTCGGTTGAGGGGGTGCCCGAGGTGCCCAGCACCCACCAGGCCGCGCCAGGGGGCCTCTAGCACGCCCTGGTGGGGGCTGGGCACCCTGGGCCCCCTCTTCTGATGTTCTTTGGCCCATCTTCTTTCTTCTGGTCCGTAAAAAATCCACAAAAATCCCCGCAACGTTTTATCTCCGTTTGGTACTGATTTTCTACGAAGTAAAAAACAAGCAAAAACAGCAACTGGCACTTTGGCAAAAACAGCAACTGATTTTCTAGTTTTGTCATGAAGACTTTAATACTCAAGCATGCTAACAAGCAACGATGTCTTTCAAAATATCAACACTAAAGAAAGTTATCCCTAGCCCATCATGCTCAATCATTGATCCATTCAAGAAACACACTCAAATATTAGCTACACCCAATGCTCAAGTACGATCATAGTGCCCCCTAGTTGGTGCTTATAAGAGAAGATGGAGACTCAAAGCAAAACTAAAAAATACATAAAGTAAATAGATAGGCCCTTCGCAGAGGGAAGTAGGAATTTGTAGAGGTGCCAGAGCTCAAAGTTTTAAATTGAGAGAGAAAAAATATTTTTGGTGGCATGCTTTTCCTGTCAACGAAAACGATAAAGTAACTCACAATACTTTCCATGCTAGATATATCATAGGCGGTTCCCAAACAGAAAATAAAGTTTATTCCTTTTTCCACCAAACTTTCACTTTCCATGGCGGGCCGTATCCACGGTTGCCTTCCATACCAACACTTTCCAAGGAATTTATTATTTGACAACATAAAGTAAATATTTTTTTCTTTTTCATTTCGGGAATGGGCATCCCTATTACCGCTGCATTCTCGTGCAATGACAAGTGAATAAACACTCATCTTGAGAATAACACATCTAGCATGGAAAAATATTGGACACTCCCCACCGTTTCATGAGCGGTACGGGCACACAAAAGAGAAAATTTATTTTGAAAATTTAGAGATGGCACATACAAATTTGCTTGGAACGGCATGGAAATACCGCATATAGGTAGGTATGGTGGACTCATAAGGCAAACTTGGTTTAAGGATTTTGGATGCACAAGTAGTATTTCTACTTAGTACAAATGAAGGCTAGCAAATAGATTGGGAAGCAACCAAACCAAGAAACGAAAAATCACATAAGTGAGCATTGAACATAACTAACACCGAATAATGCACCATAAGTATGATGTAACTTCATTGCACAACAATTGACTTTCGTGCATGCATAGGGAATCACAAACCTTAACACCATTCCTACTAAGCATAATTACTCATTAACATGACTCAAATATTACTATCATCATGTTTCAAAACTATTACAAGGAATCAAGTTTAATTTGTCCAATGATCTTCATGAAAGTTTTTATTATATCCTCCTTGGATATCTATCAATTTGGGACTAGTTTCATATATTGTCATTGCTTTTTGGCAAACTCAAACAAATTTAAGTGAAGCACATGAGCATAAAGATTTCATCTCTCAAAAAGGTATAAGTGAAGCATGAGAGGATTTCTTCAAAAAATTACTAACTCTCAAATTAATCTAAGTGAAGCATGAGAGTATTTCTACAAAAGTTTCCAAGCACACCGTGCTCAAAAAGATATAAGTGAAGCACTAGAGCAATTCTATAGCTCAAAGAGTTTAAGTGAAGCACATAGAGCAATTCTAATAAATCATAGAATAATTTTGGCTTTCTCAAATAGGTGTGTACAGCAAGGATAGAAAGGAAAAACTAACAACAAAGCAAGCAAATATACAAGACGCTCCAAGCAAAACACATGATATGTGACGAATAAAAATATAGCTCCAAGTAAAATACCGATGGTTGTTAGAAGAAAGAGGGGATGCCACTCGGGGCATCCCCAAGCTTAGTTGCTTGTTACTATTTGGATATATCTTGGGGGTCCGGTATCATACCCAAGCTTAGGCTTTTTCTACTCCTTATTCCTTCATCCATCGTGATCTCACCCAAAACTTGAAAACTTCAATCACACAAAACTCAACAAAATCTTCGTGAGATCCGTTAGTATAAGAAAGCAAATCACTACTTTAGGTACTGTTGTAAACCCATTCAAATTTTATAATTGCATTACACCTACTGTATTTTTACTTTTCCATGGTTCATACCCTTCAATATAAGCCATAGATTCATCAAAACAATCACACAATGCAACAAAAACAGAATATGTCTCAAACAGAACAGTCTGTAGTAATATGTACTCTACCCGTACTTATGTAACTCGAAAAAATCTTAAAACTTATAAAAACGTAAGGAATTTGAATATAAATACTTTGTTAAAATTTCAGCTCAATATCACAATCCAATAAAAAATGAAAATTCATATACTGGAAGCAAAGTTTCTGTTTCAGATTCAGCATCACTTCTACTCATCGTATGAATCATCCTAACGGTTCTACTTGGCACAAACACTAAATAAACCATAAAAACACAATAATAACAGAGGAATAATTGTGTCAACACTCAAAAATAGAAAGGAAAAAGGAAAAAATTATTTTTTCATTGGGTTGCCTCCCAACAAGCGCTATCGTTTTTCGCCCCTAGCTAGGCATATTGGATATATTCAAGTATTGTCATCTTTGGTTTTGGATCCATAGGATGCCCTCATGATTGATTCATATGGTGGCTTAATTCTTGTTCTAGGGAAGTATTCCATACCCTTTCTCAAGGGAAACTGAAAACGAATATTGCCATCTTTCATATCAATCACGACAGCTATAGTGCGTAAAAACGGTCTACCAAGTATAATGGGACAAGACGGATTGCAATCAATATCAAGCACAATAGAGTCAATGGGCACATAATTCCTATTTGCAAGAATAAAAACATCATTAATTCTTCCCAAAGGCTTTTTAATAGTAGAATCCGCCAAGTGCAAATTAAGAGAACATTCTTCAATGTTGGTAAGACCAAGCACATCACATAGAGATTTCGGAATCGTGGAAACACTAGAACCCAAATCACACAAAGCAAAGCATTCATAATTTTTAATCTTGACTTTAAGGTAGGTTCCTACTCATCATGCAATTTTCTAGGAATAGAAATCTCCAACTCCAACTTTTCTTCAAAAGATTTCATCATGGCATCAACGATATGTTTAGTAAAAGCTTTATTTTGCTCATAAGCATGAGGTGAATTCAACATAGATTGCAACAAAGAAATAATTTCAATCAAGGAGCAGCTATCATAATTAAAATCTTTGCAGTCCAAGATAGTGGGCACATCACTAGTTAAAGTTTTAACCTCTTCAAACCCACTTTCATCAAAAATTTCATCAAGATTTTCACCCTCCAAATTATTAGGATGCCTTCTACATAAAGTTGACTCTAATTAAGTCCCTTCATTATCAATTTTAACATTATTAAACAAGGAATCAATAGAAGAAACACCAATCACTTTAAGATCTACATCATTCTTGTAACGGCAATCACTAGAAGACGATTTATCTAAGATTTCTGTTTTAGCTCTAAGCATAGCGGTTCTTTTCTTACTTTCATCCATAGAGACATATAAAGCTTTAATAGATTCATCAATCTTAGGAACAAAATCTTTCAACTTGAGATTGTCAACATCATGAGAAATTCTATCAATGCTTCTAGACATATCATCAATCTTATTCAACTTTTCTTCTATTGTAGTATTGAAAGCCTTTTGCGCATTGATAAATTCTTTAATATTACTCTCAAGATCATAGGTGTTCCTATTATTATTGTAAGAAGAATTACCATAGGAATTGCCATAATTATTAGAGGAATTTCCAGGAAAAGGCCTAGGATTAAACTTACCTCTATAAGCATTATTATTGAAATTGTTGCACGAGACAAAATTCACATCTACGGATTCACTATTTTGCTCAATC
Organism: Elymus sibiricus; assembly: GCA_039707655.1. Taxonomy (NCBI): domain Eukaryota; kingdom Viridiplantae; phylum Streptophyta; class Magnoliopsida; order Poales; family Poaceae; genus Elymus; species Elymus sibiricus. Next base: position 208,244,283 of record CM077663.1, read on the forward strand.
AAAGTAGACAAAGGCACATCATTAAGATCAATAGGAGCATTTTTACTAGCAACCAATTTCATCAAAGCATCAACTTTATCACTCAAAGTACTAATTTTCTCTACCGAATTAACCTTATTACTAGTAGGTGCTCTTTCAGTATGCCATTGAGAATAATTAGCCATGATATTATCTAGCAATTTAGTAGCTTCACCCAAAGTAATCTCCATAAAAGTACCACCCGCGGCGGAATCTAAAAGATTTCTAGAGACAAAATTCAATCCCGCATAAATTTTTTGTATGATCATCCAAAGATTCAAACCATGTGTAGGACAATTTCTTATCATCAACTTCATTCTTTCCCAAGATTGGGCAACATGTTCATGCTCAAGTTGCTTAAAATTCATGATTTGCATCCTAAGGGAAATAATTTTCACGGGCGGAAAATACTTAGTGATAAAAGCATCCTTGCACTTATTCCAAGAATCGATACTATTGCGAGGCAAAGATGAAAACCAAATTTTTGCACGATCCCGCAAGGAAAAAGGAAATAGTTTCAACTTGACAATATCATTGTCCACATATTTTTTCTTTTGCATATCACTCAATTCAACGAAAGTGTTTAGATGGGACGCGGCATCCTCATTAGGATTACCGGCAAATTGATCTTTCCTGACAAGATTCAACAAAGCGACATTAATATCACAAGACTCCGCACTAATGGCGGGAGGAGCAATAGACATACTAATAAAATCATTGTTATTAGTATTGGAAAAATCACACAACTTAGTGTTCTCTTGAGTCATCGTGACTACGCAAACAAGATTGCAAGCAAGGAAGAAACCCGGCAAGAAAAAGGGCAAATGAAAAAGAGGGCGAATAAAACGGCAAATTGGTGAAGTGGGGGAGAGGAAAACGAGAGGCAAACGACAAATAATGTAATTGCAAGCAGATGAGATTTGTGATTAGGAACCTGGTAGATGATGATGGAGTCCCCTCGGTGCCTACGATAGGCACGTAGAAGAGACTGCTTCCTCCCCGGTAACGGCGCCAGAAATTCCTTTGACGTGGCTTGGACTGCGTCGGTATTTCCCCAAAGAGGAAGGGATGATGCAGCACAGCGACGATAAGTATTTCCCTCAGTTATGAAACCAAGGTTATCGAACCAGTAGGAGGATCACCACCACCCAATAACCAGCACCTGCACACAAACAACAAATACTTGCAACCCGACGCGAAAGAGAGGTTGTCAATCTCTCTACGGTAAATAGATAGATTAGGTAGTGATAGATAGGAGATATAGATCTCTCAAGAACACAAATAAAAAGAGTAAATATGCAGCAATATGTTTTTGGGTTTTTGGTTTTGTAGATCTGAAAACAAAGATTGCAAAAAACATAGATCGGAAAGCAATATGATAGGAAAAGTAGACCCGGGGGCAGTAGGGTTCACTAGTGGCTTCTCTCATGAGTATAGCGCACGGTGGGTGAACAAATTACTGTTAGGCAATTGATAAAAAATCAAATAGTCATGACGATATCCAAGGCGATGATCGTTATATAGGCATCACGTCCAAGATAGATAGACCGACTCCTGCCTGCATCTACCTCTATTACTCCACACACCGACCGCTATCCAGCATGCATCTAGTGTATTAACTTCATGGAAAAACGGAGTAATGCAATAAGACCGATGACATGATGTAGACAAGATCTATTCATGTAGGAATGGACCCCATCTTGTTATCCTTAATAGCAACGATACATGCGTGTCTTGCTGCCCCTTCTGTCACTGGGAAAGAACACCGCAAGATTGAACCCATCACAAAGCACCTCTTCCCATGGCAAGAAAAATCGATCTAGTTGGCCTAACTAAACCAAAGATTCGAAGAAGAAATACGACGCTATAAGCAATCATGCATATAAGAGATCAAAGAAGACTCAAATAATATTCATGGATAGAAACTGATCATGAACTCAAAATTCATCGGATCCCAACAAACACACCGCAAAAGTTTACATCAAATAGATCTCCAAGAGACCATTGTATTGAGAATCATAAGAGAGAGAGAAGAAGCCATCTAGCTACTGCCTACAGACCCGAAGGTCTATGGTGGACTACTCACGCATCATCGGAGAGGCACCTATGAGGAAGATGAACCCCTCCGTGATTGTGTTTAGATTGGATCTCGAGGTTCTGGAACTTGCGGCGGCTGGAATTGTGTTTCGTCGACTCTTCTAGGGTTTTTGGATTTGCTGGGAATTTATAGGCACGATAGTCGGTTGAGGGGGTGCCCGAGGTGCCCAGCACACACCAGGTCGCGCCAGGGGGCCTCTGGCGTGCCCTGGTGGGGGCTGGCCACCCTGGGCCCCCTCTTCTGGTGTTCTTTGGCCCATCTTCTTTCTTCTGGTCCGTAAAAAATCCCCGCGGCATTTTATCTCCGTTTGGTACTAATTTTCTGCGAAGTAAAAAACAAGCAAAAACAGCAACTGGCACTTTGGCACTATGTCAATAGGTTAGTCCCAAGAAATGATATAAAGTTGTAATAAAATGATTGTAAAACATTCAAGAATGATAATATAACAACATGGAACAAGAAAAAATTATAGATACGTTGGAGACGTATCACACATATGTGCCATGTCATGACAACATGCCAAGTTTTTAGAATTTCTCACGCGTTTTGGATTTACAGTAATTTAAAAACCAAGTTTCTCAACGTTTGTGACCGAGCCAAGATGCCGAGATGTTTGAAGTTCATTCCCATTTATTGCCCGTGACCTAAAGATGAAGCCATGGACACGAATATGATTTTTCATCCCATTTTGATGCACGGACATTGGGACGATAGTTCAAATTTGAATTATACACATTAAATGTCTAGAAAACTCAATTAATTTATAAAAATGACAAACAGACCCTGAATAATTCCATATTTTAGCATGACACAGCTATTGGTCAGTGTTCATTGCACATAAATCTTATTGCAATCCAAACACAGTCCTTTGTCGAATTAACCTAATTTTTTGTTTTAAAAACATTTTGAAAATTAAGTCTTTCACAAACAGTTGATGTTCATGAATCGTGTGTTATGCAGTACAAAATATCTTGGGCCAATCCTCGTAATGCATGGCTTAGGCCGGAAGCTTCATCGGCTGCAGTACACCGCCGGCCAGTTTACCGCACTGACTCCTCAGACCATTTTACTTTTCAATCATCGCCGATGAAAGATGGGGACGTGGATCCCCGTCGTGAGGGCAACTTTGGCAACCGACTCCGGCCCGAGCGCGTCCGCATCAGCCATGAGCGCGCTCTCAACATGCTTGAACGCGGCCGCTACCTCCGACAGAGCGGCTGCAGCAACAGAAAGGGCAGCTGCTGCAGCTGAAAGGGCGGCAGCAACAACCGCGATGGGGATAGCAAATGGCGAGAACGACACATCTGCTGTCAGTTCCTCGACGAACGAAGTAGCCCTGATGGTGGACGCCCAGTCCCATCTCGAGGCCGCCCACGCCCATCTCGTGTCGGTCGCTGCACAAATCACATCTGCCTTCTCCGACACCGGTCAACAACCCACCTCCATTGAGTTGGTAATCGCTGAGTGTGCTCGAGCAGGCATCCGTTCGTCGGCGGCCTCCCTAGCCAAGATTGTGGCCGTCCATGCCCGGAGCAAGGCCGCCCATGCCCGGCTCATGGCTGCCTTATCCAAAGAGATGGTGGACGAAGACTGCGAGATCCAGGAGTATGTGGCGATGGATCTCCTTTCCCCGGAGTTCGTCGAGCGGGAGCTGGTCATCGAGGAGGCGGTGGAGATTGATGAATGCCAGGCGGAATATTAGTCTCTGTCTAGAGCGATGGTGTTTTGTTAGAGCAATGTTTAAGTCAATTAACTAATGTTTATTAGTTGCTCGATTAAGTAAGTGCAGGCAGTGTTGTAGGCTCTTTTGTGTAGTACTACTCAAATTTGCAAGTGTTGTTAAACTAAGCAATGACCAATGTAACAAGGGAAATTCGGACCAAAATTTGCCGTTGTATCCCCATTTTCTCTTCCAAATGAACATGAAATGCAAGTACCGTGTGCAATGTACTATCTGATATCTTACGCCGGAAGATTGGAGACCAAAATTTACACGTTCAGTCTCATCACACACGGGATAAACTATAGCATACGTTTGTGTTGTTGAATATCGCACATAGTTATGGTAAAGGTACTAAGTCCGATGTGACTGTGCTCGCTACTTTTTTGCCGCACCGAATGAAATTTTGGGCTGCCGCGCAAATATCTACCTCCCCCGCCCCTCGTAGCAAGATCATAGTACTGATAGTCATGGCATGAGATCAACCATAGTACTAACATGACTATGTCATTAGCAATATTATTACTAGCATGGCAAAATATGGCATGAGAACAAGTCATAACCTTAGATGAAAAGTAGTGCTAACATCTAATACGGGTGGCACAACAGGTGTATGCAAATGCAGACTAACAGGTGGTACGGATGCAATAAAATAAACACACAGGGTGCAAGCAAAGTCATCACGCAAGTTCGGAGCTCATGATAAGAGGTTGGCTTGCCTGAAGGTCGATGAATACGCCGGAAAGAAGTGCGATCACCTCGCGGAAGAATTCGCCGGAAAGGGGTTTCCCCACAGAGGGGCCAGATATAGGGCAAGGGCAAAATGGTCATTTCCACTATGTGAACACATTATGAAAATGATGCCATCGGAACGGGCTCGACGAGATGAAGAAGTGGGCGTTGGTTTTACGTCAATCAGAGCCACGAGCGCGAAGTTACGACCGTTCGTTCGTTAGGCAGAAAAGAAGACGGAAACCTGTCCACTTCCGCCCTTAACGGGTGAACGCTCATAAAATAACAGCTTCGGCTGGTAGCTTAGAATAGGAAAGTGTATTTATCAAAATGCGCTTTCGAGACTGGAAAGCATACTTTCAAAAGTACGTTTCCACTTAACAGTGGGCGGGCCCGGGGTTGACTCCTTGTTCAGCTGACATGCGGGGCCGAGAGGAGGAGGGGCCCGCCTGGCCAGCTCATCGTCTCCAACCTCCTGCTCGCCCGTGGTGCAAAGGAGAGGCGCGGCTGCGGCCGGCCGTTCCGTCGACTCCGGCCACCGTTGCCGGCGTTCCGGGCACCGGCGGGCTCGGGGAAGAGCACCGCACCCATCCCCGCACAACACGGACGCCGAGGAGGGCCGGGGACGCGGCGGCTCGGCGAGGCAGAGAGCAGGGGCGGAGCGCGACGCCGGTGACGGCCACGGCGACTCCGGCCAAAATTGGAGGGGGTGGCGGCGTACATGCACCTAGGGGAGGCCGAGGGTGAGCATGGAGAGAAGGGGAAGGGCCGGGGCGCCGGAATCGGTCGCGGGAATCGGCGGCAGCGCTCGGCCATTGGAGTGGCAGCGAGCTCCAGGAGCTCAAGGGGAAGGGGCTGGGGCTCTATGGGGGCTTGAGAGGCTTGCTGCTGAGGGGAGGGGCTCGGGGCGCGCTTAAATAGGCTCGGGGAAGGTCCTTCGCGACGGTGGCCGGAGCTTCGGGACGGCGACCGGAGCTTCGGGACGGCGGCAGAGGCGACCACGGCTAGAGGACAAGGAGGAGAGGGCTCCAGAGGGATCCCACACGCGGTGCGGAGGTCTCCGACACTTGAGGACAAGCTAGAACCCGCTGGAGATGCGCTCCCGGCAAATCCAATGCACAGAGCGCGGTTTTGGCGTGCTCTGCACGTGGTCACCGCGTGGCCACGGCATTGCCACGCCGCGCTTAGAGCCAAAACATGTCTGGGGTCTTCTCCATCCTTCCCTGGTTCGACTTGACCCCTCAAGTACGATATTGGAGCTCTGGTGTGACTACTCCTAAGTCAAACAACAGCTGGCACCAATGTGTTTGATATGACATGTGGCCACCACAGTGCTCCTCTTGGCATGACCTTGGGCAGGGGTTAAACATCTACTAAGGTGACTAACTTGGACAAATCTCAGGTCAAACAAGCAATTCTAGATGATACTTCCTTTGCAACTTGGCATACTGGCCAGAAATGAAGATGATGATGCTGGGGTCAAATGGCTAAATGAAAATGACCCAAATTTGGTGGAGACCAATAATTTAGGCATATGGAGGCACTGTAAAAATTTCATACCATTTACATAAGTAAAAATGGTACTTCCTTCACAGTGCTTTGATCTGGACAGAAACTTGATAAATTTACTGAGGAAGATTGGCTAGATGGAATGGGCTGATTTTTGGTTTCCAAGGGTAATATCTCATAATGAATCACCCTGGAAAATTTCAGCCCAAGGAGATCAAGGAATCAAGCACTTCTTTTGCAAACAGAAAATCTGGACAGAATTTGCAAAGGGGGGTTGTGCTCAAATTTTGAATCGTGGAACTTGATATTTTGATGGAAATGGAGAAGATATGGGTTGGAAAAGCTCCATAAATTATTTGGGATTTTTCCTAGCTACCAAAATGGTAGTTCCTTTGGAAAGGCCCCAAATTGAGATATTGGCTTTAAATAGGAAAATGCAATTTCCCCTATTTAATTATGGCCAATATTTTTATGAGAGCTCAATATGATCACAAAGAATATCTCCACAATTTTTCATGACCTCTGGAGATGGATAGATATTTTCCTGGATTTAATTCCTCAGAAAGGCAGAAAAAGGAATTAATTCTAGATGAGAAATATTGCATATGACTTGGCAATATTTTTGCTCATCTAGGGTTTATGAGAGAAGGAGGATCTCTGGAAATTTTGGAAGAGTTAATAGAGCAAGGGAAATGATAGCTCCTTTGTAAACACAAAGGCAGGATTTCCAGTTCCAATATTTTGGAACTAGGGTTTGAATGCGATTCGGGTTTACTGACGGAGGGTTGGCTGGCACAAGATCATGGGAAAGGCACTGAGAGGTTGGGGATTGTCTGGATTCACCTGGTTACCTACCAGATTCCAGAGAAAAAATTTGGGAGAGAAAAGCTAGGAAGGAATAACAGCACAAAAATCGATAACCCGATTTTTGGGGTGTTACAAGAGGGGATCCCTCACGTTTGCGCGACAGGGAGGGCACCATAGGGCAGAGCCAAAATAAAACATACAACTCATACCAACCACGATCATCAATTAGTCCATAGGACAAAACGGATCTACCCAAACATCATAGGATAGCCACATATCATTGGGAAATAATATATGGAGTTGAGCACCATATTTAAGTAGAGATTATAGCGGGGAAGAGAGGTGTTACACCGCTGCATAGCTGGGGAGAGAGTTGGTGTTAACGGCGGCGAAGTTGTTGGTGTAGATTGTCGTCACGATGATTGCCCCGACGGTGTTTCGGCGCCACCGGGAGAGAGTGGGAGAGAGACCCCCTCCTTATTCTTCTTCTTCCTTGGCCTTCCCCCAAGATAGGAGTTGAGTTCCCCCTCTGGTCCATGGCCTCCATGGCGGCGGAGGGGCAGGAGCCCCTCCGAGATTGGATCTCCCTCTCTGTTCTCTTCTGTTTCGCGTTCCTTTTTTCTGGCCGAAAACCGTTTCTTATATTCCCAGAGATCTGTAACTACGATTGCGCTAAGATTTTAACACGATTTTTTTCCAGATATAAGCTTCCTTGTGCCCGAAGTAGAGCTCCAACCGACTTATGAGGTGACCACAACCCACCACGGCGCGCCTGGGCCCTGGGGCGCGCCCTGGTGTACTGTGGGGGCTGTGGGCCTCCTTTTGCATTGATTCCAACTCCCAAAAATCACATATATTCCAAAATAATTCTCCGTAAATTTTTATCACGTTTGGACTTCATTTGATATGGATATTCTACAAAACAAAAAACGTGCAACAAACAGGAACTGGCACTGGGCACTGGATCAATATGTTAGTCCAATAAATCATATAAAATGTTGCCAAAAATATGTCAAAGTTGTATAATATTGGCAGGAAACAATCAAAAATTATAGATACGACGGAGACATATCAGCATCCCCAAGCTTAATTCCTGCTCGTCCTCGAGTAGGTAAATGATAAAAAAGGATAATTTTTGATGTGGAATGCTACCTAGCATAATCTTGATCATATATCTAATCATGGCATGAATATTAAGACATGAGTGATTCAAAGCAATAGTATATAATTTGACATAAAGACATTAATACTCAGGCATCCCAACAAACAATCATGTCTTTCAAAATATCAAGGCTAAAGAACGCTATCCCTACAAAATCATATAGCCTTATCATTCTCTGTATTCTTAACACAAAGTATAAATCATGTACTACCCCAGTGTCAGCCAAGAAATTGGTTCATACTTTTTAATGCGCTTCAGCATTTTCAACTCTCACGCAATACATGAGCGCAAGCCATGGATATATGACTATGGGTGGAATAGAATGCAGTGGTAGACATTAATATAGAGAAGACAAAAAGAAAGATAGTCTCACATCGAAGCGGCTAATCAACGGGCTATGGAGATGCCCATCAATTGATATCAATGCGAGGAGTAGGGATTGCCATGCAATGGATGCACTAAGAGCTATAAGTGTATGAAAGCTCAAACTAAAACTAAGTGGGTGTGCATATAACTCTATAATGAGAAATTCCCACTAGTATATGGAAGTGAAAATATAGGAGACTCTCTATATGAAAAACATGGTGCTACTTTGAAGCACAAGTGTGGAATTAGCATGGCCCTTCTCTCTTTGTCTCTATTTTTTTCTTTCTTTTTATTTTTTTTCTTCTCTTTTTTTTGTTTTTATATTTGTTCGGAGCCTCATCCCAAATTGTGGGGGAATCATAGTTTCTATCATCCTTTCCTCACTGGGACATGCTCTAATAATGAATAATGATGATCATCACACTTCTATTTACTTACAACTCAATATTACCACTCGATAGTAGAACAAAGTATGACTCCTATATGAATGCCTCTGGTAGTATACCAGGATGTGCAATGATCTAGCGTAGCAAAGATATCAAGAAACGGACAAGCCATGGAAACATCATGCTAGCTATCTTACGATCATGTATAGCAATATGACAATGAATGCTCAAGTCATCAAAATGGAAGCGGTGGAAATTGCATGGTAATATATCTTGGAATGACTATGGAAACGCCATAATAGGTAGGTATGGTGGCTGTTTTGAGGAAGATATAATAAGGCTTATGTGTGATAGAGCGTATCATATCACGGGGTTTGGATGCACCAGCGAAGTTTGCACCGACTCTCGAGGTGAGAATGGGCAATGCACGGTACCGTAGAGGCTAGCAAATTGCGGAAAGGTAAGAGTGCGTATAATCCATGGACTCACATTAGTCATAAAGAACTCACATACTTATTGCAAAAGTTTATTAGCCCTCGAAGCAAAGTATTACTACGCATGCTCCTAGGGGGGAGGTTGGTAGGAGTTAACCATCGCGCGCCCCCGACCTTCACACAAAGGATAAATTGTGCTCCAACTTCGTGGCATAACGGGAGACTATACGTGCATGCTTCTGGAATCACAAACCTTAACACCAATATTATTACTAACCACAACCATTTACTAGTACCTCCCACATATTATCATCTCTATATCGCAAAACTATTGCAAGGAATCAAACATATCATATTCAGTGATCCATAAGTTTTATGTAGGATTTTATGACTAACCATGGAAATGGCCAATTCATGTTGAGTCTCTTAATAGATATAAGTGAAGCAAGAGAGTTTAATTCTTTCTAAAAAAGACCATGCTCTAATAAATATAAGTGAAGCAAAAGATCATTCTACAAATAACAGTTTTCTATGTGAAGAGAAACACGCAATCCAAACTTCAAATGATATAAGTGAAGCACATGAAGCATTCTATAAAGCCATACTCAAAAGATATAAGTGAAGTGCAATGAGCATTCTATAAATCAACCATGGACTATCTCATACCAGCATGGTGCATAAAATAAAAGTGAAAACTAAACACAAAAGATGCTCCAAGATTTACACATATCACATGAACGAAACGAAAATGAAAACATACCGATACTTGTTGAAGAAAGATGGGATGCCTTCCGGGGCATCCCCAAGCGTAGACGTTTGAGTATCCTTGGATATTTACTTGGGTTGCCTTGGGAATCCCCAAGCTTGAACTCTTTACTCTCCTCCTTCTCCTCATATCGAGACCTCCTCGGTCTTTTAAAACTTCATCCACACAAAACTTAGCAGAAAACTGGTGAGATCCGTTAGTATAATAAAGCAAATTACTACTTTAAGTACTATTTCAAACCCATTCATATTTTATATTTGCATTATCCCTGCTGTATTATAACTTCTCCATGGCTTATACCACCGATAAAATCGATAGTTTCATCAAAACAAGCAAAACAATGCATCAAAAATAGAATCTGTCTTAAACGGGACAGTCTGTAGTAATCTGAATGTTGACCACACTTTTGTAACTCCAACATTTCTGAAAAATTAGGAAGAAATAAACATTTTGTGTAGAAATACTTTGTAAAAAATTCAGAAACTTTTGACATTCCAGTAAAAAATGTAAATTCGCGCACTACAGCCAAAGTTTCTGTTTTTACACCGCACATACCAACAAGCAATCTAATCATCCTCAAGGAAAATCTTGGCACATTATTTTATAATACAATGGATTTGTACAAGGGGATAATTATTTTTGGTCAAAAGTTTCTGTGATTCAGGATTCACAAAGTTTCCATGGGCATGAACAAAGTTCAAGGAATTCCCCACTTTCACGATGTTCGTCTCTCTCACTTTCACTTTTCTTTTTGTGAAGATTGAGGTTCTCCTATATATATATTTTAAACTTTATAAAAGCACTCAACAGAATAAAATGACTCTCCAAAAGTTCCGGGTTGTCTCCCTGGCAGAGATTTCTTTAAAGCCATTAAGCTAGGCATAAAGTGCTCAAGTAATGGATCCACCCGGATCCCAAGGTATATCAAAGCTAATTTTAATTAACAATGATTTGTAATTTAGTAGTGAGCACAAAGCAACATATATCATGCAATGACGAAGTATAAATCTCTTCCTATGCCTCGGCATGTCATAAAAGAACAATTCATGCACATCAAGTAAAGGCCAATGCATAGTATAAACAGTTTCTCGGAATTTTATCGTATTGGAAACATAAAGAGGTGGAGATGTAGTCCCTCTCTCATAATAATTGCAAGTAGGAGCAGCAAGCACATGCATATTATATTCATCAAAATCATCATGTGTAGTAGCAAAACGCAACCCATCAATATAATCCTCAATAAGAGCAAACTTCTCCGATATAGTGTAGTTGGGAGAATTCAAAAAGATAATAGGACTATCATGTGTGGGTGCAATAGCAACAATTTCATTCTTAACATAAGGAATTATAGGAAGTTCATCTCCATAAGCATAATTCATATTGGCATCTTGGCCACAGGCATAGCAAGCATCAAGTTCATCAAAAAGGGACATTTCAAAAGAATCCACGGGATCATAGCAATTATCATAGCATTCATCCTTCGGTAAGCACGAAGGGAAATTAAATAATGTATGAGTTGAAGAGTTACTCTCATTAGAAGGTGGGCACAGGTAGCTAATCCGCTCTTCCTCCTTTTGTTCTTCGCTCTCCTCCTCATTTTTTTCATCTAATGGGCTCACAATTTCAGCAACTTCCTCTTCGATAGATTCCTGCAAAAATTTAGTCTCTTCCAAGGCAGCGGACATTCTCTCAATAAATTCAATATTATCATAATTGTATTCATAATTATCATAGCAATATTGAAGTATGGATAAATTTTCAGATTTGTAAGGAACATCATCATACTTTTCAAGCAAAGAAGCAATTTCAAAAGCACCTTTAAAAGCAACAAATTCTTCTATTCGTTCCACATCATAGTAATCATAAATACCATTAGCATAAGAATCCAAGGTTTCATTATCATTAAATAAATATTGGAAGGGAAGGTATGGAGCCTTTATCTTAGAGCAACAAGTAAAGTCACATCTCAAGCATGCATCCCAAGCAAACCATTGCAATATTCTAATTTGATCCCATAAGTGTTTCCCTTTTTGAGATAAGCGATAATCCCTAAAGTACTCACGTTGATCCAAGTTGTCTCCTATTATAAAGGTTAATGATGATTTCTCGGGATTACCAAAGGAGTAATTAACGTGTTCCACATAACGAGCATCGAGGGTTTTAGGAGGTTCCCCATCTCCATGAGTAGCAAGTACCACTAATTTTTTTGGTGTTTCGTGTTCCATATCCACAACTAAAGATATAAAACAACTAATAACAGAAAATAAAAATTACTTAGTGATAAAGCAAACAAGCACACACGAGAATATTCACCCCACGCTATTGCTCCCCGGCAACGGCGCCAGAAAAAGGTCTTGATAACCCACAAGTGTAGGGGGTCGTTTGTAGCCTTTTTCGATAAATAAGAGTGTCGAACCCAATGAGGAGCTAAAGGTAGAACAAATATTCCCTCAAGTTCTATCGACCACCAATACAACTCTACACGCACTTTAACGTTTGCTTTACCTAGAACAAGTATGAAACTATTTTGTAGGTGATAGGATAGTTTGCACGAATAAAACTAGAAGTACTTTGTGGGAATAAAACTATGAGTAAAATGCAAGATAATAAATGTTAGTTGTTTAGTAAAAAGCTTTTGTCAAACAAGAAGGTTATTTGTCCCTAGGCAATTGATAACTAGACCGGTAATCATTATTACAATTTTATATGAGGGAGAGGCATGAGCTAACATACTTTCCGTACTTGGATCATATGCACTTATGATTGGAACTCTAGCAAGCATCTGAAACTACCAAAGATCATTAAAGTAAAATCCAACCATAGCATTAAGTATCAAGTCCTCTTTACTCCCATACGCAACAACCCACCTACTCGGGTCTGTGCTTCTGTCACTCACGCCACCCACCATAAGCAAATCATGAACATACTGCAACACCCTACAATGGGGATCCCTCACGTTTGCACGACACAAAGGGCACCATAGGATAGCACCAATATAAAACATACAACTCATACCAACCACGATCATCAATTAACCCATAGGACAAAACGGATCTACTCAAACATCATAGGATAGCCACATATCATTGGGAAATAATATATGGATTTGAGCACCATGTTTAAGTAGAGATTATAGTAGGGAAGAGAGGTGTTACACCGCTGCATGGAGGGGGAGAGAGTTGGTGTTGACGGCGGCAAAGTTGTTGGTGTAGATTGTCGTCACGATGATTGCCCCAGTGGCGTTCCGGTGCCACCGGGAGAGAGAGCCCCCTTCCTTCTTCTTCTTCCTTGGCCTCCCCCCTAGATGGGAGGAGAGTTCCCCCTCTGGTCCATGGCCTCCATGGCAGCGGAGGGGCAGGAGCCCCTCTGAGATTGGATCTCCCTCTTTGTCCTCTTCTGTTTCGCGTTCCTGTTTTCTGACCGAAAACCGTTTCTTATATTCCCGGAGATCCGTAAATCCGATTGCGCTGAGATTTTAACACGATTTTTTTTCCGATATAAGATTCGTTGCGCCTGAAGTAGAGCTCCAACCGACTTACGAGGTAACCACAACCCACCACGGCGCGCTTGGGCCCTGGGGCGCGCCCTGGTGTACTGTGGGGACTGTGGACCTCCTTTTGCGTTGATTCCAACTCCCAAAAATCACATATATTCCAAAATTATTCTCCGCAAATTTTTATCGCATTTGGAATTCATTTGATATGGATATTCCGCGAAACAAAAAACATGCAACAAACAGGAACTGGCACTGGGCACTGGATCAATTGTTGGAAATATGCCCTAGAGGCAATAATAAAATGGTTATTATTATATTTCCTTGTTCATGATAATCATTTATTATCCATGCTATAATTGTATTGATTGGAAACTCAAATACATGTGTGGGTACATAGACAACACTGTGTCCCTAGTATGCCTCTAATAGACTAGCTCGTTGATCAAAGATGGTCAAGGTTTCCTAGCCATAGACATGAGATGTCATTTGATAACGGGATCTCATCATTAGGAGAATGATGTGATGGACAAGACCCAAACTATAAACATAGCATATGATCGTGTCAGTTTATTGCTATAGTTTTCTGCATGTCAAGTATCTGTTCCTATGACCATGAGATCATGCAACTCACTGACACCGGAGGAATGCCTTGTGTGTATCAAATGTCACAACGTAACTGGGTGACTATAAATATGCTCTACAGGTATCTCCTAGGGTGTCTGTTGAGTGGGCATGGATCAAGACTGGGATTTGTTACTCCGTGTGACGGAGAGGTATCTCAGGGCCCACTCGGTAATACAACATCACTATAAGCCTTGCAAGCAATGTGACTAAGGTGTTAGCCACGGGATCTTGTATTACGGAACGAGTAAAGAGACTTGCCGGTAACGAGATTGAACTAGGTATAGGGATACCGACGATCGAATCTCGGGCAAGTAACATACCGAAGAACAAAGGGAACAGCATACGGGATTAACTGAATCCTTGACATAGAGGTTCAACCGATAAAGATCTTCGTAGAATATGTAGGAACCAATATGGGCATCCAGGTCCCGCTATTGGTTATTGACCGTAGAGGTGTCTCGGTCATGTCTACATAGTTCTCGAACCCGCAGGGTCTACACACTTAACGTTTGGTGACGATTAGTATAGTTGAGTTATTGTATTGGTGACCGAAGGTTGTCGGAGTCTCGGATAAGATCCCGGAAATGACGAGGATCTCCGGAAGAGTCCGGAGGTAAAGATTGATGTATGTGATAATAGTGTTTTGATCTCCGGAAGGGTTCCGGAATTCATCGGAAGGAGTTCCGGATGTTTACCGAAGTGTTCGGGTGCAGCAACACTTTATATGGGCCAAATGGTTAAAGCCCACGAGGTATTGGAAAGTGCAAAAGGAAGTTTTGCTGCTGCCTTAAGCGGTACTACCGCTGGTAAGGCAGTACTACCGCGCAAGCGGTACTACCGCTTGTGTGAAGCGGTACTACCGCTCAAGCGGTACTACCGCTCACGAGCGGTACTACCGCTTGTGCGCGATACTGCAGGGATCCGAGTTGGACTCTTTCCTTGCGGGCCAAACCGACCTTGTGCGGGCAAAACCGACCTTGTAGAGGTTTTCTCTCCAAGTTTAGACCCCAGGGCTCAACATATAAATAGAGGGGCAGGGCTAGCACACGGGACACATCAGGATTTCCCAAGCCGTGTGCCGGCAACCCTAGCCCTCTAGTTCCTCCGTCATAATCTCCGTAGTGCTTGGCGAAGCCCTGCAGAGATTGTTCCTCACCACCACCACCACGCCGTCGTGCTGCCGGAACTCATCTACTACTTCACCATCGCTCGCTGGATCGAGGAGGTGAAGGCGTCATCAAGCCGTACGTGTGTTGAACGCGGAGGTGCCGTCCGTTCGGCACTAGTTCGTGATCGGATCAAGGGACGACTTGCGATTTGGATCGTGGAGACGTTCGACTACATCAACCGCGTTTCTTAACGCTTCCGCTTAGCGATCTACAAGGGTATGTAGATTCACTCTCCCTCTCGTAGATGCTCATCACCATGGATAGATCTTGCGTGTGCGTAGGAAAATTTTTGTTTCCCATGCAACGTTCCCCAACATCAATATGTTAGTCCAATAAATCATATAAAATGTTGCCAAAAGTATGTAAAAGTTGTATAATATTGGCATGAAACAATCAAAAATTATAGATACGACGGAGATGTATCATGCCACTTCGCGCATCCGAGGCAGTTCTCAAAAGTGCCTCCGGCAAGCAAAATATTAGCGACACAAGCCTTGAGGAGTTGCGAGGAACCGTTGGTGGCCAGTGTAACAAAACCGCCTCCACTAGTGCCTCCACCCAACCGACTTGTCCATGGACATTTTTTGATGTTCGTTTAGTGATCCCTATTCAAGATGACCTTAGGCCTAAGTTGTTGACTTTTTGTGCTCCATGTGTCATATTCGCTCCTCATTACCATTATCAATAGTTGGACCATCAATTATCGTGTTCGGGTCCTAAATTAGATGACAAGCAATGTTAAGAATAATCATACATGTCCACGGACATTTGGTAATATCTGTTTGGTGACCCTCGTTTAAGATGAGCTTAGCCCACCAATTAAGATCAGTAGATCAGACCAATGCCTTAGTTGTTATCACTTTCTAAGGCTCTTCATATCATATTTAGTCCTCTATCATTATCAATAGTTGGACCATCAATTATTGTGTTCGAGCCCTTAAATTAGACGGCAAGCAATGTCAGTAACAATAAAAAAAATCTTCCGAGCAATAACACATCAATAATTAAAATAATATTCACGATCTCATCTTACCAATCCCTTCATATCCCAAGCCCGGGGCGGACTTCTATCCCATAACATGGCGATCACAACCAAACATGGAGATAAAATACAAGGTAATCATTTCGATAATATTAATGATTATTCCAATTTTGTTCTCCGATTCAAAATATGAAACAATACTACAAGCCCTAACCTTGGTACTCTCTCTCTCTCCCCCCTCCCTCCCTCTCTCCCTCCCTCTCTAGTGGAGTTCTCGGTGGTGAAGGGTGGATCTTGTCAATGGAGGTGTCTAGGATGGATCTAAGCAAAGCAATTCCCCATGGATATCATCTCTTTTCCTCCTTTTGGTGGTTGTGTGTTTCGTCACTCTTTGTTCCTTGAATGGTCTCTCCCTCTTTGTGGAGGTTGTGGATTAGGGGTACGACTGTCAACGTTCGTACCAAAGTTGCTTGGAGAGCTCCCAACACTTGTGGAAGGTGGGTGGGTCGACGGCGTACCGCTTTTTTCCGCTCCATCAGTGTCTGGTGGTTCGCGGTGCTATCCGTGTTATATTCCGTGCACCTTCCAGAAAATCATAACCTATTGTGTGTGTCTTTCTGAGTTTAAAAATGTAACAATTCATGGACATAGGTTTGCAGGTGCATGGAATTTTGTCTGTATATATGATCATTTGTAGCATCTCCAAAAAGGAGAGGATATAAGTGAACAATATGATGTGGTATTTGGCTTGCTTCTTTTGTGCCGTCAATGAACGGTCGAGTTTTAAAACTTTGCACGTGAAGATATATTCAAATCGATCATGGATATCTTCATATTGGGATCCCCTTTCTCCAATTTTGTTTAACTTGGTTGCTAATGTATTTTCTCGTATGCTTGCTAAAGGTGCTAATACTAACATTATTTCTGGTGTTCTTCCTCATATTGTACTTCATGGCATTATTAGTTTATGCTGATGATATGCCGCTCTTTGTTGATTTCAATTTGGATAATGCTAGAAATGTTTTTTTAGAGAAAAGGCATAAGCCCGACTTTATAAATAAAGCCATAAGGCAGCGTACCAGACATGTCACACCACAAAAGCCACAGTCATAGACCAAATCAGAGAACGAGGTACGGGGTACACGGCACAAGGCCACAACCTCGGCACGCAGGCCGGAAACAGAGAGATAACAAAAGGAGTAAGCAAAACTGCTAGCCTTCAGGCACCTGCCGCGAGAGAGATGACGCCATAGCCCGGATCTTAGAGGATAGGAGGTCGAAAGCGTCCCGGTCTTCCGTCTTAGTCAATGATCTCCACTGCTGCAGAAACATATAGGATTTAAATAAGCAATCAGCAGACTTAACAGGGAAAATGTGCTCGATGGTGAATTTGTTCCTGGTTGTCCATGGGTCCAGCAAACCTAGGGATGAAAATGGAGTGGAAACTTTCCGCTTTTCCGGAAGAAAAGCGGAAACGGAGAGGAAAAATGAAAACGGAAACGGAAATTTGCAAAACGGAAGTGAAAATGGAATTTTTTATGTGGAAACGGAAACAAAAACGGAACGGTGTTTTCCGGTGGAACATACGTGGAAACGGAACTTTCAGTTTCCGTGAATATGGAATTTCCGTTTTTTACTGTAGGCCTATGGCTGGTTTGTAACCCAACCACCAAACAACACACAATAACACAACGAGTAAAATGAGTAGAATGGATCATTTAAGGTCCAACTTCTACTGCCACACATGTAGTTAACTAGACCCTATACACAAGTGTCCAGTACTACTACAATACTACGCTAAGTTGCTAACATAATCATATTATTTTGTACCATGCTAACAATTCATTAAATTTGTTTCTTTTTATGTGTATTTCCTTGTGATTCAAGGGATTTATAGTTCCGGTCAACGCCCACTTATGTTTTCTTTTCCGCTTTGTATTCACTCCGTGTCCGTTTTTGATAGTATCTGTTTCCATATTCATTTTCGGGGTTTTCATATTCGTTTCCGCTTCTGCACAAAAATATGAAAACAAATGTGGTAGCACCCAGTTCCGTCCGTTTCCGCTCTGTTTTCATCCCTAAGCAAACCGCAGCAAGACCGACCCAAAATAACTGCTTTGTAACACCAGCCAACCCATTAGAAAGTACCCGAAGCTCAGAGAAAGAAGACGGAGCCCAAGGCACCTGGAGCCACGATCTAATACAGCACCAAACCAACTTAGCCAAAACACAATGGAAAAATATGTGGTTCGTATCCTCCAGAGCATTGCACAGCGCACATCTGTCCGAGCCCGGGCCATTACGCTTTCGAATTTGATCGGTCGCAAGGAGACGACCCCTGAAGGCTTGCTAGAAGAAGATTTTCACCTTAGGAGGGATGCGGGCACGCCAAATCGGGCTAAATCTGTTGGTGGGGGTACCATCAATAAGTTTGGAATACAGAGATTTGACCGAACAGCGACCAGAAGAGGAATGAGGCCAGACCACCAAGTCAGCTGTCTCCGAGAGCGTAGGGAATAAGGCAGCAAGCCTCTTCCAATCTTCCAACTCTGTAGGAGACAACGCGCGCCGATAGGCCAAGTCCCAATTATTAGCCGAGAGCTCCGCGATGGAGATATCCGGAGATGAACAGTAGGAAAACAACGTGGGAAAAGCCACCGAGAGGGTAGAATCACCACACCACCAGTCAAGCCAAAAGCGAATCGAGCTACCATCACCAACCACAAACTTGACATGCTCTTTGAACAAGGGACGCAACTTCACAAGGTCTTTCCAGAATTGGGACCCTCCCTGAGAAGAGGCAAACATAGGATTTGAGGAGGGGAAGTACTTGATACGTCCATTTTGCATCATGATTTCCTACTGTTATTTACTTTATTTTGTTGAATAATAATGCTTTGGGGAGTGATTCTAATGCCTTTTCTCTCATAATATGCAAGGTTTACACAAAGAGGGAGAATACCGGCAGCTGGAATTCTGGACCTAAGAAAAGCATATCAGAGATACCTATTCTGTACAACTCCAATGAAGCTGAATTTTTACGTTGATTATTTTTGCATTTAATAAAAAATACTGGAGCAGGAAACTACTGGAGGGGGCCTGTCAGGTGGGCACAACCCACCAGGGCGCGCCAGGCCCCCCTGGGCGCGCCCTGATAGGTTGTGGCCACCTTGGCCCACCTTAGGTGCCCATCTTCTGGTATATGGTCACATTTGACCTAGAAAAAAAATCAGAGGAGGACTTTCGGGACGAAGCGCCGCTGCCTCGAGGCGGAACTTGGGCAGGAGCACTTTTGCCCTCCGGTGGAGCGATTCCGCCGGGGGAACTTCCCTCCCGGAGGGGGAAATCGAAGCTATCGTCATCACCAACACCCCTCTCATCTTTGGGAGGCCAATCTTCATCAACATCTTCAATAGCACCATCTCCTCTCAAACCCTAGTTCATCTCCTGTGTTCAATCTTTGTACCGGAACCTCAGATTGGTACCTGTGGGTGGCTAGTAGTGTTGATTACCTTGCGTAGTTGATTACTATATGGTTTATTTGGTGGAAGATTATATGTTCAGATCCATTATGCTATTCAATACCCCTCTGATCTTGAGCATGATTATTATTTGTGAGTAGTTACCTTTGTTCTTGAGGTCACGGGAGAAGTCATGTTGCGAGTAATCATGTGAATTTGATATGTGTTCGATATTTTAATGATGTGTATGTTGTGATTCCCTTAGTGGTATCATGTGAACGTCGACTACATGAAACTTCACCATTTGTGGGCCTAAGGGGATGCATTGTGGAGTAGTTATTAGATGATGGGTTGCTAGAGTGACAGAAGCTTAAACCCTAGTTTATGCGCTACTTTGTAAGGGGCTGATTTGGATCCATATGTTTAATGCTATGGTTAGATTTTATCTTAATACTTTTCTCGTAGTTGCGGATGCTTGCGAGGGGGTTAATCATAAGTGGGAGGTTGTTCAATCAAGAATAACACCCAAGCACCGGTCCACCCACATATCAAATTATCAAAGTAGCGAACACGAATCAAACCAACATGATAAAAGTGACTAGACGAAATTCCCGTGTACCCTCAAGAACACCTTGCCTATTACTAGTGATTGTTCTGGCCTGTCCTTTGCCTCAAAAGGATTGGGCTACCTTGCTGCACCTTGTTTACCGTTACCGTTACTTGCTTGTTACCAATTATCTTGCTATCAAACTATCTGTTACCTACAATTTTAGTGCTTGCAGAAATTACCTTGTTGAAAACCGCTTGTCATTTCCTTCTGCTCCTCGTTGGGTTCGACACTCTTACTTATCGAAAGGACTACGATTGATGCCCTATACTTGTGGGTCATCAAGACTCTTTTCTGGCGCCGTTGCCGGAGGGTGAAGCACTCTTGGTAAGTGGAAATCGGCAAGGAAAAACTTATACTACGTGCTGAAATTTATTGCTACTTGCTACTATGGAAAACAATCCTTTGAGGGGTTTGTTCGGGGTATCTTCACCTCGACCGGAACCACAATTAGTTGCCCCTCAACCTACAGCACCTACTGAAAATGTTACTTATGAAATTCCTTCGGGTATGTTAGAACAACTGCTTGCTAAACCTTATGCAGGAGATGGAACTGAACATCCTGATATGCACCTTTTATACGTGAACAAAATATGTGGATTATTTAAGCTTGCAGGTTTACCCGGAGATACAGTTAAGAAGAAGGTTTTCCCTTTATCTTTGGAGGGAAAAGCATTGACATGGTATAGGCTATGTGATGATCTTGGATCGTGGAACTGGAATCGTTTGCAATTGGAATTTCACCAAAAGTTTTATCCCATGCATCTAGTACATCGTGATCGGAATTATATATACAATTTTTGGCCTCGTGAAGGAGAAAGTATCACTCTAGCTTGCGGGAGGCTTAATTCAATGTTATATTCATGCCCCAATCATGACATTCCGAGGGAAGTTATCATTCAGAATTTTTATGCTCGTCTTTCTCATAATGACCAATCCATGCTCGATACTTCTTGTGCTGGTTCTTATATGATGAAGACTATTGAATTCAATTGGGATCTCTTGGAAAGAATTAAACGCAACTCTGAAGATTGGGAACTCGACAAAGGTAATGAGTCAGGTATAAAGCTTGAATTTGATTGTGTTAAATCTTTTATGAATACCGATACTTTTCACAAGTTTAGCACTAAATATGGACTTGACTCTGAGATAGTAGCCTCTTTCTGTGAAGCATTTGCTACTGACGTTGATCTCCCTAAGGAGAAGTGGTTTAAATATCACCCCCCTATCAAGGAAGAGATTAAAGAACCGGTCATAGCTAAAGAAGAAACCATCTTTTACAATGTTGATCCAGTTGTGCCTACCGCTTATATTGAAAAACCACCTTTCCCTGTTAGGATAAAGGAACATGCTAAGGTATCAACTGTGGTTCGTAATAGTAATATAAGAGCACCTAAACCCCCTGAGCAAATTAAAGTAGAACCTAGTGTTGCTATGGTTAAAGATCTCTTGGTAGAAAATATTGATGGGCATGTTATTTACTTTTGTGATGAAGCTGCTAGAATTGCTAGACCTGATGATACATGCGTGTCTTGCTGCCCCTTCTGTCACTGGGAAAGAACACCGCAAGATCGAACCCATCACAAAGCACCTCTTCCCATGGCAAGAAAAATCGATCTAGTCGGCCTAACTAAACCAAAGATTCGAAGAAGAAATACGATGCTATAAGCAATCATGCATATAAGAGATCAAAGAAGACTCAAATAATATTCATGGATAGAAACTGATCATGAACTCAAAATTCATCGGATCCCAACAAACACACCGCAAAAGTTTACATCAAATAGATCTCCAAGAGACCATTGTATTGAGAATCATAAGAGAGAGAGAGAGAAGAAGAAGCCATCTAGCTACTACCTACGGACCCGAAGGTCTATGGTGGACTACTCACGCATCATCGGAGAGGCACCTATGAGGAAGATGAACCCCTCCGTGATGGTGTTTAGATTGGATCTCGAGGTTCTGGAACTTGCGGCGGCTGGAATTTTGTTTCGTCGACTCCTCTAGGGTTTTTGGATTTTCTGGGAATTTATAAGCACGATAGTCGGTTGAGGGGGTGCCCGAGGTGCCCAGCACCCACCAGGCCGCGCCAGGGGGCCCCTGGCGCGCCCTGATGGGGGCTGGCCACCCTGGGCCCCCTCTTCTGGTGTTCTTTGGCCAATCTTCTTTCTTCTGGTCCGTAAAAAATCCACAAAAATCGTCACAGCGTTTTATCTCCGTTTGGTACTAATTTTCTGCGAAGTAAAAAACAAGCAAAAACAGCAACTGGCACTTTGGCACTATGTCAATAGGTTAGTCCCAAAAAATGATATAAAGTTGTAATAAAATGATTGTAAAACATCCAAGAATGATAATATAACAACATGGAACAAGCAAAAATTATAGATACGTTGGAGACGTATCAGCATCCCCAAGCTTAATTCCTACTCGTCCTTGAGTAGGTAAATGATAAAAACAGAATATTTGATGTGGAATGCTGCCTAACATGTTCATCATATTCTTTTCTTCTTTGTATAGCATGGACATTTGGACTTGTAAATGATTCAAAGCAATAGTCTAGTTTTAACATAATGACTTCAATACTCAATCATGTCAACAAGCAACCATGTCTTTCAAAATATCAACACTAAAGAAAGTTATCCCTAGCCCATCATGCTCAATCATTGATCCATTCATGAAACACACTCAAATATTAGCTATACCCAATGCTCAAGTACGATCATAGTGCCCCCTAGTTGGTGCTTATAAGAGAAGATGGAGACTCAAAGCAAAACTAAAAATTGCATAAAGTAAATAGATAGGCCCTTCGCAGAGGGAAGTAGGAATTTGTAGAGGTGCCAGTGCTCAAAGTTTTAAATTGAGAGAAAAAAATATTTTGGGTGGCATGCTTTTCCTGTCAACGAAAACGACAAAGTAGCTCACAATACTTTCCATGCTAGATATATCATAGGCGGTTCCCAAACAGAAAATAAAGTTTATTCCTTTTTCCACCAAACTTTCACTTTCCATGGCGGGCCGTATCCACGGTTGCCTTCCATACCAACACGTTCCAAGGAATTTATTATTTGACAACATAAAGTAAATATATTTTTCTTTTTCATTTCGGGAATGGGCATCCTATTACCGCAGAACTCTCGTGTAATGACAAGTGAATAAACACTCATCTTCAGAATAACACATCTAGCATGGAAAAATATTGGACACTCCCCACCATTTCATGAGCGGTACGGGCACACAAAAGAGAAAATTTATTTTGAAAATTTAGAGATGGCACATACAAATTTGCTTGGAACGGCATGGAAATACCGCATATAGGTAGGTATGGTGGACTCATAAGGCAAACTTGGTTTAAGGATTTTGGATGCACAAGTAGTATTTCTACTTAGTATAAATGAAGGCTAGCAAATAGATTGGGAAGCAACCAAACCAAGAAACGAAAAATCACATAAGTGAGCATTGAACATAACTAACACCGAATAATGCACCACAAGTAGGATGTAACTTCATTGCATAACTATTGACTTTCGTGCATGCATAGGGAATCACAAACCTTAACACCAATATTCCTACTAAGCATAATTACTCATTAACATGACTCACATATTACTATCATCATGTTTCAAAACTATTACAAGGAATCAAGTTTAATTTGTCCAATGATCTTCATGAAAGTTTTTATTATATCCTCCTTGGATATCTATCACTTTGGGACTAGTTTCATATATTGCCATTGCTTTTTGGCAAGCTCAAACAAATTTAAGTGAAGCACATGAGCATAAAGATTTCATCTCTCAAAAAGGTATAAGTGAAGCATGAGAGGATTTTTCAAAATTTTACTAACTCTCAAATTAATCTAAGTGAAGCATGAGAGTATTTCTACAAAAGTTTCCAAGCACACCGTGCTCAAAAAGATATAAGTGAAGCACTAGAGCAATTCTATAGCTCAAAGAGTTTAAGTGAAGCACATAGAGCAATTCTAACAAATCAGAGCATAATTTTGGCTTTCTCAAATAGGTGTGTACAGCAAGGATACAAAGGAAAAACTACCAAACAAAGCAAGCAAAGATACAAGACTCTCCAAGCAAAACACATGATATGTGACGAATAAAAATATAGCTCCAAGTAAAATACCGATGGTTGTTAGAAGAAA
Source organism: Elymus sibiricus (assembly GCA_039707655.1). Classification (NCBI taxonomy): domain Eukaryota; kingdom Viridiplantae; phylum Streptophyta; class Magnoliopsida; order Poales; family Poaceae; genus Elymus; species Elymus sibiricus. Next base: position 208,268,770 of record CM077663.1, read on the forward strand.
GAGGGGATGCCACTCGGGGCATCCACAAGCTTAGTTGCTTGTTACTCTTTGGATATATCTTGGGGGTGCGGTAGCACCCCCAAGCTTAGGCTTTTGCTACTCCTTATTCCTTCATCCATCGTGATCTGACCAAAAACTTGAAACTTCAATCACACAAAACTCAACAAAATCTTCGTGAGATCCGTTAGTATAAGAAAGCAAATCACTACTTTAGGTACTGTTGTAAACCCATTCAAATTTTATAATTGCATTATACATACTGTATTTTAACTTTACCATGGTTCATACCCTTCAATATAAGCCATAGATTCATCAAAACAAGCACACAATGCAACAAAAACAGAATCTGTCTCAAACAGAACAGTCTGTAGTAATATGTACTCTACCCATACTTCTGTAACTCTAAAAATTCTGAAAAATTAGGATAACATAAGGAATTTGTATAGCAACACTGTTTTAAAATTTCAGCTCAAGATCACGTTCCAGAAAAAATGAAAATTCATATACTGGACGCAAAGTTTCTGTTTCAGATTCAGCATCACTTCTACTCATCCTATGAATCATCCTAAAGGCTTTACTTGGCACAAACACTAAATAAACCATAAAAAACAAAATCATAACAGAGGAATAATTGTGTCAACACTCAAAAACATAAAGGAAAAAGCAAAATTTTATTTATTCGTTGGGTTGCCTCCCAACAAGCGCTATCGTTTTACGCCCCTAGCTAGGCATAATGATTTCAATGATGCTCACATAAAAGGTAGTAATTGAAATATGCAAGATAGCATCATGAATTTCATGACAAGCACATTTAAGTCTAACCCACTTCCTATGCATAGGGATTTTGTGAGCAAACAATTTATGGGAACAGGAATCAACTAGCATAGGAAGGCAAAACAAGCATAACTTCAAAACTTTGAACACATAGAGCGGAAACTTGATATTATTGAAATTCCTACAAGCATATGTTCCTCCCTCATAATAAATTTCAGTAGCATCATGAAGGAATTCAACAATATAACTCTCACATAAATCATTCTTTTCATGATGCACAAACATAGAATTTTCATTACTCTCCACATAAGCAAATTCCTTTTCATCCATCGTAGTGGGAGCAAACTAAACAAAATAAATATCATGATACACTTGATTGACATAACCACATTGCAAATTAAAACCATGATGATAAGTTTCATGGTTATCATTACTCATTATAGCATACATGTCATCACCATCATCATAGGTGCCATGGGCATCCCCAAGCTTGTGGCTTTGCATATCATTCGCATCATGGATATTTACAGAATTCATACTAGCAACATTGCAATCATGCTTTTCAATCAAGGAACTATCATGAATCACCTTATAAATTTCTTCTTTCAACACTTCATCAAAATTTTCAGATTCATGATTTTCAAGCAAAACTTCATAGAGATAATCAAGTGCACTCAACTTACTAGCAATTGGTTCATCATAATTTGCTCTTTTGAAAAGATTAGCAAGTGGATGAGGATCCATATCAATAGATTTTTAGCAAGCGAAGATGCAAGCACATAGAAGGCACATGGCAACACAAGCAAAGATAGCAAACAAGCAAACAAAAAGAGATCCGGCGAGAAAAAGGGCAAACGAAAAAGAGGGCGAATAAAACGGCAAATTGGTGAAGTGGGGGAGAGGAAAACGAGAGGCAAATGGCAAATAATGTAAGTGCAAGGAGATGAGATTTTTGATTAGGAACCTGGTAGATGATGATGGAGTCCCCTCGGCGCCTACGATAGGCACATAGAAGAGACCGCTTCCTCCCCGGCAACGGCGCCAGAAATTCCTTTGACGTGGCTTGGACCGCTTCGGTATTTTCCCAAAGAGGAAGGGATGATGCAGCACAGCGACGGTAAGTATTTCCCTCAGTTATGAAACCAAGGTTATCGAACCAGTAGGAGGATCACCACCACCCAATAAGCAGCACCTGCACACAAACAACAAATACTTGCAACCCGACGCGAAAGAGAGGTTGTCAATCTCTCTACGGTAAATAGATAGATTAGGTAGTGATAGATAGGAGAGATAGATCTCTCAAGAACACAAATAAAAAGAGTAAATATGCAGCAATATATTTTTGGGTTTTTGGTTTTGTAGATCTGAAAACAAAGATTGCAAAAAACGTAGATCGGAAAGCAATATGATAGAAAAGTAGACCCGGGGGCCGTAGGGTTCACTAGTGGCTTCTCTCATGAGTATAGCGCACGGTGGGTGAACAAATTACTGTTGGGCAATTGATAGAAAATCGAATAGTCATGACGATATCCAAGGCGATGATCATTATATAGGCATCACGTCCAAGATAGATAGACCGACTCCTGCCTGCATCTACCTCTATTACTCCACACATCGACCGCTATCCAGCATGCATCTTGTGTATTAAGTTCATGGGAAAATGGACTAATGCAATAAGAGCGATGACATGATGTAGACAAGATCTCTTCATGTAGGAATAGACCCCATCTTGTTATCCTTAATAGCAACGATACATGCGTGTCTTGCTGCCCCTTGTATCACTGGGAAAGAACACCGCAAGATCGAACCCATCACAAAGCATCTCTTCCCATGGCAAGAAAAATCGATCTAGTCGGCCTAACTAAACCAAAGATTCGAAGAAGAAATACGATGCTATAAGCAATCATGCATATAAGAGATCAAAGAAGACTCAAATAATATTCATGGATAGAAACTGATCATGAACTCAAAATTCATCGGATCCCAACAAACACACCACAAAAGTTTACATCAAATAGATCTCCAAGAGACCATTGTACCCGAAGGTCTATGGTGGACTACTCACGCATCATCGGAGAGGCACCTATGAGGAAGTTGAACCCCTCCGTGATGGTGTTTAGATTGGATCTCGAGGTTCTGGAACTTGCGGCGGCTGGAATTGTGTTTCGTCGACTCCTCTAGGGTTTTTGGATTTTCTGGGAATTTATAGGCACGATAGTCGGTTGAGGAGGTGCCCGAGGTGCCCAGCACCCACCAGGCCGCGCCAGGGGGCCTCTGGCGCGCCCTGGTGGGGGCTGGCCACCCTGGGGCCCCTCTTCTGGTGTTCTTTGGCCCATCTTCTTTCTTCTGGTCCATAAAAAATCCACAAAAATGCCCGCAGCGTTTTATCTCCATTTGGTACTGATTTTCTGCGAAGTAAAAAACAAGCAAAAACAGCAAATGGAACTTTGGCACTATGTCAATAGGTTAGTCCCAAAAAATGATATAAAGTTGTAATAAAATGATTGTAAAACATCCAAGAATGATAATATAACAGCATGGAACAAGCAAAAATTATAGATACGTTGGAGACGTATCAAGGCCCCCCTCCACCGAAGGATGACCTTGTGTTTGAATTGAAATAATTGCCTGACACTTTGCAGTATGCTTATCTTGATGAGAAAAAGATATACCCTGTTATTATTAGTGCTAACCTTTCAGAACCGTAAGAAAAGAGATTAATGAAAATTCTAAGGAAGCACCGGGCTGCTATTGGATATACTCTTGATGATCTTAAGGTCATTAGTCCCACTCTATGTCAGCACAAGATAAATATGGAACCTGATGCTAAACCCGTTGTTGATCACCAATGGCGATTGAATCCTAAGATGAAGGAAGTGGCAAGAACTGAAATATTAAAACTTCTGGAAGCAGGTATAATCTATCCTATTGCTGATAGTAGATGGGTAAGTCCCGTTCATTGTGTCCCTAATTCCTAATGATAAGAATGAACTCATTCCACAAAGAATTGTTACTGGGTATAGAATGGTAATTGATTTTAGAAAATTATATAAAGCTACTAGGAAGGATCATTACCCTCAACCTTTCATTGATCAAATGCTAGAAAGATTATCTAAGCACGACACTTTTGCTTCTTATATGGATATTCTGGTTTCTCTCAAATACCTATGTCACAATCCGATCAAGAAAAAACCACCTTTACTTGCCCTTTTGGAACCTATGCTTATAGAGGTATGCCTTTTGGTTTATGCAATGCACCTACTACCTTTCAAAGATGTATGACTGCTATATTCTCTGATTTTTGTGAAAAGATTGTGGAGGTTTTCATGGATGATTTTTCCGGTTACGGAACTTCTTTTGATGATTGCTTAAGCAACCTTGATCGAGTTTTGCAGAGATGTGAACAAACTAATCTCGTCTTGAATTGGGAGAAGTGCCACTTTATGGTTAATGAAGGCATTGTCTTGGGGCACAAAATATCTGAACGAGGTATTGAGGTGGATAAAGCTAAAGTTGAAGCAATTGAGAAAATGCCATGTCCTAAAGATATTAAAGGTATTTGCAGTTTCCTTGGTCATGCTGGTTTTTATAGGAGGTTCATTAAAGACTTCTCTAAACTTTTAGGCCTCTTACTAATCTTTTGCAAAAGGACACTCCTTTTGTTTTTGATGATGATTGTGTGGAAGCCTTTGAAACACTCAAGAAAGCCTTAACCTCTGCACCTATCGTTCAACCATCTGATTGGAACTTGCCTTTTGAAATTATGTGTGATGCTAGTGATTATGTTGTTGGTGTTGTTCTAGGACAAAGAGTAGATAAGAAATTGAATGTTATCCATTATGCTAGCAAAACTCTAGACAGTGCCCAACGAAACTATGCTACTACTGAAAAAGAATTTTTAGCAGTTGTGTTTGCCTATGATAAATTCAGATCCTATATTGTTGAATCAAAAGTAATTGTTCACACCGACCATGCTGCAATAAAATATCTTATGGAAAAGAAAGATGCTAAACCTAGACTTATTAGGTGGGTTCTCTTGCTCGAAGAATTTGACTTGCATATCGTTGATAGAAAGGGAGCTGAGAACCCCGTAGCTGATAACTTATCTAGGTTAGAAAATATACTTGATGACCCACTACCTATTGATGATAGTTTCCCTGACGAACAGTTAGTTGCAATAAGTGTTTCACAAAACACACCTTGGTATGCTGATTATGCTAACTACATTGTCGCTAAATATATACCACCTAGCTTCACATACCAACAAAAAAGAAAAAAAATCTATGACTTGAGACATTACTTTTGGGATGACCCACATCTTTATAAAGAAGGAGTAGATGGTATTATTAGGCGTTGTGTACCTGAGCATGAACAGGAACAAATCCTACAAAAATGTCATTCCGAAGCTTATGGAGGACATCATGCGGGAGATAGAACTGCTCATAAGGTACTGCAATCTGGTTTTTATTGGCCTACTCTCTTCAAGGATGCTCGTAAGTTTGTCTTGTCTTGCGATGAATGTCAAAGAATTGGTAATATCGGTAAGCGTCAGGAAATGCCTATGAATTATTCACTTGTTGTCGAACCATTTGACGTTTGGGGTTTTGATTATATGGTACCTTTTCCTTCCTCCAACGGGTACACTCATATTTTGGTTGCGGTTGATTATGTCACAAAGTGGGTAGAAGCTATTCCAACTAGTAGTGCTGATCATCACACCTCCATCAAAATGCTCAAAGAGGTTATCTTTCGAGGTTTGGAGTCCCTAGATGTTTAATGACTGATGGTGGTTCACACTTTATTCATGGTGATTTCCGTAAGATGCTTGCTAAATATGATGTTAACCATAGAATTGCATCACTCTATCATCCTCAATGTAGTGGTCAAGTTGAACTTAGCAATAGAGAAATAAAATTAATACTACAAAAAACTTTCAATAGGTCTCGTAAGAATTGGTCTAAGAAATTAGATGATGCACTTTGGGCCTATAGAACAGCTTATAAAAATCCTATGGGTATGTCTCCATACAAAATGGTATATGGTAAAGCTTGTCATTTGCCTCTAGAATTAGAACATAAAGCATTTTGGGCAATTAAAGAACTTAACTATGATTTCAAACTTGACGGTGAGAAGAGACTATTTGATATTAGCTCACTTGATGAATGGAGAACCCAAGCCTATGAAAATGCCAAGCTATTTAAAGAAAAAGTAAAAAGATGGCATGACAAAAGAATCCAAAAGCGGGAATTTAAAATAGGAGACTATTCTTTTGTTCAACACTCATTTAAGATTTTTTCTAGGTAAGCTTCTCTCCAAATGGGAAGGACCTTATGTTATCGAAGAGGTTTATCGTTTTGGAGCTATCAAGATTAATAATGCCGAAGGTACTAACCCGAAGGTGGTCAATGGACAAAGAATTAAGCATTATATCTCAGGTACGCCTATTAACATTGAAAGCAATGTTATCCAAACCATGACACCGGAGGAACACATAAAAGAAACCTTCCGGAACACTTCAGAATTCTGAAAAAGAGAAGATACGTGATACGGCAAGTAAACAGACTCCGAAAAATCCGCAAAAATATTATTTGTCAGTTTTGGAATATTTTAAAATTTTGGAAATAAAGAAATAAATCGGAAGGTGATCGAGGTGAGCACGATACACCAGGGCGCGCCAGGCACCCTTGTGCGCGCCCTGGTGGGTTGTGCCCACCTCGGACACCTCCCTGACTCCGTTTTCCTTCCATATGCTTGTTCTCCAAGAATAAAAATTCTCTATATATACCCCCCGACTGTTTTGACAACCGCATCGCAGAAAAATCCTCTGTTCTTGTTTCCTGCTATTTTCTTGTCAGATCTAGATCTCCATGGCTCCACCAAGCTCCTCCAAGGACAAGTTCTTCGAGAAGGTCATCAACCCGTACTTGCCGGAGGTGATGAAGCACCCTCAAGCCATCGAGATGCGTGAGGGGGTGCTCCACATCCGCGATGTTCAGGGACCCAAGAAGACCGGAAGCGTGGAGGCTAGGCTCAAGGCTGTGGAACAGGAAGTTTTCAAGTGCCAGAAGATTGTGGAGGGCGGACTTAGTGCCAATCACTCCATGATCACGGAATTCACCCATGATCAGGTGGTGGATGGCCGGTCTGTGAAGGACACCATCTCCACCCTCAACGATCAAATTAATTTTCTGCAGAGCCAAGTTTATGATCTTCAAAACCAGGTCTTTGAATATGAGGCAAGGTTTAAAGGTATGAGTTTAGTTGCCAGTTGCAGGACTCAGGGGACTCTTGCGTCAACTTATGATGGGGAGCCCTTGCCCTGGAAGCTGGAGGACAAGCATACTACATCATCGCCACCACCTACTTCATCACCACCATCAAAGGAGACTTGAGCACATGGGTATGGGAACTCCCCTTGGCTTGAGCCAAGCTTGGGGGAGGTGCCCCGGTATCGTATCACCACCACTTTTATTCACCTTTACCTATTTTAGTTCGATCTCTAGTTTTCCTTTGCTTTAGTTGAATAAAAGTTTAGCATGATCTATTTTCGTGTGTTAGTTTCGTGGCCTATCTATCTATGTAATCATGTGAAAGTTATATAATAAAGTTTAGTTTGAGTTTTTGTCTCTCTACTTTCTTGTTGCAATCAAAATAAAAGAAAAGAAAAATAAATGAAAAGAATCATATGCTAATCTTATGGTGAGTAATGACATCACATAAGGAAAAGTATAAGTAGTAAAAAAAATTGGAGATTGACAAACATAGCATTGGTCAATGATGCAATTCATGAAAGAATTAATAAGGGAAGAGAAGAGTCACATGCAAATACACTATCTTGGACATCTTTTATGATTGTGAGCCCCCATCAAATATTATATGTCAAAATTGTTGACGTTGGACAAGGAAGACAATGTTATGATTTATGTTTGTTCATATTCACATAGAAGTTATATTGTCATAGATCCTTCAACATGTGGTGCTTGCCCAATATCTTTGCTAGCCAAAATTCCGCACTAAGTAGATATACTACTTGTGCATCCAAAAACCCAAAACCAAACTCATTTTTGAGAGTCCACCATACCTACCTATGGATCGAGAAAGATCCTTCAAGTAAGTTGTCATTGGTGCAATAAGGCAATAAAATTGCTTCTAAAAGTGTTTTGATCAATTAGTGTAAGAGAAAATTGAGCGCTATACGAACTTATGATGGCAAAGTAATAAAAGTGACGGACTGCATAATAAAGGTTGCTATCATAGGGGGCAATATTGCGTGACGTTCTTTTACATTTAGGGATTGGGCATACAAATCAATAAGCGCATGATAACCTCTGCTTCCCTCTGCGAAGGGCCTATCTTTTACTTTCATGTATTTACTTTTATGCAAGAGTCAAAGTATTCTCCCCTATTCCTTTTTACTTTTTCCTTTTGCAAGCATCATGTGGTGAGGAAAGATCTAGGCACATATATCCAGTTGGATATGGGTGGGCATGAGTTATTATTGTTGACATCACCCTTGAGGTGAGTAAGTTGGGAGGCGAAACTATAAGCCCCTATCTTCCTATGTGTCCGGTTGAAACTTTTTGTTCATGGGTATGCCGTGAGTGTTAGCAATCATAGAAGACTAAATGATGGTTGAGTATGTGGACTTGCCAAAAGGCTCCTACATGAGACCCTTCCTGAAAATATGATGAATTGTAGTTGCAAAGTTGACTGAGAACATAGTTTGTTGGTTCCCAATAAGGTTTATGCTTCATACTTCTTTGTTGTGATGAATTGTTACTTGTTCATGAGAAGTTATATGATAAAAATGTATTGAAATAAGTTTTTTTGATTGAGTTTATTGCTGTTATGATAATAAGCATGATGCTACTATGTCCGTATTTTGTTTTTATCGACACCTCTCTCTCAAGCCATGTGGACATGCTTTTCAATATCGGCTTTCGCTTGAGGACAACCGAGGTCTAAGCTTGGGGGAGTTGATACGTCCATTTTGCATCATGATTTCCTACTGTTATTTACTTTGTTTTGTTGAATAATAATGCTTTGGGGAGTGATTCTAATGCCTTTTCTCTCATAATATGCAAGGTTTACACAAAGAGGGAAAATACCGGCAGCTGGAATGCTGGACCTAAGAAAAGCACATCAGAGATACCTATTCTGCACAACTCCAATGAAGCTAAAATTTTACGGAGATTATTTTTGCATTTAATAAAAAATACTGGAGCAGGAAACTACCGGAGGGGGCCTGCCAGGTGGGCACAACCCACCAGGACGCGCCAGGCCCCCCTGGGCGTGCCCTGATGGGTTGTGGCAACCTCGGCCCACCTCGGGTGCCCATCTTCTGGTATATGGTCACATTTGACCTAGAAAAAATCAGAGGAGGACTTTCAGGACGAAGCGCCGCCGCCTCGAGGCGGAACTTGGGCAGGAGCACTTTTGCCCTCCGACGGAGCGATTCCGTCGGGGGAACTTCCCTCCCGGAGGGGAAAATCGAAGCTATCGTCATCACCAACACCCCTCTCATCTTTGGGAGGCCAATCTTCATCAACATCTTCAACAGCACCATCTCCTCTCAAACCCTAGTTCATCTCCTGTGTTCAATCTTTGTACCGGAACCTCAGATTGGTACCTGTGGGTGGCTAGTAGTGTTGATTACATTGCGTAGTTGATTACTATATGGTTTATTTGGTGGAAGATTATATGTTAAGATTCATTATGCTATTCAATACCCCTCTGATCTTGAGCATGATTATTATTTGTGAGTAGTTACCTTTGTTCTTGAGGTCACGGGAGAAGTCATGTTGCGAGTAATCATGTGAATTTGATATGTGTTCGATATTTTGATGATGTGTATGTTGTGATTCCCTTAGTGGTATCATGTGAACGTCGACTACATGAAACTTCACCATTCATGGGCCTAAGGGGATGCATTGTGGAGTAGTTATTAGATAATGGGTTGCTAGAGTGACAGAAGCTTAAACCCTAGTTTATGCGCTACTTCATAAGGGGTTGATTTGGATCCAAACGTTTAATGCTATGGTTAGATTTTATCTTAATACTTTTCTTGTAGTTGCGGATGCTTGCGAGGGGGTTAATCATAAGTGGGAGGTTGTTCAAGTAAGAACAGCACCCAAGCACCGGTCCACCCACATATCAAATTATCAAAGTAGCGAACACGAATCAAACCAACATGATAAAAGTGACTAGACGAAATTCCTGTGTATCCTCAAGAACACTTTGCCTATTACTAGTGATTGTTCTAGCCTGTCCTTTGCCTCAAAAGGATTGGGCTACCTTGCTGCACCTTGTTTACCGTTACCGTTACTTGCTTGTTACCAATTATCTAGCTGTCAAACTATCTATTACCTAGAATTTCAGTGCTTGCAGAAATTACCTTGCTGAAAACCGCTTGTCATTTCCTTCTGCGCCTCGTTGGGTTCGACACTCTTGCTTATCGAAAGGACTACGATTGATCCCTATACTTGTGGGTCATCAGTACTTAGCTTTAAGAATAGAGTACCACAAGGTGTCAACACCCGTGGTCATGATTTTCCACCACCACTTGATCAAGAGGCAACTGTTCATAATAGCAGTGTTAATGATCCCCAACCCCCCAAGGTTCTTGGGTCTACAGATGATTTTCCACTTGACCAGTCTATATTTTCGTTTATTGTCCGCTGAATTCCAGTAAAAGGCACCCCTATGCTTATCAAACCCTTCATGAATGCCTATAGAAAGAAGATAGAAGCCCATAGTAAACATAGGTAAGGAAGAAAGGCATGCGTTAATCAGGGAAACCTTCCCATCATTCGTATTTTATCTGCCCCGCCAGGGCAGCACCCTGTTCCCCACCTTAGCAATGGTAGGAGCGTACTCCTTGGCATACAGTTTATCCGGGGAAATGGGAAGGCCCAGGTATTTAAAGGGAAAGGATCCACGATTGCAGTTAAGCAGTTGGGCCAGCCGCAGGGCCTCCTGATCATCCACACTAGTGACAATGACCTCGCTTTTGGAAAAGTTGATCTTAAGACCCGATATAGCTTCGAAGCACAGCAAAATGAACTTAAGATGGGCAATGCAGGCATCGTTTAATTCCACCATGATGATTGTGTCATCCGCGTACTGGAGATGAGAGATGCCCTCAGGGATCAGGTGGGAGATGACAGGGGAGATATGGCCACATGAGGCAGCCCTGGAAAGAATACGGGAGAGAGCGTCCGCCACAAAATTAAATAGAAGAGGAGAGGCGGGATCCCCTTGCCTAAGGCCCCTTCCATTTGCGAAGAAATTGCTAACGGTGCCATTAACAGAGATTGCCGTGTGGCCCCCCGAGACCAACTGCATAATTATGTGAACATAAGCTCCATCAAACCCTTTGGCAAGAAGGACCTATTTAAGGAAGGGCTAGCTGACCAAATCGTAAGCTTTCTCAAAGTCCAGTTTAAGAATCACAGCTTTCGCTTTTCGGATCCTGAGATCATGCACAATCTCGTGGAGACATAAGATCCCATCAAGAATGAATCTCCCTTTAACGAAGGCAGATTGGAAAGGGCTAAGGACTCTATGGGCCACGGGAGATAATCGACTGTCATAGCCCTTTGCCGGGAATTTCGCAAAGTTATTAATCAGGGCAATAGGTCTAAGCTAAGAAATCAGCTCGGCTCCTTTGATCTTAGGGATGAGAGAAATGACAGCATAGTTAAGGCGAGAAATATCTACCGTCCCAAGGCAAAAGTCCTGGATAATCTTACACACCAGGGACCGAAGTTGTGGCCAGAACTTCCTAAAAAAGGGATGGAGAAGCCATTTGGGCCCGAGGCCGCATTGGGATTGGCAGATCTGATGACCTCCCAGATCTCCTCCTCAGACAGAGGCAAAAGTAAGGCCTCATTCTCCTCCCTAGAGATTCTAGAAGGTATATCCCACAAGGAGCGAGAGATAGATGGGCCAGACTCCGGCTTAGCGAAGAGGAGAGAAGAGAAGAAATCAACAACATGGGCCATAATTAATGACTGGTCCGAAACTTTAACTCCATTAATAGTAAGGCTATCAATCGCACACCTCCTCCTCCTTCCATTAGCAATGGCAAAGAAATATGCCGTGGGGGAGTCACCCTTAAGGGTCCAGTTCAAAGTGCCCCGTTGGCGCCAGTAAATCTTGGACTGCTGATGCAACCGCATTAGAGCCTCCTCTAAGGCATAACAGACAGACCACTCACTCTCCGAAAGACCCGGGCCGTCAGCCACCACATCCAAGCTAGCCAGCTGGGCGTCCAAGGAGACCTTCTCCCGACGGGCATCCGCTGCCCTGTTACTCGCCCAACCACGAAGGAATTTTCGAATCGCATGAGAACACTTGTGCCAATCCTCCATGGGACCAAAAGAATGCTGACGGGAAGCAAGGAGTAGAGAGATTCTGTTAGCCAGCATGTCAACGAACCCGTCGACTAGGAGCCAAGAGGCATCAAACTAGAACCGAGAGGAGATGGAAGTCCTATCCAGACCCGCGTCTAGAATCAGAGGAGCGTGGTCAGAGCCCACAATCGCTCTGGCCTTTAAGGAGGCACGGGGAAATAAAGAATCCCAATTAGAACAGATGAAAACACGGTCCAGCACCGACCGGACCGGATTAGGTGGTTGGTCCATGTGAAGCGAGCCCCGACCCTAGGAAGCTCACGAAGAGCACAGTCCCTAATAAAACCGTTAAAAGCATCCGCGAGAGTCCAAGAGAAGTTTGGGTTATTCTTGTCCGAAGGAGCACGTAAAAGGTTAAAATCCCCTCCCAGCAGGATGGGAAGGGTACAAGCCTCAATTTAGGCAGAGATCTCGTCAAGGAAGAGCGCGGATAAGGAATGATCAGCTGGGCCATAAACAACCATGACTTCCCAGAGAGTGTTGAGACGCCGATGATGAACAACAGAGATAGCCCAGAAAATGCCATGGTCAAAGGTCACAAAATCAAACAGGTCACGCCTGGGGCCAATGAGGATCCCACCCGGGTGACCCGAGGCCGGAAGCCAATTCCAATCAAATCTGTCCATCCCCGCTACCGCAGATAGTTCGTTTGGGGAGAAGGAGTCTTTAAACGTTTCGACCAAACCAATGATATCAATGTTTTCCCCTCTCACTGTGTCCTTTAGCTGGTCTCGGCGTCCCCTAGCACCAAAACCCCTAACATTCCAGAATAGAGCTTTCATTTAGCAGACGGAGGCTGGACCTGCAGGGGGCCACGCAGGGTTTAGGGCGTTTAGAGGGACCCCTCTTAAGGGAGTTAGGACGACCATGGCCACCACCATTGACCACTCCCCCACGAACAACCGGCACAGTCGCGACCACATTCGCCTCGGCCAGCTCCTTGGCTTTAGCAATGGCCGCTTGGGCCATTTCATTTGCCCGAATGAGAGAGAGGATAGAAGAAGGAGAGCCAAAACCCGGGTCAAGAGTGATCCCAACATCAGAAAGAACATGTAGTAAATGATCATCGGTAAAGGAAGGCAAAACCAGCCAGACAGGAGAAGCAGAAGAAGGGGGTTGGTGGAGGTACCTTGGGAGGGCAGGTCTTTGGCCGCAGCACGACGCTCCGCACGCAGCGCCACTGGTTCCCCGGAATCCTAAACCCGGTGACTCTTGCGCGCCGTGGAGGTAGGTGACCGGAGCGGAGGGGAGAGAGCCGCAGGAGATGGCGTCGCCGCACCAGCATAAGAGCTAGATGCCGGGCCCATATCAGCCTCCAGGCGTCGGCACACACCAGCCATGGAGTGCTTGGAGCCAGACAGAGACCTACTTTTGGCGGAGAATTTCCTGACAGAGGATTTCTTCTTCTGAAAGCTCACAGGGTCATCAGCCGGGCGGGCAGGAGAAGGAGGCAGGTATTCAATCCCAGAGGTAGAAGGAGAGATTGGCCGAACTGGGACATTGGAGCAGACACCCGAGACCGGCGTGCCAACAGGAGCGATCTTCCCCCAAGTCACCACAGGGCAGATCCTCCCTACCAGCCATCGGCGCATCAGACTCTTCTTTCTGGGCGTCACCCACTGGGGCATTCTTCTTGCACAGATCACGGACCCCTAGATCCAAAGCTTCCCATTCAGATTGCGTGAAGTGCAAGTCAGATCCACCACTCGGGTCCTGGCCGCTAGCAGGACCATCCCCGTGCTTATCAGGCTTCGACGAATCAGAGGGGGGAGGTGGCCTGGGAGCATGAAGAGCCTCAGCACTCTCAACCCGCACCCGCAGCCTAATGCCACCAGAAGAAGGGAACACATCCACCACCCCATGCAGGCATAATGGATCCACACACCAGACTTTGATGCGAGCTGGACCAAGCTTATCCAGAGACTCACGATCCACTTCAATCGGCTTGCCAAGAAGAACACCAAAAGCCATCAGGAAGTGCTCAGATCTGAGGCCCACAAGAACATCGTCAACCAACACCCAGACATCCAAGAGAGGCCCCGCCGATTTGGAACCACTGGCTGCGGCCTTGACAGAGACCACGAGCTAGTTGTGCGGCAGGGTGAAGCTAGTGCACGAAGAGATCATCCTGAGACACTCTTTGGATGGGAACACCGCAGCAAATTCGAATTCAGATAGCTGATGCACCTGCCAGTCCCAACCCGCCTCATCCCAAATCCGGAGACCTTCCAGTAGCACCTGGGGAGAGATATTTTGCCCTTGCACAGTGATGATGGCGGCATTGGAGAGAGAGGGGGCAGTCACCACCATCGGCACCTCACTGTCGAGGGCGAAGAAAGAGCAACCAGGGAGCCCGAGCCCGTAATGCACAAAGACAGGGGGTTTGACCCGATTCTTGCAGTCAACCATGAGGTGGCCCTCAGCCCGACATATGAGACAAAACGGAGGGTTGCAGCATCTGGATTGGAAATGTCCCGGTTGGTGGCAGGCGAAGCAGGTGAGGGTGGAGGGGGGATTGGGCGTAGATGAGGAATGGCGAGGCGGGGGAGGGGGCAGGATGCCATCCCCAAGGCCAGAAGACGGGGCACCCGAAGCAGAGGCAGGGAAACGGCGAGCCTTGGAGATCTGATGAGGGGGGCCAAAGTTGGAGCGCTGAGGAAGCCGACCGCCAGCACCAGATCCAGGCGCACGCATCGGTTGGCGGGGGGGGGGGTCCCGGGAAGGAGGAGGCCTGGGGTTGGACGAGGCCGAGCCCGTCGCGCCACCGGCCGCAGCCACCTCCCAGGGATCCAGCCCCGGTGCCACCCCATCGCCAGAACCGGTGGCCCCCGAGCCAAAGCCGCTCAGCGACCGCGCACGCTCACCCCTCTGGCGCCACTCTGGCCCCGCAGCCCAGGCCGCACGGTCGCGAGCCACCTGCTCATGAGCCGCCTGGTCCGCCTCGAGCCTGGATCGGAGGGAGGCCTCATATTCCAGATCCGCGCCCTCCGTCGGAGAAATGTTAAGCGGTTGCTTTCATGTTTTACAACTTATCTCGTATGAGGGTCAATTTTAACAAATGTGATTTGCTTGCTATTAGTGGAGCATGAGATTACTAGGGTGTTGGCCAAGATATTCTGTTTCAAAGAAAGCTCCTTCCTACTGAAATACCTAGGTGTTCCTGTTCATTTTGCTACTCTTCAAAGAGAGGGAATCCGTCTATTATTGATAAAGTTATTTAAAAATATATGGCTGGAAGGTAAACTTCTTAGCTATGAGGCTAAGCGTGTACCCGTTCATACTTGCATTGCTAGTACCCACATGTACCTTGTGTCAATAATTAAATTTCCTAAATGGGCCACCAAGGCTATTACCTCCTAGATGGGTCATTTTCTATGGGAGGACATGCGGGAGATACATAAATACCATTTGGTAAATTGGGGCCTTATGTCCTAGAAAAAAAAATTTGGCGGTTTGTCCGGCGTCCCGCGCCCCGGTTGGCCGTGCTGCCGACCCCAGACCTTCCGACGGCGACTGGCGATGCCGTGGGTCTGGTTCGGGCGACTCCGGTGCTGCGCGTGATGGTTCGTCCGACCGGCGTGGTGATGAGGCCCGGGTCTCTCGCGTCTCCGACTCCGCTCGGTGGGACGACCGTCGCCCGCTTCGGGACTATGCCCCCGAGCGGCGGCGGAGTGAACCCCGACCGGACCGTTCTCCTCCTCCGCGCCGGTTCCCCGACCACCCAGGTGATGCTGCTCAAAACAAGAAGAAGAAGAAGCACAAGAAGAAGAGGTCCCGGTGGCTCCGGTGGCCGTCGGCCCCAAAGGCGGCCGCGCCCCCAGGACCCGCGAGGAGACGATGTGCATCAACTGTGGATGTGCGGGTCACTTTCGCTCGGAGTGTGAGGCCCCTCCCCGATGCCCCACGACCCTTGCCTACCTCGGGTACGGGACTGAAGGGGGCGGTTTCTACTACGTGGATGCTGCGATTGAGGAGGAGGCGGTGCGGCCGCACTTGGCGACGGTCACTCCTGCCCCCGAGCAGGACCTGCCTGCTGGGGTGGTGATCTCGGCCGACCTCATCCAGGCCGAGCTCGCCGCCTACATCGGTGACTTCCGCGACTCCGACTTCACTTGGGAGGTGACCGAGACGGCCCCCCTCGTCTTCTCGGTCCCCTTCCCCTCCGCCGAGCTGCTCCGTGTGTGTTCCCATGACCTCATTCGCTGTCCCATCAACAAGTTCATGATCTCCGTTCGTGCCGCTGATGCGGAGCCTGACCCGGTGCCGTCCTTGGAGAAGGTGTGGGTCCTTGTCTACGGCTAGCCTCGTGGTGGTAGGGCGGCGCCGCGGGGTGGCAAGCTTGCCCACATTCTCAAGGCGATCTCTGAGCCGGTGGGCAAGCTGGTGTCCGCTGATCTGGCGTCCTTTGAGGATGATGGCCCCACCCGCATTGAGATTCTCTGCCCCGCTCCGGCAGAGATTGATGGTCTGTCCTTGGTATTCTACTTCGGCAAGAATGGAAAGCGCCTCACCTTCGAGCTTGAGTCCCCGGTTCCTCAGGATCTGCTTGGGCCAGCCGCCGATGCCACTGTGCCTCGCTAGGGTGAGGGGCATGGTGGAGATGGGGCCTCACCTGGGGAGAGCTCCTCTGGTGAGGATGATGAGGAGGATGATGTGGTTCCGCCTGCTCCGTCCGATGGGCAGCGTAGCCTGGTTTCTGCTGGTGGTGGGTCCTCCTACCCTGCTGGGACGGCCTCTCAGGTGGCGTCGGGAGGTGGGTCTGTGGTCATGGCAGTCCCTCCCCCTGTCGCAACCCCGGTGGCTGACCTGGAGGTCATGGAGGAGGACGTGGTGAGTGTGGGGATGGAGGTGCGCCCCTCGTCGTCGCCGCACTCACCTGGGGTGGTCTGTTACTCGCGGTCGCCGGGGTCCCCCCCTTCTCCAGCCTGGGGGTCCCCGGCCTTGGAGCCGGCTCCGCCCTTGGACCTGGCCCTGGTGACCCCTACCGCGGCTGGTTCCAAGCTTCGGGGCGGGGCCTCCCCGCTGGTGGCCGCACGTCAGAGTGCGCGGCTGAGCCAGTCTCGGGTCCTTCTGCATGGCCGTGTTCCGACGATCCAGGAGAAGGCTGCCATGCGGGCGGCTGCTCGTGACTTGTCCTCAGGTACTTCCCCCATCCCTTCTGATCCCTCCTGTTCTGGTTCTCGGTTTTCTGTGCTTGGCTCCGCTCTGTTGTCACATCTAGCTGAGGTGGCTACCGATAGTGGCATCGTGTTCCGTGGCGAGAAGGGGCCCATCCTTGAGCAGATATCTGCTATCTGCGCCAAGGAGCGGCTTGATGGGGCGTTGGCTGAAGCTCGTGCTTATGCTGCGCGTGGTGAACCCAGCACCCCGGCGCACACTGACCCTGGTCATAGAGAGACCAGGGACAGTGATGCGCCCCCTCTGGAGACTGTGGTGGAGACACCCTCGGCAGTCCCTCCCCCGGTGAGGGAGCTGCGTGGGCGTCCTCCCACTCGTCTCAACCCCACTGAACACCGACTAGAGGTGTGTGGGTCTACCTCCAGGTCCGCTTCCCTAGGACCGGAGTCTTTTGCTGCCCCCCCTACGCGGGGGCGGCGTGGCCGTCCGGTGAAGGCACCCCCCGACCCGCGATTGACGGGCGGGATAGCTCGGCCCCGCTTGCGGGGCCTAGGAACTCCACTAAGGTTATTAAATGAAGCTCCTATGTTGGAACATTAGGGGCTTCAGCCTCTCTGGCCGGAGGCGTCAGCTCATCGAATATTTGCGTCAGGAGGAGATTGACATTGTGGGACTGCAGGAGACGATTCGCCAGGACTTTAGTATGCATGAGCTCCAGGGGCTTTCCCGCCACCAGTTTGCCTGGCAGTGGTTGCCTGCTACGGGGCAATCTGGGGGCATTTTGCTCGGAGTCCGGGAGGATGCTTTCTCGGTTGAGGATATGGACCGAGGGGAATTCTTCTTGAGCATGTCCGTCACTGACCGACGAGTCCACTTCAGTTGGGAGGTGATTTTCGTCTCTGGTCCTGCGGATCATGCTCGCTCTGCTGACTTCCTCGCTGAGCTTAAAAATAAGGTGGAGAGGTGCACCACTCCGGTGGTGGTGGCCGGGGACTTCAACCTCATTAGGTGGGCTTCTGATAAAAGCTCACCTAATGTTGATCGGGTCCGCATGCGTCTATTTAACGACTGCATTGCGGACCTTGCGCTCCGTGAGATAGCCCACGTAGGGGCTAGGTTCACGTGGACGAATAAGCAGGCGGACCCCATCCGGAGCGTTCTAGATCGGGTCTTTGTGTCGGCTCAGTGGGAAGTGATGTTCCCTTTGTGCTCGCTCAAGGCGGTCACTCGGATTGGCTCCGACCATACCCCCCTGCTTTTCTCGTCGGGGGATGAGGCCCCCCCTAGGACCCGTCGCTTCCGCTTTGAGACATTTTGGCTGGAGCAACTGGGTTTCTTTGAGATGGTTCGCGACCGCTGGCTTGAGGCGGTCGCGTCCCCGCCTCGTGTGTTTTGTGCTTTGGATGTCTGGCATCACTGTGCTAAATTGTCTCGTCAGGCCATGAAGGGCTGGGGGGCGAACCTTAGTGCTGATCTCCGGGCCCGTAAAGGGGCCCTGCTGGATCAGATTAAGGTGTTGGATGACCTTGCTGACGGGCAGGGCTTGTCACCTGACGACTGGCTTAGGAGATACGCCCTCGAGGCCTCGCTCATGGACATCTACAAGAGCGAGGAGCTGTTCTGGCAACGTCGAGGGGGCCAGAACTGGCTCCTTAAGGGGGATGCGAACACTGCCTACTTTCAGGCGATTGCTAATGGCCGCAGGCAGAAGTGTGCCATCCCTTTCCTCTAGGATGGGGATGTTCTTCTGGAAAGCCGAGATGACATCTCCACCCATATTTACTCCTTTTACAAGGAGCTGTTCTCGGCTGAGCCGCGCGGAGGGGTCTCTCTCTGCGCTGACTTCTGGCTGCTTGCTGACCAGGTCTCCGATGCGGAGAATGCGGAACTTACTCTCCCATTCTCCCCTGAGGAGGTGGGGCGAGCCATTGCGTCTATGAAAGCCTGCTCGGCCCCGGGGCCGGATGGCCTCCCGGTAGTCTTCTTCCAGAAATTCTGGGAGATCTTACGCCCGGTCATTATGCCCTTGTTTCATGAGTTCTATATTGGAACCTTGGACATGGCTAGGATTAACTATGGTGTCATATCCCTGATCCCCAAAGTAGTTGGGGCGACGGATATTCGGCACTTCCGCCCCATCACGGTGATCAACGTGTTGGAGCGAATCTTTGCGAAGGTTTGTGCAACTCGCTTATCCCCGGTGGCGGAAAGGATTGCTCACCCCCTTCAGTCCGCGTTCCTGAAGGGCCGGCGGATCCATGACGGAATTCTTGCCCTTCACGAGATCGTCCACGAGGTGGCGTCGAAGGGGCTTAAGGGGGTCTTCCTCAAATTGGACTTCCAGAAGGCATATGACCGTATGGACTGGTCCTTTTTGAGGTTGGTGATGGAGCGACGAGGATTTGACGAGAGGTGGTGTTCCTGGATCATGCAACTGGTTAGATCTGGGAACACGGCGATCAACATCAATGGCGAAGTGGGACCCTTTTTCCAGGCTTCCAGAGGGGTAAAGCAAGGGGACCCTGTCTCCCCCTTGCTTTTCAACCTCGCAGTTGATGCCCTTGCGGGTATCTTAGATAAGGCCAAGTTGGCCGGCCACCTTAAGGGTGTAGTTAGTCACCTCATCCCGGATGGGGGGGTTACCCACTTACAGTATGCGGATGACACCATGATTATGGTGGAAGGCTCGGACTCGGACATTGTTAACCTTAAGTTCCTTTTGCTCTGCTTTGAGGAAATGTCTGGACTTAAGATTAACTTTGATAAGAGCGAGGTGGTGGTCCTTGGCTATTCTGAGGCTGAGCAGCTTCGGATCGCGGATAACCTCAATTGTAGGTTGGCGTCATTCCCCATTTCTTACTTGGGGATGCCCCTGGCTGAGTCCAGGATTTTGGTGAGTGGGTATGATCCGCTTGTGGGACGAGTAGCGTCCCATGCGGAGCCCTGGTGCGGTAGGTTCACTTCTAAAGCTAGCAAAACTGTCCTCATTAGCTCTAACCTTGCCAGCCTCCCCATGTATATGATGGGGATGTACATCTTACCCGAAGGTGTGCATAGCTCCTTTGACAAGGAGCTGGCTAGGTTCTTCTGGCAGGCAGGGGATGGTCGGCCCAAGTACCATATGGTGAAGTGGGCTGACATTTGCTTGCCGAAGGACCGAGGTGGGTTGGGCATCCCTGCATCTCGCCGGATGAACGTGGCGCTTATGCTGCGTTGGGTTTGGCGGATCTTGCGGGGAGATGGGGGGTTGTGGCTGCAGCTGGTTGAGTCCAAGTACTTGCAGGGCCAACCCCTCTTGGCTTGCTCACAATCGGCTGGGTCCCAGTTCTGGAAATCTATTCAGGCCATCAAGGAAGAGATTAGGCTGGGTTTGCGTTTCTCGGTTGGCAATGGGTCTGGGACCCAATTTTGGTTGGACCCCTGGCTTGAGGGCGAACCCCTACGCTTGCGGTTCCCGAGGCTCTTTGCGATTTGTGAGGACCCGGCCATTCTAGTTTCTGCGGCTGCTTTGGAGGAGGGATGGAACATTGCGTTCCGCCGCTCTTTCGGACCGGAGGAGGTACGGGAATGGTCCGACCTGAGGGAAGTAGTCCCTCTTCCTCTGTCCCAGGACCCTGACACCGTTTCTTGGAGTCTTTCCCCTTCGGGTGAATTCTCCGTTAGCTCGGCCTACCAGGCATTATGTCGTATGCCGGTTTTACAGTGGCTATCCCCACTGTGGAAGGCACCGTTGCCCTTGAAGATTAAGATTTTTGTATGGCAGCTTCTCCGAGACCGTCTTCCTTCGGGGACAGAGGTGCTGAAACGCCATGGCCCGGGCAATGGCCTTTGCCCTTTGTGCCATGTCCCGGAAACGGGAACGCACATTTTGTTTTCTTCCGTAGCAGCGCAGGCACTTTGGTGCTTTGTTCGTGAGGCTCTAGGGCCAGAGTGGGAGGCCCAT
The DNA here is from genome assembly GCA_039707655.1 of Elymus sibiricus. NCBI lineage: Eukaryota > Viridiplantae > Streptophyta > Magnoliopsida > Poales > Poaceae > Elymus > Elymus sibiricus. The sequence continues at coordinate 208,290,019 of CM077663.1, forward strand.
GACCTTGCAGGGTTTCTGCAGGTTAGGGCCACCCAGGTTGGCCGTAAGCGCCGACTGTTCTGGCTCATCTTCGCGGCTATGATGTGGACTCTCTGGACTACTCGCAACAAGATGGTGATTGAGCGGGTGTTCCCGCGTCGTGCCTCTGACTCGTTCTTCAAATTTCTTGCCTTCTTGCAGCACTGGCATCCGCTCGCTAGGCCGAGGGATCGTGATCGACTTTAGCTATTCCTGGACGCCCTGGTGTCTACCGCGCGTCGGCTCTCCGACCGCTCGCCTGCTTCGTAGCTTGCCCCTGGTGGCCGTTTGTTTCTTCTTCCTTCATTTGGGCGTCCTTGTGCTGTGGCCCCAGCATTTTTCTTTTATGACTGTGCTTGAGTTGTGGTTGTATGGACGTATGCTTTATCTATAAAGCGGGGCGAAAGCCTGTTTCGGAACTTAAGAGAATTCAATATGTCTTCATTGGCCTCTTGGGCTAGGAAATATTTTGTTGGAGGTGAGAATAATTGGTTATCCCTTGTGGATTATAAATATCATACAAATAAACCTAAGATCCTTTGGTCCAGAAAGAACACGTTCTCCTTTTTTGGAAAGGTGTGACTTGAGCCATGACTGGTACCAGACCCTTTTAGAAGTGGGTGCTTGATATTTGCTTTTGGCATGATGTTTGGGCAGGTGAAATTTCTTTAAAAACTGAATTTTGGGTGTGCTTGAACTCTGTTAACAACCAAATTGTATTGTTGCCAAGTTGTGGGGTGGTCAAGTTTTAAAATTGGCAATTAGAAGATGTGTGCATTCTAACTTTTTGGATAAGTAGCATGATCTCATAAATGTCCTTTCTTGTTTTAACCCTAATGATTTGGCTCAACTACCTTGGCGAGCGCTGTGAACAGTTTTTATGTTGTCTTGATGCCGCGTTTTAATAAACGCGGGGTAGGGGAAACCAGTTTCGATCAAAAAAAAAATTTGTTCATACTCTTTTGGAAATTTCGACGGCGTGGGAACGCAACAACTACTACTAGTTTTGTTTAGCAAGTGGGTCGTCTAGGGTGCAATGGCAAGTGCGCGAGGCCGCCAACTCTGATTAACTTAGCCACCTCTCCCGGTGTGTGGAGGCAACAAGCCGTCCACGAAATATGCCGAGTACGCAATCAGGCGCCCTTGGAGTCCACCAAATGGCGTGCGTTCTTTTTAGTTTCTGGCCGCGATGTCCAAAACCCCGCTGTCCAGACAATTTCGGCACTCCCCGCAGTCCAACCCGCCACTTGCCCAGTCGCTGCCCGCGAAGACCGGGCTTATAAACGGGCAAGTACAGGAGCTTATCAGCTCACGCAGGCACCCGGTGAACTAGCAGTGCCCCTGCCTGCACACCCTCTCCCTCCCTCCCTCCCTCCCTGCCTCACATACACACACAGGGAGCGTCCATGGCGGGGACGACCCGGCTGGAGGCCGGCGGCGGCGACGGCGAGTACACGCAGGACGGCACCACGGACCTCCACGGCAACCCCATCCTCCGGTCAAAGCGAGGAGGCTGGAGAGCCTGCGGCTTCGTCGTAGGTAACTGCTTTACTACTCACCAGTTAGCTAGCTAGCTAGCTAGCGAAATCATCTGCTCCACCTCCGGTGCTTCTCAGCTGCTTCTCTCTAGCTCCGTCCTCGTAGCCATGGGTCCTCCTCCATAGGCGCCCATGTCTTTCTTTTCTTTTGTTAAACCAAAAACAAAATAGTGATCTTATCGGGCGATGGAGGCGCATGTTAGTTGAGCAGTAAGTGCGTGCGAGTTTATTTTTCCCTGCTGGCCACGTGCATAGATATGGCATGTTCAAGGGAATCATGAAACGGTTTGGTTAGGATCGGATTGGCGATAGATAGCTGAAGAGATGGAACCGGCCAACCCAGTATGGCACCCACGCGCTCTCTGGACATACGCCCGTCTGCAGTAATGGATGTACTAGTACTTGCGAATTGACAAGCAAGACAAACCCGATCGCAATAAATTTGCTATAGACCGGCGGTTGTTACAAAACGATGGAGACAATGAAAGGGCACTGTGCATAAATTACCACTCCTAGAGTCCTAGGATGCTGTGATACAAGTTAGTTTAGGATATTAGCAGTATTATTTGTTTAGTTCATGGTTTTTTCATTATAAACAGTAGGCAGCAATGTGTTTAGGCCAAACACAGAAGCAACGAGTTGGGTTTGCCATAGGCCAAACCAGAGTTTGCGGAGCAGAAAGCATGTGTATTAGCAGTATTTGTTTAGCGCATGTTCGTTTTCATAATACAAAATTTTCCTATCACTGGGGATTGTTACACTCGCTTGTGTTTTGTATGTTGTATGTAGTATATGTTACTCTATCCGTTCACGAACATAAGATATTTTGGATATTTTAGTATGAACTATATATATGGAGTGAAATTAATGAACAAGCACGCAAAAATACGTCTATATACATCAGAATAAAGAAAAGTTAGAACATTTTATAATAGCGAACTGAGCGAGCATATCAGAGTATGTATGTGTAGTATATATATGACTTTTTATGTACTAGTATGTACTAATTTTCAGTGTATTATTTTATATGTACATATGAAGGTATTTTCAAAATGAGCGTGTCTAGCTCTCATCTAGATGAGACTTAACGAAGTCACATCTAACTCCTACAACATTTGATTTTGATGAAGATTCGTGCATGTTTATTATTTTTATTTGTTGTTTGATTATCCAAATGATATGTAGGAGTTAGATGGGACTTTGTTATTTCTCATCTAGATGAGATTTACCAAATCCGTTTCAAAATATAATAAAATCTCTGGAGTCACGTGCAATCATATATTGATCGCTTTAAAAAAATAGATATAATATATAAACATATTTCAACTTGTCTGCTGCTAGTGGAACATAGGTTTTGGAGTTAACCGTGTGTACTAACCTACGATCACGAGCCCACTTGTGATTTTCTGAGAGGACGAGTGAGTCCAGCCGATCTGTACTTACTATATTTATAATTGCTCGTGGTAAGAACGATAAGCTCGCAGGATACTCCCTGCTTCCAATTTACATCGGCCAAAACTGGCTGGATGATTACAAGTGTTCAGGTCCCTTTCAGAGGTCAACGTCTGAGAACGTTCGTTTTCTCTCTTGTTTTGTTCCTGAAGCTGATTCACACTTCACACCATGAACTTCCTATGGAAGATTTCCTTTTCTTTCAACACCAAAAAGATCCAATGATGATTTATAGAATGATGGTTATGGTTTTGGTGACAAACGCCGACCTCATTGGTGTAAGACCCATGCCAACTTCCCATCAGAAAAAAAAAAACATGAGAGCCGGAAGATCTGCCAGGGTGGTCCCCAGCTACGAGGACGAGTGAAAATGTTACGCAAGCCGTCTTTTTTCTTCTACTCCCTCCGTCTCAAAATAAGTATCGATGATCTAGGATAAAATTTATACTAGTTTAGTACAAAATCTGCGACACTTATTTCGGGACGAAAAGAGTACTACGCATGCAGTAGTATATATACTTTTTGGAGCTAATTTAGCTGATTCATTTCTGGACTCTTATTATAAATCCCAAGCTTTACTTATTTGTTACTTTGACGAAAGAAAGAAGAAAGTGCAGCATATGCAAATATTAAAATTGTGCTTGGTTTTAATTTGGGCTGCATTATGAATGTGCGGCGCAGTGTACGAGGTGTTCGAGCGGCTGGCCTACTACGGCATCTCGTCGAACCTGGTGCTGTACCTGACGACGGAGCTGCACCAGGGCACGGTGCTGTCCGCCAACAACGTCACCAACTGGGTGGGCACAGTCTGGATGACGCCCGTCATCGGCGCCTACATCGCCGACGCCCACCTCGGCCGCTACCGCACCTTCATGGTCGCCTCCATCATATACCTCCTCGTAAGTCGCCGTCCTTCTTCTTCTTCTTCTTCTTCTTCATGCCGCCGCCGCATTTTTTGTATTGGTTTCCCCCTCTGCTCTTCTTCCGGTGGGCGAGTCTCACCTCCGCTGATGATCGCCACAGGGAATGATCCTGCTGACCATGGCCGTGTCGCTGCCGTCGCTGAAGCCGGCGAAATGCGGCGTCGGCACGGCGGACACCAACTGCGACCACAAGGCCACGAGCGTGCAGCTGGGCGTCTTCTTCCTGGCCCTCTACATCCTCGCCGTCGGCACGGGCGGCACCAAGCCCAACATCTCCACCATCGGCGCCGACCAGTTCGACGAGCACGAGCCGCGGGAGCGCCGGCAGAAGCTCTCCTTCTTCAACTGGTGGATGTTCAGCATCTTCTTCGGCACGCTCTTCGCCAACACCGTCCTCGTCTACATCCAGGACAGGATCGGCTGGACCGTCGGCTACGCGCTCCCCACCGTCGGCCTCGCCGTCTCCATCGCCGTCTTCAGCGCCGGGACGCCCTTCTACCGCCACAAGCCAACCTCCGAGAGCTCCTTCGCCAAGATGGCCCGGGTCATCGTCGCCGCCGTCCGCAAGTGCCGCGTCCCCGCGCCCGCGGACCCGCGCGACCTGCACGAGCTCGATCCCAACCAATACGAGAAAAAGAAGACGTCGCCGCTGCCGTACACGCCCAATTTCAGGTGCCCATACATCTCCAAACTACTGTACGTCAGATTGTTATGTAGTATATGTGGTCTCGTAAATTAACCGCCCTTCGTTGCCATTGCTGGGGTTGCAGCGTGCTGAGCAAAGCGGCTGTGAAGATCGAGGGGAGCAGGAGCACGTCACGGTGGTCGCTGAGCACGGTGACCCAGGTGGAGGAGACGAAGCAGATGCTCAAGATGCTGCCGGTGCTATTCATCACGTTCGTCCCGAGCGCGATGCTGGCGCAGATCAACACGCTGTTCGTGAAGCAGGGCACGACGCTGGAGCGGCGCCTTCACCACTTCGAGATCCCGCCGGCCAGCCTGCAGGGGTTCGTGACCATCTCCATGCTCGTCTCCGTGGTGCTCTACGACCGCCTCTTCGTGCCTTTCATGCGGCGGCTGACCAAGAACCCGCGCGGCATCTCGCTGCTCCAGCGCATGGGCGTCGGGCTCGTCTTCCACATCGTGATCATGGGGATCGCGTCGGTGACGGAGCGGCACCGGCTGCGCGTGGCGATGGCGAACGGCATATTCGAGAGCAAGGGCACGACGATCCCGCTCTCCATCTTCGTGCTGCTCCCGCAGTTCGTGCTCATGGGCGTGGCCGACGCGTTCCTGGAGGTCGCCAAGATCGAGTTCTTCTACGACCAGGCGCCCGAGGGCATGAAGAGCCTCGGCACCTCCTGCTCCATGACCAGCCTCGGCATCGGCAACTTCCTCAGCAGCTTCCTGCTGTCGACGGTGTCGCGCGTCACGAGCCGGCACGGGCAGGGAGGCGGCTGGATCCAGAACAACCTCAACGCCTCCCGGCTGGACCACTACTACGCCTTCTTCGCTGTCCTCAACTGCGCCAACCTACTCGTCTTCTTCGCCGTGTGCCGGATGTACGTGTATAACGCCGAGGTCACCCACGTCGTTGATGGTAGCAGCGGGGAGAAACAGAAGCCGGAAGTGGCGATGCAGCCACAGCCATCTGCTCTCGCAGGCGCAGTAGAAGTTCATCCTTGATATTCCCTCCAAAACCCTCATCAATCGAATTCAAAGTGTTGTGAAATACTAGTACTGCACGGTATCATATGGAAAGAAAAACCACATTAGCTATAGAATTGAAAATAAGAATAATAATAGAAAAGAAAAGGGCCAAACGTAAAATTGGTGAACACCAACTTAAAAACCCAATAAGAAGAAAATTAGAGTCCAGATGGAAAATGACCAATACACTAGTTATTGAAGTGAAAACAACTTTCAACCGCGGATGTTGCTAGTAACATGATTGCAAATGAGATTAGCAGGGTGTGTACGGTGACATTATAGCAAAGGTTGTTATACATACATAAAAGTGACATGATGATGTGATATGGACAAGCCTCTAAGGTACCCCCATCTTCACGAACCGAAGGTGGTTGAGGAAAAACACGATAGACACGAGGGGAAACAATCAAATCAACACACATAGATGCAAATAAAGATACACGTAGATAGATCATTGATCCAAATCATCCAAAGGGAGATGGAACAAGATATGATTCTTCCGAGTCCAAAGACAAGGAGGGCTCGATGCTTCTATGAAGCCTTTCTTCTTCACGAGTGGAGCTCATGATATTCCTCAAAGAATGTACTCTGATGGAGCCTTCCCCACAAGAGAAGGTCTTGATTCGACTAGGGAAGATGATCCCACAAATGGAAGATACATGAGAAAGCTCTATGGTTTTTAGTTCTAGTGTTTGCTAACCCTAGAGAGGAGGTGTGGAAGAGATTTTTATAGTCTAGCTCACGAAGGGGCAAGTGAGGAGGGGAAACATACATGGGCTGAGCCCAGCTCACTGCGTGCAGGCAGGGTGGCGGAAGTTTCAGGGTGGACCGGAAGTTCCGCTGGTCGGATGTTCTGGGCAGCTTCTGGGATATCTAGAGAGTTCGCACAGGCGCGCATTAGGGAGGCCGGATGTTTCGGGGTGGTGGCTGGAACTTTCGGGATTTCCAGAGGCCCTCGCTTTGCCTTCGGAATGGCGTCTTCATGATCCATTCATTCGTCTTCGGTTCCGTCGCCTTTTCCATGCTTTTCTCACGGATTGTGTAGGTGCTCGCTTGTGTACGACCTCCTCTATTGCATGGTTGCCACTTGTTTCAAACCAAAGGGATAGAAGTCACCTTTGCATTATTTCGATAAGCTTAATGAGAAAGATCTTTGCGAGTGGATGTGAATGGGACAAAACACACAAGGGTGTTCATCCAAATGTAGCTCTTTTGAGCTCTTTTTGTTAACTCGTGTTTTGTGGGAATTGGCGTAGTCGTTGAGGCCTACACATGCACAAACAAAAGCAAAGAATGCATGTGCATGATAATTGAATGCATCATCCATCATGATGCATCTCTTATCTTGCACATCACCATTAGCACAAAACATGGTTAATGAATAAATGGTGTATGCATGGCTTATGCCATAGCAATAATGGTCATCATGCATATTGTGAAAGAAGGAAAGCAAGCATGCTTCACATGTAATATGTCAAAGTCTCCAATCATATCCTTGCGCAACGAGTGGGATGCAATCGCCTTGTCATAAATTCTGATAATCTGGAGGTCATTGAAACCATGAACAATGGCAGACGGTTAGCAGGAGTAGCGGCGGCAGTTTTTGATCATTGCTATTTTCCCGCCTATGATTTCCCTATTTGTAGGTTTAAACATTGTAATACAGAAGCAAATAAAGTTGCACACGAGCTCGCTAGATTAGATAGATTTTCATGTACTGTTGATTTGTTTGAGGATCCTATGAATGAAATTGTATCTTTCCTCACGAACGATGTATCTGTTATATCGGTTGAATAAAGTTCATATGTTTTTTAAAAAGAAACTATGGGGCATTCTCATGTCTAGGAATAAAAAACATTATTGCAGTCGGACATAGCAAACAGTAATCACCTAACATGAGAGAGGCAACATGTGGAGTTGGCTCTCATGAACCGTTCGATCCCTCCTTATTCGCTTCGTCCTCCTTCCCCCGCATTGAACACTTCTTATTTCCCCAACAAATCGCTCTCGCACGGTGTCGTGGTTTTGTCACAGCAGATGTCCTCGCGAGAGAACTTAGGTGTGAGGCCATCGCAACTAGGTGGCAGCTTGAACGGGGTTGATTAGAATCGAGAGACGTGAGTTTTACCCAGGTTCGTCCCCTCGCGGTGGAGGTAAAAGCCTACGTCCTGCTTTGTATGTATTGATGATGATGATGATCTCGATTACAAGGGTGCTCTTTCGCTACCTCTAGTCTCGAGGGTTTCTAATCTGTCTATCTCTAATGACTTCACCTCCCCCTCTTGGGGTGCCTTGCCCCTCCTTATATAAGTTGAAGGGGTAGGCTTACATATAGAGTCCTACTAGGACTAGGACTAGGACTAGTCTCTCTTGAATCCTAATCCGGGTCTTGCTTCTCTTGTGAGGGAATTCTTCCTCTTCTTGGGACTTCTCTACGAGCCGGCCCTTCGGGCCTCCGCATGAGCCACCTTTTGTCGGGGCGCACACTGGGCCTTAGGCCTTGTCGTCCAGGTCGACCCGGTAAACAGGGGGACCTTACGAGCCGTCGAATGGTGGGCCGGGTCATTCCTCTTGGCCGGGTCAAACCGTGGGGAATATCCCCAACATTAGCCCCCAGGTTAGCTTGAATTTATTCATGGTAAGCTCCTGAAATAAGAATAATAAATATGTTAAGAGACCGGCTTGCTCCACTAGCCAGCTCATTTCAATGAAGTGGCTCCTCGAAAATCCGGGTTTCTTCTTCATATCAACAAGCTGTCTTTACAATCATCTTGCTTGTCAGTGTCATTTGCAATAAAATATTGGGAATAAAACACCCATATGCCGTTGAGTCGGCCTCCAATGCTTTGGCTTGATGAAATTGGAGATAAGAAAACCATATGAAGTTGAGCCGGCTTCCATTGCTTCGGCTTTGATGAAAATATTGGGAATAGAAATTTGTCCGTTGTTAAACCACTTCATGGGACGCGGGGACCTTGTCGGGTCATCAGACGTAGTGGATGCCAACTTAGGATAAAAATATTGTTGATTTATGGATGTAGAACTTGCCAACTTGTGAAGCCGGGTTGCTTATATAGATTCTGCCGGGTCGTGATCGTTGGTGCTGCCAGGTCAAACAACTGGTCTCCAGTTGAATTGATGAAATTATTGGAAATAAAGAAATCTGTGTGATGTTGAGCCGTCTTTGAATTCTTCGGCTAGATAAAATTATTGGGAACCAAAGATCCATCTGATGTTGAGGCGGCTTCTAGGCCTTTCTATGAATAACTTGGAGAATATGATCTTTGCAAACCTCCACCAAGAAAATGGGATCCTTTCTCAAAATTGACGGCTTGAAGGTGTTCTTCTATTTTTTTTGATATATCCATATTACCTGTAGCCCCCAAGCTCCGAGATTATTAGTTTATGATGACTTGGTGCTTTGCGTAGAACAATATCTTGACTGTGTAGCCCCCAAGTGCCGAGTTGTCTTGCCTGCAGCAGCCTGGGACTTATAATTCTGTTTGAAGACTGGCTTTCCGCAACATAAACAAATATAGATATGTATGTATGATGCATTGTGCAATGATGCAATGCAGGATGATGTATGTATATGATAACAGAGTATAAAAATGCCGGCTTTCGAGGCTCGACACAAAGACCGGCTTTCGAGGCTCGAGTCTTGCTTCAATGAAGCGGGTGTGATAACCCATGGTTTATCCTCGCTCTCTGCAAGCCGTCTCTCACGTGACTCAAGCCGGTGTTTTAACCTTGATAAATTCAGGGTCCAGATGGATTGACTTATCAAGAGTACACGGGGTCACCTGTTCGGAGTAGCATCTTGCAAACAGGCAGGTTTAACCATATATGTATTGGCTTGTAGCTGAGTCAAAAGCGTTGTTAAAAGCTAACTCGTTGAGTCAAAAGCCCCCAAGTGACCTATGATCATGGAAAATCTCAGGATAGGATATACAGGAGACAATGCTACTCCTGAAAAACATCTGGGGTGCAGATAAGCCGGCTTTATTCCATTGATCATAATATGATAATATAATGATCCAATAAGGCAGGATACCTATGTTTGAATAGCGCATCATGACAGCTGGTCCTCTTTGGCAACCTTTAATTTTTCGCCCATAAGGCAGGGCACCCATGTTTGAACTGCGCATCGTGGCAGCTAGTCCTCTTGGGCGACTTTTAGTTTTTCACCAATAAGGCAGTGCATCCATGTTTGAACTGTGCATCGTGGCAGCTAGTCCTCTTGTGAGACTTTTAATTTTTCGCCAATCAAGCAGCATCCCCCGGGATCGGGTTGTCTTCCTTGCAATGACCCGGGATTATTGTATTTCTTGAAACTGATCAAATCCGCCGAGCCATGTCTGTGTAGCTCCCGAGTCTTAAGTCGACTCAAGGAGGCGTCTTAAGAGTCTTCATACTTGGTTGTGGCATAAGCCGGCCTAAGGTTGACGGTTGAACGATGAAATTTATTTAAACTGGAGACGATGTGACGAGTTGATGATCTTCGTGATGCTCATCGTATGTCCTTGGCAAATGTCATGGCCGAATTGAGTTCATATGCCTCTTGACCCATTCTTTGTTATTATCTCTTGGTCCGGCTCTCCCGGCTCCTCCAGGGCCATTTTTTTTCTTTTCAGCTGGCTCTATGAATTTTGCCGGCTCAAATGATGGCCGACTCAAATGGTAGCTTCTCCAGGGATGGTTCCTCTGTGGCTCTCATGTTTCTTTTGATATGTGGAAGTAGACCGGATCGCGGGGATAACAGGCCAATGTGCCTATCCACTGAACAACCCGGCACGGGTGGAGTCTGATAATAGATATATATATCTCTTCTTTTGCTCCAGCGTTGTTGGTGTAGACCGGACCGCGGGGGCGGCGGCTTACGTGCGTTTGTTGGGCTGCTCATACGGGCGGGCGCAGCCCCGGTCAGTTGATGTATACCGGACCGTGGGGGCAGCGGCTTGCGTGTGTCCGTTGGGCGCCTCCTACGGCGGGCGCGGCCCCGGCATGTTGATGTAGACGCGAGAGCTGGCTGGTAACTTGGCGTGGATGCGGGAGTTGACCGCGGCGTTGGAAGCCGGCACGGTTGCGAGAGACGGCCGCGATGTTTGGAAGCCGGCGCGATCACCCGAGTTGCTCGTGGCGCGTTGATATAGATCAGATCACACGGACGGCGGCCTGCACGCCTGTCTGTCAGGCAATGCGACGTGGATGGAGGCTGGCGCATAATGGTATTGGCGCGAGCTCCGTATTTGCGGTCTATCGCCATGCCACTTTTTTAATAAACAATTTACATGTGTAAAAATATAACATGTCAAAGTATTTATTTTAAAGAACTTTAATATGTGCTAATAAAATAGATGGAACAGATAGCACCTGGTTTTTGTTGTCGGATGAATATGGATACCGGTGCAGGATAATGCTGATCCGAGTCACACGAAAAAGATAGCCTTCACCGTGTGTTTTTAGGCCAGGTGCCCCTCTCTCTCTCTCTCTCAGTCCTATCGGCCCTTTTATGTTTTGCCTCGGACAACAAAGTCTGGTGAAGGGGGAGGTGGGGGAGCAACCAACACAAAACCGGCGGCTTGATACGTCCATTTTGCATCATGCTTTTATATTGATATTTATTGCATTATGGGCTGTTATTACACATTTTGGTACAATACTTATGCCTTTTCTCTCTTGTTTTACAAGGTTTACATGAAGAGGGAGAATGCCGGCAGCTGGAATTCTGGACTGGAAAAGGAGCAAATCTGAGATACCTATTCTGCACAACTCCAAAAGTCCTGAAAATCTATGGAGAACTATTTTGGAATATATAAAAATTATTGGGCAAAAGAAATACATCAGGGGACCCACCAGGAGGCCACAAGCAAGGGGGGCGCGCCCTACCCCCCTGGGCGCGCCCTGCAGGCTTGCGGGCCCCCTGGCAGGTCTCCGGTGCCCATCTTCTGCTATATGGAGGGTTTTGACCTGGAAAAAATCATAACAGAGCTTTCGGGACGAAGCGCCGCTGTCTCGAGGCGGAACTTGAGCAGAACCAATCTAGGGCTCCGGCGGAGCTGTTCTGCCAGGGAAACTTCCATCCCGGAGGGGGAAATCGAAGCCATCGTCATCGCCAACGATCCTCTCATCGAGAAGGGGTCAATCTCCATCAACATCTTCACCAGCACCATCTCCTCTCCAAACCCTAGTTCATCTCTTGTATCCGATCTTAGTCTCAAAACCTCAGATTGGTACCTGTGGGTTGCTAGTAGTGTTTATTACTCCTTGTAGTTGATGCTAGTTGGTTTACTTGGTGGAAGATCATATGTTCAGATCCTTAATGATAATTAATACTCCTCTGATTATGAACATGAATATGCTTTGTGAGTAGTTACGTTTGTTCCTGAGGATATGGGATAAGTCTTGTTATAAGTAATCATGTGAATTTGGTATTCGTTCGATATTTTGATGAGATGTATGTTGTCTCTCCTCTAGTGTTCTTATGTGAACGTCGACTACATGACACTTCACCATTATTTGGGCCTAGAGTAAGGCATTGGGAAGTAATAAGTAGATGATGGGTTGCTAGAGTGACAGAAGCTTAAACCCTAGTTTATGCGTTGCTTCTTAAGGGGCTGATTTGGATCCACACGTTTCATGCTATGGTTAGATTTATCTTAATTCTTCTTTCGTAGTTGCGGATGCTTGCGAGAGGGGTTAATCATAAGTGGGAGGCTTGTCCAAGTAAGGGCAGCACCCAAGCACCGGTCCACCCACATATCAAATTATCAAAGTAACGAACGTGAATCATATGAGCATGATGAAAACTAGCTTGACAGTAATTCCCATGTGTCCTCGGGAGCGCTTTGCTTAATATAAGAGTTTGTCCAGGCTTGTCCTTTTCTACAAAAAAGGATGGGCCACCTTGCTGCACCTTTGTTATACTAGTTACTGTAGGAGATATGCCCTAGAGGCAATAATAAATGTTATTGATTATCTCCCTGTTCATAATTAGGTTTATGTTCCATGCTATAACTGCTATGGTTCTCGAGTCTGCAATAACCACGAGGCTCGGAGGAAGACTCATACGCACGTGTGGAATAATAAACGGTAAAATGTATTCCTAGTCTGGCCTCTAAGACTGGCTCAAGTATTGCATGATGATCCTGTTTTCCTGATCATGGGCATGGCTATGCCGGCAATTTTGAGGGCACAATGTTAGAAGAACATTTGTGTTGAATCGACCCGAATTGATGTTATGCTATGAGATTCATTCGTCATAAGTTAATGGTTTATAACACAGAGATGGTTAACGTTTGCATAATTCCTTAGACCATGAGAGTATCGAGTTTCTTCATGCTTGCTTCATGAACTTTGGGGTTTGTTAAACGTCATCCGTAAATGGGTGGCTATTACGGCGGCTTATGGGTTCATGGAAAAGTATGTCAAGTAACTTGATAGCTCAAGATTGGGATTTGCTCCTCCGACGATGGAGAGATATCTCTGGGCCCTCTCGGTGTTACGGTATCCATCATCGTCTGGCCAGACACTTTGTGATTTGATCACGGGGATGCCGGAACACGGGAACGAGAAAAGAGAACAATACCGGTAACGAGGTAACTGGCATAGTGGACAAGTTGTTGATCCACGGGGATGCCAACAGGTCTCACCTCGGGTATTTGTAACATATCGCGAAGCAACATGAATAGCACATGGCAACTGGAGGTTCACTCGAATATTCATTCGTGTGGGTATATGGGTCAATATGGATGTCCACGGCTCCGATGTTGATTATTGATCGGAAGGGGTTCCGGGTCATGTCTATACTTCACCGAACCTATAGGGTCACATGCTTAAGGGTCATCTATCTGCTGAATACTAGACAGGGAGTCTGAGAGAAATTCAACGAAAAAGTTTCGGAGACAACGGAAGAGTTCCGGAGAGAGAGAGAGAGAACACCGGAAGAGTTTCGGTAAAACCGAAAAGTTGTTTCGGAGTGTACCATAAAGTCAAATTGGTTTCGGCACATGCCTGGAAATTATTGGAAGGTACCAGAATTGTTCCGGTAATTTCTGAGGTTTTTCAGAGACAAAAACCGGAAATGTTCCGGACTGCCGGAACCGCTTTAGTTGCTTTTCACAGATGAAAATCACTAAACCGAAAAGTTGTTTCGGAGTACACCATAAAGTCAAAATGGTTTCGGCACATGCCTGATAATTCTTGGAGGGTGCCAGAATCGTTCTGGAAACTTTCTGGAATTTTCCGGGATGAAAACCGGAAATGTTCCGGAGCTGCCGGAACCGCTTCAGATGCTTTTCGCAGATGAAAATCACTAAACCGGAATTTTTTCGGATCACGTCGAAAATTATTTTAGTGGGTGCTGGAAATGTTCTAAGCCCACATAAATATTTTCGGTTCGAACGGACGCTGAAAAATGTCATCGTGAATAGTGAAAGTGCTTTTTGGGTGGCTTCTTGGAGAAGCCACCTTGAGGGCCCTTTGGTATTTTCCCCCTTGGCTTCTTGGAGAAGCCACCCTTGGGCTTGGCCTATAAATAGGGGTGGAGTGGGCTGCCTAAAGACTCACTCTTTCTCACATACACATGCCATCTGATGTTATCTGGCTTCTCTCTCCCTCCCAGCGAAATAGTTTCGTAGAGCCGAAAGGTTGTCTGGGTTCCGGTGGGAACTAGTTCTGGACGGCGAAGCCCTGCCGGATAGATGACACCGTATGTGTGCAACTCTATAGAGAGATCGTAGTTTCGGTCTTAGTTCGAGAGTGCCTCCCGAAGGGCTGTCCGAGTGACCGTCCGAAATTCTGAGGTCCTCCCGAAGGGCTGTCCGAGGATCCGTCCGGTGGGACTATCCGAGGGACTGTTCTGAGGTCCTCCCGAAGGGCTGTCCGAGGATCCGTCCGGTGGGACTATCCGAGGGACTGTCCTGAGGCCTCCCGAAGGGCTGCCCGGAGATCCATCCGGGGAGCAAGCGAGGGAGTACATCCTCGCGGTTGGGAGGTTGTAAATCCTAGCTGCGGGCAGCGGCGTAGACAAGCCCCGGGCTGCCCTGGCCATGGCCCGGGGCGTAGCGAGTGAACGTAGCGCTAACTGTAGCAAAATCATCGCACTGTAGCTACAGTACCCACTGTAGCTTGAAGGCTTGCCCGGGGTGTGAAATATTCCTGGCTACGGCACTGGCTGCGGGGATCTGCACCGCCGATTGTCATCGACTCTACTTCCGCTGCGCTACGAGTCGGTAACAAAGATCAAACCTTGTATGCAGTCTCCATAGTGGTCCTGGGCTGGTGCGTAGGTCGGAGATTTTTGTTTTCTGCTGTGTTACCCTACAGTGGCATCAAGAGCCGTGCTATGCGTAGATGCAGGTTGCGATCTAGAATACATAGAGATGTATGGGTGTTGCACAATATAATTAGGTAGTAGATGAGTTCTATTACTGAAAATTATTTGTGCGGGTAGCAGATGAAATCTGTTACCCGATGTTCCTGTTGCTTCCCCTGAATTTGCGTAGTCCTGATCCTGACGGCATGGTGGAATCTCACAAAGTTCTGGCAATCCGCGATCCTTTCATGCTGCTCCTGAGTATGCTGATTGACAGATCAACGAAGTGCTAACAGTTCTTTGGGTTCCACCATAGTTAAAGAAAGATGGATGTTTCGCAGACGAAAGGGCAATGCAGATGTGATCTGCACGGGAGTCACGCGTATGACGAAGTTTAGTATGGGGCTCAAGATTTTATTATCTCGTGTTTCATACACCCTGGAAAGTTAATCTAGCAACTTGAATTATCATACTTGATGATGAACGTTGGTAGCTGCGGTTTGAGTCAAAACCTTAGAAGCCACGTAAAATAAAATTTTGTATGAACTGATTAGAGGCGTCTAACTTGGTTTTGCAGGATGGTTTGCATGTGCATATGATGTGGTATAGCAGTGCTCATATTAATTTGATTATGTATGAGATGACTATATGATGTAATATTAACATGACCTGCGTGTCATGATTCGGCATGATGGCTGGAGCCATATGATTGTCACTTTAATGACCTGCGTGTCAACCTTAAGTAATGCACTTATTTTATTAGCTATAGAGATAGCAATATTATCTGGTGCATCGACAAGGTGGTGGCAATCTTCGCGAAGGTAAACACCGACGCGAATGCCGAAGACGAAGAAATACCAGACTTCTCCGTCAGAAAGGGCTATACCATATCATGCTATTATGAATTGCCTGAGATGTTTATCCCTTATGATGCACCCTTTTGATTGCGCGGTAGTCGCTTTTATTAGGGTGATCTCTCACAAAAATATCAAGTAGTTAGTGTTCTCCCAAGTGTAGCACCGTCACGTCACCTATATCTTCGGGGTATCACATGGATACATGGGTACGAACGATTAGAGAAGTGTGAGGTGGGTGAGTTGAGACCTCGCAGCGATATCACTTGGTTGTCTTGACGTTGTAGCTTGAAAGTCCTGAGCTCGGAACACGCCCATCGAAAGATGAACAAGAGTCACATAGAGATGTGATTGGCAAGTTGGCCTACCGATTGCAATTCTCGTCACTTGAGATGGATACATCCTTGGCGTTGAATTGTAATTTGGATCTTGAATCGCTCACAATCAATTATGAGAGATATTGATTTGAGTGGGAGCGCACTGTAGAATTACCTTGTTTAATTCCCAGTGCAATTAATTATGAACTTTGTCTAAGTGTGGTTTGCATAATAGTTGTAGAAGAATGGCTCGCGTTTCCACCTTCCCTATTAAAATTGAATAGTTGTTAAATATCTGGTTAAAACTTTACGGTTGGTAACGTAATGTGAGGATTGTCCTCAACAGTGCCGAGAAGGACTTTGTCCTATCGCATACTTTCGGTATTCTACCGCTAATGCTATGGATGATATGACTCTCGTCCTTCGATCCAAAAGCTAAAATTCCGTTACGGTCAAGTGAAATATGTTTGCTTCCATGAGACCCGAACTTCGAAAGTTTGGATAGTTATGTGATATTCATGGAATCTGAAAATCATTTTCAGAGACAGACAAAGGCTAAAAGATATGAGATATCCAAAGCAATGTTTGTTTGCAAACTATTAGTAAAGGTGTTTACTATGTGTTTGACTGATAAGAGAGGGATCCAGAAGAACGCCTGGCATATGATGAAAGGTGAATAAAACAACAACTTAAAGAGAAAGGAAGTGTCCGAAGGGTGTTAGTGAAACTTTCACGCCTAGGAAATCTGGGGCTAACGCCACTCATAAGTTGGGTGCTTATTCTGAGAGTAGGAGGAATACTGAAAGTTAAACTGTTAGAAGTATGAAGGCAGTAAGAAAGAAGACTGGAATATCCAGCTCATGTATGAATGTCATACAAGTTTTTAATGTATAGAAGGCTGGTCAAAGATATAGTTCTTGGGAATTATGGTTAAACATGTTAATCACTAATTCTTGGGTATTGTGAGTTGATCACAAAGATACCCGCTCGATTGCATTCTGTTGCGACTCGAAGCAAGAACTACTATGGCCTGAAAGACTAGCCAGGAATGAGGTCTTGATACACGCTGGGAACATAGTAAAAGTTACTATACCTTCCATCGGCGTATTACCTATGTATTTATTTTCATAATTCATTTAGAGTTTCACACTCTAGCCCTTTGCATAAGGTATCTTGCAAGAAGGTTGTTCATAAGAGAACTTTTGATGTTCGGTGTTATGAATAACATAAGGGCCATACTTTCATTATGAATGAGACGTGTGTTATGAATATTGATAAATAATACATTACCTCTGGGTTTACTTTCATAATTCATTTTAGAGTTTCATACACTCTAGCCCATTGCACAATGTTTGTTGCAAAAGAGTTGTTCATAAAAACAACAATTGGTGTTCAGTATTATGAATAACATGAAGGGCCATGCTTCCATCCTAGATGGGATGTATGTTATGAATATTGATGGAAATATGATACATCCATAACACTGACGCTAAATGTCGCAAGACTAAAAGAAATACCACACAAGTGTGGCACTGCATTTGGTCACATTGGAGAAACCCGCATGGAAAATTCCATTATGATGGATTTTGAAGTCGTTTGATTTTGAATCATCTGACACTTGCAACTTTCCTCTGAAAAGTGAAGTGACTGAAATAC
The DNA here is from genome assembly GCA_039707655.1 of Elymus sibiricus. Classification (NCBI taxonomy): domain Eukaryota; kingdom Viridiplantae; phylum Streptophyta; class Magnoliopsida; order Poales; family Poaceae; genus Elymus; species Elymus sibiricus. The sequence goes on from CM077663.1 coordinate 208,307,803, forward strand.
CGTTCACAGGCCATAAGGAACGAGCAAAGAACATATTGGTGATCATACATTATGATGTGTGTAGTCCAATAAATGTTGTTGCAAGTAGTGGATTTATCTATCTTCAGAAATGACTCAAGTAGATATATGGATATTTACTTGTTGAGACGTAAGTCTGGATCTTTTGAATTCATTCAGAAGGTTTTCAAAAATGAAGTAGAAGTTATTGTAACAAGAAAAATATGTTTCTACAATTCGATTGCAGAAAGGAATATTTGAGTTACAAGTTTAGCGAATGTCTGATGAGTTATGAAAGGGGTTTCATAACTTGCACCTCCCGAAACACCACTGCAAGTGGAAAGTCCATGAAGATGTAATCGAACCATTTATGACATGGTAAGATCAAAGATGACATAAATAAATTTGCCATTACCCCTTTTAAAAGAGTGATGCTTTAGAGACTGCGGCTTTTACACTGAAAAGAGATCCATCAGGTCTGTTGAAATGACGCCATGGTATGGTACGCCCAACCATGTTACATCTTTTCTTAACATTTGGAATATGGGGCTTGTGTAAAAGGTTACAAACCTATTCCAAATCAGACAAGTGCTACTTTGTAGGTTATCCCAAGTCATTGGGTATTCCCCCACCACTATACCGAGGCAAAGGATTTTGCCACAAAACGGTATGCTTTTAAAGAGAATAGTTCTTAAAAAAGGTGAGTGGGAGGACAGTGCAACTCGACGAGATAACCAGTATCTTCGTCATCAGATCAAAGGAAAGAAACCTTGGAAGTGATTCCGGAGTTTCCTACTGCTACTGATACGTAAGTCTCTACAATAAAATGTATGGACTTCGGTCGAACTTGCAGCTGAACCACGTAGGCAAAGCTCGTGCAAATCTATCAGGTGCGCAAACGAGATATTGTTGTTAGACAACAGTATACCTACAATACACAAGGAAGCGTTGATGGGCCCTGACTCCGGAATTGGCTAAATGCCAATACAATCCGAGATAGTTTCCATATAAGTGATTCGAGATTAAAATCTTGATACACCTTTCGGAAGACTTAGAGTCTAACGAATATTTATGGAACTAAAAACTGATACGGATAAAATGTTTTATCCATAAAGCTCGACTTGTTGCAATAACAAGGTCAAGGAGTTGATTACGATGAGATTGTCTCACCGTAGCGATGCTTGAAGTCGGTTCGGGTTGAACTAGCAATTAATACATATTTCAATCATGAGATATGAAACATGGATGACAAAGGGATTTCCATCTGATGGAAATGAAACCTAGGACTTGTATGTGATACAGTCCAAAGTAATTTGTCGATCCAGAGGATGCTAGTAAGTATGCAAACTTCAGAGTTCCAGCGATGGACAAAAGAGAGCAAAGTGGAGTTGGAATCTTCGTTTTTGATGGAATGATCAAAGGGGTTTGACTTCATCAAATAGGTATCGAAGATGCTTGTGATTCAAGAAAGTAAGTGGGAGCATAATAATATTTCTAAAAACCTTGTGTACTTGACACATTGTTAATTGGAAATAAATTTCTTGACACGAATTAAGGACTTCATTTGAAAATAGTTTTTTGATGAAGTGCTTGGGCTAAATAGCCTCAATATTAGGCATGATGATCTATGGAGATAGATTTACCTAATAGGGCTAAGCAATGAATACATATTGACAAGATGCTAAAACTTTTTAGCATTTAAAACGCCAAGGAGTGATTCTTGCCGAAGTCACATGGAAAGAGTTTTTACAAGACTCGGTGTCCCAAAACACTGATGAGTGAAATACATGATGGAGATTCCACACACTCTTGTGTTTGGATTAATCATGTATTCCATGGTATGTAAAACAACCAGATATGTCCGATACTCCAAAGTTGTTGCGAGTATGGATACCAAAGTGATCAAAGTACTGATCATAGGACAACAGTGAAAGATGTCATTAAAGTACTAGAGTAGTAGTGATGACATGTTTTCTCGCAAGCAGAGATTATGAAGTGCTCGTTGTAAGTAATTACATCGATACAGTCTTCATCAATGCTCCATGCGATTTTCGATTTAAGTTAAGGGTTTTGTGTAATACATAATATGGTGGCACGGTAGTTGGAAATTGTTCCAAACAAGATACTATGGCGAATTCTATAACAAAGGCTAAGTATGTTGACGCTTAAGAAGCGACAAAGAAGTTGTTGAATCATATAGTTCATTCATGAACTTAGTATGGTTCCAAGATGGCTTTGGTCTATGGGACACTATTGCAGATAATTGCTCCATAGCTCAGTCTGAGGAATCAGGTTTCGACCAATGATTCACACATATGCAAAGCCAAGTCCACACAAAATATGAATTTTGTGAAAGCGTGAAAACGCGAGGATATGCAAAGTTACACACGGAGCTGAAGTCGTCAGATCCGTTGGACATCAGGCTATACCACATGCGAAGCATATTTTACACCAGTATGCCATAGGTGTAAAGTGCATTAGCATTGACTAGATTATTGACTCTAGTGCAAGTGGGAGTCTGTAGGAGATATGCCCTAGAGGCAATAATAAATGTTATTGATTATCTCCCTGTTCATAATTAGGTTTATGTTCCATGCTATAACTGATATGGTTCTCGAGTCTGCAATAACCACGAGGCTCGGAGGAAGACTCATACGCACGTGTGGAATAATAAACGGTAAAATGTATTCCTAGTCTGGCCTCTAAGACTGGCTCAAGTATTGCATGATGATCCTGTTTTCCTGATCATGGGCATGGCTATGCCGGCAATTTTGAGGGCACAATGTTAGAAGAACATTTGTGTTGAATCGACCCGAATTGATGTTATGCTATGAGATTCATTCGTCATAAGTTAATGGTTTATAACACAGAGATGGGTAACGTTTGCATAATTCCTTAGACCATGAGAGTATCGAGTTTCTTCATGCTTGCTTCATGAACTTTGGGGTTTGTTAAACGTCATCCGTAAATGGGTGGCTATTACGGCGGCTTACGGGTTCATGGAAAAGTATGTCAAGTAACTTGATAGCTCAAGATTGGGATTTGCTCCTCCGACGATGGAGAGATATCTCTGGGCCCTCTCGGTGTTACAGTGTCCATCATCATCTGGCCAGACACTTTGTGATTTGATCACGGGGATGCCGGAACACGGGAACGAGAAAAGAGAACAATACCGGTAACGAGGTAACTGGCATAGTGGACAAGTTGTTGATCCACGGGGATGCCAACAGGTCTCACCTCGGGTATTTGTAACATATCGCGAAGCAACAGGAATAGCACACGGCAACTGGAGGTTCACTCGAATATTCATTCGTGTGGGTATAGGGGTCAATATGGGTGTCCACGGCTCCGATGTTGATCATTGATCGGAAGGGGTTCCGGGTCATGTCTATACTTCACCGAACCTATAGGGTCACACGCTTAAGGGTCATCTATCTGCTGAATACTAGACAGGGAGTCTGAGAGAAATTCACCGAAAAAGTTTCGGAGACAACGGAAGAGTTCTGGAGAGAGAGAGAACACCGGAAGAGTTTTGGTAAAACCGAAAAGTTGTTTCGGAGTGTACCATAAAGTCAAATTGGTTTCGGCACATGCCTGGAAATTATTGGAAGGTACCAGAATTGTTCCGGTAACTTCTGAGATTTTTCAGAGACAAAAACCGGAAATGTTCCGGACTGCCGGGACCGCTTTAGTTGCTTTTCACAGATGAAAATCACTAAACCAAAAAGTTGTTTTGGAGTACACCATAAAGTCAAAATGGTTTCGGCACATGCCTTATAATTCTTGGAGGGTGCCAGAATCGTTCTGGAAACTTTCTGGAATTTTCCGGGATGAAAACCGGAAATGTTCCGGAGCTGCCGGAACCGCTTCAGATGCTTTTCGCAGATGAAAATCACTAAACCGGAATTGTTTCGGATCACGTCGAAAATTATTTTAGTGGGTGCTGGAAATGTTCTAAGCCCACATAAATATTTTCGGTTCGAACGGACGCTGAAAAATGTCATCGTGAATAGTGAAAGTGCTTTTTGGGTGGCTTCTTGGAGAAGCCACCTTGAGGGCCCTTTGGTATTTTCCCCCTTGGCTTCTTGGAGAAGCCACCCTTGGGCTTGGCCTATAAATAGGGGTGGAGTGGGCTGCCTAAAGACTCACTCTTTCTCACATACACATGCCATCTGATGTTATCTGGCTTCTCTCTCCCTCCCAGCGAAATAGTTTCGTAGAGCCGAAAGGCTGTCTGGGTTCCGGTGGGAACTAGTTCTGGACGGCGAAGCCCTGCCGGATAGATGACACCGTATGTGTGCAACTCTATAGAGAGATCGTAGTTTCGGTCTTAGTTCGAGAGTGCCTCCCGAAGGGCTGTCCGAGTGACCGTCCGAAATTCTGAGGTCCTCCCGAAGGGCTGTCCGAGGATCCGTCCGGTGGGACTATCCGAGGGACTGTTCTGAGGTCCTCCCGAAGGGCTGTCCGAGGATCCGTCCGGTGGGACTATCCGAGGGACTGTTCTGAGGTCCTCCCGAAGGGCTGTCCAAGGATCCGTCCGGTGAGACTATCCGAGGGACTGTCCTGAGGCCTCCCGAAGGGCTGCCCGGAGATCCGTCCGGGGAGCAGGCGAGGGAGTACATCCTCGCGGTTGGGAGGTTGTAAATCCTAGCTGCGGGGATCTGCACCTCCGATCGTCATCGACTCTACTTCCGCTGCGCTACGAGTCGGTAACGAAAAAGATCAAACCTTGTATGCAGTCTCCATAGTGGTCCTGGGCTGGTGCGTAGGTCGGAGATTTTTGTTTTCTGCTGCGTTACCCTACAGTTACTTGCTACCCGTTACGAATTATCTTATCACAAAACTATCTGTTACCGATAATTTCAGTGCTTGCAGAGAATACCTTACTGAAAACCGCTTGTCATTTCCTTCTGCTCCTCGTTGGGTTCGACACTCTTACTTATCAAAAGGACTACGATAGATCCCCTATACTTGTGGGTCATCAAGACTCTTTTCTGGCGCCGTTGCCGGGGAGTGAAGCACCTCTGGTAAGTGGAACTTGGTAAGGAAAAATTTATATATTGTGCTGAAATTTACTGTCACTTGTTACTATGGAAAGTAATCCTTTGAGGGGCTTGTTCGGGGTATCTTCACCTCGACCGGAAGCACAAAGAGATGCTCCTCAACCTACTACACCTACTGAAAAAATTTATTATGAAATTCCCTCGGGTATGATAGAGAAACTGCTAGCTAATCCTTATGCAGGAGATGGAACACTACATCCTGATTTGCATCTAATGTATGTGGATGAAGTTTGTGGATTATTTAAGCTTGCAGGTTTGCCCGAGGATGATGTCAAGAAGAAGGTATTTCCTCTATCTTTGAAGGAGAAGGCATTGACATGGTATAGGCTATGTGATGATATTGGATCATCGAACTACAACCGATTGAAATTGGAATTTCATCAGAAGTTTTATCCTGTGCATCTGGTTCATCGTGATCGGAATTATATTTATAATTTTTGTCCTCGTGAAGGAGAAAGTATCGCTCAAGCTTGGGGGAGGCTTAAGTAAATGTTATATTCATGCCCCAATCATGAGCTCCCGAGAGGAATTATTATTCAGAACTTTTATGCTCGGCTTTCTAATAATGATCGGTCCATGCTCGATACTTCTTGCTTTGGTTCTTTTATGAAGAAAGATATTGAATTCAAATGGGACTTATTGGAAAGAATTAAACGCAACTCTGAAGATTGGGAACTCGACGAGGGTAAGGAGTCAGGTATAAACCTTAAGTTTGATTGTGTTAAATCCTTTATAGATACCGATGCTTTTCGTGAATTTAGCACTAAATTTGGACTTGACTCTGAGATAGTAGCTTCTTTCTATGAATCTTTTGCTACTCATGTTGATCTCCCTAAGGAGAAGTGGTTTAAATATCATCCTCCCATCGAAGTGAAAGTAGTTGAACCTATTAAGGTTGAAGAGGAAACTATTACTTGTAATGTTGATCTTGTTATTCCTACTGCTTACATTGAGAAACCACCTTTCCCTGTTAGAATAAAGGAACATGCTAAAGCTTCAACTGTGGTTCGTAAGAGTTTTACTAGGACACCTACACCCCCTGAACAAATTAAAATTGAACCTGGTATTACTATGGTTAAAGATCTCTTGGTTGATAATATTGACGGGCATGTTATTCATTTCTGTGATGAAGCTGCTAGAATTGCTAGACCGGACACTAAAGGTAAACATAGACCTATTGTTGGCGTGCCTGTTGTTTCTGTTAAAATAGGAGATCATTGTTATCATGGCTTATGTGATATGGGTGCTAGCGTGAGTGCAATTCCCTTTTCCTTATACAAAGAAATTATGCATGATATTGCACCAGTTGAACTAGAGGAAATTGATGTTACTATTAAGCTTGCTAATAGAGATACTATTGCACCAATTGGGATTGTTAGAGATGTTGAAGTCTTGTGTGGGAAAATAAAGTATCCTACTGATTTTCTTGTTCTTGGTTCCCCACAAGATGATTTTTGCCCCATAATATTTGGTAGACCCTTCTTGAATACTGTTAATGCTAGGATTGATTGTGAGAAAGAAACAGTTACTGTGAGTTTTGGGGATGTGTCTCATGAGTTCAATTTCTCTAAATTTTGTAGACAACCCCATGACAAAGAATTACCTAGTAAAGATGAAATTATTGGTCTTGCTTCTATTGCTGTGCCTCCTACTGATCCCTTAGAACAATATTTGATAGACCATGAAAATGATATGCATATGAATGAGAGGAATGAAATAGATAAGATTTTCTTTGATCAGCAGCCTATTTTGAAACACAAATTACCTGTTGAAATACTTGGGGATCCTCCTCCACCCAAGGGTGATCCCGTGTTTGAGCTTAAACAATTACCTGATACTTTGAAATATGCTTATCTTGATGAAAAGGAGATATATCCTGTTATTATTAGTGCTAACCTTTCAGAGCATGAAGAAAAGAGATTATTGAAAACTCTGAGGAAGCACCGTGCTGCTATTGGATATACTCTGGATGATCTTAAGGGCATTAGTCCCACTCTATGTCAGCATAAAATTAATATGGAGCCTAATGCTAAACCAGTTGTTGATCACCAACGACGGTTGAATCCTAAGATGAAAGAAGTGGTAAGAAATGAAATACTAAAGCTTCTGGAGGCAGGTATAATTTATCATGTTGCTGATAGTAGATGGGTTAGTCCCGTTCATTGTATCCCTAAGAAGGGAGGTATTACCGTTGTTCCTAATGATAAAAATGAATTGATCCCGCAAAGAATTGTTACAGGATATAGAATGGTAATTGATTTTAGGAAATTAAATAAAGCTACTAGGAAAGATCATTACCCTCTACCTTTTATTGATCAAATGCTAGAAAGACTATCCAAACATACTCATTTTTGCTTTCTAGATGGTTACTCTGGTTTCTCTCAAATACCTGTGTCAAAAGAGGATCAAGAAAAGACCACTTTTACTTGCCCTTTCGGTACATTTGCTTATAGACGTATGCCTTTTGGTTTATGCAATGCATCTGCTACCTTTCAAAGATGTATGATGGCTATATTCTCTGACTTTTGTGAAAAGATTCTTGAGGTTTTCATGGATGATTTTTCCGTTTTCGGAACTTCTTTTGATGATTGCTTGAGCAACCTTGATCGAGTTTTGTAGAGATGCGAAGAAACTAATCTTGTCTTGAATTGGGAAAAGTGCCACTTTATGGTAAATGAAGGCATTGTCTTGGGGCACAAAATCTCCGAAAGAGGTATTGAAGTTGATAAAGCTAAAGTTGATGCTATTGAAAAAATGCCGTGTCCCACGGACATAAGAGGTATAAGAAGTTTCCTTGGTCATGTTGGTTTCTATAGGAGGTTTATTAAAGACTTTTCTAAGATTTCTAGTCCACTTACCAATCTTTTGCAAAAAGATGTTCCATTCGTTTTTGATGATGATTGTGTAGAAACATTTGAAATTCTTAAGAATGCCTTGATTACCGCACCTGTTGTTCAACCACCTGATTGGAACCTACCCTTTGAAATTATGTGTGATGCTAGTGATTATGCTGTTGGTGCTGTTCTAGGACAAAGAGTTGATAAGAAACTAAATGTTATTCATTATGCTAGTAAAACTCTAGACAGTGCTCAAAGAAATTATGCTACTACTGAAAAGGAATTTTTAGCGGTTGTGTTTGCTTGTGATAAGTTCAGACCTTATATTGTTGATTCCAAAGTAACTGTTCATACCGATCATGCTGCTATTAAGTATCTTATGGAAAAGAAAGATGCTAAACCTAGACTTATTAGATGGGTTCTTCTGCTACAAGAATTTGATTTGCATATTATTGATAGAAAGGGTGCTGATAACCCCGTAGCAGATAACTTGTCTAGGTTGGAAAATGTTCTTGATGACCCACTACCTATTGATGATAGCTTTCCTGATGAACAATTAGCTGTCATAAATGCTTCGCGTAATGCTCCATGGTATGCTGATTATGCTAATTACATTGTTGCTAAATTTATACTGCCTAGTTTCACGTACCAACAAAAGAAAAAATTCTTCTATGATTTAAGACATTACTTTTGGGATGATCCACACCTTTATAAAGAAGGAGTAGATGGTATTATTAGACATTGTGTACCTGAGCATGAACAGTAACAGATCCTACGCAAGTGTCACTCCGAGGCCTATGGGGGACACCACGCTGGAGATAGAACTGCACATAAGGTACTACAATCTGGTTTTTATTGGCCTACTCTCTTCAAGGATGCTCGTAAGTTTGTCTTGTCTTGTGATGAATGTCAAAGAATTGGTAATATTAGTAGACGTCAGGAAATGCCTATGAATTACTCTCTTGTTATTGAACCATTTGATGTTTGGGGTTTTGATTATATGGGACCGTTTCCACAATCTAACGGGTATACTCATATTCTAGTTGCTGTTGATTATGTTACTAAGTGGGTAGAAGCTATTCCAACTAGTAGCGCTGATCATAACACTTCTATTAAAATGCTTAAAGAAGTTATTTTCCCTAGATTTGGAGTCCCTAGATATTTAATGACTGATGGTGGTTCACACTTTATTCATGGTGCTTTTCGTAAATTACTTGCTAAGTATGATGTTAATCATAGAATTGCATCTCCTTATCATCCTCAGTCTAGTGGTCAAGTAGAATTGAGCAATAGAGAAATTAAATTGATCTTGCAAAAGACTGTTAATAGATCTAGGAAGAATTGGTCTAAGAAACTTGATGATGCATTATGGGCTTATAAAACTGCTTATAAAAACCCTATGGGTATGTCTCCGTATAAAATGGTTTATGGTAAAGCATGTCACTTAACTCTTGAACTAGAACATAAAGCTTATTGGGCAATTAAAGAGCTCAACTATGATTTCAAACTTGCTGGTGAGAAGAGGTTATTTAACTTTAGCTCACTTGATGAATGGAGAACCCAAGCCTATGAGAATGCCAAGTTGTTTAAAGAAAAGGTTAAGAGATGGCATGATAGAAGGATACAAAAGCGTGAATTCAATGTAGGTGATCATGTCTTGCTATACAATTCTCGTTTAAGATTTTTTGCAGGAAAACTTGTGTCTAAATGGGAAGGGCCTTACATTATCGAGGAAGTATACCGTTCCGGTGCCATCAAGATCAACAATGTCGAAGGCACAAACCCGAAGGTGGTGAACGGTCAAAGAATCAAACATTATATCTCAGGTACTCCCATAAATGTCGAAACCAATATTGTCAATACCATAACTCCAGAGGAGTACATTAGGGAGACCTACCAGAACGTTTCAGACTCCGAAAAGGAATAGGTATGTGGTACGGTAAGTAAACCGACTCCAAAACTTTTTCAATGGCAATTTTTATCCGTTTTGGAATATTTAAAAAATTAGGAAAATTTAAAGCAGTCCGAAGAGTGCACGAGGAGGCGACAAGCCAGGGGGGCGCGCCCTACCCCCCTGGGCGCGCCCCTGTGGCTTGTGGCTACCTCGTGTACCCTCCGGACTCCGTTTTCTTGTGGTATACTCCTTAGGGTCGGTAAAAATTCATTATATAATCTCCTGAAGGTTTTGACTCTCGTATCACGACAATACCTCATGTTTTCATTTTGAGCTGTTTCTGCAGCAGATTTAGATCAACATGACGTCCCCAAGTGCTTCGAAGGACAAGTTTTTCGAGAAGGTCATCAACCCCTACCTTGTGGAGGTGCTGCAACACCCTCAAACCATTGAGATGCGTGAGGGGGTGCTGCACATCCGTGATGTCGAGGGGCCAAAGAAGACCGGGAGCGTGGAAACAAGGCTCGAAGCAGTGGAGCAATAGGTCTTCAAGTGCCAAGGGATGGTGGAACGAGGACTCAATGCCAATCACATGATGATCGCGGAGTTTACCCACAAGCACAAGCTCGACGCCAAGGACATCGGGGAACACATCTTCAAGCTTTACGAGAAAATCGAGCATCTCCAAGCCCAGATCTATGACCTGCAAAACCAAAACTGTGAGTATGAATACAGATTTAAGAGAATGAGTTTGGCTGCAGATTTGAGGATCCCGGAGACTCGTTCATCTTTTTATGATGGTGAGCCCATGCCTTGGAAGATGGAGGACAAGCCTCCAACTTCATCAAAAACTCCAACATCACCACCTCCTAAGCAAGACAATTAAACACATGGGTATGGGCACTCCCCTTGGCTTGTGCCAAGCTTGGGGGAGGTGCCCCGGTATCGTATCACCATCACACCTTTTACTTTTATCGTTTTTCTTAGTTCGATCCTTTTGGTTTTATCTTGATCTAGTAGAATAAAGTTTTTAGTGTGATCTAGTTTTGAGTTATGTTCCCCCTATGTAAGCAAGTCCGAGAGTTATAATAAAGAGTAGTTTTAAGTTGAGGGCTTTGCTTGTTTGCTATGATCTTGAGAAAAAGAAATAGAAAGAAGTATAGAATAAAAGCAAAGAGTATATATGATGATCTTATGGGGAGTGATGACTTCACATACAAGAAGTATGTCGATTGAAATTTGTTGTGAGTTGACAAACATAGCTATGGGTCATTGTTGCAATTAAAAGGAAGTAATAAAGAAAGAAAGGTTCACATATAAATATATTATCTTGGACATCTTTTATGATTGTGAGCACTCATTAAAATATTATATGTTAAGAAGTTGATGTTGGACAAGGAAGACAACATAATGGGTTATGTTTGCTTACTTCCGAATAGAAGTTATATGGTTATAGATCCTTCAACATGTGTCGCTTGCTTCCACCTCATATCAGCCAAAACTTCCGCACCAAGTAGAGATACTACTTGTGCATCCAAATACCCTTAACCCAGTTTTACCATGAGAGTCCACCACACCTACCTATGGATTGAGTAAGATCCTTCAAGTAAGTTGTCATCGGTGCAAGCAATAAAGAATTGCTCTCTAAATATGTGTGATCTATTAGTGTGAAGAAAATAAACTTTATACGAACTTGTGATATGGAAGAAATAAAAGCGACGGACTGCATAATAAAGTTCTCTATCACAAGGGGCAATATAAAGTGACGTTCTTTTGCATTAAGAGATTGTGCATCCAACTATAAAAGCGCATGACAACCTCTGCTTCCCTCTGCGAAGGGCCTATCTGTTACTTTTACTTTCTAGTACCTACCTTTATGCAAGAGTCGCGGTGATCTTCATCACTTCCTTTATTTCGCCTTTATCTCTTGGCAAGCATCATATGTTGGGGAATGATCTAGACACATATATCCACTCAGAAGTGGGTGAGCATGAGTTATTTCTGTTGACATTACCCATGAGGTAAATAGTTGGGAGGAAATACTATAAGCCCCTATCTTTCTCTGTGTCCGATTGAAGCTTTGACCTCATAGGTACCTCGTGAGTGTCAGCAATTGTGAAAGACTAAGAGATGATTGAGTATGTGAATTTGCTTTACAAGCTCTTATATTGACTCTTTCCTACGTTATGATAAATTGGAATTGCTTCAATGACTGAGATCACAGTTTGTTGGTTCTCAATAGAGTTCTTGATTCATACTTTACCTTGTGAATGAATTGTTACTTCAGCATAAGAAATTATATGTCAATATATGTTGTTGTTCTAAAGATGATCATGATGCCTTCATGTCCGTATTTTATTTTATCGACACCTCTATCTCTAAACATGTGGACATATTTATCGATTTCGGCATTCGCTTGAGGACAAGCGAGGTCTAAGCTTGGGGGAGTTGATACGTCCATTTTGCATTATGCTTTAATATTGATATTTATTGCATTATGGGCTGTTATTACACATTTTGGTACAATACTTATGCCTTTTCTCTCTTGTTTTCCAAGGTTTACATGAAGAGGAAGAATGCCGGCAGCTGGAATTCTGGACTTGAAAAGGAGCAAATCTGAGATACCTATTCTGCACAACTCCAAAAGTCCTGAAAATCTATGGAGAATTATTTTGGAATATATAAAAATTATTGGGCGAAAGAAATACATCAGGGGACCCACCAGGAGGCCACAAGACTGGGGGGCATGCCCTACCCCCCTGGGCGCGCCCTGCAGGCTTGTGGGCCCCTTGGCAGGTCTCCGGTGCCCATCTTCTGCTGTATGGAGGGTTTTGACCTGGAAAAATCATAACAGAGCTTTCGGGGCGAAGCGCCGCCGTCTCGAGGCGGAACTTGAGCAGAACAAATCTAGGGCTCTGGCGGAGCTGTTCTGCCGGGGAAACATCCCTCCCGGAGGGGGAAATCGAAGCCATCGTCATCGCCAATGATCCTCTCATCGAGAAGGGGTCAATCTCCATCAATATCTTCACCAGCACCATCTCCTCTCCAAACCCTAGTTCATCTCTTGTATCCGATCTTAGTCTCAAAACCTCAGATTGGTACCTGTGGGTTGCTAGTAGTGTTGATTACTCCTTGTAGTTGATGCTAGTTGGTTTACTTGGTGGAAGATCATATGTTCAGATCCTTAATGATAATTAATACTCCTCTGATTATGAACATGAATATGCTTTGTGAGTAGTTACGTTTGTTCCTGAGGACATGGGATAAGTCTTGTTATAAGTAATCATGTGAATTTGGTATTCGTTCGATATTTTGATGAGATGTATGTTGTCTCTCCTCTAGTGGTGTTATGTGAACGTCGACTACATGACACTTCACCATTATTTGGGCCTAGAGGAAGGCATTGGGAAGTAATAAGTAGATGATGGGTTGCTAGAGTGACAGAAGCTTAAACCCTAGTTTATGCGTTACTTCTTAAGGGGCTGATTTGGATCCACACGTTTCATGCTATGGTTAGATTTATCTTAATTCTTCTTTCGTAGTTGCGGATGCTTGCGAGAGGGGTTAATCATAAGTGGGAGGCTTGTCCAAGTAAGGGCAGCACCCAAGCACCGGTCCACCCACATATCAAATTATCAAAGTAACGAACGCGAATCATATGAGCATGATGAAAACTAGCTTGACAGTAATTCCCATGTGTCCTCGGGAGCGCTTTGCTTAATATAAGAGTTTGTCCAGTCTTGTCCTTTGCTATAAAAAGGATTGGGCCACCTTGCTGCACCTTTGTTACACTTGTTACTTGCTACCTGTTACGAATTATCTTATCACAAAACTATCTGTTACCGATAATTTCAGTGCTTGCAGAGAATACCTTACTGAAAACCTCTTGTCATTTCCTTCTGCTCCTCGTTGGGTTCGACACTCTTACTTATCGAAAGGACTACGATAGATCCCCTATACTTGTGGGTCATCACGGCTCGTGGCGACTCGTGCGTGGTGGGAGCAGCGACCGTAGGGTAGACGCGGGCGTGCGCTGTGATGCATCGGGGTGAGGTGAGGAGGCGGGGTGCCGCGCTCCGCTGGCTCGGCGAGCTGGGCGAGGTGGGAGCAGAGCCATGGCGGCAAGGCGCGGCGGCGGTGGGCCGGCTCGGCGAGCGGGGCGAGGCGGGAGCGGAGCCACGCCGGCAGGGCGCGGTGGCGGCGAGCGCGCGGGTGGTCCACGCGACGCGACGCGGGGGCGCCCGCGGGCAAGGAGGAGCGCCCGAAGCGCGGCTTCGGGGACGGGGACGGGGAGGAGGCGGGGGCAAGGCCACGGTGGATGGACTGCTCAGGGCTAGGCGAGGCCGGCGAGACGAGGCCGCGGCAGCTGAGGCACGGCGTGGCGGCAGAGGCCGGTGCGGCGGGGCGAGACCGTGGTGGCGGAGGCGAGACGGGAGGCCCGCGGGGAGGCTTCGTGCGGGCGTGCGAGGCGAGGTGAGGTGGAGCGCGGCGGCAGTGGCGAGGCGAGGCCACGGTGGAGGGCCTGCTCCGGGCGAAACGAGGGCGGAGACCCGCGGTCCCCGCTGTTTACGGGTCGGGGCCGGCCTTGTCGAATTCGTGTCCTCTCCAGGCCGTGGCCTTCTTTCTCTTTTTTTGAAATTTTCTATTGCCGTTTTGCTTGTCCGATCTGTCGTCTGATTTGGTAGCTCCATCGAGAGTTTGTCCTCATGTGTTTTGGTGCTTTGTATAGTTGGTAATTTATCGGACTCGGTGAACCAGCGTTGTACGGAACGGAGACTCCAATTGTTTTCGGCAAGTTACGAATCAGATCACGCAGGGCTTCTCATAGAACATGCCATCGAATCTCGATCTAGCTTGATCCGCTGTATGGGGTGGCGTCGAGTTCTCATGTCCGTGGTTGTTGAAGATGTCCACACACATGAGTCGCCTGGCCGATGAAGTCGCTTTCGTTTGTTGATGAAGATTGAAACCATCAAAATCTGAATCCACACTTTTGTTGCCCTATGGTGGTCCCATGACGGGTCATCGTGCATGATCGTTCCGTGCCAGCTCTTCTTCATCTGACCTATCGCGAGCTTCTCGACCCTTCAAGAGCTTCCTTCAAGCATACAACACAATTGTGCGCTGGCCCCACGGTGGGCACCAACTGTCGTGGTTTTGTCACGGCAGATGTCCTCGCGAGAGAACTTAGGTGTGAGGCCATCGCAACTAGGTGGCGGCTTGAACGGGGTTGATCAGAATCGAGAGACGCGAGTTTTACCGAGGTTCGTCCCCTCGCGGTGGAGGTAAAAGCCTACGTCCTGCTTTGTATGTATTGATGATGATGATGATGATCTTGATTACAAGGGTGCTCTTTCGCTACCTCTAGTATCGAGGGTTTCTAATCTGTCTATCTCTAATGACTTCACCTCCCCCTCTTGGGGTGCCTTGCCCCTCCTTATATAAGTTGAAGGGGTAGGCTTGCATGTAGAGTCCTACTAGGACTAGGACTAGGACTAGTCTCTCTTGAATCCTAATCCGGGTCTTGCTTCTCTTGTGAGGGAATTCTTCCTCTTCTTGGGACTTCTCTACGAGCCGACCCTCCAGGCCTCTGCATGAGCCACCTTTTGTCGGGGCGCACACTGGGCCTTAGGCCTTGTCGTCCAGGTCGACCCGGTAAACAGGGGGACCTTACGAGCCGTCGAATGGTCGGCCGGGTCATTCCTCTTGGCCGGGTCAAACTGTGGGGAATATCCCCAACATTAGCCCCCAGGTTAGCTTTAATTTATTCATGGTAAGCTCCTGAAATAAGAATAATAAATATGTTAAGAGACCGGCTTGCTCCACTGGCCGGCTAATTTCATTGAAGTGGCTCCTCGAAAATCCGGGTTTCTTCTTCATATTAACAAGCCGTCTTTACAATCATCTTGCTTGTCAGTGTCCTTTGCAATAAAATATTGGGAATAAAACACCCATATGTCGTTGAGTCGGCCTCCAATGCTTTGGCTTGATGAAATTGGAGATAAGAAAACCATATGAAGTTGAGTCGGCTTCCATTGCTTCGGCTTTGATGAAAATATTGGGAATAGAAATTTGTCCGTTGTTAAACCACTTCATGGGACGCGGGGACCTTGCCGGGTCATCAGACGTAGTGGATGCCAACTTAGGATAAAAATATTGTTGATTTATGGATGTAGAACTTGCCAACGTGTGAAGCCGGGTTGCTTATATAGATTCTGCCGGGTCGTGATCGTTGGTGCTGTCAGGTCAAACAACTGGTCTCCAGTTGAATTGATGAAATTATTGGAAATAAAGAAATCTGTGTGATGTTGAGCCGTCTTTCAATTCTTCGGCTAGATAAAATTATTGGGAACCAAAGATTCATCTGATGTTGAGCCGGCTTCTAGGCCTTTCTATGAATAACTTGGAGAATATGATCTTTGCAAACCTTCACCAAGAAAATGGGATCCTTTCTCAAAATTGACGGCTTGAAGGTGTTCTTCTATTTTTTTTGATATATCCATATTACCTGTAGCCCCCAAGCTCCGAGATTATTAGTTTATGATGACTTGGTGCTTTGCGTAGAACAATATCTTGACTGTGTAGCCCCCAAGTGTCGGGTTGTCTTGCCTGCAGCAGCTTGGACTTATAATTCTGTTATACTTAAAACTTCAGCCAGTGTACCCCCCAAGTGCCGGGTTGTCTTGCCTGCAACAACCTAGGACTTTGAACTTGGTTTTGAATGTTTTAGGTAGATAGCTTTTGAGAAATCCGGGTTGTCATCTGAGTCACCGGTTATAAACTGAGTGTCTTGCATTTCACATGTGTAGCCCCCAAGGGCCGACTCATCAGTATGTGATGGGCCGGGTCTTCAATTTGGACCTTATATTTTTTTTAAACAACTGAACACCGTAGCCCCCAAGTGCTAGGTCGCATGCCTGTAGTGACTTGGGACTTTAGAAAATTTGTAGATCTTGATTTGAGTAGTGTAACCCCCAAGTGCCGGGTTGTTTGCCTGCAGCGACTCGGGACTTACATGTACTTCTCCTTTTGAAAAGAAAAACATCATATGATGTAGCCCCCAAGTGTCGAGTTGTATGCATGCAGCGACTTGGGGCTGTGTGAGAATAATATAACCCTTCATAATGCACTCGATAAGTTTTCTTGAACTGATATTGATTTGACTTGAATGAAATCCTTGATCGTGGTTGTAATGCAACCCGGTAATTTATCATTGGTACGAATATCCTGGAATAATGCCTTTGTGCTTGAAATGAAACCTCTGCCCGTGGTTGCGGTGCAACCCGGCAAATATATGTTTGACAAATCCATAAGTGTTGTAGTGTACTACAGAGCACAAGTTGCAAAAATCCAAGAGCTAGTCAATTAGATGACCCGACATTATATGTGATAAGCTGGCTCAGCAATATAGACCAGCTCTTCGAGAGTAATCATTTCTTCTGAGCTGGCTTGGAAACTCCAATAATTTAATACTGGTTATGATAAACCATGATGAAGATCTGACCATTTTGGCTGTCAAAGATTTATTTGTTCCTGCAGAAGTTATGATGTAACCCGGTTTGAAGACTGGCTTTCCGCAACATAAACAAATATAGATATGTATGTATGATGCATTGTGCAATGATGCAATGCAGGATGATGTATGTATATGATAGCAAAGTATAAAAATGCCGGCTTTCGAGGCTCGACACAAAGACCGACTTTCAAGGCTCGAGTCTTGCTTCAATGAAGCGGGTGTGATAACCCATGGTTTATCCTCGCTCTCTGTAAGCCGTCTCTCACGTGACTCAAGCCGGTGTTTTAACCTTGATAAATTCAGGTTCCAGATGGATTGACTTATCAAGAGTACACGGGGTCACCAGTTCGGAGTAGCATCTTGCAAACAGGCAGGTGTCGGGGCCGGATTTTGGGAACACACTATTCCCAGAAATTAACCCCTCGTGTCATCACCAGCCCCAGGATTTCTGTTTGCTGGTGGACACTTCCTTGATACATAATTCCAAGCAATTACATGAATTGGATACAAGACCATAAAGGTCTAATGATACAATAATGATTTCTGGTGGTGGATGTCGGAAGCGATTCGTGAATTCTCCAACGTCGATGGGGCTCCAATCCCACAGGAACGGCTGACCTGGATAACTCCTATCCCACGTGGCTACTATCCTAGGCTCCACATGGATGTCATCGTATACTCTTCTGACCTGGCCAATGAAATAACCAGGGACAAGCCAGTGAGTACGTTTGAATGTACTCGCAAACATTATGGACAAATGATATACCGAATGCAGCAGATAACATATGATCATGGTGAACTAAACTATTTGCTTATGCTCATGTTGGACTATATTATATGCATGCTGACAGGAATTAAATCATGGCATGATGACATATTAGCATGTGCAGAAGTAACGTGTTAGCGACAAACAAAGAAGGTTGATGGAAAATCGGACGAGACAGAACCATCCGAGAATCCAAAGAAAATATAAAAGAAATGCCGGTTGGATGTCAAGTGACACCACGGTAGGTCTTGAAGAGAAATGCCAAACGGGTGTCTAAAAGAGTAATCGGACGAGACAGAACCATCCGAGAACTCAAGCGACGCCACGAGAGGTCTTGAAAAGAAATGCCAGACGGGTATCTACAAGAGTGTCGGGCGAGACAGGACCACCCGAGAACTCGAGAGACGCCTCGTAAGGTCTTGAAAATAAAATCGAATGCCCGGGGTAGTCTAGCCAGCCCGTGAGACACTCAGAAAATAAAATAAGAGAATTGGGTTAGTCCACAATGATAATCATAGCATCAATAATATTCATGGTAACACTAGCAGCAATAGTTATCATGCAATATAGACCATGATCAATTTCATTGTTTCCTCCGGAGACCGACTCTAAGACCGACACTTGACCAACCCAGACTGTAGTCCTTAACCGCGAACACGGCTATTCGAATAGATATAACTCTGCAGAGGGTGTACTCTTTACCCACAAGTAAAGGATTTCTTTAGCCAGCACCGAGACGTTGGCTAATTCCCATTACGGTCTTTAGGTTGAAACACACCTGACCAGCACACACCAGCTTAACCGTCTGGATGCCAGGAATCACCCAGGGCATCTGTTCGGTAAAACTCTAAGACGGGGAGGCCAACGTCCTGCATGGGATCACTATTCATACGCGCGGATTACAAGGGGGGACCCCCTCTCGGCTACCAGCCGGAAACACCCATGCCCCCTGACCCGATGACAGGATTTAGTCCATGGCCGTGGAAACCCTCATCGTGGCCCTCTGTACGGTGTGTGCACGGAAAGGGGTTGACAACCTACTGAACTGTACCCTACCTATGGCAGGGACGAGTGGCAGCACGAAACAAGTATGGGGGTTACCAGAACAAGACTCGATCTACGGTCGACTCAGGAGGCTTAATTTTTCCTGCAGTGGTTAGCACAACAAAGTATTCCTTCATCAGTAACACCAGGATAGGGTCACAACTGTTGCATGCTCCAACATGCATAACCAACAAGGCATGATCACGTTCCAACGTGATCATCCTTCTGCTAGTAATGGTATTTTACTTATGCCTGCTCCTGCAAGTTAGTCATGACAAGCATACGATGCACGGTATGAGGAAACATGCCAACACTATATTCATGCAAAAAAATTATTTAAAATTCAACGAAAGCATGATTCAATTATTCCTGCAACCAAACAACTAAGCATTCACCATATCAAGTGTTCAAGATGCTTGCCTTCAATGTGTGGAGGGGTAGGGTGCATCCCAAAACTTTTGAAAGTTTACTTCCTCTCCCATTCCCTATTTTGAAAATATTTGAATTAACACACAATTCAAAAACAGTACAAAAAGTTGTCTTAAATATTTTTCCAATAAGTCCTAAAATAAACTAGGTGAAATTTTAGAGAGGTAGGAAAAAGAATCAAATTCATTGGAGTTTTGGTTTAAAAGTTAAGCCCAGTCAAAGTGTGGTCAAAATTCTGTTTTAAAATAAAAACTGATAAAAGAAAACGCTTCGGGGCCACTACGCGTACCTTAAGCGAAAGCGTACTTTCAGGAGTATGCCTTCCCCGAGGAAACGCGCAAGCGAGGGGATGCGCCACTAGGGCGTCCGGCTGGGTCACGGACAGGTGGGGACCACCTGTCGGGTTCGTCTCCCTCCCTACGCGTGCCTGGACAGAGAGCAGAGGGCCGGTCCCGGCGACGATTGTCGGCGCTACAGGCCACCTTTTTCGACGCTCGGCGTATCCACATGATCAGGGGGATCTTCCGCGTCGGTTGGTGGAGGAAGGCGGCGCTGGGGAGCTCGAGGATGAGTGGAGCTTCATCAATGGCGGAAGAGGCTTCGGCCATGAGAGGGGGTTTGGCATGCACTGGCTCCCGGGTGAAATTGGAAGAGGGAATGGTTTTATGGTGCCATGGTGGAGCTAGTGGTGGAGAGTATGGAGAGGGGGAGGCTCTGGCTTGGCCGGAATTGACAGAGTGGCGGCGGCGGCCGTCTCGGCCGGAGGCGAGGAAGACGACGGCTCCGGGCGAGCCTGTGGTTCGAGGGGGCTCATAGAGGGAGGCGATGCTGGTCTACATGTCGAGGTCGTGCCCGGGGTGGCTTATAGCTGGCGAGGTCAGTGTCGCAGCGGCTGAGGATAAGCACGGTGGCTCGCCGCTTCTGTTGACAGAGGCACGTGGTGGCGCGGCGTTGGAGGTCAGCGGCTGCGGATAAGACCACGTGGTTAGCAGTCAAGGAGGGGAAGCGCTGGCGGGATCGAGCGGCTCGGGCGGTGTCGTGCCCAAGCGAGAAACGGCAGCGGCGGCTCTGGTCGGTGGTCTCCGGCGTTGGACGGCGCCAGGCGACAAGAGAGGGTGTCGGCGAGGACCAGGGGTGACGCGGTGATCCAGGGGAAGACTCGGGCTAGCAGGGGAGGCAGCAGAGGGAGTGACAGGAGTCGATGCCAACGGTGCAAAACACGCACTCTGGCCGTGCTCTCTGCATGCGCACCAAGTGCTCGAGCATATGCCAAGGCGACTAAACATGCTTGGATGCTAATGAAAGTTAACAGGGCTAGGCTAAATGCATAGGGCCGGCTATTAGACATGCTGGTTAGGTCAGGGAGGTAACTTCCCAATGCAGTCTTTGGATCATGCCAAATCTGGCCATGCACTCTAGGAGTTTGATAAAATGATCCAGGGACCTAGGGCTTTTAGATGACTACAACAATTACCAGATTGGTGTCTCCTTAGATGAAACTAAGAATGGCATGGTTAGTTTGGCAATAGAGAAAACTTGGTAATGCAAGTTTACGTGAAAATCAATTCTGGACAGAAAATGCAGTGGATAAATTGGCCAACTAAACATATGAATATGGAGCTAATCTCTTGGACTTAAGGGTTTGGTTGGAAGGACTATGAGTGGGAAAATTTTCAGAATTTTTGGAGTAAGGAAAATTAGGGTTGTAGTTGAAACTCAAATATAGGACAGAATTAAAAAGAGGATGTTACATTCAAAATTTTCAAAACACAAAGTTAGGTTTTTGCATAAAAGTGATATATAGGCATCACATGACCTCCCATAATTTTTGTGGAATTTTTAAAGAATTATTTAAAGTAGTTGTAGTGCAACAGAAGCATTTAAAGTATTGAAAATGCTATTGAAAGAATTATTTTAGGGAAATTTTTATTATGAAAAGAATCCCTACTGTTATTAAAGTAATAATGAAATGGTTTAGGAAAGCTACCAAAGCCACAATATTATTTCCAAATAATTTTCTATATGGAGGAAAAAAAATTGAAAGATAGAAACAGAAAAGGCTCTAAAATTATGAAAGAACCTATTATAATTCAAAATTTTATTTCTGGCCAAATTTTACTTAATAAAAATGTGGTTAAATTTTTGGGGTGTTACAGCAGGTTTAACCATATATGTATTGGCTTGTAGCCGAGTCAAGAGGGTTGTTAAAAGCTAACTCGTTGAGTCGAAAGCCCCCAAGTGACCTATGATCATGGAAAATCTCAGCATAGGATATACAGGAGACAATGCTACTACTCAAAAACATCTGGGGTCTAGATAAGCCGGCTTTATTCCATTGATCAAAATATGATAATATGATGATCCAATAACAGGAGACATGGCAGCTGGTCCTCTTTGGCAACCTTTAATTTTTCGCCCATAAGGCAGGGCACCCATGTTTGAACTGCGCATCGTGGCAGCTAGTCCTCTTGGGCGACTTTTAGTTTTTCACCAATAAGGCAGGGCATCCATGTTTGAACTGCGCATCGTGGCAGCTAGTCCTCTTCTGAGACTTTTAATTTTTCGCCAATCAAGCAGCATCCCCCGGGATCGGGTTGTCTTCCTTGCAATGACCCGGGGTTATTGTATTTCTTGAAACCGATCAAATCTGTCGAGCCATGTCTGTGTAGCCCCCGAGTCTTAAGTCGACTCAAGGATGCGGCTTAAGAGTCTTCATACTTGGTTGTGGCATAAGCCGGCATAAGGTTGACGGCTGAACGATGAAATTTATTTAAACTGGAGACGATGTGGCGAGTTGATGATCTTCGTGATGCTCATCGTATGTCCTTGGCAAATGTCGTGGCCGAATTGAGTTCATATGCCTCTTGACCCATTCTTTGCTATTATCTCTTGGTCCGGCTCTCCCGGCTCCTCCAGGGCCATTTTTTTCTTTTCAGCTGGCTCTATGAATTTGGCCGGCTCAAATGATGGCCGGCTCAAACGGTAGCTTCTCCAGGGATGGTTCCTCTGTGGCTCTCATGTTTCTTTTGATATGTTGAAGTAGACCGGATCGCGGGGATAACAGGCCAATGTGCCTATCCACTGAACAACCCAGCGCGGGTGGAGTCTGATAATAGATGTATATTTCTTCTTTTGCTCCAGCGTTGTTGGTGTAGACCGGACCGCGGGGGCGGCGGCTTGCGTGCGTTCGTTGGGCGGCTCATACGGGCGGGCGCGGCCCCGGTCTGTTGATGTATACCGGACCGTGGGGGCAGCGGCTTGCGTGTGTCCATTGCGCGCCTCCTACGGCGGGCGCGGCCCCGGCGTGTTGATGTAGACGCGAGAGCTGGCCGGTAACTTGGCGCGGATGCAGGAGTTGACCGCGGCGTTGGAAGCCGACACGGTTGTGAGAGACGGCCACGACGTTTGGAAGCTGGCGCGATCACCCGAGTTGGTCGTGGCGCGTTGATATAGATCAGATCACACGGATGGCGGCCTGCACGCCTGTCTGTCAGGCAATGCGACGTGGATGGAGGCTGGCGCATAATGGTATTGGCGCGAGCTCCGTATTTGTGGTCTATCGCCACACCACTTTTTTAATAAACAATTTACCTGTGTAAAAATATAACATGTCAAAGTATTTATTTTAAAGAACTTTAATATGTGCTAATAAAATAGATGGAACAGATAGCACCTGGTTTTTGTTGTCGGATGAATACGGATACCGGTGCAGGATAATGCTGATCCGAGTCACACGAAAAAGATAGCCTTCACCGTGTTTTTTAGGTCAGGTGCCTCTCTCTCTCTCTCTCTCTCTCTCAGTCATATCGGCCCTTTTCTGTTTGGCCTCGGACAACCGGGTCTGGTGAGGGGGGAGGTGGGGGAGCAACCAGCACAAAACCAGCGGCTCGTGGAGACTCGTGTGTGGTGGGAGCGGCGAAAGGAGGGCAGACGCGGGCGCGCGCTGTGATGCAGTGGGGTGAGGTGAGGAGGCGGGGTTCCGCCCTCCGCCGGCTCGGCGAGCTGGGCGAGGCGGGAGCAGATCCACGACGGCAGGGAGCGGCGGCGGCGGGCCGGCTCGGCGAGCGGGGCGAGGCGGGAGCGGAGCCACGGCGGCAGGGCGCGGCAGCGGCAAGCGCGCGGGTGGTGCACGCGACGCGATGCGGGGGCGCACGCGGGCGAGGAGGAGGGCCCGAAGCGCGGCTTCGGTGACGGTGACGGGGAGTAGGTGGGGGCTAGGCCACGGCGGATGGACTGCTCAGGGCTAGGCGAGGCTGGTGAGACGAGGCCGCGGCAGCTGAGGCACGGCGCGGCGACAGAGGCCGGTGCGGCGGGGCGAGACCGTGGTGGCGGAGGCGAGACGGGAGGCCCGCGGGGAGGCTTCGTGCGGGCGTGCGGGGTGAGGTGAGGCGGAGCGCGGCAGCAGTGGCGAGGTGAGGCCACGGTGAAGGGCCTGCTCCGAGCGAATCGAGGGCGGAGGCCCGCGGTCTCCGCTGTTTCCGGGTCGGGGCCGGTCTTGTCGAATCCGTGTCCTCTCCCGGCCGTGGCCTTCTTTCTTTTTTTTGAAATTTTCTGTTGCCCTTTTGCTTGTCCGATCTGTCGTCTGATTTGGTAGCTCCATCGAGAGTTTGTCCTCCTGTGTTTTGGTGCTTTGTATAGTTGGTAATTTATCGGACTCGGTGAACCAGCATTGTACAAAACGGAGACTCCAACTGCTTTGGCAAGTTACGAATCAGATCACGCAGGGCTTCTCGTAGAACATGCCATCAAATCTCGATCTAGCTTGATCCACTGTATGGGGTGGCATCGAGTTCTCGTGTCCATGGTTGTTGAAGATGTCCACACACATGAGTCGCCTGGCCAATGAAGTCGCTTTCGTTTGTTGATGAAGATTGAAACCATCGAAATCTGAATCCACACTTTCGTTGCCCTATGGTGGTCCCATGACGGGTCATCGTGCACGGTCGTTCCGTGCCAGCTCTTCTTCATCTGACCTATCGCGAGCTTCTCGACCCCTCAAGAGCTTCCTTCAAGCATATAACACCATTGTGCGATGGCCCCACGGAGGGCGCCAACTGTCGTGGTTTTGTCACGGCAGATGTCCTCGCGAGAGAATTTAGGTGTGAGGCCATCGCAACTAGGTGGCGGCTTGAACAGGGTTGATCAGAATCGAGAGACGCGAGTTTTACCCAGGTTCGTCCCCTCGCGGTGGAGGTAAAAGCCTACGTCCTGCTTTGTATGTATTGATGATGATGATGATCTCGATTACAAGAGTGCTCTTTCGCTACCTCTAGTCTCGAGGGTTTCTAATCTGTCTATCTCTAATGACTTCACCTCCCCCACTTGGGGTGCCTTGCCCCTCCTTATATAAGTTGAAGGGGTAGGCTTACATGTAGAGTCCTACTAGGACTAGGACTAGGACTAGTCTCTCTTGAATCCTAATCCGAGTCTTGCTTCTCTTGTGAGGGAATTCTTCCTCTTCTTGGGACTTCTCTACGAGCCGGACCTCCAGGCCTCCGCATGAGCCACCTTTTGTCGGGGCGCACACTGGGCCTTAGGCCTTGTCGACCCGGTAAACAGGGGGACCTTACGAGCCGTCGAATGGTCGGTTGGGTCATTCCTCCTGGCCGGGTCAAACCGTGGGGAATATCCCCACCGTCATCCCCTGCCATACCCCCACGTGATGCAACCTAGCTCGCAGCACCGCCGCACCACCAGTTCGCCGCTCTCGCAGATAACCTCCCCCGCTCAAATCGCTCCTCGTGGTCATCGCCGGTTCCAGCATTTGGCGGCGCCGATTCTAGCACAAAAACTAGTCGGTTGCAGAAAAAAGACGGTGGAAAAACAAGCGATGTAGCAACCTCGTGAATGGATGTAGTAATTATCCCTGTGGTAACAAAAACTAACAATGCTTGTAGCAAAAAACACAGTCGTGGCTCATTCATGTAGTAAAAATCGACAAACGCCGGTAGTAGTAAAAACCAAAACGGTGGGTGCAAATTGGTGCACTAGTTCCAGCAAAAAAACAAAGACATGGTAGCAAAATTTGGCTGGCTTCCAGCAAAAACCGAATAAGATGGTAGCAAATTGGTATATGAGTTCCAATAAAGAAACACCATGGTAGCAAATTTTGGGTTGGTGGCGGTAGCAAAAATATGGGCCGGTTCCAGCAAAATCAAATCATGGTTGCAACAAAAAAAAAGGTTTCAACACAAAAACCGCCGTCTACGTGGTCGATTACATCTCAACCATGGTGAGTAGTGCATACTGCGGCGGCTCTAGAGAGTAGCGCATCCAGCTACATGCAGTCATGGCAGCAAGCGCGCCCAGCTACACACTCCTCCCTGGTGTCCCGCGTGTTCATGACCGAGAGGCGATGAGGCGTGGGGTCGCTCAACGTCAATGACCTAGCGGTGGATGGGAATGACGAAGTGGAGGGCTCTGTCGGGGAAGAAGCAGAATGGGGATCAAGTGGGGCTAAGGAAAAGACGCGGTAGCCGGCGGTGTGTGGGACACTCACAGACACGCGTTTTGATGGGTGTGGGATGAGGTGGCTCAACTCCGACATTACGGTTGCCAATGGACCCAACGGCTCGACCAACCGAAGCATCGGTCGGCCAGCCGAACAACGAGTAGAAAACTAGTGCTCGTGGATTGAGGTGGCCACACCAACAAGTTACTTCCTCTGTTCTAAAATACAATGTGCATTTGTTTATCAAAAGTCAAACATGTGAATCTTTAAGCATGTTTTTTAGGAAAAAAAAGCATCAATATTCATAATATCAATTTTGTATCATTGGATCCGTCACGAAAAATATTTTCATATTTATTTATTTTGTGTTCATTGACTTGGAGAAGGCCTATGATAAGATACCTCGGAATGTCATGTGGTGGGCCTTGGAGAAACACAAAGTCCCAGCAAACTACATTACCCTCATCAAGGACATGTACGATGATGTTGTGTCAAGTGTTTGAACAAGTGATGGCGACACTGATGCCTTCCCGATTAAAATAGGACTGCACCAGGGGTCGGCTTTGAGCCCTTATCTTTTTGCCTTGGTGATGGATGAGGTCACAAGGGATATACAAGGAGACATCCCATGGTGTATGCTCTTCACGGACAATGTGGTGCTAGTCGGTGATAGTCGGACGGGGGTCAACAGGAAGTTGAAGTTATGGAGACAAACCTTGAAATCAAAAGGTTTTAGACTTAGTAGAACTAAAACCGAGTACATGAGGTGCGCTTTCAATACTACTAGGCATGAGGAGGAGGAGGATGTTAGCCTTGATGGGCAGGTGGTGCCTCAGAAGGACACCTTTCGATATTTGGGATCAATGTTGCAGAAGGATGGGGATATCGATGAAGATGTGAACCATCAAATTAAATCCGGATGCATGAAGTGGTGCCAAGCTTCTGGTATTCTCTGTGACAAGAGAGTGCCACAAAAGCTAAAAGGCAAGTTCTATAGGACGGCGGTTCGACCCGCAATGTTGTATGGTGTTGAGTGTTGGCCGACTAAAAGGCGACATGTGCAACAGTTAGGTGTGGCGGAGATGCGCATGTTGAGATGGATGTGTGACCATACAAGGAAGGACCGAATTCGGAATGATGATATACGAGATAGATTGGTGTAGCGCCGATTGAAGAGAAGCTTGTCCAACATCATCTGGGATGGTTTGGACATATTCAGCGCAGGCCTCCAGTTTGAGTGCGTAAAGAGAGATCTGAAGGATTAAAGCATCACCAAAGAACTAGCCATAGACAGGGCTGAATGGAAGCTTGCTATCCATGTGCAAAACCATGAGTTGGTAGCGAGATTTTATGGGTTTCACCTCTAGCCTACCCCAACTTGTTTGGGGCTAAAGGCTTTGTTGTTGTTGTTCTTGTTGGAACACGTGATACGCTACACTAGCGCCAAATAAAATTTTCTACCCCGCACCCAAGAACATGCTGCTGGAAATAGATCACTGGATCGGGTTTACCACTAGACGCGCAGTCACCGCAGCAGAAGTAGAGTTGGTGATGCGTGTAGTCGATCAGCCGATTCGTCTCCTCCTCCTGTAGCCGATCTCCCACGAGCAGTGATCTCCCATGAACAGCTCCTCGCGGATCCCTCGAACGGTTCGTCGCGGATCCCTCGAACGGTTCGTCCAAACACCGCAGATGCGATGCCTCCAAGGTATCCACACGTACGGGGGCAGCGTCGGGCGGCAGACTGCTAGGTCCGATCACATGGCATGGTGGTGTGGGGAGTGGCGGTGGCAGTCCAGGGGGAAAAGAATTAACCCTGAAAGGTGCGCCCACTCCCCTTTATATGCCTTTATATAGACCTCCGAGGCGGGCTCAACACTTGAGGCCCACGACGAGTCTAGTCCCATTTTCCACTCGGATCCAATCCGAATGGGCTGCAATCCCTTAAGTGTGTGACCCTATAGGTTGACGTACACATCGACACGACCCGAATCGATAGTCGGTAGCGGCTCCTAGCAGAACGTGCCAACTCCCATGTGTGCGCAAAGTCGTTAGACGAACCTCGACAATGTGTCATATACAACATTCCTTTTGCCTCATGATATAGGTTGTAGAGCTCAAAGCGAGTACTTGTCACCCTTGTGGTAGCTCGACATCTCTTCTCGAAACCGTGATGCAAATTCTCGAACTGGGTTAACACTTAACCCATGTCGCATGGTCAAGCTTTCTGAATCTGATCACACGAGAGGGCCCAGAGAATATCTCTCCTCACGGAGGGGCAAATCCCATCTTGGTCAACCATGTCTCGCGGCATGTCTCACGACTCACCCGAAAGCTACCTTTATAAGTACCCAGTTACGGAGTAGCGTTTGATAGACCCTAAGTAAGTTGATCCTCATCCCGAGAACATGCGAGGACCTCAGGTCTAGGACATGACATATACATTGTACTTGAGACTAACTGATGACATTATCTCGTTGTATCTCAAAGTGGGTCTGTCCGACTCGGTGATCTCAATCCCCGAGTCTATACTATCATTTTAGCATCTCTATGCACATGACTTGTGAAACGTAGTCATCAACTGAATCGTATACTAGTAAAGGATATGTGTTCGCATAACCTTAACAACTAGGGACTATTAGAACAATCATCATACAATATATAGTCTCACAAATAAGTCACGTATTTATTGATACATATCACGAATGATGTTCAAGGACAATACAAAATACTCATGAATACATAGGAAACGAAATCATCACATGATTGCCTTTAGGACATCCAACAGTTGTTGTTGTTGTTGTTGTTGTTGTTGTTGTTGTATTTATTTATTTTATATTGTGTGTGTTAATATTCTATTCTATAATCTTGATCAAACATACATAAGTTTGACTTGCACGAAAATGGATGCACATTATTCTGGAACGGAGGAAGTAGCAATCGCCATATTGCTTAACTCGGTCTAATTATCCATAAATCAATGAGCGGGATTTTTAGGCTCATAATGTGAGAGACTCGCATTGGTTTGGCCCAATTAGAAAAGAATTCCGTCTGCGGATTGTTCCTTCTTAAGAAGTCCATGGACGGCTGCAGATCAACAGCAGTAAATTTTGCTCCCACTTGCTTTACAGTACACTGCTAATCTATTGTTCACACTTCTCAATTTACCAATCACGGCACAGACTCATAAGCAATGCTCTCGTGCACCGTTGAATCGTCCCTAATTCCCTACAATATATGGTTTTGTTTGGTGTTATGGATATAAGTTCCAAAAGAAATTAGTGCTCAAAGTTATGCTTCGGATACTATATCGATGACGTCCGAAACGTCAACGTTTAAGGAACCGTGAGAAGCAATGGTATCTACTCTACTGCATAGAATGGATAGTATTTATTCACACCCACTAGTGAGAACTAGACACCTTGATGGAAAATAGTGAGAACCAGACACCAACTAGTTATCCATAATCATACATTGAGTAAAGCAAGTCGACAGATTTCATCAAATGATTACAAATATGGTTATGAGTGTTGCTTATCTTAGTGCGCGGAAATTGTTGGTCAAACATGGTATTAATGTTTTAGTTAGCTTATATACACCCTTTGTTCCTAAATATAAGGCATTTTCGCAGTTCAAAAACATCTTATATTTAGGAACAGAGGTAGTACCAATTTGGATTTCAAATATACTGAATAGCACATCTCCCCTACTAAAGAACTTCAAACATTACTTCTAATTTAATGTTTCTAATGACATCTTCATAATTTCACCATTTTATAGGAGAGTGAGCCTAGCTCAACTGGTTGGGGGAGTGGATGTATAAACCCAGCACCTGAGTTCAAATCCTCACGGAAGCGAATTTAGGTTCCTATTTATTCTTGAGGACCAGCCTTTGCTGGTACTCATGCAATTTATCTAGAGGACCAGGCTTGGTTATTAACCAAGATAAAAATCCTGGTACTCATACATAATGGTTGTATGCACCCTTAGTTGGTGCAGAGGCCGGGGAAGTGAAATTCTCCCCCATTTTCTAGAGGCAGCCCCCCGCCCCCGCGTCGCTCCTCTGGGGCGACTCGGGCGGCCCCAACCCTAGAGCGCCGTCGGCCCCCTTCCCCCTCCCTCCAGATCTCGCCGCCACCAGAGATAGCCGCCGGCAAGCCCGCGCGGCGTCAAGGAAGGTGGCGGCGGGGCTGGCTGCTACTGCCTCGCGCGGAGAGCTTGGTGTGCCGGGGTGGCGGCCCCGGTCAAGGTGGGCGGCGCCTTCCCTGACGGAGGGTGGCTGCGGGTGTGTGGCCGGTATTCCTCGGCTTGCGTGGGCGGCGAGGATCTGGTGGTGGGATCTCATGGTGGCCGTGATCCGTCGGCCGGCCGCCAGATCTGGATCGACCTGCGCCAGCTTCATCTCCTTCACCTTATCCCGCTCGATCTGGGCTTCGGTGTGGCCTTGCTCGCCGGATCCGGGTGGTGGGCGGTGTTTGGATGGTGGGGCTCTTGGGATCGGGGGAGACCCTTGGCCGGCGACGGCGGCCACAACGACGACGACGCCGCGGCGCCGATCCACTCCTTGGAGTCTTCGTTGAGATCCCGGCAGGGATGGCGGCGGCCCGTGCACGAGAGGTGGAGGTCTTCGATCAGATCTGGGTGAAAACCTGCTATTGGCTATGGCCAAGGACGGCGACGGCGACGCTGTCTGCGTCGTTCCCTTCCCGAAGGCATCGCCGTGGAGAAGTTCAAGGCCACTCTCTGCTACCTCCGGGGGAAACCCTAGATCAGTAGATCGGATGACGGCGGCTCTCTGGTGTCGTTTCCCCCTTGGGGGCGTCATTCTTGGAGGTGCACACGGGCTCGAGGGACCGGAGGACGGCGTCTTTGGTGGAGCGGTGCTTCATCTTCCACATTGATGGTGGTGGTTCTCGACGGCGTGGCGCTGTGGAGACTCGGCGTATGATGCGCGGAGATGGACTCGCGCAGGAGGAGGAAGCTGTCTGGCGTCATGGTGGCGTTGATGGCAGAGAGGCCTGGCAAGGTTGGTGCATCAGCTATGCTCTGAGGATGGACCGAGGGAAGATGGAGGTGACGGCCCTTGCAGCGTGCGGTGCTCACTGGGAGTGTGCCTAGACCGGTGTGGGACCCAATCCAGGTAGTGGCTTGGATGGGACACCCAGCTTTAGATGTTAGGCTTTGGTGCGATGTCTGTTTGGTATTAGGCCCGGACTTTCGGCACGCCTTCATCAAGGGGATAGGAGTAGCAACGGTGTTGCCAAGATGGTGGCTTCAGGCTTATTGATGTATCACCTTGTATGGTTTTTGTGAATAATTAATAATATGGCTGCATGCATCGTTCAGATGCAGAGGCCGGGGGTACATCCTCCTTTTCTAAAAAAAAAAATCAGTGTGAAATCTTATAAGAGTAATAGTTACGGATATTGCTCAAGTAGTGTGTAAGTTCATACATGAAATTCCAAAAGTCTAAGCAAACAATTGGAGATGTAGAAGCTAATCTTCACATGATACGATTAAATTCAGAGTCACTCCACCCCCAAGATGGGGGAGACCTGTGGGGACTGACCATCAAGCCACATTTTGAAGTTAAAAAACATGTTTGGGCTAAACAGAAAAATAGCGATTTTTCACGCTAATTCCACTCATTCTACCCTGTGCCTTCCTCTCGAACTGAGCTAAACCTCGTAAATATTCAGCGCAATCTGTAAATTACGGAAACACCATACCATGTGAGCTTACTCCATCAAAGAGAACCTTAGTGAGCTGCATTTCAGTACCATCATATACACGCGTCAATACGAAGCGGGAGGGTCGCCCCTCCTCAGGCGACTCGGGGGAAGCCCCCGTCGCGCCGCCGAGTTCAGCCCCTCCCTCCCGCCAGCCTAGCCGCCACCCGAGGACGCCGCCGGCAAAGGCCGCGCGCACTCCGGTGAAGGTGGCGGCCGAGCGCTTTTCTGCTCCTCGCGACCTTCCCATCGCCCGAGGTGGGGCGACGTGCCGCGCTGGATCTGGAGGCCGAGCTCGGGGTCGAGCGGCGGTGGCTGGCCCGTCGGCGGCGGAGGGGTGGTGGCTGGCCCGTCAGTGCAGAGGTGGTGGCTGAGGCTTCGTCGGCGGGGCAGCTTGGGCGGCACGACAATGGGGCGGCGCCGATGCTCCCGGGCACCGGACGGCGTGGATCTGACGAGGCTCGTCCCCGCTACTGGGCGCGCTGGTTGGCAGCGGCGTCGGCGCGGGCGTGCAAGGAGGCCGCGGCGACGGCGCGTGTGTGCAAGGGGCGAGCGCGGATCTGGCGCGCGGCGGGGGTCCTGCAGTGATGGATGCGGGCGCACGAGGGCTCGGGCGGCGCGGACCTGCTGCTCGGAGGTCGCGAAGTGTGAAGGTGGTCAGATCCGGCCGGATTTGACCTCGGTGGCTCGATGGAGGGCTTGCTGATGACGTGCGGGGCTCGAGAGGTTGACCCGGGCGAAAGCTTGTCTCCGGCATGTCCGGAGCCGGCGATGGCGATGCTTTCAAGTGTCGTTTCCTTCTTGTTGGCATCGTCGAGGTACTCTCAGCTCCAATCTCCGAAGCTTTGGGGGAAACCCTAGATCCATGGGATTGGACGATGACGGTGCTCTAGCATCGTATCCCCTCTTGCGGGCTTCGTCTTTGGAGCTAGGCATCAACAAGCGGGACCGTAGGAAGTTGGTGGTGTTGGCGTCGAGGCTTCTGTTGCAACGATGATGGGTGTGTGCGATGTCGGAGACGCGGCAATGGTTGCGGTAGTCGGCTCTTCTCCGGCGTGCTCGTGGGACTACCTCGGGTTGTTTTGTTGCGGTGAAGTCGGAGCTGCGGCGGCGGGGGCCCTGTGGCGACGATGACAGGTAACAGGTGGTATGTTCGGTGGTCTTCCGCGGCGCCAGCCTTGCATAGTTCTCCTTCGGAGCTATCTCTCAGAGTCAGAGCTGTGCTGTCCTTGGCGCGGGTGGCTGAGTTTGGTGCGGGGCTTCTTGTGTTTCTCACATCCTCTACGGTGTGGGTTGGGTCGACTTTGTCTTCGGAGAAGTCGGAGTCGCTTGCTCGGAGATTAGGGATGCGATGACGTCTGTTGGGGAGAAGTAACGATGATGACACCGGTGTGTGATGTTGACGAGACCCTCTATGTGTGGTGTGTGTGGTAGTATGTGTGTGCCGCTCAGCGGTTTGTGACGGTTTTCGTCCGGTTTTCCGTTTATTAATGAGATGTTATTAACCGGACAACTCTCTTCTGCTTTATTAATGAGATGTTATTAACCGGACAACTCTCTTCTGCTTTATTAATGAGATGAGGCAAAACTTTTGCCTCCGTTTCGAAAAGAAAAAAACCTTAGTTATTACACAACATACCTACTAATCCCAATACAGCAGCAAGATTAGGCAGTATGTCAAGTTCTACACTAGACTCTAAGGCCATGGGTCTACATCATAAAAAGTGAATTTGTTCTCCGGTTAAAGTGCCATGCAAACTGATCAACAGCCACCATAGCCCGTGAAGCCGAACCAACAGAACCATCATACCTATGCATCAAGAACCATTGTGAATTGAATTAATTCTGGCAGATCAAGCTGTATACTAAGAACGCTTAGAGGAAACCTGATAAGTGATTTCAGTAAAGAAAAAGTTGAACAAGGCGATACGTACATAGAGACTAACAAGTATGCTCCAATCTGCATAATTATAAGTCCTTCACCTCCTGGCTGTGTTGTGTTAACGCAACGAGCAGAAAACCAGTGCTCGTGGATTGAGGTGACGACGTCTACACATTTATAACTTGCAATCACAATGTTGCCGGAGATAACAAAGATAATTTGGTTTAACAAAGATAACTCGGTTATAACTTGCAACTCACATTGATTTGGCCCAATAGAAAAGAATTCCGTCTGCAGATTATTCCTTCTAAAGAAATCCATGGCTGGCTGCAGATCAACAGCAGTAAATTTTGCTCCCTCTTGCTCTGCTCTGGACATTTAAAAAAGATTGTGACTTCAAACGTCTACAACTTGAACATTCGTGTATCCTAGTGAGTAGTGAACAGGGTTTTGCATATCTTTGGCACTGAGATGTCTGTCACATCTGTGATTTAGGCATTAAACTCCATACTGAAGAATGTATCCCTAAATTTAGTTTATCAAATGCATCTTCCGGTAGCTATGGATGGAAATAACAACGATATTAAACTACTCCTGCAACTTTGCTAAATTCATCAACCAAGAAACGGTGCCAGTTTCAGATGAACCAATAACATTACTATCAAATTCATCTGCAACGTTCTAACTAACTAAATAACTGAACAGCTTCCATCAGAAAAATACACGACCGCGTGGGAAAAATCATTAACCCCATTCTCCATCCAATTGACAGTATTGAAGATTATATAGCCCCCACAATTGCAACTTGTAACGGTGGTTATGACCAAGGAAATGCCCATTAAATTGCCTGCGCCGACTTTTTGAGTTTCCTATGGGGAAAAAAAGAATTGCCCGTGCAACCGGGGTTTGGGACGATACTTACACCATGGGGAAGAGGCGAGATGGTCCTGCCGGATCGTAGTTGAGCAGCAGCGCCGCCTTGATCGGCATCCCTTCAAGAGGATGGGGATTATAGTTCAGACGAGAGAGCAGAATGAGTAGCGAAGCGGGAGGGAAAGGAAGGGAGGGCAGACCGGAAGATCCGACGTGCTTCCCCGTCCACTTCTCCCACGCCCGGCGCGCGGATGTCCAGTCCGCAGCCATGGGAGAAGTGGCATCAGCCGCGACGAGGGCGGCGGGCGGCGGAGGAGACAACCTCGGGACTGCCTGCCGGAAGTAAAGCCCCGAGTTGTGGGTTTCTTTTGTGCAAGTAGTCCAGGCCCAGCCCAGGTAGCCTAAAAAAAGTGTCTACGAAAAAAAAAAGACCCAGGTAGCTTATCTTGATTTATTTTTCCCTCTAGTTTTCCCTCATACCCTGTGCACCCAATGTTTTTTTGCCCTACCGGTGCACCGAACATCAATAGCTTGTCTTTTTATTATGACTAGTAAAAATGCTCGTGCGTTGCAACGGGCGAAAAACAATTGTAAAACCTGCTTCGTGTGTCATTACGCGTCATTTCATATATCCAATTTTAAAAAACATTGGTAATAAGGTTACAGTTTTTTCGCTTTTGGGAGCATGACGTGTGAACCTGAAGAAGCCATCCTAATGCTATTCATCTGACGGAAGAGTAGTGGTGCATGGAATAGTTTGTTAAACGATTTTATTTTTTGCTTTTCAAAAAACACGAATATATATTTTTTTAAAGTGAACATTTTCAAAAAATATTTTAGAATTGAACATGTTTTAACGCCGATCTTTTTTGAACACGTAATTTTTTATGATTTTTAAATTTTTGAACAATTTTAAATGTAAGATTTTTTAAAATGGAAAATTTTATTGGAATTTTGAGCATTTAAAAAAGCATGAACAGATTAAAATTATAATTTTTTTAAAGCAAGAACAATTTAAAACTCTATTTATCTTAAAAAACGCGCTCGGTGTCCACAGTTTAAAAAAGAATTGTTGGTGTCTAGACCATGGAGTATAGAGTTGAGGAAGTCATAGTGATATCCTTCGATGGCACCTTCAGCTTAGCACAATCACTGGGTGAAAGAGGAGTAGTGTATGTGTTTTTAGAGGGATATAGACACGATGAAATTATTATATACTATTTGAGACTTTAATAACTAATCCAAAAGTATTTTTAAAAAAATTCAAAACATTTGAATGCAAACGAATTTTTACTATGTTGGATTAAGAGATAGTTGGTTTTTGGTTTGGAAGGGTTTATTTCTTTTTTCATAGCAAATATACATGTGTGTCGCAAACGGGAGAGAAGATTGGTGTATCCACCAAAACACCCATCAGCGCAGTATGGCGGGGCAAGGAGGGGCATGCCGAGGTATGGAATAAATGCATATCATGCTTTATTGTCCATTACTGCAGGGCAGTGATACCCATATACCACCAAGAATTAAAACTAAGGTTTGTCATTTGACGTCTCATGACAAGGAAATATTCGTTCAATAGGAGGTGATGTTCGTGTCGATAGCAAGATCCTTGTGATGACTTCATCAATTCCAAGACCCGTCGGCTCAGTTTCTCTAGGGATAAGTGTAAGTACGTGTTTGTGTGTGCCTACGTTTCTACTGTGTTTCTTAAAAGAAGGTTCCCTTTAATCTTTGTATGAATCAATTTAATTTGTTGTGTGTTGCATCAGAATATAAAAAATCATCACAAATTTGTCATGTTTCCACTTTTGATGTTTTCCACAATCTTCGATGATGGTAGAATTTTTGGTATCCGCAATTTAAATAAATTGATGAAGCGACATTCATGTCCTTCGACGATGCTTCCTTCAACGTCGCACTATCACCGGATGAGAGAGTAGCGGTGCATTGAATTGGGATTGTTTATATACAATTTTTTTAATATTCGAAAGCAAAGAGGTGTTTAACTATGTTGTTGTTTTTTTTTACAAAATATTGGTTGTTTGATTTGCAAGATTGTGTTCCATTCTTTTCTTTTTGCACTCTGCATACATCTCTTTGCGTTCCCCATCACAGTAAAAAAGGAAAAATTTCCAACATAAAAAAAACATTCCTCTGTTTCTTCCTGAGTAAATGCCACAGCCGGCAGATAAACATATGATCACAGGTTAAGATGCATGCATCCTATGAAAAGGCTAAACAACTGACAGATCACTAAAACGAAGCAGGCTTCGCGGCTCACGACAAGAACGAAGATAAAAAAAGAACAACGTCGCGAATTGATTTGCCATCCGGAAGGTCGGCGCCCTGCTCATCACTGCTTGGTGCCACCCGGAGATGCCCCCGCGCGCCCGTCGTTACTTGCGCCCCACCACCTCGGCGCCCTTCCCGTCCGTTGTGGCCTCTAACTGAATGTGTAGCTTGTAGATGAGGTTCAGTATTCTTCATGAGGTTGAGCCAGATTTGCAAGTACTGCTCCTCCTATGCTCTGACGTTCTGCTATCGTGTCCCCCGTCCGCTTTCTCTTGTGTCCCCCATGTACCTCATGACCCCATCTCTCGTGTCCCCCGTCCGCTTTCTACACCGATCATGATGCGAGCTGGCTGTTTATTCAAGGGCCGTTCTGCTGAATTGTCGTCCACACGGCTGCTGCCGGTTGTGCTTATCCGATCCCCTCTCAAACTCTCAATTGCAGACTTTATTCCTTTGCTCCCTGTTCTCCCCCATTACAAAGTTAATTCCTTCGTTCCCCCTTCCTTCGCTTGTTGATTTCTTATGCAGCAGGGTCGTCGGCATATACAAATTGATGGTACCGGTTGCAAAGGAGCGAGGTGGGACAATTATTTCAAAAATAACATTGTTTTTCAGCACAATTCTACCAGCTCAGTTGGCGGTAGGTTTCTCGATGGACGCCTGGTCGAGAGATCGAACATCACAGCATCGCGTTTAAAACTAATAAGGTTTGTCCATTACTGTAGGCCTTTTCACTACTTCCCGAATCGTCTTTACTTTCCGAAAGAGTTGGCCCATCCGGCCTACAGAGCTTGCTCGCCTCGCTCCAGCCCAGCATCGCGTACACCTATGAACACGGGACGTCCTATACGCCGCTCGCTGCGGCAACCAGTCGGGGCTTCGCACAGGGCGACCCCTGACTGGCCCAACCCAGCAGGCGCGCGACAATTTTTCCTTTTTTCTGTTTCTTTTTTCCTTTTCTGCTTATTTCTTTTTTGGGTCGTTTTTCTTCCTGTTTTAATTTTTTCTTTTTCTTTTTATCAAAACGAACAAACATGAACGTTTTTTAAAACATACAACAAATTTGAAAACACGAACAATTTTTTAAAGGACGAATATTTTTTGAATCTTGAGAACATATTTTTAAATTAAGAACAATTTTGAAAAATCCTGAACGAATTTGGGACCGTGAACAATTTTTTAAAGCATGCACATTTTTTAAATTTTGAGAACAAAATTTTGAAACGGAGAACAATTTTGAAAACCCCGAACAAATTTGGAAGCATGAACAATTTTTTGAAAGCACGAACATTTTTTGAATCTTGAGAACAAATTTTGAAAATCGGAACAATTTTGAAAAATCCTGAACAATTTTCGAAAACACGAACATTTTTTGAATACTAAGAACATTTTTTGAAAACCATTTCAAAAATCCAGAACATTTTTTGATAATCCGGAATATTTTTTGAAAATCCAGAACATTTTTCTAAAAAGCAAAAACATTTTTCGAATATTGAAAACCCCGAACAAATTTGGAAGCGTGAACAATTTTTTAAAAGACGAACATTTTTTAAATCTTGAGAACAAATTTTGAAAAATCCTGAACAAATTCATAAACGTGAACAATTTTTGAAAATACGAACATTTTTTGAATTTTGAGAACAAATTTCGAAAAACAAGAACATTTTATGGAAAACATTTTCAAAAATCCAGAACATTTTTCAAAAAACAAAAACATTTTTCGAATTTTGAAAACCCCGAACAAATTTGGAAGCGTGAACAATTTTTTAAAGCACGAGCATTTCTTAAATC
This sequence comes from Elymus sibiricus, assembly GCA_039707655.1. Taxonomy (NCBI): domain Eukaryota; kingdom Viridiplantae; phylum Streptophyta; class Magnoliopsida; order Poales; family Poaceae; genus Elymus; species Elymus sibiricus. The sequence continues at coordinate 208,346,367 of CM077663.1, forward strand.
TTGAGAACAAATTTTGAAAATGAAAACAATTTTGAAAAATCCTGAACAAATTTATGAACGTGAACAATTTTTGAAAATACGAACATTTTTTGAATTTTGAGAACAAATTTCGAAAAACAAGAACATTTTTGGAATACATTTAACAATTCCGGAATATTTTTCTAAAAAGCAAAAACATTTTTCAAATTTTGAAACCACCGAACAAATTTGGAAGAGTGAACAATTTTTTAAAAGCACGAACATTTTTTAAATCTTGAGAACAAATTTTGAAAATGAGAAAAAATTTGAAAAATCCTGAACAAATTCATAAACGTGAACAATTTTTGAAAATACAAACATTTTTTGAATTTTGAGAACAAATTTCGAAAAACAAGAACATTTTAAGAAAAACATTTTAAAAAATCCAGAACATTTTTCTAAAAAGCAAAAACATTTTTCGATTTTTGAAAACCCCGAACAAATTTGGAAGCGTGAACAATTTTTTAAAAGCACGAACATTTTTTAAATCTTGAGAACAAATTTTGAAAATGAGAACAATTTTGAAAAATCCTGAACAAATTCATGAACGTGAACAATTTTTGAAAATACGAACATTTTTTGAATTTTGAGAACAACTTTCGAAAAACAAGAACATTTTTTGGAAAACATTTAAAAAATCCAGAACATTTTTCTAAAAAGCAAAAACATTTTTCTAATTTTGAAAACCCCGAACAAATTTGGAAGCGTGAACAATTTTTTAAAAGCACGAACAATTTTTAAATCTTGAGAACAAATTTTGAAAATGAGAACAATTTTGAAAAATCCTGAACAAATTCATAAACTTGAACAATTTTTGAAAATACGAACATTTTTTGAATTTTGAGAACAAATTTCGAAAAACAAGAACATTTTTTGGAAAACATTTAAAAAAATCCAGAACATTTTTCTAAAAGGAAAAACATTTTTCGAATTTGAAGAACAATATTTGAAAATCCAAAACATTTTTTGAAAATCCAGAACATTTTTTGGAAATCGAGAATTTTTTTTTGGAAAAAAAGCAGAAACATTTTCCGAATTTGATGAACATTTTTTGAAAACCCAGAACATTTTTATAAAAAATAAAAACATTTTTCGAATTTGAATAACAATTTTTGAAAATCCCGAACATTTTTTGAAAATCCAGAACATTTTTTGGAACAGAAACAGAAAAGAATAAAGAAAAAAGAAAAACCAGTTCAGGGGACCTTCTAGAAAGTTCCCAAAACCGGAAAAAACCGGCTGGAAACAGCATAGAAGGTTCCTAAAACCGGTATCCCTGAAACGCTAAACGGGCCGGCCCATCCCCGATCGGTCGCTCGATCCCTTATGCGAAGCGCAACTCCTTGCCGCAAAGAGCGGCAAATAGGATTTTCCTATGAACACTCGTCGCTTATATATGAAAAAACCGGGCAAGACGTTTTCACTTATGGATGGCATTGTATTGTAATTTTTAACAACTTTTTAGGGTAATTAGGATGACGGTAAACGGGCAGAAGCACTGCGTGCTTTATTATTATTATTATTATTATTATTATTAAGTTAATTAAAGATTAAAGATTAAAGATAAAAATAAAGATAAAGATTAAAGATAAAAATGATTACGATGATTATGATGTATCTTTTTAAATCACCTGCTCATAGACGTGAGAGTTGGCCCATCTGGCCTACAGAGCTTGCTCGCCTCACTCCAGCCCAGCATCGCGTACACCTACGAACACTCATCGCTTATATATGAAAAAACCGGGCAAGATGTTTTCACTTATGGATGGCATTGTAGTGTAATTTTTAACAACTTTTAGGGTAATTAGGATGACGGTGAACGGGCAGAAGCACTACGTGCTTTATTATTAGTTAAGTTAATTAAAGATTAAAGATTATAGATAAAAATGATTACGATGATTATGATGTATCTTTTTAAATCACGTGCTCATAGACGTGAGACTCATGCTTCTAGCTCCGGTTGGTCTCCGCCGCCACCGGTTACTGTTTTAATTTACTCTCATGATGTTGTCTATGCTAGTCTCAACAAGGCTGGCTTGGGTGTGGTGGTGCTGGATCATGAGGGACAGTGCACCCTCGCGTGCTCTGAGCCCCTTTTTGGAGATTTCGATCGGAAGATGGTGGAAGCCTTAGCGCTTCGCATGCGGTCATTCTAGCTAGAGATGAACATTTCATGCATGTGATCTTCGCCTCATATTGTCTCTCTTTGGTGCAACGAATCAATTCTAATATTTGGGACAGTTCGAATGTGGGCTCTATGGTTATGGATATTAAACAAGCGGCCCTAGTTTTCACAACTTCAGCCTTTAAGCATGTTCGACGGCAATGTAATTTATTGGCCCATGTTTTGGCTAATTCTTGTAAGAATTCTAATTTGTTTTTTGTTTTGCACTCTGCTCTAGATTGTATCTGGGGACCTTGTATGACTTTATTACTTAAACAATAAAATTTTGACGTTCTTTCAAAAAAACATCAAAGGCTTGTACTGCGAGTTCTAAAAATGCTGAAACTAATTGAGTATAAACGAATAGCATACACCTAACACGTTGCAAAATCTCAGTCCTAAATTCAACTCACAGCAAGAGAAACAAAAATAACAAATGGACCCAATTCACGACCCAGTTTAAATTAACAACATTCATATCATGATTTATCTTTTTTTTCCTCAATGTATGAGTTGAATTTTTAGCTAAAATTCTAAGACATGGTAGATATATGTATTGTGTTCGTGTACTCATTTATTTTCAGAATTTTTGAAATTGTTTTGCATGTCATTTTTAAACTGAGTGCACCGGTAGCAAAAGAACCTCTGTTGCACCGGATACAACCTATTTCCCTTCATCTCGTCACCTCGCCGACATTGAGTAGTTTTTCCTCCTCCTCTGCTGATCACTACCGGAGTCAGCTCGGCCTATCAAGATGGTCCTGGACCACTGCATGACCTTAGTTTTGATGTCAGTTTAGACCGTGGGGGTGGTGAGGGTTTCAAACAACGGATTAACTCACTAGATTGGATCGGCAAGACTGGCCACCATGGCGAACAGGGAGGATGGATCTACATCTAGTTCGAAGGTGTGACACCCTGGATTAGTCCCACAGTGATCATTGTAATTAAGTTACAGTGATGACCCGGATCAAGCTTAATCATTTTGCTAAACAGTGCTTCATCACTTTTAATATCATATCTCTTTTCAAATTTCACCACTAAAGGCGAGTGAATTTTATTGAGATAAAATAAAAACCCCAACTGCAAAGGAGAATTGTTGAACACTTAGCAAATATTCCAAAATAAATATTGTTAAGGTAAACAACATAACCTTGATGTTGGTGTGGACCCCACCATATGAAACAGAGCCCAAAAGCATTTAATTTGCCCTTTAAATTTCATGGAAAATTCAAACAGACTTGTTAAAGTCCCAAACAAATTATGGCAGTGCTAAATATTGCATGTTATTTAATGGAGCAAGTCACACATTTTTGCTACACGTAATTATTGCTAAAATAAATAAAAGCAGAAACAATTAAAGGGAAAAACCTAATATAAAAAAGGAGACCCCCCCCCACTGGGCCTTGGCCCAGCTGGCCAACCGACTGGACCAATCCATCCCCGCTCCCCTCCTTCTCTGTTCGACCGCCCGTCCGCGAGAGTGGCGTGGTCGCCCCCCGACCAGCTCGCCGGCGACGTCGGAGGGGATAAGGCCGCCCCCTCGCTCCCTAAACCCTACCCCCAACCAGATCCCCCTCGCGCCTCCGCCCCCCGCCCCGAGCACGAGCTCGGGATCGAGCTCGCCCGCCGTCGCCTCCCTCATTGCCGGACCAGGCCGTCGTTGCCTCCACGTCGTCGTCGCGTCCCCGGCCTCCTCCCCATCGGTCCACCCCGAGCCTCGACGCCCCAGCCCCCTCTCCAACGTCGGTGAGCCCCGGGGCTTTCCCTTTCCCCGTGCCCCCTGCTTCCTCCGCCGCCATGGCCGTGAGCTCGCCGCCGTCTGCCTAGTGGCCGCCGTCGTGTTAGCCGTTGCCCTTCGTGTCCGAGCACATGCTCGAGCTCCTGGAGCTCCTCGTGAGCCCGTGCGCCGCTCCGTTTGGTTCGAATCGGGCTGCAGCCCCGTGTCCGTGTATGCCCGCGCACCACCGCCGCCTGCCGTCGCCGTAGGGCTCGTCTCCGGCCACCTCATCTTGCCCCCGTAGTCTAGATCGACACGGCGCATCGCGCTCGACCCGCAGGTGGTCGCGGGCGACCAAATGGCCCCCGGAACCTCACTCCGGCATGCCTACGTCGCGTCCTATGGTCGTCGCCGGCGCGGCTCCGGCGACGATGACGTGGCAACGTCATTAGTCGCTAGTGACACCACTAACTACCCCCCCCCCCCCCGCAGTGCATGACAGCTGGGGTCCACCCCCCCTAATTTAATCATGTGTTATTTTTAAATAATTTGATTAGGTAAGCAGGATATGACATGTGGGCCCCCTGTTAATTAAATCAATAATTAGATTAATTAAGCACTGGTTTAGCCCACTGACTATGACAGTGGGGCCCGCTGGTCAGTTTGACCAGTCAAAGGTCCTGTTGGCTGCTGACATCATCCTAGTGTCATGATGACGTCATAAATGCATTTTTCGAATTAAATTAAATCTGTTAATTCCAGAATATTAATAAACTTTGAAAATTAATATAAAATAATCCGTAGCTCGGATGAAAAAGTTTTATACATGAAAGTTGATCAGAAAAATCCCACGAATCCGAATACGCTGTCCGTTTGTCTGTCACGTGCCCCCATCATAACGAACATGGAACTTTTGCATCGAATTCATCAGTCCGGTAGTAGCCCGAGACCCGAGAAATATCGTCAGATATTCTTCCGCTTCGTCTGTGACGTGTAGTACTGCGTTAGCTCATGCCTAGCACTGCATATTGCCATGTCATGTATCGTGTTGCATCTATCTTCTTTATATTTATTGTTTCTCCCCCCCTCTTCTTACCGATAGACCCCGAGACTGACGCTGTTGCCGGGTACGACTACGCCACCGACGATCAAGCCTTTGCAGCAGAGCAGCAAGGTAAGCAAACCCCCTTGAGCATTCTAATATCGCCCATTCTTTCGCTCTCATGCTTGCATTAGATTTTGCTATTGTTGTATATAGCTCCTATTCTGATGCATAGCCTGTTTTTGATAAACTGCTACTTTACCTATTGTCATATCAACTCCTTAGTATAGGTTGATCAGTGAATCCCCTGTGACCCTTAGTCTCAGTTTCCTCGCTTTAATTATCAGTTACTCGATCATCATGATCGACGAGCCAGGCCCGTCACATGACCGCACACCCCCTTAGTTGTACGACTCTGCAGAACTACTATCGAATACCGGGGGTGACACCTCGTGAAGTACTCATGATGCTAGCTCTGTAGTGTAGCTAGTCGGTCGTGGTAATCAGAGGGTGATACCTCTCTGCCACTCCCGATATCGTCTCTGTCGTGCAACCCCCTCAAGTGTGGGACCCACGAGGGTGATTCCTCTACGTCCACCTTGATGGTTACGTCGAGCGAGAACCATTGAGGGTGATTCCTCAGGTTCTGCCTTGATGTTTATACACACGGTTACTATTACTTGGTTACAGAAAGATGTTGTTGATGGGTCGGCCCTGAAGGGTACCCACGGTTTATTGACGACGAGGCATGGCCGGGCAGATGAGGCCCTTGCCACAAGACCTCGAGACGGGACGACGGGACCGCACATCATGGGTCGCGCTCGTCACCGCATTAATAAATTGCTAATGGTTTGGGTATTTGATCTGAGTTGGTCGATTGACCTTTTTACGCACTAACCTTCACGTGGGACAAGTTATGGGTGTTCAGCGTCGTTGTATCAGCAGAAGCTCTTCGGACGTCAGCAATGGAGCGGCGCGCGCCCGAGTGGTCCGTGACTGCACTGATCTTGTATTAGAGGTGCCAGGACTGACCTCGGCCGCCCACGCATCGTGCAGGAGTGCAAAGGGCGAGTGGGCCCATGACCCCTGTGCGCTTAGGATTTAGACCGGCGGGCTGGCCTCTCTGTTGAGCCTAGGTAGGGCAACGACGTGTTGATTTCCCGAGGCCGGGCACGACCCAGGAAAGTGTGTCCGGCCAAAGGTTATCAAGCGTGTTGGAAAATGTGGTGCACCCCTACAGGGATGAATTCAACTATTCGAATAGTCGTGTTCACGGTAACAGGACGACTTGGAGTTCAACCTTGATCTACTACAACTATAATTGTGACTTAAAATTGAAATGAATGTTGGCTCCGAGATTGCTTTCTCGCAGGGAGTCGAGGAAGAATCTCTGGGCGTGGTTACTTAATAAAATTTGCTACAATAATATTGCTATATATGAGATACCAGTCTACTCTCTTCTAATGCTGCAAGATGTTGAAGATGCTAGTCTTCGATAGGACTAGGCCTTCCCCCAATTCTTGCTTTTCTACAGTCAGTCCAGATATAACCCCCATTCCCTTTGATACTGATGCATACTTAGCATAGTTCTGATGTCAGTCTTGCGAGTACTTTGGATGACTATTCACCGCTGCTTTGCTTTCTCTTTCCCCCTCGATACGATTACTGCCTTCAGATGACGGAGCCCAAGAGATGGAGTACACCGGAGACGACTACTACACCATCGCTGGAGCTTACTACTACGTGGAGGCTGCCCCCGGCCAGCAGTAGGATAGGAGGTTCCCAGGCAGGAGGCCTTGCCTCTTTCGATCCGTTGCTATGTTTGTGCTAGCCTTCTTAAGGCAAAACTTGTTTAACTTATGTTTGTACTCAGATATTATTTGCTTCTGCTGACTCGTGCTTGTCGAGCTTTGTATTCGAGCCCTCGAGGCCCCTGGCTTGTAATATGAAGCTGTATGACCTTTATTTGTGTCTAGAGTTGTGTTGTGATATCGGTCAGTGAGTCCCTGATACGTCTCCAATGTATCTATAATTTTTGCTTGTTCCATGCTATTATATTATCATTCTTGGATGTTTTACAATCATTTTATAACAACTTTATATCATTTTTTGGGACTAACCTATTGACATAGTGCCAAAGTGCCAGTTGTTGTTTTTGCTTGTTTTTTACTTTGCAGAAAATCAATACCAAACCGAGTCCAATCGCGACGAAACTTTTTGGAGATTTTTTCTGGACCAAAAGGCACCCAGTGGGCCAAAGAAGTGCCGGGGGAGTGGGCCGAGGAGACCACAACCCACCATGGCGCGCCAGGGGGGGCCCGTCGCGCCCTGCTGGGTTGTGCCCTCCTCGGGGCCCCTCTCCACTGCCTCTGATGCCTATAAATTCCCAAATATTCCAAAAACCCTAGGGGAGTCGACGAAACAAAATTCCAGCCGCCGCAAGTTCCAGAACCTTGAGATCCAATCTAAACACCATCACGGAGGGGTTCATCTTCCTCATAGGTGCCTCTCCGATGATGCGTGAGTAGTCCACCATAGACCTACGGGTCCGTAGGCAGTAGCTAGATGGATTCCTCTCTCTCTCTCTCTCTTATGATTCTCAATACAATGGTCTCTTGGAGATCTATTTGATGTAAACTTTTGCGGTGTGTTTGTTGGGATCCGATGAATTTTGAGTTCATGATCAGTTTCTATCCATGAATATTATTTGAGTCTTCTTTGATCTCTTATATGCATGATTACTTATAGCCTCGTATTTCTTCTTCGAATCTTTGGTTTAGTTAGGCCGACTAGATCGATTTTTCTTGCCATGGGAAGAGGTGCTTTATGATGGGTTTGATCTTGCGGTGTTCTTTCCCAGTGACAGAAGGGGCAGCAAGACACGCATGTATCGTTGCTATTAAGGATAAAAAGATGGGGTCTATTCCTACATGAAAAGATCTTGTCTACATCATGTCATCGTTCTTGCATTACTCCGTTTTTCCATGAATTTAATACACTAGATGCATGCTGGATATCGGTCGATGTGTGGAGTAATAGAGGTAGATGCAGGCAGGAGTCGGTCTACCTATCATTGATGTGATGCCTATATAATGATCATCGCCTTGGATATCGTCCTGACTATTCAATTTTCTATCAATTGCCCAACAGTAATTTGTTCACCCACCGTGCGCTATACTCATGAGAGAAGCCACTAGTGAAACCTACGGCCCCTGGGTCTACTTTTCCAACATATTGCTTTCCGATCTATCTTTTTGCAATCTTTGTTTTCAGATCTACAAAACCAAAAACCCAAAAACATATTGCTGCATATTTTATTTGCCCTTTTTATTTTGTGCTCTTGAGAGATCTATCTCTCCTATCTATCACTACCTAATCTATCTTTTTACCGTAGAGAGATTGACAACCTCTCTTTCGCGTCGGGTTGCAAGTATTTGTTGTTTGTGTGTAGGTGCTGCTTATTGGGTGGTGGTGATCCTCCTACTGGTTCGATAACCTTGGTTTCATAACTGAGGGAAATACTTACCGTCGTTGTGCTGCATCATCCCTTCCTCTTTGGGGAAATACCGACGCAGTCTCAAGCCACGTCAGTCCCTAATCTTAGTCGTACGCATTTGCATGTATGATTAGCGTACGGTCAAAATTGGGGGCGTCACAAGTTGGTATCAGAGCCGACTGCCTATAGGTAGCCCCCTTTCCAACTCCTTGGCCGAAGTTGAGTCTAGTACTTGAAAAACTTTTACTAACATTGTTGTGTGGCTTACAGGCCCACATCTCAATCGGGTGGTATTAGGATCTTTTATTCCTTATCTATACTCTGGGTTCTGATCTCTCTTCTCTTTCGGGTTAAAGATTTTGCTAACTCTAACATTAGGTTCTCGTGATCACATCCACCGGAGAGTTGTTTCGCCGACAATTGTTTCCTTTGAAGTTATGATGCACACACTGTTATTTGACATCTTTGAATCTTCTTGTTATAGATGCGTCCTTCTAGGCAGCTCGTTTGTCTGACTATGGATGTCGATGCCCCTGGATTCCCGACCATTCTGAACAACTCTTGACCAAGTTGGGATATCGCTGGTACCCTGAGTACACTGTTTACGAGGACTTCGCGATTCAACCGGGAGCAATACCAGGCAGTGGTTGTTATCTGGGATCGGCGTGACCGCTCCATCAGTGAGCTGCACACCTATTGCGGTGTTGGAGTGACTGTTGAGATGGCAGTCCATGATGCTGCCTACACTGCTATAACCCGCCTCCGTAGAGAGCACCTCTGCTTGGAGGAGACTGGATTCAGATACATTCCGTATGTCCCCGCTGCGGATGAAACTGGATCCGACACTGCTGCCTTCACCCATCTCGTGCGGCAGCGCAATGACCGGTCCTACACTACGGTCTATACCCCTTATGTGAGCCGTCGTTACGACCCACATATTCTGGTTCAGTACACTAAGGCGCTGGATCGTGCTGTCCGAGCTCTGACTGTTGACTTGTACGCCACTCGTACTCGTCTTTACGACGCTTTGGATCAGTTGATACCAGTAGTCCATGCGGGGACGTATCCACGTTACATCCTTTACCCGCGTCGGACAGAGCTACCACCAGGTCTTGAGTGGCCTGCTGTTGGAGGTCGTACGCCTGCACGTGGACCTCGGGTCCCCGATCTGGATCAGTATCCACATCATGGTGTTCATGGATTGTAGAATCCTATCCCCGGGTTTGCCATACGTGATCACCGGCAGTTACCTGGCTTCAGTGGTTGCCCCCGACGTTGATGTAGCTTGTCGCTATGTCCCGTTGTTGTATCCCTCTACCGCGTGCCTGCGTGCCGCCTAGTTTGTCTAAGTTATTTTCATGGCGAACCTATCGCCTATTTGTAACAGACTTATGTATGGATCATTATGTCGTACTTGACTATTATGATGTATCTAATGCACTTCCTTCTTTGTGCATTTTACCTCATGAATGATTCATTGTCTTGTCATTACTCAATGCTAAACTATCGATGTTACATATAACAGGATGGTTAGGCCAGCTGATGACCCACAAGTATAGGGGATCAATCGTAGTCCTTTCGATAAGTAAGAGTGTCGAACCCAACGAGGAGCAGAAGGAAATGACAAGCGGTTTTCAGCAAGGTAATCTCTGCAAGCACTGAAATTGTAGGTAACAGATAGTTTGATAGCAAGGTAATTTGTAACGAGCAAGTAACGGTAACAGTAAACAAGGTGCAGCAAGGTAGCCCAATCCTTTTGAGGCAAAGACAGGCCAGAACAATCACTAGTAATAGGGAAAGTGTTCTTGAGGGTACACGGGAATTTCGTCTAGTCACTTTATCATGTTGGTTTGATTCGTGTTCGCTACTTTGATAATTTGATATGTGGGTGGACCGGTGCTAAGGTGCTATTCTTACTTGAACTAATAACCTACTTATGATTAACCCCCTCGCAAGCATCCACAATTACGAGAAAAGTATTAAGACAAAGTCTAACCATAGCACTAAACATGTGGATCCAAATCAGACCCTTATGAAGTAGCGCATAAACTAGGGTTTAAGTTTCTGTCACTCTAGCCACCCATCATCTAATAACTACTCCACAATGCATTCCCTTAGGCCCATGAATGGTGAAGTGTCATGTAGTCGACGTTCACATGACACCACTAAGGGAATCACAACATACATATCATCAAAATATCGAACACATATCAAATTCACATGATTACTCGCAACATGACTTCTCCCGTGACCTCAAGAACAAAGGTAACTACTCACAAATAATAACCATGCTCAAGATCAAAGGAGTAATGAATAGCATAATGGATCTGAACATATGATCTTCCACCAAATAAACCATATAGTAATCAACTACGCAAGGTAGTCAACACTACTAGTCACCCACAGGTACCAATCTGAGGTTCCGGTACAAAGATTGAACACAAGAGATGAACTAGGGTTTGAGAGGAGATGGTGCTATTGAAGATGTTGATGAAGATTGGCCTCCCAAAGATGAGAGGGGTGTTGGTGATGACGATAGCTTCGATTTCCCCCTCCGGGAGGGAAGTTCCCCCGGCGGAATCGCTCCGCCGGAGGGCAAAAGTGCTCCTGCCCAAGTTCCGACTCGAGGCGGCGCCGCTTCGTCCCGAAAGTCCTCCTCCTCAATTTTTTAGGTTTTTTGGGAATTTATACCAGAAGATGGACACCAGAAGCGGGCTAGGCTGGGTACGATACACCAGGGCGCGCCCAGGGGGGCCTGGCATGCCCTGGTGGGTTGTGCCCACCTGGGGGCCCTCCTCCGGTAGTTTTCAGCTCTAGTAATTTTTATTAAATACAAAAATAATCTCCGTAAATTTTCAGCTTCATTGGAGTTGTGCAGAATAGGTATCTTTGACTTGCTTTTCTTGGGTCCAGAATTCCAGCTGCCGGTATTCTCCCTCTTTGTGTAAACATTGCATATTATGAGAGAAAGGGCATTAGAATCACTCCCCAAAGCATTATTATTCAACAAAACAAATTAAATAACAGTAGGAAATCATGGTGCAAAATGGACGTATCAACTCCCCCAAGCTTAGACCTCGCTTGTCCTCAAGCGAAAGCCGATATTGAAAAGCATGTCCACATGGTTTGAGAGAGAGGTGTCGATAAAAACAAAATACGGACATAGAAGCATCATGCTTATTAACATAACAACAACAAACTCTAACATAAGAACTTATTTCAATATATGTTTATCATAAGGCTTCTCATGAACAAGTAACAATTCACCACAACATAGAAGTATGAAGCATAAACCTTATTGGAAACCAACAAACTATGTTCTCAGTCAACTTTGCAACTACAATTCATCATATTTTCAGGAAGGGTCTCATGTCGGAGCCTTTTGGCAAGTCCACATACTCAACTATAATTTAGTCTTCTATGATTGCTAACGCTCACGGCATACCCATGAATAAAAAGTTTCAACCGGACACGTAGGAAGATAGGGGCTTATAGTTTTGCCTCCCAACTCACTCACCTCAAGGGTGATGTCAACAATAATAACTCATGCCCACCCATATCCAACTGGATATATGTGCCTAGATCTTTCCTCACCACATGATGCTTGCAAAAGAAAAAAGTAAAAAGGAATAGGGAAGAATACTTTGACTCTTGCATAAAAGTAAGTGCATAAAAGTAAAAGATAGGCCCTTCGCAGAGGGAAGCAGAGGTTGTCATGCGCTTATTGATTTGTATGCCCAATCCCTTAATGTAAAAAAACGTCACGCTATATTGCCCCCTATGATAGCAACCTCTATTATGCAGTCTGTCGCTTTTATTACTTTGCCATCACAAGTTCGTATAGCGCTCAATTTTCTCTTACACTAATTGATCAAAACACTTTAATCAATTTTTATTGCCTTGTTGCACCGATGATAACTTACTTGAAGGATATTTCTCGATCCATAGGTAGGTATGGTGGACACTCAAGGAAAGAGTTTGGGTTTGGGTTTTTGGATGCACAAGTAGTATCTCTACTTAGTGCAGAATTTTTGGCTAGCAAAGATATTGAGCAAGCACCACATGTTAAAGGATCTATGACAATATAACTTCTATGTGGATATGAACAAACATAATTCATTACGTTGTCTTCCTTGTGCAACGTCAACAATTTTGACACATAATATTTGATGGGGGATCACAATCATGAAAGATGTCCAAGATAGTGTATTTGCATGTGAATCTTCTCTTCCCTAATTAATTCTTTCATGAATTGCATCATTGACCAATACTATGTTTGTCAATCTCCAACAAATTTTACTACTTATACTTTTCATTATGTGATGTCATTACTCACCATAAGATTAGCATATGATTTTTTCATTTGTTTCTTTTCCTTTATTTGATTGCAACCAGAAAGTAGAGAAGCAAAAACTCAAACTAAACTTTATTATATAACTTTCACTCGATTACATAGATAGATAGGCCACGGGACTAACACACGAAAATAGATCATGCTAAACTTTTATTCAACTAAAGCAAAGGGAAACTAAGGATCGAACTAAAATAGGTAAAGGTGAATAAAAGTGGTGGTGATACGATACCGGGGCACCTCCCCCAAGCTTGGCTTAAGCCAAGGGGAGTGCCCATACCCGTGTGCTCAAGTCTCCTTTGGTGGTGATGATGAAGTAGGTGAAGGTGTTGATGCAGGTGGTGGTGATGTGATGTCACCCTTTAGCTTCAAAAGATGCTCCAATTTGCGGATGACTCTCCTAAGGTTGTCGATGTGTTCTTGCAACAAGATATTTTCACGGATGGGAAATTTATTCTGAACACGAACCACTTCGAAGGTTCTAAAGGCTTCGATTTCAATAGGGGTGAGATGACTGTAGTAAGGTTGAAGGATATCTTCTTCCTCTCCCTCCTTTGCTGGCTTGAATTGATCTCCTTCAGGGAGATAATCCACCTTAGCTTCATTGTCCTTCTCCGCCTTGTAGGCTTCCTCCGGCTCCTCCCTCTTCAACTCTATCTTCATTAGCCAGGCATCTTCTTCCACATTGTTAGGAGAGGGAGAAGATATGATGCGTGACTTGACAGATCTGATAGGAAAACAACAAGAAACAAGAACAGAGGATTTTTCTGCAATGCGGTCGTCAAAACAGTCGGGGGGTATATATATATAGAATTTTTATTCTTGGGAAACAAGTATTTGGAAGGAAAACGGAGTCGGGAAGGCATCTGAGGTGGGCACAACCCACCAGGGCGCGCCCAGGGGTGCCTGGCGCGCCCTGGTGTATCGTGCTCACCTCAATCACCTTCCGGTTTATTTTTTTATTTCCAAAATTCTAATATATTCCAAAACTGACAAAAAATATTTTTGCGGATTTTTAGGAGTCCGTTTACTTACCGTATCACGTACCTCCTATTTTTAAATATTCTGGAGTGTTCCGGAAGGTTTCCTTTATGTGTTCCTCCGGTGTCATGGTTTGGATAACATTGCTTTCAACGTTAATAGGCGTACCTGAGATATAATGCTTAATTCTTTGTTGATTGACCACCTTCGGGTTAGTACCTTCGGCGTTATTAATCTTAATAGCTCCAGAACGATAGACCTCTTCAATAATATATGGTCCTTCCCATTTGAGAGAAGTTTTCCTGCAAAAAATCTTAAACGAGAGTTGAATAAAAGAACATGATCTCCTATTTTGAATTCCCGCTTTTGGATTCTTTTGTCATGCCATCTTTTTACCTTTTCTTTGAATAGCTTGGCATTTTACGCTTGGGTTCTCCATTGATCTAGTGAGCTAATATCAAATAACCTCTTCTCACCGGCAAGTTTGAAATCATAGTTGAGCTCTTTAATTGCCCAGAATGCTTTGTGTTCTAGTTCTAGAGGCAAATGACAAGCTTTTCCATACACCATTTTATATGGAGACATACCCATAGGATTTTTATAAGCTGTTCTATAGGCCCAAAGTGCATCATCTAATTTCTTAGACCAATTCTTACGAGACCTATTGACAGTTTTTTTTAATATTAATTTTATTTCTCTATTGCTAAGTTCTACCTGGCCACTAGATTGAGGATGATAGGGTGATGCAATTCTATGGTTAACATCATATTTAGCAAGCATCTTACGGAAAGCACCATGAAGAAAGTGTGAACCACCATCGGTCATTAAATATCTAGGGACTCCAAACCTCAGAAAGATAACCTCTTTAAGCATTTTAATGGAGGTGTGGTGATCGGCACTACTAGTTGGAATAGCTTCTACCCACTTAGTGACATAATCAACCACAACTAAAATATGAGTGTACCCGTTAGAGGAAGGAAAAAGTCCCATATAATCAAAACCCCACACGTCAAATGGTTCAACAACAAGTGAATAATTCATAGGCATTTCTTGACGCTTACCGATATTACCAATTCTTTGACATTCATCACAAGACAAGACAAACTTACGGGCATCCTTGAAGAGAGTAGGCCAATAAAACCCAGATTGCAATACCTTGTGAGCAGTTCTGTCTCCCGCATGATGTCCTCCATAAGCTTCGGAATAACATTTCCGTAGGATTTGTTCCTGTTCATAATCAGGTACACAACGTCTAATAATACCATCTACTCCTTCTTTATAAAGATGTGGGTCATCCCAAAAGTAATGTCTCAAGTCATAGAAGAATTTTTTTTCTTTTGTTGACATGTAAAGCTAGGTGGTATATATTTAGCGACAATGTAATTAGCATAATCAGCATACCAAGGTGTGTTGTGTGAGACACTTATTGCCGCTAGCTGTTCGTCAGGGAAACTATCATCAATAGGTAGTGGGTCATCAAGAATATTTTCTAACCTAGATAAGTTATCAGCTACGGGGTTCTCAGCTCCTTTCCTATCAACGATATGTAAGTCAAATTCTTGAAGCAAAAGAACCCACCTAATAAGTCTAGGTTTAGCATCTTTCTTTTCCATAAGGTATTTTATAGCAGCATGATCGGTGTGAACAATAACTTTGGAGTCAACAATATAGGATATAAATTTATCACAAGCAAACACAACTGCTAAAAATTCTTTTTCAGCAGTAGCATAATTTTGTTGGGTACTGTCTAGAGTTTTACTAGCATAATGGATAACATTCAATTTCTTATCAACTCTTTGTCCTAGGACAGCACCAACAGCATAATCACTAGCATCACACATAATTTCAAAAGGCAAGTTCCAATCAGGTGGTTGAACGATAGGTGCAGAGGTTAAGGCTTTCTTGAGTGTTTCAAAGGCTTCCACACAATCGTCATCAAAAACAAAAGGGATATCCTTTTGCAAAAGATTAGTAAGAGGCCTAGAAATTTTAAAGAAGTCTTTAATGAACCTCCTATAAAAACCAGCATGACCAAGGAAACTTTGAATACCTTTAATATCTTTAGGACATGGCATTTTCTCAATTGCATCAACTTTAGCTTTATCCACCTCAATACCTCGTTCGTATATTTTATGCCCCAAGACAATACCTTCATTAACCATGAAGTGGCACTTCTCCCAATTCAAGACGAGATTAGTTTGTTCACATCTCTGCAAAACTCATTCAAGGTTGCTTAAGCAATCGTCAAAAGAGGTTCCGTAAACGAAAAAATCATCCATGAAAACCTCCACAATCTTTTCACAAAAGTCAGAGAATATAACAGTCATACATCTTTGAAAGGTAGCAGGTGCATTGCATAAACCAAAAGGCATACGTCTATAAGCATAGGTTCCAAAAGGGCAAGTAAGTGGTTTTCTCTTGATCGGATTGTGACACAAGTATTTGAGAGAAACCAGAATATCCATCTAGGAAACAAAAGTGTGTGTGCTTAGATAGTCTCTCTATCATTTGATCAATGAAAGGCAAAGGGTAATGATCTTTCCTAGTAGCTTTATTTAATTTTCTAAAATCAATTACCATTCTATAGCCAGTGACAATTCTTTGTGGAATGAGTTCATTCTTATCATTAGGAACAACGGTAATACCTCCTTTCTTAGGGACACAGTGAGCGGGACTTACCCATCTACTATCATCTATGGGATAGATTATACCTGTTTCCAGAAGCTTTAATATTTCAGTTCTTACCACTTCTTTCATCTTGGGATTCAATCGTCATTGGTGATCAACAACGGGTTTAGCATCAGGTTACATATTGATCTTGTGCTGACATAGAGTGGGACTAATGCCCTTAAGATCATCAAGAGTATATCCAATAGCAGCTCGGTGCTTCCTTAGAACTTTCAATAATCTCTCTTCTTCATGTTCTGAAAGGTTAGCACTAATAATAACATGATATATCTTCTTCTCATCAAGATAAGCATACTTCAAAGTGTCAGGCAATTGTTTCAATTCAAACACAGGATCACCTTTAGGTGGAGGAGGACCTCCAAGGGTTTCAATAGGAAAATTGTGTTTCAAGAGAGGTTGTTGTTCAAAGAAAATTTGATCTATTTCATTTCTTTCACGCAAGTGCATATCATTTTCATGGTCAAGCAAATATTGTTCAAATGGATCAGTAGGAGGCACAACAATAGAAGAAAGACCAATTATCTCATCCTTATTAGATAATTCTTTATCACGGGGTTGTCTACTAAACTTGTAAAAATTAAACTCATGAGACACATTACCAAAACTGACACCGACAGTTTGTTTTTCACAATCTATCTTAGCATTGACGGCGCTCAAGAAAGGTCTACCAAAGATAATGGGACAAAAGTCATCTTGTGGGGAACTAAGGACTAGAAAATCAGTAGGGTATTTTACTTTCCCACACAAGACTTCAACATCTCTAACAATCCCAAGTGGTGTGATAGTGTCTCTATTAGCAAGTTTAATAGTAACATCAATATCTTCCATTTCAGCAGGTGCTATTTCATTCATAATTTCTTGGTATAAGGTGAAAGGGATAGCACTCACACTAGCACCTAAATCACATAAACCATGGTAGAAATGATCTCCTATTTTAACTGAGACAACGGGCAAGCCTTCTATAGGTCTATGTTTATCTTTCTTATCGGGTTTAACAATTATAGCAGCTTCATCACAAAGGTAGATGACATGCACATCAACATTTTCTACCAAGAGATCTTTAACCATAGCAACACTAGGTTCTACTTTAATTTGCTCAGGGGGTTTAGGTGCTCTTATATTACTCTTACGAACCACAGTTGATACCTTAGCATGTTCCTTTATCCTAACAGGGAAAGGTGGTTTTCAATATAAGCGGTAGGCACAACTGGATCAACATTGTAAAAGATGGTTTCTTCCTTAGCTATGACCGGTTCTTTAATTTCTTATTTAATAGGGGGATGATATTTAAACCACTTCTCCTTAGGGAGATCAATGTGAGTAGCAAATGCTTCATAGAAAGAGACTAAACTCTCAGAGTCAAGTCCATATTTAGTGCTAAACTTGTGAAAAGTATCGGTATTCATAAAAGATTTAACACAATTAAATTCAAGCTTTATACCTGACTCATTACCTTCGTCGAGTTCCCAATCTTCAGAGTTGCGTTTAATTCTTTCTAAGAGATCCCACTTGAATTCAATAGTCTTCTTCATATAAGAACCAGCACAAGAAGTATCGAGCATGGATTGATCATTATGAGAAAGCCGAGCATAAAAATTCTGAATGATAACCTCCCTCGAAAGGTCATGATTGGGGCATGAATATAACATTGACTTAAGCCTCCCCCAAGCTAGAGCGATACTTTCTCCTTCACGAGGCCAAAAATTATATATATAATTCCGATCACGATGAACTAGATGCATAGGATAAAACTTTTGATGGAATTCCAATTGCAAAAACTTCCAGCTCCATGATCCAAGATCATCACATAGCCTATACCATGTCAATGCTTTTCCCTCGAAAGATAAAGGGAAAACCTTCTTCTTAAACCTGCAAGCTTAAATAATCCACATATTTCGTTCACATATAAAAGATGCATGTCAGGATGTTCAGTTCCATCTCCTGCATAAGGTTTAGCAAGCAGTTTTTCTAACATACCCGAAGGAATTTCATAAGTAACATTTTCAGTAGGTGCTGTAGGTGGAGGGGTAACTAATTGTGGTTCCGGTCGAGGTGAAGATACCTCGAACAAACTGAAAGCACATTTGCTCCCTTGGTGATTTTGGTAACTAATAACGACATATATGTCATTGAACTAATGTTTCCACTAAGCATATTTCAGGAAAACTTCAATGATAGGGATGGCAAAAAGGATTGTGGAATTACCCCAAGATGCAAGGAAATGGATTGGCAAAGCTTCAAGCAAGAGGACTCTACATTTTACTTTGTGAGAAATCACTTTGAGTCCATAGGAAAGACAATACTATTAAAAGGGGGTAAGGTACTGTTGGTGAACAAGATGCTCCACGTGCACAAGAGATAGTCACCCAAAACACCCACAAGATCTTCCACAAAAGTCTGTCCAAAGTCAAATATCCAAAATCGGTGCAACCAACACTTCCCACTCGGTGCCACCGATTCCCAAACTCAGACAGACCCATGCCAAACCCTAGCCAGTCGGTGCAACCGATTCTGCTTCGGTGCCACCGAGTTCAGTTGCCAACTTTCTATTTAGCTATTTTCAGTCTTCGATACCACCGAGTTTTGCCAGTCGGTCTCACCGAGTTTCTGGACCAACTCTCTGGATAGCCATTCACAAGAATCGGTACCACCGAGAATTGTGAATCGGCGCCACCGAGTTTCTAAACCAACTCTCTGGTAAGCCATGGTCAAGAATCGGTACCACCGAGAATTGAGAATCAGCGTCACCGAGTTGTGCAATCTGACCGTTGGTCACCTGATCGGTACCACCAAGAATTACATATCGGTCTCACCGAGATTCAAAAGTTACTGCCTTTTGGTCACTTCGGTACCACCGAGATTAACACATCGGTGTCACCGAGTTGGTCACTTTAGGTGTAACAGTTGGATTTTTGGGGATGCCTATATATACCCCTTCACCACCACCCACTCGAAAGAGAAGCACTCATAACTATTCCATACTTGCCCCATCATATTTTCTGAGAGAAAGCCACCTACCCTTGTGTTGAGATCAAGCTATTCCACTCCATCCATATGAATCTTGATCTCTAGCCTCCCCAAGTTGCTTTCCACCAAATCAATCTCTTCCACCATAGCCAAATCTGTGAGAGAGTGATTGTGTGTTGAGGAGTCTATCATCTTGAAGCACAAGAGCAAGGAGTTCATCGACATTGCCGAGCCTATTACCTTTTGGAGGGTGGTGCCTCCTAGATTGGTTAGGTGTCGCTTGGGAGCCTCCTACTTCGTGTTGTGGAGTTGAACCAAGAAGTTTGTACGGGCAAGGAGATCGCCTACTTCATGAAGATCTACCCATAGTGAGGCTAGTCCTTCGTGGACGGAAGCCGTTATGGAATAGTCAAGGTTGCTACTTCGTGGACCCTTATGGGTGGAGCCCTCCGTGGACTCTCGCGACCGTTACCCTCCATGGGTTGAAGACTCCATAAACGTGGACGTACGATAGCACCACCTATCGGAACCATGGGAAAAATCTTCATGTCTACAAATTGCGTTTGATCTTACTTCCTACCCTCTACTACATATACTTGTTGTTACTTTCCGCTGCTATACTCTTAGACATGCATGTGTAGGGTGTACTTGACTTGCTATCATTGCTAAAATCTGCCAACACTTAAAATTGGCAAAAGGTTGAATTTTTGTTTGGTCAAGTAGTCTAATCACCCCCCCTATAGACATACTTTCAGTCCTACACAAACCCCTCAAAGGATTGTTCTCCATAGTAGCAAGTAGCAATAAATTTCAGCACGTAGTATAAGTTTTTCCTTACCGATTTCCACTTACCAAGAGCGCTTCACTCCCCGGCAACGGCGCCAGAAAAGAGTCATGATGACCCACAAGTATAGGGGATCAATCGTAGTCCTTTCGATAAGTAAGAGTGTCGAACCCAACGAGGAGCAGAAGGAAATGACAAGCGGTTTTCAGCAAGGTAATCTCTGCAAGCACTGAAATTGTAGGTAACAGATAGTTTGATAGCAAGGTAATTTGTAACGAGCAAGTAACGGTAATGGTAAACAAGGTGCAGCAAGGTAGCCCAATCCTTTTGAGGCAAAGACAGGATAGAACAATCACTAGTAATAGGCAAAGTGTTCTTGAGGGTACACGGGAATTTCGTCTAGTCACTTTTATCATGTTGGTTTGATTCGTGTTCGCTACTTTGATAATTTGATATGTGGGTGGACCAGTGCTAAGGTGCTGTTCTTACTTGAACTAACAACCTACTTATGATTAACCCCCTCGCAAGCATCCGCAACTACGAGAAAACTATTAAGACAAAGTCTAACCATAGCATTAAACATGTGGATCCAAATCAGCCCCTTACGAAGTAGCGCATAAACTAGGGTTTAAGCTTCTGTCACTCTAGCAACCCATCATCTAATAACTACTCCACAATGCATTCCCTTAGGCCCATGAATGGTGAAGTGTCATGTAGTCGACGTTCACATGACACCACTAAGGGAATCACAACATACATATCATCAAAATATCGAACACATATCAAATTCACATGATTACTCGCAACATGACTTCTCCCGTGACCTCAAGAACAAAGGTAACTACTCACAAATAATAATCATGCTCAAGATCAGAGGAGTAATGAATAGCATAATGGATCTGAACATATGATCTTCCACCAAATAAACCATATAGTAATCAACTACACAAGGTAATCAACACTACTAGTCACCCACAGGTACCAATCTGAGGTTCCGGTACAAAGATTGAACACAAGAGATGAACTAGGGTTCGAGAGGAGATGGTGCTGTTGAAGATGTTGATGAAGATTGGCCTCCCAAATATGAGAGGGGTGTTGGTGATGACGATAGCTTCGATTTTCCCCTCCGGGAGGGAAGTTCCCCCGGCGGAATCGCTCCGTCGGAGGGCAAAAGTGCTCCTGCCCAAGTTCCGACTCGAGGCGGAGGTGCTTTGTCCTGAAAGTCCTCCTCCACATTTTTTTAGGTTTTTTCGGAATTTATACCAGAAGATGGGCACCGGAAGCGGGCCAGGCTGGGCACGATACACCAGGGCGCGCCCAGGGGGGCCTGGCGCACCCTAGTGGGTTGTGCCCACCTGGGGGCCCTCCACCGGTAGTTTTCAGCTCCAGTAATTTTTATTAAATACAAAAATAATCTCCGTAAATTTTCAGCTTCATTGGAGTTGTGCAGAATAGGTATCTCTGACTTGCTTTTCTTGGGTCCAGAATTCCAGCTGCCGGTATTCTCTCTCTTTGTGTAAACCTTGCATATTATGAGAGAAAAGGCATTAGAATCACTCCCCAAAGCATTATTATTCAACAAAACAAAGTAAATAACAGTAGGAAATCATGATGCAAAATGGACGTATCACCAGCTGGTCGTGGTCGTGGTGCGCCTGACCCACCACCGCCACCTGAATACATGGCTGGAATGATGCATCAGTTTGAGCTGAACCGCCAATTTATGCAAGGGATTATTGACCAGTTCCCAACGCTGAATATGAATCAGCAGCCAGCCCTAATGACTCTGCAGGACTTCATGCGCCTCAACCCTGCTATCTACCGTAGCTCAACTCAGCTGCTTGACTAGCTCCGTGACATCACTTATGAGCTGCAGTCTTAAGGCGCCCCAATGGCTAGCTATGTCACCTTTGCCTCGTACTTTCTGTAGGGTCCCGCTGCTCAATGGTGGGACAGTCACAGGCGCTCACAGCCTGTTGGAACAATCATCACCTGGCCGAAGTTCCAAGCTGCATTTCGTGCTCGCCATATTCCTCAGGGAATGATGGATAAGAAGAAGCGTGAGTTCCGCAATCTCGTCCAGGGAAACAAGACTGTGGATGCTTATTAGTGGGAATTTCTGGACTTGTCTAGCTATGCTAAAGAAGACGTTGAAATAGATGCGCGTAGGCAGGAGAAATTCCGCGAAGGCCTTCACCCTGATATCAAACTGGCGCTCCTTGTTTAGGACTTTGATAACTTCGCCATCTTGGTGAACAAGTCCATTCAAGTGGAAATAGGTCTGCAGGACTACAAGGACAGCAACAAGCGCAACTGTGACATGGGCTCATCTTCGGGCTCAGCAAGTCAGAAACGCAAGATCTGGATTCCCCACGACATGTACCATGCACCTGCTCCTGCTCCAAGGCCGTCCTATGCTGCACCTTGTCTGCCCCCTCCACCACCAAGGCAGCCGAGGCTTCCAGCTCCGCCACCACGAGCTCCTGTTCCCCCTTCTCGTCCTGAGGATGGGTTGTGCTTCAAGTGTGGTCGTCCAGGACACCGTGCCAGAGAATACAGGCAGAATCAGAATCAACTTGCACTGCGTTCCAACCAGCCCCGCAACAACAATGCCAGGCCTGCTCAGGAACGTGCTCAGGCTAACAATGTTGATCTGAGTGAAGTTCAAGACCAGCCTGCTACTATGATGGGTACTCTTCTCGTCAACTCAACTCCAGCTTCTGTATTGTTTGATACAGGAGCATCACATTCTTTTATGTCTGAAGATTTTGCATACATGCATGACATTAAATGTGAAGAGATGAACGTCCCAATAGTGGTAAGCACCCCTGCGGGCCAATGCAGGACCTCCATTATTAGTCACAATGTCCCCATTGAAATTGAAGGGTTGGAATTCCTTGCCTCCCCCATAATGCTGAAGTCTTCCAATATCGACTCATTCTCGGAATGGATTGGTTGAAAGCACATACCGCTTCAATTGTTTGTGACACCAAAACCGTCCACCTCCTACATCCTTCGAATGAGATTGTAAGCTACCATGCTCATCTTGTTCGAGATGCTGAAGCCCGACTGTATGCCATGAATGCATTGAATGCGTCACCTCTTGAGGGGATTGAAAACATCCCAGTGGTCCGTGATTTTCAAGACGTCTTCCTAGAAGAACTTCCGGGGATTCCCCCTGTAAGAGCGATCGAGTTTGTCATCGACTTAGTGCCAGGCACCACCCCTATAGCTAAGCGGCCATATAAGATGCCTCCTCATGAACTCCTTGAACTGAAACAAGAAATCGATAATTCGCTTCATCAAGGGTTCATCTATCCAAGTTCCTCTGCTTGGGGAGCACCTTCTCTCTTTGTCAAGAAGAAAGATGGTACGAATCGGTTAGTACAAGATTACCGTCCCATCAACCAAGCAACGATTCAGAACAAATATCCGCTTCCTCGGATCAACGATTTGTATGATCAACTTGCTGGCTCATCAGTGTTTTCAAAACTCGACTTGAGGTTGGGTTACCATCATATCCGGGTTCGTGAAGAGGATATTCCCAAGACGGCATTCGTTACTCGCTATGGTTCATACGAGTACACCGTCATGTCCTTCGGCTTAACCAATGCTCCAGCAACCTTCTCTTGCCTGATGAACTATATATTCATGGATTACCTTGACAAATTCGTCGTGGTTTATCTGGATGATATCCTGGTTTATTCCAAGAATAAAGAAGAGCATGCTGAACATCTTCGTATTATACTGGAGAAGCTTCGGGAACATCAACTTTATGCAAAGTATTCCAAGTGTGAGTTCTAGATGGACGAAGTAACCTACCTTGATCATGTGATCTCCAAGGATGGTATTGCGGTCAACCCTGAACGAGTTCAGGCTATTCTTGACTGGACTCCCTCGAAGAATGTAAAGAAAGTCAAAAGTTTTCTCGGACTCGCCAGCTGTTGCCGTCGATTTGTCGAGAACTTCTCCAAGATTGCAAAGCCCTTAACCAATCTGCTTCACAAAGGTGTTAAATATGAGTGGACAGAAAAATGTCCGGAGAGCTTTCAGGCACTTAAAGACAAACTGACGTCTGCTCCAGTGCTTGCTCCTCCGGATACTCGAAAGGACTTTTTCATTTATTGTGACGCTTCCCGACAAGGAATAGGCTATGTCCTAATGCAAGATTGCAGAATGGTTGCTTATGCATCTCGTCAATTGCGTCCTCATGAAGAGAACTACCGAGTTCATGACCACGAACTTGCTGCAGTAATTCAAGCACTAAAAGAGTGGCGACGGTACCTTATTGGTAATCATTGCGAGATCTACACCGATCACCAAAGTCTGAAGTACCTCTTTACTCAGCCGGATCTGAACCTCCGTCAACACAGATGGATGGAGTGCATAGCAAATTACAACTGTGGAATTTCTTATACACCTAGCAAGGCTAATGTAATGGCCGATGCCTTGAGCCGCAAGTCATATTGTAACCACCTCCAGGTTCATAAGGTTCACCCTCTTCTTCAAAAAGAGTTCTGCAAGCTGAACCTCAATATTGTTCCTCGGGGTTATCTCGCTCCCCCTATACCAGAGTTCCGCAAGATGAACCTCCAGGTTGTTAAACAGGGTTCCCTTAATAACCTGGTTGCTGTGCCAGATCTCGTGGGCATCATCAAAACCATGCAACACTATGACAATGTAGTCGAAAAGATTAGATGCTATGTTGCGGAAGGTAGACCCTCATGCTTCACTGTTACTGATGATGGCGCCGTGTACTTCAAGGGTCGGTTATTCGTTCCAACGAGGGAGGAAAACCTGAATATGACTGATAGGATACTGATAGAATCTCATGATACACCTCTGCCTATCCATCCGGGTAGTACCAAGATGTACCAAGACATCCGTCAAAGGTTGTGGTGGTCAAACATGAAACAAGACATTGCACGCTATGTTTCAGAATGCGACATTTGTCGTCGAATCAAAGCAGAACATCAAAGGCCTGCTGGAACTCTACAACCTATTTCTATTCCTGAATGGAAATGGGACCATGTTGAAATGGACTTCGTCACTGGTTTTCCCAGATCGCAGAAAGGTAATGATGCTATTCTTATCGTCATTGACCGACTGTCCAAAGTTGCACACTTTCTGGCTGTCAAGGAAACTATCACTGCTAGTCAGCTGGCAGATCTATATATGTCCAGAGTTGTTTCACTCCACGGTATTCCATTGGTGATTAGTTCTGACCGTGGCAGCTTATTCACTTCAAGATTCTGGGCAAGTTTCCAGGAAGCTATGGGAACTCATCTGTCCTTTAGCACCGCTTTTCATCCTCAATCCCAGGGACAAGTTGAAAGAGTCAACCAGATTCTCGAAGACATGCTTCGAGCTTGTGTCATTTCTTTCGGCAAGAAATGGGAGGAATCTCTCCCGTATGCTGGGTTCTCCTACAACAATAGCTATCAAGCTAGTCTGAAGATGGCCCCCTTTGAAGTGTTATATGGACGTAAGTGTCGGACTCCTCTGAATTGGTCAAAAACTAGGGAACATACACTTATCGGTCCGGATATTATCCGGCATGCCGAAGATCAAGTCTGCCTTATTCATGCAAATCTGAAGGCTGCTCAGTCTCGTCAGAAGAGTCAATATGACCGTCATCACAAAGATATGGTCTATCAACCTGGCGAAAAGGTGTATCTTCGAGTCACACCAATGAGAGGTGCACACCGTTTTGGGATCAAGGGCAAGCTGGCTCCTCGATATATTGGTCCTTTCAGTATTCTCGAAAGGCGTGGTAAAGTGGCATATCAGTTGGAATTACCGTCAAACCTTTCTCAGGTTCACGATGTGTTCCATGTGTCGCAGCTTCGCTGCTGCTTCAAGGATCCTATCCGAGCAGTGGATCATGATATGCTTGAGATGCAACAAGACCTTTCTTACAAAGAGCAACCGGTCCGCATTCTTGATGAAACTGAACGTCGGACTCGTCAGAAGGTTACCAAGTTCTTCTAAGTGCAGTGGTCAAATCATTCTGAAGATGAAGCCACTTGGGAACGCGAGGATCATCTTCGTGATGAATACCCCGGGCTCTTTCCTTATACTTCTTAATTCTTGGGATGAGAATTTCTTTTAGTAGGGGAGAGTTGTGACACCCTGGATTAGTGCCACAGTGATCATTGTAATTAAGCTATAGTGATGACCATGATCAAGCTTAATCATTTTGCTAAACAGTGCTTGATCACTTTTAATTTCATATCTCTTTACAAATTTCACCACTAAAGGCCAGTGAATTTTATTGAGATAAAATAAAACCCCAAACAACAACGGAGAATTGTTGAACACTTAGCAAATATTCCAAAATAAATATTGTTAAGGTAAACAACATAACCTTGATGTTGGTGTGGACCCCACCATCCAACATAGAACCCAAAAGCATTTAATTTGCCCTTTAAATTTCATGGAAAATTCAAACAGACTTGTTAAAGTCCCAAACAAATTGTGGCAGTGCTAAATATTGCATGGTATTTAATGGAGCAAGTCCCACATTTTTGCTATAGCTAATTATTGCTAAAATAAATAAAAGCAGAAACAATTAAAGGGAAAAAACTAATAAAAAAAGGAGAACCCCCCCCCCCACTGGGCCTCGGCCCAGCTGGCCAACCGACTGGCCCAGTCCATCCCCGCTCCCCTCCTTCTGTGTTCGACCGACCGGTCGCGACAGTGGCGTGGTCGCCCCCCGACCAGCTCGCCGGCGACGTCGGAGGGGATAAGGCCACCCCCTCGCTCCCCAAACCCTACCCCCAACCAGATCCCCCTCGCGCCTCTGCGCCCCGCCCCGAGCGCGAGCTCAGGATCGAGCACGCCCGCCGTCGCCTCCCCCGTTGCTGGACCAGGACGTCATTGCCTCCATGTCGCCGTCGCGTCCCCGACCTCCTCCCCATCGGTCCACCCCGAGCCTCGACGCCCCAGCCCCCTCTCCAACGTCGGTGAGCCCCGGGGCTTTCCCTTTCCCCGTGCCCCCAGCCTCCTCCGCCGCCATGGCCGTGAGCTCGCCGATGTCTGCCTAGTGGCCGCCGTCGTGTTAGCCGGCGCCCTTCGTGTCCGAGCACATGCTCGAGCTCCTGGAGCTCCTCGCGAGCCCGTGCGCCGCTCCGTTTGGTTCGAATCGGGCTGCAGCCCCGCGTCCGTGTACACCCACGTGCCACCGCTGCCTGCCGTCGCCGTAGGGCTCGTCTCCGGCCACCTCGTCTTGCCCCTGTAGTCTAGATCGATGCGGCGCATCGCGCTCGACCCGTAGGTGGTCGCGGGTGACCAAATGGCCCCCGGAATCCCACTCCGGCATGCCTCCATCGTGTCGTGTGGTCGTCGCCGGCGCGGCTCCGGCGACGATGATGTGGCACCGTCATTAGTCGCTAGTGACACCACTAATTACCCCCCCCCGGCGGTGCATGACAGCTGGGCCCCACGCGGGTTAATGAATCTAATAAAACCGGTTCAAATAAATGACTCACTGGCAACTGGGGTCCACCCCCCCTAATTTAATCATATGTTATTTTGAAATAATTTGATTAGGTAAGCAGGATATGACATGTGGGCCCCCTGTTAATTAAATCAATAATTAGATTAATTAAGCACTGGTTTAGCCCACTGACTATGACAATGGGGCCCACTGGTCAGTTTGACCAGTCAAAGGCCCTGTTGGCTGCTGACATCATCCTGATGTCATGATGACGTCATAAATGCATTTTTGGAATTAAATTAAATCTATTAATTCCAGAATATCAATAAACTATGAAAATTAAGATAAAATAATTCGTAGCTCGGATGAAAAAGTTTTATACATGAAAGTTGATCAGAAAAATCCCACGAATCCGAATACGCTGTCCATTCGTCTGTCACGTGCCCCCATCATAATGAACATGGAACTTTTGCATCGAATTCATCATTCCGGTAGTAGCCCGAGACCCGAGAAATATCGTCAGATATTCTTCCGCTTCGTCTGTGTTGTGTAGTACCGCGTTAGCTCATGCCTAGCACTGCATATTACCATGTCATGTATCGTGTTGCATCTATCTGCTTTATATTTATTGTTTCTCCCCCTCTTCTTACCGGTAGATCCCGAGACTGACACTGCTGCCGGGTACGAATACGCCACCGACGATCAGGCCTTTGTAGCAGAGCAGCAAGGCAAGCAAAGCCCCTTGAGCATTCCGATATCGCCCATTCTTTCTCTCTCATGCTTGCATTAGATTTTGCTACTGTTGTATATAGCTCCTATTCTGATGCATAGCCTGTTTTTGATAAACTGCTACTTTATCTATTGTCATATCAACTCCTTAGTATAGGTTGATCAGTGAATCCCCTGTGACCCTTAGTCTCAGTTGCCCCGCTTTAATTATCAGTTAGTCGATCATCATGATCGACGAGCCAGGCCCGTCACATGACCGCACACCCCCTTAGTTGTACGACTCTGCAGAACTACTATCGAGTACCGGGGGTGACACCTCGTGAAGTACTCATGATGCTAGCTCTGTAGTGTAGCTAGTCAGTGGTGGTAATCAGAGGGTGATACCTCTCTGCCACTCCCGATATCGTCTCTGTCGTGCAACCCCCTCAAGTGTGGGACCCCCGAGGATGATTCCTCTACGTCCACCTTGACGATTACATCGAGCGAGAACCATTGAGGGTGATTCCTCAGGTTCCGCCTTGATGTTTATACACACGGTTACTATGACTTGGTTACAGAAAGATGTTGGTGATGGGTCGGCCCTGAAGGGTAACCACGGTTTATTGACGACGAGGCATGGTCGGGCAGGTGAGGCCCTTGCCACAAGACCTCGAGACGGGACGACGGGACCGCACATCATGGGCCGCGCTCGTCACCGCATTAATAAAATGCTAATGGTTTGGGTATTTGATCTGAGTTGGTCGATTGACCTTTTTACGCACTAACCTTCATGTGGGACAAGTTATGGGTGCTCAGCGTCATTGTATCAGCCGAAGCTCTTCGGACATCAGCAATCGAGCGGCGCGCACCCGAGTGGTCTGCGATGGCATTGTTCTTGTATTAGAGGTGCCATGACTGACCTCGGCTGCCCACGCATCGTGCAGGAGTGCAAAGGGCGAGTGGGCCCATGACCCCTGCGCGCTTAGGATTTAGACCGGTGGGCTGGCCTCTCTGTTGAGCCTAGGTAGGGCGACGACGTATTGATTTCCCGAAGCCGGGCACGACCCAGGAAAGTGTGTCCGGCCAAAGGTTATCAAGCGTGTTGGAAAATGTGGTGCACCCCTGCAGGGATGAATTCAACTATTCGAATAGTCGTGTCCACGGTAACAGGACGACTTGGAGTTGAACCTTGATCTACTACAACTATAATTGTGACTTAAAATTGAAATGAATGTTGGCTCCGAGATTGCTTTCTCGCAGGGAGTCGAGGAAGAATCTCTGGGCGTGGTTACTTAATAAAATTTGCTACAATAATATTGATATATATGAGATACCAGTCTACTCTCTTGTACTGCTGCAAGATGTTGAAGATGCTAGTCTTCGATAGGACTAGACCTTCCCCCTATTCTTGCTTTTCTGCAGTCAGTCCAGATATAACCCCCATTCTCTTTGATACTGATGCATACTTAGCATAGTTCTGATGTTAGTCTTGGGAGTACTTTGGATGACTATTCACCACTGGATTGCTTTCTCTTTCCCCCTCGATACGATTACTACGTTCAGATGACGGAGCCCAAGAGATGGAGTACACCGGAGACGACTACTACACCACCGCTGGAGCTTACTACTACATGGAGGCTGCCCCCGACCGGCAGTAGGATAGGAGGTTCACAGGCAGGAGGCCTTGCCTCTTTCGATCCGTTGCTATGTTTGTGCTAGCCTTCTTAAGGCAAAACTTGTTTAACTTATGTTTGTCCTCAGATATTATTTGCTTCTACTGACTCGTGCTTGTCGAGCTTTGTATTCGAGCCCTTGAGGCCCCTGGCTTGTAATATGAAGTTGTATGACTTTTATTTGTGTCTAGAGTTGTGTTGTGATATCGATCAGTGAGTCCCTAATCTTGGTCGTGCGCATTTGTGTGTATGATTAGCGTACGGTCAAATTGGGGGCATCACAGAAGGGAAGGGAAAACTCAAGGGCATAATGCATGAATTGGATTTGAGCAAAGAGGGTCTCGATGAGGAGGATGCTCCGGCGGATGAGGACTTGTGCTAGATGATCATAGTCACCTTTTTGCCACTTGTTGACAAAAGGCAGGAATTACATCGAGTTCCATAGATTTGCTTGACTTTCATTTGGATGCGTTTTTGTCACGCCCAAGATGCGGTCCTATCCCTATTAAGGCTTGTGGCCTCGATGGGAATAGAAGCGCATCTCGTCGTTCGCAAGCACAGTAAACATTGCAATACATGTAGGAAGAGATGAGTATATAAGTTGGCTTACACTCGCCACAAGCTAAATTACAAGTTCACACAATTATTCAATACATCAGCCAGAAGACAGGGTCCGGCTACGGACGAAAACAAACGATAAAAGATGCAATGAAGACTGCCTTGCTATCCCAGGATCACCACCAAGAAGCTCCCTACTCGTCCGGATACGTAACATACATACGTCTACTCTCCTCGTCGTACTCCCACTGGAGCTGAGTCACATCATCTGGCACGCTCTCATCAACACCTGTACCTGTATTGTTGTAATCTGTGAGCCACAGGGACTCAGCAATCTCATAACCCGGGTACCGAAACTATGTAAGCCAGTGGGTAAGGAATTGGTTAAGTGGTGAGGCTGCAGCAAGCGCTAAGCATATGTTTGGTGGCTAACTTACGAGAACATGAATGTAAATATGGTGGCACACGTATGACGATCGTGAAATAGCATGATCACTAAGTGATCCTGAACACCTACTTACGTCAATCATAACCCCACCGTGTTCTCTCTCGGATCATGTTCACGAGCAGAGACGATCACGGTTACGCACACAGTTGGTGTATTTTATTGGAGTTTACTTCAAGTTAACTATTACCGGGTGTTAAACAAATTTCCAAGTTGCCACATAACCGCGGGCGCGGCTTCTCGAAAAGATTAAACCCTGCAGGGGTGCTCCAACTCATCCATCACAAACTAACCACACTCCGCGAGAATAACCTCGACCACGAATCTCGTGATCGTCCTAGGCCATTCCACTGGAAAACCGCAATCTCGAGATAGCCCAAAGAAAAAACCGGAATTCCTCGCGCAAGACATTCGAGAAAGGTAAAACAAGTCCAGCAAGACCGCCCGACGTGTCGACGAACCCGATAAGAGCCGCGTATCTCGTTCTCAGGACACGATCAGATGAGCGCAGCGTACGGTGGCCTGATAGAGATCTCCCGAGTTGCCCCGGGTTGGCCCCGCACACGACTCTGGTTTGGACCAACACTCATGAGGAGCACTGGCCCGGGGTTGATTAAGTTATCCACGGGGTAGCTAAGCCCTATGCAATTTTATTAAGTTGTTTAGCAAATGTAGTACCAATGTTGGGTCTTGCCAGACAAGTTTTAATCTAATACGAATGATCAAGGGGGTCCCCATAACAACCCCGAGCATGTTAGGAGCGCAAAATATGGAATATAACACCGGAACTCGGAACTAGTGCGGCAAAAGCGGAACCAAACACTGAGCAAAAGGCCAAGCCTTCCACCGTTGCCAGATATATATGTGCATTAATTTAGATAACAGTAAATAGAGTGATATAAACAAAAAAACCATGTTGACACATGGGAAACTTGCACCTGCAACTAGCAACGCTATAAGATAAGGGCTGAGCAGCGGTAACATAGCCAATCAAGGTTTTGCTAGGTAGTGGAAAGGTTAGAGGCTTTCATGGCAATTTGGAGGCTGACAGTTTAAGTGGTAGGTAACGTAACATAACGATAAAAGCGAGACATCTAGCAAGGCAAAAATAGTGTCGGGATCCGGGTATGATCATCTTGCCTGTTGGATCTTCAAAGGGACAAAGAGCTGGTTCCTCGTAGTAGTACTCTCCGGAATCCTCGTACTCAGGCTCAACACTCGCGTCTACCCAAAGAGAACATCACCAAATAAACAAACAGCAAGGTGCAATGCACAAACAAGATGATGCATAGTCATATTAAGGAATGTAGCATGGCAATCCTATGCTAGTCATGTTTCACATGCATTTATTAAGTTATTTAGTATTCTGGACAGAACCTCAATATTACTTATTTGGACATGCATGATCATGGCAAATATGGATGCTTCATGCAAAAACGATGCAAATGCATATGTAGAACGTTGCAAACGGAGTAACGTAGCTCACGGTACGCTCACGGCAAGGTACGAACGTTAACGGAGACAAAACACAAGATGAGGCAATCTCTGGGCTATACCTTGGTGTTCCAAGGATGCCACTGGATAGGTAACGAAAATCTAACAAGAATAGAGCTAAAGATCTAGCAAAACAATGGAGTATAGCTCCCACAAGTCACAAAACAATCCAACACACATTCTGTTCCAAAACATCAACATGGCATCTTGTCACACACATAGCCAGAGCTACAGCAGGTCTTAAATCAAATCCAAGGCATGTACAGAAACCTAGCAGCATGCTTAACAATTAATATATCTACACAAACTTGAAAGGAAGCATAGATCAATAGCAATGAAGATCACAAGATGGCATGTTGAAACAGATTTTTAGGACTTAGTGAAAATTCCAGTTTTCTGGAATCTGAGTTGACCAGATGGCATATTGACAGCATGGTTTATATATGCTACAGCAACTTTCATGGCATGAAAAATAACAGGATAGTAGAGGGCAACCTCTACAACAAAACACTAGCACTGAGCATGAGCTAACACAACAGACCACTTTGTAGCATCCACTCTTCATGGCATAAAAAATATTAACAGATTCTCAGATTTAGAAATATTTAGCAAGGGTAAACTGGGCACATGTTAACAGAATAGCAACTTGACAGCATGTTTTAAATATGATGCAAGAGCTTAATGCTCAAGTTTTTAGCACAATTTAGTAGAGTATGCTGGGCACAACAAAACATGTTCATGCCCCAAACTCAAAGGACCAACACATCCAAGGAAACCATCATCTAAACATAGCAAGAAAATAACAGATCCAACACTTAGCAATATTTTGAGACATTCAACCAGGGTTATTATCTTAGCATGTTAACAGCAAGAAACCCACTTATCCACAAGTTTATGATGCCAAACAAAAATACCAGGGTCTAGTACCCACAAAACACTAGCATATTCATGTTGACAAGTTTCACATATATTGCATAGAATAAATCATATGAAAATGACAAAATGGCATGTTGGGACAAAATGACATTTTTGCAAACTTGCTCAAATGACAAAACAAATAACACCATTGGATTCCTTGGGAAATTCTACCCCAAAACCATATATCATACTCATATGTTTGCATTTGTAAAATGCCCAAAACCTGAATCGAAAAAACACACATGCACTTATAAGTTATTGCCTACCCTATTTGGACATGGTCAAAAATGGCAGTGGCCTGAAATGGCAACAGCCCCAAAACAGATAAAAAAACAACCAGAGAATACAACACCAAAAAAATAAATAAATAAAAGGGAGGGGACCCACTGGCATAGACACCAGGCCCCTTCTGAGGATGACAAGTGGGGCCAGGGCCCACTGTCATACTCACACACACACACACACACACAAATCAGAGAGCACACACACACAAACCCACAGAGTCACATACGCAGCCACACGGGATCCATGTTGACACACCGGATCCACACACGCCGGCCACAGAAACAACACACACCTACAGAACAGTAAAAATTAAAAGGGCTCGGGGGGGGGGGGGATCGAACCCGAGACCTCCAGTGTACGCAGCGGTCGGTCGACCACTACGCCACTCGCGCGCGACTGAACATAAAGGGGCCTTGCTCGTTAAATGCAGACAAAGAGCGCGGTTTTCCTTCTTCCCGAACCAGAGAAAGAGGCGACGGCGAAACGACGACCAGGACGCGACTAGGCGGCTACGCGCGATAAAGAGAGGGGGAAGGAGGAGCTGATGCTCACTGCGGGCTGCTCGAGGACGCGGCGAGGCGAGGACGACGAAGCTGGCGCTGCCTGACGATGCGCAGCTCCAACCACGCGACGTGACGACGGGAAGACGACGCGGGGACGCTCCGGCCTCCCTAGCGCCGGGAACGGGACGCCGAATGCACCAGAAACCCCGCGGACATCTCGGATGCCACGGAGATGCCACCGGCGATGAAGGAGACGACGAAATCGACGGCGGCTCTCTGCTCTCTCTGACGAAACTGAACTTCTCTCTTTCTCTCTTCTCAGCAGAACCAGGAGGAAGAAGGGGAAGGGAAGAAGGTGGCGGCGGCGAGGAGGAGAAGGGGAAACCCTAGGGAGAGGCACGGACGCCGAGGGCTTCTTATAGGCCCTGGAGGCACGCCCTAGCCTCGCCACCTCGGCCACGGCGGGGCCCTGCTCGCTCTCGCTCTGAGAGGGAGCTGGAAAGGGGGAGGACGACGATGACGACTACGGGCGCCGACAGGTGGGCCGCACAGCGCCAGGGTGGACAGCGAGCGAACGGGTGAGCGGTCTGCGGAGGCTGCTGGGCTGCGGCTGTGGAGGCCCAAAGGACCTCCCTCTCTCTCGCAGAAAAACAAAACATTTCTAATTAAAAAAAACAGAGAAGCAAAAAAATCACAGAGGCCAGAGAGAAAAGTTTTTAAAGAGAAGAAATACATTTTTGGGATCACAAAAATGCATACTATTTTATAAAAATAAAATGGCATTTTTAGAACCACAAAATAAAATCATATTTTTAATAGAATGCAATCTGTTTTTGATGCTTTAGGGTGTAAAAACTTCAAGAAGGAACAGGAGCTGGTTTAGAATTCAATTTAGAATATTTCAGAAATGATCAACATTTTTAACAGGTGAAAACAGCAAGTAATTATTTGACATGGGGATATTTTGAATAAGAAAGAAGAGGGGATAGTTTATTAGATGGGAGGGAGTAGCACTCCAAACAAAGAAACACATGCACTCACTCCACATCACATACACTCCCAACAACACCACCTCACATCACAACAACACAACCACAAGCATGGCAATAATTAATATGCATTTGGTATGGTGAGCATGATGCATGATGCATGAAATGACCATGAGGCAAGGTTGATGATCAACACAATGGCAAAACATGAAGGTCCACATGAGAATGATTACAAATAAGGCAAGAATTACACTTGGGCTGTTACAACTCTCCCCCACTACATGAGGATCTCGTCCCGAGATCTAGGAACGGAAGAATTCGGGAAATTCGGAACGGAGATGGTCCTCTCGTTCCCAAGTGGCTTCTTTGTCGGAGTGATGTGACCACTTCACCTTTAGAAACTTGATTGACTTGTTGCGAGTCTTACGCTCAGTTTCTTCAAGGATAGCAACTGGATGCTCATGATAGGATAGGTCTTCTTGGAGATCAATTTGTTGGAGATCAACGGTGCGCTCGGGAGTCTTGAAACACTTCCGGAGCTGAGAGACATGAAACACATCATGCACATTGGAGAAATTGGGAGGAAGCTCGAGTTGGTAGGCAAGGTCACCCCTCTTGCCCACAATCTTGAAAGGACCCACAAAGCGTGGAGCGAGCTTGCCTTTGATGCCAAAGCGTTGAGTGCCCTTCATGGGAGACACTCTGAGATAGACAAAATCATCGATCTGAAAGGTCCTGTGACGATGCTTGCTATCATAATAACTCTTCTGGCGGGACTGAGCTGCTTTGAGATTTGCACGAATGACACGGCACATTTCTTCTGCTTCAGTGATCATGTCATTACCAAGGATTTGACGCTCACCGGTTTCAGACCAATTGAGCGGGGTGAGGCACTTTCTGCCATAGAGAATCTCGAAAGGAGCTTTGCCGGAACTTGCTTGGAAGCTATTGTTGTATGAGAACTCAGCAAACGGGAGGCAATCTTCCCACTTCATGCCAAAAGAAATCACACAAGCTCTGAGCATATCTTCGAGGATTTGATTGACTCTCTCAACTTGACCACTAGTCTGAGGATGGAAAGCTGTGCTGAAACGGAGATTAGTCCCCATTGCAGTCTGGAAGGAATCCCAAAACTTGGAAGTGAAGATGCTTCCACGATCTGAGGATATGAGCTTAGGAACACCGTGCAAAGAAACTATCCTTGACGTATACAACTCTGCTAGCTGAGCTGCCGAGATAGATTCTTTGACCGGAAGGAAGTGGGCAACTTTGGTGAGCTTGTCGATGACCACGAAGATGGCATCGTTCCCTCTCTTGGACTTAGGAAACCCAGTGACGAAATCCATTTCAACATGATCGAATTTCCACTCTGGGATAGGCAAAGGCTGAAGGAGACCTGCTGGACGTTGATGTTCCGCCTTTACTCTGCGACAAACATCACACTCGATCACGAACTGAGCAATCTCGCGCTTCATGCGAGTCCACCAGAAGGTTTGCTTGAGGTCTTGATACATTTTGGAACTGCCTGGATGAATCGAGAAGAGGGAATTATGTGCTTCATCCATGATAACTTTCCTGAGATCACCTTTCGGAACCACCAGACGGTCCTCGAAGAACAGGGTGTCTTTGTCATCAACACGGAAACACTTATACTTGGGAATGCTCTTGGCCACACCTTTCTTCACTTTCTTCACCATAGCATCAAGAAGCTGAGCTTGGTGAACCTGATCTTCTAGAGTCGGAGAGACTTGAAGATTGGCAAGGAAACCTTGAGGAATCATTTGGAGATTGAGCTTGCGGAAAGCTTCACAAAGCTCGGGCTGAAGAGGCTTGAGGATAAGACTGTTGCAGTACGCTTTTCTGCTCAGCGCGTCTGCAATGACATTAGCTTTCCCAGGAGTATATTCAATACTCGGATTGAAGTCCTCGATCATCTCCACCCAACGAGACTGCCGAAGATTGAGGTTGGGTTGGGTGAAGATATACTTCAAGCTTTTGTGGTCGGTGAACACCTCAACTGGTCTTCCCAACAACAGATGTCTCCACGTCATCAGAGCATGCACTACTGCCGCCAGCTCAAGATCATGAGTGGGGCAGTTCTTCTCAGCAGGCTTCAACTGCCTCGAGGTATAAGCCACAACTTTCTTATCTTGCATGAGAACGCCACCGAGACCTTGGAGAGAAGCATCACAAAATACTTGGAAAGGCTTGGATTGCTCGGGAGGAACAAGAACTGGAGTCGAAGTCAGCTTCTGTTTGAGTGTATTGAACGCCACGTCACACTCAGGAGACCACAGAAACTTGACATTCTTCTGAAGGAGGTTGGACAGAGGCTTAGCAATCTGAGAGAAGTTTTCAACAAATCTTCTGCAATAGCTTGCAAGGCCGAGGAAGCTACGAAGCTGCTTGACATTTTGAGGAGGCTCCCAGTTCACAATTGCTTCAACTTTCTCGGGGTGCACTTTAATGCCCTCGGCAGAGATGACATGCCCGAGGTACACCACTTCATTGAGCCAAAACTCGCACTTCGAGAACTTAGCATAAAACCGATGTTCCCTAAGCTTGTCAAGCACAAGTCTGAGATGCTCTGCATGCTCTTCTTCAGTCTCCGAGAACACGAGAATATCATCCAAATAGACCAAGACGAACTCATTCTTGAAAGGAGAGAATATATAGTTCATCATTCTGGAGAAGGTCGGAGGCGCATTTGCTAGACCAAAAGACATGACGGTGTACTCATAGGAGCCAAAACTCGTCCTGAAAGCTGTCTTTGGGATATCTTCTTCACGAATGCGGATTTGATGATAGCCCATACGGAGATCTAACTTCGAGAAAACCTTGGCACCTTTCAATTGCTCAAACAGCTCATTGATGTTGGGAAGCGGATACTTGTTCCTGATTGTCTTCTTATTCAATGGACGGTAATCGACACATAGTCGGTCCGTGCCATCCTTCTTCTTGACAAACAGAACACCACAACCCCAAGGAGAAGAGCTTGGTCTGATCAGACCCAGACGCTCTTGTTCATCTAGCTGCTTCTTCAACTCTTTCAGCTCTTCGGGGCCAAGCTTATAAGGACGCTTGCACACCGGTTCAGTTCCAGGCTCGAGATCAATCACAAACTCAACTGGCCTGTGAGGTGGCATTCCTGGCAACTCTTCTGGAAAGACATCTTCATACTCCGAGACAACGGGAATTTGAGAAATGGCAGAGATCTCGCCCTTCTCATTGAGAGAGAATAGACGAATTGTGTCATCGCGAGCAGCGAAAATGATCACGTCTTCAGAAGGATGAGTCAATTGAACTTCTTTAGCTTTGCAATCAACATAAGCCTTGTTCATCGCCAGGAAATCCATGCCAAGAATAAGATCAATATCGGAATTGCCGAGCACAATAGGAGAGGCCAGAAAGGAATAATTGCCCATCTTGATAGAGACATCCGGAACAATGCGGTTGGAGTTCAACATTTTACCAGGAGAAACAACAGACAAGGACCTAGGCAAATCTTTATAATCGAACTCATGCTTGACGAAAAATGGCTTTGACATGAAACAATGCGATGCACCAGTGTCAAACAAAACTTTTGCAGTAATAGAATTAACCAAGAGATTACCCATGATCACTTGAGAAGAATCCTCTGCTTCAGCTGCATTCACCATGTTCACTCTTGCATGCTTGGGATTGTGCTTCACCATAGCACTGCCTGGGGGTCTGATAGGAGGAGGAGGCGGAAGACGCCGCTGGTTGATGCACTTGTTGGAGTAGTGGCCCTTCTGACCACACTTGTGACAAGTAACCTCTGAGAGCGGACGGAAGTTGCCTGGAGGAGGAGCATTTGCTGACTTGGGAGCCTGAGGCCTCTGCTGAAAACCTGAGTTGGGTGGGTGGGAAGGACCACGACCACCGTGCTGTCTCTGCTGCTGAGGGGGACGAAACGGAGGAGGAGGAGGAACCCAATACTTCTGCTGCTTAGGAACAATCTGAGAGCTGGAAGAAGAAGAGTTGGTATCTCTGAATCGCTTCCTGGAATTCTCCAACCTGAGCTGAGATGCCTCGACCTTTAGAGCCATGTTGTAAAACTGATCAAACTCAGGAGGCTCTTGCAGGACTAGACCCGGCTGAAGATCATCCCTGAGACCACCTCTGAACTGGTAAATCATTGCCTTATCATTGGGAACATCTTGCTTAGCATAGCGGGCCAGATTCTGGAAGTCGATGTTATACTGATAGACAGACTTGCTCCCCTGCTTCAAATTCCTGAACTTCTCACGCATCTCCTCGACAAAGCTCGTCGGGATGTGATGAGCTCTGAAGTCACGACAGAAATCATCCCAGCTGATAACACGATCACCTCTGGAATCCTTGTACTGCTGCCACCAATCTGCTGCCTGACCCTTGAGCTGGAAAGTCGCAAACTTGACATAGTCCGCTGTTCTGACATTGCTGCACTCAAAATGCTTGTTCATGTCACGGAGCCAATCATCCGCATCGAAAGGCTGCTCACAACAGGTGAAGGACTTGGGCTGATTTGCGAGGAACTGGTTCAGAGTTGCGAACTGAGGCTGATTCTGAAAATTCCCTTGATAACCTTGCTGTCCCTGCTCTCTTTCCTGCAGCAACCTGAGCAACATCTGGGTGTTCGCATTGGTTGCGGCCATCACTGCTTGCCAAGCCTCCGGAGGTGGAGGTGGTGGTGGGGGTGGTGGAGGATCAGACGGCTCTCCATCACGACCTTGGTTCCCACGAGTTGCTGGCGCCATCCTGAAGATGGACAGAATATCAGCACACCATTGACAAAGATGATTGAAATAAGCTGAATCAACGGCTTGAACGAAATTGCAACGGAATATCATCAATTGCATTCAAACTGCAAATAGTAAGAACGCTTTCTGCAGGATCTTGAAAACATCATTAGAACATGAAGCCACTTGAAATTAACACAACAAGTATTGAGCTAAGGTTGCTCGGAACAAATGTACAACCATTATACATCTGCCGGAAGATGAACCTAAGAACTACTGGAATTCCCACCTAAGAATTTCCGAAGTCTTTCTTGTTTATGCGATTCGGGTTGCGGGTCCAGGAACGTACCCAAGGTAATCAGCTACAACTGCACCCGCAACCTTCCACACCATAATTCAAGAAAACTCCGCAAACTCGTCTACCACGGACACTCGTAATCACAACGATACTAAGTATGGCAGTACATCCGAACTCTCTCCACCAGTACTGGGGATGCCGGACTCCTCTCGCCACTACTAGTATTGAAGCAATTTCGAACATCCTCCGTCCTGAGATACTAAGGAAACTGAATGATAACGATGTGTCAAGAATCCCCTGGAGCTCAACTCCCCGGAAGAAATCAAGTCAGACAGGAGGCACCAAGACAGAACTCCGTCACATCGGCATCATATAGTTTCCAAAATACCCGCGTGATCCTAAAAAAAATTTGAGCGAGAAGAGGAGTAGAATGAAAATTCCTAAGTCGAATACCTCACCAGAGTATAGAAGAGGAGTAAAAGAATCCTACTCTCCGATATAACTAGACTCAAAATAGTTTTTCACTAGACTCGACTCGGCCAAGTTCGATCAAGCAAGGGGCTCCTATGGTCGGTATGGCTCTGAATACCAACTTGTCACGCCCAAGATGCGGTCCTATCCCTATTAAGGCTTGTGGCCTCGATGGGAATAGAAGCGCATCTCGTCGTTCGCAAGCACAGTAAACATTGCAATACATGTAGGAAGAGATGAGTATATAAGTTGGCTTACACTCGCCACAAGCTAAATTACAAGTTCACACAATTATTCAATACATCAGCCAGAAGACAGGGTCCGGCTACGGACGAAAACAAACGATAAAAGATGCAATGAAGACTGCCTTGCTATCCCAGGATCACCACCAAGAAGCTCCCTACTCGTCCGGATACGTAACATACATACGTCTACTCTCCTCGTCGTACTCCCACTGGAGCTGAGTCACATCATCTGGCACGCTCTCATCAACACCTGTACCTGTATTGTTGTAATCTGTGAGCCACAGGGACTCAGCAATCTCATAACCCGGGTACCGAAACTATGTAAGCCAGTGGGTAAGGAATTGGTTAAGTGGTGAGGCTGCAGCAAGCGCTAAGCATATGTTTGGTGGCTAACTTACGAGAACATGAATGTAAATATGGTGGCACACGTATGACGATCGTGAAATAGCATGATCACTAAGTGATCCTGAACACCTACTTACGTCAATCATAACCCCACCGTGTTCTCTCTCGGATCATGTTCACGAGCAGAGACGATCACGGTTACGCACACAGTTGGTGTATTTTATTGGAGTTTACTTCAAGTTAACTATTACCGGGTGTTAAACAAATTTCCAAGTTGCCACATAACCGCGGGCGCGGCTTCTCGAAAAGATTAAACCCTGCAGGGGTGCTCCAACTCATCCATCACAAACTAACCACACTCCGCGAGAATAACCTCGACCACGAATCTCGTGATCGTCCTAGGCCATTCCACTGGAAAACCGCAATCTCGAGATAGCCCAAAGAAAAAACCGGAATTCCTCGCGCAAGACATTCGAGAAAGGTAAAACAAGTCCAGCAAGACCGCCCGACGTGTCGACGAACCCGATAAGAGCCGCGTATCTCGTTCTCAGGACCCGATCAGATGAGCGCAGCGTACGGTGGCCTGATAGAGATCTCCCGAGTTGCCCCGGGTTGGCCCCGCACACGACTCTGGTTTGGACCAACACTCATGAGGAGCACTGGCCCGGGGTTGATTAAGTTATCCACGGGGTAGCTAAGCCCTATGCAATTTTATTAAGTTGTTTAGCAAATGTAGTACCAATGTTGGGTCTTGCCAGACAAGTTTTAATCTAAGACGAATGATCAAGGGGGTCCCCATAACAACCCCGAGCATGTTAGGAGCGCAAAATATGGAATATAACACCGGAACTCGGAACTAGTGCGGCAAAAGCGGAACCAAACACTGAGCAAAAGGCCAAGCCTTCCACCGTTGCCAGATATATATGTGCATTAATTTAGATAACAGTAAATAGAGTGATATAAACAAAAAAACCATGTTGACACATGGGAAACTTGCACCTGCAACTAGCAACGCTATAAGATAAGGGCTGAGCAGCGGTAACATAGCCAATCAAGGTTTTGCTAGGTAGTGGAAAGGTTAGAGGCTTTCATGGCAATTTGGAGGCTGACAGTTTAAGTGGTAGGTAACGTAACATAACGATAAAAGCGAGACATCTAGCAAGGCAAAAATAGTGTCGGGATCCGGGTATGATCATCTTGCCTGTTGGATCTTCAAAGGGACAAAGAGCTGGTTCCTCGTAGTAGTACTCTCCGGAATCCTCGTACTCAGGCTCAACACTCGCGTCTACCCAAAGAGAACAGCACCAAATAAACAAACAGCAAGGTGCAATGCACAAACAAGATGATGCATAGTCATATTAAGGAATGTAGCATGGCAATCCTATGCTAGTCATGTTTCACATGCATTTATTAAGTTATTTAGTATTCTGGACAGAACCTCAATATTACTTATTTGGACATGCATGATCATGGCAAATATGGATGCTTCATGCAAAAACGATGCAAATGCATATGTAGAACGTTGCAAACGGAGTAACGTAGCTCACGGTACGCTCACGGCAAGGTACGAACGTTAACGGAGACAAAACACAAGATGAGGCAATCTCTGGGCTATACCTTGGTGTTCCAAGGATGCCACTGGATAGGTAACGAAAATCTAACAAGAATAGAGCTAAAGATCTAGCAAAACAATGGAGTATAGCTCCCACAAGTCACAAAACAATCCAACACACATTCTGTTCCAAAACATCAACATGGCATCTTGTCACACACATAGCCAGAGCTACAGCAGGTCTTAAATCAAATCCAAGGCATGTACAGAAACCTAGCAGCATGCTTAACAATTAATATATCTACACAAACTTGAAAGGAAGCATAGATCAATAGCAATGAAGATCACAAGATGGCATGTTGAAACAGATTTTTAGGACTTAGTGAAAATTCCAGTTTTCTGGAATCTGAGTTGACCAGATGGC
Organism: Elymus sibiricus; assembly: GCA_039707655.1. Classification (NCBI taxonomy): domain Eukaryota; kingdom Viridiplantae; phylum Streptophyta; class Magnoliopsida; order Poales; family Poaceae; genus Elymus; species Elymus sibiricus. Next base: position 208,389,666 of record CM077663.1, read on the forward strand.
ATATTGACAGCATGGTTTATATATGCTACAGCAACTTTCATGGCATGAAAAATAACAGGATAGTAGAGGGCAACCTCTACAACAAAACACTAGCACTGAGCATGAGCTAACACAACAGACCACTTTGTAGCATCCACTCTTCATGGCATAAAAAATATTAACAGATTCTCAGATTTAGAAATATTTAGCAAGGGTAAACTGGGCACATGTTAACAGAATAGCAACTTGACAGCATGTTTTAAATATGATGCAAGAGCTTAATGCTCAAGTTTTTAGCACAATTTAGTAGAGTATGCTGGGCACAACAAAACATGTTCATGCCCCAAACTCAAAGGACCAACACATCCAAGGGAACCATCATCTAAACATAGCAAGAAAATAACAGATCCAACACTTAGCAATATTTTGAGACATTCAACCAGGGTTATTATCTTAGCATGTTAACAGCAAGAAACCCACTTATCCACAAGTTTATGATGCCAAACAAAAATACCAGGGTCTAGTACCCACAAAACACTAGCATATTCATGTTGACAAGTTTCACATATATTGCATAGAATAAATCATATGAAAATGACAAAATGGCATGTTGGGACAAAATGACATTTTTGCAAACTTGCTCAAATGACAAAACAAATAACACCATTGGATTCCTTGGGAAATTCTACCCCAAAACCATATATCATACTCATATGTTTGCATTTGTAAAATGCCCAAAACCTGAATCGAAAAAACACACATGCACTTATAAGTTATTGCCTACCCTATTTGGACATGGTCAAAAATGGCAGTGGCCTGAAATGGCAACAGCCCCAAAACAGATAAAAAAAACAACCAGAGAATACAACACCAAAAAAATAAATAAATAAAAGGGAGGGGACCCACTGGCATAGACACCAGGCCCCTTCTGAGGATGACAAGTGGGGCCAGGGCCCACTGTCATACTCACACACACACACACACACACAAATCAGAGAGCACACACACACAAACCCACAGAGTCACATACGCAGCCACACGGGATCCATGTTGACACACCGGATCCACACACGCCGGCCACAGAAACAACACACACCTACAGAACAGTAAAAATTAAAAGGGCTCGGGGGGGGATCGAACCCGAGACCTCCAGTGTACGCAGCGGTCGGTCGACCACTACGCCACTCGCGCGCGACTGAACATAAAGGGGCCTTGCTCGTTAAATGCAGACAAAGAGCGCGGTTTTCCTTCTTCCCGAACCAGAGAAAGAGGCGACGGCGAAACGACGACCAGGACGCGACTAGGCGGCTACGCGCGATAAAGAGAGGGGGAAGGAGGAGCTGATGCTCACTGCGGGCTGCTCGAGGACGCGGCGAGGCGAGGACGACGAAGCTGGCGCTGCCTGATGACGCGCAGCTCCAACCACGCGACGTGACGACGGGAAGACGACGCGGGGACGCTCCGGCCTCCCTAGCGCCGGGAACGGGACGCCGAATGCACCAGAAACCCCGCGGACATCTCGGATGCCACGGAGATGCCACCGGCGATGAAGGAGACGACGAAATCGACGACGGCTCTCTGCTCTCTCTGACGAAACTGAACTTCTCTCTTTCTCTCTTCTCAGCAGAACCAGGAGGAAGAAGGGGAAGGGAAGAAGGTGGCGGCGGCGAGGAGGAGAAGGGGAAACCCTAGGGAGAGGCACGGACGCCGAGGGCTTCTTATAGGCCCTGGAGGCACGCCCTAGCCTCGCCACCTCGGCCACGGCGGGGCCCTGCTCGCTCTCGCTCTGAGAGGGAGCTGGAAAGGGGGAGGACGACGATGACGACTACGGGCGCCGACAGGTGGGCCTCACAGCGCCAGGGTGGACAGCGAGCGAACGGGTGAGCGGTCTGCGGAGGCTGCTGGGCTGCGGCTGTGGAGGCCCAAAGGACCTCCCTCTCTCTCGCAGAAAAACAAAACATTTCTAATTAAAAAAACCAGAGAAGCAAAAAAATCACAGAGGCCAGAGAGAAAAGTTTTTAAAGAGAAGAAATACATTTTTGGGATCACAAAAATGCATACTATTTTATAAAAATAAAATGGCATTTTTAGAACCACAAAATAAAATCATATTTTTAATAGAATGCAATCTGTTTTTGATGCTTTAGGGTGTAAAAACTTCAAGAAGGAACAGGAGCTGGTTTAGAATTCAATTTAGAATATTTCAGAAATGATCAACATTTTTAACAGGTGAAAACAGCAAGTAATTATTTGACATGGGGATATTTTGAATAAGAAAGAAGAGGGGATAGTTTATTAGATGGGAGGGAGTAGCACTCCAAACAAAGAAACACATGCACTCACTCCACATCACATACACTCCCAACAACACCACCTCACATCACAACAACACAACCACAAGCATGGCAATAATTAATATGCATTTGGTATGGTGAGCATGATGCATGATGCATGAAATGACCATGAGGCAAGGTTGATGATCAACACAATGGCAAAACATGAAGGTCCACATGAGAATGATTACAAATAAGGCAAGAATTACACTTGGGCTGTTACAGTTTTTATTTTGAGTTTGCAACATTTGACCTTCAAATTGATCTTTGTTGTGTTGTAAAAATCTCGTAAACTTCCGGTGAGTAATATTAATAGACCCCCTTGCCGCATGACATGTCTCTCGAGAATCTATTTTGTAGGTGAAAATTTCTCAGAATTACGAATGATTGCACTGTTCTATTATTGGAATTTGTCTTTCTGTGCGATCTATCGGCCTCAAAGATTTGAAATGTCTCTCCATCGAATCCATTCGAATATATGCAGGAAATTGAAATTCAATTATTATATCTATGCATTCATTTAGGAGGAGCCGATTTTATCTTCGGGACAAGTATCACTTGTTCACTTTCGCTTTCTATTATTCACTTATCTATCCCTACTTCGATGATTATCTGGTTTGTCAACAATCGTCAAAAAGGAGGAGATTGTTTGGTGCAATGATTTGCCTCCTTATGTTTTGGAGATTGTTGTCATAAAAAGTGTGGGACTAATGTGGTTGCTAGTGCACACAGAGTGACAAGTCCCTAAAGTCATGTGGAGTTTGGAACAAACTCCAAAGATAATCTCTTGCGAGGCAACGATGATTAGCAGCAAAGATTATGTTTGTCGAAATTGACCCCCCAAAATTGTTGACGTGAAGCAATTGGTTCGATGATTGTCCGGAGAAATTGACTGCAACCAAGAAGTTTGTAGACGAAGCGAAGACGTAGCATTTGTTTCTTTCTCTTTATCGAGTCATAGGACCATCGTACCATTAAGAGGGGTATAGTGTTCGAAGCTTATGGTTCTGTGATGCCAAACCCAAATCTTGTGAGAGTTGGGAGAAATCTCGGTGTGTTCCGAATAAATACTTGCTAGCAAGAGACGTCATTCTTCTTTGCTGCAAGAGATTTGAGTCAGACCAAGGAGTTAACATTACTTGCTCCGCAAGCAATGTTGCCATTGTGGTAAAAAAATCTGACCATTGGATACGTGTCGATTGGAAATTGTCCAAAATGGCCCCGTCGGAAGACCACGACTATAAATAGACACCCCCTTCTAACGTGCATCGTTGGTTACTCCGTATGATTCAGAGAAGATTGTGTGAGCACCCCTCTTTGAGAGATCTGAGTTTAAAATCCATCAAGAGAAAAAATCCAAAGCCGAAAAATTAGATAGTGGTTTACCATCACTCGAGTCTAAGTCCAGTACGCTCCATCTATTACTCCTGAGAGCTACGAACTCTCCAGACGGTTATGTGTCAAGTTCTTTGATGACTAATGTCCCACAAGTATAGGGGATCAATCATAGTCCTTTCGATAAGTAAGAGTGTCGAACCCAACGAGGAGCAGAAGGAAATGACAAGCGGTTTTCAGCAAGGTAATTTCTGTAAGCACTGAAATTGTAGGTAATAGGTAGTTTGATAGCAAGATAATTGGTAACAAGCAAGTAACGATAACGGTAAGTAAAGTGCAGCAAGGTAGCCCAATCCTTTTTGTGGCAAAGGACAGGCCAGAACAGTCTCTAGTAATAGGAAAAGTGTTCTAGAGGGTACACGGGAATTTCATCTAGTCACTTTTATCAGGTTGGTTTGATTTGTGTTTGCAACTTTGATAATTTGATATGTGGGTGGACCGGTGCTTGGGTGATGTTCTTACTTGAACAACCTCCCACTTATGATTAACCCCCTCGCAAGCATCCGCAACTACGAGAAAAGTATTAAGATAAAATCTAACCATAGCATTAAATGTTTGGATCCAAATCAGCCCCTTACGAAGTAGCGCCTAAACTAGGGTTTAAGCTTCTGTCACTCTAGAAACCCATCATCTAATAACTACTCCACAATGCATTCCTTTAGGCCCTAGGATGGTGAAGTGTCATGTAGTCGACATTCACATGACACCACTAAGGGAATCACAACATGCATATCATCAAAATATCGAACACATATCAAATTCACATGATTACTTGCAACATGACTTCTCCCGTGACCTCAAGAACAAAGGTAACTACTCACAAATAATATTCATGCTCAAGATCAGAGGGTATTGAATAGCATAATGGATCTGAACATATAATCTTCCACCAAATAACCATATAGTAATCAGCTACAAGATGTAATCAACAGTACTAGTCACCCACAGGTACCAATCTGAGGTTCCGGTACAAAGATTGAACACAAGAGATGAACTAGAGTTTGAGAAGAGATGGTGATATTGAAGATGTTGATGAAGATTGGCCTCCCAAAGATGAGAGGGGTGTTGGTGATGACGATGGCTTCGATTTCCCCCTTTGGGAGGGAAGTTCCCCCGATGGAATCGCTCCACCGGAGGGCAAAAGTGCTCCTGCCCAAGTTCCGCCTCGAGACGGTGGCGTTCCGTCCCAAAAGTCCTCTCCTTATTTTTTCTAGGTCAAAAGACCTTATATACCAGAAGATGGGCACCGGAGGTGGGCCGTGCTGGGCACAACCCACCAGGGCACGCCTGGGGGGCCTGGCGCGCCCTGGTGTCTTGTGCTCACCAAGGTGGGCCCCTCTGGTAGTTATTTGCTCCAGTATTTTTAATATAATCCAAAATAATTCTCCGTAAAGTTTCAGCTTATTTGGAGATGTGCGAAATAGGTATCTCTAATGTGCTTTTTCAGATCCAGAATTCCAGCTGCCGGTATTCTCCCTCTTTGTGTAAACCTTGCATATCATGAGAGAAAAGGCAATAGAATCACTCCCTAAAGCATTATTATTCAACAAAACATTATAAATAACAGTAGGAAATCATGATGCAAAATGGACGTATCAGTGACCAAGAGTAATTGTGGTTCGTGAAAAAGAAGTCTGTGAAGGTTTGGAGATCGTCTCAGATATCTACCACGAGTGATCAGAACTGGTTGATGAATCAGTTGTTGATAAGAATATGAAGAAGAGAGTTTATCTTCTGTGTTTAATCACAAGTCCCTCCAACCACACGCAGTTCTTTTGCAGAAGGGTGAACTGGTCTATCAAATCCTCTCTCGCCATCGAGCACCACTGGTCACCTCTTCACCCAATTTACTTTCGTTTATCTATTGTGAGTTATGTTTCAACCATGTGTTTGATTCTCGATGCATAACCAAGTTCTCACTCGGTAGTTGTTCTTCGTATTCAGTTCATTGTTTATTATCATTCCACTGCTGGGTTCCGAGAGATTTGAAATTTCCGAAAGTAATTTTAAATCTCCCATTCACCTCCCTTCTAGTAGACATGCTTCTTTCCTATAGGGTGCACATGGATAAGGGGTTCAAAAACTATTGGTACTTTACGAATATGCGCACGGCTTGGGATCTAGCATGTGGTGTATAGATCAAAGCCTTGGAGAAAAATCTTTTTGGAATGCAATTCAATTGCCTAGGCGACTGGAAGACTATGACCTAGGGAGGAATCCCATGCTCATAGCTCCATATGATGATTTCTCTAAGCCATCCTTGATAGACTTATTTACCTTTGGCATCTGGCCACATACCATTGATCTACTAGATGGATATCATGGCATGGTCAAGGTGCTAGCATCAAATATTCGGGAGTTTTGTGGACTCTGGGCCCTCATCACTCGATTTTCGAGGCAATGTCTTTGGAGTTAGGGGTGAGGGCAGATGTTTGCAAGCCCTTAAAGAAAGCTACGTCACTGATGACCCACAAGTATAGGGGATCTATCGTAGTCCTTTCGATAAGTAAGAGTGTCGAACCCAACGAGGAGCAGAAGGAAATGACAAGCGGTTTTCAGTAAGGTATTCTCTGCAAGCACTGAAATTATCGGTAACAGATAGTTTTGTGATAAGATAATTCGTAACGGGTAGCAAGTAACAAATGTAGCAAAGGTGCAGCAAGGTGGCCCAATCCTTTTTGTAGCAAAGGACAAGCCTGGACAAACTCTTATATAAAGCAAAGCGCTCCCGAGGACACATGGGAATTACTGTCAAGCTAGTTTTCATCATGCTCATATGATTCGCGTTCGTTACTTTGATAATTTGATATGTGGGTGGACCGGTGCTTGGGTGCTGCCCTTACTTGGACAAGCCTCCCACTTATGATTAACCTCTCTCGCAAGCATCCGCAACTACGAAAGAAGAATTAAGATAAATCTAACCATAGCATGAAACATATGGATCCAAATCAGCCCCTTACGGAGCAACGCATAAACTAGGGTTTAAGCTTCTGTCACTCTAGCAACCCATCATCTACTTATTACTTCCCAATGCCTTCCCCTAGGCCCAAATAATGGTTAAGTGTCATGTATTCGACGTTCACATAACACCACTAGAGGAGAGACAACATACATCTTATCAAAATATCGAACGAATACCAAATTCACATGATTACTTATAACAAGACTTATCCCATGTCCTCAGGAACAAACGTAACTACTCACAAAGCATATTCATGTTCATAATCAGAGGAGTATTAATTGTCATTAATGATCTAAACATATGATCCTCTACCAAGTAAACCAACTAGCATCAACTACAAGGAGTAATCAACACTACTAGCAACCCACAGGTACCAATCTGAGGTTTTGAGACAAAGATCGGATACGAGAGATGAACTAGGGTTTAGAGAGGAGATGGTGCTGGTGAACATGTTAATGGAGATTACCCCCTCTCGATGAGAGGATCGTTGGTGATGACGATGGCTTCGATTTCCCCCTCCGGGAGGGAAGTTTCCTCGGCAGAACAGCTCCGCCGGAGCCCTAGATTGCTTCTGCCCAGGTTCCGCCACGAGACGGCGGTGCTTCGTCCCGAAAGATCTCTTATGATTTTTTCCAGGTCAAAACCCTTCATATAGAAGAATATGGGCACCGGAGGCCTACCAGGGGGCCCACAAGCCACAGGGGCGCGCCCAGGGGGGTAGGGCGTGCCCCCAGGCTTGTGACCTCCTGGTGGGTCCCCTCTGGTATTTCTTTCGCTCAATATTTTTTATATATTCCAAAATAATTCTCCGTAACTTTTCAGGACTTTTGGAGTTGTGCAGAATAGGTCTCTCAGTTTTGCTCCTTTTCCAGTCCAGAATTCCAGCCGCCGGCATTCTCCCTCTTCATGTAAACCTTGTCAAATAAGAGAGAAAAGGCATAAGTATTGTACCATAATGTGTAATAACAGCCCATAATGCAATAAATATCAATATAAAAGCATGATGCAAAATGGACGTATCAACTCCCCCAAGCTTAGACCTCGCTTGTCCTCAAGCGAAAGCCGAAATCGATAAATATGTCCACATGTTTAGAGATAGAGGTGTCGATAAAACAAAATACGGACATGAGTACATCATGATTATCTTAGAATAGCAATACTTATTGATATATAATTTCTTATACTATAGTAACAATTCATTCACAAGGTAAAGTATGAATCAAGAACTCTATTGAGAACCAACAAACTATGATCTCAGTCATTGAAGCAATTGCAATTTATCATAACATCGGAAAGAGTCAATATAAGAGCTTATAAAGCAAATCCACATACTCAATCATCTTTTAGTCTTTCATAATTGCTAACACTCACGCGGTACTTATGAGGTCAATGCTTCAACTGGACACAGAGAAAGATAGGGGCTTATATTTTTGCCTCCCAACTATTTACCTCAAGGGTAATGTCAACAGAAATAACTCATGATCACCCACATCCGAGTGGATATATGTATCTAGATCATTCCCCAACACATAACGCTTGCCAAGAGGAAAAGGCAAAATAAAGGAAGCGGTGAGGATCACCACGACTCTTGCATAAAGGTAAGTACTAGAAATTAAAAGTAACAGATAGGCCCTTCGCAGAGGGAAGCAGAGGTTGTCATGCGCTTTTATAATTGGATGGGCAATCTCTTAATGCAAAAGAACGTCACTTTATATTGCCTCTTGTGATAAAGAACTTTATTATGCAGTCTGTCGCTTTTATTTCTTCCATATCACAAGTTCGTATAAAGTTTATTTTCGTCACACTAATAGATCATACATATTTAGAGATCAATTTTTTTATTGCTTGCACCGATGACAACTTACTTGAAGGATCTTACTCAATCCATAGGTAGGTATGGTGGACTCTCATGGCAAAACTGGGTTAAGGGTGTTTGGATGCACAAGTAGTATCTCTACTTGGTGTGGAAGTTTTGGCTGATATGGGGTGGAAGCAAGCGTCACATCTTAGAGGATCCATGACAATATAACTTCTATTTGGAAATAAGCAAACATAACTCATTATGTTGTCTTCCTTGTCCAACATCAACTTCTTAGCATATAATATTTTAATGAGTGCTCACAGTCATAAAAGATGTCCAAGATAATATATTTATATGTGAACCTCTCTTTCTTTATTACTTTCTTTTAATTGCAGCAATGACCAATCTCTATGTTTGTCAACTCACAACAAATTTCAATCGACATACTTCTTATATGTGAAGTCATCACTCCCCATAAGATCATCATATATACTCTTTGCTTTTATTCTATACTTCTTTCTATTTCTTTTTCTCAAGATCATAGCAAGCTAGCAAAGCCCTCAACTCAAAACTACTTTTTATTATATAACTCTCGGGCTCGCTTACATAAGGGAAACATAAAGCAAAACTTAAAACTAGATCACCCTAAAAACTTTATTCTACTAGATCAAGATGTAACCGAAAGGATTGAACTGAGAAAAATGATAAAAGTAAAAGATGTGATGATGATACGATACCGGGGCACCTCCCCCAAGCTTGGCACAAGCCAAGGGGAGCGCCCATACCCATGTGTTTAGTTGTCTTCCTTCGGAGGTGGTGATGTTATATTCTTGGCGATGATGCCCCTCAGGATGCGATTCTCCTCCTCAAGCTTGTTATTTTGCTGCCTAAGATCCATTATTTCCTTTCAAAGTTTTCCAGTGACGGTTAGAGCTCCCATTACCCATGGATGTTTCATTGCTGCGGGGGAAGAAGCAACACTCTTTTTCGTATTTTTCATAAGTAAGAAATTTAGCATTGGGAGGGATGACCGAATTCGGAATTGCTGAGCTCTGAAGTTCCTTCAGCATGGCTCCAGGTTGTAGACGAGAGGTAACTTCTTGGTCTTCCTCCATGGCATCCATCCTTTTCAAGTCGGCCTCCATCTCTTCCTCCGTGGCCTGCCCGAAGTGGTTGGCTTCGGTGTATGCTCCGGGCCCCGGTGTCAGGCGAGACGCACGGCTCTCCCCGACCAACTCTTGCGAAGACATCTTGCTCTAAATCTGCTGCAGAAACAGCTCAAAATGAAAACAGGAAGTATTGTCGTGATACGAAGGTCCAAAACTTCAGGAGATTATATATTGAATTTTTACCGACCTAAAGGAGTATACCACAAGAAAACGGAGTCTGGAGGGTACACGGGGTGGCCACAAGCCACAGGGGCGCGCCCAGGGGGGTAGGGCGTGCCCCCTGGCTTGTCGCCTCCTCGTGCACTTTTCGGACTACTTTAAATTTTCCTAAATTTTTAAATATTCCAAAATGGAGAAAATTTGTTATTGAAAAAGTTTTGGAGTCGGTTTTCTTACTGTATCACATACCTATTCCTTTTCGGTGTCTGAAACGTTCTGGTAGGTCTCCCTAATGTACTCCTCCGGAGTTATGGTATTGATAATATTGGTTTCAACATTTATGGGAGTACCTGAGATATAATGTTTGATTCTTTGCCCATTTACCACCTTCGGATTTGTGCCTTCGGTGTTGTTGATCTTGATGGCACCGGAACGATACACTTCCTCGATAATGTAAGGCCCTTCCCATTTAGAGAGAAGTTTTCCTGCAAAAAATCTTAAACGAGAATTGTATAGCAAGACATGGTCACCTACATTGAATTCATGCTTTTGTATCCTTTTATCATGCCATCTCTTAACCTTTTCTTTAAACAACTTGGCATTCTCATAGGCCTGGGTTCTCCATTCATCAAGTGAGCTAATGTCAAATAACCTCTTCTCACCAGCAAGTTTGAAATCATAGTTGAGCTCTTTAATTGCCCAATAAGCTTTATGTTCTAGTTCTAGAGGTAAGTGACATGCTTTACCATAAACCATTTTATACGGAGACATACCAATAGGGTTTTTGTAAGCAGTTCTATAAGCCCATAATGCATCATCAAGTTTCTTAGACCAATTCTTTCTAGATCTATTAACAGTCTTTTGCAAGATCAATTTAATTTCTCTATTGCTTAATTCTACTTGACCACTAGACTGAGGATGATAAGGAGATGCAATTCTATGATTAACATCATACTAAGCAAGCAATTTACGGAAAGCACCATGAATAAAGTGTGAACCACCATCAGTCATTAAATATCTGGGGACTCCAAATGTAGGGAAAATAACTTCTTTAAGCATTTTAATAGAAGTGTTATGATCAGCACTACTAGTTGGAATAGCTTCTACCCACTTAGTAACATAATCAACAACAACTAGAATATGAGTATACCCGTTGGACTTTGGAAAAGGTCCCATATAATCAAAACCCCAAACATCAAATGGTTCAATAACAAGAGAGTAGTTCATAGGCATTTCCTGACGTCTACTAATATTACCAATTCTTTGACATTCATCACAAGACAAGACAAACTTACGAGCATCCTTGAAGAGAGTAGGCCAATAAAAACCAGATTGTAATACCTTGTGTGCAGTTCTATCTCCAGCATGGTGTCCTCCGTAGGCCTCGGAATGACACTTGTGTAGGATCTGTTCCTGTTCATGCTCAGGTACACAACGTCTAATAACACCATCTACCCCTTCCTTATAGAGGTGTGGATCGTCCCAAAAGTAATGTCTTAAATCATAGAAGAACTTTTTCTTTTGTTGGTATGTGAAACTAGGTGGTATGAATTTAGCAACAATGTAATTAGCATAATCAGCATACCATGGAGCATTACGTGAAGCATTTATGACAGCTAATTGTTCATCAGGAAAGCTATCATCAATAGGTAGTGGGTCATCAAGAACATTTTCTAACCTAGACAAGTTGTCTGCTACGGGGTTCTCAGCACCCTTTCTATCAATAATATGTGAATCAAATTCCTGTAGCAGAAGAACCCATCTAATAAGTCTAGGATTAGCATCTTTCTTTTCTATAAGATATTTTATAGCAGCATGATCAGTGTGAACAGTTACTTTGGAATCAACAATATAAGGTCTGAACTTATCACAAGCAAACACAACTGCTAAAAATTCCTTTTCAGTGGTAGCATAGTTTCTTTGAGCACTGTCTAGAGTTTTACTAGCATAATGGATAACATTTAATTTCTTATCAACTCTTTGTCCTAGAACAACACCAACAGGATAATCACTAGCATCACACATAATTTCAAAGGGTAGGTTCCAATCAGGTGGTTGAACAACAGGTGCAGTGATCAAGGCTCTCTTAAGAATTTCAAATGCTTCCACACAATCATCATCAAAAACAAATGGAACATCTTTTTGCAAAAGATTAGTGAGAGGCCTAGAAATCTTAGAGAAGTCTTTAATAAACCTCCTATAGAAACCAGCATGACCAAGGAAACTTCTTATACCTTTGATATCCGTAGGGCACAGCATTTTTTCAATAGCATCAACTTTAGCTTTATCAACTTCAATACCTCTTTCGGAGATTTTGTGTCCCAAGACAATGCCCTCATTAACCATAAAGTGGCACTTCTCCCAATTCAAGACAAGATTAGTTTCTTCACATCTCTGCAAAACTCGATCAAGGTTGCTCAAGCAATCATCAAAAGAAGTTCCATAAACGGAGAAATCATCCATGAAAACCTCAACAATCTTTTCACAAAAGTCAGAGAATATAGCCATCATACATCTTTGAAAGGTAGCAGGTGCATTGCATAAACCAAAGGGCATACGTCTATAATCAAAGGTACCGAAAGGACAAGTAAAAGTGGTCTTCTCTTGATCCTCTTTTGACACGGGTATTTGAGAGAAACCAGAATAACCGTATAGAAAGCAGAAGTGTGTGTGTTTGGATAGTCTTTCTAGCATTTGATCAATAAAAGGTAGAGGGTAATGATCTTTCCTAGTAGCTTTATTTAATTTCCTAAAATCAATTACCATTCTATATCCTGTAACAATTCTTTGGGGGATCAATTCATTTTTATCATTAGGAACAACGGTAATACCTCCCTTCTTAGGGACACAATGAACGGGACTAACCCATCTATTATCGGCAATAGGATAAATTATACCTGCCTCCAGAAGCTTTAATATTTCATTTCTTACCACTTCTTTCATTTTAGGATTTAACCGTCGTTGGTGATCAACAACTGGTTTAGCATCAGGCTCCATATTAATTTTATGCTGACATAGAGTGGGACTAATGCCCTTAAGATCAACAAGAGTATATCCAATAGCAGCATGGTGCTTCCTCAGAGTTTTCAATAATCTCTTTTCTTCATGCTCTGAAAGGTTAGCACTAATAATAACAGGATATATCTTCTTTTCATCAAGATAGGCATATTTCAAAGTATCCGGTAATTGTTTAAGCTCAAACACGGGATCACCCTTGGGTGGAGGAGGATCCCCAAGTATTTCAACAGGCAGGTTGTGCTTCAAAATAGGATGCTGATCAAAGAAAATCTTATCTATTTCATTCCTTTCATTCATATGCATATCGTTTTCATGGTCTAGCAAATATTGTTCTAAAGGATCAGTAGGAGGCACATCAATAGAAGCAAGACCAATAATTACATCATTACTAGGCAATTCTTTATCATGGGGTTGTCTACGAAATTTAGAGATTTTAAACTCATGAGACACATCCCCAAAACTCACAGTAACCGTTTCTTTCTCACAATCTATCTTAGCATTAACAGTATTCAAGAAAGGTCTACCAAATATAATGGGACAAAAATCATCTTGTGGGGAACCAAGAACAAGAAAATCAGTAGGATATTTTATTTTCCCACACAAGACTTCAACATCTCTAACAATCCCAACTGGTGCTATAGTATCTCTATTAGCAAGCTTAATAGTGACATCAATTTCCTCTAATTCAGCTGGTGCTATATCATTCATGATTTCTTGATATAAGGTAAAGGGAATTGCACTCACACTAGCACCCATGTCACATAAGCCATGATAACAATGATCTCCTATTTTAACAGAAACAACAGGCATGCCAACAATAGGTCTATGTTTATCTTTAGTATCAGGTCTAGCAATTCTAGCAGCTTCATCACAGAAATGAATAACATGCCCATCAATATTATCAACCAAGAGATCTTTAACCATAGCAATACTAGGTTCAACCTTGACTTGTTCAGGGGGTGTAGGTGTTCTAGTATAACTCTTACGAACCACAGTTGAAGCTTTAGCATGTTCTTTTATTCTAACAGGGAAAGGTGGTTTCTCAATATAAGCAGCAGGAATAACAGGATCAACATTATATATAATAGTTTCTTCTTCAACTTTAATAGGTTCAACTACTTTCACTTCAATGGGAGGATGATACTTAAACCACTTCTCCTTAGGGAGATCAACATGAGCAGCAAAAGATTTATAGAAAGAAGCTACTATCTCAGAGTCAAGTCCATATTTAGTGCTAAATTCACGAAAAGCATCGGCGTCTATAAAGGATTTAACACAATCAAACTTAAGGTTTATACCCGACTCCTTACCTTCGTCGAGTTCCCAATCTTCAGAGTTGCGTTTAATTCTTTCCAATAAGTCCCATTTGAATGCAATATCTTTCTTCATAAAGGAACCAGTACAAGAAGTATCGAGCATGGATTGATCATTACGAGAAGCCGAGCATAAAAATTCTGAATAATAATTTCTCTTGGGAGCTCATGATTGGGGCATGAATATAACATTGACTTAAGCCTCCCCCAAGCTTGAGCGATACTTTCTCCTTCACGAGGCCAAAAATTATAAATATAATTCTGATCATGATGAACCAGATGCATAGGATAAAACTTCTGATGAAATTCCAATTTCAATCGGTTGTAGTTCCATGATCCAATATCATCACATAGCATATACCATGTCAATGCCTTCTCCTTCAAAGATAAAGGAAAGACCTTCTTCTTGACATCATCCTCGGGCAAACCTGCAAGCTTAAATAATCCAGAAACTTCATCCACATAGATTAGATGCAAATCAGGATGTAGTGTTCCATCTCCTGCATAATGATTAGCTAGCAGTTTCTCTATCATACCCGAAGGAATTTCATAATAAATATTTTCAGTAGGTTCAGTAGGTTGAGGAGCAACTCTTTGTGATTCCGGTCGAGGTGAAGATACCCCGAACAAACCCCTCAAAGGATTATTTTCCATAGTAGCAAGTGACAGTAAATTTCAGCACACTATATAAATTTTTCCTTACCAAATTCCACTCACCAAAGGCGCTTCACTCCCCGACAACGGCGCCAGAAAAGAGTATTGATGACCCACAAGTATAGGGGATCTATCATAGTCCTTTCGATAAGTAAGAGTGTCGAACCCAACGAGGAGCAGAAGGAAATGACAAGCGGTTTTCAGTAAGGTATTCTCTGCAAGCACTGAAATTATCGGTAACAGATAGTTTTGTGATAAGATAATTCGTAACGGGTAGCAAGTAACAAATGTAGCAAAGGTGCAGCAAGGTGGCCCAATCCTTTTTGTAGCAAAGGACAAGCCTGGACAAACTCTTATATAAAGCAAAGCGCTCCCGAGGACACATGGGAATTACTGTCAAGCTAGTTTTCATCATGCTCATATGATTCGCGTTCGTTACTTTGATAATTTGATATGTGGGTGGACCGGTGCTTGGGTGCTGCCCTTACTTGGACAAGCCTCCCACTTATGATTAACCTCTCTCGCAAGCATCCGCAACTACGAAAGAAGAATTAAGATAAATCTAACCATAGCATGAAACATATGGATCCAAATCAGTCCCTTACGGAGCAACGCATAAACTAGGGTTTAAGCTTCTGTCACTCTAGCAACCCATCATCTACTTATTACTTCCCAATGCCTCCCCCTAGGCCCAAATAATGGTGAAGTGTCATGTAGTCGACGTTCACATAACACCACTAGAGGAGAGACAACATACATCTTATCAAAATATCGAACGAATACCAAATTCACATGATTACTTATAACAAGACTTATCCCATGTCCTCAGGAACAAACGTAACTACTCACAAAGCATATTCATGTTCATAATCAGAGGAGTATTAATTGTCATTAATGATCTAAACATATGATCCTCTACCAAGTAAACCAACTAGCATCAACTACAAGGAGTAATCAACACTACTAGCAACCCACAGGTACCAATCTGAGGTTTTGAGACAAAGATCGGATACGAGAGATGAACTAGGGTTTGGAGAGGAGATGGTGCTGGTGAACATGTTGATGGAGATTGACCCCCTCTCGATGAGAGGATCGATGGTGATGACGATGGCTTTGATTTCCCCCTCCGGGAGGGAAGTTTCCCCGGCAGAACAGCTCCGCCGGAGCCCTAGATTGCTTCTGCCCAGGTTCCGCCTCGAGACGGCGGCGCTTCGTCCCGAAAGCACTCTTATGATTTTTTCCAGGTCAAAACCCTCCATATAGCAGAAGATGGGCACCGGAGGCCTGCCAGGGGGCCCACAAGCCACAGGGGCGCGCCCAGGGGGGTAGGGCGCGCCCCCCAGGCTTGTGACCTCCTGGTGGGTCCCCTCTGGTATTTCTTTCTCCCAATATTTTTTATATATGCCAAAATAATTCTCCGTAACTTTTCAGGACTTTTGGAGTTGTGCAGAATAGGTCTCTCATATTTGCTCCTTTTCCAGTCCATAATTCCAGCTGCCGGCATTCTCCCTCTTCTTGTAAACCTTGTAAAATAAGAGAGAAAATGCATAAGTATTGTACCATAATGTGTAATAACAGCCCATAATGCAATAAATATCAATATAAAAGCATGATGCAAAATGGACGTATCAGTCACTTGTCAGGGAGGCAAACGTGAAAATATTTGTTGTAAAGTATGGAAGTTTGCCGAATTGGTGACATGTTTGTGTCATGATGGGGCATCGGTTTATGGAGCATGGCGATGGGCTTCAACCCCCTGGCGCTGGTTTTCAAAAACATCCGAGCCACTCCCACTACACGTTTTAGAACGAGGCAGAGCAGTCGCGACTCTTGTCGCGGTGAGCCGGCAAGAGGTGGATGATGTGGAGCTGGTCGCGACACATGCACGAGATATGAAGAAGAAGAAGAAGAAGACCTACATGCAGAGACATAGGATGCAGATTCAAACATGAAATGTACTTGAGAACATATTGCTGACCCCAATGTTCCAGCTCCGATGACGGGAAATGAAATTTTTCCTATTAGTAGCGGCAAGGGGGGTACCTATCTCTCACACGCAAAGCTCCGATTCCACCAAGTCTGCCTCCAAAGTAGGATCCAAATAGATGGACGTGATAGTCAATTGACAAAAACAACTCCAAGAAATTGCATGTGACCGACAAAACCATTGAGGCATGATCGGTAGCCTCCCGACGGAGGACCGCTGGACACACCGAGTCTTTTGTGCTGGAATTGACGTTGGATTGGAAACGCCTTGAAAATTGGAGAGCTACGCGAAATCACAATGAAATTTCCCCCTAAAGTTCTATCCTTAGTTGAGACTCATTTTAGTGGAGTGTGTGTTGAAAATCTAGCACGTACTTTAGGCTATGACAATGCTTATGTTGTTGACCCCACGAATAGAAGCGGAGGTTTAGCTATGTTTTGGAACAATGGAATATAAATGGAGTTTTGGGGCTACTCGCGAAGCACAAACTCACCTTTAACGTAAAAGGTGGGATATCATGAAATACTTATGCTCACTGACAATCTATCGTGGATGTGTTTCGGGGACTTTAACGAGATTATACGCTTTGATGAGCACAATGGAGGGGCAGCGTAGCCAAGTGCATCTTCAAAGTTTCCGGGACACTATGGACATCCGCGACCTAATTGATCTTGGATTTCAGGGAAGGTCATGGACGTATGAGAAAATAGTGGTTGGGGGTCGTTCACGAGAGTTCATCTCAACACAGCTTTGGGTTCTGCTGAATGGTATGCACAGTTTCCATTAGTATCGCTGGAACACCTCACAATAGCAACATTCGATCACTCACCAATCCTCTTGAAGCTTGATCCGGTGGCTATTAGTCATAGACTGGAGAAACAATTTAGGTATGAGGTGATGTGGGATACCTATAACCGTCTACAAAAATTCGAGGCCCCAGACGAAAATCAAAATAGATCCTATTTTTCTAGGAAAAACATATAACATGAGAAGTAATACACCCAAAGCATAGTCACACTTTTTATATATAATTTCAACTCCATTGTACAGTACACATACATATATCAAATACTAATGTTAGGAAAACAATAAAGGGGTAGTAAAACAATAAACTGATCTCATGTTCTATCGATAAGCAACATCCATATAGTAGTTCTTGAATAAAACATAGTCATACTTAATCTTCTCCAAGACATCATTTTCAAGTGGTATTGTTGCCATTTCATTGAGTTTTTCTTCTTAAGTTTTTGAGTGCACCCGAATGTACTAAAGCAGAGACACTTATTTTCTGACGAAGGGGGTACCTCCTAAATCTAGTAGACATGACGGTGATTGATGAACAAAATGTAAGAAATATAAATGATTAAAAAAATAATTAGTTTCAAATAGTAATGATCACTGGATCATTCCAATACAAGAAAATAAATTTGAAAACAACATTTACACTTGTGGATGAAGATAGAGTCATTGTCCAGACGCACGCGTGTTAGTGATAGAAGCAACAAAGTGGCACATCGGTTGTTGCTCCTTCAAATGAGCAAGACGATCTAATCAAAGAGACCGCACCTCCATGACTCCTGCAGCCTAGCTGCCTAGGGTTTTGGTGCTTGGCCAATCTTCAGTTGCGAGTCCGCCTCCCTGTTCGGCATGTTCGTAATCGCCTGAAAATTGGAATCGATGTATCTGTTCTCCTAGCTGATGTGCCTTCCATCATGTAATTGGGCTGTTATTTGGGCCTCTAATCTTTCGTGCTTCAGGCTGCCCAACATGCAGCAGTCGGCAGCCACACGTTCCTAATTTCCCGAGTGACATGCGAAATGAACCGGACTAGCGATTTTTCAGCAGAGCCAATAACGCAGTGCTTTTTATCGATGGGGCCCAATGATTTTGGGGGCTTGTGCGGTCGCTCACCTCGCCCCCTCATCGACGGGCCTGGGGATACCCATGCAGATATGAAGCGAGCCGTCCGATCTGCATGAAATGTGAACAACCACGATCCAACGGTCACAAAAGTCAGGAAGAAACTTGCAGTTTTAGCCACTGTCTCATGAGCTGGAGCAGATCAACCTTTGGTAGCATGAGGGGAGAGATCAAAAAACGAAAAAGGGATCTAGAAAACATGCATAACGATCCGTCAAGGTTGGGCCAGGTTGTCCAAGACGAGATCTAGGTGCATTATAAGGCCCTGAATAGAAGCTATACTGAATCCGGACTATTAAGGTTCTATTCGACCGGCTGAACTGTTTGGGCACTTCCAAGTGGATTGTCTGAGACAAATTATGGGTATTCTAGATCCTTGCAAGGGAAGCTGGATAATCTTTGGACTTTTTCTGGGCCTGTGTGAGTGGTCGGAATGTGGACGGTCTGTTCGACCCCTAACTTATGCACATGGAGTATGTTCTTGGTTTGACTATTGGTTCCCTGCAGAGAATAGCGACCGAACTATTCGGGCCAATTCAGGCCAAATTGTCTGGTTGTAAGTTTTCTATGGGAAAACAACTAGATTGCTCCCCACTATATATAATCACTTACCTCTTAGTGTGTGGGTTGACCATTTCAAACACAGTTGACCAGATCTAAGAAAAGGTTCCCTCTCACCCCCGCTCCAAATCGAAGATTTCTTGAGGGTTCTCGAGAGATTTCACCCAATCATAGATCTAGTCATCCTCTCTTCTTCAGCCAAAGCAATTCATGTTTTGAGCAAGTTTCGAGCTTTACCCTTTGTTCTTATTACTCTTCAAGGTTGGAGACTCCTATGTGGTAGGAGTTCTCTGTGAGGAGTCAAGTGTGTGATTTACCTCGTGAGTTTGTGAAAATTTAGAGGCTGCCTCAAGTTCTATCATTGAGATTTTGAGAATCTCCTTCGTAGTGACATCGCAAGCAGAAGAAGGCAAGCTTTGTGGTGTTGGTGGAGCCTTCGTGGTTCCTCCCACCTCTCCAATGGTGATTAACTCCCCTCCAAGCGATTGGACATCGAGATACATCTTTTGTCTCCAGTATATTCGTTTTACCCCCAATCCTAGCTCATTACCTATGGTTTACTTTGGTCACTTGACTTTGTAAACTTCATACAGGTTTTATATCTCACCGTAGTATTGATTAGGACACACTTTATATTCCACAAAACCTAAACATACTAATAATTGAAGTAAATTTTTATTTGTCCCCATTCACCTCCATATAGGCCCTTCCTTTGGTGTCTTTCTCTTTTCCCTAGAAAGTGCCTATACAATCCAACCATCATCTTTTCCACCATTTTTTGGATAATTTCTTTGAGTGTTTATTTTTTAAGGGAATTCTTAGGGTCTTCTTAATTTGGTACTCATGAATCAGGGCAAAAAGGCAACACAAAATGCTGTAAAAATATGAGAATCCTATCTCCACAGTCCAAAACATCAACTTAAACATGTTAAAAAATGCACACGTCGTGAACATCGAGGAGCCAAACACTAGCCTATTGTATATGAGATTGCTCCAAGTTAATTAATAATACAAAAAGAAAACCCGGATCCATCGATAATTCATAGCTCAGCCCGAGCTCATATGCTCTCGGGTGAACAAGAAATTCAAAAAAAATAGCAAAATGATTAATGAAAATCTGAATTATTTTGACACCAAGGATGCTTGAATTTTTTGGGTGCTTGCAAATTTTCATGCTGAGATTACATCTCAGAGCTCAGTCAAAAAATATGAAAAATGAAAAATCAGAGTTCCAAAATGCCCAAAGTTGCTTGAGTTTTTTGAGCTCTCAATTCGTTTTTTACCGAGCTCCTCCGATGTCATCTCGCCACAAAAATCTGCACACACCTAGAAAATTTAAGCATCTTTGGTGTCAAAATGATTCAGATTTTATTATTTTGTACTAGTATAGTATTTTTTGTTGCGAGACAAGTTTTTAAAATTTATTGTCACGCACGGCAAGAGATCAACCGATCCACCTGGATGCAGAAAAAATCATCAAAACGTTTTGGCGCATTTGGACTTCGTTTGGTACAGTATTCCTGAAAGGCCAAAAACAAGCATAAAACACCAACTGGCACTAGGTTAATAGGTTTGTTCACAAAAATGATATAAAATAGCATATAAATGTGTATAAAGTATCCAAGAATGATAATATAGTAGCATGGAACAATAAAAAAATTATAGATACATTGGAGACGTATTGGTGCTCGAGTAGATCAGCCTTTGGTATCGCGAGGGGAGATCAAAAAACTGACAAGGGATCTAGAGAACATGCATAACGATCCATCAAGGATTGGCCGGGTTGCCCAAGACGAGCTCTAGGTGTACTAGAATGCCCTAAGGAGAAGTTGGACTGAAGTCGGACTATCCGGGTTCTATCCGTCGGTTGACTGTCTGGGTACTTCCATGTGGATTGTCCGACAAATTATGGATATTCCAGAACACTTTCAAGGGAAGCTGGACAGTCTTCTAACCTTTTGGGGCATGTCCGAGTGGTTGGACTATGTGGCCCCAATGTGGACGGGCTGTTCAACCCTTGACTTACTCACTGTATCTGTTCCTAGCTTGGTTGTTGGTTCCTGCAGAGAATAGCCAACAGACTGTCGAGGCCAAACTATTTGGCTGTAAGTTTACTACGGGAAAACAATCTATTTACCCCCCATTATATATACTCACCTACCTCTTCGTGAGTGGGTTGACCACTTCAAACACACTTGACCAGATCTAAGAAAAGGTTCCCTCTCACCCCACTCCGAATCAAAAATTTCTTGAGGGGTTAGTGGGAGATTTCACCAAAGCATGGCTCCACTCATCCTCTCTCTTTTGGCCAAAGCAATTCATGTCTTGAGCAAGTTCCGAGCTTTAACTTTGTTCTTATTACTCTTGGAGGTTGGAGACTGCTATGAGTCAGAGGCGGAGGCAGTGGGGAGCCAGACCCCCCCCCCCCATGGTTCGGTCCCCCCAACTAACTTCAACGGGACTAGTAGTAATATTATAGGCTTAATTATCTGGCCATAATATATGTATGGGCTTAGGCTGTGTTTGACAACAAAGTAGTGCAAAAACTGTAGTATTGGAAAACTACAGTATTTAAATTGTAGGTACTAGATACCACAGTTTTCACATATCAAAGTATTTTGTAGTATTGAGAATACTGTGACGTGTTTGGCTGGTGCTCGTTTACAACAACGTAAATTAGCTAGATAGTTGTTTCATAGTTGCAACATACACTTTGTTAGTTGGCCGTCCAAACTCAACGGCCATGCACGCACAAACATACCAGGCGGCATGCTGGGCATCAACCATGGCACGGAATATTAGACCGGCGCTCTGGCTTGGCTGCTGCTTGGCCAACAGTGGCGCATAGTGGCGAGCCGGCTAGGGCGGCGAGCGGAGGCACGGGCGGTGGTCAGGAGCAGCGCATGCATGGCCAGCAGCGGCGAGCAAGGCAGCAGCATGACAACGTGGCACACGTATGACCCGGTATGACCGCACACAACTAGGCATGCACATGCTCAGCCAGCAATGCCTTGTGGACTCGCGTTGCAGCCATCAGCACGGCCATTGCTGGCCAGCGGACTGACCCGATGCGTGGGGCGTAGGAGGAGCGCTAGCGGAAGTACAAAGCACATCATTTTTCCTTCTCTTGGTTTGTCCATGGCCGACGATCTCAAACAAAGAGCGGCGGCGGCTGGCAGCGAGGAAGGAGATAACGAACAGATTCGTTTTCTTCGCTTGCTCTATTTTAAAGAGGTTGTGGGTTCCTTTTTTAATACAGAGGAAATACTACGGTTTTGGCAATACTATAGTTATAAATACCATGGTTTTTTGGGTTACCAAACAGCCCATAGTAATTAAAACCGTAGTAATTTAGAAAACTGTAGTATTCCTATAATACATAGAAAAATTGGGCTATCAAACGGGGCCTTAATCTTTACCTACTAATAAAGCAAGGTCATATTCTTGATTTCATCCCGTTTATAGGTGATTTAAACCAACGCCTGGCCCGCTCGACAAATAAAATCGGAAACCAAAATTGCACGACGGAATAAACTGCATGAAAATCAGCATCGGTATCCCACACGTTTTCTTCATGAGCCACATCGTGCATGTTCTGGAGACTGCATCGCGCCAGGCTATTTACCACTGATTACCATCGATCCGGAGGCGTAAAAAAGGACTCGCTGCAAGTCAGGTCAATGGCAGCCCAGCTTAGGCAACATTGCCCTCCCCCGCTTCAATAGTCGTTGTAAACTCGGCCTCCCCGACGACGAGATCTGATAGGATCCACAGCCGTAGCACCATAGTCCAGAACCGCCGCGCGCCACCGGTGGCCCACTAAACGATGGGCACGACGACCTTCATGTCGGTGGCGAGGTCTGATCGGAGCTGCAAGGACGCTTCGTATTTCGCCCCCAGGACTGGCTCTGCGTCCTGCAACAGCTGAGTGTCACGCGCATCGTGGCTTCCCAGTCGAGCCGCTCTAGGTGTGCCTACCCATGAAGCTGCTCGCCCCGCAGGATCCGCATGAGCCGCAGCGGTGCGTCGTCTTCTGTCGCCTGGACTGGCGCCTCAGACACATCAAGGGGCGCAGGGAGGGAGATCGAGGTTCAGACTTCAGACACCAACTTTGTGGGCGATGGAGACGATGGACTCGACGAGGCCATGGACACCGGTGTGGGACTCCTCGAAGTCAAGTCAGGGTGGCACGTTCGGCATAGGTAGCTACTACCAGGAGCACGCCAAACCACAGGCATATTACCCAGTACCTTCGCTTCAACATGGCATCCGCTTTGTAGATGTTCATCGACTATTCCCTACATGAGAGTTCATCTATGATTATCTGCTCCCCGGCGCTGGCCGGCAGAAAAACAATTCTGACTTACTAGTAGACAGTGACGAGAACTACTAACTTAGCTCTAATTAGGTGGATCAGAGGCATCCATCTGATACGTCCATTTTGCATCATGATTTCCTACTGTTATTTACTTTGTTTTGTTGAATAATAATGCTTTGGGGAGTGATTCTAATGCCTTTTCTCTCATAATATGCAAGGTTTACACAAAGAGGGAGAATACCGGCAGCTGGAATTCTGGACCCAAGAAAAGCACGTCAAAGATACCTATTCTGCACAACTCCAATGAAGCTGAAACTTTACGGAAATTATTTTTGGAATTAATAAAAAATACTAGAGCAAAAATCTACCAGAGGGGGGCACCTGGTGAGGAGCACCCACCAGGGCGCGCCAGGCACCCCCTGGCGCGGCCTGGTGGGTGGTGCTCACCCTAGCCCACCTCCGGAGCCCATCTTCTGGTATATATTCCCAAAAAACCTAAAAAATGAGGAGGACTTTTGGGAGGAAGCGCCGCCGCCTCGAGGCGGAACTTGGGCAGGAGCACTTTTGCCCTCCAGCGGAGCGATTCCGTCGGGGGAACTTCCCTCCCGGAGGGGGAAATCGAAGATATCGTCATCACCAACAACCCTCTCATCTTTGGGAGGCCAATCTTCATCAACATCTTCAACAGCACCGTCTCCTCTCAAACCCTAGTTTATCTCTTGTGTTCAATCTTTGTACCGGAACCTCAGATTGGTACCTGTGGGTGACCAGTAGTGTTGATTACCTTGTGTAGATGATTACTATATGGTTTATTTGGTGGAAGATTATATGTTCAGATCCATTATGCTATTCATTACTCCTCTGATCTTGATCGTGATTATTATTTGTGAGTAGTTACCTTTGTTCTTGAGGTCACGGGAGAAGTCATGTTGCGAGTAATCATGTGAATTTGATATGTGTTCGATATTTTGATGATATGTATGTTGTGATTCCCTTAGTGGTGTCATGTGAACGTTAACTACATGACACTTCACCATTCATGGGCCTAAGGGAATGCTTTGTGGAGTATTTATTATATGATGGGTTGCTAGAGTGACAGAAGCTTAAACCCTAGTTTATGCGCTACTTCGTAAGGGGCTGATTTGGATCCACATGTTTAATGCTATGGTTAGACTTTGTCTTAATACTTTTCTCGTAGTTGCGGATGCTTGCGAGGGGGTTAATCATAAGTAGGTTGTTAGTTCAAGTAAGAACAGCACCTTAGCACCAGTCCACCCACATATCAAATTATCAAAGTAGCAAACACGAATCAAACCAACATGATAAAAGTGACTAGACGAAATTCCCGTGTACCCTCAAGAACACTTTGCCTATGACTAGTGATTGTTCTGGCATGTCCTTTACCTAAAAAGGATTGGTCTACCTTGCTGCACCTTGTTAACCGTTATCGTTACTTGCTCGTTACAAATTACCTTGCTACCAAACTATCTGTTACCTACAATTTCAATGCTTGCACAGATTACCTTGCTGAAAACCGCTTGTCATTTCCTTCTGCTCCTCGTTGGGTTCGACACTCTTACTTATCGAAAGGACTACGATTGTTCCCCTATACTTGTGGATCATCAAGACTCTTTTCTGGCGCCATTACCGGGGAGTGAAGTGCTCTTGGTAAGTGGAAATCGGTAAGGAAAAACTTATACTACGTGCTGAAATTTATTCCTACTTGCTACTATGGAGAACAATCCTTTGAGGGGTTTGTTTGGGGTATCTTCACCTCGACCGGAACCACAATTAGTTACCCCTCAACCTACAGAACCTACTGAAAATGTTTCTTATGAAATTCCTTCGGGTATGGTAGAACACTTGCTTGCTAAACCTTATGCAGGAGATGGAACTAAACATCCTGATATGCATCTCTTATATGTGAATGAAATATGTGGATTATTTAAGCTTGCAGGTTTACCCGGAGATGAAGTTAAGAATAAGGTTTTCCCTTTACCTTTCGAGGGAAAAACATTGACATGGTATAGGCTATGTGATGACCTTGGATCGTGGAACTGGAATCGTTTGCAATTGGAATTCCATCAAAAGTTTTATCCTATGCATCTAGTTCATCGTGATCGGAATTATATATATAAATTTTTGGCCTCGTGAAGGAGAAAGTATCGCTCTAGCTTGGGGAGGCTTAAGTCAATGTTATATTCATGCCCTAATCTTGACATTCCGAGGGAAGTTATCATTCAGAATTTTTATGCTCGGCTTTCTTATAATGATCAATCCATGCTCGATACTTCTTGTGCTGGTTCTTATATGAAGAAGACTATTGATTTTAAGTGGGATCTCTTGGAAAGAATTAAATGCAACTCTGAAGATTGATAACTCGACGAAGGTAATGAGTCAGGTATAAAGCTTGAATTTGATTGTGTTAAAGCTTTTATGAATACCGATACTTTTCACAAGTTTAGCACTAAATATGGACTTGACTCTGAGATAGTAGCCTCTTTCTGCGAAGCATTTGCTACTCACGTTGACCACCCTAAGGAGAAGTGGTTTAAATATCATCCCCCTGTTAAAGAATAAATTAAAGAGCCGGTCATAGCTAAAGAAGAAACCATCTTTTACAATGTTGATCCAGTTGTGCCTACTTCTTATATTGAAAAGCTACCTTTCCCCGTTAGGATAAAGGAACATGCTAAGGTATCAACCGTGGTTCGTAAAAGTAATATAAGAGCACCTAAACCCCCCGAGCAAATTAAAGTAGAACCTAGTATTGCTATGGTTAAAGATCTCTTGGAAGAAAATATTGATGGGCATGTCATTTACCTTTGTGATGAAGCTATTAGAATTGCTAAGCCTGATAAGAAAGATAAACATAGACCTATAGAAGGCTTGCCCGTTGTCTCAGCTAAAATAGGAGATCATTGCTACCATGGTTTATGTGATTTAGGTGCTAGTGTGAGTGCTATCCCTTTTACCTTATACCAAGAAATTATGAATGAAATAACACCTGCTGAAATGGAAGATATTGATGTTACTATTAAACTTGCTAATAGAGATACTATCACACCACTTGGGATTGTTAGAGATGTTGAAGTCTTGTGTGGGAAAGTAAAAAACCCTACTGATTTTCTAGTTCTTGGTTCCCCACAAGATGACTTTTGTCCCATTATCTTTGGTAGACCTTTCTTGAGCACCGTCAATGCTAAGATAGATTGTGAAAAACAAACTGTCGGTGTCAGTTTTGGTAATGTGTCTCATGAGTTTAATTTTTCCAAGTTTAGTAGTCAACCTTGTGATAAAGCATTACCTAGTGAAGATGAAATAATTGGTCTTGCTTCTATTGCTGTGCCTCCTACTGATCCCTTAGAACAATATTTGCTCGACCATGAAAATGATATGCACATGCGTGAAAGAAATGAAATAGATCAAATTTTCTTCGAACAACAACCTCTCTTGAAACACAATTTGCCTATTGAAACTCTTATAGGTCCTCCTCCACCTAAAGGTGATCCCGTGTTTGAATTGAAACAATTGCCTGACACTTTGAAGTATGCTTATCTTGATGAGAAAAGGATATATCCTGTTATTATTAGTGCTAACCTTTCAGAACAGAAGAAGAGAGATTATTTAAAGTTCTAAGGAAGCACCGGGCTGCTATTGGATATACTCTTGATGATCTTAAGGGCATTAGTCCCACTCTATGTCAGCACAAGATCAATATGGAACCAGATGCTAAACCCGTTGTTGATCACCAACGGCGGTTGAATCCTAAGATGAAAGAAGTGGTAAGAACAGAAATATTAAAGCTTCTGGAAGCAGGTATAATCTATCCCATAGCTGATAGTAGATGGGTAAGTCTCGTTCATTATGTCCCAAAGAAAGGAGGTATTACCGTTGTTCCTAATGATAAGAATGAACTCATTCCACAAAGAGTTGTCACTGGCTATAGAATGCTAATTGATTTTAGAAAATTAAATAAAGCTACAAGAAAAGATCATTACCCTTTGCCTTTCATTGATCAAATGCTAGAGAGACTATCTAAGCACACACACTTTTGTTTCCTAGATGGATATTCTGGTTTCTCTCAAATACCTGTGTCACAATCCGATCAAGAGAAAACCACCTTTACTTGCCCTTTTGGAACCTATGCTTATAGACGTATGCCTTTTGGTTTATGCAATGCACCTACTACCTTTCAAAGATGTATGACTGCTATAATCTCTGATTTTTGTGAAAATATTGTGGAGGTTTTCATGGATGATTTTTCCGTTTACGGAACATCTTTTGATGATTGCTTAAGCAACCTTGATCGAGTTTTGCAGAGATGTGAACAAACCAATCTTGTCTTGAATTGGGAGAAGTGCCACTTTATGGTTAATGAAGGTATTGTCTCGGGGCATAAAATATCTGAGCGAGGTATTGAGGTGGATAAAGCTAAGGTTGATGCAATTGAGAAAATGCCATGTCCTAAAGATATTAAAGGTATTCGAAGTTTCCTTGGTCATGCTGGTTTTTATAGGAGGTTCATTAAAGACTTCTCTAAAATTTCTAGGCCTCTTACTAATCTTTTGCAAAAGGATATTCCTTTTGTTCTTGATGATGATTGTGTGGAAGCCTTTGAAACACTCAAGAAATCCTTAACCTCTGTACCTATCGTTCAACCACCTAATTGGAACTTGCCTTTTGAAATTATGTGTGA
Organism: Elymus sibiricus; assembly: GCA_039707655.1. Taxonomy (NCBI): domain Eukaryota; kingdom Viridiplantae; phylum Streptophyta; class Magnoliopsida; order Poales; family Poaceae; genus Elymus; species Elymus sibiricus. The sequence continues at coordinate 208,417,934 of CM077663.1, forward strand.
TGCTAGTGATTATGTTGTTGGTGCTGTCCTAGGACAAAGAGTTGATAAGAAATTGAATGTTATCCATTATGCTAGTGAATCTAGATAGTGCCTAACGAAATTATGCCACTACGGAAAAAGAATTTTTAGCAGTTGTGTTTGCTTGTGATAAATTTATATCCTATATTGTTGACTCCAAAGTTATTGTTCACACCGATCATGCTGCTATAAAATATCTTATGGAAAAGAAAGATGCTAAACCTAGACTCATTAGATGGGTTCTCTTGCTTCAAGAATTTGACTTACATATCGTTGATAGGAAAGGAGCTGAGAACCCCGTAGCTGATAACTTGTCTTGGTTAGAAAATATTCTTGATGACCCACTACCTATTGATGATAGTTTCCCTGACAAACAGCTAGCTGCAATAAGTGTCTCACACAATACACGTTGGTATGCTGACTATGCTAATTGCATTGTTGCTAAATATATACCACCTAGTTTCACATACCAACAAAAGAAAAAATTCTTCTATGACTTGAGACATTACTTTTGGGATGACCCACATCTTTATAAAGAAGGAGTAGATGGTATTATTAGGCGTTGTGTACCTGAGCATGAATAGGAACAGATCCTACGTATATGTCATTCCTAAGCTTATGGAGGACATCATGCGGGAGATAGAACTGCTCATAAGGTATTGCAATCCGGATTTTATTGGCCTACTCTTTTCAAAGATGCTCGTAAGTTTGTCTTGTCTTGTGATGAATGACAAAGAATTGGTAATATCGGTAAGTGTCAAGAAATGCCTATGAATTATTCACTTGTTGTTGAACCATTTGACGTGTGGGGTTTTGATTACATGGGGCCTTGTCCTTCCTCTAACGGGTACACTCATATTTTAGTTGCGGTTGATTATGTCACTAAGTGGGTAGAAGCTATTCCAATTAGTAGTGTTGATCACCACACCTCCATTAAAATGCTTAAAGAGGTTATCTTCCCGAGGTTTGGAGGCCCTAGATATTTAATGACCGATGGTGGTTCACACTTTATTCATGGTGCTTTCCGTAAGATGCTTTCTAAATACGATGTTAACCATAGAATTGCATCACCTTATCATCCTCAATCTAGTGGTCAAGTAGAACTTAGCAATAGAGAAATAAAATTAATATTACAAAAAACTGTCAATAGGTCTCGTAAGAATTGGTCTAAGAAATTAGATGATGCACTTTGGGCCTATAGAACAGCTTATAAGAATCCTATGGGTATGTCTCCATATAAAATGGTGTATGGGAAGGCTTGTCAGTTGCCTCTAGAATTAGAACACAAAGCATTTTGGGCAATTAAATAACTCAATTATGATTTCAAACTCGCCGGTGAGAAGAGGCTATTTGATATTAGCTCACTAGATGAATGGAGAACCCAAGCGTATGAAAATGCCAAGCTATTCAAAGAAAAAGTAAAAAGATGGCATGACAAAAGAATCCAAAAGCGGGAATTCAAATTAGGAGATTATGTTCTTTTATTCAACTCTCGTTTAAGATTCTTTGCAGGAAAGCTTCTCTCCAAATGGGAAGGACCATATATTATTGAAGAGGTTTATCGTTCTGGAGCTATCAAGATAATAACGCCGAAGGTACTAAGCCAAAGGTGGTCAATGGCCAAAGAATTAAGCATTATATCTCAGGTACGCCTATTAACGTTGAAAGCAATGTTATCCAAACCATGACACCGGAGGAACACATAAAAGAAACCTTCCGGAACACTCCAGAATACTTAAAAATAGGAGGTACGTGATACGGTAAGTAAACGGACTCCGAAAAATCCGCAAAAATATTTTCTGTTAGTTTTGGAATATTTTGAAATTTTAGGAATAAAAAATAAACTGGAAGGTGATCGAGGTGAGCACGATACACCAGGGCGCGCCAGGCACTCCTGGGCGCGCCCTTGTGGGTGCTGCCCACCTCGGATGCCTTCCCGACTCCGTTTTCCTTCCAAATACTTGTTTCCCAAGAATAAAAATTCTCTATATATACCCCCGACTATTTTGACGACCGCATCGTAGAAAAATCCTCGGTTCTTGTTTCTTGCTGTTTTTCTCGTTAGATCTAGATTTCCATGGCTCCACCAAGCTCCTCCAAGGACAAGTTCTTCGAGAAGGTCATCAACCCGTATTTGCCGGAGGTGATGAAGCACCCTCAAGCCATTGAGATGCGTGAGGGGGTGCTCCACATCCGCGATGTTCAAGGACCTAAGAAAACCGGGAGCGTGGAGGTTAGGCTTGAAGCGGTGGAGCAGGAAATCTTCAAGTGCCAGAAGATGGTGGAGCATGGACTTAGTGCCAATCACTCCATGATCACGGAATTCACCCATGATCAGACGGTGGATGGCCGGTCTGTGAAGGACATCATCTCCACCCTTAACGAGCAAATTAATTTTTTGCAGAGCCAAGTTTATGATCTTCAAAACCAAGTCTTCGAATATGAAGCAAGATTTAAAGGTATGAGTTTAGCTGCCAGTTGCAGGACTCAGGGGACCCTCGCATCAACCTTTGAAGGGGAGCCCCTACCCTGGAAGCTGGAGGACAAGCTTACTACATCAACACCCCACCTTCTTCATCACCACCACCAAAGGAGACTTGAGTACATGGGTATGGGCACTCCCCTTGGCTTGAGCCAAGCTTGGGGGAGGTGCCCCGGTATCGTATCACCATCACTTTTATTCACCTTTACCTATTTTGGTTCTATCTTTAGTTTCCCTTTGCCTTAGTCGAATAAAAGTTCAGCGTGATCTATTTTCGTGTGTTAGTTTCGTGGTCTACCTATCTATGTAATTGAGTGAAAGTTATATAATAAAGTTTAGTTTGAGTTTTTGCTTCTCTACTTTCTTGTTGCAATCAAATAAAAGAAAGACAAATAAATGAAAAGAATCATATGCTAATCTTATGGTGAGTAATGACATCACATAAGGAAAAGTATAAGTAGTAAAATTTATTGGAGATTGACAAACATAGCATTGTTCAAGGATGCAATTCATGAAAGAATTAATTAGGGAAGAGAAGATTCACATGAAAATACACTATCTTGGACATCTTTTATGATTGTGAGCCCCCATCAAATATTATATGTCAAAATTGTTGACGTTGGACAAGGAAGACAACGTAATGATTTATGTTTGTTCATATCCGCATAGAAGTTATATTGTCATAGATCCTTCAACATGTGGTGCTTGCTCAATATCTTTGCTAGCCAAAAATTCCGCACTAAGTAGAGATACTACTTGTGCATCCAAAAACTCAAACCCAAACTCTTTCCTTGAGTGTCCACCATACCTACCTATGGATCGAGAAATATCCTTCAAGTAAGTTGTCATCGGTGCAACAAGGCAAAAAAAATTGCTCCTAAAAGTGTTTTGATCAATTAGTGTAAGAGAAAATTGAGCGTTATACGAACTTATGATGGCAAAGTAATAAAAGCGACGGACTGCACAATAAAGGTTGCTATCATAGGGGGGCAATATAGCGTGACGTTCTTTTACATTAAGGGATTGGGCATACAAACCAATAAGCGCATGACAACCTCTGCTTCCCTCTACGAAGGGCCTATCTTTTACTTTTATGCACTTACTTTTATGCAAGAGTCAAAGTATTCTTCTCTATTCCTTTTTACTTTTTCCTTTGCAAGCATCATGTGGTGAGGAAAGATCTAGGCACATATATCCAGTTGGATATGGGTGGGCATGAGTTATTATTGTTGACATCACCCTTGAGGTGAATACGTTGGGAGGCAAAACTATAAGCCCCTATCTTCCTATGTGTCCGGTTGAAACTTTTTGTTCATGGGTATGCCGTGAGCGTTAGCAATCATAGAAGACTAAATGATGGTTGAGTATGTGGACTTGCCAAAAGGCTCCAACATGAGACCCTTCCTGAAAATATGATGAATTGTAGTTGCAAAGTTGACTGAGAACACAGCTTGTTGGTTTCCAATAAGGTTTATGCTTCATACTTCTATGTTGTGATGAATTGTTACTTGTTCATGAGAAGCTTTATGATAAAAATATATTGAAATAAGTTCTTATGATAGAGTTTGTTGCTGTTATGTTAATAAGCATGATGCTTCTATGTCCGTATTTTGTTTTTATCAACACCTCTCTCTTAAACCATGTGGACATGCTTTTCAATATCGGCTTTCGCTTGAGGACAAGCGAGGTCTAAGCTTGGGGGACTTGATACATCCATTTTGCATCATGATTTCCTACTGTTATTTACTTTGTTTTGTTGAATAATAATGCTTTGGGGAGTGATTCTAATGCCTTTTCTCTCATAATATGCAAGGTTTACACAAAGAGGGAGAATACCGGCAGCTGGAATTCTGGACCCAAGAAAAGCACGTCAGAGATACCTATTCTGCGCAACTCCAATGAAGCTGAAACTTTACGGAGATTATTTTTGGAATTAATAAAAAATAATGGAGCAAAAATCTACCGGAGGGGGGCCACCTGGTGAGGAGCACCCACCAGGGCGCGCCAGGCACCCTTTGGTGCGGCCTGGTGGGTGGTGCTCACCCTGGGCCACCTCCGGAGCCCATCTTATGGTATATATTCCCAAAAAACCTTAAAAAATGAGGAGGAGGACTTTCGGGACAAAGCACCGCCGCCTCGAGGCGGAACTTGGGCAGGAGCACTTTTGCCCTCCGGCAGAGCGATTCCGCCGGGGGAACTTCCCTCCCGGAGGGGGAAATCAAAGCTATCGTCATCACCAACACCCCTCTCATCTTTGGGAGGCCAATCTTCATCAACATCTTCAACAACACCGTCTCCTCTCAAACCCTAGTTCATCTCTTGTGTTCAATCTTTGTTCCGGAACCTCAGATTGGTACCTGTGCGTGACTAGTAGTGTTGATTACCTTGTGTAGTTGATTACTATATGGTTTATTTGGTGGAAGATTATATGTTCAGTTCCATTATGCTATTCATTACTCCTCTGATCTTGAGCATGATTATTATTTGTGAGTAGTTACCTTTGTTCTTGAGGTCACGGGAGAAGTCATGTTGCGAGTAATCATGTGAATTTGATATGTGTTCAATATTTTGATGATATGTATGTTGTGATCCCCTTAGTGGTGTCATGTGAACGTCGACTACATGACACTTCACCATTCATGGGCCTAACTGAATGCATTGTGGAGTAGTTATTAGATGATGGGTTGCTAGAGTGACAGAAGCTTAAACCCTAGTTTATGTGCTACTTCGTAAGGGGCTGATTTGGATCCACATGTTTAATGCTATGGTTAGACTTTGTCTTAATACTTTTCTCGTAGTTGCGGATGCTTGCGAGGGGGTTAATCATAAGTAGGTTGTTAGTTCAAGTAAGAACAGCACCTTAGCACCGGTCCACCCATATATCAAATTATCAAAGTAGCGAACACGAATCAAACCAACATGATAAAAGTGACTAGACGAAATTCCCGTGTACCCTCGAGAACACTTTGCCTATTACTAGTGATTGTTCCGGCCTGTCCTTTGCCTCAAAAGTATTGGGCTACCTTGCTGCACCTTGTTTACCGTTATCGTTACTTGCTCATTACAAATTACCTTGCTACCAAACTATCTGTTACCTACAATTTTAGTGCTTGCACAGATTACCTTGCTGAAAACCGCTTGTCATTTCCTTCTGCTCCTCGTTGGGTTCGACACTCTTACTTATCGAAAGGACTACGATTGATCCCCTATACTTGTGGGTCATCACCATCCACGAATCGATGCGTGCATTGACAAAATTATGCTTAACCCTTTCCCTCCTAATGTTGTTTGTCAAAGCTTGAACGGGAGGGAGACAGATGATCCGTGTGGTGGCTAGAAAGGAGTTGGTCATGGTGGGAGCAGTAGAAATCGGGGCGGCATCTGCCCAAGAAGAGACGAGAACAACTAGGTGATGGTGTTTTGTGTGATGTGTGGTGTTTGTCTGCCATGTGTTGTGTCTATCTGCTGCTAGGTGTGAGAGAGGGTTGGAGATTAACGGCAGAAATTATGATCAACTAGACACCATTATGATGAATTTGATGGATACATTTATATAAGTGCTAATTTTTGTCGATTATATTCAATTTGTTAGAACATAATAAACAATTAATTGCAGATAAATTTGTAAAGGAGCTTATGTATAGGACTCGCATAGTCACATTGGCCAGCCAAGGTGAGTCACATCTCTGGCTTTTGCGCGCCGCATGTGCGCGGTGGTGCTTGTCGCAACCGCCACCTTAGTCGTGTATGGTAAGAAGACCGAGGTTCTTTCGCAGAGTGCTGGCAAGTGCCAAGCAAGCCATAGCGTGTTGTTTCCATAGCCAATGCCCAATGGTGGCAAATTGTTGTAGGATGGCCGGTGCCATCATCTGGATCCTTAGGTGCATGTGTCTCTTAGGCTACATCCATTATCTGGGATTCCGCTGCTGTAGAATGGTGACAAAGTGGTGCTTAAGATTTCTCAGCTACAGTTGAGAGGAGTGAAACCGGAGGCGAAAACTTTTTCCCCTTTCTCCGCCGGCGGGTCCGCCGGTTCCTCCTCCCTCCGTCCGCCGCTTCGGCGACAGGAGGGAGGGGGAACCCCGGTTCTCCGTTTCGGCTGTACAGGTAGGGGTAGGTCTCCTCGTGGCCACGCGTTCGGGGGAGCAGTGTCGGTGCGGAGAGGAATAAGTGTCCCACGGTCCTTGCTCCCTCTCAGCGTTGCTTCTGCCGGCGCTGAAGAACCTGTGGGTGTTGGTTGCCATCACTCCTCTGGTGTGGTGGTTCTAGGTGTCCTTGGGGTTGCCGGTGAGGCGGCGGCGGCGGCAACTCTGTGGGACTTTTGTCCATCGGCTTCGACCTCGTCTCAGCAGAGGTGGCTCCAGCGCTGCTGCGAAGCTTGTATGGTGGTCTGTATAGGAGCGTTTCTGGTGGCTGGCGAGCATTGCCTTGGGCGGCGGCACTGGTCCGCGGGTGAAGACGGCGGTTCGTGAGCGGGATGGTGGTCCGACGGCGGCAGATCACGCGTTCTTCCTTGACCTGGTCTGTGTGGAAGAACGGATCTGGGATCCGAGATCTAGCACGGGGATGAGCCCCGGTCGATGAGCCACAACGTCATCGGCCTCGCCGTCTGCGGCGAGCCACTTCTTCGACTCACAAAGCCAACTCCGGCGATGGTGTTGCCTCGGCTCCGGCGACGATGGAAGATGGTGTCTGCAGGGACCCCCAGGCCCTTTTCTGAGCTTTTTGTTTTTTCAGGGTGTTCTCTGCAATTTCTCCTGTGCACGTGTCTTCTCCCGGTCTATCTAGAAGTCTCTGCGTGGGTGCTTGTAATCCTTTGGTTCTGTTAATGATATAAGCAGGTACTTTCTCAAAAAAAAAGTGGTGCTTAAGATTTCTAGGCTTGCCCTGTTCGGCTCATTGGCCAAGGTGTTCGTCAAAGCCCATGCTGTTGAAAAAAAACCCACCTTGCTTAACACGTTGGTACCCACCACCAACGCACGGGGAGGAGGATTTCGAGTCTAGCGTTTGCTTCATAACAAAGTATGAGGACTAACGCCAGCCTGAACACTTCATTCCAAATTAAATTATTGTTACGAACCGTTGTAATACTTAATATGACATGCCATGACCAATCAAGAATTGCATCACTTTGGCGTGTGTGGCAATCTAGCTTGCGAATTTTCTCCTTTGAGAATTCTCCAAAAAAAAATCTCTAACACATCTGCATATACTGATTCGATATTTTTTATTTTGAAATATTTGATATATTTTTATGGCAAAATATTTGATATATTTAATAACATCTTTATGGGACAAAATCAATCAGTCACGAAACAAAAGGTAACATTTTATGGAAACAATCAATCACAACGCCAATCTTCTCTCTCTATTTAGGAACCAATCGCCATAACTTTTTGCCTTGACCTTTCACTTTTTTTCTTTCCGTACTCCCCATCCCTGTGTTGTTGTTTCTCTCACCCTTTCTCTTTGTTCTCCAACAACGGTAAGATGGCGGCTAAACGCCACATTCCGTCTTTCAGTGAGCCCCCGTTGCAACGCACGGGTATTGTCCTAGTTACTCTCAAGCCCAAAACGCAACAGCCAACAACGGCCAAGCCGCCAAGGCTGCAAGTACGTTGTACGCATCCTCGTACTTGGTAATCGATCCACGGATCCAGGATCAAAGATACACACGTACTAACACAGTTGAGGCGACTAGCTTGTCTACTCTTTCCTCTGCGACGCACTGGCCGCTAGGGTTTCATTGACGCCGGGCATCGCGTCGCCGTGCTCCGCCCATCGTCGAGTGGTGATTCGCGAAGCTGTCGTCGACCGTGCATCAATCGAGTACAGGCAGCCGGACGGCGCTGCACAAGTTCACACCCAATTCCTAACTGAAAACTGGTCGATCCTGTCCTGTGTTCAGAGAAGGAGGTAAATGTAATAAGTCTACAGGTTCATACTATTGTAGATTTGTAGTTGTCACTCGTCGGTTTGATTAGACAATCAATTAATCAATTGTTAGTACTTACTAGTTAGTATATTTGTTTTCTACTAATGTGAGAACTCCATAGGTCATGAAGAAGAGGAAGACAACACTGATAAGTAATTTTTTCAAGCCAATTACTACAAAGTGTACAGTTGAAAATGCAAATGCAATCGTGGAGGTAGATGCCACAGAGCAACCTACTAGTCATAATGCCCCCAATCTCAGTTTAGTTGATATGCCACCCCCTGAGCAAAATATTGAGGCATCTATGGAAGTTCTAGAACAACAAAGAATCGGAAGCACACAGTTTGAGCGAGACCCTGGAAAGCGCAAACAGATTTGGGAACTCCCTCTTGATAAGCAAAATGAAGCACGACAATTCTATATTTCTGAAGATCGATACATGTCATACATGAGAGAGTATCCATATAATGATGATCCACCAAAACATCGTCGGCGTTTCCAGTACAGTTGGTTCAAGGATTTTGAATGGCTCGAGTTTTCACCTTACACAAAGCGTGCATATTGCTTCCATTGTTTCCTCTTCTCAAGAAAGCCAATTGGGAAGTGTGGCTCAGAAACATTTACTGTATTGGGCTTTGATAGGTGGAAGAAGGTGAATAACGAGTAAGAGTGTGCTTTTTTAACTCATATGGGTAATGTTGGTTCAGCCCATAACTTCTCGATTCGTTGTTATGAAAATTTTAAAAACAACATGACTCATATCGATAAGGTGTTTGTGAAAGCATCCGCAAAAAACGATTGTAGATGCAAGACTAAGGCTCAAAGTTACAATTGATTCTATCCGGTAAGAAATATTTTTCTTCCATCTTTTGTTACAATATTTAAAGTATTGTATATGTTGTAGTATCCTGACAAAACAATTATATGATATGATGTAGGTGGTTAACATTCCAGGCTTGTGCTTTTAGAGGCCAGGATGAATCTCCAGGATCCATTAACCGGGGTAATTTCCTTGAACTGGTAAAACTTTTGGCTTCTTATAACAAGGAGGTGAAAGATGTTGTCTTGGAAAATGCTCCTGGAAATGCAAAGTACACATCGCATTTTATTCAATAGGAAATTCTTAGTATACTTTATCGGAAGGTGCAAAGAACAATTAGAGAAGAAATTGGTGATAGCAAATTTTGTATAATGGTTGACGAAGCTCGCGATGAATCCAAAAAAGAGCAAATGGCATTGGTCCTTCGGTTTCCCAACACTGAAGGGTTCATACAGGAGCGTTTCGTTGATGCCATTCATGTGAATGACACTCTTCCATTGACTCTCAAGGAGACGATTTGCACTATCCTAGCAGATAACAATTTAAATGTGGAAGATACCATGACAGCGCGAGCAATATGCGAGGGGAGTGGAATGGATCGAAGGCTTTAATTCTGATGGAGTGCCCTTATGCATATTACACTCATTGTATGGCGCATCAACTTCAATTGGCCCTTGAGCAGCTTCTCGAGAGGTACATGAAGTGCATAATTTTTTTCAACATGCCAATTTTGTCATAAATGTTGTTAGTGCTTCACCTAAACGCAATGACGAGTTACTAGCAAATCAAGCCGCCGAGATTGCACGTGAAATTGAACTCGGGGAGCTTGATACGAGAAAAGGGGCAAACCAGATAGGCTCTTTAAAGAGACCAGCAGACACTACATAGAGTGAACACTTCAAGTCAATTCAGAGCTTAAGGAAGATGTTTGGTGCTACAGTTACAGTCCTACGAAGTATAGCGAATGATCGTTCGGTCACAAAATATTCCCGTGGAGATGCTGGAGGAGCTCTAAGGATGATTGTTTCTTTTGATTTTGTGTTCATTTTGCACCTCATGGAGAGGATTATGAAAATCACAAATGTCTTGTGCCAAACACTCCAGAAGAAATCTTTGGACATTTTGAATGCATTAGATACACTGTCAAACACTAAGGTGCTCCTTGCTGATCTAAGAGAAGAAGGATGGGAACCTCTCACAGAGGAGGTTAAGACCTTTTGTACGAAGCACGAAGTTTAGATCCCCGATATGAGCCGCAAGTACATCCCTTTCCTTTATTTGTATAATAGAATAATATAGGTTTTTTTACATCGGTGCCCTTGGTTCCTTAGTTGTACTCATTCATCCCCACGCTCTTAACTTTTGCTCACTTTTCCCCACTCCCTTGTCTGAAACCCTTAGAAATGGTCACAGCGGAGGATGCCGTTGGGTCAATGGTTGGACCGTTAACCCTGACAAGTGGGGCCGTGTCGAAACGGCTCCTCCTTTGCCCATTCTGACGCATGGGGCCGCATTGAGACACGTCGGATGCGCTTGTATGAACCTCGAGTTCGAGCCCTACAGCACCGCGTTGCTCCGCCCCCTCCGCCGCCGTCGTGCCCTCCAACCTCTAACCCCATTCCGCCTCCACTGCCGTCATGCCCTCCGCCAGATATACCCCCACATCCCCATCTGGATCAAGCAGCGATGTTGGGGGAGCAGGCTCTCAAGCCCGTGGACCGTGCAGAGGATTGGGTGGAATCGACGGCGGATAATTCATGGATTACACCTGGGTAAGCGTCATTTCCCCCCCCCCCCTAACTGATTTGCTGATTCGTAAATTTTGCCCTTTTTGACCGCTAGTCCCTCGAATCGTTAAAATTTTGTTGAATTGTTCCCGGCCTAATAGCACCCCTTATTTGAATCGAATAGGATTGATCCTGCGCTTGCTTTCCGGCTGTCGGTTAGGATGGAAGTTAATGTGCTACGCGGTAGAAAACCGCAATTGCTTACTGGATTTTACTATCCGGAGGTGGTAGAAACCAGTATGACGTTCAAAGATTTGCTCGCGGTGCTCCGAAATTCTTCATATGGATGGAGCCCTGCCGATGTTGTTGAACTGAAATATTTCAGCAGTACCGAGCAAAAATTTATACCACTAACTTGCGATGATCATCTGGGATTGCTCTTTTCTTTGAATGCTGAAAGCCGCTTCGATAAAATCTCGAGGTGCTTCAGCCACGCAATGATCGTGGGAAGGGGAAGAGTGTTCAGGAATCTTCTGCCTCTGCTAACGGAGAGCGCCCCGGCACTCCTTGTAGGTTGAAACCAAGCAGAGCTAGTGGTTCTGAAAGTCACAATATATCTGCTGTCATTTCTTGTGTCGTTTCTCCTGTCGCTGCCGCACCCGATGTAGTACAGGATGGAGAGCCAGACGAAGAGGTGCCTCAACATGATGACGAGGATGAGAATATGTTCCCTGGCCTTGTAGATATTGCCAATAAACAAGCAATGGAAGATGAATTTCCGGAGCAACCTATCAGCCGTGCTAGATTTGATGACACTGATGATGAAGAGAGGGAGGAGAACATCGACAGCTTAGTTGTAGATGAATATGATGGTGAGGACATGCCAACAATTGAGTGGAACATGGAAGATCCTCAGCTTGGTGTCGGCACCATATTCCAGTCGATGGTGGACTGCCATATGCAGTGACTACATACTGCATTCTCACACAAAATACATATGTGATTGAAAGGAGTGAGCCATCAAGGTTCACTGTTCATTGCCCATATGATAGGTGTAGATGGAGGTTGCATGCATCACGTATGTTGAGGAGCAAGTTCATTCAGGTTTGTGTATTTCAGTATATACATATTCTATGTTCAGATCATTGTGTAATGTTTTCAGATCATATTTTTTCAGATAAAAAGGAACCCACGCCAGCACACTTGTCCACCTGGAGGGGGAGGGGGGAAGGCTAAAACAAAGCTAGCAAAGAGTAGATGGGTGGCAGATGCAAAGAAAAACCAACACTTGGTCCAACATAACTCCAAGGGAAGCTATTTGATAAGTACAAGATTGTTGTACCTTACATGAAGATTTTTTATGGTAAGGAAATAGCTCTTGACAGGATTAATGGTCCTTGGAATGAGAGCTTTCAGTTGCTCTACACATTTAAAGTTGAAGTGGAAGCTGCTAGTCCAGGGAGTGTTGTAGAGATTGAGAAGCATACAGTTCCATACAAAATAAAAGGGAAGTCATTTGAGAAGGAGTGCTTCAGGAGGGCTTTTGTTTGTTTCAAGGCTTGTTGGCAGGGGTTTCTGGATGGTTGCAGGCCCTATTTGGCTATTGATGCAACTGCTTTGAATGGAAGGTGGATAGGACAACTGGTGGCAACTTCTGCAGTTGATGGACACAACTGGCTATTCCTAGTTGCATTTGGTGTGGTGGAGGCAGAGTCCGAGGAAAGTTGGGTTTGGTTTCTGCAGCATTTGCGCAACCTTATAGGTACACCCCTAGGTTTAGCTATACACATAGATGCTTGCAAGGGTTTGGAGAGTGCAGTGGAAATTGTATTCCCTGGAGTGGAGCATAGGGAATGTATGCGACACCTAGCACAGAATTTCAGAAGCAAATTCAAAGGTAAAGTTTATGACGAGAACTTATGGCCAGCATCATACACATGCAGTGAGAGGAAGCATGAGCATCATTTGAGAGTGTTGTATGCTCACAATCCTCTGGTGAAGGAGTACGTAGATGCACATCATGGAAAGTTGTGGTCAAGAAGCAAATTCAATACAATATGCAAAGTGGACTATGTGACCAGCAACCTGGCAGAGTGTTTCAATTCAAAGATTAAGTCATTGGAATGGCTTTTGATATGGCAAATATTTGATAAGATTCGGCAGATGATCATGATAAAGATGGCTCTTCGCAAAAGAATCGCAGAAACAGAATATGTTGGCCATCTCATGCTCCCATCTCTTCTTAAGGCATTGCATCCAAGGCAGGAGGACTGAGCAGAATGAAATGCATTCGAGCGGCAACACACGAGGCTGAGGTAACATATACTGATAGTAAAAACAGGGAATTGAGGTATCCAGTTAACCTAGCAACTAGGGAATGCAGTTGTAGGCAATGGCAGCTCCGTGGGAAGCCATGCATACATGCCCTACATCTGATGACTGTTATCGGTGGTGAAGATGGTGAAGTTGATCAGTACATCTCTGAATATTTTTCTGTTGCCAGATTCAGGGCTGCTTATGCTTCCAATGTGCCTGCACTCTTGGGAAAAGACCAATGGAACATAGTAGATCCAGGGTTCAAACTACATTCTCCTGTACTGACTAGGCCACCAGGAAGACCAAGGAAGAACAGGTACATAAGAGGTGAAGAGGGTCGTGTAAAAAGACAGCGTAAGTGCAAAAAATGTGGAACCCTAGGGCACATTGCTAGGAAATGTACCAATCCAGTGGATGCTTCATTCAGAGAAGAGGAACAATGGGCAGCAACAAATGCAAAGGATAATGCAGCATTAGAGCGGATTGCGCCTAATGCAGGGGAGGATGCAGCATTAGAGCGGATTGCGGCTAATGCAGGGGAGGATGCAGCATTAGAGAAGATTGCAGCTAATGCAGGGGAGGATGAAGCATTATATCAAATTGTAGCTAATCCAGAGGAGGATGAAGCAATAGAGCAGATTGCAGCTAATCTAGAGGATAATGCAGCATTAGAGGAGAATGAAGCAACTAAATTAGCACTGCCGGCAGCTTGGTATGTGTGCAACAACCTTCCCTTTTTGTGCATTTCTTATGTTTTTTATCGATGGCTTATACTCTTTTCTGTTTGATCTAACTCTAGGGAAATTAAAGGAAAAGGAGATAAAAGGCCAAGAGAGGATGAAACTTTGGTTCAGTCATCATCTCGACAGCAACCAACCAAAGTGAAGACCAAAAGGAAGAAGAAAAGGGTGGATATCCCAGCTAGGGAAACCAGGAGCAAGTCTATTAAACCGTCTAGGAACACAAGGAGCGAGGCAAAGATGTGAACTTTGAACGTTGAATGCAAGTTGTAAACTTTGAACTTTTAGGCTTTGTAATAATTCAAAATTGGGTCCCTTCAAAATTAGAGGCGAAATTTGAATTTGAACTAACCTTTCAATTTTAAGGATTTGTAATAATTCGAAATTGAAGACAACATTTGAAGTCCATTTGTGATGTGATGTTTGCAAAATTTGAATTATTGTTTGGGACTAAAGGCTTTGTTGTTGTTGTTGATGATGATGATGTCGGCAAAATTTGAATTATTACACGTGACAAAATTTGAATAATAAAAAAATAAGTTCAGATCCTTCTTATTGACACTAAGACAAAGCTTTGGTGATTTTCTTGATTTTTTAAAAAAAATCGCAAACCTAAACCCACTATCACTCTTCTCGAACTCTATACAACCTCGTACGTGATAGCTCATTTTTGTGAAGGAGTTTTCATGAAAATGTTCATAAACCAATGTAATTATTTTTTGTCATAACAATGTCACATACAACGGCATTGTGCGCAGGTGTTCCATTTTTTTGATTTTTTTTGAATTAGTTATGCTCATTTGAACTTGGAAATGGTAGCTCACCTCAAAAAAAGATTTTTCATAAAAATGGCCCTAAACCAAGTTAATATTTTTTTAATGGTAAATATGTCTTATAAAACGACGATCCGCGCATGTTTCATATTTTTTTTATTTAGTTAAGGTAATTTGAAAAGTTGGTCAAACCTAAAATAACCCCGCTGACCGGTTCAAAACCCCGCAGCATCAGTCCAAACCCTAGCGTCGAACTGAAAGCACATTTGCTCCCTTGGTGGTTTTGGTAATTAATAACAACATATATCTCATTGGACTAATGTCTCCACTAAGTCTATTTTAGGAAAAGTTCAATGATGGGATGGCAAAAGGATTGTGGAGAGACCCCTAGATGCAAGGAATAGGATTGGCAAAGCTTCAAGCAAGAAGACTCTACATTTTACTTTGTGAGAAATCACTTTGAGTCTATAGGAAAGCCAGTACTATTAAAAGGGGGTGAGATATTGATGGTGAACAAAATGCTCCACGTGCACAAGTGATAGTCACCAAAAACACCCACAAGCTCTTCCACAAAAGTCTGTCAAAAGCCTATCATGCAAAATCGGTGCCACCAAATTTTCCCACTCGGCCCTACCGATTTTCACCTCAGACAAATCCCAGCCAAACCCTAAGTTTTTGGTACAACCGATTCTGCATCGGTGCCACCGAGTTTCAGTTGCCAACTTTCTGTTGCCCCTTTTCTTAAATTCGGATTTTCCGAGTTTTTGGATCGGTACCACCGAGTTTGCAATCTGAACGTTGGTCACCTTGTCGGTACTGCCGAAAACTATATATCGGTCTCACCGAGATTCAAAAGTTGCTACCTTTTGAGCAACTCGGTACCACCGAGTTTTATACTTCGGTGTCACTGAGTTGGTCAGTTAAGGTGTAACGGTTGGATTTTTGGAGATGCCTATATATACCCCTTCACCACCACTCACTCGACAGAAAAGCACTCAGAACTATTCCATACTTGCCCCATCCAGTTTTCTGAGAAAGAGCCACCTACTCATGTGTTGAGATCAAGCCATTCCAATCCAACCATATGAATCTTGATTTCTAGCCTCCCCAAGTTGCTTTCCACCCATTCAATCTCTTCCACCAAAGCCAAATCTGTGAGAGAGTGATTGAGTGTTGAAGAGTCTATCATCTTGAAGCACAAGAGCAAGGAGTTCATCATCATTATCGAGCCTATTACCTTTTGGAGGGTGGTGCCTCCTAGATTGGTTAGGTGTCGCTTGGGAGCCTCCTACTTCGTGTTGTGGAGTTGAACCAAGAAGTTTGTAAGGGCAAGGAGATCGCCTACTTCGTGAAGATCTACCCATAGTGAGGCTAGTCCTTCGTGGACGGAACCTGTTATGGAATAGTCAAGGTTGCTACTTCATGGACCCTTATGGGTGGAGCCCTCCGTGGACTCTCGCGACCGTTACCCTCCGTGGGTTGAAGACTCCATAAACGTGGACGTACGATAGCACCACCTATCGGAACCACGGGAAAAATCTTCGTGTCTCCAAATTGCGTTTGATCTTCCTCCCTATCCTCTATTACATATGCTTGTCCTTATTTTCCGTTGCTATACTCGTAGACATGCATGTGTAGGGTGTGCTTGACTTGCTATCATTGCTAAAATCTGCCAACACTTAAAATTGGGAAAAGGTAGAATTTTTATTTTGTCAAGTAGTCTAATCACCCCCCTCTAGACATACTAGCACAAATGCCCGTGCGTTGCAACGGGAGAAAACACCGGTGCTTAGAATCAAAATTGGCCACCGGAAACTTTCATCCAGATCCACCATAAAAACACGGCCTACCTGCGTGCTAGTGCTCCAAATCTTCCACCGTAAACTTTCATGTCCACCGGCGTCAATGCTCAAACATAGGTGTCCGACGTCATCGCTAGGGCTGCTTTGTCATCATCGCTAGGGCAGCTTTGTTATCGGAAAACGGTTGGACATGGACTCGTTTTAACTACAACATTTAAATAAAAGGTGCAATATTCATAATATCATGCTAGAAAAACAAATTATGCATAAGAGCATAAACTTGCTCCACAATAACGCGATCTCCAGAAAAATAAATAGCCATTTCTTTTATGTATACGCACGGAAAATAGCAAAGTAAAAAATTCTTCACAGAGAATGCACATCGATACTTTTGGATTTTTGGTTAGAGAAATGCTTATGATGGCACAACCGATATATATGCACATAAGATGCTTTTTTTAGGGACACATAAGATGATTCTAAGCAGCCAATTGTCTATTTTTAATAAACTAAAAGGGATCATCTTGATGTACTATTTTCTAATTGAGAACTTTTAGGCAAAAATAAGAAAAGGAACGCTTTGGATGGGTGGGAAAATTAATTGGAGAAGCAGATGATTAGAAGTTATATCTAGGCCATTGTTGTGCGTGCATGTTTAGGGATCAAACCAAAGTTTGTACATGGGCTTATGGTGTGAGCGTCTCGTCCTTGCCGTAACAACTCCGGCTTGCAGGAGTGCACCAACACGTCTTTGCGCTGTTGTGTCTAAGCGGTCCGTCATCGTCCTTGACGTGTCCACCTACAACTCCGGTGTGCAGGACTTTTCGCGCCGCTATGTCCGAGCAGCCCAGCGTCTCATCCTTCCTTCCAGGGACACGTCATGTCCGTCTACAACTCCGGCGTGCATTACTGCATCAACAGGTCTTCGCCTCTCTATCCGAGCAGTCGGCCATGTCCGTCTACAACTCCGGCGTGCATTACTGCATCAACACGTCTTCACCTCACTATCCGAGCAGCCGGCGTTGTTTTCTTTCTTTCAGGATCACGATTCGCTTCCTTTCTCTTTCTTAGCTCATTGTTTGTTTCATGAGGTGGCTGCTGGATGTTACAAAGAACTTGAAAACATATATAAACTGATGAGAATCAATTTAACACGGGAAGTGGGACTATTGATAAAATAATATGCATGCATCAAACTATGTTTGCAGCCTTTTTAAGTCGAGGCATGGCTGTCGGCCC
Organism: Elymus sibiricus; assembly: GCA_039707655.1. Taxonomy (NCBI): domain Eukaryota; kingdom Viridiplantae; phylum Streptophyta; class Magnoliopsida; order Poales; family Poaceae; genus Elymus; species Elymus sibiricus. The sequence continues at coordinate 208,435,786 of CM077663.1, forward strand.
ATAAGGCCCAGCAGTGCTGGCGAGCTGGCGGATGCAAGTATTTTTTAAGAAATTTGGAAAGCCAACAAATACACATAAATGTGCTAGCTTAGTCGGCAACACCACAGTTCGTGGACGTGAGGTTGTGAGTTTTATTCTAGTTGCTGGCAATTTTTTGCTTTTCGTTGGGTTAGCTTTTTTTAGCAAATAAGTGGGCTGCCTTCGCTCACCCACAAATCACACAGCCCATGTACGAAATTCTCTCTAGCGTACGGACTTGTACAAATTTAGTACTACCTCGAATAGAAACTGAAGTCTGAAGGGGTAGACGGACGAAGAAACATAAAATAGCAGGGTCTTTTTTATAAAAATAGCATGACGGTGAACCCGACAGAAACAATAGTCACTTTATTATTAGGGGAAGACTTTCGATCCTACAAGTGGTATCAGAGCTTTGGTATCCATTGCATTGGTTTCACAACCTAGGAGAGTATGGCGTCTAGCGAGGGAAATTATCACCGTAGAGGTCCATACTTTGATGGTACAAATTTTGCTAGTTGGAAGCACAAAATGAAAATGCATATTCTTGGTCATAACCCCGCCGTTTGGGTTGTTGTTCGTGTGGGCTTGCAAGGTGAATTCTTTGGTGATGGAAAGGAACCGAATCGTGAAGCGACCGCAGAAGAATTGAAGATGTTGCAATACAACGCTCAAGCATGCGACATTCTTTTCAACTGCCTATGCCCCGAAGAATTCAACAAAATCAGTCATCTTGAGAATGCCAAGGAAATTTGGGACACTTTGGTTGATTTGCATGAAGGTACCGAATGTGTGAGAGAATCCAAGTTAGATGTTCTTCAAAGTCAGCTTGACAAGTTCAAGATGAAGGATGGTGAAGGAGTCGCGGAAATGTACTCTAGGCTAGCTCTCATCACCAATGAGATTGCCGGCTTAGGAAGCGATGAGATGACTAACAAATTCATCATCAAGAAGATACTTAGAGCTTTGGATGAGAATATACGACACAGTGTGCACATTGATCGAAATGATGCCCAACTACAAAGATCTCAAGCCTACGGAAGTCATTGGAAGGATTGTTGCTCATGAGATGACACTCAAAGACAAAGAAGAGCTTCACAACAAGTCTAGAGGTGCTTATAAAGCCACAAGTGATGCTCCCGCAACTTCAAGCGACAACCTCATTACCAATGAAGAGATAAGCCTCATGGTCAAGAAATTCAACAAGTTCTACAAGAATAGAGGCAAAGATGGAAACTCCAACTCAAGATATGAAGAGAAGCGTTCGTCAAGTCATGACCGAAACTGCTACAATTGTGGGAAGCCCGGACACTACTCCAATGAGTGCACGGCTCCCTACAAAGAGAAGAGTCACCTAGAAGACGAAGCTCAAGAGATGAATCACCTCGAAGAGAGAGAAGGAGTAGAGATGACCGTTATGAACGAAGACCCTCAAGGAGAAGTAGGGACTCGGAAAAGAAGGACAAGTACACCAAGAACCACTCAAGAATAAGACATCAAGCTCATGTTGGTGAATGGGTTTCCGGCTCCGAATCCGACAACCACTCCGAGAGAAGATATCACTCCAACTCCGACTATAGTCAAGATGAAGGTGTTGCCGGACTTGCAGTAGTGACTACCGACTCCTATGGCATATTTGATTCACCAAATGAAGGAAGTGGAAGTTGCTTCATGGCTAAAGGCCCCAAGGTATCACACCCCGAGTATCTTGATTTCAATAGTGATAGCCCATGAATCTACTCTAGAAGATCATAGAGCTTGTAAAGACTCATGAGAAGCTATGCTTCGAGAAGCTCACCTTGGAGCAAGAACATGAGTTTCTTAAAGCTATCAATGACGATCTCCGAAAGAAGACTTCATCTTATCTAGCCAAACGATTACTCTTGTCTACATTTATGCCACAAGTTAAACCTAGACAAACTAGTAACAAAGGCAGGAAAGGTTCTTCATCTAGTAGCAACAATAAAAATGCTAAATCTAATGATGTTTCTTCTAGTAGTTCTATTGATTACACTAATGATGATTCTCTTAGCCAAGTTACACTTGAGCAAGAAAACAATTTATTGAAAGGAATTATAGAGAAAGGTGTCTTCAAGAGTCTTGTCGGGTGTAAGCAATTCGAGGAGATTGTACGCAAGCACGGAGGATACCGGAAGAACCATGTCATTGGCTACTTCAACGCCAATGGAGTTGAATGGGAAGAAGGTCAATACCCCAAGCCAAAGTTTGTTCCTCAAAAGGAGAAGTATGAGCATACTCTCCCCAAGGGAACAAAAGCTCAAGATGATCTTCCACCACAAGGACAAAAACTCAAGGGCAAGGGAAAGCTTCAAGATGACATTGACACATTTTAAGATGAGACCCAAGCCATTGTCATGTGGGTTCCCAAAGCTACTTCAAGCTCTACTTCAACAATTCTACTTCAACACCTAGGATCCCCATCAACTTGATGTGGGTCCCTAAGAAGAAGAACTAGAGAAGTTCTTGAGGGGTGACTCCGCCAATGAAATTCACTCACATTCATTATTGGCAAGGACTAGTTGCAATCAACATCAACACTATGCATTAGTTCAAGGAGTCACACATTCCCTCAAAGGTAAGCAAGGGACAAGGTAAATAACAAATCCATGGACATCATCATGTATGATTTGCACTCCATGTCCATAGATATCCTTGTATTTGTCTCTTGTGTGTTGGACTAACCCGTGTAGGTGAGAAGAGTAAGAAACAACAAGGATGCTCCCAACTCATGGTGATCTTCATCAACTTTGAGCATCCATCACTATTTCACCTACATGAAGTCTTCATCAACAAAACCCAAGGTTAGTTTATCCCTCTCAAGGGGGGATGTCACATCAAGGGGGAGCTTTACTCTAAGACTTGAGTCAAAGCATCTCATAGCATGTGACAACATTAACAAACTTTATGTAAAAGTGGTAACCCCACTCGTGCTTAAACGATGAGTATGACCTATGATCAAGTATTCTTACTTGGCTCATAAGTCAATATACTCATATATAGATGACTATGTCATCGCCAAAAGTGCTTGATAGATGCTAGAATGTATGTGCATGTTTGCCATGATCTCATTTGATATCTTATTGTGTGAGCATGCTGGTCTGCATTTCTTTATCCATTCGAGGACATCCAATTGTTGCTATTTGGTTTTATTTTTATCTTTTGCCAATTGGATGGACAAGAATGCCTAGGACCCCTCTCTAGCTATCTATGCTTTCTCATCTCAAGTTCTATTCATGCTACTTCACAAAACTTGAACAAGCACTTCTCGATCCCTCTGTGTGAGATGCACTCGGAGTTCCGTATCGACAAGGGCTGCATTCCAAAACCTCCCTACAGTGTAACTCGGTGTCACCAACACGAAATTCTCGGCTCCACCTATTGCCTTAGGGTTGACCTACTTTTGCATATCGGTACCACCGATACCATAATCTCGGTTGCACCGAGTCTCCATGTCAACTGACAGCAGTGGAACTCGGTGGCACCGAAATTTTTGTATCGATGACACTGACAGTGAGGGGTATATATTCCGCGGACCCGACACTTTGAAATCAAATCTTCAAGCGCCGTGTTCTCCTGCCCCCAACTGCCGCACCTGGACCCCTGGTCATCGCCCTTGCTTCCCCGAGCGCCTCCGCCACTGGGATCCTCGCCGTCGACGGGAATCTACTCCGCCGTCGCCGCCGTAGCGGATCTTCACCAAGTTAGGGTACGACCTGATCTCCCCTTGCGCTCCATTGTCCGACTCTTGCGCATTGGGATATTTTCGTCGATAAACCACCATCTGCAATCCTCCTGCTCCACCAGAAGTTCTCGTAGATTAGCGAACAAAGAAAAAGTTAGGGTTAGCCGTCCGCAGAACAATTCTCGGTGTCACCAAGTCGCAAAAATCGGTTCCATCGATTTTGATTCTATGGTTTCTGAGAATGGTCTCGGTGAGACCGAGTGGTTTCCTTCGGTGTCACCGAAGTAGCTGCCAAGTCTCTGTGAAGCAGACCATCTGTCTCGGTGAATCCGAAAATTCTGACTCGGTGCTACCGAATGTTGTTCTGCAGAAAGCTAAAACTAAGGTTTTCTTTGTTCAAACTTTAAAACTTCTGTGTTTTGTGATGCTCAACCTATCTGCTCTTCTATAATCTTTTCACAGGGTCAGAGATGTCAGGATCAGATGATAGTCAGAATGATCAAAGAGAGCCCAGTGTTGATGCAGACCCAGGCACTAGTCCCAAGGCCAGCTCTTTTGCTTCAGATGACAATCCCAACTCCCATGACCTGCCTAAAGCTGCAACTAGAGCCAGAAGGAAGTTGAATTCAGATGAAGAAGATTCAGATTTTGTGCCAGAAGAGGTCCTTGCCAAGCAAAGGCAAGACAATGCAGACAAGGCTGCCAAGAAGTCTGCTAATGAGACTACCTCAACAACAAAGGTAGTAAGGAAGGAGTATGCCAGTTCAGAGGCTATGAAAGCACATGTGAGTGCTAGGGCTTCCATGTCTGTTGAGCCCCCAAGGAAGTCCATGCCCAAGAAGGCAGGAGAGAAGAAGAAAAGCAGGAAAAGTATCATACATGTTGTTGGAAGACCAACTTCTATGTATGAAGATCCAGCTGATGCTGAGGAAGAGGAAGAGCCAGCTACCAAGGCTCCTCCTAAGAAGAAGAAGAAGCTGCTTGCTGATGCTATGCCAAGCCAGGCCCCATCCAGGAGCAAGCCAGCTGCACCCAAGAAATCAACTGCTCCCAAGCCCAAGAGGACTACCAGAGACATCTCAGCTGCTGCCAAGAACAAAAGTTCTACCTTCAGAGAAGCTGAGGAGGATACATTGTCAGTTTTGATGAAGCTGAGGCCACACCTTCCTGAGCACAATGGCAGCCATCCGATTGCTGAGGACATGAAGAAGAGGAAGGATTCTGGACTAAGAGAGTGGAGAGCCATAGATCCTTACTCTTAGAGGAGAAGGACAGCTGTAGACTACAAATTCTACACCAAGGAACAGCAAGACTTCTATGAGACTATTCTGCTTGACAAGAGCCCTGCAGTCAGTGATATGAGGTATGTTGACTGGAAGTACATCAAGGAGAAGCAAGTTTTCTTTCCAAGTGTGCAGGATAATTTCCACTGCGTTGGCATTGACGAGTTTGTTGGAAAAGAGTTCACTGCCTGGAATGACGAGATGATCATGCAATTCTACTCCACTGCACATTTCTATGGAGATGGTAGGATTGTATGGATGACTGAAGGCACCAGATATGAATCCACTGTTGATGAGTGGGCTGCCATCTTAGGAGCCCCACAGGTGCAAGAAGGTGACTTGGATGTGTACTCTAAGCCCAAGGCAAACCACAACTCCATGGCCAATATGTATAATGAGATCCCTGCTGCAAACGTGCATTCACACAAGCTTGGATCCATCTATTTTCTTCAGGCCAGTCTACGCACCACTAACACTATCTTGAGGTATACATTGATGCCTAAGTCTGGAGATGAGAAGATGATCAGAGGTTATTCTATCAACATGTTGCTCCATATTGACCAACACACCAGATTTAGGGTGATGGACTTGATAGCTGAGACCGTGAAGAGGACTGCTGCAGATCAGAAGAGATCATGTGGATATGCACCATATATTCAGATGCTTATCAACTCCCAGCTGGAGAAGCACGTGTATGCACTTGATCGACCACACTTGCCACTCCTGCCAGAGCTCGAAGACAACGTCGTGGTGATGGATCCATAACATGACACCTCAGCTACAGCACAGGCAGAGACAGAGGCAGCCAAAGACACTAGTGCTCAGGTGCCAAAGATCCGAAGTGAGCAGATGGATCTTCTTCTCAGTTCTGTGCTCAGCATGCAGAAGGACATTGGCAATATCTTGAATAACCAGGAGAGTCTGGGAAGGATTGTTGAGAACAAGTTTCACATTCTAAACAACAAGGTGGATGAGCTCACAATGACTGTAACTGAGCTCAAGAGAGAAGTTGATGGCGTGCCCTGTCCTAACACCACATAGGATGATGAGGACAGTCCACCCCTCAGGGCCGACACCCAGTTAAGGACTAAAGCTAGGAATCCTACAGTGCCAGCTCCAGAGTTGAGGCCTTCTTCATCAGGACCTGCTGCTGCTCCATCAGCTCCTTCAGTTCCATCAGCTACACCAGCACCTCTAGTTGCCACTCCAACTCCATCCATGACTTCTGCGGAAGTCTTCGCTGATGCCGTTCTCTCGACTCCTTCATCAGCTACCGGAGGAGATTAGCCCCAGAGAGGCGCTTAGTTCTATACCTTTGAACTTTTTGGTAACTTGTTGCCAAAGGGGGAGAAGTTGTATAGATCATTAGGGCTTAGAGAGAGGGAGAGTGTTGCCTTTTATCGCTCTTCAAAAACATTGATATCTTTTGGTTTGCTGTTTGTGTTAAACCTTGTTTGTGTTTGATCATACACTTGATGTGTGTTGCTACTATTTCCTACCCTTGAGATGCCTATGAGATGATCATTCACTTTTGCTTGTTGTGTTGTGCTATGATGTTCATTCATGTTACTCTCGCACACCACCAAGTTGTATGTGACATGGAAGAGTGCCCCATATACCTAATCGATTGTGCATTTGCATTCAAACGCAAATTCAAAAAATGCAAAAATTTAGGGGGAGCTCTTGCTTATCACATACTTCTCAAAGCGACGATTATATTCATTGATTATATCATATGTCGAAGCTTTGATCTATATGTTGTCATCAATTACCAAAAAGGGGGAGATTGAAAGCACATTTGCTCCCTTGGTGGTTTTGGTAATTAATAACAACATATATCTCATTGGACTAATGTCTCCACTAAGTCTATTTCAGGAAAATTTCAATGATGGGATGGCAAAAGGATTGTGGAGAGACCCCTAGATGCAAGGAATAGGATTGGCAAAGCTTCAAGCAAGAAGACTCTACATTTTACTTTGTGAGAAATCACTTTGAGTCTATAGGAAAGCCAATACTATTAAAAGGGGGCGAGGTATTGATGGTGAACAAAATGCTCCACGTGCACAAGTGATAGTCACCAAAAACACCCACAAGCTCTTCCATAAAAGTCTGTCAAAAGCCTATCATGCAAAGTCGGTGCCACCAAATTTTCCCACCCGGCCCTACCGATTTTCACCTCAGACAGATCCCAGCCAAACCCTAAGTTTTCGGTACAACCGATTCTGCATCGGTGCCACCGAGTTTCAGTTGCCAACTTTCTGTTGCCCCTTTTCTTAAATTCGGAATTTCTGAGTTTTTGGATCGGTGCCACCGAGTTTGCAATCTAACCGTTGGTCACCTTGTCGGTACTGCCGAAAACTATATATCGGTCTCACCGAGATTCAAAAGTTGCTACCTTTTGAGCAACTCAGTACCACCGAGTTTTATACTTCGGTGTCACCGAGTTGGTCAGTTAAGGTGTAACGGTTGGATTTTTGGAGATGCCTATATATACCCCTTCACCACCACTCACCCGACAGAAAAGCACTCAGAACTAGTCCATACTTGCCCCATCCAGTTTTCTGAGAAAGAGCCACCTACTCATGTGTTGAGATCAAGCCATTCCAATCCAACCATATGAATCTTGATTTATAGCCTCCCCAAGTTGCTTTCCACCCAATCAATCTCTTCCACCAAAGCCAAATTTGTGAGAGAGTGATTGAGTGTTGAGGAGTCTACCATCTTGAAGCACAAGAGGAAGGAGTTCATCATCATTATCGAGCCTATTACCTTTTGGAGGGTGGTGCCTCCTAGATTGGTTAGGTGTCGCTTGGGAGCCTCCTACTTCGTGTTGTGGAGTTGAACCAAGAAGTTTGTAAGGGCAAGGAGATCGCCTACTTCGTGAAGATCTACCCATAGTGAGGCTAGCCCTTCATGGACGGAAACCGTTATGGAATAGTCAAGGTTGCTACTTCATGGACCCTTATGGGTGGAGCCCTCCGTGGACTCTCGCGACCGTTACCCTCTGTGGGTTGAAGACTCCATAAACGTGGACGTACGATAGCACCATCTATCGGAACCACGGGAGAAATCTTCGTGTCTCCAAATTGCGTTTGATCTTCCTCCCTATCCTCTATTACATATGCTTGTCTTTATTTTCCGCTGCTATACTCGTAGACATGCATGTGTAGGGTGTGCTTGACTTGCTATCATTGCTAAAATCTGCCAACACTTAAAATTGGGAAAAGGTAGAATTTTTATTTTGTCAAGTAGTCTAATCACCCCACTCTAGACATACTTTCGATCCTACATGAACTGCAGCCGTCCGATCATATCCTAGCGCACCGCGCCACCTCAGCCTCCCGCCCCGCATGGACCCAGTATGGTCAACTGCCCATGTAGCCATGTCCTGATTGCCCACGCACCGCGCCACTAAAACGGTTGACTTCGAAGGAGGACAGGAAGGGCAACTTTGGGCGTGAGTTTGTGAAATGCGAGAGCAAGCCAGAGGGGCAGGTTAGATCTCATGATTTTCCTCTTTGCTTTTAATTCTTTTTCGTTGGATCTGGGATTTAGGGCTCATGATTTCGTTTCAGATCGTGAAGAAGTGCACACGTTTTGAATGGTTGGATGACTACGTTCTAAGGCTTCAAGGGGAGGGCTTGATTCAATTCAATGGGGCCGCAACCCGGGAGCTCAATGTGCCGTTAGCCGTGCGGAATTTGGTCTCTGAAAGTGCTGCTCCAACAGTTGGGGATGCGGAGCTGAAGGGAAAATTAAAGAAGATGAACAAGAACTTGAGGCAGATGATTCAATTGAACAAGCAGGCGAATCTGATAGCTTTAGGATTTTATTTTTGTATAGTTGCCCTAGGATTTGCTTACTTGCTGGTCATCACTCATTAGAGATGTTATTAGTGTGGTGTAAGCTTAATTTGTGGATCATGTGCTCTCTGGGTTGCTAAAACTATGTCACTGTCTCCAGCTCTGGTTGGGTCGTCGCATGGCGTTGGATGTCGAAGGCCCAAAGAAAAAAGAGGCCTACAAAATAGTGCACACGTTGGCTTTGTTTTTTTTGGCTTATTGATTTGATTCGTGCGTGCACGCGCTTTCTCCTCGTCCGCCTCGGGGACGCGTGGCGGCCTTCCAACTACACCCACAGCCCGAAGTAAATGCGCACGCGCAACGGGCCCCGGTAGTCAGCCACCCATGTTCGGGTCGTCGTTCTTCTTTGAGTGGAAACCGTGGACGGTACTCCGTCCAGGTGCATAGCCTAGGCGTGTATGGTATGGATTGGACTGAAAACATTAATTAGCATGTGTTTTACGCGCACTTAATGAACTATTTTGGGACAATGCACTACCGGTTGCCATTCGCATGCACAAGTTGTATGCAAACGACTGGACAGAGGGAGTAGCTTCCACCCTTCCAAAGCCCGGCCAACAGTTGTCCCCTCCACCCCCGGCAGGATCTACAAACCTAGATAGCCGGCGACAATTCAAAAAAATTAGCTTTTTTTATTCTTCTTTTCAACATCGACATGGCTCATTTCTATCATTTTTTACACTTCAACTAGCCCATTAGCCGCGCGTGCCAAAAGGTTTTATGCGTTGATACGGTGACGTTTTGAGGTTTTATCATTTTTGAAGAAGAGGACTCCTCTGCTTGATGTTTTGATATGGTGAGGGAGCAGGTTTTATATCACCGAATGGGCTACAAAATAACAAAGAAAACTAGCAAGCATAACATAGATAGATAGTTCTTCATTTAGGGTAGCAAGCATAACATAGATAGATAGTTCTTACATAAACATTATATAACCCGACATACATAAAATAGCATAGAAATAAAGCCCTAGGGTCTAACACCCTAGGGCAAGACAAGCTTCTCCGCGCCTCCTCTTCGCTGCTTCGCGCCTCCTCTTCACTCCTCCGCCTCCCTGTCGTTCTCGCCGAGGAGGTAGGGGAGGCTGTGGATGATGTTGCGGTTGGAGAAGATCATATCCACATCCGTGAAGATGTTGTAGGTTGTGAATGAGATGAGCTCGCACCCACACCAAAACACCTTCCCGAGCAGGTGGAACGCATCGAACCTGTTGTTGAAGGTGGCGATGAGCCCTGACGGCGGAGAGCTGGAGTTTGGACGCAGTTCCTCTAGTCGGAACATGACCGGCGAGCCCGCCGGGAGATGGGCAAAGCCCGCACGGAGGAACCACTGGGCCAAATCCCAGCCAGTCCTCTAGCGTGAGATCGTCCACATGTGAAGCGTCTTCTCGACGACGACGTCGATGGGGTACCGCGCCTCCGGCCTAACTGGTGGCATCTGGAAGGTGGGGCCGTAGTACTGCATCTTCACCTAGCTTGGAGAATGCTCTGGATTGGGGTGAAGAAGAGATGGGGAGCAGTGCAAATGGATGTGTGGAGAATAGGTGGAGGGATGGGCGGTTTAAATAAGGGCATCGGCCGCATGTTTGCTACATTCAAACGCCGCACGTCGATCGGTATGCCCTAGACTTTAATTGCCACGCTGAATTGATGCTGCCGGAGGTCAAAGGCTGAGACGGTGTGAACTGTGAGCTGTGAACTGTGAATCGATCGAGGAGGCGCGTGCGAGAAGGGACGAACGGCAGCAACGACAGACGTTGTGTCCGTGGCGGCTCACAGGAAGGCTGCATCCGTGGCAGCGCGCATCGGCGCATGCAGGCAGGCTGGCTGGATCATGTCGCGCATGCATAGCGGGCTTATCGTGACGGCGTGCATCAGCGCATGCATGCGGGCGTTTAATGCAACGGTCCAACCAGCGCCACCGTCCAACGCGGTCCCACTTGGCAGGTTCAATGGGCGACACAGTCCAGCGTGGCCCCACACGTCAGAATGGTCAAAGGAGGGCGACACACTCCAACGCGGCCCCACTTGGCAGGTCCAACGGGCGACACAGTCCAGCGCGGCCCCACATGCTAGAGTTAACAGTCAAACCATTGACCCGACGGTATCCCCTCGTGTGACCATTTCTGAGGGTTTCGGACTAAGGAATGGGGAAAAGTGAGGAAAAGTTAAGAGCGTGGGGATGAATGAGTACAACTAAGGAACCAAGGGCACAAGAATAGAAATCTCAATAATATATTAATCACATATGCTTTACTCTAACACATATATTGTATTTGTAATTTGCAGGTATGTTGATGTGACTAAGTCTCGAAATAACATAATAACATCACAATGCTTCACCACTACAAAGCAGGCGTGTTTAATGTGGCGATCGATCAACAATTGGTTGAGCTAAATGACCGTTTTAGCGTTCACACTACAGAGCTGATGACACTCTGTGCATCCTTGGATCCAAGGCATGAGTCATTTGACATGTCAAAGATTTGCAGGCTTGTAGAATATTTTTATCCAGCTGATTTTTCTAGTCAAGAGCAGGCTCACCTGGAGTCACAACTTCCACACTATCAGTTAGATGTTCACAACCATCCAGAACTGAAATCTTCGTCATCATTTGCTGATTTGACCGTTGCATTGCATAAAACGGGTAAAGCTTCTGTGTATTCAATGGTTGATAGATTATTGCGATTGATCATCGCTCTCCCGGTGTCAACTGCAACTGCGGAGAGAGCTTTTTCAGAAATGAAGTTTATCAAGACGCGTCTCCAAAGTAAAATGGGTGACGATTTTCTTCGACATTACATGGTTGTATACATTGGGAAGGAAATAGCTGCAAAGTTCAATGTTAATGAGATTATTGATTTGTTCGATCGACCAGCTGGGGGCGTAGATCTTCGTTCAAACTAGTAGAAATGTAGTTTTTTTGGTTGTAAAGCTTATACTGTTACATGTTTGATATCACTACAATATCCAAGACTTCAAATATTTTTGTGTTATGTCTTTTGTGTGTTTCAATGTGTTCTTCGCCACCCCATGGTGAAATCCTGGCTCCGCCCCTGCTACGAGGGTAGGAGTTCTCGGTGAGGAGTCAAGTGCATACCCCGTGAGTTTGTGAAAGTTTAGAGGTCGCCTCAAGTTCTACCATTGAGATTTTGAGAATCTCCTTCGTGGTGATATCTCAAGCAAACGAAGGCGAGCTTTGTGGTGTTGGTGGAGCCACCGCGGTTCCTCCCACCTCTCCAATGGCGATTAACTCCCCACCAAGGGATTGGACACCTGGATACGCCTTTGTCTCCGGTGTATTCATTTTACCCCAACCCTAGCTCATTACGTCTGGTTTACTTTTGGTCACTTGACATTGCAAACATCATATATGTTTTATATCTCACTGTAGCATTGTTTAGGACACACTTTATAATCCACAAAACCTAAACATGCTAATAATTGATGTAAATTTTGTATTCGTCCCTATTCACCTCCATATAGGCCCTTCCCTTGGTGGCTTTCTCTTTCCGTAGAAAGTGCCTATATCACCCAACCTTCATATTTTTCACCAATTTTTTTGGACAATTCTTAGAGTCCCGTTTTTGAAGGGAATCCTTAGTCTTCTTAATTTGGTACTCATGAATCAAGGAAAAAAGGCAACACATTTGCTATAAAATATGGGAATCCTATCTCTACAGCCAAAACGCATTAACTTAAACATGTTGCAAAAATGCACATGTCGTGAACATTGAAGAGCACAATGCTAGCCAGTGTATATGTGATTGCCCCTAATTAATCAATAAAACAAAAAACAATGGATCCATCAACAATTCATAGCTCAACCCGAGCTCATCTGCTCTTGGGTGAACAAGGAATACCAAAAAAATAGCAAAAAGATTATTGAAAATCTGAATTATTTTGACACCAAGGATGCTTGAATTTTTTGGGTGCTTGCAAATTTTCATGCTGAGATTACATCTAGGAGCCCAGTCAAAAAATATGAAAAATGAAAATCAGAGTTCCAAAATGCCCAAAGTTGCTCGAGTTTTCCGAGCTCTCAATTTGTTTTTTTACCAAGCTCCTCCGATGTCACCTCGCCATGAAAATCTGCACACACACCTAGAAAATCTAAGCATCTTTGAAATGGTTCAGATTTTTGCTGAAAGAGGTTTGGTCAAATTGAAGCTAGGGTTTTTCCCCTACGCTCGCGGCTAGAGTTACCCTCCTCTTAGGCGATTGCCTTCGCCTCTGAGTTCAATATCCCTCCCATCCTGTCTGGCTAGGTTCCGTTCCCCTGGCAGGATCTACTAACCACGACGGGATGGCTTCTCCTTCGGATGGTCACTCTGCCTCGAGCGGCGGCGGTGCGGTGGCTGCAAAGCCTGACCTAGACGATGTTTTCAATCAGCTAGACCTCAACGACGAAGATTTTGATGATGCCGAGATTGATGTGGATGATCCTGAGATCAATGAAAGCGTCAGGTGGCTTGCCCTAGCTAGGGTTCACACTGAGAAAACTTTCAGTCAATCAATGTTCTATAAAGATATGCGTGCGGCATGGAATCCAGCGCAGAGTGTAAGGTTCCGGCCTGTTGGTCCAAACATGTTCGTCGTCCAGGCTTCTTGCCCGGGGGATTGGGAACGCATTACGACACAGGGGCCTTGGTTGTTCCGTAACTGGGCTGTGTTGCTGTGCCCATATGATGGTTTCAGTAAAGCAGAAGAATTCAACATTGTTCATATGCCGATCTGGCTTCAAATCCACAAGCTGCCGGATGCATACTGTAAGCAGACACTAGTGGAGAAACTTCTGAAAGATGCTGGTGAAATTCTGGATATGCGGTTGAACGGGAACAACCGTGGTGACTATGTGAGGGTGCGAGTCAAACATGATGTTTGACGTCCCCTGACTAAATTTGTGAGCATAGTCCGTGCAAAGAAACGACAAGTTTATCTTGTGAGATATGAAGAGCTAGCAAGATTCTGTAAAGTGTGTGGCCTTATAGGACATGTGTTTAAGGACTGTGGTCAAGGTATTAACGATGAGAAGAAGCTAAAATATGGTGATTGGCTCTATGCTGATGGGCCAAATCAAGCTAGGATTATGCCTCCCAGTTCAAACCATGCGGCTCGCCCTAGTGCGAGGTAGGAGTCTCTACATGTTTCTGCTATGGGGAATAGGTTGTTGCAGGAGAGGTTAGACCCTATGCGTGCGGACACAGCTTCTAGTCCGGCTAAGCAATTAAATGCGAGCATGGAGATAGACAAGGATCCGAGGAAGAGACTGAATATGGTTGCTGCTGTCATGTATTACGACATCCAAAACCAAATTCCAGGATTGTTGGCAATCACTGATGGTACTGGTATGGATCAGAAGGAAGGGAACTCCCTGTCGAGTAGTACAAGCATCAAGCGGGCAAAAGTGGACAATGATTCGGAAAACAATGAGATATCTGCGGCCTCTCTCGGGGAGGACCGTCGGACGGAATGAATATCCTCGCTTGGAACTGCCGGGGTGTGGGGAACCGCTGGACGCAATGAATATCCTTGCTTGGAACTGCCGGGGTGTGGGGAACCGCCGGACAGCTCATGAGGTATTGGCCCTCACCAAAGCCAATGACCCCAAACTAGTCTTTCTTGGTGAGACTAGACAAGACGTGAGAAGATTGAGAAGCTCAAGTGGAGATTAGTCCTAAAAGGGTTTGATAGAGTGAGTTGCAATGGACGAAGTGGAGGGTTGGCCCTCTTTTGGGATGAGTCTTTGACTGTGACAGTACTTGATTCATGTTGTCGGTACATAGATGTTCACATTGAGGATATTGGAGGGTCTAGCTCGTGGAGAAGTACCTTTGTATATGGTGAGCCTAGAGTTGAGAATAGATAAAATATGTGGGATCATCTTTCCCGACTACGTGCAGTATTGCAGGAACCGTGGCTTGTTTGTGGGGACTACAATGAGGCGATGTGGCAACACGAGCATCTATCAAACACCCCACGATCGGAAACACAAATGTCGGCCTTCAGGGATGATACGTCTACAACGTATCTATAATTTTTGCTTGTTCCATGCTGTTATATTATCATTCTTGGATGTTTTACAATCACTTTATAGCAACTTTATATAATTTTTGGGGACTAACCTATTGACATAGTGCCAAAGTGCCAGTTGCTATTTTTGCTTTTTTTTACTTCGTAGAATATCAGTACCAAACGGAGTCCAATCGCGACGAAACTTTTTGGAGATTTTTCCTGGACCATAAGACACCCAGTGGGCCAAAGAAGTGCCAGAGAGGTGGGCTGTGGAGGCCACAACCCACCAGGGCGCGCCAGGGCGGCCCCGACGTGCCCTGATTGATTGTGCCCTCCACGAGGCCCCCTCCACCGCCTCTGACGCCTATAAATACCCAAATATTCAGAAAACCCTAGGGGAGTCAACGAAAAACACATCCAGTCGCCGCAAGTTCCAGAGCCTCAAGATCCAATCTAACACCATCACGAAGGGGCTCATCTTCTTCATAGGTGCCTCTCCGATGATGCGTGAGTAGTCCACCATAGACCTACGGGTCCGTAGGCAGTAGCTAGATGTCTTCCTCTCTCTCTTTTAATTCTCAATACAATGGTCTCTTGGAGATCTATTTGATGTAAACATTTGCGGTGTGTTTGTTAGGATCCGATGAATTTTGAGTTCATGATCAATTTCTATCCATGAATATTATTTGAGTCTTCTTTGATCTCTTATATGCATGATTACTTATAGCCTCGTATTTCTTCTTCGAATCTTTGGTTTAGTTAGGCCAACTAGATCGATTTTTCTTGCCATGGGAAGATGTGCTTTGTGATGGGTTCGATCTTGCGGTGTCCTTTCCCAGTGACAGAAGGGGCAGCAAGGCACGCATGTATCGTTGCCATTAAGGATAACAAGATGGGGTCTATTCCTACATGAATAGATATTGTCTACATTATGTCATCATTCTTATTGCATTACTCCGTTTTTCCATGAACTTAATACACTAGATGCATGCTGGATAGCGGTCGATGTGTGGAGTAATAGTGGTAGATGCAGGCAGGAGTTAGTCTACTTATCTTGGATGTGATGCCTATATAATGATCATCGCCTTGGATATCGTCATGATTATTTGATCTTCTATCAATTGCCCAACAGTAATTTGTTCACCCACCGTGTGCTATACTCATGAGAGAAGCCACTAGTGAAACCTACGGCCCCCGGGTCTACTTTTCCAACATATTGCTTTCCGATCTATCTTTTTGCCTCTTTGTTTTTAGATCCACTAAACCAAAAACCCTAAAATATATTGCTGCACTTTTTATTTGCTCTTTTTATTTTGTGTTCTTGAGAGATCAATCTCTCCTATCTATCATATCCTAATCTATCCTTTTACCGTAGAGAGATTCACAACCTCTCTTTCGCGTCGGGTTGCAAGTATTTGTTATTTGTGTGCGGGTGTTGCTTATTGGGTGGTGGTGATCCTCCTACTGGTTCGATAACCTTGGTTTCCTAACTGAGGGAAATACTTACCGTCGCTATGCTGCATCAACCCTTCCTCTTTGGGAAAATACCGACGCAGTCTTAAGCCACATCAAAGGAATTTCTGGCGCCGTTGCCGGGGAGGAAGCGGTCTCTTCTACGTGCCAATCTTAGGCGCCGAGGAGACCCCATCATCATCTACCAGGTTCCTAATCACAAATCCCATCTCCTTGCAATTACATTATTTGCCATTTGCCTCTCGTTTTCCTCTCCTCCACTTCACCAATTTGCCATTTTATTCGCCCTCTTTTTCCTTTGCATTTTTCTCGTCAGATCTCTTGGTTGCTTGCAATCTTTTTTGCGTAGTCACGATGACTCAAGAAAACACCAAGTTGTGTGAATTTTCCAATACTAATAACAATGATTTTATTAGTACTCCGATTTCTCCTCCCGCCACTAGTGCGGAGTCTTGTGATATTAATACCGCTTTGTTGAATCTTTTCATGAAAGATCAATTTGCCGGTAATCCCAATGAGGATGCCGCGTCCCATCTAAACACATTCGTAGAATTGTGTGATATGCAAAAGAAAAAAGATGTGGACTATGATATTGTGAAGTTGAAATTATTTCCTTTTTCCTTGCGGGATCGTGCAAAAAATTGGTTTTCTTCTTTGCCTCTCAATAATATCGATTCTTGGAATAAGTGCAAGGATGCTTTTATCACCAAGTATTTTCCGCCCACGAAAATTATTTCCCTTAGGACACAAATCATGAATTTTAAGCAACTTGAGCATGAACATGTTGCACAATCTTGGAAAAGAATGAAATTAATGCTAAGAAATTGTCCTACTCATGGTTTAAATCTTTGGATGATCATACAATTTTTTTATGCGGGATTGAATTTTGTCTCTAGAAATCTTTTAGATTCCGCCGCGGGTGGTACTTTTATGGAAATTACTTTGGGTGAAGCTACTAAATTGCTAGACAATATTATGGCAAATTATTCGCAATGGCATACCGAAAGAGCTCCTACTAGTAAAAATGTTAATTCGGTTGAAGAAATTAGTACTTTGAGTGATAAGGTTGATGCTTTGATGAAATTGGTTGCTAGTAAAAATGCTCCTATTGATCTTAATGATGTGCCTTTGTCTACCTTGATTGAGCAAAATAATGATTCCATAGATGTGAATTTTGTCTCGCGAAACAATTTCAATAATAATGCTTATAGAGGTAATTTTAATCCTAGGCCTTTTCCTGGAAATTCCTCTAATAATTATGGTAATTCCTCTTACAATAATAATAGGAACACCTCTGATCTTGAGAGTAATATTAAAGAATTTATCAATGCGCAAAAAGCTTTCAATACTACGATAGAAGAAAAGTTGAATAAGATTGATGATATGTCTAGAAGCATTGATAGAATTTCTCATGATGTTGAAAATCTCAAGTTGAAAGCTTTTGTGCCTAAGATTGATGAATCAATTAAAGCTTTATATGTCTCTATGGATGAAAGTAAGAAAAGAACCGCTATGCTTAGAGCTAAAAGAGAAATCTTAGAAAAATCGTTTTCTAGCGATTGCCTTCATAAAAATGATGAAGATCTTAAAGTGATTGGTGTTTCTTCTATTGATTCCTTGTTTAGAAATATTAAAATTGACGATAAAGTGATTGAAGTAGAGTCAACTTTAGTTAGAAGGCGTCCCAATAATTTGGAGGGTGAAAATCTTGATGAAAAAATTGATGAAAGTGGGTTTGAAGAGGTCAAAACTTTAACTAGTGATGTGCCCACTATTTTGGATTTCAAAGACTTTAATTATGATAGTTGCTCTTTGATTGAATGTATTTCTTTGCTGCAATCCATGTTGAATTCACCCCATGCTTATGAGCAAAATAAAGCTTTTACTAAACATATCGTTGATGCCATGATGAAATCTTTTGAAGAAAAGTTAGAGTTGGAGATTTCTATTCCTAGAAAATTACATGTTGAGTGGGAACCTACTATTAAAGTCAGGATAAAAAATTATGAGTGATTTGCTTTATGTGATTTGGGTGCTCGTGTTTCCACGATTCCGAAATCTTTATGTGATGTGCTTGGTCTCACCAATATTGAAGAATGTTCTCTTGATTTGCACTTGGCGGATTCTACTATTAAAAAACCTTTGGGAAAAATTAATGATGTTCTTATTCTTGCAAATAGGAACTATGTGCCCATAGATTTTATTGTGCTTGATATTGATTGCAATCCGTCTTGCCCCATTATACTTGGTAGACCGTTTTTACGCACTATAGGTGTCGTGATTGATATGAAAGAAGGCAATATTCGTTTTCAATTTCCTCTAAGAAAGGGCATGGAACACTTACCTAGAACAAGAATTAAGCCACCATATGAATCAATCATGAGAGCATCCTATGGATCCAAAACCAAAGATGATAATACTTGAAACTATGCGTTATGCCTAGCTAGGGGCGTAAAACGATAACGCTTGTTGGGAGGCAACCCAATGAATAAATTTATTTTTGATTTTTACCTTCTGTTTTTGATTGTTAAAACAATTATGCCTCTGTTTTGATTGTGTTTTTATGGTTTATTTAGTGTTTGTGCCAAGTAGAGCCTTTAGGATGATCCATAAGATGAGTAGAAGCGATGCTGAATCTGAAACAGAAACTTTGCGTCCAGTGTTCGAATTTTCGTTTTTTACTGGAACGTGATATTGAGCTGAAATTTTAACACAGTGTTACTATACAAATTCTTTACGTTGTCCTAATTTTTCAGAATTTTTAGAGTTACATAAGTATGGTTAGAGTACAGATTACTACAGACTATTCTGTTTAAGACAGATTCTGTTTTCGTTGCATTGTGTGCTTGTTTTGATGAATCTATGGGTTATATTGAAGGGTATGAGCCATGGTAAAGTTAAAATAAAGTAGGTATAATGCAATAATAAAATATGAATGGGTTTGCAACAGCACCTAAAGTAGTGATTTGCTTTATTATACTAACGGATCTCACGGAGATTTTGTTGAGTTTTGTGTGATTGAAGTTTTCAAGTTTTGGGTGAGATCACGATGGATGAGGGAATAAGGAGTGAAAAGAGCCTAAGCTTGGGGATGCTACGGAACCCCCAAGATATATCCAAAGAGAAACAAGCAACTAAGCTTGGGGATGCCCCCGAGTGGCATCCCCTCTTTCTTCTAACGACCATCGGTATTTTACTTGGAGCTATATTTTTATTCGTCACATATCATGAGTTTTGCTTGGAGTGTCTTGTATAATTTGTGTCTTTGCTTGCTTTGCTTGTTAGTTTGTCACTTGTATCCTTGCTGGACACACCTATTTGAGAAAGCCAAAATTATGCTATGATTTGTTAGAATTGCTCTATATGCTCCACTTAAACTTTTTGAGCTATAGAATTGCTCTAGTGCTTCACTTATATCATTTTGAGCACGGTGTGCTTGGAATTTTTTGTAGAAATACTCTCATGCTTCACTTAGATTAATTTGAGAGTTAGTAAATTTTGAAGAAATCCTCTCATGCTTCACTTATACCTTTTTGAGAGATGAAAACTCTATGCTCATGTGCTTCGCTTAGATTTGTTTGAGCTTGTCAAAAAGCAATGACAATATATGAAACTAGTCCCAAAATGATAGATATCCAAGGAGGATATAATAAAAACTTTCATGAGGATTATTGGACAAATTAAACTTGATTCCTTGTAATAGTTTTGAAACATGATGATAGTAATATGTGAGTCATGTTAGTGAGTAATTATGCTTTAGTAGGAATATTGGTGTTAAGGTTTGTGATTCCCTATGCAAGTACGAAAGTCAATAGTTATGCAATGAAATTACATCCTACCCATGGTGCATTATTCGGTGTTAGTTATGCTCAATGCTCGCTTATGTGAATTTTTGTTTCTTGGTTTGGTTGCTTCTCAACCTATTTGCTAGCCCCCATTTGTACTAAGTAGAAATACTACTTGTGCATCCAAAATCCTTAAACTAAGTTTTGCCTTATGATTCCACCATACCTACCTATATGCGGTATTTCCATGCCGTTCTAAGCAAATTTGTATGTGCCAACTCTAATTTTCAAAATAAACTTCTCTTTTGTGTGCTCGTACCGCTCATGAAATGGTGGGGAGTGTCCAATATTTTTCCATGCTAGATGTGTTATTCTCAAGATGAGTGTTTATTCACTTGTCATTGCATGAGAGTGCGACGGTAATAGGGATGCCCATTCCCAAAATGAAAAATAAAAAATATTTACTTTATGTTGTCAAATAATAAATTCCTTGGAAAGTGTTGGTAGGGAAGGCAACCATGGATACGGCCCGCCATGGAATGTGAAAGAATGGTGGAAAAAGGAATAAACTTTATTTTCTGTTTGGGAACCGCCTATGATATATCTAGCATGGAAAGTATTGTGAACTACTTTGCCGTTTTCGTTGACAGGAAAGGCATGCCACCGGAAAAAAATTTCTCTCTCAATTTAAAACTTTGAGCTCTGGCACCTCTACAAATCCCTACTTCCCTTTGCGAAGGGCCTATCTATTTACTTTATGCATTTTTTATTTTTACTTTGAGTCTTCATCTTCTCTTATAAAGCACCAACTAGGGGGCACTATGATCGTACTTGAGCATTGGGTGTAGCTAATATTTGAGTGTGTTTCATGAATGGATCAATGATTGAGCATGATGGGCTAGGGATAACTTTCTTTAGTGTTGATATTTTAAAAGACATGGTTGCTTGTTGACATGCTTGAGTATTGAAGTCATTATGTTAAAACTAGACTATTGCTTTGAATCATCTAAAAGTCCAAATGTCCATGCTACAAAGAAAAGAATATGATATGAACATGTTAGGCAGCATTCCACATCAAAAATTCTGTTTTTATCATTTACCTACTCGAGGATGAGTAGGAATTAAGCTTGGGGATGCTGATACGTCTCCAACGTATCTATAATTTTTGCTTGTTCCATGCTGTTATATTATCATTCTTGGATGTTTTACAATCACTTTATAGCAACTTTATATCATTTTTGGGGACTAACCTATTGACATAGTGCCAAAGTGCCAGTTGCCGTTTTTGCTTGTTTTTTACTTCGCAGAATATCAGTACCAAACGGAGTCCAATCGCGACAAAACTTTTTGGGGATTTTTTCTGGACCAGAAGACACCCAGTGGGCCAAAGAAGTGCCAGAGAGGTGGGCTGTGGAGGCCACAACCCACCAGGGCGTGCCAGGGGTCCCCCGGCACGCCCTGATGGGTTGTGCCCTCCACGGGGCCCCCTCCACCGCCTCTGACTCCTATAAATACCCAAATATTCAGAAAACCCTAGGGGAGTCGACGAAAAACACATCCATCCGCCGCAAGTTCCAGAGCCTCAAGATCTAATCTAACACCATCACGGAGGGGTTCATCTTCTTCATAGGTGCCTCTCCGATGATGCGTGAGTAGTCCACCATAGACCTACGGGTCCGTAGGCAGTAGCTAGATGGCTTCCTCTCTCTCTTTTGATTCTCAATGCAATGGTCTCTTGGATATCTATTTGATGTAAACTTTTGCGGTGTGTTTGTTGGGATCCGATGAATTTTGAGTTCATGATCAGTTTCTATCCATGAATATTATTTGAGTCTTCTTTGATCACTTATATGCATGATTACTTATAGCCTCGTATTTCTTCTTCAAATCTTTGGTTTAGTTAGGCCAACTAGATCATTTTTTCTTGCCATGGGAAGAGGTGCTTTGTGATGGGTTCGATCTTGCGGTGTCCTTTCCCAGTGACAGAAGGGGCAGCAAGGCACGCATGTATCGTTGCTATTGAGGATAACAAGATGGGGTCTATTCCTACATGAATAGATCTTGTCTACATCATGTCATCGTTCTTATTGCATTACTCCGTTTTTCCATGAACTTAATACACTAGATGCATGCTGGATAGCGGTCAATGTGTGGAGTAATAGTGGTAGATGCAGGCAGGAGTCGGTCTACTTATCTTGGACGTGATGCCTATATAATGATCATTGCCTTGGATATCGTCATGATTATTTGATCTTCTATCAATTGCCCAACAGTAATTTGTTCACCCATCGTGTGCTATACTTATGAGAGAAGCCACTAGTGAAACCTACAGCCCCGGGTCTACTTTTCCAACATATTGCTTTCCGATCTATCTTTTTGCCTCTTTGTTTTCAGATCTACTAAACCAAAAACCCAAAAATATATTGCTGCACTTTTTATTTGCTCTTTTTATTTTGTGTTCTTGAGAGATCAATCTCTCCTATCTATCATATCCTAATCTATCTTTTTACCGTAGAGAGATTGACAACCTCTCTTTCGCGTCAGGTTGCAAGTATTTGTTATTTGTGTGCAGGTGCTGCTTATTGGGTGGTGGTGATCCTCCTGCTGGTTCGATAACCTTGGTTTCATAACTAAGGGAAATACTTACCGTCGCTGTGCTGCATCATCCCTTCCTCTTTGGGGAAATACCAACGCAGTCTCAAGCCATGTCAAGGGACTGCTTACTGTTGTGTGAGCTCGAGGATTTGGGTTTTACAGGAATTCCATATACATACAATAACGGGCAAGTTGGTGACCGTAATGTGCAAGTAAGGCTTGATCGAGCTTGCGCGGACGAATTTTGGAGGGATCTCTTTCCGGCGACCAAGATATTACATCTAGCGTCACCTTCCTCGGATCATTGCCCCTTGTTGATCCAGATAGAAGGTGCTCAGTTTGTTTGTAAGCGAGGACAAGCGCCGCGCTACGAAATCATGTGGGAATGACATCCGGGTCTCTTGGGTGTTGTGGTTGATTTGTGGTCACAGAACAAGCCTATCGGTGGCCTAGGTTTGGTGGCTGCATCCTTGAAACAAGTTATGAAGAGTTTAAAAGAGTGGAGCAAAGCAAACTTTGGTAATGTTCTGAAAGAGATCGAAACTCTAAGGGGCCAACTAGCTGAGTTACAGATGGCCGGGGCTGATCGTTCTTGTATTCAGAGAAAAGATGAACTAGCTAGATGAACTCTTATATAGAGAAGAGATGATGTGGCTTCAGCGCTCGCGTATTACATGGCTAAAAGAGGGCGAACGCAATACAAAATACTTGCACCGTAGGGCGATCTGGAGATCGAGACGTAACCAAATTCAGCGTCTAAGGAAGACAGATGGGTATTGGTGCGATGTGCCATCGGAGATGGAGAGGATGGCTAGCTCATATTTCAAGGAAGCATATACCAAGGACCCGACGTTGGATCCAACCGAGGTCCTAGAATGCATCCAACCAAAAGTTACTCCAGAGATGAATGCTTCTCTGGATTTGCCTTACTATGAAAAAGAGATATCTGATGCGCTATTCCAAATAGGCCCCTTGAAGGCCCCGGGGACAGATGGCTTTCCGACTCGGTTTTATCAGCGAAACTGGGCCGTGCTAAAGACAAATATTATTACGGCAGTCCAGGAATTCTTTGTTACAGGGATTATGCCGGACAGAGTTAATGACACGGCGATTGTGTTGATTCCTAAAGTTCCCCACTCTAAGGAATTAAAGGACTTTCGACCGATCAGCCTGTGTAATGTGGTTTATAAGATTGTTTCAAAGTGCATGGTGAACAGGTTGCGCCCTTTCCTAACAGAGCCTATTTCTGAGAATCAGAGTGCTTTCATTCCTGGAAGGCTTATTACAGATAATTCTATAATCGCTTTTGAGTGTATCCATCATATACAATCGTTAAAGGAAAATTCCTCATCTTTTTGTGCTTACAAGCTTGATCTTTCTAAGGCCTATGACCAGGTTGATTGGCTTTTTCTGGAGAAGTAAGTCCCTTCACAAGTGGGGTTTCTCTCATTTCTGGATTTCTCGAGTTATGGCATGTGTATCATCGGTTAAGTTCTCGGTGAAGTTCAATGGCAAATTATTGGATTCTTTTGCCCCATCTCGGGGGCTCCATCAAGGTGACCCATTGTCCCCCTTTCTCTTCCTTTTTGTTGTTGATGTCCTATCATCTTTGATCAATAAGTCTATGACGGCAGATGGGTTTGAAAGGGGTGAAAGTTTGTAGAAGTGCTCCGGAAATATCTCATCTTTTATTTGCGGATGATTCTCTCCTGTTTTTTCAAGATTCAGAACAATAGGCATATTTGGTAAAAGGTTGTTTGAACACTTGTGCGGTGGCCACGGGCCAGTTAGTCAATCCAGCGAAGTGCTCCATCCTATTCTCAGATCATTGCCTGCCTTCAGTTGCTGCCGAGGTAAAGAGTGTACTGGGGATTACACAGGAAGTCTTTGAGCCTAAGTATCTAGGCTTGCCTGTACTGGAGGGAAGAATGCATAAGGGTAATTTTGAAACTGTCCAAGAAAGGTTGAGAACGAGATTGATCAACTGGAGCGAGCAATATATGTCATCAGGTAATAAGGAGATCTTAATTAAATCTGTTGCTCAGGCTATTCCAGCATATGCGGTGAGTGTTTTTAAGTTGCCTGGTTCCGTGTGCGATGAGTTAACCCGCTTGATGCGTCAGTACTGGTGGGGTGTTGATAAGCGGAAGCATAGAATGGCATGGCTGGGTTGGGACAAAATGAGACTTCCAAAATCTATGGGAGGTATGGGATTCCGAGACATGAGGGCATTCAACTAAGCTCTACTAGCTAAGCAAGCTTGGCGCCTTCTGGATACTCCGGAGAGTCTTTGTGCTAGGCTACTCAAGGCGAAATATTACACATCAGGAAATTTGCTGGATACCGTGTTCTCTAATAACGGTTCAGCAGTGTGGAAAGAAATTCCGTATGGTCTTGAACTGTTGAAAAAAGGGATCATCTGGCGTGTGGGGAATGGGGCGCTTATAAGAACTTGGCGAGACCCGTGGATCCCGCGTGCGTCCTCTTACCGGCCAATTACACCTAAACGCATCTCCCGTTTTAACCGTGTCTCTGATTTCTTAGATGACAACGGAGCGTGGAGGGTTGATCGGTTGAGAGAGCACTTCTGGCCTATGGATATTGATTACATCATGAAAATAAGGACTTCCCCGAGGCAGCGGAATGACTTTATAGCATGGTTTCCGGAGAAGACATGCCAATTCTCAGTTAAGAGTGCTTATAAACTGGCCACATGTGATCATAACACTGCGTTTGCAGGGGGGGGGGTCATGTTCGGCGCCAAATGGTGTGAGATCTATATGGAACAACATTTGGAACTCTTCGGTTCCACAGAAGATGAAAATTACGGCTTGGAAGGTGGTGTCAGGCGCCCTTCCGACGGCGCAATGTAAAAAACACAGACATTTGTCCAAATGTTCGACTTGTCCCTTATGCGGTGTGGAGGAGGAGGGTACTTTTCACGCCCTAGTTACATGCAATAATGCGCGCCTTATTTGGTTGAGGATGATGACCAGATGGCCTCTTCCACCAGATGAATTCCTGGTTGATAATGGAAAAGAATGGCTATTGCATGTACTTACCAGATGTTCAGATGAGGTTCGTGACATGGTGATCATGTTGGTTTGGCGTATTTGGCAGCTGCGTACGGACCAGGTTCATGGTAAGGAAGTCCCACATGTAGATGTTACGGTGGACTTCCTTGATAGCTACTATAGATCCATCATTCTTGCTGGACGTTTTAGTACATACGAGATAATTAAAGGCAAAATGGCAGCTATGCCTGAGAAGTCATGTGTCGTGCACAAAACAAGGTCACCTGCTATTCCATGGTCATCTCCATTGCCAGGAACCGTTGCTCTATCTGTTGATGGATCATTCCAGTGTGCGGGCGGGTCAGCGGCAACTGGTACGGTGCTCCGGGATGCTACAAGCAACATTTTGTTTGCAGCGTATCGCTATATATTTCACCGCAATGACCCATTGGAGGCGGAAATTCATGCCCTCATGCAGGGTATGGCTTTGGCTATACAACATTTATCGCTCCCGGTGGTCGTCCAGTCGGATTCATCTGAAGCTCTTTCAGTCTTATCAAATAACAGTTTGCTTAAATGTGCTTTGGGTCAGTTAGTGTTAGAGATCAAAGAGTTAATGAGTAGTAGGGAGTTTTTACCTCAGAAAATTCATCGTAGTCAGAATAGAGTTGCAGATCGGTTGGCCAATTATAGCCGATCCGATAGAACTACAGCTATGTGGTTGAACTCGGTTCCACCTTGTATTGAGGATTTGTGGCCTCTTGATTGTAACACTATTACATTGCAATAAAAACTCCATTCACCCCGCAAAAAAAAAATGGTTCAGATTTTGTTAATTTGTACTAGTATAGTAGTAGTATAATTTATATTTTCGAGAGACAAGTTTTTAGAATTTATTGTCACGCACGGCAGGCAAGAGATCAACCGATCCACCTGGATGCAGAAACGTCGCCGACCCCCCGGGTTTTCAAACAAAGTCCGGCCCATATAGAGTACAACAACAACACCCAAAGGCTGAAGCCCTTTACGAGAAAAAGAACTCCGAAAAGCCCCGATGAGATACTACTATCAGAAACCCTACTACAGTACTCCAGTAGTACGCCCACCGATTCCCCGTGTCCCCCCGCAGGCCCGCACCCCGCACGCGCCCTAAAATATCCCAAAGCCCCCCTCCGTCCCCTCCCGAAGCCGAAATCCCCCAATTCCCCTCTCCCTCTCTCTCTCTCTCCCTCCCCATCGCCCCCCCTCCCGCACCCGAGCGCGAGAGAATCCGAGGAGCGGCGCAAGGAGGAGGCGGAGATGGAGTCGGATCAGGGCAAGCTCTTCATCGGCGGCATCTCCTGGGAGACGACGGAGGAGAAGCTGCAGGAGCACTTCTCCAACTTCGGCGAGGTCTCGCAGGCCGCCGTCATGCGCGACAAGCTCACCGGCCGCCCGCGGGGCTTCGGCTTCGTAGTCTACGCCGACCCCGCCGCCGTCGACGCCGCCCTCCAGGAGCCCCACACCCTCGACGGCCGCACGGTACCTACTCTCCCCCCTCGCCCGGTCTCTTCGCCCCGCCCAAACCCTAGCGGGATATTCGCGTCGAATATTCGCTTCGGTCGCGTTCCGATCTACCCCGCTGCAGCGGCCTAGGGTTGCGCGTGTGTGCTCAAGCGTGGCTTGTGGTTTTGTTGTCTCAGGTCGATGTGAAGCGGGCGCTCTCGCGTGAGGAGCAGCAGGCTACCAAGGCGGTCAACCCTAGCGCAGGAAGGAACACTGGAGGCGGAGGGGGTGGCGGCGGCGGCGACGCCGGTGGTGCTAGGACAAAGAAGATCTTTGTGGGCGGGCTGCCATCCAGTCTGACAGATGAGGAGTTCCGGCAGTACTTCCAGACCTTCGGGGCTGTCACAGATGTTGTGGTGATGTATGACCAGACAACACAGCGCCCCCGGGGCTTCGGCTTCATTACCTTTGACTCGGAGGATGCAGTTGACCGTGTGCTGCACAAAACCTTCCACGACCTTGGAGGGAAGATGGTAGAGGTGAAGCGTGCTCTGCCCCGAGAGGCGAATCCTGGCTCTGGCGGTGGCGGCCGTTCCATGGGAGGTGGTGGTTTTCATAGTAACAATGGACCTAACTCTAATGCTAGCAGCTATGATGGCAGAGGCGATGCTAGCAGATATGGGCAGGCGCAGCAAGGCAGTGGTGGCTACCCAGGTTATGGTGCTGGAGCTTATGGCAGTGCTCCAACTGGATATGGATATGGGCACACCAATCCTGGAACTACATATGGAAACTATGGGTCTGCAGGGTATGGAGGTGTTCCTGCTGCGTATGCTGGGGCTTATGGCAATCCAAGTGCCGCTGCTTCTGGTTACCAGGGTGGCCCTCCAGGCGCTAACAGAGGACCCTGGGGCAGTCAAGCTCCGTCTGGTTATGGCACTGGGGGTTATGCTGGCAATGCAGGCTATGGTGCATGGAATAGCTCTTCTGCTGGTGGGAATGCACCCACAAGTCAGGCACCTGGTGCAGCTGCAGGTTATGGAAACCAGGGCTATGGTTATGGTGGATATGGAGGAGATGCATCATATGGCAATCATGGAGGGTATGGTGCTTATGGGGGCCGGGGAGATGGTGCTGGAAATCCTGCTACTGGTGCAGCCTCTGGGTATGGTGCTGCTGGATATGGAAGTGGGAATGGAAACTCTGGATATCCAAATGCGTGGACTGATCCTTCACAAGGCGGAGGATTTGGTGGTTCAGTCAATGGAGCTTCTGAGGGCCAATCAAATTATGGCAGCGGTTATGGTGGTATGCAGCCTAGGGTTGCTCAGTAGAAGAGGCCGTTATAATGTTCATGGTGTGAACCAGTGCATTTGGGCAGCATATGTATTATTGCAGTATTCTGGCTTTGCTCTCGTCTTCCTGAAGACCATCCATTCTGCCGGTTAAATCAGTATTTCTCCTGGTTGGAATGCTTGATCCTTTCGTGGCTTAACTAGAACTTAAGTCAATAAGTAGCTATTATGTCGAGTAGCTGTATCTTCATAATGCTTTATTTATGTTTAGCTTATCCTTCGGTGTGCTTTGTCATGAGTGGAGTTTCAGGTTGCTTCATCTCTAGTTTAAAGCTAGAGTAGCTTCACTGCTTATGGACCAAATTATCTAGTTGTATCTCTATTCTACAGAATCATATATTCGTGTTTGACTGTAGTATTTATGCTGGATACTCTCTCCTTATTGTGTTAAGTCTGAAATGTTTATCGCTGGTGGTTGTGTTCATCTCTGGTTCCTTGCTTTGCTTTAGCTCACCTTGGAGTTAAGGTGTTACTTTTATTCTTCAAATTCGACGGTTTGCAACAGATGCTAATCCTGAAACTATGCACTGATAGAGGCTTGGTACCGTAGCTGCTTCAGATGGATGGTCAAGTGTAGTGCACTTCTTTATGTAACTGGAATGTGTCATCCTATGTGTACGTTTTTCTTTTGAGAAACACATTCTTCTTATGCATGATGAAGCTGTGAATATGTTTCAGGGTTAGCATCTGATGTTTGGTATGTAGATGGATAAAACGGCATAGTAGAGGGAACTGATTAGCCCTTCAAGCCTTTTGGTCTTAAATTTTGATAGTACGCTTGCAGTGATAAAGAGCTTACTAGCAGCAAGATGGTAGCATCAACTTCTAAGGTAGTGTAGATGCCAAAAAATCAGTGATGCTACATGATGAATGATGTACAGGTAGAAACCCTAGAGTACAGTAGCGAGGCATTTGGCAAGTAAAATAATTGTCCTTCCTCCTTCGTTTCATTTCTGTACAGGTTGCACGCGACGCCATTCCGTGTAAAGAATGTCCAAGTGAGGGTGAAAATGATATCGGAAATCTGCTGATTTTGCTTGATGAGCTGATGAGAAGTTGCGATTTGAAGCATTGGCACAGAACGCAAGCTACTAGCTTTTTATGTGCTTCATGTGCTTGAGGATCTTGCTGTGCTGCAAGGTGGTGGTACGTGGAAACAAAGATTCATTGTCTTTCAGTTTTGTTTGGAAAATCGTTTCAACATGGTTTTTGTCCTAGTTGGAGATGATACCTTGGTTCCTGCCCTGTAGATTTGGTGTATCTTGATAAAGAAGTTAACTAATTCACCCTGTGAAGCACTAAACTCAAGCCTTGTCAATTTTAGCCCGCAATATCTTCTCTAAATGTCTAGATTAACCTCAATGATAAATAAAAAACATGTAGATTTTGGAAGTAATTTCCACAAGTTTACCCTTAAATATTATTTACTTTTGTCATACATATAAGATAGTAAAACTAATTGTGAAATATGCTCTAAAAAAGGAGCAAAAACACCTTGGTGCTACCAGCGATAGCAATGGTTTTGACACAATAATTTTTCTACTAAAGTAACTGCTCTATTGTGTTTTGGACGCAAGATCAAACCGATTGAACGATCGTTTCCTTACACAAAAGATTCAGCATTATTCACTCACCTTTGTCCTTTCTTTTGGGAGAAAACCAGGATTTATTGTAACACACTACATCACACATCCTAAAATGGTTATGCGTTTGATAGATATCATGCCCTGAAAAATAATTATTAGAATTTCATTTGCCTACTATATCCATCATAAAAATCAGTGCTCATTTACTGCTTCACTATGCCTTGCTCTGTCTGCCGAATCCGTGAAGATGAAGATAATAAATAGAAAGCTGAAAATTTGTTTGTCTTTATATACATATAACAACATTTTAGCTTAGTTATCGGTTAATCTGTAGTTTATTTTTTTACTTCAATCATAATAGTGTGTACATATTTATGGAAATACAACCCCCCCCCGCCCCGCGCGTGCAAACCTAATTTAGTCATTGTGTCTATTTAGTGCAGGTTAATGTTATAGTGTGTCTAGAGGCTTCCTTGTCGGTATGCATATAAGATCTACGACATGTGGTAAAGGCATATTATAACTATGGTCTAGTTATATAAGTGTACGCCTTGGTATGGAAGCTCCGTTGCTTTATTAGGTTTTCATATGCTCCATTCAGTTGTAACAAATGGAATGGTCTGCATGTGACCGCTAACACTTTTTACTCACATAATATACAAGTGCCAAGAATGTGAGATGTATCACGTAATAGTAGAGTCGTCACTATTTTTTTTTTCTAACGAAGTAAATAACAGCCTTATCAGAACTGGCATAGTACAATCACATAGCTTTTTAACATGAATGCAGTAATTAATATAACTAGACCAGAGGCCTTGTGCAATATGGTGTTTAAAGCCATGGTTGACTAGTACTCCCTCCGTCCCAAAATAACTGTCTCAACTTTGTACTAGCTCTAGTACAAAATTATACTAAGCTTGAGACACTTATTTTGGGACGGAGGAAGTACAATTTAGGCTTGCCCTGCGATTGTTCGCACCAAATATGCCATCAGCATGGAGTAATATACGGAGTATTTGCTTTATCTCATTCAGTAATGGCGATATAGCATCACATATTTCCTTTGTCGACAATAAAATTGGACGAGAGGTGAAGAATTTTGTAGGAATTCCATAGGATAGGATTTCTTATATGAAAAATTCCTTTAGAGCCCTTTGGTTTGTAGGAATAAAATCCTATTCTTATGGAAGAATTTTTCCTATCCTCCACATTTCATAGGAAAATAAACATTGGCCTAGACTCAATGGAAATTCCTATGATGTGAACCAAAGGACATCTCCTTTCCTATTCCTATTTGAGATACATGTCATCTCATTTCCTATGACTTCCCTATTCCTATGATTTTGCTACCCTATGAACCAAAGGAGTGACTCTTTGCGATGTACTCCCTCCGCTCACAAATATAAGATGTTTTGGATATTTCAGTATGGACTACATATGCACTGAAATGAGTGAACAAACACACTACAACGTGTCTATATACATCCGATTCACATAAATGTGTGAACATCTTATATTTGTGAATGGAGGGAGTATATATTTTTGTAAAAGCAAAGAAGTAAACTTGCATAAGTGCATTCTGTGTTAGGATTAACTTGATTGAAATCTTAAAATACTGAATGATCGGTGATGTAATTTCATGTTTGCTTCAAAACGAGGCATCTAAGATGAAAAACTCTGGAAAACTAGAGGTGCCACCTTTTCTTATGTATTTTTCCCTCAAGAAAAAAGTTGTACGGAAATACTGATTGATCTCTCTTCATCTTTCTGATGTTCATTTGCATTTTACTGAAAATGTGTGTAAGTCTTAAGTTGCTGTATTTTGAGGGGTCAATTGATGTTTGAAATTGGCTACATCCTGCCCCCTGCCTGACATATGCTGCTCGACAGGTGCATTGACCCAAAAGTACATTAAACTGGAGACGTGAAGTTTTCACTTGTCACATATAAAGTAACATGAGACCTTGGAGGTTTGTCCGACTCTGCTAGGATCTCTTTGGGAGTGAATTACACCATGAACCAATTCCAACCAAATTTGGTTTATCTTCTTGAAATGCAGATCGCCACCAGACCCCAGACGAGCTCTATCCAGAACAAACAGCAAGGCTCTAATGGATCGACAGAAATATGAGTCTGATTTACTGTGAAAGATGGAAGGTTGCCTGACTTAATGATATTATTATGCTATAAGTATATCTGTGATGTCATTTTGTAAGCTGTGCCATCATCTCCATGTATTTTGGACACTTTGCAATAGTCTAGCCAACTATTGCAGTGATTCAATTGAAAAATTAAAGTTTCAAGTTTGAAAAAATGAAGTCATAGTGAAATGTATACATCAGTGAAAGGGATGTAGGGGTGAACCATAGACACCAACGTTGCTAAAAAATGCAGACTAAACAGCTAGTTTTTTTTCCCGTCAGGAGCTAGGTTAGATTCTTATTGTCCAATGTCCAGGGTGGGTCTCACTTGGACATGTTTCAGCAAAAACGAAAAGTTATCATCCCACGATCATTGAAGTTGCCATTGTATTCAGATGAAAGTTGTCACTGTGTTGATGTCAAAATTGCCATGTGATAGTTTTGATACAATACTTCAAAGGAAAAAGAACCATGAGACTTACTACCTTTGTTTCTAATTATAAGGCCTTTTAGAAATTGGACTACATACGAAGCAAAATGAATGAATCTACTCCCTCCGACCGAAAATTACCTTTGTTTCTAATTATAAGGCCTTTTAGAAATTGGACTACATACGAAGCAAAATGAATGAATCTACTCCCTCCGACCGAAAATACTTGTCGGGAAAATGGATGCATCTAGATGTATTTTAGTTCTAGATACATCCATTTTTATCTATTTGTATGACAAGTAATTCCGGACGGAGGGAGTATATTCTAAACTATGTTTATACATTTTATATTTAGAAACGGACGGAGTAGTTTCGAAGATCTTGTCGAAACAATGTACTCCCTTCGTCTCATAATATCAGGGGCAATGATCTGCGCCGGTCGACCGGCGTAGTCTTCCGCCGGTCACATGGGCATCGTCAGATTGGAGAACTTGCAGCCGTTAGATTAAAAGCTCTTCCTCCCGCGAGTCAACTCACTACTTTCCCCCTTCAATCTCGTTCTCCTATGCGCAGCGCGCCCGCACTACCAGCAAGCACGTCTCCGGCCACGATCGTGGCATTTTCCGCCATGCACGCACCCCATCGCCTCCATTCGCGGCTCCAATTCATCTTTCGTTGGAAGCAACTTTTGTCCTGATGGAAGCTTTTTCCTCTGTAGTTGAAGCTTTCTCCCCAATGGATGAAGCTTTTTCCATCGAGGTTGGAGGTTTTCCCCCGACAGTTGCAGCATCCACACGATGAATCACGTCGGTTCAAGCATCCGTCGTTCGATGGCGCAGCTCCCCGTCGTCGCACCGCTTGCAGCACACGGTCCCCGCGATGGTAGCAAAAGCAACACCGGTTGTAGCAAAAATCCTGGTCGCCGTGGTCACCCATGTCGCCGCTCATCGTACCACCGCTCGCCGGCTGTAGCAAATTCAGTTGCCGGTGGTAGCTTTTCTGCCGCCGGTAGCAACAAATTTGCATCCCGTTGTCGCCGGCCACACTCCATCGTCTTCATATTTGTAGCAAATCCCAGAGCCGGTGGTAGCTTTCCATGTTGCCCGTTGCAGCAAAAATCGTGGCGTTGTCGTCGCCGGCCATGCTTGCCGTCGTCTGGTTGTAGCAAAAATTCAGGCCGGTTCCAGCTTCCCCGACGCTGGATGTAGCTTCCAGCGATGCCGGTTGCAGCAAAACGAACGAGATGTGGCTGAGTATGTCGTCGTCGTATAGAGAAACCATGTGCTCGGTCAGCGGTAGCATCGACGGTGGCGGCAGTCATGGCCTCGGAGTGCAACGGCAGTAGAACGGATGAAGCCATGGCGTCTGGTGCGATGGGGAAGAAGAACAGAAGAAGGCCGCGTTTCACGAGGAAGAAAGCGAGTGGATGGGGGCGTCCGTGAGTAGATAAGGTAAAGCTGCAGTGCGTGGGTCCTGTCGAGCACAGGCCTGTGAGACACACGATCTGAGCAATCAGATGGCTTGCGGAGGACATGACCGGCGCAACACTCGGCCGGCGCGTCGACTCGGATATCAGAGCGTTTTTTACACTATTATGGGACTGAGGGAGCAGTATTGAGTAGCGGCTTGGGAGGTACTGTACTAAATCAAATCGAAGTCTCGGAAATGGTAGCATTTAAAAAAGCGTGGGCATTATTGCTTTTGTCACTCGTATACGTTGGGGCTACTCGTATATTCCAGTCCCTAAAATATCACGTGCAAAACAACTTCTCTTGGTTCTCCTCGAATTGTGACATAGAAATAGTCCACCATCTATTTGGGCGTGGCTGTCTCGACCTTTCCGTCCCGTTCCTGCCTAGCCAGTTCTCTCGTGCCTCCATTGCGCGGCCGGGAGGGCGACGTCGCCAGCCAGCCAGCGCTAGCTGCCAGCGACCTCGCTCGGCTCGGCCCGGCCCCGCCGACTGGAACGCACGGGAGACGCGACCATGGGCACGATGGGACACCACCAGCGGTCGCGCTCCGCCTCCGCGAGCTCCCCGGCGACGCCGCGCTCATCGAACGCCACCGAGCTTGACTTCGCCGCGGCCGACCTAGAGTGCCCCTTCGGCGGCATCGATGCGCTCGGCCCCGTGGAGCTCCGCGAGACGGCGTACGAGGTTTTCTTCATGTCCTGCCGCTCGTCCGCTGGCGCTGCGGCGGCGAGCCCCGGGGCGCGGGGCGGCGGCGCGTCGGAGGGGGAGGTGTCGTCACCGGTGGCCAGCACGGGGGCGAGGAGCGGGAGCGCCGTCATGAGCAGCAAGGTGAAGAAGGCGCTGGGGCTCAAGCCGCGGCGGTCCGCGCCGACGATGGTGCGCACCTTGAGCCAGAATTCAGGCCCGGTCTCCCCCGGCCGAACACGGCGGCCGATGACGTCGGCGGAGATCATGCGGCAACAGATGCGGGTGACCGAGCAGAGCGACGCGCGGCTCCGCCGAACGCTCATGCGCGCCGTCGTCGGGCAGGTCCGAATTTGCACGCACACATGCATGCATGGCGATTTTCACTCACATCCATGCACGTGCCCCTGGTCGGTCGGTCGTGGAATTCATCTATTGATTTATTTGCACAGGTTGGGAAGAGGCCTGATTCCATCGTCCTGCCATTGGAGCTACTCCGGCAGCTGAAGCCGTCCGAGTTCAGCGACGGCGAGGAGTACCACCAGTGGCAGTTCCGGCAGATCAAGCTCCTGGAGGCGGGCCTCATCCTGCACCCGTCCCTCCCGCTCGATCGCCTCCACGCCGCCGTGCTCCGTTTCCGCGAGGTGATGCGCGCCACTGAGATCCGCGCCATCGACACGGGCAAGGGCTCCGACGCGATGCGGGTGCTGACCAACGCCGTGCACGCGCTCGCGTGGCGCCCCGGCAGCGGCAGCGACGCGTGCCACTGGGCCGACGGCTACCCGCTCAACGTGCTCCTCTACGTCTCCCTCCTCCACACCGTCTTCGACCACCGGGAGCCCACCGTCGTGCTCGACGAGGTCGACGAGCTGCTGGAGCTCATCAAGAAGACCTGGCCGATCCTGGGCGTTGGCAGGGCGGTGCACAACGTGTGCTTCGCCTGGGTCTTCTTCCAGCAGTACGTGGTCACCGAGCAGGCCGAGCCGGACCTCGCCGCCGCGACGCTCGCCCTGCTCGCCGACGTGGCCGCCGACGCCAAGCAGGGGAGCCGCGAGTCCCAGTCCCGTGACCCGGTGTATACCAAGGTGCTCCTCAGCGCGCTCGCCAAGATGCAGGAGTGGTCGGAGAAGCGGCTGCTGGACTACCACGAGAGGTACGAGAGAGGCATCGCCGGGACTGCCACGGAGCGCATGGAGATATTGCTCTCGTTGGCGCTTGCCGCCGGAAAGATCGTCGCCGACCGCGAATACGTGGGCACCGGGAACTTCGCCGCCGACCGCGTCGACTACTACATCAGGTGTTCGATGAAGAACATCTTCACCAAAGTGAGCCCATACTTCATCACATAGTAAAAGCACGAAACATTAGCAGTACTATCAAGCTGTCCGACACGAATTGATATGATCACTGGACATGATATATATGATTCCAGATACTCGAGACTGGCATGGGAGAGGCGGACCCTGCAAACGACCCCGGCGTGGTCCTGACGCGGCTGGCGAGGGACACGGAGCAGCTGGCCATGTTCGAGCGCGCCAACTTCAGCCCGCTGCTGAGGCGGTTGCACCCGGCCCCGATAGCGGTCGCCGCAGTCACCCTGCACGGCTGCTTCGGCGTGGTGCTGAGGGAGTACCTGGGCAAGGTCACCATCCTGACGGAGGAGCTCGTCCGCGTGCTCCACTCGGCGAGCCGCCTGGAGAAGGCCCTGGCGCAGATGACCGCCGAAGACGCGGCGGACTGCGACGACGACCGGACAAAGGCCGTCGTC
The DNA here is from genome assembly GCA_039707655.1 of Elymus sibiricus. NCBI lineage: Eukaryota > Viridiplantae > Streptophyta > Magnoliopsida > Poales > Poaceae > Elymus > Elymus sibiricus. Next base: position 208,472,455 of record CM077663.1, read on the forward strand.
GGCGACATGGAGCCCTACGAGGTGGAGACGGTGGTGATGAGCTTGCTCAAGGCTTGGATGGACGACAGGCTTACGATCGACAGGGACTGCCTCCTCAGAGCCAAAGAAACCGAGGTAATGAAGAACACCTCGATAGTGGATATCGATGGTCGATGGAGCTGGAATTCGTAAAGCTTGACATTGTTTTCGTAGAGCTGGATTCCCAAGTCGAAGGAGGAGCCTTTCCCGGCGTCGGCAATAGAGTTGATGAGGCTGTCCAGGGCCACCATCGACGAGTTCTCTGACATTCCGGCGACCGCGAAAGACGACGTGGTTCAGGAGCTCGCCGACGGCCTCGAGTCAGTCTTTCAAGACTACATCTCCTTCGTCGCATCATGTGGTAAACGATCCGATCGAACGGTCATGCTCAAATTTAAAGTGAACTTAGCACGCCATCATCGATCGATCGAGCTTGTTTCAATCGAAATGCAGGGTCGAAGCAGACCTACGTCCCTCCCCTCCCGGCGCTGACGAGGTGCAACCAGGACTCGGGCTTCTTCCGGCTGTGGAAGAAGGCGGTGCTGCCGTCGTGCCAGGCGCCGGAGGCCAACCCGCGCGGCAGCGCCTCGCAGCACACCCCGCGGCCGTCCATAAGCCGCGGCACGCAGCGCCTCTACGTCCGCCTCAACACGCTCCACTACCTGCTCACCCACGTCCAGGCCATGGACAAGTCGCTCTCGTCGCTCTCCTCGGCCTCCTGCGGCAACCGCGTGGCGACGTCCGTCCACTTCGACCGCACCCGCGCCGCGGCCCAGTCGGCGGTGTCGCACGTCGCCGAGGTCGCCGCGTACCGGCTCGTCTTCCTCGACTCGCGCCACTCCTTCTACCAGGGCCTGTACGTCCGCAACGTCGTCGACACGCGCATCCGGCCGGTGCTCCGCGCGCTGAAGCAGAACCTGTCGTTCCTCGTGTCCGTGCTCGCCGACCGCGCGCAGCCGGTGGCCGTGCGGGAGGTGATGAAGGCCTCGTTCCAGGCGTTCCTGATGGTCCTCCTCGCCGGCGGCAACGACCGGAGCTTCACGAGGGCGGACCACGGGATGGTGGACGAGGACTTCCGGAGCCTCAAGCGCGCCTTCTGCACGTGCGGCGAGGGCCTGGTCCCCGAGGACGTGGTGGCGCAGGAAGCGGAGGCCGCGGAGGGCGTCGTTGCGCTCATGGCCCAGGCGACGGAGCACCTCATCGCGGCGTTCGGCGCCGCCACGTCGGAGTCCATCGCGGGCGTGCGGGAATACGAGGACGGCAACGGCGGCACGACCCCCGTGCCGCCGACGTCGAGGCAGTGGAGCCCTGCGGACCCGAACACCATCCTCCGCGTGTTGTGCCACCGCGACGACGAGGTCGCCAACCAGTTCTTGAAGCGCACGTTCCAGCTCGCAAAGCGGCGGTGATGTCGGCCAAATGCTCGACGAATGAGTTTAGGTGCTACACTGTTTTTAGTCCCATTACTTTTGCAGTTCGAATGCCCCCTGCCGCCTTGCAGTCTCCCTCGTCTGTAAACACAATGTAAGGTGATGTATGTAACAGAATCCATTTTGGACTCTAAAAGCATAATATACAACCGTTGCCTAAGACCAACTCCAATGTATACTGACCCCAAATCGTTTGGTGGCTCCCGCTTGGGACAACGCGGCCCAACGCATAGGATCCAAACGTCCGTTTTTGATCCATTTTCGTTTTAAATTTATACCGCGTTAACGTTGAAACGGACACGCGCAAACGGGTGAGACGCGTGCCCTTGTCCTTTTCTGGCCCGTCGGGGACACAACCAATTTTCCTCCTCCCCTGCCTCTCCCCCGCCCTCGCCATCGCCGCCGTCACCCATTTTTCTGGCCGCCGCCTCGCTTTCCAGCCCGGCCGTTGAAACCACGACCACCCTCGCTATAGCCGCCCCACGTTTCGGAGGAGTTTTTGCCGGCGTTTCTTGCTCTTTGTCTTCGCACCCAGTATCAGGGGAGCTACGGCCACCAGTGACACCCATCGACCCCAGATCCTTCCGAAAAGCTCGACATAGCCGCCGGCCACCTACTTCTACCTCGCCTGCTGCAGCCTGAGGTGCTCTTCCCGGCCGAGTCTCCGCCACGACCGCAAGGTGACCGCAAGGTGTTCGACACTTTTCTCACAAGGTACCATGGATAGTGGGGACGAGTACTTTTTTCACAACTTCGTTTATTCATTGGATGATTCGTCCTCAGAGAGCTTGTGATGGCTCTATTGGTTGTTAATGACCACATTGCTAGGCAGCGACCTCGTTTCAGGGGATCAATCTCGGGTCATGCTCCTAACTTGAACCGCAATAGGGATATCGGCCACGCCCTACTCTATGCCGATTACTTTGAGAATACCACACTCTTCAAATCACATCAATTCCGCAGCCGCTTACGTATAAGGAGACATGTGTTCAATCGTATTCGAGAGGGAGTGATAGCATATGACCCATACTTTGAGTGCAAAGTGGATGCCCTTGGCAAGCTTGGTTTCTCCTCTTACCAGAAATGCATTACGGCTATTCGCATAATGGCATATGGAATTCTGGGCGATCTTGTGGATGAGTATGTCCGTATGAGTGAGGCCACATGTATGTCGTGGCAGCGTTTGGCCTTGAGTACATGAGAGAGCCAATTGTCGCTGATACAGAAAGATTGTTGGCGATCAATGCCGATAGAGGCTTTCAGGGCATGCTTGGCAGTATAGATTGTATGCACCTGAAGTGGAAGAACTTTCCATTTGCTTGGGAAGGGCAGTACAAGGGTCATGTGAAAGGTGCCACTGTCATATTAGAAGCGGTGGCATCTCAAGATCTTTGGATATGTCATTCTTTATTCGGCATGGATGGTTCTCACAATGATATCAACGTGCTTCAGTGTTCACCAGTATTCACAAGGCTTCCAGAAGGCCACTCACTAGTGGCAAACTTTGAGGTCAATGACCACCATTACAACAAAAGATACTACCTAGCTGATGGTATCTATTCTCAATGGTCAACTCTTATGAAGATAATACCCAACCCGCAAGGCGAGAAGAGACAGAGATTTGCCCAAATGCAGGAGAGTGTTAGGAAGGATGTGGAGCGTGCTTTTGGTGTGCTTCAATCTCGATGGGGGTATCGTTCGAAACCTTACACTGACATGGAGCACCACCAAGCTTTGGGAGGTGATGACTACTTGTGTGATCATGCATGACCGTGGAGGATGAGCGGGATGACAACATCTATGGCCAAGGGTTTGTTTTTTAGGATGAAAATGTTGTGCCTGAGCACCAAAACCGACAACATTTGAACAGTTTATCGAATTCCATCATGAAATGCGTGATTGACATACTCACATGCATCTCTAAGATGACTTGGTTGAGCACATGTGGCCTCACATTGGCAACCAGTAGATGCATCTGTTCATTTTATTTCCATCTATTGAAGACAATTTTGATTGGGTTGTAAAAATATTTGATTGTGTTTTTTCCGGATGTGGAACTATTTTTATTTGTAGGAATATTTACAATGTTTGATTCAATTGGTTGTGAGGAAAAACTATTTCATGTATGCATACGACCACCAGACGACCGTGGCGGACCAGATGCGTCCGATCCGTTGGGCGCACGACCAACGCAACTCGAAAAACGGCCAGACGCCGCCCCATTGCCCAACCCAAACATACCAAATCCGGACAAAATGGACGTTGCGTTTAGGACCGTGCGTTGGAGTTGGCCTAATCCGACCTTATACGTCTGAAACTATCAGCGTATCGGTTTGTAAAAGACCCCATTTGCAACCACAATCCCTACTTTCGAAACATCAAACATATGCACGTCGATCGCGACCAAATAATTTTTAGTGCACACAAATAAAAATTATTCGTATTTAAGAATACATAATCAAAACATAATGTAATCCTAAAAATTGTTCATACTGCATAATAGAAACATTAAAGAGAAAGTTTACTGACTTACAACGTGGATTCACATATGCTCCACAAGATCATTGAGAAGTTGCATACACACCTGTTGATCTCGTTGTTGTCGATGCATCTCTAGAAATTTAACAACATTATCTCCCCTCTTGTTCCGAAAGGCGGACTTGAACACGAGGCTTCACAAAATCATGTGTGAGGGCTGCCCCTCACCCTCATCCTTGGCAATCATATTGTGCAAGATCACGCATCATGTCATGAGCTACTAAAGTGTCTCCGCTCCACGAACAATACCCGAATGAGCTTGGAGATCTCCGAATGCCCTCTCTGTCGGTGTCAAAACCGGCGGATCTCGGGTAGGGGGTCCCGAGCTGTGAGTCTAGGATCGATGGTAACAAGGGGACGAAGGAGACGAACCTTGTGTCTTCTCTTCTCTCTTCACAAAGATGATGTCTTGAAGGTAAACATGAATGTTCACACAATCTTCTTCTTCAAGACATGCTTGCAATGAGATCAACTCTCACATGACCAATCTTTGGATAAAACCTTGAATACCACCTTGGTCACCATATAAACTCCTTGAAACCAACAGATGGACTTCAAGAAGTACCTACGGACAAATCCTTCGAATATAACTCAGGGGAACCATTAGTCCATAGGGATTGTCATCAATTACCAAAACCACACATGGATAAATGTGCTCTTACACCGGAGATCCATAACTCCGATCGGGCTGAAATTTTGAGGGGATTTTTATCCAATAATTAGCTTCCTTGTGCCCGAAGTAGATCTCCAACCGACGTACGAGGTGAGCACAACCCACCAGGGCGTGCATGTGCCCCTGGGGCGCGCCCTGGTGTCTTGTGGGGTTGTGGGCCTCCGTTTGCGTTGATTCCACTTATCAAAATTCACAAATATTCCAAAAAAAATCTCCGTAAATGTTTATCGCGGTTGGACTTCGTTTGATATGGATATTCTGTGAAAAAAACATGCAACAAACAGGAACTGGCACTGGGCACTGGATCAATATGTTAGTCCAATAAATCATATAAAATGTTGCAAAAAATATGTGAAAGTTGTATAATATTGGCATGAAACAATCAAAAATTATAGATACGACGGAGACGTATCAGACGGCCTCACGTTGGGCGCCAACTGTCGTTGTTTTCTCACGACAGATGCCATGGGGTGGCTTATCGAGAGTGGTTGGGGCCGAAGGATGCCGGCGGGCTCCGATAACGCGATCAGGGACAAGCGATGCGAGACACACGATGTACCCAGGTTCGGTGCCCTTCGTGGGAGGTAACACCCCTAGTCCTGCTAGTCTGGTTGATGAACCAAGTGCGCTACAATGGTGCTCCTTGAGCTGTTGGCTAGGGGAGGAAGAAGGAGCATGCTGGCTCTCCTTACCTCTCTATGTGAGTGGGTGTGTGCATGTGGGAATGGTCGTCCCCTGCATGGGGTGGCTCCAAGGGGCTTTATAGGCCAACCCCCTGGATTACAATACACATATAAGGTGCCAGGGGGACCCGGCTGGCGGCCTCTCTGGCCGGCCAGGGGGCCCCCGGCCGAAGAGTCTTGTCGCTCGTAGGGCCCGCCGGCTGCAGGGTCCCATCGGGAGCCAAAGGGGGGCCCGCCGGCTGGCCATCGCCATTGGTGCGTGCTTGTCATGCTGCAGTATGGGCCGACCTGCGCGGCGTCGTCTTGCGGTAGCCGGCCATGGTCAGTGGTATGGACGGCCACACTGTAGCCATGCGGGGGCAGGTAATGGAGTGGTTGGAGGCGTGCAGGCATTGTGTCGTCCGCCCGGTCGCAGTCGGCCGGAGTCAGCGGCACTGTTGCCTCCACTGTGGCCATCAAGGTGCTGACCTTCGGTATGACGGATGTCACTGTAGCCGCGCGTGCCCTGCCTGCGGTACCAGGGGCACTGCTGACACGTCGCCCGTCATGTCTTCGTCCGGTGGGACGTGGTGATGCAACGGGCGCTGACCCGCTTGCTGGCGGGTTGCCCGTGAGCCGGGCGGCCTAGCGGCTCCGCCCAGAGCCAGCCGGCCCGATGTAGCTGGCCTTGTGGAGCTGGAGTACGGGGGGAGGCGGCCCGCCCCGTAGTCATTTTTTTAATGCGGGGGCTGTAGCCCGCTTGAGGATACCCCGGGGTTATCCCCCCGTCACTATGTGAGGTATATCTTCAGGTTGAGCCGTCCGTGACCCTGTTAAGGGAATTCTTTTATCTCAACCGTCAAACTGAGGTGAAGAATGGTGCTGCCTGTGAACTTGGAGGGGTTTCAATTCAGAAGAGGAAAAACAGCGCCTTTCCTGAATCAAAATTGGCGAGTCACCCAAAGGGATGGAATAAGACCTGGTTTTACTGTGAGAATACGGCACCTGAGGGAGAAAACCCCCTGTCGGGTTTCAGATTGGAAAGACTCAGCAGCAAAGTGGACTTTCCGGGTTGGTCAACAGATGAAGAGAGGGCTCCATTAGCGCCTCTTCATACAAAATTGAGAGCTCTGACCACACATGGCTTAACTGGGATTGATCTGATTCGTTGCTGGCTAAAGCGGCGGATCCAGCCTGCCAGTGTAAGAGGCGGATTGATGTGCGACTACTCAGGCGCCTCATCTGATCCTCAATGCTTCTTTCGTGAGAACCTAACCGATGACGCCCTTAACAAGGAAACGAAGAAGTTCTTTTCCGATTCGAAGGAGCAGTGCAGTGTTACCGGCTTGGGTCCATTTTATCCGCTCAACTCGCCACTTCTGGTACTGATCATTTTTACTCTCCTTTATTACTATGACCTGTCGTTCCTTACTACACGCTTTTTGCAGGAGAACTCTATTTTCTGGAAAGTAACACCTCAAGCCCCTGTTCCTACATCGGGTAGAAAAGATAACCCGACCCCTGTGTCATCTTCTGGAGAGGAATCCGAGGTAGAACTTAATTCTCTTGGCCGCCTGTTTATTGAGCTTGCTGACGCGCCTTCTTATCAGGATGATTCGGAATCTAGCCAAGCCGGCGAAATTGAGGTAACTCCTACATCCTCCCGTTTCGAAATGTTTGTTCCCAGAAAACCAAGACGAGTCGTCCGGAAGGTTAAGTTGACACACCCAGATGCTCACTTGGCTCCCGATTTTCTTTTGAAGAAAGCACAATTCGCTGGCTCATCAAAACGCAAGACCCGGAGTGGTTCGGGTGACTTAGACCATGATTTGTCTGATGCACCGCCGGCTCGCAAACCACGCTTCGAGGTGCCTCATAGTCCAACCAATTCTCATCCTAGAGCCGGTTTGTTTAATGTAACACCCTGGGTTCATGCTGCAGTAATGCCTGTGTTTAAGCTACAGTGACCTTGGTGATTAAGCTGATATTTTGCTAAACCATGTTTGTTTGAAATGGATTCAATTGGCCCACAAATAAATTGTGGCTTTTTATAAAATACTATTGTAACTTTGGACTTGTGCCTCAACTTTTGTTAAAGGTTTTTTTATACCAAAGCTAATAAAAAACATGAACTTTAGTAATTAAAAGAAAAGGTTTTAAAAAGGAAAATCTTTAAAAAAAATAAAAAGGTAAAAGGAACACCCCCCTTGGGCCGCCCAACTGGCCAACCGGCCAGCCCACTCCCCGGGGCTATACCCCCCCGTGCCCGCTAACCCTAGCCCACCGACACCCCACATCCTCCCCGATCCCCTCTCGCCTCTCCCACTCTCCTCCCGATCCAATCTGGATCGGGGCAGAGCCGTCGCCGCCCCGCTGCCGCCCGCCGTCGCCAGCGCCGCCGCTGGCCCTGCCTCGCATCCTCCCCGAGCCGCCCACCGTCGTCGCCCCCTCGCCGCATCTCGACGCCGCCCGCGCCTCCTCCTCCCCACGCCTGACGCCGCTGCTCCCCGTCGACCCGCCGGACGTCCCCGTCCTCCCTCTCGCCGGCCCCGCCCCCCTACAGCCGCCGGTGAGGCCATGGCCTCTCCTTCCCCTCTCTTTCCTTCCCCTCCGGCCACCCCTCGCCACTCCAGCCGTGCTCCGGCGTGGCCAGCCACGCAGCGGCCATCGCTTCCCCCCCGGCCCGCGCCGGCCCCGTCGCCGTGCTCGCCCGCTCGCGCACTACTAGAAAAAGGCTTATCCCCAATATCTCTACTAGTGGCGCACCATGATGGTGGTGCGCCACTGCTATATAGCAATGGCGCACCTGAATCAGGTGCGCCATTGCTATTTTTTTACTAATGGCGCACCACTTGAGCAGTGCGCCATTGCTATTTTTTGTGTCCACCCCCCCCACCAGACATAGCAATGGCGCACCACACCAAGGTGCGCCACTGCTATGCTACATAGTAGTGGCGCACCTAGGTGTGGTGCGCCATTGCTATGTCTGGTGGGTGTGTGTTTGTGTGTGTGTGAGGTTAGTAATGGCGCACCCTCCCTGGTGCGCCATTACTAACATCTCACACACACACAAACACACACCCCACCACACATACACAAACACCCCCCCCTGTGGATCGCCTTTTCAGTTTAAAAATAAATAAAAGAAAATGATAAAAAATTCAAATTTAAAAATCCTTCGAGATACCCATGTGTTATGTGTTCTAGTTGTTAGGAAAATTAACAAACATGAATTTTGAATTTTTTTGCAAAAGGCCGCCGTGTTTCGGTAAAATGGCCGTAACTTTTGCATACGACCTCCGATGAAAAAGTTTTTTATATGAAAAAGCATCTACTCGAAAAGTTACATCCGAATTCAACCGGCTATGCCCGTTATCAATTTTTTAGAATCCTCAAAAACCTAACAGAAAAAAAGTTACGATGCTTTTAAGATCTGGAGGCAAAAAAATTCGAAAAAAATGCAAAAAATAAATAAATTAGCAATGGCGCACTAGTGCATGGTGCGCCACTGCTATTTTCCCGCCTTCAAAATTCAAAAAAATACAAAAATAAAAAACAAGTTAGCAATGGCGCACCTTATGAATAATGCGCCACTACTATTTTCCCGCCTTCACAATTCAAAAAAATTCGAAAAAATAAAAAAAATTAGCAATGGCGCATCAGTGAATAGTGCGCCACTACTATTTTCCCGCCTTCACAATTCAAAAAAATAGCAATGGCGCACCAGTGCATGGTGCGCCACTGCTAAGTTGGGACAGAAGTTTAAAAGGGCCGACCAGCCACTTACCCCTTCATTCTTCTCCTCCTCTCCTCCACTCCATCTCCTCCTCTCCTCCACTCCATCTCCTCCTCTCCGGCGACCTCCTCCTCCCTCCTCTCCTCCTCACGGTGCTCTTCCTCCGGCGACCTCCTCCTCCCTCCTCTCCTCCTCACGGTGCTCCTCCTTCCTCTCCTGCTCACGGTCCTCCTCCTCCTCTCCGGCGACCTCCTCCTCCCTCCTCTCCTCCTCACGGTCTCTCCTCCCTCCTCCTCTACTTCCGGCCACATGTGGAGCTCCCCCGGCACAAAGAACGTACCAGATCCAGGTCGAGAACGAAATTTGAAAAAAATTCAAGCAAAAAAAACGAGCAAAAAAACAAGCCAAAAAAATGAGCCAGATCTAGATCTAGATCCAAATTCAAAATTCAAAAATAGCAATGGCGCACGGTGGGGGTTAGACGGTGCGCCACTACTATTTTCCCGCCTTCAAAATTAAAAAAAAATCAAAAAAATTCAAAAAAAAAAAGTTACCAGTGGCGCACCTGTAGCAATAGTAATGGCGCACTACAAGGTGCGCCACTGTTACCTGCAATACTAATGGCGCACCAGAGGTGCGCCATTAGTATTTGTTACTAGTGGCGTGGTAATAGTGGCGCACCTATAGTGCGCCATTAATGGCAAAAATAGGTGCGTCACTAACAGTCCTTTTTCTAGTAGTGGCGCAACCGCCGCCGCCGCGTCCCCGCACGCCCTCGTTGCGCCCGCGCGCTTCGCCGCGCGCTGGCCACGCTTTCCCTCGCCGCTCGCGCGCGCCCCCACCCCGCGCCCGCTGCACCGCCGCCGGTAGCCCCCTCGCGATGTCACAGGCCACCACTGCCACCATCTCGCACGGCCACGGCCGCCGACGGGCCACCGTGCGTGCCCTCGGCCGCCCCGGCCCCGATCTGGTTAGTGGGGGGCTAACCACCCCACTAACCCCCCCTGTGTGTGTATGACAGAGGGGCCCCACACGCCCCCCTCACAGAACGTTTTTTTAAAAGAATTAAACAAATATATAAATTAATAAAATTGTTAATTAGTATTTATTTAATTAATTAACTAAATAATTAAGTAATTAAATAAATAATTAAAGATTAAAGATGAGTTAATTAACTCTGTTAGGATGACATGTGGGGCCCAACCCTTTAACAACTAATTAAACTTGATTAAGTACTTATGCTAATTAATTAACCTAATCTGTGAATGACATGTGGGTCCCACCCCACTAATTAACCTGATTAAAAGTTAATTAAACGTAATTAAACCTTTGTCTATGACAGAGGGGCCCCACTGGTCAGTTTGACCAGTCAAAGCCCCTGTTGACTGCTGATGTCAGCATGACATCATGCTGATGTCATAATTACATTTATTGAATTAAATTTAATCAATTTAATTTCTGAATATTAATAAAACTTTAAAAATTAATATTAAATAATCCGTAACTCGGATGAAAATATTTTGTACATGAAAGTTGTTCAGAAAAATCCCACGAATCCGAATACACAGTCCGTTCGTCTGTCACGCGCTCTATCATAACGAACATGGAACTTTTCCACCGTTTTCATCTGTCCGGTAGTAGCCCGAGACCCGGAAAATATCGTCACATATTCTTCCGATCCGTCTGCAACGTGTAGTACTGCGTCAGTGCATGCCTAGCTCTGCATATTGCCATGTCATGCATCGTGATTGCATCTGTGCTTTATATTTATTGTTTCTCCCCCCTCTTCTTACCGGTACACCCCGAGACTGACGCTGATGCCGGGTATGACTACGCCGTGGACGATCAGGACTTTGCAGCAGAGCAGCAAGGCAAGCAAACCCCCTTGAGCATTCCGATATCGCCTAATTCTTTCCCTCTCATTCTTGCATTAGATTTTGCTACTGTATTAGTTAGCTCCTATTCTGATGCATAGCCTGCTTTTGATAAACTGCTACTATACCTGTTGTTATATCAACTGCTTAGTATAGGTTGATCAATGAATCCCCTGTGACCCCCATTAGTCCCAGTTGCCCCTGCTTCTTCATCGACGACTCGACGACTCGACGACTCTAAGACTCGAAGACTCGGTCAACCGACCGACCAGCCATGCCCGTCACTTTCACCGCACACCCCTTAGTTGTACGACTCTGTAGAGTTACTATCGAGTACCGAGGGTGACACCTCGTGAAGTACTCATGATGCTAACTCTGTAGTGCAGCTAGTCGGTCATGGTTATCGAGGGTGATTCCTCCTTCACCACTCTCGACGATGACTCTGTCGTGCAACCCCTCAAGCATAGACCATCGAGGGTGAATCCTCTCTGGTCACCTTGACGGTTACATTGAGTGGGATCCATCGAGGGTGATTCCTCGGTTTTCTCCTTGGTGTTACAGACACACGGTTACTTTTACTTTACTATTGATACATGTTGAGGTCAGGATGACCGGAGGGTGTTGGTGTAATACGACGGGGCGTGGCCGGGCATTCTTGGCCCTTGCCACAAGACCTCGAGATGGGGCGACGGGACCACATATTGTGTATCGCGCATGTCACCGCAATTAATAAAATGCTAATGGTTTGGGTATTTGATCTGAGTTGGTCATTTGACCTTTTCGCACTAACCTTCACGTGGGAGAAGTTATGGGTACTAAGCATCGTTGTATCAGCCGAAGCTCTTCAGACGTTAGCAATGGAGTGGCGCGCGCTCGGGTGGCCCGCATAAAGCACCGTCTTGTATTAAGAGGTGCCAGGACTGACACCGGCCGCCCTCGCACCGTGCAGGAGTGCAAAGGGTGAGTGGGCCCATGACCTCTACGTGCTTAGGATTTAGACCGGCGGGCTGGCCTCTCTGTTGAGCCTAGGTAGGGCGATGACGTGTTGATCTTCGAGGCCGGGCATGACCCAGGAAAGTGTGTCCGGCCAAAGGTGATCAAGCATATGATGGAAAACGTGGTGCACCCCTGCAGGGATGAAATTAAATATTCGAATAGCCGTGTCCACGGTAACAGGACGACTTGGAGTTGTATTCTGAGCTAATATAACTAAAAGTGATGACTTGAAATAAAATGTTGGCTCCGAGGTTAGTTTCTCGCGGGAGTCGAGGAAGAATCTCTGGGCGTGGTTACTTAATAAAATTTGCTACAATAATATTGCTATATATGAGATACCAGTCTACTCTCTTCTAATGCTGCAAGATGCTGAAGATGCTACTCTTCGATGGGACTAGGCCTTCCCCCTATTCTTGCTTTCTGCAGTCATCCCAGATATAACCCCATTCCTTGATACTGAGGCATACTTAGCATAGTTCTGATGTCAGTCTTGCGAGTACTTTGGATGAGTACTCACCGCTGCTTTGCTTTCTCTTTCCCCCTCGATACGATTACCGCGTTCAGATGACGGAGCCCAGGAGATGGAGTACGTCGGGGACGACTACTACACCACCGCCGGAGCCTACTACTACGTGGAGGCTGCCCCCGACCAGCAGTAGGATAGGAGGTTCCTAGGCAGGAGGCCTCGCCTCTTTCGATCCGTGTTATGGTTGTGCTAGCCTTCTTAAGGCAAAACTTGTTTAACTTATGTCTGTACTCAGATATTGTTTGCTTCCGCTGACTCGTGCTTGTCGAGCTTTGTATTTGAGCCCTCGAGGCCCCTAGCTTGTAATATGAAGCTGTATGACTTTAATTTGTGTCTAGTGTTGTGTTGTGATATCGATCAGTGAGTCCCTAATCTTGGCCGTACGCATTGCGTGTATGATTAGCGTACGATCAAAATGGGAGCGTCACATTTAAGCAACCTCTTAGTCCTTTGAATTCGCTTTATCAGGCCTCTCCTTCATCTTCGGATGAATCAACTGCAACGCAACTTCCCTCTTTCAACGTCAATCGCGGGCAAGCCCCTGAACTTGCACTTGGTGACTCATGTTATTTTAAACCTTGAGCTATATTTTCCTTAGCATAATATTTGATATTTGCAATTGTAGGGCCAAGGCCACTTTGTCAAGAGGGCTAGCCGGTCATCTTCTGGCACTGTTCACCAAAACACGTCAGACCCCCCGCCAGTAAAAACAACAACAGGAGCTGACCCCTTCTTAGAGAAAAACACAAACGTGAGTCCTGAAGCGGCAATCGATGTTGAGACGCCTAGGCCGGATGAGCCGGTTTTTATGGATATACCACCTGAAGCAAAGGACGCATTTGATGAGCCATCTGCCCGGCAGACAAGCCCGATTCATCCTTCCAGCCCGGCGACTCATTTGGATGATCCCAAGGCGCCAGCAGAAGCAAACCTTCCGAATGTTATCATTGTGAAGGAGGGTTTTCAAGTTCCTACTGCTTCCACTTCCTTGGCTAAGATTGTAGATAAGGATGAACTGGTTAACTTGGATAAAGGGAAAGCCAAACTGGATATTCCAGAGTTGTCCGTACTTGGCATTGAAGATTTACACTAGCAGTACTTGACCCGGCTGTCCGAGAGCCCGGAAATTGAAATAAGCATGATAAATGCTATGAAGGAGAAGTATGAGGTAAACTTATTGTTTTCTCACTATCTTTATCCTGTCATTAGCCTCCAAAGACCAGCTTTATTGTGGTAAGTTGGTTTCTTTAAAATAACTGATCTATAGTTGTAGCCCTCAAGGGCAGGCTCATCTTCTTGTGACGAGTCGGGTCTTGTTGATACTTTTGAAGAATTTGACCTGTAGCCCCCAAGGGACGGCTCATGTTCTTGAGATGAGTCGGGTCTTTTTTAATACTTTGAAGGATTCGACATGTAGCCCCCAAGGGTCGGCTCATCTTCTTGAGATGAGTCGGGTCTTTTTTAATACTTTGAAGGATTCGACCTGTAGCCCCCAAGGGCCGGTTCATCTTGTTGAGATGAGTCGGGTCTTTCCATGCGAAGATTTTTAAGAAAAAACTGGCATGCATTAGCCCCCAAGTGTCAAGGATATTGCTTGCAATCTGCTTGGGACTTTGATGACACATAAAAAAGAAATAACCCGTCATAAGGCGGTTTAAAGCTGTTGTAGAAATACTTGTTGATACTGCTTGTACATCTGCCAGTAGTATGTTAAGGATGCTGAGTCAGTTGCTGTGAAACTGCAGAAACGGCTCAAAGAAGAAAGAAAGCTAAAAGCTGATGTTGAGTTCATGGCGGCTTGTTTTGAGGATTCTGCACGTCGGGCAAATGAACGTCTTGAACAAGCCGTAAAGCTGTTTGAAGCAAAAAAGGCCACTCTTGTAAGACGTACAGAAAAGGCAGAAAAGAAACTTGATCCATTGAAGGAAAAATATGCCACTCTTGTGAAACAGATCAATGAAATGTTGATGGCAATCTTTGGTATGTGTTCTATCTCTCTTCTGTAGTTTACCATCGGCGGCTCATTGTTTCTCTTTTGTTTGCAGGGCAGAAAAACCATAATCTTGTAGAGCTGCCTATTGTGAAATTGAAAACCATTTTCACATATGTAGAGCAATTGTTCACCGGATCTGTTTACTCCATCATGGCGGTGAAGAATCTAAAATACCCGCCAAGTAGCATCAAAGACATGTTGAAGCAGCTTTCCACCATTCCACAATGGGTGACCGAGACCCGGAGAGCAGCGGCTCGAGGAGGGGCAAACATGGCGCTTGCTCGAGCAAAGGCATATTTGCCTAAATTGGATGTGGAGCTTTTGAAGGGCGGCTTTCCTGAGTTCAAACTCGATGGCTCCACATTCACTCATTCAGACTATGCCAAGTGCATTACAGAGACTCGGCCTTTGGCAACTCTGATAGCTGAAGAGATTGACCTCTCGAAATATCATCCTACATATACCAACGATAATGAGCGCATTAACCCGCCCAAGGATGAGCCGTTTGATTTGGTACCCCCCCCGACGTAAGAGACATTTTGCCCCTAATGTTGATGCATCATCTCTTGTTGAGGGAACATCAAATTTTGAATCATTGAACTCAATTCGATGGCAACAGAAGGGCCAGCAGGTTGATGAAGATGATGAGCCGGTGGAAGCAGATCCTGAGGCGGATGATGAGGAGAAGGCATGAAGGCATCTTCGAAGCTGAATGAGTCGCCAATCTTGAGCTAGCCCCCAAGTAAAGTGGGAAAACTTGAGTATTTTGCAGCCTTGTTATAGGCCTGTAATAGATGTAATCTTTAAAACTTCTTTGACATGCTTGATCGTGCCATCGTGCATGTATGCACTTTTATTGGTGTAGAACTCCAATCTTTCGAGTTGTTTTGCTGAGATAGGATTGATGCTGATCTTGTGCTTATCTTTGAATATCTTTGTTGTTGTGCTCAATGAGTCACATGATTGAAAACAGAAAGAACAAGTCAAAAAATAAGCCGTTAAAAAATCTTGACTTTCGAGGCCCAGATCTGTTGAACCCTTCCATGAAAATATTGGGAATAGGCAATTGTTAACCTGGTCATAATAGGACAATGGTTTATTAACCAAGGCACTTATATATGAGCCGGTTATAGGGATAATATTGTTCCTGAAAATGCATGATGTGAAAATAAAGAATTTTACTTATATGAAGTACTAAAAATATGCCGGCTCAATGAGACTCGGCAAAAGGAGACTGGCTTTCGAGGCTCAATCTTGCTTCAATGAAGCGGGTATAATAACCCATGGTTTGTCCTAGCTTTCTGTATGCCGGCTCTCACGTGACTCAAGCCGGTGTTTTAACCTTGAAGTTCAGGGTCCTAAAGAGGATTGACTTGCAAGAGTACAAGGGGTCACCTGATCGGAGTCGCATCAAGCATACAGGTAGGTTTAACCATATATTGTGGCGTTTTTGCCGGGTCAAAATGGTGAGAAAGCTAAACTCGATGAGTTGGAAGCCCCCAAGTGACCTATGTTGCAAACAATAAAGACTCATGCTCAATTTATAGGCTGAAACAATAGAGACCCCGAGTTTCGAGGGTGCAGGCTTTATTATATTTGAACATAAAGAAGTATATACATGATTTTGCAGGGGGGATTACATAAAGGGAGTCGGTGGCTCTTTTAAGTGTAATAAGGCCGCAGGTGAGCGATGTTCTAGGGCCGGTTTGTCTCCTCCTCAGAAGTGTATGATCCTTCCCGTAAGTCCACCAGATAATATGACCCGTTGTTAAGGTTTCTGCTGATGACAAAAGGACCCTCCCAAGGTGGAGAAAGTTTATGCATTCCTGTTTGATCTTGAATCAGACGTAGCACCAAGTCGCCTTCTTGAAAAGTACGGCTTTGGACTCTACGGCTGCGATAGCAATGTAGGTCTTGCTGATAAATGGTAGATCTAGATGCTGTTAAGTCACGCTCTTCTTCCAAGGAATCCAGGGAGTCTTGACGTGCCATCTCATTGTCTGCCTCAACATAAGCAGCAACCCGAGGCGAGTCATGGCGAATATCACTTGGTAGAACTGCCTCGGCTGCATACACCAAGAAGAAAGGTGTGTATCCAGTGGATCTATTTGGAGTTGTGCGAATACTCCCAAGTACTGCGGGGAGTTCTTCAACCCAACAGCCCGGAGTACGCTCAAGTGGTACCATAAGCCGCGGTTTGATCCCTCTGAGGATCTCCTGATTAGCTCGTTTGGCTTGTCCATTGGACTGCGGGTGTGCAACTGCTGCCAGGTCAAGCCGGATGTGTTCTTGTTGACAAAACTGTTCCATGGCTCCCTTGGATAAATTGGTACCATTATCAATGATAATGCTGTGAGGGTAGCCAAAATAGAAAATCAATTTTTCAAGAATTTGACCGCAGTATCTGCATCGCAACTACTAACTGGCTCTGCTTCAACCCACTTGGTGAACTTATCAACCGCCACCAAGAGGTGAGTCTTCTTGTCAGAAGACGGCTTGAACGGGCCAACCATGTCGAGCCCCAAACCGTGAAAGGCCAAGTAATTGGGATCATACACAATTCCTGAGCCGGGACATGGGCCTGCCGACCAAACTTTTGACATCCATCGCACTTGCGCACAATCTCTTATGCATCTGCGTGAGCCGTCAGCCAGTAGAACCCATGTTGAAAAGCTTTTGCCACCAAGGACCGTGAGCCGGCATGATGCCCACAATCACCAGCATGAATTTCATTAAGAATTTCCTGGCCTTCCTCAGGGGAAACACAATGTTGAAACACGCCAGTGCTGCTCCGCTGATGTAACTCACCATTAACGATAGTCATTGATTTGGACCGCCGAATTATCTGTCGAGCTATGGTTTCCTCAGATGGGAGCTCGCCTCGAGTCAGATAAGCCAGATATTGAATAGTCTAGTCTGGAGTAGCGTGGAGAGTCGCCACCAATTGTGCCTCCGGGTCAGGGATAGCTATGTCCTCCTCAGATGGCAACTTGACCGAAGGATTATGAAGGACGTCTAAGAAAACATTGGGCGGAACCGGCTTCCTCTGTGAGCCGAGTTGTGACAGGGTGTCGGCCGCCTCGTTGAGCTAGCGATCTATATGATCGTCCTGATAGCCTTGAAAATGACCCGCCACATCGGAGACCGCCCGCCGGTAAGCTGCCATCAGGGGGTCCTTAGAGTCCCAAGTCCCTGGAACTTGTTGAGCCACCAAATCTCGGTCGCCCAAACACCTGACCCGACTTAGATTTATCTCTTTAGCTATTGTCAGCCCGTGTAGGAGGGCCTCGTATTCGGCTGCATTGTTAGTACAAGGGAACATGAGCCGTAGAACATAACAAAATTTATCACCTCGTGGGGAAGACAATATGACTCCAGCCCCCAAGCCCTCCAACTGTCTAGATCCATCAAAGTGTATAGTCCAGTAGGTGTTATCTGGCCTATCCTATGGAATCTACAACTCTGTCCAGTCGTTGATGAAATCTACCAGTGGTTGGGGCTTGATGGCGGTTCGGGGCACATACTTTAGATGCTGATCACCAAGTTCAATCGCCCACTTAGCAATCCGTCCAGTGGCCTCCCGATTTTGTATGATGTCACCAAGGGGTGCCGAACTGACCACCGTGATTGGATGCTCCTGGAAATAGTGTTTCAGCTTTCGGCTCGCCATAAAAATTCCGAAGACAAGCTTTAGCCAATGCGGGTACCGCTGCTTGGACAAAGTAAAAACTTCACTAACAAAGTAAACTCGGTGCTGAACCGAATATTCCTTCCCTTCCTCTTTCTGCTTAACAACAACTGCTACACTCACCACTTTGGAATTAGCGGCAATGTACAGGAGCATCGGCTCTTTGTCAGCGGGGGCGGCTAAGACGGGCGGATTAACAAGATGTTTTTTGAGTGCTTCAAAAGCCTCATTAGCGGCGTTAGTCCACTTAAAGTCGCCAGTCTTCTTCGGCACTTGATAAAAAGGGATAGACTTCTCCCCTAGGCATTTTATGAAGCGACTTAAAGCAGCAATGCAACCCGCCAGGCGTTGAACCTGGTTTATATTTGTTGGCTCAGCCAGCAAAGTTACCGCCTTAATCTTGTCCGGGTTGGCTTCAATACCTCGCTCAGAAACTAGGAAACCCAAAAGTTTGCCTGCGGGAACACCATAAACACACTTTGCCGGGTTAAGTTTCATCTGATACACTCGAAGATTACCAAACGTCTCCTTGATGTCTTCCAAGAGCGTTTCCTTCTTCTGAGATTTCACCACGATGTCATCAATATAGGCGTGAACATTGCGCCCAATCTACGGCTGAAGACAGTTCTAAACGCAGCGTTGATAAGTCACCCCTGCGCTCTTAAGCCCAAAGGGCATAGAGACATAGCAGAAAGCACCAAAGGGAGTGATGAAGGCCGTCTTTTCTTGATCTTCAACAACCATCTTGATCTGGTGAAAGCCTGAGTATGCATCCAGGAAACACAGGCGCTCACAACCCGCCGTAGAGTCAATAATCTGATCGATACGCGGGAGAGCAAAAGGATCCTTTGGACAAGCCTTATGGAGATCTGTGTAGTCTACACACATGCACCAGGTGTCGTTCTTTTTCAGAACAAGCACCGGGTTAGCCAACCACTCGGGGTGAAAAACTTCGACGATAAACCCGGCAGCTAGGAGCCGGGTCACCTCTTCTCCAATTGCCTTGTGTCTCTCCTCATTAAAACGACAAAGGTATTGGCCTACTGGCTTCATCTTCGGATCTTCGGATCTTTGGATGTTCGGA
This sequence comes from Elymus sibiricus, assembly GCA_039707655.1. Taxonomy (NCBI): domain Eukaryota; kingdom Viridiplantae; phylum Streptophyta; class Magnoliopsida; order Poales; family Poaceae; genus Elymus; species Elymus sibiricus. Next base: position 208,491,673 of record CM077663.1, read on the forward strand.
TCTACATCTTTTGGCATCAATGTTATGAACATGTGTATCATCACTATCGAGATTCAATAAGAATAAACCCCTCACATTGGGTGCATGACCATAAAAGATATTACTCATATAAATAGAACAACCATTATTCTCTGATTTAAATGAGTAACCGTCTTGCATTAAACAAGATCCAGATATAATGTTCATGCTCAACGTAGGCACTAATTAGCAATTATTCATGTTCATCACTAATCTCGATGGTAATCAAAGAGCGAGCATGCCAACGGCGATCACATCAACCTTGGAACCATTTCCCACATGCATCATCACTTCGTCCTTTGCCAGCCTCCGTCTATTCCGCGGTTCCTGTTTTGAGTTGCAAATGTGAGCAACCGAACCGGTATCAAATACCCAGGCACTACAACGAGAGTTGGTAAGGTACACATCAATAACATGTATATCATATATACCTTGTTTGGTGTTGGCCGCCTTCTTGTCGGCCCGATACTTGGGGAAATTCCGCTTCCAGTGGCTAGTTCCCTTGCAATGAAAGCACTCAGTTTCTAGCTTGGGTCCAGCCTTGGGTTTCTTCACGGGAGGAGCAACTGCTTTGCCACTCTTCTTGGAGTTACCCTTCTTGCCTTTGCCATTCTTCTTGAAACTAGTGGTTTTATTGACCATCAACACTTCTTGCTCCTTCTAGATTTCTAACTCAGCGACTTTCAGCATCGCAAACAGCTCGGCGACTGACTTGTTCATCCCTTGCATGTTATAGTTCAACACAAAGCTTTTGTAGCTAGGTGGAAGTGATTGAAGAACTCTGTCAGTGATCGCCTCTAGCGGGAGAGTAATTCCCAACTCAGCCAGACGGTTGGAATACCCAGACATTCTGAGTATGTGCTCACTGACAGACCTGTTCTCCTCCATCTTGCAATCATAGAACTTATCAGAGGTCTCATACCTCTCGATCCGGGCATTATTCTCAAAAATAAACTTCAACTCCTGGAACGTCTCATACGCTCCATGACGTTCAAAACGTCTTTGAAGTCCCGGTTCTAAGCCATATCGCACACTGAACTATTGAGTAGTCATCAGAACGTGTCTGCCAGGCGTTCGCAACGTCTGCAGACGATACTGGAGCGGGCGGCGCACCGAGCGGTGCATCAAGGACATAAGCCTTTTGGGAAGCCATGAGGATAATCCTCAGATTACGGGCCCAGTCTACAAAGTTACTTCCATCATCCTTCAGCTTGGCTTTCTCTAGGAACGCATTGAAATTCAAGGGAGCTACTGCGCGAGCCATTGATCTACAACATAAATTTTGCAAAGATTACTTAGACTATGGTTCAAGATAATGAGTTTAGTTAATCATATTACTTAAAAACTCCCACTCAAATTGACATCCCTCCGGTCATCCGAGTGCTACATGATCCAAATTCACCAAACCAAGTTCGATCATCACGTGAGATGAGGTGGTTTCAATGGTGAACATCTCTATGTTGATCATATCTACTATATGACTCATGTTTGACCTTTTGGTCTCTTGTGTTCCGAGGCCATGTCTGTACATGCTAGGCTCGTCAAGTTTAACCCGAGTGTTCCACATGTGCAACACTGGCTTGCACCCGTTGTATGTGAACGTAGAGTCTATCACACCCGATCATCACGTGGTGCTTCGAAACGACGAACTTCCGCAATGGTGCACACTCGGGGAGAACACAATTTTATCTTGAAATTTTAGTGAGGGATCACCTTATAATGCTACCGTCGTCCTAAGCATAATAAGATTTACAAAAAGGATTAACATCACATGCAAATCATCAGTGACATGATATGGCCATGAACTTGTGCTTTTGATCTCCATCTCCAAAAGACTGGCATAATATCCATCGTCACCGGCATGACATCATGATCTCCATCAACGTGTCGCCATGAGGTTGTCGCGCCAACTATTGCTTCTACAACTATTGCTAACTCATAGCGATAAAGTGAAGCAAATGACACAAATTAATTAAATACAACCCTATGGCTCCTGCCGATTGCCATACTTATCGACATGCAAGTCGATATAAACAATTACAAAACATGATCATCTCATACATCACATATATCACATCATTTCTTTGGCCATATCATATCACAACATACCCTGCAAAAACAAGTTAGACGTCCTCTAATTTGTTGTTGCATGTTTTACGTGGCTGCTGTGGGTATCTAGCAAGAACGATTCTTACCTACGCAAAACCACAATGGTGATATACGAATTGCTATTCAACCTTTTGCAAGGACCGCCTTTGTCAAATCCTATTCAACTAAGGTGGGAGAGACAGACACCCGCCAGCCATCTTATGCAACAAAGTCACATGTCAGTCGATGGAACCGATCTCTCGTACGTGGACGAGTAAGGTTGGTCCGAGCCGCTTCATCCCACAATACCGCTGAATCAAGAAAAGACTAAGGAAGGAAGCAATCTGAATATCAATGCCCACAAACTCCTTGGTGTTCTACTCGTGATGTCATCTATGCATAGACCTAGCTCAAGATGCCACTGTTGGGGAATGTTGCATGGGAAACAAAAAATTTCCTACGCTTAACCAAGATCAATCTAGGAGATGAGCATCTATGAGAGGATAGTTCAGATCCACATACCCTTGTAGATCGCTAAGTGGGAAGCGTTAAGAAACGCGGTTGATGTAGTCGAACGTCTTCGGGATCCAAATCGCAATTCGTCCCGCGATCCAATCATGATCTAGTGCCGAACAGACGGCACCTCCGCGTTCAGCACACGTACAGCTTGATGATGTTCTCCGCCTCCTTGATCCAGAAAGCGAGGGAGGAGAGGTAGATGAGTTCTCCGGCACCACGACGGCGTGGCGGCGGTGGTGGTGGAGCTGATCCGGCAGAGCTTCGCTAAGCAATACCGAGACCGATCTAGTGGAGAAACTGATCTAGAGGGAGAGAGAGGGCTGCGCCATGGCTTAAGGTGTTGTAGCCCCTCTCTCCCCTCTAGTATATATAGGGGGAGGGGTGGAGGAGGCGCCGTCCTAGGGTTTCCCCTAGTGGGGCGCGGCGGCCAAGGAGATGGCTTGGCCACCAAGTTTGGTGGCCGGCCCCTTAGGGTCCCCCCAGCCCTTCGGCCGCATGGGACTTGGTGGGAGGTGCGGCCAGCCCACCAGGGGCTGGTGCGCACCCTCTCACAGCCCATGGGCCCCTCCGGGGCAGGTGGACCCTCCCGATGGACCCCCGGAACCTTTCCGGCACTCCCGATGAAACCCGGGCGACCCCCAAAACTATTCCAGTGCCCGAACATCAACTTTCTATATATCAATCTTTACCTCCGGACCATTCCGGAACTCCTCGTGACGTCCAGGATCTCATCCGAGACTCCGAACTACTTTCGGTCACCAACACATATAACTCAATAATACCAAATCGTCACCGAACGTTAAGTGTGCAGACCCTGCAGGTTCGAGAACTATGTAGACATGACCGAGACACCTCTACGGTCAATAACCAATAGCGGGACCTAGATGCCCATATTGTCTCCTACATATTCTACGAAGATCTTTATTGGTTGAACCTCTATATCAAGGATTCAGTTAATCCCGTACGCGGTTCCCTTTGTTCATCGGTATGTTACTTGCCCGAGATTCGATCGTCGGTATCTCCATACCTAGTTCAATCTCGTTACTGGCAAGTCTCTTTACTCGTTCCGTAATACAAGATCCTGTGGCTAACTCTTTAGTCACTTTGCTTGCAAGCTCAATATGATGTTGTATTACCGAGTGGGCCCTGAGATACCTCTCCGTCACACGGAGCAACAAATCCTAGTCTTGATCCATGCCAACTCAACGGACACCCTCGGAGATACCTGTAGAGCATCTTTATAGTCACCCAGTTATGTTGCAACGTTTGATACACACAAGGTACTCCTCCGGTGTCAGTGAGTTGCATGATCTCATGGTCATAGGAATAGATACTTGACATGTAGAAAACAATAGAAATAAACTTGACACGATCATATGCTACGTTCATAGTTTGGGTCTTGTCCATCACATCATTATCCTAATGATGTGATCCCGTTATCAAATGACAACTTATGTCTATGGCCAGGAAACCTTGACCATCTTTGATCAACGAGCTAGTCCTGTAGAGGCTCACTAGGGACACAATGTTGTCTATGTATCCACACATGTATTTCAGTTTCCAATCAATACAATTCTAGCATGGATAATAAACAATTATCATGAACAAGGAAATATGATAATAACCAATTTATTATTGCCTCTAGGGCATATTTCCAACAGCACCCTCCGGAAGTGGACTTCCTTTCCACACGGTCTCCCGCCCAATCCGAGCCAGTATATCCTATGAGATCAAATGAAGAACCTTTGGGGTACCATAAGCCAAATTTTGGGGTATGAGCCAAATATCGAAAGATTCGCTTGACATCCACAAGGTGACTCTCCTTAGGTGCGGATTAAAATTGTGCACAAATTCCCACACTCAACATGATATTCGATCTAGATGCACAAAGGTAAAGCAGGGATCCAATCATGGAGCGATATACCTTTTGATCCACGGTGTTGGGGCACGGATGCTCGCGATCACCTATGGGGCCAGAGGGCCCCTTGTGGTTCAGCAAGGGGGGTCACGTTGCACGAAGAGCGGAGAGCATGAGACGGCGCAACGATCAGGACACAGGCATTTTACCCAGGTTCGGGCCGCTGCTAAGCATAAAACCCTACTCCTGCTTTTGGTGGATTGATCAGACGAACACAAAGAACGCACAACGCTTAACCCCGGCAAGATCTGCTGTCGGGGTGAGCTACTACGCGAGTACCAGTGTCCAAAGGTCCTAATCTTGAGCTAGGTAGCCTTGGGCCTCCTTTTATAGTGGAAGAGGTTACCACAATGGCAAAACATTCATTATCTATCGATTAGATAGCTTAGCAGAGCTATCATACCTAACTCTGGCATTTAGGACAAAATACCATGAGTACTAGTCTAGGTGGCGCTCGAGGGTGCATCCCCGGCAAGCTCTTGCCACCGCTTGGCCGGTCATTGCCTATGGTCTTGACACGCTGCAGGGCGGGGGTCAACTAAGTATAACTTGCCTCCCGGTGTGTCGCCGCGTGCTTAGCGAGAGATGATTAGCCGCTTGAGGGCTCGACACCGCATCGAAAAGTGATTGGCGTAGCGATGCGGTGGAGCGGTGGCTGGTTAGCTTGCGCCTGCTGGGGGATGGCTTGCCGGGTCTTCAGGAAGATGCGCATGTCTTGGTCCCCGCCAAGCGACGGGGACGTGCTTGGCATGTTGCAGCCCAGGCTCGGGCTGCCGCGTCGGGCTTGTTGGAGCCTGGTCTTGATCATTCGTCGGGATTGTACGAACGTTGAAGGGTTCGGCTACTACCGCTTGTGCATAAGTCAGGGGCACTGGGTACACCTGTACTAGTGCACCGACAGGAGCCCCCGGGTCTGGCCCACGCGCGCTCGCCAAGTGTCGTTGGGTCTGGCCCAAAATTTATGCACAGGCGCGCAATGGGAGGGAGTAACTGCCAATTTATTAGTCAGCACTGACCCACCACCTCAGGCCGTTTCCGCCACGCGCGCCGCATGCATAGCAGGGAGTTAGCGACGGGCGCGCGTGACTTAAAGCCCTGGTCGTGGCAGAGACCGCAGCGCCATGGATTGGAGCAATGGGGCGGTTACCTGTTCGCCCGTGATCGTGGGTGATGGAATTGGTGGAGACGGGCGGCGACCCTTGGAGCGGAGGAGAGCTAGCCCCCGCGCTCTCCCCTATAAATTGGGGGTCGCGGGGGGCGATGCTCATCCATCCTTCTTTCCTCCTTGAGTCCGAAGCCACAGAGCTCGCCCTTCTGCTTCTTTATCTTGAGCCGCGTCCCCCTCCCGATGCTCAGGGGGAGGGGCCGAGCGAGCGTGTTCGCAGAGCCTTCCCCTTGGACCCATGCTCAGTCCTCGTCATGGATAGACGACTCTGAACTGAAGGCTGGTCGGGTAAGTCTTGGATGGGGGAGCAGGCAGCGTGGTGGCCGTGTTGGGGACAGCTGCGGCGGGACGCCTGCCGCCGCGCTTCCCGCTTCTTTAGCCTTGACGGAGCTCCATGCGGTTGACATCGCGCCGGGATCTATGTTGGAGGTGCAGCGTCGCAGCGGTCCGCGGTTCCTGTGTTCCTTCTTCAAGGTGATGGAGAAAAGACGCCCACACGGCCACCACGGGCGTGCGTATGGTTGCAGCCGTGTGTCCTCGTTTATCGCGGTGAAGCTCTCCTCCCGCAGCATTTTGGATGGAGCGTACGGGAGGGAGTCCTTCATCTACGCTTGCTCTTCTAAGGCGGGGGATGGAATTCCCCGCCCTTGGCCACCGGGGACAACCATGCTCTCTGTGGGGTCCCCGGGTTGCCGTGCCTGGAGCTTGGGTGATGGCGGGGGCGTCTCCTCGAGTGGTGGCGATGAGGAAGACGATGGCAGTCGGGGACCTACGACGCATCAAGAGCACGGATGAGGTCTCCGACGTGTCACGTTCCTCGGCAGCACCATCATCACCAGCTCGGCTCCGGCAGCGCCACCATCTGCACCTGACCTCTGCCTTCTTTCCCCTTGTCGATCTTGTCCGCTCCATCGGCTTCGCCTGCCCTGCCTGGGGACAGGGCCCTTCTGCTCGCCGGTCGCGTCCCTCTGGTCCTGGCTGGGAAGCGTCGAATCTCGTCCAGGCGCTCCTTTTGCCCTCTGTTCCTTATCCACCTAATCCCTAAGAGGAGAGGGACAAGAAAGGCATTACGGGGCATTTATCTTTTTTGTAAGCCAAAAATGTAGGTGTTTGCCAAATTTTAGTTGATCAGAATGTAATTTCTTATCCACTTTGTATTGGAAATGAATGAGAAAAAGTGATGTCTTTCTTTCGCAAGTACTATCCCCTTTCCTTCCTTGTTTATACTGCATTGGTATGTTTTGTCTTTGCTACACGGAGCTGCTTGCCGGGTCATCATTCAAACCACGAGCGCCAAAAAGGGAAACGAGCCCCCGGCAGCAGGTTGGCGTTGTTCCCCGGGAGAGCTCCTTGTCGGTGTTGGCGCCGCCACCCCTCCCCACAGTCGTTAGACAAGGACAGGGGGACGGCTCGTCCCGACAAGGGTTTTCACCACGTGGACCACTCCACCACCCGCAGTAAGGAAGATACTAGGGATTTTCTTGAGGAATCGAAAGGTACTGAACTTGGGATATGCGATATACTTATCTTTTCCAAGTAGTATCCCCTTTTAGAGTGTGGTGGGCCGCCATCCTTGTTTCTTTGTTTCCCTTCCCTGTTTTTCTGATGGTCAAACATGTAGGGTGAGAACAGTAACAAAGATTATGGGTTCATCAGGTATTCTAGCTAATCTTTATAACTCAGAAGCAATAATATTGCAATCATGAAAAAATGCGTAATGAGCATGTAAAAATGATGATATGATGCAATGCCTAGCTTTATTATTGTTGCACAGGGTCTGCGCCTGGCTTTGTACAAAGGGTTACATGCAACATCGGCAAGGCTTGTACAAAAGGTGGCTGTCGGGGATTGAACCCGGCAGCCGCGCCTTATGGGTAGAACTTAGGAAGATGCTCAATGTTCCATGAGTTAAGCACCTTGGTGCCATCTTCGGTCTCCAGACGGACTGCGCCAGGTCTGGTGACTCGTACTACCCGGTAAGGGCCTTCCCACTTCGGCATCAACTTGTTAGCACCCTTGGCGGACTGAACCCGCCTAAGGACAAGGTCGCCTTCCTCAAGGCTCCGGGCGTGGACCCTGCGGCGCATGGCTTGCTGGTAACGTGCAGCACGCATCGCAACCCGGAGACGGTCTTCCTCGAGGAGCGTGGCATCGTCATGCCGTAGCTGCTGTTGCTCCACTTCATCATAGGCAAGCACTCGAGGTGACCCGTATATGAGTTCCGTGGGGAGTACTGCTTCCGCCCGTACACTAGGGAGAAGGGCGTCTGGCGAGTAGCTCGATTTGGTGTCGTTCTGAGGGACCAAAGAACCACCGGCAGTTCGTCTATCCAGCGCATGCCGCTCTTCCGCAGCTTATCGAAAGTCCTTGTCTTGAGCCCTCGCAGCACTTCAGCATTCATCCTCTCGACTTGCCCATTGCTTCTTGGGTGAGCAACAGAGGCGAAGGAGACCTTGCTTCCAAGGCTTTGGATATATTGCATGAAGGCGCGGCTCGTGAACTGGGTGTCGTTGTCGGTGATCACTCTGTTAGGCACTCCAAAGCGGCACACCAGTCCTTTCATGAACTTGATAGCTGACTGCGTGGTCACCTTTCTCACTGGTTCCACCTCAGGCCACTTTGTGAACTTGTCGGTTGCCACGAAAAAGAACTCAAAGCCCCCGACAGCACGGGGGAAGGGGCCCAGAATATTGAGCCCCCAGACCGAGAATGGCCAGGATAGAGGGATTGTTTACAGGGCTTGTGCTGGTTGATGGATGTTCTTGGAAAGGAACTGGCAGGCTTCACACTTGGTGACCAGCTCAGTGGCGTCCTGGAGGGCAGTGGGCCAATAGAAACCCTGTCGGAAAGCTTTCCCGGCAAGGGCCCTTGATCCAATGTGGGAACCACATACTCCTCCGTGAATCTCCGCCAACAGCTTCAGTCCATCCTCCCGGCAGATACACCTGAATTTCACACCGTTCGGTTGTCTTCTGTATAGGGTGTCATTGACAAACTGGTACATACTTGACCGATAGGCTACTCTTTCGGCTTCCTCTTGCTCTTTGGGGAGTTCTCCTGTTTGAAGGAAATGGACTATATGTTGTGCCCAGGTTGGAGCCTGTGGCTCGACAACAAGGACTAAAGGCGTCTCTTCATCTCCGGGAGCGCTTGTCTCAACCGCGAGAACCTGAGGTCCTGCGGGAGGGAGCTGCTCATTAACCTGAACGGGATTTTCCCTGACAGCTTCTCTACCAGCGGCTTCGGGAAGCTCTGCTGGGAAATGCTTGCCGGAGTTCAGCTTCCTTCTCTTCTTGGACATCGCTGATGGGGATACTGATGGTTGAGCGAGGCGGAGAACAAAAGTCCCTGGTTCCACAGGAAGTTTCTGTGCAGCGCACTTCGATAGATGGTCAGCAATGCAGTTTTCTGCTCGTGGCACGTGCTCTGTTTGCAGCCCATCGAAATGCTCCTCCAATTTCCTCACTTCTTCCACGTATGCCTCCATCAGCGTGCTCTGGTAATCCTTGTTGACTTGCTTCACCACAAGATGAGAATCTCCTCGGACGATCAGCCTCTTTATTCCCAACTCCACCATGATTCTAAGTCTGGCAAGGAGCCCCTCGTACTCAGCGGTATTGTTGGTGGCTTCCTCCCGGGGAAAGTGCATTTGGAAAACGTACTTGAGGTGCTCTCCGGTAGGGGCAATGAGGAGCACGCCGCTCCAGCGCCCTGCAGTGAGAAAGCGCCGTCAAAGTACATGATCCAATCCTTGGGTGCTTCTTTGTCGGGGAGGGTTGTCTCCGGAGCTTCATCATCTGGCGTGGGTATCCATTATACAATAAACTCCGCCAACGCCCTGCTTTGAATGGTGGAAGTGCTCTCATACTTCAATCCGAAACTCGACAATTCTAATGGCCACTCAACTATCCTGCCAGTGGCTTCGGGGTTCCTTAGTATGCGTTGCAACGGAAAACGGGTAATAACTGTTATCTCATGGGCTTGGAAGTAGTGGCGCAGCTTCCTCGAGGCCATGATGAGGCCGAAGATTAGCTTTTGTACTCCAGAGTACCTTGATCTAGCCCCTGTAGTAGGGAACTGACAAAGTACACGGGCCGCTGCACCATTTTCTTCTTTCCACCTCTTTGGATCCGCTGTCGATCATTTGCTGAGGTCCCCCTTGATCTGTATCGAGTCCTGTCGCGGATGTTTCTTTCTCATCCCCGGCAGCATCAGCAGCAGCTGCTGAATCTCCATCCACTTCCCGCTGCGCCACCAGCGCTGCACTAACCACTTGATTCGTTGCTGCCAAATATAGCAGCAATGGCTCTTGCGGTTTAGGAGTGACCAAGGTGGGAGCAGAGGATAGGTAATTCTTCAGGTCTTGCAGCGTTGCATCTGCCTCCGGGGTCCACTTCATCGGGCTGGCCTTCTTCAAGATCTTGAAGAACGGCAGGGCGCATTCAGCAGACTTGGAGATGAACCTACTCAACGAGGCAACACGTCCGGTCAAGCGTCTGATATCCTTGATAGTCTTGGGTGCCTGTATCTACTCAATTGCCTTGATCTTGTCAGGATTGGCTTCTATCCCTCGCTGAGATATAAAGAACCCGAGCAGCTTGCCAGAGGGGACACCGAACACGCACTTTTCAAGATTGAGCTTCAGGTTGATCTTGCGCAAGTTCGCAAAAGTTTCTTACAGATCTTGTATGAGATTGGCTTCATCCTTGGTTTTGACCACGATGTCATCCATGTAAGCCTTCACATTTCTATGCAGCTGAGGTCCAAAACCAATCTGAACGGCTCTGGTGAAGGTTGAACCAACACTCTTTAACCCGAAGGGCATACGCACAAAACAGTACGTGCCACAGGGAGTTATGAATGCGGTCTTCTCCTCATCTTCCTTAGTCATAAATATCTGGTTGTATCTGGAGTAGGCATCCAAGAAGGAAAGCAAGTCACATCCGGAGGTGGAATCAACAATCTGATCTATGCGCAGCAAGGGAAAAGGGTCCTTCGGGCAAGCTTTGTTCAAGTCAGTGAAGTCTATGCAAAGCCTCCATTTCTCATTTGCCTTACGTACCACCACCGGGTTTGCCAGCCAAGTTGGATGCAGTACCCCTCTGACCAAACCAGCTGCTTCAAGTTTCTTGATTTCCTCGGCAATGAACTGCTGCCGCTCCAGAGCTTGCTTCCTAACCTTTTGCTTGATGGGTTGGGCATGAGGACAGACAGCAAGGTGGTGCTCCATTACCTCCCTGGGAACACCGGGGATGTCAGATCGTTGCCATGCAAACACATCGACATTCTCCCGCAAGAAGGTAATGAGCGCGCTTTCCTATTTGTCAGTAAGGGTGGCACTGATGGTGAACGTGCCACCAGTGTCGTCCAGCCTTGCCAGGATCTTCTTTGTCTCAGGATAGGTGGCCTTGGTCTTCTTGCTAACGGAACTCCCCGGCTGGTCATCGTCGGGCGCGGCGCACTCCGAAGAGGCGCGCTTCCCGGAGTCCTTTCCGGTGTTCCTGCTAGCCTTCTTCAATTTCTCTGTGTCCTTGGCGGGAGCTAGGATTTCTATGGCTTCAGCTGCTACCGCGTCACGATACATCTGGTCCACGCAGATAACTGCGTTCTTCTTGTCGGATGGGATGGAAATGACCCCAATGGGCCCTGGCATCTTTAAGGTGTTGTAGGCGTAGAGGGATGCCGCCATGAACTTTGCCAGAGCTGGGCGTCCGAGGATTCCGTTGTAAGGCAGCGGGATCTCAGCGACGTTGAACACTATTCTCTCTGTCCGGAAGTTTAGTTCCCCGCCAAACGTCACAGGCAGAGTGATCTTTCCCTTGGGTCGGCTCCTGTCGGGGTTGATTCCTTGGAATGTACCCGTAGCCTCGAGCTCTTCATCAAGGATCTGCAGTTTCTCAGGCACTTTAGGGGAGATTAAGTTCAATCCCGCCCCGCCGTCAACAAACATCTTGGATACCTTGAGGTTGCGGATTGTCGGAGAAACCAACAATGGCAAGCACCCAACCGTACTGGTACGGTCGGGATGATCCTCTTCGTCCAAGATGATAGGCGTGCGGGACGATTTGAGTGGCTTCCTAGATTCTGCAGTTGGTTCCACAACATTGGCCTCGCGTGCCCACTGCTTGAGCTGGCGGTGAGAGGAATGCAAGGACGCACCCCCGTCAACGCACATGGCTTCGGTTGCTTTCTGAAACTCCATGTCGCTAGAATCCTCATCATCCTCCTCATCCTCACTCATATCGTCTGTTTCTTTCTTCTCTCGGCCACTTGCGGGTTTTTCCTTTTGCTGCGGCGACCTCCTCTGCCACCACGGCCTTTCCCAGCAGCATCGTCCTGGCCTTTCTCTTTGCCGCGCTTCTCGTACTCGGCCCTCTGCTTCTCAACAAGTTGCTCGACCTGTCAGCATTCTTGGAGATCATGGCCCTTGGTGCGGTGAATTTTGCAGTACGGCCCGTCGGACTTCCCGGTCTTCTCAGCGGCAGCAGCCTCCTAGCAATCAGCGCACGCGGCAGCTCCCTTGCCGGGGGTTTCGGCTTTCGCCTTCTTGCCTGCACCGAGGTCTTCGGAGCTCTCGACAGCCAATACTGCTTTTCCCTTGCGCTTCTTGTTGCGCTTCCCGCTTCTTCCCTTCGGGTCGAGGGCATCGTCGTCGTCATCGGAGTCCACTCCGATGCTTGCCTCTTCCCCGGTGTCGGATTTCGGGCTCCGCAGAACCCAAAGAGGTTCGAACACAGGGGCGTGTGCGAAGATCCCCACCAGCTTCGATCCCAAGCTCACAGCTCGATAGCCAAGCTCGACGAACTCGCTCGATGGCGAGGAAGAAGATAGCACACGAGGATTTACCCAGGTTTGGGCCGCTGCGAAGCGTAAAACCCTACTCCTGCTTTTGGTGGATTGCTTCACGAGGAGGTTTGTGGATGAACTAGTACAGTGGTGAGTTGCCTCGCGAGGGCGCTCGGGTGGTTTCGCATTCGTCCTCTCTCCGCGGGGTGGCCTAGCCCAATTTATAGCGACCCGGGTCCTCTTCCCTTATCGCAATGGCGGGAAGGGATCCCACAATGGCCAAATTCGAAAGGGGACAGGAGGTACATCTTATCCTGACGAAAGGTGGTCTTTGCCTGCAAAGTAGCTGGCGGTGGCGCGGTAGTGGGCTCGCTGGTGACATTCGTCCTGCCGAGCCCGCTGGTCTTGGTCTCGTTGCACCAGAATGGAAACCTTTGGCAGGATGCCTTGGGAACCCACGTACGCCCTTGCCTCCTTTGCACCAAAGAGGAAACTGTCTCCTCTGCGCGCTGGTGCCCGCCTGGCCCGCCTTGCGTCATCCTTGACCTCTAGAGGCCGAGCATTGCATAGAGATCTCCGCCGCTCAGGAGAGGGCCTTGGGAGGCCTCCTCCTTCCGGGAGCCTTGGCGTTGTCCTCCTCACGAGGGTGGGGCTCTCGCGAGGGCCTTGTCTTGAGCGAAACCTCGTCGGGCCATACGGACCATCGAGGCGGGCCACGCCCTGGGCCGCAGGCAGGCAAGTCTAGGTACCCCCGTTCCCAGGATGCCGACAGTAGCCCCCGGGCCCAAGGCGCGCTCGAGTTGGCTTTGGGGTGAAGCCGAAGAAGACGGACTGAAGCGCCGCGGGCCCTTATCGCCTACGGGCCAGGCCTGGCGCACGATGCGCGGTTGGATGCAGATGTCCCCGCTCCCGTGTCTCCTCGGCAACTACCCGAACCAACAAAATCCTGACGTCCGGTGTCGAGCCATTATTGATTTCCTTCTATGCGTTCTTGCTCCTTCTTCCAGATCCCCATCCTTTGCGAGAACCTCTCCAGATCTCAGCACTGCACCGTCTTCCTTCTCGCTTCCTCAGCCTCGAGGACTCCTTGATGGCTCCCGCCAGTAAGTCGAAACTCGAGGCTCAGAGCTCGGTCTCCGCTTCCATCTCGCCGGCGCTCTTGGAGTACACCATAGCCAAGGACGGGGACCTCGCCCCGGTGCTTCCGTCGACGGCGGATGATACCAATGAGCGGGGGCGGACCTTGATATGGTGCGGCTCCACGGAGAAGCACTGTCTGGCCAAGTCGGTCTACCCTTTCTTCCTCCACAACATCTTCTCCGGGCTCGTCCCGCCCTTCTCTGCGTTCTTCACCGCCGTCCTCGAGCACTACGGGATCCAGGCTCTCCATCTTCAACCCAACTCCATCCTGCTCCTATCTGTCTTTGCCTTCTACTGCGAGGCCTTCGTGGGCGTGAAGCCTTCGGTGGCCCTGTTCCGCCATTTCTTCAGCTTGCGGCTTCATGACGGCGCTCAGCAGTCGGCATGCGTCTCCTTCATCGCGGTCCAGAGCAGGAACATGCTCTTAAAGGCCGGGAAGAAGGTGGAGAACTTCAGGCACCGCTGGGCCCTCTTGGATCTCAAGAGCGTCAACTCCCGCCTGGAGCTTCTAAAGGGGCTGCCGGAGAAGACTCCTGCATGGAGCTCCGCAAAGCTCTCCGACCCCCAGGCCAAGCCCGTCCTGGAGCGGATCACTCGAGACATCAGCGCCAGGAATTTGACCGGGGGAATGATAGTGAAGGAGTTCTTGGCGCAACGCCTGGCGCCCCTCCACTCTCATTCGAGGCCCATGTGGGACTATCAAGGCGGTGGTGACGACATCAGGCTTCGCTCCGCACGCCTGACCTCCGAGGAGTTGAACAGGGTTATGGCGACCCTGCTCAACGGCGACCCCGGGGACCTTCCTGAGGTCTACGCCGCGCTATACTGCCGCGACGACAATGCCGATTTGGTCGCCGCGATGCCCATCTTCGATGAGCTGGGGCTCTCTCTAGCCGAGTGCCCTAGCGCCCCTGTGGCGGTGTCCTCCGACGACACCGCGGATGAGGAAGACTCGGAGGGGACAGCGGATGACGATCTGGAGGAAGTGTCCCCTCCATTGCGGAGTGCGCTTCTCCGCGGCTTCGATGACGACGATGCCAGCGAGCCTCCTACTGCAAGTCCTCCGCGACTCGCCAGGGTCCTCAAGGGGCCCGGGCCCACACCTCGGGCTGTACAGTCCGCCTGCCGGGTGACCCCGAGGAAACGCGAGGCCGGGCCTCCTCCGGAGTACCCAGCTCGCGCCAGCAAGGTGGCTGGAGCGCCCGCCTCGCCCCTGCCCGAGCTGCAGCCTGTGGGCGAGGCAGCCGCGTCTGGGGCTGGTGTGACTTCTCCGGCCGCGGCCCCCACGCGCGGTTCTTCTGCACCCCCACACGACGGCGCCTCCCCGGAGAAGGGCGGGGGCATTCCCGCCTTCGCCGAGGTGGAGAAAAAGAGGAAGTGGGTCGACGTCGAGGAGTAAGTAGTCCTGCTTAGTTTTTGGCCGCCTTCCGGTCGTTTTTGTGCTGATGGTCCCTTCTTTGCTTGGCAATCAGGAGCGCCGCCGCGCTGAAGGCGAAGAATAAGAAGGCGGGCTCTAGACGAAGGTGCCTTCCGACGTGACGCCCGTTCCTGGTGCCCTGCCGACGCCTGATGAGGCATCGGATGTCGCGGGCGAGGAGGCTCGCGGGGCGACTCTCCTTGTCACGGCCGTGGAGCCCCCGATGCCCGTTGGAAGAGGCTGCTTCTGCCCTTGGGGGCGCGTCCGCGCCGTTGCCTGAGGGGCCAGCCCCCGAGGGCCAGCTGGCTGTAGGACCGTCCGTCTCTGCCTTGTCTGTGGTAGTAGTGCAGCCTCCGGCGCCTTCTGCTCTCCATGCTTCTGCCCCCCTGGAGGCGACTCCTGCCGCCACGCAGGCGC
This sequence comes from Elymus sibiricus, assembly GCA_039707655.1. Taxonomy (NCBI): domain Eukaryota; kingdom Viridiplantae; phylum Streptophyta; class Magnoliopsida; order Poales; family Poaceae; genus Elymus; species Elymus sibiricus. The sequence goes on from CM077663.1 coordinate 208,507,141, forward strand.
CACCTCCGGGCCGGGCCCTGGTGCCTCCGACTTGTGGCCCTCCAGTCGAGTCAGGTGCCCTGGATGGGGCCTACGCCACCCTGGATCAGGTCTGAGACGCCCTCGGGGGCGCCGACGTTCGCCTCGCGAAGGAGCGCTTGGGGCTTTTTTCTGGGTGGCTCCAGTCCGACACCTCAGCCGTGGCGGTTTGGAACCAAGCCGAGGCCACCGCGGCTGAGAGCGGGAAGGAAGTCGCGTCAGCCAAGGCAGCCCGCAACGCGGCGCTGGCCGATGCAGCGTCTGCCGTGAAGCGCTGCGATGAGACGGAAGTCCGCCTGAAGGCTCTTCAGGAGGAAAGGACTGCGCTCGCGGAACGGCTTCGCCGGCGGGAGGAAGACCTCAAGACCTGCGAGGCCAAGTTTGCTGACCGTGACTCCGCGCTGTCCAAGGCGGCGGCCGACCAAGCCGCGGAGCGCAAGCATCTGGACATGCTGAAGGAGGAAGTAGCTGCGGAGAAGGCTCGGCTCGACTCCAGGAAGAAGACTCTTGTCGCGGCTGAGGAAAGGAAGACTGCGGAGCTTGGTGCCCTCCCCTCCGTCGAGCTCAAGCTCCGTCAAGCGCTAAACTCCATCTGCCTGGGGGATTCACGGAACCCCTGGTGGCTCCTGAGAGCGGCTTCATGGGACTCTCTTCAAAGCTCGTCGAGGTGCTTGCGGGTGCCGTCGCCAGGGTGGAGAACGTCTTGGAGAGTGAGTGCCGCGACCTCTTCTCCGCGGCCGCGACGTGCGTCTTCAGCCACCTCTACCTTCGCGAGCCGAGTATCGACTTCGGCTCCGTGACCCGCCCGATCGATCCTGGGGTTCTCGCCGCTACGGCGACGGCCATGGAGGCGCTGATGAAGAAGTTTGCATGCGTCGCCGTTCCCTCACCTCCTCCTGCGGCTGCAAGGGTTAGTGACGATGATGACAATGGCAGCGACGTCGACGACGAACTCCCCACGGTCGGGACGAGCGGTGGCACCAGCTCCTCCTAGCTCCTCTTCCTAGGTCTTCTCTTGTAACGTTCATCGTGCCTCGTGGAGGCGTTAGACTTGTTTGCATTTCGGGAGACATTTTAATGCTTGTAATGACTGCTAAATTATGTGGTTTCTTTCCTCGCCTTGTTTCCTTCCTGCTTGTTGTAGCGCTCTGCGTCGGCAGTGCCCGGTCCCGCGCATACATCGATCGCCGTTGGGGCGTCCGGATCACCAGGACGGTGCCAAGGGGCGAGGGGCTACGTGACCAGTGAGGCTCCTGAGTCGCGATGCTCGGGAGCCCCCCTTGACGTACGAGCAGCCCTCATGATGGGAACGTGGCGAAGACGGGGTTGGCTTGGAGATTTGGAGCGCCTTGAGCTCTACGTCGGCAGGGCCCGATCCCGCGCATACCTCAACCGCCGTTGGGGCGTCCGGATCACCAGGGTGGTGCCAAGGGGTGAGGGGCTACGTGACCAGTGAGGCCCCTGAGTCGCGATGCTCAGGGGTCCCCCTTGACGTACGAGCGGCTCCCATACCTTTCCTCGCCATCTTTCGCCTAAGAGGGACGCGTGAAGACCAGGTATCAGGGACCTGGGAAGGTGGCGCGCGCCAGGCCCGGCCTGAGCGTAGCCCCCATGTAGCCCCCTCACGCGGGCATCTCAGGGGAATGCGGCGAGACGGGGCCGCGAGGAGCCATCCTGAGGTTGGATGCAGCCGCTAGGGCGCCCTCAGTTGTTTATCCACCAGCGCGAAGCATGGGGCTTCCACGTTGCGTGGGCATAGCCGCTGAGCGACAGTGTTGTCCGCCAGCGCGGAGCATGGGGCTTCCACTTGGGCGTGGGAATGGGGGGCCCCGGCTCCTGAGCCCCCCGGGCGTGTACATCCCATTAAGTTCATACACGTGGCTTGCACGGTAGAACTGGAAGGTGTATCTGGGCACTCATGAGCCAGCGCGGGTCTCACGAGGCCCTACCTCAAAGGCGGGTTGCGCCTGAGTCTTTCGGTAGAGGGCGCCATTGCAAGTCCTGTATATTTTGGAGAGACCTGCGCTGAATGGATTTCCAAGGGCCACCGCATGAGAAGGCCGTACACCAATGACCCCAGGAGGTGACGTGAACGGGGCCGGCTCGCCAGACAGAGCTCGGCCATTGGATTTATCGACGCTGCAGGGATGGACCCGAGCATAGACGCCGTGCCCAGTCTTCTCATGTGACAACTCCGAGGAGAAAACACCCGGCGCGCGGCTCCCGTGGCGGCAAAACGCCGACTGTGGTTGTAGGAACCGTGTCGCGTGCTCTGACTCACCCACTCTCGATTAGCTCATGCGAGGACAAAGCACCAAGGACCACGGGAGGTGACGTGCACGGGGCTGGCCCGCGAGACAGAGTTCGATCGCTTGGATTTATCAACGCTGCAGGAACGGACCCGAGCACAGACGCCGTGCCAGCCCTTAATCACTAGGCGGCCGAAGGCAGGATCATTAGGGCGTGACGACATTCATGGTGGCGAAGCACCAAGCATGCAGGTTGGAATATTTAGGAAATTGATCAAATGCATGAAAGGTGCTGGTACATGCGTAAATGATGCGGCTGCGGGAACGGGCCCTAACCGCCTCAGGATGATGCAGCCCGATGGGCACCCTCAAATTGAGCAAACCAAAAAGTTACCTGGTACGAACCAAAAAGTCACCTGGCAGCAGTACCGATGAAGCGTCGAGGTAGTCGTCGGAGCTTGGCCGTGCATCTCCGTGAGCCCAACCTTCATGAGCCCAACGCCTCCCGAGGCTCGGGGCCCTTGCTCGGGCCTGGCGCCTCCTCCAGCACCTCGCGGCGCCGGACCCCATAGGGCACGAGCATGGCCTGAGCAAGGCGTTGAAACGTGGCGCCCGCGTTCATCAGACCAAAAGGCATGCAGACGTAGATGCATGGGTAGACTCCGCCGCGACCGACGCACGACGGCCAGAAGATGTCCTGGGATGCGGCCCTGTTGATGCCGGGTACGTCGACGCAGACGCTAGGCTCGCCGCCCGAGCCGGCGACGGTGGTCGCGCTTGGTGATGCAGGGTGACGCCCGCCGCGCATGGACTGCGCTTCCTGAAGCTCCTCAATTGCACTGGCGATGAACTCCCGCGAACTTGGCGCCCCGCACCGTGCTCCTTGCTTGGGTGGACGCGTGTCGAAACGCGCCTCCAGGTTGTGCCCGAGCACCTCCCTCGTCTCACTGGTCAGGTCGGTAGTCTTCCAGGTGGAAACCCCTAGGCTTGACCCAAGGGAAGCGTCGGGCGCGCCTTCCTATGCGAGGGAGGGAGGGGCCTTGGCCCCGGGCGCGGAGCCTGAGGCGTCGTCCTTGGAGGGTTCAGCCCCCTGGCGCCCCTTGGAGAGGAGCTGCTTCTTCTTCTTGGGGACATCCTCGCGAGGCAGGACGTCCCCTTCGTCGTCTGAGTGCTCAGCCGCTGCGGCACGGTAGGCGCGCTCGAGGGAGCAAACGACATCCTTCTCATCACAGGCGATGGTGATGATGCCACCACTCCCCGACATCTTGAGGATGTTGTAGCCATGGTGAGTCACCGCCATGAATTTGGCGAGGGCGGCGTACCCGAGGATCGCGTTATACGGGAGGTGGAAGTGGGCGACGTCGAAGACGATGAGCTCCGTGTGGTAGTTGTTACGCCCGCCGAAGGTGACCGGCAGGCGCACTTGCCCGATGGGGACAATGGAACCATCAGTGACCCCTGACAAAGGCTTGGTTGGCATGAGTTGGTCGTATGGCACTTGGAGCGTCTCAAATATCTCGATGGAGAGGACATTGAGCCCCGCGCCACCATCGATGAGGGTCTTGGTGACGAGCACATTGCTGATGGTAGGCGTGCACAACATGGGGAGCGCGCCCGCCATGGCTGAACACCTGAGTTGATCCTTGGAGTCAAAGGTGATGGCGCACTGGGGCCACTTGAGGGGGCGCGCTGCCTCGAGCTTCGGGAGAGCCGCGTTCACCTCCTGCGAGACCTGCTTGAAGATGCAGTTCGATGCTGGGGCCTGAGCGCCGCCCAGGATGCAAGCTATTGCCTTGACCTCCTGGAAGCCCCCAGCCCCGTCGTTCTGCCAGTCTTCTTCCTTCCTCCTATGTGGCGGCGGAGCGGGAAGGCCGGCCTCACGAGGGCGGGCCTCACGAGGCTGACCGCGACGTGACCCCTCCGGAGGTTCGTCGCGCCAGCGGTCCTCCCGAGCTTGATCGCACCAGCGGTCCTCCCGAGGCCGGTCATGCCACTCCTGGCGTGGGTCTTGACTATCCCAGCGGCCTCCGCCGGGGCCTCCACCGCGACCATAGCCACGGTCGCCACGCCCAGGGCGTCGACCGAAATGCTTGTCACGGACCGCCCTGAGCTCTTGACAGTCGATGGTGTTGTGGCTATTGGTGCCATGGAAGATGCAGAATGGTCGCCCTCCCGCGGGGGGTTCCTCGTCTCGACTGCGCTTTGCCTCAGGTTCCGCCGCCAGCACTACAGGGGCCTTACGCTTCGTCTCCTTGGTCTAGGTCTTCTTGTCTTCGGGGTCTGCCTCCGGAAGCTCTAGGAGTGAGAGGCGTCCCTCTTCGGCCTTTGCGCACTTGTTCGCCAAGTTGAACATCTCCAGAGCTAAGCAGAGGTCGTCGTTCATGGCAAGCTCCTCCCTCATCCTGAGGTCCCTGACGCCGTCGGTAAATGCCGAGATGATGGCCTCATCCGACACCCTCGGGATCTTGAGGCGGACGGTCGTGAAGTGTTGTATGTACTTGTGCAAGGTCTCACCCGGCTGTTGCTTCCCGCGACGCAGGTCAGACACAGCAAGGGCGCGGTCGCGGGTGCCTCGGAAGTTGGCGACGAAACGCTCGCGCAGGTCGTCCCAGGAGGTGATTGACTTCTCCGGAAGGTTGAGGAGCCAGGAGAGCGTGACGCCCTTGAGGGCCATAGGAAACCAGCTAGCCATGACCTTGTCGTCTCCACCGGCCGCCTGGATGCTTAGCGAGTAGAGCTGTAAGAACTCTGCGGGATCTGGGGTGCCGTCGTAGCGAGGAGGCAGGTCGGGCTTGAACTTGCAGGGCCACACGGCCGGATGCAGCTCCGGGGCGATGGCGCGGCAACCCACTGGACCCGCGGGCGCCGCGGGCACGGGAGGGGCCCGGTCTTGGTGTTCCCGTGCTGCTGCCTCCAGGGGCGCACGGTCGTGACGCTAGCGCAGCGGCGCGGGGAGCGCACGCGTGTCAGCGCACGGCCGCGGCACCACCTGGCAGCTTACTTCATCTCTCACCCCCGTCGGGGGCCCGCGCGGCTGGTCGCGTGGGCATGCTTCACGCCTGGGCTCGGGGTCGACGTCGCACTGGGGAGGAGGGGGCGGCGCATCCGGCGGCGCTGACGAGCTCCGCGATGCGCCCGAGCCAGTCGTCGTAGCGGTTGGGGGCAGGGCGGTAACGCAGCAGCTCGCGCGCCATGAGGAGCGCGCCCGACTCGCGCGCCGGCCCGGGGCGAGCGTGGGAGGACGACCCAGTAACTGGAACGATCAATGGGGTGGCGGTGCGGCCGTCGCGCCGCACGGTGACCGGCTGCGACGAGTCCTGCTGTTCGTGGACATCTGGGCCCGTGGCGGCGTTGGCCACAGCGGAGGCGGATCGGCGCGGGGCAGTGCGGCCCACCGGAGCTGTCTGGGTGACACGAGCAGCACGGCGCTCGGCGCGGGCTCGGCGAGCGTCAGCCATCGGAGCGGTGGAGCGCACAAGGAGCGAAGTTTGAGGAAGACTTCGACATGCCCCCTACCTGGCGCGCCAAATGTCAGATTTCGGTCTCCGCAAAACCCAAAGAGGTTTGAACACTGGGGCGTGTGCGAAGATCCCCACCAGCTTCGATCCCAAGCTCACAGCTCGATAGCCAAGCTCGACGAACTCGCTCGATGGCGAGGAAGAAGATAGCACATGAGGATTTACCCAGGTTCGGGCCGCTGCGGAGCGTAAAACCCTACTCCTGCTTTTGGTGGATTGCCTCACGAGGAGGTTTGTGGATGAACTAGTACAGTGGTGAGTTGCCTCGCGAGGGCGCTAGGGTGGTGTCGCATTCGTCCTCTCTCTGCGGAGTGGCCTAGCCCTATTTATAGCGACCCGGGTCCTCTTCCCTTATCGCAATGGCGGGAAGGGATCCCACAACGGCTAAATTCGGAAGGGGACAGGAGGTACATCTTATCCTGACGAAAGGTGGTCTTCGCCTGCAAAGTAGCTGGCGATGACGCGGTGGTGGGCTCGCTGGTGACATCCGTCCTGTCGAGCCCGCTGGTCTTGGTCTCGTTGCACTGGAATGGAAACCTTTGGCGGGATGCCTTGGGAACGCGCGTACGCCCTTGCCTCCTTTGCACCAAAGAGGAAACTGTCTCCTCTGCGCGCTGGTGCCCGCCTGGCACGCCTTGCGTCATCCTTGACCTCCCGAGGCCGAGTATTGCATAGAGATCTCCGCTGCTCAGGAGGGGGCCTAGGGAGGCCTCCTCCTTCCGGGAGCCTTGGCGTTGTCCTCCTCGCGAGGGCCTTGTCTTGAGCGAAACCTTGCCGGGCCATACGAACCGTCGAGGCGGGCCACGCCCTAGGCCGCAGGCAGGCAAGTCTAGGTACCCCCGTTCCCAGAACGCCGACACCCGGGAAGTCGCCTTCCTTCTTCAGCTCGAGCACATTTATCCGCCAAGGTGTAAAGCTCATTAACAGTCTTGGGGAGCTTGACATTTATCTTGGCTCGCATCCTCCTATTGCGCACGTTCGAATGGAATGCGGCAATCACTGCTGCGGGAGGTATCTCTGGGATGTTGCAGTGCACTCGGCTGAATCTCTGGATATACTTCATCAAGGTTTCTCCCTCCTTTTGTGGGAGGACTTGGAGATCACTGGGCTGGCCTGGTTCTTGATGACCACCGGTGAAGGTGCCAACGAAATCGTTGCATAGATCAGCGCATGACGAAATTGAATTTCCCGGCAGGTGCATCAGCCACGATCTCACGTTCGGCTTAAGTCCCAAAGGGAAATAGTTGGCGAGCACCTTTCATCTCTTCCTCCTGCAGCTTGAACAGCTATCGTGTATATGCCCAAGAACTCTGCAGGGTTCAGCTTCCCGTCGTATTTCTCAGGCAGCTCAGGCTTGAAAGCTCGGGTCGATGGCCAGCGGACCCGTGGCAGCTCGCTAGTGAAGGCAGGGCAACCAACCTCGTAGGGAAGGTACCCACCAGCATTGGGTGCGGGGTCGCCGACGTCTGGACCATTGCGCTTGTCGAATTGACGGTGCGCTTCCCGGCGTCGCTCGATGGTTATGCGTGCGTCTTCTTTCCGTCGGTCTTCAAGGACACGCCGTTGATCCTGGTGGTCGCGCGGGCCAGACGAGACTATGGACGCCTCGTCGTCCTCATCAGCATGTGAGGCTTGCCTCGGCTGCCTCTGGGCCTGTTGTCGTGGAGGGGACTGAACCGTTGGGGTGGCCCCTTCGACGCGCTCGCCGGCCCGGGCTGTTGCTGCTGTTCACATACGTCGCGACGGCTCTGCATGCTGAGTCTTGTTGGCTTCAATGAAAGAAATCAAACTCTGAATGGTGGCTCTCCATTCGTCCATCTTATCAGCTGCTGGCATGAAGTTTAGCAGCATTTGGACTCGCGCCATGGCTTCCTCTGCGGTGCTCGGCATGGCGAAAGAGGCGGACCGCGACGTCGCTCGACTCCTGGTAGGGCCAAGAGAAGCGTCGCCGCGTTCTTGATGCCGTGTGCCATTCGCCGGAGCTGTCTGGGGTGCAGGGGGCTGAACCTGTGGGGCTGCGGCTCTGCTCAGTGCTCCGCCACGTTCCGCATGAGGTGCACGCCCAGTAGTCTCGCCGGCGACGGGTGCGGCCGGAGGATCACGGCTCGCACCGGACCAAGCGCCGCCGAGGCGGCCGCGGCCATCCGCGTGGCGGGGAGGTGACGGATGGTTGTTTTCCTTGCCCGTGGCGTCGGGGCCGAGCTCGCCATGTTGTTGTTGTAGTCGCTCCTCTCCGGCGCCTCCTGCTCCATCTCCAGCCGTGAAGGACTGGACACGGGCGCCGCCTGCGCCGACTGCGTCGTCCACGATGCCCGCCTCACCCGCACCCGCCGCGGCATCTACGGCGCCGGCGGCCGCGTGTGAGGGAGCCTTCGAAGTGCAGGGAAGCGTGGCCGCACCGGATTTCTTCTTGGGAGCCATTGTTGACGGAGATGATGATGAAGATCGATTTGCCATTCACGAACTCGAGTTCACGCAAATGATGCACGCCCCCCTACCTGTCGCGCCAAAGATGTCGGGGCACGGATGCTCGCGATCACCTATGGGGCCAGAGGGCCCCTTGTGGTTCAGCAAGGGGGGTCACGTTGCACGAAGAGCGGAGAGCATGAGACGATGCGATGATCAGGACACATACATTTTACCCAGGTTCGGGACGCTGCTAAGCGTAAAACCCTACTCCTGCTTTTGGTGGATTGATCAGAGGAACACGAAGAACGCACAACGCTTAACCCCGGCAAGAGCTGCTGTCGGGGTGAGCTACTACGCGGAACGAGGCGGAATCTTGAGCTAGGTAGCCTTGGGCCTCCTTTTATAGTGGAAGAGGTTACCACAATGGCAAAACATTCATTATCTATCGATTAGATAGCTTAGCAGAGCTATCATACCTAACTCTGGCATTTAGGACAAAATACCATGATTACTAGTCTAGGTTGCGCTCGGGTGTGCATCCTCGGCAAGCTCTTGCCACCGCTTGGCCGGTCGTTGCCTATGGTCTTGACACGCTGCAGGGCGGGTGTCAACTGAGTATAACTTGCCTCCCGGTGTGTCACCACGTGCTTAGCGAGAGCTGATTAGTCGCTTGAGGTCTCGACACCGTATCAACAAGTGACTGACGTAGCGATGCGGTGGAGCGGTGGCTGGTTAGCTTGCGCCTGCTGGGGGATGGCTTGCCGGGTCTTCAGGAAGATGCGCATGTCTTGGTCCCCGGCAAGCATCGGGGACGTGCTTGGCGCGTTGCAGCCCAGGCTCGGGCTGCCGCGTCGGGCTTGTTGGAGCCTGGTCTTGATCATTCGTCGGGATTGTACGAACGTTGAAGGGTTTGGCTACTACCACGTATGCATAAGTCAGGGGCACTAGGTACCCCTGTACTAGTGCACCGACACACGGCTTTACCATTGATCACTGTCGAGTTGGCATTTGAGCTGCATAGGAGTGTTGGCCTTGGCAGGCTTGAGATCATCCAACTTGAACCTCTTGAGCATGTCTTGAGTATATTTAGCTTGGTTGATGAAGGTTCCTTGACTTCGTTGCTTGACTTTGAATCCAAGGAAGAACTTCAACTCTCCCATCATGGACATCTCAAACTCTTTGGTCATTAGTGCGGCGAACTCATCATTAAAAGCTTTATAGAAGAACCAGTGATAATATCATCTACATATAGTTGGCATACGAACAAGTTCCCGTTAACCCTCTTTGTAAAAAGAGTGGGATCGATTTTCCGAATTTCAAACCCACGATCTTGCAACATCTCGGTAAGGTGCTCATACCACACACGTGGGGCTTGTTTAAGGCCATAGAGTGCCTTATCGAGAACGTATACATGATTAGGGAACTTAGGATCCTCAAACCCCGGGGGTTGCTTGACATATACCAACTCCTTAAGTGGACCAATAAGAAAAGCACTCTTCACATCCATTTGACATGATTTGAAATCATGGTGAGATGCATATGCAAGCAACAAGCGAATAGATTCAAGGCGAACAACGGGAGCAAAAGTTTCATCGTAGTCGATACCCTCGACTTGGGAGTAGCCTTGAGCCACCAATCTTGCCTTGTTGCGAATGACGATGCCGTTTGCATCTTGCTTGTTCTTAAAGATCCATTTGGTTCCAATGACATTGTGGTTCTACTTTGGTCTTGGCACCAATCGCCACACTTTGTTGCGCTCGAAGTTGTTGAGTTCATCATGCATGGTTTCAAGCCATATCGAGTCCTCGAGCGCCTCTTGTACCTTGAGGGGTTCAAAGCAAGAAACAATCGCATGATGTGCACAAAAGTTTGTTAATTGACGACGAGTGGTTACCCCTCTCTTCGAGCTTCCACGGATGTTCTCTAACAGGTGTTGTTTGGTTTTAAGTTTGGAAGCAATCTTGGCAGGTCGTCTTTCTAGAATTTCTTCCATGGAAGGTTGTGGTGCAACATCTTTACGAACTTGAGTGCCATCACCGGCTTGCTCTTGATTTTGAGCATGATCTTGAGCTTGAGCTTGATCTTGATCTTGAGCTTGCTCAGGGTTGTGAACTTGATCTTGGGTATCATGTGATGCAGCATCATCACCATTAAGTTGATCTTGACCTTGATCTTGTTTACGAGGTTGAGGGCCTTCACTTTGTTCTTCGAAAGCGTGTGGGTCTTCCGTTGGTGATGGTTCCACTTGAGTGGAACATTGTCCTTCTCCTTCAGCCACAAGGGGTTCCTCAACGGGTAGGAAGTATCCCACGCACATTCTTCTTATGGCTTGGGGAGGAATTTCATCACCTACATCACAAAGACCACTTTGCTCCACTTGGGAGCCATTATTTTCATCAAACTCTACGTTACTCGTCTCCTCAATGAGTCTCGTGGACTTGTTGAGGACACGGTAAGCATGAGAGTTCGCAGCATAACAACCAAATATGCCCTCATGAGCTCTAGATTCAAATTTAGACAAACGAACATCTTTCTTGAGAATGAAACACTTACAACCGAACACCCGGAAGTACTTGAGGTTGGGCTTGTTCCCGGTAAGTATCTCATATGGGGTCTTGTTCAAGCCTTTACGGAGGTAGAGCCGATTGGATGCATGACATGCGGAGTTGATGGCTTCGGCCCAAAAGTTGTACGGAGATTTAAACTCCGCCATCATGGTTCTTGCCGCATCCATCAACGTCCGGTTCTTCCTCTCCGCGACACCATTTTATTGAGGGGTATAAGGTATGGAATATGGGTGCTTTATCCCCTTATCACTAAGAAACTCATCCAGGGTATAGTTCTTGAACTCGGTGTCGTTGTCACTTCTAATCATCAAAATCTTTGCTTCATGTTGGCGTTGAACTTCATTTGCAAAGTTGATGACGGTCTGTTGGGTCTCACTTTTCTTCTTGAAGAAATATACCCATGTGTATCTTGAGTAATCATCCACAATCACCAAGCAATACTTTCTTCCTCCAAGACTGTCAAAAGATGGAGGATCGAAGAGATCCATATGAAGGAGCTCCAAAGTCCTCTTTGAATAGATCGTAGTCGTTGGACGATGAGCCTTTTCATGTAGCTTTCCTTCAATACAAGCACTGCAAGCACGATCTTTAGCAAAACTCACGTTTGGTAGTCCAAGAATGTGATCTCCTTTGAGGAGACTTTGCAAAGATCTTATATTGATATGGGCTAGCCGGCGATGCCAAATCCATCCCACATCAACTTTAGCCATTAGGCATGTCGTGGTCTTAACGGGTCGCTGTAACAGCCCGAGACCGACGCTCCGGATGCCTTCAAGTTATTCCGAGTTTCGCCGTGTGTTCTATTTGTTTGTCGCATTCATCATCGTATCATTTGCATTGCATCGGCACTCCGTTGCCGTCATTTTTTTTCAAAACTTGCATCCGTTCGTAGTTTCCGATTCTCTCCGTTCTCGTCGTTGACCGTTTTGTGGCCAACCACACACGCATGCGCCTACGACATTGCAAAATATTGTTTCTTAAAAGTGTGTATAAAACATCCTTGGAATTGGTCGAAACTTGGCGAGCGGTCGTTATATATTGTAAGTAGACCGCCTGCCAAATTTCGTCACATTCAGAGTCCGTTTGATAGCCCAACCGTTAAACCTATATCGACACTATAGCGGCTCAAATCATCGGAGTTTTCATAAATGAACCTGTTGCCGGGCTGCCCGCATCTTTCTCTCTTCTCATGCCTAGCCCCTCTGCACAATGCACAACCCCTCACGCGTGCCGAAAACTCCCTCGGACCCGAACCCAGCGGTCGTGACCGTTGGGTCCGGATTAACCCCGTAATACCCCAAACCATCATCGGTTTTTCAACTAGACTCCCCTAGCCTATTTTCTTGACCGTCAGATTGTAATCGTAGGGACAAGATAGCCCCTATCCAGATCCACTTGCTATAAATAGCGGATGAATCCCTACCTATTTTGACAAACACTAAACCCTAGGAAGACCAACTCCCTCCAATCCCGAGCGCGCCGCCGCCCACTTGGTCTCCCCTTGATTTCAGCACCGGATCAACCACCTCTCCCTTGTCATCCAACCAGCCCCTCCACCTACCGGACATGTCCGCGGCCACCGGACAATGTCCGGCGACCACAGACCCGCAGCGAGTCCCCGCAGCCGCCCCGTCGTCCCCGAGCTCCAGCCAGCGCGCCGTGCCGCGCCGCCGTGCCTCGCCCGCGCCAGCCAGCCACTAGAGGGTCGCTGCAGCCAGGATGGACCTCCCCGCGCTCCTTCTCCTTTCCTCTCCCTCTCCCGTTGCTCATCTCCTTCCCCGTGTCTCCATCTCAGGACCGAAGCCATGGCCAGCACCGCCCTCGATCTGCTCGTCCGGCGACCTCCCAGCCTCGCCTTGGCCGGATCTGGGCTCTGTCACGCCGGATCTCTCCATCCCCGCCATCGCCGGCCCTGCCTCGCCTTCGCCGGAGCCTCGCCTCAAGCCGCGTTGTCAGCGTCACTGCGGTTCTGCGCCGCCCTCGCTCCTGCAAGCGAGGACGAGGCTCAGCGCCCGACCGCTCGCCCTGCCCAACCGCGCCTGGGCTAGCGCGACCCAGGCCTAGCCGCCTCGCCTCCCCTTGCCCGTTGACCAAGGCCCAGCCCCACGCTCCGCCAGCGCCCAAGCCACCCCACCGACCGGCCTGATGGGCCAGAAGGTGAGCGCCCCGCCCTATCCAACGCCCCCGCACGCATCTTAGTGTCTTGCGCTCGCTGCTATTTAGCCCTGTTTGCTCAGATTCGGCCCATCTAATGTTTTCCCCGTCCGATGATTTTATCCATCTACAGAAAAACTGTAGTTTTACAGATTGGTCCCTCATGTTCATGCATAAATAACTCATCAACCGAGCATTGCATGCAAAAACATTATATATGTAAAATGATTAAGATTTCGTGTAGATTCACAATATCCAACTTCCACACATGTTAAAAATGTTTAAACTTGTTGTTTTCATTAAATTTGCACCATTGCCATGTTAAAATGATCTAGTTCATATCTAATTAACCGTAGCTCCGATAAAAATGATCCACATATGTAACTTGACTAGAAAAATGCGTAGAATCATATGATTCACTTTATTATCATGTTTAATAAATATAAAATATGTTTAGGACAGATCTGGACCAAATTCTTAATTTGCATATGAGGTCGTTTCGAAAGGGCTATATGTTGCTTCCGGCCTCATTTAAAATGCCTAGATGATGTAGTTGTGTATGCTTCACCTCTTTCCATGATTAACAACATTTAAAATGATTGTTTAGTTAAACAACATTAACCGCATTTCTCTTAATATGGAGAGTTATTATTTTGTTATATGTATGTTCTCCTTCTCCATTTAAAATTGCTTTAATTCCATCTGCACCTTATGCCATGACCACCCATGTTAAACAACATTAATGAGTACCTAAACGAGAGTGAACTAAATAATTCGAACATGGAGTTTCATCAATATGCAACCCGTTGCATATTGATCTTCACTTAATGTGTAGTGTTTGACTGTTGCATCTTGCCATGCCATGCCTTGCATATTCAAACTTGACATGCATTATCGTTGCTTGCGCATCATGTCATGAATATGTTGTGGTGTTTACCGTGTCATTTGTTTGTTTCCGGATTGCTTCTTCTTGATAGAGTTCCGAAACCAATTCGGAGTATGAGAATCCGTTCGACTAAGCCCGTTTGTCTACTTCGCGGATTCGTTCTTCTTCCAAGCGGGATCTCATGCAAGATGACCATTTTCCTGGATACCATTACTATCATTGCCATGCTACATGTCTCGTTTCTATCGCTTGTCTCGCTACCTACCACTTGTTTGTCAAAGCCTTCCAAATGCCATGATAAGCCTCTAATCCCTCCACATCCCAGCAAACCATTGTTTGGCTATGTTACCGCTTGCTCAGCCTTTCTTATAGCGTTGCTAGTTGCAGGTGCAAGTTCTTTCCATGTGCAACATGGATATATTTGACCTATCACAATATTATTGCTATTTAATTTAATGCACATATATACTTGGTAAAAGGTGGAAGGCTTGGCCTTTTGCTCGGTGTTTTGTTCCACTTTTGCCGCCATAGTTACTTGTGAACCCGTGTTATGTTTCATATTGAGCGCTCCTAACATGCTCGGGGTTGTTATCGGGACCCCCTTGATTTTCGTTTTAGGATAAAACTTGTCTGACAAGGCCCAACTTTGGTACTACATTTGCCCAACAAAATAATTCTAATAATTAATTTGACGCATAGGGAGTTAGCGCTACCCGAGGTTCGTTATCCAACCTAATACAGGGGGGCCAGTGCTGATGGTGCTGGTCCAAAACAAAGCACTGTGCGGGGCCATCCCAGGGCAACTCGGGTGATTTCTATCAGGCCACTGTATGCGTCGCTTATTCGCCGTGTCCTGAGAACGAGATACGCGGCTCCTATCGGGATCGTCGACACGTCGGGAGGCCTTGCTGGATTTGTTTTACCTTTCTCGAACGTCTTGTGCGCGGGATTTTGAGGACACTTCGGGCTATCTCGAGGTTGAGATTTTCCATCGGGATTCCGCAAATACTAAGGGTTTATCCCGCGGTTGAGGAATTCCAACGCAGCTTGTGGTTAGTTTGTGATGGATGCGTTGGAGCACCCCTGCAGGGTTAAATCTTTCATGAGAGACGTGCCCGCGGTTATGTGGCAACTTGGAAACTTTGTTTAACACCTGGCCATAGCAAACTTGAAGTAAACTCAAATAAAACACAGCAACCGTGTGCGTAACTGTGACTGTCTCTTCTCGGAATTTCTGATCCGACAGAGAACACGGTGGGGTTATGTTTGACTCGTAAGTAGGTGTTCAGGATCACTTAGTGATCAATACTAGTTCACGTTCGTTTATACGATGATCATCTCCCTTTATTCTTGTACTCGTAAGTTAGCCACCCAAATAATTGCTTAGTGCTTGTTGCAGCCTCACCACTTAACCATACCTTACCCATTAAGCTTTGCTAGTCTTTATACCCTTGGAAATGAGATTGCCGAGTCCCTGTGGTTCACAGATTACTACAACAACAGTTGCAGGTACAGGTAATACGATGATTTGACGTGAGCGTGATGCTTGTTTGATTTGGAGTTCTTCTTCTTCATCGATCTAGGATGGGTTCTAGGCCGGCAGCCTGGGATAGCAAGGATGGATGTCAGTTTATCGTTTGTTTTCGTCCGTAGTCGGACCCTGCTCTTCTGTATGATGATTGTATATGTTGTTGTATTGATGTGATCTTGAATTAGCTTGTGGCGAGTGTAAGCCAATTTCATATACTCATCTCTTCTTTACATGTACTTGTAATGATATCCATTCTTGCGAAACGACGAGATGCGCTTCTATCCTTGTCGAGGCCCTCGAGCCAAAATAAGGATAGGAGCGCATCTTGGGCGTTACAGTCGCTCCGAGAAGTTAATCACATAGAGACTGTTTTCGACATGCCCAACAAAGGCTACTTTAAGAGTCTTGCTCCACAAAAGGGTCACGGTATCAATGCCAAAGAAAGTACTAAAACCCATAAGTGAAAGTTGATGAACGGAAAGTAAATTGTATGCAAGGGTCTTAACAAGCATGACTCTCTCAATGGTTAAGCTCGGAGAGATAACCACCTTGCCAAGACCCAATACCTTTGAAATTGTGTCATTGCCAAAGGAGACTTGAGTGGCCAAAGATGCATCGGGTCGAACGTCCACCACCAAGTCCTTGCTTCCGGTCATATGATTTGTTGCTCCACTATCGAGCAACCATGAGACTCCCCCGGAAGCAAACTCCTACAATAGATCAATGCTTGGATTTAGGTACCCATTCTTTAATGGGTCCTTTCATGTTAGTAACAAGGGTCTTAGGAAACCAAATAGACCATTCAATGTACTCATAAGAAGAACCAACATATTTGGCATAAACATGCCCATCAGTAGCACGGCACAAAACGTAAGAGGGATTAAAATCGCCGGCTTTGTTGGAGGGAGTGGTCTTGCCCTTCTTGGCATTACCACCCACACCCTTGTCCTTCTTCTTCTCATGAGTAGCCCCCCCCCCCCCCCCCCCCGCTTTGACAAAAATTTCCTTGAGCGGCGGAGCTTGCATGGTCTTCACCTTCTTCTTCTTCTTCTTAGAATTGGGTGCAGACCCAATTCCTTCCTTTGCTACAACTTCCTTTTGATTTATCAAAAGGTCATTGAGATTCTTCTCACCTTGGATACATGTCACAAGGCCTTTCTCAAGCTGCTCTTTCAGCTTAGCATTTTCCTCCACAAGATGTGCATGCTCACAACAAGGGTTAATAGCAGTGGCATTATCAATTAAAACACACGGAAGACACGTGGCAATTTCCTTAGTGAGTTTTACTTGGAGTTGATCATGTGACTCCTTAAGAGAAGCATGAACACTCTTTAATGCCTTGCGAGCATTGTCAAGTGTGTCAAACTCTTCCTTGAGTCGATCATGGCCAACCCCAAGTGCAACCTTTTCAGATTTGAGCACACGGTTAAGAACTATAGCATGATCATGATCTTTACGTAATTTAGCAAGGTCATCATTTTGTGACTCCTCAAGAGCCAAAAGAAGACCTAGCTCTTCCTCAATAGCAATGGAAAAATCTGCTATCTCGTCGGCATAATCACGACTATGCCCTTTCAACTCCTCAAGGTATTCTTCTTGAGACTCAATCATGCCATTGGCATCACCAAGTTGTTCCAAGAGAGCAATAAAGTGCTTCTTGGATTCGCCTTTGAGTTTACACAAGAGCTTGTCAAACTCATTCTCACCCTCCTTCGCCTCCTCATGTTCATCCACACAATCCAACAAAGACGGAGTGGTAGAAATAGAAGTTTTAATGTTTGAGGTTTTGGCGTTGGAGGTTACCTTGGTGATTCCTTTGGCCATAAGGCACCTAGCAATGTGGTTCTCGTTGGGGCATCGAAGAGTGACACCTTGGTTGGGGTAGAGGATGCAATTGCCACCGTAGCCATTGCCATCCCTTCACCAATTGTGTCTTTGTCATCAACATCATCATCGGAGGCATACTCTTCTTGAGCCACCAACCCTTCGTGAGGCACCTTCTTGGTGAAGTTGTTCTTGTTGGAGAAGGACTTGGCCTTATCTTTGCGGATGAGCTTGCCACCATTTTCTTCCCTCTTCTCATATGGGCAATCCACAATGAAGTGACTCACATTACAACAGTTGTAGTAAGTCCTCGCACGTTGCTTACCTTTTGACCCACTTGTGTTGTTCTTAGAAAAGTTGGGCCTTGTGTTTCTCTTGTTGCCCCAAAATTGCCTAGATGCTAGAGACATATGCTCATGGTAAGCATATTTGGTGTCTTCGGGGCAACCCTCCTCCTCCTCCTCTTCTTCTTCTTCCTCTTGACTGGCCTTGGCCTTCAAAGCAAGGTTGGGTGATGATTTGTTTGACCGTTGCACCCGAGCTAGAGCATTGTCGGCGGTCTTGTTCAAGATATTCATTGCAATGAATTCATCCAACACATCGCTTGACGACAAGGCGTGAAAGTCCGGTCTTTGACGGATGATGGAGGACATGGCTTTGTTGAAAGGCATGATGGCCTTGAGAAACTTACGCTTGATCCAGTTGTCATCCGTATCCTTGCTACCATGATCTCGAAGGGCAGCGGCAAGTGTAGTTTCCCTCTGGTAAAGCTCACGCGTTTCCTCATCTTCTATCATCACAAACTCATCAGATTCATCAAGCACTACCTCAAAGTTATACCGTTGAATGCTTGAGCTTCCCTTGTACATGGAGACAATGTGTTCCCAATAATCCTTAGCATGAGTGAAAGGACGCAAGTGAGCTAGATCTTCAGTAGGCACTGCAGCTTGAAGAATGAATAAGGCGGAGTGATTGAGTTGATTATCGGCCTCTTCTCTTGGGGTGAGGTTGTGTGGATCACGAGGATAGTATCCTTCTTCAATGGCTCGCTAGAGTTGGGTTGAGCTATGATTCAAATGAGACTTGATATGAAAAACCCAATTAGCAAAATAATTCTTAACAAGTTTAGGAGGAGGACCAAGATTAACTATATGTGGTGGGTGCACCGGTCCTCCATAGACCAAGGGAGGGGGAACCGAGGCATGGGTCCCCGACCCACTAATTCCTTGAGGACGATTGTTCTTATCAGCACTAGTCCCCTCCTTACCGGAGTGGACATCCGATGTCGAGTTAGTGGGATTAACCACTTGCACCGAATCGGTAGAGAGTTTGAGATTATCAAGGAATTATCTAAACATGGACTTGACCTCGGTCGTCATGGAGGATTTAAGTGAGGACAAAGCCTCATTCAAATCCTCACGAGAGACCGTGTCAATGCCCGCGGCCTCGGGAAGTTCATCAACCCGTTCCCTGTCGTTAACCATACTCTTGAGGTGGTGAAACCCTTAATAAAGAGACGTAGCTCTGATACCAATTGAAAGGATCTATATGGTTGACTAGAGGGGGGGTGAATAGGCAGCTACTAGTTTTTAACTTTTCTTTAATAGATTAGATTTAGCAACAAATAGGTTGGCTAGATATGCAACTAGGTGAGCAACCTATATGATGCTAACAACAATAACAACACAAGCAAGCAAGGTGAACAGTATAAGTAGCTTGCACAAAGTAAAGGTAAGAAGTAACCACAAGTGGAACCGATGAAGACGAGGATGTGTTGTCGAAGTTCCTTCGCAGTGAAGGGAAGTACGTCTCCGTTAGAGCGGTGTGAAGGCACAATGCTCCCCAATAAGCCACTAGGGCCATCGTATTCTCCTCACGCCCTCACACAATGCGAGATGCCATGATTCCACTAGTGGTGCTCTTGAAGGCGGCAACCGGACCTTTACACACAAGGTTGAGGCAATCTCCACAATTGAATTGGAGGCTCCCAACGATACCACGAAGCTTCACCACAATGAAATATGGCTTCGAGGTGACCTCTTCCATCTAGGGTGCTCAAACACCCAAGAGTACCAAGATCCGCAAGGGATTAGTGGGGGGGATCAAATTTCTCTTGGTGGAAGAGTAGATCGGGGCCCTCTCAACCAAACCCTAGAGTATCAACAAGTTTTGTTGGTTAGGGAGAGAGATCGGGCGAAAAAGAACTTGGGGGAAACAATGGAGCTTTGGGAAGGATAAGAGGTAGGTCTTCTTGGGGAAGAAGACCCCCTTATATAGTGGGAGGGGAATCTGCCCGTTACCCACATCACAACCACAGGCAAGCGGTAGTACCGCTGGCTCGAGCGGTAGTACCGGCTATAAGCGGTACTAGCGCCGGCCAGGGTGGTACTACCGCCCATTTGTGCACCAGAGCAGCAGTAGATGGGGCGGCGGTAGTACCGCTTAGTACTACCGCCCCACTACCGCTTCGGCTGGGGGCTGGCGCTGGACACCAAACAAGTGTCTGGTGCCTCGCGAGGGGTGCCCGAGCCACCACATTTCCCCCCAGCGGTACTAACGCTGGCTAGGGCGGTAGTACCGACTATAAGCGGTACTACCGTGCTGGCCAGAGCGGTACCACCGCAGAGTGAAAGTGAGGCAGACAGGGCACAGGGCAGGGGCTCCAAGTTGCTGGGAAATGAAGGGGATGCGAATGTGTTTGTGATGATTCCACCCAACCTTTCCAACTGGGGACCCCCTCTTAATAGTAGGGATTTTCCTACGACTCAAGTCCACCGACACTAAATCGTCGAAAAGAAACCGTCTTCTCTTTAACTTCCTGAGGGGTAAAATAATCGTCTCATGCCACCTGATAATCTCTGAAAGCTTAATGCACACGATTAGTCCGCAAACGTATTGTCATCAATCACCAAAACCATTAGGGTATAAATATGCCCTTACAAATTGATTTTGAGCCTTGCGAGCGAAGTTCTTGAAGATCTTTTGCACCTGCGACTTATCATCAAGAAAGAATACCCGCATAAATCTGGAAAAATCATCAACTATAACTAGACCAAAGGAATTTCCATCGCGGCTCTTGTAATCATTGGGACCAAAAAGATCCATATGAAGCATCTCGAGTGGTCTCCTAGTAGTCATGAGTTTTTAACGGGATGACTTCCGCCTACTTGCTTTCCGGCTTGACAAGCACTACAAAGTCTAAATTTGTCAAAGATAACATCTTTAACACCAAGGATATGATCTCCTTTGATAAGCTTGTCTAGATTACGCATACCAACATGTCCTAGCCTTCTATGCCAAAGCCAACCTTTAGAAGATTTTGCAATAAGACAAGTACGAGGTTGAGCTCTTTTAGTGAAATCGACAATGTATAGATCACCTCTACGAAAACCGGTAAAGACCATTTTATGATTATCTTGACGAAACACTTGGCAATCAACTTTAGTAAATAGCACATTAAAATCAAAGTCGGCAAGTCTAGATACGGAAAGTAGATTGTAGCCAAGGGACTCAACAAGCATGACATTTTTAATGGAACTATCATGGGATATGGCCACCTTACCAAGACCAAGTACCTTACCCTTGGAGTTATCTCCAAAAGTGACATACCTTCGCGGTCCATGGTTTGGTGTAATCTCTTCGAATATATCTTTATCCCCGTTCATGTGATCAGTGCATCCACTGTCGAGAATCCACTCTTTTCCACCGGACATGTGGTTTTTGAAGTTATCCATAAGACTCAAGCACCTCATGGTCTTCTCATACTCAATATCAAACTCTTCATCCTCATTGTAGTAGTCATGCTCCACATTGTCATCATGAAGTGGAAAACCTTCATCATAAGGAACAAGAAATTCTTTAGAATTGTGACCATGACAATATTCAAAAGCATGAATGCGAATAGCTTCACAGATGGTATTTTTGATAGTAGACACATTTCCTTTAGCACGCATGAGATCACTAAGCTCAAACAGACAATTATCAATTTAGGATCACTAGGCTTCATCTTATAAAATGCAATAGCTTTGTGAATAATTTCATCAAGAGTACTCAAGGAATAATTTGGATATCGTTTCTCCAAATCATTCCACAAAGTATAAGCACACTCAAAGTTCTTCATTTGATTAAGCACAACTCTTGGCAAAGCTCTAACAATAAGATTGACAGTTCTAAGATTACGAAGCATATCAATTTCCTCTTCATGAGAAGGATGCAAGGGGTCAATGGAAGACATATAGGGATTCTTAACATACTTGCTCAAATACAATTCATTGAATATAGCAAGCATCTTGTCTCTCCACTCTCTATAGTACTCTCCATCACGAATGGGCACTCTACAACTAAGACTCCCCAAACTAAGGACCGATACGTCTCCAACGTATCTATGATTTTTGATTATTCCATGCTGTTATATTATCATTCTTGGATGTTTTATAATCATTTTATAGCAACTTTATATCATTTTTTTGGGACTAACCTATTGACATAGTGCCCAGTGCCAGTTGCTGTTTTTGCTTGTTTTTTTAGTTCGCAGAATATCAGTATCAAACGAAGTCCAAACGCGATAAAAATTTACGGAGAATTATTTTGGAATATTTGTGATTTTTGGGAGGCGGAATCAACGCAAAAGGAGGCCCACAACCACCACGAGACACCAAGGCGCGCTCCAGGGCCCAGGCGCGTGGTGGTGTATCATGGCATCCTCGTAAGTCGGTTGGAGCTCTACTTCAGGCGCAAAGAAGCTTATATCCGGAAAAAAACGTGTTAAAATCTCAGCGCAATCGGAGTTACGGATCTCCGGGAATATAAGAAATGGTGTTCGGCCAGAAAACAGGAACGCGAAACAGAAGAGAACAGAGAGGGAGATCCAATCTCGGAGGGGGTCCTGCCCCTCCACCGCCATGGAGGCCATGGACCAGAGGGGGAACTCTCCTCCCATCTAGGGGGGAGGCCAAGGAATAAGAAGGAGGGGGCACTCTCCCCCTCTCTCCCGGTGGCGTCGGAACGCCGCCGAGGTAATCATCATGACGGCGATCTACACCAACAACTTCGCCGCCGTCAACACCAACTCTCTCCCCCTCTATGCAGCGGTGTAACACCTCTATTCCACGTTGTAATCTCTACTTAAACATGGTGCTCAACTCCATATATTATTTCCCAATGATATCTGGCTATCCTATGATGTTTGAGTAGATCCGTTTTGTCCTATGGGCTAATTGATGATCGTGGTTGGTATGAGTTGTATGTTTTATTTTGGTGTTGTCCTATGGTGCCCTCCGTGTCGCGCAAACGTGAGGGATCCCCGTTGTAGGGTGTTGCAATATGTTCATGATTTTCTTATGGTGGGTGGCGTGAGTGACAGAAGCACATACCCGAGTAGGTGGGCAGGGCTGGTCCTGACACGTCAGGGGCCCTGGTGCAAGCTCACATAGTGGGGCCTCTGTACATAAAAAATAGAAGCAATTGCTTATATTTCAGCAGTTACGTAAAACACTTTCTTCTAACATTTTTTGATGCAAAGTCGTCAATAATACTATCAACATTAATCTGGTCCAGTAGATCCTTCTCAATGCATATAGTAGCTAAACCGTTCAATCTCTCTTGCGACATTGTTGACCTCAAGTAATTTTTTAACAATTTTAATTTCGAAAAACTACGTTCGGCAGAAGCTACAGTCACAGGTATAGTCAATAAAATTCGATAAGCAATAGAGATGTTTGGAAAACAATCTATATTCATAACAAATTCAAATATCTTAATTGCACACATGGGCTCATCTGTCAAGGTCATTTGTAACATTCTTAATTCAGAATAAAAAATCATCCAAGTCAACATCAGATAAACCATTGTGAGAGTAAGTTTTAGAGAACTTGGTGCAACAATTTCGGAGCTGTGACGCCCTGATTTTGTGCTACAGTGATGTATATAATTAAGCTACAGTAATCCCGCACTAATGTTGCCACGTCACCGCGTTTACTGTTGCTAAACTCGCGTTGGTTCGGACCCCGTTCAATTCCGTGCAAATTTAATTCGTCCGAAAAGTGGATTTAAAGAGTTATGCAAAATCGGAATTAAAAATGTTGGATGGGTTGCAAATATTCCCTAAGGTTTTATAAAATTGAAACCGGAATTTTTCAAAGTATTTTGAAGCCTCTAAATAATTAAAAAAGACACTGTTAATAATAATAAAAAAACTGGGCCGAAAGGGCCGGCCCAGCTGGCTCCTATAAGGGAGCCGGGGGACCGAGACCTAGCCCCGACCCCCCCCCCGCGCCGCCGCTCGCTCTCTCCCGCTCGAGCGCTCGCTCGCTCCCCCCCCCCCCCGCCGAAGGCCCGCACCGGCCCGCCCCCGATGCCCGCTCGTCCCCCCCCCCCCCCCGCCGGCGGATCCGGCCGGTCCGACCCGGCCGCCCGCGCCCGGCCCGACGCCGCCCCGACGCCGCCTCGGCCCCGCCACCTCGCCGCCGCCCCGCCAGCTCGTCCCCGCCGCCGACCGCCGCCGCCGTCCACCTCGCCTGCCGACCGCCGCCCCACCGTGAGCTCCCTTCCCCCGCCCCCCCCGCGCCGGCGGCCGCCGCCGCCGCGTCGGCCGGCGCGCGCGCGCGTGTACGTGCGTGCGTGTGTGTGCTGGTGTGTGTGTGTGTATATATATATATATATATGTATGTATATACATACGTATACATATACGTAAATACTAAAAATAAAATAAATAAATAAATATTAATATTAATAATTAATTAATTAGATTAATTAATTAGGTAATTAATTAATTAATTAGGTGGTTAAGATTAAACAGATTTATTAATTAATCTGTTAATTAATTTATTAAACAGTAATTACTGTTTTGGATAATTCCAATTAATTAAATCAGTTATTTCGAATTAATTAATTAAATTAATTTCAGAATATTATTAAATCTTTATTAAATCATATAAAATAAACCGTAGTTCGGATTAAAAAGTTTTGAACATGAAAGTTGCTCAGAATAATTCTACGGTTCCAACTGCGCTGTCTGTTAGTCTGTCACATGCCTCAAGCATAACAAACATGGAACTTTTCCATCGTTTCCGTCTGTCCGGTAAAAGCCTGAGACCCGGGAAATATCGTCAGATATTCTTCCGACCTGTCTGCGACGTGTAGCACTGCGTTAGAGCATGCCTAGCTCTGCATTTTGCCATGTCATGCATTGTGATGCATCTGTCTGCTTTATATTTATTGTTTCTCCCCCCGCTTCTTACCGGTAGACCCCGAGACCGACGCTGCTGCCGGGTACGACTACATCGTTGACGATCAGCCCTTTGCCGCAGAGCAGCAAGGCAAGCAACCCCCCTTGATCATTCCGATATCGCCCATTCCTCCCTCTTATTCTTGCATTAGATTTTGCTACTGTATTAATTAGCTCCTATTCTGATGCATAGCCTGCTTTTGATAAACTGTTAGATTACCTGCAATCATATCAACTGCTTAGTATAGGTTGATCAGTAAATCCCCAGTGACCCCTTAGTCCCAGTTGCCCCTGCTTCTTCATCTACGACTCGACGACTCGAAGACCCGAAGACTCGGTCAACTGACCGACGAGCCAGCCCCCTCACATCACCGCACACCCCTTAAGTATGGCACTGCAGAGCTACTATCGAGTGTCGAGGGTGATACCTCACTTAGCACTCCCGGTATTAATTCTGTAGCGTAGCTAATCGGCCGTGGGTATCGAGGGTGATTCCTCCTTCCTATTTACCGATAGTGACTCTTGTCATACACATACCTCGAGTGGGATCCATTGAGGGTGATTCCTCGGATATTCACTTGGTGTATAAACACACAGTTACTTCAACTTGACTTTGTTTACATGTGAAAGACGGGACTGGAGGGACAGGCGGTACCACCCTGGTTGAGGTGGACCTGAGTTCCCGACAGTCTTGAGACGGGTCGGCCCCAAGGGTACCCGTGTATGAGATGTGGTGGGATGCGCCGGTAAGGCATTCGGGTTATGTTGAGGCATGGACGGGCAGGAGAGGCCCTTGCCACGGTCCTCGAGGCGGGGCGACGGACCACACTTCATGGGTCGCGCTTTCCCCGCATTAATAAAATGCTAATGGGTTGGGTACTTGATCCGAGTTAGGTCGTTGGCCTTAATACGCACTAACCTTCACGTGGGGAAGTTATGGGTACTCAGCGTCGTTGTATCAACCGAAGCTCTTCGGATGTCAGCAATGGAGCGGCGCGCGACGGATTGGACTGGACGGTGCAGCTCTTGGACTGGAGTGTACTAGGTCTGTTTCCGGTCGCGTACGCATCGTGCAGGAGTGCAAGGGCAAGTGGGCCCACGAACCTGCGCGCTTAGGATTTAGACCGGCGGGCTGGCCTCTTCGTTGAGCCTAGGTGGGGCGACGACGTGCTGATATCCCGAGGCCGGGCATGACCCAGGAAAGTGTGCCCGGCCGGAGGTGACTCAGGCGTGTTGGGGAATATGTTGTGCACCCCTGCAGGGATGAAATATCTATTCGAATAGACGTGTCCACGGTAACAGGACGACTTGGAATTGTGCCTTGACCTTATACAACTATAACTGAGATTTAAATTTGAAATGAATTGTGGCTCCGAGATTGCTTCCTCGCAGGGAGTCGGGGAAGAATCTCTGGGCGTGGTTACTTAATAAAATTGCTACAACAATATGACTATATATATGAGATACAGGTCTACTCTCTTCTAATGCTGCAAGATGCTGAAGATGCTAGTCTTCGATAGGACTAGGCCTTCTCCCTATTCTTGCTTTCTGTAGTCAGTCCAGATATACCCCATTCCCTTGATACTGATGCATACTTTGCATAGTTTTGATGTCAGTCTTGCGAGTACTTTGGATGAGTACTCACCGCTGCTTTGCTTTCTCTTTCCCCCTCGATACGATTCTGCATTCAGACGACAGAGCCCAGGAGATGGAGTACGCCGGAGACGACTACTACACCACCGCTGGAGCCTACTACTATGTGGAGAACGCCGACGCTCAGGAGTAGTTAGGAGGTTCCCAGGCAGGAGGCCTCGCCTCTTTCGATCCGCTGATTATGTTTGTGCTAGCCTTCTTAAGGCAAAACTTGTCTAACTTATGTCTGTACTCAGATATTATTTGCTTCCGCTGACTCGTGCTTTGTCGAGCTTTGTATTCGAGCCCTCGAGGCCCCTGGCTTGTAATATGAAGCTGTATGACTTTAATTTGTGTCTAGTGTTGTGTTGTGTTGTGTTGTGTTGTGATATCAATCAGTGAGTCCCTAATCTTGGTCGTACACATTGCGTGTATGATTAGCGTACGGTCGAGAGGTGGGGCGTCACAGGAGCTCAACTTCATTCAATGACTTCACGTTCGATGAGCTAAGCAAAAAGCCAAAAATGTTCTTGAAAACTGTAAGTTCATCAAATCTATTTTTCAACGAAGTATTTGCCTTGTCCACCATAACAAAAAAGAAATTCACTTCAAAAGGTTTCTCCGCAGCTAGAATTTGTTCATTATTATCAACATCATCACTTTCATCAAATTGTTTCTTCCTAGTAACACGTCTTTTTATTGGAAATGATGGTTCTATGTTCATATCAATTGCAAGTCCTTTGGCAATATTCAAACTAGATGCAAAACCTTCAGTTCTATACTTATCAAAATATTTCATCATGCCCTTAATTAGTTGCAAGGTTGAGTCAATGCACATGGATGGGGATTGCAACTTTTGGCTCACCATATTTACGGAAAATAAGATATCATGCCAAATTACCATACTGAGTAAAAACTCGAAAGTACCAACCACCTCATACAAATTTTTCGCATCGCTCCTTGTCTTGGGATCATCACCAGATTTACATATTTCAAACAAAGCTGACCTTAGTTGAGGAGCTTGATATCTAATAGCCTGGACACTTTTAATTGTACTCTCCCAGCGAGTATTAGACAAAGATTTAAGAGTGAATTTTGGAACAAGGTCAAGCAGAACTTTCCATCTTTTTGTCGAACTAGAAAATAAAGTATATATTCATAGCACAATTCCAAAAAATGTAATAGCCTTACCACATGAATTCACCATGTCACCAAGGGTGAGATTAAGGCTATGACAAGCGCATGGCATATATAAAGCTCTTGGATTTATATCAAGTAATCGTTTTTGTACCCCATGGCGATTCCCTTTCATGTTAGAGCCATTATCGTAACCTTGTCCCCTCACATCATCAATATCAAGACCAAATGACTCCAATGCATCAAGCAATACCTTAGAAAGGCCCAAACCAGATGTGTCATCTACCTTCAAGAAGCCTAGAAAGAACTCTTCTATTTTTATGTTTTTATTTGACATATTAACACATCGAATAAGTAGAGACATTTGTTCTTCATGACTTACATCTGGAGTACAATCAAGGGTTACAGAGAAATACTTGGCCTCTTTAATAATCTTTATAAGAGTACTTATAACACTAGATGCTAAAAGACAGATCAACTCATTTTGAATTATATGACTAAGGTAATGATAGTGAATTTCATTATTTTCAATGCGTCTAAGATGATCTTGCATTACCAAGTCAAATCCAGCGACCATCTCAACACATGCTAAGAAATTACCGTTGTCCTTGTCATAAAGCTTCTCACTAGATCCTCGAAAAGCCAAATTACGTTTTCCAAGAAATTTTACGATTGCAATTATTCTGCGCGGAACTTCTTTCAAACGTTCTTTCTCCTTTGCAATTTGCTGTTGCAGATCTTTGTCAATCATTTGATTAGTTCTTAGTCTAACTCTCAACTCATTCCAAGTGTGCATATTATTAATATGCTCAGCGCTATTTTCATGTTCTTTCAGCCTCACACTAAGGTGTCTCCAATCTTTCATCCCCTCAGTTGCTAATGCACTCTTGTAATTATTGGACTTGAAAAGCTTACAACAAAAGCAAAATACCTTTTCAACTTGCTTAGAATATAGTAGCCATTTTCTAGCAAGAACTTCTCCATTACTTAATTTTCGGGAATAATAAGAATAAGAAAAATGCCTAGAAGAATCATCTAAACGAAATACGAGGTTTTCTTCTCTGATAGGTACCTTTTCAACTAAAATAACCCTTGCTTTATCATCCAAACGTTCCCAATTTGCTGGATCATAAATATTTGAAGCACAAGGTTGTTGTTCTGGCACAGAATCGCTCATGTTATTATCATTCACAGCATCACTACCATCGCCTAAATTATCCGGTTCACTCGCAACATTATTACCCTCGCCTAAATTTTCTTGACCACTAACATTGTTATCGTTCTCATCTAAAGTTTCATCCGGTTGTTTTTCAACAATTGTTATAGCTAGTTCACGAGAAGTACTAGTAGAACTTGCACTTGGCTTCAAAAATTTGTGAATAGATCCCTTTTGCGGTTCTAATTTTTCATCTGCTAGCTCTCTCTTTAGTCGCTTTTCATGCCCAGACAATTGTTTTTTAGATGATATCTGAGCACAAAAGTATAGCACAAGAACAATACATAAACTAAGGGATAAAACTGAAATAAAAGAACCTGGAGGATTATGGCCGGGTTGATTGGTTGCTTGTTGTCCCCACCAGATTGAGATGAATCGAAAACCACCACAACCAGGCACCAATGCTACAATCAGGGCTGGCAGCCAAAAATATCTTGCGTGCTGGTTGGAAGCCTTCTTTAGCTCCCTTTTCTCTCTCAAGCTGGGGACTGGGGATCAGGGAGCAGGAGGACCAGGGAGATTCAGATCGAGCAGAATCGGATGGGGGAAACAACTAATCCTAGAATATATATATGGGGATTTTACTGACCGTTGCAATTTGAGGATGGGATTGTTGAAAATCAGCACCGTAAACTTCTCCTCCATTAATTCCATCCAAAGCCCTAGAAGTCTCAACGGCACGGAGGGGGCGACGCGCCATGGTCGCCTGATTGGATGAGGAACAGGAAAGGGCATCGGGAGAAGAAGACGAGGAGGCGACCCAGCGGCGCTCCGTTCGGTTGAGTATTTTTTTTAGCGAACACCGCGCTCGCTCGCATGCACCTGGTTCGGTCGCACCCATAGGCCTAGTCCTATATGCATACCTGGGTCGGGGCCCTTAGCGATTGGGGGCCCTGTGCAGCTGCACCGCCTGCACATGCTCAGGGACGGCGCTGTAGGTGGGTTGTTGCATATGGGAGTAAAGAGGACTTGATTCTTAATGCTATGGTTGGGATTTGCCTTAATGAACTTTGGTAGTTGCGGATGCTTGCTAGAGTTCCAATCATAAGTGCATATGATCCAAGTACGGAAAGTATGTTAGCTCATGCCTCTCCCTCATATAAAATTGAAATAATGATTACCGGTCTAGTTATCAATTGCCTACGGACAAATAACCTTCTTGTAAACTATCCTATCACCTACAAAATAGTTTCATACTTGTTCTAGGTAAAGCAAACGTTAAAGTGTGCGTAGAGTTGTATTGATGGTCGATAAAACAAAAGCTTTCGACTAAACAACTAACTTTTATTATCTTGCAATTTACTCATAGTTTTATTCCCGCAAAGTACTTCTAGTTTTATTCGCGCAAACTATCCTATCACCTAGAAAATAGTTTCATACTTGTTCTAGGTAAAGCAAACGTTAAAGTGTGCGTAGAGTTGTATTGATGGTCGATAGAACTTCAGAGAATATTTGTTCTACCTTTAGCTCCTCGTTGGGTTCGACACTCTTATTTATCAAAAAGGCTACAAACGATCCCCTACACTTGTGGGTTATCAAGGACATCCATCTTCCTCCAAAGGTGATAAAACCAAAGCTATGGAGACCAATGCTCTGATACCAATTGAAGTGTGACGCCCCCAGCCTCGTCCGTACGCTAATCATGCACACAATGCGTACGACCAAGATTAGGGACTCACTGATTAGTACCACAACACGACAAAAGACACAAATAAAGAGTCATATAGCTTAATATTACAAGCCAGGGGCCTCGAGGGCTCGAATATAAAGCTCGACAAAGCACGAGTCAGCGAAAGCAGATATATCTGAGTACAGACATAAGTTAGACAAGTTTGCCTTAAGAAGGCTAGCACAAACATAAGCAGCGGATCGAAAGAGGCGAGGCCTCCTGCCTGGGAACCTCCTAACTACTCCTGAACGTCGGAGAAGTCCACGTCGTAGTAGGCTCCATCCTGGTAGCAGTGGTCTCCATCGGGGTAGCTGTAGTCGTCCAACGGGAAAGCTGGATCCTGCGTCTCCTGGGCACCATCGTCTGATCGCAGCATCGTATCAAGGGGAAAAGGGGGAGCAAAGCAACGGTGAGTACTCATCCAAAGTACTCGCAAGACTTACATCAGATCTATGCTAGATATGCACCAGTATCAAAGGAATGCGGCTATATCTTTGGACTAGACTGCAGAAATGCCAGAACAGAGAAGAAGGCCTGGTCCTATCGAAGACTAGCATCTTCAGCATCTTGCAGCATTAGAAGAGAGTAGACCTGCAGCTCATATACAGTCATATTGTTGTAGCAAATTTTTTAAGTAACACGCCCAGAGATCCTTCCTCGACTCCCCTGCGAGGAAGCAATCTCGGAGCCACAATTCATTTAATTAATTTATGATTATAGTTGTAGTAGGTCAGAGCACAACTCCAAGTCATCCTGTTACCGTGGACACGGCTATTCAAATAGTTTACTTCCCTGCAGGGGTGCACCACATTCCCCAACACGCTCGATAAGCTCCGGCCGGATACAATTTTCTGGTCATACCCGGCCTCGGCAGATCGACACGACGTAGTCCTACCTAGGCTCAACAGAGAGGCCATCACGCCGGTCTACATCCTAATGGCTCGGGGTCTTGGGCCATCGCCCTCGCCATCCTTCACGTTACGCCATCGGCCGGGACCAGTCCTAGCACGCCCTCCATCAGGGTCCCTGCGTTCCAGACCACCCGGGCGCGAGTCGAAAAAATGTGGCATCTGAAGAGCTTTCGGGAGAATGTACGCCGCCGAGCAGCCCATACTGATTACCCGCATGGTGGTTAGTGCGTATTAGGCCAACGACCTAACTCAGATTAAATACTCAACCCATTTAACAATTTATTAGTGATTAATAACACTCGAGTGCCTTCCGGCGCACCCCACCAAGTCTCCGGATGCCTTGCGGCGCATCCCACCAAATCTCCGGATGCCTTGCGGCGCATCCCACCAATTTCTCTCGCGGGTACCCTTGGGGCTGACCCGTCTTTAAACAAGTATCTGTAACCCGGTCATAGTAACTGTGTGTCTATACACCAAGTGGAGATCCGAGCAATCACCCTCGATGGAACCCACTCGAGGTATGAGTAGGACAAGAGTCGCTACCGGTAAATGGAAAGGAGGAATCACCCTCGATACCCATTACCGATAACTATGCTACAGAATTAACACTGGAAGTGCTAAGTGAGGTATCACCCTCGACACTCGGCAGTAGCTCTGCAGTGCCCTACTTAAGGGGTGTGTAGTGATGTGTCGGTAACGGATTGTCAGTCACGACGACTGAGTCTTCTGTCTTCAAGTCCTCAGTGTCGACGATGAAAGCAGGGGCAACGGGGACTAAGGGGGTCTCAGGGGTTCACTGATCCACCTATTCTAGGCATTTGATATGAATACATGTGTAGTAGCAGTTCATCAAAAACAGGCTATGCATCAGATAGGAGCTAACTAATACAGTAGCAAAATCTAATGCAAGCATAAGAGGGAGAAGAATAGGCGATATCGGAATGCTCAAAGGGGTTTTGCTTGCCTTGTTGCTCTGCTGCAAAAGGCTGGTCGTCAGGGACGTAGTCGATCACGGCAGCAGCGTCGGTCTCGGGCTCTACCGGTAAGAAGAGGGGGAAGAAACAATAAATACCAAGCACACAGATGCAACATGATGCATGACAT
This sequence comes from Elymus sibiricus, assembly GCA_039707655.1. Lineage (NCBI taxonomy): Eukaryota > Viridiplantae > Streptophyta > Magnoliopsida > Poales > Poaceae > Elymus > Elymus sibiricus. Next base: position 208,539,194 of record CM077663.1, read on the forward strand.
GGCAATTTGCAGTGCTAGTGGTGATCTAACGCAGTACTACACGTCTCAGACGAAGCGGGAGAATACCTGGCGATATTTCCCGGGTCTGTTGATTTACCGGACAGACGAATCGGAGGGGGAAAGTTCCATGGTTGCGGTGCTAGAGGCACGTGCCAGCTAGGATGCAGTGCAAGGTTGCCTAAAATCTTGTCTAAGTCATATCAGTTATTTTAGGATTTAATTTGGATTTATTAATCATTAGGCATGCACTATTCATCTATCTGAAACAGGCAAAAAGTTGCATGTTCAGATAGCTAGAGGCATGTGACAGAGATGAATGGAGGTCATATTTGGATTCATGGCATTTTTCTGATCAACTTTCATATATAAATTATTTTCATCTGACTTACAGATTATTTTCTATGATTTTCTAAAGCTTTATTGATTTTCTGGAATTAAATCTAATTATTAAATCCAACATTATCCAGAACAGTGACTTGATGACGTCAGCATGACACAATCATTGCGTCAGAAGTCAACAGGGGCTGACCAGAGTCAAACCTGACATGTGGGGGCCACATGTCATAGACTCAGGCCAATTCTAGTTTATTAAATTAAACTAAACATGTTTAATTACTTGTGGGGCCCATCTGTCATAGACTGATTAGTCAGTTTAGTTAATTTTAAGTAATCTATTTCACTGATTTGGCTAACTGACGAATGGGGCCCATCTGTCATAGACACAGAGGGGGTGGGGCCCCACTGTCAGTGGCTGAGCTGGCCAGTCAGCGGTCAGCGGCGACCGTTGCCTGGTCAACCGAAACCGCGGGGCCACTGGCAGTGGCACTGGGGGTGGCCTCAGGCCAGCCAGGTCAGCGGCGGGCGCCGGCCACCGGAGATGCTCCGGCGAGCTCCCGAATCGCCGGAGAGGTTCGGAAATGGCGCACAGGGCACCATTTCGAGCGCGGCCGGGCGCGTTCGAAAGCTGGGAGAGCCGCTGGTCCATTTTGGCCATCGGCACGAGCTAAGACGGACGGAGGCGAGCGGCAGGTCGCCGGCGGCGGAGCAAGCTTCGGCCGGCGATGGCAAAGCGCTAACGGGGGCGCCAACGAGCTATCTACGGGCACTACGGGGTTCTACGCGCTACGGCGAGTCGAGTGACGGCGGTGGCTGGACCAAATGGTCACCGGAGAGGCGCCGGCGACGAGCTCAAGCGGCGGCGCGTTCGGGCACCGGTGGAATCAAGCGCTACGAGCAACGGATCGTCGCGAGGAGGAGAGAGGGGGGTAGCAGAAGCTCACAGCGAGGTGTGGCCGTTCAACGCGTGCTCGGGGAGGGCTCGACGGCGACGAATTCGACGGCGACGAGCTCGGGTGCCCGAGGAAGAAGACGACGCGGGGACGGCGATGCAGAGGCGTAGAAGCTCGGGGCTGTGGTCGAGGAGGTCGAGGGGGTCGAGACGGAGCCGCTGGACGTCGCAGCGGGGCTCGGGGGTGGCTGTGACGCGGCTACCCGCCGGCCATGGCTGCGGCGGTGCGGCGGATTGGGGGGGGGGGGGAAGAGGGGAGCGAGCTAGGCGAGAGGAGGGGGAAATGGCGTGGGCGGCGTCCAGGGGGAGGGACGCCCGCGGCCTTATCCCCTCGCCACCTGCTCCCGTCGCCGTGGCGAGCGGTGGCCGGCGCGGGCGAGCTCGGCCATGGCGACGGTGACACGAAGGGGGGAGCAGGTAGGTTGGGCTGGGCCTGGCCGGTTCGGCCCAGTTGGCCAAGGCCTTTTCCCTTTTCTTTTCTTTTCTTTTCTTTTTCATTTTTAGTTTCTGTTTTAATTATTTTTAGGCCATATTACTCACTGCAAAAATGTGTCACTGGTTCCAATAAATAGCTAGCAATATTAGGGAGGGCCACATCCATCTTGGGCATTTTTAGAATCTGTTTTCTATTTTTATAATTGATTTGAATGCATTTTAAAATGCATTTAGCTCCTGTTAATATTGGTGGGGTCCACACCAGAAGAGTGGTGATGTTGTTTTCCTCAACATTATTTGTTTTAGAATATTCCACAATTTTGGAACATTTTACCTTTGGTATTTGCAGAATTATTTTATCACCATAATTCCTAGGCATTTTGAAAAGGAATTTGAACTGAAATTTGAACTTCAACTTGATCAAACTTCACTTAGCAAAATAACTAGGCACTGTTCATGATCATTACTGTAGCTTAATTACAATGATCACTGTAGCATAAGCCTAGGGTGTCACATGAAGGATCACTAAAAGTGGTGTCTAGAGGGGGGTGAATAGACTACTTGCAAAATAAAAACCTAGCCTTTTCCCAATTTTAATTGTTGGCAGATTTTAGCATGATTAGCAAGTCTAGCACACCCTTGATACGTCTCCAACGTATCTATAATTTTTGCTTGTTCTATGATGTTATATTATCATTCTTGGATGTTTTACAATCATTTTATAGCAACTTTATATCATTTTTTGGGACTAACCTATTGCATAGTACCAAAGTGCCAATTGCTGTTTTTGCTTGTTTTTTACTTCGCATAATATCAGTACCAAACGAAGCCCAAACATTGCGAAACTTTTTGGAGATTTTTTTGGGCCAGAAGACATCCAGTGGCCAAAGAAGTGCCAGAGGGGAGGGTCGAGGAGACCACAACCCACCAGGGCGCGCCAGAGGCCCCAGGCGCGCCCTGATGTGTTGTGCCCTCCTCGGGACCCCTCTCCACCGCCTCTGACGCCTATAAATTACCAAATATCCCAAAAACCCTAGAGGAGTCGACGAAAAACACATCCAGCCGCCGCAAGTTCCAGAACCTCGAGATCCAATCTAACACCATGACGCAGGGGTTCATCATCCTCATTGGTGCCTCCCCGATAATGCGTGAGTAGTCCACCATAGACCTACGGGTCCGTAGGCAGTAGCTAGATGGATTCTTCTCTCTCTTTTGATTCTCAATACAATGGTATCTTGGAGATCTATTTGATGTAAAGTTTTGCAGTGTGTTTGTTGGGATCCGATGAATTTTGAGTTCATGATCAGTTTCTATCCATGAATATTATTTGAGTCTTCTTTGATCTCTTATATGCATGATGACTTATAGCCTCGTATTTCTTCTTCGAATCTTTGGTTTAGTTAGGCCAACTAGATCGATTTTTCTTGCCATGGGAAGAGGTGGTTTGTGATGGGTTCGATCTTGCGGTGTCCTCTCCCAGTGACAGAAGGGGCAGCGAGGCACGCATGTATCGTTGCTATTAAGGATAACAAGATGGGGTCTATTCCTACATGAATAGATCTTGTCTACATCATGTCACTGTTCTTATTGCATTACTCCATTTTTTCATGAACTTAATACACTAGATGCATGCTGGATAGCGGTCGATGTGTGGAGTAATAGTAGTAGATGCAGAATCGTTTCGGTCTACTAATCTTGGACGTGATGCCTATATAATGATCATCACCTTGGATATCGTCATGATTATTTGATCTTCTATCAATTGCCCAACAGTAATTTGTTCACCCACCGTGTGATATACTCCTGAGAGAAGCCACTAGTGAAACCTACGGCCCCCGAGTCTACTTTTCCAACATATTGCTTTCCGATCTATCTTTTTGCCGCTTTTGTTTTCAGATCTATTATTCCAAAACCCCAAAAATACCTTGCTGCACTTTTTATTTGCCATTTTTATTTTGTGTTCTTGAGAGATCTACCTCTCCAATCTATCACTACCTAATCTATCTTTTTACCGTAGAGAGATTGACAACCTCTCTTTCGTGTCGGGTTGCAAGTATTTGTTCTTTGTGTGCAAGTGTTGTTTACCTAGTGGTGGTGATCCTCCTACTGGTTCGATACCTTGGTTTCATAACTGAGGGAAATAATTACCATCGTTGTGCTGCATCATCCCTTCCTCTTTGGGGAAATACCGACGCAGTCTCAAGCCACGTCAAAGGAACATCTGGCGCCGTTGCCGGGGAGGAAGCGGTCTCTTCTACGTGCCAATCTCTGGCGCCGAGGAGACACCATCATCATCTACCAGGTTCCTAATCACAAATCTCATCTTCTTGCAATTACATTATTTGCCATTTGCCTCTCGTTTTCCTCTCCCCCGCTTCACCCAATTTGCCGTTTTATTCGCCCTCTTTTTCGTTTGCCCTTTTCTCGCTAGATCTCTTGCTTGCTTGCAATCTTATTTGCGTAGTCACGATGACTCAAGAAAACACCAAGTTGTGTGATTTTTCCAATACTAATAATAATGATTTTATTAGTACTCCTATTGCTCCTCCCGCCACTAGTGTGGAGTCTTGTGATATTAATGCCGCTTTGTTGAATCTTGTCATGAAAGATCAATTTGCCGGTAATCCTAATGAGGATGCCGCGTCCCATCTAAACACATTCGTAGAATTGTGTGATATGCAAAATAAAAAAAGATGTGGTCAATGATATAGTGAAATTGAAATTATTTCCTTTCTCCTTGCGGGGTCGTGCAAAAATTTGGTTTTCTTCTTTGCCTTGCAATAGTATCGATTCTTGGAATAAGTGCAAGGATGTTTTTATTACTAAGTATTTTCCGACCGCGAAAATTATTTCCCTTAGGATGCAAATCATGAATTTTAAGCAACTTGACCATGAACATGTTGCGCAATCTTGGGAAAGAATGAAATTGATGCTAAGAAATTGTCCTACTCATGGTTCAAATCTTTGGATGATCATTCAAAAAATTTATGCGGGATTGAATTTTGTCTCTACAAATCTTTTACATTCCGCCGCGGGTGGTACTTTTATGGAAATTACTTTGGGTGAAGCTACTAAATTGCTAGATAATATTATTGCAAATTTTTCATAATGGCATACCGAAAGAGCACCTACTAGTAAAAAAAGTTAATTCGGTTGAAGAAATTAGTACATTGAGTGATAAGGTTGATGCTTTGATGAAGTTGGTTGCTATTAAAAATTTTCCTATTGATCTTAATGATGTGCCTTTGTCTACCTTGATTGAGCAAAATAGTGATTCGTAGATGTGAGCTTCGTCTCGCGAAACAATTTCAATAACAATGCTTATAGAGGTAGTTTTAATCCTAGGCCTTTTCCTGGAAATTCCTCTAACAATTATGGTAATTCCTATGGTAATTCTCCTTACAATAATAATAGGAACACCTCTGATCTTGAGAGTAATATTAAAGAATTTATCAATGCGCAAAAAGTTTTCAATACTACAATAGAAGAAAAGTTGAATAAGATTGATGATATGTTTAGAGGCATTGATAGAATTTCTCATGATGTAGAAAATCTCAAGTTGAAAGCTTTTGCACCTAAGATTGATGAATCAATTAAAGCTTTATATGTCTCTATGGATGAAAGTAAGAAAAGAACCGCGATGCTTAGAGCTAAAAGAGAATTCTTAGAAAAATCGTTTTCTAGTGATCGCCTTCAGAAAAATGATGAAGATCTTAAAGTGATTGGTGTTTCTTCTATTGATTCCTTGTTTAGTAATATTAAGATTGATGATAAAGTGACTGAAGTAGAGTCAACTTTAGCTAGAAGGCGTCCCAATAATTTGGAGGGTGAAAATCTTGATGAAATTTTTGATGAAAGTGGGTTTGAAGAGGTCAAAACTTTAACTTGTGATGTGCCCACTATTTTGGATTGAAAAGACTTTAATTATGATAGTTTCTCTTTGATTGAATGTATTTCTTTGCTGCAATCCATGATGAATTCACCCCATGCTTATGAACAAAATAAAGCTTTTACTAAACATATCGTTTATGCCATGATGAAATCTTTTGAAGAAAAGTTGGAGTTGGAAATTTCTATTCCTAGAAAATTACATGATGAGTGGGAAAATACCATTAATTCAAGATTAAAAATTATGAGTGCTTTGCTTTATGTGATTTGGGTGCTAGTGTTTCCACGATTCTGAAATCTTTATGTGATGTGCTTGGTCTCACCAATATTGAAGAATGTTCTCTTAATTTGCACTTGGCGGATTCTGCTATTAAAAAGCCTTTGGGAAGAATTAATGATGTTCTTATTGCAAATTGGAATTATGTGCCCATAGATTTTATTGTCCTTGATATTGATTGCAATCCGTCTTGTCCCATATACTTGGTAGACCGTTCTTACGCACTATAGGTGCCGTGATTGATATGAAAGAAGGCAATATTAGATTTCAGTTTCCACTAAGAAAGGGTATGGAACACTTCCCTAGAACAAGAATTAAGCCACAATATGAATCAATCATGAGAGCATCCTATGGAGCAAAAACCAAAGATGACAGTACTTGAATCTACGTGTTATGCCTAGCTAGGGGTGTAAAACGATACCGCTTGTTGGGAGGCAACCCAATGAATAAATTTATTTTCGTATTTTTCTTTATGTTTTTGAGTGTTGACACAATTATGCCTCTATTATGATTGTGTTTTTTATGTTTTATTTAGTGCTTCTACCAAGTGAAGCCATTAGGATGATTCATAAGATGAGTAGAAACAATGCTGAATCTGAAACAGAAACTTTGCCTCCAGTGTTCGAATTTTCATTTTTTACTGGCACGTGATATTGAGCTGAAATTTTAACACAGTATTTACATACAAATTATTTACGTTTCCTTATTTTTAAGAATTTTTAGAGTTACAGAAGTATGGTTAGAGTACAGATTACTACAGACCGTTTTGTTTAAGACAGATTCTGTTTTCGTTGCATTGTGTGCTTGTTTTGATGAATGTATGGGTTGTATTGAATGGTATGAGCCATGGTAAAGTTAAAATAAAGTAGGTATAATGCAATAAAAATATTTGAATGAGTTTGCAACTGTACTTAAAGTAGTGATTTGCTTTATTATACTAACGGATCTCACGAAGATTTTGTTGAGTTTTGTGTGATTGAAGTTTTGAAGTTTTGGGTGAGATCATGCTGGATGAAGGAATAAGGAGTGAAAAGAGCCTAATCTTGGGGATGCTACAACACCCCCAAGATATATCCAAAGATAAACAAGCAACTAAGCTTTGGGATTCCCCGAGTGGCATCCCCTCTTTCTTCTAACGACCATCGGTATTTTACTTGGAGCTATATTTTTAGTCGTCACATATCATGAGCTTTGTTTGGAGCGTCTTGTATCAATTGAGTCTTTGCTTGCTTTACTTTTTAGTTTTTCACTTGTATCCTTGCTGGACACACCTATTTGAGAGAGCCAAAATTATGCTATGATTTGTTAGAATTGCTCTATATGCTTCACTTAAACTTTTTGAGTTATAGAATTGCTCTAATGCTTCACTTATATCTTTTTAAGCACGGTGTGCTTGGAAGATTTTGAAGAAACACTCTCATGCTTCACTTAGATTAATTTGAGAGTTAGTAAATTTTGAAGAAATCCTCTCATGCTTCACTTATACTATTTTGAGAGATTAAATCTCTATGCTCATGTTCTTCACTTAAATTTGTTTGAGCTTGTCAAAAGCAATGGCAATATATGAAACTAGTCCCAAAGTGATAGATATCCAAGGAGGATATAATAAAAACTTTCATGAAGATCATTGGAAAAATTAAACTTGATTCCTTGTAATAGTTTTGAGACATGATGATAGTAATATGTGAGTCATGTTAGTGAGTAATTATGCTTTAGTAGGAATATTGGTGTTAAGGTTTGTGATTCCCTATGCATGCACAAAAGTCAATAGTTATGCAATTAAATTACATCCTACTTATGGTGCATTATTCGGTGTTATTTATGCTCAATGCTCGCTTATGTGAATTTTCGTTTCTTGGTTGGTTGCTTCTCAGTCTATTTGCTAGCCTCCACTTGTACTAAGTAGAAATACTACTTGTGCATCCAAAATCCTTAAAACAGTTTTTCCTTATGAGTCCACCATACCTACCTATATGCGGTATTTCCATGCCATCCTAAGCAATTTTGTATGTGCCATCTCTACTTTTCAAAATAAATTTCCTTTTTGTGTTGTCGTACCGCTCATGAAACGGTAGGGGGTGTCCAATATTTTTCCATGTTAGATGTGTTATTCTCAAGATGAGTGTTTATTCACTTATCATTGCACGAGAGTACGACGGTAATAGGGATGCCCAGTCCCGAAATGAAAAAAGAAAAAAATTACTTTATGTTGTAAAATAATAAATTCCTTGGAAAGTGTTGGTATGGAAGGCAACCGTGGATACGGCCAGCCATGGATTGTGAAAGAATGGTGCAAAAAGGAATAAACTTTATTTTCTGTTTGGGAACCGCCTATGATATATCTAGCATGGAAAGTATTGTGAACTACTTTGTCATTTTCGTTGAGAGGAAAGGCATACCGCTCAAAATATTTCTCTCTCTCAATTTAAACTTTGAGCTCTGGCACCTCTACAAATCCCTACTTCCCTCTGCGAAGGGCCTATCTATTTACTTTATGCAATTTTTATATTTACTTTGAGTCTCCATCTTCTCTTATAAAGCACCAACTAGGGGGCACTATGATCGTACTTGAGCATTGGGTGTAGTTAATATTTGAGTGTGTTTCATGAATGGATCAATGATTGAGCATGATGGGCTAAGGATAACTTTCTTTAGTGTTGATATTTTGAAATACATGGTTGCTTCTTGGCATGCTTGAGTATTGAAGTCATTATGTTAAAACTAGACTATTGCTTTGAACCATCTAAAAGTCCAAATGTCCATGCTACAAAAGAAAAGATTATGTGGTGAACATGTTAGGCAGCATTCCACATCAAAAATTCTGTTTTTATCCTTTACCTACTCGAGAACGAGTAGGAATTAAGCTTGGGATGCTGATACGTCTCCAACGTATCTATAATTTTTGTTTGTTCCATGCTGTTATATTATCATTCTTGGATGTTTTACAATCATTTTATAGCAACTTTATATCATTTTTTGGGACTAACCTATTGACATAGTGCCAAAGTGCTAGTTGCTGGTTTTGCTTGTTTTTTACTTCGCAGAATATCAGTACCAAACGAAGCCCAAACATCGCGAAACTTTTTGGAGATTTTTTTGGGCCAGAAGACATCCAATGGGCCAAAGAAGTGCCAAAGGGGAGGGTCGAGGAGACCACAACCCACCAGGGCGCGCCAGAGGCCCCAGGCGCGCCCTGATGGGTTGTGCCCTCCTCGGGACCCCTCTCCACTGCCTCTGACGCCTATAAATTCCCAAATATTCCATAAACCGTAGAGGAGTCGACGAAAAACACATCCAACCGCCGCAAGTTCCAGAACCTCTAGATCCAATCTAAACACCATCACGGAGGGGTTCATCATCCTCATTGGTGCCTCTCCTATGATGCGTGAGTAGTCCACCATAGACCTACGGGTCCGTAGGCAGTAGCTAGATGGCTTCTTCTCTCTCTTTTGATTCACAATACAGTGATCTCTTGGAGATCTATTTGATGTAAACTTTTGCGGTGTGTTTGTTGGGATCCGATGAATTTTGAGTTCATGATCAGTTTCTATCCATGAATATTATTTGAGTCTTCTTTGATCTCTTATATGCATGATTACTTATAGCCTCATATTTCTTCTTCGAATCTTTGATTTAGTTAGGACAACTAGATCAATTTTTCTAACCATGGGGAGAGGTGCTTTGTGATGGGTTCGATCTTGCGGTGTCCTCTCCCAGTGACAGAAGGGGCAGCGAGGCATGCATGTATCGTTGCTATTAAGGATAACAAGATGGGGTCTATTCCTACATGAATAGATCTTGTCTACATTATGTCACCATTCTTATTGCATTACTCCGTTTTTCCATGAACTTAATACACTAGATGCATGCTGGTGATACGTCTCCAACGTATCTATAATTTTTCATTGTTCCATCCTGTTATATTATCTGTTTTGGATGTTTTATATGCATTAATATGCTATTTTATATTATTTTTGGGACTAACCTATTAATCTAGAGCCTAGTGCCAGTTTCTGTTTTTTCCTTGTTTTTGAGTATTGCAGATAAGGAATATTAAACAGAGTCCAAATGGAATAAAATCTCCGGAATGATTTTTCTTGGACCAGAAGAAACCCAGCAGACTCGGAGATGAACGCAGGAGACCTGTCGTGGCGTCACAAGCCACCAGGGCGCGCCCTAGGGGGGGCGCCCCCCTGGCTTGTGGCCCCACGGCAGCCCTCCTAACCCTATTCTTCGGCCTATAAATTCTCAAATATTCCCTGGATACCAAAAAGAGCCACGAAAATACTTTTCCGCCGCCGGAAGCCTATGTTCCCGTGAGATCCAATCTTGGAGCCTTTTCCGGTAATCTGTCGGAGGGGGATTCGATCACGGAGGGCATCTACATCAACTCCATTGCCCCTCCGATGATGCGTGAGTAGTTCACCACAGACCTTCGGGTCCATAGCTAGTAGCTAGATGGCTTCTTCTCTCTCTTTGTTCTTCAATACCATGTTCTTCATGATCTTCATGGAGATCTATCCGATGTAATACTCTTTTGCGGTGTGTTTGTTGAGATCCGATGAATTGTGGGTTTATGATCAGCTTATCTATGAATATTATTTGAATCTTCTCTGAATTCTTATATGCATGATTTCATATCTTTGCAAGTCTCTTCGAGTTATTGGTTTGGTTTGGCCAACTAGATTGGTAATTCTTGCAATTGGAGAAGTGCTTAGTTTTGGGTTCAATCTTGCGGTGCCCTCACCCAGTGACAAAGTAGGGGTAGCGAGGCTCGTATTTGTATTGTTGCCATCGAGGATAAAAAGATGGGGTTCTCATCATATTGCTTGATTTTATCCCTCTACATCATGTCATCTTACCTAATGCGTTACTCTGTTCTTCATGAACTTAATACTCTAGATGCAGGCAGGAGTCGGTCGATGTGTGGAGTAATAGTAGTAGATGCAGAATCGTTTCGGTCTACTTGACACGGACGTGATGCCTATATGCATAATCATTGCCTTGGACATCTTCATAATTATTCGCTTTTCTATCAGTTGCTCGACAGTAATTTGTTCACCCACCGTATTATTTTCCTTCATGAGAGAAGCCTCTAGTGAAACCTATGGCCCCCGGGTCTATTTTCCATATTATATTTTCAGATCTATAAACCAAAAATACCTCGCTGCAATGTTTTTACTTTTGTTTTACTTTTCGTTTTAGCAATCCTATCTATCTATCTCTATCAGATCTCATCCTTGCAAGTAACCGTGAAGGGATTGACAACCCCTTTATAGCGTTGGGTGCAAGTGTTTGATTATTTGTGTAGGTACATCTATTGGGGACTTGCTTGTATCTCCTACTGGATTGATACCTTGGTTCTCAACAACTGAGGGAAATACTTATCTACTTTGTTGTATCACCCTTTTCTCTTCAATGGAAAACCAACGCATGCTCAAGAAGTAGCAAGAAGGATTTCTGGCGCCGTTGCCGGGGAGATCTACATCAAGCCTACCAAGTACCCATCACAAACTCATCTCTTGCATTTACATTATTTGCCATTTGCCTCTCGTTTTCCTCTCCCCCACTTCTAAAACGATTTTCAGAAAATACCAAAAAGATTTGCCTTTTTTATTCGCCCTTTTTTCGTTTGCCTCTTTCCTACCGGATCTCTTACTTGTTTCTATGACTAGCGTTACAACTTCCCCTTTGTCACCAGATTTTGAAGTTCTATACTTCAAACAAAAACAAGGGGAAAATTTGAAAGACGCCTGGTATAGGCTAATGAAATCTTATCGTATCTCCAACCTAAAAGGGGATGCAAAGGTTTTTCTTAGAAATTTTTACATTGGATTGGCTTTGCATCATAGAGAGCTCTTAGATTTCGCCTCAAAAGGGAATTTTATTGAACTGGATACGAACGCTGCTTATGAAATTTTGGAGGGGATTTTGGGGGTCCCTCCACTAAAAAAGGGGTTTGTTTTCTCAGAAGAGGGAGTTCAAATTCTCGACAAATTGACTGACTTACATAAGCACTTGGTCGAGTTACAACAATATCATGAACCCCTTAAACATATTAGTGGGAACCTCAGTCGTTTGAATACTTTGATTACCCTTTGCAATAAGCGTTTGGACATTTTGGATATTAAGATGGTTTCTTCCCCTACAAACCCGGGGAAGAGGAAAGAGCCCCCCGGATTTGAGAAGGCCCTCACAAAAGTTGCCAATACCAAAGATGGCAATACCTAGATCTATTGCGTTATGCCTAGCTAGGGGCGTTAAACAATAGCGCTTGTTGGGAGGCAACCCAATTTTATTTTTATGCTTTTGTTTTTTTGCTTCTGTTTTTGAGTGATTTGCACATTATTACCTCTGTAGTAATTGTGTTTTCTTGTTTAAATTAGTGTTTGAGCCAAGTAAAACCTTTGGGATGGTCTACGGTGTTTGTGATTTGATTTTGCTGAAAAACAGAAACTTTTGCTCTCAGTCCAGGAATTTTGTAAATTCACTGGAACGTGCTTTTGATCTGAAATTTTGACACAAGATTTATATACAAATTTCCCTGACTTTCCTAATTTTTCAGAATTTTTGGAGTTACAGAAGTATTCGAAGTCTATAGATTGCTACAGACTATTCTGTTTTAGGCAGATTCTGTTTTCTTTGTGTTGTTTGCTTATTTTGATGTATCTATGGGTTGTATCCGGGGGTATGAACCATGGAGAAGTTGGAATACAGTAGATATTACACCAATATAAATAAAGAATGAGTTCACAACAGTACCTAAAGTGGTGATTTATTTTTCTTATACTAACGGATCTCATGAGTTTTCTGTTTAGTTTTGTGTTGTGAAGTTTTCAAGTTTTGGGTAAAGATTTGATGGACTATGGAATAAGGAGTGGCAAGAGCCTAAGCTTGGGGATGCCCAAGGCACCCCAAGCCATATTAAAGGATACCAAAAAGCCTAAGCTTGGGGATGCCCCGGAAGGCATCCCCTCTTTCGTCTTCAATCCATCGGTAAATTTACTTGAGGCTATATTTTTATTCACCACATGATATGTGTTTTGCTTGGAGCGTCTTGTATGATATGAGTCTTTGCTTTTTAGTTTGCCACAATCATCCTTGCTGCACACATCTTTTGAGGGGGACACGCATTAATCGTAAATTTATTAGAATACTCTATGTGCTTCACTTATATCTTTTGAGCTAGGCAATGTTGCTCTAGTGCTTCACTTATATCTTTGTAGAGCACGGTGGTGTTTTATTTTATAGAAATTATTGAACTCTCGTACTTCACTTATATTATTTTGAGAGTCTTTAAACAGCATGGTAATTAGTTTAGGTTATGAATTTAGTCCTAATATAATGGGCATCCAAAAGGGATATAATAAAAACTTTCATCTTAAGTGCATTGAATACTATGAGAAGTTTGATTCCTTGCATATAGGTTTGAGATATGAAGATGGTAATATGAGAGTCATGCTAGTGAGTAATTGTGAATTGGAAGAAATACATGTGTTAAAGTTTGTGATTCCCGTAGCATGCACGTATGGTGAACCATTATGTAACGAAGTCGGAGCATGCTTTGTTTAATGATTATCAACCTTTGTGTGAGGGTCGGGAGCGCGCGATGGTTAACTCCTACCAACCTCTCCCCTAGGAGCATGCGTCTAATGCTTTGCTTCGATAACTAATAGACTTTTGAAATAAGTATGTGAGTTCTTTATGACTAATGTTGAGTCCATGGATTATACGCACTCTCACCCTTCCACCTTTGCTGGCCTCTCTAGTAGGGCGCAACTTTCGCCGGTGCATTAAACCCACCTTCCTCAAAACAGCCACCATATACTTTCCTCAAAACAGCCACCATACCTACCTATTATGGCATTTCCATAGCCATTCCGAGATATATTGCCATGCAACTTCCACCGTTCCGTTTTTCATGACACGCACCATCACTTTCATATTGCATATAGAGTCATATTTTGTTCTAGGTATCGAGTTGTAAGTAAATAAAAGTGTGATGATTTCCATTATTAGAGCATTTGTCCCGTGAGAGAAAAGGATGATGGAAGCTATGAATCCCTCACAAGTTGGGATGAGTCTCCGGACTTTACAAAAAAAAAAAAGAGGCCAGCGAAGCCAAAAAAAATAAAAAAGGCCAAAGATGCCCACCAAAAAAAATTGAGAGAAAGAGAGAACGGACAATGCTACTATCTTTTTCCACACTTGTGCTTCAAAGTAGCACCATGATCTTCATGATAGAGAGTCTCCTATTTTGTCACTTTCATATAACTAGTGGAATTTTTCATATGCACAACTACTTAGTTTTCTTTTTGAGCTTTCATACACTTATAGCTCTAGTGCATTCGTTGCATGGCAATCCCTACTCACTCACATTGATATCTATTGATGGGCATCTCCATAGCCCGTTGATACGCCTAGTTGATGTGAGACTATCTTCTCCTTTTTTCCTCATAACCTCCACCATATTCTATTCCACCTATAGTGCTATATCCATGGCTCACGCTCATGTATTGCGTGAAAGTTGAAAAGGTTTGAGAACATAAAAGGTGTGAAACAATTGCTTGACTTGTCAACGGGGTTGTGCATGATTTAGATACTTTGTGTGGGGAAGATGGAGCATAGCCAGACCATATGATTTTGTAGGGATAACTTTCTAAGGCCATGTTATTTCGAAAGGACACAATTGCCTTGTTGGTATGCTTGAAGTATTACTGTTTTTATGTCAATATTAAACTTTTGTTTTGAATCTGATGGATCTGAATATTCATGCCACAATAAAGAATATTACATGGATAAATATGTTAGGTAGCATTCCACATCAAAAATTATGTTTTTATCATTTACCTACTCGCGGACGAGCAGGAATTAAGCTTGGGGATGCTTGATATGTCTCCAACGTATCTATAATTTTTGATTGTTCCATGCTATTATATTATCTGTTTTGGATGTTTTATATGCATTAATATGCTATTTTATATTATTTTTGGGACTAACCTATTAATCTAGAGCTTAGTGCCAGTTTCTGTTTTTTCCTTGTTTTTGAGTATTGCAGATAAGGAATATTAAACGGAGTCCAAACGGAATAAAATCTTCGGAATGATTTTTCTTGGACCAGAAGAAACCCAGCAGACTTGGAGATGAAGGCAGGAGATCTGCCGTGGCGTCACAAGCCACCAGGGCGCGCCCTAGGGGGGGCACGCCCCCCTGGCTTGTGGCCCCACGGCAGCCCTCCTAACCCTATTCTTTGGCCTATAAATTCTCAAATATTCCCTGGATACCAAAAAGAGCCACGAAAATACTTTTCCACCGCCGGAAGCCTCTGTTCCCGTGAGATCCAATCTTGGAGCCTTTTCCGGTAATCTGCCGGAGGGGGATTCGATGACGGAGGGCATCTACATCAACTCCATTGCCCCTCCGATGATGCGTGAGTAGTTCACCACAGACCTTCGGGTCCATAGCTAATAGCTAGATGGCTTCTTCTCTCTCTTTGTTCTTCAATACCATGTTCTTCATGATCTTCATGGAGATCTATCCGATGTAATACTCTTTTGCGGTGTGTTTGTCGAGATCCGATGAATTGTGGGTTTATGATCAGCTTATCTATGAATATTATTTGAATCTTCTCTGAATTCTTATATGCATGATTTCATATCTTTGCAAGTCTCTTCGAGTTATTGGTTTGGTTTGGCCAACTAGATTGGTAATTCTTGCAATTGGAGAAGTGCTTAGTTTTGGGTTCAATCTTGCGGTGCCCTCACCCAGTGACAAAGTAGGGGTAGCGAGGCACGTATTTGTATTGTTGCCATCGAGGATAAAAAGATGGGGTTCTCATCATATTGCTTGATTTTATCCCTCTACATCATGTCATCTTACCTAATGCGTTACTCTGTTCTTCATGAACTTAATACTCTAGATGCAGGCAGGAGTCGGTCGATGTGTGGAGTAATAGTAGTAGATGCAGAATCGTTTCGGTCTACTTGACACGGACGTGATGCCTATATGCATAATCATTGCTTTGGATATCTTCATAATTATTCGCTTTTCTATCAATTGCTCGACAGTAATTTGTTCACCCACCGTATTATTGTACTTCATGAGAGAAGCCTCTAGTGAAACCTATGGCCCCCGGGTCTATTTTCCATATTATATTTTCAGATCTATAAACCAAAAATACCAAAAATACCTCGCTGCAATCTTTTTACTTTTGTTTTAGTTTTTGTTTTAGCAATCCTATCTATCTATCTCTATCAGATCTCATCCTTGCAAGTAACCGTGATGGGATTGACAACCCCTTTATAGCGTTGGGTGCAAGTGTTTGATTATTTGTGTAGGTACATCTATTGGGGACTTGCTTGTATCTCCTACTGGATTGATACCTTGGTTCTCAACAACTGAGGGAAATACTTATCTACTTTGCTGCATCACCCTTTCCTCTTCAAGGGAAAACCAACGCATGCTCAAGAAGTAGCAGCTGGATAGCGGTCGATGTGTGGAGTAATAGTAGTAGATGCAGAATCGTTTCGGTCTACTAATCTTGGACGTGATGCCTATATAATGATCATCGCCTTGGATATCGTCATGATTATTTGATCTTCTATCAATTGCCCAACAGTAATTTGATCACCCACCGTGTGCTATACTCATGAGAGAAGCCACTAGTGAAACCTACGGCCCCCGGGTTTACTTTTCCAACATATTGCTTTCCGATCTATCTTTTTTCCGCTTTTGTTTTCAGATCTATTATTCCAAAAACCCAAAAATACCTTGTTGCACTTTTTATTTTCCCTTTTTATTTTGTGTTCTTGAGAGATCTACCTCTCCAATCTATCACTACCTAATCTATCTTTTTACCGTAGAGAGATTGACAACCTCTCTTTCGCGTCGGGTTGCAAGTATTTGTTCTTTGTGTGCAGGTGCTATTTACGTAGTGGTGGTGATCCTCCTACTGGTTCGATACCTTGGTTTCATAACTGAGGGAAATACTTACCGTCGCTGTGCTGCATCATCCCTTCCTCTTTGGGGAAATACGGACGCAGTCTCAAGCCACGTCAACCCTTCACAAGCACATCAACAAGTATGGCAGCAGAAAGTAAAGACATGCATGTGAAAGTAAGGAGTAGAGATAGGAAGATCAAACGCAATAGATGACACGAAGATTTTTCCCGTGGTTCCGATAGGTGGTGCTATCGTACGTCCACGTTTATGGAGACTTCTACCCATGGAGGTTAACGGTCGCAAGAGTCCATGGAGGGCTCGACCCACAAAGCGTCCACGAAGTAGCAACCTTGTCTATTCCATGATGGCCTACGTCCATGGAGGACTAGCCTTACTCGGGGTAGATTTTCATGAAGTAGGCGATCTCCTTACCGTTATAAACTTTTTGGTTCAACTCCACAACATGAAGTAGGAGGCTCCCAAGCAACACCTAACCAATCTAGGAGGCACCACCCTCCAAAAGGTAATAGATGTGGTAAGTATGATGAACTCCTTGCTCTTGTGCTTCAATTGATAGACTCCTCAACACTCAACCACTCTCTCACAGATTTGGCTTCGGTAGAAGAGATTGATTAGGTGGAAAGCAACTTGTGGAGGCTAGAAATCAAGATTCATATGGTTGGAGTGGAATATCTTGATCTCAACACATGAGTAGGTGGCTCTCTCTCAGAAAATGGATGGGACAAGTGTAAGTGTGTTCTGAGTGCTTCTCTTCTGAGTGAGAAGTGGTGGAGGGGTATATCACTACTGGAATTCAGTTATTTGCCGTCTGCCATAGCGGACGGCAAAGTGCATAACCACCGACGGCAAAGCCTTTGCCGTCGGGCAGCAGACGGCAAAATTTCTGGCACAGAGAACACCGGTAAAGGAGTGCTTTGCCGTCTGCCTTTATACAGCGGACGGCAAAGTTTTTTTGCCGTCAGGCAGCAGACGGCAAAGCGACTGGACGGCCAAAAGTTGAGTTAGCCCCGTTAGTGGCTAATGGAGCCTTTGCCGTCTGCCACTCACCCTTTGCCATCCGCACCTTATGCCGTCTGCCTCCCCTCCTTTGCCGACGACCACTCCTTTGCCGACGGCCACGGTCGGCATAGCTTCTTTGCCGTCCGCCCCCCCGCCACCCTCCTTTGCCGACGGTCACTGCTATGCCGACGGTGGCCGTCGGCATATCTTCTTTGCCGTACGCCCCCTCGCCACATTCCTTTGCTGCAGTGCCACTGCTATGCCGACGGTGGCCGTCGGCATAGATTCTTTGCCGTCCGCCCCCGGACGGCAAATCTACCAAATGGCATCAGGCGCACTCCCAGGATGCACAGGTGGGTGCCACGTGTCGCCTTTGCCGTCGGTGCCGGACGGCAAAGAAACTATGCCGACGGTGGCCGTCGGCAAAGTGGCAATATTGCCCCTGTTTTTTTTGTTTTTCTAATATCCAATTTTCACAGGCAAAATATGCTATATTTTACAATAAATCTAGTGATGATCATCCAACAACAAGCACAAGCACAAGTATCCAACAAACATACCAAAACAAATGTCACATTGTTCACTATATTACAATAGTAACAAGTTTCACATATGTAGCAAGTTTAACATTGTTCATCGATACAAAATCACAAGCACTCCATCAATGCAAGCTTCCGTGAAGTGACTCTAATCTGCAAAATGGGAAATACGAAAGTTAGATGAAGAAGACTAGAATAAGAAGAAGAAGATGAAGAAGCGGTTTTCTTCTTCTTATTGCTTATTTGTGTCATTCGGGCGGAAGTTAGATGAAGAAGACTAGAATAAGAAGAAGAAGATGAAGAACACTAATATTTCGGAAGGAGCTAAGTTTGTCTAAGTGCTAAGTTTGTCTAAGTGCTAAGAAGATGAAAAACGAGCTAAGTTTGGGGCTTACCGGCCTCGTCATCATGGAGGAGAGGCACCGCGGTTGCTCGGACCGGTTTCACCTGGAGAAGGCTGCCCTGGAGAAGGGTCGTGTGATGCGACTCCGGAGTTAAGCTGCACCAAAGATGATTTGCAATGTCTCGTTAGCATGATGACACTGAAAAGATCATTGCATTGAAATGAAACTCACCGTTGCAGCCGTGGTAATGACTGGCATCGACGGAGCGGCCTGGCCGGTCTTCTCGCACATAGTCTGCACATTTGGTTTTCACAAGTCAACGATATTCATTATTAATGAAAGGAACATTAAATGCAAGATTTGACAAATATGAAGAAGAATATTACCACGAAGAGCTCGTAGATGGCCCGGTAAGACGCATCGGACCGTGCCCTCTCCTCCTCCAACAACCTTGCCGTCCTCTCCTCCATCTCCTTCTCCTTCGCCGCCATAAGCGCCTGTGTTGCCTCTCTCTCTCTTTCAGAATAGCAGCCTGCAACACAACTCCTCGTTAGCATTGTAATCATCTTTGTTCACACACACAACGTAATGAGGAAAGATATCTGAGTCCGTATAACTAACCTCGATGGCGAGCTCGATTGGCCGTGGACGAGGCCTTATCTCAGGACAGGAGCTCGTTTGGCGCGCCTTGATCTCCCGGAGGTTGCTAGGACAACGTATAAGGCCATCTCCAATGGCAATCGAGCCATGTGGCCTCCCGCCGCCAGCTATCATCACCAGCTCTGGATCAATAGGCTCCTGGCTCGGGTTAAAGTCCTCCCCTTTCCTCGCCTTCCCCTCATCTCTGTACCTCACGAGCTTGTTGTGGGAGGATATGTTGCTGAACTTCAAGGGATCATCGAGGTCAGACTCAAAGAATGCCTTGACCTTCTTGTACGAGGCAGTATGGGCCATCGCATAGAGGTCGTACATCTGTGGCACCTCCGTTTTATTGTGATGCGCCTAAAAGAGAGAGAGAGGAACAAAGTATTAGTAAAGGGCTCAAGCTAGAATCAAGAATGAATTGCATGAATCATGAAGCTAACCACATACCCAGTTCAGACCAAACTGATTTAAGTTGGCGCTCCCTTGATGGTGTGGCACACCAACCATTTTGTTACGCCGGTCCTTGGCATTGTTGTGGACGGATAGCCATTGTTCTGAGCACCACTCATCCACCAACGCCTCCCAACAATCCATCATATCCGCACACCATCTTGGGGGCACCTAACTTAATAAAGAGATATTTGAGCGCTACGCGTAGGAATCAAATGAAGGAAACTAAGTACAAGGCCTTAAGAATGCGTAATTACCTTCATGTAATACTCCTTATCCATCTTTTTCCGCGGCACATCGACTTCTCCTTCCTAATATGCCGCGAGGCGTAGTAGTCTCGAACAGCCTGCACCCGAGCCTCGTGCCGAAAGTTTTGCAGTAGGCGCCTGCATTGCTGATCGATAACATTTGCCGCGGCCTCCTCGTATCCCTCCTTACACCTGTAGAAGGTCTGCAATCAAACGACACAACACTTATTAGTACAATAACTAGCTATTGTTGATTTTT
The DNA here is from genome assembly GCA_039707655.1 of Elymus sibiricus. Classification (NCBI taxonomy): domain Eukaryota; kingdom Viridiplantae; phylum Streptophyta; class Magnoliopsida; order Poales; family Poaceae; genus Elymus; species Elymus sibiricus. The sequence continues at coordinate 208,559,528 of CM077663.1, forward strand.
AATTGTGTAAAGTAGAAATTACCCAAAAATGTCTGATCACCATCTCCGCCCTCGTGTGGCACAAAACACCGTCGATCCTCTCCTAAGGCTGGGCCGGTGCAGCCAGGTAGTGCTCCCAGGTCAGTCCTAACTCTCGAACCTGATCCTCACCGGGCAACGTGACAAACCCCGGGAAGTTTTGCCTGACAAGGACACCAAGGATGTTGTTGGGCCTGCGGGCATCCTTGGGATGATGCCAACCCCTACAGTATGACAAAGCCAACACATTAGATATTTGAAAAAACGTGAAGGCAAAAGGTTAAAAAAGAGTACATGCACTTACCTCTCCCCATCAGGCCTAATCAACCACCTCAGCTCGCGGGTCGCCGGCACGGGCGGGAGTCGTGTCATACCACGCTGGTAGACGGTGGCGCCCTCAGGCAGCTCCACGTCGCTATCAGAAAAACGATCCCCGCCACCATCAGCATGGCCACTAGGCTCCTCCGGCCAGGTATCCCATGGGGTCTGCCGGGACGTGCCCTCATCCCTACTCTGCTCCGGAGTCTCGTGGGACGAAGCCTCTGGGACAGGAGTCGTGTAGGTCGAAGGCTCGTCGACCCGAGGCTCGTGGACCGGAGTCCGCGTAGCCTCGTCCTCAGACAGGTCCACCCAAGCAGTCATGTGCTCGGGTGAATCAGCTGGGGGTGGCGGCGAGGAAGGCGTAGCAGCCACCCTACCTTTGTCGCGGCCTCCTCTCCCTCCTCTCCCACCTCTACTACCTCTCTTCTTCCCCCGACCTCCTCTCACGGGGGTCGACGAAGAAGCGGCCACCGGTGTATGCAAACTAGAGAGCAACGCTCTCCGGAGAGAGTCGGCAGGAATGGAAGTACCCATCCCACCACCCTCTGACGAAGGAGCCGCGGAGTGCTCTCGACCCTTTCCCACCATCTTTCAACAACTGCCATGACAAATAGTAAACGAAATTAGTACAACATAAAATTGAATACCGACATGAATAATAAAATGTATATAATTTAAGTGTATCATCATATACCTAACATGAACTAAAAGTTGATTACCTGACATGAATTAATAATAATCTTGATCGTCTATATATTCTCCGGGATCAATAAATGCATCATCATCATCACTATCATCAATAAATGCATGATCATCATCACTATCAGGAACAACGTGTGGAAGGCCTCCTTCATGTAATCGGTTAAGCATTGACAGGTCATCCGCATCAGTAACCTCTTCTTGTTCCAGCTCTTCCTGTTCCGGCTCAGGGGTTAAGTCGGATTCATTGTCGCTGTCTACTTCAATGTTCCGGGGTGAGGTAGAGCGGTTCTTGAAATGTTTTTTGGAAATACGTGTTTCTTGGAAGAATTCTCCTTCATATGTGTCTTGGTTAATGTGAGGTTCATAATCCTCTTCATTGAGGGGAGGTGGTCTAAAATGTGGCGGCACTTCATAAACGACATCCCAACCTTTCAGATTTGGATCAGTTTGGCAGGCCCACGGTAGATAGAAAACTTGGGTCACCTGTTGAGCCGTAATATAGACATCGGGCACATCTAAATGGGTGCTTTGTTTGATTTCGACTAGCCCTATATGTTCATGAGTCCTTCTAGTCTCCTTCGGCTGGAACCAATGACATTTGAAGACTACAACGTTTGGTGGGTTTTTACCATAGAATAGAAGTTCATAAATTGCTTCAACTCTTCCATAGAGACACAACAATTTGTAGTCTTCAGGTCGGGCATAGATAGCTCTTTGCCAAAGGTACGAAAGCGATACCCGTTGATGTCGTATCTGTCAAATGAATAGACCTTATAGTCAAAACCATTAGCGACTTGTCTCAGCTCGGCGTCCATAGACTCTGAATTAGCCTACAAGTTTAATACAAAAGGATTGTTGCATTAGCCACAAATAAGACGAAGAAATGAAATGGTCCATTAATGGTAATTAATTACCATTTGTTTGAACCAAGAGATGAAACCGGGATAGCCGCCTCCATGCTTCGCCAGGAGCTCATACTCTTCGACGGAATCCTTTTGGATGACCACTCCATCCGAGAATTTGGCGACATATCGACTATATCAAATATCCAGGAATAAGAGCAGTTCTAAGGAATTACAAGTTGCGAAACAATAATGTACCGACAACTTACTCGATGTACGGCCGCACTTCTGTTAGGTTGTTGAAGATATACAATGAAATGGTCCGCCATTCATCGACATCCAACGCTTTTGCTTTAGAAGCACCGGCTAGTGCGAGCTTCCCTTTGAATAGGCTGAGGTTGGATCGACTTTTGTTTGTGTCGCCATCATTGTACCGAGGCTTTGGATTATGCAAATGACGATTTTTGGCTTCGTAGTGTGCTGTCACGAAGTTTGCCGCCTCCTCAGTAATGAATGCCTCGGCCATCGATGCTTCAATTCTTCGTTTATTTTTACATTTTGCTCGAAGCATCTTCTGCATCCTCTCAGTTGCGAAGCACCAACGGTTTTGCACGGGCCCCCCCAATCTTGCCTCGGTCGCGAGATGCAAAATCAAATGCTGCATTGGATTAAAGAAGCCCGGTGGAAAGATCTTCTCTAACTTGCATATCAACTCCGACGCCAACTCTTCCATTTCATCTAGCACGCCAGGCGATAGTTCTTTCGCACAAAGAGAACGGAAGAAATAGCTCAGCTCTGCCAATACTAGCCATTCATCCTCAGGGATAAAGCCACGCAGCATCACCGGCATTACCCGCTCAAGCCATATGTGCCAATCATGACTCTTGAGACCAAATATCTTCAGTTTGTCAAGACTCGCTCCCCTCTTTAGATTCGCTGCATAACCATCGGGGAACATCAACTGCATTTTCACCCACAAGATCATTTCTCTCATAGCCGGCCTTCCAAGATTGAACCATGCCTTTGGCTTTGTCCAGTTCTGCTTTCCTTTCGCTTGTCGCATGTTTTGTAACGGTCTGTCACATAGAGCCTCCTGATCGATTCTAGCCTTAGGATTATCCTTTGACTTCCCCTCTATGCCGAACAATGTACCAAAAATGGCCTCGGCGATATTCTTTTCAGTGTGCATCACGTCGATGTTGTGTGGACAAAGGAGGTCTTTGAAGTAAGGCAGATCCCATAAGCATGACTTGTGAGTCCATGCGTGTTCCGTATTATACCCTTTGAAATACCCAGGATGATTTGGATCCAGCTCCAGAGCGTTTAACTGATCCAACATCTGTTGGCCTGTCAACGCGGGTGATGCAGAGTTTTTGACAACTCTACCTTTGATGAAATTCTTCTTGTCTTTTCTGAACTTATGGCGAGGATCCAGGAACTGTCTATGCATGTCGAAGCAAGAATACTTGCGACCCGCCTGCAGCCAACGGAACTCAAGAGCTGCCTTGCATGTGGGGCACGGGAACCTTCCATGCACACACCAGCCAACGAATAGGGCATACGCCGGCAAGTCATGCGTCGAGTACATGTACCACACATGCATTTTGAAGGTTTTTTTGGTAGCGGCGTCGTATGTCTTGATCCCATTATCCCAAGCTTGTTGCAATTCATCCTTAAGCGGCTGCATGTACACATTCATATTCTTCCCCGGATAGTTGGGCCTTGGAATTATCAACGTCGGGAAAATGTTCTTTCTTTTCATAATCTCTCCGGGGGGGAGATTGAGTGAAATGACAAATACAGGCCAACAACTGTATTGGGTTGCCGTCATACCAAACACATTGAATCCATCCGTGCTGATGGCGACTCGAGGATGCCTTGGATATGCCGCTTTATCGTTATGTAATGCATCGAAGTGCTTCCACGCAAAAGCGTCTGAAGTGTGTACCAACATTTGTTTCCCATCTGCATCTAGTTCGGTTCTTTTGCCCAATTTATGCCATGTCATCTGTCTGGCCGCCTCTTCGACCATGAAAAGACGTTGAAGTCTTGGTATGATTAGCATATAGCGAAGAACGTTAACAGGAATTTTTGTCTGCATCTTCTCACCCATACCGTTGTCTACGACAACATACCTGGAAGACTTGCAAATGGGACAATAGTTCAAGTCCGCATACTCAAGCCTAAATAAGGCACATCCACTCTCACAGGCATCTATCTTCTCATAGGGCATCTTAAGTACACGGAGAATTTTGTCCGACTGGTACAAGTTTGGAGGCAGTACATGGCCTTTGGGTAGAAAGCGTCCAAATATTGTCATCATCGCGTCGTAGCATTCTCTGCCCAGGTTGAATTGAGCCTTCAGAGCCATTACTTGCGCGATGGCATCCAGCTGACAAAGCTCAGTGTGCTCGTGGAGAGGACGTTTTGAAGACAACAATATTTCATAGAATGCCTTTGCAGATTCCTCCATCTCATCGTCCGAATCCCGAGCATCATCAAAGTCTTGCACCATGTCTTCGATCCCGGTACCATGCTCGTCGGTGCGATGACGAACCACCTCAGCTCTGGCACGTTGGGCGGACTCACCATGAAAAGTCCACACCGTATAATTAGGCCTGAAACCCCACTTCTGTAGGTGTTTAACCATTTCACCCTTTGTCTGCCTTTTAAAGTTGTCGCACCGGGGACAGGGACACCATGTTTTTTTCCTGGCCATTTGCAAATGCGGCTCTCACAAACCCCTTGGTATTTGTAAACCATTCTTTGGTCATGTCGTTCTGACTGGTGTGACCGGTGTACATCCACGCACGATCAGTCATCTTGCCTAGCTACTGGACACACAAGAAATATATATATATAATTCAGCATATATATTCATCAGTTAATCAAGTTTGTCAGTTTTATTACGTCCATGCAACCTACACGCTAATAGGTAAATATAGGTCCTAATCCCACCCCAGTATGTGTAGATTGGGTTCGTTTTCCCATGCTCTGCTTCGGATCCGACGCAGAATTTTGGCAGCACCTCCCCGCTGTTCTCCTGATACACGTCTCGGCAATAAGCAGAGAGGATGTGTACCCGGAGAACAACAGCGAGGCACTGACGAAATTCCGCATCGGATCCGGAGCAGAGCATATGGGAAAACGAACCCAATCTACACATACTCGGGTTGTCCATGGATAACGTTGGACAATTCGAAAGGATGGCGGTTATAAATATGCAAAGACATGCATATTTATAGATGCCGCCCTTTCGAACGGGAGACGCATACTGGTCACGCATATTGATGATTGAAGACACCTATAGCTAGCAAGTTTCATCGGCACGAAGACCGGAACAGAGCAAATTAAGGGGGGAGGAGATGTCATTTGTGCTCACCCACGAACGCAGGGGAGCTCGTCAAACGCACGGGGAGGTCGTCGTACAGCAGACCCTCGCAGCGACGAAACAAACTGCACATTGAAATCCACCCGATCAACACAAATATTATGTTCTTCATAGCAAAATCCGAAAATATATAACCTAACTCATAATTTACAAAACTAAGACCCCGTCGGCATCTGGAAGGCCAGAGGGGCGTCGCCTGGGGTGTCATGCCGGGGTGTCGTGCCGGGGGTGTCATGCAGGGGGCTCACCGGAGGGGCGTCGCCGGGGTGTCGTGTCGGGGTGTCGGGCCGGGGTGTCGTGTGTCGGGGTGTCGGGCCGGGGTGTCGGGTTGTTGGGCCGGGGTGTCGGGATGTCGTGTCAAGGCGTCGTGTCGGGGTGTCGTGTCGGGGGTGTCGGGGTGACGTGTCGGGATGTCGTGTCGGGGTGTCGTGTTGGGGTGTCGTTTTCTTCTTCTTCCTCTTCTTCTTTTTTTCCTCTACTTCCTTTTCTTCTTCTTCCTTTTTCTTCCTTTTCTTCTTCTACTTCTTCTTCTTATTTTTTCTTCTCTTCTTCTTCTTCTTCTTCTCCTCCTCCTCCTCCTCCTCTTCTCTTCTTCTTCTTCTTCTTCTTCCTCTTCTTCCTTTTTTCCTTTATCCTCTTCATTTCTACTTATTCTTCTTTTATTCTTTTTCCCACTTACCTAATTAACCTAAACTAACAGTAACCTAATTAACACTAACAATAACCTAAACTAATAGTAACCTAAACTAATTAACAGATGCAATGAAATTAATAAAAAAACAAAAAAAACAAAAAAAACACCTTGGAAGGGCCGGTGGAGGAGGGGGCGGTGGAGGAGGGTGCCGGTGGAGGACGAGGCCGGTGGAGGACGGCCGCCGTAGGGAGGACGCCGGCGCGGCGGTGCTGGAGAAGGTCCGCGGGGAGGGGGCGCCGCGGGGAGGGGGACGCGGTGCGGCGTCGCGGGGAGAGGGAGGCGGTGCGGCGTCGCGGGGAGGGGGCGGCGGGGAGGGGGCGGTGTGGCGCGCGGGCACAGGGTCCGGGGGCGGGGCGATAGCAGGGGACGGCGGCGGTGCTGGGCGTAGGGGCCGGAGGTGGGGCTCGGCGGCGTCGGGCGGGGCTGGGGAGGCGGTGCGGCGTCGTGGGGAGCGGGGGGCGGGGAGGGGGCGGCTATACGGCGTCGCGGGCACAGGGGCCGGCGGCGGTGCTGGATGGACGGCGGGGCTGGGGCGGCGGGTAGGGCGCGTGGGTGAGTTGGTGGGGGATAGAGAGATCGAGGGTGAGAGAGTGGGGGAAACGGTTACTTAGGGCCGTTGGGGATGACCGTTAGTTGGCCAGCTCTTTGCCGTCCACTAGCGGACGGCAAAGAGTGCGCAAGCAGACGGCAAAGTAGCAGCGGACGGCATCCAGGCCGCCCACCTGACCTAGCCCGCTCAACGGTCCAGTGGGGCCCATCTGGGCTCTTTGCCGTCTGTCTTTAGGCCCTTTGCCGTCGGTTGGCGGACGGCAAAGACTCGGCTGATGGCAAACTATTTATTTGCCGTCCACCACTCCTGTGCCGTCTGCTTTTTCTAAGCTGACGGCAAAGACCTTCTTTGCCGTCAGCCAGCTGACGGCAAAGAAACGGCAGACGGCAAATGTCCTGATTCCAGTAGTGTATATAGGCATCTCCAAAAATCCAACCGTTACAACATTATTGCCCAACTTGGTGAAACCGAAGTAAAAACTCGGTCGTACCGACTAGTGCAAAATGTAGCAACTTTAGGCTTTTCGGTGAAACCGATATACAAATCTCGGTGGTACTGATATGGGTCACCTAGGCAGTTTCCAATTCTCGGTGGCACCAATTTTCAAAACTCTAAAATTCCGATTCTTGAAAATGAGATACCAGCAAGTTGATCACTGTTGGTGGTACCAAATCTGAAACTTGGTAGTACCGAGATGGGTGTTTGGCTTAGGATCTGTCAAGGGTTTGGACTCGGTGTGACCGAATGTGAAATGTTGGTCTCACCGATTTTGAGTGTATTTTGCTGGACAGAGAATCTGTGGGGAAAAGTGGTGAGTGCTTTTGGTGGCTAACACTTGAGCATTTGAGCATATCATTCACCAACATTACCTCACCCCCTTTTAAGAGTATTGGCTTTCCTATGGACTCAAAGTGATTTCTCACAAAAGATAAAGTGTAGAGTCTTCAAGCTTGTAGTCTTGCCGATCCTATTCCTTCTTCTTCTCCTCCTCTCCTTGGGAATTCTCCACACATTCCATGGCCAAACTTCTCTGTGAACATTATCTGAAATATACTAGGTAAAAGTATTAGTCCAAGAGACAATGTATGTTGTCATGAATTATCAAAACCACCAAGGGAGCATATATGTGCTTTCACATGTCCCTTTTCTGTCACTGGGATTAAGAACCGCAAGATTGAACCCACTACAACGCACCTCTCCCACTGAAGATAAATCAATCTAGTTGTCCAAACCAAACCGATAGATCAGAGAGAATTATGAAGCTATAACAATCATGCATATAAGAATCCAGAGAAGACTCAAATATTATTCATGAATAATCTGAACATAAACCCACAATTCATCGGATCCCAACAAACACACCGCAAAGAGTGATTACATAAGATAGATCACCGTGGGAATCACGGTGATCTTGGCAATGAAGAACATAGAGAGAGAGATAGCCATCAAGGTACTAACTACGGACCCGTAGGTCTGTGGTGAACTACTCAGACATCACCATGGGAACAACAAGGTTGATGTAGAGGACCTCCGCGATCAATCACCCCTCTGACAGGGCACCAGAACAGGGCTCCAGATGTGCACACGGCAGAACAGAGACTTGCGGCAACGAAAAAAGTGTTTTGGGAGACTCTCTAGGGTTTTTGGAATATAGCCTCTAGGGTGTTTGGAATATATGTGAATTTATAAGCCAGAGATCAGGGCCAGGAGAGCGGGGAGGTGGCCCCAAGCCATCAGGGCGTGGCCACCCCCTGGGCCCTTCGGTCTTCCCCGTGTGCCCTTCGGTCTTCCTCCGAAGCTTCCATGTCTTATTTTTGTCTAGAAAAAAAATCATCAAAAAGTTTTGTGGTATTTGGACTTCGTTTGGTATAGTATTCCTGAAAAGTCAAAAACGTGCACAAAACAACAACTTGCACTTGGCACTGGGTTAATAGGTTAGTGGTCAAAAATAATATAAAACAAAAAGTAAATGCTTAAAAAGTATCCTAGAATGAGAATATAATAGCATGGAACAATCAAAAATTATAGATATGTTGGAGACGTATCACTGGTCCCGGATGTAATGCCTATATTATATTAGGCTATTCTATCAATTGGCCAACAATAATTTGTCTACCCACCGTCGGTATGATTTCGAGAGAGATGCCACTAGTGAACCTATGGCCCCCGGGTGTATCTTCCCATGAATACAAACTTGCTACAATTTCCATACTAATTACCTTTTTATTTATTTGGTTATTTATTATCTTGCAAAGTATTATCCTATCATTATCTGTTTTAATCCTGCAATTAGCAAGAAACAAGGGGATTGACAACCCTCCTGCTTTTTGTTGGATGCCAGCATCTATTATAGTTGTGTGCAGGTGTTGTTAGCATTGTTAGTATGGTGCCTCCTATTTGTTTGATTAAACCTTGGTTCTTAACTGAGGGAAATACTTTCCGCTGCTGTGCTACATCACCCTTCCTCTTCGGGAAAATCCAACAACTCTTGTGGGAGTAGCAGAAGAATTTTGGCGCCATTTTCGGAGAGTCACCATTTATCAATCAGGTTCCTTCACACAATTAATTTTATTTGGTTGTATTTATTTTATTTTCTCATTGCTTTTTGGAGTTTTCTTTTTATATGCTTTCTTCCTTGTTTGCCAATTTTTTCCAAAAATACCAAAAGTATCTGGTCTTACTATTTTTACTTGTTAAATCTCTATGTCTGCTCATGAAAACACCAAGTTATGAGGCTTTTCTAGTACTAACAATAATTATTTTATTATTACTCATATTGCTCCTCCCGCCACTAGCGTGAAGTCTTATGATATTAAGGCTGCTTTGCTAAATCCTGTTATGGACGAACAATTTTCTGGAAATTATAATGAAGACGCTGCTTCCCATCTTAATACTTTCGTTGAATCATGTGATATGCAAAGTACTAAAGATGTGGATAATGATATTGTGAACTGATTTTTTTTTCTTTTCTCAAATAGACAGAGCTAATGCTTGGTTATCTTCTTTGCCTGCAAACAGTATTGGTTCTTGGTCTAAGTGCAAAGATGCTTTTATTGACAAGTAATTCACTCCCGCTAAAATTATATCTTTGAGGAATAAAATTATGACCTTTAAACAACTTTATCAGTAACATGTTGCCCAAGATTGGGAAAGAACAAAATTAATGATTTGAAGTTATAGTATGCCTGGATAGAGTTTATGGATGCTAGTGCAAAATTTCTATGTTGGGCTGAATTTTGTTTCAAGAAACCTTCTAGGTTCAGCTACAGGTGGCACATTCATGGGTATATGATACGTCTCCAATGTATCTACTTTTCCTCACCCTTTTGCCCTTGTTTTGGACTCTAATTTGCATGATTTGAATGGAACTAACCCGGACTGACGTTGTTTTCAGCAGAATTGCCATGGTGTTGTTTTTGTGCAGAAATAAAAGTTTTCGGAATGAAACGAAACTTTTTGGAGATTTATTTTGGAAATATAAAAAATACTGGAGCCAAAAACCACCGGAGAGGGGGCCCAGGGTGAGCATCACCCACCAGGGCGCGTCAGCCCCCTCCCGGCGCGCCCTGGTGGGGGATGGGCACCTCGGGGCCCCACTTGCCCTATCTCCGCCACTATATATTCCTAAATTTGGAGAAAAAATCAGAGAGAAAGAATTATCGCGTTTCACGAGACGGAGCCGCCGCCACCTCCCGTTCTTCATCGGGAGTCCAGATCTGGAGCCCGTTTGGGGCTCCGGAGAGGGGAATCTTCGGTCTTCGTCATCACCAACCTTTCTCCATCGCCAATTCCATGATGCTCCCCACCGGGAGTGAGTAATTCCTTCGTAGGCTTGCTGGTCAGTGAGGAGTTGGATGAGATTCATCATGTAATCGAGTTAGTTTTGTTAGGGCTTGATCAATAGTATCCATTATGTTCTGAGATTGATGTTGCTATGACTTTGCTATGCCTAATGCTTGCACTTGGGCCCGAGTGCCATGATTTCAGATCTGAACCGTTTATGTTATCATCTCTATATCTATGTTCTTGATCCGATCTTGCCTAGTCATATGCACCTATTATGTGTCATGATCCGTCAACCCCATAGTGACAATATTTGGGATACTTCGCGGTGATGACCGTAGTTTGAGGAGTTCATGTATTCACCATGTGTTAATGCTTTGTTCTGGTTCTCTATTAAAAGGAGGCCTTAATATCCCTTAGTTTCCTTATGGACTCCGCTGCCATGGGAGGGTAGGACAAAAGATGTCATGCAAGTTCTTTTCCATAGCACGTATGACTATTTACGGAATACATGCCTACATTACATTGATGAACTGGAGCTAGTTCTGTATCGCCCTAGGTTATGACTGTTACATGATGAATATCATCCAATGAGTTGCCTATCCAGGGCCTACGACCTTTCCACTTATTGTTCTTGCTAAGTTACTACTGCTGTTGCTGTTGTTCCAACTCCTACAAAACTATTGCTACTACTGTTACCGCTACTGTTACTATTGCTACTGCTATCAAAACTATCATACTACTGTGCTACTGATCACTCTGCTGCAGATATTTAATCTGCAGGTGTGGTTGAATTGACAACTCAACTGCTAATACTCTCAAGTATTCTTTGGCTCCCCTTGTGTTGAATCTATAAATTTGGGTTGAATACTCTACCCTCGAAAACTGTTGCAATCCCCTATACTTGTGGGTTATCAAGACCTTTTTCTGGCGCCGTTGCCGGGGAGCATAGCAATATTTGTTGAGTCACTTGGGATTTATATCAATTTATCACTATGAAGAATTTTAAGGATCCAAGGACCAAGATTTTTCCCTCTACTACGAGGGGAGGTAAGGAACTGCCATCTAGCTCTGCACTTGATTCACCTTCTATTATGAGTAAGCTTGCAACACCACCACATGCTAGTAATCCTGATATGTCGCAAGTTATTGATGATGCTGCCTCTTCTATGAATGATGCTTATGATGATGCTAGTACCATGCTTGATGATAATGTGCCACTAGGAGAATTTCTTGATGAACAAATTGCTAGAGGTAAAGAAAATGAAATTGCTGAAACTGATGAAGGTTATGAAACTGATTATGATTATGAAAGTCCTATTAGTCCTAGCTCTCCTAAGTTCGAAATGCCTAAGATACCTGAAGGTTATGTTATGGAGGAAGAGATAAGTAGAGAGATTCTTTCTTGCAAGGATAGAGACGATCTTAAGAAACTGCTATGCAAGTACAAGGAAAAAACTTTGAATGCTAGAATGAAATGTGATCCTAAGTTTGCTACTTCACCCATTTGTGTTACCGATATGGATTATGAGTTCTCTGTCGACCCAGAGATAATTACTTTGGTTGAATCTGATCCTTTCCATGGCTATGAAACTGAAACTATAGTGGAACACCTTACTAAGCTGAATGATATAGCCACCCTCTTTGCTCACGATGAGAAGATTCGCTACTATTATATCCTTAAGTTATTTCCGTTCTCATTAAAGGGTGATGCTAAGACATGGTACAATACTCTTACTCCTGGTTGTGTGTGTAGTCCCCAGGATCTGATTTACTACTTCTTTGAAAAATATTTTCCTTCTCATAAGAAACAAGCTGCCTTACAGGAAATATTTAACTTTGTGCAAATTGAAGAAGAGAGTCTCCCACAAGCTTGGGGGAGGCTTCTCCAGTTGCTTTATGCTTTGCCTGATCACCCTCTCAAGAAAAACGAAATACTTGATATCTTTTATAATGGACTAAGCGATGCTTCTAGGGACTTCCTAGATAGTTGTGCTGGTTATGTTTTCAGGGAACGAATTGTTGAACAAGCTGAAGAATTATTGAATAATATATTGAAGAATTATGATGATTGGACTCTTCCTGAACCACCGCCTAAACCCATTCCGAAGAAGAGGGGTATTTTATTTCTCAGTCTTGAAGATATGCAAGAGGCAAAGAAATCTATGAAGGAAAAAGGTATTAAAGCTGAGGATGTTAAGAATTTGCCACCTATTGAAGAAATACATGGCCTTGACACACCACCACCTCCACGGGTGGTAGAGGTAAATTCTTTATTAAAGTTTAATGAAAGTGACATTCCTCACAATAAACCTCCTAGTCAATGCTTATATGAGTTTGATAACTATATTATGAAGCAAGATCATTTCAATGCTCATGTTCTGAAACAATTGAAATAGAATTGTGATATGATTGCTCGCTTGAGTGACTTGCTATTTAGAATCAGTAATGATGTTAGAGGTGTAGGAAAGCATGCCTCTATGGTTCAAACTCAGTTAGAACAAGTTGCTAAGTCTAAAAATGAATTGCTTGATGAAATGAATAGCAATATGCATGACTTTGCTGCTAGAGTAGTAACTAGAGGAGGAAGAATGACCCAAGAACCACTCTATCCTGAGGGTCATCCTAAAAGAATTGAACAAGACTCTCAGAGAATTAATCTTGATGCACCTAGTCCTTCTAAGAAGAAAAAGAAAAATAAAAATGATAGGACTTTGCATACCTCTAGTGAACCCGAGACACAAAAATCTCCTGACAATAATGACGTCTCTATTTCCGATGTTGAAGCTCAGTCTGGTAGTGAGCATCAACCTAGTGATAATGACAATGATAATGATGATGTTCATGATGATGCTCAACCTAGTAATGATAGAGAACCAGATAATGATGTTTAAATAGAGCCTGCCCCTGATCTTGATAACCCACAACCTAAAAATATATGGTATGATAAGAAAGACTTTGTGGCTAGGAAACATGGTAAAGAAAGAGAGCCATGGGTTCAGAAACCCATGCCATTTCCACCTAAGCCAACTAAGAAAAAGGATGATGAAGAATTTGAGCGCTTTGCTGAAATGATTAGGCCAGTTGATATGTCTCCAACGTATCTATAATTTATGAAGTATTCATGCCATGTTTACAATAATTCTATATGATTTTGGTATGATTTTATTAGAACTAACCCGGACTGACGCTGTTTTTAGCAGAACTACCATGGTGTCGTTTTTTGTGCAGAAATAGAAGTTCTCGGAATGGGTTGAAAATTTACGGTGATTTTTTATGGACCAAAAGAGATCCCCGAAGCACCGGAGCTGGGCCAGGAAGTGACCGAGGAGGTCACAAGCCTGGGGGGTGCCCCCCCTAGGGCGCGCCCCCCTGGCTTGTGGACTCCTCGAGACCCCCCCCTGGCGTGATTCCAACGCCAAATATTCTTATAAATACAGAAACCCCCGAAACGAAACCTAGATCGGGAGTTCCACCGCCGCAAGCCTCTGTAGCCACGAAAAACCAATCGGGAGCCCATTCCGGCACCCTGCCGGAGGGGGAAACCATCACCGGAGGCCATCTTCATCATCCCGGTGGTCTCCATGATGAGGAGGGAGTAGTTCACCCTCGGGGCTGAGGGTATGTACCAGTAGCTATGTGTTTGATCTCTCTCTCTCTCGTGTTCTTGATATGGCACGATTTTGATGTACCGCGAGCTTTATTAATATAGATGAATCATATGGAGTTTTCCCCTCTCTATCTTCTTGTGATGAATTGAGTTTTCCCTTTGAAGTTTTCTTATCGGATTGAGTCTTTAAAGGATTTGAGAACACTTGATGTATGTCTTGCGATGGGATATCCGTGGTGACAATGGGATGTTCTATTGATCCACTTGATGTATGTTTTGGTGATCAACTTGCGGGTTCCGTGACCTTGGGAATCTATGCATAGGGGTTGGCACACGTTTTCCTCTTGACTCTCCGGTAGAAACTTTGGGGCACTCTTTGAAGTTCTTTGTGTTGGATTGAACATGATGAATCTGAAATTGTGTGATGCATATCGTATAATCAAGCCCATGGGTACTCGTGGTGACATTGGAGTATCTAGGTGACATTAGGGTTTTGGTTGATGTGTATCTTAAGGTGTTATTTTAGTACGAACTCTAGGGCTGTTCGTGACACTTATAGGGATAGCTCATAAGATTGATCGGAAAAGATAACTTTGAGGTGGTTTCGTACCCTACAATAATTTCTTCGTTTGTTCTTCGCTATTTGTGACTTTGGAGTGAACTCTTTGTCGCACGTGAGGGATTTACATACGGTTCAATTATGTTAGTATTGTTGAGAGAACTTGCACTAGTGAAAGTATGAACCCTAGGCCTTGTTTCTAAGCATTGCAATACCGTTTGTGCTCACTTTTATCATTAGTTACCTTGCTGTTTTTATATTTTCAGATTACAAAAACCTATATCTACCATCCATATTACACTTGTATCACCATCTCTTCGCTGAACTAGTGCACCTATACAATTTACCATTGTATTGGGTGTGTTGGGGACACAAGAGACTCTTTGTTATTTGGTTGCAGGGTTGTTCGAGAGAGACCATCTTCATCCTACGCCTCCCACGGATTGATAAACCTTAGGTCATCCACTTGAGGGAAATTTGCTACTGTCCTACAAAACTCTGCGCTTGGAGGCCCAACACGAGTCTACAAGAAGAAGGTTGCGTAGTAGACATCAAGCTCTTTTCTGGCGCCGTTGCCGGGGAGGTGAGTGCTTGAAGGTATATCTTTAGATATTGCAATTAAATCTTTTAGTTTCTTGTTTTATCACTAGTTTAGTCTATAAAATAAAACTACAAAAATATATGGAATTGAGGTTGCCTCATATGCTTCATCTTTTTAATGTCTTTCGTGAAAATAAGGATTCAGAAAATTGTGCTCAATTGGTAGAGGAAGAAATTATGAAAATACTTGATGAGAATTCCTTGAATGATGAGCATGATAGAAATATTGTTAGTATGAATTCTCTGAATATTCATGATGCTAATGATATACAAAGCCACAAGCTTGGGGATGCTATGTTTGATGAATATGATATTTTTAGTCCCCCAAGTTTTGATGAGCAAAACTATTATGATGATGGCATGCCTCATATCTATGATGATTATTTTGATGACATGTATGCTATAAAGAGTGATAGTAATCATGAAACTTTTCATCATGATTTTAATATTCAAAGTGGTTATGTCAATCAAGTATCTCATGATAGTTATTTTGTTGAGTTTACTCCCACTATTAGTCATGAGAAGAAATTTTCTTGTGTGGTGAGTAGTAAAATTTCTATGCTTGTAGATCATGAAGATAATGCTTTATGTGATAGTTATGTTGTGAAATTCCTTCATGATGCTACTGAAAATTATTATGAGGGAGGAACATATGCTTGTAGGAATTGCAATAATATCAAGTTTCCTCTCTATGTGTTCAAAGTTTTGAAGTTATGCTTGCTTTGCCTTCCTATGCTAGTTGATTCTTGCTCCCATAAATTGTTTGCTCACAAAATCCCTATGCATATGAAGTGGTTTAGACTTAAATGTGCTTTCCATGAGATTCATGATGCTCTTTTGCATGTTTCAACTACTATTCTTATGTGAGCATCATTGAAATCATCATGCCTAGCTAAAAGGCATTAAAGAAAAGCGCTTGTTGGGAGACAACCCAATGTTTATACCTACTGTTTTTGTGTGTCCACATGATTAAGATACTGTATAATCATGTTTTATAGCTTTTGTTTCAATAAAGTGCCAAGTAAAGCCTTTGGGATGACTCACAAGATGAGTAGAATTGATGCTGAACCAAAACAGAAACTTTTGACTCCAGTACAGGAATTTTCATTGTTTACTGGAGACTGATAATGATCTTAAATTTTTACACAGTCTTTATATACAAATTCTTCAGGTTTTCCTAATTTTTCAGAATTTTCAGAGATAGGGAAGTATGGCTACACTCAGACCTTCACAGACTGTTCTGTTTTTGACAGATTCTGTTTTGCATGCATAGTTTGCTTGTTTTAGTGTTTTCATAGCTTATATTTAGTGGTATAAATTATGGGAATGATATAATAAAGTAGGTATGATGTGGGGAAAATTATGAATCTTGTCTTGACAGTACCTAAGTGAATGATTTATCTTTGTTACACTAACCCTTCTCACGAAGTTCCGTTAAGTTTTGTGTGATTGAAGTTTTCAAGTTTTGGGTGAGACACCGATATGAGGAGAATAAGGAGTGGAAAGAACCTAAGATTGGGGATTCCAAAGGCACCCCCAAAGTAATATCCAAGGAAGACTCAAGCGCCTAAGCTTGGGGATGCCCCGGAAGGCATCCCCTCTTTCATCTTCAACACTATCGGTATATCTTACTTGGAGCTATATTTTTATTCGTCACATAATATGAGTTTTGCTTGGAGCGTCATTTTATTTTGTTGTTCTCTGTTAGGTGTTATTTATAATCTTGTTTTCCAATATAAAGTTCCAAGAATTGTCTTAGGATGCTTGCATTGCATGTTTTGATGTGTGCTGTGTAAAAACAGAAACTTGTGCTGTAGTGTTTGAATTTTCATATTTTACTGGAACGTGGAAAGTTTCTGAAATTTTTACACAGTATTTTCATATAAATTATTTAGCATGTCCTAAATTTTCATAATTTTTTGAGTTACAGAAGTACACTGGTTTAATAGATTTCTACAGACTTTTCTGTTTGGACAGATTGCTGTGATAGTTTTTTTATCTACTTATCCTATAGTTTCCATAGCCTATATTGATAGCTATAAATTGTGGAAATGATAGTATACAGTACCTAATGTTTGAAAATTATTATGCAACTTGTCTTGGCAGTACATAAAGAGTTGATTTATTATTATGTGTACTAACCTATCTCACGAGTTCTTTTCAAGTTTTGTGTGGAAGATGTTTTTGAGAATAGGTGAAACCATGATATGAGAGGATTGAACGAGATACAAAAGCTCAAGATTGGGGATGCCCAAGGCACCCCAAGTAAATATTTCAAGAAGTCTCAAGCATCTAAGCTTGGGGATGCTACGCATCCCACCTCTCTTCATCAACAATTATCGGTTAGCCTATGTTGAGCCTAAATTTTTATTCGTTCACATGATGCGTGCTATTCTTGGAGTTCTATTTTTTTGTTTAGTTTGCTGTTTGAATAAAGTATTCAGATCTGAAAATATTTATTGAGAGAGAGAGTCCTCACATAGCTACTTAATTGTTTGACTATTCATTGATCTTCACTTATATCTTTTGAGAGTAGCTTGTCATTTCCTCTCATGCTTCACTTATACCTTTTTGAGGGATGAAATCTTTATGCTCATGTGCTTCATTTAAATTTGTTTGAGCTTGTCAAAAAAGCAATAGCAATATATGAAACTAGTCCCAAAGTGATAGATATCCAAGGAGGATATAATAAAAACTTTCATGAAGATCATGGGACAAATTAAACTTGATTCTTTGTAATAGTTTTGAAACATGATGATAGTAGTATGTGAGTCATGTTAGTGAGTAATTATGCTTTAGTAGGTATATTGGTGTTAAGGTTTGTGATTCCCTATGCAAGTACGAAAGTCCATAGTTATGCAATGAAGTTACATCCTACTTGTGGTGCATTATTCGGTGTTAGTTATGTTCAATGCTCACTTATGCGAATTTTCGTTTCTTAGTTTGGTTGCTTCCCAATCTATTTGCTAGCCTCCATTTGTACTAAGTAGAAATACTACTTGTGCATCCAAACACCCTTAAACCAAAAGTTGTTCCATATGAGTCCACCATACCTACCTATATGCGGTATTTACCTACCGTTCCAAGTAAATTTGCATGTGCCAAACTCTAAACCTTCAAATAATATTTTGTTTTGTATGCCCGAATCGCTCATATAGTGACTAAGGGCTGTCAGTATCTTCCATGCTAGGTGGGTTATTCTCACGATATGTGTTGATTCACTATCATTCACGAGAAAGTGGCTGGAATTCGGGATGCCTAGTTCCATGCTCAAAAATCAAATCAAAATATAATGAAACAAAACTCCCCCAGGATTGTTGTTTGTATGGACGGTACCCGTGGATTCGGCTCGCCGTGGAGTGTGATTGATTGGTGGAGGGGGAGTAAAAAAAACTTTACCATTCTGTTTGGGAACCGCCTATAATGTATCTAGCATGGAAGATACCGAGATCTCTCGGTTGTTATGTTGACAATGAAAGCATACCGCTCAAAATTATTATTCATCTCTGTTTTAAAAGCTCAAGCTCTGGCACCTCTACAAATCCCTACTCCCCTCTGCGAAGGGCCTATCTATTTATTTATGCAATTTTTATTTTTGCTTTGAGTCTCCATCTTCTCTTATAAGCACCAACTAGGGGGCACTATGATCATACTTGAGCATTGGGCATAGCTAATATTTGAGTGTGTTTCATGAATGGATCAATGATTGAGCATGATGGGCTAGGGATAACTTTCTTTAGTGTTGATATTTTGAAAAACATGGTTGCCTGTTGACATGCTTGAGTATTGAAGTCATTATGTTAAAACTAGACTATTGCTTTGAATCATTTACAAGTCCAAATGTCCATGCTATACAAAGAAGAAAAGAATATGATGAACATGTTAGGTAGCATTCACACTTCATAAATTGTTTCTTTATCATTTACCTACTCGAGGACGAGCAGGAATTAAGCCTGGGGATGCTGATACGTCTCCAACGTATCTATAATTTATGAAGTATTCATGCCATGTTTACAATAATTCTATATGATTTTGCTATGATTTTATTAGAACTAACCCGGACTGACGATGTTTTCAGCAGAACTACCATGGTGTCGTTTTTGTGCAGAAATAAAAGTTCTCGGAATGGGCTGAAAATTTACGGTGATTTTTTATGGACCAAAAGAGACCCCCGAAGCACCGGAGCTGGGCCAGGAAGTGACCGAGGAGGTCACAAGCCTGGGGGGCGCCCCCCCTAGGGCTCGCCCCCCTGGCTTGTGGACTACTCGAGACCCCCCCTGACGTGATTCCACCGCCAAATATTCTTATAAATACAGAAACCCCCGAAAAGAAACCGAGATCGGGAGTTTCGCCGCTGCAAGCCTCTGTAGCCACGAAAAACCAACCGGGAGCCCGTTCCGGCACCCTGCCGGAGGGGGAAACCATCACCGGAGGCCATCTTCATCATCCCGGCGGTCTTCATGACGAGGAGGGAGTAGTTCACCCTCGGGGCTGAGGGTATGTACCAGTAGCTATGTGTTTGATCTCTCTCTCTCGTGTTCTTGAGATGGCACGATCTTGATGTACCGCGAGCTTTATTAATATAGATGAATCATATGGAGTTTTCCCCTCTCTATCTTCTTGTGATGAATTGAGTTTTCCCTTTGAAGTTTTCTTATCGGATTGAGTCTTTAAAGGATTTGAGAACACTTGATGTATGTCTTGCGATGGGATATCCGTGGTGACAATGGGATGTTTTATTGATCCACTTGATGTATGTTTTGGTGATCAACTTGCGGGTTCCGTGACCTTGGGAATCTATGCATAGGGGTTGGCACACGTTTTCGTCTTGACTCTCCGGTAGAAACTTTGGGGCACTCTTTGAAGTTCTTTGTGTTGGATTGAGCATGATGAATCTGAAATTGTGTGATGCATATCGTATAATCAAGCCCATGGGTACTCGTGGTGACATTGGAGTATCTAGGTGACATTAGGGTTTTGGTTGATGTGTATCTTAAGGTGTTATTTTAGTACGAACTCTAGGGCTGTTCGTGACACTTATAGGGATAGCTCATAAGATTGATCGGAAAAGATAACTTTGAGGTGGTTTCGTACCCTACAATAATTTCTTCATTTGTTCTCCGCTATTTGTGACTTTGGAGTGAACTCTTTGTCGCACGTGAGGGATTTACATATGATTCAACTATGTTAGTATTGTTGAGAGAACTTGCACTAGTGAAAGTATGAACCCTAGGCCTTGTTTCTAAGCATTGCAATACCGTTTGTGCTCACTTTTATCATTAGTTACCTTGCTGTTTTTATATTTTCAGATTACAAAAACCTATATCTACCATCCATATTACACTTGTATCACCATCTCTTCGCCGAACTAGTGCACCTATACAATTTACCATTGTATTGGGTGTGTTGGGGACACAAGAGACTCTTTGTTATTTGGTTGCAGGGTTGTTCGAGAGAGACCATCTTCATCCTACGCCTCCCACGGATTGATAAACCTTAGGTCATCCACTTGAGGGAGATTTGCTACTGTCCTACAAAACTCTGCGCTTGGAGGCCCAACACGAGTCTACAAGAAGAAGGTTGCGTAGTAGACATCACCAGTCTTTTTGCGTACCCGTTTGACTGATATTTTGAAGATGTCCCCTTATGCAAAGTATATGAAAGGCATCATCACTAATAAAAGAAAGATTCCGGAAGCTGAAATCTCCACCATGCTTGCTAATTATTCTTTTAAGGATGGAGTACCTAAAAAACTTGGAGATCGTGGAATACCAACTATACCTTGCTCCATCAAAAGAAACTATGTTAAAACTGCTTTGTGTGATTTGGGAGACGGTGTTAGTGTTATGCCTTTCTCCTTATATAAAAGACTTGATTTGAATAAAATCACACCTACTGAGATATCATTGCAAATGGCTGACAAATCAACAGCCATACCTATTGGTATTTGTGAGGATGTGCCCGTTGTTGTTGCAAATGTTACTATCTTAACGGACTTTGTTATTATTGAGATGCCCGAGGACGACAACATGTCGATTATCCTTGGTAGACCCTTTTTGAATACTGCAGGGGCTGTTATTGATTGCAATAAAAGCAAAGTCATTTTTCATATTAATGGTAATGAGCACATGGTGCACTTTTCGAAGAAACAATTTCAAGTGAATGGTATAAATGTTATTGAAGAATCTCCGACCATCACTATTGGAAGTTTTCAATTACCTCTACCTACTGCCAAAAAGAGATATGATATACTTATTGTAGGGGATATGCACATCCCCATTGAGGTAACTTAGTGTTTTTACGAAAGTTCTTCGGTTTCATGCTAATCGGAAGTGGTTGTTAATGAGACTTGATCAACCTTATTAATGAATCAGTTTTGAGAGGTATGACGTCGATGAATCTAGTAAGCACAACTCTCTGCTCCCACATTTTATTTTCTGTTTTAGTTAGTCAAATAAAATAAAATGCCATGTTTATCCCGTTTTATGTTTTCTCCGTGCAATAAAAAATGACCCAAAAAATAAAAAATCTCAGAATGCCCTGAAAATTTAACACGAATTTTTTCCGAATATTTATGAATTTTTGGTGCAAATAACACCTGAGGGGGTGCACCTGGTGCCCACAATACACCAGGGCACGCCAGCACCCCCAGGGCGCGCCCTGGTGGGTGGTCGCCCCCACGTAGGCCCCCTCACTTATCTCTTTAGCCCACATTGTCACCTACCTCCAGCAAAAAATCACCACAACCACCATTTTCGTGTTCTTGCTCTCAAACCCGCGGATTTCGATCTCTTTGCTCGAAGCTCCGTTTCCGAAACTGTTTGGAGGGATTCCTACTTGGTATGTGACTCCTCCATTGCTCCAATTAGTTCTTGTTTTAATGGGTTATTTTTAGAGTAATTAGCTACTCTTGGTGCTGCTGTAGATGAGCTTGCATGTTGAATTCTTAGAGTTCTAAGTAGTTTGAATGCTCAATATGGCCTCTATGCATGCTTGGGAGTAGTTGCTAACAATCTTACAAAGTTTTGTTGACAAATTTTTGTGGACTAAATTTTTTCAGAATTTTTATAGGAATAAAAATGAATATCTTTAGGAAGTTCTCCTCCAAGAAAAATGCCAAGGGAGTCATTGGGGAATCATCAGACCGTGACCTTCATATTCCAAGAAAGGTGGAGGTGCGGCCGTGCGAATGGCCGCATGATGCCTTCTTGGAGGAGGCCGGGATCCACCAAGAGTTCGCTCAGTTTGTCGCAAACGCTGGGTTAACCAAGTTCCTCCCAGATAAGTGTGACCAATATCACATCCTTACAAATTCCTTTGCGCAAAGTTTTACTTATCTAGGGAGGAACAACCCTCGTGAAGTGCAGTTTAATCTTTATGCTGAACCTCACACATTATCGCTAGCTGACTTTTGTAACATATGCTTGATCCCTTCTGATGGGAACTTGAAAGAATCTAGGCCATCTGAGTTTGAGGATTTTCTCCTCGCATTAACCGTGGGTGAGGATAGAGGCGTGTCGAGCGCCACTGCTATTAGCTTACAGTTTCCCTCAGTACATTATTTCGCCTTAGTCATCACTAAGTATTTAACTGCTAGGGAGAAGGTTAGCGCACTCAGTGCTCCTGACCTCGCTATTTTACGTCGTGCACTTTATGACGATCACACCTTTAGTATGGGGGCTATTATTCTCCAGCGCTTACAGCTCTATAAAACTAAGGGAAAGATATATGGTGGTATTTATGCTACTCGCTTAGCGAACCACTTTAGAATCCCCTTTCGCCCACATGATTACCTCTTGCCCCGAGTTTACCTCGATCATAAGTCACTGCAGGCTCACCATTTTCTTGATGTAACTGACTCTCCACGTGATATACACTATAACTTAGTATTTAGCAAGGAAACACGTGATGTTATCCCTTTGCCTGCACCTGCTTTGTTTGGCCCTATTGCCAGGAACGGATACATGATTATGCCAGATGACATTACAGCTTACCGGAACAACCTAGCAGCTGCTGAGGACGAGCCCCAGGGGTGGGATGCCTAGGTGCCGCCTCCACCTCACTACGACCTGGAACCGGACGGCTACTACGGATGGTGATTACCAAGCTAGGCCAAAAGCCTAAGCTTGGGGGAGTACGTATTTCCACCGACATTATATTCATGTTCGCACATTTCATTCCAGTTGTCGGTGTTCATACTTTTTCATTGTAATATCCATGTTAGATTTGTTTTCTCGCTTTCTTCTTGTGTGTTTGAAAAACTTTGAGAAAACCCAAAAACATTTCCTACTTCTTTTCAGTTTTTCTTTCTAGCTTAGTTTAATTGCGGCATTAAAAGAAAACCAAAAAATATTTCTCGCTTCTTCTTTTACTTGTTGGGAGCTTTCCCGTGTAAATAGTTTTTCTCGTTTTTGTTTTCTTTAATTTGCTTGTTTCTTGAAAAATCAAAAACTCCAAAAATATTTCAGTGTGTTTCTCTGAAATTCTTTTCTTTTTACTTGAGTCGTACCGAGGAGAAGACCACGATGAAATTGTTGAGTGGTTCTCATCTGCATTATTGTTTATCTAATAAAGAGCCCATGTACTTTGTCTTCTCCTCTTGAATAAAATGTTTGCAGATTCCAGCTTAGTCCACGGCATTCTTGCACTATTATTATCTTCTTATCGTTCGGTCGTGCAAGTGAAAGGCAATGATGACGACATTTGATGAATTCACTGTGGCAGAGAAAGGCGGGTATGAACTCAACTTGTTTTTGTTTTTGTAAATATGTTTAACCTAGTATCCATTGATTCAGCTCATTATGATCAAACATGTTTGCAATGACCATTAGAGATTGTAGTTGTTCATGCCATGCTTAAGTAGCTAGCAGTGGATAATGATTTATCTTGGGTGTCAACATGCATTAAAATGGTTGTGATGCGGTATGATGATATGGTATCCTCCTCTGAATGTTTCAAATGGCTTGACTTGGCACATGTTCACGCATGTAGTTGAATCAAAACCAACATAGCCTTCATGATATTTATGTTCATGGTGTCCATATCCTACTCATGCTAGTATTCAATGTTGATTATATGTAATGCATGTTCATGACCGTCTTCGCTCTCTAGCTGGCCGCTTCTCAATCTAATTGCTAGCCTTTGCCTGTACTAAGCGGAAATACTGCTTGTGCATCAAAACCCTTAAACCAAGTTATGCCAGATGAGTCCATCATATCTACCTATATGCGGTATTACCCTGCCGATCCAAAGTAAATTTGCATGTGCCACCTCTAAAATTTCAAATAAACTTATGTTTTGTGTGCCTAGACCGCTCATGGAGCGACAGGGGGCGGTCAGTATCTTCCATGCTAAGCGGGTTATTATCATGACGAGTGTTTATTCACTTGTCCTTACACGAGAGGGGCGATAATAGGGATTCCCAGTCCCGAAATCAAAAATCAAAAATAATTAAACAAAACTCCCCCAGGAATGTTGTTGGTTTGGACGGTACCCGTGGATGCGGCTCGCCGTGGAGTGTGATTGTTGGTGGAGGGGGAGTAAACCTTTACTTTTACCGCTTGGGAACCGCCGCTAATTTGTTTAGCATGGAAGATATTGATAACTCTTGGTTGTGACGTTGACAGGAAGGGCGTACCTCCCAAAATTATATCTATCTCTGTTTTAAACTTTGAGCTCTGGCACCTCTGCAAATCCATGCTTCCCTATACGAAGGGACTATCTATTTACTTTTATGTTGAGTCATCACCTTCTCAAATAAGCGCCAGACTTGAGAGCACTATTGTCATCCTCATGCATTGTGTATAGTTGATGTTGGGTGCAACATGACTGGATCTTTTCTACCATTAATTACAATGTTTAGTCGATGCTTGAACTTTGGAGGTGCTCTGCATTTATGTTTTGCGGTCTCGGAAAGGGCTAGCAAGATACCACTATTGTCATATTGTATCACGATTGTTTTGACAAAATGTTGGCGCTTGAGATATCTTATTATTGCTCGTTAGTTGCTTATGTTATTGATATGAGTAAATATAATTCCTAAGAGTTATTGTGGACATGGTTAGTCATAATCTTTGCTGAAAACCTGGGTGCCACTTAAGCATATATATGTAAACAAGAACAAAAGAGTTCATAAAAGTTTTTCTTTATCACTTTCAGTTTCTCAACTGAATTGCTTGAGGACAAGCAAAGGTTTAAGCTTGGGGGAGTTGATACGTCTCCAACGTATCTACTTTTCCTCACCCTTTTGCCCTTGTTTTGGACTCTAATTTGCATGATTTGAATGGAACTAACCTGGACTGACGCTGTTTTCAGCAGAATTGCCATGGTGTTATTTTTGTGCAGAAATAAAAGTTCTCGGAATGGAACAAAAGTTTTTGGAAATTTATTTTGGAAAATATAAAAAATACTGGAGCCAAAAACCACCGGAGAGGGGGCCCAGGGTGAGCATCACCCACCAGGGCGCGTCAGCCCCCTCCCGGCGCGCCCTGGTGGGGGATGGGCACCTCGGGGCCCCACTTGCCCTATCTTCGCCACTATAAATTCCTAAATTTGGAGAAAAAATCAAAGAGAAAGAATTATCTCGTTTCACGAGACGGAGCCGCCGCCACCTCCTGTTCTTCATCGGGAGGCCAGATCTGGAGCCCGTTTGGGGCTCCGAAGAGGGGAATCTTCGGTCTTCGTCATCACCAACCTTTCTCCATCGCCAATTCCATGATGCTCCCCACCAGGAGTGAGTAATTCCTTCGTAGGTTTGTTGGTCGGTGAGGAGTTGGATGAGATTCATCATGTAATCGAGTTAGTTTTGTTAGGGCTAGATCACTAGTATCCATTATGTTCTGAGATTGATGTTGCTATGACTTTGCTATGCCTAATGCTTGTCTCTAGGGCCCGAGTGCCATGATTTCAGATCTAAACCGTTTATGTTATCATCTCTATATCTATGTTCTTGATCCGATCTTGCCTAGTCATATGCACCTATTACGTGTTATGATCCGTCAACCCCATAGTGACAATATTTGGGATACTTCGCGGTGATGACCGTAGTTTGAGGAGTTCATGTATTCACCATGTGTTAATGCTTTGTTCCGGTTCTCTATTAAAAGGAGGCCTTAATATCCCTTAGTTTCCTTATGGACCCCGCTGCCACGGGAGGGTAGGACAAAAGATGTCATGCAAGTTCTTTTCCATAAGCACGTATGACTATTTACGGAATACATGCCTACATTACATTGATGAACTGGAGCTAGTTCTGCATCGCCCTAGGTTATGACTGTTACATGATGAGTATCATCCAATGAGTTACCGATCCAGTGCCTACGACCTTTCCACTTATTGTTCTTGCTAAGTTACTATTGTTGTTGCTGCTGTTCCAACTGCTACAAACTATTGCTACTACTGTTACCGCTACTGTTACTATTGTTACTGCTATCAAAACTATCATATTACTGTGCTACTGATCACTCTGCTGCAGATATTTAATCTGCAGGTGTGGTTGAATTGACAACTCAACTGCTAATACTCTCAAGTATTCTTTGGCTCCCCTTGTGTCGAATCTATAAATTTGGGTTGGATACTCTACCCACGAAAACTGTTGCGATCCCCTATACTTGTGGGTTATCAGTATATCACTTGGAGAATAGACAAAGCTTCTTGATAATATAACCGCGAATTATTCTCAACGGCACACCGAGCGCACTCCAGGTGGTAAGAAGGTAAATTCTGTCGAGGAAATAGCCTCCCTAAGTGAAAAGGTTGATACCATTATGTCTATGCTTACTAATAAGAGTGATCCTATTGATCCAAATGATGTTAGTTTTTCAACTTGATTGATCAAGATGATGATAATGTTGATGTGAATTTTATTTCAAGGAACGATTTTAATAATAATGCTTATAGAAGGAACCTCAATAATAATCCTAGACCATGTCCCGGTAATCCCTCTAATAACTATGGTAATTCTATAATAATAATAGGATACCCTCTTATATTGAAAATAATATTAAAGAATTTATTTGCTCGCAAAAAGTTTTCAATGCCATGATAGAATAAAAATTTAGCAAGTTCGATGATATGTCGAGAAACATGGCTAAACTTGTGTATGATGTGAATATTCTTAAAATTAAACCTTTGTCATCTAGCAGGGATGAAATACCCGAATCTTTAAAAGCTATCCAAGTCTCTATTGATGAGAATATCAAAACGCTTGATATGCTTAGAGTTATAGGAGATTGCATAACAAAGGAAGTTGAATCGTTCTCTCTAGCTTAGTATGATGAAGACATTAAAACTATTAGTGTATCAACTATTGAATCATTGTTTGAAATATTAAATTTGATAATAATGGGACTTCATATGAGTGAACTTTATACAAAAGGCCTCCCAATTGTTCGGAGGGTGATGATCATGTAGTTAAAAAATGATAAAAGTGGGTTTGAAGAGGTCAAAACTTTGGATAGTGATGCACCCACTACTTTTGATTATAAGGATTTTATCATGATAAATTTTCCATTACTGAATGTATTTCCTTACTTCAATCCATGATTAATTCACCTATTGCCTATGATCGTAACAAAATTTTTACTAAACATATCATAGAAACTCTTATTAAAACCCACGAGGAAAACTTGAATTAGAAGTTTCTATTCCTAGAAAGTTGCATGATAAGTGGGAACCTACTATTAACATTAAAATAAATAATTATGAGTGCAATGCTTTGTGTGATTTAAGAGCTAGTGTTTCAACTATGCCAAAAGCATTGTATGATGTTATCGGTTTCACCAACATGAATGAATGTTCTTTGAAATTGCATCTAGCGGATCCCATAATTTGCATCTATCTTATTATTGCTAATAGAGATTATGTGGCCATAGACTTTACTAGAATATAGGTGCATTTATTCACATGAAGGAAGGTAACATAAGGTTCCAATTCCCTCTAAAGAAAGGGATGGAAATTTTTCCTAGAAATAAAACTAAACCTCCTTAATAATCTATCATGTGAGACACTTATGATATTACATGAAAAGATGATAAAACTCGATAGATTGCATTATGCCCAACTAGAGGGCATTAAACAATATCTCTTGTTGGAGGGAACCCAATATTTACCTTTTTACTTTTTTTCTATGTGTCAACATGATTATTGCCTATGTAGTAATTGCGTTTGTATCTTATTTTGTTTTTGGGTCAACTAAAGCCTTTGGGACATTGATAAACGTTTGTTTACTAAGTTCTGTGTAGAAACAGAAACTTCGCGTCCAATGATTGAATTGTTTCTCTGTATTGGAACATAATAAATTGCTAATTATATACACATAACTGAATTATAATTTTTCTACAGTATCCTAAGTTTCCAAAATTTTCGAAGTTACAGAAGTATGACCATAAACTCAATCTTTACATAATATTCTGTTTTAGAGATTCGGTTTCGTTTTCTATGTTTGTTTGTTTTAAAGTTTTTATTGCTTGTATTGGGGGATATAAGCTACAAAAATGATAGGACACACAGAACATAGATTGGAACTATTATGGACCATTTTTATACAATACCTTAGTTAAATATTTGTTTTATTAAGTGCTTGTCGCAAAGTTTTGTTGAGATAGCGCTATGAGAAAAGGAGCGACAATAACCCTAAGATACGGGATTCTCGAGGAACCCCAAGGTAATATTCAAGGACAACCAATCATCTAAGCTTCGGGATGCCCCGGAATGCACCCCCTCTTTCGTATTCAAAACTATCGGTACACCGTACTCGAGACTATATTTTAAATATGTGTTTTGCTTGGAGCGTCTTTTTCTTTTATTTTTGGTCATTACAAGCATCTTTTCCTGATTATATTTATATGAGAGACACGGATTCAACTTAAATTCATAGAATGCTCATTCATTCTTCATTTATATCTTTTTGAGTTGAGGCAGTTGCTCTAGTACTTCTCTTATATATGTTTGAGCATGGCGAAATGTTTTATAGAAATTATTTGCACTCTCTTTCTTAACTTACATATTTTTGAGAGTTTAATAAGAACTGTTAATTTACATTTATATGATTGGTCCAAAAATGACGGGTATGTGACGGGGGTATAATAAAAACTAGCATGATCGTGTAGATCACTGAATATGATCGTTTGTTTCTTTGTAGTAGTTTTGCGATATTGAGATGGTAATATGTGTACATGCTAGTAAAAGATTAAAGTTGAGTATTAGTAATGTTTTTAAAGTTTGAGATTCCTCGCGCATGTAAAGTGGTGGCCGCTTACGTTAGCAGTGAGGTCGGAGTATGATTTTCATTGATGGATCATTTGTGTGTTCGGACCAGGGGCGCGCGATGGTTATATCCTACCAACCTCCTCCCTTGGGGTATCCAAGTTATACTTTGCTTCGAGGGCTATGTAAACTTTTGCAATAAATACTTGATTTATGTATGTTCAATGTGAATCTTTGGTGTGACAACATTTCCACCTACCCATATTTTGCTAGCCTCTTTGGTACCGTGCATTGTCCTCTCTCACCTCGAGACATGGTGCAAATTTTGTAGGTGCATCCAAATCCCATGAGATGATACACTCTCTCACACATAAGTCTCATTATATCGTTCCTCAAAACAGCCACCAAAGCTGCCTATCATGGCATTTTCATAGCCATTTTGAGATATATTGCCATGCAACTTCCGTTGTTAGTATCTATCATATGACTTGAGCATTCTTCGTCATACTGCTTTGAATGATCATATAATGCCGACACGATATTTGTGGCCAAGCCACCATTCATCTCTATAATACATGTTACGCTAAATCATTGCACATCCTAGTACACTACCAGAGAGCATTCATATAGAGTCATCATTTTATTTTCAGTTTCTGAGTGGTGAGAAAAACAAAAGTGTGATGATCATAATTATTATAGAGTGTGCCCCTATCTATTAGGATAAAAAAAATAAGAAGAGAGAGATATAAAAAAGAGCCCACCCAAAAAGAGGGAGAAAGAAAAAAAAGAAAAAGAGAGAAAAAGAGAGAGGGGGCACACTACTATCCTCTAATCACACTTGTGCTTCAAAGTAGCACCTTGCATTTACTTTCAAGAGTCCTCATGATACTTGTTTTCATATACCAGTGGGAATGTTTTATTATAGAACTTGACTTGCATATTTCGATGACGCTCGAGGTCTTCATGAGCAAGTAAGTTGTATGAACACCCACTTAGTTCCATATAGAGAGCTTTCATATTCGTATAGCTCATAGTGCATCCGTTGCATGGAAATCCATACTCCTCACATTAACATCGATTGTAAGGACTCTCCATTGCTTAACGATCAATCCTTGCTGACGTGAGACTTTCCTATACCTTTTTGTAACACCGCTATAATTAAGCTACAATAATCTAAAACTAATGATGTTATTTACCCCTTGTTTCCGTCATTGTTCCCGTCCCATAGCTACCGTCACCATTGCCGGAGTTCTGCCATAGGTGTTGAGCTCCGTGTCGTTGCTCTAGTCCCCCTTGGGCTAAGCCAAAGGTGTTAGCACGCTCGTGGTGTCACATAGGAATCGTCAACCCGTCACCTCATCACGCGCAAGGTCGTGGCCTCGAGTCCCTCGAGCCCGAGCCACTGCCTCCGCCTCCGCTCGTCACCAGTGCCGTTCCCGACTACCTCAACTCATGCTTATAGCATCGTTCGACGCGACGCGATCCCCGAGTTCGAACACGACCAACCGCACTCGATTTGGTCGAGTGTGGCACATTTCTGGCGAGTCACGAGCCGGCCGCCGCTGTTTTGGCTCCCGCCGACGCTTCATCGTGTTTTAAACGCTGGTGTGCTGACTAGTGGACCCCATGTGTCAGGGATTAGTTTAGTCACTAACCGCAACGCTAACAACTACTGTCAGGTGGGTCCCCACTATAGTAATTAGGATTAAACTTTAAACAAAATCTGTGAACTAAAAGTCACTGACGTGTAGGCCCCACCTCACTAATTAAGTTATTAAATTAACTAAACCCGTTGTTAATAGCCCTGCCACTAACGACTGGGTCCCACTGGACCTAGTTGACTAGTCAACCTTTTGACTCGGCTGGCCCCAGTCAATGACATGTGGTGCCATTATTTATGTGTTTCCCCCATCTCCTCGATTCTTCCGGTAGACCCCGAGGCGTCGTTGATAGTACGACTACGATGACCCGTCCTTCCCAGCAGAGTTTTCAAGCAAGCAAACCCCCTTGATCATTACGATATCACCTATTCCTTGTCTCTACTGCTTGCATTAGAGTAGTGAACTATTACTGCTTTATCGCTAGATCCTATACTACTGCATAGCCTGTCTTTGCTACTACAGTTGATACCTTATCTATTTTCCTATATGCTTAGTATAGATATGCTATGTCTCATGAGTGGACCTACACCTTTGTACGTTTGCCATGCTATATTATCGGGATGTGACCCCTTCTGACAGTGATTACAGATATACTAAAATACTTATTATACTGTTCGGACCAGGGAAGGGACAAGTGGTTCCATCCAAGTAGTGGTGGGCCTAAAGTGACTTTGTAAATCTGAAGATGACATGCGGCTCAGTTTTTTGAAGGTGCTCAAAGGGATACGATGTTCATGTATACGCTTATAGGGATGCATATATGCGCGTACATATACGAGCGCTTTAGTTTGTATTGTGTTGAAAAAAAAATAGCGATGGGCCTTGATTATGATAGATGCGCCCAACCAAACGCGCCATAAAAAAAAAGAGTAGTCCGATGGGGAAACAGGGATCAGACGCGGTTTCTTCTCCAATTTAAAAGCCGAGCCCCAGGCTCCCCAAACCCTGACTCCCCTTCTTCCGCCGACGGGCAAGATGCAGAAGCTAGCGTCGTCCCTCACGCAAACCCAGCTGATCTCTTACCGGCGGGCGAAGGAACCTCCAACACTCTCTGAATCCTCTCCTCGAATCTCTCGAGTCCAGAGTGACGATGATCGCTGCAAATCACAGCAGATCCCCATTTGGGGGGCGAAGCCCGCACTCAATTCGATTTCCATCGACCCCAAGTGGTAAGTACAGTTCGATTTCCATTGCAATTTTTCTTCCGGTTGCTCTGTTCGAATCCAATCCGATTCTTATTTGGCTTTTAGGAGGAACTGGGCGAATCTCGGGAATGTCCTCCTCGGGGACGATGATGTACCCTCCTCACACGACATCTTCATTTCTGGGGAGAAACGAGCACGCAATTCGATTTCCACCCATCCAAATTGGTAAGCACAGTTCGATTTCCATCGCGGTTTGTCTTTCAGTTGCTCATTTCGAATCAAAACCGATTCTTTTTCGGCTTTTAGGAGGGACTGGGCGGATCTAGGGGATGGACCTGCTGGGCTGATTGCGGAGCGCCTTCTTGCCAACGATGTCGCAGACTATGTCTGCTTCCGCGCAGTTTGCCGTCCGTGGCGGCTCTGTTCCATAGACCCGCGCGCGCACGGCATCCTGGACCGCCGGTTTCACCCAATTCACTGGATAATGCTCAGGGAAACGGGAGACTCTCCACGCTGCCGTTTCATGAATGTCTCTACGGGCTACACAAGACACGTGGACCTGCCGGAGCTCAGTGGCCATGACGTTTTTGGCCCCACCACGGAGGGCCTCCTTGTCCTCCTCGACAGGACCACCTGGGTAGTTCGCCTACTGAATCCGTTCACCCGCCAGGCGGCTGACCTCCCGCCGGCGACCACTCTAATGACCGAGAGTGATCTGAAGCGAACCTCTGTCAGAAGGGATTTGTTGCAGGTGTCAGGCGCTGGCCTTGCCGACGACTGCACCATGGCCATCCATTTCAGAATGATCAAAACGATTGCTATCGTCAAGCCAGGTGATTCGCATTGGACAGTGGTTGATCGTGGCACATTGTTCATGCCAGCCCTGTCCTTTGCTGGCCGCTTCTACTGCGCCACCACTAATGCTGTGATGGTGGTGGATACTAGTGCAGACCAGCCACCACGGATGGTCATCATTGCTAATCTGACTAGGCCGTTATCCAGGATGATGATGGACACTGTGCACCTTGTGGTGAATGACGGGGAGCTGATACTTGTGGACCGGCGACACAGTGGAATTGACAGTAGAAAATATGAGCTTTACTGGGTAGACTTGCATTCAAGGAAAATGGTGCTCATCCGTGACCTTAGTGGACGTGCTGTGTTTATCGGCCTTGAACTTGCCCTTTCTGTCTCGCCTTCGGTGTTCCCCTCCATCAGCGCTGATGCAATCTACTTGGGATTTGATAGGCATATGAGAGGCCGGCTGGACAATAGCCCAATTCATCTCCTGGATGGAACCGCCGAGCATCGTCAGTTTGGAAACAGCATTGACGGCATGACACTATATGAACCCCTGGGTCTCGATGACTATCTATCCTGGTGTGTCACGGGTTATCGTAACACCTTAAAGGGCACAGACTGATCTCTGGCAGATGGTGCAGCGGCTATTCAAATATCATCATGCCTGATTTCCCTACTTCGTATTTAGCATTTGTACCAGGATCTATGTTTCGCTACTTTTCTTATCGTTCAGTGTTATTCTAAAGATAGTGTAATGTCCAATCTCCGTACTCCCTAT
The DNA here is from genome assembly GCA_039707655.1 of Elymus sibiricus. Taxonomy (NCBI): domain Eukaryota; kingdom Viridiplantae; phylum Streptophyta; class Magnoliopsida; order Poales; family Poaceae; genus Elymus; species Elymus sibiricus. Next base: position 208,593,188 of record CM077663.1, read on the forward strand.
TTACCGTTTTTACCAGAATCTATGTTATCTCCGCCACCCACTTAAAGGACAGTGTCATGAGCTCTGCCATTTTATTTAAAAAGAATAAACTTTTAAATAATTTATTCGTCCTGTGTGCCATAATCCTTTCACAATGAGTCATCTGGAATTCATCATGTATGAATTTGAATTGAATACCAAGGGCACAATTAATTAGGCACTGACCAGTCATTAGCTACATGTTTAATGGCACTGACCAGTGCAAGAGTATCTGGTCCTGGCTAGTAGTCTCATCATCTTCACTTTAATGTGTTTGTTTTATGTTTTCTGAAATAGGCCAACCCTAGCACTGTTGTGCTGATTGTAATCAGAAGCTTTTAATTTATGAGTTCTTTTTGGTATGGTACTGAACCACCATATATCGTTCCCTACTTCGTTACATCAGAAGCTTGCTTAATTGAAATTTGGTTTGGTTTAATCCAGATCTTTTCCTTGACTAGAAGCCTCTTGTACTACAATGATGAAGATACTTGCTGGGCTAGCTCAAGGCCTGCAACATTTGCATGTTAAGAGCAACCCTCCTGTCTAAACCATGACCTGAGATGCATAAATATTACGCTTGGTGAGGGTATCACCCAAAGCTGTCCGACTTTGGCTTGGCAAAGCAATATCCTGCTGGCGACGACACTCGTGTTTCAATTAGAGTGCTTGGTACGCCTGGATATTGTGCACTGGAGTATCTTGAGAGTGGTCAGTTGACTCTCAGGTCAGACAATTATAGTTTTGTTGTTGTTATATACCGGAGGTTATCACAGGAAGGAAGGCTTTAGATTAGAGTCGACCTGGTATATGTTTGGTGAGTATTGGTTTTTACTCGTGGAAAGCTGCTAGAATCATCATAAGCTTAGCTATTATGCTTCAGACCCGTGACAGTATTGTCTTGATTTTTTGCTTACTCTATTCAATACTCCCTCCATTCACAAATATAAGATGTTTTGGATATTTCCATATGGACTGCATACGGACTGAACTGAATGAAAAAATGCACTAAAACGTGTCTATATACTCCATCCGTCCGGAAATACTTGTCAGAGAAATGGATAAAATAGATGTATCTAGAACTAAAATATGTCTAGATACATTCATTTCTCCGACAAGTATTTTCAGACAGAGGGAGTACATTTGATTCACAAAAATGTTGGAACATCTTATATTTGTGAACGGAGGGAGTAGTATTTAGTCATTTTATCTCCCATAGACTTGTTATATTCTTCTTGTACACCCTCCATGTACTAATACAAGGCCACTTCACATATTTACGTCTAATTTTGACAATTAATTTTACCAACAAAATATGAGTTATATGCCATAACAAGTATGCCATTGGATGCACATTTGAAAGAACTTTTTGATAATATATTTTTTATGACATACCTCCCTCCGTAAAGAAATATAAGAGCGTTCAGATTTAGTGATCTAAACGCTCTCTTATATTTCTTTATCCATAATACCTTGACACGAAAAATGAAGTGGCCTTGTATATAAAAATGAAGGGAGTATTGTCTTTGGTCTTTCCATGGCTGAGATAAGATTATTCTCTTGGTATTTATCCATAATACCTTGTGTGAAATCTACAAACTGATTTCAGAATTGAAAAGTCTAGCTTTGCCCTACAGTGATGCCTACAGTTGTTTTTCCCCCTTTAATGTTGCACAAGATTGATACTCCTACATCTTAAGTACTCTTCTCCGAAAATGAAAACAAGGTATCAACTATTTCACCAAGGTTCTCACATGCTGCTACGGGACAGAGTTTCTCTTTCCGTAATTAATTGTTTGTTACTTTTGTTGCTGTACAATTTTCAGTCCAAGTGCATTGGCAGAGCACCTAGTGCTTCGCCAGTCAGTACAGCATGACACTACTGTTCCAGGCTCTTGTCGGTTCTCAGTTGTATCAATAAAGCAGCCAGCCAGAGATTACAGATTACAGATGTAGCTGCGGCTCTTATGATAAGTTCATGAGTTAATATCACCATAAGTACATGAACTTGCACAGCGATAACAGATCCATACAGAAACTTGAAAAAGGAAGGAAAATGGTCACTTAAGTCTTGATGCGGTAACAGTTTGATACAAAACGCTGATCAACTGCCAGATCGGACGCCATGTCATCAAGTGGCACGTGCTCGTGCTCGTTCAGAAAACCCCCTGATTGAATGACATATTTCCGAGAAGTCATTAGCGATGAGATGGAAAACTTGTAAAAACGACCCGTTTTGCCATGAAATAGCACATAGGTCAGATAACTCTCCCCAAACCCCTTCATCTGTTGGTCTGTACGTGTTTGCCTGTTCATCGGCTATCGGCGCCGGTGCATTGGAGTCCTCCGGCGGCGATCAAGGCGGCATGGAGCCGATCCTCCGGGAGCCTAACGCCTACCCTCTAGAGTATGGTATATACTCAATATGGCTGCTTCCCTTGAGAAATTGGTGCCTCAATTTTGTTAGGTTTTTACCCACATATGATCACTTCATGTTCTCAATCATCCTTGCGCGTATATCGGGTTTTTTTATTGGAAATGATCTGTTTGTACCCAAAGTACATGTCCTTTGCAATGATTTTGGCTAGGTCGGCTAGATGTGGTCGTTGGATTTAGGAAAATAATAATTACGAGAATCCGCTCGTCTGATGCTTATGTATAGCTGACCACAGTAGTGTAGAGGCTGTAGTCAAAATGCAGTTTGTGTGTTTCTCTCTTGTGAATGCATCCAGGATGTTGCTGTAGGATGTAGCTTTTCTTTGGGGAATTAATTACTTTGCATGAGTTGTTCATAGTGGTAACCTATTCTATGTGATCGGAGATCCCGTGAATTAGATGTGGAAGACAAGCTGTTGGTCAACTGAGAGGAGAGTATCCTTACTATTAATAATACCACTCCATGAAGATGCAATACTTTCCTAATCTGCATGGCAGGTTGATATATATCTTAATGTGTTCTAAGTGGCTTATTTAAGCAGAGATGTTGTCCTGCAGAACATCTTTCGAAGAACACACCTATATGAGTCTGATTGTTAACGTCGCAATCTATAAGAGTAGGGTGCTCTCTAGTAAACTCATGAAAGGCCTCGAAGTATGACGCATAAGCTCCACCCGCGGGGAAGTCCCACGGTAGCCTAGTATCGGTCAAGGCTTTGTGTGAAGCTAGATTCATAGAAAACTTGCAGTTCAAGGCCTACTCCACTGTTCAAGTTGCTTACTAGTGTAGCATAGAGTTCTAGGTGGAAGTTCAACTTAACAGTCTCCACTGCAGTACCAGTATATAAACAGTGTTTTGGAACCAAAGGCAAATTTTGTGTGCCTCTGGGATCTGGTGGGGGATTGCTGGAATTTAATCTAAACATGGGCCAGCCCAATAGCATTTTTCAGAATTCCTAATAATCCTAGAGGCCCACTAAGCCCATTCGTGCAAGACAAGAGTGGGACAAAAGTTTAGTCCCACATTGCTAGTTTAGCAGGAGTTGGACCCCCTTATAAGGGAGGATGTTTCCCCACATGTATGAGCATGAGAACAAGAGAGACATACACGCGCACTCCTCCTCCGCCGCCCGCCACGCCTCGTCACGACGCGCCGCGCCGCGGGTTGCGGGAATGAGCCGAGCCAATGTCTAATTTTTTTGCCACGCACGACTGGTATATGAAAGGTCACCCGGGAGCTGAAAAGTTTTGCTGTAGTGGAGATTAATTACGAACGCTGCACCCTTCGGCTGCTGCATGTTCGTTTCGTCTCCCTCTTTTGCTTCGCCTCCCGTCGCTACCTGTTCGCCTCCTTCTCCTGTGCCTATAAAAGGGAGGTCGCTCCTCTCCAGAGAGACACATCAGAACATCATCTCCCTCACGCCATCGAGTTCCAAACTCTGAGCTGCTGCTAGGTTCTTCCCCATCCCGACTTGCGGCGTGCACCGCAGGTCGGGACAATAGGCATCCGAAAGCCCGCCGCTTCGAGTCCTGTACGGGAGAACGGTGATAAGGTTTTTGGGAAGCGCTTTGCGCGACTACTGACTTCTTCACCATGGACTCCACGAACATCGATGATCACTTCCCAGACGATGACTTCTTCCCCGACGTCAACAACCTCTTCGACGACATGGCCGGTGACAACGCCAATGCTATTGTCACCGCTCAATACGTGTTTGTTTCTTTTCTGTTCGATGTCCTGCTAGAGTTTCTTGGTCTAGTCTCTGCTCTACATATGTTTCGATTGAGTTCACATGTTCACATATTTTTTCCCTACTATCCTTTATTCTGCCTGATGAGTACTCTAGTTCCTATTATTGTGACCTACTCTTATCTAGTTTGCATGACTAGGGTTGTTTCTGTTACTATGATCATGTTTTATCTACAGCTTATTACTTTTAAATCAATCGGTAAATTTCTCATATATCCAATAGTGCCTTGGGCATCCCCAAGCATAGGTTCTTGTCACTCCTTATTCTCCTCATATCGGTGTCTCACCCAAAACTTGAAAACTTCAATCACACAAAACTTAACGAAACTTCGTGAGATGGGTTAGTATAATAAATAAAGATCATTCACTTAGGTACTGTCAAGACAAGATTCATAATTGTTCTCACATAATAACTACTGTATTATAACATTCCCATAATTTATATCACTGAATACAAGATTCATAATTGTTCAGATCATTATCACGCTCCAGTAAAAAATGAAAATTCCTGTACTGGAGTCATAAGTTTTTGTTTTGGTTCAGCATCAATTCTACTCATCTTGTGAGTCATCCCAAAGGCTTTACTTGGCACTTTATTGAAATAAAAGACACTAAACATGATTAATACAGTAGCTTAATCATGTGAACACACAAAAATAGAGAGGAAAAGTGTTGGGTTGTCTCCCAACAATCGCTTTTCTTTAAAGCCTTTTAGCTAGGCATGATGATTTCAATGATGCTCACATAGGAATAGTATTTGAAACATGCAAAAGAGCATCATGGATCACATGGCAAGCACATTTAATTCTAACCCACTTCCTATGCATAGGGATTTTGTGAGCAAACAACTTATGGGAGCAAGAATCAACTAGCATAGGAAGGCAAAACAAGCATAACTTCAAAACTTTGAACACATAGAGAGGAAACTTGATATTATTGCGAATCCTACAAGCATATGTTACTCCCTCATAATAAATTTCAGTAGCATCATGAAGGAATTCAACAGTATAACCATCACATAAATCATTCTTTTCATGATGCACAAACATAGAATTTTCAGTACTGTCCACATAAGCAAATTCCTTTTCATCCATGGTAGTGGGAGGAAACTCAACAAAATAACTATCATGAGACACTTGATTGACATAACCACATTCAATATTAAAATCATGATGATAAGTTTCATGGTTACTATCACTCTTTATAGCACACATGTCATCATCATAATCATCATAGATAGGAGGCATGTCATCATCATAATAAATTTGCTCATCAAAACTTGGGGGACTAAAAATATCATCTTCATCAAACATAGCATCCCCAAGCTTGTCGCTTTGCATATCATTAGCATCATGGATATTCAGAGAATTCATAATAGAAACATTGCAATCATGATCATCATTCAAGGAATTCTCATCAAGTATTTTTATAATTTCTTCCTCTACCAATTGAGCACAGTTTTCTGAATCCTTTTTTTCACGAAAGACATTATAAAGACGAAACAAATGATGCAACCTAAACTCCATTTTTTATAGTTTTCTTTTATAAAACCAAACTAGTGAAAAACAAGAAACTAAAAGATTTAATTGCAGGATCTAAAGATATACCTTCAAGCACTCACCTACCCGGCAACGGCGCCAGAAAAGAGCTTGATGTCTACTACACAACTTGTTCTTGTAGACTCGTATTGGGCCTCCAAGCGCAGAGTTTTGTAGGACAGTAGAAAATTTCCCTCAAGTGGATGACCTAAGGTTTATCAATCCGTGGGAGGCGTAGGATGAAGATGGTTTCTCTCAAACAACCCTGGAACCAAATAATAAAAAGTCTCTTGTGTTCCCAACACACCAAATACAATGGTAAATTGTATAGGTGGACTAGTTCGGCAAAGAGATGGTGATACAAGTGTAGTAATGATAGTAGATATTGATTTTTTAATAGTAACACTAAACAACAACAAGGTAGCAAGTAACAAAAGTGAGCATAAATGGTATTGCAATGCTTGAAAACAAGGCCTAGGGTCCGTACTTTCGCTAGTGCAATCTCTCAACGATGCTAATATAATTGGATCACATAACCATCCCTCAACGTGCAATGAAGAATCACTCCAAAGTTCTTATCTAGCGGAAAACATAAGAAGAAATTGTTTGTAGGGTACGAAACCACCTTAAAGTTATCCTTTCCGATCGATCTATCCAAGATCTCATACGAAAATAACACCAAGTTATCCTTTCCGATCGATCTATCTAAGAGTTCCTACTAAAATAACACCATATGATACGCATCAACCAACTGTAATGTCACCTAGATACTCCAATGTCACCACAAGTATCCATGAGTTAATTATACGATACGCATCAAACAATTTTAGATTCATAATACTCAATCCAACACAAAGAACCTCAAAGAGTGCCCCAAGATTTCTACCAGAGAAAGTAGGACGAAAACCTGCATCAACCCCTATGCATAGATTACACCAATGTCACCTCAGGAATCTGCGAGTTGAGTGCCAAGACATAGATCAAGTGCTCTCAAATCAATAAAAGTATTCAATCCGGTAATAACGAAATCTCAAAGGGAAAACTCAATTCATCACAACAAGATAGAGAGGGGAAAACACCATATGATCCAACTATATTAACAAAGCCCGTGATACATCAAGATCGTGACATCTCAAGAACACGAGAGAGAGAGAGAGATTGAACACATAGCTACTGGTACATACCCTCAGCCCCGAGGGTGGACTACTCCCTCCTCGTCATGGCCTCCGCCGGGATGATGAAGAAGGCCACTGAAGATGATCTACCCTCTCAGGTAGGGTACTGGAATGCCTCCAATTGGTTTTTCGCCGATACAGAGAGTTGCGGCGGTGGAACTTCTCATCTAGAGTTATTTATGGGGTTTCTAAATATATAGGATTTTTGGGCGTCGGTTTTACGTGAAGATGGGCCGCGAGGGGCCCACAAGACACCAGGGCGCGCCAGAGGTGGCTGGCGCGCCCTTGTGTGTTGTGGCCACCTCGTGGCTCTTCTGGCCCTCCCACGAAGCTTCTAGTTCCTCTTTTGTTCCAAAAAAATCGTCAAAAAGTTTCGTTGCATTTGGAGAACTTTTATTTCTGCACGAAAAAACAACACCACAGTAATTCTGCTAAAAACAGCGTCAGTTCGGGTTAGTTCCATGCAAATCATACCAAAATCATATAAAATTGTTATAAATATGGCATGGATACTTCATAAATTATAGATACGTTGTAGACATATCACTCGTCGAGGCGCTAGGAAAGCACAAGGCGGGGCAAGACAACATGTTCCTTCGCGGGTGCCACGAACCTGTCAGGGGACGGCTTGCCGGGTCTTCTTGAAGGTGCGTGCGCCTCGGTCCCCGGCAGGCACCGGGGACGTGACTGGCGTGGTTTGGGCCCGTTCTGGGCCGTTGCGTCGATCTTGTCGGCGTAGCTAGCTAGCGTAGGCTGCTCCTGCCGGGGTTTTGGATGTTAGCTTCGTCTCCTTGATGTGTTCCTTGATCTCAGGAAGAGCGGCTTCTCTGGCTGGGGCTGGTCTTGACGGGGTTCTGCTACTACTGCCTATGCATAAGTCAGGGGCACTGGGTACCCCATTCCTAGTGCACCGACAGGAGCCCCCGTGTCTGGCCCAAACGCGCTCGCCCAGCGCCGTTGGGTAAGGCCCAAAATTTATGCACAGGCACGCAATATGAGGGAGTAACTGCCGATTTTTTAAGCCAACACTTACTTGCTATCTCAGGCCGTTTCCGCCACGCGTGCCGCATGCATTGCGGGGAGTTTGCGGTGGATGTGCATGGCCCACAAGCGTGGGAGTGGCAGAAACTGCAGCGCCTGGGATTAGAGTAATGGGGCGGTTACCTGTTCGCCCGTGATCGTGGATAGTGGGATTGGTGGAGATGGGCGGCCCCTTGGAGCGGAGGAGAGCCAGCCCCCGTGCCCTTCCCTATAAATTAGGGGGTCACAGCGGCGATGCTCATCCATCTCCTTCTCCTCCTCAACCTCAAGTCCGCACAACTTGCCCTTCTTCTCCGGTTTGGACGCACCAGTCACCATCACGACGAGGAGGCGAGGACGACTCCCAGCTTCCGCCGCGGCGACGAGAGCTTCCCTTCGGGATCATGCTGCTGCTTCAGCCGCGGCGGCGGGAGGCGGTTCCAGTGCACGCGGTAAGAGCGTGGGGAGAGGTCGGGGCTGGTGCAGGGCTCGCGGTCGGGGGAGGCGGAGTACCGCACCCGATCCTCCTCCGGCGGTTCCTCCTCGAGCGACGGGACACACCGAAAGTACGGCGCTGGAGTTCATCGTCAGGCTGCGTGGCCCTCCTCGTAGCCGCTTGTGACTCCCTCGTCCTTTCGCCAGGGTGATTGTCACGCCCAAGATGCGATCCTATCCTTATTTTGGCATGGGGGCCTCGACAGGGATAGAAGCGCATCTCGTTGTTTCGCAAGAATGGATATCATTACAAGTACATGTAAAGAAGAGATGAGTATATGGAATTGGCTTACACTCGCCACAAGCTACATCAATGTCACATCAATACAACAACATATCCAAACATCATACAGAAAAGCAGGGTCCGACTACGGACGAAAACAAACGATAAAATGACATCCATCCTTGCTATCCCAGGCTGCCGCCTGGAACCCATCCTAGATCGAAGAAGAAGAAGAACTCCAAATCAAACAAGCATCGCACTCACGTCAAATCATCGCATTACCTGTACCTGCAACTGTTGTTGTAAAATCTGTGAGCCACGGGGACTCAGCAATCTCACTTCCAAGGGTATCAAGACTATTAAAGCTTAATGGGTGAGGTATGGTTAAGTGGTGAGGCTGCAGCAAGCACTAAGCATTTATTTGAGTGGCTAACTTACGAGTACAGGAATAAACGGGGATGATTGTCGAATAAACGGACGTGAACTAATAATGATCTCTAAGAGATCCTGAACACCTACTTACGAACAAACATAACCCCGCCGTGTTCTCTCTCGGATAAGGACTCACGAGAAGAGACAGTCACGGTTACGCACACGGTTGGTGTATTTTATTTGAGTTTACTTCAAGTTTGCTATGACCGGGTGTTAAATAAAGTTTCCAAGTTGCCACATAACCGCGGGCACGGCTTTCCAAAAGATGTAACCCTGCAGGGGTGCTCCAACTCATCCATCACAAACTAACCACACGCAGCGGGAATAACATCGACCACGAATCTCGTGATCTTCCTAGGCAATTCCATTGGAAAACCGCAACCTCGAGATAGCCCGAAGTATTCTCGGAATTCCTCACACAAGACGTTCGAGAAAGGTAAAACAAATCTAGCAAGGCCGCCCGGCGTGTCGACGATCCCGATAGGAGCCGCGTATCTCGTTCTCAGGACACGACGAATTGTCCAAACTTCCGGTAGGCCAATCATAGAGTTGCCCCTGGTGGCCACCGGCGGTTGATAGGTTGGACCAACACTCATGAGGAGCACTAGCCCGGGGGGGTTGATTAAAGATCCGCGGGTGCCGGCGGGTCCCTATGCATTTTATTAGTTGTTATTACGCAAATGTAGTACCAATGTTGGGCCTTGCCAGACAAGTTTTATCCTAAAACAAAAATCAAGGGGGTCCCCATAACAACCCCAAGCATGTTAGGAGCGCTCAATTATGGAACATAACACCGGTACACAAGTAACTAGGGCGGCAAGAGTGGAACAAAACACCGAGCAAAAGGCCAAGCCTTCCACCCTTTACCAAATATATATATATGTGCATTAAATTAAATAGCAATAATATTGTGATAGCTGGAAACAATTGCACCTGCAACTAGCAACGCTATAAGAAGGGCTGAGCAAGCGGTAACATAGCCAAACAATGTTTGCTGGGATGTGGAGGGGTTAGAGGCTTATCATGGCATTTGGGAGGCTTGACATACAAGTGGTAGGTAGCGAGACAGCGATAGAAACGAAACATCTAGCATGGCAATGATAGTAATGGTATCCAGGGAAATGATCATCTTGCCTGAGATCCCGCTTGGAAGAAGAACAAATCCGTGAAGTAGACGATCCGTGAAGCAGACGAACGGGACGTAGTCGAGCGAATCCTCACACACCGAACGCTTTCGGAACTCTATCGAGAAGAAGCAATCCGGAACAAACAATCAACACACGATACACACCACAACATATTCATGATATGATGCACAACAAGGATGATGCATGTTATGCATGACATGACAAGCACATCAATCAACTTCTACACATTAAGTGAAGCTCAATATGCAATGAGTTGCATATTGACGAAACTCCACATTCGAATATTTAGTTCACTCTCGTTTAGGTACACGACAATATTAAATGTTGTTAAACATGGCTAGAGGTGAAGCATAAGTAAACTACACATCTAGGCAAGTTTAAATGTGGCCGGAAACAACATATAGCATTTCCGAAACGACCCCATATGTTAATTTCGAAATTGGTCCAGATCTGAACTAATCATGTTTTATATTTATTAAACAGGAAAATAAATTATACCATGCAATTCTACACGTCATTCTAGTCGATTTACATATATGGAACATCTCAAACGGAGCTACGGTCTAAAAGTTATGACCGTCACAAGATAATATGCCATGAATGCAAAATGCATGAAAATGTCAACCCCAAGCAGTTCAAATCATGAATGCAGCAAGATATTATGAAACTACATGAAATTCTAGTCAAGTTAGATATGCAACATGTTCAAAACGGAGCTATGGTTCAACAATAACAAGCAACACAAGTTTTAGTGCAAATCTGTCCAAAACAGCAAGATTGCATTTGCACACATGAAAACAACACGTTACACTATTCTAAAATGCACAAACTGAGCATGGGGCAGTAGCATATAACACTGTTGGAAATATGCCCTAGAGGCAATAATAAAATGGTTATTATTATATTTCCTTGTTCATGATAATTGTCTATTGTTCATGCTATAATTGTATTAACCGGAAACCGTAATACATGTGTGAATACATACACCACACCATGTCCCTAGTGAGCCTCTAGTTGACTAGCTCGTTGATCAATAGATGGTCATGGTTTCCTGACCATGGACATTGGATGTCATTGATAACGGGATCACATCATTAGGAGAATGATGTGATGGACAAGACCCAATCCTAAGCATGGCACAAGATCGTGTAGTTCGTCTGCTAGAGCTTTTCTAATGTCAAGTATCATTTCCTTAGACCATGAGATTGTGCAACTCCCGGATACCGTAGGAATGCTTTGGGTGTATCAAACGTCACAACGTAACTGGGTGACTATAAAGGTGCACTACAGGTATCTCCGAAAGTGTCTGTTGGGTTGGCACGAATCGAGACTAGGATTTGTCACTCCGTGTGACGGAGAGGTATCTCTGGGCCCACTCGGTAATACATCATCATAATGAGCTCAATGTGACTAAGGAGTTAGTCACGGGATCATGTGTTACGGAACGAGTAAAGAGACTTGCCGGTAACGAGATTGAACAAGGTATAGGGATACCGACGATCGAATCTCGGGCAAGTAACATACCGATGGACAAAGGGAATTGTATACGGGATTAATTGAGTCCCCGACATCATGGTTCATCCGATGAGATCATCATGGAGCATGTGGGAGCCAATATGGGTATCCAGATCCCGCTATTGGTTATTGGCCGGAGAGGTGTCTCGGTCATGTCTGCATGGTTCCCGAACCCGTAGGGTCTACACACTTAAGGTTCGGTGACACTAGAGTTGTAATGGGAATTGTATGTGGTTACCGAAAGTTGTTCGGAGTCCCGGATGAGATCCCGGACGTCACGAGGAGTTCCGGAATGGTCCGGAGGTAAAGATCTATATATGGGAAGTCCTGTTTTGGCCACCGGAAAATGTTTGAGATTTTTCGGTATTGTACCGGGAAGGTTCTAGAAGGTTCCGGAGTGGGGCCCACCTGCATGGGGGGACCCACATGAACGTGGGTAGTGGGGGAAAGGCCCCACACCCCTGGTCAAGGCGCACCAAGATCCCCCCTTAGAAGGAATAAGATCATATCCCGAAGGGATAAGATCAAGATCCCTAAAAAAGGGGGATAACAATCGGTGGGGAAGGGAAAGGATGGGATTTCTTTCCTCCCACCTTTGCCAACGCCCCAATGGACTTGGAGGGCAAGAAACCATCCCCCTCCACCCCTATATATAGTGGGGAGGCGCATGGGAGCTGCACCCCTTGCCCCTGGCGCAGCCCTCCCTCCTCCTACACCTCCTCCTCCGTAGTGCTTAGCGAAGCTCTGCCGGAGAACCACGAGCTCCACCGCCACCACGCCATCGTGCTGCTGGAGCTCTCCCTTAACTTCTCCTCCCCCCTTGCTGGATCAAGAAGGAGGAGACGTCCCCGGGCTGTACGTGTGTTGAACGCGGAGGCGCCGTCCGTTCGGCGCTTGGATCGGATCTTCCGCGATTTGAATCACCGCGAGTACGACTCCATCAACCGCGTTCTTTGCAACGCTTCCGCTTAGCGATCTTCAAGGGTATGAAGATGCACTCCCTCTCTCTCATTGCTAGCATCTCCTAGATTGATCTTGGTGACACGTAGGAAATTTTTGAATTATTACTACGTTCCCCAACAGTGGCATCATGAGCTAGGTCTATGCGTAGATTCTATGCACGAGTAGAACACAAGTAGTTGTGGGCGATGATTTGGTCAATTTGCTTGTCGTTACTAGTCCTATCTTGATTCGGCAGCATTGTGGGATGAAGCGGCCCGGACCGACTTTACACGTACGCTTACGTGAGACTGGTTCCACCGCCTGACATGTACTTGTTGCATAAGGTGGCTAGCGGGTGTCTGTCTCTCCCACTTTAGTCGGATCGGATTCGATGAAGAGGGTCCTTATGAAGGGTAAATAGCAATTGGCATATCACCGTTGTGGCTTTTGCGTAGGTAAGAAACGTTCTTGGTAGAAACCCATAGCAGCCACGTAAAACTTGCAACAACAATTAGAGGACGTCTAACTTGTTTTTGCAGGGTATGCTATGTGATGTGATATGGCCAAAAGGATGTGATGAAATATATGTGATGTATGAGATTGATCATGTTCTTGTAATAGGAATCACGACTTACATGTCGATGAGTATGACAACCGGCAGGAGCCATAGGAGTTGTCTTAATTTATTGTATGACCTGCGTGTCAATCAAAAACGCCATGTAATTACTTTACTTTATTGCTAACCGTTAACCATAGTAGTAGAAGTAATAGTTGGCTAGACAACTTCATGAAGACACGATGATGGAGATCATGATGATGGAGATCATGGTGTCGTGCCGGTGACGATGGTGATCATGCCGCGCCCCGAAGATGGAGATCAAAGGCGCAAGATGATATTGGCCATATCATGTCACTTTATGATTTGCCTGTGATGTTTATCATGTTTTTACATCTTATTTGCTTAGAACGACGGTAGCATAAATAAGATGATCCCTCACTAAAATTTCAAGAAATGTGTTCCCCCTAAGTGTGCACCGTTGCGAAGGATCGTTGTTTCGAAGCACCACGTGATGATCGGGTGTGATGGATTCTAACGTTCGCATACAACGGGTTTAAGCCAGATTTACACACGCGAAACACTTAGGTTGACTTGACGAGCCTAGCATGTACAGACATGGCCTCGGAACACGAGAGACCGAAAGGTCGAACATGAGTCGTATAGTAGATGCGATCAACATGGAGATGTTCACCATTGATGACTAGTCCGTCTCACGTGATGATCGGACACGGCCTAGTCGATATGGATCATGTATCACTTAGATGACTAGAGGGATGTCTATCTGAGTGGGAGTTCATTAAATAATTTGATTAGATGAACTTAATTATCATGAACTTAGTCTAAAATTGTCTTTACAATCTATCTTGTAGATCCAATGGCCCACGCTAATGTTGCCCTCAACTTCAACGCGTTCCTAGAGAAAACCAAGCTGAAAGACGATGGAAGCAAATATACGGACTGGGTCCGTAACTTGAGGATCATCCTGATAGCTTCCAAGAAAGCGTATGTCCTTGATGCACCGCTATGTGACGCACCCATTTTCCCAGCAACTCAAGACGTTATGAATGCCTGGCAGTCGCGTAGTGATGATTACTCCCTGGTTCAGTGCGGCATGCTTTACAGCTTAGAACCGGGGCTCCAAAAGCGTTTTGAGCAACACGGAGCATATGAGATGTTCCAAGAGCTGAGAATGGTTTTCCAAGCTCATGCCCGGGTCGAGAGATATGAAGTCTCCGACAAGTTCTTCAGTTGTAAGATGCAGGAAAATAGTTCTGTCAGCGAGCACATACTCAAAATGTCTGGGTTGCACAACCGCTTGTCTCAGCTGGGAGTTAATCTTCCGGATGACTCGGTTATTGACAGAATCCTCCAGTCGCTTCCACCTAGCTACAAGAGCTTTGTGATGAACTTCAATATGCAAGGGATGGAGAAGTCCATTCCCGAGTTATATTCGATGCTGAAATCAGCGGAGGTGGAGATAAAAAAGGAACATCAAGTGTTGATGGTGAATAAGACCACCAGTTTCAAGAAAGGCAAGGGTAAGAAGAACTTCAAGAAGGACGGCAAAGCAGTTGCCGCGCCCGGTAAATCAGTTGCCGGGAAGAAGACCAAGAATGGACCCAAGCCTAAGACTGAGTGCTTTTATTGCAAGGGAACCGGTCACTGGAAGCGGAACTGCCCCAAGTACTTAGCGGCTAAGAAGGCCGGCAACGTCAAAGGTATATATGATATACATGTTATTGATGTGTACCTTACCAGCGCTCGTAGTAGCTCCTGGGTATTTGATACCGGTGCGGTTGCTCACATTTGTAACTCAAAATAGGAGCTGCGGAATAAGCGGAGACTGGCGAAGGACGAGGTGATGATGCGCGTCGGGAATGGTTCCAAGGTCGATGTGATCGCCGTCGGCACGCTACCTCTGCATCTACCTTCGAGATTAGTTTTAAACCTCAATAATTGTTATTTAGTACCAGCTTTGAGCATGAACATTGTATCTGGATCTCGTTTGATGCGAGATGGCTACTCATTTAAATCCGAGAATAATGGTTGTTCTATTTATATGAGAGATATGTTTTATGGTCATGCCCCGCTGGTCAATGGTTTATTTTTTATTGAATCTCGAACGTGATGTTACACATATTCATAGTGTGAATACCAAACGATGTAAGGTTGATAATGATAGTCCCACATACTTGTGGCACTGCCGCCTTGGTCATATTGGTGTCAAACGCATGAAGAAACTCCATGCAGATGGACTTTTGGAGTCTCTTGATTATGAATCATTTGACACGTGTGAACCATGCCTCATGGGCAAGATGACTAAGACTCCGTTCTCTGGAACAATGGAGCGAGTAACCAACTTGTTGGAAATAATACATACCGATGTATGCGGTCCAATGAGCGTTGAGGCTCGCGGTGGCTATCGTTATGTTCTCACCCTCACTGATGACTTAAGCAGATATGGGTATGTCTACTTAATGAAACACAAGTCTGAGACCTTTGAAAAATTCAAGGAATTTCAGAGTGAGGTAGAGAATCAACGTGACAAGAAAATAAAGTTCTTACGATCTGATCGTGGAGGAGAATATTTGAGTCACGAGTTTGGCACGCACTTAAGGAAATGTGGAATTGTTTCACAACTCACGCCGCCTGGCACACCTCAGCGTAATGGTGTGTCCGAACGTCGTAATCGCACTCTATTGGATATGGTGCGATCTATGATGTCTCTTACTGATTTACCGCTATCATTTTGGGGATATGCATTAGAGACTGCCGCATTCACTTTAAATAGGGCACCGTCTAAATCCGTTGAGACGACACCGTATGAATTATGGTTTGGGAAGAAACCTAAGCTGTTGTTTCTGAAAGTTTGGTGATGCGATGCTTATGTCAAGAAACTTCAACCTGAAAAGCTCGAACCCAAATCGGAAAAGTGCGTCTTCGTAGGATACCCTAAGGAAACTATTGGGTATACCTTCTACCTTAGATCCGCAGGCAAGATCTTTGTTGCCAAGAATGGATCCTTTCTAGAGAAAGAGTTTCTCTCGAAAGAAGTAAGTGGGAGGAAAGTAGAACTTGATGAGGTAATTGTACCCCCTCTCGAACCAGAGAGTAGCGCTGCGCAGGAAAATGTTTCTGTGGTGCCTGCACCGACTAGAGAGGAAGTTAATGATGATGATCATGAAACTTCAGATCAAGTTACTACTGAACTTCGTAGGTCCACGAGGACACGTTCCGCACCAGAGTGGTACGGCAACCCTATCCTGGAAATCATGTTGTTAGACAACGGTGAACCTTCGAACTATGAAGAAGCCATGACGGGCCCGGATTCCAACAAATGGCTTGAAGCCATGAAATCCGAGATAGGATCCATGTATGAGAACAAAGTATGGACTTTGGTGGACTTTCCCGATGATCGGCAAGCCATAGAAAATAAATGGATCTTTAAGAAGAAGACTGACGCGGATGGTAATGTGACCGTCTATAAGGCTCGGCTTGTCGCTAAGGGTTATCGACAAGTTCAAGGTGTTGACTACGATGAGACTTTCTCACCCGTAGCGATGCTGAAGTCCGTCCGAATCATGTTAGCAGTTGCCGCATTTTATGATTATGAGATCTGGCAAATGGACGTCAAAACGGCATTCCTTAATGGTTTCCTTAAGGAAGAATTGTATATGATGCAGCCGGAAGGTTTTGTCGATCCTAAGAATGCTGACAAGGTATGCAAGCTCCAGCGCTCCATCTATGGGCTGGTGCAAGCATCTCGGAGTTGGAACATTCGCTTTGATGAGGTTATCAAAGTGTTTGGGTTTATACAGACTTATGGAGAAGCCTGTATTTACAAGAAAGTGAGTGGGAGCTCTGTAGCATTTCTCATTTTATATGTGGATGACATATTGTTGATGGGAAATGATATAGAACTTTTGGAAAGCATAAAGGCCTACTTGAATAAGTGTTTTTCAATGAAGGACCTTGGAGAAGCTGCTTACATATTAGGCATCAAGATCTATAGAGATAGATCGAGACGCCTCATTGGTCTTTCACAAATCACATACCTTGACAAGATATTGAAGAAGTTCAATATGGATCAGTCCAAGAAGGGGTTCTTGCCTGTATTGCAAGGTGTGAGATTGAGCACAGCTCAATGCCCGACCTCGGCAGAAGATAGAGAAAAGATGATTGTCATCCCCTATGCCTCAGCCATAGGCTCTATTATGTATGCCATGCTGTGTACCAGACCTGATGTGAACCTTGCTATAAGTTTGGTAGGGAGGTACCAAAGTGATCCCGGAATGGAACACTGGACAGCGGTCAAGAATATCCTTAAGTACCTGAAAAGGACTAAGGATATGTTTCTCGTTTATGGAGGTGCCGAAGAGCTCGTCCTAAAGGGTTACGTCGATGCTAGCTTCGACACGGATCCGGATGACTCCAAGTCACAAACCGGATACGTGTATATTTTGAATGGTGGGGCAGTCAGCTGGTGCAGTTGCAAGCAAAGCGTCGTGGCGGCATCTACATGTGAAGCGGAGTACATAGCTGCTTTGGAAGCAGCGCAGGAAGGAGTCTGGATGAAGGAGTTCATCACCGACCTAGGAGTGATTCCCAATGCGTCGGGCCCGATGACTCTCTTCTGTGACAACACTGGAGCTATTGCCATTCCCAAGGAGCCCAGGTTTCACAAGAATACCAAGCACATCAAGCGCCGCTTCAACTCCATTCATGGTTACATTCAGGATGGAGATATAGATATTTGTAAAGTACATACGGATCTGAATATCGCAGATCCGTTGACTAAACCTCTTCCACGAGCGAAACATGATCAGCACCAGAACTCTATGGGTGTTCGATTCATCACAATGTAACTAGATTATTGACTCTAGTGCAAGTGGGAGACTGTTGGAAATATGCCCTAGAGGCAATAATCAAATGGTTATTATTATATTTCCTTGTTCATGATAATTGTCTATTGTTCATGCTATAATTGTATTAACCGGAAACCGTAATACATGTGTGAATACATAGACCACACCATGTCCCTAGTGAGCCTCTAGTTGACTAGCTCGTTGATCAATAGATGGTCATGGTTTCCTGACCATGGACATTGGATGTCGTTGATAACGGGATCACATCATTAGGAGAATGATGTGATGGACAAGACCCAATCCTAAGCATAGCACAAGATCGTGTAGTTCGTCTGCTAGAGCTTTTCTAATGTCAAGTATCATTTCCTTATACCATGAGATTGTGCAACTCCCAGATACCGTAGGAATGCTTTGGGTGTATCAAACGTCACAACGTAACTGGGTGACTATAAAGGTGCACTACATGTATCTCCGAAAGTGTCTGTTGGGTTGGCACGAATCGAGACTGGGATTTGTCACTCCGTGTGACGGGGAGGTATCTCTGGGCCCACTCGGTAATACATCATCATAATGAGCTCAATGTGACTAAGGAGTTAGTCACGGGATCATGTGTTACGGAACGAGTAAAGAGACTTGCCGGTAACGAGATTGAACAAGGTATAGGGATACCGACGATCGAATCTCGGGCAAGTAACATACCGATGGACAAAGGGAATTGTATACGGGATTAATTGAGTCCCCGACATCGTGGTTCATCCGATGAGATCATCGTGGAGCATGTGGGAGCCAATATGGGTATCCAGATCCCGCTATTGGTTATTGGCCGGAGAGGTGTCTCGGTCATGTCTGCATGGTTCCCGAACCCGTAGGGTCTACACACTTAAGGTTCGGTGACCCTAGAGTTGTAATGGGAATTGTATGTGGTTACCGAAAGTTGTTCGGAGTCCCGGATGAGATCCCGGACGTCACGAGGAGTTCCGGAATGGTCCGGAGGTAAAGATCTATATATGGGAAGTCCTGTTTTGGCCACCGGAAAATATTTGGGATTTTTCGGTATTGTACCGGGAAGGTTCTAGAAGGTTGAGGGATCACTAGAAGAGTGTCTAGAGGGGGAGGGGTGAATAGACTACAAGCAGGAATTAAAAACCTAACCCTTTCCCAAGTTAATTGGTTGGCAGATTTTAGCATTTCATGACAAGATAGCAAGTCTAACAGCCCTACACATGCATGTCAACAAATATGGCAGCGGAAAGTAAAGACATTGCACATGAAGTAAAGAGTAGAGATATGGAGATCAAACGCAATTGGAGACACAAGGATTTTTCCCGTGGTTCCGATAGGTGGTGCTATCGTACGTCCACGTTTATGGAGTCTTCATCCCACGGAGGGTAACGGTCGCGAGAGTCCACGGAGGGCTCCACCCATAAGGGTCCACGAAGTAGCAACCTTGACTATTCCATAACGGCTTCCGTCCACGGAGGACTAGCCTCACTATGGGTAGATCTTCACGAAGTAGGCGATCTCCTTGCCCTTACAAACTTCTTGGTTCACTCCACAACACGAAGTAGGAGGCTCCCAAGCGACACCTAACCAATCTAGGAGGCACCACCCTCCAAAAGGTAATAGGCTCGGTAATGATGATGAACTCCTTGCTCTTGTGCTTCAAGATGATAGACTCCTCAACACACAATCACTCTCTCATAGATTTGGCTTGGTAGAAGAGATGGGATTGGTGGAAAGCAACTTGGGGAGGCTAGAAATCAAGATCCATATGGTTGGAGTGGAAGATCTTGACCTCAACACAAGACTAGGTGGTTCTCTCTCAGAAAACTGGATGGGGCAAGTATGGAATAGTTCTGAGTGCTTCTCTTTCATGACAAGATAGCAAGTCTAACATCCCTACACATGCATGCCAACAAATATGGCAGCGGAAAGTAAAGACATTGCACATGAAGTAAAGAGTAGAGATATGGAGATCAAACGCAATTGGAGACGCAAGGATTTTTCCCGTGGTTCCGATAGGTGGTGCTATCGTACGTCCACGTTTATGGAGTCTTCAACCTACGGAGGGTAACGGTCGCGAGAGTCCACGGAGGGCTCCACCCATAAGGGTCCACGAAGTAGCAACCTTGACTATTCCATAACGGCTTCCATCCACGAAGGACTAGCCTCACTATGGGTAGATCTTCATGAAGTAGGCGATCTCCTTGCCCTTACAAACTTCTTGGTTCACTCCACAACACGAAGTAGGAGGCTCCCAAGCGACACCTAACCAATCTAGGAGGCACCACCCTCCAAAAGGTAATAGGCTCGGTAATGATGATGAACTCCTTGCTCTTGTGCTTCAAGATGATAGACTCCTCAACACACAATCACTCTCTCACAGATTTGGCTTGGTAGAAGAGATGGGATTGGTGGAAAGCAACTTGGGGAGGCTAGAAATCAAGATCCATATGGTTGGAGTGGAAGATCTTGACCTCAACACAAGACTAGGTGGTTCTCTCTCAGAAAACTGGATGGGGCAAGTATGGAATAGTTCTGAGTGCTTCTCTTTCGAGTAGGTGGTGGTGGAGGGGTATATATAGGCATCCCCAAAAATCCAACCGTTACACACAAAATGACCAACTCGGTGACACCGATGTGTTAATATCGGTGGTACCGAAGTGACCAAAAGGTGGCAACTTTTGAATCTCGGTGAGACCGATATAGGAAACTCGGTTGCACCGATAAGGTGACCAACGGTCAGATTGACAATCTCGGTGACGCCGATCCAACAATCTCGGTTGCACCGATTTTGTGAATTTGCATAACAGAGAGTTGGCAACCCAAACTCGGTGGCACCGGTATGGAATCGGTTGCACCGAAGTGGCTAGGGTTTGGCTGAGTCTGTCTGAGGTGAGAATCGGTGGCACCGAAATGGAAAAGTTGGTTGCACCGATTTTGAGTGTTTGACTATGACAGACTTTGGTGGGAGAGCTTGTGGGTGTTTTTGGTGACTATCACTTGTGCACGTATGAGCATTTTGTTCACCAACAAAACCTTACCCCCTTTTAATAGTATTGGCTTTCCTATGGACTCAAAGTGATTTTTCACAAATATAAAATGTAGAGTCCTCTTCCTTGAAGCTTTGCCAACCTATTTCCTTGCATCTTGGGGTATTCCACAATCTCCTCTTGCCAATCCTTTTCTCCATGGACTTGTATCTGAAATACACTAGGTAAAGGTATTAGTCCAAGAGACAATGTATGTTGTCATGAATTATCAAAACCACCAAGGGAGCATGTTGTGCTTTCAATCTCCCCCTTTTTGGTAATTGATGACAACATACAATCAAAGCTTCAAATATAGATATGCATGGATATAATGAAGATTTTGAGAGACACATGACTCAGATTTGCTCCCCCTAAATGTGTGCAGTCCTTTAAAGGACAGTTGCTTTGGAATGCATGGACACACATATGAATGAAGGGATATAATAAGTCATGTATATCTTGGCTATATGCATCAAATATATATGAATGATATGTATCCTTGTTCAAGACTTCACTCTTGCAAACAATATGTGCAAGAAGCAAGAGATCATCTTGAACAAGGGTATGATGCAAATACTTACCTTGAGTTCTTGAGCATTCTTGTAGTAGAAATACACTTGAGAAAACAATGTTAGGGAACACAAGAGTATTCTACCAACCAAAGGCAATAGAGCTCAAAAGTATCAAGATATGGAGAACATATAGAAGATAGCATTTCTTAAGATTGATATGTCTCCAAGATCATTTAGAACTTTCTCCCCTTTGATATGAAAATAGTAAATCATCCTCTCCCCCTGAATCTTAGTGACAGATATTGGGATTGGATAGGGTGAGAAACAACTAAGATGATCACAAAGCAGACACATTTTCTTCAAATATATTTTTCTCCCCCTACTTTGGTATTCTCACCTTGTTTATATAAATATAAACTTTGATATTGGCTGTCCCCCTTGATCATATCTCCCCCTTTGCATAAGCATGTATCTCCCCTTTAGCACGAAGCTTTGTTCTTCTCCCCCTTTGGCATTAATTTCCAAAAAGGTCAAAAACTGGGATAGATACAGGGATCATTGACTGAGAAGGGATCCTTGAGAACAAGGGTCACTCAATATAGAAATAGTTTCTCTCCTTTTGAGATGTTGGAAGACTTTGTTATTCTCCCCTTCTTCCGTTAAGATAGGAATCCTTGAATAAAGAAATTTTCTCCCTAAGATCAGCTTTGTTATTCTCCCCCTTTTTTTATATATATATAAGTGGGATCATCGAAGTAACAGAAGTATTTCTAGAGAGATCACAAAGGAAACACTGAGTTGAAAGAGAACGCAAAAGAAAAAAAGAAACAAATCGGTGACTCCGAGACAGATACACCGGTGGTACCGAGATTTTGTGGTGCAGCTCATCTGCAATGTCGGTAGAACCGAGATGTTTGTATCGGCGGCACCGAGTCAGAAACAGAACAAAGGACCAAGTTTCTGATTTCGGAGAAACAAAAGAAAATAAGGGAATGCCAATGATTTTACAAAGAGATATCAACTAGATAAGATTTGAGTGATTCCGAGAAATCTTACAAAAAGAGAATGAACCACACAAGATTCTTAACTAGATGATGGGCGGTGACTAGGTCACCTATATTAGAGTATATTGACATAGGAGCCAAGCAAGCATACTTGATCATAGGTCATACTCTACGTTAAGCTCAGAATGGGGTTACCATTTTTGATTAAGCATTTTAATGTGTTCATATCACTTGAGTTGCTTTACCTCATTACTTGGAGTAAAGCCTTTTCAAGGATATGAGTACATACCTTTGAGTGATGTTGATGACGTAGCTTGTAGATGAACTTGTTGAGGATGCTCGAGGTTGATGAAGATCATCTTGAGTTTTGGAGCAATCCTTCTTGATTTAGTACAATTGTCACCTACAAGGGTTAGTCATGCAAGGAAGGGCAATAGATATATCCATTTGACATGATACCAAATTAAGAATTATAAATGTATGTCAAGGATATGGTTGAGGTGTCTTCTTCCATCCATCATCAGGAGGGGTTGTGGATACTTGGTCATGACAAGATTGCTTATGATTTGAGTTGAGGGCAATCTTGTGGAATAAAAATCTTCCAAGTACCTACAGAAGGTTAGATGCAATACAAGGGAGCATAGAATTCCATGGCATAAGATAACATGTTAAGATACACGGAAATATCAAGAAAGCTCATGCCCTTGCATGCATCCGGGCGAGTCTAGCTCAAGTTTGAAGCATCAATGATGTTAAACTCACTCCTCAAGTGACAAAACGTTTTCTCATCAAGCGGTTTCGTAAAGATATCGGCCAATTGCTTGTTAGTGCGAACATGCTTAAGATTAATATCTCCTTTGGCAACATGATCACGAATGAAATGATGTCTAACTTGAATATGTTTAGTTCGAGAATGTTGCACGGGATTATGACCAATCTTAATAGCACTTTCATTGTCACAAAGTAATGGAACATTTCTAACATGGATTCCATAATCCTTAAGAGTTTGTGTCATCCATAGTAATTGTGCACAACAAGATCCAGCAGCAATGTACTTAGCTTCGGCAGTGGATAGAGATACCGAGTTTTGTTTCTTGGAGGACCAAGATACAAGAGATCTACCCAAAAATTGACAAGTACCCGAGGTGGATTTTCTGTCAACCTTGTCACCGGCATAGTCCGAATCGGAATAGCCAACAAGGTTAAAGGAAGATCCCTTGGGATACCAAATGCCAAAGTTTGGTGTTTGTATCAAATATCTCACAATACGTTTCACGGCCAAAAGATGACACTCTTTAGGTGCAGCTTGATATCTTGCACACATGCAAACACTAAGCATAATATCAGGACGAGAGGCACATAGATATAGCAATGAACCAATCATAGATCGATAGACCTTTTGATCAACGGGTTCATCCTCTCTGGTAAGATCAATATGTCCACTAGTAGGCATGGGAGTTTTCATACCTTTGCACTCTTGCATGTTGAACTTCTTGATCAAGTCCTTGGTATACTTAGTTTGAGATATGAAAGTTCCTTCTCTTGATTGCTTGATTTGCAAGCCAAGAAAGAATTTCAGCTAACACATCATAGACATCTCATACTTCTCGGACATCAACCTTCCAAATCTTTCACTAAATTGAGGGTTAGTGGAGCCAAAGATAATATCATCCACATAGATTTGGCACACAAATAATTCACCATTAACTCTCTTAGTGAACAAGGTTGCATCAATTTTACCAATCTCAAAACCCTTTTCAATAAGAAATTTCGTTAAGCATTTGTACCAAGCACGAGGGGCTTGTTTAAGACCATAAAGAGCTTTACGAAGCTTGTAGACATGATTAGGTTTCTTAGGATTTACAAAACCAGGTGGTTGCTTAACATAAACCTCTTCTTCAATTTCACCATTTAAAAAGGCACTTTTAATGTCCATTTGATAAAGCGTGATATCATGGTGATTAGCATAAGCAAGAAGGATACGAATAGCTTCAAGTCTAGCAACGGGGGTGTAGGTCTCACCGTAGTCCATACCTTCGACTTGTGTATATCCTTGGGCTACGAGACGAGCCTTGTTCTGTACGACTTGACCGTCTTCATCTTGCTTGTTTCGAAACACCCATTTGGTTCCGATGATGTTGTGCTCATCCTCGGGCTTCTCCACGAGTGTCCACACTTCGTTCCTCTCGAAGTTGTGAAGCTCTTCATGCATCGCGTTCACCCAATCAGCATCTTCTAGAGCTTGTTCTACCTTCAAGGGTTCAATGCTAGAGATGAAAGAATAATGTTCACAGAAGTTAGCTAGGCGAGTTTTAGAGCGAGTGATTCTCCCTGTTTGTATATCACCAAAGATTTGGTTTAGGGGATGGTTCTTGGTCACTTGTGCTCAAACTCGGGTCAGCTTCCGATTGTTGGATGGTGGAGCTTCTTCTTCATCATCATCTCTTTCATCTTCGTTGTTGTTGAAGGTGTCGTTCCCTTGAGGTGGTGGTGAAGGAGGTTGTGGTGGATCTTCATGATGCACTATCTCCTCTTCATCATCTTGTCTTGTACCGCTTGTGGATGCCTCCATGTCATGTTGTGGTTCACCTTGACGTGAAGTAGGGGCTTCCACTTGAGTTGATGAAGTAATTTCCTTCACCTCCATGGGACGAATCTTGCCGATGGGCAAATCTTGGATAGCTTCCGAAGGGTCCTTATCACCTACATCATTTGGCAATTGTTCGACTTGCGAGCCATTAGATTCATCAAACTTCACATCTACCGTCTCTTCAACTTTTCGAGTGAAGTTGTTGTAGACACGGTAAGTGTGAGAGTTTGATCCGTAACCGAGTAGGAATCCTTCATGAGATTTAGGAGCAAATTTAGTACGACGATGCTTATCAAGAATGTAGCACTTTGAGCCGAATACCCGAAAGTTTCCAACTTGGGGTTTGTTACCGGTGAGTAGCTCGTATGCCGTTTTACCGAGAAGATTGTGCAAGTAAAGTCGGTTTGTGGCATGACATGCTGTTTCCACGGCTTCTGCCCAAAAGTGTCTTGGCGTCTTGTATTCGTCAAGCATCGTTCTTGCCATCTCAATAAGCGTCCGGTTCTTCCTCTCAACAACTCCATTTTGTTGAGGCGTGTACGTAGCCGAGAACTCATGTGAGACACCTTCTTCGTCAAGGAAGGTATCCACATGGGTGTTCTTGAACTCCGATCCGTTATCGCTTCGAACCTTCTTGATCTTCACTTCAAACTGATTTTGCGCTTTGCGAGCGAAGTTCTTGAAGATCTTTTGAACCTGCGACTTATCATCAAGAAAGAATACCCACGTAAATCTGGAAAAATCATCAACTATAACTAGACCATAGGAATTTCCACCGAGGCTCTTGTAAGCATTGGGACCAAAAAGATCCATATGAAGTAACTCGAGTGGTCTCCTAGTAGTCATGATATTTTTAAAGGGATGACTTCCACCTACTTGCTTTCCGGCTTGACAAGCACTACAAAGTCTATCTTTGTCAAAAATAACATCTTTAACACCAAGTATATGATCACCTTTGATAAGCTTGTCTAAGTTACGCATGCCAACGTGTCCTAATCTTCTATGCCAAAGCCAACCTTTAGAAGATTTAGCAATTAAACAAGTGCGAGGTTTGGATCTCTTAGTGAAGTCAACAATGTATAGATCACCTCTACGGAAACCGGTAAAGACCATTTTATGATTATCTTGACGAAACACTTGGGAATCTACTTTCGTGAATAACACATTAAATCCAAAGTCAGCAAGTCTAGATACGGAAAGAAGATTGTAGCCAAGAGATTCAACAAGCATAACATTTTGGATAGAGATATCATGGGATATGGCCACCTTACCAAGACCAAGTACCTTACCCTTGGAGTTGTCTCCAAACGTTACGTACCTTCGCGGTCCATGGTTTGGTGTGATCTCTTCAAACATTTCTCTATCTCCGGTCATATGATCGGTACATCCGCTATCGAGAATCCACTCTTTTCCTCCGGACATATAATCCTTGAAGTTTGCCATGAGACTTAGATTCTTCATGATCTTCTCATACTCGATGTCGAACAGCTCATCTTCATCATAGTATCCATGTTCCATATTGTCATCATCAAGTGGGAAATCCTCGTCATAAAGAACAAGAGATTCGTTAGGACTGTGATCATGACAATGTTCAAGTTTATGAATGCAAAGGGCCTCTATAATGATATTGTTGATAGTAGTGACATCTCCTTTAGCACGCATGAGGTCTCTAAGCTCAAATAGACAATCATCAAACTTAGGATCACTAGGCGTCATTTTGTGGAAGGCAATAGTTTTATGAAGAATTTCATCAAGATTACTCAATGAATAATTTGGATATCGTTTCTCCAAATCATTCCACAAAGTGTTAGCACAAGCAAAATTCTTCATTTGATTAAGCACATTTCTAGGTAAAGCTCTAACAATAAGATTGACAGTTCTAAGATTGCATAGCATATCAATTTCCTCTTCGTGAGTGGGATGCAACGGGTCAATGGGAGGTACATAGGGGCACATAACATATTTGCTCAATTGAAACTCATTAAACAGCTCAAGCATCAAGGTTTTCCATTCACTATAGTACTCTCCATCAAGAATAGGCACTCTACAGCTCAAACTCCCTATACTAGACACATCCATCTTCCTCCTCGGTGATTAAACCGAAGCAATGGAGACCAATGCTCTGATACCAATCGAGGGATCACTAGAAGAGTGTCTAGAGGGGGGGTGAATAGACTACAAGCAGGAATTAAAAACCTAACCCTTTCCCAAGTTAATTGGTTGGCAAATTTTAGCATTTCATGACAAGATAGCAAGTCTAACATCCCTACACATGCATGCCAACAAATATGGCAGCGGAAAGTAAAGACATTGCACATGAAGTAAAGAGTAGAGATATGGAGATCAAACGCAATTGGAGACGCAAGGATTTTTCCCGTGGTTCCGATAGGTGGTGCTATCGTACGTCCACGTTTATGGAGTCTTCAACCTACGGAGGGTAACGGTCGCGAGAGTCCACGGAGGGCTCCACCCATAAGGGTCCACGAAGTAGCAACCTTGACTATTCCATAACGGCTTCCATCCACGAAGGACTAGCCTCACTATGGGTAGATCTTCATGAAGTAGGCGATCTCCTTGCCCTTACAAACTTCTTGGTTCACTCCACAACACGAAGTAGGAGGCTCCCAAGCGACACCTAACCAATCTAGGAGGCACCACCCTCCAAAAGGTAATAGGCTCGGTAATGATGATGAACTCCTTGCTCTTGTGCTTCAAGATGATAGACTCCTCAACACACAATCACTCTCTCACAGATTTGGCTTGGTAGAAGAGATGGGATTGGTGGAAAGCAACTTGGGGAGGCTAGAAATCAAGATCCATATGGTTGGAGTGGAAGATCTTGACCTCAACACAAGACTAGGTGGTTCTCTCTCAGAAAACTGGATGGGGCAAGTATGGAATAGTTCTGAGTGCTTCTCTTTCGAGTAGGTGGTGGTGGAGGGGTATATATAGGCATCCCCAAAAATCCAACCGTTACACACAAAATGACCAACTCGGTGACACCGATGTGTTAATATCGGTGGTACCGAAGTGACCAAAAGGTGGC
The DNA here is from genome assembly GCA_039707655.1 of Elymus sibiricus. Lineage (NCBI taxonomy): Eukaryota > Viridiplantae > Streptophyta > Magnoliopsida > Poales > Poaceae > Elymus > Elymus sibiricus. The sequence continues at coordinate 208,621,488 of CM077663.1, forward strand.
AACTTTTGAATCTCGGTGAGACCGATATAGGAAACTCGGTTGCACCGATAAGGTGACCAACGGTCAGATTGACAATCTCGGTGACGCCGATCCAACAATCTCGGTTGCACCGATTTTGTGAATTTGCATAACAGAGAGTTGGCAACCCAAACTCGGTGGCACCGGTATGGAATCGGTTGCACCGAAGTGGCTAGGGTTTGGCTGAGTCTGTCTGAGGTGAGAATCGGTGGCACCGAAATGGAAAAGTTGGTTGCACCGATTTTGAGTGTTTGACTATGACAGACTTTGGTGGGAGAGCTTGTGGGTGTTTTTGGTGACTATCACTTGTGCACGTATGAGCATTTTGTTCACCAACAAAACCTTACCCCCTTTTAATAGTATTGGCTTTCCTATGGACTCAAAGTGATTTTTCACAAATATAAAATGTAGAGTCCTCTTCCTTGAAGCTTTGCCAACCTATTTCCTTGCATCTTGGGGTATTCCACAATCTCCTCTTGCCAATCCTTTTCTCCATGGACTTGTATCTGAAATACACTAGGTAAAGGTATTAGTCCAAGAGACAATGTATGTTGTCATGAATTATCAAAACCACCAAGGGAGCATGTTGTGCTTTCAATCTCCCCCTTTTTGGTAATTGATGACAACATACAATCAAAGCTTCAAATATAGATATGCATGGATATAATGAAGATTTTGAGAGACACATGACTCAGATTTGCTCCCCCTAAATGTGTGCAGTCCTTTAAAGGACAGTTGCTTTGGAATGCATGGACACACATATGAATGAAGGGATATAATAAGTCATGTATATCTTGGCTATATGCATCAAATATATATGAATGATATGTATCCTTGTTCAAGACTTCACTCTTGCAAACAATATGTGCAAGAAGCAAGAGATCATCTTGAACAAGGGTATGATGCAAATACTTACCTTGAGTTCTTGAGCATTCTTGTAGTAGAAATACACTTGAGAAAACAATGTTAGGGAACACAAGAGTATTCTACCAACCAAAGGCAATAGAGCTCAAAAGTATCAAGATATGGAGAACATATAGAAGATAGCATTTCTTAAGATTGATATGTCTCCAAGATCATTTAGAACTTTCTCCCCTTTGATATGAAAATAGTAAATCATCCTCTCCCCCTGAATCTTAGTGACAGATATTGGGATTGGATAGGGTGAGAAACAACTAAGATGATCACAAAGCAGACACATTTTCTTCAAATATATTTTTCTCCCCCTACTTTGGTATTCTCACCTTGTTTATATAAATATAAACTTTGATATTGGCTGTCCCCCTTGATCATATCTCCCCCTTTGCATAAGCATGTATCTCCCCTTTAGCACGAAGCTTTGTTCTTCTCCCCCTTTGGCATTAATTTCCAAAAAGGTCAAAAACTGGGATAGATACAGGGATCATTGACTGAGAAGGGATCCTTGAGAACAAGGGTCACTCAATATAGAAATAGTTTCTCTCCTTTTGAGATGTTGTAAGACTTTGTTATTCCCCCCCTTCTTCCGTTAAGATAGGAATCCTTGAATAAAGAAATTTTCTCCCTAAGATCAGCTTTGTTATTCTCCCCCCCTTTTTTTTATATATATATAAGTGGGATCATCGAAGTAACAGAAGTATTGCTAGAGAGATCACAAAGGAAACACTGAGTTGAAAGAGAATGCAAAAGAAAAAAAGAAACAAATCGGTGACTCCGAGACAGATACACCTTTGCCACCTTTGCCAACGCCCCAATGGACTTGGAGGGCAAGAAACCAGCCCCCTCCACCCCTATATATGGTGGGGAGGCGCATGGGAGCTGCACCCCTTGCCCCTGGCGCAGCCCTCCCTCCTCCTACACCTCCTCCTCTGTAGTGCTTAGCGAAGCTCTGCCGGAGAACCACGAGCTCCACCGCCACCACGCCGTCATGCTGCCGGAGCTCTCCCTCAACTTCTCCTCCCCCCTTGCTGGATCAAGAAGGAGGAGACGTCCTCGGGCTGTACGTGTGTTGAATGCGGAGGTGCCGTCCGTTCGGCGCTTGGATCGGATCTTCCGCGATTTGAATCGCCGCGAGTACGACTCCATCAATCGCGTTCTTTGCAACGCTTCCGCTTAGCGATCTTCAAGGGTATGAAGATGCACTCCCTCTCTCTCGTTGCTAGCATCTCCTAGATTGATCTTGGTGACACGTAGGAAAATTTTGAATTATTACTACGTTCCCCAACAAACACACACCTCATTTCATCTTCACATATCATACTCAAAAGAGTCATGGATCACATGGTAGGACGCTCACAACATGGCAACAAAATATAGCAAATTAGGACTTAGTGAAAATAACAGGTTTTGCATAGCAGTTTATCACGGAGGCATATTGGCAGCAGTAAAACTATATGCTACAGGTCATATATTGGCATGAAACTTAACAGCACGGTAGTAGACATGATGCACTACAAATCATACCATGGTGGCAACATCAAATTATGCTCAGATTCATGGCAAACATCAACACAACATGGCATCATGAAGAAAACAAATTCTCAGACTTAGTGAAATTTAGAGTAGACATGTGCAGCAGTTTTTAACAGATTGACATATTGGACATAAGAATTAATTATGATGTAAAACCTATTCATGCAAACTATCGGCACAACATGATAGGCAACAACATGCATAACAAAAGACTCCTTGGCGGCAACCACAAAAGACTCCTAGTTCAATAGCAAATCCCATGGGAACATGGCAACAAAATAACAATTTCAGACTTAGTGAAATTTAACTATCTCCCAAAACAGCAGTTTTGACTAGGCATGTTGACATGGCAAGAATAATAGCATAACAACCCTCTATGAGCATGGCAAGGACACTAACATCAAGAAGGCATGGCACACTACAAAGCATACCATTGGCACATGTTCATACGGGTCATGGATTGCTTAATACGAGCACCACAAAATGGAACTTGACGTTAACAGATTTCAGTTTTTAACGCTATAGCAACTTGAGAGCAAGATATGCACATGATAATGAACTTCTACCAAGCAACCAGAGGCATGGCATCAAAGTAGACATATTGTAGAGCAATACTCATGAAGGCACCGCATGCAAAAGACCTACGGGTGAGATGCAACCATCCGCGCAACATCGAATAAAATAACAGATTATCGCACTACGACGGGATGCACTTTTGCAACAGATTTATGGGCATGCAAATCTATCCTAATGCACAAGAAAATGGCACCACCAGGTAGAGCACAAAAAGTAGATCATTTTACATATATAAATCATTTCAAACGGGCGCACGATTTAAAAGTTACAAGCAACTCAATATGCTATCATGATGAATTTTGAATCAGACGCAAATGACTTAGTGGAATCTCACCCCGGGGTAAGCTGGATGACGGGGTACAGGGACGACCAGATCCGGGCAGTGGGCCGGCGCTTGGATGGCGGGACGCGGCGGTACCGGGACGAGCCGGTCCCGGCGGCGGTTGGCAGAGGCCGATGGCGGGGATGGCGGCGAGGTGGTCGGAGGGGCCAGGACGGGCACAGCTGACCGGGGCGGCGATGGATCCGGGCGGCGCCAGCCCGGATCTGGCCGGATGCGGGGCAACGGCGAGCGGCAGGTCAGCAGCGGCGCTGTGCCGTGGCGCTCCGGCGAGCGACATGAGCAGGGCGGCGCGGGGTGAGGTGGCCGGAGCCGCGGCGGAGGTGCGGGGCGACGCGGGTCCGGCGGCGGCGTAGGTCCGGCGGGGAGCGGCGACGCCGGCCGGCGCGAGGCGCGCGGGAGGTCGCCGGCGGGAGGCGAGCTCGGGCCGAGCGGGAGGAGTGGCTAGCAGGGCTCCTCGGGCGCTCGCGGGCGGCGGCGGGACGGCTCGGGCCCGGGACGGACCCGCGATGGGCCTCGGCGGACCGAGGGCGGCGGAAGGCGGCGCGGGGACAGGTGGCGCGACACCAGCGGCTGGAGGAGGCGGCTGGGGGCGGCTCAGCCACTAGCTAAGCGCCACATGGCGGCGGGGCACCTGGCCGGCGCGCAGCACGAGGAGCGGCGGCTTCTGGGAGGTGGCGGCTAGAGGCTGGGTGGCACGGAATTTGAGGGAGAGAGAGGAGGAGCCAGATCTGGAAGGGCCTAGCCTTCCTTATATAGGCAGAGGGCTAGGGTTTGAAGATTTAGTCCGTTTTCGGACCGTAGGATCTCGATCCGACGTTCCGGAAGCGGGAGGGGGCTAGGTGGGCTGCGATGGCTGTGTAGATGGGCTAGGGCTGAGAAGAGAGGAAGAATTGTGGCCCGTGACACGAGTTTTGAAACACCGAAAACGTATGACGAAAAACCGAACGAATGCTATGCAGATGCTATGCAGATGATGCGAATGATGCGGCGATGAATGCGACAACCAAACGAATCACACGACAAGAATGGAAAAAACACGAGAATCTTCTGGCGCGTCGGTCTCGGGCTGTTACAGTGATGGAGGTCGGCAAGACGCACGCGATGTGGTTGCGCATGCACATCTATTGTAATGGCGCCGCGCAGGTCGACGTCGAGTTTCCGGTGCCCCACGTCATGTTCTTCAGGCGTGGGTGGCAAACCTTCGCACGTGCCCATAACTTCGTGAGTGGGTATGTTCTTCGCTTCAAGTTGGTGGAGGCCGACACGCTCTCTCTCAAGATCTATGGGCGTTCGGGCGCTCGTCTTGGCTGCTGCGAAGAGAGTTCGAGCGACGACGAAAGCTCCTCCTCGAGCGACAGTGATGAGGAGGACAGTGTCGGTGAAGACAGCGACAACGAGCTGATGTCTACTACGCAATTTTATTCTTGTAGACTTTGTTGGGCCTCCAAGCGCAGAGTTTTGTAGGACAGTAGCAATTTTCCCTCAAGTGGATGACCTAAGGCTTATCAATCCGTGGAAGGTGTAGGATGAAGATGGTCTCTCTCAAACAACCCTGCAATCAAATACAAGAAATCTCTTGTGTCCCCGACACACCCAATACAATGGCAAATTGTATAGGTCCACTAGTTTGGCGAAGAGATGGTGATACAAGTGCAATATAGATGCTAGGTATAGGTTTTTGTAATCTAAAAATATAAAAACATCAAGGTAGCAAGTAACAAAAGTGAGCACAAACGGTATTGCAATACTTGAAAACAAGGCCTAGGGTCCGTACTTTCGCTAGTGCAATCTCTCAACAATGCTAATATAATTGGATCACATAACCATCCCTCAACGTGCAACGAAGAATCACTCCAAAGTTCTTATCTAGCGGAGAACATAAGAAGAAATTGTTTGTAGGGTACGAAACCACCTTAAAGTTATTCTTTCCGATCGATCTATCCAAGAGTTCGTACTAAGATAACACCAAGTTATCCTTTCCGATTGATCTATCTAAGAGTTTGTACGAGAATAACACCATATGATACGCATCAACCAACTCTAATGTCACCTAGATACTCCAATGTCACCACAAGTATCTATGAGTTAATTATACGATACGCATCAAACAATTTCAGATTCATAATACTCTATCCACACAAAGAACCTCAAAGAGTGCCCCAAGATTTCTATCAAAGAAAGTAGGACAGGAACGTGTATCAACCCCTATGCATAGATTACCCCAATGTCATCGCGGGAATCCGCAAGTTGATTACCAAAACATATATCAAGTGGATCAATAGAATACCCCATTGTCACCACGGGTATCCGCATGCAAGATATATATCAAGTGTTCTGAAATCCAATATTCAATCCAACATAACGAGATCTCAAAGGGAAAGATTCAATTCATCACAACAAGATAACAAGGGAAACATCATGTGATCCGACTATATTAACAAAGCACGTGATACATCAAGATCGTGACATCTCAAGAACACGAGAGAGAGAGAGAGATTCAACACATAGCTACTGTTACATACCCTCAGCCCGAGGGTGGACTACTCCCTCCTCATCATGGCCTCCGCTCGGATGATGAAGATGGCCACTGGAGATGGATTCCCCTCTCTGGCAGGGTACTGGAACGTCTCCAGATTGGTTTTTCGTCGATACAGAGAGTTGCGGCGGCAGAGCGGAGAGTCTAGGGTTATTTCTGATGGTTTCTATATTTATAGGATTTTTGGGCGTCGGTTTCATGCCAAGATGGGCCACGAGGAGGGCACAAGACCAGGGCGCGCCTGGGCCCTCTGGCACGCCCTGGTGGGTTGTTCCCACCTCGTGGCTCTTCTCCGATGGTTCTTCGCTCCAATATTGCTTATTTGGTCAAGAAAAAATCACCAAAAAGTTTCGGGCGATTCCGAGAACTTTCATTTTCTGCACAAAAACAACACCACGGTAATTCTGCTGAAAACATTGTCAGTCCGAGTTAGTTCTAAATATATCATATAAAGTGATCAAAACCATATAAAAATATTGTAAACATAGATGAATATGGCATGAATACTTCATAAATTATCGATACGTTGGAGACGTATCACCATCCCCAAGCTTAATTCCTACTCGTCCTCGAGTAGGTAAATGATAAAAGAACTAATTTATGAAGTGTGAATTCTAGCATAATATATAAGTTTGATCATTGATAATTTCAGTCAATTTTCTAGCATCATAACTAGCAACCTTTTCTCATAAAAATCATCATGATAGAGTGGCAACCAATTCACATGTTATGGTTCAAACAATGAGTTCTCTTGAAACTTAGCAACCTATGTTCTTAGTCACCAAACAATTCCAATTCAACTTATTCTCAACAAAGTCTAAGTAAGAGCTCCACATACTCAATCATCATATAGTCTTCTATGATTGCTAGTACTCAAAGCATATTTTTAGAACAAATGACATCCATCGAACACAGAGAAAGATATGGGCTTAATGTTTCGCCTCCCAACTCATTTATCATAGAGATAATTGTCAACAATAATAAATCATGATCAAATATATTTGACTGGATATATATGTTTGGATCTTTCCCCACCACATGATGCTTGCCAACTAATAGACTGAGGTTGGAATAAGAAGTTGACTCAACATGAATAGTAAATAACATGAAAGTAAATAGATTGTCCCTTCGCAGAGGGAAGCAGGGATTTGCATATGTGCCAGAGCTCATTGTTTAAAAACAGAGATAGATATAATTTTGGGAGGTGCACCCTTCCTGTCAACGTTACGACCAAGAGTTATCAATATCTTCCATGTTAAACACATTAGCAGCGGTTCCCAAGTGGTAAAAGTAAAGGTTTACTCCCACTCCACCAACAAACACACTCCACGGCCAGCCGAATCCATGGGTACCGCCCATACCAACAACATTCTTGGGGGAGTTTTGTTTAATTATTTGCATTTTTTTTATTTCGGTTTCAGGACTGGGAATCCCTATTACCGCCCCTCTCGTGCAAGGACGAGTTAATAAACACTCATCATGAGAATAACCCGCTTAACATGGAAGATACTGACCGCCCCCCGTCGCTCCATGAGCGGTCCAGGCACACAAAACAGATGCTCATTTGAAATTTTAGAGGCTGCACATGCAAATTTACTTGGAATGGTAGTGAAATACCATATATAGGTAGGTATGGTGGACTCTTATGGAAGAAACTTGGCTCAAGGATTTGGATGCACAAGTAGTATCTCTACTTAGTACGAAGTGTTGGCTAGCAAAAGGTTCTAAACAAGCACCACATGTTGGAGGACCCATAACAATATAACTTCTATGCAAATATACACAACCATAACTCATTACGTTGTCTTCCTTGTCCAACTTCAAATAATTTGCTCAAGTTTGAAAATAATTAATGGGTATTCACAATCATAGAAGATGTCCAAGATAATATATTTGTATGTGAAAGTTCTCTTCCTTATACTAATCATTCAAGAATTGCTTGTATGGCCAATACTGTGATTGTCAAACTTCAGTAGATTTTACTTTCTAAACCAGATGTGAAGCTACTACTAAGCATAAAGCACATTAATAATTTTATATTTATGATATTCAATTCATTCACAATTTACTCATAGTATATAAGTGAAGCACAAGAGTAAACATCAAACTACTCTCAAAAGATATAAGTGAAGATCAATGAGTAGTCAAACAATAAAGTAGCTATGTGAGGACTCTCTCTTTATATCAATAAAGATTTTCAGATCTGAGTATTTTATTCAAATAGCAAACTAAACAAAAATAGAACTTCAAGAATAGCACGCATCATGTGAACGAATAAAAGTTTAGGCTCAACATAGGCTAACCGATAGTTGACGAAGAGAGGTGGGATGTGTAGCATCCCCAAGCTTAGATGCTTGAGACTTCTTGAAATATTTACTTGGGGTGCCTTGGGCATCCCCAATATTGAGCTTTTGTATCTCGTTCAATCCTCTCATATCCCGGTTTCACCTATTCTCAAAAACTTCATCCACACAAAACTTGAAAAGAACTCGTGAGATAGGTTAGTGCACATAAGAATAAATCAACACTTCCTGTACTGCCAAGACAAGTTGCACAATAATTTTAAAACATCATATACTGTTTACTATCGTTTTCACAATTTATATCTACCAATATAGGCTATGGAAACTATAGAATAAGTAGATAACAAAACTATGACAGCAATCTGTCCAAACAGAACAGTCTGTAGCAATCTATTAAACCAGTGTACTTATATAACTCGAAAAATTATGAAAATTTAGGACATGCTAAATAATTTATATGGAAACACTGTGTAAAAATTTCAGAAACTTTCCACGTTCCAGTAAAATATGAAAATTCAAACACTACAGAGAAAGTTTCTGTTTTTACACAGCACACATCAAACATGCAATGCAAGCATCCTAAGGCAATTCTTGGAACTTTTTATTTAAAAACAAGATTATAAATATCATATAACATAGAACAACAGATTATATTGACTATACAAGCAAAGCACAAATTATGTGACAAATAAAAATATAGCTCCAAGTAAGATATACCGATAGTGTTGACGACGAAAGAGGGGATGCCTTCCGGAGCATCCCCAAGCTTAGACGCTTGAGTCTTCCTTGAATATTATCTTGGGGGTGCCTTGAGCATCCCCAAGCTTAGGTCCTTTTCACTCATTGTTCTCCTCATATCGGCGTCTCACCCAAAACTTGAAAACTTCAATCACACAAAACTTAACGGAACTTCGTGAGATGGGTTAGTATAATAAAGATAGATCATTCACTTAGGTACTGTCAAGACAAGATTCATAATTGTTCCCACATTATACCTATTGTATTATACCATTCCCATAATTTATACCACTAAATATAAGCTATGGAAACACTAAAACAAGCAAACTATGCATGCAAAACAGAATCTGTCAGAAACAGAACAGTTTGTGAATATCTGTAGTATAGACATACTTACCTGTCTCTAAAAATTCTGAACAATTAGTAAAACCTGATGAATTTGTATATGAAGACTGTGTAGAAATTTCAGATCATTATCACGTTCCAGTAAAAAATGAAAATTCCTGTACTAGAGTCAAAAGTTTCTGTTTTGGTTCAGCATCAATTCTACTCATCTTGTGAGTCATCCCAAAGGCTTTACTTGGCACTTTATTGAAATAAAAGACAAAAAACATGATTACTACAGTATCTTAATCATGTGAGCACACAAAAACAGAAAGGAAAAGTGTTGGGTTGTCTCCCAACAAGCGCTTTTCTTTAATGCCTTTTAGCTAGGCATGATGATTTCAATGATGCTCACATAGAAATAGTATTTGAAACATGTAAGAGAGCATCATGAATCTCATGACAAGCACATTTAAGTCTAACCCACTTCCTATGCATAGGGATTTTGTGAGCAAACAATTTATGGGAGCAAGAATCAACTAGCATAGGAAGGCAAAACAAGCATAACTTCAAAGCTTTGAACACATAGAGAGGAAACTTGATATTATTGCAATTCCTATAAGCATATGTTCATCCCTCATAATAAATTTCAGTAGCATCATGAAGTAATTTCACAATATAACTATCACATAAAGCATTCTTTTCATGAGGCACAAGCATAGAATTTTCATTACTCTCCACATAAGCAAATTTCTTCTCATTCATAATAGTGGGAGCATCAAATGAAACTCGAATACTATAAATTTTTTCCACATTAAAAGAGTAATGTTCAGTAAAAGGATATTCAAAATTATGATATAATTATCACTACTTTTTATAACATAAGTATCATCACAATAATCATCATAAGTAGCAACTTTGTTTTCATCATAGTCAAGTGAAACCTCTTCCGAAATAGTGGAATCATTACTAAATAAAGTCATGATCTCTCCAAATCCACTTTTATCATTATAATAAAATTCAACACCTTCCAAGATAGTGGGATAATAATTATCTAAAGTTGACACTTTTCCAAACCCACTTTCATAAATATCGCAATCATCATAAATAGGAGGCATGCAATCATCATAACAAATTAGATCATTCAAAGTAGGGGAACTAAAAAGATCATCTTCATTAAGCATAACATCCCCAAGCTTGGAACAAACATTAATTGCAGCAAATAAATTCTCAAACATGTCATTGTCATCAAACATAGCATCCCCAAGCTTGTGGTTTGGCATATCATAAGCATAATCACTCTCATCATTAATAGTATGAATAGCACCAATACCATAACAATTATTATCATCATAATTTACCAAGTTGGTGCCAAAAAGATTTTCAAGATTATAAGAAGTATCATTTTCTTCCCAATCATAGTCATAACAACAAGCAATAGGCATAAAAAAATCATCATCAAGTGTATCATCTTCCACAATTATTTTTGATTCATCCTCGTGAGGCACAACAATAATAGGAGCAACATCATTTGGGAGAGATACCTTTTTACCTCTACTCTTTCTTCTTTTCTTCTTCTTCTTCACCACATCATGTGTGGGTTTAATTAATTTCTTCGAGCTTCTTATTGATGAGATTGGTTGAATAGGGAGCTCCTCCTCGTCACCTATTTCATCATGAGAGACAATATGAGGGAAAGTTGAAATCTTTACCCTTTCATTAGTATTCCTTTTATATTCTATTGGTTTTCCCATCTTTCTATAGTTGCAAATATAAACATTCTCATTGCAATTTACCATGCAAAACATATAGATATTTTTTAGATTAGTTTCAATGTCGTCCGTGAGAATGAATACTTCGAACCAACTATTTTTATGTGTCAATTCTTCACTCCCCAAAAATAGAGAAATCTCATTATAAAGTTCAAGGGTGATCAAGTCATTACAATATTTGGCCATGATTTGATCATGAAAAAGTTTGCATTGAAAATTAAGATGACCAACTTTATTGCAAAGTTCACAAGTAATAGGACAAAGAGAACATAATTTTGTAGCAAATTCATCTATCAGTTTGAGCAAAAAATTGGTTCTATCATGTTTATGTTTCTTACAAAATCTATCATCCCTACAAGGCACGTCTTCACAAACTTTATCCACTCCACAAAAATTGACATGCTTATAAGAAACATTTTTTATCATGACTAGTGCAATCATCATTAGTATTTTGGATATTCATAGAATTCATACTAACAACATTGCAATCATGCTCATCATTCAAGGAATTCTCATTAAGTATTTTCATAGTTTCTTCCTCTACCAATTGAGCACAATTTTCCGAATCCTTATTTTCACGAAAGACATTATAAAGACGAAACAAATGATGCAACCTAAACTCCATTTTTTTGTAGTTTTCTTTTATAAAACCAAACTAGTGAAAAACAAGAAACTAAAAGATTTAATTGCAAGATCTAAAGATATACCTTCAAGCACTCACCTCCCCAGCAACGGCGCTAGAAAAGAGCTTGATGTCTACTACGCAACTTTATTCTTGTACACTTTGTCGGGCCTCCAAGCGCAGAGTTTTGTAGGACAGTAGCAATTTTCCCTCAAGTGGATGACCTAAGGTTTATCAATCCGTGGGAGGTGTAGGATGAAGATGGTCTCTCTCAAACAACCCTGCAATCAAATACAAGAAATCTCTTGTGTCCCCAACACACCCAATACAATGGCAAATTGTATAGGTGCACTAGTTCGACCGAAGAGATGGTGATACAAGTGCAATATAGATGCTAGGTATAGGTTTTTGTAATCTAAAAATATAAAAACATCAAGGTAGCAAGTAACAAAAGTGAGCACAAACGGTATTGCAATACTTGAAAACAAGGCCTAGGGTCCGTACTTTCGCTAGTGCAATCTCTCAACAATGCTAATATAATTGGATCACATAACCATCCCTCAACGTGCAACGAAGAATCACTCCAAAGTTCTTATCTAGCGGAGAACATAAGAAGAAATTGTTTGTAGGGTACGAAACCACCTTAAAGTTATTCTTTCCGATCGATCTATCCAAGAGTTCGTACTAAGATAACACCAAGTTATCCTTTCCGATTGATCTATCTAAGAGTTTGTACGAGAATAACACCATATGATACGCATCAACCAACTCTAATGTCACCTAGATACTCCAATGTCACCACAAGTATCTATGAGTTAATTATACGATACGCATCAAACAATTTCAGATTCATAATACTCTATCCACACAAAGAACCTCAAAGAGTGCCCCAAGATTTCTATCAAAGAAAGTAGGACAGGAACGTGTATCAACCCCTATGCATAGATTACCCCAATGTCACCGCGGGAATCCGCAAGTTGATTACCAAAACATATATCAAGTGGATCAATAGAATACCCCATTGTCACCACGGGTATCCGCATGCAAGATATATATCAAGTGTTCTGAAATCCAATATTCAATCCAACATAACGAGATCTCAAAGGGAAAGATTCAATTCATCACAACAAGATAACAAGGGAAACATCATGTGATCCGACTATATTAACAAAGCCCGTGATACATCAAGATCGTGACATCTCAAGAACATGAGAGAGAGAGAGAGAGAGAGAGAAATTGAACACATAGCTACTGGTACATACCCTCAGCCCCGAGGGTGGACTACTCCCTCCTCATCATGGCCTCCGCCGGGATGATGAAGATGGCCACCGGAGATGGATTCCCCTCTCCGGCAGGGTACTGGAACGTCTCCAGATTGGTTTTTCGTCGATACAGAGAGTTGCGGCAGCGGAGCGGAGAGTCTAGGGTTATTTCTGATGGTTTCTTTATTTATAGGATTTTTGGGCGTCGGTTTCATGCCAAGATGGGTCACGAGGAGGGCACAAGACACCAGGGCGCGCCTGGGCCCTCTGGCGCGCCCTGGTGGGTTGTGCACACCTCGTGGCTCTTCTTCGGTGGTTCTTCGCTCCAATATTACTTATTTGGTCCAGAAAAAATCACCAAAAAGTTTCGGGCGATTCCGAGAACTTTCATTTTCTGCACAAAAACAACACCACGATAATTCTGCTGAAAACAACGTCAGTCCGGGTTAGTTCTAAATAAATCATATAAAGTGCATCAAAACCATATAAAAGTATTATAAACATAGATGAATATGGCATGAATACTTCATAAATTATCGATACGTTGGAGACGTATCACGAGCCCCAGGCCGTCAAGTCGGAGTACGAGGACCTGGACTCCAGCTGATCGCCGGTCGCACCATCACCGTCAGCAAGCCCCCCTGGCAGAGCGATTTGCCGGGGGTTCTTGACTTGGGCGCCGCCTCCTCCCTCCAGCTGGACTTTGGCAGGCTCGTGGACTTCGGCTTCGTCTTCCCTGCCGGTGGCCCTACCGAGCCGCGCCCTGCCAGCCCTGACGGGGTCGGGCTGGGCTTCTGCTTAGGTCCTCCTTTCGTCTTTTTCCCTTTTGTAGCTTGCTCCTAAGGGAGAAAGTCAAATAAAGAGTTATTAAAGAGGCGCCCTCTAATGTATCTTTATCCATTTTGTGCCAAAATTGAATGAAAGAATGCTATTTCCCTTCCTTAAGTAGTATCCTTTTCTTCCTTCTTGTTTGTGCTGTGTCAGCACGTTTGTCCTTGCCGCACGGAACTATTTGCCGGGCCAGTACTAACCGTGAGCTCCAAAGGGTAGCAAGCCCCCGGCAACAGGCTGGTATCGTCCCCCGGCAAAGCTCCTTGTCGGTATCGGCACGGTTCCCCAGAGCTGATGAGCAGCAGGAGCTGGGAGATGGCTCATCCCGACAAGGGTTTCCGTTGCTTGTTGAACTTTGTGGCACACAGTCAACAGGAACAAGGAGGTGCTTCCTAAAGGGAGTAAATAGCACCGAACTTGGGATACGCGATTAGACTTATCTTTTCAGGCAGTATCCCTTTCTGGAGTACGACGAGCCGCCGTCCTTGTTCCTTTACCCTTCTTCTTTGTTTTCCTGGCGGTAAAACATGTAAGGGAATAGGTCTCTGTCCTCTGGGGAGAGAGAATACAGTAACAAGGATCACAGGCTCATCAAGTACTCTAGCAGATTTCTAAAATTTAAAAGCAATAACATTGCAACATAAGAAAATGCATAGTAAAGATGCAGTTTGATGATATGATGCAATGCCTAGCTTTATTATTTTTTGCACAGGGTCTGCGCCTGGCTTTGTACAAAGGGTTACATGCAACTGTGGCAAGGCTTGTACAAAAGGTGGCTGCCGGGGACTGAGCCCGGCAACCGCGCCTCATAGGTAGAACTTACGAAGATGATCAATATTCCGTGAGTTAAGCACTTTGATGCTATCTTCGGTCTCCACATGGACTGTGCCAGGTCTGGTGACTCGTGCTACCCGGTAAGGGCCTTCCCATTTCGGCGTCAACTTGTTGGTACCCTTGGCAGACTGAATGCGCCTAAGGACAAGGTCGCCTTCCTCAAGGCTCCGGGCGTGGACCCTACGGCTATGATAGCGGCGCAGGGCTTGCTGGTAGCGTGCAGCACGCACAGCGGCCCGGAGACGATCTTCCTCGAGGAGCAAGGCATCGTCATGCCGTAGCTGCTTTTGCTCTACTTCATCGTAGGCAAGTACTCGAGGTGACCCATATATGTGTTCTGTGGGGAGAACTGCTTCCGCCCCGTACACTAGGGAGAAGGGCGTCTGGCCGGTAGCTCAATTTGGTGTTGTTCTGAGGGACCAAAGAACCACCAGCAGCTCATCTATCCAACGCTTGCCGCATATCCGTAGTCTATCGAAAGTTCTTATCTTGAGTCCACACAATACTTCAGCGTTCATCCTCTCGACTTGCCCGTTTCTCCTTAGGTGGGCAACAGAGGCGAAGGAGACCTTGCTTCCAAGGCTTTGGATGTACTGCATAAAGGTGCGGCTCGTGAACTGGGTGCCATTATCGGTGATTACCCTGTTGGGCACTCCAAAATGGCACACCAGTCCTTTCAGGAACTTGACAGCTGACAGTGCGGTCACCTTCCTCACTGGTTCCACCTCAGGCCACTTTGTAAACTTGTCGATTGCTACGGACAAGAATTCAAAGCCCTCGACAGCGCGGGGAAAGGGGCCCAAAATATCGAGCCCCCAAACCGAGAATGGCCAGGATAAAGGGATCGTTTGGAGGGCTTGCGCGGGTTGATGAATGTTCTTGGAATGGAACTGGCAGGCCTCACACTTGGTGACTAGCTCAGTTGCATCTTGGAGGGCAGTGGGCCAATAGAAACCCTGCCGGAAGGCTTTCTCGGCAAGGGCTCTTGATCCAATGTGAGACCCACACACGCCTCCGTGTATCTCTGCCAATAGCTTTAGTCCATCTTCCCGGCAAATGCACCTTAATTTCACACCGTTTGGTCTTTTTCTGTACAGAGTGTCATCGACAAACTGGTACATACTTGACTGACGGGCTACTTTTTCGGCTTCTTCTTGTTCTTCGGGAAGTTATCCTATTTGAAGGAAGTGGACTATGTGCTGTGCCTAAGCTGGAGCCTGTGGCTCAACAACAAGGACTAAAGGCATTTCCTCGTTCGTGGGAGCGCTTACCTCGACCGCGAGGACCTGGGGTCCTGCAGGAGGGAGCTGCTCACCAGCCGAAACGGGGTTGCCCCGGCAACCTCTCTACCAGCGGCTTCGGGAAGCTCTGCCGGGAAATGCTTGCCGGAGTTCATCTTTCTTCTTTTTCCTGCCATCGTTGACGGGGATACTGATGGTTGAGTGAGGTGGAGGACAAAGGTTCCTGGTTCCACAGGGAGCTTTTGCACAGCGCACTTTGATAGATGATCAGCGATGCTATTTTCTGCACGTGGCACGTGCTCTGTTTGCAATCCATCAAAGCGCTCCTCCAGTTTCCTCACCTCTTCCACATATGCTTCCATCAATGGACTCTGATAATATTTGTTGACTTGTCTCACCACGAGTTGAGAATCTCCTCGGATGATCAGTTTCTTGATTCCCAACTCCACCGCGATCCTGAGTCCGGCAAGGAGCCCCTCATACTCAGTAGTGTTGCTGGTGGCCTCCTCCCATGGAAAGTGCATTTGGACCACATACTTGAGATGCTCTCTGGTGGGGGCGATGAGGAGCACGCCTGCTCCGACGCCCTGAAGTGAGAAAGCACCGTCAAAGTACATGATCCATTCTTTAGGCGCTTCTTTGCCGGGGAGAATTGTCTCGGGAACCTCTTCATCTGGCGTGGGTGTCCATTCTGCAATGAATTCCGCCAACGCCTTGCTCTGGAGTGTGGAAGTGCTCTCATACTTCAAACCAAAACTTGGCAGCTCTAGCGCCCACTCAACTATCCTTCCAGTGGCTTCGGGGTTCCTCAATATACGTTGCAGCGGGAAGCGGGTGACAACAGTGATCTCGTGGGCTTAGAAGTAGTGGCGCAGCTTCCTTGAGGCCATGAGAAGGCCGAAGATCAGCTTTTGCACCCCAGAGTACCTTGACCTAGCTCCTTGTAACAAGGAGCTGACAAAGTACACTGGTCGCTGCACTACTTTCTTCTTCGCCACTTCCTTGAAACTGCCCTCGTCCGCTTGCTTAGGTTCCCCTTGGTCTGCATCAGGTCTTGCCGCGAATGTTTCGGTTCCACTCCCGGTGACATCAGTCGCAGCGGCTGCGTCTTCATCCACTTCCCGCTGCGCCACCAGTGCTGCACTAACCACTTGATTCATTGCCGCTAGGTATAGGAGCAACGGTTCTTGTGGTTTAGGCACGACCAAGGTGGGAGCGGAAGAGAGGTAAGCTTTCAGATCTTGCAGCGCTACTTCTGCTTCCGGGGTCCACTTGATCGGGCCGGCCTTTTTCAGAACTTTGAAAAATGGCAGGGCGCGCTCAGCAGATTTGGAGATGAACCTACTCAATGCGGCAATGCATCCGGCCAAGCGCCTTACGTCCTTGACGGACTTGGGTGCTTGTATCTGCTCGATCGCTTTGATCTTGTTGGGATTGGCTTCTATTCCTCGCTGAGACACAAAGAACCCAAGCAGCTTGCCGGATGGGACACCAAACACACATTTCTCACGGTTGAGCTTCAAATTGATCTTGCGCAAGTTGATAAAAGGTTTTTCCAAGTCTTGTATGAGAGTTGCTTCATCTTTGGTTTTGACTACTATGTCATCCATGTAAGCTTCCACGTTCCTGTGCAACTGAGGTTCAAATTCAATCTGCACGGCCCTTGCAAAGGTAGAACCAGCGCTCTTTAACCCAAAGGGCATTCGTACAAGGCAGTACATGCCGCACGGAGTTATGAACGCGGTATTTTCCTCGTCTTCCTTGGTCATGAATATCTGGCGGTATCCGGAGTATGCGTCCAAGAAGGAAAGCAAGTCACATCCGGAAGTGGAATCAACGATCTGGTCGATGCGCGGCAAGGGAAAAGGGTCCTTCGGGCATGCCTTATTCAAGTCAGTGAAATCAATGCAAAGCCTCCATTTCCCATTAGCCTTGGGCACCACTACTGGGTTAGCTAACCACGTCGGATGCAACACTCCTCTGACCAAACCAGCTGATTCGAGTTTCTTGATTTCTTCGGCGATGAACTGATGCCGCTCCAAGGCTTGCTTCCTAACTTTCTACTTGATGGGCCTGGCATGAGGGCATACAGCAAGGTGGTGCTCAATTACCTCCCTGGGAACACCGGGGATGTTAGATGGTTGCCAAGCAAACACATCGACATTCGCCCGCAGGAAGGCAACGAGCGTGCTTTCCTATTTGTCATTGAGGGTGGCACTGATGTTAAACGTACCACCAGCGCCATCCTGCCCTGCCGGGACCTTCTTTGTCATAGGATAGGTGACCTTGGATTTCTTGCTAGTGGAACTCTCCGGCAGGTCATCGACGGGCGCAGCGCACTCCGGAGAGGCATGCTTGCCGGAGTCCTTGCCGGCGTCTCTACTAGGCTTCTTCTTCTATTCCTTGGCACGAGCTGGTGCTTCTGCGACTTTAGCTGCTACCGCGTCTCTATACATCTTGTCCACGCATATAACTGCATCCTTCTTATCAGACGGGATGGAGATGATTCCCACGAGCCCTGGCATCTTCAAAGTGTTGTAAGTATAGTGGGATGCTGCCATGAATTTCGCCAGAGCTGGGCGACCAAGAATTCCATTGTAAGGCAGAAGGAGTTCGACCACATCAAACACCACCTTCTCAGTCCGGTAGTTTACCTCCTCGCCAAACATTACAGTCAAGGTGATCTTTCCCTTGGGTCGGCTCCTGCCGGGGTTGACTCCTTGGAATGTACCCGTAGCCTTGAGCTCTCCGTCAGGGATCTGCAGCCTTTCAACCACTTTAGGGGAAATTAAGTTCAACCCCGCCCCGCCGTCAACTAACATCTTGGTTACATTGATGTTGCGGATTGTTGGGGAGACCAACAACGGCAAACATCCGACCGCAGTGGTGCGGTCAGGATGATCCTCTTCATCGAAGATGATAGGCGTGCGGGACCATTTGAGTGGCCTTCTGGACTCTGCAGCTGGCTCCACGGCGTTGATCTCACGCGCCCACTGCTTGAGCTGGCGATGAGAGGAATGCAAGGACGCACCCCCGTCAACAGACATGGCTTTAGTTGACCTCTGGAATTCTCGATCACTGGACTCTCCATCATCCTCATCATCACTCATATCATTTTCTTCTTTCTTATCATAGCCTCTAGCAGTTTTTTCCTTCTGCCGCGGGGCCTTGCCGCGGCGGCCTCCTCTACCACCACGGCCCTTCCCGGCAGCACCATCTTGGCCTCTCTCCTTGTCACGCTTCTCGTATTCAGCCTTCTGCTTCTCAGCAAGCTGCTCAACTTGGCAGCATTCTTGGGGATCGTGACCCTTGGTGGTGTGAATTTTGCAGTATGGCCCGTCGGACTTCCTAGTTTTTTTCGCTGGTGCGGCCTCTCGGCAATCAGCGCACGCGGCAGCTTCCTTGCCGGGGGCCTCGGCCTTAGCCTTCTTGCCGGCATTGAGATTACCACAGCTCTCAACGGCCAACACTGCCTTTCCCTTATGCTTCTTGTTGCACCTTCGGCTTCTCCCTTTCGAGCCAGGGGCTTCGTCGTCGTCATCTGAGTCGACTTCGACACAAACCTCCTCTCCGGGGAGTCGCCTTCCCTCCTCAGCATGAGCACACTTATACGCCAATGTGTACAACTCATTGACGGTCTTGGGGAGTTTGACATTCATCTTGGCCTGCATCCTCCTGTTGCGCACGTTCGAGTGGAACGCGGCAATCACGGCTGCGGGGTATATCTCCGGAATATTGCGGTGCACTCGACTGAATCTCTAGATGTACTTTCACAGGGTTTCTCCTTCCTTCCGTGGAAGGACTTGCAGGTCGCTGGGCTGTGTTGGCTCCTGGTGGCCATCTGTGAAGGCGCCGACAAACTCGTTGCACAAGTGTAACACCCCAAAAATCGGGTTATCGATTTTTGTGCTGTTTTTCCTTCCTAGCTTTTCTCTCCCAAAATTTTTCCTCTGGAATCTGGTAAGTAACCAGGTGAATCCAGACAATCCCCAACCTCTCTGTGCCTTTCCCATATTCTTGTGCCAGCCAACCTTCCGTCAGTAAACCCCGAATCTCATTCAAACCCTAGTTCCAAAATATTGGAACTGGAAATCCTGCCTTGTGTTAACAAAGGAGCTACCATTTCCCTTGCTCTGTTAATCCTTCCAAAATTTCCAGAGATCCTCCTTCACTCATACACCCTAGATGTGCAAAAATATTGCCAAGTCATATGCTATATTTCTCATCTAGAATTAATTCCTTTTTCTGCCTTTCCGAGGAATTAAATCCAGGAAAATATCTATCCATCTCCAAAGCTCATGAAAACTTGTGGAGATATTCCTTACGATCATATTGAGCTCACATAAAATTATTGGCCATAATTAAATAGGAGAAATTGCATTTTCCTATTTAAAGCCAATATTTCAATTTGGGGCCTTTCCAAAGGAACTACCATTCTGGTAGCTAGGAAAAATCCCAAATAATTTATGGAGCTTTCCCAATCCATATCTTCACCATTTCCATCAAAATATCAAGTTCCACAATTCAAAATTTGAGCACAGCACCCCTTTGTAAATTCTGTCCAGATTTCCTCTTTGCAAAGGAAGTGCTTGATTCCTTGATCTCCTTGGGCTGAAATTTTGCAGGGTGATTTATTATGAGATATTACCATTGGACACCAAAAAATAGCCCATTTCATCTAGCCAATCTACCTCAGTAAATTTACCAAGTTTCTGTCCAGATCAAAGTACTCTGAAGGAAGTACCATTTTTACTTATGCAAATGGTATGAAATTTTTACAGTGCCTCCATATGCCTAAATTATTGCACTCCACCAAATTTGGGACATTTTTATCTAGCCATTTGACCCCAGCATCACCATCTTCATTTCTGGCTAGTTTGCCATGTTGCAAAGGAAGTACCAGATAACTTTGCCCATTTGTGCTGAAACTTGACCAGGATAACTACCTTAGTAGATGGCTAATCTCTGCCAGAAATCAAGCCAAGAAGAGCACTGTGGTGGCCACAACACATGTCAAACAGTTTCCTGTCATTTTGCATTTGAGGCCAAATTGATCACTCTGGAACCCCCTGGTGCTGTCCATCGGCGTATCTCATCTACTTGAGGATCAAGACATCTCCCAGACATAGTTTGGCATCGAGTAGGGCATGGCAACGCCGTGGCCACGCGGTGACCACGTGTGGAGCAAGCCAAAGCAGAGCACCGCATGCCAGATCCTTCGGGAGCCCTCTCTGGTACGCCGCGGCTTGTCCGGGAGCGTCGGCGAGCTCCCCACCGCATGCGGGATCCTTCTGGAGCCCTCTCCCGCTCGTCCGCTAGCCAGTGGCCGCCTCTGCCGACATGGATTCCCCGATCGAGCTCTGCCACGGTGCCGCCCTCTTGGAGCTTCGGCCGGCGTCGGCTAGCTCCTCCCCGAGCCTATTTAAGGCGTGCCCGAGCCTCTCCCGACCAGCATCGAGCCCAACCCCTCTCCCCTCGAGTCCCCGGAGCTCTATCCCCTCCCCATGGCCGAGCTCTGCCGCCCGGTTCCCCTCAAGCCAACCCCGCGCTAAGGCCCTTCCCCTCCTTCTCTGCTGCTTCCGAGCCCTCCCCAATGCCTGCCTACGCCGCCGCCCCCTCCAATTTTGGCCGGAGTCGGCCGTGCCCGCCACCCCGATCGCCGCCATGGACTTCCCCTGGACCGCCTATCGCCATTCTTCCTCCGAGCGTCCCCGGACCTCTGGCGACCACCCCTGGGTGCGGGACTGCGCCGCGGGGCCGTCTAGCACGTCGACAGGCACCGCCGGCGGGAGGAGCACTGGCATCGGGCAGGGCCGAACGGCCATGGCTCCCCCTCTGTTCTCTGTCGCGCATTGGAGAAGAAGACAGGAGGAGGAGAGAGGAGATGAGGGGGGCCCACATGTCGGCCGGGGTAAGAAAGTCAACCCGGGCCCGCTGCCAGTTAAGTGGAGGCGCACTCCCGTAAATGCGCTTTCACTTAAGTGAAAGTGTAAACTCCAGAGTGCGCTTTCGTTTTTTTAGCCGGTGGCCGAATCCATTAAATAGTGAACGCTCGCTCGTTAAGCACTGAAATGGACAGTTTTTGTTTGTTTTATCGCTTAACGAACGAACGGCCGTTTCTCCGCGACCGTAACTCCGATTGAGGTAAAACCAACGCCCACATATTTAGATTGTCGAGCCCATTACGATGGCATCATTTTCATAATGTTTTCACGAAGTGGAAATGACCATTTTGCCCTTGCCCTTCGATCAGCCCCTCCGAGAGGGAAACTTCTCCGGCAAATCTTTCCGGCGTCTTATCGCACTTCCTCCCGACGTATTCATTGACCCCCAGGCAAGCCAACCTCTTATCATGAGCTCCGGACTTGCGTGATGACTTTGCTTGCACCCTGTGTGTTTATCGTAGTACATCTGGATCATCTGCTAGTCTGCACTTGCATACACCTGTTATGACATCTGCATTAGATGCTAGCATTACTTTTTGTCCGATGCCATGACTTGTTTTCATGTCACATTTTGCCATGCAAATAATAATATTGTTAATGATATTATCATGTTAGTGCTATGGTTTGATCTCATGACATGATTATCAGTACTATGATCTTGCTATGCTGTTGTTAAGTGATGTTAGCATTTATAATTGTCGATGTAATGGTACGATGATGGATATGTTGAGTTGAATTAATAAACTAAACTTAGTCGGTTGATCCGGAGTCACCTGTCCGGGCTTATCCGTGCAACCACATTTGCCGGTATGGGACGGCCTTGACTTGGTCTGGCTCCGTGCTCTTTCACCGGTACCTCCAGACAGGGAGGGTTATGCGTGCATGCTACCCTGATCAGGTAGGCGGCGATAACCCTGTGAGCCCAGTTGAGTGTTTAGCCCGGGAGTCCCCGTTTGGGATGGTTTAGTTTGGCCACGATGGTGGCAGGTGTCACGAGGTGACACAGGGGCCACCCAGGGCAGGACTCCGGGGGAGGATGAATGCCGGTGGTACGATGGGAGAGTCACGGGTCAGGCGGGTTTCGTTGGAGCAACGCTGGTCCACCCGAATGGGACCACGAGGCCAGGTGCTCCATGGTGTGGGTAAAGTGCGCAACCTCTGCAGAGTGTAAAATCTATTCGAATAGCCGCGTCCACAGTATTGGAGAGTCCGTCCAGACGTCACTAGGTGGTCAACCATAACCAGGATAATAATGATGGAAGAACTTGTCTTATGTTCGGAAGTGTTCAGTGAGTTATTAGTATTCCGAGGGTTGTGGGACAACCCCGAAGAGAGTAAGTTGGTATTCGGTAACAGTAAGTACTTTAAGCACCTGAGGTAATCATTGCCATGCTATGTTATGTATATTATATGCCTGATCTATGTTACGCCATGCTTGATCCATGTTTTCCTGTTAATTCCATGCCACGTTTAGAATAATTATTATATAAGCATAGGGCTTGATTTGTCGTCTGCTTGTTTGGATGCTATGTATTTGATTGTCTTGCGAGTACATTCAAAGTACTCACCTAGCCTTGCACGTGGCCAGTTGTAGGAGAAGGTCCGTCGTGCTAGATTGTAACCCAGCCAGTCCTGTGAGTTATGGAGCCCAGCCAGAGACGTCGTTACCGCTGAACCAAGACCGCCGCCGCCATTTAGTTAGCCTTGGAGCTATGTAATATTGTTGTAAGCAACAGTATTGTAATACTCCATTTCATATAATAAAGCCATTTTGTGCCTGGAATTACTGTATCATGTCTTTGACGTGCGCCAGGTCTTATCCTGGGGCTGGCGTGCGTCGGCCCTCTATCGGGGTGCCACAGGACGTGGTATCAGAGCCAGGCTGGCTGTAGGTTACCCTAGCACCAAACCACCCCTATGCTTAACCGGTAGTGAGCCCAATAGAGTTGACCCATCGCTGGTATCCGACACGGCCACTATTGATCAACAGGCGGCGCAGTCGGAATGGACGTGTCCCTACCCAGCTGTCCGCCCCCCAGCCACTCTAGATTGGACCGCGACCCTACTCAGTTGTCGGCCGTACCGGCGTATCTTCTACCTGGCACGAGAAGGATCCACGCCATGTTGGTGTGTCCCAGCCCGGCTGCCTATTTAACCCCTCCCACCTGTGAGCCGCAGCCATCTCCATTCAGTAAGCTAGATCCCTGCAAGAGAACCCAGGCTAGTATCCTCAAACCAGCAGCCATGGCCAGTTCTTCCAAAACATCCACTTTCCATAGCCGAACCTTGGCTAATGGTTATCCCGGCTTCCCGCCCATCCTTTCGAGTATGCTCACTCAAGCCCTTGGCTGTAGTACTCCTCCGGTGTATCTGGTGTTCCAATCGGAACCCGTTCCCCACCTTTGCCGATTTTATGCGAAGGCGTATATCAACCCAGGTCCAACAGCGGATGGGAAGCCCATGAGTTTTCGGGGCAAACCCATGCCCACCCCCGCGTTGGCTGTCCAGATAGCTGCGGCGGAAGCCATCACCCATCTTCGTTTCCAGTTTCCACAAGTAGCGGAGATGCAGGAGTTCCGCTATTTTCCCTCTTCGTCCGACACAGGTTGCGATTTCTCCAGAGCAGTTGGAGACGCTGACCCAGCAATAGCTCGACTGGTCCAGTTCATTGCTGCCCATGGACTACTGCTCTCCGGCATTCTTAGAGAGTTCAAAGCCATTGACCATGACACCACACGGGTTGTTACGGGAGCATACCATGCGGCCCGTCAGGCTGCATCGCAGGACACCCGTTTCCTGCTGCTAAACCCAGTGCCACCTTCGCAGCTAGTACCACTCTCGCAATCTGTGGACCTATATCGACCAGGCAACATCCACCCAAATTCCATTCAAGGAGCTATCCGGCGACTTCGTCGTTGGGAAGTGTTCCGTCAAGTTTCCAGTGCAGCTCCAGCAGTTGAGCCCCAACCCATAGAGGTGTCCGACGATGAAGACGGAAGTTGGCTCAGCCTTCGTCCCCCAGGAGAGCCCCAGCAAGAGTAGGCCCATTTGTGGCTCTGGCAGTGAGCCAAGCCAGGAAATGCCGCGAGTATGTGTGTTATGCAGACTGTTTCATCGCCTGCGTCTAGGATTAGGACTCTATAGTTCGGAGTGAGTTGTTACTGTTAGCTGCCTAGTAAGGCTGCGTGTTGTTGTATGATTGTACTGCTTGTACTGCTTGTGCTTGTGTGCTGTTGTAATGTTATGTATGCCTGTTTGCTCTGTGTGCTTGGTTCATCTGTCACTCTGTTAAGCAGAAATGTTTAACAGAGCTGGCAGTGGATTCTTAACAAGATCTTAGTCAGTAGAGCACTTACACCTAATAACAACGGACTCGCCCGGAGTCCCTAATGAAATGCGAGCTGGTGTAGGTGTATGTATACCAGGAGCACATACACCCACTAGCATTAAATCACCTTAGTGTAACATGCTCGATATGTTTCTTTCCTACGTCTGCATTTTGCCATGATGTGCATTCTACATCTGCTTGCATATTAGTCTGAATAGATTGCATGTGTATCGTGTGAGCAATGTCTACACGCCGGTTGCAATCTCGGAGAAATTCTGAGAAATTTTATTGCAACATAAACTGTTACAACCATTCTAGTCCAAGATCTAAACCCTGACTCTACCACAACACCCACTCGCTGTGGATGTCGTTCAGCGAGGAGCAACCAGCAGCGTGGCCTCCACACTGGTAGAGCTCCGCTGACCGCACCACACTAACCACAGACCCAGCGGCGCCTCTGTCACCGTCTTGTGTGATGCTGACATTCCGCCCCCTCGCCGCCGCAGCCCGCGTTTATTTCGCCGGCCTGAGATGGCGTAGATGATCTCCAGCCACCCCTCTGGTAGCAGCATCCCGGCGATCATCGAGGATCATCGCACACAGCAGCAGCGAGGAGCCAACCAATGCCGCCAATAGGCCAGCCAGGAGGATCGTGATCGGCTCCGAACCCACATTCGCCATTAACGCCTTGCCTTGCGCTCCTGCAACCAGAAGGAGAAGGAAAAGAGGAGGAAGAAGTGAGGTAGGGTGTGTCGTGGTTTTGTCACGGCAGATGTCCGAAGACTTAGGTTCGAGGCCATCGCTGAGGCGGTGGACTCAAAAGGGTTGGTCGAGACGAGGGACACGAGTTTACCCAGGTTCAGCCCCTCCAGAAGAGGTAAAAGCCTACGTCCTGCTTGTGTTGTATTGATTGGTGTATCGATTACAAGGGAGCGGATTCGCTTGACCTAGTTCTCGATTGATTGGTTTCTGTCTAAGCCGCCCCAGGGTCTCACCTTTATATAGGAGGTCGAGGCCCTGGGTTACACGAGTCCCAAACCGACTCATACAACGTAGTCAACCCTGCCTCTAAGCCGCCTTGCCACCTTGGGCAAGCCGTCTCCGGGCGGCTTAACAGCCCGGGTCTCACACCATCTTCTGTCTCTGGGCCTTCGTCTTGGCCCGTCTAGTAAGCCGCCATGCGGCCTTGCCTTCATCTTCCGGCCCACCTTAAGGGTCTTGGCTATGAGCCGCCAGGTATGACCCGGCCCCTCCTGGGCGAGTCTTACCACGGGGTTATATCCCCAACATTAGGCCCCAGATTGACTTGAGCCTGTTCATGTCAATCTTCAAATTCACTTGGCGGCGAGTCTTACATTTTTATCACCTGAAAAAGAAAACTCATAACCCGCCGTGACGTCATGTCGAATATGCTAAAAAGATTCCGTGACGTTCGCAACGGATCTTCTCATTAAAACGGTCGGCCCAAAAATCGAGGCGTCCCCTCCGGTCAATTATCACTGCAACTCTTCGATTTTCACGCGCACTGTTGCCATCCCATCTCATAAATAGGGACACGAGGGGCCCCCTTTCCTTTCTCTGCCGCCACCGTCTTCTTCTTCCTCCTTCAGACACTCACGCCTCCAGAGCTCCGCTGCACCGATCGGACCTCACCGTCGTCTCCAACGCCGGCCGCTGCATCAACCTGATTTGGTCCAGAGTTTCGCCAGCCCGTCCGCAGCCGCGAGGTACCACCCTCAATCCTTGTTGAACCCGCAATCATCTTCGTGTAGGGTCCCCCCGAGTTCATCGGGTTTCTTTAGTGTTCGTCACTGTTCATCAGATTTGTTCTTCATAATGTAGATTGCCAAGTATTTCCTTGAATCTTATATTGCTATTTATCTGTTGCGGTCGTCCATTCAATGTCACCATCTGCTTGTTATAGATCTACAGATCAATCTTCTCCGCGTGCTATCCGCTTGTTCTTCCACTGCCTTTTTAGGTTTTAAATATATTTCATTTATCTTCGCCTATACATCTTGCAGCCATGGTTGCAATACGTGAAACCTGTTTATCCATACTTAACACTATTTCTAGTATCGCATTGTCCACTTAACCCGCCATTGCATTGCCGACTTTCTCATAAAATATGTCGGCGGCTTATTGCCTCACCATCGTACTGACCATAGCTGTCTTGATTATTTGGTGTTTCTAACCCGCCATATTCTGCACCTTCTCACAGTTTAACCCGCCACCATGTCGAGAGCGCCCGCGTCTTGCGATTGGTTTGGTTCCGGAGTCACCGAACAGCTTCTGCTTGACTTCATAGAAACGGGTGTCTTGCCGGCTCAGAATGTTATACATTGGCAGGTTCCAGGGCCTGAAATAAGACCTATTCCTCAGGAAGGAGAGGTTGTCGTATTCACTGATCACCTCCTCCGTGGCTTTAGCCCGCCCAGGTCGAAATTTTTCTGGGACGTTCTTCACTCCTTCAAGCTTCACCCTCAAGATATAGGTCCAAACTCTGTCACCAATATATGTCAGTTTCAAGTCCTATGCGAAGTTTACCTGCAAGAAGAGCCATCTGTTGACCTCTTCCATGATTACTTTTATGTCAACCACCAAACTGAAGTGGCGGCTGGTGTCGGTGTCAAAACCGGCGGATCTCGGGTAGGGGGTCCCGAACTGTGATACTTGGATCGATGGTAACAGGAGACAAAGGGGACAAGGTTTTACCCAGGTTCGGGCCCTCCTATGGAGGTAACACCCTACGTTCTGCTTGATTATATTGAGTGTATGGAGATTACAGAGTTGATCTACCACGAGATCGTATGACTAAAACCCTAGATGAGTTCTCTTGTCCTACATCCTAAAACCCTCCGGCTTATATAGACGCCGGGGTCCCTAGGGTTTACACATGGTCGGTTACACGTCGAAGGGATAAACATGCCTATTCACTATTCAAAACGTGGAGGACAATCCACGATTCCCGAAGATTCCTCCTTGGGGACGAGGTCTTCTATTCTTCCAGTATTCGGCAAGTGGCCCATACAGTCCGGCCCATAAGACATAGGCCAGCCTCCCGAGGACCCCTTAGTCCAGGACTCCCTCAGTAGCCCCCGAACTAGCCTCCAACGCCAAGGGTCCAGGCTCCAGCTGCTTCGAGTGATCAGAGTCTTCGGCTTGCGAGGCGAGTTCCTTTCTCCAAACAGTGTTCGGCTCGAGCTATAGTTCGGCCTCTATCGACGTGTAATGTTTCCGATCATAGACCGTCTGCACACCACGAGTAGTTCGGCTTTGAAGGCCAAACGTCAGAGAACCAATAGTGTCCTCTGACAACTTTTCAGACGAAAGGCTACGGCCCACCACGACCTCTAAACCAGTCGTGAAGACTCGATTCGCGGCTCGAGGCCGTTTCCACCAGCACGGTCTATCAATGTACAGATCGTGCCCCGTTTTACACGGGATATGTTTAATCGTGCACAACGGCACGCATATCTCGGGAAGCGGAGGGATTCACGGCGCCGCAAAGGGAGGCTAACCGGCAATAATCTTTAATAAAAGGGGAAGGAAACCCCAAGGCTTATCCACATCCCCCATTCACCTCCTGCTTCCCCATATTTCCGAGCTCCCTGAGCCCAGATCTAAGTCTTCCATCCTCCCCCCTCCGAGCTCAGCCATGGCCAGCGGCAAATGGGAAGCTTCCACGGTCAAAGACCAGGACATCCGAGATCTCAAGGACGCCGGCTATCTCCCCGCCAACATCTTCCACCGAGCTGCAGAGGAGGGCCAGGTGATCCCCACCCCCAAGTCAGGCGAGAGGGTGGTATTCGTCCCCCACTTCATCCGGGGATTTGGCTTCCCACTTCACCCCTTCGTGAGGGGCCTTATGTTCTTCTATGGGCTCGACTTCCACGACCTCCCGCCGAACTCTTTCATGCATATATCTGTCTTTATCATTATCTGCGAGGCATTCTTGCGGGTCGAGCCACACTTCGGACTGTAGCTCAAAATCTTCAATATCAAGCTGAAGTGTGTCGCCGGAGCACATGCGGACTGCGGCGGGGCGGTCATCGGCAAACTTCCGCACGCAGTGTGGCCATCCGACACCTTCATCGACACCATCAAATCCTGGCAGAGGGAGTGGTTCTACATCACCAAGCCCAAGGAGGAGGAAGACGGAACTGTTCCTGCCGAATTCAGGTCCGGCCCCCCAACCAGATTGACCTCATCAGTCAGGAAAGGTCTCGATTGGGGGTCGGAAACAGAGGTGGAGGACCTGCAAAGGGGCATCGCCTCCCTAATCAGGGAGGGAGTCGGCCTAACCAACGTGGTCCAGGTCATGCTTTGGCGGCACATCCTCCCCAGCCAGCGCCGGAGTTCTCCTATGTGGGATTACCGGACTGACGACGATCCTACAGTTCGTCAAATCTTCCGCACAACGCGGGAGAAACTATGGAAGGCGCTGTTCAAGGCGCAGGAGAACTGGCCAGGCAGAAAGGAGGACAAGGGCCTGAGCGCTATTAAGCCCGCACCCGAGGTATAGTGTAGTGTTATTTTACCGGTTCCATCTCCTCAGAGATAGTCTAAGCATTTTCCGATCACCTTTCGTAGGAATGGTTGAGCAAGGCCATAGGCATCAAGTGTCCGGCTCCACAGCCCGAAGACCCCAAGTCTCCGCTGCTGTTGGAGATGCTCGTCGTGGCGCCCTACAAGGCGCCAGAGAAGAAGGAGAAGAAGAAGCCAGGCCGAACTGGTGCGCAACAAGGACCAGCCAGGGGCTGCGTCCGAAGAAACTCATGCCTCCTCAAATCAAGAAGAGGAGCATGAGGCTGTGGGGGGAGGTGATTCCCCCCTTACAGGAAAGAGGGCGGCGTCATCGGACGCCTCGGAGGAAGTAGCTCCTCCCGCCCAGAAGAAACCGCGCCGGACACAGGTGATCTCATTCGACGATAGTTCGGACTCGAACACAGAGTCTGAGGACTTCGAGAGGGTTACATGGAGGAACCTCAGGGTCAAGCCCCCACCTCGAAGGTAAGGATCCGAAGACCTACCGAGCCATCGGTGCTTAATTTAGAATGTTTATTAACATGTGAGCGCCCATCAATTTGCAGCCCACCACGCGTTCTCCCCACTGATCAAGTTTCGGACGGGGAGACCCCGCCCGCCGAACTTGCAGAGAGCGGGTCCGCGTCGCGCCCTTCTCCCCCGGGCACCACGAAGGATGCCACGGAGGTGTCATCCCAATAGGCTTCCCTGGAGCTGAATACTAGAGGTGAAGGCGACGACGTCATGGTCGAGGCTAATACCTCGGCCACCGAAGACCCGGGGGAGAAGACTCACCCGGGCACCGAGGAGGCCGGACATGGAAGTGTCCAGTCTCCTCCGAGGCCATCTCTGGGCCACACGATGCCTTCGGAGGTACCAATTCAATCTCCGGCTGGAGATCGGGCTACCCGATCCCCACCGGCTCCGCCGACCACTGGGTGGCCGGCCATGGGGGAGGCTCTGTCCAGCGCCTCCATCTCCAGTGAGCACCGTATCCTTATGGGTGCGGTATTGCGGAGCATTCAGTCCGTGGATTCCGGACTGAAGGATGCCTTCAACGGTCTCCTGACCGGCTTTCAGGTAAGCCAAGTAATGCCATACTTTGTGAAATATTGATTTATTTAAGTAATTCTTATACACATAGCAGCCCCCGAGCCCTGGGTAAGTTTGAAAAACTTACCTGGGGTTCCAACGTAGCCTTGCATCCGAGCTGAGCGCCGGACAATATGTGTTCGGATAGGCCGATCAGCCCATTAGTGGTCCGGACACAGAGTCAGTTTTAGTGACAGTTCGGAGTTTCTAAACCTCTTTAATGGTTATATAACTCTGTGATACAGGCTTCGTCGACAGTAGCGGCTACTAACGCCGCCGAGCTAGAGGAGCTGAATCGAAAGCTCAAGAGCTCCAAAGACGAGCTTGATGCTCTAAACAAGAGATTCGACGAGGCGCAAGGTAAGCCAAAATTAGAGTATCGAAACTCTTTTTTACCGCTCTATCAACACGGTTTCTGAACATAAGTCGATACTTACACAGCCTCGGCGAAAGAGATAGAGAAGCTCAAAGCCGAGCTTGAGAAAGCGAAGCAAGAAGCTTTGGTTGAGAAGGCGGCGGCCAAAGAAGCGGCCACCACTCTATCTGCCCTGAGAGCCACCAGCGACAAGCATGAGGCTCGGGTAGAAGAGATTCAACAGGAGCTCAAGGACGCCAGCAAGAAGTGCGAGCTCCTTGAGCTGAAAGGGAAAAAGCAAGCCGCCGAACTATCCACCCTGAAAACCGATCTCCAAAAGGAGCGGGTGGAGAGGCGTTCATTTGAAGAGGAGCTCCGCCAAGCCAAAGCTATCATGGATGGTAAGCCGTATTCATTGCAGTGTATCTTCGGGGACAGCAAGTTCGAGTTGCTTAACCAGGTATGGCGTTCCTCAGGCGCCTGCTCGGACCTCCAGAAGGGCTTAACGGACGCGAAGCAGTTCTATGCTTCGCGGGGAGAAGAAGATGAAGCTCGTCTATTCTGGGCGCAATTCGAAGCCCCCGAGCGTTCCCCTCTCCTTGTGAAGCAGCTGAAGCAGCTGATGGAGCTACATCGGATGGCGGAACCGGCCCTGAAGGATCTCTGGGTCCGGCTGTGGCCCAACGAGCCATTGCTGGGCAGTTACTTCGGCCTGGTGCGGAAGCTGAGCGTCGCCACTCCTCGGATCGGCGCATTGAGGCGGTCTTCCTGCATCGAAGGAGCAAGGATGACCTTTGCGAGGGCCAAGGTGCACTGGCCAGGGCTAGATCCATTGAAGGTAGCTACAGCTCCTCCGCCTCCTGGAAAGGGTCATAGGCGCCCCGAGCTGTACTTCTCCGGAGTTATGGAGGGTGCTCGGGCCATAGAATCACAGTGTACGAGAGAGAATGAGTACGATTAGAATGCTGTAATATGTCCAAAGACTTGTGAGCGTGTATAAATTTAAAATGCATGGATTTTTATCATGTCTTGTATGTTTTGCATCCTTTATAACTCCTTTGTGGCCGTTAATCCTGAAAGCTGCGAGTCGTCGACTTCAGCCCCCATGTAGATACTGCACGAGGTATCTCTTCCAACCGCACTATAACCCTTAGCCGAACTTATCGGCACCCGAAGGTGGTAGTGTGGGGCGGACAAGGCAATCGGACCATAATGCTTTATTGCTTTCACTTAGCCATAGGGGCGCGAGAAAGGAGTGCGGGAGCCAACAACGAGCCCCCAGGTGTTTGTGATGTTCGGATGAACCGTGGCCAAAGCCTATATCACTGGTTTGTGTGAACACCAAACCCATCGTATGACACGGAATAACCTCTAACGAGATTTAGTTAAGCTCGGATTCGCATACCGGTTCTCGCATACCATGACAGTCAGTTTTCGGCTTTCTCCGCTGAGGCGCTTGACCAGGCTAGCCGGAAGCACAATCGCAGCGGTGCTCCCTTTGCCCTTTTAGCCGAACGAGCGGAACATAAAGGGGCAAGCATAGGAACCGGGCAACCCAACTATTGACCCAAGACATAGTTCGGAACCAATGCATATAAAGCGGAATTCCAAGACGCCGAACACTTAAAGAAATTGTGGTTAGGGCGATTTTTAAAGTCGAGCCCCCGGTCTATTAGCCGGTTGCATCATACAATATACCAAAACAGGTTCGCAAGAAGAGGGAGAAAACAGGAAGTGTTCCAAAAAGGGACAGCAAAGAGAAAATGATACATCTGTATTTTACTCAACAACTCTTATTATTCAAATTGCCGATGCAACTGTTTACAGGTATTTGATAAATGAAATATAGATTCGACAGGAGAGGTTGTACCAAGGGCCTTCGATAGATGACCTGACGTCCTTGATGTGCCCTGTCGCTTATCTGTTCCTGCATCTCCTAAGGAGGTGTATGCCTTTATGGGCTGTGTTAGTTCGGCAAACGGACCTTGAAGAAAGGGTCTTGAGAAGTCGCTGAGGTATGGATAAGCTTGACGCCTTTAGCAGGCCCTTTATGGTACCTGTAGTAAGTCCGAAGACGTGTTGACGGTAATAATTCGGTCCAACCGAACACCTACCCTCTAATAGTGCCCCCACCGCTGCCCATGGAATTTTGAGCGCGAAGTTGTGCCTCTTCGGCACATACTTTGCCGGTGATAGGGCCATGCGATGGGGGGCGAGTCCCTATTTACAGGGAGTGGAAGGTTCTGGAACCTCAGATTGAGACCGAGCTCTTTTCCCAGCCTTGGGTGCCTTGACAGTAGATGTCGGCGATTCCCAATCATCGGTGTAGTGGAATTCGGCCGCCAGGGCCAACGCATGTTCGTCAGTTCGGAGGGAGCGCTCTGTGTTGCCGTTTACAGTAATGACCCCCCTAGGGCCAGGCTTCTTGAGCTTGAGGTATGTGTAGTGTGGGACGGTGTTAAAGCGAGCGAACGCTGTACGGCCGAGCAGGGCGTGATAACCGCTGCGGAAGGGTACGATGTCGAAGATCAAGTCCTCGCTTCCGAAGTTATCGGGTGAGCCAAACACAACCTCCAGGCTTACAGAGCCTGTGCACCGGGCTTCAACGCCTGGGATCACTCCTTTGAAGGTAGTGTTGCTGGGCTTGATCCTCGAAGGATCTATGCCCATCTTTTTCACTGTATCTGAGTAAATCAGGTTAAGGCTACTTCCACCGTCCATGAGGACTTTAGTAAGGTGGTACCCATCTATGATCGGGTCTAGGACGAGTGCGGCCCTTACCCCTGTGACGGATACTGGTCGGATGGTCGCGCCGATCGAAAGTGATCGGATATGCCGACCATGGGTTATACTTCGGGGCTACAGGCTCTATAGCGTAGACGTCTCGAAGGGCGCGCTTCCTCTCCTTTTTGGGTATATGAGTGGCGTAGATCATGTTTACTGTTTTCACCTCTGGAGGGAATTTCTTTTGACCGCCACCGATCGGACCACGAGGCTCATCCTCGTCCTCGCTGCGTGGGCTCTTGCCTTGGTCCTCAGTTGCGAGTTTGCCGGCTTGCTTGAAGACCCAACAGTTACGGTTGGTGTGATTGGTGGGCTTCTCCTGAGTGCCATGGATCTGGCAAGGTCTCTCCAGAATCTTGTCCAGCGGGGTGGGTCCATCGTGTTTGCCTTTAGGAGGCTTCTTCCGCTGCCCAAAACGGGAATTGCGGAAGCCGGCGTTGACGGCCGTGTCATCGGCATCACTATTATTGTGCCGGCGCTTGTTCTTGTTGCGCTTCGGTTTCCCGTTCCCATCCCGAACTTCAGAGGTTCCGGGGTCTTCGGGGTTATGGCTACGTCGAGTGAGCCAGTTAACCTCGCCCGCGCAAAAGCGGGTCATGAGTGACGTGAGGGCGGACATTGTCCTCGGTTTGTCCTGGCCAAGCTGTCGGGCCAGCCATTCGTCCCGAATATTATGCCTGAAGGAGGCTATAGCTTCGGCATCCGGGCAGTCTACGATCTGGTTCTTCTTTGTCAGGAAGCGGTTCCAGAATAGCCGTGCGGACTCTCCGGGCTTCTGGACGACGTTGCTGAGATCGGATGAGTCTGGTGGCCGAACATAAGTGCCCTGGAAGTTAGATCGGAATGCCTCTTCTAGGTCCTCCCAACACCCGATGGAGTTTTCGGGGAGGCTATTCAACCAGTGCTGAGCTGGCCCCTTGAGCTTCAGGGGCAAGTACTTGATGGCGTGGA
The DNA here is from genome assembly GCA_039707655.1 of Elymus sibiricus. Taxonomy (NCBI): domain Eukaryota; kingdom Viridiplantae; phylum Streptophyta; class Magnoliopsida; order Poales; family Poaceae; genus Elymus; species Elymus sibiricus. Next base: position 208,656,321 of record CM077663.1, read on the forward strand.
GGTCATGTCCTCGTGCCATGTGGATGTGGAGGAGGAAATCCTCTATCCATACTGTTGGGTCAGTTGTCCCATCATATTGTTCTATGTTTACGGGCTTAAACCCTTCCGGGAACTGATGCCGCATTACCTCATCTGTGAAGCACAGTGGGTGTGCAGCCCCTCTAACCCGAGCTATGTTGCGCCGATGATCGGCGTCTGCCCTAGCTCGGTGTTGTTCCCGATCTTCGTTGTCGCGGTCGAACCGAGGTCGGTACCCGTCCCGTCTATCGGGTGAGTATCCTCTGGATCCGTAAATGGATCGCGTGCGGCCTGCTCTATAGTCCAGGTTGTGTCGTAGGTCGAACCTGTCGTCGGGCTCTAGTGGCTCCTTTCCCCGTCGACGGGGTATTGTCGGCCTGTAGCCGGTATCATCAGCAGTCCGGTCTCGTCCTCGAGGGGGGCGGTCTGGCTTGTCATATGGGGTATGCTTGGGAGACGGCGTATCAGTGAGCTCGTCATCGAACTGAGGCAGCAGCCTTCTGCGTGGGTAGCTCTTAGGTTGGTCCGATAGACCGGTGCCGTATCCTTCCTCAGCCGAGAGGACTCTCGTCCAACGGTTGCTGAGGTCGTCTTGTTCGGCTCTGAGTTGCCGCTCTTTTGCTTTCAGGCTTCGAGCCGTGGATATGAGCTGTTGTCTGAACAGTTCCTGGTCAGCAGGATTATCGGGAATGGCAAAGTCATCGGCATACGCGTTATCATCCCCCTTGATGGAGCGGAGGTAGTCGTCGTCCTCGGGATCATCTGGATCATCTGGGTCACGACGGTCTTCGGGTCTCTCCTGACCCTCTAATGGGTGTTCGGGAATTTCGGGGCCGCCGATGTCTTCCGGGGCATCACCATCCCCGGTGCCATCGGTAGATTTTCGCCCTTTTTTCCATTTTGACCGTTTATGCGGCCTTCGGCGTCTTGACGGCGCTTCATCCGATTTATCACCGTTATCTTTCGGGGTGTCCACCATGTAGACGTCGTATGTAGAGGTGGCAGTCCACTGCCCGGTCTTAGCGGGGGTGAGGGCGTTATCCTCCTCATCCATATGCTCTGCTTCCTCAGGAGCATAGTCAAGCATGTCGGTTAAATCCTCGACAGTGGCTATGAAGTGGGTGGTGGGTGGGGCAAAAAATTTGTCCTAACCCGTCTGAAACCCGGTCTGAGAACAGATCGGAGTTGGGTCGTCGGTGATCTTCATCGACGAGATCCGGTCCAGAGCCTCATTGAGTATCGAGAGCTCGGTCGGGTCGACCTGCACAGGGTTTCCGGAGTGAACCTCCGATGCGTCCGTGCGGGGGGAGTGTTCGGCAAGAACTGGCATCCGGGCATCGGGCGCTATGACCTGATCCGGACTGGACGTCGGGCCCTCGCCGGTGTTAATCCCAAGGGAGGGGCCAAATAGTGGGTCTGGGGTTAAAGCCTCAGAGCCTTCGGGCATGGCGGGCAAGACCGCGAGCCCAGACAATGATAGATCGCCTCGAGACTCTACGGAGAACTCTAAGTTCCCGAATCTGACCTCTTGATCAGGGGCGAAGCTTCCAACGCGACCTAGATGGCCAGTGTGGTCGGCGTGCAACACTATGCTGCCGAAGGCGAAGATCTGCCCGAGGACAAAAGTACCCGTGTTGCAGACCTCATTGTTGACGACTAGGCGAGCCATCGATTCCTTCTGGCGATCACAGCGGTCCTCTCAATGAAATCACCAATGTCGGTGTCAAAACCGGCGGATCTCGGGTAGGGGGTCCCGAACTGTGATACTTGGATCGATGGTAACAGGAGACAAAGGGGACAAGGTTTTACCCAGGTTCGGGCCCTCCTATGGAGGTAACACCCTACGTCCTGCTTGATTATATTGAGTGTATGGAGATTACAGAGTTGATCTACCACGAGATCGTATGACTAAAACCCTAGATGAGTTCTCTTGTCCTACATCCTAAACCCTCCGGCTTATATAGACGCCGGGGTCCCTAGGGTTTACACATGGTCGGTTACACGTCGAAGGGATAAACATGCCTATTCGCTCTTCAAAACGTGGAGGACAATCCATGATTCCCGAAGCTTCCTCCTTGGGGACGAGGTCTTCTATTCTTCCAGTATTCGGCAAGTGGCCCATACAGTCCGGCCCATACATAGGCCGGCCTCCCGAGGACCCCTTAGTCCAGGACTTCCTCAGCTGGACCAAGTTTGGAGCTTGGCGGCGTTTCTATCCAGAGACGGAGACATTTGCCCTACCCAGCAGCCGTCTTGCCAAGTCACCCCAAAGATTGGAACAAGACCTGGTTTTATTGCAAGGACACTTCTCCCAAAGAAGAGAATCCTCTGCCGCGTTACCGTCCTACCCGGCTTTGCACCTCCAGAGAACTCCCAGACCGGATGTCCGCCGTAGAGCGAGCGAAATATGCTCCGGCCTTCGCGAAGATCAGGGCCTTAATGGTGAACGGCTTGACTGGCGTCGACTTAACCCGTTGCTGGGTTACCTGGAAAATCTTGCCACTGAGCCGGCGTGACCGACTCATGTACGAATTTACGGGTGAACCAAATGACCCTCTCTGTTTCAACGCCACCCCCTGACAGAACAAGACATCAACTCTTCCGTCAAATCACTTCTTGGCGTCAAGAACCCGGCTCCAGCTGTAAGAAACCTTTTTTAGCAAACTGCTCGTTCTTTGTCTTGACCTTCTGCCTTGCCTCTTTTAACCTTTTTAGCGGCTTATGCACAGGCCGGATCTACTTTCTGGAAGAAGAAATATACTCCTCCTTTGAGGAAGCCTAAGGCGGGTAAAACCCGCGGCCGTAAGAAAACTTCTGCTCAGGAACTGCCTGAGCTTGACGACTCGGAGGTAGAACTTGACTCCCTTGGCCGTCTCTTTATGCAACTTATTGACAACAATTATTCACAGGAGGAAACGGAGACAAGCCATGCAGACGCCCCTGAGGTAACTTACATTTCCTCTGACTCAGAAAACTTTCCACAAGAGAAAATACGGCAGATCATCCGGAAAGTTCCATTTTCTCATCCTCTTGCTTATTTAGACCCCAACTTTCTTTTGAAAAATCAACAGCACAACTCCAGACGTCAGACCCGGAGCACCGGCTCTGAAGAGCTTTTGGCCGGCTTACCAAACTCTCTGGCTCCTCGGAAACGGCCTGCTGAGGTACTCTTTTAACCGAGTCCAATTTTTAACAGTCTTGCATTGTAACCTTACTCTGTTTTTTTATCGTCTTAACTTTTTTAGGAGTCGCCCCCTTCGTCTGGCGATTCCACTGCATCCAAGCTGCCTCCTCTGAAAATCAACTCGGAGTACGTACCTTTTACTTGCACCATATTTTTTACCACCCTTGTCCTCTATGTAACAATCTTTTTACTTCTAGGGCTCAAGCAAAACGAAGAAAGACAGGCGGGTCTACCGCCGCTCCTGCTGCCCAAGAGCCGGAGACTGCTAAGCCGGACTCCCCTGCAACTTATGTTGAGCCTACTAAGGCTAGAAAAGATGCGCCTGAAGACGCTCCTCAGCCCTCTGGGCCGACTGATGATAACATGGCCACTCCTGAGAGTCCTACAAAGGCTGATCCTAAACCGCCCAGCCCTTCAACAGCCGCCGAAGACACAGCTCATCCAGAAGTTGTTGTCACTGGGACGGGCTATCAATTCCCTGATCCTCATGTGTTAACAAAACACACCAGCCAGGCTGAAACATTCTCAACAGGAAAACTTGATTTTGAATTCCCCGTGTTAGAAAAACTGACTCCGGATGAATTACATGCTGGTTATCTGAACCGCCTCTCCACAAGCCGTAATATGGAGTCCAAGCTTGTTGGACTGATGAAGAAAAAATATGAGGTACTCCTCTTCTCTTGCTTTTTCCTTATACCCTTATGTAGCCCCCAAGAGCTGGTTTAATATTGCGAATAGTAGACCGGGTCTTCCAATCTTTGTCATACTCCAAATAGCTTAGCTTGTAGCCCCCAAGTATCGGGTTAATATAGATAATAAGTCGATACTTACTTGAAATCTAGATCCGAGTGTAGCCCCCAAGTCCGGGTCATTATAATAATGATGAGCCGGAGCTTCACTGCTAAAAACTCACGAATCATAACCCCCAAACTCCGGTTTAAAGAATGAGCCGGAGAAGACTGCATTGTTTAGAAACGCCGTGTGTAGCCCCCAAGTGCCGGCTTAACTTTACGAAGATGAGCCGGAACTCGTTTGTAGATTGTGAGAGAAAACACAGACATTAGCCCCCAAGTGTCAAGTATATTGCTTGCAATCTGCTTGAGACTTGTATCATAACAGCTTCATCACTCGTCGACTAATATCTCATCCTGGCGACTTAAACCTCCTGAACTTTTTTGTTTTTGTACGATATAGGAAGCTTTGGATGCGGCCGAGTCTGATCTGACTGGCCTAAAGGACAATATTGCTTCGCAACAAGCCGCCCGGTCTAAGGCGGAAGAAAAATGGCGGGTAGCCGTTGAAGAGCTTGAGAAGGTTCAAGCTGACTTTGCTGCCTTCAAAGAGACTGCTGAGTCTAAACAAGCTGCCCTGACAAAATGCGCAGACGATGCTGACAAGCAGCTCAAGCTTGTGTCAGAAGAACTGCAAACCCTCAAGCATCATATATCCAGGATGACTTCTGCTATCTTTGGTAAGTACTGAAAACTAAGGAAACTCCCTTCCCTTGTTGAAAAACTGTGCGAGCGGCTTATAACGCCTAATATTTCCTTGCAGGTCAAAGAAGCAGCTAATTATCTTCTGACAGCTTGTTGAAGTTGAAAGCAATATATACCTTGATAGAACAGCTATACTGCGGGACCCTTTGCACCATCAAAGCAATGTTGACTGAAAAAGGCGTCCCAAAACTCATGAAGGGAGTAATAGAGGTCTTGTCTACTCTGCCCAAGCAAATTGATGAACTCAAACGATCAGCCGCCAGAAAGGGAGCAATGGCCGCGCTAAGCCGGTCTATGGCCTTTGCCCCTGAACTGACCGCAGAAGAGATGATGGATGGCTTTCCATCCAAGAAAGATGATGGCTCAGACTTTACCGAAGCTGATTATGCCAAATGTATGAAGGCCTCCCGAGTACTCGCATCAACACTTGTTAATGAAATTGACCTGACTTCATACCAGGCGGCTTATGGCGAAGACAGCAAACGAGTGCGCTGCCCAACTTTTGAAGCCAGGAACTTAATTCCTACACACTGTAAGCCACTCTTTGGTCCTGAAATTGACCCGTCTCCCCTCTTTGACGAGGCCCAGTTTGAAGCTTTAACAAACTGCAACTGGGATGTGGACAATCTTCAGATCGAAGAGGTCGAAGACACGACGCAGGATGACCCCCGTCGAGCTGAACACGTTGCTCCTGATTAAAGATAACCCGGCTTTCTGAGCCGCCGAAACTGGAAGTGTGTAAAAAACTTTAAGTCCGTTGTATTTTGGGCTCCCTAGAGAGTTTTGTAATAGGCGTAGAAAAACTTGATTGCCTTAGTCGTGCCACTTGACGCACTTTTATCTGCCTTATATTCTGCCCGAGATACCTTTCATCCCACCTTAACGGCGGCTCGTCTTAGGAGACAAAACCTGCAAAAATAAACAAGACAAAGTATGTTCTGTATCGTTGTGAGGGCGGCTTGAAAAGCACAACCCGGAGATGTTAAATCTTTTATGACCTTGCTTTCTTTTTCGAAAACTCATATGCCGGCTCCTATGGCATGAACTCGTTGTTTGAACTCTTAACGGTACAAGGTCTCTAGTGAGAGTGACTGTCAACTCCTTTGAGCGGCTCAGGGTCTCTAGGCGAGATTAACTTGTAAGAGCAACAACAAACAATAAAGAGGCGCATCAGGGCATGAGTACCCTCAGGGCCCATAAGCTACTTCTCACGTGACCTAAATCCGTCGTTTGAACCTTAAACAGTGCTGGGTCTTTAAAAGAGTAACTGTTTTAAGAGTACGAACGGGCCACATAGGGGAGAGTATGCAGCAGATGGGTGAGTTTATCCTCGCTCTCCGTAAGCCGGCCCTCACGTGACAAGAGCCGCCAGTTTAATCTTGATCAGTACAAGGTCTCTAGAGAGAATGACTGTCAAATATTTTGAATAGCTCAGGGTCTCTAATCGAGATTAACTGGTCGAGAGTTCAGCGGGTCACCTAGCGGAGCAGCAGCAGCATACAGGCAGGTTTAACTCGAACTTGCGGTGGCTGAGGAGCCGATCAAGAGGGTGTGTAAGCTAAACCCGGTGGGTTGGAAGCCCCCAAATGACCTTGTTGACGGAATCAACTTTTGGGTATCTAACCCGGCCTTACGGTGGCTGAAGAGACGATCAAGAAGGTGTGTAAGCTAAACCCTGGCGGGTTAGAAGCCCCCAAATGACCTTGTGGTTGTGTCCACCTTTTTACAATCTGAAATGCATAAACGGCAGAGGCCCCGGCTTGCAGGGATGCCAACTTTATTATATATATATATATGAAAAAGATATATACAACGATGGATGTACAATGATAGGAGTTGATGACTCAAGTATAGTAAGGCCGCAGATGAGCGATATTCCACGGCCGGTGGGTCTCCTGCCTAGAAGTACGTGATTCGTCTCGCACATCAATGAGATAATATGACCCATTGTTAAGATTTCTGCTGACCACAAAAGGCCCTTCCCATGGGGGAGATAGCTTGTGCGCCTCCGTCTGATCTTGAATCAAACGCAACACCAAGTCGCCCTCCTGAAACGTCCGGGTCTTAACTCTGCGGCTATGATAGCGACGCAGGTCTTGTTGATAAATCGCCGATCGAGCTGCTGTAAGATCACGCTCTTCATCCAAAGCATCTAATGCGTCCTGACGCGCTGTCTCATTATCTGTTTCAACGTAAGCCGCCACCCGCGGCGAGTCATGACGTATATCACTTGGTAACATGGCTTCCGCACCATAAACCATAAAGAAAGGCGTATAGCCTATTGACCTGTTGGGGGTAGTTATGATGCTCCAGAGAACTGATGGTAACTCCTCTACCCAACAACCCGGCGTTCGTTGTAGAGGAACCATAAGCCGGGGCTTTATACCTCTCAAGATCTTCTGGTTAGCACGCTCTGCCTGACCATTGGATTGTGGATGGGCAACAGCAGAGACGTCAAGCCGGATGTGCTCACTTTCACAGAATGCCTTCATAGCCCCCTTGGATAGGTTTGTGCCATTGTCCGTGATGATACTATGAGGGTAACTGAAACGGTAGATCAATTTTTTGACAAACTGAACCGCCGTAGCCGCGTCACATTTGCTAACCGGCTCAGCCTCCACCCACTTGGTAAACTTATCCACCACCACCAAAAGGTGGGTCTTCTTGTCTTTAGATCTCTTAAAGGGCCCGACCATATCAAGCCCCCAGACCGCAAACGGCCAGGTAATTGGAATCATCCGCAATTCCTGAGCCGGTACGTGAGCACGTCGTCCGAACTTCTGACATCCATCACACTTGGTGACCAAGTCCTCTGCGTCCTTATGAGCCGTCAGCCAGAAGAAACCATGCCGGAAAGCCTTGGCCACCAAAGATTTTGAGCCGGCATGATGACCGCAATCACCGACGTGAATTTCATTTAAGATCTCCTTACCCTCTTCAGGAGAAACGCAACGCTGAAAAATGCCAGCGATGCTGCGCTTATGTAACTCGCCATTGATGATAGCCATGGATTTAGATCGCCTTACGATTTGTCTCGCCAAGTTCTCGTCTTCGGGCAACTCGTCGCGAGTCAGGTACGCTAGGTAAGGCAACGTCCAATCAGGGGTAGCATGCAGAGCCGCCACCAGCTGCCCCTCCGGGTCAGGTATAGCCAGATCCTCCTCTGAAGGTAGCTTAACAGACAGGTGGTATAACACATCCAAGAAAACGTTAGGCGGTACCGGCTTACGCTGAGAGCCCAGCCTTGACAATGCATTAGCCGCCTCGTTCTTGCGACGGTCAATATGATCCACCTGATAACCCTTGAAGTGACCGGCAATGATGTCCACCGCCTGACGATAAGCCGCCATCCGTGGGTCTTTGGAATCCCACGTGCCTGAAACTTGCTGAGCCACGAGGTCTGAATTGCCGAGGCATCTAACCCAGCTCAGGTTCATCTCCTTAGCCACACGGAGGCCATGAAGTAAAGCCTCATACTCAGCTGCATTGTTAGTACAAGGAAACATCAGCCTTAGCACATAACATAACTTGTCACCTCTAGGAGAAGTTAAGATAACTCCAGCCCCTGACCCTTCCAATTGTCTGGATCCATCAAAGTGAATTCCAATATGTGTTATCCGGCTTCTCCTCGGGCGACTGACACTCTGTCCAGTCGTTTATATAGTCCACCAGGGCCTGAGACTTGACAGCCGTGCGAGGCACATATTTCAGATTAAGAGGCCCAAGTTCCAATGCCCACTTAGCAATCCTGCCAGTGGCTTCTCTGTTTTGAATTATGTCTCCCAATGGGGCAGAGCTGACTACGGTGATCTGGTGTCCCAGGAAGTAATGCTTCAACTTATGATTTGCCATGAACACCCCATATATCAGTTTCTGCCAATGTGGGTATCTTTGCTTGGATTCTATCAGGACTTCACTGACATAGTAAACCAGCCTCTGGACCGGGAATTCTTTCCCTGTCTCCTTACGCTCCACAACAATCGCGGCGCTGACTGCCCTGTTGTTAGCCGCCACGTAGAGGAGCAAAGGTTCCTTCTTAGCTGGAGCGGCCAAGACCGGCGGCTCAACCAGCTGCTTTTTGAGCGCCTCAAGCGCCTCATCCGCCGCCTTACTCCAGACAAAGTTGTCTGTTTTCTTCATCATCTGATATAGAGGAATAGCCTTCTCACCCATGCGGCTTATGAACCGGCTTAACGTAGCGATTCGACCCGCCAGGCGCTGAACGTCATTGACGCATGCCGGCTCAGATAGGGAAGTAATAGCCTTTATCTTGTCCGGATTAACTTCAATGCCACGCTCAGAGACTAGAAATCCCAGGAGCTTGCCTGCAGGAACTCCAAAGACGCATTTGGCCGGGTTAAGCATCATCTTGTAGACCCGTAAATTATCGAACGTTTCCTTCAGGTCGTCAAGTAGAGTCTCCTTTTTCCTTGACTTAACCACAATATCATCCACGTACGCATGAACATTGCGCCCAATCTGGCCGTGAAGGCAATTCTGCACACAGCGTTGATAAGTCGCCTGCGCACTCTTGAGCCCGAAAGGCATAGACACATAGCAGAAAGCCCCAAAAGGTGTTATAAATGACGTCTTCTCTTGGTCTTTAACTGCCATCTTGATCTGATGATAAGCCGAATAAGCGTCCAGGAAGCATAAACTCTCACAACCCGCCGTCGCGTCAATAATCTGGTCGATACGGGGGAGAGCAAACGGGTCAACTGGACAGGCTTTGTTAAGATCCGTGTAATCCACACACATACGCCACGTGCCATTCTTCTTAAGCACTAGCACGGGGTTAGCTAACCACTCCGGGTGAAAAACCTCCACGATGAACCCTGCTGCTAAGGGCCGGGCCACCTCTTCCCCAATTGCTTTACGCCGCTCGTCATTGAAACGGCGGAGGAACTGCTTAATCGCCTTAAACTTAGGATCCACATTAAGGTGGTGCTCAGCGAATTCTCTCGGTACACCCGGCATGTCAGACGGCTTCCATGCAAAGATGTCCCGATTCTCACGGATGAATTCAATGAGCGCGCTTTCCTATGCGGGGTCCATGTTAGCCCCGATAGTGAACTGTTTTGATGAGTCGCCCGGAGTGAAATCCACCAGCTTGGTGTCATCTGCCGCAAACTTCAAGGGCGACTCAGACTCCGTACTGGGCTTCTTCAATGGAGTCATATCCGCCGGGTCAACATTATCCTTGTAAAACTTGAGCTCTGCCTCTGCGCAACTTGATTCTGCATAAGCCGCATCACCCTCCTCACACTCAAGGGCCACCTTCCGATCACCGTGTACTGTAATCCTTCCTTTGAGAGCCGGCATCTTGAGCTGCAAGTAAACATAACAAGGCCTGGCCATAAACTTTGCGAAAGCCGGCCGGCCAAACAAGGCGTGATATGGGCTCTTGATCTTCACCACTTCAAACCACAAGGTCTCCACCCTGTAGTTATACTCATCTCCAAACGCCACCTCGAGGGCGATTTTGCCCACTGGGTAGGCCGACTTACCTGGCACCATGCCATGAAAAACTGTCGACGATGGCTTAAGAGCTTTGTCAGTTAACTCCATCCACTGGAAAGTGTCATAATATAAGATGTTGATGCTGCTGCCACCATCCATCAGTACCTTTGTAAACTTATATCCTCCAACCTGAGGTGCTACCACAAGAGCCAAGTGCCCCGGATTCTCAACCCGCGGCGGGTGATCCTCCCTACTCCATGAGATCGGATATTCAGACCACTTCAAATAACGCGGGAGAGCCGGCGTGGCCGCGTTGACCACCCTCTTGTGTAGCTTTTGATCTCGTTTGTCTAGGCTTGTAGTGAAGACATGATACTGACCCCCGCTGAGCTGCTTCGGGTTACTCTGCTACCCCGAATGGTTATTCTGCTGCTGACCACCATTGCCAGGTTGATGATGACCCCCTTGAATGCCTTGACCCTGGTAACCGGATCCTGAGCCGCCGGCGCCAAAGCCGGCTCCTGAACCGCCCGGCCCTGAGCCGCCTGACGGATCATTACCGTTATTACGATGCTGTTGAAGGCTGTAATCCCGAAACTGCCGCATAATACTGCAATCCCTCCATGTATGGCCTGCCGGCTTACCAGGCCAGCTGTGCTCCGGACAAGGTTTGTTGAGCATCTCTTCCAGGTTGAAAGGAGTTTTACCCTTATTAAAGGGCGGCCTGGAGTTCCCGTTACCCTTAGCACGATTGTTCCCAGCGCTGGTGTTCGCCACCAATTCCGACCCGCCGTCTGGGTTCTTCCGCTTGCCCGGGTTGCTGCTTCCAGCCGCGTTTTGCTGTTGACCCTTGCCATTGTTATTTTTCTTGCCCTGAACCGATCTCTCATCATCGGAGCCAGGGTCCTTTGTATTATCGGAGTCTGCATACTTGGTGAGAGCTGCCATGAGTTCCGGCCAAGCTTCTACTTCAAGGGCGTAAAGTGGCAATTCTTCTCTAGAATCAAGACCGCTTGAGCCGCCGTAATGTGTTCGGAAGAGTGGATAATTGTTGAGACCCTCCGGACCCAGTGATGAGCCGACTCATCCTCACGCTGCACACAATGGTCCAAATCCACAATCGTCATGGGCTGCTTGCACGTTCCTTGAATTTTTTTGATGAACTTCGCCTTTAACTCGGTCCAAGAATTGATGGTGTTGGGTGGCAGACCCTTCAACCATGTGCGAGCCGGCCCTTCCAGCATCATGATAAAGTACTTGGCACATACTGCATTGCTGATGTCTAACATCTCCATGGCCAGCTCATAGCTTTCAATCCAAGCCTCCGAAGGCAGGTCAGCTGTATAATTGGGCACCTTGCGGGAACCTTTAAAATCCTTTGGCAGACGCTCATTCCGCAAAGCCGGCACCAAGCACGGCACTCCAACAGCCCTGGAGGTTACTCCGGCTCCTACCGAAATGGAAGGTGCAACTGTGGGTTCTTGATAAGCCGCCGCAGCCGCCAGAGCCGCCGCCTCTCGCTGTGCTCTTGCCCGATCAACCAGCGCCTGAGCATCCAAAGCCGCCCGATCAACTCGCGGCGGGTTCCGATGTCGGTCACTACTAGAAACCGCCGGCGACTCATAACGCCGGCTGTAGCTGTGGCTGGGGATGGGGGTTGAATGCACGTGGCTCCGGCTGTAAGTATATTTCTCCTGCTGGGCCACTGCCGTCTGCACGTAACCAATAGCATTCCGCACCTCCTCTGCAAAAGGCGCCTCATCGGGGATGGGGATTGTTCCAAGCCTGGTTGCCGCTGCCACCATGTTCTCCGCCGGGTTAGAATAATGACCCGGTGGCGTCGGAAAAGACTGTGGTGGGGTCTGGTTCCGGTGGGGCGGGTCTGGCTGCTGATGCTGAACCGCCGCCCGGCTTCCAGGTACTTCCGCCGTCCGGGTTACGGTCAAAGGCACATTCCGTCCCGTCTCTGGCGTGTTAAAAAGGTTCTGGCTTCATATTGATCCGGCAGGCGGGATTGATGCCTCATCCGATGAACCGCCGCTGCAGACTGCTGCTCTAGCTCGAGGCGGAAAGCATCCGCCCTAAGGCGCTCCGCCTCAGCATCCATCTGAGCCTTCAGCGCGTTGATTTCCTATTGGACTCTGGCCATCTGGTTCTTCAACCTCGTGATCTCCGTGTTACGGGCCGCTTGGTTTTTAGCAGTGACCTCAGTTTCCATCAGAGTTGTAATCTCATTCATCAGATCCAAAAGAACCTGAGCCGGCGGCCTGCCAGCCCCAGATCCAGTTGCACCGGCGGCTGTGCTGCTAGGGGCCAGTGCTGAACCCGCCATGAAGACAGCAGCGCGGTTCGGCGTCTCATATTCCTCTGGCTCATGATATTCTGACTCGGGGTAATGCTCGACGTAGCCCCCAAGCCCACCATTGTGAAGCTGATAGATTGACTCCGTCTCTCCACTCGAGGATCCATCCTCTGAGCAGATGAGGGTTTCTTCCTGCGACATAGAACCTTCAAGCTCCATGCCCTGGGTGAAGCCGACGAAGACATGCTTCCTGCCCATGTCGATTGATTCGGTCTCGGGGCCCCAGCCGGCGTCGTCGATGTAGAGCTTGCCGCGTCGACTCTTGGTCATCCTGCCAACGGCGTATCCCTCGATCCCTGGGAGAGAACCCTTCGAGAACTCCACACCACCGAGCGCTGGCCCCATGGTGGGCGCCAACTATCGTGGTTTTGTCACGGCAGATGTCCGAAGACTTAGGTTCGAGGCCATCGCTGAGGCGGTGGACTCAAAAGGGTTGGTCGAGACGAGGGATACGAGTTTACCCAGGTTCAGCCCCTCCAGAAGAGGTAAAAGCCTACGTCCTGCTTCTGTTGTATTGATTGGTGTATCGATTACAAGGGAGCGGATTCGCTTGACCTAGTTCTCGATTGATTGGTTTCTATCTAAGCTGCCCCAGGGTCTCACCTTTATATAGGAGGTCGAGGCCCTGGGGTACACGAGTCCCAAACCGACTCATACAACGTAGTCAATCCTGCCTCTAAGCCGCCTTGCCACCTTGGGCAAGCCGTCTCCGGGCGGCTTAACCGCCCGGGTCTCACACCATCTTCTGTCTCTGGGCCTTCATCTTGGCCCATCTGGTAAGCCGCCATGTGGCCTGGCCTTCATCTTCCGGCCCACCTTAAGGGTCTTGGCTATGATCCGCCAGGTATGACCCGGCCCCTCCTGGGCGAGTCTTACCACGGGGTTATATCCCCAACAGGGTGCAAGGTGGTAGGTAGAGAGAAAAAAACCGCGGTCGTTTTTATAGCCCCAGCCCGGTGTATGGTGAGGAAGGTCCAGGAGACCGTGCATCGCTCGATCACCGGCGTCCAGGAGGCGAATCCACGAGCAGTGCCGACCGGCGTAGGCCCGCGATGGGAGTGCTCTCTACGTTGGCCTCGTGCATGCCGCGCACTATCGTCGTAGGGTGCTTTGTGCCCCAGGAGCTAGGCGTGCGCAGTGCCTAGCCGCACTCAGGACAGCGCGAGAGCGAGAGAGAGCCGTTGGCCGGAGAAAGAAGAAGAAGGCTGCCAGTGGGCCCTGGGCCCACCTGACAGTGAGAGAGGCCACTGTTCATTGTGGTACCCTGAGCATTTTTGTAAAAAGGAAATTCTGCTTTTTCTAAAAATGTCAGGGCTACGAGGGAAACCCAGCGGCCCCTACCTATGGAGTAGATCCCGCGATATCCGTATCTCGATCTGGGTGTACCAGTTTTCGGTACTCTTAACCCGGTTGTTTTCAACCACAGGGTTAAGACCCAACCCAGAGGTTTTTCCAGGAGGCATAATTTTTGTTCTAAGCTAACCCTAGGAATCTCAAGGACGAGATTCTTCTAAGGGGGGAAGGTTTGTAACACCCCAAAAATCGGGTTATCGATTTTTGTGCTGTTATTCCTTCCTAGCTTTTCTCTCCCAAAAATTTTCCTCTGGAATCTGGTAAGTAACCAGGTGAATCCAGACAATCCCCAACCTCTCTGTGCCTTTCCCATGTTCTTGTGCCAGCTAACCTTTCGTCAGTAAACCCCGAATCTCATTCAAACCCTAGTTCCAAAATATTGGAACTAGAAATCCTGCCTTTGTGTTTACAAAGGAGTTACCATTTCCCTTGCTCTGTTAATCCTTCCAAAATTTCCAGAGATCCTCCTTCACTCATACACCCTAGATGTGCAAAAATATTGCCAAGTCATATGCAATATTTCTCATCTAGAATTAATCCCCTTTTCTGCCTTTCTGAGGAATTAAATCCAGGAAAATATCTATCCATCTCCAAAGCTCATGAAAACTTGTGGAGATATTCCTTACGATCATATTGAGCTCACATAAAATTATTGGCCATAATTAAGTAGGAGAAATTGCATTTTCCTATTTAAAGCCAATATTTCATTTTGGGGCCTTTCCAAAGGAACTACCATTCTGGTAGCTAGGAAAAATCCCAAATAATTTATGGGGCTTTCCCAATCCATATCTTCACCATTTCCATCAAAATATCAAGGTCCAGAATTCAAAATTTGAGCACAACACCCCTTTGCAAATTCTGTCCAGATTTCCTATTTGCAAAGGAAGTGCTCGATTCCTTGATCTCCTTGGGCTGAAATTTTGCAGGGTGATTCTGTCCAGATATTACCCTTGGACACCAAAAATTAGCCCATTTCATCTAGCCAATCTCCCTCAGTAAATTTGCCAAGTTTCTGTCCAGATCAAAGCACTGTGAAGGAAGTACCATTTTTACTTTTGCAAATGGTATGAAATTTTTACAGTGCCTCCATATGCCGAAATTATTGATCTCCACCAAATTTGGGCCATTTTTATCTAGCCATTTGACCCCAGCATCATCATCTTCATTTCTGGCTAGTTTGCCATGTTGCAAAGGAAGTACCATATAACTTTGCCCATTTGTGCTGAAACTTGACCAGGATAACTACCTTAGTTGATGGCTAATCTCTGCCAGAAATCAAGCCAAGAAGAGCACTGTGGTGGCCACAACACATGTCAAACAGTTTCCTGTCATTTTGCATTTGAGGCCAAATCGATCACTCTGGAACCCCCTGGTGCTGTCCATCGGCGTATCTCATCTACTTGAGGATCAAGACATCTCCCAGACACAGTTTGGCATCGAGTAGGGCGTGGCAACGCCGTGGCCACGCGGTGATCACGTGTGGAGCAAGCCAAAGCAGAGCACCGCGTGCCAGATCCTTCGGGAGCCCTCTCTGGTACGCCGTGGCTTGTCCAGGAGCGTCGGCGAGCTCCACACCGCGTGCAGGATACTTCTGGAGCCCTCTCCCCCTCGTCCCCTAGCCGGTGGCCACCTCTGCCGACATGGATTCCCCGCTCGAGCTCCGCCACGGTACCGCCCTCTCGGAGCTTCGACCGGCGTCGGCTAGCTCCTCCCCGAGCCTCTCCCGACCAGCATCGAGCCCATCCCCTCTCCCCTCGAGTCCCCGGAGCTCTATCCACTCCCCATGGCCGAGCTCTCGCTCGGTTCCCCTCAAGCCAACCCCGGGCTCAGGCCCTTCCCCTCCTTCTCTGCTGCTTCCGAGCCCCCCCAATGCCTGCCTACGCCGCTGCCCCCTCCAATTTTGGCCCGAGTCGGCCATGCCCGCCACCCCGATCGCCGCCATGGCTGTCCCCTCGACCGCCTATGTCCATTCTTCCTCCGAGCGTCCCCGGACCTCTGGCGACCACCCCTGGATGCGGGACTGCGCTGCAGGGCCGTCTAGCACGTCGGCAGGCACCACCGGCGGGAGCAGCGCCGGCATTGGGCGGGGCCGAACGGCCATGGCTCCCCCTCTGTTCTCTGTCGCGCGCTAGAGAAGAAGACAGGAGGAGGAGAGAGGAGATGAGGCAGGGCCCACATGTCGGCCGGGGTAAGAAAGTCAACCCAGGCCCGCTGCCAGTTAAGTGGAGGCGCACTCCCGTAAATGCGCTTTCACTTAAGTGAAAGCGTAAACTCCAGAGTGCGCTTTTGTTTTTTAGCCGGCGGCCGAATCCATTAAATAGTGAACGCTCGCCTGTTAAGCACTGAAATGGACAGTTTTTGTCTGTTTTATCGCTTAACGAACGAACGGCCGTTTCTCTGCGACCGTAACTCCGATTGAGGTAAAACCAACGCCCACGTCTTTAGATCGTCGAGCCCGTTCCAATGGAATCATTTTCATAATGGTTTCACACAGTGGAAATGACCATTTTGCCCTTGCCCTTCGATCAGACCCTCCGGGAGGGAAACTTCTCCGGCAAATCTTTCCGGCGTCTTATCGCACTTCCTCCCGACGTATTCATCAACCCCCAGGCAAGCCAACCTCTTATCATGAGCCCTGGACTTGCGTGATGACTTTGCTTGCACCATGTGTGTTTATCGGAGTACATCTGGATCATCTGCTAGTCTGCACTTGCATACACTTGTTATGACATCTGCATTAGATGCTAGCATTAGTTTTCGTCTGATGCCATGACTTGTTTTCGTGTCACATTTTGCCATGCAAATATTAATATTGTTCATGATATTATCATGTTAGTGCTATGGTTTGATCTCATGACATGATTATCAGTACTATGATCTTGCTATGCTGTTGTTAAGTGATGTTAGCAATTATAATTGTCGATGTAATGGTACAATGATGGATAAGTTGAGTTGAATTAATAAACTAAACTTAGTCGGTTGATCTGGAGTCACCTGTCCGGGCTTATCCTTGCAACCACATTTGCCGGTATGGGACGGCCTTGACTTGGTCTGGCTCCGTGCTCTTTCACCGGTACCTCCAGACAGGGAGGGTTATGCGTGCGTGCTACCCGGATCAGGTAGGCGGCGATAACCCTGTGAGCCCAGTTGAGTGTTTAGCCCGGGAGTCCCCGTTTGGGACGGTTTAGTTTGGCCACGGCGGTGGCAGGTGTCACGAGGTGACACAGGGGCCACCCAGGGCAGGACTCCGGGGGAGGATGAATGTCGGTGGTACGATGGGAGAGTCACGGGTCAGGCGGGTTTGGAAGTGTTCAGTAACCAGGATAATAATGATGGAAGAACTTGTCTTATGTTCGGAAGTGTTTAGTGAGTTATGAGTATTCCGAGGGTTGTGGGACAACCCCGAAGAGAGTAAGTTGGTATTCGGTAACAGTAAGTACTTTAAGCACCTGAGGTAATCATTGCCATGCCATGTTATGTAGATTATATGCCTGATCTATGTTACGCCATGCTTGATCCATGTTTTCCTGTTAATTCCATGCCATGTTTAGAATAATTATTATATAAGCATAGGACCTGCTTTGTCGTCTGCTTGTTTGGATGCTATGTATTTGGTTGTCTTGCGAGTACATTCAAAGTACTCACCTGGCCTTGCACGTGGCTAGTTACAGGAGAAGGTCCGTCGTGCTAGATCGTAACCCAGCCAGTCCTGTGAGTTATGGAGCCCAGCCAGAGACGTCGTTGCCGCTGAACCAAGACCTCCACCGCCATTTAGTTAGCCTTGGAGCTATGTAATATTTTTGTAAGCAACAATATTGTAATACTCCATTTCATATAATAAAGCCATTTTGTGCCTGGAATTGCTGTATCATGTCTTTGACGTGCACCAGGTCTTATCCTGGGGCTGGCATGCGTCGGCCCTCTATCGGGGTGCCACAACAAGTCAGCCCATGATGAAATGGAGTTCTCCGGCAGGTGCATCAACCACGATCTCACATTTGGCTTGAGTGCCAAAGGGAAATAGTTGGCGAGCACCTTCTCATCTCTTCCCCCGGTGGCTTGAACGACTATCGTATAGATGCCCAGGAACTCCGCCGGGTTTAGCTTCCCGTCGTATTTCTCCGTCAGCTCAGGCTTGAAGGCTCGGGCCGATGGCCAGCGGACCTGTCGCAGCTCGCGAGTGAAGGCAGGGCACCCGACCTCATAAGGCAGGTACCCGCCCACACTGGGCGCGGGGTCGCCAACATCTGGGCCATTGCGCCTGTCGGATTGACGGTGTGCTTCCCGGCGTCGCTCTATGGTGATGCGTGCGTCTTCTCTCCACCTGTCTTCCAGGACACGCCGCTGGTCCCGGTGATCGTGCGAGCTAGAGGAAACCATGGATGCTTCGTCGGGCTCGTCGGTACGCGGAGCTCGTTGTGGCTGCCTCTGGGCTTTTTGTTGCGGAGGGGATTGCACCGTTGGCGCGGCTCCCTCTACACGACCGTCAGCCTGGGCCACCGTCACCGTCCGCAAACGCCGCGACGGCTCTGCATGCTGCGACTTATTGGCTTCAATGAACCCGATCAAACTCTGGATGGTGGCTCTCCACTCGTCCATCTTGTTAGCCGCCGGCGGGAAGTTTAGCAGCAGTTGGGCCCGCGCCATTGCTTCCGCCGCCGTGGCCGGCATGGCTAGAGAAGCGGATCGCGACGTCGCTCGACTCTTGGTGGAAGCAAGAGGAGCGTCGCCGCATTCTCGCAGTCGTGCAGCGGTCGCCGATGCGGTCTGACGTGGAGGAGGCCGGACTTGCGGGTCTATAGTCCCGCTTGGCGCTCCGTCTTGCTCCGGGCGAGGTGCGCGCCCGGCAACCACACTTGTGACGGGCGTAGCTGGAGGATCACGGCTTGCTCCAGATTGGGCACCGCCATTGCGGCTGCGGCCACCAGCGCGGCGGGGAGGTGGAGACTGGACGTTTCCTCCTCCCGCGGCACTAGGGTCGAGCTCGCCAGAATGTTGCTGTTGTTGCTCTTCTTCGGCGTTCCTCGCTCCAGCTTCGGCCGCGGGGGACACGACGGTGGCGCCGCCTGCGCCAGTCGCGTCGCCCATGACGCCCACCTCATTTGCCACCGCCGCAGTGCGCACGGCGTCCGCGGCTGCATGCGAGGGGGCCTTCGAAGTGGGGGGATGTGTGATAACCCACAAGTATAGGGGATCGCAATAGTTTTCGAGGGTAGAGTATTCAACCCAAATTTATTGATTCGACACAAGGGGAGCCAAAGAATATTCTCGAGTATTAGCATCTGAGTTGTCAATTCAACCACACCTGAAAGACTTAATATCTGCAGCAAAGTAGTATGGAAGTAACGGTAACGATGGCAAAGTGACAGTAGCAGTGTTGTAGTGATTGTAACAGTAGCAACGGAAAAGTAACTTAGCAAAGATCAATATGGAAAAGCTCGTAGGCAATGGATCAGTGATGGATAATTATGTCGGATGGCATTCATCATGCAACAGTTATAACATAGGGTGACACAGAACTAGCTCCAATTCATCAATGTAATGTAGGCATGTATTCCATATATAGTCATACGTGCTTATGGAAAAGAACTTGCATGACATCTTTTGTCCTACCCTCCCGTGGCAGCGGGGTCCTAATGGAAACTAAGGGATATTAAGGCCTCCTTTTAATAGAGAACCGGACCAAAGCATTAGCACTTAGTGAATACATGAACTCCTCAAACTACGGTAATCACCGGAAAGAATCCCAGTTGTTGTCACCCTCGGGGATGCGGATCATAACTCGTAATAGGTGTCTACAACTTGCAAGATAGGATCAAGAACACATATATATTCATGAAAACATAATAGGTTCAGATCTGAAATCATGGCACTCAGGCCCTAGTGACAAGCATTAAGCATAGCAAAGTCATAGCAACATCAATCTCAGAACATAGTGGATACTAGGGATCAAACCCTTACAAAACTAACTCGATTACATGGTAAATCTCATCCAACCCATCACCGTCCAGCAAGCCCACGATGGAATTACTCACGAACGGCGGAGAGCATCATGAAATTGGTGATGAAGGATGGTTGGTGATGATGACGGCGTCGATTTCCCCTCTCCGGAGCCCAAATCAGGCTCCAGATCTGCCCTCCCGAGGAAGAACAGGAGGTGGTGGCGGCTCCGTATCGTAAAACGCGATGAACTCTTCTTCTTAATTTGTTTATCCGTAAATAGGAATAAATAGGAGTGGAAACGAGGTCGGAGCAACAGGGGGCCCACAAGCCACAGGGGCGCGCCCTAGGGGGGTGGGCGCGCCCCCTGGCTTGTGGCTAGGTGGTGGCCCCCCTGCAGTTGATTCTTTCGCCAATATTTTTTATTAATTCCAAAAATATTCTCCGTAAATTTTCAGGTCAATCCGAGAACTTTTATTTCTGCACAAAAATAACACCAAGGCAATTCTGCTGAAAACAACGTCAGTCCGGGTTAGTTCCATTCAAATCATGCAAATTAGAGTCCAAAACAAGGGCAAAAGAGTTTGGAAAAGTAGATACGTTGGAGACGTATCAACTCCCCCAAGCTTAAACCTTTGCTTGTCCTCAAGCAATTCAGTTGATAAACTGAAGGTGATAAAGAAAAACATTTACAAACTCTGTTTGATCTTGCTGTTGTAAATATGTCTAACTTATGTTCAGATTTTCAGCAAAGATTATAGACTAACCACATTCACAATAACATTTAGGTCTCACATTTACTCATATCAATGGCATAATTAACTAGCGAGCAATAATAATAAGTCTCGGATGACAACAATTTTATCAAAACAATCATGATACAATATGACATAATGGTATCTCGCTAGCCCTTTCTGAGACCGCAAAACATAAATGCAGAGCACCTCTGAAGAACAAGGACTGACTAGACATTGTAATTCATGGTAAAAGAGATCCAGTCATACTCATACTCAATATCAATTAATAGCAAAGCATACAAATGACGGTGGTGCTCTCTAACTGGTGCCTTTTGTGAGAGGGTGATGACTCAACAGTAAAATAAAATAGACAGGCCCTTCACAGAGGGAAGCATTGATTTGCAGAGGTGCCAGAGCTCGAGCTTTTAAAACAAGGGTGAATAATAATTTTGAGAGGTATGCTTTCATTGCCAACATAACAACTAAGAGATCTCGATATCTTCCATGCTAGATACATTATAGGCGGTTCCCAAACAAAATAGTAAAGTTTTTACTCCCCCTCCACCAAATCAATCACACTCCACGGCGGGCTGAATCCACGGGTACCGTTCATACAAACACAATACTGGGGGAGTTTTGTTTATTAAATATTGATTTGAATTTTTAGCGTGGGACTGGGCATCCCGAATACCAGCCACTTTCTCGTGAATGATAGTGAATCAACACGTATCGTGAGAATAACCCACCTAGCATGGAAGATACTGACAGCCCCCAGTCACTACATGAGCGATTTGGGCATACAAAACGGAATATTTATTTGAAAGTTTGGAGAGTGGCACATGCAAATTTACTTGGAACGGCAGGTAAATACCGCATATAGGTATGTATGGTGGACTCATATGGAACAACTTTGAGTTTATGGAGATGGATGCACAAGCAGTATTCCCGCTTAGTACAAGTGAAGGCTAGCAAAAGACTGGGAAGCGACCAACTAGAGAGCGACAACAGTCATCAACATGCTTTAAGATTAACCAATATTGAATGCAAGCACGAGGAGGATATAAATCACCATGAACATAAACATCGTGGAGGCTATGTTGGTTTTGTTTCAACTGCATGCGTGAACATGTGCCAAGTCAAGCCACTCGAATCATTCAGAGAAGGATACCATTCTATCATACTACATCACAACCATTTTAACATGCATGTTGGCACTCAAAACAAACCATTATTAACTCTTAGCTAATTAAGCATGGCATGAATAACTATAATCTCTAATTGTCTTTGCAAACATGTTCAACCCATAATGAGCTGAATCCTGAACGATGAGCTAATCATATTTACAAAAACAAAATAGGTCGAGTTCATACCAGCTTTTCTCCATCTCAATCATTTCATCATATATCGTCATTATTGCCTTTCACTTGCACGACCGAATGATGTGAATAATAATAAGAGTGCACGTGCATTGGACTAAGCTGGAATCTGCAAGCAATAACTCAAAGGAGAAGGCAAAGTAATATGGGCTCTCTGATGATAAACAATAATGCATATGAGAGACACTCAACATTTTCATCGTGGTCTTCTCCTTACGACCCAAAGAAGAAAAGAAAACTATTTACACGGGAAAGCTCCCAACAAGCAAAAGAAGAACGAGAAATCTTTTTGGGTTTCCTTTTAATACTACAACTAAACAAACTAGAAGGTAAAGCTGGAACTATTTTTTTTTTGGATTTTCTCAAGATTAATTAAACACACATAAGAAAAAAGCATAAGAAGAAATAAACTAGCATGGATGGTACAATGAAAAAGTATGAACACCGACAACTGGAATGAGTGTGTGAACATGAATGTAATGTCGGTGAGAAATACGTACTCCCCCAAGCTTAGGCTTTTGGCCTAAGTTGGTCTAGGGCCACGACTGGAAATAACCCTCTCCTGGATACTCCGGAGGATACTGAGGGTTCCACTGATTAGCGACGTCCTGTGGTTCCCACTGAAAAACCGGAGCCTGATATGGATCAAGGGCTGGTGCCGGCTCAGGTGCTGGGGGGTGCGACAAACCCCAATATCGGTAGATGTCATCGGGCATAATAGTGTACCTGCCTGAATGAATAACGAACAAAGAAGGAGCAGGCAGGGTATAAATCTCACAAGTACCCTGACTAAATACTAAGTTGTAAAGCAGCCTTTTATCATTATCTTTCTTAATAAAATCATGTGCTACCATACTATTATAATCTAAATGTCTTGTAGGAAGCAGCATTTCATATTCCTCGTCAAGCCTAATAGGTATCTCAAAGTGTTTAGCTAAACGGGACGCATAGATACCTCCGAATATAGGGCCCTTCGAACGGTTTATGTTCAACCGTTGGGCCACTATAGCGCCCAGACTAAAAGTTCTATCAGCAAGTAAAGCATGGCGCAGAATAGCGAGGTCGGGGGCACTAAGGCTTCCACTCTCACCGCGACCAACTAAACATCTCCCCGCAAATAATGAATAATAGCGTAAAACAGGAAAATATACACTAGCCGCTCTTGCCTTTGACACCCCTCTCTCTTCCCCTACAGTGATTGCGGCAATAAAATCCTCCATGTCTCTAGGACGTGGTTCACTGATGCTGCCCTCATGAGGTATTTTGCAAACATTGCAAAAATCGTAAAGTGACATTTCCTTAGGCACATCATATAAATGAAATTCTACCATGGGAGGATTCTTCCTAGGATAAAAATGAAAATTTTGCACGAAAGTATTAGTAAGTAGGAGATACTGTTCACACTTATCGTTGAGGAAGTCGGTGATGCCTGCATTTTCTGCTAGATGATAAAAATCTTCATAAATTCCGGCTGCCCTCAAGAATACTTCACTTGGCCATTCACATGGACGAACCTCCGCGGTACGAGGGATATTGTATTTAGGCTTCTCACTTTCTTTTTCTTTAAAACCCCGGCTTGAAGAGCCTCTTAATAATCTCCTCATCATCTTTTTTGCTGAAAATTAATTCTGAAATTTTTAGTGACTCTAATTAAAAGTAAACAAAACTCATGAAAACTCATAGCAACTACTCCCACAAGTGCCTAGAAGCTATATCATGCATCAAAACTACTTGGGACCATACAAATTTGACATGCAAGCTCAAGAACAAGGTCACCACAGCAGCAAAAATTTGCAATATATAAAGCACTAGAACAAAAACTAATTGGACCATTGGAGGAGTCACATACCGATGAGCAATCCCCTAAAACAGTTTTGCAAATGGAGCTTTGAGCAAGGAGATCGAAAATGGCAGCAAAATGAGCTAGAACACGGGTTTGAGCAATGGTGGGATTTTTTCTAGAGGAAGACGAAGTGGATGGTGGCTGGAATAAGTGAGGGGGCCCCACGCGGGACCCACAAGCCAGGGGGCGTGCCCAGGGGGTTGGGCGCGCCCTGCAGGCTTGTGGCCCACTAGTGCAGCCCCCTGATGCATACTCAGTGCCAAAAATTCTAAAATATTCCAGAAAAAATCATACTAAATTTTCAGGGCATTCTGAGGACTTTTATTTTCAGGTCATTTTTCTATTGCACGGATAAAACAGAAAACAGGAGAATAATAGCATTTTTACTCTATTTAATCTAAATAACAGAAAGTGAAAGTTGGGTACAGGAAGTTGTGCCTTCTAAATTCATCCATCTCATGCTCCTCAAAAGAATCCATCAATAAGGTTGATCAAGTCTTATTGACATGCTTTTTCCGAAGGACATGGAACCGGAGAACTTTTGAATAACACTAAGTTTCCTCAATGGGGATATGCATGTCCCCAACAATAAGTATATCATATTTCTTCTTGGCAGTAGGTAGAGGGAATTCAAAGCCTCCAATAATAATCGTTGAAACCTTTTCAATTGAGTTGATACTATGAACTTGAGGTTGTTTCTTCGGAAAATGTACCGTATGCTCATTACCATTAACATGAAAAGTGACATTGCCCTTGTTGCAATCAATAACAGCCCCTGCGGTATTCAAAAAGGGTCTACCAAGGATGATCGACATACTGTCGTTCTCGGGAAAATCAAGAATAACAAAGTCTGTTAAGATAGTAACATTTGCAACCACAACAGGCACATCCTCGCAAATACCGATAGGTAAAGCAGTTGATTTATCAGCCATTTGCAAAGAGATTTCAGTAGGTGTCAACTTATTCAAATCAAGTCTACGATATAGAGAGAAGGGCATACCACTAACACCAGCTCCAAGATCACATAAAGCAGTTTTAACATAATTTCCTTTAATAGAGCATGGTATAGTAGGTACTCCGGGATCTCCTAGTTTCTTTGGTATTCGACCCTTAAAAGTATAGTTAGCAAGCATGGTGGAAATCTCAGCTTCCGGTATCTTTCTTTTATTTGTCACAATATCTTTCATATACTTAGCATAAGGAGGCATTTTCAGAATATCAGTTAAACGCATACGCAAAAAGACAGGTCTAAGCATTTCAACCAAGCGCTCAAAATCTTCATCATCCTTTTTCTTGGATGGCTTTGGAGGAAAGGGCATGGGTTTTTGAACCCATGGTTCTCTTTCTCTACCATGCTTCCTAGCAATAAAGTCTCTTTTATCATATCTCTTATTCTTAGGTTGTGGGTTATCAAGATCAACAGCAGGTTCAATCTCCACATCATTATCATTACTATGTTGAGCATCAACATGAACATCATCATTAATATTATCACTAGGCTCATGTTCATCACCACATTGTGTCTTAGCATCAGAAATAGAAATATCATTTGGATTCTCAGGTGTATCTATAACAGGTTCACTAGCAGTATGCAAAGTCCTATCGTCATTCTTTTTACTGCTCTTATTGGAACGACTAGGTGCATCCGTATTAACTCTCTGAGAATCTTGCTCAATTCTCTTAGGATGGCTCTCAGGATACAAAGGTTCCTGAGTCATTCTACCACCTCTAGTCACAACTTTAACAGAATGATCATTGTTCTTACTATTCATTTCATTAAGCAAATCATTTTGAGCCTTGAGTACTTGTTCTACTTGGGTAGTTACCATGGAAGCATGTTTACTAATAAGTTTAAGATCATTGACAGTTCTACTCAAATAATCACCCAAGCGATCAAGCATGTAAGCATTATGTTTCAATTGTCTACTAACATAAGCATTGAAATTTTCTTGCTTCACAACAAAATTATCAAACTCATCCAAGCATTGGCTAGCAGGCTTATTATAAGGAATATCTCCTTCATCAATTCTACGGAGAGAATTTACCTCTACTACCTGTGTCGGGTTATCAAGACCATGTATTTCTTCAATAGGTGGTAGATTCTTAACATCTTCAGCTTTAATACCTTTTTCTTTCATAGATTTCTTTGCCTCTTGCATATCTTTAGGACTGAGAAATAGAATACCTCTTTTCTTTGGAGTTGGCTTAGGAGGTGGTTTAGGAATAGTCCAATCATGATCATTGCTCAATATATTATTCAATAGTAGTCCAGCTTGTTCAACAGTTCGTTCCCTGAAAACACAACCAGCACAACTATCTAGGTGGTCCCTAGAAGCATCGGTTAGTCCATTATAAAAGATATCAAGTATTTCATTTTTCTTGAGAGGGTGATCAGGCAAAGCATTAAGTAATTGGAGAAGCCTCCCCCAAGCTTGTGGGAGACTCTCTTCTTCAATTTGCACAAAGTTAAATATTTCCTGCAAGGCAGCTTGTTTATTATGGGCAGGAAAATATTTTTCAGAGAAGTAATATATCATATCATGGGGACTACGCACACAACCAGGAGCAAGGGAATTAAACCATATCTTAGCATCACCCTTTAATGAGAAAGGAAACAACTTAAGAATATAATAATAGCGAATTTTTTCCTCATGAGTAAATAGGGTGGCTATATCATTCAATTTAGTAAGATGTGCCACAACAGTTTCAGATTCATAACCATGGAAAGGATCAGATTCAACCAAAGTAATTAACTCAGGATCGACAGAGAATTCATAATCCTTATCAGTAACAAAGATAGGTGAAGTAGCAAACTTAGGATCATATTTCATTCTAGCATTCAAAGATTTTTCTTTCCACTTGCGAAGCAATTTCTTAAGATCATCTCTATCCTTACAAGCAAGAAAGTCCCTAGCTACCTCTCCTTCCATAACATAACCTTCAGGGATATCAGGCAATTCATATCTAGGAGAGCTAGGTCTAGCAGGTGTATCATATTGTTCAGTTTCAATAATTTCATCAGATTCAGAGATATCATCAGTTTCATCATTCACTCTAGCAATTTGTTCATCAAGAAATTCACCCAGTGGCACAGTAGTATCAAGCAAAGTATCATCATAAGCATCATGCATAGCAGAAGTAGCATCATCAATTACTTGCGACATATCAGAATTACTAGCAGGTGGTGGTGTCGCAAATTTACTCGTAACAGAAGGTGAAACAAGAGCAGAGCTAGATGGCAGTTCCTTACCTGTCCTCGTGGTTGAGGGGTAGATCTTAGTTTTAGCATCTTTTAGATTCTTCATAGTGATCAACAGATATATATCCCCAGTGACTCAGAGAATAGAGCTATGCTCCCCGGCAACGGCGCCAGAAAAAGGTCTTGATAACCCACAAGTATAGGGGATCGCAACAGTTTTTGAGGGTAGAGTATTCAACCCAAATTTATTGATTCGACACAAGGGGAGCCAAAGAATATTCTCGAGTATTAGTAGCTGAGTTGTCAATTCAACCACACCTGAAAGACTTAATATCTGCAGCAAAGTATTCAGTAGCAAAGTAGTATGGAAGTAACGGTAACGATGGCAAAGTGACAGTAGCAGTGTTGTAGTGATTGTAACAGTAGCAACAGAAAAGTAACTTAGCAAAGATCAATATGGAAAAGCTCGCAGGTAATGGATCAGTGATGGATAATTATGTCGGATGGCATTCATCATGCAACAGTTATAACATAGGGTGACACAGAACTAGCTCCAATTCATCAATGTAATGTAGGCATGTATTCCATATATAGTCATACGTGCTTATGGAAAAGAACTTGCATGACATCTTTTGTCCTACCCTCCCATGGCAGCAGGGTCCTAATGGAAACTAAGTGATATTTAGGCCTCCTTTTAATAGAGAACCGGATCAAAGCATTAGCACTTAGTGAATACATGAAGTCCTCAAACTACGGTAATCACCGGAAAGAATCCCAGTTATTGTCACCCTGGGGGATGCGGATCATAACTCATAATAGGTGTCTACAACTTGCAAGATAGGATCAAGAACACATATATATTCATGAAAACATAATAGGTTCAGATCTGAAATCATGGCACTCGGGCCCTAGTGACAAGCATTAAGCATAGCAAAGTCATAGCAACATCAATCTCAGAACATAGTGGATACTAGGGATCAAACCCTAACAAAACTAACTCGATCACATGGTAAATCTCATCCAACCCATCACTGTCCAGCAAGCCCACGATGGAATTACTCACGAACGGCGGAGAGCATCATGAAATTGGTGATGAAGGATGGTTGGTGATGACGACGGCGTCGATTTCCCCTCTCCAGAGCCCAAATCAGGCTCCAGATCTGCCCTCCCGAGGAAGAACAGGAGGTGGCGGCGGCTCCGTATCGTAAAACGTGATGAATTCTTCTTCTTAATTTTTCTCTCCGTAAATAGGAATATATAGAAGTGGAAACGAGGTCGGAGGAGCAACAGGGGGCCCGCAAGCCACAGGGGCGCGCCCTAGGGGGGTGGGCGCGCCCCCCTGGCTTGTGGCCAGGTGGTGGGCCCCCAGTAGTTGATTCTTTCGCCAATATTTTTTATTAATTCCAAAAATATTCTCCGTAAATTTTCAGGTCAATCCGAGAACTTTTATTTCTGCACAAAAATAACACCAAGGCAATTCTGCTGAAAACAGCGTCAGTCCGGGTTAGTTCCATTCAAATCATGCAAATTAGAGTCCAAAACAAGGGCAAAAGAGTTTGGAAAAGTAGATACGTTGGAGACGTGTCAATGTGCGCGCGCCAAAGATGTCGGGTCACGATGCACACGATCACCTATGGGACCAAGGGCCCCTTTGTGTTTCGGCAGGGGAGAGGTCACGTTGCACAAAGAGAAGAGGTCATGAGGCAGCACGACGATGGGACGCTGGTGTTTTACCCAGGTTCGGGCCGCTGAGAAGCGTAAAACCGTACTCCTGCTTTGGTGGATTAATCAGAGGAACACGAAGCACACGCAGCGCTCAAACCCAGCAAGGTCACCTTCGGGGGAGCTGCTACGCGAGTACAAGTGTCCAAATGTCCGAATCTTGAGTTAGGTTGCCTTGGGCCTCCTTTTATAGGACAAGGGGAAACTATAGTGGCAAAACAGACATTATCTAGCGATTAGATAGGTAACAATGCTATCATACCTAACTCTGGCATTTAGGACAAAATGCCATAAATGCTAGCCTAGGTGGCGAGCGGGGGTGCATCCTCGGCAAGCTCTTACCACTGCTTAGCTGGCTATTGCTTATTGTCTCGACACGCCTCTATACGGGTGTCAAATGGTTGTAATCTGTCTTCCGGTGCGTCGCCATGTGCTTAGCAAGAGCCACTTAGCCATCTGAGGGCTCGACACCGCATCGACAATTGACTGGTGTTGCGATGCGGTGGAGCGGTGGCCGATTGGCTCGCTCCTGCCGGGGGACGGCCTGCCGGGTCTTGTTGAAGGTGTGTGCGCCTCGGTCCCCGGCAGGCATCGGGGACGTGACTGGCGTGGTTTGGGCCCGTTCTGGGCCATTGCGTCGATCTTGTCGGTGTAGCTAGCTAGCATAGGCTGCTCCTGCCGGAGTCTTGGATGTTGGCTTCGTCTCCTTGATGTGTTCCTTGATCTCAGGAAGAGCGGCTTCCCTGGCTGGGGCTGGTCTTGACAGGGTTCTACTACTACTGCATGTGCATAAGTTAGGGGCACTGGGTACCCTATTCCTAGTGCACCGACACTGGGTTAAGTGGCCTTCTCCTCTTGGCGTAGTTTTTACTTGTCCGTTTCCGTTCCCCCTACGCTTTGCTGGAAATGCCTGCCGGCGTGCGCACCCGTACCGCGAGTGCCAGCAGGAATGGATCCTTAGCAGCCTGCTGGTGGTGCCGTTGCCGACAAGGCCTCCTTGTGGTCCTTGCTGCGGCAGCCCAGGTCGCTGAGCGGGCTCGAAATGACCTGGCGCGCGGGCGATTTCGACAAGGGTCCTCTACGTGCAGGTTTTCTCACACAAGCGTTAACTCCGTAGGAGGAGAAGCTTTTAGTAGCGACGTATTTTGAAGAAAGTTTTTGCAACTTAGCTTTTCCCTTGTCGCGTTTCTCGCCGGTGAACGCATCTGTGGGTGTCCGTGCAGTTACCCCCCGGGAAGACTTGCACGCGGGGTCCCTTCTCCCTCTTAAGAACATAGAGAGGAGGAAGTCGAGCAGGCCGGGAGCCCAAGTGGTTCAACAACCATCTCTCGTAAAGGGCGCTCGCAATAGGGTCATCGCCTGGCTCTGTACAAAGGATTACATGCCTTGTCGGCACAACTTGTACACAAAAGGACAGGGGTACCGCGCCCCGCGGGCGAAACTCGCGGAAGCGCCCATGGGGTATGCGAGCTATGCATCTCGGGCGTATCTTCCGGTGGCTAGGCGGATGTTGCCGCTCTTTGCGACTCGTTTCACCTGACAGGGGCCCGGCGGCCTCATCTTTCTTGCCCTTGGCGGCGGATGTCTCAGGCAAGTCCTCAACAGGCGCATCGCGCCTTGACGCGCGCTTCCCGGAGTTCTTGCCAGACTTGCCAGGGCCAGGGTCCTTATCCTTATTCTTTCCCCCCGAGAGCTTTGCCGGTAGGAGCGAGTACCTTGTCGGCAGATGCTACAACTGCCTCCCGGAAGAGCTTGTCTATGCAGAGGACTGCGTTCTTGTTATCGGCATGGATGGTGATGATACTCATTGGCCCGACCATCTTGAGTGTGTTGTAGGCATGGTGAGACACCGCCATGAACTTCGCCAGTGCCGGACGGCCCAGTATCCCATTGTATGGCAGTGACATCTTCGCGATGTCGAACACGACCTTGTCCGTCGTGAAGTTGAGCTCGCTGCCAAACGTGACCGGCAAGGTTATCTTCCCCTTGGGCTGAGACCTCCCCCGGATGACCCCTTGGAAGGACCTTGTCTACTTGAGGTCTAAATCTGGGATTTGCAGACGCTTGATCACCTCCGGCGAGATTAGGTTTAGCCCGGCCCCACTGTCGACCAACATCTTGGTGACTATGAGGTTGCGTATTGTTGGCGATACCAACAACAACACACACCCGTCGGCAGTGATGCGGTCAGGGTGGTCCTCTATGTCAAAGCTGATGGGAGTGTTGGACCACTTGGCGGGGTTTCCTTGCCTCTGCCGCTGGTTCCGTCGCGTTGATCTCACGGGCCCACTGCTTGAGTTGCCGGTGAGAGGAGTGCAAAGATGTACCTCCGTCAATGCACATGGCGTCCATAGCCTTCTGGAATTATGGGTATTTGGACCCTTCTTTGACGTCGTCATCATCATCAGACTTGTCGTCTCGACCTCCAGCAGGCCTCTCCTTGTGTTGCTTGGCCTTGCCACGACGGCCACTGCTGCCCTTCTTGCCGGAGCCACCCGTACCATCTCGGTCCTTCTCCTTGTTATGCCTTTTCGTACTCTTGCCTCTGCTTCTCGGCAAGTTGCTCTACTTGGTGACAGTTGGAGATGTCGTGGCTCTTGGTGCGGTGGATCTTGCAGCACGGCCCGCCAGCTTTCTCTCCTGCTGCGGCCTCGTCGTCCCCGCAGCACGTGACAACGTTCTTGCCGGGCCCCTCGGACTTAGCCTTCTTGGCGAGATCGGGGTTGCCGGCTCCCTCAACAGCCATCACCGCCTTTGCCTTGCGCTTCTTATTGCGCTTCCGGCCTTTCTTCTTGGCGGCTGATGTGTCGTCATCTTTGGAGTTGACTTCCAGCGTCTTCTCCGGGGAGTCTCCTTCCCTCTTCAGCACGCACGCATTTGTCAGTCAGATCGTACATCTCGACGACATCTCGCACCATGTTGATGCTCATTTCCTCCCACATCCGCCGATTGCGCACGTTCGTGTGGAATGCGGCAATCATGGCGGCGGGATGGATGTTTGGGATGTTGTGGTGCACGTGGCTGAACCTCTGGATATACTTCCGGAGGGTCTCGCCATCCCTCTGGGGGAGCACGTGCAGGTCGCTGGACTGCCCTAGGAGCTGGTGGCCCCCATGGTATGCGCCAACGAACTGATTGCACAGATCTGCCCAGGAAGAGATGGATCCCTCCGGCAGATTCATCAGCCAACTCCTCACATTGGGCTTGAGCGCCAGCAGGAAGTAGTTGGCAAGTATCTTCTCGTCCCGTCCCCCGGCGGCCTGCACGGTGATGGTGTAGATGCCGAGGAACTCCAATGGGTTGATCTTGCCGCCGTATTTGTCGGGTAGCTCGGGCTTGAAGGCCCTGCTGGAAGGCCAACAGACCTATCATAGCTCATGGGTGAACGCCAGGCATCCCACTGTTGGGAATATGCCCTAGAGGCAATACTAAAATAGTTATTATCATATTTCCTTGTTCATGATAATCGTTTATTATCCATGCTATAATTGTATTGATTGGAAACTCAGATACATGTGTGGATACATAGACAACACCGTGTCCCTTGTGAGCCTCTACTAGACTAGCTCGTTGATCAAAGATGGTTAAGGTTTCCTGACCATGGACATGAGTTGGCATTTGATAACGGGATCACATCATTAGAAGAATGATGTGATGGACAAACACTCAACCGTAAGCATAGCATTTGATCGTTCTAGTTTATTGCTACTGCTTTATCCATGTCAAGTATAAGTTCCTACGACCATGAATCATGCAACTCCCGAACACCGGAGGAATGCTTTGTGTGTATCAAACGTCACAATGTAACTCGGTGACAATAAAGGTGCTCTACAGGTATCTCCGAGGGTGTCTGTTGGGTTGGTGTGAATCGAGACTGGGATTTGTCACTCCGTATGATGGAGAGGTATCTCTGGGCCCACTCGGTAATACAACATCACAAGAAGCTTCCAAGCAATGTGACTATGGAGTTAGTCACGAGATCCTGTATTACGGAACGAGTAAAGAGACTTGCCAGTAACGAGATTGAACTAGGTATGGAGATACCGACGATCGAATCTCAGGCAAGTAACATACCGATGGACAAATGGAACTGTATACGGGATTATCTGAATCCTTGACATCGTGGTTCGACCGATAAAGATCTTCGTAGAATATGTAGGAACCAATATGGGCATCCAGGTACCGCTATTGGTCATTGACCGTAGAGTTGTCTCGGTCATGTCTACATAGTTCTCGAACCCAAAGGGTCTGCACACTTAACATTCAGTGATGATTTGGTATTGTTGAGTTATGTATGTTGGTGACCGAAGGTTGTTCGGAGTCCCGGATGAGATCCCGAACATGACGAAGAGCTTCAGAATGGTCTGGAGGTAAAGATTGATATATAGGAAGTTGGTATTCGAGTTCCGGAAAGGTTCCGGAACCTACCAGTTTTGTGACGGAGATGCCGGAAGTGTTCCGGGGGTCCACCGAGAGGGTCCACCTGCCCCGGAGGGCCCCATGGGCTGGGAGAGGGGGCGC
Organism: Elymus sibiricus; assembly: GCA_039707655.1. NCBI lineage: Eukaryota > Viridiplantae > Streptophyta > Magnoliopsida > Poales > Poaceae > Elymus > Elymus sibiricus. The sequence continues at coordinate 208,689,532 of CM077663.1, forward strand.
ACCAGCCCCTGGTGGGCTGGCCGCCCCTCCCACCTAGGCCCATGCGGCTGGATGTGGGGGGCGAGGCCCAAAGGGGGGCGCCACCCCTTGCCTTGGGTGGCAAGGCACCCTTTGGCCACTACCCCAACCCTAGGGGAAACCCTAGGGCGGCCGCCTCCTCCTCTCCCCCTATATATATGTGCGGGGAGGGAGGGCTGCAGCACTACAAGCCACGATGCAACCTCTCCCTCCCCCTCTAGATCAGTTTCTCCTCTAGATTGCCGTTGTAGCGCTTGGCGAAGCCCTGCTAGGACAGCTCCACCACCACCGCCACAACGCCGTCGTGCTGCCAGAGAAATCATCTACCTATCCGCCCTCGCTTGCTGGATCAAGAAGGCGGAGACGTCATCGAGCTGTACATGTGTTGAATGCGGAGGTGTCGTCCATTCGGCGCTAGATCGGGACCGATCGTGATTGGATCGCGGGACGGATCGTGATTAGATCACGAAGACGTTCGACTACATCAACCACGTTTCTTAACGCTTCCCGCTTAGCGATCTACAAGGGTATGTAGATGCACTCACCCTCTCGTAGCTGTTGATCTCCATAGATAGATCTTGGGTGTTCGTAGGAAATTTTTTGTTTCCCATGCAACGTTCCCCAACATCCACCTCATAAGGCAGGTTGCCGGGGACCCCTGGAGTGGGATCGTCGACGGCATGGTCCGCGCGGCTGTCGGACTGATGGCGGGTTTCACACTGCCTCTTGATAGTTGTGTGGGCAGCCTCCTTGCGCCTGTCCTTCAAGATTTGACGCTGATCTTGGTCCCACCACGGGTCTGGCGAGGCGTACGATACCTCGTCCTGGACATCGGTTAGGCGGGAGGTCCGCTATGGGGGTGACTGGACCATGGGCGCCTCGCCAGGTTGCGTCCAGTGGCTGGGCCTCCCGGAGCAGCATGGCGTGCATGTGATGGCCCTGCCCCCGTCGGCTTGTCGCGATTTGCGAAGCTCAGCAAACTCTGTATGGTTGCCCTCCAGTCCTCCATCTTCTCTCACGCCGGCGGAAAGTTCAGCAGTAGCCGTGCTTGCGCCAGGGCTTCTTCCGCGGTTCTGGGAATGGAGCGGTGCAAGGCGTGGGTGGCGCTCTTACTCCCGACAGTGTCGGGAGGAGCGCTACCTCGGCCCGTCGCGCACTATTCGTCCGTGTTGGGAGGTTGCTATCGAGCTCGGCCCTGTGCGTCTTGAGAGTGGCGCACAGGGGTCTTGTCCGCGTGCCGCCCTGGGTCGCCGCCTCGGGCGTGCTGGTCACGGTCGTCCCACAAAGGTCGCGGTGGGGGTGCCGTCGCCGCTGGCGCCGCAACGTCTTCCCCGTCCGCTGCCATCGGGTCCTGTCTCCTAGCGACGGCAGGGTCCGGGTCGCGATTCCCGGAGTCTTGTGCAGGGTCGGCGTCGCCAGCGACCGCCTGAGAGGGCTGCCGGGCCACGGACGGGAGGGGCATCGCCGCTGGCTTGTTCTTCTTGGGAGCCATTGGCGTCGCCGGAGTTGCTGGTGAAGGCATGCAGAAACCAGCAAGGATTCACGCACCGAGCCCCCTGCCTGGCGCGCCAAAGATGTCAGGTACGACAATCTATGGGACCGGCTGGGTCCCTTAGTGGTTTGGCTGGCGGGCTGTGGCACGCAAAGGGCGTTACTGATTCCTGCACGTACGCCTGGGTTTACACAGGTTCGGGCCGCCGGAGCGTAAAACCCTACATCCTGTGTTTTTGATGGATTATGAGTGTTCAAAGTACAGGGTGCAACAACCCCGACAAGAGGTCCCTTGGGAGTGCACCTACGCGTGTAGAATGAACGGAGTGTCGACCTTTCTAAAGGTAGCCATGGGCCTCCTTTTATAGACAAAGGGGTTACCACGGTGGCAAGATGGTCTTTTTATCTAGTGAACAGTGGCCACTGTCCCTCTGCCAGAATGCCAGCAGAGGTGGTAGTGGGAAATGCCTAACCCTGACAGACTAGGACAGGCGCATTGAATACGCCATGAGGTGTCAAGCTGGCGACGTTCCCCGGAAAGGACTGCATCTCCTTCTGTGTCGTTCGCCCAGCTACCTTCTATTCTTACGCCACGCCACGGGACGGGTGTCGTTAAAGCTGTTGTAATCTCCTTAGGCCGCCATGCGCCCCGTCTGGCTCCACCTACACGCCTGCTCGCTTGCCACCCGGTGTAGACAACCAGCCTGGCGACGTGGAGTTAGGCCTTGGCGTGCGCGCGCGTCCTTGAGTCCCCGGCAAGGCGTCCTGCCGGGTTTACTAGGTCTTTGCTTGGTGGAGTTGGATGAATGCTTCTGTTCGGCAAGGTCTTACCGGCCTAGGGGTCGCGGGTGTCTGGTGCACAAGTCAGGGTGCTAAGGGCCCCATTTCTTGGTACACCGACAACCTTGGGCATATCATCTCTGCCGAGGGCATTAAGGTGGATCCTGAGAAGATTGAGGCCATTGTGAAGTGAGAGCCTCCTCAGAATGGCAAGCATCTTCGAAGCTTCCTCGGGCTTGCAAGCTACTGCAGAAGATTCGTGGAAAACTTCTCCAAGATTTCTAAGCCTTTGTCTAATCTCCTCGAGAAAAATGTCAAATATGTGTGGACTCCTGAGTGTGATGTGGCGCTCAATACACTCAAGGAAAAGCTGACTTCAGCTCCAGTTCTCACTCCTCCTGATGAATCCAAACCACTCCAAGTGTTTTGTGATGCTTCCCTCCAAGGTCTTGGTGGTGTTCTCATGCAAGACAGAAAAGTGGTAGCTTGTACCTCGCGTCAGCTGAACCAAGGAGAAGAACTACCCCACTCACAATCTTGAGTTGGCGGCAGTTGTTCATCCTCTGGTAACCTGGAGACACCTCTTGTTGGGAAGGCCAGTTGAAGTGTTCACTGACCACAAGAGCCTAAAGTACATTTTCACTCAACCCAATCTCAATCTCCGGCAAACACATTGGGTGGAAATGATCCAGGAGTACAACCCGAGCATTGAGTATAATCCAGGCAAAGCAAATGTGATTGTAGACGGTTTGAGCAGAAAGGCGTACTGCAACAGTCTTATTCTCAAGCCTTTCCAACCTAAGCTTTGTGAAGCGTTCCACAAGCTCAACCTCCAAGTAGTTCCTCAAGGGTTTCTTGCCAACCTTCAAGTTTCTCCTACTTTGGAAGATCAAATTCGCCAAGCTCAACTTCTCGATGCTATAGTAAAGAAGGTGAAGATAGGTGTGGCCAAGAGCATTCCAAAGTATAAGTACTTCCGTGTTGATGACAAAGACACCTTGTTCTTCAAGGACCGTCTTGTGATTCCAAAAGGAGAGCTCAGGAAAGTTATCATGGACGAAGCACACAATTCTCTCCTCTCTAGTCATCCTGGTAGTTCCAAGATGTATCAGGATCTCAAGCAAACCTTTTGGTGGACGCGCATGAAGCGTCAGATTGCCCGGTTTCTGAATGAGTGTGATGTGTGCCGCAGAGTGAAGGCGGAACATCAACGTCGAGTTGGTCTTCTTCAGCCTTTGCCTATCCCAGAGAGGAAATTCAATCACATTGAGATGGATTTTGTCACTAGATTTCCTAAGTCCAAGAGAGGTAATGATGCCATCTTTGTGGTCATTGACAAGCTCACCAAAGTTGCCCACTTCCTTCCGGTCAAAGAATCTGTCACGCCAGCTCAGCTGGCAGAGCTGTACACATCAAGGATAGTTTCTTTGCATGGTATTCCTCAGCTTATATCTTCAGACCGTGGAAGCATATCTACTTCCAAGTTCTTAGATTCCTTTCAGTCAGCCATGGGTACCAAGATCTGTTTCAACACAGCTTTCCATCCTCAGACAAGTGGTCAAGTAGAGAGAGTCAATCAAATCCTTGAAGACATGTTGAGGGCATGTGTTATCTCCTTTGGCATGATGTGGGAAGATTGCCTCCCGTTTGCCGAGTTCTCCTACAACAATAGTTTCCAAGAAAATTCGGGCAAGGCCCCATTTGAGATTTTCTATGGCAGGAAGTGCCGTACCCCGCTCAATTGGTCTGAAACTGGTGAGCGCCAAATTCTCGGCAATGACATGATCACTGAAGCAGAAGAAATGTGCCGTGTCATTCGTGAAAATCTCAAAGCAGCTCAATCCCACCAGAAGAGCTATTATGATAGCAAGCATCATGACATGGCCTTTCAAATCGATGACTTCGTCTATCTCCGAGTGTCTCCCATGAAGGGCACTCAACGCTTTGGCATCAAAGGAAAGCTTGCACCACACTTTGTGGGTCCTTTCAAGATTGTGGGCAAAAGAGGCGACTTTGCCTACCAACTCGAGCTTCCTTCCAATTTCTCTAATGTGCATGATGTCTTTCATGTCTCTCAACTCCACAAGTGTTTCAAGACTCCTGAGCATATTGTTGATTTCCAAGACATTGATCTTCAAGCAGACCTATCAAATCGTGATCATCCACTTGCTATCCTTCAAGAGACTGAGCGCAAGACTCAAACAAGTCTATCAAGATCCTCAAGGTAAATTGGTCACATCATTCCGACAAAGAAGCCACTTGGGAACGTGAGGACCGTCATTCTGAATATCCTGAATTCTTCCGTTCCTAGATCTCGGGACGAGATCTTCTTGTAGAGGGGGAGAGTTGTAATAACCCAAGAGCATCTTTCCAAACCTTGTAACCAATTCCATGTAAACCTTGCATGCCATGTCAACTTTGGTTTGAGTTAATAAAATTTGCTTCATGATTTAACTTGTGCATCATGGCATCATGTCATTCATTTACTTTTGTTGCATCTTGTTGTGTGGAAACCCAAGTGGCATGTCCTTGTGTGAAGCCCCCCTTTTTTAAGTGCTTTGAGTTATACCCCATCTCTCTTTTTTCAAAATTCATGAAATGTTGTGATTTTGCTTTACCCAAGTCCTTCCTGGAAATGTTGCTAAGTTCTCAAATATTCTGCTTGGGTTTTTAAAATATATCTTATCCATGTGCTACCTCCTTGCCTTTTATCATTAACATATATGCTTGGCTTTATAAATAAAGGGCATTTTATTTTATCCCTCTTAAAAATGCCCAAACCAATCCTATTAATTAGTGCATGTTTTTGTGAGCTCAAAACTATTTTTAGTTCAACTTTAGCCCCTTCCCTTCCTCTGGTTCAAATTGTTTGGAAACAATGTTTTTTAAAAAGGAGAAGGCCAGGGAAGAAGAGGCCCAGCGCTAGCCAGTTTGCCCGCAGCCCCCCCCCCCACCCCCCCACCTGGACCTCTTTTCCTCCCAGTCTAGCTAGCCCAATGCCTACCTGCTCCTCCTGACACCGTCTTCCACCTGCAGCAGAGAGAGCGAGCGCACACCGTGAAGTTCATCACGGACGCCCAGGCCGTCATGTCTCGCCCCCCGATTTAACCTCGACGTCCGCTCCCAGGTTCCTAGGGTTTCTCGTCTCCGCCGCCACCCAGGGGCTTCTCCCCTCTCCTCGTTTTCTTGCCCCCGAGAGAGAGAGCGGAACAGAGTCCGCGCCCCGTCGCCAGGAGCCATCGGGCCGGAGCCAGTCGTCTGCTTCCTCTATGCCAGTGAGGGATCATCAAGACCGAGTTGCTGCTCCGCTGGTCTTGCTCTTGCTTCGGATCTATTCTCTCCCGAGCACACCGAAGATCAGGAGGTCCCCACCGTCGAACCCGCCCGCGTTCGGCCTTGTCTTCGTGGCTGGGTGAGCAGCACCTCCATCCCCGTCCTTTTCCCTGTTGTTAGCTCCCCATAGACGTTGTCGTTTTCATGCCATCGCCGTGCCCTCCGTGCTCCGTTAGAAGGTGCTACTTTGGCTTCAATTTGACACTGAACGCGCTCCCGAGCCGTTCCGCAGGCACAGTCCATGCCCGTAGCTCGCCGTAGGCCTCGCAATGCGCTCGTTTGTGCGCCAGCCGTCCCGCCTCGCCTCGCCGCGCCATGGCCCCAAGTTGAGCTCCAGCTCAAGCTCGAGCGCCTCCCTAGCTTGCCTTTGCCGTCGAGTCCTTCGCGGGAATGGATCGGCCTTCTATTTACACAGACCCGCTGCTGGTTGTCCACTCCGGTGGTCACCGGAGAGCGCGCGGCCGCCGTCGTGTGTTTTCCTGCCGCGGTGGAGGGAGGTCCCTTCCAGTCTGTTCAAAGGGGGCGTTTTGCCCTTCTGGATCAAGCCCAGTGCTGTGGCCCAGTGGTCAACGCGCCCGCTCGGCCACGAGAGGTCTCGGATTCGATCCTCCCCCCGAGCCCTTTTTCATTTCCCTCTGATTTAATCGAGAGTGGCTGACAGTGGGGCCTGGACCCACTTGCCAGGCTGGCAAGCCCCGATGCCACTTCTAGTGGACCCCACCATTTTTTATTATTATTTATTTCATTTATTTCCTCTGACAATCCAGTATTGCCATTTAGGGAATTATTCCTTTTTCTGGTAGTTTCCATTTCAATAATTTTCCTGTTAGGGCAAGTCCAATTCTGGACTATTCCATTTATGGAATTGCCATTTCTGTCAACTGCCATTTTAGGCAGGGAATGACTTGTTGCACTTTGTGGGGATTTTTCTATAGTACACTATACGTATTATATATGAAAATGGGGTAGAAAAAATCCAATGAATCCAGTTGTGGTATTAGTTTTGTCATTTGAGCAAGTTTGTGTGAAAGCTATTTTTGCTAAGATGCCATCTTGTCTATTTTCTGTGAATTAATCCATGCACCTTTTGAAATAGTTGCAAACATGAAATATGCCCTTGGACATGTGTGCTAGCCCCTGGTATTTTTGGTTGCTATAGAAATCTATGTGTAGGTGTTGTTTTCTTGCTGCCAACATGCTATAAAATACTTCTGTTTTGACGTGCCCAAAATAATTCTAAGTCTGGAATCTGCTATATTTTGTTGCCATGTTTCCTTGTGAATTGACATGAATATACAACACCTTTGTGGTTGGTCCAATAGAGTGACTTGTTAAGCATGTTGTCTACTACAATGTTGTTAAGTTTCATGCCCTTATATGTCCTGTAGTTTATAGCTTTCTTGTTGTCAATATGCCTTCAGGTTAAAAATTGGGTGTGGAAACTGCTAATTTTCACAAAGTCATAAATGTTGTTCCAATAGCCATCTTGTGAGCTCATTTGCTATTGATCCATGCTTTCATTCAATTTGTTGCCATGAGATGAATTGTTGTGCATCATGTTGCCTACATCCCCAGGTCCTCGTTGTGCATTTTAGTGTGTTGTAGCTTGTTGATGTGTGGGTTGCAATATGCCAATTAGTGGCATATTTGGGATGCCAAGGAATTTCCCATAGCCTCTCTCAATCTTTGATTTGTCTCTGTTACCGTTCGTACCTTGTCATGAGTGTCCCGAGAGTTCCGTAACTCTGATAGTAACGTTCTTCATATGATTTTGCATCGTTTTCATGAGTTGCATTCATTTTTGACATGATAATGCATATAATAATTACTCATGTTGCTGTAATGACAAGAATACCAAATAACTAATAATTGCATGTAAGGTATCACTTGGTCCATGTCTACATGGATCAAGACTTCACTTAATATGACTAGATAGGATTGCCATGTTAAACACTTCAAATTGGTCATGCATCATTCTTGGTTGCGCAGCGCACCTTGCTTGTATGTTTATTTGGTGTTGTTTCTTCTATGGGTAGACCCGAGTGATGAGACTGAGTTCGAGGATCCTGGCGAGAACACCTACGAGGACCCAGGTCTTTATCCCTCTGAAGACCCTCCAGGCAAGATGAACGTTACCCAGATCCCGATACTATTTTAGCTATGCTAGTTGTCTCGCTTCTATCATTATGTCTCGTTAATTACCTACCACTTGAATGTGAAGCCTCCCAGCATTGCCATGAAAAGCCTCTAACCCCTCCACTACCTAGCAAACCATTGAATGGCTAAGATAGCGCTTGCTCGGCCCCTTCTTATAGCGTTGCTAGTTGCAGGTGCAGGTTGTTTCCATGTGGTAACATGGATATCTAGGGATATCACCTTATTTATTGCTATTTAATTTAATGCACATATATACTTGGTATAGGTGGAAGGCTTGGCCTTTTGCTCGGTGATTTGTTCCACTTTTGCCGCCCTAGTTTCCGTTACCGGTGTTATGTTCCATGTTGAGTGCTCCTAACATGCTTGGGGTTGTTATGGGGACCCCCTTGATAATTCGTTTTGGGATAAATTCTTCCGGCAAGACCCAACATTGGTACTATATATGCTTAACAACCTAATAAAAATGCATAGGGCTTAGCTAGCCCATGGATAATTAATCAACCCCCCGGGCCAGTGCTCCTCATGAGTGTTGGTCCAAACTAGAGTCGTGTGCGGGGCCAACCCGGGGCAACTCGGGAGATTTCTATCAGGCCATTGTACGATGTGCTCATCCAGTCGTGTCTTGAGAACGAGATACGCGGCTCCTATCGGGTTCGTCGACACGTCGGGCGATCTTGCTGGATTTGTTTTACCTTTCTTGAATGTCTTGTGCGCGGGATTCCGAGGATACCTTGGGCTATCTCGAGGTTGAGGTTTTCCATGCAGCTTGTGGTTAGTTTGTGATGGATGAGTTGGAACACCCCTCCAGGGTTAAATCTTTCTGAAAGCCCTGCCCGCAGTTATGTGGCAACTTGGAAATTGTTTAACATCCGGTTATAGTAAACTTGAAGTAAACTCAATTAAAATACACCAACCGTGACCGTCTCTTTTCCAGGGAGTCGGAAAGAGAACACGGTGGGGGTTATGTTTGACTCATAAGTAGGTGTTCAGGATCACTTATTGATCATAACTAGTACTCGTCCGACATGCGTAGATTCTCATCTTACTCTTGTACTCCTAAGTTAGCCACTCAAATAACTGCTTAGTGCCGCTGCAAACCTCACCACTTAACCATACATTACCCACCAGCTTACATAGTCTCGGTACCCGGGTTATTGAGATTGTTGAGTCCCTGTGGCTCACAGATTACTACAACAATATAGGTACAGGTACAGATGAGTTCGATCCAGTTGACGCTTCCCAGCTCCAGTGGGAGTTCGACGAGGAGCATGGGCGTATGTACGTGACTTACCCGGACGAGTAGGGGAGCTACTTGGTCTTCTTCCTGGGCTTAGCGAGATAGATATCATTTGCTTTTTGTCGTTTGATTTCGTTCGTAGTCGGACCCTGCACTTCTGGATGATTGTATGGATTTTGGTACTTTAGCATGTGGCGAGTGTAAGCAACTCATATGCTCATCTCCTCTCTTACATGTATTGCGATGATGTCTATAGTTGAGAAACGACGAGATACGCTTCTATCCCTATCAAGGCCCTGGGCTCGAATAAGGATAGGACCGCACCTTAGGCGTTACAAGTTGGTATCAAACTTCGTGTTGTGGAGTTGAACCAAGAAGTTTGTAAGGGCAAGAAGATTGATACGTCTCCAACGTGTCTATAATTTTTGATTGTTTCATGCTGTTATATTATCATTCTTGGATGTTTTACGGTCATTTTATAGCAACTCTATGTCATTTTTTGGGACTAACCTATTGACATAGTGCCAAGTGTCAGTTGTTGTTTTTTGCTTGTTTTTTACTTCGTAGAATATCAGTACCAAACGGAGTCCAATCGCGATGAAACTTTTTGGAGATTTTTTTTGGACCATAAGATATCCAGGGAGTGAAAGAAGTACCTGGGAGGAGGCCCATGGGGCCCACAAGACACCAGGGAGCGCTAGAGGCCCCCGGCGTGCCCTGGTGGGTTGTGGTGGCCTCGGGACCCCCCCTCCACCGCCTCTGAGCTCTATAAATACCCAAATATTCCAGAATCCCTAGAGGAGTCGAAGAAAAATACTTACAGCCGCCACAAGTTCCAGAACCGCAAGATCCAATCTAACACAATCACGGAGGGGTCCATCACCATCATTGGTGCCTCTCCGATGATGCGTGAGTAGTCCACCATAGACCTACGGGTCCGTAGGCAGTTGCTAGATGGCTGTAACATCCCAAATTTTGGAATGTTATATTAATTAATTGAATGATTGATTGTTTGAATGATTGTTTGAAATTGAGTGAAATTAGAAACTTTCTTTGAAACTTTGAATGAGAGGTAATAAAATGACTTTCCCCTTGTCTTTGAATTCAAATTTCATCAATGAGAGAAGATGACATGACTTCTTAAAATGATGGACTTGAACTTTTGGATTTGCAAAAACTATTGAAAATTTTCTGGTTGGAATCCATTTCATTTTTGGCTCTATTTCAAAGTTTGAATGAATTCAAATCCCCTTGCCCAAATTCAAAATCTGAGAGGAGCAACATGACACTCCAAACTAGGGGCAGGTTTGAATTATATTTTAATTTATAAAAAACTCAGAAGACCATTTTGAAAATATTTCATAATAGGATTTCAAAGCCATTTTGAAGTGGTTTTCAAAATTTATTTTTCTCCCAAAATAAAATACATGGAAAATAGGGTAAAATGATTCCCTTCAATATAAAAATGGAGAAAAGTGAATTTTAAATCATATTGGTATTTTCAAAATATTTTATTGCATTTTATTTGCAACAGTAGCACTGTTTAAATTATTTAAATATTGGAGGATTTTATTTGACAGTGAAAATATGTTCATGTGGTAGGAAATATTTTTCTGGTCATTTTGATATATAATATGTCTATATAAAAGTATTATAGATTTTCTTTTATTTGACTTTCCTTTTCTGTTTTTAATAAAAACAGGGAAAGTTTCTTTTAATAGGAAAACCCCGAGGCCCATTTGGAATAGTACCATGGCCCACTCCCCTCGCGGTCGACCGAATCCCCGTGGGATCGGCCACCGATCCTTTCCCGATTCGCTCACCCTCACTGACAGCGGGGACCACGCCCGACTGCCTCCTCCCCTCGGTCATCCCCTTCCTTCTTTCTCCCCCTCCTTCCTTCGCCGGCGACCGCCTCGGATCCGACGGGATCTCGTCGATTCCCTTCCCTCCGAGCACCCCGAGACCCCCTATATAAACCCCCTACTCCCCCGCACTCCGTTCCCCCCAAACCCTCGTGTATCCATCGCCAGAGCTCCATCCACGCCCATGCCGGAGTTCCTCCCCACCAGCGTAGCGTCCCGAGCTCATAGCGCTCGCCCCTGACCTCCTTTCCCGACGCTGTCATCACCAATCTTCACCGGAGGAGCTCCGCCGTCGCCTGGTCGCCTTTGCCGTCGCGCCCGACCACCGAAGCCCCGTCCTCGAGCCGTCACCGCCGTCAGGACATTGCCGGAGCTCCCCTCCTCCGCGGTGAGCACCGGGACCTCTCCCCACTGTCCGATCGCAATCTACGGCGTAGATTAGAAGGAGCGTACCCCTTCGGTTTTTCTAAGTAAACCGGTCGGTTTTCTTATTTAGTAATTAGCCGAACTGTTTTCTGCTATGTTGCGACCGTTCGTTCGTTAGTTCTAGCAACGCACACCCCGCAACCACTCATAGAACGCCACGTGGCCTCACCGTTCGTTAGTTAGGATTTTCTTTTCTGTTTTTAATTTCAGAAACAGAATAGTTTCTGTGTTTGCAAATTGGATATCTCCTAGGATTTTTAGTGTTTTGATTTGATTCTTTTTATAATTGTGTCACAAATTTATTTTAGTTTCTGTAGATATAAAGTTTGACCATATTTGAATATTTTAAACTTGAATTCAAACATATTTGATTCAATTCTTGTTTTGTGAATATCTTGAGTTTAAAAATAGATTTTTAGTTGATTCTTTTTGCTACTAGTCACTAGTGACTTTATTTAACAGTAGGTAGAATTTGAGAATTTTTAGAATATTTTAAATTAGGATTTTTAACAAAACAGATTCTGTTTTAGTTCTTTTTAGGTTTATTTCTATTTCTTTTGTTTTAATTGTTTTCAATTTGTTTTCTTTTATATTAGTTGACAGGTTTTACTTTGTGTTCTGTTAGTTAGCAGTAGTATTTCGACCAAGTTTATTTTTATGTTATTTATGATTTTTGATTTCATGAAATCAATTCCAATTCAATCATAACTTGCAAATTGATTCCAATGCTAGTTTAATTTTTTTTTTGAAAATATTTTCTCTAAATTGTTTTGTAGTTTTATTATTTTGTTAACCATAATTTAGACCAGACGCAATTTGTATTATAATTGAAATTGTTTGTGGATTAACTCTAGGTTAATTTTGGTTAGGCCATAAGAAGTGTTTAATGAAAAACTTGTCAATTAGTTCTTTTGTTAAATAAAGGTTTATGAGAAAATACTTTTGTTAGATTTTACTTTGTTGTGTCTTGTTGCTATTGAAAATAGGATTATTTATAGGAAAACTACCCTTGGTTGTTTTGATGAAGGTTTGTTGTTTTAACTTTTGTCTTAAGTATTTCCTTCATCACAACCCTATTGTGTTTAGTTTTTGTGTTGCTTATTGTTTGATAGAATGGATTGCTAGAAGTGTTTGCTTATGAGTGTAATGTTTGATTATATAGATTTCATCAGAGAGTGACGAATAGTTCTATCAAGTTATTCTTGAGAGCGATACTATCTTCATCAACCTCACCAGGCAAGTTCACATTGATCATGTTTTACCTATTGTTTTATTGCATTAGTTCAACCTTCTCCACCATTGCATGCAAAGTAGGTACTTGGAAACTTGGTTCTTGAGTATTATCATGTGGTAGGCACCCATAAACCTTTTGTTACTCTGTCCTCGGGAACGTTATTTTTATTTTGCTATGCTTTTAGTAGACGGGGTTTGGTTGAGTGTTTACCATGAGAGTTGTGAGAATTAATTGATGATCAAGACCTCAAGACTTCAAGAATTATTTTTCAAGACCTCATGATGCAGTTTACCTCTGGGTGGATGTTGGTTGAACGGCGCCCTGGAGAAACCAGTGGTTAGCCTAGATGTTGCTGGAGAAGTGCCAGTATTCACACGGAAAGGTCCACCCAGGCACGAAGAGATGGATGGATACTTCAAGTCCCGAGGCTTACCTGCACAGCCACAAGCCATTATAGGCTCTGGCTTGGTTGGACATCATGGCGACTCTGGACGGACGGTGCTACGAGATGTAGAAGAAAGGTAGGAATGGATGGGCACCGGCAGTGGCTCAGAGGAACCCTTTGGAGGACCATGTTTTGATCATCCGATTCTCAAACACCCTGAAGTGCGAGGACTTCAATGAAGGCGATCAAATCTTGTGGGGAACGTGTGCAAAACTCTGCAGAGCACCAAGCCTAATCGATTAGCCGTGTCCACTGTCATGGACAACTTGAGCCAAAGGAACTGAAACTATCAGGAACTCTCAACACACAAATAATTATAATGATGAGGGTGTTATTGTTAACTTGGGTATGAGAAATGGTTGGCGGAACCTTCTCATTAATCAACCAACGTTGTAGTAATAATTTTTGCTTTGCCCCCTCTCTTGTTGTAGGAAAAAATTGCTTTACGCAAAAACTTAAACTTACAGCCCCACCTTCCATATATGCATATAGTATAGATGATTATTGTTCACCCCTCTCTTTTGTGACTTGCCGGTATATTCAATATGCTGACCTACACGGCTGCAACGTCTTATGTTGCAGATACTTTTCTACGACGAGTAAGAGTACGATTCCGGGTTACGGTCTACACTCAACCTGCCATTGGTGTTATTGGGACTCCACTCCCGTTGACTGTTTCTGCTGAGATTTTGAGGTATATATCAGTTTACATTAATTACATGTGATTGCACTTTGATATATACATTGATGTACTGTGTGTGCCAGCATACTGATCCAGGGATGGCATGGTCACACAGAGCCTTGACTCGTTTTGAGCCTGGACGCTACAATGGCTTTCTCTCTCTCTTTTGATTCTCAGTACAATGGTCTCTTGGAGATCTATTTGATGTAATGACTTTTTGCAGTATGTTTGTTGGGATCCGATGAATTTTGAGTTCATGATCAGTTTCTATCCATGAATATTATTTGAGTCTTCTTTGATCTCTTATATGCATGATTACTTATAGCCTCGTATTTCTTCTTCGAATCTTTGGTTTAGTTAGGCCAACTAGATCGATATTTCTTGCCATGGGAAGAGGTGCTTTGTGATGGGTTCGATCTTGTGGTGTCCTCTCCGAGTGACAGAAGGGGCAGCAAGGCACGCATGTATCATTGCTATTAAGGATAACAAGATGGGGTCTATTCCTACATGAATAGATCTTGTCTACATCATGTCACCGTTCTTATTGCATTATTCCATTTTCCATGAACTTAATACACTAGAAGCATGCTGGATAGCTGTCGATGTGTGGAGTAATAGTAGTAGATGCAGAATCGTTTCGGTCTACGAATCTTGGACTTGCTGCCTATATAATGATCATCGCCTTGGATATTGTCATGATTATTTGATCTTCTATCAGTTGCCCAATAGTAATTTGTTCACCCACCGTGTGCTATACTCATGAGAGAAGCCACTAGTGAAACCTACGCCCCCCGGGTCTAATTTTCCAACATATTGCTTTCCGATCTATCTTTTGCCGCTTTTTGTTTTCAAATATATTATTCAAAAACCCAAAAATACCTTGCTGCACTTTTTATTTGCCTATTTTATTTTGTGTTCTTGTGCGATCTATCTATCCAATCTATTACAATCTAATCTATCTTTTTACCGTGGAGAGATTGACAACCTCTCTTACACGTCGGGTTGCAAGTATTTGTTCTTTGTGTGCAGGTATCGTTTACATAGTGTTTTGTGGTTCTCTTACTGGTTTAATAACCTTGTTTTCATAACTAAGGGAAATACTTACCATAGCTGTGCTGCATCATCCCTTCCTCTTTGGGGAAATACCGACGCAGTCTCAAGCCACGTCAAAGGAATTTCTGGCGCCATTGTCGGGGAGACATCTTCAACATCTATCAGGTTCCTAATCACAAATGTCATCTCCTTGCAGTTTACATTATTTGCCATTTGCCTCTCGTTTTCATCTCCCCCACTTCACAAAATTTGCCGTTTAATTCGCCCTCTTTCTCGTTCGCCTTTTTCTCACCGGATCTCTTTTTGTTTGCTTGTTTGCTATCCATGCTTGTGTTTCCATGTGCCTTCTATTTGCTTGCATCTTCGCTTGCTAAAAATCTAATGATATGGATCCTAATCCACTTGCTAATCTTTTCAAAAGACCAAATTATGATGAACCAATTGCTAGTGGGTTGAGTGCACTTAATTATCTCTATGAAGTTTTGTTTTAAAATCATGAATCTGAAATTTTTGATGAAGTGTTGAAAGAAGAAATTTATAAGTTGATTCATGATAACTCCTTGATTGAAAAGCATGATTGCAATGATGTTACTATAAGTTCTATTAATGCCAATTATGTTAATGATATACAAAACTACAAGCTTGGTGATGATAATTTTGTCATGTCCACTTGTCCACTTCTTATTGCAATGATCATGATTGGGGTGATAATGCTTCTTATGATCTTGAAAATTTATTTAAGCCTCATGTTGAATATGTTATTGATAATAATGTTTGCAATAGTATCGAAAGTGGGTTTGGGAGAGCGTCAACTTTAGGTAAAAAGAATCGCACATATTTGGAGAGTGTTCGATCTTATGAATTTTTTGATAAAAGTGGGTTTGGAGAGGTTTGATACATCTCCAACGTATCTATAATTTTTGCTTGTTCCATGCTGTTATATTATCATTCTTGGATGTTTTACAATCATTTTATAACAACTTTATATCATTTTTGGCACTAACCTATTGACATAGTGCCAAAGTGCCAGTTGCTGTTTTTTGCTTGTTTTTTACTTCGCAGAATATCAGTACCAAACGGAGTCCAATCGCGACGAAACTTTTTGGAGATTTTTCTGGACCAGAAGACACCCAGTGGGCCAAAGAAGTGCCAGAGAGGTGGGCTGTCGAGGCCACAACCCACATGGGCGGGCCAGGGGGCCCCGGCACGCCCTGGTGGGTTGTGTTCTCCACGGGCCCCCCTCCACCACCCCTGACGCCTATAAATTTCCAAATATTCAGAAAACCCTAGGGGAGTCGACAAAACACAATTCCAGCCGCCGCAAGTTCCAGAACCTCGAGATCCAATCTAAACACCATCACGGAGGGGTTCATCTTCTTCATAGGTGCCTCTCCGATGATGCGTGAGTAGTCCACCATAGACCTACGGGTCCGTAGGCAGTAGCTAGATGGCTTCCTCTCTCTCTTTTGATTCTCAATACAATGGTCTCTTGGAGATCTATTTGATGTAAACTTTTGCGGTGTGTTTGTTGGGATCCGATGAATTTTGAGTTCATTATCAGTTTCTATCCATGAATATTATTTGAGTCTTCTTTGATCTCTTATATGCATGATTACTTATAGTCTTATATTTCTTCTTCGAATCTTTGGTTTAGTAAGGCCGACTAGATCGATTTTTCTTGCCATGGGAAGAGGTGCTTTGTGATGGGTTTGATCTTGCGGTGTCCTCTCCCAGTGACAGAAGGGGCAGCAAGGCACGCATGTATCGTTGCCATTAAGGATAACAAGATGGGGTCTATTCCTACATGAATAGATCTTGTCTACATCATGTCATCATTCTTATTGCATTACTCCATTTTTCCATGAACTTAATACACTAGATGCATGCTGGATAGCGGTCGATGTGTGGAGTAATACTGGTAGATGCAGGCAGGAGTCGGTCTACTTATCTTGGACGTGATGCCTATATAATGATCATCGCCTTGGATATCGTCATGATTATTTGATCTTCTATCAATTGCCCAATAGTAATTTGTTCACCCATCGTGCGCTATACTCATGAGAGAAGCCACTAGTGAAACCTACGGCCCCCGGGTCTACTTTTCCAACATATTGCTTTCCGATCTATCATTTGCCTCTTTGTTTTCAGATCTACTATTCCAAAAACCCATAAATATATTGCTGCAATTTTTATTTGCTCTTTTTATTTTGTGTTCTTGAAAGATCTATCTCTCGTATCTATCACTACCTAATCTATCTTTTTACCGTAGAGAGATTGACAACCTCTCTTTCGCGTCGGGTTGCAAGTATTTGTTATTTGTGTGCAGGTGCTGCTTATTGGGTGGTGGTGATCCTCCTACTGGTTCGATAACCTTGGTTTCATAACTGAGGGAAATACTTACCGTTGCTGTGCTGCATCATCCCTTCCTCTTTGGGGAAATACCGACGCAGTTTCAAGCCACGTCAAAGGAATTTCTGGCGTCGTTGCCAGGGAGTAAGCGGTCTCTTCTACGTGCCAATCTCAGGCGCCGAGGAGACTCCATCATCATCTACCAGGTAACTAATCACAAATCTCATCTCCTTGCAATTACATTATTTGCCATTTGCCTCTCGTTTTCCTCTCCCCCACTTCACCAATTTTCCGTTTTATTCGCCCTCTTTTTCGTTTGCCTTTTTCTCGCCGGATCTCTTGCTTGCTTGCAATCTTGTTTGCGTAGTCATGATGCCTCAATGAAAGTACTATGATGTTCCTTACCCCAATATTTTGCTTGAAATTGAGAAAAGTACTAAGGAATATATGGCTACACAATTTGAGCATAACAAGTATTTTACCGATGAGCTTAGAGAACACTCTACCGTACTAGATGACATAACTAAGCAACTTGATGATATTAGTAGAGAAGTTTGTAATCTCCAATCTAAGTACGCTCATGCTGAAAATCTGCTTGGGAAAATCTCCGATGCACAAGCCACTTTAATAAATCAAATGGCTGCCAAACCAATCTCTCTAGAGGATAAAAATGATGAAGATCTTAAAGTGATTGGTGTTTCTTCTATTGATTCCTTGTTTAGCAATATTAAGATTGATGATAAAGGGACTGAAGTAGAGTCAACGTTAGCTAGAAGGCGTCCCAATAATTTGGAGGGTGAGAATCTTGATGAAAATTTTGATAAAAGTGGGTTTGAAGAGGTCAAAATTTTAACTAGTCATGTGCCCACTATTTTGGATTGCAAAGACTTTAATTATGATAGTTGTTCTTTGATTGAATGTATTTCTTTGCTGCAATCCATGTTGAATTCACCCCATGCTTATGAGCAAAATAAAGCTTTTACTAAACATATCGTTGATGCCATGATGAAATAATTTGAAGAAAAGTTGGAGTTGGAAATTTCTATTCCTAGAAAGTTACATGATGAGTGGGAACCTACCATTAAGGTCAAGATTAAATATTATGATTTCTTTGCTTTATGTGATTTGGGTGCTAGTGTTTCCACGATTCCGAAATCTTTATGTGATGTGCTTGGTCTCACCAATATTGAAGAATGTTCTCTTAATTTGCACTTGGCGGATTCTACTATTAAAAAGCCTTTGGGAATAATTAATGATGTTCTTATTCTTGCAAATAGGAACTATGTGCCCATAGATTTTATTGTGCTTGACATTGATTGCAATCCGGCTTGTCCCATTATACTTGGTAGACCGTTTTTGCGTACTATAGGTGCCATGATTGATATGAAACAGGGTAATATTCGTTTTCAATTTACACTAAAAAAGGGTATGGATCACTTACCTATAACAAGAATTAAGCCACCATATGAATCAATCATGAGGGCATCCTATGGATCCAAAACCAAAGATGACAATACTTGAAACTATGCGTTATGCCTAGCTAGGGGCGTAAAACGACAGCGCTTGTTGGGAGGCAACCCAATGAATAAATTTATTTTTGTTTTCCCTTTCTGTTTTTGAGTGTTGACACAATTATGCCTCTGTTATGATTGTGTTTTTATGGTTTATTTAGTGTTTGTGCCAAGTAAAGCCTTTAGGATGATTCATAAGATGAGTAGAA
Source organism: Elymus sibiricus (assembly GCA_039707655.1). Taxonomy (NCBI): domain Eukaryota; kingdom Viridiplantae; phylum Streptophyta; class Magnoliopsida; order Poales; family Poaceae; genus Elymus; species Elymus sibiricus. The sequence goes on from CM077663.1 coordinate 208,708,322, forward strand.
GCGATGCTGAATCTGAAACAGAAACTTTGCGTCCGGTGTTTGAATTTTAACGTGATCTTGAGATGTAATTTTAACACAGTATTTCTATAAAAATTATTTACGTTGTCCTAAGTTTTCAGAAATTTTAGAGTTACAGAAGTATGGTTAGAGTACAGATTACTACAGACTGTTCTCTTTAAGAAAGATTCTGTTTTCGTTGCATTGTGTGCTTGTTTTGATGGATCTATGGGTTATATTGAAGGGTATTAGCCATGGTAAATTTAAAATACAGTAGGTATAATGCAATAAAAAAATATGAATGTGTTTTCAACAGCACCTAAAGTAGTGACTAGCTTTATGATACTAATGGATCTCACGAACATTTTGTTGAGTTTTGTGTGATTGAAGTTTTCAAGTTTTGGGTGAGATCACGATGGATGAAGGAATAAGGAGCGAAAAGAGCCTAAGCTTGGGGATGCTACAGCACCCCCAAGATATATCCAAAGAGAAACAAGCAACTAAGCTTGGGGATGCCTCCGAGTGGCATCCCCTCTTTCTTCTAACGACCATCGGTATTTTACTTGGAACTATATTTTTATTCGTCACATATCATGAGTTTTGCTTTGAGCATCGTATCCTTTGAGTCTTTGCTTTCTTTGCTTTTTAGTTTGTCACTTGTATACTTGCTGGACACACCTATTTGATAGAGCCAAAATTATGCCATGTTTTGTTAGAATTGCTCTATATGCTTCACTTAAACTTTTTTGAGCTATAGGATTGCTCTAATGCTTCACTTATATCTTTTTGAGCATGGTGTGCTTGGAAAATTTTGTAGAAATACTCTCATGCTTCACTTAGATTAATTTGAGAGATAGTAAATTTTCAAGAAATCCTCTCATGCTTCACTTATACCGTTTTGAGAGATGAAATCTGTATGCTCATGTGCTTCACTTAAATTTGTTTGAGCTTGCCAAAAAGCAATGGCAATATATGAAATTAGTCCCAAAGTGATAGATATCCAAGGAGGATATAATAAAAACTTTCATGAAGATCATTGGACAAATTAAACTTGATTCCTTGTAATAGTTTTGAGACATGATGATAGTAATATGTGAGTCATGTTAGTGAGTAATTATGCTTTAGTAGGAATATTGGTGTTAAGGTTTGTGATTCCCTATGCATGCACGAAAGTCAATAATTATGCAATGAAGTTACATCCTACTTGTGGTGCATTATTCGGTGTTAGTTATGCTCAATGCTCGCTTATGTGAATTTTCGTTTCTTGGTTTGGTTGCTTCTCAATCTATTTGCTAGCCTCCATTTGTAGTAAGTAGAAATACTACTTGTGCATCCAAAATCCTTAAACCAAGTTTTGCCTTATGAGTCCACCACACCTACCTATATGCGGTATTTCCATGTCGTTCCAAGCAAATTTGTATGTGCCATCTCTAAATTTTCAAAATAAATTTTCTCTTTTGTGTGCTCGTACCGCTCATGAAACGGTGGGGAGTGTCCAATATTTTTCCATGCTAGATGTGTTATTCTCAAGATGTGTGTTTATTGACTTCTCATTGCACGAGAGTGCGGCGGTAATAGGGATGCCCATTCTCGAAATGAAAAAGAAAAAAATATATTTACTTTATGTTGTCAAATAATAAATTCCTTGGAAAGTGTTGGTATGGAAGGCAACCGTGGATACGACCCGCCATGGAATGTGAAATAATGGTGGAAAAAGGAGTAAACTTTATTTTCTATTTGGGAACCGCCTATGATATATCTAGCATGGAAAGTATCGTGAGCTACTTTGTCGTTTTCGTTGAAAGGAAAGGCATGCCACCAAAAATATTTTTTTCTCTCTCAATTTAAAACTTTGAGCTCTGGCACCTCTACAAATCTCTACTTCCCTCTGCGAAGGGCCTATCTATTAACTTTATGCAATTTTTATTTTGAGTCTCCATCTTCTCTTATAAAGCACCAACTAGGGGGCACTATGATCGTACCTGAGCATTGGGTGTAGCTAATATTTGAGTGTGTTTCATGAATGGATCAATGAGTGAGCATGATGGGCTAGGGATAACTTTCTTTAGTGTTGATATTTTGAAAGACATGGTTGCTTGTTGGCATGCTTGAGTATTGAAGTCATTATGTTAAAACTAGACTATTGCTTTGAATCATCTACAAGTCCAAATGTCCATGCTACAAAAAATAAAAGAATATAATATGAACATGTTAGGCAGCATTCCACATCAAAAATTCTGTTTTTATCATTTACCTACTCGAGGACGAGTAGGAATTAAGCTTGGGGATGCTGATACGTCTCCAATGTATCTATAATTTTTGCTTGTTCCATGCTGTTATATTATCATTCTTGGATGTTTTACAATCATTTTATAACAACTTTATATCATTTTTTGGGACTAACCTATTGACATAGTGCCAAAGTGCCAGTTGTTGTTTTTGCTTGTTTTTTACTTTGTAGAATATCAGTACCAAACAAAGTCCAATCGCGACGAAACTTTTTGGAGATTTTTCTGGACCAGAAGACACCCAGTGGGACAAAGAAGTGCCAGAGAGGTGAGCTGTGGAGGCCACAACCCACATGAGCGTGCCAGGGGGGCCCCGACGCGCCCTGGTGGGTTGTGCCCTCCACGGGGCCCCCCTCCACCGCCTCTAACGCCTATAAATTCCCAAATATTCAGAAAACCCTAGGGGAGTCAACGAAACACAATTCTAGCCGCCGCAAGTTCCAGAACCTCGAAATCCAATCTAAACACCATCCCGGAGGGGTTCTTCTTCTTCATAGGTGCCTCTCCGATGATGCGTGAGTAGTCCACCATTGACCTACGGGTCCGTAGGAAGTAGCTAGATGGCTTCCATTCTCTCTTTTGATTCTCAATACAATGGTCTCTTGGAGATCTATTGATGTAAACTTTTGCGGTGTGTTTGTTGGGATCCGAGGAATTTTGAGTTCATGATCAGTTTCTATCCATGAATATTATTTGAGTCTTCTTTGATCTCTTATATGCATGATTACTTATAGCCTCGTATTTCTTCTTCGAATCATTGGTTTAGTTAGGCCAACTGGATCGATTTTTCTTGCCATGGGAAGAGGTGCTTTGTGATGGGTTCGATTTTGGGGTGTCCTTTCCCAGTGACAGAAGGGGCAGGAAGGCACGCATGTATTGTTGCCATTAAGGATAACAAGATGGGGTCTATTCCTACATGATTAGATCTTGTCTACATCATATCATCATTCTTATTGCATTACTTAATACACTAGATGCATGCTGGATAGCGGTCGATGTGTGGAGTAATAGTGGTAGATGCAGGCAGGAGTCGGTCTACTTATCTTGGACGTGATGCCTATATAATGATCATCGCCTTGGATATCATCATGATTATTTGATCTTCTATCAATTTCCCAACAGTAATTTGTTCACCCACCGTGCGCTATACTCATGAGAGAAGCCACTAGTGAAACCTACGGCCCTGGGGTCTACTTTTCCAACATATTGCTTTCCGATCTATCATTTTGCCTCTTTGTTTTCAGATCTACTATTCCAAAAACCCATAAATATATTGCTGCAATTTTTATTTGCTCTTTTTATTTTGTGTTCTTGAAAGATCTATCTCTCGTATCTATCACTACCTAATCTATCTTTTTACCGTAGAGAGATTGACAACCTGTCTTTCGCGTCGGGTTGCAAGTATTTGTTATTTGTGTGCAGGTGCTGCTTATTGGGTGGTGGTGATCCTCCTACTGGTTCGATAACCTTGGTTTCATAACTGAGGGAAATACTTACCGTCGCTGTGCTGCATCATCCCTTCCTCTTTGGGGAAATACCGACGCAGTTTCAAGCCACGTCAAGGTCATAACTTTAGTTGATGATAATCCCACTATTTTGGAAGATGATAAAAACTTTATGCATGTTGATCATAAAGAGAGTATTGTTTATGATAGCTATTGTAGGATATATGCCCTAGAGGCAATAATAAATGTTATTGATTATCTCCCTGTTCATAATTAGGTTTATGTTCCATGCTATAACTGCTATGGTTCTCGAGTCTCCAATAACCACGAGGCTCGGAGGAAGACTCATATGCACGTGTGGAATAATAAACTGTAAATTGTATTCCTAGTCTGGCCTTTAAGACTAGCTCAAGTGTTGCACGATGGTTCTGTTTTCCTGATCATGGGCATGTCTATGCCAGCAACTTTGAGGGCACAATGTTAGAAGAACATTTGTGTTGAATCGACCCGAATTGATGTTATGCTATGAGATACATTCGTCACAAGTTAAATGGTTAATAACATAGAGATGGTTAACGTTTGCATGATTCCTTAGACCATGAGAGTATCCAGTTTCTTCATCCTTGCTTCATGAACTTTGGGGTTTGTTAAACGTCATCCGTAAATGGGTGGCTATTACGGCGGCTTACGGGTTCATGGAAAAGTATGTCAAGTAACTTGATAGCTCAAGGTTGGGATTTGCTGCTCCGACGATGGAGAGATATCTCTGGGCCCTCTCAGTGTTACGGTATCCATCATCGTCTGGCCAGACACTTTGTGATTTGATCACGGGGATGCCGGAACACGGGAACGAGAAAAGAGAACAATACCAGTAACGAGGTAACTGGCATAGTGGACAAGTTCTTGATCCACGAGGATGCCAACATGTCTCACCTCGGTTATTTGTAAGATATCGCGAAGCAACAGGAATAGCACACGGCAACTGGAGATTCACTCGAATATTCATTCGTGTGGGTATAGGTGTCAATATGGGTGTCCATGGCTCCGATGTTGATCATTGATCGGAAGGGGTTCCGGGTCATGTCTATACTTCACCGAACCTATAGGGTCACACGCTTAAGGGTCATCTATCTGCTGAATACTAGACAGGGAGTCTGAGAGAAAGTTTCCGGAAAAAGATTTCGGAGACAACGGAAAAGTTCTGAAGAGAGAGGTCACCGGATGAGTTCTGGTGAAACTGAAAAGTTGTTTCAGGGGATACCATAAAGTCAAATTGGTTTCGGCACATGCCTGATAATTCTTGGAGGGTGCCAGAATCGTTCTGGAAACTTTCTGGAATTTTCCGGGATGAAAACCGGAAATGTTCCGGAGCTGCCGGAACCGCTTCAGATGCTTTTCGCAGATGAAAATCACTAAACCGGAATTGTTTCAGAACGCGTTGAAAATTATTTTAGTGGGTACTGGAAATGTTCTAAGCCCACATAAATATTTTTAGTTCGAACAGACGCTGAAAAATGTCGTCATGAATAGTGAAATCTGCTTTATGGTTACTTTTTGGAAAGCCACCTTTTTGGGCTTTTGCTCCAAAATATCTTGGAGATGACATGGATGGATGTGGCTGAAATTTCAGCCCCTCCACCCTCCTTCTCCTATAAATAGAGGTGGGGGGGGGGCTGCCCAAACTCACTCTTTCTCACATACAAGTGCCATGCATGATCTGGCTTTCTCTCTCCCTCCCAGCGAAATAGTTTCGTAGAGCCAAAAGGCTGTCTGGGTTCCGGTGGGAACTAGTTCTGGACGGCAAAGCCCTGCCGGATAGATGACACCATATGTGTGCAACTCTGTAGAGAGATCGTAGTTTCGGTCTTAGTTCGAGAGTGCCTCCCGAAGGGCTGTCCGAGTGACCGTTCGAGTTTCGGAGGTCCTCCCGAAGGGCTGTCCGAGTGACCGTCCGAGTTTTGAAGGTCCTCCCGAAGGGCTGTCCGCGACACCGTCCAGGGGACTGTCCGACCGCCTCCCGGAGGGCTGTCCGAGGGGCAGATGAGGGTATACATCCTCGCGGTTGGGAGGTTGTAAATCCTAGCTGCGGGGATCTGCACCGCCGATCGTCATCGACTCTACTTCCGCTGCGCTATGAGTCGGTAACGAAAAAGATCAAACCTTGTATGCAGTCTTCATAGTGGTCCTGGGCTGGTGCGTTGGTCGGAATTTTTTGTTTTCTGCTGCGTTACCCAACAGTGGCATCATGAGCCGTGCTATGCGTAGATGCAGGTTGCGATCTAGAATACATAGAGATGTATGGGTGTTGCACAATATAATTAGGTAGTAGATGAGTTCTATTACTGAAAATTATTTGTGCGGGTAGCAGATGAAATCTTTTACCCGATGTTCTTGTTGCTTCCCTGGAATTTGCATATTTCTGATCTTGATAACAGCATGGTGGAGTTTCAATGTTCAGGCAATCCGCGATCCTGATTGATCAACGAAGTGCTAACAGTTCATTGAATTCCACCGTAGTTAAAAAGAAAGATGAAATTTTGTAGACGAAAGGGCAATGCAGATATGATCTGCACGGGGGTCATGCGTATGACGAAGTTCAATATGGGGCTCAAGATTTTATTATCTCGTGTTTCATACACCCCACAAAGTTAATCTAGCGACTTGAATTATCATGCTTGATGATGAACGTTGGTAGCTTCGGTTTGTTTCGAAACCTTAGAAGTCACGTAAAATAAAATTTTGCATGAACCAATTAGAGACGTCTAACTTGGTTTTGCAGGATGGTTTGCATGTGCATGTGATGTGGTATAGCAGTGCTCATATTAACATGACCTGCGTGTCATGATTCGGCATGATGGCTGGAGCCATATGATTGTCACTTTAAATGACCTGCGTGTCAACCTTAAGTAATGCACTTATTTTATTAGATATAGAGATAGCAATATTATCTGGTGCATCGACAAGGTGGTGGCAAACTTCGCAAAGGTGAACACCGACGCGAATGCCGAAGACGAAGAAATGTTTGACTTCTCCGTCAGAAGGGGCTATACCATGTCATGCTAATTATGAATTGCCTGAGATGTTTATCCCTTATGATGCACCCTTTTGATTGCGCGGTAGTCGCTTTTTATTAGGGTGGTCTCTCACAAAATATCAAGTAGTTAGTGTTCTCCCAAGTGTAGCACCGTCACGGCACCTATCTCTTCGGGGTATCACATGGATACATGGGTACGAACGATTAGAGAATTGTGAGGCGGGTGAGTTGAGACCTCGCAACGAGATCACTTGGTTGTCTTGACGTTCCATAGGATCGTCCTGAGCTCGGAACACGCCCATCGAAAGATGAACAAGAGTCACATAGAGATGTGATTGGCAAGTTGGCCTACCGATTGCAATTCTCGTCACTTGAGATGGATACATCCTTGGCGTTGAATTGTAATTTGGATCTTGAATCACTCACAATCAATTATGAGAGATATTGATTTGAGTGGGAGCGCTCTGTAGAATTAACTTGTTTAATTCACGGTGCAATTAATTATGGACACTGTCTAGGTGTGATTTGCATAATAGTTGTAGAATAATGGCTCGCGTTTCCACCTTCCCTATTAAAATTGAATAGCTGTTAAATATCTGGTTAAAACTTTACGGTTGGTAACTTAATGTGAGGATTGTCCTCAAGAGTGCCGAGAAGGACTTTGTCCTATCGCATACTTTCGGTATTCTCCCGCTAATGCTATGGATGATATGACTCTCGTCCTTCGATCCAAAAGCTAAAATTCTGTTACGGTCAAGTGAAATATGTTTGCTTCCATGAGACCCGAACTTCGAAAGTTTGGATAGTTATGTGATATTCATGGAATCTGAAAATCATTTTCAGAGACAGACAAAGGCTAAAAGATATGAGATATCCAAAGCAATGTTTGTTTGCAAACTATTAGTAAAGGTGTTTACTATGCATTTGACTGATAAGAGAGGGAGCCAGAAGAACGCGTGGCATATGATGAAAGGTGAATAAAACAACAACTTAAAGAGAAAGGAAGTGTCCGAAGGGTGTTAGTGAAACTTTTCACGCCTAGGAAGTCCGGGGCTAATGCCACTCTTAAGTTGGGTGCTTCTTCTGAGAGTAGGAGAAATACTGAAAGTTAAACTGTTAGAAGTATGAAGGCAGAAAGAGAGAAGACTGGAATATCCAGCTCATGTATGAATGTCATACAAGTTTTGGATGTATAGAAGGCTAGTCAAAGATATAGTTCTTGGGAATTATGGTTAAACATGTTAATCACTAATTCTTGGGTATTGTGAGTTGATCACAAAGATACCCGCTCGATTGCATTCTGTTGTAACTCGATGTAAGAACTACTACGGCCTGAAAGACTAGCCAGGAATGAGGTTAAGATACACACAGGGAACATAGTAAATGTTACTATACCATCCATCGCTGTATTACCTATGTATTTACTTTCATAATTCATTTTAGAGTTTCACACTCTAGCCCTTTGCATAAGGTATCTTGCAAGAAGGTTGTTCATAAGAGAACTTTTGATGTTCGGTGTTATGAATAACATAAGGGCCATACTTTCATTATGAATGAGACGTGTGTTATGAATATTGATAATAATACATTACCTCTATATTTACTTTTATAATTCATTTAGAGTTTCATATACTCTAGCCCTTTGCATAAGGTATCTTGCAAGAAGGTTATTCATAAGAGAACTTTTGATGTTCGGTGTTATGAATAAACATGAAGGGCCATGCTTCCATCCAGGATGGGATGTATGTTGTGAATATTGATGGTAATATGATACATCCATAACACTGACGCTAAATGTCGCAAGACTAAAAGAATACCACATATGTGTGGCACTGCATTTGGTCACATTGGAGAAACCCGCATGGAAAATTCCATTATGATGGATTTTGAAGTCGTTTGATTTTGAATCATCTGACACTTGCAACTTTCCTCTGAAAAGTGAAGTGACTGAAATACCATTCACAGGCCATAAGGAACGAGCAAAGAACATATTGGTGATCATACATTATGATGTGTGTAGTCCAATAAATGTTGTTGCAAGTAGTGGATTTATCTATCTTCAGAAATGACTCAAGTAGATATATGGATATTTACTTGATGAGACGCAAGTCTGGATCTTTTGAATTCATTCATAAGGTTTTCAAAAATGAAGTAGAAGTTATTGTAACAAGAAAATTATGTTTCTACAATTCGATTGCAGAAAGGAATATTTGAGTTACAAGTTTAGCGAATGTCTGATGAGTTGTAAAAGGGGTTTCATAACTTGCACCTCCCGGAACACCACTGCAAGTGAAAAGTCCGTGAAGATGTAATCGAACCATTTATGACATGGTAAGATCAAAGATGACATAAATAAATTTGCCATTATCCCTTTTAAAGTGATGCTTTAGAGACTGCGGCTTTTACACTGAAAAGAGCTCCATCGGGTCTGTTGAAATGACGTCATGGTATGGTACGCCCAACCATGTTATATCTTTTCTTAACATTTGTAATATGGGGCTTGTGTAAAAGGTTACAAACCTATTCCAAATCAGACAAGTGCTGCTTTGTAGGTTATCCCAAGTCATTGGGTATTCCCCCACCACTATACCGAGGCAAAGGATTTTGCCACAAAACGGTATGCTTTTAAAGAGAATAGTTCTTACAAAAGGTGACTGGGAGGACAGTGCAACTCGACGAGATAACCAGTATCTTCGTCATCAGGTCAAAGGAAAGGAACCTTGGAAGTGTTCCGGAGTTTCCTACTGCGACTGATACGGAAGTCTCTACAATAAAATGTATGGACTTCGGTCAAACTTGCAGCTGAACCACGTAGGCAAGGCTCGTGCAAAACTCTTAGGTGCGCAAACGAGATATTGTTGTTGGACAATAGTATACCTACGATACACAACGAAGCGGTGATGGGCCCTGACTCCGGAATTGGCTAAATGCCAATACAATCCGAGATAGTTTCCATATAAATATTTCAAGATTAAAATCTTGATACACCTTTTGGAAGGCTTAGAGTGTAACGAATATTTATGGAACTAAAAACTCATACGGATAAAAATGTTTTATCCATAAAGCTCGACTTGTTGAAATAACAAGTTCAAGGAGTTGACTACGATGAGGTTGTTTCGCCGTAGCGATGCTTAAAGTCGGTTCGGGTTGAACTAGCAATTAATACATATTTCAATCATGAGATATGAAACATGGATGACGAAAGGATTTCCATCTGATGGAAATGTAACCAAGGACTTGCATGTGTTACAGTCCAAGGTATTTTGTCAGTCCAGAGGATGCTAGTAAGGGTGCAAACTTCAGAGTTCCAGCGATGGACAGAAGAGAGCAAAATGGAGTTGGAATCTTCGTGTTTTGATGAAATGGTCAAAGGGGTTTGACTTCATCAATGGGTAACGAAGATGCTTGTAATTCAAGAAAGTAAGTGGGAGCATAATGATATTTCTAAAAATGTTATGTGCTTGACACATTGTTAATTGGAAATAAATTTCTTGACACAAATTAGGACTTCATTTGAAAATAGTTTTTTCGATGAAGTGCTTGTGCTAAATAGCCTTGATATTAGGCATTACGATCTATGGAGATAGATTTGCCTAATAGGGCTAAAGCAATGAATACATATTGACAAGATGCTAAAACTTTTTAGCATTTAAAATGCCAAGGAGTGATTCTTGCCGAAGTCACATGGAAAGAGTTTTGCAAGACTCGGTGTCCCAAAACACTGATGAGTAAAATACATGATGAAGATTCCACACACTTGTGTTTGGATTAATCATGTATTCCATGGTATGTAAAACAACCAGATATGTCCAATACTCCAAAGTTGTTGCGAGTATAGATACCAAAGTGATCAAAGTACTGATCATGAGATAACAGTGAAAGATGTCATTGAGTACTAGAGTAGTACTGATGACATGTTTTCTCGCAAGCAGAGATTATGAAGTGCTCATTGTAAGTAATTACATCGATACAGTCTTCATCAATGCTCCATGCGATTTTTGATTTAAGTTAAGGGTTTTGTGTAATACACAAAATGGTGGCACGATAGTTGGAAATTGTTCCAAACAGGATACTGTGGCGAATTCTATAACAAATGGCTAAGTATGTTGACGCTTCAGAAGCGACAAAGAAGATGTTGAATCATATAGTTCGTTCATGAACTTAGTATGGTTCCAAGATGGCTTTGGTCAATGGGACACTATTGTAGATAGTTGCTCCATAACTCAGTCTGAGGAATCAAGGTTCGACCAGTGATTCACATATATACAAAGCCAAGTCCACACAAAATATGAATTTTGTGAAAGCGTGAAAACGCGAGGATATGCAAAGATACACACGGAGCTGAAGTCGTCAGATCCGTTGGACATCAGGCTATACCACATGCCAAGCATATTTTACACCAATGAGCCATAGGTGTAAAGTGCATTAGCATTAACTAGATTATTGACTCTAGTGCAAGTGGGAGTCTGTAGGAGATATGCCCTAGAGGCAATAATAAATGTTATTGATTATCTCCCTGTTCATAATTAGGTTTATGTTCCATGCTATAACTGCTATGGTTCTCGAGTCTGCAATAACCACGAGGCTCAGAGGAAGACTCATATGCACGTGTGGAATAATAAACTGTAAATTGTATTCCTAGTCTGGCCTCTAAGACTAGCTCAAGTATTGCATGATGGTTCTGTTTTCCTGATCATGGGCATGTCTATGCCAGCAACTTTGAGGGCACAATGTTAGAAGAACATTTGTGTTGAATCGACCCGAATTGATGTTATGCTATGAGATACATTCGTCACAAGTTAAATGGTTAATAACACAGAGATGGTTAACGTTTGCATCATTCCTTAGACCATGAGAGTATCGAGTTTCTTCATGCTTGCTTCATGAACTTTGGGGTTTGTTAAACGTCATCCGTAAATGGGTGGCTATTACGGCGGCTTACGGGTTCATGGAAAAGTATGTCAAGTAACTTGATAGCTCAAGATTGGGATTTGCTCCTCCGACGATGGAGAGATATCTCTGGGCCCTTTCGGTGTTACGGTATCCATCATCGTCTGGCCAGACACTTTGTGATTTGATCACGGGGATGCCGGAACACGGGAACGAGAAAAGAGAACAATACCGGTAACGAGGTAACTGGCATAGTGGACAAGTTGTTGATCCACGGGGATGCCAAAATGTCTCACCTCCGGTATTTGTAACATATCGCGAAGCAACAGGAATAGCACATGGCAACTGGAGGTTCACTCGAATATTCATTCGTGTGGGTATAGGGGTCAATATGGGTGTCCACGGCTCCGATGTTGATCATTGATCGGAACGGGTTCCGGGTCATGTCTATACTTCACCGAACCTATAGGGTCACATGCTTAAGGGTCATCTATCTGTTGAATACTAGACATGGAGTCTGAGAGAAAGTTTCCGGAAAAAGTTTTCGGAGACAGCGGAAAAGTTCCGAAGAGAGAGGTCACCGGATGAGTTCCAGTGAAACTGAAAAGTTGTTTCAGGGGATACCATAAAGTCAAATTGGTTTCGGCACATGCCTGATAATTCTTGGAGGGTGACAAAATCGTTCTGGAAACTTTCTGGAATTTTCCGGGATGAAAACCGGAAATGTTCCGGAGCTGCCGGAACCGCTTCAGATGCTTTTCGCAGATGAAAATCAGTAAACCGGAATTGTTTCGGAATGCGTTGAAAATTATTTTAGTGGGTACTGGAAATGTTCTAAGCCCACATAAATATTTTCAATTCGAACAGACGCTGAAAAATGTCATCGTGAATAGTGAAATCAGCTTTATGGTTACTTTTTGGAAAGCCACCTTTTTGGGATTTTGCTCCAAAATATCTTGGAGATAACATGGATGGATGTGGCTGAAATTTCAACCCCTCCACCCCTCCTTCTCCTATAAATAGAGGTGGAGGGGGCTGCCCAAACTCACTCTTTCTCACATACAAGTGCCATGCATGATCTGGCTTTCTCTCTCCCTCCCAGCGAAATAGTTTCGTAGAGCCAAAAGGCTGTCTGGGTTCCGGTGGGAACTAGTTCTGGACGGCGAAGCCCTGCCGGATAGATGACACCGTATGTGTTCAACTCTGTAGAGAGATTGTAGTTTCGGTCTTAGTTCGAGAGTGCCTCCCGAAGGGCTGTCCGAGTGACCGTCCGAGTTTCGGAGGTCCTCCCGAAGGGCTGTCCGAGTGACCGTCCGAGTTTCGATGGTCCCCCCGAAGGGCTGTCCACGACACCGTCCGGGGGACTGTCCGACCGCCTCCCGGAGGGCTGTCCGAGGGGCAGATTAGGGTATACATCCTCACGGTTGGGAGGTTGTAAATCCTAGCTGCGGGGATCAGCACCGCCGATCGTCATCGACTCTACTTCCGCTGCGCTATGAGTCGGTAACGAAAAAGATCAAACCTTGTATGCAGTCTTCATAGTGGTCCTGGGCTGGTGCATTGGTCGGAAATTTCTATTTTCCGCTGCGTTACCCAACAGCTATATTGTTGAATTTTATTATGATCCTACATGTAATTATTATGAGAGAGGAAATTATGGTTGTAGAAATTTTCATCATACTAAATTACCTCTCTTCATGTTCAGATTGCTATTGTCTCTTTCTTCTTCCTTCCATATGCTAGTTTTTGCTTGCCTTGATAATTTGTTTGCTTATAAAATGCCTATGCATAGGAAGTATGTTAGAATTAAGTGTGTTTTCCATTTGCTTCATGATGCTCTGTTGTTGTTGCTATTATTATCTTTCATGAGGGCATCATTGAAATCTCAAGCCTATCTTAATGGCTATAAAGAAAGAGTTTGTTGGGAGGCAACCCAATGAATAAATTTATTTCCACCTTTTTCTTTATGTTCTAGAGTGTTGACACAATTATGATACTGTTATGATTTTGTTTTTATGTTTTAATTAGTGTTTGTGCCAAGAAAAGCCTTTAGGATGGCTCACAAGATGAGTAGAAACAATGCTGAATCTGAAACAGAAAATTTGACTCCGATGCAGGAATTTTCAGTTTTTACGGGAGCGTGATAATGAGCTGGAATTTTAACACACTATTGCTATAAAAGTTATTTATGTTCTCCTAATTTTTCAGAATTTTTAGAGTTACATAAGTATGGTTAGAGTACAGATTACTACATACTGTTCTATTTTTGACAGATTCTATTTTCGTTGCATCGTGTGCTTGTATTGACGAATATATGGTTTGTATTGAGGGGTATATGCCATGGTAAAGTTAAAATACAGTAGTTATAATGCAATAATAAAATATGAATGGGTTTGCAACAACACTTAGAGTGGTGATTTGCTTTATTATACTAATGGATCTCACGAAGGTTTTGTTGAGTTTTGTGTGATTGAAGTTTTCAAGTTTTGGGTGAGATCACGATGGATGAAGGAATAAGGAGTGAAAAGAGCCTAAGCTTGGGGATGCTACAGCATCCCCAAGATAATATCCAAGGATAAACAAGCAACTAAGCTTGGGGATGCCCCGAGTGGCATCCCCTCTTTCTTCTAACGACCATCGGTATTTTACGTGGAGCTATATTTTTATTCGTCACATATCATGAGTTTTTCTTGGAGCGTCTTGTATTATTTGAGTCTTTTCTTGAGTTCCTTTCCCAATGACAGAAGGGACAGCAAGGCACGCATGTATCATTGCTATTAAGGATAACAAGATGGGGTCTATTCCTACATGAATAGATCTTGTCTACATCATGTCACCGTTCTTATTGCATTACTCCGTTTTTCCATGAACTTAATACACTAGATGCATGATGGATAGCTGTCGATGTGTGGAGTAATAGTAGTAGATGAAGAATCTTTCCGGTCTACTAATCTTGGACGTGATGCCTATATAATGATCATCGCCTTGGATATTGTCATGATTATTTGATCTTCTATCAATTGCCCAACAGTAATTTGTTCACCCACCGTGTTCTACACTGATGAGAGAAGCCACTAGTGAAACCTACGGCCCCCGGGTCTAATTTTCCAACATATTGCTTTCCGATCTATCTTTTGCCGCTTTTTTTTCAGATCTATTATTCCAAAAACCCAAAAATACCTTGCTGCACTTTTTATTTGCCTCTTTTATTTTGTGTTCTTGTGTGATCTATCTATCCAATCTATTACAATCTAATCTATCTTTTTACGGTGGAGAGATTGACAACCTCTCTTACGCGTCGGTTGCAGGTATTTTTTGTTTGTGTGCAGTTACCGTTTACATAGTGTTGCGTGGTTCTCCTACTGGTTCGATAACCTTGGTTTCATAACTAAGGGAAATACTTACCGTAGCTGTGCTGCATCATCCCTTCCTCTTTGGGGAAATACTGACATAGTCTCACACGTCAGAGATCGCCTACTTCATGAAGATCTACCCCGAGTAAGGCTAGTCCTCCATGTATGTAGGCCATCATGGAATAGACAAGGTTGCTACTTTGTGGACCCTTCTTGGGTGGAGCCCTCCATGGACTCTCGCGACCGTTACCCTCTGTTGATTGAAGTCTCCATAAACGTGGACGTACGATAGCACCACCTATTGGAACCATGGAAAAAAATCTCTGTGTCATCTATTGCATTTGATCTTCCTATCTCTACTCCTTACTTTCACATGCATGTCTTTACTTTCCGCTGCTATACTTGTTGATGGGCTTGTGAAGGGTGTGCTAGACTTGCTAATCATGCTAAAATCTGCCAACAATTAAAATTGGGAAAAGACTAGGTTTTTATTTTGCAAGTAGTCTATTCACCCCCCTCTAGACACCACTTCTAGTGATCCCACAATTGGTATCAGAGCTTTGGTCTCCATAGCTTTGGTTTCATCACCATTGGAGGAAGATGGATGTCCTTAGTTTGGGGAGTCTTAGTTGTAGAGTGCCCATTCTCGATGGGGAGTACTATAGTCAATGGAAAGATGAGATGATTGGTTTATTCAACGAATTCCATTTGAGCAAGTATGTTAAGAGCCCATATGTGCCCCCCATTAATCCCTTGCATCCTACTCATGAAGAAGAAATTGACATGCTTCGTAATCTTAGAATTATTAATCTTATCATTAGAGGATTGCCAAGAAATGTATTTGATCAAATGAAGAATTTTGAGTGTGCTTATACTTTGTGGAATGATTTAGAGGAGAGATATCCAAATTACTCTTTGAAAAGTCTTGATGGAATTATTCATAAAGTTATTGCCTTTTATAAGATGAAGCCTAGTGATCCTACATTTGATGAATGCCTATTTGAGCTTAGTGATCTTATGCGTGCTAAAGGAGATGTGTCCACTATCAACAATATCATCCGTGAACCTTTTCGTATTCGTGCCTTTGAATATTGTCATAATCATAATTCTAACGAATCCGTTGTTCTTTATGATGAGGATTTCCCAATTGATGATGACAATGTGGAGCATGGCTACTACAATGAAGATGAGTTGTTCAACATCAAATATGGGAAGATGATGAAGACTCTAAGTCTCATGGCGAACTTGAAAGACTACATGTCCGGTGGAAAAGAGTGGATTCTCGACAGTGGATGCACCGATCACAGACCGGGGATAAAGATATGTTTGAAGAGATTGCACCAAACCGTGGACCGCGAAGGTATGTCACTTTTGGAGATAACTACAAGGGCAAGGTACTTGGTCTTAGTAAGGTGGCCATATCCCATGATAGCTCTATTCAAAATGTCATGCTTGTCGAATCCTTTGGCTACAATCTACTTTCCGTATCTAGACTAGCCAACTTCGGTTTCAATGTGCTATTTACTAAAGTTGATTGCCAAGTATTTCGATAAGACAATCATATCATGGTATTTACCGGTTTCCGGAGAGGTGGTCTATATATTGTCGATTTCACTAAAAGAGCCAAACCTCGTACTTATCTTATTGCAAAATCTTCTAAAGGTTAGCTTTAGCATAGAAGGCTAGAACATGTTGGTATGCGTAATCTAGACAAGCTCATCAAAGGTGATCATATACTTGGTGTTAAAGATGTTATCTTTGATAAATATAGACTTTGTAGCGCTTGTCAAGCTGGAAAGCAAGTCGGTGGAAGTCATCCCGTCAAAAACATCATGACTACTAGGAGACCACTCGAGTTGCTTCATATGGATCTTTTTGGTCCCAATGCTTACAAGAGCCTCGGTGGAAATTCCTTTGGTCTAGTTATAGTTGATGATTTTTCCAGATTTACGTGGGTATTCTTTCTTCATGATAAGTTGCAGGTGTAAAAGATCTTCAAGAACTTCACTCGCAAGGCTCAAAATCAATTTGAAGTGAGGATCAAGAAAGTTTGGAGCGACAACGAATCGGAGTTCAAGAACACCAATGTGGACTCCTTTCTTGACAAAGAAGGTATTTTACGTGAGTTCTCGGCTACTGATACGTCTCCGTCGTATCTACTTTTCATAACGCTTTAGCTCTTGTTTTGGACTCTAATTTGCATGATTTGAATGAAACTAACTTGGACTGACGTTGTTTTCAGCAGAACTACCATGGTGTTGTTTTTGTGCAGAAATAAAAGTTCTTGGAACTGGACAAAACTTTTCGGAGAATTATTTTACAATAAATAAAAAATACTAGAGCCAAGAACCACCGGAGGGGGTGCTCTGGCTGGGCACGATACACCAGGGCGCGCCACCCCCTCAAGGCGTGCCCTGGTGGGTTGTGCCCACCTCGTGGACACACTGACCCTAATTCCAGCACTATAAATTCCTAAAAATAGGAGAAAAAGTTTCATCACGTTTTACGATACGGAGCCGCCGCCACCTCCTGTTCTTCATCGGGAGGCCAGAGAGGGGAATCTTCTGTCTTCATCATCATCAACCCTTCTCCATCGCCAATTCCATGATGCTCCCCACCGGGAGTGAGTAATTCCTTCGTAGGCTCGCTGGTCGGTGAGGAGTTGGATGAGATTCATCATGTAATCGAGTCAGTTTTGGTAGGGCTTGATCCCTAGTATCCACTATGTTTTGAGATTGATGTTGCTATGACTTTGCCATGCTTAATGCTTGTCACTAGGGCCCGAGTGCCATGATTTGAGATCTGAACCGTTTATGTTATCACCATTATATCTATGTTCTTGATCCGATCTTGCTAGTCATATGCACCTGTTATGTGTTATGATCCATAAACCCCAGAGTGACAATAGTCGGGATACTTTCCGATGATGACCGTAGTTTGAGGAGTTCATGTATTCACTATGTGTTAATGCTTTGTTCCGGTTCTCTATTAAATGGAGGCATTAATATCCCTTAGTTTCCTTATGGACCCCGCTGCCATGGGAGGGTAGGACAAAAGATGTCATGCAAGTTCTTTTCCATAAGCACGTATGACTATTTACAGACTACATGCCTACATTATATTTATGAACTGGAGCTAGTTCTGTGTCGCCCTAGGTTACGACTGTTATATGATGAATATTATCCAACGAGTTCACCGATCCAGTGCCTACGAGTTTTCCACATGTTGTTCTTGCTAAGTTACTATTTCTATTGCTACTGTTACACTTGCTACAAAATCATTGCTATCACTGTTACCGTTACTGTTACTGTTACTACTGCTATCAAAACTACCATACTACTGTGCTACTGATCACTCTGCTGTAAATATTTAATCTCCAGGTGTGGTTGAATTGACAACTCAACTGCTAATACTTGCAAATATTCTTTGGCTCCCCTTGTGTCAAATCTATAAATTTGGGTTGAATACTCTACCCTCGAAAACTGTTGCGATCCCCTATAGCTGTGGGTTAACAAGACCTTTTTCCGGTGCCGTTGCCAGGGAGCATAGATATATTTGTTGAGTCACTTGGGATTTATATCAATTGATCACTATGAAGAATCTAAATGATACAAGAACCAAGATTTTTCCCTCTAAAAGGAGGGGAGGTAAGGAATTGCCATCTAGTTCTGTACTTGATTCACCTTCGGTTATGAGTAAACATGCAACACCACCACATGCTATTATTCCTGATATGTCGCAAGTTATTGATGATGCTACTTCTGCTATGAATGGTGCTTATGATGATGCTAGTACCATGCTTGATGATAATGTGCCACTAGGTGATTTTCTTGATGAACAAATTGCTAGAGCTAAAGAGAATGAATTATTGAAACTGATGAGATTACTGAAACTGACGAAGTCTTTGAAACTGAGAACTATGAAACACTTATTAGACCTAGCTCTCCTAGATTTGAAATGCCTAAGATACTAGAGGGTTTCGTGAAGTATGAGGAGATAGGTAGAGAAATCCTTGCTTGTAAGGATAAAGATGATCTTAAGAAATTATTATGCAAGTATAATGAAAAGACTTTGAATGCTAGAATGAAATGTGATCCTAAGTCTGCTACTTCACCTATCTTTGTTACCAATAAGGATTATGAATTCTCTATTGACCCAGAGTTAATTACTTTGGTTGAATCTGATCCTTTCCATGGCTATGAAACTGAAACTGTAGTGGAATATCTTACTAAGTTGAATGATATAGCCACCCTTTTTGCTCATGATGAGAAGATTTGCTACTACTATATTCTCAAATTATTTCCGTTCTCATTGCAGGGTGATGCTAAAATATGGTACAATACTCTTGCTCCTGGCTGTGTGCGTAGTCCCCAGGATATGATTTACTACTTCACTGAAAAATATTTTCCTGCTCATAAGAAACAAGCTGCCTTATAGGAAATATTTAACTTTGTGCAAATTGAAGAAGAGAGTCTCCCACAAGCTTGGGGGAGGTTTCTCCAATTGCTTAATGATTTGTCTGATCACCCTCTTAAGAAAAATGAAATACTTGATATCTTCTATAATGGACTAACTGATGCTTCTAGGGACTTCCTAGATAGTTGTGCTGGTTGTGTTTTCACGGAACGAACTGTTGAACAAGCTGTGGAACTATTGAATAATATATTGAAGAATTATGATGATTGAACTCTCCCTGAACCACCGCCTAAACCCACTCCGAAGAAGAGGGGTATCTTATTTCTCAGTCCCGAAGATATGTAAGAGGCAAAGAAATGTATGAAGGAAAAAGGTATTAAAGCTAAGGATGTTAAGAATTTGCCACCTATTGAAGAAATACATGGCCTGGACACACCACCACCTCAACAGGTGGTAGAGGTAAATTCTTTATTAAAGTTTGATGAAAGCGATATCCCTTACAATAAACATCCTAGTCAATGCTTATATGAGTTTGATAATTACATTAGGAAACAAGATCACTTCAATGCAAATGTTCTGAAACAATTGAAATATAACTCTGATATGATTGCTCGCTTGAGTGACTTGTTATTTAGAATTATTAATGATGCTAGAGGTGTAGGAAAACATGCCTCTATTGTTCAAACCCAGTTAGAACAAGTTGCTTGTCGGATTTCGGGCTCCGCAAAACCCTCAAGGTTCGAACACAGGGGCGTGTGCGAAGATTCCCTGCAGCCTTGCCCTACCCAGGTTCGCTACTCGATGGCTACTACGGCGAACTCGCACGATGACGAGGAAGAAGATGAACACGGTGGTTTACCCTAGTTCGGGCCACTGCGAAGCGTAATACCCTACTCCTGCTTTGGTGGATTGCCTCTCGGGGAGGTGTGGTGGATGAACTAGTACAGTGGTCTCGAGCCTCGCGAGGGCGCTCGAGTGGTGTTCTTGGCTCTCAGCCTTGTCTTGCGTTGGTGTGTCTGTCCTCCCTCTCTACGGTGCAGCCTAGCCTCTATATATAGCAGTGGCCCGGGTCCTCTTCCCTTATCGCAATGGCGGGAAGGGATCCCACAATGGCCAAATTTGAAGGGGGACAGGAGTACATCCCCGCCTGTCCAAAGGTGGTCTTCGCCTGCAAAGTAGCTGTCGATGATGCAGAGGTGGGCTCGGCGGTGACATCCGCCCTGCGGGGTTCGTGGTAGTGGTCTTGTTGCACCGGAATGGAAACCTTTGGGAGGCGCTTTGGGAACCCGCATACGTCCCTGCTCCCTTTGCACCAAAGGGGAAACTACACCGCCTGGCGCGCTGGTGCCCGCCTGTCCTTCCTTGCGTCATCCTTGACTCCGGAGGCCGGGTTCCGCATAGAGATCTCCGCCGCTCCGGAGGGGGCCTGAGGAGGCCCACCCCCTACTGATCCTGGTGCTGTTCTTCCTCGCGAGCCTGGAGTCCTCGCGAGGGCCTTGTCTTGAGCGAACTCGCGCCAGGCCGTGCTTGGCTGACGAGGTGGGCCATGCCCTGGGCCGCAGGCAGGCAGGTCTGGGTACCCCCGTTCCCAGAACGCCAACAGTAGCCCCCGGGCCCAAGGCGCGCTCGAGCTGGCTTCCGGGCGAAGCCTTGAGGATGGCCCGAAGCGCCGGGGGCCCCAAACGCCTGCGGGCCAGGCTTTACACGCATCGAGCGCCTGGGCGGCGACGCCCCCGCTCCCTGAGGGCATCAGGAATAGCCCCAAGTCAAACTGATGCGACGCCCGTGTGCAGCGCCGGCCATCATTGCTCTTCCTTGAATGCTGCTACTGCCTTGGGCCTCTACTCCTCGGGCCACGCGGAAGTGACCCGTCAATCGGTAGGAGAGGCGACGTAGACGGTACTGCGCTGATCGAACCGCAACGCGGCGCCCAAGAGGCGCACGACGCCTGCTCTCCCACGATGCCTCGCAGCTGCAGTTACGCCTATAAATACGCCCCGCCCCTAGCAGGGGGGCATTGCAGTCTCAAGGTATCTTCTTGCGTCCCTCGCTCCGCAGAGAAAGCCCTTTCTTCTTCCCAACTTCTCCGCCCCCATGGCCTCTGGAGGAAACGCTATAGGCACGGGGAAACGCGCGGCACCGCCGGCCCCCTCGCCCTCCTCCGGAGGTAGTGGCGGGGGGCCTTCGGGGTCGGCGCAAGTTCGCCGGCGCTGGGCCATGGTCGACGAGTGAGTACTCTACCGCCTCCCTCCTTAGTCGTCTTGTTCAGCGCTCCGAGCATGATCTTCTCCTTCTCCCAGGGAGCCTGCGGCCAAGAAACGCAGACTCGGCGAGCTCCAAGAGGAGACGGACGCGCTGCGGGCCCAGCTGGCGACCGTCGAGGCCGCCTTCCAGGCCGCTCTCAGGGGCGAAGCGGAGGCCAGGGCGGAGCTGGCGTCCCTCCAGGCCCAGGTTAAGGAGGCAGCCGACGCCGTGCAGGCCGCCTAGGATGAGGTGGCGCACGCCAAGATGCTGGAGTCCCAACGCGCTAAGCAGTACCTTGGCATTGCCCGTCGCGCGACCAACGGGGTGAGCCGGTTCGTCGAGGAAGCCCCTGCGCTGCCGTGCATGCACGGCGACGGAGGCTATCTCGACTTCTTCCGGAGGGTGGTGGAGGCTCTAGAGGCCGGCGTCTCCCGCATGAACGCGGACAACGAGTCCGACGCGCGCGACCTCCTGGACCTCGCCCTGACGTTCGTCTTCTCCAACCTGCGCCGCCACGCTCCGCAGCTCGACCTCCGGCGTGTCGTGGAGTGGGTGCCTGACGAGCTCCAGTGCCCCCTTCGGGACGAGGTGCGCCCGCACGTGGAGTCCCTAGTGGAGCGGTTCGTCCAGGTGCCCGCCTCCAGCGGGGAGGACGATTCCGACGCCGAGGCGGCCGGCGGCGCGGGCGGCGACAACGGCTCCTCTCCCTAGGCCTCCCTTGTTTCCCTTTCATGGTTCCTGTAATATTCTAAGATGAACTCGTCCCTCGGAGGGCATTAGCCTTTTGCATGTTACCTTTGCCCTCTTATTTTTCTTCTCTTGAATCGCTGATTGCTTGCTTGCTGCGACGTGACTTAATTTCTTTGCGCGGGGCTCGGGGCTGCTGCCAACGCGGCTTGGTGATGACGGCTGGCAGGGCCCCCGCGAGGCCTTCTCTCCTAAGGGGCGTCTCGCGGCCGCTGAGCCCCGGTTCCTCGGCATCGCTGCCCGTCGAGGCCGAATTCCTCCCCTCGCGCCGTCCCTCCTTGCGCCTGGGGCCGCACGGGCTTTCACGGTGACACACCGTATACCGTAGTACCTGCATTCTGGCATTAGTGCGTGCATCCTCTATCCCGTATTCGGGCCGCCATTGGATCAGGAGGCTCGTGATTGGTTCGGTAGTGTACTTAGCTTGTGGGCTGGTGTCGATCTCGTGCACCGCGAGGCGCGGCCGGATTGTCCAGATGATCTGTTATTCCGCCTGGGGCGCTCCTTCCTTGCTTGCGCAGCGGTTCGGCTATGGCTCTTGGGAAGCCCGGGCGTCCTGGGGGCATCTTCCTCCTTACGAGTGGGGCAGGTTGGGAGCCCTTTCGGCACTCTGTGTCTGCAGGCTCCAGTCCCGCACATTTCCCTACCACCGTATTGTACGACCGGATCACCAGGACGCAACTACGCGGTGAGGCCTCGACACCCTCGATGCCGACCGGATCACCAAGGACGACATGGAGGGGCGAGTGGCTATATGACCGGTAAGGCTCCTGAGGCGCGTTGCTCAGGAGCCCCCTTTGACGCTCAAGCGGCTCTACGTCGGCAGGTCCCAGTCCCGCACATTTCCCTACCGCCGTAGTGTATGACCGGATCACCAGGACGCAACTACGAGGTGAGGCCTCGACACCCTCGATGCCGACCGGATCACCAAGGATGACATCGAGGGTCAAGTGGCTATATGATCGATAAGGCTCCTGAGGCGCGCTGCTCAGGAGCCCCCTTTGACGCTCGAGCGACCCCCATTCCTCCCTGCCGGGTTCTGCCTCAGGAGGCACGGGGCCTCCTGAGACTCCGTGCCGTGGTGCCGCGCCGCGGTCGGAGCCCCCAAGCGGGGGTCGACTGCCAAAAAGATGCAAGTCCCTGAGGCGACAGGGCCTTGCATCTTGCTCCGAGGTGCCTCGAGGTGGGCCGGAGCGCACGGCCCCTTGCAAAACACCAATCCAGAAAAAGAGAATTCAAGGCCGGTAAAACAAGAGCGCAATGAGAGAAAAGTCCCCGCCCCTTTTTTTCTTTTAAATATAGAATTCCGAAGTCCTCAAACTTCATTCCAAAAAGCGGCAATTCGAACACAAAAAAGAAGCAAGCAACTGCCGCGTCCGACACCTAGGCTAATCTTCGTCTTCGTCTTCCCCCAGCGCTGAGCGTAGGGCATCCACGTTGCGTGGGCATAGCCATTGGTGGGCAGTGTTGTCCGCTAGCGCGGAGCCGTGGCTTCCACATTGCATGGGAAGGAACCCCTCCGCGTCCTCGGGGGGCTCCGGGCGTATACAGCCCACTCATTATTATGTGAGAGTGTTACGGGTTGGTTCCGGGGGTGTACAGGGAGCTCCATGCCTCGCGGACATGAAGCCCGCTCCCAGCCCCCAGGCTCGGCGTGGCGAAGTAGGGTCGGTTCCGGACGGGACCCCGAGCATAGGGGGAGCCCCTCACGCTCTCCGAAGGGAGGGCCCATGTACGAAAAGGAGAATGGGCACCCCAGAGCCCATGTCCAGGTGATGTCGTCATGGCGACGGCGCAGCCCCCTGCGCCGCGGGTCGGGTCCAGTGGCGCCCCTCCGTTGTGTGCGAGGTCGGCACCCCGGGTGGTGCCCCAGCGCGCCTCGCTGGGGTGCCCGGGGTCCCCACGCAGGTACCCGAGGCCCTGCCCCCAGGCTGGGTGAGCTGGGCCTGGGGACATGGGCGAGTACAAGATCGCCCACTGGTGATCGAACGAAACCCGACCCGGAGACATGGGCGTATGTTCCACCCTCCGTCTCCAAGTGGGTGTCGCGCGCCCCGGAGACATGGGCGTGTGTTCCACCCTCTGCCTCTAGGTTGGGATCATCTGGCTTGAAGACATGGGCGTGTGTTCCACCCTCCGTCTCCAAACTGGGGCCACCCGACCTGGGGACGTGGGCGCACACTCCACCCTTCGTTCCCAGGCAAGTAACCCCCGGTCCCCAGACCCAGATGCCTGCTCGAGGCAGCTCCCTACCAGCGGGTGCGCCTCGCGAAGCTGCCTACGCCGGGCATCCTCGTGGGTCCAATCCCGCAAGCCGCACTCGCGAGGCTATGCATAGCAGCCCGCGCAAGAAGCCGCCCACGAAGTCGCGTACGCGCCTCCTGTCGCCATGGTAACCGGCGTTGCTTCCTTCTCGGCCCAGGTGCTCGTCAACATGGTCGTTGTAGAGTTGCTCGAACCCCCGGGCGCCGGCGCAGTCAAGCTTCTGGTCCTCCTCCCTGGTTCCGGTGGGCGCGCCGAGGGGCGCGGGGTGACGCCCCTCCCGCGTGGCTAGCCCCTCCCACCGGTTTCTGCCGGCATCTTTGGCCAGCTCCTGCGC
Source organism: Elymus sibiricus (assembly GCA_039707655.1). NCBI lineage: Eukaryota > Viridiplantae > Streptophyta > Magnoliopsida > Poales > Poaceae > Elymus > Elymus sibiricus. The sequence continues at coordinate 208,733,335 of CM077663.1, forward strand.
CCCCGGCGACTCGGGCCAGGCACTCGGCGAGGGCGGGTCGCCGCGGACGTCCTGAGCACGCCCGTGCGGCCCAGGCACTGTGCCAGCCAGTTGAGCGAGTTCATGGGCACGAGCCTCTCTGAGGTACACCTGGGTCTCGTTGGTGGCGGTGACGCGTCCGGGGGCGCGCCTAGCCCAGTCGTTGCGGCGATCGCGCGCAGCGTGTTGGCGCCGTAGCTCGTGCGCCACGAGGAGCCCGACATGTCTGTGCGTCGGGTCGTGGCAGACCCGGAAGGGCGGCGGCGCGGCCCGGGTGCGGGGAGGGGCCGGGGCGGCAAGGGCGTGCCGAGTGGTCGGTGAAGGCGGCAGCCCCCGGCGCCTGTTGAGAGCCCGGCCGGTGGTGGCGCCCGCCGATGGGGAAGTGGATCGACGCGGGGCGCCAAGGCCCGCCGGCGCCGCCCGGGCCACGCGGGCAGCCCGCCGCTCAGCACGAGCTCGACGTCCTTTCGCCATGAGTGCGGCGAGCGGAGGTGAGGCGAGGCCTGAGGAGGACTTCGACACGCCCCCTACCTGGCGCGCCAAATGTCGGATTTCGGGCTCCGCAAAACCCTCAAGGTTCGAACACAGGGGCGTTTGCGAACATTCCCTGCAGCCTCGCCCTACCCTGGTTCGCTACTCGATGGCTACTACGGAGAACTCTCACGATGATGAGGAAGAAGATGAACACGGTGGTTTACCCAGGTTCGGGCCGCTGCGAAGCGTAATACCCTACTCCTGCTTTGGTGGATTGCCTCTCGGGGAGGTGTGGTGGATGAACTAGTACAGTGGTCTCGAGCCTCGCGAGGGCGCTCGAGTGGTGTTCTTGGCTCTCAGCCTTGTCTTGCGTTGGTGTGTCTGTCGTCCCTCTCTACGGTGCAGCCTAGCCTCTATATATAGCAGTGGCCCGGGTCCTCTTCCCTTATCGCAATGGCGGGAAGGGATCCCACAATGGCCAAATTTGAAGGGGGGCAGGAGTACATCGCTGCCTGTCCAAAGGTGGTCTTCGCCTGCAAAGTAGCTATCGATGACGCAGAGGTGGGCTCGGCGGTGACATCCGCCCTACGGGGCTAGCGGTAGTGGTCTTGTTGCACCGGAATGGAAACCTTTGGGAGGCGCTTTGGAAACCCGCGTACGTCCCTGCTCCCTTTGCACCAGAGGGGAAACTGCACCGCCTGGCGTGCTGGCGCCCGTCTGTCCTTCCTTGCGTCATCCTTGACTCCGGAGGCCGGGTTACGCATAGAGATCTCCGCTGCTCCGGAGGGGGCCTGAGGAGGCCCACCCCTTGCTGATCCTGGTGCTGTTCTTCCTCGCGAGCCTGGAGTCCTCGCGAGGGCCTTGTCTTGAGCGAACTCGCGCCAGGCCGTGCTTGGCTGACGAGGTGGGCCATGCCCTGGGCCGCAGGCAGGCAGGTCTGGGTACCCCCGTTCCCAGAACGCCGACATTGCTAAATCTCAAAGAGAATTGCTTAATGAAATGAATAATAATATGAATAATCATGCTATTAGAGTAGTGACTAGAGGAGGTAGACTGGCCCAAGAACCTCTTTATCCTGAAGGTCATCCTAGAAGAATTGAACAAGACTCTCACAGAATTAACACTGATGCACCTAGTCCTTCCAAAAAGAAAAAGAAAAAGAAAAATGATAGGACTTTGCATACCTCTAGTGAACCTGAGATAGAAAAACCTCCTGATAATAATGATGTCTCTATTTCTGATGCTGAAACTCAATCTGGTAATGAACATTCACCTAGTGATAATGAAAATGATAATGATGATGTTCATGAAGATATCCAACCGAACAATGATAAAGAACCAGATAATGATGTTGAAATAGAACCTGCTGTTGATCTTGATAACCCACAACCTAAAAATAAATGATATGATAAAAGAGACTTTGTAGCTAGAAAACATGGTTAAGAAAGAGAGCCATGGGTTCAGAAACCCATGAATTTTCCACCTAAACCATCTAAGAAAAAGGATGACGAAGAATTTGAACGCTTTGCTGAAATGATTAGGACAGTCTTTTTGCGTACCCGCTTAACTGATATTTTAAAGCTGGCCCCTTATGCAAAATACATGAAAGACATCATCACTAATAAAAGAAAGATACCTGAAGCTGAAATCTCCACCATGCTTGCTAATTATTCCTTTAAGGATGGAGTACCTAAAAAACTTGGAGATCCTGGAATACCAACTATACCTTGCTCCATCAAAAGAAATTATGTCAAAACAGCTTTGTGTGATTTGGGAGCTTATGTTAGTGTTATGCCTTTCTCTTTATATAAAAGACTTGATTTGAATAAACTCACACCCACTGAAATATCATTGCAAATGGCCGACAAATCAACTGCCATACCTATCGGTATTTGTGAGGATGTGCCCGTTGTTGTTGCAAATGTTACTATCTTAACAAACTTTGTTATTCTTGAGATGCCCGAGGACGACAACATGTCGATTATCCTTAGTAGACCCTTTTTGAATACTGCAGGGTCTGTTATTGATTGCAATAAAAGCAAAGTCACTTTTCATATCAATGGTAATGAGCATACGGTGCACTTTCCGAAGAAACAATTCCAAGTGAATGGTATAAATGTTATTGAAGAATCTCCGACACTCACTATTGCAAGTTTTCAACTACCTCTACCTACTGCCAAAAAGAAATATGACATACTTATTGTTGGGGATATGCATATCCCCATTGAGGTAACATAGTGTTTTACGAAAGTTCTTCGATGTCATGCTAATCGAAAGTGGTTGTTAATAAGACTTGATCAACCTTATTAATGGATCATTTTTGAGAGGTATGAAGTTGATGAATCTAGTAGGCACAACCTTATGCTCCTACCTTTTGTTTTCTATTCTTCTTAGTCATATAAAATAAAATACCATGTTTATCCTGTTTTCTGATTTCTCCGTGCAATAAAAATAACCCAAAAATAAAAGTTCTCATAATGTCCTGAAAATTTAACACGCTTTTTTTCTGATTATTTCTAAATTTCCGGTGCAAATAACATCAGAGGGGGGTGCACCTGGTGTCTACAAGACACCAGGGCGCGCCAGCACCTGGTGGGTTGTGGTCCCCACGTGGGTCCCCTCACTTATCTCTTTAGCCCATTCCATCTCTTACCTCTAGAAAAAAATCACCATAGCTCTCTCTCTCTCTATCTCGTGTTCTTGCTCTCAAACCCACGAATTTCGATCTCTTTGCTCGAAGCTCCGTTTCCGAAACTGTTTTGGGAGGATTGCTACTTGGTATGTGACTCCTCTATTGCTCCAATTAGTTTTTGATTTAGTGGTTTATTTTTAGAATAATTTCCTACTCTTGGTCCTGATGTAGATGGGCTTGCATGTTAAATTCTTAGAGTTCTAAGTAGTTTGAATGCTTAATATGGCCTCTATGCATCCTTAGGAGTAGTTGCTATTAATCTTACGAAGTTTTGTTGACAAAATTTTTGTAGACTAAATTTTTTCAGAAATTTATTTATAGGAATAAGATGGATTTCCTTAGGAAGTTTTCCTCCAAGAAGAATGCTAAAGGAATCATTGGGGAATCGTCGGACAATGACCTCCACACTCCGAGAACGGTGGAGGTGCGGCCGTGCAAATGGCCGCATAATGCCTTCATGGAGGAGGTCAGGTTCCATCAAGAGTTTTCTCAATTCATTGCAAATGCTGGGCTGACCGACTTCCTCGCAGTTGAGTGTGACCAACACCACCTCCTTACAAATTCCTTTGTGCAAAATTTTCATTTTCTGAGTAGGAATAATCCTCCTGAGATGCAGTTTAATTTATATGCTGAAACCCATAACATACCACTCACTAACTTTTTTGACATATGTTTGACCCCTTCTGATGGGGAATTAAGAGAGCCTAGACCAGCGGAGTTTGAGGACTTTCTCCTCACTTTGACAGTGGGTGATGAAAGTGGTGTGTCAAATGCCACTGCCACCAGTTTGTAGTTTCCTTCTGTGCATTACTTTGCTTTATTCATCACGAAGTGTTTAACCGCTAGGGAGAAGGTTGGTGCACTCAGTGCCCCCGACTTTGCCATTTTACGCCGTGCACTGCACAATGATCGCACCTTTAGCATGGGGGCTATTATTGCATGTCGCCTACACCTTAAGAGGACTAAGGGCAAGATACATGGTGGTATTTATGCTACTCGCTTAGCTAGACACTTTAATGTTCAGATTCGCGCCACATGATTATCCCTTGTCCCAAATTTATCTAGATCACAAGGCATTGCAGGATCATCAATTTATTGCTGCAGCTCATTCTTTTTACAACATTCGCTACAACTTAGTATTCAGCATGGTTACCCGTGATGTTATCCCATTGCCTGCACCTGCTTTGTTTGATTCTACTGCGAGGAACGGATACAGGATCATGCCAGAGGACATTACGGCCTACCGGAACAACCTGGCAGCAGCTGAGGAGGAACCCCAGAAGTGGGACGCTCAGGTGCCGTCGCCACCACACTTCAACTTAGGACCGGATGGCTATTATGGATGGTGATTACCAAGCTAGGACAAAAGCCTAAGCTTGGGGGAGTACGTATTTCCATCAACATTACATTCATGCTTACACATTTCATTCCAGTTGTCGGTGTCTACACTTTTCATTGTATTATCCATGCTAGATTTATTTTCTCACTTCCTTTTGTGTGTTTGAAAAACTTTGAGAAAATCCAAAAATATTTCTTGCTTCTTTTCGGCCTTTCTTTCTAGTTTAAATTAATTGTAGTAGCAAAAGAAAACCCAAAAATATTTCTCGTTTCTTCTTTTACTTGTTGGGAGCTCTCCCGTGTAAATAGTTTTTCTCGTTTTTGTTTTTCCCTCTTTAATTTGCTTTCTTCAAGAAAAAACAAAAACTATAAAAACATATTTCAGTGTGTTTCTCTGAAATTATTTTCCTTTTATTTGAGTCGTACCAAGGAGAAGACCACAATGAAAATGTTGAGTGGCTCTCATATGCATTATTGTTGATCCAACGAAGAGCCCATATTACTTTGTCTTCTCCTTTTGAATAAAATGTGTGCAGATTCCAGCTTAGTCCATGGCACTCTTGCACTATTATTATTTTCATATCATTCGGCCATGAAACTGAAAGGCAATAATGACGATATTTGATGACGTGACTGTGGCAGAGAGAAGCGGGTATGAACTGAACTTGTTTTTGTTTTTGTAAATATGTTTAACCTAGTATCCACGATTCAGCATATTATGATCAAACATGTTTGCAATGACAATTAGAGATTATAGTTGCTCATGCCATTCTTAAGTTGCTAGGAGTGGACAATGATTTATCTTGGATGTCAACATGCATTAAAATGGTTGTGATGTAGTATGATGATATGATATCCTCCTCTGAATGTTTCAAGTGGCTTGACTTGGCACATGTTCACGCATGTAGTTGAATCAAAACCAACATAGCCTCTACGATATTTATGTTCATGGTGTTCATATCCTACTCATGCTAGTATTCAATGTTTATTATTCATAATGCATGTTCATGACCGTTTTCGCTCTCTAGCTGGCCCCTTCTCAACCTATTTGCTAGCCTTCGCCTGTACTAAGCGGGAATACTGCTTACGCGTCAAAATCCTTAAACTAAAGTTATTCCAGATGAGTCCACTATACCTACCTATATGCGGTACTACCCTGCTTGTTCCGAGTAAATTTGCATGTGCCACCTCTAAAATTTCAAATGAACATCTGTTTTGTGTGCCTGGACTGCTCATGGAGCGACAGGGGGCGGTCAGTATCTTCCATGTTAAGCGGGTTATTCTCATGATGAGTGTTTATTCACTCGTCCTTGCACGGGAGGGGCGGTAATAGGGATTCCCAGTCCTGAAATCAAAAATTGCAAATAATTAAACAAAACTCCCCCAGGAATGTTGTTGGCATGGACGGTACCCGTGGATTCGGCTAGCCGTGGAGTGTGTTTGTTGGTGGAGGGGGTGTAAACCTTTATTTTTACCGCTTGTGAACCGCTGCTAATGTGTTTAGCATGGAAAATATTGATAACTCTTGGTCGTAACGTTGACAGGAAGGGTGTACCTCCAAAAAATATATTTATCTCTGATGTAAGCTTTGAGCTCTGGCACCTCTGCAAATCCCTGCTTCCCTCTGCGAAGGGACTATCTATTTACTTTTATGTTGAGTCATCACCTTCTCAAATAAGCGCCAGATCTGAGAGCACTATTATCATCCTCATGCATTGTGTATAGTTAATGTGGTGCAGTATGACTGGATCTTTTCTACCATGAAATACAATGTTTAGTCGCTGCTTGAACTTTGGAGGTGCTCTGCATTTATGTTTTGCGGTCTCAGAAAGAGCTAGCGAGATACCACTGTTGTCATATTATGTCATGACCGTTTTGACAAAGTGTTGGTGCTTGAGATATTTTATTATTGCTCGCTAGTTGCTTATGTCTTTGATATGAGCTAATATAATTTCTAGGAGTTATTGTTGACATGGTTAGTCATGATCTTTGTTGAAAACTTGGGTGCTACTTAAGCATATATATGTAAACAAGAACAAAAGAGTTCGTAAAAATATTTCTTTTTCACTTTCTGTTTGTCAACTGAATTGCTTGAGGACAAGCAATGGGTTAAGCTTGGCGGAGTTGATAAGTCTCCGTCGTATCTACTTTTCCTAACGCTTTAGCTCTTGTTTTGGACTCTAATTTGCATGGTTTGAATGAAACTAACCCGGACTGACGCTGTTTTCAGCAAAACTACCATGGTGTTGTTTTTGTGCAGAAATAAAAGTTCTCAGAACTGGACGAAACTTTTTGGAGAATAATTTTACAATAAATAAAAAATACTGGAGCCAAGAACACCGAAGGGGGTGCCCTGGCTGGGCACGAAGCACCAGGGCGCGCCACCCCCTCTAGGCGTGCCCTGGTGGGTTGTGCCCACCTCGTGGCCCCACTGACCCTAATTCCAGCACTATAAATTCCTATTTTCGGAGAAAAAATAGGAGAACAAGTTTCATCACGTTTTATGATAAGGAGACGCCGCCACCTCATGTTCTTCATCAGGAGGCCAGATCTGGAGTCCGTTTGGGGCTCCGGAGAGGGGAATCTTTGGTCTTCGTCATCATCAACCCTTCTCCATCGCCAATTCCATGATGCTCCCCACCGGGAGTGAGTAATTCCTTCGTAGGCTCTCTGGTCGGTGAGGAGTTGGATGAGATACATCATGTAATCGAGTCAGTTTTGTTAGGGCTTGATCCCTAGTATCCACTATGTTCTGAGATTGATGTTGCTATGACTTTGCCATGCTTAATGCTTGTCACTAGGACCTGAGTGCCATGATTTGGGATCTGAACCGTTTATGTTATCACCATTATATCTATGTTCTTGATCCGATCTTGCTAGTCATATGCACCTGCTATGTGTTATGATCCGTAAACCCCAGAGTGACAATAGTCGGGATACTTTCCAGTGATGACCGTAGTTTGAGGAGTTCATGTATTCACTATGTGTTAATGCTTTGTTCCGGTTCTCTATTAAAAGGAGGCCTTAATATCCCTTAGTTTCCTTATGGACCCTGCTGCCACGGGAGGGTAGGACAAAAGATGTGAAGCAAGTTCTTTTCCATAAGCACTGATACGTCTCCGTCGTATCTATAATTTTTGATTGTTTCATGCCAATATTCTACAACTTTCATATACTTTTGGCAACTTTTTATACTATTTTTGGGACTAACATATTGATCCAGTGCCCAGTGCTAGTTCCTGTTTGTTGCATGTTTGTTGTTTCGCAGAAAATCCATATCAAATGAAGTCCAAACGGGATAAAAACTTACGGAGATTTTTTTTGGAATATATGTGAATTTTGGGAAGTGGAATCAACAGAAGGCGGTGCCCGAGGGGCCCACAAGCCATAGGGGCGCGCCCTGGGGGGTAGGGCGCGCCAGGCTGGCTTGTGGCCATCCCGTAAGGAGGTTGGTGCCCTTCTATCGCCGCAAGAAAGCTAATATCCGGATAAAAATCGTGTAAAAATTTCAGCCCAATCGGAGTTACGGATCTCCGGGAATATAAGAAACGGTGAAAGGCCAGAATCGGGAAGGTAGAAACAGAAGGAAACAGAGAGAGAGATCCAATCTCGGAGGGGCTCCCGCCCCTCCGCCGCCATGGAAGCCAAGGACTAGAGGGGAAACCCTCCTCCCATCTAGGGGGGAGGTCAAGGAAGAAGAAGAAGGAGGGGGGGCTCTCTCCCCCTCTCTCCCGGTGGCACTGGAACGCCGCCGGGGCCATCATCGTGACGGCGATCTACACCAACAACTTCGCCGCCGTCATCACCAACTCTCTCCCCCTCTATGCAGCGGTGTAACACCCCTTCTCCCCACTGTAATCTCTACTTAAACATGGTGCTCAATGCTATATATTATTTCCCAATGATGTATGGCTATCCTATGATGTTTGAGTAGATCCGTTTTGTCCTATGGGTTGATTGATGATCATGATTGGTTTGAGTTGCATGTTTTATTATTGGTGCTGTCCTATGGTGCTCTCCGTGTCGCGCAAGCGTGAGGGATCCTCGCTATAGGGTATTGCAATGTGTTCATGATTTGCCTATGGTGGGTTGCTTGAGTGACAGAAGCATAAACCCGAGTAGGTGGGTTGTTGCATATGGGAGTAAAGAGGACTTGATACCTTATAATGCTATGGTTGGGTTTTACCTTAATGATCTTTAGTTGTTGCGGATGCTTGCTAGAGTTCCAATCATAAGTTCATATGATCCAAGTAGAGAAAGTATGTTAGCTTATGCCTCTCCCTCATAAAAATTGCAATAATGATTACCGGTCTAGTTATCGATTGCCTAGGGACAAATAACTTTCTTGTGACAAAAAGCTCTCTACTAAGACTAACTTAGTTGTTTCTTTATCTAAGCAGCCCCTAGTTTTTATTTACGCGCTCTTTATTATCTTGCAAACCTAGCCCGTTACACCTACAAAGTACTTCTAGTTTCATACTTGTTCTAGGTAAAGAGAACGTTAAGAGTTGGTAGAGTTGTATCGGTGGTCGATAGAACTTCAGGGAATATTTGTTCTACCTTTAGCTCCTCATTGGGTTCGACACTCTTACTTATCGAGAAAGGCTACAATTGATCCCCTATACTTGTGGGTTATCAAGCACGTACGACTATTTACGGAATACATGCCTACATTATATTTATGAACTGGAGCTAGTTTTGTATCGTCCTAGGTTATGACAGTTATATGATGAATATTATCCAACGAGTTCACCGATCCAGTGCCTACGAGTTTTCCACATATTGTTCTTGCTAAGTTACTATTTCTACTGCTACTATTACACTTGCTACAAAATCATTGCTATCACTATTACCGTTACTGTTACTGTTACTACTACTATGAAAACTATCATACCACTGTGCTACTGATCACTCTGCTACAGATATTTAATCTCCAGGAACGTTAAGCGTTGGTAGAGTTGTATCGGTGGTCGATAGAACTTGAGGGAATATTTGTTCTACCTTTAGCTCCTCGTTGGGTTCGACACTCTTACTTATCGCGAAAGGCTACAATTGATCCCCTATACTTGTGGGTTATCAAGACCTTTTTCTGGCGCCGTTGCCGGGGAGCAATAGCATGGGGTGAATATTCTCGTGTGTGCTTGTTTGCTTTATCACTAAGTAGATTTTATTTGCTGTTCTAAGTTGTTCTCTATCTTTAGCTATGGATATGGAACACGAAATACCAAAAAAATTAGGTGTACTTGCTACTCATGGAGATGGGGAACCTCCTAAAACCCTCGATGCTCGTTATGTGAAAGATATTATGCACTACTTTAATAATCCTGAGAAAACCCCATTCAATTATATAATGGGACTCACATTGGATCAACGTGAATACTTTAGGGATTATCGCTTGACTCAAAAAGGGAAACTGTTATGGGATCAAATTCATATGTTACATTGGTATGCTCGGAATTTATGCTTGAGATATGATAATACTTGTTGCTCTAGGATGAAGTCTCCACACCTTCCCTTTTCATGTAAATTTAATGATAATGAAACCTTGGCTTCTTATGCTAATGGTATATATGTGTTCGCACACGAACACGTCACCGTGCACCCTCGACGCCAGGGGTGATGCACCGCAGCTCACGTCAAAGGAGGACCGTTCGGCAGCGCGATACGCAAGACAGCCGGCGGACGCTTTTGTAGACTCGAAACCCCGCACGCCCGGGAGGGACCCCGTCAGGGAGTGCGGCGGCTATGGGCTGCCCTAGGTCGACCTGATCGCCCCTAGGGCCTCGTGGATCGCTGGCCTTCAAGAGAAGAACGAACGAAGAATGAGAAGAAAGATACAAGAGTAGGAGATAAAAAGTAGATGAACACGAAAAAGTAGATTGATAGATTGGTTCGATTGTGTGTTGTTTCAATCGGCCATCACCCCCAACATATATAAGAGGCGGCTGGACTTCCCGTACAAGCAAAGGATTCATCTAGGCTTTCCTTACAAGAAAATTACATCAATTCACGTCCTAGAGTCCTAGTTCTGGTCCCACTCGGATTCAGCCCGAATCTGGTCCAATCTTCTGTCTTGCTCCTTGCGTGGGCCGTGGAATCTGCATATGACTTCCGATGGAGACGGTTCAAATACCAACTTTGTGCGCTTCGACGAGGCCGACAATCCGTATGTTGATCACTTTTCCAAATAAGGCCATCTTGAATACTCCACGGGGTCATCTTTAATTTCGAGTCGGACTCGGTCATGTAGCTGACTGTACCGTCCGACTCTTGTAGCGTCTCTGCAGGTCGTATATTACGTCGGATGATGATGACTCCAAAAGCAAAGTTGACCGTTTCGACGTTACGAACAACTTTCATGTTGAACACTTTTTCATCGGAAGCCATCTAGATAATCTTTTGAGTCCATCTTCAGCTTCTGGTCGGATTGGCCTTGACAGTTTCCACCCCGGCAAGCTTTCACGCCGGCAAGGTTTCCACCCCGGCAAGCTCTTTTCCCGGCAAGCTTTTCACCCGGCAAGCTTTTTCACCCGGCAAGCTTTTCACCCGGCAAGTTCTTTGCCCGGCAAACTTTCTGGCTGCACCTTGCGGGTCTTTTTTGAGGCAGTAAACGACCTCGGATGAAAATGCGTCCAAAAGCAAAGTTGACCGTTTCGACGAGACGAACAACTTTTATGTTGAACGTTTTTCGATTCGAAGCCATCTTCTGGGCCAAAACGGTCGCGCAAAATATCTGAATTGTGGCGCTACCCATCAGACATATGTCTGGTGGGGCGCGCCACATTTCGTCTCCTGACAGGGCTGCCTTCCGATAGCTCTAAATTTTGCGTACGAACTCGGATTGAGACAATTGTTATATCAAAATCAAACGTTTCGACAAGACGAAGACAATCCGTGTAGAAACTTTTCCCATATGAGGCTGTCTTGGGGGCGTAATCAGCCAAATAGTGTTCTGGATACAAAATCTCAGTACTTCGAACACAACTTCGGCCTTAGAGATGAGATCGGATGGCAATGGACCAAACTTCAAAGTTTCTCCTTTCGACAATACAGAATTTTCTCACTTTGAGCAATTTTCCATTTGAGGCCTTCTTAATTGTGTTTTGTATCGTGCCAAAATCAGGTGTCAACACATGCCCCCCTGTTTTCTGGCAGAGCTTGTGTGCCAGAAAATACTTTGCCTAGTCTAATGTTGAAGCACGATGTCAACACTCCATCGGCTGTGCGTGCTGAGGACGATAATTATTATCGGCCATATGCTCAGGTTTGCTGCCACTTGGGATTTCTTCAGATATTTGCCGCTTCAAAGCCCATGACAGGTGTATAAAATGTCTCTGTGTATGCATCCTATGGGAATCTTTGCTTGGTTCGAACAACTTTGCCCAAGCACCTCAACAGAATATTGTCAACCGTTTTGCAACACAAATCATCAAATATCGAAGGGTATATTAAGTCATGTGCCGAACAATCTTGCTTCACTCGGATCCTGCAAATGACTGATACTCGGATTTCTCCAGTTAGCTTTCTGGCTCGCACTAGATCCTTCATTACTGGCTGAATCGACTAAGGAGTCGGCCACACCTGACCGATTCAAAGATGAGTCAGCTGTACACTCCTCACAAGCCGAGTGAATAAATAAGTCGGCCTTGCTGGTATTGCAAAGACTGAACATCGGCTATAGGAGTACCAGAACCATGATGAACACCGCTAGCCAGATGCCCACTTTGCCAATACAATGAACTCTCAGGGAGATATGAAAATATCGGCCATGCGTGCTTGTCTCAAAGGAGCTTAGGAATCCGTCCACCAAAGTGTGAATAGCCAAAATAAATCAGATATTTCAGCTGGGGATAAATTGTTGGGCACAAACTCTGACGGGAAGATTCCAGAACATGCATGATGCACCGTTTGGAGTCTCGTATAGTGACATAAAAATCGTTGTTTTCGCCTACCGGCTTCACGTTTGTCCTCCCTTAGTCCTGCTGGCTTCACAACAGGAGCTTGCACATCATTCTCGCCTTGACGGCTTCCCTTGGGGATCCATGCCATATTCCTCTCCTCCAACTCTTTGGCCCTGAACTGCTTCAGCTTTCTTTCTTGCCAATGTGATAAGCCGAGTGAGCATCCCGTCTGTGATTTTGTTTTATGCTCTAGCACCTCTTTCTTGGCTTTGGGCACCTCCGTCTTGGCCTGTCCAAACTCGGCGATTGGGTCTTTGAATGTTACTCGCTTCACTTCCTTTCCCTTAGTAGCTAACGTAGACTCGGCTGGCTTTTTGTCGTTCAGAGTCGGATCTAAAACAGCACACTTGCGGCCATCCTTTTTCACTCGGTAAACTTGCTTGACCATGTTAATCTTCTTCGCCGAGCTCCAGACCGATTCTTTTTGGTTGAGTCGATCTTTAACATGTGGTTGTTGAACAAACGATGATCCTCTCGGAGCTGCATAATTTTGGTGAAGCGGCTTAGAACATGATGTACGGTGTGCCCTCGATTTATACCTGTCCCATGATTGATATGAATAATAGTTAGCATGAGAAGGTACGTATGACATCAGCATTGGTGACCCAAAAGGAGGATACGGAGTCAACTCCTTCCTTCGCCAATCCTGGTGTTCAGATTTATTCCTTGGGGGTGACTTCGATACCTTTGTTTCACTCGGCCGATAAGCACTCTTCTCCTCACTTAACTTCTGATATTTTTCCAATAACTGCGCGAAAGCGACTTTCGGCTTTTTACCTTTGCGCTTACCGTGGCCTTTTCTTTCTTTGGTTGTGTGTGCATCGGTCTTTGAATTTTCTTGTTGCCCCCCAGTGCTAGACGTGTCAGTTGTAGCTTTGATGGAATTCCCGTCTTCAATATTGTTGCTGATGCACTCTTGAATGATTACCTCGCTTGAAGATTTGATCACATCATCATTAGCATGTACCAGTCCATCTTTGGATGAGCCAGCTTGAGGTAGATGAGTCAACACTTGATCACCATCAAGACCAATCTGAGTCGACTGGCCGTATGCTTGTGCCTCAACGAGCTCTAATCGTCCTCTGTTGGCCGATTGTGTGGCTTGATGAATCACATTGTTGTCTTTGACATTCTGTTCAAACGAACATTGCACTTGTTCTTGTTCTGACAGCTCGACATCGTGATCAATTATAATAATAGGATTAGTCGGTGATGCACCGACGATGTGATCACCTATGCCTGGACTGAAGGTAGACTGCTCATCCATTAACTGATATTGTGATACCGGCTGTGAAACAAAACAACCGAGTGGTTCCGACTTAACGTCATCCGACTTGGCTATGCATTGATTTTCGTCCTCCTTTCCCGATGCTCTTGAATCGGCTATCTCGGGGGACTTTGGACCTAGCTTTATGTTTCTGCAACCAAAATAATTACAGAATATACGTCTCATCTGAGACCAAATGTTAGCTAGGCATAAAACAAACAAAGTTGTCCATATGAATATAAAATTTAGCCGACATGACGTGAACAATTTTGGTTGTGATAAGTTGTCACTATTAGCTTCTGTGAATGGTGCCATGTGTTGATCAGCATGAACAGTGACAAGACTATTCCAAACAAACAGATTACTCATCTCGATTGGTCTTTCAAAATTAATTAGAATCTTGCTAACGGGTGGATCAACAATATGATTTTGACCGAATCGAAAATTGAGTAAACTGTCATCTATGCGTACCTTTGTGAAGACGTTGGGAGGAGAAGATGGTTGCATAACTGGAACAATATCTTGCTCCACTTCTAAATAATTCTCCAATGCCCCTTCCTCTTCTTCTGGATCTCATGCATCATCACTTGGATTTCCCGTGTAGATTTCACTCGGACTATCCAAATGGATTCCACTCAGACGCTCTTTGTTAGCTGAACTTTGCTTAGCAACATGTTCTTGTTCTTGATGTTCATCGTTAATCGAACTGTGTTTGGCCATATTACTTTGTTCTTGATGCTCATCAATTTCTTTAGGACGAAACTCATAGGGCAGCATGTAAGCTCCCTCACATCCAGAAAAATCGAGCACGGCCAATTTGCTGCGTTTGTCGTTCCTTTGCTCGGTGAAGCTTGCATCATCTGTTTTCGTACACTCGGCAATAACTGGCTCGATGCACTCGACGTTAGCCGGTGATGCACTCAGATGACTCAATGCACTCGGCTGACTTGATGCACTCGGCCTTAACTGGCTCGATGCACTCGATTGGCTCGATGCACTCGATATTGACTCTATGCACTCGACCTTGGCCGTCTCGGTGCTCAATCCGGTTTCAATCGAATCCATCATTGTCTTAGCTTTAAAGGAACCGTTTGACTCGGCTGTAGACGACTTAGTCATATTTGACTCGGTTTCTACCGAATCAACCGTATTAACCGAGTGAATCCTTTTTTGTTGTTTGGCTTGCAAAGCTTCTGTTTTATCTTGCCTCAACATCGCAGAGGGACCAATATGGTTGCTGCATAGAGGAAGGGACTTGACGTATTCCTGCAAATCTTCCTCCTCACGCTTCTTCTTGAGTGCTTCATAAGCGTGTCGATATTCTGCTGGTAACTCCTCAAGAGTCGGTGTGGTAAAATTGTCGATGTAATTCCGTGTGAGCTTTGGCTGGATCTTGTCCCTTCGGGCCACATATTTTTCTGTAAATTCGTCCCTTCTTGGATCAGCTTGCCCCCCAATGCTTTTAGGATCTTTCGGCAATGAACCGATGTTGCCGAAATTTTGCAATTGTATAGGGGGTGTATGACACGCTGCAATGATAGGTGAAGACGTATGCACTGTTGTTGGACCATATTTCCTCTCGCCAATTTGGTCAATTGGCAACACGTTGTCTTCTTGCAAAACCTTAGCTCTTATTGCCTCATAATCAGGTACCAAACCCTTATCATGTTGCTCAAGGCAAAGAGCAGTAATCTGCTTATTCTGGGCTAAAAACTTTTTAAAGCAGCCAGAGCCACCTCATCTTTTGCAATATTAGACACAGATGCTCCTATAGAATCTCCACTCACTCGGCAATAACCATGAAGTGAGCCGAGTCATGAATATTTTTATTTGCATATGTTGCTGAACAATTAACCTCACGAGGTGTGGTATATGATGAGTGAGGATAACCGGCCAAATAGCTAATGGAAGCATGGCCGATTCCCCCATCCATCGGCATGTTTGGGGATGAACCCGCATATTGCGAGCCGGCTGCCGATGGACAAAACTGTGAAACACCCTCCTGTGCATGAGGTGTCTTATATTGATCACTCGAACTCATCGTGTTGTTCATCGGCATATTGAAGGGAGTTGCCGATGCACGAAAGTTCCGATCTATAAGTTGCATGTCACAATTATGTAATTCCCAAGCTTCTCCAACAGGATACTTAGTCGGCCTTTGCTCGTTAGGGCTAGCCGACATGGTATGCCCATCAAAGGATCTAGTGACAGCAATATAATGGCTATTTGCATCTACATCAGCAGATTTATGATACATGTTACCGTGTAGATTGCAGCCGCTTGATGACGCTCTCCTCGTAGCAAGAACGGGCTGGAGACCGTTCAAAGCTTCGTCCCCAGCGGAGTCGCCAAAAAGTGTGTTCGCACACGA
Organism: Elymus sibiricus; assembly: GCA_039707655.1. Classification (NCBI taxonomy): domain Eukaryota; kingdom Viridiplantae; phylum Streptophyta; class Magnoliopsida; order Poales; family Poaceae; genus Elymus; species Elymus sibiricus. Next base: position 208,749,456 of record CM077663.1, read on the forward strand.
ACACGTCACCGTGCACCCTCGACGCCGGGGGTGATGCACCGCAGCTCACGTCGAAGGAGAACTGTCCGGCAGCGCGATACGCAAGACAGCCGGCGGACGCTTTTGAAGACCCGAAACCCCACACGCCCGGGAGGGACCCCGTCAGGGAGTGCGGCGGCTATGGGCTGCCCTAGGTCGACCTGATCGCCCCTAGGGCCTCGTGGATCGCTGGCCTTCAAGAGAAGAACGAACGAAGAACGAGAAGAAAGATACAAGAGTAGGAGATAAAAAGTAGATGAATATGAAAAAGTAGATTGATAGATTGGTTCGATTGTGTGTTGTTTCAATCGGCCGTCACCCCCAACATATATAAGAGGCGGCTGGACTTCCCGTACAAGCAAATGATTCATCTAGGCTTTCCTTACAAGAAAATTACATCAATTCACGTCCTAGAGTCCTAGTTCTGGTCCCACTCGGATTCAGCCCGAATCTGGTCCAATCTTCTATCTTGCTCCTTGCGTGGGCCGTGGAATCTGCATATGACTTCCGATGGAGATGGTTCAAATACCAATTTTGTGCGCTTCGACGAGGCCGACAATCCGTATGTTGATCACTTTTCCAAATAAGGCCATCTTGAATACTCCACGGGGTCATCTTTAATTTCGAGTCGGACTCGGTCATGTAGCTGACTGTACCGTCCGACTCTTGTAGCATCTCTGCAGGTCGTATATTACGTCAGATGATGATGACTCCAAAAGCAAAGTTGACCGTTTCGACGTTACGAACAACTTTCATGTTGAACATTTTTTCATCCGAAGCCATCTAGATAATCTTTTGAGTCCATCTTCAGCTTCTGGTCGGATTGGCCTTGACAGTTTCCACCCCGGCAAGCTTTTCCCGGCAAGCTTTCACGCCGGCAAGGTTTCCACCCCGGCAAGCTCTTTGCCCGGCAAGCTTTTCACCCGGCAAGCTTTTTCACCCGGCAAGCTTTTCACCCGGCAAGTTCTTTGCCCGGCAGACTTTCTGTTGCACCTTGCGGGTCTTTTTTGAGGCAGTAAACGACCTCGGATGAAAATGCGTCCAAAAGCAAAGTTGACCGTTTCGACGAGACGAACAACTTTTATGTTGAACGTTTTTCGATTCGAAGCCATCTTCTGGGCCAAAACGGTCGCGCAAAACATCTGAATTGTGGCGCTACCCATCAGACATATGTCTGGTGGGGCGCGCCATATTTCGCCTCCTGACAGGGCTGCCTTCCGATAGCTCTAACTTTTGCATACGAACTCGGATTGAGACGATTTTTATTTCAAAATCGACCGTTTCGACAAGACGAAGACAATCCGTGTAGAAACGTTTCCCATATGAGGCCGTCTTGGGGGCGTAATCAGCCAAATAGTGTTCTGGATACAAAATCTCGGTACTTCGAACACAACTTCGGCCTTAGAGATGAGATCGGATGGCAATGGACCAAACTTCAAAGTTTCTCCTTTCGACAATACAGAACTTTCTCAATTTGAGCAATTTTCCATTTGAGGCCTTCTTAAAATTGTTTTGTATCGTGCCAAAATCAGGTGTCAACAATATGATTACTATGATGTGGAACAAATAGAAGAGTTTGTTGCTTTTAAGGGTGCTTATGAAATTGAAGCTTTGTTTGAAAAGTATGAAGATTATGATGATGCTGTTTACCGATCTCAAAATTTGGCTATGCTTCGTTATTGTTATGCCAATTATGAATATAATGCCCATATTGATCAATTTATTGAGAAAGTCTCCGCTATCCAAGAAGAGACTAATATTTTGCAGGAATCTATGGAAGAAGAAATTGATGACACTATGAGCTCATTGGATGAAAAAGATGAGGAGGGGAGCGAAGAACAAAAGGAGGAAGAGCAGATTAGCTACCCGTGCCCACCTTCTAATGAGAGTAACTCTTCAACTCATACATTGTTTAATTTCCCTTCGTTCTTACTGAAGGATGAATGCTATGATAATTGCTATGATCCCTTGGATTCGTTTGAAATATCCCTTTTTGATGAACTTGATGCTTGATATGCTTGTGGCCATGATGCCAATATGAATGATGCTTATGGAGATGAACTTGCTATAGTTCCTTATGTTAAACGTGAAATTGTTGCTATTGCACCCACACATGATAGTCCTATTATCTCTTTGACTTCTCCCAACTACACTATATCGGAGAAGTTTGCGCTTATTAATGATTATATAGATGGGTTGCCTTTTACTATTACACATGATGATTTTGATAGATATAATATGCATGTGCTTGCTGCTCCTACTTGCAATTATTATGAGAGAGGAACTACATCTCCACCTCTCTATGTTTCCAATACGATAAAATTGCAAGAAACTGTTTATACTATGCATTGGCCTTTACTTTGTGTGCATGAATTGTTCTTTTATGACATACCGACGCATAGGAAGAGAATTAGACTTCGTCATTGCATGATATATATTACTTTGTGCTCAATACTAAATTACAAATCATTGTTAATTAAAATTGGCTTTGATATACCTTGGGATCCGGGTGGATCAATTACTTGAGCACTTTATGCCTAGCTTAATGGCTTTAAAGAAAGCGCTGCCAGGGAGACAACCCGGAAGTTTTAGAGAGTCATTTTATTCTATTGTGTGCTTTTATATAGTTCAAAAACAAAAAAATAAAGAGGGGAACCTAAAACTTTTTCAAAAAGAAAAGTGAAAGTGAGAGGGACGAGCATTGTGAAAGTGGGAGCTAGCCTTGAACTTTGTTCATGTCCATGGAAACCTTGTGAATCTTAATTACAGAAACTTTTCAACAAAAATAATTATCCCCTTGTATAAATCCATTGTATTATAAAAATAATGTGCCAAGATTTGCCTTTAGGATGATTAGATTGCTTGTTTGGTGTGTGCAGTGCAAAAATAGAAACTTTGGCTGTAGTGCGTGAATTTACATTTTTTACTGGAATGTCAAAAGTTTTTGAATTAATTAAACAGTACTTCTATGCAAATTGTTTATTTTGTCCTAGTTTTTCAGAATTTTTAGAGTTACAGAAGTATGGTGAATGTTCAGATTGCTACAGACTATCCTGTTTAAGACAGATTCTGTTTTTGATGCATTGTTTTGCTAGTTTCGATGAAACTATCGATTTTATCGGTGGTATAAGCCATAAAGAAGTTATAATACAATAGCTACAATGCAAAAATAAAATATGAATTGGTTGGCAATAGTACTTAAATTTGTAATTTGCTTTATTATACTAACGGATCTCACGAGGGTTTTGTTAAGTTTTGTGTGATTGAAGTTTTCAAGTTTTGGGTGAGATCACGATGGATGAAGGAATAAGGAGTGGAAAGAGACTAAGATTGGGGATGCCCAAGGCACCCCAAGGTAATATTCAAGGACTCCCAAGAAACTAATCTGGGGCATGCCTCGGAAGGCATCCCCTCTTTCTTCTAACAACCATCGGTAATTTTACTTGGGGCTATATTTTTATTCGTCACATGATATGCGTAAATCTCGGAGCGTCGTGTGTTTTTTATTTTTATTTTAATAATGCACCATGCTGGTATGAGAAAGTCCTTGGTTGATTTATAGAAGGCTCTTTGCACCTCACTTATATCTTTTGAGTATGGCTTTATAGAATGCTTCATGTGCTTCACTTATATCATTTGAAGTTTGGATTGCCTGTTTCTCTACACATAGAAAACCGCCATTTGTAGAATGCTCTTTTGCTTCACTTATATTTGTTAGAGCTTGGGCATAACTTTTGTAGAAATAATTAAACTCTCATGCTTCACTTATATCTATTTAGAGAGTTAACAGGAGTTGGTCATTCACATGGTTAGTCATAAAATCCTACATAAAACTTGTAGATCACTGAATATGATATGTTTGATTCCTTGCAATAGTTTTGCGATATAAAGATGGTGATACTAGAGACATGCTAGTGAGTAATTGTGGATTGGTAGAAATATTTGTGTTAAAGTTTGTGATTCCCGTAGCATGCACGTATGGTGAACCGTTATGTCAAGAAGTCGGAGCATGATTTATTTATTGATTGTCATCCTTTCTGTGGAGGTCGGGAGCGCGCGATGGTTAACTCCTACCAACCTCTCCCCTAGGGGCATGCGTCTAATACTTTGTTTCGATAGCTAATAGATTTTTGCAATAAGTATGTGAGTTCTTTATGACTAATGTTGAGTCCATGGATTATACGCACTCTCATCCTTCCACCATTGCTAGCCTCTCTAGTACCGCGCAACTTTCGCCGGTGCATTACACCCACCATATTCCCTTCCTCAAAACAGCCACCATACCTACCTATTATGGTATTTCCATAGCCATTCCGAGATATATTGCCATGCAACTTCCACCGTTCCGTTTTTATGACACGCACCATCATTGTCATATTGCTTTGCATGATCGTATGACAGCTAGCATGATGTTTTCATGGCTTGTCCGTTTTTTTGATGTCATTTGCTATGCTAGATCGTTGCACATCCCGGTCCACCACCGGAAGCATTCATATAGAGTCATATTTTGTTCTAGGTATCGAGTTGTAAGTAAATAAAAGTGTGATGATCATCATTATTAGAGCATTGTCCCATGAGAGGAAAGGATGATGGAAGCTATGATTCCCTCACAAGTTGGGATGAGTCTCCGGACTTTACAAAAAAATAAAAGAGGCCAAAGAAGCCCAAATAAAAAAAAAGAGGCCAAAGAAGCCCACAAAAAAAACAACAAAAAAAATGAGAGAAAAGAGAGAAGGGGCAATGCTACTATTCCTTTTTCCACACTAGTGCTTCAAAGTAGCACCATGATCTTCATGATAGAGAGTCTCCTATATTGTCACTTTCATATACTAGTGGGAATTTTTCATTATATAACTTGGCTTGTATATTCCAATGATGGGCTTCCTCAAATTGCCCTAGGTCTTTGTGAGCAAGCGAGTTGGATGCACACCCACTTAGTTTCTTTTCGAGCTTTCATACACTTATAGCTCTAGTGCATCCGTTGCCTGGCAATCCCTACTCACTCACATTAATATCTATTGATGGGCATCTCCATAGCCCGTTGATACGCCTAGTTGATGTGAGACTATCTCCTTCTTTTTGTCTTCTCCACAACCACCATATTCTATTCCACCTATAGTGCTATATCCATGGCTCACGCTCATGTATTGCGTGAAAGTTGAAAAAGTTTGAGAATACTAGAGTATGAAACAATTGCTTGGCCAAATCCGGGGTTGTGCATGATTAAATACTTTGTGTGATGAAGATGGAGCATAGCCAGACTATATGATTTTGTAGGGATAACTTTCTTTTAGCCATGATATTTTGAGAAGACATGATTGCTTTGTTAGTATGCTTGAAGTATTATTGTCTTAATGTCAAATGATAGACTATTGCTTTGAATCACTTGTGTCTTAATATTCATGCCATGATTAGATTATATGATCAAGATTATGCTGGGTAGCATTCCACATCAAAAATTATCTTTTTTATCATTTACCTACTCGAGGACGAGCAGGAATTAAGCTTGGGGATGCTGATTCGTCTTCGTCGTATCTATAATTTTTGATTGTTTCATGCCAATATTCTACAACTTTCATATACTTTTGGCAACTTTTTATACTATTTTTGGGACTAACATATTTATCTAGTGCCCAGTGCTAGTTCCTGTTTGTTGCATGTTTTTTGTTTCGCAGCAAATCCATATCAAACGAAGTCCAAATGGGATAAAAACTTACGGAGATTTTTTTGGAATATATCTGAATTTTGGGTAGTGGAATCAACAGAAGGCGGTGCCTGAGGGGCCCACAAGCCATAGGGGCGCGCCTTGGGGGGTAGGGCGTGCCAGGCTGGATTGTGGCCACCCCGTAAGGCGGTTCGTTCCCTTCTTTCGCCGCAAGAAAGCTAATATCCGGATACAAATTGTGTGAAAATTTCAGCCCAATCGAATTTACGGATCTCCGGGAATATAAGAAACGGTGAAAGGCCAGAATCGGGAAGGTAGAAACAGAAGGAAACAGAGAGAGAGATCCAATCTCGGAGGGGCTCCCGCCCCTCCGCCGCCATGGAAGCCAAGGACTAGAGGGGAAACCCTCCTCCCATCTAGGGGGGAGGTCAAGGAAGAAGAAGAAGGAGGGGGGCTCTCTCCCCCTCTCTCCCGGTGGCACTGGAACGCCGCCGGGGCCATCATCGTGACGGCGATCTACACCAACAACTTCGCCGCCGTCATCACCAACTCTCTCCCCCTCTATGCAGCGGTGTAACACCCCTTCTCCCCGCTGTAATCTCTACTTAAACATGGTGCTCAATGCTATATATTATTTCCCAATGATGTATGGCTATCCTATGATGTTTGAGTAGATCCGTTTTGTCCTATGGGTTGATTGATGATCATGATTGGTTTGAGTTGCATGTTTTATTATTGGTGCTGTCCTATGGTGCTCTCCGTGTCGTGCAAGCGTGAGGGATCCTCGCTGTAGGGTATTGCAATGTGTTCATGATTTGCCTATGGTGGGTTGCTTGAGTGACAGAAGCATAAACCCGAGTAGGTTGGTTGTTGCATATGCGAGGAAAGAGGACTTGATACCTTATAATGCTATGGTTGGGTTTTACCTTAATGATCTTTAGTTGTTGCGGATGCTTGCTAGAGTTCCAATCATAAGTGCATATGATCCAAGTAGAGAAAGTATGTTAGCTTATGCCTCTCCTCATATAAAATTGCAATAATGATTACCGGTCTAGTTATCGATTGCCTAGGGACAAATAACTTTCTTGTGACAAAAAGCTCTCTACTAAGACTAACTTAGTTGTTTCTTTATCTAAGCAGCCCCTAGTTTTTATTTACGCGCTCTTTATTATCTTGCAAACCTATCCCGTTACACCTACAAAGTACTTCTAGTTTCATACTTGTTCTAGGTAAAGAGAACGTTAAGAGTTGGTAGAGTTGTATCGGTGGTCGATAGAACTTCAGGGAATATTTGTTCTACCTTTAGCTCCTCATTGGGTTCGACACTCTTACTTATCGAGAAAGGCTACAATTGATCCCCTATACTTGTGGGTTATCAAGCACGTACGACTATTTACGGAATACATGCCTACATTATATTTATGAACTGGAGCTAGTTTTGTATCGTCCTAGGTTATGACAGTTATATGATGAATATTATCCAACGAGTTCACCGATCCAGTGCCTACGAGTTTTCCACATATTGTTCTTGCTAAGTTACTATTTCTACTGCTACTATTACACTTGCTACAAAATCATTGCTATCACTATTACCGTTACTGTTACTGTTACTACTACTATGAAAACTATCATACCACTGTGCTACTGATCACTCTGCTACAGATATTTAATCTCCAGGTGTGGTTGAATTGACAACTCAACTGCTAATACTAGCAAATATTCTTTGGCTCCCCTTGTGTCAAATCTATATATTTGGGTTGAATACTCTACCCTCGAAAACTGTTGCAATCCCCTATACTTGTGGGTTATCAACTACGTACACACCTCAACAAAATAGAGTTGTTGAGAGCAAGAACCGGAATCTTATAGAGATGGCTAGAATTATGCTTGACGAAAACAAGACGCCAAGACATTTTTGGGCGGAAGCCATAGAAACAGCTTGTCATGCTACGAACCGACTCTACCTTCACAAGCTTCTCGGTAAAACGGCATACGAGCTACTCACCGGTAAAAAAACCCAAGTTGGATACTTTCGGGTATTTGGCTCAAAATGCTATATTCTTGATAAGCATCGTCATTGTAAACTTTCTCCTAAATCTCATGAAGGTTTCCTACTCGGTTAAGGATCAAACTCTCACACTTACCGTGTCTACAACAACTTCACTCGAAAAGTTGAAGAGACGGTAGATGTGAAGTTTGATTAATCTAATGGTTTGTAAGTCGAACAATTGCCAAATGATGTAGGAGATAAGGAGCCTTCGGAAGCCATTCAACACTTGTCCATCAGCAAGATTCATCCCATGGAGGTGAAGGAAATCACTTCATTAACACAAGTGGAAGCTCCTACTTCGCGTCAAGGCGAACCACAAAACGACATGGAGGCATCCACAAGTGGTACACATGAAGATGAAGAGGATGAAGAATTACAACATGAAGATCCACCTCAACCTCCTTCACCACCTCCTCAAGGAGACAACACCTTCACTAACAACGAAGATGATGATGATGTGGAGGAGGAAGCTCCACCATCCAACAAGCAAAAGCTAACACGAGTTCGAGCAAGAGTGAACAAAAATCATCCTTTAGAGCAAATCTTTGATGACATACACACCGGCAGGATAACTCGCTCTAAAACTCATCTCGCTAACTTTTGAGAGCATTACTCATTTTTCTCTAGCATTGAGCCTTTGAAGGTGGAAGAAGCTCTTGAGGACCCTGATTGGCTAAATGCTATGCAGGAGGAGCTACACAACTTCGAGAGGAATGAAGTGTGGACACTAGTGGAGAAGCCCAAGGACGAGCAAAATATCATCGGAACCAAGTGGGTGTTTCAAAACAAGCAAGACGAAGATGGTCAAGTCGTATGCAACAAGGCGCGTCTCATGGCTCAAGGCTACACCCAAGTCGAAGGTATGGACTATGGTGAGACCTATGCACCCATTGCTAGATTAGAAGTTATCCGCATTCTTCTTGCTTATGCTAATCACCATGATATAACTCTTTATCAAATGGATATTAGAAGTGCCTTTTTAAATGGTGAAATAGAAGAAGAGTCTATGTTAAACAACTATCGGTGTCAAAACCGGCAGATCTCGGGTAGGGGGTCCCGAACTGTGGATCTTGGATCAATGGGTAACAGGAGATAAGGGAGATGGTATTTACCAAGGTCCGGGCCCTCTTGATGGAGGTAAAACCCTACGTCCTGCTTTGTTTGTATTGATGATGGAGTATCGAGTACAGAGTTGATCTACCTCGAGATCGTATGATGTGGTATAAAACCCTAGGAGTAATGAAATTAATCTGCCCTACGGACTAAAACCCTCTGGTTTATATAGACACCAGGGGTATCTAGGGTTGCACAATGTCGGTTACATCAGGGAAAGAACATGCCGAACTCATCATCGTGTTCTTGGAGTACACGTCACGGCTTGAGAGATTTCCATCTCGGTTACGGCATCATAGTCTTCGGCCCTTCAATGACAATCACAAAGCGGCCCACTCTCCGGCCCATAGAAATAGGCCGACAGCCCAAGGAACCCTTAATCCCGGACTCCCTCGGTAGCCCCCGAACTGGCCTCCAACGTCGTAGTCTTGGCACCCAGCAGCTTCCTGCGTTTACGGCCTCCGGCTTGCGGGGCGAGTTCCACTCCTTATCTGTATTCAACCGATGATAGTTCAGCCACCGAAGACTTCCTTGTTTCCAAGCAACATAGATGACTTAACCTCGAAGGCCAATCGTTCAAGTGTGATTAACGTTTTTCTCTGATAGCCTTCTAGTGAAAGTTCGTGGCTGGTCATGACTATTAACCAGTTACAGAAACCCGATCCACGGTTCGAGGCCGTTTTTATTTTTCATCGGCACGTCCCATCAATATGGAGATCGTGCCCCACCTTTCCGGGGATATGGTTTATGATTTGGGTTATCCCACGCATGCATAACTGCACAATTTAATGGGAACTGGCGAGGTCCGCGGCGCAACAGAGGGACTCTTGGTATTACAGCAGCTTATAAAAAGGAAACAGCCACCATAGCCCCTGGACGCTTCTCAGATCCCCCATTGCCATCGCCCTGCCCAATTTTCTGAGCTCTAAGCTGCCAAGCTCCATTCCTTCCCCCAAACTCCTCAAACCCCTCTCCAATTCGGCCATGGCCAGAGCGGGCTCCAGGGGCAAGTGGGAGGCCTCCTGGGTCATTGAAAAGGACATTTTGGAGTTGAAGCTCACCGACTACTTGTCGGCGAATATTGTTCATCGTGCCCCGGAGAAGAACCAGGTCGTACCTTCACCTAGAGAACGTGAGAGGGTGGTGTTCATCCCCCACTTTCTCAGGGGCCTAGGTTTCCCCCTCCACCCCTTTGGGAGGGGTCTGATGTTTTACTACGGGCTAGACTTTCATGACCTCCCCCCAAATTCTTTTATGCATGTTTCTGCTTTTATCATTGTTTGTGAGGCCTTTCTACGGGTCCAACCCCACTTCATCTTATGGTTGAAGGTGTTCAATATTAAGCCAAAGATAGTTAGCGGCGAGCAGGCAGACTGCGGGGGAGTGATGATCAGCAAGCTTCCACTGGTTCAATGACCGGACGGTTCTTTCATAGATATCATCAAGGTCTGGCAGCGGGTGTGGTTCTACATCACTGAACCGCGAGAAGGGGGTGGGTAGCACCCCCCGGATGTAGATCTGGTCCTCCCACCAGACTTGTATCATGGACGAAGAAGGGGCTCGATTGGGGGGACACGACGGAGGTGAAGAAGCTACAAAGGTTCGTCTCTACCCTGGTGGATAAGAAGATCGTGCTGACCAACTTAGTCTAGGTCATGCTCCGCCACCGCCTCCTCCCCTGTCAACATAGGGCTGCCCCTATGTGGGACTATAGCTCGGATGACCCGGTCACCGTGCGGCAATTCTTCCGCTCACCCACGAGAAGCTGTGGAAGGTGTTGTTCAAGCCACAAATGAACTGGCCCACTGACGAGGAGGACATCGTTATCGAAGCCACAAATCCTCCCGGACCGGTAATACGTTATTATTTGCATTCGGATTTTCCCTTTGGCAAGGTTCTCATCCCCTGTTTTCCCTGTATTACACATCTGGCTGGAGAAATGCCAGCGGATCAACTGCCCCGCACCGCTGCCCGAGGGCTCCAGGACGCCCGTGCTGACGGCCATGCTGGTCGAAAAGTCGTACGCGGTGCCAAAGAAGAGGGAGGAGAAGAAAGAAGAGAAAAAGGAGGTCCGAGGGGGACTCCGTTCAAAGGGACCCCCGGATACTATATCCGAGGAAACACACACTACTTCTACTCTTGAAGGAGAGATGGAAAAGGATGAGGAGGAGAGTGATTTCTCCCACACAAAGAAAAGGGCGGCGTCCGAACACACCGAGGGAGGTCTAGCTCCCGCCGCCCCAAAAAGACCGTGCAGGCCCAAGGTGGCCTTGTTTGATGACATGTCGGACTCCGACGAGGAGTCCGAAAATTTTGAAAGGGTTCCTCGAAGGACCCCCAGAGTCAAGCCCCAAGCGCAAAGGTATGAATCCATAGACTACGGCATTTTCTCCCTTTAAAGGTATTGTTATGAGTTGTATATATGCTTTTTGCAGTCCACCGCGCGATCTCCTCGCCGACCAAGCCTCGGAAGGGGACTCCCCGCCAGCCGATCTAGCGGAGAGTGGGACTGCATCCCATAACTCCCTTCCCCCGGCTGCCGAGGAGGTGGTGTCATAAAAGACCCTCCCTGAGCCGAACAAGAGGGGGTGATGATGTTATGGCCGAGGTTAACACCTCGGTCACTGATACGTCCATTTTGCATCATGATTTCCTACTGTTATTTATTATGCTTTGTTGAATAATAATGCTTTATGAGGTGATTCTAATGCCTTTTCTCTCATAATATGAAAGGTTTACACAAGGAGGGAGAACACCAGCAGCTGGAATTCTGGACCTGAAAAAGCACATCAGAGTAACCTATTCTGCACATCTCCAAAGAAGCTGAAACTTTACGGAGAATATTTTTGGAATATATGAAAAATACTGGAGCAAATAACTACTGGAGGATGCCACCCTAGTGGGCACAAGATATCAGGGCGCGCTAGGCCCCCCAAGCGTGCCCTGGTGGGTTGTGCCCTCCTCGGCCCACCTTCGGTGCCCATCTTCTAGTATAAAGGGTCTTCTGACCTAGAAAAAATAAGGAGAGGACTTTCGGGACGGATAGCCGAAGTCTCGAGGCGGAACTTGGGTAGGAGCACTTGTGCCCTCCGGCAGAGCGATTCCGTCAGGGGAACTTCCCTCCCGGAGGGGGAATCAAAGCCATCGTCATCACCAACACCCCTCTCATTTTTGGGAGGCCAACCTTCATCAACATCTTCAACATCACCATCTCCTCTCAAACCCTAGTTCATCTCTTGTGTTCAATCTTTGTACCGGAACCTCAGATTGGTACCTGTGGGTGATTAGTAGTGTTGATTACATCTTGTAGTTGATTACTATATGGTTTATTTGGTGGAAGATTATATGTTCAGATCCATTATGCTATTTAATACCCCTGTGATCTTGAGCATGAATATTATTTGTGAGTAGTTACCTTTGTTCTTGAGGTCACGGGAGAAGTCATGTTGCAAGTAATCATGTGAATTTGATATGTGTTCGATATTTTGATGATATGTATGGTGTGGTTCCCTCAGTGGTGTCATGTGAACGTCGACTACATGACACTTCACCATCCTTGGGCCTAAGGGAATGCATTGTGGAGTAGTTATTATATGATGGGTTGCTAGAGTGACAGAAGCTTAAACCCTTGTTTATGCGCTACTTCGTAAGGGGCTGATTTGGATCCAAACGTTTAATGCTATGGTTAGATTTTATCTTAATACTTTTCTCATAGTTGCGGATGCTTGCGAGGGGGTTAATCATAAGTGGGAGGTTGTTCAAGTAAGAACAGCACCCAAGCACCGGTCCACCCACATATCAAATTATCAAAGTAGCGAACACAAATCAAACCAACATGATAAAAGTGACTAGAAGAAATTCCCGTGTACCCTCAAGAACACTTTTCCTATTACTAGAGATTGTTCTGGCCTATCCTTTGCCACAAAAGGATTGGGCTACCTTGCTGCACTTTATTTACCGTTACCGTTACTTGCTTGTCTCCAATTATCTTGCTATCAAACTATCTGTTACCTACAATTTTAGCGCTTGCAGAAATTACCTTGCTGAAAACCGCTTGTCATGTCCTTCTGCTCCTCGTTGGGTTCGACACTCTTACCTATCGAAAGGAATATGATTGATCCCCTATACTTGTGGGTCATCAAGACTCTATTCTGGCACCATTGCCGGGGAGTGAAGCGCTCTTGGTAAGTGGAAATCGGTAAGGAAAAACTTATACTACGTGCTGAGATTTATTGTTACTTGCTACTATGGAAAACAATCCTTTGAGGGGTTTGTTCGGGGTATCTTCACCTCATCCGGAACCACAATTAGTTGCCCCTCAACCTACTGCACCTACTGAAAATATTGGTTATGAAATTCCTTCAGGTATGGTAGAACAACTACTTGCTAAACCTTATGCAGGAGATGGAACTGAACACCCTGATATGCACTTATTATGTGTGAACGAAATTTGTGGATTATTTAAGCTTGCAGGTTTACCCGGAGATGAAGCTAAGAAGAAGGTTTTCCCTTTATCTTTGAAGGGAAAAGCATTGACATGGTATAGGCTATGTGATGATATTGGATCATGGAACTGGAATTGATTACAATTGGAATTTCGTCAAAAGTTTTATCCCATGCATCTAGTTCATCGTGATCGGAATTATATATATGATTTTTGGCCTCGTGAAGGAGAAAGCATCGATCTAGCTTGGGGGAGGCTTAAGTCAATGTTATATTCATGCCCCAATCATGATATCCCGAGAGAAGTTATTATTCAGAATTTTTATGCTCGGCTTTCTCATAATGATCAATCCATGCTCGATACTTCTTGTACCGGTTCTTTTATGAAGAAGACTATTGAATTCAAGTGGGATCTCTTAGAAAGAATTAAACGCAACTCTTAAGATTGGGAACTTGACGAAGGTAACGAGTCAGGTATAAAGCTTCAGTTTGATTGTGTTAAATCTTTTATGAATACCGATGTTTTTCACAAGTTTAGCACTAAATATGGCCTTGACTATGAGATAGTAGCCTCTTTCTGTGAAGCGTTTGCTACTCATGTTGATCTCCCTAAGGAGAAGTGGTTTAAATATCATCCCCCTATTAAAGAAGAAATTAAAGAACCGGTCATAGCTAAAGATGACACCATCATTTACATTATTGATCCAGTTGTGCCTATCGCTTATATTGAAAAACCACCTTTCCCTGTTAGGATAAAGGAACATGCTAAGGTATCAACTGTAGTTCGCAAGAGTAATATTAGAGCACCTAAGCCCTCTGAGCAAATTAAAGTAGAACCTAGTGTTGCTACGGTTAAAGATCTCTTGGTAGAAAATATTGATGGGCATGTTATCTACTTCTGTGATGAAGCTGCTAGAATCGCCAAACCTGATGAAAAATATAAACATAGACCCGTAGTGGGCATGCCTATTGTCTCAGTCAAAATAGGAGATCATTGCTATCATGGTTTATGTGATTTGGGTGCTAGTGTGAGTGTTATCCCTTTTACCTTATACCAAGAAATTATGAATGAAATAGCACCAGCTGAAATAGAAGACATTGATGTTACTATTAAACTTGCTAATAGAGACACCATCACACCACTTGGGATTGTTAGAGATGTTGAAGTCTTGTGTGGGAAAGTAAAATATCCTACTGATTTTCTAGTTCTTGGTTCCCCACAAGATGACTTTTGTCCCATTATCTTTGGTAGACCTTTCTTGAACACCGTCAATGCTATGATAGATTGTGAAAAATAAACCGTCGGTGTCAGTTTTGGTGATGTGTCTCATGAGTTTAATTTTTCCAAGTTTAGTAGACAACCTCATGATAGAGCATTATCTGGTAAGGATGAAATAATTGGTCTTGCTTCTATTGTCGTGCCTCCTACTGATCCATTAGAACAATATTTGCTTGACCATGAAAATGATATGCACTTGCGTGAAAGAAATGAAATAGATAAAATTTTCTTTGAACAATGATACGTCTCCAACGTATCTATAATTTTTGATTGTTCCATGCTATTATATTATCTGTTTTGGATGTTTTATATGCATTAATATGCTATTTTATATTATTTTTGGGACTAACCTATTAATCTAGAGCCTAGTGCCAGTTTCTGTTTTTTCCTTGTTTTTGAGTATTGCAGATAAGGAATATTAAACGGAGTCCAAACAGAATAAAATCTTCGGAATAATTTTTCTTGGACCAGAAGACAACTACCAAGCTTGGAGACCAAGGCAGAGGAGCTGCCGTGTGGCCACAAGCCACAGGGGCGCGCCCTAGGGGGGGCGCCCCCCTGGCTTGTGGGCCCACGGCAACTCCCCCAACCCTAATCATCGGCCTATAAATTCCCAAATATTCCCTGTATACCAGAGAGAGCCACGAAAACACTTTTCCACCGCCAGGAGCCTCGGTTCCCGTGAGATCCAATCTTGGAGCCTTTTGCGGTAATCTGCCGGAGGGGGATTCGATCACGGAGGGCATCTACATCAACTCCATTGCCCCTCCGATGATGCGTGAGTAGTTCACCACAGACCTTCGGGTCCATAGCTAGTAGCTAGATGGCTTCTTCTCTCTCTTTGCTCTTCAATACCATGTTCTTCATGATCTTCATGGAGATCTATCCGATGTAATACTCTTTTGCGGTGTGTTTGTCGAGATCCGATGAATTGTGGGTTTATGTTCAGATTATCTATGAATATTATTTGAGTCTTTTCTGAATTCTTATATGCATGATTTCATATCTTTGCAAGTCTCTTCGAGTTATTGGTTTGGTTTGGCCAACTAGATTGGTAATTCTTGCAATAGGAGAAGTGCTTAGTTTTGGGTTCAATCTTGCGGTGTCCTCACCCAGTGACATAGTAGGGGTAGCGAGGCACGTATTGTATTGTTGCCATCGAGGATAAAAAGATGGGGTTTTCATCATATTGCTTGAGTTTATCCCTCTACATCATGTCATCTTACCTAATGCGTTACTCTGTTCTTCTTGAACTTAATACTCTAGATGCAGGCAGGAGTCGGTCGATGTGTGGAGTAATAGTAGTAGATGCAGAATCGTTTCGGTCTACTTGACACGGACATGATGCCTATATGCATAATCATTGCCTTGGATATCTTCATAATTATTCGCTTTTCTATCAATTGCTTGACAGTAATTTGTTCACCCACCATAATACTTGCCATCATGAGAGAAGCCTCTAGTGAAACCTATGGCCCCCGGGTCTATTTTCCATCTTATACTTTCAGATCTAATACCAAAAATATCTTGCTGCAATCTTTTTACTTTTGTTTTACTTTCCGTTCAAGCAATCTATTCTATCTATCTCTATTAGATCTCATCCTTGCAAGTAACAGTGAAGGGATTGACAACCCCTTTATAGCGTTGGGTGCAAGTGTTTGATTCTTTGTCTAGGTACACCTATTGGGGACTTGCTTGTATCTCCTACTGGATTGATACCTTGGTTCTCAACAACTGAGGGAAATACTTATCTACTTTGCTGCATCATCCGTTCCTCTTCACGGAAACCAACGCATGCTTGAGAAGTAGCAAACAACAACCTCTCCTGAAACACAATTTGCCTATTGAAACTCTTGGAGGTCCTCCTCCACCTAAAGGTGATCCTGTGTTTGAATTAAAGAAATTGCCTGATACTTTTAAGTATGCTTATCTTGATGAGAAAAAGATATATCCTGTTATTATTAGTGCTAACCTTTCAGAACATGAAGAAGAAAGATTATTAAAAATTCTGAGGAAGCACCATGCTGCTATTGGATATACTCTTGGTGATCTTAAGGGCATTAGTCCCACTCTATGTCAGCACAAGATTAATATGGAACCTGATGCTAAACCCGTTGTTGATCACCAACGGTGATTGAATCCTAAGAAGAAAGAAGTGGTAAGAACCAAAATATTAAAGCTTCTGGAAGCAGGTATAATATATCCCATAGCTGATAGTAGATGGGTAAGTCCCGTTCATTGTGTCCCTAAGAAAGGAGGTATTACCGTTGTTCCTAATGATAAAAATAAACTCATTCCACGAAGATATGTCACTAGCTATAGAATGGTAATTGATTTTAGAAAATTAAATAAAGCTACTAGAAAAGATCATTACCCTTTGCCTTTCATTGATCAAATGCTAGAAAGATTATCTAAGAACACACACTTTTGTTTTCTGGACGGATATTCTGGTTTCTCTCAAATACCTGTATCACAATCTGATCAAGAGAAAACCACCTTTACTTGTCCTTTTGGAACCTATGCTTATAGACGCATGCCTTTTGGTTTATGCAATGCACCTACTACCTTTCAAAGATGTATGACTGCTATATTCTCTGACTTTTGTGAAAAGATTGTGGAGGTTTTCATGGATGATTTTTTCGTTTACGAGACTTCTTTTGATGATTGCTTAAGCAACCTTGATCGAGTTTTCAGAGATGTGAACAAACTAATCTTGTCTTGAATTGGGAGAAGTGCCAGTTTATGGTTCATGAAGGTATTGTCTTGGGGCATAAAATATCTGAACGAGGTATTGAGGTGGATAAAGCTAAAGTTGATGTAATTGAGAAAATGCCATGTCCTAAAGATATTAAAGGTATTCGAAGTTTCCTTGGTCATGCTGGTTTCTATAGGAGGTTCATTAAAGACTTCTCCAAAATTTCTAGGCCTCTTACTAATCTTTTGCAAAAGGATATCCCTTTTGTTTTTTATGATGATTGTGCGGAAGCCTTTGAAACACTCAAGAAAGCCTTAACCTCTGCACCTATCGTTCAACCACATGATTCTAACTTGCCTTTTGAATTTATGTGTGATGCTAGTGATTATGCTGTTGGCGCTGTTCTAGGACAAAGAGTTGATAAGAAATTGAATTTTATCCATTACGCTAGCAAAACTCTAGACAGTGCCCAACGAAATTATGCTACTACTGAAAAAGAATTTTTAGCAGTTGTGTTTGCTTGTGATAAATTTAGATCTTATATTGTTGATTCCAAAGTAATTGTTCACACCAATCATGCTGCTATAAAATATCTTATGGAAAAGAAGGATGCTAAACCTAGACTTATTAGGTGGGTTCTCTTGCTTCAAGAATTTGACTTACATATCGTTGATAGGAAGGGAGCTGAGAACCCCGTAGCTGATAACTTGTCTAGGTTAGAAAATATTCTTGATGACCCACTACCTATTGATGATAGTTTCCCTGATGAACAGTTAGCTGCAATAAATCTTTCTCAAAACACTCCTTGGTATGCTGATTATGCTAACTACATTGTCGCTAAATATTTACCACCTAGTTTCACATACCAACAAAAGAAAATATTCTTCTATGATTTAAGACATTACTTTTGGGATGACCCACATCTCTATAAAGAAGGAGTAGATGGTATTATTAGAGGTTGTGTAACTGAGCATGAACAGGAACAAATCCTACGGAAATGTCATTCTGAAGCTTATGGAGAACATCATGCGGGGGATAGAACTGCTCACAAGGTATTGCAATCTGGTTTTTATTGGCCTACTCTCTTCAAGGATGCTAGTAAGTTTGTATTGTCTTGTGATGAATGTCAAAGAATTGGTAATATCGGTAAGCGTCAGGAAATGCCTATGAATTATTCACTTGTTTCGAACCATTTGATGTTTGGGGTTTTGATTAGATGGGACCTTTTCCTTCCTCTAACGGGTACACTCATATTTTGGTTGCCGTTGATTATGTCACTAAGTGGGTAGAAGCTATTCCAACTAGTAGTGCTGATCACAACACCTCTATTAAAATGCTTAAATAAGTTATCTTCCCGAGGTTTGGAGTCCCTTGGTACTTAATGACTGATGGTGGTTCACACTTTATTCATGGTGCTTTCCGTAAGTTGCTTGCTAAATATGATGTTAACCATAGAATTGCATCACCCTATCATCCTCAATCTAGTGGTCAAGTTGAACTTAGCAATAGAGAAATAAAATTGATATTACAAAAAACTGTCAATAGGTCTCAGAAGAATTGGTCAAAGAAACTAGATGATGCTCTTTGGGCCTATAGAACATCTTATAAAAATCCTATGGGTATGTCTCCATACAAATTGGTATATGGAAAAGCTTGTCATTTGCCTCTAGAGTTAGAACACAAAGCCTTTTAATTAAAGAACTCAATTATGATTTCAAACTTGCTGGTGAGAAGAGGCTATTTGATATTAGCTCACTAGATGAATGGAGAACCCAAGCCTATGAAAATGCCAAACTATTCAAAGAAAAAGTAAAAAGATGGCATGACAAGAGAATCCAAAAGCGGGAATTCAAAATAGGAGACTATGTTCTTTTGTTCAACTCTCGTTTAAGATTTTTTGCAGGTAAGCTTCTCTCCAGATGGGAAGGACCATATATTTTCGAAGAGGTTTATTGTTCTGGAGCTATCAAGATTAATAATGCCGAAGGTACTAACCCGAAGGTGGTCAATGGACAAAGAATTAAGCACTATATCTCAGGTACGCCTATTAACGTTGAAAGCATTGTTATCCAAACCATGACACCGGAGGAACACATAAAAGAAACCTTCTGGAACACTCCAGAATTCTGAAAAATTGGAGGTACGTGATACGGTAAGTAAACGGACTCCGAAAAATCCGCAAAAATATTTTCTATCAGTTTTGGAATATTAGAAAAATTAGGAAAATAAGAAATAAACCGGAAGGCAACCAAGGTGAGCACGATACACCAGGGCGCGCCAGCCCTGCCAGGCGCGCCCTGGTGGGTTGTGCCCACCTCGGACACCTTCCCGACTCCTTTTCCTTCCATATGCTTGTTTCCCAGGAATAAAAATTCTCTATATATACCCCTGACTATTTTGAGCACTGCATCGCAGAAAAATCCTTTGTTCTTGTTTCGTGTTGTTTTCCTATCAGATCTACCAAGCCAGGCATCATGTCTTCTCCCTCCTCCAATAAATGTAGAAGAAGATGCCTGGCTAATGAAGATGGAGCTGAAAAGGGAGGAGCCAAAAGAAGCCAACAAGGAAGACAAGGGCAAGGAGGCTATGAAGGATCAAGCCCCAGAAGGAGGGCAATCCATGCTAACAGAGGAGGGGGAAGAAGAAGATATCCTTCAACCTTATTACAGTCATCTCACCCCTATTGAAATTGAAGCTTTTAGGGCTTTCGAAGCGGTCCGTGTTCAGAATAAATTTCTCACTCGT
Source organism: Elymus sibiricus (assembly GCA_039707655.1). Lineage (NCBI taxonomy): Eukaryota > Viridiplantae > Streptophyta > Magnoliopsida > Poales > Poaceae > Elymus > Elymus sibiricus. Next base: position 208,769,464 of record CM077663.1, read on the forward strand.
GAAAATATTTTGCTAGAGGAGCACATCAATAACCTTCGGAGAGTCATCCGCAAATTGGAGTACCTATTGAGTCTGCAGTTTGATACTTCATCACCTCCACCTTCTTCATCACCAGGACCAAAGGAGACTTGAGCACACGGGTATGGGCATTACCCTTGGCTCGAGCCAAGCTTGGGTGAGGTGCCCCGGTATCGTATCACCATCAATTCACCTTTACCTATTTAAGTTTGATCTTTAGTTTCCCTTTGATTTAGTTGAATAAAAGTTTAGTATGATCTATTTTCGTGTGTTAGTTTCGTGGTCTATCTATCTATGTAATCGAGTGAGAGTTATATAATAAAGTTTGGTTTGAGCTTTTGCTTCTCTACTTTTTGTTGCAATCAAAATAAAAGGAAAGAGAAATAAATGCAAAGAATCATATGCTAATCTTATGGTAAGTAATGAAATCACATAAGGAAAGTATAAGTGGTAAAATTTGTTGGAGATTGGAAAACATAGCATTGGTCAATGATGCAATTCATGAAAGAATTAATAAGGGAAGAGAAGATTCACATACAAATACACTATCTTGGACATCTTTTATGATTGTGAGCCCCCATTAAATATTATATGTCAAAATTGTTGACGTTGGACAAGGAAGACAACGTAATGATTTATGTTTGTTCATATTCACATAGAAGTTATATTGTCATAGATCCTTCAACATGTGGTGCTTGCTCAATATCTTTGGCAGCCAAAAATTCCGCACTAAGTAGAGATACTACTTGTGCATCGAAAAACCAAAAACCCAAATTCATGTTTTGAGAGTCCACCATACCTACCTACGGATCGAGTAAGATCCTTCAAGTAATTTGTCATCGCCGCAATAAGGCAATAAAAATTGCTTCTAAACGTGTTTTGATCAATTAGTGTAAGAGAAAATTGAGCGCTATACGAACTTATGATGGCAAAGTAATAAAAGGGACGGACTGCATAATAAATGTTCCTATCATAGGGGGAAATATAGGGTGACGTTCTTTTACATTAAGGGATTGGGCATACAAACCAAAAAGCGCATGACAACCTCTGCTTCCCTCTGCGAAGGTCCTATCTTTTACTTTTATGTATTTACTTTTATGCAAAGAGTCAAAGTATTCTCCCCTATTCCTTTTTCTTTTTTTCTTTTTGCAAGCATCATGTGGTGAGGAAAGATCTAGGCACATATATCCAGTTGGATGTGAGTGAGCATGAGTTATTATTATTGACATCACCCTTGAGGTGAGTACGTTGGGAGGCGAAACTATAAGCCCCTATCTTTCTATGTGTCTGGTTGAAACTTTTTGCTCATGGGTATGCTGTGAGTGTTAGCAATCATAGAAGACTAAATGATGGTTGAGTATGTGGACTTGCCAAAAGGCTCCGACATGAGACCCTTCCTGAAAATATGATGAATTGTAGTTGCAAAGTTGACTGAGAACATAGTTTGTTGGTTTCCAATAAGGTTTATGCTTTATACTTCTATGTTGTGATGAATTGTTACTTGTTCATGACAAGTTATATGATAAAAGCTATATGAATAAGCTTTATGATAAAGTTTGTTGTTGTTATGTTAATAAGCATGATGCTACTATGTCCGTATTTTATTTTATCGACACCTCTCTCTCAAATCATGTGGACATGCTTTTCAATTTCGGCTTTTAGCTTGAGGACAAGCGAGGTCTAAGCTTGGGAGAGTTGATACGTCCATTTTGCATCATGATTTCCTACTGTTATTTATTATGTTTTGTTGAATAATAATGCTTTAGGGAGTGATTCTAATGCCTTTTCTCTCATAATATGAAAGGTTTACACAAGGACCTGAAAAAGCACATCAGAGTTACCTATTCTGCAGTTCTCCAAAGAAGCTGAAACTTTACGGAGAATATTTTGAAATATATGAAAAATGCTGGAGCAAATAACTACTGGAGGGGGCCACCCTGGTGGGCACAAGACACCAGGGCGTGCCAGTCCCCCGAGGCGCGCCCTGGTGGGTTGTGCCCTCCTCGGCCCACCTTCGGTGCCCATCTTCTGGTATAAAGGGTCTTCTGACCTAGAAAAAATAAGGAGAGGACTTTCGGGATGGAACGCCGCCATCTCAAGGCGGAACTTGGGCAGGAGCACTTTTGCGCACCGGTGGAGCGATTTCGCCGAGGGAACTTCCATCCCGGAGGGGGAAATCAAAGCCATCGTCATCACCAACACCCCTCTCATCTTTGGGAGGCTAATCTTCATCAACATCTTCAACATCACCATCTCCTCTCAAACCCTAGTTCATCTCTTGTGTTCAATCTTTGTACCGGAACCTCAGATTGGTACCTGTGGGTGACTAGTAGTGTTTATTACATCTTGTAGTTGATTACTATATGGTTTATTTGGTGGAAGATTATATGTTCAGATCCATTATGCTATTTAATACCCCTCTGATCTTGAGCATGAATATTATTTGTGAGTAGTTACCTTTGTTCTTGAGGTCACGGGAGAAGTCATGTTGCAAGTAATCATGTGAATTTGATATGTGTTCGATATTTTGATGATATGTATGTTGTGATTCCCTCAGTGGTGTCATGTGAACATCGACTACATGACACTTCACCATCCTTGGGCCTAAGGGAATGCATTGTGGAGTAGTTATTAGATGATGGGTTGCTAGAGTGACAGAAGCTTAAACCCTTGTTTATGCGCTACTTCGTAAGGGGCTGATTTGGATCCAAACGTTTAATGCTATGGTTAGATTTTATCTTAATACTTTTCTCGTAGTTGCGGATGCTTGCGAGGGGGTTAATCATAAGTGGGAGGTTGTTCAAGTAAGAACAACACCCAAGCACCGGTCCACCCACATATCAAATTATCAAAGTAGTGAACACAAATCAAACCAACATGATAAAAGTGACTAGAAGAAATTCCCGTGTACCCTCAAGAACACTTTTCCTATTACTAGAGACTGTTCTGGCCTATCCTTTGCCACAAAAGGATTGGGCTACCTTGCTGCACTTTATTTACCGTTACCGTTACTTGCTTCTCACCAATTATCTTGCTATCAAACTATCTGTTACCTACAATTTCAGTGCTTGCAGAAATTACCTTCCTGAAAACCGCTTGTCATTTCCTTCTGCTCCTCGTTGGGTTCGACACCCTTACTTATCGAAAGGACTACGATTGATCCCCAATAGTTGTGGGTCATCAGTCACCGAAGAGCAGGAGGGTGAATCCCTCCTGGTAAACAAGGAGGGAGAGCTCGGTCAACCCGAGCTTTCCCCGAGGTCAGTTCCGAAGGCCTCCAAGCCTCCGGAGTCATCTACTCTGTTTTCTTTGAGGAGAGAAACTGCAATGCCGCACCTGGAGCCGCCTGTAATAGAGCAGACTCAGACCGGGTGGAAGCTTTCGGAAGCCTGTTAGCAGGCTTTAAGGTAAATTATGCAAAATCTTCTTTTTTACAAAGTAATCTTACTTAATGGGTTTATATTCAATCCCCATATTTAGTAGCCCCCGAGCCCTGTGTGAGTTTGAAACACTCATGTGGGGGTCAAATAGTGCAAAATGAGCACGAAAAAAAATTGTTTTGAAAATGAAGCATAGCCCCCAGGACTCTGGCAGGATGGAAGAAACAACCTGGTAGAGTGCTTTAAAACCGAGAATGTAGGAGTCTGACGCATATGAATTATACATGCAGGCCTCATCTTGGACAGCAGCCCCCAACGCCGTGGAATTGGCGGAGATGAATCGGAAGCTTAAGAGCTCCGAGGATGAGCTCGACCGTCTCAATAAACGGTTTGATAACGCACAAAGTAAGTCCGAACTAGACTACTATAATTATTATCTTCATTTTAGATGTGGTATTGTTGTTTTTATCCTGAAGGGTGGAATCTGTTCTATGACCACTATAGTTGTCGCCGCGGAGGTCAAGAACCTCAAGGCTGAGCTGAACAAGGCGAAGCAAGAAGCTGTCGAACAGAAAGTTGCGGCCGAACAAGGCGAAGCAAGAAGCTGCCATACAGAAAGCAGTGGCTAAACAAGGTGATGCCGATCTGTTATTGGCGAAGTCTTCAAGTGATAGGCACGATGCCAGGGTTGCCGAAGTGCGGCAGAAGCTCAAGGATGCCATCAGCAAATGTGAGGTCCTTGAGCAGAAGAATAAGGATTAGTCTACCGAAGAATTCTCGCTTATCGCAACGATCCAGGAGGCGTGGATGGAAGCACAAAGTGACCAAAAGGAACCCCACCAGATCAAGCAAATTGCGGCTAGTAAGCGATACTTACTACAATGCCCCATTGGTGGAACAAGGTTCATGTTGCTCACCCAGGTGTAGCATTCTCCAGGTGCGTTAGCAGACCTCCCAAAGAGTGCGGCGGATGCGGCACGGCATTATGCATCCCAGGAAGGGATGCCGAGCTGCGGTTGTTATGGGCACAATTTCAAGCCCCTAAGCAACCGCTCCTCGTCTCTGATCAACTAAAACAGTTGATGGAGCTGCATCGGATGGCCGAACCAGCCATGAAGGACATGTGCATCAAACTATGGCCTGCAGAGCCGTTACCAAGCAGCTATTTCGGCTTGGTGCAGAAGCTGATCGCTGCCACGCCTTTCATTGACACCCTAGTTCGCTCCGCATGTATTGAGGGAGCTCAGATGGCCTTCGCGAAGACCATATTGCATTGGCCTAAGTTGAAGCCGACCGAAATGGCTACCGGCCCTCCGATGCCCAGGAAGGAGCATAGTGTTGGAAATATGCCCTAGAGGCAATAATAAATTAGTTATTATCATATTTCCTTGTTCATGATAATCGTTTATTATCAATGCTAGAATTGTATTGATCGGAAACTCAGATACATGTGTGGATACATAGACAACACTATGTCCCTAGTGAGCCTCAACTAGACTAGCTCGTTGATCAAAGATGGTCAAGGTTTCCTGGCCATAGACATGAGTTGTCATTTGATAACGGGATCACATCATTAGGTGAATGATGTGATGGACAATACCCAAACTATGAACGTAGCATATGATCGTGTCAGTTTATTGCTATTGTTTTCTGCATGTCAAGTATGTGTTCCTATGACCATGAGATCATGTAACTCGCTGACACCGGAGGAGTACCTTGTGTGTATCAAACGTCACAACGTAACTGGGTGACTATAAATATGCTCTACAGGTATCTCCGAGGGTTTCTGTTGAGTTGGCATGGATCAAGACTGGGATTTGTTACTCCGTGTAACGGAGAGGTATCTGAGGACCCACTCGGTAATACAACATCACAATGAGCCTTGCAAGCAAAGTGACTAAAGTGTTAGCCACAGGATCTTGTATTACGGAACGAGTAAAGAGACTTGCCGGTAACTTGTTTTTGCAGGGTATGTTGTGATGTGATATGGCCAATTACATGATGAGATATATGTGATGTATGAGATGATCATGATTTGTATAGAATATCACGACTTGCATGTCGATGAGTACGGCAACCGGCTGGAGCCATAGGGTTGTCTTTAATTTATTTTCGCCGTTTTTCTTTACTTTATCGCTATGAGTTAGCAATAGTCGTAGAAGCAACAGTTGGCGAGACAACCTCATGGCGACACGTTGATGGAGATCAAGATGATGGAGATCATGGTGTCATGCCGGTGACGATGGAGATCATGCCGATGCTTTGGAGATGGAGATCAAAAGCACAAGTTCATGGCCATATCATGTCACTTATGATTTGCATGTGATGTTAATCCTTTTATGCATGTTATTTTGCTTAGGACGACGGTAAGATTATAAGGTGATCCCTCACTGAAATTTCAAGTTAAAATTGTGTTCTCCCCGAGTGTGCACCGTTGCGGAAGTTCGTCGTTTCGAGACACCACGTGATGATCGGGTGTGATAGACTCTGCGTTCGCATACAACGGGTGCAAGCCAGTGTTGCACATGCGGAACACTCGGGTTAAACTTGACAAGCCTAGCATGTACAAACATGGCCTCGGAACACAAGAGACCGAAAGGTCGAGCATGAGTCATATAGTAGATATAATCAACATGGAGATGTTCACCATCGAAACCACCTCATCTCACGTGATGATCGGACTTGGGTTGGTGGATTTGGATCATGTCACACTTAGACAACCTGATGGATGTTGATTTGAGTGGGAGTTTTTTAAGTAATAAGATTAATTGAACTCATTATCATGAACATAGTCAAAGTGACTTTGCAAATTATGTTGTAGATCAATAGCTCGCGCTGTAGCTCCCCTGTTTTTTATACGTTCCTAGAGAAAATAGAATTGAAAGATGATGGTAGCAATAATGCGGAATGGGTCCGTGATCTGAGGATTGTCCTCATTGCTGCACAGAAGGCTTATGTCCTTAATGCACCGCTCGGTGCGCCACCCCCTCAAGCGTCGTCTATAGATGTTGTGAGCATCTGACAGGCACGTTCTGATGACTACTTGATAGTTCAGTGCGTCATGCATTACGGCTTAGAATTGTGGCTCCAAAACATTTTGAACATCATGGAACATATGAGATGTTCTAAGAGCTAAAATTGGGATCTCAGGCTCGTGCCCGTGTTCAGAGGTATGAGACCTCCAACAAGATTCTTTGCCTACAAGATGAAGGAGAATAGCTCAATCGGTGAGCATGTGCTCAGATTGTCTGGGTGATACAATCGCTTGAATCAAGTGGGAGTTGATCTTCCAGATAAGATAGTGGTTGATATAGTTCTCCAAGTCACTGCCACAAAGCTACAAGAGCTTCGTGATGAACTATGAAATGCCAGGGGTGGAAATAATGATCCCTGAGCTATTCGCGATTTTTTGACACCGCGAAGGTATAAATCAAGAAGGTGCATCAAGTGTTGATGGTTAGTAAAACCACTAGTTTCAAGAAGGGCAAGGGCAAGAAGGGAAAACTTTGAGAAGGCAAGCCAGTTGCCGCTCCAGCGAAGAAACCCAAGGTTGAACCCAAACATGAGACTGAGTGGTTCTATTATGAGGAGAACGGTCACTGAAGCGGAACTGCCCTAGATACTTGGTAGATAAGAAGGCTGGCAACATCAACAGAAGTATATTTGATATACGTTTTATTCATGTGTACCTTACTAGTACTCCTAGTAGCACCTGAGTATTAGATACCGGTTCAGTTGGTAAATGTTAGTAACTTGAAATAAAAGCTACGGAATAAACGGAGACTAGCTAAGGGTGAGGTGACGATGTGTGTTGGAAGTGTTTCCAAGGTTGATGTGATCACCATCGCATGCTCCCTCTACCTTCGGGATTAGTGTTAAACCTGAATAAATGTTATTTGGTGTTTGCGTAGATCATGAGCATGATTGGATCGTGTTTATTGCAATACGGTTATTCATTTAAATCAGGGAATAATAGTTATTCTATTTACATGAATAAAACCTTCAATGGTCATGCACCCAATGTGAATGGTTTATTGAATATCGATCGTAGTGATACACATGTTCATAATATTGATGCCAAAAGATGCAAAGTTAATAATGATAGTACCACATACTTGTGGCACTGCCGCTAAATGTCATATTGGGGTAAATCGCATGAAGAAAACTCCATGCTGATGGATCTTTGGACTCACTCGATTTCGAATCAGGTTGACACATGCGGACCATACCTCATGGGCAAGATAACTGAGACCCTGTTTTCCGGTATGATTGAGCGGGCAAGTGACTTATTGGAAATGATACATGTTGATGTATGCGGTCCAATGAGTGTTATAGCGTGCGGTGGATATCGTTATTTTCTAACCTTCACTGATGATTCGAGTAGATATGGGTATATTTACTTGATGAAGCACAAGTCTAAAACGTTTGAAAAGTTCAAACAAATTCAGAGTGAAGTTTTCAGATCATCGTGACAAGAAGATAAAATATCTACGATATGATCGTGAAGGTAAATAGCTGATTTACGAGTTTGGTATACAACTTAAGACAATGTGGAAGTTGTTTCACAACTCACGCCACCAGGAACACCATAGTGTGATGGTGTGTCTAAACGTCGTAGTCGTGCTCTATTGGATATGGTACATACTATGATGTCTCTTATCGTTTTGCCACTATCGTTTTGGGGTTATGCATTAGAGACATCTACATTCACTTTAAAATAGGGCACCATCTAAGTCCGTTGAGATGACACCGTATGAATTTTGGTTTGGCAGAAACCTAAGCTGTCATTTCTCAGATTTTGGGGATGCGATGCTTATGTGAAAAGGCTTCAACCTGATAAGCTCGAACCCAAAGCAGACAAATGCGTCTTCATAGGATACCCTAAGGAAATAGTTGGGTATGCCTTCTATCTCAGATCCGAGGACAAAGTGTTTGTTGCTAAAATGGTTCCTTTCTCGAGAAAGAGTTTGTCTCGAAAGAATTGAGTGGGAGGAAGGTAGAACTAGATGAGGTTATTGAACCGTCACTTCAGTTGGATGGTAGCACGACGCAGAAAAATGTTTCTGCGGCGCTTACACCAAATGAAGAGGAAGTTAATGATGATGATCATGACACTTCGGATCAAGTTACTGCCGAACCTCGTAGGCCGACAAGAACTCGTACCACCTCTGAGTGGTACGTCAATCCTGTCTTGGAGGTCATGTTGTTAGACAACAGTGAACCTACGAGCTATGAAGAAGCGATGGTGGGCCCGGATTCCAACAAATGGCTAGGAGCCATAAAATCCGAGATAGGATCCATGTATGAAAACCAAGTATAGACTTTGGTAGACTTGCCTGATGAATGGCAGGCCGTTAAGTACAAATGGATCTTTAAGAAGAAGACATATGCTGACGGTAAATGTCTCCATTTGTAAAGCTCGACTTGTCGCAAAGTAGTTTCCGACAAGTTCAAGGAGTTGACTACGATGAGACTTTCTCACCCGTAGCGATGCTAAAGTCTGTTGGAATTATGTTAGCAGTTGTTGCATATTTCGATATGAAATCTGGCAGATGGATGTCAAAACATCGTTTCCTTAACGCTTTCCTTGAGGAAAGGTTGTATGTGATACAACCGGAAGGTTTTGTCGGTCCTAAGGATGCTAAAAGGTGTGCAAGCTCCAGCAATCCTTCTATGGGCTGGAGCGAGCATCTCGGAGTTGGAATATACGCTTTGATGAGGTGATCAAAGCTTTTGGGTTTATACAAAGTTTATAAGAAACTTGTATTTACAAGAAAGTGAGTGGGGGCACTATAGAATTTCTAATAAGTATATGTGGTTGACATATTGTTGATCGGGAATGATCTAGAAATTTCTGGAAAGCATAAAATGTTGTTTGAAAGATGTTTTTCAAAAGAAGACCCTGAGAAAAGGCTACTTGGAAATTGGGCATCAAGATCTATAGAGATAGATCAAGACGCTTGATAAGACTTTCAATGAGTACATACCTTAACAAGATTTTGAAAGAGTTCAAAATGGATCAGTCAAAGAAAGAGTTCTTGCCTGATTTGTAAGGTGTGGAGTTGAGTGAGACTCAAAGCTCGGCCACGGCAGAAGAAAGAGAAAGGACGAAGGTCGTCCCCTATGCCTTATCCATAGGCCCTATATAGTATGCCATGATGTGTACCTCACCTGGTGTGTGCCTTGCCATGAGTCTGTCAAGGGGTACAAGAGTGGTCCAGGAGTGGATCACTGGACAGCGGTCAAAATTATCCTTAGTAACTAGAGGACTAAGGAAATGTTTCTCGATTAGGGAGGTGATAAAGAGTTTGTCGAAAAGGGTCACACCGATGCAAGCTTTGACACCAATCCAGATGACTCTGAGTAGCAATCCAGATACGTATAGTGGAGCACCATTTGGAATAGCTCCAAGTGGAGCATGGTAGCAGCATCTACAGTATGACATAATATTTGCAAAGTGTAGACAGATCTGAATATTGCAGACCCGTTAACTAAAAACCTCTCTCAGAAGCAAAAAATGATAAAACTCCAGAACTCATTGGGTGTTAATCACATGGTGATGTGAACTAGATTATTGACTCTAGTGCAAGTGGGAGACTATTGGAAATATGCCCTGGAGGCAGTAATAAATTAGTTATTATCATATTTCCTTGTTCATGATAATCGTTTATTATCCATGCTAGAATTGTATTGATCGGAAACTCAGATACATGTGTGGATACATAGACAACACTATGTCCCTAGTGAGCCTCTACTAGACTAGCTCGTTGATCAAAAATGGTCAAGGTTTCCTAGCCATAGACATGAGTTGTCATTTGATAATGGGATCACATCATTAGGAGAATGATGTGATGGACAAGACCCAAACTATGAACGTAGCATATGATCATGTCAGTTTATTGCTATTGTTTTCTGCATGTCAAGTATGTGTTCCTATGACCATGAGATCATGTAACTCGCAGACACCGGAGGAGTACCTTGTGTGTATCAAATGTCACAACGTAACTGGATGACTATAAAGATGCTCTACAGGTATCTCCGAGGGTGTCTGTTGAGTTGGCATGAATCAAGACTGGGATTTGTTACTCCGTGTGACGGAGAGGTATCTCAAGGCCCACTCGGTAATACAACTTCACAATGAGCCTTGCAAGCAAAGTGACTAAAGTGTTAGCCACGGGATCTTGTATTACGGAACGAGTAAAGAGACTTGCCGGTAACGAGATTGAACTAGGTATGGAGATACCGACGATCGAATCTCGGGCAAGTAACATACCGATGAACAAAAGGAACAGCGTACGTGATTAACTAAATCCTTGACAGAGAGGTTCAACCGATAAAGACCTTCATAGAATATGTAGGAACAAATATGGGCATCCAGGTCCCACTATTGGTTATGGACCGTAGAGGTGTCTCGGTCATGTCTACATAGTCCTCGAACCCGTAGGGTCTGCACACTTAACGTTCGGTGACGTTTCGGTATTATTGAGTTATGTAAGTTGGTGACTAAAGGTTGTTCGGAGTCCCGGATGAGATCCCGGAGGTCACGAGGAGCTCCGGAATGGTCCGGAGGTAAAGATTTATATATGGGAAGTCATATTTTGGCGACAGGAAAAGTTTTGGGTTTTTCCGGTATTGTACTGGGAAGCTTCTAGAAGGTTCCGGAAACTTCCTGAGGAGTCTGGAAGTCCACCAAGGGTTCCACCACGTCCCAAGGATTTGCATGGGCTGAGGGGAGGTGCCCTGGCCTTATTGAGCCAGGCACACAAGTCCCTCAAGGCCCATGTGGCTTGGGAGAGGTGGAAAGTCCACCTGTTTATGGAAAGGGAGGGAATTGGACTAGTGGTCCAACTCCTCCCCCTTGGCTGCGCCCTAGGGCTTGGAGGGGATGATCTCCACGCCCCTCCACCTATATATAGAGGGGAGGGGGCGCCCAAGAGGACACACAAAGCCCTTGGCGCCCCTCTCTCTCCCTAGATCGTTTTCTTCTCCGTTCGCAGTTTCGGTAGCGCTAGGCGTAGCCCTGCCGGGATAGCACCGCCACCATGCCGTCGTGTTGCCGGAGTACTCATCTACCTCTCCGCCCCCTCTTGCTGGATCAAGAAGGCGGAGATCGTCATCGAGCTGTACGTGTGCTGAACGCGGAGGTGCCGTCCGTTCGGCGCTAGATCGGGACGGATAGTGATTGGATCGCGGGACGGCTTGCGATTTGGATCGCAAAGACGTTCGACTACATCAACCGCGTTTCTTAACGCTTCCCGCTTAGCGATCTACAAGGGTATGTAGATCCACTCTCCCTCTCATGGATGCTCATCACCATGGATAGATCTTGCGTGTGCGTAGGAAAATTTTTGTGTCCCATGCAATGTTCCCCAACACATAGGCGCCCCGAGCTGTATTTTCCTGACGTTATGGACGGTGCTCGGGCGGTAGAAACCTTGTGCTCGAAGGATGTAATTCTGGAGTGAAAGTACAATCCAATTTTAAACTTTGTTGTGTTGCAATATTGTTACTTTGCATTGTATATATCATGCCTTTGTTTTGTTTAATTTTGACTCCTGTGCCGTTGTTTTAACGTGAAAGTTACTGCTCGTCGGCTTCAACCCCCTTATAGATACTAGAAGTGGTGTTTTCAATATCCGCACTATTACCCTTAGCCAACGTCTTGGTGCCCGGAGGCGATAGTGCGAAATAAAACCAGGCAATCAGACTATGCGGCTTCAATGCTTTCACTTAACCCTAGGAGCTTGACTGTGGGGACTAAGTACTAGCCCCATGTATGTTGTGATGTTCGGTTATACCGAGGTAAAAACTGTTATCACTTGGTTCGTGTCACTCCAAACCCTTCGTTTAACACGGTGAACCTCCAGTGATTGTTTTAGTTTAATACTTGTCATCGGATCGCAGATTGGCTTGCGCTTATTATGTCAGTCAGTTTTCGGCTTTCTCCACTGAGGTACTTAATCAGACGAACTATAAGTATAATCGTAGTAGTTCTCCCTTTACCTTTTTAGCCGAACAAGCGGAATGTAAAAAGTTAAACGCAGGAGCCGGGCAACCCAACTTTTGACCCAAGACATAATTCAGAACCAATGCATATAACGCAATATCCAAGACGCTGGACACACGGGAAAAAGGTGGCGTCGGAGTGATGTTTGAGGAGATCTTAATGGTCGAGCCCCCCTATCGATTAGCCGGCCACATCTGAAAATATGTATCGAACTGGCTTGTTTTGGTGTTGGAGAGCGAAAACAGAAAGAAGGAAAAAGGGCTTATGCAATATGAATGACTGCCATAGGACCATAAAGATTGGTCTTTATTTCCAATGGACTCTTGACATTTTGTCCATACACTCTTGTTTACCCAAGCAACTGTTAGAGATACGCAAAAATAAATTTACAGGGAAAAGGTTTACACTGGACCTTGAAGAAAATGGCTTGATGTCCTTTACTATGTCCTATTGCATGTTTGCGCCTTTGCTCTCCTGAAGGGTGCTCCTTTAGAGGAGGTGGTAGTCGGCGAGCGGGCCTTTGTGAGACAAAGTCTTGAGAAATCGCCGAATTGTGTGAGCTTGATGCCGCTGAATAGGTCCTTGATGGTACCTGATATTGTCCGAAGACATGTCTTACCATAGTGCGGTTGAGCCGAACACTAGGCCTTTGGGTGGAAGGTCCCCATAGCTGCCCATGGTATTTTAAGCGCAAAATTATGCCCCCTAGGTACGTACCTTATGGGTAGCTGGGCTGCACTGTGGGGGCGTAGTCCTATTTGTGCGGAGCGTGAGAAGGCTTCGGGAGCTGAAATAGAGCTCGGGTCCGCTTACTTACCTTTCGCGCCTTAACGGTGGACTGGGAGTTAGGCGTCTCATCACCGAGCTGGACCTCGGCTGCCAAAGCCGGGGTGTGTTCTTCCGTTTGGAGCGAACGGTCTGTGTTACTGCAGACGGTAATGACCCCCTTAGGTTCGGGCATCTTGAGTTTCATATACGCATAGTGGGGGACGGTGTTGAAGTGGGCGAACTATGTTCAACCAAGAAGTGCGTGATAGCCGCTGCGAAAAGGGACGATGTCAAAGATCAAGTCCTCGTTGTGGAAGTTATCGGGCGAGCCGAACACCACTTCCAAAGTTATGGTGCTCGAACAGTGGGCCTCAACACCAGGGAATATTCCTTTAAAGGTGGTGTTACTGGGTTTGATCCTTGAAGGATCGATGCCCATTTTCTTCACCGTATCTGCGTAGATAAGATTGAGGCTATTGCCTCCGTCCATGAGGACTCTTGTCAAGTGGTACCCATCTACTATGGGGTCGAGTACCAAAGTCGCTGACCTGCCATGTCGAATACTAGTCGGGTGGTCAGTGCGGTCAAAGGTGATCGGATATGCCGACCACGGGTTGGACTTCGGGGCTACAGGCTCTAAGGCATAGACATCCCGAAGTGCATGCTTCCTCTCCCTCTTTGGTATGTGTGTGACATAGATCATGTTCACTATTTTTACTTCGGGGGGGATTGTTTCTGGCCTCCATTGTTCGGCCTGCGAGGTTCCTTGTCGTCCTTGCTGCGGATGCCCTTGCCGTGATCCTAGGCTGCGAGTTTGCCTGCCTACTTAAACACCCAATAGTTAGGGTTGGTGTGGGTGGCGGGCTTGTCTTTGGGTGCCGTGGATCTGGCAGGGCCTCTCCATGATTTTGTCCAGCTGGGTAGGTCCATCCTTGTTCCCTTTAGAGGGTTTCTTCTGCCGTGATGACTTTGAATTGCTAAATCCGGCGATGACTGCCGTGTCTTCGGTTTCGCCGCCGTTGTGTCAACGTTTATTCTTGTTGCACCGTGGCTTCCCGTTGCCATCCCGAACTTCAGAAGTGTCGGGGTTTCCGAGCGAATTGTCACGACAGGCGAGCCAACTGTCCTCACCCACACAGAAGCGGGTCATAAGCGAGGTAAGGGCTGACATTGTTCTTGGCTTATCCTGCCCGGATATTGTTCCTGAAGGAGGCTAACGCCTCGGCGTCCGAGCAACCAACAATTTGATTTTTCTTGGTCAAGAATCGATTCCAGAATTGCCGGGATTACTCGCCGGGTTGTTGGACGATGTGGCTCAAGTCATTGGCACCCGGGGGCCGAACATAGGTGCCTTGAAAGTTAGCTCGGAAAGCATCCTAGAGCTCTTCCCAGCTCCCAATGGAGTTTTTGGGGAGGCTGTTCAGCCAATGCCATGCTAGTCCTTTGAGGTTCAATTGTAGGTATTTTATAGCATGGAGGTCATCTCCGCGGGTCATGTGTATGTGGAGAAGGAAGTCTTCAATCCACACAGCCAGATCTGTAGTCCCGTCATATTGTTCTATGTTTACGGGCTTAAACCCTTCGGGGAACTGATGCTGCATCACCTCGTCTATAAAACACAGTGGGTGAGCGGCACCCCTCACCTTAGCTACATCGTGTTGGAGGTCGGATGGAAACCTGACCCGGTACTGTCCCCGAACTCTATCATTCTGGTCGAGCCAAGCTTGGTATTTGTCCCGTCTAGCGAGGGTGCGCCCTCTGGATCCGTAGATGGATCTTGTCTGGCCTGCGCTAGCATTCAAGTTTCGTCGCGGGTCGAACGGGTCTTCGGGCCGTGCTGGCTCTTTCCTTCCTCCACGGGGGTGTTCGGGTCATTCTCCATCTTTGCCAGTTGTCCTATCCCATCCTCGAGGGGCAGTCTGACTGGTCGCCCAGAGTTTGTCTGGGGAGCGTGGGCTTAAAGGCCTTGTCCTCAAATTCTGGCAGTAAACGGCGACGCGGGTAACTTTTGTACTGCTCCTACCTTACATAGTCGTACCCTTCTTCGGCAGCAAGGACTTGCGTCCACCTGTCGTTAAGGGAGTCTTGCTCAACTTTAATTGTCGATGTTTCATCTTGAGGCTTCAAGCGGTGGCTATGAGTTGTCGCTTGAATCGTTCATGATCCAGCGGGTCTTCGGGGACGATCAAATCCTCGTCTCCAAGACTTACCTCTTCTTCGGAAGGAGAGAGGTAGTTGTTGTCTTCGGAATCGTCGAGGTCATTGGGCTTTTCTGGATCTGTGTGCCCCTCTGAATCATCGGGCTATTGTTCAGGGGCAGCTAGGTCCGTTGGGACTTCTAGCGTGTCTGATGTAACGTTTCCGGTGCCCGTGTTGCTTTCCCTGCCCTTGCACCCCTTGGATTCTTTGCGCTGATGCCAGCGCTTGAGTGGTTCATCACCACTGTTTTTCATCGAGGTGTCATCACCGCCCTTCTTTGGTGTGTCGTTGCCCTTATCATTAGGGGTGTCCACCATATACACATCGTAGGTGGAGGTGGCAGTCCATCGTCCCGTTATGGGAGGAGCAGCTATATCGACATCAGCGTATGCGTCCTCGACGTCATCCGAATAGAAATCCAACACATCGGTTAAATCTTCGATGGTGGCTATTAAGTGGGTGGTGGGTGGGAAACAAAATTCCTTATGGCCGGCCTCGAGACCGATCTGACAAGATGTGACATCCCCATTTTGATCGTACACTAATCATACACGCAATCGCGTACGACCAAGATTAGGTACTCACGGGAAGATATCACAACACAACTCTAGACACAAATTAAAGTCATATAATCTTCATATTACAAGCCAGGGGCCTCGAGGGCTCGAATACATAACCTCGAAAACATAAGAGTCAGCGGAAGCAAATATTATCTGAGTACAGACATAGCAATCAAGTTTGCCTTAAGAAGGCTAGCACAAACATAACACGGATCGAACAGGCAAGGCCTCCTGCCTGGGAACCATCCTAACTACTCCTGAGCATCGGCACTCTCCACGTAGTAGTAGGCTCCAGCGGTGGCATAATAGTCGTCTGCGGGGTCCTCCATCTCCTGGGCTCCGTCATCTGAACGCAGTAATCATATCGAGGGGGAAAGTGGGAGGTAAAGCAGCGGTGAGTACTCATCCAAAGTACTCGCAAGACTTACATCAGAACTATACTAAAATATGCATCAGTATCAAAGGAATGGGGTTATATCTTTGGACTGACTGTAGAAATGCAAGAATAGGGGGGAAGCCTAGTCCTATCAAAGATTAGCATCTTCAGGGTCTTGCAACATTAGAAGAGTGCAGATTAGCATAATTAAAGTAGCAAGTTTTATTTAACCATGCCCAGAGATTCTTCCTCGACTCCCTATGAGAAAGCAATCCCGGAGCCAACATTCATTTCAAATTCTCCATTTCTAGTTGTAAAAGATCAGGATACTCTCTAAGCGTCCGTTACCGTGGGCATGGCTATTTGAATAGATATACTCGCCTGCAGGGGTGCACCAAATTACGCAACACGCTCGATTAACTCTGGCCGGATACAATTTCCTCGGTCATACCTGGCCTCGGCTTATCGACACGCCGTAATCCTACCTAGGCTCAATAGAGAGGCCATATGCCGGTCTACATCCTAATCGCAAAGGGGTCATGGGCCAATCTCCCTTCACAATCCTGCGCGTTACGTGGACGGCTGTGTCAGTCCTGGCACCTCTTTATACAAACACAATGCTTATGCAGGCCACCCGGGCGTGTGCCGCTCAACTGTGACATCTGAACAGCTTTCGGGCGAATGTACGACGTAGAGTGTCCATACCGATTCCCGCGTGGTGGTTAGTGCTAAGTAGGCCAAAGCCCTTCTGAGATCACATATCAAAACCCATTAGTGCCTTTTAGATGCGGCGACAATCAGCGATCCACGTCCTGTCATCCCGTCGCCCCGTCTCGAGGACTTGTGGCAAGGACATCACCTGCCCGGCCACGCCTCATAATTAATCCGTGGGCACCCTTCAGGGCTGACCCATCACCAACATATTTCTGTAACCAAGTCATAGTAACCGTGTGTATAAAACATCAAGACGGAACCTGAAGAATCACCCTCAATGGATCCTGCTCGATGTAACCGTCAAGGTGGACTTAGAGGAATCACCCTCGGTGGTCCCACACTTGAGGGGTTGCACGACAGAGTCGTATCTGGAGTGGCGGAGAGGTATCACCCTCTGTTTACCACGACCGATTGCTACCCTATAGAATTATCATCAGGAGTACATACGAGGTATAACCCTCGGTACCCGATAATAACGCAACAAAGTCGTACAACTAGGGGGGTGCGGTGATGTGTCGGTCTCTGCACATCGATCATGATGATCGAGTAATTGATAAGTAAAGCGGGGCAACTGGGACAAGGTAGGGGGTTCACGGCTGTAACACTAATCAACCTATACTAAGCAGTTTAGGATAATAGTAGATACAACAGTAGTTTAACAAAAACAGGCTATGCATCAGAATAGGAGCTATCTACAAGAGTAGCAAAATCTAATGCAAGCATGAGAGAGAAAGGAACTGGGAGATATCGGAACGATCAAGGGGGGTTGCTTGCCTGGATACTCTGCGGCAAGTGGCTGAATGTCAGTGGTGTAGTCGTAACCGGCAGTAGCATCAGTCTCGGTGTCTACCAGATAGAAAAGGTGGAATAAAAAATAAATATAAAGCAAACAGATGCAACACGATGCATGGCATGGCAATATGCAGTGCTAGGTATGATCTAACGCGGTACTACACGTTACAAATGATGTGGGAAAATATCTGACGATATTTCCCAGGCCTCTGGCTATTACCGGACAGATGAAACGGATGGAAAAGTTCCATGTTCATCAAACTAGGAGCATGTGACACATCAACAGATAGCGTACTTGGATTCCTGGGATTTTCTGACCAACTTTCATGTATACAACCTATTTCATCCGAGCTACGGATTATTTTATATGGTTTCATAAAGATTTAACAGTATTCTGAAATAAACAGATTTATTTTAATTCAAATAAAACAATTACTGCGTCAGCATGACATCATGATGATGTCAGTAGTGAACAGGACTGTTGACTGGTCAAACTGACCTGTGGGGACCATCTGTCATAGACATAGGGTTAACCCAAGGTTTAATTTATTCTAAAAATTGATTTATTAATAGGGGGCCACCTATCATACTTAGTTACTTAACACGCTGTTTAACTTAACATAATCAGGGGTGTGACCCCACATGTCAGTGTATGTTAGTGCTACTTCTCGAGCATGCGTTGGTTTCCATGAAGAGGAACGGATGATGCAGCAAAGTAGATAAGTATTTCCCTCAGTTGTTGAGAACCAAGGTATCAATCCAGTAGGAGATACAAGCAAGTCCCCAATAGGTGTACCTAGACAAAGAATCAAACACTTGCACCCAACGCTATAAAGGGGTTGTCAATCCCTTCACGGTTACTTGCAAGGATGAGATCTAATAGAGATAGATAGAATAGATTGCTTGAACGGAAAGTAAAACAAAAGTAAAAAGATTGCAGCAAGATATTTTTGGTATTAGATCTGAAAGTATAAGATGGAAAATAGACCTGGGGGCCATAGGTTTCACTAGAGGCTTCTCTCATGATGGCAAGTATTACGGTGGGTGAACAAATTACTGTCGAGCAATTGATAGAAAAGCGAATAATTATGAAGATATCCAAGGCAATGATTATGCATATAGGCATCACGTCCGTGTCAAGTAAACCGAAACGATTCTGCATCTACTACTATTACTCCACACATCGACCGACTCCTGCCTGCATCTAGAGTATTAAGTTCATGAAGAACAGAGTAACGCATTAGGTAAGATGACATGATGTAGAGGGATAAACTCAAGCAATATGATGAAAACCCCATCTTTTTATCCTCGATGGCAACAATACAATACGTGCCTCGCTACCCCTACTATGTCACTGGGTGAGGACACCGCAAGATTGAACCCAAAACTAAGCACTTCTCCCATTGCAAGAATTACCAATCTAGTTGGCCAAACCAAACCAAAAACTCGAAGAGACTTGCAAAGATATGAAATCATGCATATAAGAATTCAGAAAAGACTCAAATAATATTCATAGATAATCTGAACATAAACCCACAATTCATCGGATCTCAACAAACACACCGCAAAAGAGTATTACATCGGATAGATCTCCATGAAGATCATGAAGAACATGGAATTGAAGAGCAAAGAGAGAGAAGAAGCCATCTAGCTACTAGCTATGGACCCGAAGGTCTGTGGTGAACTACTCACGCATCATCGGAGGGGCAATGGAGTTGATGTAGATGCCCTCCGTGATCGAATTCCCCTCCGGTAGATTACCGGAAAAGGCTCCAAGATTGGATCTCATGGGAACCGAGGCTCCTGGTGGCGGAAAAGTATTTTCGTGGCTTCCTCTTGTATACAGGGAATATTTGGGAATTTATTGGCTGAAGATTAGGGTTGGGGGAGTTGCCGTGGGCCCACAAGCCAGGGGGGCGCCCCCCCCCTAGGGCGCGCCCCTGTGGCTTGTGGCCACACGGCAGCTCCTCTGCCTTGGTCTCCAAGCTTGGTAGTTGTCTTCTGGTCCAAGAAAAAATATTCCGAAGATTTTATTCCGTTTGGACTCCGTTTAATATTCCTTATCTGCAATACTCAAAAACAAGGAAAAAACAGAAACTGGCACTAGGCTCTAGATTAATAGGTTAGTCCCAAAAATAATATAAAATAGCATATTAATGCATATAAAACATCCAAACAGATAATTTAATAGCATGGAACAATAAAAAATTATAGATACGTTGGAGACGTATCAAGCATCCCCAAGCTTAATTCCTGCTCGTCCTCGAGTAGGTAAATGATAAAACAGAATTTTTGATGTGGAATGCTACCTAACATATTTATCCATGTAATATTCTTTATTGTGGCATGAATATTCAGATCCGTAAGATTCAAAACAATAGTCTAATATTGACATAAAAACAGTAATACTTCGAGCACACCAACAAGGCAATCGTGTCCTTTCGAAATAACATGGCCTTAGAAAGTTATCCCTATAAAATCATATGGTCTGGCTATGCTCCATCTTCCCCACACAAAGTATCTAAATCATTCACAACCCCGATGAACAAGTCAAGCAATTGTTTCACACTTTTGGTGTTCTCTAACCTTTTCAACTCTCACGCAATACATGAGCGCGAGCCATGGATATAGCACTATAGGTGGAATAGAATATGGTGGAGGTTGCAAGGGAAAGGGAGAAGATAGTCTCACATCAACTAGGCGTATCAATGGGCTATGGAGATGCCCATCAATAGATATCAATGTGAGTGAGTAGGGATTGCCATGCAACAAATGCACTTAGAGCTATAAGTGTATGAAAGCTCAAAAAGAAAACTAAGTGGTCGTGCAAGATGAAACTCCACTAGTTATATGAAAGTGACAAAATAGGAGACTCTCTATCATGCAGATCATGGTGCTACTTTCAAGCACAAGTGTGGAAAAAAAATAGTAGCAATTGTCCCAACTCTCTTTCTCTCATTTTTTTCATTTTTTTCCTTTTTTTTATTTTGGTGGGCATCTTTGGCCTCTTTTTTTTATTTGGGCTTCGCTGGCCTCTTTTATTTTTGTAAAGTCCGGATACTCATCCCAACTTGTGAGGGAGTCATGGCTTCCATCATCCTTTTCTCACACGGGACAATGCTTTAATAATGAAAATCATCACACTTTTATTTACTTACAACTCAAAAGAAAAATTACAACTCGATACCTATGACAAAATATGACTCTATATGCAATATGAAAGTGGTGGTGCATGTCATGAAAAGCGGAACGGTGGAAGTTGCATGGCAATATATCTCGGAATGGCTATGGAAATGCCATAATAGGTAGGTATGGTGGCTGTTTTGAGGAAAATATATGGTGGCTGTTTTGAGGAAGGTGGGTTTGATGTACCGGCGAAAGTTGCGCGGTACTAGAGAGGCTAGCAAAGGTGGAAGGGTGAGAGTGCGTATAATCCATGGACTCAACATTAGTCATAAAGAACTCACATACTTATTGCAAAAGTCTATTAGTTATCAAACAAAGCATTAGACGCATGCTCCTAGGGGAGAGGTTGGTAGGAGTTAACCATCGCGCGCTCCCGACCCTCACACAAAGGTCGACAATCATTAAACAAATCATGCTCCGACTTCGTTACATAACGGTTCACCATACGTGCATGCTACGGGAATCACAAACTTCAACAGAAGTATCTCTTCCAATTCACAACTACTCACTAGCATGACTCTCGTATTACCATCTCCATTATCTCAAAACTATATGCAAGGAATCAAACTTTTCATAGTATCCAATGCACTTAATATGAAAGTTTTTATTATATCCCTCTTGGATGACCATTATATTAGGACTAAAATCATAACCTAAACAAATTACCATGCTGTTTTAAGAAACTCTCAAAATATTATAAGTTAGGTACAAGAGTTCAATAATTTCTATAAAATATAACACCACCGTGCTCTAAAAAGATATAAGTGAAGCACTAGAGCAACATTGCCTAGCTCAAAAGATATAAGTGAAGCACATAGAGTATTCTAATAAATTCACGAATCAGCATGTCTCTCTCAAAAAGATGTGCAGCAAGTATTATTGGGGCAAACTAAAAAGCAAAGACTCATATCATACAAGACGCTCCAAGCAAAACACATATCATGTGGTGAATACAAATATAGCCTCAAGTAAATTTACCGATGGATTGAAGACGAAAGAGGGGATGCCTTCCGGGGCATCCCCAAGCTTAGGCTTTTTGGTATCCTTGAATATGGATTGGGGTGCCTTGGGCATCCCCAAGCTTAGGCTCTTGCCACTCTTTATTCCATAGTCCATCAAATCTTTACCCAAAACTTGAAAACTTCACAACACAAAACTCAACAGAAAACTCATGAGATCCGTTAGTATAAGAAAAATAAATCACCACTTTAGGTACTGTTGTGAACTCATTATTTATTTATATTGGTGTAATATCTACTGTATTCTAACTTCTCCATGGTTCATACCCCCCGATACAACCCATAGATTCATCAAAATAAGCAAACAACACAAAGAAAACAGAATCTGTCTAAAACAGAACAGTCTGTAGCAATCTATAGACTTCGAATACTTCTGTAACTCCAAAAATTCTGAAAAATTAGGAACATCAGGTAAATTTGTATATAAATTTTGTGTAAAAATTTCAGATCATAATCACGTTCCAGTGAATTTACAAAATTCCTGGACTGAGAGCAAAAGTTTCTGTTTTTCAGCAAAATCAAATCAACAAACACCGTAGACCATCCCAAAGGTCTTACTTGGCTCAAACACTAATTTAAACAAGAAAACACAATTATTACAGAAGTAATAATGTGGAAAACACACCAAAACAGAAGCAAAAAAACAGAAAGCAAAAATAAAATTGGGTTGCCTCCCAACAAGCACTATTGTTTAACGCCCCTAGCTAGGCAAAACGCAATAGATCTAGGTATTTGTCATCTTTGGTATGCAATCCATAAGCAAGTCTCATAATAGATTCATATGGTAATTTTATTTTCTTTCTAGGAAAGTGCTCCATGCCTTTCCTTAATGGAAATTGGAATCTAATATTTCCTTCCTTCATATCAATAATTGCACCAATCATTCTAAGGAAAGGTCTACCAAGAATAATAGGACATGTAGGATTGCAATCTATATCAAGAACAATGAAATCTACGGGCACATAATTCCTATTTGCAACAATAAGAACATCATTAATCCTTCCCATAGGTTTCTTTATAGTGGAATCCGCAAGATGCAAATTTAAAGAACAATCATCAAATTCACGGAAACCTAGCACATCACATAAAGTTTTTGGAATCGTGGAATTGCTAGCACCCAAATCACACAAGGCATGGCACTCATAATCCTTAATTTTAATCTTAATAGTTGGTTCCCACTCATCATAAATCTTTCTAGGTATAGAAACTTCCAACTCAAGTTTTTTCTTCAAAAGATTTCATCACAGCATCAACAATATGTTTAGTAAAAGATTTGTTTTGATTATAAGCATGAGGAGAATTCAACATGGATTGCAACAAGGAAACACAATCAATCAAATAGCAACTATCATAATTAAAGTCCTTGAAATCCAAAAGAGTGGGTTCATTGCTATTTAAAGTTTTGACCTCTTCAATCCCACTTTTATCAATCTTAGCGTTAAGATCTATAAACTCCAAATCATTGGGACGCCTTTTAACTAAAGTTGACTCATCTACAGTCACATATTTATCAAGATTTAAATTAGAAAACAAAGATTCAATAGGAGTCACATCAATCACTTTAAGATCTTCATCAATATTATCACGAGAACACACTTTTTCAAGCCATTCACGCTTAGCACGTATTCTAGCAGTTCTTTCCTTACACTCATCAATAGAAATTCTCATAGCCTTTAAAGACTCATTAATATCATGCTTAGGTGGAATAGATCTAATTTTCAAAGAATCAATCTCAAGAGAAATTCTATCAACGTTCCTAGTCAAATCATCAATCTTGAGCAATTTTTCTTCAATCATAGCATTGAAACCCTTTTGCGAACTAATAAATTCTTTAATATTATTCTCAAGATCAGAGGGCATCTTATTATAATTTCCATAAGAGTTGCTGTAGGAATTACCATAATTATTAGAGGAATTACTAGGAAACGGCCTAGCATTGAAATTACCTCTATACGCGTTATTACCAAAATTGTTCCTACCAACAAAATTCACATCCATAGATTCATTATTATTTCCAATCAAAGAAGACAAAGGCATATCATTAGGATCAATAGGAGCACCCTTACTAGCAAACAATTTCATCAATTCATCCATCTTTTCACTCAAAGTATTAATCTCTTCAATAGCATGCACTTTTTTTACTAGTAGGAGATCTTTCGGTATGCCATTGAGAGTAATTTGCCATAATATTATATAGGAGTTTGGTAGCTTCTCCTAATGTGATTTCCATAAAAGTACCACCCGCGGCAGAATCTAAGAGATTCCTAGAAGCAAAATTCAATCCAGCATAGAAAATTTGTATAATCATCCATAAACTCAAACCATGCACGGGGCAATTTCTAATCATTAGTTTCATCCTCTCCCAAGATTGTGCAACATGCTCATGATCAAGTTGCTTAAAATTCATTATATCGTTCCTAAGGGAGATGATCTTAGCGGTCGGAAAGTACTTGGAAATAAAAGCATCTTTACACTTATTCCATGAATCAATACTATTTTTAGGCAAAGATGAAAACCAAGTTTTAGCACGATCTCGTAGTGAGAACGGAAATAGCTTCAATTTAACAATATCATTATCCACATCTTTCTTCTTTTGCATATCACACAACTCAACGAAAGTATTTAGATGGGATGTGGCATCTTCATTAGCAAGGCCGGAAAATTGTTCTTTCGTAACAAGATTTAGCAAGGCAGCATTAATTTCATAAGATTCCGCACTAGTGGCGGGAGCAATCGGAGTACTAATAAAATCATTATTATTAGTATTGGAAAAAGCACACAACTTGGTATTCTCTTGAGTCATCGTGATGAAGCAAGCAAGCAAGCACACAAGCAAACAAAAGGCAAACGAAAAGACGAACGGAAGAAGGGCGAATAAAAAGGCGAATCTTTTTGGAAAATCGTTTTAGAAGTGGGGGAGAGGAAAACGAGAGGCAAATGGCAAATAAAGTAAATGCAAGAGATGAGTTTGTGATGGGTACTTGGATGGCTTGATGTAGATCTCTCCGGCAACCACGTCAGAAATTGACAAGTTGACGGAAAAGTTCTTGTCTTGACTTTCTATGTATCTCCCCGGCAACGGCGCCAGAAATCCTTCTTGCTACTTCTCGAGCATGCGTTGGTTTCCCTGAAGAGGAACGGATGATGCGGCAAAGTAGATAAGTATTTCCCTCAGTTGTTGAGAACCAAGGTATCAATCCAGTAGGAGATACAAGCAAGTCCCCAATAGGTGTACCTACACAAAGAATCAAACACTTGCACCCAACGCTATAAAGGGGTTGTCAATCCCTTCACGGTTACTTGCAAGGATGAGATCTAATAGAGATAGATAGAATAGATTGCTTGAACGGAAAGTAAAACAAAAGTAAAAAGATTGCAGCAAGATATTTTTGGTATTTTTTGTTTTAGATCTGAAAGTATAAGATGGAAAATAGACCCAGGGGCCATAGGTTTCACTAGAGGCTTCTCTCATGATGGCAAGTATTATGGTGGGTGAACAAATTACTGTCAAGCAATTGATAGAAAAGCGAATAATTATGAAGATATCCAAGGCAATGATTATCCATGGCAATGGAGTTGATGTAGATGCCCTCCGTGATCGAATCCCCCTCCGGCAGATTACCGGAAAAGGCTCCAAGATTGGATCTCACGGGAACCGAGGCTCCTGGCGGCGGAAAAGTATTTTCGTGGCTCCCTCTGGTATACAGGGAATATTTGGGAATTTATAGGCCGAAGATTAGGGTTGGGGGAGTTGCCGTGGGCCCACAAGCCAGGGGGGCGCCCCCCCCTAGGGCGCGCCCCTGTGGCTTGTGGCCACACGGCAGCTCCTCTGCCTTGGTCTCCAAGCTTGGTAGTTGTCTTCTGGTCCAAGAAAAATTATTCCGAAGATTTTATTCCGTTTGGACTCCGTTTAATATTCCTTATCTGCAATACTCAAAAACAAGGAAAAAACAGAAACTGGCACTAGGCTCTAGATTAATAGGTTAGTCCCAAAAATAATATAAAAAAGCATATTAATGCATATAAAACATCCAAAATAGATAATATAATAGCATGGAACAATCAAAAATTATAGATACATTGGAGACGTATTAGTTAGCATGTTAATTTAGTTAACATGTTTAATTTGTGGGTGGGGCCCGATGTCAGTGTCTGCTAGGAGTTTAGTAAGTGCCTAAAAAGGTATTAATTAGGACGGGCCCCACTGGTCCGTGGGTCACCCGGTGGTTTAAACCACCTGCGCACGCTGGGAGCACGCCGGCGACGAGCCCGACACAACGGAGGCCCACCGGAGCAGCCCTCCGGTGACCAGAAGGAGCGGCGGACGGCAGGAACCGAACCAGTGCGGAGCGCCGCATCCAATGATGCACGAGAGGGGGTCGGGGACCGACCGAAACGACGGCGGCGACCCTTCCCGACGGCGACCGGAGCAGGCGAGTTCGACTACAGCGTCTACAGCAACGAAACGCGACGAAGAGAGAGGGGTTTCGTGGCGGCGCTCACAGCGTTGACAGGGAGCAGGTCGAGGAGGGCAGAGGAGCTCGGGGTGGCACAGATCGACGCAGTGGTTGCCGGAACCCGAAGAGGAAGGAGAGGTTGCGGGCGACAGCAATTGAGCGCCTCGGCCCCGATCTAGCGGCAAGGGTGAGGGAGCAGTCCAGGGCGGACCTCCTGGACACGCTCCGGAGGCGTGGAACGGCGGTGGCCGCGACCTCACCATGGCGCAGGCCTGGCGCCACTCGGTCGATCCTGGAGAAGGAGGGGCAAGTGAGCGGAGGGGTTTCTGAGGGGGCTAGGGTTTGCGGGGAAGAGAGACAGCGTCGGGGGCTTGCTCTTATCCAGCCGCGGCTCCAGATGGCCGTGCGAGCGCGCGTCGATGGCCATGGCAGGCGCCTACCTTCTCCTGTCGCAGGAGAGGTAGGGGAAAGGCTAGCCTTAGCGGGCGAGGCCAGCCTGTAGGAGCTGGGCCTACGTGCCGAGTAGGTTTTTCCCTTTTATTTATTTTCCTTTCCTGTTTCTTTTTAATTTCCACTACCAAAGCACTTTTGTAAAAAAGAGCCACTTGGTCAAATATTAACTTTGTAATATTTGACAGAGCCACAAATAGATTTGGATCATTTTGAAAATGTTTGGATTTTACAAAACTACAAAAGGCATTTATGAAATTGAATTGGCCACTTTTATAAAAAAAATTAGAGGTACTAAAACACTTTATAAAATGTGTGTTGCAATTTTATGAAAGCTTAGGAAATATTTGCAACCCATCCATGAATTTAGTTTTCACGTTTGCAAAACTATTAAATCCACTTTTCAAATGAATTTGAATTGCAAAAGAAAATGAATTAAGATTTGATTCCAAAAGTGATCAAACTTGGATTAGCAAAAGCATTACCTTAACCTCCTGGGTCACTGTAGCTTAATTACAAAGATCACTGTAGCATGAATCCAGGGGTGTTACAACTCTCCCCTACTAAAAGAAATTCTCGTCCCGAGAATTAAGAGGTAGACGGAAGAAGATCGGGGTATTCTGCCCGAAGGTTATCCTCGCATTCCCAAGTGGCTTCATCTTTAGTATGATTTTACCACTGTACCTTGAAGAACTTGGTAACCTTCTGACGAGTCTGACGTTCAGTTTGATCAAGAATGTGGATCAGATGCTCTTTGTAAGTGAGGTCATATTGCACTTCGATCAATTCCGGATCCACTTCACGGTGCGGGTCCTTGAAGCAACGACGAAGTTCTGACAGATGGAAAACGTCATGGACATGAGAGAATTTTGGTGGCGGCTCCAATTTATAGGTCTCATGCCCACGCCTTTCAAGAACGCGGAAATGACCAACGTAGCGCGGGGCTAGCTTGCCCTTGACTCCAAACCGATGAGTGCCTCTCAAAGGAGTGACATGCAGGTAAGCCTTATCACCGGTTTGATAGGTTGAACCCCAGTGTTTCTTATCATAATTGCTCTGTTGACGGGACTTGGCTGCCTTGAGATTATCCCGGACAATACGGACTTGCTCTTCAGCTTGTTGGATAATATCCGGACCAATGAGTGCTCGTTCCCCAGTTTCTGACCAATTCAAAGGGGTCCGGCATTTACGTTCATATAATACCTCAAAGGGGTCCATCTTCAAGCTGGCTTGATAGTTGTTGTTATAAGATAATTTAGCATAAGGGAGGGATTCTTCCCATTTCTTGCCAAAGAGATAATGCAAGCACACAGCATATCTTCAAGAATTTGATTGACTCGCTCGACTTGACCCTTGGACTAGGGGTGATAAGCAGTGCTCCAAGTTATATGAGTACCCAATGCCTCTTGGAAACTTTCCCAGAACCTCGAGGTAAAAATGCTGCCTCGGTCTGAACTGATCTCCTTTGGAATTCCATGAAGGGCCACAATTCTGGAGATATACAAGTTCGCTAATTGACTAGCATTGATAGTTTCCTTGACTGGCAGAAAGTGTGCAACTTTGGAGAATTGGTCGATGACAACAAAAATTGTATCGTTACCCTTCTGCGATTTTGGAAAGCCAGTGATGAAATCCATCTGAACTTTATCTCATTTCCATTCTGGAATAGGCAATGGTTGTAGAAGTCCAGCAGGCTTCTGATGCTCTGGTTAACGTGATGGCAAATGTCACATTCTTCAATATAGCAAGCAATGTCCTGCTTCATCCTAGTCCACCAATAGTTCTTACGCATGTCTAGATACATCTTGGTACTCCCCGGGTGAATAGCCAGGGGTGTACCATGTGCTTCTTTCATCACCTTATTTGTCATAAGTTCAAAACGGGGAACCACAATACGATTCTTGAAGTACAAGGTTTCATCTTCAGCAAGCGAGAAATCCCAGGACTTTTCTAAGTCAAGATCCCTTTTCATCTTATCAACGTGAGCATCTTTGGCTTGTGCGGACTTAACAGCTCTCATAAGGGTCAGTTCCAAGACAAGGCTATTAAGAGAACCCTGTGGAACAATGTGAAGGTTCAACTTGCAAAGCTCTTCATAAAGATGGAGGTTAGCCTTCTGAACCATGAGGTTGCTGCAAAAATCTTTTCGGCTCAAAGCATCTGCCATAACATTAGCCTTGCCAGGGGTATATGATATACCGAAGTCATAGTCTGTAACTACTTCCATCCATCGCCTCTGACGGAGATTCAGATCTGCTGAGTAAACAGATACTTCAAATTTTGATGGTCGGTGTAGACTTCACAACGATTACCAATAAGGTAACGTCTCCATAACAACAGGGCATAGATAACTGCAGCGAGCTCAAGGTCATGAACCGGATAGTTCTCTTCATGAGGATGCAACTGTCGTGCTGTAGCAATCACTCTACGCTCTTGCATTAGGACACACCCTAATCCTTGACGGGATGCATCGCAATAGATGACAAAGTCCTTGCGAGAATCCAGAGGTGAAAGCACTGGGGCAGTTGTCAGCTTGTCCTTGAGGGCTTGGAAACTTTCCTGACACTTTTCTGTCCACTCGTACTTGACGCCCTTGTGTAGCAGATTGGTCAGTTGCTTGGCAATCCCAGAGAAGTTCTCGACAAAACGATGGCAATAGATGGCGAGTCCGAGAAAACTTCTGACTTGCTTGATATTCTTCGGGGGAGTACAATCAAGAATAGCTTGAACTCGTTCAGGGTTGACCGCAATACCATCCTTGGAGATAACATGACCAAGGTAAGTCACTTCCGGTAACCAGAATTCACACTTGGAGTATTTTGCATATAGCTGATGCTCTCTAAGCTTCTCCAGTACAAGACGCAGACGTTCAGCATGTTCTTCTTTATTCTTGGAATAAACTAGGATATCATCCAGATAAACCACGACAAACTTGTCGAGGTAATCCATGAAGATGTAGTTCATCAGGCGAGAGAACGTTGCTGGGGCATTGGTTAAACCGAAGGACATGATGGTGTACTCTTATGAACCATAGCGAGTAACGAATGCAGTCTTGGGAATATCATCTTCACGAACCCGGATATGATGGTAACCCAACCTCAAGTCGAATTTTGAGAATACTAATGAACTAGCAAGTTGATCATACAGATCGTTGATCCGAGGAAGCTGATATTTGTTCTGAATCGTTGCTTGGTTCATGGGACGGTAATGTTGGACCAACCGATTCGTACCACCCTTCTTCTTGACAAAGAGAGAAGGTGCTCCCCAAGCAGACGAACTTGGACAAATGAACCCTTGACGAAGTGAATTGTCGATTTCTTGTTTCAGCTCAAGAAGTTCATGAGGGGGCATCTTATATGGCCGCTTAGCAATAGGGGTGGTGCCTGGCACTAAGTCGATGACAAACTCGACAGCTCTTACATGGGGAATCCCTGGAAGTTCTTCTGGGAAGATGTCTTGAAAGTCATGGACAACTGCAATGTCTTTGATCCCTTCCAGAGGGGACGCATTCAAAGCATTCAAGGCATAAATTCGAGCTTCGGCATTCCGAACCATATTAGCATGGTAGCTCACTATCTCATTAGAAGGGTGTAGGAGGTGGACGGTTTTGGTGGCACAAATAATCGAAGCGGTATGAGTTTTCAACCAATCCATCCCCGGGATGAGGTCAATATTGGAAGACTTCAACATAATGGGAGATACATGGAATTCCAACCCTTCAATTTCAATGGGGACATTGTGGCTAATCATGGAGGTTCGACATTGGCCCGCGGGGGTGTTTACCACTATGGGAATGTTCATCTCTTCATACTTAATGTCATGCATGTATGCACATTCTTCTGACATAAAGGAATGTGATGATCCTTTATCAAACAATACAGAAGCTGGGGCAGAGTTAACAAGAAGAGTACCCATCACAGTAGCAGGCTGGTCTTGAGCTTCATTTAGTTCAATGTTGTTAGCATGAGCACGGCCATGAGCAGGTCTGGCATTGTTGTTGCAGGGCTGGTTGCCGGTTGAAGGTAGTGCAAGCTGATTCTGATTATGCCTGTCTGGCACGGTGACCTGGATGACCACACTTGAAGCACAGCCCATCCTCAGGACGGGAAGGAGGAACTTGGGGTGGTGGAGCTGGAAGCCTTGGCTGCCTTGGTGGTGGAGGAGGCAGACAAGGTGCAGCATAGGATGGCCTTGGAGCAGGAGCAGGTGCATGGTACATCTTGTGGGCAATCCAGATCTTCCTCTTCTGTGATGATGAGCCCGAAGATGGACCCATGTCATGGTTGCGCTTGTTGCCTTCCTTGTATTCCTGCAGTCCAGTCTTTACCTGAATGGCCTTGTTCACCAAGATGGCGAAGTTAGCATAGTCCTGGACAAGGAGCGCAAGGTTGATATCAGGGTGCAGTCCTTCACGGAACTCTCCTATCTGCGAGCATCAGTAGCGACATCTTCTTCAGCATAGCGGGACAAGTCCAGAAACTCCCGTTGATAAGCATCCACAGTCTTGTTGCCCTGGGTGAGGTTGCGGAACTCGCGCTTCTTCCTGTCCATGATTCCCTGAGGAATATAGCGGGCACGGAAAGCATCTTGGAACTCCGGCCAGGTAATGATTGTTCCAATAGGTTGTGAACGCCTGTGACTGTCCCACCATTGAGCAACGGGACCCTTCAGGAAGTAGGCCGCAAAGGTGACGTAGCTGGCCAGCGGGACATTGGCAGACTCCAGCTCATAAGTGATGTCACGGAGCCAGTCATTGATATGTCTATTTTGCATAATGATTTCCTATTGTTATTTACTATGTTTTGTTGAATAATAATGCTTTAGGGAGTGATTCTAATGCCTTTTCTCTCATAATATGCAAGGTTTACACAAAGAGGGAGAATATCGGCAGCTGGAATTCTAGACCCAAGAAAAGCACATCAGAGATACCTATTCTGCACAGCTCCAATGAAGCTGAAATTTTACGGAGATTATTTTTGTATTTAATACAAAATACTGGAGAAGAAAACTACCAGAGGGGACCAACCTGGTGGGCACAACCCACCAGGGTGTGCCAGACCCCCCTGGGCGAGCCCTGATGGGTTGTGGCCTCCTCGGCCCACCTCCGGTGCCCATCTTCTCGCATATAGTCACATTTGAGCTAGAAAAAATCAGAGGAGGACTTTTAGGATGAAGCGCCGCCGCCTCGAGGCGGAACTTGGGCAGGAGCACTTTTGCCCTCCGGCGGAGTGATTCCGCCGGGGGAACTTCCTCCCTGAGGGGGAAATCGAAGCCATCGTCATCATCAACAGCCCTCTCATCTTTGGGAGGCCAATCTTCATCAACATCTTCAACAGCACCATCTCCTCTCAAACCCTAGTTCATCTCTTGTGTTCAATCTTTGTACCGGAACCTCAGATTGGTACCTGTGGGTGACTAGTAGTGTTTATTACCTTGCGTAGTTGATTACTATATGGTTTATTTGGTGGAAGATTGTATGTTCAGATCCATTATGCTATTTAATACCCCTCTGATCTTGATCATGATTATTATTTGTGAGTAGTTACCTTTGTTCTTGAGGTCACGGGAGAAGTCATGTTGCAAGTAATCATGTGAATTTGATATGTGTTCGATATTTTGATGATATGTATGTTGTGATTCCCTTAGTGGTGTCATGTGAACGTCGACTACATGACACTTCACCATTCATGGGCTAAGGGAATGCATTGTGGAGTAGTTATTAGATGATGGGTTGCTAGAGTGACAAAAGCTTAAACCCTAGTTTATGCGCTACTTCGTAAGGCGCTGATTTGGATCCAAACGTTTAATGCTATGGTTAGATTTTATCTTAATACTTTTCTCGTAGTTGCGGATGCTTGCAAGGGGGTTAATCATAAGTGGGAGGTTGTTCAAGTAAGAACAACACCCAAGCACCGGTCCACCAACATATCAAATTATCAAAGTAGCGAACACGAATCAAATCAACATGATACAAGTGACTAGATGAAATTCCCGTGTACCCTCAAGAACACTTTGCCTATTACTAGAGATTGTTTTGGCCTGTCCTTTGCCACAAAAGGATTGGGCTACCTTGTTGCACCTTGTTTACCATTACCGATACCTGCTTGTTACCAATTATCTTGCTATCAAACTATCGGTTACCTACAATTTCAGTGCTTGCAGGAATTACCTTGCTGAAAACCGCTTGTCATTTCCTTCTGCTCCTCGTTGGGTTCGACCCTCTTACTTATCGAAAGGACTGCGATTGATCCCCTATACTTGTGGGTCATCCATCATCAGCATCAAGGGGCTGAGTTGAGCTGCGGTAGATAGCAGGGTTGAGGCGCATAAAGTCCTGCAAAGTTACTGGGTTTGGCTGCTGATTCATATTCGGCCTCGGGAACTGGTCCATAAGCCCTTGCATAAACAGGCGGTTCAACTCAAACTGCTGCATCATTCCATCCATGTATTCAGGTGGTGGTGGTGGGTCAGGCGCACCATGACCACGACCAGCTGGCAAACCATCATGTCCAATCGCAACAGGGGTGGAATAGATACATCATAGTGCAATAGAAAGAAGTGCAATAGATACATCATAATAGTCAAACACGACATAATGATCCATACATAAGTATGTTACAAACCAGCGATAAGTTTGGCATGGAAATAACTTAGACAAACTAGGCGGCTTGCAGGCACGCGGTAGAGGGATACAACAACGGGACATAGCGACATGCTACATCAACGTCGGGGACAACCACTGAAGCCAGGTAACTGCTGGTGACTCTGAATGGAAAACACGGGGGTAGGATTCTGCAATCCATGAACACTCTGATGTAGATACTGGTCCCGAGCGGGAAGGAGAGGTCCACGTGAAGGAGTATGACCCCCAACAGCAGGCCACTCAAGACCTCGTGGAAACTCTGTCTTGCGCGGGTAAAGGATGTACTCAGGAAGCATCCCTGTGCGGACTGCTGGCATCAACTGTGTCATAGCATCGTAAAGACGAGTGTGGGTGGCGTACAACTTGACATTAAGAGCTCGGATAGTACGATCCAGTGCCTCAGTGTACCGAACCAGAACCTGCAGGTCGTAACGACAACTCACATACGGGGTGCAAACATCAGTGTAGGATCAGTCGTTACGCTGCCGCACGTAAGGGGTGTAGACCTCGGTGTCGGCTACAGTATCAACCCCAACGGGGACATACAGAATGTATCTCAATGCCGTCTCCTCCAAGCAGGGGTTCTCTACACGGAGACAAACAATAGCACCATCGGCAGCATCCTGGACTGCCATGTCAACAGTCACTCCAACACCAAGAAAGGTGTGCAGCTTAGTGATGGAGAGGTTCCGCCGATCCCAGATAACCATCACAGCTTCATACTGCTCCTAGTTGAACTCGTGGTAGTCCTCGTAAACAGTGTACTCGGGGTGTTGGAAATATGCCGTAGAGACAATAATAAATTAGTTATTATCATATTTCCTTGTTCATGATAATCGTTTATTATCCATGCTATAATTGTATTGATTGGAAACTACAATACATGTGTGGGTACATAGACAACACTGTGTCCCTAGTATGCCTCTAATAAGACTAGCTCATTGATCAAAGATGGTTAAGGTTTCCTAGCCATAGACATGAGATCTCATTTGATAACGTGATCACATCATTAGGAGAATGATGTGATGGACAAGACCCAAACTGTGAACGTAGCATATGATCGTGTCAGTTTATTGCTATTGTTTTCTGCATGTCAAGTATATGTTCCTATGACCATGAGATCATGCAACTCACTGACACTGGAGGAATACCTTGTGTGTATCAAACGTCACAATGTAACTGGGTGACTATAAAGATGCTCTACAGGTATCTCCGAAGTTGTCTGTTGAGTTGGCATGGATCAAGACTGGGATTTGTTACTTCGTGTGACGGAGAGGTATCTCAGGGCCCACTCGGTAATACAATATCATAATGAGCCTTGCAAGCAAAGTGACTAAAGTGTTAGCCATGGGATCTTGTATTAGGGAACAATTAAAGAGACTTACCGGTAACAAGATTGAACTAGGTATGGAGATACCGACGATCGAATCTCGGGCAAGTAACATATCGAAGAACAAAGGGAACATCGTACGGGATTAACTGAATCCTTGACATAGAGGTTCAACCGATAAAGATCTTCGTAGAATATGTAGGAACCAATATGGGCATCCAGGTCCTGCTATTGGTTATTGACCGTAGAGGTGTCTCGGTCATGTCTACATAGTTCTCGAACCCGCAGGGTCTGCACACTTAACGTTCGGTGACGTTTTGGTAGTATTGAGTTATGCATGGTGGTGACCGAAGGTTGTTCGGAGTCCCGGATGAGATCTCAGATGTCATGAGGAGCTCCAGAATGGTACGGAGGTAAAGATTTATATATGGGAAGTCATATTTTGGCGACCGGAAAAGTTTCGGGTTTTTCCGGTATTGTATCGGGAAGCTTCTAGAAGGTTCTGGAAACTTCCGGAGGAGTCCGGAAGTCCACCAAGGGTTCCACCATGTCCCAAGGGTTTTCATGAGCCGAGGGGAGGCACCCTGGCCTTATTGGGCCAGGCGCACAAGTCCCTCAAGGCCCATGTGGCTTGGGAGAGGTGGAAAGTCCACCTGTTTATGGAAAGGGAAGGAATTGGACTAGGAGTCCAACTCCTCCCCCTTGGCTGCGCACTAGGGCTTGGAGGGGCTGATCTCCACGCCCCTCCACCTATATATAGAGGGGAGGGGTGCCCCAAGAGCACACACAAATCCCTTGGCGCCCCTCTCTCTCCCTAGATCATTTTCTCCTCCGTTCGCGGTTTCGGTAGCGCTAGGCGTAGCCCTGCCGGGATAGCACCACCACCACCGCCACCACGCCATCGTGTTGCCGGAGAACTCATCTACCTCTCCGCCCCCTCTTGCTGGATCAAGAAGGCGGCGATTGTCATCGAGCTGTACGTGTGCTGAACGCGGAGGTGCCGTCCGTTCGGCGCTAGATCGGGACGGATCGTGATTGGATCGTGTGACGGCTTGCGATTTGGATCGCGAAGACGTTCGACTACATCAACTATGTTTCTTAACGCTTCCCGCTTAGCGATCTACAAGGGTATGTAGATCCACTCTCCCTCTCGTAGATGCTCATCACCATGGATAGATCTTGCGTGTGTGTAGGAATTTTTTTGTTTCCCATGCAACGTTCCCCAACAGTGGCATCATGAGCTAGGTCTATGCGTAGATGAGATCACGAGTAGAACACAAAGGAGTTTGTGGGCGTTGATGCTCACATTGCTTCCTCCCTTGGTATTTTCTTGATTCAGCGGTATTGTGGGATGAAGCGGCCCGGACCAACCTTACTCGTACGCTTACGAGAGCCGGTTCCATCGAATAACATGTGACTTTGTTGCATAAAGATGGCTGGCGGGTGTCTGTCTCTCCCACTCTAGTTGGATCGGATTCGACAAAGGCGGTCCTTGAGAAGGTTGAATAGCACTTTGTGTATCACCGTTGTGGTTTTTGCGTAGGTAAGAATCGTTCTTGCTAGATACCCGTAGCAGCCACGTAAAACATGCAACAACAATTAGAGGATGTCTAACTTGTTTTTGCAGGCTATGTTGTGATGTGATATGGCGAATTATATAATGAGATATATGTGATGTATGAGATGATCATGTTTTGTATAGAATATCACGACTTGCATGTCGATGAGTACGGCAACCGGCAGGAGCCATAGGGTTGTCTTTAATTTATTTTTGCCGTTTTGCTTTACTTTATCGCTATGAGTTAGCAATAGTTGTAGAAGCGATAGTTGGCGCAACAACCTCATGGCAACACGTTGATGGAGATCATGGTGTCATGCTGGTGACGATGGAGATCATGCCGGTGCTTTGGAGATGGAGATCAAAAGCACAAGTTCATGGCCATATCATGTCACTTATGATTTGCATGTGATGTTAATCCTTTTATGCATCTTATTTTGCTTAGGAGGACGGTAGCATTATAAGGTGATCCCTCACTAAAATTTCAAGATAAAATTGTGTTCTCCCCGAGTGTGCACCGTTGCGAAAGTTTGTCATTTCGAGACACCACGTGATGATCGGGTGTGATAGACTCTACGTTCACATACAATGGGTGCAAGCCAGTGTTGCACATGCGGAACACTCGGGTTAAACTTGACGAGCCTAGCATGTACATACATGGCCTCGGAACACAAGAGACTGAAAGGTCGAACATGAGTCATATAGTAGATATGATCAATATGGAGATGTTCACCATTGAAACCACCTCATCTCACGTGATGATCGGACTTGGATTGGTGAATTTGGATCATGTAACACTTGGATGACCGGAGGGATGTCAATTTGAGTGAAAGTTCTTTAGTAATATGATTAACTGAACTCATTATCATGAACATAGTCAAAATGTCTTTGCAAATTATGTTGTAGATCAATAGCTCGCGCTGTAGCTCCCCTGTGTTTTTTTATACGATCCTAGAGAAAATAAAGTTGAAAGATGATGGTAGCAATAATGCGGACTGGGTCCGTGATCTGAGGATTGTCCTCATTGCTGCACAAAAGGCTTATGTCCTTAATGCACCGCTCGGTGCGCCACCCCCTCAAGCGTCGTCTGTAGATGTTGTGAACATCTGACAGGCACGTTCTGATGACTACTTGATAGTTCAGTGCGTCATGCATTACGGCTTAGAACTGAGGCTCCAACATGTTTTGAACGTCACGAAACACATGAGATGTTCTAAGAGCTGAAATTGGGATTTCAGGCTCATGTCCGTGTTGAGAGGTATGAGACCTCCAACAAGATTCTTTGCCTGCAAGATGGAGAATAGCTCAATCGGTGAGCATGTGCTCAGATTGTCTGGGTGCTACAATCGCTTGAATCGAGTGGGAGTTGATCTTCCAGATAAGATAGTGATTGATATAGTTCTCCAAGTCACTACCACAAAGCTACTAGAGCTTTGTGATGAACTATAACATGCCAGGGATGGAGAAGATGATCCCTGAGCTATTCGCGATTTTTTGACACCGCGAAGGTAGAAATCAAGAAGGAGCATCAAGTGTTGATGGTTAGTAAAACCACTAGTTTCAAGAAGGGCAAGGGCAAGAAGGGAAAACTTCGAGAATGCCAAGCCAGTTGCCGCTCCAGCGAAGAAACCCAAGGTTGAACCCAAACCCGGGACTAAGTGCTTCTATTATCAGGAGAATGGTCACTGAAGCGGAACTGCCCTAGATACTTGGTAGATAAGAAGGCTGGCAACGTCAACAGAAGTATATTTGATATACGTTTTATTCATGTGTACCTTACTAGTACTCCTAGTAGCACCTGGGTATTAGATACCGGTTCAGTTGCTAAATGTTAGTAACTTGAAATAAAAGCTACGGAATATACGGAGACTAGCTAAGGGCGAGGTGATGGTGTGTGTTGGAAGTGTTTCCAAGGTTGATGCGATCACCATCGCACGCTCTCTCTACCTTCGGGATTAGTGATGAACCTAAATAAATGTTATTTGGTATTTTCGTTGAGCATGAACGTGATTAGATCGTGTTTATTGAAATACGGTTATTCATTTAAGTTAGAGAATAATGGTTATTTGTGGACATGAATAATACCTTCTATGGTCATGCACCCAATGAGAATGGTTTATTGAATCTCGATCGTAGTAATGCACATGTTCATAATATTGATGCCAAAAGATGCAAAGTTAATAATGATAGTACTACATACTTGTGGCACTGCCGCCAAGGTCATATTGGTGTAAAGCGCATGACGAAACTCCATGCTGATGGATCTTTTGACTCACTCAATTTCGAATCGGTTGAGACATGTGGACCATGCCTCATGGGCAAGATGACTAAGACCCCGTTTTACGGTATGATGGAGCGGGCAAGTGACTTGTTGGAAATGATACATGTTGATGTATGCGGTCCAATGAGTGTTGAAGCATGCGGTGGATATCATTATTTTCTTACCTTCACAGATGATTTCAGTAGATATAGGTATATTTACTTAATGAAACACAAGTCTGAAACATTTGAAAAAGTTCAAGCAATTTCAGAGTGAAGTTGAAGATCATCGTGACAAGAAGATAAAATGTCTACGATATGATCGTGGAGGTAAATATCTGAGTTACGAGTTTGTTATGCAACTTAAGACAATGTGGAAATTGTTTCACAACTCACGCCAGCTAGAAAACCATAGTGTGATGGTGTGTCCGAATGTCGTAGTCGTGCTCTATTGGATATGGTGCGTACTATGATGTCTCTTATCATTTTGCCACTATCGTTTTGGGTTATGCATTAGAGACAACCACATTCACTTTTAAATAGGGCACCATCTAAGTCCGTTGAGATGACACTGTATGATTTTTGGTTTGGCAGAAACCTAAGCTCTCATTTCTCAGAGTTTGGGAATGCGACGCTTATGTTTGATAAGCTCAAACCCAAAGCGGAAAAGTGCATCTTCATAAGATACCTTGAGGAAATAGTCGGGTATACCTTCTATCTCGGCTCCAAGGGCAAAGTGTTTGTTGCTTAAAACGGGTCCTTTCTCGAGAAAAAGTTTCTCTCGAAAGAATTGAGTGGGAGGAAAGTAGAACTTGATGAGGTTGTTGAACCGTCACTTCAGTAGGATAGTAGCACGACCTAGAAACATGTTTTTGTGGCGCCTACACCGAATGAAGAGGAAGTTAATGATGATGATCATGACACTTCGGATCAAGTTACTACCGAACCTCGTAGGTCGACAAGAACTCGTACCGCCTCTGAGTGGTACGCCAATCCTGTCTTGGAGGTCATGTTGTTAGACAACAGTGAACCTACGAGCTATGAAAAAGCGATGGTGGGCCCGGATTCCAACAAATGGCTAGGAGCCATGAAATCCGAGAAAGGATCCATGTATGAAAACCAAGTATGGACTTTGGTAGACTTGCCCGTTGAACGGCAGGCCGTTGAGTACAAATGGACCTTTAAGAAGAAGACAGACGATGATGGTAAATGTCACCATTTATAAAGCTCGACTTGTCGCAAAGAAGTTTTCGACAAGTTCAAGAAGTTGACTACGATGAGACTTTCTCACCCGTAGCGATGCTAAAAGTCTGTTGGAATTATGTTAGTAGTTGCTGCATTTATCAATTTTGAAATCTGGCAGATGGATGTCAAAACATCATTTCCTTAACGGTTTCTTTGAGGAAAGGTTGTATGTGATACAACCAGAAGGTTTTGTCAGTCCTAAGGATGCTAAAATGTATGCAAGCTTCAGCAATCCTTTTATGGACTAGAGCAAGCATCTCGGAGTTGGAATATACGCTTTGATGAGGTGATCAAAGTTTTTGGGTCTATACAAAGTTTATGAGAAACTTGTATTTACAATAAAGTGAGTGGGAGCACTATAGAATTTCTGATAAGTATATGTGGATGACATATTGTTGATCGGAAATGATGTAGAATTTCTGGAAAGCATAAAGGGTTGTTTGAAATGAGTTTTTCAAAGGAAGACCTGGAATGAAGCTACTTAAATATTGGGCATCAGGATCTATAGAGATAGATCAAAACGTCTGATAAGACTTTCAATGAGTACATACCTTGACAAGATTTTGAAAGAGTTCAAAATGGATCAGTCAAAGAAAGAGTTCTTGCCTGATTTGTAAGGTGTGGAGTTGAGTGAGACTCAAAGCTCGACCACGGCATAAGAAAGAGAAAGGACGAAGGTCGTCCCCTATTCCTTATCCATAGGCTCTGTATAGTATGCCATGCTGTGTACCGCACCTGGTGTGTGCCTTGCCATGAGTCTGTCAAGGGGTACAAGAGTGGTTCAAGAGTGGATCACTGGACAGCGGTCAAAATTATCCTTAGTAACTAGGGGACTAAGGAAATGTTTCTCGATTATGGAGGTGATAAAGAGTTCGTCGTAAAGGGTTACGTCGATGCAAGCTTTAACACCAATCCGGATGACTCTTAGTAGCAATCCGGATACGTATAGTGGAGCAGCCATTTGGAAATGGCTCCAAGTGGAGCGTGGTAGTAGTATCTACAGTATTACATAAAGATTTGCAAAGTACACACGGATCTGAATGTCGCAGACCCGTTGACTAAAACCTCTTTCACATGCAAAACATGATCGAACCCCAGAACTCATTGGGTGTGATTATTGAGTCTAGTGCAAGTGGGAGACTGTTGGAAATATGCCCTAGAGGCAATAATAAATTAGTTATTATCATATTTCCTTGTTCATGATAATCGTTTATTATCCATGCTATAATTGTATTGATTGGAAACTCAAATACATGTGTGGGTACATAGACAACACTGTGTCCCTAGTATGCCTCTAATAAGACTAGCTCGTTGATCAAACATGGTGAAGGTTTCCTAGCCATAGACATGAGATGTCATTTGATAGCGTGATCACATCATTTGGAGAATGATGTGATGGACAAGACCCAAACTATGAACGTAGCATATGATCGTGTCAGTTTATTGCTATTGTTTTCTGCATGTAAAGTATCTGTTCCTATGACCATGAGATCATGCAACTCATTGACACCGGATGAATACCTTGTGTGTATCAAACGTCACAACGTAACTGGGTGACTATAAAGATGCTCTTCAGGTATCTCCGAAGGTGTCTGTTGAGTTGGCATGGATCAAGACTGGGATTTGTTACTCCGTGTGACGGAGAGGTATATCAGGGCCCACTCGGTAATACAATATCATAATGAGCCTTGCAAGCAAAGTGACTAAATTTATAGCCATGGGATCTTGTATTACGGAACGAGTAAAGAGACTTGCCGGTAACGAGATTGAACTAGGTATGGACATATCGACGATCGAATCTCGGGCAAGTAACATACCGAAGAACAAAGGGAACATCGTACGGGATTAACTGAATCCTTGACATAGAGGTTCAACCGATAAAGATCTTCGTAGAATATGTAGGAACCAATATGGGCATCCAGGTCGTGCTATTTGTTATTGACCGTAGAGGTGTCTCGGTCATGTCTACATAGTTCTCGAACCCGCAGGGTTTGCACACTTAACGTTCGGTGACGTTTCGGTAGTATTAAGTTATGCATGGTGGTGACCGAAGGTTGTTCCGAGTTCTGGATGAGATCTCGGACGTTACGAGGAGCTCCGGAATGGTCCGGAGGTAAAGATTTATATATGGGAAGTCATATTTTGGCGACCGAAAAAGTTTCGGGTTTTTCCGGTATTGTACCGGGAAGCTTCTAGAAGATTCCGGAAACTTCCGGAGGAGTCCGGAAGTCCACCAAGGGTTCCACAACGTCCCAAGGGTTTGCATGGTCTGAGGGGAGGCGCCCTGGCCTTATTGCGCCAGGCGCACAAGTCCCTCAAGGCCCATGTGGCTTCGGAGAGGTGGAAAGTCCACCTGTTTATGGAAAGGGAGGGAATTGGACTTGGAGTCCAACTCCTCCCCCTTGGCTGCGCCCTAGGGCTTGGAGGGGCTGATCTCCATGCCCCTCCACCTATATATAGAGGGGAGGGGTGCCCCAAGAGCACACACAAAGCCCTTGGCGCCCCTCTCTCTCCCTAGATCGATTTCTCCTCCGTTCGCGGTTTCGGTAGCGCTAGGCGTAGCCCTGTCGGGATAGCACCACCACCACCGCCACCACGCCGTCATGTTCGCGGTTTTGGTAGCGCTAGGCGTAGCCCTGTCGGGATCAAGAAGGCGGAGATCGTCATCGAGCTGTACGTGTGCTAAACGTGGAGGTGCCATCCGTTCGGCGCTAGATCGGGACGGATCGTGATTGGATCGCGGGACGTTTGCGATTTGGATCGCGAAGACGTTCGACTACATCAACCACGTTTCTTAATGCTTCCCGCTTAGCGATCTACAAGGGTATGTAGATCCACTCTCTCTCTCGTAGATGCTCATCACCATGGATAGATCTTGCGTGTGCGTAGGAAATGTTTTGTTTCCCATGCAACGTTCCCCAACACGGGGTGCCAACGATATCCAGCCTGGTCAAGAGGTCGACCAGAATGGCCGGGAACCCAGTCGCATCGATAGCCAAAGTCAGACAATGAGCTGCCTCGAGGGACGCATCTGAAACAAGGAGGTCAAAGATGTCAAATGACAGTGTGAATCATATCTTGAAAAGATAATAATAGTCGACAAAGCGGCTCTCCAGGTGGATGTGATCGCGAGAACCTAATGTTAGAGTTAGTAAAATCTTTAACCCGAATTAGGAGAGAGATTAGAACCCAGAGTATAGATGAGTAATAAAAGATCCTAATACCACCCATTGGAGCTGTGGGCCCGTAAGCCACACAACTATGTTAGTAAAGTTTTTCAAGTACTAGACTCAACTTTGGCCAAGGAGTTGGAAAGGGGGCTACCTACAGGAAGTCGGCTCTGATACCAACTTGTGACGCCCCCATTTTGATTGTACACTAATCATACACACAATCGCGTACTACCAAGATTAGGTACTCATGGGAAGATATCACAACACAACTCTATACACAAATTAAAGTCATACAAGCTTCATATTACAAGCCAGGGGCCTCGAGGGCTCGAATACATAAGAGTCAGCGGAAGCAAATATTATCTGAGTATAGACATAGCAATCAAGTTTGCCTTAAGAAGGCTAGCACAAACATAACACGGATCGAATAG
This sequence comes from Elymus sibiricus, assembly GCA_039707655.1. Taxonomy (NCBI): domain Eukaryota; kingdom Viridiplantae; phylum Streptophyta; class Magnoliopsida; order Poales; family Poaceae; genus Elymus; species Elymus sibiricus. The sequence goes on from CM077663.1 coordinate 208,813,029, forward strand.
GCAAGGCCTCCTGCCTGGGAACCATCCTAACTACTCCTGAGTGTCGGCACTCTCCACGCAGTAGTAGGCTCCAGCGGTGGCGTAGTAGTCGTCTGCGGGGTCCTCCATCTCCTGGGCTCCGTCATCTAAACACAGTAATTGTATCGAGGGGGAAAGGGGGGGGCTAAGGCAATGGTGAGTACTCATCCAAAGTACTTGCAAGACTTTCATCAGAACTATACTAAAATATGCATCAGTATCAAAGGAATGGGATTATATCTTTGGACTGACTGCAGAAATGCAAGAATAGGTGGGAAGCCTAGTCCTATCGAAGACTAGCATCTTCAGGGTCTTGCAACATTAGAAGAGTGCAGATTAGCATAATTAAAGTAGCAAGTTTTATTTAACCACGCCCTGATATTCTTCCTCGACTCCCTACGAGAAAGCAATCCCGGAGCCAACATTCATTTCAAATTCTCCATTTCTAGTTGTAAAAGATTAGGATACTCTCTGAGCGTCCGTTACCATGGACACGGCTATTCGAATAGATATACTTCCCTGCAGGGGTGCACCAAATTTCTCTGGCCGGATACAATTTCCTCGGTCATACCCGGTCTCGTCTTATCAACACGCCGTAGTCCTACCTAGACTCAACAGAGAGGTCACATGTCGGTCTACATCCTAATCGCAAAGGGGTCATGGGCCAATCTCCCTTCACAATCATGCGCGTTACGTGGACGGCCGGTGTTAGTCCTGGCACCTCTTTATACAAAGATGATGCTTACGCGGGCCACCCGGGCGCGTGGCGCTCAACTGTGACATCTGAAGAGCTTTCGAGCGAATGTACGACGTAGAGTGTCCATACCGATTCCCGCTTGGTGGTTAGTGCTAAATAGGCCAAAGGCTTTCTAAGATCACATATCCAAACCCATTAGTGCCGTTTATATGCGGCGATGATCAGTGAGACACGTCTTGTGATGCCGTCGCCTCGTCTCGAGGACTTGTGGCAAGGGCATCACCTGCCCGGCCATGCCTTGTAATTAATCTGTGGGTACCCTTCAGGGCCGACCCATCACCAACATATTTCTGTAACCAAGTCATAGTAACCGTGTGTATAAAACATCAAGGCAGAACCAGAGGAATCACCCTCAATGGATCCCGCTCGATGTAACCATCAAGGTGGACTTAGAGGAATCACCCTCGATGGTCCCACGCTTGAGGGGTTGCATGACAGAGTCGTATCGGGAGTGGTGGAGAGGTATCGCCCTCTATTTACCACGACCGATTGCCACACTATAGAGTTATCATCAGGAGTACATACGAGGTATCACCCTCGGTACCCGATAGTAACGCTACAGAGTCGTACAACTAGGGGGGTGTGTGGTGACGTGTCGGTCTCTGCACATCGATCATGATGATCGAGTAATTTATAAGTAAAGCGGGGCAACTGGGACAAGGCAGGGGGTTCACGGCTGTAACACTAATCAACCTATACTAAGCAGTTTAGGATAACAGTAGGTAGAACAATAGTTTAACAAAAACAGGCTATGCATCAGAATAGGAGCTATCTACAACAGTAGCAAAATCTAATGCAAGCATGTGAGAGAAAAGAAACTGGGCAATATCGGAATGATCAAGGGTGGTTGCTTGCCTGGATACTCTGCGGCAAGTGTCTGAACATCAGTGGTGTAGTCGTAACCGGCAGTAGAGTCAGTTTCGGTGTCTACCAGATAGAAGAGGGGGAAGAAACAATAATTATAAAGCAAACAGATACAACACGATGCATGGCATGGCAATATGCAGTGCTAGCTATGATCTAACGCAGTACTACATGTTACAGATGATGCGGGAAAATATCTGACGATATTTCCCGACCTCTGGCTATTACGAGACAGATGAAACGGATGGAAAAGTTTCATGTTCATCAAGCTAGGGGCATGTGATAGATCAATGAACAGCGTATTTGGATTCGTGGGATTTTTCTGATCAACTTTCATGTATAAAACTTTTTCATCCGAGCTACAAATTATTTGATATGATTTTATAAAGATTTAGCAATAATCTAAAATAAAGAGATTTATGTTAATTCAAATAAAACAATTACTGCATCAACATGACATCGTGATGATGTCAGCAGTCAACAGAACTGTTGACTGGTCAAACTGTCCTGTGGGGACCATCTGTCATAGACAGAGGGTTAACCCATGGTTTAATTTATTCTAAACATTGGTTTATTACTAGGGGGCCCACCTGTCATACTCGGTTACTTAGCAGGGTGTTTAACTTAACATAATTAGGGGTGTGACCCCACATGTCAGTGTGTGTTAGCAGGTTAATTTAGTTAACAGGTTTAATTTGTGGGTGGGGCCCGATGTCAATGTCTGCTAGGAGTTTAGTTAGTGCCTAAAAAGGTATTAATTAGGACGGGCCCCACTGGTCAGTGGGTCACCCGGTGGTTTAAACCGCCCGCGCGCGCTGGGAGCATGCCGGCAACGAGCCCGAAACGGCGGAGGCCCACCGGAGCAGCCCTCCGATGACCAAAGGAGCGGCGGGTGGCAGGAACCGAACTAGTGCGGAGCGCCACATCCAATGATGCACGAGAGGGGGTCGGGGACCGACCGAAACGACGGCGGCGACCCTTCCCGACGGCGACCAGAGAAGGCGAGTTCGACTACGACATCTACGGCAATGAAACGCGACGGAGAGAGAGGGGTTTCGAGGCGGCGCTCACAGGTTGACCGGGAGCAGGTCGAGGAGGGCGGAGGAGCTCGGGGCAGCGTGGATCGACGTGGTGGTCGCCGGAACCCGAAGAGGAAGGAGAGGTCGCAGGTGAGGGCGATGGAGCGCCTTGGCCCCGATCTAGTGGCGAGGGAGAGGGAGCGGTCCACGGCGGACCTCCTGGACATGCTGATATGTCCATTTTGCATCATGATTTCCTACTGTTATTTATTATGTTTTGTTGAATAATAATGCTTTAGGGAGTGGTTCTAATGCTTTTTCTCTCATAATATGCAAGGTTTACACAAGCAGGGAGAACACCGGCAGCTGGAATTCTGGACCAGAAAAAGCACATCAGAGTTACCTATTCTGCACATCTCCAAAGAAGCTGAAACTTTACGGAGAATATTTTTGGAATGTATGAAAAATACTGGAGCAAATAACTACCGGAGGAGGCCACCCTGGTGGGCACAAGACACCAGGGCGCGCCCTGGTGGGTTGTGCCCTCCTTGTCCCACCTCTATTGCCCATCTTCTGGTATACAGGGTCTTCTGACCTAGAAAAAATAAGGAGAGGACTTTCGGGACGGAACGCCGCCATCTCGAGGCGGAACTTGGGAAGGAGCACTTGTCATGGTTTTTTCAACCCGGCAGATGTCCTCGTAAAAAGACTTAGGTGTGAGGACATCACCGCTAGCTGGCGACTCGAAGGGGTTGAATGAAAGACAGAGTCGGGTTTACCCAGGTTCGGCCCCTCCGATAGAGGTAATAGCCTACGTCCTACTTTGTGTGTATTTGATGGATAGATCTTGATTACAAGGGTGCGGAATTGCTAACCTAGCTATCGAGAGATTGTAACTTGAGTCTTTCGGTCCTAGGGGCCTGCCTTTATATACAGGTTAAGCCCTAGCGTTTACAATAGAGTCCGGGTCATATCGTGACCCGTAACCTAGAATGTCTCTAACCTGCCTTGCACCCTAAGCAAGGAAATGTGGCTGGCGTCTTGAGCTTTGTGGGCCTTCAGCCGCCATCTTCAAATATTGGGCTGCCTGACGACTTTAGTCAGCCACTACCTCGCTTGCCTCGTCTCCGTGTTACGGCCCATCTTGAACTTGATCGTGGAGCTATCAATATGTCAACCTGGCCTAATAGGGTGGGTTACACCATGAAGTTATATCCCCGACATTAGGCCCCAGATTGATTTGAATCCATGCATGTCAATTTCTCCTCTTCCTTTGGCGGCTCATCCTTGGATTTGTGTTTTCCATGAATTTCATAACGCCGGCTTGTAATGCCTCCGTACTTGTCATTTTTTCAGCGTTCATCCATTGTGACGTCATCCATCGTCAATTTGGAAAAAACAATAATGACATCACGGCGAATTTGGCCATATCTGCTTATCCCGAAAATCGAGGCGTCTTTGTTTCCCGAAAATTACTGCATTTCCTCGATTGTCACGCGTGGCAGTTGCCTCTTCGAGCTCCTTCCCTTTAAATATTTACCACATGGCCCCCGATTCACTTTCCACTTCGCCTCCTTGCTTCTTCTTCCTCCTCGAGTCCAGAGTCTCCTAGCGCTGCCGCCGCTATTTCCTCACCTCCGGCAGTCATTCCCGAAGCCGTTGCGGTATTTCTTCTTCATCGGTCAAACATCCGCACGTGGCTGCTGCCGCCGGTGATCACTCAAGTGAGTCATTTCCTCTGACCTAGATCCATTGTAGTACATCGAAGTTCTTGAGGTCTTCGGTAGCTTTATCTTCAGTTCATCACCATCGTTGGTTCTGTTTCATGTATATCATGCTTTAATTCCCCTCAGCATTAGATGAACTGTACCATCATTGCTTCTCTGCTCCTCCGCTAGGGCTAGCAAATACTTTCGTTTTTTGAACTATTCTTAGATCCAAAATTGTTGCTGCTCCGGGAGAAACTTGTTTGTCTTACACTTAGCAAAACTTTAGAAATCTTTGATTTTTAGCGTGAGTCGCCCTTACTCCCGTTGGCTCAATAGTTGTAACCCGCCATGCATTTAGCTACTGCGTTAAGGCTCTGGCTCTTTACAAGGCAGCCCTTCCATTGCAGGTAATTAGATCATTTTATTTGAACCATTTGCTTAAGCCGCCCTCCTTTTGCTTTATCCAGGCAACTCATTATGTCGGAGTCCAAAGCCTGCAACTGGGTGGCCACTCAAGTTTCTGATGTTATCTTGAAAGATTACGAGGAACATGGGTTTCTGCCGCCTAAAAACTTGTTTGGCTGGTGGGTCATCCTTGGAGAAGAAATCCCAAACCCAGAGGAGGAACAAGTGGTGATATTCTTGGATCACCTTCAGAGGGGTTTTTCACCACCCGGGTCAAAATTCTTTCGAGATGTCTTGCACTTCTTCCATCTTCATCCTCAAGACCTGGGTCCTAACTCCATATCGAACCTTTGCCAGTTCCAAGTATTTTGCGAGGTATATCTGCAAATGGAACCCATCGTCTCCCTCTTCGGGGAATTCTTTTATTTGAACCGGCAGACCTAATGTGCGGACGGCCCTGGCTTAGAACTTGGCGGTGTTTCAATCCAGAGGCGAAAAGACGTCCTTTTTCCTGCTGCCACTTTACCCAGCCATCCTAAGCGGTGGAACAAGACTTGGTTTTATTGTCGGAATACCGTCCCTGCTGATGAAAATCCCTTGCCGGGTTATAGACCCGACCGCCTCCCCATGGATTTTGAACTTCCTGGTTGGGCTCCTCAAGAGGAGCGTTCTCAACACGCCCATGTTTATCCGAAGTTGAGGGCTCTGCTAGCCAATGGGCTGACTCGAGTCGACTTAACCTGGTGTTGGGTATCTTGGAGGATTCTGTCATTGAATCTTCACAATGACTTAATGTTTGCTTACTCTGGCGACTTGGATTACGCCCAACGGTACAACAACTTTTCCTTGGAGGCCGGCGTAATAAACCAGATCATGAAGAAGCTGCTGGGTGAAAACCAAGAGACTTGCAGCAAGGATGGGTTGAAACCTTTCTACGCCCTTAACCCAGCTCCTCTGGTATAAAACTTTTCATATCCTAATCCGGTTTTTCGAACAAACTTTGAGCCTTTTGCCTGCTTGCTCTAATTGTTTAATTTTACAGGCTACATCTCCTTTTTGGGGCAGGAAACGCAACAAGACTGCGGCTAATAAGCCCAAGGCCGCCCCAAATAAGAAGAAGAATAAGGCGGCTGTAGAAGGGCCGTCTCACATGGACGAAGCAGCTGCCACTGATACTCGATCAGAGGTAAATTTAATATTTTGTTTGTATTTCATTGAATCTATCTGACGCCTCTCCTTCTTAGGGCGACGTCGAAACAAGCCGTGCAAGCGACGTTGAGGTAATTTCCATCTCTTCCGACTCAGAACCTTTGCCCCTGCTGAAAATAAGGCGAGTTGTTCAGAAGGTAGGCTTCTCTCACCCGGACGCTCATCTGGATCCTCACTTTGTTTTGAAGAAAACCCAGCACCAGTCTAGGCGTCAGACCCGGAGTTGGAGTGGTGATATTGTTGAGGGCTTACCAGATAAATCAACCGCCCGAAAGCGACCAACCAAGGTATTTAACACTCCAATCTTCCAAGGAAGTTTTGACTTGATGTGTCAACTTTTAATTCCTATGCCTTGGTTTATCAGGAGTCGCCACCTTCGTCGGGCGACTCAACTACATCCAAACTGGCACCCTTCATTATCAATCCTGGGTAAATTCTTCTTTGTTATTTTTCCTGTTTGAGTAGACGATTGTCTCTACCCATGCTTTATACTGCATTCTTCATTCTGTAGGGCCAAGGCGAAGAAAAAGAAAACTGACGGGTCTTCTATTAACCCGTAGGTTCTTGAGCTGGAGGTTTCTGATCTAGTGGCTCCTGAAACTCATGCTGACCAATCTAAAGACCCTCCTGAAGTCCAAACCGACTTATCTCCTCCGTCTGAACCAGCCAGTACTGATGCCGTGACTATTGAAGCGACACCAGCGGTCAACCTTAATCTGTCTAATCCTTTAGCAACAAACAAAGATGCCCTTGAGGAGGTTGTCATTACTGGGACGAGTTACACCACTCCTGAGGTCTCCAAGGTGTTAACAAAGGTTATTGCTAAGGATGAAGCAGTGCTGCAAGAGAAAGGGAAGACCAAGCTGGAGCTCCCAAATTATGAAAAATTTAGTGTTGAAGATCTTCATGCTGCCTGTGTGGACCGCCTGGCTACGAGCCGTGAAATGGAAATCGGCCTCGTTAGCATGATGAAGAATAAATATTAAGTATATTCCCCTTTATATGCTCACACCATATACCCTTTTGTAGCCCCCATGGGCCAGCTTTGTCTTTCTAAGATAAGACGGGTCTTGTAAATGCTGTGATTGACTCAACATGTAGGCCCGCAGGGCAGACTCATCTTCTTGAGATGAGTCGGATCTTTAATAATTTGAAGAACTTCGACCTGTAGCCTCCAAGGGCCGACTCATCTTATTGAGATGAGTCGGATCTTTAATAATTTGAAGAACTTCGACCTGTAGCCCCCAAGGGCCGACTCATCTTCTTGAGATGAGTCGGATCTTTAGTAATTTGAAGAACTTCGACCTGTAGCCCCCAAGGGCCGACTCATCTTCTTGAGATGAGTCGGGTCTTGTCCGTGTCCCTAATGTCGAAAGAACTGATATACATTAGCCCCCAAGTGCCAAATATATTGCTTGCAATTTGCTTGGGACTTGTCATAGATTTATTTACTATGCAGGAAGCTTTGAAGACGGTCGAATCCAGCATAGCCGGCTTGAAAAAGGACCTGGAAAAGGGGCAAACCTCCCAAGCAGAAGTTGAAGAGAAACTTCGCCTCTCCTTGATTGGACTGGAAAACGCCAAGACAGGCTTTTTGAAGGAGAAGAAATCTTTTGAAGCCAAAAAGACGACTCTGCTAAAGCGTCCAGAGGATGCTGAGGGCCAGCTCAAATCCATCACCGAAGAGTTGTCCGGGTTAAAATGGCACATTGCACAGATGACCCAAGCTATTTTTGGTAAGTCTATATAACCTTTCGTCTTCTTGAGATACAGACTTAAATCGCCCGGCGACTCATGCATTGATTTATTTCGCAGGCACCAGACTAGCAGCTTCTATGATAATAGCCTGCTGATGCTTAAGGCTGTTTATTCTATGACAGAACAACTCTACGTTGGGAGTCATCTTGCAATCAAGGCAACGATGGGGGATAAGCAACCTCTAAAGCTTATTAAAAACGTGTTGGAATGCCTTTCAACCATCCCACAACACATTCCAGAGCTAAAGAGGTCAGCCGCCCGATCCGGTGCGATATATTCGTTGAGCCGGGCTCTAGCTTCTGGAGAGGAGCTTGACCCAGCTGAATTAGCAAAGGGCTTCCCCGAGTTCAAGAACGAGGGGTCAGAATTTTCTTAGGAGGATTATGCTGCCTGTGTCAAAGATGCTCAAATATTGTCCACTCAGTTGGTATCTGAGATGAAACTAAAGAATTATCAAGCGGCTTATGACACCAACCATACCCGGATTCCACCACCCGATTTAATATCAATGAATCTGGCTCCTCAATGGCGTAAGCATATCTTTGCTCCCAAAATTGACCCGTCTCCTATCTTTGACGATGAGGCCGTGTTCTAATCCTTGTCCCACTGCAACTGGGATGTGAATAATCTTCAGATACAAGAGCAAAATGGCCAAACAGTGGATAACCTGGAGGCATCTCATGCGCAAGATTAGCCGCCACTGGCCCGGATGAGGTGGTTGGTGAGTCAGTCGAATGACGATGCGAGCTTATCAATCGTTACTTTGTTAACTCAAGCCCCCAAGTAGGGGAAAAACAATTTGTGGCTCCTTGAGCTTGTAATAAAGGTAGCTTTCTGAAAAAACTGATGTGTCGTGCCATCTTGCACGTTTGCGCCTTTGTTGGCAAAAAATATTAATAATCCTGGGCTTGATGCCCCTTTATGGTTCTGCCTGTCCTGTCATTCGCATATTCTTCCAATTAATGAAGTTTTTTGGCAAGGAAGAACTGAGCTAAATGAGCCAGTAGAAAATTTTGAACAGTCTATTTCTCTTTCGACAATGTTGAAGATTAATATGTCTTGTCAATTGGTCGCTTTGTGAGCTCAACTGTTCAACCCGGTTTCTCAAGCGTGAGCCGGTAATAACTTTGAACCTGACACTTGTTGTAATAAACAAAGCCAAGTAAGGAAAACTTGATAAGCCGTCTCGATGAGACTTGGCGAAAAGAAACGGACGTTTAGAGCTCAAAGTCCTTTTGGCTTCTCCCCAATAATATAATTTTATGCTGGTCATGCAGCCGATAACCCATGTTTTTTCATGTATGAACCGGTAATGAGAACAGGGCGGGCCTGAAATATTTTATGTGGTGATTTAAAGCACATAGCACCGTTTAGGAAATGGCTTTTGAAGCCCAGAAATGTAAGGCGGCCCTTTTGAAAACAGCTTTGAAGGTTTTAACCACATGATCCGGGCTATTATAACCGCGATGTTGATCGGCTAAAAGGGCTCCATAGGCGTTCACAAATATCTTATAATATATTATGATCTGAAAATCAGCTTTCCGCATAGGTATGACCGCGCTACAATAACGTGATGATGATGCGAAGGGTGTAATACGCTCATGAGATCAAGGTAATTGTCGGCTTTCGAGGCTCGACAGGGAAAGACCGGCTTTCGAGGCTTGAGTATTGCTTCAATGAAGCGGGTATGATAACCCATCGTTTCTCGTAGCTCTCTGTATGCCGGCTCTCTCATGACGCAAGCTGGTGTTTTAACCTTGACAAGTTCAGGGTCCCCAAGGATTCACTTGTCAAGATTACACTGGGTCATCTGATCGGAGTCGCATCAAGCGTACAGGCAGGTTTAACCATATATGGCATTTATTTTACCGGGTCAAGAGGGTGAGAAAGCTAAGCCCGATGAGCTGGAAGCCCCCAAGTGCCCTTTGTATTGTGGCATTAATGTGCCGGGTCACAAGGGTGAGAAAGCTAAACTCGATGAGTTGGAAGCCCCCAAGTGCCCTTTGTTTCGGAAAATAAAGACTCCAGCTCAATTTGTAGGTTGAAACGACAAAATACGCCGGCTTTATTCATACTCGAAACATAAAGAAGTATATACAGAATTTGCAAGGGGGGATTACAAAAAAAGGAGTCGGCAGTCCTAAGTATAATAAGGCCACTGGTGTTCCAGGGCCGGCTTGTTTCCCTCTCAGAGACATAAAATTTCTTCTTGAGACCCTCTAGAGCATGAATTTTATTCAGGGATTCAGGTGCTAGTGGTACTGACCGTTATTCAACTGCTTGAGATTACTATGGAATCCTCCTTGGTTATGTAACGCCCAAGATGTGGTCCTATCCCTATTAAGGCACGAGGGCCTCGACGGGGATAGAAGCGCATCTAGTCATTTCGCAAGTACAGTAAACATGGCATACATGTAGGAAGAGATGAGTATATGAGTTGGCTTACACTCGCCACAAGCTATCTTACAAGTTCACACAAATTATGCATACATCATCCAGAACACAGGGTCCGGCTACGGGCGAAATCAAACGATAAAAGAAGCAATGATAAACTGTCTTGCTATCCCAGGATCACCACCACGAAGCTCCCTACTCATCAGGATACGTAACATTGATACGCCTACGTTCTTCATCATACTCCCACTAGAGCTGCGACAAGTCATCTGGCACGTACTCGTCAACACCTGTACCTGTATTGTTGTAATCTGTGAGCCATAGGGACTCAGCAATCTCATAACCCGGGTATCGAAAGTATGTCAGCCATTAGGTGAGGATTTGGTTAATTGGTGAGGCTGCAGCAAGCACTAAGCATGTATTTGGTGGCTAACTTACGAGAACATGAATGTAAATATGGTGGTCTACGTAAGACGGACGTGAACTAGCATGATCACTAAGTGATCATGAACACCTACTTACGTCAATAATAACCCCACCATGTTCTCTCTCGGTTCATGTTCACGAGCAGAGACAGTCACGGTTATGCACATAGTTGGTGTATTTTATTTGAGTTTACTTCAAGTTAACTATTACCGGGTGTTAAACAAGTTTCCAAGTTGCCACGTAACCGCGGGCACGGCTTTCTGAAAGATTTAACCCTGCAGGGGTGCTGCAACTCATCCATCACAAACTAACCACACGCCGCGGGAATAACCTCGACCAAGAATCCCGTGATTTCCTAGGCAATTCTGTTGGAAAACCTCAACCTCGAGATGGCCCGAAGTATAATCGGAATTCCTTGCGCAAGACATTCGAGAAAGGTAAAAAAAGTCCAGCAAGAACGCCTGATGTGTCGACGAACCCGATAGGAGCCGCGTATCTCGTTCTCAGGACACGACCGGATGAGCACTACGTACAGTGGCCTGATAGACATCCCTCGAGTTGCCCGAGGTGGCCTAGCAAGTGGCTCTGTGTTGGGCCAACACTCATGAGGAGCACTGGCTCGAGTTGTTGGTTAATTATCCACGAGGTAGCTAAGCCCTATGCATTTTTATTAAGTGGATTAGCAAATGTAGTACCAAAGTTGGGTTTTGCCAGACAAGTTTTAATCTAAAACGAATTGTCAAGGGGGTCCCCATAACAACCCCGAGCATGTTAGGAGCGCAAAATATGGAATATAACACCGGTAGTCGGAACTAGTGCGGCAAAAGCGGAACAAAACACTAGGCAAAAGGCCAAGCCTTCCACAGTTGCCAGATATATATGTGCATTAATTTAAATAACAGTAAATAGAGTGATATAACCAAAATTCATGTTGACACATGGAAAATCTTGCACCTGCAACTAGGAACGCTATAAGATAAGGGCTGAGCAGCGGTAACGAAGCCAATCAATGTTTTTGCTAGGTAGTGGAGGGGTTAGAGGCTTTCATGACAATTTAGGAGGCTGACGGTTTAAGTGGTAGGTAACAAAAACATAACGGTAAAAACGAGACATCTAGCATGACAAAAATAGTGTCGGGATCCGGGTATGATCATCTTGCCTGCTGGGTCTTCAGAGGGACAAAGAGCTGGGTCCTCGTAGTTGTACTCTGCTGGATCCTCATACTCAGGCTCGACACTCGCGTCTACCCAAAGAGAAACAACACCAAATAAACATACAAACAAGGTGCAATGCACAAACAAGATGATGCATTACCAAGTTGAAATGTTGAACATGGCAACCTAAACTAGTCATGTTTCTCATGCAATTATTAAGTTCTTTAGTATTCTGGATAGAACCTCAATATTAGTTATCTGAACATGCATGATCATGGCAAATATGAATGCATCATGCAAAATCGATGCAAATGCATATGTAGAACGTTGCAAACGGAGTAACGTAGCTCACGGTACACTCCCGGCAAGGTACGAATGTTAACGGAGACAAAAACAAAGATGAGGGAGGCCATGGGCTATTCCTTGGTATTCCAAGGATGCCACTGGATAGGAAACTAAAACCAATCAAGAATAGAGATAAAGATCAAGCAAAACAATGGAGTATAGCTCCCACAAGCCACAAAACAATCAAACACGCAATCTGTCCACAAACAGCAACATGTCATCTTGTAACACACATAACCAGAGCTAAATCAGGTTTCAAATCACAATCAAGGCATGGACATGAAGTATACAGCATGCGCAACAATTCATCTATCTATAGCAACATGAAAGGAAGCATGGATCAATGGCAATGAAGCTCACAAGATGGCATGTTGAATCAGTTTTTAGGGACTTACTGAAAATTCCAGTTTTCCAGAATCTGAGTTAACATCATAGCAACTTGACAGCAACTTTTATATATGCTACAGGAACTTTCATGGCATGAAAATTAACAGGATTGTAGAGGGTAACATGTACCTCAATTAATTGATTTATGGCAACATCAAAACATGCATGTATCAATGGGTACCATCCTCACAATAGGACATATTGAAATTAGCAGATTCACAGACTTGGTGAAATTTAGCAAGGGCAAACAGGGCACTTGTTAACAGAATAGCAAGTTGACAGCATGTTTTACCTATGATGCATTAGTCTAATCCACAAGATCTTGGCACACATCTACAGAGGATACCAAGCACAACAATTCATGTCATGGTGCCAACTCCAAAGGAACAATATATACATGGGAATCATCTAGATAACATGGCAACAAAATAACAGATTCCCAACACTTAGAATATTTTGGGCATGTGAAAACAGAATTTTAGTGGCAAGTTAACATCAAGTTTCCCACTCCTAGCATGAACTATCATGGCATGGAAAAATACCAAGGGCTAGCACTTACACAAATGAGCATATTTCCTGTTGACAAGTTCAGCATATATTGCAAGGATTAAATCATATGAAAAGACAATGTGGCACAATATCACAAAATAACATTTCTGCAAACATGTCCAAATGACAAAACCAACCACACCATTGGATTCACTGAATTTTTCTACCCCAAAATCATATATCACATGCCTATCTTCCTGTTGGTAAGTATCACATTATTGCAATCACAAAAAACAACAATTCACTTATAGTCACTCACATGTCAGATTTGGCATGTACTAGGTTAATGCCAGAAATGGAATAGGACAAAACAGACATGTTTCCTAAAATGGAAATAACTCAGAAAATCACAAAACAAAGAAAACAAAATGTAAAAAAAAGGGGCTACCTGGCAGTGAGCCAGGGACCCTGTGGGCTGACTGGTGGGCCATGGGCCCACTGTCATACACAACAGGAAATAAATGGAAAAAGAGGGAGGAGCCAGGTTCAATCCCGGGTCTCCCTGGGGGTGGATCGGGGGCTCGACCAGCTGTGCTGGGTCGGGTGGCTTGACAGAGGAGGGGCGTAGCACCATATGAGCTAGCCCCACGGCAGGCCGGGGTTCCTGCTCCAGATCGGAGAAGTGGACCACAACGGCGCCAGCGACAACGGCGACGGCAGGTCTCAAGACTCGATGGCGGGCGTGCAGGATCTTGAGGGGGATCCGTTTCCATAACTAGCGCGGAGCAAGGGGGAGCAAGGCGGCGTGAGGAGCTCGTTGTTCTCGGCCATGGCAGCGGCGAGGCGAGCGCTAACAGCCTGCGGGAAGCGCGCAGGATGGCAAGGAGAGCGTGCGACAACCCTCGGGAGCGAGCTGGGGCACGGCCAGCTGGGCGTGGTGTGGACTAACGCCTCCATAGCACACACAACAGAAAGGAAGCACCTTGGGACAGATCTCGGAGAACACGACGGCAGCATGGCTCTAGCGGCGGCTATGGTCATCTAGTGGCGGAAGGAAAAGGCTAGGACGGGGAGCTGCTCACCCAGTGCTCTTCGGGCATGCAGATGAGGCCGGGGAAGGGCTGGAGATGAAGCGGACGATGACGGAGCGCGGCAAGGGACTCCCGGTCTGCGAGGATGATGATGAAGAGGCGGTCGATGTGGTCGCGCTCTCCACCTCCTAGCCCCGGGAACAGGTCGAGGGAGACACTAGGGCTTTCTTGGACATCCTCGAAGGAGCGGAGGCAGCCGCCGAAGACGATGATGACGACGGGAACAGACGGCGGGGCTCTGCTTCTCTCTGTACTTTCTCTGAATCTCTCTCACTCTCAAAACTTACCAGGAGGAAGGAGGGGAAAGGAGAGAGGTGGCGGCGCTGCGGGAGGAAGGGGGAAACCCTAGGAGAGGCGTGCACCTCGAGGGGCTTTAAAGGAGGGGAGGAGGGACGGCGCCTTCGACGTCCATGAGCTCAAGGCAAGGTGAGCTGCTCTCTGCTTCAGAGCGCAGGAGGGAGGCGGCATCAGGGGGGCAGGAGACCGTCAGGAGGGGGAACTGGGCTGCGGGAGCGAGGAGATGGGCCAGGAAAGGGGAGATCAAGGCCCACGCGGTGCTCTCTTTCTCGAAAATAAAACAAGCCCTATGCGTCTATTAATAAAAACAGACAAAAGAAATAAAGAACCAGAGAGAAGGAAAAGAGTTTTTGGAAAACCAAAATATATTTGCACTCACAAAAATTTGTCCTATTTAGTAAAAATTGTCTTGGAATTTTTAGAGCAATTAAAATAATTCACTTAAATACCAATTGGATTCTGTTCTTGCAAGATATAGAAAGGCAATAATTTTCAAACAGGGAGCAAAGCTATCTTAACATGCATAACAGAATATTTTGGAGAGAAGCAACAATTTTAAAGATTTTAATTAGCAAGTGGAAAAATCACATGTAGCATTTATTTGAAAAGAGAGGTTGGCATAGTTTATATAGAAGGTTGAGGAGAGGAATATCACAAGGGCATCCTAGGTTGCAAGCACTCAAACCACACTCATAACTACAACACCACATCACAAGCATGACAAAACATGAATGATGACATGATGATTATGATGCCATGATGCAAATCTCATGAAGCAAAATGATTCTGACTCAAACACATGTGGCACAAAATGAAGGTTCCACACAAAAATATACTACAAATGTCAAGGGGATGCACTTGGGCTGTTACAACTCTCCCCCACTACATGTGGATCTTGTCCCGAGATCTAGGAACGGAAGAATTCGGGAAAATTCGGAACGGAGATGGTCCTCTCATTCCCAAGTGGCTTCTTTGTCGAAGTGATGTGACCACTTCACCTTAAGAAACTTGATTGACTTGTTGCGAGTCTTATGCTCAGTTTCTTCAAGGATAGCAACTGGATGCTCATGATAGGATAGGTCTGCTTGGAGATCAATGTCTTGGAGATCAACGGTGCGCTCGGGAGTCTTGAAACACTTCCGGAGCTGGGAGACGTGAAACACATCATGCACATTTGAGGAATTGGGAGGAAGGTCGAGTTGGTAGGCAAGGTCACCCCTCTTGCCCACAATCTTGAAAGGACCCACAAAACATGGAGCAATCTTCCCTTTGATGCCAAAGCATTGAGTGCCCTTCATGGGAGACACTCTGAGATAGACAAAATTATCGATCTGAAAGGTCATGTCACGATGTTTGCTATCATAATAGCTTTTCTGACGGGATTGAGCTGCTTTGAGATTTTCACGAATGACACGGCACATTTGTTCTGCTTCAGTGATCATGTCATTACCAAGGATTTGACGCTCGCCGGTTTCAGACCAATTGAGCGGGGTGCGGCACTTTCTGCCATAGAGAATCTCGAAAGGAGCTTTGCCGGAACTTGCTTGGAAGCTATTATTGTATGAGAACTCAGCAAACGGGAGACAATCTTCCCACTTCATGCCAAAAGAAATCACACAAGCTCTGAGCATATCTTCAAGGATTTGATTGGCTCTCTCAACTTGACCACTAGTCTGAGGATGGAAAGTTTTGCTGAAACGGAGATTGGTCCCCATTGCAGTCTGGAAGGAATCCCAAAACTTGGAAGTGAATATGCTTCCACGATCTGAGGATATGAGCTGAGGAATACCGTGCAAAGAAACTATCCATGACATGTACAGCTCTGCCAGCTTGCGCCGAGATAGATTCTTTGACCGGAAGGAAGTAGGCAACTTTGGTGAGCTTGTCGATGACCACGAAGATGGCAATGTTCCCTCTCTTGGACTTAGGAAACCCAGTGACGAAATCCATTTCCACATGATCAAATTTCCACTCTGGTATAGGCAAAGGCTGAAGGAGACCTGTTGGACGTTGATGTTCCGCCTTCACTCTGCGACAAACATCACACTCGTTCACAAAATGAGCAATATCACGTTTCATACGGGTCCACCAGAAGGTTTGCTTGAGGTCTTGATACATTTTGGAACTTCCTGGATAAATTGAGAGGAGACAATTATGTGCTTCGTCCATGATAACCTTCCTGAGATCACCTTTTGGAACCACCAGACGGTCCTCGAAGAACAAGGTATCTTTGTCATCAACACGGTAGCACTTATACTTTGGAATGCTCTTGGCCACACCTTTCTTCACTTTCTTCACCATAGCATCAGGAAGCTGAGCTTGGTGAATCTGATCTTCTAGAGTCGGAGAGACTTGAAGATTGGCAAGAAATCCTTGAGGAACAACTTGGAGATTGAGCTTGCGGAATGCTTCACAAAGCTCGGGTTGGAGAGGCTTGAGAATGAGACTGTTGCAGTACGCCTTTCTTCTCAGCGCGTCTGCAATGACATTTGCTTTTCCAGGAGTATACTCAATGCTTGGATTGTACTCCTCGATCATTTCCACCCAACGTGTTTGCCGAAGATTGAGATTGGGTTGAGTGAAAATGTACTTCAACCTCTTGTGGTCGGTGAACACCTCAACCGGTCTTCCCAACAATAGATGTCTCCATGTCATCAGAGCATGAACAACTGCCACCAACTCAAGATCATGAGTGGGGTGGTTCTTCTCGCTAGGCTTCAGCTGACGCGAGGTATAAGCCACAACCTTCTTATCTTGCATGAGAACACCACCAAGACCTTGGAGGGAAGCATCACAGAACACTTGGAAAGGCTTAGATTCATCTGGAGGAGTGAGAACTGGAGCTGAAGTCAGCTTTTCCTTGAGTGTATTGAACACCACATCAAACTCAGGAGTCCACACATACTTGACAGTCTTCTGAAGGAGGTTAGACAGAGGCTTAGCAATTTGAGAGAAGTTCTCGACAAATCTTCTGCAATAACTTGCAAGCCCGAGGAAGCTTCGAAGCTGCTTGACATTCTGAGGAGGCTACCACTTCACAATTGCCTCAACTTTCTCAGGGTACACTTTAATGCCCTCGGCAGAGATGACATGCCCAAGGTACACCTCTTCATTGAGCCAAAACTCGCACTTGGAGAACTTAGCATAGAATCGATGCTCTCTTAACTTGTCCAGCACAAGTCGGAGATGCTCTGCATGCTCTTCTTCGGTCTCCGAGAAAACAAGGGTGTCATCCAAATACACCAAGACGAACTCATTCTTGAAAGGAGAGAATATAAAGTTCATCATTCTGGAGAAAGTCGGAGGCGCATTTGCTAGACCAAAAGACATGACGGTGTACTCATAAGAGCCAAAACTCGTCCTGAAAGCAGTCTTTGGAATATCTTCTTCACGAATACGGATTTGATGATAGCCCATACGGAGATCTAACTTCGAGAAAACCTTGGCACCTTTCAATTGCTCAAACAACTCATTGATGTTGGGAAGTGGATACTTGTTCCTGATTGTCTTCTTATTCAATGGACGATCAGCGGCGCATAGTCGGTCCGTGCCATCCTTCTTCTTGACAAACAGAACACCACAACCCCAAGGTGAAGAACTTGGTTTGATCAAACCCAGACGCTCTTGTTCATCTAGCTGCTTCTTCAATTCTTTCAGCTCTTCGGGGCCAAGCTTATTAGGACGCTTGCACACCGGTTCAGTTCCAGGCTCGAGTTCAATCACAAACTCCACTGGCCTGTGAGGAGGCATTCCTGGCAACTCTTCTGGAAAGACATCTTCATACTTTGAGAGATGGCATAAATTTCACCCTTCTCATTGAGAGAAAATAGACGAATCGTGTCATCACGAGCAGCAAAAATGATCACATCTTCAGAAGGATGAGTCAATTGGACATAAGCCTTGTTCATCCCTAGAAAATCCATGCCAAGAATAAGATCAATATCCGATTTGCCGAGAACAATTGGAGAGGCCAGAAAAGAATAGCTGCCCATTTTGATAAAAACATCGGGAACGAACACATTCGCCGTCATTTGCAAACCTGGAGAAACAACCTTTAAAGGCCTAGGAATCTCTTCAGTCACAATGTCATGCTTAGCAACAAAAGGTCTTGATATGAATGAATGTGATGCACTAGTGTCAAACAAAACTTTTGCAGGAATAGAATTAACCAAGAGATTACCCATTATCACTTGAGAAGAATCCTCTACTTCAGCTGCATTGACCATGTACACTCTTGCTGCCTTTGGATTGTGCGTCACCATAGCACTGCCTGGGGGCCTGATAGGAGGAGGAGGCGGAAGACGCCGCTGGTTGGTGCACTTGTTGGAGTAATGGCCCTTCTGACCACACTTGTGACACGTAACCTTTGAGAGCGGACGAAAGTTGCCTGGAGGAGGAGCATTTGCTGACTTGGGGGCCTAAGGCCTCTGCTGAAAACCTGGGTTGGGTGGGTCGGAAGGTCCACGACCACCGTGCTGCTTCTGCGGCTGAGGAGGACGAAACGGATGAGGAGGAGGCACCCCAATACTTCTGCTGCTTAGGAACAATCTGAGAGCTGGACGAAGAAGAGTTGGAGTCCCTAAATCGTTTCCTCGAATTCTCAAGCCTGAGCTGAACTGCCTCAAACTTTAGAGCCAAGTTGTAGAAGTAATCAAACACAGGAGGCTCGTGAAGGACGAGAGCAATTTGAAGATCATTCCTGAGGCCACCTCTAAACTGATAAATCTTGGACTTCTCATCAGGAACATCTTGCTTAGCATAGCGGGCCAGATTCTGAAACTTAGAGTTGTACTGATAGACAGACATACTCCCCTGCTTCAGATTCCTGAACTTCTCATGCATACCCTCGACAAAGCACGTCGGGATATGATGGGATCTGAAGTCACGGTAGAAATCATCCCAAGAGACTGCACGACCACCTCTGGAATCCTTGTACTGCTGCCACCAATCTGCTGCCTGACTCTTAAGCTGGAAAGTTGCAAACTTGACATAGTCATCTGGCCTGACATTGCTGCACTCAAAATGCTTGTTCATGTCACGGAGCCAATCGTCTACGTCCAGAGGATGATCACAATAGGTGAAAGACTTGGGTTGATTTGCGAGGAACTGGCTCAGAGTGGCGAACTGCGGCTGATTATGAAAATTCCCTTGATGACCTTGTTGTCCCTGCTCCCTTTCCTGCAGCAACCTGAGCAACATCTGAGTGTTTGCATTGGTTGCGGCCATCATAGCTTGCCAAGCTTCTGGAGGTGGAGGTGGGGGTGGTGGAGGATCAGACTGCTCTCCATCACGACCATGATTCCCACGAGTTGCTGGAGCCATCCTGAAGATGGACAAGATTATCAGCACACCATTGACAAAGATGATAGAAATAAGCTGAATCAATGGCTTGAAAGGAATTTGCAATGGAATATCATCAATTGCATTCAAACTGCAAATAGTAAAAATGGTTTCTGCAGGATCTTGATAACATCATTAGAACATGAAGCCACTTGAAATAACACAACAAGTATTGAGCTAAGGCTGCTCGAAACAAATGTATAAACCATCATACATTTGTCGGAAGATGATCCTAGGAAACTACTGGAAATCCCACCTAGGAACTTCTGAAATCTTGGTTATGCAATCTGGTACACGGATACACGGAGTTTTTATCCATCACTCAACTCCTAGCAGTAATACTACTCTCTAGTGTATCACATCCCTCAACACACAACCGAAGGTCTCGGAAACTCATCTACCTCAGACCCTCGTAATCACAACGATACTAGAGATGGTAGTGCATGTGATCCTGCTCCCCAGTACTGGGTGCCGCCACACTCTTTGCACCACGAATAGTATTGAAGCAATTTCGAACATCCGCGTTCTTAAGTACTAAGGAAACTGAACAATAACGATGTGTCAATAATCCCCTGGAGCTCTACTCCCCAGGTCCAATCCATACGTACGGGAGGCACCAAGAACAGAATTCCCGTCACATCGCCATCATAGAGGCTCCAAAATACTCGCGTGATCCTAAACAAAAATTTGAGCGAGAAGAGGAGTAGAATTAGAATTCCTAAGTCGTGATTCCTCACCAGAGTATAGAAGAGGAGTAAAAGAATCCTACTCTCTGATATAACTAGACTCAAAATAGTTTTTCACTAGACTCGACTCGGCCAAGTTCGATCAAGCAAGGGGCTCCTATGGTCAGTATGGCTCTGAATACCAACTTGTAACGCCCAAGATGCGGTCATATCCCTATTAAGGCACGAGGGCCTCGACGGGGATAGAAGCGCATCTAGTCGTTTCGCAAGTACAGTAAACATTGCATACATGTAGGAAGAGATGAGTATATGAGTTGGCTTACACTCGCCACAACCTATCTTACAAGTTCACACAAATTATTCATACATCATCCAGAAGACAGGGTCCGGCTACGGACGAAATCAAATGATAAAAGAAGCAATGATAAACTGTCTTGCTATCCCAGGATCACCACCACGAAGCTCCCTACTCATCAGGATACGTAACATACATACACCTACGTTCTTCATCATACTCCCACTGGAGCTGTGACAAGTCATCTGGCACGTACTCGTCAACACCTGTACCTGTATTGTTGTAATCTGTGAGCCACAGGGACTCAGCAATCTCATAACCCGGGTACCGAAACTATGTAAGCTGTTAGGTGAGGATTTGGTTAAGTGGTGAGGCTGCAGCAAGCACTAAGCATGTATTTGGTGGCTAACTTACGAGAACATGAATGTAAATATGGTGGCCTACGTAAGACGGACGTGAATTAGCATGATCACTAAGTGATCCTGAACACCTACTTACGTCAATCATAACCCCATCGTGTTCTCTCTTGGTTCATGATCATGAGCAGAGACAGTCATGGTTACGCACACAGTTGGTGTATTTTATTTGAGTTTACTTCAAGTTAACTATTACCGGGTGTTAAACAAATTTCCAAGTTGCCATGTAACTGTCGGCGTTCTGGGAACGGGGGTACCCAGACCAGCCTGCCTGCGGCCCAGGGCATGGCCCACCTCACGAGCCAAGCATGGCCCAGAGCAGCCCCACTCGAGACAAGACCCTCGCAAGGACCCGAGCTCGTGAGGAAGAACAGCACCAAGACCAGCGAAGGATGGGCCTCCTCAGGCACTCTCCGGAGCGGCAGACATCTCTATGCAGAACCCGGCCTCACGAGTCAAGGATGACGCAAGGAAGGACAGGTGGGCGCCAGCGCGCCAGGCGGTGCAGTTTCCCCTTTGGTGCAAAGGGAGCAAGGACGTACGCGGGTTCCCAAAGCGCCCCCCAAAGGTTTCCATTCCGATGCAACAAGACCACGACCACGAGCCCAGCAGGACGGACGTCATCGCCGAGCCCACCTCTGCATCATCGACAACTACTTTGCAGGCGAAGACCACCTTTGGACAGGGCGGGGATGTACTCCTGTCCCCTTTCGAATTTGGCCGTTGTGGGATCCCTTCCTGCCATTGCGATAAGGGAAGAGGTCCCGGGCCGCTGCTATAAGTAGAGGATAGGCTACACCGTAGAAAGGGGAGACAAGGGAAGGACACCAGACAAGGCAGAGAGCCAAGAACACCACTCGGGCGCCCTCACGAGGCTCCTCACCACTGTACTAATTCATCCACCACACCTCCTCATGAGGCAATCCACCAAAGCAGGAGTAGGGTATTACGCTTCGCAGCGGCCCGAACCTGGGTAAATCACCATGTGCATCTTCTTCCTTGTCATCGTGCGAGTTCATCATCCTAACCATCGTGTAGTGAGCTAGGGAGGGCGAGGCTGCAGGGGATCTTCGCACATGCCCCTGTGTTCGAACCTTGAGGGTTTTGCGGAGCCCGAAATCCGACATTTGGCGTGCCAGGTAGGGGGCATGTCGAAATATTCCTCGAAGCCTCGCTCTTCCCTCGCCGCACCGCTCCGATGGCCAGCGCCCAACATGCTTCCTCCGGCCATGGCGGATCCGTCTTCACCAACCCCACCGCTGCAGACCGAGACCCACGCCCCGGCGGCACGACGCTAGGCGGTCAATATCAAGCCGCCAGTGTCGTCTCTACCGTCATCGCCCCTCGCGCCACCCAAGCGCACGGCAGACGGGCGGCGCCCCCGGCACCGACATCGCGCTGCACCTACATGGGAGGCCTCGACACGCACGATGCGTTGCTGATGGCAAGCGAGATGCTTGGCCACCGCCCGACGCACAGGGGCTTCGACGCATGGGCCGACCACATCGCTGAGCTGGTCGCCGTCGCGCGGAGGGCCATGGCTCCTCACTCTTCTTCAAGGCCGCAGGCGCTAGGCGCCGGGGGCTCATTCATCGCGCCTGTCGCCCAGCCCACCGGCGGTGTGCCCCTCAGGCCCTAGGCGAGCCCGAGCGGGGCCCGCCGCACATCGTGATCCTTCTCCTCCGAATTCCGGTGACCGGTTTCAGGGTGCAGCCCGTCCCGACGACGAAGCGCACAGAGGAAACAACGGGGCGCCCCACGCGCGCACCGACACGCGCCTCCGTGACCCTACGAACCATCAACAGCCTGGGTTAACCAGGCGGGAGCGCGCCATCCTGCGCAGGGAGCAGGCGGCGCAGGCGCCCGGACAAGCAAGCAACCACGGCGAAGGCACATCGGATCGCCAAGGTAACAATCCCCGTCAGGAAGCATGCGGCCCACCCAGCGGCGGTGGCAGAGGTAAGAAACTTCGAGCTGAGGCTCGTCGCAGGAGGGTCTGTGGGCTGCGCACACAGGGCAGCGCCCCGCCGCCGCCCGGAGGGGCCGTCCCCGGCGCCCCACCGGACAGCTCAGGAGGAGAATCGGGCCCTTATGTAGAGCCCTATGTACCAAGCTACGTCGTACCTCCGAACGGTGGGATGGATCAGGTGCCTGCCGTAGGCGCCAACACCCCCCAAGAATAGGGGGTACCCTGGGCGTCCTCCCCGAGCCGGACCTGGGGGCTTCCATCGACGGAGCACCTGGCCTGCACAACGCGAGCGGGAGAAGGAGGGAGGACGCCCCCGGGCCCGCAGGGAACAGCGCAAGCCGTCGCCCTCGCGAGCAAGCCACACCGAGCCAATCCCCGAGGCCTCAGGAGAAACGGCCTGGGGGGAGCAGCAAGACACAAGTAGCGCGGGCCACCCGCGGCAACCGGAGCGCCGACGCAGCCTCGGGGGTCTGGGCCTCACGAGGACCTCAAGACACTATCCGGCCGGCGCCCCGACGCTTCACAAGGCGGCTTCATCGACAAAACACCTTTATGGCTGCGCCGGATGCATTGTGCTCATGTTTGGGCCGCGGGAGCGCAATCCTGCCGCTACGCGGGGAACAATGCATTCGGATTTGGGTCATAGAGGTGCGCAACCGAGCAGAAATGCATGGGATGGCTCTTGACGGAGTTGGGAGCAACCGGGCCGTGCGCCTGGGGGCTTGCCCAGCTATCTACGGCCGTGACACTCTCACGTAATAATGAGTGGGCTGTATACGCCCGGAGCCCCACGAGGACGCGGAGGGGTTCCATCCCATGCCCAAGTGGAAGCCCCATGCTCCGCGCTGGCGGACAACACTGCCCACCAATAGCTATGCCCACGCAACGTGGATGCCCTACGCTCCGCGCTGGGGGAAGACAAAGGCGAAGACTAGCCTAGGTGCTGGACGCGGCAGTTGCTTGCATCTTTTTGGTGTTCGAATTGCCACTTTTTGGAATGAAGTTTGAGAATTTCGGAACTCTATTTTTAAAATGAAAAAGGGGCGGGGACTTTTCTCTCATCGTTCTCTCCTTTTTTCCGGTCTTGGAGTCTCTTTCTCTGAATTGGTGTTTCGCAAGGGCCCGTGCACCCCGGCCCTCCCCGAGGCGCCTCGGAGCTGGATAGCAAGGCCCTGTCACCTCAGGGATTTGCATCTTTTGGCGGTCGATCCCCACTCGGGGGCTCCGACCACAGCGCGGCACCGCAGCATGGGGCCTCGGGAGGTCCCAGTGCCTCCTGAGGTGGCAGCCGGCAAGACGGAATGGGGGTCGCTCGAGCGTCAAAGGGGGCTCCTGAGCAGCGCGCCTCAGGAGCCCTACCGGTCATATAGCCACTTGCCTCTCGATGTCATCCTGGCGATCCGGTCGGCATCAAGGGTGTCGAGGCCTCACCTCGTAGTCGCGTCCTCGTGATCCGGACGCCCCTACGGTGGTCGAGGAATGTGCGGGACTGGGACCTGCCGACGTAGAGCTGCTTGAGCGTCAAAGGGGGCTCCTGAGCAGCGTGCCTCAGGAGCCTTACCGGTCATATAGCCCCTCGCCCCTTGACGTCGTCCTGGTGATCTGGTCGGTATCAAGGGTGTCGAGGTCTCACCCCGTAGTTGTGTCCTGGTGATCCGGACGCCCCTTACGGTGGTCGAAAAATGTGCGGGACTGGGGCCTGCAGACACAGAGTGCTGATACGTCTCCATCGTATCTATAATTTTTGATTGGTTCATGCCAATATTCTACAACTTTCATATACTTTTGGCCACTTTTTATATTATTTTTGGGACTAACATATTGATCTAGTGCCCAGTGCCAGTTCCTGTTTGTTGCATGTTTTTTGTTTCACAGAAAATCCATATCAAACGAAGTCCAAATGGGATAAAAACTTACGGAGATTTTTTTGGAATATATGTGAATTTTGGGAAAAAGAATCAACGCGAGACGATGCCCGAGGTGACCACAAGCCAGGGGGGCGCGCCCTACCCCCTTGGGCGCGCCAGGCTGGCTTGTGGCCACCCCGTAAGGCGGTTGGTGCCCTTCTTTCGCCACAGGAAAGCTAATATCCGGATAAAAATCGTTTTAAAATTTCACCCCAATCAGAGTTACGGATCTCCGGGAATTTAAGAAACGGTGAAAGGCCAGAATCTGGGAGCGCAGAAACAGAAGGAAACAGAGAGAGAGATCCAATCTCGGAGGGGCTCTCGCCCCTCCGCCGCCATGGAGGCCAAGGACCAGAGGGGAAACCCTTCTCCCATCTAGGGAGGAGGTCAAGGAAGAAGAAGAAGGAGGGGGGCTCTCTCCCCCTCTCTCCCGGTGGCACCGGAACGCCGCCGGGGCCATCATCGTGACGGCGATCTACTCCAACAACTCCGTCATCTTCACCAACACCTCCATCACCTTCCCCCATCTATCTACAGCGGTCCACTCTCCCGCAACCCGCTGTACCCTCTACTTGAACATGGTTCTTTATGCTTCATATTATTATCCAATGATGTGTTGCCATCCTATGATGTCTGAGTAGATTTTTGTTGTCCTATGGGTTGATTGATCATCATGATTGGTTTGAGTTGCATGTTTTATTATTGGTGATGTCCTATGGTGCTCTCCGTGTCGCGCAAGCGTGAGGGATCCTCGTTGTAGGGTGTTGCAATGTGTTCATGATTTTCCTATGGTGGGTTGCTTGAGTGACAGAAGCATAAACCCGAGTAGGTGGGTTGTTGCATATGGGAGTAAAGAGGACTTGATACCTTATAATGCTATGGTTGGGTTTTACCTTAATGATCTTTAGTAGTTGCGGATGCTTGCTAGAGTTCCAATCATAAGTGCATATGATCCAAGTAGAGAAAGTATGTTAGCTTATGCCTCTCCCTCATATAAAATTGCAATAATGATTACCGGTCTAGTTATCGATTGCCTAGGGACAATTCCGCAACTCCTACCACCACTTTTCCACACTCATTAAACTAACTTACTTGTTTCTTTATCTAAGCAGCCCCTAGTTTTTATTCAGGCGCTCTTTATTATCTTGCAAACCTATCCTATTACACCTACAAAGTACTTCTAGTTTCATACTTGTTCTAGGTAAAGCGAACGTTAAGCGTGCGTAGAGTTGTATCGGTGGTCGATAGAACTTGAGGGAATATTTGTTCTACCTTTAGCTCCTCGTTGGGTACAACTGATCCCCTATACTTGTGGGTTATCAAGACCTTTTTCTGGCACCGTTGCCGGGGAGCAATAGCGTGGGGTGAATATTCTCGTGTGTGCTTGTTTGCTTTATCACTAAGTAGATTTTATTTGCTGTTCTAAGTTGTTATCTATCTTTAGTTATGGATATGGAACATGAAATACCAAAAAAATTAGGTGTACTTGCTACTCATGGAGATGGGGAACCTCCTAAAACCCTCGATGCTCGTTATGTGGAAGATATTATGCACTACTTTAATAATCCTGAGAAAACCCCATTCAATTATATAATGGGACACACATTGGATCAACGTGAATACTTTAGGGATTATCGCTTGACTCAAAAAGGGAAACTGTTATGGGATCAAATTCATACGTTGAAATGGTATAGTTGGAATCTATGCTTGAGATATGATATTACTTGTTGCTCTAGGATGAAGGCTAAACACCTTCCCTTTTCATGTAAATTTAATGATAATGAAACCTTGGCTTCTTATGCTAATGGTATATATGATTACTATGATGTGGAACAAATAGAAGAGTTTGTTGCTTTTAAGGGTGCTTATGAAATTGCTTCTTTGCTTGAAAAGTATGATGATGATGTTCCTTACGAATCTGAAATTTTTGCCGTACTTAAATATTGCTATGAGAATTATGATTGCAATGCTGATATTATTGAATTTATTGAAAGAATGACCGCTGCTTTGGAAGAGACTAATATTTTGCAAGAACGTATGGAAGAGGAAGTTGCTGAAATTGTGAGCTCATTAGATGAAAAAGATGAGGAGGAGAGCAAAGAACAAAAGGAGGAAGAGCGGATTAGCTACCCATGCCCACCTTCTAATGAGAGTAACTCTTCAACTCATACATTGTTTAATTACCCTTCGTGCTTACCGAAGGATGAATGCTATGATGATTGCTATGATCCCTTGGATTCGTTTGAAATATCCCTTTTTGATGAAATTGATGCTTGCTATGCTTGTGGCCACGATGCCAATATGAATTATGCTTATGGAGATGAACTTGCTATAGTTCCTTATGTTAATAATGAAATTGTTGCTATTTCACCCACGCATGATATTCCTATTATCTTTTTGAATTCTCCCAACTACACTATATCGGAGAAGTTTGCTCTTATTAAGGATTATATAGATGGGTTGCGTTTTACTGCTATACATGATGATTTTGATAGATATAATATGCATGTGCTTGCTGCTCCTACTTGCAATTATTATGAGAGAGGAACTACATCTCCACCTCTCTATGTTTCCAATATGATAAAATTGCAAGAAACTGCTTATGCTATGTATTGCCCTTTACTTTGTGTGCATGAATTGTTCTTTTATGACATGCCAATGCATAGGAAGAGAGTTAGACTTCGTCATTGCATGATATATAATACTTTGTGGTCAATACTAAATTACAAATCATTGTTAATTAAAATTGGTTTTGATATACCTTGGGATCCGGGTAGATCAATTACTTGAGCACTTTATGCCTAGCTTAATGGCTTTAAAGAAAGCGCTGCCAGGGAGACAACCCGGAAGTTTTAGAGAGTCATTTTATTCTGTTGTGTGCTTTTATATAGTTTAAAAACAAAAACAAAAATAAAGAGGGGAACCTAAAACTTTTTCAAAAAGAGAAGTGAAAGTAAGAAGGATGAGCATCGTTGAAGTGGGGGAGCTCCTTGAACTTTGTTCATGCCCATGGAAACTTTGTGAATCTTAATTACAGAAACTTTTCAACAAAAATAATTATCCCATTGTATAAATCCATTTTATTATAAAAATAATGTGCCAAGATTTGCCTTTAGGATGATTAGATTGCTTGTTTGGTGTGTGCAGTGCAAAAAACAGAAACTTTGGCTGTAGTTCATGAATTTACATTTTTTACTGGAATGTCAAAAGTTTCTGAATTTTTGAAACAGTACTGCTATGCAAATTTTTTATTGTGTCCTAATTTTTCAGAATTTGTAGAGTTACATAAGTATAGTCAATGTTCAGATTGCTTCAGACTGTTCTGTTTAAGAGAGATTCTGTTTTTGATGCATTGTTTTGCTCGTTTTGATGAAACTATCGATTGTATCGGTGGTATAAGCCAGGGAAAAATTATAATACAGTAGCTACAATGCAAAAATAAAATATGAATTAGTTGGAAACAGTACTTAAAGTTGTAATTTCCTTTATTATACTAACGGATCTCACGAGGGTTTTGTTAAGTTTTGTGTGATTGAAGTTTTCAAGTTTTGGGTGAGATCACGATGGATGAAGGAATAAGGAGTGGAAAGAGACTAAGCTTGGGGATGCCCGAGGCACCCCAAGGTAATATTCAAGGACTCCCAAGAAACTAAGCTTGGGGATGCCCCGTAAGGCATCCCCTCTTTCTTCTAACAACCATCGGTAATTTTACTTGGAGCTATATTTTTATTCGTCACATGATATGCGTAAATCTTGGAGCGTCATGTGCTTTTTATTTTTATTTTAATAATGCACAATGCTGGTATGAGAAAGTCCTTGGTTGATTTATTGAAGGCTCTTTGCACCTCACTTATATCTTTTGAGTATGGCTTTATAGAATGCTTCATGTGCTTCACTTATATCATTTGAAGTTTGGATTGCCTGTTTCTCTACACATAGAAAACCGCCATTTGTAGAATGCTCTTTTGCTTCACTTATATTTGTTAGAGCATGGGCATATATTTTGTAGAAAGAATTAAACTCTCATGCTTCACTTATATCTATTTAGAGATTTAACAGGAGTTGGTCATTCACATGGTTAGTCATAAAATCCTACATAAAACTTGTAGATCACTGAATATGATATGTTTGATTCCTTGCAATAGTTTTGCGATTTGAAGATGGTAATATGAGAGTCATGCTAGTGAGTAGTTGTGAATTGGAGAAATACATGTGTTGAAGCTTGTGATTCCCGTAGCATGCACGTATGGTGAACCGTTATGTAACGAAGTCGGAGCATGATCTGTTTAATGATTGTCAACCTTTGTGTGAGGGTCGGGAGCGCGCGATGGTTAACTCCTACCAACCTCTCCCCTAGGAGCATGCGTCTAATGCTTTGTTTGATAACTAATAGACTTTTGCAATAAGTATGTGAGTTCTTTATGACTAATGTTGAGTCCATGGATTATACGCACTCTCACCCTTCCACCTTTGCTAGCCTCTCTACTACCGCGCAACTTTCGCCGGTGCATCAAACCCACCTTCCTCGAAACAGCCACCATATATTTTCCTCAAAACAGCCACCATACCTACCTATTATGGCATTTCCATAGCCATTCCGAAATATATTGCCATGCAACTTCAACCGTTCCGTTTTTCATGATATGCATCATCACTTTCATATTGCATATAGAGTCATATTTTGTTCTAGGTATCGAGTTGTAAGTAAATAAAAGTGTGATGATTTTCATTATTAGAGCATTTGTCCCATGTGAGAAAAGGATGATGGAAGCTATGAATCCCTCACAAGTTGGGATGAGTCTCCGGACTTTACAAAAAATAAAAGAGGCCAGCGAAGCCCAAATAAAAAAAAGAGGCCAATGATGCCCACCAAAATAAATAAAAAAATAAAAAAAGAGAAAAAAAATGAGAGAAAGAGAGAAGGGACAATGCTACTATCTTTTTCCACACTTGTGGTTCAAAGTAGCACCATGATCTTCATGATAGAGAGTCTCCTATTTTGTCACTTTCATATAGCTAGTGGAATTTTTCATATGCACAACCACTTAGTTTTCTTTTTGAGCTTTCATACACTTATAGCTCTAGTGCATTTGTTGCATGGCAATCCCTACTCACTCACATTGATATCTATTGATGGGCATCTCCATAGCCCGTTGATACGCCTAGTTGATGTGAGACTATCTTCTCCCTTTCCCTTGCAACCTCCACCATATTCTATTCCACGTATAGTGCTATATCCATGGCTCACGCTCATGTATTGCATGAGAGTTGAAAAGGTTTGAGAACATTAAAAGTGTGAAACAATTTCTTGGCTTGTTCATCGGGGTTGTGCATGATTTAGATACTTTGTGTGGGGAAGATGGAGCATAGCCAGACCATATGATTTTGTAGGGATAACTTTCTAAGGCCATGTTATTTTGAAAGGACGCAATTGCCTTGTTTGTGTGCTCGAAGTATTACTGTTTTTATGTCAATATAGACTATTGCTTTGAATCACTCGTGTCTTAATATTCATGCCATGATTAGATTATATGATCAAGATTATGCTAGGTAGCATTCCACATCAAAAATTATCTTTTTTATCATTTACCTACTCGAGGACGAGCAGGAATTAAGCTTGGGGATGCTCATACGTCTCCGTCGTATCTATAATTTTTGATTGTTTCATGCCAATATTCTACAACTTTCATATACTTTTGGCCACTTTTTATATTATTTTTGGGACTAACATATTGATCTAGTGCCCAGTGCCAGTTCCTGTTTGTTGCATGTTTTTTGTTTCGCAGAAAATCCATATCAAACGAAGTCCAAATGGGATAAAAACTTACGGAGATTTTTTTGGAATATATGTGAATTTTGGGAAAAAGAATCAACGCGAGACGATGCCCGAGGTGACCACAAGCCAGGGGGGCGCGCCCTACCCCCTTGGGCGCGCCAGGCTGGCTTGTGGCCACCCCGTAAGGCGGTTGGTGCCCTTCTTTCGCCACAGGAAAGCTAATATCCGGATAAAAATCGTTTTAAAATTTCACCCCAATCAGAGTTACGGATCTCCGGTAATTTAAGAAACGGTGAAAGGCCAGAATCTGGGAGCGCAGAAACAGAAGGAAACAGAGAGAGAGATCCAATCTCGGAGGGGCTCTCGCCCCTCCGCCGCCATGGAGGCCAAGGACCAGAGGGGAAACCCTTCTCCCATCTAGGGAGGAGGTCAAGGAAGAAGAAGAAGGAGGGGGGCTCTCTCCCCCTCTCTCCCGGTGGCACCGGAACGCCGCCGGGGCCATCATCGTGACGGCGATCTACTCCAACAACTCCGTCATCTTCACCAACACCTCCATCACCTTCCCCCATCTATCTACAGCGGTCCACTCTCCCGCAACCCGCTGTACCCTCTACTTGAACATGGTTCTTTATGCTTCATATTATTATCCAATGATGTGTTGCCATCCTATGATGTTTGAGTAGATTTTTGTTGTCCTATGGGTTGATTGATGATCATGATTGGTTTGAGTTGCATGTTTTATTATTGGTGATGTCCTATGGTGCTCTCCGTGTCGCGCAAGCGTGAGGGATCCTCGCTGTAGGGTGTTGCAATGTGTTCATGATTTGCCTATGGTGGGTTGCTTGAGTGACAGAAGCATAAATCCGAGTAGGTGGGTTGTTGCATATGGGAGTAAAGAGGACTTGATACCTTATAATGCTATGGTTGGGTTTTACCTTAATGATCTTTAGTATTTTCGGATGCTTGCTAGAGTTCCAATCATCAGTGCATATGATCCAAGTAGAGAAAGTATGTTAGCTTATGCCTCTCCCTCATATAAAATTGCAATAATGATTACCGGTCTAGTTATCGATTGCCTAGGGACAATTCCGCAACTCCTACCACCACTTTTCCACACTCGTTAAACTAACTTAGTTGTTTCTTTATCTAAGCAACCCCTAGTTTTTATTCACGCGCTCTTTATTATCTTGCAAACCTATCCTATTACACCTACAAAGTACTTCTAGTTTCATACTTGTTCTAGGTAAAGCGAACGTTAAGCGTGCGTAGAGTTGTATCGGTGGTCAATAGAACTTGAGGGAATATTTCTTCTACCTTTAGCTCCTCGTTGGGTTTGACACTCTTACTTATCGAGAAAGGCTACAACTGATCCCCTATACTTGTGGGGTATCAATTGCCAAAAGGGCCCCCAAACTGTCCCACAAACTGCCCCCAAACTTGGCGGGGCCTCGCGATGTACGAGATCGTCACCGCCCTACAAGCTAAGTACACTACCGAACCAAGCAAGACCCTCCTGATCTAATGACGACCCGAGGACGGGATAAGGGTTGTGCACACTAATGTGAGGATGCAGGTGCTGCGGGCCACCGCGCGCGGCTGCCGAGACCCTGAGGCCTGAGGCGCCAGGAAAAACGGTGCGAGGGGAGGGACCCCGCCACGACGAGCAGCAAGGCCACGAACCCGGGGAGTGGCGGCCACGAGCTGCCCCTCACGAGAAGAGAGCCTCGCAAGGGCCCCGCCAGCTGTCATCACCGGGCTGCATCGGCAGCGACGCCAAGCCCCGCGCGAAGAAACTAAGTCACGTCATGGCAAGCAGGCAACCGGCGGTTCAAGAAAAGGAAGGACGGAGACAAAGGTAATATGCAAAAGGCTAATGCCCTCCGGGGCCGAGTTCTTCTTAAGTATTACAGGAACCATGGAAGGGAAACAGGGGATGCCTAGAGGAAAGAGTCGTTGTCACCGCCCGCGCCGCCGGCCGCCTCGGCGTCGGAATCGTTCTCCCCGCTGGAGGCGGGCACCTGGATGAACCGCTCCACCAGGGACTCCACGTGCGGGCGCACCTCATCCCGGAGGGGCCTCTAGAGCTCGTCAGGCACCCGCTCCCCGACGCGTCGGAGGTCAAGCTCCGGGGCATGGTGGCGCAGGTTGGAGAAGACGCACGTCATGGCGAGGTCCAGGAGGTCGCGCGCGTCGGACTCGTTGTCTGCGTTCACGCGGGAGACGCCAGTCCCCAACGCCTCCACCACCCTCCGGAAGAAGTCAAGATAGCCCCCGTCGCCGTGCGCGCACGGCAGCGCGGGGGCTTCCCCGACGAACCGGCTCACCGCGCCGGCCACGCGGCGGGCAATGCCAAGGTACTGCTTGGCGTGCTGGGACTCCAGCATCTTGGCATGCGCCGCCTCGTCCTGGGCTGCCTGCACGGCGTCGGCTGCCTCCTTAATCTGGGCCAGGAGGGACGCCAGCTCCCCCCTGGCCTTCGCTTCGCCCCTGAGGGCGGCTTGGAAGGCGACTCGACGGTCGTCAGCTGGGCCCGCAGTGCATCCACCTCCTCCTGGAGTTCGCCGAGCCTACATATCTTGGCCGCAGGCGCCCTGGAAGAAGGAGGGGATCAGGTCCGGAGCACTGGACAAGACAACTAAGAAAGAAGGAGGCGGCGGAGTACTCACTCATCGACCATGGCCCAGCGCCGGCGGACTTGCGCCGATCCCGGGGGGCCCCCGCCGCTGCCTCCGGAAGAGGGCGGGGGAGCCGATGATCCCGCGCGCTTCCCCGCGCCTGCAGCACTTCCTCCAGACGCCATGGGAGAGGAGAAGCTGGGAAGAAGAGAGGGTTTTTTCTGTGGAACAATGGGAGCGAGAAGACACCTCAAGACTTCAATGCCCCCCCGCCAGTGGCGGGGCGGATTTATAGGCGTGACTACAGGCGCGAAGCGTCGTGGGAGAGCAGGCGTCGTGCGCCTCTCGAGCGCCGCGGGGCAGTTCGATCAGCGCATTACCGTTCATGTCGCCTTGCCTGCCGATTGTCGGGCCACATCCGCGTGGCCCGAGGAGTGGAGGCCCGAGGGTGCAGCAACATTCAAGGAAGGGCAATGATGGCCGGCGCTGCACACGGGTGTCGCATCAGTTTGACTGGGGGCGGTTCCTGACACCCTCGGGGAGCGGGGGCGTCGCCGCCCAGGCGTTCGACGCATGTAAAACCTGGCCCACAGGCGTTTGGGGCCCGCGGCGCTTCGGGCCATCCTCAAAGGTTTCGCCCGGAAACCATCTCGAGCGCGCCTTGGGCCCGGTGGCTACTGTCGGCGTTCTGGGAACGGGGGTACCCAGACCTGCCTGCCTGCGGCCCAGGGCATGGCCCAACTCACGAGCCAAGTATGTCCCAGCGCAGCCCCACTCGAGACAAGTCCCTCGCAAGGATCCGAGCTCGCGAGCAAGAACGGCACCAAGACCAGCGAAGGATGGGCCTCCTCAGGCCCTCTCCGGAGCGGCGGAGATCTCTATGCAGAACCCGGCCTCAGGAGTCAAGGATGACGCAAGGAAGGACAGGTGGGCGCCAGCGCACCAGGCGGTGCAGTTTCCCCTTTGGTGCAAAGGGAGCAAGGACGTACGCGAGTTCCCAAAGCGCCCCCCAAAGGTTTCCATTCCGGTGCAACAAGACCACGACCACGAGCCCAGCAGGACGGACGTCATCGCCGAGCCTACCTCTGCATCATCGACAGCTACTTTGCAAGCGAAGACCACCTTTGGATAGGGCGGGGATTCACTCCTGTCCCCTTTCGAATTTGGCCATTGTGTGATCCCTTCCCACCATTGCGATAAGGGAAGAGGACCCGGTCCGCTGCTATAAGTAGAGGATAGGCTGCGCCGTAGAAGGGGGAGACAAGGGAAGGACAACAGACAAGGCAGAGAGCCAAGAACACCACTCGGGTGCCCTCACGAGGCTCCTCACCACTGTACTAATTCATCCACCAAAACTCCTTGTGAGGCAATCCACCAAAGCAGGAGTAGGGTATTACGCTTTGCAGCGGCCCGAACCTGGGTAAATCACCGTGTGCATCTTCTTCCTCGTCATCGTGCGAGTTCATCATCCTAACCATCGTGTAGTGAGCTAGGGAGGGTGAGGCTGCAGGGGATCTTCGCACACGCCCCTGTGTTCGAACCTTGAGGGTTTTGCGGAGCCCGAAATTCGACAGTAACCGCGAGCACGGCTTTCCGAAAGATTTAACCCTGCAGGGGTGCTCCAACTCATCCATCACAAACTAACCACACGCCGCGGGAATAACCTCGACCACGAATCCTGTGATTTCCTAGGCAATTTTGTTGGAAAACCTCAACCTCGAGATGGCCCGAAGTATAATCAGAATTCCTCGTGCAAGACATTCGAGAAAGGAAAAACAAGTCCAGCAAGACCGCCCGACGTGTCGACGAAGCCGATAGGAGCCGCGTATCTCGTTCTCAGGACACGGCCGGATGAGCACTACGTATAGTGGCCTGATAGACATCCCTCGAGTTGCCCCGAGGTGGCCCCGCAAGTGGCTCTGGGTTGGGCCAACACTCATGAGGAGCACTGGCCCGGGTTGTTGTTTAATTATCCATGGGGTAGCTAAGCCCTATGCATTTTTATTAAGTTGATTAGCAAATGTAGTACCAAAGTTGGGTCTTGCCAGACAAGTTTTAATCTAAAACGAATGGTCAAGGGGTCCCCATAACAACCCCGAGCATGTTAGGAGCGCAAAATATGGAATATAACACCGGTACTCGGAACTAGTGCGCCAAAAGCAGAACAAAACACCGGGCAAAAGGCCAAGCCTTCCGCCGTTGCCAGATATATATATGTGCATTAATTTAAATAACAGTAAATAGAGTGATATAACCAAAATCCATGTTGACACATGGAAAAGCTTGCACCTGCAACTAGCAACGCTATAAGATAAGGGCTGAGCGGCGGTAACGAAGCCAATCAATGTTTTTGCTAGGTAGTGGAGGGGTTAGAGGCTTTCATGGCAATTTAGGAGGCTGACAGTTTAAGTGGTAGGTAACGAAAACATAACGGTAAAAGCGAGACATCTAGCATGGCAAAAATAGTGTCGGGATCCGGGTATGATCATCTTGCCTGCTGGGTCTTCAGAGGGACAAAGAGTTGGGTCCTCGTAGTTGTACTCTCCTGGATCCTCGTACTCAGGCTCGACACTTGCGTCTACCCGAAGAGAAACAACACCTAATAAACATACAAATAAGGTGCAATGCACAAACAAAATGATGCATGACCAAGTTGAAGTGTTGAACATGGCAACCTAAACTAGTCAAGTTTCTCATGCAATTATTAAGTTCTTTAGTATTCTGGACATAACCTCAATATTAGTTATCTGAACATGCATAATCATGGCAAATATGAATGCATCATGCAAAATCGATGCAAATGCATATGTAGAACGTTGCAAACGGAGTAACGTAGCTCACGGTACACTCCCGGCAAGATACGAACGTTAACGGAGACAAAAACAAAGATGAGGGAGGCCATGGGCTATTCCTTGGTATTCCAAGGATGCCACTGGATAGGAAATGAAAATTTATCAAGAATAGAGCTAAAGATCAAGCAAAACAATGGAGTATAGCACCCACAAGCCACAAAACAATGAAACACACAATCTGTCCACAAACAACAACATGTCATCTTGTAACACACATAACCAGAGCTACAGCAGGTTTCAAATCACAATCAAGGCATGGACACTAAGTATACATCATGCACAACAATTCATCTATCTATAGCAACATGAAAGGAAGCATGGATCAATGGCAATGAAGCTCACAAGATGGCATGTTGAATCAGTTTTTAGAGACTTAGTGAAAATTCCAGTTTTCCAGAATCTGAGTTAACATGATAGCAACTTGACAGCAACTTTTATATATGCTACAGGAACTTTCATGGCATGAAAATCAACAGGTTGTATAGGGCGACATGTACCTCAATTAATTGCTTTATGGCAACATCAAAACATGCATGTATCAATGGGTACCATCCTCACAATAGGACATATTGAAATTAGCAGATTCACAGACTTAGTGAAATTTAGCAAGGGGCAAACAGGGCACTTGTTAACAGAATAGCAAGTTGACAGCATGTTTTACCTATGATGCAATAGTCTAATCCACAAGATCTTGGCACACATCTACAGAGGATACCAAGCACAACAATTCATGTCATGGTGCCAACTCCAAAGGAACAATATATACATGGGAATCATCTAGATAACATGGCAACAAAATAACAGATTCCCAACACTTAGAATATTTTGGGCATGTGAAAACAGAATTTTAGTGGCAAGTTAACATCAAGTTTCCCACTCCTAGCATGAACTATCATGGCATGCAAAAATACCAAGGGCTAGCACTTACACAAATGAGCATATTTCCTGTTGACAAATTCATCATATATTGCAAGGATTAAATCATGTGAAAAGACAATATGGCACAATATCACAAAATAACATTTTTGCAAACATGTCCAAATGACAAAACCAACAACACCATTGGATTCACTGAATTTTTCTACCCCAAAATCATATATCACATGCCTATCTTCCTATTGGTAAGTATCACATTATTGCAATCACAAAAACAAGAATTCACTTATAGTCACTCATATGTCAAATTTGGCATGTACTAGGTTAATGCCAGAAATGGAATAGGACAAAACAGACATGTTTCCTAAAACACAAATAACTCAGAAAATCACAAAACAAAGAAAACAAAATGTGAAAAAAGGGGCCTACCTGGCAGTGAGCCAGGGACCCTGTGGGCTGACTGGTGGGCCATGGGCCCACTGTCATACACAGCAGGAAATAAATGGAAAAAGAGGGAGGAGCCGTTGTTCGAACCTGGGTCTCCTTGGGGTGGATCGGGGGCTCGGCCAGCTGAGCTGGGTCGGGTGGCTTGACAGAGGAGGGGCGTAGCACCATATGAGCTAGCCCCACGAAAGGCCGGGGTTCCTGCTCCAGACCAGAGAAGTTGACCACGACGGCGCCGGCGACAATGGCGACGGCAGGTCTCGGCACTCAACGGCGGGCGTGCGGGATCTCAAGGGGGGTCCGTTTCCCTAACTAGCGTGGAGCAAGGGGGAGCAAGGCGGCGCGAGGAGCTCGTTGCTCTCGGCCATGGGAGCGGCGAGGCGAGCGCTAACAGCCTGCGGGAAGCACGCGGGACGGCAAGGCGAGCGCGCGGCGACCCTCGGGAGCGAGCTGGGGCACGGCCAGCTGGGCGTGGTGCGGACTAACGCCTCCACGTCAACACCACAGCACACACAACAAAAAGGAAGCACCTTGGGACAGAGCTCGGAGAACACGACGGCGGCATGGCTCTAGCGGCGGCTACGGTCATCTAGCGGCGGAAGAAAAAGGCTAGAATGGGGAGCTGCTCACCCAATGCTCTTCGGGCTTGCAGACGAGGCCGGGGAAGGGCTGGAGATGAAGCGGACGGCGACGGAGCGCGGCGAGGGACTCCCGGTCTGCGAGGATGACGATGAAGAGGCCGCTCTCCACCTCCTAGCCCCGAGAACAGGTCGAGGGAGACACTGGGGCTCTCCTGGACATCCTCGAAGGAACGGAGGCAGCCGCCGGAGACGATGATGGCGACGGGAACGACCGGCCGGGCTCTGCTTCTCTCTGTACTCTCTCTGAATCTCTCTCACTCTCTGAACATACCAGGAGGAAGGATGGGAAAGGAGAGAGGTGGCGGCGTTGTGGGAGGAAGGAGGAAACCCTAGGAGAGGTGCGCATGTCGAGGGGCTTTAAAGGAGGGGAGGAGGGACGACGCCCTCGACGTCCATGAGCTCACGGCAAGGTGAGCTGCTCTCTACTTCAGAGCGCGGGAGGGAGACGACGTCAGGGGGGCAGGAGACCGTCAGGAGGGGGAACTGGGCTGCGGGAGCGAGGAGATGGGCCAGGAAAGGGGAGACCAAGGCCCACGCGGTGCTCTCTTTCTTGAAAATAAAACAAGCCCTATGCGTTTATTAATAAAAATAGACAAAAGAAATAAAGAACCAGAGAGAAGGAACAGAATTTTTGGAAAACCAAAATATATTTGCACTCACAAAAATGAGTCCTATTTAGTAAAAATGGTCTTGGCATTTTTAGAGCAATTAAAATAACTCACTAAAATACCAATTGGATTCTGTTCTTGCAAGATATAGAAAGTAATAATTTTCAGACAGGGAACAAAGCTATCTTAACATGCATAACATAATATTTTGGAGAGAAGCAACATTTTTAAAGATTTTAATTAGCAAGTGGAAAAATCGCATGTAGTATTTATTTGAAAAGAGAGGTTGGGATAGTTTATATAGAAGGTTGAGGACAGGGATATCACAAGGGCATCCTAGGTTGCAAGAACTCATACCACACTCATAACTACAACACCACATCACAAGCATGACAAAACATGAATGATGACATGATGATTATGATGCCATGATGCAAATCTCATGAAGCAAAACTATTCTGACTCAAACACATGAGGCACAACATGAAGGTTCCACACAAAAATATATTACAAATGGCAAGGGGATGCACTTGGGCTGTTACAGGTTATTATGCTGATTGCCCTCGCCAGGATGCTGCCCATTGCCATGATTTCCCTCATGTTGAAAACCAGCCCCCGGGCCACCTTGTGACCCACCAGGTCCATGCTGACCCGGGTGTCCTCCACAATTACCTCCTGGATTATTATGGAAAGCTTGGTTACGGAACTCTTGCATGATATAACAATTCTCCCACGAGTGGGTAGCCGACTTATCCTGGGTGCTGTGCTTAGGGCAAGGTGCTTTAAGCACATCCTCATAATTGTGAGGCTTATTCCCATTGTAAGCCCCTCGGGGGTGACCATTGCGGCGTTGATTCTTGAAACCCATGTTAGTATTGGCCACAAAATTTGCCCGCCATCAGGCTGCTTCCGCTTATTATTTTGAGCCCCCTGGTTACCACCATGACCTTGCTGGCCTTTTCCTCCTTCAACCTTTTTTCCTTCGGTGATCTTGTCCTCATCTGAGCCGGGATCCTTCGTGCTATCTGACTCGGCATATCTGGTTAGGACATCCATTAAGTCGCCCATGTCTTGTACCTTTTGCTTGAGCCGTCCGAGCTTCTGAACCAACGGCTGGAAGTGACAGTTCTTTTCCAATATTAGGACTGCTTGAGCCGCCGTGATGCTGTCTGATGAGTGGATAAACTCTGCGACCCGGCGGGTCCAATGGTGGGCCGACTTGTCCACTCACTGAACGCGATGATGTAGGTCTAATATTGTCATAGGCTTCTTGCAGGTTCCTTGGAAATTCTTGATGAACCGCTCTTTCAGCTTAGCCCATGTGTTGACGGAGTTAGGCGGCAAGTTTTTCAGCCACGTCCAAGCCGGTCCTTCCAACATCATGGTTAAGTACTTGGCACATACAGTGTCACTGACATCCAGCATATCCATCGCCAACTCATAACTTTCGATCTAGGATGTCGACTCAAGATTTGCCGTGTAATTTGGCACCTTACGAGGCCCCTTGAAGTCTTTGGGCATGTGCTCGGCGTGGAGTGCCGGGGATAAGCATGGTATCCCAATTGTCCTAATGTTGGTCCTAGCCCCCAAACTCGCCGGCTGAGGGTGAAGCTGTTGAATCACCCGTGCTGCCGCTTCCGCTTCTGCCTGTCGTGCGCCTCTAGCTGCATCAACAACTACCTGGGCATGTGACGGCATTGGACGGGTTGGGGAGACCTGAGGCTGTTGCCTTCGCCCACGGTTGGAAACGGCCGGGGACTCCACATGATGGCCCTTGCTAGCATAGGGAGTGGAATGCATCCGATCCCGACTATATGAGTATTGTGCCTGCTGTACCACAGCTGTTTTTAGCATCTTGATAGCGTTTCTAGCCTCAACCTCAACGGGGGAGTTTCCGTTAATAGGCAGTGCTTCCAAATTCCGCGTTGCTGCTAGCATGTTGTCAACAGGATTGGAAAAGTGGCCCCGCAGAGTTTGGAATCATCGAGGCGGGGAATGAGCCGGCGGGGGTTGAGCCGGTTCCTCTTACCGATTCCTAGGTTGTTGAACAGTTCCTGGTGTCTGTTGTGGGGTATTAAAAAGCTGTTGTGGCTCAAGGTTCGGAGGGAGCCCGCGGTGGCGTCTTCTCTCGTAAACCGCCTCCGATGCTTCCCTCTGAACTCCTAACCGCCAGGCCTCGGCCTTAAGGCGTTCCGTCTCTTGATGTATGCGAGCCTGCAACTCCGCCATTCGCGCGTTTTCAGCGTCAATCTCCTTCTGCACCTCAACTATCTGGCTACGCAGTTTGGTTAGTTCCACATTGCGCTCTTCCTGATTTTCTGCAGTAACTAGGGTGTCCATGAGTTTTGCCATCTCGGCCATGAGATCGGTCATGGCTTGAGCCGTCGTTTTGGTTGTCCCGCCAGAACCTCTAGCTACGGCTGGATCTGGAACCGTCGTAGCTCCTGCCATGTAGACGGCGACTTGGCATGGCGACTCGTCGTATTCCCCAGGGGCCTCAGTTTCCAACGAGCCCCCAAGTCCGCCATCATAAAGAGGACAGATCGATTCCGTATCTCCCATGGATGACCCGCCGTCCGAGTTGATGAGGACGTTCTCGCTGGAAGCCGGCTCATCCAAAAGGCTGATTCCTTGCGTGAAACCAACAAAGACATGACGACAACCGCCCTGGTGTTGACTGGCTTGGGTGCTCCGAGCCGGCTAATCGATGTTG
Organism: Elymus sibiricus; assembly: GCA_039707655.1. Lineage (NCBI taxonomy): Eukaryota > Viridiplantae > Streptophyta > Magnoliopsida > Poales > Poaceae > Elymus > Elymus sibiricus. The sequence goes on from CM077663.1 coordinate 208,854,489, forward strand.
ATGTTGATGTCTGACTCGAGGGTCTCCAAACCAATATCTCCCACGAGAACTCGAAGCCCGCGTTCGATCGAGTCAGCTTTGATGCTCCAACCCGGTTCGTTGACGTAGATCTTGTCGCGGCGGCTCTTGATCATCTGATCACCCGCAAACTTCCCAAATCCTAGAAGGATTCCCTTCAAAAACTCAACTCCACCGGGCGAAGGCCTCACGGTGGGCGCCAACTGTCATGGTTTTGTCAACCCGGCAGATGTCCTCGTAAAAGGAATTAGGTGTGAGGCCATCGCCGATAGGTGGCGACTTGAAGGGGTTGAATGAAAGAGAGAGTCGGGTTTACCCAGGTTCGGCCCCTCCGATGGAGGTAATATCCTACGTCCTGCTTTGTGTGTATTTGATGGATAGATCTCGATTGATAGGGTGCGGAATCGCTAACCTATCTATCGAGAGATTGTAACTTGAGTCTTTCGGTCCTAGGGGCCTGCCTTTATATACAGGTTAAGCCCTAGGGTTTACAATAGAGTGCGGGTCATATCGTGACCCGTAACCTACAATGTCTCTAACCTGTCTTGCACCCTAAGCAAGGAAATCTGGCTGGCGTCTTGAGCTTTGTGGGCCTTGAGCCGCCATATTCAAATATTGGGCCGCCTAGCGACTTTAGTCAGCCACCACCCCGCTTGCCTCATCTCCGTGATACGGCCTATCTTGAACTTGATCGTGGAGCTATCAATATGTCAACCCGGCCCAATAGGGTGGGTTACACCATGAAGTTATATCCCAGACAGCACTTTTGCCCTCCGGTGGAGCGATTCCGCCGGGGGAACTTCCCTCCCGGAGGGGGAAGTCGAAGCCATCGTCATCACCAACACCCCTCTCATCTTTGGGAGGCCAATCTTCAGCAATATCTTCAACAGAACCATCACCTCTCAAACCCTAGTTCATCTCTTGTGTTCAATCTTTGTACCAGAACCTCCGATTGATACCAGTGGGTGACTAGTAGTGTTGATTACATCTTGTAGTTGATTACTATATGGTTTATTTGGTGGAAGATTATATGTTCATATCCATTATGCTATTCAATACCCCTCTGATCTTGAGCATGAATATTATTTGTGAGTAGTTACCTTTGTTCTTGAGGTCATGGGAGAAGTCATGTTGCAAGTAATCATGTGAATTTGGTATGTGTTCGATATTTTGATGATATGTATGTTGTGATTCCCTTAGTGGTGTCATGTGATTGTCGACTACATGACACTTCACCATCCTTGAGCCTAAGGGAATGCATTGTGGAGTAGTTATTAGATGATGGGTTGCTAGAGTGACAGAAGCTTAAACCCTAGTTTATGCGCTACTTCGTAAGGGGCTGATTTGGATCCAAACATTTAATGCTATGGTTAGATTTTATATTAATACTTTTTTCGTAGTTGCGGATGCTTGCGAGGGGGTTAATCATAAGTGGGAGGTTGTTCAAGTAAGAACAGCACCCAAGCAAAAATTCTTCTATGATTTAAGACATTACTTTTGGGATGACCCACATCTCTATAAAGAAGGAGTAGATGGTATTATTAGACTTTGTGTACCTGAGCATGAACAGGAACAAATCCTACGGAAATGTCATTCTGAAGCTTATGGAGGACATCATGTGGGAGATAGAACTGCTCACAAGGTATTGCAATCTGGTTTTTATTCGCCTACTCTCTTCAAGGATGCCCGTAAGTTTGTCTTGTCTTGTGATGAATGTCAAAGAATTGGTAATATCGGTAAGCGTCAGGAAATGCCTATGAATTATTCACTTGTTGTTGAACCATTTGATGTTTGGGGTTTTGATTATATGGGACCTTTTCCTTCCTCTAACGGGTATACTCATATTTTGGTTGCCGATGATTATGTCACTAAGTGGGTAGAAGCTATTCCAACTAGTAGTGCTGATCACAACACCTCTATTAAAATGCTTAAAGAAGTTATCTTCCCGAGGTTTGGAGTCCCTAGGTACTTAATGTCTGATGGTGGTTCACACTTTATTCATGGTGTTTTTTGTAAGTTGCTTGCTAAATATGATGTTAACCATAGAATTGCATCACCCTATCATCCTCAATCTAGTGGTCAAGTTGAACTTAGCAATAGAGAAATAAAATTGATATTACGAAAAGCTATCAATAGGTCTCGGAAGAATTGGTCTAAGAAACTAGATGATGCACTTTGGGCCTATAGAACAGCTTATAAAAATCCTATGGGTATGTCTCCATACAAAATGGTATATTGAAAAGCTTGTCATTTGCCTCTAGAGTTAGAACACAAAGCCTTTTGGGAAATTAAAGAACTCAATTATGATTTCAAACTTGCCGGTGAGAAGAGGCTATTTGATATTAGCTCACTAGATGAATGGAGAACCCAAGCCTATGAAAATGCCAAACTATTCAAAGAAAAAGTAAGAAAGATGGCATGACAAGAGAATCCAAAAGCGGGAATTCAAAATAGGAGACTATGTTTTTTGTTCAACTCTCGTTTAAGATTTTTTGCAGGTAAGTTCCTCTCCAAATGGGAAGGACAATATATTGTCGAAGAGATTTATCGTTCTGGAGCTATCAAGATTAATAATGCCGAAGGTACTAACCCGAAGATGGTCAATGGACAAAGAATTAAGCACTATATCTTAGGTACGCCTATTAACGTTGAAAGCAATGTTATCCAAACCATGACACCGGAGGAACACATAAAAGAAACCTTCCGGAACACTCCAGAATTCTGAAAAATAGGAGGTACGTGATACGGTAAGTAAACGGACTCCGAAAAATTCGCAAAAATATTTTCTGTCAGTTTTGGAATATTAGAAAAATTAGGAAAATAAGAAATAAATCGGAAGGCAACCGAGGTGAGCACGATACACCAGGGCGCGCCAGCCCTGCCAGGCGCGCCCTGGTGGGTTGTGCCCACCTCACACACCTTCCCGACTCCGTTTTCCTTCCATATGCGTGTTTCCCATGAATAAAATTCTCTATATATATCCCTGACAGTTTTGACGATCGCATCGCAGTAAAATCCTCTGTTCTTGTTTCGTGCGGTTTTCTCGTCAGATCTAGATCTCCATGGCTCCACCGACCTCCTCCAAGGACAAGTTCTTCAAGAAGGTCATCAACCCATACTTCCCGGAGGTGATGAAGCACCCTCAAGCCATTGAGATGCGTGAGGGGGTGCTCCACATCCGCGACGTTCAGGGACCTAAGAGGACCGGAAGCGTGGAGGCTAGGCTCGAGGCGGTGGAACAAGACATCTTCAAGTGCCAAAGGATGGTGGAGCGTGGACTTAGTGCCAATCACTTCATGATCACGGAATTCACTCGTGATCAGATGGTGGATGGCCGGTCTATGAAGGACACCTTCTCCACCCTCAACGAGCAAATCAATTTCCTGCAAAGTCAAGTTTATGATCTCCAAAACCAAGTTTTTTTAATATGAAGCAAGATTTAAAGGTATGAGTTTAGCTGCCAGCTGCAAGACTAAGGGGACTTTTGCATCAACTTTTGATGGTGAGCCCTTGCCCTGGAAGCTGGAGGACAAGCCTACCACTTCATCACCACCACCTTCTTCATCACCACCACCAAAGGAGACTTGAGCACACTGGTATGGGCATTCCCCTTGGCTTGAGCCAAGCTTGGGGGAGGTGCCCCGGTATCGTATCACCATCACTTTTATTCACCTTTACCTATTTTAGTTCGATCTTTAGTTTCCCTTTGATTTAGTTGAATAAAATTTTAGCATGATCTATTTTCATGTGTTAATTTTGTGGTCTATCTATCTATGTAATTGAGTGAGAGTTATATAATAAAGTTTGGTTTGAGCTTTTGCTTCTCTACTTTTTGCTGCAATCAAAATAAAAGGAAAGAGAAATAAATGAAAATAATCGTATGCTAATCTTATGGTAAGTAATGACATCACATAAGGAAAAGTATAAGTGGTAAAATTTGTTGGAGATTGACAAACATAGCATTGGTCAATAATGCAATGCATGAAAGAATTAATAAGGGAAGAGAAGATTCACATGCAAATACACTATCTTGGACATCTTTTATGATTGTGAGCCCCCATTAAATATTATATGTCAAAATTGTTGACGTTGGACAAGGAAGACAATGTAATGATTTATGTTTGTTCATATTCACATAGAGTTATATTTTCATAGATCCTTCAACATGTGGTGCTTTCTCAATATCTTTGCTAGCCAAAAATTCCGCACTAAGTAGAGATACTACTTGTGCATCCAAAAACCCAAAACCCAAATTCATGTTTTGAGAGTCCACCATACCTACCAACGGATCGAGTAAGATCCTTCAAGTAAGTTGTCATCGGTGCAATAAGGCAATAAAAATTGCTTCTGAACGTGTTTTGATCAATTAGTGTAAGAGAAAATTGAGCGCTATACGAACTTATGATGGCAAAGTAATAAAAGCGAAGGATTGCTTAATAAGAGAGAATTCCTTATTTGGCCCTTTCTTAAAATCCGCTTCCTTATTTGGCCCTAAAAAATGGTTTTCCTTATTTGTCCCTATATGTAAATTTTATTCCTTATTTGACACTTTCGTCCATTTTAAGCACTAACGATGTTAAATGTGACATGAAAAGACCATTTTGCCCCTATATTCTATTTAGTTGATTTCCTGCTAATTACACTAATACTCTACTAATATAATATAATTATGTTCTAGTAGGTCCAGTTCGATTGAGCACCTGGGTACATAACAATTGTATTGCATGTCATGTATACGGCAAAATAAAAAATGTACGTCCTGTATGTTCCACATGTACCACTATACAATGTTTTATTTTTGGCGATTCTGTATAGTTGCCAACCATTCTATTAGTTGTAGAAACTAGCACCAGCATAGTACAGTTGCCAACCATTCTATACTTGTGCTTAATACGTGGGGAGCTCGCCGGCTGGCTGGTTGTGCACGTATTTGCATACATACTCGCGCGCTTGCCGGACGAAGAATATAGGAATGTATTTGTAGGTACCGCCACCGTCCATGCCATATACATACTATATAGGTTAGACTTGTCCTTGGCCTCCAATACATGCATTCATAGTACATGAGGCAAAGCTAACCATGTCCATCGATCAGCTGGTGTAGGCACGTATCTATGTAGTGGTTGATTAGTTACATGGGTGTATCATGTTACTGATGTACATTATAGTACTAGTATCAGATTAGCAGCGTATTAGGTTTATTTGCACCAAACCACCTGAATACAATAACGGGGGCAAAATAGTCTTTTCATATCACATTTAACACTGTTGATGCTTAAAATGGACAAAAGTGTCAAATAAGGAATAAAATTTACATCCAGTATCAAATAAGGAAGAAAATATTTTTAGGGCCAAATAAGGAAGCAAATTTTAAGAAAGGGCCAAATAAGGAATTCTCTCGCATAATAAAGGTTGCTATCATAGGGGGCAATATAGCGTGACGTTCTTTTACATTACGGGATTGGGACCCTTCCTGAAAATATGATGAATTGTAGTTGCAAAGTTGACTGAGAACATAGTCTGTTGGTTTTCAATAAGGTTTATGCTTTATACTTCTATGTTGTGATGAATTGTTACTTGTTCATGAGAAGTTATATGATAAAAGTTATATGAATAAGTTTTATGATAAAGTTTGTTGATATTATGATAATAAGCATGATGCTACTATGTCCGTATTTTGGTTTTATCGACACCTCTCTCTCAAATCATGTGGACATTCTTTTCAATATCGGCTTTTCGCTTAAGGACAAGCGAGGTCTAAGCTTGGGGGAGTTGATACGTCCATTTTGCATCATGATTTCCTACTGTTATTTATTATGTTTTTTGAATAATAATGCTTTAGGGAGTGATTCTAATGCCTTTTCTCTCCTAATATGCAAGGTTTACACAAGGAGGGAGAACACCGGCAGATGGAATTCTGGATCTAAAAAAGCACATCAGAGTTACCTATTCTGCACATCTCCAAAGAAGCTGAAACTTTACGGAGAATATTTTTGGAATATATGAAAAATAATGGAGCAAATAACTACCGGAGGGGCCCACCTTGGTGGGTACAAGACACCGGGGCGCGCCAGGGCCCCCAGGCGCACCCTGGTGGGTGGTGCCCTCCTCAGCCCACCTCCGGTGCCCATCTTCTGGTATAAAGGGTCTTTTGACCTAGAAAAAATAAGGAGAGGACTTTCGGGACGGAACACCACCGTCTCGAGGCGGAACTTGGGCAGGAGCACTTTTGCCCTCCGGCGGAGCGATTCCGCAGGGGGAAGTTCCCTCCCGGAGGGGGAAATCGAAGCCATCGTCATCACCAACACCCCTCTCATCCTTGGGAGGCCAATCTTCATTAACATCTTCAACAGCACCGTCACCTCTCAAACCCTAGTTCATCTCTTGTGTTCAATCTTTGTACCGAAACCTCAGATTGGTACCTGTAGGTGACTAGTAGTGTTGATTACATCTTGTAGTTGATTACTATATGGTTTATTTTGTGGAAGATTATATGTTCAGATCCATTATGCTATTCAATACCCCTCTGATCTTGAGCATGAATATTATTTGTGAGTAGTTACCTTTTTTCTTGAGGTCACGGGAGAAGTCATGTTGCAAGTAATCATGTGAATTTGATATGTGTTCGATATTTTGATGATATGTATGTTGTGATTCCCTTAGTGGTGTCATGTGAACGTCGACTACATAACACTTCACCGTCCTTGGGCCTAAGGGAATGCATTGTGGAGTAGTTATTAGATGATGGGTTGCTAGAGTGACAAAAGCTTAAACCCTAGTTTATGCGCTACTTCGTAAGGGACTGGTTTGGATCCAAACGTTTAATGCTATGGTTAGATTTTATCTTAATACTTTTTTCATAGTTGCGGATGCTTGCGAGGGGGTTAATCATAAGTGGGAGGTTGTTCAAGTAAGAACAACACCCAAGCACCGGTCCACCCACATATCAAATTATCAAAGTAGCGAACACAAATCAAACCAACATGATAAAAGTGACTAGATGAAATTCCCGTGTACCCTCAAGAACACTTTGCCTATTACTAGAGACTGTTCTGGCCTATCCTTTGCCACAAAAGGATTGGGCTACCTAGCTGCACTTTATTTACCGTTACCGTTACTTGCTTGTCACCAATTATCTTGCTATCAAACTATCTGTTACCTACAATTTCAGTGCTTGCAGAAATTACCTTGCTGAAAACCGCTTGTCATTTCCTTCTGCTCCTCGTTGGGTTTGACACTCTTACTTATCGAAAGCACTATGATTGATCCCCTATACTTGTGGGTCATCACACGCTCCGGGGGCATGGGAACGGCGGTGGCCGCGAGCTCACCACGGTGCAGCCATAGCGCCACTCGGTCGATCATGGAGAAGGAGGGGCGAGCGAGCAGAGGGGTTTCTGAGGGGGCTAGGGTTTGCGGGGAAGAGAGAGAGCGTCGGGGGCTTTCTCTTATCCAGCCGCGGCTCTAGATAGTCGTGTGAGCGCGTGTCAGTGCTCATGGCGGGCGCCGGCCTTCTCCTGTCGCAGCAGAGGTAGGGGATAGGCCGGCCTTAGCGGGCCAGGCCAGCCTGTAGTAGCTTGGCCTAAGTGCCCAGTAGCTTTTTCCCTTTTATTTATTTTCCTTTCCTGCTTCTATTTAATTTCCAGCACCAAAGAACTTTTGTAAAAAAAAGAGCCACTTGGTCAAATATTAACTTTGTAAAATTTGACAGAGCCACAAATAGATTTGGGGCATTTTGAAAATGTTTGGATTTTACAAAAATGCAAAAGGCATTTATGAAATTGAATTAGCCACTTTTATAAATGTTTTAGAGGCACTAAAACACTTTATAAAATGTGAGTTACAATTTTATGAAAGCTTAGGAAATATTTGCAACCCATCCATGAATTTAGTTTTCAGGTTTGCAAAACTATTAAATCCACTTTTCAAATGAATTTGAATTGCAAAAGAAAATGAATTAAGATTTGATACCCATAAGCGATCAAACTTGGATTAGCAAAAGCATTAGCTTAACCTCCTGGGTTACTATTGCTTAATTACAAAGATCACTATAGCATGAATCCAGGGGTGTTACACAAGAGGTCGAGGTCGAGTCATCCGTAATTTCCAAAGTTCGGATCCGGGCCAGCGTCTCGTTCGACAGCGGGAGTTTGGTCGGACCAGCCTTTGATGTTTTCGCGGAGTTGATATCTGGTGCGCCGGCGCGGGGAGCGCGCCTGGCCAGGGTCGACCCCTGTTCTTAGGACGCCATGGTCGGATCCATGCTCTAAGCCGGATCCGGGATGGGTATCCCAGACACAAGGTCGGGGAGGTGTCCCGAAGTCAAGGCTTCGAGATTTCCGTGCTCGTCGGGTAAGGCCGAGAGTGCGGTGAGGACCAGATCGCCTTAGGGATCGGCGACATAAACTAGGTCGCCGAACTTGATTTCCTGATCCGGGACGAACCTCACGATCAGGCAAGGGTGATCAACCACCCCGGCAAGCGGAACAGTCTTGCCGAACGCAAAGGGTCGGCCGGGGACGAAGATATCCTCGGTGCCGAATCCATCACTGATGATTGAGCGAGCCATCAATCCTACTGGCGATCCCAAAGTGGAACTCTCAATGAAAGCATCAATCTCGGTGTCAAAAACGGCAGATCTTGAGTAGGGGGGCCCGAACTGAGGATCTTGGATCAATGGGTAACAGGAGATAAGGGAGACGGTATTTACCCAGGTTCGGGCCCTCTTGATGGAGGTAAAACCCTACGTCCCGCTTTGTTTGTATTGATGATGGAGTATCGAGTACAGAGTTGATCTACCTCGAGATCGTATGATGTGGTCTAAAACCCTAGGAGTAATGAACTTAATCTGCCCTACGGACTAAAACCTCTGGTTTATATAGACACCAGGGGTATCGAGGGTTGCACAATGTCGGTTACATCAGGGAAAGAACATGCCGAACTCATCATCATGTTCTTGGAGTACACGTCACGGCTTGAGAGATTTCCATCTGGGTTACTGCGTCATAGTCTTCGGGCCTCCATTGACAATCACAAAGCGGCCCATTGTCCGGCCCATAGAAATAGGCCGACAGCTCGAGGACCCCTTAATCTCGGACTCCTTCAACAACCACCTAGTTTTGTGAATCCTAAGAAACCTTATCATGTCTATAAGCTTCGTAAAGCTCTCTATGGTCTTAAGCAAGCCCTGCGAGCTTGGTACAAATGCTTAACGAAGTTTCTTATTGAAAAGGGTTTTGAAATTGGTAAAATTAACGCAACCTTGTTCACTAAAAGAGTTAGTGGTGAATTATTTGTGTGCCAAATTTATGTGGATGATATTATATTTGGATCTACTAACCCACATTTTAGTGAGAAATTTGGAAGGTTGATGTCCGAGAAGTATGAGATGTGTATGATGTGTGAGCTAAAAAAATTCCTTGGTTTGCAAATCAAGCAAACGAGAGAAGGAACATTCATCTCTCAGACCAAGTATACCAATGACTTGATCAAGATGTTCAACATGCAAGAGTGTAAAGGTATGAATACTCCTATGCCTACTAGTGGACATGTTGACCTCACCAAGGAGGACAAACCGGTTGATCAAAAGGTTTATCGATCAATGATCGGTTCATTGCTATATCTATGTTCCTATCGACCTGATATCATGCTTAGTGTGTGCATGTGCGCTCGATATCAAGCCGCTCCTAAAGAGTGTCATCTTAAGGCCGTGAAGAGAATTGTGAGATACTTGATACATACACCAAACTTTGGCATTTGGTATCCCAATGGATCTTCTTTTAACCTTGTTGGCTATTCCGATTCGGACTATGCCAGAGACAAGGTTGATAGAAAATCCACCTCGGGTACATGTCAATTTCTTGCTAGATGCCTTGTGTCTTGGTCTTCCAAGAAACAAAACTCGGTATCTCTATCTATCGCCGAAGCGGAATACATTGTCGCCAGATCATGTTGTGCGCAATTACTATGGATGACTCAAACTCTTAAGGATTATGGAATCCATGTGAAACATGTTCCACTCTTGTGTGATAATGAGAGTGCTATTAAAATTGCTCATAATCCCGTGCAACATTCTCGAACTAAACATATCACTACAGGAATCAGGTACTTTGCCGTCTGCCATGGCAGGCGGCAAAGGATAGGTTCACGGATGGCAAATACCTTTGCCGCTGCCAGCAAACGGCCCCACTTCCAGCACAGAAAACCACGGTAAAGGGATACTTTGCCGTCTGCATAAGTAAAGCGGACAACAAACACCTTTGCTGTCTGCCATACTGGCCTTACAGACGGCAAAGTGAGTGGATGGTATAGCACTGAGGTTAGCCCCGTTTGGTGGCTAACGGCAGCCTTTGCCGTCTGCCCATAGACGGCAAAGAGACAAGCTCCTTTGTCGTCTATCAGTGACGGAAAAGTGACCAAGTGGGTCAGCTGGCCTTAGGTGGCTATTGGCATACTTTGTCGTCTGCCAGCCGAAGGCAAAGTGACCAAATGGATCAGACCTTGTGCTCCCAGGTTGCACGGGTTGCTGCCACGTGACACCTTTGCCGTCGGTGGCAGACGGCAAAGTGCCCTTTGCCGTCGGTGGCAGACAGCAAAGTGCATGTATTACCCCTTTTATTCTATTTTTTGTTATATCCAAGCATTTTCACAGGCAAATATATCATATATATATATATATATATATATATATATATATATATTTCACAGGGCAAACAATGTGTGCAAGTTTCACAGCAAATATATGATATCCAACACATAAGAAACTATATCCCTGCCATATGGATATGATCATCCAACAGACATACCAAATCAAAACATATGTGCAAGTTTCACCATATTACAATAGTTTCATCCATACATACATAGTTTCATCCATATTACAATAGTTTCATACATAGGTAGCAAGTTTCACATTGTTCATCGATACAAAATCAAAACAAAAAGTAAACACAAGCACTCCATCAATGCAAGCTTCCGTGAAGTGAATCAACTCTGCAAAATGGGAAATAAGAAAGTTAGAAGAAGAAGACTAGAATAAGAAGAAGAAGAAAAGGAAGAAGAAGAAGAAGAGTTTTTCTTCTCTTTCTTTTTATCCTCTTGTTTTTCTTCTTATTATTGCTTATTTGTGTCATTTTAGATCTAACCTAGGTAATCATGCCATTTTTGACCCAACTAAGCTTATTGTGTCATTTTGGAAGAAAATAATCTAAGTATATGACATTTATTAGGTTAGCAAGGTTATTATGCCATTTTTGACCTAAGTAAGCTAATTATGCCATTTTTTACATAAGTAAGCTAAGTACAGGTCATTATTGAGCTAACCTAGGTAATTATGCCATTTTTGAGTTAACTAAGCTTATTATGTCATTGTGGAGGAAACAAAGCTAAGTATAGGCCATTTTAGAGCTAACATTGGTAAAATAGGTCATTTTGGAGCTAAGTAAGCTTATTATGTCATTTTGGAGGAAACAAAGCTAAATATAGGTCATTTTAGAGCTAACTTAGGTAAAATAGGTCATTTTGGAGCTAAGTAAGATTATTATGTCATTTTGGAGGAAAATAAGCTAAGTATATGACATTTATGAGCTTACCAAGGTTATTATGCCATTTTTGACCTAAGTAAGCTAATTATGCCATAAATGAACTAAATAAGATAAGTATAGGTGATCTTAGAGCTAACTTAGGTAAAATAGGTCATTTTGGAGCTAAGTAAGCTTATTATGTCATTTTGGAGGAAACAAAGCTAAGTATCGGTCATTTTAGAGGTAACTTAGGTAAAATAGGTAATTTTGGAGCTAAATAAGCTAAGTGTATGACATTTATGAGCTAACCAAGGTTATTATGCATTTTTTGACCTAAGTAAGCTAATTATGTCATAAATGAACTAAATAAGCTAAGTATAGGTCATTATGCATTTGTTAAGCAAAACACTAGAGAAAACTTACCGTCATCACGGAGGTGAAGCACCGGTGTTGCTCGTGCCGGTTACACCTGGAGAAGGTTCGTCCGATGCTTGTCTAGAGTTACGCTGCACCAAAGATCATTTCAATGTCTCGTTAGCATGATGTCACTCAAATGTTAAGACTAGTAACTAATGATCATTCAAATGAAACTCACTGTGGTCACCGGAGCAATGACTAGCATCGGCGGAGGGGTCTGACCGGTCTTGTTGCACACAGACTACACATTTGGTTTTGATAACAACAACAAAAACAAAGCCTTTAGTCCCAAACAAGTTGGGGTAGGCTAGAGGTGAAACCCATAAGATCTCGCGACCAACTCATGGTTCTGGCACATGGATAGCAAGCTTCCACACACCCATGTCCATGGCTAGTTCTTTGGTGATGCTCCAATCCTTCAGATCTCTCTTTACGGACTCTTCCCATGTCAAGTTCGGTCTACCCCGGCCTCTTTTTGACATTATCAGCATGCTTTAGCCATCCACTATACACTGGGGCTTCTGGAGGCCTGCGCTGAATATGCCCAAACCATCTCAGACGATGTTGGACAAGCTTCTCTTCAATTGGCGCTACCCCAACTCTATCTCATATATCATCACTCTGGATTCGGTCCTTCCTTGTGTGGCCACACATCCATCTCAACATGCGCATCTCCGCCACACCTAACTGTTCCACATGTCACCTTTTAGTCGGCCAACACTCAGCGCCATACAACATTGCGGGTCGAACCGCCGTCCTATAAAACTTGCTTTTTAGCTTTTGTGGCACCCTCTTGTCACAGAGAATGCCAGAAGCTTGGCGCTACTTCATCCATCCGGCTTTAATTCGATGGTTCACATCTTCATCGATATCCCCATCCTTCTGCAACATTGACCCCAAATATTGAAAGGTGTCCTTCTAAGGCACCACCTGCCCATCAAGGCTAACATCCTCCTCCTCCTCGTGCCTAGTAGTACGGAAAGAGCACCTCATGTACTCGGTTTTAGTCCGACTAAGTCTAAAACCTTTCGATTCCAAGGTTTGCCTCCATAACTCCAACTTCCTGTTGACCCCCATCCGACTCTCATCGACTAGCACCACATCGTCCGCAAAGAGCATACACCATGGGATATCTCCTTGTATATCCCTTGTGACCTCATCCATCACCAAGGCAAAAAGATAAGGGCTCAAAGCTGACCCTTGATGCAGTCTTATCTTAATCGGGAAGTCATCAGTGTCGCCATCACTTGTTAGAACACTTGTCACAACATTATCATACATGTCCTTGATGAGGGTAATGTACTTTGCTGGGACTTTGTGTTTCTCCAAGGCCCACCACATAACATTCCACGGTATCTTATCATAGGCCTTCTCCAAGTCAATGAACACCATATGCAGGTCCTTCTTTTGCTCCCTATATCTCTCCATAAGTTGTCATACCAAGAAAATGGCTTCCATGGTCGACCTCCCAGGCATGAAAACAAACTGATTTTTGGTCACGCTTGTCATTCTTCTTAAGCGGTGCTCAATGACTCTCTCCCATAGCTTCATTCTTTGGCTCATCAGTTTAATTCCACAGTAATTAGTACAACTCTGAACATCCCCCTTGTTCTTGAAGATTGGTACTAATATACTCCGTCTCCATTCTTCTGGCATCTTGTTTGCCCGAAAAATGAGGTTGAAAAGTTTGGTTAGTCATACTATCTCTATGTCCCCGAGGCCTCTCCACACCTCAATGGGGATACAATCAGGGCCCATCACCTTGCCTCCTTTCGTGCTCTTTAAAGCCTCCTTGACCTCCGACTCCTGGATTCACTGCACAAAACGCTTGCTAGTGTCATCAAAAGAGTCGTCCATATCAATGGTTGAGCTCTCACTCTCCCCATTGAACAGCTTGTCAAAGTACTCCCGCCATCTATGCTTAATCTCCTCGTTCTTCACCAGGAGTTGATCTGCTCCGTCCTTGATGCACTTGATTTGGTCAACATCCCTTGTCTTCCTCTCTAGGATCTTGGCCATCTTATAGATGTCACTTTCACCTTCCTTCGTGTCTAACCGTTGGTAGAGGTCCTCATACACCCGACCCCTTGCTTCACTCACAGCTCACTTTGCGGCCTTCTTTGCCATCTTGTACTTCACTCACATTTGGTTTTGACGAGTCAGTCATATTAGTTAGTAATGAAACAAACATTACGTGCATGATTTGTCTAACATGCAGAAGAAACTTACCACGAGGATATCATACATGGCCCGGTGAGCCGCGTCATTCCGTGCCCTCTCCTCCTCCAACAACCTAGTCGTCCTCTCCTCGAACTCCCTCTCCTTCTCTGCCGCCTGCCGGTCCCTATCCTCCAGAATCGCCTGGGTTGCCTCTCTCTCTTTTTGAAGAGCAGCCTGCAACACCACTCCTCGTTAGCATTGTAATCATAATCTGTCTAGGGGGGAGATTGAGTGGAATGACAAATACATGCCAACAACTGTATTGGGTTGCCGTCATACCAAACACATTGAACCCATCCATGTTGATGGCGACTCGAGGATGCCTTGGATCTGCCGCTTTATCCTTATGTAATGCATCGAAGTGCTTCCACACAAAAGTGTCTGAAGTGTGTACCAACATCCGATTCCCATCTGCATCTAGTTCGGTTCTTTTGCCCAATTTGTGTCATGTCATCTGTCTGGCCATCTCTTCGACCATGAAAAGACGTTGAAGTCTTGGTATGATTGGCATATACCGAAGAACATTAACGGGGATTTTGGTCTGACTCTTCTCACCCATACCGTTGTCTACCACAACATACCTAGAAGACTTACAAATGGGACAATAGTTCAAGTCCGCATACTCAAGCCTAAATAAGGCACATCCATTCTTACATGCATCTATCTTCTCATAGGGCATCTTAAGTACATGGAGGATTTTTTTCCGACTGGTACAGGTTTGCAGGCATTACATGGCCTTTGGGTAGAAAGCGTCCAAATAGTGTCATCATCGCGACGTAGCATTCTCTGCCCAAGTTGAATTGAGCCTTCAGAGCCATTACTTGTGCGATGGCATCCAGCTGACAAAGCTCGGTATGCTTGTGGAAAGGGCGTTTTGAAGACTCCAACATTTCATTGAAGGCCTTTGCAGATTCCTCCATCTCATCGTTCGAATCCCGAGCATCATCAAAGTCTTGCACCATGTCTTCGATCCTGGTACCATGCTCGTCGGTGCGATGACGAACCACCTCAGCTCTGGTACGTTGGGCAGACTCACCATGAAATGTCCACACCGTATAATCAGGCGTAAAACCCATCCTCTCCGGGTGTTTACCCATTACATCCTCTGTTTGCTTCTTAAAGTTGTCGCACCGACGACAGGGGCACCAGGTTTTTCTCTGGCCATTTGCAAATGCGGCTTTCACAAACCCCTTGGTTTTTGTTAACCATTCATTGGTCATGTCTTTCTGACTAGTGTGACCGGTGTACATCAACGCACGATCACTCATCTTGCCTAGTTACTAATTAAACACACAAGAAATATATATATTCATTAGTTAATCAAGTTTGTCAATTTTATTAGGTCCTAATCCCACCCGAGTACGTGTAGATTTTCCCATGCTCTGCTCCGGATCCGACACAAAATTTCGGCAGCACCTCCCCGTTGTTCTCCTGATAGACGTCTCGGCAAAAAGCCGAGAGAATGTGTACCCAGAGAACAACGGGGTGGCGCTGATGAAATTTTGCCTCAGACCAAAGTAGAGCACGGGAAACGAAACCCAATCTACACGTACTCGGGCTGTCCATGGATAACATGGACAGTTTGAAATGATGACGGTTGTAAATATTCAAAGACATGCATATCTATAGATGCCACCCTTTCGAACGGGAGACGCCTAGGTTACGAGACTTGACATGAAAATAAAATGAAGTGACATCGGCATGACAACCGGAACAGAGCAAATAGGGGAGGGTCGGGGAGGAGATGACAGTAGTGCTCACCACTAGACCGTGTAGGGGAGGTAGTCGCACGGGGAGGTCGTCGAACACCAGACCATCGAAGCGACGAAACAACGGCACATTTAAATCCACACGATCAACACGAATATTCAATCCCGATAGAAAAATCTCTCTATATATAACTACTTTTCCACTTCTATTTTCATCTTTTTCTCCTCTATTTCTTCTTCTCCTCCTCTTCTTCTGCTCCTCTTCTTCTTCCTTTTCTTCTCTTCTTCTTCTTCTTCTTCTTCTTCTTCTTCTTCTTCTTCTTCTTTTCTTCTTCTTCTTCTTTTCTTCTCCTCTTCTTCTTCTTCTCCTCTTCTTTTGTTTTTCCTTTTCTCCTCCTCCTCCTCCTCCTCCTCCTCATCTTCTTCTTCTTCTGCCTTCTTAGGCATAGACTTCTTGGGAGGCTCAACTGTCATAGTTGCCCTGGAGCTCTCTGGTGCTCTAGCTGACCCAGAGCTAGCATACTCCTTCTTGATAGTTGTCTTCTTCTTGGAAGTAGTGGCAGCAGTGGTGCTCTTGGCAGCAGCATCTTTCTTGGGCAGCTCCTCAGGGATGAAGTCCTCATCCTCCTCATCAGAATTGAGCTTCCTCCTTGCCCTGGTTGCAGCTTTGGGCAGATCAGGAGAGCTAGGAACATCATCATAGCTCCCCTCGGGACTAGTGCCTGAGCTCATGTCAACACTCTGCTCTCTGAGATCATTCTGAATGTCATCTGAACCTGACATCTCTGACCCTGTGAATAGAGTATAGAAGAGTGGAAGGAATGAGTCATCACAAAATGCAGACATTTTCAAAAGATTGAACCAAAATTTCTGAAGTTTTGCATTCTGCCCAATGTATGTCGGTGCAACCGAAGCAAATATTTCGGACCTACCGAGACAGACAGTCTCCATAACAGAAACTTGGCACCACTTTCGGTGAGACCGAAAATGGGCACTCGATTTCACCGAGACTGTTCTCAGTCGACCAGAAAAGTGAATCGGTGCTACCGATTCTTTTGCGTCGGTTCCACCAAGATTCATGTGGCGGACGGCAAAACCTAAAAAATCGTTCGTTCTCTATTCTACTGGAGTTTCTCGTGGATGAATCAATCTCAAATTGTGGATTATTGATGGAGAAGCCCTAATGCGCAAGAATCGGAGGTTGGAGCGCATGAGGGGGTGAAATCGTACCCTAGCTTGGTGACGACTTTGCTACGGCGACGACGGGGGAGAGGATTCCGTCGACGGCGGAGACTTCCAACGGCGGAGGCGCTCGGGAAGACGAAGGCGATGACCAAGGGCCTTGGTTCGGCAGCAAGGGTTTCGGACGGGGCGACGGTTGAAGAATAGATTTCAAAAGTCGGGTCCGCCTCTATATAAACCAATAGTTGTCGGTGACACCAGTTCTAACTTTTCGGTGTCACGAGTTCCTCAACTGTCTGCTGACAGGGAAACTCGGTGTAACCGAGAAGATGGAATCGGTGGTACTGAGATAGAAAACCAGATCAACCCTAGGCATTCGATGAGACCGAGATTTTGGGTTGGTTCCATCGAGATGCACTTGGGAGGTTTTAATGGTCAGTCCTTTGTCGATACGGAACTCCAAGTGCTCCTCACATAGAGAGATCGAAAAGTCTTTGTTCAAATTTTGTGATACAGCAAGAATAGAACATGAGGTAAGAAAGCATAGATGGCTAGAGAGTGGTCCTAGGCATTCTTGTCCATCCAATTGGCAAAAGAAAAATAAAAAGCCAAATAACAACAATTGGATGTCCTCGAAAGGATAAATAAATGCAGACCAACATGCTCACACAATAAGATGTCAAATGAAATCATGGCAAACATGCACATACATACTAGCATCTATCAAGCATTTTGGAGATGACGGAGTCATCTATATATGAGTATGTTGACTTAGGAGCCAAGTAAGAATACTTGATCATAGGTCATACTCATCGTTTAAGCATAAGTGGGGTTACCATTTTTACATAAAGCATTTAATGTTGTCACATACTATGAGATGCTTTAACTCAAGTCTTAGAGTAAAGCTCCCCCTTGATGTGACATCCCCCCATAGGAGGGATAAACTAACCTTGGGTTTTGTCGATGAAGACTTCATGTTGGTGAGGTAGTGGTGGATGCTCAAGGTTGATGAAGATCACCATGAGTTGGGAGCATCCTTGTTGTTTCCTTACTCTTCTCATCTACATGGGTTAGTCCCAACACACAAGAGACAAATACAAGGATATCTATGGGCATGGAGTGCAAAGCATGTGTGATGATGTCCATTGATTTGTTGATTACCTTGTCCCTTGCTTACCTTTGAGGGAATGTGTGACTCCTTGAACTATTGCATGTTGTTGATGTTGATTGCAACTAGTTCTTGCCAATAATGAATGTGAGTGAATTTCATTGGCGGAGTCACCCCTCAAGAACTTCTCTAGTTCTTCTTCTTGGGGACCCACATCAACTTGATGGGGATCCTTGGTGTTGAAGTGGCCCTTGTAGAAGTTGAGCTTGAAGTTGCCTTGGGAACCCACTCCACCAAAGCTTGGGATTCATATTCATATGAGTCAATGTCCTCTTGAAGCTTGTTCTTGCCCTTGAGCTTGTGGTCTTGTGGTGGAAGGTCATCTTGAAAGCTTGTTCCCTTGGGCAGAGTATGTTCATACTTCTCCTTTTGAGGAACAAACTTTGGCGGGGGGTATTGACCTTCTTCCCATTCAACTCCATTAGCGTTGAAATAGCCAATGCCATGGTTCTTCCGGTATCCTCCGTGCTTGCGTACAATTTCACAAATTGCTTACACCCGGCAAGACTCTTGTAGATACCTTTCTCTATAATTCCTTTCAATAAAGCGTTTTCTTGCTCAAGTGTACCATGTCTAAGAGAATCATCATTAGTGGAATCAATAGAACTACTAGAAGCAACATCATTAGATTTAGCATTTTTATTGTTGCTACTAGATGAAGAACCTTTCTTGCCTTTGTTACTAGTTTGTCTAGATTTAACTTGTGGCATGAATGTAGACAAGAGTAATCGTTTGGCAAGATAAGATGAAGTCTTCTTTCGGAGATCGTCATTGATAGCTTTAAGAAACTCATGCTCTTGCTCCAAGGTGAGCTTCTCGAAGCGTAGCTTCTCATGAGTCCTTACAAGCTCTCTATGATCTTCGAGAGTAGATTCATAGGCTAACTTAAGAGTGTTTAATTCTTTAGTTAGTTGTTCTATTTTCATCTTATCATCATCAAACGGCTTATCTTGGCTAACATGAGATTTATCAAGTTCATTTTGACTAACATCACTAGTTTTATCAAAGTGCAAGTCGTCAGCACAAAGTAAATCATCTTCATCACTATCGAAATCAAGATACTCGAGGTGTGATACCTTGGAGCCTTTAGCCATGAAGCAACTTCCACTCCCTTCATTTGGTGAATCAATTAGATCATAGGAGTTGGTAGTCACTAGTGCAAGTCCGGAAACACCTTCATCTTGACTATAGTCGGAGTTGGAGTGATAGCTTCTCTCGGAGTTGTTGTCGGAGTCGGAGCTAGAAACCGATTCACCAACATGAGCTTGATGTCTTCTTCTTGTGTAGCTCTTGGTGTACTTGTCCTTCTTCTCCGAGTCCCTACTTATCCTTGAGGGTATTCATTCATAACAATCATCTCTACTCCTTCTCTCTCTTTGAGGTGATTCATTCCTTGAGCTTCGTCTTCTAGGTGACTCTTCTCTTCCTCTGTAGGGAGCCGTGCACTCATTTGAGTAGTGTCCGGGCTTCCCACAATTGTAGCAGTTTCGGTCATGACTTGACGAACGTTTCTCTTCATATCTTGAGTTGGAGCTTCGTTCTTTGCCTCTATTCTTGTAGAACTTGTTGAATTTCTTGACCATGAGGCTTATCTCTTCATTGGTGACAAGGTTGTCGCTTGAAGTTGCGGGAGCATCACTTGTGGCTTTGTAAGCACCGCTAGACTTGTTGTGAAGCTCTTCTTGGTCTTTGAGTGTCATCTCATGAGCAACAATCCTTCCAATGACTTCCGTAGGCTTGAGATCTTTGTAGTTGGGCATCATTTGGATCAATGTACACACGGTGTCGTATCTCTCATCCAAAGCTCTAAGTATCTTCTTGATGATGAATTTGTCGGTCATTTCTTTGCTTCCTAAGCCGGCAATCTCATTTGTGATGAGAGCTAGCCTAGAGTACATCTATGCGACTCCTTCACCATCCTTCATCTTGAACTTGTCAAGCTGACTTTGAAGAACATCCAACTTCGATTCTCTCACGGATTCGGTACCTTCGTGCATATCAACCAAAGTATCCCAAATCTCTTTTGCATTCTCAATACAGATGATTTTGTTGAATTCTTCGGGGCATAGGCAGTTGAAGAGAATGTCACATGCTTGAGCGCTGTATTGTAACATCTTCAATTCATCCACGGTCGCTTCACGATCCGGTTCCTTTCCATCACCAACGAATTCACCTTGCAAGCCAACACGAACAACAGCCCAAACGGCAGGGTTATGACCAAGAATATGCATTTTCATTTTGTGCTTCCAACTAGCAAAATTAGTGCCATCAAAGTACGGACCTCTACGGTGATAATTTCCCTCACTAGACGCCATACTCTCCTAGGTTGTGAGACCAATGCAATGGAGACCAAAGCTCTGATACCACTTGTAGGACCGAAAGTATGTCTAGAGGGGGGGTGATTAGACAACTTGACCAAATAAAAATTCTACCTTTTCCCAATTTTAAGTGTTGGCAGATTTTACCAATGATAGCAAGTCAAGCACACCCTACACATGCATGTCTAAGAGTATAGCAGCGGAAAGTAACAACAAGCATATGTAGTAGAGGGTAGGAAGGAAGATCAAACGCAATTTGTAGACACGAAGATTTTTCCCGTGGTTCCGATAGGTGGTGCTATCGTACATCCACGTTTATGGAGTCTTCAGCCCACGGAGGGTAACGGTCGCGAGAGTCCATGGAGGGCTCCACCCATAAGGGTCCACGAAGTAGCAACCTTGACTATTCCATAACGGCTTCTGTCCACGAAGGACTAGCCTCACTATGGGTAGATATTCACGAAGTAGGCGATCTCCTTACCCGTACAAACTTCTTGGTTCAACTCCACAACACGAAGTAGGAGGCTCCCAAGCGACACCTAACCAATCTAGGAGGCACCACCCTCCAAAAGGTAATAGGCTCGGCAATGTCGATGAACTCTTGCTCTTGTGCTTCAAGATGATAGACTCCTCAACACACAATCACTCTCTCACAGATTTGGCTATGGTGGAAGAGATTGATTTGGTGGAAAGCAACTTGGGGAGGCTAGAGATCAAGATTCATAGGGTAGGAATGGAATGGCTTGATCTGAACACACAAGTAGGTGGCTCTCTCTCAGAAAATTGGATGGGGCAAGTATGGAATAGTTCTAAGTGCTTCTCTTTCGAGTGGGTGGTGGTGAAGGGGTATATATACGCATCCCCAAAAATCCAACCATTACACCTAAAGTGACCAACTCGGTGACACCGATGTGTGAATCTCGGTGGTACCGAAGTGATCAAAAGGCAGTAACTTTTGAATCTCGGTGAGACCGATATATAATTCTCGGTGGTACCGATTAGGTGACCAACAGTCAGATTGCACAACTCGGTGACGCCAATTTTCACATCTCGGTGGTACCGATTCTTGACCATGACTTACCAGAGAGTTGGTCCAGAAACTCGGTGGTACCGATTCACAATTCTCGGTGGTACCGATTCTTGTGAATGGCTATCCAGAGAGTTGGTCCAAAAACTCGGTGAGACCGACTGGCAAAACTCGGTGGTACCAAAGACTGAAAATAACTAAACAGAAAGTTGGCAACTGAACTCGGTGGCACCGAAGTGGAATCGGTTGCACCGATGTGCTAGGGTTTGGCATGGGTCTGTCTGATTTTGGTAATCAGTGTCACCGAGTGGGAATTGTTGGTTGCACCGAATTTGGATATTTGGCTTTGGACAGACTTTTGTGGAAGAGCTTGTGGGTGTTTTTGGTGACTATCTCTTGTGCACGTGGAGCATCTTGTTCACCAACAGTACCTTACCCCCTTTTAATAGTATTGGCTTTCCTATGGACTCAAAGTGATTTCTCACAAAGTAAAATGTAGAGACTTCTTGCTTGAAGCTTTGCCAATCCATTTCCTTGCATCTTGGGGTTTCTCCACAATCCTTTTGCCATCCCTATCATTGAACTTTTCTTGAAATATACTTAGTGGAAAACATTAGTTCAATGACATATATGTTGATATTAATTACCAAAACCACCAAGGGAGCAAATGTGCTTTCACGCGCTCGCCGGACCTCCTGCTCCCGCCGGTCGTTGCCCCCGTTGACCTGCAGCGCGCCATGGCCTCCTGTGGTTGTCAGGAGGACGAGCATGAGGTCGTGCGCCCGCTGCCAGGCCGCCTCGCCCGTTGTGGGCCTCGCCCTCCCGCACGTGGGCCTCGCCTTGCCCATCATCTCCAAGGCCCGGCCCATGGTGAGCTTCCCCCGAGCCCACCACTATTGGCGCTATCTCGTGCCCTAGGCACTACGTAGCTATGTTGCGCTCAGCCCAGAAATTCGGCCCATAACCTGTTTTTTTAGCTCTGCGAATTTATCTATTACCCACGGATTTACAGTTTTACAGAAAAACCCCCTAACTTCATGCATATAATAACTCAACATCCGTACATCGGATTAAAATAAATTATGTATGTAAAATGCTTAGAATTTTGTGTAGTTTAATAATTTCCAACTTCCATGCATGTTTAAAATGTTTAAACCTGCTGTTTGCATTAATTTGCATAATTGCCATGCTAAATGTTTTATTTCATAACTACAAAACCGTAGCTCTGATAAAAATGTTCCACATATGTAACTTGACTAGAAAATCATGTAGAATCTCATGGCACACTTTATTTTCGTGTTTAACAACTATAAAATATGGTTAGTACAGATCTGGACCAAATTCTAAATATGCATATGGGGTCGTTTCGGAAATGTTATATGTTGCTTTCGGCCTCATTTAAAATGCCTAGATGTAGTTGTTTATGCTTCACCTCTTGCCATGATTAACAACATTTAAAATGATTGTTTAGTTAAAACAACATTAACCGCATTCCTCTTAATATGGAAAGTTATTATTTTGTTATATGTATGACCTCCTTCTCCATTTAAAATTGCTTAATTCCTTCTTCACCTTATGCCATGACCACCCATGTTATACAACATTTAATATTGATGAGTACCTAAACGAGAGTGAACTAAATGAATCGAATGTGGAGCTTCGTCAATATGTAACTCGTTGCATATTGAACTTCACTTAATTTGTAGTGTTTGATTGTTATGCTTGCCATGCCATGCATAATTAAACCGGACATGCATCATATTTGTGTGTGCATCATGTCATGCATATGTTGTGGTGTTTTATCGTGTGTTGATTGTTTGTGTTCGGATTGCTTCTTCCCGATAGAGTTCCGAAAGCGTTCGGAGTGTGAGGATTCGTTCGACTACGTTGGCTCGTCTTCTTCACGGATTCATTCTTCTTCCAAGCGGGATCTCAGGCAAGATGACCATTTCCCTGGATACCATTACTATCATTGCCATGCTAGATGTCTCATTTCTATCGCTTGTCTCGCTACCTACCACGTGTTTGTCAAGCCTCCCAAATGCCATGATAAGCCTCTAACCCTCCACATCCCAGCAAACCATTGTTTGGCTATGTTACCGCTTGCTCAGCCCTTCTTATAGCGTTGCTAGTTGCAGGTGCAAATCGTTTCCATGTGCCAACATGGATATTTTTGATATATCACAATATTATTGCTATTTAATTTAATGCACATATATACTTGGTAAAGGGTGGAAGGCTTGGCCTTTTGCTCAGTGTTTTGTTCCACTCTTTCCGCCCTAGTTACTTGTGAACCGGTGTTATGTTCCATATTGAGCACTCCTAACATACTCGGGGTTGTTATGGGGACCCCCTTGATTTTCGTTTTAGGATAAAACTTGTCTCGCAAGGACCAACTTTGGTACTACATTTTCCCAAAATAATAATTCTAATAATTAACTTGACGCATAGGGAGTTAGCGCTACCCGAGGTTCGTTATCCAACATAATACAGGGGGGCCAGTGCTGCTGGTGCTGGTCCAAAACAGAGTCGTGTGCGGGGCCAACCCAGGGCAACTCAGGAGATGTCTATCAGGCCACTATACGCTGTGCTCATCCGGTTGTGGCCTGAGAACGAGATACGCGGCTCCTATCGGGATTGTCGGCACGTCGGGCGGCCTTGCTGGACTTGTTTTACCTTTCTCGAACGTCTTGTGCGCAGGATTTCGACGACACTTCGGGCTATCTCGAAGTTGAGATTTTCCATCGGGATTCCGCAAATACTACGGGTGATTCCGCGGTTGAGGAATTCCAATGCAGCTTGTGGTTACTTTGTGATGGATGAGTTGGAGCACCCCTGCAGGGTTAAATCTTTCGCAAAGTCGTGCCCGCGGTTACGTGGCAACTTGGAAACTTTGTCTAACACCCGGTCATAGAAAACTTAAAGTAAACTCAAATAAAATACACCAACCGTGTGCGTAACTGTGACTGTCTCTTCTTGTGATTTCTAAACCGAGAGAGAACACGGTGGGGTTATGTTTGTTCGTAAGTAGGTGTTCGGGATCTCTTAGAGATCATTACTAGTTCATGTTCGTTTATGCGACGGTCATCCCCCTTTATTCTTGTACTCATAAGTTAGCCACTCAAATAAATGCTTAGTGCTTGTTGCAGCCTCACCACTTAACCATACCTCACCCATTAAGCTTTAATAGTCTTGATACCCTTGGAAATGAGATT
Source organism: Elymus sibiricus (assembly GCA_039707655.1). Lineage (NCBI taxonomy): Eukaryota > Viridiplantae > Streptophyta > Magnoliopsida > Poales > Poaceae > Elymus > Elymus sibiricus. Next base: position 208,879,285 of record CM077663.1, read on the forward strand.
GTTGAGTCCATGTGGCTCACAGATTACTACAACAATAGTTGCAGGTACAGGTAATGCGATGCATTGACGTGAGAGCGATGCTTGTTTGATTTGGAGTTCTTCTTCTTCTTCTTCATTGATCTAGGATGGGTTCTAGGCCGGCCGCCTGGATAGCAAGGATGGATGTCATTTTATCGTTTTTTTCGTCCGTAGTCGACCCTGCTCTTCTGTATGATGTTTGGATATGTTGTTGTATTGATGTGATATTGATGTAGCTTGTGGCGAGTGTAAGCCAATTCCATATACTCATCTCTTCTTTACATGTACTTGTAATGATATCCATTCTTGCGAAACGACGAGATGCGCTTCTATCCCTGTCGAGGCCCTCATCCCAAAATAAGGATAGGATCGCATCTTGGATGTTACAATGTGCCACTATCGTTTTGGGGTTATGCATTAGAGACAGCTGCATTCACATTAAATAGGGCACCATAAAATCTGTTGAGACAACACCATATGAATTATGGTTTGGCAAGAAACATAAGCTGTCATTTCTTAAAGTTTGGGGCTACGACGCATATGTGAAAAGGCTTCAACCTGATAAGCTCGAACCCAAAGTGGACAAATGCGTCTTCATAGGTTACCTAAGGAAACAGTTGGGTATACGTTCTATCTCATATCCGAGGGCAAAGTATTTGTTGCTAAGAATGGGTCCTTTCTCGAGAAAGAGTTTCTCTCGAAAGAATTGAGTGGGAGGAAGGTAGAACTTGATGAGGTTATTGAACTGTCACTTCATCTGGATGGTAGCGCGACGCAGAAAGGTGTTTCTACAGCGCCTACACCAAGTGAAGAGGAAGCTAATGGTGATGATCATGAAACATCAGATCAAGTTACTACTGAGACTCGTAGGTCGATAAGGAATCGTACCGCCCTTGAGTGGTACGGCAATCCTGTCTTGGAGGTCATGTTGTTAGACAACAGTGAACCTACAAGCTATGAAGAAGTGATGGTGGGCTCGGATTCCAACAAATGGCTAGAGGCCATGAAATCCGAGATATGATCCATGTATGAGAACAAAGTGTGGACTTTGGAGGACTTACCATATGATCGTAAGTCCATACAGAATAAATGGATCTTTAAGAAAAAGACGGACGCGGACGGTAATGTCACCGTCTATAAAGCTCGACTTGTTGCAAAAGGGTTTTCACAAGTTCAAGGAGTTGACTACAATGAGACTTTCTCTCCCATAGTGATGCTTAAGTCCGTCAGGATCATGTTAGCAATAGTTGTATTTTTCGATTACGAGATCTGGCAGATGGATGTCAAAACAGCGTTCCTTAATGGTTTCCTTAAGGAAGAGTTGTATATGATGCAACCAGAAGGTTACGTCGATCGTAAAAATGCTAACAAAGTGTGCAAGCTCCAGCGATCCATTTATAGACTGGTGCAGGCATCTTGGAGTTGGAATCTTCACTTTGATGAGGTGATCAAGGCGTTTGGGTTACAAGTTTATGGAGAAGCTTGTATTTAGAAGAAAGTGAGTGGGAGCTCTATAGAGTTTCTAATATTATATGTGGATGACACATTGGTGATTGGAAACAATATAAAACTTTTAGAAGGCGTGAAGATATATTTGAACAAGAGTTTTTCAATGAAAGACCTCGGAGAAACTGCTTACATATTAGGCATCAAGATATATAGAGATAGATTGAGACGCTTAATCGGACTTTCACAAAGCACATATCTTGATAAGGTTTTGAAGAAGTTCAAAATGGATCAATCCAAGAAAGGGTTCTTGCCTGTGTTACAAGGTGTGAAGTTGAGTAAGACTCAATGCCCAGCGACTACACAGGATAGAGAAAAGATGAGTGACATCCCCCATGCTTCAGCCATAGGCTCTATAATGTATGCGATGTTGTGCACAAGACCAGATGTCAGCCATGTCATAAGTATGGCCGGAAGGTTTCAAAGTGATCCAGGAATGGAACACTGGACAGCGGTCAAGAATATCCTTAAGTACCTGAAAAGGACTAAGGAAATGTTTCTCGTTTATGGAGGTGATCAAGAGCTCATCGTAAAGGGTTACGTCGATGCTAGCTTTGACACAGATCGGGATGACTCTAAGTCTCAAACCAGATACGTATATATTCTGAATGGTGGAGCGGTAAGCTGGTGCAGTTCCAAGCAAAGCATGGTAGTTACGTTGATTCTACATGTGAAACGGAGTACATCGCTGCTTCGGAAGTGGCGAAGGAAGGAGTCTGGATGAAGAAGTTCATGACAGATCTCGGAGTTGTGCCCAGTGCACTGGATCTGATGACTCTCTTGTGTGATAACACTGGCACCATTGCTCTAGCCAAAGAGCCCAGGTTTCACAAGAGGACCAGACACATAAATTGCCGTTTCAATTCCATCCGCGATTACATCAAGGAGGACGACATAAATATTTGCAAAGTACATACGGATCTGAATGTTGCATACCCGTTGACTAAGCCTCTTCCACGGGCAAAACATGATCAGCACCAGAACTCTATGGGTGTTAGATTCATTATAATGTAAATCACATAGCGATGTGAACTAGCTTATTAACTCTAGTGCAAGTGGGAGACTTTTGGAAATATGCCCTAGAGGCAATAATAAAATAGTTATTATCATATTTCCTTGTTCATGATAATCGTTTATTATTCATGCTATAATTGTATTGATTGGAAACTCAGATACATGTGTGGATACAAAGACAAAACTGTGTCCCTAGTGAGCCTCTACTAGACTAGCTCGTTGATCAAAGATGGTTAAACTTTCCTGACCATGGACATGAGTTGTCGTTGGATAACGGGATCACATCATTAGAAGAATGATGTGATGGACAAAGACCCAACCGTAAGCATAGCATTTGATCGTTCTAGTTTATTGCTATTGCTTTGTCCATGTCAAGTATTTGTTCCTACGACCTTGAGATCATGCAACTCCCAGACACCGGAGGAATGCCTTGTGTGTATCAAACGTCATAACGTAACTGGGTGACTATAAAGGTGCTCCACAGGTATCTCCGAGGGTGTCTGTTGGGTTGGCGTGGATCGAGACTGGGATTTGTCACTCTATATGACGTAGAGGTATCTCTAGGCCCACTCGGTAATGCAGCACCATAAGAAGCTTACAAGTAATGTGACTAAGGAGTTAGTCACGGGATCTTGTATTACGGAACGAGTAAAGAGACTTGCCGGTAATGAGATTGAACTAGGTATGGAGATACCGACGATCGAATCTTGGCCAAGTAACATACCGATGGACAAAGGGAACTGTATACGGGATTGATTGAATCCTTGACATCGTGGTTCGACCGATAAAGATCTTCGTGGAACGTGTAGAAACCAATATGGGCATCCAGGTCCCGCTATTGGTTATTGGCCGTAGAGGAGTCTCGGTCATGTCTGCAGAGTTCTCGAACCCGCAGGGTCTGCACACTTAACGTTCGGTGACGATTTGGTATTGTTGAGTTATATATGTTGGTGACCAAAGGTTGTTCGGAGTCCCGGATGAGATCCCGGACGTCACGAGGAGTTCCGGAATGGTCCGGAGGTAAAGATTCATATATCGGAAGTTGGTATTTGGGCACTAGAATAGTTTCGGGGTTTGCCGAATTCCATCGGGAGTGCCGGAAGGGGTTCCGGGGGTCCACCGGGAGGGTCCACCTGCCCTGGAGGGACCCATGGGCTGAGAGAGGTGTTGCACCAGCCCGTGGTGGGCTGGGCGCCACTCCTCCCAAGGGCCCAAGGCACCCTAGGGTTTAGGGAAACCCTAGAGGGGAGGCGCCCCACCTAACTTGGGGGCCAAGCCTCCCCCTTGCCCCCCCCCCCCCTTGAGGGAGGCCCTAGGGCCGGCGCCATATCCCCCTCCCCCCTATATATATGAGAGGAGAGGGAGGGCAGCCACACCACAAGCCACGGCGTATCCCTCCCTCTCCCCTAGATCGTTTCTCCTCTAGTTCGTCACGGTAGCGCTTGGCGAAGCCCTGCCGGGACAGCTCCACCACCACGCCATCGTGCTGCCGGAGTTAACTCATCTACCTCTCTGCCCTCGCTTGCTGGATCAAGGAGGCGGAGACGACATCGAGCTGTACGTGTGCTGAACGCGGAAGTGTCGTCCGTTCGGCATTAGATCGTGATTGGATTGCGGGACGGATCATGATTGGATCACGAAGACATTCGACTACATCAACCGCGTTTCTTAACGCTTCTTGCTTAGCGATCTACAAGGGTATGTAGATGCACTCCCCTCTCCTAGATGTTGATCTCCATACATAAATCTTAGGTGTTCGTAGGAAAAAAATTTGTTTCCCACGCAACGTTCCCAACACTACCCCCGTTCTCTGGCCTATAAATTCACATATATTCCAAAAACCCTCGGGGGCATCCCGAAACACTTTTTCCACCACCGCAAGTCTCTGTTTCGCTGCGATCCCATCTGGAGCTCCGTTCCGGCACTCTGTCGGAGGGGGGATCGATCACGGAGGGCCTCTTCATCAACCCTTGCTGCCCTCATGATGATGTGTGAGTAGTTCACCACAGACCTACGGGTCTGTAGTTAGTACCTAGATGGCTATCTCTCTCTCTTTTGATCTTCAACACGATGATCATCACATCTTCGCTTTGATCTATCCGATGTAATTCTTTTGTATGATGTGTTTGTTGGGATCTGATGAATTGTGGGTTTATGTTTTAGATTATTCATGAAAAGTATTTGAGTCAAACCTGAATATTAAGATTCTTATTTGCATGATTATTATAGCTTCGTAATTCTCTTTGATCTATTGAAATAGTTTGGCCAACTAGATTGATATTTCTTCAGTGAGAGGGGTGTGTGGTAGTGGGTTCAACCTGACGGGTTTCTATATCCCAGTGATAGAAGGGGACAAGATACGTCTTTGTGTTGTTGCCACTAAGGATAAGCTGATGGGGTTAGTTCATATTAATTGAAACTCTTTGTCTGCATAATGTCATCGTTCTCCAAGCATTACTCTGTTTGTCATGAACTTAATACGTAGACAGGCAAGCATAGAAGCGCTCTTGAAGTGGAGTAATAGTAATAGGTGCAGGCAGGAGTCGGCCTATTTGCTTATGAACGTGATGCCTATATACACATGATCATTGCCGTGAATATCACATAACTATGCGCTTTTCTATCAATTGCCCAATAGTAATTTGTTTACCCACCATATGTTGCCTACATGAGAGATGCCGCTAGGGAAAACTATGCCCCCCGGGCCTATACACTTATAAGTTTACAAACACTACAATTACCTTGCTGCAATTTATTTACCTTTTATTTTATTTTGCAATTTACAATTATCTACACACTTTACTTGCTTGCAAATAACGAGATCAAGGGGATTGACAACCCTCTTGCCCGCGTTAGGTGCAAGTTGTTTGTTCTTTTGCGTGCAGCCGCTGAAGACGGTTGTGGATTGATATTCCTATTGGTTCGACAAACCTTGGTTTCATAACTGAGGGAAATACTTACCCGTATTGTGCTGTAATTATCCGTTCCTCTTCACGGAAACCCAACGCAGATCACAAGTATCAGGAAGGATTTCTGGCGCCGTTGCCGGGAATATCATCACAAACTATCAAGTAACTTCACACAAATTATAATGCACTTGTTCTTCTTTTTCTTTTATGTTATATTTAGTTTGTTTATAAAAATCAAAAATACAAAAATATTTATCTTTGTTTGTTGCTAGTAGATGTCTACTACACAACTTTATTCTTATAGACTAATGTTGGGCCTCCAAGCGCAGAGTTTTGTAGGACAGTAGCAATTTTCCCTCAAGTGGATGACCTAAGGTTTATCAATCCGCTGGAGGTAGGATGAAGATGGTCTCTATCAAGCAACCCTACAATCAAATACAAGAAATCTCTTGTGTCCCCAACACGCCCAATACAATGGTAAATTGTATAGGTGCACTAGTTCGGCAAAGAGATGTCGATACAAGTGCAATATGGATGGTAGATATAGCTTTTTGTAATCTGAAAATGTAAAAACATCAAGGTAACAAATAGTAAACAACGAGCAAAACATTGTATAAATGCTTGCAAATAAGGCCTAGGGTCCATACTTTCACTAGTGCAATCTCTCAACAAGCTAACATAATAGGATCATATGGTCATCCCTCAACGTGCAACAAAGAATCACTCCAAAGTTCCTATCTAGCGGAGTACAAGAAGATGAAATTGGTGTAGGTAGTAGTACCACCTCAAAGTTATTCTTTTCGATCAATCTTTTGCGCTATTCCTATAAGTGTCACAAATAGCCCTAGAGTTCGTACTAAAATAACACCAATGATACATATCAATCCACCCTAATGTCACCTAGATACTCCAATGCCACCTCAAGTATCCGTGGGTAAATTATGTGACATGCATCAAACAATCTCAGATCTATCATATTCAATAAAACACAAAACTTCAAGGAGCATCCCTACATTTCTATCGGAGGACGTGGAATGAAAATGTGCAATGAACCCCTATGCATAGATCCACTAGGTCATCGGAATCCGGAAGTTGATGCCTCAACATATATCAAGTGAATCAATAGAATACCCCAATGTCACTACGGGTATCCCATGCAAGACGTACATCCATTGTTCTCAAACCAAAATATTCAATTCAACATAACGAGATCTCAAAGGGAAAGATTCAATTCATCACAACAAGATAGAGAGGAAAGAACACCATATGATCCAACTATATTAACAAAGTCTGTGATACATCAAGATCGTGCCATATCAAGAACACGAGAGAGAGATTGAACACATAGCTACTGGTACATACCCTCAGCCCCGAGGGTGAACTACTCCCTCCTCGTCATGGCCTCCGCCATGATGATGAAGATGGCCACCGGAGATGATTTCCCCTCTCCGGCAGGGTACTCGAAAGGCTCTAGATTGGTTTTTCATCAATACACAGAGTTGCGGCGGTGGAGCGGAGAGTCCCTCTTTATTTCTGGGTTTTCTAGTATTTATAAGATTTTTCATCTTGGAACCACACGCAACGGAGCCTCGTGGGCCCCACAAGCCATCAGGGCGCCATCCTAGGGGGCGCCCTGTTGGCTTGTGGCCCACAGGTGGCTCCCCTCTGGTAGTTCTTTGCTCCGGTATTTCTTATTTCCTCCAGAAAAAATCATAAAAAAGTTTTGGGCGATTCCGAGAACTTTCATTTTCTGCACAAAAAACAACACCACGGTAATTCTGCTGAAAACAGCGTTAGTCCGGGTTAGTTCTAAATAAATCATAAAATGTGCATCAAAGCCATATAAAAGTATTGTAAACATAGGCAAACATGGCATGAATACTTCATAAATTATAGATACGTTGGAGACGTATCAGCATGCCCAAGCTTAATTCCTACTCGTCCTCGAGTAGGTAAATGATAAAAGAAATAATTTATGAAGTGTGAATGCTGGCATAATGTATAATATTGATCAAGGATAATTTCAGTCACTTTTCTAGCATCAAAACCCGCAAGTATTTTTCATAGGACTTCTCATAATCAAGTAGCAAGTTATTCACATGTTAAAGTATAGACCATAAACTTTCTTGAAAACTAGCAAACTATGTTTTCAGTCATCAAACAATTACAATTCATCTTATTTTCAGGAAGGGTCTATGAAGAGCTTTGGTTTAGCAAATTCCACATACTCAACTATCATTAAGTCTTCCATGATTGCTGACACTCAAAGCATATGTTTAGAACAAATAGTTTCAGTCAAACACATAAGAAGATAGGGGCTTAAAGTTTCGCCTCCCAACTTATTTATCTCGGGGATAATGCCAACAAATAATGAATCATGATCACCTATATTCAATTGGATATATGTGTCTGGATCTTTCCCCACCACTTGATGCTTGCCAACTAAATAATTACTAGATTGGAATAAGAAATTGACTGAACATGAAAAGTAAAAGATAGGCCCTTCGCAGAGGCAAGCAGGGATTCGCAGAGGTGCCAAAGCTCATTGTTTTAAAACAAAGATGAATATGTAATTTTGAGTGGTAAACTTTTCCTGTCAACGTCACAACAGAGTTTTCAATATCTTCCATGCTAATCACATTATTGGCGGTTCCCAAACAGAATTCAAATTTTACTCCCCCTCCACCATTCAAACACATTCCATGGCTAGCCGCATCCATGGGTACCATCCAAATAATCAATTTTCTAGGGGGTTTCTTGTTTATTTATTTTTGTATTATGCAGGACTGGGAATCCTTTTTACTAGCCTCCCTTGTGCAATGAAAAGTGAATAAACACTCATCTTGAGAATAACCCGCTTAGCATGGAAGATAATGACCGCCCCGTTGCTCCATGAGCGGTACAGGCACACAAAACAGATATTTATTTGAATGTTTAGAGGTGGCGCAAGCAAATTTACTTGGAATGGCAGTGAAATACCATATATAGGTAGGTATGGTGGACTCTCATGGAAGAAACTTGGTTCGAGGATTTGGATGCACAAGTAGTATTTCTACTTAGTACGAAGTTTTGGCTAGCAAAAGGTTCTAAACAAGCATCTCATGTCAGAGGATCCATGACAATATAACTGCTACATGAATATAAACAAACATAACCATTATGTTGTCTTCCTTGTCCAACGTCAACTACTTGATCAAGTTTGAAAACAATTAATGGGGCTCAAAATCATAGAAGATGTCCAAGATAGTATATCTATATGTGAAACCTCTCTTCCATCAATATTCTTTCATGAATTTTTTAAATGACCAATGTTATATTTGCTAACTTCCAATAAATTTTACCGCTTATACTCCTAGTATGTGAAGTCACTACTCCCCATAGGACAAGCATATGAAGCATATATAATTTCACATTTATGACATTCAATTCATTCAACGTTTACTCTTAGGATAAAAGTGAAGCACAAGAGTAAATTTCGAACTACTCTCAAAAGATATAAGTGAAGATCAATGAGTAGTCAAACAATAAAGTAGATATGTGAGGACTCTCTCTCAATAAAGATTTTCATATCTGAGTATTTTATTCAAACAGCAAACTAAACAAAAATATCACTCCAAGAATAGCACATATCATGTGAATGAATAAAAATTTAGGCTCAACATAGGCTAACCGATAGTTGACAAAGAGAGGTGGGACGCGTAGCATCCCAAAGCTTAGATGCTTGAGACTTCTTGAAATATTTACTTGGGATGCCTTGGGCATCCCCAATCTTGAGCTTTTGTATCTCGTTCAATCCTCTCATATCCTGGTCTCACCTATGTGTCAAAAACTTCATCCACAAAAACTTGAAAAGAACTCGTGAGATAGGTTAGTACACATAAGAATAAATCAACACTTCTTGTACTGCCAAGACAAGTTGCATAAAAAATTTCAAACATTAGGTATTGTATACTATCGTTTCCACAATTTGTATATACTAATATAAGCCTTGAAAACTCTAAGATAAGTAGATAACAAAAGTATGACAGCAATCTGTCCAAACAGAACAGTCTGTAGCAATCTATTAAAGCAGTGTAATTCTGTATCTCAAAAAAATCTGAAAATTTAGGACATGAATATATATATATATATATATATATATATATATATATATATATATATATATGACACTACTGTGTAAAAATTTCAGAAACTTTTCACGTTCCAGTAAAATATGGAAATTCAAACATTACAGCAAAAGTTTCTTTTTTTACACAGCACACGTCAAACATGCAATTCAAGGATCCTAAAAGGCAATTCTTGGAAGTTTTTATTAAAAAAAGATTAAAAATAACATCTAACACAGAACCAAAAGGTAAAATGATGCTCCAAGCAAAACATATATTATGTGACGAATAAAAATATAGCTCTAAGTAAGATATACCGATAGTATTGAAGACGAAAGAGGGGATGCCTTCCGGGGCATCCCCAAGCTTAGACGCTTGAGTCTTCCTTGGATATTACCTTGGGCGTGCCTTGGGCATCCCCAAGCTTAGGTTCTTGTTTCTCCTTATTCACCTCATATCGGTATCTTACCCAAAACTTGAAAACTTCAATCACACAAAACTTAACGGAACTTCGTGAGATGGGTTAGTGTAATCAAGATAGATCATTCACTTAGGTACTATCAAGACAAGATTCATAATTGTTCTCACATGATACCTAATGTATTATATCATTCCCAAAATTTATATCAATAAATATAAGCTATGGAAACGCTAAAACAAGCAAACTATGCATGCAAAACAGAATCTGTCCAAAACAGAACAGTCTGTGAAGATATGAATGAACACCATACTTTCCTGACTCTAAAAATTCTGAAAAAATAGGACAACACATAGAATTTACATTGAAATACTTTGTAAAAAAATTCAGCAATTTAACACATTCCAGCAGAGAAAACAAATTCCTGTACTGAACGCAAAAGTTTCTGTTTTTGCACAGAATCAAATCAACAAGTATCCACACTATCCCAAAGGCTTTACTTGGCACTTTATTAAAATAAAAGACACAAAAAAAATAATTACTACCGTAGCTTAATCATGTGATCATATAAAAACAGAAATTATAAATACTGGGTTGTCTCCCAACAAGCGCTTTTCTTTAAAGCTTTTTTAGCTAGGCATGATGATTTCTATGATGCTCACATAAAAGTAAAGAATTGAAACACAATGGGAGCATCATGAAGCGTATGACAAGCACATTTAAGTCTAACCCATTTCCTATGCATAGGGATTTTGTGATAAAACAATTTATGGGAACAAGAATCAACTAGCATAGGACGGCAAAACAAGCATAACTTCAAGATTTTCAATGCATAGAGAGGAAACTTGATATTATTGCAATCCTACAAGTATACGTTCCTCCCTCATAATAATTTTCAGTAGCATCATGAAGGAATTTCACAATATAACTATCACATAAAGCATCCTTTTCATGATCCACAAGCATAGCAAATTTATTACTCTCCACATAAGCATATTTCTTCTCATTCATAATAGTGGGAGCAAACTCAACAAAATAATTATCATGAGATACTTGATTAACATAACCACATTGAATATTAAAATCATGATGACAAGTTTCATGGTTATAATCACTCTTTATAGCATCATGTCATCATCATAATCATCATAGATAGGAGGCATGCAATCATCATAATAAATTTGGTCATCAAAACTTGGGGGCAAAAAATATCATCTCCATCAAACATAGCATCCCCAAGCTTGTGGCTTTGCATATCATTAGCATCATGGATATTCAGAGAACTCATACTAACAATATTACTATCATGCTCATCATTCAAGTAATTCTCATTAAGTATTTTCATAAATTCTTCCTCTAGAAATTGAGCACAATTTTCCAAACCATCATTTTCACGAAAGACATTAAAAAGATGAAGCAATTGAGGCAACCTAAACTCCATTTTTTTAGTTTTCTTCTATAAAACCAAACTGGTGAAAAACAAGAAACTAAAAGATTTAATTGCAAGATCTAAAGATATACCTTCAAGCACTCACCTCCCCGGCAACGGCGCCCGAAAAGAGCTTAATGTCTACTACACAACTTTATTCTTGTAGACACGTGGTGGGCCTCCAAGCACAGAGTTTTGTAGGACAGTAGCAATTTTCCCTCAAGTGGATGAAGTAAGGTTTATCAATTCATGGGAGGTGTAGGATGAAGATGGTCTCTCTCAAGCAACCCTGCAATCAAATACAATAAATCTCTTGTGTCTCCAACACACCCAATACAATGGTAAATTGTATATGTGCACTAGTTCGGCGAAGAGATGGTGATACAAGTGCAATATGGATGGTAGATATAGGTTTTTGTAATCTGAAAATATAAAAACAGCAAGGTAACAAATAGTAAACAGCAAGCAAAACATTGTATAAATGCTTGGAAATAAGGCCTAGGGTCCATACTTTCACTAGTGTAATCTCTCAACAATGCTAACATAATAGGATCATATGATCATCCCTCAACGTGCAACAAAGAATCACTCCAAAGTACCTGTCTAGCGGAGAACAATAATATAAAATTGGTGTAGGTAGTAGAACCTCCTCAAAGTTATTCTTTCCGATCAATCTTTCCTATAAGTGTCACAAACATCCCAAGAGTTCGTACTAAAATAACACCAATGATACATATCAATCCACCCTAATGTCACCTAGATACTCCAATGTCACCTCAAGTATCTGTGGGTAAATTATGCGACATGCATCAAACAATCTCAGATCTATCATATTCAATACAAAACAAAGAACTTCAAGGAACACCCCAAGATTTCTATCGGAGAACATGGTATGAAAACGTGCAATCAACCCCTATGCATAGATCCCCTAGGTCATCTGAATCCGCAAGTTGATGCCTCAACATATATCAAGTCAATCAATAGAATACCCATATGTCACTACGGGTATCCCACGCAAGACGTACATCAATTGTTCTCAAACCAAAATATTCAATCCAAGATAACGAGATCTCAAAGGGAAAGATTCAATTCATCACAACAAGATAGAGAGGGAAGAACAGCATATGATCCAACTATATTAACAAAGCCCGTGATACATCAAGATCGTGCCATCTCAATAACACAAGAGAGAGAGAGAGAATGAACACATAGCTACTGGTACATACCCTCAGCCCCGAGGGTGAACTACTCCCTCCTCGTCATGGCCTCCGCCGGGATGATGAAGATGGCCACCGGAGATAATTTCCCCTCTCCGGCAAGGTACTCGAAAGGCTCCAGATTGGTTTTTTGTCGATACAGAGAGTTGTGGTGGTGGAGCGAAGAGTCCCTCTTTATTTCTAGGGTTTCTGGGATTTATAGGATTTTCCAGCGTTTGAATCACGCGCAACGGAGCCACGTGGGCCCCACAAGCCATCAGGGCGCCACCCTAGGGGGGCGCGCCCTATTGGCTTGTGTCCCATAGGTGTCTCCCCTTCGGTGGTTCTTCACTCCGGTATTTCTTATTTCCTCCAGAAAAAATCATAAAAAAGTTTCGGACGATTTCGAGAACTTTCATTTTCTGCACAAAAAACAACACCACGGTAATTCTGCTGAAAACAGCGTTAGTCCGGGTTAGTTCTAAATAAATAAATAAAAAGTGCATCAAAGCCATATAAAAGTATTGTAAACATAGGCAAACATGGCATGAATACGTCATAAATTATATATACGTTGGAGACGTATCACTAGTCTACTCGTTGCTCGTTGTCATGGCTAGTTCCCCTTCGGACATGCCTCAATCTCCTTACATGGGAGAGGGTTCCCCAATCTTAGATTTTGATCAAATAGGTGATGAGTCTCTTAAAGAAGCTTGGGATATATTACTAGTAATACAAGCTAGAGCTAATACCAAGAATCATACTAAATTGCTCCTCCGAAGTTTTTATGTTGGCCTATCTCTTTCCAATAGACGTGTCTTGGATTCTATGTTTGAAAAGAATTTCCTTGGGAACAATGCTTTTGACACCTATGATAAGATGAAAAACATATTTGGACAACTCAAAATAGAAACCATTGAACCATCCATATTGGTGTGCTTCCATCAAACCGAGTTAATAAAAAGAAACTAAGGCTATTATCGAAACCAATTTTAAGGGGTTGTACATCATATCTGCTAAAATCAATGGGAACATAGTAATGTAAAATAAGAGATTTTAAATTATGGACCAAAAGATTGATGCTCTTAGAATTTTTCAGGATTAAATTAAGGTTCTCTATAGCAAGTTTGAACAATATGTTCTTACTGTCAAAGATGACAACACTTGAAACTATGCATTATGCCTAGGTAGGGGCATAAAACAATAGCGCTTGTTGGGAGGCAACCCAATAGCTAACTTTATTTTTGCTTTTTACTTTCTATTTTGGTGTGATGAAATAATTATTGCCTCTGTAATGATTGTGTTTTTATGTTTTAATTAGTTTTTGTACCAAGTAAAGCCTTTGGGATGACTCACAAGATGAGTAGAATTGATACGGTGCAAAAACAGAAACTTTAGCGTCCAGTGCAGAATTTCTCTGATTTTATTGGAACGTCTTTTTGTTCTGAATTTTTTACACAGTATTTCTATACAAATTCTCAGATTGTGCTAAGTTTTCAGAATTTTTGGAGTAAGGTAAGTATAGGTTCTCTACATATCTTTACAGACTATTCTGTTTTAGACAGATTCTATTTTTGCTTGCATAGTTTGCTTGTTTTGATGATGATATTGATTGTATCGGGGGGTATAAGCCATGGATAAGTTAGAATACAGTACCTATTATGCAATAATGAAATAGGAATCAATTTATAACAATACCTAAAGTATTTGATATGTTGCTTATACTAACGGATCTCAATAAGTTTTGTTGAGTTTTATGTGATTGAAGTTTTCAAGTTTTATGTGTTATCACGATGGACGGATGAATAGGAGTGGCAAGAGCCTAAGCCTGGGGATGCCAAAGGCACCCCAAAGTAATATTCTAGGAAGACTCAGGCGTCTAAGCTTGAGGATCCCCCGGGAGGTATCCCCTCTTTCGTCTCAATCCATCAGTATGTCACTTGGAGCTATATTTTTATTCGTCACATGATATGAGTTTTGCTTGGAGCGTCATTTGATTTTGGTTGCTTTTAATTTTAGTTTGCCACAATAATCATTTTATGGACACACCAATTTGATCGAGGCACACATTCATCATAATTTGTTAGAATACTCTATGTGCTTCACTTATATCTTTTGAGCTTAGCAGCTGCTTTAGTACTTCACTTATATCTTTTTGAGCACGGTGGCGTATAGATTTTATAGAAATAATTGCACTATTGTTCGTCACTTATATTTTCTTAGAGTTAATAAATAGTGACGGTAATTTGCATGGGTCATAAGACTAGTCCAAAAATAATAGGTATTCAATGAGTGATAAACCAAACCATCATGTAGCACATAAAAGAGAAATCTTGGATTAAGAATATTGATGTGGTAATATGAAAAAGGTGTGAGTTCATCATTGTTGATTCATAGAAGTATCAATATTAAGAGGTGTTAATTTTCCATTTGTTTAAATATTAAAAAGGCATGGTGGGGATGTGTGAGCATTTTTATTCCTCGTTGAAACCCTAGTGCTATTACGGGTCGGAGGCGAGCAATGGTTAACTCCTCCCAACCTCCTCCCTCGGGGCATGCGAGTAGTACTTTGATTTGTGATAAACTAATAAAACTTTGCAATAAGTATATGAGTTCTTCATGACTAATGTGAACCCATGGACATACGCAATCTCACCACCTCATATTTTGCTAGCCTCTTCGGTATCGTGCATTACCCATTCTCGCCTTGAGGATCGGTACAAACGTCGCCGGTGCATCCAAACCCCGTGGCATGATACGTTTGTCACACATAAGCCTCTTCACAACTTCCTCAAAACAACGACCATACCTACCTATCATGGCATTTCCATAGCCATTCCGAGATATATTACCATGCAAATTCCGTTGTTACTTCATATGACTAGTTTGTTCATCTTCATATTTCTTTGCATGATCATATAGAGCTGACATAGTATTTGTGGCAAAGCCACCGTTCATCATATTTTTTATACAAGTCACGCTAGATCATTGCACATCCTGGTACACTGCCAGAGGCATTCATATTGAGTCATATTGTTTCATAGTTCTTCATACCAAGTTTTCATGTTGAGTTGTAAGTAAATAAAAGTGTGATGATGCTCATTGTTAGAGCATTGTCCCAGTGAGGAAATAAAAACAGGGGAGGCCAAATGATCCCACCATAATAAAAAATGAAAATGAAAAAAATGAGAGAAAAAGAGAGAAGGGACTTTACTACTATCCTTTACCACACTTGTGCCTCAAAGTGGCACCTTGTTCTTCATATAGAGAGTCTCATGTTATGTCATTTTCATATGCTAGTGGGAATCACTTTTTCATTATTATTAAATTTGGCTTGTATATTTTGATGACGGGCTTCCTCAAATGCCCGAGGTCTTCATGAGCAAGCAAGTTGGATGTGTTGGGGAACGTTGCATGGGAAACAAAAAAAATTCCTACGCACACGCAAGATCTATCCATGGAGATGTATAGCTACGAGAGGGAGAGTGCATATACATACCCTTGTAGATCACTAAGCGGAAGAGTGTATAACGCGGTTGGTGTAGTCGTACATCATCACGATCCAATCGCGATCCGTCCCGATCAAGCGCCGAACGGACGACACCTCCGTCTTCCGCACACGTGCGGCTCGATGAAGTCTCCTCCTTCTTGATCTAGCAAGTGAGGGAGGAGAAGTAAATGGGATCTCAACCAGCACGATGGCATGGTGGAGATGATGATGGAGCACTCCCGGTAGGGCTTCGCCAAGCGCTACCGTAGATGAGATCTGAGGAGAAAACGGAGTAACGGGAGAGAGAGGGTCGCCAAGGGCTTCGTGTGCCCTCTTGGGGCGCCCCCTCCCCTCTATATATAGGTGGAGGGGCGTGGGAAACATCCCCTCCAAGCCCTATGTCACAACCAAGGGGGGAGGAGGTGGAATCCTAGTCCTCCTCCTTCCCTTCCATACAAAGGTGGACTTTCCACCTCTCCCAAGCCACATGGGCCTTGAGGGACTTGTGCGCCTGGCCCAATAAGGCCAGGGCACCTCCCCTTAGCCCATGTTGGCCCTTGGGACGTGGTGGAACCCTTGGTGGACTTTCGGACTCCTCCAGAAGTTTCCGGAACCTTCTAAAAGCTTCCCGGTACAATACCGACAAAACCCGAAACTTTTCCAGTAGCCAAAATATGACTTCTCGTATATAAATCTTTACCTCCGGACCACTCCGGAGCTCCTCGTGATGTCCGGGATCTCATACGGGACTCCGAACAAAGTTTGGTCATCAACGTACACATCCCAATACTACTCTAGTGTCATCAAACGTTAAGCGTGCGGACCCTGTAGGTTCGAGAATGATGCAGTCATGACCGAGACACTCTCTGGTCAATAACCAATAGTGGGACCTGGATGTTCATATTGGTTCCTACATATTCCACGCAGATCTTTATCGGTAGAACCACGATGTCAAGGATTCAGTCAATCTCGTATGATGTTCCCTTTGTCTATCAGTATGTTACTTGCCCGAGATTCGATCATCGGTATCTCCATACCTAGTTCAATCTCGTTACTGGCAAGTCTCTTTACTCGTTTCGTAATACAAGATCCCGTAACTAACTCCTTAGTCAAATTGCTTGCAAGCTTCTTATGATGTTGTATTACCGAGAGGGTGATACGTCTCCAACGTATCTATAATTTTTGATTGTTCCATGCTGATATATTATAATTCTAGGATACTTTTTGGGTCTTTATTTACCAATTTATAATAATTTTGAGCACTAACCTATTGACCCAGTGCCAGTTGTTGTTTTCTGCATGTTTTTGCCTTTTCAGGTTTACGGTACCAAACGAAGTCCAATTGCCACAAAACTTTTTGATGATTTTTTTCTAGACTATAAGAAGACCTAGAAGCTTCGGAAGGACGCCAGGAGGTGCACGAGGGGCCCACCACACATCAGGGTGCACTCTGGGGGGTCACGCCCTGATATGTGGTGCCCCCCTGGGCTGCCTCCCGACGTCCCTCTTCGGCCTATAAATTCTCTAATATCGCAAAACCCCTGAAGGCAGTCTCGAAACCCTTTTTCTACCGCTGCAAGTCTCTGTTCCGTCGCGAGGCCATCTGGAGCTCCATTTCGGCACCTTGCCGGAGGGGGGGTCGATCACGGAGGGCCTCTTGATCAACCTTGCTGCCCTCATGATGATGTGTGAGTAGTTCACCACAGACCTATGGGTCCATAGCTAGTACCTAGATGGCAATATCTCTCTCCTATGACCTTCAATACCATGATCATCGCATCTTCGCTTTGATCTATCCGATGTAATCCGATTATGCGGTGTGTTTGTTGGGATCCGATGAATTGTGGGTTTATGTTCAGATTATTCATGAAAAGTATTTGAGATACCTATGATATATATTGTCTCTTAATTGCATGATCATTATAGCTTTGTAATGCTCTCTGATCTATTGATGTGCTTTGGCCAAGTAGATTGATATTCCATCGGTGGGAGTGGTGCGTTGTGGTAGGTTCAACCTGGCAAGTTTCTATATCCCAGTGACAAAGTAGGGGACAAGATGCGTCTTTGTGTTGTTGCTACTAAGGATAAAACGATGGGGTTTATTCATATTGTTTGAGTTTACTTTGTCTACATCATGTCATCGTTCTCCAAGCATTACTCTGTTTTACTTAATACTCTAGATACATGATGGATAGAGGTCGATGAGTGGAGTAATAGTAATAGGTGTAGGTAGGAGTTGGCCTATTTGCTTATGGACGTGATGCCTATATACACATGACCATTGGCGTGAACATCGCATAACTATCCACTTTTCTATCAATTGCCCAACAGTAATTTGTTACTCACCCTATGCTGCGTTCATGAGAGATGCCGCTGGGGAATACTATGGCCCCCGGGTCTATTCACTTATATATTTACAAACGCTACAATTACCTTGCTGCCTTTATTTACCTTTTATTTTATTTTGCAATTTATATTTATCAACAATTATCTACACGATTCATTTTCTTACAAATAACGAGATCAAGGGGGTTGACAACCTTCTTGCCCGCGTTGGGTGCAAGTTGTTTGTTCATTTGTGTGCAGCCGCTGAAGACGGTTGAGGATTGATATTCCTATTGGTTCGATAAACCATGGTTTCATAACTGAGGGAAATACTTACCCACTTTGTGCTACAATTACCCATTCCTCTTCACGGAAAACCCAACGCAGATCACAAGTATCAGGAAGGATTATTGGCACCGTTGCCGGGGAATATCTTCATCAACTACCAAGTAACTTCACACAAATTTTCATTCACTTGTTCTTCTTTTTATTTGTTGTTATATTTAGCTTTTCTCAGAAAAATCAAAAATACAAAAATATTTATCTTTGCTTGTTACTAGTTTACTTCTTCGCTTGCTAGTTTACTTGCCTTGCTAGTTACTTTGCTTGTTCGGTCACCATGTCTCAAGATACTACTAAGTTTTGTGACTTCTCAAATACTAATAATAATGATTTTATTAGTACACCCATACCACCCGCCACTAGTGGGGAGGCTTTTGATATTAATACTGAAATGGTAAATCTTGTCATGAAAGATCAATTTTTGGGAAGTCCTAATGAGGATCCCGCGTCACATCTTAATACCTTTGTTGAATTATGTGACATGAAAAAGAAAAAGGATATGGATAATGATATTATAAAATTAAAATTATTTCCTTTTTCACTAAGAGATAAAGCTAAGGCTTGGTTTTCATCTTTACCTCATAATAGTATTGGAACATGGGATAAGTGTAAAGATGCTTTTATTGCCAAGTATTTTCCTCCTGCTAAGATCATCTCCCTTAGAATCAAATACTGAATTTTAAACAGCAAGATCAATAGCATGTTGCAAAGCTTGGGAGAGAATAAAATTAATGATAAGAAATTGTTCGACTCATGGTTTAAATATGTGGATGATTATCCAAAACTTCTATGTTGGACTAAACTTTGTGTCTAGAAATCTTCTAGATTCTGCTGCAGGTGGTACCTTTATGGATGTGACCTTAGGAGAGGCCACAAAACTTTTGGACAACATTATGACAAATTATTCTCAATGGCATACCGAAAGGGCTCCAACCGGTAAGAAGGTGAATTCTGTTGAAGAAATCGCTACTTTGAGTGAAAAAGTGGACGCTCTTATGAATATGGTTGCTAGTAAAAATGCTCATGTTGATCCCAATGATGTTTCCTTGTCTACTTTGATTGAGAAAAATAATGATGCTATTGATGTGAACTTTGTCTCGCGAAATAATTTCAATAACAATGCTTATAGAGGAAATTTCAATTCTAGACCGTATCCCGGTAATTCCTCTAACAACTATGGAAATTCTTATGGCAATTCTTCTACAAATTCTGATAGTATGCCCTCTGATCTTGTGAACACAATTAAAGAATTTATTAATTCTCAAAAGGTTTTCAACACTATGGTAGAAGAAAAATTGCATGCAGTTGACACTTTGGCGAAAAACATGGATAGAATTGCTCTTGATGTGGAAACTCTTAAAAACAAAGCTTTGCCACCCAAGCATTATTTTAATGATGCTATTAAATCTATCCAAATATCTATCAATGAAAGTAAGGAGAGGACCGCTAAGTTGAGAGCTAAGCGGGAAGTCTTAGAAAAAGCTCTTCCATCCAGTTTTTACCGGAATCATGATGAAGATCTTAAAATGATTGGTGTTTCTCCTATTGAATATTTATTTACCTCTATAAATATAAGTGATAAAGGTACTGGATATGAGTCAACTTTAGTAGAGAAGTGTCCCGTTTGCTTGGAGGGTGATGATTTTGATGCTAAAACTAAAAAATGTGGGTTTGGAGAGGTCAAAACTTTAACTAGTGATGTACCCACTATTTTGGATTACAAGGACTTTAATTATGATAATTGCTCTTTATTAGAATGTATTTCCTTGTTGCAATCCGTTATTAGCTCACCCAATGCTTATGAACAAAACAAAGCTTTTACCGAACATATAGTAGAAGCTATGATAAAAGCTTATGATGAGAAACTTGAGCTTGAAGTATCTATTCTTAGAAAATTGAATGATGAGTGGGAACCTACTATCAAAATAAAGATAAATAAATATGAATGCAATGATTTGTGTGACCTTGGTGCTAGTGTTTCAACTATCCCTAAAACTCTTTGTGATGTGCTCGGTCTCACTAATATTGAAAATTGTTCCCTTCACTTGCATCTTGCGGATTCTACCATTAAGAAACCTTTAGGTAGAATTAATGATGTGCTTATTATTTCAAATAAAAATTATGTGCCTGTAGATTTAATTGTGCTTGATATTGATTGCAATCCTTCTTGTCCCATAATACTTGGAAGACCTTTCTTACAAACTATAGGTGCAATCATTGACATGAAAGAGGGGAACATAAGATTCCAATTCCCATTAAAGAAAGGGATGGAATACTTCCCTAGAAAGATAATTAAGCCACCTTATGAATCAATAATGAGAGCTACTTATGGGTGGAGTGTCAAAGATGACAACACTTGAAACTATGCAATATGCCTAGCTAGGGGCATAAAACAATAGCGCTTGTTGGGAGGTAACCCAATAGTTATCTTAAATTTTTGCTTTAAACTTTCTATTTATTTTTAGTAGAATGATTATTGCCTCTGTAATTATTTTGGTTTTGTGTTTAAATTAGTGTTTGTGTCAAGTAAAGCCTTTGGGATGACTCACAAGTTGGGTAGAATCGATGCTGAAACAAAATAGAAACTTTTGAATCTAGTGTCGGTGTCAAAACCGGCGGATCTCGGGTAGGGGGTCCCGAGCTGTGAGACTAGGATCGAGGGTAATGAGAGACAAAGGGGACAAGGTTTTACCCAGGTTCGGGCCCTCCTATGGAGGTAATACCCTATGTCCTGCTTGATTATATTGATTGTATGGGGATTACAGAGTTGATCTACCACGAGATCGTATGACTAAAACCCTAGATGAGTTATGTTGCCCTACAACCTAAAACCCTCTGGCTTATATAGACGCCGAGGATACCTAGGGTTTATACATGGTCGGTTACACGTCGAAGGGATAAACATGCCTATTCGCTACTTTAGACTTGGAGGACACGCCACGATCCTTGAAGCTTCCATCCTGGAGACAACATCCTCGATCCATCCAGTGTCCGGCGAACGGCCCATACAGTCCGGCCCATAGGAAATAGGTCGGCCTCCCGAGGACCCCTTAAACCAGGACTCCCTCAGTAGCCCCCGGACTAGCCTCCAACGCCGAGGTATATCCGGATAATCTTGTACGTTGAAGTCTCTTCGGCTTGCGAGGCGAGTCCCTCCATCCCTTCCTGTTCGGCAACCGTCCTGTCATCGGTGAAATCCCAAACGTCACGGGATTGCTGGGTCCAAGGTAATAGCGTTTCTCGATCTTCGCGCGTCGTGGGGAGACAAGCGGCTCAGCAGCCTTTGACAAAACTGCCCCTCCACAAGGGAGGCACCACCCATTTAAACAAACTGAATTGTGGTCCAAACCACACCTTCTCCTTCCCCATTGGAAAAAACCTCCAGTGAAAGGTTTCCACCAAAAATGGCGAGCGCCCCCAGTTCCTCCTCGGATCCTTATGGATCCCGTCCTGGGGACTGGACCAGCTGCTCCGTGTCGCTTCTTCGACTCCGCGACCTCGAGACCCAAGGGTATCTTCCTTCCTCGGATCTGACAGCCGTCCGCGCCGGTTTGACGTCATTTAACGGCGAGGCCCTCGCGGAGAATTTCCCCCATCCACATAAGGGGGAGAATGTGTGTTTTGTGCCATTCCTCCTGCGAGGGCTCGGGTTTCCCATTCATCCGTTCCTGAGAGGGCTACTGGTGTTTTATGGGATTCAGCTCCACCACCTCACTCCAGGGTCTATTCTGCACATCTCGGGTTTCGTCGCCCTTTGCGAGATGTTCCTGGGTTGCGAGGCGCACTTCGAGTTGTGGAGGAAATACTTTTGCCTCATCCCTCGCACTCGAGATAAGACAATCTTTGAGGTCGGCGGAGCCGAAGTATGCCGCATAGCGGGGACGGGATACCCCGTGGGGACACCGAAGGAGTCCGAACTATGGACTTCGGAATGGTTTTATATTGAGGACGTCCCTTTATTCGATCCAGCTCGGAAGGGTCTGCCCGAATACTCCGATGCCCCCTTCAGGAAGAGGTACAACTGGCGCCCAAAGAGCCTGTCCCAAGAAGACAGCATTGAGGTGCAGCGCTTAGCAGCTCGTGTGAGGATACTAGCCCATCATAAGCTGACCATGATAGATATCATGGCCGCCGCCATCTCCCGGTGCGTCCAACCCCTTCAACAGAGGATACACCCCTTGTGGCGCTACAACAGGACAAGCGATACTACTCGCTCCCGAAGACTGGGTCCTGCCGATCAAACGGCATTGGCCGCCGCACTTGCCAACCTATACAAAGGGGAGCAAGAAAATTTCATTCGGCGATCAACCAAAGAGGGATACTCATACCATAATCCCATCGAATGGGTGAGCCTTTCAATCCCGTGACCATAGTTCGGATTCTCAATTTGTCCCTTCTTGACCGAAGTCTTTTATTTTCGTGCAAACAGGAATGGAGGAGCTTTATCGAGACAGTCCATTGTCCGGCCCCTCAGCCCGAAGACTATTCCCGTGATGACGATCCGGGCTATCATGAAGACCCAGATCTGTCAATTGAACTCGAAGACGGGGTTTTCTACCAAGAGGGCCTTGACGGCTCCAATGTGGCCATTATCGCCGATTACCTTGGGTCCTTCCCTTCTCCCGCAACAAGCAAGAAGAAGAAAACATCCCGCAAGCGGCAAGTGTCCTCCACTGGCCCTAACGCGCCGGCTTCTACACCCAAATGCCGTAGATCCGCGCGACATACACCGGCCACGGCTGCCACGCCTGGACCTGAAGGCCACAAGGATCCGGCAAATGAGCCAGTCGCGGGGCGAGTGCGCCTACGAGTTCATCCCAAAGGTATTTCGCTTAATCGCTTGATTCGGTATCATGATTTGATAAGGTCTGACAAGAGACCACTTTGCCAAAATATTCAGGCAAAGGGTTCGGCCGTCACCCGCCGAGGACGTCGTCAGGACGTCCGGCGGTGCCCAAGATTCCAGGCCTTCCACCCATGCCGATCCTGCTGCGGGAATCCCCACCGTCAATCCTGCCCCAGCCGATTCTGGTGACGCCATATCTGTCACCAAATGAAAGGTTGGGAGTGCTATGCATCATCGGCGGCGACGAGAAGCCCTGCGTCATCCGGCCTTTTCCGAACAAGAATTCGGTGCTCTATGCACGGCGGATGCACACCTCGGGGCCGCCCAAGCTGGGTTCGGGGAGGCTGTAACGTTGATATCGTCCAGCCTGCAGGTAAGTAGTTGTTTATTATAGTCCGAACACTTGTATAGACTCAGTAGCCCCCAAGCCTTAAATTGGTCGGTATGACCGAATTAAGGATCCCCGTACTAATTGACTGGTAATGTAGGCTTCGAAGTAGCGGTGCGAGCAACTGGCCAAGGAACTGGAAGCCAGCCGAACACAGGTCGAAGCTGTGAAGGCCGAACTAGAGCAAGTGAAGAGCTTTACTCGGGAGGCACATGGTTAGTATACATATACTGCTGATCTTTAGTATATCCCCATGCTTACGCAAGGGTACTATGTAGCAGCTGAATCAATAGGGCAATTACAAAAATATTTGGATGTAGCCCGAGAATCTCAGCAATATGCCGAGTCCCAGCTGGAAGCTGGCCATCGCATTTTACAACGTCATCTTGAAGAGAAGAACCGCCTGAAGGAAGAGAATAGACAACAAGCCGAACAGATTGAGAGCTTAAAGTCTCAATTGGGCCAGGACCAAGGAGAAAACCAGAATCTACAGAGAGGCATGTTCGGTAAGTGTGATTTTAACATCGGAAAGTGTCTCTTAGAAGCGAGGTGTGATACGCATGACGTGACTCATATGCAGGTCTATTGTCCGGGCGACCCGAAGAGGAAATCGGATCCTACCAGGGGAATCTGTTGAAGGAGCTGTCCGCCCTTCATGAGCGGGCTCGGAAGGCCATGAAAAGCATGGTGAAGGCACTATGGCCTGCCGAGCAACCTCCGGAGAGGATGACCGAACTAATCGATCGCTTCAAGGGAGCCCGAGCTAGGCTCGAGCTGTGGAAGACATCGGCTTGCCGGGAGGGAGCACGAGAGGCATGGGCGATGATCAAGACCCGCTATACCGGACTCGACCCTGAGCATATGGCTCAGGTTGGACCAGTGGGGGCAGATGGACAAGAAGTGCCGCTTCACCTGGTATACGACCAGGTGATGCCTGCCGCCCGTCTCTCACAACAAGACTGTTCCCTAGACACCATAATTGATAATCTCGATCACCAGCCAGATGTATGATCATATGTAGCTATATGCTTTGATAATCGAAGAATTGCTCTGTCTGTGTTGTGAACTTTGTCTTAACCGGCCATCGGCTTCAGCCTCCCGCGCCAAGGGCTTGGGAGTGTTCCTTGTAAATTATCACCCGTAAGGGAGGGAATTATATTCGGGAACCAGGCAATCCGACCATGTGGTACGAACAGACAGAAAGCACACAGGGAGATATGTTATATTACTGCTTAGCGTAAGAAACATCTTCTGAAGAAAATAGTAACTCTATCGATACCTTTCTTCAGGGGTACTACGTAAATCATAGGAAAAAAGGCCGTATACTGTTAGTATGCGGCCAAGGGCTTGTGTGGGGGAAGAAGCCCGAATAATGGTCATGACCACCATGGTTAAATCTGTCGTAGCCGATCAATTGTCTACTGAAGATAGCTAGCTTTTGGCTTCACCCGTCTGAGGTACGTATCCGGATGACCCGGTCGTAACAATCGCAGAGGTGCTCCCTTTACCCTCTAGCCGAACAATCGGGAACGTAGAGGGTAAGCACAGGAGCAAGGCAACCCAGCTTGGGAAATTCTTAGTTCGAATTGATGCATAAGATGGCGTAAAAAAACGATAAGGAAAGTATGGGTACACAAGAAATGTGCATAAGTGCTTATAACATAAAAGCATTGGCTTCGGAAAAGAAGCCCCCGGGTACTGTGTTCGGATTTAGAACTTGAAAGTGTAGGCCGAAAAATCATTAGTACAAGATCGGTCGAACCGAACGTAGAGTTGGGAAGAAAAAGAAATCAACCCTGCCAGAAATCAAGGTGGGAGGGAGAAGAAATAACAATAAAAAGAAAAAAAAGGAGAAAGGTAAAAAGTATGACAACACTGGTCTAACCGTAGAAGCGCCGAAGACGAGCTGCGTTCCATGGGTTTGGTTCAAGGCGGTTGTCCTGCGGGTTCCGAAGACGGTAAGCTACTCCTGTGAGTACCTCATCGATGATGAAGGGGCCTTCCCATTTGGGCTTGAGTTTATGCTTCTGCTTCTCCAGTAGTCGTAAGACTAGTTCGCCCACGTTGTATGCTTGTGCCCTGACCTCCCTGCTCTGGTAACGCTAGGCCTGCTGCTGATAAAAAGTAGAACGGGCCCGAGCTATGTCACGCTCCTCTTCCAAGGCGTCCAAGTCGTCCTGCCGATCTAACTCGGCCTCCCTTTCCTCGTACATGCGCACTCTTGGTGCATCGTGAATGATATCACAAGGAAGGACCGCTTCGGCCCCGTAGACCATGAAGAACGGTGTGTATCCCGTTGATCTATTCGGGGTGGTGCGCAAGCCCCATAGAACGGAGTCGAGCTCCTCTACCCATTGACAATCGGACTCTTGAAGAGACCGGACCAAACGTGGCTTGATGCCGCTCATTATGAGGCCGTTTGCTCGTTCGACTTGTCCATTAGTCTGCGGGTGATAAATCGATGCATAATCGAGCTTGATGCCCATCTTTGCGCACCAGTCTTTGACCTCCTGGGCCATGAAATTGGATCCGTTATCAGTTATTATACTGTGCGGGACACCGTAACGGTGTACAACGCCGGATATAAAGTCGATTACTGGTCCGGATTTGGCTGATTTAACAGGTTTGGCCTCTATCCATTTGGTGAATTTGTCGACCATGACCAGTAAGTATTTATTTTTCTTGGTCCCCCCTTTAAGTGGTCCGACCATGTCCAGCCCCCAGACCGCGAAGGGCCAGGTGATCGGAATAGTCCGAAGAGCTGTTGGGGGCATGTGACTTTGGTTTGTGAAAAGTTGACACCCCACGCAATATTTGACAAGTGACTGGGCGTCCGCCCGAGCTGTAGGCCAAAAGAACCTAGCCCGGAAGGCCTTGATTACTAACGCTCTTCCTGCGGCGTGATGACCGCCCATCCCTGCGTGGACTTCGGCTAATAGCTGCCGCCCTTTTTCCTCAGATATGCACCGCTGTAGTACTCCGGTGGTGCTCTTCTTGTATAACTCTCCTTCGTGTACCTTGAAGGCTTTGGAGCGCCGAACTATGCGTCGCGCCTCTGTCTGATCGTCGGGGAGTTCTTTGCGAAGGAGGTAGGAGAGGAAGGGCTCGGTCCATGGCGCGATTACTGCCATGACCTCGTGAGCCGAGGGCGTTTCGTCCATGACGGAGCCGCCGATGATTTGATCGTCTGGTTCGTTTACAGGGGGAACAACCTTGTTTGCACTGGATGGATCGGCGTCCTCTTGATCTGGCCAAACTACAGATGGCTTAAAGAGCCGTTCCAGAAAAGTGTTTGGTGGGACAGGATCACGTTTGGCTCCTATTCGAGCCAGTATATTGGCAGCTTGGTTGTCGTCTCTAGCGACGTGGTGAAATTCCAGCCCCTCGAACCGTGCGGATATCTTGAGGACAGCGTTTCTATATGCCGCCATCTTCGGATTCTTAGCATCAAACTCACCGTTAACTTGAGAGATGGCCAGATTGGAATCTCCCCGTACCTCCAGGCGCTGTATGCCCATTGAAGCTGCCATCCGAAGACCGTGCAAGAGGGCTTCGTATTCGGCTGCATTGTTGGAGTCGGCATACATGATCTGTAACATGTATTGAACGTTGTCACCTGTCGGGGATGTGAGCACAACTCCAGCCCCCAGTCCGGCCAAAGTTTTGGATCCATCAAAGTACATCGTCCAATGGGAGTATATACTATATTCTCTGGGGAGTTCGGCTTCTGTCCATTCGGCGAGGAAATCTGCCAATACCTGAGATTTAATAGCTCGGCGTGGTTTGTAGGTAATCTCGAAAGGAAGGAGCTCGATCGCCCATTTGGCTATGCGGCCGGTGGCGTCCCTGTTATTGATTATATCATTCAAGGGGACTTCGGATGCCACCGTAACCGAACACTCTTGGAAGTAGTGTCTTAGCTTCCGTGATGCCATAAAAACTGTATAGGCTATCTTCTGATAGTGCGGGTATCTGGACTTGCATTGCGTTAGTACTTCTGACACGTACTAGACCGGCTTCTGTATATGAAATTTGTGTCCCTCCTCCTTTCGTTCGACGACGAGCACCGCGCTAACGACTTGGTTGGTGGCCGATATGTATAATAACATGGGCTCACCAGCGCCTGGTGCTGTGAGTATGGGGTTACTTGCCAGGAGTGTCTTGATTTCTTCTAACGCAGCCTTTGCTTCGTCGTTCCATTCAAAATTCTTGGTCTGTTTCAGCAACTTATACAGTGGTAAAGCTTTTTCACTGAGGCGGGAGATAAAGCGACTTAATGCCGCCACGCAGCCCGCCAATCTTTGGACATGCTTTAGCTCCGTAGGAACAGCAAGTTCGGATAAGGCGCGGATCTTTGCCGGATTCGCTTCTATTCCTCTATGTCAAACGATGAATCCGAGCAATTTACCAGCGGGAACGCCGAATACACACTTCTCTGGATTGAGCCGAATATCGTATTCGCGTAAGCTGTCAAAGGTTTGCCTTAAGTCATCGATCAGATTGCTAACGTGTTAGGTTTTAATGACCACATCGTCCACGTACGCCTCGACTGTTTTGCCAACCTGTTTTTCGAGACAGGTCTGGATCATGCGCTGGTATGTAGCCCCAGCGTTCTTTAGCCCGAAAGGCATTGTGTTGAAGCAAAATGGCCCATAAGGGGTGATGAATGCGGTTGCCGCTTGATCGGATTCCTTCATTTTAATCTGATGGTACCCGGAATAAGCATCGAGGAAACATAGTGAGTCGTGTCCGGCTGTGGCATCAATAATCTGGTCTATTCATGGTAGAGGGAAAGGGTCCTTGGGGCGGGCCTTGTTGAGGTCTTTAAAGTCGACACATAGCCGCCAGGATTTATCTTTCTTTGGTACCATAACCAGGTTTGCCAACCATTCGGGGTGCTTAATGTCCCGAATGAACCCGGCCTCTAGCAATTTAGCTAGTTCTTCACCCATAGCTTGTCGTTTGGGCTCGGAGAAGCGGCGCAGAGTCTGTTTTACGGGCTTAAAGCCTGCGATGATGTTCAGACTATGTTCTGCCAGCCGTCGTGGGATGCCGGGCATATCGGAAGGGTGCCAGGCAAAGACGTCCCAGTTTTCTTGTAAGAAAGCTCGCAGCGCTTTGTCCACTACGGGATCGAGCTGAGCTCCAATGGACGCTGTCTTGTTAGGGTCCGTCGGGTGTACCTGAAATTTAATGGTTTCCTTTGTCGGCTTAAAGGACGTTGATTTGGGCCTCTTGCTGAGGGTTACGTCGTCTTTGTCCACTGTTGACCGAAGTGCGGTCAGCTCCTCTGCAGCAAAGGTCTCAGCTAGAGCCTCGAGGGCAAGCGCCGCTGTTTTGTTTTCGGCCCGCAGGGCTATATTCGGGTCACTAGCAGCTGTGATTACTCCGTTTGGTCCTGGCATCTTAAGTTTCATATACCCGTAATGCGGTATAGCCTGGAATTTTGCGAAGGCGTCACGTCCCAACAGGGCGTGGTAGCCACTGGGGAAGGGCACGATGTGGAAGAGAAGTTCTTCAGATCGGTAGTTATCGGGCGTGCCGAACACTACGTCCAGGGTGATACATCCTGAACAGCGCGCCTCCCTCCCCGGGATTATTCCTCGGAAAGTTGTGCTGCTATGCTCGACGCGAGATCGGTCAAACTGCATTTTTTCCAGAGTATCCTCGTAGATTAGGTTTAACCCACTTCCGCCGTCCATTAGCACCTTATATAATCTGAAGCCATCAATGATGGGGTTCAGGACTAGTGCGGCCGGTGAATTACCGGGAAGAATGGCTGGTCGGTCAGCATCTCCGAAGGTAATGGGTATATCTGCCCATGCACTTGTTGCTGCCACGTGATATACCTGTTCGAGTTCTTTAAGAGCTCTTTTCCTCCTGTTCCTTGACAGGAATGTTTCGTAGATCGTCGGGACTTCAATGTTATATTCCGATGGGGTTGTAGAGCGCCAGTTAGACGGTGAATCCTCAAGAATGGCTTCACCACTTTTTGCGATCTACCTGACGACCCAGCAAGTTCTAAGGCTGTGAGTCGGAGCTGTGTTCAGCAAAACAGAGTGTATAGGGTAGGGTTTGTCCAGTAGTCCATCCAGGACAGTACTGACCCCTGGAAGGGGTCTGTTCCTCTTTTTTGCGGGCTCGGGTTTGGCTGGCCCTTTCGGAGGTATCCTCTTGTGCCGATCTCCTCTAGGGTATTCGGTAGAGGTTCGTTCCGAAAATAGCCGCTCAGTTTGCCAAGCATTTTCCATGGCACAATACTTCTGTACCAAGCTTGACAGCTCGGCAACGTCAATGATGTGCCGCCGCGCCAGGGCATTTAGGATCCCCTTGTCATGGCAGTTACGTTTGAAGGTTGCCATTATATCTTGATCACTAAGGCCCCGTATTTTGTTTCGGGCGAGTAGTAGTCTGGTCCGGTAATGATGGACCGACTCCCCTGATAAATGCACAATGTCCGGTAAGTCCGAAGACTTGGGCTCTGTTGCGATGCTCG
Organism: Elymus sibiricus; assembly: GCA_039707655.1. Lineage (NCBI taxonomy): Eukaryota > Viridiplantae > Streptophyta > Magnoliopsida > Poales > Poaceae > Elymus > Elymus sibiricus. The sequence continues at coordinate 208,909,768 of CM077663.1, forward strand.
AGTCATCGGCTTGGGAGGTGGGTGGGAGAAGGTTTGACTCGACGCCACGGTGAGAGTTCGGGATCAAGGATTCCGAACTGTATGATAGAACAGGGATCGACACCGGACTGTCTCCGGAACGAAAGCCAGAGTCCGGGTTGCAAGCAGAGTCTCGGTGATCGGAGATTGGAGTATAAACCGTTTTTAATTCCGGTAGCTGGGAAGTCGAGCCCTCCGCCGGACACTCGATGGTGGCGACAAGGTGGGTGACCGTGGGGACGTGAATCTCCCTATGGTCGGGTTTAAGCCCGAGTCGGTCATAGACCGGGGTCTGGTCATCGGCCATTCGCATAATCTTTATCCGATCAAACAACTCGTTGAGAAACGAGGCGATGGTGGGATGCGTGTCGCTGAAGCGAGTGGGGTCGGCGTGCGGCGTCGCAGTTCCAGACTCGCGCAAAAGCATGTTCGGCTTCTGTTCAACCATGGTAGATCCGGTAGCGACGACCGGACCGGGTGGCCCAGATGGTCCGGAGACAGCAATTTCATCTCCGGAGACAAGGCCCGATGTCTTCGGCGCCGAGGCGTCGGGATCTGCGGCCTCTCCGTAGGGGTCAAGGATTCCATCAGTACGAGTTCTCCCTGGGAATCAGCTGAGAACTCTAGGGTTCCAAACCTGATCCCTTGGTTGGGGGGAAAGTTTCCAATCTGGCATGGATGGCCGATCGGGTAAGTGCGCGACGAGATGTCGCTTCTCACGCGGATCTGACCCGGGACGAGAATTCCCTGGGCACAGATCTCGCCGTTGATAAGAAGGCGAGCCATCGATTCCTTCCGGCGATCACAGCGGGACTCTCAATGAAAGCACCAATGTCGGTGTCAAAACCGGCGGATCTCGGGTAGGGGGTCCCGAGCTGTGAGACTAGGAGCGATGGTAACGAGAGACGAAGGGGACAAGGTTTTACTCAGGTTTGGGCCCTCCTATGGAGGTAATACCCTACGTCCTGCTTGATTATATTGATTGTATGGGGATTACAGAGTTGATCTACCATGAGATCGTATGACTAAAACCCTAGATGAGTTCTGTTGCCCTACAACCTAAAACCCTCCGGCTTATATAGACGCCGAGGGTACCTAGGGTTTATACATGGTCGGTTACACGTCGAAGGGATAAACATGCCTATTCGCTACTTTAGACTTGGAGGACACGCCACGATCCTTGAAGCTTCCATCCTGGAGACAACATCCTCGATCCATCCAGTGTCCGGCGAACGGCCCATACAGTCCGGCCCATAGGAAATAGGTCGGCCTCCCGAGGACCCCTTAAACCAGGACTCCCTCATCTAGTACAGGAATTTTAATTTTTTACTCGAGCGTGCTAATGATCTGCAAATTTTACAAAGTGTTTATATACAAATTTTAGAGGTTGTACTAATTTTCATAATTTTTAGAGTTACATAAGCATAGTCTCTCTACATATTGCTACAGATTGTTCCGTTTTAAACAGATTCTGTTTTTGCTTGCATAGTTGCTTGTTTTGATTATGCTATGGATTGTATCGGGGGGTATAAGCCATGGAGAAGTTAGAACACAGTACCTATTATGCATTTATGAAATTTGAATCAATTTATAAAAGTACTTAAAGTATGCAATATGTTTCTTATACTAACGGATCTCACGAAGTTTTATTGAGTTTTGTGTGATTGAAGTTTTCAAGTTTTAGGTGTTATCTTGAATCTTGATGGATAAAGAAATAAGGAGTAGCAAGAGCCTGAGCTTGGGGATGCCCAAGGCACCCCAAGGTAATATTTTAAAGGAGACTCAAGCGTCTAAGCTTGGGGATGCCCCGGAAGGCATCCCTTCTTTCGTCTCAAATCCATCGGTATGTCACTTGGAGCTATATTTTTATTCGTCACATGATATGAGTTTTGCTTGGAGCGTCGTTTGATTTTGTATGCTTTTACTTTCAGTTTGCCACAATAATTGTTTGCTAGACAACCTATTTAAGAGAGACACACCTTCATCATAATTTGTTAGAATACTCTATGTGCTTCACTTATATCTTTTGAGCTTAGCAGTTGCTCTAGTACTTCACTTATATCTTTTTGAGCACGGTGGCGTGTTGATTTTATAGAACTAATTTCACTCTCGTTCTTCACTTATATTAGTTTGAGAGTTAATAAATAATGATGGTAATTTGCATGGGTCATAAGACTGGTCCAAGAATTAGATATTTAATGAGTGATAATCAAAACAATCATGTAGCACATATAAAGAAATTGTGGGTCAATGATATTGATGTAGTAATATGAAATAGGTGTGAGTTCATAATTGTTAAACCATAGAAGTGTAGATATTAAGAAAGGTTGACCTTTTTGTTCATCTAAAAATGAAAGAGGCATGGTGATGATGTGTGAGCATTTCTATTCCTCGTTGAAATCCTAGTGTTGTTTCGGGTCGGAAGCGTGCGATGGTTAACTCCTACCAACCTCTTCCCTCGGGGCATGCGATTACTACTTTGATCTATGATAAACTAATAAAACTTTGCAATAAGTATATGAGTTCTTTATGACTAATGTGAAACCATGGACATACGCAATCTCACCTTTTTCATAATTTGCTAGCCTCTTCGGTACCATGCATAGCCCGTTCTCACCTCGAGGATCGGTGCAACTTTCGCCGGTGCATCCAAACCCTGTGACATGATACGCTCTGTTGCACATAAGCCTTATTATATCTTCCTCAAAACAGCCACCATACCTACCTATCATGGCATTTCCATAGCAATTCCGAGATATATTGTCATGCAAATTCCATCGTCACTTCACATGACTAGTTCGTTCATCATCATATTGCTTTGCATGATCATATAGAGCCGACATGGTATTTGTGGCAAACCCACCGTTCATAATTTTTTTGATACATGTCACGCTAGATCATTGCACATCCTGGTACACTGCCAGAGGCATTCATACAGAGTCATATCTTCATATCAGTTCTCCATATTGAGTTGTAAGTAAATAAAAGTGTGATGATCATCATTATTAGAGCATTGTACCAATGAGGAAAGAATGATGGAGATGATGATTCTCCCATAAGTTGAGATGAGACTCCGTACGAAAATAAAGATGGGAGGCCAAATGAGCCCACCATCCATTCAAAAAAATGAGAGAAAATGAGAGAAGGGACTTTGCTACTATCTTTTACCACACTTGTGCCTCAAAGTAGAGAGTCTCATGATATATCACTTTCATATGCTAGTGGGAATTACCTATTCATTATTACAAACTTGGCTTGTATAATCCTATGATGGGCTTCCTCAAATGCCCGAGGTCTTCATGAGCAAGCAAGTTGGATGCACGCCCCACTTAGCTTCATTTGAGCTTCCATACACTTATATCTCTAGTGCATCATTTGCATTGCAATCCCTACTCCTTGCGTTGACATCTGTCGATGGGCATCTCCATAGCCCGTTGGTAGTTGATGTGAGACTATCCTTTGATATCTACCACCATATTCTATTCCACTTAAATGCTATGTCCAATGGCTCACGCTCATGTATTGCGTGAAAAAAAAAGTTGATGCATATTGAAAAAGTACGAACCAATTGCCTGACTTGGACACCGTGGTGCTTGACATTTGTATTAATGTGGTGAAGATGGAGCCATGCCTTGCTAATATAATAATATGAATGGCGTGGGAGGGGGTAAACATTTCTTAAGGATCGTATACTTATAAGAATTAACAATTGTGTTTCTTACATTTTAATTATTGCAATGTTAATATTTGTTGATTCATCTTTTCTCAATGAGCATACCTGCATAAGATTATATAGCGGATAGCATATCACATCAAAAATTCTATTTTTATCATTTACCTACTCGAGGACGAGCAGAAATTAAGCTTGGGGATGCTTGATACGTCTCCAACGTATCTATAATTTTTTATTTTTCCATGCTGATATTTATCATTCTAGGATACTTTTTGGGTCTTTATTTGCCAAATTAGAATATTTTTGAGCACTAACCTATTGACCCAGTGCCCAGTGCCAGTTGTTGTTTTTTGCATGTTTTTGCCTTTTCAGGTTTATGGTACCAAACGAAGTCCAATTGCCACGAAACTTTTTGAAGTTTTTCTCTAGACTATAAGAAGACCTAGAAGCTTCGGAAGGAGGCTAGGAGGTGCATGAGGGGCCCACCACACATCAGGGCGCGCCCTGGGGGGCGCGCTCTGATATGTGGTGGCCCCCTCGACTGCCTCCCGACATCCCTCTTCGGCCTATAAATTCTCCAATATCGCAAAAACCCTGAAGGCAGTCCCGAAACCCTTTTTCCGCCACCGCAAGTCTCTGTTCCGTCACGAGGCCATCTAGAGCTCCGTTCCGGCACCCTGTCGGAGGGGGGATCGATCACGGAGGGCCTTTCATCACACTTGCTGCCCTCATGATGATGTGTGAGTAATTCACCACAGACCTACGGGCCCATAGCTAGTACCTAGATGGCAATCTTTCTCTCTCTTATGATCTTCAATACAATGATCATCGCATCTTCGCTTTGATCTATCCGATGTAATCCTATTATGCGGTGTGTTTGTTGGGATCCGATGAATTGTGGGTTTATGTTCAGATTATTCATGAAAAGTATTTGAGATACCTATGATATATATTGTCTCTTAATTGCATGATCATTATAGCTTCGTAATGCTCTCTGATCTATTGATGTGCTTTGGCCAAGTAGATTGATATTTCATCGGTGGGAGTGGTGCGTTGTGGTAGGTTCAACCTGGCGAGTTTCTATATCCCAGTGACAAAGTAGGGGACAAGATGCATCTTTGTGTTGTTGCTACTAAGGATAAAACGCTGGAGTTCATTCATATTGTTTGTGTTTACTTTGTCTACATCATGTCATCGTTCTCCAAGCATTACTCTGTTTTACTTAATACTCAAGATGCATGCTGGATAGCGGTCGATGAGTGGAGTAATACTAATAGATGCAGGCAGGATTCGGCCTATTTGCTTATGGACGTGATGCCTATATCCACATGATCATTGCCGTGAACATCGCATAACTATCCGCTTTTCTATAAATTGCCCAACAATAATTTTTTACCCACCATATGCTGCCTTCATGAGAGATGTCGCTAGGGAAAACTATGGCCCCCGGGTCTATTCACTTATATATTTACAAACGCTACAATTACCTTGCTGCCTTTATTTACCTTTTATTTTATTTTGTAATTTATATTTATCAACAATTATCTACACAATTCATTTTCTTGCAAATAATGAGATCAAGGGGATTGACAACCCTCTTGCCCACATTGGGTGCAAGTTGTTTGTTCATTTGTGTGCAGCCGCTGAAGACGGTTGAGAAATGATATTCCTATTGGTTCGATAAACCTTGGTTTCATAACTGAGGGAAATACTTACCCACTTTGTGCTGCAATTACCCTTTCCTCTTCACGGAAAACCCAACGCAGATCACAACTATCACAGGGCCCAGAGATACCTCTTCGTCAAACGGAGTGACAAATCCCTGTCTCGATCCATGCCAACCCAACAGACACCTTCGGAGATACCTGTAGATCACCTTTATGATCACCCAGTTATGAAGTGATGTTTGGTACACACAAGGTATTCCTCCGGTGTCCGGGAGTTGCATGATCTCATGGTCTTAGGAACAGATACTTGACATGAAGAAAGCAGTAACAAGAAACTAAGTGATACGATTGAATGCTATGCTTACGGTTGGATCTTGTCCATCAAATCATTCTCCTAATGATGTGTTCCCGTTATCAAATGACAACTCATGTCTATGGTTACGAAACCTTAACCATCTTTGATCAACGAGCTAGTCTAGTAGAGGCTCACTAGGGACACAGTGTTGTTTATGTATCCACACATGTATTTGAGTTTCCAGTCAATACAATTCTAGCATAGATAATAAAGGATTATCATGAATAAGGAAATATGATAATAACCAATTTATTATTGCCTCTAGGGCATATTTCCAACAGTCTCCCACTTGCACTAGAGTCAATAATCTAGTTCACATCGCCATGTGATTCACACCCAATGAGTTCTGGGGTTTGATCATGTTTTGCTTGTGAGAGAGGTTTTAGTCAACGAGTCTGCAACATTCAGATCCATGTGTACTTTGCAAATCTCTATCTCATACTACATATCATGCTACTGCGTCCCACTTGGAGCTATTCCAAATGGCTACTCCACTATACGTATCCGGTTTACGACTCAGAGTCATCTGGATCAATGTCAAATCTTGCATCGGCGTAACCCTTTACGATGAACTCTTTATCACCTCCATAACCAAGAATCAATTCCTTAGCCTATTTAGGCACCTAAGGATAATTTTCGACCGCTGTCCAGTGATCCACTCCTGGATCACTCCTGTACCCCTTTTTTGCGAGACTCGTAGCAAGGCGCCTATCAGGTGCAGTACACAGCATGGCATACATTATAGAGCCTATGGCTGAGGCATAGGGGACGACCTTTGTCCTTTCTCTTTCTTCTGCCATGGTCGAGCTTTGAGTCTTACTCAACTTCACACCATCCAATACACGCTAGAACTCCTTCTTTGACTGATACATTTTGAACTCCTTCAAAATCTTGTCAAGGTGTGTGCTCTGTGAAAGTCTTATCAAGCGTCTTGATCTATCTCTATAGATCTTGATGCTCAATATATAAGCAGCTTTACACATGTCTTCCTTTGAAAAATTCCATTTCAAACAACTCTTTATGCTTTCCAGAAATTCTACATCAATTCCATCAACAATATGTCATCCACATATACTTATCGGAAATGTTATAGAGCTCCCACCCACTTTCTTGTAAATACAAGCTTCTCCAAACTTGTATAAACCCATAAGCTTTGATCACCTCATCAAAGAGAAGATTCCAACTCTGAGATGCTTGCACCAGCCCATATATGGAACACTGGTGCTCGCACACTTTGTCAGCATTTTTAGGATCGACAAAAACCTTCCGGTTGCATCATATACAAATCTTACTTAAGGAAACCATTAAGGAACGTTGTTTTGACATCCATCTGTCAGATCTCATAATCAAAAAATGCAGTTATTGCTAACATAATCCTGACGGACTTAAGCATCGCTATGGGTGAGAAAGTCTCATCATAGTTAACTCCTTGAACTTGTGAAAAACACTTTTGCGACAAGTCAAGCTTTATAGACGATGACATTACCGTCAGTGTCTATCTTCTTCTTAAAGATCCATTTGTACCTAATGGCCTGCCGATCATCGGGCAAGTCTACCAAAATTCATACTTTGTTTTCATACATGGATCCTATCTTGGATTTCATGGATTCTAGCCATTAGTCGGAATCCGAGCCCACCATCGCTTCCTCATAGTTCGTAGGTTCACCGTTGTCTAACAACATGACCTCCGAGACAGGATTATCGTACCACTCAGCGGCAGTACGAATCCTTGTCGACCTACGAATTCGGTAGTAACTTGATCCGAAGTTTCATGATCACTATCATTAGCTTCCTCTTCAACCGGTGTAGGCGTCACACAAACATCTTTCTGTGTTGTGGTACTCTCCGATTGAAGTGAAGGTTCAATAACCTCATCAAGTTCTACCTTCTTCCCACTCATTTCTTTCGAGAGAAACTCCTTCTCTAGAAAGGATCCATTCTTGGCAACAAATACCTTGCCTTTGGATCTGAGATAGAAGATATACACAATTGTTTCCTTAGGGTATCCTATGAAGACACACTTCCCCGCTTTGGGTTCGAGCTTATCAGGCTGAAGCCTCTTGACATAAGCGTCGTAGCCCCAAACTTTTAAGAAACGACAGCTTAGGTTGCTCACCAAACCATAATTCATACGGTGTAGCCTCAACAGATTTAGATGGTGTCCTATTTAAAGTGAATGCAGTTGTCCCTAATGCATAACCCCAAAACGATAATGGCAAATTAGTAAGAGACATCATAGATCGCACCATATCCAACAGAGTACGATTACAACATTCGGACACACCATTACACTGTGGTGTTCCAGGTGGCATGAGGTATGAAACAATTTTCACACTGTCTTATGCATACCAAACTCATAACTCGGATATTCACCTCCACGATCACATCGTAGATATTTTATCCTCTTGTCACGATGATCTTCAAATTCACTCTGAAATTTTCTTGAACTATTCAAAAGTTTCAGACTTGTATTTCATTAAGTAAACATCCCAATATCTCCTCAAGTCATCCATGAAGTTAAGAAAATAACAATATCCACCGCGCGCTGCAACATTCATTGGACCGCATACATCAGCATGTATCATTTCCAATAAGTCACTTGTCCTCTCTAAGGTACCGGAAAATGGGGTCTTTGTCATCTTGCCCATGAGGCATGGTCCGCATGTCTTAAGCGATTCGAAATCGAGTGAGTCCAAATGTCCATCAGCATGGAGTTTCTTCATGCGCTTTACACCAATATGACCTTAGCGGCAATGCCACAAGTATGTGGTACTATCTTTATTAACTTTGCATCTTTTGGCATCAATATTATGAACATGTGTATCACTACGATCGAGATTCAATAAACCATTCACATTAGGTGAATGACCATAGAAGGTATTATTCATGTAAACAGAATAACCATTATTCTCTGACTTAAATGAATAACCATATCGCAATAAACACGATCAAATCATGTTCATGCTAAACACATACACCAAATAACATTTATTTAGGTTCAACACTAATCCCGAAGGTAGAGGGAGTGTGCGATGGTGATCACATCAAACTTGGAAACACTTCAAACACACATCGTCACCTCGCCCTTAGATAATCTCCGCTTATTCCGCAGCTTTTGTTTCGAGTTACCAATATTAGCAACTGAACCGGTATCTAATACACAGGCGCTATTGCGAGTACTAGTAAGGTACACATCAATAACATGTATATCAAATATACTTTTGTTGACGTTGCCAGCCTTCTTATCCGCCAAGTACTTTGGGGCAGTTCCGCTTCCAGTGACCATTCCCCTTACAATAGAAGCACTTAGTCTTGGGTTTGGGTCCAACCTTGGGTTTCTTCACTGGAGCGGCAACTGGCTTGCCATTCTTGAAGTTTCCCTTCTTGCCCTTGCCCTTCTTGAAACTAGTGGTCTTGTTAACCATCAACACTTGATGCTCCTTCTTGATTTCTACCACCGCGGCCTTAAGCATCGCGAATAGCTCAGCGATCATCATCTCCATACCTTGCATGTTATAGTTCATCACAAAGCTCTAGTATACAGGTGACAGTGACTGGAGAACTCTGTCAATCACTATCTTATCAGGAAGATTAACGCCAACTCGATTCAAGTGATTGTAGCACCCAGACATTCTGAGTGCATGCTCACTGACTGAGCTATTCTCGTCCATCTTCTAGGCAAAGATCTTATCAGAGGGCTCATACCTCTCAACACGGGCATGAGCCTGAAATACCAATTTCAGCTCTTGGAACATCTCATATGCTCCGTGATGTTCAAAATGCCTTTGGAGTCCCGATTCTAAGCCATATAGCATGGCGCACTGAACTATCAAGTAGTCATCAAAACCTGTCTGTCAGACGTTCACAACATCCACATATGACGCTGGAGGAGTTGGCACACCGAGCGGTGCATCAAGGACATAAGCCTTATGTGCAGCAGTGAGGACAATCCTCACATTACGGACCCAGACCGCATAATTGCTTACACTATCTTTCAACTTAGTCTTTCTCTAGGAACGTATTAAAAACAGGGGAGCTACAATGCGAGCTATTGATCTATAACCTAATTTGCAAATACACTTTGGACTATGTTCATGATAACAAGTTCAACTAATCAAATTACTTATGAAATCCCACTCAAATCAACATCCCTCGGGTTGTCTGAGTGTAACATGATCCAAATCCACCAACCCAAGTTCGATCATCACGTGAGATGAGGTGGTTTCAATGGCGAACATCTCCATGTTGATCATATCTACTATATGACTCATGTTCGACCTTTCTGTTGGAAATATGCCCTAGAGGCAATAATAAAATGGTTATTATCATATTTCCTTGTTAATGATAATCGTTTATTATCCATGCTAGAATTGTATTGATCAGAAACTCAGATACATGTGTGGATACATAGACAACACCATGTCCCTAGTAAGCCTCTACTAGACTAGCTCGTTAATCAGAGATGGTCAAGGTTTCCTGACCATAGACATGAGTTGTCATCTGATAACGTGATCACATCATTACGAGAATGATGTGATGGACAAGACCCAACCGTAAGCATAGCAGTTGACCGTGTCAGTTTGTTGCTACTGCTTTATCCATGTCAAGTAAATGTTCCTACGACCATGAGATCATGCGACTCTCGGACACCGGAGGAATGCCTTGTGTGTATCAAATGTCACAACGTAACTGGGTGACTATAAAGGTGCTCTACAGGTACCTCCGAGGGTGTGTGTTGAGTTGGCATGGATCGAGACTGGGATTTGTCACTCCGTATGACGGAGAGGTATCTCTGGGCCCACTCGGTAACACAGCATCACAAGAAGCTTGCAAGCAAAGTGACTAAGGAGTTAGTCACGGGATCTTGTGTTACGGAATGAGTAAAGAGACATGCCGGTAAAAAGATTGAACTAGGTATGGAGATACCGACGATCGAATCTCGGGCAAGTAACATACCGATGGACAAAGGGAACTGCATACGGGATTGTCTGAATCCTTGACATCGTGGTTCGACCGATAAAGATCTTTGTAGAATATGTAGGAACCAATATGGGCATCTAGGTCCCGCTATTGGTTATTGACCGTAGAGTTGTCTCGGTCATGTCTACATAGTTCTCCAACCCGCAGGGTCTGCACACTTAACGTTCGGTGACATTTCGGTATTATTGAGTTATGTATGTTGGTGACCGAAGGTTGTTCGGAGTCCCGGATGAGATCCCGGACGTCACGAGGAGCTCCGGAATGGTCCAGAGGTAAAGATTTATATATGGGAAGTAATATTTTGGCGACCGGAAAAGTTTCGGGTTTTTCCGGTATTGTACCGGGAAGCTTATAGAAGGTTCCAGAAACTTCCCGATGAGTCCGGAAGTCCACCAAGGGTTCCACCATGTCCCAAGGGTTTGCATGGGCTAAGGGGAGGCGCCCTGGCCTTACTGGGCCAGGCGCACAAGTCCCTCAAGGCCCATGTGGCTTGGGAGAGGTGGAAAGTCCACCTGTTTATGCAAAGGGAGGGAATACGACTAGGAGTCCAACCCCTCCCCCTTGGCTGCGCCCTAGGGCTTGGAGGGGCTGATCTCCATGCCCCTCCACCTATATATAGAGGGGAGGGGGCGCCCCAAGAGCACACACGAAGCCCTTGGCGCCCCTCTCTCCCTAGATCGTTTTCTCCTCCGTTCGCGGTTTCGGTAGCGCTAGGCGTAGCCCTGCCGAGATAGCACCACCACCACCGCCATAACGCCGTCGTGTTGCCGGAGAACTCATCTACCTCTCCGCCCCCTCTTGCTAAATCAAGAAGGCGGAGATCGTCATCGAGCTGTACGTGTGCTGAACGCGGAGGTGCCGTCCGTTCGGCGCTAGATCAGGATGTATCGTGATTGGATCGCGGGACGGCTTGCGATTTGGATCGCGTAGACGTTTGACTACATCAACCGCATTTCTTAATGCTTCCCGCTTAGCGATCTACAAGGGTACGTAGATCCACTCTCCCTCTCATAGATGCTCATCACCAAGGATAGATCTTGCGTGTGCGTAGGAAATTTTTTGTTTCTCATGCAACGTCCCCCAACAGTGGCATCATGAGCTAGGTCTATGCGTAGATGAGATCACGAGTAGAACACAAAGGAGTTTGTGGGTGTTGATGCTCAGATTGCTTCCTCCATTGGTCTTTTCTTGATTCAGTGGTATTGTGGGATGAAGCGGCCTGGACCAACCTTACTCGTACGCTTACGAGAGACCGGTTCCATCAACTGACATGTGACTTTGTTGCATAAAGAAGGCTGGCGGGTGTCTGTCTCTCCCACTTTAGTTGGATCGGATTCGACAAAGGCGGTCCTTGAGAAGGTTGAATAGCATTTTGTGTATCACCGTTGTGGTTTTGCGTAGGTAAGAATCGTTCTTGCTAGATACCCATAGCAGCCACGTAAAACATGCAACAACAATTAGAGGACGTCTAACTTGTTTTTGCAGGGTATGTTGTGATGTGATATGGCCAATTACATGATGAGATATATGTGATGTATGAGATGATCATGTTTTGTATAGAATATCACGACTTGCATGTCGATGAGTACGGCAACCGGCAGGAGCCATAGGGTTGTCTTTAATTTATTTTCGCCGTTTTTGCTTTACTTTATCGCTATGAGTTAGCAATATTCGTAGAAGCAACAGTTGGCGTGACAACCTCATGGCGACACGTTGATGGAGATCAAGATGATGGAGATCACGGTGTCATGCCGGTGACGATGGAGATCATGCCGGTGCTTTGGAGATGGAGATCAAAAGCACAAGTTCATGGCCATATCATGTCACTTATTATTTGCATGTGATGTTAACACTATTAGAAAAACGGCTATAGCTAATATGGACATTAATGGCGCACCATGTATGTGGTGCGCCACTGCTATATAGCAGTGGCGCACCAGATATGGGTGCGCCATTAATGGCCATTTTAGTAATGGCGCACCTGGTGTGTGGTGCGCCATTACTAAGTTTGTCCTGGCCCCACACCCCTCCCCAGACTTAGCAGTGGCGCACCAGGGGAAAGTGCACCATTACTAGTTTTAACTAGTAATGGCGCACCACACCCACGGTGCGCCACTACTAACAATTTTTTTTTCAATTTTTTTTTCAAAACTAGTAATGGCGCACCACACACCAGGTGCACCATTAGTAACCCTGGTTACCAATGGCGCATTCTTAGGAGGTGCGCCATTGGTAACCTGAGAGCAGCTAGATATTTTTGACAGCCACCTACCACACTCACTTTCCCCACTTCATTCTCTCCACCTCTACCAAGCTTGGTCTCGGCTGCCTCCTCCTCCTCACCTCATTTGCACCATAGATTCACCCAAATTAAGTGGTTAAATTTTCTTTTTTTGATAGGTAAGTAAGGGGAGAGCTTTCTTTATGTTCTAGATCTACTTTTTTCTCCCTCCAACGTACACACTTTTTATGGCCTAGATCTACGTATGTTTGTGGTGTTGCATATGTTTGTGTTTGCAGGTACCGGTATTTGAAATGCGATAGTTGCCAATATTTTGCCGGAATGTTGATTCATTTCCGTTTCGGCGAGAATTTGGCACTATGCATTCTTTTTGGTCCTATTTTTAGGCAAAGTCATGCCAAATTTTTTTTTGGTTCTAAAATATTGTTTTGCTCTACCCCGCAGGCGACCATGGTCCGCACGATGACCGAAGGCATCGTGAATAGGTTTTTGAGCTCCGTGAAGGCCGAGATGCTTCAAAAGAACGAGACGGAGATAAGATGTCCGTGTCGAAGATGCAAGCTGAAGAGCCTTATGGACCCGGATTCCAGACAGGTGCGGGACCACCTGCTCGTGCGTGGTTTCATGGATGGATATCGGTGGCAAGGTGATGAAGATGATTATGAAGTCGTCCATGGGGGCCGGGCAAGAAATAAGGAAGGGCAGCAAGACAATAGCGGCGAGGGCGGGCGAGAAGACGAAGAATCTCCAGGACATGATCATGAAGTAGATGCAGGACACAGTCATCATGTAGAAGATGCCGGACATGATGATGAGGAAGATCAAGACGAAGGGCATGATCATGAAGATGAAGATGCCGGAGCAGACGACGATGGACCATCGATGGGCTGGGTGCAGGACCCTCATATTCAAGAGCTGCTTCTCAAGCAGACGGGTAACGCAAGAGCTGCCGCCCGAGAGAAAGCCAAGCTGCATCAACTGGAGATAGACGCGGTTACTCCATTGTATGAAGGATGCAGGCCCGAGGATACCCGCCTGAAAGTAACGCTCATGGCTCCGGAGATGAAGGTAAAACACAAAATGACCGACACATGCTTCGACGAGAAAATGTCATTCTGGCACGAATGTCTTCCCAAGGGGAACAAGTGCCCGACCAGTTTCGAGGAGGCGAAGAAAATCGTGTGTCCTCTGGATTTACCGCACGTGAAATACCATGTGTGCATGAACGATTGCATCATTTATCGGGACGAGCACGCGGAGTCTACCATATGTCCGGTGTGCGGCGTCACTCGATACAAGAAGAGGAAGAAACCTCCTCGAAAAGTGGTGTGGTACTTTCCGATCACTCCTCGTCTGCAGCGGTATTTCGCGGACCCTAAGCAAGTAGAGCTCCTGCGTTGGCACGCGGATAGGGAGGAGAAGAAGTGAGAAGATGACGGAAATGATCCGGAGATAAATAAAAAAGACAAGATGCTGAGTCACCCTAAGGATGCGAGCCAGTGGCAAGCGTTGAACTTTGAACACCCAGAATTTGGGGACGATCCAAGGAACATCATGCTGGGCGCGAGCACCGATGGAGTCAATCCGTTTGGCAGCCAGAGAAGCACACATAGCACCTGGCCTGTGTTTGTGTGGATGTACAACCTTCCCCCCTGGATGTGCATGAAGAGGAAGTACATTCACATGAGTATGCTAATTGAAGGGCCGAAACAACCAGGGAACGACATCAATCTGTATCTGGGGCTGTTGAAAGAGGAGCTAGACACGCTGTGGAAAACGCCAGCCAATACGTGGGACGCCGCAGCGAAACAATATTTCCCTATGAGAGCCGCACTGCTCACGACGGTGCACGACTATCTCGGTTACGGATATGTCGCGGGGCAGGTGGTCCACGGATTTTATGCATGCGTTAGGTGCATGGATGACACAACGTATCGCCAGCTAGATAGAGATCCCAGGTCTTCGAAAACCGTGTTCATGGGACATCGAAGGTGGCTTCGCGACGATGACGCATGGAGAAAAAGCAAGGATCTGTTCGATGGTGAAACCGAACCCCGAAGACCCCCACGTACGAGGAGCGGCGAGGAAATAGACGAGCTGTTGAAAAATTGGAAAGAGTGCCCACCGCCGGGAAAGAAGCGAAAGGCGCCAGAGCCGCTGCTGAAGGTATGGAAAACGAGGTCTGTTTTCTGGGACTTGCCGTACTGGAAGATCCTCCGTGTGCCTCACAGCCTTGATGTCATGCATATCACGAAGAACGTGTGCGAGAGACTGCTTGGTACCCTGCTCAACATGCCAGAGAGGACCAAAGTGTTGGAAATATGCCCTAGAGGCAATAATAAATTGGTTATTATTATATTTCCTTGTTCATGATAATCGTTTATTATCCATGCTATAATTGTATTGATTGGAAACTCAAATACATGTGTGGGTACATAGACAACACTGTGTCCCTAGTAAGCCTCTAGTTGACTAGCTCGTTGATCAAAGATGGTTAAGGTTTCCTAGCCATTGACATGAGATGTCATTTGATAACGGGATCACATCATTAGGAGAATGATGTGATGGACAAGACCCAAACTAAGAACGTAGCATTTGATCGTGTCAGTTTATTGCTATTGTTTTCTGCATGTCAAGTATCTGTTCCTTTGACCATGAGATCATGCAACTCACTGACACCGGAGGAGTACCTTGTGTGTATCAAACGTCGCAACGTAACTGGGTGACTATAAAGGTGCTCTACAGGTATCTCCGAGGGTGTCTGTTGGGTTGGCATGGATCAAGACTGGGATTTGTTACTCCGTATGACGGAGAGGTATCTCAGGGCCCACTCGGTAATACAACATCACAATGAGCCTTGCAAGCAATGTGACTAAAGTGTTAGCCACGAGATCTTGTATTACGGAACGAGTAAAGAGACTTGCCGGTAACGAGATTGAACTAGGTATAGTGATACCGACGATCGAATCTCGGGCAAGTAACATACCGAAGAACAAAGGGAACAGCATACGGGATTGACTGAATCCTTGACATAGAGGTTCGACCGATAAAAGATCTTCGTAGAATATGTAGGAGCCAATATGGGCATCCAGGTCCCGCTATTGGTTATTGGCCGTAGAGGTGTCTCGGTCATGTCTACATAGTTCTCGAACCCGCAGGGTCTACACACTTAACGTTTGGTGACGATTAGTATAGTTGAGTTATTATGTTGGTGACCGAAGGTTGTTCGGAGTCCCGGATAAGATCCCGGACATGACGAGGATCTCCGGAATAGTCCGGAGGTAAAGATTGATATATGTGATAATAGTGTTTTGATCTCCGGAAGAGTTCCGGAGTTCACCGGAAGGGGATCCGGATGTTTACCGAAGTGTTCGGGTGCGAGAACACTTTATATGGGCCAAGGGATAAAAGCCCACGAGGTATTGGAAAGTGCAAAAGTAGTTTTGCTGCCGCGTAAGCGGTACTACCGTCCGAGCGGTACTACCGCTTGTGTGAAGCGGTACTACCGCCCAAGCGGTACTACCGCTTGTGTGCGGCTGTGCACGGTTCGGCAGCGATCCGAGTTGGACTCTTTCCCTGCGGGCCAAACCGACCTTGTGCGGGTAAAACCGACCTGGAGGAGGCTTTTACTCCAAGTTTAGACCCCAAGGCTCAACATATAAATAGAGGGGCAGGGCTAGCACACAAGACACATCAAGATTTCCCCAAGCCGTGTGCGGCAACCCTAACCCTCTAGTTCCTCCGTCATAATCTCCGTAGCGCTTGGCGAAGCCCTGCAGAGATTGTTCCTCACCACCATCACCATGCCGTCATGCTGCTGGAACTCAACCACTACTTCATCATCGCTCGCTGGATCGAGGAGGTGAAGGCGTCATCAAGCCGTATGTGTGTTGAACGCGGAGGTGCCGTCCGTTCGGCGCTAGTTCGTGATCGGATCGAGGGACGACTTGCGATTTGGATCGCGGAGACGTTCGACTACATCAACCGCGTTTCTTAAACGCTTCCGCTTAGCGATCTACAAGGGTATGTAGATTCACTCTCCCTCTCGTAGATGCTCATCACCATGGATAGATCTTGTGTGTGCGTAGGAAATTTTTTGTTTCCCATGCAACGTTCCCCAACAGTGGCATCATGAGCCAGGTCTATGCGTAGATGAGATCTCGAGTAGAACACAAACGAGTTGTGGGCGTGGGTGTATACATATTGCTTGCCGTTACTAGTTGATATTTGATTCGGCGGTACTGTGAGATGAAGCGGCCCGGACCGACATTACGCGTACACTTACGCGAGACAGGTTCCTTCAACTGACATGTAACTTCGTTGCATAAAGATGGCTAGCGGGTGTCTGTCTCTCTCACTTTAGTTGAATCGTTTTCAATGAAGAGGGTTCTTTTAGAAGATCAAAAAGCAATCACTACACCACGTTGTGGTTTTGCGTAGGTAAGAACGGTTCTTGCAAACCCGTAGCAGCCACGTAAAATTTGCAACAACAATTAGAGGACGTCTAACTTGTTTTTGCAGGGTATGATGTGATATGATATGGCCAATTACATGATGAGATATATGTGATGTATGAGATGATCATGTTTTGTATAGAATATCACGACTTGCATGTCGATGAGTTCGGCAACTGGCAGGAGCCATAGAGTTGTCTTTAATTATTGTATGACCTGCGTGTCAATCATTAAGCGCTATGTAATGCTTTACTTTATCGCTAAATGTTAGCAATAGTCGTGGAAGCAACAGTCGGCGCGACAACCTTATGGCGACACGTTGATGGAGATCAAGATGATGGAGATCATGGTGTCATGCCGGTGACGATGGAGATCATGCCGGTGCTTTGGAGATGGAGATCAAAAGCACAAGTTCATGGCCATATCATGTCACTTATGATTTGCATGTGATGTTAATCCTTTTATGCATCTTATTTTGCTTAGGACGACGGTAGCATTATAAGGTGATCCCTCACTTAAATTTCAAGATAAATTGTGTTCTCCCCAAGTGTGCACCGTTGCGAAAGTTCGTCGTTTCGAGACACGCCGTGATGATCCGGTGTGATAGACTCTACGTTCGCATACAACGGGTGCAAGCCATGTTGCACACGCGGAACACTCGGGTTAAACTTGACGAGCCTAGCATGTACAGACATGGCCTCGGAACACAAGAGACCGAAAGGTCGAACATGAGTCATATAGTAGATATGATCAACATGAAGATGTTCACCATTGAAACCACCTCGACTCACGTGATGATCGGACTTGAGTTGGTGGATTTGGATCATGTTACACTCGAATGATCGGAGGGATGTCAATTTGAGTGGGAGTTTTTTAAGTAATATAATTAACTAAAACTCATTATCCTGAACAATAGTCTAAGTTTTCTTTGCTATATTTATGTTGTAGATCATGGCTCGCACAGTAGCACCCCTGAATTTTAATGCGTTCCTAGAGAAAGCTAAGTTGAAAGATGATGGAAGTAACTTTGTGGACTGGGCCCGTAATCTAAAGGATTATCCTTACGGCTTCCCAGAAGGCTTATGTCCTTGATGCACCGCTTGGTGATCCACCCGCTCCAGTTGAGTCTCTAGACGTTGTGAACGCCTGGCAGGCTCGTTCTGATGATTACTCAATAGTTCAATGTGCAATGTTGTATGGCTTAGAACCGGGACTTCAAAGACGTTTTGAACGTCATGGAGCATATGAGATGTTCCAGGAGTTGAAGTTTATCTTTCAGAAGAATGCCCGGATCGAGAGATATGAGATCTCCGATAAGTTCTATGCTTGCAAGATGGAGGAGAACGGGTCTATCAGTGATCACGTGCTCAGAATGTCTGGGTACTCCACCCGTCTGGCTGAGTTAGGGATGCCCCTTCCGCCAGAGGCTATCACTGACAGAGTTCTTCAATCATTGCCACCTAGCTACAAGAGCTTCGTGTTGAACTATAACATGCACGGGATGAACAAGTCAGTCGCCGAGCTGTTTGCGATGCTGAAAGCCGCTGAGTCTGAAATTCAGAAGGAGCATCAAGTGTTGATGGTCAATAAAACCACTAGTTTCAAGAAAAATGGCAAGGGTAAGGAGGGTAACTCCAAGAAGAGTGGCAAAGCAGTTGCTCCTCTCGTGAAGAAACCCAAGGCTGGACCCAAACCAGAAACTGTGTGTTTTCATTGCAAGGGAACTGGACACTGGAAGCGGAATTTCCCCAAGTATTTGGCTGACAAGAAGGCGGCCAACAACAAACAAGGTATATATGATATACATGTTATTGATGTGTACCTTACCAACTCTCGTTGTAGTGCCTGGGTATTTGATACCGGTGCGGTTGCTCATATTTGCAACTCAAAACAGGAACTGCGGAATAGATGGAGGCTGGCAAAGGACGAAGTGACGATGCGCGTGGGAAATGGTTCCAAGGTTGATGTGATCGCCGTCGGCACGCTCGCTCTTCGATTACCGTCGGGATTAGTGATGAACCTAAATAAGTGTTATTTGGTGCCTGCGTTAAGCATGAACATTATATCTGGATCTTGTTTATTGCGAGACGGTTACTCATTTAAATCAGAGAATAATGGTTGTTCTATTTATATGAGTAATATATTTTATGGTCATGCACCCAATATGAGGGGTTTATTCTTATTGAATCTCGATAGTAATGATACAAATGTTCATAACATTGATGCCAAAAGATGTAGAATTGATAATGATAATACCACTTTCTTGTGGCACTGCCGTTTAGGTCATATTGGCATAAAACGCATGAGGAAGCTCCATGCTGATGGACTTTTGGAGTCACTTGATTTTGAATCACTTGACACATGTGAGCCATGCCTCATGGGCAAGATGACTAAAACGCCGTTCTCTGGAACAATGGAACGGGCAAGTGACTTATTGGAAATCATACATACTGATGTGTGTGGTCCGATGAGTATTGAGGCGCGCGGTGGTTATCGTTACTTTCTCACCTTCACTGATGACTTAAGTAGATATGGGTATATTTACTTAATGAAACATAAGTCTGAAACATTTGAAAAGTTCAAACAATTTCAGAGTGAAGTTGAGAATCATCGTAACAAGAAGATTAGATTCCTACGATCTGATCGAGGAGGAGAATATCTGAGTTATGAGTTTGGCAGTCACTTAAGACAGTGTGGAATTGTTTCTCAATTGACACCGCCTGGAACACCACAGCGTAATGGTGTGTCCGAACGTCGTAATCGAACCTTATTGGATATGGTGCGATCTATGATGTCTCTTGCCGATTTGCCACTATCGTTTTGGGGTTATGCATTAGAGACAGCTGCATTCACTTTAAATAGGGCACCATCGAAATCCGTTGAGACGACGCCATATGAACTTTGGTTTGGCAAGAAGCCAAAACTGTCGTTTCTTAAAGTTTGGGGATGTGATGCTTATGTCAAAAAGCTTCAGCCTGAAAAGCTGGAACCCAAAGCGGAGAAATGCGTCTTCATAGGATACCCAAAAGAGACAGTTGGGTATACCTTCTACCTCAGATCCGAAGGCAAAGTGTTTGTCGCTAAAAACGGAACATTTCTTGAGAAAGAGTTTCTCTCGAAAGAATTGAGTGGGAGGAAGATAGAACTTGATGAGGTTGTTGAACCTTTACTTCAACCTGAGAGTAGCGCAGCGCAGAAAGTTGTTTCTGTGGAGCCTACATTAGCTGAAGAGGAAGTTAATGATGATGATCATGAAGCTTTGGATCAAGTTGCTATCGAACCTCGTAGGTCGACAAGGACGCGTACTGCTCCCGAGTGGTACGGCAACCCTGTCTTAGAGGTCATGTTGTTAGACAACGATGAACCTACGAGCTATGGAGAAGCGATGATGGGCCCGGATTCCGAGAAGTGGTTAGAGGCCATGAAATCCGAGATGGGATCCATGTATGAAAACAAAGTATAGACTTTGGAAGTATTACCTGAAGGGCGTAAGGCCATTCAGAACAAATGGATCTTTAAGAGGAAGACAGACGCGGACGGTAATGTCACCGTCTATAAAGCTCGACTTGTGGCAAAGGGTTTTTTCACAAGTTCAAGGAGTTGACTACGATGAGACCTTCTCACCCGTAGCGATGCTTAAGTCCGTCAGAATCATGTTAGCAATAGCTGCCTTTTTCGATTATGAAATTTGGCAGATGGATGTCAAAACAGCGTTCCTTAACGGTTACCTTAAGGAAGAGTTGTATATGATGCAACCAGAAGGTTTTGTCGATCCAGAGAATGCTGACAAAGTTTGCAAACTCCAGCGATCCATTTATGGACTGGTGCAAGCATCTCGGAGTTGGAATCTTCGTTTTGATGAGGTGATCAAAGCGTTTGAGTTTATACAAGTTTACGGAGAAGCTTGTATTTACAAGAAAGTGAGTGGGAGCTCTATAGCGTTTCTAATATTATATGTGGATGACATATTGCTGATTGGAAACAATATAGAAATGCTGGAAAGCGTGAAGGAATATTTGAACAAGAGTTTTTCAATGAAGGACCTAGGAGAAGCTGCTTTCATATTAGGCATCAAGATCTATAGAGATAGATCGAGACGCTTAATAGGACTTTCACAAAGCACATACCTTGACAAAGTTTTGAAGAAGTTCAAAATGGATCAGTCCAAGAAGGGGTTCTTGCCTGTATTGCAAGGTGTGAAGTTGAGTAAGACTCAATGCCCAGTGACTGCAGAAGATAGAGAAAAGATGAGTGTCATCCCCTATGCTTCAGCCATAGGCTCTATCATGTATGCAATGCTGTGCACAAGACCCGATGTCAGCCTTGCCATAAGTATGGTCGGAAGGTTTCAAGGTGATCCAAGAATGGAACACTGGACGGCGGTCAAGAATATCCTGAAGTACCTGAAAAGGACTAAGGACATGTTTCTCGTTTATGGAGGTGATCAAGAGCTCGTCGTAAAGGGTTACGTCGATGCAAGCTTTGACACTGATCCGGATGACTCAAAGTCGCAAACCGGATACGTATTTATTCTTAATGGGGGTGCGGTTAGCTGGTGCAGTTCCAAGCAAAGCGTGGTAGCAGATTCTACATGCGAAGCAGAGTACATCGCAGCCTCGGAGGCGGCGAAGGAAGGTGTCTGGATGAAGGAGTTCATGACAGATCTTGGAGTAGTGCCTAGTGCACGTAACCCAATGACTCTGTTTTGTGATAATACTGGTGCCATTGCTCTAGCCAAGGAACCAAGATTTCACAAGAGGACTAGACACATAAAGCGACGCTTCAATTCCATCCGCGATTACATCAAGGAGGACGACATAAATATTTGCAAAGTACACACGGATCTAAATGTTGCAGATCCGATGACTAAACCTCTTCCAAGGGCTAAACATGAACAACACCAGAACTGCATGGGTGTTCGATTCATTACAATGTAAATCACATAGTGATGTGAACTAGATTATTGACTCTAGAGCAAGTGGGAGACTGTTGGAAATATGCCCTAGAGGCAATAATAAATTGGTTATTATTATATTTCCTTGTTCATGATAATCGTTTATTATCCATGCTATAATTGTATTGATTGGAAACTCAAATACATGTGTGGGTACATAGACAACACTGTGTCCCTAGTAAGCCTCTAGTTGACTAGCTCGTTGATCAAAGATGGTTAAGGTTTCCTAGCCATTGACATGAGATGTCATTTGATAACGGGATCACATCATTAGGAGAATGATGTGATGGACAAGACCCAAACTAAGAACGTAGCATTTGATCGTGTCAGTTTATTGCTATTGTTTTCTGCATGTCAAGTATCTGTTCCTTTGACCATGAGATCATGCAAATCACTGACACCGGAGGAGTACCTTGTGTGTATCAAACGTCGCAACGTAACTGGGTGACTATAAAGGTGCTCTACAGGTATCTCTGAGGGTGTCTGTTGGGTTGGCATGGATCAAGACTGGGATTTGTTACTCCGTATGACGGAGAGGTATCTCAGGGCCCACTCGGTAATACAACATCACAATGAGCCTTGCAAGCAATGTGACTAAAGTGTTAGCCACGAGATCTTGTATTACGGAACGAGTAAAGAGACTTGCCGGTAACGAGATTGAACTAGGTATAGAGATACCGACGATCGAATCTCGGGCAAGTAACATACCGAAGAACAAAGGGAACAGCATACGGGATTGACTGAATCCTTGACATAGAGGTTCGATCGATAAAAGATCTTCGTAGAATATGTAGGAGCCAATATGGGCATCCAGGTCCCGCTATTGGTTATTGGCCGTAGAGGTGTCTCGGTCATGTCTACATAGTTCTCGAACCCGCAGGGTCTACACACTTAACGTTTGGTTACGATTAGTATAGTTGAGTTATTATGTTGGTGACCGAAGGTTGTTCGGAGTCCCGGATAAGATCCCGGACATGACGAGGATCTCCGGAATAGTCTGGAGGTAAAGATTGATATATGTGATAATAGTGTTTTGATCTCCGGAAGAGTTCCGGAGTTCACCGGAAGGGGTTCCGGATGTTTACCGAAGTGTTCGGGTGCGAGAACACTTTATATGGGCCAAGGGATAAAAGCCCACGAGGTATTGGAAAGTGCAAAAGTAGTTTTGCTGCCGCGTAAGCGGTACTACCGTCCGAGCGGTACTACCGCTTGTGTGAAGCGGTACTACCGCCCAAGCGGTACTACCGCTTGTGTGCGGCTGTGCACGGTTCGGCAGGGATCCGAGTTGGACTCTTTCCCTGCGGGCCAAACCGACCTTGTGCGGGCAAAACCGACCTGGAGGAGGCTTTTACTCCAAGTTTAGACCCCAAGGCTCAACATATAAATAGAGGGGCAGGGCTAGCACACAAGACACATCAAGATTTCCCCAAGCCGTGTGCGGTAACCCTAACCCTCTAGTTCCTCCGTCATAATCTCCGTAGCGCTTGGCGAAGCCCTGCAGAGATTGTTCCTCACCACCATCACCACGCCGTCGTGCTGCTGGAACTCAACCACTACTTCATCATCGCTCGCTGGATCGAGGAGGTGAAGGCGTCATCAAGCCGTACGTGTGTTGAACGCGGAGGTGCCGTCCGTTCGGCGCTAGTTCGTGATCGGATCGAGGGACGACTTGCGATTTGGATCGCGGAGACGTTCGACTACATCAACCGCGTTTCTTAAACGCTTCCGCTTAGCGATCTACAAGGGTATGTAGATTCACTCTCCCTCTCATAGATGCTCATCACCATGGATAGATCTTGTGTGTGCGTAGGAAATTTTTTGTTTCCCATGCAACGTTCCCCAACACAAAGATGGGTCGAAAGCAAGGGCAGACTTGCAATCAATGGGCATCAGGGAGGAGCTTCACGCAAAACGCCCTAATGATGATGATGATGATGATGATGATGATGATGATGATGATGATGATGATGATGATGATGATGAGGCGAAGGACACGGAAAGTCGTCGCAAAGGCAAAAAGGCCAAGAAGATCGAATATGACTGCCCTCCCGCGTGCTTCACTCTAAGTCAGAAGGAGATCGAGCAGTTTTTCACCTGCCTCGTAGGAGTAAAACTTCCTTACGGTTACGCGGGGAAGATAAGCAGATACCTAGACTCAGCGAAGCAGAAGTTCAGTGGGATGAAGTCTCATGACTGTCACGTGCTGATGACGTAGATACTTCCAGTTGCAATCCATGGGATCATGGATGCGCACGTTCGTGAAACGCTATTTGGCCTATGCAACTTTTTCGACGTCATCTCTCGGAAGTCGGTTGGCGTGAGGCAAATCAGAAGGCTACAGGAAGAGATCGCGGTGATACTATGCGAGCTTGAGATGTACTTCCCGCCCGCATTCTTCGACGTTATGGTGCATCTGCTGGTCCATATCGTGGAGGATATCATCCAACTCGGGCCAACGTTCCTGCACAGCATGATGCCGTTCGAAAGGATGAATGGTGTCATCAAAGGATACGTTCGCAACAGGGCACGTCCAGATGGAAGCATAGCCAAGGGCTTTCTGACCGAAGAGTGCATCTCCTTCTACACGAATTATCTAGGCATCGAGAACCCCGTTGGTCTGCCCGTCAACAGGCACCTCGGCAGGCTCGCTGGATGGGGTCACCGCGAGGGTCGCCGCGAAATGCATGTCGACTTCAAGGGTCGACTCGCCGACTTTGAAAGAGCAAACCTAGTCGCGCTACAACACATAGACGTGGTCGATCCTTGGGTGGTAGAGCACAAAACCTTTATTGAGAAGACGTACAATGACCGAGGCCAATAGAGGACGGACGGAGATATAATCAAAGAGCACAACTCATGTTTCACGCGTTGGTTCAAGGACAAGCTTCTGTCGTACCCTTTACATGAGGATTCTTCCGCGGAAGAAAAACTCATATTCGCCTTGTCACAGGGCGCCGAGCACAACCTGATGACCTATGAGGCGTATGATATCAACGGCTACACATTCTACACCGAGGAAAAGGACATGAAGAGCGATTATCAGAACTCCGGGGTAACGATGGAATCCTACACCGGTAACGACAAGGACAGATACTACGGAAGGATCGAGGAGATCTGGGAGCTGAGCTACGCTGGAGAGAAGGTCCCGATGTTCCGTGTCAGATGGGCCAAGAGGGTCCTAAAAGAAGACCGGTATTTCACCACCATGGTTATACCCGAAGCCAAATCCAAGACCGCGGGCGCAAACGTCACCGCGAAAAATGAGCCATGGGTACTGGCTTGCCAAGTGGACCAATGCTTCTTCATTACCGACCCGTCAAAGCCCAGTCGTGTTGTCGTGAGGAGAGGCAAAAGGAACATCATCGGAATGGATGGAGTCGCCAATGAGCAAGACTTCGACAAGTACGGCGACCCGAAGATGGAAGATGATGACGACGATGAAGTACCATACACCACAAGAAGAAGCAGGACCACCCTACCTAAAGGACGTCCGTTCAAGAGAAGAATTCAAGGGGTTCCGGGGCTAAATTATTCAACCGCGAGAAAGAAGGGCAAGAAGATTTTGAAAAGATAGCTAAGATCGAATCACGACGTGTCGGCCGCGTGTGTGTGTCAGTGGCAAGCTCAATCTTTGATGACTGTTATCTCGAATTCCGAATTTGACAGCCTACGGCCGTTACGGATTTTCTAGAATCCTCAAAATCAAAACGAAAAAAGATATGATGCTTTTAAGATTTGGAGGCCAAAATAATTATACTACATAATTATAATTATTTGTGCTTATTTGTTTAAAAGATACTATATTATTTTAAATATACTACATAATTATAATTATTTGTGCTTATTAATTTTAGAGTATTTGGATATTTAAAATAAAAAGAAAAAAAAATATCTGTGGCGCACCAGGGTAACGTGCGCCATTACTAGCTATGTGTGGCGCACCAGGGAAGGTGCGCCATTGCTATCTCTACGTGTGGCGCACTAGGGGAGAGGTGCGCCATTGCTAACCCTCCCCCTGACCTACACTATAGCAATCCTCCCCTGACCCTCCCCCGTATACCTCACTCATCTCCTCCCCTGACCCTCGATCCCCTCCGCCACCCTCCCCCGACCGCTGCCCTCCCCTCCGTCGTCGCCCTCTGCGCCCCGCTGGTCGCGTGCGAGGCCTCCGCCGTCGCCCTCCCCTCCGCCGCCCTTCCCCGACTGCCGCCCTCCCCTCCGGCCGCACCAACGCCCCGCCCCGTGCTAGAGCTTGTCGCCGCCGTCCACGCTAGGTTTCGGGGCCACCGCCGTCTCCGGCCTCCAGCTCCGTCGTCGACCTGCCCCGCAGCGGCCAGGACCTCCACATCCTCGTCTTCGAGGCCGGGACACCAGGTGAGAGGCCCTCTCCATTTCCTCAACTTCCTACTTGTCTCCTTTGGGAAGAATGTTTACTGAAATTGCTTACTGAAACTGCCTCTAATCTGATTTAGTTAGGAAATATATACGTAGTTGGCAATTGTTTGTACTGGATGATAAGTAAAAGTGGTTGAATGGAAACAGTAGGTTATTTGCATTGTGACTGTTGGATTAATCTGCCAATTTACAAATGCTAGAATGTTATCCAAAGTAAGTTGGTTGTTGAAGAAAAATCGATTTATAAATCAAATGTTCACACTCTTGGAATCTGAAAACCCAAATCAGTTCAGTCATCTCAGTTTGAGCTTCATAGAGAAGATACTAATTTAGTAACAACTGACCACTTTGAGGTCACTGGGGTTTGAAGCGATTACGTATCTCTGGAGGTTCTGTGAGACATCATTTGTTATGTCTTCATCTGCTTACAGAGACGTTGATGATGCTAAGTTCAGTAAGAAGCTCTGACTTGGTTCATCTAGTTGGTGCAGAGCAACGTACGTTTTTTGTCACTGGTGTTGACTGTTACCCCTTTCTCCTGAAATGTTGATTAATTTCCGTTTCGGTTGAGAATGGGGCACTCCAAGGTCAAGAAAATTAGCAAAGGTCATGCCCAATTTTCTTGACCTAGAAGGTGCCCGATTCTCAACCGAAACAAAAATTAATCAACATTTAGAGACAATGTTATTTCTACAAAGCAAATATTTCTAAGTTGAAATGCAAACCAAGAAAAGGAGATCTTACCTATGGGTGTGCATCAATTTGCATGTTTTATTCTCAGTTTTCCTCTAAATCTGAGAAGAATAGATACTACCCTGATCTCATCCAACATATGGATATCTCGAGGAGGGTGCATGTGGCGGGTAGGCCGATGCTACCGACTAATCTTCTCAATGCTGCAACCGGTGCTATGCGGAGTCTGCATGACGGTGTTCTTTCTATGGAGAAGCGGCGTCTCTCCGAGAATGATGTGGCATACCCGGTTTTCGTGGCCAAGGTGCCAGAGGGCAAGGGCTTTGTCGATAGCACCATCGGGCGTATGATCGTCCTGCGGTTTGATGACATCTTCGCTATGTTTAACCTTTATCCACTGCACTACACCTTCATTCGGCTATTTTCGCTCAGTATGGAGATGCGGATCATTAGAGACAAGACCCCGGACATCGTGATAGTCGACCCCTTCTACATGTGTGCCAAGATCTTGGGCAGCGCTGGGGACCGGCAAGTCGCGAGTTCATACCTCGAAGGCGTCATTCTGGCGAACCCAGATAAGGATAACTTCCTCGTGCCTTACTTTTCCGAGTAAGTCATCCCCTCACCGCCCCGTAACATATGATTTCTTAGATTTCGATCGTTCTTTTTTTTTCTAACATTCCGTGTTTTGTGCAGTGACACACATTGCACACTCATCCTCTTAAGCCCGAAATATTCCATGGCCACGTATTTCGACTCGGACCGTCAGTCGAAGAAAGACTACACAAATATCAAGAAAGTTCTTGATGATGCTCTCCCCGGCTACGCCAAATCTGGAGGCACCTTCAGGAGGCCAATTTGTAGGTACGGCAAGCACGTGTTCACCCACGTAACGACGTTCCCCTGCGTCAAGCAGCCGCCTGGCAGTCAGAAGGATGCCTACTACGCCCTCCATCACATGCGAGCGATCGTACGGGACCATCATCACCTTATGCTACCAAATAATCTCAAAGAATGGGCCGCACGCTTGTCGGCAATCCAGGACGAGGACATCAGACAAGAATTCTTTCGCATCCAGTCGGAGTTTGCGGAAATCATCTATCAAGATGTCCTTCGTACCTCGGGGCAGTTCTACCTCAACTATCAACCGTCCAACAGTGAAAGAGAAACAACGCTACAAATGCAGGCTGACAACGACCTCACATTCATGACCATCACGAAAGACGGCGGCTTCATCCACGCTCCGGTCCCTGAGTCGAGTCGAAAGTATTGATGCTATGTACTTCTGAAATATCGATTAGCTCATGTTGTAATTAAACTTTAATGAACTTGTATGTCTCTTTAGTTTGGACAGTCGTTCAACTTATATGTAATCGATGCTATTTATTAGTAGGACCATGAATCGTGCTATTAATGTGTTGCTTTTCTCTTCCGATCCTTTTGTTGCATACTTATATATTGCTTATATATTATCTGTGAATTGCTACTAACGTTTTGTTTGTCTAGTGCATAGAGATGCCGTCGTATGTCGTGTACAAGGGTGAGGTTCCCGGAGTCTACGACCACTGGGAGGAGTGTCGGAGATAGGTTCACCGTTTCAGCGGTAACAGTTACAAAGGGTACACCACTAGGGCGGAGGCGGAAGCTAGATACGCGCGCTATCTAGTGGGAGAGAGGAGGGAGCGGAGGAGGAACCGGATGAAGATCAGTTTCATCGCGATGATGCTCATCGTGACCGCAACCCTCTTCTATGTGATGGTAGTTTAGATATCGACTTGTAATGTGAAGACAAACTCGCTACTCGCGGTCTCGAGACTTGTAATGTTCTAACTTTGTTCGGTATTTTGAATTCGGAGACTAATATGATGAATTGTATTCGGAGACTAATCTTCTATTGTATTCGATAAATCTGCTGTTTATATGTTGTGCTGTTTATATTCTGTGCTGTAATGTATTTTGTAACCTGTGCAAATATCAGAAAAGCAAAAAAAAAATCCTAATATTCATAGTAGTGGCGCACCATATTGCACTTTAGTGGCGCACATAAATAAACACCCCAGTGGCGCATTATCTAAAAGTGCGCCATTAGTAACCCAGAGCACAAGGTACACATGGCCCCTTGGAGTAACAGCAGTGGCGCACTTCTGGGCCTAGTAATGGCGCACTTTAGCTGCGCCATTAGTGTCTGGGATAGTAATGGCGCATCAGGTGGTGCGCCACTGTTATGTAGATTAACAGTGGCGCACCAGGCGTGCACCATTACTATTTATTAGTAGTGGCGTGATAATAGTGGCGCACCTATAGTGCGCCATTAATAGCCAAAATAGGTGCGCCACTAACAGCCTTTTTTCTAGTAGTGTAATCCTTTTATGCATCTTATTTTGCTTAGGACGACGGTAGCATTATAAGGTGATCCCTCACTAAAATTTCAAGATAAAATTGTGTTCTCCCCGAGTGTGCACCGTTGCAAAAGTTCGTCGTTTCGAGGCACCACGTGATGATCGGGTGCGATAGACTCTACGTTCACATACAACGGGTGCAAGCCAGTGTTGCACATGCGGAACACTCGGGTTAAACTTGACGAGCCTAGCATGTACAGACATGGCCTCGGAACACAAGAGACCGAAAGGTCGAACATGAGTCATATAGTAGATATGATCAACATGGAGATGTTCACCATTGAAACCACCTCATCTCATGTGATGATCGGACTTGGGTTGGTGGATTTGGATCATGTCACACTTAGACAACCTGAGGGATGTTGATTTGAGTGGGAGTTCTTAAGTAATATGATTAATTGAACTCATTATCATGAACATAGTCAAAGTGACTTTGCAAATTATGTTGTAGATCAATAGCTCGCGCTGTAGCTCCCCTGTTTTTTATACGTTCCTAGAGAAAATAGAATTGAAAGATGATGGTAGCAATAATGCGGACTGGGTCCGTGATCTGAGGATTGTCCTCATTGCTGCACAGAAGGCTTATGTCCTTAATGCACCGCTCGGTGCACCACCCCCTCAAGCATCGTCTGTAGATGTTGTGAACATCTGACAAGCACGTTCTGATGACTACTTGATAGTTCAGTGCGTCATGCATTACGGCTTAGAATTGAGGCTCCAAAATGTTTTGAACGTCACGGAACATATGAGATGTTCTAAGAGCTGAAATTGGGATCTCAGGCTCGTGTCCGTGTTGAGAGGTATGAGACCTCCAACAAGATTCTTTGCCTGCAAGATGAAGGAGAATAGCTCAATCGGTGAGCATGTGCTTAGATTGTCTGGGTGCTACAATCGCTTGAATCGAGTGGGAGTTGATCTTCCAGATAAGATAGTGGTTGATATAGTTCTCCAAGTCACTGCCACTAGAGCTTCGTGATGAACTATGAAATGCCAGGGATGGAAATAATTATCCCCGAGATATTCGCGATGTTTGACACCGCGAAGGTAGAAATCAAGAAGGAGCATCAAGTGTTGATGGTTAGTAAAACCACTAGTTTCGAGAAGGGCAAGGGCAAGGAGGGAAACTTCATGGATGGCAAGCCCGTTGCTGCTCCAGTAAAGAAACCCAAGGTTGAACCCAAACCCGAGACTGAGTGCTTCTATTATGAGGAGAACGGTCACTGAAGCGGAACTGTCCTAGATACTTGGTAGATAAGAAGGCTGGCAACGTCAACAGAAGTATATTTGATATACGTATTATTCATGTGTACCTTGCTAGTACTCCTAGTAGCACCTGGGTATTAGATACCTGTTCAGTTGCTAATGTTAGTAACTCGAAATAAAAGCTACGGAATAAACAGAGACTAGCTAAAGGGCGAGGTGACGATGTGTCTTGGAAGTGTATCCAAGGTTGATGTGATCACCATCGCACGCTCCCTCTACCTTCGGGATTGGTGATGAACCTAAATAAATGTTATTTGGTGTTTGCATTGAGCATAAATGTGATTAGATCGTGTTTATTGCAATACGGTTATTCATTTAAGTTAGAGAATAATGGTTATTCTGTTTACATGAATAATACCTTCAATGGTCATGCACCCAATGTGAATGGTTCATTGAATCTCGATCGTAGTAATACACATGTTCATTGATGCCAAAAGATGCAAAGTTAATAATGATAGTACCACATACTTGTGGCACTGCCGCCAAGGTCATATTGGTGTAAAGCGCATGAAGAAACTCCATGCTAATGGATCTTTTGACTCACTCGATTTCGAATCGGTTGAGACATGCGGACCATGCCTTTTTGGGCAAGATGACTAAGACCCCGTTTTCCGATATGATGGAGCGGGCAAGTGACTTATTGGAAATGATACATGTTGATGTAGCGATCCAATGAGTGTTGAAGCGTGCGGTGGATATCATTATTTTCTTACCTTCACTGATGATTTGAGTAGATATGGGAATATTTACTTAATGAAACACAAGTCTGAAATGTTTGAAAAAGTTCAAACAAATTCAGAGTGAAGTATGAGATCATCGTGACAAGAAGATAAAATGTCTACGATATGATCGTGGAGGTAAATATCTGAGTTACGAGTTTGGTATACAACTCAAGACAATGTGGAAGTTGTTTCACAACTCACGCCACCTGGAACACCATAGTGTGATGGGGTGTACGAACGTCGTAGTCGTGCTCTATTGGATATGGTGCGTACTATGATGTCTCTTATCGATTTGCCACTATCGTTTTGGGGTTATGCATTAGAGACAACTACATTCACTTTAAATAGGGCACCATCTAAGTCCGTTGAAATGACACCGTATGAATTTTGGTTTGGCAGAAACCTAAGCTGTCATTTCTCAGAGTTTGGGAATGCGACGCTTATGTCTGATAAGCTTGAACCCAAAGCGAAAAAGTGCATCTTCATAAGATACCCTAAGGATACAGTTGGGTATACCTTCTATCTCAGATCCAAGGGCAAAGTGTTTGTTGCCTAAAACGGGTCCTTTCTCGAGAAAAAGTTTCTCTCGAAAGAATTGAGTGGGAGGAAAGTAGAACTTGATGAGGTTGTTGAACCGTCACTTCAGTTGAATAGTAGCACGACGCAGAAAGATGTTTCTGCGACGCCTACACCAAGTGAAGAGGAAGCAAATGATGATGATCATGAAGCTTCGGATCAAGTTACTACCGAACCTCGTAGGTTGACAAGAACTCGTACCGCCCCTGAGTGGTACGTCAATCCTGTCTTGGAGGTCATGTTGTTAGACAACAGTGAACCTACGAGCTATGAAGAAGCGATGGTGGGCTCGGATTCCAACAAATGGCTAGAAGCCATGAAATCCGAGAAAGGATCCATGTATGAAAACCAAGTATGGACTTTGGTAGACTTGCCCGTTAAACGGCAGGCCGTTAAGTACAAATGGACCTTTAAGAAGAAGACAAACGCTGATGGTAAATCTCACCATTTATAAAGCTCGACTCGTCGCAAAGAAGTTTCCGACAAGTTCAAGGAGTTGACTACGATGAGACTTTCTCACCCGTAGCGATGCTAAAAGTCTGTTGGAATTATGTTAGCAGTTGCTGCATTTTTCGATTATGAAATCTGGCAGATGGATGTCAAAACATCATTTCCTTAACAGTTTCCTTGAGGAAAGGTTGTATGTGATACAACCGGAAGGTTTTGTCAGTCCTAAGGATGCTAAAATGTATGCAAGCTCCAGCGATCCTTCTATGGACCGGAGCAAGCATCTCGGAGTTGGAATATACGCTTTGATGAGGTGATCAAAGTTTTTGGATCTATACAAAGTTCATGAGAAACTTGTATTTACAATAAAGTGAGTGGGAGCACTATAGAATTTCTGGTAAGTATATGTGGATGACATATTGATGATCGGAAATAATGTAGAATTTCTAGAAAGCATAAAAGGGTTGATTGAAAGGAGTTTTTCAAAGGAAAACCTGGATAAAGCTACTTAAATATTGGGCATCAGGATCTATAGAGATAGATCAAGACGTCTGATAAGACTTTCAATGAGTACATACCTTGACAAGATTTTGAAAGAGTTCAAAATGGATCAGTCAAAGAAAGAGTTCTTGACTGATTTGTAAGGTGTGAAGTTGAGTGAGACTCAAAGCTCGACCACGGCAGAAGAAAGAAAAAGGACGAAGGTCGTCCCCTATGCCTTATCCATAGGCTCTATATAGTATGCCATGCTGTGTACTGCACCTGGTGTGTGCCTTGCCATGAGTCTGTCAAGGGGTACAAGAGTGGTCCAGGAGTGGATCACTAGACAGCGGTCAAAGTTATCCTTAGCAACTAGAGGACTAAGGAAATGTTTCTCGATTATGGAGGTGATAAAGAGTTCATTGTAAAGGGTTACGTCGATGGAGCTTTGACACCTATCCGGATGACTCTGAGTAGCAATCCGGATACATATAGTGGAGCAACGATTAGGAATAGCTCCAAGTGGAGTGTGGTAGCATCTACAGTATGACATATAGATTTGCAAAGAACACACGGATCTGAATGTTGCAGACCGTTGACTAAAAACCTCTCTCACATGCAAAACATGATCGAACCCCAGAACTCATTGGGTGTTAGATTCATAACAATGTAAACCACATAGCGATGTGAGCTAGATTATTGACTCTAGTGCAAGTGGGAGACTGTTGGAAATATGCCCTAGAGCAAATAATAAAATGGTTATTATCATATTTCCTTGTTCATGATAATCGTTTATTCTCCATGCTAGAATTGTATTGATCGGAAACTCAGATACATGTGTGGCTACATAGACAACACCATGTCCCTAGTAAGCCTCTACTAGACTAGCTCGTTGATCAGAGATGATCAAGGTTTCCTGACCATAGACATGAGTTGTCATCTGATAACGTGATCACATCATTACGAGAATGATGTGATGGACAAGACCCAACCGTAAGCATAGCAGTTGATCATGTCAGTTTGTTGCTACTTCTTTATCCATGTCAAGTATATGTTCCTACGACCATGAGATCATGCGACTCCCGGACACCGGAGGAATGCCTTGTGTGTATCAAATGTCACAACGTAACTGGGTGACTATAAAGGTGCTCTACAGGTACCTCCGAGGGTGTCTGTTGAGTTGGCATGGATCGAGACTGGGATTTGTCACTCCGTATGACGGAGAGGTATCTCTGGGCCCACTCGGTAATACAACATCACAAGAAGCTTGCAAGCAATGTGACTAAGGAGTTAGTCACGGGATCTTGTGTTATTGAACGAGTAACACTAGTGCAGAATCGGCCTATAGTGCCGGTTCGTAAGGGCCTTTAGTGCCGGTTCTCCAACCGGCACTAAAGGGTGGGGACTAAAGCCCCCCCCTTAGTGCCGGTTCAACACGGCCCGGCACTAAAGGCCCACCACGTGGCACCTGCCGGTGCCGTGGGCTGGGGGACCTTTAGTCCCGGTTGGTAATACCAACCGGGACTAAAAGTATTTAATTCTTTTAATTTTGGTTTATTTTTTCTTTGAATCCTTCAGGGGTTTATGAATTAATTATGGTTTATTTTTCCTTTTAATTTTGTGTTTTCCATTTAATTATTTTTCATTTCAAACATACATTATGCTACTACATACTGTACACGTTGTGCATATATATATAAATAGAATTTCTCTTAGAACCGATCATATATATATCATCGAATTTCTCGTACGACGACCATTCACACATACATATTTGCGGATCATTACATATATGCAGGGCATTACTTCTTCTTCTTGATCTTGTAATGGTATTCTCCTTTGGGATCTATGACCTGGTCGACCAGAAATCCAGCTATTTCCTCTTGAATTGCTCGTACGCGAGCCATTGGTAGGAGCTGGCCCCGCATCTCGTTTAGCTATAATCAGGAGATCAAGATGAATATATTAGTTGTGTGTATATATATTAGCTTGATCATGATAAAAAAATTATGGATAGTGTTCTGGCAAACGTCGTACCCAAAGATTTCTTTCGTTTCTGCTCCTTTCAGACGTGATCATGCGAATGTTCTCGCAAATGTAGTATGCGCATAAAGCATTCCCTTGTTCCTGCTTCATGCACTTTACGAGAATAAAATTCAATCAGATAATAATTAATCAAGCATGATAATGGTATTGAAACTAAAATTAAAGAGATGCACGGACGTAGCTAGAATCAGGTATACCTTGGGTCGCACCCATGTCAGCTTTTTTTCCCAGTCGCCTGGGACCTATTTGACGAACTTGGCCCAAGCCCTGCCCGCCGGCAAAGAAAATGAATAAAGGAGTTATTAACTAGTTGATATCAGGAAATGAAGTAAAGAGGCCGACATAGTGCGATAATGATTGAAATTACCTGTCGACCATCCCCCTCACGGTTGCGTATTCGGTTGGATTCTTATATAGTGAGTCCAGTACTTTAACTTTTGCCTTGTCAACTTCAATGATTAACAAGATCCAGTGGTAACTGCATGCGCACACGTTTTGTATAAATAAGCGGGCACGTGCATAACTCATCAACTACACTTATTAACATCTAGTAATTAAGCAAAAAATAGAATTTGTAGTACAAGATATAGTAACACTCACCCGAAGTTGTAAGGAAGTAGTATTTCTGCTTGGGTGTTTAGTTGCTTCAAAAACTCTAGCAGGGATTTCTCTGTGTCTTTTTTCGAATATTTATCTTCCCATATCGCCTGATTAACCGTATTTGGGTCAATGAACCCAATGCCATAGCGTCCAGCTTTTTTCATTTCATGCATCTTCATTCTGCATAATACCACGGAAAAGAATATAGTGAGGATAATTACAGGTAATGAATGAGAGCACAGCTAGCTAGCTAGAGACTTAAATTACAGAAAGAAATCACTTACAGACAATAGCAACTGACGATAGATTTGTCGAGTGCGTCTTGATTGAATAACTGTAACAACTCTGAATAATGAATCCACACATCTTTTTTATGGAAGTAATGCCTTTTCTTGACTTTCACCATGAGGTACTCTTCATTGGTATTTGCTGTTTTTTGCATGTACCACGTATACAAATCGTACATTCTCGTTGGTAGAAGCTTGACTTCGTCAGGCTTGACCAGAGGTTTGCCGTAGACATATTGCCATTTTACTTCCTCCTCTGTAATCCTGGCGATTTCCTCAAGGCCTAGGAGTTGTTCAACAGTGACACCGGCCTCTTTAGCCTGCCTTCTAAGATCATCGGTTATTACCAGCCGATCGGCGGTACTCACAGGTGTTTGTACAATGAGCGGGGGGATCGATTGCACTGCCTGTTCTCCCAGCTGGGGAACAGTTTTCCCGCTTTTTTGCCAACTGCTTGGCTCAAGCTCGAGCTCGACTCC
This sequence comes from Elymus sibiricus, assembly GCA_039707655.1. Taxonomy (NCBI): domain Eukaryota; kingdom Viridiplantae; phylum Streptophyta; class Magnoliopsida; order Poales; family Poaceae; genus Elymus; species Elymus sibiricus. Next base: position 208,946,498 of record CM077663.1, read on the forward strand.
TTTTTCCCTTCCAAATATGACTTCTTGATAGACCGCACATAGTCGGAGTCCTTCTGATTGTCAGCCGGTGCAGCCATATCAATAAAGTGTTGTGAGACATGCTCAGGTACTTTCTCCTTTGGCGGCGTGGGCGGTTTCGGTGCAAAATGGGCCTTCAATTGGGCATCACATGCGTCGTCGAGTTCCTCCTGAGTCAGGTGGTAAGACAACTTCGGAAGAGGCTTGAGATCTGGACCATATTTGAATTTCTTGCCTGTTGTACCGCTAGCCGTCGTAGCTACGGCCTCTCTCTTCCGCTGTTGCTTAGGCTGACGCCGTGCCGGACTTGGAGGAGGAGTCGGCTGATGCGGTGCCGGCGGACTTGGAGGAGGAGGAGTTGGCTGATGCCGTGCCGGACTTGGAGCAGGAGTTGGCTGACGCGGTGCCGGACTTGGAGGAGGAGGAGTCGACTGACGCGGCGGCGGACTTGGAGGAGGAGGAGTTGGTGGCCTTGGGAAGACGATGCAATCCTTTTTCCATAGAATGATACGATGTATGGCCTCTCCCAGTGTTCTCTCCTCGTCACCTCCAAGAATGTCAAGTTGTAGCTCGTTATATCCTGACATCACTTCATCAACCCCGACACGAGCATAGCCTGCTGGAATGGGATTGCAATGGAAGGTTGCTTCAGGGGGATTTGCTAAAGCATAGCCGTCCGCCACCTTCATGGATAAGTTCTTCACTTTCATGTGTAGCTCATAGTTAGTCCTGTCTTTGATATCATCCACAGGGTAGCTAGCTAGCAGTGCATTATCGATATCGGCCGGGGTGGAACCCACGCTGCTTCTCGGCATAGATGGGATGGTGCTATCCAATGCTGGATCGATCTGCTCATGCTGCCGCTGAGACGCCCTTTCCTGGCTGAGTGAGTCGATCTGCTCCTGCTGCCGCCTGACAAATCATTCCAACTCTAGGTGCTTTGATTCTATGCCTTCAAGGCGGAGTGCTTCCTCCTTCTTCTTCTTCTCCTCCTGCATCTTCTTTCTCGCACGGCTTCTATAGTCGTCGTTCCAATCCGCAAACCCCTCAAACCACGGAACAACGCCTTTGCCTCGTGTTCTTCCCGGGTGTTCACGATTCTTCAGGGCGCGCGTAAGCTCGTCGTTCTCTCTATTGGGCGTGAACACCCCCGTTCGAGCTTCTTCTATTGCAATAAGTATTTCGTCTATCGCTTCTTTAAGACTTGCCTTCACCATAACCAGCCCTGTCTCTGGGTCCAACTTCCCCCCATGCGCATAAAACCATGTCCTGCACCTAGAGGGCCATGTCAATGTAACTGGATTGACCCCTGCACTAATCATCTCTTGCTCAGATTTATCCCACTTAGGCAGGGCCACCTGGTAGCCACCTAGCCCCATATGATGGTGCCACTTCTTTTTCGCAGCATTAATCTTGTTTTTTCTCGACCGTTCCTGAGCTTCTTCCGATTCCTTGAACTTCACTAAAGCGTCCCAGTGATCTGTTGCCTTCACCAGTGCTCCCGTGAATTCTGGAGTCTTCTTTCCGGATTTGACGTACTTAGTCCATGTATTTTTCTTGAAGGTGTTGAATGCGATCGCCATCTTTTTAAGAGCATAGTTTCTGACTTTCTTCATATCTGCATCTGTCAAATTATCTGGTAGGGTGAAATGTTCCATGAGCGTAGTCCAAAGCACATCTTTTGCTTTTTCGTCGACAAAAGTAACTCGGCCTGCTCGATCTCCCTTTGCTGGCTTTTTCCATTCTTGAACGGAGATCGGGATTTGGTCCCTGACAATAACTCTGCATTGATTCTTGAACTTGGTCGCATTTTTACTAGGTTCAAGCGGTTCGCCAGTTGATGTTTTGATGGAATTCATGTTGAACTTTACGCCTTTATCCAACTTTTTGGCCGGGCCTCGAACTACCCTGTCGCTTGTAGAAGATTTGCTCGATCCGGAGGCCTAAAAGAAGAAAGATCGATTCGTTAGTACATACAAATCAATTAAGACATGTAATGATCACCAGATGGCTTATATAATAAATATACCTCGCCGGTATTTGTTATTTGAAGAACATTTTCTTCGTCAACATCGTTGTCGTCGCCTTCATCTATTCGTTCGTCTTCATCAAATATCATACAACCCTCACCGGAATTGTTCAGATATTGCGAGCCGTCATCATCTTTAGGTTCATGCTCTGGGCTCTTGGAGCGTATGATGTCGAACAGAGCCTCTTCTCCTTCTCTGCCGGTATTGTCCATAGCTTTTATTCAACTAATCCAGAAGAAAGATAAAACAATTTAGTATTCAAATTAGAATGCATGCAATCAATAAGGAAAAACTGAATCATAGTACATAATATGCATCTCGAATAATTCATATAATATGCATCATCGAATATAATCTCGAATAAATCGTATCGAATATTATCGAATATAATCTCGAATACATCTCGAGTATTATCACTAGCTAATACAGATCGAATATTATCGAAGAATCTAGTTCACTCGCGGTTCCTGAGGCGCGGGCGGTGGACACCCAAAGAGAAGGAACTATGACAGCATCATAGCTCGGGTGAGATCCCTGAAGAACCTGCCAGGTATTGGAGAACCTGACGTCCAACGCATCCATGTAGCGACGGACGTGCTCGTCCTCCTCCCTGACACGGCGACGTACCACCTCCGGCGGGGCCGGCTGCCTCCGCACCGAAAGTGGCCCACGCGAACGCCACCAAAGAAGCTCCAGGTCGACGACGGGACCCGGGGCCGGGTTCCTCACCAAGCTGCGCGCCCCTGAAGTTAGCACCTCCCAGTGCCAGCCCGGCGGAGCCCAGTCCCGAACGTTGCCCCTCTGAAGCAGGACGTCATCGCGAACGAGTCGACGGCGAGGATGGGGGCCAGGCATCGTTGACTCCGAGAAAAAATTCTTATGAAAACAAATTCTAATTAACATTTCTATACATCTAATTAACATCTAATTAACATTATATACATCTAATTAACATTTATAAAAAAATTCTATACATCTAATTAACATTTAACATTTCTATACATCTAATTAACATCTAAAAAAAATCTAATTAACATTTCTATACATCTAATTAACATTATTAGTATACCCTAATATCTAACATTTCTATACATCTAATTAACATTATATACATCTAATTAACATTTATAAAAAAAATTCTATACATCTAATTAACATTTAACATTTCTATACATCTAATTAACATCTAAAAAAATTCTAATTAACATTTCTATACATCTAATTAACATTATTAGTATACCCTAATATCTAAAATTTCTATACATCTAATTAACATTATATACATCTAATTAACATTTATAAAAAAAAATCCATGGCGGCAGGGGCTCACAGTGGGGCGACTGCGACGGCGACGGCGACTGCGACGGCGACGGCGACGGTGACGGCGACGGCGACGGCGCGCGAGCTCGAGGAGGGGGCGGCGCGCGACGGGGCGGCGACGGGGGGCGGCGCGTCGGGGGCGACGACGGCGTGGGCGGCGCGTCGGGGGCGGCGACGGCGTGGGCGGCGCGTCGGGGGCGGCGACGGCGTCGGGGCAGGCGGTGCGTCGGGGGCGCGCGGCGGCGATCTCCTCTGTTCAGTGGTCGAAGAGACGAAGAAGCAGAGGGAAAATGAAAAAATTTCAACTGCTGCTTATATAGGAGGACCTTTAGTCGCGGTTGGTGGCTCCAACCATGACTAAAGACCCCCCTTTAGTCGCGGTTGGAGCCACCAACCGCGACTAAAGGTGAATTTCACCAGCCGAAGCGGCGGGAAGCGAAACCCTTTAGTCGCGGTTGGTGGCTCCAACCGCGACCCCCCTTTAGTCGCGGTTGGAGCCACCAACCGCGACTAAAGGTGAATTTCACCAGCCGAAGCGGCGGGAAGCGAAACCCTTTAGTCGCGGTTGGTGGCTCCAACCGCGACTAAAGGGGGGTCTTTAGTCGCGGTTGGAGCCACCAACCGCGACTAAAGACATGTTCCTGGCTCGGCGCACTGCGGTGGAAGTTTAGTCCCACCTCGCTAGTCGAGGGGCGCCTCGACCAGTTTATAAGCCCCGGCGCGGGCACTGCATTGAACTCCTCTCTAAAGCAGGCCTTCTGGGCCTACCTCTGCTGCGATTCCCTGTGGGCCTACTGGGCCTGCGTCTTGTTAGGCCGTTGAGTCCCAGTAGGAGGGATTTTTTTAATTTATTTATTTTTCATTTTTTTTGTTTTCTGCTTTAATTTTTTTTATTTCTGAGCTGTTTTTTTCTTTATATAGAGTTTATTTGTGAATCCTTTTGCTTTATGTAAAAAAAATATAAACTTTCTGTTAGTGCCAGTAGTTTTCAAATTTGAATAGTTTAAATTTGAATTATTTGAAATTTGTGTGAATCACTAGTTTATGAATAACTTTACTTTAAAAATAGATTTTTCAGTGATTATTTTTTATTTTGTTTAATTTTATTGTGTTTTATCATTATATTCAATTTGGTAATACTTAGGTTATTTAAAAAAATGAAATGCCTTTGTAACAGACGAGTTTTCGTCTGAAAGCCTGATACTTCGAAAGAGATTGTCCATTTTGTACACGAAGTGCATCCAGTTTTTGCCGTAACCCTCTCAACTTTTTAGCACATGCTATGTGGGTGAAATGATGATACCATGCCAACTTTCAACCTTTTCAGAGTTCATTTGTAGTGCTTATCAATTTCAGGGTCATTTAGCTCAAAAAAATCAGTAAATGCATGAAAAATAGCAAATGAAGTTAGAAATGGTTGAAAATTGATGGCATGGCTTCGAATGGTGCATACTGAACGCAAAAAAAGTCTGGAGTTGAAATAAGTTTAAAAAAATGAAATGCCTTTGTAACAGACGAGTTTTCGTCTGAAATCCTGATACTTCGAAAGAGATTGTCCATTTTGTACACGAAGTGCATCCAGTTTTTGCCCTAACCCTCTCAACTTTTTAGCACATGCTATGTGGGTGAAATGATGATACCATGCCAACTTTCAACCTTTTCAGAGTTCATTTGTAGTGCTTATCAATTTCAGGGTCATTTAGCTCAAACAAAATCAGTAAATGCATGAAAAATAGAAAATCAAGTCAGAAAGGGTTGAAAATTGATGGTGTGGCTTTGAATGGTGCATACTGAATGCACAAAAAGTCTGGAGTTGAAATAAGTTTAAAAAAATGAAATGCCTTTGTAACAGACGAGTTTTCGTCTGAAAGCCTGATACTTCGAAAGAGATTGTCCATTTTGTACACGAAGTGCATCCAGTTTTTGCCGTAACCCTCTCAACTTTTTAGCACATGCTATGTGGGTGAAATGATGATACCATGCCAACTTTCAACCTTTTCCGAGTTCATTTGTAGTGCTTATCAATTTCAGGGTCATTTAGCTCAAAAAAAAATCAGTAAATGCATGAAAAATAGCAAATGAAGTCAGAAATGGTTGAAAATTGATGGCGTGGCTTCGAATGGTGCATACAGAACGCACAAAAAGTCTGGAGTTGAAATAAGTTTAAAAAAATGAAATGCCTTTGTAACAGACGAGTTTTCGTCTGAAAGCCTGATACTTCGAAAGAGATTGTCCATTTTGTACACGAAGTGCATCCAGTTTTTGCCGTAACCCTCTCAACTTTTTAGCACATGCTATGTAGGTGAAATGATGATACCATGCCAACTTTCAACCTTTTCAGAGTTCATTTGTAGTGCTTTTCAATTTCAGGGTCATTTAGCTCAAAAAATCAGTAAATGCATGAAAAATAGCAAATCAAGTCAGAAAGGGTTGAAAATTGATGGCGTGGCTTCGAATGGTGCATACTGAACGCACAAAAAGTCTGGAGTTGAAATAAGTTTAAAAAAATGAAATGCCTTTGTAACAGATGAGTTTTCTTTCGTTGACGTTCTATAATGAATTTGCTATACTTTTTGTTTTTATATAATTATTATTTTTGCATATCTTTATAACCTTTGGCGGTGAAGGTCGTACCAATCAGGAAGAAGCACACGGATCGTGTGTTTCTTTCAAGCGCTTGTGAGCTGTTGGATCAGCACTATAACGACTAGTCCCGGTTCGTGCTAGCAACTGGGACTAAAGAGGCACACGACCCTATATATAGCCCACCTCTCGGACATGTTCGACACTTAGTGTGTGTACTCATTCGGATTCCCTGCATACGGTCCGACGGTGCATTTCATATGTGGGCACTCACGAGCCACCGTCGGGCTGTATGCAGGGGAAACCGTGTGTTTTGTTGATCTATCTACAAATCCTTTAGTTCATCGACCGAATACAAATCATTCGGATTCCCTGCATACGGTCCGACGGTGCATTTCATATGCGGGCACTCACGAGCCACCGTCGGACTGTATGCAGGGGAAACCGTGTGTTTTGTTGATCTATCTAGAAATCCTTTCATTTTCCGACGGTATATTTCATTTTTCCAACTCCATTTTTACAAAGACACTTAGAAAGAAACAAAAGACAAATAGAAAGGATGATGCTCAATTGGCGGTGAAGCCGGTCACATCCCAGAGTGGGATCTTTGGGTATAAAACTTTTTCTTCGCGTGTGTCCCTTTGCGTCGTAACCATGGACAATCTTCATCGTTTAACTTGATGCTCGGGTCAACATTCACTCTGAAGGGAGCAATTTCATGAAACTTTTCATAATCTTCTGACATGTCTGTCTTGTTCTCCACTCCCACGATGTTTCTTTTCCCTGAAAGAACTATGTGGCGCTTTGGCTCATCGTATGATGTATTCGCTTCCTTATCTTTTCTTTTTCTCGGCTTGGTAGACATGTCCTTCACATAGAAAACCTGTGCCACATCTTTGGCTAGGACGAATGGTTCGTCTGCGTACCCAAGATTGTTGAGATCCACTGTTGTCATTCCGTACTGCGGGTCTTCCTTTACCCCGCCTCCTGTCAGATTGACCCATTTGCACCGAAACAAAGGGACCTTCAAACCAAGTCCATAGTCAAGTTCCCATATCTCCTCTATGTAACCATAATATGTGAACTTTGGCCCATTGATGTTTGCTGCATCAAAGCGGACACCACTGTTTTGGTTGGTGCTCTTTTTATCTTGGGCGATCGTGTAAAATGTATTCCCATTTATCTCGTACCCTTTGAAAGTCAATATAGTCGAAGATGGTAACTTGGACAGCAAGTACAGGTCATCTTCAGCAGTGTCGTCATGCATGAGACGTGTCTGCAACCAACCGGCGAAAGTCACCGTTTGTTCATGTGTAATCCAGTCGTCAGACTGCTCTGGGTGTTTGGAGCGTAGAATATTCTTATGTTGCTCGATATACGGAACCACCAAGGTGGAACTTTGTAGAACTGTGTAGTGTGCTTGCGCCAAAGAATGCCCGTCCCGGCATATTAGTGAATTCTTTCCTAGCGTGCCTTTTCCAGTCAGTCTCCCCTCATACCGCGATTTAGGGAGACCAATCGGCTTAAGGTCAGGAATAAAGTCAACACAAAACCCAATGCTTTCCTCTGTTTGATGGCCCATGGAGATGCTTCCTTCTGGCCTAGCGCGGTTACGAACATATTTCTTTAAGACTCCCATGAACCTCTCAAAGGGGAACATATTGTGTAGAAATACAGGACCCAGAATGGCAATCTCCTCGACTAGGTGAACTAGGACGTGCGTCATGATATTGAAGAAGGATGGTGGGAACACCAACTCAAAACTGACAAGACATTGCACCAAATCATTCTCTAACCTTGGTAGGATCTCTGGATCGATTACCTTCTGAGAGATTGCATTCAGGAATGCACATAGCTTCACAATGGCTAATCGAACGTTTTCCGGTAGAAGCCCCCTCAATGCAACCGGAAGCAGTTGCGTCATAATCACGTGGCAGTCATGAGACTTTAGGTTCTGGAACTTTTTCTCTGCCATATTTATTATTCCCTTTATATTCGACGAGAAGCCAGACGGGACCTTCATACTGAGCAGGCATTCGAAGAAGATTTCCTTCTCTTCTTTGGTAAGAGCGTAGCTGGCATGACCCTGAAACTGCTTTGGATCCATGCCGTCTTCTCCGTGCATATGTTGCTGGTCCTCCCGTGCCTCCGGTGTATCTTTTGTCTTCCCATACACGCCCAAGAAGCCTAGCAGGTTCACGCAAAGATTCTTCATCACGTGCATCACGTCGATTGCAGAGCGGACCTCGAGGTCTTTCCAATAGGGTAGGTCCCAAAATATAGATTTCTTCTTCCACATGGGTGCGTGATTGTCAGCATCATTCGGAACAGATTGTGCGCCAGGACCCTTTCCAAAGATTACTTTTAAATCCTTGACCACATCAAGTATATCATCACCAGTACGGTGGCGAGGCTTCTTCCGGTGATCTGCCTCACCTTTGAAATGCTTGCCTTTCTATATTACGGGATGCCTGCTCTGAAGAAATCGACGATGCCCCAGGTACACATTCTTCTTACATTTATCCAAATATATACTGTCAGTATCATCTAAACAGTGCGTGCATGCGTGGTATCCCTTGTTTGTCTGTCCTGAAAGGTTACTGAGAGCAGGCCAATCATTGATGGTTACAAACAGCAATGCATGTAGGTCAAATTCCTCCTGTTCTTTCGCATCCCACGCACGTACACCTTTTCCATTCCACAGCTGTAAAAGTTCTTCAACTAATGGCCTTAGGTACACATCAATGTTGTTGCCGGGTTGCTTGGGGCCTTGGATGAGCACTGGCATCATAATGAACTTCCGCTTCATGCACAACCAGGGAGGAAGGTTATAGATACATAGAGTCACAGGCCATGTGCTATGATTGCTGTTCTGCTCCCCAAAAGGATTAATGCCATCTGCACTTAAACCAAACCATACGTTCCTTGCGTCCTTTGCAAAGTCCTTCCACTTTCTCTCGATTTTTCTCCATTGCGATTCGTCAGCGGGTACTCTCAACTTCCCGTCTTTCTTACGGTCTTCGTTGTGCCATCGCATCAACTTGGCATGCTCTTTGTTTTGGAACAAACGTTTCAACCGTGGTATTATAGGAGCATACCACATCACCTTGGCAGGAATCTTTTTCCTGGGGCGCTCGCCCTCAACATCACCAGCGTCATCGTGGCCGATCTTATAGCGCAATGCACAGCATACCGGGCATGCATTCAAATCCTCGTACTCATCACGGTAGAGGATGCAGTCATTAGGGCATGCATGTATCTTCTGCACCTCTAATCCTAGAGGGCAGACGGCCTTCTTTGCTTCGTACGTACTGTCGGGCAATTCGTTGTCCTTTGGTAGCTTATTCTTCATTATTTTCAGCAACTTTTCAAATGCCTTGTCAGGTACACCATTCTCTGCCTTCCATTGCAGCAATTCCAGTGTGGTACCCAGCTTTTTCTTGTCATCTTCGCAATTTGGGTACAACAATTTCTCGTGATCCTCTAACATGCGCTGCAACTTCAGCTTCTCCTTTTCACTTGCGCAGTTTCTCTTTGCATCGGCAATGGCCCGACCAAGATCATCACCGGGCTCATCTGATGCCTCTTCTTCAGCTCCTTCCCGCATTGCCGGCTCAGCTTCTTCCCCCATTGTTGTACCATCGTATTCATGGAACCCATGGCCAGGATAGCTGTCGTCATCCTCTTCTTCTTCATTCTCTTCCATTAGGACCCCTCTTTCTCCGTGCTTGGTCCAACTGTTATAGCCGGACATGAAACCGGACTCAAACAGGTGGACGTGAATGGTTCTTGATAGAGTAATTTCGATCATTCTTACAGCCAGCACATGGACAATGCATAAAACCATCCGCCCGCTTGTTTGCCTCAGCCGCAACCAGAAAAGTATGCACGCCATTAATGAACTGGGGAGAGCATCGGTCATCGTACATCCATTGCCGGCTCATCTTCATTACACAACACCGAAAAGACCAAATTAATACAAGTTCATACATAAAGTTCATACACACTTGTTCTCATAAAACAACATACAAACTCTCTAGCTAAAGCATTTAAATGCAACAACAAATGCGATCAAGATCACAACTAAGGTAACAATTGATCCAACAGCATAGTGATACCAAGCCTCACTATCAATGGCATATTTTTTAAATTTTCTAATCTTCAAGCGCATTGCATCCATCTTGATCTTGTGATCATCGACGACATCGGCAACATACAACTCCAGTTTCATCTTCTCTTCTTCAACTCTTTTCAATTTTTCTTTCAAATACTCGTTTTCTTTTTCAACTAAATTTAACTTCTTGACAAGAATATCTATGTCGGTTGGAATTTCCGGTTCACATACCTCCTAGATAAAAATATCTAAGTCAACTTGATGGGCATAATTGTCATAAACACGAAATGCAACAAACAGTTATAAAAGAGAGTATATACCACATCCGAATCATAAACCGGACGAGGGCCGACGGGGACGGATATCAAAACCATGCCACTATGTATAACAAACAACCATATAGGTAAGAAAACTATACAAGTAACTATCTAAATCTTACAAACATGATTTTTTTTTATAAAAAGGATAAGAACAAGAGGCTCACCAAGGTGGTGCCGGCGACGGGACGGTGCGGGCGATCAACGGTGGTTAGGACGGGGACGGGAAGGCACTAAGTAAACCACACCTACACATGCAAAGTAAGAAGTTAATTTGAGCTCAAATTGCATATAAATCAAATAAACTACCACATATAAATACTCCAAACTAAAACCCACAAATCACTATACTTATAGAGCATTGCAAGAGCTAATCTAGCAATGAGAGATGAAAGGACAAAGTTGCTAACCTTTGTGAACACTTGGATGGATGGGGTGCCTCCAAATCTTGACAAATTTTGGCAAAAATGGAGGATGAGCTCGGGGAAGAGAGGAAGAACCAGAGGAGAGGAAAGGGGAAGAACAGAGAGCTCGGGCTGGGCGAAGGGTTCATATAGGGGACCTTTAGTCCCGGTTCGAGACACAAACCGTGACTATAGGTTAGCCTATAGTCTCGGTTCGTGGCGCGAACCGGGACTAAAGGTTATCGTGGGGCCCCAGGCTGACGCCAGCCTACCACCACCCCTTTAGTCCCGGTTGGAACGAACCGGCACTAATGATGCCCGTCACGAACCGTGGCTAATGGTCACATTAGTGCCGGTTCAAAACCAGACCGGGACTAATGATGTGGACAAAAGGTCTGTTTTCTACTAGTGTAAAGAGACTTGCCAGTAACGAGATTGAACTAGGTATGGAGATACCGACGATTGAATCTCGCACAAGTAACTTACCGATGGACAAAGGGAACTGCATACGGGATTGTCTGAATCCTTGACATCGTGGTTCGACCGATAAAGATCTTCGTAGAATATGTAGGAACCAATATGGGAATCCAGGTCCCGCTATTGGTTATTACCGTAGAGTTGTCTCGGTCATGTATACATAGTTCTCGAACCCGCAGGGTCTGCACACTTAACGTTCGGTAACGTTTCGGTATTATTGAGTTATGTATGTTGGTGACCGAAGGTTGTTCGGAGTCCCGGATGAGATCCCGGACATCACGAGGAGCTCCGGAATGGTCCGGAGGTAAAGATTTATATATGGGAAGTCATATTTTGGTGACCGGAAAAATTTCGGGTTTTTCCGGTATTGTACCGGGAAGCTTCTAGAAGGTTCCGGAAACTTCCCGACGAGTCCGGAAGTCCACCAAGGGTTCCACCACATCTCAAGGGTTTGCATGGGCTGAGGGGAGGCGCCCTGGTCTCATTGGGCCAGGCGCACAAGTCCCTCAAGGCACATGTGGCTTGGGAGAGGTGGAAAGTCCACCTGTTTATGGAAAGGGAGGGAATTGGACTAGGAGTCCAACCCCTCCCCCTTGGCTGCGCCCTAGGGCTTGGAGGGTATGATCTCCACACCCCTCCACCTATATATAGAGGGCAAGGGCGCCCCAAGAGCACACACGAAGCCCTTGGCGCCCCTCTCTCTCCCTAGATCGTTTTCTCCTCCGTTCGCGGTTTCGGTAGCGCTAGGCGTAGACCTGCCAAGATAGCACCACCACCACCGCCACCACACCATCGTGTTGCCGGAGAACTCATCTACCTCTCCGCCCCCTCTTGCTGAATCAAGAAGGCGGAGATCGTCATCGAGCTGTACGTGTGCTGAACGCGGAGGTGTCGTCCGTACGGCGCTAGATCGGGACGGATCGTGATTGGATCGCGGGACGGCTTGCGATTTGGATCGCGAAGACGTTCGACTACATCAACCGCGTTTCTTAATGCTTCCCTCTTAGCGATCTACAAGGGTACGTAGATCCACTCTCCCTATCGTAGATGCTCATCACCATGGATAGATCTTGCGTGTCCGTAGGAAATTTTTTGTTTCTCATGCAACGTTCCCCAACACTTTCGGTCTCCGTGTTCCGAGGCCATGTTTGTACATGATAGGCTCGTCAATTTTAACCCAAGTATTCTGTATGTGCAAAACGGTCTTACACCCGTTGTATGTGAACGAAGAGTCTATCACACCCGATCGTCACGAGGTGCTTCGAAACGATGAACTTTCGCAACATTGCATACTTGGGGAGAACACAATTTCTTGAAATTAAGTAAGGGATCATCTTATAATGCTACCGTCGTCCTAAGCAAAATAAGATGCATAACAAGATAAACATCACATGCAAATCATAATAAGTGACATGATATGTCCATCATCGTTTTGTGCTTTTGATCTCCATCTCCAAAGCATCTGCATGATCTCCATCGTCACTAGCATGACACCATGATCTCCATCATTGTGTTGTCATGTGGTTGTCGCGCCAACTATTGCTTCTACGACTATTGCTAACTCATAGCGATAAAGTAAAGCAAATAGCACAATAAATTAAAGACAACCCTATGGCTCCCGTCGGTTGCCGTACTCATCGACATGCAAGTCATGATAACTATACAAAACATGATCATCTCATACATCACATATATCAAATCACGTCTTGGCCATATCATATCACAACATACCCTGCAAAAACAAGTTAGACGTCCTCTAATTTGTTATTGCATGTTTTACGTGGCTGCTATGGGCAACTAGCAAGAACCATTCTTACCAACGCAAAGCCACAACGATGATAATTAAGTTGCCTTTTAACCTTCTACAAGGACCGCCTCTGACGAATCCAATTCAACTAAAGTGGGAGACACAAACACCCGCCAGCCACCTTTATGCAGCTAAGTTACATCTTAGTCGGTGGAACCGATCTCTTGTGCGAGGACAGGTAAGGTTGGTCCAAGCCGCTTCATCCCACAATATCGCCGAATCAAGAAAAGACTAAGGAGGTAAGCAATCTGAACATCAACGCCCACAAACTCTTTTGTGTTCTACTCGTGCATATCATCTACGCATAGACCTAGCTCTGATACCACTGTTGGGAAACGTTGCATGGGAAACAAAAAAATTCCTACGCACACGCAAGATCTATGCATGGAGATGTATAGCCACGAGAGGGAGAGTGCATCTACATACCCTTGTAGATCGCTAAGTGGAAGCGTGTATAATGCGGTTGTTGTAGTCGTACGTCTTCACGATCCAATCGCGATCCGTCTCGATCAAGCGCCGAAAGGATGGCACCTCCGTGTTCCGCACAAGTGCGGCTTGATGACGTCTCCTCCTTGATCTAGCGAGCGATGGAGGAGAATTAAATGGGATCTCAACCAGCACAACGGTGTGGTTGAGATGGTGGTGGAGCAATCCCGGCATGGCTTCGCCAAGCGCTACCGTAGATGAGATCTGAGGAGAAAACGGAGTAACGGGAGAGAGAGGGTCGCCAAGGGCTTCGTGTGTCCTCTTGGGGTGCCCCCTCCCCTTTATATATAGGTGGAGGGGCGTGGGGAATAGCCCCTCCAAGCCCTAGGTCGCAGCCAAGGGGGAGGAGGTGGAATCCTAGTCCTCCTCCTTCCCTTCCATACAAAGGTGGGCTTTCCACCTCTCCCAAGCTACATGGGCCTTGAGGGACTTGTGCGCCTGGCCCAATAAGGCCAGGGCACCTCCCCTTAGCTCATGTTGGACCTTGGGACATGGTGGAACCCTTGGTGGACTTTTGGACTCCTCTGGAAGTTTCCGGAACCTTCTAGAAGCTTCCCCGTACAATACCGGCAAAACCAAAAACTTTTCCGGTAGCCAAAATATGACTTCCTGTATATAAATCTTTACTTCCGGACCATTCCAGAGCTCCTCTGACGTCCGGGATCTCATCCGGCACTCCGAATCAAACATTCGGTCACCAACGTACACATCCCAATACTACTCTAGCGTCATCGAACGTTAAGCGTGCGGACCCTACAGGTTCGAGAATGATGCAGTACTGACTGAGACACTCTCCGGTCAATAACCAATAGCGAGACCTGGATGTCCATATTGGTTCCTACATATTCCACGAAGATCTATATCGGTCAAACCACGTTGTCAAGGATTCAGTCAATCCCATATGATGGTCACTTTGTCTATCAGTATGTTACTTGCCCGAGATTCGATCGTCAGTATCTCCATACCTAGTTCAATCTCGTTACCGGCAAGTTTCTTTACTCGTTCTGTAATACAAGATCCCGTAACTAAATCCTTAGTCACATTGCTTGCAAGCTTATTGTGATGTTTTATTACCAAGAGGGCCCAGAGATACCACTTTGTCAAACAGAGTGACAAATCCCAGTCTCGATCCATGCCAACCAACAGACACCTTCGGAGATACCTGTAGAGCACCTTTATGATCACCTAGTTATGAAGCGACATTTGGTACAAGCGAGGTATTCCTGTGGCGTCCGGGAGTTGCATGATCTCATGGTCTTAGGAACAGATACTTGACATGAAAAAAGTAGTAGCAAGAAACTAAGTGATACGATCAAATGCTATACTTACGGTTGGGTCATGTCCATCACATCATTCTCCTAATGATATGATCCCGTTACCAAATGACAACTCATGTCTATGGTTAGGAAACCTTAACCACCTTTGATCAACGAGCTAGTCTAGTAGAGGGTGCCTACGGACACAATGTTTTTTATGTATGCACACATGTATTTGAGTTTCCAGTCAATACAATTCTAGCATGGATAATAAACGATTATCATGAACAAGGAAATATGATAATAACTAATTTATTATTGTATCTAGGGCATATTTCCAACAAGATGCACACCCCACTTAGTTTCAGTTGAGCTTTCATACACTTATATCTCTTGTACATCATTTGCATGGCAACCCCTACTCCTTGCATTGACATCTATCGATGGGCATATCCATAGCCCGTTGATATGCCTAGTTGATGCAAGAATTTCTTCTCCACTTTTTACCAATTTGATATCTACCGCCATGTTCTATTTTCACCTTTATGCTATGTCCATGGTTCACGCTCATGTATTGCGTGAAGAATAAATAGTTGATGCACATTGAAAAGGTACGATCCAATTGCATGACTTGGACACGGTGGTGCTTGGCATTTGTATTAATGTGGTGAAGACAGAGCCATGCCTTGCTAATATGATAAAATGAATGGGGGTAAACATTCTTTTACGATCGTATACTTTGAAAGATTAATGATTTCGCTGCTTGTACCTATAAATATTACTATGTTGATATTTGTTAATTCATCATTTCTCTATAAGCATACATGCAAAAGATTACATATTGGGTAGCATGTCACATCAAAAATTCTATTTTTATCATTTACCTACTCGAGGACGAGCAGGAATTAAACTTGGGGATGCTTGATACGTCTCCAACGTATCTATAATTTTTTATTGTTCCATGCTATTATATTATCATTATAGGATACTTTTTTGAGTAATAATTTACCAATTTATATTATTTTTGAGCACTAACCTATGGACCCAGTGCCCAGTGTCAGTTGTTGTTTTCTGCATGTTTTTTACTTTTCAGGTTTACAGTACCAAACGAAGTCCAATTGCCCTGAATTTTTTTTATGATTTTTTTGGATCAAAAGAAGACCCGGAAGCTCTGAGAGAAGACCGGAGGCCGCATGAGGGAGGCACAAGCCAACAGGGCGCGCCCAGGTGGGGTCGGTGTGCCCTGATGGCTTGTCCCTCCCTAGTGGCCCTCCTACCCTCGTTCTCTGGCCTATAAATTCACATATATTCCAAAAACCCTCAGGGGCATCCCGAAACACTTTTTCTGCCGCCGCAAGTCTCTGTTTCGCCGCGGTCCCATTTGGAGCTCCGTTCCGGCACCCTGTCGAAGGGGGGTCGATCACGGAGGGCCTCTTCATCAACCTTGTTGCCCTCATGATGATGTGTGAGTAGTTCACCACATACCTATGGATCCGTAGTTAGTACCTAGATGGCTATCTCTCTCTTTTGATCTTCAATACAATGATCATCACATCTTTGCTTTGATCTATCTGATGTAATTCTTTTGTACGGTGTGTTTGTTGGGATCCGATGAATTGTGGGTTTATGTTTTAGATTATTCATGAAAAGTATTTGAGTCAAACCTGAATATTAAGATTCTTATTTGCATGATTATTATAGCTTCGTAATTCTCTCCGATCTATTGAAATAGTTTGGCCAACTAGATTGATATTTCTTCAGTGAGAGGGGTGCGTTGTAGTGGGTTCAACCTGACGGGTTTCTATATCCCAGTGATAGAAGGGGGCAAGATACGTCTTTGTGTTGTTGCCACTAAGGATAAAATGATGGGGTTAGTTCATATTAATTGAATTCTCTTTGTCTACATAATGTCATCGTTCTCCAAGCATTACTCTGTTTGTCATGAACTTAATACGTAGAGAGGCAAGCATAGAAGCGCTCTTCAAAGTGGAGTAATAGTAATAGGTGCAGGCAGGAGTCATCCTATTTGCTTATGGACGTGATGGTTATATACACATGATCATTGATACGTCCATTTTGCATCATGCTTTTATATTGATATTTATTGCATTATGGGCTGTTATTACACATTATGGTACAATACTTATGCCTTTTCTCTCTTATTTTACAAGGTTTACATGAAGAGGGAGAATGCCGGCAGCTGGAATTCTGGACTAGAAAAGGAGCAAATATGAGAGACCTATTCTGCACAACTCCAAAAGTCCTGAAAAGTTACGGAGAATTATTTTGGAATATATAAAAAATATTGGGCGAAAGAAATACCAGAGGGGACCCACCAGGAGGCCACAAGCCTGGGGGCGCGCCCTACCCCCCAGGGCGCGCCCTTGTGGCTTGTGGGCCCCCTGGCAGCCCTCCGGTGCCCATCTTCTGCTATATGGAGGGTTTTGACCTGGAAAAAATCATAAGAGAGCTTTCGGGACGAAGCGCCGCCGTCTCGAGGCGGAACCTGGGCAGAAGCAATCTAGGGCTCCGGCGGAGCTGTTCTGCCGGGGAAACTTCCCTCCCGGAGGCTGAAATCAAAGCCATCGTCATCACCAACAATCCTCTCATAGAGAGGGGGTCAATCTCCATCAACATATTCACCAGCACCATCTCCTCTCCAAACCCTAGTTCATCTCTTGTATCCGATCTTAGTCTCAAAACCTCAGATTGGTACATGTGGGTTGCTAGTAGTGTTGATTACTCCTTGTAGTTGATGCTAGTTGGTTTACCTGGTGGAAGATCATATGTTCAGATCCTTAATGATAATTAATACCCCTCTGATTATGAACATGAATATGCTTTGTGAGTAGTTACGTTTGTTCCTGAGGACATGGGATAAGTCTTGTTATAAGTAATCATGTGAATTTGGTATTCGTTCGATATTTTGATAAGATGTATGTTGTCTTTCCTCTAGTGGTGTTATGTGAACGTCGACTACATGACACTTCACCATTATTTGGGCCTAGGGGAAGGCATTGGGAAGTAATAAGTAGATCATGGGTTGCTAGAGTGACAGAAGCTTAAACCCTAGTTTATGCGTTGCTTCATAAGGGGCTGATTTGGATCCATATGTTTCATGCTATGGTTAGATTTATCTTAATTCTTCTTTCGTAGTTGCGGATGCTTGCGAGAGAGGTTAATCATAAGTGGTAGGCTTGTCCAAGTAAGGGCAGCACCCAAGCACCGGTCCACCCACATATCAAATTATCAAAGTAACGAACGTGAATCATATGAGAATGATGAAAACTAGCTTGATAGAAATTCCCATATGTCCTCGGGAGCGCTTTGCTTTATATAAGAGTTTGTCCAGGCTTGTACTTTGCTACAAAAAGGATTGGGCCACCTTGCTGCACCTTTGCTACATTTGTTACTTGCTACCCGTTACGAATTATCTTATCACAAAACTATCTGTTACCGATAATTTCAGTGCTTGCAGAGAATACCTTACTGAAAACTGCTTGTCATTTCCTTCTGCTCCTCGTTGGGTTTGACACTCTTACTTATCGAAAATACTACGATAGATCCCCTATACGTGTGGGTCATCAAGACTCTTTTCTGGCGCCGTTGCCGGGGAGTGAAGCGCCTTTGGTGAGTGGAATTTGGTAAGGAAAAATTTATATAGTGTGCTGAAATTTACTGTCACTTGTTACTATTTAAAATAATCCTTTGAGGGGCTTGTTCGGGGTATCTTCACATCGACCGGAAGCAAAAAGAGTTTCTCCTCAACCTACTGAAACTACTGAAAATATTTATTATGAAATTCCTTCGGGTATGATAGAGAAACTGCTAGCTAATCCTTATGCAGGAGATGGAACACTACATCCTGATTTGCACATGATCTATGTGGATGAAGTTTGTGGATTATTTAAGCTTGCAGGTTTGCCCGAGGATGATGTCAAGAAGAAGGTCTTTCCTTTATCTTTGAAGGAGAAGGCATTGACATGGTATAGGCTATGTGATGATATTGGATCATGGAACTACAACCGATTGAAATTGGAATTTCATCAGAAGTTTTATCCTATGCATCTGGTTCATCGTGATCGGAATTATATTTATAATTTTTGGCCTCATGAAGGAGAAAGTATCGCTCAAGCTTGGGGGAGGCTTAAGTAAATGTTATATTCATGCCCCGATCATGAGCTCTCAAGAGAAATTATTATTCAGAATTTTTATGCTCGGCTTTCTCGTAATGATCAATCCATGCTCGATACTTCTTGTACCGGTTCCTTTATGAAGAAAGATATTGAATTCAAATGGGATTTATTGGAAAGAATTAAACGCAACTCTGAAGATTGGGAACTCGAAGAATGTAAGGAGTCAGGTATAAACCTTAAGTTTGATTGTGTTAAATCCTTTATAGACACCGATGCTTTTCGTGAATTTAGCACTAAATATGGACTTGACTCTGAGATAGTAGCTTCTTTCTGTGAATCATTTGCTGCTCATGTTGATCTCCCTAAGGAGAAGTGGTTTAAATATCATCCTCCCATTGAAGTGAAAGTAGTTGAACCTATTAAAGTTGAAGAAGAAACTATTATTTATAATGTTGATCCTGTTATTCCTACTGCTTATATTGAGAAACCACCTTTCCCTGTTAGAATAAAGGAACATGCTAAAGCTTCAACTGTGGTTCGTAAGAGCTATGTTAGAACACCTACACCCCCTGAACAAATTAAAGTTGAACCTAGTATTGCTATGGTTAAAGATCTCTTGGTTGATAATATCTATGGGCATGTTATTCATTTCTGTGATGAAGCTGCTAGAATTGCTAGACCTGATACTAAAGATAAACATAGACCTATTGTTGGCATGCCTGTTGTTTCTGTTAAAATAGGAGATCATTGTTATCATGACTTATGTGATGTGGGTGCTAGTGTGAGTGCAATTCCCTTTACCTTATACCAAGAAATTATGAATGATATTGCACCTGCTGAAATAGAAGATATTGATGTTACCATTAAGCTTGCTAATAGAGATACTATAGCACCAGTTGGGATTGTTAGAGATGTTGAAGTCTTGTGTGGGAAAATAAAATATCCTACTGATTTTCTTGTTCTTGGTTCCCCACAAGATGATTTTTGTCCCATTATATTTGGTAGGCCTTTCTTGAATACTGTTAATGCTAAGATAGATTGTGAGAAAGAAATTGTTACTGTAAGTTTTGGGGATGTGTCCCATGAGTTTAATTTCTCTAAATTTCGTAGACAACCCCATGATAAAGAATTGCCTAGTAAGGATGAAATTATTGGTCTTGCTTCTATTGCCGTAACTCCCACTGATCCCTTAGAACAATATTTGCTAGACCATGAAAACGATATGCATATGAATGAAAGGAATGAAATAGATACGATTTTCTTTGATCAGCATCCTATTTTGAAACACAACTTGCCTGTTGAAATACTTGGGGATCCTCCTCCACCCAAGGGTGATCCCATGTTTGAGCTTAAACAATTACCGGATACTCTGAAATATGCTTATCTTGATGAAAAGAAGATATATCCTGTTATTATTAGTGCTAACCTTTCAGAGCATGAAGAAAAGAGATTATTGAAAACCCTGAAGAAGCACCGTGCTGCTATTGGATATACTCTTGATGATCTTAAGGGCATTAGTCCTACTCTATGTCAGCATAAAATTAATATGAAGCCTGATGCTAAACCAGTTGTTGATCACCAACGACGGTTAAATCCTAAAATGAAAGAAGTGGTAAGAAATGAAATATTAAAGCTTCTGGAGGCAGGTATAATTTATCCCATTTTGATAGTAGATGGGTTAGTCCCGTTCATTGTGTCCCTAAGAAGGGAGGTATTACCGTTGTTCCTAATGATAAAAATGAATTGATCCCGCAAAGAATTGTTACAGGATATAGAATGGTAATTGATTTTAGGAAATTAAATAAAGCTACTAGGAAAGATCATTATCCTCTACCTTTTATTGATCAAATGCTAGAAAGACTATCCAAACACACACACTTTTGCTTTCTAGATGGTTATTCTGGTTTCTCTCAAATACCTGTGTCAAAAGAGGACCAAGAGAAGACCACTTTTACTTGTCCTTTCGGTACCTTTGCTTATAGACGTATGCCTTTTGGTTTATGCAATGCACCTGCCACCTTTCAAAGATGTATGACTGCTATATTCGCTGACTTTTGTGAAAAGATTGTTGAGGTTTTCATGGATGATTTCTCCGTTTACGAAACTTCTTTTGATGATTGCTTGAGCAGCCTTGATCGAGTTTTGTAGAGATGTGAAGAAACTAATCTTGTCTTGAATTGGGAGAAGTGCCACTTTATGGTTAATGAGGGTATTGTCTTGGGACACAAAATCTCCGAAAGAGGTATTGAAGTTGATAAAGCTAAAGTTGAGGCTATTGAAAAAATGCCGTGTCCTACAGATATCAGAGGTATAAGAAGTTTCCTTGGTCATGTTGGTTTCTATAGGAGATTTATTAAAGACTTCTCTAAAATTTCTCGGCCTCTCACTAATCTCTTGCAAAAAGATATTCCTTTTGTTTTTGATGATGCTTGTGTAGAAGCATTTGAAATCCTTAAGAAAGCCTTGATTTCTGCACCTGTTGTTCAACCACCTGATTGGAACCTACCCTTTGAAATCATGTGTGACGCTAGTGATTATGCTGTTGGTGCTGTTCTAGGACAAAGAGTTGATAAGAAATTGAATGTTATCCATTATGCTAGTAAAACTCTAGACAGTGCTCAAAGAAACTATGCTACCACTGAAAAGGAATTTTTAGCTGTTGTGTTTGCATGTGATAAGTTCAGACCTTATATTGTTGATTCCAAAGTAACTGTTCACACTGATCATGCTGCTATTAAATATCTTATGGAAAAGAAAGCTAAACCTAGACTTATTAGATGGGTTCTTTTGCTACAAGAATTTGATTTGCATATTATTGATAGAAAGGGAGTTGAGAACCCAGTAGCAGACAACTTGTCTAGGTTAGAAAATGTTCTTGATGACCCACTACCTATTGATGATAGCTTTCCTGATGAACAATTAGCTGTCATAAATGCTTCACGTAATGCTCCATGGTATGCTGATTATGCTAATTACATTGTTGCTAAATTTATACTGCCTAGTTTCACATACCAACAAAAGAAAAAGTTCTTCTATGATTTAAGACATTACTTTTGGGATGATCCACACCTTTATAAATAGGGAGTAGATGGTGTTATTAGACGTTGTGTACCTGAGCATGAACAGGAACAGATCTTACACAAGTGTCACTCCGCGGCCTACGGAGGACACCACGCTAGAGATAGAACTGCACACAAGGTATTACAATCTGGTTTTTATTGGCCTACTCTCTTCAAGGATGCTCGTAAGTTTGTCTTGTCTTGTGATGAATGTCAAAGAATTGATAATATTAGTAGACGTCAGGAAATGCCTATGAATTACTCACTTGTTATTGAACCATTTGATGTTTGGGGTTTTGATTATATGGGACCTTTTCCAAAGTCCAACGGGTATACTCATATTCTAGTTGTTCTTGATTATGTTACTAAGTGGGTAGAAGCTATTCCAACTAGTAGTGCTGATCATAACACTTCTATTAAAATGCTTAAAGAAGTTATTTTCCCTAGATTTGGAGTCCCTAGATATTTAATGACTGGTGGTGGTTCACACTTTATTCATGGTGCTTTCCGTAAATTTCTTGCTAAGTATGATGTTAATCATAGAATTGCATCTCAATATCATCCTCAATCCGGTGGTCAAGTAGAATTAAGCAATAGAGAAATTAAATTGATCTTGCAAAAGACTGTTAATAGATCTAGAAAGAATTGGTCTAAGAAACTTGATGATGCATTATGGGCTTATAGAACTGCTTACAAAAACCCTATGGGTATGTCTCCGTATAAAATGGTTTATGGTAAAGCATGTCACTTACCTCTAGAACTAGAACATAAAGCTTATTGGGCAATCAAAGAGCTCAACTATGATTTCAAACTTGCTGGTGAGAAGAGGTTATTTGACATTAGCTCACTTGATGAATGGAAAACCCAGGCCTATGAGAATGCCAAGTTGTTTAAAGAAAAGGTTAAGAGATGGCATGATAAAAGGATACAAAAGTGTGAATTCAATGTAGGTGACCATGTCTTCCTATACAATTCTCGTTTAAGATTTTTTGCAGGAAAACTTCTCTCTAAATGGGAAGGGCCTTACATTATCGAGGAAGTATATCATTCCGGTGCCATCAAGATCAACAACGCTGAAGGCACAAATCCGAAGGTGGTAAACAGGCACAGAATCAAACATTATATCTCAGGTACTCCCATAAATGTTGAAACCAATATTATCAATACCATAACTCCGGAGGAGTACATTAGGGAGACCTACCAGAACGTTTCAGACTCCGAAAAGGAATAGGTATGTGGTACGGTAAGCAAACCGACTCCAAAAAATTTCCAATAGCAATTTTTCCCCGTTTTGGAATATTTAATAAATTAGGAAAATTTAAAGTAGTCCGAAAAGTGCACGAGGAGGCGACAAGACAGGGGGGCGCGCCCCTATGGCTTGTGGCCACCCCGTGTACCCTCCGGACTCCGTTTTCTTGTGGAATACTCCTGTTGGTCGGTAAAAATTCATTATATAATCTCCCGAAGGTTTTGACCTTCGTATCACAACAATATCTCCTGTTTTTGTTTCGAGTTTTTTTCCGGACAGATTTAGATCGCCATGACGTCCCCAAGTGCTTCGAAGGACAAGTTCTTCGAGAAGGTCATCAACCCCTACCTTGCGGAGGTGCTGCGACACCCTCAAACCATTGAGATGCGTGAGGGGGTGCTGCACATCCATGATGTTGAGGGGCCAAAGAAGACCGGAAGCGTGGAGAGAAGGCTCGAAGCAATGGAGCAGCAAGTCTTCAAGTGCCAAGGGATGGTGGAACGTGGACTCAATGCCAATCACATGATGATCGCGGAGTTTACCCATAAGCACAAGCTGGACGCCAAGGACATCAGGGTGGACATCTTCAAGCTTTACGAGAAAATCGAGCATCTCCAAGCCCAGATCTATGACCTGCAGAACCAAAACTGTGAGTATGAATATAGATTTAAGAGAATGAGTTTGGCTGCAGATTTGAGGATCCCGGAGACTCGTTCATCTTTTTACAATGGTGAGCCTATGCCTTGGAAGACGGAGGACAAGCCTCCAACCTCATCAACAACTCCAACATCACCACCTCAGAAGAAAGACAACTAAACACATGGGTATGGGCACTCCCCTTGGCTTGTGACAAGCTTGGGGGAGGTGCCCCGGTATCGTATCACCATCACATCTTTTACTTTTATCGTTTTTCTTAGTTCGATCCTTTTGGTTATATCTTGATCTAGTAGAATAAAGTTTTTTGTGTGATCTAGTTTTGAGTTTTGCTTTATGTTCCCCCTATGTAAGCGAGTCCGAGAGTTATATAATAAAAAGTAGTTTTGAGTTGAGGGCTTTGCTTGCTTGCTATGATCTTGAGAAAAAGAAATAGAAAGAAGAATAGAATAAAAGCAAAGAGTATATATGATGATCTAATGGGGAGTGATGACTTCATATATAAGAAGTATGTCGATTGAAATTTGTTGTGAGCTGACAAACATAGCGATTGGTCATTGCTGAAATAAAAAGGAAGTAATAAAGAAAGAGAGGTTCACATATAAATATATTATCTTGGACATCTTTTATGATTGTGAGCACTCATTAAAATATTATATGCTAAGAAGGTGATGTTGGACAAGGAAGACAACATAATGGGTTATGTTTGCTTATTTCCGAACAGAAGTTATATGGTTATAGATCCTTTAACATGTGACGCTTGCTTCCACCCCATATCAGCCAAAACTTCCGCACCAAGTAGAGATACTACTTGTGCATCCAAACACCCTCAACCCAGTTTTGCTATGAGAGTCCACCATACCTACCTATGGATTGAGTAAGATCCTTCAAGTAAGTTGTCATCGGTGCAAGCAATAAAAATTGCTCTCTAAATATGTATGATCTATTAGTGTGAGGAAAATAAACTTTATACGAACCTGTGATATGGAAGAAATAAAAGAGACAGATTGCATAATAAAGTTCTTTATCACAAGCGGCAATATAAAGTGACGTTCTTTTACATTAAGAGATTGCGCATCCAACTATAAAGACGCATGACAACCTCTGCTTCCCTCTGCGAAGGGCCTATCTGTTACTTTTACTTTCTAGTACTTACCTTTATGCAAGAGTCATGGTGATCTTCACCACTTCCTATATTTCGCCTTTCTCTCTTGGCAAGCATCATGTGTTGGGGAATGATCTAGATACATATATCCACTCGAATGTGGGTGATCATGAGTTATTTCTGTTGACATTACCCTTGAGGTAAATAGTTGGGAGGCAAAAATATAAGCCCTATCTTTCTCTGTGTCCAATTGAAGCTTTGACCTCATAAGTACCGCGTGAGTGTTAGCAATTATGAAAGACTAAAAGATGATTGAGTATGTGGATTTGCTTTATAAGCTCTTATATTGACTCTTTCCGATGTTATGATAAATTGCAATTGCTTCAATGACTGAGATCATAGTTTGTTGGTTCTCAATAGAGTTCTTGATTCATACTTTACCT
This sequence comes from Elymus sibiricus, assembly GCA_039707655.1. Classification (NCBI taxonomy): domain Eukaryota; kingdom Viridiplantae; phylum Streptophyta; class Magnoliopsida; order Poales; family Poaceae; genus Elymus; species Elymus sibiricus. Next base: position 208,971,956 of record CM077663.1, read on the forward strand.
TGTGAATGAATTGTTACTCTAGTATAAGAAATTATATATCAATAAATATTGCTGTTCTAAAGATGATCATGATGCTCTCATGTCCGTATTTTATTTTATCGACACCTCTATCTCTAAACATGTGGACATATTTATCGATTTCGGCTTTCGCTTGAGGACAAGCGAGGTCTAAGCTTGGGGGAGTTGATACGTCCATTTTGCATCATGCTTTTATATTGATATTTATTGCATTATGGGCTGTTATTACACATTATGGTACAATACTTATGCCTTTTCTCTCTTATTTTACAAGGTTTACATGAAGAGGGAGAATGCCGGCAGCTGGAATTCTGGACTGGAAAATGAGCAAATATGAGAGACCTATTCTGCACAACTCCAAAAGTCCTGAAAAGTTACGAAGAATTATTTTGGAATATATAAAAAATATTGGGCGAAAGAAATACCAGAGGGGACCCACCAGGAGGTCACAAGCCTGGGGGGCGCGGGCGCGCCCCTGTGGCTTGTGGGCCCCCTGGCAGCCCTCCGGTGCCCATCTTCTGCTGTATGGCGGGTTTTGACCTGGAAAAAATCATAAGAGAGCTTTCGGGACAAAGTGCCGCCGTCTCGAGGCGAAACCTGGGCAGAAGCAATCTAGGGCTCCGGCGGAGCTGTTCTGCCGGGGAAACTTCCCTCCTAGAGGGGGAAATCGAAGCCATCGTCATCACCAATGATCCTCTCATCGAGAGGGGGTCAATCTCCATCAACATATTCACCAGCACCATCTCCTCTCCAAACCCTAGTTCATCTCTTGTATCCGATCTTAGTCTCAAAACCTCAGATTGGTGCTTGTGGGTTGCTAGTAGTGTTGATTACTCCTTATAGTTGATGCTAGTTGGTTTACTTGGTGGAAGATCATATGTTCAGATCCTTAATGATAATTAATACCCCTCTTATTATGAACATGAATATGCTTTGTGAGTATTTATGTTTGTTCCTGAGGACATGGGATAAGTCTTGTTATAAGTAATCATGTGAATTTGGTATTCGTTCGGTATTTTGATAAGATGTATGTTGTCTTTCCTCTAGTGGTGGTACGTGAACGTCGACTACATGACACTTCACCATTATTTGGGCCTAGGGGAAGGCATTGGGAAGTAATCAGTAGATGATGTGTTGCTAGAGTGACAGAAGCTTAAACCCTAGTTTATGCGTTGCTTCGTAAGGGGCTGATTTGGATCCATATGTTTCATGCTATGGTTAGATTTATCTTAATTCTTCTTTCGTAGTTGCGGATGCTTGCGAGAGAGGTTAATCATAAGTGGGAGGCTTGTCCAAGTAAGGGCAGCACCCAAGCACCGGTCCACCCACATATCAAATTATCAAAGTAACGAACGCGAATCATATGAGCATGATGAAAACTAGCTTGACAGAAATTCCCATGTGTCCTCGGGAGCGCTTTGCTTTATATAAGAGTTTGTCCAGGCTTGTCCTTTGCTACAAAAAGGATTGGGCCACCTTGCTGCACCTTTGCTACATTTGTTACTTGCTACCCATTACGAATTATCTTATCACAAAACTATCTGTTACCGATAATTTCAGTGCTTGCAGAGAATACCTTACTGAAAACTGCTTGTCATTTCCTTCTGCTCCTCGTTGGGTTCGACACTCTTACTTATCGAAAGGACTACGATAGATCCCCTATACTTGTGGGTCATCAATTATTGCCGTGAATATCACATAACTATGCGCTTTTCTATCGATTGCCCGACAGTAGTTTGTTTACCCACCATATGTTGCCTACATGAGAGATGCCGCTAGGGAAAACTATGCCCCCCGGGTCTATCCACTTATAAGTTTAGAAATGCTACAATTACCTTGCTGCAATTTATTTACCTTTTATTTTATTTTGCAATTTACAATTATCTACCATTATCACACTTTACTTGCGTGCAAATAACGGCATCAAGGGGATTGACAACCCTCTTGCCTGTGTTGGGTGCAAGTTGTTTGCTCTTTTGTGTACAGCCGCTGAAGACGGTTGTGGATTGATATTCCTATTGGTTCGATAAACCTTGGTTTCATAACTGAGGGAAATACTTACCCATATTGTGCTGCAATTACCTCCTCCTCTTCACGGAAAACCCAACGCAGATCACAAGTATCACCCATAGACAAACAAACGCCTGCTCGAGCACACTCAGCGATTACCAACTCATCGAACGTGGGTTGCCGACCGGTGTAGGAGAAGGTCGCTGTGATTGGTGAAGTAACCGACACGAGCTTGGTGTGGGTGGCCTCGAGATGGGTGATGTCTACTACGCAACTTTATTCTTGTAGACTATGTTGGGCCTCCAAGCGCAGAGTTTTGTAGGACAGTAGCAATTTTCCGTCAAGTGGATGACCTAAGGTTTATCAATCTGTGGGAGGTGTAGGATTAAGATGGTCTCTCTCAAACAACCCTGCAATCAAATACAAGAAATCTCTTGTGTCCCCAACACACCCAATACAATGGCAAATTGTATAGGTGCACTAGTTCAGCGAAGAGATGGTGATACAAGTGCAATATGGATGGTAGATATAGGTTTTTGTAATCTGAAAATATAAAAACAGAAAGGTAGCAAGTAACAAAAGTGAGCACAAACGGTATTGCAATGCTTGAAAACAAGGCCTAGGGTCCGTACTTTCGCTAGTTCAATCTCTCAACAATGCTAATATAATTGGATCACATAACCATCCCTCAATGTGCAACGAAGAATCACTCCAAAGTTCTTATCTAGTGGAGAACATAAGAGGAAATTGTTTGTAGGGTACGAAACCACCTTAAAGTTATTCTTTCCGATCGATCTATTCAAGAGTTCGTACTAAGATAACATCAAGTTATCCTTTCCGTTCGATCTATCTAAGAGTTTGTACTAGAATAACACCATATGATACTTATCAACCAACTCTAATGTCACCTAGATACCCCAATGTCACCACAAGTATCCATGAGTTAATTATACGATACGCATCAAACAATTTCAGATTCATAATACTCAATCCAACACAAAGAACCTCAAAGAGTACCCCAAGATTTCTATCGGAGAAAGTAGGACAAGAACGTGTATCAACCCCTATGCATAGATTACCCCAATGTCACCGCGGGAATCCGCAAGTTGAGTACCTAAACATATATCAAGTGAATCAATAGAACACCCCATTGTCACCACGGGTATCCACATGCAAGACATATATCAAGTGTTCTCAAATACAATATTCAATCCAACATAACGATATCTCAAAGGGAAAGATTCAATTCATCACAACATGATAGCAAGGGAATAACATCATATGATCCAACTATATTAACAAAGCCTGTGATACATCAAGATCGTGACATCTCAAGAACACGAGAGAGAGAGAGAGAGAGAGAGATTGAACACATAGCTACTGGTACATACCCTCAGCCCCGAGGGTGGACTACTCCCTCCTCGTCATGGCCTCCGCCAGGATGATGAAGATGGCCACCGGAGATGATCTACCCTCTCCGACAGGGTACTAGAACGCCTTGATACATCTCCAACGCATCTACTTTTCCTCACTCTTTTGCCCTTGTTTTGGACTCTAATTTGCATGATTTGAATGGAACTAACCCGGACTGACGTTGTTTTCAGCAGAATTGCCATGGTGTTGTTTTTATGCAGAAATAAAAGTTCTCGGAATGGAACGAAACTTTCTGGAGATTTATTTTGGAAAATATAAAAAATACTGGAGCCAGAAACCACCGGAGAGGGGGCCCAGGGTGCGCGGCACCCACCAGGGCGAGCCAGCCCCCACCCGGCGCGCCCTGGTGGGGGCTGGGCACCTCGGGGCCCCACCTGCCCGATCTCCGCCACTATAAATTCCTAAATTTGGAGAAAAAATCAGAGAGAAAGAATTATAGCGTTTCACGAGACGGAGCCGTTGCCGCCTCCTGTTCTTCATCGGGAGGCCAGATCTGGAGCCCGTTTGGGGCTCCGGAGAGGGGAATCTTCGCTCTTCGTCATCATCAACCTTTCTCCATCGCCAATTGCATGATGCTCCCCACCAGGAATTAGTAATTCCTTCGTAGGCTTGCTGGTCCGTGATGAGTTGGATGAGATTCATCATGTAATCGAGTTAGTTTTTTTAGGGCTTGATCCCTAGTATCCTTTATGTTATGAGATTGATGTTGCTATGACTTTGCTATGCCTAATGCTTGTCACTAGGGCCCGAGTGCCATGATTTCAGATCTGAACCGTTTATGTTATCATCTATATATCTATGTTCTTGATCCGATCTTGCCTTGTCATATGCACCTATTACGTGTTATGATCCGTCAACCCCATAGTGACAATATTTGGGATACTTCGTGGTGATGACCGTAGTTTGAGGAGTTCATGTATTCACCATGTGTTAATGCTTTGTTCCGGTTCTCTATTAAAAGGAGGCCTTAATATCCCTTAGTTTCCTTATGGACCCCGCAGCCACGGGAGGGTAGGACAAAAGATGCCATGCAAGTTCTTTTCCATAAGCACGTATGACTATTTACGGAATACATGCCTACATTACATTGATGAACTGGAGCTAGTTCTGTATCGCCCTAGGTTATGACTGTTACATGATGAATATCATCCAACGAGTTACCGATCCAGTGCCTACGACCTTTCCACTTATTGTTCTTGCTAACTTACTACTGTTGTTGCTGCTGTTCCAACTGCTACAAAACTATTGCTACTACTGTTACCGCTACTGTTACTATTGCTACTGCTATCAAACCTATCATATTATTGTGCTACTGATCACTTTGCTGCAGATATTTATCTCCAGGTGTGGTTGAATTGACAACTCAACTGCTAATACTCTCAAGTATTCTTTGGCTCCCCTTGTGTCGAATCTATAAATTTGGTTTGAATACTCTACCCTCGAAAACTGTTGCGATCCCCTATACTTGTGGGTTATCAAGACCTTTTTTCTGGCGCCGTTGCCGGGGAGCATAAAAATATTTGTTGAGTCACTTGGGATTTATATCAATTTATCACTATGAAGAATTTGAAGAACCCAAGGACCAAGATTTTTCCCTCTACTATGAGGGGAGGTAAGGAACTGCCATCTAGCTCTGCACTTGATTCACCTTCTGTTATGAGTAAGCTTGCAACACCACCACATGCTAGTAATCCTGATATGTCACAAGTTATTGATGATGCTGCCTCTGCTATGAATGATGCTTATGATGATGCTAGTACCATGCTTGATGATAATGTGGCACTAGGAGAATTTCTTGATGAACAAATTGCTAGAGCTAAAGAAAATGAAATTGTTGAAACTGATGAAGCTTATGAAACTGATTATGATTATGAAACTCCTATTAGTCCTAGCTCTCCTAAGTTTGAAATGCCTAAGATACCTGAAGGTTATGTTATGGACGAAGAGATAAGTAGAGAAATTCTCTCTTGCAAGGATAGAGACGATCTTAAGAAACTGCTATGCAAGTACAAGGAAAAAACTTTGAATGCTAGAATGAAATGTGATCCTAAGTTTGCTACTTCACCTATCTGTGTTACCGATAAGGATTATGAGTTCTCTGTCGACCCAGAATTAATTACTTTGGTTGAATCTGATCCTTTCCATGGCTATGAAACTGAAACTGTAGTGGCACACCTTACTAAGCTGAATGATATAGCCACCCTCTTTGCTCACGGTGAGAAGATTTGCTACTATTATATCCTTAATTTATTTCCGTTCTCATTAAAGGGTGATGCTAAGACATGGTACAATACTCTTACTCCTGGTTGTGTGCATAGTCCCAGGATATGATTTACTACTTCTCTGAAAAATATTTTCCTGCTCATAAGAAACAAGCTGCCTTACAGGAACTATTTAACTTTGTGCAAATTGAAGAAGAGAGTCTCCCACAAGCTTGGGGGAGGCTTCTCCAGTTGCTTAATGCTTTGCCTGATCATCCTCTCAAGAAAAATGAAATACTTGATATCTTTTATAATGGACTAACCGATACTTCTAGGGACTTACTAGATAGTTGTGCTGGTTGTGTTTTCAGGGAATGAACTGTTGAACAAGCTGAGGAATTATTGAATAACATATTGAAGAACTATGATGATTGGACTCTTCCTGAACCACCACTTAAACCCACTCCGAAGAAGAGGGGTATCTTATTTCTCAGTCCTGAAGATATGCAAGAGCCAAAGAAATCTATGAAGGAAAAAGGTATTAAGGCTGAGTTTTTTAAGAATTTGCCATCTATTGAAGAAATACATGGCCTTGACACACCACCACCTCCACAGGTGGTAGAGATAAATTCTTTATTAAAGTTTAATGAAAGGGACATTCTTCACAATAAACCTCCTAGTCAATGCTTATATGAGTTTGATAACTATATTATGAAGCAAGATCATTTCAATGCCCATGTTCTGAAACAATTGAAATACAATTGTGATATGATTGCTCGCTTGAGTGACTTGCTATTTAGAATCAGTAATGATGTTAGAGGTGTAGGAAAGCATGCCTCTATGGTTCAAACTCAGTTAGAACAAGTTGCTAAGTCTCAAAAAGAATTACTTGATGAAATGAATAGTAATATGCATGACTTTGCTGCTAGAGTAGTAACTATTGGAGGAAGAATGACCCAAGAACCACTCTATCATGAGGGTCATCCTAAAAGAATTGAACAAGACTCTCAGAGAATTAATCTTGATGCACCTAGTCCTTCTAAGAAGAAAAACAAAAACAAAAATGATAGGACTTTGCATACCTCTAGTGAACCTGAGACACAAAAACCTCCTCATAGTAATGATGTCTCTATTTCTGATGCTGAAACTCAGTCTGGTAATGAACATCAACCTAGTGATAATGAAAATGATAATGATGATGTTCACGATGATGCTCAACCTAGTAATGATAGAGAACCAGATAATGATGTTGAAATAGAGCCTGCTCCTGATCTTGATAACCCACAACCTAAAAATAAACGGTATGATAAGAAAGACTTTGTGGCTAGGAAACATGGTAAAGAAAGAGAGCCATGGGTTCAGAAACCCATGCCATTTCCACCTAAGCCATCTAAGAAAAAGGATGATTAAGAATTTGAGCGCTTTGATGGAATGATTAGGCCAGTCTTTTTGCGTACCCGTTTGACTGATATTTTGAAAATGGCCCCTTATGCAAAGTATATGAAAGACATCATCACCAATAAAAGGAAAATACCTGAAGCTGAAATCTCCACCATGCTTGCTAATTATTCTTTTAAGGATGGAGTACCTAAAAAACTTGGAGATCCTGGAATACCAACTATACCTTGCTCCATCAAAAGAAACTATGTTAAAACTGCTTTGTGTGATTTGGGAGCCGGTGTTAGTGTTATGCATTTCTCCTTATATAACAGACTTGATTTGAATAAACTCACACCCACCAAGATATCATTGCAAATGGCTGACAAATCAACAGCCATACCTATTGGTATTTGTGAGGATGTGCCCGTTGTTGTTGCAAATGTTACTATCTTAACTGACTTTGTTATTCTTGAGATGCCCGAGGACGACAACATGTCGATTATCCTTGGTAGACCCTTTTTTGAATACTACAGGGGCTGTTATTGATTGCAATAAAAGCAAAGTCACTTTTCATATCAAAGGTAATGAGCACACGGTGCACTTTCCGAAGAAACAATTTTAAGTGAATGGTATAAATGTTATTAAAGAATCTTCGACCATCACTATTGGAAGTTTCCAATTACCTCTACCTACTGCCAAGAAGAAATATGATATACTTATTGTAGGGGATATGCACATCCCCATTTAGGTAACTTAGTGTTTTACGAAAGTTCTTCGGTTTCATGCTAATCGGAAGTGGTTGTTAATAAGACTTGATCAACCTTATTAATGAATCATTTTTGAGAGGTATGACGTCGATGAATCTAGTAAGCACAACTCTCTGCTCCCGCATTTTATTTTCTGTTTTAGTTAGTCAAATAAAATAAAATGCCATGATTATCCTATTTTCTGTTTTTTCGTGCAATAAAAAATGACCCAAAAATAAAAATTCTTAGAATGCCCTGAAAATTTAACATGATTTTTTTTCCGAATATTTATGAATTTTTGGTGCAAATAACACCTGAGGGGAGTGCGCAGCACCCACCAGGGAGTGCCAGCACCCCCAGGCGCGCCCTGGTGGGTGGTGGCCCCCACGTAGGCCTCCTCACTTATCTCTTTAGCCCACATTGTCACCTATCTCCAGCAAAAAATCACCACAGCCACCATTTTCGTATTCTTGCTCGCAAACCCGCGGATTTCGATCTCTTTGCTCGAAGCTCCGTTTCCAAAACTGTTTGGAGGGATTGCTACTTGGTATGTGACTCCTCCATTGCTCCAATTAGTTTTTGTTTTAGTGGGTTATTTTTTAGAATAATTAGCTACTCTTGGTGCTGCTGTAGATGAGCTTGCATGTTGAATTCTTAGAGTTCTAAGTAGTTTGAATGCTCAATATGGCCTCTATGCATGCTTGGGAGTAGTTGTTAACAATCTTACAAAGTTTTGTTGACAAATTTTTGTGCACTAATTTTTTTCAGAATTTTTATAGGAATAAAAATGCAATTCTTTAGGAGTTCTTCGAGGAAGAGATCCTCGGGAGCCTCGTCAAGTGGAAGCTCAGTTCGACAGTCTTATGTTGAACCAAGCGAAAGCTCGATGCGAGATGCCGCTACCAAATCCTGCTTGTGGCCTTGCTTCCTTCATCGCAGATAAGTGCCCCCAACACCTCGAACTCACGAAAACCTTCACAAAGAAATTTAAATATTTTCCTCGTGAGTCTAGAGTTTCATTCAACCTGTATGATCATTCCTTTACCATGCCTTTAGAGATGTTCAACGATGCGTGTAAACTTCCATATGAGGGTTCCTTCGATGAACCAACAAAATCCGAGTACGAGTCATTTTTAGTTAATCTTTGCTTTGGCGAAGATAGGGGGTTACACAAGGGAGAATTAACAACATCCATTTTCCATCACTCCAATATTTTGTGCTTTTTAATGGTAAATGTATTGTAGGCAAACAAGACTGTAGCACACTATGTGCTCATGATTTAAGTCTCTCACAAACTGCCATAACTGGGAATAAGGATTATAATCTTGGTGCAATTGTTGCACGGAGGTTGTAGCTTAATGCTGCCAGTGGTAATTTTTATGGAGGAATTTATGCCTCCTGTGTAGCTGAGAGATTAAATGTTTCACCTTGGCCTAATGACCCCATCCTACCCGCTCAGTATTTAGACTTTGATGCCATGAAGCGTCATAAGTTCCTTACGGGTACGGCCACCAACTACACCTATAACTTGAGATTTTATAAGAAACCTGTTGTGCCTGTTGTTTTTCCTGCTCCTGCTCTCTTTGATTTTCACACTAGGGGAAGATATTATGTTCTTGAGAGCGAAGCTTATGAGTACAACGCGGAGGTTGAAGCTGCTAGGAGGGCTGCGGAGTCTGTCCCGAGGTTCTCAATGAGCCATCGACCAGACTATTATTCAGACGGATGGTGATTAGCAAGCTAGGCCAAAATCCTAAGCTTGTGGGAGTACGTATTTCCACCGACATTACATTCATGTTCGCACATTTCATTCCAGTTGTCGGTGTTCACACTTTTTCATTGTATTATCCATGCTAGATTTGTTTTCTCGCTTTCTTCTTGTGTGTTTGAAAAACCTTGAGAAAACCCAAAAATATTTCCTACTTCTTTTTAGTTTTTCTTTCTAGCTTAGTTTAATTGCTGCATTAAAAGAAAACCCAAAAATATTTCTCACTTCTTCTTTTACTTGTTGGGAGCTATCCCGGGTAAATAGTATTTCTCGTTTTAGTTTTTCTTCTTTGTTTTGCTTCCTTCGAGAAAAAACAAAAACTCCAAAAATATTTCAGTGTGTTTCTCTGAAATTCTTTTCTTTTTACTTGAGTCGTACCAAGGAGAAGACCACGATGAAATTGTTGAGTGGTTCTCATCTGCATTATTGTTTATCTGACAAAGAACCCATATTACCTTGTCTTCTCCTCTTGAATAAAATGTTTGCAGATTCCAGCTTAGTCCATGGCATTCTTGCACTATTATTATCTTCTTATCGTTCGGTCGTGCAAGTGAAAGGCAATAATGACGACATTTGATGAATTGACTGTGGCAGAGAAAGGCGGGTATGAAGTCAACTTGTCTTTGTTTTTGTAAATATGTTTAACCTAGTATCCCTTGATTCAACTCATTATGATCAAACATGTTTGCAATGACCATTAGAGATTATAGTTGTTCATGCCATGCTTAAGTAGCTAGGAGTGGATAATAATTTATCTTGGGTGTCAACATGCATTAAAATAGTTGTGATGTGGTATGATGATATGGTATCCTCCTCTGAATGTTTCAAGTGGCTTGACTTGGCACATGTTCACGCATGTAGTTGAATCAAAACCAACATAGCCTTCATGATATTTATGTTCATGGTGTCCATATCCTACGCATGCTAGTATTCAATGTTGATTATATGTAATGCATGTTCATGACCGTCTTCGCTCTCTAGCTGGCCGCTTCTCAATCTAATTGCTAGCCTTTGCCTGTACTAAGCGGGAATACTGCTTATGCATCAAAACCCTTAAACCAAGTTAGGCCAGATGAGTCCACTATATCTACCTATATGCGGTATTACCCTGCCGTTCCAAAGTAAATTTGCATGTGCCACCTCTAAAATTTCAAATAAACATCTGTTTTGTGTGCCTCGACCGCTCATGGAGCGACAGGGGGCGGTCAGTATCTTCCATGCTAAGCGGGTTATTCTCATGACGAGTGTTTATTCACTTGTCCTTACACGAGAGGGGGCGGTAATAGGGATTCCCAGTCCCGAAATCAAAAATCAAAAATAATTAAACAAAACTCCCCCAGGAATGTTGTTGGTTTGGACGGTACCCGTGGATGCGGCTCGCCATGGAGTGTGATTGTTGGTGGAGGGGGAGTAAACCTTTACTTTTACCGCTTGGGAACCGCCGCTAATTTGTTTAGCATGGAAGATATTGATAACTCTTGGTCGTGACGTTGACACAAAGGGTGTACCTCCCAAAATTATATCTATCTCTGTTTTAAACTTTGAGCTCTGGCACCGCTGCAAATCCATGCTTCCCTCTGCGAAGGGACTATATATTTACTTCTATGTTGAGTCATCACCTTCTCAAATAAGCGCCAGACCGGAGAGCACTATTGTCATGCTCATGCATTGTGTATAGTTGATGTTGGGTGTAGCATGACTGGATCTTTTATACCATGAATTACAATGTTTAGTCGCTGCTTGAACTTTGGAGGTGCTCTGCATTTATGTTTTGCGGTCTCAGAAAGGGCTAGCGAGATACCACTATTGTCATATTGTATCATGATTGTTTTGACAAAATGTTGGCGCTTGAGATATCTTATTATTGCTCGTTAGTTGCTTATGTTATTGATATGAGTAAATATAATTTTTAAGAGTTATTGTTGACATGGTTAGTCATAATCTTTGCTGAAAACCTGGGTGCTACTTAAGCATATATATGTACACAAGAACAAAAGAGTTCATAAAAGATTTTCTTTATCACTTTCAGTTTATCTACTGAATTGCTTGAGGACAAGCAAAGGTTTAAGATTGGGAGAGTTGATACGTCTCCAACGTATCTACTTTTCCTCACACTTTTGCCCTTGTTTTGGACTCTAATTTGCATGATTTGAATGGAACTAACCCGGACTGACGCAGTTTTCAGCAGAATTGCCATGGTGTTGTTTTTATGCAGAAATAAAAGTTCTCGGAATGGAACGAAACATTCTGAAGATTTATTTTGGAAAATATAAAAAGTTCTCGGAATGGAACGAAACTTTCAAAAGATTTATTTTGGAAAATAAAAAAATACCGGAGCGAGAAACCACCGGAGAGGGGGCCCAGGGTGCGTAGCACCCACCAGGGCACTCCAGCCCCCTCCTGGCACGCCCTGGTGGGGCCTGGGCTACTCGGGGCCCCACTTGCCCTATCTCCACCACTATAAATTCCTAAATTTGGAGAAAAAAAATCAAAGAGAAAGAATTATCGCGTTTCACAAGACGGAGCCGCGGCCACCTCCTGTTCTTCATCGGGAGGCCAGATCTGGAGCCCGTTTGGGGCTCCGGAGAGGGGAATCTTCGGTCTTCGTCATCATCAACCTTTCTCCATCGCCAATTACATGATGCTCCCCACTGGGAGTGAGTAATTCCTTCGTAGGCTTGCTGGTCGGTGAGGAGTTGGATGAGATTCATCATGTAATCGAGTTAGTTTTGTTAGGGCTTGATCCCTAGAATCCATTATGTTCTGAGATTGATGTTACTATGACTTTGCTATGCCTAATGCTTGTCACTAGGGCCTAAGTGCCATGATTTCAGATCTGAACCGTTTATGTTACCATCTCTATATCTATGTTCTTGATCTGATCCTGCCTTGTCATATGCACCTATTACGTGTTATGATCCGTCAATCCCATAGTGACAATATTTGGGATACTTCGCGGTGATGACCGTAGTTTGAGGAGTTCATGTATTCACCATGTGTTAATGCTTTGTTCCGGTTCTCTATTAAAAGGAGGCCTTAATATCTCTTAGTTTCCTTATGGACCCCGCTGCCACGGGAGGGTAGGACAAAAGATGTCATGCAAGTTCTTTTCCATAAGCACGTATGACTATTTACGGAATACATGCCTACATTACATTGATGAACTGGAGCTAGTTCTGTATCGCCCTAGGTTATGACTGTTACATGATGAATATCATCCAACGAGTTACCGATCCAGTGCCTACGACCTTTCCACTTATTGTTCTTGCTAAGTTACTACTGTTGTTGCTGCTATTCCAACTGCTACAAAACTATTGCTACTACTGTTACCGCTACTGTTACTATTGCTACTGCTATCAAACCTATCATATTACTATGCTACTGATCACTTTGCTGCAGATATTTATCTCCAGGTGTGGTTGAATTGACAACTCAACTGCTAATACTCTCAAGTATTCTTTGGCTCCCCTTGTGTCGAATCTATAAATTTGGGTTGAATACTCTACCCTCGAAAACTGTTGTGATCCCCTATACTTGTGGGTTATCACGCCTCCAGATTGGTTTTTCGCCGATACAGAGAGTTGCGGCGGCGGAGCAGAGAGTCTAGGGTTATTTCTGATGGTTTCTATATTTATAGGATTTTGGGCGTCGGTTTCACGCGAAGATGGGCCACGAGGTGGGCACAACCCACGAGGGCGCGCCGGGCGGGGCCTGGCGCGCCCTAGTGGGTTGTGCCCACATCGTGGCTTGTCTGGCCCTCCCACGAAGTGTCTAGTGCCTCTTTTGTTCCAAAAAAATTGTCAAAAAGTTTCGGGCGATTTCGAGAACTTTCATTTTCTGCACAAAAACAACACCACGGTAGTTCTGCTGAAAACAAGGTCAGTCCGGGTTAATTCTAAATAAATCATATAAAGTGCATCAAAACCATATAAAAGTATTGTAAGCATAGGTGAATATGGCATGAATACTTCATAAATTATCGATACGTTGAAGACGTATCAGCATCCCCAAGCGTAATTCCTACTCGTCCTCGAGTAGGTAAATGATAAAAGAAATAATTTATGAAGTGTGAATGCTAGCATAGTATATAATTTTGATTAATGATAATTCCAATCAATTTTTCTAGCATCATAACCAGCAACTTTTTCTCATAAAAATCATCATGATAGAGTGGCAATCAATTCACATGTCATGGTTCAAACAATTAATTCACTTGAAACTTAAAAATCTATGTTCTTAGTCACCAAAAAAATTGCAATTCAACTTATTCTCAACAAAGTCTAAGTAAGAGCTCCACATACTCAATCATCATATAGTCTTCTATGATTGCTAGTACTCAAAGCATATTCTTAGAACAAACAATATCCATCAAACACATAGAAAGATAGGGGCTTAATGTTTCGCCTCCCAACTCATTTATCATAGAGATAATTGTCAACAATAATAAGTCATGATCAAATATATTTGACTGGCCATATGTGCCTAGATGTTTCCCCACCACATGATGCTTGCCAACTAATAGAAGTAGGTTGGAATAAGAAGTTGACTCAACATGAAAAGTAAATAACATGAAAGTAAATAGATTGTCCCTTCGCAGAGGGAAGAAGGGATTTGCATATGTGCCAGAGCTCATTGTTTAAAACAGAGATGAATATAGTTTTGGGAGGTGCACCATTCATGTCAACGTTACGACCAAGAGTTATCAATATCTTCCATGTTAAACACATTAGCGGCGGTTCCCAAGCGGTAAAAGTAAAGGTTTACCCCCCCCCCCCTCCACCAACAAACACGCTCCACGGCTAGCCGAATCCACGGGTACCGTCCATACCAACAACATTCCTGGGGGAGTTTTGTTTAATTATTTGCATTTTTTTCGGGAATGGGAATCCCTATTACCGTCCCTCCCGTGCAAGGATGAGTGAATAAACACTCATCATGAGAATAACCCGCTTAACATGGAAGATATTGACCGCCCCCTGTCGCTCCATGAGCGATCCAGGCACACAAAACAGGTGTTCATTTGAAATTTTAGAGGTGGCACATGCAAATTTACTTGTACTGGCTGTGAAATACCATATATAGGTAGGTATGGTGGACTCTTATGAAAGAAACTTGGCTCAAGGATTTGGATGCACAAGTAGTATTTCTACTTAGTACGAAGTGTTGGCTAGCAAAAGATCCTAAGCAAACACCACATGTTGGAGGATCCATAACAATATAACTTCTATGCAAATATACACAACCATAACTCATTACGTTGTCTTCCTTGTCCAACTTCAACTAATTTGCTCAAGTTTGAAAATAATTAATGGGTATTCACAATCATAGAAGATGTCCAAGATAATAAATTTGTATGTGAAAGTTCTCTTCCTTATACTAATCATTCACGAATTGCTTGTATGACCAATATAGTGCTTGTCAAGCTTCAAAAATATTTCACTTTTTAAACCCAATGTGAAGCTACTACTAGGCATGATATGAACATATAATTTCAACTTCATGGTATTCAATTCATTTAACAATTTACTCATAGGATATAAGTGAAGCACAAGAGTAAACATCCAACTACTCTCAAAAGATATAAGTGAAGATCAATGAGTAGTCAAACAATTAAGTAGCTATGTGAGGACTCTCTTTCTCAATAAATATTTTCAGATCTGAGCATTTTATTCAAACAGCGAACTAAACAAAAATAGAACTCCAAGAATAGCGCGCATCATGTGAACGAATAAAAGTTTAGGCTCAACATAGGCTAACCGATAGTTGACGAAGAGAGGTGGGATGCGTAGCATCCCCAAGCTTAGATGCTTGATACTTCTTGAAATATTTACTTGGGGTGCCTTGGTAATCCCCAAGCTTGAGCTTTTGTATCTCGTTCAATCCTCTCCTATCCCGGTTTCACCTATTCTCAAGAACTTCATCCACACGAAACTTGAAAAGAACTCGTGAGATAGGTTAGTGCACATAACAATCAACTCTTTATGTACTGCCAAGACAAGTTGCATAATAATTTCCAAACATTATATACTGTATACTATCATTTCCACAATTTATATTTACCAATATAGGCTATGGAAACTATAGTATAAGTAGATAACAAAATTATGACAGCAATCTGTCCAAACAGAACAGTCTGTAGCAATCTATTAAACCAGTGTACTTCTGTAACTCAAAAAATTATGAAAATTTAGGACATGCTAAATAATTTATATTACAATACTGTGTAAAAATTTCAGAAACTTTCTGCGTTCCAGTAAAATAAGAAAATTCAAACACTACAGAGAAAGTTTCTGTTTTTACACAGCACACATCAAACATGCAATTCAAGCATCCCTAGGTAATTCTTGGAAATTTTTATTGAAAAACAAGATTATAAATAACACCTAACAGAGAACAACAAAATAAAATGACACTCCAAGCAAAACTCATATTATGTGACGAATAAAAATATAGCTCTTAAGTAAGATATACCGATAATGTTGAAGACGAAAGAGGGGATGCCTTCCGGGGCATCCCCAAGCTTAGGCGCTTGAGTCTTCCTTGGATATTCCCTTGGGGGTGCCTTGGGCATCCCCAAGCTTAGGGTCTTACCACTCCTTATTCTCCTCATATCGGTGTCTCACCAAAAACTTGAAAACTTCAATCACACAAAACTTAACGGAGCTTCGTGAGATGGGTTAGTATAATAAGTAAAGATCATTCACTTAGATACTGTCAAGACAAGATTCATAATTGTTCTCACATAATACCTACTGTATTCTATCATTCCCATAATTTATAACACTGAATATAAGCTATGGGAACACTAAAACAAGCAAACTATGCATGCAAAACAGAATCTGTCAAAAACAGAACAGTCTATGAAGATCTATAGTATAGCCATACTTCCCTGTATGTAAGAATTCTGAAAAATTAGGAAAACCTGAATAATTTGTATATGAATACTGTGTAAAAATTTCAGATCATTATCACGCTCCAGTAAAACATGAAAATTCCTGTACTGGAGTCAAAAGTTTCTGTTTTGGTTCAGCATCAATTCTACTCATCTTGTGAGTCATCCCAAAGGCTTTACTTGGCACTTTATTGAAATAAAAGGCACAAACCTTATTGCTACAGTATCTTAATCATGTGAACACACAAAAAAAGAAAGGAAAAGTGTTGGGTTGTCTCCCAACAAGCGCTTTTCTTTAATGCCTTTTAGCTAGGCATGATGATGTCAATGATGCTCATATAGGAATAGTAATTGAAACATGCAAGAGAGCATCATGAATCTCGTGACAAGCACATTTAAGTCTAACCCACTTCCTATGCATAGGGATTTTGTGAGCAAACAATTTATGGGAACAAGAATCAACTAGCATAGGAAGGCAAAACAAGCATAACTTCAAAACTTTGAACACATAGAGAGGAAACTTGATATTATTGCAATTCCTACAAGCATATGTTCCTCCCTCATAATAAATTTCAGTAGCATCATTAAGGAATTTCACAATATAACTATCACATAAAGCATGCTTTTCATGATCTACAAGCATAGAAAATTTATTACTCTCCACATAAGCATATTTCTTCTTATTCATAGTAGTGGGAGCAAACTCAACAAAATAAGTATCATAAGACACTTGATTGACATAACCACATTCAATATTAAAATCATGATGAGAAGTTTCATGGTTACTATCACTCTTTATAGCATACATGTCATCATCATAATCATCATAGATAGGAGTCATGCCATCATCATAATAAATTTGCTCATCAAAACTTGGGGGACTAAAAATATCATCTTCATCCCCAAGCTTGTGGCTTTGCATATCATTAGCATCATGGATATTCAGAGAATTCATACTAGCAATATTTCTATCATGCTCATCATTGAAGGAATTCTCATTAATTATTTTCATAAATTATTCCTCTACCAATTGAGCACAATTTTCCGAACCATCATTTTCACGAAAGACTTTATAAAGACGAGACAATTGATGCAACCTAAACTCCATTTTTTTGTATGTTTTCTTTGATAAAACCAAACTAGTGAAAAACAAGGAACTAAAAGATTCAATTGCAAGATCTAAAGATATACCTTCAAGCACTCACCTCCCCGGCAATGGCGCCAGAAAAGAGCTTGATGTCTACTACGCAACTTTATTCTTGTAGACTATGTTGGGCCTCCAAGCGCAGAGTTTTGTAGGACAGTAGCAATTTTCCCTCAAGTGAATGACCTAAGGTTTATCAATCCGTGGGAGGTGTAGGATGAATATGGTCTCTCTCAAACAACCCTACAATCAAATACAAGAAATCTCTTGTGTCCCCAACACACCCAATACAATGGCAAATTGTATAGGTGCACTAGTTCGGCGAAGAGATGGTGATACAAGTGCAATATGGATGGTAGATATAGGTTTTTGTAATCTGAAAATATAAAAACAGCAAGGTAGCAAGTAACAAAAGTGGGCACAAATGGTATTGCAATGCTTGAAAACAAGGCCTAGGGTCTGTACTTTCGCTAGTGCAATCTCTCAACAATGCTAATATAATTGGATCACATAACCATCCCTCAATGTGCAACGAAGAATCACTCCAAAGTTCTTATCTAGCGAAGAACATAAGAGGAAATTGTTTGTAGGGTACAAAACCACCTTAAAGTTATTCTTTCTGATCGATCTATTCAAGAGTTCATACTAAGATAACATCAAGTTATCCTTTCCGTTCGATCTATCTAAGATTTCATACTAGAATAACACCATATGATACGCATCAACCAACTCTAATGTCACCTAGATACTCCAATGTCACCACAAGTATCCATGAGTTAATTATACGATACGCATCAAACAATTTCAGATTCATAATACTCAATCCAACACAAAGAACCTCAAAGAGTACCCCAAGATTTCTATCGGAGAAAGTAGGACAAGAACGTGTATCAACCCCTATGCATAGATTACCCCAATGTCACCGCGGGAATCCGCAAGTTGAGTACCAAAACATATATCAAGTGAATCAATAGAACACCCCATTGTCACCACGGGTATCCACATGCAAGACATATATCAAGTGTTCTCAAATCCAATATTCAGTCCAACATAACGATATCTCAAAGGGAAAGATTCAATTCATCACAACATGACAGCAAGGGAATAACATCATATGATCCGACTATATTAACAAAGCCCGTGATACATCAAGATCGTGACATCTCAAGAACACGAGAGAGAGAGATTGAACACATAGCTACTGGTACATACCCTCATCCCCAAGGGTGGACTACTCCCTCCTCGTCATGGCCTCCGCCGGGATGATGAAGATGGCCACCGGAGATGATCTACCCTCTCCGGCAGGGTACTGGAATGCCTCCAGATTGGTTTTTCATCGATACGGAGAGTTGCGGCAGCGGAGCGGAGTGTCTAGGGTTATTTCTAATGGTTTCTATATTTATAGGATTTTTGGGCGTCGGTTTCACGCGAAGATGGGCCACGAGGTGGGCACGATACACCAAGGCGCGTCGGGGGGGGCTGGCGCGCCCTGGTGGGTTGTGCCCACCTCGTGGCTTGTCTGGCCCTCCCACGAAGCGTCTAGTGCCTCTTTTGTTCCAAAAAAAAATCGTCAAAAAGTTTCGGGCGATTTCGAGAACTTTCATTTTCTGCACAAAAACAACACCACGGTAGTTCTGCTGAAAACAGCGTTAGTCCGGGTTAGTTCTAAATAAATCATATAAAGCGCATAAAAACCATATAAAAGTATTGTAAACATAGGTGAATATGGCTTGAATACTTCATAAATTATCGATACGTTGGAGACGTATCAATGGGTGTGGGCGTCCGCCATCAGGGCTACGACGACCGCTGAGAAACTGAGAACTGATGTGTCGTTCTCGCCATTTGATATTCCCGTTGCGGTTGCTGCTGTCACCCTCTTAGTTGTAGCAGTTGCCCTTTAGGCTATTGCAGCCGTCATGTCGGAGATAGCAGTCGCAGTCATGCATGTTGTGAGCACCCTCATGGCTGATGCGGCAGCGCTCGGGCCAGAGTGGGTTGCCGAAGTTTCCCTCATGACGGGGATCCACGTCCCCATCTTTCACCGGTGACGATTGAACAGTAAAACGGTCTTGGGGAGTGATGTTAACTCACCGGCGGTGGACTGCAGCCGACGAAGCTCCCGGCCTAAGCCATATATGAGGATTGGCCCTTGATATTTTGTAATGCATCACACACACGATTCATGATCATGAACTATTTGTGATATACTTGATTTTTATATTGTTTTAAAACAAAAAAATGAGGTTACTTTGTCAAAAGACTGTGTTTGGATTGCAATGAAATTTATTTGCAGTGAACACATGACAATAGTAGCATCGTGCTAAAATGTGGAATTATTCAGGGTTCGTTTGGCATTTTTTATACATTAATTGCGTTTTACATGCATTTAATGTTGATAATTCAAATTTGAACTACAATATCAAGGTTTGGTGCATCAAAATAGGTTAAAAATCATAGAAGTGTACATGGTTGTATCTTCATGCAAGAAATGGGAATGAATTTCAAACATCTCAGGGTCTTGTCTTGGCCACTAACATTGAAACTTGGTTTTTAAATTACTATAAATCCAAAACTCGTCAGAAATTCATGAAACTTGGCATGTTGTCATGACATGGCACATGTGTGTCGTGGTAAAAAAATTGTCCAATTTCGGACAAGTTTTGGCACAAGCCCCTTACAAACCGGAGCTTCTCACGGGAAGCTTTTGTGGTGCCGGTAGGGAACACGTCACCTTATGTGGGCGAAACGACATCCGCTGCCTCTTCTTGCCTTGAACTTTTTCTAGAGGCAACATAGACCAATAGGATCAAGCTAAAATACGAAATTATTCAGGGTTTGTTTCACCTTTTTATACATTAATTGAGTTTAATAGGCATTTAATATGCATAATTCAAATTCGAACTACAATCACAAGGTTTGGTGCATCAAAATGGGTTGGAAAATCATATAAGTGTACATAGATGCATCTTTAGATCCCATGCAAGAAACGGGAATGAATTTCGAACATATCGGGGTCTTGGCTCGGCCACAAACATTGAGAAACTTGGTTTATAAATTAATGTAAATCCAAAACTCGTCAGAAATTCTTGAAACTTGGCATGGTGTCATGACATGGCACATATGTGTCATGGTAAAAAAATTGTCCAATTTGGAAAAAGTTTTGGCACAAGCCCCTTACAAACCGGGGCTTCTCACGGGAAGCTTTGCGGTTCCGGTAGGGAACGCGCCACCTTATGTGGGCGAAACGACATCCGCTGACTCTTCTCGCCTAGAACTTTTTTTAGAGGCAACATAGACCAATAGGAGTGTCGTGCTAAAATATGGAATTATCCAGGGTTTGTTTGGCCTTTTTTATACATTAACTGAGTTTTATAGGTATTTAATGTGCATAATTCGAAACTAAACTACAATCACAAGGTCTGACGCATGAAAATGGTTTGAAAAATCACATAGGTGTACATGGATGCATCTTTAGGTCCCATGCAAGAAATGGGAATGAATTACAAACATCTCGACATCTTGGCTCGGCCACAAACATTGAGAAACTTGGGTTTTGAATTTATTTTAATCAAAAACTCGTCAGAAATTCATGAAACTTGGCATGCTGTCATGACATGGCACATATGTGCCGTGGTAAAAAATTGTCCAATTTGGGACAAGTTTTGGCACAAGCCCCTTACAAATCGGAGCTTCTCACGTAAAGCTTCTTTGTGGTTCCGGTAGGGAACGTGTCACCTTATGTGGGCGAAACGACATCCGCTGCCTCTTCTTGTCTTGAACTTATTCTAGAGGCAACATAGACCAACATGAGTGTTGTACTAAAATATAGAATTATTTAGGGTTCGTTTAGCCTTTTTATACATTAATTGAGTTTTATAGGCATTTAATGTGAATAATTCAAAATTGAACTACAATCACAAGGTGTGGTGCATCAAAATGGTTTGGAAAATCATATAAGTGTACGTTGATGCATCTTTAGATACCATGCAAGAAATGTGAACAAATTTCAAATATCTCGGGGTCTTGACTCGACCACAAACATTGAGACGAAACTTGGGTCTTAAATTCATGTAAATCAAAAACTCGTTAGAAATTCATGTAACTTGGCATGGTGTCATGGCATGGCACATAAAGGCATCGTAGGATTTTTTTTTCCTATTTGAGACACGTTTTTTGATATATTTTTTCTTCTAGAGCCAATATTGAGAATATTGATTTAAATTACAGTAAATCTAAAACTCACACATAATCCATGAAATTGGGCATGGCGTCATGATATAACACAAATATGTTGTGGTATTTTTCGTGTCCACTTTGGGAAAAGGCGCACACATTAATAGCCAATAAAAGCATTTTGGAACAAAGAATTGTCGCGTTACCAACGCAAACAATTGTATTATTTTTAGATCGTGAGTGTTCTACTGCACATTTATGGGCTGCCACGCGTCACACTCTTTATTGGCTAGGAGGTGTCATGCGAGCGGCTGTTTGAGTAGACGGGAGACGTGCGAGCTGGCCTCCGGTGCGCAAGCTCACCGGGAGGCGTGCGAGCAGTATTGTCGTGGTTTTGTCACGGCAGATGTCCTCGTGAAAGGACTTAGGTTTGAGGCCATCGCTAGGCTGAGCTCGAAGGGGTTGATCGGAATCGAGAGACAAGAGTTACCCAGGTTCGGCCCCTCGGAAAGAGGTAAAAGCCTAAGTCCTGCTTTGTGTTGTATTGATTGGGTATCGATTACAAGGGAGCAAGTTCGCTTGACCTAGTTCTCGATCAGTTGTTTCGTGGCCTAAGCCGCCCAGGTAACCCGCCCTTATATACACGGGTCAAGGCCCTGAGCTTACAAGAGTCCGGGCCGGGTTATACTTGACCACCGACCTCGCCTCTACTTTACATACCTTATCTAACAAGTCGCCTCCGGCGGCTCAAGCCCGCCGGGTTACATCCTGTCTTCTGGCTCTGGACCTCCTGGCCCATTGAATAAGCTTACTCCTAATCTTGTCGTAAGCCGCCAACCGCATGACCCGGCCCCACCTGGGCGGGTCTCACCCTGGGGTTATATCCCCAGCATTAGGCCCCAGATTGATTTGAACCGGTTCATGTCAATCTTAAGTCTTCTGGTTGGCGAGTCTTGCTTTCTCTTATAATCTTCATGACCCGCCGAAAATGGGCGATCGTCACGTCTGACAAACTTTCATGACCCGCCGTGACGTCATCAGAAAAATCAAAAAAGATTCCTCTGACGTCAGAGCGGATCTTTCGTCATTAATATGACCAGCCTAAAAATCGAGGCGTCTTCTTAGTTTAATCATCACCGTGCTCCCTCGATTCCCGCACCAGACCGTTTGAAAGACCGTCATGCCCTTTTAAATAGGCACGGGGGGTTATCGTTTCATTTTCCCCCGCCTCCAGCTTCTTCTTCTTCCTCCGAACTCCCGCGCCGCCGAAGCTAGCCACTCCGTTCAGTCCTCGCCGTCTTCATCAACACCGGCCGCTGCATCAACCTGAAATGATCCAGAGTATTCGCGCGCTCGCCGCATCTTCAAGGTTCCAAATCTGCCCCTTGTCAGATCTGCATTAGGGTTTTCTCGAATCCATGGAGTTCTTCGATGTTCATTACCAGTCGCGGGAGCGCTCTTCACTGATTAGATAAAAACCACCTTCTTTTAGACCTCATAATGACGCTGAAGTCCTGCGGCTGTCCGCTCCATGCTCAAACCGCACTCATTGTAGATATGCAACTCGTTTTAATCCAAACAACGGCCATCTGTTCTTCCGTCAGCTTTTTAGGGCTAGAATATTTTTCTTTTTCTCTCACCCGTAGATCTTGAATCCGTAGCTGTAGTTGTAGAATCGGTTTCTCAACACTTAGCAATTTTCTCAATTTGCATGGATAAACTTGACCCGCCAAAAATGCTGCCGGCTCACTTTGTCTTGCCACAAGAAGCTTCGGCGGCTCACAATTTTTATTGACCCGTCCAATGTTATCACCATTTATAGTTGTAGCAGTCTTGGTCAAAATGTATTTTTAAGCCGCCAAATATTCATGCCTTCCCGCAGCTTCCTAAGCCGCCACCATGTCAAAGACTCCATCTACTTGCAATTGGGTGAAGTCGGGAGTGACCGAAGAGTCTCTCAAGGAGTTCGTCACCATGGGGGTCCTGCCGGCTCAGGAGGTTATTCACTAGCGGGTTCCAGGCAATGAGACCACCCCTAAGCCCAAAGACGGGGAGGTCATTATCTTTACAGATCACCTTCTTCGTGGCTTTTCCCTGCCCGGGTCAAATTTCTTCTGGGACGTCTTACACGCGTTCAATCTGCACCCCCAAGACATCGGCTCAAATTCTGTGACCAACATGTGCCAATTCCAAACCTTCTGCGAAGCCTACCTCCAGGAAGAGCCGTCAGTTGATCTTTTCAAAGAATACTTTTACATCAACCGCTAGACGGAAATGGCAGACGGGTTAAGCCTCGAGCTCGGGGTGTCACTCTTCAGAGGCGGAGAGACATACTCTTCCCCTCGGCGACTCTGCCAAGTCACCCCAAGGAGTGGAACAAGACTTGGTTTTACTGCCGAGATACTTCACCAAAGGGGGAGAGTCCACTGCCGGGTTACCGTCCTTACCGGCTTAGCACATATACAGAGCTTCCAGATAGAATGTCAGCCGCCGGGCGTGTTCAATATGCCGCCATCTTCTCAAAGGTCAGGGCCCTGCTGGCCAACGGATTAACGGGTATCGATCTGACCCGCTGTTGGGTCTCCTGGAGAATTCTGCCGCAAAGCCGCCGTGGCGCTTTAATGTGGCAGTACACCGGCAGACTGGATGACCCTCAACGCTTCACCCGGACCCCTCTGAAAGACCAGGATCTTAACACCATCGTCAAGTCTCTACTAGGGGAAACACTAGCCGCCTGCAGCAAGACTAGCCTACACCCCTTTTCTGCACTTAACCCGGCTCCGGATGTAAGTCCTTTCATCCTAGCCTCCATCCATTCTTTTGCTGTTGTATTGTACATACTTATTGAACCTTTTTTTCTGCCAATATGCTTGGTCATACATAGGCCGGCTCTTCCTTCTGGAGAAAGCTGTTGCCTCCGACTCTCAACAAGAAGAGCAAGGTCCCAAAGGCATCAAAGCCTAAGGCACCGACCCGGAAGAGGAAATAGTCAGCAGAAGAGCTGTTTGACTTAGATGATTCAGAGGTAGAACTTGACTCTCTTGGCCTTCTCTTTATGCAACTTATTGACGGCAATCACTCACAGGAAGAAGCTGAAACAAATCATGCCGACATTGCCGAGGTAACTGTGACGCCCCCATTCTTGTCCGTACGCTAATCATGCACACAATGCGTACGACCAAGATTAGGGACTCACTGATTGATACCACAACACAACCAAAGACACAAATATAAAGTCATACAGCTCCATATTACAAGCTAGGGGCCTCGGGGGCTCGAATACAAAGCTCGACAAACACGAGTCAGCGGAAGCAAATAATATCTGAGTACAGACATAAGTTAGACAAGTTTTGCAATAAGAAGGCTAGCACAAACATAAGCAGCGGATCGAAAGAGGCGAGGCCTCCTGCCTGGGAACCTCCTAACTACTCCTGGACGTCGGAGAAGTCTACGTCGTAGAAAGCGCCATCTTGCTGGTAGGGGCCTCCGTAGGGGTAGTAGTAGTCGTCATCTCCAGCGTAGTCCGACTCCTGGGCTCCATCAACTGAACGCAACAACGTATCGAGGGGGAAAAGAGAAAGGCATAGCAGTGTGAGTACTCATCCAAAGTACTCGCAAGACTTACATCAGAACTATGCTAAATATGCACCATTGTCAAGGGGAGGGGTTATATCTGGACTGACTGTAGCAAGCAAGAATAAGGGGAAGGCCTAGTCCTATCGAAGACTAGCATCTTCAGCATCTTGCAGCATTAGAAGAGAGTAGACCTGCAGCTCATATATAGTCATATTGTTGTAGCA
Source organism: Elymus sibiricus (assembly GCA_039707655.1). Lineage (NCBI taxonomy): Eukaryota > Viridiplantae > Streptophyta > Magnoliopsida > Poales > Poaceae > Elymus > Elymus sibiricus. The sequence continues at coordinate 208,997,525 of CM077663.1, forward strand.
ATTTTATTAAGTAAACACGCCCAGAGATCCTTCCTCGACTCCCTGCGAGGAAGCAATCCCGGAGCCACAATTCATTTCAAATTTAAATTACAATTATAGTTGTATAGGGTCAAAGCACAACTCCAAGTCGTCCTGTTACCGTGGACACGGCTATTCGAATAGTTAACTTCCCTGCAGGGGTGCACCACATTACCCAACACGCTCGATAAGCTCCGGCCGGATACAATTTTCTGGTCATACCCGGCCTCGGCCGATCGACACGACGTAGTCCTACCTAGGCTCAACAGAGAGGCCAGCACGCCGGTCTACATCCTAATGGCTCGGGGTCTTGGGTCATCGCCCTCGCCATCCTGCACGTTACGCCCTCGGCCGGGACCAGTCCTAGCATGCCTTAACTTACAAGCGCCATGCGTTCCAGACCACCCGGGCGCGAGTCGAAAAATGTGGCATCTGAAGAGCTTTCGGGAGAATGTACGGCGTAGAGCAGCCCATACTGATTACCCCGCGTGGTGGTTAGTGCGTATTAGGCCAACGACCTAACTCAGATCAAATACTCAACCCATTAGCAATTTATTAGTGCGGGGCAAGCGCGAACCATAAAGTGCAGTCCGTCGCCCCGCCAATAACAATCGGGTGCCTTACCGGCGCACCCCACCAATGTCTCTCGGATGCCTTGCGGCGCATCCCACCAAATCTTTCTCACACGGGTACCCTTGGGGCCGACCCGTCTCAGAACTGTCGGGAACTCAGGTCCACCTCAACCAGGGTGGTACCGCCTGTCCCTCCAGTCCCGTCTTTCCCATGAAAACCAAGTCAAGTAGAAGTAACTGTGTGTTTATACACCAAGTGGATATCTGAGGAATCACCCTCGATGGATCCCACTCGAGGTATGAGTAAGGTAAGAGTCGCTACCGGTAAATGGAAAGGAGGAATCACCCTCGATAGCCATGACCGATAGCTACGCTACAGAATTAACACCGGGAGTGCTAAGTGAGGTATCACCCTCGGCACTCGGTAGTAGCTCTGTAGTGCCATACTTAAGGGGTGTGTGGTGATGTGTGGGGTCCGGCTTGTCAGTCATGACGACTGAGTCTTCTGTCTTCAAGTCCTCGGTGTCGTCGATGAAAGCAGGGGCAACTGGGACTAGGGGGGTCTCAGGGGTTCACTGATCAACCTATGCTAAGCAGTTAGTATGATTGCAGGTAAAGTAACAGTTCATCCAAAAACAGGCTATGCATCAGAATAGGAGCTATCTAATACAGTAGCAAAATTCTAATGCAAGAATAAGAGGGAAAGGAATGGGCGATATCGGAATGCTCAAGGGGGGGTTGCTTGCCTTGCTGCTCTGCGGAAAAAGGCTGGTCGTCAGGGGCGTAGTCATACACAGTAGTATCATCCGTAGTCTCAGCGTCTATCGAGAGAGAAGGAGGGGAAGAAACAGTAAATACAAGCAAACAATGCAACACAATACAAGACATGGCGATAAGCTGTGCTGGGTGTGTCCTAACGCAGTGTTACACGATACCGAGAAAGGGGGAACCCATCCGGGAAAGTTTTCCCGGTTCCGGACAAATGTCGGACAGATGACCGGAGGGGGAATGTTCCAGGTTTGCGGTGTTAGAGGCATGTGACAGCTAGGATGCAGTGCAGGGTTGCCTAAAATCATGTCTAAGTCATATTAGTTATTTTCAGGGTTTAAGTTGGATTTATTAACCGGTAGGCATGCACTATTCATCTACCGGAAACGGGCTAAAAGTTGCGGGTTCACCTCCGTAGAGGGTCCCGACACAGAAACAGATAGCACGGTTAGACTCGTGGGATTTTTCTGATCAACTTTCATGTTCAAAACTTTTTAATCCGGACTACGGTTTATTTTATATTAATTTTCTAAGATGTAATAATATTCTGGAATTTCTTTTAATTATTAATTCGAATTATCCAAAACAGTAAATATTGTTTAATTAATTAATTAATTAATTAATTAACTATTTAATTAATTAATTTAATTAACTAAACAACAGATTAATTAGCAGTTTAATTAATTAACCTAATTAAACTTCATGATCTAATTAACTAATTAATTACCTAATTAATTAATCTAATTAATTAATTAATATTATTAATTATTTATAAATTCATTTTATTTATTTTTATTAATTTTTGGGGCGGGCCCCGTTTGTCATAGGGCAAGGCCGGACATGTCCGGCTGTGTCCCTTCGGACACCGGACATGTCCGGGCGCAAAGCGCACGCACGCACCCAGCAGACACACGCACGCGCGCGCGCGGGGGTCGGCTGGCGCTGTGGCCGCCGGCGGCCGCGGTCCGGGGGGGGAAAGGCGGCGGCGGGGAAGCTCACTGGGGGGGGAGGTCGCGGCGGCGCCGGCGGTAGAGGCGGGGGCCGGCGGGAGACGGCGAGCGGAGCGGGGCCGACGGCAGCGAGGGGCGGCGGGGCGGCGGCGTGAGGTGGCGGCGGCCGGTGCGGACGCCGGGGCCGGCGAGGCCTGGGGAGGTCCGGCGAGGTGGGGGAGGCGGCGCAGTCGGCGCCGGCGACGGGAAGGAGACAAGGAGGTGCGGCATCGGTGCCGGCGGACGGCAGGCGCGGGGAAGGGCCGGCGTCGTCCGGCGCGGTGGGGAGGTAGCGACGGGCGGAGGAGGCCCGAGGCGGGGCGGTGATGCGGGGGCGCCCAGGCGGGCGTTGGCGGCGGCACAGCTACCCCGATCTGGTCCCGATCCAGATCGGGATCGAGAGGGAGAGAGAGCGTGTGAGGGGGGGCGCTGTCGGTGGGGTGGGGAGGGGCCTATAGCCACTGGGGTGGCCGGTTGGGCCGGCCTTTTGGCCAGCTGGGCCGGGGGCCCAGTGGGGGGGTTCCTCTTTTAATTTATTTTTATTTTTATTTTTTATTTTAAAAAGCTTATGTTCTTATTTATTTTTAGTAGTAAATACTTTTGTACAAGAATTGGGCATTGGGTCCAATAATACTAATGCTTTTTATACACTGCCTCAAAAGGTTTGAGGGTCAACAGAAAAAGATTGGAATTTTTATAAGTCAAAAGGCAACTAAATAATTGTTTTGCCACTGTTTTAAATATTTTTACAGCACTTAAATACTTCAAATGATGTTGGTTCCAATTTTACAATTGCCTTGGGATTAATCGCAATAACATGAACTATTTTAACTAATTATTTGAAGAAGTTTTAGTTTTCATTTTTGAACAACTTTTATTTTCCATTTGAATTTCCATTTGAAAAGAGATATGTTTCTAATAATGATTAGGCACTGTTGATCATGGTCATTACTGTGCTTAATTACAATGATCACTGTAGCTTAATTATCCGGGCGTCACAATTCTCCTCGTCTAACAAGAATTCTCGTCCCGAGAATTGAGAGGTAGGGTAAGGGAAAAAGTTCTGGCTACGAAGTTCTAACGGATCTTCTCGTCTTTGTTGTTCTTCTCGAAGAAGTTGATGCCCTTCGTCGATGTCTTCAATTCACTGATTCAGGTTCTCTTGACGAAATCGTCATCCTTTCTTTGGGAACTTCACCGTCCTACGAATGCGATTAGAGGGAGAAACTCTGGTAGAACGTATCTCCACCAAGTTGGGCACCTGACAGTGAACTCAAGGTAGAGGGCATGAACTATTTCTCGAGTTGTTACTCAGGGAATTCACTGAGGGCAATATGCGATGGTTCAAAAGTTTCAAACGGGTAGGCAATCATTCGTTGCCTAATCAAAGATGGAAGGGTTCAGAGCAACGAATTAAATATTGCGTCTGATACTAGATTAGATCTTCCATTGGACGGTGGCTCGGGAGTTTCTTACGAAGTCAAGTGCAAGGGATACTTTGGAATCAAAGAGGTACAGGAGAGTCAGGTTTCGATCCTGTGGAACTTTGGGTTATGGGACCATCATGTGGATTATGAGTAAGAAGAGCGGTGACATCTTGCACGGTCATGATAGCAAGATATGTCAGAGGATAACCTGTCATTTATGTCAGCAACAGCATCGGTACCAAGGGCGGGGAACGAAGAGAACCATCTTCCTGCTCGTCGAAACGAGGCGGACCAATAGGCAAAGTTCTCGTCCACCGGCGGTTACCGGAATGTTAACAACAATAGTAACAGGATCTTACTGACAGAGTAGATCACCGAGGTATTTACCTAAGCAGGGAATTATCACTGCTCAGATCAAACAAATCTCAAGAAAGGTTAAACAGACCAATGGAAAGGAAAATGTGATTATTAGTTCAACCAGACCAATTGAAAGGAAAATGTGGTTATCACATTAAACAGGCCAATGGAAAGGAAAATATGTATACACGAGCATTAGGTGTATATCCTTTCCAAGAGCAAGTAGAGCGAGACAATCATGACAAGGCTCCAGGTAGGTAACCATTAAGACTAAGGGGCAAGGAATTTATGATGTTTGGATAATTGATCAAGAAACATTTAGCATTATGCCGCCAATATTCTTGTTTTGATGATCGGTGTACCACAGACATGCTTCGAGATAGCAAAGACATGGTCATCAGTTAAAGATCAGACTTTGGATACTCAAAGGATCCGTCGGGAACAACTTATAAAATAAGTCATTCAATTTCCTCATGGAAGAATGGCTAATATTGCTGAACAAGATACTATAACCATAGGTCCACCTGCAAGGCATGCTATCCAGGACATCACCTTACCGAGTATACAGGGACCAAAACTTATAACCCTTGGAAAAAGTCCCAACCATCATATCTGACTGAGTAAACAGGTACTTCAGATGCTTGGTACTACAACAATGGGGACGCAAGATCCACGGAGGTGTGGATGTGGGCGCGGTTACTTTTTATTGCGGGGAGGTGAGGGGTGGGATAATTGTTCCTTATCTACGTGAGGACGAGACGGTAAACACCGCCCATCCACCTACCCACGAGCTTGGTAAAGAGTTTCACTATGCTCGCCATTGTTGCATGCATGGCACGGAGGGACACGAGTGACACTTACCGTACCTACGCATGCATGGACAGACCGACCAGACTGTGTTTAACAGTGGTGTCTCTCCACTTTGGATAGGAACAGCTGAGAGGTCACCGTGGAAAATAGACCTGGGACTGACCACCGATCGACCAGGACATATGGCACATGGCCATAGATGGAGGTCTCTGCAAGACGGGACACTGCTATACGCGCAAGGGGTCAAGATCTCAGCGTCGGCTGCAGTATCAACTCCAGCAGGAACATACGGGATGTATCTGTATGCCGTCTCCAATATAAGACGAAGATGTTCAGCATGCTCTTCTTTATTCTTGGAGAAAACCAGGATATCATCCAGATAACCAACGACGAATTTATCGAGGTAACCCATGAATATATAGTTCATCATTAAACCAAGGAGAGGATGAGAAGGTGGCTGATGGACTCAGCGACAATTTATCGAGAATTCCAAACGGATGGATTTCCATAATTATGTGAACACGGAGATGACATTTGTCAGCTCAAATGATATAATGTTGTACGGTCGAGGAAAACATACATCATTAACCATTGATTGAAAAGTGCGTCCGAAATATGACCTTAGGCAACAAGATCAATGTTAGAGTGACGATTCAATAACCATCAGCCTAAGAACAAACTGACGATCGTTAGCTTCAAAGCAATAGGGTTGCTAGAAGTTAGAATCAAAGCAGCATCGTTTGCTCGTTGGTATCCCGGTTAGAATCAACACGGGGACCAAGAAAGAATGGTGATGGTGAGAAGTATCAAGATGTCAAGAAATTCTAAGAGGTGGAGCAATCCTCACAACATTCTTGACACAATAGACAGTAATACTTCAGGGTAGAACATAACACAAGCTGGATAGCAAGTTGCATCCATATCATGGGCAATTTTGCGATGAAAGGAAGTCAAGGAGGTTGTCGATGATAACAAAAATTCATCGAGGCAAGGAAGGTATTTCTCATCAAGAACCCAGTTGACGTCTCAAAAGAAGTCAAATTGTGGACGATGATCATGACACCTTTTGTCGAGGGTTTTCAAGAGAATGCAATCGAACAGCGGTGGCGTCAAGTAGGGGAATGACACCGTGTAAGGTTATAGGAACAACAGATAAGATGCAAGCTCAATATCGGGGTTGCCATTCAAGACAAACAACATGATGTTGAAAGCTCGACGTAAGCAATGCTCACACTCTGAAGAATTTGCGCACCAGAGAAGGACGAGGTAGCATAGTCAAGGATAGCAAGACAAGGATGTAGTCGATAGTCTAGGAACGACCAGATTGACTTTGATATTTCCAGTAACAATTACAAGGGGGATTGAATTGCAATGTGGAATAAATTTTCCAATCGGTGTTCTCGGTTGACAACAATCCCAGAACCCGTGGAGTGATTAAGACAAGGAAAATTATTACCTCATCAAAGTTAATAAGATGTATTGCAAAGGCGTGATATCCTCGAGATACCAGAGGGTAAAACTCGAAGGTATAACATGATAGAAGTAGAACTGGGTCATTGACCTGCGACAGCAGATACTTTAACCATGTCAAAAATTGACGAGGCATCGGAATGAATTCCTTTCGGATAAATTAATAAGGATAGCATGGTCGGAACCATAACTGCAATCGATCAAGTTAAGGATATTGAAAGAATCATTCAGATGAAAATTCATTTTGCAAGAAGCTTCCGAGACGGTCTACATCGTTTCCATGGGCATGAACACAAGTTCAAGGTCAACTCCCACTTCTCCAATTCATAACATTTCATTCATTTCTCGCTCTGGACGATGTTGTAGTGTTGAAAATTTATCTGGAAAAACTCCATAAGAGTATGACCCTTGAAAACTTTCGGGTTCTCACGGATTAGGGAGGGCATAGGTTCAACCCATCGGGGTACCTTAGGAACATATACCACAAGCTTCAAGAGTAATTAACACAAGCTCGAAGGTAGAACATGGTTGGCAAAAACAGAGGATACAATTTACCAAAGGCATCACTTATCAGGGGAATAACACCACAAGAATTTAGAATGTTAAGGACGCTATCGGATCATAACCCAACAATGGGTCTGGCTGTCCACAACGGAGCTGATGTGAGTATCGGTACTCATTCAGAGGAATATAGAATGCGGAGGCATCGGATTCAAGAAACAACTAAATAGTCTGCTGCTTAAAATACAAAGGAATTATGATTTCCAAAACTAAGGATCTGAAGCAGACGCTCTGATCAAGGATGGATAAGTTGAAAAGACTTAGTCGGACAATCAATAAAGGTTTGAATTGCCGAGAACCAACTCATGTCCGGAAGGACGCCTGAGCCGTAAAGATAATTTAAATGGATCACCTGATGATTGCGTCCATACGCACACATTGAATCAATAGGCTCAAAATGGCAAGGACAAGGGATGTCAACGAAGACTACTAGACATATGGAATTAACCATAATGCCAGCAGGCAAGAATTTCAAGAGCAACAAGCTGCAGAGGATTTTCGGAAGATCGAAAAGTATTTCGAAGAATTTTGTGAAACACATGAACAACTGGGATGAATGGATCCTCGACAATTGTGAGGAATTATCCGTAAGGCTTCCATGCGGAAAAGAACTATAAGGCAGTAAATTCAAAGGGTTATCGGGGCAATGGAGAGTATTTCGGGGCCTCTTGTAATAACAAGAGCAACGAGAAAAGATTGTATGAATGACAAGTGCAATTAGTCATCCATAGGGAATTATCGGTGGTAGGGAATTGCAAAGCCGATGAGCACAAAGTCTAGGAAAACATCAAAAGGGTATCTTCAGAATCTTCTGACGAAGCAGGTGATCTTCTGGTATGAGGGCTCTCCGGGAGAAGTAGTTACGTGAACCTAGTCAGAGTTAATAAAATCTTTAACCCGAAAGAGAAGAGAGATCAGAACCCAGAGTATAGACGAGGAATAAAAGATCCTAATACCACCCGATTGAGATGTGGGCCCCTAAGCCTCAGCATCAGTGTTAGTAAAAGTTTTTCAATGACTAGACTCAACTTCGGCCAAGGAGTTGGAAAGGGGGCTACCTACAGGCAGTTGGCTCTGATACCAACTTGTGACGCCTCCATTCTTGTTCGTACGCTAATCATGCACACAATGCGTACGACCAAGATTAGGGACTCACTGATTGATACCACAACACAACCAAAGACACAAATATAAAGTCATACAGCTCCATATTACAAGCCAGGGGCCTCGAGGGCTCGAATACAAAGCTCGACAAACACGAGTCAGCGGAAGCAAATAATATCTGAGTACAGACATAAGTTAGACAAGTTTTGCCTTAAGAAGGCTAGCACAAACATAAGCAGCGGCTCGAAAGAGGCGAGGCCTCCTGCCTGGGAACCTCCTAACTACTCCTAGACGTCGGAGAAGTCTACGTCATAGAAAGCGCCATCTTGCTGGTAGGGGCCTCCATCGGGGTAGTAGTAGTCGTCATCTCCAGCGTAGTCCGACTCCTGGGCTCCATCAACTGAACGCAACAACGTATCGAGGGGGAAAGAGAAAGCAAAGCAGCGGTGAGTACTCATCCAAAGTATGCGCAAGACTTACATCAGAACTATGCTAAATATGCACCATTGTCAAGGGGAGGGGTTATATCTGGACTGACTGCAGCAAGCAAGAATAAGGGGAAGGCCTAGTCCTATCGAAGACTAGCATCTTCAGCATCTTGCAGCATTAGAAGAGAGTAGACCTGCAGCTCATATATAGTCATATTGTTGTAGCAATTTTATTAAGTAAACACGCCCAGAGATCCTTCCTCGACTCCCTGTGAGGAAGCAATCCCGGAGCCACAATTCATTTCAAATTTAAATTACAATTATAGTTGTATAGGGTCAAAGCACAACTCCAAGTCGTCCTGTTACCGTGGACACGGCTATTCGAATAGTTTACTTGCCTGCACGGGTGCACCACATTACCCAACACACTCGATAAGCTCCGGCCGGATACAATTTTCTGGTCATACCCGGCCTCGGCCGATCGACACGACGTAGTCCTACCTAGGCTCAACAGAGAGGCCAGCACGCCGGTCTACATCCTAATGGCTCGGGGTCTTGGGGCATCGCCCTCGCCATCCTGCACGTTACGCCCTCGGCCGGGACCAGTCCTAGCATGCCTTAACTTACAAGCGCCATGTGTTCCAGACCACCCGGGCGCGAGTCGAAAAATGTGGCATCTGAAGAGCTTTCGGGAGAATGTACGGCGTAGAGCAGCCCATACTGATTACCCCGCGTGGTGGTTAGTGCGTATTAGGCCAACGACCTAACTCAGATCAAATACTCAACCCATTAGCAATTTATTAGTGCGGGGCAAGCGCGAACCATAAAGTGCAGTCCGCCGCCCCGCCAATAACAATCGGGTGCCTTACCGGCGCACCCCACCAATGTCTCTCGGATGCCTTGCGGCGCATCCCACAAAATCTTTCTCACACGGGTACCCTTGGGGCCGACCCGTCTCAGAACTGTCGGGAACTCAGGTCCACCTCAACCAGGGTGGTACCGCCTGTCCCTCCAGTCCCGTCTTTCCCATGTAAACCAAGTCAAGTAGAAGTAACTGTGTGTTTATACACCAAGTGGATATCCGAGGAATCACCCTCGATGGATCCCACTCGAGGTATGAGTAAGGCAAGAGTCGCTACTGGTAAATGGAAAGGAGGAATCACCCTCGATAGCCATGACCGATAGCTACGCTACAGAATTAACACCGGGAGTGCTAAGTGAGGTATCACCCTCGGCACTCGGTAGTAGCTCTGTAGTGCCATACTTAAGGGGTGTGTGGTGATGTGTGGGGTCAGGCTTGTCAGTCATGACGACTGAGTCTTCTGTCTTCAAGTCCTCGGTGTCGTCGATGAAAGCAGGGGCAACTTGGACTAGGGGGTCTCAGGGGTTCACTGATCAACCTATGCTAAGCAGTTAGTATGATTGCAGGTAAAGTAACAGTTCATCCAAAAACAGGCTATGCATCAGAATAGGAGCTATCTAATACAGTAGCAAAATTCTAATGCAAGAATAAGAGGGAAAGGAATGGGCGATATCGGAATGCTCAAGGGGGGGTTGCTTGCCTTGCTGCTCTGCGGAAAAAGGCTGGTCGTCAGGGGCGTAGTCATACACAGTAGTATCATCCGTAGTCTCAGCGTCTATCGAGAGAGAAGGAGGGGAAGAAACAGTAAATACAAGCAAACAATGCAACACAATACAAGACATGGCGATAAGCTGTGCTGGGTGTGTCCTAACGCAGTGTTACACGATACCGAGAAAGGGGGAACCCATCTGGGAAAGTTTTCCCGGTTCTGGACAAATGTCGGACAGATGACCGGAGGGGGAATGTTCCAGGTTTGCGGTGTTAGAGGCATGTGACAGCTAGGATGCAGTGCAGGGTTGCCTAAAATCATGTCTAAGTCATATAAGTTATTTTTAGGGTTTAAGTTGGATTTATTAACCGGTAGGCATGCACTATTCATCTACCGGAAACGGGCTAAAAGTTGCAGGTTCACCTCCGTAGAGGGTCCCGACACGGAAACAGATAGCACGGTTAGACTCGTGGGATTTTTCTGATCAACTTTCATGTTCAAAACTTTTTAATCCGGACTACGGTTTATTTTATATTAATTTTCTAAGATTTAATAATATTCTGGAATTTCTTTTAATTATTAATTCGAATTATCCAAAACTGTAAATACTGTTTAATTAATTAATTAATTAATTAATTAATTAATTAACTATTTAATTAATTAATTTAATTAACTAAACAACAGATTAATTAGCAGTTTAATTAATTAACCTAATTAAACTTAATGATCTAATTAACTAATTAATTACCTAATTAATTAATCTAATTAATTAATTATTATTATTAATTATTTATAAATTCATTTTTATTTATTTTTATTAATTTTTGGGGCGGGCCCCGTTTGTCATAGGGCAAGGCCGGACATGTCCGGCTGTGTCCCTTCGGACACCGGACATGTCCGGGCGCAAAGCGCACGCACGCACCCAGCAGACACACGCACGCGCGCGCGCAGGGGTCCGCCGGCGCTGTGTCCGCCGGCGGCCGCGGTCCGGGGGGGGGGAAGGCGGCGGCGGGGAAGCTCACTGGGGGGGGAGGTCGCGGCGGCGCCGGCGGTGGAGGCGGGGGCCGGCGGGAGACGGCGAGCGGAGCGGGGCCGACGGCAGCGAGGGGCGGCGGGGCGGCGGCGTGAGGTGGCGGCGGCCGGTGCGGACGCTGGGGCCGGCGAGGCCTGGGGAGGTCCGGCGAGGTGGGGGAGGCGGCGCAGTCGGCGCCGGCGACGGGAAGGAGACGAGGAGGTGCGGCATTGGCGCCGGCGGACAGCAGGCGCGGGGAAGGGCCGGCGTCGTCCGGCGCGGTGGGGAGGTAGCGACGGGTGGAGGAGGCCCGAGGCGGGGCGGTGACGCGGGGGCGCCCAGGCGGGCGTTGGCGGCGGAGCAGCTGCCCCGATCTGGTCCCGATCCAGATCGGGATCGAGAGGGAGAGAGAGCGTGTGAGGGGGGGCGCTGTCGGTGGGGTGGGGAGGGGCCTATAGCCTTTGGGGTGGCCGGTTGGGCCGCCCTTTTGGCCAGCTGGGCCGGGGGCCCAGTGGGGGGGGTTCCTCTTTTAATTTATTTTTATTTTAATTTTTTCTTTTAAAAAGCTTATGTTCTTATTTATTTTTAGTAGTAAATACTTTTGTACAAGAATTGGGCATTGGGTCCAATAATACTAATGCTTTTTATACACTGCCTCAAAAGGTTTGAGGGTCAACAGAAAAAGCTTGGAATTTTTATAAGTCAAAAGGCAACTAAATAATTGTTTTGCCACTGTTTTAAATATTTTTACAGCACTTAAATACTTCAAATGATGTTGGTTCCAATTTTACAATTGCCTTGGGATTAATCACAATAACATGAACTATTTTAACTAATTATTTGAAGAAGTTTTAGTTTTCATTTTTGAACAACTTTTATTTTCCATTTGAATTTCCATTTGAAAAGAGATATGTTTCTAATAATGATTAGGCACTATTGATCATGGTCATTACTGTGCTTAATTACAATGATCACTGTAGCTTAATTATCCGGGCGTCACAGTAACCATTGTCTCCTCTGAATCGGATCTTTCACCAATAAACAGAGTACGACGAGCTGTTCGGAAGGTAAAGAGTTCCCATCCTTTTGCTTACTTGAGTCATAACTTTCTTTTGAAGAAACAGCAAGACGATAGCAGACGTCAGACCCGGAGCACCGGCTCTAGAGACCTTTTAGCCGGCTTACCAAATGAGCCGGCCCCTCGGAAACAACACACCGAGGTACTTCCTTGTCTTACTTTGTCTGTACATTATCCTTGCAGCTTATTGATTGTTACATAACGCTAAATTTTTCCAGGACTCGCCTCCTTCTTCTGGCGATTCAACCGCCTCAAAGCTGCCCCCTCTCATTATTAACCCGGGGTAAGTATTTCTATATCCCGAAATGTGCTTTAATGTCTCATACCTTATCATGACATATCCAACATTGTCTTTGTTCACAGGGCTCAAGCCAAATGAAGGAAAGGGGCCGGGTCATCCTCAACTCCTGATGTTCAAGACCCGGAAATTCCGACGCCCAATATTCCGGATTCTCATATTGAGCCTTCTGAGGTTGCTAAAGACGCCCCTGAAGAAGCTCCTCCACAGGATGAGCCGGCTGCTATGGATATTGAAACTCCTGAAGTTCATCCGGAGTCTGCTCCTAAGCCGCCCAGTTCCCGGCCGTCAACTGAACCCATGGCTTCTCATGAAGAAGTCATTGTTACCGGGGTGGCTTACGAACCTCCAGCTCCTTCACGTGTGCTATCAAAACACGTCAAGGAAGACGAAGCAGCTCCCTCCAAAGAAGAGAAGACTCCTTCTGATCTTTCAAACTTGGATAAACTCAATGCTGATGAATTACACTCCGGCTATCTGAGCCGTCTGTTTGCCAGCCGAGACATGGAGGCCAGTTTGGTTGCCAAGATGAAGGCAAAATATGAGGTACTTCACCTCCCTTGCCTCTTCATGCATATACTTATGTAGCCCCCAAGGGCCGGGTCAATACCTAAGTAATGAGCCGGCACTCAATAATAGAGTAAAAGCCAATTTGTAGCCCCCAAGGGCCGGGTCATTACCAAAGTAATGAGCCGGCACTATAAGAAAGAGCTGAGATAAAATAAGAGTCAATTGTAGCCCCCAAGGGCCGGGTCATTACCTAAGTAATGAGCCGGTACTCCATCATAGAGTAAGCGCCGATCGTAGCCCCCAAGGGCCGGGTCATTACCTAAGTAATGAGCCGGCACTCCATCATAGAGTAAGCGCCGATCGTAGCCCCCAAGGGCCGGGTCAATACCTAAGTAATGAGCCGTGTAACACCCTGGTTTTCGCTCCTGTTTTTTTTCCTTTGCGGGAATCAACTCCCGTCTTTTTTCTCTCGGTGTTCTCGGATTTCTCTAGCTCTTGGGTATGAGAAGATGGTCATCTAGCCTTGGCTTCCCTATCCAACCAGAGATTCTCCCCAGTCCAACCTTGCCACCCAAGATCTATTATCCGGACTTTGCCTCCGAAACCCTACCTTCCGAGTTGCCGGAAGGGAAACCCTAATCCTTCCAGTTACAAAGGAACCCCAATTTCCTTTGATCTGTTGCCTCCCAAACTTTTCTCAGTGATCATCCTATCTTTATAAACCCTGGATATGCAAAAATATTGCCAAGTCATTTGCAATATTTTTCATTTATAATTAATTCCTTTTTCTGCCAGTTAAAGGAATTAAATCCAGGAAAATATCTATCCATCTCCAAAGTCCATGAAAACTTGTGGAGATATTATTTGTGATCATATTGAGCTCCCATAAAAATATTGGCCATAATTAAATAAGGGAAAGTGCATTTTCCTATTTAATGCCAATATTGCATTTTGGGCAGTTTCTAAAGGAACTACCATTTTGGTAGCCAGGAAAAATCCCAAATAAATTGTGGAGCTTCTCATATCCATATCTTCCCCATTTCCATCAAGATCCCAATTTCCATAGTCCAACTTTTGAGCACATCATCCAATTCTTGTTTCTGGACCCATTTTGAGATTGTGAAGCAACTATATTTTAGATTGCTTCATAATTCTTGAAATTAATCCAGGACCTCAATCTGCCTATATCATGTGAGTATGCCAAAATTCACATCATTTTACTTAGCCAATTTCTCCCAATAATTCAATCTAGATTCTGTCCAGGGAGAAGCACTGTGAAGGAAGTACCCTTTTGGTATTCTCAAATGAGCTGAAACTTTTCCAGTATCTTCATTTATTCAAATCATCACCCTAGACCAAATTCCAGACCAATCCACTCAGCCATTTAAGCCCAGCTTCAAATTCTAGTTTCTGGACCAATTTCTGGTTTGTGAAGGAAGTGTATGCAAATGGGTCCTAAATGACTTAAAATTTTGCAAGAATATACTCCTTCCTACCCTATTCCATTGTGGCAAAGATCCAGCTCCTCTCCTTCATCCATCTCTCCAGAAACAACCACAAACAGTATGCTACCAAATCCTGTTTCAGTAAGTTTATTCCCCCCAGAGCTTTCCAGTGGATTCCAGCCACACCTAGGATCTATTTGACCTTTGAGTCATGCAATGGACAAAGTGTTGGGTCAAGTCGTGCTGCAGAGCACGTTTTGGCGTGGTGACCACGCGGACGGCAGGCAGAAGCGCGCGCTCTGCGCTCGGTCTGCTTCTGGCAGTCATCTCTGGCCGACCGCAGCTTGTCCCAGCGTGTCCCGTGGATTCGCAGCACCCACGTACCCCTCCCTAGACCCTTCTCCCCTCTAGATTCTTCTTTCCCACGCCACGGCAGTCGCCGCCGTGGCACTGTCCCGCCCATGATGCCGTCGTCTTCCTCCCTCCCTTGTCTCTTTCCTCCCCGAGCTGTCCCCTCCCCTTGTTGCTCGTCAGGTCGGCCGCTCCCCGATGCACGCAACCAGCCAGCCACGCTACCCCGAGCTCTAGTGCGGCGATAAGGGTGCCGCGGCGGCCGTGTCTATCCTTCCGCATAGCTCGGCTATAAATAGCCCTCTCTGATCCCTCCCCGGGCACCCATAGCACCTCCACGGCAGCCCCTCTCCCTCCCTGGACCACTCCCAGCTGGAGCTCTCGCCTCCCGGTGCTCGAACTCCGGTGAGCTCCGCCCACGGCCACCTCTCGGCCTCCCCAAAATTCTCCCACCCCCGGCTCCCTCTTCTCCACCTTGCCACCGCAGGCGAGCACCACCACCACCCGCAAGCCCTCCCCGCCTTAAGTTTGCTCCGGGGCAAGTCGTAGCCTCGGCCCGAGCTCACCACCACCGCCGTTGACCTTCACCTGCACCCGCCCACATCAGACCATCCCCGCCGCCACCTCAACCATCCTCGAGCGCGGTAGGGAGCCACGAACCCATCCCCATCACCGGCCGAGGCCGCCGCACCCTGCCTCGCCGGAATTTCAAACGGCCGAAAGCCTCACCCGCGGGAGCCCATGCCGCCACCGCTCGGGTCCCCGTCACCATCCGTACTCAAGCAGGATGGAGGCGGCATCCTCTCCCGAGCGCGTTGGTGGCCGGAGCACCTCGGGGGATGGCCGGAGTCGGCCGGGCGAGCGCCGGCGACGGCGACCCCCTCTGCTCTGTTGTCTCTATCGGGAGGAAGAAGACAGGGGCGAGAGGAAAGAGAGAGAGCGCTGCGGGGCCCGCATGGAAGCCACCAGGCGTTGACCCCGCCCTGGGTCCCACCTACCCCGCGGACCCCACTTGTCGGCGAGAGAGGAGCTGCCAGCATGGATAAGTGGAGGCGCCCTGCGCAAAGTGCGCTTTCCCAACCCCGAAAGTGTATTCCACCAAAGTGCGCTTTCAAATCCCAGCCGTCGGCCGAAAGGGTTAAATAGCGGACGTTCACTCGTTAGTAGCAGAAAAGCTTAGTTTTTATTTGCTTTTCTGCCTAACGAACGAACGGCCCTAACTTTTTAACCTTAACTCCGATCGAGGTGAAACCAACGCTCACATCTTCGTCTCATCGAGCCCGTTCTTTTGGTATCACTTTCACAATGTGTTCACACAGTGAAAGTGAACATTTTGCCCTTGCCCTCCATCAGCCCCCTCCGAAAGAGAACAGCTTCCGGTGATCCTTTCCGCGGACCCTCCGCACTTCTTCCCGGAGTACTCTTCGACCCCAGGCAAGCCGACCATCTGATATATGCCCTAAAGCATTGCTCTATGTTATTCTTGCGTGTTTAATTAATGATATGCTTGTGCTAGAAATCATTAAACTCCTGCCATTTCGATATTGTCATTACCTGCTACTGCTCATCTTATCATTGCATTAATGACTTGTCATGATATTATATGGAGATAGATGGTTATGTTTTTACCATGCTTAGCTACTATCATCTCCAGTTACTGTGATAAACAACCCTGCTCGTTAAATGCTTGCTAAGGCTAAACCTAGTCAGTTGATCTAGAGTCACCTGTCCGGGCTTATTCGTGCAGCCACATTTGCCGGTATGGGACGGCCTTGACTTGGTCTGCTCGCGTGCTCTTTCACCGGTACCTCCAGACAGGGAAGGTTATGCGCGCGCGCTACCCTGGCCTGGTAGGCGGCGATAACCTTGTGAGCCCAGTTGAGTGTTTAGCCCAGGAGTCACCGTTTGGGATAGTTTAGTTTGGCCACAACGGTGGCAGGTGTCATGAGGACACAGGGGCCACCCAGGGCAGGACTCCGGGGGAGGATGAATGCCGGTGGTACGATGGGAGAGTCACGGGTCAGGCAGGTTTCGTTGGAGCAACGCTGGTCCACCCGAATGGGATCACGAGGCCAGGTGCTCCATGGTGTGGGTAAAGTGCGCAACCTCTGCAGAGTGAAGAATCTATTCGAATAGCCGCATCCACGGTATTGGACAGCCCGTCCAGACCTCACTAGGTGGTCAACCGTAATAATGATAATAATGATGGAAGAACTCGTCTTGTGCAGACATCAGATGATGTCAGGAATATGATATGTTAGCCAAGGGATGGCTATGAGATGAGGGGTCGGATGACCGCATGGTTTGGATTGGATTTGGATCAGATTCAGATTGGATCGTGAGAATGTTCGGAGTATGGAATATTTATTTAGTATGCTTTACTTTACTGTATTTACTTCAGTAGTTATCTTGCTAGATAATCCTGTTATGCCATGATAATTAATATTGCTTTAATAACAAATGCATGCTTGAATGCCATGGATTGCATTGCTTGGTGTATATGTTAGTTTGGTTTGCTTGCGAGTACATTCAAAAGTACTCAGCGGCCTTTAACGTGGCCAGGTTCACATAAGGATCCGTCGTCCGTCGTCGAGGAGCCGGAGCGTTCGCGGGCTAGAAGAGTAACCTAGTCAGATCCCTGTGGATTGGAGCTGCACCAAGACCATGCTGCCTTAGATAGAGCTTTTCCGCTGCCAGCACCTTTGTAATATATCCCATGTAAGACTCATATATCCATTAATAGAAATGCATGTGTTCATGATACCTGTTGTAGTCGTGCATGCCAGAGTGATTTCCTGGGCTGGTATGCGTGGCGACCGTCTGGCTACAGTGGTAATCAGGCGGGGCGCCACAAGCCGGTTCTTGAAAAAAGAACTGAGGCACATTAGCCCCCAAGTGTCAAGTGAATTGCTTGCAATATGCTTGGGACTTGTAATCATTGCACCAGATTTTTACTGAAAAACTGTGTGAGCCGGACTGGCGGCTTAAGACTGGCGATTTTGCTCTGTCATGACTTGTCCTATGCAGGAATCTTTGAACGCCGCTGAGTTGGTTGTGACTGACCTGAAGAAGAGCCTAGCATAGCAACAGACAGGCCGAGCAGAAACGGAAGAAAAGTGGAGGCTCTGCTCCATAGAACTTGAGAAGGTCAAGACAGAGTTTGAAACTTTCAAACAAAACGCTGAATCAAGCCAAACCGCCCTTTCCAAGCGTGCTGAAGACGCAGAAGGCCGGCTCAAAGTGGTTACTGATGAGCTGAACACTCTGAAGGGCCACATCACCCATATGATTGGAGCCGTGTTTGGTAAGTATTTTTATCTGTCAACTAGAAACACAATTTGATATTCTTCCCCGGCGGCTTATAAAATGTTTGACTTGCCTGTAGGTGAACGGAGCCGCCAATTGTCCAGCGACAGCCTTCTGAAGCTCAAGGCCTTGTATTCTTTAACAGAACAACTGTACGTCGGGTCTTTAATCACCATCAAAGCCGTCATGTCTGAAAGGGGTATCCCGAAGTTTATGAAGGGCGTGCTGGAGACCATGTCAACTATCCCAATGCAGCTTCAGGAATTAAAGAGATCAGCCGCCCGTAAGGGCGCAATTGCTGCTTTGAGCCGGTCATTGGCTTACGCCCCGGAGCTTAACCCGGAAGAGATGATGGACGGCTTCCCTCAGCTGAAGGACGAAGGCTCGCAGTTTACACAAGAGGACTATACTCGCTATCATAAGGCGTCCCGAATCTTGGCAAGCCGGCTGGCTGCAGAAGCTGATCTATCAGTCTACCAGGCGGCTTACACTGAAGACAATAAGCGGATTCGAGGACCCACTTTTGAAGCCAAGAGCCTGGTTCCTCAATGCCGTAAGCATCTCTTCGCTCCTGATGTTGACCCGTCTCCAATCATGCACGATGAAGCTATGTTTGAAGCTTTGACCAATTGCAATTGGGATGTGGACAACCTCCAGATCGAAGAAATCGAAGACCCGGCGACCCGGAGGCGAGTTAAAGAAAAACTTTGCATCATGTAACCCGGCCTTGTCTAAGTCGCCGAGTAAAACTTGTTGAAAACTTTGAAGCCTGCAATGCTTGGGGCTTTTGAATGGCCTTGTAATAGTCGTAGAAAACTCTTAATTGCATGGTCTTGCACCTTTGATGTCATACTTGAAAGCTTTGCTGGCGACTCAGCAAATTCATCTTTTGATATGCGATCACTTTGACTGTTTTTAACTCGCCGGGCGGCTTATACTCCATGGACCAAGCCGGAAATTTTCCAAAACTTAGAATCTTATCATGAGAGTACCTGCAAGAACAAGCAATTGTATGTCTCATCCTATAAGCCGGCTTTAAAGGCACGACAGGACAAGAGAACTTGTTTTTTATGAAAATGTTTTGTTTCCGAATAAACTTAGGCGGAAAGCCTGAAAACTTGTAAACCGGGCCTCACGTGACATAAATCCGTTGTTTAAACCTTAGCAAGTTCAGGGTCTTTTAAAAGATTAACATTGCTAAGAGTACAACAGGCCACATAGCGGAGGGGGTACGGTAGACAAGACGAGTTTATCCTCGCTCACTGTAAGCCGGCTCTCTCGTGACAAAGGCCGCCGTTTAAACCTTGACCAGTTCAGTGTCTTTGTGCAAGAATAACTTAGAAAAGTTCTGGGTCTCTTATCAAGAATAACTGTCAAGAGTTCGGCTGGTCACATGGCGGAGTAGCAAGTTGCAAACAGGCAGGTTTAACTCGGACATGGCGGAAAGCCGGGTCAAGAGGGTAAGTAAGCTAAACCCATAGGGTTGGAATCCCCCAAGTGACCAATTTAAGGATCAACTCCTTTATAACATAAACCTGGCCAAGAGGGTTTAAAAGCCCCCAAACGACCTGATTAAGGATCAACTCCTTTGTATGTAATTCATGGCATATAAAGCCTGGCCAAGAGGGTTTGAAAGCCCCCAAATGACCTGATGAAAAGGATCAACTCCTTTGTATGACACTCAGTGTAGAGAAAAACGGCAGAGGCCCCTGATTATGGGGATGCCAACTTTATTATATCATAAAAGATGGTTTACACAATGACAGGGATATGTACATTGATGAGAGCCGGCTGGCGGCTTAAGTATAGTATGGCCGAAGGTGAGCAATATTCCACGGCCTCTTGGTCTCCTCACCAGAAGTGCGAGACTTGTCACTTTCCCGTATATCCATGAGATTATAAGAGCCATTGTTGAGATTTCTGCTGATCACAAACGGCCCTTCCCAGGGAGGTGACAACTTATGCATATCTGACTGGTCTTGAATCAGCCGGAGTACTAAGTCGCCTTCTTGGAACGTCCGGGTCTTGACCCTGTGGCTATGATAGCGACGCAGGTCTTGTTGATAAATCACCGATCGAGCAGCGGCGAGATCACGCGCCTCGTCCAAGGCATCCAAAGCATCCTGACGCGCCGCCTCATTATCAGTTTCCACGTAAGCCGCCACTCTGGGCGAGTCATGACGTATATCACTAGGGAGAATAGCTTCTGCGCCATAAACCATGAAGAAAGGCGTATAGCCTGTAGATCTGTTGGGGGTGGTTCTTATGCTCCAAAGAACGGACGGCAACTCCTCCACCCAACAACCCGGCGTGCGCTCCAAAGGGACCATAAGTCGGGGTTTGATTCCTCTCAAAATTTCCTGGTTAGCACGCTCAGCTTGACCATTAGACTGTGGGTGAGCTACCGAAGATACATCAAGACGTATATGCTCCTCATCACAGAATTCCTTCATAGCCCCCTTGGATAGATTTGTACCATTATCAGTGATGATACTATGCGGATAGCCAAAACAAAAGATCAGCTTTTTGATGAACTGAACTGCTGTTGCTGCATCACACTTGCTGACCGGCTCATCCTCAATCCACTTAGTAAACTTATCAACCGCCACCAAGAGGTGGGTCTTCTTATCTTTAGACCTCTTGAAAGGTCCTACCATATCAAGCCCCCAGACTGCAAACTGCCAGGTGATTGGAATCATCCGTAGTTCTTGAGCCGGCACATCGGCACGTCTCCCAAATTTTTGACACCCGCCGCATTTAGTGACCAGATCCTCCGCATCTTTATGAGCTATTAACCAGTAAAACCCGTGTCGAAAGGCCTTGGCCACCAATGATTTCGACCCGGCGTGATGACCACAATCGCCAGCATGAATTTCTTGCAAGATCTCACGGCCCTCATCAGGAGAAACACAGCGCTGGAAAACACCAGTCACACTGCGTCGATGTAACTCGCCGTTGATAATAGTCATAGACTTAGACCGCCTTGTGATATGCCGTGCCAGAGTCTCGTCTTGAGGTAACTCGCCGCGAGTCAGGTACGTCAGATAAGGCAATGTCCAGTCAGGAATCGCGCAAAGAGCCGCCACCAATTGCTCCTCCGGGTCAGGTATTGCCAAGTCTTCCTCCGACGGCAACTTGACTGACGGGTGATGCAAAACGTCCAAGAACACATTAGGCGGCACCGGCTTACGCTGAGACCCCAGCCTTGATAAAGCGTCAGCCGCCTTGTTTTTCCGGCGGTCAATATGATCCACCTGATAACCTTTAAAGTAGCCAGCAATAACATCAACCGCCTGACGATAAGCCGCCATGCGAGGATCCTTAGAATCCCAGGTGCGAGAGACTTGCTGAGCCACCAGGTCTGAGTCGCCAAGACATCTGACCCAGCTCAAGTTCATCTCCTTGGCAACCCGGAGCCCATGAAGCAAAGCCTCATACTCTGCTGCATTGTTAGTACAAGGAAACATTAGCCTTAAAACATAACAGAACTTGTCACCTCGCGGGGAAGCTAAAACAACTCCAGCCCCCGAGCCTTCCAATTGCCTGGATCCATCGAAGTGAATCGTCCAATAAGTATTGTCCGGCTTCTCCTCAGGAATTTGACATTCTGTCCAATCATTGATGAAATCCACCAGGGCTTGAGACTTGATAGCTGTCCGGGGTACATATTTCAGATTGAGAGGCCCAAGCTCAATTGCCCACTTAGCAATCCTTCCAGTGGCTTCTCTGTTTTGAATTATATCTCCCAAAGGAGCAAAACTAACCACTGTGATCGGGTGACCAAGGAAATAATGCTTCAGCTTGCGATTGGCCAAGAACACCCCAAGCACTAATTTTTGCCAATGAGGGTATCTCTGCTTAGACTCCGTCAGGACCTCACTGACATAATAAACCGGCCGCTGGACTAGATACTCCTTACCCGCCTCCTTGCGCTCCACCACAACTGCAACGCTGACAGCCTTGTTATTAGCCGCCACATATAAGAGCCGAGGTTCCTTTTCCATGGGAGCGGCCAGAACAGGCGGCTCTGCCAATTGCTTCTTGAGCGCCTCGAATGCCTCATTAGCCGCATCACTCCAGACGAAATTGTCTGTTTTCTTCATCATCTGATACAGAGGAATAGCCTTCTCACCCAGGCGGCTTATGAATCGGCTTAGTGCAGCGATACGACCCGCCAGGCGCTGAACATCATTGACGCATGCCGGCTCAGATAGGGAAGTAATAGCCTTTATCTTGTCCGGGTTAGCTTCAATGCCACGCTCAGAGACTAAAAATCCTAAGAGTTTGCCTGCAGGTACACCAAAAACACATTTTGCCGGGTTAAGCATCATCTTGTAAACCCGCAAATTGTCAAAGGTTTCCTTCAAATCAGCCAGTAGAGTCTCCTTCTTCCTGGATTTGACCACAATATCATCCACATAAGCATGAACATTGCGCCCAATTTGACCATTAAGACAGTTCTGCACACAACGCTGGTAAGTCGCCTGGGCACTCTTGAGCCCGAAAGGCATAGACACATAGCAGAAAGCACCAAAAGGCGTAATAAAAGCCGTCTTCTCTTGGTCTTTAACTGCCATCTTGATCTGATGATACCCTGAATAAGCATCCAGGAAGCACAGACTCTCACAACATGCCATCGCATCAATGATTTGATCAATGCGGGGGAGAGCAAATGGGTCAATTGGACACGCCTTGTTAAGATCCGTGTAATCCACGCACATACGCCACGTGCCGTTCTTCTTGAGTACCAACACCGGGTTAGAGAGCCACTCTGGGTGAAAAACTTCAACAATGAACCCTGCTGCCAAGAGCCGGGCCACCTCTTCTCCAATGGCCTTACGCCTCTCTTCATTAAATCGACGAAGGAACTGCTTGACCGGCTTAAATTTAGGATCCACATTAAGGTGGTGCTCAGCGAATTCTCTCGGTACACCCGGCATGTCAGAAGGCTTCCATGCAAAGATGTCTCGATTCTCACGGATGAATTCGATGAGCGCGCTTTCCTATGCGGGATCCATATTAGCCCCAATAGTGAACTGCTGTGATGAGTCGCCCGGCGTAAAGTCCACCATCTTGGTATCTTCTGCCACAAACTCGAGGGGCGGCTCAGATTCCGTGTTGGGCTTCTTCAGTGGAGTCATATCTGCTGGGTCAACATTTTCTTTATAAAACTTGAGCTCCGCCTCAGCACAACTTGACTCTGCGTAAGCTGCATCACCTTCCTCACACTCAAGAGCCGTCTTCCGATTACCATGCACAGTAATCGTCCCTTTAACCCGGGCATCTTGAGCTGTAAGTAAACATAGCAAGGTCTAGCCATGAATTTGGCGTAAGCCGGCCGTCCAAACAGAGCGTGATATGGGCTCTTGATTTTAACCACCTCAAACCACAAAGACTCCACCCTGTAGTTGAATTCATCACCAAAAGCTACCTCCAAAGAAATCTTTCCCACTGGATAAGCCGACTTTCCGGGCACCACCCCGTGAAAAACTGTTGAAGAGGGCTTAAGATCCTTGTCAAGCAAATTCATCCGGCGGAAAGTGTCATAATACAGGATGTTGATGCTGCTGCCACCATCCATAAGTACTTTGGTGAACACATATCCTCCCACTTGGGGGCGACTACCAAAGCCAACTGCCCCGGGTTATCAACACGCGGCGGGTGATCCTCCCTGCTCCAAGTTATGTCATACTCAGACCATTTTAAGTATTGCGGGAGAGACGGCATGACTGCATTAACCGCCCGCTTGCGCACCTTCCGGTCTCGCTTGTCGAGGCTGGTGGTAAAGACATGGTACTGCCCTCCATTAAGCTGCTTGGGGTTACTCTGATACCCGGACTGGTTATTCTGCTGCTGACCTCCACCACCAGACTGTTGATTATGACCTCCATGGGTCCCTTGGCTCTGATGGCCTAAGCTTGAGCCGCCCGGACCAAAGCCAGACCCGGAAGGGCCGGATCCTGACCCGCCGGATGGTCCACCGCCGCCGCCTTGGTGCTGGTCAGTGTTGAGGTTTCTATACTCGCGCATGATCCAACAATCCCTCCAAGCATGAATAGACGGCTGACCCGGTAGGCTATGTTTCGGGCAAGGAGCATTCAGAATCGCTTCCATGTCAGCAGGCTTGTGTTTAAAAGGCGGCTTGCCGTTCCCCTTGCCACGGTTATTCCCAGTGTTGGTGTTGGCCACTAGATCTGACCCACCGTCCTGGTGCTTCCGCTTTCCTCCGTTGACCCTTGCCATTGTTATTCTTCTTACCCTTGGCCGATTTCTCATCATCGGAGCCAGGGTCCTTCGTGCTATCGGAGTCTGCATACTTGGTGAGAGCCGCCATGAGTTCCCCCATGTCTTGGCATGAGCGTTTGAGCCGACCAAGCTTCTGCTTCAAGGGTGTAAAGTGGCAATTCTTCTCTAGAATCAAGACCGCTTGAGCCGCCGTAATGTGTTCAGAAGAGTGGATGATGGTGGAGACCCACCGGACCCAGTGATGAGCTGACTCATCCTCACGCTGGACGCAATGATCTAAATCCACAATTGTCATGGGCTATTTGCACGTTCCTTGAAATTTTTTGATGAACTTCGCCTTTAACTCGGCCCAGGAATTAATGGTGTTGGGTGGCAAACCCTTCAACCACGTGCGAGCCGGCCCTTCCAGCATCATGATGAAATACTTTGCACATACTGCATCGCTAACATCTAACATCTCCATGGCTAGCTCATAGCTTTCAATCCATGCTTCTGGAGGTAGGTTAGCAGTATAATTGGGCACCTTGCGAGGACCTTTGAAGTCTTTTGGCAGACGCTCATTACGCAAAGCCGACGCTAAGCACGACACTCCCACAGCCCTGGATGTTACTCCGGCTCCTACTGAAGCGATAGGTGATGGAGTCCTGGACCAGGGGGTACTCACCACGTCGTCTCCCGACCAGTGGGTCGGGCCGAGGACCCCCAGAGCGATTCACTAATGGGCCACTTCGGGCAGCCCATGCCGAATACAAGGAGGATTCCACAAGACTTGGCGCACAAGACAAGGACTCCTCTAAACCCTAGGCCTACGATGCATATATAAACCGAGGCCAGGCTAGTCAATAGATCAATATATTACATCTCATAATCTCATGGTAGATACATGTACTCTGTACAACACCCCATATGAATACAATCAAAAGCAGGACGTAGGGTATTATCTATTCGAGAGAGCCCGAACCTGGGTAAAATCCTGTGTCCGTGTTACCATCGCTCCAAGACGCCTAGCTTAGGACCCCTACTACGAGATATGCCGGATTTGACACCGACATTGGTGCTTTCATTGAGAGCCTGCTGGCAGTCGCCACGGTGCGATGGGAATTCAGATCGTTTCCGGCGCGATCTACGCGTTGGAACCGAGCTTTGTTGTCGATGTCGGCATCTTCGTCGCCGGCTCGACTGGTCACCTCGGCTGGACCGAGGACTGCGCTCCGTGCCGGATCGTCAAGATCGGACGGATACTTTCATCGTCATCATCTCCGATCTCTATCAAGATCACGAGAAATCATACATGGAGCTCGGGGGCTCTATGTTGACATCGTCCTCGAGCAACCATACAGTTTTTCTGGACAGCAACTCGTGTTCGTCGTCCCCGCTTCCTCGAGCGTCGCCTTGACGATTGCTTCAGTGGAATTGTGCGGAATTGAGCCTACAACAACCCTGTAAAATTTCGTCGCGTTCCGATGGAGTAATCTCCGGCAATCTCCGATCTACCGGAGCCGTGTCGAATCTGGATGAGAATCTGGACGAGTTTAGGGCGAGGAGTCCAGCGTCTAGCTCGGACATCCGTTGGAAAATCCCACCGTTCATCAGATGCAGAATTCCTGTACCGATCACCCCTCAAACTTTCAGCTCGATCCGACCGTCCAAACTCCGGGAAACATCCGATTAGTACAACGAATTTTGGATCAATTTTCTGCGCGAAAATGAATCCGACCCGAGTTCATCTTTTTCATGAACGGGTTGTCGGACGTCCTTTTTGAAGGAAATTTTCTCATCATCTCGGTCATCCGACCAAGAGTTCGGCATCGCGAGGGCCGAATAATCATCAAGCGAACCTCGTCATCCGCGGGTTGTATGGGTCAGGCGCTCCGTTGCTTCATCAAGCCAGCGTTAAACTCGTCATAAATTCCAACCTGCGTTGGCATTGCCGCGTCGTCGTTTCTTCCCACCACGCCGACCTGCTTTGAGATATCGACTGGCATGGGGGATCTAGTGTCACCTTACCGACCTGCTCCGTCGCCTTGGCTAGACTGGGGGCTTCGTCATCTCCTCATCAACCCGCTCCGGAAACTTTGGCGTCACCAGCCGACCAGCTTCGACACCTCGGCTGGCATGAGAATTCGGCATCACCAGCCGACCAGCTTCGACACCTCGGCTGGCGTGAGACTTCGGCATCACCAGCCGACCATCTTCAACACCTCGGCTGGCATGAGACTTCGGTGTCACCAGCCGACCTGCATGAGGCTTCGGCGTCCGCCGATCACAGCTTCGCCATGTTAACTGGACCGAGGACTTCATCTCGCCACATCGACCGTGCAGCGTCGCCACTTCGTCAAGCCGAACTCTTTGTTCAGGCACCTCGACGCCCAGGCCATATTCCTTTACTTATTTGCTTCACTTAAATTAACTAAGTAGAAGAATTTTTTCTTTTTTTAAAATATATTATTATCTTTCTTTGTTATTACTTTTGGCTTGCACTATTTTATGAGTGCAGGAAATCGACTTCGACTGTCATCACGCGGTCACCCCGACGTCACCTTGCCGACCTACCCCACCACCTCGGTTGGACCAGGGGCTTCGCCTCGCCACATCGGCCGAGCCGTGACACTACTTCGGAGTGCCGAACTCCTCGTTCGGTCACCTCGGGACGGGCTTGGGGGCTGGGACCTCGGTCATGCCGAAGTCAAAGTTCGATGGGCATCCTCGTCCCGCCACAAGCCCGGATCGCGTCATCGACACCGAGCACATTAACCAGCTAAGTCGCTTTCATGCTCAGAAACTTTCAGTTTTAAATTTTGTTCGGTTCGACCAAGCATTATACTTTTCTGACAAAAAGTTGTTCGTGAAAAAACTTTCTTTGTCAAAACTTTGTTTGTTACAAATAGATTCAAATACCCCGTTTACTTGGGGGCTTCCTTTATGAAACCTTTTCTCTTTGCATGTGATTATTATTGTACAGCTTCTTTCCTTGCTCGTGTATTATGCCAAAATATGCATCATGTTGACTTAAGTGTTCCGCAAAGCTGGGTTGCCTGGCTCCTTTGCTTACCCCTACGTTCCCGATTGTTCGGCTAGGGAGTAAAGGGAGCACCTCTGCGATTGTTACGATCGGGTCATCCAAACTCATACCTCAGACGGGTGAAGCCGAAAGCTAGCGCTCTTATTGTTTTCAACTATGGTCGGCACACGACGGAACTCACGCGTACACAAATCTATTGCACAAGTCTCATAGTAATCATGAGCGACCAAAGAAAGGTACCGTTGGGGGCACTATTTTCTTTGAAGATGCTTCTTATGTTACATAAGTAATATAGCATAAGTTCCCTGGGCGCGCTTTGTCTGTTACAGCCTCATGGCCTGATTGCCTGGTTATCCTAAACACCGCCGATATTCTCGGTAGGCGGAGTAGATAACACTTTTCGGCCCTTGGCCGAAGAGGGAGAAGCCGACGGTCGGTTAAGACGCGTTCAAAGTTCGGGCGAACACATATATTATATAAGTACTTCGGTACATACAATCATTATACATAAAATTCTTTTACCCAAGTCACTTGGGGGCTCTTAAATTAATATGAGTCGTTTTATAATAGATGGTTTTTTCTTAGTCATTGCAAAGTCTTTTTCTACCACTCCTTTCTCGACTCAAGTGTATGATCAATAGCCGGGTAGCCTGGTTTCTCTCTAAAGCCGCTCGCGTTTAGTTTGCTAAACTGGCCTGAGAAACACTCCGCCTTCGGGATAGGGAGGTTGAAGCCGAAGGCTGACCCACTTGACGTCTAGAGATCGGATGTGTCATGTCAACGCATGACGGAAGCACAATTTTAAGACCAATTTCGTATTGGCACCAAAAAACTTGATTCAATCTAGACGTAAAGTTTTTTACGCAAGTTTTTTGGTCTTTTGAGCTTATAACATCTTTCACCTATTTTATGTTTTCCTTTCAGGAAGCGGGACATTCTCTTGGTTGAGGTGTTCGGCGTAATGGTCTTGCTAGGAAACTCTTTTCTAAACTACAGTTCGGCATCTTTCCTGCTGAACTCCACCTTGGTGTTGTCAAAACATACATGACGGTTGAACTAGTTCCCGAGGAGGTACGATCCTAGGGTCGGCCATGTTGCCCAACCCAAGTCTCGGGGGCTACTGCATTGATAATTCAATGCAGAAAATTTAAGTGCAATACAGTTTCCGAGGAGATTATGATCCTTGGGTTGGTCGGCCGCACCCAACCTGAGTCTCGAGGTCTGTGCACACCGCTTTTGTGTTCCAAAGTATGCTGCCGAGCTAGGAGTTGATCCTCAGGCCGATTTTGCGAATCGACCTGAGTCTCAGGGGCTACTGGGATCAGCGGTTTTATGTCATCCTTCAGGTGCATCTCGAGTTATAGACCGACACACACCTTGAGGGCTACTGGCTATATATCTCGGCAGAGAATAAATTGCACCAATCGAAAATATCCACAAAAAATCAGCCCATGATCGGGGTGGTGCACCACCTCGAAAGCAGTCCGGCATAAAGCTCGGGTGCAAGTGCCTGGCTCCATAGAGAGCGTTTCCGACATTAAGCCCGGACGAATTCCTTTAATTTTTTAAGGTCCAAGGTAGTTTATGATACCTCGGACGCTGATCATCATTGGAGCTTGGATGCAGTCCGGCGTTGGAGCTTGGATGCAGTCCGGCATAAAGCTCAAGATCAGAGATGCCTTAGAAGCAGTTCGGCATAAAGCTCGGATGTGAATGGCTGGCTCCATAAAAGACTATTCCGGCATTTAAGCTCGGATGAAGTCCTTCAACTTTTTCAAGACCGAGTAATCTATGACACCTCGGATACAGTTCGGCGTTGGAGCTCGAACACAGTCCGGCGTTGGAGCTCGAACACAGTTCGGCGTTGGAGTTCGAACTGTTGGAAATATGCCCTAGAGGCAATAATAAAATGGTTATTATTATATTTCCTTGTTCATGATAATTGTCTATTGTTCATGTTATAATTGTATTAACCGAAAACCGTAATACATGTGTGAATACATAGACCACACCATGTCCCTAGTGAGCCTCTAGTTGACTAGCTCGTTGATCAATAGATGGTCATGGTTTCCTGACCATGGACATTGGATGTCGTTGATAACGGGATCACATCATTAGGAGAATGATGTGATGGACAAGACCCAATCCTAAGCATAGCACAAGATCGTGTAGTTCATCTGCTAGAGCTTTTCTAATGTCAAGTATCATTTCCTTAGACCATGAGATTGTGCAACTCCCGGATACCGTAGGAACGCTTTGGGTGTATCAAACGTCAC
Source organism: Elymus sibiricus (assembly GCA_039707655.1). Lineage (NCBI taxonomy): Eukaryota > Viridiplantae > Streptophyta > Magnoliopsida > Poales > Poaceae > Elymus > Elymus sibiricus. The sequence goes on from CM077663.1 coordinate 209,027,144, forward strand.
AACGTAACTGGGTGACTATAAAGGTGCACTACAGGTATCTCCGAAAGTGTCTGTTGGGTTGGCACGAATCGAGACTGGGATTTGTCACTCCGTGTGACGGAGAGGTATCTCTGGGCCCACTCGGTAATACATCATCATAATGAGCTCAATGTGACTAAGGAGTTAGTCACGGGATCATGTGTTACGGAACGAGTAAAGAGACTTGCCGGTAACGAGATTGAACAAGGTATAGGGATACCGGTGATCGAATCTCGGGCAAGTAACATACTGATGGACAAAGGCTACTGTATACGGGATTAATTGAATCCCCGACATCGTGGTTCATCCGATGAGATCATCGTGGAACATGTGGGAGCCAATATGGGTATCCAGATCCCGCTATTGGTTATTGGCCGGAGAGGTGTCTCGGTCATGTCTGGATGGTTCCCGAACCCGTAGGGTCTACACACTTAAGGTTCGGTGACTCTAGAGTTGTAATGGGAATTGTATGTGGTTACCGAAAGTTGTTCGGAGTCCCGGATGAGATCCCAGACGTCACGAGGAGTTTCGGAATGGTCCGGAGGTAAAGATCTATATATGGGAAGTCCTATTTTGGCCACAGGAAAATGTTTGGGATTTTTCGGCATTGTACCGGGAAGGTTCTAGAAGGTTCCGGAGTGGGGCCCACCTGCATGGGGGGACCCACATGAATGTGGGTAGTGGGGGCAAGGCCCCACACCCCTGGTCAAGGCGCACCAAGATCCCCCCTTAGAAGGAATAAGATCATATCCCGAAGGGATAAGATCAAGATCCCTAAAAAGGGGGGATAACAATCGGTGGGGAAGGGAAAGGATGGGATTTCTTTCCTCCCACCTTTGCCAACGCCCCAATGGACTTGGAGGGCAAGAAACCAGCCCCCTCCACCCCTATATATAGTGGGGAGGTGCATGGGATCTGAACCCCTTGCCCCTGGCGTAGCCCTCCCTCCTCCTACACCTCCTCCTCCTCCGTAGTGCTTAGCGAAGCTCTACCGGAGAACCACGAGCTCCACCGCCACCACGCCGTCGTGCTGCCGGAGCTCTCCCTTAACTTCTCCTCCCCCCTTGCTGGATCAATAAGGAGGAGACGTCCCCGGGTTGTACGTGTGCTGAACGCGGAGGCGCCGTCCGTACCGCGCTTGGATCGGATCTTCCGCGATTTGAATCGCCGCGAGTACGACTCCATCAACCGCGTTCTTTGCAACGCTTCCGCTTAGCGATCTTCAAGGGTATGAAGATGCCTCCCTCTCTCTCATTGCTAGCATCTCCTAGATTGATCTTGGTGACACGTAGGAAAATTTTGAATTATTACTACGTTCCCCAACAGTGGCATCATGGGCTAGGTCTATGCGTAGATTCTATGCACGAGTAGAACACAAGTAGTTGTGGGCGATGATTTGGTCAATTTGCTTGCCGTTACTAGTCCTATCTTGATTCGGCGGCATTGTGGGATGAAGCGGCCCAGACCGACTTTACACGTACGCTTACGTGAGACTGGTTCCACCGCCTGACATGCACTTGTTGCATAAGGTGGCTAGCGGGTGTCTGTCTCTCCCACTTTAGTCGTATCGGATTCGATGAAGAGGGTCTTTATGAAGGGTAAATAGCAATTGGCATATCACCGTTGTGGCTTTTGCGTAGGTAAGAAACGTTCTTGCTAGAAACCCATAGCAGCCACGTAAAACTTGCAACAACAATTAGAGGACGTCTAACTTGTTTTTGCAGGGTATGCTATGTGATGTGATATGGCCAAAAGGATGTGATGAAATATATGTGATGTATGAGATTGATCATGTTCTTGTAATAGGAATCACGACTTGCATGTCGATGAGTATGACAACCGGCAGGAGCCATAGGAGTTGTCTTAATTTATTGTATGACCTATGTGTCAATCAAAAACGCCATGTAATTACTTTACTTTATTGCTAACCGTTAGCCATAGTAGTAGAAGTAATAGTTGGCGAGACAACTTCATGAAGACACGATGATGGAGATCATGGTGTCGTGCCGGTGACGATGGTGATCATGCCGCGCCCCGAAGATGGAGATCAAAGGCGCAAGATGATATTGGCCATATCATGTCACTTTATGATTTGCATGTGATGTTTATCATGTTTTTACATCTTATTTGCTTAGAACGACGGTAGCATAAATAAGATGATCCCTCACTAAAATTTCAAGAAATGTGTTCCCCCTAAGTGTGCACCGTTGCGAAGGATCGTTGTTTCGAAGCACCACGTGATGATCGGGTGTGATAGATTCTAACGTTCGCATACAACGGGTGTAAGCCAGATTTACACACGCGAAACACTTAGGTTGACTTGACGAGCCTAGCATGTACAGACCTGGCCTCGGAACACGAGAGACCGAAAGGTCGAACATGAGTCGTATAGTAGATGCGATCAACATGGAGATGTTCACCATTGATGACTAGTCCGTCTCACGTGATGATCGGACACGGCCTAGTCGATATGGATCATGTATCACTTAGATGACTAGAGGGATGTCTATCTGAGTGGGAGTTCATTAAATAATTTGATTAGATGAACTTAATTATCATGAACTTAGTCTAAAATTGTCTTTACAATCTATCTTGTAGATCCAATGGCCCACGCTAATGTTGCCCTCAACTTCAACGCGTTCCTAGAGAAAACCAAGCTGAAAGACGATGGAAGCAACTATACGGACTGGGTCCGTAACTTGAGGATCATCCTCATAGCTTCCAAGAAAGCATATGTCCTTGATGCACCGCTAGGTGACGCACCCATTTTCCCAGCAACTCAAGACGTTATGAACGCCTGTCAGTCGCGTAGTGATGATTACTCCCTGGTTCAGTGCGGCATGCTTTACAGCTTAGAACCGGGGCTCCAAAAGCGTTTTGAGCAACACGGAGCATATGAGATGTTCCAAGAGCTGAGAATGGTTTTCCAAGCTCATGCCCGGGTCGAGAGATATGAAGTCTCCGACAAGTTCTTCAGTTGTAAGATGGAGGAAAATAGTTCTGTCAGCGAGCACATACTCAAAATGTCTGGGTTGCACAACCGCTTGTCTCAGCTGGGAGTTAATCTTCCGGATGACTCGGTTATTGACATAATCCTCCAGTCGCTTCCACCTAGCTACAAGAGCTTTGTGATGAACTTCAATATGCAAGGGATGGAGAAGTCCATTCCTGAGTTATATTCGATGCTGAAATCAGCGGAGGTGGAGATCAAAAAGGAACATCAAGTGTTGATGGTGAATAAGACCACCAGTTTCAAGAAAGGCAAGGGTAAGAAAAACTTCAAGAAGGACGGCAAAGCAGTTGCCGCGCCCGGTAAATCAGTTGCCGGGAAGAAGCCCAAGAATGGACCCAAGCCTGAGACTGAGTGCTTTTATTGCAAGGGAACCGGTCACTGGAAGCGGAACTGCCCCAAGTACTTAGCGGATAAGAAGGCCGGCAATGTCAAAGGTATATATGATATACATGTTATTGATGTGTACCTTACCAGCGCTCGTAGTAGCTCCTGGGTATTTGATACCGGTGCGGTTGCTCGCATTTGTAACTCAAAACAGGAGCTGCGGAATAAGCGGAGACTGGCGAAGGACGAGGTGACGATGCGCGTCGGGAATGGTTCCAAGGTCGATGTGATCGCCGTCGGCACGCTACCTCTGCATCTACCTTCGGGATTAGTTTTAAACCTCAATAATTGTTATTTAGTACCAGCTTTGAGCATGAACATTGTATCTGGATCTCGTTTGATGCGAGATGGCTACTCATTTAAATCCGAGAATAATGGTTGTTCTATTTATATGAGAGATATGTTTTATGGTCATGCCCCGCTGGTCAATGGTTTATTTTTATTGAATCTCGAAAGTGATGATACACATATTCATAGTGTGAATACCAAACGATGTAAGGTTGATAATGATAGTCCCAAATACTTGTGGCACTGCCGCCTTGGTCATATTGGTGTCAAACGCATGAAGAAACTCCATGCAGATGGACTTTTGGAGTCTCTTGATTATGAATCATTTGACACGTGCGAACCATGCCTCATGGGCAAGATGACTAAGACTCCGTTCTTCGGAACAATGGAGCGAGCAACCAACTTGTTGGAAATAATACATACCGATGTATGCGGGCCAATGAGCGTTGAGGCTCGCGGTGGCTATCGTTATGTTCTCACCCTCACTGATGACTTAAGCAGATATGGGTATGTCTACTTAATGAAACACAAGTCTGAGACCTTTGAAAAATTCAAGGAATTTCAGAGTGAGGTAGAGAATCAACGTGACAAGAAAATAAAGTTCTTACGATCTGATCGTGGAGGAGAATATTTGAGTCACGAGTTTGGCACGCACTTAAGGAAATGTGGAATTGTTTCACAACTCACGCCGCCTGGCACACCTCAGCGTAATGGTGTGTCCAAACGTCGTAATCGCACTCTATTGGATATGGTGCGATCTATGATGTCTCTTACTGATTTACCGCTATCATTTTGGGGATATGCATTAGAGACTGCCGCATTCACTTTAAATAGGGCACCGTCTAAATCCGTTGAGACGACACCGTATGAATTATGGTTTGGGAAGAAACCTAAGTTGTCGTTTCTGAAAGTTTGGGGATGCGATGCTTATGTCAAGAAACTTCAACCTGAAAAGCTCGAACCCAAATCGGAAAAGTGCGTCTTCATAGGATACCCTAAGGAAACTATTGGGTATACCTTCTACCTCAGATCCGAAGGCAAGATCTTTGTTGCCAAGAATGGATCCTTTCTAGAGAAAGGGTTTCTCTCGAAAGAAGTAAGTGGGAGGAAAGTAGAACTTGATGAGGTAATTGTACCCCCTCTCGAACCAGAGAGTAGCGCAGCGCAGGAAAATGTTTCTGTGGTACCTGCACCGACTAGAGAGGAAGTTAATGATGATGATCATGAAACTTTGGATCAAGTTACTACTGAACTTCGTAGGTCCACGAGGACACGTTCCGCACGAGAGTGGTACGACAACCCTGTCCTGGAAATCATGTTGTTAGACAACGGTGAACCTTCGAACTATGAAGAAGCCATGGCGGGCCCGGATTCCAACAAATGGCTTGAAGCCATGAAATCCGAGATAGGATCCATGTATGAGAACAAAGTATGGACTTAGGTGGACTTGCCCGATGATCGGCAAGCCATAGAAAATAAATGGATCTTTAAGAAGAAGACTGACGCGGATGGTAATGTGACCGTCTATAAGGCTCGGCTTGTCGCTAAGGGTTATCGACAAGTTCAAGGAGTTGACTACGATGAGACTTTCTCACCCGTAGCGATGCTGAAGTCCGTCCGAATCATGTTAGCAGTTGCCGCATTTTATGATTATGAGATCTGGAAAATGGACGTCAAAACGGCATTCCTTAACGTTTTCCTTAAGGAAGAATTGTATATGATGCAGCCGGAAGGTTTTGTCGATCCTAAGAATGCTGACATGGTATGCAAGCTCCAGCACTCCATCTATGGGCTGGTGCAAGCATCTCAGAGTTGGAACATTCGCTTTGATGAGGTGATCAAAGCGTTTGGGTTTATACAGACTTATGGAGAAGCCTGTATTTACAAGAAAGTGAGTGGGAGCTCTGTAGCATTTCTCATTTTATATGTGGATGACATATTGTTGATGGGAAATGATATAGAACTTTTGGAAAGCATAAAGGGCTACTTGAATAAGTGTTTTTCAATGAAGGACCTTGGAGAAGCTGCTTACATATTAGGCATCAAGATCTATAGAGATAGATCGAGACGCCTCATTGGTCTTTCACAAAGCACATACCTTGACAAGATATTGAAGAAGTTCAATATGGATCAGTCCAAGAAGGGGTTCTTGCCTGTATTGCAAGGTGTGAGATTGAGCACAGCTCAATGCCCGACCTCGGCAGAAGATAGAGAAAAGATGAGTGTCATCCCCTATGCCTCAGCCATAGGCTCTATTATGTATGCCATGCTGTGTACCAGACCTGATGTGAACCTTGCCATAAGTTTGGTAGCGAGGTACCAAAGTGATCCCGGAATGGAACACTGGACAGCGGTCAAGAATATCCTTAAGTACCTAAAAAGGACTAAGGATATGTTTCTCGTTTATGGAGGTGCCGAAGAGCTCGTCGTAAAGGGTTACGTCGATGCTAGCTTCGAGACAGATCCGGATGACTCCAAGTCACAAACCGGATACGTGTATATTTTGAATGGTGGGGCGGTCAGCTGGTGTAGTTGCAAGCAAAGCGTCGTGGCGGCATCTACATGTGAAGCGGAGTACATAGCTGCTTCGGAAGCAGCGCAGGAAGGAGTCTGGATGAAGGAGTTCATCACCGACCTAGGAGTGATTCCCAATGCGTCGGGCCCGATGACTCTCTTCTTTGACAACACTGGAGCTATTGCCATTGCCAAGGAGCCCAGGTTTCACAAGAAGACCAAGCACATCAAAGGCCGCTTCAACTCCATTTGTGGTTACATTCAGGATGGAGATATAGATATTTGTAAAGTACATACGGATCTGAATGTCGCAGATCCATTGACTAAACCTCTTCCACGAGCGAAACATGATCAGCACCAGAACTCTATGGGTGTTCGATTCATCACAATGTAACTAGATTATTGACTCTAGTGCAAGTGGGAGACTATTGGAAATATGCCCTAGAGGCAATAATAAAATGGTTATTATTATATTTCCTTGTTCATGATAATTGTCTATTGTTCATGCTATAATTGTATTAACCGGAAACCGTAATACATGTGTGAATACATAGACCACACCATGTCCCTAGTGAGCCTCTAGTTGACTAGCTCGTTCATCAATAGATGGTCATGGTTTCCTGACCATGGACATTGGATGTCGTTGATAACGGGATCACATCATTAGGAGAATGATGTGATGGACAAGACCCAATCCTAACCATAGCACAAGATCGTGTAGTTCGTCTGCTAGAGCTTTTCTAATGTAAAGTATCATTTCCTTAGACCATGAGATTGTGCAACTCCCGGATACCGTAGGAATGCTTTGGGTGTATCAAATGTCACAACGTAACTGGGTGACTATAAAGGTGCACTACAGGTATCTCCGAAAGTGTATGTTGGGTTGGCATGAATCGAGACTGGGATTTGTCACTCCGTGTGACGAAGAGGTATCTCTGGGCCCACTCGGTAATACATCATCATAATGAGCTCAATGTGACTAAGGAGTTAGTCACGGGATCATGTGTTACGGAACGAGTAAAGAGACTTGCCGGTAACGAGATTGAACAAGGTATAGGGATACCGACGATCGAATCTCGGGCAAGTAACATACCGATGGACAAAGGGAATTGTATACGGGATTAATTGAATCCCCGACATCGTGGTTCATCCAATGAGATCATCGTGGAACATGTGGGAGCCAATATGGGTATCCAGATCCCGCTATTGGTTATTGGCCGGAGAGGTGTCTCGGTCATGTCTGCATGGTTCCCGAACCCGTAGGGTCTACACACTTAAGGTTCGGTGACGCTAGAGTTGTAATGGGAATTGTATGTGGTTACCGAAAGTTGTTCGGAGTCCCGGATGAGATCCCGGACGTCACGAGGAGTTCCGGAATGGTCCGGAGGTAAAGATCTATATATGGGAAGTCCTGTTTTGGCCACCGGAAAATGTTTGGGATTTTTCGGTATTGTACCGGGAAGGTTCTAGAAGGTTCCGGAGTGGGGCCCACCTGCATGGGGGGACCCACATGAACGTGGGTAGTGGGGGCAATGCCCCACACCCCTGGTCAAGGCGCACCAAGATCCCCCCTTAGAAGGAATAAGATCATATCCCGAAGGGATAAGATCAAGATCCCTAAAAAGGGGGATAACAATCGGTGGGGAAGGGAAAGGATGGGATTTCTTTCCTCCCACCTTTTCCAACGCCCCAATGGACTTGGAGGGCAAGAAACCAGCCCCCTCCACCCCTATATATAGTGGGGAGGCGCATGGGAGCTGCACCCCTTGCCCCTGGCGCAGCCCTCCCTCCTCCTACACCACCTCCTCCTCCGTAGTGCTTAGCAAAGCTCTACCGGAGAACCACGAGCTCCACCGCCACCACGCTGATACGTCTCCAACGTATCTATAATTTTTTATTGTTCCATGCTATTATATTATCTGTTTTGGATGTTTTATATGCATTAATATGCTATTTTATATTATTTTTGGGACTAACCTATTAATCTAGAGCCTAGTGCCAGTTTCTGTTTTTCCCTTGTTTTTGAGTATTGCAGATAAGGAATATTAAACGGAGTCCAAACGGAATAAAATCTTCGGAATAATTTTTCTTGGACCAGAAGACAACTACCAAGCTTGGAGACCAAGGCAGAGGAGCCGCCGTGTGGCCACAAGCCACAGGGGCGCGCCCTAGGGGGGGCGCCCCCCTGGCTTGTGGGCCCACGGCAACTCCCCCAACCCTAATCTTCGGCCTATAAATTCCCAAATATTCCCTGTATACCAGAGAGAGCCACGAAAACACTTTTCCGCTGCCAGGAGCCTCGGTTCCCGTGAGATCCAATCTTGGAGCCTTTTCCGGTAATCTGCCGGAGGGGGATTCGATCATGGAGGGCATCTACATCAACTCCATTGCCCCTCCGATGATGTGTGAGTAGTTCACCACAGACCTTCGGGTCCATAGCTAGTAGCTAGATGGCTTCTTCTCTCTCTTTGCTCTTCAATACCATGTTCTTCATGATCTTCATGGAGATCTATCCGATGTAATACTCTTTTGCGGTGTGTTTGTCGAGATCCGATGAATTGTGGGTTTATGTTTAGATTATCTATGAACATTATTTGAGTCTTTTCTGAATTCTTATATGCATGATTTCATATCTTTGCAAGTCTCTTCGAGTTATTGGTTTGGTTTGGCCAACTAGATTGGTAATTCTTGCAATGGGAGAAGTGCTTAGTTTTGGGTTCAATCTTGCGGTGTCCTCACCCAGTGACATAGTAGGGGTAGCGAGGCACGTATTGTATTGTTGCCATCGAGGATAAAAAGATGGGGTTTTCATCATATTGCTTGAGTTTATCCCTCTACATCATGTCATCTTACCTAATGCGTTACTCTGTTCTTCATGAACTTAATACTCTAGATGCAGGCAGGAGTCGGTCGATGTGTGGAGTAATAGTAGTAGATGCAGAATCGTTTCAGTCTACTTGACATGGACGTGATGCCTATATGCATAATCATTGCCTTGGATATCTCCATAATTATTCGCTTTTCTATCAATTGCTCGACAGTAATTTGTTCACCCACCGTAATACTTGCCATCATGAGAGAAGCCTCTAGTGAAACCTATGGCCCCCGGGTCTATTTTCCATCTTATACTTTCAGATCTAAAACCAAAAATACCAAAAATATCTTGCTGCAATCTTTTTACTTTTGTTTTACTTTCCGTTCAAGCAATCTATTCTATCTATCTCTATTAGATCTCATCCTTGCAAGTAACCGTGAAGGGATTGACAACCCCTTTATAGCGTTGGGTGCAAGTGTTTGATTCTTTGTGTAGGTACACCTATTGGGGACTTGCTTGTATCTCCTACTGGATTGATACCTTGGTTCTCAACAACTGTGGAAAATACTTATCTACTTTGCTGCATCATCCGTTCCTCTTCACGGAAACCAACGCATGCTCGAGAAGTAGCAAGAAGGATTTCTGGCGCCGTTACCGGGGAGATACGTAGCAAGTCAAGACAAGAACTTTTCCGTCAACTTGTCAATTTCTGACGTGGTTGCCGGAGAGATCTACATCAAGCCATCCAAGTACCCATCACAAACTCATCTCTTGCATTTACTTTATTTGCCATTTGCCTCTCGTTTTCCTCTCCCCCACTTCTAAAATGATTTTCCAAAAAGATTCGCCTTTTTATTCGCCCTTCTCCCGTTCGTCTTTTCGTTTGCCTTTTTGTTTGCTTGTGTGTTAGATTGCTCAAACTCATGGCTAGCCTTGCTACTATCGCTATTACTCCCGAGAACGAAGTTCTTAATTTTAAGCAAAGAGAGGGAGAGAATTTAAAAGATGCTTGGTATAGGATTTGCAATGCTCAAAATAGATCTACTCGTAAGCAATCTACTACCGTTCTCCTTCGCAATTTTTATATGGGTGTTTTTCCTTGGAATAGATATGTTTTGGATACTATTACGGGAGGGAATTTTTTGGGGAACAATACCTTTGATTCTTATAATGCTATGATAAATTTGGTAGGTTCACCCCCTCTCATGGTTAATGAAACTATTTTAACTTTGGAACATGTTATGCGAAGGCTTGATATCATTGAAAATAAAGTCGCTACTATAGAGCTCATTGAAAACTTGTATAAAAAGATCCATAATCATATCACCCAATATGGATCTAAGGTAGGAGTTACCCTAAAAGGCCTAAAAGAAAAAGAGCCCATAGTTAATGAAAAATTGGATCAAGATTCCTCTAGAATTGGAAAGCTAGAGGACATTATTACCAACTTGGGTTCCGCTTTTGCTTCTGTTCAGACCACCCCAAGATCTCCTACTCCTAAAACTGCCAAGTTTATTTATGTTCCCAAGAATAAGGATGAATCCTCTAGTAGAGGGGAGGATCTTAAGATGATAAGTGTTCATCCTAGCTTTATTGATGTTGTCCGGGAACCAATTGCTACAAGTGAGTTTCTTGATTTCTTTCCTAGGAGTACGATAATTTATAAAATTAAAGAATCCCCTAGGGTTTATAAGTGTGCAATTGATGAGTTGCAAACCAAAGATGACAAGACCTAGATCTATTGCGTTTTGCCTAGCTAGGGGCGTTAAACAATAGCGCTTGTTGGGAGGAAACCCAATTTTATTTTTTGCTTTCTGTTTTTTGTTTCTGTTTTGGTGTGTTTTCCACATTATTACTTCTGTAATAATTGTGTTTTCTTGTTTAAATTAGTGTTTGAGCCAAGTAAGACCTTTGGGATGGTCTACGGTGTTTGTTGATTTGATTTTGCTGAAAAACAGAAACTTTTGCTCTCAGTCCAGGAATTTTGTAAATTCACTGGAACGTGATTTTGATCTTAAATTTTTACACAAGATTTACATACAAATTTCCCTGATTGTCCTAAATTTTCAGAATTTTTGGAGTTACAGAAGTATTCGAAGTCTATAGATTGCTACAGACTGTTCTGTTTTAGACAGATTCTGTTTTCTTTGTGTTGTTTGCTTATTTTGATGAATCTATGGGTTGTATCGGGGGGTATGAACCATGGAGAAGTTAGAATACAGTAGATATTACACCAATATAAATAAAGAATGAGTTCACAACAGTACCTAAAGTGGTGATTTATTTTTCTTATACTAACGGATCTCATGAGTTTTCTGTTGAGTTTTGTGTTGTGAAGTTTTCAAGTTTTGGGTAAAGATTTGATGGACTATGGAATAAAGAGTGGCAAGAGCCTAAGCTTGGGGATGCCCAAGGCACCCCAAGCCATATTCAAGTATACCAAAAAGCCTAAGCTTGGGGATGCCCCGGAAGGCATCCCCTCTTTCGTCTTCAATCCATCGGTAAATTTACTTGAGGCTATATTTTTATTCACCACATGATATGTGTTTTGCTTGGAGCGTCTTGTATGATATGAGTCTTTGCTTTTTAGTTTGCCACAATCATCCTTGCTGCACAATCTTTTTGAGAGAGACACGCTGATTCGTGAATTTATTAGAATACTCTATGTGCTTCACTTATATCTTTTGAGCTAGGCAATATTGCTCTAGTGCTTCACTTATATCTTTTTAGAGCACGGTGGTGTTATATTTTATAGAAATTATTGAACTCTCGTACCTCACTTATATTATTTTAAGAGTTTCTTAAAACAGCATGGTAATTTGTTTAGGCTATGATTTTAGTCCTAATATAATGGGCATCCAAGAGGGATATAATAAAAACTTTCATATTAAGTGCATTGGATACTATGAGAAATTTGATTCCTTGCATATAGTTTTGAGATAATGGAGATGGTAATATGAGAGTCATGCTAGTGAGTAGTTGTGAATTGGAAGAGATACTTGTGTTGAAGTTTGTGATTCCCGTAGCATGCACGTATGGTGAACCGTTATGTAACGAAGTCGGAGCATGATTTGTTTAATGATTGTCAACCTTTGTGTGAGGGTCGGGAGCGCGCGATGGTTAACTCCTACCAACCTCTCCCCTAGGAGCATGCGTCTAATGCTTTGTTTGATAACTAATAGACTTTTGCAATAAGTATGTGAGTTCTTTATGACTAATGTTGAGTCCATGGATTATACGCACTCTCACCCTTCCACCTTTGCTAGCCTCTCTAGCACCGCGCAACTTTCGCCGGTACATCAAACCCACCTTCCTCAAAACAGCCACCATATATTTTCCTCAAAACAGCCACCATACCTACCTATTATGGCATTTCCATAGCCATTCCGAAATATATTGCCATGCAACTTCCACCGTTCCGCTTTTCATGACATGCACCACCACTTTCATATTGCATATAGAGTCATATTTTGTCATAGGTATCGAGTTGTAATTTTTCTTTTGAGTTGTAAGTAAATAAAAGTGTGATGATTTTCATTATTAGAGCATTGTCCCGTGTGAGAAAAGGATGATGGAAGCCATGACTCCCTCACAAGTTGGGATGAGTATCCGGACTTTACAAAAAATAAAAGAGGCCAGCGAAGCCCAAATAAAAAAAAAAGAGGCCAAAGATGCCCACCAAAAAAAAGGAAAAACAGAAAAAAAATGAGAGAAAGAGAGAAGGGACAATTGCTACTATATTTTTTTTCCACACTTGTGCTTCAAAGTAGCACCATGATCTTCATGATAGAGAGTCTCCTATTTTGTCACTTTCATATAACTAGTGGAGTTTCATCTTGCACGACCACTTAGTTTTCTTTTTGAGCTTTCATACACTTATAGCTCTAAGTGCATTTGTTGCATGGCAATCCCTACTCACTCACATTGATATCTATTGATGGGCATCTCCATAGCCCGTTGATACGCCTAGTTGATGTGAGACTATCTTCTCCCTTTCCCTTGCAACCTCCACCATATTCTATTCCACCTATAGTGCTATATCCATGGCTCGCGCTCATGTATTGCGTGAGAGTTGAAAAGGTTTGAGAACTTCAAAAGTGTGAAACAATTGCTTGACTTGTTCATCGGGGTTGTGCATGATTTAGATACTTTGTGTGAGGAAGATGGAGCATAGCCAGACCATATGATTTTGTAGGGATAACTTTCTAAGGCCATGTTATTTCGAAAGGACATGATTGCCTTGTTGGTGTGCTCGAAGTATTACTGTTTTTATGTCAATATTAGACTATTGTTTTGAATCTTACGGATCTGAATGTTCCTGCCACAATAACGAATATTACATGGATAAATATGTTAGGTAGCATTCCACATCAAAAATTCTGTTTTTATCATTTACCTACTCGAGGACGAGCAGGAATTAAGCTTGGGGATGCTTGATACGTCTCCAACGTATCTATAATTTTTGATTGTTCCATGCTATTATATTATCTGTTTTGGATGTTTTATATGCATTAATATGCTATTTTATATTATTTTTGGGACTAACCTATTAATCTAGAGCCTAGTGCCAGTTTCTATTTTTTCCTTGTTTTTGAGTATTGCAGATAAGGAATATTAAACGGAGTCCAAACGGAATAAAATCTTCGGAATAATTTTTCTTGGACCAGAAGACAACTACCAAGCTTGGAGACCAAGGCAGAGGAGCCGCCGTGTGGCCACAAGCCACAGGGGCGCGCCCTAGGGGGGGGCGCCCCCCTGGCTTGTGGGCCCACGGCAACTCCCCCAACCCTAATCTTCGGCCTATAAATTCCCAAATATTCCCTCTATACCAGAGAGAGCCACGAAAACACTTTTCCGCCGCCAGGAGCCTCGGTTCCCGTGAGATCCAATCTTGGAGCCTTTTCCGGTAATCTGCCGGAGGGGGATTCGATCACGGAGGGCATCTACATCAACTCCATTGCCCCTCCGATGATGCGTGAGTAGTTCACCACAGACCTTCGGGTCCATAGCTAGTAGCTAGATGGCTTCTTCTCTCTCTTTGCTCTTCAATACCATGTTCTTCATGATCTTCATGGAGATCTATCCGATGTAATACTCTTTTGCGGTGTGTTTGTCGAGATCCGATGAATTGTGGGTTTATGTTTAGATTATCTATGAATATTATTTGAGTCTTTTCTGAATTCTTATATGCATGATTTCATATCTTTGCAAGTCTCTTCGAGTTATTGGTTTGGTTTGGCCAACTAGATTGGTAATTCTTGCAATGGGAGAAGTGCTTAGTTTTGGGTTCAATCTTGCGGTGTCCTCACCCAGTGACATAGTAGGGGTAGCGAGGCACGTATTGTATTGTTGCCATCGAGGATAAAAAGATGGGGTTTTCATCATATTGCTTGAGTTTATCCCTCTACATCATGTCATCTTACCTAATGCGTTACTCTGTTCTTCATGAACTTAATACTCTAGATGCAGGCAGGAGTCGGTCGATGTGTGGAGTAATAGTAGTAGATGCAGAATCGTTTCGGTCTACTTGACACGGATGTGATGCCTATATGCATAATCATTGCCTTGGATATTTCCATAATTATTCGCTTTTCTATCAATTGCTCGACAGTAATTTGTCCATCCACCGTAATACTTGCCATCATGAGAGAAGCCTCTAGTGAAACATATGGCCCCCGGGTCTATTTTCCATCTTATACTTTCAGATCTAAAACCAAAAATACCAAAAATATCTTGCTGCAATCTTTTTACTTTTGTTTTACTTTCCGTTCAAGCAATCTATTCTATCTATCTCTATTAGATCTCATCCTTGCAAGTAACCGTGAAGGGATTGACAACCCCTTTATAGCGTTGGGTGCAAGTGTTTGATTCTTTGTGTAGGTACACCTATTGGGGACTTGCTTGTATCTCCTACTGGATTGATACCTTGGTTCTCAACAACTGAGGGAAATACTTATCTACTTTGCTGCATCATCCGTTCCTCTTCACGGAAACCAACGCATGCTCGAGAAGTAGCACACGCCGTCGTGCTGTCGGAGCTCTCCCTCAACTTCTCCTCCCCCCTTGCTGGATCAAGAAGGAGGAGACGTCCCCGGGCTGTACGTGTGTTGAACGCGGAGGCGCCGTCCGTTCGGCGCTTGGATCGGATCTTCCGCGATTTGAATCGCCGCGAGTACGACTCCATCAACCGCGTTCTTTGCAACGCTTCCGCTTAGCGATCTTCAAGGGTATGAAGATGCACTCCCTCTCTCTCGTTGCTAGCATCTCCTAGATTGATCTTGGTGACACGTAGGAAAATTTTGAATTATTACTACGTTCCCCAACACGAACACAGTCCGGCGTTGGAGCTCGGCTGCAAAAAGATACCTCGGATACAGTCCGGCGTTGGAGCTCGGACATAGTCCGGCGTTGGAGCTCGGCTATAAAAAGACACCTCAGATGCAGTTCGGCGTTGGAGCTCGGACGCAAGAGGACACCGCCGCACGAGAAACCCTTTAAACCCGAGGTGTGGCGTAAAAAATAATAAGGCATTGATAAAGGTGTTGGAAATATGCCCTAGAGGCAATAATAAATTGGTTATTATTATATTTCCTTGTTCATGATAATCGTTTATTATCCATGCTATAATTGTATTGATTGGAAACTCAAATACATGTGTGGGTACATAGACAACACTGTGTCCCTAGTAAGCCTCTAGTTGACTAGCTCGTTGATCAAAGATGGTTAAGGTTTCCTAGCCATTGACATGAGATGTCATTTGATAACGGGATCACATCATTAGGAGAATGATGTGATGGACAAGACCCAAACTGTAAACGTAGCATTTGATCGTGTCAGTTTATTGCTATTGTTTTCTGCATGTCAAGTATCTGTTCCTTTGACCATGAGATCATGCAACTCACTGACACCAGAGGAATACCTTGTGTGTATCAAACGTCGCAACGTAACTGGGTGACTATAAAGGTGCTCTACAGGTATCTCCGAGGGTGTCTGTTGGGTTGGCATGGATCAAGACTGGGATTTGTTACTCCGTGTGACGGAGAGGTATCTCAGGGCCCACTCGGTAATACAACATCACATTGAGCCTTGCAAGCAAAGTGACTAAAGAGTTAGCCACATGATCTTGTATTACGGAACGAGTAAAGAGACTTGCCGGTAACGAGATTGAACTAGGTATAGTGATACCGACGATCGAATCTCGGGCAAGTAACATACCGAAGAACAAAGGGAACAGCATACGGGATTGACTGAATCCTTGACATAGAGGTTCGACCGATAAAGATCTTCGTAGAATATGTAGGAGCCAATATGGGCATCCAGGTCCCGCTATTGGTTATTGATCGTAGAGGTGTCTCGGTCATGTCTACATAGTTCTCGAACCCGCAGGGTCTACACACTTAACGTTTGGTGACGATTAGTATAGTTGAGTTATTTTGTTGATGACCGAAGGTTGTTCGGAGTCCCGGATAAGATCCCGGACATGACGAGGATCTCCGGAATAGTCCGGAGGTAAAGATTGATATATGTGATAATAGTGTTTTGATCTCCGGAAGAGTTCCGGAGTTCACCGGAAGGGGTTCCGGATGTTTACCGAAGTGTTCGGGTGCAGCAACACTTTATATGGGCCAAGGGATAAAAGCCCACGAGGTATTGGAAAGTGCAAAAGTAGTTTTGCTGCCGCGTAAGCGGTACTACCGCTTGGTGAAGCGGTACTACCGCCCGAGCGGTACTACCGCTTGGTGAAGCGGTACTACCGCCCGAGCGGTACTACCGCTTGTGTGAAGCGGTACTACCGCTTGTGCGCGGCTGTGCACGGTTCGGCAGGGATCCGAGTTGGACTCTTTCCCTGCGGGCCAAACCGACCTTGTGCGGGCAAAACCGACCCGGAGGAGGCTTTTACTCCAAGTTTAGACCCCAAGGCTCAACATATAAATAGAGGGGCAGGTCTAGCACACGAGAAACATCAAGATTTCCCCAAGCCGTGTGCGGCAACCCTAACCCTCTAGTTCCTCCGTCATAATCTCCGTAGCGCTTGGCGAAGCCCTGCAGAGATTGTTCCTCACCACCATCACCACGCCGTCGTGCTGCTGGAACTCAACCACTACTTCACCATCGCTCGCTGGATCGAGGAGGTGAAGGCGTCATCAAGCCGTACGTGTGTTGAACGCGGAGGTGCCGTCCGTTCGGCGCTAGTTCGTGATCGGATCGAGGGACGACTTGCGATTTGGATCGCGGAGACGTTCGACTACATCAACCGCGTTTCTTAAACGCTTCCGCTTAGCGATCTACAAGGGTATGTAGATTCACTCTCCCTCTCGTAGATGCTCATCACCATGGATAGATCTTGTGTGTGCGTAGGAAAATTTTTGTTTCCCATGCAACGTTCCCCATCAGTGGCATCATGAGCTAGGTCTATGCGTAGATGAGATCTCGAGTAGAACACAAACGAGTTGTGGGCGTGGGTGTATACATATTGCTTGCCGTTACTAGTTGATATTTGATTCGGCGGTACTGTGAGATGAAGCGGCCCGGACCGACATTACGCGTACACTTACGCGAGACAGGTTCCTTCAACTGACATGTAACTTCGTTGCATAAAGATGGCTAGCGGGTGTCTGTCTCTCTCACTTTAGTTGAATCGATTTCAATGAAGAGGGTTCTTTTAGAAGATCAAAAAGCAATCACTACACCACGTTGTGGTTTTGCGTAGGTAAGAACGGTTCTTGCAAACCCGTAGCAGCCTCGTAAAATTTGCAACAACAATTAGAGGACGTCTAACTTGTTTTTGCCGGGTATGTTGTGATGTGATATGGCCAATTACATGATGAGATATATGTGATGTATGAGATGATCATGTGTTGTATAGAATATCACGACTTGCATGTCGATGAATACGGCAACTGGCAGGAGCCATAGAGTTGTCTTTAATTATTGTATGACCTGCGTGTCAATCATTAAGCGCTATGTAATTCTTTACTTTATCGCTAAACGTTAGCAATAGTCGTGGAAGCAACAGTCGGCGCGACAACCTTATGGCGACACGTTGATGGAGATCATGGTGTCATGCCGGTGACGATGGAGATCATGCCGGTGCTTTGGAGATGGAGATCAAAAGCACAAGTTCATGGCCATATCATGCCACTTATGATTTGCATGTGATGTTAATCTTTTTATGCATCTTATTTTGCTTAGGACGACGGTAGCATTATAAGGTGATCCCTCACTTAAATTTCAAGATAAATTGTGTTCTCCCCAAGTGTGCACCGTTGCGAAAGTTCGTTGTTTCGAGACACGCCGTGATGATCGGGTGTGATAGACTCTACGTTCACATACAACGGGTGTAAGCCATATTGCACGTGCGGAAACACTCGGGTTAAACTTGACTAGCCTAGCATGTACAGACATGGCCTCGGAACACAAGAGACCGAAAGGTCGAACATGAGTCATATAGTAGATATGATCAACATGAAGATGTTCACCATTGAAACCACCTCAACTCACGTGATGATCGGACTTGAGTTGGTGGATTTGGATCATGTCACACTCGAATGACCGGAGGGATGTCAATTTGAGTGGGAGTTTTTAAGTAATATGATTAACTAAACTCATTATCTAGAACAATAGTCTAAGTTGTCTTTGCTATATTTATGTTGTAGATCATGGCTCGCGCAGTAGCACCCCTGAATTTTAATGCGTTCCTAGAGAAAGCTAAGTTGAAAGATGATGGAAGTAACTTTGTGGACTGGGCCCGTAATCTAAGGATTATCCTTACGGCTTCCCAGAAGGCTTATGTCCTTGATGCACCGCTTGGTGATCCACCCGCTCCAGTTGAGTCTCTAGACGTTGTGAACGCCTGGCAGGCTCGTTCTGATGATTACTCAATAGTTCAATGTGCAATGTTGTATGGCTTAGAACCGGGACTTCAAAGATGTTTTGAACGTCATGGAGCATATGAGATGTTCCAGGAGTTGAAGTTTATCTTTCAGAAGAATGCCCGGATCGAGAGATATGAGATCTCCGATAAATTCTATGCTTGCAAGATGGAGGAGAACGGGTCTATCAGTGATCACGTGCTCAGAATGTCTGGGTACTCCACCCGTCTGGCTGAGTTAGGGATGCCCCTTCCGCCAGAGGCTATCACTGACAGAGTTCTTCAATCATTGCCACCTAGCTACAAGAGCTTCGTGTTGAACTATAACATGCACGGGATGAACAAGTCAGTCGCCGAGCTGTTTGCGATGCTGAAAGCCGCTGAGTCTGAAATTCAGAAGGAGCATCAAGTGTTGATGGTCAATAAAACCACTAGTTTCAAGAAAAATGGCAAGGGTAAGAAGGGTAACTCCAAGAAGAGTGGCAAAGCAGTTGCTCCTCTCGTGAAGAAACCCAAGGCTGGACCCAAACCAGAAACTGTGTGTTTTCATTGCAAGGGAACTGGACACTGGAAGCGGAATTGCCCCAAGTATTTGGCTGACAAGAAGGCGGCCAACAACAAACAAGGTATATATGATATACATGTTATTGATGTGTACCTTACCAACTCTCGTTGTAGTGCCTGGGTATTTGATACCGGTGCGGTTGCTCATATTTGCAACTCAAAACAGGAACTGCGGAATAGACGGAGGCTGGCAAAGGACGAAGTGACGATGCGCGTGGGAAATGGTTCCAAGGTTGATGTGATCGCCGTCGGCACGCTCGCTCTTCGATTACCGTCGGGATTAGTGATGAACCTAAATAAGTGTTATTTGGTGCCTGCGTTAAGCATGAACATTATATCTGGATCTTGTTTATTGCAAGACGGTTACTCATTTAAATCAGAGAATAATGGTTGTTCTATTTATATGAGTAATATCTTTTATGGTCATGCACCCAATGTGAGGGGTTTATTCTTATTGAATCTCGATAGTAATGATACACATGTTCATAACATTGATGCCAAAAGATGTAGAATTGATAATGATAATACCACTTTCTTGTGGCACTGCCGTTTAGGTCATATTGGCGTAAAACGCATGAAGAAGCTCCATGCTGATGGACTTTTGGAGTCACTTGATTTTGAATCACTTGACACATGTGAGCCATGCCTCATGGGCAAGATGACTAAAACGCCGTTCTCTGGAACAATGGAACGGGCAAGTGACTTATTGGAAATCATACATACTGATGTGTGTGGTCCGATGAGTATTGAGGCGCGCGGTGGTTATCGTTACTTTCTCACCTTCACTGATGACTTAAGTAGATATGGGTATATTTACTTAATGAAACATAAGTCTGAAACATTTGAAAAGTTCAAACAATTTCAGAGTGAAGTTGAGAATCATCGTAACAAGAAGATTAAATTCCTACGATCTGATCGAGGAGGAGAATATCTGAGTTATGAGTTTGGCAGTCACTTAAGACAGTGTGGAATTGTTTCACAATTGACACCGCCTGGAACACCACAGCGTAATGGTGTGTCCGAACGTCGTAATCGAACCCTATTGGATATGGTGCGATCTATGATGTCTCTTGCCGATTTGCCACTATCGTTTTGGGGGTATGCATTAGAGACAGCTGCATTCACTTTAAATAGGGCACCATCGAAATCCGTTGAGACGACGCCATATGAACTTTGGTTTGGCAAGAAGCCAAAGCTGTCGTTTCTTAAAGTTTGGGGATGTGATGCTTATGTCAAAAAGCTTCAGCCTGAAAAGCTGGAACCCAAAGCGGAGAAATGCGTCTTCATAGGATACCCAAAAGAGACAGTTGGGTATACCTTCTACCTCAGATCCGAAGGCAAAGTGTTTGTCGCTAAAAACGGAACATTTCTTGAGAAAGAGTTTCTCTCGAAAGAATTGAGTGGGAGGAAGATAGAACTTGATGAGGTTGTTGAACCTTTACTTCAACCTGAGAGTAGCGCAGCGCAGAAAGTTGTTTCTGTGGAGCCTACATTAGCTGAAGAGGAAGTTAATGATGATGATCATGAAGCTTTGGATCAAGTTGCTATCGAACCTCGTAGGTCGACAAGAACGCGTACTGCTCCTGAGTGGTACGGCAACCCTGTCTTAGAGGTCATGTTGTTAGACAACGATGAACCTACGAGCTATGGAGAAGCGATGATGGGCCCGGATTCCGAGAAGTGGTTAGAGGCCATGAAATCCGAGATGGGATCCATGTATGAAAACAAAGTATGGACTTTGGAAGTATTACCTGAAGGGCGTAAGGCCATTCAGAACAAATGGATCTTTAAGAGGAAGACAGACGCGGACGGTAATGTCACCGTCTATAAAGCTCGACTTGTGGCAAAGGGTTTTTCACAAGTTCAAGGAGTTGACTACGATGAGACCTTCTCACCCGTAGCGATGCTTAAGTCCGTCAGAATCATGTTAGCAATAGCTGCCTTTTTCGATTATGAAATTTGGCAGATGGATGTCAAAACAGCGTTCCTTAACGGTTTCCTTAAGGAAGAGTTGTATATGATGCAACCAGAAGGTTTTGTCGATCCAGAGAATGCTGACAAAGTTTGCAAACTCCAGCGATCCATTTATGGACTGGTGCAAGCATCTCGGAGTTGGAATCTTCGTTTTGATGAGGTGATCAAAGCGTTCGAGTTTATACAAGTTTACGGAGAAGCTTGTATTTACAAGAAAGTGAGTGGGAGCTCTATAGCGTTTCTAATATTATATGTGGATGACATATTACTGATTGGAAACAATATAGAAATGCTGGAAAGCGTGAAGGAATATTTGAACAAGAGTTTTTCAATGAAGGACCTAGGAGAAGTTGCTTTCATATTAGGCATCAAGATCTATAGAGATAGATCGAGACGCTTAATAGGACTTTCACAAATCACATACCTTGACAAAGTTTTGAAGAAGTTCAAAATGGATCAGTCCAAGAAGGGGTTCTTGCCTGTATTGCAAGGTGTGAAGTTGAGTAAGACTCAATGCCCAGTGACTGCAGAAGATAGAGAAAAGATGAGTGTCATCCCCTATGCTTCAGCCATAGGCTCTATCATGTATGCAATGCTGTGCACAAGACCCGATGTCAGCCTTGCCATAAGTATGGTCGGAAGGTTTCAAGGTGATCCAAGAATGGAACACTGGACGGCGGTCAAGAATATCCTGAAGTACCTGAAAAGGACTAAGGACATGTTTCTCGTTTATGGAGGTGATCAAGAGCTCGTCGTAAAGGGTTACGTCGATGCAAGCTTTGACACTGATCCGGATGACTCAAAGTCGCAAACCGGATACGTATTTATTCTTAATGGGGGTGCGGTTAGCTGGTGCAGTTCCAAGCAAAGCGTGGTAGCAGATTCTACATGCGAAGCAGAGTACATCGCAGCCTCGGAGGCGGCGAAGGAAGGTGTCTGGATGAAGGAGTTCATGACAGATCTTGGAGTAGTGCCTAGTGCACTTAACCCAATGACTCTGTTTTGTGATAATACTGGTGCCATTGCTCTAGCCAAGGAACCAAGATTTCACAAGAGGACCAGACACATAAAGCGACGCTTCAATTCCATCCGCGATTACATCAAGGAGGACGACATAAATATTTGCAAAGTACACACGGATCTAAATGTTGCAGATCCGATGACTAAACCTCTTCCAAGGGCTAAACATGAACAACACCAGAACTGCATGGGTGTTCGATTCATTACAATGTAAATCACATAGTGATGTGAACTAGATTATTGACTCTAGTGCAAGTGGGAGACTGTTGGAAATATGCCCTAGAGGCAATAATAAATTGGTTATTATTATATTTCCTTGTTCATGATAATCGTTTATTATCCATGCTATAATTGTATTGATTGGAAACTCAAATACATGTGTGGGTACATAGACAACACTGTGTCCCTAGTAAGCCTCTAGTTGACTAGCTCGTTGATCAAAGATGGTTAAGGTTTCCTAGCCATTGACATGAGATGTCATTTGATAACGGGATCACATCATTAGGAGAATGATGTGATGGACAAGACCCAAACTGTAAACGTAGCATTTGATCGTGTCAGTTTATTGCTATTGTTTTCTGCATGTCAAGTATCTGTTCCTTTGACCATGAGATCATGCAACTCACTGACACCGGAGGAATACCTTGTGTGTATCAAACGTCGCAACGTAACTGGGTGACTATAAAGGTGCTCTACAGGTATCTCCGAGGGTGTCTGTTGGGTTGGCATGGATCAAGACTGGGATTTGTTACTCCGTGTGACGGAGAGGTATCTCAGGGCCCACTCGGTAATACAACATCACATTGAGCCTTGCAAGCAAAGTGACTAAAGAGTTAGCCACAGGATCTTGTATTACGGAACGAGTAAAGAGACTTGCCGGTAACGAGACTGAACTAGGTATAGTGATACCGACGATCGAATCTCGGGCAAGTAACATACCGAAGAACAAAGGGAACAGCATACGGGATTGACTGAATCCTTGACATAGAGGTTCGACCGATAAAGATCTTCGTAGAATATGTAGGAGCCAATATGGGCATCCAGGTCCCGCTATTGGTTATTGATCGTAGAAGTGTCTCGGTCATGTCTACATAGTTCTCGAACCCGCAGGGTCTACACACTTAACGTTTGGTGACGATTAGTATAGTTGAGTTATTTTGTTGGTGACCGAAGGTTGTTCGGAGTCCCGGATAAGATCCCGGACATGACGAGGATCTCCGGAATAGTCCGGAGGTAAAGATTGATATATGTGATAATAGTGTTTTGATCTCCGGAAGAGTTCCGGAGTTCACCGGAAGGGGTTCCGGATGTTTACCGAAGTGTTCGGGTGCAGCAACACTTTATATGGGCCAAGGGATAAAAGCCCACGAGGTATTGGAAAGTGCAAAAGTAGTTTTGCTGCCGCGTAAGCGGTACTACCGCTTGGTGAAGCGGTACTACCGCCCGAGCGGTACTACCGCTTGTGTGAAGCGGTACTACCGCCCAAGCGGTACTACCGCTTGTGTGAAGCGGTACTACCGCTTGTGCGCGGCTGTGCACGGTTCGGCAGGGATCCGAGTTGGACTCTTTCCCTGCGGGCCAAACCGACCTTGTGCGGGCAAAACCGACCCGGAGGAGGCTTTTACTCCAAGTTTAGACCCCAAGGCTCAACATATAAATAGAGGGGCAGGGCTAGCACACGAGATACATCAAGATTTCCCCAAGCCGTGTGCGGCAACCCTAACCCTCTAGTTCCTCCGTCATAATCTCCGTAGCGCTTGGCGAAGCCCTGCAGAGATTGTTCCTCACCACCATCACCACGCCGTCGTGCTGCTGGAACTCAACCACTACTTCACCATCGCTCGCTGGATCGAGGAGGTGAAGGCGTCATCAAGCCGTACGTGTGTTGAACGCGGAGGTGCCGTCCGTTCGGCGCTAGTTCGTGATCGGATCGAGGGACGACTTGCGATTTGGATCGCGGAGACGTTCGACTACATCAACCGCGTTTCTTAAACGCTTCCGCTTAGCGATCTACAAGGGTATGTAGATTCACTCTCCCTCTCGTAGATGCTCATCACCATGGATAGATCTTGTGTGTGCGTAGGAAAATTTTTGTTTCCCATGCAACGTTCCCCAACAAAAGGCCGATAACTTAAAGGGGCTCCTCGGATGCTCGACGTGTGAACTCTTCAGATTCAGCTCGGCGATCCTCAAGATCAGACATGGGAAGATATTTGTTGAACCAGTTTTCAAGACCGACGACCGAAGACAAAGAACTGTTCGGAAGAACCGAGGAGCATCCCCAACTTGAAGACCGGTTCAGGGGGCTACTGATGGAGTCCTGGACTAGGGGGTACTCACCACGTCGTCTCCCGACCAGTGGGTCAGGCCGAGGACCCCCAGGGCGATTCACTAATGGGCCACTTCGGGCAGCCCATGCCGAATACAAGGAGGATTCCACAAGACTTGGCGCACAAGACAAGGACTCCTCTAAACCCTAGGCCTACGGTGCATATATAAACCGAGGCCAGGCTAGTCAATAGATCAATATATTACATCTCATAATCTCGTGGTAGATACATGTACTATGTACAACACCCCATATGAATACAATCAAAAGCAGGACGTAGGGTATTATCTCTTCGAGAGAGACCGAACCTGGGTAAAATCATGTGTCCGTGTTACCATCGCTCCAAGACGCCTAGCTTAGGACCCCTACTACGAGATATGCCGGATTTGACACCGACAGTAGGTGCGACCGTGGGTTCTTGATAAGCCGCCGCAGTCGCCAGAGCCGCCGCCTCTCGCTGTGCTCTTGCCCGATCCACCAGCGCCTGAGCATCCAGAGCCGCCCGATCAACTCGCGGCGGGTTCCGATGTCGGTCACTACTGGAAACCGCCGGCGACTCATAACGCCGGCTGTAGCTGCGGCTGGGGATGGGGGTTGAGTGAACGCGGCTCCGGCTGTAAGTATATTTCTCCTGCTGGGCCACCGCCGTCTGCAGGTATCCGATGGCGTTCCGCACCTCTTCTGCGAAAGGCGCCTCATCGGGGATGGGGATTGTACCAAGCCTGGTTGCCGCTGCCACCATGTTCTCCGCCGGGTTAGAATAATGACCCGGTGGCGTCGGAAAAGACTGCGGTGGGGTCTGGTTCCGGCGGGGCGGGTCTGGTTGCAGATGCTGAACCGCCGCCCGGCTTCCAGGTACTTCCGTCGTCCGGGTTACGGTCAGAGGCACATTCCGTCCCGTCCCTGGCGTGTTAAAAAGATTTCTGGGTTCATACTGATCCAGCAAACGGGATTGATGCCTCATCCGATAAACCGCCGCTGCAGACTGCTGCTCTAGCTCAAGGCGAAAAGCATCCGCCCTAAGGCGCTCTGCCTCAGCATCCATCTGAGCCTTCAGCGCATTGATTTCCTGTTGGACCCCGGCCATCTGGTTCTTCATCCTCGTGATATCCGTATTACGGGCTGCTTGGTTTTCAGCAGTGACCTCGTTTTCCATCAGAGCTGTAAGCTCGTTCATCAGATCCAGAAGAACTTGAGCCGGCGGCCTGCCAGCTCCAGATCCGGTCGCACCGGCAGCTGTGCTGCTAGGGGCCGGCGCTGAACCCGCCATGAAGACAGCAGCGCGGTTCGGCGGCTCGTAATCTTCCGGCTCATGATATTCTGACTCGGGGTAATCCTCGACGTAGCCCCCAAGCCCGCCGTTGTGAAGCTGATAGATTGATTCCGTCTCTCCGCTCGAGGATCCGTCCTCTGAGCAGATGAGAGTTTCCTCCCTCGACACGGAACCTTCAAGCTCCATGCCCTGGGTGAAGCCGACGAAGACATGCTTTCTGCCCGGGTTAACACGGGCGGGTTGCACGCGTCGGGCCGGCTCGACGATGTCGGTGCAGATGTCCGGCCCGGGTTTAGATCCGCCGATCTTGCCGATGAAGAAGTGAATTCCACCGAAGGGGACCTGATACCCGTACTCGATTGAGTCGGCCTTGGGGCCCCAGCCGGCGTCGTCGATGTAGAGCTTGCCGCGGCGACTCTTGGTCATCCTGCCAACGGCGTATCCCTCGATCCCTGGGAGAGAACCCTTCGAGAACTCCACACCACCGAGTGCTAGCCCCACGGTGGGCGCTAACTGTCATGGTTTTGTCACGGCAGATGTCCTCGTGAAAGGACTTAGGTTCGAGGCCATCGCTAGGCTGAGCTCAAAGGGGTTGATCGGAATCGAGAGACAAGAGTTACCCAGGTTCGGCCCCTCGGAAAGAGGTAAAAGCCTACGTCCTGCTTTGTGTTGTATTGATTGGGTATCGATTACAAGGGAGCGAGTTCGCTTGACCTAGTTCTCGATCAGTTGTTTTGTGGCCTAAGCCGCCCAGGTAACCCGCCCTTATATGCACGGGTCAAGGCCCTGAGCTTACAAGAGTCCGGGCCGGGTTATACTTGACCACCGACCTCGCCTCTAACTTTACATACCTTATCTAACAAGTCGCCTCCGGCGGCTCAAGCCCGCCGGGTTACATCCTGTCTTCTGGCTCTGGGCCTCCTGGCCCATTGAATAAGCTTACTCCTAATCTCGTCGTAAGTTCCGGAAGTAATCCTATTATTTTCTACATTTATATGTGGGTAAATTTGATTTCATAACTTTGATTGATTTTTATTTTGCAGAGAATTGCTTGATCTATAGTACCGGGTCGGCTAGTAGTTTCCCTGAGTATGTCGTTGAGGTATGCTTTTTAGCTAGTCCTAAAATTCGTCCCCTAGATCAATTTTTGTTTTATTAAAACAACTATTTTCTCTTTTTTAGGATCTCACGAGCTGCTCCTGTTTTTGTTTTAGCTTGAAATTAAACCACTATAAGCTGATTCGATGAGCGTGTTGCTTCAACATATTTAAGTGGACTAGACTATGGTAGGAAAATCACTGCAATAGAAGTATTTGAGATGATTTAATCACTCCTTGATCACAATGATGTAATACAGGGCCCACTAGCATTACTGTTAAGTTGTTGCATGTCGTAGGGTAATTGACAGATGCTCCCTCCGTCCCATAATATAAGATCGTTTTGCCAGCTAAAACAGCTTGCAAAACGATCTTATGTTATGGGACGGAGGGTGTATGTGTTGATTGATTTTGTGAACTTGTTGCAATTATTTGTAGTTTAGTTTTTAATGCTGGTTGGTGTTCTTTTTTACTCACATTATTGTTCATTAGCTGTAGCCTCCAATTGTAATGCTGCCAATGCATGTATCATTTGCACTTCTCGCACCTGCTGTTATTCCCGCGCCTGCTGTTATTCTCACACTTCTCATCTTCTGTCTGGCATCTTCTATATTGTTCTCCACTTTTGAGAGGCCCCAGCTATAGGTTATGGCTGAGCAGAGGAGAGGCATTGCAGGGTTATGATTTTTTTTTAGGATAAGTTGCTGCTTTATTTAACTAGAAAGAATAGTCTGGGACCTCATCAGAGACCACCCCTAAGATAAAATCTGGTGGCACCATCAGCCACACCTTACATAATTCTTCTCCTAGACCTACCTTTGCTAATTTATGAGCAGCAGCATTTGCTGACCGACTAACCCACGTCACCCTCGCCTCCTGAAAAGAAAGTAAGCTTTTGATCTCTTCAGTCCTTGGTCCCGCCGCTGCCAAGTTCTTCCCTGGGTCGCTAAGCATAGCTGCTACAGACTTGTTGTCTGTCTCTAAATGAAGCTTCTGAACATTGATTTCAGCAGCCAATTGCACAGCGAGTTTGCACTAAGGTTTCTACATCTTCCGGGTCAGTTGCATGTTGAAATACGTGGCATGCAGCAGCTCTAAAATTCCCATCCTTTTCTCGCAAAATCACCCCGCCATCGCCTCTGTCACCATGTTTGGAGGTGGCTCCGTCAGAGGCTGTAACCCAACCTTCTTCGGGCGCAGCCCACCGCTGCTCCACCTTGGTCTTGACAATCGGCGGGATCTTCTTATGCACTGTCTGCCACTCGTGTAGATAGGCCACGACCGTGTTCACTATTTCATGTGGTTCAGCAATCCTTTTTCCATCCTTTGTCTCATTCCGGGCCTGCCAGAGCGCATACCATGCCTGTACCATCGCCTCCCTATCCTCTGCTGTAGCATCCGCAAACCACTCTAGCAGCCATCTTGAAAGTGCACTCAAGGAGTCAGCCTTGCTCGGTGGGATCGCTACTGAAACTCCCTTTTCCGAATGCAACAGTTTCCAGAATAAAACCGAGTGTGGGCATGCCCAAAAGCGATGATAGAGTGATTCCTCTAGTCCGCACGCCACACAGAACACACCTGCTTTGATTCATCGTCGATGTAGCTCAGCTCCGACTGCTAGTCTGTTTCTCATGATCCTCCACATGTGTATCTTTGCCTTATTTGGAGCGCAGGTGTCCCACAAACCCAGCCACCCCTTTGTTGAAGAACAGAGGAGGAAGGTCCCAGCCGTTCGGCCTTCACACTGTTCAACATCATCTTTAGATGATAGGCTGACCGTACAGTAAACTGTCCACTCTTTGTATAATTCCATGCTAGGTAATCCTCCGTGCCTGGTCCGCCTATCGCTGTATGCTTGATATGTGAGGCATCATCCTGTGAGAACATGCGCTCAACACGCTCCATATTCCATGCAGTACCATGTGGTGTCATGAAGTACTAACCTTCGTAACTCCATGCGCAAACTCTTGACCAAGTGGTCTCAGACTTCCTTTCCTCGGAATCCAACTATCATGGTGAATGTTAATTTTGGATCCGTCCCCTATGCACCAAATTGTACCTTCTCTCAACAGGTCACGGCCATATAGTATACTGCGAAACGTGTACGAGGCCCCCGATGGGCATGTTGCATTCATGATTGTTTCCTCCTTGAAATATCTTGCTTTGAGCACCCTAGCACAAAGAGAAGATGGTACCTGTAAAATCCTCCACGCCTGTAGCCAAAAGAGCTTGATTAAAAGCAGCCGGGTGTTTAGCCAAAAGAGCTTGATTAAAAGCAGCCGGGTCTAGATGGCTGTAGGAGGAATAATAAATGTCTAGAATCTGAGTGCTGGCTATGCGGAATGAGAAATGTCTAGTTTTGTCCTGTTTTAATGCTGATTGATGTTATCTTTTACTAATTGATTCTCTGATGTTACTTGTTTGAGTTCCTTCAAATAATTCGTTATTTTGTAGAGGAACGGTTCCTTGCACATGGCAACGCTTTCGGAAAGAACTGTGTTCGCCTACGATATAGACAGCACTATGATAGTCCCTTCTTTAGCCAGGTACCTAGTTTTTTTTCCTTTTACCTTTGATTTTCTATTTTTATAATTTTGTGTCATGTGATATAGGTTCGCGAACCTCTTCATCGAACCAAGTTTCCGTAAAAGCACGATTGATGCGCTTGTGGGAGGAACACTGCAGCTGGGTATTCATGTGACACTTATGTTTTTTGTGAGTTAATCAATTTTGAAATTCTGATCCACTTTGGTTTCTCTCTGTAGGACTAGATCAGGAAGTCAACATATGTCCAGTAAATCAGGTATTTTTAAGGGTTACAATAAATTCAGTGTAATTAATGGCTGTGTTTGTATTGTGATCTGTTCTTCTATGATAATGTGTATTAACAGCTAAACAGATACCTATCTGAAGATAGTGCTTACCGCCGATTCCGGACTGGTTTGTCCAATCGTTTTTCCTGTCTGACCTAATTTTTTAGCAATTTGATTTGAGCTCATTGAGATATTATATGTAGACAATTGGGTTACTGTGGTTGCGGAAGCTGAGAAGAGTGATCTGAACATTGTTAAGGAGATTGGCAATTTCTTTACATCATATTACTGTGCCAGTCGCATGAGTTTAGTAATCTATGGGCAAGGTTTGCGCCAAACTGTCCCCCTTTTTTATACATGCAGGTTTTCTACTTCTGACATATGCTTTATATGAACACTTTATAACTCTTGTATTTTCAGAGTCTCTTGACAGCTTGCAATCCATTGTCGAAGCAAATTTTAATTCCATCCGCAACTCTCAGTGTGAGCCTGTTGCTGCTCCCAACAACCTGTGGGATCCCAGTTCTCTTCAGGTTTGGTATTTAGTGTACCTTTTTTTATTGATTATAAGGAATAATAGAAAATTGTTGACGTGTTCATATGTCATATGACACTGCAGATTAGGGTTAAAGCAGCCCCTGCAAATGTACCTCAGTCCTTGAGGTTACAATGGCCCGTTACTCGCAACATCCAGAAACAGGAACAGGTTGATGCGCTTAGATACCTCGTTCATGTTTTCAGATCAGAAGACAGTGACTCACTTTCTAGCCGATTGAAGAACTTAGGTAAATTTTGTTGTTATTTAGGCTTTATCTAGATAACATTATTTATCCATTTTTTAATCTGTGGATGTCTAACTTCTTGGTTAGAGTGGAGCTCGGGTTATCAAGCTGGTGAAACCGATAGTAACTCAAACTTTTCAGTCTTCTTTATCCACGTGGAGCTCACCCAGCAGGGCCAGGGTTGGTTTTATTTTTTCTGGATTATTTGGACTTTGTAACTTTAATATATGTTTGAAACCTGATCCTTGATTACTGATGACAGGGCACTGTGATGAAATATGTGGTCTTGTGTTCAATTACATCAAAAAGTTAAAAAAGTTCAAGCCAAGAAAATATATATTCACAGAGGTAAATATGGTGCAGCATTACCTTCTTTTTTCATATAACATCAATCTTATGCAGTCTAGGAAGATTTGTTTTTATCGCCGTAGAAGCCAACACATTTAAAACGAACTGCTTACATTTTTGTTACTCATGATTGAATTAAACAAACGAGTACAGCGTAGGAAGTTTTGTTTTCCGTCAAAGAGCCTTCACCTGTAAAATCATCTTATGATTTTGCATATATTTTAATTTTTATCCCACTTGATTAATGGGTTGTCTTTTGTTCTCTGTTGGATTAAAGCTCGAAGAAATTTCCAAAGAGCACTTCAATAAGGGCTTGTTTGAAACACCTATGAGTGACGTTGATAAGATATCGTCAAATATACTGGTATTCTATCATGTCCTTGAATTTATGCAAAATAACTTTTATATAGTCCTTGATGTGCTGTCTACCTTACCCTTATTGCAGTTGTACCCTATGCAAAAGTGGTTGATTGGCTCGGCAGTGCCATCAACCTACATTGTTACAGAAATCCAGTCACTTTGGAAGATGATAAGTCTTGATAAAGTCCGGTATGTTCTCAAAGCATCACAGTACAAGCTTAGTGGGAGTTTAGAATAATGACAATATATTATATTTCCTTTTAGAATCTTCTGGATATCAGACTCATTCTCAGAGCAAGGAACAGTAACTGAGCCTGTATTTGCAACGCCATATTCAGTAGAAAAACTTAATGATCTTACTCTCAAGGTTTGTTTTGTCACATTTATCAGTTGGCTTTCATTTATACGTGTCATAATGTACACTTTATTTACAGGATTGGATGAAGTTGTCTGCTGACGAGGATCCCTTGAAGTCTAATGCTGCTAAAACTGTTCGAAAGGTAACCAGTAACCAACTGTTCCTCTTTTTAGCATATTCATGCCGTGGTCACTTGAGCCTGATACAATGTTGTTTGCTGTACTTATTTGCAGTCTTCTGCCGATGTTGACTCTGTGCCCATGAGAGAAACAAGACAGAGAAGTCGCATAGTGGTAAGACCCAGGATTTTGTGAAACTATAATTATGTCATGTTTGCTGTACATCCGTCTATGTACTGTTTTCTAGCACATCGTGCGTTTTTTGAAACTATAATTATGTCAATGTTTGCTGTTCTTTGACGTCTTGTCTGCATTTATCTTCTGTAGACGACCTCCTGTAGATCACAACAAGTGCCAACAAGTATTTTTGTTGGCGCTGAAGTGGTAATGTCTGTTTCCCTTGCACTGTTTATCACACTAATTGCGAACCAACTTGTGTCAATTGTTTTAATGTAATAGGCTGATGAATTAATCACTGACATGCTTGTAAATTGTAATGTAGGATTCCCGCGTATGCATTATATATGATGAGCAGATGATGTGTCACAGACCTCCTTCATTTCATTATGAACGCCCAGAGAGAATTCGTGCCATAATGCATGGACTTAAAGCAGATGGACTGTTGCAGAGGTTCATTTTTAACCCAATTTGTGAAATTATAAAAGTATTCTTTTTCCAGGCTGAATAATTTTGCTGTGCGGGTAGGTGTGCTCTGTATGGATCAGAACGTGCGAGTTTAAAGCACCTTGCTGATGTTCATACCGATGATCATATCATAAGCATTATAAAGGAAACAATTGCAAACAACATTAAAGGGAATGAAGATATGTACTTTGGCAAAGGCTCTGAAAATGCAATAATGAAGGCAGCCGGTGGTTCTGTTAAGGTGTGTATTCATCTGAATCCCTATCGATGCTGTATTTAATGCTTATCGGCTTGTGTGTTTCTCTGAATCCCTATTGATGCTGTATTTAAGGCTTATCAGCTTGTGTGCTCCTCTGGATCCCTATTGATGCTGTCTTTAATGCTTATCAGCTTGTGTGTTCCTCTGGATCCCTATTGATGCTGTTTTTAATGCTTATCAGCTTATCCAAGTTTTTAAATATCATGTCAGGCTTCTTTCATGGTTGCCACTGGCAAGCATGATTATGCATTTGCCGTCGTTCGCCCACCTGGGCATCACGCTAGTGCTGGAAAAGAAGGCGGGTTTTGCTACTTTAACAACGTTGCAATCGCCGCAAAATACCTGATAAGAGACCATGTAATTTATTCTTATTAACTTTGAAATTGGTTTATATCGTATTAAAAATATTGAAAGTTTTTGTGCATTGTGCATTGTGCAGAATATGGCCAAAATTCTTATCTTGGATTGGGATGTTCATTTTGGTGATGGCACATCTCAGATATTTTATGAAGACAGTAATGTACTGGTTGTGTCAATGCATCGAATTGATGATTCCCATACTTCATTCCTGGCTTCCGAATTAATGGGGGCTGAGAAAATTGGAAGTGGTAAAGGCTTAGGTTATAATTGTAACATTTGTTGGAAGGAACCCAATATCACAGATGATGATTTCTATGCTGCCATTGACTATTTTGTTCTACCTATTGCAACCGAATTCAAACCTGACATTATCTTCATATCGGCTGGTTTTGATGCCGGTCAGTACTTCTTCTGTTCACTATTATAAGATGCTCTAACTTTTCTCTGTTTGGATTTGGATGTATATAGATGCATTTTACTGTTTTTCTTCACTCATTTCAGTCCGTATGTAGTCCATATTGAAATATTTAAAACATATTATATTTTTGAACGTAGGGAGTATTGTTTTGGTAATAAATTTCTTTTGTCAACTTTAAATGATCATGAGTTCTTTATCTTACTGATGAGTACATTTTGCAGCAATTGGTGACCATATTGGTGATTGCCAAATTTCAAAATTTGGTTATGCTACAGTTCTCAACAAGGTTTTGTGTTGTTATTTTATAGGTTTAATTTTCTTCTACCTCTCACTTACTAACTGGTTTTGTGTTGTTATTCAGCTCCTGGAATTGAATAAAGGTGTCGTGCTTGTTTTAGAAGGCGGGTACAACTTAGATGTCATAAGTGAATGCTCTTCTTCGTGTGTGAAAGTGTTACTGGGTGATAAGTCTGAGGTTAAAAACGCAGCTGAATATTTTCCGTTGGAATCAACTTGGAATGTTGTGCTTGAGGTAATTACTAAGTAATGTGACTTAATTGGTTTTAATCAGACTATTAACGTTTGTGCTTACAGCTTAGGGAGCTGTTAAAACCTCAGTGACCCAATGTTTTCACTTCGGAAATCCCAGAGGAAGTTCTTGCTCGATTTCGAAAACCGGAGGATGCTGTGTGCCTCCCACAAGGTGGTAAGAAAAAGTGATGTAAGTAGCTTGTTGTAGTGTTGCTACTTTTATCTTCAAAGCTCATTCTGTACAGTATATTAGTATTAGTATTGGTGGTGTAGATTGTGTGAGCAATATGAGACCAACAATCTATTTCTGTGCTTTATGGGGACAACTAAACGTAATTCAGTAATCAAGGCTGAAAAGTGTTGCACTGGAATGAAATTTAATTGCCTTGCCTGATTTTGCTAGATGTGAAAAGAGGACATCCTTGAGGAATAGCAGTATTTAGATTACATGTCAAAATCCACCTCTATTTTGCTATGGAGCAGTGATAACCCACCTCTATTTTTATTTTATTTTACAACTGCATCATACCATCTAATTTGGTACACACTAAATTGACATGAAGAATCACGAGTTTGTTGCACACCCGACCAGTGTGCATGCTTTAAATTCTGAAAGCACCTATTTATTGATAATATTTTTGTGTCCTTCTCTTTCTTTACGGCATATCCTTTCTTTATTTTACTGATGACTCGTAAAGCAAGTGTGTGAAATGAATTCACTGTACAATGTTACTTTCTGGTTACGAAAGTGAATTTATGGCTGCGTCAGTTAGTATTTCTATTTGCGTCTTAATTCGCAACTGGATCCAGTAGATACTTCTTTTTCTACTTATGATTCTCCTTCCTTGTTGTTTCAGGATCTTAATCATATCCATATATTGCCGAAGATATGCGAGATATGAAGGCATGAGAAGGGGAGTGTTCAGCCCAGTACATATCTGTATGATGTCGCGTAGTCATGCCTTGCACAACTTGTCATACATGTATATTTCGGAGTACTAATGTCTTGCACAATTTGTATTCTACACGTTAACAGACAGCTTATAACTGTAAACAACACACAAACTTTTTTTTGTTCATGTTTTCTGGTGGTACCCCTGTAAATCTCTGACATCAAAGTTCAGTTGGAGGGATGGATAGTTCAGTTATAACTAATTCACGCAAGTTTAAGGGCATGTACAATGGTGGCGTATGGATACAGATGCCCCATGACAAAAAGTAGCTTGAGGCATCTATATTGATTTTTTCTCTCCAATGCAAGCTATCATTAGTGGGCTTTGTTAAAGAATAAAAAATAAAGACTTTAGCACACATGCATTTTTACTTTCCACTTTAATTTTTTCAGCTTTTTACACCGGATCACACTTTTTCTCTTCAAGCATCCGCCTCCTGCATAGGATCCTGCTTTCTCGTCCGAATCTATTTTTTCTGTCATCCGATCCTACATGACATACGAGGCATCACCTATGCATTGGCCATGAGCTTAGAAAACCTTGGATGGACGCACGTGGGTATATATTAGTGCTTCTGCCGGTCGATTGCCGCTAATTGTGTAGAAACTTGTACTTCTGTCTGGACCCCCGTCTTTTCTTTAAGTAAGAAAATGTTTTGTTAATGATGTTTTCCAAACACCATTAAGCACACACGGGCTCTCAATTCTGAAAAAAGGAGCATGGACTCTCCCTCACCTTCTGATCCTAGCCGCCAGGAGGTGGCCGACCCCGCGACGTTCGATCAGGTGCTGCGCTGGCCAACGCCGATGAGGACCCCCCCCCCTTCCTGACCCATGTCTCGCGTAATAGTGTTGGGCGTCTCCGCCATTTCCTGGTTGACGGCGGCCATCGTGGCGTGGTAGGTGGCCACAGCGCCGCACGGGAGGCCCCTGTTGTCGAAGCCCTGGATCATGGTGTTCCCGTGTAGGGAGAGGGCGGTAGGGTTGAGCTCCTGTGATGAGACATGAGGTGAGGATGGGCGCGACAGGTGGAGCCCTGTCCTTCTTTGATCCCATCGAGCGCCGGATCAAAGAAGCAGCAACTCCCCATCTCCATCCCGTCTCCTCTCCTATATCGGCCGCGCCACGTTGCACTCATTGAGCAGAGTCAGAGAAGCACCTGGAGAATCGCGTAGCGGATCTGGCCTTGGGTGACTGCCCGGGAAGGTAATTTTCTTCTTTCTGAACCTAGATGGAATGGATTCGTCATTCGTGGGTGTGTTGGGTGGAGTGCCACTGGATTGTGGAGGAACGGGCTAATTTCCTTTGGTAGCAGGGTTGTCTCAGTGAAAAGCTAGGGGCGACCGCGACAACTACGAGCTTCAGCGCTCCGGTGGCTATAAATTGGATCTACATTAAAATAAACTAGAAGGGTTGGACTCGCTTTGCTGCGCCGTTAAATTTTTGGGATTCTCAAAAAAAAAATATATACTCACTCTATTTTAAAATATATGGTGTATTATCTTTTTGAAAAATCAAATCTCTTTAAGTCTGGTCAAATTTGTAGAGAAATATATCAAAATTCATAATATCAAATCGGTGTTATTAGATTCATCAGGAAATGATTTTTCATATTCTTTGTTCAATATTGTGAAAGTCGATATTTTTGGCTCTGAACTTGGTCAAAGTTATAGAAATTTCACTTTCCAAGAAACTAATAATCCTTATATTTTGAAAATGATGGAGTATTTAGTTTGGGCGGTGGGTGAGATGGTGGAGTGTGTTTTATGTTTATTTACAATGCAGTTATTTGGTGCGCCTTTCGCGGTGTGATTTTGTGTTATTCGCTAATCAACCCATATTTATGCGGGGTATTTGTTTTCATCGTTGGTTGCGTGTACTTTATTCGGCTTAATATCACATGGTGGCGCTTTTTTCGTGGTGATAGGAGCATGTGAGGTGTTAAGATATTTTTATAGGCCGGTTGCTGCTGATTGATTTGAAAAATAGTTGGCCCGATCAAAATTGTAAACCAAATCCAAAATTAAATACCTTAATCGAATGAAAGGGCTTTAAAATTAGGAAACATAGAGACTTAAATAAATTAATGGAAGAGCTCCTTGAGAAATTGTTGACCCGGTCAAAATCAGATGACCCAATTCTAAATTGAAGTCTCAATTAATTGTGAAGATTTAAAATTTAGGAAGCATAATGTTTGTATAAAAAAATAAACGAAAGAGATTGTTGACCTGGTCAAAATTGGGTGACCAAATTCCAATTGGAGACCTCAATTGATTGTGAGGCCTCCAATCCTAGAAGGTTTAGTGATATAGTATATTGCTTGCTAATCCTACAGACTGGGTCAGAAGCAATCAAATGTCATGGTGAACAATTTCCAGCATGTGGAGATGCACACATGATGGCATGGTTGCTGGAGGTTGCATAAGGCTGCAGCAAGCTTCTCTTCCATGTTCTCTGAAATTTTTCCACTTACCTTCTTTTTCTGACTAGCGGCGACCGCGACAACTACAAGCTTCAGCGCTCCGGTGGCTATAAATTGGCTCTACATCTATACCTACTAATACCTACTATTAAAGTACGAAGTGGTTCTGCCCGTACGTCATCGAAATTGTCACTAAACTTACAAAATATTACCCACCAATGCCACCTATAAGTAATAAAAAACGTTTCACACAGAAAAATCTCAGACTGGCCCGGCCCATGCAAGAACCTCTTATACAGCGCTCTGCGCGTTAGGAGAAGACACAACGCACCTGTTTGGGCTGGCCCATGTATGAGCGACCTGTTTTTTAAATTTCGTTTTTCATTCCTGTTATTGTTCTTTTTCTATTTTAAATAATTTGGGAATTCAAAAACCTTTCGAAAATTAAAAAATGATCATGTTGAAATAAAATGTTTAATAATTCATAAATGTTTGTGGATTCAGAAAATGTTTGAGAGTTAAAAAAAATGGTTGCATATTTAAGAAATGTTCACAAATTTTTCAAAAAATGTTCAGGAAACGTTCTTGATTTTTTTAAAAGTCCAAGTATTAAAAATTGTTAATGAAATAGAATAAAATGTTGCCAATTCAAAAACTGTTCATGAATTGCAAAATTTCATAAAAATTCAAAAACTGTTCGTAAGTTAAAAAATAGTTTAT
Organism: Elymus sibiricus; assembly: GCA_039707655.1. Lineage (NCBI taxonomy): Eukaryota > Viridiplantae > Streptophyta > Magnoliopsida > Poales > Poaceae > Elymus > Elymus sibiricus. The sequence goes on from CM077663.1 coordinate 209,065,391, forward strand.
TGATTCATAAAATGTTCGCTGATACAAAAAAATATAGGCATTTAAAAAATCATCAATTTCGAAAATTGTTCCAACAATTTCGAAAAAATGTTTGTAGATTCAAGAAAATCTTTTAAAAAATATGAATAGTCTAAAATGTTCATAAATTCAAAAAATGTTCCTGATTTTAGAAACTGTTCGTAAATTTGAAAAATGTTCATGATTTCAATTATGTTCACGAGTTTGAAAAAATATTCATGATTTTCAAAAATTGTTCACGATTTCACAAAAATGAGAGTGATAGTGTACCTCGGTGATGCAGCAAAATGTGGTCATGGTCATTAGAGATTATGATTTTTTTTCTCCCGTTGCAACACACGAGCCGTTTTGCTAGTTAATATAAATTGCTTGCTGATCCTACAGGCTGGGTCAAAAGCGAACAAGTGTCATGGTGAACAATTTCCAGCCCGTGGAGATGAGATGCACAAATGATGGCATGGTTGCTGGATGTTGCATAAGGCTGGAGCAAGCTTATCTTTCATGGTCTCTGAATTTCTCCACTTACCTTCATTTTCTGGTTTACCGTCTTTTAAAGGCTTGTGGTTAGTATTTATCTTTTTCTTCTTCAATATCTTATGGTTATTGTTTTAGTTTGCTAGACGAATGTGATATTCCAGTATCTGCATGCCTTCTATGCTTATATCATTGTTTGGTTTATTATCAGAATTTTGTCCAGTTTGTTTTTCTCATAGATAGAAGTAATCTTCTAGTTAAATTAATGATTATACATTCAGGAACAGATTGGATCTACATTGAGTAAATTGATGTTGATCATACATGATGGGTCAAAGGTGAGCAGTAGGTGTCACAGTGAAAGATTACCAGCTTGGGGAGATGCTCACATGACGGCATGGTTGTCGGAGGTCACATCCGGCTAGAGCAAGATTGTCTTTCAAATTCTATGAATTCTTTCACTTACCTTATTTTTCTGGCTGCAACTCCCTTTTAAACTTGTTTGGTGCTGTATGAGCCAAGCCTGAAGATATACAATATAGAGGCTTATAGTTAGTATTTTCCTTTTTATATCTCATTGTTACTGTTTCAGTTAGTTAGAAGGATGTGCTGCAGTTACAGTAGTCACATGCCTTTTATACTCTCTTTGCTTTATTTTTAATTGTTGACGCATATGTTGATTTGCTAAACAGTGTTGCATGCAGGTTTTCTGTTGAAACAAACACTGAAAATGATAGATACGCAACTATTTCCGACCGGTAGCGTAGCTGAAAAGTAACATATAGGCTATATATATACTATATACTAAAACGGCAAGCTTTCGATTTTTCCTGTTTTTTTTTTGACCTTTTTTCAACTTCTACTGTTCATTTACTTTTTTTCTGTTTTTTTGACTTTTTTTTCACCTTCTACTGTTCAAATACGTGGGATAGCTGTGCTGTTTTTTGACTTGTTTTTCACCTTCTACTGTTCAAATACGTGGGATAGATGTGAATAGTAGTAGCTTTCAATTTTTCTTTTGCCTTCTACTGTTCAAATTACGTGTGTAGCCGTGAATAGTAATATTTGACTTTTTTTAACCTTCTACTGTTCAAATACGTGGGGCAACTGTGAATAGTAGTAGCTTTCAATTTTTCCTTTGCCTTATACTGTTCGAATTACGTGTGTAGCTATGAATAGTAATAATGAACAGTAACACACGAGACAATGGACGGATGTGCTATTGACGAATAGTGCATGTGTGAACAGTGCATTCTTAATTTCATTTCCCCTTATATATTTAGCTTTCACAAAAGAAAAAATACGCACGTTAAAAAAGAACTGAGTTTTTCCACACATCATTTCTCTCTTCCTCATCCACCATCGCGTCCTTATATAGAGAAAGGTTAAGATTTAGGATTTTTCTATACATCATTTCTCTTTATCAGCGTACCGACGCAAAATCATCTCAATCGTCTCCCGATCCTTTCCGGTGATAGTGCTGCCAAGGCACAAAACAGTAGGCCGGAACAGTATATTCGCATGAACAGTTCTGTTGGAAAAATAAGTTCCTGATCGATTACTGTCCATTTTTACATCACTACATTAGCGAATAGTTCACTAACAATTACCCCAAAAAACATGGAACAATATCTGAATAAACCCAGACTTGCTATCCGAAACAATAAATAAAATAAACCAAAACATCAACCACGAATACCACAGAAGAGAAAAACCAGTGGAACGGATCAACAGCTGAATAAACTAAAAACTTTAACCCACCCGGACCATAAATCGAAACAGTAACCGAATTATAACCCAGAACAATAGACCCGAATAAACCGGAACAACATACCAAAAAACATCAATAGGCCAGCCGGTTTGCTTAATTTGTTAAATCATTTAATGTTGGTTACGTGCCTACATAGATCATGGGGTAAAGATAGAATTTATGTTTACCTCTTCATTTTATTTTATGGCGTAATATATGTTGTTTTCTTGCTTATTTTGGTAAAATACAGACGGTAACTGTCACGGGCGCGGCGTGACGCCGCGCTTCTTTGGCGCTAGTATATTCTACTTTGCCAGTATGCACGTTCTTTAACCATTCTGGCATAGTAGCCCACTGAATGTTTCAGATTTATGTTATTATGAACTAAGATGCCCAAAGAAATACGTTTTTGAATCGTTGGCCAGGGTGTAGTCTATGCTTCTCATGCATGCTCAAAGAAAATGTGTTTAATAGTATTTTTTTACGAAATAAAGTTAATAAACAGTTGCTCTTTTCTACACTCAGAACCAGGAATGCACCTATGAATACAGATTAGCCTTGCAGATTTGAAATTTAAAACTACATATAACCTTACAGATACGTAAGCCTAAAAAATGCAACCAGTTGTAGGAAAGTGTAGTATCGTTAAGTGGAAAATTGCAGTCGATTGAGGCTTATAATTTGTTCCTGATTCCGCTGTTAGATACGGAGTATTATTTATATTTTCAATGCTTGATGTAGCCATATCCAATCCACAGAAGGGTACACCTTTGAGCTTTATCATGGATACAGACATTGTAGTGTGAGCTTTATGATTTTTTTATGATGTACTAATTTGCATTTGTCAACCAGGAACAAAGTTATCTTCTGTGTCTATATACGCCACGCTGAAATCTCACAATGTTCTCGATGCCTTCAACATGAGGTAAACTGTCCCTAATTGGACCCCCCCTGCCGCGGGATGGGCCAAGCTAAACACGGACGGCAGCTTTGTGGTGGCCACGGGTGCAGCTGGAGGAGGCATGGTCCTGCCTGATGACCGCGGGAGCATCATCTATAGCGCATGCAGACAAATCCGTACATGCGATAGTACGCTGGAAGCGGAGCTCCTAGCCTGCAGAGAGGGCATCGATCTTGCTTTACACAGGACCACAATGCCCATCATTGTGGAGATGGACTGCGCGGAGGCGGTGGCGATGATCAACGCACCCACGAAGGACAGGTCGCTTCTGAGGTCTTTAGTTGGGGAGATTAGTAACCTAGCACACCGCCATGATAGAGAACTCGTATTCATCCAGTGTAGCAGAGGGCAGAACACTACGAGTCATCAGCTAGCCGCGTATGGGCGTAGCACCCCTCGCACAGCAGTCTGGTTTTTTGGAGGGCCGGATTTTCTTGTAAGCTTGGCCGCGGCTGAAAGGCCTCCTTGAGAATGAATTTTTTTAATTCCCCGCAAAAAAAAAAAACATGAGGTAAACTGTCCCTGTAAAATACTCCCTTCGTTTCTAAATATGTCTTTCTAGAGATTTCACTATGGACTACATTCGAAGCAAAATGAATGAATCTACACTCTAAAGTATGTCTATATACATCCGTATGTAGTCTATAATAAAATCTCTTTAAAGACTTATATTTAGGAACGGAGGGAGTATATAAATGGAGGTGCGCAGTGCGGTTTGCTACTGGAGCAAAAGTGAGGACTAGCAGTTAGCCATAAAAATTACTCTCCCGTCCGAAAAAGATTGTCCGGAGCGCAGTGTAATGAAAATTTTGCAAAACAAGTCTCCTAATTTTATAACTGTTACAGCCAAGTCACTGACTCCTTCCTCCGCCCTGCCCGCACGTCGCCAGGGGCCGGCGCCGCCCAGCTGCGCCATTCGCCGCCGCTTCCCAGGTCCCGCTCCCCTGCCGCCGTCCAGGAACTGATCCACCGCCGCCGCCCGGGAACTGCGCCGCCGAGATCCCCTACGCGTCGCCGCCGCCCTGGACCTTCCTCCGCCCGTCTTCCGCGCGTCGTCGAAACCTCTTGCCGTTATCCGACGGACCAGGAGCTCCCGCACGCACCTGAGTGGAGCTGGTGGAGCTCAGCCCGTGCTGCTGCTTCTCCACTACCCATTCCCTGACTTGGACCTCGGTGGAGCTCTGCCCGTGCATCTGCTTCTCCTCTGCTTCTCCCATGCCGCCGGTGGAGCTCTGCCCGTACTGCTGCTGCTCCTCTGCCCGTACTCGTGTTGCTACTTCTCCCCTGCCGCCGGTGGAGCTCTGCCCGTGCTGCTTCTGCTCCTCTGCCCGTACTCGTGCTGCTGCTTCTCCCCTGCCGCCGGTGGAGCTCTGCCTGTGCTGCTGCTGCTCCTCTGCCATTATGTAATGTCAGCAACTAATTGAATAAAGAGAGAATATAAGTGTCAATGGAAGATATAAATGTGAATGGAATAAAGAGAGAATAAATGTAAGTGTCAAGATTCACATGTGACAACTAACTGAATTTAAATGACAGCAGCAAAGATTTAATTGAATGACAGCAGCAAAAATGGAGTATTTGTGATCTGTAACTTAAACCGAGATAGCTCACACTGTCTACAATCACAACAGTAACTTAAAAAAGAGCAGGCTTTTAGATGTGCGGAGGTACTGAACTTTGTTTCCCTATGCAGCAAAAAAGAGCAGGCTTTGCATTATGTTAATATCAGCACATTCATCTCCTCATACACGCCATATATCCATGGATACGTCTAGGACCATGGATACATAATGCAAATGTACCAACTCTAAATGTGTGAAGTCAAAGGAGCATCCTGCAAATGTAAATGTACCAGGCAGGACATGTGATTTAAATCTAAGCTCAACTCCACTCCATCGGCTACGCTCAACTCAACTTCATCATCAAGGCTGTCAAACAAAGAGATATTCAGTTAGAGATTCAGTTAGAGATAGATAGAGATAGATAAGCTCACGGCATTGCCGTCGGCATAGCTTAACCGTCGGCATAGCTGCGATATTCTGTTGTAACCTCCTAGCTTATCTCTCTCATTCCTTGATCCTCAAGTTGTATCTCTAACCAACTTTGTACGCGTGATCAGGCTCGCAACCTGCATATATAACACGCACCCGTCTCCCTCGAAAGGGCAAGACGTTTACCGCTCGCACATGGTAATCAGAGCCCCTCTTCTTCAATTCATCTAGCTACCAAAATCATCTGTGCCGAAGCTCCATCATGGCTTCCTCCTCCGGCGCTTCCTTCCAGCCTAGTCTCAATGGCCAGGTCACTGAGAAGCTGACCCGCACGAACTACGTGCTATGGCGCACGCAAATCATACGCCAGCTGCGCGGCGCCGGTGTCTTCGGCTACGTCGACGGCACCCAGCCGGAGCCGGCGAAGCTCCTCGTCACCACCAAGGACGGCAAGGAGACTTCATTGCCCAACCCTCTCCACCCCATCTGGGTACGGGAGGATCAGCAGGTCCTTGGCTACCTGCTGAGTAACCTCACAAAGGAGGTGCTCCTCACTGTGACCACGGTCACCACCGCGGGCGCGCTCTGGACGACGCTCGCCGGCATGTACTCGTCGCAATCGGCGAGTCGCATCAACAACATACGAACCTCCCTCATCAACGCCCAGAAGGGCACCCTCTCCGTCGCCTCCTACTTCGCCACCATGCGTGGCTACGCCGACGAGCTGGCCGCGGCGAGCAAGGCGATCCCCGACGATGAGCTCGTCTCCTACATCATCCATGGGCTCGACGCCGACTACCAGCCCCTGGTTTCTGCCCTTGATGCTCGAGTCACACCCGTCACCCTCGACGAACTTTTTGCCATGCTGTCAAATTTTGATCAGCGGATGGCACACTTCAACGGGTCCGGCGGCGGCGGCTTCAAGTCCTCGGCAAACTCGGCGTCTCGTGGTCGTGGCGGCTCCTCTCGACGCGGGAGTTCTTCCCGTGGCAGGGGGCGATCCAGTGGAGGAGGCCACGACGGCGGCTCCAACTCCCGCAACGGCGGGTGTGCTCCCTCCAACAACAACAATCGCCGTGGTGGTGGCAACCCTCGAGCGCGTCCTGATGCCCCTCGCTGCCAGATATGTGGCAAGATGGGGCACACAGTAAAAGACTGCTGGTACCGCTATGAGGAGGATGACTCCTCTCAAGATGACAACAAGGTTGCGGCGGCTATAGATGGCTCCTACGGAATCGACACCAACTGGTACGTCGACAGTGGCACCACCAACCACATCACCAATGAGCTCGAGAAGGTGACCATGAAGGAGAAGTACCGCGGCAAGGACCAAATCCACACTGCTAGTGGTGAAGGTATGGAGATCCGTCACATTGGTCATTCAAGTTTTAGTACCCCTTCTCGCAAAATCCATCTTAGAAAAATTCTGCATATTCCTAGCGCAGACAAAAGTCTTCTCTCTGTTCACAGAATTGCCCTTGATAATCATGTCTTCCTTGAGTTTCATCCTTATTTCTTTTTGATCAAGGATCAGGCGACGAAGAGCATTCTCTATCGAGGTAGATGTGTTCGTGGGCTCTATCCGTTGATTCCGGAGATTAGAAAATTGAATAAACAAGCTTGTGGTGCTATCAAGCTTTCGTCCACACGATGGGATGATCGTCTAGGACATGCTTCTTTTTCTTTAGTTGAAAAATTGCTTAGAAAGAATAAGCTCCCGTTTGTTGGTGAACGAAATATTGAAACTATTTGTGATTCATGTCAACGAGCTAAGAGTCATCAATTACCCTATCATATATCTACTAGTGTTTCTACCAAACCGTTGCAATTAATTTTTTCAGATGTTTGGGGTCCTGCCCCCAACTCAGTTGGTAGACATACATACTACGTGAGTTTCATTGATGACTATAGTAAATTTTCTTGGATTTACCTTCTCAAGAAAAGATCCGATGTCTTTCAAGTCTTCCAAAACTTTCAAGCACTCGTTGAACGTAAGTTTGACAGCAAGATACTTGCTGTTCAATCTGATTGGGGAGGAGAGTATGAGAAGTTAAATTCTTTCTTTCAGACTCTCGACATCTCGCACCATGTGTCATGTCCCCATGCTCACCAACAAAACGGTTCTGCCGAACGCAAGCATAGGCATATTGTTGAGGTTGGGTTAGCTCTTTTAGCTGGCGCCTCTATGCCCCTAAAATTTTGGGATGAAGCTTTTCTTACTGCTGTTCACATCATTAACATGCTTCCTAGTCGTGTTATCAATAATGAAACTCCGGTAGAAAGGCTCCTCCACACCAAACCTGATTACACATCTCTCCGTGTCTTTGGGTGCGCATGTTGGCCGAATCTTCGTCCATACAACAACCGCAAACTCATGTTTCGCTCCAAGCAATGCGTTTTTCTTGGGTACAGTGCCCAACACAAAGGTGTCAAATGCCTAGATGTTTCTACGGGGCGTGTCTACATCTCCCGTGATGTTGTCTTTGACGAAACTAAGTTCCCTTTTGCTGATCTTCATCCCAATGCCGGTGCACTCCTTCGCAAAGAAATTCTTCTTTTACCATCTCATCTCACCGGTTTTGATCAAGGGGGAAATACTTGTGATGATCCAATGTTGACTAATCCTCCTAATGGTGCACACGAGCTTTGTGGTGATGTTACAGGAGCAAACAGCGAAAATAATGATGATGAAATTGGCCCCCAAGTGCCATATTTCATGTGTCCAGATGCGGGGGACAGATCTGCGCCGGGATCAGCGCCGGCTGACGAGCCAAACGCGCCAGACCCGACAGCGGACTCGGCCGCTCGTGCCGCGCCGGCGCACTTCCCCGACCAATTGTGCTACTACAAGCGGCGCGGCCCGGCGCGGCCAACAGGTGCGGAATCCGGTGCTGAACCCCGCGGCCCCATGCAATCATGCGTCCATGATGAGCCGGTCGGGGCGGGATCTTCTGCAGCCTCTACCCCCTCGCCGCCACGGGTCGCAGACACAGAGGATCCGGTGCGTGGTTCGCCTGCACCTGGAACTCCTGTGCGTGGTCCAGGATCTCCTGCGCCGCCTGGTCCTATGGTGCAACTGTGACGCCCCCGATTTTGCCCATACGCTAAACATTCACGCAAATGCGTACGACCAAGATTAGGGACTCACTGGAAGATATCACAACACAACACTAGACACAAATTAAAGTCATACAACTTCATATTACAAGCCAGGGGCCTCGAGGGCTCGAATACAAAGCTCGACAAGCACGAGTCAGCGGAAGCAAATAATATCTGAGTACAGACATAAGTTAAACAAGTTTTGCCTTAAGAAGGCTAGCACAAACATAAGCAGCGGATCGAAAGAGGCGAGGCCTCCTGCCTGGGAACCTCCTAACTACTCCTGAGCGTCGGCACTCTTCACGTAGTAGTAGGCTCCAGCGGCGGTGTAGTAGTCGTCTCCGGCGTGCTCCATCTCCTGGGCTCCATCATCTGAACACGGTAATCGTATCGAGGGGGAAAGAGAAAGCAAAGCAGCGGTGAGTACTCATCCAAAGTACTCGCAAGACTGACATCAGAACTATGCTAAGCATGCATCATTATCAAGGGGAGGGGGTGTGACACCCTGGGTTTAAGCTACAGTGATCATTGTACTTAAGCTACAGTAATGACCATGAACAGTGCCTAATCATTTTGCTAAACAGGGCTTGATCAAGTTTGGATTCAAATTTCAGTTCAAATTTCAATTCAATTGCCATAGGATTTTATGGTGATAAAATAAATCCTCAAACAGCATAAGTAAAATGTTGCATAATTGTGAAAAATCATAAAACAAATATTGTTGAGGAAAACAACATCACCAAGCTCATGGTGTGGACCCTACCATCAATAACAGTAGCTAAAAGCATTTTAAAAGTGCTCTAAATTGCATTGGAAAATGAAAACAGTTTCTAAAAATGCTCAAAGTGAATGTGGCCCTCCAAAATATTGCAAGTTAATTGTTGGACCATATGACACATTTTTGCTTAAAGGAATATTGGCCTAAAATAAATAAAACAGAAATAAAGAAAAGAAAACAGAAAAGAAATAAAAGAAAAAGGGCAAAAGCCCACTTACCTGGTCTATGGGCCGTAGGCACAGTGCAGCCCAGCCCACCGAGGCCGTCTCCTACCTGCTCCCGCCCCGCTGTCGCCCGCGCCGTGGCCGGAGCGCGGCCTCGCCGCCGCTGCTCACCACTTGCCGCCACAGGGCCTCGGGGAGGATAAGGCCGAGGCCTCTCACTCCCCCTGGACGCCCCTATCCATTCCCCCCTCCTCTCGCTCTCTCTCTCGCTCGCTCGCCCTCCAGATCCGCCGTGCCGCCGCCATGGCCGACGGGTAGCCGCGGCCACAGCCACGCCCGCGCCTCGCCGTCGCGTCCCTCTGCTCCGCCGCGACCTCCTCGTCCTCCTCGACCACGAGCCCGAGCTCCTGCGCCTCTGCATCGCCTCCACGCCGTGATCTCCCTCCTCTGGATCCGCCGCTCGCCGTCGCCGATTGCGTCGCCGTCAAGCCCTCCCCGAGCTTGCTTTGAACGGCTACGCCCCACTGTGAGCTCCCGCACGTCCTCCCCTTCCTCTGGATACGCCCCTAGGCCGCCGTAGATCATTCCCCACCGCACCCGAGCTCCGGTCGCCGCCGTTGAGCTCGTGGCCGTCGCTACCGTCGCCGTCACGCTCGCCTGAGCGCATCAACGTGCTCCTGGTGCCTCCAGGAACGCAACGCGCACGCGCACGCTCTCTGCCGAGCCTCCTAACGCCGCATGCGACGTGCGCCCGAATGCGCCGCCGCCTGGGCTCGTCGCCGGCACCTCTCCGGTGGCCATTTGGTCCAACCGCCGCCACCGTTCGACTCCACTCCTCGCGTAGGTCCCCGTAGTGCCATTAGTTTCCCCGAAACCGTGCCGCATCGTCGTTTGCCATCGCCGGCCGAAGCTCTGCTCCGCCGCCGTCGACGTGCTGCTCGCCACCGTCCACAGTTGCTCGCCCCGACGCCCGAAATGGATCGGCGGCGACGCCAGCTCGCGAACGCGCCAGACGGCGCTCGATTTGGCGCTCTGTAGGCGATTTCCGAGCCCCTCCCGTGCCTCCGCCGTGTTTTGTGGTCGCCGGCGGCCAGTCGCCGGCCACCGCCGGCGTGGTTGACCTGGGGCCACCCCCCAGGGTCACTGCCAGTGGGCCTGGGGCACCCAGTTGACCAGTTGACTCGGTCAACTGGCTGACTGGGCACAGCCCTGTCACTGGCCAGTGGGGCCCCTCCCACCTGTGTCTATGACACATGGGCCCCCACTGTCAGTTGCCTAATTAACTAGTTAGGATAATTAAAATAATTAATTTAAACTAATCTGTCACTGACATGTGGACCCACCTGTTAATTAAACCTCTTTAGTTTAATTTAATAAACTGTAATAGACCTGTGTCTATGACAGGTGGGGCCCACTGGTCAGGTTTGACCTGGCCAGCCCCCTGTTGACTGCTGACGCAATGCTGACCTCATGTTGACGTCATCATTCACTATTCTGGACAATGTTGGATTTAACTAATTAAATTAATTCCAGAAAATGATTAAAACTTTGAAAAATCATATAAAATAATCTGTAGCTCAGATGGAAAAACTTTATACATGAAAATTGATCAGAAAAATCTCACGAATCCAAATATGCCATCCATTCATCTGTCACATGCCTCTTGCATGATGAACATGGAACTTTCCCCTCCGGATCGTCTGTCCGATAAATCCAAAGACCCGGGAAATATCGTCAGATATTCTCCCGCTTCGTCTGCAACGCGTAGTACTGCGTTAGTGCATGCCTAGCTCTGCATACTGCCATGTCATGCATCGTGACTGCATCTGTGCTTTATATTTATTGTTTCTTCCCCCTCTTCTCTCCGGTAGACCCCGAGACTGACGGTGCTGCCGGATACGACTACCCCGTCGACGATCAGCCTTTTGCCGCATAGCAGCAAGGAAAGCAAAACCCCCTTGAGCATTCCGATATCACCCATCTCTCTCCCTCTTATGCTTGCATTAGATTTTTGCTACTGTATTAGTTAGCTCCTATTCTGATGCATAGCCTGTTTTTGATGAACTGCTACTACACCTGTTATCATATCAACTGTTTAGCATAGGTTGATCAGTGAACCCCTGAGACCCCCCTTAGTCCCAGTTGCCCCTGCTTCCATCGACGACACCGAGAACTTGAAGACAGAAGACTCAGTCGTCATGACTGACAAGCCAGGCCCCTCACATCACCGCACTCCCCCTTAGTTGTACGACTCTGCAACGCTAATATCGAGTACCGGGGGTGACACCTCGTGAAGTACTCATGATGCTAGTTCTGTAGTGTAGTTAGTCGGTCGTGGTTCTCGAGGGTGATTCCTCCTGCACCATTTCCGACGATGACTCTGTCATGCAACCCCTCAAGTGTGGGACTCTCGAGGGTGATTCCTCTAAGTCCACCTTGACGGTTTCATTGAGCGGGACCCCATGAGGGTGATTCCTCAGGTTTCGTCTCGATGTTTTATACACACAGTTACTATGACCGGGTTACAGAAACATGTTGAAGACGGGTCGGCCCCAAGGGTACCCGCGAGAGTAATATTGGTGGGGTGCGCCGGTAAGGCACCCGAGTGTTATTGGCGGGGCGACGGACTGCACTTTATGGTTCGCGCTTGCCCCGCACTAATAAATTGCTAATGGGTTGGGTACTTGATCTGAGTTAGGTCGTTGGCCTTAATACGCACTAACCATCACGTGGGAAAGTTATGGGCACTCAGCGTCGTTGTATCAGCCGAAGCTCTTCGGACGTCAGCAATGGAGCGGCGCATGACGGATTGGTCTGGAACGCATCACGCTTGTTACTAAGGGGTGCTAGGACTGCTTCCGGCCGCGTACGCATCGTGCAGGAGCGCAAGGGCAAGTGGGCCCACGAACCTGCGCGCTTAGGATTTAGACCGGCGGGCTGGCCTCTTCGTAGAGTCTAGGTGGGGCGACGACGTGCTGATATCCCGAGGCCGGGCATGACCCAGGAAAGTGTGTCCGGCCGGAGGTGACTCAGGCGTGTTGGGGAATATGTGGTGCACCCCTGCAGGGATGATTAATCTATTCGAATAGCCATGTCCACGATAACAGGACGACTTGGAATTGTGCCTTGACCTTATACAACTATAATTGTAATTTAAATTTGAATTGAATTGTGGCTCCGAGATTGCTTCCTCGCAGGGAGTCGAGGAAGGATCTCTGGGCTTGGTTACTTAATAAAATTGCTACAACAATATGACTATATATGAGCTGCAGGTCTACTCTCTTCTAATGCTGCAAGATGCTGAAGATGCTAGTCTTCGATAGGACTAGGCCTTCTCACTATTCTTGCTTTCTGCATTCAGTCTAGATATAACCCTTCCCTTGATAATTATGCATACTTAACATAGTTCTAATGTCAGTCTTGCGAGTACTTTGGATGAGTACTCACTGCTGCTTTGCATTCTCTTTCCCCTTCGATACGATTCCGCGTTCAGACGATGGAGCCCAGGAGATGGAGTATGCCAGAGACGACTGCTACACCACCGCTGGAGCCTACTACTACGTGGAGACCGCCGACGCTCAGGAGTAGTTAGGAGGTTCCCAGGCAGGAGGCCTCACCTCTTTCGATCTGTGCTTATGTTTGTGCTAGCCTTCTTAAGGCAAAACTTGTTTAACTTATGTCTGTACTCAGATATTATTTGCTTCCGCTGACTCGTGCTTGTCGAGCTTTGTATTCGAGCCCTCGAGGGCCCTGGCTTGTAATATGAAGTTGTATGACTTTATATTTGTGTCTTTTGTTGTGTTGTGATATCAATCAGTGAGTCCCTAATCTTGGTCGTACGCATTGTGTGCATGATTAGCGTACGGACGAGATCGGGGGCGTCACAAGGGGGTTATATCTGGACTGACTGCAGAAAGCAAGAGTAGGGAGAAGGCCTAGTCCTATCGAAGACTAGCATCTTCATCATCTTGCAGCATTAGAAGAGAGTAGACTGGTATCTCATATATAGTCATATTATTGTAGCAATTTTATTAAGTAACCACGCCCAGAGATTCTTCCTCGACTCCCTGCGAGGAAGCAATCTAGGAGCCACATTCATTTCAAATTAAATCACAATTATAGTTGTATAAGGTCAAGGCACAACTACAAGTCGTCCTGTTACCGTGGACACAGCTATTCGAATAGTTTATTCATCCCAGCAGGGGTGCACCGCATTTCCAACACGCCTGATCACCTCCGGTCGGACACACTTTCCTGGGTCATGCCCTGCCTCGGGATAGCAGCACGTCGTCGCCCCACCTAAGCTCAACAAAGAGGCCAGCCCGCCGGTCTAAATCCTAAGCACAAAGGGGTCGTGGGCCCACTTGCCCTCTGCGCTCCTGCACGATGCGTGGGCGGCCGGAAGCAGACCTAGCACACTCTAGTCCAAGAGCTGTACCATCCAGTCCAATCCGGCGCGTGCCGCTCCATTGCTGACGTCTGAAGAGCTTCGGCTGATACAACGACGCTGAGTACCCATAACTTCTCGCACGCGATGGTTTGGTGCGTAAAAAGGCCGACGACCCAACTCAGATCAAATACCCAACCCATTAGCATTTTATTAATGCGGGGCAAGCGCTACCCATGAAGTGCGGTCTCGTCGCCCCGTCTCGAGGATGTGTGGCAAGGGCCTCCTGCCCGTCCACGCCTTATCATCATCAAACCGTGGGTACCCCTCAGGGCCGACCCATCACCAACATGTTTCTGTAACCAGGTCATAGTAACTATGTGTATAAAACATCAAGACGGAACCTGAGGAATCACCCTCAAAGGGCCCCGCTCGATGAAACCGTCAAGGTGGACTTAGAGGAATCACCCTCGAGGGTCCCACACTTGAGGGGTTGCACGACAGAGTCATCGTCGGGAGTGGTGAAGGAGGAATCACCCTCGATAACCACGACCGACTAGCTGCACTACAGAGTTAGCATCATGAGTACTTCACGAGGTGTCACCCTCGGTACTCGATAGTAGCTCTACAGAGTCGTACAACTAAGGGGTGTGCGGTGATGTGAGGGGCCTGGCTCGTCGGTCGGTTGACCGAGTCTTCGAGTCTTCGGGTCGTCGAGTCGTCGATGAAGAAGCAGGGGCAACTGGGACTAAGGGGTCACTGGGCATTCACTGATCAACCTATACTAAGCAGTTGATATGATTGCAGGTATAGTAGCAGTTTATCAAAAATAGGCTATGCATCAGAATAGGAGCTAGCTAATACAGTAGAAAAAATCTAATGCATGATTGAGAGGGAAGAAATGGGCGATATCGGAATGATCAAGGGGGGGGGGGGTTGCTTGCCTTGCTGCTCTGCGGCAAAGGCCTGATCGTCAGTGTCGTAGTCCTACCCGCCAGCACCGTCAGTCTCGGGGTCTACCGGTAAGAAGAGGGGGAAGAAACAATAAATATAAAGCAAGCATATGCAACACAATGCATGACATGGCAATAAGCAGAGCTAGGCATGCACTAACGCAGTACTACACGTCGCAGACGGGTCGGAAGAATATCTGACGATATTTCCCGGGTTTTTGGATTTATCGGACAGACAATCCGGAGGGGAAAAGTTCCATGTTCATCATGCCAGGAGCATGTGACAGATGAACGGACAACGTATTCGGATTCGTGGGATTTTTCTGATCAACTTTCATGTATAAATTATTTTCATCCGAGTTACAGATTAAAAGATTTGATTTTTCAAAGTTTTAATCAATTTTTGAAATTCACAGAATTAAATTAATTCAAAAAAGCATTAATGATGTCAGCATGACATCACTGTGACGTTAGCAGTCAACAGTCTCAGCTGACTGGTCAAACTGACATGTGGGACCCCACTGTCATAGACTCAGTCTTAATCCAGTGTTTAAATTTAAACTAAACTAATTAAAAAGAGGGGGCCCCACCTGTCATAGGGTGTTTAGTAACAATTTAATTAAATTAACTTAATTAATCATCAGGTTAATTAGAGGGGGGTGGCCCCATATGTCATACACCGGGGGGGGGGGGTCAGGCCCCACCTGTCAGTGACTGGACCGGGTCCAGTCAGCAGTTGACCTGGTCAACAGGTCAACCGTGGACTCGGGACCTGCGGGTCAGTGGCCCTGCGGTTGGCCCCGGCCTGGCCAGGTCAGCGGCTGCCGGCGTTTCGCCGCCGGCGACCAAAAACCACGTCGGAGGCACGGGAGGGGCTCGCGTTTTGGCCACAGGGGGCCGTTTCGAGCGCGGCCGGTGGCGTTCGAAAGCTGGGGCTGCCGCCGTTCCATTCCAGCCATCGGAGCGAGCTGGGACGGCCCATGGCGAGCGCTACATCGACGGCAGCGGAGGAGCTTTCGGGCGTCGACGGCAACGAGCAACCCAACACGATTTCGAGCTATCTACGGGTGCTACACGAGCCTACGCGGTGCACTGAGGCGAACGGTGGCGTCGGTTGGACCAAATGGTCACCGGAGACTCGCCGGCGTCGAGCTCAGGCGGAGGAGCATTCGGGCTCCGATGGAATCGGTGGCTAGAGCACGAAATCGAGGGCGTGAGAGAGAGGGGAAGGAGCAGGAGCTCACAGGGGTCCTGCAGGTTTGCTCAGTGGGCTCGGGGGAGGCTCGATGGCGCCGGAATCGTGTCGGCGGTCGACGGCGTCCGAGGAGGAAGAAGGGGTCGATGGCGACACCTGGGTGCAGCTCCGGCTCGATCCGCAGCACGGGGAGGACGAGGAGGTCGGTGCGGTCATTCTTGGCGCAACGGCAAGGCGCGGGAGGCACGGTGGCCGCGTCTAACCGACGACCATGGCGGCGGTGGCGCTCGGGAGAGGTGCGGGCGAGCCATGGAGAGGGAGAGAGGCAAAGCAGAGGCGTCCAGGGGGTCGAGGGGGTCCGTTCTTATCCATCCACGCCAGCAGTGGCAAAAGATCTCGCGAGGGGGGGCCTGGCGAGCGCGCGCTCCCTCCCTGCTCGACAGCGAGCGAGGGGAGCAGTGCGGGAGGAGGGAGACGACCGGGGAGTGGGCTGGGCCGCACTGTAGCTGTAGGCTTCAAGTGCACGGTGTTGTTTTCTGTTTTCCTTTCTTTTCTTTTCTGCTTTCTTTTCCAGCACTTGTTTTAAATATTTTCTGCTATAATTCTTCACAGCAAAAATGTACCTCTTGGTCCAAATAATACTTGGCAATATTCTGCAATACCTCACCAAGTTTGAGGATTTTTGAAAACTGTTTGAATTTTCCACAGAATTAAAGAGCACTTTTAAAATGCAAATTGGCTCGGTTTTGATGGTGGGGTCCACACCAACATCAAGGTGATGTTGTTTTCCTAAACAACATTTGTTTTGTGATTTTTCACAAGTGTGCAACATTTTATCCTTGCTGACTGCAATTTTATTTTATCACATAAAATTCAAGGCCCCTTTTAATGGAATTTGAAAAGAGATATGAATTTTCAACTTGATCATATCTTGTTTAGCAAAATGATTAGGCACTGATCATGGTCATCACTGTGCTTAATTACAATGATCACTGTAGCCAAAATCCAGGGTGTCACAACTCTCCCCTACTAAAAAGAATTCTCGTCCCGAGAATTAAGAAGTAGAAGGAAAGAGCCCGGGGTATTCTGCACGAAGATGATCTTCGCGTTCCCAAGTGGCTTCATCTTCAGAATGATTTGCCCACTGCACCTTGAAGAACTTGGTAACTTTCTGACGAGTCCGACGTTCAGTTTCATCGAGAATGCGGACTGGTTGCTCTTTGTAAGAAAGGTCCTGTTGCATCTCAAGCATATCATGATCCACTTCTTGGATAGGATCCTTGAAACAGCGATGAAGTTGTGACACATGGAACACATCGTGAACCTGAGAAAGGTTTGGCGGTAGTTCCAGTTGATATGCCACTTTACCACGCCTTTCGAGAACAGTGAAAGGACCAATATATCGAGGAGCCATTTTGCCCTTGATCCCGAAATGATGCGTACCTCTCATTGGCGTGACCCGAAGATAAGCCTTTTCGCCAGGTTGATAGACCATATCTTTGTGATGACGGTCATACTGACTCTTCTGACGAGACTAAGCAGCCTTCAGATTTGCATGAATAATGCGGACTTGATCTTAGGCATGTTGGATAATATCCGGACCGATAAGTGTACGTTCCCCAGTTTCTGACCAATTCAGAGGAGTCCGACACTTACGTCCATATAACACTTCAAAAGGAGCCATCTTCAGACTAGCTTGATAGCTATTGTTGTAGGAAAACTCAGCATACGGGAGAGATTCCTCCCATTTCTTGCCGAAAGAAATGACACAAGCTCGAAGCATGTCTTCGAGAATCTGGTTGACTCTTTCAACTTGTCCCTGGGATTGAGGGTGAAAAGCGGTGCTGAAGGACAAACGAGTTCCCATAGCTTCCTGGAAACTTGCCCAGAACCTTGAAGTGAATAAGCTGCCACGGTCTAAACTAATCACCAATGGAATACCGTGGAGTGAAACAACTCTGGACATATATAGATCTGCCAGCTGACTAGCAGTAATAGTTTCCTTGACAGCCAGAAAATGTGCAACTTTGGACAGTCGGTCAATGACGACAAGAATAGCATCATTACCTTTCTGCGACCTGGGAAAACCAGTAATGAAGTCCATTTCAACATGATCCCATTTCCATTCAGAAATAGAAATAGGTTGTAGAGTTCCAGCAGTCCTTTGATGTTCTGCTTTGATCCGACGGCAAATGTCACATTCTGAAACATAGCGTGCAATGTCTTGCTTCATGTTAGACCACCAGAATCTTCGACGAATGTCTTGGTACATCTTGGTACTACCAGGATGAATAGACAGCGGAGTGTCATGTGCTTCCTTCATGACCTCCTGAGTCATATCATGGTTTTTCTCCCTACTCGGTACCACTAGGCGGTCTTTGAAGTACAAAGCGCCATCCTCAGCAATAGCGAAGGGTGAGGGCTTTCCTTCTGTAAGATCGAGTTTAATCCTCTCGACTTCATTGTCACACTTCTGGATCCACTTGATGACGTCCACAAGATCTGGTTTAGCAACCAGGGTATTAAGAGAACCCTGGGAAACAACGTGGAGGTTCATTTTGTAGGACCCTTCAGGAGGGGGAACGAGATAACCCTGAGGAACAATATGGAGATTCAGCTTGCGAAATTCTTCTTGAAGAAGGGGGTGAACCTTATGAACCTGGAGGTGATTGCAATAAGACTTGCGGCTCAAGGCATCAGCCATTACATTAGCCTTGCCTGGGGTATAAGAAATACCCACATTGTAGTCTGCTATGCGCTCCATCCATCTCTGTTGGCGGAGGTTTAGATCTGGTTGAGTAAACAGGTACTTCAGACTTTGGTGATCGGTGTAGATCTTGCAACGATTACCAACAAGGTATTGCCGCCACTCTTTCAGTGCATGAATTACTGCAGCAAGTTCCAGGTCGTGAACTGGGTAGTTCTCTTCATGAGGACGCAATTGGCGAGATGCATAAGCAACCACTCTGTGCTCTTGCATTAGGACACACCCCATTCCTTGACGTGAAGCATCACAATAAATGACAAAGTCCTTACGAGTATCCGGAGGAGCAAGCACTGGAGCAGACGTCAGTTTGTCCTTAAGTGCCTGAAAGCTCTCCTGACATTTTTCTGTCCACTCATATTTAACACCTTTGTGAAGCAAATTGGTTAAGGGCTTGGCAATCTTGGAGAAGTTCTCGACGAATCGACGGCAATAGCTGGCGAGTCTGAGAAAACTTCTGACTTGCTTGACATTCTTCGGGGGAGTCCAGTCAAGAATAGCCTGAACTCGTTCAGGGTTGACCGCAATACCATCCTTGGAGATCACATGACCAAGGTAGGTTACTTTGTCCATCCAGAACTCACACTTTGAATACTTTGCATAAAGTTGATGTTCTCGAAGCCTCTCTAGTATAAGACGAAGATGTTCAGCATGCTCTTCTTTATTCTTGGAGAAAACCAGGATATCATCCAGATAAACCACGACGAATTTATCGAGGTAATCCATGAATATATAGTTCATCAGGCGAGAGAAGGTTGCTGGGGCATTGGTTAAGCCAAAGGACATGACTGTGTACTCGTATGAACCATAACGAGTAACGAATGCAGTCTTCGGAATATCCTCCTCACGTACCCGGATCTGATGGTAACCCAACCTCAAGTCGAGTTTTGAAAACACTGATGAACCGGCAAGTTGATCATACAGATCGTTGATCCGAGGAAGCGGATATTTGTTTTGAATCATTGCTTGGTTGATGGGACGGTAATCTTGGACCAATCGATTCGTACCATATTTCTTCTTGACAAAGAGAGAAGGTGCTCCCCAGGCAGAGGAACTTGGATGGATGAAACCCAGACGAAGCGAATTGTCAATTTCTTGCTTAAGTTCTAGGAGTTCATGTGGTGGCATCTTGTACGGACGCTTGGCTATAGGAGTGGTACCAGGTACCAAGTCGATGACAAACTCGACAGCTCTAGCAGGGGGAATCCCTGGAAGTTCTTCCGGAAAAACATCTTGGAAATCCCGGACAACTAGACTGTTTTCAATCCCTTCAAGAGGTGACTGATTTAATGCATTCAAGGCATATAGCCGGGCTTCATCATTTAACCGTTTGGAATGACATGATCGAGTACAACTCATAACCAAAGAACATTACTAAGAGTTGTTGATTTGCAATGCGTAATCGATTCAGATATCAGTGTCCTTGATTGTCCAACAACTCAGAACACAAGGAAACTGGAATCAGTGAAACATCATAGTTGATTAGGAGCTCATAAGAAGTTATAAAGCTCCATGATATTTATCAGGGATAAAACTCGAAGGTAGATCAGAATAAAGGTCAGACTAGTGTATTGATCTGTGGAAGAACAACACTTTAACTTGTCTGAGAATGAAATCGAAGTAGAACAACATGGTCGGAACCACGATTGCAAAGGACAAGAGCAAAGTTACAAGATCAAATCATACAATGAATGATTATTGAAAGGAGAAGCTTCTATGATAAGATCAACACCGTTTCCATGAGCATGAACACAAGGTTCAAGGTCGACTCCCACTTCATCAATGCATCACCTTCCATTTACACCTCGCCTTTGATAAAGTTGTAGTTTTGCAAGTTTAACTAGCAAAACACCAGGAGAGTAAGACTCGTGAAAACTGTCGGGTTCACACGGATTAAGGAAGGCATAGGTTCAACCCATCGGGGCATCTTAGGAACATACACCACAAGCTTCAAGAGTAATTAACACATGCTTGCAAACAGAGCATGGCTGACGAAAGCACAGGATACAACTTATCAGAGGGAGAAGACACAGTTTACAAATGGCATCATGTATCAGGGGAAGAACACCACAAGAATTTTGAATGTGAAGGATGCTATCGGATAACAACCCAACACTGGGTCTGACGGTCCACAAAGGACCTGATGTGAGTATCGGTACCCAACCAGAGGGAGAAGAATGCAAGGCATCGGATCATAGAACAACCAAATAATTCGATGCTTAAATAACCAAAGGAATTAAGACTTCCCAATTGGTGTATCAGAATCAGATGCTCCGATCAAATACAAGTAAGTTGAATGGACTTAGATGGACAATCAATCAAAGTTGAATTGTCGAGAACCAACTCATGTTTGGAAAGACGTCTGAGCCGGGCGGACAATCTATGATAAACGACTGATGACTGTGTGCACTCACACACAGGTTGAATCAATAAAATCAAATGAAAACCACAAAGGATTTACTAAATATTGATAGACATATGGAATTAACCATAATGCAAGCAGGTGAGAAAGGTCAAGAGCAAAAGGCTACTGAGGATTACAGAAGATCGAATAGCGTTTCAAAGAATTCTGTGAAACACATGATCAACCGAGGAAGAACGAATCTCCGGTAAGATAATTCGATGTACCTTGTAATAACAAGAGCAACTGGATATGAAAGTATGAGCGACAATTGCATGTAGTCATCCATAGGGGTTGACGGTGGAAGGGAATCGCAAAAGCGATGAGGACAAGTTCTCGAGAGAACATCGGAGAGTATCTTCAAAGTCTTCTGATGAATCGAGCCATCGTCTGAAATGAGGGGCTCTCCGGGAGAAGTAGTTGCGAGAACCTAGAGTTAGAGTTAATAAAATCTTTAACCCGAAAGAGAAGAGAGATTAGAACCCAGAGTATAGACGAGGAATAAAATGTCCTAATAGCACCCGATTGAGATGTGGGCCCGTAAGCCACACAACTATGTTAGTATAGTTTTTTCAAGTACTAGACTCAACTTCGGCCAAGGAGTTGGGAAGGGGGCTACCTACAGGCAGTCGGCTCTGATACCAACTTGTTACGCCCTAGATCTCGACCGTACGCTAAACATTCACGCAAATGCGTACGACCAAGATTAGGGACTCACTGGAAGATATCACAACACAACACTAGACACAAATTAAAGTCATACAGCTTCATATTACAAGCCAGGGGCCTCGAGGGCTCGAATACAAAGCTCGACAAGCACGAGTCAGCGGAAGCAAATAATATCTGAGTACATACATAAGTTAAACAAGTTTTGCCTTAAGAAGGCTAGCACAAACATAAGCAGCGGATCGAAAGAGGCGAGGCCTCCTGCCTGGGAACCTCCTAACTACTCCTGAGCGTTGGCACTCTCCACGTAGTAGTAGGCTCCAGCGGCGGTGTAGTAGTCGTCTCCGGCGTGCTCCATCTCCTGGGCTCCATCGTCTGAACGCGGTAATCGTATCGAGGGGGAAAGAGAAAGCAAAGCAGCGGTAAGTACTCATCCAAAGTACTCGCAAGACTGACATCAGAACTATGCTAAGCATGCATCATTATCAAGGGGAGGGGGGTTATATCTGGACTGACTACAGAAAGCAAGAGTAGGGAGAAGGCATAGTCCTATCGAAGACTAGCATCTTCATCATCTTGCAGCATTAGAAGAGAGTAGACTGGTATCTCATATATAGTCATATTATTGTAGCAATTTTATTAAGTAACCACGCCCAGAGATTCTTCCTGGACTCCCTGCGAGGAAGCAATCTAGGAGCCACATTCATTTCAAATTAAATCACAATTATAGTTGTATAAGGTCAAGGCACAACTCCAAGTCGTCCTGTTACCGTGGACACGGCTATTCGAATAGTTTATTCATCCCATGCAGGGGTGCACCGCATTTCCAACACGCCTGATCACCTCCGTCCGGACACACTTTCCTGGGTCATGCCCGGCCTCGGGATAGCAGCACGTCGTCGCCCCACCTAGGCTCAACGAAGAGGCCAGCCCGCCGGTCTAAATCCTAAGCACAAAGGGGTCGTGGGCCCACTTGCCCTCTGCGCTCCTGCACGATGCGTGGGCGGCCGGAAGCAGACCTAGCACACTCCAGTCCAAGAGCTGTACCGTCCAGTCCAATCCGGCGCGCGCCACTCCATTGCTGACGTCCGAAGAGCTTCGGCTGATACAACGACGCTGAGTACCCATAACTTCTCCCACGCGATGGTTTGGTGCGTAAAAAGGCCAACGACCCAACTCAAATCAAATACCCAACCCATTAGCATTTTATTAATGCGGGGCAAGCGCGACCCATGAAGTGTGGTCCCGTCGCCCCGTCTCGAGGATGTGTGGCAAGGGCCTCCTGCCCGTCCACGCCTCATCATCATCAAACCGTGGGTACCCCTCAGGGCCGACCCATCACCAACATGTTTCTGTAACCAGGTCATAGTAACTGTGTGTATAAAACATCAAGACGGAACCTGAGGAATCACCCTCAAAGGGCCCCGCTCGATGAAACCGTCAAGGTGGACTTAGAGGAATCACCCTCGAGGGTCCCACACTTGAGGGGTTGCACGACAGAGTCATCGTCGGGAGTGGTGAAGGAGGAATCACCCTCGATAACCACGACCGACTAGCTGCACTACAGAGTTAGCATCATGAGTACTTCACGAGGTGTCACCCTCGGTACTCGATAGTAGCTCTACAGAGTCGTACAACTAAGGGGTGTGCGGTGATGTGAGGGGCCTGGCTCGTCGGTCGGTTGACCGAGTCTTCGAGTCTTCGGGTCGTCGAGTCGTCGATGAAGAAGCAGGGGCAACTGGGACTAAGGGGTCACTGGGCATTCACTGATCAACCTATACTAAGCAGTTGATATGATTGCAGGTATAGTAGCAGTTTATCAAAAACAGGCTATGCATCAGAATAGGAGCTAGCTAATACAGTAGCAAAAATCTAATGCAAGATTGAGAGGGAAGAAATGGGCGATATCGGAATGATCAAGGGGGGGGGGGGTTGCTTGCCTTGCTGCTCTGCGGCAAAGGCCTGATCGTCAGTGTCGTAGTCGTACCCGGCAGCACCGTCAGTCTCGGGGTCTACCGGTAAGAAGAGGGGGAAGAAACAATAAATATAAAGCAAGCATATGCAACACAATGAATGACATGGCAATAAGCAGTGCTAGGCATGCACTAACGCAGTACTACACGTCGCAGACGGGTCGGAAGAATATCTGACGATATTTCCCGGGTTTTTGGATTTATCGGACAGATGATCCGGAGGGGAAAAGTTCCATGTTCATCATGCCAGGAGCATGTGACAGATGAACGGACAACGTATTCGGATTCGTGGGATTTTTCTGATCAACTTTCATGTATAAATTATTTTCATCCGAGTTACTGATTAAAAGATATGATTTTTCAAAGTTTTAATCAATTTCTGAAATTCACAGAATTAAATTAATTCGAAAAAGCATTAATGACGTCAGCATGACATCACTGTGACGTCAGCAGTCAACAGTCTCAGCTGACTGGTCAAACTAACATGTGGGACCCCACTGTCATAGACTCAGTCTTAATCCAGTGTTTAAATTTAAACTAAACTAATTAAACAGAGGGGGGCCCACCTGTCATAAGGTGTTTAGTAACAATTTAATAAAATTAACTTAATTAATCATCAGGTTAATTAGAGGGGGGGTGGCCCCACATGTCATACACAGGGGGGGGTCAGGCCCCACCTGTCAGTGACTGGACCGGGTCTAGTCAGCAGTTGACCTGGTCAACAGGTCAACCGTGGACTCGGGACCCGCGGTCAGTGGCCCTGCGGTTGGCCCCGGCCTGGCCAGGTCAGCGGCGGCCGGCGTTTCGCCGCCGGCGACCAAAAACCACGGCGAAGGCACGGGAGGGGCTCGGGTTTTGGCCACAGGGGGCCGTTTCGAGCGCGGCCGGTGGCGTTCGAAAGCTGGGGCTGCCGCCGTTCCATTCCGGCCATCGGAGCGAGCTGGGACGGCCCGTGGCGAGCGCTACATCAACGGCGGCGGAGGAGCTTTCGGCCGTCGACGGCAACGAGCAACCCAGCACGATTTCGAGCTATCTACGGGTGCTACACGAGTCTACGCGGTGCACTGAGGCGAACGGTGGCGTCGGTTGGACCAAATGGTCACCGGAGACTCGCCGGCGTCGAGCTCAGGCGGAGGAGCATTAGGGCTCCGATGGAATCGGTGGCTAGAGCACGAAATCGAGGGCATGAGAGAGAGGGGATGGAGCAGGAGCTCATAGGGGTCCTGCAGGTGTGCTCAGTGGGCTCGGGAAGGCTCGATGGCGCCGGAATCGTGTCGGCGGTCGACGGCGTCCGAGGAGGAAGAAGGGGTCGATGGCGACGCCTGGGTGCAGCTCCGGCTCGATCCGTAACACGGGGAGGACGAGGAGGTCGGTGCGGTCCTTCTTGGCGCAACGGCAAGGCGCGGGAGGCACGGTGGCCGCATCTAACCGACGGCCATGGCGGCGGTGCCGCTCGGGAGAGGTGCGGGCGAGCGATGAAGAGGGAGAGAGGCGAAGCAGAGGCGTCCAGGGGGTCGAGGGGGTCCGTTCTTATCCATCCACGCCAGCAGCGGCAAAAGATCTCGCGAGGGGGGGCCTGGCGAGCGCGCGCTCGCTCCCTGCTCGACAGCGAGCGAGGGGAGCAGTGCGGGAGGAGGGAGACGACCGGGGAGTGAGCTGGGCCGCACTGTAGCTGTAGGCTTCAAGTGCACGGTGCTGTTTTCTGTTTTCCTTTCTTTTCTTTTCTGCTTTCTTTTCCAGCACTTGTTTTAAATATTTTCTGCTATAATTCTTCACAGCAAAAATGTACCTCTTGGTCCAAATAATACTTGGCAATATTCTGCAATACCTCACCAAGTTTGAGGATTTTTGAAAACTGTTTGAATTTTCCACAGAATTAAAGAGCACTTTTAAAATGCAAATTGGCTCTGTTTTGATGGTGGGGTCCACACCAACATCAAGGTGATGTTGTTTTCCTAAACAACATTTGTTTTGTGATTTTTCACAAGTGTGCAACATTTTATCCTTGCTGACTGCAATTTTATTTTATCACATAAAATTCAAGGCCCCTTTTAATGGAATTTGAAAAGAGATATGAATTTTCAACTTGATCATATCTTGTTTAGCAAAATGATTAGGCACTGATCATGGACATCACTGTGCTTAATTACAATAATCACTGTAGCCAAAATCCAGGGTGTCACAGCAACCTCGGCAACGTACACGGTTACAACAAGGTGTAATTCAACCTCTCAATTATAAAAACATAAGCAAATACGGCCTAGTTTGTTCTACAGATGAATCAGGTGAACCAAGGACCCTTGATGAGGCACTTGGAGATGAAAAATGGAGCAAAGCAATGAAGGAAGAATATATGGCACTAAAGAGAAATAAAACATGACATTTGGTTCCCCCACGGCAAGGTAAAAATCTTATAGATTGCAAGTGGGTTTTCAGGGTTAAAAGGAAATCTGATGGAACCATTGATAGATACAAGGCTAGACTTGTTGCAAAAGGATTCAAACAGAGATATGGTATTGACTATGAGGACACATTCAGTCCTGTTGTAAAAGCTGCCACCATCCGTCTTGTTTTGTCTATTGCTGTTTCCAGGGGATGGAGTCTCAGACAGCTAGATGTGCAGAATGCGTTCCTCCATGGTGTTCTGGAAGAAGAGGTGTATATGAAGCAACCTCCTGGGTTTGAAAGCAAATCTCACCCCTCGTTTGTGTGCAAGCTTGATAAAGCACTCTATGGCTTGAAACAAGCTCCAAGAGCATGGTACTCTCGTCTTAGTCACAAAATGCAATCACTTGGTTTTGTTCCTTCCAAGTCAGATACCTCACTATTCATTTACAACAAGCTCAACACATGCATATTTGTTCTCATATATGTTGATGATATCATTGTTACAAGTTCATCTAGTGAGGCTATTGCATCATTATTGAAGGACTTAAGTGCAGAATTTGCTCTCAAGGATCTTGGAGATTTGCATTACTTCCTTGGGATTGAGGTGAAGCAACACAAGGATGGACTTCATCTTTCTCAAGAGAAATATGCAACTGATCTGGTAAAAAAGGCAGGTATGCAAGGTTGTAAACCCTCCCTTACTCCATTGTCTAGTTCAGAAAAACTATCTCACCGAAGGGCAACTCTTGAATCAAGAGGACAGTACAAAATACAGGAGTTTAGTAGGTGCACTTCAGTACTTGACTCTAACAAGGCCTGACATTTCTTTTGCTGTCAACATGGTGTGTCAGTTTCTGCATGCTCCCACTACAGTACATTGGACTGCTGCAAAACGTATAGTCAGATATGTCAAACACACTTTGAGCATTGGTCTTAGTTTCAGCAAGTCACCCTCAACTCTTGTTAGTGCTTTTTCTGATTCTGATTGGGCAGGATGCCTGGATGACAGGCGCTCTACTGGTGGATTTGCAATATTTTTTTGGACCTAACTTGATTTCATGGTGTGCAAGGAAACAAGCCACCGTGTCTTGGTCTAGTACAGAGGCAGAGTATAAGGCATTAGCAAATGCCACAGCTGAAATCATATGGGTTCAATCAATGCTAAAAGAACTTGGCATACAAAGTTCTCAAGTTCCATGTTTGTGGTGTGATAATCTTGGTGCCACCTACTTATCTGCAAATCCAGTCTTTCATGCCAGAACAAAGCACATAGAGATAGACTTTCATTTTGTCAGAGAGAGAGTTGCACAAAAACAGCTTGATATTCGGTTTATCCACTCCAGAGATCAAGTTGCGGATGGGTTTACTAAAGCCTTGCCTACCAGAAGCTTTGAAGAGTTCAAACATAATCTCAACTTGATGAAGTTGTGATTAAGGGGGGTGTCAAACAAAGAGATATTCAGTTAGAGATTCAGTTAGAGATAGCTAGAGATAGATAGGCTCACGGCATTGCCGTCGGCATAGCTTAACCGTCGGCATAGCTGCGATATTCTGTTGTAACCTCCTAGCTTATCTCTCTCATTCCTTGATCCTGAAGTTGTATCTCTAACCAACTTTGTAGGCATGATCAGGCTCGCAACCTGCATATATAACACGCACCCGTCTCCCTCGAAAGGGCAAGACGTTTACCGCTCGCACAAAGGCAACCCAGCTCCTCCTCGCCGCTTCAGCCGCCGCCGCCGTGCTAGTGTACTTCGGACGCCGGATGGTTGTGGTGGTGGTGGGCGACGCCACTTCTTCCACTGCTGCTGCTGGTGGGCGACGCCGACAGCCTTCGATCCCCGCCCCCGCCCCCTGACGTCGGGGACTCTGGTACTCTGCCTCTATTCCTGCGAAAGCTTCAGAAAGTTCAGTTGGCTAGTTACTGTTGTTGTCAATTCCCATTTTGAGTCCGTGGAAGCAAAACAAATTGGACATGTGCACTGGAAGCAAATCTGAAAAAGGTACAGTTCAAACTGAATTTTCAAAGAAATTAGTGATCCAAAACTAGTTCAAACTGAATCTGAAAAGGTACAGTTTGACATGAGTAAATTCGGTACTGTCTGATGGTGTTACACTGGTCATTTATAATTTTCTAGACCTTTTGGTGTTAGTCTGATGGTTTAGATTAGTGGCTGTTGCAAGGTGCCAAAGTGGCCGTGTGAACAATACTGGTTTTGGGAAACATTCAATCAAAAAATTGATGATGATGTGCCAGTTTTTGGAAATAAACAATCAAAATTACAATGCTGATCTTCTTGGATTGAATACAGTACTGTTTGGAAACAAATTGCTGTTAACAATCTTCATATTTGGCCATGTTAACTAAAGCAAGGAAGTGTTAACTGAACTGAAACTAAATGAAAAACTACTCCTAAGTGTGATGATTGCTTCATCCACCTGCAACCATGACCAGCAAGTTAATTAAGGAGATAGCTTAACTACTTCAGAGCAACCACATTGCTTCTTTTACCTGAATGTTCACAAACATACAACTATGACCAGCAAGTTCAGAACATGCTTCACATTGCTTCTTTTACCTGAATGTTAGCATAAATGAAAATAATTCGAGGGTGATTAGTTCAAGAAAAAGCCAGGTATGAGATGAGCTTACAATGCAGTTACTGAATCCGAGTTTCATTCTTTCAGCCATACAGTATCATTGGGCAAATTTAATTGAAATCATTTCAGTTTGAGCACCGTTAGCAACTGACTAAAGATTTTATGCAATCTGGAGGATACTTACAGTGACAAGACGCGCATGGGTGAGGCGTCGGAGCATCCGACCCCAGTCCAAGAGTTCTGCCACGGCAGGCAGGGGTCGCCGGCCAGTCCGGCGGCAGGTTCTTGAAGCTCCTCGCGAGATCTTCCATTGTACAATGTAGAAGAAGCTGAACCTTTCTATCACCCAAAACATTAATCCCACAAACCAAAGGAAAAAACATATCTGCATATTAGGAACGAACAGTCTGAGTGCATACACACCATCTCTGGTTAGCTCAGTTCAGGTTAGCCCAAAGGAAAAACCTCCCCTCTGAAAGCAAAGGAACGACAAGAGCTGCCGGCTGCGCTGGATCAACTACTTGCATTGGTTAATTCTTTCAATGAGATGAACAAAGATCCACGCTCTGATGGGAATTAGAGGGGGGCACAAACGAACCTTGGGGCCCATGGTGACCTCGACGGCGTTCGCGAGGTCGTTGACGCAAAGCATACTCGCGCCGATGCCAAAGGTGACCTCCTTCGCCGCATACTCGCGCGCCCACTGCTGCTGCTCGCTCCCGCGCCGCCACGGGCGAGCTGCTGCTGCAGCGTCGAGGAGGAGGACCTAGAAATACCGCCACCGCCCGGTACATGGCCGCGTGTTTGTGTGTGTGAGGTGGATTTGGCGAGAATCGAACTCGGAGAAGGCCGCCGCCGTCGGAGAGCAGATCGACAGAAAAATCGGGCCTTCTCCGGGGGGGGGGGGGGGGGGAGCTCCGGCGCGAGGGAGCGGACCTCCGGCGCGGGAGAGGAGCAGGGAAGACGACAGGTAGTAAGAGGCTTGTTGGGAATTCTCTGGGTTTTTTTCTGACCATGAGGACAAGTTTTATCGGACGGAGGAAGTATTAGAGCAACTCCAACAGGCCGACCCAAACGGACGGCGGATTTGTCCGTTTTTTTTTCGTTTGGGTCGGCCGCCCGCGCGGCGTCCGCCCACTTTAACATTTGGGTCGGCTGTGCGCCCAACGCGCGGACTCATATATGCCGGCGTGGCCGGCTGGCCGCCCTTTTTTAGATACACATATTAGCAAACATATGATCCACAACAAAATAAATAGCATGGTTTCAACACCAAATAATAATTAACATAGTTTCACAAGCCGAATAAAAATAAAATAATCTCACATGGTTTTGCAAGCCGAATTAAAGAGGTACATCTATTAGTTGCCAACATGATCCCACATATGCTCAACCAAATCATTTTGCAATTGCATGTGAGTTTCCCAATCACGCATGTCGTGATGAAATTGGACGAACTGTTCAAACGTTGCCGCTCCTCCATGCTCAGGCACAACATTCTCACCCTGATACTGAAACCCTTGATCGTAGAGATGTTCCGGGCGCTCATCTTCTACGATCATATTGTGCATGATCACACAAGCAGTCATCACCTCCCACATTTTCTTCGTGCTTCAAGTTTTTGCAGGATACCGAACGATGCCCTATCGAGATTGCAAAACACCAAAGGAGTCGGCTCTCTCAAGTACTCAGGGCCAAACACAGCAATAACAGCCTTGCAAAACTTATACAGGGATTCTAGGCAAGTAGACTTGCTCATACGGACATACTCGTCAATGAGATCACCGGGCACTCCGTATGCAAGCATTTGGATGGCTGCAGTGCATTTCTGATAAGAGGAGAAGCCAATCTTTCCAACGGCATCCTCTTTGCACTCGAAATAGTTATCGTAGCCGACCACTCCCTCTCTAATACGGTTGAAAAGATTCCTACTCATACGGAAACAACGACGAAATTTTTGATGTTTGAACAACGGATTCGTTGTGTCAAAGTAGTCTTTCCAAAGAAGCAAATGCCCGCTCTCTCGGTTGCGATTCAACGCCGGAAGGTGCCTCGGAATAGAGCCACGGAACAACGGCCGTTGGCTATTGACGTGGTGATGGGCCAACACGGCAGCCAAGATCTCCTCCTCCTCATCGGACGAGGAATCGTCGGAGTCACAAAGAAAATTGTGAAAGAAGAACTCGTCGGCGGAGTCCATTTTTGTACCTTGGCAAACTGTCGAACAACTTGCGGGCGTCGACGAAGGAGCCGGCCGGCGAAGGGAGTCGCGCCGCCCTCGGACCAGCTAGCTGCACAGGCGGCGTCCGACGAGTGTGCCGGCGTCCGACGAGCATGCCAGTGTCAAGACGAAGGAACTGGCCGGGGGCCAGCGAGGAAGCTTCTTGGCCACGGCGGCAAGTCGGCGGGGAGTGGGGCGACGTGGGAGGTGGCGGCGTTGCAGGTGAGACGGCACCGGCAGCTGGCGCCGGCACCGGAAAAGGGGGCGGCGGCGTTGGCGACAAGGGAGGAGGGTTTGGTGCTGGAATGGGAGAGGATGGCCAATGTGCCACCGACCAGTGGGACAGGAGGGAGTAGGCGGGAGCGCGCGCGCGTCCGTCTCGTGTCCGCGCCGACGCAAATGAGGCCCAAATTTGGGCCGGGAATGGGTCCGCAGGCGGACGAAAAGCGGACGCGCGTCCGTTTGGGTCGGCGCGTTGGGACGACTATTCTGTCTGCGCCGACCCAAACGGACGCGCGCGGACGAAATGGGTCTCCGCGTTGGAGTTGCTCTTATATACTAATAAGTCCATGAAGTAAAATAAGACACCACATTCTTCCACATAATCCAAAATAATATACATCGTTGATCAGTAATACTAACGGCTAGGATTTAAAGATATTACGTTATATGGGAAAAGTTATAAATTTGTATCGGGCCGACCCAAACGGACGGCGGATTTATCCGCTTTTTGTCCGTTTGGGTCGGCCGCCCGCGCGGCGTCCGCCCACTTTAACATTTGGGTCGGCTGTGCGCCTAACGCGCGGACTCATATATGCCGGCGTGGCCGGCTGGCCGCCCTTTTTTAGATACACATATTAGCAAACATATGATCCACAACAAAATAAATAGCATGGTTTCAACACCAAATAATAATTAACATAGTTTCACAAGCCGAATAAAAATAAAATAATCTCACATAGTTTTGCAAGCCGAATTAAAGAGGTACATCTATTAGTTGCCAACATGATCCCACATATGCTCAACCAAATCATTTTGCAATTGCATGTGAGTTTCCCAATCACGCATGTCGTGATGAAATTGGACGAACTGTTCAAACGTTGCCGCTCCTCCATGCTCAGGCACAACATTCTCACCTTGATACTGAAACCCTTGATCGTAGAGATGTTCCGGGCGCTCATCTTCTACGATCATATTGTGCATGATCACACAAGCAGTCATCACCTCCCACATTTTCTTCGTGCTTCAAGTTTTTGCAGGATACCGAACGGTGCCCTATCGAGATTGCAAAACACCAAAGGAGTCGGCTCTCTCAAGTACTCAGGGCCAAACACAGCAATAACAGCCTTGCAAAACTTATACAGGGATTCTAGGCAAGTAGACTCGCTCATACGGACGTACTCGTCAATGAGATCACCGGGCACTCCGTATGCAAGCATTTGGATGGCTGCAGTGCATTTCTGATAAGAGGAGAAGCCAATCTTTCCAACGGCATCCTCTTTGCACTCGAAATAGTTATCGTAGCCGACCACTCCCTCTCTAATACGGTTGAAAAAATTCCTACTCATACGGAAACAACGACGAAATTTTTGATGTTTGAACAACGGATTCGTTGTGTCAAAGTAGTCTTTCCAAAGAAGCAAATGCCCGCTCTCTCGGTTGCGATTCAACGCCGGAAGGTGCCCCGGAATGGAGCCACGGAACAACGGCCGTTGGCTATTGATGTGGTGATGGGCCAACACGGCAGCCAAGATCTCCTCCTCATCATCGGACGAGGAATCGTCGGAGTCACAAAGAAAATTGTGAAAGAAGAACTCGTCGGCGGAGTCCATTTTTGTACCTTGGCAAACTGTCGAACAGCTTGCGGGCGTCGACGAAGGAGCCAGCCGGCGAAGGGAGTCACGCCGCCCTCGGACCAGCTAGCTGCACAGGCGGCGTCCGACGAGTGTGCCGGCGTCCGACGAGCATGCCAGTGTCAAGACGAAGGAACTGGCCGGGGGCCGGCAAGGAAGCTTCTTGGCCACGGCGGCAAGTCGGCGGGGAGTGGGGCGATGTGGGAGGTGGCGGCGTTGCAGGTGAGACGGCACCGGCAGCTGGCGCCAGCACCGGAAAAGGGGGCGGCGGCGTCGGCGACAAGGGAGGAGGGTTTGGTGCTGGAATGGGAGAGGATGGCCAATGTGCCACCGACCAGCGGGACAGGAGGGAGTAGGCGGGAGCGCGCGCGCGTCCGTCTCGTGTCCAAGCCGACGCAAATGAGGCCCAAATTTGGGCCGGGAATGGGTCCGCAGGCGGACGAAAAGCGGACGCGCGTCCGTTTGGGTCGGCGCGTTGGGACGACTATTCTATCTGCGCCGACCCAAACGGACGCGCGCGGACGAAATGGGTCTCCGCGTTGGAGTTGCTCTTATATACTACTTATAAGTCCATGAAGTAAAATAAGACACCACATTCTTCCACATAATCCAAAATAATATACATCGTTGATCAGTAATACTAACGGCTGGGATTTAAAGATATTACGTTATATGGGAAAAGTTATAAAGTTGTATTTATTGTACTGACACGCTACATGGTGCGTGAAAACGTTGGAAATAATAGAAGAAGATCACGTGACAACCTAGAAGTATATACTTCCTCTGTTCATCAATATAAGACGTTTTAGAGACTCTAAAACGTCTTATATTGATGAGCATAGGTAGTACTAGGAGACATGCAATCAAAAAAGAACCCAAATGATAAAGTCCACAAGTGTGGCAGTTTTGCAACTCGCCCACACGCGTGGATCGTCGTCCAGTCAAGTATGCACGAATCTTGACACAATTTGACATAATTTGTGTGCCATGTAGGAAGGGGCTGGTGTGTGGGCGTTTAACAGTTTGCCAGGACGCCTGTTTCTCGCACGGAGAGGTCGCGGTTGCCAAGCCAACGTGTGGTGGAACTGCCGTCGCGCCCGCACGCCGCGCACATCTCCTCTTCAGCAACTCCTCCGTCTGCTCTTCCCCTCCCGCGCGCTGCAGTTTCCCCACCCTGCCCGACTTCTCTTCCCATTCCCCCACACCAACACCCCCATTCGAGAGCAACGACAAGTTCTAGGCGGAGCAGAGGCGAGGGGGCGGCGGCGGCGGAAGAGTCGCGGGTCTTCGTGGCCGTCGCTGGTGCTCAGGCAACCGGAGCATCGTCGCCGGAGCAGTCACCACGTAGAGGTAAGGTACCGGCGCTTCTACTGGTCCCAATCTGCCTCCCCTCTTCCCGGTGGAATCCTTCGAGATCCGGGTGGATTTCGGGGTGCTCGAGTGCTCCCCATCGGCGGGGGAGTCACAGGTGTGCCATTAGGCCGGCATTACCTAGTTCCGTTGCTGCCGCGGTGGAAGTCACGCCGGCGAGGCTCGCCCGTTCCGCGATGATGCATTCTCTGTTTTTAGAGATTAGACGTCTTCAAGTCTAGATTGCAGAGATTATGCGGTTGTTTTTCTTAGTTTGATGGTCTCGTAGGTAATGATCCTCAGTTTTTAGGAGTGATGTTGTGATCGAAATCCGTGCCTGAGAGGCTGAGAGTAGGGTATGAACCCTAGATTTGGGATTTTTTTGCCATGCTGTTATCTCCATTTCGTTTTGTAGGTTAATGGCAGTTGGGTGTTCCATGAAACTGACTTATTTGCCATGCTGTTTTGTGCAAACATGGCAACTCAAATCTACTGGTTTAGCTACAATTTGCCCCTAAATTTATTTAGTAGATGGCAACTACCTATTTGAACCCAAACTGTCAGTTGACATGTTTTTGCACTGATTCAGGGGTCATTTTACCTACTGTTCTTTTAAGCAGACGACAACTACCTGTTTCACACCAAGACTTTATTTGCCATGCTGTTTTGTGCAAACATGGCAACCTGAATCTATTGGTTCAACTACAATTTGCCACTCTGTTTATTTAGTAGATGGGAACTGCCTATTGAACCCAAACTATCAGTTGCCATGTTTCTGCAGTGATTCAGGGGGTCAATTACCTATTGTGCTTTTAAGCAGACGACAACTACCTCTTTACACCAAGACATTATTTGCCATGCCTATTC
The DNA here is from genome assembly GCA_039707655.1 of Elymus sibiricus. NCBI lineage: Eukaryota > Viridiplantae > Streptophyta > Magnoliopsida > Poales > Poaceae > Elymus > Elymus sibiricus. The sequence goes on from CM077663.1 coordinate 209,100,245, forward strand.
TTTAGTGTTTCTATTGGCAGCTGCCTATTGTGCTTAGGAGCACATGGCAACTCCCACTTTACCCTAAGATATTATTTGCCATGCATTTCAAGTGTTACATGGCAATTGCCCTACTCTATTTTCAGTTTGCAGGTGGCAACTCCCTCTTTTTTACCCAATATTTTTTGAGAGAATTCCTTATTTGACACTCCCTTAAAATCATGTTCCTTATTTGACACTGAAAAAAATTCTTCCCTATATGACCTATAGTCTTAATTTCTTTCCCTATATGACACTCTAGTTCATTTTGTACACATGAAAAGACCTTTTTACCCCTGTACATAATGTGACCAGAAATATGTAGCATTGAGCCTAATTAGGTAATACTAGTCGTCAACCCGTGCGAATGCACAGACTGGTTATCTAAGCATTCAAAATATGTATAAACTACACAAATTCGTTATGGTCGAGCAATTTTATTTCCATTTCCCTAAATAGTTTTCCTTGTATTATGAATGTATATTGTAAGACAATTTAAACACTCTAAAAATAGAGCAGTAGTAGTATTTTTATGCTTAGTAAATGAATGGCACCTATAAAATGTGCACGTAAATTTGACTATGAATATACATAAAGGTTTTGAAAATGCTCGAGTAAATGAATACATACCAACATAGAATTTTCATGAAAAACGGCATGATAGTCCCATTACTCTATGATGCTTAACATTTACTTTCTGAATATCACATAACAAATATGAAAGCCCCCACAGTAGCGCAGTTTTGAATGGTATACGTGCATCTCCCGGCTGAATCAATCCAGCAGCGTGCTAGCTTGCATATCGATCCAGCAGCCTGCTAGCTTGCATATGTCTTTATTAAAATACCTCTGTGGTCACATTATCTTGGAACAACTATTATCTTACACATATTTGTGGTCACATTATACATATGGATAAAATGGTCTTTTCACGTGTACAAAATGCACTAGAGTGTCATATAGGGAATTTTTTTTAAGACTAGTGGTCATATAGGGAAGAAAATTTTCTCGAGTGTCAAATAAGGAACACAATTTTAAGAGAGTGTCAAATAAGGAATTCTCTCATATTTTTTTGCCTTGCCTTCGATAGTGTTACATGGCAATTGTCTAATGTATTTTAGCTAGCAGGTGGCGACTCCCTCTTTTTTACACCAAGATTTTCTTTGCCATGTATTCCGTAGTGTTACATGGCAACTTCTATAGTTTACTTACTTAGTAGGGCCACATTGCAAATGCATCCTGCTCACTTTCTTTGTTTGCAAGCATGGCAACTATGTATGTGTAACAACATACCAGATTTTGCAGTACAGATTTATTTTGCAGGTGGGCAAGTCCCCACCTTTTGCTTGTATGACAACTTCATTTTTTGTGTTATGGTTTGCAAATATTACCAACCCACAACAAATTGTTTTGTGCAAAACTCAATTGTGTTGTTTGCCATCAGTCTTTGTTTGTTCATGGCATTTGCCGTCTGTATGTCTAGTAAACATGGCAGTTTCCTTTTGCCGTTGACATTATCAATTTGCCTCGCTTCTCCATGCTTTCCACATGCACTTTTCCACTTTGTTTATACTCATGTGTGCTTGTTCTTAATATAGCATCATGGTTCGCGACCACTGATACGTCTCCAACGTATCTACTTTTCCAAACTCTTTTGCCCTTGTTTTGGACTCTAATTTGCATGATTTGAATGGAACTAACCCGGACTGACGCTGTTTTCAGCAGAATTGCCTTGGTGTTATTTTAGTGCAGAAATAAAAGTTCTCGGATTGACCTAAAAATTTACGGAGAATATTTTTGGAATTAATAGAAAATACTCGCGAAAGAATCAACTGCAGGGGGCCCACCACCTGGCCACAAGCCAGGGGGGCGCGCCCACCCCCCTAGGGCGCGCCCCTGTGGCTTGTGGGCCCCCTGTTGCTCCTCCGACCTCGTTTCCACTCCTATATATTCCTATTTACGGAGAAAAAAATCAGGGAGAAGAGTTCATCGCGTTTTACGATACGGAGCCGCCGCCACCTCCTGTTCTTCCTCGGGAGGGCAGATCTGGAGCCTGATTTGGGCTCCGGAGAGGGGAAATCGACGCCGTTGTCATCACCAACCATCCTTCATCACCAATTTCATGATGCTCTCCGCCGTTCGTGAGTAATTCCATCGTGGGCTGGCTGGACGGTGATGGGTTGGATGAGATTTACCATGTAATCGAGTTAGTTTTGTTAGGGTTTGATCCCTAGTATCCACTATGTTCTGAGATTGATGTTGCTATGACTTTGCTATGCTTAATGCTTGTCACTAGGGCCCGAGTGCCATGATTTCAGATCTGAGCCTATTATGTTTTCATGAATATATATGTGTTCTTGATCCTATCTTGCAAGTTGTAGACACCTATTACGAGTTATGATCCGCATCCCCCAGGGTGACAATAACTGGGATTCTTTCCGGTGATTACCGTAGTTTGAGGAGTTCATGTATTCACTAAGTGCTAATGCTTTGGTCCGGTTCTCTATTAAAAGGAGGCCTTAATATCCCTTAGTTTCCATTAGGACCCCGCTGCCACGGGAGGGTAGGACAAAAGATGTCATGCAAGTTCTTTTCCATAAGCACGTATGACTATATATGGAATACATGCCTACATTACATTGATGAATTGGAACTAGTTCTGTGTCACCCTATGTTATAACTGTTGCATGATGAATGCCATCCGACATAATTATCCATCACTGATCCATTGCCTACGAGCTTTTCTATATTGATCTTTGCTAAGTTACTTTTCCGTTGCTACTGTTACAATCACTACAACACTGCTACTGTCACTTTGCCATCGTTACTGTTACTTCCATATTACTTTGCTACTGAATACTTTGCTGCAGATATTAAGTCTTTCAGGTGTGGTTGAATTGACAACTCAGCTGCTAATACTCGAGAATATTCTTTGGCTCCCCTTGTGTCGAATCAATAAATTTGGGTTGAATACTCTACCCTCCAAAACTGTTGCGATCCCCTATACTTGTGGGTTATCAACCACCAGCAAGACGATGATGACGACTTCGTGGAGCCACTACCACGACAACGTGTGGCTGGTCCCGGGAAAGACGTTGATGAGGTTCTTCCCTCCCCGCATGTTTTATTGTGTTATAGATATTTCATTCATTTTTCAGTGGTATTTTTAAGCATATTGAACATGAAAAGAATCACCGTGTTTTTTTGCAGAAGAAGAAACGTGTGCCGCGCAATAGGGATTCACAAGAATGGCTGACTTTATTGACCAAAGGTTTCAGTGATGACTAGAAGAAAGCTGCCGGCGATATGGGGATGCAGTCTTTGATGAATGTCCTGTGCACAAATCTGGTGAACCCTGTCTGTGATTGGCTTGGGGAGATCTATGACCCTGCGTCCAAGGAATTTGTCATTCTGGGATGTGGAAGACTCCCTTTGGACGAGGAGTCCGTTTTCTGCACATTAGGTGTCTCCAGTGGGGAATTTAAAGTTCCTTATGAGGTGAACAATGATATTGAGCAAGAATTGTTCCCCCAGTTGTTTCCTGGCCAGGCACCCATGCCTAATAAGACGGTGCTTGCAACTTCGTTGGAGAAGATGACAACCCATGGCAATGAATTTAAGATGAAGCTCCTAATGTACCGATTTCTTCTGTCTTTGCGCCTACCACGTCGCTACGCCCAAGCAACAAATGCTTCCCTGTCTTGGTGAATGTTCTTCATCTATTTTTATTTTTTTACAATATTCCCTTTGTTATGTCATGTACTAGCATGTACCTGCCAGTTGAAGTTCCTTTTAACTTCGCATTTGTTGATGTTTCTTGAACCCTTGTTTTTGCAGGCGAATCTGGATGATGTGAAGAACATGAATTGGTGCAAATTCATCGCTGACTTCCTCCACGATGCCTTTTCAAACAAGATGTACCAGAAGGGCTGTCGCCTACACCTAATGGCATTTTTGCTTGTTCGCAATATGCCTTTTTAATATGGGTTCATTCGTTTCTCATTGATAATATAGATAACCTAATAATCTAGGGCATTCAAGCTGGAATTGTAGTTTATGGGTACGCTTTCTAGTAAGCAAAATATGTGGCAGCTTATTTGATCATGTATGGCAATTATAGTTGTTCAGCTGTGGCACCCCTAGTTGTTCATACATGGCAACTACAATTGTCCACACATGACAAATTTTGGTTGACTCTGCATTGCAGCTCTAGTTTATTCTACATGGCAACTCCATATATCATACAGTGACAATTATGGTTCACTTTGTGGATGGCTAGTATGGATGTTGATGCATGGCATCTCTAGTTTATGCTACATGGCAACTACATTCATGTCAAACTTTGATACATACTTTCTTTTGAATGTGCTCTTTTGTTTTGCCATTTTTTCATTGCCCACATACGTGTATTTTCGGAAGGTGATACATGGCAAACATATCACTATGTAAATGACACATCTTTTCTCTGTTCAGTGCACACATGTGAGAACGCATTGCCAATCATGTGGCATTAGCAGTAAATTTTTCCTTCTTTTTGTAATGGTTTCTGCTACACAATTTTGAATTCTGACATGTTTTTTCTTAACTATTTTCCTTTTTTTTGTTTATCAGGTCATGTACGTCGATCGTCTTGATTTATCTACCGTCGATCTCGACGCGATAGGAGGTCCGCCTCCTCCACACAAGTTTGCTGTCTCTGCCTGGACTTACGACACTGTTAAGGCTGTGCTTGTCACAGACAGGATATCTAAAACCAAATATGGCAAACTGCAGGTTAGTGATATCTTCCTTCTTGCATGGTAATTTTGAAGTACATTGCTAAAGAAGGAAAAAAAGAAAGCCGCTTCGTCCTTTTATAGTACTCTTTCCAAGGGGGGGTATACACCTCGAACTACATGGCAATTATGTTTTGTCTCCCACAAGGCAAATGTAGTACACTTTACATGGCAGTCATATTCCAATATTAGCATCAACTACCTTTGTGATTTTCCATGTGTCCACCTTACTGCTCTCAATCTGGCAAATAAACTGTAAAGCACATGACAAATGTGGTTGTTTCCACACATGTCAGTTGTATTTTATCTGCAGCACGCACACATGTATTCCAAATAGTTAATATGGAAAATACGCACCATGTACGCACTTCACATGACAATTTTTTTGTGCCACCCCATGTTTGTTGGCAATGTTATTCTTGACGTCTACTTTTTCGCTCATTTTTCAGTTGATGGCCAAGCATGCTATCGACTACAGTGTGTTCGATGGGCCACATAATTTCGTCAAGTGGCTGGATGTGCATTCAGCTCCATCGTGCACCCCTGAGGTAATTACAAAGGAAGTCGTTCTTCATGACTCTTTTTTTGGAATGGAGTTCTTTGCATCTCTCGCATTTTTTGTCCACTTTTTGTGTAAGCTTTTTTTGTGTCTGAAGTTGTTTACTGTTTGATGCGATCAGGCCAGGGCTCCTGTGGAGAACCTAGTTGGACATATTGCTTCTGGCATGACCAGCTTGCTTGGGAAGTTGGTTGAGGGTTGGACAGCATTAGCTGGTTCCGATGGTGATGAAGTTGTGAGGTACTTCACCTCTTTTGTTGGAGAACGCACACATCGCCCAACTGGTTGACGTGGTCGGTACGATTATAACATTTCTCAGGAACTCCCTGAGACCTAGAGGAGTTTTTTGGGGACGGTTTGGGTGGATTGGATGTTGGGCCTGCCAAGGACGACCATGATGATACGGAGAATGTGCAGCATGGTAGTGATCACGTGAAATCTCGGGAAGTTTCTGCTGGCGAAAGCAACGACAAGGCTCCAGATGTTGTTCCTCCATCGAAGGGAGGCAATGTCTCAACCGTTGTGAGTGATGCGGGTGTTTCTCCCTTAAAGAGGGGTAGGACCACAGAGGATGATGCTCAGGGTCCCGACGGCAAGAAGCGTAGGATTGATCCTGTTGCTGCTAGGATGAGGTTTGCTGTTTGTTCGTTGTGGCATTCGTTTTCATATCACACCCGTTTTTTTTTCATGAGTTGCACGCCATGATTTCTTTCTCTTACTTGGTTTTTTATTTTGCTTTCTATTGGCAGGGAGACGATAGTCGGTGGCCGAGCAACTAAATAGAAGCAGGCACCCGCCCCCTCGTGTGCTTCTGCCCGGTTGAACAAAGAGGCACCCACTGCCGCTGGTATCACGTCCACTCGATCGCCTCCTCGTGTATCGTCGTCCAATACCAGTGATCCCGTTGTGCTGGAAGACTTGAGGAAAGCAAGCAAGAGGTGTGCTCTTCTTTTTAATCTTTTTGTGTTTGTTGTCCTAATATAACTGTTTTTGAACAAGCACATGTTTTGGTGTTCATTTTTGTTGAAAAATTACATGGCATTTGTTGCATGTTCATCATGGCAACTCATCCGTTTTGTTTGATGTATTCCAGTTTCAGAAACAACTTTATTGCACTTAATATGGGCAACTCTAATCCCCCCATGGCAATTACTGCCTGCCACACATGGTAGCTACTACCTGACTCAGATGGCAACTAGCATACAACACACATGGAAATCCATGCTTGTCACACATGGCAACTCCGACACAATAATTATGGATTTCTATGTTCATGTGCATGGCAAATACTTGTTTTTTTGTACCACATTTTCCTTCACGTGTGTTCTTTTTCATGAATGTCTCTTTGTTTCACATTTTTGTAGGGTAAAGAAGACTGTTTCACGCCCGACCAAAGCCAGTAACAAGGACCCACTAGAACGCATTCACTCAAAGTTGGCAACGTCCGACAATGCGGACATTCACGAGCCGCCAGTTAACAAATCTGCCGTTGCTGCACCCAATGTTGCTGCTAGTTCTGATGCACCTAAGCCTCCATCTGTGCCAGTTGCAGAGGTACATACTACGAGTGGAGGTATCGGTATTTTTGATGCACGACTATCTGGCAGCGACGAGTCATGTCTGACAGGACTACTGAGGTTGTGCCTACGCTTCTGTCAATGAGGATGCTGTCACGATCCCTTGTAGCCGCTTGGCAAGTGATGAAGTGAGTGCTCCAGAGCTCATCCTAAACAAGGAAGATTCCCGCTCATCTGGTACGGACTCCACACGTGGGGCTGCTGTCACTGCAATGCCCATGAAAGAAGGGGCTGCGGCTGCAATTCCTGATCAGAGGACATCCACACATGACTCTCGCCGCACAGCTGCTACATTGGCTCCCAGTGCCCAGGCTGCTCTAGCAAAGGTTTTGCGAGCTGGCCTGCCACCTAGGTGCAACCCCTGCAAGAATCCTGCAAAGGCATCTAGTGCAGCGGATGTCGTTAAAAGCAAAGCTGACACGGGTTTTGTGTCTGCCTCCACTCTATTCCCACCTTTCCCGCAAAGCAAGTCAGCGGAGACGAAGGAAGTCTGGATTTCGGGAGATGCAAGTGGTAAGCAGGACTCTACTGATGGAGCTGCACGTATACAATAGACGGTGTGCTTTATGGCTAAGAAGATACCCAATTTGAATCTGCGAACTTCCAAGCATCCTGTCAACATCGGTGTACCGTACAGTCCTAACAAGAAGATAGCCAAGAAGGATGTGATTGATATCCCCGACAACTCTCCACGTCCTACCAACAAGACTGATGCTCGTGCATCAGACGAGAGTGACATATTTGTTCAGTTGTCACCTCTTGATTCTGCTAACCAGTTTATCCGGAACCCGACTGGGCCGCAGGAGAGGCACCCCATGGATTTCACCCCACCAAGCTGCAGCCTTGGGATTGATCGCAGTCAGGCTGAACTAGCAATCGATCCTATGCCTCTTGCTTTTGCTTTCCCGCCAGGCACGGTCCCGATGACGACACATCCCATTCTTGATGGCCGGAAGGCTGTGAACTTTGCAGAGCCTACAGTGCAAGGTAACCTCTCTATTTCACTTTTTATTTTACTTTTTGATGTTCATGGCAAATTATGTTTGACATGGGATGGCAAATCTTATGTGTTGTACATGACATTTGTACTTGACTTTACATGGCAACTCCAGTTTTTTTGTCGTTCTTACTGTCGATCTCACATGGTTATTGTACTTACTGTCACATGGCATCTTTAGTTCATTCTATATGGAAGATTTTCATGATCTCACATGGCAAATTATGTTTGAAATGTGATGGCTAATCTTATGTGTTGTACATGGCATTTGTAACTGACTTTACATGGCAACTCCAGTTTTTGTTGTTATTTTCTTGTCTGTCCGAAACTCCAATTTACATGGCAAATGCAGTTGATGACACATTGCTGCTTTCATAGTGTGGTGATACATCTCCAACGTATCTATAACTTTTGTTTGTTCCATGCTGATATATTATCATTCTAGGATACTTTTTGGATATTTATTTACCAATTTATAATATTTTTGAGCACTAACCTATTGACCCAGTGCCTAGTGCCAGTTGCTGTTTTCTGCGTATTTTTCACTTTGTAGGTTTACTATACCAAATGAAGTCCTTGCCACGAAACTTTTTGACAACTTTTTCTGGACAAAAACAAGACCTAGAAGCTTCGGAAGATGGTCGGGAGCCACACAAGGGCCCCACAAGCCATCAGGGCGCTCCCCTGGGGGGGGGGGGGCGCCCTGATGGCTTGTGGCCCCCTGGTGGCCCTCCCGACGTCGTTCTTTGGCCTATAAATTCTCTAATATCGTAAAAACCCTCGAAGCAGTCCCGAAATATTTTTTCTGCCGCCGCAAGTCTCTGTTCCGTCACAAGGCCACCTAGAGCTCCGTTCCGGCACCCTGCCGGAGGGGGGATCGATCACGGAGGGCCTCTACATCAACCTTGCTGCCCTCATGATGATGTGTGAGTAGTTCACCACAGACCTACGGGTCCATGGCTAGTACCTAGATGGCAATCTCTCTCTCTTTTGATCTTCAATACAAAGTTCATCGCATCTTCGCTTTGATCTATCCAATGTAATCCTATTGTGCGGTGTGTTTGTTGGGATCTGATGAATTGTGGGTTTATGTTCAGATTATTCATGAAAAGTATTTGAGATATCTCTGATGTTTATTATTTCTCTTAATTCCGTGATCATTATAGCTTCGTAATTCTCTCCGATCTATTGAAATAGTTTGGCCAACTAGATTGATATTTCTTCGGTGAGAGAGGTGCGTTGTGGTAGGTTCAACTTGACGAATATGCCAGTGATAGAAAGGGACAAGATACGTTTTTGTGTTGTTGCTACTGAGGATAAAACAACGGGGTTAATTCATATTGATTGAGTTTACTTTGTCTACATCATGTCATTGTTCTCCAAGCATTACTCTGTTTTACTTAATGCTCTAGATGCATGCTGGATAGCGGTTGATGGGTGGAGTAATAATAATAGGTGCAGGCATGAGTCGGCCTATTTGCTTATCGACGTGATGCCTATATACACATGATCATTGCCGTGAAAATCGCATAACTATCCGCTTTTCTATCAATTGCCCAACAGTAATTTGTTACCCACCGTATGTTGCCTACATGAGAGATGCAGCTAGGGAAAACTATGGCCCCCGGGTCTATTCACTTATATATTTACAAAAGCTATTGTTACCTTGCTGCCATTATTTATCTTTTATTTTATTTTGCATTTTACAATTATCTACAATTATCTACACTACTCATTTGCTAGCAAATAACGAGATCAAGGGGATTGACAACCCTCTTGCCCGCGTTGGGTGCAGGTTGTTTGTTCTTTTGTGTGCAGTCACTGAAGACGGTTGATGATTGATATTCCTATTGGTTCGATAAACCTTGGTTTCATAACTGAGGGAAATACTTACCCACTTTGTGCTGCGATAACCCTTTCCTCTTCACGGAAAACCCAACGCAGATCACAAGTATCAGGAAGGATTTCTGGCACCGTTGCCGTGGAATATCATCACCAACTATCAAGTAGCTTCACACAAATTTTCATTCACTTGTTTATCCTTTTATTTGCCATTATATTTAGTTTGTCTCATAAAAATCAAAATACAATTTTTTTACTTTACTAGTTTGCTAGTTTGTTTGTTTAGTCTCTTGTTTGCTTTGCTTGTTTGAAAGTTGCTATCATGTCTGAGACTGAAGTTAGTGGTGCTCCCGTGCCTAGTGCGGAAGCCTTTGAAAATTCAATTTCAACTTGTGATGAGCATGCTAAAAGAAATTTTGATGAAGTTGCTAAAGAAAAACTTGATAACCTTGCGGATGATGATCCTTCTAAGCATGAACCTATTATGCAAACGAAGAAACTTCACATAGGTAGTGGAAATGTTATTGGAAAGAGTGTGATTCAAGATTTTTTCACTTGTGCGGGATCATTGCCCTTGATAGGAGGCTCTATTGTTGCTAGAACTACAAGTTATGCGGATGCTATATCTTTGCTTATAGTGCAATTGGAAAGACAATATGTTCATATGCATCATTTCATACAATGGTTGTTTCTAGAATTCTCAAATATTCAGGAAGCCTCTACTAAACGTCTAGACACTATATTTCTTGCTCAAGAATTTAATGAAATCATGCAAGGGGCTAGAGATATATTTGCTCATTATAGGGTCAACGGTGAGTGCCCACCCATAGAAGGGATTCTTTATGAGTTGGAAGAAATAAGAAAGTTAAGATCCACGGACTATGTTGCTTATGATGAAAACCTTAGAAAAAAGGTTCCACCTAGTCCTAGTTGATAAATTTTTTGAACATGATAATCAATTTGCTATACCTAAACTTGGATTGGGATATGAGCTTGAGATTGAGAAAGTACTTCTATCGAAACTTATACAATGAGGAGTTGATCATCACTTATGAAAAACCTAAGGAGGAGCCTTCCACTACTCCCGAGGTAGACCTCATGGATCCTCATGTTGTGAAGTTTAGTCCATTTAATTACTTTTGCCTTCCAATTAGGAAACTTGCTGATGAAAGGAGAGAATATGATTATAGCATGACGGATCTTTCTCATGATTATTACAACACTTGAAACTATGCATTATGCCTAGCTATGGGCATAAACCAATAGCGCTTGTTGGGAGGCAACCCAATAGTTATCTTTACTTTTTGCTTTTTAATTTATGGTTCTTTTTAATAAAATTATTATTGCCTTCGTAATGATTGTGTTTTTGTGTTTAAATTAGTGTTTGTGCCAAGTAAAGCCTTTGGGATGACTTGCATGATAAATAGAACCAATGCTGAAACATAACAAAAACTTTTGACTCCAGTACATGAATTTTCATTTTTTTACCGGAGCGTGATAATGACCAGAAATTTTTGCACAGAATTTCTATATTAATTCTTCAGGTTGTCCTATTTTTTCGGAATTTTTAGAGTTATATAAGTATACTTGTCTACAAACATTACAGACTGTTCTGTTTTAGACAGATTCTGTTTTACTTGCATAGTTTGCTTGTTTTGATGATGCTATGGTTTGTATCGGGGGGTATAAGTCATGGGAAGTTAGAACACAGTACCTATTATGCAAAATTTAAATATGAATCAATTTATAACAGTACCTAAAGTATTTGATATGTTGCTTATACTAACGGATCTCACGAAGTTTTGTTGAGTTTTATGTGATTGAAGTTTTCAAGTTTTGGGTGTTATCGTGATGGACAAAGGAATAAGAAGTAGCAAGAGCCTAAGATTGGGGATGAGCAAGGCACCCCAAGGTAATATTCTAAGGAAGACTCAAGCGTCTAAGCTTGGGGATGCCCCGGAAGGCATCCCCTCTTTCGTCTCAATCCATCGGTATGTCACTTGAAGCTATATTTTTATTCGTCACATGATATGCGTTTTGCTTGGAGCGTCGCTTGCTTTTACTTTTAGTTTGCCACAATCATTGTTTTCTGCACACATCTATTTGATAGAGACACACCTTCATCATAATTTGTTAGAATACTCTATGTGCTTCACTTATATCTTTTGAGCTTAGCAGTTGCTCTAGTACTTCACTATATCTTTTTGAGCACGGTGGCGTGTAGATTCTATGAAAAAAATTGCTCTCTATTTTTTCACTTATATTTGTTTGAGAGTAAATAAATGGTGATGGTAATTTTCATGGGTCATAAGATTAGTTCAAAAATGGTAGGTATTCAATGAGTGATAATTAAAACCATCATGTAGCACATATAGAGAAATTTTGAGTTAATGATATTGATGTGGTAATATGAAAAATAATAAGTGCATAATTGTGATTAGTAAAGTATCGATATTAAGAGGTGTTAATTTTTCATTTGTATAAAAATTAAAGAGGCATGGTGATGATGTGTGAGCATTTCTATTCCTCGCTGAAATCCTAGTGTTGTTTTGGGTCAGAACGCGCGATGGTTAACTCCTACCAACCTCTTCCCTCGGGGCATGCGAGTACTACTTTGATTTGTGATAAAACTAATAAAATTTTGCAATAAGTATATGAGTTCTTTATGACTAATGTGAAACCATGGACATACGCAATATCACCTCTCATATTTTCTAGCCTCTTCGGTACCGTGCATAGCCCATTCTCACCTCAAGGATCGGAGCAACTTTCGCCGGTGCATCCAAACCCCGTGACATGATACTCTCTGTTGCACATAAGCCTCATTATATATTACTCAAAACAGCCACCATACCTACCTATCATGGCATTTCCATAGCCATTCCGAGATATATTGTCATGCAAATTCCATCGTCACTTCACATGACTAGTTCATTCATCATCATATTGCTTTGCATGATCATATAGAGTTGACATAGTATTTGTGGCAAAGCCACAGTTCATCATATTTTTGATACATGTCACGCTAGATCATTGCACATCCTGGTACACTGCCAGAGGCATTCATATATACTCATATCTTCATATCAGTTCTTCATATTGAGTTGTAAGAAAATGACAGTGTGATGATCATCATTGTTAGAGCATTGTCCGAGTGATGAAATAAAAATGGGGGAGGCCAAATGAGCCCACCATTAAAAAAATGATGATGAGAGAAAATGAGAGAAGGGACTTTGCTACTATCCTTTACCACACTTGTGCCTCAAAGTGGCACCTTGTTCCTCATATATAGAGAGTCTCATGTTATGTCATTTTCATATGCTAGTGGGAATTTCATTATTATAAACTTGGCTTGTATATTCCTATGACGGGCTTCCTCAAATGCCCGAGGTCTTCATGAGCAAGCAAGTTGGATGCACACCCCACTTAGCTTCATTTGAGCTTTCATACACTTATAGATCTAGTGCATCATTTACATGGCAATCCCTACTCCTTGCATTGTGATACGTCCATTTTGCATCATGATTTCCCACTGTTATTTATTATGTTTTGTTGAATAATAATGCATTAGGGAGTGATTCTAATGCCTTTTCTCTCATAATATGCAAGGTTTACACAAGGAGGGAGAATACCGCCATCTGGAATTCTGGACCTGAAAAAGCACATCAGAGATACCTATTCTGCACATATCCAAATAAGCTAAAACTTTACGGAGAATATTTTTGGATTATATTAAAAATACTGGAGCAAATAACTACTGGAGGGGGCCACCCTGGTGGGCACAAGACACCAGGGCGCGCCAGGCCCCCCAGCGCGCCCTGGTGGGTTGTGCCCTCCTCGGCCCACCTACGGTGCCCATCTTCTGGTATATAATGTCTTTTCACCTAGAAAAAAAATAAAGGGAGGACTTTCAGGACGGAACGCCGCCGTCTCGAGGCGGAACTTGGGCAGGATCACTTTTGCTCTCTGGCCGAGCGATTCCGCCGGGGGAACTTCCCTCCCGGAGGGGGAAATCGAAGCCATCATCATCACCAACACCCCTCTCATCTTTGGGAGGCCAATCTTCATCAACATCTTCAACAACACCATCTCCTCTCAAACCCTAGTTCATCTCTTGTGTTCAATCTTTGTACCGGAACCTCAGATTGGTACATGTGGGTGACTGTAGTGTTGATTACATCTTGTAGTTGATTACTATATGGTTTATTTGGTGGAAGATTATATGTTCAGGTCCATTATGCTATTCAATACCCCTCTGATCTTGAGCATGAATATTATTTGTTAGTAGTTACCTTTGTTCTTGAGGTCACGGGAGAAGTCATGTTGCTAGTAATCATGTGAATTTGATATGTGTTCGATATTTTGATGATATGTATGTTGTGATTCCCTTAGTGGTGTCATGTGAACGTCGACTACATGACACTTCGCCATCCTTGGGCCTAAGGGAATGCATTGTGGAGTAGTTATTAGATGATGTGTTTCTAGAGTGACAGAAGCTTAAACCCTAATTTATGCGCTACTTTGTACGGGGCTGATTTGGATCCAAACGTTTAATGCTATGGTTAGATTTTATCTTAATACTTTTCTCGTAGTTGCGGATTCTTGCGAGGGGGTTAATCATAAGTGGGAGATTGTTCAAGTAAGAACAGCACCCAAGCACCGGTCCACCCACATATCAAATTATCAAAGTAGCGAACACAAATCAAACCAACATGATGAAAGTGACTAGATGAAATTCCCGTGTACCCTCAAGAACACTTTGCCTATTACTAGAGACTGTTCTGGCCTGTCCTTTGCCACAAAAGGATTGGGATACCTTGCTGCACTTTATTTACCGTTACCGTTACGTGCTCGTTACCAATTATCTTGCTATCAAACTATCTGTTACCTACAATTTCAGTGCTTGCAGAAATTACCTTGCTGAAAACCGCTTGTCATTTCCTTCTGCTCCTCGGTGGGTTCGACACTCTTACTTATCGAAAGGACTATGATTGATCCCCTATACTTGTGGGTCATCAAGACTCTTTTCTGGCGCCATTGCCGGGGTGTGAAGCGCTCTTGGTAAGTGGAAATCGGTTAGGAAATACTTATACTACATGCTGAAATTTATTGTTACTTGCTACTATGGAAAACAATCCTTTGAGGGGTTTGTTCGGGGTATCTTCACCTCGACCGGAACCACAATTAGTTTCCCCTCAACCTACTGCACCTACTGAAAATATTGGTTATGAAATTCCTTCGGGTATGGTAGAACAACTGCTTGCTAAACCTTATGCAGGAGATGGAACTGAACATCCTCATATGCACCTCTTATATGTGAAAGAAATTTGTGGATTATTTAAGCTTGCAGGTTTACCCAGAGATGAAGCTAAGAAGAAGGTTTTCCCTTTATCTTTGAAGGGAAAATCATTTACATGGTATAGGCTATGTGATGATATTGGATCATGGAACTGGAATCGATTGCAATTGGAATTCCATCAAAAGTTTTATCCCATGCATCTAGTTCATTGTGATCGGAATTATATATATAATTTTTGGCCTCGTGAAGGAAAAAGCATCACTCTAGCTTGGGGGAGGCTTAAGTCAATGTTATATTCATGCCCCAATCATGATATTCCGAGAGAGGTTATTATTCAGAATTTTTATGCTCGGCTTTCTCATAATGATCAATCCATGCTCGATACTTCTTGTTCTGGTTCTTTTATGAAGAAGACTATTGAATTCAAGTGGGATCTCTTAGAAAGAATTAAATGCATCTCTGAAGATTGGGAACTCGACGAAGGTAATGAGTCAGGTATAAAGCTTGAGTTTGATTGTGTTAAATCTTTTATGAATACCGATGTTTTTCACAAGTTTAGCACTAAATATGGCCTTGACTCTCAGATAGTAGCCTCTCTCTGTGAAGCATTTGCTACTCATGTTGATCTCCCTAAAGAGAAGTGGTTTAAATATCACCCCCCTATTAAAGAAGAAATTAAAGAACCGGTCATAGCTAAAGATGAAACCATCATTTACAATGTTGATCCAGTTGTGCCTACCGCTTATATTGAAAAACCACCTTTCCCTGTTAGGATAAAGGAACATGCTAAGGTATCAACTGTGGTTCGCAAGAGTAATATTAGAGCACCTAAGCCCCCTGAGCAAATTAAAGTAGAACCTAGTGTTGCTATCGTTAAAGATCTCTTGGTAGAAAATATTGATGGGCATGTTATCTACTTCTGTGATGAAGCTGCTAGAATTGCCAAACCTGATGAAAAAGATAAACATAGGCCCGTAGTGGGCATGCCTGTTGTCTCAGTCAAAATAGGAGATCATTTCTATCATGGTTTATGTTATTTGGGTGCTAGTGTGAGTGCTATCCCTTTCACCTTATACCAAGAAATTATGAATCATATATCACCCGCTCAAATAGAAGATATTGATGTTACTATTAAACTTGCCAATAGAGACACCATCACACCACTTGGGATTGTTAGAGATATTGAAGTCTTATGTGGGAAAGTAAAATATCCTACTGATTTTCTAGTCCTTGGTTCCCCACAAGACGACTTTTGTCCCATTATCTTTGGTAGACCTTTCTTGAGCACCGTCAATGCTAAGATAGATTGTGAAAAACAAACTGTTGGTGTCAGTTTTGGTGATGTGTCTCATGAGTTTAATTTCTCCAAGTTTAGTAGACAACCTCGTGATAGAGAATTATCTAATAAGGATGAAATAATTGGTCTTGCTTCTACTGCAGTGCCTCCTACTGATCCATTAGAACAATATTTGCTTAACCATAAAAATGATATGCACCTGCGTGAAAGAAATGAAATAGATAAAATTTTCTTTGAACAACAACCTCTCCTGAAACACAATTTGCCTATTGAAAATCTTGGAGGTCCTCCTCCACCTAAAGGTGATCCTGTGTTTGAATTAAAGCAATTGCCTAATACTTTGAAGTATGCTTATCTTGATGAGAAAAAGATATATCCTGTTCTATTAGTGCTAACCTTTCAGAACATGAAGAAGAAATATTATTAAAAATTCTGAGGAAGCACCGGGCTGCTATTGGATATGCTCTTGATGATCTTAAGGGCATTAGTCCCACTCTATGTCAGCACAAGATTAATATGGAACCTGATGCTAAACCCATTGTTGATCATCAACGACAATTGAATCCTAAGATGAAAGAAGTGATAAGAACTGAAATATTAAAGCTTCTTGAAGCAGGTATAATCTATCCCATAGCTGATAGTAGGTGGGTGAGTCCCATTCATTGTGTCCCTAAGAAGGGAGGTATTACCGTTGTTCCTAATGATAAAAATGAACTCATTTCACAAAGAATTGTTACTGGCTGTAGAATGGTAATCAGTTTTAGAAAATTAAATAAAGCTACTAGAAAAGATCATTACCCTCTGCCTTTTATTAACCAAATGTTAGAAAGATTATCTAAGCACACACACTTCTGTTTTCTGGACGGATATTCTGGTTTCTCTCAAATACCTGTATCAAAATCTGATCAAGAGAAAACCACCTTTACTTGTCCTTTTGGAACCTATGCCTATAGACGTATGCCTTTTGGTTTATGCAATGCACCTGCTACCTTTCAAAGATGTATGACTGCTATATTCTCTGATTTTTGTGAAAAGTTTGTGGAGGTTTTCATGGATGATTTTTCCGTTTACGGAACTTCTTTTGATGTTTGCTTAAGCAACCTTGATCGAGTTTTGCAGAGATGCGAACAAACTAATCTTGTCTTGAATTGGGAGAAGTGCCACTTTATGGTTAATGAAGGTATTGTCTTGGGGCATAAAATATCTGAACGAGGTATTGAGGTGGATAAAGCTAAAGTTGATGCAATTGAGAAAATGTCATGTCCTAAAGATATTAAAGGTATTCGAAGTTTCCTTGGTCATGCTGGTTTCTATAGGAGGTTCATTAAAGACTTCTCTAAAATTTCTAGGCCTCTTACTAATCTTTTGCAAAAGGATATCCCTTTTGTTTTTATGATGATTGTGTAGAAGCCTTTGAAACACTCAAGAAAGCCTTAACCTCTACACCTATCGTTCAACCGCCTGATTGGAACTTGCCTTTTGAAATTATGTGTGATGCTAGTGATTATGATGTTGGTGCTGTTCTAGGACAAAGAGTTGATAAGAAATTGAATGTTATCCATTATGCTAGCAAAACTCTAGACAATGCCCAACGAAATTATGCTACTACTGAAAAAGAATTTTTAGCAGTTGTGTTTGCTTGTGATAAATTTAGATCCTACATTGTTGATTCCAAAGTTATTGTTCACACCGATCATGCTGCTATAAAATATCTTATGGAAAAGAAAGATGCTAAACCAAGACTCATTAGGTGGGTTCTCTTGCTTCAATAATTTGACTTACATATCGTTGATAGGAAGGGAGCTGAGAACCCCGTAGCCGATAACTTGTCTAGGTTAGAAAATATTCTTGATGACCCACTACCTATTGATGATAGTTTTCCTGACGAACAGTTAGCTGCAATAAATGTTTCCCAAAACACTCCTTGGTATGCTGATTATGCTAATTACATTGTCGCTAAATATATACCACCTAGCTTCACATACCAACAAAAGAAAAAATTCTTCTATGATTGAAGACATTACTTTTGGGATGACCCACATCTTTATAAAGAAGGAGTAGACGGTATTATTAGACGTTGTCTACCTGAGCATGAACAGGAACAAATCCTACAAAAATGTCATTTCGAAGCTTATGGAGGAAATCATGTGGGAGATACAACTGCTCACATGGTATTGCAATCTAGTTTTTATTGGCCTACTCTCTTCAAGGATGCCTGTAAGTTTGTCTTGTCTTGTGATGAATGTCAAAGAATTGGAAATATCGGTAAGCGTCAGGAAATGCCTATGAATTATTCACTTGTTGTTGAACCATTTCATGTTTGGGGTTTTGATTACATGGGACCTTTTCCTTCCTCTAACGGGTACACTCATATTTTGGTTGCTGTTGATTATGTCACTAAGTGGGTAGAAGCTATTCCAACTAGTAGTGCTGATCCCAACACCTAAATTAAAATGCTTAAAGAAGTTATCTTCCCAAGGTTTGGAGTCCCTAGATATTTAATGACTGATGGTGGTTCACACTTTATTCATGGTGCTTTCCGTAAGTTACTTGCTAAATATGATGTTAACCATAGAATTGCATCACCCTATCATCCTCAATCTAGTGGTCAAGTTGAACTTAGCAATAGAGAAATAAAATTAATATTACAAAAAACTGTCAATAGGTCTCGAAAGAATTGGTCTAAGAAACTAGATGATGCACTTTGGGCCTATAGAACAGCTTATAAAAATCCTATGGGTATGTCTCCGTACAAAATGGTATGCCTGGCTGATGAAGATGGAGCTGAAGAGAGAGGAGCCAAAATAATCCAACAAGGAAGACAAGGGCAAGGAGGCTATGATGGATCAAGCCCCAGAAGGAGGGCAATCCATGCTAACAGAGGAGGGGGAAGAAGATATCCTTCAATCTTATTATAGTGATCTCACCCCCATTGAAATTGAATCTTTTAGGGCTTTCGAAGCGGTTCGTGTTCAGAATAAATTTCTCACTCGTGAAAATATTTTGCTAGAGGAGCACATAAATACCCTTCAGAGAGTCATCCGCAAATTGGAGTACCTATTGAGTCTGAAGCGTGATACTTCTTCACCACCACCTTCATCATCACCACCACCAAAGGAGACTTGAGTACACGGGTATGGGCACTCCCCTTTGCTTGAGCCAAGCTTGGGGGAGGTGCTCCGGTATCGTATCACCATCACTTTTATTCACCTTTACCTATTTTAGTTCGATCTTTAGTTTCCTTTTGATTTAGTTAATAAAAGTTTAGTATGATCTATTTTCGTGTGTTAGTTTCGTGGTCTATCTATCTATGTAATCGAGTGAGAGTTATATAATAAAGTTTAGTTTGAGCTTTTGCTTCTCTACTTTCTTGTTGCAATCAAAATAAAAGGGAAGAGAAATAAATGAAAAGAATCATATGCCAATCTTATGGTAAGTAATGACATCACATAAGGAAAAGTATAAGTGGTAAAATTTATTGGAGATTGACAAACATAGCATTGGTCAATGATGCAATTCATGAAAGAATTAATAAGGGAAGACAAGATTCACATGCAAATACACTATCCTGGATATCTTTTACGATTGTGAGCCCCCATTAAATATTATATGTCAAAATTGTTGACGTTGGACAAGGAAGACAATGTAATGATTTATGTTTGTTCATATTCAGATAGAAGTTATATTGTCACAGATCCTTCAACATGTGGTGCTTGCTCAATATCTTTGCTAGCCAAAAATTCTGCACTAAGTAGAGATACTACTTGTGCATCCAAAAACCCAAAACCCAAATTCATGCTTTGAGAGTCCACCATACCTACCTACGGATCGAGTAAGATCCTTCGAGTAAGTTGTAATCGGTGCAATAAGGCAATAAAAATTGCTTCTAAACGTGTTTTTGATCAATTAGTGTAAGAGAAAATTGAGCGCTATACGAACTTATGATGGCAAAGTAATAAAAGTGACAGACTGCATAATAAAGGTTGCTATCATAGGAGGCAATATAGCGTGACGTTCTTTTACATTAAGGGATTGGGCATACAAACCAAAAAGCGCATGACAACCTCTGCTTCCCTCCGCGAAGGGCCTATCTTTTACTTTTATGTATTTACTTTTATGCAAGAGTCAAAGTATTCTCCCCTATTCATTTTTCCTTTTTATTTTTGCAAGCATCATGTGGTGAGGAAAGATCTAGGCACATATATCCAGTTGGATTTGAGTGAGCATGAGTTATTATTGTTGACATCACCCTTGAGGTGAATACGTTGGGAGGCGAAACTATAATCCCCTATCTTTCAATGTGTCCGGTTGAAACTTTTTCCTCATGGGTATGCTGTGAGTGTTAGCAATCTTAGAAGACTAAATGATGGTTGAGTATGTGGACTTGCCAAAAGTCTCCGACACGAGACCCTTCCTGAAAATACAATGAATTGTAGTTGCAAAGTTGACCGAGAACATAGTTTGTTGGCTTTCAATAAGGTTTATGCTTTATACTTCTATGTTGTGATGAATTGTTACTTGTTCATGAGAAGTTATATGATGAGATTATGTGAATAAGCTTTATGATAAAATTTGTTTCTGTTATGATAATAAGCATGATGCTACTATGTCCGTATTTTGTTTTTATCGACACCTCTCTCTCAAACCATGTGGACATGCTTTTCAATATCGGCTTTCGCTTGAGGACAAGCGAGGTCTAAGCTTGGGGGAGTTGATACGTCCATTTTGCATCATGATTTCCTACTGTTATTTATTATGTTTTGTTGAATAATAACGCTTTAGGGAGTGATTCTGATGCATTTTCTCTCATAATATGCAAGGTTTACACAAGGAGGGAGAATACCGGCAGCTGGAATTCTGGACCTGAAAAAGCACATCAGAGACACCTATTCTGCACATCTCCAAATAAGCTGAAACTTTTGGGAGAATATTTTTGGATTATATTAAAAATACTGGAGCAAATAACTACCGGAGGGGGCCACCCTGGTGGGCACAAGACACGAGGGCGTGCCAGGTCCCCCAGGCGCGCCCTGGTGGGTTGTGCCCTCCTCAGCCCACCTACGGTGCCCATCTTCTGGTATATAAGGTCTTTTGACCTAGAAAAAAAATAAAGGGAGGACTTTCGGGATGGAACGCCGCCGTCTCGAGGCGGAACTTGGGCAGGAGCACTTTTGCTCTCCGGCGGAGCGATTCCGCCGGGGGAACTTCCCTCCCGGAGGGGGAAATCGAAGCCATCGTCATCACCAACACCCCTCTCATCTTTGGGGGGCCAATCTTCATCAACATCTTCAATATCACCATCTCCTCTCAAACCCTAGTTCATCACTTGTGTTCAATCTTTGTACCGGAACTTCAGATTGGTACCTGTGGGTGACTAGTAGTGTTGATTACATCTTGTAGTTGATTACTATATGGTTTATTTGGTGGAAGATTATATGTTCAGATCCATTATGCTATTCAATACCCCTCTGATCTTGAGCATGAATATTATTTGTTAGTAGTTACCTTTGTTCTTGAGGTCATGGGAGAAGTCATGTTGCAAGTAATCATGTGAATTTGATATGTGATCGATATTTGGATGATATGTATGTTCTGATTCCCTTAGTGGTGTCATGGGAACGTCGACTACATGACACTTCACCATCCTTGGGCCTAAGGGAATGCATTGTGGAGTAGTTATTAGATGATGTGTTGCTAGAGTGGCAAAAGCTTAAACCCTAGTTTATGCGCTACTTCGTAAGGGGCTGATTTGGATCCAAACGTTTAATGCTATGGTTAGGTTTTATCATAATACTTTTCTCGTAGTTGCGGATGCTTGCGAGGGGGTTAATCATAAGTGGGAGGTTGTTCAAGTAAGAACAGCATCCAAGCACCGGTCCACCCACATATCAAATTATAAAGTAGCGAACACAAATCAAACCAACATGATGAAAGTGACTAGATGAAATTCCCGTGTACCCTCAAGAACACTTTGCCTATTACTAGAGACTATTCTGGCCTGTCCTTTGCCACAAAGGGATTGGGCTACCTTGCTGCACTTTACTTACCGTTACCGTTACTTGCTCATTACCAATTATCTTGCTATCAAACTATCTGTTACCTACAATTCCAGTGCTTGCAGAAATTACGTTGCTGAAAACCGCTTGTCATTTCCTTCTGCTCCTTGTTGGGTTCGACACTCTTACTTATCGAAAGGACTACGATTGATCCCCTATACTTGTGGGTCATCACATTGACATCTATCGATGGGCATCTCCATAGCCCGTTGGTATGCGTAGTTGATGCGAGACTATCTTTTCCACTTTTACCCCTTTTGATATCTACCACCATATTCTATTCCACCTAAATGCTATGTCCAATGGCTCACACTCATGTGTTGCGTGAAGAATAAAAAGTTGATGCACTTTGAAAAAGTACAATCCAATTGCCTGACTTGGACACCGTGGTGCTTAACATTTGTATTAATGTGGTGAAGATGGAGTCACGCCTTGCTAATATAATAAGATGAATGGGGATAAACATTATTTTAGGATCGTATACTTTGAAAGATTGATAATTTTGTTACTTATGCTTATAGATATTACTATGTCAATGAGCATACTTGCAAAAGATTACATAATGGGTAGCATGTCACATCAAAAAATTCTATTTTTATCATTTACCTACTCGAGGACGAGCAGGAATTAAGCTTGGGGATGCTTGATACGTCTCCAACGTATCTATAATTTTTTATTGTTTCATGCTGATATATTATCATTCTAGGATACTTTTTGGATAGATGGCTTGTGCCCCCTGGTGGCCCTCCCGATGTCGTTCTTTGGCCTATAAATTCTCTAATATCGTGAAAACCCTCGAAGCAGTCCCGAAACCCCTTTTCCGCCGCCGCAAGTCTCTGTTCCGGCACCCTGTCGGAGGGGGATCTATCACGGAGGGCCTCTACATCAACCTTGCTGCCCTCATGATGATATGTGAGTAGTTCACCACAGACCTACGGGTCCATGGCTAGTAGCTAGATGGCAATCTCTCTCTCTTTTGATCTTCAATACAAAGTTCATCGCATCTTTGCTTTGATCTATCCGATGTAATCCTATTGTGCGGTGTGTTTGTTGGGATCCCATGAATTGTGGGTTTATGTTCAGATTGTTCATGAAAAGTATTTGAGATATCTCTGATGTTTATTATTTCTCTTAATTGCATGATCAATATAGCTTCGCAATTCTCTCTGATCTATTGAAATAGTTTGGCCAACTAGATTGATATTTCTTCGGTGAGAGAGGTGCGTTGTGGTAGGTTCAACCTGGCGAAATTCTATATCCCAGTGACAGAAAGGGACAAGATACGTCTTTGTGTTGCTGCTACTAAGGATAAAATGACAGGGTTAATTCATATTGATTGAGTTTACTTTGTCTGTCATTGTTCTCCAAGCATTACTATGTTTTACTTAATACTCTAGATGCATGCTGGATAGCGGTCGATGGGTGGAGTAATAGTAATAGGTGCAGGCAGGAGTTGGCCTATTTTCTTATGGACGTGATGCCTATATAAACATGATCATTGCCGTGAAAATCGCATAACTATCCGCTTTTCTATCAATTGCCCAACAGTAATTTGTTACCCACCGTATGTTGCCTACATGAGAGATGCCGCTAGGGAAAACTATGGCCCCCGGGTCTATTCACTTATATATTTACAAAAGCTATTGTTACCTTGCTGACATTATTTGTCTTTTATTTTATTTTGCATTTTACAATTATCTACACAACTCATTTGCTTGCAAATAACGAGATCAAGTGGATTGACAACCCTCTTGCCAGTGTTGGGTGCTAGTTGTTTGTTCTTTTGTGTGCAGTCTCGGAAGACGATTGAAGATTGATATTCCTATTGGTTCGATAAACCTTGGTTTCATAACTGAGGGAAATACTTACCCACTTTATGCTGTGATAACCCGTTCCTCTTCACGGAAAACCTAACGCAGATCACAAGTATCATGTGGCCATGACAAATGTAGTTGCCCTAACATGGCAATTACTGCTGATTTAACTTGGCATATGTTGTTACTCTGACATGGAAACACTCTTTTTTTTGCTTCGCATGTACAAATGCCATCGATCTCACACGGTTAATGTACTTACTTTCACATGGCAACTGTAGTCCATTCGATACGGCAGCTTTTCATGATATCAATATGGCAAACTCATAATTTATGCCATTCTTTTTTTGCTATTAGACGTGGATTATCCATGTTAATGTCAAACTTTGTTTTTCATTTGCCACTTGAAAATAATCTTATACGTTCCTGGCATATCATAACTGCTTTTTGAATGGCAACTTCATGCGTTTATTTATTTATTTTGTTGTGTACCTTTTTTTACAGGAACCCCGAGGAGAGTTTGCCATCTCTTGAAGAAGCTTACCGCAGGATTGAGCAGGATGCCATTAACAAGAGGTCGTTGCGCAATCAGGGCCAACCGAGTTCTGTCGCTCCTGTTGAATTAGTGTCTGATGACGTCATCAGAAGTGCAATCCCTGGTTCTGTGAAGCAGACAAGGGTCGTTCACGCACCAGCAGCTGATGATTTCTAGCCCGAGCCGAGGGCTGCCAGGGAGCCGACTCTTCTATATGATACTGTCAAGCGTTTCGGTAATGCGAGGTCAAACAGCAAATACATGAAGCAGCTGAAAGAGTAATGACCATCCAAACCCATCCCCCACCCCCCCGTACTTGTTTATGTCTATTTCTTTTTAATTGTTTCGTTTCGAAGATATGTTTCTTTCATGTAATATCATTTTCATACAGCTCATGTTTGGACAAAACTAAAATCATTCAATGCAATGCGACATACGTTAACCTCGGTGATCTAGCTGAGTCTGTGAGGCCCACTAGTAGATTGTCGCAGAATGTAGTTGCATGTGGGATCGACTACATCAATAATCATGAAGACATTTGTGCCGACAAGACCATCCTGTCCTATAGCGTGACGAGCAAAATATGGAACGGTGACTTCCACCATTCCATTATCAGGAAACATTTCACCGCACATGGTGATTTGAAGCTCACATTGAAACAATTTGTGAGAGTTTCACCTCGCTGTTATTTTCTATTTTCTACATGTTTGTGATTGCTCATAGTTACATTTTATCTATTTTGCTTTTGTACAATTTTTATGGCATCTGTTCTGAGACATAAATGGCAACTTTATTGAAAACCAACATGGCAACTTTTACTGGAAAATGATGGCAACTTCACTATGACATAGATGTCAACTACATTTACTTACACATGTCAACTGCAAGTCATATTCCAACAAAAGATGGCACCAACTTGTCTTTCAGATTTTTTTTACGATGATCAGTAACGCATTTGTTCATTCATACAGTTTCATGGCAAGTTCATTGCATACCACATGGAAACTTTAACCATACGCTTTTCCATGTTAACACTCTCCCTTTTTATTTTTTCCCGTTGCAGATCATGTTCCCCATGTTCCAATTCATTGCATCAGAAAACCCAGTCGATAAGTGTGGTCACCACTACACCATATGCCTTGACCTCAAGCACCAACGGTTCGAGGTGCTTGACTCACTTCATTCAGGAGATGGTACCAGCCTCACTTCCCATGCTGAATTCTTTATCAACAACCTCAAGGAAACGTGGAACCGTCATTACGGAATCTCAAAGGTCCAGATCAGCCATTTTCCAATCGAGTATGCCCCGACCAACAAGCAAGGCAACAGGTAAGGCATTTTTTACGCAACGCCCTTTGCGTCTTTTAAATAAATTGATCACCAGTTTTCTTGAACGTTTCTTTTATTTGTTGCCATCTGTTCACTTGCCTCTTTTATTTTTTCTGTAGGTATGACTGCGGATACTACATGTTGGAATACCTTGCAAAGTGGGAAGGAAGAAGGGTTCCTGCCATCACAAAAGCATGTGTGGCCGAGCTCCGTAAAATATTGACGTGGAACTGGGTGACGAATGGAGATTTCAACAAGCGGCCTTCATCACGGGATTTCATCGAGGAAGCTGTCAAAACCGCCTGCAAGAAGTACAAGTGATCATGTCGTGGTTGATCCCCCACGCCTACCTTACATTCTGTGCTGGATGCATGTAAGGTATCGTCTGCTCTTTTCAAAAACTTATGTCCGCGTGCTACATTCTGTCTTTCACTGTAACTGTACTTTTTAGCGATGGCTTGCATGCCCCGTCTTATCTTGTAATATAAGTGTGTGACGTGTTTGAGACTGCGTCGGTATTTCCCCAAAGAGGAAGGGATGATGCAGCAAAGCGACGGTAAGTATTTCCCTCAGTTATGAAACCAAGGTTATCGAACCAGTAGGAGGATCACCACCACCCAATAAGCAGCACCTGCACACAAACAACAAATACTTGCAACCCGACGCGAAAGAGAGGTTGTCAATCTCTCTACGGTAAAAAGATAGATTAGGTAGTGATAGATAGGAGAGATAGATCTCTCAAGAACACAAAATAAAAAGAGCAAATATGCAGCAATATGTTTTTGGGTTTTTGGTTTTGTAGATCTGAAAAAAAGATTGCAAAAAAAGTAGATCGGAAAGCAATATGTTGGAAAAGTAGACCCGGGGCCGTAGGGTTCACTAGTGGCTTCTCTCATGAGTATAGCGCACGGTGGGTGAACAAATTACTGTTGGGCGATTGATAGAAAATCGAATAGTCATGACGATATCCAAGGCAATGATCATTATATAGGCATCACGTCCAAGATAAGTAGACCGACTCCTGCCTGCATCTACCACTATTACTCCACACATTGACCGCTATCCAGCATGCATCTAGTGTATTAAGTTCATGGAAAAACGGAGTAATGCAATAAGAACGATGACATGATGTAGACAAGATCTATTCATGTAGGAATAGACCCCATCTTGTTATCCTTAATAGCAACGATACATGCGTGTCTTGCTGTCCCTTCTGTCACTGGGAAAGAACACTGCAAGATCGAACCCATCACAAAGCACCTCTTCCCATGGCAAGAAAAATCGATCTAGTCGGCCTAACTAAACCAAAGATTCGGAGAAGAAATACGAGGCTATAAGTAATCATGCATATAAGAGATCAAAGAAGACTCAAATAATATTCATGGATAGAAACTGATCATGAACTCAAAATTCATCGGATCCCAACAAACACACCGCAAAAGTTTACTTCAAATAGATCTCCAAGAGACCATTGTATTGAGAATCATAAGAGAGAGAGGAAGCCATCTAGCTACTGCCTACGGACCCGTAGGTCTATGGTGGACTACTCACGCATCATCGGAGAGGCACCTATGAGGAAGATGAACCCCTCCGTGATGGTGCTTAGATTGGATCTCGAGGTTCTGGAACTTCCCGCGGCTGGAATTGTGTTTCGTCAACTTCCCTAGGGTTTTTGGAATATTTGGTAATTTATAGGCATCAGAGGCGGTGGAGAGGGGCCCCGAGGAGGGCACAACCCATCAGGGCACGCTGGGGCCCCCCTGGCGCGCCCTGGTGGTTTGTGGTCTTCTCGGCCCACTCCCCCGGCACTTCTTTGGCCCACTGGGTGTCTTCTTGTCTAGAAATAATCTCCAAAAAGTTTCATCGCGATTGGACTCCATTTGGTATTGATTTTCTGCGAAGTAAAAAACAAGCAAAAACAGCAACTGGCACTTTGGCACTATGTCAATAGGTTAGTCCCAAAAAATGATATAAAGTTGTTATAAAATGATCATAAAACATCCAAGAATGATAATATAACAGCATGAAACAAGCAAAAATTATAGATACGTTGGAGACGTATCAACATCCCCAAGCTTAATTCCTACTCGTCCTCGAGTAGGTAAATGATAAAAACAGAATTTTTGATGTGGAATGCTGCCTAAAATGTTCATCTCATATTCTTTTCTTTTGTATAGCATGGACATTTGGACTTGTAAATGATTCAAAGCAATAGTCTAGTTTTAACATAATGACTTCAATACTCAAGCATGTCAACAAGCAACCATGTCTTTCAAAATATCAACACTAAAGAAAGTTATCCCTAGCCCATCATGCTCAATCATTGATCCATTCATGAAACACACTCAAATATTAGCTATGCCCAATGCTCAAGTACGATCATAGTGCCCCCTAGTTGGTGCTTTATAAGAGAAGATGGAGACTCAAAGTAAAAATAAAAATTTCATAAAGTAAATAGATAGGCCCTTCGCAGAGGGAAGTAGGGATTTGTAGAGGTGCCAGAGCTCAAGGTTTAAATTGAGAGAGAAAAAATATTTTGGGTGGCATGCTTTTCCTGTCAACGAAAACAACAAAGTAGCTCACAATACTTTCCATGCTAGATATATCATAGGAGGTTCCCAAACAGAAAATAACGTTTATTCCTTTTTCCACCAAACTTTCACTTTCCATGGCGGGCCGTATCCACTGTTGCCTTCCATACCAACACTTTCCAAGGAATTTATTATTTGACAACATAAAGTAAATATTTTCTTTTTCATTTTGGGAATGGGCATCTCTATTACCGCCGCACTCTCGTGCAATGACAAGTGAATAAACACTCATCATGAGAATAACACATCTAGCATGAAAAAATATTGGACACTCCCCACCGCTTCATGAGCGGTACAGGCACACAAAAGAAAAATTTTATTTTGAAAATTTAGAGATGGCACATACAAATTTGTTTGGAATGGCATGGAAATACCGCATATAGGCAGGTATAGTGGACTCATAAGGCAAAACTTGGTTCAAGGATTTTGGATGCACAAGTAGTATTTCTACTTAGTACAAATGGAGGCTAGCAAATAGATTGGGAAGCAACCAAACCAAGAAACGAAAATTCACATAAGCGAGCATTGAGCATAAATAACACCGAATAATGCACCATAAGTAGGATGTAACTTCATTGCATAACTATTGACTTTCGTGCATGCATAGGGAATCACAAACCTTAACACCAATATTCCTACTAAGCATAATTACTCACTAACATGACTCACATATTACTATCATCATGTTTCAAAACTATTACAAGGAATCAAGTTTAATTTGCCCAATGATCTTTGTTGGGAATATTCCCCACGACCAAGACCCGGCTCATAAGGATAAGCCGCCCTAAGGCTTAAGTCATTTCTGGGTTTAAGTTGCCCTGACGTTAAGTCATCTTTGGACTTAAGTGTCCCTGGTGAGACCCGGCAGATGAGACCCGACAGGTGAGACCCGGTGGGTGAGACCGGACAGTTATGACCCGGCAGATAGTTATGACCCGACAGACAGTCATGACCCGGCAGACAGTCATGACCCGGCAGACAGTTATGACCCGGCAGACAGTTATGACCCGGCGGACAATTATGACCCGGCAGACAGTTATGACCCGACAGACAGTTATGACCCGGCAAACACTTAGCCATGAAAATGAGCCGCCGGGAGATAAGAAGCCCAGGCGTTAAGAAGCCTACGAAGAGAAGCGCGCGATGGGAAGTCATAATAGGTTAAGTCTTAATCCGACTTGGACTCTACATGTAAACCGCCCCTTCAACTTATATAAGGAGGGGCGGATCACCCCAAGAGGGTCAAGTTTTTTAGACGTCTCAATAGAAAAGTCTTAGAAGTTCAAGTCATTAGAGATAGATAAATTAGAGGCTCTCGAGATTAGAGGTAGCAAGACAACACCCTTGTAATCGAGATCACCCTCATCATCAATACACACAAAGCAGGACGTAGGCTTTTACCTCCATCGGAGGGGCCGAACCTGGGTAAACTCGCGTCTCTCGATTCCGACCAACCCCTCTCAAGCCGCCACATAGTTGCGATGGCCTCACACCTAAGTTCTCTCACGAGGACATCTTGCCATGACAAAACCACGATAGTTGGCGCCCACCGTGGGGCCCGCATGGTAGAATTGTGTTCTTGGAGGGAGCTTTCCCAGGGATCGAGAAGTTGACCATCGACCGGATGAGGAAGAGCCGTCATGGCAGTATCTTCATCAACGAATATTTTGATCCAATCTTGGATCAAAACCAGAAAAGGAGTTCGCCGCCGCCGACGGCATAGGGCATCAAGCAATCGCTGGGGAATTTATAGTCATCATGTGAAACACTGGCTCGGTAAGCCAGCACAAGGGCCGAGGCAATTTGTGTCGCCGCACAATATTCATCAAGCACCAGGAGACCAGATTAGACAAAAAGGAGAAGAAAACATTAAAAGGTAGATACGAGGTTCGTCCGAGATAGAGAGGATTATGGCTGCGTGCGCCGCCGCAAGTCGCTGAGACCGACATGTTTTGTCCTGCTGATTCGACTCGTATGTACTACTGGAGGTCTACTCCAATACGGACAGTCCACCGAGGGACATAGACTTTTGCTGCACCACCGCTGTCAAATTGCCAGTTACCTCCGGGGAGACACGTTTAAAAATTGATCAATTTCCGCTGCCGTCGTGCGTTGTTTCTCTGGCACCAAATCCCGAGGCGACAATTTTCTGCTACACTACTGCTGCTTCGCGTCAACTACAATACAGTACTAGTACTACAGTTCCAAATCATTAAACAAACAAAGTAGTACTACAGTACAGAGTACACTACTAGTCTATACCTACTAATAAAGGGGCTAATGCTTCTGCCCGTCCGTCATTAAATATACCCCTGAAGTTGGCAAAAATTACCCACCAATGCCACCCGTAAGTGACAAAAACGATTCATTTTTTTTTCATAAATTCGCGGCCCAATGCGTTTTGTTCATGTACAAAACGGCCCATTAGATAACACATGTGTACAGGTACCTGAGTGGCTTGAGCCTTCCACTTCCACCCGGGAGACCCAAGTTCGAACCCCCTCCCACCACTTTTTTCTGCCTTTTCTACTTGATTTCAGGTTGGCGTAAGATAGAGCTGCCTTGCCCAAGTGTCATTTCACTAGATGGGCTGCACTGTTGCAACTTCCGCCCAACTATTTTCTTTTTAACGTTTCTATTTTTTGCAGATTCAAGTACTTTTTAAAAATATTCATATCTTTCAAACTCTAACTCCAAATTTCGAAAGTTATATACGAAAATAGCTTAAAAATATGTACATTCTAAATATAATAGTATCTTTCATGTTAATTATTTTTAAAATTATGTTTATGTTGCATCCTTAATTAATACCTTTCTTTATATGGGGCGTTTTAAAAATATCTATTCGTTATGCATGTACTTTCAGATTGATTGTTTTCAATGGAGATATCTAATATGTTTGCAACCAAATTAAGTCTTGATTTGGGTTACAATTACAAACATACAGATCAACAAATCAGGAATGATGCCCTTATGCACATGTTATCATTGAGTATTAAAGTGTACTTTACTATTTTCAATCTAATGCACTATTTGTTGGGTATGAACGAGGAACGCCGCAAAAAGGTGAATTGATACCGGCAACTAGGTAGATATTTTTGTTGTCTAATAAATTGGCATAACTTCAGTACACTTAAAAATTCGTCCCACTTTTATGTTTCGGCATAAAACCACTTATCATGTTGTTTTCGTATAGCACCATGAAAGATTTCAAGCGATTTGCTGATGTCATCAAGTATGTGTATGAGGGCCGATTTTTTTCCCGTTGCAACGCACGGGCATGTTTGCTAGTCTCTAGTACTACTCACGTGGTGGTTGAGGCTGATCTATATATCAGGTGTTTTTTCTACCGGACTTTGATTGCTACATCCACAAGACAAACAAGAGAAAAAAGGGGAGGCCACGACTCGGAGAAGGATATCGGTCGTGGCTGCTTCGAGCCGGCTGTCCTGGAGACAGATGTACGCACAGACTCCGTTGTGGTCTCGCCTCGCGCCAGACTCATGCTCTAGGCCAGCACGCTCCTCCCTGGTGTTCGCACGCTAGCGACCCGAGTTAGAAACCCACTTGATGCACAGACGAGAAGCGCCAACTCTGTGTGGTGGCCTTGCAGCTTCCGTCATGCAAGGGATCCATGGCCCCGCGCCACCGAGCTATAGTTCAGCACCCACGCGCGACCTTAGACAGACAGGAACAACGGTGCAGTACCTCGCAAAAGGCAGCGTGCAGAGCTTACGGAGGGTCCCAGCTTGGCTCCCAGCCCCGGTGAGGTAGTAGTTTCAGAAACGACCATTGAGGATGGAGTCTGACATGGACACGGACTCAGGATTCCGCCGCCGCGTCTCACCTCGCGTTATCGCCTCTGTGCAGCGGCTTCATCTCGCCGGCCTCATCTCGAGCCGTCCTCGATGTTGTAGCCTCGCCTCGAGTCGCCTGCCGCCGCGCCTCTCCTCGACTTCCCGCTTCTATCATGGCTCCGTCCTGCATCCGCTCCGGCCGCCCGCCGGCTCGCCACGCCGTTGCGCCGGCTCCATCGCCAAGCCTCGCTTGCCTCCGTTGTGCCTGCGACCCGGCCATCCAACCGCTCCGCCTCGCCTTCGGCCACTCTTCCCCACGCGCACCTCCTCACCACTCCGGCCCATGGCCTCGCATCAACGCCGCGACTCCATCGCGCTTTGCCTCTCCATACAACACGTGCTGCCGCCGCCGTGACTCCACCTCCGCTGCCACGGGTTCCACCCCGCGCGCCGGCTCCGGATCCGCTCCTGCCTCCACTCACCCGTGCGAGCCGCCTCCCCCGTAGGCCGCCTCCCGCGCAAGTCGCCGGCTGCCGCTGGCTGACCCGCCAGGCCTCAGCGCGCTCGCCAGCCTTGCCTTGCTCGTTCGCCGAGCCACCCTCCGCGTGCCTGCACCGGCCTGGCCGCCTGCCCGCACGCCGGCTCGACCCCCGCCTCCGGCCCGGCTACCTGCTGGGTTGACCGGCTCTCCTTTGCGCACGGCCGATTCTGCTTTGCTCCCGTAGGCCTCCGTGTGGCCGGTTGGGGGATAAGGAAGGGATAAAGTTGGGGGCCGGTTGGATGAGTTAAAAAAAGCGGATTGGTTAACACGACCTGGAGGGTCTGTTCCAAGCCGCCTTGCTCTGGTCCTGCTGCGATCGCACTTCAAGTCTCCGCCTCGCCCCCACCGTCGCTGCTACGAACCTCGCGCCGACTCACTTTCGCTCGGCCTCGTCCTGAGCCGCCGCGGACTCGCCTCGAGTCGTTTTCGCTGCTCTGACCCACCACCTTTGCCGCGGTCTCTACTGTGATTGATGATCTTTTGTAAGAAGAAGGAGAGAGTGGTTGAATCGCAGTTGAAATTGCTGGACGTTATCCACAACTGATATATACGGATCATCTATCGTCCAGATAAATCAGGTGATATCCATCCGGTCTATTTTATTAATGCATATTAAATTCCTCTCAGAACAATTACTATGCCTGCAATATTTTTATATATGCAGGACAAGTGCTCACTACAAAGGTGGCATAATATTGTGGATGTGGAGCTCGCGCCAACATTATCATGCGCCAGCATCCGTCCATACTACACTGCTCAACGGACGCTTGTGAGTCGCCTGTGATGCGCCTGCTTGCTCGAGCCGCCGGATGGACGGTCGTGAGCCGCCATCCCCACGGTCTGGTTTACATCAACTGCGGACGCCTCGTGTTTCCACGCCGGCTTACAATGGCAGCGCCAGCCCGTATGAGCCGTCCTACGGACGCACGCAAGCCGCCCCCATGGCTCGTCTCCTCCAACAACATTAGAGCGAAGGAAAAACTGACATTCGGGATCATATCTTACGCAACATCGCAAAAACAAGTGCCAGCCTTCCCCCGCACCAGGAAAGCTTGCCATAAAGGAAACATCCTTGGAGAAGCTACAATTTGAGCCGACCATTATTGAGACGGCAATTCAAAGCCAGCGGTAAAAGAAAATAAAAAATGGCCCTGGAGGAGCCAGGAGAGACGGACTACATGAGAATAACAAAACATGGCTCGAAAAGCATATGCAGTCAATTTGGACACGATATTCGCCAAAGACATATGATGAGCATCACGAAGATCATCAGTCACTACTTCATCTCCAGTCTGTAAAATCCATCGTTCAGTCACCAACATTATGCCGGCTTATGCCACAGCCAAGGATGAAGACTCTTAAGCCGCCTCCTCGAGTCGACTTAAGATTTGGGGGCTACACAGTCATGACTCGACAGATTCAACCGGGCTCAAATATTCCGGAACCCCGGGTCATTGCAGGGAAGATAACCCGGTCCCGGGGGCTGCTGCCTTATTGGCGGAAAATTTAAAAGTCGCCCAAGAGGACGAGCCGCCATGATGCGACTGTTCAAACATGGGTGCACTGGCGGAAGATTTAAAGTCTCCCAAGAGGACGAGCCGCCATGATGCGACCGTTCAAACATGGGTGCCCTGATTTATTGGATCATCATAAAGTCACCTGGGGGCTTCCAACTCAATGAGTTTAGCTTTCATACCCTCTTGACTGGCTTCCACGCCATATATGAGTTAAACCTGCCTATTTGCAACTTGCTACTCCACCAGGTGACCCGTCGAACTCTTGACAGTCAATCTTGCAACGAGACCCTGAACTTGACAGTCAATCTCGCAATAAGACCCTGAACTTGTCAAGGTTAAAACGACGGCTTTTGTCACGAGAGAGCCGGCTTACAGTGAGCTAGGATAAACTCACCTGTCTGTTGTAGTCTCTCCGCTATGTGGCCCGTTCGTACTCTTAACAGTCAATCTTTTTTAAGACCCTAAACTTGTTAAGGTTAAAACGACGGATTTATGTCACGTGAGAGCCAGCCTACGGGATTAAAAACCTTGAGTTTTTCAAAAAATAAGAACAAGAGTTGATCTCTTTTGGTTGTGCCTTCAAGGCCGACTTACAAGTATTTGAGATATACACGTATATATTCTCTGTTAGTTGTTTTTTATCGTATACATACATCATCCTACATTGCATCATGCATCATACATACATATCAAGCCGGTCCTCAAACCGGGTTATATCGTAACCTCTGTAGGAACAAATAGATCTTTGATAGCCAAAATGGCTGGATCTTCATCATGGTTTATCATAACCAGTATTAAATGATTGGGTTTTTTCAAGCCAGCTCGGAAGAAATTATTATTCTCGAAGAGCTGCCCTGTCACATATAATGCCGTGTCATCTAATTGACCGGCTCTTGGATCTTTTCAACTTGTGCTCTGTAGTAAACTACAACACTTATGGATTTCTCAAATATATATTTGTCGGGTTGCACCGCAACCACGAGCAGGGATTTTTATTGTAAGGACAAATGCATTATTCCAGGATATTCGACAAAATACCGGGTTACAACCACGGTCAAGGAGTCATTCAACAAATTATGATGAGTTATATTATTCTCACACAGTCCCAAGTCACTGCAGGCATAGGACCCGACACTTGGGGGCTACATCATATGATGTTTTTCTTTCCAGAAGGAGAAGTACATGTAAGTCCCGAGTCGCTGCAGGCGAACGACCCGGCACTTGGGGGCTACACTGCTCAGATCAAAATTTTCAAAAGTCCCAAGTCGCTGCAGGCATGCGACCCGGCACTTGGGGGCTACATTATTCAAATCAAGATTATATCAAGTATGCAAGTCCCATGTTGCTGCAAGCATGCACCACGACACTTGGGGGCTAATGTAAGTTGCTTTTCAAACTCGTCACATTATCAACGAACCCGGTTATCTCACGGAGATGAGCCGGCCTTCAATCATTTTCTAAGTTTCAGTCTTGTATTATTTTACTGAGCCGGCCCTTGGGGGCTACACATTGCTCCTCAAGTCTATATGATGAGATCTACAAAAAGTTCCTGCTCATTATTGCATAATGACCCGGCCCTTGGGGGCTACACTGGCTGAAGTTTTATGAGCATAAGACATTTACAAGTCCCAGATTGCTGCAAGCAAGACAACCCAGTACTTAGGGGCTACATATGACTGGTGACTAAGATAGACAATCCGGATCTCTCTAGGGTTGCAATATGTATATCGAAGCAAGTCTTAAAGCTATCACTACGTTCTCCTCTTCAGACTTGGGGGCTACAGGTAATATGGATACATGGAAGACAACTTAATATCATACGGAATTTTTCATTGAAGTCTGAATTATTGAAAGTTGGCACAACATCAGACGAATTTTATCAAGCCAAGGCAGTTGAAGATAATAAGGGTTATTTTTTCTAAGGAGCCAGCGTCAGCTTATTGATATGACAGAGATTCAGAATTTTCAGGAGCTGGTTAACTAGTATTTTTTGAGTGAACCGGTCTCTTTACATATTCTTATTTCAAGAGTTTAGCATGAATAAATTCAAAGCTAAACTGGGGGCTAATGTTGGGGATGTCCCCACGACCAAGACCCGGCTCATAAGGATAAGCCGCCCTAAGGCTTAAGTCATTTCTGGGTTTAAGTTGCCCTGACGTTAAGTCATCTTTGGACTTAAGTGTCCCTGGTGAGACCCGGCAGATGAGACCCGA
This sequence comes from Elymus sibiricus, assembly GCA_039707655.1. Lineage (NCBI taxonomy): Eukaryota > Viridiplantae > Streptophyta > Magnoliopsida > Poales > Poaceae > Elymus > Elymus sibiricus. The sequence goes on from CM077663.1 coordinate 209,137,002, forward strand.
CAGGTGAGACCCGGTGGGTGAGACCATACAGTTATGACCCGGCACACAGTTATGACCCGGCAGACAGTTCTGACCCGGCAGACAGTTATGACCCGGCAGACAGTTATGACCCGGCACACAGTTATGACCCGGCGGACAGTTATGACCCGGCGGACAGTTATGACCCGACAGACAGTTATGACCCGGCAAACACTTAGCCATGAAAATGAGCCGCCTAGAGATAAGAAGCCCAGGCGTTAAGAAGCCCACGAAGAGAAGCCCGCGATGGGAAGTCATAATAGGTTAAGTCTTAATCCGACTTGGACTCTACATGTAAACCGCCCCTTCAACTTATATAAGGAGGGGCGGGTCACCCCAAGAGGGTCAAGTTTTTTAGATGTCTCAATAGACAAGTCTTAGAAGTTCAAGTCATTAGGGATAGACAGATTAGAGGTTCTCGAGATTAGAGGTAGCAAGACAGCACCCTTGTAATCGGGATCACCCTCATCATCAATACACACAAAGCAGGAAGCAGGCTTTTACCTCCATCGGAGGGGCCGAACCTGGGTAAACTTGCGTCTCTCGATTCCGACCAACCCCTCTCAAGCCGCCACATAGTTGCGATGGCCTCACACCTAAGTTCTCACACAAGGACATCTTGCTGTGACAAAACCATGACAATCTTCATGACAGTTTTTATTATATCCACCTTGGATATCTATCACTTTGGGACTAGTTTCATATATTGCCATTGCTTTTTGGCAAGCTCAAACAAATTTAAGTGAAGCACATGAGCATGAAGATTTCACCTCTCAAAAAGATATAAGTGAAGCATGAGAGGATTTCTTCAAAATTTACCTACTCTCAAATTAATCTAAGTGAAGCATGAGAGTATTTCTACAAAAATTTCCAAGCACACCTTGCTCAAAAAGATATAAGTAAAGCACTAGAGCAATTCTATAGCTCAAAAAGTTTAAGTGAAGCACATAGAGCAATTCTAACAAATCATAGCATGATTGTGGCTTTCTCAAATAGGTGTGTCCAGCAAGGATACAAGGGAAAAACTAACAAACAAAGCAAGCAAAGATACAAGACGCTCCAAGCAAAACTCATGATATGTGACGAATAAAAATATAGCTCCAAGTAAAATACCGATGGTCGTTAGAAGAAAGAGGGGATGCCACTCGGGGGCATCCCCAAGATTAGTTGCTTGTTTCTCTTTGGATATATATTGGGGGTGCAGTAGCATCCCCAAGCTTAGGCTTTTATCACTCCTTATTCCTTCATCCATCGTGATCTCACACAAAACTTGAAAACTTCAATCACGCAAAACTCAACAAAATCTTCGTGAGATCCGTTAGTATAATAAAGCAAATCACTACTTTAGGTACTATTGCAAACCCATTCATATTTTATTATTGCATTATACCTACTGTATTTTAACTTTACCATGGCAAATACCCTTCAATATAACCCATAGATTCATCAAAACAAGCACACAATGCAACGAAGACATAATCTGTCTTAAACAGAACAGTCTGTAGTAATCTGTACTCTAACCATACTTCTGTAACTCTAAAAATTCTGAAACATTAGGACAACGTAAGGGATTTGTATAGAAACACTGTGTTAAAATTTCAGCACAAGATCACATTCCAGAAAAAAATGAAAATTCATATACTGCACGCAAAGTTTCTGTTTCAGATTCAGCATCACTTCTACTCATCCTATGAATCATCCTAAAGGATTTACTTGGCACAAACACTAAATAAATCATAAAAACACAATCATAACAGAGGCATAATTGTGTCAACACTCAAAAATAGAAAGGAAAAAAGCAAAATTTTATTTATTCATTGGGTTGCCTCCCAACAAGCGCTATCGTTTTACGCCCGTAGCTACGCATAACGCATAGATTCAAGTATTGTCATCTTTGGTTTTGGATCCATAGGATGCCCTCATGATTGATTCATATGGTGGCTTAATTATTGTTCTAGGGAAGTGTTCCATACCCTTTCTCAAGGGAAACTGAAAATGAATATTGCCTTCTTTCATATCAATCACGGCACCTATAGTGCGTAAAAATATGGGACAAGACAGATTGCAATCAATATCAAGCACAATAAAATAAATAGGCACATAGTTCCTATTTGCAACAATAAGAACATCATTAATTCTTCCCAAAGGCTTTTTAATAATAGAATCCTCCAAATGCAAATTAATAGAACATTCTTCAATATTGGTGAGACCAAGCACATCACATAGAGATTTCGGAATCGTGGAAACACTAGCACCCAAATCACACAAAGCAAAGCATTCATAATTTTTAATCTTGACCTTAATGGTAGGTTCCCACTCATCATGTAATATTCTAGGAATAGAAATCTCCAACTCCAACTTTTCTTCAAAAGATTTCATGATGGCATCAACGATATGTTTAGTAAAACCTTTATTTTGCTCATAAGCATGGGGTGAATTCAACATGGATTGCAGCAAAGAAATACATTCAATCAAAGATCAACTATCATAATTAAAGTCTTTGCAATCCAAAATAGTGGGCACATCACTAGTTAAAGTTTTGACCTCTTCGAACCCACTTTTATCAACATTTTCATCAAGATTTTCACCCTCCAAATTATTGGGACGCCTTCTATCTAAAGTTGACTCTACTTCAGTCCCTTGATTATCAATTTTAACATTACTAAACAAGGAATCAATAGAACAAACACCAATCACTTTAAGATCTTCATCTTTTTTATGAAGGCAATCACTAGAAAACGATTTTTCTAAGATTTCTCTTTTAGCTCTAAGCATAGCGGTTCTTTTCTTACTTTCATCCATAGAGACATATACAGCTTTAATATATTCATCAATCTTAGGCACAAAAGCTTTCAACTTGAGATTTTCAACATCATGAGATATTCATCAATCTTATTCAACTTTTCTTCTATCGTAGTATTGAAAGCCTTTTGCGCATTGATAAATTCTTTAATATTTCTCTCAAGATCAGAGGTGTTCCTATTATTATTGTAAGAAGAATTACCATAGGAATTACCATAATTATTATAGGTATTTCCAGGAAAAGGCCTAGGATTAAAATTACCTTTATAAGCATTGTTATTGAAATTGTTTCGCGAGACAAAATTCACATCTACGGAATAACTATTTTGCTCAATCAAGGTAGACAAAGGAACATCATTAAGATCAATAGGAGCATTTTTACTAGCAACCAATTTCATCAAAGCATCAACTTTATCACTCAAAGTACTAATTTCCTCAACCGAATTAACTTTTTTACTAGTAGGTGCTCTTTCGGTATGCCATTGAGAATAATTAGCCATGATATTATCTAGCAATTTAGTAGCTTCACCCAAAGTAATCTCCATAAAAGTACCACCCACGGCGGAATCTAAAAGATTTCCAGAGACAAAATTCAATCCCGCATAAATTTTTTGTACGATCATCCAAAGATTTAAACCATGAGTAGGACAATTTCTTAGCATCAACTTCATTCTTTCCCAAGATTGTGCAACATGTTCATGCTCAAGTTTCTTAAAATTCATGATTTGCGTCCTAAGGGAAATAATTTTTGCGGGCGGAAAATACTTAGTGATAAAAGCATCCTTGCACTTATTCCAAGAATCGATACTATTGCGAGGCAAAGAGGAAAACCAAATTTTTGCACGATCCCGCAAGGAAAAAGGAAATAGTTTCAACTTAATAATATCATTGTCCACATCTTTTTTATTTTGAATATCACACAATTCTACGAACGTGTTTAGATGGGACACGGCATCCTCATTAGGATTACCGGCAAATTGATCTTTCATGACAAGATTCAACAAAGCGGCATTAATATCACAAGACTCCGCACTAGTGGTGGGAGGAGCAATCGGAGTACTAATAAAATCATTGTTATTATTATTAGAAAAATCACACAACTTGGTGTTCTCTTGAGTCATCGTGAGATACGGCAAGCAAGGAAGAGATACGGCAAGAAAAAGGGCAAACGAAAAAGAGGGCGAATAAAACGACAAATTGATGAAGTGGGGGAGAGGAAAACGAGAGGCAAATGGCAAATAATGTAATTGCAAGGAGATGAGATTTGTGATTAGGAACCTGGTAGATGATGATGGAGTCCCCTCGGCGCCTACGATAGGCACGTAGAAGAGACCGCTTCCTCCCCGGCAACGGCGCCAGAAATTTCTTTGACGTGGCTTGAGACTACGTCGGTATTTCCCCAAAGAGGAAGGGATGATGCAGCACAGTGACGGTAAGTATTTCCCTCAGTTATGAAACCAAGGTTATCGAACCAGTAGGAGGATCACCACCACCCAATAAGCAGCACCTGTACACAAACAACAAATACTTGCAACCCGACGCGAAAGAGAGGTTGTCAGTCTCTCTACGGTAAAAAGATAGATTAGGTAGTGATAGATAGGAGAGATAGATCTCTCAAGATCACAAAATAAAAAGAGCAAATATGCAGCAATATGTTTTTGGGTTTTTGGTTTTGTAGATCTGAAAACAAAGATTGCAAAAAAAAGTAGATCGGAAAGCAATATGTTGGAAAAGTAGACCCGGGGGACGTAGGGTTCACTAGTGGCTTCTCTCATGAGTATAGCGCACGGTGGGTGAACAAATTACCGTTGGGCAATTGTTAGAAAATCGAATAGTCATGACGATATCCAAGGCGATGATCATTATATAGGCATCACGTCCAAGATAAGTAGACCGACTCCTGCCTGCATCTACCACTATTACTCCACACATCGACCGCTATCCAACATGCATCTAGTGTATTAAGTTCATGGAAAAACGGAGTAATGCAATAAGAACGATGACATGATGTAGACAAGATCTATTCATGTAGGAATAGACCCCATCTTGTTATCCTTAATAGCAACGATACATGCGTGTCTTGCTGTCCCTTCTGTCACTGGGAAAGAACACTGCAAGATCGAACCCATCACAAAGCACCTCTTCCCATGGCAAGAAAAATCGATCTAGTCGGCCTAACTAAACCAAAGATTCGGAGAAGAAATACGAGGCTATAAGTAATCATGCATATAAGAGATCAAAGAAGACTCAAATAATATTCATGGATAGAAACTGATCATGAACTCAAAATTCATCGGATCCCAACAAACACACCGCAAAAGTTTACATCAAATAGATCTCCAAGAGACCATTGTATTGAGAATCATAAGAGAGAGAGAGAGGAAGCCATCTAGCTACTGCCTACGGACCCGTAGGTCTATGGTGGACTACTCCCGCATCATCGGAGAGGCACCTATGAGGAATATGAACCCCTCCGTGATGGTGTTTAGATTGGATCTCGTGGTTCTAGAACTTGCGGCGGCTGGAATTGTGTTTCGTCAACTCCCATAGGGTTTTTGGAATATTTGGGAATTTATAGGCATCAGAGGCGGTGGAGAGGGGCCCCGAGGAGGGCACAACCCATCAGGGCGCGCTGCCCCCCTGGTGCGCCCTGGTGGGTTGTGGTCTCCTCCGCGCACTCCCCCGGCACTTCTTTGGCCCACTGGGTGTCTTCTGGTCCAGAAAAAATCTCCAAAAAGTTTCGTCACGATTGGACTCCGTTTGGTATTGATTTTCTGCGAAGTAAAAAACAAGGAAAAATAGCAACTGGCACTTTGGCACTATGTCAATAGGTTAGTCCCAGAAAATGATATAAAGTTGTTATAAAATGATCGTAAAATATCCAAGAATGATAATATAACAGCATGGAACAATAAAAAACTATAGATACGTTGGAGACGTATCAGTGTGCAACCGAATCTATTAGGCATAACAACTAGCACCTTATGTGTTTTATCTTGTGTTTGTGAATGTTCGTACTAATGTTCGAAAGGGTCGTGTGTGTGTACCGGTACATCATTTAGAAGGAATGATGACTTATGTTCAATTTTATTGTTATGCGTATGTATGTGTGGCAGGCACCGTACGAGCATCTAGTTGTGTCGATTGTTTTTTCTACCAAAAAAATTGTAGTTTGCTCTGCTTTTTTGTTGTCTCATGGCAAGTGTAGTTCACATAACTTGGAGTCCATAATGCATGACACATGGCAAGTATAGGTGAACACACATGGCAGCTACAAATACTCGCGTTTTTCGGTAAATACAGTGCTCCCTTTTTAATGCATTTGATGTGCCATGTCCACGTGGCATCTGCAACGTTCTTTTTTAAAAAAAAATTGCGAAACATACTGCTGACCACATGTACATTTCGTGTGTGAATATAACCGTGCTCATACATGCTGACCACATACTTAACATACCAACTATATTACTTCATACATTTTCCAATTGTGGCACGTCTCTCATGGCAATTTCAGTTTTTCATACATGGCAGTTATTTGATGCAACGATTCATATGTACATAAATACATTGGTTCCGTATAAAATAGCTATTTTATAGAGCTATTTTGTACATGGCAGATGCAGTATGACATGTATGGCAATTATTATTTTGTTCCAATAATTTCCCAAAAATGCAAATGGTATAGCTACCCCATGGCAATTTTAGCAGCAGATACATGGCTTATTTGTGTTGCAAAATTCTATGTAAGATACATGGCAATTCTATGTAAAACAACACAAGTACTGCTGACATTTTCTAACCCAACATCGTTTTGTGCTGTAAAATTGTCTCTAACCGCAAGTCCAGCCTCCCCTACATCTCCCTACGCGTTGCCACCTACTTTTCTTGGTTTTTGTGCTCTTCTTGAATATATAAGACTGACTTGTATCTCACTTCTTTTGGACGCCCTTTCGTGACGGAGCGTGGTGGGTTCCTGATCCGCGTCTACGTGTTTGATGCTTCTAACCCCACTTCTGAGTTTTCAGAGGATGGACCCATGGATGAAGGTGCCTTAGAACTGCGTGGGAATCTGTGTAAGGCCTCCTCAGCCTTCCTTGTCTTAATCTCATCAAGGTCTCTCTCGAGGGCCTTTCTGTGCTTGTCTACAACTCTTGCCATCTCATCGCTCTTGCATGCATCATCTATTAGTTCAGCATAGTCCCTAGTCAGTACCATGTGCCTCACGGAGTCCATTCATGCCTCAGGTCTGTCCTCATGTATAGCCAAGACTGCATTTGATGTTTGTGGCCCCAACGCCTCGTCAGCGTCCCAAGTCGATCGCCGACATATGAAATGGCAGGGCAAATGCTTTACCGCATGCATTTCCATAACTTTGAGTATGTGGCAGCACACAATCCCATCCCGTTCAAACTTGCAACATTCACAACAGTACTCACCTTCTCTTATGTCGGTCTTCACAAAGTAGTTTCTACCCTTGTCCGGATCTTCTGGTTCTGAATTAGACATGTCCCTGAGACTACACACCTTGAATGTCCACTCATCAACCTGATAAGCTGCATACGAGGTGGACCGCTTTATTTCTTCCTGGAACCTGCATGTTTTGTGCTCGTTAGTTTCTCAGTTCCTTTTTAGCAGTATTTTATTGTTTCGTAGCAGGACAGAAAATAGAAACCATACTAAATTCAACATGGCAAAGAAAGGATACTACGCACGATTTTTGATTGTTTCCACATGGCAACTATAACATCTTATGCATTTTTTTCACATGGCAGTCAAAGTGCAACGGGACACGGTAAACATATCATCTTATGCATTTCTGGTCCATAGCATCCAGTGCACATGTGAATCTAGTAGGTGCATGTGCCATATCACAGTAGGTCAGAAATGGGAATTGTTGTGCATTTGACACTACAAACAGAGTGTTATGCTCATGGAAACTATGGATGTTTTAACATAGCAACTGCAACAACTTCTTCACATGTCCATCATAGTTGATGTTATATGGGAAACACATTGAATTTTACATGGCAAACTACATTTCTATGCAAACCAGTTTACACATGGCCAATACAGTACAATCCACATGGCATTCACACAACATCACACATGGCAACTATTATTTTTGTTTTTTAACTAGCCATTTTTGCAGTCCATTTTTCATGCTCAAAATATTGTTCATTGTGCTTGTTCCATCATCCATGGCATTTTATTCTGTTTTTTGAACACATTTATTTTCCAAAAACAAAATGCTTGTAGCATGGTTCTTAGTTATTTGTTTCACATTTTTTATTTTATTAAGTATGGTTGTGATTGCCTTCTGCCATACTTGCCAACTAAGGATTGTGCGAGCACAAACTTACTTGAAAAAGATCTTGTTTGTGTATATTTTGCTCATCTGCCTCTCCATTGGTAAGTATGTGAGAAATTTAGGCTGCTTAAGGGCAGTGTTTGCTTCTTGCTGTAGCTCCGATCCCAATATTTTCTGTTGCAAAGCTGAATACTGCTTGGCAAGCTATAGCAATGAGTGGCCGGGGCTCACGTAACGCTTCAAAACAACATTGAAACCCTCACTACATTGCGTAGTTTGTAGGAATGGGTAGAAGCACTGCATAAACTAGGCTGGCACCTGTAGGATCGAAAGTATGTCTAGAGGGGGATGATTAGACTACTTTACCAAATAAAAATTCTACCTTTTCCCAATTTTAGTTGTGGGCAGATTTTAGCAATGATAGCAAGTCAAGCACACCCTATGCATGCATGTCTAAGAGTATAGCAGCCGAAAGTAAAGACAAGCACATGTAGTAGAGGTAAGGGTTAGAAGATCAAACACAATTGTAGACACGAAGATTTTTCCCGTGGTTCCGATAGGTGGCGCTATCGTACATCCACGTTTATGGAGTCTTCAGCCCACGGAGGGTAACGGTCGCGAGAGTCCACAGAGGGCTCCACCCATAAGGGTCCACGAAGTAGCAACCTTGACTATTCCATAACGGCTTCCGTCCACGAAGGACTAGCCTCACTATGGGTAGATCTTCACGAAGTAGGCAATCTCATTGCCCGTACAAACTTCTTGGTTAAATTCCACAACACGAAGTAGGAGGCTCCCAAGCAACACCTAACCAATCTAGGAGGCACCACCCTCCAAAAGGTAATAGGCTTGATAAGGGTGATGAAATCCTTGCTCCTATGCTTCAAGATGATAGACTCCTCAACACTCAATCACTCTCTCACATATTTGGCTTAGTAGAAGGGATTGATTGGGTGGAAAGCAACTTGGGGAAGCTAGAAATCAAGATCCATATGGTTGGAGTGGATGATCTTGATCTCAACACAAGGGTAGGTGGTTCTCTCTCAGAAATTTGGATATGGGCAGTGGGGAACTGTTCTGAGTGCTTCTCTTTCGAGTGGGATGTGGTGGAGGGGTATATATAGGCATCTCCAAAAATCCAACCGTTACAACATTATTAACCATCTTGGTGAAACCAAAGAAAAACTCGGTTGTACTGATCTGTTCAAAATGTGGCAACTTTCGGAATCTCGGTGAGACCGATATAGGAATCTCGGTGGCACCGAAACGAGTGGCCGAGGGCAGTTCCCAAACTTCGTGAGACCGAAGCATAAACTCGGAAATTCCGATTTTATAAATCAGGTCACCAGAAAATTGGTCAACGAAACTCGGTTGCACCGATGCAGTCTCGGTTGTACCGAAATGCTAGGGTTTGCCTAGGGTTCTGTCTTGGGTAGAAAATCGATAGGGCCAGATGAAATCTTGGTGGCACCAATTTTGTGGATTAGGATTTTGACAGAGTATTTTTGTGGGAGAGCTTGTGGGTGTTTTTGGTGGCTAGCACTTGTGCACGTGGAGCAATTTGTTCACCAACAATACCTTACCCCCTTTTAATAGTATTGGCGTTCCTATGGATTCAAAGTGATTTCTCACAAAGTAAAAAAGGGAGTCTTCTAGCTTGAAGCTTTGCCAGTCCATTCCTTGCATCTTGGAGTATCTCCTCACAATTTATAGCCATCCCATCATTGGACTTTTCTTGAAATATACTTAGTGGAAACATGAGTCCAATGACATATATGTTGTTATTAATTACCAAAACCACCAAGGGAGCAAATGTGCTTTCAATCTCCCCCTTTTTGGTAATTGATGACAACATATAGATCAAAGCTTCGACATATGATATAATCAATGAATAGAGTCATCGCTTTGAGAAGTATGTGATAAGCAAGAGCTCTCCCTAAATTTGTGCACTATTTTGAATTTGCGTTTGAATGCAAATGCACAACCGATTAGGTTCATGGGTCACTCTTCCATGTCACATACAACTTGGTGGTGTGCGAGAATAATATGAGTGAACAACATAGCACAACACATCAAGCAAGAAGTGAATGATCATTTCATAAGCATCTCAAAAGATAAGACGTAGTAGCAACACATAAGAAGTGCATGATCAAACACCAACAAGTTTAACACAACCAACCAACCAAAAGATTTTAAAGTTTTGGAGAGCGATAAAAAGCAACACTCTCTCTCGAAGCCCTAATGATCTATATAACTTCTCCTCCTTTGGCAACAAGTTACCAAAAAGTTCAAAGGTATAGGACTAATCATCTCTCTGGGGCTGATCTCCTCCGGTTGTTGATGTAGGAGTCAAGAGAACCGCTTCTGTGAAGACTTCTGCAGATGTCATGGAAGGGGTTAGAGTAGACACTGGAGGTGCTGATGGAGCTGGTGGGACTGAAGGAGCTGCAGCAGGTGCTGATGAGGATGGTCTCAACTCTGAAGCTGGCACTGTTGCAGATCTAGCTTGGGTCTTGAACTGAGTGCTGGTCCTGAGAGGGAGACTGTCATCATCATCATCATTATCATCATCCTCTGAGGTGTGGGGAAGGGGTACTGAGTACACCTCCTTCTTGAGCTCATTAACTGTCTTTGTCAGCCCATCCACTTTGTTGTTCAAAGTATGAAGCTTGTCTTCAACAATCCTTTCCAGGCTCTTTTGGTTCTTCAAAATCTCCGGGATGTCAATCTGCATGCCTTGGATAGAGCTAAGGATGAGGTCCATCTCCTCATTCCTTGTCCTTGGCACCGGAGCACTAGTGGCTCTGGCTTCCTCAGTTGCTGCCTGTGCAGTAGATGAAGTGGGATGATCTGGGTTCATCACCACAACATTGTCGTCGACCTCAGGCTGGAGTGGCATATGTGGTCGATCAAGTTCATATACATTATTTTCAAGCTTTGAATTGATAAGCATCTGAATATATGGTGCATATCCACATGATCTTTTCTGATCAGCAGCAGTCCTCTTCACAGTCTCTACTATCAAGTCCATGACCCTGAATCTGGTGTGAAAGTCTACATGATGCAGCATGTTTATGGAGTATCCTCGGATCATCTTGTCATCTCCTGATTTGGGCATCAAGGTGTACCTCATGATGGTGTTGGTGGTGGCCAGTCCTGCCTGCAGATAGTATACTGAGACAAACTTATGTGAATGCACATAGTCAGCAGGAATCTCCTTGTACATCGTTGCCATGGAATTATGATTCATCTTGGCCTCAGAGTACACATCCAAATCACCATCTTCTACCTGTGGGGCTCCTAAGATGGTAGCCCACTCTTCAACTGTGGATACATACCTGACACCTTCTGTCATCCAAACAATTCTACCATCTCCATAAAAATGAGTTGTGGAGTAGAATTGCATGATCATCTCATCGTTCCAAGGCGTAAACTCTCTACCAACAAATGCATCAATGTAAATGGCCTTGAAGTTCTCTTGCACATGGGGAAAATAATCTTCATTCTTCTTAATGTAGTCCCAGTCTACATATCTCATATCACTGATAGCTGGACTCTTGTCTAGCAAGACTGTCTCATAAAAATCTTGCTGCTCCTTGGTATGAAATCTAGGATCAACAGCAGTCCTTCTCCTGGAGGCATAAGGGTTATTTGCTCTCCATAGCCTCAGTCCTGAGTCTTTCCTCTTCTTCATGTCCTCATCTATGGGGTGAGTATCATCATGAGCTGGCAGATGGGGTCTGAGCTTCCTCAACATAGAAACTTCTTCCTCTTCATCCATAGTGGTAGATCTCTTGTTCTTGGCAGCAAGAGGGATATCTCTGGTGGTCCTCTTGGGCTTCTTGGGTGCTGAAGGCTTCTTGGGAGTAGATTTGGAGCTCTTAGCTGGTGCATCCTTGGGCATAGCATCTGCTAGAAGCTTCTTCTTCTTCTTGGGAAGAGCCTTGGCAGCTGGCTCTTCCTCTTCTTCAGTTTCTTCTGGATCCTCATAGATGGAAGTAGGTCTTCCAACAACATGAACAATTCTCATCCTGCTTCTCTTCTTCTCAGCTGGCTTCTTGGGCATAGAGCTTCTGGCTAGCTCTATGGACATGGATGCCCTAGCACTCTCTGGTGCTCTCACAGCCTTAGAATTGGCATACTCCTTCCTGACAGGTCTCCTAGATGAGGTTGCCTCAGATGCAGACTTCTTGGCAGCTCTGTCTGCTCTGTCTTGCCTTTGCTTGGCAAGAACCTCTTCTGGCACAAAATCAGAGTCCTCTTCATTGGAGTTCAATTTCCTCGTGGCTCTTGTAGCATCCTTAGGCAACCCATGAGAACTTGGGGTGCCTGGATCTTCTGAAGGTGAGCTTGGCTCAGGACTAGTGCCTAGATTTGCATCAATGCTAGGCTCTCTGGAGTCATTCTGACTATCATCTGAAGCTGACATACTGTCCCTGTGAATGGAGTATAGAAGAGCAGAAAGGTTGAGCATCACAAAAACACAGGCATTTTTCAAAATTTAAACTCAAAAACTTTGGGTATGAACTACTGCAAGATACATTTCGGTACAACCTGGTTGAAAATTTCGGAGTCACCGAGACTGACCACTTGCTTAACAGAAACTTGGGCAGCCTTTTCGGGGTAACCGAAAAGAACTACTCGGTCTCACCGAAGTGGTTCTCAGAAACCCAGAAAACTGAATCGGTGGAACCAATTCTATCGACTCGGTGTCACTGAGATGCATATTGCAGGAGTTCAGATCCAGAATTTCCTCGTTTTCTAATCGATGGATATTTCTTTAGGGATAGTGATTGCACACTTTGGATTGTAGATGGAGGTAACCAAATGCGCATGAATCGGATAGAGGGGCGCACAAGGGGCCAGATTCATACCCTAGCTTGGCGATGAATCCGCTATGGCGGCGACGTCGGTGGAGATTTTCGTCGACGGCGTGGATCCCAACGGCGAAGGCGCTCGGGTGTAACACCCCAAAAATCGGGTTATCGATTTTTGTGCTGTTATTCCTTCCTAGCTTTTCTCTCCCGAATTTTTCCTCTGGAATTTGGCAAGTGACCAGGTAAATCCAGTCTATCCTCAACCTCTCAGTGCCTTTCCCATGCCCTTGTGCCAGTCAACCCTCCGTCAGTAAACCCCGAGCCTCATTCAAACCCTAGTTCCGAAATATTGGAACTGGAAATTCTGCCTTTGTGTCTACAAAGGAGCTATCATTTTCCATGCTCTATTGATCCTCCCAAAATTTCCAGAGATCCTCTTTCATCCATAAACCCTAGATATGCAAAAATATTGCTAAGTTATATGCAATATTTACCATCTATAATTAATTCCTTTTTCTGCCTTTCTGAGGAATTAAATCCAGGAAAATATCTATCCATCTCCAGAGGTTATGAAAACTTGTGGAGATATTCCTTGTGATCATATTGAGCTCTCATAAAATATTGGCCATGAATAAATAGGGGAAATTGCATTTTCCTATTTAAAGCCAATATTCCAATTTGGGGCCTTTCCAATGGAACTACCATCTTGGTAGCTAGGAAAAATCCCAAATAATTTGTGGAGCTTCTAATATCCATATCTTCTCCATTTCCAACAAAATATCAAGTTCCCCAATTCAAATTTTGAGCACCACTTCCATTTGCAAATTCTGTCCAGATTTCCCATTTGCAAAGGAAGTGCATGATTCCTTGATCTCCTTGGGATACAATTTTGCAGGGTAATTCATTGTAATAAACTACCCTTATCCTCCAAAATTTAGCCCATTCCATCTAGCCAATCTTATTAAGAAAATTATTCAATTCTCTATCTAGATTGGAGCACTGTGAAGGAAGTACCATTTCCATTTATGCAAATGGTATGAAACTTTTACAGTGACTCCATATGCCTAAATAATTGGTCTCCTCCAAATTGGAGCCATTTTCATGTAGCCAATTCCTCAGACCCATCTGATTTCTATTTCTGTCCAGTTTGGCGCTTTGTGAAGGAAGTGCTTGTTCTCTTGATTCAATTGAGCTGAAATTTGGCAGAGTAGTGCATATTGATATATCACTACTGTAAACCAAAAATCAGCTCAACTCTCCAGACCAATCTTCTTCTATAATTTTCTCAAGTTTCTGACCAGATTGCATCTCTGTGAAGGAAATACCATCATAGATGATCAATTTGATCGGAAACTTGTCCAGCCATCTCTCATGACCAAATCATTGATCTATTCCAAAAATAATCCAAGTCCATCTAGCCAAATGACCCCAGCATCATCTTCTTCATATCTGGTCAGAATGCCAAGTTGCAAAGGAAGTATCCTTTAGCTTTGCTGGTTTGAGCTGAATCCTTCCCAAGTAAGTGACCTTAGCAGATGATTGACCTCAGCCAAGGACCTTGCCAAGCGGAGCACTGTGATGGCCACTGCACAGCACAAACACTTGGTTGTTGGCTTCTTGTTGAGGAAGGAGAGGTCACACCAGAGCTCCAGTGTAGCGCTTGAGGGGTCAAGTCAACTCAGGATAGGAAGGAGAAGACCCTAGACATAGTTTGGCCTCATGTGCGGCGTGGCAACGCCGTGGCCGCGTAGTGACCACGCCGGACGCAGCCAAACCGGTGCTCTGTGCGATTGGACCCTTCGGGAGCTCATCTCCAGCTGGTTCTAGCCCGTCCGGGAATGTCGGGGAGCTTCCCCTCGTGCGCGGGATCAATCCAGAGACCTCTCGCCCTCGTCTTCTTGGCTCGGACGGACATACCGACCACCGGTTTGCCGCCACGGCGATGAGCTTCTCGGAGCTTCGCCGCCGTCGCGTAGCCTCTCCCCTCTGCTATAAATAGGGAGTCCCCGAGCCCTCTCCTCACCAGCGAGCAGCCCCATCCCCTCCCAGCCGAGCTCAGAGCTCTCTGCTCCTCGAATGGCCGAAGCGTCGCCGCCGAGCAATCTCCGGCGCCCTGGCCCTCCCCTCCTCTCTGCCCGCGGCCGCCGCTTCCCCTAAGGCTCGCCGAGCCGCCGCCGCCCTCAGCCTCCCTGGAGAAGCGCCGCTGCAGCAGCACCACGAGCGCCCGTCGGCCACCGCGCCCCGGCCAGTGGCGGTGGCACTGCAGCCCGCCTCCGGTGGCTCTGTGACCACCCTCGGACGCGGCGTGACACGCCGGTGCCAGAGGACTCACCGGCCGCCCCCCTAGTGCAGCGAGGTGGCCGCGACGCCGGCGGCCGCCCGCCCTTGCCTCTGCTCCGGTCGGGGCAAGAGAGAGAAGATGAAGACCCAGGGAGGAGAGAGAGAGGATAGGTGGGGGGCACCTGTATGTGGCCCAGGGCCGGGCCCATTGGCAGATTAAGTGGAAGCGTGTTTTCGGAACTACGCTTTCTGTTAACGAAGGCGTATTCTCTGAAAAGATGCTTTCTCATTCCAGCCGATGGCCGAACTGCTTAAGTGATGAACGCTCACTCGTTAGAGACTGTAGAGGACACTGTTTTGTCTATTTTACAGCCTAACGAATGAACGCTCATTTCTCCGCAACCGTAGCTCGGAATCAGGTGAAACCAGCGCCCACGCTTTCGACTCATCGAGCCCGTTCCGATAGTAACATTTTCATAATATTGCCACACAATAGAAATAACCATTTTGCCCTTGCCCTCCGATCGAGCCTTCTGTGAGAGAACCCTTTCCGACGATTTCTTCCGCGAGGTGATCGCACTTCCTCCCGGTGTATTCGTCGACCCTCAGGCAAGCCAACCTCTTACCATGAGCTTCGGAGTTGCGTGATGACTTTGCTTGCACCTGTGTGTTTATCTGTATCGCCTGTTAGGCTACACTTGCATACACCGGTGGTGACATCGGTATTAGACACTAGTATTTCCATTCATCTAGTGCCATGTCTTATTTCCATATTGCCATAATAATGATATTGTTAGTAGCATTGCCATGTTAATATTATGGTTGATCTCATGCCATGATTATCAGTACTATGATCTTGCTATGTTAGCACTTATTATGGTCAGTGGAATAGTACGATGATGGATCTGTTGAGTGGGATGAATAAAGGATATTTAGTCGGTTGATCTTGAGTCACCTGTCCGGGCATACTCATGCAACCACATTTGCCGGTATGGGGCGGCCTTGACCGGGCTTGACTGCGTGATCTTTCACCGGTACCACCAAAGAGGGAAGGTTATGCGCGCGCGCTGCCCTGGCCCGGTAGGCGGCGATAACCTTGTGAGCCCAGTTGTTGTTGAGTTTTGCGCGCGGTCCCCGTTTGGGACAGTAGAACCCCGTTTGGGTCTACATAGTTTGGCCACGACGGTGGCAAGTGTCATGAGGACACAAGGGCCACCCAAGGCTGACCTCCGGGGGAGGAAGAGTGCCGGTGGTACGATGAAAGAGTCACGGGTCAGGCAGATTTTGCTGAAGCAACGCTGGTCCACCCGAATGGGATCACGAGGCCAGGTGCTTCATGGTGTGGGTAAAGTGTACAACCTCTGCAGAGTGTCAAATCTATTCGAATAGCCGAGTCCACGGTATTAGACAGCCCGTCCAGACCTCACTAGGTGGTCAACCGTAGCAGTGTTAGTAATGATGGAAGAACTCATTTTGGGTAGACATCAGGTGATGTCAGGTATATGATATGTTAGCCAAGGGATGGCTATATGATGAGTGGTTGGATGACCACATGATTGGATTTGAGTCAGTTCAGGTTGGATCATGAGTATTTCGAGGGTTGTGGGACAACCCAGAAGAGAGTAAGTCGGTATTCGGTACAGTAAGTATTCTAAGACCTAAATGTGATCATTGCCATCCTTTGCTACGTAGATTTTCTGCCTGATCCCTGTTATGCCATGCTTAATCCATGTGTTCCTGTTAATTCATGCCATGCTTAGGATAAATTCTTATATAGCATAGTGCTTGCTTTGTCATCTGTTTGTTTGGATGCTATGTATTTGGTTGTCTTGCGAGTACATTCAAAGTACTCACCTGGACTTGCACGTGGCCAGTTGCAGGAGAAGATCCGTCGTGCTAGATCGTAACCTAGCCAGTCCTGTGCGTTATGGAGCCCAGCCAGAGACGTCGATGCCACGGAACCAAGACCTCTGATACCCTTTAGTTAGCCTTGGAGCTATGCATATTGTTGTAAGCAACAGTATTATAATACTCCATTATAATTAATAAAGCCATTTTTATGCCTGGAATTGCTGTATCTTGTCTTTGACGTGCGCCAGGTGATATCCTGGGGCTGGCGTGCGTCGGCCCTCTATCGGGGTGACACAAGACTTGGTATCAGAGCCAGGCTGGCTATAGGTTACCCTAGCCCCAAACCAACCCCTATCCCTTAGCCGGTAGTAAGCCCAATAGATTTGACCCGTCTCTGGCATCCGACATGGCCACTGTGAATCAACAGTCGGCGCAGTCGGAATGGACGTGACCCTACCCAGCTGTCCGACCACCTAGCCACCCTGGATTAGACCATGACCCTACTTGGTTGTCGGCCGTACCGGTGTATCTTCTACCCGGCACGAGAAGGATCCATGCCATGCTAGTGTGTTCTAGCCGACTGCCTATTTAAGCCCCCTCCCACCTGCGAGTCGTAGCCCTCTCCATTCAGTAAGCCAGAACCCTGCAAGAGAACCCAGGCTAGTATCCCCAAACCAGCAGCCATGGCCAGTTCTTCCAGAACACCCAGTACACCCACTTTCCATAGCCGAATCCGGGCTGATGGCTACCCCGGCTTTCCGAGCATCCTTTCGAGTATGCTCACTCGAGCCCTTGGCTGTAGTAGCCCTCCGATGTATCTGGTGTTCCAATCGGACCCCGTCCCCCACCTTTGCCGATTTTATGCAAAGGTGTATATCAGCCCAGGTCCAACAGCGGATGGGAAGTCCATGAGTTTCCAGGGCAAACCCATGCCCACCCCCGCGTTGGCTGTCCAGATGGCTGCCGCAGGAGTCATCGCCCGTCTTCGTATCCAGTTTCCGCAAGTAGCGAAGATGCAAGAGTTCCGCTATTTTCCATCTTCATCGGACATAGCTGGCAAGTTCTCCAGCATTGTTGGAGATGTTGACCCAACCATAGCTCGCCTAGTCCAGTATATTGATGCCCAGGGACTTCTGCTCTCTGGCATTCTGAAAGAGTTCCAAGCCATCGACCAAGACACCACACGGGTTGTTACGAAAGCATACCGTGCGGCCCGTGAGATTGCATCCTAGACCACCCATTCCTTGTTGCCAAACCCAGTGCCCCCTTCGCAGTTAGTACCACCCTCGCAATCTGTAAACCTATTTTGCCCAGTCAACCTCCACCCAAATTCCATTCAAGGAGCTATTCGGCGACTCCGTCGATGGGATGTGTTCCGTCAAGATCCCGTTGCAGCTCCAGCAGTTGAGCCCCAACCCATAGAGGTGTCCGACGATGAAGATGGAAGTTGGCTCAGTCTTCGTCCCCCAGGAGAGCCCCAGCGAGAGTAGGCCCATTTGTGGCTCCGGCAGTGATCGAAGCCAGGAGATGCCGCGAGTATGTGGGTTGCGAAGACTGTTTCTTTGCCTGCGTCTAGAATAGGACCTTGTAGTTTGGAGTGAGTTGTTGTTAGCTGCCTAGTTATGCTGCGTGTTGTTGTATGCTTGTATTGCGTGTACTTCTTATGCCTGTGTGCGGTTATGTATGCCTGTTTGCTCTGTGTGCTTGGTTCATCTGTCATTCTGTTAAGCAGAAATGTTTAACAGAGCTGGCAGTGGACTCTTAACAAGATTTTTAGTCAGTAGAGCACTTACACCTAATAACATTGGACTCGCCCGGAGTCCCTAATTAAAATGCGAGCCGGTGTAGGTGTATGTATACCAGGAGTACATACACCCACTAGCATTAAAACGTTAGTGTAATCTGTTCGATATGTTTCTTTCTACTGCCTGCATTTTGCTATCGTATGCATTATGCATCTGCTTGCATCTTGCTATCATGTGCATCCTACATGTGCCTGCATATTAGTCTGCATAGATTGCGTGTGTATCGTGTGAGCAATGTCTGCACGCCGGTTGCAATCTCGGAGCAATTCTAGGAAGATTTTATTGCAGCATAGACCCGTACAACCTTTCTAGTCCAAGGCCTAAACCCCGATTTGACCCCATCCACCACCCATTGTGGATGTCGTTCAGCAAGGAGCAACTAGCAGCATGACCTCCACACTGGTAGAAGCTCCGATGACCGCACCACACTAACCCTAGACCTAGTGGTGCCTCTGTCACCGTCTTGTGTGATGTTGATAGGCCTCCCCTTGCCGCCGCAGCCACGCTAATTCTGCCGGCCTGAGACGGCGTAGTTGACCCCCAGCCGCCCCTCTGGCAGCGGCATCACGGCGATCATCAAGGATCATCGCGCACAGCAACAGCGAGCCGCCAACCAATGCCGCCAGCATGCCAGCCAGGAGGATCGTGAGTAGCTCCGCGCCCACGTCCACCATTAGCGCCTTGCCTCGCGCTCCTGCAACCAGAATGAAAAGGAGAAGAGGAAGAAGCAGTGAGGTAGAGTGCGAGGTGATAGGTAGAGAGGAGAGAAACCGCGATCGTTTTTATAGCCCGAGTCCGGTGTACGGTGAGCGAGGTCCAGGAGAACCCCGCGCGCCGCTCGACCACCGGCGTCCAGGAGGCAAATCCGCAAGCACTGCCGACCGGCGCTGGCCCGCGATGGGAGTGCTCTTTGCGTTGCCCCATGCACGCCGCGCACTAGCGTCGTAGGGTGCTTTATACCCCGGGAGCTAGGCGTGCGCAGTGCCTAGCCGCACTCGGGACAGCGCAAGAGCGAGAGCGAGAGAGAGAGAGCCGTTGGCTGGAGAAAGAAGAAGCAGGCGGCCAGTGGACCCTGGTCCCACCTGTCAGCGAGAGAGGCCACTGTTCATTGCGGTACCCCGAGCATTTTTGCAAAAAGGAAATTCTGCTTTTTCTAAAATGTCAGGGCTACCCAGCGGCCCCTACCTGAGGAGTAGATCCTGCAATATCCGTGCCTCGATCTGGGTGTACCGTTTTCGGTACTTTTAACTCGGTTGCTTTCAACCGCAGGGTTAAGACCCAACCCAGAGGTTTTTGTTTTTCTAGGAGGAGTAGTGTTTGTTCTAAGCTAACCCTAGGAATCTCGAGGACGAGATTCTTCTAAGGGGGGAAGGTTTGTAACACCCCAAAAATCGGGTTATCGATTTTTGTGCTGTTATTCCTTCCTAGCTTTTCTCTCCCAAATTTTTCCTCTGGAATTTGGCAAGTGACCAGGTAAATCCAGTCTATCCTCAACCTCTCAGTGCCTTTCCCATGCCCTTGTGCCAGTCAACCCTCCGTCAGTAAACCCCGAGCCTCATTCAAACCCTAGTTCCGAAATATTGGAACTGGAAGTCCTGCCTTTGTGTTTACAAAGGAGCTATCATTTTCCATGCTCTGTTGATCCTCCCAAAATTTCCAGAGATCCTCCTTCATCCATAAACCCTAGATATGCAAAAATATTGCTATGTCATATGCAATATTTCCCATCTATAATTAATTCCTTTTTCTGCCTTTCTGAGGAATTAAATCCAGGAAAATATCTATCCATCTCCAGAGGTTATGAAAACTTGTGGAGATATTCCTTGTGATCATATTGAGCTCTCATAAAAATATTGGCCATGAATAAATAGGGGAAATTGCATTTTCCTATTTAAAGCCAATATTCCAATTTGGGGCCTTTCCAATGGAACTACCATCTTGGTAGCTAGGAAAAATCCCAAATAATCTGTGGAGCTTCTAATATCCCTATCTTCTCCATTTCCATCAAAATATCAAGTTCCCCAATTCAAATTTTGAGCACCACTTCCATTTGCAAATTCTGTCCAGATTTCCCATTTGCAAAGGAAGTGCATGATTCCTTGATCTCCTTGGGATACAATTTTGCAGGGTAATTCATTGTAATAAACTACCCTTATCCTCCAAAATTTAGCCCATTCCATCTAGCCAATCTTCCTAAGAAAATTATTCATTTCTCTGTCCAGATTGGAGTACTGTGAAGGAAGTACCATTTCCATTTATGCAAATGGTATGATACTTTTACAGTGACTCCATATGCCTAAATAATTGGTCTCCTCCAAATTGGAGACTTTTTCATTTAGTCAATTCCTCAGACCCATCTGATTTCTATTTCTGTCCAATCTGGTGCTTTGTGAAGGAAGTGCTTGGTCTCTTGATTCAATTGAGCTGAAATTTGGCAGAGTAGTGCATATTGATATATCACTACTGTAAACCAAAAATCAGCTCAACTCTCCAGACCAATCTTCTTCTATAATTTTCTCAAGTTTCTGACCAGATTGCATCTCTGTGAAGGAAATACCATCATAGATGATCAATTTGATCTGAAACTTGTCCAGCCATCTCTCATGACCAAATCATTGATCTCCTCCAAAAATAATCCAAGTCCATCTAGCCAATTGACCCCAGCATCATCTTCTTCATATCTGGTCAGAATGCCAAGTTGCAAAGGAAGTATCCTTTAGCTTTGCTGGTTTGAGCTGAATCCTTGCCAAGTAAGTGACCTTAGCAGATGATTGACCCCAGCCAAGGACCTTGCCAAGCGGAGCACTGTGATGGCCACTGCACATCACAAACACTTGGCTGTTGGCTTCTTGTTGAGGAAGGAGAGGTCACACCAGAGCTCCAATGTAGCGCTTGAGGGGTCAAGTCAACTCAGGATAGGAAGGAGAAGACCCTAGACATAGTTTGGCCTCATGTGCGGCGTGGCAACGCCGTGGCCGCGTGGTGACCACGCCGGACGCAGCCAAACCGGTGCTCTGTGCGATTGGACCCTTCGGGAGCTCGTCTCCAGCTGGTTCCAGCCCGCCCGGGAGTGTCGGGGAGCTTCCCCTCATGCGTGTGATCAATCCAGAGACCTCTCCCCCTCGTCTTCTTGCCTCGGATGGCTGTACCGACCACCGGATTGCCGCCACGGCGATGAGCTTCTCGGAGCTTCGCCACCGTCGCGTAGCCTCTCCCCTCTGCTATAAATAGGGAGTCCCCGAGCCCTCTCCTCACCAGTGAGCAGCCCCATCCCCTCCCTGCCGAGCTCGGAGCTCTCTGCTCCTCGAATGGCCGAAGCGTCGCCGCCAAGCAATCTCCGGCGCCCTGGCCCTCCCCTCCTCTCTGCCCGCGGCCGCCGCTTCCCCTAAGGCTCGCCGAGCCGCCGCCGCCCTCGGCCTCCCCGGGGAAGCGCCGCTGCAGCAGCACCACGAGCGCCCGTCGGCCACCGCGCCCCGGCCAGTGGCGGTGGCACTGTAGCCCGCCTCCGGTGGCCCTGTGACCACCCTCGGACGCGGCGTGACACGCCGGTGCCAGAGGACTCACCGGCGGGCCCCCTAGTGCAGCGAGGTGGCCGTGAGGCCGGCGGCCGGCCGCCCTTGCCTCTGCTCCGGTCGGGGCAAGAGTGAGAAGATGAAGACCCAGGGAGGAAAGAGAGAGGATAGGTGGGGGCCCAGCTGTAAGTGGCCCAGGGCCGGGCCCATTGGCAGATTAAGTGGAAGCGTGTTTTCGGAACTACGCTTTCTTTTAACGAAGGCGTATTCTCTGAAAAGACGCTTTCTCTTTCCAGCCGGCGGCCGAACTGCTTAAGTGATGAACGCTCACTCGTTAGAGACTGTAGAGGACACTGTTTTGTCTATTTTACAGCCTAACGAATGAACGCTCATTTCTCCGCAACCGTAGCTCGGAATCAGGTGAAACCAGCGCCCACGATTTCGTCTCATCGAGCCCGTTCCGATAGTACCATTTTCTCAATATTGCCACACAGTAGAAATAACCATTTTGCCCTTGCCCTCCGATCGAGCCTTCTGTGAGAGAACCCTTTCCGGCGATTTCTTCCGCGAGGTGATCGCACTTCCTCCCGGTGTATTCGTCGACCCTCAGGCAAGCCAACATCTTACCATGAGCTCCGGACTTCCGTGATGACTTTGCTTGCACCTGTGTGTTTATCTGTATCGCCTGTTAGGCTGCACTTGCATACACCGGTGGTGACATCGGTATTAGACACTAGTATTTCCATTCATCTAGTGCCATGTCTTATTTCCATATTGCCATAATAATGATATTGTTAGTAGCATTGCCATGCTAGTATTATGGTTGATCTCATGCCATGATTATCAGTACTATGATCTTGCTATGTTAGCACTTATTATGGTCAGTGGAATAGTACGATGATGGATCTGTTGAGTGGGATGAATAAAGGATATTTAGTCGGTTGATCTTGAGTCACCTGTCCGGGCATACTCGTGCAACCACATTTGCCGGTATGGGACGGCCCTGACCGGGCTTGACCGCGTGATCTTTCACCGGTACCACCAAAGAGGGAAGGTTATGCGCGCGCGCTGCCCTGGCCCGGTAGGCGGCGATAACCTTGTGAGCCCAGTTGTTGTTGAGTTTTGCGCGCGGTCCCCGTTTGGGACAGTAGAACCCCGTTTGGGTCTACATAGTTTGGCCACGACGGTGGCAGGTGTCATGAGGACACAGGGGCCACCCAAGGCTGATCTCCGGGGGAGGAAGAGTGCCGGTGGTACGATGAAAGAGGCACGGGTCAGGCAGGTTTTGTTGAAGCAACACTGGTCCACCCGAATGGGATCACGAGGCCAGGTGCTTCATGGTGTGGGTAAAGTGTACAACCTCTGCAGAGTGTCAAATCTATTCGAATAGCCGAGTCCACGGTATTGGGCAGCCCGTCCAGACCTCACTAGGTGGTCAACCGTAGCAGTGTTAGTAATGATGGAAGAACTCATCTTGGGTAGACATCAGATGATGTCAGGTATATGATATGTTATCTAAGGGATGGCTATATGATGAGTGGTTGGATGACCACATGATTGGATTTGAGTCAGTTCAGGTTGGATCATGAGTATTTCGAGGGTTGTGGGACAACCCAGAAGAGAGTAAGTCGGTATTCGGTACAATAAGTATTCTAAGACCTAAATGTGATCATTGCCATGCTTTGCTAGGTAGATTTTCTGCCTGATCCCTGTTATGCCATGCTTAATCCATGTGTTCCTGTTAATTCATGCCATGATTAGGATAAATTCTTATATAGCATAGTGCTTGCTTTGTCATCTGTTTGTTTGGATGCTATGTATTTGGTTGTCTTGCGAGTACATTCAAAGTACTCACCTGGACTTGCACGTGGCCAGTTGCAGGAGAAGATCCGTCGTGCTAGATCGTAACCTAGCCAGTCCTGTGCGTTATGGAGCCCAGCCAGAGACGTCAATGCCGCGGAACCAAGACCTCTGATACCCTTTAGTTAGCCTTGGAGCTATGCATATTGTTGTAAGCAACAATATTATAATAATCCATTATAATTAATAAAGCCATTTTTATGCCTGGAATTGCTGTATCTTGTCTTTGACGTGTGCCAGGTCTTATCCTGGGGCTGGCGTGCATCGGCCCTCTATCGGGGTGCCACATCGGGGAGGCAAGGGCGACGACCAAAGGGTCCTGATGCGGCAGCTTAGGGTTGGGGACTTGGCGTTTGAAGATGAAATTTCAAAACGTCGGGTCCGCCGGATTAAGTACCCTTCACTGTCGGTGTCACCGATACTAAAATTTCAGTGTCACCGAGTTCCTCTACTGTCAGTTGACAGGGAAACTCCGTGAAGCCGAGATTATGGTATCGGTAGTACCGAGGTGCAAAGACAGATCAACCCTAGGCATTCGGTGGAACCAAGATTTTCTGGTTGGTTACACCGAGTTGCACTTTAGGGAGGTTTTGGAGGTCAACCTTGACGAAACGGTACTCCGAGTGCTCCTCACACAGAGGGTTCGACAAGTGCTTGTTCAAGTTTTTGTGATGTAGCATTAATAGAACTTTAGGTGAGAAAGCATAGATAGCTAGAGAGTGGTCCTAGGCATTCTTGTATATCCAATTGGCAAAATAAAAACAAAAGCCAAATAGCTACAATTGGATATCCTCGAATGAGTAAAGATATGTAGACCAACATGCTCACACAATAAGATATCAAATGAATTCATGACAAACATGCACAAACATTCTAGCATCTATCAAGCACTTGGGCATGACGTAGTCATCTATATATGAGTATATTGACATAGGAGCCAAGTAAGAATACTTGATCATAGGTCATACTCATCGTTTAAGCACAAGTGGGGTTACCACTTTTACATAAAGCTTTTAATGTTGTCACATTCTAAGAGATTCTTTAATTCAAGTCTTAGAGTAAAGCTCCCCCTTGATGTGACATCCCCCCTAAGAGGGATAAACTAACCTTGGGTTTTGTCGTAGAAGACTTCATGTGGGTGATGTAGTGGTGGATGCTCATAGTTGATGAAGATCATCTTGAGTTGGGAGCGATCCTTTTTGTTTCTTACTCTCCTCACCTACATGGGTTAGTCCCAACCACAAGAGACAAATATAAGGATATCTATGGACATGGAGTGCAAAGCATATATGATGATGTCCATGGATTCATTAATTACCTTGTCCCTTGCTTACCTTTGAGGGAATGCGTGACTCCTTGAACTATTGCATAATTTTGATGTTGATTGCAACTAGTCTTTGCCAATAATGAATGTGAGTGAATTTCTTGGCGGAGTCACCCCTCAAAAACTTCTCTAGTTCTTCTTCTTGGGGACCCACATCAAGTTGATGGGAATCCTCGGTGTCAAAGTGGCACTTGTAGAAGTTGAGCTTGTAGAAGCCTTGGGAACCCACTTGACCAAAGCTTGGGATTCATCTTCATATGAGTCAATCTCTTCTTGAAGCTTGTCCTTGCCCTTGATCTTGTGATCTTTTGGTGGAAGGTCATCTTGAGCTTTTGTTCCCTTGGGAAGAGTATGTTCATACTTCTCCATTTGAGGAACAAACTTGGGCTTGGGGTATGGACCTTCTTCCCATTCAACTCCATTTGCGTTGAAGTAGCCAATGCCATGGTTCTTCCGGTATCCTCCGTGCTTGCATACAGTTTCCTCAAATTGCTTACATCCGGCAAGACTTTTGTAGATACCTTTCTCTATAATCCCTTTCAATAGATCATTTTCTTGCTCAAGTGTAACTTGGCTAAGAGAGTCGTTAGTGGGATCAATAGAACTACTAGAAGCAACATCATTGGATTTATCATTTTTATTGCTACTAGTTGAAGAACATTTCTTGCCTTTGTTACTAGATTGCTTAGTCTTAACTTGTTGAATAAATGTAGACAAGAGTAGTCGTTTGGCTAGATAAGAAGAAGTCTTCTTTCAGAGATCGTCATTGATTGCTTTAAGAAACTCATGTTCTTGCTCCAAATTGAGCTTCTCGAAGCGTAGCTTGTCATGAGTCCTTACAAGCTCTCTATGATCTTCTAAAGTAGATTCATGAGCTAACTTAAGAGTGTTTAATTATTTAGTTAGTCATTCTATTTCCTTCTTATCATCATCACATGACTTATCTTGACTAGCATGATCATTGTCTAGCTCATTTTGACTAATATCACTAGTTTTTATCAAATAGCAAGTCATCATCTCCAAGTAGGTCATCCTCATCACTATCGAAGTCAAGATATTCGGGGTGTGATACCTTGGGGCCTTTAGCCATGAAGCAACTTCCACTCCCTTCATTTGGTGAATCAAATATGTCGTAGGAGTTGGAGGAAACGAGTGCAAGTCCGACAACACCTTTATCTTGACTATAGTCGGAGTCGGAGTGATAGCTTCTCTCGGAGTGGTCGTCAGAGTCAGAGCTGGAAACCCATTCACCAACATGAGCTTGATGTCTTCTTCTTGAGTAGCTTTTGGTGTACTTGTCCTTCTTCTCCGAATCCCTACTTCTCCTTAAGGGTCTTCGTTCATACCGATCATCTCTACTCCTTCTCTCTCTTCGAGGTGACTCATCTCTAGAGCTCTTCCTTCTAGGTGACTCTTCCCTTCTTTTGTGCGGGGCCGTGCACTCATTGGAGTAGCGTCCGGGCCTTCCACAATTGCAACAATTTTGGTCACGACTAGATGAATGCTTTTCTTCATATCTTGAGTTGGA
The DNA here is from genome assembly GCA_039707655.1 of Elymus sibiricus. Lineage (NCBI taxonomy): Eukaryota > Viridiplantae > Streptophyta > Magnoliopsida > Poales > Poaceae > Elymus > Elymus sibiricus. The sequence continues at coordinate 209,164,107 of CM077663.1, forward strand.
GTTCCTCTCTTTGCCTCTACTCTTGTAGAACTTGTTGAATTTCTTGACCATGAGGCTTATCTCTTCATTGGTTACAAGGTTGTCGCTTGAAGTAGCGGGAGCATCACTTGTGGCGTTGTAAGCACCGCTAGACTTGTTGTGAAGTTCTTCCTTGTCTTTGAGTGACATCTCATGAGCAATAATTCTACCAATGACTTCCGTAGGCTTGAGATCTTTGTAGTTTGGCATCATTTGGATCAATGTGCACACGGTGTCATACTTTCCATCCAAAGCTCTAAGTATTTTATTGATGATGAATTTGTCGGTCATTTCTTCGCTTCCTAAGTCGGCAATCTCATTGGTGATGATAGCAAGCCTAGAGTACATCTCCGCAACTCCTTCACCATCCTTCATCTTGAACTTGTCAAGTTGACTTTGAAGCACATCCAACTTAGATTCTCTGACGGAATCGGTACCTTCGTGCATATCAACCAAAGTATCCCAAATTTACTTTGCATTCTCAAGACGGCTGATTTTGTTGAATTCTTCGGGGCATAGGCAGTTGAAAAGAATGTCAGATGCTTGAGCATTGTATTGTAACATCTTAATTTCATCCGTGGTCGCTTCACGATCCGGTTCCTTTCCATCACCAAAGAATTCACCTTGCAAGCCAACACGAACAACAGCCCAAACGGCGGGGTGATGACCAAGAATATGCATTTTCATCTTATGCTTCCAACTAGCAAAATTAGTACCATCAAAGTACGGACCTCTATGGTGGTAACTTCCCTCACTAGACACCATACTGTCCTAGGTTGTGAAGCCAATGCAATGGAGACCAAAGCTCTGATACCACTTGTAGGATCGAAAGTATGTCTAGAGGGCGGGGGGGGGGGGGGGGTGATTAGACTACTTGACCAAATAAAAATTCTACCTTTTCCCAATTTTAGCTGTGGGCAGATTTTAGCAATGATAGCAAGTCAAGCACACCCTACACATGCATGTCTAAGAGTATAGCAGCGGAAAGTAAAGACAAGCTCATGTAGTAGAGATAAGGGTTAGAAGATCAAACGCAATTGTAGACACGAAGATTTTTACCATGGTTTCGATAGGTGGCGCTATCGTAAATCCACGTTTATGGAGTCTTCAACCCACGTAGGGTAACGACCGCGAAAGTCCACGGAGGGCTCCATCCATAAGGGTCCACGAAGTAGCAACCTTGACTATTCCATAACGGCCTCCGTCCACGAAGGACTAGCCTCACTATGCGTAGATCTTCACGAAGTAGGCGATCTCCTTGCCCGTACAAACTTCTTGGTTCAACTCCACAACACGAAGTAGGAGGCTCCCAAGCAACACCTAACCAATCTAGGAGGCACCACCCTCCAAAAGGTAATAGGCTTGATAAGGGTGATGAAATCCTTGCTCCTATGTTTCAAGATGATAGACTCCTCAACACTCAATCACTCTCTCACATATTTGGCTTGGTAGAAGGGATTGATTGGGTGGAAAGCAACTTGGGGAAGCTAGAAATCAAGATCCATATGGTTGGAGTGGATGATCTTGATCTCAACGCAAGGGTAGGTGGTTCTCTCTCAGAAATTTGGATATGGGCAGTGGGGAACTGTTTTGAGTGCTTCTCTTTCGAGTGGGGTGTGGTCAGTGGCGGCGCCAGGATTTTGAGGCTGGGTATTCATTGCCAAAATTTTTTTACTCTAAATGTACTATAAAGACACCAGTACGACAATAGTAATTTTTTAATGCATCAAACCATAATAATTATACATAAACATAAAGACACCAGTACCTTTTGATTGACAGATTGATGATATCCCATCTTACAATATAACTTTGCGATCGCCTTTTTGAAAGAGATTGATGACATCCTCATCCTTTACTTGATTGAAGAATTCTCTCTCAACAAATGTAACCAAACAATTGTTCAAGTAATCATCACCCATTTTGCTCCTTAGCTTATTCTTCACATAGTTCATTGAAGAGAACACCCTTTCAACACTAGCAGTAGCTACTGGCAGAATTAATACCAACTTAAGAAGTTTGTAAACAATATAGTATTGTTCATGCTTGTTTGTCTCGACAAGCATAACTGAAAGCTCACACAGATTCTTCAAGTTTTGAAACCTTTCATCTCTACGCACATGAGTAACATACATGTTTAGTTGCCATGGAAGTCTTGCCAGTTCATCACTTGTGAAATCATTAGCATAAAACTTTGTAGCAAGCCTAACCAATTTCTCTTGATCATAAGCAGCAAATAGACGAAGTGGACAAAATGCTGCCATGCAAGAAAGTAGATCTGTGTTTACCTCATCAAATCTGCCATTCAACTCACTAATTTGCCTATCAATGACACTCACATACATATCAACTTTGAAGCGATGGTAATTCATTGCACCATTAAAGAAACCCCTTCTAGGCCGGCCAGCGGGAAAGTAAGGACCCTCCATATCAACAATTTTGATCTTATGCTTTGTACAAAAAGATGTGACCTTTTTGAGAAAATCATCCCATCCAGGATCAGTCCTCAAACCTTCCAAGTGATACTTTGTCATATCAACAAGCTCAATAGCATGAACAATATCTTGGTCTTGCTTTTGCAGAGCTCTACTCAACTCATCTGTGTATCCAAATATTTCTTGCATCAAGTGTGCCATGAAAACAAACTCAAATGATCGAAATGGTGTCAATATGGTTAGAGCCGCTTGCGCCTCCGCACCATGGTACTCTTTTCCAATCTTGATGAGGACTCGTCGTATTGCACCATACATAGAGATGACATGGTTCACGGTTTTGAAGTGAGAGCCCCAACGTGTATCACATGGCCTTCCCAAACCCATTTCCTGATTCAGCCCACTCCCCGTTTCTACTTCTTCCAATTCCAATGCATCAATGAGTTCCTCAGCCTGAGCTATACGAAGCATTCTCATCTTTTTACAAGACATGCCAAGAGCATTTAACAAGTGTGCAAGTTGTTGAAAGAACCAAGTACAATCACCACTCTCTTTAGCAACAGCAACAAGAGTTAACTGTAGTTGATGGGCAAAACAATGAACATAATAGGCAGAAGGAGACTCATCCATAATCAGTTTTTTTAGGCCATTAGCATTACCTTTCATGTTGCTAGCTCCATCATATCCTTGCCCACGAACCATTGCAAAGGTCAAATTGTACTTCATAAGCATTTGCTCAATTGCAGCTTTAAGTGTCAAAGAGGTAGTATCTTGAACATGAGCAAGACCAAGAAATCTTACAACATCCCTTCCTTTCTTATCAACATAACGCAAGCAAACTGCCAACTGTTCATTCTGATACACATCACTAGACTCATCTGCAAGTATTGCAAAGTGGCCACCATCAAGTTCTTCAATGACTAATTTTGTAGTCTCCTGTGCACAACATTTTATTAGCTCATGCTGTATATCATGATGAGTCATCTTGCAGTTCTGTGGAGCATTTTTGAGAACAACCCTATCAACCTCTTCAAAATTTCCAGCTAGCCAATTTAAAAGCTCAAGAAAATTTCCTTTATTTAGTGAGTTTTCACTTTCATCATGTCCTCTAAATGCCAAGCCTTGGTGCAATAGAAATCTCAAACATTTGAGTGTCCATGTCAAACGCTGCTTATACAAAGCCTTATATTGTGAGGTGTTTGAAGCAAAAGACTCCCTAATTGATGCTTGTGGTGTAGTGAACATATCATACTTCTCTTGAGCTTCAGCATGAACACTACTAACCTCACCTTCATGTTTCTTCAATCTCGATTTCATGTTCCAGTTCCTAAATCCATTCTTCACAAATGCATCTCCACCGGGATATTTTGTCTTATCCTTGAACAAATAGCAAACAAAGCAGAAAGCACTTTTTTTGTCACACTATACTCAATCCATGGAAATTCTTTAAACCAAACAGGGCAAAAGCGACGGTCAACTCCACTTTTATTTGTATACTCAAAGTTATGATTCTTTGGTTGACATGGCTTCATCTCAATATATCTTCTTGTTACTCTATCTTGGTCATTGACAGCATACATTGAGATGGGAATCCGCTTCCCAGGATCAGGTTCGAGTGCCTCCAAATCTGCTTCCATTGGTTCATCATCTGCATCACTTGTTTCAGCATCTTTTACAATTGGGGTTGGGGTTGCTTCTCTGCTCTCTGGTTCACGTTCCGCATCCGGTGCTTGCACTAACGCCACTTGCAAATTGCTCTCAAGCTGAACATGAGAGGTACAAGTACCCGATGCAGCTGCACTCTGATTCGGTGTAGACGTTTCATCAATCTTCTTTGCTTTTGAAGCTTTTTCCCACAATGCAAGAATCCTACTGCCACCACCAGTCCCATTCTTCTTCTTCATCTACATTACAACAAAACAAGGAAGAAATTAGCATCTACAAATTAAATCAACTACTTGCAATAATTAGGTAAGCAAAATCGAATCAACTAAAAAACTGAAACTCTGTTTTCTTTAGGACTGTACCTGACTGCAGGGGGGGGGGAGAAACTGCCGCTGGTCCCTGGGTTGGGCGGCGCCATGGCGGGCGATGGGGCTGGGGCGGGGCGGCCGGCGTCCGGCAAGCGCCGGGGCGGGGCGGCGATGCAGTCCGGTCGGCGCAGCCCCCAGTCGACCCTGGTGAAGATTAGAGGGGCCTGGGGCTTGGCGTCCGGCGAGCACTGGCGGCGCTGAGCGGCTGAGGGCGGGGCGGGGCGGGGCGGCGCCACGGCGGTCGGTGAGCGGGGGTCGCTGGGCGGCTAGGGCTGTGTGCCTGTGTGGTGGCTGTGTCCCTGGTCTAGCGCTCGAGCAGCGAGCAGGGGAAGTGAGTGGGGATTGGGGAACGAGCGAGCAAGTCAGTGAGAGAAGGGAGCGAGCGGTGGGCGCATGCGGTGCCAGCTATGTATTAATTTTTTTTTTGCGCTCAATAATGGGTATTCATACGAATACACACGACTACCCTCAGCGCCGCCACTAGGTGTGGTGTAGGGGTATATATAGGCATCTCCAAAAATCCAACCGTTACAACATTATTGACCATCTCGGTGAAACCGAAGCAAAACTCGGTTGTATCGATCTGTTCAAAATGTGGCAACTTTCGGAATCTCGGTGAGACCGATATAGGAATCTCTGTCGCACCGAAACAAGTGGCCGAGGGCAGTTCCCAAAACTCGGTGAGACCAAAGCATAAACTCGGAAATTCTGGTCACCAGAAAGTTGGTCACTGAAACTCGGTTGCACCGATGCTGTCTCGGTTGTACCGAAATGCTAGGGTTTGGCTAGGGTTCTGTCTTGGGTAGAAAATCGATAGGGCCGGATGAAATCTTGGTGGCACCGATTTTGGGGATTAGGATTTTGACGGAGTATCTTTTTTGGGAGAGCTTGTGGGTGTTTTTGGTGGCTAGCACTTGTGCACGTGGAGCAATTAGTTCACCAACAATACCTTACCCCCTTTTACTAGTATTGACTTTCCTATGTACTCAAAGTGATGTCTCACGATGTAAAAAAGAGAGTCTTCTAGCTTGAAGCTGTGCTAGTCCATTCCTTGCATCTTGGGGTATCTCCTCACAATTTATAGCCATCCCATCATTGGACTTTTCCTGAAATATACTTAGTGGAAACATGAGTCCAATGACATATATGTTGTTATTAATTACCAAAACCACCAAGGGAGCAAATGTGCTTTCAGCACCCAGTACATCTGCTTCTCCCATAGGCTCTGAAGGGTATCGTTGTCCTGAACTTGGTATTTTTCAATCGTAGCGGTCCAGCTCCGTTCAAACTCTTCCGCTATCAAGCTGTGGTCGACACATAACTCGAATGCCTTGTGCAATTCTGGACGGTCAGCAAAGAATGGTCCTAGTGTCTCTTCTGCCTTCCTAATTATATGCCACTTGCAGTGCCTGTGAACTGCCATGGGGAAGACGTCACTTATGCCTCCACGCATGCTAAAGTCCTGGTCGGTTATTATGTTCATCGGAGAAAGTCCACCCATGCACTCCAAGAAAGTCTTAAACAACCAAGTGTAGCCATTATCTTCGTTCCCACAAGGCCGCAGCCGAACTGCAAAGACTGGTTGTGGTTATTTATTCCTATGAATGGAGCACATGGTATCTTGTACATATTCGTGAGATATGTCGCGTCGAACGAAATGCAGTCAACGAAATGCTTGTATGCTCTCCTTGCTGCACCATCCATCCAATACATGTTCTTCACACGGTCCTCCTCGTCGAGTCTTATTCTGAAGAAGAAATCAGGATCTTGTTTTGCTCTTCCTTCGAAGTATGCAATGGTGTCTTCCACGTCAGCCAACTTGCTTTCTCTACGGTACTTTGCCTTTAGGTTTGTGATGTCTACTGGTAGGTAGGGCATGCTACTCAGTTTCCCATATTTGCTGTGGATCAGGGACATTATCTGGACCATTCTTGAAGTGCTTACGTTACAGTCATGCAGCAATTTTATGAATTTCTTCTCTTGGAGACTGAATCCTCGATGGGCGCTTAGAAAATTTACCAGGTCAAACTTCTTTATCATATCGTGGTTGTGTTCGGCGACAAACTCGGTGACCACCCACCAGGCTCCATCTACGTTTAGCCTCATTCTTGTAGGGCATCCCGTCTTGACAATGATGCCTCTTCTCCGTTCTGGCACGACTGACACGTCACCTTTAGCTTTCTTGTTTTTTCGTGCCTTGTAGCACCTAAACTCGCCTCTGCTGTACTATCCAGTTTCTTTTATCTTCCTACGGTATTCTGTGTTTATAGCAAATTCATTTAACAAGGCATAACTCTGATTGTATTTCCTAGCATCTTCAAATGAACTAAATCTCTGTCCAACATAAGGTAGTTGAGTTATCATGAATTCAGACTGTCCCTCTTCTTCTTCCCTTTGCATTTCGTCATCAGTTTGCTCACCCACTTCAGTATTGGTGGCTGTTCCATCTGTTTGGACGTTGCTTGTGCTGGTGTGCTCAGGTGTGCTTGTCGTTGTTGCTGCAACGATGGCAAGTTCTGACACTGTCTCTGCATTGTTCGTTACAGGCTGGTTGACCGGCTTGTGTAACGTCTCTTCTGTGTGCTCGGAGATGCCCGCAACAGATGTGCGCGGGACACTGTTGAACGTTGTCATAGCTCCTGCAATTTTTTATCAAGTAAGTTCATAATCAGTATTCTTGAATGGCAACTTTTTAAGATCCCCTATGGCAACTGCATTTTGATAATCCATGGTAACTGCGTTTGATACCATTAGGCAATTACAGGTGTCCATAAATTTGCTGATGCATTGAATTGATACATGGCAACTTTAGTTGTTTTCATGTGGCAAAAGTAGATAACCAGATATGCTAGTTACATTTGTCAAGAATTGAAAGTGCAATTTTCAAATCATGGAAACTTTAGCCTACTATGCATGGCAACATGTAGTTGATAAGTCTTGGCATATGCAGCTGGTCAGACATGGCAACTGCAGTTGTCATGCCATGGCACCTGCAATTGAGATGAGATGGCAATTGCATTTGTACAGTGATATCAACTACAGTTGAGCATCCATGTCAAGAGGAGCTTGAGCATCTATGGGCAAGTACAGTTGAGCAAACATGATAGCTGCATATAAGCACACATGTTGATTATAGTCAAAAATACTTGGCAAATGCAGTTGCCCATAAATGGCAAATGCATTTGTCCATACATGGCAAATGCAACTGTCCATAGATGGCAAGTGAACTTTATTATATTAATTGTCATTCATTCCCGTCACACCATGATAATTGTCATTCATTTTCATTTTTTTGTGACACCCATTGTAATTGCCATGTTTCTATAGTTTTCCATTCGATACATTATCTGTGCCAGCAGATTTTTTTCCTCTCACCTGCCCTAGATGTTGATGGCAGGTCTCTTGTTGCCAACTGTTGCCACGTGCTGCTTGATGGTCTTGCGTTTCGAAAATTCGTAAGTTTGTCAGTTCATTACTCCAGTTTTTTTGTTTGTTGCCACATCAATTTGTTTGCATGTTTTTCTGTGTTCACAATACCTTGAGTTGCCACATGCGCTTCTTGAAGTTGGTGTCCTCTATCTGTATTACCGATAGATGCATGTGGTGGAGCTTGCCATGGGATACCTGCGTTCATGGCAACGTAAAACATTAGCTGGTTGCCATTTTTCGTGTCTAGAATCACTACAAATCTGACTTTTTCTTTCATGCATCCTTCGCATGTATGCGTATTCTTGCAGTAGTGGTAGCAAAACCATGTAATCATATATGTCAGTTACAGCTGCCAATACATGTAGGTGCCCTTTTAAAACATGGCAAATATAGCCCAGCATGCATGGCGTATCTAGTCCACCATGAATGGCAACTGCAGTTTATAAGTCTTGGCAACTACACTTGTCCATCATGCCAAACTGCAGTTGGCTAGCCATGGGAGCTGCAGTTGACATGATATGGCAAGTACAATTGAGCAGACATGGCAAATGCAGTACAACAACAATTATATTCTTACATGGCAATTGTGCCAGACAATGCCATGGGTTCACTAATACCTTGATTTGCCACTTGCGTCAATTGAAGTTGTTGCCCTACATCTGCATTACCGATAGCTCCCTGTGGTGCAGTTTTCCATGGGACTCCTCGTGGCACGGTTGTATCGTAATAACCTGCGAATGTGTCAACGTAAAACATAAGACGAATTGCCATTTTTTCATTTCTACAAACAAGGAAAATCTGTCTTTTTTCCTTTTCACACATCCTTACCCATGTGTGCGTATTGTTGTAGCCGTGGTAGTAATGGACCTGCTGAAATGAGTTCGTTGTACTCTAGCGCATCCTAAGGGGGCGCTTGTGGCTGTCCTAAAAACCAAGGATTAGGCCTGTCTCCAGGATCCATTTGGGTCCCCCCTTGTTTTTCAACTCCTGTAGAATGATCAATCACAGCATGAATGAGTATGCATTAACCTTCACACATTGATTTTTTTGTTTCAACTATGAGAAAAATGGCAATCTTATTGCATGATTGGCATAAACCCCTAGCATGGCACGTCAAGTAGAACATTGTAGTCGTGCATCTTTTTTGACACTGCATGCATCTGAATAGTTCTTCTACAATCTGGATGGCAACTATCATGGCAAATTGGCAGCAACTAACTCTATATCAAGGCGGCAACTAGCAACAAAGTTGGGCGGCAACTATTTTTCTTCCATCTCCTGACGAATTACTCTGCTCTGCCCTGCTCCTCCCCATATCCACCTCTTTTTTTCCACACACCCTTTGAGCCTTGGTGTGTTTGGTCTAACTTCCTAGCAGTTCACTTTGATGGCAACCCCACAATTCCAAAATTATAGACCAATCTAGAACACATGACGACAACTTTGCTGATTCAGATGGGAGAGGAGAACCGCCGGATCCTTGAGGTTTGGATCTATGTGGCAACAGTCTAATGCAGCTCTAGGGTTCCTCTACAGTGGTTGCCATGGCCATGCGGACGCGTGATGGCAATTTAGATGTCAATTTCAGGGGAGGAGAGAGTAGAATGGCCGGATCCATACGGGTTGCTTACCTTTGTGGATTTCTTTGCCGTATTCTTGGTCCAGCAAGCGCTAGATTTGTTTTATCATGGTTGCCATGGCAATTTTTAGCGACCAAGATGAAGGAGGCAGGGTAAGATTTGAGATTGGGAGGAGGGAGACGGCTGATGCTCTGGCTTGCCGGAGGGGGGGGGGAGGACGACGGCTGGGGGAATTTTGGTTGTGCGGGCCGGGGGGTGGGAAGCCCGGACGTGCGGGCCGCGCAGTGGCAAGCCAGGACGTGCGGGCGATCAACCGGGACACCGGACGTGCGGGCTGCGAGGTGAGACGCCCGGACGTGCGCGTGCGGACGGCCTTGGGTCGATGCCACACAGGGCGTGTGGCAGATACCCCTACATGCCACACGTGTGGCAGATATCGCGACCCAAAAAGAAAGAGGCCGGCCATGTACGATTAGGATTCCAATTATCATACACACGTATTTAATACTTATTCCTATTTGTTCATTCTCGGACTCCTTGCAATCCACACCATAACACATTCAAAAGACTAACAAAATACTTAGTATTCTTCCTTGAACGGCAAAAGATTAATAAAACATTTTAGGGTTTGACCATGTCACATCTATCTAACGTGACTTCACCTTTCCAACTGTTTTTTTAATTGTCCAGCTCAGTTTTTCGTTGCGCGTAGGCACACAGCCCATCATGGTCACGACCCAAGACAAAAAAATGTCTCAAAAAAGTACAGCGTATCTAACAGGAATGGAACTGCCAACCACTTGCTCTTTAACCCGTCCTTATAGACATTTACGCACATAGGCGTGCGGGGCAAATAATCAACGAGGGTCTTTAAGGACTCTCTACGTCGGGTTTGAAACCTTTTTTGAACAATTATTGAAAAATTCTGAACAATTTTAAAACGTTGATTTTTTATTAAAACACAAATAATTTTTGGAACTCTAGAGTTTTTTGAAAAGTGTGAACAATATTTGTAATAAGGTAATTCTGTACATTTTTTTAAAGGCGAACTATTTTTGAAAACCCCGAACAGTTTTTTAAAGTGCGATTTAAAAACAAATCCAAACATTTTCTGAAAACAAGAAACCTTCCCCAAAATCACTAAAGTTTTCTCAAAAAGGGGCATTTTCTGTAGTTCCTAAAGATTGTTTAAAAACATCAAGTTTTTACAGGAAAATATAAATATTTTTTGAATTTTTGAATTTTTTTCAAAGTGGGTACATGTTTTGAACACTCGGAACATTTTTTGAGAAAACAGGAACATTTTATGAAAACTTACATTTTTTTGCATTTGCAAAGAATTTAATGAAAGGCAACTGGGGAAAAAGGGTCAGGCCCAGTTGTGGGTCGAGGGTGCACTTGCAAATGAGACAACAAGGGGTCGAGCCTAGTTGCATGTCTAGGGTGGTCTTGCAACTAGAACAAAAAAAAAAGTCCATGCCCCACTTGCGAGTTGCTGATGGACTTGCAAATGGGGCAAAAAGAAGGTCGGGCCCTAGTTGCGAGTCGAGGGTGGGATGACAACTCAGACAAAAAAAGGTCGGGCCCTAGTTGCGAGTTGAGCGTGGACTTGCAACTCAGACAGAAAAAGATCGGGCCCAGTTGCGAGTCGAGGGTGGGATTGCAACTCAGACAAAAAAAGTCGGGCCCTAGTTGGGAGTCGAGCGTGGACTTGCAACTGGAAAAAATGGTCGGGCCCAAGTTGCGAGTCGTGGATGGACTTGCAACTGAAACAAAGAAAGATCAGGATCTAGTTGCGAGTCAAGGGTGGGCTTGCAACTGGGACAAAAGGGTCGCGTCCCAGTTCTGAGTTGAGCGTGGACTTGCAAGTAGGACAAAAAAAGTGTTGGGCCCGAGTTGCGAGTTGAGGGTGGACTTGCAACTGAAAAAAAGGTCGGGCCCCAGTTGCGAGTCGAGGGTGGACTTGTAATTGAGAAAAAAAAACGGTCGGACCACAATTGCGACTTGACGGTAGACTTGTAAGAGGTATAAAAAAAGGTCGGTCTCCAGTGTCGAGTCGAGGATAAACGTACAACTGGAACAGAAAAGGTTGGACCTCAGTTGCGAGTCGAGGGTGAACTTTCAACTGGGAAAAATGTTCGGGTCCTAATTGCGAGTCGAGCGTGAATTTGCAACTTAGCAAAAAAAATGTCGATGCACAGTTACGAGTCGAAGATGAATTGCAGCTGGGACAAAAATAGATCGGACCCGAGTTGCAACTTGAGCGTGGACTTGCAACTAAAACAAGAAAAAAAACCTCTATTTGATGGCGAACAGTCAACTAACAACGATGGACAAAACTCATGATTTTTTTAAGAAAAGAAAAAATGAAACAACGAAAAGAAAATATAAAATATAAAAAATTATGAATTTAAAAAGTTTATGAACTTGAAACAAAAAATAAAAAAGAGGAAAAAGGAAAAAGAAACAAAAAAAATGAAAATGAAAAAATCGCTTGTGGAGGCCACAACCCCACGCTGAGGCAACACACGAGCTGTGAAAAAGAGAAACAACGAACGCCACGATGGGACACTCGCGCGAGTGACGCGTACATGACCAATGCCAAACGAAAAAAGGACAAAATATACGAATCTTAACATCTAAATCATGTTGGTTTTGAAACCTAGCTCGTATACTCCAAAATCCGAAGCAACGTACGTGCAAGCTGACCTCACAAGCAATCAAGCAGGCAGCTTAATTGATAGTAGCTAGCTAGCACGTACTGGCCGGCGACTTGCAGTACACAACGGATCGATTCGATCTCTGCGGAACGCAGCTACTTATCTCGACGGAACACACGCGTAACAAGTCGATGGATTGCAACAGGCCCGTCTCGAGCCTGATACACTTTATTGCTTTTCTGATCTTTTCCGTTGGTTTATTACAGGGGTAGGGGTATACGCATATATATATGCATAACATGACCTAGTAGCTAACCGACTTGGTGTACTACTACTAAGCCTACTCGGTTACTAGCTAGAGTATTACTCGGACATACACGTCCTTGTTTAGCTCTAACAAATCATGTGCTTAAAAAGTTAGATGTGAGGTAACCATTTCACATCTAGATGTGAAATAGCAAATCTGAACATTTTATGTCAAAATATTTAGCGTAATAAACTCCCTTGCCTTTTATCTTGGACCATAAAATATACTCCCTCCGTTCCATAATATAACGCGTCTTCGGTTTTCGAGCTTTAAATTTGATCATAAATTTAACCAACGAGACCGATTGCGGCGGAAGTAAAAATTGTACCATCGAAAACTTCATTCGAATACGAATTCAATGATATAATTTTTACTCTCGTCGCAATCGGTTTCGTTGGTTATATTTGTGGTTAAACTTAAATCTCGAAACGCGCGGATGCTCTACATTGTGAAATGGAGGGAGTAGCCTCTTTCGAGTTTTGGACATGTGTGCGTATATATAGTTGCAGACTGAACACAACGATTGGACTTGGAGTTAGCCGGAATAAAAGTTTGGCTCGGATCCTCGGACACAACATGGCAAAGCTAACACGCCCCCGCCTAAAGTCTGTCGTATGCATTAATTCGTTGATAGGCAATCACTCTTCATGACATGTCGGTTTTACATGTAGAAAGAAAATATGTCGGACCGTATCATCAACAGCAAGAGGCATGGAGCTTTTATTATGGGGAACCTATAGTATACACTACGCTGGAGAGCGCTGTGACGCTGGCCCGTCTGATCCAGCGATTCGGAAACAAAGCTGTGTGTGCACTACATGCTAGATCGAATTGTGGCTCATGATACTTCAAAAATACTAAATGCTGCAATTCGGCAGAAGTGATATATTAAAGAAAACTGTAAACCATGGATTGTAAATATTGATGATCTAGATTACAAAATATTACTCCCTCTATACCTAAATACTTATAGTTGGGGAAACATAGACTAGTTCTTTTCAACTACAAGTATTATGGTACAGAGGAAGTATAAGCTAAACATGCATGTCATGGCCAATATATGAACAAAAAAAAACTCTATCTCACGTGTATATGCACGGTGATAATTATGTATATAGTTTTTGTTCCTAATCAGTTTTTCTCTTTCTGGCCAGACAGAATTACATCAGTTTTCTTTTGAGCTCAGCGGAGTTACGTCAGCTGCATCTATCTACATGCATGATAAGTACAACAATATACGAACGTGATGGTGCATGGAGTTCTTGATGCATATCAATTGGATTTAATCTCTGTACGGTAAATATGCATTACCATACCACGGTGCAGTTAGAAGCAAAGACTAAAAGCTATACAAACTTTCATATTATTATTATTTGAGTGAGTACAAACTTTCATATTAAAATCCATCACATATGTCTATAAACGGCTTTTCACTGAAATGCACCTTAATTAATTATGAAAGTGAGAGGACTGTGTACGAAATATTGAAGTGTGGATTAATTCAAGCAACTCCAGCACCAGAATAAGATTGTATTTGGCATTGTGTTGGGCTATGAAAAAAAGAGAAAATCAAAAAAATATTTCCTGCAAAATGCATCAATAGGTAAATCAAAGATACACTGTATACTAAAATGTTCTAATTGGGTCGGTATTGAATACAAATGTTTTCAACATATACAAACTGAATTTATATAAAAGCACGTTGAATGTAAGTTTAAGAAATAGAAGAGGTAGAAAGATGTTTTTATTTAAAAATAAAAATATGTATAGAATTTGACTAAAAAAGAATTATATACGAAGTTCAACCTATGTAATATAAGAAACATGGAATTAAAAATTAACATCTGTTGCCTCTCCTGACATTCATCATTACTTGAAGCGACCAAAAAGTGGTAGAACTAAGAAGGCCGGAAGAGAATATGCATGCATACATATCACGTAGTACCCATGAAAAATGTGTACATATCATGCAGGGGCATGCATGTCATGATTTAAGAAGATATGATATGTTGACAGTAATGTGCTTGATCAGGTTCTGGAGTCGGCTTCCCATATTACGCTCTCTTGCCCTTTTGCTCAGGAGGTCTGGTTCTCCCTCCAGCAGAGTGACCGAGAGGCTGCTGTTGCTGGTTCAATTTCGATGACAATCAAAGGCTGGTGGAAACGGACCTGGAACCTCCACATCAACCCAACTTTTCGCACGCAAATCACATTGGCTGCTTATGTTGCCTGGAATCTTTGGAAAGAAAGGAATAGGCGAACCTTTGAAGGAAAGAGATGCTCTCCCGGAACAGTTGCTGCTATGGCCAGAGACGAGATTGCATTGTTCAATGAGGCTACTGTTTAGCGTTTTTTCTGTTCTTTTTTCCTTTTCTAGTCTCTTTGGATGAGTATGTGTGCATGGGTGCTCGTTTCTCTGTGTTTTTTGTACGTCAATTTGGAACCTTGGTTCCTTTCTTTCTTCTAATATGAAAAGGCAGAACTCCTGTCATTATCCCTCAAAAAAAAGATAGTAATGTGCTATGTGTATGAGCTAGCATATGATGCAAGAGAAGGAATATATGTTGTGACAACAACAATAAAGAATGGAAGCACATATGATGGCAAATATGAACAATTCAATTTAGTTCTGCTAAACAATACAACTTGGTCTGATGAGGTCGATAGTTACCAACACCATAATAAACTTTATGACGAATGCAACAAAAAAAGGCACGTTTTCACAAGACTCATTTTTAGGTATATTTGAAACAATATGCTATTTCTAACCGAATATTTAGATAAAAATAGTAGAATATAGTTACAACTAATCTAGCCGTGCAAATGCGCGGGTCACCCCGCTAGTTAAAACAATGACTTGCACAAGAACCACAAGTCAAGAGCCACCAGTGAACTAACCTCACGAAAAACTAATCACAGTATCACAACACACAAAAAGTACATAAATTTGTATGATTAATCTCAGGTGACCAACACTAGAAATATTTAGAAAATAATTTTTGTCCCTCTTTATATAGATAAAACAAATGAACGCATGGTCCTCAGGAACACAACTAACAAAGGCTTGGAAAAAGGCAAACAAAGGATAAAAAGATAATGCTGACTGACACACCAACATGGTGGGATCGATGACGTAAGTTTTTTCTTCCTACGAAGTTCATATGATTTATTTGCTTTATGCTGCCATTTGTTCATCATGCGCTATGTTTGCTGGTGGGCCTTCATGTAGTACGTGGTTAGCAGCTCGGCGAAAGCTTCACTTGATTGACTCGATGCGAGTGATGGCCGTGTTTGCAAGCATCGGTCGCCTCCTTGGAGGCATCACCATGGGTTGTGCTCCCACCTTTGATTCTGGGTGAAAACCCTTAGTCTGACCTTTACCACTGTCGGAAACGACACTATTTTTTTGTTAGTAGTAACGCTCTAATAGTTATGTCTTCATTAGTGTATTTTCGATTGCGACTATGGTACTGCTAATTAATTTAAATTTGTTATCATCTTCCACATTTTATATCTTCATCATTTAATTCTAGTTTGTTGATCTCCATTTAGCCAAGTAACTAAATTGTCATCTAACTGCTAGAATTATTCTCGCATGTGAGTGCACTCTAAATGTTAGAGGATGTCGTGCTACCTCCAGGGTCTGCAATAATAGGAGGGTCCTAGGATTTATATTACTCGAAATCTGGATGTATTTTCAAGTTAATTTATATTACACAAACATGAACTTTTTTTTTGTGTCGTTTGGTATGGGCCTGGAGCATCATTCTCATCCGCGTATAGAAGACATTATAGCATGGATTAAGAACTATATGTAGTTTTGTATAGTTTCAATTATATAGCAAGCATTCATTACTTCCTCCTTTTTAAGCACTTGGTACATATTAGTTATGATCCTTCAAATTTTCTTTTGGTGAACCATACGATAATGGCCAATCCTCTTTTACAAAGTAGACGATGGCAATGTATTTCACATGATGAAATTTTGGTTTCAGGGTAAAGATATTGAATGTATGGTGCTTACCCATTTTATGGTGGGTGGGTGGCACTTGATGTGATGGAGTGACTCATGGGTGCAGTGGTGTACATGTTCCTCCATGACAAGGGCCGCTACATCATGGGCCTCCTGACCAAGGTCGTGAATTTGTGTGTCACCAGGGCGGTCCCCATGTAACTGATCTTATTCTTGCGTTGATTGATTTAGTAAAAGGGGTGTTGGTTTGTGTTTGTTTGTTTGTAGCCTTTTGACTTCCACAACTGGAACATGTACAGTTTGGGTGTAAAGATAAACTTCAACATTTGTTTTGTTCTCTGAATTTGAATTCAGACCTTGAGTACTACTTTTCTTTGGAAGAAGATACGTGCATGATTCCACAACTTGAAAATGGCAATGAATATAGCAGAACTGTGATCCCTCTTTTAGTGCAGCCAAAATGCATCGCACAACTTTGTATACATGAATTGCAATATGGAATCTATGAACTTGAACATTTGTCTCACCTGCATCCAGAGAGAGAACACACTGTGTACTCGATGAGATGGTCCGACATATACAGGTAACATCATTAGTATCAGGTTCTCTTTCTGGGTCTACGATATTTTGTGCTCGCACTTGATTGTTTCTTCATGTACCACAATATTTTAGTTTCAAGTAGATTGAAATAGTATTTCTATACGAATTATGTACTTTTCACAATAGTTATTTTGATTCCGCAACAAAGGACGAGGAAATATGATGTTGCAGACAAGGCCACGTTGAAAGATAGGCATGTGAAGATCCGGCTTGAGAATTACCAAAGCGTTCTTATGTCTTGATCACATTAGACCATCTACAACCGGGCTCCCCAAACTTACCGGGTGAACGGCTGGCCGGTCAAAAGAACGTGACCCAACCGAGCTCCCCAAAGGGGCCGCGGACATCCGGGCTGTCCCCCAACCCCCGCCCCCGCCCCTCTCCGCCTGCTCTACTAGTTTTGGAGGGCGTCCCGGGCCACCACGGGGTACACGTGCCTGGACCGGCGCCTACACGGAATAGAACACCCGAATCCGAGGCAGAAGCCGCACGCTGCGTGCAATAATAGGCGAGGGAGAGAGCGGCGGCGGGGGAGACACTGGCCGCGTGCTGGGTGGTTCCAATGGATGCGCTCCTCGCAATAGTCCTCTGACGTTCCCTCGTGACGATAAATATGAATGCGCAAAGGCTTCGCCGCAAAAACACCAAAGCACTCCGACTCACCATCGAGCAGTCGGAGCACGAGACGACGGAGGTGACAACAATGGAAAAGGCTGCACGGCTGGCGAAGGAGCAGGACCACCCGGTCTGGAGGATAATCGACCACATCTCCTCCTCCGACGACTCAGACCTTACCAACGGCTCAGTCAGATGATGATGCCTCTCCATACGCCTATGCCTACACGAAGGAATACAACCACACTGGCTACCGGAAGAGGAATGTGACAGTGAGCGCGAGGGCAATTTCCGCCTTAGTTTTGGTGTTGATGACAATGCAATTTATGCACTAATAGTGTGCCTAAGCTACAAAGGTATAACTCATGTGGCACAAGACAGTTGGGCACCTCTCTGAACGAAAAAGATCGAAGATCGCATTTCTGACGCTTTTGTTTCTTTGATCGTAGGAAATCCATACTATTAAGAGGAAGTCCGCATCAGAAGCTACCGGGTGAATCAAAGCACGTACACACTCATATTGCACCCACATATTTCCTTCAATTCGAGGAGAGAGCCTCCACTTCTACCTAGTGCCGTTTCTCATACATAGGCGGTTGTACCGCTTGCAGGAGGGGTTGTATCGTCATAGCTGGTACTTCTGGTGCAACACCATCCGAGGGATGATTCCCTCGGTTAGTAGGGATCCATATAGTGGCGATACGGTTGTACCGCTATTCCTTCGGCGGTTGTGCCGCATGGGACATAGAAACTACAAGAGGGCTACGAGGCGGTTGTATCGGGCCAACTACCGCCCCAACCACCGGAGTCAGGTGACTCTGTTTTGTTGGGGGGCGGTGGTAGGCGGCGGCGGACCGGTTGTCCCAAATGGATTTTGCGCATCGGTTCAACCGGTGGTGATGTGGAGCATCCTACAGACATCACCATGTCGAGAGTCCATTTGGCAAGTGACACGTGCGACATCTACTTCACATATACAAAGGTGAATCATCTCCTTTACACGTGTTCTCTTGACCCATTTGAGGATGATATACTACTTGACACTCCTCTCGTGTGCATACATAGGTATTGTTGGAGCTTCACGGATGACAAGGAGGAGTACAAGCGCCAAGGAACAATTACACCATCCACGAGGGAAGCGTGAATGCGAGGACGGAAGAAGATGGAGCTGCCGAAATTACAGTGGCCGAACGGGCCCAGGCCGGACATCCGGCACTTGTGTCAAAGAAAAGGAGCAGCACCCCCGAGCGGCCGACGCATCAGAGGCGGGACATCTAGCGCCAGCCCGGACATCCGGCGCTACACCACCGGCCGGATATCCGACCCCCCGGAAATCCGGCGCCAGGACACCCGAAGCCGCAGCTCCCTGACCAGCGCCAGGCCGGACATCCGGCCAGAGCCTCGGACATCCGGTGCCTGCCTGCGCACAGAGACGGACCGAAGGCCCATGTACTCCCCTCTCACTTACCCCTTCATGGCTAGGACTATATATATTCCACCCCTCCTCATTTATAGGGTTAGTAAAGTGATAGCTCATTCATAGATGAGCTTTGCTCCTTCCTCTACCTCTCTCATGGATACAAAGGCCTCCACGGGAGAAGATCCCTAGAGGATGTCAAGGCCTCTTCCAAGGGAAGATCCATCACGGATTTCAAGGCCCATCTCTCCTAGAGAATTGGATGAACTACCCATGTATCTTCATTTCCGTTGTTGTTCTTGGATCTTGATGCACCTCATGTATTGCTTGTGATTTGAGGAGTACTTGGTGTGGATCTCGTACAATAGAGTGTTTTCCCCTTTGATTTCTCCATGTTTTCCCCTGGTGTTCTTCCTCGAATCCACCTCCAATTCGTGAAGATCGGGCCACCCTCGAGTTTGCCCTGTATCATCTTGGTATCATGAGCCACGTTGCCACGAATTTGGAGCCCTACCCCCCATGTTCTAGCCAGTTTGAATTTCCTCCCCAATTTTGAAAATTCCCCACAAAAATTAGCGCCATAAAATTTCTTGTGATTTGTTGTTCTTGTGAGTTTTTGTTGATTTTGATCTGTGGATCTTGTGTTTGGCAAGTGGATCTACCTCCCTTGGCGTCCCCTAGCCCTAATTCCCCCTTTAATTTTGGCTTTGGAATCGCGAAATTCCACCCCAAATCGGGTTTTCGAGCCCCAAATCGCGATCTGGATTTGTCGGGCCGAATTTCCGCGCATCGGACCGGAGATCCGGGCCCCCAGCCGTACATCCGTGCCACGGGCTGGACATCCGGCTCCTGGAGCGCCAAAATAGACTCGGTTCTGGACATCAGTGCCCGGATTTCCGGCCTACCCCATGGATATCCATCCACTGTAGGTTTCAGCCTCCCGTGTTTCACCGTTTCGGCCATAACTAATTCATTCGGAGTCCAATTTCGGCGTTTTTAGCTTGTTTTGTAGCTATTGACATGCACCATCCACCAAAATTAGTTCCACCACCATTTGGCACCATCATATTTTTCAAATTTTGGCAAGTTTGCCTAGGCCCTTGTAACACCCCTGGATTATCAGCTAGTGTAACCTATGTAATCAAGCTATAGTGATCACAAGATTGAGCTAATCCATTTTGCTAAACACTGTTTGATCACATTTGGAATCTTATCTTAATTCAAATTTCTATTGAATTTTGAAACTCCGATATTAAGTGGTTCAAATAGTTTTGCAAACCAGAAAACAAAAATCATGCTTGGGTTACAAATATTCCCCTCGTATTTATAAAATTGTAACAAACTTTTTATCAAGTATTTAAGTGTCTCTAAAACAATTTAACAGAGGCCAAATCAGTTATTAAATGGCCTTTTGATTTATATAAATTTTAAACAAATTCAAATGGCTCCCAAACTTTTTGTGACTGTCAAATATTGCAATACTAATATTTGACCAAGTGGCATATTTTACAAAAGTAATTTTGGTTGTGTAAATAAAACAAACTTAAATAACAAAAATAAAACAGAAAGAATTAAAATGAAAAAAGGGGGAAAAGGCCTAAGTGCACTGTGCACTTAGGCCTGCCAGCCCAACCGGCCCAGCCCACCTGGACCTCCCCCTTGGTCCTCCTCCTGTTCACACGCTAGGACGTGGGCGAGCTGATGCCCGCCAGCGGCCGCGCCAGCGCCGTGGCGGCCATCCGGCGGCTCCCCGCCATCCACAAGACGCCCCCGAACTCTAGACGCCCCAGTTTCCCCCTCGCCCTCTCCCCACGCTCCCTCGCGCCTCCGCCTCCCGCTGCCGTCGCCATGGCCGCCCCTGCCCGCGCGCACGCCGGCCTCCCCGCCACCTGAGCCCGCGCCAGCAGTGCCGCGCATGTCGTCTGCCTCGACTGGGAGGAGCAGAATGACCGGAGCCGCACCGGAGCGAGGGGATCGCACCATTCCTCTCCGCTGCCCTGACGGTCGTCGCCGGCAAAATTCGTCCCATCCGACGCCTCCCCGAGCAGCCTAAGCACCACTACAGGGCCACTGTAAGCCCCCGACCGTCCCGGACCCCTCCTTGTCCCTGCCTACGCCGTATTTGCTGCCCCCACACAAGCCCGAGCTCGGCGCACCATGGCCTACGCCCTGCTCAACGCCGAGCCGCTCGGGCCTCCCCACCCCGGCCGTCGTGCTCCTGGTGAGCCGTAGATGCCGTCCAGCCGCTTCGTTAGCTCGCTGTCGTCCCATAGTCGCACGCCCGCGCTTGCCCGTACCTCGCCGCCGCCTCTGCTCGTCGCCGGCGCCGTTCCGGCCCGTCCCAGCTCCTCCCGCGTGTCGGGATGGATGCGCGTGAGCCCCCGCATTCAAACGTGCGTCTCCGCGCTGCAAAAGAGCCGTTGTGGGAGAATCCCGAGCCCCACCCGATCGCGCCGCCGCGGGATTTGGTCACCGGCGAAGCTCCGGTCGCTGGAGCTGACCTGGTCGGCCAGGTGGCCCCTCTGGGTTATTGGCCAGGGGGCCCCGCGGGCCCAGTTGACCAGTTGACCTGGTCAACTGGCTAACTGTGCAGCCCCAGTCGCTGCCAGTGGGCCACACCCCCTGGGCCACTGACATGTGGGTCCAGGGTCATTAGTCAAAATTTTAGTTAAAGTTTAATCTAAAATAATTAGTTTAGGTTAATTAGCCATTGACATGTGGGTCCCCCTATTAATTAATCTGTTTTAATTTAAAACTAAACACTGTTTAACCCACTGTCTATGACAGGTGGGGCCTAGCTGTCAGGTTTGACCTGAGGCAGCTGGGTTGACTACTGATGTCATCCTGAGGTCATGCTGATGCAACAAATGAATTTTCAAATTAAATTAAATCTGTTTATTTCAGAATATTGTGAAATCTTTATAAAATCATATAAAATAATCCGTAACTCGGATAAAAATATTTTATATATGAAAGTTGATCAGAAAAATCCAACGAATCCGAATACGCTGTCCGTTCATCTGTCACATGCCCCTAGCATGATGAACATGGAACTTTTCCATCCGATTTGTCTGTCCGGTAACTGCCTAAGACCCGGGAAATATCGTCAGGTATTCTCCCGCTCCATCTATAAACCTTAGCACTGCGTTAGCTCATCCCTAGCCCTGCATGTTGCCATGTCATGCATCGTGATGCATCTGTTTGCTTTATATTTATTGTTTCTCCCCTTCTCCTCTCCGGTAGACACCGAGACTGACGCTACTGCCGTGTACGACTACGCCCCTGACGTTCTGCCACTTGCAGCAGGCTTCCAAGCAAGCAACCCCCCTTGATCATTCTGATATCGCCCAGTTCTTTCTCTCTCATGCTTGCAATAGATTTTGCTATTGTTGTAGATAGCTCCTACTCTGATGCATAGCCTGTTTTTGATAAACTGTTGTTGTACCTAATGCTATACTAAATGCTTAGTATAGGTTGATTAGTGATCCCCAGTGACCCCACATTGTCCCTGTTGCCCCTGCTTCATCATCGACGACTCAAAGACTCGATCAACCAATCGACAAGCCATGCCCGTCACATCACCACCCTTAGTTGTACGACTCTGCAGAGTTACCATCGAGTACTGAGGGTGACACCTCGTAACGTACTCCTAATGCTAACTCTGTAGCGTAGCTAGTCGGTCGTGGATATCGAGGGTGATTCCTCCTTCACTACTTCCGATAACGACTCTGTCGTGCAACCCCCCAAGCGTGAGCCATCGAGGGTGATTCCTCTTTGGTCACCTTGACGATTACATCGAGTGGAATCCATCGAGGGTGATTCCTCGGGTTCCACCCTTGATGTTATAGACACACGGTTACATTTACTTTACTACAGACACATGTTGAGGTCAGGATGACCTGGAGGGTGTTGGTGTAATAATGATGAGGCATGGCCGGGTATTCTTGGCCCTTGCCACAAGTCCTCGAGACGGGGCGACGGGACCACATATCGTGGATCATCGATCGTCGCCACAGTTAACAAAACATTAATGGGTTTGGATATGTGATGTGAGAAGGCCTCTGGCCTATTTCGCACTAACCACCACGCGTGAATCAGTATGGGCACTCTACAACGTACATTCGCCCGAAAGCTTTTCAGATGTCACAGTTGAGCGACATGCGCCCGGGTGACCCGCGTAAGCACCGTCTTTGTATAAAGAGGTTCCAGAACTAACACCGACCGTCCTCGTAACACGCAGGATTATGAAGGGAGATTGGCCCCTGACCCCTTTGCGATTAGGATGTAGACCGGCGTGTGACCTCTCTGTTGAGCCTAGGTAGGACTACGGCATGTCGATCACCCGAGGCCGGGCATGACCTGGAAATTGTGTCCGGCCAAAGTTAATCGAGCGTGTTGGGCAAGTTTGTGCACCCCTGCAGGGAGGTATATATATTCGAATAGCCGTGTCCACGGTAACGGACGCTCAGAGAGTATCCTGATCTTACAACTAGAAATGGTGATTTTGAAATGAATGTTGGCTCCGGGATTGCTTTCTCCCAGGGAGTCGAGGAAGAATCTCTAGGCGTGTTTAAATAAAACTTGCTGCTTTAATTATGCTAATTTGCACTCTTCTAATGCTGCAAGACCCTGAAGATGCTAGTCTTCGATAGAACCAAGCCTTCGCCCTCTATTCTGGCATTTCTGCAGCCAGTCCATAGATATAACCCCATTCCTTTGATACTGATGCATATTCTAGTATAGTTCTGATATAAGTCTTGCGAGTACTTTGGATGAGTACTCACCGCTGTTTTGCTCCCCCTTTCCCCTTGATACGTTACCACGATCAGATGACGGACCCCGGGAGGCGTATGATCTCGTCGATGACTATTACTACACCGACGGAGCCTACTACTACGTTGAGGCTGCCCCCGACCAGCAGTAGGATAGGAGGTTCCCAGGCAGGAGGCCTTGCCTCTTTCGATCCGTTACTATGTTTGTGCTAGCCTTCTTAAGGCAAACTTGATTACTATGTTTGTACTCAGATAATATTTGCTTCCGCCGACTCTTTTGAATTTGAGCTTATCTATTTGAGCCCTCTTGGCCCCTGGCTTGTAATATGAAGCTTGTATGACTGTAATTTGTGTCTAGAGTTGTGTTGTGATATCTTCCCGTGAGTCCCTAATCTTGACAGTGCGAATTTGCGTGTATGATTAGCGTACGATCAAAATGGGGGCGTCACAACCCTCCACCATATCATACGCAATACCACCATAGCATTCCGCAACCTAACCCATTTTGGTTTCCATTGCATTTGTGGTTGTTTGAGTTGTGATTTGAGTCTCCTAAGGTGCTTCGGCTACTTAGGGACGATTACCTCCTCTTCAACCACTAGACACTTGTATCGATCCATCATATACATCAACCACCGACAATCGACATCGACGACGACCATCCATCCTTTGAGGCCAACTTCAACTGGAAGCAAGGCCGGTTACCCCCGATTTCGCGAAAGGTTAAGTGTGATGAAGGTATCCATTCCGCCACAAACTTGCCCGTCCTTGCCATTACACCTTGATAGCCCCACCATCTTTTCGAATACCTTCATACCTGTTGAGACTAGCTATCCGAGTATTTCCCGGCTTCGCGAAAACTTGTGCACCACAGATATACGATATCATATTGTTGCATCATTTGAAATATCATATAGTGTAATTGCTTGCTCCCATGCATATCTTGTGATACTTGTCTCATATATTTGGTTGAGGCTCAATAAGAATAGTGGAAAGGAAGAGAAGAGCAAAAGAGAGAGAGAGAGAGAGAGAGAGATAGAGAGAGAAAAAAAGCTTCTAAGCAAGAAACAATGATCATAAGCTTATAAGCAAATAGTTGATCATGAAAAGAGATAGTTGTGCATTAGGATACATGGAATAGGAAATGTTTTGCTTGCATGAATAGGATTGGTGCCAAGTGGTGAATTGTGCCCAAATGTGCAATAACTAGCGTCTCTCCTTGTGTTTGCGCAACACGAGCTTAGTCTTCGTTAGGCAATTTTGTATTGCT
This sequence comes from Elymus sibiricus, assembly GCA_039707655.1. NCBI lineage: Eukaryota > Viridiplantae > Streptophyta > Magnoliopsida > Poales > Poaceae > Elymus > Elymus sibiricus. Next base: position 209,189,213 of record CM077663.1, read on the forward strand.
CATCCCTATAGTTGCACAAGCCCCATTATCCCACCGCGTGTGTTTCTCTATTGACCTCCTCTATATTTGTGATCACTTGCTTTGCATTTTGAGTCCATTGGATTTATTTCAACATTTACAATATCTTGTACTTCATTTTGCTTGATTTTTGTGCCACTAACCGCACCAAGCTCCACTATAAGCCATCTGTGTAGGTTGTGAGAATTGGACAAGGTTTTTCACCAAGTGCACTCTTTTCCTTGCATACATTGTTGTCTTTTGAGATCCATCTACAACTTCGTAAACAGGTAACTTTGGTATGTTCATTCCGTCTCGTTCTCACACCTTCTCGAGTGCTTCTATGGATAGGGACGACACATCTCCTTCGGTCTACAAAAACAATGACGAGTTCGATGCCATGAAGAAAACCATCGATGCCAAGATGAATGCTCACATGGAGGAGCTCAAGGTCCTCATCAACATTGGCAAGATGTCTTCCTCATCTTCGAGAAGATGCTCAAGTGCACATGCTTCCGAGCTACCATCTCCGGCAAGATCACTTCGGCTTCGACACCATCAAAGACATGATGAAATAACGACGCCAACATCAAGGCGTCCAACGACAAACAAGCGTGAAGGTCACGAGCTCAACACCAACCACTGCTTGATGACTTCACCACCTACCTTGGCATCTTCGCCAAGCGACTTCAAGGCATCTTCGCCTTCGGATATGCGGCATCTTCATCCACAAGAACCTCAAGATAAGCTCCCCAAGCTCAAGCCCGCGACTTCCACGAGCTACTACGACCTCGACACCAACCACAAGATTCCTTTCTATGGGACTCAAGACCCCAAGGGGTATCTCGAGTGGGAGTGCAAGATGGACACCTACCTCATGCTACTTCAAGTCCCTTACGAAGATCAAGTTAAGTGCGCCACAAGGAACTTCCACGACTACGCGTCGACATGGTGGCTTCACACACCTTCGAAGAGCATCGACATGAGTTGGTCCAAGACGAAGAAAGCGATCTGTCTGGAGTTTTTTCCTTCTACATACATGGAACATCTTCAACGCCAATTGGAGAACACCATACAAGGATCCAAGTCCCTCGATGAGTACTTCATGGAGATGAAGGAATCCTTGTGACAAGCCGGTGAGGAAGACCTCATTTGGATGAAGTTCCACTTCATGATGGGAGTGAACAACAACATCGCCAAGACTATCTTCCTCAACAACTATGAGTCTCTCGAAGACCTCTATGTTGGTACTCTCAAGGCGGAACAAGAACTCAAGGCCAACGCTACTCGACCCCACGCACACTTTGCGACGACCAAGCTCCAAGACGACGAGCATGAGGATGGTTCCACTATGATGTCCAAGCCCGACAAGCTCCAAGACGACGCTCCCAAGTTCGAATTCACCGCCACCGAGTCTATGGTGACTCTTTTTGAAGACGACACGACGATGACCACAACTGCGGAGCCACTCAAGGAACATGCTTTGGAGGCGAGCGACAAGGTGATGAGCAAGTATGACGCTTCCATCTTCGGAGGTGAGAGTGAGATGATCGAGCATGGGATTTTCCCTTCGGTCATGGATGCAAGTGATGATGTGCCATCTTCGGCCTTCATCTACAATGACAGTGATGAGATGGTTGAGCATGGGATTTCCCCTTCGACCATGGCGGCGTTTGGAGATCAGCGAGAGACGTATGCCACCATATTGAGAGTGAGAGTGCCTTCACCACTAGCCCCGACCCAATTCCCATGTGAGGAGAGCAACAACCCCCACCATTTGAGTGCGATGAGTGACTCCACCATATGTGAGTTTGAGTGCACCTACTTTGAGGGAGTGTGTGAGCCACCACATAGAGAAAGTGAGGTAGTTTATAAGGCATGTGCGGCCATTTCGATTTGTAATAACTTAACCTCAACCTCTATTGTGTTTTCTCATTTGGTTCTAGGTCCCATAAACGATGACGCACCGATCCTCGATGACTTCGTCCTCCCTTTGGACAAGACGATGGCCATGGTGGAATATGATTTACCCCCACATGTTTCCATCACGATGAAGATGACCACAAGTTGGTCTATGCCACCTCTCCTACACCACATGCGTGGAATGACAAAGGTAACATAGGTGAAGGTGATGCTCTTGTCCCACTAGTGGTCATTGATTGCTTGCATGATGTCGATCCACCTATTTCCATGCTTCATGATTATGCGACTTTCACATGTGATGAATTACCCATTTATGATGAGTTTGACGATTTTTATGTGGAGTCTATTAGTTGGGACGCCATGTTGCATAGGATTTCTTGTGAGAACTCTATAGGTCACATCATGTATGGCAATCCGCTTGACTTGTCATATGCTATGCGTGAGATCACCCATATCGCATCTTTGCTATCTCATCGTAGTAACTATGCATATGCCATTAAAATAAACCCAATTTGCACATACGACATAGATGACAAACCCATGATTATTGGCATTTGCTTTTCTTGAGATGATATTGCCATGCTTCCTTTGCATCATTTGCGCAATTTCTCACATATGACATGCCATGACCACCTAGCTTCGAATATGCATTGTTTTGGATGTTGTATATATTCTACGAATTATGCTTCCGCTATTGCTCATGAGGAGACCCCCATAGTTTCCTCATACCTATTAGAAGATTTTGATCCATCCTACACTTTGCATGATCTCCATATTTGTGTGCGCAATATGCTACCCATGAATAAAAATGCTATTGATGTGCCATATAATTGCATGCTCAATTTGTGTCCCCATCGTGTTATACACAACAACTATACTTTCATTATGGATGACATGTTCCTATACCATGCATGAAATTTCTTTGAGCATTGCTTATCTTGTGCTAACTCTCACATGCACATACACATCATGATGGATGATGTGTACATTTACCATGCACACACTTTGTTTCGTGTGCCTCCTTGTTGTGTAGGTACATATGATTCATCGTCAACCTCGCAAGCGCACGAGTTGACGAAACGAGCTCGAGAGAGCAATGAAGACGTGCGCCACCATGGAGTGCTTACCCTCCACCCGCCACCTTGCGCAAAGACTATGCCCATCTCTTCTACATGGCCCTCACATGGCGACTGTGTCTTGCCATTACACTTATTATGCCAATATTGTCATGTTCACTTTGCATGATATGCTCATTTCCATTTGGATGACATGCTTTGGTGACCCATGCTTTGCATTACACATGATCCATGATTCTCATATTTATATGTGTATTTGCAAGCTTGGTGGAGATATTAATTACTATTTCCATGTTTGCTTTATGCCCCATGCCTATGATGATACATTGATCATGTTTTGTTTCTGTGTTTGCGATATGTCATGTGCATTATTTATGCCTATTATTTTCTCACATGACATGATTGCCACGATTCCGTCTAGTATGTTGCATCTTCGCACTACTAGTTTGCACGACATGATTGCCATGGTTGCTTATGTTGCATCACTGATGATTAATACTTGCTCTTTTCATGTGGTTGATGACAACCATTTTCATGCTTCACACATCATTGCTATTGAACGCTGTCATATGTCTCCATGTGTTGCCTCTCTCATGCTAGATGATTAGCCATGTATTGAGTGCAATAATGCTATTAATTTTGCTAATGACATTGCCCCCATAGCTTTCTATCATATTATTGGAGCTTTTGACATCTTTCATGTGAAGCATGCTTGCGTTCCTTCTTTGCACCATATGCCTAGTGCCATGAATATTGCCACTGTTGCATCCTATTATTTTCATGCACTTGTGATCCTAACAGTTATGTGCAAGAGAAGAGAACCATCATGATGGATGATGTGTTTATGTACCATGCATATACATTCTTTGCTTTTGTTTGTGCATGTGTAGGATACTTCGACTACATGTCAACTTCCACTTCACGTGAGTTGACCATCCGAGCTCTTGAGAGCGAGCCATGCTACACTGACGCGTTTCTACATCGCACTTGCTTGTGTTTCAACATTGTGAAGGATACACAAAATCATGCATTTTAGGTGACATCCTTCTTGAGCATGGATATTGTGGATCATCCTACTTGTGTTGCTTGTACCAAGACATATCTTGGTCATCTTGGACCACATATTTGCACACATGATAGAGATGTTGCTTCCATTCTTGATTGCATCTTTCCATGCCTCATGACATATATACCTTGTGTGTTGCATCCAACTCGTGGACTACTTGCTCTTATCATATGCTTGGTTGCAACAATGTCATTTCTTCACATATGCCATGCCCAATTGCTTGCTACATGCTTGACTTGATTGCCTCACACATGATGAACAATTGCTCTTTATATCATTTTGAGTGCCACACTATCTTCACTACACCATATGCACATTATGCTTCGAATGCCTTACACTTTGGATTGCACCATGTGTTTAGACACTTCATTTTATTTGATGTTGTGAATGATTCCTATGCCTATCATAGACCTTTTGTTGATTGCTTGGTGCATGCGTGCTATGAACTTGAGGTAGATGCTTGTTCTATTGTCACACATTTTAGCATCCATACCTCACCTTTGCATACTTGCTCCCATGATTACATTGCTTGCGCTCAATTTATATGCTTACATGCCATGACATAATCCCTTGTCACACCATATGTTATGCATGATGACAACACTTGTTCGGTGAATAACCGCTTGAATGCTTGGTTTTGCACTAACACTAACCACATTTGTTTTTCCAAGTGTTTGTTGTCCTTGCTCCTTTTGAAGGAATTATAAGACGCTGCGACATTGGAGAGTGCCCTTTTTGAGCTTCTTGATGATGAACGCTTGGTGATCGTCCACTTCTACACGGCGACGCCATCTGTTTCCCATGGCGGTTTGGATTTTGCTCCGAGGATGGATCTTTCCCAAGGGAGGGGGTAGGATGCGAAGCATCCTACGGACATCACCATGTTGAGAGTCCATTTGGAAAGTGACATGTGTGCCATCTACTCCACATATACAAAGGTGAATCATCTCCTTTACACGTGCTCACTTGGCCCCTTCGAGGATGGTATACTACTTGACACTCCTCTCGTGTGCATACATAGGTATTGTTGGAGCTTCACGGATGACGAGGAGGAGTACAAGCACTAAGGAACAATTACACCATCCACGAGGGAAGCGTGGACGCGACGACGAAAGAAGATGGAGCGACTGAAGTTACAACAGTTGGACGGGCCCAGGATGGACATCCGGTGCCTGTGTCGAAGAAGAGGAGCATCGCCCCCGAGCGGTCGAAGCATCAGTAGTCGGACATCCGGCGCTAGCCTGGACATCCGACGCTACAACACCGGCCGGACATCCAGCCTTCCCCGGAAATCCGGCGCCAAGACACCCGAAGCCAGAACTCCCTGACCAGCGCCAGGCCGAAAATCCGGCCAGAGCCCCGAACATCCGACGCCTCGCGAGCGTCCGGATACCCGGCCCCCAGCCCGGACATCCGGCGCCTACCTGCAGGCAGAGACGGGCCGAAGGCCCATGAATCCCCCTCTCACTTACCCCTTCATGGTAGGACTATATATCGCCCTCTCACTTACCCCCAGCCTGGACATCCGGCGCCTGCCTGCGCGCAGAGACGGGCCGAAGGCCCATGTATCCCCCTCTCACTTACCCCTTCGTGGCTAGGACTATATATACTCCACCTCTCCTCATTTCTAGGGTTAGCAAAGTGATAGCTCATTCATAGATGAGCTTTGTGATAACTCACAAGTATAGGGGATCGTGATAGTCTTCACGAGTAGTATTTCACCATATTTATTGATTTGACACAAGGGAAGTCAAAGAATATTTATTGGCCTTGACAATTGAGTTGTCAATTCAACCGCACTTGGGATATCTCTCTGCAGCAAAAGTTTAGTAGCACGACAAATAATAGTAGTAGCGCTAACAGTGATAGCAGCAGTTTTGGTAACAGTGTAACACTAGCAATTGAGTAGCAGGTGTGACAGTAACAGCAACAGTAGTAACTTAGCAAGATTCACTATATGTAAAGTGTAGGCCATGGTGCAGTGATGGAAAGATATGTATGACATCAATCATGTAACAGTCACACACTAGAACGACACAGAACTAGCTCCAATTCATCAATATAATGTAGGCATGTATTCCGTATATAGTCATACGTGCTTGCGATAAGAACTTGCATGACATATTTTGTCCTACCCTCCCATGCCAGCGGGGTCCTAATGGAAACTAAGGGATATTAAGGCCTCCTTTTAATAGAGAACCAGAACAAAGCATTAACACATAGTGAATAGATGAACTCCTCAAACTACGACAATCACCAGAAAGAATGCCAATTATTGTCACCTTGGGGTATGCGGATCAAGACACATAATAGGTGCATTCAACTTGCAAGATTGGATCCAAATCAATCTTATATTCACAAATAATATAATAAGTTCAGATCTGAAATCATGGCACCCGGGCCCTAGTGACAAGCATTAAGCATAGCAAAGTCATAGCAACATCAATCTCAGAACATAGTGGATACTAGGGATCAAGCCCTATCAACTTAGCTCGATTACATGATCAATTCCATCCACACCCATCACCGACCAACAAGCCTACAGAGGAATTACTCACGCCCGGTGGTGAGCATCATGGAATAGTTGATGGAGAAGGGTTGGTGATGACGATGACGAAGATCTCCACTCTCCGGAGCCCCAAACGGACTCCAGACCAGCCCTCCCGAGGAAGAACAACAGGTGGCGGTGGCTCCGTCTCGTAGATCGTGATGAAAACTTCTCTCTGATTTTTTTGCTCCGAGAATAGGAATTTATAGGAGTGGAATTAGGGTCGGTGGATTCTCGTGGGCCCCAGGAGATATCTGGGCGTGGCCAGGGGGGTAGCCGCGCCCTGATGCCTCCTGGCTCACAGGCACACCCCCTCCGGCGGATATTTTCTCCATAGTTCATTATAAATCCCAGAAATAATTCACAAAAAGTTTTGAGAACTTTTATTTCTGCACAAAAATAAAACCAAAGTAGTTTTGCTGAAAACAGCGTCAGTCCAGGTTAGTTTCATTCAAATCATGCAAATTAGAGTCCAAAACAAGAGCAAAAGTGTTTGGAAAAGTAGATACGTTTGAGACGTATCAACTCCCCCAAGCTTAACTCTTTGCTTGTCCTCAAGAAATTCAGTTGATAAACTGAAAGTGATAAATAAACTTTTACAAACTCTTTGTTCTTGTCACTACTAGGAGAAAGACTAGTAGTAGCGTTGGAAATAGGGGTAGCAGTAGCGCGGGTGCCGGCGCTACTAGTACGGTGCTACAGCTAACCTGTAGCAGTAGCGTTGGTTTACCCGCGCTACTGCTATCCTACTTAGCAATAGCGTTGGTCCGGTCCAACGCTACTGCTACTTAGCTACCGCTATATAGCGATAGCGCTGGCGGCCTGCGCTACTGCTTCCTCCTAAATAGCGCTACTGCTATATTTACGCATTTGCGTACTTTTTTCTGCTACGTATTTGCGCTATATTTGTACAGGTTTTATATAGTATTATAATCATATCAGAGACATGTAATATGCTCATCATATCATACACATAATAGTCTCATCATATCATCACATCATCCAACACCAATCATATTGTCTCATCATAATCACGATATAGAGATACAAGTTAAGTGTTGACATGTCTCGAATACAAGCAACTGCATGGTCATCACATACACATGTCTCATCATCTATATCTAAACAAAGATATAGAAGAGAAGAGCAATCACTATAAGCAAGAGCGCGATAATGTAGTTTTTGAGGCGCCGGTTCCGATCCCTCTCTCGCGCTAGCGTGCACCACCTCAAGTAACTATCTTCCACTTCGGTTCTGCTATCAAACCCTCTCTGGCAACCGCCCGGAAACTGGTACACTTGGGCTTGACACTCAGGCCACTCGTCGTACACTCCTGGAACCTTCCCTACATACACGGCGTAGCACTTCTTCGCCATCGATGATCTATGTACCTGCATCGTCACATGAGTCGATAATATGCAACATCATATATAGTTGAGCAACAGAAAGAGACAGAGTTAGCAGAAATAGAAGCAACATATCATAAGCATAAATAACAAAGTTCATCGTACCCAAACTACCCTAACTAGAGTGATCTTCGCTAGTTGAGGAGGACGGTTTAATTACATCACAAAGTTTCGTTGTGCATACCTCAAGGTTTCGTCATAGAGAAAGTAGTGACTAAACGGACACATTGTCATATATCATCAATCACTCCAACATGTCTTGCCATCCTTCCAAATCAGGGAGGAAGGACCCGAGCGAAGTGAAAGGCTTCAGGTCGAGACACTGAGCGGCTACGCGTGTTCGGACGTCTTCCCGCGACATTTGCCCTTCTACGTAGAACATCCCTATTTTTTCGATGACCTCCTTCATGATGACTTGGGCAAGTTCACGCTGGATGTGATAGAACTCAGCTCGGAGTCGATGATCCGGTACATTTCCTAGTTTCTTTGCCCATTGCAGAATATCGGCATCGCCGGATTTAGGTGACATGCGAAGGTTCTGGCAATCCCGTCTGTACTCCAGCATGTGGTGGAGGACATAGTATCCATCACTGAGAGTACCTCTCGGTTGCTGGATGCAGCAGAAGTCGATCTTATGGCTAAAGTAGGGCGCGCTCTTCCTTGTGTTCTTGATCGTGATCTCTCCACCCCGTTAGCCATAGCTTAAGATAGCACTGTCGAGAATAGCCTTGATGTGGGTGTAATCCTTTTTCTTTATGTTCTTCGACGAGTCCAAGTAAAGAGCGTGGGAGAATCGGGGGTAAAGACTGATGAGGACGGCGCGCCCCTCGCTGCTCAAAATAAGAACACCTCAAATTAGCCTCCACGCATGCAAATGAATGATTGAAATCGAAGGAAGGATATCCGTGGATGACTTACATGGGATAATAAGGCAGGAGAATCGACTCCTTGTCCTTATTGGCGACCATGAAATCGGCGATGTAGTCCCTCGCATATTCACGATGCTTTGTGCAGACTGCCAAGAAGCCCTCGTGCATAAAGTACGGGTCAGCGACACAGATATAAGATATTTGCTCGTGCCTGATGATGTAGTTCATGTACATGGCATACATGCGGACGAACGTAAAATCCAGCCTTGTCATTTGAAACATGTCGAAGATGTAATCGGATCGAAGAAAGAACTTATCCGCGGGGAATGTCTGGACGTACAACCTTTGCTGCGGCACGTTAACCACATAGAGCGGGTATCCTGGATTTGTCGAGGCGATAAGGCTTTTCTCTCTCAACAACACATCGTCATGAAGTCTCCTTAGATCACCGTCTATGGCCTCTACCGCTTCCTTAGGTAGGATCGGATCACCGATGATATGGTATTTGGCCGCACCTTTGATAGGTATACGGTCTTCAACCCGAGGCTGCGGAGACGGCTGGCTCATAGAAGCAACTTTGCCGCCATTAGTGCCTTTCTTCGTTCTCTTCCTATGCTTCTTTGTTGCCGGAAGTGATCCATACATACCGTCCCTGACCACCGCCCCCAGTGTTGTCGGGATCAGCAATAATGACCGACCCTCACGTTCTTGTTGTTGGGTTGAGGCGACATCTGGAGGCGTGTCCTGCGAGGATTGCAAGAAGAGAGACTTCTTGCAATCAGCCTTAAGACATTCCTCCTCCGGCAATTCAGCCATCAACTCATCACGCTCAAACCCTGAGTCATACTGCTGAGCCATCAATAATGGGTCGTCATAGCCGCAGGTGCCGGAATTGTTGAGAAACCGTAGAGGGTCATCAGCCTCGTCCATGGCATCATGCATTGCTTCTTCGACGGCGGCGGCATCATCAGCCACTAATGGAGCCTCTTCCTCATGCTGTACGCTATAACCTGTCACGACAAGCGCCGCTAATTGGGTAGGTGGGGTGGTGGTGTCCATACCTTGCTGAGGCTGCTTGGTCGTGGGTGTGCTCCCGGCCGTCTCTAGACGAAGGAGATTCTTAGGCCACAACAGGACCCAACTCTTGCAATTGCCAAGCCGTGACAGGGCCTCGTCGTCATCTCCCCCTTGTAGTACCGGAGGAGCCAAATTCTCATAGCCCGCTTTGACACTGCACTCGGAAACCTTGAAGACACCATGGGGCATCGGCCGGCTATGGAACAATTGTTCCTTCAGCTTCACTATCGTCGCCTTTCCCACGTACACCTTTTGGCCGCTGATGATGTACAGTATGGTGCACGGGGTTTCGTCGGCCTGCGAAGACATGTCTGTGACGTGAGACATCTGAAAGGCAACGGAAACGGGAGATTACACATGTATTGAAGAGGGCTGGTGTGACAGGTAGTTACCGTGAGGGCATCGAGCTCAGCCAAAGACGAAGCCCCGCCAAGTTCGCCAGAGACGGAGGACGGGCTGCTATGAGCATATGCGGGAGCAGGTGCGATTGCGTGAGTAGGTGCTGGCGGTGCAACGCTAAACGAGCTGCTCCCGACGAAGCTTGGAAGGGGAAAGTCCTTTGCCTCTTTACCTAGATTTTGCTTCTGCCATTCAATGACAGCAGGAATCAAGGCACTAAATGAAGATACCATTTCCTCTCTTGCGGCAGCTACCGCTGCTTGGACTGCCTCCCTCACCAACTTAGGTCGTATCGCTGTAGCGACCTGATACGACTCCAGCGTATCTATAATTTATGAAGTATTCATGCCATGTTTACAATAATTCTATATGATTTTGGTATGATTTTATTAGAACTAACCCGGACTGACATTGTTTTCACGAGAACCACCATGGTATCGTTTTTTGTGCAGAAATAAAAGTTCTCGGAATGGGCTGAAAATTTACGGTGATTTTTTATGAACCAAAAGAGACCCCCGAAGCATCGGAGTTGGGCCGGAAGAGCCACGAGGCAGTCACAAGCCAGGGGGCGCCCCCTAGCTTGTCGTCACCTCGTGGCCCCCCTGGACTTGTTTTCGCCGCCAAAAATTCCTATAAATACAGAAACCCCCAGAAACAAACCTAGATCGGGAGTTCCGCCGCCGCAAGCCTCCAGAGACACGAAAAACCAATCGGGAGCCCGCTCCGGCACCCTACCGGAGTGGGAAACCATCACCGGAGACCATCTTCATCATCCCGGCGGTCTCCATGACGAGGAGGGAGTAGTTCACCCTCGGGGCTGAGGGTATGTACCAGTAGCTATGTGTTTGATCTTTCTCTCTCGTGTTCTTGACATGACACGATCTTGATGTACTGCGAGCTTTATTAATATAGATGAATCATATGGAGTTTTCCCCTCTCTATCTTCTTGTGATGAATTGAGTTTTCCCTTTGAAGTTTACTTATCGGATTGAGTCTTTAAGGATTTGAGAACACTTGATGTATGTCTTGCGATGGGATATCTGTGGTGACAATGGGATGTTCTATTGATTCACTTGATGTATGTTTTGGTGATCAACTTGCGGGTTCCGTGACCTTGGGAATCTATGCATAGGGGTTGGCACGCGTTTTCGTCTTGACTCTCCGGTAGAAACTTTGGGGCACTCTTTGAAGTTCTTTGTGTTGGATTGAACATGATGAATCTGAAATTGTGTGATGCATATCGTATAATCAAGCCCATGGGTACTTGTGGTGACATTGGAGTATCTAGGTGACATTAGGGTTTTGGTTGATGTGTATCTTAAGGTGTTATTTTAGTACGAACTCTAGGGCTGTTCGTGACACTTATAGGGATAGCTCATAAGATTGATTGGAAAAGATAACTTTGAGGTGGTTTCGTACCCTACAATAATTTCTTCATTTGTTCTCCGCTGTTTGTGACTTTGGAGTGAACTCTTTGTCGCACGTGAGGGATTTACATATGATTCAACTATGTTAGTATTGTTGAGAGAACTTGCACTAGTGAAAGTATGAACCCTAGGCCTTGTTTCTAAGCATTGCAATACCGTTTGTGCTCACTTTTATTATTAGTTACCTTGCTGTTTTTATATTTTCATATTACAAAAACCTATATCTACCATCCATATTGCACTTGTATCACCATCTCTTCGCCGAACTAGTGCACCTATACAATTTGCCATTGTATTGGGTGTGTTGGGGACACAAGAGACTCTTTGTTATTTGGTTGCAGGGTTGTTTGAGAGAGACCATCTTCATCCTACACCTCCCACGGATTGATAAACCTTAGGTCATCCACTTGAGGGAAATTTGCTAGTGTCCTACAAAACTCTGCGCTTGGAGGCCCAACACGAGTCTACAAGAAGAAGGTTGCGTAGTAGACATCAAGCTCTTTTCTGGCGCCGTTGCCGGGGAGGTGAGTGCTTGAAGGTATATCTTTAGATATTGCAATTGAATCTTTTAGTTTCTTTTTTTATCACTAGTTTAGTCTATAAAAGAAAACTACAAAAAAAATATGGAATTGAGGTTGCCTCATATGCTTCATCTTTTTAATGTCTTTCGTGAAAATGATGGAAAAGAAAATTGTGCTCAAGTGTTAGAAGAAGAAGTTATTAAAATGTTTGGCACTAAATCTTTGAGTGATGAGCATGATTGCAATGTTGTTAGTATGAATTCTTTGAATATCCATAGTACTAATGATGATTGCACTAGTCATGATAAAAAGATTTCTTATAAGCATGTCAATTTTTGTGGAGTGCATAGAGTTTGTGAAGACATGCCTAAAAGGGAAGATAGATTTTGTAAGAGGCATAAGTATTTAGAAACTAAATGGTTGCAAGAGAGGCTATATGTTTGTGCTGAAAGACTTAATATTTCTCGCCGCCCTTGTGAACTTTGCAATGAAAGTGGTCATTTTAATTTCCAATGTGAATTATTTCATGATCGAATTGTGTCAAAAAATTGTGATAACCTCATTACCCTTGAGCATCATAATGAACTTAGTCTATTTTTAGAGTATGAAGAAATGAAACATAAAACTAAGGATGTTCCAGCATGGGTTCTCATGAAAATGATTGATTTTGATCTAAATGAAATCTATATGTATTGCGTGGTAAATTGCATTGAGAATCCTTATATTGCCAATTACTTAAAGACAAGAAAACAAATAGAAGATGAAGAGAATACTAATGAAGGGGAAGAGGTTTCCCAATATCCTCCTATTTTTTCTTATGATGAATCAGGTAACGAGGAGGAGCTTTTTATTCAACCAACCTCTTCAAAAAGAAGCTTGGAGGAGTTAAATAAACCCACACATAATGTGGTGAAGAAGAAGAAAAGAAGGAAAAGTAAAGGTAAAGAGGTATCTCTCCCAAATAATGATACCCCTTATAATCTTGAAAATCTTTTTGGCACCAACTTAGAAAATTGTGATGATAATAATTGTTATACGATTGGTACTATTCATACTATTAATGATGAGAGTGATTATGCTTATGTTATGCAAAGCCACAAGCTTGGGGATGCTATGTTTGATGAGAATGACATGTTTGAGAATTTATTTGCTGCAATTAATGTTTGTCCCAAGCTTGGGGATGCTATGTTTAATGAAGATGATATTTTTAGTCCCCCAAGTTTTGATGTGCAAATTTATTATGATGATAGCATACCCCCTATTTATGATTATTGCAATATTTATGAAAGTGGGTTTGGAAGAGTGTCAACTTTAGATAATAATTATCCCACTATTTTGGAGGGTGTTGAATCTTATTATAATGATAAAAGTGGATTTGGAGAGGTCACGACTTTACTTATTAATGATCCCACTATTTCGGAAGAGGTTTCAATTGACCATGATGATAACAAAGTTGCTACTTATGATGATTATTGTGATGATACTTATGCGATGAAAAAGAGTGATGATTACTATTATGATACTTGTCATAATTATGAATATCCTTTTACTTAATATTACTCTTTTAATGTGGAACCAATTTGTAGTATTCAATTCTTTTATGATACTCTCACTATTAGTCATGAGAAGAAATTTTCTTGTGTGGAGAGTAGTAAAATTTCTATGCTTGTAGATCATGAAAAGAATGCTTTATGTGCTGGTTATGTTGTGAAATTACTTCATGATGCTACTGAAAATTATTATGAGGGAGGAACATATGCTTGTAGGAATTGCAATAATATCAAGTTTCCTCCCTATGTGTTCAAAGTTTTGAAGTTATGCTTGTTTTGCCTTCCTATGCTAGATGATTCTTGCTCCCATAAATTGTTTGCTCACAAAATCCCTATGCATAGGAAGTGGGTTAGACTTAAATGTGCTTGTCATGAGATTCATGATGCTCTTTTGCATGTTTCAATTATTATTCCTATGTGAGCATCATTGAAATCATCATGCCTAGCTAAAAGCCATTAAAGAAAAGTGCTTGTTGGGAGACAACCCAACACTTATACCTTATGTTTTGGTATGTTCGCATGATTAAGCTACTGTAGTAATCATTTTTTGTGCCTTTTGTTTCAATAAAGTGCCAAGTAAAGCCTTTGGGATAGTATGGATGACAGTTGACTTGATTCTGTGCAAAAACAGAAACTTTTGCTCTCAGTCCAGGAATTTTGTAAATTGACTGGAACGTGATTTTGATCTGAATTTTTTACACATTATTGATATACAAATTTCCTAGAGTGTCCTAATTTTTCAGAATTTTTAGAGACAGGGAAGTATGTCTATACTACATATCTTCACAGACTGTTCTGTTTTTGACAGATTCTGTTTTGCATGCATAGTTTGCTTGTTTTAGTGTTCCCATAGCTTATATTCAGTGATATAAATTATGGGAATGATAGAATACAGTAGGTATCATGTGGAAACAATTATGAATCTTGTCTTGACAGTACCTAAGTAAATGATCTTTATTTATTACACTAACCCTTTTCACGAAGTTCCGTTAAGTTTTGTGTGATTGAAGTTTTCAAGTTTTGGGTGAGACACCGATATGAGGAGAATAAGGAGTGAAAAGAACCTAAGCTTGGGGATGCCCAAGGCACCCCCAAGGTAATATCCAAGGAAGACTCAAGCGCTTAAGCTTGGGGATGCCCCGGAAGGCATCCCCTCTTTCGTCTTCAATACTATCGGTATATCTTACTTGGAGCTATATTTTTATTCGTCACATAATATGAGTTTTGCTTGGAGCGTCATTTTATTTTCTTTTTCTCTGTTATGTGTTATTTATAATCTTGTTTTTCAATAAAAAGTTCCAAGAATTGCCTTAGGATGCTTGCATTGCATGTTTTGATGAGTGCTGTGTAAAAACAGAAACTTTGGCTGTAGTGTTTGAATTTTCATATTTTACTGGAACGTGTAAAGTTTCTGAAAATTTTACACAGTGATTTCATATAAATTATTTAGCATGTCCTAAATTTTCATAATTGTTTGAGTTACAGAAGTACACTGTTTTCATAAATTGCTACAGACTGCTCTGTTTAGACAGATTGCTGTCATAGTTTCGTTATCTACTTATCCTATAGTTTCCATAGCCTATATTGGTAGATATAAATTGTGGAAATGATAGCATACAGTACCTAATGTTTGAAAATTATTATGCAACTTGTCTTGGCAGTACATGAAGTGTTGATTTATTCTTATGTGTACTAACCTATCTCACGAGTTCTTTTCAAGTTTTGTGTGGAAGATGTTTTTGAGAATAGGTGAAACCATGATATGAGAGGATTGAACGAGATACAAAAGCTCAAGCTTGGGGATGCCCAAGGCACCCCAAGTAAATATTTAAAGAAGTCTCAAGCATCTAAGCTTGGGGATGCTACGCATCCCACCTCTCTTCATCAACAATTATCGGTTAGCCTATGTTGAGCCTAAATTTTCATTCGTTCACATGATGCGTGCTGTTCTTGGAGTTCTATTTTTATTTAGTTTGATGTTTGAATAAAATACTCAGATCTGAAAATATTTATTGAGCGAGAGAGAGTCCTCACATAGCTCCTTAATTGTTTGACTACTCATTGATCTTCACTTATATCTTTTGTGAGTAGCTTGTCATTTCCTCTCATGCTTCACTTATACCTTTTTGAGGGATGACATCTTTATGCTCATGTGCTTCATTTAAATTTGTTTGAGTTTGTCAAAAAAGCAAAGGCAATATATGAAACTAGTCCCAAAGTGATAGATATCCAAGGAGGATATAATAAAAACTTTCATGAAGATCATGGGACAAATTAAACTTGATTCTTTGTAATAGTATTAAAACATGATGATAGTAATATGTGAGTCATGTAGTGAGTAATTATGCTTAGTAGGAATATTGGTGTTAAGGTTTGTGATTCCCTATGCATGTACGAAAGTTAATAGTTATGCAATGTAGTTATATCCTACTTGTGGTGCATCATTCGGTGTTAGTTATGACTCAATGCTCACTTATGTGATTTTTCGTTCCTTGGTTTGGTTGCTTCCCAATCTATTTGCTAGCCTTCATTTGTACTAAGTAGAAATACTACTTGTGTATCCAAAATCCTTAAACTAAGTTTTGCCTTATGAGTCCACCATACCTACCTATATGCGGTATTTCCATGCCGTTCCAAGCAAATTTGTATGTGCCATCTCTAAATTTTCAAAATAAATTTTCTCTTTTGTGTGCCCGTACCGCTCATGAAACGGTGGGGAGTATCCAATATTTTTCCATGCTAGGTGTGTTATTCTCACGATATGTGTTGATTCACTATCATTCACGAGAAAGTGGCTGGTATTCGGGATGCCCAGTCCCATGCTCAAAATTCAAATCAAAAAAATAATGAAACAAAACTCCCCCAGGATTGTTGTTTGTATGGACGGTACCCGTGGATTCGGCTCGCCGTGGAGTGTGATTGATTGGTGGAGGGGGAGTAAAAACTTTACTATTCTGTTTGGGAACCGCCTATAATGTATCTAGCATGGAAAGTATTGTGAGCTACTTTGTCGTTTTCGTTGACAGGAAAAGCATGCCACCCAAAATATTTTTTCTCTCTCAATTTAAAACTTTGAGCTCTGGCACCTCTACAAGTTCCTACTTCCCTCTGCGAAGGGCCTATCTATTTACTTTATGCAATTTTTATTTTTGCTTTGAGTCTCCATTTCCTCTTATAAGCACCAACTAGGGGGCACTATGATCGTACTTGAGCATTGGGCATAGCTAATATTTGAGTGTGTTACATGAATAGATCAATGGTTGAGCATGATGGGCTAGGGATAACTTTCTTTAGTGTTGATATTTTGAAAGACATGGTTGCTTGTTGACATGCTTGAGTATTGAAGTCATTATGTTAAAATTAGACTATTGCTTTGAATCATTTACAAGTCCAAATGTCCATGCTATACAAAGAAGAATAGAATATGATGAAAATGTTTGCTAGCATTCACACTTCATAAATTATTTCTTTTATCATTTACCTACTCGAGGACGAGCAGGAATTAAGCTTGGGGATGCTGATACGTCTCCAACGTATCTATAATTTATGAAGTATTCATGCCATGTTTACAACAATTCTATATGATTTTGGTATGGTTTTATTAGAACTAACCAGGACTGACGGTGTTTTCAGCAGAACCACCATGGTGTCGTTTTTTGTGCAGAAATAAAAGTTCTCGGAATGGGCTGAAAATTTACGGTGACTTTTTATGGACCAAAAGAGACCCCCGAAGCATCGGAGTTGGGCCGGAAGAGCCACGAGGCAGTCACAAGCCAGGGGGGCGCCCCCCCCTAGGGCGCGGCCCCTAGCTTGTCGTCACCTCGTGGCCCCCCTGGACTTGTTTCCGCCGCCAAAAATTCCTATAAAAACAGAAACCCCCAGAAACAAACCTAGATCAGGAGTTCTGCCGCCACAAGCCTCCAGAGCCACGAAAAACCAATCGGGAGCCCGTTCCGGCACCCTGCCGAAGGGGGAAACCATCATCGGAGGCCATCTTCATCATCCCGGCGGTCTCCATGACGAGGAGGGAGTAGTTCACCCTCGGGGCTGAGGGTATGTACCAGTAGCTATGTGTTTGATCTCTCTCTCTCTCGTGTTCTTGAGATGACACGATCTTGATGTACTGCGAGCTTTATTAATATAGATGAATCATATGGAGTTTTCCCCTCTCTATCTTCTTGTGATGAATTGAGTTTTCCCTTTGAAGTTTACTTATCGGATTGAGTCTTTAAGGATTTGAGAACACTTGATGTATGTCTTGCGATGGGATATCTGTGGTGACAATGGGATGTTCTATTGATTCACTTGATGTATGTTTTGGTGATCAACTTGCGGGTTCCGTGACCTTGGGAATTTATGCATAGGGGTTGGCACACGTTTTCGTCTTGACTCTCCGGTAGAAACTTTGGGGCACTCTTTAAAGTTCTTTGTGTTGGATTGAACATGATGAATCTGAAATTGTGTGATGCATATCGTATAATCAAGCCCATGGGTACTTGTGGTGACATTGGAGTATCTAGGTGACATTAGGGTTTTGGTTGATGTGTATCTTAAGGTGTTATTTTAGTACGAACTCTAGGGCTGTTCGTGACACTTATAGGGATAGCTCATAAGATTGATCGGAAAAGATAACTTTGAGGTGGTTTCGTACCCTACAATAATTTCTTCATTTGTTCTCCGCTATTTGTGACTTTGGAGTGAACTCTTTGTCGCACGTGAGGGATTTACATATGATTCAACTATGTTAGTATTGTTAAGAGAACTTGCACTAGTGAAAGTATGAACCCTAGGCCTTGTTTCTAAGCATTGCAATACCGTTTGTGCTCACTTTTATCATTAGTTACCTTGCTGTTTTTATATTTTCAGATTACAAAAACCTATATCTACCATCCATATTGCACTTGTATCACCATCTCTTCGCCGAACTAGTGCACCTATACAATTTGCCATTGTATTGGGTGTGTTGGGGACACAAGAGACTCTTTGTTATTTGGTTTCAGGGTTGTTTGAGAGAGACCATCTTCATCCTACACCTCCCACGGATTGATAAACCTTAGGTCATCCACTTGAGGGAAATTTGCTAGTGTCCTACAAAACTCTGCGCTTGGAGGCCCAACACGAGTCTACAAGAAGAAGGTTGCGTAGTAGACATCATGACCCGATCCGAATATCGGAGTCTCTGTGCTTAAGTGTCATCCCTGGATCGGTATGCTGACACACACAATACTCGAGGAATTATAACAGAGTTTAGTCACACCCTTTATTACATCGAGGTCCTCAAGAGAGAGTATTTATTACAATAATATGGCTGAAGGCCATCTAAATAAAATTACTACGGAAGCTTCGAAGGTAAATGAGTCCATCAACTCCACTGGCAAAACTGAGTGCAGAACAACGACCTATCGCACCTTAATCCTCGTCGGAAAACTCTGCAACATGAGACAGCCGTGTAGGTCAGCACATGGAATATGCTGGCAATGTCACGCCATAGCGTAATGAAGGGAAATAACTATCTCTATATGCAAATTTGGCTGGCGGAGGCTCTAAGTTTAATTTTTGCATAATGCTAATTTTTTCCTACAACAAAGAAATAAATTTTTATTTACTACCAAGTTTATACCATTATTGAGAAGGTTCCTCCAACTCAATTCCCAAAATTCCCAAGTTATTAATAACCCAATTCGTTAATTAAAATAGAGTGATGAGATCAACCAATAATTCACTTGTAGATACTCAAATTTGTCCATAACCGGGGACACGGCTAATCATGATTAGTTTATACACTCTATAGAGCTTGCTCACTTTTCCCCACAAGACTCGACCAACTCCACGAGCGGAAGATTGAGACATAGTCTTTCTGAATGTGTTCCCCTTAACCCTAGATAGGCTGGTACACCTACTTTGCCCTACATCTGCTAGCCTACCCGGAAAGGCTCACACAAACTTACTAAACTATGCCAGAGCCCATAATGGCTTGTGGCTGCACACGGAAGTTTCTAGGCATGAAATATCATATGATCCCTTTGAGCGTGGGTGGCATTCCGTAGGGTGATCACACAGGTCCTCCGGGATCCGCTAGGGCAAGCACTGGATTCTCCAGGTGCCCCGACCATTCCACCCAGAGTTGTGTTAATGTTGGCACCTTAAGGTTATCCCAAAATTATTATTTCTCTCTCATCTTTCATGAATCACACAAACCAATCCCCGTCTACGAGCATGGCTAAGCAATACATAAGCATAACAAATATTCCCGGGGTGATCAAGGGTCATTGGTTCCTACCTCATGAACTACATAGCATAACCATAATTTCCCAATCCTACTCATGCAATTTGTAAGAGTGAATCTAATGCATAGTAAAAACTAGGTATAGGAAAACATGATCAAAGTGTGAACTTGCCTTGCTGACGTTCGTTAAACTCTAAGGATTGATAGTACTCCGCCTCGCACTCCGGACA
Organism: Elymus sibiricus; assembly: GCA_039707655.1. Lineage (NCBI taxonomy): Eukaryota > Viridiplantae > Streptophyta > Magnoliopsida > Poales > Poaceae > Elymus > Elymus sibiricus. The sequence goes on from CM077663.1 coordinate 209,209,528, forward strand.
ATCTAGCGTGACAAACAATAAGCATACAATAAGCAATCATGATCACCATCGAGCAAACAAGATCATATGCAAAACAACATCAAAACAAAAGTTGGAAACTCAAAGAAATTGGCAAAAGAAGTTTTTGGACAGAAACTATTTTTAACAGAGGAAAAATAATATAAAATGGTATTTTAACAGAAAGTATTTGCTATTAGTTTTAGTTAGCAAAAAGAATCAATTAAAAAGGTTTTATAAAACAAAAGTTATGGCCTATTTAAGATAGAACTAAAATCTGTCCAGATTCAGTTTTTTATAAAAATAAAAATTATTTTTATTAGTTCTCTGGATACATATAACATGCAGAAAACTGTAGCAAAAAGAATTTCTCAAAAACCTATTTTTAAATAAAAGTTATACCTAAATTAGTGTTTAATACAAATCTGTTTAAACTCAAAATTTAAAAGTTCAAAAATATTTTTTGTTGGTTGCACGTGATAGATGTGATTTTTGTGAATCCGTAGCAAAAAGAATCATCAAAATCGGATTTATAGAATTAAAGATACAAAAAAAAAACAAATCTGAGATCTAATGTGAAAACGGGATTTTTCCAGTAAACGTTAAATTGCGGCAAATTACACGTGGCGAGCTCCTGTTGGCTAAGGTTGTGCGCTGCGGGGCTTAGGAAGCGGACATCTTCTATTTAACTAACAAGGAAATAAAACTAACTACAGGAAAAATCGGGAGTCGGTTCGACATAAACCGGAAAAAAAACTGATCTAGATAACGATTCGATCTATGGAGGAAAAAAAACGAACTGACCAACAGAGGGAGTAGGAGCGCTTACAGAGAAGGAAGGGGAAGTGGCAGGGAAGAAGAAGGCGATGGGGCGACGGCTCCGGTGATCAACGGCGTCTACAAAGTTGTCCAACAGATGCGGGAGGTCGGGAGCGACCGATTTTTGTTGGAGGTGAAGGTTGGTGATGACCGAAGCGAGCGGGGCGTCGAGGTGAACTCCGTGAACTACGGCGGCGTTGCGAGCTCGAGGCGGACGCTGTAGATGAAGAGGGGAGACAAGACCTTGTCAAAATCAATCTAGAGATCGAAAGGAGTCGAACTAGAGAAAAAGAAGGCTTGGGATGGCTCACCGGCCTCGGAATCCGCCGATAAACCGCAGCTTCTGCGGCGAGATCCAAACGGTGAAAGCTTCGAGTATAGATGGTTTCGGGCGTTGTGGTTTGGGGGAATCGGTCGAGGGAAATCATGGGTATTTATAGGACATCTTGCTTGGCGAGGAGTTGACTAGAGATAGAGTTTGCACGAATTTGAGCCGAAGTCGGCGTCGGTTCGTGCGTGCACGTGTACGTGTAGGTTTCTCTGTTTTACGTGAGGATGAAGAAGATGGTTGTGGGCCCCTTTTGTCAGAAAAAAATGAAAGAGAGAAGAGGCCGCATGTGGGAGATCGATAGGAGAGGACGGCGGCGGTGGGAGCCTCTCGCTCCTAGCTGGAACGCTAGCTAGGGTTGGCCTCCCCTCGCTAGCGTGGGCTGGCTCGGGCGTGTGGCCCATGGCTGGCCCAACGCTGGCCCCTTTTTTTCTTTAAATTCGTTTTTTTTTAAATCCGTTTTTTTATTGAAACAAAACGAAAAGATGTATATTAAATGAAAACTAAAGTATATGGTATTATATACCAAAACGATCAGAAAAATAAATCCTAAAGCGTGAACATTGTTTTAGAGGCAAAATAAACTTTATAAAAAATATTTTAAAAAAATCTAAATAAAACTAAATTTGACTTTCAAATAAATTGGCATTATTTTCTTCTGACTTTTGGGGTGTCATGTTACCTCCTCTCATACTTTTTTTTATCAAAGTATTTTGTCAGGGATTTGTGAATAAAAATTCAAATACCAATTGAAATGAAGTCAAATAAAAAAAATTTACCACATTCATTTCAGTCAAAATGCATAGATGCATAGATGATCTTGCTACGGGTAACCCGGTTTGCAGTCTCGAGAATCTTGACGGGTTTCTCCACGTAAGTCAGATCACTATCCAACTGTATCGCCTCTAGGGGCACTGTGTCTCTGAGGGGAATATCGACTGATGAGGATGCCTACCCTGGGTAGGGTCATAGACCTGACATCTGGGGCCACCAATGGCCCTCCAATGTCTTCAAAGCCCCTGGGCGGAGACTCATTCGGATGAATATAGTCGCTCACTCGGATGACTCATTTCACTCGGACTACACGGCGCCATTCGGACAAACGGAAGCTCAGACGACCAAGAAGACAAAACATCAGTGGAATTCGAGTAGTCACACATTATGAGTTAATTCACTGTTATCAGTAACGGCAAGTTAATCAACCGTTCCTGTAACACAGTATTCATTGACATTTATTGCCTAATCATGGCGCTCGGCCGGTGGTGGCGCACTCTATATAAGCCACCCCCGGGCGCCGTGGCAAGGGTTTCGACCCCCTGTAATCCGATACCACCATAAGCAAACACAACAGCCTTCGGGCACCGAGACGTAGGGCTGTTATCACTTCCGAGTGAGGCCTGAACTCGTACAAACCGAGTGCACACTTGAGCCGTAGCTAGACGTCACCCCTTCATTCGTACCCCCTAGTACTATTGTCAGGATCATTCCCACGACAGTTGGTGCCCACCGTGGGGCTGCGCATCTAGCGAATTCCGGCGCAGGTGGAATTTCCATTTTCTCTTTCATCATGAACGCTTTCGACGGCGAGATCCTCTTCGGGTCCCTCAGCTTCGCCGTCGACGATTCGGCGTGGCTGCAGGAGGCACCACTGGATGCTGAGGCACTGCCCGCCCGTGGCGCAGTGCACTTTAGCGCGACGACGTTCGGAGTTCTCCTCCGGCAACCGTCTACACCCTATCGACCGACTCGTCTTGCGGCTTCTCGTCGGCGCTCCGGGGGCTCTCGGCTGCAGCGCTGGATCAAGCACGCTGTGGCGGCCCAGGCCGCAGGACAACAAGTGGCTGCACTCAAAGCTGACGAGTTGGTCCACTGCCTTTTCTCGTCTTCGGATGACGAATCCTCCGATGCTGCCGGTTTCGAGAGCAGTGACGAAGTGGCAGAAGTCTTGATGGCCGGCCCGGACCGAGACGTTGCTCCTCCGGGGCATTCGGCGGGAGACACCCGCGATCGGGACGGTGACCGCCGCAACGCCAACACCGACGGCTACGTTCCCCGACCCCTCACTCGGGAGCAGCGGGAGGAAATCAGGCGCAGGAACGACCAGGTCCTCCAGACGCCCATTGCGGGGAACACCCCCGCAAGAGATAGCATTGGAGGCCGCTCGCCAAGCCACTCTGGCTGAGCGCGAGCGTCTCGAGCGGCTACAACATTCACTCAAAGAACACGCGGCAAGAGAACTTCCCAGTTCCAGCCGTAGCCGCCGCCAGCTGTTCGCAAAGGATCGTCCGTACACCATCCCGGTGATGTGCACACCTTTGTTGAATCTGGCTGCGGCCACTCGGATCACAGATTCGATCCAGCCATCTGATTCGGCGGCAGGCGAGGGCATTCGGCATATCCAGGCTCTGTTGAAGACCGCCCTGCATCAAAACTCAGAGGTATCACTATCTCATCAGCGCATTCACAATGAATCTACTCGGGGAGATACTGTGCAGTCAGCTCACAGTCCGCTCGCGACGAGGAAGGATGCGCGAACTCCTCCTCATGCGAGAGGCCCTTACGGAGGACGCGGGCACAACGACCGCGATTTCAGTCGGACCCCCCCTCCGAGGGGCGGTCTGCGTGGCCAACGTCCGTATGACGGAGGCTACCCGCTCGGGAGAAACCGCGAGCGGAGCCCTGTTCGACACAGAGGCTACGATGCCCGATCAGATATCACTCAGCGAGTGGTCGACCGGAACAGATATGATAGAGACCGAGCGAGTGGCTGGGGAGTTACCGGCCTTGGGTGTTTCAGCAGATACATCCGAGAGGCGGAAATACCCCCCAACTACCGACTGGCAACCGGAATTGGAAAGTTTAATGGCGAATCCAAGCTAGAGACTTGGCTCAAAGATTATCGAGTCGCTGTCCAGATCAGCGGCGGCGACGATTTCGTTGCCATGAAGCACCTTCCGCTCATGTTGGAAGGGTCTGCGCGGGCGTGGCTAAATCAGTTGCCTGACAACTGCATTTACTGTTGGGAAGATTTGGCCCGAGTGTTCGTCAAAACATTCGAAGGCACCTACAAGCGCCCGGGTGGACTGACAGAGCTCCAGCACTGTGTTCAGAAGAACAATGAAACTCTCCGAGAGTACATTCAGCGCTGGACCACATTGCATAACATCGTGGAAAATGTCACCGAGCATCAGGCCATGTGCGCCTTCAAGGCAGACACTCGGTATCGGGAGTTAGTCTTGAAGTTCGGTCGGTCTGGGGATCTGTCCCTCAGTTGGGCCATGGAGATTGCGAACAAGTATGCCAATGGCGAAGAAGAAGACCGCCTCCATAGAGGTAAAGCGAGAGCCGGCAACGCCCCTCAATCAAGAAGCAACGCCGAGAAAAATCAGAAGCGGAAGGACGACGCCTCCGGCAAAGCAGAGGTCGCAGTCGTCCAAGGGCAAGGGCAAGGCAAGCCGAAGCCCAATAAAAAGAAGAAAGAATGGATTCCCAAGAAGAAGTTTGAGTACAAATCTGACATTCTCGACCAACCGTGCCAAATTCATACCAAGATGGATGAAGAAGGCAATGTTGTGCTCCCGAAGCATACCACTCGGGAATGTCGCCTACTCAAGCAAGAGATGGGCGCTGAGCCCCCGAGCGAGAAGGTCAATGTCGAGGACGAGGAGGATACTTCCGAGTATCCGAAAGTCGACAAGGTTCTCAACGTGATTTTCGCCGACGTTGAAAGCAAGAGGCAGCTGAAAGTTATCAATCGGGAGGTCAATATGGCAGTTCCGACTGCTACCAAGTACCTCAACTGGACGAAGACGCCTGTCACATTCGACTAGTCCGATCATCCGCCCCACATTGCCACCCCTGGGAGGCAGGCGCTGGTCGTGGACCCAGCGGTAGGTGGCGTCCGACTGCGCAAGGTCCTAATGGACGGAGGCAGCGGGCTTAATATCATATATGTTGACACGCTCAAGGCTATGGGCATCCCGATGTCCAAATTGAGTAAGAGCAACATGCATTTCCACGGGATCGTTCCTGGGAAGAAGGCAGAGTCACTCGGCCAGATCACTCTGGACGTAGTATTCGGAGGCGAGAAGAATTTCCGAAAGGAAAAATTAACCTTCGAGGTGGTTGACTTCCGTAGTGCTTATCACGCCATCCTGGGTAGACCCGCCTACACACGTTTCATGGCCCGACCATGTTACGTGTATCTCAAGCTCAAGATGCCGGGACCTAAAGGCGTGATTACAGTGACTGGTGATCGGAAGGTCGCCGAAGAGTGCCTACAACAAGGCACAAAGATCGCCAACGAACAAGTGCTTGCAGTCGAGCTTGAAGGGTACAAGAAGGAAGTTGATACGGCTGATCTGCTCAGGTCAAAGCGGCCGGCTTTAGAATCAGCCTTCCAGTCGGCTGGCGAGACTAAGCAAGTCCATGTTCATCCGAGTGATTCGAGTGCTGCTCCGACGAACATCTCCACTTCACTCGGAGAGAAATAGGAAGCCGAGCTCATCCAGTTCCTCCGTGAGAACTGGGACATCTTTGCATGGAAACCGTCTGACATGCCTGGTGTTCCCAGGGAACTGGCTGAGCACCGACTCCGAACCAATACCAAGGCCAAACCAGTCAAAGAATACTTGCGCCGATCCTCCATCGAGAAGCGCAAGGCGATTGGACAAGAGATAGCTCGGCTCCTCGCCGCCGAGTTCATTCGCGAGGTTTACCACTTCGAGTGGCTTGCGAATGTCGTTTTGGTACCAAAGAAGGACAAGTCACTCCGTATGTGCATTGACTTCAAGCACCTCAATCGGGCATGTCCAAAGGACCACTTTCCTCTGCCTCGTATAGATCAAATAGTAGACTCTACTGCCGGATGTGAACGCCAGTCGTTCCTGGATGCGTACTCCGGGTACCACCAGATCCGAATGTACGGACCCGATGAAATAAAAACAGCTTTCATCACCCCATTCGGGTGCTTCTGCTACATCACAATGCCATTCGGTCTGAAAAATGCTGGCGCTACTTTCCAACGCATGATATAGAAATGCTTGCGAGAGCAGATCAGTCAGAACGTGGAGGCATATATGGATGACATCGTGGTCAAGTCAAGGAAAGGTTTCGACCTCCTGACTGACCTCGCCGAGACCTTCGCGAACCTGGACGCTTTGGAATAAAGCTGAATCCAGCGAAGTGCATATTCGGAGTTCCCGCCGGAAAGTTACTCGGTTTCCTTGTTTCCGAACAAGGGATCGACGTAAATCCGGATAAGATTGGCGCTATAATCCGAATGAAACAACCTGAACGCCTGCACGACGTGCAAAGGTTGGCCGGTTGCCTTGAGGCTCTGAGCCGATTCATCTCAAGACTCGGTGAGAAGGCATTGCCACTCTACCGACTGATGAAGAAGTCTGACTAATTCGAGTGGACACCCGAAGCGCAAGCCGCGTTCGAGGAACTCAAGGCATTGCTTTCCAACCAGCCGATGTTAGCTGCTCCGGGAAGCCAGGAACCTCTGATCTTGTACATCGCGGCCACTAGCCAGGTGGTGAGCACTGTCCTTGTTGTAGAGTGCGAGGAGCCGGGAAAAACATTCAAAGTTCAAAGACCTATATACTATATCTCAGAAGCCTTGAGCCCTTCCAAGCAAAGGCACCCACATTACCAAAAGCTTGTCTATGGCATTTACCTAACAGTAAAGAAGGTGGTTCATTACTTTCAAGATCACTCGGTCACGGTCGTTAGCAACGCTCCCCTATCGGAGATTCTGCACAACCATAGTTTTAAATAGCAAAGGTCCGCAATAGCGCTAGCACAATAGCGACCTCTATCACTTAAATTAAATGTCATTAGTTTTTGTTCATGTTCTAGTGATATAAACAAGAATCTAGTGTTTTTACGAATCCGCTACGTGGACATAGCGCACGCAATATCGCCCGCTATCCGCATTCCGCTATGCGGAACCCAATCCGCTACTAGCTCGCTATCCGCTATTTTAAACCATGCACAACAGAGACGCTGCTGGCCGAGTGGCAAAATGGGCGATCGAGCTTTTGCCGCTGCAAATAAAATTTGAAGCCAAGAAAGCAATCAAGTCTCAGGCTTTGGTTGGTTTTATGGCCGAATGGATGGAGCAAGAGCAACCGACCCCGAGTGTCTCCGAGCACTGGACCATGTTCTTTGATGGGTCTAAGATGCTCAATGGCTCCGGGGCTGGAGTAGTCCTTGTCTCTCCCAGAGGAGATAAGTTGAATTACGTCCTCCAGATCCATTTTGATTCGTCAAACAATGAGGCCGAATACGAAGCCCTCCTGTATGGCCTCCGTATGGCCATCTCACTCGGCATTCGTCGTTTGATGGTCTACGGTGATTCAGACCTTGTTGTCAATCAAGTGATGAAGGAATGGGACATTTGGAGCCCAGCTATGACCGGCTACTGTAACGCGGTCAGAAAGCTGGAGAAGAACTTTGAAGGATTGGAGCTGCATCACGTTCCTCGTGCGAAGAACCAGGCAGCAGACGACCTAGCAAAGATTGGTTCCACTCGGCGGGCAGTTCCCAAGGATATATTCCTCGAACATCTACACACCCCTACTATCGCAAAAGATCCTTTCACAGAGGAGGCCCCGCAAGCAGTCGGTCCATCCGATCCGACTGAGGTTGAAGTCCCAGCTGTGGTAGACCTAGTCCACGAAATGCTGGTAATCACTCCCGAGTGGACTCAACCATAGTTGGCATACTTGCTCAAGCAAGAACTCCCTGAAGACGAAGAAGAAGCTCGCCGGATCGTTCGTTGATCCAAGGCATTCGAAGTTATGGGGGACCAGTTATACAAGAAAAGTACTACAGGAGTCATTCTGAAATGCATTTCCCCAGAGGAAGGGCTGCAGATTTTGCATGAGGTCCACTCGGGAACTTGCGGCCATCATGCGTATTCTCGGACTTTGGTCGCCAAGGCTTTCCGGGCTGGTTTTTATTGGCCCAGAGCCAATGAAGCAACAAGAGACTTAGTCAATCTGTGCGTCGGCTGTCAGTTTTACAAGAATAAGTCCCACAAGCCGGCCTCTGCACTAAAGACGATTCCACTCACTTGGCCGTTTGCAGTGTGGGGTCTCGATATGGTCGGCCTCCTACGGACCGGAACGAGCGGATTCACTCACCTACTTGTGGTAGTCGATAAATTCACCAAGTGGGTAGAAGCGAAACCCATCAAAAACTTGGATTCGGCCACTGCTATCAGCTTCATTCGGCGGATCATCTTCAGATTCGGTGTGCCGCACGACATCATCACGGACAACGGAAAGAACTTTGATTCCGATGAGTTTCGTGGGTTCTGCTACTCTCAAGGCACTTGGGTTAATTACGCCTCTGTGGCTCACCCACAGTCGAATGGACAAGCTGAACGTGCGAACGGAATGATCCTCCAAGGGCCAAAGCCTCGGCTGATGAGAGACTTGAAGCATGCTGCGGGAGCTTGGGTCGAAGAATTGCCATCAGTCTTATGGGGCATTCAGACGACCCCGAACCGCTCTACAAAGCAAACTCCTTTCTTCATGGTGTACGGGTCAGAAGCCGTGTTGCCGAGTGACCTTCAGCACAATTCCCCCCGAGTGGAACAATACAATGAAGCTGAAGCGGAGGCAGCACGACAAGATGGCTGATACGTCCATTTTGCATCATGGTTTTATATTGATATTTATTGCATTATGGGCTGTTATTACACATTATGGTACAATACTTATGCCTTTTCTCTCTTATTTTACAAGGTTTACATGAAGAGGGAGAATGCCGGCAGCTGGAATTCTGGACTGGAAAAGGAGCAAATATGAGAGACCTATTCTGCACAACTCCAAAAGTCCTGAAAAGTTACGGAGAATTATTTTGGAATATATAAAAAAATATTGGGCGAAAGAAATACCAGAGGGGACCCACCAGGAGGTCACAAGCCAGGGGGGCGCGCCCTACCCCCCTGGGCGCGCCCCTGTGGCTTGTGGGCCCCCTGGCAGGCCTCCTAATGCGCTGATAGTAGATGGGTTAGTCCCGTTCATTGTGTTCCTAAGAAAGGAGGTATTACCGTTGTTCCTAATGATAAAAATGAATTGATCCCGCAAAGAATTGTTATAGGATATAGAATGGTAATTGATTTTAGGAAATTAAATAAAGCTACTAGGAAAGATCATTACCCTCTACCTTTTATTGATCAAATGCTAGAAAGACTATCCAAACACACTCATTTCTGCTTTCTAGATGGTTATTCTGGTTTCTCTCAAATAACTGTGTCAAAAGAGGACCAAGAGAAGACCACTTTTACTTGCCCTTTCGGTACCTTTGCTTATAGATGTATTCCTTTTGGTTTATGCAATGCACCTGCTACCTTTCAAAGATGTATGATGGCCATATTCTCTGACTTTTGTGAAAAGATTGTTGAGCTTTTCATGGATGATTTCTCCGTTTACGGAATTTCTTTTGATGATTACTTGAGCAACCTTGATCGAGTTTTGCAGAGATGTGAAGAAACTAATCTTGTCTTGAATTGAGAAAAGTGCCACTTTATGGTTAATGAAGGTATTGTCTTGGGGCACAAAATCTCCGAAAGAGGTATTGAGGTTGATAAAGCTAAAGTTGATGCTATTGAAAAAATGCCGTGTCCTACGGATATCAGAGGTATAAGAAGTTTCCTTGGTCATGCTGGTTTCTATAGGAGGTTTATTAAAGATTCTCTAAGATTTCTAGGCCTCTCACTAATCTTTTGCAAAAAGATGTTCCATTCGTTTTTGATGATGATCGTGTAGAAGCATTTGAAATTCTTAAGAAAGCCTTGATTTCTGCCCCTGTTGTTCAACCACCTGATTGGAACTTACCCTTTGAAATTATGTGTGATGCTAGTGATTATGCTGTTGGTGCTGTTCTAGGACAAAGAGTTGATAAGAAATTAAATGTTATCCATTATGCTAGTAAAACTCTAGACAGTGCTCAAAGAAACTATGCTACCACTGAAAAGGAATTTTTAGCAGTTGTGTTTGCTTCTGATAAGTTCAGACCTTATATTGTTGATTCCAAAGTAACTGTTCACACTGATCATGCTGCTATTAAATATCTTATGGAAAAGAAAGATGCTAAACCTAGACTTATTAGATGGGTTCTTCTGCTACAAGAATTTGATTTGCATGTTATTGATAGAAAGGGTGCCGAGAACCCCGTAGCAGACAACTTGTCTAGGTTAGAAAATGTTCTTGATGACCCACTACCTATTGATGATAGCTTTCCTGATGAACAATTAGCTGTCATAAATGCTTCGCGTAATGCTCCATGGTATGCTGATTATGCTAATTACATTGTTGCCAAATTTATACCACCTAGTTTCACATACCAACAAAAGAAAAAGTTCTTCTATGATTTAAGACATTACTTTTGGGATGATCCACACCTTTATAAAGAAGGAGTAGATGGTGTTATTAGACGTTGTGTACCTGAGCATGAATAGGAACAGATCCTTCACAAGTGTCATTCCGAGGCCTACGAAGGACACCACGCTGGAGATAGAACTGCACACAAGGTACTACAATCTGGTTTTTATTGGCCTACTCTCTTCAAGGATGCTCGTAAGTTTGTCTTGTCTTGTGATGAATGCCAAAGAATTGGTAATATTAGTAGACGTCAGGAAATGCCTATGAATTACTCACTTGTTATTGAACCATTTGATGTTGGGGGCTTTGATTATATGGGACCTTTTCCTTCCTCCAATGGGTATACACATATTTTGGTTGCTGTTGATTATGTTACTAAGTGGGTAGAAGCCATTCCAACTAGTAGTGCTGATCATAACACTTCCATTAAAATGCTTAAAGAAGTTATTTTCCCTAGATTTGGAGTCCCTAGATATTTAATGACCGATGGTGGTTCACACTTTATTCATGATGCTTTCCGTAAATTGCTTGCTAAGTATGATGTCAACCATAGAATTGCATCTCCGTATCATCCTGAATTTAGTGGTCAAGTAGAATTGAGCAATAGAGAAATTAAATTAATTTTGCAGAAGACTATTAATAGATCTAGAAAGAATTGGTCTAAGAAACTTGATGATGCATTATGGGCTTATAGAACTGCATATAAATACCCTATGGGTATGTCTCCGTATAAAATGGTTTATGGGAAAGCATGTCACTTACCTCTTGAACTAGAACATAAAGCTTATTGGGCAATTAAAGAGCTCAACTATGATTTCAAACTTGCTGGTAAGAAGAGGTTATTTGACATTAGCTCACTTGATGAATGGAGAACCCAGGCCTATGAGAATGCCAAGTTGTTTAAAGAAAAAGTTAAGAGATGGCATGATAAAAGGATACAAAAGCGTGAATTCAATGTAGGTGACCATGTCTTGCTATACAATTCTCGTTTAAGATTTTTTGCAGGAAAGCTTCTCTCTAAATGGGAAGGGCCTTACATTATCGAGGAAGTATATCGTTCCGGTGCCATCAAGATCAACAACGCCGAAGGCACAAATCCTAAGGTGGTAAACGGGCAAAGAATCAAACATTATATCTCAGGTACTCCCATAAATGTTGTAACCAATATTATCAATACCATGACTCCGGAGGAGTACATTAGGGAGACCTACCAGAATGTTTCAGACTCCGAAAAGGAATAGGTATGTGTTACGGTAAGCAAACCGACTCCAAAACTTTTCCAATAGCAATTTTCATCCATTTTGGAATATTTAATAAATTAGGAAAATATAAAGTAGTCCGAAGAGTGCACGAGGAGGCGACAAGCCAGGGGGGCGCGCCCTACCCCCTTGGGCGTGCCCCTGTGGCTTGTGGCCACCCTGTGTACCCTCCAGACTCCGTTTTCTTGTGGTATACTCCTTCAGGTCGGTAAAAATTCATTATATAATCTCCCGAAGGTTTCGACCTTCGTATCATGACAATACCTCCTGTTTTCGTTTTGAGCTGTTTGCAACAGATTTAGAGCAAGATGTCTTCGCAAGAGTCAGTCGGGGAGAGCCGTGCCTCTCACATGACACCGGGGCCTGGAGTTTACAGCAAAGCCAACCACTTCGGGCAGGACACGGAGGAAGAGATGGAGGCCGACTTGAAAAGGATGGATGCCATGGAGGAAGACCGAGAAGTTACCTCTCGTCTACAACTTGGAGCCACGTTGGAGGAAATTCAGAGCTCGGCAATTCCGAAATCGGTCATCCCTCCCAATGCTAAATTTCTTACTTATGAAAATATGAAAAAGATTGTTGCTTCTTCCCCCATAGTAATGAAACATCCATGGGTGATGGGAGTTCTAACCGTCACTGGAAAACTTTGCAAGGAAATAATGGATCTTAGACAGCAAAATAACAAGCTTGAGGAAGAGAATCGCATTCTGAGGGGCATCATCGCCAAGAATATAACATCACCGCCTCCGAAGAAAGACAACTAAACACATGGGTATGGGCACTCCCCTTGGCTTGTGCCAAGCTTGGGGGAGGTGCCCCGGTATCGTATCACCATCACATCTTTTACTTTTGTCGTTTTTCTTAGTTCGTTCCTTTTGGCTATACCTTGATCTAGAAGAATAAAGTCTTTATTATGATCTAGTTTTGAGTTTTGCTTTATGTTCCCCCTATGTAAGCAAGTCCAAGAGTTATATAATAAAAAGTAGTTTTAAGTTGAGGGCCTTGCTTGCTTGCCATGATCTTGAGAAAAAGAAATAGAAAGAAGTATAGAATAAAAGCAAAGAGTATATATGATGATCTTATGGGGGATGATGACTTCACATATAAGAAGTATGTCGATTGAATTTTGTTGTGAGTTGACAAACATAGCGATTGGTCATTGTTGCAATTAAAAGGAAGTAATAAAGAAAGAGAGGTTCACATATAAATATATCATCTTGGACATCTTTTATGATTGTGAGCACTCATTAAAATATTATATGCTAAGAAGTTGATGTTGGAAAAGAAAGACAACATAATAGGTTATGTTTGCTTATTTCCGAATAGAAGTTATATGGTTTTAGATCCTTTAACATGTGATGCTTGCTTCCACCCCATATCAGCCAAAACTTCCGCACCAAGTAGAGATACTACTTGTGCATCCAAAACACCCTTAACCCCGTTTTGCCATGAGAGTCCACCATACCTACCTATGGATTGAGTAAGATCCTTCAAGTAAGTTGTCATCGGTGCAAGCAATAAAAATTGCTCTCTAAATATGTGTGATCTATTAGTGTGGGGAAAATAAACTTTATACGAACTTGTGATATGGAAGAAATAAAAGCGACAAACTGCATAATAAAGTTCTTTATCACAAGGGGCAATATAAAGTGACATTCTTTTGCATTAAGGGATTGCGCATCCAACTATTAAAGCGCATGACAACCTCTGCTTCCCTCTGCGAAGGGCCTATCTATTACTTTTACTTTCTAGTATTTACCTTTATGCAAGAGTCGTGGTGGTCTTCACCACTTCCTTTATTTCGCCTTTCTCTCTTGGCAAGCGTCATGTGTTGGGGAATGATCTAGACACATATATCCAATCGGATGTGGGTGATCATGAGTTATTTCTGTTGACATTACCCTTGAGGTAAATAGTTGGGAGGCAAAACTATAAGCCCCTATCTTTCTCTGTGTCCGATTGAAGCTTTGACCTCATAGGTACCGCATGAGTGTTAGCAATTATGAAAGACTAAAAGATGATTGAGTATGTGGATTTGCTTTACAATCTCTTATATTGACTCTTTCCGACGTTATGATAAATTGGAATTGCTTCAATGACTAAGATCATAGTTTGTTGGTTCTCAATAGAGTTCTTGATTCATACTTTACCTTGTGAATGAATTGTTACTTTAGCATAAGAAATTATATGTCAATATAAGTTGCTGTTCTAAAGATGACCATGATGCCTTCATGTCCATATTTTATTTTATCGACACCTCTATCTCTAAACATGTGGACATATTTATCGATTTCGGCTTTCGCTTGAGGACAAGCGAGTCTAAGGTTGGGGGAGTTGATACGTCCATTTTGCATCATGCTTTTATATTGATATTTATTGCATTATGGGCTGTTATTACACATTATGGTACAATACTTATGCCTTTTCTCTCTTATTTTACAAGGTTTACATGAAGAGGGAGAATGCCGACAGCTGGAATTCTGGACTGGAAAAGGAGCAAATATGAGAGACCTATTCTGCACAACTCCAAAAGTCCTGAAAAGTTATGGAGAATTATTTTGGAATATATAAAAAAATATTGGGCGAAAGAAATACCAGAGGGGCCCCACCAGGAGGTCACAAGCCAGGAGGGCGCGCCCTACACCCCTAGGCGCGCCCCTGTGGCTTGTGGGCCCCCTGGCAGGCCTCCGGTGCCCATATTCTACTATATGGAGGGTTTTGACTTGGAAAAAATCATAAGGGAGCTTTCGGGATGAAGCGCCGCCATCTCGAGGCGGAACTTGGGCAGAACCAATCTAGGGCTCCGGCGGAGCTGTTTTGCTGGGGAAACTTCCCTCCCGGAGGGGGAAATCGAAGCCATCGTCATCACCAACGATCCTCTCATCGAGAGGGGGTCAATCTCCATCAACATCTTCACCAGCACCATCTCCTCTCTAAACCCTAGTTGATCTCTTGTATCCGATCTTTGTCTCGAACCTCAGATTGGTACCTGTGGGTTGCTAGTAGTGTTGATTACTCCTTGTAGTTGATGCTAGTTGGTTTACTTGGTGGAAGATCATATGTTCAGATCCTTAATGATAATTAATACTCCTCTGATTATGAACATGAATATGCTTTGTGAGTAGTTACGTTTGTTCCTGAGGACATGGGATAAGTCTTGTTATAAATAATCATGTGAATTTGGTATTCGTTCGATATTTTGATGAGATGTATGTTGTCTCTCCTCTAGTGGTGTTATGTGAACGTCGACTACATGACACTTCACCATTATTTGGGCCTAGAGGAAGGCATTGGGAAGTAATAAGTAGATGATGGGTTGCTAGAGTGACAGAAGCTTAAACCCTAGTTTATGCGTTGCTTCGTAAGGGGCTGATTTGGATCCATATGTTTCATGCTATGGTTAGATTTATCTTAATTATTCTTTCGTAGTTGCGGATGCTTGCGAGAGAGGTTAATCATAAGTGGGAGGCTTGTCCAAGTAAGGACATCACCCAAGCGCCGGTCCACCCACATATCAAATTATCAAAGTAACGAACGCGAATCATATGAACATGATGAAAACTAGCTTGACAGAAATTCCCATGTGTCCTCGGGAGCGCTTTGCTTTATATAAGAGTTTGTCCAGGCTTGTCCTTTGCTACAAAAAGGATTGGGCCACCTTGCTGCACCTTTGTTACATTTGTTACTTGCTATCCGTTACGAATTATCCTATCACAAAACTATCTGTTACTGATAATTTCAGTGCTTGCAGAGAATACCTTACTGAGAACCGCTTGTCATTTCCTTCTGCTCCTCGTTGGGTTCGACACTCTTACTTATCGAAAGGACTACGATAGATCCCCTATACTTGTGGGTCATCAATGGCTTAGATCTATTGGAGGAAGAGAGGGAGCTAGCCCTTATCAGATCAACCCTCTATCAGCAAGATCTGAGGCGTTACCATGACAGGCAGGTCAGGGGTCGAGCTTTTCAAGAGGGAGACCTGGTGCTCCGACTGGACCAACAAAGACCCCATAAGCTGGCACCTCCATGGCAAGGACCATATGCAATATCCAAAGTCCTGCACAATGGAGCGTACCGGCTCTACAACATCAAGGATGGTGTAGAGGAGCCCAGGACATGGAACGCGGACCTACTCCACAAGTTTTACACTTAGTTTGTCATTTCTATAATGAATCCGAGTGATCGCGATGAATAAAGTTCCGTTTCTTTATGTATTGTCGAAATTTAACTCATTTTCACTCTGGTGAATAAACCGCCCCCAGTGGGTGTAAATAAAATACTTTGCCGCGAACCCAATTTCGCCTGAGTATCAACTATTCCGAGTGTAGGCCTCACCTACACTCGGGGGCTTAGCCGCGGTCCCGCATCGCCTAAGTTAAAAATGTCTAGAGTGGAACATCCTTCTCACTCAGATGACAAGATGGACAGGACGATCATTGTTCGCAAGAACTATTCCGAGTGCAGGTCTCACTTACACTCGGGGGCTTAGGCGCGGTCCCGCATCGCCTAAGTTAAAAATGTCTAGAGTGCAACATCCTTCTCACTCGGACGACAAGATGGACAGGACCATCATTGTTCGCAAGAACTATTCCGAGTGCAGGTCTCACCTACACTCGGGGGCTTAGCCGCGGTCCCGCATCGCCTAAGTTAAAAATGTCTAGAGTGGAACATCCTTCTCACTCGGCGACAAGATGGACAGGACCATCATTGTTCGCAAGAACTATTCCGAGTGCAGGTCTCACCTACACTCGGGGGCTTAGCCGCAGTCCCGCATCGCCTAAGTTAAAAATGTCTAGAGTGGAACATCCTTCTCACTCGGACGACAAGATGGACAGGACCATCATTGTTCGCAAGAACTATTCCGAGTGTAGGTCTCACCTACACTCGGGGGCTTAGCCGCGGTCCCGCATCGCCTAAGTTAAAAATGTCTAGAGTGGAACATCCTTCTCACTCGGACGATAAGATGGACAGGACCATCATTGTTCGCAAGAACTACTCCGAGTGCAGGTCTCACCTACACTCGGGGGCTTAGCCGCGGTCCCGCATCGCCTAAGTTAAAAATGTCTAGAGTGGAACATCCTTCTCACTCGGACGACAAGATGGACAGGACCATCATTGTTCTAACGAACAATCCCGAGTGCGGGTCACGCCCATACTCAGGGACTTAGCTGCGACTCCGCGTCGCCTAAGCACAAACGTTCAGAAAGCAAAGGTTGAACAAAACCAAGGCAAATAAAAATTGTATCACTCGAAATAAGAGTACGGATAAAAGTCTTGACGACAGGAGCCTCAAGCTCATTCAAAGTCTTACGGTTACAGCTACCAATCGGCATTCCGAGGCAAAAGGTTAAAGAGTTTTAACCTGACGATCACTCAGGCTGGGGCACTGCTAAGGTGTCCAGGTCGATGCTGTCCGCTATCCGAGTGGCAGCCTCCATGAACATCTCCATGAAGTCATCGATCTTGGCGTGCTTCCTGTTAGCCACCTCAAGAGACTTCAACTTCTTCTCGTCCACCCCCTTGCAGTGGATACGAACTAACGAGAGGGCGTTGTCAGCACCAGCCCGAGCCGTAGATTTCTTCCAGTCTTTCACTCGGCTTGGCACTGCCTTCACTCGAGCAAGCAGTGTCTCCAGGTCCTTCGAAGGCTCATCGTCAGAAAAGATGTCGCAATCGATTGCGGAGATGGCGGTGCTAAGCTCCCTGATATACAGGGCCACTTGCTCGACACGCTCTTCCAAGCAAAGCACGCCCATGGCAGCGCTGTCCTTAAGCAGACCTTGAGATGGATCCAGCTCCTTCTCGATTTTGTCTGTCTCCTCCACCACATCGTCACAAAATACTGGATTCGGCCGAATGAAGAAAGAGGTCAGAGACATATAAAGTTCATTCGGTTTAATCGAACTCCATGAGAATCACTTGGGAAAGTTACCTTCGACCTTTTCGTTGGCTTCACCACTGAATTCCTCAACATACTCCTCCAGCTCTGCTTTCTTGGCAGTAATGTGCTTGAGTTTGGTCTCCCACTCGGCGTGCGACCTCTTCAGCTCCACAAGTTCTTCCTTGGACTTCTGCACAGTGGCTTCCAAAGCTTTCTTCTCCTCCTCCAGCTTTCCGACTGTCTTCAGTTTCTCCTAGGCCTCTTTGGCCTTTCGGCTGGCTTCCTTCTGAGCGGACGCCAGATCGATGTCCTTCTTTTCAAGAGCATTTTTCACAGTTTCTAAAGTAATAGAATTCTTCAGCCTCTGGACAAGTTTACGATTTTCTCCACGAAGATCTGATGAAGCATATTCAGTCGGATGGGGATGGAGAGAAGTTACTGTTACAGTCGGACAGGAAGGACTTACCTTCGATTGACTTCTTCTCCTGCTCCAGTTGAGCATTTTTGGCCTTCTCGGCCTCCAAGTTGAGACGCAGCTCCTGCACCTCCTTCTGCAGAACATTATAATGGTTTCCGCGTTCGCAAACAGCCTGTCCACAGGAAACAAAAAACAAACATTGGTCAGACCTTGATTCAGACTCTAAGACTGCCGCCAACTGCATCAGTCGACGGCAGCCTCGGGGACTACACCCAGTGGGTGCGCTCAGCATGCCCCCACTGAAAAATAAAGACAAGGCTCTCTTTGAGCTCATCAATGTATTGAACTCCGTGTTCACTCGGTGTTCTAGACTCCCGCCGACTGCATCAGTCGACGATAGCCTCGGGGACTACACCCAGTGGTGCGCTCAGCGCGCCCCCACTGGAACCAGAAACACCCAGTAGGTGTGCCCCAGACGCAAACCCACTCGGGATGAAAACAAAAACCACACGGATCAAAATTCCGGACTGAGGAAGGTATTTACAAGAGTACTTACTCGGACATTCTTCTGCAATGCTTCACTCGCGTCATAAGCTGTCTTCAGCCGCTCGCTCATCACCCCCAGTTGGATCAATACTTCTTTGGTCGCCCCCACCTGATCCTCCGGGACATGGTGTAGCACGAAGATATTGGTAGCAGGAGGAATGGGTGAAAGGGATACAATTTTAGCCCCGAGTGCGGCTCCGGCTCCTGAGCTGGTCCCTTGCGCCGACAATAAATCTCCAACAGGCGGCAGCTCCTGCATCATGATGTCCGCGTCAACAGACGACTTCGGTGGTTTGACCTTGTCGCCCGCGTTGAGGTCTATCACTTCACGCAGAGCTGCAAGCGTTCAGAGAACAGTCAGAAACAAGCAAAAAGAAAATTGAAATGTGCGCTCGAGTGAATCAGAAGCTTACCCTTTGAGGACGTAACATCAACGTGTGCCTTTTCCTTCTCCGGAGATTGAGGGTCAGGCGAGGCAGTCGAAGTATTAGCACTGCAATGGAAACACTCGGAATATCATAACACTCGGATTGAGCCATGACAATAAATGTCGGAGTGAAGATACTTACGCTGAGGCTACAGGAATGCTCATCTTGATCTTGGGGACAAACACGACCTTCCGAGGCTTGGAGGTGGTGATCTTGGCTTGTTTAGGTGCCTTTTCGGGTGACAAGGCAGGCTCTCCACGCCCACGCTTTGAGCTGCGAGTCAAGGCAGTTCCACTCGGCTTGGTAGCACTCGGGGATTTGGGACCGCCGCCACGGACCCCCGGGTCTTGGCGTGCCTTAGAACGGCTCTCAGGAACCCGTTCCTTTGAACTAGAAGACTCCGCTTCATCACCATCGTCCGAGTCATCTTCGTCGTCACCACTTTCGCCGCTTTCGCCACTTCCTTCACCGCCCCCCGCTTATGCAGACTCGTCCGGCTGATCGTTGTCACTTGCCACGTCAATCGGTCCTCGGTTGACGATTGGCACTAGACTGTTCATCCCTGTGAAGGCCTGACAAGTGGAAGACAAATTGGCCAGAAGAACAAGTTAGTCGGATCAGTTGCATTAAATGCGTGAATATCACTCGGACTATAGCACCTCGAAGATTACCTCATTCGGCGGATTCTCAGAGGAGAGCAGAGGCACCTGCCTGCTCCCTCTGGGGTTGTCAGATGAAGAAGAGATCACCTTGATCCTAGCTTCCACTGAGTCAGCCTTAAGCTCCTCCGGATGAGTCCGAGTGGTGTCATCCGGGCCTGTGTATGCCCACATGGGGTGAGCCCTGGCCTGCAGTGGTTGGACCCTCCTCTGAAGAAAGACCTCTAGCAAGTCGAGGCCATTGACACATTTCTGCACTAAAGCCACCAGGGCTATTACCAGGATATCTACCTCCGTTTTCTCCTCTTTGGACACGGTCAATCGGGAAACTGCCTGAATGCGTTCTGACGTGTATGGAGGAAGACCCAGCTGATCATCCCCGACTGGAACATCTTGGCAATAAAACCAAGTTTCCTGCCACCCCTTCACCAAGTCTGGGAACGAAATTTTTGGGAAACAACCTTTTCCACACAGTTGAATCCCAAGACCCCCACACAATTGAGCTACGTTCGTCTTATCCTTTGATTGACTGGGCTTTTTCATAGTCATCATTCGGCAGGTGAAAAGGTGTTTGAATAAACCCCAATGGGGATGACAACCCAGGAAATTTTCGCAAAGGGATACGAACGCAGCTAGGTAAACGATGGCATTGGGAGGAAGGTGGTGGAGCTGAGCTCCGAAAAAGTTCAGAAATCTACAGAAAAATGGATGAGCTGGAAGGGAGAAACCTCGTTCGAGGTGAGTCACCAAGAGCACACGTCGTTGCCCTGCGGTGAAGGCTCCTCCTCGCCCTCTTCCGGCAACCTCCAAGCCCCCGCGGCGACGAGCCCTTGGCTCTCTAGCTCAAGCATGCGAGCTTCGGTGACCCGCGATTGCATCCACTCGCTCTGGGTCCATCCCGCTGGAGTGCTCGCGCTCGAAGATGATCCCCGCGAGCTCTTCTTCGCCCGCTGGGCCTTGTCCGTCGCCGCCTTCGTCATCTCCGGCAGCTCTGGACCTTGATCTACGGCGGAGGTGGGGTGGAATTGTATCGCTCGGGTGGCGGAGAGGACGGAGGTGGAGGAGGGAAATGAGATCTATCTCTCCACGAACAGTGCTCGCGCCCCTTATAGCCCAAAGTGCGAGCGCAATCTCGGGCCGTCAATCCGCTAACGGAGCGAGATCCGTAGATCTTCTTAACGGGGCCCTAAGGACGCATGGCGGAAATCCCGGCGCGATAATCGAGGCGTCGTGGCCTCCGCCCTAGATTTTCGCGACATGACCGTTCGATCGTGCCGCGCATGCACTTCTCGCGGTACAGGACGCGCGGGAACTTCCTCAAATTTCAATCGGAATGAACTCCACATTTCGAAGAACCTATCGATCTGTTCCAAATGGACCAGGTGATCGACTCACGATTGGTCAGTCACTCGGATGGAATGAAAAATCATTCGGATCATTTCTTCCGAGAAGGATTCTGAATCTTTCCAGCAGAAGGACATATACAAGTTGAACCATTCTGTCAAAAAACGTTGATCCTGAATCCATCGTGGTTTGAAGTCGAGTGAGGAACGCCCAGGCTGTTTCTAGACACTTCCGGGTGTCGATCACTTAACAACCAAAACCTCATGGATTCGGGGGCTACTGATGAGGATGCCTACCCTAGGTAGGGTCATAGACCTGACATCTGGGGGCCACCAATGGCCCGTCAATGTCTTCAAAGCCCCTGGGCGGAGACTCATTCAGATGAATATAGTCGCTCACTCGGATGACTCATTTCAGTCGAACTACACGGCGCCATTCGGACAAATGGAAGCTCAGACGACCAGGAAGACAGAACGTCAGTGGAATTCGAGTAATCACACATTATGAGTTAATTCGCTGTTATCAGTAACGGCAGGTTAATCAACCGTTCCTGTAACGTAGTATTCATTGACATTTATTGCCTAATCATGGCGCTCGACCGGTGGTGGCGCACTCTATACAAGCCACCCCCGGGCGCCGTGGCAAGGGTTCCGACCCCCTGTAATCCGGTACCACCATAAGCAAACACAATAGCCTCCGGGCACCGAGACGTAGGGCTGTTATCACTTCCGAGTGAGGCCTGAACTCGTACAAACCGAGTGCACACTTGAGCCGTAGCTAGACTTCGCCTCTTCATTCGTACCCCCATGTACTATTGTCAGGATCATTCCCACGACATCGACCATCTCTGCATGGCACTTCTTCAACTGGGAAACGTGAAACACATCATGAACTCCTGAGAAAGCTTCGGGTAATTCCAACTTGTATGCAACTTCACCCATGCGTTTCAAAACTCTGTACGGCCCCACAAATCGTGGTGCTAAATTTCCTTTGACTCCAAATTGTTTAACTCCTCGAAGCGGCAACACACAAAGATATGCTCTGTCTCCGACTTCATAGGTTACCTCCTTGCATTTAGTATCGGCATAACTCTTCTGCCTGGACTGGGCTATCTTGAGTCTGTCGCGAAACAACTTGACCTTCTCTTCCGAATCTCTGATCAAATCTGGTCCTAACAATTTACGGTCTCCAACTCCATCCCACATCAATGGTGTTCTACACCTCCTTCCGTACAATGCTTCTAAAGGGGCCATCTTCAAACTGGACTGATAGCTGTTGTTGTATGAGAACTCTGCGTACGGCAAATTATCATCCCAACTAGACCCATAGTCTAGCGCACAAGCTCTCAACATGTCCTCCAGAATCTGATTGACTCTCTCGGTCTGCCCATCTGTCTGCGGATGAAAGGCTATACTGAATTCTAGCCTGGTACCCAAAGTTACGTGTAACTGCTTCCAAAACTTCGAGGTAAACTGTGTTCCTCTATCTGATACGATGGTCCTCGGAACTCCATGCAGACATATGATCCTGGTCATATATATCTTTGCCAGCTTAGCACTTGTATAGGTTGTTTTCACGGGGATGAAGTGAGCTACCTTGGTCAAGCGATCAACTACTACCCATATGGAATCATAACCTAAACGCATCCTCGGTAAACCTGTGATGAAGTCCATGCCAAGTTTATCCCACTTCCAATCGGGTATCGGCAATGGCTGAAGTAATCCAGCTGGTTTCTGGTGTTCTGCCTTGACTCTGTGACATATGTCGCATACTGCTACATATTCCGCAATATCTTTCTTCATACCGGTCCACCAAAAACTTTCCTTCAAGTCCAAATACATCTTGGTGTTGCCTGGGTGTATCGAGTAAGGCGAATCGTGGGCCTCCTGAAGAATTAACTTCCTGATCTCTTGGTCATTGGGCACATATATACGCTGCTCAAACCATAAGGTTCCATGTTCATCCTCACGAAATCCTTCTGCCTTTCCTTGGTTCATTCTTTCCTTTATCTCTGCAATTCCTTTGTCCATCTTCTGGGCTTCTCGAATTCTTCCCAACAGAGTGGACTGAATTTCCATTGCAGCAACAAAACCTCTCGGAACTATCTCCAAATGGAGATCTCTAAGATCGTCGGCTAACTCCTGAGTTAATCCTCCTACTGTGAGAGTATTGACATAATTCTTACGGCTCAAAGCATCGGCCACGACATTGGCTTTCCCTGGGTGATAATGCAATCTCATGTCATAATCCTTTATGAGCTCCAACCATCTCCTCTGCCTGAGGTGCAACTCCTTCCGCGTGAAGATGTATTTCAAACTCTTGTTATCCGTGTAAACGTCACAACTATTACCGATAAGAAAATGTCTCCAGATCTTGAGCGCATGCACTACAGCTGCTAACTATAATTGTAAAACATTCCAAATTGAAAATTTGGGATGTTACAATCGCTTCTTTGGTCTCAGCTGATTTCTTTTCGACTGCAATCTCAACCTTCTTATTAACAGCAATCTCGACCTTCTTATCGACTGCAATCTCAACCTTCTTGTCGATGTTTATTTCGTTTAACCTCCATCTTTCCTTTCTCTCCTAGGCGTCCTCACGGTAGTAGTGCTTCCACGTGGCGTCGTCTTCGACGCCGTGCACGCGTCCATACGACGGCCGAGTGTCCACCGGGAGTCTTTTCAATACGTTCAAGGCCCTGTTGAAAGGGGTGTCCCACTTGGGCCTCGCCGACGCCTCAGATGGCAAGTCGCTTTCGGCCGCAATCGTGTGCTGCTCTTTCTGCAAAAGGAACGTGGATCATTTACAAATTTGACTAAACATGCAGTCAAATTGATCAGAAGCTAAAATTAGGGGGTAAATTAATAATTACCAGCAATCTCATGAACTCCCTCGTGACCGCGTCCGTTTTGAAAACCTTGTTGTCTGGGTCCCAACGATACCGGGCCCTAATGACGTCACGCTCCTGCGGGACAGTGAACTCCTCCAAGGGGTCTGGGATCCCCAGACTTTCGCGTTCCGCATCCTCCTTGTCCCATATGCGCCTCTTCCCCGAGTAACCACGGCTTCCGAGGCGGTGGTACCCCATGTTCCTTTCTTGAAGCCCCTTCATGTACTCCGACTTTTCTTTGGCATCTTCGGCGATGCAAGCCGCCTTGAATATTTCGAACTGCTCTTCCGTAATTGTCGGATTATCCTTTAAAATCTTGGAGTAGGGTTGCTTTTTGACAATGATCCGATGTTTCACCCTAACTTTCCAGGCAGACAACGCGTTTCTAAACTTGCCCATGGCTTTGTTGTTTATCTTCTTCATTGCCGGGTCTTGCCACGGTCTAGGATACTTGGATTCATCCCGGCCCGGGAACAAGAAACTCTAGTGCAGCTTCGTTAGGAGGAAGTGCTCCATATTCTGTATCTTCCTTAATTTTCCGTCATTGATGGTGGCGGTTTCCCATAGGATGCAGCCTATTTGATTGCCGTAGCACATGCGTGCTTCCTCAGGCTGTTTTGGCTCGAAATTGCCGGGGTCCACCTCCGTGACAACCAGTCTAGTAGTGCTGAGCTGGTTTGGGTGTCGTATCCTCTTCGATTGCGGTTCTGTACCGGCTAAATTGCCAGCATCGGTGCCGGTCTCAGCGCCGATGTCGGTGCCGGTGTCGGTGCCGGTGTCGGTGCCACCCTCGGATGTGACAGGGGGGTACATCAAATGTTGCTCATCCAGATAGTTAAAATAATTGTTTGCCGCCTCGTAGACGTCGCAATTACCAGAAGGCACTCCTTCATCGTTGTTAGCCATGTTTCCTACGCTTAAGAGGACGATGGCGGCGACGGAGGGCGCGTGCGGAGAGGAGGGCGACGGTGGCGATGGAGGGCGCGGGCGGAGAGGAGGGCGATGGCGGCTGTGTGAGGGGGATTTTCGGAATTGGGGGAAGAAGCGCGCGTGGAGAGGAGGTTAAGTGAACTTGCGGTAGCGCTGGTTTGGAACCAGCGCTATAGCTAAGTTAGCTATAGCGCTGGTTCCAAATCAGCACTACCGCTAAGTTAGCTACCACTATTACATTTCATTTTTATTTTTATCTTAGTTTTTCATTTTATTTTTGTTTTTGTTTTTCTCACTCTGAAAAACGACCGATATGCATGATGTGAAGGGCCATATATATTATATCATTTGACCGATAATAGTTAATTAAGTGGGTATACAAAATAGGAACATATATATAAATGATGGTTTGCTTCTTCTTCGTCACCGATAACGATTAAGTGCTTCGACGCTTTCCTTTCTGAGTGAGCTTCTTTCATTTCTTGTTTGCTGCCGAGTAATTGAGTCCCTCGTTATGACTTTTCCTTTTCCATGGAGTGTGATTTTTCTTAGGTAATGTAGTCTTGCTTCTTCTTTTGACATATGCTTCATCGTCATCGTCATCTTCCCTCATCGGGTCGCCATACTGGTCGTAGTCTTCCTCGTTAGCGACCCCGTCCATTGCGACGATGCTCCTTTTGCCTCTCCTCACGACAACACGGCTCGGATTGCTCGGGTCGGTTATGAAGAAGCATTGTGTCACGTGCTTAGCGTGTACCCATGGCTCGGTTTTGGCGATGACGTTAACGTTCACGGTAGCACTCTTCACGTTGGGTATAGACATGGTAGTGAAATACTTGTTTTCTCTGACGACGGCCTTAGCCCATCTGACACGGAACATCGTCGCACTGTGCAGTCCACTGTAGTCAAGCTCCTAGATCTCTTCAACCCTTTCGTAGAATCTTTCTGTTGCGCCATTGTCGCCGGTCATGAATTCCATCGTCACCCCTGGGTTCTGGTAATCACTGTTTATGTCTTTGGCCTCCATGTAAAACGTGTATCCGTTGATATCATATGCCTGATTGGTTTTGAGGTTGGCCGCAGGGCCATGTGCTAAGGCGTGTATGAGCAATCCGTCTTCACTGCCCTCTTCCGGGGGATTAGCAAGAACATGCTCTTTGAACCAACGCAAGAAAGTGGAGTTGTGCTCTCTAGTAACTTCGGCGTCCGTCTTGTGTAGCCCCTGGTCACGATACTTCTTTACGATGGTTTCTTTGTGCAGTTCCATGAAAGGATCTACCACGTCTAGGTGTTGTAGCACTACTAAGTTTGCTATGTCCAAGTCGTTGCGTCGACCCGAGTAGTCCACATGCAATTCCCTCCAACCGTTCGTGTGACCTCCTCCGAGCCTCCCAAGGTGCTTGTTGACGGGCAAACCAACAACAGGGTTTTCGTCGCTTAGATAATTCTCGCAGAAGGAGATGCACTCTTGGGTCAGATAGCCCTGCACGATGCTTCCATCCGGACGGGACATGTTACGAATGAATCCTTTGATGACCCCATTCATCCTCTCGAACGGCATAATGCTATGAAGGAATGCCGGCCCAAGGTCGATGATTTCGTTCACAATGTGGACACACAGATGCACCATGACGTCAACGAACGCGGGCCGGAAGTAAATCTCAAGATCATTTAGTATTACAATGATCTCTTCATGTAACCTTCAGAGCTGCTTCACACTGATCGACTTTTGAGAGATAACATCAAAAAAGTTGCACAAACCAATAAGCGTTTCACGGACGTGCTCGTCCATTATACCTCTAAGGGCAACCGGAAGGATCTGCGTCATCATCACGTGACAGTCATGAGACTTCATCCCGCTGAACCGTTTCTTCTTGGTGTCTAGAAATCTTCTTATCTTCCCATAGTAACCGGGACTAACTTTGATTCCCGTAAGGCACTTGAAGAATTGATCGATCTCCTTCAGACTTAAGGTGAAGCAATAAGGGGGACAATAATTCTCGTCCTTCTTGTTGACTTTTCTGCCCCTGTCCCCTGCCTCCGTCTCCATCTCCGTCTCCGTTGACATTTTATGGGGCGACATGTGCAGATCTGCCCTGATTTTCAAATCTTCCAAGTCTCTTCTTGCCTTCGGCCCATCCTTGGTCTTATCTGGCATGTTCATTAGTGTCGCAAGCAAGATCTCAAGGATATTCTTCGTGATATGCATTTGATCAAGGCAATGAGGCATGTCGAGTTTGGGCCAGTACGGCAAGTCCCAGAAAACATGCCTTGTTTTCCATACCTTCAGCAGGGGCTCCGGCGCCTTTTTCATCGTCTTTCCCGGCGCGGGGTACTATTCCCAGTTTTTCAACAACTCATCGATTTTGGCGCCGCTCCGTTTACGTGGAGGTCCTCAATGCTCAGCCTCACCATTGAATAGATCTCCACGTTTTCTCCACGGGTCGTCCTGCGCGAGCCATCTTCGATGCCCCATGTACACGATTTTTCCAGACCTGCCGTCTTTTGTTGACGTTAGCTGCTGAGACGTTGTATCATCCATGCACCGCGTGCATCCGCAATATCCGTGGCACACCTGTCCTGATACATATCCGTAACCGAGATAGTCGTGCACCATCGTCATCAGCATGGCTCTCATATAGAAATACTCGCCTTTACTGGCATCCCATGTCTTGGCCGGTGTTTTCCATAACGTGTCTAACTCCTCTTGAAGTAGCCCCAGATACAGATTAATATTATTTCCTGGTTGTCTTGGCCCTTGAATCAACATGCTCATGTGTATGTACCTTGACTTCATGCACAACCAGGGGGGGAGGTTGTACATCCATACAAACACGGGCCATGTGCTATGGTTGGTGTTCTGGTTGCCAAACGGATTCATGCCATTAGTACTCATGCCAAGCACGAAGTTCCTTGCATCATCTGCGAAATATCCATATTCCGCGTTGAATGCTCGCCACTGGCTAGCATCCGCGAGGTGTCTCAGCTTCGGATCATCTCCGTCGTCGGGCTTCACCCTCTCTGCGTGCCAGCACATGAGCTTTGCTTCCTTAGGATCTACGAAATAACGCTGCAGACGGGGAGTGATCGGTAATTACCATACAACTTTCTGAGGATATTTCTTCCCGGCCTTCTTGTATCGAGAAGCATTGCACACCGGACAGCTGGTTTTTCCCGCATGCTCCTTCGGATAAATAATGCAATCGTTGATGCATGCATGGTATCTAATGTGGGGCAGATCAAGAGGGCACACGATCTTCTTGGCCTCATTAATGCTAGTAGGACACAGGTTCCCCGAGGGAAGAACTTTATCATGTAGATACTTCAAATGCTCATCAAGGCTTGTGTCTCTCCATTTGTTTTTGGCCTTCGTCTTTAGAAGTTCGGGCGTGAAACTCAAGCGGGTCACCTCAGGATCGCAAAAATCATACAATGGAGTATTCGAGTCTACCTCCAGTTGCGCCAGCTTGGCCTCCTCTCTTGAAGCGGCTCTGTCGCTAGTCGTACTCTTACGAAGCAGGTCTTGAACATGAGGGTCCTGCACGACTGAACTTAGTCGCGTTGAAGACTGTGGCGTATCCGCCTCTTCTACGTCGTGTCCGGCCTCTTCTCTGCCATGTACGGCATCTTCTCCACCGTGTACGCCCTCTTCTCCTCCACCTTGTCCAGCGCCCTCAAACTATTCTTCGGGTCCATAATCGTTATTGTTTTCCATGTGGACATCCTCATCATCATCTTCAGTTATCCACCGAGTATAGCCATCCATGAAACCATACATGAGCAGGTGTGCCTTCAAACTGCCACGAGCAAAGCGGTCCAAGATGGTGATTAGTTTGCATCTTCTACACGGACATATAACCCCAGTCCGGTTATTTAAATACATGTCATGCACCGCGGATTGCAACCATCTTTCCACCACCCTTCCACTGACCTTCATGATTGCCTGCGCGGTATAATAAGAAAAAGAATTTTAATCATGCATGCATATATCAAAGTCATACAAAATTTCGACATGACCTTCCCTAAATATATGTCATATAGAGTTTGCCCGAAATTCGCCGAAACGGAAATAAATCAACATTTCAGCAAAACATAAGCAACTCATGTCAAGCACGATCCGACAAACACACATAGGCGGCGGCAACTCATGCCACACACACATATTCCCACCATCATAGCGCAAACACACATATTTCCATTAATTCTTGCAAAGCACAACTTTTTATTCACCTTTCCTCCCGAGAGAGGGTCGGGATCGATCGAGCCAACATTAACGTATATGGTAGATGGCCGGTACGGTGCCGCTATCTACCTAGCAAGGGATCGGAAGAAGTAGGACAAAGATGCATGGTAGATCTAGTTGGAAGGAGATGCTCTACCTAACTAGCTAGTGGAGAGGGAGGGAAAGCTAGCTAGTGAGACAAAATGCAAGAGAGATCGAGACCATAAGAGAGAAGGACGGAGAGACAAATGATCAAGTGAGGGCAAGAAGCCATTAATGGAGCTCATTAATTAAGGAGATAGTGGATGTGAGCATTAATGGGGAGAGAAGAGAGGTAGGAGAAGGAAGAACTAAGTGAGGGAGGTAGAGGAGGGAGAGGGGAGGGGGAGGGGTGGGAGAGGAAAAGATGGCTGCTATGAGTAGCAGTAGCGCTGGAGAAGAAACGCGCTACTGCTAAGCGCCATAGCAGTAGCGCTGGTCTGGGCACCGACGCTGCTGCTAATTGGGGCCCACCTGCTGGCAACGTACAACCATAGCAGTAGCGGTGGGCCACCGACACGCGCTACTGCTAGGGAATTAGTAGTAGCGCCGGTTTCGGACAACCGCTACCACTACTGGTAGCCCCTGGCTGTGGCGACGGGACCACTTAGCAGTAGCGGTGGTCCGGTGGCCCGCGCTACTGCTACTTTTGTACTTGTAGCGCTTGTCGACCGCCAGCGCTACTAGTACATAGAAGTAGCGCTTTGCCTCTTTCCAGCGCTACTGCTAAAATCCTACCTATAGGCTTTCTCCTAGTAGTGTGTTGCTGTATATATGCTTAACTAGCGTTCAAGTTTTCAGCATAAATCATAAATAAACACAGCCATGATAATAATTTAGCAATCATAATAACTCATGAAAATACATAACCAGCTAGCGAGCAATAATAAAGTATCTCACATGTCAAAAATTTGTCAAAACAATCATAATATAATATGATGACATGGTATCTCACTAGCCCTTTCTGAGACCGCAAAACATAAATGCAGAGCACCACCGAGGTTCAAGCAGCGACTAAACATTATAATTCAGGGTAGAAAAGATCTAGTCATTCTCCCATCCAAAATTAACTAGACTTAATGCATAAAAATGATATTAGTGCTATCTAGTCTGGTGCTTTAAGTAAGAGGATGATGACTCAAAAGTAAATAACATGAAAGGCCCTTCACAGAGGGAAGCATTTGCAGAGGTGCCAGAGCTCAGAGTTTTTTAAACAGTCAAGAATATTATTTTGAGTGGTGTGCTTTTACTGTCAACATCACAATAGAGTTTTCGATATCTTCCATGCTAAACAAATTATTGGCGGTTCCCAAACATAAATATAAACTTTACTCCTTTCCACCATCGATACACAAACCATGGCTGACCGAATCCACGGGTGCCTGCCGACATGCCAACTGTCCCAGGTGTTTGTTTAATTTAGTTTTGATTATACAGGACTGGGCATCCTTGTTTTACCAGCCTCTCTCATGAATTGATAGGTGAATAAACACCCATCATGAGAATAACTTGCTTAAAATGGAAGATATCGACCGCTCCAGCGCTCCATGAGTGGTATGAGTACACAAAAGGATGTTTGTTTGAATATTTAGAGGTGGCACATGCAAATTTACTTGGAACGGTAGGGTAATACCGCATATTGGTAGGTATGATGGACTTGTGTGGAACAACTTGGGTTTATGAGTTTGGATGCACAAGCAGCATTCCCGCTTAGTACATGTGAAAGCTAGCAATAGGTTGGGAAGCGACCAACTAGAGAGCAAAAACTGTCATAGTCATGCATTACGAATAATTAACATTGAACATTAGCATGAGTAGGATATGAACACTCTGAATTTAAACATCATGAAGGCTGCATTGGTTTTGAATCAATTACATGTTTGCACATGGGCCAAGTCAAGCCGCTCAAATCACTCAGAGGGAACATACCATATCAATCATACTACATCATAACCATTTTAATGCATGTGGACACACAAGATAAATCATTCTTCACTCCTAGCTATTTAAGCATGGCATGAGAAACTATAATCTCTAATTGTCATCATAAACATGTTCACTCATGATATACTGAATCAGGATCGAACGAGCTAAATATATTTACAAAAAACGGAAAACAAGGAGAGTTCATACTAGCTTCTTTTACCACAATCACTTCATCAAATATCTTCATTATTGCCTTTCACTTGCATGACCGAATGATGTGATAATAATAATAGTGCAAGTGTGCCATGGACTAAGATGGAATCCGCGAACATTTATACAAAGGAGTAGACAAGGTAATGTGGGCTCACGGTTAGATCATCATTAATGCATATGAGAGCCACTCAACATTTTCATCGTGGTCTTCTCCTTTTGACGATTCAAAGAAAAGAAAAGAAGTTCAGAGAAACACACTGGAATATTTTTAGAGTTTTTGATTTTTTTCTTGAAGAAAGCAAAATAATAAAAGAAAAATAAAAACGAGAAAAACTATTTACACGGGAAAGCTCCCAACAAGCAAGGAAATCTTTTTGGGTTTTCTTTTAATTTTACTAACTAATTAAACGGGAAGAGAAAACCGAAAATAAACGAGAAATGTTTTTGGATTTTTCAAAGTTTTTCAAACTCACAAGAAGAACGGGAGAAAAATTAAACTAACATGGATATACAATGAAAGAAGATGAGCACCACAATTGATATGAAATGTGTGAACATTAATGTAATGTCGGTGAGAAATACGTACCCCCCCAAGCTTAGGCTCTTGCCTAGCTTGGTGATCACCACTGCTGGTCTGAATAGTAGTTGTAATGGTAGCTTGTGGATGCGTTCCGCGCTGCCTCCTCAGCCAAGCGTGCGAACTCTATTGCAACTTTGTGCTCTCGCACCTCGTCCTCAAGAATATAATATCTTTGTTTGTTCTGAAAATCAAAGAGAGAAGGTGCAGGCAACGAGACATAGATAGGATTATATTTGTTAAATATCAAGTTGTACTCGTAACCTTGAGGTTTGTTTTTAATAAATCCATGGTGCCGCAGGGTTTCAAAGTCTAAATATTTTTCAGGCACCACAGGGTCGTAAGGTTGATGTGAAACATTCAACCTTGCAGCTAAGCGAGAAGCATAAATTCCTCCATACAAGTCACCACTTCTAGAGTTAGAATGCAGCCTACGGGCAACAATTGCACCGAGGTTGTAACGTCTTTCCCTAGTTACAACAGTGTGGATAAGGCTCAAATCAGGAGCGCACAATGCAATGAATCTTGTTTGCCTACTACGCATTTCCCATTATATAGTGCAAAGTAGCGAATGGAAGGAAAATGGATGCTATTTATTCTAGCCTGTGTCATTCCTCTATCCTCTCCTATGCAAAGGCTCTCAAGAAACATATTATAATCAGTTGTTTGTGGTTTTTCTAGCAAGCCCCAAGATGGGAGTTTGCATGCGTCACAAAATTCTTCAAAAGATAGACTATAGGAATTATCATAGAGATTAAACAGCATGCTAGAAGTATGAGGACGATATCGGAATCCACATGTGAATGAGCTAGTAAGATTATATCGTTGGATACACTTATCTACGAGAAAACCTTCGAGGCCGGTATTGTAAATGTATTGATCAAACTCTTACTTAATTCATGCTCCTCTCATGAATTCTTCGCATGGCTCACAACATGATTTAGCGTCGGACATGACTATCAAGCTTGTCCAAGGTTCAACATAAGCTTGCCGCACCGAGCCCTCACTTGATGATTCTCCCGAAGAACGCTGTTGGGGATATAACCCCACGATATGACCCGCCCTATTAGGCCGGGTCAACTTCATGGCGGCTTGTTGACAAGATTCAAGGTGGGCTACGATACTGAAGAGCAAGACTGGCAAGGCGGCTCACCAAGTAAGCCGGCTAGAGGCCAAGTACTAAAAGATGGCGACTCAAGGCCCACGAGGTGAGAAGTCGCCGTGAGTTTCCTTGCTTGGAAGGCAAGGCTTGTTAGAGACATATTAGGTCACGAATTGTAACATGACTCGGACTCTTGTAAGTCCCAGGGTCTCGACCTGTGTATAAAGGCGAGTCCGTGAGGCCGATAGACTTAAGTTACAATCGATCAATAGCTAGGTTAAGCGAATCCGCTCCCTTGTAATTGATCATCCAGCAATACACACAAAGCAGGATGTAGGCTTTTACCTCGCTCAGAGGGGCCGAACCTAGGTAAACCCGTGTCTCTCGATTCCGATCAACCCCGACAAGCTAATCACCTAGTCGTGATGGCCTCATGTCTAAGTCCTCACACTATGACATCTGCCGTGACAAAACCACGACAGTTGGCGCCCAGCGTGGGGGTAGCGGACGGTGGTTTAGAGTTCTTGAAGGGCTCACTCTCGGGGATCGAGGGATACGCCGTTGGCAAGATGACGAAGAGTCGCCACAGCAAGCTCTACATCGACGACGCCGGCTGGGGTCCTGAGGCCGACTCAATCGAGTACGGGTACCGGGTCCCCTTGGCAAGATTCATATCTTCATCGGCAAAATCGGTGGAACAGGGCCCGAGCCGGACATCTGCGCCGACCTCATTGAGTCGGCTCAGTGCGCGCAACCCGCCCGGATTCAAGCCGGCCAGAAGCATGTCTCTGTTGGTTTTGTGCAGGGCGCAGAACTTGAAGAAAACTCCGTGTCTGGGGGAGAGACGCTCGTTGACTCAGATGATGAGTCCTCGACCGGAGAGACAGAGTCAGTTTATCAACTTGAAGATGGCAGGCTTGGGGGCTGGTCCGATGGCAACAGTATTCCGGACCTTTACGAGCCGCCATACCGAGCCGCCATATTCATGGCTGGGACGATGCCGGATCTCCAATCTACGACGGCTGGAGCGACAGCAACAGTTAACCCATCAGCATCGGCTTCTTGGGGGTCTGGTTCGGTCAGGCCGCCAGCTCAAGTTCTGTTTGAGCTGATGGCTACCCTGACAACCTTACTGGGGACTGAGGTCACTGTGGAAAATCAGGCAGAGCGCAATACGGAGATCTCCAAGATACGGGAGCAGATGACCAAAGCCCAGGAAGATGTTACGCTAAGAACACCCGGACAATTGCATTGCAAGCCCAGATCAATGCAGAAGCATGGCGGATCAGCCTAGATCAAAGCGCATCCGATGCGGTCCTGCGGAGGAGGCACCAGAGCCGTTTACCCTTAGTCTATGATCCCAAGCGTTTGTTCAACTCTCCCGGAGCAGGCCCAAGTACTCCAGGAGCGCCAGCTATACCCCTGTTGGCTTCAGAGATACCTAGGGGTAGGGTGGCGGCTCAACCTCACCAGCTAGAGCCGACACGGAGGGAACATCCAGGCCAAAACCCGCCCCACGTTCAGACGACGCCGCAACGCTTTGTGATGCCACCGGGACACTTTTCCAACCCGGTGGATAACATGGTGGCAGCGGCAACCCGACTCACCGCACTCCCAATTGATGGTGAGTCGCCGATGGCGGTTGAATCCTGGAACACCATTGAACTGTTACAAACAGTGATTGCCCACCAAGCTAACTATTCATACAACCGGCAACATGTGCATTCAATTGCTTTGCCAAGTCATAGTTACAGCCGACACGTAGAGTAGCTAGCTGTGTCTAGCAGCGAGCGGCGTCGTACGGATGCTCAAGCAATCGCGAATGAGGTGAGGACCCGTCAGGAAGCAGAAGCAGCGAACTAGGGGGCTGGTCAGCCGCCCCCGGTGATTCCTCCACTTTCGGTAGCTGCCGGGTCAAGCGTTAGAACAATCGGAGTTCTGTGCCTTGTACCGGCTCTACGTGGTGAGCGCATGCCTAAAGATTTTAAGGGACCTCGTAAGGTACCAAACTATACGGCGGATCTCGAGCCGGCGGCTTGGATTGAGAGTTACGAGCTGGCTATAGACATGTTGGAGGTTAGCGATGCAGTTTGTGCTAAGTATTTTACTATGATGTTGGAGGGGATGGCTCGAACATGGTTGAAGAACCTGCCCCCCCAATTCCATCAACACCTGGGCAGAATTGAAGGAACGATTCATCAAGAATTTTTAGGGGACTTGTAAGTAGCCTATGACGATTGTGGACTTGGAGCATTGTGTGTAGCGTGAGGATGAGTCGGCCCATCATTGGGCCCGCCGGGTCGCTGCCATTATCCATTCCTCAGATAACATCATGGCGGCTCAAGCTGTGTTGATTCTGGAGAAGAACTATCACTTCCAGCCTCTTAAGCAAAAGTTAGGGTGGCTTAATCGTAAGTGCCATGATATGGGCAATCTCATGGATGCCCTTACCAGGTATGCCGACTCAGATGGCACAAAGGATCCTAATTCAGACGATGACACGTATGGAAAGGGCAAGGAAAATGCTGGCGGTAAGAATCAGCAACAGAACGCCCCAGTGCATAATAATAACAACCAGGGTAATGGTGGAAAGCGCAAGTTCTTAGATGGCGGGTCAGATTTTGTGGCCAACACCAATGCCGGGTTCAAAAATCAGTGTGGCAATGGCAAGCAGCCATATGCCGGAGGGAAGCCCAGAAATTATGAGGAGGCTCTTAATGGGCCATGTCCGAAGCACAGTTATCCTAACAAGCCATCCACTCATGCTTGGAAGGATTGTCATATCATGTGAGAGTTCAGGAACCAGGCGTTTCAACATCATAGCAATGGCAATGGGCCGCTAGGCGGGTCAGGTTCTGGAGGATTCCAGGGAGCCGGGTTTGGCAATGGCGGCTCTGGCTCTGGCTATCAGGGCCAAGGGAGCCATGGTGGTCATAATCAATAGTCTGATCAGGGTAATCATCAGCAGCACAATCATTCAGGATATCAGAGTAATCCCAAGCAACTGAATGGTGGCCAATACCATGTGTTTACTATGGGCACTTGCAAGCGTGACCAGAAGGTTAGTAAAAGGGCGATTCACATGGTTGAGCCGGCGATGCCGCAATATTTGAATTGGTCTGAGCACACGATCACTTGGAGCCGGGCGGATCACCCACCCCGTGTGGATAATCCGGGTCATCTAGCCCTGGTGGTAGCCCCTCAAGTGGGCGGTTAAATTTTTACTAAGGTACTTATGGATGGTGGCAGCAGCATCAACATATTGTACCATGACACTTTTCAGCGGATGAATTTGACAGAGAATGGTCTTAGGCCGTCCTCTACTGTTTTTCATGGAGTCATGACCGGCAAGTCGGCTTATCATGTGGGAAAGATTGCGCTGGAGGTGGCTTTTTGCGACGAATTTAACTACAGGGCAAAGACATTGTGGTTTAAGGTAGTTAAGATCAAGAGCCCTTATCACGCCCTCGTTGGGCGGCTGGCTTATGCTCGTTTCATGGCCCGACCCTGCTATATTTACCTCAAGCTCAAGATGCCGGGTCCAAAAGGTACCATAGTTGTGAATGGCAGCAGAAAAATGGCCAAGAGTGCGAAGAAGGAGATGCGGCCTATGCTGAGTTAGCTTGTGCTTCTGAGGAACTCAAGTTCTATCAAGACAATGTTGACCCGGCTAATATGACATCCCTCAAGAAGCCCACCACTGAGAAGGACCCTCCCATCAAGTTCCAATCGGCTAAAGACACTAAGCAAGTTGATTTTGTCCCTGGCGACTCTTCTCAGTAGTACTCCAAATAGGAAAGCGCGCTCATCGAGTTCATCCGTGAGAATCGGGACATCTTTGCATGGAAACCTTCTGACATGCCAGGTGCACCGAGAGAACTCGCTGAGCACCAACTTAATGTGGATCCTAAGATGAAGCCAGTCAAGCAATTCCTCCGTCATTTTAACGAGGAGAGGCGTAAGGCCATTGGAGAAGAAATGGTCCAGCTCCTAGCTGCTGGGTTCATAGTGGAAGTTTTTCACCCTCGGTGGTTGGCTAACCCAGTGCTTGTGCTTAAGAAGAATGGCACATGGCGTATGTGTGTGTGGATTATACCGATCTCAATAAGGCTTGCCCGGCTGATCCCTTTGCACGCCCCCGTATTGACTAGATCATTGATGCAATGGTGGGTTGTGAGCGTCTGTGCTTCCTGGATGCTTATTTTGGTTATCATCAGATAAAGATGACAGTTGCAGACCAGGAGAAAACAACTTTTATCACGCCCTTTGGAGCTTTTTGTTATGTGTCTATGCCTTTTGGACTCAAGAGTGCTCAGGCGACTTACCAACGCTGTGTTCAGAATTGCCTCCATTGGCAGATTGGACGCAATGTTCATGCTTATGTTGATGACATTGTAGTCAAATCAAGGAAGAAGGAAACCTTGCTTGAGGATTTGAAGGAAACCTTTGACAATCTCTGGGTGTACAAGATGATGCTTAACCCGGCCAAGTGTGTTTTTGGGGTACCTGCAGGAAAGCTGCTAGGATTTCTGGTTTCAGAGAGGGGCATTGAAGCTAACCCGGACAAGATTAAGGCTATCAGTTCTTTGTCAAACCTGGCCTGTATCAATTATGTATAGCGTCTGGCGATCGCATTGCAGCCCTGAGCTGGTTCATAAGCCGCCTGGGGGAAAAGGCGATCCCGCTATACCATATGATGAAAAAGACTGATAACTTTGTCTGGAGTGATGCTGCTAATGAGGCCTTCGAGGCACTTAATATAAGAGGCAGTTGGCTGAGCCGCCCATTTTTTGGCGGCTCCGATCGACAAAGATCCTATGCTCCTGTACGTGGCGGCTAATAATCGGGTCATTAGTGTGGAAGTTGTCGTGGAACACCAGGAGGCAGGGAAGGAATACCCAGTCGAACGGCCGGTTTATTACATCAGTGAAGTTTTATCAGAATCCAAGCAGAGATATCCACATTGGCAGAAGTTGGTGTTTGGAGCGTTCATGGCTAGTCATTAATTTAAACAGTACTTCCTTGGGCACCCAATCACTGTGGTCAGTTCAGCTCCTCTGGGAGATATCATTCAAAACAGAGAAGCTACATGCCGGGTTGCTAAGTGGGCAACTGAGCTTGGGCCGCACCACTTGAAATATGTGCCTAGGACTGCTATCAAGTCTCAAGCCTTGGTAGATTTCGTTAATGACTATACAGAGCTACAACAACCCAAGGAAAAACCAGATAATACATACTGGACGATACAGTTTGACGGATCCAGACAGCCGGAAGGCTCGGGGGTTGGAGTTGTTTTATCTTCCCAAGAGGTGACAAGTTTTGTTTTGTCCTATGGCTTATGTTTCCCTGTAGTAATAATGTAGCTGAGTATGAGGCTTTGCTACATGGGCTCCGCATGGCTAAGGAAATGAACTTAAGCCGGGTCAGGTGCTTAGGCGACTCAGACCTCGTTGCACAGCATGTTTCACGGACGTGGGACTCTAAAGACCCGCTCATGGCGGCTTATCGTCAGGCAGTGACTAACATTGCTGGTCACTTTAAAGGATATTAGGTGGATCACATAGACCGGCGGCTTAATGAGGCTGCTGATGCTTTATCTCAGCTAGGTTCTCAGCGTAAGCCGGTTCCCCCCAATGTATTCCTAGATGTGTTGCATAACCCTTCTGTTAAGTTACCTTTAGAGGAAGATTTGGCTATCCCAGACCCGGAAGGACAGTTGGTGGCGGCTTTACGCGCAACTCCAGATTGGACAGTACCTTATCTAGCGTATTTAACCTGGGGTGAGCTTCCAGAGGAGGAACTTCTGGCCCGACAGATCATCAGACGACCTAAATCCATGACTATCATTAATGGCGAGTTGCATTGATGCAGTGTCACTGGCGTGTTTCAGCGTTGTGTTTCCCCGATGAGGGCAGGGAGATTCTGCAGGAAGTTCATGCAGGAGATTGTGGTCATCACACCGGGTCACGATCTTTGGTGGCCAAGGCCTTCAGACACGGGTTTTTCTGGTTATCTGCTCATGCTGACGAGGAAGATATTGTTCGCAAGTGTGATGGTTGTTAGAAATTTGCATGTCAAGCTCATGTGCCGGCTCAAGAATTGTGGATGATCCGAATAACTTGGCTGTTCATGGTCTGGGGGACTTGATATGGTTGTGCCATTCAATAGGTCTAAGGATAAAAAGACTCATCTTCTGGTGGCAGTTGATAAATTCACCAAGTGGGTTGAAGCAGATCCTGTTAGCAATTGTGAGGCGGCCACTGCAGTTCAGTTTGTGAAAAAGTCGATCTTTCGTTTTGGTTATCCTCATAGCATCATCACTGATAATGGGACTAATCTATCTAAAGGAGCTATGGGAAAGTTCTGTCAGAAGGAGCATATCCGGCTTGATGTTTCGTCTGTGGCTCATCCACAATCCAATGGCCAGGCAGAGCGAGCTAACCAGGAAATATTACGAGGGATCAAACCCTGACTCATGGTTCCTTTGGAGCGTACTCCGGGTTGTTGGGTTGAAGAGCTTTCTGCAGTTCTCTGGAGCATAAGGACTACCCCAACAGATCAATGGGTTACACGCCGTTCTTTATGGTTTACGGCGCAGAGGCGGTTCTTCCAAGTGATATATGTCATGACTCGCCCCGAGTGGCGGCTTATGTTGAGACGGACAACGAGACAGCTTGACAAAATTCTCTGGATGCCTTGGAGGCGGAACGTGATCTTGCGGCGGCTCGCTCTGCAATTTATCAACAAGACCTTCGTCGGCATCACAGTCGAAGAATTCGCAGCCGCAGTTTCCAAGAGGGCAACTTAGTGCTCCGTTTGATTGAAGATCCGGTAGGCATGCATAATCTTTCACCTCCATGGGAAGGGCCCTTTGTGGTTAGCAAAAATCTCAATAATGGGTCATATTATCTCATTGATATACGCGACACAAAAAGTCACACACTTCTGAGGAGGAGACCAATAGGCCTTGGAACATTGCTCATCTTCGGCCTTACTACACTTAAGCCGCCGGCTTCAAACATTGTACATACTTACATCATGTATATACTTTTTATGATCAAGCAAAATAAAACCGGCATCCCCGCAAGTCGGGGCCTCTATTGTTTCATCTCATATATTGTGCATGAGCTTTTATTAACTGATCATTGGTCACTTGGGGGCTTCCAACTCATTGAGCTTAGCTTTCTCACCCTTTTGACCCAGCGAAACGCAACAACATATTGGGCACTTGGGGGCTTCCACCTCATCGAGTTTAGCTTTCTCACCCTTTTGACCTGCCGAAACGCCACAACATATTGGGCACTTGGGGGCTTCCAACTCATCAAGTTTAGCTTTCTCACTCTTTTGACCCAGCGAAACGCCACAACATATTGGGCACTTGGGGGCTTCCAACTCATCAAGTTTAGCTTTCTCACCCTCTTGACCCAGCAACTATTCCACAATACATTGGTTACTTGGGGGCTTCCAACTCATTGAGTTTAGCTTTCTCACCCTCTTAACCCGGCAAAACAAACGCCAAAATTTATTGGTTTAAACTGCCTGTTTGCAAGATGCTACTCCGAAAAGGTGACCCCGTGTAATCTCGATAAGTCAATCCATATGGACCTTGAACTTATCCAAGTTAAAACACCGGCTTGGTTCATGTGAGGGCCGGCTTACAGAAAGCAAGGATAAACCAATGCTATCATGCCAGCTTCATTGAAGCAAGACTTGAGCCTCGAAAGACAGTCCTTCTATCGAGCCTCGAAAGCCACTCATAATTTCTTCCACACATATGGGGATATTGCTTATTTCTGTTTTTTCAGGAATCTTTTTTCAATCTAAAAATTTCTGGGTCAAAAAGAGCTTCGGATTATTTATGCTCGTCAATGAGTTTTACTTCGACCATGAGTCGCCAGAGTATTAATCTCAGAACTCTTTTTAATGACTATAAGTCGCCGGTCGATGACTCACC
Organism: Elymus sibiricus; assembly: GCA_039707655.1. Classification (NCBI taxonomy): domain Eukaryota; kingdom Viridiplantae; phylum Streptophyta; class Magnoliopsida; order Poales; family Poaceae; genus Elymus; species Elymus sibiricus. The sequence goes on from CM077663.1 coordinate 209,250,461, forward strand.
GGATATTTCTACTTCAAATGTTATTTGGTAGAATTTGTCTTGCAGGTATATTTTCTGCACATACATGTTGCTACATGCGATGTATCAAAACACACGTGCACACAATAGGCTATACGGCTTTAAAGCAAAAGGCGAGTTAACAGACTTGTTGATCGGCGAATCCTTCGTCATTGGAGCAAAAGTTTAAAACGTGCACGAAGGCACGGTACAACTAAACCAGCTGTTTACTTAAAGCTATTTCAAATCAAGTTTTTAGCACGAATTACTCCTGTAATTCGGCTTCTGAGCCAGCCGGGTTAGATCCATCCGGGTTAGCTCCGGGCTGGTTTCCAGCACAAGATTTTGCCGGGTTATCCTGTGCTGACTCCTCTGTGTCTTGGATCTGAAGGTTGTCCACATCCCAATTGACATTTATTAAAGCTTGGAAAATGGCTTCTTCATTCAAGATGGGGGATGGGTCAACATCAGGGGCAAAAGTATGCTTACGATGTCGAGGAGTTAAATCTACGGCTTTGAAAGATGGCGGCGGAACTTGAGAATTGCTATCATCATAAGCCACCTGATACTTCTTCATCTCCATCCCTGCAACTAGTTGGCTAGCCAGTACTCGAGACGCCTGTCGGTGTCGAAACCGGCGGATCTCAGGTAGGGGGCCCCGAGCTGTGAGATTAGGATCAATGGTAACGAGAGACGAAGGGGACAAGGTTTTACCCAGGTTCGGGCCCTCCTATGGAGGTAATACCCTACGTCCTGCTTGATTATATTGATTGTATGGGGATTACAGAGTTGATCTACCACGAGATCGTATGACTAAAACCCTAGATGAGTTCTGTTGTCCTACAACCTAAAACCCTCCAGCTTATAAAGACGCCAGGGGTCCCTAGGGTTTACACATGGTCGGTTACACGTCGAAGGGATAAACATGCCTATTCACTACTCCAAACGTGGAGGACAAGCCATGATTCTCGAAGCTTCCTTCTTGGAGATGAGGTCTTCAATTCTTCCAGTATTCGGCAAGTGGCCCATACAGTCCGGCCCATAAGACATAGGCCGGCCTCCCGAGGACCCCCTAAACCAGGACTTCCTCAGTAGCCCCCGAACTAGCCTCCAACGCCAAGGGTCCAGGCTCCAGCTGCTTCGAGTGATCAGAGTCTTCGGCTTGCGAGGCGAGTTCCTATCTCCAAACAGTGATCGGCCCGGGATATAGTTCGGCCTCCGTCGACGTGTAATTTTTCCGATCATAGATCGTCCGTATACCATGAGTAATTCGGCTTTAAAGGCCAAACGTCAGAGAACCAATAGTGTTTTCTGACAACTTTTCAGATGAAAGGCCACGGCCCACCACGACCTCTAAACCAGTCGTGAAGACTCAATTCGCGGTTCGAGGCCGTTTCCACCAGCACGATCCACTAATGCATAGATCGTGCCCCGTTTTACACGGGATATGTTTAATCATACGCATATAACGGCATGCACGCCTTGGGAAGCGGAGAGATTCACGGCTTCGTGAAGGGAGGCTAACCAGCAGCAAGCCTCAATAAAAGGGGAAGAAAACCCCAAGGCATATCCGCACCCTCCCATTCGCATCCCAGCTTCCCCAATCTTCCGAGCTTACCGAGCCCAGATCTAGGTCTTCCATTCTTCCCCCTCCGAGCTTAGCCATGGCCAGCTCCGGCTCCAACGGCAAGTGGGAGGCATCCACGGTCACAGACCAGGACATCCGGGATCTCAAGGACGCCGGCTACCTCCTCGCCAATGTCTTCCACCGCGCTGCAGAGGAGGGCCAGGTGATCCCCACCCCTAAACAAGGCGAGAGGGTGGTCTTTGTCCCTCACTTCATCCGGGGACTGAGCTTCCCGCTCCACCCCTTCGTGAGGGGCCTCATGTTCTTCTACGGCCTCGACTTCCACGACCTCCCACCGAACTCTTTCATGCATATATCGGCCTTCATCATAGTCTGTGAAGCTTTCCTGCGAGTCGAGCCACACTTCGGACTGTGGCTCAAGATCTTCAACATCAAGCCGAAGTGTGCCGCTGGCGCTCACACGGCTTGCGGCGGGGCAGTCATCGGCAAGCTTCCGCGTGCAGTGTGGCCATCTGGCACCTTCATCGACACTATCAAGACTTGGCAAAAAGAGTGGTTTTACATCACCGAGCCAAAGGAGGAGGGCGGAACTGTTCCTGCCGAATTCAGATCTGGCCCCCCGACCAGACTGAGGTCATGGGCCCGAAAGGGCCTTGACTGGGGGTCGGACACAGAGGTGGAGGACCTGCAGAGGGGCACCGCCTCCTTGATCAAGGAAGGAGTCGGCCTGACCAACGTGGTCCAGGTTATGCTTCGGCGGCGCATCCTCCCCTGCCAGCGCCGGAGCTCTCCTATGTGGAATTATCGGACTGACGACGATCCTACAGTTCGTCAACTCTTCCGTACCACGCGGGAGAAGCTATGGAAGGCGTTGTTCAAGGCGCAAGAGAACTGGCCGGGCAAGAAGGAGGACAAGGGCTTGAGCGCCATCAAGCCCGCACCCGAGGTATAGTATAGTTTTACCTGATCGGGTCTATTTTCCTAAAGATAGTATAAGCATTTTCCGATCACCTTTCACAGGAATGGTTGAGCAAAGCCACGGGCATCAAGTGTCCGGCTCCACAGCCCGAAGACCCTAAGTCTCCGCTGCTGCTGGAAATGCTCATCGTGGCGCCTTACAAGGCGCCAGAAAAGAAGGAGAAGAAGAAGCCAGGCCGAACAGGCCTGCGCATCAGGGACCAGCCGGAGGCTGCGTCCGAAGAAACCCACGCCTCCTCGAATCAAGAGGAGGAGCATGGGGGTGAGGAGGGAGGCGATTCCCCCCTCGCAGGAAAGAGGGCGGCGTCATCGGACGCCCCGGAGGACTTAGACCCCCCCGCCCTGAAGAAAGCGCGCCGGACACAGGTTATCTCGTCCGACGACAACTCGGACTCGGATACTGAGTCCGAGGACTTCGAGAGGGCGCCGTGAAGGAACCTCAGGGTCAAGCCCCCACCTCGAAGGTACATATCCGAAGACCTTTCCGAGTTATTAGTGCTAAGTTTTGAATATTATTAATCATGTGAGCGCCTTTGTGACTTGCAGCCCACCACAAGTTCTCCCCACCGATCAGGCTTCAGATGGGGAGACCCCGCCTGCCGAGCTAGCGGAGAGCGGGACCACGTCGCACCCTTCTCCTCCGGGCGTCGCAAAGGATGCCTCGGAGGTGTCCTCCCAACAGGCTCCTTTGGAGCCGAACACTGGAGGCGGGGGCGACGACGTTATGGCCGAGGCCAACACCTCGGCCGCCGAAGACCCGGGAGAGAGGCCCCTCCCGGATACTGAGGAGGCCGGACGAGAAGATGTCCAGTCGCCTCCAAGGCGGTCTCCGGAGCGTACCATGCCTCCGGAGGCACCGATTCAATCTCCGGTCGGAGATCAGATCAATCGATCCCCAGCGGCGCCACCGACCAATGGGTGGCCGGCTATGGGGGAGGCTCTATCAAGCGCCTCCATCTCCGGGGAACACCACACTCTTATGGGTGCGGTATTACAGAGCATCCTGTCCGTTGACCACGGACTGAAGGAGGCCTTCAATGGTCTCCTAACGGGCTTCCAGGTAAGCCATGTAATGCTCTATCTTGTGAAATATTATTTTCTAGAAGTTATGATTATATACATGGCAGCCCCCGAGCCCCAGGTGAGTTTGGAAAAAACTTACCTGGGGGTCAAATCATAGATCCTTATCCGAACTATGTATAGGACAATATATGTTCGGATCGTTCTGTCAGCCCTTAAGAGGACCGTACACAGGATCATTTTAGTGACAGTTCAGAGGTTGTAAACTCCTGTAACGTTATATGATGTTGTTTGTTACAGGCTTCGTCGACGGCAGCGGCCAATAACGCTGCCTAGCTAGAAGAGCTAAATCGGAAGCTCAAGAGCTCCGTAGACGAGCTTGACGCTCTAAACAAGAGATTCGACGAGGCGCAAGGTAAGTCGAATTAGAGTAAAAAACTCTTTTGTTATCGTACTGTCAATGCAGTGTTGTTTGATATGCTTAATGCTTGTGCAGCCTCAGCGAAATAGATTGAGAAGCTCAAGATCGAACTTGAGAAGGCCAAGCAGGAGGCTGCGGTGGAGAAGGCGGCTGCCAAAGAAGCAGCTACCGCGCTATCCACCCTAAGAGCCACCAGCGACAAGCACGAGGCTCGGGTGGAGGAAATCCAGCAGGAGCTCAAAGACGTTGGGCGGAAGCACGAGGATCTGGAGCGGAAGGGCAAGGAGCAGGCCGCCGAACTATCCACCCTGAAAACCAATCTCCAAAAGGAGCGGGTAGATAGGCGGTCATTTGAAGAGGAGCTCCGCCAAGCCAAAGCTACCCTGGATGGTAAGGCGTATTCATTGCAGTGTATCGTCGGGGACAGCAAGTTCGAGTTGCTTACCCAAGTATGGCGTTCCTCAGGCACCTGCTCGGACCTCCAGAAGGATTTAGCGGACGCGAAGCAGTTCTATGCTTCGCGGGGAGAAGGAGATGAAGCTCGGCTATTCTGGGCGCAATTCGAAGCCCCCGAGGGTTCTCCTCTCCTTGTGGAGCGGCTGAAGAAGCTGATGGAGCTACACCGGATGGCGGAACCGGCCATGAAGGATCTCTGTATCCGGCTATGGCCCAATGAGCCACTGCTGGGCAGTTACTTCGGCCTGGTGCAGAAGCTGAGCGACACCACTCCTCGGATCGACGCCTTGAGGCGGTCTTCCTGCATCGAGGGGGCTAGGATGACCTTCGCGAAGGACAAGGTGCACTGGCCGGGGCTAGATCCGATGAAGGTAGCCACAGCTCCTCCGCCTCCCGGAAAGGGTCATAGGCGCCCCGAGCTGTACTTCTCTGGAGTTATGGAGGGTGCTCGGGCCATAGAATCACAGTGTACGAGAGAGAATGAGTATGAATAGATTGTTGTACTATGTCCGAAGACTTGTCAGCGTGTATGTATTTAAAATGCATGGTTTATCATGACTTATATGTTTTGCATCCTTTATAACTCCTTTGTGGCCGTTAACCCTGAAAGCTGCGAGTCGTCGGCTTCAGCCCCCGTGTAGATACTACACAAGGTGTCTCTTCTAACCGCACTATAACCCTTAGCCGAACTATCGGCACCCGAAGGCGGTAGTGTGGAGCGGACAAGGCAATCGGACCATAATGCTTTATTGCTTTCACTTAGCCATAGGGGCGCGAGAAAGGAGTGCGGGAGCAGATAACTAGCCCCCAGGTGTTTGTGATGTTCGGATGAACCGCGGCCAAAGCCTGTATCACCCGGTTTGTGCTAACACCAAACCCATCGTATGAGACGGAATAACCTCTGACGAGATTTAGTTAAGCTCGGATTCGCAGACCGGTTCTTGCATACCATGACAGTCAGTTTTCGGCTTTCTCCGCTGAGGCGCTTAACCAGACTAGCCGGAAGCACAATCGCAGCGGTGCTCCCTTTGCCCTTTTAGCCGAACGAGCGGAACATAAAGGGGCAAGCACAGGAGCCGGGCAACCCAACTATTGACCCAAGACACGGTTCGGAACCAATGCATATAAAGCGGAATTCCAAGACGCCGAACACTTAAAGAAATTGTGATTAGGGCGATTTTTAAGGTCGAGCCCCCGGTCTATTAGCCGGTTGCATCGTACAGTATACCAAACAGGTTCGCAAGAAGAGGGAGAAAACAGAAAGTGTTCCGAAAAGGGACATTAAAGAGAAAATGACATATCTGTATTTTACTCAACAACTTTTATTGTTCAATTTGTCGATGCAACTGTTTACAGGTATTTGATAAATGAAATATAAATTTTACAGGAGAGTTTGTACCAAGGGCCTTCGATAGGTGACCTGACGTCCTTGATGTGCTCTGTCGCTTATCTGCTCCTGCAGCTACTAAGGAGGTGTATGCCTTTATGGGCTTTGTTAGTTCGGCGAACGGACCTTGAAGAAAGGGTCTTGAGAAGTCGCCGAGGTATGGATGAGCTTGACGCCTTTAGCAGGCACTTTATGGTACCTGTAGTGTGTCCGAAGACGTGTTGACGGTAATAGTTCGGTCCAGCCGAACACCTACCCTCTAATAGTATGTCCCCACCGCTGCCCATGGAATTTTGAGCGCGAAGTTGTGCCTCCATGGCACGTACCTTGCCGGTTCTAGGGCCGTGCGATGGGGGGCGAGTCCCTATTTACCGGGGGTGGAAGGTTCTGGTACCTCGGATTGAGACCGAGCTCTTTTCCCATCCTTGGGTGCCTTGACGGCAGATGTCGGCGATTCCCAAACATCGGTGTAGTGGAATTCGGCCGCCAGGGCCAACACATGTTCCTCAGTTCGGAGGGAGCGCTCTGTATTTCCATTAACTGTAATGACCCCCTAGGGCTGGGCATCTTGAGCTTGAGGTATGCATAGTGAGGGACGGCGTTAAAGCGAGCAAACGTTGTACGGCCGAGCAGGGCGTGATAGCCGCTGCAGAAAGGTACGATGTCGAAGATCAAGTCCTCGCTTCGAAAGTTGTCGGGCGAGCCGAACACAACCTCCAGGCTTACGGAGCCTGTGCACCGGGCTTCAACGCCTGGGATCACTCCTTTGAAGGTAGTGTTGCTAGGCTTGATCCTTGACGGATCTATGCCCATCTTTTTCACCGTATCTGAGTAAATCAGAATGAGGCTACTTCCACCGTCCATTAGGACTTTAGTGAGGTGGTACCCATCTATTACCGGGTCTAGGACAAGTGCGGCCGAACCCCCGTGATGGATACTGTTCGGGTGGTCGCGTCGATCGAAAGTGATCAGATATGCCGACCATGGGTTATACTTCGGGGCTACAGGCTCTATGGCGTAGACATCTCGAAGGGCGCGCTTCCTCTCCTTTTTGGGTATATGAGTGGCGTAGATCATGTTTACTTTCTTTACCTCTGGAGGGAATTTCTTTTGACCGCCACCGATCGGACCACAGGGCTCATCCTCTTCCTCGCTGCGTGGGCTCTTGCCTTGGTCCTCGGATGCGAGCTTGCCGGCCTGTTTGAAGACCCAATAGTTATGGTTGGTGTGATTGGCGGGCTTCTCTTGAGTGCCGTGGATCTGGCAAGGCCTCTCTAGGATCTTATCCAGCGGGGTGGGCCGTCGTGTTTGCCTTTAGAAGGCTTCTTGCGCTGCCCAGGACGGGAATTGCGGAAGCCGGCATTGACAGCCGTGTCATCGGCATCACTATTATTGTGCCGGCGCTTGTTCTTGTTGCGTTTCGGTTTCCCGTTTCCATCCCGAACTTCAGAGGTTCCGGGGTCTTCGGGGTTATGGCTACGTCTAGCTAGCCAATTATCCTCGCCCGCGCAAAAGCGGGTCATGAGTGATGTGAGGGCGGACATTGTCCTGGGTTTGTCCTGTCCGAGCTGTCGAGCCAGCCATTCATCCCGAATATTATGCCTGAAGGAGGCTATAGCTTCGGCGTCCAGGCAGTCTACGATCTGGTTCTTCTTGGTCAGGAAGCGATTCCAGAATAGCCGCGCGTTCTCTCCGGGCTTCTGAACGACGTTACTTAGATCGGAGGAGTCTGGCGGCCAAACATAAGTGCCCTGGAAGTTAGATCGGAATGCCTCTTCTAGGTCCTCCCAACACCCAATGGAGTTTTCGGGGAGGCTATTTAACCAGTGCTGAGCTGTCCGCTTGAGCTTCAGGGGTAGGTACTTGATGGCGTGGAGGTCATCTCCTCGTGCCATGTGGATGTGGAGGAGAAAATCCTCGATCCATACGGTTGGGTCAGTTGTCCCATCGTATTGTTCTATGTTTACGGGTTTAAACCCTTCCGGGAACTGATGCCGTATTACCTCGTCTGTGAAGCACAGTGGGTGGGCGGCGCCTCTGACCCGAGCTATGACGCGCCGGTGATCGGTGTCTTTCCTAGCTCGGGCTCGTTCCCGATCTTCATTGCGGTCGAACCAAGGCCTGTACCCTTCCCGTCTATCGGGTGAGTATCCTCTGGATCCGTAGATGGATCGCGTATGGCGTGCTCTATAGTCCAGGTTGTGTCACAGGTCGAACCTGTCATCGGGCTCTAGTGGCTCCTTGCCCCGTCTACGGGGTATCATCGGCCTATAGCCGGTATCATCAGCCGTCCTGTCGCGTCCTCGTGGGGGGCGGTCTGGCCTGTCATATGGGGTATGCTTGGGAGATGGCGTATCAGTGAGCTCGTCGTCGAATTGTGGCAGCAGCCTTCTGCATGGGTAGCTCTTAGGTTGGTCCGATAGACCAGTGCCGTATTCTTCCTCAGCGGAGAGGACTCTCGTCCATCGGTCGTTGAGGTCGTCTTGTTCGGCTTTGAGCTGCCGTTCTTTTGCTTTTAGGCTGCGCGCCGTAGATAATAGTTGTTGCCTGAATAGTTCCTGATCTGCAGGATTATTGGAAATAGCGAAGTCATCGGCTTCCGCATTGTCCTCCTCCTCAATAGAGCGGAGGTAGTCATCGTCATCAGGATCATCTAGATCATCGGGGTTGCGACGGTCTTCGGGCCTCTCCTGACCCTCTAACGGGTGTTCGGGGATTTCGGGGCCGCCGATGTCTTCCGGGGTATCTCCGTCCCCGGTGCCATCGGTAGACTTTCGCCCGTTTTTCCCTTTTGACCGTTTATGCGGCTTTCGGCGTCTTGACGGTGCTTCGTCCGATTTATCACCGTTGTTTTTCGGAGTGTCCACCATGTAGACGTCGTATGTAGAGGTGGTAGTCCACTGCCCGGTCTGAGCGGGGGTGAGGGAGTGATCCTCCTCATCCATGTACTCTGCTTCCTCGGAAGCATAGTCTAGCATGTCGGTTAAATCCTCGACAGTGGCTATCAAGTGGGTGGTGGGTGGGATGATAAATCTGTCCTGACCCGTCTGAGGCCCGATCTGAGAATAGATCGGGGTTGGGTCGTCATTGATCTTCATCGATGAGATCCGATCTAGAGCCTCGTTGAGTATCGAGAGCTCGATCGGACCGGTCTGCCCAGACCTTCCGGAGTGAACCTCTGATGCGTCCGTGCAAGAAGAGTGTTCGGCGAGAACCGATGTCCGGACGTCGGGTACTATGACCTGATCTGGACTGAACGTCGGGCCCTCGCCGGGGTAGATCCCATGGGCGGAGCCGAAAGATGGGTCTGGGGTTAAGGCCTCAGAGTCTTTGGGCATGGCAGGTGAGACCGCGAGCCCGGTTAGTGATAGATCACCTCGAGAGTCTACGGAGAACTCTAAGTTCCCGAATCTGACCTCTTGATCAGGGGCGAAACTTCCGATGCGGCCTAGATGGCCGGTCGGGTCGGCGTGCGGCATAATGCTGCCGAAAGCGAAGATCTGTCCCGGGACAAAATTGCCCGGATTGCGGACCTCTTCGTTGATGACTAGGCGAGTCATCGATTCCTTCTGGCGATCACAGCGGAACTCTCAATGAAAGCACCAATGTCGGATCTCGGGTAGGGGGTCCCGAGCTGTGAGACTAGGATCGATGGTAACGAGAGACGAAGGGGACAAGGTTTTACCGAGGTTTGGGCCCTCCTATGGAGGTAATACCCTACGTCCTGCATGATTATATTGATTGTATGGGGATTACAGAGTTGATCTACCACGAGATTGTATGACTAAAACCCTAGATGAGTTCTGTTGTCCTACAACCTAAAACCCTCTGGCTTATAAAGACGCCAGGGGTCCCTAGGGTTTACACATGGTCGGTTACACGTCGAAGGGATAAACATGCCTATTCACTACTCCAAACGTGGAGGACAAGCCACGATTCTCGAAGCTTCCTTCTTGGAGATGAGGTCTTCAATTCTTCCAGTATTCGGCAAGTGGCCCATACAGTCCGGCCCATAAGACATAGGCCGGCCTCCCGAGGACCCCCTAAACCAGGACTCCCTCAACGCCCTTACACACCGAGCATAGTCAGCGTCAAACAATTCTGACCCATCGTCGTTATACTGAGGGAATCCTCCGGCCATCTCTGTAGGATCCAAATCTGATGAATAAGCAAGGGCTCGGCTCAACGACATCATGGCGCCTGCTCGGGCGGCTGATCTTTTTAGCTCCTCAACTTGCTTTGGAATTGTCGACAAGCATCTCAACACGTCTTGGATAAACTTCACCGGCTCTTTATCACCCATGATAGCTTTGATGGTGTAGAGGGGCTTCCAGTGTATAATTGTTCAACCAATGAGTATGTAGCCTTTAGCTTAATCAAGCGGTTGTCCTGAAGATTACGGGTTCGGGCGCCTGCAAATAAGTCAAATGTGTGAGTCGTCGGATGAATGTTATTCATACATAATCATAAGCTCCAGAAAATACTTACCAAAGATGGCTTGAGTCATATGAGTGATATGTTGTTTTAACCCGGCGAGTTCTTCAATCACGGGTTTCAAGTTGCCCTCAGCATCTTCTACACGCTTGATTAAGGCGACTTTTTCAAATTCAAAGGATTCCTTCTCTGCTTGAAAGTCTGCCTTAGCTTTTTCTAATTCTTCCAAGGAAAGTCACAGTTTCAATTCAGCCTGGGATCGGGTGGTTTGCTCACTTTCCAGGTGTTTTTTCAATCTGGCCAAATTTGACTCGGCTGCATTCAGAGATTCCTGCACAATGATAGTCGGCATTATTCAATTATTAAGCCGACAACAAGGTGCAGCATGACGCTTAAAAGGTTATGACAAGAAAGATTATACTAGGTCCCAAGCAGGTTGCAAGCAATATACTTGACACTTGGGGGCTAATGCATATCAGTTTTTTCTTATAAACACATGACACGAGAAAGACCCGACTCATCTCATGGAGATAAGCCGTCCCTTGGGGCTACAGGTTGATTCTTCGGTTCTATATTTAGAAGATCGACTCATCTCAAAAAGGTGAGCCGACCCTTGGGGGCTACAGGTTGATTCTTGAGTTAATATTTAGAAGGCCCAATTCATCTCATGAAGATGAGCCAACCCTTGGGGGCTATAGAACAATTCTTCAGATATATTCATAACAAGACCGGAGTCATCCCGAAAAGATGAGCCGGCCCTTGGGGGCTACATAAAGATATATAGAATACAAGACAATGGAGCATACCTCATATTTCTTCTTCATCATACCGACCAGGCCGGCTTACATATCCCGGCTTGTCGCAAGGCGGCTCAGATAGTCGGCATGCAATTCCTTAGTGCTGAAATCTTCATAGCTGTGAAGTTCAAGTTTAGCCTTACCCTTATCAAGTAAAGGCGCCTCATCCTTGGCGATAAGCTTTGCCAACACATTGGGGGTCTCTGGAGCAGTGTAACCCGTCCTGGTGATAGTAACGTCCTCGTTCTTCTCAGGAAGAACACCTTCAGTTCCCTTACGAAGACTGGGCGGGTTAAGATCAACTGTCAGACTAGCTAAAGCATCTTTAGCCTCAGTGCTGTGTGGTTCAGAAGGCTGTAGTGGTACGTCTTGGTCTTGCTGATCTTGAGGGTTCTCGGTATGAGTTTCAGGAGTCACCATCATCAGATCTGCCGGCTCAGGAACCTCGGGATTGGTGGATGACTCGCCAACTTTTCTCTTCTTAACCTTGGCTTTAGCCCTGCAAACAAAGCAGCAGAGTAAAACATATGCAAGGTTAAGTATAAATAAGCAATACATGGTATAAAGGAAAAACTTACCCTTGGTTGATAACAAGGGGTAGTAGTTTGGTGGCGGTTGAGTCACACGATGAAGGAGATGACTCCTGGTAATTTGAATCAGAAGGATTAAGAGGTTGCCGGAAGAAGCCAGCTTTTGGAAGATAAGAAGTTGGGCTATGAGGCACCTCATGCTGTCGTTTGCGGGCGGCTGATTTGTGAGGCAAGCCGGCCACAAGGTCACCAGAGCTGCTTCGAGTGTGGCGCCTTGATTCATGTTGAGTTCTCTTCAAAATAAAATTAGGATCGAAATGAGCATCCGGGTGAGAAAAAGGTACTTTCTGAATGATCCGCTTTGTTTTCCTTGGAGATAAGGATTCCGAGCCGGAAGGGAGGGAGATTACCTCAACATCTTCGGCCCGGCTTGTGGCGGCATCACACTGGGAGTAAGAGGCATCAGCAAGTTCAATAAAGAGACGGCCAAGGGAGTCAAGTTCTACCTCTAACTGTGCATCAGCTGTTGGTGATTCGCCCCTGGTTGACGGCTCATCTTCAGTCGCCTTACTCTTCTTCTTCTTACTCACGGCGACTTTAGGCCGTTGTGCCAGAGTTTTCTTCTTCTTATTCCAGAATGGAGAGTAGGCCTACAAGGTTAAAAATAATACGGCAGGTAAAAGATTGGAAGTTTAAAAATATTCTATATAAGCCGGATAAAGAGTTATCAAAGGTTCTTACTGGAGGAACTAGATTAGAAAGACTGAAACGTTTCAATCCAACTTTATTGCAATTATCTTGAGTTTCGCCCAACTTCTTCTTTACAATCCAGTTTATCTCATCCGTTTCCAAAGTCACGTTGCTATATCTTTGAGCATCGTTTAAGTCGCCAGAGTAATTGTACATTAAGTTGCCACGGCGGCTTAATGGTAAGATCCTCCAGGATACCCAACACCGGGTACAATCAACTCGAGTGAACCTATTGGCTATCAAGGCCCTCAACTTTGGTTATATAGGGGCGTGTTGAGAACGTTCTTCTTGTGGAGCCCAGCCAGGGAGTTCAAGATCCATAGGGAGATGATCTGGTCTATAACCCGGGAGAGGATTCTCATCAGCTGGAGTCGTGTTCCGACAATAGAACCAAGTATTCCATACTTTGGGGTGGCTTGACAGAGTGGCATCAGGAAAGGAACAGTCTCTTCGCCATTGGATTGAGACCCCACCAAGTTCTAGATTGGGGCCATCAGCACACTCAGTTTGGCGGTTGAAATAGAAGAACTCCCTAAAAAGGGAGACAGTAGGTTCTATTTGCATATACACCTCACAAAGTACTTGGAACTGGCAAAGATTGGATATAGAGTTGGGACCCAGGTCTTGAGGATGAAGATTGAAAAAGTTCAAAACATTCTGAAAGAATTTTGACCCAGGGGGAGAAGCCCTGGAGAAGGTGGTCTATGAACACTACTACTTCTCCTTCGCCGGGTTTGGAATATCATCTCCAAGGGCAACCCGCCAGCCAATTGACTGCTTAGGTGGCAGAAGGCCTTGATCTTCATAATCCTTGAGCATAAGCTCAGAAACTTGGGAAGGCACCTAGTTGCAGGTGGTGGATTTTGACATATTGAATCGCCTAAATAAAAGTAAAAAGAGATGTTGAAAACATACATGGCTAAGGGTAAGACGGCTTAATTATTTACAACAGACGAGTCGCCTCATATTACATCGGTGGCTAAATGGAACAGTCTCTAAATATGGCGGGTTACAGTTACAGAAATGAGCCGGCAAGTATAAGGGCGTCTTATGGTAATCAGGGATCTCTGGTTTACGCTAAGTGTGGAACAAACAAGTTTCTACCGAAGCACTAATAATTGTGGATCTACAAATGGTTCTAAACAGAAATAATTGCTAAACCTAGCAATGGAGCATTGGAACAGTGCCGACCTATATTACAGTTCCTTAAGAGGGATCTAAACATATCATGTAGTAAAACGGTGGCGTTGATCATGCCGCTCTATTTCCATGGGAAGGATCATTAAAACTACGCATAAACTAGCAGTGGTAATGAGAGCGATGAACTCCGGTGAACTCCGACGAACTACCGTGGAATGATGTGGATCTAGAAGGAGGAAGAAAACTTACCTGACGGTCGCAGGGGGCGGCGAAGAAGTTCAACTGGGCCCTGGTGAAACTAGGATGATGCAGCAGACCTCGAAGGAATCGGCCGAAGAGGGATGAGCAGTCATAGCAGCGCAGCAAGGGCTCGGGCTCGAGGAAGAAGAAGCAAGGGGGTAGGTGAAAAGTGAATGAGAACCCCCTCGCGAATATTTATGAGACTGAAGAGGAAAAGGCAGGTGCAAGAATTGAGGGGGCACAATAAATCTTGGAGCTCGAGGCGCCTCGATTCTTGGGTTGAACGGATATATACAAAGATCCGTTGTGATATCATCATTGAATTCCTGGATTTCCGGCGAGTGATGTCATCATTACGTTCCTGACTTTTCGGCGAGTGATGCCGTTAAACAGGAGAAGAAAATTACAAGTTTAGAAACATTTTAAGCCGGCATTTTATGACTCAGAGAAGATGGAAATGTGGTCAGAAGATAAGCCGCCAAGTTGAGATGGTAGAGATTGACAGGAATAAATTCAAATCAATCTGAGGGCTAATGTTGGGGATATAACCCCACGATATGACCCGCCCTATTGGGCCGGGTCAACTTCATGGCGGTTCATTGACAAGATTCAAGGTGTGCTACGATACTGAAGAGCAAGACTGGCAAGGCGGCTCACCAAGTAAGCCGGCTAGAGGCCCAATATTGAAAGATGGCAACTCAAGGCCCACGAGGTGAGAAGTCGCCGTGAGTTTCCTTGCTTGGGAGGAAAGGCGTGTTAGAGACATATTAGGTTGCGAGTTGTAACACGACTCAGACTCTTGTAAGGCCCAGGGTCTTGACCTGTGTATAAAGATGAGTCCCTGAGGCCGATAGACTTAAGTTACAATCGATCAATAGCTAGGTTAAGCGGATCCGCTCCCTTGTAATTGACCATCCAACAATACACACAAAGCAGGGCTTAGGCTTTTACCTCGCTTAGAGGGGCCGAACCTAGGTAAACCCACGTCTCTCGATTCTGAAAACCCCGACAAGCTAATCACCTAGTTGCGATGGCCTCACGTCTAAGTCCTCACACTAGGACATCTGCCGTGACAAAACAACGACAAACACTTTCTTGAAGAACTCCTCCTAAACATGTTCACTTTTCCTAGTGCAAATTTCTGAAATTTTTGGTCCACAAAATTATTTCTATAAAACTTTGCAAGATTAATAACGACTACTCATAAGGGCGCCTAGATGTCATATCAAGCATTCCCACTACTTGGAACTCAAAGAATTCAACATGCAAGCTCATTTTCAGTAGCACCAATGCAGCAAAATATGCAAAATATAAACCACTAGAGCAAAAATTAATTGGAGGAATGAGAGAGTCACATACTAAGGAGCAATTCCTCAAAACAGTTTCGGAAACGGAGTTCCGCGCAAAGAGATCGAAAATTTCTGTTTTGTGAGGAACGAGAGAGCTAGGGAATTTTTGCTGGAGGTAAGGGGATGGAGTGGGCTAAAGGGATAAGGCAGGGGGGACCCTGTGGGCCTCAGACTTGTGATCTGCGTTGGGTTTTCCGTGAAGAGGAACCAGTTATCGCCACACAAAGTGGGTAAGTATTTCCCTCAGTTATGAAACCAAGGTTTATCGAACCAATAGGAATATCAATCCTCATCCGTCTTCAGCGATTGCACACAAAAGAACAAACAACTTGCAACCAACGCGGGCAAGAGGGTTGTCAATACCCTTGATCTCGTTATTTGCAAGCAAATGAGTTGTGTAGATAATTGTAGATAATTGTAAAATGCAAAATAAAATAAAAGACAAATAATGGCAACAAGGTAACAATAGATTTTGTAAATATATAAGTGAATAGACCCGGGGGCCATAGTTTTCCCTAGCGGCATCTCTCATGTAGGCAACATACGGTGGGTAACAAATTATTGTTGGGCAATTGATAGAAAAGCGAATAGTTATGCGATTTTCACAGCAATGATCATGTGTATATAGGCATCACGTCCATAAGCAAATAGGCTGACTCCCTCCTGCACCTCTTGCTATTACTCCATCCATCGACCGCTATCCAACATGCATCTAGAGTATTAAGTAAAACAGAGTAATGCTTGGAGAACAATGACATGATGTAGACAAAGTAAACTCAATCAATATGAATTAACCCCATCGTTTTATCCTTAGTAGCAGCAACACAAAGACGTATCTTGTCCCTTTCTGTCACTGGGATAAAGAAATTTGTCAGGTTGAACCTACCACAACGCACCTCTCTCACCGAAGAAATATCAATCCAGTTGGCCAAACTATTCCAATAGATCAGAGAGAATTACGAAGCTATAATGATCATGCAATTAAGAGAAATAATAAACATTACAGATATTTCAAATACTTTTCATGAATAACCTGAACATAAACCCACAATTCATCGGATCCCAACAAACACACCGCACAATAGGATTACATCGGATAGATCAAAGCGAAGATGCGATGAACTTTGTATTGAAGATCAAAAGAGAGAGAGAGAGAGATTGCCATCTAGGTACTAGCCATGGATCCGTAGGTCTATGGTGAACTACTCACACATCATCACGAGGGCAGCAAGGTTGATGTAGAGGCCCTTCGTGATCGATCCCCCCTCTGGCAGGGTGCCGGAACGGAGCTCCAGAAGGCCTCGTGACGGAACAGAGACTTGCAGCGGTGGAAAAAAGGTTTCGGGACTGCCTCCAGGGTTTTCACGATATTAGAGAATTTATAGGCCAGAGAACGACGTCGGGAGGGCTGCCAGGGGGCCACAAGCCATTAGGGCGCGGCCCCCCAGGGGCGCGCCCTGATGGCTTGTGGGGCCCTGGTACGGCTCCCGGCCATCTTCCGAAGCTTCTAGGTCTTGTTTTTGTCCAGAAAAATCGTCAAAAAGTATCGTGGCAATTGGACTTCATTCGGTATAGTAAACCTGCAAAGTGAAAAACACGCTGAAAACAACAACTAGCACTAGGCACTGGATCAATATGTTAGTGCTCAAAAATATTATAAATTGGTAAATAAATATCCAAAAGTATCCTAGAATGATAATATATCAGCATGTAACAATAAAAAATTATAGATACGTTGGAGACGTATCAAGCATCCCCAAGCTTAATTCCTGCTCGTCCTCGAGTAGATAAATGATAAAAACAGAATTTTTGATGTGACATGCTACCCATTATGTAATCTCTTGCAAGTACGCTCATTGAGAAACGATGAATTAATAAACATCAACATGGTAATATCTGTAAGCATAGGTAACAAAATTATCAATCTTTCAAATTATACGATCCTAAAAGAATGTTTATCCCCATTCATCTTATTATATTAGCAAGGCATGACTCCATCTTCACCACATTAATACAAACTAGATCATTGTTGGTGCACGTTGCTACGCCCGTCCATTTTGAATATAGAATTATCATAAATTCTAAAAATATAGTTAAAGAAAAGTTAAACTTTAGATACACAAGTATATGGTTATCATTAATCAAATTGTTGGTTGAGGCTTGGATTTGATGTTTCTGTGTGACAGTCGGCCTATTAATTATGTTCCTTCACAAAACTGCACCTACTTAATCCTTTGATGTTACACTAAGATATTCACATATCAAACTGCAAGAGGAAGTGCGTGTATCACCCAGCACCTTGAATCTGAAACATCAAAAGTTATATAGCCCATACAAAAGTTTTTACACAGCTCGAGATTACATGCTATCATAAATATATATGGGAAAAGTATATATAATATATTCCGCGTGCAAAATTTCTCCACAAGCTTATGATGTTGCCCTAGTTTTACAATCATAGAGTTGAGTATTGAGTTGTGGTGATGTCTCACAACAACTTGCTGCCAAGTAATGCATGTTGGTCGCCACATATGTTTTGTAGAGTAATGGTAAAGATAGGATGCCACAAATGATTGTACGAGTTCTCAAGCTTCCCATAAATGATTGTAGGAAATCACACACAATGTAGAAAGTACAGCGAAGCAAGTAAGCAACATGGTCAATATTTAGATAATAAGTTTTTAGAACAAAATGAGCAATAGGTCATATATTGTCAGATTTAGTTTAGTAATATGATTATGAACACCATTAAGAATCAGACCAAACTTTATCAAAAGGAAGAATAGTCAAGATCTGAATCGTTGCAATCCATGTGGTCTTATGGTTCAAATTATCTTAACCGCAGGCTCCACCACTAACATATATGGTAAATATCTTATCAGAAAGGCAACATGTGCTTAGACAGGATCAACTGGCATTCTCCAAGAACACGAGTATAAATGTAAGTCATCCCAATATTGTGTTTCTGAAATCAAGATTTTTCTAGCAAACATAACAATATAATTTCACTCAGAACATGAAGCATTGAAAGTGACAACTCTTTTTCTCTCTAAAGGCTGCCAAAAGTACAGATATGATAAATACTACATATTTTTTTAGCATGAAATGAAATAAAAAATGCATGGATATGCCCCATAAATAATCACAGAGGGATATGAAAAAACGAAATCACTCGTTGCCGCCAAAGGAGGATTTGAGCTAGAGTTTAACCACATGCCGCAGGGAAGAGGAACAAAGACAACTCTTATATCATCTATAGTCATCTCATGGAAGTTGGAGGGAAATGTATGGCCATGCATAACATCGATCGTAGAACAACTTTAGTAATGTTGGTCAAAGTCTTAGTGCAATACAAATGATCTATAAGAGGAAATTTTGCTCTGTGTTCTGATGAAAGCAAATTAAATTTACTACCTGACTGGACTAAACTTTTTCTTCTTGTTTAGCCTCTGAGCTAATCACTAATCCATAGAACCTACACTGTGCCAACATTGTTCAGATAACATTCGAATACATTAAAATTGAATAGGTGCTATAAAGGAAAAAAATAGGTGTAAGCAAACGAACATGTGTTCATACATAGATTTTTATTTTAATAGCTGAGAAGATACTCGAAAGCCTTACAGACCATAATTTTGTGAATGAACGACTGCATTACAGGAGTTGCCAACCTCACATGTGCAATTAAATCAAGGTTATGTGATCCACACCACTGATTTCATCTATAGATGCAGATCTGTAGCAGCTGGCATAAATAAACATGTTCTTTTCTTGCATACTCTGCTGCACAAATCAAAAACAAATAGACCAGTAGCACGGATTCAAAAAACAAACATGATAATGAACAAGGATAATTTGTACTTAATCAGTTGTACTTGAACTCTATATTAAGATCTGATTTTTTCCGGACAGAATTCAAAAGAGACTCTACATAGTGCAAAAGTGAAGGCCGTACCAAGAGTATTTGACAAGAGTTGGAAAACTAACCTGGAAGATCTGTAGGAATGCAGCCAGCTCCTCGGAAAACATATATCCTTGATTGCAGGTTAAAGCATGCCTCCCTTGTATCAAACAGTGTAAAATAGTGATATGGGCATCCCGCTTGTGTTGAGATTTGATTTTAGTACACACCATAGCAT
Organism: Elymus sibiricus; assembly: GCA_039707655.1. Lineage (NCBI taxonomy): Eukaryota > Viridiplantae > Streptophyta > Magnoliopsida > Poales > Poaceae > Elymus > Elymus sibiricus. The sequence continues at coordinate 209,269,687 of CM077663.1, forward strand.
TTTAAAGTGCTAGAAAAATCTAGTGAAAGAGAAACAACCATCATAAAATACACAGAATATATGAGGAAAGAAACACACCGCGTGAAAAGAAGATTACAAGGCCCGGTTCGAGGCAAGCCTGATTATCGAAGGAAACAACCTTAAGAAAGAACCTTTGTCGCGGAAGCGCGGTGGCCATCTTGGCCAATGTCTCTCCTAGAGATGTCTGTTCAATTGGCGAGGCTACGAGGGGGTTAACAAATTGCGGCGAGATTTGTCATTCTGAGTTCAAGGAAGGGATAAGAGCCTGCACGCGTTGTCATCGCACCGATCAACATCGCTAGGAAGGACGGGATTGCCATCGTCGCCTCTCACTTGCGATCGGCTGGATCCCCTCTCGCGTGTTGGCTCGATCCCCTTGCAAACCTTGATCCATTCATCTTCTGTCTCGTGCACATCAGCTCGACGGATTCACCGGGTCACATGCATCGAGCGCCGAGGGATCCCCACCTTCCCTAGCCGATCCACCTCCTATTTGGCCGATCCCTCCGCACGCATCGAGCAGATATTTATTTTCCGGACACGGGATGTAGCGATGTCAGCTTTTGGGCTCACATAAGTTAATGGGCTGCTATAAGTGGCCAAGTTTACCAAATGGCTCTGTTTTTTCTTCTGGAGCAGCTGCCCCTCAGGACAGTTGGGCCACGAATCTGCACATTTAGCACATGCGGAACTGCACTAAAATTTGACGGCCTAGGATGACCAATCCACGAGATCCAACGGCTAAGACTGTACATGTCGTGAGAAGGCTCTCTTTAGGCTCGGTTTTACTGTCCTAAATGTAAAGCACTATTGTGTCCAAGTCAGGCAATTGGATCGTACTTTTTCAAAGTGCATCAACTTTTTATTCTTCACGCAATACATGAGCGTGAGCCATTGGACATAGCATTTAGATGGAATAGAATATTGTGGTAGATATCAAAAGGAGTAATAGTGGAAAAGATAGTCTCGCATCTACTAGGCGTACCAATGGGCTATGGAGATGCCCATCGATAGATGTCAATGCAAGGAGTAGGGATTGCCATGCAAATGATGCACTAGAGCTATAAGTGTATGAAAGCTCAAATGAAACTAAGTGAGGTGTGCATCCAACTTGCTTGCTCATGAAGACTTCGGGCATTTGAGGAAGACCGTCATAGGAATATACAAGTCAAGTTTATAATAATGAAATTCCCACTAACATATGAAAATGACATAACATGAGACTCTATATATGAGGAACAAGGTGCCACTTTGAGGCACAAGTGTGGTAAAGATAGTAGCAAAGTCCCTTCTCTCATTTTCTCTCATCATATTTTTTTAATGGTGGGCTCATTTGGCCTACCCCATTTTTATTTCCTCACTGGGACAATGCTCTAACAATGATGATCATCACACTTTTATTTGCTTACAACTCAATATGAAGAATTGATCTAAAGATATAACTCTATATGAATGTCTCTGGCAGTGTACCAGGATGTGCAATGATCTAGCATGACATGTATCAAAAATATAATGAACGGTGGCTTTGCCACAAATACTATGTCAGCTCTATATGATCATGCAAAACAATATGATGATGAACGAACTAGTCATGTTAAGTGACGATGGAATTTGCATGGCAATATATCTCGGAATGGCTATGGAAATGCCATGATAGGTAGGTATGGTGGATTTTTTTAGGAAGACATAATGAGGCTTATGTGCAATAGAGCATCTCATGTCACGGGGTTTGGATGCACCAGCGAAAGTTGCACCGATCCTCGAGGTGAGAATGGGCTATGCACGGTACCGAAGAGGCTAGCAAATATGAGGAGGTGATATTGCGTATGTCCATGGTTTCACATTAGTCATAAAGAACTCATATCCCTATTGCAAATATTTATTAGTTTTATCAGAAATCAAAGTACTACTCGCATGCCCCGAGGGAAGAGGTTGGTAGGAGTTAACCATTGCGCGCTTCTGACCCGAAACAACACTAAGATTTCAACGAGGAATAGAAATGCTCACACATCATCACCATGCCTCTTTAATTTTTAGACAAATGAAAAATTAACAACTCTTAATATCGATACTTTACTGATCACAATTATATACTTATTCTTTTTCATATTACCACATCAATATCATTAACTCAAAATTTCTCTATATGTGCTACATGATGGTTTTAATTATCACTCATTGAATACCTATCATTTTTGAACTAGTCTTATGACCATTGCAAATTACCATTACCATTTATTACCTCTCAAACAAATATAAGTGAAGAACGAGAGTGCAAAAATTTCTATAAAATCTACGGGCCACCGTGCTCAAAAAGATATAAGTTAAGTACTCGAGCAACTGCTAAGCTCAAAAGATATAAGTGAAGCACATAGAATATTCTAACAAATTATGATGAAGATATGTCTCTCTCAAATAGGTGTTTCCAGAAAACAATGATTCTGGCAAACTAAAAGTAGAAGCAAACGACGCTCCAAGCAAAACTCATATCATGTGACAAATAAAGATATATAGCTTCACGTGACATACCGATGGATTGAGACGAAAGAGGGGATGCCTTCCGGGGCATCCCCAAGCTTAGATGCTTGAGTATTCCTTATAATATTACCTTGGGGTGTCTTCGGAATCCCCATGCTTAGGCTCTTGCTACTCCTTATTCCTTTGTCCATCGCGATAGCACCCAAAACTTGAAAACTTCAATCACATAAAACTCAACAAAACTTTGTGAGATCCGTTAGTATAAGCAACATATCAAATAATTTAGGTACTGTTATAAATTGATTCATATTACAATTTTGCATAATAGGTACTGTGTTCTAACTTCCCCATGGCTTATAGCCCCCGATACATACCATATCATCATCAAAACAAGCAAACTGTGCAAGTAAAACAGAATATGTCTAAAAAAGAACAGTCTGTAAAGATCTGTAGACACGTATACTTATGTAACTCTAAAAATTCTGAAAACTTATGAAAACCTTAATAATTCATATAGAATTACTTTGTAAAAATTTCAGATCATTATCACGCTCCAGTAAAAAAATGAAAATTCCTGTACTAGAGTCAAAAGTTTCTGTTATGTTTCAGCATTGGTTCTATTTATCATGCAAGTCATCCCAAAGTTTTTACTTGGCACAAACACTAATTTAAAAACAAAAACAAAATCATTACATAGGAAATAATCATGTTATTAGAAATAACCAGAAAGTAAAAAGAAAAAAAGTAAAGATAACTATTGGGTTGCCTCCCAACAAGCGCTATTGTTTGATGCCCATAGCTAGGCATAATGCATAGTTTCAAGTGTTGTCATCTTTGACACTCCACCCATAAGTAGCTCTCATGATTGATTCATAAGGTGGTTTAATTCTATTTCTAGGGAAATGTTCCATCACTTTCTTTAATGGGAATTGGAACCTTATGTTTCCCTCTTTCATGTCAATGATTGCACCTATAGTTCGTAGGAAAGGCCTTCCAAGTATTATGGGACAAGTAGGATTGCAATAAATATCAAGCACAATAAAGTCTACAGGCACATAATTTTTATTTGAAATAATGAGCACATCATTAATCCTACCTAGAGGTTTCTTAATGGTAGAATCCACAAGATGCAAGTTAAGGGAACAATCTTACATATTAGTGAGACCAAGCACATCACAAAGAGTTTTAGGGATAGTTGAAACACTGGCACCTAGGTCACACAAAGCATTGCATTCATATTTATTTATCTTAATTTTGATAGTAGGTTCCCACTCATGATGCAGTTTTTTAGGAATAGAAACTTCAAGCTCAAGTGTTTCATCATAAGCTTTTATCATGGCTTCCACTATATGTTCGGTAAAAGCCTTATTTTGTTCATAAGCATTGGGTGAGATAATAATGGTTTGCAACAAGAAAATACATTCTACTAAAGATAAGCTCTCATAATTAAAATCCTTGTAATTTAAGATAGGTGGCACATCACTAGACTTGGTTTAAACCTCTCCAAAGTCACTTTTTTTATCATTGGAATCCTCACTCACGAAGCAAATGGGACTCTCCCTAGCTAGAGTTGGTTCAACTCCAGTACTTTTATCATTTATATTCAGAGAAGTAAACAAATATTAAATAGGAGAAATGCCAATCATTTTAAGATCTTCATCATGATTCCGGTAAAAACCGGGTGGGAGAGCTTTTTCTAAGTATTCCCGCTTAGCTTTGAACTTAGCGGTCCTTTCCTAACTTTCATTAATAGACACTTGGATAGATTTAATAGTCTCATTAAAATCATGCTTAGGTGGCAAAGTTTTACTTTTAAGAGTTTCTACATCAAGAGCAATTCTATCCATGTTTTTAGCCAATGCATCAATCACATGCAATTTTTCTTCTACCGTAGTATTGAAAACCTTTTGAGAATTAATGGATTCTTTAATTGTGTTCTCAAGATCAGAGGGTATCCTATTAGAATTAGTAGAAGAATTTACATAAGAATTATCATAAGAGTTTCCATAGTTGTTAGAGGAATTATTGGGATACGGTCTAGAATTGAAATTTCCTCTATAAGCATTGTTATTGAAATTATTTCGCGAGATAAAATTCACATCAATAGCATCATTATTTTGCTCAATCTGAGTAGACAAGGGCATATCATTGGGATCAACATGAGCATTTTTATTAGCAACCATATTCATAAGAGCATCCACTTTTTCACTTAAAGTGGTGATTTCTTCAACAGAATTTACCTTCTTACTAGTTGGAGATCTCTCGGTGTGCCATTGAGAATAATTTGACATGATGTTTTCCAGAAGTTTTGTGGCCTCTCCTAAGGTCACATCCATAAAGGTACCACCTGCAGCAGAATCTAGAAGATTTCTAGACACAAAGTTTAGTCCAGCATAGAAGTTTTGGATAATCATCCATAAGTTCAAGTCATGAGTAGGGCAATTTCTTATCATTAATTTCATTCTCTCCCAAGCTTGTGCAACATTCTCTTGATCTTGCTATTTAAAATTCATCATTTGATTTCTAAGGGAGATGACCTTAGCAGGAGGAAACTACTTGGCAATAAAAGAATCTTTACATTTATCCCATGTTCCAATACTATTACGAGGTAAAGATAAAAACCAAGCCTTAGCTTTATCGCTTAGTGAAAAAGGAAATAATTTTAATTTCAAAATATCATTATCCATATCCTTTTTCTTTTGCATATCACATAATTCAACAAAGGTATTAAGATGTGACGCGGGATCCTCATTAGGACTTCCTGAAAATTGATCCTTCATGACAAGATTTAGCAATGCAGCAATAATATCAAAAGCCTCCGCACTAGTGGCGGGCGGTATAGGTGTAGTAATAAAATCATTGTTATTAGTATTTGAGAAGTCACACAACTTAGTAGTATCTTGAGACATGGTGACGAAACGATCAAAGTAACAGACAGGACAAGTAAACTAGAGACTAAACAAGCATACTAACAAACTAGTAAAGTAAACTAGAGCCATGGGGACAAGTAAACTAGAGACTAAATATAATAGCAAATAAAAAGATAAACAAGTGAATGAAAATTTGTGTGAAGCTACTTGATAGTTGGTGATGATATTCCCCGGCAACGGCGCCAGAAATTCTTCCTAATTGGAGACCCCGAAGCTTGCCCGGAGCTTTGCACCACAATGATTGAGCTCCGAGGCACCACCAACCGTCTAGGGCGCCAAAGCACCCAAGAGGAACAAGCTCAAGGGTGCTCAAACACCCAAGAGTAATAAGCTTCTCAACTTCTCACTTCCACGTATCACTGTGGAGAACTCAAACCTATGCACCAAATGCAATGGCAAGGGCACACGGAGTGCCCAAGTCCTTCTCTCCCAAATCCCACCAAAGCAACTAATGCTAGGGAGGAAAATGAGAGGAAGAACAAAGAAGAACACCAAGAACTCCAAGAACTAGATCCAAGGGGTTCCCCTCACATAGAGGAGAAAGTGATTGGTGGAAATGTGGATCTAGATCTCCTCTCTCTTTTCCCTCAAGAACTAGCAAGAATCATTGGAGGGATTGAGAGTTAGCAAGCTCTAAGAAGGTCAACAATGGGGGGCAAACACGTTCTCAAGAGTTAGGGAACCATTGGGGAAGAAGACCCCCTTAAATAGGTCCCCACAAATCTGCCCGTTATGTGCAGGATAACACAGGGGCGGTACAACCGCTATGAAGACCGGTACAACCGGTCAAAGCAGACAAAACCAACCTGTAGCAAAAGCAATAAGCGGTACAACCGCCCGGGGCACCGGTAGTACCGGAATAACCGGAACAACCGGCCCACAACCGCCCAAGAACCACTCCAAAACAGAAACTAGTCCGGTGGTAGAGCGGTACATGGCCGGTACAACCTTCGGACCAATTCTGGAGCGGTACAACCGCTCCAAACACCGGTTGACCGGTACAACCTCTCTATGGGGCGGTACAACCTCCCTATGTAAAACAGGTAAGACTGAAACAGCCATAACTTTCGCATACGAGCTCCGATTTGAGCAAACTCAAGCTTGTTGGATAAAGGACAACAAGAGCTATCCAACAATGACTAGATAAATTAAGAACAACAATGGAGAATAAATTCCACTAGGATAAGGAAGATGACCTTCCCAATAGATATCCGGCAAAATCTGCAACACCGAAAACACAATATGATGCATACGAAATCTGTTTTCGATGAGCTTGAACTTATCACGATGAAGACCATAAGCTCAAAAACTCACATAGAGAAAAACGAAATAAGGACCAAGAAAGATGATGATGCAAGGATGCAAATGGTTTGAGCTCTCAACGAACGATACGATCAAGCTACTCACTTGAGAGCCCCCCTTGATAGTACGGCTATCGATCCTATAACCCGGTCTCCCAACTACCACCATGAGACCGGTAGAATGGAAAACCCTATCAAGGTCAAACCTTTGCCTTGCGCATAGTCCACTTGAGCTAGATGATGACGATCTTGTCCTTCTCAAGATGGACCACCTTTCTTGATTGCGCCGGCTCGATGAAGACTAGTAGATTGCTCCACCATACTCCACTATGGGTGAGCCACTCTTCGGCACATCTTCACAAGTCCATTGTCACCACAATGGACGGCAAGCTTCAAGCATGATCTCTCCATGATGCTTCACTTGAACTTGCACACCGCAACCTTGATGACGATCATCACTTGATGTCATCTTCCATGGGTTGTATGTGATCTTCCTCTTGATGCAAGCCGATGGAAATATACCTAACCCCACAAAGAACACTCACGTAGACCATGGGTTAGTACACAAAGCATAATGGACAATGCTTACCATACCATGGGATCACTTGACCCCTCTCGGTATATCGTGTACGCTTTGTGTGTTGATCAACTTGGTTCACTCTTTGACTTAGTCTTGATCAACCTTGTATCTTATCTTCTCTCTTCATAAAGATGATGTCTTGAAGGTCACCATGAATGCCCACACAATCTTCTTCTTCAAGACACGCTTGCAATAAGCTCAACTCTCACATGACCAATCTTTGGATAAAGCCTTGAATACCACCTTGGTCACCATATAAACTCCTTGAAACCAACAGATGGACTTCAAGAAGTACCTACGGACAAATCCTTCGAATATAACTCAAGGCAACCATTAGTCCATAGGGATTGTCATCAATTACCAAAACCACACATGGAGAAATGTGCTCTTACAATCTCCCCCATTTTGGTAATTGATGACAACCACTTTCAAGAGAGTTTATATAAGGAAATAAGCACAACCAAGCACACACATGCAAAGCTATAATGCATGGGTATGAGATGCAAATGCTTAAGCAACAAAAGCAAACCTCTCTACACTTCCCAACCTAAACTCTCTAAACTTCTCCCCCATTGGAATTGATTGCCAAAATGGACGAAAAGCTTAGAAAGCCAATATAATAGGTGCTCCTCCAAAAAGTGTGTATTTCTCAAAATATGAGTGCAATGAAATACACATATCCAATTATAATTAGTTGGAGGAAAACAAACTATATTTAGGACCCAAAGATTGCAAAAAGGATCGTATGGCACAAAGACATACCAAAGAGAAGCAAGCAATCAGAAGATACCAATTGGAACAATCAATCACATGGTCCTACCAGCCACATGAATAAAATATATTATGATATGGGCAAAAGAGTGTTTATAAAGAAACTAGAGGAGCTCCCCATGATTTGTGCACAAATAAGAATTTTTGTATTTGAATACAAGTGCACAAAATAGGATCATGACTCCCCCAAAATCAATATAAACACACAACAAGTGCAAGAAAGTAGATAAGACAATGAGCATAGTACTTGCACTAAACATATGGTTGAGCAACATGTAAAAAGAGGCAATCTTAAGAATAGGCTCAACCAAAATGATGTGTGTGAGTCATGGCAAAGCACTTGAGAAGACTAGTATAAGGATGAGCATTAAGCATCAACATAGTCTTGATGAAATGAGACACAAAGTGCAAGCCATATACTTCCCACATACACAAACTACTGGCAAATGGGTGCACAAGCTTACTAAATAAGAAAGATAAAACCAAAGCTTGTGACAACCCCAGGTGAAGGTAAGAAAAAAAATAGCCTTGTCAGGAGGAGACATACCAATCGAAATGGCAAAACCCTCGTGAAGACAAGCATGAGGAAAATAATCTTCACCACCAAAGAGTGCATCAAGATGTAAGGATATAAGATCCGCACTCAAGACAAATTCTTTCACGAAACCACCAAGGGAATAAAAAAGGGAATGCAATGGTGGACGTGAAAGAAAAGAGGATATCAACTAGAGATGTAACTTCTCTCATGTGTATAAGATTCTAGGTAGAGGACAACCATGATGATATATCCACAAAGAATGATGTACACACGAAATAGTTACAAGAAGGAATGGACAAGATATCCAAAAGGAAGTCATAAATATACCAATAAGATCTTTGCTTGAAAGCATAGCACATGGCCTAGTATTTTCTTATTGTACATAAATGAACTCCCAGCATACGAACATCAAAGACATCACAACTAGCAACAAGAGATCATCGTTGGGATGCTTTGAGAAAGGAAACAAGTATCACAAGAATGAATCAAGAACTTCATGCCATGATGCAACCTACAAAAGGTTGAATGCAAGAAATGTATGCATGAAGTAGATACTTGTTACCGAGATAGCATTGGATGAGGTAGTAGACAATGGTTCATTGATCATCCTAGTATGGCTCCAATAAGCACATGGTGTCAACACCTTTTTTTGTAAGTGAGCCGAGTGTCCAATGTATCTCCAATTGTTCCTAGAACAACACCACAAACAAAGTGGTACCCAAACTCATTGGGACCAAAAAGTTAGTGGACCAACAATACATAGGACAAAACTCCACATAAATATGTGCATATAGATATGAAATTGAATTTCATGCACACATTAGCCAATTTATGTCATAGTGGAGTCTCCCCTATATATTGGGTCAAGGAAAGAGAACATGCCAACGAAAGTACATGTAGAAAATATGCATGCTCAAGGCTTTCAAGAATCAAATCAACACACAGTTGATAAGATACCGAAAGATAGGGTATCAAGTGAAAATAAGATACCAAACGAAAAATTATCACTTGACGGATACCAACTAAAAGATACATCAAGGAATGAGATACCCATTTACACATGCCAAATAGAAGGAAACAAGATACCAATTGAAGGAAAACAAGAGGTATCAAGTTGCCAAAAGAGAGCTAGGTTCCAAACAAACCAAACCCTCCGCAAATTTTCATGATAGCACAAAGCACCATAGAGAAAAGGCTTGCCTTCCACCAACACACACTTGATGAAGATCAAAAGATTTTATGATAAACACATAAAGGGAGTGTTCTAAAGAAAATATGATAGCTCCCCCAAGAGATGTGCGTTATATAGAATTTGCATTTGAATACAAAATGCACACGATGGGATCATCACTTTCCCTATATCTATAGAAACACTAGACATGCTCAAAAAGATCCACAAGAGGCAAGGAAGACAAACGACAAACGATAAACAAAATCCTATGTAAAGATGATTAGCAATCTCTACCACTTAAAAGGAATACCAATTGTCAAGGACAAGAAGTATTTGGAAATAATTCCCATTGGTAGATTGCAAATAGATCCAACATCATCTTTACTCCTAAATCACAAGCAAATGACACTTGTAGAGCTAGCATGCCACCTAGGAACAAGATAAATTGTAATATCAAATCTAAGTGGCAATATCTCAAATGTACACATTCTCTGGGCTTGTAATATGCACATAGCATATTACTCCCCCATAATGTGATAACCCAACGTTATTAACAAGTGGCAAATGAAATCCAACAAGATGATTAATGGACCATTTAGAATTTGAATTTCTCATGAGAAGACATACCACATAGAAGCTAGATAATCTTGTAATATCAATACTAAGTGGTATTCCTCATGTACACACATTTTTAGGATTGTGACGTGCACAAAGCACATCACTCCCCCAAAATGGGATAATCCATTAATCTCTTAAGAGAGCCAACTAAGATAAGATAAGATGCAAAAAGGCTCAACACAATACGCACACGTACATGCTGTTCAAACCAACATACCCATACTTGATTACTCAAGACAAGCAAGCCGGAGGTACACCATATACAAACACATGCATGGTACAAAACCACAACATGCAAAGGGCAAGTAATTATTAATGTAAACAATTTAAGTACAAGTTACCGCAAGGAGGACATTGTATATAGGATAGAAACTTGATAGTCAAAATGACTTGGCTTGAGATAATATGAATGATGAAGATCGCTTAATTCTTCATTATGTAGCCAAGTCTCCAATGCCCTCCAACAATACCTATTGATCAAGTTTGAGCTTGTTGGTCCCCAACCAAGTTGGGTCCTAAGAGGTTAGTCACAATAGGCTTGGCTACCCAAATGGTTCTTTTCTTGACACCACATTGAGTACCAACACAATTGGCAAACACATTGCCAACCTTATCCTTCCCAAGAGAATAGATATCATCAATAATAATTGGGTTGGATAAGTTACCATTCGTGCATGAAGAAGCAAAGTGACCCTTCTCACGACATAAGTAGCAACATCTACCCTTTACTTTCTTCTCAATTGATTTCTCAACTTGAGGAGCGTTGACTTGGGTCTTCTTGGGAAGAGGCCTTTCTTCAACTTGAGGTTGAGCATGAGATTGAACTTGTGGCCGCTTCCCTTGTTGCTTGTCACTATGGGGCTTTTTCTTCAATGGGCAAGATCTAACATGGTGCCCTTCTATTTTGCACATGAAGCAAATAATCTTGGCCGAAATCTTGACTTGTTCTTGGCCCTTCTTCTTGTTGCTCTTGGACTTCTTCTTCTTATTGGAGTTGAATCCAAGTCCACCTTTGTCATTTGAGGATTTTTGCACACTCAAGATATTGTTGAGTGTGGACTTCCCTTCATGACTCTTTTCCAAGTCTTTCTTCAAAGAAGTGACTTGGGCCTTGAGCTCATTGATTTCCTCTACATGGTTAGTATGAACACAAGTACTAGAGGAAGTATAAGCTTCATCGTTAGAGCAACAAGGCAAGGAAAGTAATTGATCACATGATGTAGCAACATTATGAGTAGATGAACTACGAGGACAGGCACATGGCAATAAAGCATTTCTACTAGATGTAGTGCTAATGTCCACATGAGGCTCACTAGATGTTACCTTAGTAGTACTAGCCTCATGAGCTATTTTTAGCACATTATGGGATACTAGAAGATCACCATGAGAGCTCGAGAGCTTTTCATGACTTTCTTCCAATTTCCCATAATTGCTAGATAGCAACTCAAGCTGAGCCCTTAGCTCAACATTCTCCTTCAAAATGGATGCTTCACAAGGAATAGAGTTAGTAGCACAAGCATCATCATTAACAACAAGAGGAGAAGGCAACTTGGCAAGCTCTTTAGCATATGAAGCTTCAAGTTGAGCATGAGACTCGGTGAGTTCAATGAGCGAACTCTTAATGACCCTTGAGCCATTTTCGAGGTGCTCAAAGTCCTCAAGGAGTTTAGCATGAGCAACATCAAGCTTATCATTTTTAGTACTAAAATCATTAGCCACCTCGAGAGCTCTATCATGGGATTCCTTTAATCTAGAAAATTCTAGAGCAAAGGTCTCCTCAAGAGATTCCTTGGTGGTTTGTTCATTTTCAAGAGCTTGAGATAGCTCCGCGATCTCATTAGCGTAATCACGCTCATGCCCTTCCATTTTATCAATGGTGGCCTCATGCTCCTCGAGATGAGCTTCCAACTCCTCAATATATTTCTTGCCCTCAATGGCAATAGACATGATTTCCATGAAGTTGGAACGAGCAATTTTATTCTTATGAAGAGCTTTAAAAACCATTTCTCCCTTAATTTTTAAGGAAGAAATATTATCACTCTCTTCATCATCATCAACATCATCATCATGGGATATATTGGGATTCAAAGTAGGATATACCTTTGAAGCCTTAGCCATAAGGCAAAAGTGAGAAATAATAGATGATGATGTAGGATCCCTTGACGCACCATTCAAGACCACATCTTGTTCCATGGAGTGTTGGGTTTCCTCTACATTGTTAGCACAACAACTCGAGGAAAGCAATGCATTTCGATCACGATAACAAGACATGGCAAGCATATCATCATGAGATTTAGTCAAGCAATTTCTACATGATATGCAAGGACTATCAACACAAGCATGTGAAACATTTAGAGTGCTCGAAGTGTTGAAGTCCAAAGATGAAGCATTGCAATAAGATAGTGATGAAGAATCATCAACAATAAGCCCACTATCATCATTACAATGAACACCACTACTCACCATAACATTACCTTGTGGCAATCCACATGTAGGTGAAGTAGATGAAGTTGAGAAGGCAACACGACCGGAGGTGGAGGGAGAACAATCATCCCTAGAAATCTTGGACACACCATATTTATCTTGAAGCTTTGTCCACAACTCATGAGCATCCCGGAATGGCATGAGTTGAAATATAACTACATTGCTCAAAGCTTCAAAAAGCACATTAGAAGCTTGAGCATTGAGATAAGAGTTTTTCTCATCCTCTAAAGATATGTGTTGAGAATCCTTTGGAGGAGAAAAACCCATATCTACAATTCGCTCCAAATTTGGGTCCATGACCCTAAAGAGATTAAGCATGCGAATTACCCAAACATCAAAATTTGTGCCATCGAAACTAAGAGTGTCAGAGAATCCTAATCCCCTCGTCGACATCCTTACTCTCTAGGTGGTTAAACCTAATAATGAGAGACCTAGCTCTGATACCAATTGAAAGGACGTGGATGTCGCCTAGAGGGGGGGTGAATAGGCGCTTTAAAATAATTACGGTTTAGGCTTGAACAAATGCGGAATAAAACTATCGTTTAACTAGTCAAGCACAAAACCTAAAACAACTAGGCTCACCTATGTGCACCAACAACTTATGCTAAGCACGATAGACAACTAAGTGATAGCAAGATATATAACAAGAAACAATATGGCTATCACAAAGTAAAGTGCATAAGTAAAGGGCTCGGGTAAGAGATAACCGAGGCACGCGGAGACGACGATGTATCCCGAAGTTCACACCCTTGCGGATGCTAATCTCCGTTTGGAGCGGTGTGGAGGCACAATGCTCCCCAAGAAGCCACTAGGGCCACCGTAATCTCCTCACGCCCTCGCACAATGCAAGATGCCGTGATTCCACTAAGGGACCCTTGAGGGCGGTCACCGAACCCGTACAAACAAGGTTGGGGCAAACTCCACAACTTAATTGGAGGCTCCTAACAACACCACGAAGCTTCACCACAATGGATTGTGGCTCTGAGGTGACCTCAAATGCTCGGGGCAATCTCCACAACCTAATTGGAGACCCCGAAGCTTGCCCGGAGCTTTGCACCACAATGATTAAGCTCCGAGGCACCACCAACCGTCTAGGGCGCCAAAGCACCCAAGAGGAACAAGCTCAAGGGTGCTCAAACACCCAAGAGTAATAAGCTTCTCAACTTCTCACTTCCACGTATCACCGTGGAGAACTCAAACCTATGCACCAAATGCAATGGCAAGGACACACAGAGTGCCCAAGTCCTTCTCCCCCAAATCCCACCAAAGCAACTAATGCTAGGGAGGAAAATGAGAGGAAGAACAAAGAAGAACACCAAGAACTCCAAGAACTAGATCCAAGGGGTTCCCCTCACATAGAGGAGAAAGTGATTGGTGGAAATGTGGATCTAGATCTCCTCTCTCTTTTCCCTCAAGAACTAGCAAGAATCATTGGAGGGATTGAGAGTTAGCAAGCTCTAAGAAGGTCAACAATGGGGGGGGCAAACACGAGCTCAAGAGTTAGGGAACCATTGGGGAAGAAGACCCCCTTAAATAGGTCCCCACAAATCTGCACGTTATGTGCAGGATAACACAGGGGCGGTACAACCGCTATGAAGACCGGTACAATCGGTCAAAGCAGACAAAACCAACCTATGGCAAAAGCAATAAGCGGTACAACCGCCCGGGGCACCGGTAGTACCGGAATAACCGGAACAACCGGCCCACAACCGCCCAAGAACCGCTCCAAAACAGAAACTAGTCCGGTGGTAGAGCGGTACATGGCCGGTACAACCTTCGGACCAATTCTGGAGTGGTACAACCGCTCCAAACACCGGTTGTACCGGTCAACCGGTACAACCTCTCTATGGGGCGGTACAACCTCCCTATGTAAAACAGGTAAGACTGAAACAGCCATAACTTTCGCATACGAGCTCCGATTTGAGCAAACTCAAGCTTGTTGGATAAAGGACAACAAGAGCTATCCAACAATGACTAGATAAATTAAGAACAAGCAATGGAGAATAAATGCCACTAGGATAAGGAAGATGACCTTCCCAATAGATATCCGGCAAAATCTCCAACACCGAAAACACAATATGATGCATACGAAATCTGTTTTCGATGAGCTTGAACTTATCACGATGAAGACCATAAGCTCAAAAACTCACATAGAGAAAAACCAAATAAGGACCAAGAAAGATGATGATGCAATGATGCAAATGGTTTGAGCTCTCAACGAACGATACGATCAAGCTACTCACTTGAGAGCCCCCCTTGATAGTACGGCTATTGATCCTATAACCCGGTCTCCCAACTACCACCATGAGACCGGTAGAATGGAAAACCCTATCAAGGTCAAACCTTTGCCTTGCGCATAGTCCACTTAAGCTAGATGATGACGATCTTGTCCTTCTCAAGATGGACCACCTTTCTTGATTGCGCCGGCTCGATGAAGACTAGTAGATTGCTCCCCCATACTCCACTATGGGTGAGCCACTCTTCGGCACATCTTCACAAGTCCATTGTCACCACAATGGACGGCAAGCTTCAAGCATGATCTCTCCATGATGCTTCACTTGAACTTGCACACCGCAACCTTGATGACGATCATCACTTGATGTCATCTTCCATGGGTTGTATGTGATCTTCCTCTTGATGCAAGCCGATGGAAATATACCTAACCCCACAAAGAACACTCATGTAGACCATGGGTTAGTACACAAAGCGTAATGGACAATGCTTACCATACCATGGGATCACTTGACCCCTCTCGGTATATCGTGTACGCTTTGTGTGTTGATCAACTTGGTTCACTCTTTGACTTAGTCTTGATCAACCTTGTATCTTATCTTCTCTCTTCATAAAGATGATGTCTTGAAGGTCACCATGAATGCTCACACAATCTTCTTCTTCAAGACACGCTTGCAATAAGCTCAACTCTCACATGACCAATCTTTGGATAAAGCCTTGAATACCACCTTGGTCACCATATAAACTCCTAGAAACCAACAGATGGACTTCAAGATGTACCTATGGACAAATCCTTCGAATATAACTCAAGGCAACCATTAGTCCATAGGGATTGTCATCAATTACCAAAACCACACATGGAGAAATGATCTCTTACAATGTGTATATAGGCATCACATCCCTAAGCAAATAGGCTGACTCCTGCCTACACCTATTACTATTACTCCACCCATCGATCGCTATCCATCATGCATCTAGAGTATTAAGTAAAACAGAGTAATGCTTGGAGAACAATGACATGATGTAGACAAAGTAAACTCAATCAATATGAATTAACCCCATCATTTTATCCTTAGTAGCAGCAACACAAAGACGTATCTTGTCCCTATCTGTTACTGGGATATAGAAATTCGTTAGGTTGAACCTACCACAACACACCTCTCAATCTAGTTGGCCAAACTATTTCAATAGATCGAAGAGAATTACGAAGCTATAATGATCCTGCAATTAAGAGAAATAACAATCATTAGAGATATCTCAAATACTTTTCATGAATAACCTGAACATAAACCCACAATTCATCGGATCCCAACAAACACACCGCACAATAGGATTACACCAGATAGATCAAAGCGGAGATGCGATGAACTTTGTATTGAAGATCAAAAGAGAGAGAGAGAGAGATTGCCATGTAGGTACGAGCCATGGACACGTAGGTCTGTGGTGAACTACTCACACATCATCATGAGGGCAGCAAGGTTGATGTAGAGGCCCTCCGTGATCGATCCCCCCTCCGGCAGGGTGCCAGAACGGAGCTCCAGATGGCCTCGCGATGAAACAAAGACTTGCGACGGCGGAAAAAGGGTTTCGGGACTGCCTCCAAGGTTTTCACGATATTAGAGAATTTATAGGCCAGAGAACGACGCCGGGAGGGCCACCAGGGGGCCACAAGCCATTAGGGCGCGCCCCCCGGGGGTGCGCCCTGATGACTTGTGGGGTCCTGGTGCGGCTACCGGCCATCTTCCGAAGCTTCTAGGTCTTGTTTTTGTCCAGAAAAAATCGTCAAAGAGTTTCGTGGCAATTGGACTTCATTTGGTATAGTAAACCTGCAAAGTGAAAAACACACATAAAACAACAACTGGCACTGGACACTGGGTCAATAAGTTAGTGCTCAAAAATATTATAATTTGGTAAATAAATATCCAAAAAGTATCCTAGAATGATAATTTATCAGCATGGAACAATCAAAAAATTATAGATACGTTGGAGACGTACCAGGGCCCCAGGAGGTATCTGGGCGCGACCGGGGGGGTGGTCGCGCCATGATGCCTCGTGGCCCACAGGTGCATCCCCCTGATGTATTTTTAGCACCAAAAATTCTTAAATATTCCAGAAAAATTAATGTTAAAATTTTGCGGCATTCTGAGACGTTTTATTTTTGGGTCATTTTCTATGGCACGATTAATTCGGAAAATAGGATAATCATGGCACTTTTTATTTTACTTTACTAGAAATAACAGAGAGCAAACACATATTAAAGAGAGTTGTGCATACTAAATTAATCAATCACATGTCTTTCAAAAATGATCCATTAATAAGGGTGATCAAGTCTTATTAATAACCGTTTTCGATTGACATGAAACCGAAGAATTTTTGTATAACACTAAGTTACCTCAACGGGGATTTGCATATCCCCCGCAATAAGAGTATAATAATATTTCTTCTTGACAGTAGGGAGAGGGAATTTAAATCCACCAATGATGATCTTAGCACTTGGCTCAATGACATTAATATTATTCACCAAGTTTGCTTCTTTGGAAAATGCACGGTATGTTGCTTGCCATTAACATGGAAAGTAACCTTGCTCTTGGTTCAATCAATAACAGCCCTTGCAGTATTTAAAAAAGGGTCTACCAAGGATAATCGACATGTTGTCATCCTCGGGCATCTCAAGAATATCAAAGTCTATTAAGATAGTAACATTTGCAACAACAATAGGAACATCCTCACAAATTCCAATAGGTACATCAGTGGATTTATCGGCCATTGCAAATATATTTTAGTGGGTGTAAGCTTATTTAGATCAAGTATTTTATATAAAGAGAAAGGCATAACACTAAGACCGGCTCCTAGATCACGTAATGTAGTTTTAACATAAATTCGTTTAATGGAGCAAGGTATTGTGGGTATACCCGGATCTCCGAACTTCTTAGGCACTCCACCTTCAAAAGAATAATTAGCAAGCATAGTAGCAATTTCAGTTTCAGGTATTTTTATTTTTGTTGGTAATAATATCCTTCATATACTTAGCATATGGAGGCATTTTCAATATATCAGTCACACGAGTTTGCAAAAGGACAGGTCTAATCATTTCAACAAAGCGTTCAAATTCTTCCTCGTCCTTACTTTTAGAAGGCTTACGAGGGAATGGCATGGGTTTCTGAACCCATGGCTCTCTTTCTTTTCCATGTTTTCTAGCAACAAAGTCTCTTTTATCATAGCGTTTTTAGGATGTGGGTTATCAAGAGTTTCAGCAGGTTCTATTTCCACATCATTATCAGGTTCTTTATCATTATCAGGTGAAACTTCTACATGAACATCACTATTATCATTACCATTATCATTAGGTGAATGTTCACTACCAGATTGTGTCTCAACATCAGAAATAGAAACATCATTATGATTCTCAGAGGATTTTTCTATAATAGGTTCACTAAAAGCATGCATAATCCTATGATTTTTCTTTTTCTTCTTCTTTTTGGATGGACTAGGTGCATCATCATTAATTCTCTGAGAATCTTGTTCAGTTCTCTTAGGGTGACCTTCAGGATAAAGAGGTTCCTAAGTCATTCTACCTCCTCATCACTCTAACAACATGATCATTCATGTTTTTATTCTTTTCAGCAAGCAAATCATTTTATGACTTAGCAACTTGTTCTAGTTGGGTATGAACCATAGAAGCATGTTTGCCTAGACCTTTAACATCATTAGCAATTCTAAACATCAAGTCACCCAAGCGATCTATAATCATAGCATTGCATCTTAATTGATCTTTAACATAGTTATTGAAGTGTTCTTGCTTAACAATATAATTATCAAATTCATCCATGCATTGACTAGGAGTATTATTATTAGGTATATCACTTTTATTAAAGGTACGAATATATTTTACCTCTACTACCTGTGTCGGGGTGTCAAGTCCATGTATTTCTTTGATAGGTGGTAATTTCTTGACATATTCAACTTTAATGCCCTTTTCCTTCAAAGATTTCTTGGCTTCTCGCATATATTCAGGACTGAGGAATAGAATACCTCTCTTATTTTGAATAGGTTCCGGCGGTGGTTCAGGTAGTGTCCAATCATCGACATTTTGTAATATGTTATTCAATAATTTTTCAGCTTGCTCAACACTTCTTTCCCTAAAACACAACCAGCACAACTATCTAGGAAGTCCCTAGAAGCATCGGTTAGTCCATTATAAAAGATATCAAGTATTTCATTTTTCTTAAGAGGATGATCAGGAAAGGCTCTAAGTAACTGGAGAAGCCTCCCCCAAGCTTGAGGGAGATTCTCTTCTTCAATTTGCACAAAGTTAAATATTTCCTGTAAGGCAGCTTGTTTTTTATGAGTAGGAAAATATTTTGCAGAGAAGTAGTGAAGCATATCCTGGGGATATGCATACAACTAGGAATAAGTGAAAGGAACCATTCTTTTGCCTCGCCTTTTAGCAAGAAAGGAAAACGCTTAAGGATATAATGGTAACATATCTTTTCCTCATTAGTAAATGAAGCAGCAATATCATTCAATTTCATGAGATGTCCAACAACAGTTTCAGTTTCATAACCATGGAAAGGATCAGACTCTACTATAGTAATCAATTCATGGTATACTGAGAATTCATAGTCCTTATCAGTAACAAATATAGGAGAAAGTAGAAATTTTTTGATCATGTTTCATTTTCTCCATCATAGAATTTTCTTTCTGTTTGCATAGTAGTTTCTTCAGATCATCTCTATCATTACAAGCAAGAAAGTCCCTAGCTACGTCACCATCCATAACATAACCTTTACGTATATCAGGTAATTCATATCTATTGGGAGAACAAGGTGTAACAGGTGAATCAGAGTTCTCATCAGTTTCAGCATTTTCAAGTTCCATAGATCTAGCAATATGAGCATCAAGCAAATCACCAAGTGGCATCGTTTTAATTTCATCATGTGGTGTAGTAGTAGCATCATTAATTTCAGAGGTAGTATCATCAAGTTCATGTTACATATAAGGACGATCAACAGGTGGTGGTGTAACAAGCTGATTCAAAACAGAAGGTGAATCAAAAGCAGAGCTAGATGGCAGTTCCTTACCTCCTCTCGTGCAAGAGGGGACGATCTTAGTTCGAGTATCTTTCAGATTCTTCATAGTGGCAATTGGATATCCTCAAGTTAACACAATAAATAGAGCTATGCTCCCCGGCAATGGCGCTAGAAAAAGGTCTTGACAACCCACAAATATAGGGGATCGCGACAGTCTTCACGGGTAGTATTTCACCCTAATTTATTGATTCGACACAAGGGGAGCCAAAGAATATTTATTGGCCTTGATAGTTGAGTTGTAAATTCAACCACACCTGGGATATCTCTCTGCGGCAAAAGTTTAATAGCACGACAAATAATAGTAGTAGCGGTAACAGTGATAGCAGCAGTTTTGGTAACAGTAGTAACAGTAGCAATTGAGTAGCAGGTGCGACAGTAACAGCAGCAGTAGTAACTTAGCAAGATTCAGTATATGTAAAGCGTAGGCCATGGTGCAGCGATGGAAATATATGGATGACATCAATCATGTAACAGTTACACACTAGAGCGACACAGAATTAGGTCCAATTCATTAATATAATGTAGGTATGTATTCCGTATATAGTCATACGTGCTTGCGATAAGAACTTGCATGACATCTTTGGTCCTATCCTCCCGTGGCAGCGGGGTCCTAATGGAAACTAAGGGATAGTACATCCTCCTTTTAATAGAGAACCGGAACAAAGCATTAACACATAGTGAATACATGAACTCCTAAAACTACGGCAATCACCGAAAAATCCCAATTATTGTCACCTTGGGGTATGCGGATCAAAACCCGTAATAGGTGCATACAACTTGCAAGATAGGATCCAAATCAATCTTATATTCATAGATAATATAATAAGTTCAGATATGAAATCATGGCACTCGGGCCCTAGTGACAAGCATTAAGCATAGCAAAGTCATAGCAACATCAATCTCAGAACATAGTGGATACTAGGGATCAAGCCCTATCAACTTAACTCGATTACATGTTCAATTCCATCCACACCCATCACTGACCAGCAAGCCTACAAAGGAATTACTCACGCCCGGTGGTGAGCATCATGGAATAGTTGATGGAGAAGGGTTGGTGATGACGACGGCAACGATCTCCACTCTCCGGAGCCCCAAACGGACTCCAGATCAGCCCTTGATACGTCTCCAATGTATCTATAATTTTTGATTGTTCCATGCTGATATATTATCATTCTAGGATACTTTTTGGGTCATTATTTACCAATTTATAATAATTTTGAGCACTAACCTATTGACCCAGTGCCTAGTGCCAGTTGTTGTTTACTACGTGTTTTTGCCTTTGCAGGTTTACTATACCAAACGAAGTCCAATTGCCATGAAACTTTTTGATGATTTTTTCTAGACTATATGAAGACCTAGAAGCTTCGGAAGGAAGCCGAGAGGCACACGAGGTCCCCACCACACATCAGGGCGCGCCCTGGGGGGGTGCCCTGATATGTGGTGGCCCCCTCGGGCACCTCCCGACGTCCCTCTTCGGCCTATAAATTCTCTAATATTCTGAAAACCCTGGAGGCAGTCCCGAAACCCTTTTTCCGCCGCCGCAAGTCTCTGTTCCATCATGAGGCCATCTGGAGCTCCGTTCCGTCACCCTACCGGAGGGGGATCAAAGACGGAGGGCCTCTTCATCAACTTTGCTGCCCTCATGATGATGTGTGAGTAGTTCACCACAGACCTACGGGTCCATAGCTAGTACCTAGATGGCAATCTCTCTCTCTTATGATCTTCAATACAATGGTCATCGCATCTTCGCTTTGATCTATCCGATTTAATCCTATTGTGCGGTGTGTTTGTTGGGATCTGATGAATTGTGGGTTTATATTCAGATTATTCATGAAAAGTATTTGATATGCCTCTTAATTATATTATCTCTTATGTGCATGATCATTATAACTTCGTAA
The DNA here is from genome assembly GCA_039707655.1 of Elymus sibiricus. Taxonomy (NCBI): domain Eukaryota; kingdom Viridiplantae; phylum Streptophyta; class Magnoliopsida; order Poales; family Poaceae; genus Elymus; species Elymus sibiricus. The sequence goes on from CM077663.1 coordinate 209,291,799, forward strand.
TGCTCTCTGATCTATTGATATGCTTTGGCCAAGTAGATTGATATTTCATCGGTGGGACTGGTGCATTATGGTAGGTTCAACCTGGCGAGTTTCTATATCCCAGTGACAAAGTAGGGGACAAGATGTGTCTTTGTGTTGTTGCTACTAAGGATAAAACTATGGGGGTTCATTCATATTGTTTGAGTTTAGTTTGTCTACATCATGTCATCGTTCTCCAAGCATTACTCTGTTTTACTTAATACTCTAGATGCATGTTGGATAGCGGTCGATGAGTGGAGTAGTAGTAATAGGTGCATGCAGGAGTCGTCCTATTTGCTTATGGATGTGATGCCAATATATGCTTGATCATTGCCGTGAACATCGCATAACTATCCGCTTTTCTATCAATTGCCCAACAGTAATTTGTTTACCCACCATATGCTGCCTAGATGAGAGATGTCGCTAGGGAACACTATGGCCCTCGGGTCTATTCACTTATATATTCGCAAACGCTATATTTAACTTGCTGCCTTTATTTACTTTTTATTGGTTTTGCAATTTATATTTATCAACAATTATCTACACAGCTCATTTGCTTGCAAATAACGAGATCAAGGGGATTGACAACCCTCTTGCCCGCGTTGGCTGCAAGTTGTTTGTTCATTTGTGTGCAGCCGCTGAAGATGGTGGAGGATTGATATTCCTATTGGTTCGATAAACCTTGGTTTCATAATTGAGGGAAATACGTTTCTGCTTTGTGCTGCAATTACCCGTTCCTCTTCACGAAAAACCCAACGTAGATCACAAGTATCAGGAACGATTTCAGGCGCCGTTGCCGGGGAATATCATCATCAACTACCAAGTAACTTCACACAAATTTTCATTGACTTGTTCTTCTTTTTATTTGCTTTTATATTTAGCTTGTCAATAAAAATGAAAAATACAAAAATATTTACCTTTGCTTGTTACTAGTTTTTCTTGTTTGAAGTCATGGCTAGTTCCTCTCCGGACATGCCTCAATCTCCTTACTTGGGAGAGGGTTCGCCCATCTTAAATTTTAAGCAAGTAGGTGATGAGTCCCTTAAAGTAGCATGGGATATATTGGTAGCAATACAAACTAAATCTAACCCCAAGAGTCATATCAATTTGCTCCTTAGAAGTTTTTACGTTGGTTTATCTCTTTCTCATAGACGTGTCTTGGATTCTATGTTCGAGAAATATTTTCTTGGGAACAATGCTTTTGATACCTATGAGAGGATGAAAAATATATTTTGACAACCCAAAATAGAAACCATTGAACCACCCATATTGGTATGCTTCCGTCAAACTGAGATAATAAAAGAAACTAAGACCATTATGGAAACCAATTTCAAGGGGTTGTACAACATGTCTACTAAAACCAATGGGAACGTGGTATTGCAAAATAATAAATTGGACATTATGGACCAAAAGATTGATGCCCTCAACCTGTTGAAGGATGAAATTAATGCTCTCAATTCCAAGCTTGAACAATACTTCCTAAGTGTCAAAGATGACAATTCTTGAAACTATCCATTATGCCTTGCTAGGGGCATAAAACAATAGCGCTTGTTGGGAGGCAACCCAATAGTTATCTTTAATTTTTTGCTTAAGAATTTATGTTTATTTTTAATAACATGATTATTGCCTCTGTAATGATTATGTTTTTGTGTTTAAATTAGTGTTTGTGCCAAGTAAAGCCTTTGGGATGACTCACAAGATGAGTAGAATCGATGCTGAAACAAAACAGAAACTTTTGATTCCAGTACAGGAAGTTTCATTTTTTTCTGGAGAGTGATAATGATCTGAAATTTTTACACAGTGTTCATATACAAATTTGTGAGGTTGTCCTAATGTTTAGATTTTTTAGAGTTACATAAGTATAGGTTCTCTACAGATTGCTACATACTGTTCTGCTTTAGACAGATTCTGTTTTCGCTTGCATAGTTGCTTATTTTGATTAAACTATGGATTGTATCGGGGGGTATAAGCCTTGGAGAAGTTAAATTACAGTACCTATTATGCATTTATGAAATTTGAATCAATTTACAACAGTACTTAAAGTATGCAATATGTTTCTTATACTAACGGATCTCACGAGGTTTTGTTGAGTTTTGTGTGATTGAAGTTTTCAAGTTTTGGGTGTTATCTTGATGGACAAAGGAATAAGGAGTAGCAAGAGCCTAAGGTTGGGGATGCCCAAGGCACCCCAAGGTAATATTTTAAAGGATACTCAAGCATCTAAGCTTGGGGATGCCCCAAAAGGCATCCCCTCTTTCGTCTCAAATCCATCGGTATGTCACTTGAAGCTATATTTTTATTCGTCACATGATATGAGTTTTGCTAGGAGCGTTATTTGCTTTTGTTTGCTTTTACTTTCAGTTTTCCACAATCATTGTTTGCTGGACTCACCTATTTAAGAGAGACACACATTCATCACAATTTTTTAGAATACTCTATGTGCTTCACTTGTATCTTTTGAGCTTAGCAGTTGCTCTAGTGCTTCACTTATATCTTTTTGAGCACGGTGGCGTGTAGATTTTAAAGAAATGATTTCACTCTCGGTCTTCACATATATTTGTTTGAGAGTTAATAAATAGTGACAGTAATTTTCATGGGTCATACAGACTAGTCCAAAAATATTAGGTATTCAAAGAGTGATAATCAAAACCATCATGTAGCACATATAAAGAGATTGTGGGTTAATGATATTGATGTAGTAATATGAAATAGGTGTGAGTTCATAATTGTTAAACTGTAGAAGTGTCAATATCAAGAGGGGTTGACCTTTTTGTCCATCTAAAAATTAAAGAGGCACGGTGATGATGTGTGAGCATTTCTATTCCTCGTTGAAATCCTAGTGTTGTTTCGGGTCGAAAGCGCGCGATGGTTAACTCCTACCAACCTCTTCCCTCGGGGCATGCGATTAGTACTTTGATTTATGATAAAATAATAAAACTTTGCAATAAGTATATGAGTTCTTTATGAATAATGTGAAACCATGGACATACACAATTTCACCTTTTAATAATTTGCTAGCCTCTTCGGTACCATGCATAGCCCGTTCTCCTCGAGGATCGGTGCAACTTTTGTCGGTGCATCCAAACCCCGTGACATGACACACTCTGCTGCACATAGGCCCTATTATATCTTCCTCAAAACAGCCACCATACCTACCTATCATGGCATTTCCATAGCCATTCCGAGATATATTGCCATGCAAATTCCATCGTCACTTCACATGACTAGTTCATCCATTGTCATATTGCTTTGCATGATCATATAGATCTGACATAGTATTTGTGGCAAAGCCACCTTCATAATGTTTTTGATACATGTCATGCTAGATCATTGCACATCCTGGTACATTGCCAGAGGCATTCATACAGAGTCATATCTTCATAACAGTTCTCCATGTTGAGTTGTAAGTAAATAAAAGTATGATGATCATCATTGTTAGAGCATTGTCCCAGTGAGGAAAGAATGATGGAGATGATGATTCTCCCATAAGTCGAGATGAGACTCCTGACGAAAATAAAGATGGGGGAGGCCAAATGAGCCCACCATCCATTAAAAAAACGAAAAAAATGAGAGAAGAGACTTTGCTACTATCCTTTACCACACTTGTGCCTCAAAGTTGCACCATGTTCCTTGCTACTTCTTGAGCTTGTGTTGGTTTTCCCTTGAAGAGGAAAGGGTGATGCAGCAAAGTAGATAAGTATTTCGCTCAGTTTTGAGAAGCAAGGTATCAATCCAGTAGGAGGTACAAGCAAGGCCCCAATCTATGTACCTGCACAAACAATCAAACACTTGCACCCAACGCTATAAAGGGGTTGTCAATCCCTTTACGGTCACTTGCAAGGATGAGATCCGATAGAGATAGATATAAAAGATTACTAAAACGATAATTAAAATAAAATTAAATAAATTGCAGCAAAGTATTTTTGTTTTTTTAGTTTATAGACCTGAAAATATAATATGGAAAATAGACCCGGGGGCCATAGGTTTCACTAGAGGCTTCTCTCTTGAAGGAAAATAATACAGTGGGTGAACAAATTATTGTCGAGCAATTGATAGAAAAGCGCATAGTTATAACGATATCCAAAGCAATGATTATGCATATAGGCATCACGTCCGTATCAAGTAGACCGAAACGATTCTGCATCTACTACTATTACTCCACACATCGACCGACTCCTGCCTGCATCTAGAGTATTATGTTCATGAAGAACAGAGTAACGCATTAAGTAAGATGACATGATGTAGAGGGATAAACTCAAGTAATATGATGAAAACCCCATCTTTTTATCCTTGATGGCAACAATACAAATACGTGCCTCGCTACCCCTACTTTGTCATTGGGTGAGGACACCGCAAGATTGAACCCAAAACTAAGCACTTCTCCCATTGCAAGAATTACCAATCTAGTTGGCCAAACCAAACCAATAACTCGAAGAGACTTACAAAGATATGAAATCATGCATATAAGAATTTAGAGAAGATTCAAATAATATTCATTGATAATCTGATCATAAACCCACAATTCATCGGATCTCGACAAACACACCGCAAAAGAGTATTACATTGGATAGATCTCCATGAAGATCATGGAGAACATGGTATTGAAGAACATAGAGAGGGAAGAAGCCATCTAGATGCTAGCTATGGACCCGAAGGTCTGAGGTAAACTACTCACGCATCATCGGAAGGGCAATGGTGTTGATGTAGAGGCCCTCCGTGATCGAATCCCCCTCCGACAGATCGCCGGAAAAGGCCCCAAGATGGGATCTCACGGGAACAGAGGCTTGCGGCGGCGGAAAAGTATTTTCGTGGCTCCCTTTGGTATTGGGGGGATATTTCTGAATTTATAGGCGAAGAGTTAGGGTTGGAGGAGCTACGGGGGGGCCTGGTGGCTTGTGGCCCACCCGTAGGTCTTCTGGCCTCTTCTCGAAGCCTCCTGGGTTCCTTCTGGTCCAAGAAAAATCAGCGTAGAATTTTATTCCGTCTGCAATACTCAAAAACAAGGAAAAAACAGAAACTGGCACTGGGCACTAGGTTAATAGGTTAGTCCCCAAAATAATATAAAATAGCATATTAATGCATATAAAACATCCAAAACAGATAATATAATCGCATGGAACAATCAAAAATTGTAGATACGTTGGAGACGTATCAGCATCCCCAAGCTTAATTCCTGCTCGTCCTCGAGTAGGTAAATGATAAAAACAGAATTTTTGAAGTGGAATGCTACCTAACATATTTATCCATGTAATATTCTTTAGTGTGGCATGAATGTTCAGATCCATAAGATTCAAAACAAAAGTTTAATGTTGACATAAAAACAATAATACTTCAAGCATACTAACAAAGCAATCGTGTCGTTTCAAAATAACATGGCCAAAGAAAGTTATCCCTACAAAATCATAAGGTCTGGCTATGCTCCATCTTCCCCACACAAAGTATTTAAATCATGCACAACCCCGATGACAAGTCAAGCAATTGTTTCACAATTTTTATGTTCTCAAACCTTTTCAACTTTCACGCAATACATGAGCGTGAGCCATGGATATAGCACTATAGGTGGAATAGAATATGGTGGAGGTTGTGAGGAAAAGGAGAAGATAGTCTCACATCAACTAGGCGTATCAACGGGCTATGGAGATGCCCATCAATAGATATCAATGTGAGTGAGTAGGGATTGCCATGCAACGGATGCACTAGAGCTATAAGTGTATGAAAGCTCAAAAAGAAACTAAGTGGGTGTGCATCCGACTTGCTTGCTCACAAAGACCTAGGGCAATTTGAGGAAGCCCATCATTGGAATATACAAGCCAAGTTATATTGAAAAATTCCCACTAGTATATGAAAGTGACAAAATAGGAGACTCTCTATCATGAAGATCATGGTGCTACTTTGAAGCACAAGTGTGGAAAAAAGATAGTAGCATTGTCCCTTCTCTCTTTTCTCTCATTTTTTGGTGGGCATCTTTGGCCTCTTTTTTTTATTTGGGCTTCATTGGCCTCTTTTATTATTTTTAAAGTCCGGAGTCTCATCCCAACTTGTGAGGGAATCATAGCTTCCGTCCTTTCCTCACATGGGACAATGCTCTAATAATGATGACCATCACACTTTTATTTACATACAACTCAAGAATTACAACTCGATACTTAGAACAAAACATGACTCTATATGAATGCCTCCGGCGGTATACTGGGATGTGCAACGATCTAGCATAACAAATGACATTAATGAAAACATCACGCTAGCTGTCTTACGATCATGCAAAGCAATATGACAATGATGGTGCCTGTCATGATAAACGGAACGGTGGAAGTTGCAGGGCAATATATCTCAGAATGGCTATGGAAATGCCATAATAGGTAGGTATGGTTGCTGTTTTGAGGAAGGGTATATGGTGGGTTTAATCCACTGGCGAAAGTTGCGCGGTACTAGAGAGGCTAGCAAAGGTGGAAGGGTGAGAGTACGTGTAATCCATGGACTCACATTAGTCATAAAGAACTCACATACTTATTGCAAAAGTCTATTAGTTATCAAAGCAAAGTATTAGATGCATGCTCCTAGGGGAGAGGTTGGTAGGAGTTAACCATCGCGCGCTCCCGACCCTCACACAAAGGATGACAATCAATAAACAAATCATGCTCCGACTTCGTTATATAACGGTTCACCATACGTGCATGCTACGGGAATCACAAACTTTTAACACAAGTATTTCAACCAATCCACAATTACTCACTAGCATGTCTCTAATATTACCATCTTTATATCTCAAAACAATCATAAGGAATCAAACTTCTCATAGTATTCAATGCACTTTATATGAAAGTTTTTATTATATCCCTCTTGGACGCCCATTATAATAGGACTAAATTCATAACCTAAACCAATTACCATGCTGTTTAAAGACTCTCAAAATAATATAAGTGAGGTACGAGAGTTCAATTATTTCTATAAAATAAAACACCACCATGCTCTAAAAAGATATAAGTGAAGCACTAGAGCAAAATTGCCTAGCTCAAAAGATATAAGTGAAGCACATAGAGTATTCTAATAAATTCACGATTCATGCGTGTCGCTCTCAAAAGATGTGTGCAGCAAGGATGATTGTGGCAAAATAAAAAGCAAAGACTCTTATCATACAAGATATCATACAAGACACTCCAAGCAAAACACATATCATGTGGTGAATAAAAATATAGCCTCAAGTAAATTTACCGATGTATTGAAGACGAAAGAGGGGATGCCTTCCAGGGCATCCCCAAGCTTAGGATTTTTGGTATCCTTGAATATTCCTTGGGGTGCCTTGGGCATCCCCAAGCTTAGGCTCTTGCCACTCCTTATTCCATAGTCCATCAAATCTTTACCCAAAACTTGAAAACTTCACAACACAAAACTCAACAGAAAACTCGTGAGATCCGTTAGTATAAGAAAAATAAATCACCACTTTAGGTACTATTGTGAACTCATTATTTATTTATATTGGTGTAATATCTACTGTATTCCAAATTCTCCATGGTTCATACCCCCCGATACAACCCATAGATACAGCAAAATAAGCAAACAACACAAAGAAAACAGAATCTGTCAAAAACAGAACAGTCTGTAGCAATCTGGAAACTTCGAATACTTCGGTAACTCCAAAAATTCTGAAAAATTAGGACAATCTGGAAAATTTGTCTATCAGTCTTGTGTAAAAATTTCAGACTCATCGACGCTCTGGCGAATTTATAAAATTCCTGGACTGAGCGCAAAAGTTTCTGTTTTTCAGCAAGATCAAATCAACAATCACCGTAAACCACCCCAAAGGTCTTACTTGGCTCAAACACTAATTAAAACACTAAAACACAATTACTACAGAGGTAATAATGTGTAATTTATTCAAGAACAGAAACTAAAACAAAAACATAAAAATAAAATTGGGTTGCCTCCCAACAAGCGCTATTGTTTAACTCCCCTAGCTAGGCATAACGCAATAGATCTAGGTATTGTCATCTTTGGTATGCAATCCATTCTCAACCATATCTTCCAAAACCCTTTTTAGCAAATCATTTATTTCTTTTCTTTCCTTTCTAATAGGAGAACTTAGTTCATGAAAAGGACTTTGATTAGTAACTTTGACATTCCTAAACTCATAATCTGGATCATCACCATAAATATCATCATATAAAATGCGTATCTCATTTTTAATGGGTTCCCTGATTTTTTCTTCTAACCAGTCATCATTGAATCCTACATAAATTCCCCTAGTGATCCAATCAAATTCATCATAGGTTCCAAGGTAAATAGTTTGGGTAATTTCTGAATAGGGAACTCTTCTTCAAAGATTGTCACTGTAAGATTGATAATCCCTAAACTCAAAGCTACGCAAGGTTTCTTTATCGTGTAGGATTTCTTCAATCGGAGGGTGTTCAATATCCTTTTTATAGAAAGCAAAAATTTCCCTAGCTTCTTGTATGATAAAATCAAATTCACGCATAAGGATGATAGTGGCAATCTTTTTAGCCTTAGGATGATTAATTTTGGGAAGTTCATAAAACACCTTTTGCAAAGCGGGATGAACGTGCACAAATTTTCTCTCCAATTTTTCAACGAGCATGACAATATCATCCGCATAACAATTTGTGCTAAGAAGAATAGATCTCTTATTCATAGGCATTACTCCTGTACAATCAAAGAACTCTTGAATAACACTCTTCCCAATAATATTACCGTCTCCCACTTGAAAAGTTTTAGCTTTATAATTAGGAGGAGTTTCAGTTTCATGATCTAGAGAGCAAGATCCAAATTTTCCTCAAGATTTGAACTAGCAATAGTGGAAGAACTAGCCATGAAAACGAATCAAATAAACTAGCACACAAGGAAACAAAAAGTAAACGGAAAGACGAACGGAAGAAGGGAGAATAAAAAGGCAAATCTTTTTGGTTTTTTCTGAAAATTCATTTTAGAAGTGGGGGAGAGGAAAACGAGAGGCAAATGGCAAATAATGTAAATGAAAGAGATGAGTTTGTGATGGGTACTTGGTAGGCTTGATGTAGACCTCTCCGGCAACCACGCCAGAAATTGGCAAGTGGACGGGAGAGTTCTTTTCTTGACTTGCTAGGTATCCTCCCCAGCAACGGTGCCAGAAATTGGCAAGTTGACGGGAGCGTTCTTGTCTTGACTTGCTATGTATCCTCCCCGGCAACGGCGCCAGAAATCCTTCTTGCTACTTCTTGAGCTTGCGTTGGTTTTCCCTTGAAGAGGAAATGGTGATGCAGCAAAGTAGATAAGTATTTCCCTCAGTTTTGAGAACCAAGGTATCAATCCAGTAGGAGGTACAAGCAAGGCCCCAATCTATGCACCTGCACAAACAATCAAACACTTGCACCCAACGCTATAAAGGGGTTGTCAATCCCTTCACGGTCACTTGCAAGGATGAGATCCGAAAGAGATAGATATAAAAGATTACTAAAATTATAATTAAAATAAAAGTAAATAAATTGCAGCAAAGTATTTTTGTGTTTTTTTAGTTTATAGATCTGAAAATATAATATGGAAAATAGACCCGGGGGCCATAGGTTTCACTAGAGGCTTCTCTCTTGAAGGAAAATAATACGGTGGGTGAACAAATTACTGTCAAGCAATTGATAGAAAAGCGCATAGTTATGACGATATCGAAGGCAATGATTATGCATATAGGCATCACGTTCGTATCAAGTAGACCGAAACAATTCTACATCTACTACTATTACTCCACACATCGACCGACCCCTGCCTGCATCTAGAGTATTAAGTTCATGAAGAACAGAGTAACGCATTGAGTAAGATGATATGATGTAGAGGGATAAACTCAAGCAATATGATGAAAACCCCATCTTTTTATCCTTGATGGAAACAATACAAATACGTGCCTCGCTACCCCTACTTTGTCACTGGGTGAGGACACCGCAAGATTGAACCCAAAACTAAGCACTTCTCCCATTGCAAGAATTACCAATCTAGTTGGCCAAAGCAAACCAATAACTCAAAGATACTTACAAAGATATGAAATCATGCATATAAGAATTCAGAGAAGATTCAAATAATATTCATAGATAATCTGATCATAAACCCACAATTCATCGGATCTCGACAAACACACCGCAAAAGAGTATTACATCGGATAGATCTCCATGAAGATCATGGAGAACATGGTATTGAAGAACATAGAGAGAGAAGAAGCCGTCTAGCTGCTAGCTATGGACCCGAAGGTCTGAGGTAAACTACTCACGCATCATCGGAAGGGCAATGGTGTTGATGTAGAGGCCCTCCGTGATCAAATCCCCCTTCGGCAGATCGCCAGAAAAGGCCCCAAGATGGGATCTCACAGGAACAGAGGCTTGCGGCGGCGGAAAAGTATTTTCGTGGCTCCCTTTGGTATTGGGGGAATATTTCTGAATTTATAGGAGAAGAGTTAGGGTTGGAGGAGCTACGGGGGGCCCACAAGCCAGCCCCCCCCAGGGGCGTGCCCTGGTGGCTTGTGGCCCACCCGTAGGTCTTCTGGCCTCTTCTCAAAGCCTCCTGGGTTCCTTCTGGTCCAAGAAAAATCAGCGTAGAATTTTATTCCGTTTGGACTCCGTTTGATATTCCTTTTCTGCAATACTCAAAAACAAGGAAAAAACAAAAACTGGCACTGGGCACTAGGTTAATTGGTTAGTCCCAAAAATAATATAAAATAGCATATTAATGCATATAAAACATCCAAAACAGATAATATAATAGCATGGAACAATCAAAAATTATAGATACGTTGGAGACGTATCATTCCTCATGTAGAGAGTCTCATGATTATCACTTTCATATGCTAGTGGGAATTGCCTATTCATTATTTCAAATTGGCTTGTATATTCCTACGACGGGCTTCCTCAAATGCCCGAGGTCTTCATGAGCAAGCTAGTTGGATGCACACCCCACTTAGCTTCATTTGAGCTTTCATACACTTATAGCTCTAGTGCATCATTTGCATGGCAATCCCTACTCCTTGCATTGACATCTACCGATGGGCATCTCCATAGCCCTTTGGTATGCCTAGTTGATGTGAGACTATCTTCTCCACTTCCTACCCCTTTGATATTTACCACCATACTCTATTCCACCTAAATGCTATGTCCAATGGCTCACGCTCATGTATTGCGTGAAGAATAAAAAGTTGATGCATATTGAAAAAGTATGGACCAATTGCCTGACTTGGACACTGTGGTGCTTAACATTTGTATTAATGTGGTGAAGATGGAGCCATGCCTTGCTAATGCAATAAGATTAATGGGGGGGGTAAACATTTCTTAATGAATCGTATACTTTTAGGAATTAACAATTATGTTTCTTACACTTTGAATATTGCTATGTTAATATTTGTTGATTCATCTTTTCTCAATGAGCATACCTGAATAAGATTACATAGTGGATAGCATGTCACATCAAAAATTCTGTTTTTATCATTTACCTACTCAAGGACGAGCAGGAATTAAGCTTGGGGATGCTTGATACGTCTCCAACGTATCTATAATTTTTGATTGTTCCATGCTGATATATTATCATTCTAGGATACTTTTTGGGTCATTATTTACCAATTTATAATATTTTTGAGCACTAACCTATTGACCCAGTGCCCAGTGCTAGTTGCTTTTTTCTGCGTGTTTTTGCCATTGCAGGTTTACTGTACCAAACGAAGTCCAATTGCCACAAAACTTTTTGATGGCTTTTTCTGGACTATATGAAGACCTAGAAGCTTTGGAAGGAAGCCGGGAGGCACACGAGGGCCCCACCACACATCAGGGCGCGCCCTGGGGGGGCTGATATGTGGTGCCCCCCTCGGGCACCTCCCGACGTCCCTCTTCGGCCTATAAATTCTCTAATATTCTAAAAACCCTGGAGGCAGTATCGAAACCTTTTTCCGCCGCCGCAAGTCTCTGTTCCATCGCGAGGCCATCTAGAGCTCCGTTTCGGCACCCTGCCGGAGGGGGGATCGAAGACGGAGGGCCTCTTCATCAACCTTGCTGCCCTCATGATGATGTGTGAGTAGTTCACCACAGACCTACGGGTCCATAGCTAGTACCTAGATGGCAATCTCTCTCTCTTATGATCTTCAATACAATGGTCATCGCATCTTCGCTTTGATCTATCCGATGTAATCCTATTGTGCGGTGTGTTTGTTGGGATCCGATGAATTGTGGGTTTATGTTCAGATTATTCATGAAAAAGTATTTGAGATGCCTCTGAATTATATTATCTCTTATGTGCATGATCATTATAGCTTCGTAATGCTCTCCGATCTATTGATATGCTTTGGCCAAGTAGATTGATATTTCATCGGTGGGAGTGGTGCGTTATGTTAGGTTCAACGTGGCGAGTTTCTATATCCCAGTGACAAAGTAGGGGACAAGATGCGTCTTTGTGTTGTTGCTACTAAGGATAAAACGATGGGGTTCATTCATATTGTTTGAGTTTACTTTGTCTACATCATGTCATCGTTCTCCAAGCATTACTATCTTTTACTTAATACTCTAGATGCATGCTGGATACCGGTCGATGAGTGGAGTAGTAATAATAGGTGCAAGCAAGAGTCATCCTATTTTCTTATGGAAATGATGCCTATATATACATGATCATTACCGTGAAGATCGCATAACTATCCGCTTTTCTATCAATTGCCCAACAGTAATTTGTTTACCCACCATATGCTGCCTAGATGAGAGATGTCGCTAGGGAACACTATGGCCCCCGGCTCTATTCACTTATATATATTCGCAAACGCTATATTTACCTTGCTGCCTTTATTTACTTTTTATTTATTTTCCAATTTGTATTTATCAACAATTATCTACACAACTCATTTGCTTGCAAATAACGAGATCAATGGGATTGACAACCCTCTTGCCCGTGTTGGGTGCAAGTTTTTTGTACATTTGTGTGCAGTCACTGAAGACGGTTGAGGATTGATATTCCTATTGGTTCGATAAACCTTGGTTTCATAACCGAGGGAAATACTTATCCACTTTGTGCTGCAATTACTCGTTCCTCTTCACGGAAAACCCAACGCAGATCACAAGTATCAGCCCTCCCGAGGAAGAACAAGAGGTGGCGGTGGCTCCGTCTCATAGATCGCGATGAAAACTTCTCTATGATTTTTTTCTCCGAGAATAAGAATTTATTGGAGTGGAATTAGGGTCGGTGGAGCCTCGGGGGCCCCAGGAGGTATCTGGGTGTGGCCAGGGGGTGGCCGCACCCTCATGCCTCGGGGGCCCCAGGAGGTATCTGGGTGTGGCCAGGGGGTGGCCGCACCCTCATGCCTCGTGGCCCACAGGCACACCCCCTCTAGTGAATATTTGCTCCCTAATTCATTATAAATCCTAGAAATAATTCACAAAAAGTTTCGTCCAATCCCGGGAACTTTTTTTTTCTGCACAAAAATGACACCAAAGTACTTCTGGTGAAAACAACGTCTGTCCAGGTTAGTTTCATTCAAATCATGCAAATTCGAGTCCAAAACAAGAGCAAAAGTATTTGGAAAAGTAGATACATTTGAGACGTATCACTTTGCTCCTTCCTGTACCTCTCTCACAGAAACCAAGGCCTCCATCGGAGAAGATCCCTAGAGGATGTCAAGGCCCCTTCTGAGGGAAGATCTTTCACGGATTTCAAGGCCCATCCCTCCTAGAGATTTGGATGAACTACCCATGTATCTTTATTTTCGTTGTTGTTCTTGGATCTTGATGCACGTCATGTATTTCTTGTGATTTGAGGAGTATTTGGTGTGGATCTCGTCCAATAGAGTTTCCCCCCTTTGATTTCTCTACGTTTTCCCCTCATGTTCTTCATGTTCTTCCTCGAATCCACCTCCAATTCGTGAAGATCGGGCCACCCTCGGGTTTGTCGCATACCAGGTGGTCTTGGAGCGGTTCTACTACTCTAGACTTAGCCACCACTGAGGCCCTCGCTCGCCGATTATACAGGACCAAGTACTAGCTCTCGTACCACACGCGGGTGATACCGCTAGGGTACTGGAGCGGTACCTGGCGGTGGCTGGCCCATTTGAGCTTGTTGTTGGAAATATTACCTAGATGCAATAATATTGTATTATTATATTTCCATGTTTATAATTAAGAGTTTATATTCTATGTGATAATTGCTATGATCCTGGAATGTGTGATTCAGTGGAAAACTCATATGCACGTGTGGAATATGATAAACGGTAAAACCAGATTCCTAGTCTCACCTCTAAGATGAGCCAAGTGTTCTTAGTGATCATGTTTTCTGGATCTTAGGATATCGTTAAGTGTAACAATAGGCGTAAACAACTTTGAGAATATGACATTGGAAGAACGATCAAATTGAACCGACCCAAACTTGTTTGTATATACTTTGGATACAATTGCCACAAGTCAACTGTTATAACATAGAGAGTTAACATATGCTTTGGTTCCTTAGACCATGAGAGTATCATAGTTTCATCTTACCGCACTATGGACTTTGGGGTTGCTTAGACGTTACTGGTAACACGGTGATCATAATGACAACTTCCAGGTTCATAGGAAAGTTTAACAAGGGACTAGATAGCTCAAGAGCGGGATTTTCTCCTTCGACAATGGAGAGATATTATTAGGGCCCTTTCGGTGTGACAACATCCATCATTGTTTGTCCAGACATAGGTGCCTAGGCCACAGGGATGCCGAAACATGTCAATAAGAAAGAAGATATAAACCGGTGACGAGTAGACCGGTATAGTGAGCATGAGAATGACTCAAGAGGATACCAATATATCTCACCTCGGGTGCTGTAAAGTATCGCAAAGCAAAGGAATAACACATAATAACCAAAGGTTCACTTGAATGTCGTTCATGTACTCATATGGATTGATATGGTTGTCCAAGGTTCCGCTATCGATCATTGAACGAAAGGGGTTTTATTCATGTCTATGTTTTATCAAACCTACAGGGTCACAAGCTTAAGGGAATCACTATCTGTTGAGTGTTAGTGGAGTAAGACTTATGATAAATATTCAAGAATATTTTTGCATGGAAATAGTTTCGAGAGAAACTGAAAGCATTTGGGGTTACTAGAAGAGTTTTGGGGTTTACTGGGTAATACTAGGAATTGATATATAGGTGGAAAATGTTTTCAGAGATGTTAAATAAATGATAAAAGTCTCTAATAATGATTTGGAGCCTTTTAGAATATATTTAATATCAATGGGCTAAAGAAATTATCAATAAGGCTTAATAGGGGAAAGTTATTGGGCCTACAAAGAGTATGGCACCCCTAGCTTGTTGGACAAGCTTTGGGGGCCGAATTGGATTGGGAGAGGGACTCCCTCTCCCTTTGGGGCGCAACAAGTGGAAGACCCCTCCCAAGTCGGCTGCCCCTCCCCCTACTCCTATATATACATGAGGAGGGGCGCCTCCTAGAGACACAAGTTTTCTCCCGTTGTCTCGGGCGCCCCCTCTCTCCCTCTCTAGTTCCAGTGTTATTCTAGACTTGATCTAGACTTGATATAGTTCTAGTTATATAGTTTCTCATAATAAAGAAGCCTGGGTTCTCTTCTACCTCTTCTAATTCTCCGGTGACGATTAGCTCTGGATGGTGACGCATTGCCGGATCGTGAAGCCCGTACACTTGCAATCTATAGAGTGGCCATGCTTTTTGTCTTTTGTTCGAGGGATCATCGTGGACAGTTCAAGGGACTTCAAGAAAAGTCTATACCAACTTCTGTTCCCTACATCTCTAAGTTGGTAACGATATGATCAAACCTTGTATGCATCTTCATAGTGATCTGGGACCTTGATCATAATGCAAAAATTTTGCTTTCTACTATGTTTCCCAACAATGGTATCAGAGAGGTTCTATGAGTAGATGCAGGTGTCGATCTAGAGCATACGCTATTGTGAGGGTATTGCACAAAAGTTTTACTAATGATTTGATCTATTGATAAAAGGAATTAAGAACTAGATGAGTTATAGAGCTTGAAAATTGTGCGAGTAGAAGATATGACATGTTGTGTTAGATGCAGTATTTTACTTGATGTTCTTGTTTGCTTCCCATGTGTGTTGCTTTGTTTTAGTTCATTGGCGGCATGATATAGCTTTCCACAAAGTTCTAACAATCGATTGACTCTGGCTGTCAATGAACTGCTAACAGTTCTTTGGGCTAGATCATAGTCAAGAATAGCAAACCGTCACTAACATGAGAGGGCATAAAGATGTTTGATCTTCATGGGGTCATGCGTATTGACGAAGTTCAGTGTTGGGCAAGAGATTTTTAATTAAATCTCTTCCCTCACACACCCCGCAAAGTTAATCTAACAATGAGAATAATCATACTTTATGATGGACGTAGGTACCTAGTATTCTCTGAAACCCTAGAAGCCATGTAAATTAAACTTGCCAAACCGATTAGAGGACATCTAACTTGGTTTTGCAGGATGCATGTGATGTGGTATAGCCTTCATCATGATAATGAGTTTATGTATGAGATGGTTATATGTTGTACCGTTAAGTGACTTGCGCATCACACTACGTCATGATGGCTGGAGCCAAGGGATTGCCACTTTAATGACCTGCGTGTCAACCTTGTTATTTTATTTTATCGAGGGAGTGTCGAACTTTCTACAGAGGACACCGACACGAGGCGGCTTCACCAGGCGCATGAGACCAAGGTGGTTGCCATGACAACACTTCAGAGTACTTTCATGAAGACCTTGGAGGACCATGGAGACATCCCCGACGCCAAGGGCTATACCATATCATGCTATTATGAATGCTGTGAGATGTTTATCCCTTTTTGATCGCACCTTTTTATTGCGCAGTAGTCAATTATTACGGTGATCTCTCATTGAAAATATCAAGTCTTTATGCTCTTCCTAGTGTTGCAACCGTCTATAACACGTAGCTTTTCGGGGTGCGTCATGTTCACAAAAGGAAGAATATATCGTGAGGTGTCGGGTGGGTGAAGGTCAGACCTAGGGTCAGACCTGACGACAAGAACACTTGGTTGTCTTGAAGTTCCAATAGGATCATCCTAAGCTCTAAGCACAAAGCGTCAAAAGATGAACAAGAGTCATATGGAGATAGGATCGGCAAGTTGGCCTACCAATTGAAGTTCTCATCATCAGTGATGTCCACATCAATGCCGACGCATTAGATATGGGTCTTGATTCACTTAAGATCAGTTATGAGATATACTAATTTGAGTGGGAGTCCAATTATGAGTTAATTAAGTTTAATCACTAGTGCAATTAATATGAACATTGGCTACGTGTAGTTTGCATTGTAGTTGTAGAATTATGGCTCGTGGTTCCCCTTTCCTATTGAAATTGATTGGCTGTTTTTATCTGGTTGAATCTTTATGATTGGTAAACGTAATGAAAGAATCGTCCTCTACTGTGCCAAGAAGGATTTTGTCCTATTGCATGCTTACAATACTCTCCCATAGATGTTGTGGATGAAGACTCAAGTTCTTCGATCCAAAAGGCCAGTACCCTATTATGGTCTACTTGCTTCCAAGAAACCCGATCATCAAAATGTTTGGGATAATTATGTGATATTCTTGGAACTGAAAATTGCTTTCAGAAGCAAACCAAGGCTGAAAGATATGTGATATCTAAAGAAGTGTTTGCTTAAGCATTCAACTATGCTTAAGATTGAAATACCACTACAAAAAAAACCACTTCCATGATAATACGTGTTTGTCACAGTAGGTCACTTTTTTGTCATGCATGTACATCCATGAAGATTTTATGACAGAATGAAGATAATCATACCTATGCCGTCGTAGAAGTGTTCCATGACTATACTGAAATTATCATCACAAAAGTGTCCACTTCCATGACGATAAATGGTGCTTCATAGAAGTGATTTCGTGAAGGGTAACCAATACGTGGCAGCCACTATAACGGGTCACCGTTAAGCTATCGGGTGCCGATTTTGGATCCGATACCCGTTAACAACTCCAACCAATGGCGTTTTTCCACGTGTCATTTTCTCATTCGCCAATGCACCCACATGTCGGCTCTACGTTGCAACAGATGTCAACAATCCAATGGATTAGAGGCGCCTATGATAATTCGACACGTGCCACGTACCAACAGAGGCCCAGTTAGTATAAACATGCCACACAAGTCAATATTAGCGGGCCGACCCATTAAGTACCTACTTGCGTATGGCCCATTTGCAACCACGACCCATGCATGTTCTCCCAATTTGGCCCATCAATGGCCCGTTGCATCCCATCATTAGTTCGAGCCTGTTAACAATCCGCAATGTCTTTGGGATCATTTGCAGCCTGAGGTCCTTCCAGCCTGTTAACTTCCCATTCTAGCAATGGACCAATTTCTAGGTGGTAGAACTTTTTGCCTTTTAAAGGCTCACATGATAGTTGGGCCAACTTCCTTCCCGTTGTGTCTTTCAGCCTGTTAAGGCCCACACCAAAGTTGGGCCGTTGACGACCGACTTCACTTTCGGTCCCTTACCGGCCCATGTTCTCCATGGCCAAGTTTCAACCCGTCCTGACTTTCGGCATGTTAAAGGCCAGCATTGTACAACGACCCACTTATGGAATAATTGGATTTCGGCCTATTAACGATGCGACATGGAAATTGGCCAAGCATTAATTGAGGACTATTTTGGCCTGCTAATGGCCCGGTGGCTCGTTTCCACTAATGTGACCCAATCGAGCTTCCAGCCTATTAACGATCTGTCAACTAATTAGGCCTGCTAAAGTTCCTGCATGGCTATAGGCCCAATTAAGAAAAGGGCCCATGTCGATTTAGGCCTAGCTATTACATTGAGCCCATTAGCAGGACCATTTGTTTAGAGCAGCAAATCTGGTCCACCAAAGGCCCATGCCAGTTTTGGCCCAACTAGTAAGTGTGAGACGATTATGGGCAGTGGGCCGTTCCCGTTGATGAAGGGCCCACGTCTCTTTGTTCTAGTTATTAATTACACTGCATATTTTGGTTTGTTTGCCGCAAGGTGAGCTTTCGATGCAGAAAGCTATGTGCGAGCCGCACTATGCAAATGTACGACATACAAGGAAAAAACTAGCACATCGAAGGATATATTACATGAAATTACATTCACTGGGCAATAAAAGATTGATGCTAGTGCAAATAATGAATAGAGCTTAACGATCTACAACCTCACAATCTACAAACTCAACGCGGATGACACGCATATGCATTTGAGCAAGTTCTTTCTTCTTTGCTATACGGTCAATGAAATCATCGACGAGTTGTTATTGTGCAAGAATGTGCACCTCTGATTCCTCCGTGATTTCCATCATTGCTTCAGCCATTAATTGGTTTACAAATGTACATCTTTTTCGTTGGATTTGGGATAGAGGAAACTGAACAGATTCGGATGGCGATTTTGGTAGGCTTGTATCGATGATAGTGGAGAGAGTATCGACCACTGCATCATAACTGAAATTAGGAGGGAAGCTGAATAGATTAATCAAGAGTTATTTCCATATTACATGCACTAGATTTATTGGAGAGAAACAATGGGGTTGCCTTGCTATCTTGAGACTTTGCCTTCTTATCTTCTTCATCCTGCACCAAATTAACACAATATGGCACTGCTATCATTGGTTACGTGAGTTTGTAGGAAAGCAACAATGACACAATGAACGTTTGGGTAGCCAGACCACACCAGCCTATACCAAATTAACACAATATGGCACAACTACCATCAGCCAGGTAAGTTAATAGGAAAGCAACATTGACACAATAAACGATTGGGCGATCAGATGACAATACTGGATTATAGTAATGTGCCATATATGAGATAGTATAATCATGCAACTCTGTATGCAAAACTACCAGGCTGTTTTCCTTATAAAAATCTACATTAGCACCTTAATTATACATTTCACTAAAAGTAAATTTAGATCAAATAAGTAGTGTAGGGTACTCAAGGTTGGATTCACGCTGATGCTACTTAATAAACTACATACCGATGTAAAAATATAGTGATATAGAACACGTACTTACATCAGCACGGGAGCATAGATAATTCCTGCAAAATACTTTCCTAGAACACGATCCCAGGTGAGAACGTTTGCTCTCCTTTAAGAATGTTTTCTACAAGAGAGATGTGTAAGACATGTAGAAAATAAAAGTTCAAATGTGACCTGACTGCTATAAAATTTTATGATGCGAGCATACGCACACGCTTCCTAGAAAGGAGTCGAAATATTTTTGCTGGACTGTAGTAGACTAGTTCTTTGGCCATTGGAATATGGTTATTATCTGTAGGAGTTGTGTTTCTCAGTGCTGGAGCAGTTCCTATGAACACTACAGTTGGGTTACTATATCCTGGAGTTTAGATCTTTTGCAAATACCTTGTGTGTAGCCCTTCAGATTCTAACATAGGCCTCTCCGCTTACATGCCTTGTACGGAAGAATGATGCTTCAATTATAAAACATGCTATGGCAGAGAGATGGAATAGGTACTGAAGAATAGAAAGGGATGACATATTGACATGAACTCCCTCCATGCATAAATAAATGGACGTATATAGACATATTTTAATTCTAGATACATTGATTTTTCTCCATTTCTGCAACAAGTAATCCAGACGGAGGGAGTATTATGTACAAGCTAAGGATACGACAGGACGAGAGAGTAAAAGAAACACTAGTTGAATGTAAAACTGTATGATAGCTGGAATAGGTACAAAAAGCATGAATGCAGCACATTCACATGTATGATGGGCACTAAGATGGCATTGCAACAAAATAGTAGAACATCACTTCAATGTAAAAAAAACATGATATGGTAGACGGATGGAGTACATACTGATGAATAACAGTGCATGAGATATTCGGAAGGATGACGTCCAAACTAAGCTGATGGCATTGCGACAGAGTAGAATGACAATACTTTAATTTGAAAACATGTTATCATGAATGGAATAGGTACGAAAAACAAGAAGGCATAACATATTCACATGTATGATCTGCAGGCTAAGAACATGGCATTGCAACAGAGTAGATGCATTGCAAGACATTATATGCATGATGCTACCCATATCACGGGCCAAGTTAGAGCAAGGACCTTGTGGGGTGAATAGGAATCATCATCTCTCTGCAACTCTTTTGAAGAACTGTATTTAACTATTCCATCATACTGAATAGCATTGCCATAGACTTTGTTGGTTGTTGCATTTCTCCACGAGTTTCCTTTAGTGGATTTGTTCTGATATACAATATCATTTTGTGCAATAATATCTGACATGCATGGAAGACAACTAGTAGTGAGATTATGTAATGAGTTTTTGTAAGAGACGACTTAAATAGTAGGAGTCGACTTAAATAGCAGCAACAGGTTGATACATCAAAAACTAAAGAGATAGCACACATGATAGCTACAAAATATAACCTGTTTGTACTGGAGATTAACTAGATGGCACACGATAGTATTACAACAGAACAACAACATAGGTAATACTAGAAGGGGTATAATGAGCAACCTGTGGGATAGCTTTGGTTGAGGGACGATAACTATGGAACAACATTATCTCCTGCACAAGGCTAATATCTGAAGTAAGACTCTAAGAGATCTGCATGAATGTACAATGATAAGTGATAATCTGTTTTCCATGCTTAGATGAATAACAAATCCATAAATGATGCACACAAGTAAGATGAGGGTACAACCTATCTTGCTGCCCTCTGTAGGACTAAGCATCATCTGTCGAGTCATTGATGGCATTGTTGTTGTTGTGTCTATCGATGTCAGGTCGGTGCATTCGAGGAAGGGAATTCTTGAGTGGGGATTATGGCTCCATTCTGGTGTATGCTTCCTTTGTTGGAGCAGCTCCGTTTTGAAGGAAGACCGTTTGGTTGAAAAGGCAGAAAACACACAATGTTAAGAATGACACATATCTTTGATATGAAGAAATACCCTAAGAGATCAACACTAAGGTACGGGAATGGTTACACATCAGTCGTCTTGAAAACTAAATTGGGGCCAGACGCTTTTTTTTGCATTGTCCGATCTACGCCGGATGACTGGATGGCCGTCTTGTGCCTCCCAGATGTCACTGTTCAGGATCTTCCTCGAACAACCAGCGACCACCAGTAGAGAAGAGTGCCTCCGCTGTCCCTGGTCGCGACAGCTCTGAACTCGACCCCTGCCCAACCGCATTGCCGTGGTTGCACTGCCCCAGGCCATAACTCAAAGACTCACCGTCATCCAGATCAGACGCGAGCAGTACCTTGACACCATGCAACCCTAAGATAGGCGCCAAAGCGATGCTTCCATGGCAAAGCTGCGCCCCCGCCCCCCTACGATAGACACCGAGGCACTCCTTCCCCTGAGAACCGATAGCCTAGGAGCCACGGCACCTCGACGTGTGTTGTTTCCTTCGATTGGGAATGGACTGACCCAGAGTAAAAATTAAGGCGACTGTTGTGTAGGTAAAGTGAATAAGATGAGTGTTCGACCTATGGTGCGGCCCGATGAAGTACGCTGCTTCATCTACCGAGTCGGTGAGTCTGGCATGGTGGCTCCCGACAGCGGGAAAGCAGATAAGTGGCAGCGGTCGACGACTAAGGAAGACGAGCGCCGGCGCGCTGGACGCGTCCGAAGTTGGAGGAGCTCCGGCGTCGTGCATGACAGCGTGGTTGCATCGGCTCTGCTACCGTTCACACGGTTGTCGTCGAGGCAGCTCTGGCAGCACGGACAACGGCTCCGGCATTGGGTAGGAGGGCGGTGGTGAATCGGGGTGCGGTGGTGGTGGCCATGGAGGAGGGGCTGAGGTTTCGCGGTTGGGGAGAAGGTGATTTGGCGCCCACGATGCATGAATGGGGAATTGGGAGGGGGGAACCATGTCTTACTGACCCGTTTGTCTGAAATGTGGCGGAAGTTACATTTCTACCCCTATAATTTTACTTGTAGGCTTGGCTCTAATTCTTGGGGGTCGGGGATCGCAGGGTAACTTTGCTTCTCCCAAATAGTGGGTGTCCACTATTTCGGGCGTGGAGGGCACGAGCGATTTCGGCCGAGGAGAGGGTGTTTTGCCGCCCATGGTTTATGAATTATTGGGCGGTCGCCTGCGATTTAGGCCAATGAGAGGGCACGCTTGGATGAAGTTACAAACCTGCCCTTGGTATACAACGGGGCCGGTCAATTGATGCGGTTCTGTTCCCATATAGGGTGGTAATTTCGTATCTCTCTTTTATTTGCTCGGGCAATTTCCACCAAGCAGAGGTTGTTTTAGCGGTTTGTTCAAATTTTGGGAGAACAAGCATCCACGTCTACCGTACGATGTCAATTCGAATCAAATTTTGGAATATTAGCGTCACATGTTGCCCCTTCTTTTTTAGATGGTGAGATGATGCACGAGACTAATGATTTTTACATGCTCGTTGCTACACAAATAGTTAACCCACTCAAAAAACATGATCCAAACCCAAAATTGCACTAAATCCAAAATCGAACACCTCAATTGAATAGAATGTTGTATTATAGTATATGACACCATGCACACGCTCAAAGTCTGATTAATAAACATGTTTGATAAACTTATCTCCCTTCATGTGTGCACCATGCTCTCCATTTCAAATATTTGAATGCATCTTTATATTGAATCAAGGTTTATATCAGTCTTCTATGCATACACGCGACTCTCCCTCTCCCGCACTCTCATTCTCTCTCTAGCCGACACTCTCTGTTTCTCTCACTCACATAAGAACACAATCCTTGTCGGACCCCTCTTTATTTCTCTTTCTCTCTCTAGCTCGCACGCACACTCTATGTATAGGTCTCTCCCGCACACAATGTATGATTCTCTTTTCTAAGATAACTAGCCATGGTGGACGGATCGGACACACATGAATCTCTCGATCGTTGTCCATGGCTCTCTCACACACACTCCGCCATCTCCCGGATCTTCTCTCTCTCTCACACACACACACACACGCACACAAACAAACTTTCTGTCTCCCTAGGTCACACATACACATATCTCACTCACACTAGATAGACCCATCTAACACCCTCTCTCCCTTGTTCTCTATCTATCTCACATGCACGCACACACTACCCCCTAAGTACGACTATCTCACACTCCATCATAGCCACACGCACACGCCCCCTAGGTATGACTATCTCTCACTCTCCACCACAAACACACACACTGTCTCTTTCTCTCCCTAGGTGCATCTTGATCTCTCTTGGTTTATCTGTCTATCGCACACGCGCCTTGTCTCTTGATCTCCACCCATATAGTCCTCTCACGGTATCGAGGGGATCTCCTTGTCAGAAATGCACCCTTTCTCCCTCCCCATGCCTCCATTTTGTCCATACGTCTCTCTCGACCTATCCTCCTTGTTTGGCAGACTTCTATCGGCCACGTGCTAGGAGTCTCTCTCTTTCTCCGTTGCAAACAACCACACACTATCTTCGTGTATCACCTCACCTCGCTTTCTCTCTCGGAGATGCATGCATGATATGTTTGGATAAGACACACACTTTCTCTCTACTTTATCTTGTGTTGTCCCTTTACCTTCCACACACACCCTCTCTTTTTGCACACCTACTCTTTCTCCTTCAGAAACACTACTTGATCTCCTTCTAGTTGCTTATGCTCTTCGGTCCATAGCATATAGATTTTCTAAAAGTCAAAAATCACGAAGTTTGACCAAGTATTTGGAGTAAAGCATTTACATCTAGAATGGCAAACATATATCATTAGATTCATCAGAAGATGTGGTTTCATATTATATATATTTGGTACTGTAGATATAAGTAATGGTCACAGTTTCCAAAGTTTGACCTTTCAAAAAGCTATACGCACTATCGCACTATATTACCGAACGGAGGGAGTATCTCTCTCTCTCTCATGGGCCTCCCCTCTCACTCGATCTCTCTTTACCGGGGTATTATATGGTCATTGGCTCAGCATATAGCTCCGAATAATGGTTAAAGTATCCAAAGTTTGACTTTTGAAAAAATTATACGAACTACATCATTGAACGGAGGCAGTATCTCTCTTTGTGTATGTCTCACGGGCCTCCCCTCTCACTCGATCTATTTTTACCGAGGGATTTAACGGTCACTGACTCAGCATACAACTCCGTATATTGTTTAGTTGACAGGTCAGCAAGTCTACATGGTGCGTTGTCAGCTCGTGTTCTCTATCTGAGTGTGCGGTCCAATGTGGCAGTCGGTGAAAATAAATAAACGAGAGGTCCATCTTCCCCGGGGTGAAATAAACAAACTAGAAACCACTCGTTGTAGCACCCCGCACACTACTAAAAATTGAGTGCACACTTCTTTAGTGTTCAAATATAGTAGTAGTACTAGATTAACACATTCTTATAGATGCCACCACAGACACACATTACAACAACACACATAGTACACCATTGTACACCCATGCAAGGACACACTCACGCACACCCAACAGACAATACAGACCAACACACATTTACACTAGCATCGCCACCAGCTGAGATGGAGGACTAGGCGGCCAACAAGCGGAGGCGGCTCGAGCAAAAACCGCCTCCGGCAAGCCTGGACCTCATCAGCATCCTCCCCGACGACCTGCTGCTCGTCATCATCGCCCTCCTCCCCACCAATCCCGGTGGTGGCACCCCCTCTGGCACTGCACCCCCCTCAACCTCACCTTCTATTGCCGTCTTTCCAATTGGGATTGCAAACGCATGTCTGCAGTCTCCAAGATCCTTGCATCGCACCTTGGGCGAGATAGACGCGTTGACATCGGCATGTTCAGGACCAACTGGAAGGTCCAAGCCAAGTTCGACGAGTGGTTTTACTCCCCCGCCCTAGATCAGCCCGAGGAGCTCAATTTTGCGGGTGGATGATGTCGCTCTCTGTTGCCTTTCGCGCTCCGCCTCACGCCCATGCTTGTGTCTGATCCAGCGCGTGAGTCCTCCCGCCTAGCGACGCGCCTGCTGTCCTTCTGCTCCTTCTTCTTCTCCCACGCCCCTGCTGCTGCTCCTTTTCCCCATGATCAGCTGCTGCTCCTCTACTCCCGCTGCCGAATCTCTCCTCCTTCCTCTGCTGAAGTCGCTGCTCCTCCTCCTCCTCTCATCCTCCCTCTTGCTGCTCGTTGTTTTCCTATTCTTTTCTCTACTGCGCCAAGTCCATCTCCAAGATGTTGTTGCTCCTCTCGCTGCACCCTTGTTGCTGCACCTTCTCCAATCCCTATCTACTACTTACTTTCTTCTCCTCTGTTTAAGCTCAGCTCTGAACCATCATTTCTAAACTGCTCTCTCTCTCTCTCCATGTCAGTGTGTGTGTGTGTAATTCATATGAACTAGTAATGTATAATGAAGTGATTTGTTCAGTTTCATACTTGTGCTTGTGTAGTGCTAAATTGGTGATTTGTGAACTGTACTGTGGCATGTGACCCTCTGTTCTTGTGTGTGATAATTAATTAAACTAGATGTTGCCCTGCACGTTGTTGCGAGAATGTTTAGCAATATTTCAGTGAGATTTTGGTTATATGGAACATGAATATTTGAAATTATACCTTGAACTAATAGAAGAATTAAATGTAAATAACATAATAGATGAAATTTGCATGCATGCATGTTTGCATGTTGAGGTGGATTTTTATTATGCATAATTGCATGTTGAGATTGGCATTTTCCTACATGTTGAATGAAGAGGTGGCATGTTTGCATGGTAAGAGAAATATGTTAGTGGGTGCTAGCTATTTAGATATAGAAGATTTGTCACTTGTGTCCTGCACTTGCTGCATATACGTGTTCGTTTTATTTCTAGTTCCTACATACTTGTGATACATGCGTGCTTGTGATGTGAATCATATCTGTCCCAGTCCCAGTTATATATACTAGTGGGCAGAAGGCGCGGTGACATGCCGCGCCCGAGGTTAAGCCCGTAATTTAGAAAATTTGTTTTTTTATGTAATATTTGTTTTCACAATTTATTTGTTTGGTAATTTTTATATTTTCGTTTGGGAAAAATCGTGAAAAATTGTCCGTCGTAATTATTTGGTTAGCTATAGTTATAGTTTACCCACTATTATTATTTGTAGAAAGGTGAAGTAATATTTGCTGTATTTTTCTTTTAAAAGTTTATCTTTTTAATTTAAATTTTAAATAAGAAGAAAAAATTGTGGAAGTATTGTTCAGGGTAGACACTGTTCGTAATGTTTTTTTTTTGGTAATTTTATATTTTTGATTTAAATTTTGAAGAAGAAGGGGGAAAATTGGTAATTTTATAATCTTAATAATTTTAATTTGAAAGGAGAAGGGGAAAAAGAGAAATAATATATGTTTTCATTTTTCTTGGGAATTTTATTTCCTTAATTTAAATTTTGAAGAAGAAGGGGAAAAAGGAGGTGGGAGGTATTGTTTATGGTAATCGTAGTTATTGTTTGACCACCATTACTATTTTATGGAGAAGCGATGTATTTTTATTTTCACTTTTTTTTAGTATTTTAGCTCCTTAATTTTAAAAAGTGGTGTAATCTAGAACTTGGGGAAACGTATTTATAATAATTATAACTTTTAATTTTAATTTCGAAAAAGAGGAGAATTTTGAAAGGAAAAGGGGAAAAAGGGTTATTGTTCATTGTAGGGTTACTTTTTTTGTTTTTTTATCTCCTTAATTTTAATTTCAAGGAAGATTTTGTGCAAGGGAGAAATCTTTTTTGGTAATTTTATTTTCTTGTTTGGAGGAAATCGCGGAAAATTGTTCGTTATAATTATTGGTTAGCTATAGTTATCGTCTACTCACTATTATTATTTGTAGAGTAGTGATCTAATATATTTTTTTTGGTAAATTTATCTTTTTTATGTATTTTGAAGAAGAGGTAAAAAACGGGGGATTATTGTTCGAGAGGGGTACTGTTCATTGTAACCATAGTTTATTGTTTGACTGTAATTATTATCTATAAAAAAGTGATGTAATGTTTGTTTTCAAATTTTTTGGTAATTATAAATTTTGAAGAAGGAGGGGGGAAAATTGGAAATTTTGTAATCTTAATAATGTTAATTTCAAAGAAGAAGGGGGAAGGAGAGAAATAATATATGTTTATTTTTTGTAAAATATAACTTTTTAATTTTAATTGCAGAAAAAAGGGGGAAAACACAGGGCATTATATCGTTTTAAAACTCGGGCAAAAGGACGGGGGAAATTTGCGACACGCCGCACCCAAGTTTAAGCTCGTCATTTAGCAAATTTGTTTTTTATGTAATATTTGTCCTCATTATGTTGTTTGGTAATTCTATCTTTTTGTTTTGGAAAAACCGTGGAAAATTGTTTGTCATAACTGTTAGTTAGCTATGGTTACCGTTTACACACTGTTATTATTTGTAGAAAAGTGATGTAATATTTTTTTTTGTAAATTTATCTTTTTAAGTTTAATTTTAAAGAAAAAGGGGAAAATGTGGAAGTATTGTTGGGGTGGGTAATGTTCATTGTAACTATAGTTTATTGTTTGACCGAAATTACTGTTTACGGAAAAGTGCTGTAATGTTTTTTTTTTGGTAATTTTATATTCTTAATTTAAATTTTGAAGAAGAAGGGGGAAAATTGGTAATTTTATAACCCTAAAAATTTTAATTTCGAAGGCGAAGGGGGAAAAGAGAATGGTATTCATAGTTATTGTTTGACGACGATTACTATTTTATAGAATAATGATGTATTTTTTACTTTCACTTTTTTGGAATTTTTATCTCCCTAATTTTTAAAAGGGTGTAATATTTGTTTTAGAACTGGGGGGAACGTATATTTGTTTTAAAAATGGGTTTTAGATATAGAAGGTAAAAAATAAGAAATTATTGTTTATTACAGAAATCTTTTTTGTAATTTTTAACTTTTTAATTTTAATTTCGGCGAAAGGGGGGGAAAAACAGGGCACTATATCATTTTAAAACTCGGGGAAAAGGTTAGAAAATAAGAAAGTACTGTTTATCGAAGGTACTGTTCATATTTTAAGCGCGGGAAATGTTCACCAGGGGTCACTGTTCATTCCAGGGTCACCGGTCATTCCGGGGTTACTGTTCATTCCGGGACACTGTTCGCCAGGTGTTACTGTTCATTCCGGGGTACTGTTTATTCCGGGGTTACTGTTCATTCGGGCTGGTGTTCACACCCTGTGCATATGGGGACACGTGGCGGCCGGGAGGAAGCCCTGCGCCACATAGCTAGAGCTCCCTGGGAGCTCCTAGCTTAGCCACTTTAATTCTTGTATGTATATATATGTCCATGTCTTTTGACTTCCCTTGTCATTGATGTTTGCATTTCATTTCTCAAGTAAAATAAAAAATATCAAAAAGACGGTGAAGATAATCTAAACCTTCCTTTGCTTGTTTTTATTTTCTTTGTTGTCGATTGTCCTGAAAGATCTTAGATAATTTTAGGTTTATCTTCCTACAGTTATTCCCATAGTTGTGTGATCTAGCTTTAGCCGAGCATAGTCGTTGATTTTCCTAGTTCGTTACGAGAACTTAGACAACTCGCAGTTTGGGCGTAAAACCCCACTGTAGTTACAACTGATCAAACAGACTTTCCCTGGGTAAACACCGACAAGTGGACTGCGACATCCACCTATGACGTTTATATGGTAGATACCCCCAAGTCTCCTCCTAAACGTCGGCGCAGACGCCGAAGGGGCAACAATGGGGGAACCCAACGACACTAACGCCACCGCGGATGACGGCGAGGCGATGACCGGTGACGCCGATAACACGGGAGAGGACGCTCAAACCTCCCCGGTACAGAGCAGCGATCCCAAAGAAAATCCAGAGGACTCCGATCCCAACGACCTCTTTGAAGGGGCCGTCGACAATTACACGCTGGAGTCCGAGGAGGACGAGAGCCTCGGTACTGAGGACTTTATCGTCCCCAAAGACTCCCTCAAACAAGAGCGCTTCCGGCGGCGCCTCATCGCCACCGCTCGAAGCATGAAACGCAAGCAGAAGGAGCTGCAAGTGAATACGGATGCGCTGAATGACAAGTGGGTCGAAGTACTCTCGGCCAAACAAGACCTCGAAGACCGACGCCGTAGCGCGCCAAAATCATACCCACGGAGGTGTCTGCTGCCGGAGTTCGACGTCAAACTAGCTGCCAACGAGCCTAACCGACCCCTAGAGGTCGGGACAGGCCAGTGCGGGAAAATATCAACACCCGACCGGCGCCACGACGTTATGGCAAAAAACCCGTTGATTACCTAGACCCTCATGACGTTTGACGTCACATTGAGGGAAACCGAGCACCTCCTCGGTCCATTTATGGCTCAAGAGGTCGCACGCCAGCCGGGCACGATGGCTACGACACCTGGTTAGACAGGAATGGCCGTGCCTGAGATCAAGCCTACGAGCGACTCTCCCCTAACCTCCAAGGGGATACTACTGTTGGGGAACGCGACAGAAAATAAAAATTTCCGGTATAGCGAGCACGCCCAGGACCACTATGGAGACTGCATACAAGGTTTGATCTGATCCGTACCGACTCGAAGTGCAGCGGAAGAAGAGTCGGTGGAGATCGTTGGTGCAGATCCCCGCAGCTAGGATTTTACAACCTCCCAACCGCAAGGATGTACTCCCTCGTCGGACAGCCCTTCGGGAGGCGGTCGGACAGTCCCCCGGACGATGTCGCGGACAGCCCTTCAGGAGGACCCTCGAAACTCGAACGGAGACTCGGACAGCCCTTCGGGAGGACACACGAACAGCCCCTCGGGCAAAAGATCAAAACTACGACCTCTCTATGGGGTTGCACACATACGGTGTCATCTATCCGGCAGGGCTTCGCCGTCCAGAACTAGTTCCTGCCGGAACCCAGACAGCCTTTCGGCTCTACGAAAAACTCTTTTCGTGGGAGGGAGAGAGAGAGAGAGCTTGCAAAGCAAAGCATGTGTATGAGCACCAAGGATGAGGAAGTGGGCAGCCCACTCACCTCCTATTTATAGGAAAACCAAGGGGTAGGATGGTCACTTCAAGTACCAAAATATCCCACTTTATGTCACACATAAAAATCATAAGAAGGAAAATGGGTGCCATGTGGAGCTCCATGGAGGAGCTCCACCCTTGGCCGGCCAACCCTTGGGGCCCCCCCCATGAGGGGCTTCCTTGGTCCCCAAGGCCTTCTAGAAGCCTTTTGGGAAATATCCCAAAAGGTGATTTTCCATAAATATCCAAAAAGCACTTTCACTATTCATGACGACATTTTTCAGCGTCTGATCGAACTGAAAATATTTATGTGGTCATAGAACATTTCCAGTACCCACTAAAAAAAGTTTCAATGCGACCCGGAACAATTCCGGATTAGCGATTTTCATCTGCGAAAAGCATCTGAAGCGGTTCCGGCAGCTCCGGAACATTTCCAGTTTTCATCCCGGAAAATTCCAAAAAGTTTCCAGAACGATTCTGGAACCCTCCAAGAATTATCAGGCACGTGCCAAAACTAATTTGACTTTTTGGTATCCCATGAAACAACTTTTCCAGTTTCACCGGAACTCATCCGGTGACCTCTTTCTTCGGAACTTTTCCGCTGTCTCCAAAAACTTTTTCCGGAAAACTTTCTCTCTGACTCCCTGTCTAGTATTCAACAGAAAGATGACCCTTAAGCGTGTGACCCTATAGGTTCGGTGAAGTATAGACATGACCCGGAACCCCTTCCGATCAATGATCAACATCGGAGCCGTGGACACCCATATCGATCCCTATACCCACACGAATAAATATTCGAGTGAACCTCCAGTTGCCGTGTGCTATTCCTGTTGCTTCGCGATATGTTACAATTACCCGAGGTGAGACATGTTGGCATCCTCGTGGATCAACAACTTGTCCACTATGCCAGTTACCTCGTTGCCGGTATTGTTCTCTTTTCTCGTTCCCGTGTTCCGGCATCCCCATGATCAAATCACAAAGTGTCTGGCCAGACGATGATGGATACCGTAACACCGAGAGGGCCCAGAGATATCTCTCCATTGTCGGAGGAGCAAATCCCAATCTTGAGCTATCAAGTTACTTGACATACTTTTCCATGAACCCGTAAGCTGCCGTAATAGCCACCCATTTACGGAGACGTTTAACAAACCCCAAAGTTCATGAAGCAAGCATGAAGAAACTCGATACTCTCATGGTCTAAGGAATCATGCAAACATTAACCATTTCTGTGTTATTAACCATTAACTTGTGACGAATATATCTCATAGCATAACATCAATTTGGGTCGATTCAACACAAGTGTTCTACCAACATCGTGCCCTCAAAATTGCCGGCATAGCCATGCCCATGATCAGGAAAACAGGATCATCATGCAATACTTGAGCCAGTCTTAGAGGCAAGACTAGGAATACATATTTCTGTTTATTATACCATACGTGCAAATGAGTTTCCCTCCGGGCCTCGTGGATATTGCAGACTCGAGAATCATTGCAGTTATAGCATGGATCATAAACATTCATTACGAACTTGGAGATACAAAAGTAACTGATATTACTGCCTCTAGGGCATATCTCCTACAGACTCCCACTTGCACTAGAGTCATAATCCAGTTACATGGCTTCCCTAACACCAATGGCTATCCGGTGTTGCTCATGCTTTCCTCGTGGTAGAGGCTTAGTCATCGGGTCTGACACATTCAGATCCGTGTGAACTTTGCGTACTTTCACTAAACCTTCTTCGACATGATGTCGAATGAGTTTATATTTGCGTTGAATATGCATTGTCTTATGGTGCGAACATGGCTCCCTTGCCTGAGCCACGGTGCCACTATTATCACAATAGATCTCCACCGGGTCCAGAGCACTTGGAACCACACCAAGGTCTTCAAGGAATTGTTTGATTCCGACAGCCTGCTTGGAGGCTTCTGAAGCAGCAACATATTCCGCCTCCATGGTAGAATCTGCCACAGTCTTTTGTTTGGAACTTTTCCAATCAACTGCGCCGCCGTTCAATATGAAAACATAGCCAGATTGAGATTTGAAGTCATCTGGGTCAGTCATGAAGCCTGCATCAGTGTAACAACTTAGAAATGAGCTCTTCATCACCTCCGTACACAAGGAGTAAATCCTTGGTCCTTCTGAGGTACTTAAGAATACCCTTGACTGCGGCCCAGTGTTCCAATCCTAGATCACCTTGGTACCAGCTGCTAACACTTAGCGCATAGGAAACATCCGGTCTTGTACATAGCATGGCATACATAATAGAACCAACTGCCGAAGCATATGGAATATCATTCATTTGTACTCGCTCATCGAGGGTCCGAGGACACTGATTCTTGCAAAGCACTGTACCAGGTGACATGGGGAGTAGGCCTTTCTTGGAGTTCTCCATGTTGAACCTTTTCAACACCTTGTCAATGTACGTGCTTTGGCTAAGCGCTATTAGGCGTCTTGATCTATCTCTATAGATCCTGATGCCCAATACATATGCCGCTTCGCCTAAGTCTTTCATTGAAAAACTCTTCTTCAATGAGTCTTTTATTTCGCTAAGAAATTTCACATCATTTCCAATCAACAATATGTCATCCACATACAACATTAGAAATGCTTTTGCGCTCCCACTAAACTTCTTGTAAACACAAGATTCTTCATCGTTCCTGATGAAGCCAAACTCTTTGACCACTCCATCAAAACGAATGTTCCAGCTCCTTGATGCTTGCTTCAGACCATAAATGGCTTTCTGAAGCTTACATACCTTTCCAGCATTCTTAGGATCGACAAAACCTTCTGGCTGTATCATGTATACATCCCTTTCAAGGTTTCCATTTAGGAAAGCCGTTTTGACATCCATCTGCCATATTTCATAATCGAAATAAACAGCAATTGCTAGTAATATCCGAACAGACCTAAGCATAGCTACGGGCGAGAAAGTCTCGTCGTAGTCCACTCCTGGAACTTGCGTGAACCCTTTCGCGACAAGTCTAGCTTTGTGGATAGTAATGTTACCATCCGCGTCCGTCTTTCTTTTGAAAATCCATTTACAACCAATGGGTTTTACGCCATCTGGAAGTTCTTCCAAGTTCCAAACTTGGTTTTTGTACATGGATTCCATCTCGGATTTCATGGCCTTGTGCCATTCCCTTGAGCTAGGCCCCGCCATCGCTTCCTTGTAGTGCGCAGGTTCATCGTCTTCAAGAATGAAGATTTCGTTATGAAACCACTCAGGTGGCTGGATAGCCCTACCTGATCTGCGCGGTTCAGTTACAACATTGTTTGAAGTTTCCGCATCACATGCGACAACTTCCGGCTCGGTTGTAGGGATAATTAGCGGAATTTCTTCCGGTTCCTTAGCCATAACAACGGTTGCCGAAGATTCACTAATCTCATTAAGTTGTACTGTCCTCCCACTTAATTCTTTGGCGAGAAACTCTTTCTCGAGAAAATGTCCAACTTTTGCGACAAACACTTTGCCCTCGGACTTGTGGTAGAAGGAATACCCAATGGTGTTAATTGGATAACCTACAAAGTAACATTTGTCTGCTCTGGGGTCGAGTTTGCTTGGTTGTAAACATTTCACATACGCTTCACAACCCCAAACCTTGAGATGCGACACATTGGGTTTATTCCCATACCATAATACAAATGGCGTCGTCTCAACTGACTTAGACGGTGCTCTGTTTAATGTATAAGCGGCAGTTTCTAGTGCGTGACCCCAAAAAGATATTGGAAGATCCGTAAGGGACATCATCGACCTTACCATGTCCAACAGGGTTCGGTTACGTCTTTCCGATACTCCGTTTCTTTGTGGAGTTCCGGGAGGCGTAAGCTGTGAAACGATTCCACGGTCACTCAGATGTTGGCCAAACTCGTGACTAAGATATTTGCCTTCGCGATCAGACCGCAGAAACTTAATCTTTTTGTTACGATGATTTTCTACCTCATTCTGAAATTATTTGAACTTTTCAAAGGTTTCCGACTTATGCTTCATCAAGTAGATATAGCCATACCTACTTAAATCATCAGTAAAAGTCACGAAGTAGAAATACCCACCCCGTGCGATTGTGCTCATTGGACCACATACATCACTATGTATTATTTCCAATAATTCACTCGCCCGTTCAGGATGACCCGTGAACGGCGTCTTGGTCATTTTTCCCATCAAGCAAGCCTCACATGTGTCAAATGATTCAAAATCAAGGGACGGTAAAACTCCATCTTTATGGAGTCTTTGCATGCGTTTCTTTCCGATGTGGCCAAGCCGACAGTGCCACATGAAAGTGGTTGTGGTATCAGCCTTCTTAAGGCGTTTAGCATTCACGTTAAAGACATTATTTTCACATTCAAGATTCAGTATGAAAAGGCCCCCAACAATGGGTGCAAATCCATAAAACATATCCTTACAATAAAGTGAACAACCATTGTTCTCAGACTTGTAGGAGTACCCATCGTGTACTAAACATGATCCAGAGATAATGTTTCTACACAACAACAGAACAAAATAATAGTTACTAAGTTCCAAAATAAATCCTGAAGGGAGACGTAGAGGCATAATGCTGACGGCTTGAGCGGCGATCCCAGCGCCGTTCCCGACACGCATCACGACTTCATTCTTTGCCAGCTTGCGCACCTTCTGAAGCCCCTGTATCGAGTTGCAAATGTGAGCAACCGATCCGGTATCAAATACCCAAGACTTAGAATTTTCGCTAGCAAGCAAAACGTCAATGACATTAACTTGTATAACAATTATACCTTTTCCGGTTTTCCCGGACTTCTTATCTTCCAGATACTTCTTGCAGTTTCTCTTCCAGTGTCCTGTGCCCTTGCAGTAGAAGCACTCAGTTTCATTCTTGGCTCCGCCCTTAGATTTGCGTTGGAAGCCGGTCTTACCGGCGCCCTTGCCCTTCTTTGGCTTGCCTTTCTTTTTGAAACTGGCAGTTTTATTCACAAGCAACACTTGCTTGCGATTTTTCTGCAGTCCTCCTTCAGCAGTTTTCAGCATGGCAAGCACCTCATTTGCTGTTTTGTCCAACCCATTCATGTTGTAGTTCATGATAAAACCACCATAAGACGGGGGGAGTGAACCTAGCAACAAGTCCATAACATGCTCTTTCGGAAGTGGGAATTCCAGGGTTTTAAGCCTTTCAGTGTAGCCAATCATATTGACTACGTGCTCGCCAACTGAACTGCCCTCAGCCATCTTGGTCTCCGCCATCATTTTCATGATATCAAAACATTCAGACCGTGCATTAAACTTGTACAGAGCATCCAGATCCTTGATCATATCAAAGGAGTTATGGAATTCAAAATGTTTTTGAAGCTCTGAACTCATGCAAGACAGCATGAGGCACTGCACTAAGTTGAAATCATCATCCTTAGTGGCCCAGACATTTTGTATGTCTGCCGCGGCTGTTTCCGCTGGCTTAGGTGGAAGAGGTCCGTCAAGCACGTACACTTTCTTAGCACTCCTGAGGACAATCCTCAGGGTACGGACCCAGTCCGCATAGTTGTTTCCATTCGCAGCTAACTTCTCTTTCTCTAACATCGGGCCTAAGTTGAACGCACTGTTGCGAGCCATTTGATCTACAACGGAAAACACAATTTCACTTAGACTTTGTTCATAATGATTTTTGCACTAGTGAATAAACAGTTTTATTCTAAAGTGCGCTCCCACTCAAATCAATATCTCTCATAATTGATTGTGAGTGATTCAAGATCCGCATATCCATTCAATGCCATTGAACGAGATGAACACTGATGGTGCGAACTTCAATCGGTAGGCAAACTTGCCGATCACATCTCTATGTGACTCTTGTTCATCTTTCGATGGGCGTGTTCCGAGCTCAGGGAGATCCTTCCAGAACGTCAAGACAACCAAGTGATCTCGCTGCGAGGTCTCAACTCACCCGCCTCACACGTCCCTAATCGTTCGTACCCAGGGAGATCCTGTGATACCCCGAAAAGTTAGGTGTCGTGACGGTGCTACACTTGGGAGAACACTAACTACTTGATATTTTAGTGAGAGATCACCCTAATAAAAAGCGACTACCACGCAATCAAGAAGGGTGCATCAAGAGGGATAAACATCTCAGGCAATTCATAATAGCATGATATGGTATAGCCCCTTCTGACGGAGAAGTCAAGTATTTCTTCGTCTTCGGCATTCGCGTCGGTTTACACCTTCGCGAAGATTGCCACCACCTTGTCGATGCACCAGATAATATTGCTATCTCTATAGCTAATAAAATAAGTGCATTACATAAGGTTGACATGCAGGTCATTAAAGTGCAATCATATGGCTCCAGCCATCATGCCGAATCATGACACGCAGGTCATGTTAAATTACATCACATAGTCATCTCATACATAATCAAATTAATGTGAGACCTACTATACCACATCACATGCAAACCATCCTGCAAAACCAAGTTAGACGCCTCTAATCGGTTTATACAAAATTTTATTTTACGTGGCTTCTAAGGTTTTTACTTAAACCGCAGCTACCAACGCTCATCATCAAGTATGATAATTCAAGTTGCTAGATTAACTTTCCAAGGTGTATGAAACACGAGATAATAAAATCTCGAGCCCCATACTAAACTTCGTCATACGCGTGACCCCCGTGCAGATCATATCTGCATTGCCCTTTCATCTGCGAAACATCCATCTTTCTTTAACTATGGTGGAACCCAAAGAACTGTTAGCACTTCGTTGATCTGTCAATCAACATACTCAGGAGCAGCATGAAAGGATCGCGGATTGCCAGAACTTTGTGAGATTCCACAATGCCGTCAAGATCAGGACTACGCAAATTCAAGGGAAGCAACAGGAACATCGGGTAACAGATTTCATCTGCTACCCGCACAAATAATTTTCAGCAATAGATCTCATCTACTACAAAATTATACTATGCAATACCCATACATCTCATGTATTCTAGATCATAACATGCATCTACTCATAGCCTAGCTCTTGATGCCACTGTTGGGGAACGCGACAGAAAATAAAAATTTCCGGTATAGCGAGCACGCCCAGGACCACTATGGAGACTGCATACAAGGTTTGATCTGATCCGTACCGACTCGAAGTGCAGCGGAAGAAGAGTCGGTGGAGATCGTTGGTGCAGATCCCCGCGGCTAGGATTTTACAACCTCCCAACCGCGAGGATGTACTCCCTCGTCGGACAGCCCTTCGGGAGGCGGTCGGACAGTCCCCCGGACGATGTCGCGGACAGCCCTTCGGGAGGACCCTCGAAACTCGAACGGAGACTCGGACAGCCCTTCGGGAGGACACACGAACAGCCCCTCGGGCAAAAGATCGAAACTACGACCTCTCTACGGGGTTGCACACATACAGTGTCATCTATCCGGCAGGGCTTCGCTGTCCAGAACTAGTTCCTGCCGGAACCCAGACAGCCTTTCGGCTCTACGAAAAACTCTTTTCGTGGGAGGGAGAGAGAGAGCTTGCAAAGCAAAGCATGTGTATGAGCACCAAGGATGAGGAAGTGGGCAGCCCACTCACCTCCTATTTATAGGAAAACCAAGGGGTAGGATGGTCACTTCAAGTACCAAAATATCCCACTTTATGTCACACATAAAAATCATAAGGAAAATGGGTGCCATGTGGAGCTCCATGGAGGAGCTCCACCCTTGGCCGGCCAACCCTTGGGGGCCCCCCATGAGGGGCTTCCTTGGTCCCCAAGGCCTTCTAGAAGCCTTTTGGGAAATATCCCAAAAGGTGATTTTCCATAAATATCCAAAAAGCACTTTCACTATTCACGACGACATTTTTCAGCGTCTGATCGAACTGAAAATATTTATGTGGTCTTAGAACATTTCCAGTACCCACTAAAAAAAGTTTCAATGCGACCCGGAACAATTCCAGATTAGCGATTTTCATCTGTGAAAAGCATCTGAAGCGGTTCCGGCAGCTCCGGAACATTTCCAGTTTTCATCCCGGAAAATTCCAAAACGTTTCCAGAACGATTCTGGCACCCTCCAAGAATTATCAGGCACGTGCCAAAACTAATTTGACTATTTGGTATCCCCTGAAACAACTTTTCCAGTTTCACCGGAACTCATCCGGTGACCTCTTTCTTCGGAACTTTTCCGCTGTCTCCGAAAACTTTTTCCGGAAAACTTTCTCTCCGACTCCCTGTCTAGTATTCAACAGATAGATGACCCTTAAGCGTGTGACCCTATAGGTTAGGTGAAGTA
Source organism: Elymus sibiricus (assembly GCA_039707655.1). NCBI lineage: Eukaryota > Viridiplantae > Streptophyta > Magnoliopsida > Poales > Poaceae > Elymus > Elymus sibiricus. The sequence goes on from CM077663.1 coordinate 209,330,927, forward strand.
TAGACATGACCCGGAACCCCTTCCGATCAATGATCAACATCGGAGCCGTGGACACCCATATCGATCCCTATACCCACACGAATAAATATTCGAGTGAACCTCCAGTTGCCGTGTGCTATTCCTGTTGCTTCGTGATATGTTACAATTACCCGAGGTGAGACATGTTGGCATCCTCGTGGATCAACAACTTGTCCACTATGCCAGTTACCTCATTGCCGGTATTGTTCTCTTTTCTCGTTCCCGTGTTCCGGCATCCCCATGATCAAATCACAAAGTGTCTGGCCAGACGATGATGGATACCGTAACACCGAGAGGCCCAGAGATATCTCTCCATCGTCGGAGGAGCAAATCCCAATCTTGAGCTATCAAGTTACTTGACATACTTTTCCATGAACCCGTAAGCTGCCGTAATAGCCACCCATTTACGGATGACGTTTAACAAACCCCAAAGTTCATGAAGCAAGCATGAAGAAACTCGATACTCTCATGGTCTAAGGAATCATGCAAACGTTAACCATTTCTGTGTTATTAACCATTAACTTGTGACGAATATATCTCATAGCATAACATCAATTTGGGTCGATTCAACACAATTGTTCTACCAACATCGTGCCCTCAAAATTGCCGGCATAGCCATGCCCATGATCAGGAAAACAGGATCATCATGCAATACTTGAGCCAGTCTTAGAGGCAAGACTAGGAATACATATTTCTGTTTATTATACCATACGTGCAAATGAGTTTCCCTCCGGGCCTCATGGATATTGCAGACTCGAGAATCATTGCAGTTATAGCATGGATCATAAACATTCATTACAAACTTGGAGATACAAAAGTAACTGATATTACTGCCTCTAGGGCATATCTCCTACAACTACTCGGTCCTGAGGTCCGGCCCACCCAATCGGCTTTACAGACAGCTTAATGGAACATCAATTCCCAAAAGGGTTTAAGACCATCAACATAGAATCTTATGATGGCACAACAAACCCAGTAGTGTGGATTGAAGACTTTCTTCTCCACATACACATGGCTAACGGAGATGACCTCTATGCCCTTAAATACTTGTCGCTCAAGCTAAAGGGGCCAACTAGGCATTGTCTTAACAACCTGCCTCCTCATTCTATTGGTAGATGGGAAGACCTTGAAGATTCCTTTAGGGAAAATTTCCATGGTGCTTACGTCCGACCTCCGAACGCTGACGACCTTAGTCGTGTCATCCAACAGCAAGGCGAATCTTCTTGGAAGTTCTGGAATAGGTTCCTTACTAAAAAGAACCAGATCATAGATTGCACCGACGCCGAATCCATCGCCTCATTCAAAAATATCATCCAAGATGAATGGATCGCCCGCCAGCTCGGCCAAGACAGACCGAGGACCATGTCAGCCCTCACTTCGCTGATGACCCGCTTTTGTGCGAGAGAAGACAGATGGCTTGAGCAAAGCACTCACAATGGTGAGGCAGGCATCTCGGAGACAGGCGATGCCAATGGAAAGCCTCAGCGTAATACAAGCAAGCGCAGGCATAAAAATGGTTGGAGCGACACGGAGGACGCCACAGTCAATGCAGGGTTCATCGGATCTAGACCCGGATAGAAAAGGAAACCCTTTAAAGGGAATAATGATGGACCCACAAATCTAGACAAGATCTTGGATCGACCGTGCCAAATCCATGGCACTCAGGACAAACCAGCAACCCACACTAATAGTAATTGCTGGGTCTTCAGACATGCTAGCAATGTAGAGACAGAGGGTCCAAATAAAATCCAAGATCGCACTAAAGTCGAGGATGAACTTCGGCGGCCCAACAATAGAGGCCAAAAGAAGTTTCCTAATGAGATAAAAGAGGTGAACATGGTCTATGTTACCCACATCCCCAAGAGGGAGAGGAAGCGCGTACTTAGGGACATCTATGCGTTAGAGCCAGTCGCCCCGAAGTTCAATCAGTGGTCGGCCTAACTGATCACATTCGACATACATGACCATCCGACTAGCATCAGGCATGGCGGATCAGCTGCACTCATCCTGGACCCAATAGTCGATGGCTTGCATCTGACGCGCGTCCTTATGGACGGAGGAAGCAGCCTCAACTTAATTTATGAGGATACGGTCAAGAAGATGGGCATCGACTCATCTCAAATCAAGCCAAGCATTACTACCTTTAAAGGGGTCATACCGGGTGTTGAGGCTCGTTGCACGGGAACCGTGTCACTGGAAGTTCTTCGGATCACCTGAATACTTCAGGAGCGAGGAGTTAATCTTCGACATTGTCCCCTTTAGAAGTGGATACCATGCGCTCCAAGGGCGCACAACGTTCACTCACTTTAATGCAGTCATGTATTATGCTTACCTCAAGCTTAAAATGCGAGGATCTAGCGGGGTTATCACGATCAAAGGTAACACCGAACGCTCCCTCCGTAGCGAGGAGCATACCGCGACCTTCGTAGCCATCCGAGGACGCGACCTGTAGCGGTAAACGCACTTCTGGCTCTTCGAAGCGTCTGTGGGCCGCACTAGTCGATCTCGGAAACATACCCCCACATAGCAAATAGGGGTGCAGGCTCCTCGTGCGCTTCCCTTGGAAGGGGCACTACATCCCTAGGGTGCACAATTTGGCAATAAAAATCCCTTGGGCCGCCGAGGAGCCAAAACCCATGGAAACGCTAGATCGGCTAGACCGAGCAACGGCTAAGCTTTGAGCTTCTACATTGGCAAGGCCCTGTCAAAGAGCTAGCCAGGAAAGTATACCTATGTGGCTTTAACCGCAAAATGGACATCGATAGACCTCTTAAAAGGACCCGGCCAGCAAGCGCTTTAAGCACATGCAAGGCCGAGGTCGCATACAGTCCATCTCAGTCTTCACCATCAATGAAGATAAGCTGGTCAACAACATGGAGACGCAGAAGTGCGGCAGGAAGCGGCCCAGGCTTATTAACCTGATGATCATATCCGCCTTGTTTTTATATGCTCCTTTACTTACCTTATTGCATTGTATCTTTTTTAGTTTCTCTCATTATAGTTTGTGTGGGGACCCCGACTCATAAGTCGTGGTCACCGAATGCATGTGTACAGTGATCCCAAAGATTAATGCTCACTGGACACACAGAAGCTGAATAATAAGAGTCTTACATCCATTACATACCGTCTTACACAAATTATGACCATTATGGTCAACTCTTGCATATATACGGCCATGAAGGCCAAACATCAAACACAACCTCGCAGCGGAAATCTTGAACGATAGCATGGGCCCATGCCATCTGCCTTAACCCTACAGGCATTCTGACTGGGAGGCGGCCTAATCCGCATGGTCGTCACCAAGGCACTCTTCACCATATTCCTGCTCTTCCATGCCTAGCCAATTAAATAACCAGTGTCAAGCCAATGAGTACTTTGAATGTACTCGCAAGCAACCCATGTTTGGAACAAGGTAAACAATGCATGCTATAGCACTAAGTAGGTAATTTTGCCGAAAGCTGATTTTGAGTGCAATGACATGTCCTAACAACTTGTAAAGCATGCATCATGAGGTTACGAGTATCCATATGAACAGGTTATAGATATCAATATTAACAGAGATTGGAACAACTCTAGTTTTAATCATATCACCAAGTAATCTGACTTAGCTCAAGTATTTCTTCCCACACGCACACAAAATTTTGTAAAACACTAGACGTAGTTTAAGCAGCACCACCCAACTGTCCTTGACCGTGGACACGACTATTCGAATAGTTTTACACTCTGCAGAGGTTGCACAGTGATACGTCTCCAACGTATCTATAATTTTTGATTGTTCCATGCTGTTATATTATCATTCTTGGATGTTTTACAATCATTTTATAGCAACTTTATATCATTTTTTGGGACTAACCTATTGACATAGTGCCAAATGCCAGTTGTTGTTTTTTGCTTGTTTGTTACTTCGCAGAATATCAGTACCAAACAGAGTTCAATCGCGATGAAACTTTCTGGAGATTTTGTTTTGGACCAGAAGATATCTGGGAGGAGGCCCATGGGGCCCACAAGACACCAGGGCGCGCCCAAGGCCCCCGGCGTGCCCTGTTTGGTTGTGGTGGCCTCAGGACTCCCCTCCACAGCCTCTGAGCTCTATAAATACCCAAATATTCCAGAAAACCTAGAGGAGTCGACGAAAAATACTTCCAGCCGCTGCAAGTTCCAGAACCGCGAGATCCAATCAAACACCATCACGGAGGGGTTCATCATCCTCATTGGTGCCTCTTTGTTGATACATGAGTAGTCCACCATAGACCTACGGGTCCGTAGGCAGTAGCTAGATGGCTTTCTATCTCTCTTTTGATTCCCAATACAATGGTCTCTTGGAGATCTATTTGATGTAATGACTTTTTGCGGAGTGTTTGTTGGGATCCGATGAATTTTGAGTTCATGATCAATTTCTATCCATGAATATTATTTGAGTCTACTTTGATCTCTTATATGCATGATTACTTATAGCCTCGTATTTCTTCTTCGAATCTTTGGTTTAGTTAGGCCAACTAGATCGATTTTTCTTGCCATGGGAAGAGGTGCTTTGTGATGGGTTCGATCTTGCGGTGTCCTCTCCCAGTGATAGAAGGGGCAGCGAGGCACGCATGTATCGTTGCTATTAAGGATAACAAGATGGGGTCTATTCCTACATGAATAGATCTTGTCTACATCATGTCATCGTTCTTATTGCATTACTCTGTTTTTCCATGAACTTATACACTAGATGCATGCCGGATAGCGGTCGATGTGTGGAGTAATAGTAGTAGATGCAGAATCGTTTCGGTCTACTAATCTTGGACGTGATGCCTATATAATGATCATTGCCTTGGATGTCTTATTTGATCTTCTATCAATTGCCCAACAGTAATTTGTTCACCCACCGTGTGCTATACTCATGAGAGAAGCCACTAGTGAAACCTACGGCCCCCGGGTCTACTTTTCCAACATATTGCTTTCCGATCTATGTTTTTCCGCCTTTTGTTTTCAGATCTAATAATCCAAAAACCCAAAAATACCTTGCTGCACTTTTTATTTGCCTCTTTTATTTTGTGTTCTTGTGTGATCTATCTATCCAATCTATTACAATTTAATCTATCTTTTTACCTTGGAGAGATTGACAACCTCTCTTACGCGTTGGGTTGCAAGTATTTGTTCTTTGTGTGCAGGTACCGTTTACATAGTGTTGCGTGGTTCTCCTACTGGTTCGATAACCTTTGTTTCATAACTGAGGGAAATAATTACCATAGCTATGCTGCATCATCCCTTCCTCTTTGGGGAAATACCGACGCAGTCTCAAGCCAAGTCAAAGGAATTTCTGGCGCAGTTGCCGGGGAGGAGGTACGAAAGTAGTCTCCCGTCAACTTGCCAATTTCTGGCGCCGTTGCGGGGGAGACATCACAACATCTATCAGGTTCCTAATCACAAATCTCATCTCCTTGCAATTACATTATTTGCCATTTGCCTCTCATTTTCCTCTCCCCCACTTCACAAATTTGCCGTTTTATTCGCCCTTTTTTCATTTGCCTTTTTCTCGTTAGATCTTTTGTTTGCTTGTCATCATGAGTGATTTTAGTATGGCAGAAACAGATGATGGCATGACTCCTAATATTGGACGTTCTGGTAATCTGGATACTAAAACTTTTGTTTGGGGGCAAGGAAACATTATAGGAAAAGAAACTATCCAAGAATTTTTCAATTGTGTTGGAAATTTGACTTTCGATGAAGCTCCTATACTTAAAAGAACTAAAACTTATGCGGAAGCTATTTCAGCGCTAGTTCTGAAACTCAAAAATAGGTTTATTCGTACCCATCCTACGTTGTAATGATTGTTTTATGAGCTACCCGTTATAAAGGATCAAAAATCTAAAAAGTTAGCCACCCTTGTTCTTATGAATGAATTTGATCACATGGTACGAGAAGCTAGGGAGATTTTTGATTTTTTTTGGTATGAAAAACCTGTAATAGGAGAGATCCTTTACAATAGTGACTACATGTTTAGACATTTGCTTGGAAATAATCAATTTTTTTATGAGAATCTTAAAAAGGAAATCCCCGTTTTAGATATGATCCAACAAGTTTTCAATGATGTTAATCAACAATATTCTTGGATTGTGGACGGGAATCAAAGAGGATATGTAGATGGACGACTTGATAGTGCTAAGATTTCCATGGCTAATGTGTTTCAAGTTATATTTTCAAAACCTCTTGAAAAATACCTCTATAAAAACTAAAGATGACAATACTTGAATCTATGCATTATGCCTAGCTAGGGGCGTAAAACGATAGCGCTTGTTGGGAGGCAACCCAATGAATAAATTTATTTTTCACCTTTTTATTTCTGTTCTTGAGTGTTGACACAATTATTATACTATTATGATTGTGTTTTTATGTTTTAATTAGTGTTTTTGCCAAGTAAAGCCTTTAGGATGGCTCACAAGATGAGTAGAAACAATGTTGAATCTGAAACAGAAACTTTGACTCCAGTGCAGGAATTTTCATTTTTTACTGGAGCATGATAATGAGCTGAAATTTTAACAAAGTATTTCTATACAAATTAGTTACGTTTTCCTAATGGTTCAAAAAAATTAAAATTACAGAAGTATGGTTAGAGTACAGATTACTACAGACTGTTCTGTTTTTGACAGATTCTATTTTCGTTGCATTGTGTGCTTGTTTTGATGAATCTATGGTTTGTATTGAGGGGTATAAGCCATCGTAAAGTTAAAATACAGTAGGTATAATGCAATAATAAAATATTAATGTGTTTGCAACAGCACTTAGAGTGGTGATTTTCTTTATTATACTAACGGATCTCACGAAGGTTTTGTTGAGTTTTGTGTGATTGAAGTTTTCAAGTTTTGGGTGAGATCACGATGGATGAAGGAATAAGGAGTGAAAAGAGCCTAAGATTGGGGATGCTACAGCACCCCCAAGATAATATCCAAGGATTAACATGCAACTAAGCTTGGGGATGCCCCGAGTGGCATCCCCTCTTTCTTCTAACGACCATCGGTATTTTACTTGGAGCTATATTTTTATTCGTCACATATCATGAGTTTTGCTTGGAGCGTCTTGTATTATTTGAGTATTTGCTTGATTTGCTTTTTAGTTTGTCACAAGTATCCTTGCTGGACACACCTATTTGAGAGAGCAAAAATTATGCTATGATTTGTTAGAATTGCTCTATATGCTTCACTTAAATTTTTTGAGCTATGGAATTGCTCTAGTGCTTCACTTATATATTTTATAGCACAGTGTGCTTTAAATTTTTGAAGAAATACTGTCATGCTTCACTTATATTAATTTGAGAGTTAGTAAATTTTAAAATAAACACTCTCATGCTTCACTTAGATTAATTTGAGAGTTAGTAAACTTTGAAGAAATTCTCTCATGCTTCACTTATACTATTTTGAGAAATGAAATTTTTATGCTCATGTTCTTCACTTAAATTTATTTGAGCTTGTCAAAAGCAATGGCAATATATGAACCTAGTCCCAAAGTGATAGATATTCAAGAGGGATATAATAAAATCTTTCATGAAGATCATTGGACAAATTAAACTTGATTCCTTGTAATAGTTTTGAGACATGATGATAGTGATATGTGAGTCATGTTGGTGAGTAATTATGCTTTAGTAAGAATATTGGTGTTAATGTTTGTGATTCCCTATGCAAGCACGAAAGTCAATAGTTATGCAATGAAATTACATCCTACTTATGGTGCATTATTTTGTGTTAGTTATGCTCAATGCCCGTTTATGTGAATTTTTGTTTCTTGGTTGGTTGCTTCTCAATCTATTTGCTAGCCTTCGCTTGTACTAAGTAGAAATACTACTTGTGCATCCAAAATCCTTAAACCCAGTTTTGCCTTATGAGTCCACCATACCTACCTATATGCGGTATTTCCATGCCCTTCTAAGCAAATTTGTATGTGCCATCTCTAATTTTCATAATTTCCTTTTTGTGTGCTCGTACGGCTCTTGAAACGGTAGGGGGTGTCCAATATTTTCCATGCTAGATGTATTATTCTCAATATGACTGTTTATTCACTTTTCATTGCACGAGAGTACGGCGGTAATAGGGATGCCCAGTCCTGAAATGAAAAAGAAATTTACTTTATGTTGACAAATAATAAATTCCTTGGAATGTGTTGGTATGGAAGGCAACCGTGGATACGGCTAGCCATGGATTGTGAAAGAATGGTGGAAAAAGGAATAAACTTTATTTTATGTTTGGGAACCGCCTATGATGTATCTAGCATGGAAAGTATTGAGAACTACTCGGTCGTTTTCGTTGATAGGAAAGGCATGCCACCCAAAATATTTTTCTCTCTCAATTTAAGCTTTGAGCTCTGGCACCTCTACAAATCCCTACTTCCCTCTGTGAAGGGCCTATCTATACTTTACGCAATTTTTACTTTTATTTGAGTCTCCATATTCTCTTATAAAGCACCAACTAGAGGGCACTATGATCATACTTGTGCATTGGGTGTGGCTAATATTTGAGTGTGTTTCATGAATGGATCAATGATTGAGCATGATGGGCTAGGGATAGCTTTCTTTAGTGTTGATATTTTGAAAGACATGGTTGCTTGTTGGCATGCTTGAGTATTAAAGTCTTCATGTCAAAACTAGACTATTGCTTTGAACCATCTAAAAGTCCAAATGTCCATGCTACAAAAGAAAATAATATGTGATGAACATGTTAGGCAGGATTCCACAACAAAAAATCTGTTTTTATCATTTACCTACTCGAGGACGAGTAGGAATTACGCTTGGGGATGCTGATACGTCTCCAACGCATCTATAAATTTTGATTGTTCCAAGCTATTATATTACCATTCTTGGATGTTTTACAATCATTTTATAGCAACTTTATATCATTTTTGGGACTAACCTATTTGACATAGTGCCAAGTTCCAGTTGTTGTTTTTTTGCTTGTTTTTTACTTCGCAGAATATCAGTACCAAACGGAGTCCAATCGCGATGAAACTTTTTGGAGATTTTGTTTTGGACCATAAGACATCCAGGGAGCGAAAGAAGTACCTCGGAGGAGGCCCATGGGGCCCACAAGACACCAGGGCGCGTCAGAGGCCCCCGGCGCGCCCTGGTGGGTTGTGGTGGCCTCGGGACCCCCCTCCACCGCCTATGAGCTCTATAAATACCCAAATATTCCAGAAACCCTAGAGGAGTCGACGAAACATACTTCCAGCACCCGCAAGTTCCAGAACCGCGAGATCCAATCTAACACCATCACAGAGGGGTTCATCATCCTCATTGGTGCCTCTCCGATGATGCGTGAGTAGTCCACCATAGACCTATGGGTCCGTAGGCAGTAGCTAGATGGCTTTCTCTCTCTCTTTTGATTCTCAATACAATGGTCTCTTGGAGATCTATTTGATGTAATGACTTTTTGCAGTGTGTTTATTAGGATCCGATGAATTTTGAGTTCATGATTAGTTTCTATCCATGAATATTGTTTGAGTCTCCTTTGATCTCTTATATGCATGATTACTTATAGCCTCCTATTTCTTTTTCGAATCTTCGGTTTAGTTAGGCCAACTAGATCTATTTTTCTTGCCATGGGAAGAGATGCTTTGTGATGGGTTCGATCTTGCGGTGTCCTCTCCTAGTGACAGAAGGAGCAGCGAGGCACGCATGTATCGTTGCTATTAAGGATAACTAGATGGGGTCTATTCCTACATGAATAGATCTTGTCTACATCATGTCACCGTTCTTATTGCATTACTCCATTTTTCCATGAACTTAATACACTAGATGCATGCTGGATAGCGGTCGATGTGTGGAGTAATAATAGTTGATGCAGAATCGTTTCGGTCTACTAATCTTGGACGTGATGCCTATATAATGATCATCATCTTGGATGTCGTATTTGATCTTCTATCAATTGCCCAACAGTAATTTGTTCACCCACCGTGTGCTATACTCATGAGAGAAGCCACTAGTGAAACCTACGGCCCCCGGGTCTACTTTTCCAACATATTGCTTTCCGATCTATCTTTTGCCGCCTTTTGTTTTGAGATCTATTAATCCAAAAACCCAAAAATACCTTGCTGCACTTTTTATTTGCCTCTTTTATCTATCCAATCTATTACAATCTAATCTATCTTTTTACCGTGGAGAGATTGACAACCTCTTACGCGTCGGGTTGCAAGTATTTGTTCTTTGTGTGCATGTACCGTTTACATAGTGTTGCGTGGTTCTCCTACTGGTTCAATAACCTTGGTTTCATAACCGAGGGAAATACTTACCGTAGCTTTGCTACATCATCCTTTCTTCCTTGGGGAAATACCGACGCAGTCTCAAGCCACGTCACACACTTTACCCACAAGACTCGAGGAACTTCCGTGTCAAGCCACGACTTGCGGTATATTACATACCCGAGGTAAGCACCCGAACAATTCCTTTCCCTTGACAATGCTAAACAAAGAGTCCACTCGTTGATTGATACATCTCTGTCATATCTATAATTTTTTATTGTTTCATGCCAATAATATACAACTTTCACATATTTTTGGCAACATTTTATATTATTTATTGGACTAACATATTTATCCAGTGCCTAGTGCCAGTTCCTGTTTGTTGCATGTTTTTTGTTTCGCAGAATATCCATATCAAATGAAGTCCAAACGCGATAAATATTTACGGAGATTTTTTTGGAATATTTGTGAATTTTGAGAAGTGGAATCAACGCAAACGGAGGCCCACTGCCCCCACGATACATCAGGGTGCGGCCAGGGGGTCCAACCGCGACCTGGTGGATTGTGCCCACCTCGTACGTCGTTTGGAGCTCTCCTTCGGGCGCAAGGAAGTTAATTTTTGGATAAAAATCCCCTCAAAATTTCAGCCCTATCGGAGTTACGGATCTCCGGTAATATAAGAAACGGTTTTCGGCCAGAAAACAGGAACGCGAAACAGAAGAGAACGGAGAGGGAGATCCAATCTAGGAGGGGCTCCTGCCCCTCCGCCACCATGGAGTCCATGGACCAGAGGGGGAACTCTCCTCCCATCTAGGGGGGAGTCGAAAGAAGAAGAAGAAGGAGGGGGCCTCTCTCCCCCTCTCTCCCGGTGGCGCCGGAACGCCGCCGGGGCAATCATCGTGATGGCGATCTACACCAACAACTTCGCCGCTGTCAACACCAACTCTCTCCCCCTCTATGCAGCGGTGTAACACCTCTCTTCCCCGCTGTAATCTCTACTTAAACATGGTGCTCAACTCCATATATTATTTCCCAATGATATTTGGCTATCCTATGATGTCTGAGTAGATCTCTTTTGTCCTATGGGTTAATTGTGGTATGATGTTATGGATGTGAGTTGTATGTTGATATGGTGCTGTCCTATGGTGCCCTATGTGTCACGCAAACGTGAGGGATCCCCACTATAGGGTGTTGCAATATGTTCATGATTTGCCTATGGTGGGTCGCGTGAGTGACAGAAGCACATGATCCAAGTACTTGTTACGTATGGGAGTAAAGGGGACTTGATACTTAATGATATGGTTGGGTTTTACCTTAATGAACTTTGGTAGTTGCGGATGTTTGGTAGAGTTCCAATCATAAGTGCATATGATCCAAGTACAGAAAGTGTGTTAGCGTATGCCTCTCCCTCATTGCATATAACAAGTATCTATCATATTATATTCAATTGCCTAGGGACAATCTTTCTCTTGCGTTACACAAAAAGCTTTCTACTAAGTTATTTACTTTTTATTGTTCTTTTATTAAAACAGCACCTAACTTTTATTTCCACGTTCTTTATTATCTTGCAAAGTACTTCTAGTTTTATTCCCGCAAAGTAGTTTCATACTTGTTCTAGGTAAGGCAAGCATTAGCGTGCGTAGAGTTGTATCGATGGTTGATAGAACTTGAGGGAATATTTTTTATACCTTTAGCTCCTCGTTGGGTTTGACACTCTTACTTATCGAAAAAGGCTACAAACGATCCCCTACACTTGTGGGTTATCAAGACCTTTTTCTGGCGCCGTTGCCGGGGAGCAATAGCGTGGGGTGAATATTCTCGTGTGTGCTTTTTTGCTTTATCACTAAGTAGTTTTTATTTTGTGCTCTTGTTTTATATCTTTAGATATGGGTAGGAAACGTAAAATACCAAAAAAATTAGATGTACTTGCTTCTCCAAAAGTTGAGGAACCACTAGTGTTCCGTACTACCGGAGAATATTATTTGGATCATCTTCGATCCATTTGTGCTCATGCTGAAAACCCAACTAGCTTAGTGGAGGGAAAATCATTAAATGAGCATGCTTATTATGTGCGACACCGCATATCTCAAAAAGGGAAACTCTTGTGGCATCAAATTAATACTTTGTGTTGCTATGATTGGAATTTATGCGAAATACATGATTTTACTTGTTATTCTGAAGAAACTAAAAAACACCTTCCCTACCAATGTGTGTTTAATGATAATGAAATACTATCTTCTTATGCCAAGGAAGCCTATTGTTATTTTGATGTTGAACAAATTGAAGAATTTGTTGCTTTTAAGGGTGCATATGAAATTGCTTCTTTGATTGAAAAGTATGATGCTACTCTTTACGAATCTGAAAATTTTGTCATACTTAAATATTGCTATGAAAACTATGCTTCTAATGCTTATTGTAAAGAATTTATTGAAGGAATGACCGCTGCCTTGGAAGAGACTAATATTTTGCAGGAATTTATGGAAGAAGAAATTGCTGAAACTGTGAGCTCTTTAGATTAAAAAGATGAGGAGGAGAGCGAAGAAAAAAGGAGGAAGAGCGGATTAGCTACCCATGCCCACCTTCTAATGAGAGTAACTCTTCAACTCATACATTGTTTAATTACCCTTCGTGCTTATCGAAGGATGAATGCTATTATGATTGCTATGATCCCTTGGATTCATTTGAAATATCCCTTTTTGATGAACTTGATGCTTGCTATGCTTGTGGCCAAGATGCCAATATGAATTATGCTTATGAAGATGAACTTGATATAGTTCCTTATGTTAAGCATGAAATTGTTGCTATTGCACCCACACATGATAGTCCTATTATCTTTTTGAATTCTCCCAACTACACTATATCGGAGAAGTTTGCACTTAATAAGGATTACATTGAGGGGTTGCGTTTTTCTACTACACATGATGATTTTGATGAATATAATATGCATGTGCTTGCTGCTCCTACTTGCAATTATTATGAGAGAGGAACTACATCTTCACCTCTCTATGTTTCCAATACTATAAAATTGCAAGAAACTGTTTATACTATGCATTGGCCTTTACTTAATGTGCATGAATTGTTCTTGTATGACATGCCGATGCATAGGAAGAGGGTTAGACTTCGTTGTCACATGATATATATCACTTTGTTCTCACTACTAAATTACAAATCATTGTTAATTAAAATTGGCTTTGATATACCTTGGGATCCGGGTGGATCCATTACTTGAGCACTTCATGCCTAGCTTAATGGCTTTAAAGAAAGCGCTGCCAGGTAGACAACCCGGAAGTTTTAGAGAGTCATTTTATTCTGTTGTGTGCTTTTATAAAGTTTTAAAAACAAAAAAATATAGAGGGGAACCTAAAACTTCACAAAAGGAAAGGTGAAAGTGAGAGAGATGATGAGCACCGTTGAAGTGGGGGACGTCCTTGAACTTTTGTTCATGCCCATGGAAACTTTGTGAATCTTGAATCACGGAAACTTTTCCAACAAAAATAATTATCCCCTTGTACAAATCCATTGTATTATAAAAATAATGTGCCAAGATTTGCCTTTAGGATGATTAGATTGCTTGTTAGTATGTGTGGTGTAAAAACAGAAACTTTGGCTGTAGTGCGTGAATTTTAATTTTTACTGGAACGTCAAAAGTTTCTGACATTTTTACACAGTATTAATATACAAAATTTTTATTTCGTCCTAATTTTTCAGAATTTTTTGAGTTACAGAAGTATGGTCAAAGTTCAGATTACTACAGACTGTCCTGTTTAAGACAGATTCTGTTTTTGATGCATTGTTTTGCTTGTTTTGATGAAACTATCGATTTTATCGGTGGTATAAGCCATGGAAAAGTTATAATACAGCAGGAATAATGCAAATATAAAATATGAATGGGTTTTCAACAGTACTTAAGGTAGGAATTTGCTTTATTATACTAACGAATCTCACCAGTCTTCTGTTAAGTTTTGTGTGGATGAAGTGTTCGAACATCGAGGAGGTATCGATATGAGGAGAAGGAGGAGAGGCAAGAGTTAAAGATCGGGGATGCCCAAGGCACCCCAAGTAAATATAAAAGGAGACCCAAGCGTCTAAGCTTGGGGATGCCCCGGAAAGCATCCCATCTTTCTTCAACAAGTATCGGTATGTTTTCGTTTTCGTTTCGTTCATGTGATATGTGTAAATCTTGGAGCGTCTTTTGTGTTTAATTTTCACTTTTCTTTTATGCACCATGATGGTATGAGATAGTACATGGTTGATTTATAGAATTCTCATTGCACTTCACTTATATCTTTTGAGTATGGCTTTATAGAATGCTTCATGTGCTTCACTTATATCATTTGAAGTTTGGATTGCCTGTTTCTCTTCACATAGAAAGCCGTTATTCATAGAATGCTCTTTTGCTTCACTTATATTTAGTAGAGCATGGTCTTTTGTAGAAAGAATTAAACTCTCTTGCTTCACTTATATCTATTTAGAGAGCCAATAGGAATTGGTCATTTGCATGGTTAGTCATAAAATCCTACATAAAACCTAGGGATCACTGAATATGATATGTTTGATTCCTTGCAATAGTTTTGCGATATAGAGATGATAATGTGTGGGAGGTACTAGTGGATGATCATGTTTAGTAAGATATTGGTGTTAAGGTTTGTGATTTCCGAAGCATGCACGTATAGTCTCCCGTTATGCTAGGAAGTTGGAGCACAAATTATTCTTGATTGTTTATCTTTGTGTGAAGGTCGGGGGCGCGCGATGGTTAACTCCTACCAACCTCCCCCCTAGGAGCATGCGTAGTAATACTTTGCTTCGAGAGAGCTAATAAAACTTTTGCAATAATTATGTGAGTTCTTTATGACTAATGTGAGTCCATGGATTATACACACTCTTACCCTTCCGCAATTTGCTAGCTTCTACGGTACCGTGCATTGCCCTTTCTCACCTCTAGAGTCGGCGCAAACTTCGCCGGTGCATCCAAACCCCGTGATATGATACGCTCTATCACACATAAGCCTTATTATATCTTCCTCAAAACAGCCACCATACCTACCTATTATGGTATTTCCATAGCCATTCCGAGATATATTGCCTTGCAACTTCCACCGCCTCCGTTTTGATGACTTGAGCATTCATTGTCATATTGCATTACATGATCGTAAGATAGCTAGCATGATGTTTCATGCCTTGTCCGTTTTTTGATATCTTTGCTACGCTAGATCATTTCATTCATATAGAGTCATACTTTGTTCTACTATTGTTGTAGTATTGAGTTGTAAGTAAATAGAAGTGTGATGATCATCATTATTCATTATTAGAGCATGCCCCAGTGATGAAAGGATGATGGAAACTATGATTCCCCCACAAGTCGGGATGAGGCTCCGGACAAAGAAAAAAGAAAAGAAAAAAATAAAAAGAAAAGAAAAAAAGAAAAACAAAAAAAATAAAAAATATATATATGAAAGAAGTAGAAGGGGCATGCTAATTCCACACTTGTGCTTCAAAGTAGCACCATGTTTTTCATATAGAGAGTCTCCTGTGTTGTCACTTTCATATACTAGTGGGAATTTTTCATTATAGAGTTAGATGCATACCCACATAGTTTTCATATTGAGCTTTCATACACTTATAGCTCTTAGTGCATCCATTGCATGGCAATCCCCACTCCTCGCATTGATATCTATTGATGGGCATCTCCATAGCCCGTTGATACGCTGAGTTGATGCGAGACTTTCGTCTCCACATTTACCCCTTTGAAACCTACCACCATATTCTAATCCACCCATGGTGCTATAGCCATGGCTTGCGCTCATGTATTGCGTGAGAGTTGAAACTGCTGAAGCGCGTTAAAAAGTATGAACCAATTGCTTGGCTGACACCGGGGTAGTACATGATTTATACTTTGTGTTAAGAAGACACAGCATAACAAGGCTATATGATTTTGTAGGGATAGCGTTCTTTAGCCTTGATATTTTGAAAGACATGATTGTTTGTTGGGATGCTTGAGTATTAATGTCTTTATGTCAAAACTAGACTATTGCTTTGAATCACTTGTGTCTTAATATTCATGCCATGATTAGATATATGATCAAGATTATGCTAGGTAGCATTCCACATCGAAAATTATCTTTTTATCATTTACCTACTCGAGGACGAGAAGGAATTAAGCTTGGGGATGCTGATACGTCTCCGTCGTATCTATAATTTTTTATTGTTTCATGCCAATATTATACAACTTTCACATATTTTTGGCAACATTCTATATGATTTATTGGACTAACATATTGATCCAGTGTCCAGTGCCAGTTCCTGTTTGTTGCATGTTTTTTGTTTCGCAGAATATCCATATCAAACGAAGTCGAAACGCGATAAAAATTTACAGAGATTTTTTTGGAATATTTGTGAATTTTGAGAAGTGGAATAAACGCAAACGGAGGCCCACAGCCCCTACGATACATCAGGGCGCGGCCAGGGGGCCCAATCGCGACCTGGTGGGTAGTGCCCACCTCGTACGTCGGTTGGAGCTCTCCTTCGGGCGCAAGGAAGCTAATTTTTGGATAAAAATCCCCTCAAAATTTCTGCCCTATCGGAGTTACGGATCTTCGGTAATATAAGAAACAGTTTTCGGCCAGAAAACAGGAACGCAAAACAGAAGAGAACGGAGAGGGAGATCCAATCTAGGAGGGTCTCCTGCCCCTCCGCCACCATGGAGGCCATGGACCAGAGGGGGAACTCTCCTCCCATCTAGGGGGGAGGCCAAGGAAGAAGAAGGAGGAGGGGGGCTCTCTCCCCCTCTCTCCCGGTGGCGCCGGAACGCCGCCGGGGCAATCATCGTGACGGCGATCTACACCAACAACTTCCCCGCCGTCAACACCAACTCTCTCCCCCTCTATGCAGCTGTGTAACACCTCTCTTCCCCGCTGTAATCTCTACTTAAACATGGTGCTCAACTCCATATATTACTTCTCAATGATATTTGGCTATCCTATGATGTCTGAGTAGATCTCTTTTGTCCTATGGGTTAATTGTGGTATGATGTTACGTATGTGAGTTGTATGTTGATATGGTGATGTCCTATGGTTCCCTCCGTGTCGTGCAAACGTGAGGGATCCCCGCTATAGGGTGTTGCAATATGTTCATGATTTGCCTATGGTGGGTCGCGTGAGTGACAGATGCACATGATCCAAGTACTTGTTGCGTATGGGAGTAAAGGGGACTTGATACTTAATGCTATGGTTGGGTTTTACCTTAATGAACTTTGGTAGTTGCGGATGCTTGTTAGAGTTCCAATCATAAGTGCATATGATCCAAGTACGGAAAGTGTGTTAGCGTATGCCTCTCCCTCATTGCATATAACAAGTATCTATCATATTATATTCAATTGCCTAGGGACAATCTTTCTCTTGCGTTACAGAAAAAGCTTTCTACTAAGTTATTTACTTTTTATTGTTCTTTTATTAAAACAGCACCTAAATTTAATTTCCACGTTCTTTATTATCTTGCAAAGTACTTCTAGTTTTATTCCCGCAAAGTAGTTTCATACTTGTTCTAGGTAAAGCAAGCATTAGCGTGCGTAGAGTTCTATCGGTGGTCGATAGAACTTGAGGGAATATTTGTTCTACCTTTAGCTCCTTGTTGTGTTCGACACTCTTACTTATCGAAAAAGGCTACAAATGATCCCCTACACTTGTGGGTTATCAAGACCTTTTTCTGGCGCCGTTGCCGGGAAACAATAGCGTGGGGTGAATATTCTCGTGTGTTCTTGTTTGCTTTATCACTAAGTAGTTTTTATTTTGTGCTCTTGTTTTCTATCTTTAGATATGGGTAGGAAACGTAAAATACCAAAAAGATAGATGTACTTGCTGCTCCAAAAGTTGAGGAACCACTAGTGTTCCGTACTACCGAAGAATATTATTTGGATCATCTTCGATCCATTTGTGCTCATGCTGAAAACCCAACTAGCTTAGTTGAGGGAAAATCATTAAATGTCTTGGGGTCTGATCTTCAATTGATAGTACCCAGACCTAAGATCAATCTTGGAAAACACCTTGGCTCCATTCAGCTGATCGAACAGGTCTTCAATCTTGGGAAGTGGGTACTTGTTCTTTATTGTGACTTCATTGAGAGAACAGTAAACGACACAGAGTCGGATAGCTCCGTCCCTCTTTGACACAAATAGAATAGGTGATCCCCAAGGAGAGGCACCAGGGCGGATAAATCCTTTTCTGAGTTGCTTAGCCAGTTGCTTCTTTAGTTCAGCCAACTCTCCTGATCCCATTCTATAGGCCTTCTTATAGATGGGTCCTACTCAGAGCATTAGCTCAATGATGAACTCAATGTCACGGCCAGGAGGCATTCCAGGAAGCTCGTCGGGAAAGACATCTGTGTATTCACATACCACTGACACTTGGTCCAACTCAATCCCTGACAGACAATTGACCCGAGGGGCTTGAGCGAAGGAAGCGTTGGGGACACACTGGACTTCTAATCCTTGGTTATTGGTCTTGGTAACGGTCCGCTTGGCACAATCTAACAAGCCTTGGTGCTTGGTTAACCAGTCCATGCCTAGGATCACATCCAAGCTCTTCAAGATGATAAGGTCTGCTAGGAAATCTACCCCATTGATGACAATCCCAACTCCTTTACATCCTGTCTTGGTTCTCAAAACTGCACCCAGGGTTTGTACTAACATATGACTACCCAAAG
Source organism: Elymus sibiricus (assembly GCA_039707655.1). Classification (NCBI taxonomy): domain Eukaryota; kingdom Viridiplantae; phylum Streptophyta; class Magnoliopsida; order Poales; family Poaceae; genus Elymus; species Elymus sibiricus. The sequence goes on from CM077663.1 coordinate 209,349,848, forward strand.
GTGTAGGCTTCATACCACTTTCTAGCGCAAACTTTTGGGTATCAAAAGAATGCGAAGCTCCATAATCAAACATAACGGTTGCTAGGGTTGAATTGACAAGGAACGTACCAAGTATGACGTCCAGGTCTTCCTGGGCTTCCTTAGCAATGACGTGATTCACACGACCTTTGCAATTGTTGGGCTGACTGCGGGGAGCTTGGTTCCTTGGTGGCCGTCCACGGCCTTGACCTTGGTTTGGCGCATTGGGGCACGGTGCATCCCGCTTCTTGTTGGGGCACTGCATAGAGTAGTGCCCTGGCTGACCACAACCAAAGCAAGTGACTTGGCCTGAGGCGTTGTTGTTTTTGCTGCCATTGTTGTTGTTGGGGTTGTTGTAGGCTAGCCTAGGATTGGCATACTGCTGAGGCTGGTAGCTCGGACGAGGTGCAGTAGTCCTCACTTGCTGAGGTTGATAGGTTGGCCTGGTTGGGGCTGGCTTCCAGGGGCGAGGCTTCTGATTGCTGGAACTAACCTTGTTGATCATCTTGCACTTGCGAGTGTCTTCCATGGCACGGTGCTTTCCCTCAAGCATGAGGGCCTTGTTCACCAGATCGAAGAAGTTCTGATAGTCGCAGACAATGAGCTGATACTGCAGGGCGTGGTGGAGTCTGATACTCGTGATCTGCGTTGGGTTTTCCGTGAAAAGGAATGGGTGATGCAGCACAATATAGATAAGTATTTCCCTCAGTGAGAACCAAGGTTATCAAACCAATAGGAGTAGCATGCAACCCTGTCTTCAACAACTACACACAAATAAGCAAACACTTGCATCCAACGTAGGCAAGAGGGTTGTCAATCCCCTTGGACTCGTTACTTGCAAACAAATAAAGTGTGTAGATGATAGTTGATAAATATAAATTGCAAAATAAATAAAGAGTAAATAAAGGTGGCGAGGAAATTGTAGCCTTTGTAAATTTATAAGTGAATAGACCCGGGGGCCATAGTTTTCCCTAGTGGCATCTCTCATGTAGTAAGCATACGGTGGGTAAACAAATTACTATTGAGCAATTGATTGAAACGCGCATAGTTATGCAATATTTATTCAGGGCAATGATCATGTGTATATAGGCATCACATCCATAAGCAAATAGGCCGACTCCTGCCTGCACCTATTACTACTACTCCACCCATTAACCTCTATCCAACATGCATCTAGAGTATTAAGTAAAACAGAGTAATGCTTGGAGAATAATGACATGATGTAGACAAAGAGAATCCAATTAATATGAATTAACCCATCATTTTATCCTTAGTGGCAACAATACAAAGACGTGTCTTGTCCCTTTCTGTCACTGGGATATAGAGCACTGCCTGATTGAACCCACTACAGCGCACCCCTCTCACCGAAGAATGATTAATCTAGTTGGCCAAACCAAATGAATAGACCGAAGAGATTTACGAAGTTATAATAATCATGCAAATAAGAATCAAATAGTAATTTAGAGAATACTCCAATCTTTTATCATGAATAATCTGAACATAAACCCACAATTCATCGGATCCCAACAAACGCACCGCAAAAAGTGATTACATCGAATAGATCACCGCGAAGATGCGGTGAGCTTTGTATTGAACATCAAGAGAGGGGGATATCCATCTAGGTACTAACTACGGACCTGTAGGTCTGTTGACGGGGGGATAACCCCGGGGTAGCCTCAGCCGACTCCTTCAACTTTTCAAAATGACCGCAGGACGAGCCGCCTCCCCCTGCAGTCCGGCTCCACGCGGTCGCCTCCGCCGATCGGCTGGCCAGGGGCCGCGCGGCCAGCTACTCCGATCGGCTGGCTAGGGGCGGAGACGCTTAGCCCCCTAGCCGGAGGGGCTGCAGGTACTGCTGTCAGAGCACGCGTGGCTACAGAGTCCCCCGTCGCATCGGGGATCAACAGTGAGGCGACAGTGCCTCTGGCTCTGCCGACTGCGACCTGGCGAACGACACAGTGCCGGCCTGCCCTCAACCACTCCATTACCTGTCCCGGCATGGCTACAGTGCGACCGGCCGTACCGCTGACCGCGCCCAGCTGCCTCTAGACGACGCCCCGAGGACGACCCGTGCTGCGACGAGACGGGCATAGGGGCCCGCCGGGCGGGTCCCCTCCGGCTCCTGACGGGACCCCGCAGCCGGCGGGCCCTACCAGCGACGAGACCCCTCAGCCGGGGGCCCCACGGCCGGCTAGACAGGCCGCCAGCTGGGGCCCTCCGAAGCCTTCTACTCATATTGTATCTCCGGGGGTTGGCCTATAAAACCCCCCGGAGCTCCCCCATGCAGAGGGGACTTCTTCTTCCATAGTACACACGCACACACCCACGTAGAGAGGCAGGGAGGGCAAGCTAGCCCCTTCTTCCTCCTCTAGCCATACAGCTCAAGGAGCACCATTGTAACCCCCTTTGGTCCATCAACCAGACCGGCAGGACTAGGGGTATTACCTCCCACGGAGGGCCCCGAACCTGGGTACATCGCGTGTCCCGCACCGCTTGTCCTCGATCTCGCTCCCGGAGTCCACCGGCGTCCATCGGCCCCAACCACTCTCGATAAGCGTCCCCATGGCATCTGTCGTGAGAAAACGACGACAGTTAGCGCCCACCGTGGGGCCGTCCGCGGCGCCGGACGGAGTCACGCTCCGGGCGGGACCCTTCGCCACCTCCCCCGGCCGCCTTGCGTCCGGGCGGAACTGCACGTTCATGGGGCTTGCTCCTACGGGGCGGAACCCCGTTCCCGCTGGCCCTGCGGGCGACGCTGCCGGCCTCTCCGACGAGTGCCTCGGCAGCGACGTTCTGGTCGACATCGCCATCCTCATCGAGCGCGTCGGTAGGCTGAGCCTCGCCGACGAGCCAGTTGCCGACGAGTACCCTAGCTAGGTGCTCGACTGCCTCGACCCGCCCTCGTCCGTGGGCACACTCGCCCCGGGCGAGGCCGGCGACTCCCGAGTCCGTGCGGGGGTAATGGCCTCCGGCTCCTCCACGATCTTCGGCCGTGCCAGGACGGAGGCGGACGCGGCCGCCACGGCCGCTTGCGCTGGCACCTCCGACCCCCTCGGCTCCATGCTTCAGGGCCTCAGCACCCCCGTCGCACCTACGACGAACCCAGCCATGACTACGGCTGAGCTGGAGGCTGCTCGCCGGCTGCTGTTCGATGACCCGACCGTGCTTGCCACCACCAAGCGCCGGATGGAGTCCGCGCAGCGCGAGTACAACTCCGCCTACGGCCTCACCCCCGCCAATGACGAGCCCAGCCGGCGCGGCGACATCCGCAACCGCGGCTGCATGGTCGAAGAGATTCTCGGCGGCAGGCTCCCCACCTACGACACGCCGGCCGCCAACCTGAGGGCTGCCCACGTTGCCTACGCCGACCTCGCCGGCCTGGTGGACGAAGAGCGAGAGCAGTAGGACCGACACATCCAAGACCTCATCGCCACCGCCAACGCCCAGCACGCCCGGCTCGACGGCATCAATGCCGGCTCCGAAATCCCCGTCCCTGAGGGGGACGCTCCGCCTACCGCTGGCCAGCATCGGCCGGTCCAACAAGCCTCTTCCCCCCGCGGCTCTGGCCTGCGGGACGCTGGGTCTCACAACGGACGCACCCGGCTGCGAGACGAGCAGCCAACCATCAACAGCCGGCGCGACGACGCTCCGGCTGGCGGCAGCCGGGATCATACCCCGCCCCCGCGACGGGAACGTGCCTGCTCGCCTGCCCCAACTGTTCGCCCCGAGCTCGCCGCTCGGCTCGGCCCGCGCGTTCCGTGGAGCGAGAACGATGCTCGGACCCGCATCGAGCGGCTAGCGCAGTTGGCCCTCCTCGAGGAGGAGGGCTCGATCGGCCTGGCGTGTTTCGGCCCTCGAATTCACAACGAGCCGTTCCCGGCCGGCTTCACTCTCCCTCGCGACACCCCGAAGTACAATGGCACCGCCAAGCCGGAGGACTGGCTGGTCGACTACACCACCGCGGTCGGCATTGCCAGGGGGAACAAGCACGTAGCCATACGCTATGCCCCCCTAATGTTGACCGGCTCGGCCCGGAGCTGGCTTAACAGCCTGTCGGCCGGCAGCATCAACACCTGGATGGACTTCGAGGAAGCGTTCGTTCGCAACTTCACCGGCACCTACAAGTGGCCCGGCCGGCCCCGCGAGCTGGCCATGTGTGTCCAGGGGCCGGAGGAGCCCCTCCGCGACTACCTCACGCGCTGGACCGAGCTCCGCAACTCCTGCGAGGGGGTGCACGAGGTGCAGGCCATCCAGTATTTCATCGAGTGTTACCGCGACGGCACCCACCTCAAGCACAAGCTCTTGTGCTCCGAGCCGGCTACCCTGACGGACCTAATGACCAAGGCGGACAAGTACGCTATGACCGACTCCGCAATGCGGATGACGGTCACCACGCCAGCCAAGCCAACTCCGCCGCCTGCCGCGCCGCGGGCGGCCGCCGACAACCCGCAGCAGCCGAACAACAAGCGCAAATCTGACTAGCCGGATCCCTGCTACGGGAGCCGGTAGGTCGCCACCATCGAGGAGGAGCAGCCGGCTGCCCAGGGCTCCAGCCAGCGTCAGCGAACCGGCAAGGCCTCCTGGCAGCCCAAGCTCACCTTCGAACAGATGCTCGACCTACCCTGTAAACACCACTCCGGGGCCAAGCCGGCCACCCATACGCTCGGGAAGTGCAGCTTCTCCCAGCGGTTGGCCCGAGGCGAGGGCCTTCCGGCTCCTCCGGCTCCGGCTCCCCGCGTGCCGGCTTCGGCTCCGGCCCCGCTGCCGGCCCCGGCCCCGGCTGCCAACGACGGCCGCCTCCACGACCCGTTCCCTAACCAGGACGGGTCCTACGTCGTCTTCACCAGCGAAGCAACCGACAAGCACATCGTGCGCCAGCGCCGGCACGAGGTGAACGCCACCGCCCCCTCGGTCCCTCAATTCATGCATTGGTCCGAGAAGCCGGTCACCTGGAGCCGGACGGACCACCCAGCCGTGATGCCAAACCCGGGCAGCTACGCCCTCGTCCTCGATCCCACCATCATCTCCGAGAGGCGCACCTGCCGTTTCTCGCGGGTGTTGATCGACGGGGGCAGCAACATCAACATCCTCTATCGCGACACGATGCTCAAGCTGGGGCTCAAGGAGAAAGACCTGCGAGCAAGCCGGACGATTTTCCACGGCATCGTGCCGGGAAAATCTTGCACCCCCATCGGCAAGATCGAGTTCGACGTCCTCTTCGGCGACAAGAGCCATTTCTGCCGCAAGCCGATATGGTTCGAGGTGGTGGACCTCGACAGTCCCTACCACGCGCTGCAGGGCAGGCCGGCCCTCGTCAAGTTCATGGCGGTCCCCCATTATGCCTACCTCAAGCTCAAGATGCCGGGCCTCAAGGGCATCATCACCATCGCCGGCGACTACAAGATGTCGATCGAGTGCGCGCGCGACGGCAGCCGGCTGGCCGAGGCCCTTGAGATAGCGGAGGAGAGGCGGCAGCTCGACCGGCTCGTGGCTCACGCCTCCAACCAACCGGCAGTGCTGGCTCCTCCGTCCCAGTCAGCCAGCGAGGCGTCGTTCCAGCCGTCCAAGGACACCAAGCAAGTGCCGCTCGACCCGGCCAACCCCAAGCAATGCGTCACCATCGGCGCCAACCTCAGCAGCAAATAGGAAGGTGAGCTCATCGACTTCCTCCGTGAGAATCGGGACATCTTTGCATGGTCTCCCAAAGACATGCCGGGTGTTCCGAGGAAGTTCTCCAAGCACAAACTTCACGTCCGGCCGGATGCGAAGCCGGTCAAGCAACCCCTGCGCCGTTTCTCCGAGGAGAAGCGGTGTACTATAGGAGAGGAGATCGCCCGGCTGCTCACAGCCGGCTTCATCATGGAAGTATTCCACCCGGACTGGCTAGCCAACCCAGTCCTGGTGCTGAAGAAAAACAAGACATGGCGCATGTGTATCGACTACACGAGCCTGAACAAGGAGTGTCCCAAGGACCCATTCGCCCTGCCGCGGATCGATCAAGTTATTGACTCCACGGCCGGCTGCGATCTGATGTCCTTCCTGGACGCCTACTCAGGCTATCACCAGATCAAGCTGGACCCGGCCGACCGGCTGAAGACCTCTTTCATCACCCCCTTCGGGGCCTACTACTACATCACCATGTCCTTCGCCCTGAAGAATGCAGGCGCCACTTTCCAGCGCTGCATGCAGAAGTGCCTCCTGCCGCAGATCGGCAGGAACGTCCATGTCTATGTTGACGACATCGTCGTCAAAACCAAGAAGCATTTCAGCCTCCTTGACGACCTCCGGGAGACCTTCGCCAATCTGTGCGAGTACAAGGTCAAGCTCAACCCGAAGAAGTGCGTTTTCGGCGTCCCCGCCGGCCAACACCTGGGCTTCTTCGTGTCTGCCCGCGGCATCAAGGCTAACCCAGAGAAGATCAGGGCGATCGAGCGTATGCCCAAGCCGACCCATCTCCGCGACGTCCAGAAGTTCACCGGCTGCCTCGCCTCGCTCAGCCGGTTCGTCAGCCGGCTGGGAGAAAAGGCTCTGCCCCTCTACCAGCTCATGAGGAAAACGGCGCTTGTCGAGCCGGGCGCCGACTCCACCAGGAAGCCGGCCAAGTTCGGGTGGACCGACCAGGCGGACGTGGCATTCCGCGACCTCAAACGAGTCCTCATCAGCACGCCCATCCTGGCCACGCCGGCTGAGAAGGAGCCCCTGCTCGCGTATATCGTGGCGACCACCCGCGTCATCAGCGTCGTCCTGGTCGTGGAGCGGCCGGAGGAGGGCAAAGCGCTGACAGTCCAACGTCCCGATTACTACCTCAGCGAAGTCCTCTCTGCCTCCAAGCAAAACTACCCCCACTACCAGAAGATGTGCTACGGCATATACTTCGCCGCCCAGAAGATCAAGTAGTACTTCCAAGAGCATACCATCACCGTGGTGAGCACGGCGCCGCTAGGCGAGATCATGAGCGGCCGGGACGCCACTGGCCGGATCCCCAAATGGGCAATCGCCCTCGCCGACTACGAGATCCAGTACGAGCCGCGCACCGCCATCAAGTCGCACGTGATGGCCGACTTCCTCGTCGACTGGGCTGAGACCCAGTTCCTGCCGCCTCCCCCAGACTCCATGCACTGGCGCATGCACTTCGACGCATCGGTAGCAAGATCGCTGGCCCGAACGGCCAGCGCATCGGCAGCCGCCTCCAGCTCCGCATCGGTGCCGGCGCGCTGGGCCGTAAGCAGCCCCAAGTCTAGCTCAGGGTACCACGACCTCGCAATGCGGAGCGCCATGGCCGTTCCGGCGCGCGCGGTGGAGGCCCTCCAGGCGTTCACCCGTGCGGTCCCGAACTCCAACCACCTCGACAGCCGGCTCATGGAGTTCGGCTCCACCGCATCCGGCCAGAGGGTGCGGACCAGCTCCTTGCCGGCCGCCTGGAGCCGCTTCAGGGCCCAGACCACCTCGTGCAGACGCGCCCCGGCGGCGATTCCCACATCATCCAGCGTCCAGGCGGCGCGCTGCCCGATGGGGACTCCCTGCGCCAGCTGGTCCTCACGGTGGGCCTCCACGGCCGCCTCCGCGACCTCCTACGTGCCTGGGAAAAGCCCTAAGGGATAAAGGGAGGCGGGATGAACAATGAAAGAATCCTAGCACCCTAAAAGAAGCAAGCGGGCAAATGCAAAACATCGAAACTTACCGACTAGGAGCCGGTCCACCTCGTTCCCTTGCTCCTGCAGCGCGGCCTCCCTGGCCGACCACTCCTGGAGCCGGCGCTCGTGCTCGACACGGGCCGTCTGCGCCTCCTCGACCGCCTTCGCCAGCAGGGCGTCCTTGCTCTCCAGCTCCTGGCGGTGGGCCGCCTTCTGCTCCTCCGCCTTCCGGTGAAGGGCCACCTCCCGCTCCTCCAGCTCTAGGCGGTGGGCCGCCTCACGCGCATCCTTCTCCGCCTGCGCCCGATCCGCCTCCTGGCGGAGCCGGTCGCACTCCGCCGTCAGGAGGTCCCGCCGTTCGCCAAGCTGCACCACCTGGCGACGGAGGCTGACCGTCTCGGCGTGGGTGGCTGCCCGGGATGAGGACGCCTCTGTCAGAAAGCGAGCAAAGAAAGGGATTCAGCCCGCCCCCGGAGTAGCCGGCCTGAAACCCGGGGGCTACACCCAGTGGGTGCGCTCGCGTGCCCCCACTGGACATTCGCAAGAACCTTACCTTTCAGGTCGGCAGACGTAACAGCCAGCCGGTTCTCGACCCCACGATACAAGCCTAGCAGCGTGTTGTACGCAGCTACCCGGCGGTCGTGCGCAGCCTGCAAAGAACACAGAAGCAAAAATGCCATTAGACTCGACCCGCCTGCGTCCCGAGCCGGCCCGAGTCTCAGGGGCTACACCCAGTGGGTGCGCTGGCGCGCCCCCACTGGAAAAAGCCAAAGAAAAATACAAGGTTTCGAGCCCTTACCACGACGGATTGCTCGAGGTGGACCAGCCGGTCGTTGGTGGCCCGGGCATCTTGCGCCACCTGGGCGCGGCAGGTGGCAAACTCCTCGACGACGGCAACCACTGCGGCCCCAAGGGCGCTCGGCGCGTCGTTGATGGCCGCGCCTCCGGCCGTGGCCCAGGTCCATTGCGGCCGACCCCCGTCGGCGGGCCCGGACGCGCCCTTTGCCGTGGTCACCAGGGGGCCTGCCCCTCCCGGCGCCATGGTTCCGGGTGCCCCTGCTGACAAGCCCGGGGCATCCGCACCTCCGGGCGCCGCTGTCTCGTTGACCGGCGCTCCGCCTCTGGCGGTGCCGGCTCGGCTCGCCTCCGGAGGAGACCTTGCCGAAGTGCGTAAGGAACCGCCGGAAGAATGTGCTCGCCGGCAAGCCGAGCCCGCGGAGGAAGTGCTCGGCGAAAACCACCACCTCGCCCTCCCGCGGGGTCGGCGCGTTTTCCGCCTCGGCGATGCGTGCCTCCAGGTGCTCCACCGACGGCAACTTGCGGCGGTGGCGGAGATGCTCGATGAAGTGCTCGTCGACGTTGCTACCGTCCCACGCCCCCTTGCTCGTCATTGCCCTCGAGGGTTTCGCGGCCGCGGCGATGGGGCGCGAGGGCTCGGTCGTGGTGCGGCTCCCGGCGACGGCGGGCGACGGCGCGGTGAGCGCGCGGCTTACGCTTCTCTTCTCTCTCTCTCTCTCTCTCTCTCTGAGCGGGGAGGGGAGGGGCGACGACGGCAAGGCGCTGGGGGAGAGGAAGCGAATGCGCCGTTCCGCTCCTTCCCCCCCTCCATTTAAACCCCCGCGCGAGGGTAGTGGGGAGCGGATTCGTCGCGCACGATCCCCACTACTCCCGCCTCGCGCGGGAAGGGCATTAAAGCGTTCCGGGAACGCCAACCGACGGCCTGGGCCGCAGATGATCCGTGCGCACGGGCCGAGAGCGCGGCCGAAGTGGGCCCCGCCCCACGGCCCGGTCTTGTCTTCCGCGTGGCCTGTCAGGTCACGGCCCGCTGCGCCCCCCACGTGGCACGCCTCCTCTGCCCGACGGGGCACTCGAGGCGTCCTGCGAAGCGTCGGCCGACTACGGAGCCGGCCGCCGTGCTCCCGCCTCCTCGGGCGCCAGGACCGTGCGTAATACGAGACAAGACTCAAGCCGGCGAGGTCTGCTGTTGTTCACCGGTGGGCCTCCCCTGCTTCGGGGACTACTGACGGGGGGATAACCCCGGGGTAGCCTCAGCCGACTCCTTCAACTTTTCAAAACGACCGCAGGACGAGCCGCCTCCCCCTGCAGTCCGGCTCCGCGCGGCCGGCTCCGCCGATCAGCTGGCCAGGGGCCGCGCGGCCAGCTACTCCGATCGGCCGGCTAGGGGCGGAGACGCTTAGCCCCCTAGCCGGCAGGGCTGCAGGTATTGCTGTCAGAGCACGCATGGCTACAGAGGCCCCCATCGTATCGGGGGTCAACAGTGAGGCGACAGTGCCTCTGGCTCTGGCCGACTGCGACCTGGCGAACGACACAATGCCGGCCTGCCCTCAACCACTCCATTACCTGCCCCGACATGGCTACAGCGCGGCCGGCCGTACCGCTAACCGCGCCCGCCTGCCGCTAGACGACGCCCCGAAGGACGACCCGTGCCGCGACGAGACGGGCATAGGGGCCCGCCGGGCGGGTCCCCTCCGGCTCCCGACGGGACCCCGCAGCCGGCGGGCCCTACCAGCGACGAGACCCCTCAGCCGGGGGCCCCACGGCCGGCTAGACAGGACGCCAGCTGGGGCCCTCCGGAGCCTTCTACTCATATTGTATCTCCGTGGGTTGGCCTATAAAACCCCTCGGAGCTCCCCCATGCAGAGGGGACTTCTTCTTCCATAGCACACACGCACACACCCACGTAGAGAGGCAGGGAGGGCAAGCTAGCCCCTTCTTCCTCCTCTAGCCATACAGCTCAAGGAGCACCATTGTAACCCCCTTTGGTCCATCAACCAGACCGGCATGACTAGGGGTATTACCTCCCACGGAGGGCCCCGAACCTGGGTACATCGCGTGTCCCGCACCGCTTGTCCCCGATCTCGCACCCGGAGTCCACCGGCGTCCATCGGCCCCAACCACTCTCGATAAGCCTCCTCATGGCATCTGTCGTGAGAAAACGACGACATCTGTGGTGAACTATTCACACATTACCATGGGAGCAGCAAGGTTGATGTAAAGGCCCTCCGTGTTCGATCCCCCCTCTGGCAGGGAACCAGAACAGGGATCCAGATGGACACAGGGCGGAACAGAGACTTGCGGCGGCGGAAAAAGTGTTTCGGGTTGCTCCCTAGGGGTTTTGAGATATATTGGAATGTATAGACCAAGAGGGGCGTCGGGAGACGCCAGGGGGAGCCACAAGGCAACAGGGCGCGGCCACCCCCCTGGGCGCGCTCTGTTGGCTTGTGGGCCCCCGGCCTCCTTCCGAAGCTTCCAGGTCTTCTTTTGCTCAAGAAAAAAAATCATCAAAATGTTTCGTAGCAATTAGACTTCGTTTGGTACATCCTAGAATGATAATATTATAGCATGAAATAATAAAAAATTATAGATACGTTGGAGACGTATCAGTAAGGATGGCAATGGGTCGGGTTCGGCTCGGGTTGAACAATGTTAAATCCATATCCAAATCCATGAAGACAATATGTGCCCGTCCATGAACAAATCCATGGGCGAAAAATTGTGCCCATGTCCAAACCCGATGAATATCCATCGGGTTCTCACAACACGTATACATAAGGCATATCACAACATTCACATAAGCTTTCAATTCTCACAAAATGACATAGCACAAGTGCACGACATCAAGTAAGTTCTTAGATTCTCCTAAAATAACATAGTACAAGTGCACATCACAAAATAAGCTCAGATTCTCACAAAATGACATAACATCAAATAAACATACATGAGAAGGATTCATTGAACAAGCCTTTTGACTCAAATACACTGATGTGGTACAACCAAATTACTAATTAACAAGCTACAAATTAACAAGTCCAAGCTCTGGACATGGCCTCATCATCTGCTGATCATTAGAACTCCTGATCAAAGCTGTGAGAACAAACCTGTATATATATTCAGTCATGCAGATGCATTTGGCAGAAATTAAACGACATGTATGTACAAGATCATGTCTTGTGCTAAAAAAAACAAATAATCTGGACATGCACTCATCATCTGCTCATCATTTGAACCTCCTGTGGGAAGAGAGTTCAGAGGTTGGACGAAAGGGAGAGAAAACTGTACAATTCTCCAAAAAAGATGCCAGCAAACAATTTCCATCTCAAATAAAACTAAGCATTAAAGGATGGTAGCGACAGATCACGCCATGTTCCAGATCTGAATCATGCTCATTTGGTAACCAACGAATTTACCTAACTCTATAAATCTCTTCTAACAGTGCTGTAAACTGCAAGAAATACTTAATTTGTAGACATACATGCGAGGGATTCATGGAACAATTTTTTACTACAGCTCCAATTAGTACTGTAAACTTCAAGAAATACTTAATTTGCTGATGTACATGAGAGAGATTCATGGAACAAAAAATTAGTACTGCTCCAATTAGTACTGTAAACTGAGAGAAAACTTAATTTGCAGACATACATGCGAGGGATTCATGGCACATTTTTTTACTACTGCTCAAGTTAATACTGTAAACTGAAATAAATATTTAATTTGCACATATACATGAGAGGGATTCAGGGAACAAGTAGTCAAGCACACGTTCACACACACGTACACGAACACCACACGTACATGAGAGGATTCAGGGAACATAAAGACTTACCCTGAACGCCGGCTGTTTGGTCTGTTCATCACCTTCTCAGCACGGTCATGCTCCTCTTCTTGGTCTGCGCCCGTCTCCCTGCACCACAGTGCTGCCATGCTCCTGGTCACGCAGCAGCGCTCCTGTACATCGCGCCGCTCCGCATCGGTGTGCTCTGCATCGTAGCTCAGAGACTTGCGCCGGCCCGCCGCCGTACCTCTGTGTCTGTGTGCGAGAAGAAGCAGAGACAGAGGGGTCGAGGGAAATTAGAGTTCGGCAGCCACTGGACTGTGGCGTTGGATGCTGAAGTGTTGCACGCCTGAACTATATGTACAGGTAAAGGCTGGCGGTGCCGTGGCTGCATCCTGGGCTGTGGGAGGAGTAAGTCAAGGGGACGGGGATGATGTTTAGAGCAAGTCTAATAAGTCCTACTCAGCAGGCTGTAGCATGTGTCATGTCACAAAAATCCTATGTGGAGGTGAGAGAAAGGAGGAGAGAGAGGGAAGCCGGCGCTTAATCTATCGCCTAGCTCTAGCACACTCTACGAGGAAATGGAGCTGGCTTGCAGCCCGTGCTAGCGCTACAGTCGCTGCTTTGTTTTTCTGCACTAATCACGTGTGTACTTCTCTCTTCCCCACATGTAACCATTAAATGCTATAGTCAGTTTAATTATTTTTTTGAGGGGAAACATGCAAAGCTTTATTGATCAATGGTACGGTTTACACGAATAAGCAGAGTATCAAAGGGTTGCAGAAGCCAAACATGGCGCCCTTCACCCAAATGCAAAGCATGTCTAGCTAAACTATGCGCCTCCGTATTGGAGCGACGTCCTTCATGGACAAAGGAGATAGCCTGAAAATCATCACAGCCGTCCTTTATTTCTCTAACGATTGGGCCAGTGATACCATGAGTTCCTGAGTTGATGTCGTTGATGGCAGAGAGACAGTCCGAGGCCGCTGTGATGCGTTGGAGTAGCAAGTCCCTTCCCAAAGATAACGCCTCACGGCACGCCAACGTTTCCAAAATGTGTGGGTCGGTCAGCCCGTGAAACACCACAGCTGAAGAGCCCATATACACGCCTTGTCCATCACGGCATACAGCACTGACAGCACCAATAGGTGGGCTTCTACATACTGCCCCATCCACATTGATCTTCACGTATCCATGCGGGGGCGGGATCCATTTCCTTGCCTGTTCCTGCGGCTGGCGCGCATGTGATATCATCTGTGATGGTTTAGCCAACGCTAGATCAGAGAGATACCTATTGATGAAAGCAAAGGTTGACAGTGGGCTTTGGTGCTCTCCTTCATGAATCAATTTCCTCCGTGCTGACCATATAGCCCAGAGGGTAACAACAACTCGGATCAATTCTGCATGTGATACCGCAGCAAGTACACTAAAGAGCCATGATTTTGCGTCAGGTTCCGCCGTGGCCAGCATGTGCTCGACCAGCTCCGGGTCGTTTAAGGCCCAAACACAACGCGCCATAGTGCAGTTAACCAGAGAATGGAACCACGAATCCTCAGCACCACATATAGCACAGCATGGCGAAGAACCCATGTTTCTGTGCTTGGTAACGTCCGCTGTCGGGAGCGAGGACTGGGCTAACCGCCATAGGAAAACTTTAATCTTCGACGGAACTGGGATCTTCCACAGATTGTCCCAACACTTTCTCTCTCTGCTGCAATCCGCTGGGCCGCCCCGGCTCTCGAGCCATGCCTCCCTCCGGAGCTTCGTCGTGATGAGCATCCAGTAACACGACCGCACTGTGAACTCCCCTTGCTTCTCATGTGCCCATGCCCAGCAATCAGGGTAATGACGGGTGCTCAACGGAATGTTTAAGATCACCTCTGCATCAATAGGAAGAAACGTTGCATTGACCAGGTCCTGTCTCCAACTCGCTGAGGTGGCGTTGATAAGTTCGGACACTCGTTCTGGCCGGTGTGGGGTTAAGCAAACAATAGGCCTCATCGATGCTTCCTTCGGGAGCCAATTCTGTTCCCATATGTGAGTAGTATTTCCGTCTCCAATGCGCCTAATCAAGCCCAGCTTTAGCACTCCTTTTCCTTCCATGATGGCCCTCCAAATCTGTGATGGATTGTTGCCTAGTTCTGCATCCAAAAAATCAGCCAAAGGAAAGTAACGAGCTTTCAGTAGCTTTGCACTTAGAGTATTTGGTGATTGCAAAATACGCCACGCTTGTCTCGCCAAGAGAGCAATATTGAAGAGCTCTATATCTCTGAATCCTAAGCCTCCTTCATATTTCAGCCTGGTCATTACCTCCCACGAGACCCAACTAGTCTTTCTCTCCCCCCGTTTACTCCCCCACCAAAACTTGCGAATGATGGAGTTGATATGAAGACATAGGCCTCTAGGGAGCTTGAAACAGGCCATCGAGAAAACAGGGACAGCTTGTGCCACGGATTTGATGAGCACTTCCTTCCCACCGGAGGACAATATTTTCTCCATCCATCCTTTGACTTTATTCCACACACGTTCCTTCAGGTATTTGAACGCCCCGTTTTTGCTGCTACCAACATCTGTGGGCATACCCAGGTATTTTTCAGACAAGCTCTCATTCTGGACATTAAGAATATTCTTCAAGCTATCTTTAACTTCCTGTGTGCAGCCCTTACTGAAGAAAACCGAAGATTTGGCAAGGTTTATTTTTTGTCCAGATGCTTGGCAATAAGATTGCAGCAGAGAAGATACTAGAGTAGCTCCCTCATTACTAGCCTTGACGAACAGCAGGCTGTCATCGGCGAAAAGTAAGTGGCTAACCGGCGGTGCCGTTTCTGCCACTTTGATTCCGTTGATTGGCGATGACTCATTCTGACTTTTTAGGAGGCACGAAAGGCCCTCTACTGCCAACAAGAATAGATAAGGTGATATCGGATCTCCCTGCCGAATTCCCCTTGTAGGAGTGAATTGCTCTAATTTCTTCCCATTGAATAAGACCGAGAATTTAACAGAGCTCACCATCCTCATCACTGTATCCACCCAAACTGGTGCAAAACCCAATTTGGTCATTCTAGCGCGCAAATAATCCCACTCCAGGCGATCATATGCCTTCATCATGTCCAGTTTCAGGGCACAAAAACCATTCTTCTTTGACTTATTTCGCTTCATGAAGTGAAGGCACTCATAGGCTGAGATAATGTTGTCAGTAATAAGCCGCCCCCCAACAAAGGCCGACTGCTCCTCAGATATGATCTCCGGAAGAATAATTTTCAATCTATTCGCCAAAACCTTGGAAGCAATCTTGTATATGACATTACAAAGGCTTATAGGACGGAATTGAGTAAGAAGCGTGGGGTTCGTTACCTTAGGGATAAGTACTAGGATAGTATCATTCAGCTCATCCACGGCTTCTTCACCTCTCAAATTTTTCAAAATGATCAAAGTAATCTCATCTCCGCACACGTCCCAATGCCTCTGAAAAAAGTGGGCGGGGTACCCATCTGATCCTGGTGCCTTAGTAGGAGCCATCTGAAAAAGTGCCACCTTCACCTCCTCCTTCGTATAACCAGAAGTTAATTTATTATTCATCTCCTCGGTCACTTTGCAAGGGATAGTATCAATGACCTTCTCCATGTTTGATGTACCCTCTGAAGTGAAGAGGTCACGATAGAAAGCTGTAACCAAACTCTCCATCTCATCTGCATCATCTGTTGTGGTGCCATCCTCCTTCATGAGTGCCTTAATTTTATTTTTGAGACGCCGTCTACTAGCGCGCAGGTGGAAGAATTTGGTGTTCTTATCTCCTGCTGCTAGCCATGTAATACGTGCCCTCTGGCGCCACATCACTTCTTCCCTGTGATAAAGTTCGACGAGGCGGTCTTTAATCTTCACTTCAATTCGGGTCGGCTCAGTCCGACTAGGATCCGCTTGAAGCTTTCCAAGTTCCACATTCAGGCGTTTAATCTCAGCCTTTACATTACCAAAGGTAGATTTGTCCCACCGTGTGAGGCCCTTTGTAAGAGCACTAATTTTCGCCCGTAAACCTGCAACCGTAGTTGCGCCCGGCCCCTGCCAATGTTGCTGTATTTCCTGCTGGAAACCATCATGGGACTCCCACATCATCTCATACCTGAACTGCTTTGGATGTTGTTGCTGTCCATCCGGTTGAGGGCCTGTACGTAGCAAGATTGGTCTATGATCGGATGTAGCTGCCACCTTGTGAATAAGTTCCGCTTGCGGATAGATGCTGCACCATTCACCGCAAGCCAGAGCTCTATCAAGTCGAACTCGTGTGTATGTTCCTCCCGCAACTCTCCTTTCAAAAGTCCATTTTGGTCCCGAGAAACCGAGATCGGTCAGTCCACAAACATCAACAGCGTCCCTAAAGCCGAGCACCTGTGTCATGCTACGGTGACTTGCCCCATCATACTCATCCAGTCGCAAGACCTCATTAAAGTCCCCGATGCACAGCCATGGTCGATCACTCTCCGAAGCTAGGGAGCGTAAAAGATCCCATGTTCTTCCTCTGTCACTGACCTTTGCTTCTCCATATACTACCGTCAGTCTCCATTGAGCTTCACCCGGGATAGATACAAGAGAATCAATGTGATAGTCAGAGTAACCAAAAGTATCAAGTTTTATTGCATTATTCCAGAAAATACCAATGCCACCACTTCTTCCAGAACTACTAACAGCATAAGAATTATCATAACCTAATGTGCCTGCTAAGCTCTCGACTCGACCTCTAGGAAGTTGAGTTTCAACAATGCAAAACACCAGCGGAGCAAATTGCCTCGCGAGGCCGCGAAGCTCTCGAACTGTCTCTGGTCTGCCTGCCCCGTGACAGTTCCAACATAGAATACTCATTGAGCATGGCGGCGCTCCTCCTGGGAGCCCGCCAACTCGCTCTGTGAGTTCGTCGTTTTCGTGGGCGACGCCCCCTTCTTCGGTTTCTTCCTGTCCCGTGGTGACACGTATGGAGGTGGTGACGGCGGAACCAAGACCGACGCCGAGGTCCTCTGAAAATCCGCTTGTGGCGGCGTTGCATGGCCATGCACGTGCCCTGCAGTCCCCACTATGTTTGCCGTCGCTGCAGGTATCTCTTCAGAGAGGTCCAGTTTCTTCTTTACTGAAGATTCAGCCTGTCCGGGATGACTCGCCTCGTCATTCTCCTTCTCCACTGGACCTGTTTTCATGGGGCTCTGGGCAGTATCCTCCAAATCTATATCCTCCGGCATCCCAGCCTCCTGCGATGAGCGTTTCCTAGCCCCGTTTGCACCTCCCCGACCTCCTCCCCTAGCTCGTCCCCGGCGTGCGCCACCTCTATTTCGAGCAGGGTTTGAGTAGTTGTTCTGAGAAAACTGATTAGACGGGAGGCTCCGCCTTGTGGCCACCATCCATTGCCCATATTCAATTTCCTCAGGTCCATGAATGCCATTGCCGCATTCTTCCAGTATGTGTCCCATGATGCCGCATACCTCACAGAAAAATCCTATCTTCTCATATTTTACTGGGAGGAGTAGTCTTCCTTCCCCCTTTATGTTTAGTGGAGTAAAACGCACCAAAGGATCAGCCACCTTGATCTTCGCCCGGACACGTACATAGTTACCCTCAAAAACCCTAGAGGGATTCATCTCCACACTCTTGACTTGGCCGATCCGGCGCACTAGCTGGTCCAGGACCATCTCCTTTCGGTACAACTCCGGGGTGCCGTGGATCTGTGCCCACACGTGCACACGGTTGAGAGCGACCGCTTGCGGTTTGCCCTTGCCATCATATTCCTCAATGATAACCATAAGACCCCTGAAGATCCAAGGGCCTTGATGCATGACTCTGTTCCAGTCTCCAACACAGAACATCTGGATGATGAACAGGTTGTCGTCAACCTCGCGGATTTCGGGATCATATGCTAGCCTCCAGATGAACTTCATCGTCGTTTTGAACGATTCTGCACTGAAGGGCTTCGCCGTATTCACCCTGGCAACCGCGAGCCAGCGTGTTTCTTCAGCAAATTTGGAGATTTCCTCATCTCCAACTACCACCTCATCAAGTTCGGATTCCTTTAGCTTCATGTTCTTCATCGCCGTCTCCAGATCGGCCGACGATTTCCCCTTCCATCCACCCATAGCAGATCCACGGGGGACTCCCGAGGAGGATGAAGCCGCCATTACCGCCGGCCTTGCAAAAACCCTAGAATCCCGTGCTTCAATCCGAGGCCGGGAGGAAGGACTAGCCGACCCCTTGATCAGCCCAAGAGCGCGCGACAGGGAAAGGGATGAGATCCGGCGTCGAGTAGTACTCAGGAAGGCCTCAACGGCGACGTGGAGTCACCGGAGTAAGAAGCCCTAGTCGCCTCTGGCGGCTAGGTCACGGATATGGATGCACTCTATTGTTTTTTCTTTTATAGTCAGTTTAATAGCTCATCTATAGCCGAGTGTGGGCTTCTGGTGGCCGCGCTACAGGCAGGCCACTATCCTGCGCGTGGGTTTGCGTTTGAGGATTCGGAATGGATCAGTTCGTGGCACGCCTGCGTCAGGCCTACTAGCTGAAATACGGTCCGTGTTACGGCTATGCAACGCCTAGGCGTATTCTGTTCGGCACACCTTCTGCACCTGTTCGAAACAGCACAGGTCAGAGGATTCCATGCCACCAGTCCACCACATACAGCCCGAGCTTACCGTGTGGAGTGAACAGAGCCACGAGACACCTTTCGCTCCCCTATCCCTTTCTATTCCCCACAAGCAAAGGGCGGCGACGGATCTGCTCCGGCAAGATGTCGATCGATGGTGTCGAGCTCAACGGGCATGAGTAATCCCCGCAAAAAAAAATGGGCATGAGTAATCTTCTCCGCTGTTCTTCTTCCATCGTCACTTCTGTGCCAAGTCGTCGTCCTGGATTTGGATTTTTTTTGGCTCATCCAATATAGATTTGATTCGCGCAGGGGCGTTGCCGGGCCGGCGGGGGTGTAGTGGTTCCGTCCTACCACTCAAGTCCCAGGATTCTATGAGTGCCGCCATCGCCGGGGGTGGCACAGACGGCAAAGAACAGATATGTGGATATGCAGCCCGATATGAGGTGTGCTCTCAAGCCACGACTGGCTGGACACGAAGGTTAGTGAGAAAACAGTGTGGGAACACCGCATCTTCTATGATTTTTACACTTGTTTTAGCAAGTTACACATGATCAAAGTGGTATTCAGTACATGGCCAGATTGAATTCGCCTGAAGAAATGGGATTCACATGAGTTTTAGGTTGGTGTGAATCAGTAGTAGCGTGCCTTTTGAATCGTATGTGGATCGCTTGAGAGTACAACTGATTTTGGTTGCACACATGATTTTGATTCAGTATTAGCATATTTGTAGTAAAAATCTGAACAAGCTGGGTGCAGTATCACCAATCTGCGGTGATTATCCTGGTTTGATTTAATTACCATTCAGTTCAATCAAGGATTTCTTATATGCAAACTGATTGTGCTTTAGGTTGTCATTTTGCCGTGTCAAACCCTTTTCTGCTGGATGCATGTTCATGCGGCTGGACAAGGAGGTAATTGGGGATTAAAAACTCTCTCATCCAGCATAGGACACGGTTTAATTTTAAGGATAATGCTAGACGGCCATGGTTTTTAGTCAAAGTCGTTTCTTGTTCAAACCAGAAGCATCCGAATTTTTGCAAAACAGATAGCCTCTTTTGTGCCTTGAATTGCGAAGCTAACTGAGATTTCCTGGTTGTTTGTTATTAGTATAGTATACCTTTTTTGGGCCTGAATTCTGAACCTTACTGAATTTGTTTTGGTTGTGTGTTATCAGTGTATTATACACTTTTGGCCTGATTTCTTAACCTTATCCGGGTATTGATTTTCTACAATCAGTGATGCACTCATGGTCATGCGTATTTGTTAATCTACATTACTTAATATTAGTTATTTTTTACCACTAGTAGAAAACAGGGCTTTGGTTAAGGCCAGGATAAGGGCATTAATCCCGGTTCACTTACGAACCGGGACCAAAGGGTGCACTAGTCCCGGTTCGTGAGGCCAGGGCGCCGGCCGGGCCTCGGGGGCCATTGGTCCCGGTTCGTCTGACACTTTTGGTCCCGGTTCCAGACACGAACCGGGACCAATGGGCCTCGCTCCTGGCCCAGCACCTTTAGTCCCGGTTGTTGGCTGGAATCGGGACCAAAGGTCAGTCTTCTGTCCCGATTCTGGCCACCAACCGGGACTAAAGATAAGCCGTTTACCCAGGTTCGGGCCCTCCTATGGAGGTAAAACCCTACGTTATATTGATGGTATGAAGGTTACAGAGTTGATTTACCTCGAGATCAGATAGCTAAAACCCTAGATGAGTTTCTCTGTCCTACAATCTAAAACCCTCCCGGTTTATATAGACACCGGGGGGGTACCTAGGGTTTACACATGACAGGTCTCCTGCCGGGGATGGAGATGTCGATTCCCTCATCTTGACTTGGAGTGCACGACGCACCTTCGGGACTTCCTTCTAGAACTCAGGGTTTCGATGTATCCAGCCCTTCCCGCGACAGTCAAAGTGCGGCCCACCAAGCCGGCCTATCGAGAGACAGTCCAGCGGCCCGAGGACCCCTTAGTCCAGGACTCCCTCAGTAGCCCCCGAACTAGCTCCCAACGCCAAGGGTCTCAGCTCTGGCAGCTCCACGTGATCAGAGTCTTCGGCTTGCGGGGTGAGTTCTTCTTCCCATTAATGATCGGCTGATACTTGTCCGGTTTCCGATCACACGATAGTCCGGACACCATTTATTGTTCAGTCCCGAAGGCCAAACGTCAAAGTGTAAACAGTGTCTTCCTGACAATCTTTCTGACGAAGGGTCGTGGCCTACCACGACCGCTGAATCAGTTATGAAAACTCGATTCGCGGTTCGAGACCGTTTTTACACTGGCACGACTCATCAATGCATAGATCGTGCTCCGTTTCACACGGGATATGATTAACATCTCAAGTTTCTTTACGCGTGTATAACGGCACGCACGTCTTGGGAAGCGGAAAGATTTGTGGCGCAGTAAAGGGAGGCTAATCGGTGTTACGCCCCATAAAAAGGGTAAAAACCCCAAGGCTTATTCACGCTTCCCATTCGCATCCTCTGCTTTCCCAATTCTCCCAAGCTCCGAGAGCCCAGATCCAGTTCTTCCTCAACTTCCCCTCCGAGCTTAGCCATGGCGGGTTCGAGCTCTATGGGCAACTGGGAGGCCTCCACGGTCACCGACAAGGACATCAGGGACTTAAAGCTCGCTGGCTACCTCTCCGCCAACATCTTCCACCGCGCTCCAGAGGCGAACCAGGTGGTGCCCACCCCCAAGCCCGGCGAGAGGGTGGTGTTCGTCCCCCATTTCATCCGGGGACTGAGCTTCCCGCTCCTCCCATTCGTCAGGGGCCTCATGTTCTTCTATGGGTTGGACTTCCATGACCTCCCCCCGAACTCCTTCATGCATATTTTGGCATTCATTATCATCTTCGAAGCCTTCCTGCGGGTCGAACCGCACTTCGGCCTGTGGCTCAAGGTCTTCAACGTCAAGCCGAAGACCATCGCGGGCGAGCACGCAGACTGCGGAGGGGCGGTAATCAGCAAGCTCCCCCGCGTCGAGTGGCCAACTGGTACCTTCATCAGTACAATTAAGATCTGGCAGAAAGATTGGTTCTACATCACCGAACCAAGGGATGAGGGCTGGGCGGCGCCTGCCGAGTTCAGATCCGGACCCCCTACGAGATTGACCTCGTGGCTCAGGAAGGGCCTCGACTGGGGGTCGGATGCGGAGGTGAAATTGCTGCAGAAGCGCATTACCTAGGTGATCAAGGCCAAAGTCGAGCTGGTCAATGTGGTCCAGGTCATGCTCCACCGCCGTATTCTTCCCTGCCAGCGCCGAGCCTCCCCAATGTGGGCTTATCAGCTTGAGGATGAGCCTACCGTGCGCCAACTCTTCCGCACTACCTTCGAGAAGTTGTGGAAGGCATTATTCAAGCCTCGGAAGAGCTGGCCGGCCAAGGAAGAGGATTCGGGCCTGAGCACCGATAACCCACCTACCCAGGTACGGTATAATTTTAATCCACTGACTCTGTTTCTTTGACAAAAGGACTTAACGCCTCCCCCCTCATCTTTGCAGAAATGGTTGAGCAAAACCGCGGGAATTAACTGCCCAGCACCACAACCCGAAGTACCCAGGTCGGAGCTGTTGACGGAGATGCTAGTCGTGGCCCCGTACACGGCGCCAGAGAAGAGAGAGAAGAAGAAGAAGGCCAGAGAAGGTCTCCGCATCAGGGACCAGCCGGACGCTATGTCCGAGGAAACCCCTGCCTCCTCTACCCATGAGGAAGAGTAGGAGGACGGGGGGGAAGGCGATTCCCCCCTTACAAGAAAGAGGGCGACATCGCCGGACGCCGCGGAGGACGTATCTCCTCCTGCCCCGAAGAGGGCGTGTCGGCCAAGGTTGATCCTGGCCGACGACAGCTCGGACTCTGATACTGAGTCCGAGGACTTCGAGAAGGTTCCCCAAAGGAACCTAAGGGTCAAGCCCCCAGCTCGAAGGTATGAATCCGAAGACTCCCTGAGTTGTTTATGCAAAGTTTGTAATGTTTTTAAATGCATGGACGCCTTTCAATCTGTAGCCCTCCACACGTTCTCCCCACCGATCAAATATCGGACGGGAATGTCCACCCGCCGAGCTGGCGGAGAGCGGGACCGCGTCACACCCCACATCTCCAGGGGCCACGAAGGATGCCGCGAAGGTGTCATCCCGCCAGGCCTCTTTGGAGCCGAACACAGGCGGTGGGGGTGATGACGTCATGGCCGAGGTTAATGCCTCGACCGCCGAAGACCAGGGGGAGGAGCCCTTCCTGGCCGCTGAGGAGGAAGGACAGAGGAATGTCCAGTCCCTTCCAAGGTCATCTCCAGAGCGCACTATGCCTCCGGAGCTACCGGCTCAATCCCCGATCAGAGATCGGGCTAGCCGGTCATCACCGGCGCCACCGATGACGGGGTGTCCGGTCATGGAGGAGGCTCTATCGAGGGCCTCTATCTCCGAGGATCACCGCACTCTTATGGGTGCAGTTTTGCAAGGAATTCAGTCCGTCGATAGCGGACTGAAAGAGGCCTTCAATGGTCTCTTGACGGGCTTCAAGGTGAGTCATGTAATACCCTTTTCCCAAACAATTTTAATTTTATTAAGTTTATGCTATCTTTATATATGTAGTAGCCCCCGAGCCCCGGGTGGGTTTACAAAAACGCACCCGGGGGTTAAATACTTGGGAGTGACCAATGATGCACAAGGCACCATTAGTCCCGCAATGTTCTAAAAGCCCTTAAGAGGACCGAACATAGGGTCATATCCTTGACAGTTCGGGGGTTGGAACGCACATAACCGGATATATGTTTTTTTGTAGGCCTCGTCATCGTCGGCGGCCGTTAATGCCGCTGAGCTTACTGAGATAAATCGGAAGCTCAAGATCTCCGAGGAGGAGCTTGATAGCCTGAACAAGAGGTTCGACGAGGCACAAGGTAAGCCGAATTGTAACATCCGGGTTGTATATTGTTAATGATCTGCACTGGTAACCCAGTGTAATTAATCATTTATTGCTTCCACAGCTTCAGCTGCGGAGGTTGAAAAACTCAAGGCTGAGCTCAAAAAGATGAAGCAGGAGGCCGCGGATGAAAAGGCAGCCGCTGAACAAGCAGCAGCCGCACTCTCCACTTTGAAAGCGGGGAGTGCTAAGCAAGAGGCCCGGGTGGGGGAGGTGCAGCAGGAGATCAAGGATGCCAGCACGAAGTGCGAGGCCCTTGAGCAGAAAGGCAAAGAGCAAGCCACCGAGCTCTCTACGCTGAAATTCGAGCTCCAAAAGGAGCGGGTGGACATGCGGTCCTTTGAAGAACAAATCCACCAAGTCAAAGCTGTCACAGATGGTAAGCCATATTTACTACAGTGTGCCTTTGGAGATAGCAGGTTCGCATTGCTCACCCAGGTGTGGCGTTCCTCAGGCGCCTGTTGTAGGGTAACGCAGCAGAAAACAAACATTTCTGACCTACGCACCAGCCCAGGACCACTATGGAGACTGCATACAAGGTTTGGTCTTTTTCGTTACCGACTCGTAGCGCAGCGGAAGTAGAGTCGATGACGATCGGCGGTGCAGATCCCCGCAACTAGGATTTACAACCTCCCAACCGCGAGGATGTATACCCTCATCCGCCCCACGGACAGCCCTCCGGGAGGCGGTCGGACAGTCCCCCGGACGATGTCGCGGACAGCCCTTCGGGAGGACCAACGAAACTCAGACAGTCACTCGGATAGCCCTTCGGGAGGACCCACGAAACTCGGACAGTCACTCGGACAGCCCTTCGGGAGGCACTCACGAACTAAGACCGAAACTACGATCTCTCTACAGAGTTGCACACATACGGTGTCATCTATCCGGCAGGGCTTCGCCGTCCAGAACTAGTTCCCACCGGAACCCAGACAGCCTTTTGGCTCTACGAAACTATTTCGCTGGGAGGGAGAGAGAAGCCAGATAACATCAGATGGCATGTGTATGTGAGAAAGAGTGAGTGTGGAGAGTGCATCTCCACCTCTATTTATAGGAAAACCCAAGGGGTAGGGTGACACTTGAAATACCCAAAATGCCCTTCATAAGGGCACAAAGGTAAAAGCAAGTGGGCAGCCCTTATCCTTCCATGTCATCCCTAAAGATATTTGTGACTAAAGCCCCAAAAGGTGGCTTTCCATAAAGTAATCCAAAAAGCACTTTCACTATTCATGACGACATATTTCAGCGTCCGTTCGAACTGAAAATATTCATGTGGGCTTAGAACATTTCCAGTACCCACTAAAATAATTTTCAACGCGATCCGAAACAATTCCGGTTTAGTGATTTTCATCTGCGAAAAGCATCTGAAGCGGTTCCGGCAGCTCCGGAACATTTCCGGTTTTCATCCCGGAAAATTCCAGAAAGTTTCCAGAACGATTCTGGCACCCTCCAAGAATTATCAGGCATGTGCCGAAACCAATTTGACTATATGGTGTACTCCGAAACAACTTTTCGGTTTAGTGATTTTCATCTGTGAAAAGCAACTAAAGCGGTTCCGGCAGTCCGGAACATTTCCGGTTTTTGTCTCTGAAAAATCTCAGAAGTTACCGGAACAATTCTAGTACCTTCCAATAATTTCCAGGCATGTGCCGAAACCAATTTGACTTTATGGTACACTCTGAAACAACTTTTCGGTTTTACCGAAACTCTTCCGGTGTTCTCTCTCCAGAACTCTTCCGTTGTCTCCGAAACTTTTTCGGTGAATTTCTCTCAGACTCCCTGTCTAGTAGTCAACAGATAGATGACCCTTAAGCGTGTGACCCTATAGGTTCGGTGAAGTATAGACATGACCCGGAACCCCTTCCGATCAATGATCAACATCGGAGCCGTGGACACCCATATTCACCCCTATACCCACACGAATGAATATTCGAGTGGTGTGCTATTCCTGTTGCTTCGCGATATGTTACAAATACCCGAGGTGAGACATGTTGGCATCCCCGTGGATCAACAACTTGTCCACTATGCCAGTTACCTCGTTACCGGTATTGTTCTCTTTTCTCGTTCCCGTGTTCCGGCATCCCCGTGATCAAATCACAAAGTGTCTGGCCAGACGATGATGGATACCGTAACACCGAGAGGGTCCAGAGATATCTCTCCATCGTCGGAGGAGCAAATCCCAATCTTGAGCTATCAAGTTACTTGACATACTTTTCCATGAACCCGTAAGCCGCCGTAATAGCCACCCATTTACGGATGACGTTTAACAAACCCCAAAGTTCATGAAGCAAGCAGGAAGAAACTCGATACTCTCATGGTCTAAGGAATCATGCAAACGTTAACCATCTCTGTGTTATAAACCATTAACTAGTGACGAATGAATCTCATAGCATAACATCAATACGGGTCGATTCAACACAAATGTTCTTCCAACATTGTGCCCTCAAAGTTGCTGGCATAGACATGCCCATGATCAGGAAAACAGAACCATCATGCAACACTTGAGCTAGTCTTAGAGGCTAGACTAGGAATACATTTACCGTTTATTATTCCACATGTGCATATGAGTCTTCCTCCGAGCCTCGTGGTTATTGTAGACTCGAGAACCATAGCAGTTATAGCATGGAGCATAAACCCAATTATGAACAGGGAGATAATCAATAACATTTATTATTGCCTCTAGGGCATATCTACTACAGACTCCCACTTGCACTAGAGTCAATAATCTAGTCAATCCTAATGCACTTTACACCTATGGCATACTGGTGTAAAATATGCTTCGCTTGTGGTATAGCCTGATGTCCAACGGATCTGACGACTTCAGCTCCGTGTGTAACTTTGCATATCCTTGCGTTTTCATGCTTTCACAAAATTCATATTTTGTGTGGACTTGGCTTTGCATATGTGTGAATCATTGGTAGAAACCTGATTCCTCAGACTGAGCTATGGAGTAACTATCTGCAATAGTGTCCCATAGACCAAAGCCATCTTGGAACCATACTAAGTTCATGAATGAACTATATGATTCAACAACTTCTTTGTCGCTTCTAAAGCGTCAACATTTAGCCTTCTGTTATAGAATTCGGCACAGTAACCTGTTTGGAACAATTTCCAACTACAGTGCCACCATATTGTGTATTACACAAAAAAATCCCTAACTTTAAATCGAAAATCGCATGGAGCATTGATGAAGACTGTATCGATGTAATTACTTACAACGAGCACTTCATAATCTCTGCTTGCGAGAAAACAAGTCATCACTACTACTCTAGTACTCAATGACATCTTTCACTGTTGTCCTATGATCAGCGCTTTGATCACTTTGGTATCCATACTCGCAACAACTTTTGGAGTATCGGACATATCTGGTTGTTTTACATACCATGGAATACATGATTAATCCAAACACAAGAGTGTGTGGAATCTCCATCATGTATTTTACTCATCAGTGTTTTGAGACACCGAGTCTTGCAAAACTCTTTCCATGTGACTTCGGCAAGAATCACTCCTTGGCGTTTTAAATGCTAAAAGGTTTTAGCACCTTGTCAATATGTATTCATTGCTTAGCCCCATTAGGTAAATCTATCTTCATAGATCATCATGCCTAATATTGAGGCTATTTAGCCTAAGTACTTCATCGAAAAACTATTTTCAAATGAAGTAATAATTCGTGTCAAGAAATTTTATTTCCAGTTAACAATGTGTCAAGCACACAAGGTTTTTAGAAATATTATTATGCTCCCACTTATTTTCTTGAATCACAAGCATCTTCGATACCCATTTGATGAAGTCAAACTCTTTTGACCATTTCATCAAAAACGAAGATTCCAACTCCATTTTGCTCTCTTCTGTCCATTGCTTGAACTCTGAAGTTTGCATACTTACTAGCATCCTCTGGATCGACAAATTACTTTGGACTGTATCACATACAAGTCCTAGGTTTCATTTCCATCAGATGGAAATCCTTTTGTCATCCATGTTTCATATCTCATGATTGAAATATGTATTAATTGCTAGTTCAACCCGAACCGACTTTAAGCATCGCTACGGTGAGCAATCTCATCGTAGTCAACTCCTTGAACTTGTTATTGCAACAAGTCGAGCTTTATGGATAAAACATTTTATCCGTATCAGTTTTTAGTTCCATAAATATACGTTAGACTCTAAGTCTTTCGAAAGGTGTATCAAGATTTTAATCTTGAATCACTTATATGGAAACTATCTCGGATTGTATTGGCATTTAGCCAATTCTGGAGTCAGGGCCCATCAATGCTTCCTTGTGTATTGTAGGTATACCGTTGTCTAACAACAATATCTCGTTTGCGCACCTGATAGGTTTGCACGAGCTTTGCCTACGTGGTTCAGCTGCAAGTTCGACCGAAGTCCATACATTTTATTGTAGAGACTTCCGTATCAGTCGCAGTAGGAAACTCCGGAATCACTTCCAAGGTTCCTTTCCTTTGATCTGATGACGAAGATATTGTTTATCTCGTTGAGTTGCACTATCCTCCCACTCACCTTTTGTAAGAACTATTCTCTTTAAAATCATACCGTTTTGCGGCAAAATCCTTTGCCTCGGTATAGTGGTGGGGGAATACCCAATGACTTGGGGATAACCTTACAAAGTAGGACTTGTCTGATTTGGAATAGGTTTGTAACCTTTTACACAAGCCCCATATTCCAAATGTTAAGAAAAGATTTAACATGGTTGGGCGTGCCATACCATGGCGTCATTTCAACAGACCCGATGGAGCTCTTTTCAGTGTAAAAGCCGCAGTCTCTAAAGCATCACTTTAAAAGGGATAATGGCAAATCTATTTATGTCATCTTTGATCTTACCATGTCATAAATGGTTCGATTACATCTTCACGGACTTTCCACTTGCAGTGGTGTTCCGGGAGGTGCAAGTTATGAAACCCCTTTCACAACTCATCAGACATTCGCTAAACTTGTAACTCAAATATTCCTTTCTGCAATCGAATTGTAGAAACATAATTTTCTTGTTACAATATTTTATTCTTCATTTTGAAAACCTTTCGAATGATTTCAAAAGATCCAGACTCACGTCTCATTAAGTAAATATCCATATATCTACTTGAGTCATTTCTGAAGATAGATAAATCCACTACTTGCAACAACATTTATTGGACTACACACATCATAATGTATGATCACCAATATGTTCTATGCTCGTTCCTTATGGCATGTGAACGGTATTTCAGTCACTTCACTTTTCAGAGGAAAGTTGCAAGTGTCAGATGATTCAAAATCAAACGACTTCAAAATCCATCATAACGGAATTTTCCATGCGGGTTTCTCCAATGTGACCAAATGCAGTGCCACACTTGTGTGGTATTCTTTTAGTCTTGCGACATTTAGCGTTAGTGTTATGGATGTATCATATTTCCATCAATATTCATAACATACATCCCATCTAGGATGGAAGCATGGCCCTTCATGTTATTCATAATACTGAACAACAATTGTTGTTTTTATGAACAACTCTTTTGCAACAAACATTGTGCAATGGGCTAGAGTGTATGAAACTCTAAAATGAATTATGAAAGTAAACACAGAGGTAATATATTAATATCATTATTCATAACATACATCTCATTCATAATGAAAGTATGGCCCTTATGTTATTCATAACACCGAACATCAAAAGTTCTCTTATGAACAACCTTCTTGCAAGATACCTTATGCAAAGGGCTGGAGCGTGAAACTCCAAAATAATTATGAAAATAAATACATAGGTAATACACCGATGGAAGGTATAGTAACATTTACTATGTTCCCTGTGTGTATCTTAACCTCATTCCTGGCTAGCCTTTCAGGCCATAGTAGTTCTTACATCGAGTTGCAACAGAATGCAATCAAGCGGGTATCTTTGTGATCAACTCACAATACCCAAGAATTAGTGATCAACATGTTTAACCATAATTCCCAAGAACTATATCTTTGACCAGCCTTCTATACATCAAAAACTTGTATGACATTCATACATGAGCTGGATATTCCAGTCTTCTTTCTTTCTGCCTTCATACTTCTAACACTTTAACTTTCAGTATTTCTCCTACTCTCAGAAGAAGCATCCAACTTAAGAGTGGCGTTAGCCCCGGACTTCCTAGGCGTGAAAGTCTCACTAACACCCTTCGGACACTTCCTTTCTCTTTAAGTTGTTATTTTATTCACCTTTCATCATATGATAGGCGTTCTCCTGGATCCCTCTCTTATCAGTCTAATGCATAGTAAACTCCTTTACTAAGAGTTTGCAAACAAACATTGCTTTGGATATCTCATATCTTTTAGCCTTTGTCTGTCTTTGAAAATGATTTTCAGATTCCATGAATATCACATAACTATCCAAACTTTCGAAGTTTGGGTCTCATGGAAGCAAACATATTGCACTTTGACTGAAAAGGAACTCTAGCTTTTGGATCGAAGGATGAGAGTCACATGATCCATAGCATTAGCGGGAGAATACCGAAAGCATGCGATAGGACAAAGTCCTTCTCGGCACTCTTGAGGACAATCCTCATATTACATTACCAACCGTAAAGTTTTAACCAGATATTTAACAGCTTATTCAATTTTAACAGGTAGGGTGGAAACGCGAGCCATTATTCTACAACTATTATGCAAATCACACTTAGACAGTGTTCAAAATTAATTGCACCGAGAATTAAACAAGTTAATTCTACAGTGCGCTCCCACTCAAATCAATATCTCTCATAATTGATTTTGAGTGATACAAGATCCAGACTTCAATTCATCGCCATAGAATCATCATCTCATGACGGGAATTTTAATCGGTAGGCCAACTTGCCGATCACATCTCTATGTGACTCTTGTTCATCTTTCGATGGGCGTGTTCCGAGCTCAGGACTTTCCTAGAATGTCAAGACAACCAAGTGATCTCGCTGCGAGGTCTCAACTCACCCGCCTCACACATCCCTAATCGTTCGTACCCATGCATCCATGGCGCACCCCGAAAAGTTAGGTGCCGTGACGGTGCTACACTTGGGAGAACGCTAACTACTTGATATTTTTGTGAGAGATCACCCTAATAAAAGCGACTACCGCGCAATCAAAAGGGTGCATCATAAGGGATAAACATCTCAGGCAATTCATAATAGCATGATATGGTATAGCCCTTTCTGACGGAGAAGTCTTGTATTTCTTCGTCTTCGGCATTCGCGTCGGTGTTCACCTTCGCGAAGATTGCCACCACCTTGTCGATGTACCAGATAATATTGCTATCTCTATAGCTAATAAAATAAGTGCATTACATAAGGTTGACACGCAGGTCATTAAAGTGCAATCATATGGCTCCAGCCATCATGCCGAATCATGACACGCAGGTCATGTTAATCAAATTACATCATATAGTCATCTCATACATAATCAAATTAATATGAGCACTGCTATACCACATCATATGCACATGCAAACCATCCTGCAAAACCAAGTTAGACGTCTCTAATCGGTTCATGCAAAAACTTGTTTTACGTGGCTTCTAAGGTTTCGAAACAAACCGAAGCTACCAACGTCCATCATCAAGCATGATAATCCAAGTCGCTAGATTAACATTGCGGGGTGTATAAAACACGAGATAATAAAATCTCGAGCCACATACTAAACTTCGTCATACGCGTGACCCCCGTGCAGATCTTATCTGCATTGCCCTTTCGTCTGGGAAACATCCATCTTTCTTTAACTATGGTGGAACCCAAAGAACTGTTAGCACTTCGTTGATCTGTCAATCAACATACTCAGGAGCAGCATGAAAGGATCGCGGATTGCCAGA
The DNA here is from genome assembly GCA_039707655.1 of Elymus sibiricus. NCBI lineage: Eukaryota > Viridiplantae > Streptophyta > Magnoliopsida > Poales > Poaceae > Elymus > Elymus sibiricus. The sequence goes on from CM077663.1 coordinate 209,381,411, forward strand.
ACTTTGTGAGATTCCACCATGCCGTCAAGATCAGGACTACACAAATTCAGGGGAAGCAACAAGAAAATCGGGTAACAGATTTCATCTGCTACCCGCACAAATAATTTTCAGTAATAGAACTCATCTACTACCTAATTATATTGTGCAACACCCATACATCTCTATGTATTCTAGATCGCAACCTGCATCTACGCATAGCACGGCTCTGATACCACTGTAGGGTAACGCAGCAGAAAACAAAAATTTCCGACCTACGCACCAGCCCAGGACCACTATGGAGACTGCATACAAGGTTTGATCTTTTTCGTTACCGACTCGTAGCGCAGCGGAAGTAGAGTCGATGACGATCGGCGGTGCAGATCCCCGCAGCTAGGATTTACAACCTCCCAACCGCGAGGATGTATACCCTCATCCGCCCCACGGACAGCCCTCCGGGAGGCGGTCGGACAGTCCCCCGGACGGTGTCGCGGACAGCCCTTCGGGAGGACCAACGAAACTCAGACAGTCACTCAGATAGCCCATCGGGAGGACCCACGAAACTCGGACAGTCACTCGGACAGCCCTTCGGGAGGCACTCACGAACTAAGACCGAAACTACGATCTCTCTACAGAGTTGCACACATACGGTGTCATCTATCCGGCAGGGCTTCACCGTCCAGAACTAGTTCCCACCGGAACCCAGACAGCCTTTCGGCTCTACGAAACTATTTCGCTGGGAGGGAGAGAGAAGCCAGATAACATCAGATGGCATGTGTATGTGAGAAAGAGTGAGTGTGGAGAGTGCATCTCCACCTCTATTTATAGGAAAACTCAAGGGGTAGGGTGACACTTGAAATACCCAAAATGCCCTTCATAAGGGCACAAAGGTAAAAGCAAGTGGGCAGCCCTTATCCTTCCATGTCATCCCTAAAGATATTTGTGAGTAAAGCCCCAAAAGGTGGCTTTCCATAAAGTAATCCAAAAAGCACTTTCACTATTCATGACGACATATTTCAGCGTCCGTTCAAACTGAAAATATTCATGTGGGCTTAGAACATTTCCAGTACCCACTAAAATAATTTTCAACGCGATCCGAAACAATTCCGGTTTAGTGATTTTCATCTGCGAAAAGCATCTGAAGCGGTTCCGGCAGCTCCGGAACATTTCCGGTTTTCATCCCGGAAAATTCCAAAAAGTTTCCAGAACGATTCTGGCACCCTCCAAGAATTATCAGGCATGTGCTGAAACCAATTTGACTTTATGGTGTACTCCGAAACAACTTTTCGGTATAGTGATTTTCATCTGTGAAAAGCAACTAAAGCGGTTCCGGCAGTCCGGCACATTTCCGGTTTTTGTCTCTGAAAAATCTCAAAAGTTACCGGAACAATTCTGGTACCTTTCAATAATTTCCAAGCATGTGCCGAAACCAATTTGACTTTATGGTACACTCTGAAACAACTTTTCGGTTTTACCGAAACTCTTCCGGTGTTCTCTCTCCGGAACTCTTCCGTTGTCTCCGAAACTTTTTCGGTGAATTTCTCTCAGACTCCCTGTCTAGTATTGAACAGATAGATGACCCTTAAGCGTGTGACCCTATAGGTTCGGTGAAGTATAGACATGACCCGGAACCCCTTCCGATCAATGATCAACATCGGAGCCGTGGACACCCATATTCACCCCTATACCCACACGAATGAATATTCGAGTGGTGTGCTATTCCTGTTGCTTCGCGATATGTTACAAATACCCGAGGTGAGACATGTTGGCATCCCCGTGGATCAACAACTTGTCCACTATGCCAGTTACCTCGTTACCGGTATTGTTCTCTTTTCTCGTTCCCGTGTTCCGGCATCCCCGTGATCAAATCACAAAGTGTCTGGCCAGACGATGATGGATACCGTAACACCGAGAGGGCCCAGAGATATCTCTCCATCGTCGGAGGAGCAAATCCCAATCTTGAGCTATCAAGTTACTTGACATACTTTTCCATGAACCCGTAAGCCGCCGTAATAGCCACCCATTTACGGATGACGTTTAACAAACCCCAAAGTTCATGAAGCAAGCAGGAAGAAACTCGATACTCTCATGGTCTAAGAAATCATGCAAACGTTAACCATCTCTGTGTTATAAACCATTTACTAGTGACGAATGAATCTCATAGCATAACATCAATACGGGTCGATTCAACACAAATGTTCTTCCAACATTGTGCCCTCAAAGTTGCTGGCATAGACATGCCCATGATCAGGAAAACAGAACCATCATGCAACACTTGAGCTAGTCTTAGAGGCCAGACTAGGAATACATTTTACCGTTTATTATTCCACACGTGCATATGAGTCTTCCTCCGAGCCTCGTGGTTATTGTAGACTCGAGAACCATAGCAGTTATAGCATGGAACATAAACCCAATTATGAACAGGGAGATAATCAATAACATTTATTATTGCCTCTAGGGCATATCTCCTACACCTGTTCGGACCTCCAAAAGAGTGCGGCGGACGCGAACAAGTTCTATGCTTCGCGAGATGGAGACGATGAGGCTCGGCTATTCTGGGCACAGTTTGAAGCCCCCGAGCGCTCCCCTCTTCTGAATGAGCAGGTGAAGCAACTTATGGAGCTGCACAGGATGGCGGAGCCGGACATGAAGGATCTCTGCATCCGGCTGTGGCCTGAAGAGCCACTGCCGGGCAGCTACTTTGGCTTGGTGCAAAGACTTTGCGATGCTGCGTCTCGAGTTGATGCGCTAAAGCGTTCCACGTGCATCGAGGGAGCTCGGATGGCCTTTGCCAGGACCATGGCGCACTGGCCGAAGCTCAACCCGACCGAGATGGCCACCGCACCTCCGCCCCCTGGAAAGGAGTACAGGCGCCCCGAGCGATACTTCTCCGCAGTGATGGAGGGTGCTCGGGCAATAGAGGCCCAATGCACCAAAGACGTTTTTTATGAATGAGCGCGTTGTAATATGTCTGAAGACTTTTAACGCTTTATAATTAACATTGCATGGTTAATCATGTCTTATAAGTCTTTAGTTTTTATTTTGACTCCCATGTGGCCGTTTTATCTGAAAGTTGCGAGTCGTCGGCTTCAGCCCCCACGTAGATACTACGCGAGGTGTCTCTGCCTCCGCATTGTGACCCTTAGCCGAGGTATTGGTGCCCAAAGGCGGTAGTGCGAGGGGGACCAGACAATCGGACTATGATGCTTTATCGCTTTCACTTAGCCGTAGGAGCGTAAAAAAATGCGGGGGCTGATGACCAGCCCCCAGTGTTTTGTGATGTTCGGATGTATCGGGGCTGAAGCCAGCATCACATGGCTTGTACAAGTATGAAACCCATCGTATAACACGGAATAACCTCTATCTATTTTTTAGTATGACACTTATGCTCGGATTTGCAAACCGGTTCTCGCTTACTATGACGGTCAGTTTTCGGCTTCCTCCCCTGAGGTGCTTGACCAGGCGAGCTGGAAACACAATCGCAGTGGTTCTCCCTTTGCCCTTTTAGCCGAACGAGCGGAACGTAAGAGGGCAAACACAGGAGCCGGGCAACCCAACTATTGACCCAAGACATAGTTCGGATCCGATGCATATAAAGCAAAATCCAAGATGCCGAACACGCTATCAGGTGTGTCGGAGTGATGCTTAGGGTGATATTTTAAATTCAATCCCCCGGTCTATTATCCGGGTGCATTGTAATGTATACCTCAGTTTTCGCAAGAAGCGTTGATGAGGGAAGAACAGAGTATGTATAAAATACAGCGAAGTGGCCATGTATAATGGTCTTGTATTTGCTTAATAATTCTTATAGCTCAGATTGCTGAAGCAACTGGTTATAGGTATTTGAAGATGAAATAGAAAATTTACAGAGGAGAGGTTGTACTAGGGGTCTTTGATTGGTGGCTTGACGTCCTCGATGTGCCCTGTCGCCAGTCTGCTCTTGTGCCTCCTAGGGAGTTATTCCTTTAAGGGTGATCCTGTCGTCGAGCGGACCTTGGGAAGATGGCCTTGAGAACTCGCCGAAGTATTGATTAGCTTTACGCTTTAGCAGGTCCTTAATGGTACATGTGTTATGTCCGAGGACGTGTACTGGTAGTAGTTCGGTCCAGCCGAATACTTACCCTTTAATGGTTGTTCCCCACTACTGCCCATGGAATCTTGAGTGCGAAGTTGTGCCTTCTCGGCACGTGTTTGACGGTCATTAGGGCTGTGCAATGGGGAGCGTGTCCCTATTTCTGGGGAGAAGAAGATTCTGGGAGTTCGGATTGGAACCGAGCTCGTTTGTCAACCTTACGTGCCTTTATGGCAGATTTCGGTGTTTGGCGAGCGTCCTCGTAATGGAATTCGGCCGCCAGGGCCAATGCATGTTCCTCAGTTCGGAGGGAACACTCTGTGTTGCCGTTGACAGTGATGACCCCCTTGGCCCCGGGTATCTTGAGCTTGAGGTATGCGTAGAGTGGGATGGCGTTAAAGCGAGCGAACGCTATACGGCCCAGCAGGGCGTGATAACCACTGCGGAAAGGTACGATGTCGAAGATCAAGTCCTCGCTACGGAAGTTATCGGGCGAGCCGAACACCAAATCCAGGCTCACAGAGCCCGTGCATCGGGCTTCAACGCCTGGGATCACTCCTTTAAAGGTAGTGTTGCTGGGTTTGATCCTTGATGGATCTATGCCCATGTTTTTCACCGTATCTGAGTAGATCAAATTGAGGCTACTTCCTCCGTCCATTAGGACTTTAGTGAGGTGATACCCATCGATAATGGGGTCTAGGACGAGGGCCGCTGATCCTCCATGACGGATACTGGTCGGATGGTCTCGTCGATCGAAGGTGATCGGGTATGCCAACCATGGGATATACTTCGGGGCTACGGGCTCTACGGTGTAGACCTCTCGAAGGGCGCGCTTCCTCTCCTTTTTGGGTATGTTAGTGGCGTATATCATGTTCACAGTTTTTACCTCTGGGGGGGACTGCTTCTGTCCACCGTTGATCGGACCGCGGGGCTCATCATCGTCCTCGCTGCGTGGGCCCTTGCCTTGCTCCTCGGATGCGAGTTTGCCGGCTTGTTTGAACACCCAACAGTTACGGTTGGTGTGGTTGGCAGGATTGTCTTGAGTGCCATGGATCTAGCAGGGCCTCTCCATGATTTTGTCCAGCGGGGTGGGTCCGTCGCGATTGCCTTTAGGAGGCTTCTTCCGCTGCCCGGATCGAGGGTTGCGGAAGCCGGCGTTAACGGCCGTGTCGTCGGCATCACTATTGCCGTGCCGGCGTTTATTTTTGTTGCGTCGTGGTTTCCCGTTTCCATCCCGGACTTCGGAGGTGCCGGGGTCTTCGGGGTTGTGGCTTCGTCTCGCAAGCCAGTTATCCTCGCCCGCGCAAAAGTGGGTCATGAGTGATGTAAGGGCGGACATGGTCCTAGGTTTATCCTGACCGAGCTGGCAAGCCAGCCATTCATCCCGAATATTGTGCCTGAAAGAGGCTATAGCCTCGGCATCTGGGCAATCGACGATCTGGTTTTTCTTGGTCAAGAACCGATTCCATAATTGTCGAGCGGACTCTCCTGCCTTTTGGACGACGTTGCTTAGGTCGGAGGAGTCCGGGGACCGTACATAGGTGCCCTGGAAGTTAGATCGGAATGCATCCTCGAGATCCTCCCAGCTCCCGATAGAATTTTCGGGGAGACTGTTTAACCAGTGCCGAGCTGCCCCCTTAAGTTTAAGGGGTAGATACTTGATGGCGTGGAGATCGTCTCCTCGTGCCATGTGAATGTGGAGGAGGAAATCCTCGATCCACACTGCTGGGTCAGTTGTTCCGTCGTACTGCTCTATGTTCACGGGTTTGAACCCTTCCGGGAACTGATGCTGCATCACCTCGTCGGTGAAGCACAGTGGGTGGGCAGCGCCTCTGACCCAGGCTATGTCACGCCGGTGGTCGGCGTCTGTTTTGGCCCGGTTTTGTTCCCGACCTCTATTGTTGCGGTCGAGCCAAGGCCGTTACCCGTCCCGTCTATCGGGGGAGTACCCTCTAGATCCGTAGATGGATCTCGTGCGGCCTATTCTATAATCCAGGTCGTGTCGCAGGTCGTACCTGTCCTCAGGATCCATTGGCTCTTTTCCCCTTCTACGGGGTATCGCCGGCCTATAACCGGTGTCGCCAGCCATTCTATCTCGTCCTCGGGGGTACGGAGTGTGCTTGGGGGACGGCGTGTTAGGGAGCTCATCATCAAATTGTGGCAGCAGCCGTCGGCGTGGATAGCTCTTGGGCTGGTCCAATAGACCGGTACCGTATCCTTCCTCGGCTGATAGGACCCTTGTCCATCTATCATTGAGGGTATCTTGTTCGGCCTTAAGCTGTTGTTCTTTTGCCTTTAGGCTTCGGGCAGTGGCTATAAGCTGTTGCCTAAACCGTTCCTGATCCTCATGGTTTTCGGGGACGATGAAGTCTTCGGCTTCCGGGCTATCCTCCTCCTCTACAGGGGGGAGGTAGTTGTCATCCTCGGAATCGTTTGGATCTTTGGGGTCGCGCTGGTCCTCCGGCCTTTCCTGGTCCTCTAGCGGCTGCTCGGGGATATCGGGATCACCGAGGTCTTCCGGGGTATCATTTTCCCCGGTGCTAGCAATAGCTTCCCTTCCCTTTTTTTGTCTTTGATCGTTTGCACGGTTTTCGGCGCCTTGATAGCGCTTCGCCCGATTTATCACCATTGTTTGCGGGTGTGCGCTCGCCGTTATAGGCTGGAGTATTGATACGTCTCCAACGTATCTATAATTTTTTATTGTTCCATGCTATTATATTATCTGTTTTGGATGTTTTATATGCATTAATATGCTATTTTATATTATTTTTGGGACTAACCTATTAACCTAGTGCCTAGTGCCAGTTTCTATTTTTTCCTTGTTGTTGACTATTGCAGATAAGGAATATCAAACGGAGTCCAAACGGAATAAAATCTTCGCGATGATTTTTCTTGGACCAGAAGAAACCTGCCAGACTTGCAGAGGGGGGCAGGAGACCTACCGGGAGACGACAAGCCTGCAGGGCGCGCCCTAGGGGGGGGGGGCGCCCCCTGGCTTGTGGCCCCCCTGCAGGCCTCCTAACTCTAATCTTCGTCCTATAAATTCCCAAATATTCCCCCAATACCAGAGAGGGCAACGATAATACTTTTCCGCCGCCGGAAGCCTTTGTTCCCATGAGATCCCATCTTGGAGCCTTTTCCGGTAATCTGCCGGAGGGGGATTCGATCACGGAGGGCATCTACATCAACTCCATTGCCCCTCCGATGATGCGTGAGTAGTTCACCTTAGACCTTCGGGTCCATAGCTAGTAGCTAGATGGCTTCTTCTCTCTCTATGTTCTTTAATACCATGTTCTTCATGATCTTCATGGAGATCTATCCGATGTAATACTCTTTTGCGGTGTGTTTGTTGAGATCCGATGAATTGTGGGTTTATGATCAGATTATCTATGAATATTATTTGAATCTTCTCTGAATTATTATATGCATGATTTCATATCTTTGCAAGTCTCTTCAAGTTATTGGTTTGGTTTGTCCAACTAGATTGGTAATTCTTGCAATGGGAGAAGTGCTTAGTTTTGGGTTCAATCTTGCGGTGTCCTCACCTGGTAACAAAGTAGGGGTAGCGAGGCACGTATTTGTATTGTTGCCATCAAGGGTAAAAAGATGGGGTTTTCATCATATTGCTTGAGTTTATCCCTCTACATCATGTCATCTTACTTAATGCGTTACTCTGTTCTTCATGAACTTAATACTCTAGATGCAGGCAGGAGTCGGTCGATGTGTGGAGTCATAGTAATAGATGCAGAATCGTTTCGGTCTACTTGACACGGACGTGATGCCTATATGCATAATCATTGCCTTGGATATCGTCAGAACTATTCGGTTTTCTATCAATTGCTCGATAGTAATTTGTTCACCCACCGTATTATTTTCCTTCAAGAGAGAAGCCTCTAGTGAAACCTATGGCCCCCGGGTCTATTTTCCATATTATATTTTTAGATCTATAAACAAAAATTACCAAAAATACTTTGCTGCAATCTTTTTTACTTTTGTTTTACTTTTCGTTTTAGTAATGTTTTATATCTATCTCTATCAGATCTCATCCTTGCAAGTAACCGTGAAGGGATTGACAACCCCTTTATAGCGTTGGGTGCAAGTGTTTGATTGTATGTGTAGGTGCGAAGATTGGGGACTTGCTTCTATCTCCTACTGGATTGATACCTTGGTTCTCAACAACTGAGGGAAATACTTATCTACTTTGCTGCATCACCCTTTCCTCTTCAAGGGAAAACCAACGCAAGCTCAAGAAGTAGCAAGAAGGATTTCTGGCGCTGTTGCCGGGGAGATCTACATCAAGCCTACCAAGTACCCATCACAAACTCATCTCTTGCATTTACATTATTTGCCATTTGCCTCTCGTTTTCCTCTCCCCCACTTCTAAAACGATTTTCAGAAAATACCAAAAAGATTTGCCTTTTTATTCGCCCTTCTTCCGTCCGTCTTTTCGTTTGCTTTTTGTTTGCTTGTATGCTAGATTGCTTGCTTTGTCACGATGACTCAAGAGAATACCAAGTTGTGTGACTTCTCCAATACTAATAATAATGATTTTATTAGTACTCCGATTGCTCCCGCCACTAGTGCGGAATCTTATGAAATTAATGCCGCTTTGCTTAATCTTGTTATGAAAGAACAATTTTCCGGCCTTCCTAGTGAAGATGCCGCATCCCATCTAAATACTTTCGTTGAGTTGTGTGATATGCAAAAGAAGAAAGATGTGGATAATGATATTGTTAAATTGAAGCTATTTCCGTTCTCACTACGAGATCGTGCTAAAACTTGGTTTTCATCTTTGCCTAAAAATAGTATTGATTCATGGAATAAGTGTAAAGATGCTTTCATTTCCAAGTACTTGCCGCCCGCTAAGATCATCTCCCTTAGGAACGATATTATGAATTTTAAGCAACTTGATCATGAGCATGTTGCACAATCTTGGGAGAGGATGAAATTAATGATTAGAAATTGCCCCGCACATGGTTTGAGTTTATGGATGATTATACAAATTTTTTATGCGGGATTGAATTTTGCTTCTAGAAATCTTTTAGATTCCGCCGCGGGTGGTACTTTTATGGAAATCACATTAGGAGAAGCTACTAAACTCCTAGATAATATTATGGCAAATTACTCTCAATGGCATACCGAAAGATCTCCTACTAGTAAAAAAGTGCATGCTATTGAAGAAATAGATACTTTGAGTGAAAAGATGGATGAATTAATGAAATTGTTTGCTAGTAAGAGTGCTCCTATTGATCCTAATGATATGCCTTTGTCTTCTTTGATTGTAAATAATAATGAATCTATGGATGTGAATTTTGTTGGTAGGAACAATTTTGGTAATAACGCGTATAGAGGTAATTTCAACCCTAGGCCGTTTCCTAGTAATTCCTCTAATAATTATGGTAATTCCTACAACAATCCTTATGGAAATTATAATAAGATGCCCTCTGATCTTGAGAATAATATTAAAGAATTTATTAGCTCGCAAAAGATTTTCAATGCTACGATTGAAGAAAAATTGCTCAAGATTGATGATTTGGCTAGGAACGTTGATAGAATTTCGCTTGAGATTGATTCTTTTAAAATTAGATCTACTCCACCTAAGTGTGATATTAATGAGTCTTTAAAAGCTATGAGAACTTCTATTGATGAGTGTAAGGAAAGAACCGCTAGAATGCGTGCTAAGCGTGAATGGCTTGAAAAGGTGTGTTCTCGTGATAATAATGATGAAGATCTTAAAGTGATTGATGTGACTCCTATTGAATCTTTGTTTTCTAATACAAATCTTGATAAATATGGGATTGGAGATAAGTCAACTTTAGTTAAAAGTCGTCCCAATGATTCGGTGTTTATAGATCTTAATGCTAAGATTGATAAAAGTGGGATTAAAGAGGTCAAAACTTTAAATAGCAATGAACCCACTCTTTTGGATTTCAAGGACTTTAATTATGATAGTTGTTCTTTGATTGATTGTATTTCCGTGTTGCAATCCATGTTGAATTCTCCGCATGCTTATAGTCAAAATAAGGCTTTTACTAAACATATTTTTGATGCTATGATGAAATCTTTTGAAGAAAAACTTGAGTTGGAAGTTTCTATACCTAGAAAGCTTTATGATGAGTGGGAACCTACTATTAATATTAAAATTAAAGATTATGAGTGCCATGCTTTGTGTGATTTGGGTGCTAGCGTCTCCACGATTCCGAAAACTTTAGGTGATGTGCTAGGTTTCCATGATCTTGATGATTGCTCTTTAAATTTGCATCTAGCGGATTCTACTATTAAGAAACCTATGGGAAGGATTAATGATGTTCTTATTGTTGCAAATAGGAATTATGTGCCCGTAAATTTCATTGTTCTTGATATAGATTGCAATCCTACATGTCCTATTATTCTTGGTAGACCTTTCCTTAGAACGATTGGTGCAATTATTGATATGAAAGAAGGAAACATTAGATTCCAATTTCCATTAAGGAAAGGCATGGAACACTTTCCTAGAAAGAAAATTAAATTACCTTATGAATCTATTATGAAAGCTACTTATGGATTGCATACCAAAGATGACAATACCTAGATCTATTGCGTTATGCCTAGCTAGGGGCGTTAAACAATAGCGCTTGTTGGGAGGCAACCCAATTTTATTTTATGTTTCTGTTTTTGCTTCTGTTTTTGAGTGCTTTACACATTATTACCTCTTTAGTAATTGTGTTTTAGTGTTTTAATTAGTGTTTGAGCCAAGTAAGACCTTTGGGATGGTCTACCGTGATTGTTGATTTGATTCTGCTGAAAAACAGAAACTTTTGCGCTCAGTCCAGGAATTTTATAAATTCACCAGAGCATCGAATGAGTCTGAATTTTTTACAAAAGATTGATATACAAATTTACCAGATTTTCCTATTTTTTCAAAAAAATTGGAGTTACAGAAGTATTCGAAGTTTACATATTGCTACAGACTGTTCTGTTTTTGACAGATTCTGTTTTCTTTGTGTTGTTTGCTTATTTTGATGTATCTATGGGTTGTATCGGGGGGTATGAACCATGGAGAAGTTGGAATACAGTAGATATTACACCAATATAAATAAAGAATGAGTTCACAACAGTACCTAAAGTGGTGATTTATTTTTCTTATACTAACGGATCTCACGAGTTTTCTGTTGAGTTTTGTATTGTGAAGTTTTCAAGTTTTGGGTAAAGATTTGATGGACTATGGAATAAGGAGTGGCAAGAGCCTAAGCTTGGGGATGCCCAAGGCACCCCAAGCCATATTCAAGGATACCAAAGATCCTAAGCTTGGGGATGCCCCGGAAGGCATCCCCTCTTTCGTCTTCAATCCATCGGTAAATTTACTTAAGGCTATATTTTTATTCACCACATGATATGTGTTTTGCTTGGAGCGTCTTGTATGATATGAGTCTTTGCTTTTTAGTTTTCCACAATCATCCTTGCTGCACACATCTTTTGAGAGGGACACACATTAATCGTGAATTTATTAGAATACTCTATGTGCTTCACTTATATCTTTTGAGCTAGGCAATTTTGCTCTAGTGCTTCACTTATATCTTTTTAGAGCACGGTGGTGTTTTTATTTTATAGAAATAATTGAACTCTCGTACCACACTTATATTATTTTGAGAGTCTTTAAACAGCATGGTAATTGGTTTAGGTTGTGAATTTAGTCCTAATATAATGGGCATCCAAGAGGGATATAATAAAAACTTTCATATAAAGTGCAATGAATATTATGAGAAGTTTGATTCCTTGCATATAGTTTTGAGATATAAAGATGGTGATATTAGAGTCATGCTAGTGAGTAATTGTGGATTGGTAAAAATACTTGTGTTAAAGTTTTTGATTCCCGTAGCATGCACGTATGGTGAACCGTTATGTAACGAAGTCGGAGCATGATTTGTTTAATGATTGTCATCCTTTGTGTGAGGGTCGGGAGCGCGCGATGGTTAACTCCTACCAACCTCTCCCCTAGGAGCATGCGTCTAATACTTTTCTTCGATAACTAATAGACTTTTGCAATAAGTATGTGAGTTCTTTATGACTAATGTGAGTCCATGGATTATACGCACTCTCACCCTTCCACCATTGCTAGCTTCTCTAGTACCGCGCAACTTTCGCCGGTGCATTTAACCCACCATATACCCTTCGTCAAAACAGCCACCATACCTACCTATTATGGCATTTCCATAGCCATTCCGATATATATTGCCATGCAACTTCCACCATTCCGTTTATTATGACACGCACCATCATTTTCATATTGCTTTGCATGATCGTAAGATAGCTAACATGATGTTTTCATGGCTTGTCCGTTTTTTGATGTCATTTGCTACGCTAGATCGTTGCACGTCCCGGTACACCACTAGAAGCATTCATATAGAGTCATATTTTGTTCTAAGTATCGAGTTGTAATTCTTGAGTTGTAAGTAAATAAAAGTGTGATGATCATCATTATTAGAGCATTGTCCCATGAGAGAAAAGGATGATGGAAGCTATGATTCCCTCACAAGTTGGGACAAGTCTTCGGACTTTACAAATAATAAAAGAGGCCAATGAATCCCATATAAAAAAAGAGGCCAAAGATGCCCACCAAAAAAAATGAGAGAAAAGAGAGAAGGGACAATGCTACTATCCTTTTTCCAAACTTGTGCTTCAAAGTAGCACCATGATCTTCATGATAGAGAGTCTCCTATTTTGTCACTTTCATATACTAGTGGGAATTTTTCATTATATAACTTGGCTTGTATATTCCAATGATGGGCTTCCTCAAATTGCCCTAGGTCTTCGTGAGCAAGCGAGTTGGATGCACACCCACCTAGTTTCTTTTTGAGCTTTCATACACTTATAGCTCTAGTGCATCCGTTGCATGGCAATCCCTACTCACTCACATTGATATCTATTAATGGGCATCTCCATAGCCCATTGATACGCCTAGTTGATGTGATACTATCTTCTCCTTTCCTCACAACCTCCACCATATTCTATTCCACCTATAGTGCTATATCCATGGCTCACGCTCATGTATTGCGTGAAAGTTGAAAAGGTTTGAGAACATAAAAGGTGTGAAACAATTGCTTGACTTGTCATCGGGGTTGTGCATGATTTAAATACTTTGTGTGGGGAAGATGGAGCATAGCCAGACCATATGATTTTGTAGGGATAACTTTCTTTGGCCATGTTATTTTGAAAGGACACAATTGCCTTGTTAGTATGCTTGAAGTATTATTGTTTTTATGTCAATATTAAGCTTTTGTTTTGAATCTTATGGATCTGAACATTCATGCCACAATAAAGAATATTACATGGATAAATATGTTAGGTAGCATTCCACATCAAAAATTCTGTTTTTATCGTTACCTACTCGAGGACGAGCAGGAATTAAGCTTGGGGATGCTTGATACGTCTCCAACATATCTATAATTTTTGATTGTTCCATGCTATTATATTATCCGTTTTGGATGTTTTATATGCATTAATATGCTATTTTATATTATTTTTGGGACTAACCTATTAACCTAGTGCCTAGTGTCAGTTTCTGTTTTTTCCTTGTTTTTGAGTATTGCATATAAGGAATATCAAACGGAGTCCAAACGGAATAAAATCTTCGCGATGATTTTTCTTGGACCAGAAGAAACCTGCCAGACTTGGAGAGGGGGGCAGGAGACCTGGCGGGAGACGACAAGCCTGCAGGGCGCGCCCTAGTGGGGGGCCTGGCTTGTGGCCCCCCTGCAGGCCTCCTAACCCTAATCTGCGTCCTATAAATTCCCAAATATTCCTCCAATAACAGAGAGGGCAACGATAATAATTTTCCGCCGCCGGAAGCCTCTGTTCCCGTGAGATCCCATCTTGGAGCCTTTTCCAGTAATCTGCCGGAGGGGGATTCGATCACGGAGGGCATCTACATTAACTCCATTGCCCCTCCAATGATGCGTGAGTAGTTTACCTCAGACCTTCGGGTCCATAGCTTGTAGCTAGATGGCTTCTTCTCTCTCTATGTTCTTCAATACCATGTTCTTCATGATCTTCATGGAGATCTATCCGATGTAATACTCTTTTGCGGTGTGTTTGTCGAGATCCGATGAATTGTGGGTTTATGATCAGATTATCTATGAATATTATTTGAATCTTCTCTGAATTCTTATATGCATGATTTCATATCTTTGCAAGTCTCTTCGAGTTATTGGTTTGGTTTGGTCAACTAGATTGGTAATTCTTGCAATGGGAGAAGTGCTTAGTTTTGGGTTCAATCTTGCGGTGTCCTCACCCGGTGACAAAGTAGGGGTAGCGAGGCATGTATTTGTATTGTTGCCATCAAGGGTAAAAAGATGGGGGTTTCATCATATTGCTTGAGTTTATCCCTCTACATCATGTCATCTTACTTAATGCGTTACTCTGTTCTTCATGAACTTAATACTCTAGATGCAGGCAGGAGTCGGTCGATGTGTGGAGTAATAGTAGTAGATGCAAAATCGTTTCGGTCTACTTGACACGAACGTGATGCCTATATGCATAATCATTGCCTTGGATATCGTCATAACTATTCGCTTTTCTATCAATTGCTCGACAGTAATTTGTTCACCCACCGTATTATTTTCCTTCAAGAGAGAAGCCTCTAGTGAAACCTATGGCCCCTGGGTCTATTTCCCATATTATTTTCAGATCTATAAACCAAAAATACCAAAAATACTTTGCTGTAATCTTTTTACTTTTGTTTTACTTTTCGTTTTAGTAAACTTTTATATCTATCTCTATCAGAACTCATCCTTGCAAGTAACCGTGAAGGGATTGACAACCCCTTTATAGCGTTGGGTGCAAGTGTTTGATTGTTTGTGTAGGTGCGAAGATTGGGGACTTGCTTGTATCTCCTACTGGATTGATACCTTGGTTCTCAACAACCGAGGGAAATACTTATCTACTTTGCTGCATCACCCTTTCCTCTTCAAGGGAAAACCAACGCAAGCTCAAGAAGTAGCAAGTATCCACCATGTAGACGTCGTAGGTGGAGGTGGCAGTCCATTGCCTAGTCTTGACGGGGGTGGGGGCGCGATCCTCTTCATCCATGTCTTCTGCCTCCTTGGAGGCGTAGTCCAACATATCGGTTAAGTCTTCGACAGTGGCTACAAAGTGGGTGGTGGGTGGGATGAAAAATTCCTCTTGACCCTCCTTAAGACCGATCTGAACATGGATCGGGGTTGGGTCGTCAGTAATTTTCATCGATAAGATCCGATCTAGGGCTTCGTTGAGTGTCGAGAGCTCGATCGGGTCAATTTTCTCAGCGCTTTCGGAGTTAACCTCCGATGCGTCCGCACAAGAAGTGTGTTCGGCAGGAGCTGGTACCCGGCCATCTGGCGCTATGGCCGGATCTAGATTAAAAGCCAGATCATCACCGGGGTTGGTCCCATGGGCGGGATCGAAAGCGAAATCCGAGGTTAAGGCCTCAGAGTCCTCGGGTGCGTCGGATGAGACTGTGAGCCCGGTGAGCGAAAGATCGCCCCGAGAGTCTACGGAGAACTCTAGGTTCCCGAATCTGACCTCTTGGTCAGGGGTGAAACTCCCGACACGGCCAAGACGGCCGGTCGAGTCGGCGTGCAGCACAATGCTCCCGAAAGCGAAGATCTATCCAGGGATGAAGGAGTCCATGTTCCGAACCTCTTCGTTAATGACAACGCGAGACATCGATTCCTTTGGAGATCACAGCGGAACTCTCAATGAAAGCACCAATGTCGGTGTCAAAACCGGCGGATCTCGGGTAGGGGGTCCCGAGCTGTGAGTCTAGGATCGATGGTAACATGGGAACGATGGAGACGATGTTTACCCAGGTTCGGGCCCTCCTATGGAGGTAAAACCCTACGTCCTGCTCGATTATATTGATGGTATGGAGGTTACAGAGTTGATCTACCTCGAGATCAGATACCTAAAACCCTAGATGAGTTTGTCTGTCCTACAATCTAAATCCTTCCCGGTTTATATAGACACCGGGGGGTACCTAGGGTTTACACATGACAGGTCTCCTGTCGGGGATGGAGATGTCGATTCCCTCATCTTGACTTGGAGTGCACGACGCACCTTCGGGACTTCCTTCTAGAACTCAGGGTCTCGATGTATCCGGCCCTTCCTGCGACAGTCAAAGTGCGGCCCACCAAGCCGGCCTATCGAGAGACAGTCCAGCGGCCCGAGGACCCCTTAGTCCAGGACTCCCTCACTCTCCACGGCGGAGCTTCCCCATTACAAAGTCTCTTCAACAAAGGAGATCGTTGGAGCACATTGATGTCATTGTTAGAACTAGGCGTGCCAAATAAAGCATGCCAAATCCACAAATCCGTGGATGCCACTTCTTCAAGCCTGATGGCGCCTTCTTTGAAGTGACCTTGTTATTGCCCACTCAAACCTTTTGGGCATTCTTCCGTTGCCAGTGCATGCAATCAACTGAACCCAACATACCTGGGAATCCTCTTGATGCTCCGATTGTTAACATTTTTTCTGTATCCTCCATAGTTGGATTCCTTAGGTACTCTGGTCCAAGCACCTTCGTCACAGTGCATGCAAATTGCACCTTATTGTTTAGGACCATGGAATAACTCTCCGTCCCTTTGTGGAACCCTTGAAGTTCACTACGTGTGAAAGGACGTGGATGTCGCCTAGAGGGGGGGGGGCTGAATAGGCGCTTTAAAATAATTACGGTTTAGTCTTGAACTAATGCGGAATAAAACTAGCATTTAATTAGTCAAGGACAAAACCTAAAACAATTAGGCTCACCTATGTGCACCAACAACTTATGCTAATCAAGATAAACAAATAAGTGATAGCAAGATATATAGCAGGGAACAATATGGCTATCACAAAGTAAAGTGCATAAGTAAAGGGCTCGGATAACAGATAACCGAGGCACGTGGAGACGACGATGTATCCCGAAGTTCACACCCTTGCGGATGCTAATCTCCGTTCGGAGCGGTGTGGAGGCACAATGCTCCCCAAGAAGCCACTAGGGCCACCGTAATCTCTTCACGCCCTCGCACAATGCAAGATGCCGTGATTCCACTAAGGGACCCTTGAGGGCGGTCACTGCACCCGTACAAATGGCAACCCTTGGGGGCGGTCACCGGTACCCGTACACTTTGGCAACCCTTGGGGGCGGTCACATGTACCCGTACAAATTGCTCGGGGCAATCTCCACAACCTAATTGGAGACCCCGACACTTGCCCGGAGCTTTACACCACAATGATTGAGCCCCGAGACACCACCAACCGTCTAGGGCGCCAAGGCAACCAAGAGGAACAAGCTCTAGGGTGCTCAAACACCCAAGAGTAATAAGCTTCTCAAACTTCACTTCCACGTATCACCGTGGAGAACTCAAACCTATGCACCAAATGCAATGGCAAGGGCACATGGAGTGCCCAAGTCCTTCTCTCCCAAATACCACCACAAAAACTAATGCTATGAAGGAAAATGAGAGGAAGAACAAAGAAGAACACGAAGAACTCCAAGATCTAGATCCAATGGGTTCCCCTCACATAGAGGAGAAAGTGATTGGTGGAAATGTGGATCTAGATTTCCTCTCCCTTTTCCCTCAAGAACTAGCAAGAATAATTGGAGGGATTGAGAGTTAGCAAGCTCAAAGAAGGTCAACAATGGGGGGAAAACTCGATCTCAAAGGATGGGGACCATTAGGGAAGAAGACCCCCTTAAATAGGTCCCCACTAATCTGCCCGTTATGTGCAGAATAACACAGGAGCGGCACAACCGCTATGCGCACCGATACAACCGATCAAAGCAGACAAAACCTACCTGTAGCAAAAGCAATAAGCGGTACAACCGCCCGGGGCACCGGTAGTACCGGTATAACCGGAACAACCGGCCCACAACCGCCCAAAACCGCTCCAAAACAGAAACCAGTCCGGTGGTAGAGTGATACATGGCCGGTACAACCTTCGAACCAAATCTGGAGCGGTACAACAGCTCCAAACACCGGTTGTACCGTTCAACCAGTACAACCCCTCTATGGGGCGGTACAACCTCTCTATGTAAAACAGGTAAGACTAAAACAGCCATAACTTTCGCATACGAGCTTCGATTTGAGCAAACTCAAGCTTGTTGGATAAAGAACAACAAGAGCTATCAAACAATGACTAGTTAAAATAAGAACAAGCAATGCAGAATAAATGCCACTAGGATAAGGAAGATGACCTTCCCAATAAATATTCGGCAAAATCTCCAACACCGAAAACACAATATGATGCATACGAAATCTATTTTCGATGAGCTTGAACTTATCACGATGAAGACCATAAGCTCAAAAACTCACATAGAGAAAAACCAAATATGGACCAAGAAAGATGATGATGCAAGGGTGCAAATGGTTTGAGCTCTCAACGAACGATACGATCAAGCTACTCACTTGAGAGCCCCCCTTGATAGTACAACAATCGATCCTATAAATCGGTCTCCCAACTACCACCATGATGCCGGTAAAATAGAAAACCTATCAAGAGCAAACCTATACCTTGCACATAGTCCACTTGAGCAAGACGATGGCGATCTTAACTTCCTCAAGATGGACCACCTTTCTTGATTGTGTTGGCTCGATGAAGACTAGTTGATTGCTCCCCCATACTCCACTATGGGTGAGCCACTCTTTGTCACACCTTCACAAGTCCATTGTCACCACAATGGACGGCAAGCTTCAAGCATGATCTCTTTGTGATGCTCCACTTGAACTTGCAGACCGCAATCTTGATGACAATCACCACTTGATGTCATCCTCCATGGGTTGTATGAGATCTTCCTCTTGACGCAAGCCCATGGAAACATACCTAACCCCACACAGAACTCTCACGTAGACTATGGGTTAGTACACAAAGCGTAATGGACAATGCTTACCATACCATGAGATCACTTGATCCCTCTCGGTACATCTTGTACGCTTTGTCTGTTGATCAACTTGATTCACTCTTTGACTTAGTCTTGATCAACCTTGTATCTTATCTTCTCTCTTCATAAAGATGATGTCTTGAAGGTAAACATGAATGTTCCCACAATCTTCTTCTTCAAGACATGCTTGCAATAAGCTCAACTATCACATGACCAATCTTTGGATAAAACCTTGAATACCACCTTGGTCACCATATAAACTCCTTGAAACCAACAGATGGACTTCAAGAAGTACCTATGGACAAATCCTTCGAATATAACTCAAGGCAACCATTAGTCCATAGGAATTGTCATCAATTACCAAAACCACACATGGAGAAATGTGCTCTTACAATCTCCCCCATTTTGGTAATTGATGACAACCACTTTTAAGAGAGTTTATATAAGGAAATAAGCGCAACCAAGCACACACATGCAAAGTAATAATGCATGGGTATGAGATGCAAATTTTTAAGCAACAAAAGCAAAACTCTCTAAACAATCTAAACTTCTCCCCCATTGGCATCGATTGCCAAAATGGACGAAAAGCTTAGAAAGCCAATATAATAGGTGTTCCTCCAAAACGTGTGTATTTCTCAAAATATGAGTGCAATGAAATACACATATACAATGAAAAGTAGTTGGAGGAAGAGAAACTATATTGAGGATACAAAGATTGCAAAAAAAATTGTATGGCACACAGACATACCAAATAGTGAAGCAAACAATCAAAAGATACCTATTGGACCAGACAATCGCATGATCCAACGAGCCACATTAATAAAAGATATTATGATATGGGCAAAGGAGTGTTTTAAAGAAATTAGAGAAGCTCCCCATGATTTGTGCACTATTTAGAATTTTTTGTATTTAGATACACGTGCACAAAATAGGATCACCCCTCCCCCAAAATCAATAGAAACACACAACAAGTGCAAGCGAGTATATAAGACAATAAGCATAGCACTTGCACCAAACATATGGTTGAGCAACATGTAAAAGAGGCAGCTTAAGAATACGCTCAACCAAAATGATGTGTGTGAGTCATGGCAAAGCACTTGAGAGGACTATTATAAGGATGAGGATTAAGCATCAACATAGTCTTAATGAAATGAGACACAAAGTGCAAGACATATCCTTCCCACACACACATCACTTTAGCAAATGGGTTCACAAGCTTACTAATAAGAAAATTAAAAACCAAAGCTTGTGACAACCCATGGTGAAGATATGAAATAATAGCCTTGTCAAGAGGAGGGATACCAATCGAAGTGGAAAATCCCTCGTCAAGACAAGCATGAGAAAAAAATAATCTTCACCACCAAAGAGTGCATCAAGATGCATGGATATAAGATCCGCACTCAAGACAAATTCATTCATGAAACCACCATGGAAATAAAAAGGGAATGCAACGGTGGACGTGAAGGAAAAGAGGATATCAACTAGAGATGTAACTTCTCTCATGTGTATAAGATTCTAGGTAGAAGACAATCATGATGATATATATATCCACAAAGAAGGATGTACACATGAAATAGTTACAATAAGAAAGAGCAAGATATCCAAATGGAATTCATAAATATACCAATAAGATCTTTGCTTGAAAGCATAGCACATGGCTTAATATTGTCTTATTGTATATAACTAGACTCCACCACATGAACATCAAAGACATCACAACTAGCAGCAAGAGATCATCGTTGGGATGCTTTGAGTAAGAAACAAGTACCACAAGAAAGAATCAAGAAATTCATGCCATGATGCAACCTACAAGAAGTTGAATGCAAGAAATGTATGCATGAAGTAGATACTTGTTACCGAGATAGCATTGGATTGATGTAGTAGATAATGGTTCATCGATCATCCTAGCTTGGCACCAATAAGCACATGGTGTGAACACCTTCCTTGTACGTGAGCTGAGCATCCAATGCATCTCCAATTGTTCCTAGAATAGCATCACAAACAAAATGGTACCCAAACTCATTGGGACCAAAGAGTTAGTAGACCAACAATACATAGGACAAACTCCACATAACTATGTGCATATAGATATGAACTTGAATTTCATGCACACTTTAGCCAATTTGTGACATAGTTGAGTTTCTCCTATATATTGTGTCGAAGAAAGAAAACATGCCAAAGAAAGTAAATAGTAAATATGCATGCTCAAGACTTTCAAGAACCAAATCAACACATAGTTGATAAGATACCAAAAGAAAAGATACCAAGTGAAAATAAGACACCAAACGAAGAAATCACCTGAAGGATACCAATTAAAAGATACATCAAGGAATGAGATATCCATTGACACATGCCAAATAGAAGGAAACAAGATACCAATTGAAGGAAATAACAAACAAGAGGTATCAAGTTCCCAAAAGAGAGCTAGGTTCCAAACAAACCAAACCCTCGGCATATTTTCATGATGGCACAAAGTACCAAAAAGGAAAAGGCTTTGACTTCCACCAACCCGCACTTCATAAGGGTCAAAAGGTTTTATGAAAAATGCATAATAAGAGTGTTCGAAAGAAAATAGGATAGCTCCCCCAAGATATGTGCATTATATAGAGTTTGCATTTGAATACAAAATGCACAAGATGGGATCAACAATTTTCCTATATCTATAGAAACGCTAGAAATGTTTACAAAGATCCACAAGAGGCAAGGAAGACACTGAGAGTGAACCAAGACAAATAAACACAAGATCCAATGTAAAGATGATGAGCAATTTCTACCTCATAAAAGAATACCAATTGTCAAAAGACAAGAAGTATTTGGAGATAATTCCCCTAGGTAGACTGCATAAATATCCAATATCATCTTCACACCAAAAAGATAAGAAATAAGCAGCTTGGAACTTGTAGAGCTAACATGCCACCTAGGAACAAAATAATTTACAATATCAACTCTAAGTGGCAATACCTCAAATGTACACATTTTCTAGGCTTGTAATATACACATAGCATATTACTCCCCCATAATGTGATAAATCAAACTTCGTAATAAGAGGCAAATAAAACCAACAAGAGATAACAAATGGACCATTTAGAATTTGAATTTCTCATGAGAGTGCATACCACATATAAACTAGATAATCTTGTAATATCAATACTAAGTGGTATTCCTCATGTACACACATTTTTAGGATCGTGAAGTGCACAAAGAACATCACTCCCCAAAATGGGATAATCCATTAATCTCTCAAAAGAGCCAACTAAGATACAAACAAGAGGCAAAAAGGCTCAACACAAGACTCACACATACATGATGTGCAACCCATCATACATACTTGATTACTCAAGATAAACAAATAGGAAGCACAACATATACAAACACATGCAAGGTACAAAACCACAACATGCAAAGGGGCAAGTAACTGTTAATGTAAACAATTTAAGTACAAGTTACCGTAAGGAGGCACATTGGATATAAGATAGAAACTCGATAATCCAAATGACTTGGCTTGAGATAATATGAATGATGAAGATCCCTTAATTCTTCATGATGTAGCCAAGTCACCAATGCCCTCCAGCAACACCTATTGATCAAGTTTGAGCTTGTTGGTCCCCAAACAAGTTGGGTCCTAAGAGGTTACTCACAATAGGCTTGGCTACCCAAATGGTTCTTTTCTTGACACCACATTGAGTACCAACAAACTTGGCAAACACATTGCCAACCTTATCCTTCCCAAGAGAATATATATCATCAATAATAATTGTGTTGGATACTTTACCATTAGTGCATGAAGAAGCAAAGTGACCTTTCTCGCGACATAAGTAGCAACATCTACCCTTTACTTTCTTCTCAATTGATTTCTCAACTTGAGGAGCGTTGAGTTGGGTCTTCTTGGGAAGAGGCCTTTCTTCAAATTGAGTTTGAGCATGAGATTGAACTTGTGGCCGCTTCCCTTGTTGCTTGTCACTATGGGGCTTCTTCTTCAATGGGCAAGATCTAACATGGCGCCCTTCTATTTTGCACTTGAAGCAAATAATCTTGGCCGAATTTCTTGACTTGTTCTTGGCCCTTCTTCTTGTAGATTTTGGAATTGCTCTTCTTATTGGAGTTGAATCCAAGTCTACCCTTGTCATTTGGGGATTTTTGCCCACACAAGATATTGTTGAGTGTGGACTTCCCTTCATGACTTTTTTCTAAGTCTTTCTTCAAAGAAGTGACTTGGGCCTTGAGCTCTTTGATTTCCTCTACATGGTTAGTATCAACACAAGTACTAGAGGAAGTATAAGCTTCATCGTTAGAGCAACAAGGCAAAGAAAGTAATTCATCACAAGATGTACCAATGTTATGCATAGATGAATTACGAGGACTAGCACATGAGAATATAGCATTTTGACTAGAAGTAGTGGTAATGTCCACATGAGGCTCACTAGATGTTACCTTAGTAGTAATAGCCTCATGAGCTATCTTTAGCATAACATGGGATACTGGAAGATCACCATGAGTGCTAAAAAGCTTTTCATGACTTTCTTCCAATTTCCCATAACTGCTAGATAGCAATTCAAGTTGAGACCTTAGCTCAACATTCTCCTTCAAAATGGATGCTTCACAAGAATAGAGTTAGTAGCAAAATCATCATCATTAACAACAAGAGGAGAAGGCAACTTGGCAAGCTCTTTAGCATATGAAGCTTCAAGTTGAGCATGAGACTCGATGAGTTCGATGAGCGAACTCTTAATGACCCTTGAGCCATTTTCGAGGTGCTCAAAGTCCTCAAGGAGTTTAACATGAGCAACTTCAAGCTTATCATTTTAGTACTAAAATCATTAGCCACCTCGAGAGCCCTATCATGGGATTCCTTTAATCTAGATAATTCTAGATCAAAGGTCTCCTCAAGAGATTCCTTGGTGGTTTGTTCATTTTCAAGAGCTTGAGATAGCTCCGCGATCTCATTAGTGTAATCATGCTCATGACCTTCCATTTTCTCAATGGTGGACTCATGCTCCTCGAGGTGAGCTTCCAACCCCTCAATATATTTCTTGCCCTCAATGGCAATAGACATGATTTCCATGAAGTTGGAGCGAGCAAGTTTATTCTTATGAAGAGCTTTAAAAATCATTTCACCCTTAATTTTTAAGGAAGCAATATTATCACTCTCTTCATCATTATCATCATCCTCATTATCTTTAACATCATCGTCATGAGATATATTGGGATTCAAAGTAGGAGATACCTTTGAAGCCTTAGCCATAAAGCAAAAGTGAGAAACAATAGATGATGATGTAGGATCCCTTGAAGCATCATTCAAGACCATATCTTGTTCCATGGAGTGTTGGGTTTCCTCTACATTGTTAGCACAACAACTCGAGGAAATAGATACATTTTTATCATGGCAACAAGACATAGCAAGCATATCATCATGAGATTTAGTCAAGTAATTTCTACATGATATGCAAGGACTATCAACACAAGCATGTGATGTTGGAAATATGCCCTAGAGGCAATAATAAAATTGTTATTATCATATTTCCTTGTTCATGATAATCGTTTATTATCCATGCTAGAATTTTATTGATCAGAAACTCAGATACATGTGTGGATACATAGACAACACTGTGTCCCTAGTAAGCCTCTACTAGACTAGCTCGTTGATCAGAGATGGTCAAGGTTTTCTGACCATATACAATGAGTTGTCATCTGATAACGGGATCACATCATTAGGAGAATGATGTGACGGACAAGACCCAACCGTAAGCATAGTAGTTGATCATGTCAGTTTATTGCTACTGCTTTATCCATGTCAAGTATATGTTCCTACGACCATGAGATCATGCAACTCCCGGACACCGGAGGAATGCCTTGTGTGTATCAAATGTCACAACGTAACTGGGTGACTATAAAGATGCTCTACAGGTATATCCGAAGGGGTTTGTTGAGTTGACATGGATCAAGACAGGGATTTGGTACTCCGTGTGACGGAGAGGTATCTCAGGGCCCACTCGGTAACACGGTATCACAAGAAGCTTGCAAGCAATGTGGCTAAGGAGTTAGTCACGGGATCTTGTGTTACGGAATGAGTAAAGAGACTTGCTGGTACCAAGATTGAATTAGGTATGGAGATACCGACGATCGAATCTCGGGCAAGTATCATACCGATAAACAAAGGGAACAACGTACGGGATTAACTGAATCCTTGACATAGAGGTTCAACCGATAAAGATCTTCGTAGAATATGTAGGAACCAATATGGGCATCCAGGTCCCGCTATTGGTTATTGACCGTAGAGGTGTCTCGGTCATGTCTACATAGTTCTCGAACCCGCAGGGTCTGCACACTTAACGTTCGGTGACATTTCAGTATTATTGAGTTATGTATGTTGGTGACCGAAGGTTGTTAGGAGTCTCGGATGATATCCCGAACGTCACGAGGAGCTCCGGAATGGTCCGAAGGTAAAGATTTATATTTGGGAAGTCATATTTTGGCGACCGGAAAAGTTTCGGGTTTTTCCGGTATTGTACCGGGAAGCTTCTAGAAGGTTCCGGAAACTTCCGGAGGAGTCCGGAAGTCCACCAAGGGTTCCACCATGTCCCAAGGGTTTGCATGGGCTGAGGGGAGGCGCCCTAGCCTTATTGGGCCAGGCGCACAAGTCCCTCAAGGCTCATGTGGCTTGGGAGAGGTGGAAAGTCCACCTGTTTATGGAAAGGGAGGGAATTGGACTAGGAGTCCAACTCCTCCCCCTTGGCTGCGCCCTAGGGCTTGGAGGGGCTGATTTCCACGCCCCTCTACCTATATATAGAGGGGAGGGGCACCCCAAGAGAACACACGAAGCCCTTGGCGCCCCTCTCTCTCCCAAGATCGTTTTCTCCTCCGTGCGCGGTTTCGGTAGCGCTAGGCGTAGCCCTACCGGGATAGCACCACCACCACCGCCACCATGCCGTTGTGTTGCCAGAGAACTCATCTAATACTCTGACCTCGCTCGCTAGATCGAGGAGGCGGAGACGTCATCGAGCTGTACGTGTGCTGAACGCGGAGGTGCCGTCCGTTCGGCGATAGATCGGGACGGATCGTGATTGGATCGCGGGACGGATTGCGATTTGGATCGCGAAGACGTTCGACTACATCAACAGTGTTTCTTAACGCTTCCCGCTTAGCAATCTACAAGGGTATGTAGATCCACTCTCCCCTTCGTAGCTGTTGATCTCCATAGATAGATCTTGGGCGTGCGAGTAGGAAATTTTTTGTTTCCCATGCAACGTTCCCCAACATGTGAAACTTGTAAGGTGCTCGAAGTGTTAAAGTCCAAAGATGGAGCATTGAAATGTGATAGTGATGAGGGATCATCAACAATAAGCACACTATCAACATTGCAATGACCAACACTACTCACCATATCATTACCTTGTGGCAATCCACATGTAGGTGAAGTAGAAGAAGTTGAGAAGACAATACGAATGGAGGTGGAGGGAGAACAATCATCCTCACAAATCATGGACACACCATATTTATCTTGAAGCTTTGTTCACAACTCATGAACATCCCGGAACGGCATGAGTTGAAATATAACTACATTGCTCAAAGCATCAAAAAGCACATTAGAAGCCTGAGCATTGAGATAAGAGTTTTTCTCATCCTCTAAAGATAATTTTTGAGGATCCTTCGGAGGAGAAAAACCCATATCTACAATCCGCTCTAAATTTACGTCCATGACCCTAAAGAGATTAAGCATGCGAATTACCCAAATATGAAAATTTGTGCCATCAAAACTAAGAGTGTCAGAGAATCCTAAACCCCTAGTCGACATCCTTACTCTCTAGGTGGTAAAACCTAATAATGAGAGACCTAGCTCTGATACCAATTGAAAGGACGTGGATGTCGCCTAGAGGGGGGGGGGGTGAATAGGCGCTTTAAAATAATTACGGTTTAGGCTTGAACTAATGCGGAATAAAACTAGCGTTTAATTAGTCAAGCACAAAACTTAAAACAATTAGGCTCACCTTTGTGCACAAACAACTTATGCTACTCAAGATAAACAACTAAGTGATAGCAAGATATATAGCAGGGAACAATATGGCTATCACAAAGTAAAGTGCATAAGTAAAGGGCTCGGATAAGAGATAACCGAGACACGCGAAGACGACGATGTATCCCGAAGTTCACACCCTTGCGGATGCTAATCTCCGTTCGGAGCGGTGTGGAGGCACAATGCTCCCCAAGAAGCCACTAGGGCCACCGTAATCTCTTCACGCCCTCGCACAATGCAAGATGCTGTGATTCCACTAAGGGACCCTTGAGGGCGGTCACCGAACCCTTACAAATGGGAACCCTTGGGGGCGGTCACCTGTACCCGTACACTTTGGCAACCCTTGGGGGCGGTCACCTGTACCCGTACAAATTGCTCAGGGCAATCCTCACAACCTAATTAGAGACCCCGACGCTTGGCCGGAGCTTTACACCACAATGATTGAGCCTCGAGACACCACCAACCGTCTAGGGCGCTAAGGCACCCAAGAGGAACAAGCTCTAGGGTGCTCATACACCCAAGAGTAATAAGATTCTCAAACTTCACTTCCACGTATCACCGTGGAGAACTCAAACCTATGCACCAAATGCAATGGCAAGGGCACGCAGAGTGCCCAAGTCCTTCTCTCCCATATCCCACCACAACAACTAATGCTATGGAGGAAAATGAGAGGAAGAACAAAGAAGAACACGAAGAACTCCAAGATCTAGATGCAAGGGGTTCCCCTCACATAGAGGAGAAAGTGATTGGTGGAAATGTGGATCTAGATCTCCTCTCCCTTTTCCCTCAAGAACTAGCAAGAATCATTGGAGGAATTGAGAGTTAGCAAGCTCAAAGAAGGTCAACAATGGGGGGAAAACTCAAGCTCAAAGGATGGGGACCATTGGGGAAGAATACCCCCTTAAATAGGTCCCCACTAATCTGCCCGTTATGTGCAGAATAACACAGGAGCGGTACAACCGCTATGCGCACTGGTACAACCGGTCAAAGCAGACAAAACCTACCTGTAGCAAAAGCAATAAGCGGTACAACCGCCCGGGGCACCGGTAGTACTGGTATAACCGGAACAACCGGCCCACAACCGCCCAAGAACCGCTCCAAAATAGAAACCAGTCCGGTGGTAGAGCGGTACATGGCCGGTACAACCTTCGGACCAAATTTGGAGCGGTACAACCTCTCCAAACACCGGTTGTACCAGTCAACCGGTACAACCTCTCTATGGGGCGGTACAACCTCTCTATGTAAAACAGGTAAGACTAAAACAACCATAACTTTCGCATACGAGCTCCGATTTGAGCAAGCTCAAGCTTGTTAGATACAGGACAACAAGAGCTATCCAACAATGACTAGTTAAATTAAGAAAAACCAATGAAGAATAAATGCCACTTGGATAAGGAAGATGACCTTCCCAATAAATATCCGGCAAAATCTCCAACACCGAAAACACAATATGATGCATACGAAAGCTATTTTCAATGAGCTTGAACTTATCATGATGAAGACCATAAGCTCAAAAACTCACATAGAGAAAAACCAAATATGGACCAAGAAAGATGATGATGCAAGGATGCAAATGGTTTGAGCTCTCAACGAACTATACGATCAAGCTACTCACTTGAGAGCCCCCCTTGATAGTACGGCAATCGATCCTATAACTCGGTCTACCAACTACCACCATGAGATCGGTAAAATAGAAAACCTATCAAGGGCAACCTATACCTTGCACATAGTCCACTTGAGCAAGACAATGACGATCTTGACTTCCTGAAGATGGACCACCTTTCTTGATTGTGTTGTCTCGATGAAGACTAGTTGATTGCTCCCCCATACTCCACTATGGGTGAGCCACTCTTCATCACACCTTCATAAGTCCATTGTCACCACAATGGACGGCAAGCTTCAAGCATGATCTCTTCGTGATGCTCCACCTGAACTTGCACACCGCAATCTTGATGACGATCACCACTTGATGTCATCCTCCATGGGTTGTATGAGATCTTCCTCTTGACGCAAGCCCATGGAAACATACCTAACCCCACACAGAACTCTCACGTAGACCATGGGTTAGTACACAAAGAGTAATGGACAATGCTTACCATACCATGAGATCACTTGATCCCTCTTGGTACATCTTGTACGCTTTGTGTGTTGATCAACTTGATTCACTCTTTGACTTAGTCTTGATCAACCTTGTATCTTATCTTCTCTCTTCATAAAGATGATGTCTTGAAGGTAAACATGAATGTTCCCACAATCTTCTTCTTCAAGACATGCTTGCAATAAGCTCAACTCTCACATGACCAATCTTTGGATAAAACCTTGAATACCACCTTGGTCACCATATAAACTCCTTGAAACCAACAGATGGACTTCAAGAAGTACCTGTGGACAAATCCTTCGAATATAACTCAAGGCAACCACTAGTCCATAGGGATTGTCATCAATTACCAAAACCACGCATGGAGAGATGTGCTCTTACAACGTGCTTCTCCACCTTCTCCATTTCCTCTTGGATACCCATCATCATCCTTTCAGTATTTTCGTCGTCCGAATCCGACAAATTGATGAACTCGTTGAATATGGGTTCATCAAGGTCCGCGTTTCCATAGCCCTCATTCCACGACGAATCCATAAGTGACCTAGAAATGGACATAAGTATAAAAACCTGCTCGGACATTTCATCGAAGACATAGACTATGAGGTGTATATTCGAATGAGTTGGACATACCGGGCAGCGTCTAGTGGCGCTGACCTTGACCGGTTGCGGTACGGTCGGCACCGATGTGAGTTTGGGCCTCTGATACGTCTCCAACGTATCTAATTTTCCGAACTCTTTTGCCCTTGTTTTGGACTCTAATTTGCATGATTTGAATGGAACTAACCCGGACTGACGCTGTTTTCAGCAGAATTACCTTGGTGTTATTTTTGTGCAGAAATAAAAGTTCTCGGATTGACCTGAAAATTTATGGAGAATATTTTTGGAATTAATAAAAAATACTGGCGAAAGAATCAACTGCAGGGGGCCCACCACCTGGCCACAAGCCAGGGGGCGCGCCCCTGTGGCTTGTGGGCCCCCTGTTGCTCCTCCGACCTCGTTTCCACTCCTATATATTCCTATTTACGGAGAAAAAAATCAAGGAGAAGAGTTCATCGCATTTTACGATACGGAGCCGCCGCCACCTCCTGTTCTTCCTTGGGAGGGCAGATCTGGAGCCTGATTTGGGCTCCGAAGAGGGGAAATCGACGCCGTCGTCATCACCAACCATCCTTCATCACCAATTTCATGATGCTCTCCGCCGTTCGTGAGTAATTCCATCGTGGGCTTGCTGGACGGTGATGGGTTGGATGAGATTTACCATGTAATCGAGTTTGTTTTGTTAGGGTTTGATCCCTAGTATCCACTATGTTCTGAGATTGATGTTGCTATGACTTTGCTATGCTTAATGCTTGTCACTAGGGCCCAAGTGCCATGATTTCAGATCTGAACCTATTATGTTTTCATGAATATATATGTGTTCTTGATCCTATCTTGCAAGTTGTAGACACCTATTACGAGTTATGATCCGCATCCCCCAGGGTGACAATAACTGGGATTCTTTCCGGTGATTACCGTAGTTTGAGGAGTTCATGTATTCACTAAGTGCTAATGCTTTGGTCCGGTTCTCTATTAAAAGGAGGCCTTAATATCCCTTAGTTTCCATTAGGACCCCGCTGCCACAGGAGGGTAGGACAAAAGATGTCGTGCAAGTTCTTTTCCATAAGCACGTATGACTATATATGGAATACATGCCTACATTACATTGATGAATTGGAGCTAGTTCTGTGTCACCCTATGTTATAACTGTTGCATGATGAATGCCATCCGACATAATTATCCATCACTGATCCATTGCCTACGAGCTTTTCTATATTGATCTTTGCTAAGTTACTTTTCCGTTGCTACTGTTACAATCACTACAACACTGCTACTGTCACTTTGCCATCGTTACCGTTACTTCCATACTACTTTGCTACTGAATACTTTGCTGCAGATATTAAGTCTTTCAGGTGTGGTTGAATTGACAACTCAGCTGCTAATACTCGAGAATATTCTTTGGCTCCCCTTGTGTCGAATCAATAAATTTGGGTTGAATACTCTACCCTCGAAAACTGTTGCGATCCCCTATATTTGTGGGTTATCAGCCTCCGATGGCGAACTGCGGTTTGGGGACAACAACAGAGCAATGATGGCAGCAAAACCATGGTGGAGGCTGCGCGGACGAGGAAGAAAAGAGAACAGGAACATGGTTGGACCTAGAGTTCAGTCCTACATGGTGGGTGCATCCGCGCGTACCCATATCTGGCCCAAATGAGGGTCGGGTATGGGGAGCGCAGGTCAACCCGGACGTTTGAGACAAATTTGCCAAGTCTGGTTGGGTGGCTATTTTCTATCCAGGCAGTGACTGGTGTAACACCCCAAAAATCGGGTTATCGATTTTTGTGCTGTTATTCCTTCCTAGCTTTTCTCTCCCAAATTTTTCCTCTGGAATCTGGCAAGTGACCAAGTGAATCTAGCCAATCCCCAAGCTCTCAGTGCCTTTCCCATGTTCTTGTGTCAGCCAACCCTTCGTCAGTAAACCCCGAATCTCATTCAAACCCAAGTTCCGAAATATTGGAACTGGAAATTCTGTCTTTGTGTTTACAAAGGAGCTATCATTTTCCTTGCTCTGTTAATCCTCCCAAAATTTCTAGAGATCATCCTTCACTCATAAACCCTAGATGTGCAAAAATATTGCTAAGTCATATGCAATATTTCTCATCTAGAATTAATTCCTTTTTCTGCCTTTCGGAGGAATTAAATCCAGGAAAATATCTATCCATCTCCCAAGGTCATGAAAACTTGTGAAGATATTCTTTGTGATCATATTGAGCTCCCATAAAAATATTGGCCATAATTAAATAAGGGAAATTGCATTTTCCTATTTAAAGCCAATATTCCAATTTGGGGCCTTTCCAAAGGAACTACCATTTTCGTAGCTAGGAAAAATCCCAAATAATTTATGGATCTTTCCCAACCCATATATTCACCATTTACACCAAAATATCAAGTTCCACAATTCAAAAATTAAGCACAACACCCCTTTGCAAATTCTGTCCAGATTTCCTGTTTGCAAAGGAAGTGCTTGATTTCTTGATCTCCTTGGGCTGAAATTTTGCAGGGGGATGCATTATGAGATATTACCCTTGGACACCAAAAATCAGCCCATTCCATCTAGCCAATCTTCCTCAACAAATCATCCAAGTTTCTGTCCAGATTGGAGCACTGTGAAGGAAGTATCATTTCTACTTATGCAAATGGTATGAAATTTTTACAGTGCCTCCATATGCCTAAATCATTGGTCTCCTCCAAGTTTAAGCCAAGTCCATGTAGCCATTTTTCCCCCAGCATCCTCATCTTCATTTCTGTCCAGTCTGGCACTTTGCAAAGGAAGTATCATCTAGAGTTGCTTGTTTGAGCTGAGATTTTGCCAAGAGGATCACCTTAGTAGATGATTAACCCCTGCCCAGGATCATGCCAATAGGTGCACTGTGGTGGCCACACCACAGCACAAACATGTTGATGTTGGCTGTTGTTTGACTTAGGAGTAGTCACACCAGTGCTCACTTTTCTTGCTCGAGAGGTCAAGTCAGCTCAGTGTAGAGTGGACAACAGCCTAGACATATTTTGGCCTCGAGCAGGGCGGGGCAAGGCCCTGTCCACGTGGTGACCATGGGCAGAGCACGCCAAATGCAGTGCTCCGTGCCAGATCCTTCGGGAGCCCTCTCCAGCTAGTTCCAGCTTGTCCGGGAGCATCATAGAGCTCCCTATCGCGTGCGCGCACCCTCTGGAGTTCTCTCCCCCTTTTCCTCTAGCCATGGCTGCCTCTGCCGCCGTCCCGAGGCTCCGGTCGCCGTCCCGAAGTTTCGGCCGCCGTCCCGCTCTTTCCCGAGCTTTCCCCCGAGCCTATTTAAGCGAGTCCTCGAACCCTCCTCCACGACGAGCAAGCCCCAGCCCTCTTCCTCGAGCCCTGGAGCTCCCTGCCTCTCCCATAGCCGAGCGCCGCCGCCGGACCCTCGCGGTGATTCCAGCTCCATGGCCCCTCCCCTCCTCCCAGCTCTCGCCCCCAGCCTGCCCTAAGCTCCGGTGAGCTGCCTCCTCCCTCCATTTCTCCGGGGAAACGGCGCCGCCGCCGTAGCTCCCCGAAGCTCACCGGCCGTCGCCATGGTTGGAGGATGCAGCACTGGAAGCTATCCTAGGCGAGGCTGCGACCTTCCCCGAGCTCAGTGCACTGCACCGGTTCCAGGGAGGCCGCCGGCGGGCTCGCTGGCGCCGCCCATCGCCGGCTGCGCCGGCGGCCGGCCGCCCCTGCCTCTGCTCTGGTCAGGACAAGGGAAGGTAGGAGCTGATCCAGGGAGAAGAGAGAGAGTGGATAGGGTAGGACCCACCTGTAAGTGGCCTAGCCCTGGGCCCGCGCGTTTTTAACTGGAAACGTATTTCTATAAATACGTTTTCCAGACCAGAAAGCGTACTTTCGACCCTCTTTGGGTAAAAAGGCGCTTTCCAATACAGGAGGCGGATTCCGCCGGAGGCGTGTTCTGTTTTTGCAGCCAGGGGCCTGTTTGTAGATTTTTTTTACAGCTTGGTCCCTGGTATTCAAACGCTCATATCTTCGCCACCGTAGCTCCGATCGAGGTAAAACCAACGCCCACTTCTTCGTCTCGTTGAGCCCGTTCCGACGGTATCATTTTCATAATGTGTTCACACAGTGGAAATGACCATTTTTCCCTTGCCCTCCGATTGATTCCCTCCGAGAGGGAACCCTTTCCGGCGAATTCTTCCGCGAGGTGATCGCACTTTCTCCCGGCGTATTCATCGACCCTCAGGCAAGCCAACCTCTTATCATGAGCTCCGGACTTGCGTGATGACTTTGCTTGCACCTTGTGTGTTTATTATATTACATTCGTACCACCTGTTAGTCCGCATTTGCATACACCTGTTGTGCCACCCGTATTAGATGTTAGCACTACTTTTCATCTAAGGTTATGACTTGTTCTCATGCCACATTTTGCCATGCTAGTAATAATATTGCTAATGACACAGTCATGTTAGTACTGTGGTTGATCTCATGCCATGACTATCAGTACTATGATCTTGCTATGCTAGCACTTGTAATTGTCGGTAAAATGGTACGATGATGGATATGTTGAGTTGGATTAATAAACTAAACTTAGTTGGTTGATCTTGAGTCACCTGTCCGGGCTTATCCGTGCAACCACATTTGCTGGTATGGGACGGCCTTGACTTGGTCTGATCACGTGCTCTTTCACAGGTACCTCCAGACAGGGAGGGTTATGCGTGCGTGCTACCCTGATCAGGTAGGCGACGATATCCCTGTGAGCCAGTTGAGTTATGTGGGTACCCGTCCCCGTTTGGGACAATTTAGTTTGGCCACGATGGTGGCAGGTGTCATGAGGACACAGGGGCCACCCAGGGCAGGACTCCGGGGGAGGATCAATGCCGGTGGTACGATGGGAGAGTCACGGGTCAGGCAGGTTTCGTTGGAGCAACGCTGGTCCACCCGAATGGGATCACGAGGCCAGGTGCTTCATGGTGTGGGTAAAGTGCGCAGCCTCTCCAGAGTGTAAAATCTATTCGAATAGCCGCGTCCACGGTATTGGACAGCCCGTCCAAACCTCACTAGGTGGTCAACCGTAACAATGATGATAAAGATGGAAGAACTCATCTTGGGTAGACATCAGATGATGTCAGGAATATGATATGTTAGCCAAGGGATGGCTATATGATGAGTGGTCGGATGATCACATGATTGGGATTGGATTTGAGTCAGTTCAGTTTGGATCATGAGTATGTCGAGGGTTGCGGGACAACCCAGAAGAGAGTAAGTTGATCCTCGGTATCAGTAAGCCCTTGAAGTACCTAGTGTGATCATTGCTATGCTACGTTATGTAGATTATAGGTCTGATCCATGCTATGCTATGCTTGATGTGTGTTTTACTGTAATTCCATGCCATGTTTAGAATACATTCTTATATAAGCATAGGGCTTGCTTTGTCATCTGCTTGTTTGGTTGCTATGTATTTGGTTGTCTTGCGAGTACATTCAAAGTACTCACCTGGCCTTGCACGTGGCCAGTTGCAGGAGAAGGTTCGTCGTGCTAGATCGTAACCCAGCCAGTCCTGCGAGTTATGGAGCCCAGCCAGAGACGTCGTTGCCGCTGAACCAAGACCTTTGCTGCCATGTAGTTAGCCCTGGAGTTATGTAATATTGTTGTGAGCAACAGTATTGTAATACTCCATTATATTTAATAAAGCCATTTTTGTGCCTGGAATTGCCGTATCATGTCTTTGGCGTGCGCCAGGTCTTATCCTGGGGCTGGCGTGCGTCGGCCCTCTATCGGGGTGCCACAAGACTTGGTATCAGAGCCAGGCTGGCTATAGGTTACCCTAGCACCAGACCACCCCTAGGTTTAACCGGTAGTGAGCCCAATAGATTTGACCCGTCTCTGGCATCCAACATAGCCACTGTGGATCAACGGGTAGCGCAGACGGAATGGACGTGTCCCTGCCCAGCTGTCCGCCCACCCAGCCACTCTAGATTGGACCGTGACCCCGCTCAGTTGTCGGCCGTGCCGGTGTATCTTCTACCCGGCACGAGAAGGATCCACACCATGCTGGTGTGTTCCAGCCCGACTGCCTATTTAACCCCTCCCACCTGCGAGCCGTAGCTCTTCCAATTCAATAAGCCAGAACCCTGCAAGAGAACCCAGGCTAGTATCCTCAAACCAGCAGCCATGGCCAGTTCTTCCAAAACCCCCAGCACACCCACTTTCCATAGCCGAACCTTGGTTGATGGTTGTCCTGGCTTTCCGCCCCTCCTTTCGAGTATGCTCGCTCAAGCCCTTGGCTGTAGTACTCCTCCAGTGTATCTGGTGTTCCAATCGGAACCCGTTCCCCACCTTTGCCGATTTTATGCGAAGACGTATATCAACCCAGGTCCAATAGCAGATGGGAAGCCCATGAGTTTTCAGGGCAAACCCATGCCCACCCCTGCGTTGGCTGTCCAGATGGCTGCCGCAGGAGCCATCACCCGTCTTCGCATCCAGTTTCCATAAGTAGCGGAGATGCAAGAGTTCCGCTATTTTCCCTCTCCGTCCGACACTGGTGGCAAGTTCGCCAGCATAGTTGGAGATGCTGACCCAGCAATAGCTCGCCTAGTTCAGTATATTGATGCCCAGGGACTTCTGCTCTCCGGCATTCTTAGAGAGTTCCAAGCCATTGACCAAGACACCATACGGGTTGTTACGGGAGCATACCGTGCGGCCCGTGAAGTTGCATCCCAAACCACCCATTCCCTGTTGCCAAACCCAGTGCCACCTTCGTAGCTAGTACCACCCTCGCAATCCGTGAACCTCTATCGACCAGGCATCATCCACCCAAATTCCATTCAAGGAGCTATCCGGCGACTTCGTTGTCGGGATGTGTTCCGTCAAGTTTCCAGTGCAGCTCCAGCAGTTGAGCCCCAACCCATAGATGTGTCCGATGATGAAGACAAAAGCTGGCTCAGTCTTCGTCCCCCAGGAGAGCCCCAGCAAGAGTAGGCCCATTTGTGGCTTCAGCAGTGAGCGAAGCCAGGAGATGCCGCGAGTATGTGTTGCGAAGACTGTTTCTGCGCCTGCGTCTAGGATTAGGACTCTGTAGTTCGGAGTGAGTTGTTGCTGTTAGTTGCCTAGTAAGGCTGTGTGTTGTTGTACTGCTTGTACTGCTTGTGTTTGTGTGCTGTGAAATGTTATGTATGCGTGTTTGCTCTGTGTGCTTGGTTCAGCCATCACTATATTAAGCAGAAATGTTTAACAGAGCTGGCAGTGGATTCTTAACAAGATTTTAGTCAGTAGAGCACATACACCTAACAACATTGGACCCGCCCAGAATCCCTAATAAAATGCGAGCTGGTGTAGGCGTATGTATACCAGGAGCACATACACCCACTAGCATTAAAACACCTTAGTATAATCTGCTCAATATGTTTCTTTCTTCTGCCTGCATTTTGCTACTATGTGCATTCTGCATCTTCTTGCATATTAGTCTGTATAGATTGCATGCGAATCGTGTGAGCAAGGTCTGCACGCCGGTTGCCATCTCGGAGAAATTCGAGGAAATTTTATTGCAGCATAGACCGGTACAACCCTTCTAGTCCAAGACCTAAACCCCGAGTCTACCCCAACACCCACTCATTGTGGATGTCGTTCAGCAAGGAGCAACTAGCAGCGCGGCTTCCACACTGGTAGAGCTCCGCTGACCGCACCACACTAACCCCAGACCCAACGGCGCCTCTGTCACTGTCTTGTGTGATGTTGACAGGCCGCCCCCTTGCCGCCGCAGCCCGCGCCTATCCTGCCGGCCTAAGACGGCGTAGTTGACCCCCAGCCACCCCTCTGGTAGCGGCATCACGGCGATCATCAAGGATCATCGCGCACAGCAGCAGCGAGCCGCCAACCAATGCCGCTAGTAGACCAGCCAGTAGGATCGTGATCAGCTCCGAGCCCACGTTCGCCATTAGCGCCTTGCCTCGCGCTCCTGCAACCAGAAGGAGAAGGAAAAGAGGAAGAAGGAGTGAGGTAGAGTGCAAGGTGTAAGGAAGAAGAAGAAACCGTGGTCGTATTTATAGCCCTAGCCCGGTGTACGGTGAGCAAGGTCCAGGAGACCGCGTGCCGCTCGATCACCAGCGTCAAGGAGGCGAATCCGCGAGCAGTGCCGACCGGCGTTGGCCCGCGATGGGAGTGCTCTCTGCGTTGGCCCCGTGCACGCCGCGCACTATCGTCGTGGGGTACTCCGTGCCCTAGGGGCTAGGCGTGCGCAGTGCCTTGCCGCACTCAAGATAGCGCAGGAGCCAGAGAGAGAGAGAGAGAGCCGTTGGCCGGAGGAAGAAGAAGAAGGCTGCCCGTGGGCCCTGGGCCCACCCGACAGCGAGAGGGCCCACTGTTCATTAGGGTACCCTGAGCATTTTTGGAAAAGGGAAATCTTGCTTTTTCTAAAAATGTCAGAGCTACCCAGCGGCCCCTACCTGTGGAGTAGATCCCGCGATATCCGTATCTCGATCTGGGTGTACCAGTTTTTGGTACTCTTAACCCGATTGTTTTCCACCGCAGGGTTAAGACCCAGCCCAGAGGTTTTTGTAGGAGGCGTAGTATTTGTTCTAAGCTAACCCTAGGAATCCCGAGGACGAGATTCTTCTAAAGGGGGAAGGTTTGTAACACCCCAAAAATCGGGTTATCGATTTTTGTGTTGTTATTCCTTCCTAGCTTTCCTCTCCCAAATTTTTCCTTTGGAATTTGGCAAGTCACCAAGTGAATCCAGCCAATCCCCAACCTCCCAGTGCCTTTCCCATGTTCTTGTGTCAGCCAACCCTTCGTCAGTAAACCCCGAATCTCATTCAAACCCTAGTTCCGAAATATTGGAACTGGAAATTCTGCCTTTGTGTTTACAAAGGAGCTATCATTTTCCTTGCTCTGTTAATCCTCCCAAAATTTCCAGAGATCATCCTTCACTCATAAACCCTAGATGTGCAAAAATATTGCTAAGTCATATGCAATATTTCTCATCTAGAATTAATTCCTTTTTCTGCCTTTCGGAGGAATTAAATCCAGGAAAATATCTATCCATCTCCCATGGTCATGAAAACTTGTGAAGATATTCTTTGTGGTCATATTGAGCTCCCATAAAAATATTGGCCATAATTAAATAAGGGAAATTGCATTTTCCTATTTAAAGCCAATATTCCAATTTGGGGCCTTTCCATAGGAACTACCATTTTGGTAGCTAGGAAACATCCCAAATAATTTATGGAGCTTTCCCAACCAATATATTCACCATTTCCACCAAAATATCAAGTTCTACAATTCAAAAATTAAACACAACACCCCTTTGCAAATTCTGTCCAGATTTCCTGTTTGCAAAGGAAGTGCTTGATTCCTTGATCTCCTTGGGCTGAAATTTAGCAGGGGGATGCATTATGAGATATTACCCTTGGACACCAAAAATCAGCCCATTCCATCTAGCCAATCTTCCTCAGCAAATTATCCAAGTTTCTGTCCAGATTGGAGCACTGTGAAGGAAGTATCATTTCTACTTATGCAAATGGTATGAAATTTTTACAGTGCCTCCATATGCCTAAATCATTGGTCTCCTCCAAGTTTAAGCCAAGTCCATGTAGCCATTTTCCCCCAGCATCCTCATCTTCATTTCTGTCCAGTGTGGCACTTTGCAAAGGAAGTATCATCTAGAGTTGCTTGTTTGAGCTGAGATTTTGCCAAGAGGATCACCTTAGTAGATGATTAACCCCTGCCCAGGATCATGCCAATAGGTGCACTGTGGTGGCCACACCACAGCACACACAGGTTGATGTTGGCTGTTGTTTGACTTAGGAGTAGTCACACCAGAGCTCACTTTTCTTGCTCGAGAGGTCAAGTCAGCTCAGTGTAGAGTGGAGAACAGCCTAGACATGTTTTGGCCTTGAGCAGGGCGGGGCAAGGCCCTGGCCACATGGTGACCATGGGCAAAGCACGCCAAATGCAGTGCTCTGTGCCAGATCCTTCGGGAGCCCTCTCCAGCTAGTTCCAACTTGTCCGGGAGCGTCGTAGAGCTCCCTATCGCGTGCGCGCACCCTCTGGAGTTCTCTCCCCCTTGTCGTCTAGCCGTGGCCGCCTCTGCCGCCGTCCCGAAGCTCCGGTCGCCGTCCCGAAGCTTCGGCCGCCGTCCCGCTCTTTCACGAGCTTTCCCTCGAGCCTATTTAAGCCAGTCCTCGAACCCTCCTCCGCGACGAGCAAGCCCCAGCCCTCTTCCTCGAGCCCCGGAGTTCCCTACCTCTCCCATAGCCGAGCACCGCCGCCGGACCCTCGCGGTGATTCCAGCTCCATGCCCCTCCCCTCCTCTCAGCTCTCGCCCCCAGCCTTCCCTCAGCTCCGGTGAGCTGCCTCCTCCCTCCATTTCTCCGGGGAAATGCCGCCGCCGCCGTAGCTCCCCGAAGCTCTCCGGCCATCGCCATGGATGGCGGATGCAGCGCTGGAAGCTGTCCTAGGCGAGGCTGCGACCTTCCCCGAGCTCAGTGCACTCCGCCGGTTCGAGGGAGGCCGCCGGCGGGCTCGCTGGCGCTGCCCATCGCCAGCTGTGCCGGCCGCCGGCCGCCCCTGCCTCTGCTCTGGTCGGGATAAGGGAAGGTAGGAGCCGATCCAGGGAGGAGAGAGAGAGTGGATAGGGTAGGACCCACCTGTAAGTGGCCTAGCGCCGGGCCCGCGCGTTTTTAAGTGGAAACATATTTCTGTAAATACGTTTTCCAGATCAGAAAGCGTACTTTCAACCCTCTTTGGGTAAAAAGGCGCTTTCCAGTACAGGATGCATATTCGGTCGGAGGCGCGTTCTGTTTTTGCAGCCAGGGGCCTGTTTGTAGAT
The DNA here is from genome assembly GCA_039707655.1 of Elymus sibiricus. Classification (NCBI taxonomy): domain Eukaryota; kingdom Viridiplantae; phylum Streptophyta; class Magnoliopsida; order Poales; family Poaceae; genus Elymus; species Elymus sibiricus. Next base: position 209,421,830 of record CM077663.1, read on the forward strand.
TTTTTTTATAGCTTGGTCCCTGGTATTCAAACACTCATATCTTCGCCACCGTAGCTCCGATCGAGGTAAAACCAACGCCCACTTCTTCGTCTCGTTGAGCCCGTTTCGATGGTATCATTTTCATAATGTGTTCACATAGTGGAAATGTGCATTTTACCCTTGCCCTCTGATTGAGCCCCTCCAAGAGGGAACCCTTTCCGGCAAATTCTTCCGCGAGGTGATCGCACTTCCTCCCGGCGTATTCATCGACCCTCAGGCAAGCCAACCTCTTATCATGAGCTCCGGACTTGCATGATGACTTTGCTTGCACCTTGTGTGTTTATTATATTACATCCGTACCACTTGTTAGTCCGCATTTGCATACACCTGTTGTGCCACCCGTATTAGATGTTAGCACTACTTTTCATCTAAGGTTATGACTTGTTCTCATGCCACATTTTGCCATGCTAGTAATAATATTGCTAATGATACATTCATGTTAGTACTGTGGTTGATCTCATGCCATGACTATCAGTACTATGATCTTGCTATGCTAGCACTTATAATTGTCGGTAAAATGGTACGATGATGGATATGTTGAGTTGGATTAATAAACTAAACTTAGTTGGTTGATCTTGCGTCACCTGTCCGGGCTTATCCGTGCAACCACATTTGCCGGTATGGGACGACCTTGACTTGGTCTGACCGCGTACTCTTTCACCAGTACCACCAGACAGGGAGGGTTATGCGTGCGTGCTACCCTGATTAGGTAGGCGGCGATAACCCTGTGAGCCAATTGAGTTATGTGGGTACCCGTCCCCGTTTGGGACAGTTTAGTTTGGCCACGACGGTGGCAGGTGTCATGAGGACATAGGGGCCACCCAGGGCAGGACTCCGGGGGAGGATGAATGCTGGTGGTATGATGGGAGAGTCACGGGTTAGGTAGGTTTCGTTGGAGCAACGCTGGTCCACCCAAATGGGATCACGAGGCCAGGTGCTTCATGGTGTGGGTAAAGTGTGTAGCCTCTGCAGAGTGTAAAATCTATTCGAATAGCCGCGTCCACGGTATTGGACAGCCCGTCCAAACCTCACTAGGTGGTCAACCGTAACAATGATGATAAAGATGGAAGAACTCATCTTGGGTAGACATCAGATGATGTCAGGAATATGATATGTTAGCCAAGGGATGGCTATATGATGAGTGGCCGGATGATCACATGATTGGGATTGGATTTGAGTCAGTTCAGTTTGGATCATGAGTATGTCGAGGGTTGCGGGACAACCCATAAGAGAGTAAGTTGATCCTCGATATCAGTAAGCCCTTGAAGTACCTAGTGTGATCATTGCTATGCTCTGTTATGTAGATTATAGGTCTGATCCATGCTATGCTATGCTTGATGTGTGTTTTACTGTAATTCCATGCCATGTTTAGAATACATTCTTATATAAGCATAGGGCTTGCTTTGTCATCTGCTTGTTTGGTTGATATGTATTTGGTTGTCTTGCGAGTACATTCAAAGTACTCACCTCGCCTTGCACGTGGCCAGTTGCAGGAGAAGGTTCATCGTGCTAGATCGTAACCCAGCCAGTCCTGCGAGTTATGGAGCCCAACCAGAGACGTCGTTGCCGCTGAACCAAGACCTTTGCTGCCATGTAGTTAGCCCTGGAGTTATGTAATATTGTTGTGAGCAACCATATTTTAATACTCCATTATATTTAATAAAGCCATTTTTGTGCCTGGAATTGCCGTATCATGTCTTTGGCGTGCGCCAAGTCTTATCCTGGGGCTGGCGTTCGTCGGCCCTCTATCGGGGTGCCACAACTGGGTAGTCCGCTCGGACATTTGGGGCGGATATGAGGGCTTCGGTTCTAGATGCTGTAAAAGAATGAGCTATGGTGACAACACCTTGGTTCTTCCCCAGCCCAACCATATCAACATGTGAAGTTCAGACCACCATCAATTTCAGATTTTCCCAATGCACTACTAGCCTCATCGGTCCCTCTAGTTATCTTTGTTAGTTTTTCTCCATGAAACATTCCCCTCTAATCCTCTCCCCCGAAGGCTTCGTTCCTCGAATCTCCATCCAACTATCTATAGGGCCGCAACATCTCTGATCAGGTACCCGTAGCTTGAAGAAGAGGCACCTCCCTCTGTGAGACATCTGAACCTAGTTGCCCTGCAGGGTAGCAGGTTTGGGGCTACCCGTTGGCCATACTCTAATGGTGCAACTTTGAGTCGGGATTTTTTTGCCAAGTGGCCAGGCCGTTGGCCCATAAAATTGACCCGTCGCGAGCCTGCCTTGAATCTTATTTTCTTGCCTACATATTTCAAGTCGAATGTATTTTAATTTTGTTTCAATAAAGGGTGTTTCTATTGACCCGTAATGCATCACACAACAGGTCTCTGCACAACTAAGATGCGCATAACCAAGAGTAACACACAAAAGCCACACCTGCAAATAGAAAAGTCATACTTGACCGAAGCTATGTTTGGCGGAGAAAAAAGAAGAAGAAAAAAGCCTCGAAGTGATCGATGGAATGCAACAACCATCATCAATACCAACCATCTCATGACAACACAAGGAACATAAATATTCTTCGACAACAACGCCTCTAGGAAGGGTATGACGTGTAAGTGCCTGTAATCGTTGGATCCAACCACCGAAGATCGGATCATGAGTTTTCACCCTGAATATCAAGTCCAAGAAAACTCCATGCAATGCCTTCAACAAGGTACGACACAAAAAACATGACAACAAGTACAACCGGCTAGGGTCAGACCGGGGGTTTTCACCTCCGGAGCTCGAGACTGATACTCAAGCACCACCAAATCGAAGTCATCATATGTTCGTCTTCCACTTTTTGTGATCCTAGCAAAGGAGAAAGGTTACTGACACTGCGAAAATCCTAATTCATGACACTTTGGTGGCTCGCACCATCCTCACAAGTGACAGTCGATGGAAAATTTGGATCACACAACACCACCATGTGCTAACTCGTGTTGCGCCATCCACACCAGCAACACGTGAATCCATGGGATCCCGGCCTCCGGCGCAGAACCTGTAGATCATTGCACACCCAACTGTATATCATTTTGTCCGTCACATGGCTTCCGCAACCTTCTATTACCACAATGGCATGACATTGTAGCTTCCCCTTCGATTGCCGTAGACCACGAGCTTGATTGGCTTCTGGTAGATCTGGGAATACGCGGCCACCAGCGCTAAAGGGAGAAACCAACAATCCTAACCTTCACGAATAGCTGACACCGAGGACATCAACACACCAACCCTTGGCTTGATGATGCCCGATGCCACGTGCCACCGTCGCTAAGGTTAGGCCATCATATCTGACCGGCAAGTGACGATACAGTAGAGCAGCACGGGAGGTTTGTCCTTGTAGATTAGTGGTCAACTTCTTTTTTATCCAATCTATCAGTATATCTTTTTCTGGTTCACTTAGATTGTCCTGTCATGTTGCTTTTGGTCTGTAGTCATCTATGTTCACAATATACAAATTATTAGTTTAATTCTTGATTGTAGAACAAGTACGCCCATGTTTCCTTATTTTGGCACCATTATTTGAAAAAAAGTTTCGTCTTATTCCATCATCATTTTACAGCGGCCGCTGACTGGTCACTAACAAAGTTTGAGAAGCTTTGGGAACACAGTATTAGGAAGAACACATCTCGACTAGAAGACCATTTTAATGAAAGATCTGGGTATACGGGCTGCCTAACAAATTTACCAGCCTTTTCAAATTAACTAGTTTATGATCCCACACACAAATGGACACAACCACAACAAAGAGGTGCTATATTGGGACATTGAATGTGAACCAAGTGATGCAGAGCTAACCCTTGTTGAATATAAGGTTAGAGATGTTGAGGACAACGACCATACAAACTCTCCATTTGCTTGGTAGGGGCAGTACAAGGATCATGTGAAAGGTGCCACTATCATATTAGAAGCGGTGGCATCTCAAGATCTTTGGATATGCCATTCTTTCTTCGGCATGGATGGTTCTCACAGTGATATCAACGTGCTTCAGAGTTGACGAGTGTTCGCAAGGCTTGCAGAAAGCCACACTCTAGTGGAACACTTTGAGGTCAATGGCCACCATTACAACAACGGATACTACCTAGCTGATGGTATGTATTCTAAATGGTCAACTCTTATGAAGATAATACCCAACCCGCAAGGAGAGATGATACAGAGATTTTCCCAAATGCAAGAGAGTGTTAGGAAGGATGTGCAACATGCTTTTGGTGTTCTTCCATCTCGATGGGGTATCGTTCGAATCCCTACACTGACATGGAGCACCACCAAGCTTTCGGAGGTGATAACTTCTTGTGTGATCACGCACAACATGACCGTGAAGGATGAGCGGGATGACAACATCTATGCCCAAGGGTTTGATTTTCAGGGAGAAAATGTTGTGCCTGAGCACCAAGAACTGGCAACGTTTGAATAGTTTGCCGAATTCCATCGTGAAATGTGTGATTGGCATACTCACATGCAGCTCTAAGACGACTTGGTTGAGAACATGTGGACTCACATTGGCAACCAGTAGATGCTTCTGTTAATTTTATTTCCATCTGTTGAAGACAATCTCGATTGGGTTGTAAAAATACTTGATTGTGTTTTTTGGGGATTCGGAACTATTTTGTTTGTAAGACTATTTACAATGTTTGATTCATTTGGTTGTGAGGAAAAACTATTTCATAGATGCATACGACCACCATATGGCAGTGGTGGACCAGATGCGTCCGATCCGTTGGGCGCACGACCAGCGCAAACCAAAAAACGGCCGGACGCCGCCCCATTGACCTACCCAAACAGACCAAATCCGGCCAAAATGGACGTTTCGTTTGGGGTCATGCGTTGGAGTTGGACTAATCCGACCCTATACGTCCGCAGACTATCCACGTACTGGTCTTTAAAAGACCCCATTTGCAACCAAAATCCCTACTTTCGAAACATCAAACATATGCACGTCGATCGCGGCCAAATAATTTTTAGTGCACACAAATACAAATTATTCGTACTTAAGAATACATAATCAAAACGTACTGTAATCCTAGAAATTGTTCATACTGCCTAATCGAAACATTAAAGACAAAGTTTACTCACTTAGAACGTGGATTCACATATGCTCCACAAGATCATTTGGAAGTTGCATACACACTTGTTGATCTCGTAGTTGTCGATGCATCTCTAGAAAGTTATCAATATTATCTCCCCTCTTGTTCCGAAAGGCAGACTTGAACACCAAGCTTCTCAAAAGCATGTGTGTAAGCTGCCCCTCACCCTCATCCTTGGCAATCATATTGTGAAAGATCACACATCATGTCATGAGCTGCCAAAGTGTCTCCGCTCCATGAACAATACCCCGAATGAGCTTGGAGATCTCCGGATGCCCTCTCCACGGCGGAGCTTCCCCATTACAAAATCTCTTCAACAAAGGAGATCGTTGGAGCACATTGATGTCATTGTTAGAACCATGCGTGCCAAATAAAGCATGCTAAATCCACAAGTCCACTGATGCCACTTCTTCAAGCATGATGGCGGCTTCTTTGACGTGACCTTGGTATTGCCCACGCAAACCTTTTGGGAAGTTCTTCTGTTGCCAATGCATGCAATCAACCGAACCCCACATACCCGGGAATCCTCTTGATGCTCCGATTGCCAACATTTTTTCTGTGTCCTCCACAATTTCATCTCTTAGGTACTTTGGTCCAAGCACCTTCATCACAGTGCGTGCAAATTGCACCTTATTGTTCAGGACAATGGAATAACTCTCCGTCCCTTTATGGAACCCTTGAAGTTCAGTACGTGCTTCTCCACCTTCTCCATTTCCTCTTGGATACCCATCATCATCATTTCAGCATCTTTGTCGCCCGAATCCGACAAAGGGATGAACTCGCTGAATATGAGTTCGTCAAGGTCCATGTTTCCATAGCCATCATTCCACGACGAATCCATAAGTGACCTAGAAATGGACATAAGTATAAAAACCTGCTCAGACATTTCATCGAACACATAGACTACGAGGTGTATATTTGAAGGAGTTGTACATACCGGGGCGGCATCTGGTGGCGGTGACCTTGACCGGTTGCGGTACGGTTGACACCGATGTGGGTTGGGGCCTCCGGTGGCGAAGCTACGGGTTGTGGACAACAACAGAGCAATGATGGCAGTGAAACTATGGTTGAGGCTGTGCGGATGAGGAAGAAAAGAGAAGAGGAACATGGTTGGCCCTAGCATTCAGTCCTACGTGGCAAGCGCGTCTGGGCGTACCCATATCCGGCCCAGATATGGGTCGGTTTTGGGGAGCGTCGGTCAGCCCGGACGTTTGAGATGAATTTGCCAATTCTGGTTGGGTGGCTATTTTCTGTCCAGGCCATGACCGAGCAGGCCGCTCGAACATTTGGGGTGGATATGAGGGCTCCAGTTGTAGCTTCTCTAAAAGTATGAGCTATGGTGACAACACCTTGGTGCCTCTCCGACCCAACCATATCAACACGTGAAGTTGAGACCACCAACAATTTCAGATTTTCCCAATGATCGGGTCCTCTAGTTAGCTTTGTTAGTTTTTCTCCGTGAAACATTCCCCTCTAATCCTCCCCCCGAAGGCTTCGTTCCTCAAATCTCCATCCAACCATCTGCAGGGCCGCAACTTCTCTCACCTGGTAACTGTAGCTTGAAGAAGATGCACCTTCCTCTGTGAGGTATATGAACCTAGTTGCCCTTCAGGGTAGTAGGTTCGGGGCTACCCGTTGGCCATGCCCTAATGGTGCAACTTTGAGTTGGGCTTATTGTTCCATGTGGCCTGGGCATTGGCCCATATAATTGGCCTGCTGCGAGCCTGCCTTTAATCTTTTTTCTCGCTTACATATTTCAAGTCCAATGTATTTTCTTTTTGTTTCGATAAAGGGTGTTTCTATTGACCCGTAATGCATCACACAACAGGTCTGTGCACAACTAAGATGCGCATAACCAATAGTAACACACAAAAGACACACATGCAAATAGCAAAGTCATACTTGACTGAAGCTATGTCTGGCGGAGAAAAAACAAGTAGAAAAAAAAGCCTCGAAGTGATTGATGGAATACCACAACCATCATCGATACCAACCATCCCATGATAACACAAGGAACAAAAAATATTCTCCAACAACAACGCCTCTAGGAAGGGTATGACTCATAAGCGCCTGTAGTCATTGGATCCAACCACCGAAGGCCGGATCATGAGTTTTCACCCTGAATATAAAGTCCAAGAAAACTCCATGCAATGCCTTCAACAAGGTATGGCACAAAAAACATCAATAGGTACAACCGGCTAGGGTCAGACCTAGGGTTTTCACCCCTGGAGCTCGAGACTGATACTTAAGCACCACCAAATCGAAGTCATCATATATTCGCCTTCCACTTTTTGTGATCCTAGTAAAGGAGGAAGGCTACTTACATTGCCAACATCCTAATTCATGACGCTTTGGTAGCTTGCACCATCCTCCCAAGTGGCCGTTGATGGACAATCTGGATCACACAACACAACCATGCACTAACTCGTGTTGCGCCATCCACACCAGCAGCACGCGGATCGATGGGATCCCGACCTACGCGCAGAACCAACAGATCATTGCACACCCAACTGTATATCATTTGGTCCATCACATGGCTTCTGTAGCCCTCTATGACCAAGATGGCATGGCATCGTAGGTGCCTGATACTTGTGATCTGCGTTGGGTTTCCATGAAGAGGAACGGGTAATTGCAGCACAATATGGATAAGTATTTCCCTTAGTTAAGAAACCTAGGTGAGGGAGTCCTGGACTAAGGGGTCCTTGGGCCGCCGACCTATCTCTCATAGGCCGGCTTGGTGGGACGCTCTCTGATTATCGCAGGAAGGGCTGGGATATGCGATGACCCCGTATTCTAGAAGGAAACCTCCAAAGATGTGGCGTGCACTCCAAGTCAAGATGAGGGGATCAGCGTCTTTACTTCTGGCTGGAGACTTATCATGTGTAAACCCTAGGTACCCCAGGTGTCTATATAAACCGGGAGATTTAGATCGTAGAGGGTAGACAAGCTCATCTAGGGTTTTGGCTACTTGATCTCGAGGTAGATCGACTCTGTAATCTTCATACACCTCAATACAACCAAGTAGGACGTAGGGTTTTACCTCCATAGGAGGGCCCGAACCTGGGTAAACATCGTTTCCTTCGTCCCTTGTTACCCATCGATCCTAAACTCACAGCTCGGGACCCCTACCCAAGATCCGCCGGTTTTGACACCGACATTGGTGCTTTCATTGAGAGTTCCGCTGTGGGATCATAAGAGGAATTGATGGCTCGCCTAATCATTAGCGATGAAATCCGTAACGGGGACTCCTTCGCCCCCGCACAGATTTTCGCTTTCAGCAGCATTGTGCTGCATGTCGACCCGACCGACCACCCTGGTCGGATCGGGAGTCTAGCCCCCGATCAAGAGATCAGATTCGGGAACCTAGAGTTCTCTGTAGACTCCCGGGGCGATCTTTCATTCGCTGGCTCGCGATCTCATCTGACGAGCCCGAAGTCTCCGAAGCCTTAACTTCGGATCTCCTTCTTGACTCTGCCCTCGGGTCTATCCCTGCCGATGAGCTGGCTCTTAGTCCGGATCCGATTACAGTACCTGAGGGCCAGGGGTCGGCCCCTGCCGAACACACTCTTTGTACGGACACTTTGGAGGTTAACTCCGAAAGTCCTAGGCAGATCGATCTGGTCGAGCCCTTGACACTCAACGAGGCGCTCGATCGGATCCTATCAATAAGAATCACAGACGACCCAACCTCGACCCATGCTCAGATCGGTCTGAAGGTGGGTCATGGGGAATTTTTTGACCCACCCACCACCCACTTGGTAGCCACTATCGAAGACTTAACCGATATGCTGGACTACGCCTCTGAGGAGGCAGAAGACATGGATGAAGAGGACGGCGCCCCCGCCCCTATCAACACTGGGCGATGGACTGCCACCTCTACCTACGACGTCTACATGGTAGACATCCCCAACGATAAGGGCGATCGCACCCCTAAGAAGAATGGCAATAAATCCGGTGGGGAGCCGTCAAGGCGCCGGAAACAACGCAAACGATCTAAGGCAAACAAGGGAAGGGAAGCCATTGCAAGCACCGGGGAAAACGACACCCCGGAAGACCTCGACGACCCTGAAGACCCCGAACAGCCACTGGAGGACCAGGAAAGGCCCGAAGATCAGCGCGACATCGAGGATCTTAATGATTCCGAGGACGACAACTACCTTCCCCCTGTTGAGGAGGAGGACAACCTGGAAGCCGAAGACTTCACCATCCTCGAAAACCGTGCGGATCAGGAACGATTTAGGCGGCAACTTTTAGCCACCGCCCGAAGCCTGAAGGCAAAACAACAGCAGCTCAAAGCCGAACAAGACACCCTCAATGATAGATGGACGAGGGTCTTGGCAGCCGAAGAAGGGTACGGTAGCAATCTACCGGACCGTCCTCGGGGAGGGTGGTCCGGCTGGTCGTACGGAGTATGCCTGGGAGACGATGTTTCAAGGACCTCATCATTGAACTGCGGCAGCAGCCGCCGGCGTGGGTAGCTCTTGGGTACCCCGCAGGAGAAGAAAAGAGCCAGCAGAGCCTGAGGACATGTATGACTTACGACAGGACCTGGATTATAGAGCAGGCCACACAAGATCCATCTACGGATCTAGAGGGTACTCCCCCGCTAGACAGGACGGGTACCAGTCTTGGCTCGATCGCAACAATAAAGGTCGGGAACAAAACCGGGCCCGATCGACCGCCGATCATAGGCATGACATAGCTCGGGTCAGAGGCGCTGCCCACCCACTGTGTTTCACAGACGAGGTGATGCAGCATCAGTTCCCTGAAAGGTTTAAACCTGTTAACATAGAGCAATACGATGGGACAACAAACCCAAACGTGTGGATTGAGGAGTTCCTCCTCCACATTCATATGGCACGAGGAGATGATCTCCACGCCATCAAGTATCTGCCCCTAAAACTTAAGGGGCCAGCTCGACACTGGTTAAACATGTCAGATTTCGAGCTCCGCAAAACCCTCAAGGTTCGAACACAGGGGCGTGTGCGAAGATCCCCTGCAGCTTCGCCCTACTTAGCTTGCTACATGATGGTTACTACGGCAAACTCGCACGATGACGAGGAAGAAGATGAACACGGTGGTTTACCCAGGTTCAGGCCGCTGCGAAGCGTAATACCCTACTCCTGCTTTGGTGGATTGCCTCTCGAGGAGGTGTGGTGGATGAACTAGTATAGTGGTCTCGATCCTCGCGAGGGCACTCGAGTGGTGTTCTTGGCTCTCTGCCTTGTCTTGTGAAGGTGTCCCCCTCTACGGTGCAGCCTAACCTCTATATATAGCAGTGGCCCGGGTCCTCCTCCCTTATCGCAATGGCGGGAAGGGATCCCACAACGGCCAAATTTGAAGGGGGACATGACTACATCCCTGCCTATCCAAAGGTGGTCTTCGCCTGCAAAGTAGTTGTCGATGATGCAGAGGTGGGCTCGGCGATGACATCCGCCCCGCGGGGTTCGTGGTCGTGGTCTTGTTGCACCGGAATGGAAACCTTTGGGAGGAGCTTTGGGAACCCGTGTACGTCCCTGCTCCCTTTGCACCAAAGGGGAAACTGCACCACCTGGCGCGCTGGCCCCCGCCTGTCCTTCCTTGCATCATCCTTGACTCCTGAGGCTGGGTTCCGCATAGAGATCTCCGCCGCTCCGGAGGGGGCCTGAGGAGGCCCATCCCCTACTTGTCTTGGTCTCGTTCTCCCTCGTGAGCCTGGGGTCCTCGCGAGGGCCTTGTCTTGAGTGGGCCGCGCCCCGGGGCACAGGTCGGCAAGTCTGGGTACCCCCATTCCCAGAATGCCGACAGTAACCCCCGGGCCCAAGGCGCGCCCGAGTTGGCTTCCAGGCGAAGCCGCTGAAGGTGGCCCGAAGCGCCGCGGGCCCCGATCGCCTGTGGGCCGGACTTGTCTCGCGGCAATCTTCGAAAGGCCGTCGCCTCCTATTCTTCACGTTGGTTTGGCAACTTGTCAGATTTATCAAATTGCTTGGCACACGCTATCGGTGTCAAAACCGGCGGATCTCGGGTAGGGGGTCCCGAACTGTGATACTTGGATCGATGGTAACCGGAGACAAAGGGGGCAAGGTTTTACCCAGGTTCGGGCCCTCCTATGGAGGTAATACCCTACGTCCTGCTTGATTATATTGAGTGTATGGAGATTACAGAGTTGATCTACCACGAGATCAAGTAACTAAACCCTAGATGAGTTCTGTTGTTCTACATCCTAAAACCCTCCGGCTTATATAGACGCCGGGGTCCCTAGGGTTTACACATGGTCGGTTACACGTCGAAGGGATAAACATGCCTATTCGCTACTCCAAACGTGGAGGACAATCCACGATTCCCGAAGCTTCCTTCTTAGAGATGAGGTCTTCAATTCTTCCAGTATTTGGCAAGTGGCCCATATAGTCCGGCCCATAAGACATAGGCCGGCCTCCCGAGGACCCCTTAAACCAGGACTCCCTCAGTAGCCCCCGAACTAGCCTCCAACGCCAAGGGTCCAGGCTCCAACTGCTTCGAGTGATCAGAGTCTTCGGCTTGTGAGGCGAGTTCGTTTCTCCAAACAGTGATCGGCCTGAACTATAGTTCGGCCTCTGTCGACGTGTAATGTTTCTGATCATAGATCGTCCGTATACCATGAGTAGTTCGGCTTTGAAGTCCAAACGTCAAAGAACCAATAGCGTCTTCTGACAACTTTTCAGATGAAAGGCCACGGCCCACCACGACCTCTAAACCAGTCGTGAAGACTCGATTCGCGGTTCGAGGCCGTTTCCACCAGCACGATCTATCAATGCATAGATCATGCCCCGTTTTACACAGGATATGTTTAATCACGCGCGCACAACAGCACGCATGTCTCGGGAAGCGGAGGGATTCACGGCGCCGCGAAGGGAGGCTAACCGGCAATAATCTTTAATAAAAGGGGAATAAAACCCCAAGGCTTATCCGCATCTCCCATTCACCTCCCTGCTTCCCCATCTTTCCGAGCTCCCTGAGCCCAGATCTAGGTCTTCCATTCTTCCCCCTCCGAGCTCAGCCATGGCCAGCGGCAAGTGGGAGGCTTCCATGGTTAAAGACCAGGACATCCGAGATCTCAAGGACGCCGGCTATCTCCCCGCCAACGTCTTCCATCGAGCTGCAGAGGAGGGCCAGGTGATCCCCACCCCCAAATCAGGAGAGAGGGTGGTCTTCATCCCTCACTTCATCCGGGGATTAGGCTTCCCACTTCACCCCTTTGTGAGGGGTCTTATGTTCTTCTATGGGCTCGACTTCCACGACCTCCCGCCGAACTCTTTCATGCATATATCTGCCTTTATCATCGTCTGCGAGGCGTTCCTGCGGGTCGAGCCACACTTCGGACTGTGGCTCAAGATCTTCAACATCATGCCGAAGTGTGTCACCGGTGCACATGCGGACTGCGGCGGGGCAGTCATCGGCAAGCTTCCGCGCGCAGGGTGGCCATCCGGCACCTTCATCGACTCCATCAAAACTTGGCAGAGGGAGTGGTTTTACATCACCGAGCCAAAGGAGGAGGAAGGCGGAACTGTTCCTGCTGAATGCAGAACTGTTCCTGCTGAATTCAGGTCCGGCCCCCCAACCAGATTGACCTCATGGGTCAGGAAGGGTCTCGACTGGAGGTCGGAAGCAGAGGTGGAGGACCTGCAGAGGGGCATCGCCTCCCTAATCAGGGAGGGAGTCGGCCTGACCAACGTGGTCCAGGTCATGCTTCGGCGACACATCCTCCCCTGCCAGCGTCGGAGCTCTCTTATGTGGGATTACCGGACTGACGACGACCCTACAGTTCGTCGACTCTTCCGCACTATGCGGGAGAAACTATGGAAGGCGCTGTTCAAGGCGCAGGAGAACTGGCCAGGCAAGAAGGAGGACAAGGGCTTGAGCGCCATCAAGCCCGCACCCGAGGTATAGCATAGTGTTATTTCACCGGTTCCATCTTCTCAGAGATAGTCTAAGCATTTTCCGATTACCTTTCATAGGAATGGTTGAGCAAAGCCACGGGCATCAAGTGTCCGGCTCCACAGCCCGAAGACCCCAAGTCTCCGCTGCAGTTGGAGATGCTCGTCGTGGCGCCCTACAAGGCGCCAGAGAAGAAGGAGAAGAAGAAGCCAGGCCGAACTGGCCCGTGCAACAGGGACCAGCCAGGGGCTGCCTCCGAAGAGACTCATGCCTCCTCAAATCAAGAGGAGGAACACGAGGCTGAGGGGGGAGGCGATTCTCCCCTCACAGGAAAGAGGGCGGCGTCATCGGATGCCTCGGAGGAGGTAGCTCCTCCCGACCAGAAGAAACCGCGCCGGACATAGGTAATCTCGTCCGACGACAGTTCGGACTCGAACACCGAGTCCGAGGACTTCGAGAGGTTTCCGCGGAGGAACCTCAGGGTCAAGCCCCCACCTCGAAGGTACAGATCCGAAGACCCTTCCGTGTTATTGATGCAAAGCTTCGAATGTTACTAACACGTGAGCGATTACTGACTTGCAGCCCACCACGTGTTCTCCCCACCGATCAAGTTTCGGAGGGGGAGACCCCACCCGCCGAGCTAGCGGTGAGCGGGTCTATGTCACACCCCTCTCCTCCGGGCGCCGCGAGGGACACCGCGGATGCATCCTCCCAACAGGCTCCTTTGGAGCCGACTCTGGAGGCAGGGGCGACGAAGTCATGGCCGAGGCAAACACCTCGGCAACCGAAGACCCGGGGGAGAGGCCCCTCCCGGATACTGAGGAGACCAGACCAGAAGACATCCAGTCACCTCCAAGGTGGTCTCCGGAGCGTACCATGCCTCCGGAGACACCGATTCAATCTCCGGTCGGGGATCAGATCAATCGATCCCCACCGGCGCCACCGACCAGCGGGTGGTCGGTTACGGGGGAGGCTCTGTCAAGCGCTTCCATCTCCGGGGAGCACCGCATCCTTATGGGTGCGGTATTGCAGAGCATTCAGTCCGTAGACCACGGACTGAAGGAGGCCTTCAATGGTCTCCTGATGGGCTTTCAGGTGAGCCACGTAATGTTTTGTCCTTTGAAATACTATTTTCTTTGTATTATGGTTATATACATGGCAGCCCCCGAGCCCTAGGTGAGTTTGGAAAAACTTACCTGGGGGTCAAATCACAGATCCTTATCCGAACTATGCACAGGACAATATATGTTCGGATCGTTCTGTTAGCCCATAAGAGGACCGTTCATAGGATTCTTCTAGTCACAGCTCGGGCAGTCGTAAGCCTCTTTAATGGTTTATATAACTCTGTGATACAGGCTTCGTCGACAGCAGCGGCTACTAACGCCGCCGAGCTAGAGGAGCTGAATCGGAAGCTCAAAAGCTCCGAAGACAAGCTTGATGCTCTGAACAAGAGATTCGACGAAGCGCAAGGTAAGCCGAGTTAGAGTATCGAAACTCTTCTTTACCGCTCTATCAACACGGTTTCTTAATATAAGTCGATGCTTACGTAGCCTCGGCGAAAGAGATAGAGAAGCTCAAAGCCAAGCTTGAGAAAGCGAAGCAGGAAGCTTTAGTTCAGAAGGCGGCGGCCAAAGAAGCGGACACTGCTCTATCCGCCCTGAGAGCCACCAGCGATAAGCATGAGGCTCGGGTGGAAGAAATTCAACAGGAGCTCAAGGACGCCAGCAAAAACTGCGAGGTCCTTGAGCTGAACGGGAAGCAGCAAGCCGCCGAACTATCCGCCCTAAAAACCGATCTCCGAAAGGAGCGGGTGGATAGGCGGTCATTCGAAGAGGAGCTCCGCCAAGCCAGAGCTATCCTGGATGGTAAGCCATATTCATTGTAGTGTATCTTCGGGGACAGCAAGTTCAAGTTGCTTACCCAAGTATGGCGTTCCTCAGGCGCCTGTTCGGACCTCCAGAAGGACTTAGCGGACGCGAAGCAGTTCTATGCTTCGCGGGGAGAAGGAGATGAAGCTCGGCTATTCTGGGCGCAATTCGAAGCCCCCGAATGTTCTCCTCTCCTTGTGGAGCGGCTGAAGCAGCAGATGGAGCTACGCCGGATGGCGGAACCGGCCATGAAGGATCTCTGTATCCGGCTGTGACCCAATGAGCTACTGCCGGGCAGCTACTTCGGCCTGGTGCAGAAGCTAAGCGACGCCACTCTTAGGATCGACGCCTAGAGGCGGTCTTCCTACATCGAGGGGGCTAGGATGACCTTCGCGAAGGCCAAGGTGCACTGGCCGGGGCTGGATCCGATGAAGGTAGCCACTGCCCCTCCGCCGCCTGGGAAGGAGTAAAGATGCCCCGAGCGGTACTTCTCCGGAGTTATGGAGGGTGCTCGGGCCATAGAATCACAGTGTTTGAGAGATACCATGTATGAGTAAACGCATGTGCAATATGTCCGAAGACCTTTGAACGCGTTTATATAAAGTTGCATGGTTTATCATGTCTTGTATGTGTTTGCATCCTTTATAACTCCTTTGTGGCCATTAACCCTGAAAGCTGCAAGTCATCGGCTTCAGCCCCGTGTAGATACTACACGAGGTGTCTCTACCAACCGCACTGTAACCCTTAGCCTAACTATCGGCGCCAGAAGGCGGTAGTGTGGGGCGGACAAGGCAATCGGACTATAATGCGTTATTGCTTTCACTTAGCCGTAGGGGCGCGAGAAAGGAGTGCGGGAGCTGATAACTAGCCCCCAGGTGTTTGTGATGTTCGGATGAACCGCGGTCAAAGCCTGTATCACCTGGTTTGTACTAACACAAAACCCACCGTATGACACGGAATAACCTCTGACGAGATTTTAGTTAAGCTCGGATTCGCAGACCGGTTCTCGCATACTATGTCAGTCAGTTTTCGGCTTTCTCCGCTGAGGCGCTTAACCAGACTAGCCGGAAGCGCAATCGCAGCAGTGCTCCCTTTGCCCTTTTAGCCGAACTAGCGGAACATAAAGGGGCAAGCACAGGAGCCGGGCAACCCAACGATTGACCCAAGACATAGTTTGGAACCAATGCATATAAAGCAGAATTCCAAGACGCCGAACACTTAAAGAAATTGTGATTAGGGCGATTTTTAAGGTCGAGCCCCCGGTCTATTAGTCGGTTGCATCGTTCAGTATACCAAACAGGTTCGCAAAAAGGGGGAGAAAACAGAAAGAGTTCCGAAAAGGGATATCAAAAAGAATATGATATATCTGTATTTGACTCAACAGCTCTTATTATTCATATTGCCGATGCAACTGTTTACAGGTATTTGATAAATGAAGCATAAATTTTACAAGAGAGGTTTGTACCGAGAGCCTTCGATAGATGCCCTGACGTCCTCGATGTGTCCTGTCGCTTGTCTGCTCCTGCGGCTCCTAAGGAGGCGTATGCCTTTATGGACTTTACTAGTTCGGCGAACGGACCTTGAAGAAAGGGTCTTGAGAAGTCGCCGAGGTATGGATGGGCTTGACGCCTTTAACAGGCACTTTGTGGTACCTATAGTGTGTCCGAAGACGTGTTGACGGTAATAGTTCGGTCCAACCGAACACCTACCATCTAATAGTTTGCCCCACCGTTGCCCATGGAATTTTGAGCGCGAAGTTGTGCCTCTTCGGCACGTACTTTGCCGGCAGTAGGGCCGTGCGATGGGGGGCGAGTCCCTATTTATAGGGAGTGGAAGGTTCTGGTACCTCGGATTGAGACCGAGCTCTTTTCCCAGCCTTGGGTGCCTTGACGGCAGATGTCGGCGATTGCCAATCATCGGTGTAATGGAATTCGGCCGCCAGGGCCAACGCATGTTCCTCAGTTCGGAGGGAGCGCTCTGTGTTGCCATTTTCAGTAATGACCCCCCTAGGGCCAGGCATCTTGAGCTTGAGGTATGCGTAGTGCGGGACGGCGTTAAAGCGAGCGAACTCTATACGGCCGAGCAGGGCGTGATAACCACTGCGGAAAGGTACGATGTTGAAGATCAAGTCCTCGCTTCGGAAATTATCGGGCGAGCCGAACACAACCTCTAGGCTTACAGAGCCTGTGCACCGGGCTTCAACGCCTGGTATCACTCCTTTGAAGGTAGTGTTGCTGGGCTTGATCCTCAAAGGATCTATGCCCATCTTTTTCACCGTATCTGAGTAAATCAGGTTAAGGCTACTTCCACCGTCCATGAGGACTTTAGTAAGGTGGTACCCATCTATGATCGGGTCTAGGACGAGTGCGGCCGAACCCCCGTGACGGATACTGGTTGGATGGTCGCGCCGATCGAAAGTGATCGGATATGCCGACCATGGGTTATACTTCGGGGCTACAGGCTCTATCGCGTAGACATCTCGAAGGGCGCGCTTCCTCAAATTTTTTGGTATATGAGTGGCGTAGATCATGTTTACTGTTTTTACCTCTAGAGGGAATTTCTTTTGACCGCCACCGATCGGACCACGAGGCTCATCCTCGTCCTCGCTGCGTGGGCTCTTGCCTTGGTCCTCAGTTGCGAGTTTGCCGGCCTGCTTGAAGACCCAACAGTTACAGTTGGTGTGATTGGCGGGCTTCTCCTGAGTGCCATGGATCTGGCATGGTCTCTCTAGAATCTTGTCCAGTGGGGTGGGTCCGTCGTGTTTGCCTTTAGGAGGCTTCTTCCGCTACCCAGAGCGGGAATTGCGGAAGCCGGCGTTGACAGCCGTGTCATCGGCATCACTATTATTGTGCCGGCGCTTGTTCTTGTTGCGCTTCGGTTTCCCGTTCCCATCCCGAACTTCAGAGGTTCCGGGGTCTTCGGGGTTATGGCTACGTCGAGCGAGCTAGTTATCCTCGCCCGCGCAGAAGCGAGTCATGAGTGACGTGAGGGCGGACATTGTCCTTGGTTTGTCCTGGCCGAGCTGTCGGGCCAGCCATTGATCCCGAATATTATGCCTGAAGGAGGCTATAGCTTAGGCGTCCGGGCAGTCTATGATCTGGTTCTTCTTTGTCAGGAAACGGTTCCAGAATAGTCGTGCGGACTCTCCGGGCTTCTGAACGACGTTGCTTAGATTGGAGGAGTCCGGCGGCCGAACATAAGTTCCCTGGAAGTTAGATCGGAATGCCTATTCTAGGTCCTCCCAACACCCAATGGAGTTTTCGGGGAGGCTATTTAACCAGTGCCGAGCTGGCCCCTTGAGCTTCAGGGGTAGGTACTTGATGGCGTGGAGGTCATCTCCTCGTGCCATGTGGATGTGGAGGAGAAAATCCTCGATCCATACGGTGGGTCAGTTGTCCCATCGTATTGTTCTATGTTTACAGGTTTAAACCCTTCTGGGAACTGATGTCGCATTACCTCGTCTGTGACGCACAGTGGGTGGGCGGCGCCTCTGACCCGAGCTATGACGCGCCGGTGATCGGTGTCTGTCCTAGTTCGGGCTCATTCCCGATCTTCATTGCGGTCGAACCAAGGCCTGTAGCCTTCCCGTCTATCGGGTGAGTATCCTCTGGATCCATAGATGGATCGCGTACGGCCTGCTCTATAGTCCAGGTTGTGTCACAGGTCGAACCTGTCATCGGGCTCTAGTGGCTCCTTTCCCCGTCTACGGGGTATCATCGGCCTATAGCCGGTATCATCAGCCGTCCTGTCTCGTCCTCGAGGAGGGCAGTCTGGCTTGTCGTACGGTGTGTGCTTGGGGGACGGCGTATCAGTAAGCTCGTCGTCGAATTGTGGCAGCAACCGTCTACGAGGATAGCTCTTAGGCTGGTCCGATAGACCGGTGCCGTATCCTTCCTCGGCTGAGAGGACTCTCGTCCATCGGTCGTTGAGGTCGTCCTGTTCGGCTTTGAGCTACCGGTCTTTTGCTTTCAGGCTGCGAGTCGTGGATATGAGCTGTTGTCTGAACAGTTCCTGGTCCGCAGGATTATCGGGGATGGCAAAGTCATCGGCATCCGCGTTATCCTCCCCCTCGATAGAGCGGAGGTAGTCGTCGTCCTCGGGATCATCTGGATCATCAGGGTCACGGCGGTCTTCGGGTCTCTCTTGACCCTCTATCGGGTTATCAGGGATGCCAGGACCGCCAATGTCCTCCGGGGTATCGCCGTTCCCGGTGCCATCGATGGATTTTCGCCCCTTTTTTCCTTTGGATCGTTTATGCGGTTTCCGGCGCCTTGAAGGCGCTTCATCCGATTTGTCGCCGTTGTTTTTCGGAGTGTCCACCATGTAAACATCATATGTGGAGGTGGCCGTCCACTGCCCGGTCTTAGCAGGGGTGAGGGCGTTATCTTCCTCATCCATATATTATGCTCCCTTGGAAGCATAGTCAAGCATGTCGGTTAAATCTTCGACAGTGGCTATGAAGTGGGTGGTGGGTGGGACGAAAAATTCGTCCTGACCCATCTGAAATTCGGTCTGAGAGCAGATCGGGGTTGGATCGTCGGTAATCTTCATCGACAAGATCCGATCTAGAGCCTCGTTGAGTGTCGAGAGCTTGATCGGGTCAGCCTGCTTAGAGCCGCCGGAGTTAACCTCCGATGCGTCCGCGCAGGGGGAGCGTTCGGCAAGAGCAGGTGTCCGGAAGTCGGGCATTATGACCTGATTCGGACTGAGCGTCGGGCCCTCGCCGGGGTAGATCCCGTGGGCAGAGCCGAATAGTGGGTCAGTGGTTAAAGCCTCAGAGTCTTCGGGCATGGTAGGCGAGACTGCGAGCCCGGATATTGATAGATCGCCTCGAGAGTCTACGGAGAACTCTAAGTTCCCGAATCTGACCTCTTGATCAGAGGCAAAGTTTCCGATGCGGCCTAGATGGCCGGTCGGGTCGGCGTGCAGCACAACGCTGCCGAAAGCGAAGATCTGTCCGGGGACAAAATTGCCCGGATTGCGGACCTCTTCGTTGATGACTAAGCGAGCCATCGATTCCTTCTGGCGATCACAGCGGAACTCTCAATGAAAGCACCAATGTCGGTGTCAAAACCGGCGGATCTCGGGTAGGGGGTCCCGAACTGTGATACTTGGATCGATGGTAACCGGAGACAAAGGGGGCAAGGTTTTACCCAGGTTCGGGCCCTCCTATGGAGGTAATACCCTACGTCCTGCTTTATTATATTGAGTGTATGGAGATTACAGAGTTGATCTACCACGATATCAAGTAACTAAACCCTAGATGAGTTCTGTTGTTCTACATCCTAAAACCCTCCGGCTTATATAGACGCCGGGATCCCTAGGGTTTACACATGGTCGGTTACACGTCGAAGGGATAAACATGCCTATTCGCTACTCCAAACGTGGAGGACAATCCACGATTCCCGAAGCTTCCTTCTTAGAGATGAGGTCTTCAATTCTTCCAGTATTCGGCAAGTGGCCCATACAGTCCGGCCCATAAGACATAGGCCGGCCTCCCGAGGACCCCTTAAACCAGGGCTCCCTCACACGCCAGCATCCATCTTTGTTTCCCGTCGCTCTCGCCTCCTGTTCCCCCTCCTCTTCTGCGGCTCTCGCCCTTTCCATCAAATCTCTGCGCGCGCGCCTCCCCGCCCCTTCGCCATGGTTCCCAAGAAGAGAGAAGGCGAGGGCTTGAGCGCGCCGAAGACCATGCCGGTGCCGGAGCCCGCGTTAGGCCGGTCCTTGGTGGTGAATCTTGAGGGGTTGGAGAAGGTCCAGCTGGTGGTCGCCGCCAATTCCAAGGAATGGGGGGCAATGAAGATCTGGCCGGGCTCGTGACCTTGGAGCAAGCTCGAGACCTCCGCCATCCCCCTTCATCTCAATGCCCTCCTCTCGGGCTTCCTGCCGCTGTTCTCGGGTTTCCTCTCTGCCGTGCTCTCGCATTACCAGATCCACGCGCTTCACCTCAACCCCGGCTCCCTTGTCCTTCTCTCGGCCTTCGCGTTTCTATGCGAGGCCTTCGTCGGTGTCTCTCCCTCCGTGGCCTTGTTGCGCCATTTCTTCTCCCTCGAGCTGACCTTGGGGGAACAGTGCTCAGGGTGTGTGTCTCTGAGGGCAGCGGACGCATCCGCTGTGGGGCCACTTGATGCCGGACTCTATCCGGAGGCCGATGGGTTCCGGCGGCAGTGGGTGTACGTCAATGCCGATGATGCCGGCCCCCTGTTCCACCTTCCGCTGGCCCCCCCAGTGCCGAACCCTGGGTGGCGGCATGAGGAGCTTGCTGACCCGCGGCTTGCGCAGGTCCTATCCAGGCTGGCGAGGCTGAAGGAGGCGGGCGTGATGATGGCGATGGTGGTGCGGGAATTCACACGCCGACAAATTGCTCCCCTTCAGCGCCATTCCCGCCCGATGTGGGCCTTCACTGGTCCTCTCGATCCCATGAGGATCTAGGTCCCGCACTTTCCCCAGACGTGCTGCGCGAGCTGCTCCGATGCCTGACCGGCGGTGATCCTGACGGACTTCCCCGGGACGGCCTCCCCTTGTACAACTATAAGGACCGGGAAGCCCTCGTCTTGAAGATGCCGTGTTTCGATGAATGGGGACTCCTTCCTCCGGAGGGAGCATGTCCCCAGGGCGCCCCTTTCGCGGGGGCGCCGATCCCCGGGAACCCTGAAACCATGGCCCCTCCCGTGGCTGAGGCGGGGCGTACTTCGTCACCCGCTCCCCCGGCTCCCGCTTCGGGTCGGCCCGGGGTCGATGGCGACATCCCGTCGTCGATGGATGCCGTCGTCTCCGCCACTGGGTGCCAGGTGCCGGTCGTCGGTCCCTTGTCCCCCGGCCTCCGTGCCGGTCGGAAGAGGAAGGCGCCTAGGGGCGGTAGCTCCTCGGCGTTGCGGGCGCCGGTGAGGAGAAAGTGGATCGCCGTGGATGAGTAAGTGCCTGCGTTCCCTCATCCTTCCGTTTTGCGCTCCCATCCTGAGTACTTGTCCCGCAGGCTCCCCACCGGTGAAGGAGGAGCCGGGCCGATGTCGCCCACTCCTATGGCCACCGAGCTCCTTGCAGCCTCGTCCTCCGTTAGCTGCAGGGTTCTGGCTGCCAAGGCGCCCTTACTCGAGCCTGCTCAGCCCCCAGGAGGCCTTGAGCGCGAGCCTCTTGCGATCTTCTTCGCCCACAGCTTCCAGCTCCCCGGGGCGGGGCCGCGCCCCCCGCTGGCGGCCTTCCCTGGGGGCGTGCCGCGCTGTGTCCTCGGGCCCCCTTCGCTCGGTGATGAGGGGTCTCAGGTGGTGCATCCTTCTTCTGGGGTGGTCAGGTGGGAGCCCCCAGCCCTCGAGCACTCGTCAGGCGGGAGCCCCCAGCCCCCGAGCACTCGCCCCCAGCCCCCAGCCCTCGAGCACTCGTCCGGGCTGGAGGCCCCCCACATACCTCCTCCGTGCATCCCGGGGAGGGCAGAGGCCCTGGCTGGGCCCTTGAGCTCGCAGGTGACCGGAGCGCCGTGCGGCGGGGTTTGCTCCAGACTGCGGCGGAAGCGCTGGGATGCCTGGGGGTGGAGTTCACCAATGACGATGCCCACTTGGAGATGGAGCGCCAGCGCCTCGCGCGGGAATGGCATCGTCTCGAAGTCGCCGTGAATTTCGGCCGCCTGCAGCGCGAGCATGCCCGCGTAAAGGCCGAGGAGTCCCTCGCCGTGGTGGTGGAGGCCCGTGACCACGCCCTTGCTGAGGCTCAGGAAGCCGACTGCCGGCGCAGGGCTTCCGAGGAATGCCTCGAGGAGCTTCAAGCCATCAATGCCGCCCTTGAGAGGTAGGTCCAAGCGCAGATGGCCTCACTTGATGGCCTGGCGCTCGAGTCCCTTGCCGCTGGTGCAAGCCCTCGCGTGCCCTCTGATGTGTTGGCGATGGAAGCGCTGGAGCAGAGCCTGGAGCAGGAGAGGCTGGAGGTGAGGGAGCGCCAGGCGTCACTTGCCGAGGAGTCCCTTGCCTCCCACGAGGCGAGGTTCCAAGAGGAGGTCGACAACAAGGTGGCGGAGGCTTGGCGTTCCCTTCCCCAGGACTATCGCGCGAAACTGAAGCTCCAGGAGTCCCGTTACTGCAAGCGACACGACCATCTGAAAGGCGAGGTTGATGTCCTCAGGAAGAGGTTAGGTCAAGAGGAAGGACGCCGGTGAGCCACGATGGATGCCCAGGCCGCTGCTAAGGCCGAGCTAGCTTTTCTCTATAAACAAGTAAAGGGCGTTGCTTCCCTGGCGGAGAAGGCTTCGGACGAGGCGAATCGTGCTCGCGGCCTCCAGTACACGTGCTCCCAGATGTTCCAGTCCCTTGAGGGGAGGGCCAACCGGGCCTTGAGCGACATCTGCGGAACGAGCGTCTCGAGCCCCTTGGTTCCCGACGACGCTGGGTACCTGGGCTTCTTTTCCAGGGTCGTGGAGTGCCTTGAGGGTAGGGATGCCAATTTTATCCATGGATCCGGATACCCGCGGATATCCGACCCGGTTGGGCAAGGGTATGGAGCGCATTTCTGCCCATGGATCCGTGGATCTGGATACCCGCGAACAGCTGGGTTGGGCACGGTTATAATTTCTGCTCCATGGATATCCAATGGATACCCGTATGACAGGTGGTGCCATATGGCAGTGACACTGGACTAAGCAAACATCCAACCCCAAGTCGCTCGCGGTCATAGAAGGTCAAAGCCTGGCCCATGTTCCCTAATCCCCCACAATACCACTAACCTAATTATTAAACCTAATCTAATCTGGATGCCTTGCGTCAACTCCCAATCCTCCCGAGTCCAGCTCCCTCCCCAGCGCGGCGGCCCTCTGTGCCTCACAATCATCGCCCCGTCGCCTCTCCCTGGACATCCACCCCATATCGGCGACCGGCCTCGGCGACCAGCATCGAAGACCGGCCTCGGCCACCAGCATCGGCGACCGGCAGGCGGCAACAACTCCAAGGTCGGTGACCCCCGTCCCACTCCCTCTCTCCCTTCCCCAACCGGCGACCGATCTCCTCCTGAATAGTGTACTTGATGTCTACTTATTCTTGTAGCTTATGTTGTCATTTGTGAATGAACGATGATGAATTAATTTGATCTTTAGGAAGGCTTCATGCTGATTTTTCTATGCCCATGGAGCTCCATGGGTATCTGGGTATCCAATGGGTTTGGGCATGGGCACAAGTTGTGCCCATGGATACTTTGGTGGATGGGCAGAGGGCAGGAAGATGGGTCATGGGTTGGATTTGGACTAGCTCCACCCGCCCCAAACCCGACCCATTGCCATCCCTACTTGAGGGGGGTGCGGAGAAGATCCGCATGCTTGTGGAGGAGAAGCGCCGCGACCTCCACCGCGGGCGGCTTCGAACGTCTTCAGCCACCTCCTTCGTCTTGACCCACACTTCGATTTCGGAGCAGTGCTTGGTCCCATGCCCGAGGTGAGTCGCACTGCCCTCGCCGAGTGGGTCAAGGACCATGTGGAAGACCTGATAGCGGAGCTTTCTTCCGATGAGGCCGAGGATCGGGCCGGAGCCGAGAAGCTCGAGGCCGCTGGCGGCGGTGACGACGAGGGCGGCGGCGACCATGTATCCCCTTGAGCAGCCTTCTTGTTTTCCTGGCAGGGTTATGCATGTGGCCTAGTGGCAACCTTAATGTATTTTGGAAAGTACCCTTTAATGTGCTTCTGACTGATGAGGTGTGTCGCGCCGTGCTTCCTTTTGCCCGGGGTCGATGCCGATCCGATCGGCACGCTTGTGGTAGACTTCTGCGTTAGGGAGGTTTAGCAGTGGAGCTTGGGGGGGGGTCCGGACGCCCTGAGGGTTTCTCTTCCTTATGAGTGTGGCAAATTGGGAGCCCTTTCGGCACTCTGTGTCTGCAGGCCCCAGTCCCGCACATTTCCCTACCACCGTAGCGTATGACCGGATCACCAAGGACGCAACTACCAGGTGAGGCCCCGACACCCTCGATGCCGACCGGATCACCAAGGACGACATCGAGGGGCGACTGGCTATATGACTGGTAAGGCTCGTGAGGTGTGTTGCTCATGAGCCTCCCTTGACACTCAAGCAGCTCTACGTCGGCAGGTCTCGGTCCCGCACATTTCCCTACCACCATAGTGTACGACCGGATCACCAAGGATGCAACTATGAGGTGAGGACTCGACACACTCGTTGCCGACCGGATCACCAAGGGGCGAGTGGCTATGTGGCCGGTAAGGCTCCTGAGGCGCGCTGCTCAGGAACCCCCTTTGTGTGGCACCCCGGCTCAGAGAACCGGATGACCAGTGTTTCCAACCCAGAGATCATGTCTTCTGGAAACACACAACAACTTGGCACAGAACAGAACTGAATTTTATTGATAGGTGTCGAGTACAGGCACATATCTTACAATGGTATCGAGGCCAAAGGCACCCTCGGTGCTATGACAGTATCCACATTATTTATGTCACATAGCTGGGCCTCGGATACCCAGTACTTCTACAGCGTAGCGGAACATAGCGCAACTCCATCCATAGGGACACTGCTGTGGACACATCCTAGTTAGCATAGCCAGCACCCTCAGGATCTCCGTCCTCAGACTCTCCTGCATCTGGCATGATACGCCAGGTGAGTACTTTGAATGTACTCGCAAGCTCATAACAACCAAGAAATGCAGCAAACAATAGCATGCCAATCAACATCATATCATCAATACAAGTTACTTACTGAACTGATCATCAACTTACTCTTCTCCGGGTTGTCTCCCAACCCTCGGAATACTCATACCCAATGAGTACTTCCGAACATAAGACGAGTTCTTCCATCATTACCAATACTAGGGTTGATCTCCTACTGAGGTCTTGACGGGCTGTCCAATACCGTGGACACGGCTATTCGAATAGGTTTTTACACTCTGCAGAGGTTGCGCACTTTACCCACACCATGAAGCATTTGGGCCTGGCCTCGAGATCCAACTCGGGTGAACCAGCGTTGCTTCAACAAAACCTACCTGACTCGTGACTCTTTCATCATACCACCGGCACTTTTCCTCCCCCGGAGGTCAGCCTTGGGTGGCCCCTGTGTCCCCATGACACCTGTGTCCCCATGACACCTGCCACCTCTGTGGCCAAACTCTGTAGACCCACACAAGGCCTACTGTCCCAGACCGGGACGCCGGCATAAACTCAGCTATCCATTGGGCCCACAGGGTTATCACCGCTTACCTGATCAGGGTAGCACGCCGTGCATAACCCCCCCCCCCTCTTTGGAGGTACCGGTGAAAGATCACGCATGTCAGACCCGGTCAAGGCCGTCCCATACCGGCAAATGTTGTTGCACGAGTATGCCCGGACAGATGACTCAAGATCAACCACTAAGCTTATAGAACAGCAGCAGTGGTTCAACAATATTCTTGAGTATTTAATTAATACTAAGGATATAAACTATGTCAAATAAATCATCCTAATGTATTTAAAAATGCAATGCTATGGAAATGCATGCATGAATTGGGTATTATGGCTTGCCTTGCTCTGTTGGGTGGTTCAAACACTCTGGGTCTTCACAACCACCAACTTCTCCTTCTGAAAATATTTTCAAATGCAATTGGAAAATGTCACATAAAGCAATTCTGTTAATTAGCAATTCTGTGGTCAGTGGAAAAATACCAAAATTTACCAGAAAATAAAGGGGATTAAGACAAACACACTGCAAAAAGAATCAACTGCATTGGGGTTGTGTATAAAAAGATATTAATGGTCAAAGTTGGGTCAAAATTCTGTTTTTAAAATGGAAAATCAGAAAATCAGAAAATCCCCAGGGGCTGACGTCGAAGGCGTATTTCCAGAATACGCCTCCACTTACATACCGCTTCGGGAGCGGCTGTCCCACTGACGGGTGGGGTCGGCCCTATCTCAAATAGAAGGAGGGAGGAGGGGACAGGGGAAGGGCCGCGCTCCGGCGATGGTCGTCGGTGATGGAGGGGGTGATGGGGTCCGGCGACTACGGGAATGGAAAGAGCTCACGGAGGCGGTCCTGCACGTACCCGCAGTGTCTCCAGAGGTGGCCTGACGAGGTCGTCTTCCTCCTCTCCGGCGGAAGCAGCTTCGGGCGACGGCGGATCACCAGGCAAAGCTCGAGGCCAGAGGGCCCCTTGGCCTTGGCTCGCTTCTAGAGCTCCATGGGAAGCTGGCTAGGGGAGGTGGCGAGCTCAGGGGGGCTGGCCACGGCTATAAATAGGCGGGGCGGCGATGCCCGATCTAGATAGCACCGCGGGGAGAAGCCACCGGAGCTGGAGCTGAGCTGGCCGTCGCGGAGCAAGCTGAGGTGATGGAGGAGAGCAGGGAGTTAATGCGGGAGGCGACGGCTCGACGGGAAGAAGACAGCCAGCGCGACGGCCGTACTGCCACTGTGTCGCCCGTGGCGCACGGTGGCCATATCCGGCGGGCGCGATTCCAGCGAGGGGGAAAGCTCTGGGAGAGGGGAGAAGACTCAGGAGGGGCCACGTGGACGAGGGAGAGGTCGTTTGCACGAACGGACAACGCGCCGCTCCGCAGTCGTCGGCCTCCGACGAGACCCGAGCCTGGCGATGCCCAGAGCGCGCGTTTGGCAGGGTTGGCCGCGTGGTCACCGCGTGCATAGCCGCACATGGCGTGAACCAGCCTGCCCAAACGTGTCTGGTGCATCGACCCTGCGTCGAGGAGTCCCATCGTGCCCCTGGCTTGGCCTGAGACCCACTGAACTGAAGGGTAGCATCAACTACAGTTTCTGACCAGAAACTTGGGGAGGATCTGGAAAGAAAAAGAATTGTGCTCCAAGCCCAGCGAGTTGTCTGGAGTCTTCTAGGATGGAAAGACTAGGGTTTGGCAAATTTTGAGGGGAATTGATAAAGAATAGGATGGGGATGCTTTGGAAACCATTATTCTGGTTCAGATTGCATTTGAGCTTGTGGCCCTCACATAGTTGATCTGCTAGTGCTGAAACTTGGTGAAGGAAAGTTGTTTTGTGGTACACACATGCCATAAAATTTGTAGCTTCATTGTGCACCCCTAGATGGTACTTCCTTCACAATGGTTCATAACTAGCAGAAACTTGGCAGGATCCTGCTGCTCAAAATTTGAATTGGACCTGATAATGTTTTTGAATATTGAGGCAAGATAGGATCCCTAAAAGCTATAGGAATTTATTGGGAATTTTCTGGAAAAGCAAAAATAGGGTTGCTTCACAATGGACAGATTCTGGTCAGAAACAAAATAATTATTCTGGCCAAAATTTTCCGTTGGGCAGCAAAATATTTTTGAAGAATATGAAGCCTTATGATGATGAAAAGATTAGGAAAAAGTTTGGGAATTGATTGACCACCCAAACTATAGGTTGCTTCACAACCCACAGTGATGACCTAAATTCCCAAATTAATAAAATGATTTTGAAGAAAAGATAAGATATTGAAAATTATCCAAGAGAGCATGGAAAGGTTTTTACCAAGATGGCACAGGTTTTGGAAGGCTTGAAGAAAATCTTTAGCAAGGCATAGGTCAACTCAACTGAAAGTGTTTTGAAAATCCACTTAATTGCAAATAAAATCCAAATAGTTTTGAAAAGAAAAAGTTGCCAAAATCAGGGTGTCACAAACCTACCCCCTTAGGATGAATCTCGTCCTCGAGATTCGGTTGCTCAGGGAACAAGTATGGATATGCAGATCTTTGGAAGTCTTGCCTTTCCCAGGTCGCCTCTTCTTCGGTATGGTGTTCCCACAGCACCTTATAAAATCTGATTACCTTGCTTCTGGTGGTCCTTTCCATCTCATCCAGAATCCTTACAGGTTGCTCTTCGTAGGTCAGGTCCTTGGCCAGTTCTAACTCACTCATGTCCGCTTGCTTGACCGGCGGTGCAATGCACTTCCTTAGTTGTGATATGTGAAAGACATCGTGCACTTCTAACAGTTCTGGCAGTAATTCCAACTCGTATGCCACTCTACCTCTTCTAGCA
Source organism: Elymus sibiricus (assembly GCA_039707655.1). Taxonomy (NCBI): domain Eukaryota; kingdom Viridiplantae; phylum Streptophyta; class Magnoliopsida; order Poales; family Poaceae; genus Elymus; species Elymus sibiricus. Next base: position 209,450,647 of record CM077663.1, read on the forward strand.
ACCACTGGAAATGGGCCTATATACCTGGGTGCAAGTTTTCCCTGAGTATTAAATCTCTTTACTCCTTTCATAGGGGTTACTCGGAGGTAAGCATATTCTCCGGGCTCAAAGGTTACTTCCCGGTGTTTTGGATCATAATAACTCTTTTGACGAGACTTGGCTGCCCGAAGACGTTCCTGGATATCCTTAACTTGCTTCTCGGCCTCGAGCATCAAGTCTATACCAAAGATCCGGCTGTCCCCCGTCTGAGACCAATTCAAAGGAGTGCGACACTTTCGCCCATATAATGCCTCAAACGGTGGCATCTTCAAGCTTGACTGATAACTGTTGTTGTATGAGAATTCCGCATAAGGTAGACTGTCTTCCCACTTTGGTCCATGAGTGAGGGCACATGACCGAAGCATGTCCTCCAGTATCTGGTTCACCCTTTCAGTCTGCCCATCTGTCTGCGGGTGGTATACCGTGCTATGCTTCAGCATGGTTCCCAAGGCTTGGTGGAGTCGTAGCCAGAATGCTGAGGTGAATAGGGATCCTCTGTCTGAGGTGATGGACTTAGGGACTCCATGGAGGCTAACTATCCGGGACATGTAGAGCTGTGCCAGCTGGTTTGCGTTGAAAGTGGTCTTTACTGGGATGAAATGAGCCACCTTCGTGAGTATGTCCACAATGACCCAAATAGCATCGTTGCCCCTTGCTGACTTGGGTAGCCCAACAATAAAGTCCATACAGATGTCATCCCACTTCCACTGAGGTTCCGGTAATGGTTGTAGTAGTCCAGCAGGTTTCTGGTGTTCTGCCTTGACTTTATTGCAAATATCACAGCAGGCGACATAATATGCTATATCTCTTCGCATTCCTGTCCACCAGAATGTCTCCCTTAGATCCTGGTACATTTTTGTTCCTCCCGGGTGGATGGAATATGAGGACTCATGAGCTTCTTTGAGAATTCGCTGCCTCAGATTATCTTGATCAGGCACGCAGATCCGCTTCTCGAACCATACGGTGGCTTGATCATCTACACGGAAGGACTTGGCTTTCCCTTTTGGAATCAGCTCCTTGATCTTTTTGATTCTCTCATCTGGCTCTTGGGCCTTCTTAATTTCTTCCATAAGGGTAGGGGTAATTTCCAACGTGTCCGGGGTAGTTGGTTCGCATAGTACCATGTTGAGCTCAGCGAACTCCTCTTGCAACCTTGGGTGCATTCTTCCCATTAGAGCATTCACGGTGCCTTGCTTTCTGCTGAGAGTGTCTGCGACTACTTTGGCTTTTCCCGGATGATAATTTATTCCAATATAATAGTCCTTGACTAGCTCAAGCCATCTTCGTTGCCTGAGATTCAGATCCGGCTGAGTGAAAATATACTTAAGGCTCTTATGGTCCGTGTATATTTCACAGCGTTGGCCAATGAGATAATGCCTCCAAATCTTCAGGGCGTGCACTACGGCTGCTAGCTCCAAATCATGCGTAGGGTAATTCTCCTCATGAGGTCGTAGCTGTCTGGATGCGTATGCTACAACTTTCCCTTCTTGCATCAATACGCAGCCGATTCCACGTCTAGAAGCGTCGCGGTAAATATCGAAGCTTTTATGTATGTCTGGAAGAACTAGAACAGGAGCGGTAGTGAGTCTGGTCTTTAATTCCAGGAAACTACTGTCACACTCCGACGTCCAGACAAATCTTTGGTTCTTCTTGAGCAACTCCGTCAGGGGCTTGGCTATCTTAGAGAAGCCTTCTATGAAGCGCCGGTAATATCCTGCCAATCCCAAGAAACTGCGGACTTCGGTCACCATGGCTGGATCTTCCAATTCAATACTGCGGTTACCTTGCTGGGATCGACGACTACTCCTTGTTCTGACAGGATGTCCCCAGAAATCCCACCTCTTTTAGCCAGAATTCACACTTGCTGAACTTGGCATATAGACGGTGGTCTCTCAACCTTTCCAGGATAGCACGGAGATGCTTCTTATGCTCTTCCTCATCTTTGGAGTATATCAGGATATCATCGATGAATACCACCACGAATTTGTCCAGAAAGTCCATAAAGATTTTATTCATCATGCTCATGAAGTAGGCTGGCACATTTGTCAGTCCAAATGACATGACCGTGAATTCCTACAGTCTGTATCGGGTGGTAAACGCTGTCTTGGGGATATCCTCTTTTCGAATCTTCAGCTGATGATATCCGGTTCGAAGGTCAATTTTTGAGAATACCCGGGCTCCATTCAGCTGGTCAAACAAGTCATCAATGCGAGGAAGCGGGTATTTGTTCTTGATGGTGACCTCGTTCAGCTGGCGATAATCTACGCACATACGTAGACTTCCATCCTTCTTCTTGACAAAGAGCACGGGTGATCCCCATGGCGAGATGCTTGGGCGGATATACCCTTTTTGCAGCAATTCATGCAGTTGCTTCTTTAATTCTGCCAACTCTGGTCCTGGCATACGATAGTATTTCTTGTAAATTGGAGCGGTGCCGGGAACTACTTCGATTGCGAACTCCAATTCCCGGTCTGGTGGCATTCCGGGTAACTCTTCAGGAAATACGTCCGGAAATTCACAAACTACCGGAATCAGGTTCATATCCGTGGCGGTAGCTTGATATGCCATTCCCTCCTTTGATATCATCTTGCCGGCAAGGAATTGGACGGTTTGTTCGGTCGGGTTAACCAGGGTTACTGTCCTGCTGGCACAATTGATGCACACCTTATGTGGTGTCAACCAGTCCATTCCCAGTATGACGTCCAATCTCGAGGATTCGATGGCAATAAGAGAGGCTGGAAACTTTACTCCATGTATTGAAATTTCCAGATCTCTATAGATCAAATTTGTTCTGAGCAGGGAGCCAGGGGATTGTACCACCATGATTTTGTCTAAAAGTGACGGCGAAAATTTGTGCAAGGTGGCAAAACTCCGCGAAATAAACGAGTGGGAAGCCCCGGAATCAAATAAAATAACTGCAGGTATGTCGTTAACAGAAAACATACCAATGACTACTTCTGGGGCTTCGCAGGCTTCCTCGGCGGAGATATGGTGGACGCATCCATGGCAGACCTTGCGGTTAGTGCGGCGTCCAATGGTGTTGACCTGCGGCTTGACTTCAGTTGATGGCTTCCCATTGTTGTTGGGACACTGCTTGGAGTAGTGTCCGCTCTGGCCGCAAGTGAAGCAAGTATTGTTGCGGCGGAAGTCTTCCATCACGGGCTGCTTGCCGAAGGTCTTGGTCTGGCTCACCGTCTTGTTATTGCTGTTACCATTGCTCCAGGTAGGCTTATATTCAGAGGTGCCTGGTTGCCAGGTACGTGGCTTCTGGGTGAACTGCTCGCGGTTGTCCTTCTTATGCTCGAACTTCCGCTTATGGTTGTCTTGTCCGGACTTATGCTCCCTTTCGGCTATAAAGGCCTTGTTCACCAGTGTCTGGAAGTCAGGGAAGTCTAACATGCATAGCTAACAACGGAGATGGTAGTTTAGTCCTCCCAGGAACCGATCTATCTTTCTCTCCTCGGTGGCTACATCATATGTAGAGTACCGTGACAGACTGTTGAACTTGTTAAGGTAATCTGCTACCGACATGCTTCCTTGTGTCAGAGCAAGGAATTCCCTCTGCTTCACCTTCATGATGCCGGTAGGAATATGGTAATTGCGAAATAATTCCTTAAACTTCTCCCAAGTGATTTCTTCTTCAGAAGACCATGTCGCCTTTATGTTATCCCACCATACGGCTGCTGGCCCTTCCAGGTAATGGGTGTCAAACGGAACCTTGTCTGAATTCCCACAACGAGCTATCTCCAACTTCTTCTCTATGGTTCTCAACCAGTCATCTGCTTCTATTGGATCCACAGCTTGACCAAAATTAGGTGGCTTGGTGCCATGGAAATCAGACAGCCTGGAATGTGACCCATTATGATTGTGGTTCTGACCTACCATAGCCTGCATGCTCTTCAGAAATTCCATCAGATCCTGGTTTCTCTTTTCCTCAAACATCCTCATAATCTGATCCGTAGTAGGTGCTTGAGGCGGTGGGGGTGGTAGATCTTCCGGTGATTGACTTGCTTGCCTGGCGGATCGACGGATGGGGGTTCCATCGCCGCCTTGGCTACAACTTCTCTTCATCCTAAATTTTGTTCCCATTGCAAAATACCAACTTGATGAGCAATACCCATCAGGGAAACATAGTTATATGACACCAGAAAAATACGCGAAAAAGAAAGCGAATAAAGCAAACCACATAATTATACAAGATAACGCAACATCATACATGGCAAGCTAGCAGGGGAATATCATGGCTAGACTGCTCATACGGCAGTTGACATATGCAAAGATGCATGCTCAACAACTCAAGCCTCCTCTCTAATGGCGCTGATGGCACGAGCACTGCCAAACCACAGACTCCTCGTCATCTGATCCTGAGTTCGAGTCGGAACTGATGATGTGGATCTCATCCTCCGGATCAAAGGAAACACGATGACGCTGCTGGGACGGTTCCCCTTCTGGGGTAGAAGGAGCACGACGCCTCAGCATCGGAGCTACGGGAGTGGCAAGAAGCGAGGCCCACTCAGCTGGAGTCTCACGACGGCTACCAGACGGAAAGCCTGGTGGCACAGTGGAGGTAGAAGGAGCCTCAAATCTGGATGGAAGTGGAACTGGTGGTGGGTGCATGGGTGGATGGGTAGTCTGAGGTGGAGGTGGCACCGGGGCTACGGCTGCAAGCGCCGCTAAAACGCGAGACAGCTCCTCAGCCAGGGATATGATCGTACGGTAGCTGGCGTTCAGATAGCGAGACAGCACAGCCGTCGCACGGTCACATGCCGGGTCAACAGGAGCGAAAATGACTCGCCCTGTCGTAGGCGACAGGGTGGGATAATAGTGGAAACCTAGATGAGTCTGCATCTCAACCTCGTAGAAGCGCAAGTTAGTGAGAGCCTCCATTGCGGCAAACTCAATCGCCAGCTCTGGAGTGGATGCCGTTCCGCCCTTGGTAGAGCGAGAGTAGCAACCAAGGTCCGAGCTTGCGATCATGAAAGCCTCTGCATGGTACTCGTACACCGACTCGGCAAGCTGCTCCCGAAACACCTGGTACACTGGATCTTCGCCGTGAGGGTACCGCCGAGTCTAGACGTTCCGGAGCAGTACTGGAAAGGTGGATGGTGCAGGCTCAAACTGGTAATGGAATGGAACCGATGCCATCTACACTCACAAAACCACCATTAGAAGAATAATGAATTATGATGCATGCCATGCAACAATCAAATGCAGCAATCAAATGCAAACTCAGGATCCTATACTAATCGCGGTGCTAGCGCTGGCTAACTAGGGTGTCCTACAGTCAGCACAGCTCTGATACCAAGCGTTGTGGCACCCCGGCTCAGAGAACCGGATGACCAGTGTTTCCAACCCAGAGATCATGCCTTCTGGAAACACACAACAACTTGGCACAGAACATAACTGAATTTTATTGATAGGAGTCGAGTACAGGCACATATCTTACAATGGTATCGAGGCCAAAGGCACCCTCAGTGCTATGACAGTATCCACATTATTTATGTCACATAGCAGGGCCTCGGATACCCAATACTTCTACAGCGTAGTGGAACATAGCGCAACTCCATCCATAGGGACACTGCTGTGGACACATCCTAGTTAGCATAGCCAGCACCCTCAGGATCTCCGTCCTCGCACTCTCCTGCATCTGGCATGATACGCTAGGTGAGTACTTTGAATGTACTCGCAAGCTCATAACAACCAAGAAATGCAGCAAACAATAGCATGGCAATCAACATGATATCATCAATACAAGTTACTTACTGAACTGATCATCAACTTACTCTTCTCCGGGTTGTCTCCCAACCCTCAGAATACTCATACCCAATGAGTACTTCCGAACATAAGACGAGTTCTTCCATCATTAATACCAGTACTAGGGTTGATCTCCTACCGAGGTCTTGACGGGCTGTCCAATACCATGGACACGGCTATTCGAATAGGTTTTTACACTCTGCAGAGGTTGCGCACTTTACCCACACCATGAAGCACCTGGCCCTGGCCTCGAGATCCAACTCGGGTGAACCAGCGTTGCTTCAACATAACCTGCCTAACTTGTGACTCTTTCATCGTACCACCGGCACTCTTCCTCCCTCGGAGGTCAGCCTTGGGTGGCCCCTATGTCCCCATGACACCTGTGTCCCCATGACACCTGCCACCTCTGTGGCCAAACTCTGTAGACCCAAACAAGGCCTACTGTCCCAGACCGGGACGCCGGCACAAACTCAACTATCCATTGGGCCCACAGGGTTATCACCGCTTACCTGATCAGGGTAGCACGCCGTGCATAACCCCCCCTCTTTGGAGGTACCGGTGAAAGATCACGCATGTCAGACCCGGTCAAGGCCGTCCCATACCGGCAAATGTGGTTGCACGAGTATGCCCGGACAGATGACTCAAGATCAATCACTAAGCTTATAGAACAGCAGCAGTGGTTCAACAATATTCTTGAGTATTTAATTAATACTAAGGATTTAAACTATGTCAAATAAATCATCCTAATGTATTTAAAAATGCAATGCTATGGAAATGCATGCATGAATTGGGTATTATGGCCTGCCTTCCTCTGTTGGGTGGTTCAAACACTCTGGGTCTTCACAACCACCAACTTCTCCTTCTGAAAATATTTTCAAATGCAATTGGAAAATGTCACATAAAGCAATTCTGTTAATTAGCAATTCTGTGGTCAGTGGAAAAATACCAAAATTTACCAGAAAATAAAGGGGATTAAGACAAACACACTGCAAAAAGAATCAACTGCATTAGGGTTGTGTATAAAAAATATTAATGGTCAAAGTTGGGTCAAAATTCTGTTTTTAAAATGGAAAATCAGAAAATCAGAAAATCCCCAGGGGCTGACGTCGAAGGCGTATTTCCAGAATACGCCTCCACTTACATACCGCTTCGGGAGCGGCTGTCCCACTGACGGGTGGGGTCGGCCCTATCTCAAATAGAAGGAGGGAGGAGGGGACAGGGGAAGGGCGGTGCTCCGGCGATGGTCTCCGGTGATGGAGGGGGCGATGGGGTCCGGCGACTACGGGAATGGAAAGAGCTCACGGAGGCGGTCCTGCACGTACCCGTAGTGTCTCCAGAGGTGGCCTGACGAGGTCGTCTTCCTCCTCTCCGGCGGAAGCAGCTTCGGGCGACGGCGGATCACCAGGCAAAGCTCGAGGCCAGAGGGCCCCTTGGCCTTGGCTCGCTTCTAGAGCTCGATGGGAAGCTGGCTAGGGGAGGTGGCGAGCTCAGTGGGCTGGCCACGGCTACAAATAGGCGGGGCGGCGATGCCCGATCTGGATAGCGCCGCGGGGAGAAGCCACCGGAGCTGGAGCTGAGCTGGCCATCGCGGAGCAAGCTGAGGTGATGGAGGAGAACAGGGAGTTAATGCGGGAGGCGACGGCTCGACGGGAAGAAGACAGCCAGCGCGACGGCCGTACTGCCACTGTGTCGCCCGTGGCGCACGGTGGCCGTATCCGGCGGGCGCGATTACGGCGAGGGGGAAAGCTCTGGGAGAGGGGAGAAGACTCAGGAGGGGCCACGTGGACTAGGGAGAGGTCGTCGGCACGAACGGACAACGCGCCGCTCCGCAGTCGTCGGCCACCGACGAGACCCGAGCCTGGCGATGCCCAGAGCGCGCATTTGGCAGGGTTGGCCGCGTGGTCACCGCGTGCATAGCTGCACATGGCGTGAACCAGCCTGCCCAAACGTGTCTGGTGCATCGACCCTGCGTCGAGGAGTCCCATCGTGCCACTGGCTTGGCCTGAGACCCACTGAACTGAAGGGTAGCATCAACTACAGTTTCTGACCAGAAACTTGGGGAGGATCTGGAAAGAAAAAGAATTGTGCTCCAAGCCCAGCGAGTTGTCTGGAGTCTTCTAGGATGGAAAGACTAGGGTCTGGCAAATTTTGAGGGGAATTGATAAAGAATAGGATGGGGATGCTTTGGAAACCATTATTCTGGTTCAGATTGCATTTGAGCTTGTGGCCTTCACATAGTTGATCTGCTAGTGCTGAAACTTGCTGAAGGAAAGTTGTTTGGTGGTACACACATGCCATAAAATTTGTAGCTTCATTGTGCACCCCTAGATGGTACTTCCTTCACAATGGTTCATAACTAGCAGAAACTTGGCAGGGTCCTACTGCTCAAAATTTGAATTGGACCAGATAATGTTTTTGAATATTGAGGCAAGATAGGATCCCTAGAAGCTATAGGAATTTATTGGGAATTTTCTGGAAAAGCAAAAATATGGTTCCTTCACAATGGACAGATTCTGGTCAGAAACAATATAATTATTCTGGCCAAAATTTTCCATTGGGCAGCAAAATATTTTTGAAGAATATGAAGCCTTATGATGATGAAAAGATTAGGAAAAAGTTTGGGAATTGATTGACCACCCAAACTATAGGTTGATTCACAACCCACAGTGATGACCTAAATTCCCAAATTAATAAAATGATTTTGAAGAAAAGATAAGATATTGAAAATTATCCAAGAGAGCACGGAAAGGTTTTTACCAAGATGGCACAGGTTTTGGAAGGCTTGAAGAAAATCTTTAGCAAGGCATAGGTCAACTCAACTGAAAGTGTTTTGAAAATCCACTTAATTGCAAATAAAATCCAAATAGTTTTGAAAAGAAAAAGTTACCAAAATCAGGGTGTCACACTTTGACGCTCGAGCGACTCCCATTCCGCCCTGCCGGGTATTGCCTCAGGAGGCACTAGGGCCTCCCGAGATTCCATGCCACGGTGCCGTGCTGCGGTCGGATCCCCCGAGCGGGGGTCGGCTGCCCAAGGATGCAAGTCCCTGAGGCGACAGGGCCTTGCTATCCAGCTCCGAGGTGCCTCGGGGAGGGCCGGAGCGCACGGCCCCTTGTGAAACACCAATCCAAAAAAAGGAGAATTCAAGACCGGTAGAATGAAAGAGCAATGATAGAAAAATCCCCGCCCCCTTTTCTTTTACATACGGAGTTCCGAAGTCATCGAACTTCATTCCAAAAAGTGGCAATTCAAACACAAAAAGGAGCAAGCAACCGCCGCGTCCGGCACCTAGGCTAATCTTCGTCTTCGTCTTCCCCCAGCGCTGAGCGTAGGGCATCCACGTTGCGTGGGCATAGCCATTGGAGGGCAGTGTTGTCCGTCAGCGCGGAGCTGTGGCTTCCACATTGCGTGGGAAGGAACCCCTCCGCGTCCTCGGGGGGCTTCGGGTGTATACAGCCCACTCATTATTACGTGAGAGTGTCACGGGTTAGTCCCGGGGGTGTACAGGGAGCTCCATGCCTCGCAGACATGAAGCCCACTCCCAGCCCCCAGGCTCGGCGTGGCGAAGTAGGGTCGGTTCCGGACGGGCCCCCGAGCGTAGGGGGAGCCCCTCGTGCTCTCCGAAGGGAGGGCCCGCATTGGAAAAGGAGCATGGGCACCCCAGAGCCCATGTCCGGGTGCTGTCGTCATGGCGACGACGCAGCCCCCTATGCTACGGGTCGGGTCCAGTGGCGCCCTTCCGTTGCGTGCGAGGTCAGCACCTCGGGTGGTGCCCCAGCCCGCCTCGCTGGGGTGCCTGGGGTCCCCACGCAGGTACCCGAGGCCCTGCCCCTAGGCTGGGCGAGCTGGGCCTGGGGACATGGGCGAGTACAAGATCGCTCGCTGGTTATCGAACGAAGCCCGACCCGGAGACATGGGCGTATGTTCCACCCTCCGTCTCCAGGCAGGTGTCGCGCGCCCCGGAGACATGGGCGTGTGTTCCGCCCCCTGCCTCCAGGTTGGGATCATCTGGCTTCAAGACATGGGCATGTGTTCCACCCTCCGTCTCCAAACTAGGGCCACCCGACCTGGGACGTGGGAGCATGCTCCACCCTTTGTTCCCAGGCAAGTAACCCCCGGTCCCCAGACCCAGATGCCTGCTCAAGGCAGCTCCCTACCAGCGAGTGCGCCTCGCGAAGCTGCCTACGCCGGGCATCCGCGCGGGGCCAATCCCGCAAGCCGCCCTCGCGAGGCTGTGCATACCAGCCCGCACGAGAGCCACTCGCGAAGTCGCGTACACGCCTCCTGTCGCCGTGGTAGCCGGCGTTGCTTCCTCCTCGGCCCAGGCGCTCGTCAACATGGTCGTTGTAGAGTTGCCCGAGCCCCCGGGCGCCGGCGCTGTCAAGCTTCTGGTCCTCCTCCCTGGTTCCGGTGGGCGCGCCGAGGGGCGCGGGCGATGCCCCTCTTGCGTGGCTAGCACCTCCCACCGGTTTCTGTCGGCGCCTGCAGCCAGCTCCTGCGCCCCTTACGACTCGGGCCAGGCCCTCAGCGGGCGCGGGTCGCCGTGGACGTCCCGAGCGCGCCCGTGCAGCCCAGGCGCTGTGCCAGCCGGTTGAGCGGGTCCATGGGCGCGAGCCTCGCTGGGGTACACCTGGGTCTCGTTGGTGGCGGTGACGAATCTGGGGACGCGCCTGGCCCAGTCGAAGCGGCGATCGCGCGCAGCGTGTTGGCACCGTAACTCATGCGCCACGAGGAGCGCGACATGTCTGTGCGTCGGGTCGTGGCAGACCTGGAAGGGCGGCGGCGCGGCCCGGGCACGGGGAGGGGCCGGGGCGGCAAGGGCGTGCCTTGTGGTCGGTGAAGGCGGCAGCCCCCGGCACCTATTGAGAGCCCAGCCGGCGGTGGCGCCCGCCGAAGGGGAGGCGGATCGACGCGGGGCGCCAAGGCCCGCCGGCGCCACCCGCGCCACGCGGGCAGCCCGCCGCTCAGCACGGGCTCGACGTCCTTTCGCCATGAGTGCGGCGAGCGGAGGCGAGGCGAGGCCTGAGGAGGACTTCGACACGCCCCCTACCTGGCGAGCCAAATGTCGGATTTCGGGCTCCGCAAAACCCTCAAGGTTCGAACACAGGGGCGTGTGCGAAGATCCCCTGCAGCTTCGCCCTACTTAGCTCGCTACACGATGGTTACTACGGCGAACTCGCACGATGACGAGGAAGAAGATGAACACGGTGGTTTACCCAGGTTCGGGCCACTGCGAAGCGTAATACCCTACTCCTGCTTTGGTGGATTGCCTCTCGAGGAGGTGTGGTGGATGAACTAGTACAGTGGTCTCGAGCCTCGCGAGGGCGCTCGAGTGGTGTTCTTGGCTCTCTGCCTTGTCTTGTGAAGGTGTCCCCCTCTACGGTGCAGCCTAACCTCTATATATAGCAGTGGCCCGGGTCCTCCTCCCTTATCGCAATGGCGGGAAGGGATCCCACAATGGCCAAATTTGAAGGGGGACAGGAGTACATCCCCACCTGTCCAAAGGTGGTCTTCGCCTGCAAAGTAGCTGTCGATGATGCAGAGGTGGGCTCGGCGATGACATCCACCCCGCGGGGCTCGTGGTCGTGGTCTTGTTGCACCGGAATGGAAACCTTTGGGAGGCGCTTTGGGAACCCGCGTACGTCCCTGCTCCCTTTGCACCAACGGGGAAACTGCACCTCCTGGCGCGCTGGCGCCCGCCTGTCCTTCCTTGCGTCATCCTTGACTCCTGAGGCTGGCTTCCGCATAGAGATCTCCGCCGCTCCGGAGGGGGCCTAAGGAGGCCCATCCCCTGCTGGTCTTTGTCTCGTTCTCCCTTGCGATCCTGGGGTCCTCGCGAGGGCCTTGTCTTGAGTGGAGTCGTGCCATGCCGTACCGGCCGGCGGAATGGGCCACGCCCCGGGCCACAGGCCGGCAAGTCTGGGTACCCCCGTTCCTAGAACGCCGACAAAACAGTCTCCCCGAGAATTCCATCGGGAGCTGGGAAGAGCCCGAGGATGCCTTCCAATCTAACTTCCAGGGCACTTACGTCCGGCCACCGGACTCCTCCGACCTGAGCAATGTTGTCCAGAAAGTAGGTGAATCGGCTCGGCAATTCTGGAATCGGTTCCTGACCAAGAAAAACCAGATCGTGGATTGCCCGGACGCCGAGGCAATAGCCTCCTTCAGACATAATATCCGGGACGAGTGGCAAGCTCGTCAGCTCGGCCAGGATAAGCCGAGGACAATGTCCGCCCTTACCTCACTTATGACCCGCTTTTGCACGGGTGAGGATAACTGGCTAGCTCGACGAGGCAATAACCCCGAAGACCCCGGCACCTCCGAAGTCGGGGATGGAAATGGGAAACCACGACGTAACAAAAACAAACGCTGGCACAACAACGGCGATGCTGAGGACACGACCGTTAATGCCGGTTTCCGCAACCCCAAATCCGGACAGCAGAAGAAACCTTCTAAAGTTGATCGAGACGGACCTACCACGCTGGACAAAATCATGGATAGGCCCTGCCAGATCCACGGCACCCAAGACAAGCCCGCTACCCACACCAACCGTAATTGTTGGGTATTCAAACAAGCTGGCAAACTCGCAGCCGAAGAGCAAGGCAAGGGACCATGCAGCAAGGACGATGACGAGCCCCGCGGTCCAAGCAATGGAGGACAAAAGCAGTTCCCTCCAGAGGTAAAAACTGTGAACATGATATATGCCACTCACATACCAAACAAGGAGAGGAAGCGCGCCCTTCGGGAGGTCTACGCCGTTGAGCCCGTAGCCCCGAAGTATAACCCATGGTCGGCTTGCCCGATCACCTTCGACCGACGGGACATCCGACCAGTATCCGTCACGGAGGTTCGGCAGCCCTCGTCCTAGACCCCATTATCGATGGGTATCACCTCACTAGAGTCCTCATGGACGGAGGAAGTAGCCTTAATCTGATTTACTCAGACACGGTGAAAAAGATGGGTATAGATCTGCCAAGGATCAAACCCAGCAACACTACCTTTAAAGGAGTGATCCCAGGCATCGAAGCCCGCTGCTCGGGCACCGTGAATCCGGAAGTAGTGTTCGGCTCGCCCGACAACTTCCGCAGCGAAGACTTGATCTTCGACATTGTCCCTTTTCGCAGCGGTTATCACGCCCCACTCGGCCGCACAACATTCGCTCGCTTTAACGCCGTCCCCCACTACGCGTACCTGAAGCTCAAGATACCCGGGCCCAAGGGGGTCATTAGTGTCAACGGCAACACAGAGCGCTCTCTCCGAACTGAGGACCACACAGCGACCCTGGCAGCCGAATTCCAGTATGGCGACAATAGGTCGACGCCCAAATCAGCCATAAAGGCATGTCAGGTTAGTAAACAAGCTCGGTCTCAACCCGAACTCCCGGAATCATCTTCCGCCCAACAAAAATAGGGATACGCCCCCCACAGCACAACCCTAGTTCCCGTAAAACATGTGCCAAGAAGGCACAACTTCGCGCTCAAAATACCACGGGCAGCTGTGGGGACCCACTATCGAAGGGAAAGTGTTTGGCTGGACCGAACTACTGCCAACACATGTCTTCAGACAAACCACAAGTACTATCTAGGACCTTCCAAGCGTAAATTTCATCCACACTTCAGCGACTTCTCAAGATCTTCTTCCCAAGGTCCGTTCGCCGATAGCAATGACCTTTAAAGGAACGCAACCCCCTCGGGAGCAAAGGAGCAGACATGCGACAGGGCACAATGAGGACGTCAAGCCACCCATCGAAGACCCCGGGTAAAACGTCTCCTTTGTAAACTTTATTTTTCATTTCAAAATACCCGTAACAGTTGCTTCGGTAGTTTGAGTTATAAGAATTCATCCAAAATAAGGACCATCCTTTACGGCCTCCTCGCTGTATTTTATGTCACATACTCTGTTCTCTACTCACCGACGCCGATAGCAAAGCTGTTCGGTACATATTACGATGCAACCGGCTAATAGACCGGGGGCTTGACTATAAAAATCGCCCAAGCATCGCCCCGACACTATTGTTTATGCGTTCGGCATCTCGGATGTTGCGTTATATGAATTGGTTCCGAATTATGTCTTGGGTCAATGGTTGGGTTGCCCGGCTCCTGTGTTTGCCCTCTTACATTCCGCTCGTTCGGCTAAAAGGCTAAAGGGAGAACCACTGCGATTGTGCTTCCAGCTCGCCTGGTCAAGTACCTCAGTGGAGAAAGCCGAAAAATGACTGTCATAATAAGCGAGAACCGGTCTGCAATCCGAGCATAAGTGTCAAACTAAAAATCGATAGAGGTTATTCCGTGTTATACGAGGGGTTTGTACGATTACAAACCATGTGATGCTGGTTTCAACCTCGGTGTATCCGAATATCACAAGACACTGGGGGCTGGTCATCAGCCCCCGCAGTCAAGCTCCTACGGCTAAGTGAAAGCACTAAAGCATCATAGTCCGATTGCCTTGTTCCCCTCGCACTACCGCCTTCGGGCACCGATACGTCGGCTAAGGTTCACAGTGTGGAGGTAGAAACACCTCATGTAGTATCTACATGGGGGCTGAAGCCGACGACTCGCAACTTTCAGATAAAACGGCCACATAGGAGTCAAAATAATACAAAGATTAAAGACATGATAAACCATGCAACCGCATTATAAAGCGGAACAGTCATCGGATACATGACAAAACGCTCATTCATAAATTACATCCTTAGGGCATTGAGCTTCTATCGCCTGAGCACCATCCATCACGGTGGAAAAGTATTTCTCAGGGCGCCTATGCTCCTTCCGAGGGGGTGGAGGTGCGGTGGCCATATCGGTCGGCTTGAGCCTCGGCCAGTGCACCATGGTCCTTGCAAAGGCCATCCGAGCTCCCTCGATGCACGTAGAACGCTTTAGAGCATCAATCCGAGGCACAGCGTCGCACAATTTCTGCACCAAGCCGAAGTAACTGCTCGGCAATGGCTCTGCAGGCCATAGCCGGATGCAGAGGTCCTTCATGGCCGACTCCGCCATCCTGTGCAGCTCCATCAATTGTTTCATTTGCTTGCTCAGGAGGGGAGGATGCTCGGGGGCTTGAAATTGCGCCCAGAACAACCAAGGCTCAACATCCCCATCCCGAGAGGCGAAGTATTTGTTCGCGTCCGCTGCACTCCTCGGGAGGTCCGTAAAGGCGCCTGAGGAACGCCACACCCCGGTGAGAAATGCAAACCTGTTACCACCAAAGGCACATTGCAGTAAGTACGGCTTACCATCCGCGATCGCCTTGACTTGGCGGAGTTCTTCTTCAAAGAACCGCCTATCAACTCGCTCCGCTTTGAGCTCGTATTTCAGCGTGGATAGTTCGGTGGCCTGGTCTTCGTTCTTTTGCTCAAGGGCCTCGCACTTCGTGCTGGCATCCTTGAGCTCCAGCTGCACCTCTGCCACCCGGGCCTCATGCTTGTCGCTCACGGCTTTTAACCCGACAGTTCGGCTGCTGCTTGTTTGGCCGCGGCCTCCTGCCTCACCTTTTCCAACTCGGCCTTCAGGTTCTCGACCTCCGCTGCCACGGCTGTGGTAACAATGAGTAAATAACACTTAGGGATAACAATCCGGATATCTCAATCAATGAGGATAGACAGTAGCCCGAATGATACAATTCGGACTCACCTTGCATCTCGTCAAATCTCTTGTTCAGGCGATCGAGCTCCTCATCGGAGCTCTTGAGCTTCCGGTTTAGCTCGGCAAGCTCCACTGCGTTGGCAGCCGCCGCCGATGACGAGGCCTACAAAACAACTTATGTGCATTAAAACTCCCGAGCTGTCGGATTCAGACCCTCTGCTAAGAACTCTCCGGAGCTCTTAGAATAATGAGAGACAAAGGGTGCCTTGAGCATCGTTACTAATTTTCAGACATTTGACCCCCGGGTGGGTTTTTCAAACTCACCCAGGGTTCGGGGGCTACTACACTTATAAGGATTGCATAAACTAGGTAAATTAACTTTTTCTGGAAAAAAGAGTATTACGTGGCTCACCTTGAAGCCCGTCAAGAGACCGTTGAAGGCATGTTTCAGTCCGCTATCAACGGACTGAATGCCTTGCAAAACCGCACCCATAAGGGCGTTGTGATCTTCGGCGATGGAGGAGCCGGATAAAGCTTCCTCCATCACGGCCGGCCACCCAGTCATGGGCGGCCCTGGTGGTGACCTGCCAACCCTCCCTCCGGTGGGGGATTGGGCTGGCGGCTCCGGAGGCATAGAGCGCTCCGGAGATGTCCTCGGAGGGGACTGGACCGGACTTCATCCCCCTCTTTAGTTGCCAGGAGATGTTCCTCCTCCTGGTCTTCGGTGGCCGAGGTATTAACCTCAGCCATAACGTCGTCACCCCCGCCGCCGGTGTTCGGCTCAGAAGGAGCCTAGAGCGATAACACCTCCGCGGCCTCCTTCGAGACCTCAGGAGGCATAGGATGTGACGCAGTCCCACTTTCCGCCAGGTCGGCAGGCAGAGACTCCCCGTCTAAGATTTGGTCGGTGGGGAGATCACGTGGTGGGCTGCAAATTGAAAGACGTTCACCCATTTAGCATTAAAAGCTCTATTTAAGTGACCCAGAGGGTCTTCGGATTCATACCTCTGGGCTGGGGGCTTAACCCTTGGGTTCCTTCGGGGAACCTTTTCAAAAGCCTCAGACTCCTTATCGGAGTCCGAGTTATCGTCGGCCAGGACTGCCTTTGTCCGGCATGTCCTCTTCGGGGTAGGAGGAGGTAGGTCCTCCGCGGCGTCCGCTAACGCCACCCTTTTCCTTGTGAGGGGGGAGCCGCACTCCCCTTCGTCCTCGTGCTTTTCTTTGTGAGTGGAAGAGGCATGGGTCTCCTCGGACTTAGAGTCCGGAAGACCCCTTAGACGAAGACCCTCTCGGGCCTCCTTTTTCTCCCCTTTCTTCTTCTTCTCCTTCTTCTCTGGCGCCGAATACGGCGCCACGACGAGCATCTCTGTCAACAGATCCAACCGAGGGTCTTCGGGCCGCGGGGCCGGATAGTCAATTTGCATGGCCTTGCTCAGCCATTTCTGTGAAGATGAGGGAGAAGGGGTTCAGCTCTTTGCCAAAAAACAGAGCCGGAGAATTAAAGCTTTATCATACCTTGGTAGGAGGGGTTTCGGCGTCAAGACCGGTGTCCTCCTCCTCGGCCGGCCAGCTCTTCTGGGGCTTGAATAGAACTTTCCATAGTTTCTCGTGGGTAGTGCGGAAGAATTGACGCACGGTGGCCGGGTCCTCGAGCTGGTAAGCCCACATTGGGGAGGCCCGGTGCTGGCAGGGGAGGAGACGGCGGGGGAGCATGACCTGGATCACGTTGACCAGCTCGATTTTGGCTTCAATCATCGCGGAGATGCGCTTCTGCAGCGATTTTACCTCTGCGTCCGACCCCCAGTCAAGGCCTTTCTTGAGCCACGAGGTTAGCCTCGCGGGGGGTCCGGATCTGAACTCGGCAGGTGCCACCCAGTCCGCGCTCCTTGGTTCGGTGATGTAGAACCATTCCTTTTGCCAGATCTTGATCATGTCGATAAAGGTGCCGTCCGGCCACTCGACACGGGGGAGCTTGCTGATTGCTGCCCCTCCACAATCCGCATGCGCGCCCGCAACTGTCCTCGGCTTGACGTTGAACACTTTGAGCCACAAGCCAAAGTGCGGCTGTATCCGCAGGAAGGCTTCGCAGACGATGATGAACGCCGAGATGTGCATGAAGGAGTTCGGGGGGAGGTCATGGAAATCTAACCCGTAAAAGAACATGAGGCCCCTGACGAAGGGGTGGAGCGGAAAGCCCAGTCCCCGGATGAAATGGGGGACGAACACCACCCTCTCGTCCGGCTTCGGTGTGGGAACCACCTGATTCGCCTCTGGAGTGTGGTGGGCGATGTTGGCGGAGATGTAGCCGGCATGCTTTAGCTCTCGAATGTCGTTGTCGGTGACGGAGGAGGCCTCCCACTTGCCCATGGAGCCTGAACCAGCCATGGCCGAACTCGGAGGGAAGATTGAGGAAGAACTGGATCTGGGCTCTCGGAGCTTGGGAATGTTGAGGAGGCAAAGGGTGCGGATTTGGAGTGTGAATAGGCCTTGGGGGTTTTCTCCCTTTTATGGGGCGCCGTAATACCAAGAGCCTCCCTTTTACTGCGCCGCAGGCCTCGCCACTTCCCAAAACAATCGTGCCGTTATGCGCGTGTGGGATAACCCAGGGCATCAATCATATCCCGTAAGAAACAGGACACGATCTACACGTTGATAAGACGTGCCAATGGAGAAACGGCCTCGAACCGCGAATCAAGTTTTTGTAACCGGCTCAGCGGTCGTGGTAGGCCATGACCCTTCGTCAGAAAGGTTGCCAGGAAATACTGTTCATACTTTGACGGTCGGCCTTCGAGGTTAAGCGACTTATGGCGTCTGGATAACTACATGTTCGGATAACTACATGTCATTGGCGGCCGGACTAGAGCCAGCCGATCATAAAGGGGGAAAAGAACTCACCCCGTAAGCCGAAGACTCTGATCACGCGAAACTGCTAGTGTCATGACCCCTGGCATTGGGGGCTAGTTCGGGGGCTACTGAGGGAGTCCTAGACTAAGGGGTCCTCGGGCCGCCGGCCTATCTCTCATAGGCCGGCTTGGTGGGCCGCTCTCTGATTATCGCAGGAAGGGACGGGATATGCGATGACCCCGTATTCTAGAAGGAAACCTCCGAAGACACGGCGTGCACTCCAAGTCAAGATGAGGGGATCAGCGTCTTTACTTCCGGCTGGAGACTTATCATGTGTAAACCCTAGGTACCCCCGGTGTCTATATAAACCGGGGGGTTTAGATCGTAGAGGGCAGACAAGCTCATCTAGGGTTTTGGCTACTTGATCTCGAGGTAGATCGACTCTGTAATCTTCATACACATCAATACAACCAAGCAGGACATAGGGTTTTACCTCCATAGGAGGGCCCGAACCTGGGTAAACATCGTCTCCTTCGTCCCTTGTTACCCATCGATCCTAAACTCACAGCTCGGGACCCCTACCCGAGATCCGCGGGTATTGACACCGACACTAGGTTTATCAAACCAATAGGAATATCAATCCACAACCGTCTTCAGCGGCTGCACAGAAAAGAGCAAACAACTTGCACCCAACGCAGCAAGAGGGTTGTCAATCCCCTTGATCTCGTTATTTGCAAGCAGATGAAGTGTATAGATAATAGTAGATAATTGTAAATTGCAAAAATAAATAAATAAAATAAAATAAATGGCAGCAAGGTAAAGATAGGATTTGTCAATATATAAGTGAATAGACCTCGGGGGCCATAGTTTTCCCTAGCGTCATCTCTCATGTAGGCAACATACGGTGGGTAAACAAATTACTGTTGGGCAATTGATAGAAAAGCGCATAGTTATGTGATATTCATGGCAATGATCATGTGTATATTGGCATCACATCCATAAGCAAATAGGCCGACTCTTGCCTGCACCTATTACTATTACTCCACCCATCGACCGCTATCCAGCATGCATCTAGAGTATTAAGTAAAACAGAGTAATGCTTGGAGAACATTGACATGATGTAGACAAAGAGAATTCAATTCATATGAACTAGCCCCATCGCTTTATCCTTAGGGGCAACAATACAAAGACGTGTCTTGCCCCCTTCTGTCACTGGGATATAGAGCACCGCCAGATTGAACCCACTACAACGCACCCCTCTCACCGAAGAAATATCAATCTAGGTGGCCAAACTATTTCAAAAGATCAGAGAGATTTACGAAGCTATACTGATCAATGAATTAAGAATCATAATATATAATAGATGTGACTTAAATACTTTTCATGAATAATCTGAACATAACCCCACAATTCATCGGATCCCAACAAACGCACTGTACAAAAGAATTACATCAGATAGATCAAAGCGAAGATGCGATGATCATTGTATTGAAGATCAAGAGAGAGAGAGAGAGAGAGAGATAGACATCTAGGTACTAACTATGGACCCGTAGGTCTGTGGTGAACTACTCACACATCATCACGAGGGCAGCAAGGTTGAGGAAGAGGCCCTCCGTGATCGATCCTCCCTCCGGCAGGGTGCTGGAACAGAGACTTGCGGCGGAGAAAAAAGTGTTTCGGAATGCCCTCTAGGGTTTTTTGAATATATGTGAATTTATAGGCCAGAGAACGGGGGTAGGAGAGCCACCAGGGAGGGACAAGCCATTAGGGCGCACCGACCCCCCCTGGGCATGCCCTGTTGGCTTGTGCCTCCCTCGTGCGGCCTCCGGTATTCTCCCGAAGCTTCCAGGTCTTCTTTTGGTCCAGAAAAAAATCATAAAAAAGTTTCGGGGCAATTGGACTTCATTTGGTACTGTAAACCTGAAAAGTAAAAAAACACGCAGAAAACAAAAACTGTCACTAGGCACTGGGTCAATAGGTTAGTGCTAAAAAATAATATAAATTGGTAAATAAATACTCAAAAAGTATCCTAGAATGATAATATGTCAGCATGGAACAATAAAAAATTATAGATATGTTGGATAGGTATCACTGTCCCTTCGATTGCCATAGACCATGAGCTTGATCGGCTTCTGCTAGATCTGGGAATACGACGCCACCAACGCTAGAGGGAGAAACCAACAATCCTAACCTTTACGAACACCTGACACCGAGGATATCAACACACCAACCCTTGGCTTGATGATGCCCGATGCCACGTGCCGCCGCCGCTAAGGTTAGGCCATCAGATGTGAGCGCAAAGAGTGGTGACGACTGACGATAGAGTGGAGGAGCCACGAGAGGTTTGTCCTTGTAGATTAGTGGTCAGCTTCGTGTTTATCCAATCTATCAGTATATCTTTTTCTAGTTAAGTCAGTTTGTCCTCTCATGTTGCTTTTGGTATGGAGTCATCTATGTTCACAATATACAAATTATTACTTTAATCCTTGATTGTAGAACAAGTATGACCATGTTTCCTTATTTTGGCACCATTATTTACAAAAAGTGTCGTCTTGTTCCATCATCATTTTATAGCAGCCGCTAACAGGTCACTAACAAAGTTTGAGAAGCTTCGGTAAAACAGTATCAGGAAGAACACATCTCGATTGGAAGAACATTTTAACAAAAGATCTGGGTATACGGGCTGCCTAACAAATTTCCCAACCTTTCAAATTAATTTGTTTATGGTACTGCAGACAAATGGACACAACCACAACAAAGAAGTGATATGTTGGGACATTCAATGTGAACCAAATGATGCAGAGACCCTTGTTGAAGATAAGGTTAGAGATGTTGGGGACAACGACCATACAAACCCTCCATTTGCTTGGTTGGGGCAGTACAAGGGTCATGTGAAAGGTGCCACTATCATAAGAGAAGCGGTGACATCTCAAGATCTTTGGAAATGCCATTCTTTCTTCGGCATGGATGGTTCTCACAATGATATCAACATGCTTTAGCGTTCACCAGTGTTCGCAAGGCTTGCAGAAGGCCGCTCTCTGGTGGTAAACTTTGAGGTCAATGGCCACCATTACACAAAGGATACTACCTAGCTGATGGTATCTGTTCTCAATGGTCAACTCTTGTGAAGATAATACCCAACCCGCAAGGAAAGAAGAGACAAAGATTTGCCCAAATGCAGGAGAGTGTTAGGAAGGATGTGGAGCATGCTTTTGGTGTGCTTCAATCTCTATGGGGCATCGTTCGGAACCCTACATTGACATGGGGCACCACCAAGCTTTGGGAGGTGATGACTACTTGTGTGATCATGCACAACATGACCGTGGATGATGAGCGGGATGACAACATTTATGGACAAGTTTGACTTTCAGGGTGAAAATGTTGTGCCCGAGCACCAAGAACCGGCAACGTTTCAACAGTTTGCCAAATTCCATCATGAAATGCGTGATTGGCATACTCACATGTAGCTCCAAGATGACTTGGTTGAGCACATGTGGACTCACATTGGCAACCAGTAGATGCTTCTATTCATTTTATTTCTATGCGTTGAAGACAATTTCGATTGGGTTGTAAAACTATTTGATTGTATTTTTTCTAGATGTGGAACTATTTTATTTGTAAGACTATTTACAATGGGTCATTCATTTGGTTGTGAGGAAAATCTATTTCATGTATGCATAGAACCACTAGACGGCCGTGGCGGACGAGATGCATCCGATTCGTTGGGCGCACGGCCAACGCAAACTGAAAAATGGCCGGACGCCGCCCCACTGCCCTACCCAAACAGACCAAATCTGGACAAAACAGACATTTCATTTGGGGACGTGCGTTGGAGTTGGCCTAATCCGACCCTATACCTCCGCAGACTATTCATGTATCGGTCTTTAAAAGACCTCATTTGTAACCACAATCCCTACTTTCAAAACACCAAACATATGCACGTCGATCGCGGCCAAATAATTTTTAGTGCACACAAATACAAATTATTCATACTTAAGAATATATAATCAACTCATATTGTAATCCTAAAAATTGTTCATAATGCATAATTGAAACATTAAAGACAAAGTTTACTGACTTACCACATGGATTCACATATGTTCCACAAGATCATTGAGAAGTTGCATACAGACATGTTGATCTCGTAGTTGTCGATGCATCTCTAGAAAGTTAACAATATTATCTCCCCTGTTGTTCCGAAAGGCGGACTTGAACACCAGGCTTCTTAAAATCATGTGTGTGGGCTGCCCCTCGCCCTCATCCTTGGAAATCATATTGTGCAAGATCATGCATCATGTCATGATCTGCCAAAGTGTCTCTGCTCCACAAACAATACCCGAATGAGCTCGGAGATCTCCGAATGCCCTCTCCACAGCGGAGCTTCCCCATTACAAAGTCTCTTCAACAAAGGAAATCGTTGGTGCACATTGATGTCATTGTTAGAATTAGGTGTGCCAAAAAAAGCATGCCACATCCACAAGTCCGTCGATGCCACTTCTTCAAGCATGATGGCGGCTTCATTGACGTGACCTTGGTATTGCCCGCGCAAACCTGTTGGGCAGTTCTTCTGTTGCCAGTGCATGCAATCAACTGAACCCAACATTCTCGGTAATCCTCTTGGTGCTATGATTGCCAACATTTTTCTGTGTCCTCCATAGTTGGATCTCTTAGGTACTCTGGTCCAAGCACCTTTGTCATAGTGCATGCAAATTGCACCTTATTGTTAAAAACTATGGAATAACTCTCCATACCTTTATGGAACCCTTGAAGTTCAGTACGTGCTTCTCCACCTTCTCCATTTCCTCTTGGATACCCATCATCATCATTTCAGCATCTTCGTCGTTCAAATCCGAAAAATTAATGAACTCGTTGAATATGAGTTCGTCAAGGTCCGTGTCTCCATAGACATCATTCCACGACGAATCTATAAGTGACCTAGAAATGGACAAAAGTATAAAAACCTGCTCGGACATTTCATCGAGCACATAGACTACGAGGTGTATATTCGAAGGATTTGTACATACCGGGGCGGTATCTGGTGGCTGTGACCTTGATCGGTTGCGGTATGGTCGGTATCGATGTGGGTTGGGGCCTCTGGTGGCGAAGTTGCGGGTTGGGGACAACAATCGAGCAATGATGGCAGCGAAACTATGGTGGAGGATGTGCGGACGATGAAGAAAAGAGAAGAGGAACATTGTTGGCCCTAGCGTTCAGTCCTACGTGGTGGGCGCGTATGAGCGTACCCATATCCGGCTCAGATATGGGTCGGGTATGGGGAGCGCCGGTTAGCCCAAATGTTTGAGACGAATTTGCCAAGTCTGGTTGGGTGGCTATTTTCTATCCAGGTAGTGACCGGGCAGGCCGCTCAGACATTTGGGGCGGATATGAGAGCTCCGGTTGTAGATGCTCTAAAGGAATGAGCTATGGTGACAACACCTTGGTGCCTCCTCAGCCCAACCATATCAGCAAGTGAAGTTGAGACCACTATCAATTTTAAGATTTTCCCAATGCACTACTAGCCTCATCGGACCCTCTAGTTAGCTTTGTTAATTTTTCTCCATGAAACATTCTCCTCTAATCCTCCCCCCCGAAGGCTTCATTCCTCAAATCTTCATACAACCATTGTCAAGGCCGCACCATCTTTGATCAAATACCCGTAGCTTGAAGAAGAGGCACCTCCCTCTGTGAGGCATCTGAACCTAGTTGCCCTGCAGGGTAGCAGGTTTGGGGCTACCCGTTGGCCATGCCTTAATGGTGCAACTCTGAGTCGGGCTTTTTGTGCAATGTGGCCGGGCCATTGTCCCATATAATTGGCCCGTCGCGAGCCTACCTTGAATCTTTTTTCTCCCCTACAAATTTCATGTCCAATTTATTTTCTTTTTGTTTCGATAAAGGGTGTTTCTATTGACCCGTAATGCATCACACAATAGATCTCTGCACAACTAAGATGTGCATAACCGACAGTAACACATAAAAGACACACCTGCAAATAGCAAAGTCATACATGATGGAACCTATGTCTGGTGGAGAAAAAGAGGAAGAAAAAAGCCTCCAAGTGATCGATGGAATACAACAACCATCATCGATACCAACCATCTCATGACAACACAAGGAATGATAAATATTCTCCCACAATAGCGCCTTTAGGAAGGGTATGCTGCGTAAGCGCGTGTAGTCGTTGGATCCAACCACCAAGGCCGGATCATGAGTTTTCACCCTGAATATTAAGTCCAAGAAAACTCCATGCAATGCCTTCAACAAGGTACGGCCCAAAAAACATCACAACATGTACAACCGACTAGGGTCAGACCTAGAGTTTTCACCCCCAGAGCTCGAGACTGATACTCAAGCACCACAAAATCAAAGTCATCATATGTTCGTCTTCTAGTTTTTGTGATGCTAGCATAGGAGGAAAGTTACTGACACTGCCAAAATCCTAATTCATGACGCTTTGGTGGCCTGCACCATCCTCACAAGTGGCAGTCGATGGAAAATCTGGATCACACAACACAACCACGCGCTAACTCGTGTTGTGCCATCCACACCACCAACACGCAGATCCATGGGATCCCGTCCTCCGGCACATAACCTATAGATCATTACACACCCAATTGTATATCATTTAGTCCGTCACATGGCTTCTGCAGCGCTCTACGACCACGATGACATGGCATCGTAGCTGCCTCTTCGATTGCCGTAGACCACGAGCTTGATTGGCTTCTGCTAGAGGGAGAAACCAACAATCCTAACCTTCACGAACACATGACACCGAGGACATCAACACACCAACCGCTGGCTTGCGATGCCCGATGCCACGTGCCACCGCCGCTAAGGCTAGGCCATCGAATCTGAGCGACAAGAGTGGTGACGACTGACTATAGAGTGGAGCAGCCACATGAGGTTTGTCCTTGTAGATTAGTGGTCAGCTTCTTGTTTACCAATCTATCAGTATATCTTTTTCTGGTTCAGTCAGTTTGTCCTCTCATGCTGCTTTTGGTCTGGAGTCATCTATGTTCACAATATACAAATTATTAGTTTAATTCTTGATTGTAGAACAAGTACGCCCATGTTTCCTTATTTTGGCACCATTATTTACAAAAAGGTCGTCTTGTTCCATCATCATTTTACAGCAGCCGCTGACAAGCCACTAACAAAGTTTGAGAAGCTTCGGGAACACAGTATCAGGAAGAATACATCTCGACTGGAAGAACATTTTAACGAAAGATCTAGGTATACGGGATGCGTAACAAATTTCCCAGCCTTTTCAAATTAACTAGTTTATGTTCCTGGAGACAAATGGACAGAACCACAAAAAAGAAGTGTTATATTGGGACATTGAATGTGAACAAAATGATGCAGAGCTGACCCTTGTTGAAGATAAGGTTAGAGATGTTGAGGAAAATGCCCATACAAACTCTTTCATCTATGGCATTTCAGACCACACTCGTTTGCTTGTTGACTCCGGGGAGGCGACCCATTTGGGAAACAAGAATATTTTCTTTTTTGAACTAGCATGAGAGAGAAGGCTTTACTGATCTAATAGCCCGGGAGTGGGCTAAGGACACAGGAGGAAGGTCTAATGTCGAGCGTTGGCAAAAATAAAATTAGGCATTTGCGGCAGTTCCGGAGGCGATGGGCAAAAAATGTAAGTGGAATATATAAGGTTGAAAAAGAGAGGCTTCTCAATCTTATCAATGAGTTGGATGTCAAGGCTGAATCCAACCTACTAGATGCGACATAGTGGGCATCTAAGAAGGAAGCCGAGGGTAAACTACAAGCACTACTCAGGGAAAAAGAGATGAGATGGGCGCTCAGAGCGAAAGTTAGGCAGGTCGTCCAAGGGGATGATAATACACAATTTTTGCATTTGATCGCAAATGGAAAACACAGAAAGAAGAAGATATACCAACTTGAACATGACGAGGGTACAATTATAGGCCATGAAAACCTAAAATTGTACATCTCTAATTATTATAAACAACATTATGGAGCTCCAGAGCACATTTTTGTGCCTCTCGATGAGCAGAGGGTGGATGACATATCTCGACTCAGGATAGACGAGAATGAGGTGTTATCCATGCCTTTTACTGATAAAGAGGTGTTCGAGACTATATCACAAATGAAGAATAATAAGTCACCGGGTCCGGATTGATTCCCAGCTGAGTTTTATAAGAAGTCCTGGCATATTATTAAGGGTGACCTCTTACCCATGTTCCATGATTTGTTTAATGGGCAACTTCAGCTATTCCACCTAAACTTTGGGACAATAACATTGTTGCCAAAAAAGGCGGAGGCGGTACGCATTGAGTAGTTCAGACTTATATGTCTGCTTAATGTGAGCTTTAAGATTTTTATAGAAGTTGGCACAAACCGATTGACACGGATTGCACATACTGTGGTGCAACCGACCCAGACAACTTTCATGCCAGGTAGACACATACTCGAGGGAGTAGTGCTCCTCCATGAAACAGTTCACGAGATTCACTGCAAGAAACTAGATGGAGTGTTTTTTAAGGTGGATTTCGAAAAAGCATATGATAAAGTTAAATGGCCATTCATCCAGCAAGCCTTACGTATGAAGGGATTCGATGATTCATGAAGGAAGCAAGTCGATTCGTTTGTACAAAAGGCAGCATCAGAATCAAAGTGAATGATGATATAGATCATTACTTTCAGACGCAAAAGGGTCTCAGGTAGGGAGACCCGATGCCACCTATTTTGTTCAACATAGTCACAGACATGTTGGCAACACTAATAGGTAGAGCTAAGGAGGAAGGACAAGTCGGAGGTCTATTGCCGCATCTTGTGGATGGTGGAGTGTCCATCCTACAATATGCGGATGATACAATCATATTCATGGAACATGACATGGCCAAGGCTAGAATTATGAAGCTTGTATTATGCTTATTTGAAAAATTGTCGGGATTGAAGATTAATTTTAATAAGAGCGAAGTGTTCTGCTGTGGGAGAGCCAAAGATGAACAAGATGCTTACCGACAATTGTTTGGTTGTGAATTGGGTAACCTACCGTTTAGTTATCTAGGTATACCAATTCACCATCACAAACTTTTTAACAAAGAATGGAAGTGTATTGAAGATCGATTTAAAAAACAACTAAGCTGTTAGAAGGGTAAACTTATGTCATACGAAAGGCGGCTGGTACTGATAAACTCAGTACTCACGAGTATGCCAATGTTCCTCCTATCTTTCTTTGAAATATCGGTGGGGGTACGAAAATGATTAGATTTCTATGGATCAAGATTCTTTTGACAAAGCGATGAAAATAAGAGAAAATACAGATTTACTAAATGGGATATATTTTGTCGTCCTGTAACACCCCATTACGCCTGGAGGGATCTAGACTGGCCCCATAGACCAACACTAGTCTTTCCTGCGCACTTTGTCCTCACTCATGCGCACCCGGGACCAACTTCCCGGTCGGTCACCCATCCTAGAATTGCTCCAAGCCAAGCACGCTTTGACTTTGGAGTTCTTTTCGAGTGGTCTTCCGGAAAAGAAGGAATTCCTTGTTGATATGAATAGTCTATCATTACTGTTAAGCCAGGCTCTCACATACACCCCCACTCAAAGGAACCGACATCCTCGTCGGCCCATCAGGAACGTTCCCTCTTGGCACACGTATGCGCGTCCAATCCGGCACATGTGCCATGCCGTGTGCCACAATGGGCCACACGCGTCATGCGCCACATGCCCACGCACCTGACCCGCGCATGCCCGTGTAACCGCAAGGGTCGGCTCTGATACCAATTGTAACACCCCGTTACGCCTGGCAGGATCTAGACTGCCCCCACAGACCAACACTATTCTTTCCAGCGCACTTTGTCCTCACTCGTGCGCACCCGGGACCAACTTCCCGGTCGGTCACCCATCCCAGAATTTCTCCAAGCCAAGCACACTTTAACTTTGGAGTTCATTTCGAGTGGGCTCCCGGAAAAGAAGGAATTCCTTGTTGATATGAGTAGTCTATCATTCTTGTTAAGCCAGACTCTCACATGTCCCAAGGACCAGGGGGGCTAGGTATTGAGAATTTAGAGGTAAAGAACATATGCCTACTGAGCAAGTGGTTATTTAGGCTTTCTGTTGAGACTGAAGGTATGTGGGTGCAGTTACTAAGGAACAAATACCTACATTCTAAAACATTGGCGCAGGTTACCGTTATACCAAAAGATTCACTTGGAAGGGGCCGATGAAAGTGGAAGCAACTTTCTTCCATAGAACAAAATTCATCATTGGGAACGGTCAGTCTACTAGATTCTGAAAGGATACGTGGCTAGGGGAGACACCGCTGGCTATACAATATTTGTCTTTGTACAATACTGTGCAACGTAAGGACGCATATGTTGCCACAGTATTACAGTGGTACCTCTAAATATTCAGTTCCGTAGGTCAGTAGTAGGAGACTGATGGAATGATTGGCTTCATCTTGTCAGGAGGTTGATGGACGTCCATTTATCTGATGAGGCAGACTCCATTCACTGGAACCTCGCGATGAACGGACAGTTCTCAGTGAAATCCATGCACATTGATTTAATCAACTATGGTCCAATTCCGAGATCGACGCATATTTGGAAAATCAAAGTGCCCTTAAGAATCAAAGTCTTTATGTGGTTTGTTCACATAGAGGTGATTCTTACTAAGGACAATTTGGCAAAGCGTGGTTGGGTGGGCAGCCAACGATGTTGCTTTTGTGATCATAATGAATCGAAACACCTCTTTCTCGAGTGCCCGATGGCTACATTATTATGGCGCTCAGTTCATATAGCTTTTAACATCACTCCTCCAAATAGTATTCAGACGTTATTTGGGACGTGGCTAAATGAGGTTGACTCAACTATTGCGACACACATTCGGATAGGAGTATGTGCGCTACTTTGGACTATATGGAACTGTAGGAATGATATGGTTTTTAACAGACAAACTCGGATTAATTTTTTGCAGGTAATTTATAGGGCCACTACTTGGATCCGTACATGGTCGCTACTCACTCCTGCAGATGCCAGGGAGCTTTTGGTTACTGGGTCTACCCGATGGGAGATGGTAGCTCAGGATCTCTGCAACCGGTTTGGATGGCGGTCCAACAATAGATTAGGTGTTTAGTCATCTTAACCTATTGTTACCGGTTGTGGCGCGTTACACTTTTTTTGTTTGCATTTATTTTCATTTCAGCTTGAACTGAGCTTGTACTCGCACTCGGAGATTGTTCGTTTATTCGCTTAATAATATGGCCGTATGCATGTAGAGGCCGGGTTTTTTTCCTCCTTTTCAAAAGAAATCCAAGAGAAAACAGGCTAGAGCGGTGAGTAGGCATACTTTTTTTTTCTGTAAACACTTCTTTAAATTGTGTGATTGTCTTTTATTATCCGACCACTGTATATTGCGTCCAAATGTATCTATATTTCGGAATTCTGCCATACCTAAATAGTGAACCGAACGTTTGTACATGTCATAACCTAGATATATGATTTTTGCAGGGAAAATTAGAATTCCCAAATGCTGACCTGAGGGCAGGGCCGGTGGCCAATAAATAAGATATTGGACATATCAAAATGCAAGTTGAAGAATCTGAAGCGGCCAATAAAACTAGTGCAGAGCCGCCCTATGCAAACGGTTTAAACCCCTTTTGCTGACATAGCTATGAATGGTCGTCTTGCTAAGGTGGGCGATAGGGGGGTGGGGCCGTGTCCATCGTACACGACCTACATGTAGAAGACGTTGAGGCCAGACATGGTAAATTCATATCGACCCAAATGTAGAAGACGTTGAGGCCAGACATGGTAAATTCATATCGACCCAAATGTAGAAGACGTTGAGGCCAAACATGGTAAATTCATAATAGTCGTCCACGGGTCAAACGTGTATCCCTTCTAGAAGACGTTGGAGAAGTCGACTTGGTCCTAGGTGTTAAATTATCTTATAATGGTTTTGCAGTACTTGTATATGTTATGTACTCTGCTTGTTGACTTCGATTTTGTGTGCATCACAATGACGAAGGGGCTAGGGATTTCAACCTCCTTTTCGGAAAAATAAAATCCCAAGTCTAAATGTATAATGATCACATAAATGGTCCATCTCTGTTTCTATATTGACTTACATTATTTATGCAACAAAGAGTGATACAGAATTAATTCACTGTCGGTCTGATTGCATAGAAGATAAATAGTGCAGTAAAGAGCCAATCATAGTAGATCAAGTGCGTGCCTGATATAATGTGCCCTTTCTCCCTTAGCATGTTTATTACTCCCTTTGTAAAGAAATATAAGAGTGTTTAGATCACTAAAGTAGTACTAATCTAAACAATCTTATATTTCTGTACGGAGGGAGTAATTATTATGGCATAGCTATCTGAATATCATGGCAGTGACTCTCAGCCAAGCCATCAAACTTGTGCAACAGGGCGGAACCCATGCATAATTGCAGCAGACCACACTTTCTCCAGGTCCAGCACTGCATCTCCGCACTCATCTTCGCTCCATCCCTCCAAGGCATGAACGATTCCGGCGACTCGCCACGCGCTCATGACCCTTCTTGGCAGCCAATTCTGAAAACAACAAAAGTTGGCAAATACTAGATGATGCACTAAGGCTCTTCCAAAGTTAATTACAGCTTAGCGCGACCATATTTACCTCGCATGAGTGCACGTTTTGCATCGATTCAGGCACACCCATTGCAGGAGTCATGGCATAGGTGCAGCACTTATCCTCTCGCGCCATCTTTGGCGGGAACTGTGAGAATGGGATGAACTTTGTTCCTTGCTGTGCCCTCAGCTGTTCAGCAGCATCCAGACCTTCTCCAATGAGCCACACCTGGAAACGTTGAGGCCAACCAGTGACGCGGCTTGTTAATTAGCCATTATGCATTATGCTATCCTAAATGAAGCCAGTTGTTTTTAATTCTCCTTGTTACCTCTGCAGTGCTAGTTGTTGATAATACAAGATTGCCGGCTTCATTTTCTGGTATACATGGCTTAAGGAGATGGTACTCCTGCTTGTTTGTCATTATGACCTGCCCAAGACGATTGGCTTGTTACAATTTATAGTACAGAAAATCCATTTCCACTTATGTGTATGATTGAATTTGATTTGGAGCAGATGTGGGTAGCTGGTCCTTACTTTGACATTTTTCTTGCATAGTGCTGCAGCAACACTACGTGCCACCTTGGAAATCTTTCCGGCAAGGATAACTCGATTTGTGCGCTGGGGAATGGTGTGGATGACCACCGCAGCAGCTAGGCCAGTGCCATCCACAAGGCTTACCCCCAACTTTGGGTATTTCTGCAGGTAGAGTTCTCCACTTTCATTGAGGCTATCGGCCTGATGTTCAAGATGTTGTTGTCAGTTACAAGCTGTGCTGTTACAGGAGATCTGAACAGAGCCACTCATCTGAACGACGAAAGAAACGGCATACCTGATTCAGAAGTCCAAGGCTAACAACTTTAGCTCCTTTCTTACCAGCTTCAAATATCGCCTTCTCAATCAGGTCATTGATTGCTTCCTTCTCCTTCTTCAGTCCATACTGCAACAACGAAAAGGTTATAATTTTTCTCAGTTAATATATTTACCAGCCGTCTTCTTGAATAAAATTCAAGCATGATATTCTTACGTGGAAACTGTATCTTGGTATGGCCCATGACTGCATCCGGAGCTTCTTCATGGAGTTCCTCTCGACCGTGAACCAAGAACCGTATGCCCATGTCAGCACCATGGACAGCCATGACACGGGCCACATGATCCGCAGCTGCCACATGGAAGTGTACGGCTTGGAGGCATACTGGGCGAACCCGGTCCTCATATGGTAGATGGACTGCAGGCCGGTGAGATGCGTAAGGTGAACCACATCTATTTCTTTCTCCTTGCCCTTGAGTGAGTTTTCATACAGCGTGTCCGACGATTTGTCCGTGGTGTTGTATAGGTAGTCATAGAACGGCATGAAAAGAGAGTAGTTTGTCCGGAACTGCGTGTGGTGGAGAGAATGAAACCTGGAAGCAACAGTGCAGATCACACACTGAGAAAGATTGAATCATGAAAACAAAAGCTTAACTTTACAGAGCAAAATCTACAGTAACTGAACTTTCCCTCTGCTTTGTAGGATCAAGGAGAGCTGAGTTGTTTGCAGAAGCAGAGGGCAACACTTACGATGGCGTGTACATGAGGTACTTGAGAGGGGGGATCCATTTGAAGAGCCGGTTAGGCACCAGCTCGAAGTTGCAGTGGCCCATGTTGTTCATGAAGTCGATGTAGATCACATACATCTCGAACGTGAGTATGGAGGCGGTTCCGGTCAGTGCGCAGGTGATCATCGGGAGCGAGAACAGCAGCTGATAGGCCAGTAGCTCGGCAAACGGATGGATTACGGCTGCATGAATGAACATAGCATGATGATGGCTCGTTAGGTGTACTTGTTCAGAAAGAGATACGAGTATAGTTACTATAGTATGATGGCTAGTTGTGTCTTTCGGTACGGATACCGTTGGTAGCCGCCCCTGCTGTGTGCCGGAGCTGTTGGTGGGTCACACTCTGAATGTTCCAACCATATCGAAAGAATAGGTACTTACGGGTTGAGAGCTTTGAATAAGGTTAATGGTTACCGGTACTCAAATTAATTAAGCATGTTAAGCGGGGATCACGTCATACGGAAGGATGTTAAGTGAGGGTGCCTTAGAGCATCTCCAACAGACGTGCGGTAGTGCGACGCAATAAAAAAATTTACAGTGCGGAAATAGTGTTTTTGTGCGCGGAGCGACGAAGAGGTTGTACAGATGCACAAAAACACGGCGCCCAATCCGTCGGCCCCACCTGCAGCAACCAGCGCGCACAATCCGGCGTCCTAGATTTACAGCACGGGAGCCCGCGCGTCCAAGATTTGCAGCGGGCGCTAGTGTTTTTTTGCGCGCTTTATTTTACAACGTCTGCTCTGAAGCGCTGCGTTTTTTCTCTGGCGCAAAAAACACTGGTATTTAGAGTGTGAGGTCTTTTTTGAACGCTTGTTGGAGATGCTCTTACATGTGATGGGCTCGGTGACGATGGATGCGTGGTGGTGCGAGTGGTAGCGGCTGTAGAGGAAGTGGTGGTGCAGCGCGCGGTGGAACCAGTAGTAGAGGAACTCGACCGGGCCGGCGTGCAGCAGCAGCAGCAGCACCGCGCCGTCCGTCCTCCACCATGGCAGGTTCTGCCCGCCCGGCATGTACACCGCGCCCAGGAGCAGCAGGATGGCGCTCAGGATGATCTGGTCGTCCCTGCCATGCGCATTACACACATAATATAAACACATGCAACGTCAGTTTACTAGAGCATGTAGCTGGGTGCGTGCGTGCGTGCGTGCGTACCAGTTGCGCTCGCGGTCGACCTGGTCGAACTCGATGCCGCGGTCGACGATCTGCCGCTTCCCGCGCGCGTTGTAGAGGCGGGACACGGTGATCCATACCTGGTCGTGGAGCGCCCGGAGCAGCATCGACGGGAGGATGGCGACGTAGCCCAGGTCCAGCTCCCTCCACCCCTTGGTCGCCGCGAGGTGGCACCCGTGCACCACCCACGGCGCCAGCACAAGATACTGCATATGCATATGCATACATTCGCCATCTCATCTATATGCATGTTGGAGGATTGCTCGCGATCGAGGTGGTGCAAATTCGTAGGTAGTACGTACCTTGAAGCTGCCGAGCCTCTTCCATGGCCACTCGCTGAGGATGCCGGGGTTCGTAGCCATTGCAAAGCTCTTTGCCAGTTGGTACCTGTGGGCTGTGGCGACGAGATGACCCCTGTATCCACTCGATTTATAGGCCCGTTGGCGTTATGTGGGTGGATGCAAAACGGGTGGTATAACATCCTACGTTGGTGTCAACATAACTGCACTTGAATGGGTTGGCGACGACGGGCATCCACAAACTGGTCCAAACTCCAAACCCTCTGCTTGATTTTTTCCTATTAGGGCTAGCCTCTGCTTGATATATATTTCCCTCTCAGGGGTAGCCTCTGATTTAATGAGAGCGGTGTGCTCCGTTCCAATACAAATTATCGTCACAATGTGCCCACAAAATCGTTGGCACAGGTATATGGACTAACGCTACAAATGGGGACGTTTATTCTTTCAATTTAGCTATATGTAAGGGGTCCGATTATGTTACATCTAGATGTAAGATAATACCTCATATCTAACAGACAAACAGTTACACGAATCAGTATTAGAAAACAATTTGCATGAATCTTATTAGCAATCAATCATGTAGTTGGAGACTTAGATGTAAAATAATATATTACATCTAAATGTGAAATAGCAATCCCGATATGTAAGTTGCCTCGAAAATAATTTTGGGTCAGTCGATTTGTAGGCCGTTGATTTCTGCTTTGAGATTTCTGTACCATTTTTTTCCTGGGCTGGTGTGTATTGTTTTGTGCTGCTTTTTTTTTACTAACCGCATATTTGGGTCAGTTAATTCTTTAACAGACCAAAGCCAATTCATGTGCGCTATAGCCTTCCTCTTTCTCCTTTTCTTCTTCTGTTTATATGTGTTTTTTGCTTTTATTTATTTATTTATTTCTTTATTCGTTGGTGTTAATGTTTTGTGTGTGGGTATTTTTGAAATGTTTGGTGAGTGTAAATATATACGCACAAATAGTATAAAATATGTGCAAAATTTTATTATTATATGGTTAATCTTTGACATTACAAAAAGTGCAATTTCGGTGCAATGTTGTGTGCAAGTTTTTTTGTTTCACTATTATATTATTTTTGCATATTAAGAAAACATATTTTTTGAGTATATTGTGTGTAAATTTTGTCATTATGTCCTTTTGTTGTTTTCACTCTTTTTTTTCTTAAAGGATAATACCAATGTCACTAATTCATTCATTCTTAGAAAATGTATTTTTTTTTCTTTTGTGTGTGCAAGTATACATGCACGTACTAAATAATATATGTTTATATTACAGTAGAATGCGAAAATTGCACGACAATATGCTTATTATTTGCATACTTCAAAAAGTGCAATTTTAGTGCAAAGTTGTGTGCAAGGTTTTAAAGAGTTTTTTTATTTTCTTTCTTCTTAAAAGTTTTCATTGTTTGTTAGGAAACTTCATTATTGATTATGCTTTAGTTTTTTAGAGGTTAATACCAATGCCACTAATTCATTCTTTCTTAGAAAACTTCATTTATTTATTATGTTTTGGTCTTTATTTATTTGTTTTAGTTTTCATTCCACTTTTTTATTTTATAAGGATAATACCGATATCACTATTCAATTACTTTGTAGAAAATACTTTTTTCAATATTTTGGCTATTACTATATGCTTACTGTTGCCTAATATAAACATACAATTTATGTGTAAATTATTTGCAATTTTTTCATTATTTATTTTAGTATTTTAATTTTCTTTTTCTTAAAGGTTAATACCGATGCCACTAATTCATTCATTCTTAGAATTTTTTACCTAAATTCCACTCCCATATGTTTATTATTGCATACAGAAATAATTCGCTACCCATGGTGGTAGCTACACACGTCCCCAATTTGTATCTCTAATTAATTTGGCAATTATCGAACTGTTGTTTTGCGTTGGCCATGAATTGTTGTGGGCTTCTATTGGTTTGGGCTATTTTTCACAAAACCGACCGATTCTTAGTCTGGGTGAGTCAATTTTGTTTGTCCGTTTGATTTGATCTAATAAGCAACTGACCCATAATTTATTTTAAGTCGCTAGCTGCTAGCCAGTTGATGGTGTCCTCGATAAGGGGAAACTAACCACATCGTCCTCCGCTAATGGGCTGGACTGAGGACCCCCAAACTGTCAACCAAGTGGACCACATTTGTCAGGCCCAACGACATACTTGATACTTGTGATCTATGTTGGATTTTCCGTGAAGAGGAACGGGTAATTGCACCAGAATACGGATAAGTATTTCCCTCAGTTAAGAACCAAAGTTTATCGAACCAATAGGAATATCGACCAACAACCGTCTTCAGCGGCTGCACACAAATGAGCAAACACTTGCACCCAACGCGGCAAGAGGGTTGTCAATCCCCTTGATCTCGTTATTTGCAAGCAAGTGAAGTGGGTAGATGATGGTAGATAATTGTAAATTGCAAAATAAAATAAAAGGTAAATAATGGCAGCAAGGTAATGAAAGTGTTTCTAAATATATAAGTGAATAGACCCGGGGGCCATAGGTTTCCCTAGCGGCATCTCTCATGTAGGCAACATACGGTGGGTAAACAAATTATTGTTGGGCAATTGATAGAAAAGCGCATAGTTATGTGATATTCACGGCAATGATCATGTATATATAGGCATCACGTCCGTAAGCAAATAGGCTGACTCCTGCCAGCACCTATTACTATTACTCCATCCATCGACCGCTATCCAGCATGCATCTAGAGTATTAAGTAAAATAGAGTAATGCTTGGAGAACATTGAAATGATGTAGACAAAGAGAACTCAATTAATATGAACTAACCCCATCGTTTTATCCTTAGTGGCAACAATACAAAGATGTGTCTTGTCCCTTTCTGTCACTGGGATATAGAGCACCACCAGATTGAACCCACTACAACGCACCCCTCTCACTGAAGAAATATCAATTTAGTTGGCCAAACTATTTCAATAGATCGGAGAGATTTACGAAGCTATAATGGTCATGCAAATAAGAATTATAATATTCATAGGTGACTCAAATACTTTTCATGAATAATCTAAACATAAACCCGCAATTCATCGGATCCGAACAAACGCACCGTACAAAAGAATTACATCGGATAGATCAAAGCGAAGATGCGATGATCATAATATTGAAGATCAAAAGAGAGAGAGAGATAGCCTTCTAGGTACTAACTACGGACCCGTAGGTCTGTGATGAACTACTCACACATCATCATGAGGGCAGCAAGGTTGATGAAGAGGCCCTCCGTGATCGACCCCCCCTCCGACAGGGTGCCAGAACGGAGCTCCAGATGGGATCACGGCGGAACAGAGACTTGCGGCGGCAGAAAAAGTGTTTCGGGATGCCCTCTAAGGTTTTTGGAATATATGTGAATTTATAGGCCAGAGAACGGGGGTAGGAGGGCCACCAGGGAGGGACAAGCCATCAGGGCGCGCTGACCCCCCTGGGCGCTCCCTGTTGGCTAGTGCCTCCCTCGTATGGCCTCCGGTCTTCTCTCGAAGCTTCCAGGTTTTCTTTTGGTCCAGAAAAAATCATAAAAAAGTTTCAGGGCGATTGGACTTCGTTTGGTACTGTAAACGTGAAAAGTAAAAAACACACAGAAAACAACAACTGGCACTGGGCACTGGGTCAATAGGTTAGTGCTCAAAAATATTATAAATTGGTAAATTAATACTCAAAAAGTATCCTAGAATGATAATATAATAGCATGGAACAATCAAAAATTATAGATACGTTGGAGACGTATCAACATCCCCAAGCTTAATTCCTGCTCGTCTGCGAGTGGGTAAAATGATAAAATCAGAATTTTTGATGTCACGTGCTACCCAATATGTAATCTTTTTCATGTATGCTCATTGAGAAATGATGAATTAACAAACATCAATATAGTAATATTTATAAGAACAAGCAACATAATCATCAATCTTTCAAAGTATACGATCCTAAAAGAATGTTTACCCCCATTCATATTATCATATTAGCAAGGCATGGCTCCGTATTCACCACATTAATAGATATGTCAAGCACCACAGTGTCCAAGTCAGGCAATTGGATCGTACTTTTTCAATGTGCATCAACTTTTTATTCTTCACGCAATACATGAGCGTGAACCATGGACATAGCATAAAGGTGGAATAAAATATGGTGATAGATATCAAAGGGGTAAAAAGTGGAGAAGAAAGTCTCGCATCAACTAGGCGTATCAACGGGCTATGGAAATGCTCATCGATAGATGTCAATGCAAGGAGTAGGGAATGCCATGCAAATGATGCACTAGAGCTATAAGTGTATGAAATCTCAACTGAAGCTAAGTGGGGTGTGCATCCAACTTACTTGCTCATGAAGACCTCGGGCATTTGAGGAAGCCCGTCATCGGAATATACAAGCCAAGTTTCTACTAATGAAAAATAATTCCCACTAGCATATGAAAATGACATAAAATGAGACTCTCTATATGAAGAACACGGTGCCACTTGGAGGCACAAGTGTGGTAAAGGATAGTAGCAAAGTCCCTTCGCTCTTTTTCTCTCTTTTTCATTTTTATTTATTTATTTATGGTGGGCTCATTTGGCCTCCCCCATTTTTATTTCCTCACTGGGAGAATGCTCTAATAATGATGATCATCACACTTTTATTTACTTACAACTCAATATGAAAACTCGATATGAAGAACTATGAAACAAATATGACTCAACATGAATGCCTCTGGTAGTGTACCAGGATGTGCAATGATCTAGCGTGACATGTATCAAAAATATGATGAACGATGGCTTTGCCACAAATAATATGTCAGCTTTGTATGATCACGCAAAGCAATATGATGTTGAATGAACTAGTCATATGATGTAACGGTGGATTTTGCATGGCAATATATCTCGGAATGGCTATGGAAATGCCATAATAGGTAGATATGGTGGTTGTTTTGAGGAAGATATAAGGAGGCTTATGTGTGACAGAGTCTATCATGTCACGGGGTTTGGATGCACCGGCGAAGTTAGCACCGATCCTCGAGGTGAGAATGGGCAATGCACGGTACTGTAGAGTCTAGCAAAATATGAGGTGGTGAGATTGCGTATGTCCACAGGTTCACATTAGTCATAAAGAACTCATATACTTATTGCAAAGTTTTATTAGTTTTATCACAAATCAAAGCACAACTTGCATGCTCCGAGGGAGGAGGTTGGGAGGAGTTAACCATCGTGCACCTCCGACCCGAAACAACACTAGGATTTTAATGAGGAATAGAAATGCTCACACATCCCCACCATGCCTTTTTAATATTTAGACAAACGGGAAATTAACACCTCTTAATACCGATACTTCTACGAACCAACAATCATGCACTCACACCCTTTCACATTACCACATCAATATCATTAACCCAAAAAATTTCTTTAATGTGCTACATGATGGTTTTGATTATCACTCATTGAATACCTATTATTTTTTGACTAGTCTTATGACCCATGCAAATTACCGTCACTATTTATTAACACTCAAACAAATATAAGTGAAGAACGAGAGTACAATTATTTCTACAAAATCTATACGCCACCGTGCTCAAAAAGATATAAGTGAAATACTAGAGCAACTGGTAAGCTCAAAAGATATAAGTGAAGCACATAGAGTATTCTAATAAATTATGATGAACGTGTGTCTATCTCAAATAGGTGTGTCCAGCAAACGATGATTGTGGCAAACTAAAAATAAAAGCAAACAAAAGCAAACGACGCCTCCAAGCAAAACTCATATCATGTTACGAATACAAATATAGCTCCAAGTGACATACCGATGGATTGAGACGAAAGAGGGGATGCCTTCCAGGGCATCCCCAAGCTTAGACGCTTGAGTCTTCCTAAAATATTAACTTGTGGTGCCTTGGGAATCCCCAAGCTTAGGCTCTTGCCACTCCTTATTCCTTTGTCCATCGTGATAACACCCAAAACTTGAAAACTTCAATCACACAAAACTCAACAAAACTTCGTGAGATCCGTTAGTATAAACAACATATCAAATAATTTAGGTACTGTTATAAATTGATATATTTTATTATTTCATAGTAGTTACTGTATTCTAACTTCTCCATGACTTATACCCCCCCATATAATCCATAGCATCATCAAAACAAGCAAACTATGCAAGCAAAAATAGAATCTCTCTAAAACAGAACAGTCTGTAAAGATATGTAAAGAACCTATACTTATGTAACTCTAAAAAATCTGCAAAATTAGGAAATCCTGAATACTTTTTATAGAAATACTGTGTAAAAAATTCAGATCAAAAAGACATTCCAGTAAAATCATAGAAATTCTGCACTGGACGCTAAAGTTTCTGTTTTTGTACCGTATCAATTCTACTCATCTTGTGAGTCATCCCAAAGGATTTACTTGTCACAAACACTAATTAAAACATAAAAACACCATTACAGAGGAAATAATCATGTAATCACAGATAAAGATAAAGTAAAAAGAAAAAATAAAGATAACTATTGGGTTGCCTCCCAACAAGTGGTATTGTTTTATGCCCGTAGCTAGGCATAATGCATAGTTTCAAGTGTTGTCATCTTTGACACTCCACCCATAAGTAGCTCTCATGATTGATTCATAAGGTGGTTTAATTCTCTTCCTAGGGAAGTGTTCCATCCCTTTCTTTAATGGGAATTGGAACCTTATGTTTCCCTCTTTCATATCAATAATTGCACCTAAAGTTCGTAAGAAAGGTCTTCCAAGTATTATTGGACAAGTAGGATTGCAATCAATATCAAGCACAATAAAATCTAGAGGCACATAATTCTTATTTGTAAGAATGATAACATCATTTATTCTACCTAAAGGTTTTTTAATGGTAGAATCCGCAAGATGCAAGTTTAGGGAACAATCTTGAATATTAGTGAGACCAAGCACAACACAAAGAGATTTAGGTATAGGTGAAACAGTAGCACCAAGGTCACACAAAGCATTGCATTTATATTTATTTATCCTTATTTTAATAGTAGGTTCCCACTCATCATGCAATTTTCTAGGAGAAACTTCAAGCTCAAGTTTCTCATCATAAGCTTTTATCATCGCTTCCACTATATGATTAGTGAAAGCCTTGTTTTGTCCACAAGCATTGGGTGAGCTAATAATAGTTTGTAACAAGGAAATACATTCTACTAAAGATCAACTTTCATAATTAAAGTCCTTGTAATCCAAGATAGTTGGCACATCACTAGTTAAAGTTTTAACCTCTCCAAACCCACTTTTTCAGTTTTAGCATTAGAATCATCACCCTCCAAGCAAACGGGACGCTCTCTAGCTAGAGTTGACTCATCTTCAGTACCTTTATCATTTACTTTCAGATTAGTAAATAAATATTCAATAGGATAAGTACCAATCATTTTAAGATCTTCATCATGATTCCGGTAAAAACCGGGTGGAAGAGCTTTTTCTAAGAATTCCCGCTTAGCTTTTAACTTAGCGGTCCTCTCCTTACTTTCATTAATAGATATTTGTATAGATTTAATAGTCTCATTAAAATCATGCTTGGGTGTCAAAGTTTTACTTTTAAGAGTTTCAACATCAAGAACTCCAAAAATATTTCAGTGTGTTTCTCTGAATTTCTTTTCTTTTTATTTTGAGTCGTACCAGGGAGAAGACCACGATGAAAATGTTGAGTGCTCTCATATGCATCATTGTTAATCTAACAAAGAGCCCATGTTACCTTGTCTTCTCCTCTTGAATAAAATGTTGCAGATTCCAGCTTAGTCCACGACACTCTTGCACTATTATTATCTTCTTATCATTTGGTCGAGCAAGTGAAAGGCAATAATGACGATATTTGATGAATTGACTGTGGCAGAGAAAAGCGGGTATGAACTCAACTTGTTTTTGTTTTTGTAAATATGTTTAACCTAGTATCCTTGATTCAACATATTATGATCAAACATTCTTGCAATGACCATTAGAGATTATAGTTGTTCATGCCATGCTTAAGTAGCTAGGAGTGGATAATGATTTATCTTGGGTGTCAACATGCATTAAAATAGTTGTGATGCGGTATGATGATATGGTATCCTCCTCTGAATGTTTCAAGTGGCTTGACTTGGCACATGTTCACGCATATAGTTGAATCAAAACTAACATAGCCTTCATGATATTTATGTTCATGGTGTCCATATCCTACTCATGCTAGTAGTCAATGTTTATTATATGTAATGCATGTTCATGACTGTTTTCGCTCTCTAGCTGGCCGCTTCTCAATCTATTTGCTAGCCTTCGCCTGTACTAAGCGGGAATACTGCTTGTGCATCAAAACCTTTAAACCAAGTTATGCCAGATGAGTCCACTATATCTACCTATATGCGGTATTACGCTGCCGTTCCAAAGTAAATTTGCATGTGCCATCCCTAAAAATTCAAATGAACATCTGTTTTGTATGCCTGGACCGCTCATGGAGCGACAGGGGGCGGTCAGTATCTTCCATGCTAAGCGGGTTATTCTCATGATGAGTGTTTATTTAGTCGTCCTTACACGAGAGGGGCGGTAATAGGGATTCCCAGTGCCGAAATCAAAAATCAAAAATAATTAAACAAAACTCCCCCAGGAATGTGGTTGGTTTGGACGGTACCCGTGGATGCCGCTAGCCGTGGAGTGTGATTGTTGGTGGAGGGGGAGTAAACCTTTACCGCTTGGGAACCGCCGCTAATTTGTTTAGCATGGAAGATATTGATAACTCTTGGTCGTAACGTTGACAGGAAGGGTGTAACTCCCAAAATTATATCTATCTCTGTTTTAAACCTTGAGCTCTGCCACCGCTGCAAATCCATGCTTCCCTCTGCGAAGGGACTATCTATTTACTTTTATGTTGAGTCATCACCTTCTCAAATAAGCGCCAGATCTGAGAGCACTATTGTCATCCTCATGCATTGTGTATGGTTGACTTTGGGTGCAGCATGACTGGATCTTTTCTACCATGAATTACAATGTTTAGTCACCACTTGAACTTTGGAGGTGCTCTGCATTTATGTTTTGCGGTCTCAGAAAGAGCTAGCGAGATAGAGTGCGGCGTTTTGGTGCCCAGGCTCATCTGCACCCGTTCAGTAAAAAATCAAAAGAAATACTAAAAAAATTCAAAAAATTCCAATTTTTTTTGGGTGGTACATAATTTCATGCGTGAGATTCGCTCCAATTTTTGTATCATTTGAGCATCTGAGCAGCTCTCGGCAAAAAAGACAAATCGGGTCAAAACAGTGCATGAATAGTAAACTTTTTTAGAGACCCCGAATTTGTCTTTTTTGCCGAGAGCTGCTCAAAAGCTCAAATGATACAAAAATTGGAGTGAATCTCACGCATGAAATTATGTACCACCCAAAAAAAATTGGAATTTTTTTAATTTTTTTAGTATTTGTTTTGATTTTTTTACTCAGCGGGGGTGCAGATGAGCCCAGGCTCAGAAATGGATTATTGTAGCGAGATACCACTTTTGTCATATTGTATCATGATTGTTTTGACAAAGTGTTTGT
This sequence comes from Elymus sibiricus, assembly GCA_039707655.1. NCBI lineage: Eukaryota > Viridiplantae > Streptophyta > Magnoliopsida > Poales > Poaceae > Elymus > Elymus sibiricus. The sequence goes on from CM077663.1 coordinate 209,494,039, forward strand.
ATTTGAGATATTTTATTATTGCTCGCTAGTTGCTTATGTTATTGATATGAGTTAATATAATTTCCAAGAGTAATTGTTGGCATGGTTAGTCATAATCTTTGCTGAAAACCTGGGTGCTACTTAAGCATATATATGTAAACAAGAACAAAAGAGTTCGTAAAAGTTTTTTTTTATTACTTTCAGTTTGTCAACTGAATTGCTTGAGGACAAGCAATGGGTTAAGCTTGGGCGAGTTGATATGTCTCCGTCGTATCTACTTTTCCTCACACTTTTGACCTTGTTTTGGACTCTATTTTGCATGATTTGAATGAAACTAACCCGGACTAACGTTGTTTTCAGTAGAACTACCATGGAGTTGTTCTTTGTGGAGAAATAAAAGTTCTCGGAACTGGACGAAACTTTTTTGAAATTTATTTTGTAATAAATAAAAGATACTGGAGTCAAGAACCACTGAAGGTGGGCCACAGGCTGGGCAACATACACCAGGGCGCGCCAACACCCCCAGGCGCGCCCGGCCTGGTGGGTTGTGCCCACCTCGTGGCCCCACTGACCCTAATTCCGGCACTATAAATTCCTATTTTCGGACAAAAAATAAAGGAGAAAGTTTCATCGCGTTTTACGATACGGAGACGTCGCCACCAACTGTTCTTCATCGGGAGGCCAGATCTGGAGCCCGTTTGGGGCTCCGGAGAGGGGAATCTTCGGTCTTTGTCATCATCAACCCTTCTCCATCGCCAATTCCATGATGCTCCCCACCGGGAGTGAGTAATTCCTTCGTAGGCTTGCTGGTCGGTGAGGAGTTGGATGAGATTCATCATGTAATCGAGTTAGTTTTGTTAGGGCTTGATCCCTAGTATCCATTCTGTTCTTAGATTGATGTTGCTATGACTTTGCTATGCCTAATGCTTGTCACTAGGGCCCGAGTGCCATGATTTCAGATCTGAACCGTTTATGTTATCACCATTATATCTATGTTCTTGATCCGATCTTGCCTAGTCATATGCACCTGTTACGTGTTATGATCCGTCAACCCCATAGTGACAATATTTGGGATACTTCACGGTGATGACCGTAGTTTGAGGACTTCATGTATTCACCGTGTGCTAATGCTTTGTTCCAGTTCTCTATTAAAAGGAGGCCTTAATATCCCTTAGTTTCCTTATGGACCGCGCTGCCACGGGAGGGTAGGACAAAAGATGTCGTCCAAGTTCTTTTCCATAAGCACGTATGACTATTTACGGAATGCATGCCTACATTACATTTATGAACTGGAGCTACTTCTGTGTCGCCCTAGGTTATGACAGTTATAATTATATCCATGTTTTTAGCCAAAGTATCAATCATATGCAACTTTTCTTCTACCATAGTATTAAAAATCTATTGAGAACTAATAAATTCTTTAATTGTGTTCTCAAGATCAGAGGGTATCCTATTAGAATTTGTAGCAGAATTTCCATAATAATTTCCATAGTTGTTAGAGGAATTACCGGGATACCGCCTAGCATTGAAATTTCCTCTATAAGCATTGTTGTTGAAATTGTTTCGCAAAATAAAATTCAAATCAATAGCATCATTATTTTGTTCAATCAAAGTAAAAAAAAGGAATATCATTTGGGTCAACATGAGTATTTTTGCTAGCAACCATATTCATAAGAGCATCCATTTTTTCACTCAAAGTAGCAATTTCCTCGACAGAATTTACCTTCTTACCAGTTGGAGCTCTTTTGTATGCCATTGGGAATAACTTGTCATGATGTTGTCCAGAAGTTTTGTGGCCTCTCCTAAGGTCACATCCATAAAGGTACCACTTGCAGCAGAATCTAGAAGATTTCTAGACACAAAGTTTAGTCTAGCGTAGAAGTTTTGGATAATCATCCACAAGTTTAAACCATGAGTAGGGCATTTTCTAATCATCAATTTCATCCTCTCCCAAGCTTGTGCAACGTGTTCTTGATCATGTTGGTTAAAATTCATAATTTGATTCCTAAGGGAGATGATCTTAGCAAGAGGAAAATACTTGGAAATAAAAGCATCTTTACACTTATCCCATGTTCCAATACTATTACGTGGTAAAGATAAAAACCAAGCCTTAGCTTTATCTCTTAGTGAAAAAGGAAATAATTTTAATTTCACAACATAATTATCCATATCCTTTTTCTTCTGCATATCACAAATTTCAACAAAATTATTAAGATGAGCAGCGGGATCCTCATTAGAACTTCCCGAAAATTGATCTTTCATCACAAGATTCAGCAATGCAACATTAATATCAAAAGCCTCCACACTAGTGGCGGGTGGTATAGAAGTACTAATAAAATCATTATTATTAGTATTTGAGAAGTCACACAACTTAGTAGTATCTTGAGACATGGTGACCGAGCAAGCAAAGTAACTAGCTGGACAAGTAAACTAGCAAGCAAAGAAGTAAACTAGTAACAAGAAAAGATAATTTTTTTTTGTTTTTTTTGTTTTTTATGAAGCAAACTAAATATAACAGAAAATAAAAAGAAGAACAAGTGAATGATAATTTGTGCGAAGTTACTTGAAAGTTGCTGATGATATTCCCTGGTAACGGAGCCAGAAATCCTTCTTGATACTTGTGATATCGTTGGGTTTTCCGTGAAGAGGAACGGGTAATTGCAGCACAATACGAATAAGTATTTCCCTCGGTTAAGAACCAATGTTTATCAAACCAATAGGAATATTTATCAACAATCGTCTTCAGCGGCTGCTGACAAAAGAGCAAACACTAGCACCCAACGCGGCAAGAGGGTTGTCAATCCCCTTGATCTCGTTAATTGCAAGCAAGTGAAGTGTGTAGATGATAGTAGATAATTGTAAATTGCAAAATAAAATAAAAGGTAAATAATGGCAGCAAGGTAATGAAAGCGTTTCTAAATATATAAGTGAATAGACCCGGGGGCCATAGGTTTCCCTAGCGGCATCTCTCATGTAGGCAACATACGGTGGGTAAACAAATTACTGTTGGGCAATTGATAGAAAAGCGCATAGTTATGTGATGTTCACGGCAATGATCATGTATATATAGGCATCACATCCGTAAGAAAATAGGCTGACTCCTGCCAGCACCTATTACTATTACTCCACCCATCGACCTCTATCCAACATGCATCTAGAGTATTAAGTAAAACAGAGTAATGCTTGGAGAACATTGAAATGATGTAGACAAAGAGAATTCAATTAATATGAACTAACCCCATCATTTTATCCTTAGTGGCAACAATACAAAGACGTGTCTTGTCCCTTTCTATCACTGGGATATAGAGCACCACCATATTGAACCCACTACAACGCACCCCTCTCACTGAAGAAATATCAATTTAGTTGACCAAACTATTTCAATAGATCGGAGAGATTTACGAAGCTATAATGATCATGCAAATAAGAATCATAATATATATCAGAGGTGACTCAAATACTTCTCATGAATAATATGAACACAAACCCACAATTCATCGGACCCCAACAAACGCACCGCACAAAAGGATTACATCGGATAGATGAAAGCGAAGATGCGATGATCATTGTATTGAAGATCAAAAGAGAGAGAAATAGACATCTAGGTACTAACTATGGACCCGTAGGTCTGTGGTGAACTACTCACACATCATCATGAGGACAACAAGGTTGATGAAGAGGGCCTCCGTGATCGATCCCCCCTCCGGCAGGGTGCCGAAACAGAGCTCCAGATGGGATCGCGGCGGGATAGAGACTTGCGGCGGCGAAAAAAGTGTTTCGGGGTGCCCTCTAGGTTTTATGGAATATGTCTTAATTTATAGGCCAGAGAACGGGGGTAGGAGGGCCACCAGGGAGGGACAAGCCATCTGGGCGCGCCGACCCGCCTGGGGGCTCCCTGTTGGCTTGTGCCTCCCTCGTGCAGCCTACGGTGTTCTCCTGAAGCTTCCAGGTCTTCTTCTGGTCCAGAAAAAATCATAAAAAATTTCTGGGCAATTGAACTTTGTTTGGTACTGTAAACCTGAAAAGTAAAAAACACACTGAAAATAGCAACATGCACTGGGCACAGAGCCAATAGGTTAGTGCTAAAAAATAATATAAATTGGTAAATTAATACTCAAAAGTATCTTAGAATGATAATATAATAGCATGGAACAATCAAAAATTATAGATACGTTGGAGACGTATCAATACTCAAGATGGAATCTTCCAAAGACTTGGCGCACACTCCAAGACACGATGTAATTCTCGACATGTTTTATCCCCGATGTTACCGACCTAGTTCTAACTCTTGGTACCCCTGATGTATATATAAGCCAAGGGTTTTTAACCCATAGAGGTAGATTCATTCGTACATATATCGAGGTAGATCAACCAGTACTATGTACCCCATCCAGAATCAATACAATACAAGCAGAACATAGGGTTTTACATCTACGAGAGGGACTGGACCTGGTTAAACATGGTGTCTCTTGTTCATCATATTACCACCGTGCCAAGATCACCAGCTTGGGACCCCCTACCCGAGATCTTCCAGATTCAGCTCTGTCATTGGTCGCCCATACATGTCCCTCTGTGTGATCACAACGGCTCGTTGGATCGCCTTTGGATCAAAGACAACATCAGTTGTGGCAAGTCTTTCCTCCCCGAACACCTCTTTGTCTTCAGCAGCATCACGCTTCTTGCCGATTCGACTGGCCACCTCGGCTAGATTGAAAAATTTGCTCCACGACCGACCACCACATTTGGAACTCTGGAGTATGCCGCGGACCCCCGTGGAGAGCTTGTGTTCTCAGGCTGGGTGTAAGACTAGACCGAAGACCACACCGATGTCTTTACCCTGATATCAAATTCGATCTTGGATCAAGATCATGGTATGCACCATATGTCGGGGTACGACGATCTATGGGGCCGGCAAGGCCCCTTTCTTGGTTCGGCAAGGGAGATCCTCTAGCGCAAAGAGCATCACCGGACCATGCACGTGCGAGGGTTTAGATAGGTTCGGGCTACCGGAGCGTAATACCCTATGTCCTTTGTGGTTGTGGATTATTCGGGTACACAGTACAGGAGCGTTGCAGCCCAGCAAGGATGCTCGGAGAGCGTCGCTACGCGTGTAAATGAACGGAGTGTCGACCTTTCTAAAGGTAGCCATGGACCTCCTTTTATAATTCAAGGGGCTACCACAGTGGCTAAACTGGTCTTTACACAGAGTAAAGAATGTATATCCCTTTGCTAAAACTGCGGGCAACGACGATAGTGGGAAATACCTAACTCTGACGGACTAGGACACGCGCATTAAATGCACCGTGAGGTGGCGTGCTGGCGACGTCTTCCGGCAAGGGTTGCCTCTCCTTCTGTGCCGTTCACCCAACTACCTCTTATTCCTTCGCCACGCCATAGTACGTGTGTCATTAAAGCTTTGCTGTAAATCTAGTGAGTCACCATGTGCCCCAACCAACTCCACCTAACCACCTGCCCACTCGACACCTAGCCGATGTAGACAGCCAGCCTGGCAACGAGGAGCGAGGGCTTGGCGGACGGAAGCCTTGGCGGGTGCGTTAGCAGTCGAGTCCTTCGGCAAGGAGGGCTTGCCGGTTCGCTCGACCGTGTGTATGAAGAGGCTTGGCGTCTAGATCCAGCTGGGCAGGGTCTTGCCGATCCGGAGGCTGTGGTCGTCTGGTGCACAAGTCAGGGTACTAAGGGCCCAGTTCTTTTGTACACCGACATGAGCCCCCAGGCCTGGGCCACACTTGCATCTGTGACGTTAGTTGGGCTAGGCTCAAAAACAGTGCACATGCACACGCGACAGTAATTACCTGCGATTAAGATGAATTTGTGCTTCACCCATGACGCGTATTGACTGCGGGTCTTGGGAACGGTGGAGTGAGGCGGTTGCTTCGAGGGGTCGTGCCTAAAAAGCCGCGCAGTGTCAGACTGGAAGAGACGCTCCCTGCGCCGCTGGTCCCCACCCGAAGCTCGGCATTGGTGGAGATAGGCGGTCGCCCAAGAAGCATGCTTGGAATCGAACGGTCGGCCTCCTATCCGTCCTGCGTCGCTTGAGCGTCTTTACTCCTTCCACTTTGTCTTCCTCTCTTTATTGCATCCCGCGTGACGCGTGTCACGTGCGTGGTCTGGTATTGGCCGAGAGGGGCGGTTGCTTGTACTGACTGTGCGCCAGTGCGCGCTCGCCCTGGGTCGTGAAGAGCCAGCACCTCCTCTTATCCGACCCTATAAAGAGGGGGGTTCGAGGAGGAACGCTGCTCATTCGCGTTCTTCTGTTCTAGCCCCATCGACCACTGTCTTTTGCTCCCTTCCTCCTTCGTCTTCTCTAGCGCACCATCTTTGGAATGGCAAGGGGTCGCGGTCATGGTCGTGGGTCCAATGCCGCCGCGAGGAGCATTCCACCAAGCCCGATGGGGATTGTGGTGAGGGCAATGGGGGTTGGCACTAGCTCTCGGAGGAGGACGACATCCAGGGGGCGTGGAGGAATGGCCCCGTCGAGCCGCGACGACCGTAGTGGTGCACCCCTCCCACAGCCCCATGCGGGGATCCATGCGGAGGAGGAGGTGTAAGAGTTTGTCGTGGCGCTCCCCAGGCGGCAACGGAGCTGGCTTCGCCTCCCCGACCCTTTCGCGCGGGCCATAGAAAGCAGCTAGCCCCGAGGTCAGTGGCTTTGAGTGGACGGTTGCTGCAACGGGCCCACCTGGGTGGCCGTCAACCTCTTCGCCGAAAGCGCCATGTTCTTGACGCGGGGGTGGAAGTCGTTCGCCCGCTCCCGTGGTCTTGGACCCGGGCATCTCCTCCACTTCAGGTTCGATGGCTCCACCACCCTCTTCGTGAAGATCTTCGGGGTTTCCGGCGTCCGCCTGGAGTGCTGCGTGGAGAGCTCGAGCGACAGCGACTACGACTCCTCCAAAGACAACGATGACGATGGCAACACCTTCGGCATCAAGTAGGAAGACTCCGACTAGATGCGCGCGACGCCATATCTAGGGCTTAGGATCGATGCGGGAACGAGGCTGCATCTGTGAGACCTCGTTTCCATATCAATCGCCAAATCATAGTGGCAAATGTCCTTTTGTGTTTAAACTGTACCCAATGTAACCCTGCGAGGAAATGAAGAGAAAGTATTGGGTATCTTTAAAACATTAAGGATTTGTCATGTGTCTATGTATGTCCATTTTTCCCTCGGCGAACAATTTTTTTGCTCGTGCGTTCTTCTGACCCTTACGCTTGCTGGGAATGCTTGCCGGTGCGCACACCCTTACCGCGGGTGCTTATAAGGATAGGTCCTAAGCACCCGTCCGATGGCGCTGCTTCTGGCAAGGCTACCCCATCGTCCTTGCCATGGCTACTTAAGATGTTGGGCATGCTTCCAACACCCAAGCGCGCAATGATTTTGACAGAGGCCCTTAGCGTGTAGGTTTTCTCACACAAGCACTAACTTTGTTCAAGGGAAAAGCTTCAAAAAATTCTGAAGAGTTTTTGCAACTTAGCTTTTTCTCGTTGCTTTTCTTTCCGCAAGGTGATCGTCCTTGAACGCGTGTGTAGGTGTCCGTACCGCCTCTCCCCCCGGGAAGACTTGCACGCGGGGGGCCCCTTCTCCCTTTTGAGAAAAAGAAAGAAGATAAAATAGAGTAGGCTAGGAACCTAAGTGATTCAATAGTTGCCTTGCGCAAGTAAAAAGTGATCACAACATCTCACATAAGATACATAATATAAATATGTACTTTGACAAAGAGTTGTAGAACACTTAGCTTTATTGACTACACTCAGGGTCAACGCCTGGCTCTTTACAAAGGATTACACGCCTTGACGGCGAACTTGTATAAAAGGGGTTGTCGGGCGGCCCGGCAATCGCGCCTCATGGGTAGAACTTGCAAAGATGCTTGATATTCCACGAGTTTTGCACCGGGGTGCCGTTTTCGGTCTCCAGGCGGACTGCGCCAAGCCTGGTGACTCATACTACCCGGTAAGGGCCTTCCCACTTTGGCGTCAACTTGTTTGATCCCTTCGCGGACTAAATCCGTTGAAGAACAAGGTCGCCTTCCTCAACACTCCTGGCACGCACCCTGTGGCTGTGATAGCGGCGCAGGGTTTGCTGGTGCCGAGCGGCATGCATCGCATCCTGGAGACGATCTTCCTCGAGGAGCGTGGCATCATCTTGCCGTATTTGCTCTTGCCGGTCCTCGTCAAAGGCCTGCACTCTCGGTGACCCGTATGTGAGTTTCGTGGGGAGAACTGCTTCTGCACCATAAACTAGGGAGAAGGGTGTCTCGCGGATGGCTCGATTCGGTGTCGTTCTGACTGACCAAAGAACCGCTGGGAGTTCATCAATACAGCGCCTTCCGTGCTTGTGCAGCTTGTCGAATGTTCTCGTCTTGAGGCCCCACATCACTTCAACATTTGCTCTTTCTACTTGTCCGTTGCTCCTGGGGTGAGCAACTGATGCAAAGCATACCTTGGTGCCAATGTCTTGGCAATACTACATGAAGCTGCTACTGGTGAACTGAGTGCCATTGTCGGTGATGATCCTGTTGGGGACACCGAAACAGCAAACTATCCCTCTGAGAAACTTGCTTGCCACTTGCGCCATTACCTTTCTCACTGGCTCTACCTCGGTCCACTTCATGCACTTGTCGATTGCAACAAACAAGAACTCAAAGCCCCCGGTAGCATGGGGGAGGGCCCGACAATGTCAAGCCCCCAAATAGAGAAGGGCCAGGAGAGCGGTATGGTTTGAAGGGCTTGTGCCGGCTGATGTGTTTGCTTGGCGTGGTACTGGCATGCTTCACACGTTGTCACCACTGCCAATGAATCTTGAAGGGCTGTCGGCCAATAGAAAACTTGGTGGAACGCTTTCCCGGCAAGGGCCCATGACGCAATGTGGGAGCCACTGATTCCTTCGTGTATCTCATCCAACAGCTGACGTCCTTCTTCCCGGGGTATGCATTTCAATTTCACACTGTTCGTCCTCCTCTTATATAAGGTGTTGTCCACGAACTAGTACATGCTCGACCGTCGGGCTACTATTTCAGCTTCTTCTGGTTCCTCGGGAAGATCTCCAGTCTGGAGGTATTGGACTATCTGCTGTGGCCATGCCGAAGCCTGTGGCTCGATGACAAGGACCCAAGGCATCTCTTCCACCACGGAAACACTAGCTTCTACGGTAAAGACCATCGGGTCTGCCGGAGCTCGAGGTTTACGGGCAGGCGGGTTGTCGCTTCCGGCAACCCTCTTGGCGGCCACGGATGGCTCTGCCGAGGAGTAGTCGCCGGAATTGACCTTTCTTTTCTTGTGCTGCCGCGCTGATGGGTTGGCTAAAGGTTGGCTTAATCGGAGTACAAAAGTGCCTGGTTCCACAGGCAGCTTCTGCGCAACTCTCTTTGACAGGTCGTCAGCAAAGCTATTCTCGGCACGCGGGACGTGCTTCATTTGCAGGCCGTCATAACGCTCCTCCAATCTCCATACTTCATCAACATACGCCTCCATCAGTGGACTCTGGTAATCTTTATTTACTTGGCGCACAACAAGCTGTGAATCTCCCCGGACTATCAGCTTCCTAATGCCGAGATCGGCTGCTATCCATAAACCGGCAAGCAATCCTTCGTACTTAGCTGTGTTGTTTGTTGACTCCGCCCTGGGGAAATGCATCTGGATCACATACTTGAGGTGCTCTCCGGTGGGTGCAACGAGCAGCACTCCGGCATCGGCGCCTTGCAGTGAGAAGGCTCCGTCAAAGAACATGACCCATACTTGAGGTGCTTCCTTGCCGTGAAGGGTTGTTTCTAGAATTTCATCGTCTGGCATTGGTGTCCATTCTGCTGTGAACTCCGCCAAGGCTCTTTTTTGGATTGTTGCCGTTCTTTCAAAGATCAAGTCAAAGCTGGCCAGCTCCAACACCCACTCGACGATCCTGCCGGTTGCCTCTAGGTTTCTCAAGATGCGTTGCAGCGGGAACCGAGTGACGACGTGATGTGGTGTGCTTGGAAGTTGTGGCGCAGCTTCCGGGAGGCCATGAGGAGGCCGAAAAGCATTTTCTACATCCCAGAGTACCTTGATCTAGCCCCCTGCAGGAGGGAGCTGACAAAATACACTGGCCGCTGCACCACTTTCTGCTTCTGCACAGTTTGCAGCTCTGCCCCTTGTGTCTTGCTTGCATCATCAGCTCTTCGACTTGCCGAGGCTGGCTTTGGCTTGCTGGTTGTAGGATCAGGGGTTTCCGCATCATCCTCTTCAGCTTCCCTTTCTGCAACTAGTGCCGCGCTAACCACTTGGTTCGTTGCCGCCAAGTATGGCAACAACGGCTCCTCCGGTTTAGGCGCGACTAGGACTGGTGTTGAGGACACATATCTCTTCAAATCTTGCAGCGCTGCCTTCGCTTCTGGGGTCCACGTCATTGGGCCTGCCTTCTTTAGGATCTTGAAAAACGGCAGGGCGCGCTCTGCAGATTTGGAAATGAACCTCCTGAGGGCGGTGATGCAGCCCGCTAGACGACACACGTCCTTGATGCGCTTCGAGACCTCCAGCTGTTCAATGGCCTCGATCTTGGCGGGGCTGGCTTCGATCCCGTGCTGCGACACAAAGAACCCAAGGAGCTTGCCGGAGGGGACTCCAAACACACACTTCTTGGGGTTGAGCTTCAAATTGATCTTGTGCAGGTTTGCAAAAGTTTCTTCTAGGTCTTGGATCAGCATGTCCTTGTTCTTGGTCTTGACCACTATATCGCCCATGTAGGCTTCCACATTCCTATGCAGTTGCTGCCCCAAACCAATCTGAACAGCTCTTGCGAATGTTGAACCAACGCTCTTCAACCCGAATAGCATGCGTCTGAAATAGCACATGCCGCAAGGTGTAATGAATGTCATTTTCTCTTCGTCTTCCTTAGCCATGAAGATCTGGTGGTATCCAGAGTAGGCGTCAAGGAAAGACAAGAGATCGCAGCCAGCGATTGAGTCCACTATCTGATCCATGCGCGGCAAGGGAAATGGTTCCTTCGGGCAAGCCTTGTTGACATCGGTGACGTCGATGCAAAGTCTCCATTTCCCATTAGCCTTGCGCACTACCACAGGATTTGCTAGCCAAGTTGGGTGAATCACGCCTCTGATCAGACCTGCTGCTTCTAGTTTCTTGATTTCTTCGGCAATACACTCTTGCCATTCCAATGCTTGCTTTCAGACCTTCTGCTTGACGGGGCGCGCGTGGGGACAAATGGCAAGGTGGTGCTAAATCACTTCCCTGTGAACACCGGGGATGTCGGATGGTTGCCAAGCAAACACGTCGACATTCGCCCGCAGGAAGGTGACGAGCGTGCTTTCCTATTTGCTGTCGAGGGTGGCACTTATAGTGAAAGTGTCGCCCTCGCCGTTCTCCCATGCTGCCACTTCTTTCCTCTTGGGGATGATCACTTTGTCCTTCTTGCTCCTGGCGGCAGAGGTTTCTGGTAAGTGTCGGTGTTCTGGGACCGGGGGTACCCAGATCTGCCTGCCTGTGGCCCAGGGTATGGCCCACCTCGACGGCTTGGTACGGTCTGGCGACGAAACCCATAAGACAAGACCCTCGAGGGGGCCCCGGCCTCGCGAGGAGAACGATGCCAAGACCTCCAGAGGAGCGGTCTCCCCAGGCTGCCTCCTGAGGAGCGGAGATTTCTATGCAGTGCCCAGCCTCAGGAGGCTGCGATGACGTGAGCCATGAAGATCAAGGCAGGTGGACGCCAGCGGGCGCAGGGGGGACAATTTCCCCTTTGGTGCTAAGGAGGCAAGGGCATACGCGGGTTCCTGAGGGACCCCCCAAAGGTTTCCCTTCTGGTGCAACAAGACCAAGACCACAGGCTCGGCAGGGCGGATGTCACTAACGAGCCCACCTCTGCGTCACGCCAGGAGCTTTACAGGCGAAGACCACCTTTAGTCAGGATAAGCTGTACCTCATGTCCCCTTTCAAATTTGGCCGTTGTGGGATCCCTTCTCGCCTGTGCGATAAGGGAAGAGGACCAAGGCCATTATAAATAGGGACTAGCCTCCACCGTAGAGGGGGGCCGAATCGATCCTGACCCGAGTGCCCTCGTGAGGTCACTCACCACTGTACTTATTCATCACCGAACCTCCTCGTGAGCCGAATCCACCCAAAGCAGGAGTAGAGTCTTACACCGCAAGGTGGCCCGAACCTGGGTAAATTGCTGTGTTCGTCTTCTCGCACTCTCGTGCATCTTCGGCAGGGCCTAGCCATGGACTGGCCGGCTTGAGGCTGGAGCTGGTTGGGATCTTCGCACACGCCCTAGAGTTCGAACCTTCTTGGGTCTGCGGAGCCCCGATTCCGACATTTGGCGCGCCAGGTAGGGGCGTGTCGGAATCCTTCCCAGTTCCGCTCCGTCGCTCCCATGGCCGGCGCCCGCCGAGTTTGCGCCGAGCGCCGAGCTGACCGCATCGCCCGGACGGCGCCCGTGGGCTGCGGTCCCCCACGCCGCTTTGCCCCCCTGCGGCTAACGCTGCCGCCAACCCCACTGCTCACGGGCAGCAAGACTTGCTGCCGCTGTGCACCATGCGGCGCGACGGCCGCGCCGCTACTCCGGCCCTCGCCCTCGCCGCGGCGTCACCCTCTCGCGTTCGCCGTAGGCCGGTGAATACGTTGACTGCATTGCGCGTGGCGCGCGAGCTGCTGCGTTACCACCCCGCCGAAAATCGCCACAGCGACTGGCTGGCACACGTCGCCGAGCCCGTCAACGTCGCCGGCGGGGCTCTAGCACTCTCCTCCGAAGCAGGCTCGGGGGCTTCTACCTGGAGAGCTCCGGACCTGACGGGAGCGACGAGAGAGGCGCTCGGGCACGACTGGGAGGCGTGTTTCGGTACGCGCCCTCGCAAGCAAGGAGCACGACGCGAGGCGTCGGGCTCGAGAAGGTTCATCACCGGCATAGACGAGGAGCTTCGCGAGCTGCGGGCGATGCGCAGCAGGCAACGCCCTGCACCGCCCAGTGCGGTCGCCGCCCCTGACGTGGGCGGCGGGCTGCACGTCTGCATCGACACCCCATGGAGCGGCCACGTCCTCACGGGTGGTCTCCGCCGAGACTGGCGAGAGCGGCCTCACGGGGAGAGCTGGCGAGGTCGGCCTCGTGAGGTTGCCTAGTGCGAGCAGCCTCGCGAGGCAAGTCACCAAGCAAGGCGCCATCACCAACAGGTGCACATGTCCTCGGGCCGGGCGCTGCCTGCCTGGAGACGGAGGGTGGAACACACGCCCATATCTCCAGGTCAGGCGTTGCCTGCCTGGAGACAGAGGATGGAACACACGCCCATGTCTCCAGGCTGGGCGTTGCCTGCCTGGGGACAGAAGCTGGAGCACTTGTCCACGCCATCAGGTCGGGCGCTGCCAGCCTGGAGACAGAGGGTGGAACACACGCCCATGTCTCCAGGCTGGGCGTTGCCTGTCTGGGGACAGAAGCTGGAGCACTCGTCCACGCCATCAGGTCAGGCGCTGCCTGCCTGGAGACGGAAGGTGGAACACATGCCCATGTCTCCAGGCTGGGCGTTGCTTGCCTGGGGACAAAAGCTGGAGCACTTGTCCATGTCATTAGGTCAGGCGCTGCCTGTCTGGAGACGGAGGGTGGAACACATGCCCATGTCTCCAGGCTGGGTGTTGCCTGCCTGGCGGCAGAAGCAGGATCACTCGTCCACGTCACCGGGCCAGGCGCTGCCTGCTTGGGGACGGAGGGAAGAGTGCCCGAGCGAGGCACCCGGACACCCTGCAAGGCGCGCCGGGGTGACGTGCCGGGGGCTGACCTCGTACATAGCGAGAGGGCCCGGCACCGGGCCCTGTCCGCACCGCAAGGAGTCGCGGCGCTACCACGGCAACGACGCCCGCCTCCAGGCCCTCAGGAGTAGGAGGCTTCGAAGGATGGGGTCCGTGCCCCAGAGGCATGGAGCGCCCAACCCCCCCCCCCCAGGCTCTACCCGTGACACTCTCACATAATAACGAGTGGGCTGTATACGCCCGGGGTCCCCCGAGGACGCGGAGGGGCCCCCACCCATGCCCAAGTGGAAGCCCCATGCTCCGTGCTGGCGGACGACACGGTCCCCCAATGACTATGCCCACGCCTAGTGGAAGCCCCATGCTCTGCGCTGGTGGGAAGCCTAACCTAGGTGCCGGACGCGGCTATTCTTTGCTCTCTTTTGTAACCGAATTTGCCATTTTTCGGAATAAAGTTTGAAGTTTTCGCGTTTTTCATTCGAAAGGAAGGGGGGTTTCTTCTTGCAGTGTTTCTTGTCTTGAGCCTCATTTCTCCCTGCCAGCTCTCTCTCGCGCGCGCGTGTCCCGCTAGCGGGGGCTGGGGCACGGTGTGCGTGTTGAGACAGCCCCAGCGGCGTTGAGGGCCTTCCCCAAGGGCCCAGGTCACAACAGGTGTAGGCCCGCTTGCGCGCACGCCTCGCCAAGGCTTTGGTGTTTGAACCCTCGCGCGACGCTCTCAAGCGAGCCAGCAGGTACGCGTGGCCCGAGGCCCCCATCGAAACGTCCACCTCCAGACCTTGGCCGGGCACCGCGACTCGGTATAATGGTAATGACCCACCCCTCCTCAGGGGTCGCAACCCACGACAAGCAAAAGGAAGGCGACACAAGGAAGTACAACGTTACTTAATACATCATAAAGGAGTTTCTTCAAAAATACTCTCACTCCTCCATGGCGGTATGTCCAAAATCTTGACAGGAAAAGCAGGAAAAAAGACGACCTAGGGAGATGTGCTGTCACCATCGGCACTGTCGCTGCCACCACCATCGAATTCACGCCCTTTGATCAAAGGCAGGTCCTCGCCCTCAGCCGGGGAAAACTCCGCGATCAGGTCGTCCACGTGGTCCTCCACCCAGTCACCGAGAGCGCCTTGAATCACCTCGGGCACGGGGGCTGTCACGGAGTCGAAGTCGAAGTTGGGGTCGAAGCGAAGGAGGTGGCTGAAGATGCGCGAGGACGCTCTCGCAAAGAGGTCACGACTCTTCTCTTCCGCGAGCTATCGGGCCTTCTCTGCCCCCCTTCAAGGCGCTCCATGATCTTGGTGAAGAAGTCAAGGTAGCCGGTGTCGTCAGGAACGAGCGGACTGGACAAGCTCTCTTTGCAGATACTGCTCAGGGCTCGGTGGGGCCTCCTCTCAAGGGCCTAGAACATCTGGGAGCGCCTGTGCTGCAGCCCCCGGGCGCGGTTTGCCTCGTCCGAGGCCTTCTCCGGGAAGGAAGTGATGCCCTCCACTTGCGTATAAAGGAATGACAACTCGGCTTCGGTGGTTGCCCAGGCGTCCACCGCAGCTCTTTCACGCTGCTCCACCGCGGCTAACTCCCTCCTGAGGCTGTCAGCCTCACCTTTCAGGTCGTCGCTCCGCTTGCAGAAGCGGGGCTCCTGAAGCTTCAACTTCCCGCGATAGTCCTTGGCGTGGGCCCGACGAACCTCCGCCACCTTCTCGTCGATCTCTTCCTGGATTTTATCCTCCCGAGAGGCGAGGGAGTCCTCGATGATAGCCACTTGACGCTCCATCACCTCCAGCCGCTCGCGCTCCAGGCTCTGTTCCAGTGCTTCAAGCGTCAGCGAGTCCTCAAGCGTGCGGAGCTTCGCTTCGCCCGTGGATGGCGTGCCCGCCGAGGTGGCGAGCGTGACCTTGCGCGCTTGGACTTGCTGCTCAAGGGCGGCATTGGACGCTTGAAGCTCCTCCCCGCGCTTCTCCGCATCCTCATGCCGGTAGTCTGCTTCCCGGGCTTTCTCAAGGGCGCGATCACGGGCCTCCCTCGCCGCGACGAGGGATTCTTCGGTCTTCATGCGAGCGTGCTCGCGCTGCAGACGACCAAGGTTGATGGCGGTCCTGAGTTGGCGCCATTCGCGTGCCAGGCGCAAGCGTTTCGCCTCAAGGCATGCGTCGACGTCGTTAAGCTTGGCCCCAAGACGGCCTAGCGCGCTCTCCGCGTCTTCAAGGAGGCCACGCCAGGCAGAGCTGCGAGTGCAAGCGAGCTCCAGCGCTCGACCGGGGATTTCCTCCGCCCCCTGGACGGCAGGAAGGCACGTGAAGGGCCACCTGTCTCCAACGGAGATCCAGAGGTCGACGGCCGACTGTTCGGCCCCCCGGCCCGGGGCAGGGCCTCATAGGGACTCGCCCCTCCATTAGAAGAAGGCGCCGATGCCTTGGGCGTCTAGCTACCAGGAAGAATCGTCAGGGGAAGCCTCAGCCCTGCCCCCGCAAGCTTGAGGCCTTGACCGAGGAGGAACACCGGAAACTCGGGCCCGAGGCCCCCCCAGGGACGGCTTGGGCCCCGTAGGCACCTCCTCGTGCGAGGTCATGCGGCTTTCGGAACACGGGGCCGTCGCAGGCCCAGCATCCACGGGAGGCGGTGGTGGAGCCGTGCCCTTTCCTTCGTCAAGAGGAGACCTGAGGAGCAAAGACTCAGAAGTGCGCGTCATGCGGAAATCGAGGGAGGTTGGGCGCTTACTCATCCAGGGCAATCCACTTCCTCTTCGTCAAGGTACCCGGGGGCGGGATGATACGTCTCCAATGTATCTATAATTTTTGATTGTTCCATGCTATTATATTATCTGTTTTGGATGTTTTATATGCATTAATATGCTATTTTATATTATTTTTGGGACTAACCTATTAATCTAGAGCCTAGTGCCAGTTTTTGTTTTTTCCTTGTTTTTGAGTATTGCAGATAAGGAATATTAAACGGAGTCCAAACGGAATAAAATCTTCAGAATAATTTTTCTTGGACCAGAAGACAACTACCAAGATTGGAGACCAAGGCAGAGGAGCTGCCGTGTGGCCAGAAGCCACAGGGGCGCGCCCTAGGGGGGGGGGCGTGCCCCCCTGGCTTGTGGGCCCACGGCAACTCCCCCAACCCTAATCTTCGGCCTATAAATTCCTAAATATTCCCTGTATACCAAAAAGAGCCACGAAAACACTTTTCCACCGCCAGGAGCCTCGGTTCCCGTGAGATCCAATCTTGGAGCCTATTCCGGTAATCTGCCGGAGGCGGATTCGATCACGGAGGGCATCTACATCAACTCCATTGCCCCTCCGATGATGCGTGAGTAGTTCACCACAGACCTTCGGGTCCATAGCTAGTAGCTAGATGGCTTCTTCTCTCTCTTTGCTCTTCAATACCATGTTCTTCATGATCTTCATGGAGATCTATCCGATGTAATACTCTTTTGCGGTGTGTTTGTCGAGATCCGATGAATTGTGGGTTTATGTTCAGATTATCTATGAATATTATTTGAGTCTTTTCTGAATTCTTATATGCATGATTTAATATATTTGCAAGCCTCTTCGAGTTATTGGTTTGGTTTGGCCAACTAGATTGGTAATTCTTGCAATGGGAGAAGTGCTTGGTTTTGGGTTCAATCTTGCAGTGTCCTCGCCCAGTGACATAGTAGGGGTAGCGAGGCACGTATTGTATTGTTGCCATCGAGGGTAAAAAGATGGGGTTTTCATCATATTGCTTGAGTTTATCCCTCTACATCATGTCATCTTACCTAATGCGTTACTCTGTTCTTCATGAACTTAATACTCTAGATGCAGGCAGGAGTCGGTCGATGTGTGGAGTAATAGTAGTAGATGCAGAATCGTTTCGGTCTACTTGACACGGACGTGATGCCTATATGCATAATCATTGCCTTGGATATCTTCATAATTATTCGCTTTTCTATCAATTGCTCGACAGTAATTCGTTCACCCACCGTAATACTTGCCATCATGAGAGAAGCCTCTAGTGAAACCTATGGCCCCCGGGTCTATTTTCCATATTATACTTTCAGATCTAAAACCAAAAATACCAAAAATATCTTGCTGCAATCTTTTTACTTTTGTTTTACTTTCCGTTCAAGCAATCTATTCTATCTATCTCTATTAGATCTCATCCTTGCAAGTAACCGTGAAGGGATTGACAACCCCTTTATAGCGTTGGGTGCAAGTGTTTGATTCTTTGTGTAGGTACACCTATTGGGGACTTGCTTGTCTCTCCTACTGGATTGATACCTTGGTTCTCAACAATTGAGGGAAATATTTATCTACTTTGCTGCATCATCCGTTCCTCTTCACGGAAACCAACGCATGCTCGAGAAGTAGCAAGAAGGATTTCTGGCGCCGTTGCCGGGGAGATACATAGCAAGTCAAGACAAGAACTTTTCCGTCAACTTGTCAATTTCTGACGTGGTTGCCGGAGAGATCTACATCAAGCCATCCAAGTACCCATCACAAACTCATCTCTTGCATTTACATTATTTGCCATTTGCCTCTCGTTTTCCTCTCCCCCACTTCTAAAAAGATTTTCTAAAAAGATCTGCTCTTTTTCACTCTCTTTCCCGCTGGATCTCTTACTTGTTGCTATGTCTAGCGGTTCTACTCCCCCCTTGTCACCAGATTTTGAAATCCTTTACTTCAAGCAAAAACAAGGGGAAAATTTGAAAGATGCCTGGTACAGGCTAATGGAATCTTATCGCAACTCCAATCTGAAAGGAGATGCCAAAGTTTTGCTTAGAAATTTTTACATTGGTTTGGCTTTGCATGATAGAGAGCTTTTAGATTTCGCCTCAAAAGGAAATTTTATTGAGTTAGACACAAACGCTGCTTATGAAGTTTTGGAGGGGATTTTGGGGGTTCCTCCACCCAACAAAGGGTTTGCTTTCTCACAAGAAGGAGTTCAAATCCTCGACAAATTGAGTGACTTACATAAGCACTTGGTCGAGTTACAACAATATCATGAACCCCTCAAACATGTTAATGGAAACCTCAATCGTTTGAATACTTTGATTACTCTTTGCAATAAGCGTTTGGATATTTTGGATATCAAGATGGATCCTTCCCCCACGAATCCGGGGAAAAGGAAAGAACCCCCCGGATTTGAGAAGGCCCTCACAAAAGTTGCCAATACCAAAGATGACAAGACCTAGATCTATTGCGTTTTGCCTAGCTAGGGGCGTTAAACAATAGCGCTTGTTGGGAGGCAACCCAATTTTATTTTTGCTTTCTGTTTTTGTTTCTGTTTTGGTGTGTCTTCCACATTATTACTTCTGTAATAATTGTGTTTTCTTGTTTAAATTAGTGTTTGAGCCAAGTAAGACCTTTGGGATGGTCTACAGTGTTTGTTGATTTGATTTTGCTGAAAAAAAGAAACTTTTGCTCTCAGTCCAGGAATTTTGTAAATTCACTGCAACGTGATTTTGATCTGAAATTTTGACACAAGATTGATATACAAATTTCCCTGATTGTCCTAATTTTTCAGAATTTTTAGAGTTACAGAAGTATTCGAAGTCTATAGATTGCTACAGACTGTTCTGTTTTTGACACATTCTGTTTTCTATGTGTTGTTTGCTTATTTTGATGAATCTATGGGTTGTATCGGGGGGGTATGAACCATGGAGAAGTTAGAATATACTAGATATTACACCAATATAAATAAATAATGAGTTCACAACAGTACCTAAAGTGGTGATTTATTTTTCTTATACTAACGGATCTCATGAGTTTTCTGTTGAGTTTTGTGTTGTGAAGTTTTCAAGTTTTGGGTAAAGATTTGATGGACTATGGAATAAAGAGTGGCAAGAGCCTACGCTTGGGGATGCCCAAGGCACCCCAAGCCATATTCAAGGATACCAAAAAGCCTAAGCTTGGGGATGCCCCGGAAGGCATCCCCTCTTTCGTCTTCAATCCATCGGTAAATTTACTTGAGGCTATATTTTTATTCACCACATGATATGTGTTTTGCTTGGAGCGTCTTGTATGATATGAGTCTTTGCTTTTTAGTTTGCCACAATCATCCTTGCTGCACATATTTTTGAGAGAGACACGCTGAATCGCGAATTTATTAGAATACTCTATGTGCTTCACTTATATCTTTTGAGCTAGGCAATATTGCTCTAGTGCTTCACTTATATCTTTTTAGAGCACGGTGGTGTTATATTTTATAGAAATTATTTGAACTCTCGTACCTCACTTATATTATTTTGAGAGTTTCTTAAAACAGCATGGTAATTTGTTTAGGTTATGATTTTAGTCCTAATATAATGGGCATCCAAGAGGGATATAATAAAAACTTTCATATTAAGTGCATTGGATACTATGAGAAGTTTGATTCCTTGCATATAGTTTTGAGATAATGGAGATGGTAATATGAGAGTCATGCTAGTGAGTAGTTGTGAATTGGAAGAGATACCTGTGTTGAAGTTTGTGATTCCCGTAGCATGCACGTATGGTGAACCGTAATGTAACGAAGTCGGAGCATGATTTGTTTAATGATTGTCGACCTTTGTGTGAGGGTCGGGAGCGCGCGATGGTTAACTCCTACCAACCTCTCCCCTAGGAGCATGCGTCTAATGCTTTGTTTGATAACTAATAGACTTTTGTAATAAGTATGTGAGTTCTTTATGACTAATGTTGAGTCCATGGATTATACGCACTCTCACCCTTCCACCTTTGCCAGCCTATCTAGTACCGCGCAACTTTCGCCGGTACATCAAACCCACCTTCCTCAAAACAGCCACCATATATTTTCCTCAAAACAGCCACCATACCTACCTATTATGGCATTTCCATAGCCATTCCGAGATATATTGCCATGCAACTTCCACCGTTCCGCTTTTCATGACATGCACCACCACTTTCATATTGCATATAGAGTCATATTTTGTCATAGGTATCGAGTTGTAATTTTTCTTTTGAGTTGTAAGTAAATAAAAGTGTGATGATTTTCATTAATTAGAGCATTGTCCCGTGTGAGAAAAGGATGATGGAATCCATGACTCCCTCACAAGTTGGGATGAGTATCCGGACTTTACAAAAAATAAAAGAGGCCAGCGAAGCCCAAATAAAAAAAAAGAGGCCAAAGATGCCCACCAAAAATAAAAATAAAAATAAAAGAGAAAAAAAATGAGAGAAAGAGAGAAGGGACAATTGCTACTATATTTTTTCCACACTTGTGCTTCAAAGTAGCACCATGATCTTCATGATAGAGAGTCTCCTATTTTGTCACTTTCATATAACTAGTGGAATTTCATATTGCACGACCACTTAGTTTTCTTTTTGAGCTTTCATACACTTATAGCTCTAAGTGCATTTGTTGCATGGCAATCCCTACTCACTCACATTGATATCTATTGATGGGCATCTCCATAGCCCGTTGATACGCCTAGTTGATGTGAGACTATCTTCTCCCTTTCCCTTGCAACTTCCACCATATTCTATTCCGCCTATAGTGCTATATCCATGGGTCGCGCTCATGTATTGCGTGAGAGTAGAAAAGGTTTGAGAACACCAAAAGTGTGAAACAATTGCTTGACTTGTTCATCGGGGTTGCGCATGATTTAGATACTTTGTGTGGGGAAGATGGAGCATAGCCAGACCATATGATTTTGTAGGGATAACTTTCTAAGGCCATGTTATTTTGAAAGGACACGATTGCCTTGTTGGTGTGCTCGAAGTATTACTGTTTTTATGTCAATATTAGACTATTGTTTTGAATTTTACGGATCTGAATATTCATGCCACAATAAAGAATATTACATGGATAAATATGTTAGGTAGCATTCCACATCAAAAATTCTTTTTTTATCATTTACCTACTCGAGGACGAGCAGGGATTAAGCTTGGGGATGCTTGATACGTCTCCAACGTATCTATAATTTTTTATTGTTCCATGCTATTATATTATCTGTTTTGGATGTTTTATATGCATTAATATGCTATTTTATATTATTTTTGGGACTAACCTATTAATCTAGAGCCTAGTGCCAGTTTCTGTTTTTTCCTTGTTTTTGAGTATTGCAGAAAAGGAATATTAAACGGAGTCCAAACAGAATAAAATCTTCGGAATAATTTTTCTTGGAGCAGAAGACAACTACCAAGCTTGGAGACCAAGGCAAAGGAGCTGCCGTGTGGCCACAAGCCACAGGGGCGCGCCCTAGGGGGGGCCGCGCCCCCCTGGCTTGTGGGCCTACGGCAACTCCCCCAACCCTAATCTTCGGCCTATAAATTCCTAAATATTCTCTATATACCAAAAAGAGCCACGAAAACACTTTTCCACCGCCAGGAGCCTCGGTTCCCATGAGATCCAATCTTGGAGCCTTTTCCGGTAATCTGCCGGAGGGGGATTCGATCACGGAGGGCATCTACATCAACTCCATTGCCCCTCCGATGATGCGTGAGTAGTTCACCACAGACCTTCGGGTCCATAGCTAGTAGCTAGATGGCTTCTTCTCTCTCTTTGCTCTTCAATACCATGTTCTTCATGATCTTCATGGAGATCTATCCGATGTAATACTCTTTTGCGGTGTGTTTGTCGAGATCCGATGAATTGTGGGTTTATGTTCAGATTATCTATGAATATTATTTGAGTCTTTTCTGAATTCTTATATGCATGATTTAATATCTTTGCAAGTCTCTTCGAGTTATTGGTTTGGTTTGGCCAACTAGATTGGTAATTCTTGGAATGGGAGAAGTGCTTGGTTTTGGGTTCAATCTTGCGGTGTCCTCACCCAGTGACATAGTAGGGGTAGCGAGGCACGTATTGTATTGTTGCCATCGAGGGTAAAAAGATGGGGTTTTCATCATATTGCTTGAGTTTATCCCTCTACATCATGTCATCTTACCTAATGCGTTACTCTGTTCTTCATGAACTTAATACTCTAGATGCAGGCAGGAATCGGTCGATGTGTGGAGTAATAGTAGTAGATGCAGAATCGTTTCGGTCTACTTGACACGGACGTGATGCCTATATGCATAATCATTGCCTTGGATATCTTCATAACTATTCGCTTTTCTATCAATTGCTCGACAGTAATTCGTTCACCCACCGTAATACTTGCCATCATGAGAGAAGCCTCTAGTGAAACCTATGGCCCCCGGGTCTATTTTCCATATTATACTTTCAGATCTAAAACCAAAAATACCAAAAATATCTTGCTACAATCTTTTTACTTTTGTTTTACTTTCCGTTCAAGCAATCTATTCTATCTATCTCTATTAGATCTCATCCTTGCAAGTAACCGTGAAGGGATTGACAACCCCTTTATAGCGTTGGGTGCAAGTGTTTGATTCTTTGTGTAGGTACACCTATTGGGGACTTGCTTGTCTCTCCTACTGGATTGATACCTTGGTTCTCAACAACTGAGGGAAATACTTATCTACTTTGCTGCATCATCCGTTCCTCTTCACGGAAACCAACGCATGCTCGAGAAGTAGCATGGGACGATGCGGCCTCTGGACTTCCTCTTCCCCCGGTGCGCGCAGGAACCAGGAGACGGCTCGCTGATGTCCGACGCGTGGCACTCCGCGGCAGGAGCGGTGATTGTACCTCCGGGCGGGGCATCACCTGTGCCGCTCGGAGGGGCGTATGCGGACGCTTGGGGGGCGAGCAGCTCAGAGCGCTCCTCCAACGCACGGAGGGCGCTGACCTTAGGGTCCCCAGAGGCTGGGGACGTCATGAGGGGGGCATCGCGAGGGTCCTCCTGGACCTCGGGAAGTAGCCCCCACTTGTCAAAGCGTCGCATCCTCTGGACGAAGGCCTTCCTGTTCAGGTGATTGTACAAGGGGAGCCCTCCAGGAGGAAGTTCGGTGGGTTCCCCACCGGTCAGGAGGCGGAGCACCTCGCACAGCGAGCTGGAAGGAAGGGAAGGCACCTGAAGCCTCATGGCGTCGTCGGGGCCGGGAAAGGCCCACATGGGGCGAGAGTGGCATTGGAGGGGAGCGATTCGCCGACGGATGAACTCCCTCAACACCATTGCCATCGTCACGCCCGCCTCCTTCAAGACGGCCAACCTAACCGTAACACGCGCGAGCCGCGGGTCAACAAGCTTCGCGTGCTCCCAACCGGGGCTCGGCACCGCAGGGGCTTCCGGAGCTTGGAGGAGGGGGCTGTACGCAGCGGCGTCGACGTACACCCACTGCCTCCGGAAGCCCTTCGCGTCCGGACGAAGCTCGGTGTCAAGGGCCTCCCCCGCCAACGCGCCCGCCGCTTGGAACGACACGCACGCCGAGCACTGCCAGCTGTCGACCATCTGGAGGGAGAAGAAGTGGCGAAGCAGAGCCACAGATGGGAAGATGCCCACGAAGGCCTCGCACAAGAACGCGAAGGCGGAAAGGAGGACGATGGATCCAGGGTCAAGGTGTAATGCGTGGACCTGGTAATGTGTGAGCACGGAATTGAAGAAGTCCAAAAATGGTGGCAGCAAGCTAGAGAAGATGGCATGGAGATGAAGGGGAATGTCGGTGGCTTCCAAATCCACCGGCAGTCGGGAGGCGAGCAAGATCTTCGTCGCCCCCCACTCATTGGTACTGGCGGCAGTTGCTCGCCGGACCTTGTCCAGCCCCTCGAGGTTAACCATAGAGGACTGGCCCAGCGCGGGCTCTGGTCCTAGCTGGGGCTCCGGCGTCATCAAGGTCCTCCCCCTCTTCTTCTTGGGGGCCATGGCGGAGGGACAAATTGGAGCAAGCGCGAGATCTGGCGAGAAAGACGCGGGCTTACAGAGGAAGAAGGAGCAGAATGCAGGCGCGAGGGAGAAGAGCAATGATGGCCCCGCTGCGCGCGCCAGGTTTTTGTCAGCACGGGCGGTTGCCGAGGCGATGTGGGGAAGTGGAGGCGTCCGCGTACTATCGTGCGCCACGCGTCGAGCCTGGCCCGCAGGCGGTTGGGGCCGTGGCGTTTTGGCCGTCCTTCCTTCGCTTCGCCTCGAAGCCAGCCCGAGCGGGCCTTGGGCCCGGGGGCTACTATCGGCGTTCTGGGACCGGGGGTACCCACACCTGCCTGCCTGCGGCCCAGTGCGTGGGCCACCTCGGCGGCCCGGTACGGTCTGGCGACGAACCCCACAAGACAAGACCCTCGCGGGGGCCCCGACCTCGTGAGGAGAATGACGCCAAGACCTCTAGAGGAGCGGTCTCCCTAGGCTGTCTCCCGTGGAGCGGAGATTCCTATGGAGTGCCCAGCCTCAGGAGGCTGCGATGACGTGAGCTATGACGATCAAGGCAGGTGGGCGCCAACGGGCGCAGGGGGGACAGTTTCCCCTTTGGTGCTAAGGAGGCAAGGGCGTACGCGGGTTCCCGAGGGACCCCCCAAAGGTTTCCCTTCCGGTGCAACAAGGCCAAGACCACGGGCTCTGCAGGGCGGATGTCACCAACGAGCCCACCTCTGCGTCACGCCAGGAGCTTTGCAGGCGAAGACCACCTTTAGTCAGGATAAGTTGTACCTCCTGTCCCCTTTCAAATTTGGCCTTTGTGGGATCCCTTCCCGCCTGTGCGATAAGGGAAGAGGACCAAGGCCACTATAAATAGGGACTAGCCTCCACCGTAGAGGGGGACCGAATCGATCCTGACCCGAGTGCCCTCGCGAGGTCGCTCACCATTGTACCCATTCATCACCGAACCTCCTCGTGAGCCCAATCCACCCAAAGCAGGAGTAGGGGCTTACACCGCAAGGTGGCCCGAACTTTGGTAAATCGCTGTGTTCGTCTTCTCGCGCTCTCGTGCATCTTCGGCAGGGCCTAGCCGTGGAGTGGCCGGCTTGAGGCTAGAGCTGGTTGGGATCTTCGCACACGCCCCAGAGTTCGAACCTTCTTGGGTCTGCGGAGCCCCGATTCCGACAGTAAGTCCTCGATGGGCGCGCTGCACTCTTTAGCGTGCTTCCCGGAGTCCCCACGGGATCCGCCAGGGTTCTTATTCTTCCTCCTGGGAGCTTTGCCTGCAGGAGCGAGTGCCTCGTCGGCAGACGCTGCCACTACCTCCCGGAAGAGCTTGTCGACGCAGAGGACCGTGTCCTTGTTGTCTGCATGGATGGTGATGACGCTCATCGGCCCTGGCATCTTGAGGGTGTGGTAGGCATGGTGGGACGCCGCCATGAACTTCGCCAGCATCGGTTGGCCCAGAATTCCATTGTACGACAGCGACATCCTTGCGACGTCAAAGACTACTCTCTCTGTCTTGAAGTTGAGTTCTCTTGGGCTGAGATCTTCCCGGGTTGACCCCTTGGAAGGATCATGTCGGCTTGAGATCTAAATCGGGGATGTGCAGATGCTTGATTACGTCTGGTGATATCAAATTCAAACCGGCTCCACTATCGACCAACATCTTTGTGACCTTGAGGTTGCGTATCATTGGCGAGACCAACAATGGCACACACCCGACGAAAGTGATGTGGTCATGGTGGTCCTCAGCGTCAAAGATGATGGGAGTGTTGGACCACTTAAGGGGTTTTCTTGCCTTTGCCGCTGGCTCTGCCGCGTTGACCTCACGGGCCCGCTGCTTGAGTTACCGGTGAGAGGAGTGCAAAGATGCGCCTCCGTCAACACACATGGCATCGACAGCCTTCTGGAATTCCTGGCCTTGAGATTCTTCTTCATCTCCGTCGTCTTCATCGTCTTCGTGGTCAAACATCTTGTCTCGGCCTCTAGCAGGTTCCTCCTTGCGCTGCTTGGCCTTGCCGCGGCAGCCACCACGGTCACCGCAACTTTTCTTGCCAGAACCACATATGCCATCTTATCTCTTCTCCTTGTCATGCCTTTCGTACTCTTGCTTCTGTTTCTCAGCAAGTTGTTCAACTTAGTGGCATTTGGTGATGTCGTGGCTCTTGGTGATGTGGATCTTGCAGTACGGCCTGCCGGTCTTTTCTCCTGCTGCGGCCTCGTCGTCTCAGGAGCATGCGGAAGCATCCTTGCCGGACCCCTCAGACTTGGCCTTCTTGCCGGAGTTGGAGTTGTCGTTCCCTTCGACAGCCATCACTGCTTTTCCCTTGCGCTTCCGATTGCGCTTCTGGCCCTTTTTACTGGAGACTGGCGCATCTTTGTCGTCGTCTGAGTCGACCTCTGCCCCAATGTCCTTTCCGGGAAGCATCCTCCCCTCTTCAGCTCGCGCACATTTGTCAGCCAAAGTGTATAGCTCGGCGACATCCTGCACCTCATTAATGCTCATCTCCTCATGCATCCGCCGGTTGCGTACGTTCGTGCGGAACGCGGCGATCACAACGGCAGGGTGGATGTCGGGGATGTTGTGTTTTACGCGGCTGAACCTCTGGATGTACGTGCAGAGCGACTCGCCCTCTCTCTGGGGAAGCACATGCAAGTCGCTGGGCTGCCCTGGAAGCTTGTGGCCTCCATGGTATGCGCCAACGAACTGGTTGTATAGATCCGCCCAAGACGAGATGGATCCTTCCGGCAAGATCATCAACCAACTCCCCACATTGGGCTTGAGCGCCAGCGGGAAGTAGTTGGCGAATACTTTCTCATCGCATCCTCCGGCAGCTTGCACGGCGATGGTGTAGATGCCGAGGAACTCAGAAGGGCTGATCTTGCCGTCATACTTGTCGGGCAGCTCAAGCTTGAAGGGCCTGCTGGAGGGCCAGCGGACTTGTCGTAGCTCGTGCGTGAACGCCGGGCAGCCTACCTCGTAGGGCAAGGTGCCGGGCACCCCCGGCGTAGGTGCGTCGATGGTTGGATCCGCGTGACCATCGGACTCGTGGCGTGCCTGACGGCGCCTCTTGATGGTGGTGCGAGCGTCCTCCTTGCGTCTATCCTTCAAGACGTGGCGTTGATCTTTATTCATCCGTGGATCTGTCAAGGCGTATGACACCTCATATTGTACGTCGGTCCGGCAGGTGGGTTGCTGCTGCTACGAGGGAGACTACATCGTGGGTGCCCCGCCAGCGTCGCGTCTGGCGGTGGGAGCCCCCGGGGCCGCTTGGCGGGCGCACGACGGGCCCGCTCCCTCCGGTCTGTCGCGGTTCACGAAACTCAGTAGACTCTGGATAGTCGCTCTCCAGTCTTCCATCTTTTCTGGCGCAGGCGGAAAGTTCAGCAATAGCTGGGCCAGCGCCATAGCTTCTTCCGGAGTCTTGGTCATGGAGCGGTGCGAGGCGTGGGTGGCGCTCTTACTCCTGAGAGTGCCAGGAGGAGCGTTTGCCCGCACCGTCGCGCGGTGCTCATGTTCTCCAGGAGGTTACTGTCGAGCTCGGCCCTCCGTGTCTTGAGAAGGATGCGCAAGGGTCTTGTCCGCGTGCCGTCCAGGGTCACCACCCTCGGGGCGTGGGTCGCGGTTGTCTTGTGAGGGTTGCGGCGGACCTCCTGTCGCCGCCGCCGCTGCTGCTGCAGCCGCCGCCGTGGCTGCTGCTTTTGCGGTGTAGGCCCCGGTCGCTGCACGTGCGTTCCGCATCTCCTTGATGGCGGAGTCAGGATCGCCGCTCATGGAGCTCCGCACGGTGTTATGGCTGCATTCACCGGCACGGTGAATGTGGGGACCGCCTCCGTCGGTGTCGTTGGCTACAACTAGCGAGGGCACCTCGGACGCAGACGGAGCGGGCGTTGCTATGCCCTTGGTCTTCATAGGAGGCATTGTCGTTGAAGAAGTTGTTGACGACAATGCCCAGGAGTCGGTGAAGGTTCACGTAAGGGAGCCCCCTACCTGGTACGCCAAAGATGTTGGGGTACGATGATCTATGGGGCCGGCAAGGCCCCTTTCGTGGTTCGGCAAGGGAGATCCGCTAGCGCAAAGAGCATCACCAGACCATGCACGTGCGAGGGTTTAGATAGGTTTGGGCCGCCGGAGCGTAATACCCTACATCCTGTGTGGTTGTGGATTATTCGGGTTCACAGTACAGGAGCGTCGCAGCCCGGCAAGGATGCTCATAGAGCGTCGCTACGCCTGTAAATGAACGGAGGGTCGACCTTTATAAAGGTAGCCATGGACCTCCTTTTATAATTCAAGGGGCTCCACACTGGCTAAAATGGTCTTTACACAGAGTAAAGAATGTATCCCTCTGCTAAATCTGCTAGCAACAACGATAGTGGGAAATACCTAACTCTAATGGACTAGGATAGGCACATTAAATGCGTCGTGAGGTGGTGCGCTGGCGACGTCTTCCGGCAAGGATTGCCTCTCCTTCTGTGTCGTTCGCCCAGCTAGTACGGGTGTCATTAAAGCTCTGCTGTAAATCTGGTGAGTCGCCACGCGCCCCGACAAACTCCACCTAACCACCTGCCCGCTCAACACCTAGCCGATGTAGACAACCAGCCTGGCGATGAGGAGCGAGGGCTTGGCGTACAGAAGCCTTGGCGGGTGCGTTAGCAGTCGAGTCCTCCGGCAAGGAGGGCTTGCCGGTTCGCTCGACCCCTTGTATGAAGAGGCTTGGCGTCCAGATCCAGCCCAGCAGGGTCTTGCCGATCCGGAGGCCACGGTCGTATGGTGCACAAGTTAGAGTACTAAGGGCCCCGTTCTTTTGTACAACGACACCATACCTCAAATCAGGCCTTGAGCTTGGAGCCAGACAATACCACAGCAGATCAGGTATCGAGCTTGGCCGACGAGGACAATGATACTTCAGCTAAGCCTAACTTTTGATCAAGATATAGGTGAAGCTGACAAAGGGCTTCTGAATGAGATGTTCGATTAGATTTAGAGCATTCCTATCTCGGACGATCGAACCTCGGTGTACAATCAGATCTAGGAAAAGCCTGGAGAAGCTGGAATTTTTAGCCCACCCTCCATCCACCTAGTCACTATTGTCAAAGAATTTACTGACGTGCTAGCTAGCTCCTCTGAGAAGGCAACCGACATGGACGAAGACGTCGGTAACAACTCAGACACTACATCGTCCCCACAGTCATCCACATTGGCAAGTGGGCCGCAACCTGCACCTACGACGTCTATAGTAGACACTCCCAAGTACGAAGGAGGAGGACCCCTCAAACACTGACACATGGGTCGCCATAATGGGGGCAATGGCAACAGGGAGGCAAGCAACAACGTCACTGGAAACGGTGACACCCCCAATGGTGATGCAGCGAAGGACGACACCGATAGCCACGACACCGGCAACACCAACAATGGCCGCAACATGATCAATGAGGACGGCGATGACGTCAACGATGGTGACTATGATCTGGAAGTCGAGAAAGATATAAGCCTCGACCCCGACGAGTATGATGCTTTTGAGGAATCCCAGTGAGGCACCTCAGCTCAAAACTCTACGCAAGCGATTGGCCAGCATGACCAAAAGCATCAAGAAAAAGTCCCAAGGGCTCAAGACTGAAGAGGACGATATAAACAGCCGATGGGTCGAGCTCCTTAGGGAAGATCAGACACTTGAGGATAAACTCCAAAATACTGGGGCTAGCCGGTCTTACCCCCATAGAAACTTATTGAATGAGTTGGACGTGGAGGCCAAGGACTGATGCTTGTGATCTGCGTTGAGTTTTGTGTGAAGAGGAAGGGGTGATGCAGCACAATGCGGGTAATTATTTCCCTCAGTTAAGAACCAAGGTTTATCGAACCAATAGGAATATCGGTCATCAACCGTCTTCAGCGGTTGCACATAAAAGAGCACACACTTGCACCCAACGCGGCAAGAGGGTTATCAATCCCCTTGATCTCGTTATTTGCAAGTAAATGAGATGTGTAGATAATTGTAAATTACAAAATAAAATAAAATATAAATAACGACAGCAAGGCATTGAAACGTTTGTAAACATATAAGTGGATAGACCCTGGGGCCGTAGTTTTCTCTAGTGGCATCTCTCATATAGTAAGCATACGGTGGGTAAACAAATTACTGTTGGGGAATTAATAGAAGAGCGGATAGTTATGCAATCTTTATTCATGACAATGATCATGTATATATAGGCATCACATCCATAAGCAAATAGGCCGACTCCTTCCTGCACGTATTACTATTACTCCACCCATCGACTGCTATCCAACATGCATCAAGAGTATTAAGTAAAACAGAGTAATGCTTGGAGAACTATGACATGATGTGGACAAAGAGAATTCAATTAATATGAACTAACCCCATCATTTTATCCTTAGTGGCAACAATACAAAGACGTGTCTTGTCCCTTTCTGTCACTGGGATATAGAGCACAACCAGATTGAACCAACTACAACGCACCCCTCTCACTGAAGAAATATCAATCTAGTTGACCAAACTATCTCAATATATCGGAGAGATTTACGAAGCTATAATGATCATGCAATTAAGAGACAATTTATATGAGAGGTGACTCAAATACTTTTCATGACTAATCTGGACGTAAACCCAAAATTCATCGGATCCCAACAAACACACCGCACAAAAGGATTACATCGAATAGATCAAAGCGAAGATGCGATGATCATTGTATTGAAGATCAAGAGAGAGAGAGAGAGAGAGATAGCCATCTAGATACTAACTGTGGACCCGTAGGTCTGTGGTGAACTACTCACAACTCATCATGGAGGTAACAAGGATGATGTAGAGCCCCTCCGTGATCGACTCCCCCTCCGGCAGATCATCGGAAAGGGTCGCCAGATGGGTACGCGGCAGAACAGAGACTTGCGGCGGCGGAAAAAGTGTTTCGGGAGGTCTCCTAGGGTTTTTGGAATATTTGAGAATTTATAGGCTAGAGAGGGGCATGAGAGGGCAGCCGAGGGGGCCACGACCCAACAGGGCGTGGCCTGCCCCCCTGGCACGCCCTGTTGGCTTGTGGTGCCCTCGTGCAGCCTCTCATCTCCTCCTAAAGCTTCCAGGTCTTCTTTTCATCTAGAAAAAATCATATTAAAGTTTCATGGCATTTGGACTTCGTTTGGTATGGTAAACATGAAAAGCAAAAAAACATGCAGGAAACAGCAACTGGCACTGGGCACGAGGTCAATAGGTTAGTACTCAAAAATATTATTAATTGGTAAATAAACACCCAAAAAGTATCCTAGAATGATAATATAATAGCATGGAACAATGAAAAAATTATAGATATGTTGGAGACGTATCAGCATCCCCAAGCTTAATTCCTGCTCGTCCTCGAGTAGGTAAATGATAAAAACAAGAATTTTTGATGTGACATGCTACCCAACATGTAATCTATTGCAGGTTTGTTCATTGAGAAACGATGAATTAATAAACATCAACATAGTAATATTTATAAACATAAGAAACATAACCATAAAGTTTCAAAGTATACGACCCGAAAAGAATGTTCACCCCCTATTCATTTTATCATATTAGAATAGCATGGCTCCGTCTTCACCACATAAATACAAATGTCAAGCACCAAGGTGTCAAGTTAGGCAATTGGATCGTACTTTTTAACGCGCTTCAACTTTTTATTACTTGCGCAATATATGAGCGTGAACCATGGATATAGCATAAAGGTGGAATAGAATATGGTGGTAGGTTTCAAAGGGTTGAAAAGTGGAGAAGAAAGTCTCGCATCAACTAGGCGTATCAAACAGGCTATGGAGATGCCCATCAATAGATATCAATGCGAGGAGTAGGGATTGCCATGCAACGGATGCACTAGAGCTATAAGTGTATGAAAGCTCAACGAAAGCTAAGTGGGTGTGCATCCAACTTGCTTGCTCAAGAAGACCTCCGGTATTTGAGGAAGCCCATCATCGGAGTATACAAGACAAGTTCTATAATGAAAAATTCCCACTAGCATATGGAAGTGATAAACATGAGACTCTCTATATGAAGAACATGGTGCCACTTTGAGGCGCAAGTGTGGAATAAGAGGTAGTAGCACTGTCCCTTCTCTTTTTTCTCTCATTTATTTATTTTTTCTTTTCTTTTTTTCCCTTTTCCTCTTTTTTTTCTTTTTCTTTTTCTTTTTTCTTTCTTTTTCTTTTTTTATTTTATTTTTCATCTAGAGTCTCATCCCGACTTGTGGGGAAATCATTGTCTCCATCATCCTTTCCTCACTGAGATAGTGCCCTAATAATGATGATCATCAGACTTGTATTTACTTACAACTTGATACTTGTGATCTGCGTTGGGTTTTTCGTGAAGAGGAACGGGTAATTGCAGCACAATACGGGTAAGTATTTCCCTCAGTTATGAAACCAATGTTTATCGAACCAATAGGAATATCAATCCTCAACCGTCTTCAACGGCTGCACACAAAAGAGAAAACAACTTGCACCCAACGCGGGCAAGAGGGTTGTCAATCGCCTTGATCTCGTTATTTGCAAGCAAATGAGTTGTGTAGATAATTGTAAATTGGAAAATAAAATAAAAGACAAATAATGGAAGCAAGATAATAATAGTGTTTGTGAATTTATAAGTGAATAGACCCGGGGACCATAGTTTTCCCCAGCGGCATCTCTCATGTAGGCAACATACGGTGGGTAACAAAATACTGTTGGGCAATTGATAGAAAAGCAGATAGTTATGCAATTTTCACGGCAATGATCATGTGTATATAGGCATCACGTCCATAAAGAAATAGGCCGACTCCTGCCTGCACCTATTACTATTACTCCACTCATCGACCGCTATCCAACATGCATCCAGAGTATTAAGTAAAACAGAGTAATGCATGGAGAACGATGACATGATGTAGACAAAGTAAACTCAAGAAATATGAATAAACCCCATCATGTTATCCTTAGTATCAACAACACAAAGACGCAACTTGTCCCCTTTCTATCACTGGGATATAGAAACTCGTCAGGTTGAACCTACTACAACACACCTCTCTCACTGAAGAAAGATCAACCTACTTGGCCAAAGCAAATCAACAGATCAGAGAGAATTACGAAGCTATAATGATCATGCAAATAAGAATCATAATATATATCAGAGGTGACTCAAATACTTCTCATGAATAATATGAACACAAACCCAGAATTCATCGGATCCCAACAAACGCACCGCACAGAAGGATTACATCAGATAGATCAAAGCGAAGATGCGATGATCATTGTATTGAAGAACAAGAGAGAGAGATTGCCATCTAGATACTAATTACGGACCCGTAGGTCTCTGGTGAACTACTCACACATCATCATGAGGGTAGCAAGGTTGATGAAGAGGCCCTCCATGATCGATCCCCCCTCTGGAAGGGTGCCGGAACGGAGCTCCAGATGGCCTCCCGACGGAACAGGGACCTGCGGCGGCGTAAATAGAGTTTTGGGACTGCCTCCAGGGTTTTCACGATATTAGAGAATTTATAGGCCAGAGAACGAGGTCGGGGGAGCCGCCAGGGGCCCACAAGCCATCAAGGCGCACCCCCTAGGGCGCGCCCTATTGGCTTGTGGGGCCATCGTGTGGCTCCCGGCTTCCTTCCAAATCTCCCAGGTCTTCTTTTGGTCCAGAAAAAATCACCAAAAAAGTTTCGGTGCAATTGGAATACGTTTGGTACTGTAAATCTGAAAAGTGAAAACATGCAGAAAACAGCAACTTGCAGTGGGCACTGGGTCAATAGGTTAGTGCTCAAAATAATATAATTTGGTAAATAAATACTTAAAAAGTATCCTAGAATGATAATATATCAGCATGGAATAATAAAAAATTATAGATACGTTGGAGACGTATCAAGCATCCCCAAGCTTAATTTGTGCTCGTCGTCGAGTAGGTAAATTATAAAAACAGAATTTTTGATGTGACATGCTACCCATTATGTAATATTTTGCATGTATGCTCATTGAGAAACGATGAATTAACAAATATTAACATGGCAATACTTATAAGCATAAGAAACAAAATCATTAATCTTTCAAAGTATACGATCCTCAAAGAATGCTTACCCCATTCATCTTATTATATTAGCAAGGCATGTCTCCATCTTCACCACATTAATACAAATGTCAAGCACCATGGTGTCCAAGTCAGGCAATTGGATCGTACTTTTTCAATATGCATCAACTTTTTATTCTTCACGCAATACATGAGCGTGAGCCATTGTACATAGCATTTAGGTGGAATGGAATATGGTGGTAGATATCAAAGGGCGAAAAAGTGGAGAAGATAGTCTCACATCAACTAGGCGTACCAACGGGCTATGGAGATGCCGGTCAATAGATGTCGATGCAAGGAGTAGGGATTGTCATGGAAATGATGCACTAGAGCTATAAGTGTATGAAAGCTCAACTGAAGCTAAGTGGGGTGTGCATCCAACTTGCTTGCTCATGAAGACCTCGGGCATTTGAGGAAGCCCGTCATAGGAATATACAAGCCAAGTTTATAATAATGAAAAAGTAATAACCCACTAGCATATGAAAATGTCATAACATGAGACTCTCTATATGAGGAACAAGGTGCCACTTTAAGGCACAAGTGTGGTAAAGGATAGTAGAAAAGTCCCTTCTCTCATTTTCTCTCATTCATTTTTTATGGTGGGCTCATTTGGCCTCCCCCATTTTTATTTCCTCACTGGGATAATGCTCTAATAATGATGATCATCACACTTTTATTTACTTACAACTCGATATGAAGAACTGATAGGAAGATATGACTCTATATGAATGCCTCTGGCAGTGTACCAGGATGTGCAAAGATCCAGCGCGACATGTATCAAAGATATGATGAATGGTGGCTTTGCCACAAATACTATGTCAGCTCTATATGATCATGCAAAAGAATATGATGATGAACAAACTAGTCATGTGAAGTGACGATGGAATTTGCATGGCAATATATCTCAGAATGTCTATGGAAATGCCATGATAGGTAGGTATGGTGGCTGTTTTGAGGAAGATATAATGAGGATTATGTGCAATAGAGCGTACCATGCCACGGGATTTGGATGCACCGGCGAAAGTTGCACCGATCCTCGACGTGAGAATGGGCAATGCACGGTACCGAAGAGGCTAGCAAATATGAGGAGGTGAGATTGCGTATGTCCATGGTTTCACATTAGTCATAAAGAACTCAGATACTTATTGCAAAGTTTTATTAGTTTTATCAATAATCAATGTACTACTCACATGCCACGAGGGAGGAGGTTGGTAGGAGTTAACCATCGCGCGCCTCCCACCCGAAACAACACTAGGATTTCAACGAGGAATAGAAATGCTCACACATCATTACCATGCCTTTTTAATTTTTAGACGAACAAGAAGTTAACCTCTCTTAACATCGAGACTTCTATGAATCAACAATTATGAACTCACACCTTTTTCATATTACCACATCAATATCATTAACCCACAATTTCTCTATATGTGCTACATGATGGTTTTAATTATCACTCATTGAATACCTATTATTTTTGGACTAGTCTTATGACCCATGCAAATTACCATCACTATTTATTAACTCTCAAACAAATATAAGTGAAGAGCGAGAGTGAAATTATTTCTATAAAATCTACATGCCACCGTGCTCAAAAAGATATAAGTGAAGTACTAAAGCAACTGCTAAGCTCAAAAGATATAAGTGATGCACATAGAGTATTCTAACAAATTATGATGAAGGTGTGTCTGTCTCAAATAGGTGTATACTGCAAATGATGATTGTGGCAAACTAAAAGTAAAATCAAACAAAAACAAACGACGCTTCAAGCAAAACTTATATCATGTGATGCATAAAAATATAGCTTCAAGTGGCATACCGATAGATTGAGACGATAAAGGGGATGTGATAGAGGCAAAGGTGTCCCGTCTTTCGATGAGATGGTGGCTATCGTTTTTTGCTGGAGTAGACTTTGACGATCCGACTACGAACGTGCGAGGACGTGGCGCCTTAGCAATCGCTATACCAACTCCGAGAGGTTATTGACCACGCCGGAGCACGATCAACCTGACGACGAAGGTCTATTTCAGGCACGCAAGTGAAGAACAAGCAAGAAACTGAAATTGCAATCTGGATATTGCGAATATAAGAGGATAGCTTTATTGATGAAAGTGGGGTTCTGTGACGTCTTTGTCTGGTCGTGGAACACAAACGAAGGACGCGAAGTTGCAACTATGGCGAACTTGTAATCTAAACAAAACCCAAGTCTAAAACGGTGCCCTAAGGGCTGTATATATGGGGAAATAGAGGAGAATTTCGTGACCCCTTGGAGGAGGGGTCCGAAACCAACCCTAACTCAGTTTCCCCACACACACAGACTCTAAAAACAGCCTATAATGTAGTATTTCAAAATTACATGGGCCTGGCCCAAAAATAAGGTGACGCAGTACCCATAATTGCCTATGGATGAAATTTATGAAGTGGCATCTTGTATATTTCGTCCAAGCCTTCATGCTCTCATTATGGTGGCTTCAAAGTGCGAAATCACCACTGGAATCTCCATTGTTCTCTCCCGCGCACGCACCTTTTTCTCCATGCTTGTTCCCGCTCCAATGGTCATCCTTCTTGTCCATGCTAGGCCCTTCATTCATAAGTAAAACAAAAGTATCTAATTTAGGCAGCATCATATGTTCATGACCATTGGAAGGATTTCCAAGAAACGAAAGTGCATTGTAATTCAATTGGTGTGCACGAGCTCTAGTAATTGGTCCAGTATGTATAACAGCACGGGTTGTGGGTGTAACAATGGTATTCATGTCCTCATCAAGATGCCTTCCGGGGCATCCCCAAGCTTAGACGCTTGAGTCTTCCTTAGAATATTACCTTGGGGTGCCTTGGGCATCCCCAAGCTTAGGCTCTTGCCGCTCCTTATTCCTTTGTCCATCGTGATAACACACAAAACTTGAAAACTTCAATCACACAAAACTTTGTGAGATCCGTTAGTATAAGAAACATATTGAATACTTTAGGTACTGTTATAAATTGATTCTTATTTCATAATTGCACAATAGGTACTGTATTCTAACTTCTCCATGGCTTATACCCCCCAATACAATCCATAGAATAATCAAAACAAGCAAACTATGCAAGTAAAAACAGAATCTGTCTAAAACAGAACAGTCTGTATAAATCTGTAGAGAACCTATACTTCTGTAAGTATAAAAATTCTTAAACAGTAGACGTCCTCGAGAATTTGTATAGCAATACTGTGTAAAAAATTCAAATCATTATCACGCTCCAGTAAAAATGAAAATTCCTGTACTGGAGTCAAAAGTTTCTGTTTTGTTTCAGCATCGATTATACTCATCTTGTGAGTCATCTCAAAGGCTTTACTTGGCACAAACACTAATTAAAACATAATAACACAATCATTACTGAGGCAATAATCATGTTATCAAAATAAAACAGAAAGTAAAAAAGAAAAAATAAAGATAACTATTGGGTTGCCTCCCAACAAGCGCTATTGTTTTACGCCCCTAGCTAGGCATAATGCATAGTTTCAAGTGTTGTCATCTTTGATATCAAGCTCCTCGATAACACAACCATGGATAATAGGGACAATAGGAGGCTTGGAAATATAATCTTTTATCAAGTTTATAAAGCTGGGATGAGCACTAATCATTTTTAGATCTTCGTTTCTTTTGGTAGGAGGTGTACTAATTCTCTTAGGAATATATATGAACTTGGGGCTTTTGGTTCGAGAGGTACTAGCATTAGTTTTAGGAGGTGTGAAAGCGGAACCTACTTTGTCAATGACCTCCTCCATTTTATCAATTCTATTCAAGCCTTGTTCTATACTTTCATCAATAATAGTGTCCTTTTCCTTTAAAGTTTTCAAAGTCATTCCTACACGTGACCCAAATTGAGTGATATGATCATGAAATTTTTTATCTAACTCAATTGGTTCATTCATAATCATTTTCTTTTCAATAGCATCAAGCCTTTGCCTAACACGTTCCAAGCTCAAACTTGTTTCATTCACAATAACGGGTGGTGCCCCAATGAGACTTCCAATTGCGTTATAAGCATCCAAGGTGTGACACATTAAAAAGTTCCCACCAGTGATGGTGTCAGGGACAAACCTATACCAAGTTGTCACACCAACGTAAAAATTATAAAGCAAGGTAGTGGTGGATAACTTATTAGTTGCTTTATTTTGAACGAAGCAAATCCTATACCATGCATCTTTCAAACTTTCTCCTCAAAATTGACTACATCATTATTGGGAGTAACGCGAGCGGAAGAAGAACTAGCCATGACTTCAAACAAGAAAAGTAGTAACAAGCAAGATATATATTTTTTGTATTTTTGATTTTTATGAAACAAACTATATATAACAACAAATAAAAAGAAGAACAAGTGAATGATAAGTTGTGTAGATAATTGTAAATTGCAAAATAAAATAAAAGACAAATAATGGCAGCAAGATAATAATAGCGTTTGTGAATTTATAAGTGAATAGACCCGGGGCCATAGTTTTCCCTGGCGGCATCTCTCATGTAGGCAACATACGGTGGGTAACAAATTACTGTTGGGGAATTGATAGAAAAGCGGATAGTTATGCGATTTTCACGGCAATGATCATGTGTATATAGGTATCACGTCCATAAACAAATAGGCCGACTCCTGCTTGCACCTATTACTATACTCCACTCATCGACCGCTATCCAGCATGCATCTAGATTCTAGAAGTAAACAGAGTAATGCATGGAGAACGATGACATGATGTAGACAAAGTAAACTCAAGCAATATTAATAAACCCCATCGTGTTATCCTTAGTAGCAACAACACAAAGATGCAACTTGTCCCCTTCTGTCACTGGGATATAGAAATTCATCAGGTTGAACCTACTACAACACACCTCTCTCACTTAAGAAAGATCAATCTACTTGGCCAAAGCAAATCAATAGATCGGAGAGAATTACGAAGCTATAATGATCATGAAAATAAGAATCATAATATATATCAAAGGTGTCTCAAATACTTTTCATGAATAATCTAAACATAAACCCACAATTCATCGGATCCCAACAAACGCACCGCACAAAAGGATTACATCGGATAGATCAAAGCGAAGATGTGATGATCATTGTATTGAAGATCAAGTGAGAGAGAGAGATATTGCCATCTAGGTACTAACTACGGACCCGTACGTCAATGGTGAACTACTCACACATCATCATGAGGGCAGCAAGGTTGATGAAGAGGCCCTCCGTGATCGACCCCCCCCCCCCCCGTGCCGGAACGGAGCTCCAGATGGCCTCCCGACGGAACAGAGACTTGCGGTGGCATAAAAAGAGTTTCGGGACTGCCTCTAGGGTTTTCACGATATTAGAGAGTTTATTGGCCAGAGAACGAGGTCGGGGGAGCAGCTAGGGGCCCACAAGCCATCAGGGCATGCCCTGTTGGCTTGTGGGGCCCTCGTGTGGCTCCCGGCTTCCTTCCGAATCTCCTAGGTCTTCTTTTGGTCCAGAAAAAATCACCAAAAAGTTTCGTGGCAATTGGACTTTGTTTGGTACTGTAAACCTGAAAAGTGAAAAACATGCAAAAAACAACAACTGGCACTAGGCACTGGGTCAATAGGTTAGTGCTCAAAAATAATATAAATTGGTAAATAAATACTTAAAAAGTATACTATAATGATAATATATCAGCATGGAACAATCAAAAATTATAGATACGTTGGAGACATATCACAACTCAACATGAGAAACTGTATGACTCTATATTAATGCCTCTGGTAGTGTACCAGGATGTGCAATGATCAAGCGTAACATGTATGATATTAATGATGAACGGTGCCTTTGCCACAAATACTATGTCAGCTTATTGTGATCATGCAAAGCAATATGACAATGGAAGTACAAGTCATATGATGTGACGGTGGAAGTTGCATGGCAATATATTTTGGAATGGCTATGGAAATGCCATGTAGGTAGGTTTGGTGGCTATTTTGAGGAAGATATAATGAGGCTTATGTGCAACAGAGCATATCATGGGGTTTGGATGCACCTGCGAAAGCTGCACTGATCCTCAAAGTGAGAATGGGCAATGCACGGTACCTAAGAGGCAAATACGTGAAGGTGACTATTGATACGTCTCCAACGTGTCTATAATTTATGAAGCATTCATGCCATATTTACAACAATTTTATATGGTTTTGGTATGATTTGCATGGAACTAACTTGGACTGATGTTGTTTTCAGTAGAACTACCGTGGTGTTGTTTTTTCTCCAGAAATAAAAGTTCTCCAAATGCAACGAAACTTTTTGACAATTTTTTTGGAACAAAAGAGGCACTAGAAGCTTCGTGGGAGGGCCAAAAGAGCCACGAGGTGGACACAACCCACCAGGGCGCGCCCGCCCCCTCCGGCGCGCCTTGGTGTCTTATGGGCCCCTCGTGGCCCATCTTCGCATGAAACCGACGCCCAAAAATCATATATATTCAGAAACCCCCAGAAATAACCCTAGATCAGAAATTCTACCGCCGCAAGCCTCTATAGACACGAAAAACCAATCTAGACCCCGTTTCGGCACCCTGCCGGAGGGGGAAAGCAACACCGGAGGCTATCTTCATCATCCCCATGGTCTCCATGATGAGGAGGGAGTAGTCCACCCTCGGGGCTGAGGGTTTGTACCAGTAGCTATGTGTT
Source organism: Elymus sibiricus (assembly GCA_039707655.1). Lineage (NCBI taxonomy): Eukaryota > Viridiplantae > Streptophyta > Magnoliopsida > Poales > Poaceae > Elymus > Elymus sibiricus. Next base: position 209,535,150 of record CM077663.1, read on the forward strand.
TAATCTCTCTCTCTCGTGTTCTTGATTTGGCACGATCTTGATGTATCACGGGCTTTGTTAATATCGTTGGATCATATGGTGTTTTCCCCTCTCTATCTTGTTGTGATGAATTGAGTTTTCCCTTTGAAATTTGGTTATTACCGGATTGAATAATTTTATGGATTTGAGAGCACTTGATCTATGTCTTGGCACTCAACTCGTGAATTCCCGAGGTGACATTGGGGTAATCTATGCATAGGGGTTGATGCACGTTTTTGTCCTACTTTCTCCCGTGGAAATCTTGGGGCACTCTTAGAGGTTTTTTTTGTTGGATTGAGTATTATGAATCTGAAATTGTTTGATGCGTATCGTATAATTAACTCATGGATACTTGTGGTGACATTGGAGTATCTAGGTGGCATTAGAGTTGGTTGATGCGTATCATATGGTGTTATTTTAGTACGAACTCTTAGATAGATCAATCGGAAAGGATAACTTGGTGTTATTTTAGTACGAACTCTTGGATAGATCGATCGGAAATGATAACTTTAAGGTGGTTTGTACCCTACAAACAATTTCTTCTTATGTTCTCCGCTAGATAAGAACTTTGGAGTGATTCTTCGTTAGACATTGAGGGATGGTTATGTGATCCAATTATATTAGCATTGTTGAGAGATTGCACTAGCGAAAGTACGGCCCTAGGCCTTGTTTTCAAGCATTGCAATACCATTTGTGCTCACTTTTGTTACTTGCTACCTTGCTGTTTTTTATTGTTACTATTACAAAAATCAATATCTACTATCATTACTACACTTGTATCACCATCGCTTCGCCGAACTCGTGCACCTATACAATTTACCATTGTATTTGGTGTGTTGGGGACACAAGAGACTTTTTATTATTTGGTTGCAGGGTTGTTTGAGAGAGACCATCTTCATCCTATGCCTCCCACGGATTGATAAACTTTAGGTCATCCACTTGAGGGAAATTTGCTACTGTCCTACAAAACTCTGCGCTTGGAGGCCCAACACGAGTCTACAAGAACAAGTTGTGTAGTATACATCAAGCTCTTTTCTGGCGTCGTTGCCGGGGAGGTGAGTGCTTGAAGGTATATCTTTATATCTTACAATTAAATCTTTTAGTTTCTTATTTTTTACTAGTTTGGTTTCATAAAAGAAAACAACTAAAAAAATTGAATTGAGGTGGCCTCATATTATTCGTCTTTATCATGTTTTTCTTCAAAATGATGGAAAGGAAAATTGTGATCAATTGATAGAAGAAGAATTCAATAAAATGTTTGGCATAAATTATGAGCATGATTGCAATGTTGTTAGTATGAATTCTATGAATATCCAAAATGCTAATGATGATTGCACTAGTCATGATAAAAATGTTTCTTATAAGCATGTCAATTTTTGTGGAATGCATAAAGTTTGTGAAGACGTGCCTTATAGGGATGATAGATTTTGTAAGAAGCATAAACATGATAGATCCAATTTTTTGCTCAAAGTGATAGATGAATTTGCTACAAAATTATGTTCTCTTTGTCCTATTACTTGTGAACTTTGCAATAAAGTTGGTCATCTTAATTTCCAATGCAAACTTTTTCATGATCAAATCATGGCCAAATATTGTAATGACTTGATCACCCTTGAACTTTATAATGAGCTTTTTCTATTTTGGGGGAGTGAAGAATTGACACATAAAATAGTTGGTTTGAAGTATTCATTCTCACGGACAACACTGAAACTAATCTAAAAGATATCTATATGTTTTGCATGGTAAATTGCAATGAGAATGCTTATATTGCCAACTATAGAAATATGGGAAAACCAATAGAATATAAAAGGAATACTAATGAAAGGGTAAAGATTTCCACTTTCCCTCCTATTGTCTCTCATGATGAAATAGGTGACGAGGAGGATCTCCCTATTCAACCAATCTCATCAATAAGAAGCTCGAAAAAATTAATTAAACCCACACATGATGTGGTGAAGAAGAAGAAAAGAAGAAAGAGTAGAGGTAAAAAGGTATCTCTCCCAAATGATGTTGCTCCTATTATTGTTGTGCCTCACGAGGATGAATCAAAAATAATTGTGGAAGATGATACACTTGCTGATGGTTTTGTTATGCCTATTGCTTGTTGTGATGACTATGATTGGGAAGATAATGATACTTCTTATAATCTTGAAAATCTTTTCGGCACCAACTTGGTAAATTATTATGGTAATAATTGTAATACTATTGGCGCTATTCATACTATTAATGATGAGAGTGATTATGCTTATGATATGCCAAGCCACAAGCTTGGGGATGCTATGTTTTATGAGAATGACATGTTTGAGAATATATTTGCTGCAATTAATGTTTGTCCCAAGCTTGGGGATTCTATGCTTAATGAAGATGATCTTTTTAGTTCCCCTTCTTTGAATTATCAAATTTGTTATGATGATTGCATGCCTCCTATTTATGATGATTGTGATATTTATAAAAGTGGATTTGGAGAGGTCATGACTTTATTTAGTAATGATTCCACTATTTCGGAAGAGGTTTCACTTGACTATGATGAGAACAAAGTTGCTACTTATGATGATTATTGTGATGATACTTATGATATAAAAAGTAGTGATAATTATTTTCATAATTTTGAATATCCTTTTACTGAATATTACTCTTTTAATGTGGAAACAATTTATAGTATTCGAGTTTCATTTGATGCTCCCACTATTATGAATGAGAAGAAATTTGCTTATGAGGAGAGTAATAAAATGCTTGTGGATCATGAAAAGAATGATTTATGTGATAGTTATATTGTTGAATTTATTCATGATGCTACTGAAAATTACTATGAGAGAGGAACATATGCTTTTACATATTGCAATAATATCAAGTTTCTTCTCTATGTGTTGGAAAGTTTGAAGTTATAATTGTTTTGCCTTCCTATGCTAATTGATTCCTGCTCCCATAATTTGTTTGCTCACAACATCCCTATGCATAGGAAGTGGGTTAGACTTAAATGTGCTTGCCATGTGATTCATGATGCTCTCTTTATGCTTCAATTCTTTACTTTTATGCGAGCATCATTGAAATCATCATGCCTAGCTAAAAAGGCATTGAAGGAAAGCACTTGTTGGGAGACAACCCAACACTTTTACTTTCTGTTTTTGTGTGTTCACATGATTAAGCTACTGTAGTAATCATGTTTTGTGCCTTTTATTTCAATAATGTGCCAAGTAAAGCCTTTGGGATAGTATGGATACTTGTTGATTTGATTCTGTGCAAAAACAGAGACTTTTGCCTCTAGGAAAGAATTTCTCTGATTTTATTGGAGAGTCAAAAAATTCTGAAATTTTTACAAAGTATTTATATGCAACTTATTTATATTTTCATAATTTTTCAGAATTTTTAGAGACATGGAAATATGGTTATACTACAGATCGTCACAGACTGTTCTGGTTTTGACATATTCTATTTTGCAAGCATAGTTTGCTTGTTTTAGTGTTTCCATAGCTTATATTTGGTGATATAAAATATGGGAATGATAGAATACAGTAGGTATCATGTGGGAACAATTATGAATCTTGTCTTAACAGTACCTAAGTGAATGATCTATATTTACTATACTAACCCATCTCACGAAGTTCCGTTATGTTTTGTGTGATTGAAGTTTTCAAGTTTTGGGTGAGACACCTATATAAGAAGAATAAAGAGTGGTAAGACCCTAAGATTGGGGATGCTAAAGGCACCCCCAAGGTAATATCCAAGGAAGACTCAAGCGCCTAAGCTTGGGGATGCCCCGGAAGGCATCCCCTCTTTCGTCTTCAACATTATCGGTATATCTTACTTAGAGCTATATTTTTATTCGTCACATAATATGTGCTTTGCTTGGATCATCATTATATTTTGTTATTTTCTGTTAGGTGTTATTTATAATCTTGTTTTTCAATAAAAAGTTCCAAGAATTGCCTTAGGATGCTTGCATTGCATGTTTGATGTGTGCTGTGTAAAAATAGAAACTTTCTCTGTAGTGTTTGAATTTTCATATTTTACTGGAACGTGGAAAGTTTGTGAAAGTTTTACACAGTGTTGTCATATAAATTGTTTATCACGTCCTAAAGTTTCAAAAAAAATTGAGTTATAGAAGTACACTGCTTTCATAAATTGCTACAGACTATTCTGTTTGGACAAATTGCTGTCATAGTTTTGTTATCTACTTATCCTATAGTTTCCATAGCCTATATTGGTAGATATAAATTGTGGAAACGATAGTAAACAGTAGATGATGTTTGGAAATTATTGTGCAACTTGTCTTGGCAGTACAAGAAGTGTGGACTTATTCTTATGTGTACTGACCTATCTCACGAGTTCTTTTCAAGTTTTTGTGGATGAAGTTTTTAAGATTTAGGGAAACCGTGATATAAAAGGAATTAAGGAGACACAAAAGATCAAGCTTGGGGATGCCAAGGCATCCCAAGAGAATATTTCAAGAATTCTCAATCATCTAAGCTTGGGGATGCCCCGGTAGGCATCCCACCTTTCTTCATCAACAATTATCAGTTAGTAGCGGTTGAGCCTAAGTTTTTGCTTCTTCACATGATGTGTTCTATTCTTGGAATGTCATTTTGTTTTGTTTTGATTGCTGTTTTAATAAAATACTTAGATCTGAAAGTTTTTAGATGAGAGAGAGTTCTCAAATGGCTACCCATTTACTTAACTACTCGCTTGATCATCACTTATATCTTTTTGGAGTAGCCTGTCATTTACTCTTGTCCTTCACTTATATCCTATGAGTAAATTGTTGAATGAATTGAATACCGTGAAGTTGAAATTATATGTTCATATCATGTCTCGTAGTAGCTTCACATTGGGTTTAGAAAGTGAAATCTTTTGAAGCTTGACAATCACAATATTGGTCATACAAGCAATTCGTGAATGATTAGTATAAGGAAGAGAACTTTCACATACAAATATATTATCTTGGACATCTTCTATGATTGTGAATACCCATTAATTATTTTCAAACTTGATAAAATTAGTTGAAGTTGGACAAGGAAGACAACATAATGAGTTATGGTTGTGTATATTTGCATAGAATATATATTGTTATGGATCCTCCAACATGTGGTGTTTGCTTAGGATCTTTTGCTAGCCAAAAATTCGTACTAAGTAGAGATACTACTTGTGCATCCAAAAACCCTTAAACCCAGTTTCTCGCCATGAGTGTCCACCATACCTACCTATGGATTGAATAAGACCCTTCAAGTAAGTTGTCATCGGTGTAAAAAGGCAATAAAAATTGCTTCTAAATGTGTTTGATCATTTAGTGTAAGAGAAAATTGAGTGTTGTACGAACTTGTGATGGCAAAGTAATAAAAGCGACGGACTGCATAATAAAGGTTGCTATCATAAGGGGCAATATAACGTGACGTTCTTTTGCATTAAGGGATTGTGCATACAAAACCAAAAAGCGCATGACAACCTCTGCTTCCCTGTGCGAAGGACCTATCTTTTACCTTTCAGTATTTACTTTTATGCAAGAGTCAATAGTATGCATTCTCATTTCAACCTCAATTATTCTCTAGTTGGCAAGCATCATGTGGTGGGGAAAGATCTAGGCACATATGGCCAGTCAAATATATTTGATCATGACTTATTATTGTTGACAATTATCTCTATGATAAATGAGTTGGGAGGTGAAACATTAAGCCCCTATCGTTCTCTGTGTTCGATGGATGCCATTTGTCCTAAAAATATGCTTTGAGTACTAGCAATCATAGAAGACTATGTGATGATTGAGTATGTAGAGCTCTTACTTAGACTTTGTTGATAACAAGTTGAATTGCAATTGTTTGGTGACTAAGAGCATAGGTTGTTAAGTTTCAAGAGAATTCATTGTTTGAACCATAACATGTGAATTGGTTGCTACTTTATCATGATGACTTTTATGAGAAAGAGTTGCTGTTATGATGCTAGGAAAAGTGGTTGAAATTATCATTGATCAAACTTATGCACTATGCTAGCACTCACACTTCATAAATTATTTCTTTTATCATTTACCTACTCGAGGACGAGTAGGAATTAAGCTTGGGGATGCTGATACGTCTCCAACGTATCCATAATTTATGAAGTATTCATGCCATATTTACAACAATTTTATATGGTTTTGGTATGATTTGCATGGAACTAACCCGGACTGACACTGTTTTCAGCAGAACTATCGTGGTGTTGTTTTTTGTGCAAAAATAAAAGTTCTCCAAATGCAACGAAACTTTTTGACGATTTTTTGGAACAAACGAGGCACTAGAAGCTTCGTGGGAGGGCCAGAAGAGCCACGAGGTGGCCACAACCCACCAGGGCACGCCAGCCCCCTCTGGCACGCTCTGGTGTCTTGTGGGCCCCTCGTGGCCCATCTTCGCGTGAAACCGATGCCCAAATATCCTATATATTCAGAAACCCCCAGAAATAACCCTAGATCAGAAGTTCCACCGCCGCAAGCCTTTGTAGCCACGAAAAACCAATCTAGACCCCGTTCTGGCACCCTATCGGAGGGGGAAATCATCACCGGAGGCCATCTTCATCATCCTCATGGTCTCCATGGTGAGGAGGGAGTAGTCCATCCTCAGGGCTGAGGGTTTGTACCAGTAGCTATGTGTTTAACCTCTCTCTCGTGTTCTTGATTTGGCACGATCTTGATGTATCGCGGGCTTTGTTAATATAGTTGGATCATATGGTATTTCCCCCTCTCTATCTTGTTGTGATGAATTGAGTTTTCCCTTTGAGATTTTGTTATTACCAGATTGAATACTTTTATGGATTTGAGAGCACTTGATCTATGTCTTGGCACTCAACTCGCGGATTCCCGAGGTGACATTGGGGTAATCTATGCATAGGGGGTGATGCACGTTTTCGTCCTACTTTCTCCCGTAGAATTCTTGGGGCACTCTTTGAGGTTCTTTGTGTTGGATTGAGTATTATGAATCTGAAATTGTTTGATGCGTATCGTATAATTAACTCAAGGATACTTGTGGTGACATTGGAGTATCTAGATGACATTAGAGTTGGTTGATGCGTATCATATGGTGTTATTTTAGTACGAACTCTTTGATAGATCGATCAGAAAGGATAACTTGGTGTTATTTTAGTACGAACTCTTGGATAGATCGATCGGAAATGATAACTTTAAGGTGGTTTTGTACCGTACAAACAATTTCTTCTTATGTTTTCCGCTAGATAAGAACTTTGGAGTGATTCTTCGTTGCACGTTGAGGGATGGTTATGTGATCCAATTATATTAGCATTGTTGAGAGATTGCACTAGCGAAAGTACGGACCCTAGGACTTGTTTTCAAGCATTGCAATACCGTTTGTGCTCACTTTTGTTACTTGCTACCTTTCTGTTTTTTTATTTTTACTATTACAAAAATCAATATCTACTATCATTACTACACTTGTATCACCATCTCTTCGCCGAACTAGTGCACCTATACAATTTACCATTGTATTTGGTGTGTTGGGGACACAAGAGACTTTTTATTATTTGGTTGCAGGGTTGTTTGAGAGAGACCATCTTCATCTTTCGCCTCCCACGGATTGATAAACCTTAGGTCATCCACTTGAGGGAAATTTGCTACTGTCCTATAAAACTCTGCGCTTGGAGGCCCAACACGAGTCTACAAGAACAAGTTGTGTAGTAGACATCAACTGTCCGTATATCCATGGATTCATATTAGTCATGAAGAACTTACATACTTATTGCTAGATTTTATTAGCTCTCTCAAAGCAAAGCACTACTCGCATGGCCCTAGGGAGGAGGTTGGTAGGAATTAACCATTGCGCGCCCCCGACCTAAATAACACTAGGATTTCAATGTGGAATAAGTATGCTCATACATCATCACCATGCTATAAAAATATTTGGATGAACAGCAAGTTAACAACCTCTAATTTATGATACCTTTATTAACCAATGATCATGCACTCATGCTTTTTCACATTACCACATTAATATCATTAACCATGATTTCTCTTTTATGTGCTACATGTGGTTTTGATTATGCCCTCATTGAATACCTATTATTTTTGGACTAGTCTTATGGCCCATGCAAATTACCATCGCTGTTTATTAACTCTCAAACAAACATAAGTGAAGAACGAGAGTGCAATTATTTCTATAAAATCTATACGCCACCGTGCTCTAAAAGATATAAGTGAAGTATTAGAGCAACTGCCAAGCTCAAAGGATATAAGTGAAGCACATAGAGTATTCTAATAATTATGATGATATTGTGTCTCTCTCAAGTGGGTGTGTGCAGTAAACAATGATTGTGGGAAACTAAAACAAAAAAGCAAACTAAGGCAAAGGACGCTCCAAGCAAAACTCATATCATGTGATGGATAAAAATATAGCTCCAAGTGACATACCGATGGATTGAGACGAAAGAGGGGATGCCTTCCGAGGCATCCCCAAGATAAGACACTTGAGTCTTCCTACAATATTACCTTGGGGTGCCTTGGGCAGCCCCAATCTTAGGCTCTTGCCGCTCCTTATTCCTTCGTCCATCATGATAACACCCAAAACTTGAAAACTTCAGCACACAAAACTCAACAGAAAACTCGTGAGATCCGTTAGTATAATAGACATTTCAAATACTTTAGGTACTGTTATAAATTGATTCATATTTTATTATTGCATAAGTTACTGTATTCAAACTTCTCCATGATTTATATTGCCCAATATAATCCATGGCATCATCAAAACAAGCAAAACATGCAAGCAAAAACAGAATCTGTCTAAAACAGAACAGTCTGTAAAGATCTGCGGAGAACCTATACTTATGTAACTCGAAGAATTCTGAAAAATTAGGAAAACCTCAATAATTTGTATAGAAATAGTGTGTACAAAATTCAGATCTAAAAGACGTTCTAGTAAAATCAGAGAAATTCTGCACCGGACGTTAAAGTTTCTGTTTTTGCACCGTATCAATTCTACTCATCTTGTGAGTCATCCCAAAGGCTTTACTTGGCACAAACACTAATTAAAACATAAAAACACAAGCATTGCAGAGACAATAATCATGTTATCTAAAAATAACAGAAAGTATTGGGTTGTCTCCCAACAAGCTCTTTCTTTATAGCCATTAAGATAGGCTTGTAATAATTATGATGCTCTCATGAAAGATAACAATGGAAACATAAGGAGAGCATCATGTAGCATGTGCAAAACACATTTAAGTCTAACATACTTCCTATGCATAGGCATTTTATAAGTAAAAAAAATATCAAGACAAGAAGTATCTAGCATATGCATGTAGGAAGAATGAAGCATTAATAATTTTAACACAAAGAGAAGTAAGAGAGTAACATGAAAATTTCTATAACCATATTTTCCTCTCTCATAATAATTACATGTAGGATCATGTTAATTTCAACAATATAGCTCTCATAAAAAATATTATCTCCGTGATCCATATGCACACAAGTTTTACAATCTTCCAAGGTAGTGGGATCAACATTAACTAAAGTCATGACCTCTCCAAACCCACTTTCAATATTATTGCAAACATTATTATCCATAACATATTCATCATGAGGCTTAAATAAATTTTCAAGATCAAAAGAAACATTATCACCCCAATCATGATCACTGCAATGAGTATTGGACACAACAAGATTATTATCCCCAAGCTTGTAGCTTTGCATATTGCTAGCACAATTGGCATTAATATAATTTATAGCAACATCAGTGCAATCATGCTTTCTGGGTGCAATAGCAATAATTTAATTTTCAACATAAGGGAGCATAGCAAGTTCATCAACATAAGCATCATTAATATTGGCATCGTGGCCGTAAGAATAGCAAGCATCACGTTCATCAAGAGGGGACATTTCAATCGAATCAATGGAATCATAATTTTCTTCCAACGCAGCAGACATTCTCTCAATAAATTCTTTAACATAAGCATTAGAAGCATAGTTTTCATAGCAATATTTAAGTATGGCAAAAAAATTAGATTTGTAAAAAGTGGCATCATACTTTTCAATCAAATAAGCAACTTCATAAGCACCCTTAAAAGCAACAAATTCTTTAATTTGTTCGATATCATAGTAACTATAAACGCCCTTGGCATAAGAAGATAAGATTTAATTATCATTAAACTCACATAGGTAGGGAGGGTGTTTCTTAGGCTTCCCAGAACAACTAGTAGAATCATAAATTTCACACAGATTCCAAGCATAGCACATCAAACATTTTATTTGGTGGCATAAAAGTCTAACCTTTTGAGACAAACGGTGACGCACAAAATAAGTATACTCATCTAATGATTTCCCTCAACTAAGCTAGTTGGGGTTTCTGCACGAGCACAAATGGATCGAAAATGACCCAAGTAGAAAACTTTATGTGGATCCATAAGTCTTTACTTTCTATTTTTGTGTGATAACATGATTATTGCAAGCAAACAAGTAACTAGCAAAGTAAATATTTTTTATTTTTTATTTTTATGAAGAAAACTAAATATAAAAACAAATAAAAAGAATAACAAGTGAATGATAATTTGTGTGAAGTTACTTGATAGTTGATGATGATATTCCCCGGCAACGGCGCCAGAAATCCTTTCTCATGCTTGTGATCTGCGTTGGGTTTTCCGTGAAGATGAACGGGTGATGCAGCACAATGCGGGTAAGTATTTCCCTTAGTTAAGAACCAAGGTTTATTGAACCAATAGGAATATCGGTCATTAACCATCTTCAGCGGCTGCACACAAAAGAGCACACACTTGCACCCCACGCGGCAAGTGGGTTGTCAATCCCCTTGATCTCGTTATTTGCAAGTAAATGAGATGTGTAGATAATTGTAGATAATTGTAAATTGCAAAATAAAATAAAATAAAAATAATGGCAGCAAGGCATTGAAAGCGTTTGTAAACTTATAAGTGGATAGACCCGGGGGCCGTAGTTTTCTGTAGTGGCATCTCTCTTGTAGTAAGCATACGGTGGGTAAACAAATTACTGTTGGGCAATTGATAGAAGAGCGGATAGTTATGCAATCTTTATTCATGGCAATCATCATGTGTATATAGGCATCACGTCCATAAGCAAATAGGCCGACTCCTGCCTGCACCTATTACTATTACTCCACCCATCGACCGCTATCCAGCATGCATCTAGAGTATTAAGTAAAATAGAGTATTGCTTGGAGAACGATGACGTGATGTAGACAAAGAGAATTCAATTAATATGAACTAACCCCATCGTTTTATCCTTAGTGGCAGCAATACAAAGGCGTGTCTTGTCCCTTTCTATCACTGGGATATAGAGCACCTCCATATTGAACCCACTACAATGCACCCCTCTCACTGAAGAAATATCAATCTAGTTGGCCAAACTATCTCAACAGATCGGAGAGATTTATGAAACTATAATGATCGTGCAAATAAGAATCATAATAATCAGAGGTGACTCAAATACTTTTCATGAATAATCTGAACATAAACCCACAATTCATCGGATCCCAACAAACACACCGCACAAAAGGATTACATCGAATAGATCAAAGCGAAGATGCGATGATTATTGTATTGAAGATCAAGAGAGAGAGAGATAGACATCTAGATACTAACTACAGACCCATAGGTCTGTGGTGAAATCCTCACAACTCATCATGGAGGCAGCAAGGATGATGTAGAGCCCCTTCGTGATCGATTCCCCCTCTGGCAGATCGCCGAAAAAGGTTGCCAGATGGGTACATGGCAGAACAGAGACTTGCGGCGGCGGAAAATGTGTTTCGGTAGATCTCCTAGGTTTTTTGGAATATTTGAGAATTTATAGGCCAGAGAGGGGCACAAGAGGGCAGCCGAGGGGGCCACGACCCAACAGGGCACGGCCTGGCCCCCTGGCGCGCCCTGTTGGCTCATGGTGCCCTCGTGCAGCCTCTCGTCTGCTCCCGAAGCTTCCAGGTCTTCTTTTGGTCCAAAAAAATCATATTAAAGTTTCGTGGCATTTGGACTTGGTTTGGTATGGTAAACCTTAAAAGAAAAAAACATGCAGAAAACAGCAACTGGCACTGGGCACTAGGTCAATAGGTTAGTACTCAAAAATAATATTAATTTGTAAATAAACACCCAAAAAGTATCCTAGAATGATAATATAATAGCATGGAACAATAAAAAATTATAGATACGTTGGAGACGTATCAAGGACAACGTGCTTTCAACATGTGTCTGGGTTGAAACCCTCGACCGCCCTCCTCGGGGCAGAGATCGGCCGGCTGGTACAACCACACACGCTTTCGAAGCGCCAGGAGCCCAAGGTGGAGTCACACCACTGCGGGCCATGAGATATGACCCCAAGGAGAAGAGGCCCTTGAGGTCCGAAAAGCAACCTCGATCAATCTACAAATCTAGACAACGTCCGCCTGCTGGACAAGCTAGATACTTAGCTTGGCTAGATAAGAACGGTGACATGGGTGATTATACTCATGACCGCAACGTGACCATTTCAGATATACTCCACGCCACTACAAGAGTTAGAGGAGCTGCATACCCTCAGTGCTTTAATAATGTGGTCATGCATCATGAATTCTCTGATCGCACCAACATCGAGCACTACGATGGGACAATGGACACGGCAGTGTGGATAGAGGATTTCCTGATGGTAGTACACATCATGGGCGGAGATGATCTCCGTGCCATTAAATATCTGCCACTAAAACTGAAAGGCTCAGCTCGACACTGGCTAAAATCCTCCCTGAGAACTCAATTGGCGCCTAGGAGGACATCAAGGACAAATTTTGAGCAAACTTCCAAGGCACCTACGTCCGACCATCGGACTCATATGATCTTGCTAACGTCGTGCAAAAACCAAGGGAGTCAGTCTGAAAATTATAGAATCGGTTCTTGACAAAGAAAACCTAGATAGTGGATTGCCAAGATGCAAAGGCAATAGTGGCATTTAAGCACAATGTCAGTGACGAATGGCTGGAGAACTAGGGTGTGAAAATCCCTGCACTATGGCATGCCTTACACAGATCATGACTTGGTTCTACGCTGTGAGGACAATTGGCTTGCTCGTAAGAGTAACTAGAATGACGACCCCGACACTTACGAGGTGCAAGACGGGAACGGGGAACCATGGCAGAACAGAAACAACAAGCGCCGAAATTGAAGTAGCAACACCTAAGCCGAGGAGACCGAGGTTAATGCCAGTTTCAGTAGCCAGCATGGAGGCAATGAAAAGAAGCTTTTCCAAGGTGGAAAGGACGACCAAATGCAGCTGGACAAGATCTTGGATACACCATGCGCCATTAACGGCAATGTCGACAAGCTGGCCACACATACCAACTCGAATTGCTGGGTAATCAAACATGCCAGAAAGATTGCGACTGATAACTAGGGCAAAGGCCAACCTCGTAATGATGATAGAAACTAGCTAGGGCCGAGCAATGTCGAACAAGTTTTTCCCTCCCGAGGTCAAGGATGTGAGACTATCTTCTCCTTTTTCCTCACAACCTCCACCATATTCTATTCCACCTATAGTGCTATATCCATGGCTCACGCTCATGTATTGCATGAGAGTTGAAAAGGTTTGAGAACATAAAAGGTGTGAAACAATTGCTTGACTTGTCATCAGGGTTGTGCATGATTTAGATACTTTGTGTGGGGAAGATGGAGCATAGCCAGACCATATGATTTTGTAGGGATACCTTTCTAAGGCCATGTTATTTCGAAAGGACACAATTGCCTTGTTGGTATGCTCGAAGTATTACTGTTTTTATGTCAATATTAGACTTTTGTTTTGAATCTTATGGATCTGAATATTCATGCCACAATAAAGAATATTACATGGATAAATATGTTAGGTAGCATTCCACATCAAAAATTATGTTTTTATCATTTACCTACTCGAGGACGAGCAGGAATTAAGCTTGGGGATGCTTGATACGTCTCCAACGTATCTATAATTTTTGATTGTTCCATGCTATTATATTATCTGTTTTGGATGTTTTATATGCATTAATATGCTATTTTATATTATTTTTGGGACTAACCTATTAATATAGAGCCTAGTGCCAGTTTCTGTTTTTTCCTTGTTTTTGAGTATTGCAGATAAGGAATATTAAACGGAGTCCAAACGGAATAAAATCTTCGGAATGATTTTTCTTGGACCAGAAGAAACCCAGCAGACTTGGAGACGAAGGCAGGAGACCTGTCGTGGAGTCACAAGCCACCAGGGCGCGCCCTAGGGGGGGCGCCCCCCTGGCTTGTGGCCTCACGGTAGCCCTCCTAACCCTATTCTTTGGCCTATAAATTCCCAAATATTCCCTGGATACCAAAAAGAGCCACGAAAATACTTTTCCGCCGCTGAAAGCCTCTGTTCCCGTGAGATCCAATCTTGGAGCCTTTTCCGGTAATCTGTCGGAGGGGGATTCGATCACGGAGGGCATCTACATCAACTCCATTGCCCCTCCGATGATGCGTGAGTAGTTTACCACAGACCTTCGGGTCCATAGCTAGTAGCTAGATGGCTTCTTCTCTCACTTTGTTCTTCAATACCATGTTCTTCATGATCTTCATGGAGATCTATCCGATGTAATACTCTTTTGCGGTGTGTTTGTCGAGATCCGATGAATTGTGGGTTTATGTTCAGCTTATCTATGAATATTATTTGAATCTTCTCTGAATTCTTATATGCATGATTTCATATCTTTGCAAGTCTCTTCGAGTTATTGGTTTGGTTTGGCCAACTAGATTGGTAATTCTTGCAATGGGAAAAGTGCTTAGTTTTGGGTTCAATCTTGCGGTGTCCTCACCCAGTGAAAAAGTAGGGGTAGTGAGGCACGTATTTGTATTGTTGCCATCGAGGATAAAAAGATGGGGTTTTCATCATATTGCTTGAGTTTATCCCTCTACATCATGTCATCTTACCTAATGCGTTACTCTGTTCTTCATGAACTTAATACTCTAGATGCAGGCAGGAGTCGGTCGATGTGTGGAGTAATAGTAGTAGATGCAGAATCGTTTCGGTCTACTTGACACGGACGTGATGCCTATATGCATAATCATTGCCTTGGATATCCGTATTATTTTCCTTCATGAGAGAAGCCTCTAGTGAAACCTATGGCCCCCGGGTCTATTTTCCATAATATATTTTCAGATCTATAAATCAAAAATACCAAAAATACTTCGCTGCATTCTTTTTACTTTTGTTTTACTTTTCGTTTTAGCAATCCTATCTATCTATCTCTATCATATCTCATCCTTGCAAGTAACCGTGAAGGTATTAACAACCCCTTTATAGCGTTGGGTGCAAGTGTTTGATTATTTGTGTAGGTACATCTATTGGGGACTTGCTTGTATCTCCTACTGGATTGATACCTTGGTTCTCAACAACTGAGGGAAATACTTATCTACTTTGCTGCATCACCCTTTCCTCTTCAAGGGAAAACCAACGCATGCTCAAGAAGTAGCAAGAAGGATTTCTGGCGCCGATGTCGGGGAGATCTACATCAAGCCTACCAAGTACCCATCACAAACTCATCTCTTGCATTTACATTATTTGCCATTTGCCTCTCGTTTTCCTCTCCCCCACTTCTAAAACGATTTTCAGAAAATACCAAAAAGATTTGCCTTTTTATTCGCCCTTCTTCCGTTCGTCTTTTCGTTTGCTTCTCGTTTGCGTGTGTGCTAGATCTATTTGTTGCCACTATGTCTGAATCTAGAGAGGTTTTTATTGAAAAGGATAGTAATAATCTTGAGGGAAATTTTGACAACTTTGCTAAAAACGACTCTCATGAAGAACCTACTATCATGCATACGAAAAAATTCCGCATAGGTAGGGGTAATATTATTGGAAAAGGCGTTATTCAAGATTTCTTTACATGTGCTGGTACGCTACCTACTTTAGGAGGGTCTATTCTCAATAAAACTAATAGCCTTGCGGATGCCATAACACTTCTAATAATTGAACTTGAGAGGCAATTTGTTCATATGCATCCATGCATACAAAGGATTTTTCTTGAGTTCTCTAATATTCAGTATTCTTCTGTTAAGCGTGCCGCCACTATATTTCTAGCCCACGAGTTTAGATTTATCATGAAAGAGGCTAGTGAAATCTTTGCTCATTATAAAATTAATGGTGGATGTCCCCCTATAGAGGAGATCCTTTTTAATCAAGAAGAAATAATGAGATTGCAATCCCCGAATTACGTTGCTTATAATGAAAATTTGAGAAAAAGGGTCCCTATCGAGGTTTTGATTGATAAGTTTTCTGAACTCAATGATAATTTTTCTATACAAAATAACGGATTAGAGTTCATATTAAGAGATAGGCTTATGACTTTCCACCAAAGGAAAGCCTACAATGATGAATTGATTATACACAATAGGGGGCCTAAGGAGGAACCTATCCCTCCCGCACTTGATCTTAAGGATCCTTATCCTATTAAATTTAGCCCTTTTGATTACTTTTGCTTGCCACAAAGAAAACTTCCCGCTGAAAGAAGGGAGTATGAGATGAGCATGGATGATCTCCCTTACTATTATGACCATACCTAGATCTATTGCGTTATGCCTAGCTAGGGGCGTTAAACAATAGCGCTTGTTGGGAGGCAACCCAATTTTATTTTTATGCTTTTATTTTTGCTTCTGTTTTTGAGTTTTACACACATTATTACCTCTGTAGTAATTGTGTTTTCTTGTTTAATTTAGTGTTTGAGCCAAGTAAGACCTTTGGGATGGTCTACGGTGTTTGTGATTTGATTTTGCTGAAAAACAGAAACTTTTGCTCTCAGTCCAGGAATTTTGTAAATTCACTGGAACGTGCTTTTGATCTGAAATTTTTACACAAGATTGATATACAAATTGCCCTGATTTGCCTAATTTTTCAGAATTTTTGGAGTTGAAGTATTCGAAGTCTATAGATTGCTACAGACTGTTCTGTTTTAGACAGATTCTGTTTTCTTTGTGTTGTTTGCTTATTTTGATGTATCTATGGGTTGTATCGGGGGGTATGAACCATGGAGAAGTTGGAATACAGTAGATATTACACCAATATAAATAAACAATGAGTTCACAACAGTACCTAAAGTGGTGATTTATTTTTCTTATACTGACGGATCTCACGAGTTTTCTGTTGTGAAGTTTTGAAGTTTTGGGTAAAGATTTGATGGACTATGGAATAAGGAGTGGCAAGAGCCTAAGCTTGGGGATGCCCTAGGCACCCCAAGCCATATTCAAGGATACCAAAAAGCCTAAGCTTGGGGATGCCCCGGAAGGCATCCCCTCTTTCGTCTTCAATCCATCGGTAAATTTACTTGAGGCTATATTTTTATTCACCACATGATATGTGTTTTGCTTGGAGCGTCTTGTATGATATGAGTCTTCTCTCATGAAGGGTTTAGGGTTTTCATCATATTGCTTGAGTTTATCCCTCTACATCATGTCATCTTACCTAATGCGTTACTCTGTTCTTCATGAACTTAATACTCTAGATGCAGGCAGGAATCGGTCGATGTGTGGAGTAATAGTAGTAGATGCAGAATCGTTTTGGTCTACTTGACACGGACGTGATGCCTATATGCATAATCATTGCCTTGGATATCTTCATAATTATTCGCTTTTCTATCAATTGCTCGACAGTAATTTGTTCACCCACCGTATTATTTTCCTTCATGAGAGAAGCCTCTAGTGAAACCTATGGCCCCCGGATCTATTTTCCATAATATATTTTCAGATCTATAAATCAAAAATACCAAAAATACTTCGCTGCATTCTTTTTACTTTTGTTTTACTTTTCGTTTTAGCAAACCTATCTATCTATCTCTATCAGATCTCATCCTTGCAAGTAACCGTGAAGGGATTGACAACCCCTTTATAGCGTTGGGTGCAAGTGTTTGATTATTTGTGTAGGTACATCTATTGGGGACTTGCTTGTATCTCCTACTGGATTGATACCTTGGTTCTCAACAACTGAGGGAAATACTTATCTACTTTGCTGCATCACCCTTTCCTCTTCAAGGGAAAACCAACGCATGCTCAGGAAGTAGCACACTACCACCTTTAAGGGTATTATACTCTGAGTTTGGGCACGGTGCTCGAGAAGGATGACCTTGGAGGTAGTCTTCGGTACATGCGATTTTTTAATGAAGAGTTAACCTTCGACATCGTCCCATTCAGGAGCAGTTATCACACACTTCTTGGGAGAACATCCTTTGCTCGTTTTCACGTTTTCCCGCACTATACTTATCTGAAGCTCAAAATGCTAGGACCGTACGATGTCATAACGGTAAATGGCAACACGAAATGCTCCGCCCGAACATAGGAGCAGATAGAGCCCTGATACGTCTCCATCGTATCTACTTTTTCAAATACTTCTCTTCTGGTTTTACCCCAGATTTGAATGATTTGACTGAAACTAACCTGGACTGGCGTTGTTTTCAGTGGAACTACCTTGGTGTTATTTTTTGTGCAAAGAATAAAAAGTTATCAGAATTGGATGAAATTTTACAAAGATTTATTTTGGAATAAATGAAAATTAATGGAGCAGAGAGTTACCTCAGGGGAGCCACCCAGGGCCCACAAGCTCAGGGGCATGGCTATCCCCCTGGTTGTGCCACCCAGGCTTGTGGGGTCCCTGGACCTTCGTCTGACCTAATTCCAGTGCCATAAATTTTGTCTTCCCGAGAAAAAAATCAGAGAGAAAGTTTCATCATGTTTTACGATACAGATCCGCCGCCACCTCCTGTTCTTCATTGGGAGCCCTAATCTGGAGTCCGTTCGTGGCTCCGGAGAGAGGGATTCGTCGCCATCATCATCACTAACCGTTCTCCATCAACAATTTCATGATGCTCACAATCATTTGTGGGTAATCCCTTTGTAGGCATACTGGAGGTAGATGAGAGTTGAATGAAATTTCATATGTAATTATGTCAATTTGTTAGGGCTTGATCCCTAGTATACACTATGTTCTAAGATTTATGTTGCTATGACTTTGATGTGCTTAATGGTTGTCACTAGGGCCCGTGTGCCATGATTTCATATCTGAACATGTTTTGTTTTCATCAATATATTTGTGTTCTTGATCTTATCTGCAAGTTGTATGCACATGTAATAGTTATGAACCTTAGACCCCCAAGGTGACCATGAATTGGGATATCGACGGGGATGACTTTAACTTGCTAAGTTCATGTATTCACTTTGTGTTAATTCTTTGTTCCGGTTCTGTATTGAAAAGGAGCGCCTTAATTACCCTTAGTTTCCACCAGGACCCCTCTACCACGGGTGGGTAGGCCAAAATATGTTATGCAAGTTCTTACCGCAAGCATTTATGACTATATACAGAATACATGCCTACCTATGATTGATGAATTGGATATTGTGTATCACTCTAGGTTGTGTGAGTTACCTATAGGATTTCAGCCGAACATACCATCGCTACTTGATACCTACGCTTTAATACTATTGATCTTTCTTAAGTTACTCCTGTTCTGCTTGCTACAAATCTGCTACTATTGTTACTTTGCTACCATTGCTATTATATTACCATGCTACTAATAAATTGCTGCAAGGAAGTGATTATCAGGTGTGGTTGAATTGAAAACTCAACTGCTAAGGCTTATAAATATTCTTTGGCTCCCTTTGCGTCCAATCAATAACTTTGGGTGAAATACTACCCTCGAAGACTGTTGTGATCCCCTATACTTGTGGGTCATCAAGACTATTTTCTGGCGCCGTTGCCGGGGATCATAGATCTATTTTATTAAGTTTACTTGGGAGTCAATTATCTAATGCGGTTTATCTTTACTACGAAGAATCTCAAAGATTCCAGAGCTAAGAACATGCTCTCTAAGATGAGGGGAGGTAAGGAACTGCCAACTAGCTCTGCGCTTGATTCACCTTCTTTTTTAAGTCAACTTGTGACACCACCAGCACATACTTTACATGATGATTTGTCACAAACAACATGCACTGCTTCTTTTATTGATGATACTTGTGATGATACTTTTACTCTGCTTGATAATATTGTGCCATTTGGTGAATTACTTGCTGCTCATATTGCTAAATATAAAAAACTAAATTTACTGAAAACTATGAATCACCTGCTACACCTAGTACTCCTATTAGCACTAAAATACTTGATGTTCTCAAGGGTTACACTTTTGATGAGGAGTTTACTAAGGAGTTTATGGCTTATGATACTGATAAAGGTACATAGGGCTTTATTGCTATATTTAAAGAAAAGGCCATGAACGAAATGATGAAGCATAATCCTAAATTTGCTACTTATCCTATTTTTGTTCATGATAAGGTTTATGAATTTTGTGTTGATCCTAACCTATTACTTTGGTAGAATCTGATACTTTTCATGGCTATGAATATGAAAAGGATATACGTCACCTTACTAAACTGAATGATATTGCAACTCTATTTGCTCAAGAGGAAAAGATTCGCTATTATTATATTCTTAAGTTATTTAAGTCCCCATGACATGATTTACTATTTCTCTGAAAATTATTTTCCTGCTCATATGAAACAAGCTGCCTTGCAGGAAATTTATAATTTCAAACAATGAGGAAGAATATCTCCCTCAATCTTGGACGAGGCTTATTACATTACTTAATGCTTTTCCCGATCATCCTCTTAAAAATAATGAAATCATTGATATATTGTATAATGGACTAACCGATGAATCTAGGGACTACATATATAGTTGTGCTGATAATGGACTAACCGATGAAGCGAGGTATTCTATTCGTAAGTCCCGAAGATATGCAAGAGGCCAAGAAACCTATGAAAGAGAAAGGCATTAAGGCTGAAGATGTGAAGAAATTGCCTCCTATGGACTTGACCCTCCAAAACAGGTAGTGGAGGTACATTATCTTTATAAATTTGATGAGGGTGATATTCACTACAATAAGTCTTCAAGCCAATGTTTAGATGAATTTGATAATTTTTCCATTAAACAATAAAACTTTAATATGCAATAAGTGATCAATTGAACAAAAATGCTATCATTATTGAATGCTTGAGTGATGTGCTAGTTAGAATTTCTAGTGATGTTAAAGGTTTATGCAAGAACTTTTCTATGGTTCACACTCAGCTTGAACAAGTTTCTAGGTCACAATATGATTTTTATGGACATGCATAATAAACATGATAAACATGCTTATCGAATAGATACTAGACGAGGCAAATCTACCCAGATCCTTTATATCATGAAGGTCATCCTAATGACGTTAAAGGTTTATGCAATAATTGATAATAGTGCACCTAGTTCAGCTAAGAAGAAGAAAAATAGGAATAAAGAGTACATGCTTCTAGTGAACCTATTGTAGAAAAACCTGCTGAGAATCCTAATAATTTTTCTATTTATGATGGTGAGACACAAAATGGTGAAGAGCATGAACCTTGTGATAATGATAATGTTAATAATGCTAATGATGATCATGCTATTGATGATGCTCCACCTAACGATAATAATGAGCATGATAAAGAGGTAGAGATAGAACCCGAGGTTGAGCTTGATGACACACCTCCTAAAAAAGATATGATAAAAGAGACTTTGTTGCTAGGAACCATGGTAGATAAAGAGAACCATGGGTACAAAAATACATGTCTTTTCCTAGTAAGGCTTTGAAGTTGAAGAAGCTTTTAATAACTTTGTTGAATTGCTTATACCTTTGTTTCTTCAAGTTCCTTTGCCCGATGTTATACCTCCTTATGTATTGTTACTAATAAAAGAAAAATACATGAGGCTGCAATATCTACTATGCTTGCTAATTATTCTTTTAAAGGAAAAATTCCTGAAAAGCTCGGTGATCCAGGAATACCTACTATACCTTGTTGTATTAAGAACACCTATGTTAAAACTGATTTATGTGATTTGGGAGCTAGTGTAAGTGGTATGCCCTTTTCTTTTTATAAAAGACTTGACTTGAATAAGTTGCTACCTACTGAGATTTCTTTGCAAATGGATAACAAGTCTACAACTATTCATGTTGGTGTTTTTGAGGATGTTCCTGTTGTTGTTGCTAATGTTACAATCTTAACGGACTTTGTTATACTTGATATGCCCGAGGAAGACAACATGACTGTCATTCTCGAAAGAACTTTTCTTATCACTATAGAGGTTGTTATTGATTGTAATAAAAGCAAGGTCAGTTTACATGTTAATGGCTATGAACATATAGTTTATTTCCCGAGAAATCCAAATAAAGGAAATAGTCTCAATTCTATTAAAAGACTATGACTATCACTATTGGAGACTTCGAGTTTCTTCTTCGGGTTCCAGAAAAGAAATATCAAACTATTATGATTGGAACCATGTCCATTCAAGTTGAGGTAACATAGTTCTTTACAAAAATTCTTCGGTTTTATGTTGCTTGGAAACAAGTCATTAATAATACTTGATCAACCTTATTTATGGATTCTGTTTGAAAGACATATGATTGATGAATTCCATAAGCACAACTTTCTGTAAGTTCACTTTACTCTCTATTCTTATTAGGTTTAATAAAGTTTAAATGCCTAAGAATATCGTGTTCCGCCTGT
The DNA here is from genome assembly GCA_039707655.1 of Elymus sibiricus. Lineage (NCBI taxonomy): Eukaryota > Viridiplantae > Streptophyta > Magnoliopsida > Poales > Poaceae > Elymus > Elymus sibiricus. The sequence goes on from CM077663.1 coordinate 209,557,671, forward strand.
TTTCTAAGTTTTTAACATGATAAAAAATGTGCAAAAATAAAAGTTCTCAGAATGACATGAAAATTTCACATGAATTTTTTCTGAATCTTCTTTAAAAATGGAACTGAAAACACCTCAGGGGGTGCACCAGCTGCCCACAAGGGCAGGTGGCGCGACCACCCCTAGGTCGCACCATGTGAGCTTATGGCCCCACAGACACCCATTAACTAGGTGCCCATGGCCCGTGTGTTCTTCCTCCTGAAAAATTCTTTCTTCATCCATAGCTCATGTTCTTGCTCATTTACAAACAATTTACGATCTTGTTGCTCAGAACCTCATTTTTGAAACTTTCTGGAGGGATTACTCCTTGGTATGTGACTCCCTCCATTGATCCAATTAGTTTTTCTTCCAATGGCTTATACTTTGCTTATTTTCTACTGTACGTGACCATGAATATGAGCTTGCATGTCAAATTTGTCTGGTTCAAAGTAGTTTTGATGCAAGGTTTAGATTCTACATGCTTGTGGGAGTAGTTGCTATAAATAATATTAAAATTTTCTTTTTATGAGTTGCCCAGAAATTTCAGAAAAAAGGAAAATGTTGAGGACGTTTTCTAAGGGTTCTTCAAGCCATAGTATGACAAGAACAACTTATCATGAACCAGGATACAACTCCCTATGGGATGCTGATGTGAAAGCTTGCCAATGGCCGTGTGAGACGTTCGTAAATGTGATAGGAATTAGGAAAAATTTGAACAATTTGTGGAGAATGCCGATTTGACCACCTTCCTCGTAGATAAGTGTCCATAATATCATTTTCTCACTAAGACCTTTGTTCATAATTTTAATTATATCACTGGTCGTACTGGACATCGAGTAGCTTTTTGTTTATGTGATCATGCCATCTCATTATCTCTAGAAGAGTTTCATGAAACATGTAAAACTCCATTATGGGGATTGCTCAATGAGCCTAGTCGAGGAGACTTTGAGGCATTTCTTATGAGTATTTGCAATGGAGAAACTAAGGGAGTTACTCGGGGTAGGATCGGTGGCATTCATTTCCCCTATGTGCATTACTTTTCTTACTTTATATCGAGATGTGTGCGGTTCACCCTTGGGGGCGGTCACCGGTACCCGTACACTTTGGCAACCTTTGGGGGCGGTTCACCAGTACCCGTACAAATTGCTCGGGGTAACCTCCACAACCTAATTGGAGACCCCGACGCTTGCCCAGAGCTTTACACCACAATGATTGAGCTCCGAGGCACCACCAACCGTCTAGGGTGCCAAAGCACCCAAGAGGAACAAGCTCTAGGGTGCACAAACACCCAAGAGTAATAAGCTTCTCAAACTTCACTTCCACGTATCCCCGTGGAGAACTCAAACCTATGCACCAAATGCAATGGCAAGGGCACACGGAGTGCCCAAGTCCTTCTCTCCCAAATCCCACCAAAGCAACTAATGCTAGGGAAGAAAATGAGAGGAAGAACGAAGAAGAACACGAAGAACTCCAAGAACTAGATCCAAGGGGTTCCCCTCACATAGAGGAGAAAGTGATTGGTGGAAATGTGGATCTAGATCTCCTCTCTCATTTCCCTCAAGAACTAGCAAGAATCATTGGAGGGATTGAGAGATAGCAAGCTTCAAGAGGTCAACAATGGTGGGGGAAAACTTGCTCAAAGGTTAGGGAACCATTGGGGAAGAAGACCCCCTTAAGTAGGTCCACACAAATCTGCCCGTTATGTGCAGAATAGCACACGGGCGGTACAACCGGTGGAGTGGGAGGTACAACCGGTAATACCGGCAAGACCGGTACAACCGCCCTACTACCGCCCAACCACCGGACCACACCAGAAGGTTGGCCCGGATGCAGCAGCCAAGCCAGGGCCCCGGACCCCTAAGCGGTACAACCGCTCGGGACCCCGGTTGTACCGGGCTATATGATTATAGCGGTACAACCGGTCCGGTACCGCCCAACAACCGGACCACAACAGAAACTTGTCCGGTTGTAGCCCGGTGCTGGGCCGGTTCAACCGCCCAGAGCTGCCTTTTTGGGTCTCCCAGCCTTTGGCGGTACTACCGCCCGGGGGCAGTGGTACAACCGTTGGGGACCACTTTGGCAGCACCCCTAGGGTATCACCCCTAGAGTGGTGGTCGAACCGAAGACACGAGCGAGCGGTACAACTGTAACAAGAAAACAGGTAATACCAGAACTGCCATAACCTCTGCAAATGAGCTCCGAATTGAGCAAACTCAAGCTTGTTGGATTCAGGACGACAAGAGCTATCAATGAAGCCTCTATCAATGAAGAGGCAGTATAAAAATGCCAATGATATAGAGATGTGAAACCTCTATCAATGAAGAACCGGCAAAAACTCCAACATCGAAAACATCATAGAAGATGCATAAGGACTCCGTTTTCGATGAACTTGAGCTTGTCATGAAGCTGACCATAAGCTCAAGAACCCACAAAGAGAAAAGCCAATCAAGAACCAAGAAAGATGATGATGCCAAGAATGCAATGGTTTGAGCTCTCAACGAACGATACGATCAAGCTACTCACTTGAGAGCCCCCCTTGATACTACGGCAATCTATCCTATAACCCAGTCTCCCAACTACCACTATGAGACCGGTAAAATAGAAAACCCTATCAAGGTCAAACCTTAGCCTTGCGCATAGTCCACTTGAGCTAGATGATGACGATCTTGACTTCCTCAAGATGGACCACCTTTCTTGATTGCGTTGGCTTGATGAAGACTAGTTGATTGCTCCCCCATACTCCACTATGGGTGAGCCACTCTTCGGCACATCTTCACAAGTCCATTGTCACCACAATGGACGGCAAGCTTCAAGCATGATCTCTCTGTGATGCTTCACTTGAACTTGCACACCGCAACCTTGATGACGATCACCACTTGATGTCATCCTCCATGGGTTGTATGAGATCTTCCTCTTGACGCAAACCCATGGAAATATACCTAACCCCACAAAGAACACTCACGTAGACCATGGGTTAGTACACAAAGCGTAATGGACAATGCTTACCATACCATGGGATCACTTGACCCCTCTCGTATATCGTGTACGCTTTGTGTGTTGATCAACTTGGTTCACTCTTTGACTTAGTCTTGATCAACCTTGTATCTTATCTTCTCTCTTCATAAAGATGATGTCTTGAAGGTCACCATGAATGCTCACACAATCTTCTTCTTCAAGACACGCTTGCAATAAGCTCAACTCTCACATGACCAATCTTTGGATAAAGCCTTGTATACCACCTTGGTCACCATATAAACTCCTTGAAACCAACAGATGGACTTCAAGAAGTACCTACGGACAAATCCTTCGAATATAACTCAAGGCAACCATTAGTCCATAGGGATTGTCATCAATTACCAAAACCACACATGGAGAAATGTGCTCTTACACTTATGATTATAAATATAATCTGATCTTTAATGGGTATCACCCTGCTATTATTACCTTGCCTGCTCCTACCTTATTTGGCCAACATGGCAAACAACGATATTATGTTACCTGGGAAGAAGCTGAAGATTTTTGGGATGCCGAGGAGGCGGCTCGACTCGCTGAGAGGGAAGTCGCCCACCTCGCTGAGATAAACACACGAAGAGGTAGAAGGAGTTTCTACCAGGAGCACTACCAGCATGATCTACAACAATAAACCAAGCTAGGACAAAAGCCTAAGTTTGTGGGAGTACGTATTCTCCTCGACATTTCATTCATGTTATCATACACATTCATTATATTTGTCGTGTTCATCGTTTTCTTTGTATATCCATGTTTCGCTTTTTGCCTTCTTTTATATGTTTGTTAAATTTTGCAAAATCCAAAAATATTTCTCGCTTCTTTTCGGTTTTATTTATTTTGTTTGCCTTTTTTTATTAAAACAAAATCTAAAAATATTTCTCTTTTATTCTTTTATCGTTTGTCTGGAGTTCTTCGATGTAAATATCTGGTCGTACTGGACATCGAGTAGCTTTTTGTTTATGTGATCATTGCTTTTGATTATTTCTTTTCTTCAGATTTTTTTTCCAAAAATATTTCACTGTGTTTCTTTGAACTCTTATTGTTTGTTAAAATTAGACAGAAAAGAACAAAAAATTCTTTAGTTTCTCTTTCGTTTCTTCTTGGTTGTTTCTTTATGCTCTTTTCTCTGTTCGTTTCTTTTAAAGTCTTTTGCGTCTTAGTGATTCTTGTTTCAGAAGGAGAAGACATTAAAAAAGGGAAAACACTTCTTATCCATAGTCTGGTAACAAGCCAACGCCAGACCACACCATATCCGTCGATTCCAGTACAATCCCACGGTGAAGACATCAAACACTGGCCCTTGTTTTTATAAAATAATAAATGTTACTTCCTCCCAGCTAGTGCAAACAACCCGTATGTCACGAATCATGCAAATCCCTTAGGCCAACTCCAACGCGCGATCCCAAATGGTCTGGACGCGTCCGTTTGAGGATAAACGGATAGAACAGGCCGCCCAACGCACGGGAGCAAATTGACCAATGTCCGTTTTTGGTCCGCTTTCGACCCATTCCCAGTCCAACTTTAGGCCGCGTTTGCGGCTGAACAGACACGCGCAGACGGGCGAACATGCTCCCTTGTCCTCCCCTGGCCCGCCCGTCGAGGACACAACCATTTTCCTGTTCCCATGCCCTTCCCCTGCTCCCTTCGCTCTCCGGCCCCGCCATCGTCGCCGCCACCCCCGTTCCCAGCCGCGTCGCCTTACATCAAGACCATCCCCCCGACAACCACGCCATGCCATAGCCAGCCCACGGCTGCGTTTTGGTAGAGCTGTTTGCCGGTATTAGTGGTTCCTTATTGCCGGTGGGAGAGAAGCTACGGCCATCAGCGCCGACCGTCGACACCAATAACTTCCGGCAGGCGCTGCATTGCCGCGGGGCGCACACCCACCAACACCAACCTTGCTTCTCCTCCTCGACTTGCTCGCGTCTCCACCACAACCGCAAGGTGTTCGTCAATTCGCTCACAAGGTATCATGGATAGCACGACGAGTTTTTCTTTCACAACTTCATTTGTTCATCGGATGATTCGTCCTCGGATGATGAAGAGCTTGTGACGGCTGCGTTGGTCATCCATGACCACATTAGTACCTAGTGGCCTTGGTTTAGGGGATCAATCCCCGGCCATGCTCCGGCCTTGAACCGGAATAGGGAGAGAGGCCACACCCTTCTCTATGTCAATTACTTTGAGAATAGCGCACTCTTCAAACCACACAAATTTTGCCGCCACTTCTGTATGGCAATACATGTGTTCAACCGTATTCGGGAGGGAGTGGTAGCATATGACCCATACTTTGAATGCAAGGAGGATGCCCTTGGCAAGGTTGGCTTCTCTTCTTACCAGAAATGCACTGCGGATATTTGCATGCTTGCATATGGAATTCCCGGTGATCTTGTGGATGAGTATGTGCGTATGAGTGAGTCCACATGTCTCCTCTCAATGTATAGTTTCTGCAAGGCCATGGTGGTAGTGTTCGGCCCTGATTACCTAAGAGAGCCAATTGTCGCTGATACACAGAGGTTGTTGGCGATCAATGCTGACAGGGGCTTTCCGGGCATGCTTGGTAGTATAGATTGTATGCACTAGAAGAGGAAGAACTGTCCATTTGCTTGGTGACGTGGCTAGAGACTACGTCGGTATTTCCCCAAAGAGGAAGGGATGATGCAGCACAGCGACGGTAAGTATTTCCCTCGGTTATGAAACCAAGGTATCGAACCAGTAGGAGGATCACCACCACCTAATAAACAACACCTGCACACAAAGAACAAATATTTGCAACCCGCCGCGAAAGAGAGGTTGTCAATCTCTCTACGGTAAAAAGATAGATTAGGTAGTGATAGATTGGACAGATAGATCTCTCAAGAACACAAGATAAAAAGAGCAAATAAAAAGTGCAGCAAGGTATTTTTGGGTTTTTGGAATAATAGATCTGAAAACAAAAGAGGAAAAAAGATAGATCGGAAAGCAATATGTTGGAAAAGTAAACCCGGGGGCCGTAGGTTTCACTAGTGACTTCTCTCATGAGTATAGCACACGGTGGGTGAACAAATTACTGTTGGGCAATTGATAGAAGATCAAATAATCATGACGATATCCAAGGCGATGATCATTATATAGCACTAGTACATAACAGGGCTTTGGTCCAGCCCTGAGAAGCCCATTAATCCCGGTTCACTCACGAACCGGGACCCATGGGGGCATTGGTCCCGGTTCGTGAGGCCAGGGCGCCGGCCGGGCTTCGTGGGCCATTGGTCCCGGTTCGTCTGACCCCTTTGGTCCCGGTTCCAGACACGAACCGGGACCAATGGGCCTCGCTCCTGGCCCACAACCATTGGTCCCGGTTTGTGGCTGGAACCGGGACCAAATGGTGTCCTTTAGTCCCGGTTCCAGCCACAAACCGGGACCAATGGTCGGCCTATATATACCCCCTGCCCGCGAGCAGAGCAATGCACTGCTCACTTTTTTTTGGCCGGCCGTGGGAGAGCTTTGTGGTGCTCTAGCTCACCTCCTATGCACATGAGGTGTTCGATGAAATGCCCGAACCACACTTAAGCTTTCTCCTCTCGAAGCTCCTTGTCCAAGCTCCATTTTCCTCAAGATTTGTTTAGGTTTGGCGGTCCGTCCTGTCCCGTCCCCGTCCTCACCGCCGTCGATCGCCCGTGCCCATCTCGGCGCCGGCACCACCGTGGTTAGCCTCTTCTTCTTATCTTCTTTCTAAAAGAAAAAAGTTCTTACTTGTATCATTTAGATAGATACTTGTGTAATTTTCTTACTTTTATTATTGTTTGTTATTATATAGTGCCATGGTCATGGTATCCGCCCACGTCGGCCCTCGTCCGGTCTATGATTCGAATGTGGTATATATTATCTTTTATAACTATTTGTTTTATTTAGTGTTTATGACAATTATGCCGACCAACGTGACATAGATTTTTTAATCTAGGAGGTATGTGAACCGGAAATTCCAACCGACATAGAAATTCTTGTCGAGAAGTCAAATTTGGTTGAAAAAGAAAACAATTACTTGAAAGAAAAATTACAAAGAGTTGAAGAGGAGAAGATGAAGTTGGAGTTGCATGTTGCCGATGCCGTCGACGATCACAAGATCAAGATGGATGCAATGCGCTTGAAGATTAGAAAGATTAGAAAATATGCCATTCATACTGAGGCTTGGTATCATTATGCCGTTGGATCAATTGGTACCTTAGTTGCGGTTATGATTGCATTTGTTGTTGCATTTAAATTTTATAGTTTCAATGTATGTTTTAATTAGATGCTCTAGAGAGCTATATGTTGTTCAATAATGAGAACTATGTATGAACGTTATGTATTTATTTTGGTCACTACTGTACTTTGGCTTTAATGTGATGATGAATTTCTATTAATTTGGTCACTTCTCTATTCATGATATGCACGCAGATGAACCGGCAATGGATGTACGGTGACCGACGCACCTCCGAGTATATTAAGGGCCTGCATAATTTTCTCGAAGCGGCTGAGGCAAACAAGCAGAATGGTTTTATGCATTGTCCATGTACTGTCTGTGAGAATACGAAGGCTTTCTCCAACTATAAAACCCTTCACTTCCACCTGCTTCAGAAGGGTTTTATGACACACTATAATGTTTGGACCAAGCACGGAGAAAGAGGGGTTATGATGGAAGACAACGAAGAAGAAGAGGATGACGACAACTACCCGCCCCCTGAATATGGTGATGCTGCAATGGGGGAAGCTGAAGATCAAGAGGAACCAGACGATGTGCCCGATGATGATCTTCGCCGGGTCATTGTTGATGCACAGAGAGAATGCGAAAGTGAAAGGGAGAAGTTGAAGTTCGATCGCATGTTAGAGGATCACAAAAAAGGGTTGTACCCAAATTGCGAAGATGACAACAGAAAGCTCGGTACCACACTGGAATTGCTGCAATGGAAGGCAGACAATGGTGTATCTGACAAGGGATTTAGTTCGCTACTGAAAATAATGAAGAATAAGCTTCCAAAGGATAACGAATTGCCCGGCAGTACGTACGAAGCAAAGAAGGTTCTATGCCCTCTAGGATTGGAGGTGCAGAAGATACATGCATGCCCTAATGACTGCATCCTCTACCGCGGTGCGTACGAGGATTTGAACGCATGCTCGGTATGCGGTGCCTTGCGGTATAAGATCAGAAGAGATGACCCTGGTGATGTTGAGGGCCAGCGCACCGGGAAGAGGGTTCCTGCCAAGGTGATGTGGTATGCTCCTATAATACCACGGTTGAAACGTCTGTTCAGAAACAAAAAGCATGCCGAGTTGATGCAATGGCACAAAAAAGACCGTAAGAAAGACGGGAAGTTGAGAGCACCCGCTGACGGGTCGCAGTGGAGAAAGATCGAGAGAAAGTGGAGCGACTTTACAGGTGACCCGAGGAACGTATGGTTTGGTTTAAGTGCAGATGGCGTTAATCCTTTTGGGGAGCATAGCAGCAAGCATAGCACATGGCCTGTGACTCTATGTATGTATAACCTTCCTCCTTGGTTGTGCATGAAGCGGAAGTTCATTATGATGCCAGTGCTCATCCAAGGCCCTAAGCAACCCGGCAATGACATTGATGTGTACCTAAGGCCATTAGTTGATGAACTTTTACAGCTATGGAATGGAAGAGGTGTACGTGTGTGGGATGAGAACGAACAGGAGGAATTTGACCTACATGCGTTGCTGTTTGTAACCATCAACGATTGGCCTGCTCTCAGTAACCTTTCAGGACAGACAAACAAGGGATACCACGCATGCACACACTGTTTAGATGACACCGACAGTATATATTTGGACAAATGCAGGAAGAATGTGTACCTGGGGCATCGTCGATTTCTTCCGACCAACCATCAATGTCGAAAGAAAGGAAAGCATTTCAAAGGTGAGGCAGATCACCGGAAGAAGCCCGCCCTCCGTACTGGTGATCACATACTTGATATGGTCAATGATTTACAAGTAATCTTTGGAAAGGGTCCTGGCGGACTATCTGTTCCGACTGACGATGCGGGGCGCGCACCCATGTGGAAGAAGAAATCTATATTTTGGGACCTACCCTATTGGAAAGACCTAGAGGTCCGCTCTGCAATCGACGTGATGCACGTGACGAAGAATCTTTGCGTGAACCTGCTAAGCTTCTTGGGAGTGTATGGGAAGACAAAAGATACACGGGAGGCACGGGAGGAACAACAACGTGTGCATGAAAAAGACGGCATGCATCCAAAGCAGTATGAAGGTCCTGCAAGCTACGCTCTTACCAAAGAAGAGAAGGAAATCTTCTTTGAATGCCTGCTCAGTATGAAGGTCCCGTCTGGCTTCTCGTCGAATATAAAGGGAATAATAAATATGGCAGTGAAAAAGTTCCAGAACCTAAAGTCTCATGACTGCCACGTGATTATGACGCAACTGCTTCCGGTTGCATTGAGGGGGCTTCTACCGGAAAACGTTCGATTAGCCATTGTGAAGGTATGTGCATTCCTCAATGCAATCTCTCAGAAGGTGATCGATCCAGAAATCCTGCCAAGGTTAAGGAGTGATTTGGTGCAATGTCTTGTTAGTTTCGAGCTGGTGTTCCCACCGTCCTTCTTCAATATCATGACGCACGTCCTAGTTCATCTAGTCGACAAGATTGTCGTTCTGGGCCCTGTATTTCTACACAATATGTTCCCCTTTGAGAGGTTCATGGGAGTCTTAAAGAAATATGTTCGTAACCGCGCTAGGCCAGAAGCAAGCATCTCCATGGGCCATCAAACAGAGGATGTCATTGGGTTTTGTGTTGACTTCATTCCTGACCTTAAGAAGATTGGTCTCCCTCAATCGCGGTATGAGGGGAGACTGACTGGAAAAGGCACGCTAGGAGCGGACTCAATAATATGTAGGGACGGCCATTCTTGGTCTCAAGCACACTACACAGTTCTACAGAATTCTACCTTGGTGACCCCGTATGTCGATGAACACAAGAATATTCTGCGCTCCAAACACCCGGAGCAGTGTGACGACTGGATTACATGTGAACACATCAGGACTTTCGGCAGTTGGTTGCAAACACGTCTCATGCGTGACAACACTGTTTCTGATGAGCTGTACTCGTTGGCCAGGGGACCATCTTCGACTGTAATGACTTACAAAGGGTACGAGATAAATGGGAATACATTTTACACGATCGCCCAGGATCAAAAGAGCACCAACAAAAACAGTGGTGTCCGCTTTGATGCAGCAACCAAGAGGGGAAAGGACACATATTATGGTTACATAGTGGACATATGGGAACTTGACTATGGACATGATTTCAAGGTCCCTTTGTTTCAGTGCAAATGGGTCAATCTGTCAAGAGGCGGGGTACAGGAAGATCCACAGTACGGAATGACAACAGTGGATCTGAACAATCTTGGGTACACAGACGAACCATTCGTCCTAGCCAATGATGTGGCGCAGGTTTTCTATGTGAAGGACATGTCTACCAAACCGAGAAAAAGAATAGATAAGGAAGTGAATACATCATACGATGAGCCAAAGCGCCACATAGTTCTTTCAGGAAAAAGAGACATCGTGGGATTGGAGGGCAAGATAGACATGTCTGAAGATTATGAAAAGTTTCATGAAATTCCTCCCTTCAAAGTCAAGGCTGACCCAAGCACCCTGTTAAACGATGAAGATTATCCATCGTTACGGCGCAATAAGCAAAGGACACAAGCGAAGAAAAAGTGAAGACTTTCTCTCCACAACTATATCATTGCAGTTACATGTGAAGAAATGAAATGCCTTTTGTAACACATGAGTTTTCGTCTGAAACCCTGATACTTCGAAAGAGATTGTCCGTTTTGTACACGAAGTGCATCCAGTTTTTGCCGTAACCCTCTCAACTTTTTATAACATGCTATGTGGGTGAAATGATGATACCATGCCAACTTTCAACCTTTTCAGAGTTCATTTGAAGTGCTTTTCAATTTCAGGGTTATTTAGCTCAAAAAAATCTGTAAGTGCATGAAAAATACCAAATGAAGTCAGAAAGGGTTGAAAATTGATGATGTGGCTTTGAATGGTGCATTTTGAACACACAAAAAGTATGGAGTTCAAATAAGTTCAAGAAAATGAAATCCTTTTGTAACACATGAGTTTTCGTCCGAAACCCTGATACTTCGAAAGAGATTGTCCGTTTTGTACACGAAGTGCATCCAGTTTTTGCCGTAACCCTCTCAACTTTTTATAACATGCTATGTGGGTGAAATGATGATACCATGCCAACTTTCAACCTTTTCAGAGTTCATTTGAAGTGCTTTTCAATTTCAGGGTTATTTAGCTCAAAAAAATCAGTAAGTGCATGAAAAATACCAAATGAAGTCAGAAAGGGTTGAAAATTGATGATGTGGCTTTGAATGGTGCATTTTGAACACACAAAAAGTATGGAGTTCAAATAAGTTCAAAAAAATGAAATCCTTTTGTAACACATGAGTTTTCGTCCGAAACCCTGATACTTCGAAAGAGATTGTTCGTTTTGTACACGAAGTGCATCCCGTTTTTGCCATAACCCTCTCAACTTTTTAGCACATGCTATGTGGGTGAAATGATGATACCATGCCAACTTTCAACCTTTTCAGAGTTCATTTGAAGTGCTTTTCAATTTCAGGGTTATTTAGCTCAAAAAATCAGTAAGTGCATGAAAAATACCAAATGAAGTCAGAAAGGGTTGAAAATTGATGATGTGGCTTTGAATGGTGCATTTTGAACACACAAAAAGTATGGAGTTCAAATAAGTTCAAAAAATGAAATCCCTTTGTAACAGATGAGTTTTCGTCCGAAACCGTGATACTTCGAAAGAGATTGTCCATTTTGTACACGAAGTGCATCCAGTTTTTGCCGTAACCCACTCAACTTTTTAGCACATGCTATGTGGGTGAAATGATGATACCATGCCAACTTTCAACATTTTCAGAGTTCATTTGAAGTGCTTTTTAATTTCTTTCAAAACATCGTGGGAGTGGAGTTCAAAAAAGAATCAACTAAAAAGCTTTTATAAACCTCTAGTATTTTTGAAACTATAATTATATAAAAAATATGCAACTAAAATTATCAAAGTATTTTTTGTTCAAAACATTAATAGCAAAAAGAATATAATGATAAAACACACTGGAAATAAATAAAGCAAAAAATAAAACAAAAATAAATAAAGCAAAAAACAAAACAAAATCATGGAAATTATGCAACTAAAATTATCAAAGTATTTATTTGTTAAAAAGAATGAACTAAAATAACAGAAGAAAAATACTGGAAAAAAATTAAAAAATAACTAAAGCAAAAAACAAAACAAAAATACTGGAAAAAAATAAAAAAAATGCCGCCTACTGGGCCACCACAAGGCCCACAGGCAGATACAAAGTGGTTAGGCCCGTAAGCCTGCTTTATAGAGGAGCTCGAAGGCTCAGGCGCACCGTGCCTTATAAACAGGTGCGGCACTCTCTCCACTAGCGAGGTGGGACTAAAATCCCACCACGCCGCTGTGCAAGGCCATTGGTCCCGGTTGGTGCCACCAACCGGGACCAATGCCTACCTTTGGTCCCGGTTGGTGCCACCAACCGGGACCAAAGGTCTCTGCTTCCTGCCCTTTGGGCTGCTGAAAAGAGACCTTTGGTCCCGGTTGGTCGCACCAACCGGGACTAAAGGTGGGCATTGGTCCCGGTTGGTGCCACCAACCGGGACCAATGCTTCTTGTATATAAGAAAACCCTTGGAAAATTTCAGTTTTCATCTACCAGTTGCCCCGAGCCGCCGTCCCCGTCGCCTCCCCGAGCCGCCGTCCTCGTCGCCGGCCCCGTCGCCTTCCCGAGCCGCCGTCCCCGTCGCCTCCCCGAGCCGCCGTCCTCGTCATCGGCCCCGTCGCCTCCCCGAGCCGCCGTCCTTGTCCCCGTCGCCGCCGTCCTCGTCCCCGTCGCCGCCGTCCTTGTCCCCGTCGCCGCCGTCCTCGTCCCCGTCGCCGCCGTCCTCGTCCCCGTCGCCTCCCCGTCACCTCCCCGAGCCGCCATCCTCGTCCCCGTCGCCTCCCCGTCGCCGCCGTCCTCGTCCCCGTCGCCTCCCCGTCGCCTCCCCGAGCTGCCGTCCTCGTCCCCGTCCCCGTCGCCTCCCCGAGCCATCGTCCTCGTCCCCGTCGCCGGCCTCCAGCCATCGCCGCCCCCCCAGTGAGCCCCCCTTTCCCATGGTGTGCCGCCCCGTCATCGTTTAGGGTTTTTTTTGCGGGCATGTATATGTGTATATGTTCATGTATATGTTCATGTATATGTTTTTTTTCATGTATATGTATATATGTTCATGTATATATATGTGTGTATATGTTCATGTAAACAGTCTTCGTTGTTTTTCATATGTACGAAAATGTAGAGTGAAAACGAAAACAAACATATAAGAAAAAACAAAGGAAAAATGAAGAAGGAAAAGAAAACCGCCCGGCCCGGCCACCACCGCATTTTCATAAAGTTTTTCCACCGAGTCCACGCCGCACCGAGCACCCGCGGCGAAGCAAGTCTTTTTTTTTAAGGTAGTTTTTTTGTTAAATGAAAATGTTGGCATCGGCTCTATCATCACGTTGGCATCGGCTCTATCTATCAACAAGGCCACGGGAGCACCCCGGCCCCCTATCATCACGTTGGCATCGGCTCCCCGAGAGCTTTCCAACGGATCCGGAATGTATGTCATTGTTGATATACCCCCTCCCCGATAACTTCGACATGAGGGGGGGTCGATATACCCCCTCCCCGAAAACATTTTTTTTCTAAGTTACTAAGGTAAAATGTTCACCCCCCCCTCTCGATATACCGGGCGACCAACTCTCGAAGCCACCCAAACCCTAGAAAAAAAGCGTTGTCGATATACCCCCTCCCCGATAACATTTTTTTCTAAGTTACTAAGGTAAAATGTTCACCCCCCTCTCGATATACCGGGCTACCAACTCTCGAGGCCACCCAAACCCTAGAAAAAAAGCGTTGTCGATCTCCTACCCCCTCCCGCCCCTACCCGACAATCTCTCGAGGCCACCCAAAACACTAAAAGAAAACTCCGGTAACTTCGACATGAGGGGGGACGTCGATCAACCCCCTCTCGCCCGAACAAGTCTATGTATCATTTTATATCGCGGTGGACATATATCAAAGTTTGATCATATGTCAAAGTTTGAATTTTGACATATGCAACATTTGATCATATATCAAAGTTTGATCATATGTCAAAGTTTCAATTTTGACATATGCAACATTTGATCATATGTGTCAAAGTTTGATCATATGTCAAAGTTTGAATTTTGACATATGCAACAATATTTGATCATATGTCAAAGTTTGACTTTTGACATAGATTTATCAAGAATGCCCCCATTATGGATTAATTGCCATGTTGTAATATTTGCAGAAACTATGGAACAAAGAGACGAAGAACAAGAACAGTTGTTGGGGGACATAATCCTCGGCGGACGTGATATCTTGTCGTTTCTCAATGACACCGATGGTCTGGAAGGAGAGGATGACGGCTCCGGTGATCGAACAATGGAGGAGGAAGGACATGATCATGATGGCTCCGGTGACCGAATGCCGGAGGAAGAAGGAGACCATGATGACGGCTCCGGTGACCGAACGGAGGAGGGAGCTGTTGCAAAGTCCGGCAAGGTATATATATTAATTAAGCCTGTGTTGACTAGCTAATTGACGCATTAATTGTTTTGGTATGTACATATATTAATTAACTCTTCTTTCTTCTTTTATAGCCCTCCGGATCGAGCCAAATTTCGGTAACGAGACGAGGCCCGAAGAAGAGGTTGCGCAAGGATGAAAGGTTCACGATCACAGCACTCGCGCACGATGGCCATCCGATTGAACCCAAGCGGACCAAGGACGCATTTTCTACTCAGTGCGGAGCTATTGTTAGGGACTACATCCCGATCAGCATCAAGCAATGGAATAAGCCTAAGGACGGCGCCCCTGATGGTGATTATGTCACCGATAGACAGAAAGATGATCTTTGGACCGCGCTGAAGGCAAATTTCACCCTACCGCCAGAGGAGGATCCGAATAAGCCAGTTATAGAGCCACTGGTCAAGGCGTGTGCTCTTAAGAAGATGGCAGATCTATTTAGGAGGTGGAAGAATGATTTGAAATCAAAGTTTGTCGACAAAGGGAAGACTCCAGAATTCACCGGCCGATTTGAGAAGATAGGAGATCACTGGCCCGCATTTGTGGCCTACAAGACATCGGACAAGAGTAAGAAAATGTCCGAGACAAACAAGATCAATGCTGCAAAGAAGCAGTATCACCATCACACGGGGTCAGGTGGCTACCTCAAAGCCCGGCCGTTGTGGGACAAAGCTGAGAATGACCTGATTGCTAAAAACGTCGTACCACAGACATTGAACTGGCCAAACCGTTCAAGGACTTGGTTCTTCGGGGTTGGGGGAACTTTGGACCCTGAAACAGGGAAGTGCCGCTGGACGAACGAGCAACTTGCAATACCCATGAACAAGCTTCAGGAGTATATCACCGCAGCGCAGGAAGGGACGTTCATTCCCGACAGAGAGAAGGACGAGCTGACTGAGGCCCTAGGGAATGCTGAGCACCCTGGACGAACACGGGGCACACCAGGCTCCATTCCGTGGAAGGTTGGGTTTCCCGACGCAGGCGGTTACAGAAGCCGGGAGAGAAAGAGGAAAGCGGAGCTGAGCGAAATTCAGAAGCTCAATGCAAGACTACAAAAGCTAGAGGAAGCTGAGAGCCAGCGAGCTGCCGGCCAACCATCTCAGCGGCACGAAGCTACCCCAGAAGCTACCCCGCCATCTCAGTGAAGAAGCAGCATCGCTTCTACGGAGCCCGTTCAGCCTGACTTCACGTCTCCTAGCTACCCCGTGGATACTATCACGGAGGCTCAACATTGCGAGCTTATGACGAAATGCTGGAACCTCACTTTATTGGCGGCTGTCGGCTCTGTTGCACCTCCTCAACCCAACGGAACTTTTCACTGCCGTCCGATTCCACATGGCTATGCTGTTGTGATGGTGGATGAAGTAATGGAGGGATTTGCGGAGCTCGAGCTTGACCACTCTACAGGTGAAGGGGAGAATCGGCTGGGTCGTGCCCTGAGGAGTACATGTCTATGGCAGAAGGAGTACATCAAGCTTCCAAACTGGACGCCTCCGCCTCCTCCTCCTCCTCCGGCGAGTCAGGGCACTCTGCCTCCTCCTCCTCCTCCTCCTCCTCCTCCTCCGGCGAGTGATCAGGGGACCCCGCCTCCTTCTCCGGCTCCTCCGACGCGTGAGGGCACTCCGCCTCCTCCTTCGCCTACTCCGGCACGTCGGAGCAGTACGCCTCCTCCTCAGCCTCGTCGGCAACGGCAGAAGACAGACGCCGCCGCTCCGGCTCCTCCGGCGCGTCGGAGCACTCCGCCTCCTTCTCCGCCTCATAAGCAACGACAGAAGAGAGACGCCGCCGCTCCGGCGGCTAGCAGTACAAGCAGAGGCGGGAGGGAATACAGATACGGTCCATCTCTCAAGCCTCTGGAAAAGTTACCATATGAGAGGACCGAGTCTGAAAACGAGGAGATATGTCAGGACCAATTGAGCGCCCATTTTGCAAAGAAAACTCCACCTCCGAAGGAGAAGCTAGATCCGATGAAAGTGAAGCGCACTATCGATGCCCTGAAGCGACCACCACCGCCTCCGCCGGATTCCAACTATGTCCGGATTATTAAAAAGACATATGAAGAAGCGCGGCGGTCGGGAAGTACTTCTAGTGATGCAAGGTTAGCAGAACGAAGAAGTGGGAAAACAATTCCCCAGCTCGGCGAACAGGAGAAGCAATCATGCCCCCCGCTCAAGGTGTCTAGCGATATCGTCGCAAATCATCCGGGGATGGTGCCCGGTACCAATCCTGGTGATTACTTGGGGGATGATGTAATTTTTCAAACGGCTGAGGTAACAAAAGAAGAATATGAATACATGCACGGGAAGCCTCTCGTCAAACCTGATCATCCTCCTCTAACAACAATGATGTACAAATTGCATGAGTGGTACATGAAAACCTGCAGGGAGTCTGGGAGAGACACTATGTATATGGCAGTGAAACCAGAGCACGAATTCATTGGACTTTCCGTGATGCCTCTTGAATTTGTGGAGTTATTTCAGTTATACAATCAACTGGCCCTCGACAAACAACTCATGACTGCCTACTGTCTGTAAGTATTACTTCTATAGTTAAGTCTCTAGCTCAGCTCGTTCATTGCATGTATATATAATTATCCTCACTATATTATGCAGATTGAAGATCGTCGAATGGAAAAAACTAGGAATCTTCGACGTTGGGTTCATTAACCCAGATGTCGTAAATGAATGGACGGTACGAAACTCAATCAAACAGACCGAGGAGAACTTGCTAAAGTCGTTCCTTATACATCAAAACAAAAGGGAAATACTCTTTCCTTACAACTTCAAGTGAGTGTTGTTGTCTTCTCTGTATACTCAGTTTCGCTTACTCGAGGTTAAGTAATGTAATTGATGAGTTATATATGCGTGCGCAGTTTCCACTTTATTCTGCTATCCATTAAGCTTGACGGGGCATTAGTAACTGTCTTAGACTCGAGACGTAAAGATCCCGAGAATTATGCGGACATGACTGCAATGCTCAAGAAGTAAGTTCAGTCAATACTGGGACCATATCAGCATGCAACTTTCGTTAATTTCCTGATATCAAGTAATCATTTTCTTTGCCTGGCAGAGTTTGGAAGAAGTTCACCCGAAAGGTTCCCGGTCTAAACAAAGAGTTGCGATTTACGCACCCCAATGTAAGTAGTACTAGCTAGTTCCGCGCATCTCTAATTGATTTAAATTTACATCAATATATCATTACCACGTTTGCTTATCAGTTTGATTGAACTCTATTCTCGTAAAGTGCTGGTACCAGAAAGAAGGGACTTCTTTATGTGCATACTACGTATGCGAGTTCATTCGCCACTCGACCTCTGAGCGGGGCTTCTGTGACAAACAATTTGAAGTACGTAAATAATATTCACAATTTTATTTTATATATTACCATCAATTGTGTTGATTTTTATTCATATATATGCATGTATTGACCCCCTTCTTTAAATTAGATCTGGCAGATGCGGGATGAACTCCTACCACATGATCGCATACGAGCAATTCAAGAGGAATTGGCGGGATTCTTTCTTGACCACGTCATACCTAAAGACGGAGAATACCATTCGAATTTGTGATTGGATCTTAGGTACATGATGTTAGGGATTGTAAAAGATGTTATATTGTATATATGTAGTAGCATCGGATAGATATACGAAAACTTGTTGTTCGACCAATCTCTCGGAGAAAGAGAGGTCGATCACTTCTCTCTGTATATGTTCATGACGATCTTATGTACTTAATGGTTCCTTCATTTCCTTACTAGCTAGCGTGTCGAGTTCTCTCTATAGTAGCTAGCGTCGACCAAGCGCGGAGAAAGAGAGGACACTTCTCTCTATTAGCTAGCTAACACAATATGAAACACCTAAATTAACCCTACAAAACCCCCTAACCCCCCCCCCCTTTAAAAAAAACAAAAACCCCAGCTCCTGCCAGATGCTGACGCGTGGATGCCTTTTGGTCCCGGTTGGTGTTACCAACCGGGACTAAAGGTCCTCCTGCCTGGGCTCCCCGCAGCGGCCACGTGGAGGGCCTTTGGTCCCGGTTCGTAAGCAAACCGGGACTAAAGGTTTTGGGCTTTAGTCCCGACCCTTTAGTCCCGGTTCCAGAACCGGGACAAATGGGCCTCTGGAACCGGGACAAATGGGCCTTTTTCTACTAGTGTAGGCATCACGTCCAAGATAAGTAGACCGACTCCTGCCTGCATCATCCACTATTACTCCACACATCGACCGCTATCCAGCATGCATCTAGTGTATGAAGTTCATGAAAAACAGAGTAATGCAATAAGAACGATGACATGATGTAGACAAGATCTATTCATGTAGGAATAGACCCCATCTTGTTATCCTTAATAGCAACGATACATGCGTGCCTCGCTGCCCCTTCTGTCACTGGGAGAGGACACCGCAAGATCGAACCCATCACAAAGCACCTCTTCCCATGGAAAGAAAAATCGATCTAGTTGGCCTAAATAAACCAAAGATTTGAAGAAGAAATACAAGGCTATAAGTAATCATGCATATAAGAGATAAAAGAAGACTCAAATAATATTCATGGATAGAAACTGATCATGAACTCAAAATTCATCGGATCCCAACAAACACACCGCAAAAGTTTACATCAAATAGATCTCCAAGAGACCATTGTATTGAGAATCAAAAGAGAGAGAGAGAGAGGAAGCCATCTAGCTACTGCCTACGGACCCGTAGGTCTATGGTGGACTACTCACGCATCATCGGAGAGGCACCAATGAGGATGATGAACCCCTCCGTGATGGTGTTAGATTGGATCTCGAGGCTCTGGAACTTGCGGCGACTGGATGTGTTTTTCGTCGACTCCTTTAGGGTTTCTGGAATATTTGGAAATTTATAGGCATCGGAGGCAGTGGAGAGGGGCCCCGAGGAGAGCACAACCCATCAGGGCGTGCCTGGAGCCTCTGGCGCGCCCTGGTGGGTTGTGGTCTCCACGGCCCACCTCTCGGGTACTTCTTTGGCCCACTGGATGTCTTCTGGTCCAAAAAAATCTCCAAAAAGTTTCGTCGCGATTGGACTCCGTTTGATACTGATATTTTGCAAAGTAAAAAACAAGCAAAAATAGCAACTGGCACTTTGGCACTATGTCAATAGGTTAGTCCCAAAAAATGATATAAAGTTGTTATAAAATGATTGTAAAACATCCAAGAATGATAATATAATAGCATGGAACAAGCAAAAATTATAGATACGTTGGAGACGTATCACTTGGCAGGGGCAGTACAAGGGGCATGTGAAAGGTGCCACTGTCATACTTGAAGTGGTGTCTTCACAAGATCTTTGGTTATGGCATTGTTTCTTTGGCATGACTAGTTCTCACAATGATATCAGTGTTTTTCAATGTACTCCAGTGTTTGCAAGGCTGCAGAAGGCCACTCTCTGGAGGTCAACTTTGAGATCAATGGCCACCATTACAACAAGGGATATTACCTAGCTGATGGTATCTATCCTGAGTGGTCCACTCTTGTGAAGACCATATCCAATCCGCAAGGAGAGAGGAGGCAGAGGTTTGCCCAAATGCAGGAGAGTGCTAGGAAAGATGTGAAGCGTGCTTTTGGTGTGCTACATTCTCGACGGGGTATCATTTGCAACCCTGCATTGACATGGAGCACTCAGAAGCTTTGGGAGGTGATGCCTGCTTGTGTGATCATGCACAACATGATCGTGGAGGATGAGCATTGTGATAGCATCTATGATCAAGGGTTTGATTTCCAGGGTGAAAATGTTGAGCCTGAGTAGCCACCTCCTGCAACCTTTGAAAAATTTGTCCATTTTCATCGTCAAATGCGTGATTGGCATACTCATGTCCAGCTCCAGAATGACTTGGTTGAGCACATGTGGACTCACATTGGCAACCGGTAGATCTATCGGTTTAATTTCTTTTCATGCAAAAATATCGATTGGGTTGTAAGACTATTTGATATTGCTTTTATTTCGATTGGGTTGTAAGACTATTTCAGACGTGGAACTATTTGCTATGTTGGGTTTGAACTATTTTCTATGCTTCATTTTATGCTTGTGATCTCGAACGGATGAGATGCGGCCAAAATGCGGCCGCGTGTTGAGCGCACGGCCGGCGCGTCCACAAATCCGGGCGAACGCGGCCACATTGCCTCCCCCAAATAGACGAAAAGCGGACCAAATGGTCCGTATGGGGTCGTGCGTTTGGAGTTGGCCTTATCTCTCTCGTGTGATCCGTCTCTCCCGTTCTTCTCTCCCTCGTTTCTTCCGCATGCATCTCCATCTGAGCACGCCATCAAGATTGTGGCCTCTATCCTCTCTGACTTCTTCACCCAGATTCAACCTGCTCCATCCCATGCTTCCTTCCCACCTCATTGCCGGCCACACTATCCATCGCATGGCCTAGATCCAAATCGAAACCCATGCATGACTTGCTCCACGATGCGGCCCCAGCGACCTCGTCGGTGCAGCATCCCCGCTAGAGGTGGTTGTGCCCGCCATCTCCACCGCTGCAGCACCAGGTTGCTTGGAGGTTGTAGGGTGTTCCCACCATCTGCACCACTCCTTGACTGGTGAATTAGCAGTTGTCTATGATAGTTTGTTCTTCCTTTTTCTTCTTCTTTGATTTCAATAAAATTCACTATGATTGATGGTAATTTATTTTAATTCAGTCCATGTTTTTATCATGCTCTGACTCATTTTATGTGTGCAGGAAAATATAACCAATCAATTTGGGTAGAAATCATTTGCAGATCACAATGATGCACCTGCATGTTGGCAATAATTATTGTTTCTAATTTCTGTTTTTATGCTTCCATTGGTCATGACTTATGTCGAGATAGCAAGAAATTGATGCTTCTAGATATCCATGCTTCTTAATCCGATATATGTTTCTTTAGTTCAGATAATTACCGCAATATAACCATGCTCGGAAATATTTATTCTTAAGCATCCAACGTTTCGGTACATGTATTTTAAACCTTCTTTCTAGTACTAGTTGTTGCTTCCCACCTTCTATTGTTATGCACCATACCTAATTTTCTTATGCTTCAAAGGTGTGTAAAGGTCGCCAATGCTAGCCGAGTTACAAGCTAGTAAACGAGCCCGATGAGCTCACGTATAGGCCGCACCAGTGGCATGCAGACGCGTCACAATGGCATGTAGACAAAACGGTAATGCAAACTAGTGTCATTGGAGACTTCTAGCACCATAAACCTAGCTCAAGATGGTGGGACTGCTTGCTTCCCAATACATGGAAATAACAAGCCACATGGAAAGGTATTGCATCGCGTGAATCGCCCGCCGGTCCATCATTATCTGTCTCCACGCAGTGATTATTCGCAATTTGATGTTCCAGTTATCCATGGTTCGTAAGCATCATATATGTGCTTCGACATTCTAGTTTGTTTGCATCGATGGAAGAAACTGGTCTATATTAGATCACAAAATGATTGATTCACATCTGCACACAAATGTTGTCATTGTTAGTTACAATATTCTATGCTTCTCCTAGGTATGAGTTATGTTGAGATAACAAATAATGGATGCTTCCTAACTTTACTATATGTTTTCTCCAGCCGACATAGTTTACGGCAAAGAAACCTACGTCCACCCTTTACATACTTTTTCTTACATTCTCAAGAGCATTGTTTGCATTTAAAAACTATCATCATGCTTCACATATTTCATATATTTGGTGTATGCTTCAAGCAGTTGGACGCCGCCGGAGACATATATGGAAGCACATATGTCTCCGGCCGATGCATGCACCTAGAAGTGTGAAACACATGTATCTTCCCTACAATGAAGACCACGATATGCAAACAGAAGGAAGTCTACAATCTATAGGAAACATATGATATTAACTTAGAGGCAGTGTATGTATTATTGGGGACTTAGAAGAAAATAACTGTGTGTCATGCCTTGAACATAGTATATGAACGAATAAAGCAGGGAAAAAAATTATGTTTTGTTGGAAACAAATTGTTTTTACTATGGAAACACTTGCATTTGATGGATGCAAAAAAATGCATTCGGAAGCAAAGTTTTCCTTGTGTTGGAAACAAATACTTAGATGGTTTATTTTACATGGAAGAAAAGTGATTCAACAGAGTTTTTTGTTACATGAAAACAATATTAGATTGCGATAGCAGCAAATTATCTCATCACTCGAAGCAAAATATGTTGCATTGAAAACATGATAAAATGTTACACGTACATTTTTAATTATATCAAAGTAAATTTGTAGTTCACTAACAGCAAATTTTACTAGTATCTAGAAAAAATGTTGAATAAATTTCCTCAAAATAAGCCGGTATATGAATCATCATCCAACTATGTATGAAGCAACCAAATCCATAGTAAACCCAAAAAATGTGTCGACAACACATAATTTTGCTGCGTTGAAAACAACCAATTTATTTTGTTATAAAATTTCTATCTCAAAAAATGAAAGCAAATTTTTCCAGCCACGAAAATAGTAGTTCGTTGCGATGGAAGCAAAACCATTGTTACATTTCACATAAATTCTCCTTCCCAGTTACCCTTGTTGGACAGGAAAAACAAAATAAAATAGGAAGCATGGACGTGGATGGAAGATGAAGTGTATGGCGGATCACACGTGATTGACGGAAGCAGCTATAGGAAGGAGCAATTAGGGAGATCCATGCATCATGCATGTAAGGGCATCTTCAACGGCAACCTGCAAATTTCCTCTCGCATCCGTCCGTGGAAATGGGGGGATTAATCCGCGGATACGGATGCGTAAGGACGACATCCAACCGTAGCTGCATACATCCGCACAACAACTCAAACCAACCAGACGAAATTCGTGCAAACATGGCCGGATTTCATTACATACATCACTTCGGCACTAGAGATGTATAATCAATACCTAATCTAAATTTTCACCAGCGCCGGCGCTCATTCCCCGTGTCCGGCCATGAACCCCAAGAATTTCGCCTTCTCCAGCTCCGCCTCAGCGCTCTCTAGCTCCGCCTCCGTAACCTCCTTCTCTGGAGGCCCGACAAGCATAGATGTCCGCCTTCGCGTTGCCGCCAAGCGACTAATTGGCCGCCGATGTTCAGCCCACCAAGCTTGGCATCGACGGGAGGGGAGGATGCGCCGGCCTTGGTGCTGTCCCCCTCCTCCTCGTCGATGTCGCCGAACAGTGGCACACCCTCGTCGTCAGGGTCGTCCCTGGCCGCGGCCGCCACCTTTGCCACCCCCTGCCTCTATGGTCAGCATGTGAGGCGACTCTTGCGTGCGGAGCGGAAGGAGTCCAGGAGCAGCTCCTACTCCACCAGGTCTATGTCGGGCGCGACCGCCCTGCCGGCAACGAGCTGCTCCTCCGGCTGTAGGTGCTCCTGGAGGAGGCCGTGGTTGTGGCGGCGTCGGCCTACGCCTCCCGGAACCACTCCTACCGCGCCATGTCCATGTAATGGGCACGGGTCTTGCCGATGGTCATGGTGTAGTGCACCAGCGAGGGAGGCACAACGGGCGAGGAGGGTGACGTGGAGGAGGAGGAAGACGAGGGTAGTGTTGCGTTGTTGTCGGCCGCGTCCTCAATTGGGACATCGGCGTCCACCGGCTGCCTGCCGGCCTGCCAGCGTGCATCAATGTTGGCTATCTCCTTATTCTACTCCGGTGTGAGCCTGTCCTAGAGAGCTTTGGCGGGGGGAATCCATGGTTGGAAGGGGATCAGAGGCTGGTGACTGTAATTATGGTCGGGGCAGCGGTTTATATAGCAATGAAGGGCGGCTTATGGACAAACGGGTGGCACCGGAGGAGACGCCTCGACAACCGTGTGCCATCAATGTGGGTGGCAGATGGACGGACAAGCCACCGTCGTGTCATTTCAACGCGCAGTAGTCGCCTGCACCGGGAAGCAACGCGGGCGACGCTCTCTTGGCCGGCGCGCCACTTCAATGCCGGCGCCAGTGAGCGGTCGTGTCTGCTCTGGCTGGACTTGAATGTGAGCATTAACGCTGTCGAGAGGTGCTGACCATTTCGTGCGGGAGGGGGGAGGGGTTTCTTGGTGGGCCAAGATGGTTAGAATCGGGCGAAGTAGTTGTCCGGACTCCCGCAAACATCCCCCACATATGTCTCCGGTTTGCAGGAGAAATCGTATCTGAAAGGCGCCGCGGACTGATACAGGACCGTGTTGGCTTTCTTCCGCGATCCGGACCGTTGCGAGAGGTTTGCAGGTCTACCTTAAAGATGGCCTAAGAGCATCTACAACCAGACCCCTCATACCCGTCTCAAACGCCCGAGCAGGCCGCCCAGTCACTAATCGGTCACGAAAATGCGACCCAACCGGGCGTCTCAAACGGGCCTCAAACGCCCTGGTTGACTGGCACCCCTCATATCCAGCCCAAATATATGGCGGATATGGGGGCGCCCGGGCACGCCCGCCACGTCCGCCTGACGATGGGGCCCCACGCGGACTCACCCGAAAATCTGACGGTCCGACGGATGGGTCAACCATCGCCGCAGTGTGAACGCTGGGTGGCGCCGCTCCGGCTCGCTGCCCGAGGTCAGAGCCGACTATTTAAGCCGGCCGGCGTCCTCCAGCCCTAGCACATCCGCCTCCTCCACATCTTCGCCACCACCCGAGCCCATCCGCCTCCTCTCCCCCGCTCTCCCACGGTCTCCGTCGTTAGCATGGTCCGTCATAGGATCACCACCTATGCTATGCTCATGTCGGAGCGAAGGATGCAGATTGAAATGGAGATCCAGGCTCGGCGCGCTGCTCGCATCGCTGTGGATCTGCCTTCGGACTCACCGGAGTCGAAGGAGAAGGAGGAGGAGCCGGAGGAGGAGCTGCCGAAGGCGATGGAGGAGGAGGAGGCGGAGGAGGACGAGGCGGACCGGCCTACTCCAGCCTTGAACATGGCGGAGGCGGAGTTCGCCGTTGTCCAAGCCAAGGAGATGGCGAAGCAGCAGACCATCCTAGATTCCATCCGGGATGAGGCCGAGGTGGAGGCCAACCGCCAGCTCATCCGGTAGAGGCAGGGTGAGGCCGATGCCCTCTTCGACAAGCACGACGCGGAAATGGCGGCGGAGGAACCCGCAGCGGAGCAACCGGAGGTGCCGGAGGGGGCCACAGCGGAGGCGCCGGAGGGGGCTTGAGCTACAGGTCCCACACATTTATCTGCCGGAGGGCACGGAGATCGTCGAAATCTCCGACGAGGAGTAGTTAGTTTGTATGTAGTACGTAGATTTTTGTGTTTGCATGCTTTTATATGGATTTGAGGAATCTAGAGCAAGATGTCCGGTTGCAGCAATGTTTATTTGAGGCATGCCCAGTCACTCCCCGCGCGTCGGGCGCGTCCGCGGGCGTTTGAGAGGTCATTTTTGCTATACGTGGTTGTAGATGCTCTAAGGTAACAACCCAAGACGGTCCGGAGCAATCAATTAACGAGCAATCCATGCATCATGCATATTAATTACTAGAACATCAGACGTACATCTTACATTTGATCGGACGGCTAACCACTTGTCTGCCTAGTAGAACGTTCGTGCATTGTCACGGGCCTTTTAAGAAGAATTATCTGTTACATAAATGTACTTGTGTTGTTGTATAAACCTCATCGGACTTTTGGTCCATTCAAAAGACATCGTTTTGGGTCCATGTCTGTGATTACTCGTGATGGATTGTGCAAATGAAATGTTTCATCATGTAGTTGCAATTAGCACGAAACACTCCCAAAAGCATAATGGGTTATCGATACAGAAAACAAAAAAATAGAGAAGGATATTATCTACCTTCTCTGATATGAAATTTATTCATATTTTATCCTTGTGAGATTTGTCATAATATGATCCAGAAAACACAATTTAAAGGGAGCATCTATGCGTGAAAAAAACAGTTTAGTCTAATTTACCTTTGTAGCCTTGTTCTTTGTTCACCTTATTGACTCGCCTACCTGTCCCTGTTTTGCCACCTGCTAGCGCCACCTGCGGCCGACGGGTGCTGTTATGTGCCGCCTGGTCACCCCCTGCCCGGATCATTGCCTTCGTCGGCGTTGTCCATCCCTCTAAGCATGCCATCTTCTTTGGCGCTCACGACCTTTCACCTAGGCGCACTCGAATCTAAAAACCCCTGCCTCTCCTCCACCAACAATGACCCTGATGTTTCTATTATGGTTCATCTTCCTCCTGCTACTGTTGTTTTCTTCGTCCTCTCTATCAAACCACCCACCTCACTCTGCCTAACCCCTGCCACCGCCACTCGCAGTTGACGAGTGCTGACACGCGCCACCTTATTGATGTTGCCCGCTGGCCAAGTCAGCATCGTCGGCACCTGCCAATGCCACCTGCCAATGCCACCCACGGTTAATAAATGTTAATGCATGCCACCTCCTCAACCCTCCCCCTCTGAGTCACCGCGTCCATCGTTGGTTGTGGTCAGCCTCCCTCCAGATGATGCCACCATCGCAGACACCCACAACCTCCCACAACCTCCCGCACGCCTCATTCGAATCCACCATTCATGCGTCATCGATGAAACCCGCGACCTCTCGCACCCCTCATTCAAATCCGTTCATGCGTTACCGATGACACGAAAAGCCACATAATTTTCACCTGGTGCGAGGCCCGGATGAGACATCGTGGGGGATGCCACAAGGGATGCCACAACCTACACATCTCAAACTCGGGGCTGCATGTGCGTTGATACATAAAAAATACAAATAAATGTTCGTTTCTACACAAAAAATACAAATAAATGTTCTCATCGAGAGCAAAGCATGTTCCAAACTCATCGTGATAAACGTCAGTGCGTTCTGCTAAGCTCCAACATATGACCATAAATAATGTTAGCCAAAATCAAGATTCAAAGAAAATTTCCCTTTGCAGAATAGTGCTGGATTAATTTAATTTAAGTGCAATTGGAGACCATCCAACACACTGTCATGGCAAAGTAATTGTAATAGTTCTCCACAAAAATATCAAAGTACCAGCAACTCATGTTTAACCACGGTCTAAATTTGAAATTAAGCACGAAATTGAGAAGTCTTAGTTCCAAACTGAAGTTGATGACCACAAGTTATTCTTTGCACACACACACTGCATACATCCTTGCCTTGCGCCCATACTTTTTGTGATTTGTACCCACCCGTTCTGCTCTCTAAAGAATTAGTTGGTTGCCTACATTATGGTGAACTTTATTTTCAATCATAACTTCTGTAGGATAGAGTTTGTTTCATACTAATGTATTAGTATATGAATACTATTGCATTTCTTTCCATGAGCACTAAGCAAGATGACAATCAAATGTTATCCATGTCTAGTTTGGTAACAACATACTTTTGAATTTAGCTCCTCGAACCCACTTAATTGATCATTTTCTCTTGTGCAAAATTAATATAAACAAAGTAAATACTGTCAATCCTGGAAAAAAAATAGGTGAGAAATCACGGGAACACACACTATAAGCCTATGTGCTTCTCTCGATTGGTTGCATTATTGTTGTTTCCTCGAATGATAGTTGACCCATTTTTTCAATCTGTCGTGATCTCAAGATATAAATAATACACATGTTTACTTGCAATTGGTAGTAAATATCTACAGTACAAGGTATTTAAGATTCCAGATAGTTGATACCTCATCAAGTAACATAGTTCCATAACATTCCTTCCTCGTATTCATCTACATCGTTATAGACTTGCCACGTACCAGCTTGTCATACTGATAACATAGTTCCATAACTTAAATTCCATGTTACCATCACAGAAGTCACCTATCAGCTGGTAACTGTTCAGGACAATGCTGTGTCACCCCACTGTAGAAGATTATAAGGAGTTCAAATAGCTTAAAACACGCATTAGATTATGTTGAGTGACGAGATATTTGTCTAAATAGCTCATATGCAAAAATGAATATCTACCAACTCCCGGACGCCATTAAAAATTTCAAACCCGGAATAAACCAGAACTTACATGCATATTAAAGCTCAGAGCTGTAAACATTTATGCCAGGAAAAGTGACAAGAAATGACAATTTCGAAGAATGCATAATTTGAAATGCAGCAATATCTTACCATATACTCCCTCCGTTCCTTTATATAAGGTGTATTTGTTTTTTGATAAAATTCCAAAATGTAAAGTGCATTTCTTTTAATTCCTCATAACTCCCTTGTTAGCCCTCTTAAAAAAGGAAAGTATCTCTTTTCTGATTATGTGTATCTCTTATTATGGCAAAAGAAGGAAACTATCTCTTTGTCGATTGCATGTATCTCGTACTTTTCTGGACTAATTGATTCACTTTCCACTAACCAACAAATTTGTCAAGGGTAATTTAGTCTTAACATGTCTATAATTATGTGCCTTGGTTACCGTGCCGGAAATAATACACCTTACATTAAGGAACGGAGGGAGTATAATCTTACAAGTATAGAGAAAGTTGTATACGTTGGAACCAACTACAAAATCTTTCTCCAATGAAATAGGAGTACTATTAAGAACATATTCCACAAGCATTCTACATCTACATTCCTCTCATTCAAGTTCAAATCATGACACAAATACATCCAGAATCTGGTAAATAAATGCATGGAGAGTGGATCTAATAAATAAATGCACATAGGAAGAGAAGAATATTATGCAAGATATTTCTTGAGTATTTAGCGCCTTACCATATCAGCAAGACAAGAGTGACAAAATTCGGTGAAAATGTTAAGAACAGGAAAGAAAGTAGCTTGGTTGCATAAGTTTGCTTTGGAATGAACACGTGGAGTATTGGGAAAGGGTAGTAATACAAATATATTCTTAGAAGATTTAACAATTAAAAAGAACAATGGTTACTGAAAAACATGGAAACATAAACACCATCTTTGCTTTGCAAATCTCATAGGAAGCAGCTGAACTCAAAATTTAACATGGCATGGATACAGGCTCACGTTTGATTTCAGTATCAAGAATTTTGAGTTCCGATGATGGTTAGCGATCAAAAGAATCATTATTTGTCTCCATATCCGGAACTAGCTACCCGTGGACCTGCCATGCTTACTTTGTCATTGCCCATTGGATAGATTTGACTAATTTTGCTAGGACTCACTCTGTTTTCCCAACACGTAAATTTCAAAGTTCTGACTTCGACTGCACATGTGCGACATATAATTGAAGCGAATCAAAAGATCTAAGGTGAGACCAAAAACAGTAAAAAAAGTTGACCGACCTATTCCTCAACAGTAGTGACGAACTGCTCGACCAAGTGAATGCACGACGAGAGGGCCACCGGGGGAACAGGGACAACAACCAAGGCATTGGGCACACCAGGCAGCGAGTAGCCGTGACATCACACAAACCTTTAGATATGCGACTTCACCAGCAGCCATTACAGTCTTGTACCTAAATCATGGTGAAATTGTTGATAGCCTTATGCAGATACCTGAAGAACGAACAATAATAACATGGAACAATAAGAAAATGTTACTGGAACACGAGTTTGAATATGTAAGAGTCATAAAGAGCACTTTGTATTTCAAGACATATAATCACAAGGGACAGGAAGAAAACTCACTATCACTACATGGTATATGATACGACTCCAACGTATATATAATTTTTGATTGTTCCATGCCGTTATATTATCATTCTTGGATGTTTACAATCATTTTATAGCAACTTTATATCATTTTTTGGGACTAACCTATTCACATAGTGCCAAGTGCCAGTTGCTGTTTTTTGCTTGTTTTTTACTTCGCGGAATACCAGTACCAAATGGAGTCCAATCGCGACGAAACTTTTTGGAGTTTTTTTTGGACTAGAAGACATCCAGGGAGCGAAAGAAGTACCCAGGAGGAGGCCAGGCGGCCCACAAGACACCAGGGCGCGCCAGAGGCCCCGGGCACGCCCTGGTGGGCTGTTGCCGCCTCGGGAGTCCCCTCCACCGCCTTTGAGCTCTATAAATATCCAAATATTCCGGAAACCCTAGAGGAGTCGATGAAAAATACTTCCAGCCGCCACAAGTTCCAGAACAGCGAGATCCAATCTAACACCATCACGGAAGGGTTCATCATCCTCATTGGTGCCTCTCCGATGATGCGTAAGTAGTCCATCATAGACCTACGGGTCTGTAGGTAGTAGCTAGATGGATTTTTCTCTCTCTTTTGATTCTCAATACAATGGTCTCTTGGAGATCTATTTGATGTAATGACTTTTTGCGGTGTGTTTGTTGGGATCCGATGAATTTTGAGTTCATTGTTAGTTTCTATCCATGAATATTATTTGAGTCTTCTTTGATCTCTTATATGCATGATTACTTATAGCCTCGTATTTCTTCTTTGAATCTTTGGTTTAGTTAGGCCAACTAGATCGATTTTTCTTGCCATGGGAAGAGGTGTTTTGTGATGGGTTCGATCTTGCGATGTCCTCTCCCAGTGACAGAAGGGGCAGCGAGGTAGGCATGTATCGTTTCTATTAAGGATAACAAGATGGGGTCTATTCCTACATGAATAGATCTTGTCTACATCATGTCAACATTCTTATTGCATTACTCCGTTTTTCCATGAACTTAATACACTAGATGCATGCTGGATAGCGGTCGATGTGTGGGGTAATAGTAGTAGATGCAGAATCGTTTCGGTCTACTAATCTTGGACGTGATGCCTATATAATGATCATCGACTTGGATATCGTCATGATTATTTGATCTTCTATCAATTGCCCAATAGTAATTTGTTCACCCACCGTGTGTTATACTTATGAGAGAAGCCACTAGTAAAACCTATGGCCCCCGGGTCTACTCTTTCAACATATTGCTTTCTGATCTATCTTTTGCCGCTTTTTGTTTTCATATATATTATTCCAAAAACACAAAAATACCTTGTTGCACTTTCTATTTGCCTCTTTTATTTTGTGTTCTTGTGAGTTCTATTTATCCAATCTACTACACCTAATCTATCTTTTTACCGTTGAGAGATTGACAACCTCTCTTACGCGTCGGGTTGCAAGTATTTGTTCTTTGTGTGCAGGTACCATTTACATAGCATTGTGTGGTCCTCCTCATAGGTTCAATAACCTTGGTTTCATAACTGAGGGAAATACTTACCGTCGTTGTGCTGCATCATCCCTTCCTCTTTGGGGAAATACCGACGTAGTCTCAAGCCACGTCAAAGGAATTTCGAGCGCCCTTGCCGGGGAGGAGGTGCGAAAGTAGTCACTCTTCAGCGTGCCAATCTCTGGCGTCGGGGAGACATCATCAACATCTATCAGGTTCCTAATCAAAAATCGCATCTCCTTGCAATTACATTATTTGCCATTTGCCTCTCGTTTTCCTCTCCCCCACTTCACAAAAATTTGCCGGTTTATTGACCATCTTTTTCCGTTTGCCTTTTTGCTTGTTTGCTATCTTTGCTTGTGTTGCCATGTGTTGGGGAACGTTGCATGGGAAACAAAAAATATCCTACGCACACGCAAGATCTATCCATGGTGATGAGCATCTACGAGAGGGAGAGTGAATCTACATACCCTTGTAGATCGTAAGCGGAAGCGTTAAGAAACGCGGTTGATGTAGTCGAACGTCTCCGCGATCCAAATCGCAAGTCGTCCCTCGATCCGATCACGAACTAGTGCCGAACGGACGGCACCTCCGCGTTCAACACACGTACGGCTTGATGACGCCTTCACCTCCTCGATCCAGCGAGCGATGGTGTAGTAGATGAGTTCCGGCAGCACGACGGCGTGATGATGGTGGTGAGGAACAATCTCTGCAGGGCTTTGCCAAGCTCTACGGAGGTTATGACGGAGGAACTAGAGGGCTAGGGTTGCCGGCACACGGCTTGGGAAATCCTGATGTGTCCCGTGTGCTAGCCCTGCCCCTCTATTTATATGTTGAGCCCTGGGGTCTAAACTTGGAGAGAAAACCTCTACAAGGTCGGTTTTGCCCGCACAAGGTCGGTTTGGCCTGCAAGGAAAGAGGCCAACTCGGATCCCTACAGTACCGCGCACAAGCGATAGTACCGCTCATAAGCGGTAGTACCGCTTGAGCGGTAGTACCGCTTCACACAAGCGGTAGTACCTTTACGCGGTAGTACTGCCTTACCAGCGGCAGTACCGCTTAAGGCAGCAGCAAAACTTCCTTTTGCACTTTCCAATACCTCATGGGCTTTACCCATTGGGCCCATATAAAGTGTTGCTGCACCCGAACACTTCGGTAAACATCCGGAACCTCTTCCGGTGAATTCCGGAACCCTTCCGGAGATCAAAACACTATTATCACATATATCAATCTTTACCTCCGGACTCTTCCGGAGATCCTCGTCATGTCCGGGATCTTATCCGAGACTCCGAACAACCTTCGGTCACCAACACAATAACTCAACTATACTAATCGTCACCAAACATTAAGTGTGTAGACCCTGCGGGTTCGAGAACTATGTAGACATGACCTAGACACCTCTACGGTTAATAACCAATAGCGGGACCTGGATGCCCATATTGGTTCCTACATATTCTATGAAGATCTATATCGGTCGAACCTCTATGTCAAGGATTCAGTTAATCCCGTATGATGTTCCCTTTGTTCTTCGGTATGTTACTTGCCCAAGATTCGATCGTCGGTATCCCTATACCTAGTTCAATCTCGTTACCGGCAAGTCTCTTTACTCGTTCCGTAATATAAGATCCCGTGGCTAACACCTTTAGTCACATTGCTTTCAAGGCTTATAGTGATGTTGTATTACCGAGTGGGCCCTGAGATACCTCTCCGTCACACGGAGTAACAAATCCCAGTCTTGATCCATGCCAACCCAACAGACACCCTCGGAAATACCTGTAGAGCATCTTTATAGTCACCTAGTTACGTAGCGACATTTGATACACACAAGGTATTCCTCCGGTGTCAGTGAGTTGCATGATCTCATGGTCATAGGAATAGATACTTGACATGCAGAAAACAATAGCAATAAACTGACACGATCATTTGCTACGTTTATAGTTTGGGTCTTGTCCATCACATCATTCTCCTAATGAAGTGATCCCGTTATCAAATGACATCTCATGTCTATGGCTAGGAAACCTTGACCATCTTTGATCAACGAGCTAGTCTATTAGAGGCATACTAGGGACACAGTGTTGTCTATGTACCCACACATGTATTTGAGTTTCCAATCAATACAATTATAGCATGGATAATAAACAATTATCATGAACAAGGAAATATGATAATAACTAAATTATTATTGCCTCTAGGGCATATTTCCAACAGTCTCCCACTTGCACTAGAGGCAATAATCTAGTTCACATCACCATGTGATTTACATTGTCTAACACCCAATGAGTTCTGGGGTTCGATCATGCTTTGCATGTGAGAGAGGTCTTTAGTCAACGGTCTGCAACATTCAGATCTGTGTGTTCTTTGCAAATCTTTATGTCATACTGTAGATGCTACCACTCTCCACTTGGAACTATTCCAAATGACTGCTCCACTATACGTATCCGTACTGCTACTCAGAGTCGTCCGGATAGGTGTCAAAGCTTGCATCGACGTAACCCTTTATGACGAACTCTTTATCACCTCCATAATCGAAAATATTTCCTTAGTCCTCTAGTTACTAAGGATAATCTTGACTGCTGTCCAGTGATCCACTCCTGGACCACTCTTGTACCCCTTGACAGACTCATGGCAAGGCACACACCAGGTGCGGTACACAGCATGGCATACTATACAGAGCCTATGTATAAGTCATAGGGGACGACCTTCGTCCTTTCTCTTTCTACTGCCGTGGTCGAGCTTTGAGTCTCACTCAACTCCACACCTTACAAATCAGGCAAGAACTCTTTCTTTGACTGATCCATTTTGAACTCTTTCAAAATCTTGTCAAGGTATGTACTCATTGAAAGTTTTATCAGACGTCTTGATCTATCTCTATAGATCCTGTTGCCCGATATTTAAGTAGCTTCATTCCAGGTTTTCCTTTGAAAAACTCCTTTTCAAACAACCCTTTATGCTTTCCAGAAATTCTACATCATTTCCAATCAACAATATGTCATCCACATATACTTATCAGAAATTCTATAGTGCTCCCACTCACTTTATTGTAAATACAAGTTTCTCATAAACTTTATATAGACTCAAAAACTTTGATCACCTCATCAAAGCGTATATTCCAACTCCGAGATGCTTGCTCCAGTCCATAGAAGGATTGCTGGAGCTTGCATACACTTTAGCATCCTTAGGACTGACAAAACCTTCTGGTTGTATCACATACAACCTTTCCTCACGGATACCGTTAAGGAAACGATGTTTTGACATCCATCTGCCAGATTTCATAATCGAAAAATGCAGCAACTGCTAACATAATTCCAACAGACTTTAGCATCGCTACGGGTGAGAAAGTCTCATCATAGTCAACTCCTTGAATTTATGAAAAACCCTTTGCCACAAGTCGAGCTTTATAGACGGTGACATTACCATCCTCGTCCGTCTTCCTTTTAAAGATCCATTTGTTCTGAATGGCCTTTCGCCCTTCAGGTAATACTTCCAAAGCCCATACTTTGTTTTCTTACATGGATCCCCTCTCGGATTTCATGGCCTCTAACCATTTCTCGGAATCCGGGCCCATCATCGCTTCTACATAGCTCGTAGGTTCATCATTGTCCAACAACATGACCTCTAAGACAGGGTTGCCATACCAATCAGGAGCAGTACGCGTCCTTGTCGACCTACGAGGTTCGATAGTAACTTGATCCGAAGCTTCATGATCATCATCATTAACTTCCTCTTCAACTAACGTAGGCTCCATAGAAATAACTTTCTGCGCTGCGCTACTCTCTGGTTGAAACAAAGGTTCAACAACCTCATCAAGTTCTATCTTCCTCCCACTCAATTCTTTAGAGAGAAACTCTTTCTCGAGAAAGGACCCATTTTAGCAACAAACATTTTGCACTTGGATCTGAGATAGAAGGTACACCCAACTGTTACGTTAGGGTATTCTATGAAGATGCATTTGTCCGCTTTGGGTTCGAGCTCATTAGGTTGAAAACCTTTTCCACATAAGCGTCGCAGCCCCAAACATTAAGAAATGACAGCTTAGGTTTCTGCCAAACCAAAATTCATACGGTGTCATCTCAACGGACTTAGATGGTGCCCCCTTTTAAAGTGAATGTAGTTGTCTCTAATGCATAACCCCAAAACGATAGTGGCAAATCGATAAGAGACATCATAGTTCGCACCATATCCAATAGAGTACGACTACGACGTTCGGACACACCATCACACTATGGTGTTCCAGGTGGCGTGAGTTGTGAAACAACTTCCACATTGTCTTAAGTTGTATACCAAACTCGTAACTCAGATATTTACCTCCACGATCATATCGTAGACATTTTATCTTCTTGTTACGATGATTTCAAACTTCACTCTGAATTTGTTTGAACTTTTCAAACATTTCAGACTTGTGTTTCATTAAGTAAATATCCCCATAGCTACTCAAATTATCAGTGAAGGTAGGAAAATAACGATATCCACCGCACACTACAACACTCATTGGTCCGAATACATCAACATGTATCATTTCCAATAAGTCACTTCCCCGCTTCATCATACTGGAAAACGGGGTCTTGGTCATCTTGCCCATGAGGCATGGTCCGCATGTCTCAACCGATTCGAAATCGAATGAGTCCAAAGATCCATCAGCATGGAGTTTCTTCATGCGCTTTACACCAATATGACATTTAGCGGCAGTGCCACAAGTATGTGGTACTATCATTATTAACTTTATATCTTTTGGCATCAATATTATGAACATGTGTATCACCACGATCAAGATTTAATAAACCATTCTCATTGGGTGCATGACCATTAAAGGTATTATTCATGTAAACAGAATAACCATTATTCTCTAACTTAAATGAATAACCGTATTGCAATAAACATGATCTAATCACGTTCATGCTCAACGCAAACACCAAATAACATTTATTTAGGTTCATCACTAATATCGAAAGTAGAGAGAGCGTGCGATGGTGATTACATCAACCTTGGAAACATTTCCAACACTCATCGTCACCTCATCCTTAGCTAGCCTCCGTTTATTCCGTAGCTTTTATTTCGAGTTACTAACATTTAGCAACCGAATCGGTATCCAATACCCAGGTGCTACTAGGAGTACTAGCAAGGTACACATCAATAACACGTATATCAAATATACTTCTATCGACGTTGCCAGCCTTCTTATCTACCAAGTATCTAGGGTTGTTCCACTTCAGCGACCGTTCTCCTCATAATAGAAGCACTTAGTCTCGGGTTTGGGTTTAACCTTGGGTTTCTTCACTGGAGCAGCAACTGACTTGCCATCCATGAAGTTTCCCTCCTAGCCCTTGCCCTTCTCGAAACTAGTGGTTTCACTAACCATCAACACTTGATGCTCCTTCTTGATTTCTACCTTCGTGGTGTCAAACATCGCGAATAGCTCAGGGATCATTATTTCTATCCCTGGCATTTTATAGTTCATCACGAGGCTCTAGTAGCTTAGTGACAGTGACTTGGAGAACTATATCAATCATTATCTTATCTGGAAGATCAACTCCCACTCGATTCAAGCGATTGTAGTACCCAGACAATCTGAGCACATGCTCACCGATTGAGCTATTCTCCTTCATCTTGCAGGCAAAGAATCTTGTTGGAGGTCTCATACCTCTCAACACGGGCACGAGCCTGAGATCCCAATTTCAGCTCTTAGAACATCTCATATGTTCCGTGATGTTCAAAACGTTTTGGAGCCTCAATTCTAAGCCGTAATGCATGACGCACTGATCTATCAAGTAGTCATCAGAACGTGCCTGTCAGATGTTCACAACATCTACAGACGACGCTTGAGGGGGTGGCGCACCGAGCGGTGCATTAAGGACATAAGCCTTCTGTGCAGCAATGAGGACAATCCTCAGATCACGGACCCAGTCCGCATTATTGCTACCATCATCTTTCAACTCTATTTCTCTAGGAACATATAAAAATTCAAGGCAGCTACAGCGCGAGCTAGTAATCTACAACATAATTTGCAAAGACATTTTGACTATGTTCATGATAATGAGTTTAGTTAATCATATTACTTAAAAACTCCCACTCAAATTGACATCCCTCTGGTCATTCGAGTGTCACATGATCCAAATCCACCAACTCAAGTCCGATCATCACGTGAGTTGAGGTGGTTTCAATGGTGAACATCTTCATGTTGATCATATCTACTATATGACTCATGTTCGACCTTTCGGTCTCTTGTGTTCCGAGGCCATGTCTGTACATGCTAGGATCGTCAAGTTTAACCCGAGTGCTCCGCACGTGCAACACTGGCTTGCACCCGTTGTATGTGAACGTAGAGTCTATCACACCCGATCATCACGTGGTGTCTCGAAACGACGAACTTTCGCAACGGTGCACACTCGGGGAGAACACAATTTTATCTTGAAATTTAAGTGAGGGATCACCTTATAATGCTACCGTCGTCCTAAGCAAAATAAGATGCATAAAAGGATTAACATCACATGCAAAGCATAAGTGACATGATATGGCCATGAACTTGTGCTTTTGATCTCCATCTCCAAAGCACCGGCATGATCTCCATCGTCACTGGCATGACACCATGATCTCCATCATCTTGATCTCCATCAACGTGTCGCCATGAGGTTGTCGCACCGACTGTTGCTTCCACGACTATTGCTAACTCATAGCGATAAAGTAAAGCAAAACGGCGAAAATAATTAAAGACAACACTATGGCTCCTGCCAGTTGCCGTACTCATCGACATGCAAGTCGTGATATTCTATACAACACATGATCATATCATACATCACATATATCTCATCATGTAATTGGCCATATCACATCACAACATACCCTGCAAAAACAAGTTAGACGTCCTCTAATTGTTGTTGCAAGTTTTACGTGGCTGCTACGGGTATTTAGTAAGAACGATTCTTACCTACGCAAAACCACAACGTGGTGTAGTGATTGCTTTTTGATCTTCTAAAAGAACCCTCTTCATTGAACCGATTCAACTAAAGTGAGAGAGACAGACACCCGCCAGTCACCTTTATGCAACAATTGCACGCAGCGGTGAAACCAGTCTCGCGTAAGCGTACGCGTAATGTCGGTCCAGGCCACTTCATCTCACAATACCGCCGAATCAAGTATCAACTAGTAACGGCAAGCAATATGTATACACCCACGCCCACAACTCCTTTGTGTTCTACTCGAGATCTCATCTACGCATAGACCTAGCTCAGATGCCACTGTTGGGGAACGTTGCATGGGAAACAAAAAATTTCCTACGCACACTCAAGATCTATCCATGGTGATGAGAATCTACGAGAAGGAGAGTGAATCTACATACCCTTGTAGATCGCTAAGCGGAAGCGTTAAGAAACGCGGTTGATGTAGTCGAACATCTCCGCGATCCAAATCGCAAGTCGTCCCTCGATCCGATCACGAACTAGTGCCGAACGGACGGCACCTCCGCGTTCAACACACGTACGGCTTGATGACGCCTTCACCTCCTCGATCCAGCGAGCGATGGTGAAGTAGTAGATGAGTTCCGGCAGCACGACGGCGTGATGATGGTGGTGAGGAACAATCTCTGCAGGGCTTCGCCAAGCTCTACGGAGGTTATGACGGAGGAACTAGAGGGCTAGGGTTGCCGGCACACGGCTTGGGAAATCCTGATGTGTCCCGTGTGCTAGCCCTGCCCCTCTATTTATATGTTGAGCCCTGGGGTCTAAACTTGGAGAGAAAACCTCTACAAGGTCGGTTTTGCCCGCACAAGGTCGGTTTGGCCCGCAAGGAAAGAGTCCAACTCGGATCCCTGCAGTACCGCGCACAAGCGGTAGTACCGCTTCACACAAGCGGTAGTACCGCTTACGCGGTAGTACTGCCTTACCAGCGGCAGTACCGCTTAAGGCAGCAGCAAAACTTCCTTTTGCACTTTCCAATACCTCGTGGGCTTTACCCATTTGGCCCATATAAAGTGTTGCTGCACCCGAACACTTCGGTAAACATCCGGAATACCTTCCGGTGAATTCCGGAACCCTTTCGGAGATCAAAACACTATTATCACATATATCAATCTTTACCTCCGGACTCTTCCGGAGATCCTCGTCATGTCCGGGATCTTATCCGAGACTCCGAACAACCTTCGGTCACCAACACAATAACTCAACTATACTAATCGTCACCAAACGTTAAGTGTGTAGACCCTGCGGGTTCGAGAACTATGTAGACATGACCTAGACACCTCTACGGTCAATAACCAATAGCGGGACCTGGATGCCCATATTGGTTCCTACATATTCTACGAAGATCTATATCGGTCGAACCTCTATGTCAAGGATTCAGTTAATCCCGTATGTTGTTCCCTTTGTTCTTCGGTATGTTACTTGCCCGAGATTCGATCGTTGGTATCCCTATACCTAGTTCAATCTCGTTACCGGCAAGTCTCTTTACTCATTCCGTAATACAAGATCCCGTGGCTAACACCTTTAGTCACATTGCTTGCAAGGCTTATAGTGATGTTGTATTACCGAGTAGGCCCTGAGATACCTCTCCATCACACGGAGTAACAAATCCCAGTCTTGATCCATGCCAACCCAACAGACACCCTCGGAAATACCTGTAGAGCGTCTTTATAGTCACCTAGTTACGTTGCGACGTTTGATACACACAAGGTATTCCTCCGGTGTCAGTGAGTTGCATGATCTCATGGTCGTAGGAACAGATACTTGACATGCAGAAAACAATAGCAATAAACTGACACGATCATTTGCTACGTTTATAGTTTGGGTCTTGTCCATCACATCATTCTCCTAATGATGTGATCCCGTTATCAAATGACATCTCATGTCTATGGCTAGGAAACCTTGACCATCTTTGATCAACGAGCTAGTCTATTAGAGGCATACTAGGGACACAGTGTTGTCTATGTACCCACACATGTATTTGAGTTTCCAATCAATACAATTATAGCATGGATAATAAACAATTATCATGAACAAGGAAATATGATAAGAACTAAATTATTATTGCCTCTAGGGCATATTTCCAACACCATGTGCCTTCTATTTGGTTGCATCTTCGCTTGCTAAAAATCTATTGATATGGATCCTCATCCACTTGCTAATCTTTTCAAAAGACCAAATTATGATGAATGAATTACTAGTGAGTTGAGTGCACTTGATTATCTCTATGAAGTTTTGTTTGAAAACCATGAATCTGAAAATTTTGATGAAGTGTTGAAAGATGAAATTTATAAGGTGATTCATGATAGCTCCTTGATTGAAAAGCCTGATTGCAATGATGTTACTATAAATTCTATTAATGTCAATTATGTTAATGATATGCAAAACTACAAGCTTGGGAATGATAATTTTGTCATGACCACTTCTTATTGCAATGATCATGATTGGGGTGATAATGCTTCCTATGATCTTGAAAATTTATTTAAGCCTCATGTTGAATATGTTATTGATAATAATGTTTGCAATAGTATCGAAAGTGGATTTGGGAGAGAGTCAACTTTAGGTAAAAAGAATCCCACAT
The DNA here is from genome assembly GCA_039707655.1 of Elymus sibiricus. NCBI lineage: Eukaryota > Viridiplantae > Streptophyta > Magnoliopsida > Poales > Poaceae > Elymus > Elymus sibiricus. The sequence continues at coordinate 209,598,896 of CM077663.1, forward strand.
ATTTGGAGAGTGTTCAATCTTATGAATTTTTTGATAAAAGTGGGTTTGGAGAGGTCATAACTTTAGTTGATGATAATCCCACTATTTTGAAAGATGCTAAAAACTTTATGCATGTTGATCATAAACAGAGTATTTTTTTATGATAGATATATTATTGAATTTTTTTATGATCCTACATGTAATTATTATGAGTGAGGAAATTATGGTTGTAGAAATTTTCATGATACTAAATTACCTCTCTTCATGTTGAGATTGCTATTGTCTCTTTCTTCTTCCTTCCATATGCTAGTTTTTGCTTGACTTGATAATTTGTTTGCTTATAAAATTCCTATGCATAGGAAGTATGTTAGACTTAAGTGTGTTTTCCATATGCTTCATGATGCTCTCTTTGTGTTGCTATTATTATCTTTCATGAGGGCATCATTGAAATCTCAAGCCTATTTTAATGGCTATAAAGAAAGAGCATGTTGGCAGGCAACCCAATGAATAAATTTATTTTCATTTTTTTATTTCTGTTTTTGAGTGTTGACACAATTATGCTACTGTTATGATTGTGTTTTGTTATGTTTTAATTAGTGTTTGTGCCAAGTAAAACCTTTATGATGATTCACAAGATGAGTAGAAACAATGCTGAATCTGAAACAGAAACTTTGACTCCAGTGCAGGAATTTTAATTTTTTACTGGTGCGCGATAATGAGCTGAATTTTTAAAACAATGTTGATATACAAATTATTTACGTTTTCCTAATTTTTCAGAATTTTTAGAGGTCCAGAAGTATGGTTAGAGTACAGATTACTACAGACTGTTCTTTTTTGACAGATTCTGTTTTCGTTGCATTGTGTGCTTGTTTTGATGAATCTATGGTTTGTATTGAAGGGTATAAGCCATGGTAAAGTTAGAATAAAGTAGATATAATGCAATAATAAAATATGAATGGGTTTGCAACAGTACTTAGAGTGGTGATTTGCTTTATTATACTAACGGATCTCACGAAGGTTTTGTTGAGTTTTGTGTGATTGAAGTTTTCAAGTTTTGGGTGAGATCATGATGGATGAAGGAATAAGGAGTGAAAAGAGCCTAAGATTGGGGATCCTACAGCACCCCCAAGATAATATCCAAGGAGAAACAAGCAACTAAGCTTGGGGATGCCCCAAGTGGCATCCCCTCTTTCTTCTAACGACCATCGGTATTTTACTTGGAGCTATATTTTATTCGTCACATATCTTGAGTTTTGCTTGGAGTGTCTTGTATTATTTGAGTCTTTGCTTGATTTTCTTTTTAGTTTGTCACAAGTATCCTTGCTGGACACACCTATTTGAGAGAGCAAAAATTATGCTATGATTTGTTAGAATTGCTCTATATGCTTCACTTAAATTTTTTGAGCTATGGAATTGCTCTAGTGCTTCACTTATATCTTTTTGAGCACGATGTGCTTTAAATTTTTGAAGAAATACCCGCATGCTTAACTTAGATAAATTTGAGAGTTAGTAAACTTTGAAGAAATTCTCTCATGCTTCACTTATACTATTTTGAGAGATGAAATTTTTATGCTCGTGTTCCTCACTTAAATTTATTTGAGGTTGTCAAAAGCAATGGCAATATATGAAACTAGTCCCAAAGTGATAGATATTCAAGAGGGATATAATAAAAACTTTCATGAAGATCATTGGACAAATTAAACTTGATTCCTTGTAATAGTTTTGACACATGATGATAGTGATATGTGAGTCATGTGGGTGAGTAATTATGCTTTAGTAAGAATATTGGTGTTAAGGTTTGTGATTCCCTATGCAAGCACGAAAGTCGATAGTTATGAAATGAAATTATATCCTACTTATGGTGCATTATTCGATGTTAGTTATGCTCAATGCCCGTTTATGTGAATTTTCGTTTCTTGGTTGGTTGCTTCTCAATCTATTTGCTAGCCTCCACTTGTACTAAGTAGAAATACTACTTGTGCATCCAAAATCCATAAACCCAGTTTTGCCTTGTGAGTCCACCATACCTATCTATATGCGGTATTTCCATGCTGTTCTAAGAAAATTTGTATCTGCCATCTCTAATTTTCAAAATGAATTTCCTTTTTGTGTGCTCGTACCGCTCATGAAATGGTAGGGGGTGTCCAATATTTTTCCAAGCTAGATGTGTTATTCTCAATATGAGTGTTTATTCACTTGTCATTGCACGAGAGTACGGTAGTAATAGGGATGCCCAGTCGTGAAATGAAAAGAAATTTACTTTATGTTGTCAAATAATAAATTCCTTGGAAAGTGTTGGTATGGAAGGCAACCGTGGATACGGCTAACCATGGATTGTGAAAGAATGGTGGAAAAAGGAATAAACTTTATTTTATGTTTGGGAACCGCCTATGATGTATCTAGCATGAAAAGTATTGAGAACTACTTTGTCGTTTTCGTTGACAGGAAAGGCATGCCACCCAAAATATTTTTCTCTCTCAATTTAAGCTTTGAGCTCTGGCACCTCTACAAATCCCTACTTCCCTCTGTGAAGGGCCTATCTATTTACTTTATGCAATTTTTACTTTTATTTGAGTATCCATCTTCTCTTATAAAGCACCAACTAGGGGGCACTATGATCATACTTGTGCATTGGGTGTAGTTAATATTTGAGTGTGTTTCATGAATGGATCAATGATTGAGCATGATGGGCTAGGGATAACTTTGTTTAGTGTTGATATTTTGAAAGACATGGTTGCTTGTTGGCATACTTGAGTATTAAAGTCTTTATGTCAAAACTAGACTATTGCTTTGAACCATCTAAAAGTCCAAATGTCCATGCTACAAAAGAAAAGAATATGTGATGAACATGTTAGGCAACATTCCACATCAAAAATTCTGTTTTTATCATTTACCTGCTCGAGGACGAGTAGGAATTAAGCTTGGGGATGCTGATACGTCTCCAACGTATCTATAATTTTTTATTGTTCCATGCTGTTATATTATCATTCTTAGATGTTTTACAATCATTTTATAGCAACTTTATATCATTTTTTGGGACTAACCTATTGACATAGTGCCAAGTGCCAGTTGCTGTTTTTTGCTTGTTTTTTACTTCGTAGAATATCAGTACCAAACGGAGTCCAATCGCGACGAAACTTTTTGGAGATTTTTTGGACCAGAAGACATCCAGGGAGCGAAAGAAGTACCCAGGAGGAGGCTCAGGCGGCCCACAAGACACCAGGGCGCGCCAGAGGCCCCCGAGAGCGCCCTGGTGGGTTGTGGCCGCCTCGGGAGTCCCCTCCACCGCCTTTGAGCTCTATAAATACCCAAATATTCCATAAACCCTAGAGGAATCGACAAAAAATACTTCCAGCCGCCGCAAGTTCCAGAACCACGAGATCCAATCTAACACCATCACAAAGGGGTTCGTCATCCTCATTGGTGCCTCTCCGATGATGCGTGAGTAGTCCACCATAGACCTACGGGTCTGTAGGCAGTAGCTAGATGGATTTCTCTCTCTCTTTTGATTCTCAATACAATGGTCTCTTGGAGATCTATTTGATGTAATGACTTTTTGCGGTGTGTTTGTTGGGATCCAATGAATTTTGAGTTCATGATCAGTTTCTATCCATGAATATTATTTGATTCTTCTTTGATCTCTTATATGCATGATTACTTTTAGCCTCGTATTTCTTCTTCGAATCTTTGGTTTAGTTAGGCCAACTAGATCGATTTTTCTTGCCATGGGAAGAGGTGCTTTGTGATGGGTTCGATCTTGCGGTGTCCTCTCCCAGTGACAGAAGGGGCAACGAGGCACGCATGTATCGTTGCCATTAAGGATAACAAGATGGGGTCTATTCCTACATGAATAGATCTTGTCTACATCATGTCACCATTATTATTGCATTACTCTGTTTTTCCATGAACTTAATACACTAGATGCATGCTGGATAGCGGTCGATGTGTGGAGTAATAGTAGTAGATGCAGAATCGTTTCGTTCTACTAATCTTGGACGTGATGCCTATATAATGATCATCACCTTGGATATCATCTTGATTATTTGATCTTCTATCAATTTCCCAACAATAATTTGTTCACCCACCATGTGCTATACTCATGAGAGAAGCCACTAGTGAAACCTACGACCCCTGGGTCTACTCTTTCAACATATTGCTTTCCGATCTATCTTTTGCCGCTTTGTGGTTTCAGATCTATTATTCCAAAAACCCAAAAATACCTTGTTGCACTTTTTATTTGCCTCTTTTATTTTGTGTTCTTGTGAGAACTATTTATCCAATCTACTACACCTAATCTATCTTTTTACCGTTGAGAGTTTGACAACCTCTCTTACGCGTCGGGTTGCAAGTATTTGTTCTTTGTGTGCAGGTACCGTTTACATAGCATTGTGTGGTCCTCCTCCTAGGTTCGATAACCTTGGTTTCATAACTAAGGGAAATACTTACCATCACTGTGCTGCATCATCCTTTCCTCTTTGAGGAAATACCGACGCAGTCTCAAGCCACGTCAGTATACTGCCCCAGCAACATGTGCAATCAATATGCAGAAAATGATTATCATTTGATGACATGTTCAATTTGAATTTTCCCCTTCCCCTAGAAGAAATGAAGAATGTTTTCATAAATACTAGCAAGGCAAACAAACCTAGAACAAGGCGACAGATTCACCATCTTAGGTTTGGAGTATGCATAGCCACTCCTCTAGCGCCCCTCCTGTAGCGCCTTCGGCCACTCCGGCCACGGCGGCCACCCCTGCCACCGCAAGCCACTCTGGCCGCGGCGGCCACATCCCCATCACTCGCCACTCCGGCTGTGGTGGCCACCACTTGTGATGGATCTCTTAGATCTCAAGTTCGAGCAAGGTTTGGCTTTCGAAGCCTTCATCTGGAAGGAATTTGGAGTTCCCATCAACCACTATGAGGGTGGGAAGCTCTGATAATTCATCATGGTCGCCGAATTTTCTCGATCAAGGGTTTGCATCAATCTGGACTCGGTTAGTCTCATCCTACAATCTTGTTTGGGGGTCATGCTCCTCTTTTCAAAGTTTCATGTCTGCAAATTGGCCGTTCAAGTTCAACGTCTCTTACAGAGAAGTTAGTTTTGCACTTATCAAGGGAGGGAATATTGCCTCGGAGCTGTTTAATCTTGGTTTTGTTCTTTGGGGCAATGGTGGCCCAGATTATAAAAGAGAATTCCGGCTTTATTAGCAAGAACTTGAGCAAGAATGGACAGTGGTTAATCGTTCAAATGATCGGCGATCATATGCTAATGTGGTCCAGTCACCCATGATCTTCTCCTTGGACAATCCGAATACCAGTTCATCCAGTATGAATCACGTTTCAGTTTCCGAATGCCTGACTCAACCAGTGCCTGGCTTAAACCCGGCATTAACCTCTCCCAAAACATCGCTCTGGGAATGGCAAGTTCTGCGGGTTTTCAAAACTCTAGATCTCCCACTGGTACCAATCGTCCAGCTACGGCCCAAGCCCAACAGAGAAACTTTTTTGTTCACTGCCTCTTAGTGGGGAATCTAAGGCCCAATTGTTCTAGTCAGATCCGCTTTAGAGGCTGCAATATGTTGGGCCATATTTAATCTAATTGTCGTTTTCAGTCCGCAATCAGTGCTCCCGGTGCGTCTCCTAATCCCAGAGAAAATCCTCCTGATTTGGATGATAGTTGCGCTATCAGCCGTTAGGTGGAAGGTGGCCTCGTTGTTAGCGACCATATGCCTCCTCTCGCGCGAACTCTCATTCCTTCCTCTGCCCCGAGTGGCCCCTACATATTGACCAAAGAGCCCCGTCGACTCGCATTCTCACCGACCTCCACCCTCACCGCGGCTCTCTTTTTCCTTGATTGGAGAAACCCACATTGCCACCTCGAGCTCATCACCACCGCCAGAGATGGCCACCTTCCCCTTTGGTCCATCGCCGTTTCTGCCTGCCGGTTGTCAGGCCATCGAAGTCCAAGGGAGGCCGACTCGTGTCAGAGTCATCCATGGGCTGCTGGTTCAACGAAATGAGGACCTCGCCATCGCCGCCGTTATTCCAATGCCCCAAGGTGAGGTCACTTTTGCTAATGTCCAGGAGATCCTGATGGAGTTTCTCCAGTCTAACCGCATAGCAGTTGAATCCATCTCAAGCTGCCTGTTTGGCCAAGCTTTTGTCAGGCTCTATAGTGTTGCAGATAGAGATTTCCTTGTTAATAGAGGGCCACATATTTATGATGATATTCATATTGCTTTTCAAAAGCATGATGAAGGGCTCAATTGGAAAAATTTCACCCTTACCAGAGAAGTTTGGTTATTGATTGTAGGGTTTCCTATTGATCTGAGAGATTTTCAAGAACCGTCCAATGCAACTTCTAGTTTTAGTAGATTACTCTCTTGTGATAGAGCTACAAATCTTCTGATGGTGATGTTGCTATTAAAATTAGCATGGATGCTCTTAGAGATGTGCCTGCTATCATCCTTGTTTCTGGTGCTAACAACTTCAGAGGGCAATCTTGGGCATGTCTGGTGGTCATTTTCTAGGGCATTCCACTTGGTGGTTCACCTGCTGATGAGGACCCAGTGCCTCAAGATGGAAATCCTCACCCTAGGCCCCTTGAACAGTTTCATCACGCCAACCAAAATAACATCTTTGTTGGTCTAGCTGCCTTTCACCTCCTTTAGAATAATGACAATGAGCAGCAGGACAACAATGTTCAGTAGAATAACATTGCAGACATGGAAGTAGAAAATGCAGAGGAAGAAGAAGGTTGGGGCCATTGGGAAATGGCAGTTCAGGATAATTTGATTTATGTTGAGCTTCATGCTGGGGAATTTCTGGAACTAAATGATCTCATGGCTCCTCTTGATGATCCTATTATTCAACCTAATGAGGAAGAAAACAGCGGCATTACTCTGTCACTAGGTCTACCAGGTGTTTCTGCCAATACGGCTGAATCTACAGATGGTGGTCCACATTTGCACTTCTTTGAGGAGCTCATGGCACCGCTGAATATGCCTGAGATGTAGGTGGTGGCTGATTTTGACTTAAACATCCCTCTGCCTGAACGTGTAATTGCAGCAGTTGAGCCTATTGCTCCACAAGTTAGAGATTCATCCACTGTTGCAAAGGCAAAAAGTGTTTGTTGCCTCTGCTCCTGAGCTAATGTCTCAATTAAATGAACATGTGTTGCACGATCAAAATTTGGTTGTTGTTCCCACTCCTGGTCTGATGATGCAGTCTAATGAACAAGTGCTGCATGGGTCTGATGTTTTGCCTGTTGCTACTCCTTTAGTCAAAGCTAGTGTGTTTGTGGCTATTGAAGTTCCTCAAGTTGCTATAGCCTCTGATATTCCTATCCAGACAACAGTGTTACAGCAAGCTACCTCACAGGATATTTTAAATGAGCCAGTGTTGCAGGAGCCTGATGTTATGCCTGCTATAGCTCCTTCTGCTTCTACTTCAGTCAATGCTACTGTAGATGTTGATGTTGTTGATATCCTTGTCCAAACATTAGTGTTGCAGCAAGAGCTCCCACATGATCAACTGCCAGATCCCTCTGCTATGGAAGCCCTCTTGGTGTCAGAACCAGGAAAAGAAGATACTCAACTCATATCCTCATCTGAAGGTACTAGTATGGAGGCCCCTCCTGGCTTCCCCTTTCCTATTTTCAGGCACACTTCTCTTATTGGTGTTGTGCAAATACCTGAACATGCATACCCCAAGCTCGTGGAAATGCTGGCTGGCTTTGGTGGAGGGAGAGAGGGGGGAAATCAACTATCTTTGGAAGGTCTAGATCTGTGTAAAAAGAATTTTGCCCCCTCTTCTAAGAACTCCAAGATTGTTAACGTACCCCCTGAGTGGTTTAACTTTATCACTCTTGCTCTTCTCACACGTGAGAACTTTGACTCTGCAAAGGCACTCTTATATTCAAAACTTTGGACTTGCATTTTAGAAGGATCTTTCAGTTCTAATTGCATGCCATTTGTTTTACCTGACTGTTGTAACTCTGGGCAGCCTCCTATTTGTCACATGATGGGACATGAGGATGAGGCCTCCGCTATGCCAACGCACTCCACTCCTAATAACAGCAAAGACAACTTGGAACTCCACAAACTCCCTTCCATCACTTCAGTCATCCATGCTCAAAGAAAGAGAAATGAAAAGGCCCATGTCGTTGAAACTGAGGTAAGGAGAAGTTGTAGACTTCGACATTTAAATAAAGGTTTCAGGAGAAAGACATGTCAGAATAAAATTGTTTTGCTTGCACATCTGAGCCACCCATCATTGCTCCAAAAGTGGTTAAGAATCTTTCTGTCTCCTTTTGCAAGGCTGCTTCCAAGGACTGCAGTGAAGATATGCTGCAGTAGGCAAAAAGAAAGAAGGATGGCAAGGATAGTAAAGTAGGTGCTAAAGGCACCTAGCAGAAGGGACCTAAAGACAAGTAATAGTGGTCTCCTTTCTTAGAAATCTAGTTGCTTTGGTCAGTTCTATCAGCCAGGATGTATTTTGCCGCTGAAAGTTTTAGTATGATGTTTCCTGTAATGATCTTAAAGGACCTTTCAGACTTTGTTATCTTCTGGATGTTTAAACATCATTGCTCTAGTAGAAACTCAGTGTGTGGTGTTTGCTGGTTGAAATCTTTACGTTCCACTTTTTCTGCTGGTTGTTTTCTTACTGATTCTCAAAAAGTTGCCTCCGCTTCTAATCACACAATATCCCATGGCAGTTACAAACAGAGATTGGAACATCCTTAATTGGAGCATTAGGGGCATCAATTATAGCAGTAAATGGATTGCTTTGAGAAATAAAATTGCCGAATCAAATTGTGATATAATCTATCTGCAAGAGACTAAGAGAGATACTTTTGATGCTAGATACCTTAGAATTTTTTGTCCAAGGAAAATCAATAAATATGAATTTCTACCCTCAATTGGGGCTTCAGATGGACTTCTTATTGCTTGGAATGAGTCATTGTTTGCTGAAGAGAAACTTTTCAAAATGAATTATCTTTGTCCATCAGATTTATCTCAAAACTTTCTGGTGATTCTTGGATACTCACCAACATTTATGGCCCATGTCAAAGCATTGAAAGGATGATTTTCTTAGATTGGTTGAAAAATATTCAAATGCCAGATGATATCAAATGGATGTTAATGGGGGGATTTCAACTACATCAGATACCCAAGTAATAGAAATAGAGATGGGGGGGATTTTCGAGATATGCTCAAATTTAATAAAGTCATCAACTCTCTAGCTCTGATTACAATTCCTTTGATAAGAAGAAGCTTTATCTGGAGCAACATGCAAGATGCACCATTATTGGAAAAATTGGACTGGGTTTTTACTTTAGAAGCTTGGACAAATCAATACCCAAACACTAGCATTGCCTCTAGCAAGACCAGTCTCTGATCATGTTCCCTGTCTTGTTCAAATTGGCACTCACATTCCAAAGCTGTAGTTTTCAGATTTGAATTTTTTTGGGTGGAGATTCATGGATTTAAAGATTTTGTCAGACAGAATTGGGAGCAAGAATTCACATCTCAGATAGTGCCAAGAAGATTTCTGCTAAATTCAAGAGATTAAGGAAAGGCCTGAAAATCTGGGATAAATCTATATCTAAGCTTAGTTCCTCTATTCAGGCCACTAATGAGACAATATTGTTTTTTGATACCATTGAGGAATTCAGAGATTTGTCTACTGCAGAATGGAATGGAAGGGCCTTTCTTAAGGTCATCTTCTAGCACTTCTCAACTTGCAAAAGATATACTGGCAGCAAAGAGCAACCATCAGAGGGGTTAAATTTGGAGAGGCAAATTCCAAAAATTTCCAAGCAAAGTTCACCATTAAGTATAGAGTAAATCATATTGACAGGCTGCAGGATGAATATGGTGTTACTCACAGTGATCACTCATTCAAAGCAAACATCCTATGGAGTGCTTTTAAACAAAGACTCGGCAACTCTATGTCCACTTTTAATATGCTTAAACTGGATGAGTTGATTCAGCCAACCATAGATGTCTCTACTCTTGAGACACCCTTCTCCAAGGAAGAGATTGATGATGTGGTTAAAAATCTTCCAAATGATAAAGCCCCTGGACCAGATGGTTTCAACACTAATTCTGTCAAGCACTGCTGGGACATTATTGCCCCTGACTTCTATGCACTCATTGAGGATTTTTCCCAAGGAAAGACCAGCCTTCAGTCCATCAACTCATCATGTATTACTCTTATTCCTAACAAAGATTGTCCACTCAATGCAAATGATTTATTTGTTGAATTGCTCCATTAAAATCATTACTAAGCTCTTTGCAAACAGATTGTAAAAAGTTATTCTGCAGCTGGTCCATACAAATCAACATGGTTTTATTAAAACAAGATCTATTCAAGACTGCCTAGCATGGGCCTATGAGTTCATTCACCAGTGTCATGCATAAAAAGAAGAGCTTGTCATTCCGATACTGGATTTTGAGAAATATTTTGATATTAGTGAACATCAAACTATGAGAGACATTTTAAAAGTTAGGGGTTTTGGCAACAAATGGTTGATGTGGATGGATATGATCTTAAGCTCGGGATATTCTTGAGTTCTGCTCAACGGGGTTCTAGGCAAATAGTTCCTTTGCAAAAGAGGTGTTAGACAAGGAGACCCCTTTTCTCCTCTCCTGTTTTTGTTAGCAGCTTATCTGCTCCAATCAATTCTTAATGAAGCCATGATAAACAATCTCCTCAGAACCCCTCTCCAAAACCAAGCATGCCCTGATTTTCCCGTCATTCAGTATGCAGATGACACTGTCCTCATTATGCCAGCATGCCCAACTCAAATCCAACAACTTAAAAATCTCCTGCTGCATTCCATAGCTTACACTTGATTCCGGATCAGTTTTGATAAATCTGTCATGGTGCCCATAAAAATTGATCACAATAAAATGCAGGCTCTTGTTGCTATTCTTGAGTGCTTTGTTGAAATCCTACCTTTCACTTAATTGGGTCTCCCTTTGTGCTTATCCAAGCCCAGACTAGAAGATTTTGCCCCAGTGCTGAAGAGAATTGATAGGAGACTGGTTGGCTTCTCAACTATGATATCTTATGGAGATAAGCTAACTCTCATCAAATCAGTTTTCACCAGCTTGCCCACATTCTTCATGAGTGCCCTAGTGCTCCCTGCAAGAATTTTGGAACATATCAACAAATACCTAAGGCTTTGCTTCTAGAGAGAATATGCACATGAAGAAAAAGGTACTGCACTCATTTCTTGGGAGAAAGGATGTCTACCAAAAGATAGGGGAGGCCTGGGGGTTCTGAATTTGGCAGTGCAAAACAAATGCCTCCTCAGAAAATATTTGCACAGATTCTTCAATACTGAGAACCTTCCTTGGGTTAATCTCATTTGGAACACATATTATCCTGATGGCTTGGTCATCCCAAAGCCCGAGGGCTCTTTCTGGTGGAGAAGTATTGCTAAATTAATTCTAGAATATAAAACATTGGCACAAGGAGTCATTGGACAAGGCAACACTATTCTTCTATGGCAAGATGATTGGGGTCAAGGCACTCTCATGGATAAATACCCTGAATTATTCTCCTATTGCTCCAAAGGGCACATTACAATCCAGGATTTCTGTCAAGCCTCTGAGATTAACCAGCACTTTCATACACCACTCTCTATACAAGCTTTTCAGCAGCTTCAGGAAATCCAACAGATTACACAAGACATCCAGTTTTCTGCTAACAAGGATAAATGGAAGTATCCCTGGGGAGGATCTTCCCTCTCTTCTATGAAACTTTACAAGAGCTTATCATTTGGACCATTGACAGATCAATTGTTTAAAGGTTTGTGGAAGAGTTCAACCATTCTAAGATACAATATTTTCTTCTCGCTCATCCTTCATGACAGAGCCAGCACAAGAATATTCTTCATAGAAAATCCTTCCACCTACCTTCATATAACTGTTATTTGAGCCATGACAACATAGAAGAGGCTTCTCTTCACCTATTCTAGGACTGCTCATTTGCTTTGGGATGTTGGGACTCCATTTTGGGATCCAAGCATAGAGTTATTTCAGTTTTTGATGAGATTAATATGGCTATTCAGACACTCCCCAATGGAATTACTTTTGAAATCATTATCATGGATGTTGGCACATTTGGATGCAAAGAAATGACAAGATTTTTAGAGCCCAAACCCCATCAATCAACTCCTCGAGGGTACTTCTGAAATCTGATTTGTTTTTACTATATCATAGAATCAAGAGCAAGTTTAAAGATCAACTACTTAGTTGGATTGATCAGCACTTATAATATATCTTTTTAATCATGGATATTCCTAGAGCAGGCAATGGATAAGTGTACAACCTGTATGATATGATAGGCTAGGTTTTTTCTTTCTTTTCCACCTATATATTTACACCTTTAATTAATATATTTGTCGTAGAACAATTGTTCTACAATTTTGCTTCAAAACAACAACAACCAAGAACTCCATGAATAACCTTCTGCTACCAAAACTCCATGAACAAAGCACCTTTGTCGTCGTTGGCATTGACGCTCACGCGAAGCTTCTCAACCAGCTAAACGCACACGGGCATCCTCCCGTGTCCGGCAACGGCGTGCAGCGCCCCGGAGACGCCATCCCTGGCAGCCTCCTTAACGCAACCCTTCCTGCCGTGTAGTGCGCTCGCGGTGCCTGAAAAATATCCCACCAAAATCAAGACCGATCGCAAAAAAGACGCCCAAATCAGGATACAGAGGACCTAGATGCGGGCGAGGCAGGGAGTCATCGAAGGGGCACGCAGCCCATGGCGGCGAGCTCCATGACGCGGCAATAGCGGCACCTGCAGAGAGGAACGCCGCGAAATTCAGAGGAGAGAGAGCTTGGAAAAAAGATGAGAAGGGAGAGGAGGAGGTGTGTCGGTGTGGTCCTGTTGGCTGCTCCCTACGAGGTTAGGGACGCGCTCGGCGAGGTCAGAGAGGAACACACGGTCGTGACGGCCGAGGAGGGGGCTGGGAACCCTAGCTAGGCTGGAGGAAGAGTGAAGGAGGCATGGGTGGCGATCGATTATTTTTGTGAGCTACCTCCGAGTGAACCGACGGTGCAAGGAGTAAATACCAGGGTGAGACCCATAGTATCTCGGTTCGCGGTATAATAGTGTGTTTCCTGACCTGGGTCGATCGAACCAAATTGAGGGTTGGGAACGACATGGGGTCGGCCGGGGTCAGTGGATAGATCACAAACCAAATTGATGGGGATCATCCCAAATCTGCAAAAGCAAGATCACAAGAAAAATTTACAAGAATACCTAGTTCATGGAGGTTTACAAGGTAATCTGCTCTACACAATATTTTGGAGTCTGTTCCGTCGTCCGGTCGTCAAGCTTCCGATGTGCCGCACGGCCTTCTCCAGCCGTTGTTGAGTACGCCGCGGTCGTCAAGCTGCCGCAGTGCCGCATGGCCTTCTCCTGCCGCTGCTGAGTACGACGGCTAGAAGATCTCCCGATGCCCTAGCCTTCTCCGGTCCACTGTACTCGCCGTCGTCATCGTCGAGTGTAATGTGTACGGGAATATCGCATAGTGATGATATGAAGATAATATGTAGAAGCATGCAGATATATGGCAATCGCAGGACCATCAATTTCATAGGCATTTTCAAATTTGTAGGGCATATGTTCCCACGGTACCCGTGCACGGCACATATTTTTGACGTATATGATTGAATGACAAGAAAGGAAAAATTCCATCAATGCAAGTAAAATATCCCATCAACGCTTGATTGATTGTGATTTATTTTTTATAGGCATTTTCGGATTTGTAGGGCATGTTCCCAGATCCTCGCGCGTCGTACTTTTTCTTTATGTGTATGATTGATGATAAGAAAGCAAAAAATCACATCAATACTTGATTGATTATAATTTATTCTTTATATGGTAACCAATCTGATGGGGCCATACGTGAGGGGAGCGGCGTTGTCTGTTTTTTTCCTTACGTGAGTGGTGAAGCGAAAAGGCATAGGGGAGGAGAGACAAAAAACGGACGAAAGTGGGGGACAAAAAAATCGTGAAGACGAGCCTACCAAGTCTCCTTTTAGGAGTAGAGATACATGCCAAAAATCAGTAGTCTGATGCCTAGTTATGCACTTAAGAAAACTTTCATATTGGCTTTTATGTGATTTAACGCTAATATAATGAAAGACCAAATATGTCCTTGTCTTCTCCTGTGTATTTAGGATTTACAGATTTTGACTTTTTCCATGACACACTTGCACTATGTTAGATTTTCCATATTATCCGGTCATGCATGTGAAAGGCAATAATGACGATGATTTGATTAAGTGATCGGGTGAAGAAAAACTGTTATGAAGTCTATTTTTTTTGTAAATATATTTACCTTAGTAGTCTTGATTCAGCCCATTATAATAAATATGTGTATGGTGATGATTAGAGTTCATAATTGCTTATGTCATGCTTAATTAGCTAGGAGTGAATAGTATAATATCTTGGTTGTCGACATGCATTAAATTGATTATGATGCTGTTATGATGATATCTTCCTTTCAAGAATTCAAGTGGCTTGACTTGACACATTTTACGCATGTAATTGATTCAAACCCAATATTGCCTTCATGATATTTATATTCAGAATGTGTATATTCTTCGCATGCTACCATTCAATGTTAATTATTTAAAATGCATGATTTTGACCATTGTCACTCTCTAGTTGTTCGCTTTCCAGTCTATTATTATCCTTCACCTGCACTAAGCAAAAAAAATTCTTGTGCATCTAAAAACCTGAAACCAAAGTTATGCCCTAAGATTCATTGTTTTGAAACACGTGAACATTTTTTAAATATATGAACATTGTTTTTAAATCACATTTTATGAATCCGTGAACATTTTATGGTTTCTTGAACATTCTTTTCATTCAAAGTTCACATTTTTTGAAATTTTTGTAGTCCCAAAATATTTTCTAACAAATAAAATAAAATAAAAAATAAAAAACAAAAAAAAACAAAAAAAACACTGGGCGCCTCAAACCCCGCAAATGGGCTATCCCAAAGTGGCGCGCCGAGGCAAAGTAGGGTGCGCCCTAGCTCGTTCGCCAGTGCGCATGGCGCTAAATAGGAGCTCCCCACCACTTTATGCCTTCCTGCGGAGTTTAATGCAAGCCGAGGTCCAAATAGTGCTTCGCTCAGTCCATAGTAGGCTTTTTTTTAGCAGAATACAATCAAAGTTGGTCACATACGCGAGCATACACTCATCCCTATGAACGCAAGCACGCACACCCTATCCCTATGAGCACCTTCGATAGACTGAACTGACACATCATCTTGAGATTGACGAAGTCACCAGAGACACCTTCGTAATCGACGGGAACGTCTCTTCCCATTGAACGCACATCGCCGGAAGGCCTAGAAAAATCCAGCAAAATACAAGCACCAATGTCAAATATGAGATTTGAACTCTGGTGGGTGGGAGATACCACAATCCTCATAACCATCCAACCACGGGTTGGTTTGCAGTCCATCGTAGGCTAGGTGGTTCGATCGCCTCTTTTGTTTCAACATCGGCTATATGTTCAGTTGTGCCAGCCACTTAAGACCAACATTTGTTTAAAAAAAACTTTTCGCTTTCTATAAATAAAAAAGCACATATTCAAAGAATATTCACACGTTTTAGAAATGTTAAAGAATTTTTGAAAATTGTTCGTGAAGAGAAAATAAATCATGAATTTGAAAATATTATTCGTAAATACACAAAATGTTTGTCAATTTGAAAAAGATGTTCGAGAAGAACAAATTTTTAGTGAATTTAAAAATGTTCTGAGATTTGAAAAAGTTTGTGAATTTTTCAAATGTTAATTATTCGAAAAGCGTTCGCGGATTCAGTTTTGTTTTTTAAGAATTTAAATTTTTTCACGAATTTGGAATAAAATTCATGTATTTAAAAAGGTTAATCAAATTTGAAAAGTTCTTAATTTTTTAAAACATTGAGCATTTTGGAAAAAAACTTATATTTGAAATAGATTGTATATTTGGAATAAGTTCATAAATATAAAAAAATGTTCACTAATTTGAAAAAAGTTGTGGCTTTTAAAAGCTTTGGAAATTAAAAGAAAGGTTCATGAATTCTTAGAAAGTTCATGGATTTGAAAAAATTAGGGTTTTGAAAAACGATCATGAATTTGAAAGGAGTACGTGGATTTTAGGGATTAAAAAAAGTTCACATATTTTAATAAGGATAAAAAAAACGGGAGAAAGGAGTAAAAGGAAAACGGAAAAGGAAAAAACCTAATAAAACCCGACCGGAAAAACATATAAAAAAACCCTAAGAAAACATACAAAACAAAACCGAAGTGAAAAAGCCGAGAAATGAGAAAAATAATTATAGAACATTCTAGAAGGTTCCCCAAACCGATGTGAGGGGCCAAAAATGTCCAGCCTACCCAACTCACGTAACTTTGCAAAAGGGATGTGCACAGTGTACCCAAACCGAAATAAATGGAGCCTGAAGCGCCAAATAATAAATCATCATTTTTCATGCAATTTTCGAGCGAATCCACATGACGGAATTCCCTATACGAGGGACAGAGTGGGCTGGCCCCTTAGGTAGCATAACATTTTTTTGTATATTTTTTTACTAGTTTTACAAACTTTCTAGAAGGTTCCTGAACTAGTTCTTTGCTGTTGGTTTCTTTGAATGATTTTTCTGTGTTTTTTAGTTTTTCCGCTTCTCTTTTTCTTTCCTTTTATTTTTTCAAAATTTTCAAAAAAATATGATTTCATAAATAATGTTCGCATTTTCAAATCATGTTTGGAGTTTCAAAACATATCACTGTTTAAAAAAATTGTTCACGGATCCAAACAATTCGCTTTCAAAAAAATTGTTCGGAGTTTCCAAAAAAATGTTCATATTTTCAAAAAATGTCTTGGTTTTCAAATTTTGTTCAATATTTTGGAGAAGCATACCTGCTTTTCAAAAATTGTTCACAAATTCAAAAATCTTTGCGCTTTTAGAAAATATTTTATTCTTAAAATATTTTGTTCACAAAACTGAAAATGTTTGCGGTTTCAAAAATATTCACTTTGTTCAGAAGAAAAGTGCACTTCATTTTTCTTTGAATAGATTTGACGCTGCCGATAGTTCTTATGTTCTGTGCTCCCTACGGTACACCGAAGCTCATCAACTCCGGTGGCTAATTATACGTCTTGAATGTATCTATTTCTTCAAGCACTTCTACTTTATTTTTGTCCTCTAACTTGCATGATTCGGATACAATTAACCTGAACCGACGTTGTTTTTTAGGAGAATTACCCATTGGTCTTATGTTTATGCAGAAATAAAGTTGACGAAAATCGTTCAATTTTTTTTACTGATTTTTCCCCAGAAGAAAGAGCTACGAAGTCTGAAAGGGCACCTAGAGGAGGGCCACCAGGCCAACACGCGGCCCTACCACATGGCATGTGGCGCCCCCTAGCACTGCCTTACGCCTTCATTTGGCTATAAAATCCTTCTCTAGCTAAAACTAGCATGGATTTTGTTTTGGGAATTTTTCACGATACGGAGCCATTGCCACCTCTATTCTTCGTCCGAAGAGGAGAATTCACCACTGTCGTCATCATAAACCTCTTCTTCATCACCATCATCATGATCTACTCTCTTATGTGTGAGTAATCCACCTGTAGGCACGTGCGGGTGACTAGAATTGGATGAGATCTTCTACATACTAGATGCCAGATTTGTTATGGTTTGAACCCAATTTCCCTCTATGTTCTGAGATTGATGTCGTTAGGCCAACTCCAACGCACGACCCCAAACGGATGTCCGCTTTGTCCGGATTTCGTCCGTTTGGGGGTGGGAATGGGGCCGTGTTCACCCAAATTTCCGTTTGCGTTGGCCGTGCGCCCAACGCGCGGCCGCATCTTGGGCCGCATATGTCCTCATAGATTTTTTTTTGGCCTTGATTTTTTATTATTTTGATCAACGATTTTTGGGATACATTGGAATACATTCACCAAATCTTGGCTAGAATAGCAAGAACAAAGAAAACAAGAACCACAAGAAGACATTTTAAAAGATATCCAACTTCCATAACTGCTCTCGTAAGTTGGATTAGTGTCTTCTCGATGCATTTGTTGTTGATCTGCGGAATCTTGATCTTGAATGCTTCTTTCTTCTTCGAGTCTAAAGAATTAGACGTTGCTTATGCACCTCTACTCTCATCTCTAGCGTCTACTCTAGCAAGAAATGCGCGAACATCTATTCAGTTGCACGCTATTAGTAGATCGATGTATTCTTCTTCCCAAAACCAAAAGTTGCATCGAACCTACACAATGAATATTTGATTGTAAGAAAAAATAGCCAAATCTGAAAGCACAACCGAAGCAACTAACACATACCCCATCATTTTTGCACTTGACAAACACCCATCCGGGGTGTTCCGGCGTGTTAGACACTTTTCGCACGGCCGTCAGTGGACAGTCGTCGCACTTTATGAGGGCCAGCAGCGAGCCCGGACGATGGTCGTTGGTGTATTTGCCGCCGATTCGGCGACGGGTAGATCCGAGCGGCTAGAGGCGGAGTCAGTACCTACATGCGGCCTGGGGCCATAGCCGGGGCTGTGCGGATCGGTACCCAGCCAGTCCATGGCAGGGCGCGGCCTCCAGTGGCCTGATGCGCCCAAATCCGGCGAGACTCTCTCCAAATCCGACGAGGCCCGCTCCAAGGCGGGCGGGGGGGTGGATAGACAGCTTGTGGCATGAAGAAAAGGTGGCCGAGCACACGGTCGTGCTTGGCAGCTACACGGCCAAGATATGTCAACGGAGGCGGCGAAGGGACAAGAGGGGAGTGGGGCAGGGTGTGCGGCCGGAGTTGGGGAGAGGAGGAATAGAAAAAGGGGCGGGTGTGTCACCGACAGGCGGGCCAGGGGAGGACAAGGGCACGCGTCGCGCCCGTCCGCGCGTGTCGGTTTGGCCGCAAACGCGGCCCAAACTTGGGCCGGGAATGGATCGAAAGCGATGGGCCACGATTTGTGTCCGTTTACTCCCAAACGGACGCGGGCGGACGATTTGGAGTCGTGCGTTGGAGTTGCCCTTATGATTTTGCTCTTCATCATGCTTGACACTAAGTGTCATGATTTTAGATTTGAACTCAACATATTTTATTTATATATGTGTTTGACATCTTATCTGCAAGCTATATATACCTGTTATAGTTCAAACTCTTGATGCTGAAGTGACAATAATCAGGGTATCGACACAAATGGCTGTGATTTGAGGATTATATTATTTTTTGACTGTTAATGCTTTGCTCCGATGCTAATTACCCTTAATTTCCATTAGAATCCCGCTGAAATGGAAGGGCATGGCAAAAGATGTTGTGAAAGTTTTTATTGCAAGCATGTACAACAATATGCGAATACATGTTTACATATGACTAGTGCAGAGACGCCTACTACCGACGTTTGAGAAACGTTGCTAGTGACGTTGAGTCCAGACACCACTAGTATGACGCTAGTGATGAGGAGTCACTAGTGGCCCCACTCGATATTAGAGGCATTGGGCGCAAACGTCACTAATAATGAACGAATCGGTGGTGGTGTGGGGGCACTGAACACCACGGATACGCCCTCCTAGTGGCGTCTACGTCATCTGCTCGCCGTTAGTAATTAATTTACTACTTTTTCGATAAAGAACATTTCATTGAATTGATTTATCAAGGTGATACAACCGCATCGAAAGAATGCCCGGCCTCTGCATAACATGATGCACACAGCCAACAAGTCCAAATAACCGAAAAATAAGCATTGTTTTGCAGCAAGAAAATATAAAGATAAATCAATCCAGCCTAGGGTGTGGTAGATCCTATCCGGAGATCAGACCGCCATCCATGTCGGGAGAAAACCTCCGTGGCCGTACGCTCCAGCCATGTAGACGCCATCATAAAAATGTCTCTGTCCTCCAGCCTCTGCAGGATAGACCAAGTACGGAGCCATCGCGTACATGCATGAATAACCTGTACAGGAGAAGAAACACATTTATGATTAAAAACCACATCATTCCTGGTAAGCCACAATGCCCAGCATAAGGCAGCCGCCCCCACAAGAATATGTGCAGAAAATTGTTTATCAATATCCCTCAACCAATTGTCGAAGATGTTACGTGCACTACGTGGGGGGAATAGATTTGAAGCTACTTGAACAACGGCCCATACTGCCCGAGCGAACTTACACTCAAAAAATAAGTGTTTAATAGACTCGTCATGTTGGCAAAAGACACATGTCTTACTACCTTGCCAGTTACGTCGTGCCAGGTTATCTCTAGTTAAGATGATCCCTCTGCTTAAAAACCAGAGAAATATCTTCACTCTTAGAGGAATTTTTAGCTTCCACATTTTTTTGTTATCAATGGGAACATCGCTATGAACCATTGCATCGTACAATGACTTCACTGAGAAACTGCCATTCTGATGCAGCTTCCATTGAAACTTGTCCTGCTCACCTGTCAGTTGAATGTCCTCCAGATGAGAGAGTAATTCATTCCATGCTGCCAGGCGAGGGCCCAAGAGATCCCTACGAAAAGAAATATCGGGGTTTTCTTGTCCCAAAACTTGTTTGATCGTGACAAACTTATGTCTGACAATCCTGTACAAGCTAGGGTACTGCACCATGAGTGGGGTGGTGCCTAGCCAGGTATCTTCCCAGAATCGAACCTGAGAACCATCCCTAACCGAGAAAGTGCCAAATTGAAAAAAAAAAATCCTTGGCCTTCATCACACCATACCAAAAATGTGAATCACCGGGTTTCCAATGAACTTGGGAAATGGCTTTGGACCCCACGTATTTGTTACGAATGATTTCCTGCCACACTCCATTTTCAGTGAGTAATTTGTAAACCCATTTACTGAGAAGAGCGATGTTTTTAATCTCAAGATCTTGAATTCCAAGCCCCCCTTGACTTTTAGGGCGACATAATACAGTCCACCTAGCCAGCCGATATTTCTTGGATTCATTATCACATTGCCAAACAAATCGGGATCTAAAGTAATCTAGACGCTGAAGAACCCCTTTCGGTAAGTGGAAGAAAGACAACATGTATAGAACCATATTGCTAAGGACAGAATTGATTAAAATCAATCGCCCCCCGTATGACAAGAGTTTGGCCTTCCAACTAGCTAGCCGTTTCTCAAGTCTCTCTTCCACATACTTCCACTCAGCGATAGTTAAGCGCCGATAGTGAATCGGTATACCGAGATATCGAATCGGAAACTGCCCGAGCTGGAAGCCGAAAATGTCAACATACTCAGCTGCTGACTCTGCAGCATCACCGAAGCAATAAAGCTCACTCTTATGAAAATTAATTTTGAGACCAGAGAGCTCCTCAAATGCGCATAAAAGCAGCTTGAGGTTTCTTGCTTTAGACATAACATTTCTAGGCCACACCATTATTGACAGCATAAAAAAACCGGTAGCGTTTTGTATAGTTAATCCACATTCTTTGGAAGCAAGTAGATGACATGTACTCTCTCCCTCTCATAATATAAGAGTGTTTTTTGTACTACACTAATGTAAGAAAATGCTCTTATATTATGGGACGAAGTGAGTGGATTTTTAACTTGGCCTGATGCCAAAGGGGGTTTTCCTCAAACGATTGCAACCGGAATAAAACAAAGAAATATTGGCGATCCATGGGGTTATGATATGTTCTTTGGTTCTAACTTGATCCCATGAAGTGTGTGAAAACAGGCCAAGGTGTCTCACAGTAATAGTGAGGCTAAGTATAAAGATGTAGTCAATGCGACCACAGAGCTTATTTACGTATAGTCTTTACTTCGTGAGTTGGACATCTCAGCGACAAATACCGGTTCTTTGACGTGACAACATTAGTGCTACAAACCTTTTTTGCTAATCGGGTATTTCATGGATGAACAAAACACATCAAAGTTGATTATCATTTTGTGGAACTTGTTGCCCATCAACTACTTTAGATCAAGTTCATCTCCTCTAAAAAATCAACTTACGGACATTTTCACGAAGCATTTGCCATTACCTTTGTCTGAGGTTTGCCCACGCAATCTCAACCTGCAGGGCATGATTGAGATTGAGGGAGGGTGTTAGACTTTGTATAGCTTATATGTACCCTGTATATCTTGTATTTGTTCATGCTCTCATCTTATATATATAAATAGATATGACCACATCCCTAGAGGGTTGTGCTGTCCACCCCAACACATACTAAGGGCCAGTTCTTTTCCCCAGATTCTGGGATTCTCCCAGAATCCGACCTCCCCCCAGCTTCTCCCAGAATCTTTTAGATTCTGGGATTTTACAATCCTATCTAGTTAGGTCTAACTAGATAGGATTGTAAAATCCCAGAATCTAAAAGATTCTGGGAGAAGCTGGGGGGAGGTCGGATTCTGGGAGAATCCCAGAATCTGGGGAAAAGAACTGGCCCTAAAACCCTTCTACGTTTTACCAGTTAAAAAAACCCTACGTTTTACACCTGATCGTCACCGTCTGCCTTGCGCCGAGATCCCCGGAAGGCATACGCCATGGCAGCCAGTGGACGTGACCATACTGTTCGAACAGTATTAAGAAGTCCTTGTTCACATCACACCAGTACTGCGGTGTTGAGACACTGCTATAGCACCACCGACGTTTTATGTTTTCAACAAAGAGCTCGCCAGCGAGTTAGTCTTCTCTGTCGGAGAGCATCATAAATTGGTCAAGCTTTTTTAATGTTTGCATCCGTCAAGTACCACAGGGGTTGTCTGCAGTTGGTTTGCTGAACTGCACAAGACCATCGTAGTATACATCTAGTACTTATTTATTGATTGATAGCGCTAGAAATAGATCGAACGAAGTCATCAACTCATTACCATAGGAGACGAATAATGCAGTAATGGTAATAGCTAACCAAGTAACCTTGGTGGATCAAACTACTTAATTATACTCTTCTGCTAGCCAATGCGTCTGCTTCTTCTTCTTTTTCTTCCTTAGCACGGCTCCAGCGAGCATACACGACATCTTCATCTGCGTAGCGCTTATTTACTCGATTTGCAGCTAGACGATCAAGCCTCAGCAATGGGGCGAAATCCATGCAGAAGTGCAGCGGACCAAACTTTGTCGAGGTCGAGCACCTTGTCCCCGCACTCATGCTCGTCCCATCCCTCCAACGCATGAACAATCCCGGCGACGCGCCACGCGCTCATCACCCTCCTTGGCAGCCAGTTCTGAAATGTTTTTCAACTGGTCAGCTCAACAAGATCATATCGTGTATAGTTGTTGCAGGGTCGTGGTTCAGGGAGCGTGTTATTACCTCGCAGGAATAAACATTCTGCAGTGTCTTTGGCACGCTCATTGCTGGAGTCGTCGAGTATGTGCAGCCGTCCTTGCGCACCATTCTTGGTGGAAACTGTGAGTATGGGATGAACCGTGTTCCTTTCGGTGCCCTGAGCTGTTCGGTGGCATCCATCCCCTCTCCAATTATCCACACCTGCGAAATGTTCGACCACACATTCCGTAGCTGATTGTACTTGATACCCAATTATATGATGCCCCCTACTCAGACATGCATAACTTCGTTCTTACCTTAGCGGTGCCGGTTTTGGATAGTAAAAGGTTGTCAGCAGCATCTTCTGGTATTTTGGGCTGAAGGAAATGATAGTCTTGCTTGTTTGTTATTATGACCTGCACAAGAGAGTTTCTTGTTAGTGTAAAGACGTTGTCTCGCTGCGTGATTAAGATGAGGGAAAAGAAAATGAAGAAGATCTGAATATTCTGATCTGACCTTGATGTTTTTCTTGCACAGAGCTGTAGCCACAGCACAGGCCACCTTTGAAGTGTATCCTGAAAGAACAACTTGATCCGTGCCTTGGGGAATACTATTGACAACCACTGCAGCAGCTAGACTGGTTCCATCCACCAATTTTAACCCCAACTTTGGGTACTTTTGCAGATAAAGCTCTCCACTTCCGTTGAGGCTCTGGGCCTGTTGGTTTAAAGATATGATCATATATTTGTTAACGGTGGTATTTGTTATATAAGCAATCGATAATGTATCTCTAAATTTTCCCTACATGCATCCAGATTCATCAACATTAGCTACACCGCATTAGTACTTCTAGATCATGAGCATGTGAACTGAAGTTTTTTCTTCAGAGGTGTTTTTTGCGGGGATTTTTCTTCAGAATTTACATAGTTGATTAATAGTTAATGATATTTATTTCCCAGTTTAAGTTTGGTCGTTTGATATACAATATATTCCACTCGATTTAATACGATGATGTACAGTTTGAATTTTGGACAGCTGAAGAAAATAATTTACCTGATTCAGGAGGCCAAGACTAACAACTTTAGCTCCTTTCTTGTCAGCTTCACATATTGCCTTCACAATCAGGTTATTAATTGCTTCCTTCTCCCAGCTCAATGCATACTGCAGAAAGAAAAGGTTAGTTGTCTGTTGATAATTGACATAAGCCAACTCTCCAGCGCATGTAAAAACAAGACAATTCTTACATGGAAATTGTATCTTGGTATGGCCCATGACTGGATTCTGAGTTTCTTCATGACGTTCCTCTCAACGGTGAACCAAGAACCATACACCCATGTGAGCACCATGGAGAGCCACGAGAGAGGCCACATGACGCGCATGTACCACTTTGAGGCGTACGGCTTGGAGGCGAACTCAGCGAACCCGGGCCTCATGTGGTAGATGGACTGCAGGCTGGTGAGATGGGTGAGGTGAACCACATCTATGTCTTGCTCCTTGTTCTCGAGTGATTTCTCATGCAGCGTATCTGACGACTTGTCCATTGTGTTGTATATGTAGTCGTAGAATGGCATGAAAAGAGAGTAGTTGGTCCGGAACTGGGTGTGGTGGAGAGAATGGAACCTAAGATATTGAAGAAGTTCAGATCACACAGAGATCATAAGATGTAACCATTTGCAGATCATTGTTTTGCTATGTTTGAGAAGAATGTTACTTTGAGGTGTGTGATGGGGGTGGAGAGAATTACTTACGATGGTGTGTACATGAGATACTTGAGAGGAGGGAACCATGTGAAGAGCCAGGTGGGCACCAGCTCGAAGTTGCAGTGGCCCATGTTGTTCATGAAGTCGATGTAGAGCATGTAGAGCTCAAACGTCATGATGGAAGCAGTTCCTGTCAGAGCGCAGGCGATCATCGGGATCGAGAAGAGCAGTTCGTACGCCACGAGCTCGGCAAATGGATGAATCACGGCTGCAACAACATGACAAGATCAGTGACATTTCGTCTATCTCAATCAGCAAAATGAAAAGGAAGAAACTGAAACAGATAAAAACTGTTTTGCAAGATGGTTGGCATGGCAACCGACAAGCTTGCAGTTTGTCTTAATTGGATGTTGATGTCTTTCTACTCCTAGTACTTACTGTGGACAGGACAGGAAAGTGATGCCTTGCCATCTTGTTGCAGGAAAAAAATCAAGGGTCGGGAAACAGTCATGCACTTACTGTACTTTGTCTGACTGATCAAGAATGTGAATTTATTGAAGACGTCTAGAAGTAATACTTTTCCATGAGCCGCTATACAGTTATGGTTTATTTGGAGCGTCCTCATATTAGAAAGTTTCAGAAAGTCTCTTCAAAACTGCTTCGTCTTTTGTGTTTCTTCTTCTTCTTCTTCTTTTTTTCGCGGGGAAAAGCTTACGATCTATTCATCAAACATCACGACAGTACAAAGAACATAAAAACTCTATCCATTTTACACATATTTTTGAACAATTGTTTAGTAGAAAGTTCCCGGCAAGAAGAGGCCTCGTTGCAAACATCGACACGTAGCAGTGGAGAGACCGCTGTCCAGACGCTACGTGCTACTGTATCTCCCGTAGGATGGGGTCAATGCGAAAGTTGTGAGTGGTGCGTGGCGGGTACGTGACCGTGAAGCAGCAGTAAGTACTACTCCTACATTCTGTTTGGTCATAAATGAAGCATGCATACGCGGCAACGGATGCACTCACTCAACCTCCAGATGGTCCCGGAATATGGTTTCGTACGTACTCTACGTACTCTTTCTGTGTTCCTAATTAATCGCATCATGTGTCCCTGTCAGTCTATCAAGGTTGTAGTAAACATGAGCTCAGGTACGATATATCACGTGTATAAGGTACAACCTGATCGGCTTCTTGACCCGCAAAAACAAAACAAAAAATTTGATCGGATGAGTTTTTTTTTGCCTTACAATGTATACATGAGATGATTTCCAAAATCCTGTATTGTAACAAAACAAGTTACTACGGTATGTTGAGGACATGTTTTTTTCTTTTTGTAAAATTTTAAATTTAAAAAATCAAAATCAAATGTATTTGGCATCACAAAAAATCAACAAAATTGAGTGTGACATTGGTACTCGTTTTGAATTTGTATTCTTTAATCTCTAAGATGCTATTTGGTGTTATCTTAAATTTAAATTTTCCAGCACAAGTATTTTGTTAAGAACTAGTCCCTCGGTTCACTATTTCAACATGTTCTAACCATTTTCTAAATTGGATGTATGTAGACAAGTTTTAGTGAGTTTTTTTTCACTCATTTCAGTCCATATGCAGTCCATATTAAAATATTGAAAACATCTTATCTTATACTTCCGGATTTAAGAACTATTATGGATTTAAGAACTACTTTTTTAGATCGATTTTAAGAACTATTATGCACAATAAGTAGTGTTGTGCCCTATCTAGTTGAAATAATCGCCATACGGTATATTCTTTTTTATCGTACTCCCTCCGTTTCAAAATAAGTGACTCAAAAATGGCTCAATTTTGTACTATTTTAGGATGGAGGGAGTATTATTTAGCTCGAAACTAGCTTAAAATTGTTACAACTACGGCTTGACCTTGAGCATCAGTCAATTCGAGCTCTTGAAGTTTCTACACACAAAAAGACGATGCGCATCACTCGGATATCTTATATTCTTTTAGCGTAAGAGATGTCAGTCCGCTGGGTCAGTGACCCGCTGAGACGTCGGCCTGATCGATGCCGGCCGGCTCAGATCTGATGGCTTTCCTGATTTTGTTCGAAAGAAACGGGTCATGCACATGTCCTTTCGGAAAGATGCACTGATTGGCGCCCTCGAAAGGCAAACCTCAGTATACGTTGCACTCCAGTAAAAGCGCACGCAGGGAAAAGAGCACACACGTTTGTAAGTTCGCGCGTGGTGGAGTGGGTCTCTGGTGCGACTGTGTCCTGGTTGTACCAGCAGTGTGAAGAGAGATGCTTACAGGTGATAGGCTCGGTGACGATGGAGGCGTGGTGGTGGGAGTGGTAGCGCGTGTAGAGGAAGTGGTGGTGCAGCGCGCGGTGGAACCAGTAGTAGATGAGCTCCACGGGGCCGGCGTGCAGCAGCGCGATCAGCACCGCGCCGTCCGTCCTCCACAGCGGCAGGTTCTGCCCGCCCGGCAGGTGCACCGCGCCCAGGAAGAAGAGGATGGCGCTCAGGATGATCTGGTCGTCCCTGCACGCACGCACGCACGCGCCGTTTATTTCTTTCACGTCGGCTTAGCTAGGGAGAGGTCGACAGAGGCCGGCGGGACGGGAGGACGTACCAGTTGCGCTCGCGGTCGACCTGCTCGAACTCGATGCCGCGGTCGACGATCTGCCGCTTGCCGCGCGCGTTCTGGAGGCGGGACACCGTGATCCAGGCCTGGTTGTGGAGCACCCGGAGCATCATCGACGGGAGGATCACCAGGTAGCCCAGGTCCGCCTCGCGCCACCCCTTGGTCGCCACCTGCTGGATGCCGTGCGCCACCCATGGCGCCAGCACCACGTACTTGATCCGCATGCATGCCGGATCGTCGGTCAGTATGGAGTTTGGACACGATATATTAGCTTGCTATAGGGTGATACTAACTAGCTAGCGCACGGTGATGGTGGCGCAAACTAGATCTGGTACGTACCTTGAAGCTCCCGAGCCTCTTCCATGGCCACTCGCTGAAGAGGCCGGGGTTTGTGGCCATGGCGTCCCGGGGCCTTGGAGCGGCTTGCTAGCTTATCTGTTCTCTGCAAGCTTGAGAAGGCCCGACCTCTCCGTTTGGTACTGGCAGCTCCATCAATTTATAGACTCGGCCGGTGTGGCTTCGAGAGTTCGAGAGTGTATGTGCATCTGGGACAGAACCGACGTTAAATGACAGCATCCGTCGCATGTCTGTTTATAAAATGTTTTATTTTGTGTTGGGAAGCTCTGTCATCGAGGTAGATTTTGCAAAGGCAAAAGGACTTGTGTTAGGGTTTACTCGATTTCTTTTTAACCGTGTTTAACGATATAAGGATGAATCCTGACAAGGTTCGACATAAATTTTGAACATATGTGAACCTCGAACCGTCTTCTAGGGTTTTAAGTGGCAGGGTAGGGCACATGCGATTCTGACCTCTAGGACGTGGTCAAATGACTTAGTTGCCACCAGTGGCGATTCTAGTAGGGGGCTTCAATAGGCTGAAACCTAGCCTTCAAAATCCTATTTCAGCTAAATATAACATATGACAATTACGTCGAGGTGCTTTACATGCAACAGTTGCAGTGTATTTGCAAATTAGGCTTAGAAAATTGATGTTTTGAGCCTACCCTCTATTATCACGCTAGATTCGCCCCTGGTTGCCACGATCTACACTCATCGATACCAATTCTCTGTTTCTTTCCGGTTGCTGCTCTCGGGGCGATTCGGGGGTGTTTGGCACCCCTACCCTCACTTCGGGTGTGAGGGGTGGGAGGTGGTTAGGGC
Source organism: Elymus sibiricus (assembly GCA_039707655.1). Taxonomy (NCBI): domain Eukaryota; kingdom Viridiplantae; phylum Streptophyta; class Magnoliopsida; order Poales; family Poaceae; genus Elymus; species Elymus sibiricus. The sequence continues at coordinate 209,627,603 of CM077663.1, forward strand.
TTTGGAGAGGTCGGCGGATATGCAAAACTCAGAATCGAGTAACAAGGAAAGTGAAGGGGTAGAACAGATGAAGAAGAAGATGAATCTGACAGAAAATGAGGAAGATGAAGGTCTGCCCCTGTGGGCGCTGGTTGGGAAGGTTCTGCACCGGAGAGTATTGCATGTCAACACAATAGCTAAAGCACTCCGTCTTAGGGGTAACCCGAGGGGGCGTCCTTCAACTCAGCGTGACGGAATTTGTTTGTGGCCATTCTGCAGGGTTTGACTGTCGGTTGTGCCCGTCTAACCGAAAGTTTGACAAAATGCAAAATTGGGTGCAAGTGGTTAACCTCCCTTTCAATATTTGATACCGGCCTTGACCTAAGAGGATCATGGGAATGATGTAAGAGGTGATGAAACTTTATGTAGATGCTAAGAGTTTTGTGTTTGGTAAATCGCTAAGGGCCATGATCTAGATCAATGTCAAGGAGCCACTGATGAGATGGGTGCAACTGGAGTCGGCTCCCATGAAGGAGAATAATTTCTATGATATTTAGTATGAATGCTTGTCAAACTTATGCTTCTCATGTGGGCTGTTGGGATACACATATGTGTTTTGCCCCAATACGACAGAGAAAGATGCCAATGGCTGACTCTCTTGTAGAGAAAGCATTAGATGACCAAATACTAATTGGAGTAGGGGGAGCGGGGCCCATATGGGTCAAGGTCCATCCTTTGGAGTGAGTAACATGCATGACGAATGTGAGGACGAAGAATACGTAGAGGTAATGGATGTGGCGTGGTCACCATTAAAAATCCAGTTCAATGCTCCTAGGGGTGCCTTTGATGGGCGGGGAGGCTATGCCACATGAGTCGATGTTGAGGCAGAAATGGGTTTTGTTGTCATGTTGATCCTTGTACCCATAATACACAAGGCAAATTGTCGAAGGGTCCACTAAGACTGATTGATCGGGAAACATTGAATAAAAAGCGTCTCAGTGAAAATGAATTAGAAAATGTTTCAGAGGAGAACAGTAGGGGACTCCAAGAAAAAGAATGATGTAAAGGGGACGACAACTCTAATTAGCGGAGGATGTGCTATAATCCCACCGAGGTCAATGAATTGCATAGTATGGATTTCTCGTTGGCCTGGAACCCAGATACAATTATATAACTTCATAGTATAGTGAGGTTGGAAGCACCCGCCTTGGTATTTTTGTGTAAAATGGAGGCCGAAGGTAGTAGAGTACAAATTTGAGAGCTTGTTTGGTTTTTTCTGGTTATGTTCTCGTAAGCAACAATGGCTTTAGTGGTGGTCTTGCCCTATTCTAGTCATAGGAAATGGGAGTCACACTTAATAATGTGTTTGATCAGCATATCAATGCCAAGGTCTAAAGTGTTGATGGGATATGAGAATTTCACTTCTACAAATCCAGCTACTATTGAACCCTCATCATTGACTGCCTCTTAAGGCAGTTAACACTGGATATTTGCTTGCTTTGCGCGAAAGAAATTTAATCTCATATAGTCCTTGAAAATTGGTCAGCTCGTGATACTAATTCAACACTAACCGCATAGTTAGTGGACTGCCTTTGGTGTTTGTATAGAATTAATCAGCCTCTTTCCTGCATCGATCAACGAGAATGTGAAACGGAGACACATTCACAAGTCCTGGATTATCAATGCATGAGTTTGTGCCTAGTGAGTAGCATTGAACCGACAACGCTTCCCACGTCGCGTCAAGTGGGCATGGGCCCAATTGAGAGAGCCCAGGACTTCGCCGCATGTGTCGAAGAGTAGAAGAAGTAGAAAAATAATATATGAGTTTCCTACATCGATCGCCGCATGGATCAATAGTAGATATAATTTAATTATTTAATTATATGAATAATACTATATCAGATTTCGTCATATGACAATAGAAAACCTAGCGGTAGAGGTAATGGAGGGTGGATGCATGTTATACTGTCTTTTGATATTCAAGTTTAAATGATTTTTGCTGAAAAATAAAAAAAATAAGATGTGAAGATTTTGCATCGATTGATAAGCGGAGAGCGTGCGAAGAGTCAAAAGTGCAAAGTGGATGTATCTTGATGACATGAGGGACTTGCGTGTGATGATTATTATTTTTTGTATTGGTTACATACGCTTGATAATGTAGACGGCTTGTATATCTATCTATATGGAATCACTTACTTGCTTATATATATATATATAGACATAGATGATAGGATATAATACGGTTCAAAAGTGCGGGGATCATCATCTAATTCGTTAGGTGATTTTCTTGTGGAGCCATTCATGGTCTTTGCTCCCCAGGGTTATGTGAAATCAGAGAGAAATAAATATACTGGCGGTGAATGTATTTGAAGCAAAAGCATGATACGGTCACTAAACTTCAAAATACGCTCATTACGGTCACTATATATATTTTACGATGATTATACGGTCACTAGCTCACCGTAGAGATCCGTACTTAGTCTGTTAGCCGGTCAATTAGTCTATGTGGCAATATGTTGACTGGTCAATTGATCTACGTGGCATTGACAACCCACGTTCTCTCTCTACCTTGTCAGTCTCACCTGTTAGTTGGCTGAAGAAATGAATAAAGTAGAACTTAGCATGGGCGGGAGAGAAGTCGAACCTGAGACCTCGCACAAATGGTTTCCGCGCGCTGGTCACCCCGCCTGACGCCCTTCAACACTCTGTATAAGACTGCCATTTATATGATAGGCGGCTACTACGTGTTGTGTGTGTTTTCAGTTTTCATTCTGAAATTGTGTTTTATATTTGTGATGTATGGTTGTGTAAGTCTGTTAGTGTTTTTTATTTGTGCCATGTGGTTGTCAAAATTTGTTTCCAAAATTTTCAAACATGTTTGCTGATTAAAAAATCATCGATTCCATTTTTTTTTGCGAATTTCAAAAAAATCATTGATTCCAAAACTGTTCGTGAATAACAAAAAATAATCCTAAATTTCAAAAATGTTTGCAAGTTTTAAAAGGTTACTAAATTTCAAAAAATAATTAGTAGTCTAAAAGTGCTTCTGTAATTTAAAAAATGTTCGTACTCACGTAAGTAAAGTAGTGTTACTTTTGTAGGAATGCCCATGTATTTCCATGAACATTCATGTATTTTTAATAAATATTGATGTATTTTAAATATAAAAATACATGTTTTATAAAAAAAACATGCAAACACTTTTAATAAAAATGCGCGTGACGCGCGCGCGTGTGTTTTTTTGAACGATGTGTGTGCGTGCGTTTTCAGTTTTATTTCTTTCCTCTACTGACAGATGGAACCTACAACATATTTTTTTTGACCCTCAACATATATACAACATATTTGTCAAGTACACTATTTGACTGGTCAATAGTGTCATGTAGACTATTTGATCGGTTAATACTATATTGCAATACGATGCTCTATCGTGTGTTAGTCACCGTATATAATCATCGCAAAACATATATAATGACCATAATAAGTGTATTCTCATGTTTTCGCTTCGAGTACAATGATATTTTTCTCAATCAGATAGTATAAGGACCCAGTGCTTCAACTGCCAACAACCAGCCGCCTTCGAAGTCCGAAACCTGCGCAGAAGGCCACCGCTCCCTCTTCTCTGGCCGTGTCCTTGAAAGTCCTCGCATAGCGCTGCCGTCGCCATCGGCGAATTAACATGCCCTTGGCCTGTCGTCGCATTGATTTGGCCAGCCACATACCACAGGACACTCAACTATAGCTAGCTCGACGAGGAGGCCAGCCGCTGGTTCGCTCGGCAGGACGACGACGTCCTAGTCCCAATTCTTGGCCGCAGGCCAGCACATGATGCAACGGTGTGTTACCAACCCGACGGCCAAAATTGCAAAAATGTAAAAGTAAAATAGCACAACCCGGCCAAGTGATGCATGCACGCAAGGATGTTGCACCAACGACGGAGGTTTTTCTTTTCTACACCACATGCAGATGCAAACGCTCATATGTACACACATGGCCGTGGATGCAGAGATCGGACAAAACAAAGCCGTGGACGGAGTTTACAATATGGTTCCGGGCGAAATCCTCGTTGTTCCATGCGGCTGCTACGCTACGGCAACGGTAAACAAACTCTCTTCTGGGAAGACCGGTGGATCAATGGTTTTAGGGTTTGCGAACTTGCACTCGAAATCTACTCAAGAGTATCGAAGCGCATAAGGTCTACTCGAACAGTCGAGGACGCGGTCCAGAAAAATGCATGAGCTGGAAACATTGGACCGGACCTTGAGGAAGGAACGCTCAATGAGTTCCTCCACCTATGGCCGAGAGTCACATCCATGCAGTTAGAAGAAAGTGTGGATGACTCGATTACTTGGTCATGGAAAAAGGAGGGGCAGTTCTTATGCGGCGAAGTTCAGTGTCACCTACGGGAAATCGAAGGTGCCTTTGCAATGCCATTTCTTTGCCTGGCTTGCAATTAAGAACCGGTGTTGGACTTCAGACAGGCTAGCGAGATGTGGACTGCCGCACCCAGATGCCTTCCCACAATGTGATCAACAAGACGAGACCATGGACCATCTGCTAATCAACTGTTCTTTCGCAAGGCAAGTCTGACACTGGTTCAGTGTGGCTACGGGCAGACCGAAGTTTGAGACTAGAGAGAATGAAACTTTGGGAGAGTGGTGCATGAGGCAGGACAACAGGAGGAATAACCGGCGAGCAACAAGAGCAAAGTGCTTGCTTGGCATGCGGATGTTGTGGAAGCACCGGAACGACACCGTTTTCAATGGAGCATCTCCGTCCATTCAGCGGATTACGCAATGCATCGAGGAGGAAGGAAAGTGGAGAACGTCCGGTTTAATCAAAGGCAATGAGGAAGGCTTCGGTGAGGCGCCTTTGGGGCGGGTAGTGATGGGGTCACCTACTAGTGGTAGGGTCATGGACCAGACATCCAGGGCCCACCTAGGGCCCCACATGGTCATTAAAGTCTCAGGACTACGGATGCATTCAGATGCATACACCGAGTCCACTCAGATCCATGGAGTCACTCGGGCGTCTTCCAGTTAGTCGGCCAAAAGCCAGCACTCGGACAAAGAAGAGGCGTGTACGATGTGGGAGCTACAACGGCTGAGGGACTTAACACCACACATGAAGTACAGTCATGGCTACCGTTACCTATAACAGCTGTAGTTAGGGCTGTCGTTTCTAGTAACTCACGTAGTTACTCTCATTAATTGCCCTTGTAATGAAGCACGGCGGGCCTGGCGAACTCTATATAAGCCACCCCCGAGCTCTGTGACAAGGGTTCAACATCCATTGTAATCATACACCCCCAGAGAAAACATAAGCCTCCGGGCACGAGACGTAGGGTCTTTACCTCTCCGAGAGGGCCCCGAACTCGCTAAATCCGAGTGATACACCTGTGCCGTAGCTAGGCTCCGCCCTCATTCGTACCCCCAGTACTATTGTCAGGATAGTTCCCTCGACAGTTGGCGCCCACCGTGGGGCAGAGCGTCTAGTGATTTTCGACGCGAGTGGAGATTTACCGGTCATCATGATGATTCTTGGTGGAGAGATCCTGTTCGGTTCCCTCAGCTTCATCACCGATGACTCGGCGTGGCTGCAGGAAGCTCCATTGGACATGGATGCGCTGCCCGCCCATGGCGCAACACATTTTCGTGCATCTTTGTTTGGGGTCCTTCTCCGATAGCCGTCGGCCCCGTACCGCGCGGCATCGCTTCTTTCGGCTGGATGCCGTCGCAAGCGTTCCGGGTGCTCACGGCTTCAGCAGTGGATCAAGCACACCGTGGCTCTTCAATCCACAGTCGAGTAGGTGGCTACGGTCGACTCCGACGAGCCCACCCTCGACTTATTTCCTCCTTGCACGATGACTCCACCGACGAGTCCGAGTGTGAGAGCAGCGAGCCTGCTGGGAGATTCTAATGGCGGGGCCTGACGGAGACCCTCCTGGGTTCGGCGATGGAACCTCTCGCGGGCGCAGCGGGAATGGCCATGACGACAACGTCGATGACCCCTACATCCCCAGTCTCTCTCTCGGGAGCAGCGGTAGGCGCCAGGCCACTTTGGCCGAACGTGAACGACTTGATCGGCTCCAGAAGTCACTCGACGATCACACGGCTCGTGAGCAGCCCAGCTCCAGTCGGCATCGCAAGCGGTTGTTCCCGAACGACCGCCTGCGCAACGACAACGTGATGCGCACCCCGCTGCAAAATATATTTATGGCAACTCGGATCACTGATTCCATTCAACCGTCTGATTCGGCGGCAGGGGAAGGCATTCGGTAGATACAGACTCTCCTGAAGACTGCCTTGGAGCAGAACTCCGTGGTGTCCCTGTCACACAACCGCATTCACAGCAAGTCCGTCCGCGTGGACACGGTGCAGTCGGCTTATAGCCCACTCGCACCAGGGAGGCACCGGCACTCCCCTCCTCCGAGAGACCAATACGGAGACCGAAGATGTGAAGATCGCTGTCGCAGTCGGACGCCCCCTCCGAGGGGTGCTTCATACGGACATCAGTCCTACGACGACAAGCGGCATTACGATGAAGACCGGAGGTGTAGTCCCATTCGGAGGAGGGACTACAGGGATGAAGATTTCCGAGCGCTCCCGCTCAATGCTAGGTCCATCATCGTCCAGGGCGTGGTCGACGGACCCCGTGCTAGCAGAGAGCGGCCGAGTGGTCGGTGATGAGGTCACCTACTAGTGGTAGGGTCACCGAGTGGACATCCTAGGCCCACATAGGGCCACACACAGATGGTGAAGTCTCAAGACATACGGATGCACTCGGATGATAGACCAGGGTTCATTCGGATCCGTAAGGTCACTCGAACGTTCTCCCTCCAGTCGGAAAGACCCCATCACTCGGACAGAGAAGATGCGTGGGCGATGTGGGAGCTCCAACGACCGAGGACTTAACATCGTACATAAAGCATAGTCATGACTACCGTTACCTGTAACGTCAATAGTTAGAATTGCAGTTATCGATAACTCCCGTAGTTACTCTCATTTAATGCCCTTGTAATGACGCTCGGCCTGTCATGGCGCACTCTATATAAGCCGCCCCCGAGCTTCTAGACAAGGGTTCAGCACTCCATTGTAATCACACCCCTCAGAGAAAACACAAGCCCCCGGGCACGAGACGTAGGGTCTTTATCTCCTCCGAGAGGGGCCCAAACTCGCTAAATCCGAGTGCGACACCCGCGCCGTAGCTAGGCTTCGCCCCTTCATTCGTACCCCTCGTATTATTGTCAAGATCATCTGACACTTGCAACTTTCATCCAAATAGTGAAGTAAACTAAAGTACCGTTTACAGGCCATAAAGAACGAGCAACAAAAATAATTGGAAATATGCATATTGATGTATGTGGCCTAATAAGTATTGTTGCAAGCAGTGGATTTATGTATCTTCAAGAATGACTCAGGTAGATATTTATATTTATTATTGGCACATAAAACTGGATCCTTTGAAATGTTTCAAAAGGTTTTCAAAACGAAGTAGGAATTATTGTAACAAGAGAGTTATATTTTTACAATTGGGTTGCAGAAAGAAAATTTGAGTTACACATTTAGCGAATGTGTGATGAGCTATGAAAATAATTTTATAGCTTGCACCTCCCAGAACACTGCTAAGAGTAGAGTATTTTGAATAGATGTAATCAAGCTATGTATGACATAGTGAGATCCAAAATGACATTAATCAAATGTCAATATACTTTTAATATGATGCTTTAGAGACTGTGGTTTTTACACTGAAAAGAGCGCCATCAAAACCGACACAATATAAGATATGAAATGATAAATGCTACTTTATTGGTTATTCCAAATGATTGGGTATTCCTTTACCACTACGCCGAGGCTAAAGTGTTTTGCCATAGAGTGCGAAAATTTTAAAGAAAATGTTCTTTGCACAAGAGTGAGTGGGTGGACAGCCCCGCCGACGCTATGCGAGTGTTTAGAACGATGTGCCAAAGTTCATCTGGTTATTAAAATTTGAAAATCAACTTGTCATTTAATATTGAAATTGAAAGTCTAAACTCTCACTCATCCACGAGATGAGGCACAGAATATTTATTATCTCATGGCAGTTTTGACAAGTAGACGCTTCAATGTTTTTTTATACACGGTACGGACTTAGGAGTACATTCTAAGATACCGAGGCAACATATCATTTTAGAATTGACGAAGTTGCCACATGCGCCTCCGCAGAAATATGGAATCGAGCACAGATTATAGGAAACAAGCAAACAGAACAGGTTGGATCCCATCTTTAACTGCACAGAGCAGCAGCCTACTATTGATTGATGATCTTACCTTCCTGAGAGTCGAGGAACTGTAGATGAGATAGCCGAAAGGGGGGACCCCAGGTAAGAGGTTTCCTTTTCCGGTTCAGGCTTGAGATAAATCGGGAACTGAACTTAGCACTCCACAAGTATGGATTGGATTGTTTCATTCTGATACCAACTTTCATGCTGATAGTTAAGGGGGCATCTCCGATCGAAATAATATCGCTTAAAAGTCTAAAATAAATTCAAAAAAATGCAAGTATAATGTCAAGTCTAATACCCCCTCCGTCCAAAATTACTTGTCATAGAAATAATTTTATCTAAAACTTAAATACGTCTAGATATATTCATTTAGTAATTTGGGACGTAGAGAGTACTACTTAATCTTTGATGAGCTGGTTTCACTAAAAAAAATCTAACCATTTTCCCTAACTAGTCGAATGTTGAGGCATGCATGATTGACACCTGACACGAAGCCAGACGTCTCTTGCTTGTCCAAGGGCATGTAGTTTGTACGTGACCGAACGTACATGGATCATAAATTGTGTGCGTCGACGTGTCGTACTGACCACACTACTCCTGCTTCCCTAGCTAGCTTTGTGAAGGAAGCTAGCATGGCACGTCATTTAGTACATCACTGCAGCTCGATATCAATATTGATTCGCTGTGCTTACTTACAACCGACTCAGAACGTGCATGTCAGACGAACCCATGTCGAGCCCGACCGGCCCGTTAAAGCAGAGCTTGACCCCGTGCCGGTGCCGTAGTGGCCTTGATCCACTCCAGACCAATAATCCTGGAACGACGGATAAAACAGTACATTCGATAAACTTTTCAGCCTCAACTTTACTCTCTGCCTCCATGCGTGATGGCTCTGATGTTGTACAGTGTAACGTTTGTATACGTATGCGTACGATACAAGCATGTGCCCCGCGCCGTTGAATTTGACCGGGCCCGACCAGATTGATTGGGCCGGCAGTTCGTACTTTATAGTAGGTGTGTGTGATCGAGCAGTGATGCATGCGTACGTGTCGCTTAAAGAACCGGCGAAGAGGCATGGGTCCAAGTGGATAGAGAAGTTGGCGCGTGCCTGCGCCTGAGTCGTTCGTTGGTCAACGAACCGGCGCAGATCCGATCATGCGGAGTCGCATGCCTTCATCATCGACTAGCATGCATGCAGCAGCAGCGGCAGCAATGAACTCGTAGGGCCGGGATCTACCAGCACATGGAGCTGAGTGGCTGCTGCTGTGCTGTTGCATCGCGCGGGTCTCGCCGTGCGACGCCGTCGTCGCATGGCGGGCAACCGCCCGGCGTGATTTGGCCTCGCTCAGCGCGTCGACCGACCGACGGGGGCATGGAAGGGATGGGGTGCCCGCGTGTTTCCTGCTTCGGAACGGGGAGAAAACGTGCATGCGTGCACGGGATCGATCCATCGGTACGGTGGTTCGTAGCTGGCCGGTACGTCCGTCGAGGATTCGCACACGCAGGCAGGCACGCACACATCTTGCATGATCGACGTTCTGTTTTCACCTCTCCAAGTCCGAGCCGAATGAGACGCTGATATGTTGAGCAGAAACGCGTGGGGGGCGCATAATTTTGTATTTTCCTTCTTACTAACAGTAGGTCCGTAGTACTGCATCAAGTGAAACTCACGCGTTCCAGCTACACATGCCCTAAATGCACTATTCACTAATTTTCTCCGTTCCAAAATGTACTATAAATTAGATTTCTTTAAAGCACCTAGTAAGATGGAAAAAAAATATGACGCTTTGCTCATGATTGTTTAGCTACAGGACATCAGTTACAGAACATCACATCCCAGCTAGTCCTTTGTGTTGTTTTTGTGGTCGTGAAGAAACCGTTGAACATTGTTTTTTGTTGCTCCTTTTTGCAACATCTATTTAGAACACTATCAAGGCACGGTATGACATTCAGTTACAGAGGAAATACATGCATAATCATAAACAGTGGTTCTGCAATGAGGTGCAAAATGTGATGGTCACGGTTGTTTTCTGGCATATATGGGAGGCACGGAATGAAACCACAAAGTGAATGGTACTGAGAAGGACCGTTCCATCACATGACCTTTTGTAGCTGTTATAAAATGTTTAGTTCGAAACTTTGTTTCTATTTCATTTCATCATGTAAGCGGTTTCGCTAATGGTGTTGTTCATTTGTTGGCAAGGGAGAATGAGCTTGTTGCTTACTCGAGTTTCAATCAGTGTATTCCTGCTTGTATACAGGATGATGTAAACTCTGAAATTTGTATTAATGTACGAGCCAGCTTTGATTAAAAAAATAGATTTCCTTTATAAAGTTACACTTTGTAAACTTTGACTAAATTTATGTAAACATCTATCTCGGACCGGTGTGGAGTGGTGGCAGCCAGTTCCACGCTAATACTCGAACGACCTCCAGATGGCCGTCTTGGTGGTCTAAGGTGAGAAATCGCCCGACCAATCTGCTAACGTCTTTTTGGCATGACGTCGAGGATGGACAGATACAGATTTCGAATGGCCAGTACAACACCGCTTCATGCCCGGGTAAAAACTTTTGTTCTGGTCTTTATTAGTTGAGCTCGGCAGCTACTAACTTCTGTCGTTATCTTGTTACAGGTGTTGTCTACTTGTTGTTGTATTGGCCTTCATTGGCCGGTCTCGACAAGTATGATGAAAATCCTTGTCCTGGCCATCTCCGACTGGACGTGGCGACATCGAGGTAAGGAAGTGTACCCTTTTTGAAGGTGTTCTTGTAAAAGAAGTCAACTTAGTTATAGTTGTGTGTTTCATATATTGTAATGGTTCGAACATGGTTGTCTTACTATGTACTCTACGTAACAATTAATAAGAATGGTTGGGTGCATCGTAATGATGCAGAGGTTGAGAGTTGATATTGTAGAATTCATATGATATAGATTTCCCACCTCATATGATATATATTTCCATCAAATCTATATCATTAGATTTCCCAACCATTCTTATGATATAGACTTAGCTCATTTTCAAAAAAAAAATCATATGATATAGATTTGATATTATAGATATATGCATTTTTTAAAAACTTGGTTAAAGTTTGTTTAATTTGCTTTTTGTAAAAATCGATGAACACTTATGCTATGGTGTAGATGGTGCACATTAGCTTGTCTGATGAGCATATTATTCTTACAGAAAACACCTGTGTGTGCATCGCCTTGTCGATTCTAAAAATTACATCTAGATGGTTAGGTTGCACAACTGCAAGCCTAATCACTGAGCTAAGTCTCTCTTTACGTCATTATCACTAATTAAGAGGTTGACACGGATCGTGATTAAGAGCCTGACACGAGCACAACTACCATCTATATAGGGCCTCCATTTCTTTTGGCAAAGTGTACGTGATTTATCAAACAAGTCACTAATCAATAATTAACATTTAATATATCACTTATTAGATATAAAATCACAATCGAGTGTAATTTTTGAAAAAAGAAAATCATATTTGCGGTGTACAAATTAAATATTAATAACATAACTATTGTCAAAATCTTGGCTGGACATAATATGTTTTTAAGACCTTTGATAATGGTGAGTATCATAAGATAGTATTATACAGATGACACTTGTTTATGATATCAACTCGTCAATTGTAATAGTGTAGACTAGTATCATATTGTCACTTTATTTATTCATCTGTAGAAGCTCAATACAAGTTCTGGTTAAGAGTTTATTTCTAATTATTTTTTCTCTTTTGATGCTATGATGTATCATAATATGATATTGGAACCAACTTACACGTCATTAGTCACAATACCACACCATATTTCTACTAAGAATCCACTCCTAGTTGACTTACACTAAAAAGACAACCACGATCTAACTGATTTTAGTGGCATCTATTGATGGCCAACTGATCCACGATCGAGATGGCCCAAAACATTTAACACTCGCCGAGCTCACACTTAGTGTTTGCACATCTAGAAATGATGTGGAAGGTCAAGGAATGTCATGCAATTTTATATTCGTAAACACTGTTACTTGATTAAATGGGAACATCATTGGTGCTAACCCAATTAATACCGCTTTGCTTTTAAGATTTGATGTTTCCTACAATGACCTCGTCATGATTGACCTCTATTTTATTTTATATTTAGAAAATGAGCAAAGCTTTGCCGTATTTCATTGATTAATTTTTTTTTAAAAATGTGCAGTAGAAGCGCTCTTAGTGGTAATCCATAGTTGATCACGAGCACAAATGCTCTTGGGTGAACAGTAAAAGCCAAAGAATATTCTCATGGAGATTTGACATCGAAGCTTGGCCCGGAAATAAACTTTTACAAATTAAAGATGAAACAAGTTTCTAACGGCGTGAACAATCTCATGGCGGTTTGACACCTTAGCAGCTCGGGACAGGAAACGAGGAAGTGCTTCAAAACAATAATAATAATAAATGAACCTTTTTGTCTGGTGCTCCTTCGATGCTCAACCGCCATGAATTTTTTCACGTCCTTAGAAAACTTTTTTTATCTTTGATGCCAAAATAGTTCATTTTTTCTAAAAAATTATGCTATTTGTTTTGGTTTCACCCTTGATTTTGGACAAGAATTTGAACAACTTATTTCCTTATCCCTATGCCTCCTCATATTCCTCCACACAATTCATCAAACATGGTTTAGTTGAGATGAACGGTTTGAGGAAGGATTTACCTTAGAAAATTTTGCCATAGGCACTTGTGGGTGGTGATCTGTTTCTTGTTGGGGGAGTCGAAGAGTGACGTCGATGAAGAGGAAGTGGTGGCAATGGAATTGAAGCAATCCCACAAGTTCACCACTAGGTTCTTTATCATCATCATTGAATAGGTGCTCTTCTTGGACACCAACACCCTTTGAGGCTTCTTCTTCGCGAAGTTCTTGTTTTGGAGAGACTTGGACTTGTCCTTGAGGATAAGCTTGGTTCCATTGCCTTCCCTCTTCTCATATGGGCAATCTGCGATAAAGTGACTCACATTCCCATGACTGTAACAAGTCTCGACTCTTTGACCCTTTGACTTGCAACCACTCGAGTTATTCTATCAGCTGTTGGACTTGAAGTTCCTCTTGTTGCCCCAAAAAGTTCTCGAAGTTAGAGCCATGTGCTCATTGAAAGCATACTTGGTATCCTCGGGGCAACACTCCTCCTCCTCCTCTTCTTCTTCTTCCTCTCCTTCTTCTTCTTCTTCTCGTGCATCTTCAACTTGGATCACCTTGGCCTTCAAAGCAAGGCTGGGTTTCTTGATCCCACGAGTAAGTGCATTGTTGGCGGTCTTGCTCAAGATTCCCATGAAGATTAATTCATTCAATAGATCATTGGAGGACAAGGAGTGAAAGTCCGGTCGTTGGCGAGTCGCGAAAGAAGTGCTCTTGTCAAACGGCATGATCGCTTTGAGAAACTTGCCCACAATCCAATTGTCATGTGTGTCTGCTACCATGGTCCCTCAAGGGAACTGCAAGAACCGTATGTCTACGGTAGAGCTATTTGGGGCTCTCATCTTCATGCATGACAAACTCATCGACTTTGTCTTGAATAACATCAAACTTGGAGTGTTGAATGCTTGAGTTTCCCTTGTACAAAGTGTTGGGATGATCCCGAGTGTCCTTAGTGGTCCCAAATGGACGGCTGTCAGGAAGGTCCTTGGGAGACATAGACTTTCGAAAGATGAATAAAGTGGGTGCATTGAGTTTCTCGTCCACTACTTCTCTTGGTGTCAAAAAAAATTGGTCATAGGGGTTGAACCCTTCTTTAATGATTCTCCAGAATTGTGCTCATGAGCTACTAGTATGGGACTTCAAGAGAAAAGCCCAATTAGTAAATTAGAAGTATCTAACATGAGAGGAGGTCCATATGAGACATAGGGAATGAAGGAGGACCAACTGGCATTTGTGAGGGTACCGCAGAATTGGTACCCAACCCATTCTTCGCTTTGGTAGGATTAGGTGTCAACCCACTAGCTCCCTCTTTGGTATATAGGAGCTTCCGCTACTACCTTAGGAGCAGTGTGGTCTTGGTGATACCTTTTAGGAATTTATCCAACATGCTTGTACTTCATCGATCATAGATGTTTTAATCGAAGTACTAGTCGCAACGACAAGGATTTCACGTTCATCACCCTTATTGCCGTCCATACCCTTTAGGCGGTAAATCCCTTAATAAAGAGATGAGGCTCTAATACAAATTGAAAGGATTAGTACGGTCGACCAGAGGGCGAGTGAACAGGCGACTAACAATCTAGCTTGCAACAAATAAGTGAAGACACTACTCGAAAAGGGCTTATAGGTGAACTCAAATTTGTGGTGGGCGCACTATAGCGCCCTCCACTACTATTTTCTTATTAGTGGCGGGTGCCAGTTTGCGCCTGCCACTGGTAACAACTGCCCAGATTTGTCAAGATTTGTCGAGGGACGAACATTATTAGTGACGTGCACAAAAATGTGCCTGGCACTGGTACTTGAGTTAACATTGGCGGACGACAATACATACCTGCCACTGTTATTTTTGGTCCCGTAGCAAATATGTCCAAAAGTACCAGTGGCGAGCGACAATATGTTCCCGTGACTCATACTTGAGTTAACAATGGCAAGCGACAATACGTACCCGTCACTGTTATTTTTGGTCTAGCGGTAAATCTGTCCGAAAATACCAGTGGCGGGCGACAATACGTGCCCGCCACTAGTAACTCAATTACCAGTGGCGCTCCTTATTCCCAGCCAGCCACTAGTAACATTTTCTGCCCGCCACTAGTAACATACCATTCAAATGAACTTCGAAATTGATGAAAATTGTCATGGTATCTTCTTAGGACCACTCTAGGGCGTGGTAAAAAATTGAGAGCATTACAGCAAAAACTGGACCCACTTCGTGTACAAACCGAACAATCTTGGATGATGTAAGGGTTTCGTACGAAAACTGTCACTTGCCACACTGAAGTCAATTTTAAAAAAATCAATTTAACTTCAAATTTTTTCCATGATTAACACAGGCCATTAGAAGCCTGGCGGTCAAATTTTAGCACTTTTTCGAGTAGGTTTACTATTTTCTGAGGATTGCCTGATTTACCGACCACTAAAAAGGTCACACCGCAATTTTGTTCAACAAACCATCCGAACGAGCTCCCAAATTGATGAAAATTGGCATGGTGTCCTCATAACATCATTGTAGGCTGTGATAAAAATTTGAGAGCATTATGGCAAAAGATTGATGCAATACGTGTATAAACCGAACAAAGAAAATTCAATGTCCACTGACGAAGTAGAGTTTGATTTACATGCAAACTTGACACATTCCTTCTACAAACCTAGTTTCTTCCTCGAAGATGGTCTGGTTTGTAAGAAGTATATGTGATAACTTTCATGAAACATTCTAAATTTTGTATCATAGTCTCTAGGGGTCATGTCATGATTCCATGCGAACTTTCATGATTTTCGGGCGTTCATTGTATTTTTGAAAATTGGAACATTCTTACCACTTAGTACTATCATTACCTTGTACATAACACAAGAAATTTCTTACTCCGCGACTTTCCCATGATTGCCACTTAGAAAATAACATAAGAAATTACTTACTCAGTGACTTTGTCACTATTACTACTTTGTACATAACATAAGAAATTACGTAACACAAGAAATTACCTTGTACATAACATAAGAAATTACCTTGTACATAACACAAGAAATTTCTTACTCCGTGACTTTCCCATGATTGCCACTTAGAAAATAACATAATAAATTTCTAACTCTATGACTTTCCCACGCTTACCACTTTCCCACTATTGTTATTTAAGACATAACCACATAGTAAGTAATATATTATGTTACAAAATAAATAATCAATAATAGTAAAAAACTTTATAGTGGTGGGTGCACTGGCTTGTCGGCCACTGGTAATACAGTTACCAGTGGCAGGTGCAATCTAGAACCCGCCACAGGTACCTCTGTTATCCGGCATGGACAAAATGGTTCCTTCTGATTGGTCAAAATGACCATCCCACGAATTTATGACGTGGCTCACATCCGCATGTCCACACTCATTTGTGCTTTCTTTTTTTGATGGAGATGAGAGGAGCCATAGGCTCATCGACCACAACTACGTCTATCCCTCGATCTCTCTCTCACTCTGAAGATGTGATCTCTTTTTTTCGTCGTCTTCACGGGCAGATTCCAACCAGCTCTGGCCATCTCCCCCGGTGGCAAGCAATCTACATCAATGTCGTAGTCTCATCTCTCTTCCTCACCAAATGAGATCACCGATTGTCTCCTTCTCCCGTTGCCTTGTCTAATCCTACCCACCTATGTCCATGCAGATGAGATGGTGATCCGATCCATGTGAGCGATGATGCTCCGATGGTGGCATCGAGCAAGCCACGGATCCTGTAGGACTATGGCGGATGGAGGAATGAACAACATGAGAAGATGGATCTAGCGTGCATGATGGCGGATCCATCACAGTGGTGATTCCAGCGAGTGCGCAGTGGCGGATCAAGCATGGCGGCAGATCCTGCGGGCGCGTGAGGCAGCGGCCAGCATGATGGCAGATCAAGCGAGCGTGTGCGGCGGCGGATCCAACAGCGCGGTGGCGTTGCCAGCCAAACTGTCGCATGTGTTCATACGTACAACCTCCCCGAGCAGGGCAGGGCATCAGGGTGGAGTGTCACTGATGTGTGGCCGGAAGATGCATCAGTTTTTTAAAATTTCCACAAGTACATTTCCCTACCAATGGCAGGTGAATATTGACGACCGCCATTGGTAGTGTGTGTTGTTAGAGTCATTAGTGGATTACTGGTGGCGGGCGCTAGGTAAAGCCCACCACTGCTAGGTCTTTACCACTAGTGGGCACACACCCACCATTAATGCCATGTTAGCAGTGGCGGGAGATCAGTGGCGGGCGGCCGTGAGAACCCGGCCCGCCACTGATGGGCTTTTTTGCCCGCCACTAGTAGCCATTCCTGTAGTAGTGGGTTCCTTTGGAGGAGATACGTGTATGTTGGAGAGGTGTGGTGACATGATGCCTACCAAGTGGCACAATGGATCACCTTATTCTCCCCGCGCCCTCACACAATTCAAGGTGTCACGAGACAATCTGGTGCCCTTGGAGGTGGCAACCGAAACCTTCACGAACAAGGTTGAGTCGATCTCCACAACTTAATGGAGACTCCCAACACCACAACGAAGCTTCACCATAATGGATTTGAGCTTTGAGGTGACCTCTTCTATCTTGGGTGCCCAAACACCCAAGAGTGACAAGATACACAATAGATAGTAGGGTGAATCAAATTTCCTGTGTAGATCTAGGTCTTCTCTCCCGAATCCTAGAAGAAGAACAAGTTTGGGCAGCTAGTAAGAAAGATCGAGCAAGATAAAGTTTTGCGCAATAACTGAGGAGAGAGTGGTAAAAGGTTACTCAAAAGGAGGAAGAAATTCCCCTTTAAATAGCTCCCCTCCAATCAATTCACCATGCCAATTTTTGCACTGAGCGGCACTTACTACCGCTCCATAGAGCAGTACTAGCGCAACCCCATTTGAGCTGCACTTCTACTGCCCATACGGTACAATCGCAAGAGACGCGGTTAGCACCGGCTATTATAAAATAGTCGGTATTGTCGTGGCGATGCTTCCTTAGTGGTACGTCCAGGGTAGAGAGGAACGATCCTCCTGTGGAACTTCGGTCAATAATACGCCCAATAGTTCTGCTCGAGCAAGGGAGCGCTACTTCTGAACTGGACAATGGTACTGTTGGAAATATGCCCTAGAGGCAATAATAAAATGGTTATTATTATATTTCCTTGTTCATGATAATCATTTATTATCCATGCTATAATTGTATTGATTGGAAACTCAATTGCATGTGTGGATACATAGACAACACTGTGTCCCTAGTATGCCTCTAGTAGACTAGCTTGTTGATCAAAGATGGTCAAGGTTTCCTGGCCATAGACATGAGATGTCATTTGATAACGGGATCACATCATTAGGAGAATGATGTGATGGACAAGACCCAAACTATGAACATAGCATATGATCATGTCAGTTTATTGCTATTGTTTTCTGCATGTCAAGTATCTGTTCCTATGACCATGAGATCATGCAACTCACTGACACCGGAGGAATACCTTGTGTGTATCAAACGTCACAACGTAACTGGGTGACTATAAAGATGCTCTACAGGTATCTCCGAAGGTGTCTGTTGAGCTGGCATGGATCAAGACTGGGATTTGTTACTCCGTATGATGGAGAGGTATCTCAGGGCCCACTCGGTAATACAACATCACAATAAGCCTTGCAAGAAAAGTGACTAAAGTGTTAGCCACATGATCTTGTATTACGGAACGAGTAAAGAGACTTACCGGTAACGAGATTGAACTAGGTATAGATATGCCAACGATCGAATCTCGGGCAAGTAACATACCGAAGAACAAAGGGAACAATATACGGGATTAACTGAATCCTTGACATAGAGGTTCAACCGATAAAGATCTTCGTAGAATATGTAGGAACCAATATGGGCATCCAGGTCCCGCTATTGGTTATTGACCATAGAGGTGTCTCGGTCATGTCTACATAGTTCTCGAACCCGCAGGGTCTGCACACTTAACGTTCGGTGACGTTTCGGTAGTATTGAGTTATGTATGGTGGTGACCGAAGGTTGTTCGGAGTCCCGGATGAGATCCCGGACGTCACGAGGAGCTCTAGAATGGTCCGGAGGTAAAGATTGATATATAGGAAGTCCCGTTTTGGTCACCGGAAAAGTTTCGGGTATTTCCGGTAGTGTACCGGGAGTGCCGGGAGGGTTCCGGGGCTCCATCGGGAGGGGCCACCCACGCCGGAAGGCCACATGGGCCTTAGGGGTGGCGCACCAGACCTTAGTGGGCTGGGAAAGCCAGCCCCTAAGGGCCCATGCGGCTAGGAGGTGGGAAAAGGCAAAAGCCCAAAAGGGGGAAAGGTTTCCAAGTGGGGGAGGAATCCTACTAGGAGTAGGATTGGAGTTGGACTCCCCCTCCTCCCCACTTCGGCCGACTCCTAGGGGGTTCCCTAGGGGCGCCGGCCCCTCCCCTCCCTCCTATATATACTAGAGGGAGAGAGGGCCAAAGACACCCAACCCAAAAGGCCACGGTGCAGCCCTCTCTCCCAATAGATCGTTTCCTCTAGTTTTCGGCGGTGCTTAGGCGAAGCCCTGCCGGAATAGTTCCACCACCACCTTCGCCGCGCCGTCGCGCTGCCGGAGAACTCATCTACCTCTCCGCTCTCTCTTGCTATATCAAGAAGGCGGAAATCATCATCGAGCTGTACGTGTGCTGAACGCGAAGGTGCCGTCCGTTCGGCGCTAGATCGTGATTGGATCGCGGGACGGCTAGCGATTTGGATCGCGAAGACGTTCGACTACATCAACCGCGTTTCTTAACGCTTCCCGCTTAGCGATCTACAAGGGTATGTAGATCCACTCTCCCTCTTGTAGATGCTCATCACCATGGATAGATCTTGCGTGTGCGTAGGAAATTTTTTGTTTCCCATGCAACGTTCCCCTACAGTGGCATCATGAGCAAGGTCTATGCGTAGATGAGATCACGAGTAGAAAACAAAGGAGTTTGTGGGCGTTGATGCTCATATTGCTTCCTCCCTTGGTCTTTTCTTGATTCGGCGGTATTGTGGGATGAAGCGGCCCGGACCAACATTACTCGTACGCTTACGAGAGACCGGTTCCATCAACTGACATGTAACCTTGTTGCATAAAGATGGTTGGCGGGTGTCTGTCTCTCCCACTTTAGTTGGATCGGATGCGACAAAGGCGGTCCTTGAGAAGGTTGAATAGCAATTTGTGTATCACCGTTGTGGTTTTTGCGTAGGTAAGAATCGTTCTTGCTAGATACCCGTAGCAGCCACGTAAAACATGCAACAACAATTAGAGGACGTCTAACTTGTTTTTGCGGGGTATGTTGTGATGTGATATGGCCAATTACATGATGAGATATATGTGATGTATGAGATGATCATGTATTGTATAGAATATCATGACTTGCATGTCGATGAGTACGACAACCGGCAGGAGCCATAGGGTTGTCTTTAATTTATTTTCGCCGTTTTGCTTTACTTTATCGCTATGAGTTAGCAATAGTTGTAGAAGCAACAGTTGGCACGACAACCTCATGGTGACACATTGATGGAGATCAAGATGATGGAGATCATGGTGTCATGCCGGTGACGATGGAGATCATGCCGGTGCTTTGGAGATGGAGATCAAAAGCACAAGTTCATGGCCATATCATGTCACTTATGATTTGCATGTGATGTTAATCCTTTTATACATCTTATTTTGCTTAGGACGACGGTAGCATTATAAGGTGATCCCTCACTAAATTTTCAAGATAAAATTGTATTCTCCCCGAGTGTGCACCGTTGCGAAAGTTCGTCGTTTCGAGACACCACGTGATGATCTGGTGTGATAGACTCTACGTTCACATACAACGGGTGCAAGCCAGTGTTGCACATGCGGAACACTCGGGTTAAACTTGACGAGCCTAGCATGTACAGACATGGCCTCGGAACACAAGAGACCAAAAGGTCGAACATGAGTCATATAGTAGATATGATCAACATGAAGATGTTCACCATTGAAACCATCTCAACTCACGTGATGATCGGACTTGAGTTGGTAAATTTGGATCATGTGACACTCGAATGACTGGAGGGATGTCAATTTGAGTGGGAGTTTTTAAGTAATATGATTAACTAAACTCATTATCTTGAACAATAGTCTAAGCTGTCTTTGCAAAATTTATGTTGTAGATCAATGGCTCGCGCAGTAGCTCCCCTGAATTTTAATGCATTCCTAGAGAAAGCTAAGTTGAAAGATGATGGAAGTAACTTTGTGGACTGGGCCCATAATCTAAGGATTATCCTTACGGCTTCCCAAAAGGCTTATGTCCTTGATGCACCGCTTGGTGATCCACCCGCTCCAGCAGAGTCTGCAGACGTTGCGAACGCCTGGCAGGCACGTTCTGATGATTACTCAATAGTTCAATGTGCAATGTTGTATGGCTTAGAACCGGGACTTCAAAGACGTTTTGAACGTCATGGGGCATATGATATGTTCCTGGAGTTGAAGTTTATCTTTCAGAACAATGCCCGGATCGAGAGGTATGAGACCTCCGATAAGTTCTATGCCTGCAAGATGCAGGAGAACGGGTCTGTCAGTGAACACATACTCAAAATGTCTGGGTATTCCACCCGTCTGGCTGAATTGGGTATGCCCCTTCTGCCAGAGGCGATCACTGACAGAGTTCTTCAATCACTGCCACCTAGCTACAAGAGCTTCGTGTTGAACTATAACATGCACGGGATGAACAAGTCAGTCGCCGAGCTGTTTGCGATGTTGAAAGTCACTGAGTCTGAGATTCAGAAGGAGCATCAAGTGTTGATGGTCAATGCAACCACTAGTTTCAAGAAGAATGGCAAGGCAAGAAGGGTAACTCCAAGAAGAGTGGCAAAGCAGTTGCCCCTCCCGTGAAGAAACCCAAGGCTGGACCCAAGCCAGAAATTGAGTGCTTCCATTGCAAGGGAACTGGTCACTGGAAGTGGAACTGCCCCAAGTATCTGGCTGACAAGAAGGCGGCCAACACCAAACAATGTATATGTGATATACATGTTATTGATGTGTACCTTATCAACTCTCGTTGTAGTGCCTAGGTATTTGATACCGGTTCGGTTGCTCACATTTGCAACTCAAAACAGGAACTGCGGAATAGACGGAGGCTGGCAAAGGACGAAGTGACGATGTGCGTGGGAAATGGTTCCAAGGTTGATGTGATCGCCGTCGGCACGCTCGCTCTTCGATTACCATCGGGATTAGTGATGAACCTGAATAATTGTTATTTAGTGCCTGCGTTAAGGATGAACATTATATCTGGATCTTGTTTATTGCGAGACGGTTACTCATTTAAATCAGAGAATAATGATATGAGTAATATCTTTTATGGTCATGCACCCAATGTGAGGGGTTTATTCTTATTGAATCTCGATAGTGATGATACACATGTTCATAACATTGATGCCAAAAGATGTAGAGTTGATAATGATAGTACCACTTTCTTGTGGCACTGCCGCTTAGGTCATATTGGTGTAAAACGCATGAAGAAGCTCCATGCTGATGGACTTTTGGAGTCACTTGATTTTGAATCACTTGACACATGTGAACCATGCCTCATGGGCAAGATGATTAAGACCCCGTTCTCTGGAACAATGGAACGGGCAAGTGACTTTTTGGAAATCATACATACTGATGTGTGCGGTCCAATGAGCATTGAGGCGCGCGGTGGTTATCGTTACTTTCTCAGCTTCACTAATGACTTAAGTAGATATGGGTATATTTACATAATGAATCACAAGTCTGAAACGTTTGAAAAGTTCAAGCAATTTCAGAGTGAAGTTGAGAATCATCGTAACAAGAAGATCAAATTCCTGCGATCTGATCGAGGAGGAGAATATCTGAGTTATGAGTTTGGCAGTCACTTAAGACAATGTGGAATTGTTTCACAATTGACACCGCCTGGAACACCGCAGCGAAATGGTGTGTCTGAACGTCGTAATCGAACCTTATTGGATATGGTGCGATCTATGATGTCTCTTGCCAATTTGCCACTATCGTTTTGGGGTTATGCATTAGAGACAGCTGCATTCACTTTAAATAGGGCACCATCGAAATCTGTTGAGACGACGCCATATGAACTGTGGTTTGGCAAGAAGCCAAAGTTGTCGTTTCTTAAAGTTTGGGGATGTGATGCTTATGTCAAAAAGCTTCAGCCTAAAAAGCTGGAACCCAAAGCGGAGAAATGCGTCTTCATAGGATACCCAAAAGAGACAGTTGGGTATACCTTCTATCTCAGATCCGAAGGCAAAGTGTTTGTCGCTAAAAACGGAACATTTCGTGAGAAAGAGTTTCTCTCAAAAGAATTGAGTGGGAGGAAAATAGAACTTGATGAGGTTGTTGAACCTTTACTTCAACCAGAGAGTAGCGCAGCGCAGAAAGATGTTTTTGTAGAGCCTACATCGGTTGAAGAGGAAGTTAACGATGATGATCATGAAGCTTCGGATCAAGTTGCTATCGAACCTCGTAGGTCGACAAGGACGCGTACTGCTCCTGAGTGGTACGACAACCCTGTCTTAGAGGTCATGTTATTGGACAATGATGAAACTACGAGCTATGGAGAAGTGATGATGGGCCCGGATTTCGAGAAATGGTTAGAGGCCATGAAATCCGAGATGGGATCCATGTATGAAAACAAAGTATGGGCTTTGGAAGTATTACCTGAAGGGCGAAAGGCCATTCAGAACAAATGGATCTTTAAGAGGAAGACGGACGCGGACGGTAATGTCACCATCTATAAAGCTCGACTTGTGGCAAAGGGTTTTTCACAAGTTCAAGGAGTTGACTACGATGAGACCTTCTCACCCGTAGCGATGCTTAAGTCCATCAGAATCATGTTAGCAATAGCTACCTTTTTCGATTATAAAATTTGGCAGATGGATGTCAAAACAGCGTTCCTTAACGGTTTCCTTAAGGAAGAGCAGTATATGATGCAACCAGAAGGTTTTGTCGATCCAGAGAATGCTGACAAAGTTTGCAAACTCCAGCGATCCATTTATGGACCGGTGCAAGCATCTCGGAGTTGGAATCTTTGCTTTGATGAGGTGATCAAAGCGTTCGGGTTTATACAAGTTTACGGAGAAGCTTGTATTTACAAGAAAGTGAGTGGGAGCTCTATAGCATTTCTAATATTATATGTGGATGACATATTGCTGATTGGAAGCAATATAGAAATGTTGGAAAGCGTGAAGGAATATTTGAACAAGAGTTTTTCAATGAAGGACCTAGGAGAAGCTGCTTTCATATAGACATCAAGATCTATAGGGATAAATCGAGACGCTTAATAGGACTTTCACAGAGCACATACCTTGACAAGGTTTTGAAGAAGTTCAAAATGGATCAGTCCAAGAAGGGGTTCTTGCCTGTATTGCAAGGTGTGAAGTTGAGTAAGACTCAATGCCCAGTGACTGCAGAAGATAGAGAAAAGATGAGTGTCGTCCCCTATGCTTCAACCATAGGCTCTATCATGTATGCAATGCTGTGCACAAGACCCGATGTCAGCCTTGCCATAAGTATGGCCAGAAGGTTTCAAAGTGATCCAGGAATGGAACACTGGACGGTGGTCAAGAATATCCTTAAGTACCTGAAAAGGACTAAGGACATGTTTCTCGTTTATGGAGGTGATCAAGAGCTCGTCGAAAAGGGTTACGTCGATGCAAGCTTTGACGCTGATCCGGATGACTCTAAGTCTCAAACCGGATACGTATTTATTCTTAATGGGGGTGCGGTAAGCTGGTGCAGTTCCAAGCAGAGCGTAGTAGCTGATTCTACATGCGAAGCGGAGTACATCGCTTCCTCGGAGGCGGTGAAGGAAGGTGTCTGGATGAAGGAGTTCATGACAGATCTTGGAGTAGTGCCCAGTGCACTAAACCCAATGACTCTGTTCTGTGACAACACTGGTGCCATTGCTCTAGCCAAGGAACCAAGGTTTCACAAGAGGACCAGACACATAAAGCGGCGTTTCAATTCCATCCGCGATTACATCAAGGAGGAGGACATAAATATTTGCAAAGTACACACGGATCTGAATGCTGCAGACCCGATGACTAAACCTCTTCCAAGGGCTAAACATGATGAACACCAGAACTATATGGGTGTTAGATTCATTACAATGTAAATCACATAGTGATGTGAGCTAGATTATTGACTCTAGTGCAAGTGGGAGAATGTTGGAAATATGCCCTAGAGGCAATAATAAAATGGTTATTATTATATTTCCTTGTTCATGATAATCGTTTATTATCCATGCTATAATTGTATTGATTGGAAACTCAATTGCATGTGTGGATACATAGACAACACTGTGTCCCTAGTATGCCTCTAGTAGACTAGCTTGTTGATCAAAGATGGTCTAGGTTTCCTAGCCATAGACATGATATGTCATTTGATAACGGGATCACATCATTAGGAGAATGATGTGATGGACAAGACCCAAACTATGAACGTAGCATATGATCGTGTCAGTTTATTGCTATTGTTTTCTGCATCTCAAGTATCTGTTCCTATGACCATGAGATCATGCAACTCACTGACACCGGAGGAATACCTTGTGTGTATCAAACGTCACAACGTAACTGGGTGACTATAAAGATGCTCTACAGGTATCTCCGAAGGTGTCTGTTGAGCTGGCATGGATCGAGACTGCGATTTGTTACTCCGTATGACGGAGAGGTATCTCAGGGCCCACTCGGTAATACAACATCACAATAAGCCTTGCAAGCAAAGTGACTAAAGTGTTAGCCACATGATCTTGTATTACGGAACGAGTAAAGAGGCTTACCGGTAACGAGATTGAACTAGGTATAGATATGCCAACGATCGAATCTCGGGCAAGTAACATACCGAAGAACAAAGGGAACAATATACGGGATTAACTGAATCCTTGACATAGAGGTTCAACCGATAAAGATCTTTGTAGAATATGTAGGAACCAATATGGGCATCCAGGTCCCGCTATTGGTTATTGACCGTAGAGGTGTCTCGGTCATGTCTACATAGTTCTCGAACCCGCAGGGTCTGCACACTTAACGTTCGGTGACGTTTCGGTAGTATTGAGTTATGTATGGTGTTGACCGAAGGTTGTTCGGAGTCCCGGATGAGATCCCGGACGTCACGAGGAGCTCTAGAATGGTCCGGAGGTAAAGATTGATATATAGGAAGTCCCGTTTTGGTCACCGGAAAAGTTTCGGGTATTTCCAGTAGTGTACCGGGAGTGCCGGGAGGGTTCCGGGGGTCCATCGGGAGGGGCCACCCACGCCGGAAGGCCACATGGGCCTTAGGGGTGGCGCACCAGCCCTTAGTGGGCTGGGAAAGCCAGCCCCTAAGGGCCCATGCGGCTAGGAGGTGGGAAAAGGCAAAAGCTCAAAAGGGGGAAAGGTTTCCAAGTGGGGGAGGAATCCTACTAGGAGTAGGATTGGAGTTGGACTCCCCCTCCTCCCCACTTCGACCGACTCCTAGGGGGTTCCCTAGGGGTGCCGGCCCCTCCCCTGCCTCCTATATATACTAGAGGGAGAGAGGGCGAAAGACACCCAACCCAAAAGGCCACGGTGCAGCCCTCTCTCCCAATAGATCGTTTCCTCTAGTTTTCGGTGGTGCTTAGGCGAAGCCCTGCCGGAATAGTTCCACCACCGCCGCCGCTGCGCTGTCGCGCTGCCGGAGAACTCATCTAACTCTTCGCTCCCTCTTGCTGGATCAAGAAGGCAGATATCGTCATCGAGCTGTACGTGTGCTGAACGCGGAGGTGCCGTCCGTTCGGCGCTAGATCGTGATTGGATCACGGGACGGCTAGCGATTTGGATCGCGAAGACGTTCAACTACATCAACCGTGTTTCTTAATGCTTCCCGCTTAGCGATCTACAAGGGTATGTAGATACACTCTCCCTCTCGTAGATGCTCATCATCATGGTTAGATCTTGCATGTGCGTAGGAAAATTTTTGTTTCCCATGCAACGTTCCCCTACAGGTACTACCGGCTAAAATGTAACATTCGATACTGTCGTGGCTGTGTCGCTCTAATATCGCAGCCAAAACAGAGGGGTCAATCCCCCTTTGTGGTAGTAGGTCCGATACTTGGTCCGGTGGTGCCGCTCCAACAGGGGAGAGCGGTACTACCGGCCTTGTGCGTGGTACTACTGACATGTGGGTAGTCAAAATCATTATTGCTCTCATGAAAGGAGCGGCACTACCGGGTAGTGAAAACCTGAAACACTAAGTTGAAATGGAGAACTCATTGACTATCGGGAAGGATATGTGGGGTACAAATATGGCTTTGTGCACATGTTTGATTCCATCCATATCTTTCAATGCG
Organism: Elymus sibiricus; assembly: GCA_039707655.1. Classification (NCBI taxonomy): domain Eukaryota; kingdom Viridiplantae; phylum Streptophyta; class Magnoliopsida; order Poales; family Poaceae; genus Elymus; species Elymus sibiricus. The sequence continues at coordinate 209,654,814 of CM077663.1, forward strand.
GACCCCCTCTTAATAGTACTATGACTCGAAGAAAAATAAATCACCGGATGTAGCGACCCGACCCGAAACAGTCAAGTCTTTCCTTTGTTATCTCGGGATTGTGTTAGCACACACAATACATCAATGTATATATCAAAGTTCAAAAAGCTTTCTTACATAAAAAATCTCATATCAAGTCTTTATTACAATAATAATAAATTGGCTAAAGGCAAACTCATAAGATAAAAACTACTACGGAAGCGACGACGGTAGATGAGTCCATCCGATTCCAGGGGCAATACCGAGAATAGAACGTAGACCTTACTCCTCGTCAAAAAAATACCTTTGCAACATTATAAGTTGCAGCCGTGTAGGTCAGCATATTGAATATGCCGGCAAAGTCACAGAGAGAACAGGTAAAAAAATCATTATATGCAATATGGTTGTGGTGGTTCTAAGTTCAAATTTTGCATAAAAGCTAATTTTTCCCTACTCAAGAGAAAATTCATATCTATTACTAAAAAGTTTATGTCATTAATGAGATGGTTCCGCCAACCAAATTCTCATAAGCCAAAGTTATAATTAACCCCAATTCAATTATAGTGATTGTTTTAAGAGTTCCTAATAGTTCCAATTCCAGAGGCTCAAGTTGTATGTAACCAGGGACACGACTAATCGATTAGTTTAATACTCTATAGAGTTTTGCGTAGTTTCCCCCATAAGACTCAATCCCTCCTTTTACGTACTCACATTGCCTAGTGTTCGAGAACAGGATGACCAAAACATGGTCTTTCAGAGAGTTTCCCTTAACCACCAACAATGGCCATCCAATCCTGTCATTCTTCTACATCTCGTAGCACTGTCTGGTCAGAGTCACAATAAATATCAACCAAGTCAGAGCCCATAATTTCTTGTGGTTGCACAAGTAATTTTCCGGTCCTGAAGTATCCATTCTTCTCTTTGAGCTAGGGTGGAGCTTTCCTCATGATAACTGGCCTACTCCAGCTCACTGGGAAAATCCACTGGTACTCCAGGGTGCCCTTCAACCATTCCACCCTGAGGTACATTGAAATCTTGTCTTGAAGTCTTGAAATCTTGAGGTTGTAGTCTTGATCAAAATAATTCCCGTGTATCACTCAACCAATCCCCGTCTACTCAAGCGTAGCATCAAAATAAATTCATCATTCCCGGGGCATAGTAACATGGTTGTGGGTTCCTACCTCATGGTACTACTCAAGATCAAGTTTCATTATTACCTACTTGAATTCATGGTGGAAGGATTGAAGCTAATGCAATAAAACATAGGTATTGCAAAATATGATCAAAGTGACTTGCCCTTGGCGATGTCTTTCAAACTCTAATGACTCATAGTAGCAAGCTTCGCACTCTCGATAATCTAACGAAGCAACCAATGACATACATAAGCAATCATACTAACAATCACCGGAAAATCAACAAGTAAAACTAAAGTGAAAACATAAAGAAATCCAAAACAAAAAACAAAAGAAGGTTAAAAGAAACTTTATAAAACGTTAGGGAAATCTCAAGTTCTATCAAACAACACAGAAATAGTTTTCTGAACAAAATAAAATTTTAATAGAAAGTGAAATACAAAATTATTAGATTAACACACATTATTATACTTTAATTAAAAAGAATCACATCAAAAGATTTTATAAAACCAAAGTTATGTCCTAAACAAACATACAACTTAAATCTGAACTATTTTTTTAATTATTTATAAAACATTGTTTGTGTTGACTAACAAAACCATTAGTACAATTAGGTGGAAGTGACAAAAAGAATCACTAAAAGTTAAAAGAAACAAATTTTCTTTTTAACAAAACAAGAATAAAGGGTTCATATTTGGATCTCGCTAAAGCAAATCTAAAAACTCTTAAAAAATAATTTTATTATTTCTCTCGTTAAACAAAACTTATGGAAAACAATAGCAAAATAATTAATTAAAAATCTAATTTAAATAAAAGTTATGAGTAAAATAGGGTTTGAGTCAATTCTATTCAAATTTGAGTTTTAAAAGGTTGAAACATAAAAACTTTTGGATGTAGTGTGAACTACATAATTTTGTGGAACTATATCAGTTGGAATCAACCAAAAAGGATTAAAACCATAGAAGATACGACTAAAATAAAATGGAAATTCAATCTATTTTTAAAATAGAAACTAAATGCTAGGGGATGACCACGGGACACATGGCAAGCTGTGCCTAACTGAGAGTTGTGTGTTGCGGAGTTACGGAGCGGACGACCGGTCCTTAGCGGAAAACGATTCATAAGAAAAAAATAGAACGAATCTAATTCACAGCATTGAAACGCAATCTAACAGACAAGGGAGGGGGCTAGGCTTACAGCGGCAGTTGTCGTAGACGTCGCCGAAGAAGAGCCTTGCGGCGACTCGGGTGTTGACGGCAGCAGGCCTCCGGTGGTCCCTGGCGAAGGTGGTGGGGTTGGGGCGGTGTGGCGTGGCTCGACGAAGAATATGGCGGCGTCGGTCCGTGCGGTAGACAATCGTACGAGGTGGGACGAGCTTGGTGGAGCTCATGTGCTCCGCGAGCTCCGGTGTGGGCGCGAGAGCTTCCAGTGGATTCTTCGGTGTACCCTGGGCATCAAAAAGATGTCAATGGGGTGCGCCGATGCAAGAGAAATCGACGGACATAGGCAGGGGTCTCAGGGGCACTCACAGGCGTCGGAATCGACAACGGGAGACCTCGGCTCCGGTGAGATTGGATGTGGGAGGGCGAGCGATATGGGTGGTCTCGCTGTGGGCGATTTGGGGGAATCAGATGAGGGGGCTGTTGGTATTTATAGGGACAAGGCATGGAGGAGGGGTTGCTTTGGGGATGCGATCCCGAGAGAATCGGGACACGGTGGCGTGTCATGCGCGAGCTGGATTGCTCCTGTCATGGGGAGGAAGAATAAAATGTGGGGCCCATGCGTCAGTGGCAACGGGGAAGGGACGCTGGTGCAGACGTCCTACTTGTAGGGGTTTCGGTGTGAGGGCAGGCCGAGGGGAGAGAGAAAGAGAGATGGGCTGCAGCCTGTTGTAGGCTTTGGCCATTTTTTCTTTTAAATAAATGAAAGAAAGAAAAGAGCATAAAAGAAAATGAAAATTGAATTTTTAGAAAACAAAAATTGTACCATAAATCTTAAAATGAAATATAGAAAAATGTGAATTATTTCTCATAGAAAAATAAAATACTTTAAAAATATATTTTTTGAAAAATCCAAAAATGTATGAATTTGATTTTCAATTCCAAATATTTTTCTGTTTCTATTTTTGAAATACCTTCAAAATTTGTCTCTGGTTTATGAAGGGTCAAGTTCCTTCACTCATTCATTTGGTATTTGTGAGAGGAATTGGTAAGTTCAAACTTAGAATGAGAGATTTAAATGTAAATTCAAAAGGATTTCAAATTCAAATGGCACTCAATGCACATGATGACATGATAGATGCACATCTATTTCATAACATTCCAAAAGGAAATTTTGGGATGTTACATCGGAGCACCGTATTTGCTCTTTTCCTTTTAGAGAGAAAACCTAACTGTCTTGTGCCAGTTCCGATTATACTTGTGTAGCTCAAGCACACGATTAGTCCACAAATTGCATTGTCGTCTACACCAAAACACTCGGGGATGGAAATGTTAGCCCTAGCTTTAGTGTTTTATTACTTTTCTAGTTGTCGGCGTGTTCTAGTGTGTGTGTGTGTGTGCGTGCGTGCGTGCATGCGCAAGCGCGCGCGCGTGTGTGTGTCGGCTTTGATTGTGTGCATCTGAAGGGGGGCGTTAGAAGAGACGTCTAGAGGGGGCGGGTGAATAGACTACTTGCAAGAATTAAAACCTAACCTTTTCCCAAGTTAATTGGTGGGCAGATTTAGCAATTATAACAAGTCTAATGCACCCTACACATGCTAGTCAACAAGTATGGCAGCGGAAAGTAAGACAAGCACATGCAAGAGAGAGTAGAGATAGGAAGATCAAACGCAATTTGGAGACGCAAGGATTTTCCCGTGGTTTCGATAAGTGGCGCTATCGTACATCCACGTTTATGAAGTCTTCAACCCACAGAGGGTAACGGTCGCGAGAGTCGACGAAGGTCTCCACCCATAAGGGTCCACGAAGCAGCAACCTTGACTATTCCATAACGGCTTCCGTCCACGAAGGACTAGCCTCACTATGGGTAGATCTTCACGAAGTAGGTGATCTCCTTGCCCGTACAAACTTCCACGTTCAACTCCACAACACGAAGTAGGAGGCTCCCAAGCAACACCTAACCAATCTAGGAGGCACCACCCTCCAAAAGGTAATAGGCTTGATAATGATGATGAACTCCTTGCTCTTGTTCTTCAACATGATAGACTCCTCAACACTCAATCACTCTCTCACAGATTTGGCTTGGTAGAAGAGATTGATTGGGTGGAAAGCAACTTGGGGAGGCTAGAAATCAAGATCCATATGGTTGGAGTGGATGATCTTGATCTCAACACAAGGGTAGGTGGTTCTCTCTCAGAAAACTGGATGGGGCAAGTATGGAATAGTTCGGAGTGCTTCTCTTACGAGTGGGATGTGGTGGAGGGGTATATATAGGCATCAACAAAAATCCAACCGTTACAACATAATTGGCCATCTCGGTGAAACCAAAGTAAAACTCGGTTCTACCGATATGTCAAAAATGTGGCAACTTTCGGAATCTTGGTGAGACCAATATGGAACTCTCGGTGGTACCGAAACCAGTGGTCGAGGGCAGTTCCCAAAACTCGGTGAGACCGAAGCATAAACTCGGAAATTCCGATTTTACGAATTGGGACACCAGAAGGTTGGTCACTGAAACTCGGTTGCACCGATGCAGTCTCGGTTGTACCGAAGATCTAGGGTTTGGCTAGGGTTCTGTCATGGGTAGAAAATCGGTAGGGCCGAATGAAAAGTTGGTGGCACCGATTTTGTGAAGTTGGGTTTAGACAGAGTATTTTGTGGGAGAGCTTGTGGGTGTTTTTGGTGGCTAGCACTTGTGCACGTGGAGCAATTTGTTCACCAACAATACCTTACCCCCTTTTAATAGTATTGGCTTTCCTATGGACTCAAAGTGATTTCTCACAAAGTAAAAAGAGAGTCTTCTATCTTGAAGCTTTGCCAATCCATTCCTTGCATCTTGGGGTATCTCCTCACAATCCTTTTGCTAACACTCTCTGTGGACTAAACCTGAAATGAACTAGGTAGAAATGTTAGTCCAAGAGACAATGTATGTTGTCATGAATTATCAAAACCTCCAAGGGAGCATATGTGCTTTCAATCTCCCCCTTTTTGGTAATTGATGACAACATACAATCAAAGCTTCAAATAAAGATATGCATAGATATAATGAAGACTTTGAGAGACACATGACTAAAACTTGCTCCCCCTAAATGTGTGCAATCCCTTTAAAGGATAGTTGCTTTGGAATGCATAGACACACATGTAGTAGAAAGGGTAAGATGAGTCATGTGTATCTTGGCTATATGCATCAAATATATGTGAATGAGTTACATCCTTGTTCAAGACTTCACTCTTGCAAACAATATGTGCAAGAAGCAAGAGATCATCTTGAGCAAAGATATGATGCATATACTTACCTTGAGTTCTTGAGCATCCTAATAGTAGAAACACACTTGAGAAAACAGTGTTAGGAAACACAAGAATATTCTACAAATGAAAGAGCAATAGAACTCAATAGTACCAAGATGTGGAGAATGTATAGAATATAGTATTCCTTAAGGTTGATACGTCTCCAAGATCATTTAGAACTTTCTCCCCTGAATGTGAAATAGTAGATCATCCTCTCCCCTTGAATCTTAGCATGTAGATATTGGGATTGGAAAGGGTGAGACAAGTCTAACATGAGAATAACAAATAAGAGTATCAAATGGTTTCTTTCTCCTCAAAAGATAGAACACTTTGGGTAACTGGGTAACAATGATGTTTCTCCCCCTACTTTGGTATTCTCCCCTTGTCTATATAAGCATAAGCTTTGATATTTCCCCCCTTGATTGTATCTCCCCCTTTGAGTTGAAGCATGTATCTCCCCCTTTGCATTGAAGCTTTGGTATTTCTCCCCCTTTGGCATTAATTTCCAAAAAGGTCCATACACAGGGTCAGACACAGAGATCATGGAGTCAGAAGGGATCCTTGAGAACAAGGGTCATAGAATGTAGGGTTCATGGAACAGTGAGAATCATAGAGAGCATTTAAGACTTCTCCTCTTTTGAGTTAGGGATCCTTGAATAAAGTTTCTCACCCCCCCTTTTTTTAATAAGGGATCATCGAAGAAATGGAGAATTGCTAAGTTTAACAAAGGATAGAAAAGATAGCAAAGTCGGTGGAACCGAGACGTGTATTTGCAGCCTATCTGCATGATCGGTAGAACCGAGTCATTTGAATCGGAGGCTCCGAGGATATAACAGAAACTTGGCAACTTCTAGAAAATCTCAAATGATTTTAGAAAACTTGCAACAAAATTTCAAAAGGATTTGCAAAGGAAATACAAAATACTTTACAAAGAAATATCAACTAGAGAAGATTTGAGTGGTTCCAAGAAATCTTGCAAATATAGGATGAACCACATTAGAAGCTTCATCTAGATGATGGGCGGTGACTAGGTCACCTATATTAGAGTATATTGACTTAAGGAGTCAAGCAAGAATAGTTGATCATAGGTCATACTCATCGTTAAGCTCAAAACGGGGTTACCATTTTTTTTGATTAAGCATTTTAATGTTTTCATATCACTTGAGTTGCTTTATCTCATGACTTGGAGTAAAGCTTTTTCAAGGATATGAGTACATACCTTTGAGTGATGTTGATGACGTAGCATGTAGAAGAACTTGTTGTGGATGCTCGATGTTTATGAAGATCATCTTGAGTTGGGAGCAATCCTTGTTTGTTTTGGTTCTCTTATCACCTACATGGGTTAGTCATGCAAGGAAGAACAAGATATATCCATTTAACATGATATCAATTGACAATTAGCAAATGTGATCACATTAAATATATGTCAAGGATATGGTTGAGTTGTCTTCTTCCTTCCATCAACGAGAAGGGTTGTGGATACTTGGTCATGACAAGATTGCTTTTGATAAGAGTTGATGGCAATATTGTGGAACGAAGTTCTTCCAAGTACCTACAAAAGATTAGTTGAAATACAAGGGAGCATATATTTCCATGGTATAAGATAACATGTCAAGTGTATCATGGAAGTATCATGTAAGCTCATGCCCTTGCATGCAACCGAGTGAGTCTAGCTGAAGTTTGAAGCATCAAGGTTGTTCAACTCACTCCTCAAGTGACAAAACGCTTTATCATCAAGTGGCTTAGTAAAGATATCAGCCAATTGTTTTTCAGTACGAACATGCTTGAGATTGATATCTCCTTTGGCAACATGATCACGAATGAAATGATGTCTAATTTGAATATGCTTAGTTCGAGAATGTTGCATGGGATTATGGGAAATTTTAATAGCACTTTCATTATCACACAATAATGGAACATGTCTCACATGGATTCCACAGTCCTTAAGAGTTTGTGTCATCCATAGCAATTGGGCATAGCATGATCCAGAGGCAATGTATTCCGCTTCGGCAGTAGATAGAGATACCGAGTTTTGTTTCTTGGAGGACCAAGACACAAGAGATCTACCAAGAAATTGACAAGTACCCGAGGTGGATTTTCTATCAACCTTGTCTCCGGCATAGTCCGAGTCGGAATAGCCAACAAGGTTAAAAGAAGATCCCTTGGGATACCATATGCCAAAGTTTGGTGTATGTATCAAGTATCTCACAATTCTTTTCACGGCCTTAAGATGACACTCTTTAGGAGCAGCTTGATATGTAGCGCACATGCATACACTAAGCATAATGTCGGGACGGGAGGCACATAGATATAACAATGAACCAATCATAGATCGATAAACCTTTTGATCAACCGGTTCATCCTCCTTGGTAAGATCAACATGTCCACTAGTAGGCATAGGAGTTTTCATACCTTTACACTCTTGCATGTTGAACTTCTTGATCAAGTCCTTGGTATACTTGGTTTGAGAGATGAAAGTTCCTTCTCTCGTTTGCTTGATTTGCAAACCAAGGAAAAATTTCAGCTCACACATCATGGACATCTCATACTTCTCGGACATCAACCTTACAAATCTTTCACTAAATTGTGGGTTAGTAGATCCAAAGATAATATCATCCACATAGATTTGGCACACAAATAATTCACCATTAACTCTCTTAGTGAATAAGGTTGCATCAATTTTACCAATTTCAAAAACCATTTCAATAAGGAACTTCGATAGGCACTTATACCATGCACGTGGGGCTTGCTTAAGTCCATAAAGAGCTTTACGAAGCTTGTAAACCTGATTAGGTTTCTTAGGGTTCACAAAACCTGGGGGTTGTTTAACATAGACCTCTTCTTCAATCTCACTATTTAAAAATGCACTTTTAATGTCCATTTGATAAAGCATGATATCATGGTTATTAGCATAAGCAAGAAGAATACGGATAGCTTCAAGTCTAGCAACGGGTGCATAGGTCTCACCATAGTCCATACCTTTGACTTGGGTGTAGCCTTGAGCCACGAGACGCGCCTTGTTGCGTACGACTTGACCGTCTTCATCTTGTTTGTTCCGAAACACCCATTTTGTTCCGATGATGTTTTGCTCGTCCATGGGCTTCTCCATAAGTGTCCATACTTCGTTCCTCTCAAAGTTGTGTAGTTCGTCATGCATAGCGTTCACCCAATCCGGATCCTGAAGAGCTTCTTCTACCTTCAAGGGCTCAATACTAGATATGAATGAATAATGCTCACAACAGTTAGCTAGTCGAGTTTTAGAGCAAGTTATCCTCCCGGTTTGTATGTCACCAAAGATTTGATTTAGAGGATGGTTTTTGTCCAGTCTTGCTCGAACTCGGGGTAGCTTTTGCTTGTTGGATGGTGGAGCTTCTTCTTCATCATCTTCTTCTTCATCATTGTTGAAGGTGTCGTTGCCTTGAGGTGGTGGTGAAGGTGGTTGCGGTGGATCATCATGATGAACTTCTTCCTCCTCTTCATCTTGTCGTGTACCGCTACTGGATGCCTCCATGTCATGTTGAGGTTCACCTTGACGTGAAGTAGGGGCTTCCACTTGAGTTGACGAAGTACTTTCCTTCACCTCCATGGGACGAATCTTGCCAATGGACAAGTCTTGGATAGCTTCCGAAGGTTCCTTGTCTCCTACATCATTTGGCAATTGTTCGACTTGCGAACCATTAGATTCATCAAACTTCACATCTACCGTCTCTTCAACTTTTCGAGTGAAGTTGTTGTAGACACGGTAAGTGTGAGAGTTTGATCCGTAACCAAGTAGGAAACCTTCATGAGATTTAGGAGCAAATTTAGAACGACGATGCTTATCAAGAATGTAACAATTGGAGCCGAATACCTGAAAGTATCCAACTTGGGGTTTGTTACCAGTGAGTAGCTTGTATGCTATTTTACCGAGAAGCTTGTGAAGATAGAGTCGGTTTGTGGCATGAAGCTGTTTCCACGGCTTCCACCCAAAAGTGTCTTGGCGTCTTGTATTCGTCTAGCATCGTTCTTGCCTTCTCAATAAGGGTTTGGTTCTTCCTCTCAATAACTCCATTTCGTTGAGGCGTGTATGTAGCCGAGAACTCATGTAGAATCCCTTATTCATCAAGAAAGGTGTCTACATTTGTGTTCTTGAACTCCGATCCGTTGTCGCTCCGAAATTTCTCGATCTTCACTTCAAACTGATTTTGGGCTTTGCGAGCGAGGTTCTTGAAGATCTTTTGTACCTGCGACTTATCATCAAGAAAGAATACCCACATAAATCTGGAAAAATCATCAACTATAACTAGACCAAAGGAATTTCCACTGAGGCTCTTTTAAGCAATGGGACCAAAAAGATCCATATGAAGCAACTCGAGTGGTCTCCTAGTAGTCATGATATTCTTTACGGGATGACTTTCACCTCTTGCTTTCCAGCTTGACAAGCAATACAAAGTCTATCTTTGTCAAAGATAACATTTTTAACACCAAGAATATGATCACCTTTGATGAGCTTGTCTAGATTACGCATACCAACATGTCCTAGTCTTCTAAGCCAAAGCCAACCTTTAGAAGATTTCGCAATAAGACAAGTGCGAGGTTTGGATCTCTTAGTGAAATCGACAATATATAGATCACCTCTACGGAAACTGGTAAAGACCTTGTTATGATTATCATGACGAAACACTTGGCAATCTAGTTTGGTAAATAGCACATTAAAACCGAAGTCGGCAAGTCTAGATACGGAAAGAAGATTGTAGCCAAGGGATTCAACAAGCATGACATTTTGAATAGAGCCATCATGGGATATGGCCACCTTACCAAGACCAAGTACCTTACCCTTGGAGTTATGTCCAAAAGTTACATACCTTCGCCGTCCATGGTTTGGTGTGATCTCTTCAAACATGTCTCTATCTCCGGTCATATGATCTGTGCATCCACTATCGAGAATCCACTCTTTTCCTCCGGACATGTAATCCTTGAAGTTTGCCAGGAGACTTAGATTCTTCATTGTCTTCTCATACTCGATGTCGAACAACTCATCTTCATTATAGTAGCCATGTTCCACATTGTCATCATCAAGTGGGAAATCCTCGTCATAAGAAACAAGAGATTCGTTAGGGTTGTGATCATGACAATGTTCAAGATTATGAATGCGCATGGCTTCAACAATGATGTTGTTGATAGTTATGATATCTCCTTTAGCACGGATGAGGTCTCTAAGCTCAAATAGATAGTCGTCAAACTTAGGATCACTAGGCATCATTTTGTGAAAGGCAATAGTTTTATGAAGAATTTCATCAAGATTACTTAATGAATAATTTGGATATCGTTTCTCCAAATCACTCCACAAAGTGTAAGCACATTAAAAATTCTTCATTTGATTAAGCACAATTCTAGGAAATCCTCTAATGATAAGATTAACAGTTCTAAGATTGCATAGCATATCAATTTCCTCTTCGTGTGTGGTTTGTAAAGGATCAAAGGGAGGTACATAGGGGTTCTTAACATACTTGCTTAAATGGAAGTCATTGAATAGCTCAAGCATCTCGTATTTCCATTGACTATAGTACTCCCCATCGAGAACGGGCACTCTACAATTAATACTCCCCAAACTAGACACATCCATCTTCCTCCACGGTGATGAAACCGAAGCTATGGACACCAAAGCTCTGATACCAATTGAAGGGGGTCGATAGAAGAGACGTCTAGAGGGGGGGTGAATAGACTGCTTGCAAGAATTAAAACCTAAACTTTTCCCAAGTTAATTGGTGGGCAGATTTAGCAATTATAACAAGTCTAATGCACCCTACACATGCTAGTCAACAAGTATGCCAGCGGAAAGTAAGACAAGCACATGTAAGAGAGAGTAGAGATAGGAAGATCAAACGCAATTTGGAGACGCAAGGATTTTTCCCGTGGTTCTGATAGGTGGCGCTATCATACGTCCACGTTTATGGAGTCTTCAACCCACGGAGGGTAACGGCCGCGAGAGTCCACGGAGGGCTCCACCCATAAGGGTCCACGAAGTAGCAACCTTGACTATTCCATAACGGCTTTCGTCCACGAAGGACTAGCCTCACTATGGGTAGATCTTCATGAAGTAGGCGATCTCCTTGCCCGTACAAACTTCTTGGTTCAACTCCACAACACGAAGTAGGAGGCTCCCAAGCAACACCTAACCAATCTAGGAGGCACCACCCTCCAAAAGGTAATAGGCTTGATAATGATGATGAACTCCTTGCTCTTGTGCTTTAAGATGATAGACTCCTCAACACTCAATCACTCTCTCACAGATTTGGCTTGGTAGAAGAGATTGATTGGGTGGAAAGCAACTTGGGGAGGCTAGAAATCAAGATCCATATGGTTGGAGTGGATGATCTTGATCTCAACACAAGAGTAGGTGGTTCTCTCTCAGAAAACTGGATGGGGCAAGTATGGAATAGTTCTGAGTGCTTCTCTTACGAGTGGGATGTGTTGGAGGGGTATATATAGGCATCTCCAAAAATCCAACCGTTACAACATAATTGGCCATCTCGGTGAAACCGAAGCAAAACTCGGTTCTACCGATATGTCAAAAATGTGGCAACTTTCGGAATCTCAGTGAGACCGATATGGAAATCTCGGTGGTACCGAAACCAGTGGCCGAGGGCAGTTCCCAAAACTTGGTGAGACCGAAGCATGAACTCAGAAATTCTGATTTTATGAATTGGGGCACCAGAAGGTTGGTCACTGAAACTCGGTTGCACCGATGCAGTCTCGCTTGTACCGAAGAGCTAGGGTTTGGCTAGGGATCTGTCATGGGTAGAAAATCGGTAGGGCCGAATGAAAAGTTGGTGGCACCGATTTTGTGAAGTTGGGTTTAGATAGAGTATTTTGTGGGAGAGCTTGTGGGTGTTTTTTTTGTGGCTAGCACTTGTGCACGTGGAGCAATTTGTTCACCAACAATACCTTACCCCCTTTTAATCGTATTGGCTTTCCTATGGACTCAAAGTGATTTCTCACAAAGTAAAAAAGAGAGTCTTCTAGCTTGAAGCTTTGCCAATCCATTCCTTGCATCTTGGGGTATCTCCTCACAATCCTTTATCCAACACTCTCTGTGGACTAAACCTGAAATGAACTAGGTAGAAATGTTAGTCCAAGAGACAATGTATGTTGTCATGAATTATCAAAATCACCAAGGGAGCATATGTGCTTTCAGCATCCTAACAATCCAAAGGTTGGGTGTGTGCTAATAGTGTTTGTAACCACTTGATGCTACTAATAAAATCCGCCATTTATCAGAAAAAACAACTCCCGCATTTTTTTTGAGTTCATGAGTTTCCTTTGATCTTTGGTGAATAGTCTGGGTAATTTGGCAAGCTCTCTTCTCTTGAACCATAAACATTTCGTAACACAATTATCACTAATGTATTTTATTAGGGTTTACCTTTAAATCCAAGCATCCAAATTGGAATCCCAAATTGTTTTCGCTTTATTTCATTTGCGCCTAAAATTCTCTAAATAATGTCATTGCCTCTATAAACCGCACTTCTATAAAAATATTGCCATACCCTATAAAATATACCCAAATATCAAAAATACTTTTTTAGACTAGTCGGGAGTCGTGGGACTCTGCAAGCGATGACACTCTAAGCGTTCCATGTGTCCGGAACCACTATCGATGACCCTTCCATAGAATGTACGCCGTGCCCCCAAGAGGCGACTAAACCTGTTTAAAAAACATCACACTTTGTCGAGTGTACAACGAGTTTCACTATAAGGCCATCGTACTCACCCTGGCTGTAACACCCCAAAAATCAGGCCTTATTTTATCTTCGTATTGTTACTTTTGATTGTTTCATGCTATTATAATATCAATCTCAGATACTTTTTATGCAATTTTCGGTTTTATATCATTTTTTGGGAACTAACCTATTAACCCAGTGCCCAGTGTCAGTTCCTGTTTTTGGACTTTTTAGAAAATCAATACCAAACAAAGTCCAATTGGATGAACTTTACAGGGGTTATTTTTGGACATAAAGAGACCCTAGAAGCTTCGGGAGGTGGCCAGAAGACCCATGAGGGAGCCACGAGCCCGTAGCGCGCCTTGGGGGGTAGGGCGCGCCCCCTTAGCTCGTGGACCTCTCGCAGCTCCTCCTGGCCTAATTCCACTTCTATATATTCACAATTAACCCAAAACCAACAAAGAGACACCCGAAACACTTTTCCACCGCCGCAAGCCTCTGTTCTTCCGTGATCCCATCTCGAGACTTTTTCCTGTGCTCTGCCAAAGGGGGAATCGATCATGGATGCCATCTATATCAACCTTGATGCCTCCATGATGATGTGTGAGTAGTTCACCACAGACCTACGGGTCCATAGCTAGTATCTAGATGGATTTTTCTCTCTCTTTGATCTTCAATACCATGTTCTCCGCGATTCTTGCGGAGATCTATCCGATGTAATCTTCTTTCGCGGTGTGTTTGTTGGGGTCCGATGAATTGTGGGTTTATGATTAGATTATTCATTGAAAGTAATTGAGTCTTTTTTGAACTTTATTATGCATGATTGTTATAGCTTTGTAATTCTCTTGGATCTATACGTTTGGTTTGGCCAACTAGATTGATTTATCTTTAGCAGAAGGAGTGCATTGTAGTGGGTTCAATTGTGTGGTGCTCTATATCCCAGTGATAGAAAGGGACAAGACACATATTCTATTATTGCCATTAAGGATAAAATGATGAGTCTGCACATATTGCTTGTCTTACTTTGTCTACATCATGTCATCTTGCTTAATGTGTTACTCTGTTTGTCATGAACTTAATACCATAGATGCAGAGAGGAGTCGATCGATTGGAGGAGTAATATATGTAGATGCAGGATCGTTTCAGTCTATTTTTCACGGACGTGATACCTATATACATGATCATTGCCATGTATAACATCATAACTATGCGTTTTTCTATCAATTGCCCAATAGTAATTTGTCTACCCACCGTATGCTATGCGTTCGAGAGAGAAGCCTCTAGTGAAAACTATGGCCCTGGTCTATTTAGTCATATTGCTAAAACCTAAAATTACCTTGATGCAATTATTTACATTTTATTTATTATTACTTTTTATATATCTATCACTATCAGAATTAATCCTTGCAAGTAACGAGTTCAAGGGGATTGACAACCCTCTTGCCCGCGTTGGGTGCAAGTGTTTGGTTTGTGTGTGTAGGTGTTGATGACGAGAGTTTGCCTTGATTCTCCTACTGGTCGATAACCTTGGTTCTCACTGAGGGAAATAATTATCGCTACTATATTGCTTCACCCTTCCTCTTCGAGGAAAAACCCAACGCAGGTCACAAGTAGAAGGACTCTCTTCCAGAAATTTTCTTATGAAATTTGTCATGAAAGTTCACCTCACCCTAGCTAAACCTGGATCACATCACATCCAAGACCAAACCAAGTCAATTCCTAGGCAATAGGAAATTGAAGCCCTAGCTCTGACTGCCACAAAGGAACCTCACTTTATTTGTTGAGCTAGATCACCCCAATTATTTGAGAAGACTTTCCACTCCATATGGATCCAAGGAGTGACCAAGTATTGCTAAGGTCAATGCAATATTCTTCTCACACAAATAATTTAAGTTTGTGTCACTTGGGGAAATAAATCCAAGATATACTTAGGCACATCAACAATTGATGCAATTAATTGGATATTATCTCTAAGCCTATTGTAAGCTCTCATAAAAAATATTGGCCCAATTGGATAAAGGCAAAGTCTTTATTTAATTGACAAAACCAATATGCCCTAGAATGCTGTTGTGAAGGAACTACCATTTTTGTAGCTCTAAAAATTATCAAACAAGTTGGGCAGCATCTAGTGACAGCAATTGACCAAATTATATCACAAGTTTGGTCATTCACGACCACAGTAAACCCCAACACAAGTTTGTAGTTTCTGACCTAATTTTTGAGTTCCAAAGGAAGTGCAAGCTAGAAGGATCATAAGGAGCCGGAATTTGTTGGAGATGATCACCATTGGATAAGAAGTATACCAGACATGGAGTCCTAGCTTGACACAAAGTGAATTCCCCAAGAACCAGCACAAACACCTTGTTGTCAGTATGGATTTGAAGAAGAAGAGCAGCAATGGTTAAGCCTGGAGTACAACCAAGCCAACACACACTCTCACCCAACCTCCCCTCACCCCATAGACAACATTGGGCTGCCAGGAGGCAACTGGCAATGGCAATGCCAATGGTGACCACCTCAAAAAAGCGCCAAATGGTTACACTACCGTGCACTCGTGAAACACCTGAGCCCCCACCGTGCCTTGGCCACGTCCGCCATGTCGAGCGCGCAGCCCAGCCCCCACCCACCTTCAAGAAGACCAGCAGGTCTCCGGCCGCGCCAGCCGACATCGTCGGAGCCCCCATATCACAGCCACGCCAGTCGCTTGGCTGGCTGTGCCGACCTGAGGCCCCATAGAACCTAGTCTCCGGACCCCTACCTTGCATAGCCCGTAGGCCGGCGTAGGCTAGCCGTCCGTCAACGCGGAGTGCGGCGGAAGCAGGGTCCCACCCTCTCGCCCGCCTATAAATAGAGCCCCGAGCCACATTAGAAGCTCACACCTCATTCACCTCTCTCTGGATCTCAAGCATGCCCTCGACATCACCGAAATTTCGGTCAGACCTCACCCACTGCTCCGCGCACAACCACTGCATCCGGCCCTCCCCCGTCTCCACCGAGCCCACCACTAGAATCCCCACTCTCTGGCGACCCTACCCGACCCACCACCCTACCCAATCACTCGCTGGAGAGCCCCAATCGACCAAGGTCACCACCCACTTCGTCAACCCGTCGCCGTGTCTCCAGCCATCTCTGGTGCCCGCGCTGCCCACCAATGGACGCGGTGCATGCCGGCGACCCCGTACGATCGTTCGCCCGCCCTAAGAGACTACCCGGACCGCGGCTGCTGTTGGGGAGAGGAGGAGAAGAGAAATAAGGAGGGGGGGGGGAGAGAGAGAGGCCTGAATGATGGGCTCCGACCCCACCAGTCAGTGAGAGCACGGTGTTGTCTACTACACAACTTTATTCTTGTAGACTCTGTTGGGCCTCCAAGCACGAAGTTTTGTAGGACAGTAGCAAATTTCCCTTAAGTGGATGACCTAAGGTTTATCACTCCGCAGGAGGTGCAGGGTGAAGGTGGTCTCTCTCAAACAACACTGTAATTAAATACAAGCAATCTCTTGTGTCCCCAACACACCCAATACAATGGAAGATTGTATAGGTGCACTAGTTCGGCGAGGAGATTGTGATACAAGTGTAATATGGATAGTAGACATAGGTTTTTACAATCTGAATAAATAAAAACAGCAAGGTATCAAGTGACAAAAGTGAGCGCAAATGGTATTGCAATGCTTAGAAACAAGGCCTAGGGTTCATATTTTCACTAGTGCAATCTCTCAACAGTGCTAACATAATTGAATCATATAACCATCCCTCAACATGCACAAAGAATCACTCTAAAGTTCTTATTAATAGCGGAGAACATAATATGAAATTGTTGTAGGTAGCAAAACCACCTCAAAGTTATATTTTCCGATCCATCTCTTGAGCCATCCCTATAAGTTTCACAAACAGCCATAGAGTTCGTACTAGAATAACACCATATGGTATGCATCAATCAACTCTAATGTCACCTAGATAATCCAAAGTCACCACAAGTATCCGTGAGTCAATTACTCAACATGCATCAAACAATTTCAGATTCATAATATTCAATCCAACACAAAGAACTTCAAAGAGTACCCCAAAGTTTCTATATGATAAAGTAGGATGAAAACGTGTATCAACCTATGTGCCTAGATTACCCTATTATCACCTCAGGAATCCGCAAGTTGATTACCAAAACATACATCAAGTGACACAATAGGATACCCCATTGTCACCACGGGTATTCACATGCAAGACATACACCAAGTGTTCTCAAAACCAAAATAGTCAATCCTATAATAACAAAACCTCAAAGGGAAAGACTCAATTCATCACAATGAGATAGAGAGGGAGGAACAACATAAGATCCAACTATATTAACAAAGCTCATGGTATATCAAGATCATGCCTAATCAAGAACACGAGAGAGAGAGAGAGAGAGAGAGAGAGAGAGAGAGAGAGATCGAACACATAGCTACTGGTACATACCCTTAGCCCCGAGGGTGAGCTACTCCCTCCTCGCCATGGAGACCGTCGGGATGATGAAGATGGCCTTCGGTGATGATTTCCCCCTCTGACAGGACGCCGGAAAAGGGCTTTGGATGAGATCTCTTCGGAACAAAGGCCTATGGTAGCGACGCGGAAGTTTTTGGTTTTTTCTGGAGGTTTCCCTATTTATAAGAATTTTTGTCATTGGTTTCACGTCAAGGGGAACCCCGAGGGACCCACGAGCTCAGCCCATGCTACTTGTGAGTTGCATTGGGATTTTCCCCGAAGAGGAGAGGAGATGCAGTACAGTTGAGATAAGTATTTCCCTAAGTGAGAACCAAGGTTATCGAACCAATAGGAGAACCAAGAAAATTCCTTTCAACAACACCTTCACATGCAAAACCAAACACTTTCACCCAACGCGGGCAAGAGGGTTGTCAAGCCCCTTGAACTCGTTACTTGCAAGGACTAAATCTTGATAGAATAGATATTGTAAAAGAAAAATAAAATAAAAGTAAATAATATGCAGCAAAGTTATATAGGAGTTTTTGTATTTATGTTTAAGTAGACCCGGGGGCCATTGTGTTCGTTAGAGGCTTCTCTCTTGAAAATAGCATATGGTGGGTAGACAAATTACTGTTGGACAATTGTCAGAATTGCGCATAGTTATGACATGTTATTCATGACAATGATCATGTATGTAGGCATCACGTCCATAAACAAGTAGACCAAAATGATTCTGCATCTACTACTATTACTCCACTTCGAGAACGCTTCTATGCTTGCCTCTCTAGGTATTAAGTTTATAACAAACAGAGTAATGCTTGGAGCAAGGTGACATGATTTAGACAAAATAAGACAAGCAATATGTTCAGATCCTGTCGTTTTATTCTTAGTGGAAACAATAAAAATATGTGTCTTGTCCCTTTCTGTCACGAGGATGTAGAGCACCGCAAGATTGA
Organism: Elymus sibiricus; assembly: GCA_039707655.1. Taxonomy (NCBI): domain Eukaryota; kingdom Viridiplantae; phylum Streptophyta; class Magnoliopsida; order Poales; family Poaceae; genus Elymus; species Elymus sibiricus. Next base: position 209,673,530 of record CM077663.1, read on the forward strand.
ATCCACTACAACGCACCACTCCCACTGAATATATATCAATCTAGTTGGCCAAACCAAACCAGTAGATTGGAGAGAAGTACGAAGCTGTAATATCATGCATATTATAATTCAGAGGAGACTCAGTTACTTTAAAACGAATGATCTAGTCATAAACCCACAATTCATCGGATCCCAACAAACACACCGCAAAAGAAGATTACATCAGATAGATCACCGCGGGAATTGCGGTGAACTTTGTATTGAAGATCAAAGAGAGAGAAGAAGCCATCCAGGTACTAGTTATGGACCCGTAGGTCTGCGATGGACTACTCACGCATCATCATGGAGGCAGCAAGGTTGATGTAGATGGCCTCCGTGGTCGATTCCTTCTCCGGCAGAGTACCAAAAAAGGTCTCCAGATGGCCTCCCATTAGAACAGAGGCTTGCGGTAGCGAAAAAACTGTTTTGGGTGGCTCTATATTGGTTTCCTAATTTTAGAGAATTTATGGAGGTGGAATTAGGCCAGACGGAGCCACTAGGGGCCCACAAAGCATCAGGGCGCACATACCCCCTAGGCGCGCCCTCTTGCATTGCTGTTTCCTCGTGTGGTTTATGGACTCCTCCTGGAGCTCCCAGGGTCTCTTTTGTACAGAAAAAAATCGTCAAAATTTTTCATAGCGTTTGTGCTTCGTTTGATATGGATTTCCTGGAAAACCAAAAACAGGCAAAAAACAGCAACTGGCACTTGGCACTGGGTTAATAGGTTAGTTCCCAAAAATGATATAAAATAGCATATAATTGCATATAAAGTATCCTAGATTAATAATATAATAGCATGGAACAATCAAAAATTACAGATACGTCAGAGACGTATCAGCATCCCCAAGCTTAATTCCTACTCGTCCTCGAGTAGGTAAATGATAAAAACAGAATTTTCTATGTGACATGCTACCCAACATGTAATCTCTTTTAAGTATGATCATTGAGAAACGATGAATTAATTGATATCAACATAATAATATCCATAAGAATAAATAAGATAATCATTACTTTTCAAAATATACGATCCCTAAAGAATGCTATTCGCTACGTATTTTATCATATTAAGCATGGCATGACTCCGTATTCACCGTACAAGTATAAATCATGAGCACCCCGGTTTCAAACCAGGCAACTGGATTGTACTTCTAACACGCTTAAGCATTTTAAGTTTCATGCAATACATGTGCGTGAAACATGGATATCCATCAATCGATATCAATGCGAGGAGTAGGGATTGCCATGCAACGGATGCACTAGAGCTATAAGTGTATGAAAGTTCAACGAAAGGTAAGTGGGAGTGCATCCAACTTGCTTGCTCATGAAGACCTCGGGCATTTGAGGAAGCCATCATCGGAATATACAAGCCAAGTTCTATAATGTAAAAATTCACCAGCATATGAAAATGACAACTTAGGAGACTCTCTATATGAAGAACATGGTGCCGCTTTGAGGCACAAGTGTGGTAAAGGGATAGTAACACTGTCCCTTCTCTCTTTTCTCTCATTTATTTTTCTTTTTTTTCCATTTTATTTTTTCCTTTTTTCTTATTTTTTGTGGTGGCCTCATTTGGCCTCCCCCATTTTTTATTTTTCGTCCAGAGTCTCATCTAGACTTGTGGGGGAATCATCGTCTCCATCATCCTTTCCTCACTAGGACAGTGCTCTAATAATGATGATCATCACACTTTTATTTACTTACAACTCAATATTACAACTCAACATGAAACATAAAACAATATGAGTCTATATGAATGCCTCTGGCAGTGTACCAGGATGTGCAATGATCTAGCGTAACATGTAGAAAATGATGAATGGTGGCTTTGCCACAAACACTATGTCACCTATATGATCATGCAAAGCAATATGATGATGAACACACAAGTCATGTGATGGAACGGTGGAGGTTGCATGGCAATATATCTCGGAATAGCGATGGAAATGCCATGATAGGTAGTTATGGTGGCTATTTTGAGGAAGATATAAGGAGGCTTATGTGTGATAGAGCATATCATAGCACAGGGTTAGGATGCATCGGTGAAGGTTGCACCGACTCTCGAGGTGAGAATGGGCAATGCACGGTACCGAAGAGGCTAGCAATTACAGAAAGGTGAGAGTGCGTATATCCATGGATTCACATTAGTCATAAAAAACTCACATACTTATTGTAAAGCCTTATTAGCACTCTCGAAGCAAAGTACTACCGCATATCCCTAGGGAGGAGGTTAGTAGGAATTAACCATCGTGCGCCCCCGATTCAAACAAAACGATAGGATTTCATTTCAGACATAAAAATGCTCACACATCATCACCATGCGACGTGTAATACTTAGATGAATAGAAAATAACAAGCTTTAAGTACCAATATTTCTACTAACCAACAATCATGTACTCATGCCCTTTCATATTACTACATCAATATAATCAACTCATGTTTCTTCTTTAGTGAGCTACATGAAAGTTTTTATTATATCCCCCTCGAATACCTATCCTTGTTGGACTAGTCTTATAACTAGTGCCATTTACCATTCCTATTTCTTATTATACTATCGAAAATATTTAAGTGAAGCATGATAGTTATATTATTTCTACAAAATCTAAACGAGGCTGTGCTCTAAAAGATGTAAGTGAAGCACTAGAGCAACTACCTAGCTCAAAAGATATAAGTGAAGCATATAGAGTATTCTAACAAATTATGATAACCGCGTGTCTCTCTCAAATATATGTGTCCAGCAAATAATGACTGTGTCAAACTAAAAGAAAAACAAAATATAACACATGACGCTCCAAGCAAAACACATATCATGTGATGAATAAAAATATAGCTCCAAGTGACATACCGATAGATTGGACACGAAAGAGGGGATGCCTTCTGGGGCATCCCCAAGCTTAGACGCTTGGGTCTTCCTTAAATATTACCTTGGGATGCCTTGGGCATCCCCAAGCTTAGGGTCTTGTCGCTCCTTATTCCTTCATCCATCGTTCTCTCACCCCAAAACTTGAAAACTTCAGCACACAAAACTCAACAAAACCTCATGAGATCCGTTTTTATAATAGACATATCAAGTACTTCAGGTACTATTATAAATTGATTAATATTTAATTATTTCATAATAGGTACTGTATTCTAACTTCTCCATGGCTTATACCCCCCGATACAATCCATAACATCATCAAAACAAGCAAACTATGCAAGCAAAAACAGAATCTGTCTAAAACATAACAATTTGTAAAGATTTGTAGCAAAACAATACTTTTGTAACTCCAACAATTCTGAAACATGTGAACAACCTGGGAAATTTTTATAACAATATTGTGTAAAGAATTCAGATCAAAAATACATTTCAGTAAAATCAGAGAAATTCTTCACCGGATGCAAAAGTTTCTGTTTTTGCACCGTATCAATTCTACTATCTTCCAAATCATCCCAAAGGCTTTACTTGGCACAAACACTAATTTAAACATAAAAACACAATAATTATAGTAGAAATAATCATGTCAACACAGCAAAAACAGAATGTAGAACAATAATTTAAAGATAACTATTGGGTTGCCTCCCAACAAGCGCTATTGTTCTATGCCCCTAGCTAGGCATAATGCATAGTATCATGGATTATAATAATCATAAGAACGATCCATATTACTAAAATCATATTCCCTTCTTTTAGCAACAATTTTTCCAATAGGTAAGGAAAACTAATTGAAGCAACTAAACTTCACAGCGCAAGGATCCATGAGATCCATTTCCGGAGGAGGAGGAGGCTCCTCTTTAGGCTTTTCATAAGTAATAGCCAACTCTTCATTGTATATGTTCCGATAAATACATTTCCCTAATTATCTCACAAGTACAATATACAATCCAAGATTTGGTATGACAAATTGATCAATGTTTTCGGAAATTTTATCAACTAAAACATTAGGTGGAACCTTTTTCCTAAGATTCTCCTCATAAGCAGCATAATCCGTTGATCTTAATTTCCTTATTTATTCCAAATCATAAAGAATTCCCTCTATTGGTAGGCACTCACCATTAACCCTATAATGAGCAAATATTTCTCTAGCCTCTTGCATAATGTGATTGAATTCATGAATGAGAAATATTGTAGCTAAACTTTTAGTAGAAGCAACCTGGATATTAGAGAATTCTAGAAACAACCATTGTATGCAAGGATGCATGTGCATGAATTGTCTCTCCAATTCAACTATAAGCAAAGATATAGCATCCGCATAACTAGTAGTTCTATAAATAATTGATCGTCCTATCAATGGTAACGAGCCAGCACGAGTGAAAAAAATCATGAATCAAAACTTTCCCAATAATATTACCACTACCTATGCGGAATTTCTTTGTTTGCATAATAGTAGGTTCCTCTTTAGAAGGATCATCATCAGCAAGATTATCAAGTTTTTCTTTGGCAACTTCATCAAAGTTTGTTTTAGTACTCTCATTATGTGGTGAATTTGGATGATCAAATGCTTTCGCACTAGTAGCGGAGGCATCACTAATTTCTTTAAACTCAGACATGATAGAAACTTCAAACAAGCAAGCAAGCGAGTAAACTAACAAGTAAACTAGATAACTAAGCAAACATAAATATTTGTATTTTTTATTTTTATATAAAGTAAAATATAACAACAAATAAAAAGTAGAACAAGTGAAAGATAATTTATGTGTAGGGACCTGACAAGAATTTGATGATGTCTCCTCGGCAACTGCGCCAAAAATTCTTCCTGCAACTTGTGAGCTGCGTTGTGATTTTCCTCGAAGAGGAGAGGAGATGCAGTACCGTAGAGATAAGTATTTCCCTCGGTGAGGATGAAGGTTATCGAACCAATAGGAGAACCAAGAAAATTCCTTTCAACGACACCTACACACACAAAACCAAACACTTGCACCCAACACGTGCAAGAGGGTTGTGGTAATATAGGAGTTTTTGCATTTATCTTTAAGTGTACCCCGGGCCCATAGTATTCGCTAGAGGCTTCTATCTTGAAAATATCATACGGTGCTAGACAAATTACTGTTTGACAATTGACACAATTGCGCATAGTTATTGATGAGGTCGTCTACCATGGGTAGGGTCACAAGGCTGACTTCTTGGCCCACCTAGGGACCCTCGTCGGCATTGAAGCTCCAGAGGTTGAAGTGCACTCGGTCAGACCTGAAGAGTCACTCGGACGGGCCTGAAGATGCACTCGGATGGCCACGGCCACACTCGGTCAACAAGAACTCAACAGTCCAGGAGACGTAGCGTTGAGTAATATGAAGAGACGTCCTCTAGGGTTGATCAATGGTGCGTTACCAGTAACGCTCTAGTTAAAGCGGCAGTTCCTGTAGCGTAGCTTTAACTAGCATTTATTACGGCGCTCGGCTGGTGGTGGCGCAATCTATATAAGCCACCACCAGACGCCGTATCAAGGTTTCGACACTTGGATTCTCATACGCCCACATAAGCAAAACAAACCAGCCCCCGGCCTCGAGACGTAGGGCTTTTACCACTTCCGAGTGGGGCCTGAACTCGTACACATCCGAGTGAAACATCTGAGCCGTAGCTAGACTTCGCCCCTCCATTCGTACCCCAGTACTATTGTCAGGGTCATTCCCACGACAGTTGGCGCCCACCATGGGGCTGCGCATCTAGCAAATTTTGGCGCAGGTGCAATTTCCATTCTCCCGTTCATCATGAGCGCTTTCGGCGGTGAGATCTTCTTCGGGTCCCTCAGCTTCACCGTCGACGATTCGGTGTGGCTGCAGGAGGCACCGCTGGACGCTGAGGCATTGCCCGCCCGCGGCGCAGTGCACTTTAGCGCAACGACGTTCGGAGTTCTCCTCCGACAACCATCTTCACCCTATCGGCCTGCTTCACCGACTCGTCTTGCGGCTTCTCGCCGATGCTCCGGGCACTCTCGGCTGCAGCGCTGGATCAAGCATGCTGTAGCGGCCCAGGCCGCGGGACAGCAAGTGGCAGCACTCGAGGCGGACGAGTCTGTCCACTGCCTTTCTCATCTTCGGATGATGACTCCTCCGATGCAGCTGGTTTCGAGAGCAGCGGCGAAGTGGCGGAGGTCTTGATGGCCGGCCCGGCACGAGACGCTGCCCCGCCGGGGCATTCGGCGGGAGACGCCCGCGATCGGGACGGCGACCGCCACAACGCCAGCTCCGACGGCTATGTTCCTCGACCCCTCACATGGGAGCAGCGGGAGTAGATCCAGCGCAGGAACGATCAAGTCCTCCAAACGCCTATAGCAGGGAACACCCCCGAAGAGATAGCCCTGGACGCCGCTCGTCAAGCCACTCTGGCTGAGTGCGAGCGTCTCGAGCAGCTGCAGCACTCACTCGATGAGCGCGCGGCAAGGGAGCTTCCCAGTTCCAGCCGTAGCCGCCGCCAGTTGATGTTCACGAAGGATCACCCCTACACCATCCCAACGATGCGTACACCTTTGATGAACCTGGCCGCGGCCACTCGGATCGTAGATTCGATCCAGTCGTCGAATTCGGTGGTAGGTGAGGGCACTCGGCAAATCCAGGCTTTGCTGAAGACCGCCCTGCAACAGAACTCCGAGGTATCACAATCTCATCGTCGGATTCATAATGAATCCACTCGGGCAGATATTGTGCAGTCGGCTCACAGTCCGCTCGCACCGAGGAAAGACCCGCAGACTCCTCCTCATCCGAGAGGCCCGTACGGAGGACGTGGACGCGACGACCGTGACTTCAGTCGGACTCCCCCTCCGAGGGGCGTTCCGCGTGGCCAATGTCCATATGACGGAGGCTACCCACTCGGGAGAAACCGCGAGCGGAGTCCAGTTCGGCACAGGGGCTATGACGCCCGATCTGACATCACTCAGCGAGTGGTTGATCGGAACAGATATGACAGAGACTGGGCGAGCGGCTGGGGCGTTACCGGCCTTGGGTGTTTCAGCAGATACATCTGAGAGGCCGAAATACCCCCCAACTACCGACTGGCAACCGGAATTGGAAAGTTCAATGGCGAGTCCAAGCCAGAGACTTGGTTCGAAGATTATTGAGTCGCTGTCTAGATCGGCGGCGGCGATGATTTCGTCGCCATGAAACACCTTCCTCTCATGTTGGAAGGGTCCGCACGGGCATGGCTGAACCAGTTGCTCGCCAACTGCATTTATTGTTGGGATGACTTGGCCCGAGTGTTCATCAAAACATTCGAAGACACCTACAAGCGTCCGGGTGGATTGACGCAACTCCAGCACTGCGTTCAGAAGAACAATGAAACTCTCTGAGAGTACATTCAGCGCTGGACCACGTTGCATAACACCGTGGAAAATGTCACCGAGCATTAGGCCGTGTGCGCCTTCAAGGCAGGCACTCGGTATCGGGAGTTAGTCTTGAAGTTCGGTCAGTCTGGGGATTTATCCCTCAGTCGGGCCATGGAGATTGCAAACAAGTACGCCAATGGTGAGGAAGAAGACCGCCTCCGTAGCGGCAAGGTGAGAGCCGGCGACACCCCTCAATCGGGAGGCAACACCAGGAAAAATCAGAAACGGAAGGCAGACGCCTCCGGCAAAGCCGAGGTCGCAGCTGTCCAAGGGCAAGGGCAAGGCAAGCCAAAGCCCAAGAACAAGAAGAAAGAATGGATTCCCAAGAAGAAGTCCGAGTACAAATCCGACATTCTCGATCAACCGTGTCAAATTCACACCAAGACGGATGAAGAAGGCAATGTTGTGCTCCCGAGGCATACCACTCGGGAATGTCGCCTGCTCAAGTAGGAGATGGGCACTGAGCCCTCGAGTGAGAAGGTTGATGTCGAGGATGAGGAAGATACTTCCGAGTATACGAAAATTGACAAGGTTATCAACGTAATTTTCGCTGACGTTGAAAGTAAGAGGCAGCTGAAGGTTATCAATCGGGAGGTCAATATGGCAGTTCTGACTGCTCCCAAGTATCTCAACTGGACGAAGACGCCCGTCACCTTCGACCAGTCCGACCAACCACTTCACATTGCCACCCCCGGGAGGCAAGCGTTGGTCGTTGATCCAGCAGTGGGCGGTGTCCGTCTGCGCAAGGTCTTAATGGACGAAGGCAGCGGGCTTAATATCATATATGCCGACACGCTCAAGGCTATGGGCATCCCGATGTCCCGATTGAGCAAGAGCAACATGCATTTCCATGGGATCGTCCCTGGAAAGAAGGCATAATCACTCGGGCAGATCGCTCTGGACGTAGTATTCGACGGCGAGAAGAATTTCCGAAAGGAAAAGCTAACCTTTGAGGTGGTTGACTTCCGCAGTGCTTACCACGCCATCCTGGGTAGGCCCACCTACGCACGTTTCACGGCCAGACCATGTTACGTGTATCTTAAGCTCAAGATGCCAGGGCCCAAGGGTGTGATTACAGTCACTGGCGATCGGAAGGTCGCCGAAGAGTGTCTTCAGCAGGGCACGGAGATAGCCAATGAACAAGTACTTGCAGTCGAGCTTGAAGGGTACAAGAAGCAAGTGGATATGGCTGATCTGCTCAGGTCGAAGCGGCTGGCTTCAGAATCAGCTTTCCAGTCAGCTGGCGAGACTAAGCAAGTTCATGTCCATCCGAATGACCTGAGTGCGGCTTCGACGAACATCTCCACTTCACTCAGAGATAAATAGGAAGCCGAGCTCATCCAGTTCCTCCGTGAGAACTGGGACATCTTCGCATAGAAGCCGTCTGACATGCCTGGTGTTCCCAGGGGACTGGCTGAGCACCGACTCCGAACCGATCCCAAGGCCAAGCCAGTCAAGGAGTACTTGCGCCGATCCTCCGTCGAGAAGCGCAAGGCGATTGGTCAAGAGATAGCTCGGCTCCTCGCCGCCGAGTTCATTCGCAAAATTTACCACTCCGAGTGGCTCGCGAATGTTGTCTTGGTACCGAAGAAGGACAAGTCACTCCATATGTGTATTGACTTCAAACGTCTCAATCGGGCCTGCCCGAAGGATCATTTTCCTTTACCTCGGATTGATCAGATAGTAGACTCTACGGCCGGATGCGAACGTCTGTCGTTCCTGGATGCGTACTCCGGGTACCACCAGATCCGAATGTATGGTCCTGATGAAATAAAAACAACCTTCATCACCCCATTCGGGTGTTTTTGCTACGTCACGATGCCATTCGGCTTGAAGAATGCCGGAGCCACTTTTCCGCGCATGATACAGAAATGCTTGCAAAAGCAAATTAGTCGGAACGTGGAGGCCTATCTGTACGATATCGTAGTCAAGTCTAGGAAAGGTTCCGACCTCCTGACTGACCTCGCCGAAATCTTCACAAAACTGCGGTGCTTTGGGATAAAGCTGAATCCAGCTAAGTGCACATTCGGAGTGCGAGCAGGAAAGTTACTCGGTTTCCTCATTTCCGAACGAGGGATTGATGCCAATCCGGACAAAATCGGCACCATAGTCCGAATGAAGCAACCCGAGCATTTACACGATGTACAAAGGTTGACAGGATGTCTTGCGGCCCTGAGCCGATTCATTTCAAGACTCGGAGAGAAGGCACTTCCTCTCTACCGATTGATGAAGAAGTCCGACAAATTCTAGTGGACCAATGAAGCGCAAGCCGCATTCGCAGAACTCAAGGCATTGCTTTCCACCCAGCCGGTGTTAGCTGCTTCGGGCAGCCAGGAACCTCTACTCCTGTACATTGCGGCGACCAGCCAGGTGGTGAGCACAGTCCTCGCGGTAGAATGCGAAGAGCTAGGAAAAACATTCAAAGTTCAAAGACCCGTATATTACATCTCAGAAGTGCTAACCCCTTCCAAGCAAAGGTACCCGCACTACCAGAAGTTGGTCTATGGTATTTACCTGACTGCCAAAAAAGTGGTTCATTACTTCCAAGATCACTCGGTCACGGTCGTCAGCAGCGCTCCCTTGTCAGAGATCCTGCATAACAGGGACGCCGGCGGCCGAGTGGCAAAGTGGGCAATCGAGCTCCTTCCACTGGAGATTAAGTTTGAAGCTAAGAAAGCAATCAAGTCCCAGGCATTGGTTGACTTTATGGCCGAGTGGATCGAGCAGGAGCAACCAATTCCGAGTGTTCCCGAACACTGGACAATGTTCTTCGATGGATCCATGATGCTCAATGGCTCGGGGGCTAGTGTGGTTCTTGTCTCTCCCAAAGGAGACCGGCTGACTATGTTCTCCAAATCCATTTCGACTCGTCAAACAATGAGGCCGAATATGAAGCCCTCCTGTACGGGCTCCGCATGGCCATATCACTCGACATCCGTCGTTTGATGGTCTTCGGCGACTCGGACCTCATTGTCAACCAAGTGATGAAGGAGTGGGACATTCGGAGTCCAGCAATGACCGGATATTGCAACGCGGTCAGGAAGCTGGAGAAGAATTTTGAAGGCCTAGAACTATATCACCTTCCTCGCGCGAAGAATCAAGCAGCAGACGACCTGGCAAAGATCGGTTCCACTCGGCGAGTGGTCCCGAAAGACATATTCCTTGAACATCTGCACGCTCCAACAATCGCAGAAGATCCTTTCACAGAGGAGCCCCCGCAAGCAGTCGGTCCATCTGATCCGACTGAGGTTGAAGTTCCAGCTATAGTGGATCTGGTCCACGAAATGCTGGTAATCACTCCCGAGTGGACTCAACCTTATTTGGCATATTTGCTCAGACAAGAATTACCCGAAGACGAAGAAGAAGCCCGTCGGATCGTCCGTCGATCCAAGTCATTCGAAGTCATGGGCGACCAGTTGTACAAGAAAAGCACTACAGGAGTCACCCAATAATGCATCTCCCCAGAGGAAGGGCTGCAAATCTTACATGAGATCCACTCGGGAACTTGTGGCCACCATGTGTCCTCTCGGACTTTGGTCGCTAAAACTTTCCGAGCAGGTTTTTATTGGCCCCGAGCCAATGAAGCAGCAAGGGACCTGGTAGACCTCTGTGTCGGGTGTCAGTTCTACAAGAATAAGTCCCACAAGCCAGCGTCCGCGCTCAAGACGATCCCGATCACTTGGCCGTTTGCAGTATGGGGCCTTGATATGGTCGGTCCCTTACAGACTGGGTCAAGTGGATTCACACATCTGCTGGTCGCGGTTGACAAATTCACCAAGTGGGTCGAAGCGAAGCCCATCAAGAGTTTGGATGCAGGTACTGCCGTTAGTTTCATTCGGCAAATCATCTTCAGGTTTGGAGTACCGCATGATATCATCACAGATAATGGTAAGAACTTCGACTCAGAAGAGTTTCGTGAATTCTGTTTCTCTCAAGGCACTCGGGTTAATTACGCCTTAGTGGCTCACCCGCAGTCGAATGGACAGGCAGAGCGTGCAAACGGAATGATTCTGCAAGGTCTAAAGTCCCGAGTGATGAGAGACCTGAAGTACACTGCTGGAGCTTGGGTCGAAGAATTACCTTCTGTCTTATGGGGCATTCGGACAACCCCAAACCGCTCTATGAAGCGCACGCCTTTCTTCATGGTGTACGGGTCAGAGGCGGTGTTACCGAGTGATCTTCAACACAATTCCCCCCGAGTGGAACTATATGATGAAGCTGAAGCCGAAGCCACTCGGCAAGACGGCCTCGGGCTTTTGGAGGAAGAGAGAGAGAGCTTGCCCTCATCATATCGATGCTCTATAAGCAGGATCTGAGGCGTTACCATGACAGACATGTCCAGGGCCGAGCCTCTCGGGAAGGAGACCTTGTTCTCCGACTGGATCAGCAGAAACCTCACAAGCTAGCGCCTCCGTGGCAGGGGCCGTATACAATCTCCAAAGTCTTGCATAATGGAGCCTACCGGCTTTACAATATTGAAGATGGAGTAGAAGAACCTCGGACTTGGAACGCGGACCTACTTCGCAAGTTCTACACCTAGAACATAACTACTTTAGCTTGTCATTCGAGTAATGAATCCGAGTGATCTCGATGAATAAAGTTTTATTTCAATATATCTTGTTGAAATTTCACTGCCACCCCCTATGGGTGTAAAACACACTTAGCCGCAAACCTGATTTTGCCTAAGTACAAACTACTCCGAGTGAGGGTCTTGCCCGCACTCGGGGGCTTAGCCGCGGCTCCGCGTCGCCTAAGTCAGAGAACCTTTCTAGTGGGACATCCTCCACACTCGGTTGTCAAGATGAACAGGACCATCATTTTTCGTCTAAGGACAAACTACTCCGAGTGAGGGTCTTGCCCGCACTCGGGGGCTTAGCCGCGGCTCCGCGTCGCCTAAGTTAGAGAACCTTTCGAGTGGGACATCCTCCACACTCGGTTGTCAAGATGAACAGGACCATCATTGTTCGTCTAAGGACAAACTACTCCGAGTGAGGGTCTTGCCCGCACTCGGGGGCTTAGCCGTGGCTCCGCGTTGCCTAAGTTAGAAAACCTTTCGAGTGGGACATCCTCCACACTCGGTTGTCAAGATGAACAGGACCATCATTGTTCGTCTAAGGACAAACTACTCCGAGTGAGGGTCTTGCCCGCACTCGGGGGGCTTAGCCACGGCTCCGCGTCGCCTAAGTTAGAAAACCTTTCGAGTGGGACATCCTCCACACTCGGTTGTCAAGATGAACATGACCATCATTGTTCGTCTAAGGACAAACTACTCCGAGTGAGGGTCTTGCCCGCACTCGGGGGCTTAGCCACGACTCCGCGTCGCCTAAGTAAAAAACCTTTCGAGTGGGACGTCGTCCGCACTCGGTTGTCAAGATGAACAGGACCATCATTGATCGTCTGAAGACAAACTACTCCGAGTGGGGGTCTCGCCCACACTCGGGGGCTTAGGCACGGCTCCGCGTCGCCTAAGTTAGAAAACCTTTCGAGTGGGACATCCTCCACACTCGGTTGTCAAGATGAACAGGACCATCATTGTTCGTCTGAAGACAAACTACTCCGAGTGGGGGTCTCGCCCACGCTCGGGGACTTAGCCGCGACCTTGCGTCGCCTAAGTTAAAATTCATGCCAAGTGCGAATATTGTACACACTCGAAACCCCATGTGCGATCCTGCAATCGCTCGAGTATAAAACACTCAAAAGATCAAAGATCAAGTTAAGATAAGGCAGATGAGAACTGCATCGTTCAAAGCAGAAGTACGGACGATAGGAGCCTCAGGCTCATTAAAAGTCTTACAGATACTACTCGGCATTCTAAGGCAAATGTTTAAGAAGTTTTTAACCCGACGATCACTCGGGGATAGGCACTGCTTTGACGAACGTGTCCAGGTCAAGGCTCTCTGCAATCCGGGTGGCCACCTCCATGAACATCTCCATGAAGTCTTGAATTCTGGCGTGCTTCCGATTGGCGACTTCCAAGGACTTCAGTTTCTTCTCATCCACTCCCTTGCAGTGGACCTGAACTAGTGAGGGAGCAATGTCAGCTCCGGCTCGGGCCGCTGATTTCTTCCAGATCTTCACTCGGTGCGGGACATCTCTCACTCGGTTAAGAATGGATTCCAGGTCCTTGGAGGGTTCTTCATCGGAGAAGAGTTCCTTTTTGATGTCCACGATGCCAGTACGGAGCCTCTTGATGAACGAAACCGATTCGTCGACGCGTTCTTCCAGACGGAGAAAGGCCAAGGCAACACTGTCCTTGAGCAGTTCTCGGGATGGATCTTGCTCTTTCTCAATCTTGTCGGTCTCTTCACCAATATCGAAGCAGAATTCTGGGTTTAGTCAAATAAAAAAGGAATCAAAGTCAAGAAAATTTCATTCGGTTGTTTAGAAATACATATGGGTCATTTGGGAGAGTTTAACTTTGAGCTTTTCACTCACGGTGTCGCCTAACTCCTCGATGAATTGCTCCAGCTTAGCCTTCTTGGCAATGATATGTTCAAGTTTGGTCCTCCATTCGGCGAGTCCCTCCCTGGACTTCTTCACAGCGACCTCAAGGGTTTACTTCTCCTCTTCTAACTTCCCGACGGACTTCAGCTTCTCATCAGCCTCCTTGGCCTTCCGACTGGCCTCCTTCTGAGCTGCTGCCAGTTCTGTGTCCTTCTTCTCAAGGGCTGTCTTTACAGTCACTAAAGAAACAGAACTCTTCAGTCTCTCGACAAGCTTACGATTTTCTCCACGAAGATCTGACGAAGTAGACTCAGTCGGACAGGGAGAAAGAACAGAGACGGTAACAGTCGGTCAGGGAGAATAATACCTTCCAACGCATTCTTCTCTTGCTCCAATCGGGCGCTCTTGGCCTTCTCAGCGTCAAGGTCGAGACGCAAGGTCAACACCTCCTCCTTCAGAGCATTATAGTGGCTTCTGAGCTCACAAATGGACTACAAACGACAAATGGCAGAAAAATTATGATCAAGAAGACATATGATTCGTCAATCGGATACTATGTACAGATCATTTGGTCAGATTCCAAAACTCTAAGACTCCCGCCGACTGCTTCAGTCAATGGCAGTCTCGGGGACTACACCCAGTGGGTGCGCTCAGTGCGCCCCCACTGGAAAATTTAAATTCAAGTCAGGACACACATTTCTATGCTATTAGACTACCGCCGACTCCTTTAGTCGACGGCAGCCTCGGGGACTACACCCAGTGGGTGCGCTCAGCGCGCCCCCACTGGAAAGTCAACACCCAGTGGGTGTGCCCAGGTGCAAACCCACTCGGGTCTTAAACCATGGACAAATTGACCAAGATACCGAATGAGGAAGGTACTTACGAGAGTACTTACTCGGACATTCTTCTGCAGCGCCGCAGTCGCGTCGTACGCCGTCTTCAGTTTATCGCACATCAGCTCCAGCTGGATCAGTGCCTCTTTGCTCGCTCCCGTCTGGTCCTTTGGGACATGGTGTAGTGAGAAGATGGTGGTCTCACGAGGAGTCGGCATAAGAGTCGACGTGCCGGTTCCGAGTGCAACTCCAGCGCCCGAGCTGGTTCCCTGTGATGATGCCAAGGCACCAACAAGTGATGGCTCCTGTATTGCACCTTCTATGCTCGCAGTAGGATTTGGCAGATTAGCTTTGTCAACCACATCGAGGTCGATCACTTCATTCGGAGCTACAAAGTATACAAAAATCATTCGAAAATGAGCAGAAGCAAAATCGCAACATGTACAAGAAAAGTTTCGAAGTATACCCTTCGAAGATGCCGCGTCTGCTTCGGCTTGCTCCTTCTCCAGAGTTTGGGGGTCACGCGAAGTAGTTGAAGTATCAGCA
Organism: Elymus sibiricus; assembly: GCA_039707655.1. Lineage (NCBI taxonomy): Eukaryota > Viridiplantae > Streptophyta > Magnoliopsida > Poales > Poaceae > Elymus > Elymus sibiricus. Next base: position 209,688,663 of record CM077663.1, read on the forward strand.
CTACAAAGGAAACATTCGGATTGTTAAACTCACTCGGATAGATCTCGACAACGATTATCGAGTGAAAGTTCTTACGCCGAAGCAACCGGGATGGTCATCTTGATCCTCGGAATGGGCACGGCCTTCCATGGTTTTGTCGCAACAACTTTAGCTTGCTTCGCAACCTTCTCAGGCGATGAAGCCAGTTCTGCACGACCACGCTTTGATTGACGGGTCGAGGGAACATTGGCAGTTGGCTTGACAACATTCGACACCTTCGGGCTGCCGCCAGCAACCCCCGGGTCATGGCATGACTTGGAGCGGGATTCGGGCACGCGGCCTTCCGAGCGCGAGGAATCCACCTCGTAGCTCTCGTTTGAGTGTTCCTTGTCGTCATCGTCTTCGTCGTCACCACCTTCTTCCTCTTCTTCCACTCCAGTTGGGTCACCCGCGAGGTCTGTATCGCTCGCCACATCAATCGGACCTCGATTGACGACTGGAATTTCACTAATCAAGCCCATGAAAACCTGCTGAATGAAGAATAGATCAATCGAGCTGATATTCGGCAAGAACAACAATATCATTCGGATAACAGGTGGGACTCTGAAGTTACCTCATTCGGCGGTTTTTTTGCTGAGAGTGGAAGCACATGTCTGCTGCCCCTGGGGTTATCTCGCGCTAGAGTGACTACCTTAATCTTGGCTACAACCGTCTCCGCGTCAAGTTCTTCGGGGTGCGTCCGAGTGGTGTCGTCTGGTCCGGTATATCCCCACATGGGATGGACTCTAGCTTGCAATGGTTGGATTCTCCTCTGAAAGAAAACCTCGAGCAAGTCTAGTCCGTTGACGCCCTTCTGCACTAAGGCTACCAGAGTAATTACCAGGATGTCTACATCTACTTTCTCTTCTTTGGTTACAGTCAGTCGGGGGAGAGCCTGAATGCATTCCGACGTATACAGGGGGAGTCCCAGTTGATTTTCTCCGACTGGGATATCCTGGCAGTAGAACCAGTTCTCCTGCCAGCCCTTCACCGAGTCGGGAAAGTTGATCGCTGGGAAGCAGACCTTACCCAACAGCTGGATACCCAACCCCCCGCACAATTGGACCATGTTGGTATTATCCTCTGACCGAGTGGATTTCTTCACGGTCATCACCCGGCAAGTGAACAGGTGCTTAAACAGGCCCCAGTGAGGATGGCAGCCCAGAAAGTTCTCACATAAGGAAACGAAAGCAGCTAGGTACACCATGGCATTGGGTGGAATGTGGTGAAGCTGAACACCGAAGAAATCTAAGAAGCGACGGAAAAACGAAGGGGGCGGAAGGGAAAAACCTCGTTCGAGGTGAGTTACCAGGAGAACGCGCTCGTTCCCCCGTGGCGAAGGTTTGACTTCGCCCGCCTCCGGCAGCCGCCAGCTCCCTTGGGCCAGGAGACCCTTGTCCTCCATCTCGAGCAACCAGGCCTCAGTGACCCGCGACACCATCCAGTCGCCTTGAGTCCAACCCGCCGGCTTTCCGGCGCTCGAGGAAGAACCACCCGAGCCTTTCTTCACCCGCTCGGCCTTCGCGGTCGCCGCGCGGTTCATCTCCGGCGATTCTGGGCTCGGCTCGTGGCGGAGTTCTCTATGGAGTAGCTGGCGTCGGAGAAGTCGAAGGAAGGGAGGAGAAGTAAGATTTGTTCCCCCCCCCCCCCCCCGCACAGTGCCCTGGCTTTTTATAATAAAAATTGGACGGAATCTATGGCCGTGAATCTGCAAACGGAGGGAGATCCGCAGATCTACTGTTCAGGTTCTCTGAGACACATGGCGAAAATCGCGGCGCGGTTATCGAGGCGTCGTGCCCACTACCCCCAAATTCCGTAGAGTAACTGTTTCATCGCGCGTCCATGCGCGCTCTCCACGATTTCGAACGCGTGAATACCTCTTCATACCTTATAAGAGGAGAACTCCATGCTCCGGATCGCCTGACGATCCATTTATAAACCGAATGACCAGGCAATCTATATCGAGGCACCCGGGTGGAATAACTGAGCATTCAGATCGTTTCTCCAGAGAAACACTTCAATTACAGAGATAACATCGAATGTATGAATCAAGTCATTTGGTCAAGGAATGATAATCCTGAATCCGTCAAGATTTGGAGCCGGGTGAGAAATGATCCAGGTCATTTTTTGAAACACCTCCAAGGTGTCGTTGACATTCCTGAATGTCAATCACCCGACCATTCAAACCTCACGGATTCAGGGGCTACTGATGAGGTCGTCTACCATGGGTAGGGTCACAAGGCTGACTTCTTGGCCCACCTAGGGACCCTCATCGGCATTGAAGCTCCAGAGGTTGAAGTGCACTCGGTCAGACCTGAAGAGTCACTCGGACGCGCCTGAAGATGTACTCGGATGGCCACGGCCACACTCGATCAACAAGAACTCAACAGTCCAGGAGACGTAGCGTTGAGTAATATGAAGAGACGTCCTCTGGGGTTGATCAATGGTGCGTTACTAGTAACGCTCTAGTTAAAGCGGCAGTTCCTGTAGCGTAGCTTTAACTAGCATTTATTACGGCGCTCGGCTGGTGGTGGCGCACTCTATATAAGCCACCACCAGACGCCGTATCAAGGTTCCGACACTTGGATTCTCATACTCCCACATAAGCAAAACAAACCAGCCCCCGGGCTCGAGACGTAGGGCTTTTACCACTTCCGAGTGGGGCCTAAACTCGTACACATCCGAGTGAAACATCTGAGCCGTAGCTAGACTTTGCCCCTCCATTCGTACCCCCAGTACTATTGTCAGGGTCATTCCCATGACAGTTATGACATGTTATTCACGGAAATGATAATGTATATAGGCATCACATGCATAAACAAGTAGACCAAAACGATTCTACATCTACTACTATTACACCACTTCGAAAGCGCTTCTATGCTTGCCTCTCTAGGTATTAAGTTCATAACAAACAGAGTAATGCTTGGAGCAAGGTGACATGATGTATAAAAAATAAGACAAGAAATATGTCCAGATCCCGTCGTTTTATCCTTAGTGGCAACAATACAAATACGTGTCTTGTCCCGTTCTGTCACGAGGATGTAGAGCACCCTGATATGTCTCCAACGTATCGATAATTTATGAACTATTCATGCCACGATTACCTATGTTACAATACTTTTATATGGTTTTGATGCACTTTATATGATTTATTTAGAACTAACCCGGACTAACGCTGTTTTCAACAGAATTACCGTGGTGTTGTTTTTGTGCAGAAAATAAAAGTTCTCGGAATCGCCCGAAACTTTTTGGTGATTTTTTCTAGAGGAAATAAGCCATATTGGAGCCAAGAACCACCAGGGGTGGAGCCACTCGTGGGGCACAAGCCATCAGGGCGCGACCCCCCTAGGTCGCGTCATGATATGTGGTGGGCCCCACATGGCTCCGTTGTGCGTGATTCCAACGCTGAAAAATCCTATAAATCCCAGAAACCCCAAAAATAAACAGAGACTCTCTGTACCACCGCCGTAACTCTCTGTATCGATGAAAAACCAATCTGGAGATATGCCAGTACCCTGTCGGAGAGGGGAAACCATCACCGGTGGCCTTCTTCATCATCCCAGCGGAGGCCATGATGAGGAGGGAGTAGTTCACCCTCGGGGCTGAGGGTACGTACCAGTAGCTATCTGTTCAATCTCTCTCTCTCTCTCTCTCTCTCTCTCGTGTTCTTGAGATGTCACGATCTTGATGTATCATGGGCTTTGTTAATATAGTTGGATCATATGATGTTTGTCCCTTGCTATCATGTTGTGATGAATTGAATCTTTCCCTTTGAGATCTCGTTATGTTGGATTGAATATTTTTGTTTGAGAACACTTGATGTACGTCTTGCGTGGGATACCCGTAGTGACATTGGGGTATTCTATTGATTCACTTGATATATGTTGAGGCATCAACTTGTGATTTCGGTGACCTTGGGGATCTATGCATAGGGGTTGATTGCACGTTTTCATACCACGTTCTCTGATAGAAATCTTGGGATGCTCCTTGAAGTTCTTTGTGTTGGATTGAATATGATAGACCTGAAATTATTCGATGCATGTCGCATAATTTACCCACGGATACTTGAGGTGACATTATAGTACCTAGGTGACATTAGGGTTGATTGATATGTATCATTGGTGTTGTTCTAGTACGAACTCTAGGGTTGTTTGTGACACTTATAGGAATAGCCCAAAAGATTGATCGGAAAAAATAACTTTGAGGTGGTTCTACTACCTACACCAATTTTAGCTTATTGTTCCCCGCTAGATAGGAACTAGGAGTGATTCTTTGTTGCACACTGAGGGATGATCATATGATTCAACTATGTTAGCATTGTTGGGAGATTGCACTAGTGAAAGTATGAACCCTAGGCCTTATTTCCAAGCATTTATACAACATTTTGCTTGCTGTTTTACACTTGTTACCTTACTGTTTTTATATTTTTATATTACAAAAACCAATATCTACCTTCCATATTGCACTTGTATCACCATCTCTTCACCGAAATAGTGCACCTATACAATTTACCATTGTATTGGGTGTGTTGCAGACACAACATATTTCTTGTATTTGATTGAAGGGTTGTTTGAGAGAGTCCATCTTCATCCTACACCTTCCACGGATTGATAAACCTTAGGTCATCCACTTGAGGGAAAATTTCTACTGTCCTACAAAACTCTACGCTTGGAGGCCCAACAAAGTCTACAAGAATAAGGTTGTGTAGTAGACATCAAGCCGTTTTCTGGCACCGTTGTCGGGGAGGTGAGTGCTTGAAGGTATATCTTTAGATCTTGCAATTAAATATTTTAGTTTCTTGTTTTTCACTAGTTTGGTTTTATAAAAGAAAACTACAAAAAAATGGAATTTAGGTTGCCTCAATTGTTTCGTTTTTTTAATGTCTTTCGTGAAAATGATGGTTTGGAAAATTGTGCTCAATTGGTAGAGGAAGAGTTTATGAAAATACTTAATGAGAATTCCTTGAATTATGAGCATGATTGCAATGTTGCTAGTACGAATTCTCTGAATATCCATGATGCTAATGATATGCAAAGCCACAAGCTTTGGGATGGTATGTTTGATGAAGATGATATTTTTAATCCCCCAAATTTTGATGAGCAAATTTTTTATGATGATGGCATGCCTCCTATTTATGATGATTAGGATGATTACATGTATGCTATAAAGAGTTGTAGTAACCATGAAACTTGTCATCATGATTTTAATATTGAATGTGGTTATGTCAATCAAGTGTCTCATGATAGTTATTTTGTTGAGTTTGCTCCCACTACTGTGAATGAAAAGGAATTTGCTTGTGTGGAGAGCAATAAATTTTCTATGCTTTTGGATCATGAAGATAATTCTTTATGTGATAGTTATATTGTGGAATTTATTCATGATGCTACTGAACTTTATTATGAGGGAGGAACATATGCTTGTAGGAATTGCAATAATATCAAGTTTTCTCTTTATGTGTTAAAAGTTTTGAAGTTATGCTTGTTTTGCCTTACTATGCTAGTTGATTCTTGATGCCAAAAATTGTTTTCCAACAAAATCCCTATGCATAGGAAGTGGGTTAGACTCAAATGTGCTTGCCATGTGATCCATGATGCTCTTTTGCATGTTTCAAATACTATTCCTATGTGAGCATCATTGAAATCATCATGCCTAGCTAAAAGGCTTTAAAGAAAAGTGCTTGTTGGGAGATAACCCGAAACTTTTACTTTCTATTTTTGTGTGTTCACATGATTAAACTACTGTAGTAATCATGTTTGGTGTCTTTTATTTCAATAATGTGCCAAGTAAAGCCTTTGGGGTAGTATGGATACTTGTTGATTTGATTCTGTGCAAAAACAGAAACTTTTGCCTCCAGTAAAGAATTTCTCTGATTTTACTGGAGCTTCAAAAAATTCTGAAATTTTTACAAAGTATTTATATTCAAATTCTTTAAGTTGTCCTAATTTTTCAGAATTTTTAGAGACAGGGAAGTATGGTTATACTACAGATCTTCACAGACTGTTCTGTTTTTGACAGATTTTGTTTTGCATGCATGTTTTGTTTTAGTGTTCCCATAGCTTATATTCAGTGATATAAATTATGTGAATGATATAATACAGTAGGTATTATGTGAGAACAATTATGAATCTTGTCTTGACAGTACCTAACTGAATGATCTATCTTTATTATACTAACCCATCTCACGAAGTTCCGTTAAGTTTTGTGTGATTGAAGTTTCCAAGTTTCAGGTGAGATACCTATATGAGGTGAATAAGGAGAAGCAAGGACCTAAGATTGGGGATGCCCAAGGAACCCCCAAGGTAATATCCAAGGAAGACTCAATCGTCTAAGCTTGGGGATGCCCCGGAAGGCATCCCCTCTTTCGTCTTCAACACTATTGGTATATCTTACTTAGAGCTATATTTTTATTTGTCACATAATATGTGTTTTGCTTGGAGCGTCATTTTATTTTGTTAGTAGATTCTTGCTGTTATTTATAATCTTTTTTCAATAAAAGTTTCCATGAATTGCCTTTTAGGATGCTTGAATTACATGTTTGATGTGTGCTGTGTAAAAACCGAAACTTTTGTTTTAGTGTTTGAATTTTCATATTTTACTGGAAAATGGAAAGTTTCTGAAAATTTTACACAGTATTTTCGTATAAATTATTTATCATGTCCTAAATTTTTATAAGTTTTAGAGATACACAAGTACACTTTGTAAATTAATTTCTACAAACTGTCATGTTTAGACAGATTGCTGTCATAGTTTTGCTATCTACTTCTTCGATGGTTTTCATGACTTATATTGGTATATATAAATTGTGGAAATGATAGTATACAGTAGATAATGTTTTAAAATTATTATGAAATTTGTCTTGGCAGTACATAAAGAGTTGATTTATTATTATGTGCACTAACCTATCTCACGAGTTCTTTTCAAGTTTTTTGTGGGTGAAGTTTTTGAGACTTAGGTGAAACCGGGATATGAGAGGATTGAACGAGACACAAAAGCTCAAGCTTGGGGATGCCCAAGGCCCCCCAAGTAAATATTTAAAGAAGTCTCAAGCATCTAAGCTTGGGGATGCTACGCATCCCACCTCTCTTCATCAAACAAATATCGGTTAGCCTATGTTGAGCCTAAATTTTTATTTGTCCACATGATATGTGCTATTCTTGGAATGAATTTTTATTTAGTTTGTTGTTTGAATAAAATACTCAGATCTGAAAATCTTTATTGAGAGAGAGTCGTCACATAGCCACTTAATTGTTTGACTACTCATTGTTCTTCACTTATATCTTTTGAGAGTAGTTTGATGTTTACTCTTGTGCTTCACTTATATCCTAAGAGTAAATTGTGAATGAATGAAATATCATAAATCTGAAATTATCAATGTGCTATATTCTTAGTAGCAAGTTCACATTTGGTTTAGAAAGTAAAATCTATTGAAGTTTAACAATCACTGTATTGGTCATATGGGCATTTCATGTATGATTAGTATAAGACAGAGAACTTTCACATACAAATATATTATCTTGGACATCTTTTATGATTGTGAATGCCCATTAATTATTTTCAAACTTGATCAAATAGTTGAAGTTGGACAAGGAAGACAACGTAATAGTTATGTTTGGGTATATTTGCATAGAAGTTATATTGTTATGGATCCTCCAACATGTGGTGCTTGTTTAGAGCCTTTTGCCAGCCAAAACTTCGTACTATGTAGAAATACTACTTGTGCATCCAAATCCTTGAGCCTAGTTTCTTCTATGAGAGTCCACCATACCTACCTATATATGGTATTTCACTGCCATTCCAAGTAAATTTGCATGTGCCACCTTAAACATTCAAATAAACATCTGTTTTGTTTGCTCGTACCACTCATGGAGCAATGAGGCGGTCATTATCTTCCATGCTAAGCGAGTTATTCTCAAGATGGGTGTTTATCCATTTTTCATTGCACGAGAGAGGCTGGTAAAAAGGATGCCCAGTCCTGCATAACACAAAAATAAATAAACAACCACCCCCCCTAGAATTTTGATTGTTTGTTGGGCAACCGTGGATTCGGCCAGCCATGGAATGTGTTTAAATGGTGGAAGGGGAGTAAAAAAATTCAACTCTGTTTGGGAACTGCCAATAATGTTATTAGCATGGAAGATATTGAAAACTCTGTTGTGACGTTGATAGGAAAGGTACACCACTCAAAATTACTTATTCATCTCTGTTTTTAAACAATGAGCTCTGTCACCTCTGTAAATCCATGCTTCCCTCTGCGAAGGGACAATCTATTTATTTTGATGATTACCCACTTTCATGTTGAGTCAACTTCTTATTCGACCCTCGGTCTATTAGTTGGCAAGCATCATGTGGTGGGGAAAGATCCAACCATATATATCTAGTCAAATATATTTGATCATGATTCATTATTGTTGACAATTATCTTCATGATAAGTATGTTGGGAGGCGAAACTTCAAGCCCCTATCTTTCTCTGTGTTCGATGGATGTTGTTGGTTCTAAAAATATGCCTTGAGTATTAGCAATCATAGAAGACTATATGATAATTGATTATGTGGAGCTCTTACTAGACTTGATGATGCATTGAAATTGGTTGGTGACCAAGAACATAGATTGTTAAGTTTCAAGTGAATGAATTGTTTGAACCATGACATTTGAATTTATTGCAACTCTATCATGATGAGCTTTATGAGAAATACTTGCTGGTTATGATGCTAGAAAAGTGGCTGAAATTATCCTTGATCAATATTATATATTGTGCTAGCATTCACACTTCATAAATTATTTCTTTTAGCATTTGCCTACTCGAGGACGAGTAGGAATTAAGCTTGGGGATGCTGATACGTCTCCAATGTATCGATATTTAATGAAGTATTCATGCCATGATTGCCTATGTTTACAATACTTTTATATGATTTTGATGCACTATGATTTATTTAGAACTAACCCAGACTGATGTTGTTTTCAGCAGAATTACCGTGGTGCTGTTATTGTGCAGAAAATAAAAGTTCTCGGAATCGCCCGAAACTTTTTGGTGATTTTTTCTGGAGGAATTAAGCCATATTGGAGCAAAGAACCACCGGAGGGGAGCCACCCGTGGGGCACAAGCCATCAGGGCGCGACCCCCCCCCTAGGTTGCGCCGTGATATGTGGTGGGCCCCACGTGGCTCCGGTGCACGTGATTCCAACGCTGAAAAATCCTATAAATCCTAGAAACCCCAGAAATAAACAAAGACTCTGTTCCGCCGCCGCAACTCTCTGTATCGACGAAAAACCAATCTGGAGACATTCCAGTACCCTGTCGGAGAGGGGAAACCATCACCGGTGGCCATCTTTATCATCCCGGCGAGGGCCATGACGAGGAGGGAGTAGTTCACCCTCGGGGCTGAGGGTATGTACCAGTAGCTACCTGTTCAATCTCTCTCTCTCTCTCTCTCTCTCTCTCTCGTGTTCTTGAGATGTCACGATCTTAATGTATCACGGGCTTTGTTAATATAGTTGGATCATATGATGTTTGTCCCTTGCTATCATGTTGTGATGAATTGAATCTTTCCCTTTGAGATCTCGTTATGTTGGATTGAATATTTTGGTTTGAGAACACTTGATGTACCTCTTGCCTGGGATACCCATAGTGACATTGGGGTATTCTATTGATTCACTTGATATATGTTGAGGCATCAACTTGTAGATTCCGGTGACCTTGGGGATCTATGCATAGGGGTTGATTGCACGTTTTCATACCTTGTTCTCCGATAGAAATCTTGGGGTTCTCCTTGAAGTTCTTTGTGTTGGATTGAATATGATAGACCTGAAATTATTTGATGCATGTCACATAATTTACCCACGGATACTTGAGGTGACATTGGAGTATCTAGGTGACATCAGGGTTGATTGATATGTATCATTGGTGTTGTTCTAGTACGAACTCTAGGGCTGTTTGTGACACTTATAGGAATAGCCCAAAAGATAGATCAGAAAGAATAACTATGAGATGGTTCTACTACCTACACCAATTTCATCTTATTGTTCTCTGCTAGATAGGAACTTTGGAGTGATTCTTTGTTGCACGTTGAGGGATGATCATATGATTCAACTATGTTAGCATTGTTGGGAGATTGCACTAGTGAAAGTATGAACCCTAGGCCTTATTTCCAAGCATTTATACAACGTTTTGCTCGTTGTTTTACCTTGTTACCTTGCTTTTTTTATATTTTCAGATTAGAAAAACCTATATCTACCTTCCATATTGCACTTGTATCACCATCTCTTCACCGAAATAGTGTACCTATACAATTTACCATTGTATTGGGTGTGTTGGGGACACAAGAGATTTCTTGTATTTGATTGCAGGATTGTTGAGAGTGTAGGATAGAAAGTATGTCTAGAGGTGGGGTGATTAGACTACTTGACCAAATAAAAATTCTACCTTTTCCCAATTTTAAGTGTTGGCAGATTTTAGCAATGATAGCAAGTCAAGTACACCCTACACATGCATGTCTAAGAGTATAGCAGCGGAAAGTAACAACAAGCATGTATAGTAGAGGGTAGGAAGGAAGATCAAACACAATTTTTAGACACGAAGATTTTTCCCGTGGTTCCGATAGGTGGTGCTATCGTACGTCCTCATTTATGGAGTCTTCAACCCACGGAGGGTAATGGTCGCGAGAGTTCACGGAGGGCTCCACCCATAATGGTCCACGAAGTAGCAACCTTGACTATTCCATAACGGCTTCCGTCGACGAAGGACTAGCCTCACTATGGGTAGATCTTCACGAAGTAGGCGATCTCCTTGCCCGTACAAACTTCTTGGTTCAACTCCACAACACGAAGTAGGAGGCTCCCAAGCGACACCTAACCAATCTAGGAGGCACCACCCTCCAAAATGTAATATTCTCGGTAATGTCGATGAACTCCTTGCTCTTGTGCTTCAAGATGATAAACTCCTCAACACACAATCACTCTCTCACAGATTTGGCTTTGGTGGAAGAGATTGATTTGGTGGAAAGCAACTTGGGGAGGCTAGAGATCAAGATTCATATGGTAGGAATGGAATAGCTTGATCTCAACACATGAGTAGGTGGCTCTCTCTTAGAAAATAGGATGGGGCAAGTATGGAATAGTTCTGAGTGCTTCTCTTCCGAATGGGTGGTGGTGAAGGGGTATATATATAGGCATCCCCAAAAATCCAACCGTTACACCTAAAGTGACCAACTCGGTGACACCAAAGTGTAAAACTTGGTGGTACCGAAGTGACCAAAAGGCAGGAACTTTTGAATCTCGGTGAGAGTGATACATAACTCTTGGTGGTACCGATTAGGTGACCAACAGTCAGATTGCACAACTCGGTGACACCGATTCTCAAATCTCGGTGGTACCAATTATTGACAATGGCTAACCAGAGAGTTGTCCAAAATCTCGGTGAGACCGATTCACAAAACTCGGTGGTAACGATTCTTGTGAATAGCTAACCAGGAAGTTGGTCCAAGGCTTGAAAATAGCTAACCACAAAACTCGGTGGTACCGAGGCTTGAAAATAGCTAAACAGAAAGTTGGCAACTGAACTCGGTGGCCCCGATGCAGAATAGGTTGCACCGAATGCCTATGGTTTGGCATGGGTCTGTCTGAGTTTGGGAATCGGTGAGACCGAGTGGGAATTGTTGGTAGCACCGATTTTCATGAATGGCTTGGACAGACTTTTGTGGAAGAGCTTGTGGGTGTTTTTGGTGACTATCACTTGTGCACGTGGAGCATCTTGTTCACCAACAGTACCTTACCCCCTTTTAATAGTATTGGCTTTCCTATGGACTCAAAGTGATTTCTCACAAAGTAAAATGCAGAGTCCTCTTGGTTGAAGCTTTGCCAATCCATTTCCTTGAATCTAGGGGTTTCTCCACAATCCTTTTGCCAACCAATCATTGAACTTTTCCTGAAATATGCTTAGTGGAAACATTAGTTCAATGACATATATGTTGTTATTAATTACCAAAACCACCAAGGGAGCAAATGTGATTTCAATCTCCCCCTTTTTGGTAATTGATGACAACATATAGATGAAAGCTTCGACATATGATATAATCTATGAATATAATTGCCGCTTTGAGAAGTATGTGATAAGCAAGAGCTCCCCCTAAATTTGTGCATTATTTTTAATTTGTGTTTGAATGCAAATGCACAATCGATTAGGTACATGGGGCACTCTTTCATGTCACATACAACTTGGTGGTGTGTGAGAATAATAAGAATGAATATCATAGCACAACACAATCAGGTAACGGTGAATGACCATCTCATAAGCATCATAATGATAGGAAGTAGTAGTAATACACATCAAGTGTATGATCAAACACCAACAAAGTTTAACACAACCAAACAAAAAGATATCAAATGTTTTGAAAAGCGATAAAAAACCAACACTCTCTCTCTCTCTCGAAGCCTAAAGATCTATCAACATCTTCTCCCCCTTTGGCAACAAGTTACCAAAAAGTTCAAAGGTATATAGCTAATCGTTCTTCTGGGGCTGGTCTCCTCTGGTGGTCGATGAAGGAGTCGAGAGAATGGCATCAGCGAAGATGTCGACAGACGTCATGGATGGAGTCGGTGTAGCAACTGGAGGAACTGGAGGAGCTGATTGAGTTGAAGAAGCTGTAGCAGGTGCTGATGAAGAAGGTCGCAACTCTAGAGCTGGCACTGTAGCTGATCTAGCCTGCGTAGTGAACCGAGTGCTAGGCCTGAGATGTGCACGATGCTCATCATCATCATCTGTGGAATGAGGGCTAGGCACTGCATCAACTTCGTTCTTGAGCTCATCAACTGTCTTAGTCAGCCCATCCACCTTGTTGTTGAGAGTGTGAAACTTGTTGTCAACAATCCTCGAGAGGCTCACTTGGTTCTTCAATATCTCGCTGATGTCCTTCTGCATGCTGAGCACAGAGCTAAGTAGGAGATCCATCTGCCCATTCCTAGACCTGGGTACCTGAGAACTAGAGTCTCTGGCTACCACTGCACGTGCCTGTGCTGTAGCTGAAGTGGGATGGTCTGGGTCCATCACCACAACGTTGTCTTCTAGATCTAGCAGTAGTGGCAAATGTGGTCTGTCAAGTGCAAAGATATGCTTCTCCAGCTTGGAGTTGATAAGCATCTGGATGTAGGGTGCATAGCAGCATGAGCGCTTATGATCAGCAGCAACCCTCTTCACAGTCTCCACTATCAAATCCATCACTCTGAATCTTGTATGTTGATCTCGATGGAGCATCATGTTGATGGAATATCCTCTGATCATCTTCTCATCTCCAGACTTAGGCATTAAGGTATGCCTCAAGATGGTGTTGATAGTGCGTAGGCCAACCTGGAGGAAGTAAATGAATCCAAGCTTGTGAGACTTCTGATGTGCAGCAGGGATCTCATTGTACATGTTCTTCATAGCACCATGGCTTGCCTTGGACTCATTGTAGATGTTGATGTCACCATCTTCCACCTCCGGGACTCCTAAGATGGTAGCCCATTCCTCAACAGTTGATTCATATCTTGCTCCTTCAGTCATCCACGCAATTCTTCCATCTCCATAGAAATGAGCAGTGGAGTAGAATTGCATGATCATTTCATCATTCCAAGCTGTAAACTACTTACCAACAAACTCATCCAGACCAATGCAGTGAAAGTTGTCTTGCACACTTGGGAAGTAATCTTCATTCTCCTTGATGTACTTCCAATCCACATACCTCATGTCACTCACACCAGGGCTCTTATCAAGCAAGATAGTCTCATAGAAATCATGTTGCTCCTTTGTATAAAATCTGTAGTCCACAACTGTTTCCCTTCTCTGAGAATATGGATCAATGGCTCTCCATACTCTCAAACCAGAGTCCTTCCTCTTCTTCATGTCCCCAGCAACCAAGTGGCTGGCATTGTGCTCTGGAAGATGTGGTCTTAGCTTCATCAAAGCTCACATAGAATCATCCTCAGCTTCCCTGAAAGTGGAGGTCTTGTTCTTAGAAGAAGCTGGGATCTCTCTGGAGAACGTCTTGGGTTTGTCTGCAGCAGCCTTCTTGGGGGCTGTCTTGTTGCCCTTGGATGTGGTAGTCTTAGGCATAGCATCTGCCATGAGCTTCTTCTTCTTCCTTGGAGGAGCCTTGGCAACTGGCTCTTCCTCCTCCTCTTCCGCAACAGCCTCTCCTAGGTCCTCATGCAGAGAGGTAGGCCAGCCCATGACATGAATGATCCTCTTTCTGCACTTCTTCTTCTTGTCAGCGTTATGGATTCCGGGGTACCCAGACTTGCCTGCCTGCGGCCCAAGGCGTGGCCTAGCTCGACCTCCAAGTACGGCCCGGCGCGGCCTCACTCGACACAAGGCCCTCGAGAGACCCCGTGCTCGCAAGGGAAATAGCGCCAAGACCCGCGGGGAGGTAGGCCTCCTCAGGCCTCCTCCCGAGCGGCGGAGATCTCTATGCAACGCTAGGCCTCAGGAGGTCAAGGGTGACGACAGCCAGGCCAGGCGGGCGCCAGCGCGCCAGAGGGGACAGTTCCCTCTTTGGTGCAAAGGAGACAAGGATGAGCGCAGGCTCCCAAAGCGCCCCCAAAGGTTTCCCTTCTGGTGCAACAAGACCAAGACCCCGAGCCCCGCAGAACAGACGTCATCGCTGAGCCCACCTCCGCATCACCAACGACTACTTTGCAGGCGAAGACCGCCTTTCGTCAGGATAAGATGTACCTCCTGTCCCCTTTCAAATTTGGCCATTGTGGGATCCCTTCCCGCCATTACGATAAGGGAAGAGGACCCGGGTCGCTATAAATAGAGCCTAGACAGCTCTGTAGAGGGGGACGACACAACCACCCCGCAAACACACCCGCGAGGCAACTCTCCACTATACTAGTTCATCCACAAACCTCCTCGTGAGGTAATCCACCAAAGGCAGGAGTAGGGTTTTACGCTTCGCAGCGGCCCGAACCTGGGTAAACTCTCGTGTGCTATCTTCTTCCACGCCATCGAGCGGGGCCATCGTGTTGTGGGCTAGGTGGGGGCGAAGCTGTTGGGGATCTTCGCACACGCCCCTGGGTTCAAACTTCCTAGGGTTTTGCGGAGCCCGAAATCCGACATTTGGCGCGCCAGGTAGGGGGCGTGTCGGAGTCTTCCGTAAGCTTCGCATCCTCTTCGCCCCGTCGCGTGATGGCCGACGTCGGACAAGCTCCTTTCGGCCTCGGCGGGTCTGCCTTCACCAACCCCGCCACCGCCGTCCAAGACCCGCGCCTCAGCAGCGTGATGCAGGGTGGCCGCTACCAGGCCACCAGCGTCGCTTCCGCCACCGTCGCAGCTCGTGCCGACCAGGCGCAGGGCGGGCGAACAGCGCCCACGGGACCAACATCGCACTGCACCCACGTGGGAGACCTCAACGCACATGATGCGCTTCTGATGGCGAGCGAGATGCTTCGCCATTGCCCGAAGCACGGGGGCTTCAACGCTTGGGCTGACCACATCGCTGGGTTGGTTAACGTCGCAAGGAGGTACTGGCTCCAACGCTCCTCTTCACGACCACCGGCGCGGGGCGCCGGGGGCTCGTTGGCTGCGCCCGCCGCCTCGCCCGCGAGCGACGCGCCCGCTTTGCTTCCCGGCGAGCCCGAGTAGGGCCCGCTACACACCGTACTTCTTCTCCTCCGGATCCCGGTGACAGGCTTCGGGACGCCGCCAGGCCACGTCGGTGGCGCCCTTGAAGAAGGTGACGGGGTGCTCCGCGCGCACCTCGGCGCGCGCGCCCATGCCCATGCGGAGCATCAACAGCCCGGGTCATCCCGGCGGGAGCGCGCCAACCGACGCAGGGAGTAGGCGGCTCAGGCTTCTAGTCAGGGAGATAACCGTAACGGAGGTGCAGTGGACAACCAGGGAGGCAACCCACGGCAAGACACGCGCGGCCCACCCCGCAACGGCGGCAGAGGCAAGCAACTTCATGCGGAGGCCCGCCGCTGGAGGGTCTGTGGGCCGCACGCCCCAGGGGGCGTCATCTCGCCACCCGACGAGGCTGCCCTTCTTGTGCGCAGGGATGGCTCAGGCGGGAGCCAGGACCTCTATACGGAGGCCTACGTTCCAAGCTACGTGATTCCTGCGGAGGGCGCGGAGGATTAGATGCCCCCCGCAGGCGCCAGCACCCTCCCGTAATAGGGAGATGTCCCGGACGCTCTCCCCAAGACGAGCATGTGGGCTTCCACGGAGGGAGCACCCGGCCAGGTTCATGCAAGCAGGGGAGAGGGGGGCATCCCGGGAAGCACGGGGGTGCGACGCAACCGCGCCCCCATGAGCAAGCAGCGCACAGCCGAGCCCAGGGCCTCAGGAGTGACCGCCTGGGGGACCGACAAGGTACAAACAACGCGGGCCACCCGCTGCAACGGGGGCGCCGGAGTGGCCCTCGGGAGGCAGGGCCTCATGAGGCCCGCAAGCCGGGGTCCGGCCGGCGCCACGACGCCTCACGAGGCGGCTTCACTGACACAACACCTCTGCAGCTACGCTGGGTGCATTGCGCTCATGTTTGGGCCGCGGGAGCGCAATCCCGCGGCTACGCGGGGAGCAATGCACTCAGGTTTGGGCTGTAGAGGTGCGCAACTGCACAGTTATGCGTGGGATAGCTCTTAACTGAGTTGGGAGCACCTGGGCCGTGCACCCAGGGGCTTGCCCAGCTATCTTCGGCCGTGACACTCTCACATAATAATGAGTGGGCTGTATACGCCCGGAGCCCCCCGAGGACGCGGAGGGGTTCCATCCCACGCCCAAGTGGAAGCCCCATGCTCCGCGCTGGCGGACAACACTGCCTTCCAATGGCTATGCCCACACAACGTGGATGCCCTACGCTTCGCGTTGGGGGAAGACGAAGGCGAAGACTAGCCTAGGTGCCGGACGCGGCTGTTCCTTGCTTCTTTATGTGTTCGTATTGCCACTTTTTGAAATGAAGTTGAAAATTTCGTAACTCTATTTGAAAAGGGGCGGGAACTTTTCTCTCTTCGCGATTCCTCTTTCTGTACTTGAAGTCTCTTTTCTTTTGGATTGGCACCTTGCCGAGGCCCGTACACCTTGGCATCTCCCCATGGTCCTTCAAAGCAGGCCGGCAAGGACATGTGCCTTGAAAGCACGTGTTTTTTAGCGGCTGATTCTCGTTGGGGGGCTTCGGCCACCGCCCAGCGCGACATCAAAGAGCCTCGGGAGGCTCAGACACCTCACGGAGCAGCAACTGGCAGAAAGGTACGGGGGCCGCTTGAGCGTCAAGGGGGACTCCTGAGCAACGCGCCTCAGGAGCCACACTGGTCTCATAGCCCCTCGCCCCTTGGTCTCGTCCTGGTGATCCGGACGTCCCAATGGCGGTCGAGGTATGCGCGGGATTGGGCTCCGCAGACGTAGAGCGCCGCTTGAGCGTCAAAGGGGGGGTTCCCAGGTAATGCACCTCGGGAACCTCACCGATCGCGTAGCTCCGCGCCCCTTGGTCTTGTCCTGGTGATTCAGACGCCCCAATTGCGGCCGAGGCCTCACCCCTTGGTCTCGTCCTGGTGATCCGGATGCCCCAACGGTGGTTGAGGTATGCTCGGGATCGGGCCCCGTCGACGCAGAGTGCCGAAAGGGCTCCTGGACCACCCCGCAAGCTAGGAAGGAGCCCTCCCAGACGGGATCCTCGACCTCCCTGAACGCTCCGCCTAAGACTCGCGACGCTTGAGCTCGCCACGACCAGATGAGCTAAGTACACCCGCCGAATGAGGGCAAAACCTTTTAAACAGATGATAGCCCGAATGTCGGGCAAGAGGCATGAGCGCTAACGTGAAAACGCAGGCGCTGCGGTCCACTACGTAACCCCATCAGGATTCTTATGGTTCCAGGAACAAGGAAGGGAAGTGCAAGGGAAGGAGTCCGGCCACACTGGGCGGCGTGGCTAAGAGTCTGACCTTGGGGGTGGCGCGTTCCCCCTCAGGAGGGCCCGCCCCGCGAGTGCCCGACCGGATGTCATTGCTGGTCTTAGCGTGATACCCTCGCGGACCTCTCGAGGGGCGCCGGGGCGCATCGGCAATAACACAAGGCCCTGCGGGAGACGCGGGGTCGCGCCACGCAAAACAAACAATCGACGGCTCAAAGAAGGAGGAGGAATATGAAGGTAAAAACACAAAAGTTAACGCCCCCAGGGGCAGGGTGTTGCTTGACATAACAGGAACCGGGAAGGGAAAACAGGACAGGCCTAGGCGGAGGAGCCGCTGTCGCTGTCCGGGCCGTCGCCCGCTGCGGCACCGGAGTCGTCACCCTCGTCGGAAAGGAGCTCTTGGACGAACCGCTCCACTAGGGACTCCACGTGTGGGCGCACTTCGTCCCTAAGTGCCCTCTGGAGCTCCTCGGGCATCGGCTCCATGACGCGGAGGAGGTCGAGCTCCAGGATGAGGCGGTGAAGGTTGGAGAAGACGCGTGTCAGCGCGAGGTCCAAGAGGTCGTGCGCGCTGGATGCATTATCCTCGTCAACCCGGGAGATGCCAGTTTCCAGCGCCTCCACCACCTTGTCGAAGAAGCTGAGGTAGCCCCCATCGCCGTGCATGCACAGCAGCGCAGGGGCCTCCCCGATGAACCGGCTCACCACGCCGACCGCGCGGTGGGCGATGTCCCGATACTGCTTGGCGTGCTGCGCCTCCAGCATCTTCACGTGGGCCGCCTCGTCCTGGGCGGCCTGCACGGCGTCGACGGCCCCCTTGACCTGGGTCTGGAGCGACGCCAGCTCCGCCTGAGCCTCCACCTCGCCCCTGAGCGCGGCCTCGGCATCCGCGAGCTGGACCCTCAGCGCATCCGTCTCCTCCTGGAGCTCCTCGAGCCTGCGCCTCTTCAGCGCGGGCGCCCTGGGAGGAGGGAACGATCAAGACTGGCGCGACAGTTATGATTGTAAGAGAAGGAGGCGGGGGACGAGGCACTTACTCATCAATAATGGCCCAGCGTCGCCGAGCTTGGGCTGGCCTAGAGGGTCCCCCGCCGCTGCCTCCGGGGGCCGCCGGTGGGGCCAGGGACCCCGAGCGGTCCCCAGCACCTGCCGCACTTCCGCCGGACGCCATGGAGGAGCAAAGGAAAGGAGGAGAACAAGGAAGGTAACTTGGAAGGAAGAGAAGCGAGAGGGCGCGTCAAGATGGCAAGGCCCCCCGAGCAGGGCAGGTTTATAGGCGCAACCGCTGCACGTGGGGCATCATGGGAAGTGGAGTCGCCAGGCACCTCGAGCGGCGCGTACCAGACTCGACCGGCGTGCTATCCTGCCTCATGTCGCTTCCCCTGCCCCCGTCGGGTCACATCCCCGTGGCCCGAGGCGGGGGAGGACGCAAGGGGTCAGCCGCATTAAAAGAAGAGCAATGATGGCCAAGGAGGCAAGCAAGCCAGGCGTCAGCTCGACTCGAGGCGGTTCCCGACGTCTTCGGGGAGCCGAGACGCCCACGTCTCGTGGTGCGCCACGCGTCATGTCGGGCCCGCGGGCGATTGGGGCCCACGGCGCTTCGGTCCATCCTCCGTGACTTCGCCCCGAAGCTAGCTCGAGCGCGCCTCGGGCCCGGGGACTACTGTCGGCATTCTGGATTCCGGGGTACCCAGACTTGCCTGCCTGCGGCCCAAGGCGTGGCCTAGCTCGACGACCAAGTACGGCCCGGCGCGGCCTTACTCGACACAAGGCCCTCGCGAGACCCCGTGCTCGCAAGGGAAATAGCGCCAAGACCCGCGGGGAGGTAGGCCTCCTCAGGCCTCCTCCCGAGCGGCGGAGATCTCTATGCAATGCTAGGCCTCAGGAGGTCAAGGGTGACGACAGCCAGGCCAGGCGGGGGCCAGCGCGCCAGAGGGGACAGTTCCCTCTTTGGTGCAAAGGAGACAAGGATGAGCGCAGGCTCCCAAAGCGCCCCCAAAGGTTTCCCTTATGGTGCAACAAGACCAAGACCCCGAGCCCCCCCAGAAAAGACGTCATCGCCGAGCCCACCTCCGCATCACCAACGACTACTTTGCAGGCAAAGACCGCCTTTCGTCAGGATAAGATGTACCTCTTGTCCCCTTTCAAATTTGGCTGTTGTGGGATCCCTTCTCACCATTACGATAAGGGAAGAGGACCCAGGCCGCTATAAATAGAGGCTTGACAGCTCTGTAGAGGGGGACGACACAACCACCCCGCAAACACACCCGCGAGGCAACTCTCCACTGTACTAGTTCATCCACAAACCTCCTCGTGAGGCAATCCACCAAAGGCAGGAGTAGGGTTTTACACTTCGCAGCGGCCCGAACCTGGGTAAACTCTCGGGTGCTATCTTCTTCCTCGCCATCGAGCGGGGCCATCGTGTTCTGGGCTAGGTGAGGGCGAAGCTGTTGGGGATCTTCGCACATGCCCCTGGGTTCGAACTTCTAGGGTTTTGCGGAGCCCGGAATCCGACACTTCTCACCTGCCTTCTTAGGCATAGACTTCTTTGAGGGTGACTCAAGGTGAAGAGTCATTGTTTCCTTAGCACTCTCTGGTGCTCTTGCTGACCCTGAGCTAGCATACTCTTTCCTTATTGCCTTCTTCTTCTTGGATGAAGAGGCAGCAGCAGTGGTGTTCTTTGCAGTATCATCCTTCTTGGATAGCTCCTCAGGTATGAAATCTTCATCCTCCTCATCTGAGTTGAGCTTCCTTCTTGACCTGGTTGCAGCTTTGGGCAGATCAGGAGAGCTAGGAACATCATCATAGCTCCCCTCAGGACTAGTGCCTGAGCTCATGTCAACACTTTGCTCTCTGAGATCATTCTGGCTGTCCTCAGCATCTGACATCTCTGACCCTGTGAAATAGAGCATAGAAGAGTGGAAGGGTTGAATCATCACAAAATTGCAGAAGATTTTCAAAGATTTGAACTAAAATTTCTCAAGATTTGCATTCTGCCAAGTGAATATCGGTACAAGCGAGGCAAATTTTTCGGACCGACCGAGACAAACAACCTGCATTACAGAAACTTGGCACCACTTTCGGTGAGACCGAAAATGGGCACTCGGTTTCACCAAGGTTGTTCTCAATTGACCAGAAAAGGGAATCGGTGCTACCGATTCTTTTGCTTCGGTGTCACCAAGATTCAATTCGCGGACGGCAAACCCTAAAAAATCGTTCGTTCAGTAGTCTAATGAAGTTTCTTGTAGATAGATCAATCTCAAACTTTGGCTTATCGATGGAAAAGTACTAATGCACAAGATTCGGAAAGGGGAGCGCATGAGGGGTCGAAATCGTACCCTAACTTGGTGACGATCTCGCTACGGCGGCGACGGGGGTGTAGATTCCGTCGACGGCGTGGACTTCCAATGGTGGAGGCGCTCGGGAAGACGAAGGCGATGACCAGGGGTCCTTGTTTGGCAGCTAGGGTTTTGGAGGGGATGACGTTTGAGGAACTAATTTCAAAAGTCGGGTCCGCCTCTTTATATACCCGTGGCTGTCGGTGACACCGGTTCTAACTTATCGGTGTCACCGAGTTTCGCTATTGTCAGCTGACAGGGAAACTCGGTGTAACCGAAAAGATGGAATCGGTGATACCGAGTATAAAAACTAGATCAACCCTAGGCATTCGGTGATACCGAGAATTTGGTGTTGGTTCCACCGAGATTCACTTGGGAGGTTTTAATGGTCAGTCCTTTCTCGATGCGGAACTCCGAGTGCTCCTCACACAGAGAAATCGAAAAGAACTTGTTCAAATTTTGTGATGCAGCAAGAATGGAATATGAGACGTGAAAGCATAGATAGCTAGAGAGTGGTCCTAGGCATTCTTGTCCATCCAATTGGCAAAATAAAAATCAAAAGCCAAATAGCAACAATTGGATGTCCTCGAATGGATAAATAAATGCAGACCAACATGCTCACACAATAAGATGTCAAATGAAATCATGGAAAATATGCACATACATACTAGCATCTATCAAGCATTTTGGCGATGACGGAGTCATCTATATATGAGTATATTAACTTAGGAGCCAAGTAAGAATACTTGATCATAGGTCATACTCATCGTTTAAGCACAAGTGGGGTTACCACTTTTACATAAAGCATTTAATGGTGTCACATTCTAAGAGATGCTTTAACTCAAGTCTTAGAGTAAAGCTCCCCCTTGATGTGACATCCCCCCATAGGAGGGATATACTAACCTTGGGTTTTGTTGATGAAGACTTCATGTTGATGAGGTAGTGGTGGATGCTCAAGGTTGATGAAGATCACCAAGAGTTGCGAGCATCCTTGTTGTTTCCTTACTCTTCTCACCTACATGGGTTAGTCCCAACACACAAGAGACAAATACAAGGATATCTATGGACATGGAGTGCAAAGCATACATGATGATGTGCATGGATTTGTTGATTACCTTGTCCCTTGCTTACCTTTGAGGGAATGTGTGACTCCTTGAACTATTGCTTGATGTTGACGTTGATTGCAACTAGTTCTTGCCAATAATGAATGTGAGTGAATTTCATTGGCGGAGTCACCCCTCAAGAACTTCTCTAGTTCTTCTTCTTGGGGACCCACATCAACTTGATGGGGATCCTTGGTGTTGAAGTGGCGCTTGTAGAAGTTGAGCTTGAAGTAGCCTTGGGAACCCACTCCACCAAAGCTTGGGATTCACCTTCATATGAGTCAATGTCCACTTGAAGCTTGTTCTTGCCCTTGAGCTTGTGGTCTTGTGGTGGAAGGTCATCTTGAGTGTTCGTTCCCTTGGGAAGAGTATGTTCATACTTCTCACTTTGAGGAACAAACTTGGGCTTGGGGTATTGACCTTCTTCCCATTCAACTCCATTTGCGTTGAAGTAGCCAATGCCATGGTTCTTTCGGTATCCTCCGTGCTTGCGTACGATCTCCTCAAATTTCTTACACCCGGCAAGACGCTTGTAGATACCTTTCTCTATAATTCCTTTCAATAAATCGTTTTCTTGCTCAAGTGTAACTTGTCTAAGAGAATCATCATTAGTGGAATCAATAGAACTACTAGAAGCAACATCATTAGATTTAGCATTTTTATTGTTGCTACTAGATGAAGAACCTTTCTTGCCTTTGTTACTAGTTTGTCTAGGTTTAACTTGTGGCATGAAGAACCTTTATTGTTGCTACTAGTGCAAGTCCGGCAACACCTTCATCTTGACTATAGTCGGAGTTGGAGTGATAGCTTCTCTCGGAGTTGTTGTCGGATTCAGAGCCGGAAACCCATTCACCAACACGAGCTTGATGTCTTCTTCTTGTGTAGCTCTTGGTGTACCTATCCTTCTTCTCCGAGTCCCTACTTCTCCTTGAGGGTCTTCGTTCATAACGATCATCTCTACTCCTTCTCTCTCTTTGAGGTGATTCATTCCTTGAGCTTCGTCTTCTTAGTGACTCTTCTCTTCGTTTGTAGGGAGCTGTGCACTCATTGTAGTAGTGTCTGGGCTTCCCACAATTGTAGCAGTTTCGGTCACGACTTGACGAACGCTTCTCTTCATATCTTGAGTTGGAGCTTCGTTCTTTGCCTCTATTCTTGTAGAACTTGTTGAATTTCTTGACCATGAGGCTTATCTCTTCATTGGTGACAAGGTTGTCGCTTGAAGTTGCGGGAGCATCACTTGTGGCTTTGTAAGCACCGCTAGACTTGTTGTGAAGCTCTTCTTTGTCCTTGAGTGTCATCTCATGAGCAACAATCCTTCCAATGACTTCCGTAGGCTTGAGATCTTTGTAGTTGGGCGTCATTAGGATCAATGTGCACACGGTGTCATATCTTTCATCCAAAGCTCAAAGTATCTTCTCGATGATGAATTTGTCGTTCATTTCTTCGCTTACTAAGCCAGCAATCTCATTTGTGGTGAGAGCTAGCCTAGAGTATATCTCTGCGGCTCCTTCACCATCCCCCATCTTAAACTTGTCAAGCTGACTTTGAAGAACATCCAACTTGGATTCTCTCACGGATTCGGTACCTTCATGCATATCAACCAAAGTATCCCAAATCTCTTTTGCATTCTCAAGACGGCTGATTTTGTTGAATTCTTCGGGGCATAGGCAGTTGAAGAGAATGTCACATGCTTGAGCGTTGTATTGCAACATCTTCAACTCATCCGCGGTCGCTTCACGATCTGGTTCCTTTCCATCACCAAAGAATTCACCTTGCAAGCCAACACGAACAACAGCCCAAACGGCGGGGTTATGACCAAGATTATGCATTTTCATTTTGTGCTTCCAACTAGCAAAATTTGTGCCATCAAAGTATGGACCTCTACGGTGATAATTTCCCTCACTAGATGCCATACTCTCCTAGGTTGTGAGACCAATGCAATGGAGACCAAAGCTCTGATACCACTTGTAGGATCGAAAGTATGTCTAGAGGGGGGGGCGATTAGACTACTTGACCAAATAAAAATTCTACCTTTTCCCAATTTTAAGTGTTGGCAGATTTTAGCAATGATAGAAAGTCAAGTACACCCTACACATGCATGTCTAAGAGTATAGCAGCGGAAAGTAACAACAAGCATGTATAGTAGAGGGTAGGAAGGAAGATCAAACGCAATTTGTAGACATGAAGATTTTTCTCGTGGTTCCGATAGGTGGTGCTATCGTACGTCCACATTTATGGAGTGTTCAACCCACGGAGGGTAACGGTCGTGAGAGTCCACCGAGGGCTCCACCCATAAGGGTCCACGAAGTAGCAACCTTGACTATTCTATAACGGCTTCCGTCCACGAAGGACTAGCCTCACTATGGGTAGATCTTCATGAAGTAGGCGATCTCCTTGCCCGTACAAACTTCTTGGTTCAACTCCACAACATGAAGTAGGAGGCTCCCAAGCGACACCTAACCAATCTAGGAGGCACCGCCCTCCAAAAGGTAATAGGCTTGGTAATGTCGATGAACTCCTTGCTCTTGTGCTTCAAGATGATAGACTCCTCAACACACAATCACTCTCTCACAAATTTGGCTTTGGTGGAAGAGATTGATTTGGTGGAAAGCAACTTGGGGAGGCTAGAGATCAAGATTAATATGGTAGGAATGGAATAGCTTGATCTTAACACATGAGTAGGTGGCCCTCTCTCAGAAAATAGGATGGGGCAAGTATGGAATAGTTCTGAATGCTTCTCTTCCGAATGGGTGGTGGTGAAGGGGTATATATAGGCATCCCCAAAAATCCAACCGTTACACCTAAAGTTACCAACTCGGTGACACCAAAGTGTAAAACTCGGTGGTACCGAAGTGACCAAAAGGCAGTAACTTTTGAATCTCGGTGAGACCGATACATAACTCTCGGTGGTACCGATTAGGTGACCAACGGTCAGATTGCACAAATCGGTGACGCCGATTCTCAAATCTCGGTGGTACCAATTCTTGACAATGGCTAACCAGAGAGTTGTCCAAAATCTCGGTGAGACCGATTCACAAAACTCGGTGGTACCGATTCTTGTGAATAGCTAACCAGAAAGTTGGTTCCAGTCTCGGTGAGACCAACTGGCAAAACTCGGTGGTACCGAGGCTTGAAAATAGCTAAACAGAAAGTTGACAACTGAACTCGGTGGCACCGATGCAGAATCGGTTGCACCGAATGGCTAGGGTTTGGCATGGGTCTGTCTGAGTTTGGGAATCGGTGAGACCGAGTGGGAATTGTTGGTAGCACCTATTTTCATGAATGGCTTGGACAAACTTTTGTGGAAGAGCTTGTGGGTGTTTTTGGTGACTATCACTTGTGCACATGGAGCATCTTGTTCACCAGCAGTACCTTACCCCCTTTTAATAGTATTGGCTTTCCTATGGACTCAAAGTGATTTCTCACAAAGTAAAATGTAGATCCTCTTGCTTGAAGCTTTGCCAATCCATTTCCTTGCATCTAGGGGTTTCTCCACAATCCTTTTCCCAACAAATCATTGAACTTTTCCTAAATATGCTTAGTGGAAACATTAGTTCAATGACATATATGTTGTTATTAATTACCAAAACCACCAAGGGAGAAATGTTTTTTCAGAGAGAGACCATCTTCATCATACACCTCCCATGGATTGATAAACCGTAGGTCATCCACTTGAGGGAAAATTGCTACTGTCCTACAAAACTCTACGCTTGGAGGCCCAACAAAGTCTACAAGAATAAAATTGCGTAGTAGACATCACACTGCAAGATTAAACCCACTACAACGCACCACTCCCACTAAAGATAAATCAATCTAGTTGGCCAAACCAAACCGATAGATAGGGGTTAAATACAAAGCTATAATATCATGCATAATAGAAATCAGAGGAGACTTAATTACTTTCAATGAATAATCTAATCATAAACCCACAATTCATCGGATCCCAACAAACACACCGCAAAAGAAGATTACATTGGATAGATCACCGCGGGAATCACAGTGAACTTTGTATTGAAGATCAAAGAGAGAGAATAAGCCATCTAGGTACTAGCTATGGACCCTTAGGTCTGTGGTGGACTACTCATGCATCATCATGGAGGCAGCAAGGTTGATGTAGATGGCCTCCGTGGTCGATTCCCCCTTTGGCAGAGTACCGGAAAAGGTCTCCAGTTGGCCTCCCATCGGAACAGAGGCTTGCGGCAGCGGAAAAAGTGTTTCGGGTGGCTCTCTGTTGATTTCCCGATTTTAGAGAATTTATGGAGGTGGAATTAGGTCAGACGGAGCCACATGGTGCCCACAAGGCATCAGGGTGCGCGTACCCCCTGGGCACGCCATGTTGCCTGTCTCTTTTGTCCAGAAAAATAATCATCAAAAAGTTTGTAGAATTTGGACTTCGTTTGGTACAGATTTCCTGGAAAACCAAAAATAGGCAAAAAACAACAACTGAAACTTGGCACTGGGTTAATAGGTTAGTTTCCAAAAATGATATAAAATAGCATATAATTGCATATAAAGTATCCTCGATTAATAATATAATAGCATGGAACAATCAAAATTTATAGATACGTTGGAGACATATCAGCCCACACGCCCTAGGGGGACGATGCGCTCCCAGAGCTCGTGGCTCCCGTGGACTTCGTCTGGTCCACCTCTAATACGTCTCCAATGTATCTATAATTTTTTATTGTTCCATGCTATTGTATTACCATTCTAAGATACTTTTTAAGCATTTACTTGTTGTTTTATATTATTTTTTATCACTAACCTGTTAACCCAGTGCCAAGTGCTAGTTATTGTTTTCTGCATGTTTTTGGCCTTTCAGGAATACTGTACCAAACGAAGTCCAAATTCTGCGAAATGTTTTGATGATTTTTTTCTGCACAAAAATAAGACCTGGAAGCTTTGGAGGAAGACTGTGGGGTACACGAGGTGCCCCCAAGCCAACAGGACGCGCCAAGGGGGGGGTGGTCGCGCCCTGATGGCTTGGGGCCACCTCCCAGCCCCTCTGGCCCTGATCTCTTCGCTATAAATTCTCATATATACCGAAAACCCTAGATAGGCACCCAAAATACTTTTTCCACCATCGCAAGCCCCTGTTTCAGGGTGTGCCCATCTGGAGCCCTGTTCCGGTGCCCTGCCGGAGGGGGGGGTCGATCATGGAGGGCCTCTACATCAACCTTGGTTCTCCCATGGTGATGTGTGAGTAGTTCACCACAGACCTACGGGTGCGTAGTTAGTACCTAGATGGCTATCTCTCTCTCTATGTTCTTCATTGCCAAGATCACCGCGATTCCCGCGGTGATCTATCTTGTGTAATCACTCTTTGCTGTGTGTTTGTTGGGATCCGATGAATTGTGGGTTTATATTCAGATTATTCATGAAAATATATTGAATCCTTGCTGGTTATTTATATGCATGATTGTTATATCTTCATAATGCTCTCCAATTTATCGGTTTGGTTTGGCCAACTAGATTGGTTTATCTTCAGTGGGAGTGGTGCGTTGTAGTGGGTTCAATCTTGCGGTGCTCAATCCCAGTAACAAAAAGGGACATGACATGTACTGTATTGCTGCCACTAAGAGTAAAACGATGGGGTTCATTCATATAAATTGGATTTACTTTTTCTACATCATATCATCATCCTCCAAGCATTACTCTGTTTTTACTTAATACTCTAGATGCATGTTGGATAGCGATCGATGGGTGGAGTAATAGTAGTAGATGCAGCTGATACGTCCATTTTGCATCATGAATTATTATTGATATTTATGTTATTATTGTCCATTATTCCTCATTATGATACAATTCTTATGCCTTTTCTCTCTGAATATGCAAGGTACATCACAAAGAGGGAAATCACTGGAAACTAGAATTCTGGACCTCAAAACCAAGAAAATGGCAGAAAATTCACTGGACTCCAAATGACCTGAAACTTCATGGAGATTTTTTTTGGAATATATAATAATTATTGGGCCAAAAATATACCAAAGGGGGCCACCTGCTGGCCACAAGCCAACAGGGCGCGCCCACCCCGCTAGGCATGCTCTGTTGCCTTGTGGGGCCCTAGCAGGTCTCCCGACCCCCTTTTCTCCTATATGGTGTGTTTTACCCTAGAAAAAATCATAAGGATACTTTCGGGATGAAGTGCCACGATCTTGAGGCGGAAACCAAGGCAGAGGCCCTTTTGATCTCCGGCGGAGAGATTCTGTTGGGGAAACTTCCCTCCGGGAGGGGGAGATCGAAGCCATCATCATCACCAACGCTTCCTCTGTCGTGGGAGGACCAGTATTCATCAACATATACACCAGCACCATCTCATCTCAAAGCCTAGTTCATCTCTTGTATTCAATCTTTGTCTTAAAACATCAGATTAGTACTTGTGAGTTACTAGTAGTGTTGATTACATCTCCTAGTTGATGCTTGTTGGTTTACTTGGTGAAAGATATTATGTTCAGATCCTTGATCTCCATTATTACACCTCTGATCTTGAACATGTTGATGATGTGTGAGTAGTTACTTTTGTTCCTGAGGACATGGCATCAGTCTTGTTATAAGTACTCATGTAAAGTTGGTATTCGTTTGATATTTTCATGATGTGTATGTTGTTGCTTCTCTTAGTGGCGTCGTGTGAATGTTGAGTACACAACACTTCACCATGTTATGGGCCTAAGGGAAGGCACTTTGGAGTAACAAGTAAATGATGGGTTGCGAGAGTGACAGAAGCTTAAACCCCAGTTTATGCGTTGCTTTATAAGGGGCTGATTTGGATCCAGATGTTTCATGCTATAGTTAGATTTATCTTAATTCTTCTTTCGTAGTTGCGGATGCTTGCGAGATGGGGTAATCATAAGTAGGTTTTTTGTTCAAGTAAGAACAACACCTTAGCACCGGTCCAACCACATATCAAATTATCTAAGAAACGAACGCGAATCAACTCAACATGATGAACATGACTAGACAGAAATTCCCATGTGTCCTTAGCTACAAAAAGGATTGGGCTACCTTGCTGCACCTTTGTTACTATTGCTACTAGTCACTTGTTACGAATTACCTTGCTTCAAAATTATATATCATTCTTACTTGCAGCACTTGCGGAGAATACCTTACTGAAAACTGCTCATCATTTCCTTCCGCTCCTCGTGGGTTCGACACTCTTACTTATCAAAAGGACTACGAATGATCCCCTATACTTGTGGGTCATCAAGACTCTTTTCTGGCGCCATTGCCAGGTGATACGTCTCCAACGTATCTATAATTTTTTATTGTTCCATGCTATTATATTACCTGTTTTGGATGTTTTATATGCATTAATATGCTATTTTATATTATTTTTGGGACTAACCTATTAATCTAGAGCCTAGTGCCAGTTTCTGTTTTTTCCTTGTTTTTGAGTATTGCAGATAAGGAATATTAAACGGAGTCCAAACGGAATAAAATCTTCGGAATGATTTTTCTTGGACTAGAAGCAACCCAGAAGACTTGGAGATGAAGGCAGGGGAGCCGCCGTGTGGCGACAAGCCACAGGGGCTTGCCCTAGGGGGGGGGGGGCCCTGGCTTGTGGCCCCATGGAAGCCCCCCTAACCCTATTCTTCGGCCTATAAATTCCCTGGATACCAAAAAGAGCCACGAAAATACTTTTCCACCGCCGGAAGCCTCTGTTCCCGTGAGATCCAATCTTGGAGCCTTTTCCGGTAATCTGCCGGAGGGGGATTCGATCACGGAGGGCATCTACATCAACTCCATTGCCCCTCCGATGATGCGTGAGTAGTTCACCACAGACCTTCGGGTCCATAGCTAGTAGCTAAATGGCTTCTTCTCTCTCTTTGTTCTTCAATACCATGTTCTTCATGATCTTCATGGAGATCTATCCGATGTAATACTCTTTCGCGGTGTGTTTGTCGAGATCCGATGAATTGTGGGTTTATGATCAGCTTATCTATGAATATTATTTGAATCTTCTCTGAATTCTTATATGCATGATTTCATATCTTTGCAAGTCTCTTCGAGTTATTGGTTTGGTTTGGCCAACTAGATTGGTAATTCTTGCAATGGGAGAAGTGCTTAGTTTTGGGTTCAATCTTGCGGTGTCGTCACCCAGTGACAAAGTAGGGGTAGCGAGGCATGTATTGTACTGTTGCCATCGAGGATAAAAAGATGGGGTTTTCATCATATTGCTTGAGTTTATCCATCTACATCATGTCTTCTTACCTAATGCGTTACTCTGTTCTTCATGAACTTAATACTCTAGATGCAGGCAGGAGTCGGTCGATGTGTGGAGTAATAGTAGTAGATGCAGAATCATTTCGGTCTACTTGACACAGACGTGATGCCTATATGCATAATCATTGCCTTGGATATCGTCATAATTATTCGCTTTTCTATCAATTGCTCGACAATAATTTGTTCACCCACCCTATTATTTTCCTTCATGAGAGAAGCCTCTAGTGAAACCTATGGCCCCCGGGTCTATTTTCCATAATATATTTTCAGATCTATAAACCAAAAATACCAAAAATACTTCGCTGCATTCTTTTTACTTTTAGTTTACTTTTCGCAATCCTATCTATCTATCTCTATCAGATATCATCCTTGCAAGTAACCGTGAAGGGATTGACAACCCCTTTATAGCGTTGGGTGCAAGTGTTTGATTATTTGTGTAGGTACATCTATTGGGGACTTGCTTGTATCTCCTACTGGATTGATACCTTGGTTCTCAACAACTCAGGGAAATACTTATCTACTTTGCTGCATCACCCTTTCCTCTTCAAGGGAAAACCCAACGCATGCTCGAGAAGTAGCAAGAAGGATTTCTGGCGCCGTTGCCGGGGAGATCTACATCAAGCCTACCAAGTACCCATCACAAACTCATCTCTTGCATTTACATTATTTGCCATTTGCCTCTCGTTTTCCTCTCCCCCACTTCTAAAACGATTTTCCAAAAAGATTTGCCTTTTTATTCGCCCTTCTTCCGTTCGTCTTTTCGTTTGCTTTTCGTTTGCTTGTGTGTTAGATCGCTTAAACTTGTGGCTAGCCTTGCCACTATCGCTAGTACTCCCGAGAATGAAGTTCTTAATTTTAAGCAAAGGGAGGGAGAAAACTTAAAAGATGCTTGGTATAGAATTTGCAATGCTCAAAATAGATCTACTCGTAAGCAAGCTACTACCGTTCTCCTTCGCAATTTTTATGTGGGTGTTTCCCCTTGGAATAGATATGTTTTGGATACCATCACGGGAGGGAATTTCTTGGGAAGCAATACCTTTGATTCTTATAATGCTATGAAAAATTTGGTAGGTTCACCCCTGCTCATGGTTAATGAAACAATCTTAACTTTGGAACATGTGATGCGAAGGCTTGATATCATTGAAAATAAAGTTGCTACTATAGAGCTCATTGAAAAATTGGATAAAAATATCCATAATCATATCACTCAATATGGATCTAAGGTAGGAGTTACTCTAAAAAACCTAAGGGAAAAAGAACCCATAGTTAATGAAAAATTGGATCAAGATTCCTCTAGAATTGGAAAGCTAGAGGACATTATTACCAACTTGGGTTCCGCTTTTGCCTCTGTTCAATCCACTCCTAAATTTCCTCTTTCTAAGGCTGCCAAGTTTGTTTATGTTCCTAAAAATAAGGGTGAATCCTCTAGTAGAGGGGATGAAGATCTTAAGATGATAAGTGTTCACCCTAACTTTATTAATATTGTCCAAGAACCAATTGCTACGAGTGAATTTCTTGACTCCTTGCCTAGGAGTATGATTATTGATAAAACCAAGGAATCTCCTAGGGTTTACAACTGTGCAATTGAGGAGTTTCATACCAAAGATGACAATACCTAGATCTATTGCGTTATGCCTAGCTAGGGGAGTTAAACAATAGCGCTTGTTGGGAGGCAACCCAATTTTATTTTTATGCTTTTGTTTTTGCTTCTGTTTTTGAGTTTTACACACATTATTACCTCTGTAGTAATTATGTTTTCTTGTTTAAATTAGTGTTTGTGCCAAGTAAGACCTTTGGGATGGTCTACGGTGCTTGTGATTTGATTTTGCTGAAAAACAGAAACTTTTGCGCTCAGTCCAGGAATTTTGTCAATTCACTGGAACGATATTTTGATCTGAAATGTTTACACAGGATTTATATACAAATTTCCCTGATTGTCCTAATTTTTCAGAATTTTTGGAGTTACAGAAGTATTCGAAGTCTATAGATTGCTACAGACTGTTCTGTTTTAGACAGATTCTGTTTTCTTTGTGTTGTTTGGTTATTTTGATGTATCTATGGGTTGTATCGGGGGGTATGAACCATGGAGAAGTTGGAATACAGTAGATATTAAACCAATATAAATAAGGAATGAGTTCACAACAGTACCTAAAGTGGTGATTTATTTTTCTTATACTAATGGATCTCATGAGTTTTCTGTTGAGTTTTGTGTTGTGAAGTTTTCAAGTTTTGGGTAAAGATTTGATGGACTATGGAATAAGGAGTGGCAAGAGCCTAAGCTTGGGGATGCCCAAGGTAACCCAAGCCATATTAAAGGATACCAAAAAGCCTAAGCTTGGGGATGCCCCGGAAGGCATCCCCTCTTTCGTCTTCAATCCATCGGTAAATTTACTTGAGGCTATATTTTTATTCACCACATGATATGTGTTTTGCTTGGAGCGTCTTGTATGATATGAGTCTTTGCTTTTTAGTTTGCCACAATCATCCTTGCTGTACACATCTTTTGAGAGAGACACGCGTTCATCGTGAATTTATTAGAATACTCTATGTGCTTCACTTATATCTTTTGAGCTAGGCAATGTTGCTCTAGTGCGTCACTTATATCTTTTTAGAGCACGGTGGTGTTTTATTTTATAGAAATTATTGAACTCTCGTACCTCACTTATATTATTTTGAGTGTATTTAAACAGCATGGTAATTGGTTTCGGTTATGAATTTGGTCCTAATATAATGGGCATCCAAGAGGGATATAATAAAAACTTTCATATAAAGGGCATTGAATACTATGAGAAGTTTGATTCCTTGCATATAGTTTTGAGATATAGAGATGGCAATATGAGAGTCATGCTAGTGAGTAGTTGTGATTTGTAAGAAATACTTGTGTTAAAGTTTGTGATTCCCGTAGCATGCACGTATGGTGAACCGTTATGTAACGAAGTCGGAGCATGATTTGTTTAATGATTGTCAACCTTTGTGTGAGGGTCGGGAGCGCGCGATGGTTAACTCCTACCAACCTCTCCCCTAGGAGCATGCGTCTAACACTTTGCTTCGATAACTAATAGCCTTTTGCAATAAGTATGTGAGTTCTTTATGACTAATGTTGAGTCCATGGATTATACGCACTCTCACCCTTCCACCTTTGCTAGCCTCTCTAGTATTGCGCAACTTTCGCCGGTGCATCAAACCCACCTTCCTCAAAACAGCCACCATATATTTTTCCTCAAAACAGGCACCATACCTACCTATTATGGCATTTCCATAGCCATTCCGAGATATATTGCCATGCAACTTCCACCGTTCCGTTTTTCATGACATGCACCATCATTTTCATATTGCCTTGCATTCGTAAGCATTCATATAGAGTCATATTTTGTTCTAGGTATTGAGTTGTAAGTAAATAAAAGTGTGATGATCTTCATTATTAGAGCATTTGTCCTGTGAGAGAAAAGGATGATGGAAACTATGAATCCCTCATAAGTTGGGATGAGTATCCGGACTTTATAAATAATAAAAGAGGCCAATGAAGCCCAAATAAAAAAAAGAGGCCAAAGATGCCCACCAAAATAAATAAAAAAGAGAAAAAATGAGAGAAAGAGAGAAGGGACAATGCTACTATCTTTTTCCACACTTGTGCTTCATAGTAGCACCATGATCTTCATAATAGAGAGTCTCCTATTTTGTCACTTTCATATAGCTAGTGGAATTTTTCATCATATGCACAACCACTTAGTTTCCTTTTGAGCTTTCATACACTTATAGGTCTAGTGCATCCGTTGCATGGCAATCCCTACTCACTCACATTGATATCTATTGATGGGCATCTCCATAGCCCGTTGATACGCCTAGTTGAAGTGAGACTATCTTCTCCTTTTTCCTCACAACCTCCACCATATTCTATTCCACCCATAGTGCTATATCCATGGCTCACGCTCATGTATTGCGTGAGAGTTGAAAAGGTTTGAGAACATAAAAGGTGTGAAACAATCGCTTGACTTGTCATCGGGGTTGTGCATGATTTAGATACTTTGTGTGGGGAAGATGGAACATAGCCATACCATATGATTTTGTAGGGATAACTTTCTAAGGCCATGTTATTTCGAAAGGGCACAATTGCCTTGTTGGTATGCTCGAAGTATTACTGTTTTTATGTCAATATTAAACTTTTGTCTTGAATCTTATGGATCTGAATATTCATGCCACAATAAAGAATATTACATGGATAAATATGTTAGGTAGCATTCCACATCAAAAATTCTGTTTTTATCATTTACCTACTCGAGGACGAGCAGGAATTAAGCTTGGGGATGCTTGATACGTCTCCAATGTATCTATAATTTTTGATTGTTCCATGCTATTATATTATCTGTTTTGGATGTTTTATATGCATTAATATGCTATTTTATATTATTTTTGGGACTAACCTATTAATCTAGAGCCTAGTGCCAGTTTCTGTTTTTTCCTTGTTTTTGAGTATTGCAGATAAGGAATATTAAACGGAGTCCAAACGGAATAAAATCTTCGGAATGATTTTTCTTGGACCAGAAGCAACCCAGAAGACTTGGAGATGAAGGCAGGGGAGCCGCCGTGTGGCGACAAGCCACAGGGGCGCGCCCTAGGGGGGGCGCCCCCCTGGCTTGTGGCCCCATGGCAGCCCCCCTAACCCTATTCTTCGGCCTATAAATTCCCAAATATTCCCTGGATACCAAAAAGAGCCACGAAAATACTTTTCCGCCGCCGGAAGCCTCTGTTCCCATGAGATCCAATCTTGGAGCCTTTTCCGGTAATCTGCCGGAGGGGGATTCGATCACGGAGGGCATCTACATCAACTCCATTGCCCCTCCGATGATGCTTGAGTAGTTCACCACAGACCTTCGGGTCCATAGCTAGTAGGTAGATGGCTTCTTCTCTCTTTGTTCTTCAATACCATGTTCTTCATGATCTTCATGGAGATCTATCCGATGTAATACTCTTTTGCGGTGTGTTTGTTGAGATCCGATGAATTGTGGGTTTATGATCAGCTTATCTATGAATATTATTTGAATCTTCTCTGAATTCTTATATGCATGATTTCATATCTTTGCAAGTCTCTTCGAGTTATTGGTTTGGTTTGGCCAACTAGATTGGTAATTCTTGCAATGGGAAGTGCTTAGTTTTGGGTTCAATCTTGCGGTGTCCTCACCCAGTGACAAAGTAGGGGTAGCGAGGAACGTATTGTATTGTTGCCATCGAGGATAAAAAGATGGGGTTTTCATCATATTGCTTGAGTTTATCCCTCTACATCATGTCATCTTACCTAATGCGTTACTCTGTTCTTCATGAACTTAATACTCTAGATGCAGGCAGGAGTCGGTTGATGTGTGGAGTAATAGTAGTAGATGCAGAATCGTTTCGGTCTACTTGACACGGACGTGATGCCTATATGCATAATCATTGCCTTGGATATCGTCATAATTATTCGCTTTTCTATCAATTGCTCGACAGTAATTTGTTCACCCACCGTGTTATTTTCCTTCATGAGAGAAGCCTCTAGTGAAACCTATGGCCCCCGGGTCTATTTTCCATAATATATTTTCAGATCTATAAACCAAAAATACCAAAAATACTTCGCTGCATTCTTTTTACTTTTAGTTTACTTTTCGCAATCCTATCTATCTATCTCTATCAGATCTCATCCTTGCAAGTAACCGTGAAGGGATTGACAACCCCTTTATAGCGTTGGGTGCAAGTGTTTGATTATTTGTGTAGGTACATCTATTGGGGACTTGCTTGTATCTCCTACTGGATTGATACCTTGGTTCTCAATAACTGAGGGAAATACTTATCTACTTTGCTGCATCACCCTTTCCTCTTCAAGGGAAAACCCAACGCATGCTTGAGAAGTAGCACCAGGGAGTGAAGCGCCTCTGGTAAGTGGAACTTTGTAAGGAAACATTTGGGATACATGCTGAAATTTACTGTTGCTTGTTACTATGGATGGTCACCCTTTGAGTGGCTTGTTCGGGGCATCTTCGCCTCAAACGGAAGTGGAAAAAGTTTCCACTCAACCTACTGAACCTACTGAATTTTTTTATTATGAGATTCCTTCAGGTATGTTAGAGAAACTGCTGGCTAATCCTTATGACGGTACAACTCATCCTGATTACCACTTGATATATGTATATGAGACTTGTGGACTGTTTAAGCTTGTTGATTTATCTAGAGACAAAGTTAGGAAGAAACTTTTCCCTTTATCTTTGGATGGAAAAGCACTAATGTGCTACAGGCTATTGGATGATATTGGATCGTGGGGCCGGAATCGCTTGAATCTGGAATTTCATCAGAAGTTTTATCCTATGCATCTAGTCCATTGTGATCGGAACTTTATATGTAATTTCTGGCCTCGTGAAGGAGAAAGCATCGCTCAAACTTGGGGGAGACTTAAATCTATGATGCACACTTGCCCCAATCATGAGCTCTTGAGGGAAATGATTATACAAAAAAATTATGCTCGGCTTTCTCATGATGATCCATTATTACTTGATTCTTCTTCTATTGGTTCCTACATGAAGAGGACTATTGAATTCCAATGGGATCTTCTGGAAAGAATTAAACGCAACTCTGAAGATTGGGAATTCGACAAAGGTAAAGTGTCAGGTATAAAGCTTAAGTTTGATTGTGTTAAATCTTTTATGGGAACCGATACTTTCCATGAGTTTAGCAATAAATATGGGCTTGACTCCGAGATAGTAGCTTCTTTCTGTGAATCATTTGCTACTCACGTTGATCTCCATAAGGAGAAGTGGTTTAAATATCATCCACCTATTGAAAACCCATTAGAGGAACCAGTTAAAGTTAGAGAGGAAAAAATTGTTTATCATGTTGATACAGTTGTGCCTACAGCTTACATTGAGAAACCTCCTTTTCCCGTTAGGATTAATGAACATGCTAAAGCTACAACTATGGTTAATAAAAGTTATATTAGAAAACCTAAACCCTCTGAGCAAATAGATGTTGAGCCTAATATTGCTATGGTTAAAGATCTCCCATCTGATGATATTG
Source organism: Elymus sibiricus (assembly GCA_039707655.1). Taxonomy (NCBI): domain Eukaryota; kingdom Viridiplantae; phylum Streptophyta; class Magnoliopsida; order Poales; family Poaceae; genus Elymus; species Elymus sibiricus. The sequence goes on from CM077663.1 coordinate 209,726,257, forward strand.
ATGGACATGTTATTTATTTTTGTGATGAAGCTACTAGAATTGTGAAACCTATTAGAAACAATTGGGATGAGTTAGATAAAAATAAACCTATTATCGGCCTGCCCGTTGTTTATGTTAAAATTGGAGGTCATTGTTATCAGGGCTTATGTGACATTGGTGCTAGTGTCAGTGCTATACCTTTTACCTTATACCAAGAAATTATGAATAACATAGCACCCCCTGAGATTGAAGATATTGATGTCACTATTAAACTTGCAAATAGAGACACCATTGCACCACTTGGGATTGTTAGAGATGTTGAGGTCTTGTGTGGAAAAGTAAAGTACCCCACGGATTTCCTAGTACTTGGTTCACAACAAGATAGCTTTTGTCCCATTATATTTGGTAGACCTTTCTTGAATATTGTTAATGCTGAAATTAATTATGTTACTGAGAAGGTTAAGATAAGCTTTGGTGACGAGTCCCATGAATTTAATTTCTCTAAGTTCGGTAGAAAACAATACGAAAAAGAATTGCCTAGTAAGGATGAAATAATTGGTCTTGCTTCTATTTCCGTGCCTCCTATTGATCCACTAGAACAATATTTGCTAGATCATGAGAATGATATGCATATGAATGAAAGAAATGAGATAGATGATATATTTCTTAGACAAACACCTATCCTTAAACACAACTTGCATGTTGATATTTTAGGGGATCCTCCTCCACCCAAAGGAGATCACGTGTTTGAGCTAAAGACATTACCTGATACTTTGAAATATGCTTATCTTGATGAAAAGAAGATATATCATGTTATTATTAGTGCTAACCTTTCAGAGCATGAAGATAAGAGATTACTTAAAACTCTGAAGAAGCACAAGGATGCTATTGGATATACTCTTGATGATCTTAAGGGCATTAGTCCCACTCTATGCCAGCACAAGATTAATATGGAACCCGATGCTAAATCTGTCGTTGATCATCAATGCCGATTAAATCCTAAGATGAAGGAAGTGGTAAGAACTAAAATATTAAAGCTTCTGGAGGCAGGTATAATTTATTCTATTGCTGATAGTAGATGGGCTAGTCCTGTTCATTGTGTTCCTAAGAAAGGAGGTATAATTGTCGTTCCTGATGATAAAAATGAACTTATTCCACAAAGAATTGTAATTGGTTATAGGATGGTAATTGATTTCAAGAAATTAAACAAAGCCACTAGAAAAGATCATTACCCCTTGCCTTTTATCGATCAAATGTTAGAAAGGTTATCTAAGCTTACACATTTTTGTTTTCTTGATGGATATTCTAGTTTCTCTCAAATACCTGTGTCAAAAGAAGATCAAGAGAAAACTACTTCCGCATGCCCTTTTGGAACTTATGCTTATAGACGTATGCCTTTTGGTTTATGCAATGCACCCATTACCTTTCAAAGATGTATGACTGCTATATTCTCTGATTTTTGTGAAAAGATTGTTGAGGTTTTCATGGATGACTTTTCCGTTTACGGGGCTTCTTTTGATGATTGCTTGAGCAACCTTGGTCGAGTTTTGCAAAGATGTGAAGAAACTAATCTTGTCTTAAATTGGGAGAAGTGCCACTTTATGGTGAATGAAGGTATAGTGCTTGGGCATAAAATCTCTGAGCGAGGCATTGAGGTAGACAAAGCTAAAGTTGATGCAATAGTGAAAATGCCATGTCCTAAAGATATTAATGGTATAAGAAGTTTTCTTGGTCATGTTGGTTTTTATAGGCGTTTTATTAAAGATTTCTTGAAGATTTCCAGGCCACTAACTAATATTGTTCAAAAAGATATTCCTTTTGTTTTTGATGATGATTGTGTAGAAGCCTTTGAAATACTTAAGAAAGTCTTGATTTCTGCACCTATTGTTCAACCACCTGATTGGAACATACCATTTGAAATCATGTGTGATGCTAGTGATTATGCTGTCAGTGTTGTTCTAGGGCAAAGAGTAGATAAGAAATTGAATGTTATTCATTATGCTAGTAAGACCCTAGACAATGCTCAAAAGAATTATGCTACTATTGAAAAGGAATTTTTAGCAGTTGTTTTTGCATGTGATAAGTTTCGACCTTATGTCGTTGATTCCAAAGTTACTTTTCACACAGATCATGCTGCTATTAAATACCTTATGGAAAAGAAAGACGCTAAGCCTAGACTGATTAGGTGGGTGCTTTTACTCCAAGAGTTTGACCTGCACATTGTTGATAGAAAGGGAGCTGAAAATCCCATAGCAGATAATTTGTCTAGGATGGAAAATATTCTTGATGACCCACTGCCCATTGATGATAATTTTCGTGATGAGCAACTTGTTGTTATAAATCCTTCCCATGGTACTCCTTTGTACGCAAACTATGCTAATTACATTGTTGCTAAATATATACCACCTAGTTTCACCTATCAGCAAAACAAAAAGTTTTTCTATGATTTGAGACATTACTTTTGGTATGACCCATATCTTTATAAAGAAGGATTAGATGGTGTTATTACACGTTGTGTACCTAAGCATGAACATGGACAGATCCTACAAAAGGGTCACTCTGGGGCCTACGGGGGACACCATGCTGGTGACAGAACTGCACATAAGGTATTACAATCTGGTTTTTATTGGCCTACTCTTTTCAAAGATGCTCGTAAGTATGTCCTTTCTTGTGATGAATGTCAAAGAATTGGTAACATTTGTAGACGTCAGGAAATGCCTATGAATTATTCACTTGTTATTGAACCATTTGATGTCTGGGGCTTTGATTACATGGGACCATTTCCTTCCTCTAATGGATATACTCATATTCTAGTTATTGTTGATTACGTTACTAAGTGGGTAGAAGCTATTCCAACTAGTAGTGTTGATCAAAACACTTCTATTAAAATGCTTAAAGATGCTATTTTTCCGAGGTTTGGAGTCCCTGGATATTTAATGACTGATGCTGGTTCACATTTTATTCATGGTGCTTTCCGTAAACTTCTAGCTAAATAAGATGTTAACCATAGGATTGCATCACCTTATCATCCTTAGTCTAGCAGTCAAGTTGAGTTAAGTAATCGAGAAATAAAATTGATCTTGCAAAAGACTATTAATAGATACAGAAAGAATTGGTCTAAGAAACTCGATGATGCTCTATGGGCTTATAGAACTGCTTATAAAAACCGTATGGGAATGTCTCCATGTAAAATGGTTTATGGAAAAGCATGTCGCGTACCTCTTGAATTAGAACACAAGGCTTATTGGGCAGTTAAAGAACTTAACTATGATTTTAAACTTCTCGGTAGAAAGAGGTTATTTAATATTAGCTCGTTAGATGAATGGAGGACACGGGCTTATGAAAATACCAAGTTATTTAAAGAAAAGGTTAAAAGATTGCATGATAAGAGAATCCAAAAACGGGAATTCAATGTGGGAGACCTATTTCTTTGGTACAATTCTCGTTTTAGATTTTTTGCAGGAAAACTTCTCTCCAAATGGGAAGGCCCCTATGTTGTCGAGGAGGTCTATCGCTCTGGTGCTATCAAGATTAACAACTTCGAAGGCAAAAATCCGAGAGTGGTAAATGGGCAAAGAATTAAACACTATATCTCAGGTACGCCCGTCAATGTTGAAACTAATATTATTCAAGTTATGACTTTGGAAGAACACATAAGAGAGACCTTCCGGAACACTCCCGAAAGCTGAAAAGGGGTAGGTATGTGATACGGTAAGTAAACCAACTCCAAAAGTTCCAAAAAAATATCTTTTGATAGTTTTGGTATTTTAGAAAAACTACAAAAATAAAATCGAGTCAGGAGGACACACGAGGTAGCCACAAGGCAACAGTGCGCGCCCACCCCCTGTGCGTGCCCTGATAACTTGTGGGGCCCTCGTGTGCCTCCCGAACTCTGTTTTCTTACCAAACACGTATCCTGACCTATAAAAAATCATTATATACTCACATATGTTTTGACCACCACATCTTAAGTTTCTCCTATGTTCTTGTTTCGGGCTATTTTTCTGACAGATCTAGATCACTATGGCGTCATCAATCTCCTCCAAGGACAAGTTCTTCGAGAAGGTCATCAACCCCTACCTGCCGGAGGTGATGAAGCACCCTCAAGCCATTGAGATTGGTGAGGGGGTGCTCCACATCCGGGATGTTCAAGGCCCCAAGAAGGAGGGGAGCGAGGAGGCCAGGCTTGCAGCGGTGGAGCAGGAAATCTTCAAGTGCCAAGGGATGGTTGAACGTGGTCTTAGTGCTAGTCACTCTATGATCACGGAATTCATCCGGGAGAACAAGCTGGACACTAGGGACGTGGGAGAGGCTCTCTTCAAGCTCCAAGATCGGATCGATCATCTCCAAGCTCAAATCTTTGACTTGCAAAACCAAAACTGTGAGTATGATGAGCATAGCTGCTGATTTCAGGATTCCAGAGACAAGAGCCTCTTTCTATGACGGAGAGCCTATGCCGTGGAAGACAGAGGACCAACCCACTACATCATCATCACCACCACCCAAGAGGGACGCTTGAGTACATGGGTATGGGCAACCCCCCTTAGCTTGTTCCAAGCTTGGGGGAGGTGCCCGGTATCGTATCACCACCACTCTTGCTATTATCATCTATTTTTAGTTCGATCCTTAGTTATTTCGTGATTTAGAGAAATAAAATTGCAGATTTGCTTTGCTTTGAGTTCTATTTATCTTTGTAATCGAGTATGAAAGTTATATAATAAAGATTAGTTTGAGTTTGTTTTCTTTGCTCTCATGCATCAATCATAGCAATGAAATAAAAGAAATAGAAACATCATGTGCTCATCCCATGGGGAGTGATGACTTCACATAGAAGAAGTATGTTAGATAAAAATTGTTGGGAATAAACAAACATAGCATTAGTCATTGATACAATCTATGCAAGATTATGATAGAGAATAGGAGATTCACATACAAATACACTATCTTGGACATCTTTTATGGTTGTGAGCCCCCACCAAATATTATATAATGATCGAGTGTTGTTGTTGGACATGGAAGACAACATAATGATTATGTTTGTTTATATCCACATAGAAGTTATATTGTCATGTATCCTTTAACTGTGATGCTTGCTTTAGATCTTTTGCTAGCCAAAGAAAAAATTTCGCACCAAGTAGAGATACTACTTGTGCGTCCATAACCCCTTAAACCTAGTTTTTCTCCATGAGAGTCCACCATATCTACCTATGGATTGAATAAGATCCTTCAAGTAAGTTGTCATTAGTGCACGAATCAGTAGAAATTGCTCTTAAATATGTATGATCTTTTATTGTAAGGGAAAATAAACTTTGTACGATCTTGTGATGGCAAAGAAATAAAAGCGACATATTGCATAATAAAGTTTGCTATCATAAGGGGCAATATAAAGTGACGTTCCTTTCCATTAAGAGTTTGCACATCCAAAACTAAAAAGTGCATGACAACCTCTACTTCCCTCTGCGAAGGGCATATCTTTTACTTTCATGTATTTACTTCTCCATAAGAGTCAATAATGTTTATTCCTTTTCCTACCTAATAATTCATAGCTGGCAAGCATTATGTTTTGAGGAAAGATCCAGATATGTATATCCAGCTAGATGTAGGTGATCATGATTCATTATCGTTGACATTATCCTTGAGGTAAATGAGTTGGGTGGCAATTACTTTGAAGCCCCCGTCTTCCTATGTGTCCGATGGAAACATTAGCTCCAAAATTATGCAATGAGTGTCAGCAATCATATAAGACTAAATGATAGTTGAGTATGTGAACTTGCTAGAATAAAAGCTCTTACATAGACTCTTCTCTAAAATATGATGAACTACGATTGTCTGAATGACTAAGAACATAGTTTGCTGATTGTCAATAAAGTTTATGCTTCATACTTCAATAATTGTGGATAGATTGTTACTTGTTTATGAGAAGTTATATGATGAAAAACTTATTGCTATGTTAATATTCACGATGCTCCCATGTTCGTATTTTGTCTTTATCGACACCACTCTCTCTCTAATTATGTGGTCATTATTATCAAGCTCGGCTTTCGCTTAAGGACAAGCAAGGTCTAAGCATGGGGGAGTTGATATGTCCATTTTGCATCATGAATTCTTATTGATATTTATGTTATTATTGTCCATTATTCCTCATTATGATACAATTCTTATGCCTTATCTCTATGAATATGCAAGGTACATCACAAAGAGGGAAATCACTGGAAACTGGAATTCTGGACCTGAAAACCAAGAAAATGGCAGAAAATTCACTGGAGTCCAAATGATCGGAAACTTCACAGAGATTATTTTTGGAATATATAAGAATTATTGGGCCAAAAATATACCAGAGGGGGGCCACAAGCCAATAGGGCGCGCCCACCCCCTGGGCGCGCCCTGTTGCCTTGTGGGGCCCCAGGAGGTCTCCCGACCCCCCCCCTCTTCTCCTATATGGTGTGTTTTATCCTAGGAAAAATCATAAGGATACTTTCGGGATGAAGTGCCGCCGTCTCGAGGCAGAAACCATGGCAGCGGCCCTTTTGATCTCCGGCGGAGAGATTTTGCCGGGGAAACCTCCCTCTGGGAGGGGGATAACAAAGCCATCGTCATCACCTACGCTTCCTCCTTCGTGGGAGGACCAATGTTCATCAACATCTTCACCAGCATCATCTCATCTCAAACCCTAGTTCATCTCTTGTATTCAATCTTTGTCTCAAAACATCAGATTGGTACCTGTGGGTTACTAGTAGTGTTGATTACATCTCCTAGTTGATGCGTGTTGGTTCAGTTGGTGAAAGATATTATGTTCAGATCCTTGATCTACATTATTACACCTCTGATCTTGAACATGTTGATGATGTGTGAGTAGTTACTTTTGTTCCTGAGCACATGGGAGAAGTCTTGTTATAAGTAATTGTCAGAATCGGGGCTCCGGGGACCCAAGAGGGGTTCGAACTCTAGGGTAAACCTCTCTCTCTCTTGCTAACCTACGGCGGTGCTCCGGCGTACTTCAGTTTGGGGGGGGAGGAACAACGAACACATTGATCTACCCAGGTTCGGGCCACCTTGCGGTGTAAAACCCTACTCCTGCTTGTCTGAATTGCTCACAGGGTGAAGGTGAATACAGCCAGGTTCCCTCTCCGCTATGGTTGCAACCTACCCCTTCTTATACTGGCCTTGGTCCTCTTCCCCCGACAACACGAGGCGGGAAGGGTTGCCACAATAGCCAGTTTGAAGGGGGACAGGACTGCAGCTTATCCAGACGAAAGTAGTCTTCGCCAGCTAAAGCTTCCTGCCGTGACGCGCTGGTGGGCTCGGGGATGACCTCCATCCTGGCGAGCTCCCACCCTTGGTCTTCTTTCACCGAAAAGGAAACCTTTGGGGAGTTGTTTTTGGGGGAGGACGAGATGGCCCCGCTTCCTTAGCACTAAAGAGGAAAACCTCCTCATCTGTGCCTGCTAGCGAGGGTCTAGGCACCGCTTGGCATGGCGCGCGTCGCCCCCACGAAGGTACAGGGTGGCAGGACCCTGACGAGCCACCCTTGACTAGTCTGCCCCGCGAGGTCCCCGGGGGGCAGCCCCAAGAGTCGACCTTGCGAGGGGGGCGACCTCGCGAGGGCGTCCTCATGAAGCTCTCGGATCCACCTCCGGCCAAATCCCTCGAGGGGTGCGGGCCCCCGTGAGGGCCTCCCTCGCGAAACCCCACGGCGGGACGTAACGGGCCTATGCCACGTGTCGTGCCTCGGGCCATAGGCAGACGGGCCTGGGTACCTCCAGTCCTAGGAGCCCGACACTAATCATGCGAAGTTGGTATTCGTTCGATATTTTGATGATGTGTATGTTGTTGCTTCTCTTAGTGGTGTCATGTGAACATCGACTACACAACATTTCACCATGTTATGGGCCTAAGGGAAGGCATTGTGGAGTAACAAGTAGATGATGGTTTGCGAGAGTGACTAAAGCTTAAACCCCAGTTTATGTGTTGCTTCATAAGGGGCTGATTTGGATCCACATGTTTCATGTTATGTTTAGATTTATCTTAATTCTTCTTTTGTAGTTGCAGATGCTTGCAAATGGGGGTAATCATAAGTAGGTTGTTTGTTCAAGTAATAACAACACCTTAGCACCGGTCCACCCACATATCAAATTATCAAAGTAACGAACGCGAATCAACTCAACATGATGAACATGACTAGACAGAAATTCCCATGTGTCCTCGGGAGTACTTGCTTAATATAAGAGTACTTTCCTGCCTGTCCTTTGCTACAAAAAGGATTGCGCTACCTTGCTGCACCTTTGTTACTATTGCTACTTGTCACTTGTTATGAATTACCTTGCTACAAAAATATCTATCATTGTTATTTGTAGCACTTGCAGAGAATACCTTACTGAAAACTGCTTATCATTTCCTTCTGCTCCTTGTTGGGTTCGACACTCTTACTTATCGAAAGGACTACGATTGATCCCCTATACTTGTGGGTCATCAGCAGGCAGGAGTCGGTCTACTTGTTTACGGACGTGATGCCTATATACATGATCATTGCCGTGAATAAGTATTGCATAACTATGCGCTTTTCTATGAATTGCCCAACAGTAATTTATTACCCACCGCATGCTTTCTTCGAGAGAGAAGCAAATGTGTGCTCTTTTGTGTGTAGGCGATGAAAACAGGAAATTGCGTGGTCCTCCTATTGGTTCGATAACCTTGGTTCTCACTGAGGGAAATACTTACCTTTACTGTGTTGCATCATCCCTACCTCTTCGGGGAAAATCCCAGCGCAGTTCACAAGTATCAACCTCCTAGGCTTTGGGAGTCTCTTCTTGTCCAAAAAACACTGTAAATTTTCATGGCATTTGGACTTCGTTTGGTATGGATTTTCTACGAGACAAAAAACAACCAAAAACAGAAACTAGCACACGGCACTAGGTCAATAGGTTAGTCCGTCGAAATCATATAAAAGTGCACCAAAACCATATAAAATTGTTGTAAACATGGAATGAATACTTCATAACTTATAGATATGTTGGAGACGTATCAGCATCCCCAAGCTTTATTCATGCTCATCCTCGAGTAGGTAAATGATAGTTTATGAAGTGTGAATGCTAGCATAGTGCATAAGTTTTATCAATGATAATTCTAATCACTTTTTCTAGCATCATTAACAACAACTTTTTCTCGTAAAACTCATCATGATAAAGTAGCAATCAATTAACATGTTATGGTTCAAACAATGCATTCTCTTGAAACTTAACAACCTATGTTCTTAGTCACCAAATAATTAAATTCTTCTTATTTACAGAAAAGTCTAAGTAAGAGGTCCACATACTCAATTATCATATAGTCTTCTATGATTGCTAGTACTCAAAGCATATTTTTAGAACAAATAGCATCCATCGAACACAGAGGAAGATAGGGGCTTAATGTTTCACCTCCCAACTTACTTATCACAGAGATAATTGCCAACAATAATAATTCATGATCAAATATATTTGACTGGATATATGCGTCTGGATCTTTCAACACCACATGATGCTTGGCAAGTAGAGAATAATTGAGGTTGGAAAAAGAAGTTGACACAACAAAAAGAATTTTGACAGAAAAAGTAAAACATATGTGATGCGGAGCATCCTATGGACATCACCATCACAAGAGCCCGTTCGGCAAGTGAAACGTGCCACATCTACCCCACATACATAAAGGTGAATCCTCTCCTTTACACGTGTTCACTTGACCCCTTCGAGGATGGTATACTACTTGACACCCCTCCCGTGTGCATGCATAGGTATTGTCGGAGCTTCACGGATGACGAGGAGGAGTGCAAGCACCAAGGAACATCTACACCATCCGCGAGGGAAGCCTGGAAGCGGAGACGGAAGAATACGGAATCCCGAAGAAGGAGTGAAGCCCCTGGACACCCCGTGTGCACGGCCTCCCTGGACCTCGTGCGCACGAGCCTACCAGGAGCTCTCTGGGTACCCCGTGCGTAGGGGCCCAGAAGACCCCGTGCCCACGGGACCCCCGTGTCCACGGTATATGCCTGTGCGCACGGGCTAAGTGGACGCCTCCCTGGATACCCCGTGCGCACGGGCTCCACTTACCCCGTGCACATGGGGCTGCCTGTGTGCATCTGATGGGCTTTGCCCTTGTATGCCCATTTCGCCCCTCCATACCCCTTCATGCCTTGGACCTATATATACTCCTACACCTCCTCATTTCTAGGGTCAGCACTGGTTTAGCTCATAGATAGTTGAGCCTAGCTCCTTCCACTACCTCTCCCATGGAGTAGATGCCTCTACGAGAGAAGATCTCCTAGTGGCTATCAAGGCCCCTCAAGAGGGAAGATCCCTAGTGGATTCAAGGCCCCATCTCCCCATGGGATTTGGGATGAACTCTACCATGTATCCTATTTCCCTTTGTTGTTCTTGTACCTTTGTGGATCTTCTGTGTATGTGAGTCTAGTGGATGTGTGATTGGACTTGTTCTTGGGTGTTCTCATGTGATTTCTGCTCGTTCTTCCTCGTGTTCTTCGTGTTCTTCGTGGAATCCCCCTCCAATTCGTGAAAGATCCACACACACGGGTGTGCCCCGTATCATTTTGGTATCTTGAGCCACGTTAATCGCAAATTTGGAGTCCCCTCTCTTCGTTTTCTAGCCTAATTTTGTTTAATTTCGTCCCAATTCGAAAATCCCCACCAAAAATCGCCTCACCAAATTTTTTGTGATTTATTGGTTCTTGTGAGAGTTTGTTGATTTTGACCCATGAAATTGGTGTTTGGCAAGTAGATCTAGCTTTGCCACCACCATATCCCCCTAATTTTTTTCCTCCTTCAAATCTGACCCAGAAATCGCGAAATTTCCGCCTACCCTGTGCCCACGAAGTCCCCACCCCGTGCGCACGGGGCCCAGCGAAGTTCCTGACCACCCCGTGCCCACGACCTTGTCCCGTGCGCACGGGACCCCTTGCCGACGGGCCTAAGACCCCGTGCGCACGACCCTCCCAGTCCAGCCACGACTGCTTCACCGTTTTGCCCATAATTTTCGCTCCCGAACTCCGATTTGAGTGTTCTTTGGCTCATTTTGACGCTATCGACGTGCCCTAGATGCTCATCTTCGTTTTACCACCATTTCACTCCATCAATTTTTCCATTTTGGCATCTTTGCCTAGGCCTCCACCATAAACTTCCGCCATCCTAACCCAATTGGTTTGAGATTTTGAGTTGCCGTTTCCGTTTCCTAAGGTGTTTTGGCTAATTAGGGATGGTTCTACATTGACAACGCCGCCACTCATCATCGCCTCAGCCTCGACATCGACATTGACTACTTCGCCTATTGGCACCCCAACCGTAAGCAAGGACGATAACCTCGACGACATCATTGTCTATTACCTTGCCATTGCATTGATCGCTTCGAGTCTATTGCGTACCTTACCCATTGAGACTAGTGAGTTGAGAATTGCCGGGTCACGTTACTTGTGCACCGTAGTGTTACTCTTATGTCGCATAGCTAGTTATAGCGTGCAAACATCTTGCTATCTACTTTGTGCCATAAGTCTCTCCCGTGCATATCCATCATACTTGTCTCATATCCTGGTTCGAGCATCAAGCAAAGAAAAAAAGTGAAAAGAAAGAGCAAAAAGATTTTAAGCAAAAGAGGAGATACAGAAGAGGTTGTAAGCAATACAAATAGCATTGAGCCATTTTGCATAGTCCATACTCTTGGATCATACATACATAGCATACTTGGGATTGAAGACGGCACGTTTACTCTTTTAGGTTGGTGCACAAGCGCGTATCTAGCCCATTTGAGCAATCGAGCTATTGTCTCTTCTAGTATCCGTGCAACACGAGCTTTTCCCGGGTCTCTCACATTTTGTGCTCATTCCTTGGTTGCGCGGATCCCATTTATCTATCCGTGTGTGTGTTCATAGTGCCACCATAGCTATTGATCTATTTGCTTCGCATTGCAATTTTGTGAATCTTCCTCAACATTTTCGATATCTTGACTAACATTTGCTTGAATTTTGTGCCACTTGTCCTAACCAAGCCACTTGGTAAGCTTTACTTTGTAGGTGTGAGTGAACAAGTCCGGTACCAATTCCACCATTCTCTCAATTCACATTGAGTGAAACGGTATACATCATCAACTTTGGGAACGGTATCTTGGTATTGTTTATCTCATATCCCACTCACCTTTCCTCGAGTCTTGTGATGGCTAGGCAAGGCACATCTACTTCGGTCTACGCCCACAACGACAAGTTCGATGCCATGAAGAACTTCATCGATGCCAAGATAGATGCTCAAATGGAAGAGCTCAAGGTCATAATCAAACCAACAAGAGGTCTTCCCCATCTTCGAGAATATGCTCAAGTGCACATGCTTCCGAGCTACCATCTCCGGCAAGATCACCTCGGCATCGACACCATCAACGACATGAAGAAAGAACAATGCCAACATCATGGCGTCCAACAAACAACAAGTGTGAAGGTCACGAGCTCGACACCAACCACCGCTCGAGGAATTCACCACCTTCCTTGGCATCTTCGCCAAGCGACTTCAAGGCATCTTCGCCTTTGGATATGCGGCATCTTCGCCGACAAGCACCCCAAGAGAAGCTCTCCAAGCTCAAGTCCGTGACTTCCACGAGCCACTATGACCTCAACATCGACCACGACATTCCTTTCTATGGGAGTCAAGACCCCGAGGAGTATCTCGAGTGGGAGTGCAAGATGGACTACTACCTCAAGCTACTTCAAGTCCCTTCCGAAGATCAAGTGAAGTGCGCCACAAGAAAATTCCACAGCGACGCGTCGACATGGTGGCTTCACACATCTTCGAAGAGCTTCGACATTAGTTAGTCCAGGACGAAGAAAGCGATGCGGCGAGAATTTGTGCCTTCCAAGTACACGGAACATCTTCAACGCCAATTGGAGAACACCATACAAGGATTCAACTCCCTCGACGAGTACTTCATGGAGATGACGAAAGCCTTGCAATGAGCCGGAGTGGACGACCCCATTTGGATGAATTTCCACTTCACGACGGGATTGAACAACGGCATTGCCAAGACTATCTTCAACAACACCTACAAGTCTCTCGATGACCTCTACATTGGTGCTCTCAAGGCGGTTCAAGAACTCAAGAAGGCCAAGGCTTCTCCACCCCAAGCACACTTCACGACGACCAAGCTCCACTACTACAAGCATGAGGATGGTACCACCAAGATGTCCAAGCCCGACGAGCTCCAAGACGACGCTCCCAAGTTCGACTTCACCGCCATCCCTCTTTGTGGCATTCACGATGCCGAGTCTACCACGACTCTTTTTGAAGACGGTGCGGCGATGACTACAACTATGGAGCCACTCAAGGAACATGCTTTGGAGGCGAGCGACAAGCTGGCGAGCAAGGATGATGTTTCCACCTTTGGAGGCGAGAGTGATGTTGTGCCATCTTCGGCCTTCATCCTCGGCGACGGTGACGAGATGGTTGGGCATGGGATTTTATCTTCGACCACGGCGACGTTTGGAGATGAGTTGAGAGACTTTTGCCACCATATTGAGAGTGAGAGTGACTTCACTACTAGCCCCATATATGATGAGTTGCCCCCAATTCCCATGTGAGGAGAGCCACAACCCCCACCACTTGAGTGAGATGAGTGACTCCACCATATGTGAGTATGAGTGCAACTACCTAGAGGGAGTGAGTGAGCCACCACCACATAGAGCGAGTCAGGTAGTTGATAGGGCATGTGAGGCCATTTCAATTTCTAACAACTTAACCTCTACCACTATTGTGTCTTCTCCTTTGGTGCTAGGTCCCATATACAATGACGCGCCGATCCTTGACGACTTCGTCCTTCCTTTGGACAAGACGATGGCCATGGTGGAATATGATGCACCACCCACATGGTTCCATCATGATGTTGACCACAAGTTGGTACTTCCCACCTCACCTCCATCACATGAGCGGAGCTCTAAAGGTAACATAGGTGAAGGTTCTTTGCTTGTCCCACTAGTGGACTATCTTGCCCTTCATTGCTTACATGATATTGATCACCTTATGGGCACACCACATGCTATGTATTCTTCATGCTTAGATATGCCACCATTTTTTGATGAATATGATGATGAGCATGTTGCCTTACCTCGTTGTGATGCTATACTCCATAGGATACCATGTGAAAATTCTATTGGTCACACATGTTCGACAACCCGCTAAACTTGTCATATGCTATGCGTGAAATTTCCCATATTGCATCTTTGCAATCTCACCGTAGCGACTATGCCTATCCCATAAAAATTACTCCCATTTGCTCATATGGCATAGATGACAAACCCATGGTTATTGGCATTTGCTTTTCTTGTGATGATATTGCCATGATTCCTTTGCATCATTTGTGCAATTGTTCACTATTGCCATGCCATGACCACCATGCTTTGGATGTGCATTGTTTTGGATGTTGCCCATATTCTCCATATTATGCTTCCACTATTGCACATGAGGAGACCCCAATAGTTTCCTCATACATGTTAGGAGATTTTGTTCCATCCCATCCATTGCATGATCCCAATTATTGTATGCACCATCCGCATATCATAAATAACAATGCTCCCGATAATTCACATGATGCACTACATATTTCGACTCTCCATTATGCTATACATAAAAACAAACCTTTCATGATGGATGACATGATCTTATATCATGCATCTCATTTATTTGAGCATTGGATATTTTGTGCTAATGAACAGAGGCACATGCACATCCTAACGGATGATGTATACATATACCACGCGCACACAATTTCCCCTCTGCCTTTGTTGTGTGTAGGTACTCATGATTACTCGTCAACCTCGCAATCCCATGAGTTGACGAAAAGAGCTCTTGAGAGCACCGATGCTATGGGATCCACCGGAATGTGTCTCCAACCATTCCCCTCGCGCAAGGACTTCGCGCATTTCTTCTACATGGCTCTCACATGGCTATGGCTTATTACTCATTACACTAATTATGCCCATATTGCCATGTTCACTTTGCATGATATTCACATTTCTATGCCCTTGCCATGCATTTGTTACACATGCTTTGCATCTCACATGGCACTTGATTATATGACTTGGATGTATATTTGCAAGCTTGGTTGAGATATTTCTTGTCATTGTTGCCATGTTCCTTTTGTGAGCCATGCTATTGTTCATGCTTGTGTTGGGAGAGTCATGTTGACCAATTGCTCTTTACATATGACTTCTCGCCAATACAATGATGATACTGTGATCTTGCTTTGTGTTCGTGCTCGCGATATGTCATGTGCATTACTTATGCCTACTATTTGCTCACATGACATGATTGCCATGATCTCCTCTAGTATGTTGCATCTTCGCACTACTAGTTTGCACGACCTGATTACTACACTTGTTTGTGTTGCATCACCGATGATTAATACTTGCTTATTTCATGTGATTGATGACAACCATTGCCTTGCTTTGAACATGATTGATATTGCTTATTGTCATATGTCTCCATATGTTGCCTCTCTCATGCTCGATGCTTTGCCATGTCTTGAGTGCAACAATGCTTTTGATCTTGCTAATGAGATTGCCCCCATAGCTTTCTCTCATATTATTGGAGCTTTTGACATTATTCATGTGAAGCATGCTTTCCTTCCTTCTTTGCACCATATGCCCAGTGCCATGAATATTGTCATTGTTGCATCATATTATTCATGTACTTGTGATCTTAACGGTTATGTGCAAGAGAAGAGAACCATCATGATGGATGATGTGTTTGTCTACCATGCACATACATTCTTTGCTTTGTTGTGTTTATATGTAGGATACTTGGACTACATGTCAACTTCCACTTCACGTGAGTTGACGATTCGAGCTCTTGAGAGCGAGCCATGCTACACCGACGAGTTTCTACATCGCACTTGCTTGTGCATCGGCATTGTGACGGACGCACAAGGTCACACTTTTGAGGTGACATCCTTCTTGAGCATGGATATTGTGGCCCATCCTACTTGTGTTACTTGTACCATGACATATATTGGTCATCTTGGACCACTTACTTGCACACATGTTAGTGATATTGCTTTTCCTTATGATTGCCACATTGCCATGCCTCATGACATATATACCTTGTGTGTTGCATCCAACTTGTGGATTGATTTCTCCTATCATATGTTTTGGTTGCACCAATGTCATTTCTTCACATATGCCATGCCCGATTGCTTACTACATGCTTGACTTGATTGCCTCACACATGATGACCAATTGCTCTTCGTATTGTGTTGAGTACCAGACTATCTTCACTACACCATATGCACATTATGCTTGGATTGCCTTGCACTTTGGATTGCCCCATGTGTTTAGACACTTCATATTACTTGGTGTTGTGAATGATTCCTATGTGTGGCACCCCGTCTCAGAGAGCCGGATTACCAGTGTTTCCAGCGCAGAGATCATGTCCTCTGGAAACACACAACAACTTGGAACAGAACTGAACTGACTTTATTGATAGATTTCAGGTACAAGCTCATATTCACAATGCTAGCGAGGCCAAAGGCACACTCGGTGCGATGACAGTATCTACATTATTTATGGCACATAGCGGGGCCTCGGAACTACTAGGTACTTCTACGGCGTAGCGGATCATAGCGGCAACTCCATCCACAGGGACACTGTTGTGGACACATCCTAGTTAGCGTAGCACGATTCATCAGGACCTCCGTCCTCGGCTTCTCCTGCATCTGGCATGATACGCCAGGTGAGTACTTTGAATGTACTCGCAAGCTCACGACAACCAAGCAATGCAGCAAACAATAGCATGGCAATTATCATATTAAATGCATAAGTAGTTCACTTACTGTACCAGTTATTAACTTACTCTCATCCGGGTTGTCCCACAACCCTCGGAATACTCATCGAGTACTTCCGATCATACGAAGAGTTCTTCCATCATTACTAACATGGTTACGGTTGACCACCTAGTGAGGTCTGGACGGGATGTCCAATTCCGTGGACGCGGCTATTCAAATAGATTTTACACTCTGCGGAGGTTGCGCACTTTACCCACACCATGAAGCACCTGGCCTCGTAATCCCATTCGGGTGGACCAGCGTTGCTCCAACGAAACCTGCCTGACCCGTGACTCTTCCATCGTACCACCGGCATTCATCCTCCCCCGGAGTCCTGCCCTGGGTGGCCCTGTGTCCTCATGACACCTACCACCGTCGTGGCCAAACTAAACTGTCCCAAACGGGGACGCCGACACAATACTCAACTGGCTCACAGGGTTATCACCGCCTACCTGATCAGGGTAGCGCGCGTGCATAACCCTCCCTCTTTGGAGGTACCGGTGAAAGAGCACGCAATCAGACCAAGTCAAGGTCGTCCCATACCGGCAAATGTGGTTGCACGGTTAAGCCCGGACAGGTGACTCAAGATCAACCACTACGTTTATCTCAAATACAGTGGTTCATCATAATAAGCAACTAAGCTTTTAAATTAATTAATCATAAATTAACCTATAGCAAATAAGTAAGCATAATGCGTGAAAATATGCAATGCTATGTAAATGCTACATAAAATGGGTATCAGGGCTTGCCTTGCTCTGTTGGGTGGTTCAAACACTCCTGGTCTTCAAAGTCACCAAAGTTTCCTTCTGAAATTATTTTTAAAATGCAAAGGAAAATGTCACATAATGCCTTTTGTTAACCAGAAATTCTGTGAGTATTGGAAAAATACCAAAATTTGTCAGCAACTAAAGGGGTTCAATACCAACTCAATACAAAAAGAATCAATTGAATTGGAACTATAGATAAAAAGTTATTCAAGGTCAAAGTTCTGGTCAAAATCTGTTAAATAAAAAAAACTCAGAAAAATCAGAAAACCTCCAGCGGTCCACGTCGAAGGCGTAAAGTGGAGGGGCGCCTCCACTTACCGCTTCGGGCGCGGGCCTGAGCCGCTGACAGGTGGGGCCTGCTCTGTTTAAACAGAGAGAGAGAGAGGAGGGACCGAGACGGGGCGGAGCTCCGGCGACGGTCGCCGGCGATAGAGACAGCGGCGGTGCTCGGAGTTGAGGGGAATGGATCGGGCGCTCGAAGAAGAACACACACGTACCCGCAGCATGACTGGAGATGGCCGGACGGCGTCGTCCCCTTCCTCTCCGGCGGTGGCGGCGTTCTGGTGGTCGTCGGAGGAGGCTATTCCGGCGATGGTTGACTTGGGCAGGAGGTCAAGGAGCACCAGAGGAATGCCCTGAGCTCGAGGGTGAGGTCAATTGGGGCTCACGGTGGAGGGAAGATGCTGGAGGCGAGGTGGCTACAAGCGGCGGAGCTCCGGTGAGATTTCGAGGCCAGAGAGCCTCTCGGCCGTGGCTCGCTTCTCAGGAGGCCAATTGGAGGTGGAGGGGAAGAGGTGAGGAGCTCGGAGAGGCTAGGCGCAGCCATAAATAGGCGGGAGGCGAAGGCGGCCGAGCTCTCTAGAGCGGCCAAAGCTGTGGCCATGTTGCCGGGGCAAGGACGGCTAGCTGGCTGTCCGAGAGAGGCGACGAGACGGAAGAGGGCAGAGGCATTGAATGGCGAAGCGACGGCTCGCGAGGAAGACGACGACCCGCTCACCCACTGTGGCCGCACGGGCGCCACAGTTCCCGAGCGTCGTGGCGGCCGCCGAGGGCGATTCCGGCGAGGGAGAAGGGTTTGGAGGGTCCATGTGGAGGGCAACGATGATGTCGGAATGCTTGGACAAGGTACGGCCACGCGGTCATCAACCTCCGACGAGACCCGAGCCTGCAGGCGCCCAGAGAGCGGTTTTGGCAGGCTGGCTGCGTGGTCACTATGTGCACGGGCACACGCGGCGCGAGCTGGCCTGCCGGGCCATGTCTGGAGTGCTATCCTTGCACTCTAGAACCTCCTCGTGGCTCTGGCTTGCCCAGTAAGCCACTGAGATGAGAGGTAGCTTCACCAATAGTTCCTGACTGCCAACTTGGGGATGTTCTGGAGAGAAAATAAGATAGAGATAGGGCCAATGGAGGTGTCTAGTGTCATCTAGGTTGGAAGGACTACAGACTGGCAAAGTTGGATATAGTTTGAAGAAGAAATGAATATGGTTCCTTTGAAAACCACCATTCTGGTCCAGAATCTAAATGAGCTTGTGGCACTCCCATGGATGCTCTGCTAATGATGAAACTTGGTGGAGGGAAGTTATTTGGTAGTGCACACATGCCATAAAAATTGTAGATCAATTGTGCACCCCTAGCTTGTACTTCCTTCACAAAGGTTCAAAATAAGCAGAAACTTGACAGGGTCCTGCTGCTCAAAAATTATACTGGACCAGATGATGTTTTTGGATATTGCGGCTAGATAAGATCCCTATGAGCTTGGGGAATTTATGTAGAATTTTCTGAGATAGGAAAGTAGGGGTTGCTTCATAATGCACAAATTCTGGTCAGAAAAGAAATAATATTTCTGGCCAAAATTTTGCATTGAGCAATGGAATATTTTTGGAGATTATGGAATCATATGATGATGAGAAGATGTGGAAAAAGTTTGGGAATTTATTGATCATCCAAACTATAGGTTGCTTTACAACCCATAGTGGTGACATAATTTCCCAAATAAAGAAAAGAGTTTATTGGAAAAGATTTAATATTGGAAATTGATCCAAGAGAGGTTTAGAAAGGTTTTGGCAAGGTGGTGAGGGTTTTGGGTTACTTAGGAAAAGATTCAAAGATTCACAGATCCAAATCAATTGAAAGGATTTGAAAATCAACCAAGTATGCAAATAAAACCCAAAAGATTTTGAAAAGAAAAAGTTGCCAAAATCGGGGTGTCACAAACCTACCCCCCTTAGGATGAATCTCGTCCTCGAGATTCGGTTGCTCAGGGAACAAGTACGGATATGCAGACCTTAGGAAATCTTCTCTTTCCCAGGTAGCCTCTTCCTCAGTATGTTGCTCCCATAGCACCTTGTAGAACTTAATCACCTTACTCCTGGTAGTTCTTTCCATCTCATCCAAGATTCTGACGGGTTTCTCTTCATAGGTCAGATCCTTAGCGAGTTCTAGCTCACTCATATCTGCCTGCTTGATCGGTGGTGTAATGCACTTCCTTAACTATGATATGTGGAAGACATCGTGCACCTCTGATAATTCTGGTGGTAATTCCAACTGATATGCCACTCTGCCTCTTCTGGCAACAACTGGAAAGGGACCGATATATCTTGGTGCAAGCTTTCCCCGGGTATGAAATCTCTTCACTCCCTTCATGGGGGTTACTCGGAGGTAAGCGTATTCTCCAGGCTCAAAAGTCACTTCTCGGTGCTTTGGGTCATAGTAACTCTTTTGCTGGGACTTGGCTGCTCGAAGACGCTCTTGAATATCCTTGACCTCCTTCTCAGCCTCGAACATCAAGTCTGTGCCAAAAATACGACTATCCCCTGTCTGAGACCAATTTAAGGGGGTGCGGCACTTCCGCCCGTATAGTGCCTCAAACGGTGACATCTTCAGACTTGACTGGTAACTGTTGTTATAGGAGAATTCCGCATAGGGGAGACTGTCTTCCCATTTGGGTCCATTGGTGAGGGCACAGGATCGAATCATATCTTCCAATATTTGGTTTACTCGTTCGGTCTGTCCATCTGTCTGCGGATGGTACGCCGTACTATGCTTCAGCATAGTGCCCAAGGCTTGATGCAATCGCAACCAGAATGCGGAGGTGAATAGGGAGCCTCTATCTGAGGTGATAGACTTGGGTACTCCATGAAGGCTGACTATCCGGGACATGTAGAGTTGTGCAAGTTGGTTTGCGTTGAAAGTGGTCTTCACTGGAATAAAGTGAGCCACTTTGGTGAGTATATCCACAACGACCCAGATAGCATCATTGCCTCTTGTTGACTTGGGCAATCCAACAATGAAGTCCATACATATGTCGTCCCACTTCCACTGGGGAACCGGTAAAGCTTGTAGTAGCCCAGCGGGTTTCTGGTGTTCCGCCTTGACCTTATTGCAGATGTCACAGCATGCGACATAGTATGCTATATCTCTTCGCATTCCTGGCCACCAAAATGTTTCTCTTAGATCTTGATACATTTTTGTGCCTCCCGGGTGGATAGAGTATGCGGACTCATGAGCTTCCCTGAGTATTTGCTGCCTCGGGTTATTCTGATCGGGCACGCATATCCGTTTCTCAAACCATAGGGTACCCTGGTCATCTAGGTGGAAGGACTTGGCCTTCCCTTTTGGAATCAACTCCTTGATTTCTTTTATTCCTTCATCTGGCTCTTGGGCCTTCTTAATTTCTTCCATAAGTGTGGGAGTAATTTCCAAAGTATCCGGGGTAATTGGACCGCATAGCACCATATTGAGCTCAGCGAACTCTTCTTGTAACCTTGGATGGAGACTTCCCATTAGAGCATTCACGGTGCTTTGTTTCCTACTGAGGGCATCAGCGACCACATTAGCCTTTCCCGGATGATAGTTTATTCCAATGTCATAGTCCTTGACCAGTCCAGCCATCTTCGCTGCCTGAGATTCAGGTCAGGTTGGGTGAAAATATACTTGAGACTCTTATGGTCCGTGTATATTTCACAACGTTGTCCAATGAGGTAATGCCTCCAAATCTTCAAAGCGTGAACCACGGCTGCTAATTCCAAATCATGCGTGGGATAGTTCTCCTCATGAGGTCGTAGCTATCTGGACGCATATGCTACAACCTTTCCTTCTTGCATCAATACGCAACCGATTCCTCGTCTGGAGGCATCGCAGTATATGTCAAAGCTCTTGTGGATGTCTGGAAGAATTAAGATGGGTGTTGTAGTCAGCCTTGTCTTTAGCTCTAGGAAGCTGCTGTCACATTCCGATGTCCAGACAAACCATTGGTTTTTCTTGAGCAATTCCGTCAGTGGCTTGGCTATCTTGGAGAAGCATTCTATGAAACGACGGTAATAGCCTGCCAATCCCAGGAAGCTACGGACTTCGGTCACCGAGGCTGGTGTTTTCCAATTCAGTACTGCAGTTACTTTGATGGGGTCGACAACTACTCCTTGTTCTGACAGAATGTGCCCCAGAAATCCCACCTCTTTTAGCCAGAATTCGCATTTACTGAATTTGGCATATAGACGATGAGTTCTCAACCTTTCCAAAACAGCACGAAGGTGTTGTTTATGCTCTTCTTCATCTTTGGAGTATATCAGGATATCATCGATGAACACCACCACAAATTTGTCCAGGAAATACATGAAGACCTTATTCATCATGCTCATGAAATAGGCTGGAGCATTTGTCAGCCCAAATGACATGACTGTAAACTCATACAACCCATATCGGGTGGTGAAAGTTGTCTTAGGTATATCTTCTTTTCTGATGTTGAGCTGATGATACCCGGTTCGGAGGTCAATCTTGGAGAATACCCGTGCTCCATTCAGCTGGTCAAACAAATCATCAATGCGAGGGAGCGGGTACTTATTCTTGATGGTGACCTCATTCAGTTGGCGATAGTCTATGCACATTCGCAGACTTCCATCCTTCTTCTTGACAAATAGTACCGGTGATCCCCATGGTGAGATGCTTGGGCGAATGTACCCTTTCTGTAACAATTCATCCAACTGCTTCTTTAGTTCTGCCAACTCTGGACCTGGCATACAGTAGTATTTCTTGTAAATTGGAGCAGTACCGGGAACCACTTCGATTGCAAACTCCAATTCTCGATCGGGTGGCATCCCTAGTAATTCCTCGGGGAATATACGGAAATTCACAAACTACCGGAATCAAGTTCATATCCATACCGGTAGCCTGGTATGCCATTCCTTTTCTTCACATCATTTTGCTGGCGAGGAATTGGACTGTTTGTCTTGCCGGATTGACTAGTGTCACTGTCCTGGTGGCACAGTTGATGCACACCTGATGGGGTATCAACCAGTCCATTCCCAAGATTACGTCCAGTCCTAAGGATTCAATGGCAATGAGTGCAGCTGGAAATTTAACTCCATGTATCGAAATTTCCAGATCTCTGTATATCAGATTTGTTCTGAGCAGGGAGCCAGGGGATTGCACCACCACGATCTTGTCCAAAATCGAAGGAGGAAATTGGTGCAGGGTGGCAAAACTCCGCGAAATAAACGAATGGGAAGCCCCAGAATCAAATAAAATTACTGCGGGTATGTCGTTGACAGAAAACATACTGAGGACTACTTCTGGTGCTTCGCAGGCTTCCTCAGCGGAGATATGGTGGACGCGTCCGTGGCTGACATTATGAGCCGGGCGGCGTCCAATAGTGTTGACATGCGGCTTGACGTCGGAGGATGGCTTCCCGTTGTGGGTGGGGCACTGTTTGGAGTAGTGTCCGCTTTGGCCACAAGTAAAGTAGGTGTTGTTGCGGCGGCAGTCCTCCATCACGGGCTGTTTGCCGAAGGTCTTGGTCTGGCTCACGATCTTGTTGTTGTTGTTGCCACTGCTCCAGGTAGGCTTATATTCAGATGGATCTGGCTGCCAGGTACGCGGCTTTTGCGCAAACGGCTCACGGTTGTCTTTCTTAGGTTCAAACTTCCGCTTGCGGTCATCATACCCGGACTTGTGCTCTCGCTCTGCTATGAAGGCCTTGTTTACCAAGGTCTGGCAGTCCAGAAAATCCAACATGTAGAGCTGACAACGAAGAGTGTGGTTTAGTCCTCCTAGGAACCGATCTATCTTTCTCTCTTCGGTGGCCACATCATAGGTAGAGTACCGTGCCAGATTGTTGAACTTGTTTAGGTACTCTGCCACCGACGTATTTCCTTGTGTCAGAGCAAGGAACTCCGTTTGCTTCACCTTCATTATGCCAGTGGGGATGTGATATTTGCGGAATAACTCCTTAAACATTTCCCAGGTGATGTCTTCTCCAGAAGGCCATGTTGCCTTTGTATTGTCCCACCAGATAGCTGCTGGCCCTTCCAGATAGTGAGTGGCAAAAGGAACCTTGTCTGATTCTTCGCATCGGGCTATGTCCAGCTTCTTTTCTATAGTCCTTAGCCAATCATCTGCTTCTATCGGGTCCACAGCTTGAGCAAAATTGGGTGGCTTGGTGCGCTGGAAGTCAGACAACCTAGAATGTGTTCCATTGTGGTTGCAATTCTGACCCACCATAGTCTGCATGCTTTTCAGAAATTCCATAAGGTCCTGGTTTCTCTTTTCCTCAAACATTCTCATAATCTTACCAGTGGTCGGTGCTTGAGGCGGTGGGGGTGGTAAATCTTCTGGTGGTTGTCCTACTTGTCTGGCGGATCGACGAACGGGGGTTCCATCGCCGCCTTGGCTACAACTTCTCTTCATCCTAAATTTGTTCCCATTGCAAAATACCGAATCGATGAGCAACATCCATAAGGGAAACACAGGAGTATGACACCAGAGGGAAAATATGCAAAAAAGGGCGAATGAAGCAAACAGCATAATTATACAAAATAACCCAACATCATACATGGCAAGGTAGTAGGGGATATCATGCTAGACTGCTCATACGGCAGTTGACATATGCAAAGATGCATGCATAACAGCTCAAGCCTCTACTCTAGTGGCGCGGATGGCACGAACACTGGCAAACTGAAGACTCCTCGTCATCTGATCCTGAGTCGGAGTCGGAACTGATGATATGGATCTCATCCTCTGGATCAAAGGAAACACGCCGACGCTGCGAGGACGGTTCCCCTTCTGAGGAAGAAGAAGCACGTCGCCTCAGCATCGGAGCAGCTGCAGTGGCTAAGAGTGAGGCCCACTCTGTCGGGGTCTCACAACGGCTACCAGACGAAAAGCCTGGCGGCACAGAAGAGCTAGAAGGAGCCTCAAACCTGGGTGGAGGTGGAACTGGTGGAGGATATATAGGTGGAAAGGTAGGCTGAGGTGGAGGTGGAATTGAGGTTACGGCTGCAAGTGCCCCTTGGACACGAGACAGCTCCTCAGCCAAGGATATGATCGTACGATAACTGGCGTTTAGATAATGAGACAGAACGGCAGTCAAACGATCACACGCCGGGTCAACTGGAGCGAAAATGACTCGCACTGTCGTAGGCGACAGGGTAGGATAGTGGAAGAAACCTGGGTGAGTCTGCATCTCGATCTCGTGGAAGCGCAAGTCAGTGAGAGCCTCCATTGCGGCAAACTGGATCGCCAACTCTGGGGTGGAAGCCGTTCTGCCCTTGGAGGAGCGAGAATAGCTACCAAGATCCGAGCTCGCGATCAGGTAAGCCTCTGCATGGTACTCATACACTGACTCAGCAAGCTGCTCCTGATACACCTTGTACACTGGGTCTTCGCCGTGTGGGTACAGTCGAAGCCAGACGTTTCGGAGCAGTACAGGAAAGGTGGATGGTGCAGGCTCGTGATGGTGGAGATATGGAACTGGTGCCATCTACACTCACAATGCCAATGGTTAGTAAAACAATGAATCATGATGCATCCTATGCAACAATCAAATGCAGCAAGCAAGGTGCACACTCAAGGTCCTATACTAATCGCGGTTCTAGCGTAGGTTAACTAGGGTGTCCTACAGTCAGCACGGCTGTGATACCAAGCGTTGTGGCACCCCGGCTCAGAGAGCCGGATTACCAGTGTTTCCAGCCCAGAGATCATGTCCTCTGGAAACACACAACAACTTGGAACAGAACTGAACTGACTTTATTGATAGATTTCAGGTACAAGCTCATATTTACAATGCTAGCGAGGCCAAAGGCACACTCGGTGCGATGATAGTATCTACATTATTTATGGCACATAGCGGGGCCTCGGAACTACTAGGTACTTCTACGGCGTAGCGGATCATAGCGGCAACTCCATCCACAGGGACACTGCTGTGGACACATCCTAGTTAGCGTAGCACGATTCATCGGGACCTCCGTCCTCGGCTTCTCCTGCATCTGGCATGATACGCTAGGTGAGTACTTTGAATGTACTCGCAAGCTCACGACAACCAAGCAATGCAGCAAACAATAGCATGGCAATTATCATATTAAATGCATAAGTAGTTCACTTACTGTATCAGTTATTAACTTACTCTCATCCAGGTTGTCCCACAACCCTCAGAATACTCATCGAGTTCTTCCGATCATACGAAGAGTTCTTCCATCATTACTAACATGGTTATGGTTGACCACCTAGCGAGGTCTGGACGGGCTGTCCAATTCCGTGGACGCGGCTATTCGAATAGATTTTACACTCTGCGATAGAGACAGCGGCGGTGCTCGGAGTTGAGGGGAATGGATCGGGCGCTCGAAGAAGAACACACACGTACCCGCAGCGTGACTGGAGATGGCCGGACGGCGTCATCCCCTTCCTCTCTGTGGCGGCGGCGTTCGGGTGGTCGTCGGAGGAGGCTATTCCGGCGATGGTTGGCTTGGGCAGGAGGTCGAGGAGCACCAGAGGAATGCCCTGAGCTCGAGGGTGAGGTCAATTGGGGCTCAAGGTGGAGGGAAGATGCTGGAGGCGAGGTGGCTACAAGCGGCGGAGCTCCGGTGAGATTTCGATGCTAGAGGGCCTCTCGGCCATGGCTCGCTTCTCAGGAGGCCAATTGTAGGTGGAGGGGAAGAGGTGAAGAGCTCGGAGAGGCTGGGCGCAGCCTTAAATAGGTGGGAGGCGAAGGCGGCTGAGCTCTCTAGAGTGGTCGGAGCTGTGGCCACGTTGCCGGGGCAAGGACGGCTAGCTGGCTGTCCGGGAGCGGCGACGAGACGGAAGAGGGCAGAGGCATTAAATGGCGAAGCGACGGCTCGCGAGGAAGACGACGACCCGCTCACCCACTGTGGCCGCACGGGCGCCACAGTTCCCGAGCGTCGTGGCGGCCGTCGAGGGTGATTCCGGCGAGGGAGAAGGGTCTGGAGGGTCCAGGTGGAGGGCAACGATGATGTCGGCACGCTTGGACAAGGTATAACCACGCGGTTGTCAACCTCTGATGAGACCCGAGCCTGCCGGCGCCCAGAGCGCGGTTTTGGCAGGCTGGCTGCGCGGTCGCCATGTGCACGGGCACATGCGGCGCGAGCTGGCCTGCCGGGCCGTGTCTGGAATGCTGTCCTTGCACTCTGGAACCTCCTCGTGGCACTGGCTTGCCCAGTAAGCCACTGAGATGAGAGGTAGCTTCACCAACAGTTCCTGACTGCCAACTTGGGGAGGTTCTGGAGAGAAAATAAGATTGAGATAGGGCCAATGGAGGTGTCTAGTGTCATCTATGTTGGAAGGACTACAGACTGGCAAAGTTGGATAAAGTTTGAAGAAGAAATGAATATGGTTCCTTTGAAAACCACCATTCTGGTCCAGAATCTAAATGAGCTTGTGGCACTCACATGGATGCTCTGCTAATGATGAAACTTGGTGGAGGGAAGTTATTTGGTAGTGCACACATGCCATAAAAATTGTAGATCAATTGTGCACCCCAAGCTTGTACTTCCTTCACAAAGGTTCGAAATAAGCAGAAACTTGACAGGGTCCTGCTGCTCAAAAATTATACTGGACCAGATGATGTTTTTGGATATTGGGGCTAGATAAGATCCCTAGGAGCTTGGGGAATTTATTTAGAATTTTCTGAGATAGGAAAATAGGGGTTGCTTCACAATGGACAAATTCTGGTCAGAAAAGAAATAATATTTCTGGCCAAAAAATTTCATTGAGCAATGGAATATTTTTGGAGATTATGGAATCATATGATGATGAGAAGATGTGGAAAACGTTTGGGAATTTATTGATCAGCCAAACTATAGGTTGCTTTACAACCCATAGTGGTGACATAATTTCCCAAATAAAGAAAAGAGTTTATTGGAAAAGATTTAATATTGGAAATTGATCCAAGAGAGGTTTAGAAAGGTTTTGGCAAGGTGGTGAGGGTTTTGGGTTACTTGGGAAAAGATTCAAAGATTCACAAATCCAAATCAATTGAAAGGATTTGAAAATCAACCAAGTTTGCAAATAAAACCCAAAAGATTTTGAAAATAAAAAGTTGCCAAAATCAGGGTGTCACACTATGCATACCATAGACATTTTGTTGATTGCTTTGTGCATGCGAGCTATGACCTTAAGGTACATGCTTGTTATATTGTCACCCATATTTGCATCCCTAACTCACCTTTTCATGCTTGTTCCCATGATGACTTCGCTTGTGCTCAATTTATATGCATACATGACATCTCTCTTTCTGTTGTCAAACTGTATGTTATGCATGATGACGACACTTGGTCGGTGATTCACCACTTGAATGCTTGGTTTTGCACTAACGCTAACCACATTTGTTTTTCCAAGTGTTTGTCGTGTGTGCTCCTTTTGAAGGACTTACAAGACGGTGCGACATTGGAGAACGCCCCTTTAGAGCTTGATGATGATGAGTGATTGGTGATCGTCCACTTCTACACGGCGACGACATCTCCTTCCCATGGTGATTTGTATTTTGATCCGAGGACGGATCTTTCCCAAGGGGGAGGGGATGATGCGGAGCCCCTTCAACAAGTGACACGTGCCACATCTACCCCACATACATAAAGGTGAATCCTCTCCTTTACATGTATTCACTTGACCCCTTCGAGGATGGTATACTGCTTGACACCCCTCCCGTGTGCATGCATAGGTATTGTCAGAGCTTCACGGATGACAAGGAGGAGTGCAAGCACCAAGGAACATCTACACCATCCGCGAGGGAAGCCTGGAAGCGGAGACTGAAGAAGACGGAGTCCCGAAGAAGGAGTGAAGCCCCTGGACACCCCGTGCGCACGGCCTCCCTGGACCCCGTGCGCACGAGCCTACCAGGAGCTCTCTGGGTACCCCGTGCGCACGGTCCTAGAAGACCCCGTGCCCACGGGACCCACGTGTCCATTGTACATGCCCATGCGCACGGGCTAAGTGGACGCCTCCCTGGATACACCGTTTGCACGGGCTCCACTTACCCCGTGCACACGGGGCTGCCT
This sequence comes from Elymus sibiricus, assembly GCA_039707655.1. Lineage (NCBI taxonomy): Eukaryota > Viridiplantae > Streptophyta > Magnoliopsida > Poales > Poaceae > Elymus > Elymus sibiricus. The sequence continues at coordinate 209,755,124 of CM077663.1, forward strand.
GTGTGCAGCTGACACTACTGGAATCAGGATCTTCGCCGTCAGCCAGCTCTTTGCCGTCAGCTAGCTGACGGCAAAGAAGGTCTTTGCCATCAGCTTACAGAAAACTGATGGCAAACAAAGAGCTGACGGCAAAGATCATGTTTGCCGTCAGCCATCTCTTTGCCGTCTGCTAGCTGACGGCATAGAAGCTTTGCCGTCAGCTAGCGGACGGCAAAGAGGAAGGGTGGCCCACTAACGAGAACCACCTATCTAAAACAGTCAGCGCCCCGCGCCCCACCCCTCTCTCTCTCCCCTCACCTCACCCGCGCCAGCCCCGTGCCCGAGCCGCCGCCGCCCCGCGCCACCCCCCGGAGCCCGCCCCACGCCCTACCCCTCTCTCTCTCCCCTCACCTCACCCGTGCCGCCCCCGTGCCCGAGCCGCCGCCGCCCCGCGCCACCCCCCGGAGCCCGAGGCGCCGCCGGCCAGCCCCGCCCCCCGGAGCCCGCCCCGTCGCCGGCCGCCCGCCCGCCCCGATCAGCGTACGCAGGCCGCGGCGGCCGCCCTGCCCTGCCCCATCGCCGGAGCCGCGCCGCGTCGCCCCGCCCCGCCGCCGGAGCCGCACCGTCGCCGGCCGCCCTTCCCCTCGGCCTCCTCAACCCGCGCCCCCTCCCCGTGGCCTGCCTCCTCAACCCGCGCCCCCTCCCCATGGTGAGTTTTTCTGGGTTTTTTTTTCTGTTTTTTTAGATTTAGTTTAGGTTTGTTTAGTTTAGTTTAGTTTAGTTTAGGTTAGTTTCGTTTAGTTTAGTTTAGTTTAGTTTAGGTTAGATTTAGTTTAGTTTAGTTTAGTTTTTTTTCTGTTTTTTAAGAATAAACAAGAAAGATGAAAAAAAAGAAGTAAAAGAAGAAGAGGAAGAAGAAGAAGATGAAAAAAAAGAACAATAAGTAGAAGAAGAAGAAGAAGAAGAAGAAGAAAGAAGAAGAAGATGAAGAAAAAAAGAAGTAGAAGTAGAAGATGAAAAAAAGAAGTAGGAAAAGTAGAAAAAGAGGGTCGCCGATGGTCGAGGGTCGCCGAGGGAAAATAGGGTCGCCGAGTGGTCGAGGGGTCGAGGATCGAGGGGAAAAGGAGTCGAGGGTCGACCCCGACACGACACCACCCACACCCCGACCCCCGACACGACACCCCCACACCCCTCCTCCTCCTAGCTATCCTCCCTCACCCCCGCGGTTACCGTCTCCGCCCGCGTCCGTCGCCGGCCGAAGCAGTGGCGGTCAGGGGCGGATCCAGGGCTAGTTAGAAAATTAAGATGGCATTTTAAGTTAGTTAGGAAATTATGATAGCATTTTAAGTTGATTTGTTGATTTATGAGGAAGATGCTTCTTTATTTGCCAACTTACACATCACTAGTCTTTGTTATTAAAAATGTTATTGTTGTTTTATTGTTGTTAAATAAAATGATATTTTCTATAGCCACAATTTGTTTTCGTCGACGATGCCAATCTCGCATTTCTAAAAAAGCAAAACACTAAACGATAAGAAAATGTTCTCATAGGAATTTGTCTTGACGTCGACGATGCCTGGCCCGCATCCTCATCGTCGTCGAGTCGGCGACAACATCATGCTTGAGAGGCGCAATGTCCGGGATTGGGCTCCGCCGGGCTGGCACTGGGAGGTGCTACCTTCCCGGGCTCGGAGCTTGGTGAGGAATCCTGGTCTTGTCGTCGACCCGGAGCTTCTTTGGTGGCGGTCGCGTGGGCCACTTTCGGTGCAGAGGCAGCCGGCCCCTGCGGAGGTGGTACGTCGCCGTGTCAGGAAGGAGGACGAGCACGTCCGTCGCTACATGGCGGCGTTGGACGCCAGGTTCTCCAATACCTGGCAGGTTCTTCAGGGATCTCACCCGAGTTATGATCCGGTGATGGTTCCTTATCTTTGGGTGTCCACCGTCAGCGACTTAGAGACCACTAGTGAACCGAGTTCACCGTCCTCCACTTTGGATTCTAGGATATTCGATATGTATTAGTGATCTTATATGATAATATTCGAGATGTATTAGTTAATATTTGATGATGCATTAACTGGATTAGTGATATTATATTCGAGTTCATTATAAATGTATTAGTGATATTATATTCGAGCTCATTATAATTGTATTAGTGATATTATATTGTTATAATGCGTGTGTGACTTTCGGTCTGTCGTTGCTCCTTGTGTGACTTTCATGTGTGTTCTTGATGGAGGAATCCCGACTATTGTCGTGGGGGGTGCTTCTTCCTCTTCTCTTCTTGCGATATATACCTCGGTATAATGCGCAAGGAGAGAAGAGGGGTTGCGCCCATCACCGACGGTCAAACTATTAGTGTGAGAGAGTGTCCACCAATATATACACCACCATATCAGTGTGAGAGAGTGCGGACCAACACACCATGAGATATGAGAGTTATTTAAGGAAAGCCTCGACAGACCGAAAGTAATAATCAATTTATATGTCATGTGCGTATGTTATTGCAATTAGGTCTATTTGGTCATGTTCATATGTTATTGCAGGGAACACCTCCTAGTGCATGTATTTTGCAGGAAATGTCGTCGTCTGATGACGACCATAGGTGCCAAACGTGCGAACAGTGCGGCGAAGATAAGGGTCTTTGCGACCGGCCTGGGCTGCGAGACGGCAGGTTCTTCACCATGAAGCTTTACGAGGACTTCGATATTTCTACGGTACGCAACGATGACAAGTGTTTTTTCGTAATTAAGCATGACTTTTGTTTCTTTGCTTCAACGTGTAATTTATGTTTTATACAATTCGACTAGTTCATCCCCTGTCATGCAAGATGGTATTTCTTGGAGAGGCTCTTTTTCGAAGAGCACGACGGTTTCGAGATGAGGAGAGCCAACCTGAGGACTAAACATGGTCACACATTTTTGGTCAAAGTAATGAATGCAGTTGATAACACAGAATTAGGGTGCTCAAATTGGGAAGCTCTTTGCAAGGCATATGGATTTCAGTAGGATATGGAAATAACCTTCGATCTTCAGTAGACCATTGGGGATGGACTGATACGTTGTCCTAGAACTCTCCCGGAGATCAAGAAGCGCCAGACGAGCTCCGATCCTGAGCTAAGGCCTCGTCCACGGCCAATGGAGCTCGCCATCGAGGCTAGGGCCCAGGAGCTTCTGGCGGAGGCAAACAGGCAGGCGCCGGAGAGGGAGAGGGACATGGAGGAGAGGAAGGCTAGGCTGTTGGAGGAGGAGAGGAACCGGAACGACGCGTCTCACCGGGCCCTATACGAGCTCCTCGTGGTAAGTTTCTCCTGCATATTAGCCAAATCATGCACGTAATGTTCGTTTCATCACTAACTAATATGACTGACTCGTGAAAACAAAATGTGCAGACCGTGTGCCAGAACAACGGTCAAACCCCTCCACCGATGCCCCAGATTGGTATAGCGCCCACGGTGAGTTTCATTTGAATGGTCATTAGTTACTAGTATTTCCATTTGAGTTGCATCATGCTAACGAGACATTGCAAATGATCTTTGGTGCAGCATGCCTCCCGACAAGCATCGACCGATCCTTCTGCATCTGCCGCAACCCCGACCGGTCCTTCTCCGTCTCACACTGGCGCAAACCCGACCGCTCCTTCACCTCCGTGATGATGGTAAGTTTTCCCAAGTGTTTTGCTTAACAAATGCATACTTAGCTTAAGAAATGACCTATTTAGCTCCAAAATGACCTATACTTAGCTTATTTTCCTTGAAAATGACATAATAACCTTACTTAGCTCCAAAATGACATATTTTACCTAGGATAGCTATAAAATGACCTATACTTAGCATTTTTTCCTCCAAAATGACTTAATATGCTTAGTTAGCTAAAAAATGGCATAACTACCTAGGATAGCTCAATAATGATCTATACTTAGCTTAGCTAGTTCATTTATGACATAATTAGCTTACTTAGGTAAAAAATGGCATAATAACCTTGGTTTAGCTCCAAACTGTCATATCATTAGTTTATTTTCCTCCAAAATGACAAAATAACCTTACCTAGCTCCAAAATGACCGATTTTAACTAGGATAGCTCAAAAATGACCTACACTTACCATTTTTTCCTCCAAAATGAATAAATATGCTTAGTTAGCTCAAAAATGGCATAACTACCTAGGTTAGCTCAAAAATGACCTATACTTAGCTTCTTTAGTTCATTTATGGCATACTTAGCATACTTAGGTCAAAAATGGCATAATAATCTTGGTTACCTCCAAAATGACATTGACTTAGCTTATTTTCCTCGAAAATGACATAATGACCTTACTAACCTCCAAAATGACCTATTTACCTAGCTTAGCTCTAAAATGACCTACACTTAGCATTTTTACCTAGCTTAGCTAAAAATGGCATAATTACCTAAGTTACCTTCGTTAGAAGAAGAAGAAGATAAAGAAGAGGAGAAAAAGAAAGAGAAGAAAAATTCTTCTTCTTCTACTTCTACTTCTTCTTCTTCTTCTTCTTCTTGTTCTTCTTCTAACTTTCTTCTTTCCCAATTTGCAGATTTGCTTTAGATCACGGAAGCTTGCGTTGATGGAGTCTACTCTTCTCCTTGTCCTTCCTTTTTGTTTTGATTTTTTAGGATGAACAATGTGAAACTTGCTACCTATATATGTATGTATGGATGAAACCATTGTATGCTTGTTGTTGGATATATGTTGGCTATATATATGTTGGATATGGACTTTTGAGTTGGTATGTATATGTGTTGGATGATCATATCCATATGGCAGGCATATGTATGCTTGTTGAAAGTATTTTCAAATGTATATATATTTAAGAAAAAACAGAAAAAACAGGGGCAGTACAGGCACTTTGCCGTCCGCTGGCAGATGGCAAAGAGTTTGTCGTCTGCCAGCAGACGGCAAAGCTGCCACGTGGCAGCTACCTGTGCAACCTGGGGGGCACTGGGCTGGCCTATGTGGTCGCTTTGCCGTCTGCTGGCAGACGGCAAAGAACTTTGCATCTTTGTCGTTTGCCAGCAGACGGCATAGAGAGCCATGTGGAAGCTACCTGGGGGAACCTGGGCTGGCCTATTTGGCCACTTTGCCGTAGCTTGTTCAGCCGGATGTGGTGCCGTCTGCTGGCTGACGACAAAGACCTTTGCCGTCCGCCATGCATGCCTTTGCCGTCAGCCATGGCAGACGGCAAAGATCCTGATTCCAGTAGTGTGATGGGCTTTGCCCTTGTATGCCCATTTCGCCCCTCCTTACCCCTTCATGCCTTGGACCTATATATACTCCTCCACCTCCTCATTTCTAGGGTGAGCAATGGTTTAGCTCATAGATAGTTGAGCCTAGCTCCTTCCACTACCTCTCCCATGGAGTAGATGCCTCTATGAGAGAAGATCTCCTAGTGGATGTCGAGGCCCCTCAAGAGGGAAGATCCCTATTGGATTCAAGGCCCCATCTCCCCATGGGATTTGGGATGAACTCTACCATGTATCCTCTTTCGCTTTGTTGTTCTTGTACCTTTGTGGATCTTATGTGTATGTGACTCTAGTGGATGTGTGATTGGTCTTGTTCTTGAGTGTTCTCTTGTGATTTCTCCTTGTTCTTCCCCGTGTTCTTCATGTTCTTCATGGGATCCCCCTCCAATTCGTGAAAGATCGACACACACAGGTGTGCCCCGTATCAATATCCCCCTCCAATTCGTGAAAGATCGACACACACAGGTGTGCCCCGTATCAATATCCCCCTCCAATTCGTGAAAGTAGGGATTGGCAGAGGTGTCAGAGCTCATTTCTTAAAACAGAGATTAATACATTTTGAGTGGTGTGCTTTTCCTGTCAATGTCACGACAAAGGATTTCAATATCATCCATGCTAAACACATTATCAGTGGTTCCCGTGCGGAAATGAAAAGTTTAGTCCCCCTCAACCATACAAACACAAGCCATGGATAGTCGAATTCACGGGTGCCCTTGATACGTCTCCGTCGTATCTATAATTTTTTGATTGTTTCATGCCAATATTATACAACTTTCACATATTTTTGGCAACATTTTATATGATTTATTGGACTAACCTATTGATCCAGTGGCCAGTGCCAGTTCCTGTCTATTGCATGTTTTTTGTTTCGCAGAATATCCATATCAAACAATTTCCAAACGCGATAAAATTTGCGAAGATTTTTTTTTGGAATATTTGTGAATTTTTAGAAGTGGAATCAACGCAAACGGAGGCCCACAGCCCCCACAAGACACCAGGGCGCGGCCCGGGGGCCCAGGCGAGCCCTGGTGGGTTATGCCCACCTCGTAAGTCGGTTGGATGTCTCCTTCGGGCACAAGGAAGCTAATTTTTGGATAAAAATCCCCTCAAAATTTCATCCCGATCGGAGTTACGAATATCCAGGAATATAAGAAACGGTTTTTGGCCAGAAAACATGAACATGAAACAGAAGAGAACAGAGAGGGAGATCCAATCTAGGAGGGGCTCCTGCCCCTCCGCCGCCATGGAGGCCATGGACCAGAGGGGGAACTCTCCTCCCACCTAGGGGGAGGCCAAGGAAGAAGAAGAAGGAGGGGGCTCTCTCCCCCTCTCTCCCAGTGGCACCGGAACGCCGCCGGGGCAATCATCGTGACGGCGATCTACACCAACAACTTCGCCGCCGTCAACACCAACTCTCTCCCCCTCTATGCAGCGGTGTAACACCTCTCTTCCCCACTGTAATCTCTACTTAAACATGGTTCTCAACTCCATATATTATTTCCCAATGATATTTGGCTATCCTATGATGTTTGAGTAGATCTCTTTTGTCCTATGGGTTAATTGTGGTATGATGTTATGGATGTGAGTTGTATATTGATATGGTGCTGTCCTATGGTGCCCTCCGTGTCGCGCAAACGTGAGGGATCCCCGCTGTAGGGTGTTGCAATATGTTCATGATTTGCCTATGGTGGGTTGCATGAGTGACAGAAGCACAATCCCGAGTAGGTGGGTTATTGCGTATGGGAGTAAAGGGGACTTGATACTTAATGATATGGTTGGGTTTTACCTTAAAGAACTTTGGTAGTTGCGCATGCTTGCTAGAGTTCCAATCATAAGTGCATATGATCCAAGTACGGAAAGTGTGTTAGCGTATGCCTCTCCCTCATTGCATGTAACAAGTGTCTATCATATTATATTCAATTGCCTAGGGACAATCTTTCTCTTGCGTTACACAAAAAGCTCTTTGCTAAGCTATTTACTTTTATTGTTCTTTTATTGAAAAATTACCAAACTTTTATTTCCACGTTCTTTATTATCTTGCAAAGTATTTCTAGTTTCATTCCCGCAAAGTAGTTTCATACTTGTTCTAGGTAAAGCAAGCATTGGTGTGCATAGAGTTGTATCGGTGGTCGATAGAACTTGAAGGAATATTTGTTCTACCTTTAGCTCCTCGTTGGGTTCGACACTCTTACTTATCTAAAAAGGTTACAAACGATCCCCTACACTTGTGGGTTATCAAGACCTTTTTCTGGCACTGTTGTCGGGGAGCAATAGCGTGGGGTGAATATTCTCGTGTGTGCTTGTTTGCTTTATCACTAAGTAATTTTTATTTTCTGTTATTAGTTGTTTTATATCTTTAGTTATGGATATGGAACACGAAACACCAAAAAAATAGTGGTACTTGCTACTCATGGAGATGGGGAACCTCCTAAAACCCTCGATGCTAGTTATGTGCAAAGTATTAAATACTACTTTGATAATCCTGAGAAGACCCCATTCAACTTGATAATGGGAATAATGTTGGATCAACGTGAATACTTTAGAGATTATCGCTTGACTCGAAAAGGGAAATTGTTATGGGATCAAATTCATATGTTGCATTGGTATGCTCGGGAGCTATGCTTGAGATATGATATTACTTGTTGCTCTAGGATGAACGCTCCACACCTTCCATTTTCATGCAAATTTAATGATAATTAAACCTTAGCTTCTTACGCTAAAGGTATTTATGATTACTATGATGTGGAACGAATAGAAGAATTTGTTGCTTTCAAAGGTGCTTATGAAGTTGCTTCCTTGATTGAAAAGTATGATGATGTTTCTTATAAATCTGAAAATTTTGCCATCCTTAAATATTGCTATGAGAATTATGATTGCAATGCTGATATTATTGAATTTATTGAAAGAATGACCGCTGCCTTGGAGGAGACTAATATTTTGCAGGAATCTATGGAAGAAGAAATTGCTAACATTGTGAGCTCATTAGATGAAAAAGATGAGGAGGGAAGCGAAGAACAAAAGGAGGAAGAGCGGATTGATCACCCGTGCCCACCTTCTAATGAGAGTAACTCTTCAACTCATACATTGTTTAATTATCCTTCGTGCTTACCAAAGGATGAATACTATGATAATTGCTATGATCCTGTGGATTCATTTGAAATATCCCTTTTTGATGAACTTGATGCTTGTTATGCGTGTGGTCATGATGCCAATATGAATTATGCTTATGGAGATGAACTTTCTATAGTTCCTTATGTTAAGCATGAAATTGTTGCTATTGCACCCACACATGATAGTCCTATTATCTTTTTGAATTCTCCCAACTACATTATATCGAAGAAGTTTGCTCTTATTAAGGATTACATTGATGGGTTGCATTTTGCTACTACACATGATGATTTTGATGAATATAATATGCATGTGCTTGCTGCTACTACTTGCAATTATTATGAGAGAGGAACCAAATCTTCACCTCTCTATGTTTCCAATACTATGAAATTGCAAGAAACTGTTTATACTATGCATTGGCCTTTACTTAATGTGCATGAATTGTTCTTGTATGACATGCCGATGCATAGGAAGAGACTTAGACTTCATTGTCACATGATATATATCACTTTGTGCGCACTACTAAATTACAAATCATTGTTAATTAAAATCGGCTTTGATATACCTTGGGATCCGGGTGGATCCATTACTTGAGCACTTTATGCCTAGCTTAATGGCTTTAAAGAAAGCGCTGCCAGGGAGACAACTCGGAAGTTTTAGAGAGTCGTTTATTTCTGTTGAGTGCTTTTATAAAGTTTAAAAGCAAAAAAATATAGAGGGGAACCTAAAACTTCACAAAAGGAAAGGTGAAAGTGAGAGAGATGATGAGCATCGTTGAAGTGGGGGATATCCTTGAACTTTGTTCATGCCCATGGAAACTTTGTGAGTCTTGAATCACGGAAACATTTCCAACAAAAATAATTATCCCCTTGTACAAATCCATTGTATTATAAAAATAATGTGCCAAGATTTGCCTTTAGGATGATTAGATTGCTTGTTGGTATGTGCGGTGTAAAAACAGAAACTTTGGCTGTAGTGCGTTAATTTTCATTTTTTACTGGAACAACAAAAGTTTCTGAAATTTTTACATAGTGTTTATATACAAAAATTTTATTTCTTACTAAATTTTCGGAATTTTTAGAGTTACAGAAGTATGGTGAAAGTTCATATTACTACAGACCGTCCTGTTTAAGACAGATTCTGCTTTCGATGCATTGTTTTGCTTGTTTTGATGAAACTTTCGATTTTATCGGTGGTATAAGCCATGGAAAAGTTATAATACAGAAGGGATAATACAAATATAAAATATGAATGGGTTTGCAACAGTACTTAAAGTAGAAATTTGCTTTATTATACTAACGGATCTCACCAGTCTTCTGTTAAGTTTTGTGTGGATGAAGTGTTCGAACATCGAGGAGGTCTCGATATGAGGAGAAGGAGGAGAGGCAGGAGTTCAAGATTGGGGATGCCCAGGGCACCCCAAGTAAATATCCAAGGATACTTGAGCGTCTAAGCTTGGGGATGCCCCGGAAGGCATCCCATCTTTCTTCAACTAGTATCGGTATGTTTTCGTTTTCGTTTCGTTCATGTGATATGTGTAAATCTTGGAGCGTCTTTTGTGTTTAGTTTTCACTTTTCTTTTATGCACCATGATGGTATGAGATAGTCCATGGTTGATTTATAGAATGCTCATTGCACTTCACTTATATCTTTTGAGTATGGCTTTATAGAATGCTTCATGTGCTTCACTTATATCATTTGAAGTTTGGATTGCCTGTTTCTCTTCACATAGAAAACCTTTATCTGTAGAATGCTCTTTTGCTTCACTTATAATTATTAGAGCATGGTCTTTTGTAGAAAGAATTAAACTCTCGTGCTTCACTTATATCTATTTAGAGAGTCAACAGGAATTGGTCATTCACATGGTTAGTCATAAAATCCTACATAAAACTTAGGGATCACTAAATATGATACGTTTGATTCCTTGCAATAGTTTTGCGATATAGAGACGATAATATGTGGGAGGTACTAGTGGATGAACGTGTTTAGTAAGATATTGGTGTTAAGGTTTGTGATTCCCAAAGCATGCACGTATAGTCTCCCATTATGCTAGGAAGTTGGAGCACAATTTATCCTTGAGTGTCTATCTTTGTGTGAAGGTCGGGGGCGCGCGATGGTTAACTCCTACCAACCTCCCCCCTAGGAGCATGCGTAGTAATACTTTGCTTCGAGAGAGCTAATAAACTTTTGCAATAAGTATGTGAGTTCTTTATGACTAATGTGATTCCATGGATTATACGCACTCTTACCTTTCCGCAATTTGCTAGCCTCTACGGTACCGTGCATTGCCCTTTATCACCTCGAGAGTCGGTGCAAACTTCGCCGATGCATCCAAACCCCGTGATATGATACGCTCTATCACACATAAGCCTTATTATATCTTCCTTAAAATAGCCATCATACCTACCTATTATGGCATTTCCATAGCCATTCCGAGATATATTGCCATGCAACTTCTACCACTTCCGTTTTGATGACTTGAGCATTCATTGTCATATTGCATTACATGATCGTAAGATAGATAGCATGATGTTTCCATGGCTTGTCCGTTTTTTGATATCTTTGCTACGCTAGATCATTGCATTCATATAGAGTCAAACTTTGTTCTACTATCGTTGTAATATTGAATTGTAAGTAAATAGAAGTGTGATGATCATCATTATTCATTATTAGAGCATGCCCTAGTGATGAAAGGATGATGGAAACTATGATTCCCCCACAAGTCGGGATGAGGCTCCGGACAAAGAAAAAAAGAAAAATAAAAAAAGAAAAGGAAAAAAAAGAAAAAAAGAAAAAAAATAAAGAAAGAAAGAAAGAAAGAAAAAATATGAAAGAAGTAGAAGCGGCATGCTAATTCCACACTTGTGCATCATAGTAGCACCATGTTTTTCATATAGAGAGTCTCCTATGTTGTCACTTTCATATACTAGTGGGAATTTTTCATTATAGAGTTAGATGCACACCCACTTAGTTTTCATATTGAGCTTTCATACACTTATAGCTCTTAGTGCATCTGTTGCATGGCAATCCCTACTCCTCGCATTGATATCTATTGATGGGCATCTTCATAGCACGTTGATACGCTTAGTTGATGCGAGACTTTCTTCTCCACTTCTACCCCTTTGAAACCTACCACCATATTTTATTCCACCCATAGTGCTATATCTATGGCTTGCGCTCATGTATTGCGTGAGAGTTGAAAATGCTGAAGCACGTTAAAAAGTATGAACCAATTGCTCGGCCGACACCGGGGTAATACATGATTTATACTTTGTGTTAAGAAGACAGAGCATGACAAGGCTATATGATTTTGTAGGGATAGCGTTCTTTAGCCTTGATATTTTGAGACATGATTGTTTGTTGGGATGCCTGAGTATTAATGTCTTTATGTCAAAACTAGACTATTGCTTTGAATCACTTGTGTCTTAATATTAATGCCATGATTAGATTTATGATCAAGATTATGCTAGGTAGCATTCCACATCAAAAATTATCTTTTTTATCATTTACCTACTCGAGGACGAGCAGGAATTAAGCTTGGGGATGCTGATACATCTCCATCGTATCTATAATTTTTGATTGTTTCATGCCAATATTATATAACTTTCACATATTTTTGGCAACATTTTATATGATTTATTGGACTAACCTATTGATCCAGTGCCCAGTGCCAGTTCCTGCCTGTTGCATGTTTTTTGTTTCGCAGAATATCCATATCAAACGAAGTCCAAACGCAATAAAAAATTACGGAGAGTTGTTTTGGAATATTTGTGAATTTTGAGAAATGGAATCAACGCAAATGGAGGCCCACAGCCCCCACAAGACACCAGGGTGCGGCCCGGGGGCCCAGGCGCGCCCTGGTGGGTTATGCCCACCTCGTAAGTCGGTTGGATCTCTCCTTCGGGCGCAAGGAAGCTAATTTTTGGATAAAAATCCCCTCAAAATTTCAGCCCGATCGGAGTTACGGATCTCCGGGAATATAAGAAACGGTTTTCGGCCAGAAAACATGAACGCGAAACAGAAGAAAACAGAGAGGGAGATCCAATCTAGGAGGGGATCCTACCCCTCCGCCGCCATGGAGGCCATGCACCAGAGGGGGAACTCTCCTCCCATCTAGGGGGAGGCCACGGAAGAAGAAGAAGGAGGGGGGCTCTCTCCCCCTCTCTCCTGGTGGCACCGGAACACCACCGGGGCAATCATTGTGACGGCGATCTACACCAACAACTTCGCCGCCGTCAACACCAACTCTCTCCCCCTCTATGCAGCGGTGTAACACCTCTCTTCCCTGCTGTAATCTCTACTTAAACATGGTGCTCAACTCCATATATTATTTCCCAATGATATTTGGCTATCCTATGATGTTTGAGTAGATCTCTTTTGTCCTATGGGTTAATTGTGGTATGATGTTATGGATGTGAGTTGTATGTTAATATGGCGCTGTCCTATGGTGCCCTCTGTGTCGCGCAAACGTGAGGGATCCCCGATGTAGGGTGTTGCAATATGTTCATGATTTGCCTATGGTGGGTTGCGTGAGTGACAGAAGCACAAACCCGAGTAGGTGGGTTGTTGCGTATGGGAGTAAAGGGCACTTGATACTTAATGCTATGGTTGGGTTTTACCTTAATGAATTTGGTAGTTGCGCATGCTTGCTAGAGTTCCAATCATAAGTGCATATGATCCAAGTACGGAAAGTGTGTTAGCATATGCCTCTCCCTCATTGCATATAACAAGTATCTATCATATTATATTCAATTGCCTAGGGACAATCTTTCTCTTGCGTTACACGAAAAACTCTTTGCTAAGCTATTTACTTTTATTGTTCTTTTATTGAAACATCACCTAACTTTTATTTCCACGTACTTCATTATCTTGCAAAGTACTTCTAGTTTCATTCCCACAAAGTAGTTTCCTACTTGTTCTAGGTAAAGCAAGCATTAGCGTGCGTAGAGTTGTATCGGTGGTCGATAGAACTTGAGGGAATATTTGTTCTAACTTTAGCTCCTCATTGGGTTTGACACTCTTACTTATTGAAAAATGTTACAAACGATCCCCTACACTTGTGGGTTATCAGCCCTCCAAACAATCAACTTTCCAGGGGGGTTTGTTTTACTATATTTTGCTTTATATTTTTTTAACAGGATTGGGCATCCCAATTAGCAGCCTCTCTCGTACAATGACAATGGAATAAACCCATCATGAGAATAACCTGCTTAGCATGGAAGATGCTGGCCGCCCCATCGCTTCACGAGCGGTACGGGCACACAAAACAGATGTTTATTAGAAGGTTTAAGAGATGGCACATGCAAATTTACTTGGAACGGCAAGGTAATACCGTATATAAGTAGATATGGTGGACACTCATGGAACAAACTTGGCTCAAGGATTTTTGATGCACAAGTTGTATCTCTACTTAGTACAGAGTTTTGACTAGCAAAGATTATAAACAAGCACCACATGTTGGAGGATCCATAACAATATAACTTATATGTAAAAATATACCCAAACATAAACCATTATGTTGTGTTCCTTGTAATATATTTGTATATGAAGTTTCTCTTGAAGTTTGAAAGTAATTAATTGGTATTCACAATCATAAAACATGTCCAAGATAATATATTTGTATATGAAGTTTCTCTTCCTTATACTAATCTTTCATGTATTGCTTGTATGACCAATGTTGTGATTGTCAAACTTCAATAGATTTTTCTTTCTAAACCATATGTGAAACTACTACTGAACATTTGGAACATACATAGTTTCAGATTTATGATATTCAATTCTTTCAACAATTTACTTTAGGATATAATTGAAGCACAAGAGTGAATGACAAACTACTCCAAAAGATACAAGTGAAGATCAATTAGTAGTTAAACAATTAAGTAGCTATATGAAGACTCCCTTCAAATAAATATTTTAGATCCAAGGATTTTATTCAAACAGCAAACAAAACAAAAGGACACTCCAAGAATAGCACATTCCATGTGAACAAATAGAAACTTAAGATCAACAGAGACTAACCGATAGTTGTTGGCGAAGATAGGTGGGATGCCTAACGAGGCATCCCCAAGCTTAAATGCTTGAGACTTCTTGTAATATTGACTTGGGGAGCCTTGGGCATCCCCAAGCTTGATCTCTTGTGTCTCGTTAATTCCTCTCATATCACGGTTTCCCCTAAATCTTAAAAGCTTCATCCGCACAAAACTTGACAAGAATTCATGAGATAGGTCAGTGCACATAAGAATAAATCAACAATTCATGTACTGCCAAGACAAGTTGCATAATAATTTAAAAATATTAGCTATTGTATACTATCATTTCCACAATTTATATCTACCAATATAAGCCATAAAAACTCTAGGATAAGAGGATAACAAAACTATGACAGCAATCTGCCTAAACAGACAGTCTCTAGCAATTAATTCCAAAAGTTTACTTATGTAACTCAATAAATTCTGAAAAGGACATAATAATTGTATGACAGTACTGTATAAGAATTTCATAAACTTTTCACATTCCAGTAAAATATCAAAATTCAAACACTACAGCAAAAGTTTCTGTTTTTGCACATCACACATCAAACATGCCATTCAAATCTCCTAAAGGAAAATCTTGGAACTTATTACTAAAAAACATGATTATGAATAACGGTAAAAAAATCCCAACAAAGTAAAAATGACACTCCAAGCAAAACACATATTGGGTGACAAATAAAAATATAGCTCCAAGTGAGGTATACCGATAGTGTTGAAGACGAAAGAGGAGATGCCTTCTAGGGCATCCCCAAGCTTAGACGCTTGAGTTTTCCTTGAATATTACCTTAGGGGTTCCTTGGGAATCCCCAATATTAGGATCTTGTCACTCCTTATTCTCCTCATATCGGTATCTCACTCGAAACTTGAGAACTTCAATCACACAAAACTTAACGGAACTCATGAGACGGGTTATTATAATAAAATAGATCATTCACTTAGGTACTATCAATACAAGATTTATAATTGTTCTATCATAATGCCTACTGAATTCTATCATTCCAATAATTCATATTACTCAATATAAGGAATGAAAACACTAATACGAGCAAACTATGCATGCAAAACAGAATCTGTCAAATACAGAACATTCTGTAAAGATCTGAACTAAAACCATAGTTCCCTATCTCTGAAAAAAAAATCAAAAATTAGGACAATGTAGATAATTTTCATAGAAATACTGTGTAGAAAATTCAGAATATTTGCATGCTCCAGTCAATCAGCGAATTCATATACTATACGCAAAATTTTATGTTTTTGTATAGAATCAAATCAACAAGTATCCACACTATCCCAAAGGCTTTACTTGGTACATTATTGAAAAAAATGACAAAAAATGATAACTACAGTAGTTTAATCATGTAAACATACAAAAACAGAAGTGATAAATATTGGGTTGCCTCCCAACAAGCGCTTTTCTTTAACGCCTTTTATCTAGGCATTGATTATTTTGATGATGCTCACACAAAAGTGAAAAATTGAAACATAAAGGGAGCATCATGAATCATGTACCAGACACATTTAAGCCTAACCCACTTCCTATGCATAGGTATTTTTTAATCGACCAATTTATTGTAGCAAGAATCAACTAGCATAGGAAGGCAAAACAAGTGCAACTTCAAAACTTTCAACATAAAGAAAGGAAACTTGATGTTGTTGAAATATATATAAGTATATCTTCCCCTCTAATATTAATTTTCTGTAGCGTCATAAAGTAATTCAACAATATAACTTTCACATAAAAGCATTCTTGTCATGATCCACAAGCATAGAAGTTTTTTTACTCTCCACATAAGAAAATTTATTCTCATGAATACTAGTGGACGCAAACTAAACAAAATAACTATCATGTGATACTTGATTGGAATAATCCAAATGAAAATTAAAATTATGATGACAAGTTTCATGGTTATAATTATTCTTTATACCATACATGACATCACAATAATCATCATACATACCAACTTTATTATCATAGTCAATTGAAACATTTTCCAAAGTAGTGGATTCATCACTAAATAAAGTTATGACCTCTCCAAATCCACTTTTATCAATATTGCAATAAGATTAAACACCCTCCAAAATAGTTGGATTATTAGTACCTAGAGTTGGCACTCTTCCAATCCCACTTTCATCAATATGATCATCATAAATAGGAGGCATGTCTTCCATTATAATAAACTTGCTCATCAAAAGTAGGGGGGATAAAAAGATCATATTCATCAAACATAGCATCCCCAAGCTTATGGCTTTGCATATCACTAGCATCTTGGATATTCAAAGAATTCATACTAGTAACATTTCAATCATGCTTATCAATCATGTATTTTATGCCATAAATTTTATAGAATTCTTCCTCTAACTCTTCCGCACAATTTTCTGATCCATCATTTTCAAGAAAGGCATTAGAAATACAGAGAATTTGAGGCAACCTCGTTTCCATTTTTTGTAGTTTTATTTTATAAAACCAAACTAGTGATAACACAAGAAACTAAAAGATTCAATTGCAAGATGTAAAGACATACCTTCAAATACTCACCTCCCCGGCAACGGCGTCAGAAAAGAGCTTGATATCTACTACGCAGCTTTATTCTTGTAGACTCTGTTCGGCCTCCAAGAGCAGAGTTTTGTAGGACATTAGAAAATTTTCCTCAAGTGGATGACCTAAGGTTTATCAATCTGCGAGAGATGTAGGATGAAGGTGGTCTCTCTCAAACAACCCTGCAACCAAATACAAGCAATCTCTTGTGTCCCCAACACACCCAATACAATGGCAGATTGTATAGGTGCACTAGTTCGGTGAAGAGATGATGATACAAGTGTAGTATGGATAGTAGATATTGGTTTTTGTAATCTGAATAAATAAAAACACCAAGGTAGCAAGTGACTAAAGTGAGCACAAACCGTATTGCAATGCTTAGAAACAAGGCCTAGGGTTCATAGTTTCACCAGTGCAATCTCTCAACAGCGCTAACATAAATGAAACATATAACCATCCCTCAACGTGCAACAAACAATCACTCCAAAGTTCTTATCAATAGTGAAGAACATAAGATGAAATTTTTGTAGGTAGCAAAACCACCTCAAAGTTATCTTTCCGATCAATCTATTGAGCCATCCCTATAAGTGTCACGAATAGCCCTAGAGTTCGTACTAGAATAACACCATATGATATGCATCAATCGACTCTAATGTCATCTAGATACTCCAATGTGAACACAAGTATTCGTGAGTCAATTATTTGATATGCATCAAAAAAATAATTTTCATATTATTCAATCCAACCCAAAGAACTTCAAAGAGTACCCCAAAGTTTCTATAGGAGAAAGTAGGATGAAAACATGCATCAACCTATGTGCCTAGATTACCCCATTATCACCTCGGGAATCCGCAAGTTGATTACCAAAACATACATCAAGTGACACAATAGAATACCCCATTGTCACCACGGGTATTCACATGCAAGACATACATCAAGTGTTCTCAAATCCAAAACATTCAATCCATAATAACAAAACCTCAAAGGGAAAGACTCAATTCATCACAACAATATAGAGAGGGAGGAACAACATAAGATCCAACTATATTAACAAAGCTCATGGTATAACAAGATCATGCCAAATCAAGAACACAAGAGAGAGAGATCAAACACATAGCTACTGGTACATACCCTCATCTGTTGGAAATATGCCTTAGAGGCAATAATAATTTAGTTATTATCATATTGCCTTGTTCATGATAATTGTTTATTATCCATGCTATAATTGTATTGATTGGAAACTCAAATACATGTGTGGATACATAGACAACACTATGGATACATAGACAACACTGTTTCCTGGCCATAGACATGAGATGTCATTTGATAACGGGATCACATCATTAGGAGAATGATGTGATGGACAAGACCCAAACTATAAACATAGCATATGATCGTGTCAGTTTATTGCTATAGTTTTCTGCATGTCAAGTATCTATTCCTATGACCATGAGATCATGCAACTCACTGACACCGGAGGAATACCTTGTGTGTATCAAACATCACAACGTAACTGGGTGACTATAAAGGTGCTCTACAGGTATCTCCGAGGGTGTCTGTTGGGTTGGCATGGATCAAGACTGGGATTTGTTACTCCGTGTGACGGAGAGGTATCTCAGGGCCCACTCGGTAATACAACATCACAATAAGCCTTGCAAGCAATGTGACTAAGTGTTAGCCACGGGATCTTGTATTACGGAACGAGTAAAGAGACTTGCCGGTAACGAGATTGAACTAGGTATAGAGATACCGACGATCGAATCTCGGGCAAGTAACATACCGAAGAACAAAGGGAACAGCATACGGGATTAACTGAATCCTTGACATAGAGGTTCAACCGATAAAGATCTTCGTAGAATATGTGGGAACCAATATGGGCATCCAGGTGCCGCTATTGGTTATTGGCCGTAGAGGTGTCTCGGTCATGTCTGCATAGTTCTCGAACCCGTAGGGTCTACACACTTAGCGTTTGGTGACGATATAAGTATAGTTGAGTTATTATGTTGGTGACCGAAAGTTGTTCGCAGTCCCGGATGAGATCCAGGACATGACGAGGAGCTCCGGAATAGTCCGGAGGTAAAGATTGATATATGGGATAATAGTGTTTGGTCTCCGGAAGGGTTCCGGAATTCACCGGAAGGGGTTTCGGATGTTTCCCGAAATGTTCGGGTACGAGAACACTTTATTTGGGCCAAGGGGTAAAGCCCACGAGGCTTTAAGGAAGGTGCAAAAGGAGTTTTGCAGAGGCCAGGGGCTAGACGCCAGGAACCCTGGCGTCTAGGGCCAGACGCCGAGAACCCTGGCGTCTGGTCCTGGAGTCCGAGCAGGACTCTTGCCTTGCGGGCCAAACCAACTTTGAGGAGGCTCTTTCTCCAAGTTTCGACCCCAGGGCTCAACATATAAATAGAGGGGCAGGGCTAGCACCCGGAATACATCAAGAATTCCCCAAGCCGTGTGCCGGCAACCCCGCCCCTCTAGTTTATCCTCCGTCATAGTTTCTGTAGTGCTTGGAGAAGCCCTGCGGAGATTGTTCTTCACCACCACCGTCATCACGCCGTCGTGCTGCCGGAACTCGTCTACTACTTCACCATCGCTCGCTATATCGAGGAGGTGAAGGCGTCATCAAGCTGTACGTGTGTTGAACGTGGAGGTGCCGTCCGTTCGGCGCTAGATCGGAAGAACCGTGATCAAGATCGCGAGACGGTTCGTGATTTGATCGCGGGACGAATCATGATGGGATCGCGGGACGGATCGTGATTGAATCGCGAGACGGATCGTGATGGGATCTCGGGATGCTCGGCGATTTGAATCGCGAAGACGTTCGACTACATCAACCGTGTTTCTTAACGCTTCCGCTTAGCGATCTACAAGGGTATGTAGATTCACTCTCCCTCTCGTAGATGCTCATCACCATGGATAGATCTTGCGTGTGCGTAGGAAAATTTTTGTTTCCCATGCAACGTTCCCCAACATCATCCCCGAGGGTGAACTACTCCCTCCTCGCCATGGAGACCACCTGGATGATCAAGATGGCATCCGATGATGATTTCCTCCTCCGGCACGACGCCGGAAAAGTGCTATGGATGAGATCCCTTCGGAACAGAGGCTTGTGGCATGGCGCGGAAGTTCTTGGTTTCTTTCTCGGTGTTTCCCTATTTATAAGAACTTTTGGTGTTGATTTCACGTCAGGGGGAGTCCCGAGGGTCCCACGAGCTCAGCCCACATGCCCTAGGGGGAGGGCATGCCCCCTGAGCTCGTGGCTCCCCTAGACTTTGTCTAGTCCACCTCCCAGGCTTCGGGGATCTCTTCTTGCCCCAAAAAAATCACAGTAAATTTTTGTGACACTAGGACTTCGTTTGGTATGGATTTTCTGTGAAACAAAAAATAGCCAAAAATAGAAAATTGCACTGGGCACTAAGTCAATAGGTTAGTCCGTCAAAATCATATAATGTGCGCCAAAACCATATAAAATTGTTGCAAAACATGGCATGAATACTTTCGACGTATCTAAGGGCGGCCACGTCGGATAAGTGGAAACGCATCGGCTGCGTTTACGTCTTCAAAGCAGGAAGGTGTATTTCCAAAGAGTGCGGCACCGGCCAAGCTGTCATGGACACAGATGCAATTATTTCTTTCATAGACTATTCCCTGACAGTCAAACTATTATATCTTTTAGCTCGTAGGTCCAATTAATTTGATTCCAAAGCCCAAGGTTTCGTCTTTGTAAGCCTGTTCTTTTAGTACTTTTTATTCTTTGTGCTTATAGCATAGCCCTTGCTTGTTTAACATTAGTAGGCCATGTCTGAGATCCCGTTCATAGATGCACTTCACTGGAAGGATCACCGCGCCACATCGTGAAGACTTGTCGACCGAGAGGCAAGCCAGCTCCTTATCATGAGAAACCAGGATCTTGTGACATTTTGTAACATTGTTTGATTGCTTTTCCGTGTCTATCTATTTATCGTTTTGTCTATATTTTAATTTTGTCAGTATTACTTTCGGCAGTAGTTCTACTTTACCGGATTACTTTCAGTAAAACCTTTACTTAGTTGTTTAACTGTCTTACTACTAGTAGATGCATTACGTAGTTGTTTTGCAGTCTTTAGTAGATGATCATGGTTTATTTTACCACTCGAGGGCAACAATCGTGTTTTATTCAGTAGTAAACTGGGATGCCACTGTTACCGACGGTGGGAACAATAGTGTAGTTTCACACACCCTTCTTCATCGATGATCACATGACAAATCATGGTGCCCAAGAAACAAACAAAAATGTACGCCAATATATGCCTAAATCGGAAGGCCATATTTTGTTTAGAGTTATGTCTTTTACGCGTGTCTCTGTAAAGGGAAGCTCGGAGTGTAGTATCTCCTCTGGCCGGGAGATTTGTGTTTGGACCTAGAGGGCCTGGGATGAGTTAGGAATTCTGAAAGTTAAACCCGTAAGTGGATTAGTGGTCCCATGAGGTGGCAAGGTCCCAGATCCCCTTGACCGAGGACTAGCCCGCGGGAGGTTAGGAGACACGGTAGAAGGGCCTTGTTGTAGAAAGGGTTCGCCGGACTAAAAGTACGGAGTGTGGGTAAAGTGTACAACCTTTGTAGAGTGTGAGTTAAACCTTTTAGAAAATCAGCCTCCACGGTTATGGACAATAGTTCGGGATTAAGCCACTAACCTGTCATTCACTTACAAGAGTACAGCTGAGCAGGACATGATTTCCAAATTGAGCATAGTATTTTAAGATAATATTTAAGATTAAATATTTGGCCACTTCGGATTATGATAACTTTAATGTAGGGCCGCTTGGGCAAAGGGGTAAGAAGTTATGGTGAGTCTTGACCACTTGGATCAAGTCAACTCTAGTTTAGAAACGGTCAAGTTGACAATAGAACTGTAGGATAGTATTCTGTTCGGTGCAGTCGTACCACTATTTCAGCAAGTAGAATTGTGATTAGCCCGAGGAAGGCATGGTATGTATTTACCTTCTAGTCTAGAGGTAAGCTTATTCGTATCCTTGCTTCGATAGTATTCTTGTTGTATTGCTTAGACTTCGTTATTGCTTTTTTACTTGTTCGTTTGATTGCTATGTAATCAGCTGTCTTGCAAGTACGTTCTACTTACCTGACCTTGCACGTGGACATATTCTGGAGAAGGTGGATAAGCTAGATGGTCGCCCCAGCCACTCATGTGAGTTGTGAAGCCCAGACAAGCCATCAACCATGTCTTTCGCTGTAATTTATTTCTTCCGCTACCGAATAACTCTGTTATGGACTTATACGGGTAGACCCCATTGTAATCGGGCTTTATACCCGCATTGTTAATAAAGTTATGTTTGTAACTGTGTACCATGTTACTTGCGCATGTCGGAGAGTTATCCTGGGATGGCATGTGCAGGCATCCCGTCTGTGCCAAACAGGGGTGCCACACTGGCCTACTCATCACTAAACACATTGCTATTGGTACCTCCTACCAAAAGTTGATTCTTAACTGTCAATATTGGTGACAACCATGGGAACAAGTCATCAATCCATGAGGCTAGACGGACCCGCCTAAAGCAACTTCTGATCAAAGCCACACGTAAGAGAAGGTAAGGCATGTCGACGCCAAAAGGTTAAGCACCCCTTACAGGAACCTCCAAATCACTATGGATCTTGGATTACACTCATAAACACAGTCTACCCAAAACGATTGCCTACATCAAATGTAGGAATGCAGTTATACAGGTTGACGCGACTACAAGATGACTTTCTGAAGTGGTTTGAAGTCGCTTCAAACTGTTCGGAGTGACTCAAACACTTAGCAAAGTTAAACATGATTTGACCATCCTGTGTGTATCTCTACTCCTAAAGGAGGAGTTTGTACGTCGTTGGTACCCAGCCTTCAATGCAAAACATTAAAAACGAGCACCGAATAAATTTGGAAATCAAGCCAATATAGTGAAATTAATAGGTAGACAATTAATTACACTTGCAATCAATTAAGTCTATTTAAGTAGGGATTTTTTTCACGTCGAATCAATTATAAAATCGAGTCATTAGTGCAAAAACAATAAAAAAACGAACACCGAATCAATTTAGAAATCAAGCCATTAATGCAATTAATAGGCAGACAATTAATTACGCATTCAATTAATTATGTTTGTTTAAGTAAAGATTTTTTTCTCATCAAATCAATTTGAAAATCAAGTCATTAATGCAACTAAGAGGCGGGCAATTAATTACATGTGCAGTAAGAATTAGTTAAGTCGGTTTAAATAGGGATTTTTCATGCCAAATCAATTATGAAATCAAGTCATTAATGTAAAAATAGTAACAAAACCGAGCACATAATTAGTTTGGAAATTAAATTCATTAATGCAATTAATAGGCACACAATTAATTGCCCATGCAATTAATTAAGTCCGTTTAGACTACCCATAGTGGGAGTAACATAGGTAGTAACATAGATGCCACCTAAGAGAAAAATATGATCTGGCAGCTAATTAATGAGAAGAAAGAGAAATTGAGTAACATAGCTAGTTAGTCATACTATGAGTAACATAACACATACCAAGACAAGATGAATCTATAAGCTAATAAATGAAAGACTCAATGTTACTACCCCTATGTTACTACCCCTTGTGGAGGTAGTAGTTTAGACTAGTAACATATGCATGTTACTACTCTATGTTACTTCCCATTGTGTGTAGTCTTAAGTAGAGATTTTTTCACGCCGAATCAATTATGAAATCGATCATTAATACAATTAATTAATTAGTCAGGCACTTAATTAGGGATGTAGATAATTATTACTAGGAAGTTTTTTCAACCTTATGTCTACTATTAAAGGGGGTTGTGGATTCTTTGTGGTATGTCCAACTCCCCTCCCCACGATCCGCTATACGAAAAAAACCATCCCCTCCCACCTCCCCACATGCACAAGAAAACTACCTCCCTTGCCTGATGCAAAAAACAAAATTAAAATATAAAAAAAAGATCGTCCTCCTTCCGATCTCCCCACCACCATGACCCGCTGCCTGCCGCACCGTTGGGCTAACATCCTCTGAAATAACGACACACCTCATGGTTGATCTGATCGCTGCCGTGCATGATCATAGGTGTGCCCAAGGATCGCGCCTGTTGGTCGATCCAGTCGCCACTGTGCATCATCCTTATGGATCCAGTGTGGAAAGAGAGGGGGTGCCAGGACATGAGCATTGAGCCACCAGCGTAGCTCTAGGGATGCGATGACCGGGAGGGATGTCGCCGCCCTTGGGTGACACATCTTGGGGTAGGGATAGGTTGCCGCCGGAGCTGTGGTGTGCTCACCTCCTCAGATCTCGTGGTCATGGTTGGAGCCGTGTCGGGAAGAGTAACCCACAGTCGATCCAGATCGATGTGAGTGGAGAAGCCAAGCGGGATCCCACCCCACTGCCTCTAATGATTGACGCTAGCAGGTGAAAGAGGGTCGATGAAGAGGGCGGCGCTGGTAGGAGGACGAGATGATGTGAGGTAGGTTGTGTCAGTGTCCGTGGAGTGGTCATTGTGGGAAGAGTGCTCACGCATGCGACCTTTTTCACCCAATTGATCTCCCTCGTAGCATCATCTTCCTATCCATGCATTTTTTCCATCATAGGAAGAGTGTTGCAGCGGACGAGCGGACAAGTATAGATCGATCAACCCAGCAGCCACCACCCTGAGAGCACAAAATGAGTTGTGGGGAATTCGCACACGCCGGTGTGACACCACCAGATGAGGTCATGTGTCAATGCTTAGAAGGAGGCCGCCATGGACGTCCACTTCAAAAACCTCCCTTAGAAGTTACCATCACACACGTCTCCTAGAAGACCTCTACCTCCATCTACCTAACCCAATCAACATTGTAACACATCGATGCCGTCTGCAACATGTTCCACCAAAATCTACTGATAAAATGAAATGTTGGTATAAACAGAATAGTTGTTCAGTTCCGGTATTAGAACTATTTATCGTGTAATAGTATGATCCATTTTCTACTGATCGTGTTTTAAAGGAATGCCATTTCTGAACAATGAAGCTGGTGAGGTCACAAGGCAAGAAAGAAGTATTACTTATTGCCACTCATTTTCTGTTTGACTATGTTGAGATGTTTACATATCACATGTAGCTTTATATAGATGTTCCAAAGTTATTTCAGCTGGTATGATTAGCTAGACAAATAACTGCTAAGCTCAGGTTGTATGTGTTTCTATCCTTGTATCATATATTATCTATTCAACCTTAGGATTTAAGTTCGTGTATCAAATTTTAAAAACAAACACATGAAAGCAGCATAGAAAATACACAGGAGAACTGTGTTTTCATTGATAGAGGAAGGGCGGGAACATGCCAATTGTACAGGCAAAAGAAAGAAAATGGAAACTAAAATGAAAAACTAAGAGAGATGAATGCTATGAAATCATGATAAGATGTCGGCAATTAGCCCACGCCCACAGGAGCGCTCCTATAGTAGGTCCTAAGGCACATATATTTTTTGATTAGTACTAGCATGCATGTCAATGACAGTCACATGCTTTGTCTAACATGTAATGTTTGAACTGTCATTCTTTTGCCAATAGTTTATGATTTCTTTTCAATTATGCAATTTAGAAAATCAGGATGGTATTATCAAATCATACCATGTCGGTATAGGTACAAAGGACATTGAAGTTATTATTAGTTAAAAAGACTAGGCCAAGCATGATATGTTCTAATCTGTAGTAATCTAACCTCTGCTATAAGTAGGCATGCATGTTGTGATTATCAAGCTGCAATTGCATGATGCTTTCGTTGATTAATTTCGTCTTATGTAGGTTCGTCATAAGTAAGGATGCCTCATATAGTTGCGGTAGATGATGTCCATTGATTCCGACAGGCGACAACTATCTAGGTTGTTCAGAATATCGGAGACGATGTTCACAAGAGGAGAGTGAGCATTTATTAATGATTTGCATTGGCAGATCTTGCATGCTATCGCAAAGAAATCAAAAGATCGGTTATGTATTAGTAAATGACTTCTTATAGGAAAAAACTTCTTTCACAATTACATGTTAACCGCATGCATTCAGGAATTGTACAAACTCATAGATTTTTGTTAATATAAATATTGTTATGTTGTTAAAATGGAAATGTATGGCAACGCACAATCCAAAAATTGTGTATGGTCATGTATGTCTAATTAGTGAATTATATTTCGTAGCTCATCTTTTTCCATGGTATACCAACAACCAAAATGATAAGGAGTGCATTTAGAAAACAATAAATGTACAAATTAGATTAAGGGGCATAATTGAACTAAGAATTCAGACCAAATATGTGTTGGGAACGTAGCGTGAAAATAAGAAAAATCCTACTAAATACCCAAGATCAATCTATGGGATGCATAGACAGGAGAGGGGAGAGTGTGTCTACGTACCCTCGTAAACTGTTAAGCAGAAGCGTATATTACGCGGTTGATGTAGTCGTACTCTTCACGATCCAATCGCGATCCAATTCGATCTAGCGCCGAACGAACGACACCTCCGCATTCAGCACACGTGCGGCTCGGTGACGTCTCCTCCTTCTTGATCCAGCAAGCGAGGGAGGAGAAGTAGATGGGATCTTGACCATCACAACGGCGTGGTGGAGATGGTGGTGTCGCGGTGCCGGCAGGGTTTCACCAAGCGCCTCCGGAATAACGTACGAGGAAGAAATGAGAGAGGCTGGGGAGGGCCGTGATCGTGGTAAGGTCTACTGCCCTCTTGTGCCTCCCCACCATTATATAGGTGTGGAAGGGGCTGGTGGCTTGCCCTCCAAGACCCTAGGTACGTTGGCCAAGGGGAGAGGAAGGGAATCCCTCCTTTCCTTCCCCACCGTTCACTATCGCCTTTTTTAGGAATTTTGATCTTATCCCTTCAGGATATGATCCTATTCCTGTTAGGGGGGATCTTGGTGCGCCTAGACCAAGGGTGTGGGGCCTTGCCCCACTACACACGTCCATGTGGGTCCCCCCCCCAAGCAGGTAGGCCCCACTCCGGAACCTTCTAGCACCTTCCCGGTACAATACCAAAAAATCACGAACAATTTCCAGAACCCTGAATATGACTTCTCATATATAAATCTTTACCTCCGGACCATTCCGGAACTCCTCGTGATGTCTGGGATCTCATACAGGACTCCGGAAAACATTCGGTAACCAACGTACATATCCCAATACTACTCTAGCGTCATCGAACGTTAAGCGTGCAGACCCTCCAAGTTCGAGAATCATGTAGACATGACCGACACACCTCCCCTGTCAATAACCAATAGCAGGACTTGGATGCCCATATTGGTTCTTACATATTCCACGAAGATCTTTATCAGTTGAACCACGATGTCGAGGATTCGGTTAATCTCGTATGCAATTCCCTTTGTCCAATGATATGTTACTTGCCCGAGATTCGATTGTCAGTATCTCCATACCTAGTTCAATATCTTTACCGACAAGCTCTTTACGATGTTGTATTACCGAGAGGGCCTAGATATATCTCTGTGTCATACTGAATGACACATCCCAGTCTCGATCCATGCCAACCCAACAGACACCTTCGGAGATACCTATATAGCACATTTATGATCACCCAATTACCAAGTGACGTTTGATAGCAGACAAGGTATTCCTTCGGTATTCGGGAGTTGCATGATCTCATGGTCTTAGGAATAGATACTTGACATGAAGAAAGTTGTAGTAATAAACTTAAGTGATAAAATCATATGCTAAGATTACGGTTGGGTCTTGTCCATCACATCATTCTCCTAATGATGTGATCCGGTTATCGAATGACAACTCATGTCTATAGTTAGGAAACTTTAAACACCTTTGATCAACGAGCTAGTCTAGTAGAGGCCTGATACGTCTCCAACGTATCTATAATTTTTTATTGTTCCATGCTATTATATTATCAATCTAGGATACTTTATATGCCATTATATGCTATTTTATATCATTTTTGGGAACTAACCTATTAACCCACTGTCAAGTGCCAGCGGTTGTTTTCTGCATGTTTTTGGTTTTCCAGGAAATCTGTACCAAACGAAGTCCAAATGCTATGGAACTTTTTGAGTATTTTTTTCTGGACAAAAGGGACAGAGGAGGCCTCGGGAGGTGTCAGGAAGCCTCACAAGGAGGCCAAAAGGTACCTCGGCATGCCCAGGGGGTAGGCATGCCGACCTGTCTTGTGGGCCCCTCATGGCTCCTCCTGACCTAATTACACTTCTATAAATCCTCAAATATTGGGAAACCAACAAAGAGCCACCTGAAACACTTTTTCTGCCGCCGCAAACCTCTGTTCCAATGGGAGGCCATCTGGAGACCTTTTCCTGTGATCTGTCGAAGGGGGAATCGATCATGGAGGCCATCTACATCAACCTTGTTGCCTCCATGATGATGCATGAGTAGTCCACCATAGACCTACGGGTTCATAGCTAGTACCTAGATGGCTTCTTCTCTCACTTTTGATCTTCAATACGAAGTTCATCGCATCTTCGCAATGATCTATTCGATGTAATTTTCTTTTGTGGTGCGTTTGTTGGGATCCGATGAATTGTGGGTTTATGATCAGATTATTCATTAAAACTTATTGAGTCTCCTCTAAATTTCAATATGCATGAACTTATAGCTTCATATTTCTCTTTGATCTATCGATTTGGTTTGGCCAACTAGATTGGTTTATCTTCAGTGGGAGTGGTGCGTTGTAGTGGGTTCAATCTTGTGGTGCTCTATCCTTGTGATAGAAGGGGTCAAGACATGTATTTGTATTGTTGCCACTAAGGATAAAATGACGAGGTCTGAAAATATTGCTTGTCTTACTTTGTCTACATCATGTCATCTTGCTCCAAGCATTACTTCGTTAGTTATGAACTTAATACCATAGATGCATGCTAGATAGCAGTCGATTGGTAAAGTAATAGTAGTAGATGTAGAATCGTTTTGGTCTACTTGTTTATGGATGTGATGCCTATATACATGATCATTGTCATGAATAACATGTCATAACTATGCGCTTTGCTATCAGTTGCCCAACAATAATTTGTCTACCCACCATATGCTACTATCGAGAGGGAAGCCTCTAGCGAACACTATGGCCCCCGGGTCTACTTAAACATAAAAACTAAAAATCCTCATTTACCTTGCTGCACTTTTATTGCTTTTATTTTATTTTGCATTTACAATATCTATTCTATCAAGATTTAATCCTTGCAAGTGATCAGTTCAAGGGGCTTGACAACCCTCTTGCCCGCGTTGGGTGCAAGGGTTTGGTTTTGTGTGTGTAGGTTTTGTTGAAGGGAATTTACATTGGTCCTCCTATTGGTTCGATAACCTTGGTTCTCACTGAGGGAAATACATATCTCTACTGTACTGCATCTCCTCTCCTCTTCGGGGAAAATCCCAACGCAACTCACAAGTAGCAGGAAGAGTTTCTCGCGCCATTGCCGGGGAGTATCATCAGATTTTGTTTAGGTACCTATACACAAATTATCTTTCACTTGTTCTAATTTTTACTTGCTGTTATATTTTAATTTATATAAAAAAATAAAAATACAAAAATATTTCTATTGCTTGTTTGCTTAGTTATCTAGTTTACTATCTAGTTCACTCGTTTGCTTGCTTGTTTGAAGTTGCTATCATGTCTAGTTCTTCTATGCTTCCGTGTATTCCTGAGAATGAAGTGCTTAATTTCAAACAAAGGGGAGCAGAGAGTTTAAAAGATGCTTGGTATAGGATTTGAAATGCTAAAAATAGGGCAACTCGTAAGCAATCCACCACTATCTTTCTTCGTAATTTTTATGCGGGTGTGACTACTTGGTATAGATTCGTCCTTGACACCGTTACCGGTGGTAATTTCTTAATGAGTCACACTATGTATTGCTTATAATGCTATTGAAAATCTTGCAGGATCACCCCCTACTATTGTTAATGGGGCCGTTTTGACTTTGGAGGATGTTCTGCATAGGCTAGATGCTATAGAAAATAAAATGCCTACTATTGAGCACATTGAAAAAATAGAAAAGGAGGTCCATAATAAAGTTACTCATTTTGGTTCCAAAGTAGGAATTGTTCTAAATATGCTAAAAGAAAATGAGCCAAATATTAGTAAAGAGTTAGGACAAAGTCCTTCTCGAATCGATAAGTTAGAAGAAATCCTTAATAAAGTGGGCTCCGCTTTTGTTCCTACTAAAACCATTGATAAAGATCCTATAAATAAGTGTCCCAAGTTTATGTATGTCCCTAAGACTACGAGTGGTACACCTAGTAAAAAGAATGAGGATCTTAAAATGATTAGTGTGCACCCATTTCATAGATGTCATAAAGGAACCTATTGTCAAGTCTCCTCTCTTTGTCCCTCGGAGTGTGATAATTAATAACTTATGTGCTAAAACTCCTAAAAAGCATGGTTGCATAATTGAGGAGTTGGATGTGAAGGATAACAACACTTGAAACTAGGCATTATGCCTAGCTAGGGGCATAAAACAATAGCGCTTGTTGGGAGGCAACCCAATAGTTATCTTTAAATTTTTGTTTTAATTTCTGTTTTCGTGTGTTGACATGATTATTGCTATTGTAATTCTTCTGTTTTTATGTTTAAATTAGTGTTAGTGCCAAGTAAATCCTTTGGGATGATTTGAAAGATAGTAGAATTGATACGGTGCAAAAACAGAAACTTTTGCGTCCAGAGCAGAATTTCTCTGATTTTACTGGAATGTCTTTTTGATCTGAATTTTTTACACAGTATTTGTATATAAATTTTCCAGGTTGTCCTAACTTTTCAGAATTATAGGAGTTACATAAGTATAGTTTTTATACATATTGTTACAGACTGTTCTGTTTTAGACAGATCCTGTTTTTGCTTGCATAGTTTGCATGTTTTGATGATGCTATGAATTGTATTGGGGGTATAAGCCATGGAGAAGTCAGAATACATTACCTATTATGAAATAATGAAATATGAATCAATTTATAACAATACCTAAAGTATTTGATATGGTTATTATACTAACGGATCACACGAGGTTTTGTTGGGTTTTGTGTGCTCAAATTTTCATGTTTTGGGTGAGAAAACGATGGATGAAGAAATAAGGAGCGGAAAGACCCTAAGCTTGGGGATGAACAAGGCACCCCAAGGTAATATTAAAGGAGGACCCAAGCGTCTAAGCTTGGATATGCCTCGGGAAGGCATCCCGTCTTTCGTCTCCAATCTATCGGTATGTCACTTGGAGCTATATTTTTCTTCATCACATTATATGTGTTTTGCTTGGAGTGTCCTGTGTTATATTTTGTTTTTCCTTTATTTTGCAAAAAATTATTTGCTGGACACACATATTTGAGAGAGACATGCGGTAATCATAATTTGTTAGAATACTCTACGTGCTTCACTTATATCTTTTTAGCTAGGCAGTTGCTCTAGTGCTTCACTTATATCTTTATAGAGCACGGCGGCGTCTAAATTTTGAGAAATGATTGAACTCTCATGGTTCACTTAAATCTTTTTTAGAGTGTAATAATAAATAGGTACAATACATGGGACGAGTTATAAGACTAGTCCAGGATAGGTATTCAAGGGGATATATAAAAACTTTCATGTAGCTCACTAAAGAAGAAACATGAGTTGATTATATTGATGTAGTAATATGAAAGGACATGAGTACATGATTGTTCCAATCCAAATTGATCTTGTAACAGATCCGCAACTGAACGAATACTTTATTTTTCAAGTGATACATATCGTCATCATCAAGTATAGCCATTCCAAATTTCATTCCAATCAAATGTTCCGCAGCGGCCATTACATCTCGTGGTAACAAGAATGTATTGTTCTTAATAGAGATATCGGTAATTAAATATCGTTATCTGTTATTCATCTAAGTATTAGCATGGCATGGTGATGATGTGTGAGCATTTTTATGTCTCAAATGAAATTCTATCGTGTTGTTTGAATCGGGGGCGCGCGATGGTTAAATCCTCCCAACCTCCTCCCTAGGGGTATGCGGTAGTACTTTGCTTCGAGAGAGTTAGTAGGTTTTGCAATAAGTATGTGAGTTCTTTATGACAAATGTGTTATGACAAATGTGAATCCATGGATATACACACTCTCACCTTTACGTATTTGCTAGCCTCTTCGGTACCGTGCATCGCCTATTCTCACCTCGAGAGTCTGTGCAGCTTTTGTCGGTGCATCCAAAAACCCCGTGATATGATACACTCTATCACACATAAGCCACCTTATATCTTCCTCAAACATCCACCATACCTACCTATCATGGCATTTCCATAGACATTCCAAGATATATTGCCATGCAACTTCCACCGTTCCGTCACATGACTTGTGTGTTCATCATCATATTAATTTGCATGATCATATAGCTGACATAGTATTTGTGGGAAAGCCACCGTTCATCATTGTTTACATGTTACGCCAGATCATTGCACATCCTGGTACACTGCCATAGGCATTCATATAGAGTCATAATTGTTTCATGTTGAGATATAATATGGAGTTGTAAGTAAATAAAAGTGTGATGATCACATTATTAGAGCACTATCTCAGTCACTACAGGAATCGGTTACTTTGTCGTCTGCCATAGCGAATGGCAAACACCTTTGCCATCTGCTGGCTGATGGCCCCACTTTCAGCACTAAAATTCACGGTAATCATCGTCTTTGCCGTCTGCAGAAGCACAGCGAACGGCAAATATGTTTGTCGTCCAACTTCCTGGCCTCGCAGACAGCAAAGGTCTTTGACGGCAAAGTATAGCTTTTAGCCCCGTTAGGTGGCTAACGGCAGACTTTGCCGTCTGCCTGCGGACATCGGACTTTGCCGTCTGCCTGCGGACGGCAAACACTTGCCTTTGCCGTCTGCCCTATGATGTCAGCAGGCCTGTGGCTGCACATCACTCCTGTTACTTTGTCGTCTGCCCTCTGACGACAGCTGACGGCAGAATGACCAAATGGGTCAGACATGGTTCTCCCAGGTTGCACAGGTTGCTACCACGTGGCACCTTTGCCGTCTTCCTGCCAAAGGCAAAGGTATTTTCCGTCCGCTGGCAGATGTTAAAGTGCCTGTATTACCACTTTTTTATCGGTTTTCTGTTATTTCCCTGCATTTTCACAACACATATATGATATATATATAGTTTCAAGCTGAAGCATAGGCCATGTATTCCAACAAATAGTATGTACTATCCAACATCATCGTGAAATATTGAACAAGAGAACACATAGGCTATTAAAAGAACCAATACATACATAGTTTCACACTGTTCATCCATATATACATACATAGTTTCACATTGTTCATCAATACAAATCAAAACAAAAACTAAACACAAGTAGTCTATCAATGCTAGCTTCCATGAAGTGAATCTAAGAAGAAGTACATCCATATATACATGTAGAATAAGAATATATTTTCTTCTTCTTCTCTTCTATCTTTTTAACCTTTTCCTTCTCATTCTTCTTCTTTTATTCTTTCTTTTTCTTCTCTTTCTTCTTCTATTCTTGCTTTTTCACATCTTCCCTGTTTTTCCTCTTCTTATTCCTTATTTGTGTCAAACTTAGGTAATTATGCCATTTTAGAGCTAACTAAGCTTATTGTGTCATTTTGGAGGAAAATAAGGTAAGTATAGGTCATTATTGAGCTAGCTTAGATAATTATGCAATTTTTTAGATAACTAAGCTTATTATGTCAATTTGGAGGAAATAAGCTAAGTATATGACATTTATGAGCTAACCAAGGTTATTATGCCATTTCTGACCTAACTAAGCTAATTATATCGTAAAGCTAATTATGTCGTTTTGGAGGATAATTAGCTAAGTATGTCTTTTTTGGGGAAAATAAGCTAAGTATGTGGCATATTAGGGCTAACTAGCATGTACGAAGCTAAGTATGCATTTGTTAAGCAAAACACTAGAGAAAACTTACCGTCGTCGTCATCACGGAGGTGAAGCACCGGGGTTGCTCGGGCCGGTTTCACCTGGAGAAGGTTGCCCTGGAAAAGGGTTGTGCGATGCAGCTCGGGAGTTACGTTGCACAAAAGATCATTTGCAATGTCTCGTTAGCATGATGACACTCAAATGTTAAGACTAGTAACTTATGACCATTCAAATAAAACTCACCGTTCCCACAGGAGTAATGACTGGCATCGGTGGAGGGGTCTGACCGGTCTTCTCGCACATAGACTGCACATTTGGTTTTGACGAGTCAGTCATATTAGTTAGTAATGAAACAAACATTACGTGCATGATTTGGCCAGTATGCAAAAGAAACTTACCACAAGGAGCTCGTACATGGCCCGGTGAGCCGCCTCATTCCGTGCCCTCTCCTCCACCAACAACCTAGCCGTCTTCTCCTCCACCAGCAGTTCCTTCTCCGCCGCCACCCGGTCCCTCTCCTCTAGAAGCGCCTGGGTTATCGCTCTCTCTTTCTGAGGAGCATCCGGCAACACCACTCCTCGTTAGCATTGTAATCATCGATGGCCACACAAACAATGTAATGGAGGAAACATATCTGAGTCCGTATAACTAACCTCGATGGCGAGATCGACGGGCCATGGGCGAGTCCTTATCTCAGGATAGGAGCTCGTTTGGCGCGTCTTGATCTCCGGGAGAGTGATAGGACAACGTATCAGTCCATCTCCACTGGCTATCGAGCCATGGGGCCTCCCGCCAGCAGCGATCATCACCAGCTCTGGATCAATAGGATGCTGGCTTGGGTTATAGTCCTCCTCTTTCCTTGCGTTCGCCTCCTTGTTGTACATTATGAGCTTGTTGTGGGAGGAGATGTTGGTGAACTTTTCTGGATGTTCGAGGTCAGACTCAGAGAATGCCTTGGCCTTCTTGTACGAGGCAGTATGGGCCATGGCATAGAGGTCGTACACCTCTGGCACCTCCGTGTTATTGTGTTGCGCATAAAAGAGAGGAACAAAGTATTAGTAAAGGGCTCAAGCTAGCATGAAGAATGAATTGCATGAATCATGAAGCAAACCACATACCCAGTTCCGCCTGTACTGAAATAAGTTGGCGTTGCCTTGATGGTGTGGCACACCAACCTTTTGGGCATGCCGGTCCTTGGCATTGTTGTGGACGGCTCGCCAGTGGTCTATGCACCACTCATCCACCAACGCCTCCCAACAATCCATCTTATCCACACACCATCTCTGGGGCACCTAAGTTAGTAAAGAGAAATTTGAGTGCTACGCCTATGAATCAAATCAAGGAAACTAAGTACAGGGCCTTAAGAATAGGTAATTACCTTCATGTACTGATGCTTCTTCAAAAACTTTTCGCAGCACGAGGGCTTGTCCTTCTTAATACCACGCGTGGTTTAGTAGTCTCGAATAGCCTGTGGCCGAGCCTCGTGTCGTAAGTTTTGTAATAGGTGCTTGCACTCGATATCGATAACCTTTGCCGCGTCCTCCTTGTATCCCTCCTCACACCTGTAGAAGGTCTGCAATCGAACGAGACAACACTGATTAATACAATAACTAGTTGTTGTTAATTTTTTATTGTGTAAAGGAGAAATTACCCAACAGCTTCTGATCACCATCTCGGCTCTCGTGTGGCACAAGACACCGTTGATGATCTCCTCTTGTGGGGCCTGGGCAGCCAAGTAGTGCTCCCAGCTCAATCCTAGTTGTGGAAGCTGACCCTCACTGGGCAACGTGACAAACCCTGGGAAATTTTGCCGGCAAAGCACACCAAGGACGCTGTTGGGCCTGCGGACTCCACTGGCGTGTCGCCAACCCCTGCAGTATGACAAGGCCATCACATTAAATATTTGAAGAAACGTGAAGGCAAAAGGTACAAAAAGAGTAAATGCACTTACTTCTCCCCATCAGGCCTAATCATCGGCCTCTGCTCGCGGGTCGCCGGCAGGGGCGGGAGCCGTGTACCACCACGTTGGTACACGGTGACCCCCTCAACCACCTCGCCCTCACTATTAGTAAACTGATCCCCGCCACCATCAGCATGGCCAATCGGCCCCTGAGGCGGATCCGACCAGGTACCACATCCGGACGTCTCCTGGGACGTAGCCCGATCCCTATCCTGGTGCGGAGTCTCGTGGGTCGAAGCCTCTAGGACCGGAGTCTCGTGGGCCGAAGGCCCGTCGACCCGAGGCTCGTGGTCCGGAGTCCCTATAGCCTCCACCTTAGACGGGTCCACCCTAGTAGTCCTGTGCTCAGGTGAATGAGTTAGGGGTGGTGCCGAGGAAGGCATAGCAGCTCTCCCGCGGCCACGTCCTCTACCTTTCTTCCTCCCTCCCCGACCTCCTCTCCCGGTGGGCAACGACGCTGACGAAGAAGCGCCCGCTGGTGTCCCTATACTGTCTATCAACGCTCTCCGGAGAGATAGGGGTGGAATGAAAGTAGCCCTCCTGCGGGCCACCGATGAAGAAGTACCCACGGAGCGCTCTGGACCCGCGCCTACCATCTTTCAACACCTGCCATGACAAAGAGTAAACGAAATTAGTACAACATAAAAAAAATGAATACCTGACATGAATAATAATATGTATATAATTTAAGTTGGGATGCATACAAACTACTAATAGTCTGGATCGTCTATATATGCTCCGGGGTCAATAAATGCATCATCATCATCATGACTATCACGTGTGTCGTCATGAATGACATGCTCATCGGGTTCAGCGGCATCAACATGTGGAAGGCCTTTCTGTAATCGGTCAAGCCTTGATAGGTCATCCGCAGCAGTAACCTCTTCTTGTTCCGGCTCTTCTTGTTCTGGCTTAGGGGTGAAGTCGGATTCATTGTCACTGTCTACTTCCATGTTCAGGGGTGAAGTAGAGCGGTTCTTGAAATGTTTTTTGGAAAGACGTGTTTCTTGGAAGAATTCTCCATCGTATGTGTTTGGGTCAATGTGAGGTTCATAATCCCCTTCATTGGGGGGAGGTGGTCTAGCACGTGGCGGCACTTCATAAACGACATCCCAACCATTCAAATTTGTATTAGTTTGGCAGGCCCACGGTAGATAGAAAACTTGGGTCGCCTGTTGAGCCGTAATATAGACATCGGAAACATCTAAATGGGTGCTTTGTTTGATTTCGACTAGCCCTATATGTTCATGAGTCCTTCTAGTCTCCTTCGGCTGGAACCAATAACATTTGAAGACTACGACGTTCGGTGGGTTTTCACCATAGAATAGAAGTTCATAAATTGCTTCAACTCTTCCATAATACTCGGTACCTCCTTCACAGATAGCAGAGACACCACAATTTGTAGATTTTTGGTCGGCCATAGATAGCTCTTTCCCAAAGGTACGAAAGTGATACCCGTTGATGTCGTATTTCTCAAATGAACGGACCTTATAGTCAAAACCATTAGCGGCTTGTCTCAATTCGGCATCCATAGACTCTGAATTAGCCTACAAGTTTAATAAGAAAGGATTGTTGCATTAGCCGCAAATTAGACCAAGAAATGAAATGGTCTACTAATGGTAATTACCGTTTGTTTGAACCAAGAGATGAAACCGGGATAGCCGCCTCCATGCTTTGCCAGAAGCTCATACTCTTCGATGGAATCCTTTTGGATCACCGCTCCATCTGAGAATTTGGTGACATATCGACCATATCAAATATCTGAGAAGAAGAGCAGTTCAAAGGAATTAGAAGTTGAGAAATGATGTACCGAGAACTTACTCGATGTACGGCTGCACTTCTGTTAGGCTGTTGAAGATATACAACGATATGGTCCGCCATTCTTCGACATCCAACGAAATTGGTTTCGAAGCATTGGCTGGTGCGAGCTTCCCTTTGAATAGGCTGAGGTTGGATCCACCTTTTTTAGGGTCGCCATCATTGTACCGAGGCTTCGGATTATGCAATTGACGATTTTTGGCTTCGTAGTGTGCTGTCATGAAGTTTGCCGCCTCCTCGGTAATGAATGCCTCGGCCATCGATGCTTCAATTCTACGTTTATTTTTGCATTTTGCTCGAAGCGTCTTCTGCATCCTCTCAGTTGCATAGCACCAACGATTTTGCACGGGCCCCCCAATCTTGCCTCGATAGGGACATGTAAAATCAAATGCTACATTGGATTAAAGAAGCGGTGGAAAGATCTTCTATATCTTGCAGAGCAACTCCGGCGCCAACTTTTCCATGTCATCTAGCACACCAGGCGATATTTCTTTCGCACAAATAACACAGAAGAAATAGCTCAGCTCTGCCAGTACTAGCCATTCATCCTCAGGGATAAAGTCACGCAACATCACCGGCATTACCCGCTCAAGCCATATGTGCCAATCATGACTCTTGAGACCAAATATTTTCATTTTTTCAAGAATCGCTCCCCTCTTTAGATTCGCTGCATACCCATCAGGGAATATCAGGTGCATTTTCACCCACAAGATAATTTCCCTCATACCTCCCCTTCCAAGATTGAACCAGGCCTTTGGCTTCGACCAGTTCTGCATTCCTTTCGGTTGTCTCATGTTTTGTAACGGTCTATCACATAGAGTCTGCTAATCAAATCTAGCCTTAGGATTATCCTTTGACTTCCCCTCTATGCCGAACAATGTACCAAAAAGGGCCTCGCTGATATTCTTTTCAATGTGTATCACGTCGATGTTGTGTGGAAGAAGGTCTTTGAAGTAAGGCAGATCCCACAAGCATGTCTTGTGAGTCCAGGCGTGTTCCGAATTATACCCCTTGAAATATCCTGGACGCTCTGGATCAGACTCGAGAGCATTTAACTGATCCAGGATATGTTGGCCTGTCAATGCAGGTGGTGCAGAGTTTTTGACAACTCTACCTTTGATGAAGTTCTTCTTGTCTTTTCTAAACTTATGGCGAGGATCCAGGAACTGTCTATGCAAGTCGAAGCAAGAATACTTGCGACTCGCCAGCAGCCAATGAAACTAAAGAGCTGCCTTGCATGTGGGGCACGGGAACCTTCCATGCACACACCAGCCAATGAATAGCGCATACGCCGGCAAGTCATGCATCGAGTACATGTACCAGACATGCATTGTGAAGTTTTGTTTTCTAGCGGCGGCGTATGTCTTGAACCCATTATCCCAAGCTTCTTGCAATTCATCCTTAAGCGGCTGCATGTACACATTCATATTCTTCCCCGGATAGTTGGGCCCTGGAATTATCAACATCAGGAAAATGTTCTTTCTTTGCATAATCTGTCCCGATGGGGGGATTGAGTGGAATGACAAATACAGGCCAACAACTGTATTGGGTTGCCGTCATACCAAATGGATTGAACCCATCCGTGGCGACGCAGACTCGAGGATGCCTTGGATCTGCCGCTTTATCCTCATGTAATGCATCGAAGTGCTTCCACACAAAAGCATCCGATGTGTGTACCAATATCTGATTCCCATCTGCATCTAGTTCGGTTCTTTTGCCCAATTTGTGCCATGTCATCTGTCTGGCCGTCTCTTCGACCATGAAAAGACATTGAAGTCTTGGTATGATTGGCATGTACCAAGAACATTAACTAGGATTTTGGTCTCCCTCTTCTCACCCATACTGTTGTCTACCACAACATACCTGGAAGACTTGAAAATGGGACAATAGTTCAAGCCCGCATACTCAAGCCTAAATAAGTCACATCCTTTCTCAGAGGCATCTATCTTCTCATAAGGCATCTTAAGTACACGGAGGATTTTGTCCGACTGGTACAGGTTTGCAGGCACTACATGGCCTTTGGGTAGAAAGCGTCCAAATAGTGTCATCATCGCGTCGTAGCATTCTCTGCCCAAGTTGAATTGAGCCTTCAGAGCCATTACTTGTGCGATGGCATCCAGCTAACAAAGCTCAGTGTGCTCATGGAGAAGACGTTTTGAAGACTCCAACATTTCATTGAAGGCCTTTGCAGATTCCTCCATCTCATCGTCTGAATCCCGAGCATCATCAAAGTTTTGCACCATGTCTTCGATCTAGGTACCATGCTCGTTGGTGCGACGACGAACCACCTCAGCTCTGGTACATTCGGCAGACTCACCATGAAATGTCCACACCAAATAATCAGGCGTAAAACCCCACTATGTAGGTGTTTACCCATTTCACCCTCTGTCCTCCGAGAAAAGTTGTCGCACCTTGATGACCCACAAGTATAGGGGATCAATCGTAGTCCTTTCGATAAGTAAGAGTGTCGAACCCAATGAGGATCAGAAGGAAATGACAAGTGGTTTTCAGCAAGGTAATTTCTGCAAGCACTGAAATTGTAGGTAACAGATAGTTTGATAGCAAGATAATTGATAACAAGCAAGTAACGGTAACGGTAAACCAGGTGCAGCAAGGTAGCCCAATCCTTTTGAGGCAAAGGACAGGCCAGAACAATCACTAGTAATAGACAAAGTGTTCTTGAGGGTACACGGGAATTTCGTCTAGTCACTTTTATCATGTTGGTTTGATTCGTGTTCGCTACTTTGATAATTTGATATGTGGGTGGACCGGTGTTAAGGTGCTGTTCTTACTTGAACTAACAACCTACTTATGATTAACCCCCTCGCAAGCATCCGCAACTATGAGAAAAGTATTAAGACAAAGTCTAACCATAGCATTAAACATGTGGATCCAAATCAGCCCCTTACGAAGTAGCGCATAAACTAGGGTTTAAGCTTATGTCACTCTAGCAACCCATCATATAATAACTACTCCACAATGCCTTCCCTTAGGCCCGTGAATGGTGAAGTGTCATGTAGTCGACGTTCACATGACACCACTAAGGGAATCACAACATACATATCATCAAAATATTGAACACATATCAAATTCACATGATTACTTGCAACATGACTTCTCCCGTGACCTCAAGAACAAAGGTAACTACTCACAAATAATAATCATGCTCAAGATCAGAGGAGTATTGAAAAACATAATGGATCTAAACATATAATCTTCCACCAAATAAACCATATAGTAATCAACTACGCAAGGTAATCAACACTACTAGTCACCCACAGGTACCAATCTGAGGTTCCGGTACAAAGATTGAACACAAGAGATGAACTAGGGTTTGAGAGAAGATGGTGTTGTTGAAGATGTTGATGAAGATTGGGCTCCCAAAGATGAGAGGGGTGTTGGTGATGACGATAGCTTCGATTTCCACCTCCGGGAGGGAAGTTCCCTCGGCGGAATCGCTCCGCCGGAGGGTAAAAGTGCTCCTGCCCAAATTCCGCCTCGAGGCGGCGCCGCTTCGTCCCGAAAGTCCTCCTCTTATTTTTTTTCTAGGTTTTTTGGGAATTTATACTAGAAGATGGGCACCGGAGGTGGGCCAGGCTGAGCACAACCCATCAGGGCGCGCCCAGGGAAGCCTGACGCGCCCTGGTGAGTTGTGCCCACCTGGGTGGCCCCCTCCGCTAGTTTCCAGCTCTAGTATTTATTATTAAATGTGAAAATAATCTTCGTAAAATTTCAGCTCCATTGGAGTTGTGCAGAATAGGTATCTCTGACGTGCTTTTCTTGGGTCCAGAATTCTAGATGCCAGTATTCTCCCTCCTTGTGTAAACCTTGCATATTATGAGAGAAAAGGCATTAGAATCACTCCCCAAAGCATTATTATTCAACAAAACAAAGTAAATAACAGTAGGAAATCATGATGCAAAATGGACATATCAACTCCCCCAAGCTTAGACCTCGCTTGTCCTCAAGCGAAAGCCGATATTGAAAAGCATGTCCACATGGTTTGAGAGAGAGGTGTCGATAAAAACAAAATACGGACATATAAGCATCATTCTTATTATCATAACAGCAATAAACTCTAACATAGGAACTTATTTCAATACATTTCTATCATATAGCTTCTCATGGACAAGTAACAATTCATCACAACATAGAAGTATGAAGCATAAACCTTATTGGGAACCAACAAACTATGTTCTCAATCAACTCTGCAACTACAATTCATCATATTTTCAGGAAGGGTCTCATGTAGGAGCCTTTTGGCAAGTCCACATACTCAACCATCATTTAGTCTTCTATGATTGCTAATGCTCACGGCATACCCATGAACAAAAAGTTTCAACCTGACACATAGGAAGATAGGGGCTTATAGTTTTGCCTCCCAACTTACTCACCTCAAGGGTGATGTCAACAATAATAACTCATGCTCACCCATATCCAACTGGATATATGTGCCTAGATCTTTCCTCACCACATGATGCTTGCAAGAGAAAAAAAAGTAAAAAGGAATAGGGAAGAATACTTTGACTCTTTGCATAAAAGTAAGTGCATAAAAGTAAAAGATAGGCCCTTCGCAGAGGGAAGCAGATGTTGTCATGCGCTTATTGGTTCGTATGCCCAATCCCTTAATGTAAAAGAACATCACTCTATATTGCCCCCTATGATAGCAACCTTTATTATGCAGTCCGTCGCTTTTATTACTTTGCCATCATAAGTTCGTATAACGCTCAATTTTCTCTTACACTAATTGATCAAAACACTTTTAGAAGCAATTTTTATTGCCTTATTGCACCGATGACAACTTACTTGAAGGATCTTTCTCGATCCATAGGTAGGTATGGTGGACACTCAAGGAAAGAGTTTGGTTTGGGTTTTTGGATGCACAAGTAGTATCTGTACTTAGTGTGGAATTTTTGGCTAGCTAAGATGTTGGGCAAGCACCACATGTTAAAGGATCTATGACAATATAACTTCTATGTGGATATGAACAAACATAAATCATTACGTTGTCTTCCTCATCCAGCGTCAACAATTTTGACACATAATATCTGATGTGGGCCAACAATCACAAAAGATGTCCAAGATAGTGTATTTGCATGTTAATCTTCTCTTCCCTTATTAATTCTTTCATGAATTGCATCATTGACCAATGCTATGTTTGTCAATCTCCAATAATATTTACTACTTATACTTTTCCTTATGTGATGTCATTACTCACCATAAGATTAACATATGATTTTTTTCATTTGTTTATTTTCCTTTATTTTATTGCAACAAGAAAGTAGAGAGGCAAAAACTCAAACTAAACTTTATTATATAAATTTCACTCGATTACATAGATAGATAGGCCACGAAACTAACACACGAAAACATATCATACTAAACTTTTATTCAACTAAAGCAAAAGGAAACTAAAGATCGAACTAAAATAGGTAAAGGTGAATAAAAGTGGTGGTGATACGATACCGGGACGCCTCCCCCAAGCTTGGCTTAAGCCAAGGGGAGTGCCCATACCCGGGTGCTTAAGCCTCCTTTGGTGGTGGTGATGAAGAAGGTGGAGGGGTTGATGTAGGTGGTGGTGATGATGTAGTGAGCTTGTCCTCCAGCTTCCAGGGCAAGGGCTCCCCATCAAAAGTTGACGCGAGAGTCCCCTAAGTCCTGCAACTGGCAGCTAAACTCATAACTTTAAATCTCGCTTCATATTCGAAGACTTGGTTTTGAAGATCATAAACTTGGCTCTGCAGAAAATTAATTTGCTCGCTGAGGTTGGAGATGATGTCCTTCACAGACCGGCCATCCACCGTTTGATCATGGGTGAATTCCATGATCATGGAGTGATTGGCACTAAGTCCACGCTCCACCATCTTCTGGCCCTTGAAGATTTCTTGTTCCACTGCCTCGAGCCTAGCCTCCACACTTCCGGTCTTCTTGGGTCCTTGAACATCGCGGATGTGGAGCACCCCCTCACGCATCTCAATGGCTTGAGGGTGCTTCATCACCTCCGGCAAGTACGGGTTGATGACCTTCTCGAAGAACTTGTCCTCGGAGGAGCTTGGTGGAGCCATGGAGATCTAGATCTAACGAGAAAATAGCGAGAAAGAAGAACAGAGGATTTTTCTGTGATGCGGTCGTCAAAACAGTCGGGGTATATGTAGAGAATTTTTATTCTTGGGAAACAAGTATTTGGAAGGAAAACGGAGTCGGGAAGGCATCCGAGGTGGGCACAACCCACCAGGGCGCGCCCAGGGGTGCCTGGCGCGCCCTGGTGTATCGTGCTCACCTCGATCACCTTCCGGTTTATTTTTTTATTTCCAAAATTCTAAAATATTCCAAAACTGACA
Source organism: Elymus sibiricus (assembly GCA_039707655.1). Taxonomy (NCBI): domain Eukaryota; kingdom Viridiplantae; phylum Streptophyta; class Magnoliopsida; order Poales; family Poaceae; genus Elymus; species Elymus sibiricus. The sequence continues at coordinate 209,799,035 of CM077663.1, forward strand.
GAATATATTTTTGCGGATTTTTCGGAGTCCGTTTACTTACCGTATCACGTACCTCCTATTTTTAAATAATCCAGAGTGTTCCGGAAGGTTTCTTTTATGTGTTCCTCCGGTGTCATGGTTTGGATAACATTGCTTTCAACGTTAATAGGTGTACCTGAGATATAATGCTTAATTCTCTGCCCATTGACTACCTTCGGGTTAGTTCCTTCGGCGTTATTAATCTTGATAGCTCCAGAGCGATAAACCTCTTCGATAATATATGGTCCTTCCCATTTTGAGAGAAGCTTTCCTGCAAAAAATCTTAAACGAGAGTTGAACAAAAGAACATAATCTCCTATTTTGAACTCCCTCTTTTGGATTCTTTTGTCATGCCATCTTTTTACTTTTTCTTTGAATAGCTTGGCATTTTCATAGGCTTGGGTTCTCCATTCATCTAGTGAGCTAATATCAAACAACCTCTTTTCACTGGCAAGTTTGAAATCATAGTTGAGTTCTTTAATTGCCCAAAATGCTTTGTGTTCTAGTTCTAGAGGCAAATGACAAGCTTTCCAATACACCATTTTGTATGGAGACATACCCATAGGATTTTTATAAGCTGTTCTATAGGCCCAAAGTACATCATCTAATTTCTTAGACCAATTCTTATGAGACCTATTGATAGTTTTTTTTAATATTAATTTTATTTCTCTATTGCTAAGTTCAACTTGACCACTAGATTGAGGGTGATAAGGTGACGCAATTCTATGGTTAACATCATATTTAGCAAGCATCTTACGGAAGGCACCATGGATAAAATGTGAACCACCATCGGTCATTAAATATCTAGGGACTCCAAACCTCGGGAAGATAACTTCTTTAAGCATTTTAATGGAGGTGTGATGATTAGCACTACTAGTTGGAATAACTTCTACCCACTTAGTGACATAATCAACCACAACCAGAATATGAGTGTACCCATTAGAGGAAGGAAAAGGCCCCATATAATCAAAACCGCAAACGTCAAATGGTTCAACAACAAGTGAATAATTCATAGGCATTTCCTCACGCTTACCGATATTACCAATTCTTTAACATTCATCACAAGACAAGACAAACTTACGAGCATCTTTGAAGAGAGTTGGCCAATAAAAACCAGATTGCAATACCTTATGAGCAGTTCTATCTCCCGCATGATGTCCTCCATAAGCTTTGGAATGACATTTCCGTAGGATTTGTTCCTGTTCATGCTCAGGTACACAACGTCTAATAATACCATCTACTCCTTCTTTATAAAGATGTGGGTCATCCCAAAAGTAATGTCTCGAGTCATAGAATTTTTTTCTCTTTTGTTGATAAGTAAAGCTAGGTGGTATATATTTAGCGACAATGTAGTTAGCATAATCAGCATACCAAGGTGTTCGTTGTGAGACACTTATTGTAGCTAGTTGTTTGTCAGGGAAACTATCATCAATAGGTAGTGGGTCATCAAGAATATTTTCTAACCTAGACAAATTGTCAGCTACGGGGTTCTCAGCTCCTTTCCTATCAACGATGTGTAAGTCAAATTCTTGGAGTAAGAGAACCCACCTAATGAGTCTCGGTTTAGCATCTTTCTTTTCCATAAGGTATTTTATAGCAGCATGATCGGAGTGAACAATGACTTTGGAATCAATAATATAGGATCTAAATTTATCACAAGCAAACACAGCTGCTAAAAATTCTTTTTCAGTAGTAGCATAGTTTCGTTGGGCACTGTCTAGAGTTTTACTCGCATAATGGATAACATTTAATTTCTTATCAACTCTTTGTCCCAGGACAGCACCAACAGCATAATCACTAGCATCACACATAATTTCAAAAGGCAAGTTCCAATCAGGTGGTTGAACGATAGGTGCAGAGGTTAAGGCTTTCTTGAGTGTTTCAAAGGCTTCCACACAATCATCATCAAAAACAAGAGGAATATCCTTTTGTAAAAGATTAGTAAGAGGCCTAGAAATTTTAGAGAAGTCCTTAATAAACCTCCCATAAAAACCAGCATGACCAAGGAAACTTCGAATACCTTTAATATCTTTAGGACATGGCATTTTCTCAATTGTATCAACTTTAGCTTTATCCACCTCAATACCTCGTTCAGATATTTTATGCCCCAAGACAATGCCTTCATTAACCATAAAGTGACAGTTCTTCCAATTCAAGACAAGATTAGTTTGTCCACATCTCTGCAAAACTTGATCAAGGTTGCTTAAGCAATCATCAAAAGAAGTTCCGTAAACGGAAAAATCATCCATGAAAACCTCCACAATCTTTTCACAAAAATCAGAGAATATAGCAGGCATACATCTTTGAAAGGTAGCAGGTGCATTGCATAAACCAATAGGCATACGTCTATAAGCATAGGTTCCGAAAGGGCAAGTAAAGGTAGTTTTCTCTTGATCAGATTGTGACACGGGTATTTGAGAGAAACCAGAATATCCATCTAAGAAGCAAAAGTGTGTGTGCTTAGATAGTCTCTCTAACATTTGATCAATGAACGGTAGAGGGTAATGATCTTTTCTAGTAGCTTTATTTAATTTTCTAAAATCAATTACCATTCTATAGCCAGTAAGAATTCTTTGTGGAATGAGTTCATTCTTATCATTAGGAACAACGGTAATACCTCCTTTCTTAGGGACACAATGAATGGGACTTACCCATCTACTATCAGCAATAGGATAGATTATACCTGCTTCCAGAAGCTTTAATATTTCAGTTCTTACCACTTCTTTCATCTTAGGATTTAATCGCCGTTGGTGATCAACAACGGGTTTAGCATCAGGTTCCATATTGATCTTGTGCTGACATAGACTGGGACTAATGCCCTTAAGATCATCAAGAGTATATCCAATAGCAGCTCGGTGCTTCCTTAGAACTTTCAATAATCTCTCTTCTTCATGTTCTGAAAGGTTAGCACTAATAATAACAGGATATATATTTTTCTCGTCAAGATAAGCATACTTCAAAGTGTCAGGCAATTGTTTTAATTCGAACACAGGATCACCTTTAGGTGGAGGAGGACCTCCAAGAGTTTCAATAGGCAAATTGTGTTTCAAGAGAGGTTGTTGTTCGAAGAAAATTTGATCTATTTCGTGTCTTTCACACAAATGCATATCATTTTCACGGTCAAGCAAATATTGTTCTAATGGATCAGTAGGAGGCACGGCAATAGAAGCAAGACCAATTATTTCATCCTTACTAGATAACTCTTTATCATGAGGTTGTCTACTAAACTTGGAAAAATTAAACTCATGAGACACATTACCAAAACTGACACCAACAGTTTGTTTTTCACAATCTATCTTAGCATTGATGGTGCTCAAGAAAGGTCTACCAAAGATAATGGGCCAAAAGTGATCTTGTGGGGAACCAAGGACTAGAAAATCAGTAGGGTATTTTACTTTCCCACACAAGACTTCAACATCTCTAACAATCCCAAGTGGTGTGATAGTATCTCTATTAGCAAGTTTAATAGTGACATCAATGTCTTCTATTTCAGCAGGCGCTATTTCATCCATAATTTCTTGGTATGAGGTAAAAGGGATAGCACTCACACTAGCACCTAAATCACATAAACCATGGTAGCAATGATCTCCTATTTTAACTGGGACAACAGGCAAGCCTTCTATGGGTCTATGTTTATCGTTTTCATCAGGTTTGGCAATTCTAGCAGCTTCATCACAAAAGTAGATAACATGCCCATCAATATTTTCTACCAAGAGATCTTTAACCATAGCAGAACTAGGCTCCACTTTAATTTGCTCAGGGGGTTTAGGTGCTCTTATATTACTCTTATGAACCACAGTTGATACCTTAGCATGTTCATTTATCCTAACAGGGAAATGTGGTTTTTCAATATAAGCGGTAGGCACAACTGGATCAACATTGTAAAAGATGGTTTCTTCTTTAGCTATGACCGGTTCTATAATTTCTTCTTTAATAGGGGGATGATATTTAAACCACTTCTCCTTAGGGAGATCAACGTGAGTAGCAAATGCTTCACAGAAAGAGACTACTATCTCAGAGTCAAGTCTATATTTAGTGCTAAACTTGTGAAAAGTATCGGTATTCATAAAAGATTTAACACAATCAAATTCAAGTTGTATACCTGACTCATTAACTTCGTCGAATTCCCAATCTTCAGAGTTGCGTTTAATTCTTTCCAAGAGATCCCACTTGAATTCAATAGTCTTCTTCATATAAGAACCAGCACAAGAAGTATCAAGCATGGATTGATCATTATGAGAAAGCCGAGCATAAAAATTCTGAATGATAAGTTCCCTCGGAATGTCATGATTGGGGAATGAATATAACATTGACTTAAGCCTCCCCCAAGCTAGAGCGATACTTTCTCCTTCACGAGGCCAAAAATTATATATATAATTCCAATCACAATGAACTAGATGCATGGGATAAAACTTTTGGTGAAATTCCAATTGCAAACGATTCCAGTTCCACGATCCAAGATCATCACATAGCCTATACCATGTCAATGCTTTTCCCTCCAAAGATAAAGGGAAAACCTTCTTCTTAACTTCATCTCCGGGTAAACCTGCAAGCTTAAATAATCCACAGATCTCGTTCACATATAAAAGATGCATATCAGGATGTTCAGTTCCATCTCCTGCATAAGGTTTAGCAAGCAGTTGTTCTAGCATACCCGAAGAATTTCATAAGTAAAATTCTCAGTAGGTGTTGTAGGTTGAGGGGCAACTAATTCTGGTTCCGGTTGAGGTGAAGATACCCCGAACAAACCCCTCAAAGGATTGTTCTCCATAGTAGCAAGTAGCAATAAATTTCAGCACGTAGTATAAGTTTTTCCTTATCGATTTCCACTTACCAAGAGCGCTTCTCTCCCCGGCAACGGCGCCAGAAAAGAGTCTTGATGACCCACAAGTATAGGGGATCAATCGTAGTCCTTTCGATAAGTAAGAGTGTCGAACCCAACGAGGAGCAGAAGGAAATGACAAGCGGTTTTTAGCAAGGTAATTTCTGCAAGCACTGAAATTGTAGGTAACAGATAGTTTGATAGCAAGATAATTGTTAGCAAGCAAGTAACGGTAACCGTAAACAAGGTGCAGCAAGGTAGCCCAATCCTTTTGAGGCAAAGGACAGGCCAGAACAATCACTAGTAATAGGCAAAGTGTTCTTATGGGTACACGGGAATTTTGTCTACTCACTTTTATCATGTTGGTTTGATTCGTGTTCGCTACATTGATAATTTGATATGTTGGTGGACTGGTGCTAAGGTGCTGTTCTTACTTGAACTAACAACCTACTTATGATTAACCCCCTCGCAAGCATCCGCAACTACGAGAAAAGTATTAAGACAAAGTCTAACCATAGCATTAAACATGTGGATCCAAATCAGCCCATTACGAAGTAGCGCATAAACTAGGGTTTAAGCTTATGTCACTCTAGCAACCCATCATCTAATAACAACTCCACAATGCCTTCCCTTAGTCCCATGAATGGTGAAGTGTCATGTAGTCGACGTTCACATGACACCACTAAGGGAATCACAACATACATATCATCAAAATATCGAGCACATATCAAATTCACATGATTACTCGCAACATGACTTCTCCCGTGACCTCAAGAACAAAGGTAACTACTCACAAATAATAATCATTCTCAAGATCAGAGGAGTATTGAATAGCATAATGGATCTGAACATATAATCTTCCACCAAATAAACCATATAGTAATCAACTACGCAAGGTAATCAACACTACTAGTCACCCACAGGTACCAATCTGAGGTTCCGGTACAAAGATTGAAGACAAGAGATGAACTAGGGTTTGAGAGGAGATGGTGTTGTTGAAGATGTTGATGAAGATTGGCCTCCCAAAGATGAGAGGGGTGTTGGTGATGACGATAGCTTCGATTTCCCCCTCGGGGAGGGAAGTTCCCCCGGCGGAATCGCTCCGCCGGAGGGCAAAAGTGCTCCTTCCCAAGTTCCGCCTCGAGGCGGCGGCACTTCGTCCCGAAAGTCCTCCTCTTATTTTTTCTAGGTTTTTTGGGAATTTATACCAGAAGATGGGCACCGGAGGTGGGCCAGGCTGAGCACAACCCATCAGGGCGCGCCCAGGGGAGCCTGGCGCGCCCTGGTGGGTTGTGCCCACCTGGGTAGCCCCCTCCGGTAGTTTCCAGCTCGAGTATAATTTATTAAATGTAAAAATAATCTTCGTAAAATTTCAGCTTCATTGGAGTAGTGCAGAATAGGTATCTCTGATGTGCTTTTCTTGTGTCCAGAATTCCAGCTGTCGGTATTCTCCCTCCTTGTGTAAACCTTGCATATTATGAGAGAAAAGGCATTAGAATCACTCCCCAAAGCATTATTATTCAACAAAACAAAGTAAATAACAGTAGGAAATCATGATGCAAAATGGACGTATCACACCTACAACAGGGGCACCAGGTTTTTCTCTGGCCATTTGCAAATGCGGCTTTCGCAAACCCCTTGGTTTTTGTTCACAATTCATTGGTCATGTCTTTGTGACTAGTGTGACCGGTGTACATCCACGCACGATCACTCATCTTGCCTAGCTACTAAACACACAAGAAATATATATATATATAATTCAGCATATATATTCATCACGTAATCAAGTTTGTCAATTTTATTACGTCCATGCAACCTACACGCTAATAGGTAAAGATAGGTCCTAATCCCACCCCGAGTTTGTGTAGACTGGGTTCATTTTCCCATGCTCTGCTCCGGATTCAACGCAAAATTTCGGCAGCACCTCCCCACTGTTCTCCTGATACACATCTCGGCAACAAGCCGAGAGAATGTGTACCCGGAGAAAAATTTTGCCTCAGACCGAAGTAGATCATGGGAAACGAAACCCAATCTACACGTACTCGGGCTGTCCATGGATAACGTGGACAATTTGAAAGGATGACGGTTATAAATATGCAAAGACATGCATATTTATAGATGCCACCCTTTCGAACGGGAGACGCATACTGGTCACGCATACTGATGATTGAATCTACCTATAGCTAGCAAGTATCATCGGCACGAAGACTGGAACAGAGCAAATGAAGGGGGGAGGAGGAGATGTCATTTGTGCTCACCCACGAACGCATGGGAGCTCGTCGAACACACGGGGGGTCGTCGAACACTAGACCCTCGCAGCGACAAAACAACTGCACATTTTAATCCACCCGATCAACACGAATATTCAATCCTGATAAAAAATGAGTAACATAGCTTTAACAGTAGCAATTAAATTAAAAAAATTGTTTCAATGTGAGAAACAAAATCTTAAACAACCTAGAACCAGAAATCATCTCAAGGATTAAAAGCGTAAATCAGCTCTATCTAGGACCAACAAATTTGCATATACACACCCCACATCCATCATCATACTACAATGCGGGATTTCTGCAACCATTTCGACTCAAAATAAACTACGGGCGTCTGACAGAAATTCCCAACCCAGACTACAAAAATCACCACGCATAATAAACTCCAGACACTGCGAATTTCACTACCAAGCCCGACATCTGCGACCTCACCACACACAGCCCGCACCAACTCTAGAAATTTAAGACGGACAGTGTCTGGCCAACTACGAGCGCCGAGATCTAGGGCACCGATCCATGATCACAAAGAACCTCAAGACTGAACGGAGAACCTCATGACCCAGGTGGTGGTGGATCTCAACCGATGAATTCGTTCACGCTCGAACCAGGGGGAAATTGAGAACGGATTCATTCATGCTGAAACTAGGGGAGAATTGAGGATGAATTCATTCATGCTGGAACTAGGGGAGATTTTAGGATACCTATCAAAGCATAAATCACACTCTCATCTACATAAACAGGAGCATCATTATCTGAAATAGGGGAAGTGGAACATGATGTTACTATCCGTCATCCCCTCAGTACGCCTCCTGAAACCCTCACGCCAGTCCCAATCGATTAATTAACCTAGGGTTTCCACGCTTAGACCCAAGTACCAGAGAAACCAAGGTAGAATCGCAAAAGGGGATAAGAAAGTTTACCCTACCTTGGCGCAGCACTTGGCTGGAGGGCAGCGAGTCCAAGTGTCGTTCCCTTCGTGCCTACGACTTGAATAGAGGGTTAGGCGCAGCGGATCAAGCACGGATTGGAGAACGGAACCGCAAAACCTAATCCACGAAACCTGCTCCGCCCCTAGCATTTCAGAACCCAGCAAACCCAAGCGAATTTTACCCTACAAAGCCACACCAGGCAACAAGAACGGCGGAGGGGGCGTACCTGAGCTCGAAACCCTAGCTCCGACGATGGATCCGCCGACGACGAGCCGGCCTCAGGGCCGGGGACGAAAGCCAAGCGCGGAGCCAACGGGAGTGGATAGCGGGTGCTCGCCGGAGTCAACCAGGTCTCTGGGCGATGGGACGATCCCCTCGGCCTCGCGGGGGCGAGGAGGCGAGCGCGCGGAAGGCGGGGGAAGGAGCGCGGGCCATCGCCGGAGCAGCGCGGTGGTGTTTCAGGGACGACGAAGACGGAGGCGGTGGGTCGTCGACGGCGATGGGCGCGGCGGCGAGAGAGAGAGAGAGAGAGAGAGAGAGAGAGAAGGGGGAGTGGTGTGAGAGGTGGTTTGGGCGCGGGGGCACGGCCGTAGAAAGTGTTAGTGACGGTATCTAGGCCGTCTGCTGCTCTTTGCTGTCTGCCGTCTGCTGTTCTTTGCCGTCAGCTAGCAGACGGCATCTAGGCCGTCCGTTTGACCTAACCAGTGACATGCTCCAATGGGGCCCAGATGGGCTCTTTGTCGTCTGCTATTTGGTCAGTTGTCGTCCGCCTGCCTTTGTCGTCTGCTTTTTGGGCTCTTTGTCGTCCGCTAGCCGACGGGAAAGAATGGACTGATTGCAAAACACATATTTGTCATGAGGCCATTCTTTCTCGTCTTCTTTTTGGAAGCAGACAGTAAACACCATTTGTGTTGTCTGCTAGCAGACGACAAAGAATGGACTGATGGCAAATTCTCTGATTCCTGTAGTGAGTGAGGAAAGGATGATGGAGTAAATGATTCCCCCACAAGTCGGGATGAGCTCCGGACGAAAAAAAAATGGGGGAGGACAAATGAGCCCAGAATAAAAAAAATGAATGAGAGAAAAGGAGAGAAGGGGCAATGTTACTATCCTTTACCACACTTGTTCCTCAAAGTGGCACCATGTTCTTCATATAGAGAAAATCCTGAGTTGTCAGTTTCATATGCTAGTGGGAATTTTTTATTATAGAACTTGGCTTGTATATTCCGATGACGGGCTTCCTCAAATGCCCGAGGTCTTCATGAGCAAGCAAGTTGGATGCACACCAACTTAGCTTTCGTTAACCTTCCCTACACTTATAGCTCTAGTACATTCGTTGCATAGCAATCCCTACTCCTCACATTAATATCTATTGATGGGCGTCTCCATAGCCCGTTGATACACCTAATTGATGTGAGACTTTCTTTTCCACTTTGACTCCTTTGATATCTACCACCATATTCTATTCCACCCATATGATATATCCATGGTTCATGTATTGCGTGAAGTTGAAAATACTGAAGTGTGTTAGAAGTACGATCCAAGTGTCTGGTTTGACAACGGGGTGCTCATAATTTATACTTATGCGGTGAAGTTGGAGTAATGCCATGCTTTATATGATAGAATGAGTAGGGAATAACATTCTTTAAGGATCGTATATTTTGAAAAGTGATGATAATGTTATTTATGTTTATGAATATTACTATGTTGATATCAATTAGTTCATTGTTTCTCAATGATCATACTAAAAAGAGATTACATGTTGGGTAGCATGTCACATCAAAAATTATGTTTTTATCATTTACCTATTCGAGGACAAGTAGGAATTAAACTTGGGGATGATGATACGTCTCCAACGTATCTATAATTTTTTATTGTTCCATGCTATTATATTATCAATCTAGGATAATTTATATGTAATTATATGCTATTTATATAATTTTTGGGAACTAACCTATTAATCCAGTGACAAGTACCAGCTATTGTTTTCTGAATCTTTTTGGTTTTCCAGGAAATCTATACCAAACGAATCCCAAACGCTACGAAACTTTTTGAAAAAAAATTCTAGACAAAAGGGACACAGGAAGCTTCGGGAGGTGTCAGGAAGCCTCACAAGGAGGCCACAAGGCACCTCAGCGCGGCCAGGGGGTACGCGCGCCGACCTGCCTTGTGGGCCCCTAGTGGCTCCTCCTGACCTAATTCCACTTCTATAAATCTTCAAATATTGGGAAACCAACAGAGAGCCACCTGAAACACTTTTTTCCGCCACCGCGAGCCTCTGGTTCGAAAGGGGGGCATCTGGAGACCTTTTCTAGTGATCTGACGGAGGGGCAATCAATCACGGAGTCCATCTACATCAACCTTGTTGCATCCATGATGATGTGTGAGTACTCCACCTCAGACCTACGAGTCCATAGCTAGTACCTAGATGGCTTCTTCTATCTCTTTTGATCTTCAATACAAAGTTCAACGCATCTTCACGATGATCTATTCGATGTAATCTTCTTTTGCCGTGTGTTTGTTGGGATCTGATGAATTGTGGGTTTATGATCAGATTATTCATGAAAACTTATTGGGTCTCCTCTGAATTTCAATATGCATTATCTTATAGCTTAGTATTTCTCTCCGGTCTATCGATTTGGTTTGGCCAGCTAGATTTTTTTATCTTCAGTGGGAGTGGTGCGTTGTAGTGGGTTCAATCTTGCGGTGCTCTATCCTCGTGACAGAAGGGGTCAAGACACGTATTTGTATTTTTGCCACTAAGGATAAAACGTCGCGGTCTGAACATATTGATTGTCTTACTTTGTCTACATCATGTCATCTTGCTCCAAGCATTACTTTGTTTGTTATGAACTTAATACCATATATGCAAGCTGGATAGCGGTTGATTGATGAAGTAATAGTAGTAGATGCAAAATTGTTTCGGCCTACTTGTTTATGGACATGATGCCTATATACATGATCATTGTCGTGAATAACATGTCATAACTATGCGCTTTTCTATCAATTGCCCAACAGTAATTTGTCTACCCACCGTATGCTACTTTCGAGACAGAAGCCTCTAGCCAACATTATGGCCCCCGAGTCTACTTAAACATAAAAATAAAAAATCCTTATTTACCTTGCTGCCCTTTTATTACTTTTATTTTATTTGCATTTACAATATCTGTTCTATCAAGATTTAATCCTTGCAAGTGACGAGTTCAAGGGGCTTGCAAACCCTCTTGCCCACGTTGGGTGCAAGTGTTTGGTTTTGTGTGTGTAGGTGTTGTTGAAGGGAATTTGCATTGGTCCTTCTATTAGTTCTATGACCTTGGTTCTCACTGGGGGAAATACTTATGTCTACTGTACTGCATCTCCTCTCCTCTTCGGGGAAAATCCCAACGCGGCTCACAAGTAGCAAGGCTCACTAGGGACATGGTGTTGTTTATGTATCCACACATGTATTTAAGTTTCCGGTCAATACAATTCTAGCATGGATAATAAACATTTATCATGAACAAGGAAATATGATAATAACCAATTTATTATTGCCTCCAGGTCATATTTCCAACAGTATCGCACTTGAACTAGAGCCAATAATCTAGTTTAGATTGCAATGTATTTAGCACCCAACAAGTTCTGGGGCTGGTCATGTTTTGCTCGTGAGAGAGGTTTTAGTCAACGGGGCTGCAACATTCAGATATGTATGTACTTTGCATATCTCTATGTCTCCCTCCTTGATCTAATCACGGATGGAGTTGAAACGGCATTTAATATGCTTGATCTTCTTGTGAAACCTGGGCTCTTTGGTAATGTCAAACGCTGCAGTGTTATCACAACGGATAGTCATCGGATCCCATGCACTAGGCACAACTCCTAGATAGGTCATGAACTCCTTCATCCAGATGCCTTCCTACGCTGCTGCCGAAGCAACTATATATTCCGCTTTACATGTAGATCCCGCCACGACGCTCTGTGTGGAACTACTCCAAACGACTGGTCCACTATACGTATCCGGTTTGAGACTCGGAGTCATCCGGATCGGTGTCAAATATTGCATCCACGTAACCCTTTGTGACGAACTCTTTATCACCTCCATAAATGAGAAATATTTCCTTAGTCCTCTTTAGGTACTTAAGGATAATTTTTTACCGTTGTCCAATGATCTACTGTTGGATCACTTTGGTACCTCCATGCCAGACTTATGGCAAGGCACACATCAGGTCTGGTACACAACATGGCATACATTATAGAGCCTATGACTCGGGCATAGGTGAGGGAGTCTTGGATTAAGGGGTCCCAGCCGAGGTGGACTACTTGGTGGACCAGGCTGGGGGCCATCAAGGAGAAGGACTTCAGAGGCTTTGAGACGAGGCGTGTGCATCCAGGATTCTGTCGAAGACTTGATGTACGCTCCAAGGGAGGAAGATTTCGTTTGGCGTGTAATGCATAGATGGTAACCGACGTTCATGTAACCCTAGATACCCCTGGTGCCTATATAAACCGTGGGGTTTAGCCTGTAAAACATAGACATACGCAACATCATAACCCCTAGGGTTTAGTCCGCAAATCCACGATCTCAAGGTAGATCAACTCTGTAATCTCTACAATATCAATACAACAAGAGCAGGACGTACGGTTTTACCTCCATCAAGGGGGCCCGAACCTGGGTAAAATCCTTGTGTTCTTCGTGTCCTGTTACCATCTGTCAGATCTCATAGCTTGGGTCCCCCTACCCGAGTCTGTCGGTTTTCACACCGACATTGGTGCTTTCATTGAGAGCTCGCTGTGTGATCATCAGGATCGATGTCTAATCGTCAGTTCAGCGGTAGCATTGGCTGCGGTGGCACTTTCATCCCCGGCTAGCTTTTCGCCTTCGGCAGCGTAGTATTACACGCCGCCCCCAGTGGCCACCTAGGCTGCATCGATACCTTTGCCCCGAATCATGTCATCATGTTTGGCAGTCTGGAGTATGTTGATGATGCTCACGGTGGCCTAGTCCAATCAGGACATGTTGCGGTCCAACCTGAGGAACTCTCGGGCATCAACATCACAGAATCGATCTCTGATCTATCCCATGGGTCCGTCCTCCTCACAGAAGCTTCCCCGAAGATGGATCTAGGGGTTACTGCATCCCATCCCGGTTGTGCCACCTCGGACAGTTGCGTGGAGCCGAGCTCCTCTTCACATCCGATGGCCATCCCCGAAAAGTCCACCCTGGTCCTTGAACCGAAGTTAGCCAATGAAGCCTAGGGTGACGGGCCAACCGCGAGCGGCCCAAACAAACTTTTTTCATGTCAGCCTGTCCTACTGCCAGGCCTTGGATGCGGTGGAGCTCTCGCACATAAACGAGGTAAAGGGCAAGCTCCAGAACTTGGCGATCTCATCTACAGTTTATGATCAGATCGGTTGTAAAACCGACGTTCAGGAAATTTTCATCCCTCCCACCACCCACCTAGTCGCCACGGTTGAAGATCTCACTGACGCGCTTGACTACGGATCTGATGACCTCCTCGAAATGGACGAGGAGGATCTCGGCTTATATGGACCAAACTCACCCACGGCCATACCCCGGACAGGGAAATGGGCCGCCACATCAATCTACCATTTCTACATGGTCGACACTCCTAAGGAGGACCCTGACCAGAAGCTTAAGGGGAGTTCCAAACGCCACTGTCCGAAGAGGAAACTGTGGGATCGAGAAGGGACGTCTAGATGGGGGTGAATAGACTACTTGAAAAATTAAAAATCTAACCTTTTCCCAATTTTAATGGTTGGCAGATTTTAGCAATTCTAACAAGTCTAGTGCACCCTACACATGCTAGTCAACAAGTACAGCAGTGGAAAGTAAAGACAAGCATATGTAAGAAGGAGTAGAGATAGGGAGATCAAACGCAATAGATGACACGAAGATTTTTCCCGTGGTTCCGATAGGTGGTCCTATCATATGTCCACGCTAATGGAGACTTCAACCCACGGAGGGTAGCAGTCGCGAGAGTCCACAAAGGGCTCCACCCGTTAGGGTCCACAAAGTAGCAACCTCATCTATTCCATCACGGCTTCCGTCCTCGAAGGACTAACCTCACTATGGGTAGATCTTCATGAAATAGGCGATCTCCTTGCCCATACAAACTTCTTGGTTCAACTCCACAACACAAAGAAGGAGGCTCTCAAGCGACACCTAATCAATCTAGGAGGCACCACCCTCCAAAAGGTAATAGATGTGGTAACAATGATGAACTCCTTGCTCTTGTGCTTCAAAAGATAGTCTCCTCAACACACAATCACTCTCTCACAGATTTGGCTTGGTAGAATAGGTTGATTGGGTGGAAAGCAACTTGGAGAGGCTAGAAATCAAGATTCATATGGTTGGAGTGGAAGGTCTTGATCTCAACACATGAGTAGGTGGTTCTCTCTCAGAAAAATGGATGGGGCAAGTGTAGGTATGTTCTGAGTGCTTCCTCTACAAGTGAGAGGAGGTGGAGGGGTATATATAGGCATCTCCAAAAATCCAACCGTTACAACATTATTGCCCAACTCGGTGAAACCGATCCAAAAACTCGGTTGCACCGACTAGTGCAAAATGTGGCAACTTTCGGATTTTCGGTGAGACTGATATATAAATCTCGGTGGTACCGATATGGGTGACCTAGGCAGATTCCAAATCTCGGTGAGACCGATTTTCAGAACTCGGAAATTCCGATTCTTGAAAATAGTATACTAGAGAGTTGGTCACTGGTTTCGGTTGCACCAAAGTGGAAAGTTGGTGGCACCGAGACTTAGGGTTTTGGCTAGGATCTGTCCAGGGTAAAACTCGGTGGGGCCGATTCTGAGAAGTTGGTGGCGCCGATTTTAGTGGTAGGGTTTAGATAGAGATTTTGTGGGAGAATTTCATGTGTATTTTTGGTGGCTAATCTCTAAGCACTTGAGCAACCAGATCATCATAGACACCTCATCCCCTTTTAATAGTATTGGCTTTCCTATGGACTCAAAGTGTGATTTCTCACAAAATGTAAAATGTGGAGTCTTCAAGCTTGTTGATTTTGCCAATCCTATTCCATTTCTTCTTCTTCTCTCCTTAGGAATTCTCCACACATTCCATGGCCAATCTTTTCTGTGGACTTCATCTGAAAGAAACTAGGTAAAACTATTAGTCCAAGAGACAATGTATGTTATCATGAATTATCAAAACCTCCAAGGGGGCATATGTGCTTTCAGAAACCCAAAGGCATCTATGGCAGCAATCACAAGACTAATGCTGCAGAAGATGATGCCACCCCCAATACTAGTGAGAACGAGCGTATCGAGCCCGTAGTGCAGAACGGCCCATGGAAACCCCTTCGAAAGATAAAGCCCATGAGATGGAAGGATACGATAACGGAACGGATGGTGACTACATGCCAGAATCCGAGGAAGATCACAGCCTCGGACCCTTCGGCTTCGAGGTACCCGAGGACCCATCCGAACAGGTATGCTTCCAGTGTCGGCTAGCTGTCACTGCTAGAAGCATGAAGCAGAAGCAGCAGGAGTTGTATTCACATAAAACCATCCTTAATGAAAAATGGATGAAAATACTCAAAGCCGAAGCCGATCTGGAGGCACAGCCCACAGCGGCAAAATCGTTTCCACGATGACGCCTGTTGCCCGAATTCGAGGACGAGGTCACCGAACCTAAACCCCTTGGCTACCATTATGATGAATATGCTGACTGTCCCCCTAGAGGCCGAGATCGGCCCACAGAGTCGTATAAAGATCCCCCACCGAGGCCCGCCCTTACAATAAGGACTTGGTTGAGCCATATGACCTGCAAACTAAGATACGCAGGAACATATAACCTCCCAGATCAATCTACGGAGACCGATACCACATACCCGCAGGCCGGCATAGATATGACGCCTGGTTAGACAGGCAAGATCGAGCTCGGGAAATAAGAAGGGAACAGGCACCTGCCAATCCCTGCCAGGATACATTCCGATATCGAGCTCCTGCACACCCAGTCTGTTTCACCGACGAGGTCATGGAACATCAGTTCCCAGAAGGGTTTAAACCCATCAACATCGACCAATATGATGGCACTACAAACCCTGTCATATGGATAGAAGACTTCCTTCTACAAATACACATGGACCGAGGAGATGATCTTCACTCCATTAAGTACTTATCGCTAGGGGCGAGCACGGCACTGGCTCCATAGCATGCCCAGAAATTCTATCGAAAGCTGGGAAGAGCTGGAGGACGCCTTTAGGTCCAACTTTCAGGGCACATACGTTCGACCCCCGGACGCCGATGACCTTAGCCATGTTATCCAAAAAGAGGGTGAGTCAGCTCGAAAGTTCTGGAATCGGTTCTTAACTAAAAAGAACCAAATCGTCGACTGCCCCAACGCTGAGGCCATTCCTGCCTTCAGGCACAACATCCAAGACGAATGGTTAGCCCGACAGTTCGTACAGCACAAGCCTAGGACCATGGCTGCCCTTATGGCACTAATGACCCACTTCTGTGCGGGAGAAGACAGTTGGCTAGCTCGTAGCTCCTCGAGGAGCAACCCCGGCACTTCAAAAATCCGGGATGGAACTGGCAAGCCCAAGCACAACAAACACAAGCTCCGAAATAAGAATACCGACAGTGACACCAAAGACCCAGCGGTCCACGCGGGATTCACCAATTAATGGAGTGAACCCAAAAATAAATCCTTTAAAGGAGGCAAAGATGTCCCAAGTGCTCTGGACAAAATACTAGAAAACCCATGCCAAATCCATGGCACTCCGGACAAACCTGCCACCCACACCAACAGGAATTGTTGGGTGTTCCAAAAGGCCGGTAAAGTCCTGGCCAGGGATTCAGGCAAAGGCCGGTCCAGGAGTGATGATCATGAGGATGAACCTCGAGGGCCGAGTAATGGCGGCCAAAAGCAGTTCTAATCTGAAGTAAAGGAAGTAAACATGATTTACTTTACGCACATTCCTAAAAAGGAGAGTAAGTGTGCCCTTCGAGACGTATACGCCATAGAGCGTGTAGCCCCGAAGCGCACACCCTGGATGTCCAGCCCGATCACCTTCAATAAGAAGGACCATCCGACCAGTAACCACCATGGTGGATTAGCCTCCCTGGTTCTCGACCCCATCATCGATGGGTTTCACCTTACCTGCGTCCTTATGGATGGCAGAAGCAGTCTGAACCTAATATAAGCGGATACAGTAAGGAAGATGGTGATCGACCCATCAAGAATTCGGCCTACCAAAACCACGTTCAAGAGGGTAATACCCGGGGTAGAGGCCCGATGCACATGCACCATTGTGTTACAAGTTGTTTTCGGCTCCCCCGACAACTTCCGCTGCGAGAACCTGACCTTTGACATAGTCCCATTCTGCAGCGGCTACCATGCATTGCTTGGTCGTAATGCCTATGCTCGCTTCAATGCAGTACCGCACTACATGTACCCTAAGTTCAAGATGCCAGGGCCCAACGGGATCATTACCATCAATGGCAATACTGAGTGCTCCCTCCCTACAGAGGAGCAGATGATAGCATATGCTGCCGATATCCAGAAGGTCAAGGAGGCGGCACGACAGGGGGCTCGACAAAGGTTCCCGGCCTCCCCCAAACGCATCCGCACAACCCTAGGTCGAAAATGCGTCCCTCCCAAATAGGGACACGCGCTTCCCTGTCCCTGCTTTCTGATAGCAGACTATGTGCCTAGGGTACACAATTTCACACTTAAAATTCCTTGGGGAATTGGGGAGCAAAAATTATTTTTCCACACCAGGTCCACTACCTTGGATAATCCAAACACCTGAGGACCCTGGTAACCTCGTTGGCACATGAAGGCCCGAACAGAGCATCTCTTTGTCAGGCTAGATCTGCTACATGATGGCTCCAGCCTCATGGGAGGCCCCGTTTTCAGAATGCTTCGAGCATCATGGGAGACGGTCGTACAAAAACTACCTTGGGATAGACAAGGTCAGGCAGGTTAAATAGCTCAGGGACGCAAACGTGCGACAGGGAAGCAACGGGCCTTTATACCCGATTGTTTAAATAAAACCTTGTACTACATCCCCCTACATTTTATTTTCGTCTTTTTAGCATACCCCATGTATCTATTTTTAGATCGGCTTGACGATCAATAAAAAAGACCTTTTTCGGTCCTTACACATCTTTCGTGTGTCATTTTTTATCTCATACAATATCCGAGGTGGTTTTCTCCCACATACAGCAGCGTTCGGCCTTGGACAGGGGGCCCATGTTTAAGTCCGACATGTGGTCAGCGTCTTGGATATGGTTATATGCACATGTTTCGAATTGTGATTTTGGTCAAAGGTTGGGTTGCCCGGCTCCTGTGCTTACATCTTATGTTCTGCTTAGTTCGGCTAAGAGTGTAAAGGGAGAACCACTGAGATTGTGCTTCCAGTCTGGATGGTTAAGAGCCTCAGTGGAGAAAGTTGAAAATCGACTATCACGAAGACAGTGTAATACTACTACGCCATTAGTGGTGACACCGTGATAAACGATGGGTCCTTCCTACAAGGAACGAGGTGTTAGAAGTGGGACTTCGGCCAGTCCGACCACCCCTACACCGGGGGCTAGTTCAACTGCCCCATAACATAGAGCTCCTATGACTAAGTGAAAGGGATAAAGCCATTTATGGTCTAAATTCCTTGTTCATCTCAGCACAAAAATCACCAGTACGGTTCCGAGACGTCGGCTTAAGGATTCCTATGTGCTAGAAGAACACCCCTTGTGGTACCCATGAGGGGGTGGAAGCCGACGACCGAAAACTTTCAGATAAAATAAATAGTCGCACAGGACGTGGATATAAAACACATCGGATAAAACTGAACAAAAACCTCATAAAATTAATATTTATCTTTACATACGTCAGCCTCGGCATACCAAGGGGCCTACTGAAAGTACATCTCAGATTTGGAGCACTAGAGCTCGGTCTGCTTGGCGCCCTTAGGACCTCGGTAAGGTAATCCTTGAGTTTTCGGTTCTTTCCCACCGGAGGCCCAAAGGCTATCTCCAGCGGCTTGATCTTCGGATAATGCGGCATTGTTGATGCAAATGCCCGCTGGGCACCCTCGAGGCAAGCTGGCTACTTCCAATTGAGAACCTGGGGGCTAGCTTCGCGCAGCCTGTTCGGCAAGCCAAAGAAGCTGCTGGGTATGGGCCTTGACGGCCACAGGTTGCTGCAAAGGTCCCTCATAACAGGGTCCGCTACTCGAAATATCTCCGTCAGTTGCTTCATCCGTTTCTCGAGCTGCAACGGCTGCTCGGACACCTGAAACTGACGTCAGAATATCTACTCGCCCTGCTCGTCGGTGAGGTAGGCATAATGAGCACAGGCGTCCGCAACACTACGGGGGAGGTCCTTGAAGGCCTCTGAGGAACGCCAGTTTGGCGTAAGTTTGGCAAAACGGTTATCGCCAAAAACACATTGAAGCAAGTAGGGCTTACCGGCGGCGATCTGGCTCACTTGACGAAGCGTTTCGCGATCCGCCCGAGCCTGGATCTTGGCCTCCTTGCACTCAGAGGTAGCCTTGGCAAGATCTTGGGGGATACTGTGGTTAGTCACCTATGATCTTCGGATCAATTACCATTTTGTCAAAAATCTTTGATTGTATTATATACACTAGCTATATAAGCAAAGGTCAGTGTAACATGGTTTACCTCAAAACCCCGCAGGAGGCCTTTGAAGACCACTCGCATGCCGGCCTCCGTGGCTTGGTAACTTTGCAGCTCCGCACTCACCATTGTGCGGTGCTCGGCCCACCCTCTGGACGCTATCCCTCGGGTAGGCGGAGGTGAATGGACCACCTCGTCCCTCTCCCTTATCGAAGAAAAAATAACCGGGGTGGGTGGCAGATTCGTCTCGGTGCCCACGGGCACCGAGGAGGCACGCTCCCCCGGCTGTGTTCCTTTCGTGGAAGGAGGAACCTTCGCCATGGGGTCCTCGGCAGTCGAGGACTCCAGCCCAACCGTGCGCGCACTGGCGGTTGCACCCATGGTAGTCACAGGTTGAGACAGCGATGTCGCCTCCCCTGGCACCTCTGAGGAGCTCCTGGAAGGAATTTTGCTCGATCCCCCATCACTGGGGACCGCCCCTTGGGGCCTATAGAAGGCGAACGGGAGGTGTTAGAAAAACCATGAAACTACATGAATGTAAGGTTAAGGGGACATGGGGATACCTCCTCGGCGGAGGCATGCGTATGCCGGCCTCGGACTCCTCGCTCTCTGAGGAGGATAGAGGGATCTGGACCTTGGGCCTGCGGGGCGCGGCATCGGACGCCCTGGCCAGGCGCTTCCGACCCCCACGAGTCTCCACGCCAATGGGGTCCTCGGACGCTGCCATCTTCCTCGGAGGTGAGGAGTTTTCCTCGTCCTCCTTAACCTCCTCCTCGGCTCCTCTGACCGAGGAGCCGGATTTGATGTCCTCGAATTTAGAATACGACGGTTCCCCAATTTGAGGACCTTCGGTTCTCCCCCTTTTCCTGCTCAAATTCTTTGTGGCCTTGATTGGGCCCTTTGGAGGCACCAGGGCCAAGAGAGCCTGGAGTGCGGGGGAGATGGCTTCTTCGGGCTGAGGGGCGGGCAGTCTATATTTACTGCTCGATTCAACCACTCCTGCACGTTGGAAGAAATACTGCGTTTAAGAATCATCATGTTTGGATGAAGAAGGTCAGCGGAAAGAAAATTACCTCCTTTGGCATACGCGCTTTGTAGTAGCCGTTGTCAGCCCCGTCCACGGGGAACTCGGTCCCCTTCGTCTTGAAGAGCGACGTCCACATGCCGTCCAGGTCAGCGCGGAAGAAATGGTGGATCGTCAGCGGGTCTTTGGGAGTATAAAGCCACATCGGGTTAACCCAAAGCTGAAGTGGCAAGATCTTGCGGTGCAGCATCAGGTCGATGATGTGCACCAGCTTGGAATGGGTTTTGGGCTTGCGGATCTTTGACTGGAGGATGGAGACCTCCTCGGGATTGCCCCATTCCACATTCTTCGGCTGCCAGGAATGTAGCTTCCTCGGTGTCAACCCTGTGAAGGGAGGGAGTGCGGCGAGGTTCTCGACCCGGGGCTCGGTGATGTAGAACCACTCCTCTTGCCATGTCTTCACCGTCTCGAGATAGCTACCTTCTGATCACGCCGTGTTCTCGCGTTTACTAATCATCGCTCCGCCGCATTTGACGAAGTCGCTGCCCCCGCTGCTCTTGGGTTTGCAGTAGAATGTGCTTAGCCATAAGCTGAAGTGGGGAGGGATCCGCATGAAGGCCTCACATTTTGTAATGAAGGCAGCAAGGTGGAGGAGCGAATTGGGGGCGAGATTGTAAAAATCAACCTCGTAAAAGAAGATAATCCCGCACATGAAAGGATGCAGGGGGAAGCCCAGACCTCTGACCAGGTGGGAAACAAAAACGAGCCGCTCCCCAGCTTTGGGAGTGGAGACACATTGGTTGGGCTCAGGAACGCTGCAGGCTACACCTGTGGGAATGTAACCTGCCTCCTGAAGCTCGTTGATGGTGGTGAGGTCCACCATTGAAGGACACCACCATCCCTTTAAATCTGCCTCTGCCATTCCGGTGGAAAGGAGCAGAGAAGGATGTGGTCGCGGGAAGCAGAAGGAGTTTTCGATGTGGGAGTAAGAAGAAGGCGTGAGGGGAAGGGATTAACCACCCCAGGCCTTTATAGGCTGGTAAAGAGGCGAACAGTCCCCTTAACCGTGCCGGTGAAATCACCATGTTTCGTATGGATCGAGCCGTTGTGGACACGTGGGGTGTTGTACCCTATTGATGATATTTCCTAATACGCGGGGCACGGTCTCTGTTTTGATACGACATACCAAGAGTCACCTCAAACCGCGACTCGAGTAAGTTATGACCGATGTATATGATGTCATTAAAATGATGATTTGGTAAAGGTTGTCAGAGCCTCACCACGGGATTGGTTTGCCGTAAAATACCTCGGATGAATTAAAGAACTGAGCAGGTTGCTTGGAAATTCTTGAACTTGTTTGTCGAGCCGAAGACTATATTATCTGAAGTCACGTATCCGAAGACTATCCCGTGAAGATTCCTATGATTGGCGTCAAAGACTAGTTCAGGGGCTACCGAGGGAGTCCTGGATTAAGGGGTCCCAGCATAGGTGGGTACTTAGTGGGCCAGGCTGGGGGCCAATCAAGGAGAAGGACTTCGGAGTCTTTGAGACGAGGTGTGTGCATCCTGGATTCTGCCAAAGACTTGACGTACGCTCCAAGGGAGGAAAATTCTTTTCGACATGTAATGCATAGATGGTAACCGACATTCATGTACCGTAGATACCCCTGGTGCCTATATAAACCGTGGGGTTTAGCCTGTAGAACATAGACATACGCAACATCATAACCCCTAGGGTTTAGTCCACAAATCCACGATCTCGAGGTAGATCAACTCTGTAATCTCTACAATATCAATACAACAAGAGCAGGACGTAGGGTTTACCTCCATCAAGAGGGCCCGAATCTGGGTAAAAGCCTTGTGTTCTTTGTGTCATGTTACCATCTATCCGATCTCATAGCTCGGGCCCCCCTACACGAGATCTGTCGATTTTGACACCGACAATAGGGGACGACCTTCATCCTTTCTCTTTCTTCTATCGTGGTCGAGATTTGAGTCTCACTCAACTTCACACCTTGTAACACATGCAAGAACTCTTTCTTTGACTGATCCATTTTGAACTCCTTCAAAATCTTGTCAGGTATGTGCTCTATGAAAGTTTTATTAGGCATCTTTATCTATCTCTATAGATCTTGATCCCCAATATGTAAGCAACTTTACCCCAGTCTTTCATTGAAGAACTCCTTTAAAATAACACTTTTATGCTTTCCAGAAATTCTACATCATTTCCAATCAACAATATATCATCCACATATACTATCAGAAATGCTATAGAGGTCCCACTCACTTTCTTGTAAATACAAGCTTCTCCACAAACTTGTATAACCCAAAACTCTTTGATCACCTCATCAAAGTGTATATTCCAACTCCGAGATGCTTGCGCCAGTCCATAGATGGACAGCTGAAGCTTGCATACCTTTTAGCATCCTTAGGATCAACAAAACCTTTCGGTTGTATCATATACAACTTTTCCTTAAGGAAACCGTTAAGTAACGCAATCTTGACATCCATCTGCCAGATTTCATAATCAAAAAATGTAGCAATTGCTAACATAATACTAATAGACTTTAGCAGCTACACGTGAGAAAGTCTCATCGTAGTCAACTCCTTGAACTTTGTTGAAAACCCCTCTGCGACAAGTCAAGCTTTATAGATGGTGACATTACCATCAGCGTCCGTCTTCTTCTTAAAAATCCATTTGTTCTCAAACATGGATCCTATCTCGGATTTTATGGCCTCTAGCCATTTGTCGGAGTCCTGGCCCATCATCGCTTCCTCATTGTCTGTAGGCTCAATGTTGTCCAACAACATGACTTCCAAGACAGGATCACCGTACCACTCAAGGGCATTATGTTTCCTTGTCGACCTACGAAGTTCGGTATTAACTTGATACAAAGTTTCATGTTCATCATCATTAGCTTCCTCTTCAACTGGTGTAGACATCACAGGAACATCTTTCCGTGTTGCGGTACTCTCCAATTGAAGTGAAGCTTCCTCATCAAGTTCTACCTTCCTCCCACTCAATTATTTCGAGAGAAACTCCTTCTCGAGAAAGGATCCATTCTTAGCAACAAGGATTTTGCCTTCGGATCTATGAAGACGCACTTCTCCGCTTTGGGTTCGAGCTTATCAGGCTGAAGCCTCTTGACATAAGCACCGCAACCCCAAACTTCAAGAAATGACAACTTAGGTTTCTTGCTAAACCATAATTCCTACGGTGTCATCTCAACGGATTTAGATGGTGCCCTTTTTAAAGTGAATGTAGTTTTCTCTAATGCATAACCCCAAAACGATAGTGGCAAACCGGTAAGAGACATCATAGAACACACCATATCAAATAGAGTATGGTTACAACGTTCGCACACACCATTACGTTGCGGTGTTCCAGGTGGCGTGAGTTGTGAAACAATTCCACATTGTCTTAAATGCATACCAAACTCATAACTCGCATATTCACCACTGCGATCATATTGTAGACATTTTATCTTCTTGTCACGATGATCTTCAACTTCACTCTGAAATTGTTTGAACTTTTCATAAGTTCCAGACTTGTGTTTCATTAAGTAAATATACTTGTATCTACTCAAATCATCTATGAAAGTAAGAAAATAACGATATCCACTTTGTGCTTCAATACTCATTGGACTGCATACATCAGTATGTATTATTTCCAACAAGTCACTTGCCCGCTCCATTGAACTGGAAAACAGGGTTTTAGCCATCTTGCCCATGAGGCATGGTTCCCATGTCTCAAGCGATTCAAATTTGATTGATTCCAAGAGTCCATTAACATGGAGTTTCTTCATGCACTTTACACCAATATGACCTAAGCAGCAGTGCCACAAGTATGTGGTACTATCATCATTTACTTTGCATCTTTTGGCATCAATACTATGAACATGTGTATCACTACGATCGAGATTCAATAAACCATTCACATTGGGTGCATGATCACAAAATATATTATTCATATAAACAGAACAATCATTATTCTCTAACCTAAATGAATAACCATCTCGCAATAAACAAGATCCCAATATAATGTTCATGCTCAACGCAGGCACCAAATAACCAATATTTAGGTTTAAAACTAATCCCGAACGTACAACGAGTGTGTCAATGGCGATCATATCAACCTTGGAGACACTACCAACACACATCGTCACCTCGCCCATAGCTAGTCTCTGTTTATTTCGCAGCTCCTACTTCGAGTCACTAATATTAACAACTGAACTGGTATCAAATACCCAGGCACTAGTAAGGTACACATCAATAACATGTATATCAAATATACATGCCTTGACGTTACCAGCCTTCTTATCTGCCAAGTACTTGGGGCAGTTCTGCTTCTGGTGACCGTTCCCCTTATAATAGAAGAACTCAATTTCGGGTTTGGGTCCAGCCTTGGCTTGCCATTCTTGAAATTTTGCTTCTTTCCCTTGCCCATCTTGAAACTAGTGATCTTGTTAACCATCAACACTTGATCCTCCTTCTTTATTTCTACCTCCGTGGCCTTAAGCATCACGAATAGCTCAGGGATTGTCTTCTCCATCCCTTGTATGTTATAGTTCATTACAAATCTCTAGAAGCTAGGTGGCAGTGAATGGAGAACTCTGTCAATCACTATCTTATCTAGAAGATTAACTCCCACTTGATTCAAGCGATTGTAGCACCCAGAGACTCTGAGAACATGCTCACTAACTAAGTTATCCTCCTCCATCTTACAGGAAAAGAACTTGTCAGAGGTATCATACTTCTCAATAAGGGAATGAGCCTGGAATACCAATTTCAGCTCTTAGAACATCTCATATGCTCCATGGCGTTCAAAACATCTTTGGAGCCCCGATTCTAAGTCGTAAAGCATGGTGCGATGAACTATCTAGTAGTCATTAGAACATGTCTGCCAAGCGTTAACAACATCCACAGGCGACGCTGGAGGGGTTGGCACACCGAGCGATGCATCAAGGACATAAGCCTTCTGTGCAGCAGTGAGGACAATCCTTAGATTATGGACCCAGTCCGCATAATTGCTTAGATTATCTTTCAACTTAGTCTTTCTATAGGAACGTATTAAAATTCAGGGGAGCTACAACGCGATCTATTGATCTACAACATAATTTGCAAAAACTAGACTATGTTCATGATAATTAGTTTAATTAATCAAATTACTAATGCACTCCCACTTAAATCAACATCCCTCAAGTTGTCTAAGTGATACATGATCCCAGTTCACCAACTCAAGTCTGATCATCACGTGAGATGAGGTGCTTTCAATGGTGAACATCTTCGTGTTGATTATATCTACTGTATGACTAATGTTTGAACTTTCAGTCCTCCGTGTTTTGAGGCCATGTATGTATATGGTAGGCTCGTCAGTTTAACCCAAGTATTCTGCATGTGTAAAACTGGCTTACACCTGTTGTATGTGAACGAAGAGTCTATCCCACCCGATCATCATGAAGTGCTTCGAAACGACGAACTTTCGCGATGGTGCATACTTAGGGAGAACATATTTTTCTTGAAATTAAGTGAAGGGATCATCTTATAATGCTACTGTCGTCCTAAGAAAAATAAGATGCATAAAAGATAAGCATCACATGCAATCAATATATGTGACATGATATGGCCATCATCATCTTGTGCTTTTGATCTCCATCTCCAAAGCACCGGCATGATCTCCATCGTCACCGGCATGACACCATGATCTCCACCATCATGATCTCCATCATAGTGTCGTCATGTAGTGATGCTTGTGATCTGCGTTGGGTTTTCTATGAAGAGGAACGGGAGATGAAGCACAATGCGGGTAAGTATTTCCCTCGGTTAAGACCAAGGTTTATCGAACAAATAGGAATATCGGTCATCAACCGTCTTCAGCGGCTGCACACAAAAGAGCACACACTTGCACCCAACGTGGCAAGAGGGTTGTCGATCCCCTTGATCTCGTTATTTGCAAGTAAATGAGATGTGTAGATAATTGTAAATTGCAAAATAAAATAAAGTAAAGTAAATGGCAGCAAGGTATTGAAAGCATTTATAAACTTATAAGTGGATAGACCCGGGGGCCGTAGTTTTCTCTAGTGGCATCTCTCATGTAGTAGGCATACGGTGGGTAAACAAATTACTGTTGGGCAATTGATAGAAGAGCGGATAGTTATGCAATCTTTATTCACGGCAATGATCATGTATATAAAGGCATCACATCCATAAGCAAATAGGCTGACTCCTGCCTGCACCTATTACTATTACTCCACCCATGGACCGCTATCCAGCATGCATCTACAGTATTAAGTAAAACAGAGTAATGCTTGGAGAACAATGAGATGATGTAGACAAAGAGAATTCAATTAATATGAACTAACCCCATCGTTTTATCCTTAGTGGCAGCAATACAAAGACGTGTCTTGTCCCTCACCGAGGCCAGGCTAGTCAATAGACAACCTCTCAATCTCATATTCATTACTACAATCTCGTGGTAGATACATGTACTCTGTACTATCCCCCATATGATTACAATCAAAAGCAGGACGTAGGGTATTATCTCCTTGAGAGAGCCCGAACCTGGGTAAAATCATGTGTCCATGTTACCATCGCTCCAAGACGCCTAGCTTAGGACCCCTACCCGAGATCCGCCGGTTTTGACACCGACATTGGTGCTTTCATTGAGAGCCTGCTGGGTAGTCGCCACGGCGCGATGGGAATTCAGATCGGCTCCATCGCGATCTACGCGTCGGAACCAAGCTACATCGTCAACGTCGGCATCTTCGTCGCCGGCTTGACTGGTCACCTCGGCTAGGCCGAGGGCTGCGCGCCATGTCGGATCATCTAGATCGGATGGGTGTCTTCATCAACATCAACTCCAATATCAACCAAGATCATGGAAGAATCCTCCATGGTGCTCGGAGGCTCAACGTCAACATTGCCCTCGCACGATCATGCAGTTTTTCTGGACAGCGAATTCGTGTTCGACGTCCCCGCCTCCTCGAGTGTCGCTTTGACGATTGCTTCGGTGGAATTGTGCGGAATTGAGTCTAGAATAACCCTGCAAAATTTCGTCGCGTTCCGGTCGAGGAATCTCCGGCGATCTACAATATACCGGAGCCCTGTCAAATCTGGACGTGAATCTAGACGACTTTAGGGCGAGGAGACCAGCGCCCAGCGCGGACATCATTTGGATGATCCCACCATTCATCGGTTGCGGAATTCTCATACCGATCACCCCTCAAAATTTCAGCTCGATCCGACCGTCCAAACTCCGGGAAACATCCGATTAGTACAACGAATTTTGGATCTATTTTCTGCGCGAAAACGAATCCGACCCGAGTTCATCTTTTTCATGAACGGTTTGTCGAACGTCCTTTTTGAAGGAAATTTTCTCATCATCTCGGTCATCCGACCAAGAGTTCGGCATCGCGAGGGCCGAATAATCATCAAGCGAACCTCGTCATCCGCGGGTTGTACGGGTCAGGCGCTTCGTTGCTTCATCAAGCCAGCATTGACCTCGTCACAAATTCCGACCTGCGTCGGCATCGCCGCGCCGTTACTTTTTAAAGCTGACATCCACCACGCCGACTTGCTTTGACACGTCGACTGGCATGGGGCTCCAGCGTCACCTTACCGATCTTCTCCGTCACCTCGGCTAGACTGGGGCTTCGTCATCTCCTCATCAACCCGCTCCGGAGACTTCGGCATCACCAGCCGACCAGCTTCGACACCTCGGCTGGCGTGAGACTTCGGCATCACCAGCCGACCAGCTTCGACACCTCGGCTAGCGTGAGACTTCGGCGTCACCAGCCGACCTGCTTCAACACCTCGGCTGGCGTGAGACTTCGGCATCACCAGCCGACCTGCTTCAACACCTCAGCTGGCATGAGACTTCGGCGTCACCAGCCGACCTGCATGAGACTTCGGCGTCTGCCGATCACAGCTTCGCCATGTTAACTGGACCGAGGACTTCATCTCGCCACATCGACCGTGCAGCGTCGCCACTTCGTCAAGCCGAATTCTTCGTTCAGGCACCTCGGCGCCCAGGCCATATTCCTTTACTTATTTGCTTCACTTAAATTAACAAAGTAGAAGTATTTTAAAAAAAATATTATTACCTTTATTTGTTATTACTTTTGGCTTGCACTATTTTATGAGTGCAGGAAATCGACTTCGACTGCCGTCAAGCGGTCACCCCGGCGTCACCTTGCCGACCTACTCCACCACCTCGGCTGGACCAGGGGCTTCGCCTCGCCACATCGGCCGAGCCGTGACACTACTTCGGAGTGCCGAACTTCTTGTTCGGTCACCTCGGGACGGGCTTGGGGGCTAGGACCTCGGTCATGCCGAAGACTACACACCGGATCTGTCAAAGTTCGATGGGCGTCCTCGTCCGGCCACAAGCCTGGATCGCGTCATTGACACCGAGCACATTAACCAGCTAAGTCGCTTTCATGCTCAAAAACTTTCAGTGTTAAATTTTGTTCGGTTCGACCAAGCATTATACTTTTTTGACAAAAAGTTGTTTGCGAAAAACTTTCTTTGTCAAAACTTTGTTTGTTACAAACAAATTCAAATACCCCGTTTACTTGAGGGCTTCCTTTATGAAACCTTTTCTCTTTGCATGTGATTATTATTGTACGGCTTCTTTCCTTGCTCGTGTATTATGCCAAAATATGCATCATGTTGACTTAAGTGTTCCGCAAAGCTGTGTTGCCTGGCTCCTGTGCTTACCCCTGCGTTCCCGATTGTTCGGCTAGGGAGTAAAGGGAGCACCTTTGCGATTGTTACGATCGGGTCATCCGAACTTGTACCTCAGACGGGTGAAGCCAAAAGCTAGCGCTCTTATTGTTTTCAACTATGGTCGGCACACGACGGAACTCACGCGTACACAAATCTATTGCACAAGTCTCATAGTAATCATGAGCGACCAAAGAAAGGTACCGTTGGGGGCACTATTTTCTTTGAAGATGCTTCTTACGTTACATAAGTAATATAGCATAAGTTCCCTGGGCGCGCTTTGTCTGTTACAGCTTCATGGCCTGATTGCCTGGTTATCCGAAACACCGCCGATATTCTCGGTAGGCAGAGTAGATAACACTTTTCGGCCCTTGGCCGAAGAGGGAGAAGCCGACGGTCGGTTAAGACGCGTTCAAAGTTCGGGCGAACACAGATATTATATAAGTACTTCGGTACATACAATCATTATACATAAAATTCTTTTACCCAAGTCACTTGGGGGCTCTTAAATTAATATGAGCCGTTTTATAATAGATGTTTTCTTCTTAGTCGTTGCAAAGTCTTTTTCTACCACTCCTTTCTCGACTCAAGTGTATGATCAATAGTCGGGTAGCCTGGTTTCTCTCTAAAGCCGCTCGCGTTTAGTTCGCTAAATTGGCCTGAGAAACACTCCGCCTTCGGGATAGGGAGGTTGAAGCCGAAGGCTGACCCACTTGAAGTCTAGAGATCGGATGTGTCATGTCAAAGCACGACGGAAGCACAATTTTAAGACCAATTTCGTATTGGCACCAAAAAACTTGATTCAATCTAGACGTAAAGTTTTTTACGCAAGTTTTTTGGTCTTTTGAGCTTATAACATCTTTCACCTATTTTATGTTTTCCTTTCAGGAAGCAGGACATTCTCTTGGTTGAGGTGTTCGGCGTGATGGTCTTGCTAGGAAACTCTTTTCTAAACTACAGTTCGGCATCTTTCCTGCTGAACTCCACCTCGATGTTGTCAAAACATACATGACGGTTAAACTAGTTCCCGAGGAGGTACAATCCTAGGGTCGGCCATGTTACCCAACCCAAGTCTCGGGGGCTACTGCATTGACAATTCAATGCAGAAAATTTAAGTGCAATACAGTTTCCGAGGAGATTATGATCCTCAGGTTGGTCGGCCGCACCCAACCTGAGTCTCGAGGTCTATGCACACCGCTTTTGTGTTCCTAAGTATGCTGTCGAGCTAGAAGTTGATCCTCAGGCCGATTTCGCGAATCGACCTGAGTCTCAGGGGCTACTGGGATCAGCGGTCTTATGTCATCCTTCAGGTGCATCTCGGGTTATAGACCGACACACACCTTGAGGGCTACTGGCTATATATCTCGGCAGAGAATAAATTGCACCAGTCGAAAATATCCACAAAAAATCAGCCCACGGTCGGGGTGGTGCACCACCTCGAAAGCAGTCCGGCATAAAGCTCGGGCGCAACTGGTTGGCTCCATAGAGAGCATTTCCAACATTAAGCTCGGATGAATTCCTTTAATTTTTTAAGGTCCAAGGTAGTTTATGATACCTCGGACGCTGATCATCATTGGAGCTCGGATGCAGTCCGGCATTGGAGCTCAGAAGCAGTCCGGCATAAAGCTCAAGATCGGAGACGCCTCGGAAGCAGACCGGCATAAAAGCTCGGATGTGAATGGCTGGCTCCATAAAAGACTATTCCGACATTTAAGCTCAGATGAAGTCCTTCGAATTTTCAGAAGACCGAGGTAATTTACGACACCTCGGATGCCGACCAGCGTTGGAGCTCGGACACAGTCCGGCATTGGAGCTCGGAAGTGGCAGCAATACAAAGACGTGTCTTGTCCCTCACCGAGGCCAGGCTAGTCAATAGACAACCTCTCAATCTCATATTCATTACTACAATCTCGTGGTAGATACATGTACTCTGTACTATCCCCCATATGATTACAATCAAAAGCAGGACGTAGGGTATTATCTCCTTGAGAGAGCCCGAACCTGGGTAAAATCATGTGTCCATGTTACCATCGCTCCAAGACGCCTAGCTTAGGACCCCTACCCGAGATCCGCCGGTTTTGACACCGACACCCTCCATGATTGATTCCCCCTCCGGCAGATCGCCATAAAAGGTCGTCAGATGGGTACGCGGCGGAACAGAGACTTGAGGCGGCAGAAATAGTGTTTCAGAAGCTCTCTTAGGGTTTTTGGAATATTTGAGAATTATACGCCAGAGAGGGGCACGAGAGGGTAGCTGAGGGGGCCATGACCCAACACGGCGCGGTCTGGTCCCCCCGGCGCGCCCTGTTGGCTCGTGGTTCCCTCGTGTAGCCTCTCGTCTCCTCCCGAAGCTTCCAGGTCTTCTTTTGGTCCAGAAAAAATCATATTAAAATTTCGTGGCATTTGGACTTCGTTTGGTATGGTAAACCTGAAAAGCAAAAAACATGCAGAAAACAGCAACTGGCACTGGGCACTAGGTCAATAGGTTAGTACTCAAAAATAATATTAATTGGTAAATAAACACCCAAAAAGTATCCTATAATGATAATATAATAGCATGGAACAATCAAAAATTATAGATACGTTGGAGATGTATCATGTAGTTGCTTCCACCAACTATTGCTTCTACAACTATTGCTAACTCATAGTGATAAAGTAAAGCAATTACATGGCGTTTAAAGATTGACACGCAGGTCATACAATAAATTAAAGACAACCGTATGGCTCCTGCCGGTTGTCGTACTCATCGACATGCAAGTCGTGAAAATTATTACAAAACATGATCATCTCATACATCAATCATATATAAAATCACGTCTTGACCATATCACATTACAACATGCCCAGCAAAAACAAGTTAGATGTCCTGTACTTTGTTGTTTCAAATTTTACGTGGCTGCTATGGGCAACTAGCAAGAACCATTCTTACCTACGTAAAGCCACAACGGTGATATTCAAGTTTCCTTTTAACCTTATACAAGGACCGCTAATGTCAAATCGAATCCAACAAAAGTGGGAGAGATAGACACCCGCCAGACACCTTATGCAATTCAAGTTGCATGTCAGTCGGTGGAACCGGTCTCTTGTGCGAGGACAAGTAAAGTTGGTCTGGGCCGCTTCATCCCACAATACCACCGAATCCAAATAAGACAAATAGAGTTAAGAAATCTGAACATCAACGCCCACAACTTCTTTGTGTTCTACTCGTGCATATCATCTACGCATAGACCTCGCTCATGATGCCACTATTGAGAACGTAGCATGAAAAACAAAAAATCCCTACGAAACACCCAAGATCTAATCTATGAGATGCATAGCAACGAGAGGGGAGAGTGTGTCTACATACCCTCGTAGACCGTTAAGCGGAAGCGTAGATTACGCGGTTGATGTAGTAGTACTCTTCGTGATCCAAACCAATCTAGCGTCGAACGGACGACACCTCCGCGTTCAGCACACATGCGGCTTGGTGCCGTCTCCTCCTTCTTGATCCATCAAGTGAGGGAGTAGAAGTAGATGGGATCTTGCACAGCACGACTGCTTGGTGGAGATGGTGGTGTCGCACTACCGGCAGGGCTTCGCCAAGCGCCTTCGGAACGACGTACGAGGAAGAAACGGAAGAGACGGGGGGAGGGCCGCGGTCGTGCGAAGGTCTACTGCCCTCTTGGGCCTCCCCACTTTTATATAGGCGTGGGAGGGGCTAGTGGTTGCCCTCCAAGCCTCTAGGGTCGTTTGCCAAGGGGGAAGAAAGGAAATCCCTCCTTTCCTTCCCCACCGTTTGTTATCCCCCTTTTTTAGGGACCTTAATCTTATCCCTTCGGGATATGATCCAATTTCTTTTGGGGGGGATCTTGGTGAGCCTATAGCAAGGTTGTGGGGCCTTGCCCAACTATCCAAGTCCATGTGGGTCCCCCCATGCATGTGGGCCCCACTCCAGAACCTTCTAGAACCTTCCCGGTACAATATCGAAAAATCCCGAACATTTTCTGGAACCCTGAATATGACTTCCCATATATAAATCTTTACCTCCAGACCATTCCGGAACTTCTCGTGATGTCCATAATCTCATCCGGGACTCCGAACAACATTCGGTCACCAACGTACATATCCCAATACTACTCTAGCATCATCGAACGTTAAGCGTGCGGACCCTACAGGTTCGAGAATAATGTAGACATGACCGAGACACCTCTCCGGTCAATAAACAATAGTGGTACCTGGATGCCCATATTATTTCCTACATATTGCACGAAGATCTTTATCGGCTGAACCACAATGTCAAGGATTCGGTTAATCCCGTATGCAATTCCCTTTGTCCAGCGATATGTTACTTGCCCATGATTCGATCGTCGGTATCTCCATACCTAGTTCAATCTCGTTACTGGCAAGTCTCTTTACTCGTTCCGTAATACAAGCTCCCATGACTAACTCATTAACCACATTTCTTGCAAGCTCTTTACGATGTTATATTACCGAGAGGGCCCAGAGACATCTCTTCATCATATGGAGTGACAAATCCCAGTCTTGATCCATGCCAACCCAACAGACACCTTCGGAGATACCTGTAGAGCACCTTTATGATCACCCATTTCTGAAGTGACATTTGATAGCACACAAGGTATTCCTACGGTATCCGGGAGTTGCATGATCTCATGGTCTTAGGAATAGATACTTGACATGAAGAAAGTTGTAGCAATAAACTTAAGTGATACAATCATATGCTAAGCTTACGGTTGGGTCTTGTCCATCACATCATTCTCCTAATGATGTGATCCCATTATCAAATGACACCTCATGGCTAAGCTTAGGAAACCTTAACCATCTTTGATCAACGAGCTAGTCTGGAAGAGGCTCACTGATGACCCACAAGTATAGGGGATCAATCGTAGTCCTTTCGATAAGTAAGAGTGTCGAACCCAACGAGGAGCAGAAGGAAATGACAAGCGGTTTTCAACAAGGTAATTTCTGCAAGCACTGAAATTGTAGGTAACAGATAGTTTGATAGCAAGATAATTGGTAGCAAGCAACTAACGGTAACCGTAAACAAGGTGCAGCAAGTTAGCCCAATCCTTTTGAGGCAAAGGACAGGCCAGAACAATCACTAGTAATAGGCAAAGTGTTCTTATGGGTACACGGGAATTTCGTCTAGTCACTTTTATCATGTTGGTTTGATTCGTGTTCGCTACTTTGATAATTTGATATGTGGGTGGACCGGTGCTAAGGTGCTGTTCTTACTTGAACTAACAACCTACTTATGATTAACCCCCTCGCAAGCATCTGCAACTATGAGAAAAGTATTAAGACAAAGTCTAACCATAGCATTAAACATGTGGATCCAAATCAGCCCCTTACGAAGTAGCGCATAAACTAGGGTTTAAGCTTATGTCACTCTAGCAACCCATCATCTAATAACTACTCCACAATGCCTTCCCTTAGTCCCATGAATGGTGAAGTGTCATGTAGTCGACGTTCACATGACACCACTAAGGGAATCACAACATACATATCATCAAAATATCAAACAATATCAAATTCACATGATTACTCGCAACATGACTTCTCCCGTGACCTCAAGAACAAAGGTAACTACTCACAAATAATAATCATGCTCAAGATCAGAGGAGTATTGAATAGCATAATGGATTTGAACATATAATCTTCCACCAAATAAACCATATAGTAATCAACTACGCAAGGTAATCAACACTACTAGTCACCCACAGGTACCAATCTGAGGTTCCGGTACAAAGATTGAACACAAGAGATGAACTAGGGTTTGAGAGGAGATGGTGTTGTTGAAGATGTTGATGAAGATTGGCCTCCCAGAGATGAGAGGGGTGTTGGTGATGATGATAGCTTCAATTTCCCCCTCCGGGAGGGAAGTTCCCCCGGCGAAATCGCTCCGCCGGAGGGCAAAAGTGCTCCTGCCCAAGTTCCGCCTCGAGGCGGTGGCGCTTCGTCCCGAAAGTCCTCCTCTTATTTTTTTTCTAGGTTTTTTGGGAATTTATACCAGAAGATGGGCACCGGAGGTGGGCCAGGCTGAGCACAACCCATCAGGGCGCGCCCAGGGGGGCTGGCGCGCCCTGGTGGGTTGTGCCCACCTGGGTGGCCCCCTCCGGTAGTTTCCAGCTCCAGTATTTTTTATTAAATGTAAAAATAATCTCCGTACAATTTCAGCTTCATTGGAGTTGTGCAGAATAGGTATCTCTGACGTGCTTTTCTTGGGTCCAGAATTCCAGCTGTCGGTATTCTCCCTCCTTGTGTAAACCTTGCATATTATGGGAGAAAAGGCATTAGAATCACTCCCCAAAGCATTATTATTCAACAAAACAAAGTAAATAACAGTAGGAAATCATGATGCAAAATGGACGTATCAACTCCCCCAAGCTTAGACCTCGCTTGTCCTCAAGCGAAAGCCGATATTGAAAAGCATGTCCACATGGTTTGAGAGAGAGGTGTCGATAAAAACAAAATACTGACATAGAAGCATCATGCTTATTATCATAACAGCAATAAACTCTAACATAGGAACTTATTTCAATACATTTCTATCATATAGCTTCTCATGGACAAGTAACAATTCATCACAACATAGAAGTATGAAGCATAAACTTATTGGGAACCAACAAACTATGTTCTCAGTCAACTCTGCAACTACAATTCATCATATTTTTAGGAAGGGTCTCATGTAGGAGCCTTTTGGCAAGTCCACATACTCAACCATCATTTAGTCTTCTATGATTGCTAACGCTCACGGCATACCCATGAACAAAAAGTTTCAACCGGACACGTAGGAAGATAGGGGCTTATAGTTTTGCCTCCCAACTTACTCACCTCAAGGGTGATGTCAACAATAATAACTCATGCTCACCCATATCCAACTGGATATATGTGCCTAGATCTTTCCTCACCACATGGTGCTTGCAAGAGAAAAAAAAGTAAAAGGGAATAGGGAAGAATACTTTGACTCTTTGCATAAAAGTAAGTGCATAAAAGTAAAAGATAGGCCCTTCGCAGAGGGAAGCAGATGTTGTCATGCGCTTATTGGTTTGTATGCCCAATCCCTTAATGTAAAAGAACGCCACGCTATATTGCCCCCTATGATAGCAACCTTTATTATGAAGTCCGTCGCTTTTATTACTTTGCCATCATAAGTTCGTATAACGCTCAATTTTCTCTTACACTAATTAATCAAAACACTTTTAGAAGCAATTTTTATTGCCTTATTGCACCGATGACAACTTACTTGAAGGATCTTTCTCGATCCATAGGTAGGTATGGTGGACACTCAAGGAAAGAGTTTGGTTTGGGTTTTTGGATGCACAAGTAGTATCTCTACTTAGTGCGGAATTTTTTGCTAGCAAAGATGTTGGGCAAGCACCACATGTTAAAGGATCTATGACAATATAACTTCTATGTGGATATGAACAAACATAAATCATTACGTTGTCTTCCTCGTCCAGCGTCAACAATTTTGACACATAATATTTGATGGGGGCTCACAATCATAAAAGATGTCCAAGATAGTGTATTTGCATGTGAATCTTCTCTTCCCTTATTAATTCTTTCATGAATTGCATCATTAACCAATGCTATGTTTGTCAATCTCCAATAAATTTTACTACTTATACTTTTCCTTATGTGATGTCATTACTCACCATAAGATTAACATATGATTTTTTTCATTTGTTTCTTTCCCTTTATTTGATTGCAACAAGAAAGTAGAGAGGCAAAAACTCAAACTAAACTTTATTATATAACTTTCACTCAATTACATATATAGATAGGCCACGAAACTAACACACGAAAACAGATCATAGTAAACTTTTATTCAACTAAAGCAAAAGGAAACTAAAGATTGAACTAAAATAGGTAAAGGTGAATAAAAGTGGTGGTGATACGATACCGGGACACCTCCCCCAAGCTTGGCTTAAGCCAAGGGGAGTGCCCATACCCGGGTGCTCAAGCCTCCTTTGGTGATGGTGATGAAGAAGGTGGAGGTGATGTGATGTCACACTTTAGCTTCAAAAGATGATCCAGTTTGCGGATGACCCTCCTGAGGTTGTTGATGTGTTCTTGCAGCAAAATATTTTCACGGGTGAGAAACTTATTCTGAACACGAACCGCTTCGAAAGCTTTAAAGGCTTTAATTTCAATAGGGATGAGATGACTGTAATAGGGTTGAATGATATCCTCTTCCTCTTCCTCCTGTGCTGGCATGAATTGATCTCCTTCAGGGAGATGATCCACTATAGCCTCCTTGTCTTTCTCCTCCTTGTTGGCTTCTTCCGGCTCCTCCCTCTTCAACTCTATCTTCATTAGCCAGGCATCCTCTTCCACGTTGTTAGGAGAGGGGGAAGACATGATGGCTGACTTGACAGATCTGATAGGAAAACAGCAAGAGACAAGAACAGAGGATTTTTCTGCGATGCAGTCGTCAAAATAGTCGGGGGTATATATAGAGAATTTTTATTATTGGGAAACAAGTATTTGGAAGGAAAACGGAGTCGGGAAGGCATCCGAGGTGGGCACAAACCACCAGGGCGCACCCAGGGGTGCCTGGCACGCCCTGGTGTATCGTGCTCACCTCAATCACCTTCCGGTTTATTTTTTATTTCCAAAATTCTAAAATATTCAAAAACTGACAAAAAATATTTTTGCGGATTTTTCGGAGTCCGTTTACTTACCGTATCACGTACCTCCTATTTTTAAATAATCTGGAGTGTTCTGGAAGGTTTCTTTTATGTGTTCCTCCGGTGTCATGGTTTGGATAACATTGCTTTCAACGTTAATAGGCATACCTGAGATATAATGCTTAATTCTCTGCCCATTGACTACCTTCGGGTTAGTACCTTCGGCGTTATTAATCTTGATAGCTCCAGAGTGATAAACCTCTTCGATAATATATGGTCCTTCCCATTTTGAGAGAAGCTTTCCTGCAAAAAATCTTAAACAAGAGTTGAACAAAAGAACATAATCTCCTATTTTGAGTTCCTGCTTTTGGATTCTTTTGTCATGCCATCTCTTTACTTTTTCTTTGAATAGCTTGGCATTTTCATAGGCTTGGGTTCTCCATTCATCTAGTGAGCTAATATCAAATAACCTCTTTTCACCGGCAAGTTTGAAATCATAGTTGAGTTCTTTAATTGCCCAAAATGCTTTGTGTTCTAGTTCTAGAGGCAAATGACAAGCTTTCCCATACACCATTTTGTATGGAGACATACCCATAGGATTTTTATAAGCTATTCTATAGGCCCAAAGTGCATCATCTAATTTCTTAGACCAATTCTTACGAGACCTATTGACAGTTTTTTGTAATATTAATTTTATTTCTCTATTGCTAAGTTCAACTTGACCACTAGATTGAGGATCATAAGGTAATGCAATTCTATGGTTAACATCATATTTAGCAAGCATCTTACGGAAGGCACCATGGATAAAATGTGAACCACCATCGGTCATTAAATATCTAGGGACTCCAAACCTCGCGAAGATGACTTCTTTAAGCATTTTAATGGAGGTGTGATGATCAGCACTACTAGTTGGAATACCTTCTACCCACTTAGTGACATAATGAACCGCAACCAAAATATGAGTGTACCCATTAGAGGAAGGAAAAGGCCCCATATAATCAAAACCCCAAACGTCAAATTGTTCAACAACAAGTGAATAATTCATAGGCATTTCCTGATGCTTACCGATATTACCAATTGTTTGACATTCATCACAAGACAAGACAAGACAAACTTACGGGCATCATTGAAGAGAGTAGGCCAATAAAAAACTAGAATGCAATACCTTATGAGCAATTCTATCTCCCGCATGATGTCCTCCATAAGCTTCGGAATGACATTTCCGTAGGATTTGTTCCTGTTCATGCTTAGGTACACAACGTCTAATAATACCATCTACTCCTTCTTTATAAAGATGTGGGTCATCCCAAAAGTAATGTCTTAAGTCATAGAATTTTTTTCTCTTTTGTTGATAAGTAAAGCTAGGTGGTATATATTTAGCGACAATGTAGTTAGCATAATAAGCATACCAAGGTGTGCGTTGTGAGACACTTATTGTAGCTAGCTGTTCGTCAGGGAAACTATCATCAATAGGTAGTGGGTCATCAAGAATATTTTCTAACCTAGACAAATTGTCAGCTACGGGGTTCTCAGCTCCTTTCCTATCAACGATGTGTAAGTCAAATTCTTGGAGTAAGAGAACCCACCTAATGAGTCTAGGTTTAGCATCTTTATTTTCCATCAGGTATTTTATAGCAGCATGATTGGAGTGAACAATGACTTTGGAATCAACAATATAGGATCTAAATTTATCACAAGCAAACACAACTGCTAAAAATTCTTTTTCAATAGTAGCATAGTTTAGTTGGGCACTGTCTAGAGTTTTACTAGCATAATGGATAACATTTAATTTCTTATCAACTCTTTGTCCCAGGACAGCACCAACAGCATAATCACTAGCATCACACATAATTTCAAAAGGCAAGTTCCAATCAGGTGGTTGAACGATAGGTGCAGAGGTTAAGGCTTTCTTGAGTGTTTCAAAGGCTTCCACACAATCATCATCAAAAACAAAAGGAATATCCTTTTGCAAAAGATTAGTAAGAGGCCTAGAAATTTTAGAGAAGTCCTTAATAAACCTCCCATAAAAACCAGCATAACCAAGGAAACTTCGAATACCTTTAATATCTTTAGGACATGGCATTTTCTCAATTGCATCAACTTTAGCTTTATCCACCTCAATACCTCGTTCGGATATTTTATGCCCCAAGACAATGCCTTCATTAACCATAAAGTGGCACTTCTTCCAATTCTAGACAAGATTAGTTTGTTCACATCTCTGCAAAACTTGATCAAGGTTGCTTAAGCAATCATCAAAAGAAGTTCCGTAAACGGAAAAATAATCCATGGAAACCTCCACAATCTTTTCACAGAAATCAGAGAATATAGCAGTCATACATATTTGAAAGGTAGCAGGTGCATTGCATAAACCAAACGGCATACGTCTATAAGCATAGGTTCCGAAAGGGTAAGTAAAGGTAGTTTTCTCTTGATCAGATTGTGACACAGGTATTTGAGAGAAACCAGAATATCCATCTAAGAAGCAAAAGTGTGTGTGCTTAGATAGCCTCTCTAACATTTGATCAATGAACGGTAGAGGGTAATGATCTTTTCTAGTAGCTTTATTTAATTTTCTAAAATCAATTACCATTCTATAGCCAGTAACAATTCTTTGTGGAATGGGTTCATTCTTATCATTAGGAACAACGGTAATACCTCCTTTCTTAGGGACACAATGAACGGGACTTACCCATCTACTATCAGCAATAGGATAGATTATACCTGCTTCCAGAAGCTTTAATATTTCAGCTCTTACCACTTCTTTCATCTTAGGATTTAATCGCCGTTGGTGATCAACAACGGGTTTAGCAGCAGGTTCCATATTGATCTTGTGCTGACATAGACTGGGACTAATGCCCTTAAGATCATCAAGAGTATATCCAATAGCAGCCCGGTGCTTCCTTAGAACTTTCAATAATCTCTCTTCTTCATGTTCTGAAAGGTTAGCACTAATAATAACAGGATATATATTTTTCTCGTCAAGATAAGCATACTTCAAAGTGTCAGGCAATTGCTTTAATTCATATCATTTTCACGGTCAAGCAAATATTGTTCTAATGGATCAGTAGGAGGCATGGCAATAGAAGCAAGACCAATTATTTCATCCTTACTAGATAAATCTTTATCATGAGGTTGTCTACTAAACTTGGAAAAATTAAACTCATGAGACACATTACCAAAACTGACACCAACAGTTTGTTTTTCACAATCTATCTTAGCATTGACGGTGTTCAAGAAAGGTCTACCAAAGATAATGGGACAAAAGTCATCTTGTGGGGAACCAAGGACTAGAAAATCAGTAGGGTATTTTACTTTCCCACACAAGACTTCAACATCTCTAACAATCCCAAGTGGTGTGATAGTATCTCTATTAGCAAGTTTAATAGTGACATCAATGTCTTCTATTTCAGCAGGCGCTATTTCATCCATAATTTCTTGGTATAAGGTAAAAGGGATAGCACTCACACTAGCACCTAAATCACATAAACCATGGTAGCAATGATATCCTATTTTAACTGAGACAACAGGCAAGCCTTCTACGGGTCTATGTTTATCTTTTTCATCAGGTTTGGCAATTCTAGTAGCTTCATCACAAAAGTAGATAACATGCCCATCAATATTTTCTACCAAGAGATCTTTAACCATAGCAACACTAGGCTCCACTTTAATTTGCTCAGGGGGGTTTAGGTGCTCTTATATTACTCTTACGAACCACAGTTGATACCTTAGCATGTTCCTTTATCCTAACAGGGAAAGGTGGTTTTTCAATATAAGCGGTAGGCAAAACTGGATCAACATTGTAAAGATGGTTTCTTCTTTAGCTATGATCGGTTCTTTAATTTCTTCTTTAATAGGGTGATGATATTTAAACCACTTCTCCTTAGGGAGATCAACGTGAGTAGCAAATGCTTCACAGAAAGAGGCTACTATCTCAGAGTCAAGTCCATATTTAGTGCTAAACTTGTGAAAAGTATTGGTATTTATAAAAGATTTAACACAATCAAATTCAAGCTTTATACCTGACTCATTACCTTCGTCGAGTTCCCAATCTTCAGAGTTGCGTTTAATTCTTTCTAAGAGATCCCACTTGAATTCAATGGTCTTCTTCATATAAGAACCAGCACAAGAAGTATCGAGCATGGATTGATCATTATGAGAAAGCCGAGCATAAAAATTCTAAATGATAACTTCCCTCGGAATGTCATGATTGGGGCATGAATATAACTATAACTTAAGCCTCCCCCAATCTAGAGCGATACTTTCTCCTTCACGAGGCCAAAAATTATATGTATAATTCCGATCACGATGAACTAGATGCATGGGATAAAACTTTTGGTGAAATTCCAATTGCAAACGATTCCAGTTCCACGATCCAAGATCATCACATAGCCTATACCATGTCAATGCTTTTCTATCCAAAGATAAAGGGAAAACCTTCTTCTTAAATTCATCTCCGGGTAAACCTGCAAGCTTAAATAATCCACAAATCTCGTTCACATATAAAAGATACATATCAGGATGTTCAATTCCATCTCCTGCATAAGGTTTAGCAAGCAGTTGTTCTAGCATACCCGAAGGAATTTCATAAGTAACATTTTCAGTAGGTGTTGTAGGTTGAGGGGCAACTAGTTGT
Organism: Elymus sibiricus; assembly: GCA_039707655.1. Lineage (NCBI taxonomy): Eukaryota > Viridiplantae > Streptophyta > Magnoliopsida > Poales > Poaceae > Elymus > Elymus sibiricus. The sequence continues at coordinate 209,841,688 of CM077663.1, forward strand.
GGTTCCGGTCGAGGTGAAGATACCCCGAACAAACCCCTCAAAGGATTGTTCTCCATAGTAGCAAGTAGCAATAAATTTCAGCACGTAGTATAAGTTTTTCCTTACCGATTTCCACTTACCAAGAGCGCTTCACTCCCCGTCAACGGTGCCAGAAAAGAGTCTTGACGACCCACAATTATAGGGAATCAGTTGTAGTCCTTTCGATAAGTAAGAGTGACGAACCCAACGAGGAGCAGAAGGAAATGACAAGCGGTTTTCAGCAAGGTAATTTCTGCAAGCACTGAAATCGTAGGTAACAGATAGTTTGATAGCAAGATAATTGGTAGCAAGCAAGTAACAGTAATGGTAAACAAGGTGCATCAAGGTAGCCCAATCCTTTTGAGGCAAAGGGAAGGCCAGAACAATCACTAGTAATAGGCAAAGTGTTCTTGAGGGTACACGAGAATTTCGTCTAGTCACTTTTATCATGTTGGTTTGATTCGTGTTCGCTACTTTGATAATTTGATATGTGGGTGGACCGGTGCTAAGGTGCTGTTATTACTTGAACTAACAACCTACTTATGATTAACCCCCTCGCAAGCATCCGCAACTACGAGAAAAGTATTAAGACAAAGTCTAACCATAGCATTAAACATGTGGATCCAAATCAGCCCCTTACGAAGTAGCGCATAAACTAGGGTTTAAGCTTCTGTCACTCTAGCAACCCATCATCTAATAACTACTCCACAATGCCTTCCCTTAGGCCCATGAATGGTGAAGTGTCATGTAGTCGACGTTCACATGACACCACTAAGGGAATCACAACATACATATCATCAAAATATCTAACACATATCAAATTCACATGATTACTCGCAACATGACTTCTCCCGTGACCTCAAGAACAAAGGTAACTACTCACAAATAATAATCATGCTCAAGATCAGAGGAGTATTGAATAATATAATGGATCTGAACATATAATCTTCCACCAAATAAACCATATAGTAATCAACTATGCAAGGTAATCAACACTACTAGTCACCCACAGGTACCAATCTGAGGTTCCGGTACAAAGATTGAACACAAGAGATGAACCAGGGTTTGAGAGGAGATGGTGTTGTTGAAGATGTTGATGAAGATTGGCCTCCCAAAGATGAGAGGGGTGTTGGTGATGATGATAGCTTCGATTTCCCCCTCTGGGAGGGAAGTTCCCCCGGCAGAATCGCTCCGCCAGAGGGCAAAAGTGCTCCTACCCAAGTTCCGCCTCGAGGCGGCGGCTCTTCGTACCGAAAGTCCTCCTCTTATTTTTTCTAGGTTTTTGGGGAATTTATACCAGAAGATGGGCACCGGAGGTGGGCCAGGCTGAGCACAACCCATCAGGGCGCGCCCAGGGGGCCTGGCGTGCCCTGGTGGGTTGTGCCCACCTGGGTGGCCCCCTCCGGTAGTTTCCAGCTCCAGTATTTTTTATTAAATGTAAAAATAATCTCCGTAAAATTTCAGCTTCATTGGAGTTGTGCAGAATAGGTATCTCTGGCGTGCTTTTCTTGGGTCCAGAATTCCAGCTGCCGGTATTCTCCCTCCTTGTGTAAACCTTGCGTATTATGAGAGAAAAGGCATTAGAATCACTCCCCAAAGCATTATTATTCAACAAAACAAAGTAAATAACAGTAGGAAATCATGATGCAAAATGGACGTATCACTCACTAGGGACACGGTGTTGTTTATGTATCCACACATGTATTTAAGTTTCCGATCAATACAATTCTAGCATGGATAATAAACATTTATCATGAACAAGGAAATATGATAATAACCAATTTATTATTGCCTCTAGGGCATATTTCCAACAATATGCTTTCTAAAATATATGCATTGTTGCCTGTAGCAACGCACGGGCATTCTAATAGTAAGTTTAGTCAAACGATTTGGCATATGTGTACTATGGGCCAGATTTGACAATGAGTTTTTAGGGTCAATGAGCATATTAATTTTTGAAAGGTCATTTACAAAAATAATACCGAGATGATATGATCGGTGCTCGACACCTGGCGGGCTAGTACCAAGCACATGCATGCCTCGTAGTGACTCAACGCATTGAGGGCATCTCCAAAGTTGACCCGCAAATTCTCTCCCGCACCCGTCCATCGATCGGGGGACTAGTCCGCGGACACGGATGCGAGAGTTAGCTATCCAACTCTACCTGCATACCTTTTAATCACCGTTTAACTAAACCAGACGAAATTCATGCAAACAAGGCGGGTTTTCATATAAAGCGAACGAAATTCATTACATTTTGTACATTTTTCATATAAACCGGACGAAATTCATTATAGTTTGGACAATTTTTAACTAAACCTAATCTAAATGATCGCGGCGCCCATTGTCCACTCCAGCCATGAGCCCCGAGAACTGAAGCGCCGGCTCTTTCCTTCACCTTCTCCAGTTTCGCCTCCGCGCTCTCTAGCTCTGGCTTCGAAGTGTTCACCATCATAGCCTGAGCGGCTAATCGGTCGGCGTTGATTAGTCCGCCAAGCTTAACTTCAGCCGGAGGGAAGGAGTTGTGGCCTTCTTGGGACCCGATCTTGCGACCTACCATGTACTACTCTTCCTCGCTGTCGGCGGTGCCCGCGGACATGTCGGTTTCGTGGTCCTAGAGTCTGGGGCGGAGATGGCGATGCCCTCCTCGTCGTCGCTCTTGCCGAACACCTCATCCGATGTCTCGTCCACCTCCCTTTATGCGGGTTCTAACTCCGCCTGACGTTGGCGGTACCGCCAGCGGTCGTGGCGGATCTCGCGGGCGAAGCGGTAGGACTGGAGCAACGCCTTCTGCTCGGGCATGTCCACGTTCAGCACGATGGGGGTTGTGGCAGCGAGCAGCTCCTCCTCGCGCCGGTGCTCGTCAAGGAGATGAAGGTTGTAGGCATGGTCGGCATGCGCCTGCAGGAACTTGGCCTCCCGCTCCTCCCGCGGCATGTCCGTGTAATCGGCGTGAGCATTGTCGATGGTGATGCCGGCATGCATCGGCGAGAAGGTGGCGTCGGGTTGTCCACGGTCGCGTGCTCCATTGGGACGTCGTCGGCCTTCGTCTTCCTGCTGGCCTGCCAGCAGGCAGCAATGGTCGCCATCTCCCTCTTCTGCTCGGACGAAAGGTTGTCCCAGAGGGCTTTGGAGCGCGAGGAGGCCATAGCAGGTGTGGTGCGGTGATCAGAAAGGAACCGGATGACTGCGGCTATGGTCGGGATGGAGTTTATATAGCGGACGGATGGTATGTGCAGCGGTGTGGTTAATGGTGGGCGGCAGACGGACGGACGGGTGGCGGTGGTGTGGTTAATAGGGCGACAAATCAACGGGGTGTCGTTTGAACGTGGAGTAGTCGCCTGAACGGAAAGCGACGCAGGCGGCGCTCTTACGCGCCGCTTCAATCCCGGCAACAGTGAGAGGTCGCGTCCACTTTGACCGGGTATGAATCCGGCACTGATGCACGCTGACCGTTCCGGACATGAAGCGCTCGCGAGCGAAGGAGGGGGTTAAGGGTGGGCCACGATTGCCAGAGGCGGACGTGGCAATGGTCCGAGCTTCCCCCCCCCCTCCTCCCCATACACACACACACTTTGTCTTCGGTTTACGAAAAGGCCACGTCCCCAACCGTTCGACGGACTGATTAGAATCGGCTGGATGACAGCGCAACCAAAATGTATGTAGACGGTTTGAAGATCGGCGAGATGCCATGATATAACACACCAGAAAGGAGTACCACTCCATTGAAAGCAAAAAAGAAACAGCCGAGCATGGTCAAACTAAAGCGCTACTGTTGGAGCAGCTGAACTGTGGGATAAGAAAAGATTGTTGGTGCAGGGACAAAAAAGAGGCTAATGAATAAATCAGGACGAGATCTTTCAAAATAAATAAATCAGGACGAGCCGACCTATCAGTTATTCAGTCGAGCAAGGAAGGCTCTCTGCCTCCCTCTTCGGTGCCGCCAGCTGAATTTTTGTCCAAAAGGACCACATACCGAACCGTATTGTCAAAAAGGACTACCTGCGGTATGTATTGTCAAAAAGGACCCCCAGGTTTGTGGCGGCAGGCGCGCCAGGTGACATGTGTCACCTGCCGCCACGGCGGGCGGCGGCAGCCGGCTGCAACGGATTCCCAGCCTCGAGGCCGTAACGGGAACCGCTGGTGGGGCCGGCCGCCACGGGGCCAGGCGGCCGGGTGCGACCTGCCGCCACCGCAGGAGGCGGCCTGTGGCCGGTTCGCTCGCCCGCCACCGACGCTGCTCCCTCGCTCGCTTTATTCTCTTTCGCTAATTCCCATGCGCCACAGTGTCCTAACTACGCCGATTCCCATGCGCGGTGGGACTGATTCCTGTCTGCAGATTTCCCGCCTAAATTTTCGTCCGTTCGTCCTTAATTTCCCGCCATTACATTTGTCATCTGAGCCTATAAAACGAGGCTGTCTTCGTCCATCGTCCAGCCACCCTTGAAAACACCAGCGCGCTTAGTCTGTCACACTTTGTATAGTTAGTATGAGTTTGCCTTGCTCGGATCAAAGCATTAGGCCTAGGAAAATGAAGAGTGCGAGTTTGCCTGCAGGGGTGGAAGTCTTGCGCTGTTGGTGCGGCGATCTTTGCAAGGTCAAGGAGGTGACGGATTTTTCGGATTGGTTGAGCATGAAGTTTTTCATGTGCGCCAATTATGAGGAAGATCCACCCGTTGCTACTTCACCGTACATCAGGCCTCCGGTATGTTTCAGTCACCAAGAATAAACACGTTGTTGATATTATTGTTGATTTGATATTTATATTTCTATTTTTGTTGTAGTCTCCTCCGCCTCTGTGCATGTACTATCGTTGGATTGACACGAAAAAACCGGACTGGGCGGTGACCGAGATTCGTGAAAGAGGTCGCCGTGCATGGGCAAGTTTGGACGCGGAAGAGCGCCGCGCGAAGGCGGCAGCAGAGGAGAAAGCAGAGCAGGAGAGAGAGTGGCAAGAGTACTGTGTGAAGCAGAGGGCTTTTCTTGATGAGATGAAGAAGAAAAACCGAGAAGAGGGACTTCGACTGGCAGAGGTTCAACGACAGCGACAGGAGGCCCGTGAGGCTAAGAGGCAGATAAAGAAAGAAAGGGCTCGTGCAGCCAAGGCAGCAGAAGAAGCTGGTGATGGAAAAGGAAAATATCCACGTTGGACTCAGTAGATTTATGTTATTGTATTCTAAAATTCGCATTGCAGCAAGTTGTATCTTAATTTGAACATGTTAATTTTCATGTATCTTATTTTATGCATGTTATTTTATGTATCTTATTTTATGCATGTTATTTTCAATGCATCTTAATTTCAACAGTTTAATGTATCTTATTTTATGCATGTTATTTTCAATTTAAAAAGAATGCCTAGAAATAAACCGAGAACTTTTATTTCATCATACTACATAGATGTCTCGTACATACATCTGAAAGTTGGAAACTGACATAGATAGATACAATAGTTCGCACACATAGATAGACGAATCACCCTACGCGACGACGGCCAGCTGGCCTTTCCCGACGACCGGAAGGTGACAAGCGAGTAGGGGGTCGGTGTTCACGAAGACCACGACCGTACTGCCCCTCTTCTTCCTGTGTCTGCGACTCATGCATAGGTGGTGGAGTCTGCAATCCATATTGAGATGATGATTCGAAATTATAGGTGTATGGTTGTGACTGGGAAGGGATATAAGATGGGCCAATAACGTCCGTCTCGAAAAAGTCATTCAATAATCCTGGGACCCTGCATCGAGGATCAAGGGATTCTGTGAGTATGTCTTTGTTTACGCCACGCTGGGTTTCTTCATCTTCCCATGATGTATCATTACTTTCCTGCACAGAAAAACTGTATGTAAATAAAAGTCATGTAAATGTTGTACGCTTGTAATTGCTTATTATGGTTGAACATACCTGAGCAGTGTTGTAGCTTTGTGATCCCTCGCCCTAGTGTGTTGGTTTATGTCAGGAAAACGAGTCTCCTCGGGCATCCTGATCCCTCGCGTGGAGGGATACGGCTGAGATCCGTCGCCTTGGGTGTATGCGCCATATCCTGTGTCCGCATTTTGGTCCACGAAATGAGTCTGCTCGGGCATGGAATCCAAGCCTGCAACATGTACCTGGGATGTATGCCCCTGTAGTGGCAGAGACGAGTCATGTCGTGGAAATGTCGTTGTAGTATTTGGACCCTCTCCCCACCGCCTGGATGACGACGGCGCTGCACTCGTTCTAGCTGACCTCGGTTCCGGCATGTTGTACGCTCCAGTGTCAACATCGTTCCGTCTACCGCATCTCATCGTTTTGGCGACGAATTCACCAAAAAAAATTAAGGCAGACGTTCGACCTGGTGTGTCTCGGGCTTGCATGCCTTCCCTCGCCATCTCCCCTACTTCGTTGCAAATATCAATCTAAAAAAATAGGTTGTTGGTTGCTTGAATTGTTCATGAAATGATGGACTTGAATAGTAAGTTGTTGATGATTACCGTGTAGTCACGATAGTAAGCTGATGATGTGTCTATTCGTCTCTGCAACTGTTCCATATGTGTGGGATGTGTTGGCATCGTAGGTGGTTGATACGTCAGTCGAGTACGCGTGCTCATGCAGTACCACTCGTAATACGCTTGTGTTGTAGTCGCGTCATACGGTCTGCATAATTAAATAATTACATAAATTACCGTAAATAAAATCTACCTATGTTCATGCACTATCATTTCCAGTGCTTCATTATTCCACTGGTTTACCCATTGAATGTTCTCTTCACGGTAATCGACACCAGTTCTGCCACTATTGCTCATCCTGAAATTTACGTAACAAAACGTAAGTTTTATGAATTAAAAAGACATTAACTATTTAGGGAGGTCACATCTTACTTATGAGTATCTTCGTCGATACATCTTGGAACAGGTGGTGGAATATCTTGATGTAGACCGAACTGTCTCATGACACGGTCAGGATTGTACGGTTCAACAAACCACAGATATAGTAAATTGCAACGAGTCATCCAGAAGCCACTATCTCTCACGCATTTCACTGGGATGGGTTGCGAACCGAATACCATGTTAATGTGTAGCTCAGTCCACGGGTTCCATGTGATTAGTGAGTCCTCAAGAAGCTCAAACTGATCATGGTATATGGGGTAACAACTTCTCGCAATTTTTGTAGCCCATTTTTTTCCGACCGAGCGTCCACCGGCTGGACATAGTTACAATGCCCTCACCACAGTCGTATGGGGTTACGGGATTTACTATCTGGGGTCGTCCAATAGGTAGGTATTCCCATGACCACAACTGTAGAAACTCGTACGAGACACAAAGTAATGGAGCTTTAGCTGCGAATGAAGATTTCTGAGTGGCATCACACAACCCTCTATATGTGTGAGAAAGTATAGCAGAACCAAAGATGTATGTTGGATCCGCGGGTAAAGGTTCGTCCACTATCTTTGAGGCAAAGTAGATGAGACCAGGGAGGACTACCTCACCATGAGAATTAGGAAACATCACACCAAATAGCCACAACAAATATGCAAACAAGTGTCTCTTCCTCGTCTCAAGATCAGCGTAGCTAGATAACCTTTCAAAGTTATTAAAAAGCCAGCTGAGTGGGACACCCCGAGGCGGACCAGGACGATTTGATCTTGGCATTGTAAGACCAAGACGGACCGAGACATCTTCTGGCCAAGTTGCAGAAACTAGTGGAGGGACCACTGGCTCACCTCTAATTTGTAAAGTTGTGATCATTGACACATCTTTTAGCGTAGGTGCGAGCTCTCCACAGCGAAAGTGAAAGGTGTGGGTCTTAGGTCTCCATCGGTCAACGAGGGATGTCAAAAGCGATGGGTCAGAAGTGAAAGTGCCTGGACGAGTTGCGAGGTTAGCAAAATGAAGGAGTCCATAAGCCTGAAGGTGTTGATGGAAACAATTGTGTATTGGCCATGTGTTCTTTACGGTTCGAAGCTTGAAGGTCTGAGGAGGATTTTCATGATTCGGGTTTAAGAAAAGGTGGCAACGGTGGTGGGCGTCGTGATGCCCCTGCAAAAGTTGTGGCATTTCGGCCATAACCTGCAATCACGATTACATGAAATTAAATATCCGAAGATTACATCAAGATTAAATGTAATTAAATATCCGAAGATTACATCACGATGAAATGAAATTAAATATCTGAAGATTACATTACATTACATCATGATTAAATGAAATTAAATATCCGAAGATTACATCACGATGAAATGAAATTAAATATCCGAAGATTACATTACATCACGATTAAATGAAACTAAAATACATAGCATGATTAAATATCATGCGGTGTTGTTGGTACAATACGGACATTCCCTACGCAAGTGTCCAGGGCACCTGCAAACACGACATCGCCTTGGTTCTCCCAACTGGCTATGGTCCATGTCATTGCGATGACGCCTAGACTGACGCCGTCCCTTGGTGGTTCTCAGCAACTCGGGATCAGGAACCCATGTGGAACCGTTTGGCCACAATAGCTTGTAGTTCATATCAATGCCCCATGCCCAGAACTCACCGTTCCAAGTGTTTTATAAATTGTGCATGTTAAAGAACGGCGATACGTAAGGTTCGACACTGATTTTTTGATCGGCAGCTGCCCGGAGTACGTGACTGCAAGGGTATCCCAGAAGCTTGGGCTTGTTGCAAGTGCACTCACACGAGGTTGTGCCAAGGGTCACAGCTTGTTTTTTTTATCCTCTGTGGTGACCCTTAACATACTTGGCTCGCACATTGACTTCCCATTTATTCCTAAGTTTATCTACCTTCCTGCAACCATGGCTTTGCGACTTCTTTGCTTTCTCATCAAGATGTCTTTGCATCTTCTCAGACCATGGCTTGTTCAAATCAACCAGTGCCTTGGCGATTGTGACTCTGTCTGCAAAGTATGACACAGTCCGATTCCAAGTTTCATCGATTAGGGTTGTGATAGGTAGGGACCTCACCCCTTTAAGAACACCATTGTACACCTCTGACATGTTGCTTGTCATTATACCGTACCGAGCCCCACTGTCGTGAGACTGCGCCCACTTGTTCAAATCGGGACAATTCTCGCTGATCCACTGGCTCAAATTTATTGCTGTCCGACGACCCCTCCGGTCTTCTCTCTCCGGCAGGGATGCGCGCTCGATCTCACCATTGATACCTGCCCAAATAGCATTCATTTTGGCTTCAGTTTTCTGCATGCACATCCTCTTGAATAGCTTGAACCAATCTTTGTTTTTGAATTTGGAATAAAAATTAGCTGCCAAATGCCGCATGCACCACCTTGTCTCCAGATCGGGCCACCTCCAGTCTGGATCTTCTGAAGCCTTAATTATGTCGAGCGCGCTTAATAGCCCAGTGTTGCGATCAGAGATGATGCAAACCCCTTCGCGATCTTTGACGACCCCCATCTTCAGGCAACTCAGGAACCACAGCCAGCTATGTTTGTTCTCGCTCTCGACTATTGCATACGCAATAGGTAGAAGTTGATTATTTGCATCTGCAGCAATTGCCACCAAGAGTGTGCCCTTGTACTTTCCAGTGAGAAATGTACCATCGATTGATAAAACCGGACGACAATGCTTGAATGCTTGTATAGTCTGGGCGAATGCCCAGAATAAGCGGTCCAGGATTAGCTCGTCCCGGTTCATTGGGTCTGGACGTTGTTTCCGGAAAACTTGAGTCCCCCTGTTAGCAGTTGCTATCTGATGCAGCATTCTGGGGGCAAAAGAATACGCCTCCTCATAGGTTCCATACAACCTCTGGAATATCTTTTCCTTTGCATGCCTTGCCTTGCTGTAGCTGACAGTGAAGCCAATCTGATCAGCTGCAATTTTCTGCAAAGCCCTAATACTAATATTAAGACTTTCATGCATAGTCGTTTGCATGATCTGTGACACAAATTCTGCAGTCATATTGCGGTGGTCTGGAAGAGTGCCGGTTTGCTCACAGCCATGTTCCACTATTTTTGTGACATGCCATGGCTGACATACCCCAGGCTTCCGGCGAGCAATAACTCTTCCGCGGCAACCATCTTCGCGATGGATGCATATGACCTTCAACTCCTTTTTATCATACTGCATCACTCTATGCTGCCGGTGTATGGCAATTGCATAGCTATTCATTGCTTGGTAAGCAGATTTCTTATCTGGGAAAATCTGCCCAACGGCCAGACTTCCCGCTTCCAGGCCAGAAACAGAGTGAAATTCATTGGTGATGCTCATAACCTGTAAAAACTCTGGGTTCATTGGTGGAGCGACCGCCTTCTCAGGAGGAACAACTTCATCATCATCTGATTCCGAAGAGGCAGAAGAATGACCATTATCGTCATCATCTAGCGCCTCCGGCAATCCCTCCACGTGTTCGCTCATGTCAACGACCGCAGACCAGTATCCTGTGTCATACACTTGTTGGCCGCCTGTTGGTTCCGATGGACCGGCGCTGGGGGCTACAGTGATTGCCAACTCGGCCTCACCGCCCCCGCTACTGCACTCGGCGACATCAGTGATAGAAATGAACTCCACATACAACATGGGCTGTCCAAACATGGAGTTATTGGGATTGCTTGCAAACCCCATGTACGACGCCCAGGCTTTTTCACCAGTAACCCGCCGCAGACCCCAACGGGATACTGTCCCATCATTTCCTCCGTCAACCACGAAAGCCTCCATGGTCATTTTTTTCCATCCATCGCTGAACCAAACACCGATCGGATGCACCTTCTAACTGCCGCATACCCTACATTAACCATGTCTCTCACTACAACCGTAGTCATCTCGCACCTAGACACATCCACACCGGAAGGACCGTCGCGTACGATGTCCCCATAGAACACTAACAAATTTTCCATAGTACCTAACGAGCAGCCATATTTACATCGTTAGTCAATTTATATTCTAATAACTTATGGTAATAATCGTTTATTTACATATAATAATCCGACTAATATTCACAACACAACAGTAACATCATTCACAGCAGTACATCAACACAAAAAATAATTGTTCAAAAAATTACACCACAACATTTATACCTCTTGTTCAATAAGGATATCCTTCCGAATAGAAAAATCCGTTAGCGTGAATATATCACCGGTAATATATCAACGGGGTCGACCTATTATCACATGAAAAAAAAATTAGACGCACATTTTTTTTCTGCTGCCAAAAGTTTCAAAATAGCAGTAGCATGCATGTGGTCATCACCTCTAAAGAGAAACCGAAGACCGAAAAACAATTTCATCAATCACGTCGTCTCCTCCTAGTTTGCTACCCAGACGATATTTTCTTTACCTAATTACATACATCATCAAGGATATTAGCATTTATCTTGCATTTCATTTACGGTTTCCTACTCTACCAAATTAGCTAATAAAGTCTACGTATGATTTCCTTACTACAGAACTTATTAAAAAACATGACACATGAAATAACAACACATTTAATCATGCAATGACCAATTATAGTACAATCATTTTCTCAATTAACATTTTAAGAACTTCTTGCATGTCTAACTAAAATGATGCATCTTAAAGGCTTAACGTTGATCGACAATACAGTCAAATATTTGTTATCGAGATTCCGGCTCTAACGCAACCAAAACGTTTAACATAAGTCCTAATTACGACTTACTGAGAAAAATAACAACATCTTGCATGTTAGAAAATAGTACTAATGGACATAGCTAACATTGATCTATAACATCTGTTCTGACAAATATTACTATAAATGCAAATGACGGGCTAAAAAATATCTTATATGAAAATGTTTATAACTTTCAAGAAGCAAACATCACATAGCTAATAACAGGCTAAAATACTAACTAATTTCCAACGTGCATGCACAAAAAAATTCATGTATTGCAAAGATCATACCTTGATCAAATTACTCCACTTAGTACTTCACTTCACACGGCAAATCGTACTCCTGAAGCTCCAAATTACTCCACAAAGTGATGAAATAGTACCTAAAACAACAGATAATACATACTTAAAAACTAATGAAATAAAGTAAAAACATCATGCATGCGAACACAACCAACAAAAATGGACTGCTCTTACCTTGATCTTTCGTTTCTTCAACTACAACATCTTCAAAATCTTACTCTAAACCGTCAGAATAGTGTACTGTGAGGGCGAGAGAGCAGACAGAATAGTGTAGGAAGAGAGCAGGCAGATTAGCGAGAGAGCATGCAGTGTATGTAGGAAGCAGCGGGATCGGATCAAATATAAAAGGAAGGGGACTGTAGTGTCGGCAGAATAGCAATCAACAGCAGCAGCATCGCAAGCAGCAGCGGCAGCATCTTTCAATCAGTCCCACCACGCATGGGAATCGGCGTAGTTAGGACACTGTGGCGCATGGGAATCAGCAAAAGAGAATAAAGCGAGCGAGGGAGCAGCGTCGGTGGCGGGCGAGGGAACCGGCCACAGGCCGCCTCCTGCGGTGGCGGCAGGTCCCACCCGGCCGCCTGGCCCGTGGCGGCCGGCCCCACCAGCGGTTCTCGTTACGGCCTCGAGGCTGGGAATCCGTTGCAGCCGGCTGTCGCCGCCCGCCGTGGCGGCAGGTGACACATGTCACCTGGCGCGCCTGCCGCCACAAACCTGGGGTCCTTTTTGATAATACATATCGCAGGTAGTCCTTTTTGACAATGCGGTCCTTTTGGACAAAAATTCCCGCCAGCTAGCTTGCTTTCCGCAAACGCGTGCGTACGATCGACCACACATGCATGCATGCAACTGGCGAGCCCGATCGACGCAACGCAGCGACCACAGCCACAGCCCACAGGTGTTGCGTGGCTTGCTTGGCTCGAGATTCTTCTACAAGGACCGGCTGCTTTCTGATGACGATACTGTAGATACACGAGGGCCACCGGGCTAACGGCGGGGACAAGTGAATGCAGGCGTAGCCGATCATTGCACGGCTGCCGGTGCCGGGACTTAATTTCCCGGCGCGCGCATTGAGTAGCCGGCCGGCCGGTGAGGACGACGTGCGTCTCATCGCCTCGGATCTCGGCCGGTATATACTTCACAGTACTGTACCCGTCGATCGGGGCTTCGAATGCCATCGCCGGGCGTGATGTGGAGCACTCATTCCTGTACGGGCACTAATAACACGTAGTACTAACCGATGCCTGATGGTCTTGAGTAGCTACTTATTAGTTGACGCAGCTATTTTCAGCTCGAGCTCATATGCCCCCCGATGAACAATAAAATCAAAGAAAATAGTAAAACAAATCAAATGTTCTGAATTTTATTTGGTGCAAACTTTAACAAATGTTCTCAGTTCTTGGAAAATTTCATCCCGAAATAACATTCGTGGAGGTCGTGGTAATAAAACAAAATCGACACTCCAAAAATGCTACTTTCGAAAGCATTTTGGAGTGTTTTTTTTTCCACGACTTTCACGAATGTTATTTCGGGATGAAAATTTACAAGCGTTGTAGCATTTGTCAAAGTTTGCACCCAAAATATCTCAGATTTTTTTTGAATATTTTTTCATTTTTTTTTTCAAATTTACGGTTCATCCTAAGCTCAAATGAGTTCGGGAGTAGAAGGTGACTTTCGCTTACTAGTTCTTCACTATGGCTACAATAATGCATGTGTGAAGGTCTGCCATTTTTTTGGTGATATTCTTTCACTGCCGCCGTACCTCAAACTCTGGTTAGTAACGAAAGGAAGTCTTTTACAGTTTTTTTTTTGCGCAACTAAGGGAGTTTTATTCATGGATCATAGAGTTACAATCGAGTGGCAATATATCCTCATAACATAGAGGACATCTGCTCATCCATACCGCAGTACACGACTCGGTACGGCTATAATTTTCCATACAATCTGCTACCCTATTTTGAGCTCTACTGATTTTCTGAGGAATAAACTCTCTCCCAATCATCGTCGCCTTGATTTCAACTACCAAGTGTCCATAAGTTGAACGAGACCAATTATCACCTACGAGTATTGAGAGAACCTCTGAGGAATCTGCTTGGACCATCACGACGATCCGTATGTTGTGCAGCAAGGGCCAAACCTTGCATAAGCGCATGTATCTCCGCCTCAAGTGCCTCATTGCAGCGAAAAATAACTCGGTATGCAAAAAATATAACCGAGTCGTCCTCCCGATGTAGGATCATACGAACACTTGCGCTACCATCCTGCCCGGAGAAGGAACCATCGACGGACAAAGTTGTCCATCCTGATGGCGGAGGTGGCCAGGGGGCAGGGGGCACCACATGATACACCACCTACCGTGGTGTCTCCTCTTGTAGTAGCATTTTACCCTTTATAATCTCATCCATACTATATTTCCTTGTGAGACCAAGAAATTTATAATAGCTATCTAGAAACTCCTTAGTAATCTCAATCGATGGTACATCCTTGCCATGCACCACATCATTTCTTAATTGCCATATCCTCCAGATGAGAATAATTACCAAGTCCCGTGATTGATCATTGCATTTTGCTAGAACATGTAGAAGCCATTATTTCCCACTATCTACTAGTACCTCGTCAGCAAGTAGAGGCCATAACGAACGCATGGCCTGCCACACACTTTCCGCCTGAGGGCACGTAATAAGCGCATGATATGTACCCTCATTGTCACCGCCGCATACCCGAGAACGACCAAAAGATGAGAGGTGATGATATGCCTTATTTTGTTTAGTCGCTAGTTCACCAAAGGCTGCTTTCCATACCCGAGAACGACCAAAAGATGAGAGGTGATGATACGCACCTTTGCACACCACACATTGTTCTAGAGAGAACGTTCACCCTTTGGGTTTGTACTTGATGCTCCTCCTGCGAATTGTTCATCATGTTCCTTCGCGCCAATTTATAGGCACTTTTCACAGTAAAATTACCAGATTTCTCATGGAACCATGAAGAAAGTCCACACGATTCCGCGGTAATGTCATATCTTCAGAATCTGTTGCATGTCCACGTCCCAAAAGTGATTTATCAACCGCTCAAAATTCCATCCACCATGATCATGCAAGAAGTCTGAGACTCAGTTAAGTCGACAGTTCCTTTTAGGGGTAATCAGGCTTTGGTCATGTCCCCTAGGAATCCAAGGATCCCGTCACGTGCGCACATGAGCCATCGCCTATCCTCCAAATAATTCCTTTTTAGCAATTGTAGTCCATACTCGATACCTTTCCAGACTGTCGACGGATTTTCTGGAAAAACCGTGTCCAATAGATTTCCATTAGGGTAATATTTTGCCCGGAGCAGGCGGGCACACAAACTGTCTGAATTATCGATCAACATCCATGCTTGTTTGGCTAACATGGCCTGGTTAAAATTAATCTTTTTCCCCACAGAAAAACATGGCCTGGTTAAACACACGCGTATCTCTAAACCCCATGCCTCCCTTGGATTTTGGAAGACGCATTTTATCCCAACTGAGCCAGGCCATCTTCCTCTTCCCTTTATCAATTCCCCACCAATACTGCCTCATCATGCGTGTCAGATCATCACACACTGAAGCAGGAAGTCTTTTACAGTTGACTGAAAGAACTTAAGAGTGTGAATAAAATGTTCCTATTGATCATCTCTTTCTCCACAGAGGCTTAGTACATCCCCGATACATGGCATGCACGCACAAAATGTTAAACGAAAAGTGTAAAGCTCCAAAAAGAGCTAATTACCCCTTCTTTTTTTCTTGATTGCATGCATCGGCAAGTTAAATAAACCATTATGATTCATTGTTTGCCCAGTGGGTGGCAAACAATATGAATCATATATTTTATTTTATTTTGCGGGGAAATATGAATTGCTACATGCTTTATAGCAGTGTTTCAAAAATCTTACATTTGCACCATTCGTACAAAAAATCATTACAACAAACTCTAAACAATTTATTATGTGGTTGAACGGGTGGATGGCTAGTACTCATAAGTAAAAATGGCATTGAAAGAAAAGAAAGACGGAGACATATATTTTAAGAAGAAGAAAAAGAAAAGATTAAAAATATGTATAATTTTAAATAAACATTTCACACCCACAAGGCCAAGCCCACAACTAATCCGTCCAAGAGCCCGATATTCAACCGCGCAAAGCTATATCTCGCTTATAGCGAGTGTTCCTTCGGTCTCACTTGAAGTGTCTACAATTGTGGGTTGGCCCATTCGCACATACTTGAGTTGAAATGAACATTTCACACCCACAAGGCTAAGCCCACAACTAGCCAGACTGAATTCAACTGGTCCGTCCAAGAACTCGGTCCAGGATATTCAACCACACAAAGGTAATATCTTGCTTGTAGCGAGTGTTCCTCGGTGTCGTCTAAAGCGTCTACAATTATGGACCGACCCATTCGCGCATACTTAAAGGAAATATATTAAAGAAAAAGAAGCACGCGGGAGTCGATCTAGGGGTCTGCTGGTTGTAGCGCATCGCTACTAGCCACTCGGCCACCGTATGGTTCATGTTAAATTAGCAGCCAGTGACCTTGCTAAAGAAAAAGACCCGGTTTTTCACTGTTTTTCCTTGGGGTGGGGGGCTTGTTTTTCATTGGTTTCTCTTCGTTTCTTACTCTGTTTTTACTGTTTTTCTATTCATTTTTTTGGTTTTGTTTGTTTCTTTTTCATTTTTTACTAGTTTTTTTCTTTACTTTCTTTTTTGTCATCTTTCTTCGGGTTCCTTTTTCTTGTTTTCATTGGTTTATATTTTCTTTTCTCTCGGGTTTCCATTGTTTTTCTATACACATTTTTGGTCTAATACAAATCAACCAGGCCATAAGACGGGCCTAATTACTATATGAAGACATGGCCCAAAAGACATCTTGTTCCGCGAGCCACGCGCAAAACCTTTCCTCCTTAAATAAATCTATATATCTATACCTATTAATAAAGGAGCTATTATTTATGTCCATCTGTCATTAAAAATATTACTAAAGTTGATACAAATTATCCACTATGCCACACATAAATGGATAAACCGTTCGATTCGCTACATGGACCTTTTTGTTTGATTTATATAAACTGCAGCCCGCTAATTAAACACAACCACCAAGCTAGCCCAGTGGTCAAAAGCCATACTCCACTAGCCAGGAGATCTGCGTTTGACCCCAGATTGGCCCCTTTTTCTTTTTCACTTCTCTTTTTCTTTGTAAATTTAAATGCTTTTTAAATTATTCATATCTT
Source organism: Elymus sibiricus (assembly GCA_039707655.1). Classification (NCBI taxonomy): domain Eukaryota; kingdom Viridiplantae; phylum Streptophyta; class Magnoliopsida; order Poales; family Poaceae; genus Elymus; species Elymus sibiricus. Next base: position 209,858,823 of record CM077663.1, read on the forward strand.
TTAAACCCTAACTTTAAATCTGACATGTTATATATGAAAATCGTTCGGAAAAATGTGTAAATTTTAAAATACGTTATTATCTTGCATGTTACTCATTTCTAGAATAAATTTTATGGTGCAACCTTAATTAATACCTTCTCTATATTGGTTAATTTGGAAATGTCTTACATATATGTTTCCTATCCCATTTAACTTGAGTAGATATGATAGTGTAATGCTCTTATAAAAGTTATTATTGGCACTATAGAAGATGTTGATTCTTACTAGCTACCATATGCTAAAGGTTACAAATTACAATAGGTACATAGTCATTCTATTTTCCATTGCGCATAATAACCAACCAATATACGATGATGTACACTAAATTGTTGATACTAGCTTTATGTAAACAAGTGTTTAATGTTGATCTCCATATTTTTTGAAATTGTGCCCATAAAGATTTTTGAAAACACCCTGAATATACTTCAATATTTTTTGAATTAACAAGGTGGGTTATGCATTATATGTTCTCAATAGCTTGATTTGAACATAGTAGTTTTGCTAACCCGTTGCAATGCACAGGCCTTTTTTCTAGTTAGTACTCCCTCCATTCCTTTATGTAAGGTGTATTATCTTCAGCACGTTAACCAAGACACATAATTATAGATAATTTTGGACGGAATTAACCTTGGCTAAATCATTGATCAGCGACAAGTAAATCATTTATGTTAGGAAAGGAAGAGATATACGCAATCGAGAGAGAGATGTTATCCCTTTTTTTCTCTACTAACAGAGATATATGCAATCGGGGAAGAGATACTTTCTTTTTTTGAAAGGCTAAAAACAAAATTACAAGAAGTTAGAAGAAATACATCTTACATTGTAAAATTTTATAAAAATATACATCTTATACTCCCTCTATTTCAAATTAAATGATTCAACTTTGTACTAATACTAAGTTAGTATTATAAAGTTGAGTCACGGAGGGAGTACTCCCTCCGGTCCTTTTACTCCGCGTATTAGATTTGTGTCAAGTCAAACTTTACGAAGTTTGACCAAATTTATATTAAAAAATATCAACATCTAAAATACCAAATATATATATTATGAAACTACATTTCATAATGAATCTAACAATATTAATTTGACATTATAAATGTTGATATTATTTTTATAAATTTGATCAAAGTAGAGATATTTTGACTTCGGTAAAAACTTATAGGCAACATATCCTATGCATCCGGGGGGGGGTTCGTGTATCCGTGTGTCCATCTGTCCCAGGCCTTCCGATTCAAATCCCACGTCCAACATGAAAAGCGTGCCCAATTTGCAAAGACACGCCCGCCTAGGCACCTAAGATAAAGCATCTTTGCACCAAACCCCTTTTAATTAATAGACAGCGGGCGGTGACGAATTAGATCTAGGTTAGAACATGGGTCTGATTAGCTCTAGGTAGAATCGTGAGTTTGCATGCATGGCAGGAATCCTTCCGAAGTTGTTGCCGCCGGGCCGCCGCGTTATGTGGCCAGCCGCTGGCCGCTGCGTTGTATGCCCGTCCGCCGGGGCGCCGTGATTGTATGGCCGTCTAGTCGCCGCGTTGTATGGTCGTCTAGTGGCTGCGGTGTTGTGTGGATGGCCGCTGGCCGCCGGCCGCCGCGTTCTGTTTTGTGCGGTCGTCGTCGATGCCCAGCCCGGTGCCGTGTGTGGTCGTCGCATGTGACATTGACATGAAGAATCCATTGGTTTGAGATCTATACGATGAAGAAATTATTGGGCGTTACTGCAAAGAAACGACGACTTGCGTGCCTCAGCGGGCGTGTAAATGCAAATTAGTCTTGCGTTTGATGGTGCGCGTGGGATTTGAATCGGTGGGTTGAGAACAGGCGGATGCATAGGATACACGAGCCCCCTGGGTGCATAGGATATGTTGCCAAACTTATATGGAGACTATGAGTAGAAGCGGAGGGAGTAAAAGAGAAAAGTTTCCCCGTCGTTTCGCGGCCAATTATAGCCACACTCACCCACCACGAGTGTACAGTCAGAGATCCACTGCCGTGCCTCACCTTCTCACCCCCACGATTTCGTCGAGCACCTCCAGGGCAGAACAGGCAACCGGCGGACAGACAAATCATGGAGGAGAGCAGCACGAGCGCGGCGGCCGTAGTTCCTCGGCTGTTGGCGGCGAAGGCGGAGTCCGGGAAAAGCTTCTCGGACATCGCGGCCGAGACGGGGCTCACCAACGTCTACGTCGCGCAGCTGCTGCGCCGCCAGGCGCAGCTCAAGCCCGACATGGCGCCCAAGCTCCGGGCAGCCGTCCCGGCGCTCACCGACGAGCTCCTGGAGCTCATGATGCGGCCGCCTTTCCGGTCCTACCACCCGGACATCGTCCACGAGCCCGCCATATACAGGTGCCTGTGCCTACCTCGTGCCGACCGCCCACTCTTATCCCAAAGGCCAAAGCCCTCGTAGTTGTCTCCGATTTCCATCTCGAACTCGGTATAGGGGGCGTGGGATTACTGCCAGCTACTTCAAACACTAACTATAGCGCATGATGTTGTAAAACAAAGTGATAGTTTACGTTGTCAGTGGAAAATGGAAGATTAATTACTCCTGTGCTGAACGAAGACATGACGAGGGAGGGAAAGTTGCTAAAATTCCACAACGTTTACTAAATAAGTTACTAACTTTGTTATATTTTAATGCACACAGGTTGAATGAAGCTGTTATGCATTTTGGAGAGAGCATCAAGGAAATCATCAATGAGGATTTTGGTGATGGAATGTAAGAGACCGACCTATACTTAGTTGCATCACTTCCTGATTGCTGCACATAGGAAAAGTTTACTGATAAAGTTATAATTATATTTTGTTGAATTTGAGCTGTGCTTATTGGACCCATGCACACTTTTGTTGCATTATTTTATTTTATTTCCTATCTATAAACTTGACATTTTTTAATACAGGAGGGATTTGTGCTGTGTTCTCCTGTAACTTAGAACATCCGTTAGAACTTGAGATGATTTAGATTCTGTCATTTGTGTGTGTGAAAAAACAGTTGTATTCCAAGTTGTCTCAAATGTGTGCATCTCTCAATTCCAAGGATGCTGTTTTTCACAGGATATCTTTGTTCCGTGGTCTATGAGTGATGCTATGCTATGCATACGACACTGCACATCCGATTTGTGTACGATATTGAAGATCAAACCATCCATTGTCCATTGATATGACAAAGTGCAGCACAGCCAGTGGATTTACCATCGTATCTAAATCGGACACTCAAGTATCGGATGTGCAGTACTTTCGATGATCTATAATACTCCAAATAGTATTATGGAGATTGCAAAATTGATCTGCCTGTCTTATTACTTTCAATAAACGTGCCATGTCTTAATCCTTTTTTTAAAATCCTTTCAATTGCAGCATGTCGGCTATAGACTTCTACTGTTCAGTTGACAAGATTAAAGGGGCTGATGGAAAAGAACGTGTGGTGGTCACGTTTGATGGGAAGTATCTGCCTTACACCGAGCAGGTTTGTTATTTTTTGGAGGTTTCATTTGTTCCTGATAGGCCAATGTGGTGCTACTCCCTCCGTCCCATAATATAAGAGTGTTTTCTACACTAGTGTAGTATCAAAAACGCTCTTATATTATGGGACAGAGGGAGTAGTTTGTATTCATGGGTATATTGAAGCAACTGCCTTCTGTACGGCAAATTTTGGAACATAATGCTGTGTTTACCTGCTTTAAGTGATGCTTGTTCCTGCCAAAAGTGATTCATTAATTAAATATGACTACCAATGGATATTAGTAGATAGTTATTGAGTGCTGAGGCAGTTAAAACTAATTATGATAATCGTTCTAGGTTTTAAATCATGGTTTATCACACTACTGGCTCTTTTGAATTTGGCAAGCAGTTCTAAGCATACAATTTTGTTTTTCACCTATGCAGAGATCTGAACATATGATGTCAAGATTGACCCGCAATGCATCTTGAGATGGCTGGTTCTGCGAAGAGGATGTATGTTCATGGGGTCACATATTGTTGTATTGCCTGATTCTACTTTGGACTTGGAAAAAAAATGAATAATGGCTTTTCTGGCATAATGACCGACAAATAAACAAACCGTCTACATGTACACAGAATAATTTGTTAAAGATATGGTTTGTATCATCATTCTTCGTTCTGCCGGGTGAATTGTATTTTTCATGAATTGTTCAGCCTGCTGTTTGATGTGCTGAAATAAAAATGTTTTTTTTCTATGAAATGTGATTTGGTGGAATATTCATCGTGTGCCCTTTGACTCCCTCCTGCAACTGAATCACAAGTAAGCTACATGAAAATATTAGCTGTGTTTGGACCATATGCCGTTGAGATGAATCACAAGTAAGTCGTGGCTTTCGGAATTGGTTTGGGGAGGTAGAAGATGATATTTGATTGTTGAGAACAAAATTTTGGAATTGGCTGCTGTTACAAACTGTACTGACCTATCCTTTTTATTTCAAAGAAGGATTGGAATGTACCTAGGGGTTCGTCTCTTTATAGTTAACAATAAATTTGCAAGGCTGCACTTGAGTACCAAAGCTGCCGATAGGTAAGTAAAAGCGAGGTCACTAATATTACATGAAGATGTGTAACTTGTCCCTAATATTTTCATGAAGAAGACCTGTTGGTATTTTCTTTTTGAAAAACACAAACTTTATTCATTAGAAATAATGGTTACATCGTTTATAAGGATGAGTACAATTTTATTCAGGGCTACTCAAACCAATCAAAAGACAAAGAAAATCTGGCCAATCAAGGTTCATGAGCAACCTTATTGGTTTCTCTACTACAAAGTTCAAAACCAGAGATAGAAAAATCACAAGCACTATGATAATAATCGTCGAAAATTGTTGGCGTCGTACCGCAGAACGTCCTCCATTCTTCATGGTGTTAGTAAGCCCCAAATAACGAGTTGGTTGCATCTCACCCTTTGCGCAAGGGAAATACCGAAATTGAGGGTCGAAGTTTCAGCTGTCAAGACGTCCACACACCATTCAATTTTTCGATTCCCCCTAGCAATGAAATTTTCTTTATCATCCCTCGAGACCGCTCCAACATACCCTAAGAAAGTCTTGATCAAAAGAAATGTTAACATTAAGTTTAACGAAACCACAGGGGATGGATCTATCCCCCAATTTTCATGGTAGCATTTGGAGAGGAAAGAACAACATAGTTTGTCGTTAGAACACGAATCCCCATAGTAATATAATAAGCATCTTGAACTATTTCTTCTTGAACCGGTCTACGCCTTACCCATCATAAAAATCAGGAGGTAATGGCAATCATCTCATGAGCATTCTGAAGAACGATAATAGACAAATCCTGGTCTGGCAAAAGAAGTAAGAACTCCAGCAGCACCTCACCAGCGTGATCAACTTCTTAGTTTTTTTTAATAATTTTGTCCATCCCCAGTTTTCTCCAAAGATCTTTTGCTTTATTGCTAAGGAACAACAAGTGATTTGTATCTTTTGGACCAACAGAACAAGAAGGACACTGGGGCAAGATTTGTAAAGTGTAACAAGGCACGGGAGGGTGCCATGCAACATACGTCAAATAAAAAAATTAACCTTTATCGGCCACGATACCTTCCAAATCTTACACCAAACAGGATTAATTGTAGTTTGTTCCATTTCATTAGTACATCGCAGTTTTTTCCCATTGTTAATGATCTCATTCCAGGCAATAAGTTGACCGAACTGTAAACACCCAATTCTTCGTGTAACTCCAAGTGAAAAGTCTGACATGTCGTGTTGAGGACAAAGGATAGCAAGGACCCGTTGTGCATCAATTGGACACAACGTTTGTTCGACCAGGTCTTCATCCAATTATTACAAATATGGTCAATAAAATCTGCCACCTTAGATAATAGATGGTCCCCTTTAGGGGTGATAATTTTTCTATCAGCACAATTTGAAATTCAAGTGTCATCCTAAATATAAATATTCTGACCATTCCCAACTCGTCATATATAACCATGTTTAAGAGTATTAACACCTGTCATAATACTTTGTCAAGTAAACGAAGATCTTTTTTCCCCTTTGAATTTAGTAAATCATCATCAAGAAAATACTTAGATCTCAAAATAGTGGAACATAAAGAGTCGGGGTTCTCAAAAAGACGTCAAGCCAGCTTTGTCAACATCGCCACATTGAAACAGTGAATCATGAAAATCCATCCCTCGTTGATTCTCATGAAAATCCATCCCTCCCTGATTCTTTGAGACACCTATTTTGCACCAAACCATCCAATGCGTCCTCATCTAGTTGTCCTCGTCTCCCCATCAAAAATGCAATATCGCGTCAATAATTCCTTTATAAATCCTTTTAGGAATTTAAAGACCGACATTGCATCACGTGGAAATTTATTTCCCAATTCCACATTACAAACTCCACAATCAAGTCTTTTCCTAATATTACCTCTTCTCCAAGTAAAAGGATCGCCAACGAAACCCAAATCTTCTAAACCACACTCCGAGACAATCACAAAAATAGATTATGGACATGAAAATTTCTGTACAAACAACCCATCTTTGTAATCTTTCACAAAAAAAACTTTCATTTGACCATTCCACATAACAGACTGCCCAAACAAGGGCACTTCTATCCAACTATAAAAGACGGACATGTCTAATTGCACATTTCGACGGTAGAAGGTGACGAGTTTAGAGTTGGTGTTAGATGAAGTCAAGTTTTTCTGTGTCAAAATTTAAAACAGTGTGAGATAAGGATTTTTCTCAAAAATAAATGGTTTTGAGAGAAAATTTAAAACCAGTTTTGGAGTTCAGGGTTGTAGATTAAATTAAAGTAGAAGTTCAGGATTGAAATACGTACTTCTCTCAAAAAATAATAGAAAAATTAACAGACTAACGATAGAATGTAAAAAAAAGATTATTATGTAAATTATCTACCGTTTAGTAAAGGCAAAAAAAAATCTTCTATGAGATCATTCGTGTAACAAACATATTAGAATGTGTCAAGAGTGTCAAATAGGCTAGGCAGAAGGTACTAAAGAATACAAATATTACAAAGTCTTGGGACGGGTTTAATTAAGTAGGGGAATTGCCTTCTGCAACGTGTATATGTAGCATCTAGTGGTATATGTTTTGACTGTGCAACAGTTCTATGGCCGCAGCCACAACCCCTTTCCCTTCGGAGAAGATGTCAAGTGCAGGTTCCTCAATTTTTCTCTGAAGGAGTTTGTCCAATTCACCTCTTAATCTCTGTCAAGTAAAAAAAACATCTCTCAATACAGGAAAAAATGGATATAATGCAACAATATTATTTACATAAATATCCGGTATTTGTCCATCGATAGCCAAAGCAAACCAGAGCATTAATCGGGTAAACTGAAAATTTTAGCTGAAAAATAAGCTATTTTATTCACTGAAATGAACTTGATTGCAGTACAGCAGTAAAACCAGATATCAGTCATTCCAACTACTACTATGATAACCACATCCAAGCTTACTTACTGTTATACGAAATCAGCTCTTAAAACAAGGAATCTAGATCAAGCAGCAAGTACAAACACAAAACTACCATTTAAAGAAGCACCGGCACCTAAAGTTTCATGTCACCTCTTTGTTGCTGAACGAACACTCAAATTTACTTTACACTATTTATAGGAGAGAAAAGGTTTAAGAAGCAAGTTATTGTTGAGAAGTTGATCATACCTGAATCAACTCTATGATACGCTTTGGTGCAGAGAAGTGAAGATACCCCCCAAGCATCTCGATGCCTTCTCCGGTGTTACTTGGACTTAAGGAACCACCAAAAAGTAGAAGAGCATAATCTGATATGTTTGTGGAGTCCCTCACATAAATGCTAGCAGTTTTCACCTTCTCGCTGTAAACCAGATAAGGCAATGGGAATTGCTGCACTCCTGCATTGACTGATGATGGGTGAATGTCCACCTTTCCAACATCTTTGGTGTAGAATGCTGTCCTCTTGCCCCGTCTTTTGCACTGTATGACATTTGGGTAAAGCCCAGCACATAAAACAGCAGAAACCATCTCCAGATCCTTGCCATAATGGTTATATGCCTGAAATTTTAGCACGGAAGTAATCGTAATGGAAACTGAAGCTCTTCAGTTGAAAGGTAGAAAAAATGGTGACTGGAATTACTTATGGAATGCAAGAGAGATCTGGGGTTACAAACCTTCACTCCTCTTGTCTTGCTAACAAACCCAATATCAGAAAGTAGATCAAAAAATTGATTTCGCATGTCATCCATCATCTTCAAGGTCATAGGAGACAGAAAATTTTCCCAACAGAAAGAACGCTCCCTTCCACTGCGTTTTGCTTCCTTCCATGCTTCAAATGCCTTAAGAAGGGCAATGTGATCACTGGCAAAAGAGGTCATAGGAACTATCAGTGTGCCTTAAACAACTTCAGAGTAAAACTTTTTGCAGGCAATGCTATCATTGGCAAGTGATACTATGCACTCCCTATCCTGGTTCTATCATTCCATATCCTGTGGCTCCTCTTGGGTCAAGCTTTCTAGCATGTAGCAACCAGTAACTAATACTCACCCTGTTTCACTATATGTCCTGGACTAGGCCATTTTTCAACATACATGTCCGTTGAGAAAATCAAGAGTGTAGTTATTGCATTTTTTGCATCGGTACCCCTATTTAATTGCTTTACAAACTGCTTATTTAAGGTTATCATCTATTAAAATCTCCTTAGATTTAGTGGTTCCTTGGTTTGTGCGCATGGTAGGCTGGGGACAGATATAGTGAAACAGAGGGAATGCTACATAGGCACCATAAATGAAGCAGCACTTGATGGTACTGAAGATATATTTTCTTTTAACAGGCAAAACAACATCAAACTAAACCATAATTTCTGTAATCTTGGTTGTCAGAAACACTTCTACATGCTTCCTCACGAAATATCAATATGATATAAGCTTATAACAATTACCTGCAGGAGTCACCAGCAAATGATCTTTTGACAGCATCTGCTTCTTCCTTTCTATCTATTGGGAGCACAAATGGATTACGATAAGCGAGAGCAGCAGCAATTCTTAATGCAGGATCCAGGCACTGGAAGACGGATCCAATGAGCAGCATCTTTCCAATGTTTGGATCCAGTGGAAGTGTACATAGATGCCGTCCTGCATAAATCAAAGTTGGGCAAAAGTAAATAAAAACACTTACAATAAAACTTAAAAGGTGGTACAATTGAAGGGTGGCAGTAAAACTTTGTACCTAAATAAGTGAGCTCCTCCAAATCATCCAGCGCTCCAATGGTTTTCAGAAGCTCAATTGCATTCTTAACAGAAAACGGATCTGGGGGTTGCAGTGACTTGGCTAAGAAAGAAGCTACTGCTCCAAGCTGTAAGCTTTTGATAGTAAGGCACAGTTCTTGCAGAGGAGTCCTAAGAATTTCAGGCAGCTGGAACTGAGGCATGGCATCATGAATGACTTTCGGGTACAACCTATAGCAAACACCTGGCTGAACACGGCCTGCACGGCCTCGCCTCTGTAAATTAGGAAAGTCATCAACGATAACTGTTATTGGATATTCAGTTTTGCCAGAAAAGTGGGCAACATGGTCCATGGTAACGTACTTGATGAGCAGAGGCTTTTGATATCCATGATGGTAGAAGGCACGCTAGCTTATTCAAGGCATCATAACTTGTCTCCTTCGCCTTACCACAATCAATTACATACACAACATCATCTATTGTAATACTGCTTTCTGCAATATTTGTCGCCAGAACAATTTTTCTGCAAATTACATATGTAGTAGATATAAACAGTTAAAGTTGTTCAGATTGTTCAAATAAAATGGCGTTAACCATTAGGATTTAGGACAACATGCTCAAATGAACTTAGAACTTGTTTCACAAGTACATAACAAAGAACAAATTGCATTAATTAATAAATAAAATAAAATAGTAATTTAACAGCACACAATAATAATAATAAAACCTACATCAAATGTGAGGGCAAGAGAGAAAATAGCTTAAGTGGCACCAGATAGTTTAAAAGGAAACTGAGAGGGAAAATGTAGAAGTTGCTATGGCATATCTAAAATCATCACCAAAATTTTGTACTTTCAGTAGTTCCTTCCCGGCCATAATTTTACCAACGTGCTTGCTAACACATACTTTTAACATTAAATACACTGCCACTGATAACGAGAAGGGCAAGAAACCGAGCATGTTTCCGTAACTTATAATAGTGGAGGTGTGACACTGAGAAAGTGAGAAGGTATGCAAGTAGGAAGACAGAAGTATGTCTGTAACACATTATCCATATGTAAAAGCAAAATCATATCCATAGCAGATAATCCAGATCAAATGTTTCTATATAATACGCCTAGGTGACTAATTACCTCATATTAGCTGGTGCTCTGTCAAAAATTTCACGCTGATTAACAGTTGGCATAGAGCCATGCAGTGGGAGAACTAGGAATTTATTGGAATTGCCAAGCAGATTATTCCCTTTAATCTTGTCCAAAAGTTTTGAAATTTCGTCCCAACCAGTAAGGAATACAAGGATTGCACCTTCTCCTTCATGACGACAGATATACTCAATCGTACCTTCCACCTAAAAATGTCAACATAAAGTAATAAATATTAGCAGAGATAGGTTGCTACATGGTATTACGATGTCATGAAATGCAGGTTACTTTTCAGAGAGATATCAAGTGCATCACACAGCTAGGCGACATCATATATCACTTTTGGTTTGTGGTGCCAAATTCACATGGAAAAAAACTGGGAGAAATTGTTTAGATGCATTTCTCGATTTATTATAAGTCCATAACTATGCATAATATTAAGTTCCCATTCAATCTATGTTGATAGTCACAAAAGGAACGAGTAAATGTTACAATGCACAACAAGCTTCTTGTTTTGGTCTCTTCTAATTTATTTCGAGTGAACTTAAAGTTACAAAGGGTGAACAAAATTCTTATAGTACTTCTGGGTTCTGACTAGTTTCCACCATGTTTGCAGACAGAGAAGTTCCAGTATTTGCATCATACATATCAGCACATAACTGCCCTTATTTGCGTCTAACAGTCGATATTATATTATTCCATGTGTTTCCTTATGCCCTTTCCCTTCTTGATCGATTTCGGAAGTTGATCCAATACATCTGTTAATACAAGAATAAGCCCTTCCGATTCCTATACCAAAGAAGCTGATCCAAGACCATTAGATCTGCTAATACCTAATGGAATAATTAACAACGGGCAATTAGCTGGTCATTTTTAGCAACAGCGCTGATTACACACATGGAACTGGATCTCCTCCACTAACTATCCCAATATCCAAGGACTTCAAGGTTCCATCTACTAGTGCAATCAAACAAATGCACATGAAAATAACCAGTTCAGATCTCGGAATACATACAAGGCTCAAATCCAGTTCAGTGACAGACCAAGCTTCAATGGACTGCCTTGTTGTAATGCTGTAGTTTCCGTATTCCTTATTAATGTCGACATCCTGGAAAAAAAAAGTGAGCAAGCAAAACTATTGACCCTCCTAGTTTTAAAGGATAGGGAATCAAGCATGTCTGACTTTTTGCAATATGTTTTCCACACTTCAGTTTAGTGTTAAGAAATTAGTTATCTGCATTAGCAACAGTAGAGCTAAATCATCTAAATATTGGCCATCTCAGAACTTTTGATCCCCTGACATCAACACTGAATTACGAAACTACAATGGGCAAGATTGGAAAAGTAACTCAAGTTTACCTCGAAAACATCAGCCAATGGATCATTCTTAACTGAAGCAAATCTCTTTTTTCTTGAATTTCCTTGAAAATTATCACGTTCAGACTTGATTTTGTATTGGGTCTTTTCCAAAATATCTTCCAGAAATAACTCGGCAACAGGAAAAGTGAAACCCTGCTCACAACACCTCGATGTGAGTATGATGCACAAAAATCACTTCAACAGGTACTGTTTACGAAAGGTTACAGTACCGGAATATGCATAATTGGGGCATCTCCAAAGTATTTGGAAAATAGTTCAGCATTTATTGTTGCACTCATCAATACAAGGCGAAGGTCAGGACGCCTTGGCAGAAGGTCACGTAAAATGATGATGAGAAAATCTTCATTCATGCCACGTTCATGAATTTCGTCAACTAGTAAATGACTTACACCAACTAAGTCTGGCTCCTGAACCTGCGACATATAGTGTTTGCATTGAATGTAAGTGCAATAACACCAAAATGACTGAACATTTGGAAATTAGAGAGCAATTCAATTTGATTTGCCAAATCTCAAGATGCACTAAAGTCTATAGCAAATGAAGACCCCTGCAGCAATAACTCCACCTTTTCAATGCAATGAAACGCAAAGGCCCTTTGCGTTTTCTCGAAAATACTTTGCATAATTAAGGTCACACGTGTACATGTTAACAGTAGCTACAGCTGTGATATGATTGGATCATTGGAGTGCTAGAAATCACACAGTATTTGACTAGTTTTGGATACATCTTCTTAAAGGAACCAGGATCATGTGCATGGGTGATGAAATAATATGCACAACAAAACCTCAATTCTTTCACATCTCAAAAGAAAAAACTATTGTGTTCTGCTTGTGTCAAAATCGAGAAGTGTCCATTGCCAGTGTAATCTACTTTAGTCAAGAAGTATTCACTTTCCAATACTCAGTTTCACAATATCTTTCATCACACCACCACCCACCGTGCACCCAGATCAAGGAAAAACTAAATCCAAGATAAAGTTAATAAAAAATGGCATACACTAGAATCAGAATGTCGTGCTACAACCACTAAACATCCTTCAAAGCATTAAAGTAAGGATAGATAGTAGAGACCATGAATTACACTATTAGTTTCCCCAATGGGCAGATATTATGAAACAGAGACTCGCCAGCGTAGTTTAAAAAATCGGACCGCTGAAGCTACCGGTTCGCAGGTCTAACCACCGGCACAGCCAGTTTGATAAAGGCAAAAGGAAATATTATAGCTCATTGATTTTCAAGTTTATAGAAAATTTGACCCTGTGAGCTACTCTTACTCTGTTCTTGGCCTCGGGGAAGTCTCCGTTTCTATTGAGGGGATCAAGAGCGCGGTTCTTGCAATATTTGCACTTCTGCCCCTATTTAATTGCTTCCAGAATTGCTGATTGGTTGTAGTGTGTTAGTTAAATCTTGTATTAAGTCTTCCAGATTTAGAGCATCCTTGGGATGTGCACATGGTGGGCTGAGGACAGATATAGCGAAACAGAGGGAGTGGGTAATAGAAGTTATACTGGCTAGCTTAGTCAAAGCAATGCAGCCAAGTTGGTGGTGGACCTCCGAAGTCCAAACACGCGCGGGAAGGTGGGGCAAGGGTCTTGCATTTGATTCCTGCGTGTGACAACTCGTTAACCAGTAGTTGTATTACTGTTTTTTATGGGAAAAACGGTCTTTTAAGCAGACTGAACCGGTCAAGGCGCCACTCGGTTTTTCTGGTCAGATCGCTGGTCCGGTACAGTTTTTAAAACTAGGCTGCCAAGGCCAGTGACAGTTATAGTGAAACAGAGGGAGTGCTGAACATACAACTGCACAAAATTCAGATCATAATAGCCATAGGCTTTGTACTGTTGAATATATAATGAAGCTTAATTTCCTTAGAGTATCTGAACAAACCTGGAGAAAGATTATACAGCTACAACCAAATGCATAAATCAAGCTACTATCAAACCAAAAGTTCTAAGATATGCAGAAAGCAATAATGGACAACAAACAAAGAACAAGGCGATATATACAATTCACAGTAAGAAAATCAACAAAACAAACAATGCAAAAATGACATGGTGCGGTAGGTCACTCATGCATATGCAAATCTATCTGTCAGTCATACCAGTTTTCTAAGCAAAACTCCTGTCGTGCAGAAGAGCAGTCGTGTTTGTGTGGAACGTTTTGATTCAAGGCGAATCTGGTATCCAACAGTCTCACCAAGCTCTTCACCTCTCTCAGATCCTACACGTGCTGCAACCGATATGGCAGATATACGGCGAGGTTGAGTACATATTATGCTGCAATCAGCACCACGAAGGTTATCTATCTCCTCTTCTAGTATGAACTGCGGAAGCTGTGTTGTTTTACCACAACCTGTCTCACCAGATATGACCAAAACCTGAAACAGTAAATTAAGTAAGAAAATAAATTAAATGGCCATACTAATAAGATCAACTATAGAGCCCGACTGTATAGGCAGTATTAAGAATATAGTAATGAATATCACCAGATAGTAAAGATGAATAAAAAAATGACAGTGCAACCTTAACTCTGCCAGCATTAAGTCCAAAATATCTAAACCTGTGACACTAACTTGACCATGAGATTCAAGTTAATTTAACTGCACCAAATCATTCAAAAAACTAGCAACAAATTTTACTGGCTACTAAGGATATAAAGCAGAGTGTCAGGAAAACACAATTTCAGTATATGGATGTCACGTGCTACAAATGGTACCATCCCTAGCGACTGATTAAGTGACAAGGTTCAGGGTATAGCTCCGAGGAAAGAGGCTGATTGGCCAAGGTGATGGAGATGAGAGGGAGAGTAGGCTGGCGGCTTAAAAAATAAGCTGCCTCTCCCCAGCTTAAAAATAAGCCGCTACCTAAATTTTTTGAGGCTTCTCAATTAGCTATCCCATAACTTAATTCAGAAGCCACAATGAATGAGGGAGGCGGCTTATGGGGAAAGCTGGGGAGGAGGTGGCTTATTTTTTAAGCCGCCAAAAGAACTGGCCCTTATCTTCTCCCGAACCTTCTCTCCCTCTCATCCCCATCACCTTGGCCAATCAGCCTCTTTCCTCGGAGCTATACCCTGAACCTTGTCACTTAATCAGTCTTTGCTGGTTTACTCACGTTCACTGGATAATCCATATGGTGTACCTTTTATAGAGAAGACTGGACTTGAGGCCTAGGAACAGAATCCTGATTATCCTAACAAACCATAGCTTTATCTTCCTAACTAAATGGTTCTCTTTCCAAGCTGAATCCTTACTAACTGCATAACTAATGGGCTGAATGCACGCCTCTGACATTACACCAACCCTTTTGAACACCTCGTCCTCGAGCAATGGTTGTCACAGTTGGAGGCTTGGAGCCCAAGGGAGTCCCCCAAGTTGTTGATAGATTCCACCTTCGTCTAGTGGGGCTAAAGCAAAACAACCAAGCTGCATGCATGCATTTATGTGGCCCAATTTGGAGGCCTGCTTGCTGCTGTTCATTGTGTTGACCTGCATAGGAGTTGTGTGGTCTGCCCCTTTGGTCGAAGTAGAAGCTCAAGCCCAACAAGGAATTCCCATGAGCCTTAGGGTTTGGATGAAGGGGCGCAAGGAATAATGGTTCATCACTTGCTGCCAGCATAAAGAGCTGTGACACTGCTGTTACACTATGGAGGAGTGTTGCTGGAAACAGAAGCATCGTCACTGGCTTGGGCAGAGCAGCCGTTGCTTTGAGGAGAAACATCTCGCTCTCGTGGCTGCATGACAGCTGTTGCTGCTAGGAAGGGTACCACCGCCACTGCTGGCTGTGTGGCCACCGCGAGAGAACTCTGCCACCACAGCTGTTGTGTGCATCACTGCCATCGAGATTGATTGCATGGCTACCTCTGGAAGGCACTCCATCACTGCTTCTGGAGTTTGCCCCGCCGCCGCTGCAGGTTGCACTACTGCTGCTTCTTGTAGGTGCAGGCTTTGCTGCTGCCCATAGACGCAGAAGGGACTATGGTATCCTCCAGATGGTCAGAAATTTCAGCGATACATCTGTCTGGAGTGGCTTGTGGAGGCCAACCACGAGCAGATCCACCTGCTGTCACTGGGAGTGCCCTCAGCACCTGCATATGGAAGTGAGAAATTGCTCACTGTACTCATCCACCGCACAGGTCTGCTGCATAATCTTGATGGTGCCAAGCAGTTGGGACAGCGCATTTGCTTCCCCTTGTGATCCACGCGCATTCGCCTTGCCTGCCCTTCCTTGAGGTCGAAACAGCTTTGCCCAACGTATTTGTCAGCTTGGATTGGTTTACACCTCGAGTGTTGGTGGATAGGGTCACAGGAGGTCAGAGAGCTTGCTGTTGACAATGCCCTCCAGGTCTCCACATCTTCCTGGGACAGACGATCCCAATGCCTTGCACGTGATGCTAGAATTGGTACCCTTGCTAAGCCTAGTCAATGTGAAACGGTTGAGGGTAAAGCTCTGAGAAGCGAGGGTTGGTCGGCTATGGTGTCGGGGATGAAAGGGGGAGAAGGTTGACGGCGGGAATCTTTGCTGGTTTATTCTAATTTATTGGATAACCCATATGAGGTATACAGTGTCCCTTTTATAGGGAAGACACAACTTGATGCAAAATCCTCCTAGCAAACCATATCTTTACCTTCCTAACTAAACCGATCTCTTCAAGTCTTCCCTAACAAAATGAATATCCTTACAAACCATGTAGCCAACTATATTTATATCACTAGTGGGCTAAGGGCTGAGAATCTTTGATAATGTATGTGAATATATTCATCTATATAGATCAAACTTGGAAACATCTTATAGTTCTTACTTCGTACCTGATTAGCTGCTACTGCTTTCAAAAACTCCTCTCTCGCTTTGAATGCTGGTAATTTTTCCCTGAAAGACTGCATTGATCTAGCACTTGGCATCATCTGAAACAAAATATAGATGATGCGACTTCAGAATTTAGCGTTGCTCTATGTTCGATATTGATGGGGTTTGAGTCAGTCACTAGAAAATCACTGGTGATACCTTTTTTGATCTCTGCATATCCCTAAGCTGAAAACTTAGCTTCTGTTTATCAACATATGTTGTTGATTCAGCTACTGACGTGGATGTGCTGGGCAAAGATTGCCTCATTGAGACAGTGGATGTGCTAGCAGAAGCATTGTTATTTGACTGTGCCCTGGACAAAAGGTTTTCCACTCGTCTCTCTGTCTCATTGGACATTTTAATCTGTCCATAGTTCAAATACAAGTGTAAGTAAAAAAAAACATATGTTGATGTTCACTATCACAAAGACACTGCATAACACCTCGTTTTGTGATGATCCATGCCTCTCGTCAAGATCTGCTCGGTAATCAGGCAGTGGCACTTTGCTGAAAACAAGTGTCTTCCCTTTGTTGTATGCATTGCTATCTTCCCCAGGTTAAAACACAAAATAGAGAAACTATAATTCATCAGATTTCCAGTGTGATCTAAAGGTATAGCACAAAAGGCATAAAATGATCGGCGTGAGTAAGTCAGATAGTCCTTCGTGTACAGGAGACATAACAATTTGAGTTAGTTATAAATTACTTAATTTTGGTATCATCGATGAACTGATGACAGGAAGAATGCTGCATCTATAAATGGAAGTTAAGGATGGTGGAGATGAGAGAAATAAAGCACAGAATAGGTGTGGCGTCCTTAGTCCTTACAAGTAAAGGCCGTGTCTCTGAGCAATATCTGCAAGTGTGTTCTGTCCATCACGTCCAACATTCTTTTTGACTACTAACTCCTGCTGAGATCCTTCTCTTAATTGCCCAATCTTATTCCACCACTCATGCTCATCGACCTTTTCCACCTAAACATTAGGCATTCACAAGAGTGTAGATCTTAAAGAATCAACTTAAACAAGTGCGAAAATCCTACATGTACTATATAATTTAAAGAAATTGAGCAATTCAGTATGGACCTAGACCTTGTGTGCATAACATTTGGATGGAAATTAACATGGTTGAAACAGTTACTAACAACATATTTGTACAGAACAAACATCAGAGGAGATGCAATGCAGATGTGATGTATGTAGTCTAACTCGTGATTGTTCAAACTTCTGACAAGTAACACATCGGCCAGCTAACTCCATGTGGAACCATTGCAGTACGTAGAATTGTAGGCTTTCATTCGATTGTCATGGCAGCAAATTAGCGATGACCCTGTGGACCAATCTACGGACCTAGATGGACGTTAGCTACATGATTCCAAGCCATCGTACAAAAGAAGAACATACTCCGAATTAAGTACTCCCTTCGTTCCTAAATATAAGTCTTTTTAGAGGTTCCACTAGGAACTACATACGGATGTATATAGACATACTTTGGAGTGTAGATTCACTCATTTTGCTTTGTACGTAGTCCCCTAGTGAAATCTCTAAAAAAGATATATATTTAGGATCGGAGGGAGTATAAGATACGCATGACAGCATCGAGCCACCACACAAAATACAAACTAAACAAACAGAACATCATCCAGCCACGACGATGCGCACGGGAGTAGAGCCCTCACCTCTCCGGCCATCTGCCGTAGCCGCTCGGCGCGCCACTGCGGATCCCACCATCTCTGCTCACCACGGCCCCCGCCGCCGCCGCCACGGCCTCCTCTGCCTCCGCCGCTGCGCCCGCGCCCGCGACCACGCTGGGAGTTGGTGCCGCCGCCGCCGCCGCGCCCGCCGCGATACATGTTGGGAGTAGCTGCTACGGTTGTGAGCGCCCTTAGGTTTCTGCTGGTGGTGGTGGCCGGGAAGGGGATGCCGCTGCGGAACAGGAGACTGCCGCGGCAAGCGGAAGAGTGGAGGAGCATCTGGGCCGGGGAGTGGGCATGCGGGGCGCTCCGTTCGGAGTGACGAGGGCCGGCCGGGCCGGGCCTGAGATGGCCACATATAGTTCGGACCGTTCCGCCGCGTGCACCGGCGACTTCGCCTAGGCGCCAAATAGAGGGTGGCTCCTATACAGCGCGTAGGTCGCTGACATGCAACATAGCGCGTAGGTCGCGGAGTGTACGTATAGGCCTGCCCATTTCTCGGTTTTTTCTATCGTTTTTTCCTTCTTTTTATTTTTATTTTAGCTTTTTCTATTTTTCTTTTTTTGTTTCCTTTTTATTTTTAGTTTCTCTTTCTTTTACTTTTTTGTACGAATTTTATTTTCAAATTCCCAAACATTTTTTGTTCATCGATTCAAAAAAAATCATCAATGTAAAAAAATGTTCATCGAATTCAATATTCATCGGATTTGAAAAATGTTCATCAAATTCAAATTTTGTTCATACAATTAAAAACCTATTCATAAAATTCGAAACAATATATATATTTCTTTTTTGTTTTCGGTTTTGAAAACACCTTTCAAATTAATGAACATTTTTTCAAATCGTGAACAGTTTTTCAAATCATGAACTTTTTCAAAAAATATTCATCGGAATTAAAAAATGTACATCAAATTTCAAATTTTCATCATCGAATTACAAAAATGATCATCAAATTCCAAAAAAAAATTATAGATTTTCAGAAAAATGCTCATCAAACTAAAAATATGTTCATCCATTTTTTCAAAAAAAAATGTTCTTGAATACAAATTTTGTTCATCAAGTTCAAAAAATGTTCAATGAATTCAAAAAATCATCAAATACAAACAAATGTTCATCATTATTAGAAAATTATCATAATTTGTTTTTCATCAAAATAAAAAATTGTTCATTAGAATTCAAAAATTGTTCATTCTTTTGAAGTCGCGGACATTTTTTGAATTTAAGAACTTTTTTTTAATTTGGTGAACATTTTTTGAATCCGTGAGCATTTATCATTTCCCGGACATTTTTCTCAAATCATGAATATTTTTGAATTCACGAACATTTCACAATTTGCAACTTTTTTTGAAATCCTGAATTATTTTTAAAAAGGAAAAAAGTTAAAACAGAATTAAGCAAAAAAAAGGTGCTTCCCGCTTTTCCCGCCCCGCATATTGGCCGGCCACGAGGGGCGCGGGGGGAGGGGGGTGCGCGCTCGTTGTTCCTGCCGCGTTGTACGCGCCAAATAGGAGCACCCCAAATAGAGGTCATTTGGTACGGGGGCCACATATCCCTCTCGTTGCTAGATCCAAGTGGTTTCCCGGCCCTTTATCTCTTTCACCGGTTTTATGGTATGGGTTTTCATCGAGGTTTTTTGTTTTGTCAGTCTTTCGTTTTTTCTTTGGACCTTGTTAACTTGCGAACGTCGCGAGGGAGGGTGGCATTGGCAATGTCTGAGGTGGCATTTTGAGTTGTGAGAGGATGATAGTTTCTTTAGAGCGAGATGGCGGTTTCTTCAAAAAGGGCATTAAAATTGTCGTCATTTGATCTTTTCTCACAATAGTGTTGATGTCTACTCCGCAACTTTATTCTTGTAGAGTCTGTTGGGCCTCCAAGCACGGAGTTTTGTAGGACAGTAGCAAATTTTTCTCGAGTGGATGACCTAAGATTTATCAATCCACGAGAGGTGTAGGATGAAGGTGGTCTCTCTCAAATAACCCTGGAATCAAATACAAGCAATCTCTTGTGTCCCCAACACACCCAATACAATGGCAAATTATACAGGTGCACTTATTCGGCGAAGAAATAATGATACAAGTGTAGTATGGATAGTAGATATATGTTTTTGTAATCTGAAAAAAAAAGGTGGCAAGTGACAAAAGTGAGCACAAACGGTATTGCAATGCTTAGAAACATGGCCTAAGGTTCAAATTTTCATTAATGCAATCTCTCAACGGTGCTAACATAATTGAATCATATAACCGTCCCTCAGTATGCCACAAAGAATCACTCCAAAGTTCTTACCAATAGCGAAGAACATAAAAGAAATTGTTGTGGTAGCAAACCACCTCAAAGTTATCCTTTCCGATCAATCTATTGAGCCATCCCTATAAGTGTCACAAATAGCCCCAGAGTTCGTACTAAAATAACACCATATGATATGTATCAATCAACTCTAATGTCACCTAGATACTCCAATGTCACCACAAGTATCCGTGAGTTAATTATTCGACATGCATCAAACAATTTCAGATTCATCATATTCAATCCAACACAAAGAACTTCAAAGAGTATCCCAAAGTTTCTATCGGAGAAAGTAGGATGAAAACATTTATCAACATACATGCCTAGGTTACCCCATTATCACCGCGGGAATCCGCAAGTATACATCAAGTGACTCAATAGAATACTCCATTGTCACCACGGCTATCCACATGCAAGACATACATCAAGTGTTCTCAAATCCAAAATATTCAATCCGATAATAACAAAACCTCAAAGGGAAAGACTCAATTCATCACAACGAGATAAAGAGGGAAGAACAACATAAGATCCAAATATATTAACAAAGATCATGGTACATCAAGATCGTACCAAATCAAGAACATGGGAGAGAGAGAGAGAGAGATCAAACACATAGTTACCGGCATATACCCTCAGCCCCGAGGGTGAACTACCACTATTGGAGGAAGGTCCAAAGACGACACATCAATCAGAGACCCTTCGACCAAACTGTGTGCAATGCATGAATCGCAAACGGTATAGTTCTAGCTCTGTCGCCAATAACGCAAACTGTGTGCGATGGTGGATCCATCAAGCAAGATTCACAAAGGACTTACGTGTGCGATGCGTGCCATACAGTTCTTCTATACGAACTATTTGCGATTAGCTAAAATAACACAAACGGTTATAAAGATCCAGACGTGTGCGATAGAGGGCACACAATTCATTATGAAAAAGTGTGTGCGATGATACAACAGAGCACACATGATTCAGCATAAGAAGGTGTATGTGATGTGCGGCAAACAGGTCAACAATCAGAGTCGTGTGGGAAGACCGATAATAACACAGACGAGTCATCCTGACAAACTATGTGTGTTGTGGGCAGACGGTGGCTGGTAAACAATTGTCAGCGATTGTTGAAATCATTGCCGACGTGTTCCTTAATTTAATCGTATGAGATGTGATTTGCTCTGTTTGCACAACATCTATATGATGTGTATACAAAACAACAACATATGTACTTATAAGAACATGATTGCATAACCAAAAAAGAACACAATGCCATTTCATATATTGTATCACAAAATACCAGAAACAATACAAGGTTCAAATTCCAGCTTTACAAGGCCCAAATTCAAAGATTACAAGGTTCATCAAATTCATCTTCTTCTGAATCTGAGTCGTGCAATATTTCTATGAAGGGACCCGCCACCGAGAAGTCATATATCGGCTTGATACAGTGACTTCCAAATAATCTGTCATTTGAAGTTCCAAACTGAATTTCAGCTTCTGCAGAGGCTTTTTCATTCAGCTGTAGATGCCTTCGCTGATCAGCAAGCCATTCATTTCGACGCACTAAATATATGTCAAACCTCATTACCTTGAGCACCCTTGCTTTCTGAACAAAGAACCTGGCTAATTGAATCTTTGGTTTGGTGCCTCGGTACTAGTTGAAAGTAATTTCTTTGAGATGGAAATCAAGGCATTCGATGGGATTGTTATATTGTGCCACATTTTCCACTTTCGGGCCTTCTTGTATCTGCAAATGGAGACAACATATCAGTGCCTAGATATAGTTTTGTACACTATGTGCATCTTTGATGTGCTGGATTTCTGAAATACACTAATACATTGAGATGTGATCCTCAATCGTTCATGATTAACATCTCAAAAATATGTATTGTAATTCTACAAATTTCTTTTAGAAATCATCGTACATTTTGTCATTGTAATGATGGGTAAAGTACCCAAAAAAATAAACTGCATTGTGGTTAACAATTAACAGGAAAGGAGCATCACCTCGATGTATAGCTTCTCCGTGCACGGAAAGCATACAAGGAATCTAACAATTTCATCCAGATTGGGGCCGATAGATTGTAGTGCTATGATCTTCATTGTGCGCGTAGACAGGATGAAGCTTGTGGGAGTCAATTTTTGCATGACAGCCAAACATAGGTTAACAAAAATTAGGTAAAATGTGATGTACAATAATAAGAAGGAGAAGAAGAATGTTGTACCTGAACGGGTATGGATCCAGCTGTAACAAGTTCGGAGAATTCAACACACGAATAGCCCAACACTTCCAATTTCGGTGCGTCAATGACCCTGATTCTTGTTGGACCTTCTTTATCAAGTACAAACAATCTCTCAAGGAAAGGTGCTTTCTCAATGACCATATCGTGAAACACCTCAACTGACCGCATGTTGCGGCACCAGCACATAAATGGTACGGGCATTCGTCATAGCGATGTGAAGGCTACTGAACCCAAACATCACCTAAAGACAACGGTACTCGAGCGCAGTACAACCACGGAGTAGGAGCTCCAAATCCTCCTTCGAGATGCTGACGGCAATGAGCTCGAGGTCCTTCAGTTTAGGGAGATGAAGAGCGTGCGCTGCATTAATCCGAGGGAAAAAGCACTCCCTGAACGTAACGTCACGCAGCATGGGCGCGAGGCGGAGTGCGGACGGGGGCAGCGAGCACCCATGTCCAGCTGCAAAATTGAGCTCCTTGAGCTGATCTAGGGTGGGGGGTAAGAACCACTCGTGAAACTTGGGTTCGACCTTGCAGTTGGAACGGAACTTGTCGATGGCAAGGCGTTTGACTGGCGCTGTGTGCGTGGAGAGGATGTGGGACAATGCGTCCAAGCGTTTGCGATCCCCGCTGCAAAGCTCGTCGTCGTCAAGGAGGTCAAGGGGGTGGAGTGTCATAGGGGGCGCCACCGCCTAGAGAGGATGATGGTCTGCACGACAGATTTGATGGGAAGGAGGGACATGATGGTTACCAACATCTCGTCGGGGATGCTGCTGATGAAGTCCACGCTCGCTGGAGGCTCTTGTGGTCCAGCCTCGACCCGTCCCTGCTTGTTGGCCGCCTCGTCCTCCATCGGAAAAGGAGGCGTTCCTCGGCGGTGGCCCTTATAGATAAGAATGGAGGAGAAGGTGGAGCATTAATGGAGAACTTGGGAGCAAGGCGGGCTGTGGGTGGAGGTCAAAGGGCACGATTCCCGATGAGCCAGCTGCGCCCGCGCGGCGGACTGCTCGCACGCGTCCCTCTGAGCCTGCACCGCGGACTGCTCGCATGCATCCCGTCTAATCAAACCTACACCCACAACACCTCCTAACCAATAAAATAAGGGGGACGCGTGGCGGCACGTAAATGGTTAGAGCAACGCAGACATTTTTTATTATTAATAATCGCGTTTGTGAACTTACCATTTCTTCCTCCTCTGCCCGTCTTGTCACCGCGTTGCCACCCGAGGAATACAGTGCACGCTTCGGCACCACACATACGGTTCTTTTGTCCACGTTTCCACATGCAACCGCTCAGGTTCCTGCGCAAGCTTCCCCATCGGTTTCCTGCCACAAGCGAATTAGCATAAGAGCCGGCACACGACACACGCAGATGCACACCTAGTGCAGCCTAGCCCATCTACCAAGCATGCCAACTCGACCAAGCTTCGCCTCTACCATCAATCTCCTCGACAACGAAAATGATCTGGTGTAGGAGCAACGGCCTGTCAAGCCCGATGGCGTGCCCGGCGATGCGCGGGACAACATTGTGTTGCACGTCATCGCAAGGGTTGAGCAGACCCTTGGCGTGGGGCGCAGCAGCGCCGCCGAGCAACATAGTCACCTCACCACCGAGAGGCTACAGCGTGCCGCACAAGAAGATCATCGGTGGTGCTCTGTTGAGCAAAACATGCGCGTCCGCGCCGAGAGGGCAAGGCCCGACGCACAGCAAGACCGAGGAGGGCCGCAGAGCGAGAGGCGCGGCGTGCGGCAGAGCAAGAGCGGTTCCATCCCCGCTTGCCTGTTGTCCCACCCGACATGACGTTGCAGCTGTGTCCACGGCACGTCGGTAGCCCGATTTCTCGCCAGGAATGGGCAACGGCCGTCTGCACCGTACTTGCACCAGAGCCCGACCGCACCATTCTTGCACCGTTCGCCAACCGCGCCGTTCACATGGGTCGTGCCGTTCGCCTTGTCCGCGGTCCCCTTGATGCCAACAGGCTGGTCCGTAGGCTCGAGCGCCTCCTTGGCCCAGGTGTCCAGTGGGGAGCAGTAGAAGAAAATGCCCGTCGCATCCTCGAGATGGTAATCTTCGACGAAATAGCCAGCTTGGAGCTCGAGATCGCGCTCCAGCAGTACCGCGAGCGTGTCAACCACATGGATGAACGCCTCACCGAGTTCAGGCAGAGCCAAGAGCTTCCGTAGGTTAGGGTGGTAGTCATGGACGCGTTTTATTTTGTTGAATCGTTTTGATGTCGATTCCAATGTCTGCACAACAATCATAATATTGATATGTTTTGATGTGTGAATGATTTATGTTCTATTGTTATGTTTCAACATGTGTAACAGCTAGAGCCAGAAAATGAATAACAAAACAGATAGAAATGTGAGACTAATAATATATATTAATTGTTTAATAGCTCATTGCATACATCATGCATATATCATCACATATACATGATGATAGTACTTAACTAATACATACAATGAATAAAAACTAAATTAATAATAACCCCTCCTTGAGCGAGGAGCAGTAAAGCGGCAGCCTCTCGCCAGAAGCTCCCTGGTGCACGGCAGCTTCCCAACGCGGAGGGAGTTCGCCGCCTCCTCCACCTCACAGCTCTCGACATGCCAATTAGCCTCTTGTTGGCGGAGGCGTGCGACCATGCAGGACATTTCACTGGGCGTCCACCGGAGCTCTTTGGCGGTGGCACGCTCGAGCTTATCGGCCCACGCCCACGCAGCGGTGAGGCGCCTAACGCCTCTGGCTTTCATTGCGTGGTACCGGCCGTCTTCGTACACCTCCTCCGCTCATCAACGTGCCCGCCACCAAAGCTCCAGCTCCTCCTTTTCCGATGCGGCACTAAGGGCATTCCAGGCCGCGAGGTCCCTGGCGCGCTTCTTCTTGAACGCCACCTGCATGGCTCTCTCAGTCGACGGCAGCACCTTCCACAAAGCCAGATTGTACTGGCCCCAAAACCAATCTTCAGTTGGGGGGTCTGGCGCGACCTCGTCTGGGGGCGCGAAGGGGTCCTCCTCGTCGTTGCATTGCGCCCTATCCTCGCGGGGTGGCATTTCCTCCTCTCCTTGTGCATAGACCGGTGCGCCATGACAGAGTTTTGTGCGAGGGGTGGGGGAGACAGATGAGAGAATGCAGGCGGGATGACGTCTCGATGGGCAGTATTTATAGGCGGCTGGAATCTTGATCGACGCCAGCTGAAAAACAGGGGGGAGACTACAACGGACGCGCCGGTCGCCGGAATTCAATGGCTTTGATTGCACACGATTGCTGAGTCAGCAGCCGTGTGTGACTTAACATCACCGACGGTTCCCAATGCATGACCGTGTGGGATTAATAGCCTGCAAAAATTGGCTTTGAAAACTCGAAACGCGAAATAGAGCGCCAATTATGTGGGATCCGGTTGTCTTGCCAAATATTTACATTTTCTATCCAAATGTAATGCATGTGTGCCATTTGTGTTACTACTAACTTACTATACTCTGATAATATTGCAAAATATAATAAATAAATACTTTTGTGTGACTCAAATATGAAGAAAAAAATGTCATGCCATCTTGGTGCCATGTATTTCAGATCATTTTCTATTATCTCAAATTTGAAAACC
This sequence comes from Elymus sibiricus, assembly GCA_039707655.1. Taxonomy (NCBI): domain Eukaryota; kingdom Viridiplantae; phylum Streptophyta; class Magnoliopsida; order Poales; family Poaceae; genus Elymus; species Elymus sibiricus. The sequence continues at coordinate 209,885,230 of CM077663.1, forward strand.
TATATTGTTTAATATGATTTTTTTGTTGCGGAAGCAAGTGTAATACTTTAACCACGACATCTTGGCCCCATGTCGTGAAATCATGCAGATTTTCATGTACTTCAGAGCATTTTTTATTTTTTGAATTTAGGAACCTAGATTCTCAATTGTGTCCAAACCATTACTCAAGATGTTTGGAAATCCTTCAAATTTATGCATGTGGCATATATACAGAAGCAGTACATAAATATGATTTTTTCAATAGTTTTTGTTTCATCTTGCATGCTCATGTGTTTCAGTTTTGAACTATGTCGATTAAATTTCTAGAAACTAATTTAATGTATAAAAATTCCAATAGAACGCCTAAAATTTTCAAATTTTAGGATGTCAGTCGTATTCGTGCATTGTAACGATGAAAAATAACTAGGCTGAATGAGGCATCGATTGGCGGTTCGTCATCACACAAGGCCCCACGTTCCCTCTCCGAACCACAAGCCTTCGTGTGATGCTCCAGTTTGTAAGAGGCATGTGTCAAAGTTTATCTCGAACAAGCCGTTACTTTGACCACGACATCTTGACCCATATCGGGAAATCATGCATATTTTCATGTACATTGGAGCATTTTTTATTTTTTGAATTTAAAAACCTAGATTCTCAATGCTTGCGTCCAAACCGTTACTCAAGATGTTGGGAACTCCTTCAAATTTATTGCACGTGGCATATATACGGAAGCAAGTAGTACATAAATATGATTTTTCCAGTAGTTTTTGCTTCATCTTGCATGTCCATGATTTTTAGTTTTGAATTATGGCCATTAAATTTCTAGAAACTAACTTCATGTATAAAAATGCCAATTGAACCCCAGAAATGTCCAAATTTTAGGATGTTGGCCGTATTCGTGCATTGTAACGATGAAAAAAGAGCTAGGCCAAATGAGGCAGCGACTAGCGGTTCGTCATCAAACAAGGCTCCATGTTGCCTCTCAGAACCACGACCCTTCGTGTGATGATCTCGTTTGTGAGAGACATGTGTCAAAGCTTATCTCAAACAAGCCGTTACTTTAACCACGACATCTTGGCCCCATGTCGGGAAATCATACATATTTTCATGTACTTTAGAGCATTTTTTATTTTTTGAATTTAAAAAGCTAGATTCACAATGCTTGTGTCCAAATCGTTACTCAAGATGTTTGAAACTCCTTCAAATTTATTGCAGGTGTCATATATACAGAAGCAAGTAGTACATAAATATGATTTTTTCAGCAGTTTTTGCTTCATCTTGCATGTTCATGTGTTTCAGTTTTGAATTATAGCCATTAAATTTCTAGAAACTAACTTCATGTATAAAAATGCCAATTGAACCCCGAAAATGTCCAAATTTTAGGATGTCATTCGTGCATTGTCACGGTAGGGATCTTTTTCTTACAATTAAAACAATATCCATTACCGCTTTACCCTAAAATAGTTTTACAATTCAATACAAAAAGTGAACTGCATACACACAGTTCTATAGATATCCTTGTATTTGTTCCTTGTGTGGGACTAACCCATGTAGGTGATAAGAGTACAAAACAACAAGGATAGCTCCCAAGTCAAGATGATCTTCATCAACAATGAGCATCCACTACTACTTCACCTACATGAAGTCTTCTACGACAAAAACCCAAGGTTAGTTTGTCCCTCTTAGGGGGGATATCACATCAAGGGGGAGCTTTACTCTAAGACTTGAGTCAAAGCATCTCACAAGGTGTGAACACATTAAAAGCTTTATGTAAAAGTGGCAACCCTACTTGTGCTTAAACGATGAGTATGACCTATGATCAAGTATTCTTTCTTGGCTCCTAGGTCAATATACTAATATATAGATGACTCCGTCATCACCAAAGTGCTTGGTAGATACTAGTGTGGTTATGCATGTTTGACATGTATTATTTGACATCTTATTGTGTGAGCATGTTGGTATGTATATTCTTTCTCCATTTGAGGACATCCAATTGCTGTTATATTTGGCTTTTTTCTGGCCAATTGGATGTACAAGAACGCCTAGGTACCCCCTCTAGCTATCTATGCTTTCTCATCTCAAATTCTATTCATGATCCATCACAAAATTTGAGCAAGCACTTTTCGTACCCTCCCGGTGAGGAACACTCGGAGCCACCGATTCGACAAGGGCTGACTTCCAAAACCTCCCAAGTGTTTTTCGGTGTAACCAATACTCCAAACTCGGTTCCATCGAAGCACTAGGGTTGATCTGGTTTTCTACCTCGGTACTACCGATCTAGAAATATCGGCATCACCAAGTTGTTGTGTCTTCAGGCGGTTATGCATCTCGGTGGAACCAATATTTCTATCTCGGTATCACCGACAGCGAATGGGTATACATATCCGCGGGTCCGCTCTTTGAAATTTTCTTCAAAACCCGGACTCCCACACCCCATTGTTGTCGCCGCTCGCGTCTCTGAACGATCTCCATTGTCTCCCGTGCGCCCTCGCCACAGGAATCCGTCACTGTCAACGGCAATCTCCGCCGTTGTTGTCGCTGTAGCGAAGATCCGCCAAGTTAGGGTAAATCTTCGTCCCCTCATGTGCTCCCAATTCTAGTTCATACCCATTAGGACTTGTTCATCTCTTGCCACGTTTTGCAATGATTCCATCCACGAGAAAATTCCTTAGAATAGGTCGAACGAAAAACTTAGGCAGGTCTCCGCCGTATGCAGTTTTGGCGTCACCGAGTCGAAATATCTCGGCGCCACCGATGTGGGTTCACCCATAGCACAAATGACTTCTCAGTGAAACCGAAAGTTCCTATCGGTGTTAGTGAAATGGAGTTTTAGGGTTTTCTGAGCACAACTTCGGTGAGACCAAGTCACTCTTTGGTGAAACCGAAACTATGTGACTAAGTTTCTGATGTTGTTGTTTGTTGCCTCGGAAGCTCCGAAACTTAAAACTCGATGGATCCGAATCTCATACTGTGAATACCTAAAACTAACTTTTTGTGTTCAAACTTGCAAAAAATTCTGAATTTTGTGATGCTCATCCATTCTACTCCTCCATGTCTATTTCGCAGGGTAACTGTTCAATCATGTCCGAGTCAGATGACAGCCAGAATCAGAACAGAGAGCCAACTCCAAATCTTGATGCAGGCACTAGTCCTGAGGTGATCTCTGATGACCCAGGGACTCCTAGCTCCGATGACCTGCCCAAGGCAACCACCAGGTCTAGGAAGCCAAGGAATTTTGATGAGGAGGATGCAGATTTCATACCTGATGAGATGACATCCAAGAAGCAAGCTGAAAAGTAGGAAAGTGTAGTTACCAGGAAGGTTCCTGAGTCTGTAGCTGACAAGAGAGGGTTGTCTCTATCTTCAGAGCAACCAAGTGGAACAGGGAGGACAAAATCTTTGGCCAAGAAGCCTGGCAAGAAGAGGGAGATGACTAAGTCTGTATATGTGACAAGAAGGCCAGTCTCTATGAGGATTGATGGTGAAGAGGAAGAGGAGGAACCAGCTGCTAACCCTCCTCCTTGTAAGCATAGGAAGTTGATGGCTGATGCAATGCCTAGCAAGCCTGATCCTAAGGCTAAGCCATCAGCTCCCAAGGCCAAGCCAGCTGCCCCCAAGCCCAAGAAGACCACCAAAGACATTTCTGTTGCATATAAGAACAAGGGCACAACTTCTAGAGATGTTCCACCTCCTCTAGCTGATGAGGAAGAGGATGTTGTTGTGTTGAGGAAGCTCAGACCTCATCTACCAGACCATAATGATGATCATCCAGTGGCAGAAAATATGAAGGAAAGGAAGGATCAAGGTCTCAGGAAGTGGAGAGCCAATGACCCCTATGATGTAAGGAGAAGAACTAATGTTGATGCTCGCTTTCATACCAAGGAGCAGCAGGACTTCTATGAGACTGTCTTGCTTAACAAGCACCTTACAGTCAGTGACATGAGGTATGTGGATTGGAAATACATCAAGTCCAATGAGGACTATTTCCCTCATGTCCAGGAGAACTTCAGATTGCTGGATCTTGATAAGTTCATTGGCAAAGAGATGACTACATGGAATGATGAAATTATCATGCAATTCTACTCCACTGCACACTTCTATCCAGATGGCAGGATAGTGTGGATGACTGAAGGCACCAGGTACCAGTCTACTATTGATGAGTGGGCTACCATCTTAGGAGCCCCAAAGGTGCAAGAAGGTGATTTGGACGTTTACTCAGAGTCCAAGATGAACCACAACTCTATGGACAACATGTATAAGCCAATTCCCAAGGAGTGTGTGAAGACTCACAAGTTTGGGTCAGTTTACTTTCTGCAAGCATGACTCACTACCTCCAACACCATATCGAGGCACACTTTGATGCCCAAATCTGGAGATGACAAGATGATCCGTGGATACTCAATAAACATGCTGCATCATGTGGACAGCCACATCAGGATCAGAGTGATGGACCTTATTGTTGAGACCATCAAGAGGACAACTGCCGATCAGAAGAGATCATGTGGATATGCTCCATATATTCAGATGCTCATCAACTCCAAAGTTGGAAAGAACCTCTATCTGCTTGATTGACCACATCTGCCCCTACATCCAAAACATGAGGACAATGTAGTGGTGATGGATCCATCTCATCCCACTTCATCTACTGCACAAGCAGAGATTGAGGTAGAGGCCCAGCACTACTACAGAATGGTCCAAACACGACACATCAATCAGAGACCCTTCGACGAAACTGTGTGCGATGCATGAATCGCAAACGGTATAGTGCAAGCTCCATCGCTAATGGCACGAACTGTGTGCGAAGGTGGATCCATCAAATATGATTCAAAAAGTAGTTGCGTGTGCGGTCTACGGCAGACAGTTTGTTCTTATGAACCGTTTGTGATTAGAGAAGATAACAGAAACGGTTACCAAAACTACATACGTGTGCGAAGTACGGCATACAGTTCACTCGGATAAACTGTGTGTGCTGATACAGCAGAACACAAACGACTCGGCATAACACGATGTGTGCGATTTACAACAAACATGTGAGTAATGAGAATCGTGTGTGAACACCAGAAATAACACAGACGATTCATACTGACAAGCTGTGTGTGTTGTGGGCAGACGGTTGTTGCCAAGTAATTGTCAGCGATGGATGAGGTCATTATAGACGCTACGTTGGGAAGTGCCGTTTGCCTGTATTAATATCGCAGGCGTTTTATTATTTTGACGCGTGTGCCTCCGCATCAGTCCGTCCTCCTCTCTCACGTCTTGTCACTGCGTTGCCGCTCGAGTATTCCGGTGCACGCTTCGGCACCGCTTTTGGGTTTTGTCCACACGCCCGCTCGATGATCCCGTTCCCGCTCAGAACCGCACAGGTTCCCGCGCGCAAACCGTTCTACGGCTCTAGCTTCCCGCCATGCTCGGTGAAATCCCCAATGCTTGCCTGCCTGCTATATAAACCCTCACGGCCGGCGACTCCACATTGCCTTCATCCCCCCTCCCCGTAGCTTGTCTAGTTTGCTTCTCCCCCAATCGCCAATGGCACCGACCGTTCGTCGTCGCTCAGCCACTCCGCCAGAGGACAGCTCCAGCTGGGAGGCTTCACCGTGTCGGCGCAGCAGTCCTTTGAAGCGTGTAGTGCACGTGGCGTCCCTGGTGGGTGTGCGCACGCCACCAACTACACGCTCCACCATCGCTGCCCGAAGGCAGCTGCTGCCGGTGGCCGCCGTGGCCGCCACCACGCCTTCCGCCGCCGTGGCCGCCACCCCATCGTCGTCCGTCTTTGCCACGACCCCACCGTCAGGCTGCGGGGTCATAACCCGCGCCGCCACCATGGCCCGAATGGGGGAGGTAGAGTCCGCCAAAGGCCTGCCGCCGGGCTTCTGTGTCGCAACCCTTGCGCGCTACATCTACTTCCCAGAGAAAGAAGTGGAGCTCCAGGTCGCGCACACGAAGAAGCTCACCGACGCCGTGGTCGGAGGAGAAGCCGCAGCGGCGGCGCGGAATGCAGAGTGATACGTCTCCAACGTATCTATAATTTTTTCTTGTTCCATGCTATTATATTATCATTCTTGGATGTTTTACAATCATTTTTTGGGACTAACCTATTGACATAGTCCCAAAGTGCCAGTTACTGTTTTTGCTTGTTTTTTACTTCGCAGAAAATCATACCAAACGGAGTCCAATCGCGACGAAACTTTTTGGAGATTTTTTCTGGACCAGAAGACACCCAGTGGGACAAAGAAGAGCCAGGAAGGTGGGTTGTGGAGAGCACAACCCATCAGGGCGCGCCAGGGGCCCCCGGCGCGCCCTGATGGGTTGTTCCCTCCACGGAGCCCCTCCGCACCACCTCTGATGCCTATAAATTCCTAAATATTCCAAAAACCCTAGGGGAGTCGACGAAATACAATTCCAGCCGCCGCAAGTTATAGAACCTCGAGATCCAATCTAAACACCATCACGGAGGGCTTCATCTTCCTCATAGGTGCCTCTCCGATGATGCATGAGTAGTCCATCATAGACCTACGGGTCCATAGGCAATAGCTAGATGGCTTCTTCTCTCTCTCTCTTATTATTCTCAATACAATGGTCTCTTGGAGATCTATTTGATGTAAACTTTTGCGGTGTGTTTGTTGGGATCCGATGAATTTTGAGTTCATGATCAGTTTCTATCCATGAATATTATTTGAGTCTTCTTTGATCTCTTATACGCATGATTACTTATAGCCTCGTATTTATTCTCCGAATCTTTGGTTTAATTAGGCCGACTAGATCAATTTTTCTTGCCATGGGAAGAGGTGCTTTGTGATGGGTTCGATCTTGCGGTGTTCTTTCCCAGTGACAGAAGGGGCAGCAAGACACGCATGTATCGTTGCTATTAAGGATAACAAGATGGGGTATATTCCTACATGAATAGATCTTGTCTACATCATGTCATCGTTCTTATTGCATTACTCCGTTTTTTCATGAACTTAATACCCTAGATGCATGCTGGATAGCGGTCGATGTGTGGGGTAATAGTGGTAGATGCAGGTAGGAGTCGGTCTACTTATCTTGGACGTGATGCCTATATAATGATCATCGCCTTGGATATCGTCATGACTATTCGATTTTCTATCAATTGCCCAAAAGTAATTTGTTCACCCACCGTGCGCTATACTCATGAGAGAAGCCACTAGTGAACCCTATGCCCCCCGGGTCTACTTTTCCAACATATTGCTTTCCGATCTACTTTTTTGCAATCTTTGCTTTCAGATCTATAAAACCAAAAATATATTGCTGCTTATTTACTCTTTTTATTTGTGTTCTTGAGAGATCTATCTCTCCTATCTATCATTACCTAATCTATCTTATTACAGTAGAGAGATTGATAACCTCTCTTTCGCGTCGGGTTGCAAGTATTTGTTGTTTGTGTGCAGGTGGTGCTTATTGGGTGGTGGTGATCCTCCTACTGGTTCGATAACCTTGGTTTCATAACCGAGGGAAATACTTACCGTCACTGTGCTGCATCATCCCTTCCTCTTTGGGGAAATACCGAAGCAGTCTGAAGCCACGTCACGGAGATCTACGTAGAGTCACGTCGCTTCGAGGAGGGGTGTCTTGAGCGTCGGAGGGCAGCACTGGCAGGCAACGGACATGCCTCCGCCAACTCGTCGGCAGGCTCCTCCTCCACTTGCTCTTATCGCGCGCGCTCGATTCTGCTGGAAGTAGTACAAAGCCCCTCCGTAGTACTAGTATTTAGGGGCTATTTTGTTCAGTTCATCTAACTATAGATATGGTTGAACTGTACCACGTACTTTAATTAGCTAGTATATAGTTGAACTAGCTAATTCAGTACGTGGTTGGCAACAATTGGGGGAAAGTTTGTTCGGTTCAGCTGTCGAGTTGAACTGTATTATACAAAGACCAGTGCTTAATGTGAATGAAATCCATGTTTAAAGTGAATTTCAGTTGCAAAATTACACCCTAATTTTGATTTTGTTTCTGCAATACTTGCCAAATGCCAGTGCTACAATGTTGACAAATGCCAGTGTTACTAGATCGACAGATGCCAATGTTTCCGATTTGACACATGGCAATGTACCCAGTATGATAGATGCAAATCTTCCCGGATTGTCTATACTAGGCACACAAATCATATTCGAGAAACGTTTGCGATGACGCATTCGAACAATCCTTCGCGCCAATATTTTGACTTGGCTTACGGGCGAAGGAAAGATAGTTGTCGATCTTCAAACGGGTATTCAATCTCAACCGTTTGTGATGTGTGTTCATTCAGATAAAACTATGATGGTTTTTTGTTTGCTATGTGAATTCAGAGATACATACTTAGTTCATCAAACCATAGATTTCATTCAGTCAAGCTTTCACTTTACATTCATACAATCGAGATACAATATAAAGAAAACTAGTTGCGACGGCGATGGCGTTCTCGTGCTCCAGGGCACAGTTGTACAGTTCTTCAACCGAGACCAGAATGTTATGGACTTCACAATGAAAAAGCCAGTCGTCGCGCGATCGACGGGCGCGGGGCCAGGGGGCAGCGACTAGCGGCACTGCGTGAAAGCTGTCGACGGCGGCGGCCCAATCCGTTGAGGGGGTCGTGATGGGTGCAGGCGCATGCACGGGCACGGGTGCGGTGGGTGCAGGCGCGCGCAAGGGGTCGGGCGCCGTCGGTGCGGGCACGCGCACTGGGACCGGCGTGGCATGTGCAAGGGCACGCACGAGCACGGGGGCAGGAGGAGGCGCTGGTGCTTGCACGTAAACGAGCTCACGCGGGTCGGCGGGGACCTCCCTGACGCCCGCGGTTTCCAGCGTTGCGATGATGCTGGGCAACCAGCCCGTCAATGCCACGGGGATGGTTGCTGGCGCGGGCGCGGTGATGGTTGATGGCGAGTGCGTCGGGGCAGCATCCGCTGCAGCATGCAGCTCTTCCAGGGCCATGTCCATGGCGTCCCATTCGTCTTCATGTTCTATCTCTTCCGGCTCGGTGTCAACTTCACCAAACCGGAAGACTAGTGGCATATGATCCTTCTGCAGCATGGCGTAGGTCGCCATGGAGGTCTGAAGATGGAGGGGAATGTGAGGCAAAGATATATGGAGGATTGTGAGTGAGTGGGCAGTAAAGCCGCCTATTAAACAGCTGCTCGGGCGCCATTGATGGACATGTTGGAAGCGAGGAGGGCGGATACGGAGGTCAAAGGGCTCGATTCCCGGTGAGTCTTCGGCGTACTGCCTGCATGCCTCCCGGTGAGCCTGCGCGACGGATGCCAGCTCGCACGCCTCCTGTCAACTCAAGCATCTGCTCACACGACACCTCCTAGGCCCTAGCCAATAAAAGAGTGTGACACTTGGCAGCGCATAAAGGGCAGTAGAACGCCAACGGTTTGAAAATAATGCAACCGTTTGCGTGGAAACGTGATAGTTCTTTGTTCCAAAAAGCTTTTGTTTGCTATTAATGACACGAAAAATAACACATCATATTTGTGCTATATAATGACGCCATGCCAAATTTCTTGAATTTTGTGTGAGTTCTAGATTTACTATAATTTAACTAATATTCTCAATGTTGGCTCTAAAAGAAAATATATATTAAAAAACGAGTCTCAGATAGGAAAACAAAATGCTATGACGCCTTTATGTGCCATGTTCATGAAACCAAGTCAAGTTTCATGAATCTCCTGACGAGTTTTTGGTTTACATGATTTAAAACCCTATAGTTTCTCAATGTTTCTGTGGCCGAGCCAAGACCCCGAGATGTTTGAAATTCATTCACATGTCTTCCATGGGACCTAAATATGCTTGCACACTAATATGGTTTTCAACCCATTTTGATGCACCGGACCTTCTGATTGTAGTTCGGATTTGAATTATGCACATTAAATAGTGCATATAAAAGTCAAATAATGTATAAAAGGCCAAACGAACCATGTATAATTTCATATTTTGGCACGACACTCTCATTTTGGTATATGTTGCCTATAGAAATAGCTCAAGACGAGAAGAGGCAGCGGATGTCGATTCGCCCACATAAGGTGACACATTCCATATCGAAACAACAAAGCTTCACGTGATAATTAATCTTTGGTTTATGCGGGGCTTGTGCCAAAACTTGTCCCAAACTGGACATTATTTTACCAGGGCACATATGAGCCATGCATGTTATGACACCATGTCAAGTTTCATGAATTTTCTCACTAGTGTTTGATTTACACATGATTTTAAACCCGTGTTTCTCAATGTTTGTATGTCCGAGCCAAGACCGCGAGATGTTTGAAATTCATTCCCATATATTATATGGGATCCTAAAGATGCATGTACACTTATACGGTTTTCAACCCATTTTGATGCACCGTACCTTGTGAATGTAGTTCAAATTTGAATTATGCATGTTAAATAATGCATATAAAAGTCAATTAATGTATAAGAAGCCCAAACGAACCATGTATACTTTCATATTTTGGAACGACACTCATTTTGGTATATGTTGCCTCTAGAAATATATAGTTCAAGATGAGAAGAGGCAGCGGATGTCGATTCGCCCACATAAGGTGACGCATTCCTTATCGAAACCACAAAAGCTAGCTTCCCGTGAGTTGCTGAGGTTTGTAAGGCCTTGTGCCAAAACTTGTCCCAAATCGGACAATTTATCATCAGGACACATATGAGCCATGCCATGACACCATGCCAAGTTTCCTGAATTTCTGACGAGTTTTTGATTTATACATGAATGTAAAACCAAGTTTCTCAATGTATGTGGCCGAGCCAAGACCCCAAGATGCTTGAAATCCATTCCCATACCTTGCATGGGGCCCAAAGTAGCCATGGACACTTATATGATTTTTCAACCCATTTTGATGCATCGGACCTTGTGATTTTAGTTCAAATTTTAATTATCCACATTGTATGCCTAGAGAACTCAATTAACGTATGAAAATGAGAAAAGAACCCTGAATAATTCCATATTTTAGCAAGACACTCTTACTGGTGCGAGTTGCCTCTAACAAAAGTTCATGGCGAGAAGATGGGTGGATGTCGTTTTGCCTACGTAAGGTGAGGTTTTCCTTATCGGGACCTCAAAGATTGAAGTGAGAAGCTCTGCTTTGCAAGGGACTTGTGGCTAAAATTGTCCCATGTTGTACAATTTTTTTACCATGGCACATATGTGCCATGTCATGACAACATGCCAAGTTTTTAGAATTTCTGACGCGTTTTGGATTTACAGTAATTTAAAAACCAAGTTTCTCAATGTTTGTGGCCGAGCCAAGATGCCGAGATGTTTGAAGTTCATTCCCATTTATTGCCCATGACCTAAAGATGAAGCCATGGACACTAATATGATTTTTCATCCCATTTTGATGCACGGACATTGGGACGATAGTTCAAATTTGAATGCACATTAAATGTCTAGAAAACTCAATTAATTTATAAAAATGGCAAACAGACCCTGAATAATTCCATATTTTAGCACGACACAGCTATTGGTCAGTGTTCACTGCACATAAATCTTATTGCAATCCAAACACCATCTCAAATTAACCTCATTTTTTGTTTTAAAAACATTTTGAAAATTAAGTCTTTCACAAACAGTTGGCATTCATGAATCGTGTGTGATGCAGTACAAAATATCTTGGGCCAATCCTCATAATGCATGGCTTAGGCCGGAAGCTTCGTCGGCTGCAGTACACCGCTGGCCAGTTTACCACACTGACTCCTCCGACCATTTTACTTTTCAATCGTCGCCGGTGAAAGATGGGGACGTGGATCCCCATCGTGAGGGCAACTTCGGTAACCGACTCCGGCCCGAGCGCGGCCGCATCAGACATGAGCGCGCTCTCAACATGCTTGAACGCGGCCGCTACCTTCGACAGAGCGGCTGCAGCAACCGAAAGGGCAACTGCTGCAGCTGAGAGGGCGGCAGCAACAACCGCGGCAGGGATAGCAAATGGCGAGAACGACACATCAGCTGTCAGTTCCTCGGCGGTCGCCGTAGCCCTGATGGCGGACGCTCAGTCCAATCTCGAGGCCGCCCATGCCCATCTCGTGTCGGTCGCTGCACAAATCACATCTGCCTTCTCCGACACCGGTCGACAACCCACCTCCGTTGAGTTGGTAATCGCTGAGTGTGCTCGAGCAGGCGTCCGTTCGTCGGCAACCTCCCTAGCCAAGATTGTGGCCGTCCATGCCTAGAGCAAGGCCGCCCATGCCCGGCTCATGGCGGCCTTATCCAAAGAGATGGTGGACGAAGACCGCGAGATGCTGGAGTATGTGGTGATGGATCTCCTTTCCCCGGAGTTCGTCGAGCGGGAGCTGGTCATCGAGGAGGCGGCGGAGATCGACAAATGCCAAGCGGAATATTAGTCTCTGTCTAGAGCGATGGTGTTTTGTTAGAGTAATGTTTAAGTCAATTAACTAATGTTTATTAGTTGCTTGATTAAGTAAGTGCGGGCAATGCTGTAGGCTCTTTTGTGTAGTACTACTCAAATTTGCAAGTGTTGTTAAACTAAGCAATGACCAATGTAACAAGGGAAATTCAGACCAAAATTTGCCGCCGTATCCCCATTTTCTCTTCCTAATGAACATGAAATGCAAGTACCGTGTGCAATGTACTATCCGATATCTTACGCCGGAAGCTTGGAGACCAAAATTTCCACGTTCAGTCTCATCACACACCGGATAAACTATATCATACGTTTGTGTTGTTGAATATCGCACATAGTTATGGTAAAGGTACTGTGTCCGATGTGACTGTGCGCGCTACTTTTTCGCCGCACCGAACGAAATTTTGGGCTGCCGCGCAAATATCCACCTCCCCCACCCCTCGTACCAACCAAAAGCCACATTTCCCATTCCCCCTGCTCCCCCCTTCATTTCCTAAGTTCAAACCTTCACTGCTTGCTTGCAGCGCCGCCTCCTTGCCGGCGACGCTCCTTCTTGCTGCTCGGCCTCATCCATCTAGTCATAGTCAGGTAATCCAAACCTTCCCCGTACCCCCTCCCCCCTCCACCCCTCCTCCTCCATTCCACATGGCCCGACCGCCGGCGTGACACATTCCACCAAAATCACTGGCCCACCCCCCACATAATCGCCGCCGAAAGACATGGTGCACGCAGTATAGCCAGGATCTCAAGGAGCACCTGGCAGCGGAGAAGCAAATCACGACCGCACGCGCGGATGAGTCCCCGATAGCTGCCATGCGTGCTGACCCCCAGATTTTGGAGAAACATCTAGACGTCGAGGCCACCGTCGATGCCTCGCGCGCGGATGCCACCACGCGGTTGGCTGCTTTGAACAACAGCTCGTTGTGTTTTCTCCAGGGCTCCGATGTTGCCTTCGACGACGACTCCGTGTTGTTTTCTCAGCATGCCCGTGCTTTCCTCAAATCCATAGCAGGCAGGTTGGTGCCCGGACAGGCTGAGGCAACTCACCACTACGAGGAGGGCACCCACGATGTGGAGGCCTCGCCCTCGTCCAAGCCCATCGTTATCGATATCTCCAACGACGAGGAATATCTTGTTTTTTAAGCTTAATTACTAATGACCTGTGTTCAGCTAGCTACGCCTGTTACACATGTTTGTTTTACCTGCTGCATGTGCTGTTCCTGCCTTTCCTTAAGAAACTCTAGTGAAATATGCAATGTAATGCTACTATGCAATCTGACCTTCTACTACGTACTATGTTGTATTGTGCAATGTGATGCTTAGCTAACTGTTTGGTTCAGTTGTTTTGGTGATCATCTGCAATGTCATGTTCAATTATTGTTGGTACAATTTTGTTTTGTTATGTACGTGAAACCTACAATTGCTATATTTCATAGTTCTTGGCACGCTTGTCTTTTCCATGTGGCTTGAATTCATATGTTGGATATGCAATGCGTTTATCTTTCATTAAAAGATTTTACTGATCAATATCTATTCTTAAACACATTACAAGGGGGACAATGGGAGACACTGAGGTTTATCATCGAGGTTTGCACTTTCATGATCCTTTGGCTAATGGCACATTATTGTGAAATTGCAGGAACGATTCTAATATTTAGGTTTCTGACAATAACTTGGTCTTGCACATGTAGGTCCTGCCGTAAGAGGTTTAGACCCACTGTTCGACCCATTTTGCATGTGGGGAAATGATGTGTTCATGAATATCAGTCAAATCAAGAAACTCAGAATGATTGTTAAGATAAAGAAACTTGCGACGAAAAACAATGACGTGGCTTGAGACTGCGTCAGTATTTCCCCAAAGAGGAAGGGGTGATGTAGCACATCGACGGTAAGTATTTCCCTCGGTTATGAAACCAAGGTTATCGAACCAGTAGGAGGATCACCACCACCCAATAAGCAGCACCTGCACAGAAATAACAAATACTTGCAACCCGACGTGAAATAGTGGTTGTCAATCTCTCTACGGTAAAAAGATAGATTAGGTAATGATAGATAGGAGAGATAGATATCTCAAGAATACAAAATAAGAAAAGCAAATAAAAAATGCAGCAATATGTTTTTGGGTTTTTGGTTTTGTAGATCTGAAAACAAAGATGCAAAATGATAGATCGGAAAGCAATATGTTGGAAAAGTAGACCCGGGGGCCGTAGGATTCACTAGTGGCTTCGCTCATGAGTATAGCACACGGTGGGTGAACAAATTACTGTTGGGCAATTGATAGAAGATCAAATAATCATGACGATATCCAAGGCGATGATCATTATATAGGCATCACGTCCAAGATAAGTAGACCGACTCCTGCCTGCATCTACCACTATTACTCCACACATCGACCGCTATCCAGCATGCATCTAGTGTATTAAGTTCATGGAAAAACAGAGTAATCCAATAAGAATGATGACATGATGTAGACAAGATCTATTCATGTAGGAATAGACCCCATCTTGTTATCCTTAATGGCAACGATACATGCGTGCCTTGCTGCCCCTTCTATCACTGGGAAAGGACACCGCAAGATCGAACCCATCACAAAGCACCTCTTCCCATGGCAATAAAAATCAATCTAGTTGGCCTAACTAAACCAAAGATTCGAAGAAGAAATACGAGGCTATAAGTAATCATGCATATAAGAGATCAAAGAAGACTCAAATAATATTCATGGATAGAAACTGATCATGAACTCAAAATTCATCGGATCCCAACAAACACACCATAAAAGTTTACATCAAATAGATCTCCAAGAGACTATTGTATTGAGAATCATAAGAGAGAGAGAGAGAGAGAGAGGAAGCCATCTAGCTACTGCCTACAGACCCGTAGGTCTATGGTGGACTACTCACACATCATCGGAGAGGCACCTATGAAGAACATGAACCCCTCCGTGATGGTGTTTAGATTGGATCTCGAGGTTCTGGAACTTGCGGCGGCTGGAATTGTGTTTCATCGACTCCCCTAGGGTTTTTGGAATATTTGGGAATTTATAGGCATCAGAGGCGGTGGAGAGGGGCCCCGAGGAGGGCACAACCCATCAGGGCGCGTCGGGCCCCCCTGGCATGCCCTGGTGGGTTGTGGTCTCCACGGCCCACCTCTCTGGCACTTCTTTGGCCCACTGGATGTCTTCTGGTCCAAAAAAAATCTCCAAAAAGTTTCATCGCGATTGGACTCCGTTTGCTACTCATATTCTGCGAAGTAAAAAACAAGCAAAAACAGCAACTGGCACTTTGGCACTATGTCAATAGGTTAGTCCCAAAAAATGATATAAAGTTGTTATAAAATGATTGTAAAACATCCAAGAATGATAATATAACAGCATGGAACAAGCAAAAATTATAGATATGTTGGAGACGTATCAAACAACAAGTTGTTTGTCTGCACAATGAAGAAGACATCAGTGAACTATAGGATGGTACTATCTCTTTTACCTTGGCTTTTTTCCCTTTGTGACATTTCAATTTTTAGAAACGAAATTTACGCATATCTTTGTTTCCAGTCGTTTCCAAAGCAGTTCATCGATGAGTACGTCTCAAACCACCTGTATGGTCAAGAGGCGAGGAAGGTATTCATACAGCACCCACGGTATAATCTTGAAGTCTTCCTCAAGAGGATGAAGGATGGGCGGGCAACCATCCACAGGCACTGGCATAAAGTTGCAAGAACCTTTGACATCAGGGAAGGCTCAATATTTGCCTTCCGTTTTAACAATTTTCTAGACGAGATTCATCTGTCTATTTACCGTATATGATGCTATTTTCCGAAGGTTTTAGATGTTGCATGTGAAACTCGGTCCTGTCGTGTAATTGGGTAGGTAGGTAGTATATGCCTATATGATGTTGTACTCTGATGTATTTCAATTATGAAATCCTGGTTGCCGTAATACGAAATAAAATATATTGTGTGCTTGATCTGAAGTATCAAATTGTTTACTAGCTGGATTATAAATAATAGAGCAATTAGCCTATTTATTGGGGTTTCATATTGCAGACGGTTTATCATAGAACACCGTCAGCGATGACCCCAACAAACCCACACACTTGCTGGAAAATTGGCGTGTTGGATCAGTGAACAATCACACACGATTTCCGAGCACAAACCGTGTGTGTTAGAAAACCCATTCGCAAACATTTTCACATAAAACGTGTGTGTGATGGACAGCCCTATGCCAAACAATTTCTTCTAGGCACCGTGTGTGATGGCCACCCCTAACACAGACGATGTTAAGCAGAAATTGTGTGTGATGTACAATACGAACGGAAACGTATGTTTCGGATTCACTGTGTGGGATGGTATGCACATCTCACACGATTTCTCCTAAATACCTGTTTGTGATAGTCCTTCCAATCGCACACGACATAATTTTGCCTATCGTGTGTGACCGGGAGCAGGCATCACCAACGGGTTTTTCGTGTCGTGTGCGATAGGCCCCCCTATCGCCCACACATGCAAGGTGACGGTTTGAAACTACGTCACGGAAAGGGGTTAAAAACCGTTTGTATAGCAGGCGCCTACACTAGTGCAGGCAGAGCAGCGAGAGCCGTTAGCGCTCTAGTGTTGAAGACGAAGAGCGATCAGATGGCTTATCTAGTCAGCACCATTCAAGGAATGGAGAATAGCATCAATGAGCTACTGCTGAACCAGAAGAGTCTTGAGAGGATAGTGGAGACGAAGTTCCATGACCTTGATAACAAGGTGACTGAACTGACCATCACGGTCAATCAAGTGAAGCAAGAGGTAGATGCAGTTCCTTCGCCCAGCTCAGATGATGATGATGAGAGCCCTACACTGCCAGTCCAGACTCAGTCTCGATCTGCTGTTGTGCCTCCTTAGGATGTGAGACCTTCAGTGTCTGAACCGGCTGCTACTTCTACCATGTCTCCTTCAGTACCTCTAGTGTCTACTCCACCAACCCAAAGGACTTCTGCATAAGCTTTCGCGAATGCTCTCTTATCGACTCCTTCCACGACTACCGGAGCAGCTTCATTGCCCCTTGGAGGAGATCATGCCCATAGTGACGCTTAGCTCTATACTTTCAAACTTTTTGGTAACTTGTTGCCAAAGGGGGAGAAATTGTATAGATCATAGGGCTTCGAGAGAGAGAGAGAGAGTGTTGCTTTTGATGCTTCTCTTTGCCTTTGAAACCTTTTGGCCTATCTTTTGTTCATCTTAAACCTTTGTGGTGTTTGATCATACGCTTTGTGTGATGTTACTATCTCCTATCTTTGTGATATTCGTATGATGATCATTCACTCATGTTTGGTGTTATGTGCATTGTAATCCATACATATCATTTATGCGCACCACCAACATATATGTGACATGGAAGAGTGACCCAAAGTCCTAATCAATTGTGCATTTGCATTCAAACGCAAATTAAAAACAATGCACAAAATTAGGGGGAGCTCTTGCTTATCACATACTTCTCAAAGTGATGATGCAATGCACTGATTATATTTTATGTCAAAGCTTTGATCTATATGTTGTCATCAATTATGAAAAAGGGGGAGATTGAGAGCACAACTTCTCCCTATGTGGTTTTGGTAATTAATAACAACATATATTTCGTTGGACTAATGATTTTATCAAGTATATTTTAGGAAAAGTTCAATGAATGGATTGGCTAGGGTTGTGAGGAAAATCCCTAGATGCAAGGAACATCAATTGTCAAAAGTTTCAAGACTCTGTATTTTATATTTATGTGAGAAATCACATCTTGAGTCCATAGGAAAGCCAATACTATTAAAAGGGGATGAGGTATCTATGATGATCTGGTTGCTCAAGTGCTTAGAGATTAGCCACCAAAATTTACCGTCAAGAATTCTCCCACAATATATTATGTTAAATCCCCAAAATTCAAATTCCGTACCACCAACTTTCCCCAATCGGCCCTACCGAGTTTTCCTTAGACAGAACCCAAAGCCAAACCCTAGCAAATCGGTGCTACTGAGATTCGCTTTGGTACAGCCGAAAATAGTGACCAACTTGTTGTTGCCCATTTGCATAAAATCGGAATTTTCGAGTTTTGTAAATTGGTCTCACCGAGTCTTGGAACTGCCTAGGCCAACCGAATCAGTCTCACTGAGATGTTGTATATTGGTCTCACCGGAAACCCAAAAGTTAGGACATTTTGCACTAGTCGATGCAACCGAGTTTTTACTTTGGTTCCACCGAGTTGGGCAATAATGTTGTAACAGTTGGATTTTTGGAGATGGATATATATACCCCTCCACTTCATTCTCATTCGCAGAGAGAGCACTCAGAACAAGCAAACACTTCTACCATTCATTTTCTGAGTGAGAACCACCTACTCATGTGTTGAGATCAAGATATTCCACTCCAACCATATGAATCTTGATTTCTAGCCTCCCCAAGTTGCTTTCCACCCAATCAATCTCTTCTACCAAGCCAAATTTTGTGAGAGAGTGATTGAGTGTTGAGGAGACTATCTTTTGAAGCACAAGATCAAGGAGTTCATCATCCATACCACACCTATTACCTGTTGAAGAGTGGTGTCTCCTAGATTGGTTAGGTGTCACTGGGGAGCCTCCAAATCATGTGGAGTTGAACCAAGAAGTTTGTAAGGGCAAGGAGATCGCCTACTTCGTGAAGATTTACCCCGAGTGAGGCTAGTCCTTCATGGACGTAAGCCATGGTGGAATAGACAAGGTTGCTTCTCGGTGGATCCTTTGTGGGTGGAGCCCTTCGTGGACTCGTGCAGCCGTTACCCTCCGTGGGTTGAAGTCTTCATCAACGTGGACGTACGATAGCACCACCTATCGTAACCACGTCAAAAATCTCCGTGTCTTCATTGTGTTTGATCCTCCTATCCCTACCCTCTACTTACACTTGCATATCTTTATTTTCCGCTACTATATTCATAGACTTGCATGTGTAGGGTGTGCTGGACTTGGTAAAATTGCTAAAACTTGCCAACCGATGAAATTGGGAAAAGGTTAAGTTTTTATTTGGTCAAGTAGTCTAATCACCCCCATCTAGACATACTTCGGATCCTACAAATTGCAAACAACGTAGTGTTTGAGTCTTTGTCCGTTCATTGCTCCCGGTCTAGTGCCTATTGCATCGTAATCTTGATTGCACTGGGTCGGTAAACGTCCTCAATGATGTATGGACCTTCCCACTTGGATAAGAGATTGTGTGCAAAATGTCTGAAATGAGATTTGTACAAAAGCACGTTATCACCTATTTTAAATTCATGCTTTTGTATTACTTTGTAATGCCACATTTTAAATTTTTCTTTAAACAATTTAGTATGTTCATGTGCCTCATCTCTCCATCTAAAGCACTAATATCAATCGGTCTTTTATATGCACCTAGTTTGAAATCATACTTTAGTTGCTTACTAGCCCAATAAGTGATATGTTCAAGTTCAAGAGGTAAATGACAAGTTTTCCATAAACCATTATAAGGTGACATACTCGTAGGATTTTTGTAAGTAGTTCTATAAGCCTAGAGTGCAACAATTTATTTTTTTGGCCAATCTTTCCTGGATATGTTGACTATCTTTTGGAAGGTTCATTTGATATAGGTTGAGGATGATAGGGTGATGCTACTCTATGATTATCATCATGTTTAGTTGGAATTTCTCTAAATGCCCCACGAACAATGTGACCCACCGTCAGTCAGAAGGTATCCAGGGACGCCAAACCTATGAACGGTAAAATCATAAGCATTTTAATAGAAGTCCTACGATCATCACTTTTAGTTGGAATACTACTAAGAACTTACCATGTGAAGTTGGAAAAGGTCTCATATTACCAAAACCCTAGATAACTAAGGAATAATTTTATATGCATATTTTTGACATCTACTAACACTGCCTATTCTTAGGCATTCATCACAAGATAAGATAATTTTTCAAGCATCCATAAATAGATTAGGCCAATAAAAGTTAGATTGTAGTATTGATACATCTCAAACGTATTTACAATTTTTGCTATATTCTTCCTACTTTCGTACCATTATTACATTGTAATACTGACATTGAACCCACCTATTACTCCAGTGTTGAGTGCCAGTTGCCATTTTCTGCATGTTTTGGCATTTTTAGATTTTTTTTTTCTCGGACCAAAAAAATGCGTTTCACGAAGTTCCAAGTTAAGGGGGCCAAGATGGGGAAGAGGGGCATCTGCGGGGTGGGGCAGGCCCCCACGCAGGCCCACCTCATGGTCTAGGGGGCACGACGACCATCGGCATACCCCCTAGGGAACCTCTCCACTTCCTCTCAGCTCACATGCCTTTATAATATCCCAAAACCTCGAGAAAGATTTATTGAGGAATTTTTTGCTGTCGCCATGTGGCGTTCCACGGCGATCCAACCCGGAGGCCTTTTTTGAGGAATCTCTGGTACCAATGCAAGATATTAATGCTAAACATGCGAACCGCCGGTGATATTCATTTTGATTAGTCATAGTTAATCTACATGCAACATCACATAAATCTATTTCTGCATGCAACCATCATGCTTAATCTATTACTGCATATAATCAATCAGTGGGATTAACCGGTGACACATGCACACTCAATTAAACTGTGTCTGCATGGTTCATCTCTAGCAATTAATTCTTGCCAACAACCTGAAAACATGCTACGCTTGTGGTCCACTTGCCTAATAAACATGGATGGAGGGGGTAGTCATTGGCACCATGTGTAAAAGGCTTGCCAACCTAGGCTGTTGGTTGGGGCTTTTTCGTCGCTGTCGCCCAGAGCCATGGGTGACTAGCCCAGTGAATCCATTGTACCTAGGGTTCTTACTTAGGCCGTCTTTTGATGTCTCTCTCGAAAATGATAATAAATTGAAGTTACATCAAACTTCTTCAAAATCATTGTCTAAAGTTTCACCTTTTGCATCTCGGCTTTCCATCATGATTCATATGAGTAAACTTGCACAAGTTAGATTAACCTCAAAGATCTTGAAGACATGGTATATGTGGGGATCAATCAAACTTTGATAAGAACATCAAGGGTTTTGAAAGGCCAATTAAGACGCACCCCCACTAGGTGACCAAAGTTCCACATCGCGTTGAAGCATTGGATGAAATTTGACCAAATCTTAAACTCAATTTGTGTAACCAAACGCCACATGTTCTGAGTGCATTTCCAACAACGGCCTAATGATTTGGTGCCATAAAACTGGTTTTAGGGGTGATGAGAGAAGGTTTTGGTCATCGGAAAGGTTTATTGTTTTTAGCAGACCAAAAACCGGTTCCCTAAAATTTAGCCTTCTTCTTCTTCACTCCACAATTGCACACATATGCAAACAAACTATGACATGTTAATTGACACATGCAACATCACAACACACATAAAACAAACAACAATTCACATTCAAATTCAAATCCATAATATTCCAAACTGAAGTTTGAATTTAAGCATAAAACCGGAAGCATTGTGCATCACAAACACAAAAAAGTGCATGGAACATGAAAAATGCATAGAGCTCTCAAATGTCATTGCCTCTATTGTCATTAGTGGTGCTTGCATTCTCTTCATTTAATGCATTATCTCAAATTGGCACCATTGTTTCGATTGCCACCCATGCCTCCTCTCATGAATCATCCAAAGCGTCCAAACCCTCCCACTAACCTCATCGCCAACATTTGACCGCTATCGATGCTCTTGGTTCTTTCTTCGTTGGCCGGTTTACTCTCCTCAATCTTAGCCCTCTTCTCCTTGACAGCAGACCTCAACACAAGTGTATTGCAAAAAAAAAATCATCATCCATACCACATACATCAAATTTGAAGAAAATACACACGCATCACATGCCAATTGCATACAAATTGTAAAATTCCATGAAAATAGATGAAACAAAGATATTTTTACCTCCCGGTCATTTCACCGAACACGTTGGGGATGCCTACGGTTGTGGTGACCCGTGACGTCAGCTCGTCTGCGTGCGATGGTGGGAGGGGAGGGGAAAAGGCCCTAGGCGGTGCAAGAGGAGACACAACTGTCATGGAAGGGGTCGATGGTGATGATACGTCTCCAACGTATCTATAATTTTTGATTGTTCCACACTATTATATTATCATTCTAGGATACTTTTTGGGTGTTTATTTACCAATTAATATTATTTTTGAGCACTAACCTATTAATCCAGTGCCCGGTGCCAGTTCCTGTTTTCTGCTTGTTTTTGGTTTTTCAGGTTTACAGTACCAAACGAAGTCCAATTGCCCCGAAACTTTAATATGATTTTTTCTGGACCCTGTTTCGGGAGGAGGCCGGGGGATCCACGAGGGAGGCACCACACAACAGGGCGCACCCTGTGGGTGGGTCGCACCCTGTTATGTGGTGCCCCCCTCGGGCATCCCCCGGTGCCCCTCTTCGCTCTATAAATCATCTAAAATCCCCAAACCCTAGAGAGCCTCCTGAAACACTTTTTCCGCCACCGCAAGTCTCTGTTCCGTCGTGTGCACATCGGGAGCCCTTTTCCGGTGCCCTGTCGGAGGGGGGGGTCGATCACGGAGGGCCTCTACATCAACCTTGCTGCTCCCAGGGTGATGTGTGGGTAGTTCCCCACATACCTATGGGTCCGTAGTTAGTACCTAGATGGCTATCTCTCTCTCTTGATCTTCAATACAATGATCATCGCATATTCACTTTGATCTATTGATACGTCTCCAATGTATCTATAATTATTGATTGTTCCATGGTGTTATATTATCATTCTTGGATGTTTTACAATCATTTTATAGCAACTTTATATCATTTTTTGGAACTAACCCGGACTGATGCTGTTTTCAGCAGAACTACTGTGGTGGTGTTTTTTGTGCAGAAATCAAAGTTCTCCAAATGCAATGAAACTTTTTGACGTTTTTTTGGGAACAAAAGAGGCACTAGAAGCTTCGTTGGAGGGCCAGGAGAGCCACGAGGTGGGCACAACCCACCAGGGAGAGCCAGGCCCCTCTGGCGCGCCCTAGTGGATTGTGGTCCACTCGTGGCCCATCTTCACGTGAAACCGACGCCCAAAAATCCTATATATTGAGAAACCCCCAGAAATAACCCTAGATCAGAGGTTCTACCGCCGCAACTCTCTGTATCGGTGAAAAACCAATCTAGAGGCGTTCCAGTACCCTGCGGGAGAGGGTAGATCATCTCCGGTGGCCATCTTCGTCATCCCGGCGGAGGCCAGGACGAGGAGGGAGTAGTCCACCCTCGGGGCTGAGGGTATGTACCAGTAGCTATGTGTTCAATCTCTCTCTCTCTCTCTCTCGTGTTCTTGAGATGTCATGATCTTGATGTATCACGGGCTTTGTTAATATAGTCGGATCATATGATGTTATTCCCTTGCTATCATGTTGCGATGAATTGAATCTTTCCCTTTGAGATGTCGTTATGTTGGATTGAATATTTTGGTTGAGAACACTTGATGTACGTCTTGTGTGGGATACCCGTAGTGACATTGGGGTATTCTATTGATTCACTTGATATATGTTGAGGCATCAACTTGCGAATTCCGGTGACCTAGGGTATCTATGCATAGGGGTTGATTGCACATTTTCATACCATGCTCTCCGATAGAAATCTTGGGGCACTCTTTGAGGTTCTTTGTCTTGGATTGAGTATTATGAATCTGGAATTGTTTGATGCGTATCATATAATTAACTCATGGATACTTGTGGTGACATTGGAGTATCTAGGTGACATTAGAGTTGGTTGATGCGTATCATATGGTGTTATTTTAGTACGAACTCTAGATAGGCTGATTGGAAAGGATAACTTGGTGTTATTTTAGTACGAACTCTTGGATAGATCGATCGGAAAGGATAACTTTAAGGTGGTTTCGTACCCTACAAACAATTTCTTCTTATGATCTCCGCTAGATAAGAACTTTGGAGTGATTCTTCATTGCACGTTGAGGGATGGTCATGTGATCCAATTATATTAGCATTGTTGAGAGATTGCACTAGCGAAAATACGGACCCTAGGCCTTGTTTTCAAGCATTGCAATACCGTTTGTGCTCACTTTTGTTACTTGCTACCTTGCTGTTTTTATATTTTCAGATTACAAAAACCTATATCTACCATCCATATTGCACTTGTATCACCATCTCTTCGCCCAACTAGTGCACCTATACAATTTACCATTGTATTGGGTGTGTTGGGGACACAAGAGATTTTTTGTATTTGATTGCAGGGTTGTTTGAGAGAGACCATCTTCATCCTACACCTCCCATGGATTGATAAACCATAGGTCATCCACTTGAGGGAAAATTGCTACTGTCCTACAAAACTCTGCGCTTGGAGGCCCAACAAAGTCTACAAGAATAAAGTTGCGTAGTTAGACATTAAGCTCTTTTCTGGCGCCATTGCCGGGGAGGTGAGTGCTTGAAGGTATATCTTTAAATCTTGCAATTAAATATTTTAGTTTCTTGTTTTTCACTAGTTTGGTTTTATAAAAGAAAACTACAAAAAATGGAGTTTAGGTTGCCTCAATTGCTTCGTCTTTTTAATGTCTTTCGTGAAAATGATGGTTCGGAAAATTGTGCTCAATTGGTATAGGAAGAATTTATGAAAATACTTAATAAGAATTCCTTGAATGATGAGCATGATTGCAATGTTGCTAGTATGAATTCTCTGAATATCCATGATGCTAATGGTATGCAAAGCCACAAGCTTGGGGATGCTATGTTTGATGAAGATGATATTTTTAGTCCCCCAAGTTTTAATGAGAAAATTTATTATGATGATTGCATGCCTCCTATCTATGATGATTATGATGACGACATGTATGCTATAAAGAGTGATGATAACCATGAAACTTGTCATCATGATTTTAATT
Source organism: Elymus sibiricus (assembly GCA_039707655.1). Lineage (NCBI taxonomy): Eukaryota > Viridiplantae > Streptophyta > Magnoliopsida > Poales > Poaceae > Elymus > Elymus sibiricus. The sequence continues at coordinate 209,910,433 of CM077663.1, forward strand.
TTCAATTTGGCTATGTCAATCATGTATCTGATGATAGTTATTTTGTTGAGTTTGCTCCCACTACAATGAATGAGAAGAAAATTGCTTATGTGGAGAGTAAGAAATTTTCTATGCTTGTAGATCATGAAAAGGATGCTTTATGTGATACTTATATTGTTGAATTCCTTCATGATGCTACTGAAATTTATTATGAGTGAGGAACTTATGCTTGTAGGAATTGCAATAATATCAAGTTTCCTCTCTATGTGTTCAAAATCTTGAAGTTATGCTTGTTTTGCCTTCCTATGCTAGTTGATTCTTGCTACCATAAATTGTTTTCTCACAAAATCCCTATGCATAGGAAGTGGGTTAGACTTAAATGTACTTGTCATAAGATTCATGATGCTCTCTAGCATGTTTCAATTACTACTTTTTATGTGAGCATCATTGAAATCATCATGCCTGGCTAAAAGGCTTTAAAGAAAAGCGCTTGTTGGGAGACAACCCAACACTTTTCCTTTCTGTTTTTGACTGTTCACGTGATTAAGCTACTGTATTAATCATGTTTTGTGTCTTTTATTTCAATAATGTGCCAAGTAAAGCCTTTGGGATGACTCACAAGATGAGTAGAATTGATGCTGAACCAAACCAGAAACTTTTGACTCCAGTATAGGAATTTTCATTTTTTACTGGAGCGTGATAATGATCTGAAATTTTTACACAGTCTTGATGTACAAAGTCTTCAAGCTTTACTAGTTTTTCAGATTTTTTAGAGACATGTAAGTATGGCTAACTATAGATCTTCACAGACTGTTCTTTTTTGATAGATTCTGTTTTGCATGCATAGTTTGCTTGTTTTAGTGTTCCCATAGCTTATATTCAGTGATATAAATTATGGGAATGATAGAATACAGTAGGTATTATGTGATAACAATTATTAATCTTGTCTTGACAGTACCTAAGTGAATGATCTTTATTTATTATAGTAACCCATCTCATGAAGTTTCGTTAAGTTTTGTGTGATTGAAGTTTTCAAGTTTTGGGTGAGACACCAATATGAGGAGAATAAGGAATGACAAGAACCTAAGCTTGGGGATTCCCAAGGCACCCCCAAGGTAATATCCAAGGAAAACTCGAGCGTCTAAGCGGGGGGATGCCCCGGAAGGCATCCCCTCTTTCGTCTTCAACACTATTGGTATATCTTACTTGGAGCTATATTTTCATTCATCACATAATATGTGTTTTGCCTGGAGCGTCATTTTATTTTATTTTCCTCTGTTAGGTGTTATTTATAATCTTGTTTTTCAATAAAAAGTTCCAAGAATTGCTTTTAGGATGCTTGAATGCATGTTTGATGTGTGCTGTGTAAAAACGGAAATTTTCATATTTTACTGGGACGTGGAAAGTTTCTGAAATTCTTACATAGTGTTGTGATATAAATTCTTTAGCCTGTCCAAAATTGTCATAATTTTTGGAGTTACATAAGTACACTGGTTTAATAGATTGCTACAGACTGTTCTGTTTGGACAGATTGCTGTCATAGTTTTGTTATCTACTTATCCTATAGTTTTCATAGCCTATATTGGTAGATATAAATTGTGGATACGATAGTAAACAGTAGATGAAGTTTGAAAATTATTGTGCAACTTGTCTTGGCAGTACATAAAGAGTTGATTTATTATTATGTGCACTAACCTATCTCACGAGTTCTTTTCAAGTTTTGTGTGGATGTAGTTTTTGAGAATAGGTGAAACCATGATATGAGAGCATTGAATGAGATACAAAAGCTCAAGCTTGGGGATGCCCAAGGCACCCCAAGTAAATATTTCAAGAAGTCACAAGCATCTAAGCTTCGGGACGCTACGTATCCCACCTCTCTTCATCAAACAAATATCGGTTAGCCTATGTTGAGCCTAAATTTTTATTTGTCCACATGATATGTGCTATTCTTGGAATGAATTTTTATTTAGTTTCTTGTTTGAATAAAATACTCATATCAGAAAATCTTTATTGAGAGATAGAGTCCTCACATAGCTACTTAATTGTTTGACTACTCATTGATCTTCACTTATATGTTTTTGGAGTAGCTTGTAATATACTCTCACGCTTCACTTATATTTATTTGAGAGTTAGTAAATTTTTGAAGTAATTCTCTCATGCTTCACTTATATTATTTTAAGAGATGAAATTTTTTATGATCATGTTATTCACTTAAATTTGTTTGAGCTTGTCAAAAGCAATTGCGACATATGAAACTAGTCCCAAAGTGATATATATTCAAGAGGGATATAATAAAAACTTTCATGAAGATCATTGGACAAATTAAAGTTGATTCCTTGTAATAGTTTTGAGACATGATGATAGTAATATGTGAGTCATGTTAGTGAGTAATTATGCTTTAGTAAGAATATTGGTGTTAAGGTTTGTGATTCCCTACGCAAGCACGAAACTCAATAGTTATTCAATGAAATTACATCCTACTTATGGTGCATTATTCGGTGTTAGTTATGCTTAATGCCCGTTTATGTGAATTTTCTTTTCTTGATTGGTTGCTTCTCAATCTATTGCTGGCCTCCACTTGTACTAAGTAGAAATACTACTTGTGCATCCAAAATCCTTAACCCAGTTTTGCCATATGAGTCGACCATACCTACCTATAAGCGGTATTTCCATGCCGTTTTAAGAAAATTTGTATGTGCCATCTCTAATTTTCAAAATGAATTTCCTTTTTGTGTGCTCGTATCGCTCATTAAACGGTAGGGGGTTTCCAATATTTTTCCATGCTAGATGTGTTATTATCAAGATGAGTGTTTATTCACTTGTCATTACACGAGAGTACAGCGGTAATAGGGATGCCCAGTCCCGAAATGAAAAAGAATTTTACTTTATGTTGTCAAATAATAAATTCCTTGGAAAGTGTTGGTATGTAAGGCAACCGTGGATGCAGCTAGCCATGGATTGTGAAAGAATGGTGGAAAAAGGAATAAACTTTATTTTCTGTTTGGGAACCGCCTATGATGTATCTAGCATGGAAAGTATTGAGAACTACTCGGTCGTTTTCGTTGACAGGAAAGGCATGCCACCCAAATTATTTTTCTCTCTCAATTTAAGCTTTGAGCTCTCACACCTCTACAAATCCCTACTTCCCTTTGCGAACGGCCTATCTATTTACTTTATGCAATTTTTATTTTTACTTTGAGTCTCCATCTTCTCTTATAAAGCACCAACTAGGGGGCACTATGATCATACTTGTGCATTGGATGTAGCTAATATCCGAGTGTGTTTCATGAATGGACCAATGATTGAGCATGATGGGCTAGGGATAACTTTCTTTAGTGTTGATATTTTGAAAGACATGGTTGCTTGTTGATATGCTTGAGTATTGAAGTCTTCATGTCAAATATAGACTATTGCTTTGAACCATCTAAAAGTCCAAATGTCCATGCTACAAAAGGAAAGAATATATGATGAACATGCTAGGCAGCATTCCACATCAAAAATTCTGTTTTTATCATTTACCTACTCGAGGACGAGCAGGAATTAAGCTTGGGGATGCTGATACGTCTGCAACGTATCTATAATTTTTGATTGTTCCATGCTGTTATATTATCATTCTTGGATGTTTTACAATCATTTTATAGCAACTTTATATCATTTTTTGGAACTAACCCGGACTGACGCTGTTTTCAGCAGAACTACTGTGGTGTTGTTTTTTGTGCAGAAATCAAAGTTCTCCAAATGCAATGAAACTTTTTGACAATTTTGGGAACAAAAGAGGCACTAGAAGCTTCGTTGGAGGGCCAGGAGAGCCATGAGGTGGGCACAACCCACCAGGGCGAGACAGGCCCCTTTGGCGCGCCCTGGTGGGTTGTGGTCCACTTGTGGCCCATCTTCGTGTGAAACCGACACCCAAAAATCCTATATATTCAGAAACCCCCAGAAATAACCCTAGATCAGAAGTTCCGCCACCGCAACTCTCTGTATCGGCGAAAAACCAATCTGGAGGCGTTCTAGTACCCTGCCGGAGAGGGTAGATCATCTCCGGTGGCCATCTTCATCATCCCGACGGAGGCCATGACGAGGAGGGAGTAGTCCACCCTCTGGGCTGAGGGTATGTATCAGTAGCTATGTGTTCAATCTCTCTCTCTCTCGTGTTCTTGAGATGTCACGATCTTGATGTATCACGGGCTTTGTTAATATAGTCAGATCATATGATGTTATTCCCTCGCTATCATGTTGTGATGAATTGAATCTTTCCCTTTGAGATGTCGTTATGTTGGATTGAATATTTTGGTTGAGAACACTTGGTGTACGTCTTGCGTGGGATGCCCATAGTGACATTGGGGTATTCTATTGATTCACTTGATATATGTTGAGGCATCAACTTGCGGATTCCGGTGACCTAGGGTATCTTTGAGGTTCTTTGTGTTGGATTAAGTATTATGAATCTGAAATTGTTTGATGCGTATCGTATCATTAACTCATGGATACTTGTGGTGACATTGGAGTATCTAGGTGACATTAGAGTTGGTTGATGCGTATCATATGGCCTTATTTTAGTACGAACTCTAGATAGATTGATCGGAAAGGATAACTTGGTGTTATTTTAATACGACCTCTTGGATAGATCGATCGGAAAGGATAACTTTAAGGTGGTTTCGTACCCTACAAACAATTTCTTCTTATGCTCTCCGCTAGATAAGAACTTTGGAGTGATTCTTCATTGCACGTTGAGGGATGGTCAAGAGATCCAATTATATTAGCATTGTTGAGAGATTGCACTAGCGAAAGTACGGACCCTAGGCCTTGTTTTCAAGCATTGCAATACCATTTGTGCTCACTTTTGTTACTTGCTACCTTGCTGTTTTTATATTTTCAGATTACAAAAACCTATATCTACCATCCATATTGCACTTGTATCACCATCTCTTCGCCCAACTAGTGCACCTATACAATTTACCATTGTATTGGGTGTGTTGGGGACACAAGAGATTTTTTGTATTTGATTGCAGGGTTGTTTGAGAGAGACCATCTTCATCCTACACCTCCCACGGATTGATAAACCTTAGGTTATCTACTTGAAGGAAAATTGCTACTGTCCTACAAAACTCTACGATTGGAGGCCCAACAAAGTCTACAAGAATAAAGTTGCGTAGTAGACATCAAGCTCTTTTCTGGCGCCGTTGCCGGGGAGGTGAGGGCTTGAAGGTATATATTTAGATCTTGCAATTAAATATTTTAGTTTCTTGTTTTTCACTAGTTTGGTTTTCTAAAAGAAAACTACAAAAAAATGGAGTTTAGGTTGTCTCAATTGATTTGTCTTTTTAATGTCTTTCGTGAAAATGATGGTTCGGAAAATTGTGCTCAATTGGTAGAGAAAGAATTTATGAAAATACTTAATAAGAATTCCTTGAATGATGAGCATGATTGCAATGTTGCTAGTATGAATTCTCTGAATATCCATGATGCTAATGATATGCAAAGCCACAAGCTTGGGGATGCTATGTTTGATGAAGATGATATTTTTAGTCCCCCAAGTTTTGATGAGAAAATTTATTATGATGATTGCATGCCTCCTATCTATGATGATTATGATGACGACATGTATGCTATAAAGAGTGATGATAACCATGAAACTTGTCATCATGATTTTAATTTTCAATTTGGTTATGTCAATCATGTATTTGATGATAGTTATTTTGTTGAGTTTGCTCCCACTACAATGAATGAGAAGAAAACATACATCAAGTGAATCAATAGAGCACCCCATTGTCACCATGGGTATCCATATGCAAGACATATATCAAGTGTTCTCAAATCCAATGTTCAATCCAACATAACGATATCTCAAAGGGAAAGATTCGATTCATCACAACATGATAGCAAGGGAATAACATCATAAGATCCGACTATATTAACAAAGCCCGTGATACATCAAGATCATGACATCTCAAGAACACGAGAGAGAGAGAGAGAGAGAGAGATTGAACACATAGCTACTGATACATACCCTCATCCCCGAGGGTGGACTACTCCCTGCTCATCATGGCCTCCGCCGGGATGATGACGATGGCCACCGGAGATGATCTACCCTCAGCGGCAGGGTACTGGAATGCCTCCAGATTGGGTTTTCGTCGATACAGATAGTTGCGGCGGCAGAGCTTCTCATCTAGGGTTATTTTTTGGGGTTTCTGAATATTTGGGAATTTATAGGCATCAGAGGCGGTGGAGAGGGGGCCCGTGGAGGGCACAACCCATCAGGGCACACCCTGGTGGGTTGTGCTCTCCACACCCCAACTCTCTGGCACTTCTTTGGCCCACTGGGTGTCTTCTGGTCCAAAAAAATCTCCAAAAAGTTTCGTCGCGATTGGACTCCGTTTGGTACTGATATTCTACAAAGTAAAAAACAAGCAAAAACAACAACTGGCACTTTGGCACTATGTCAATAGGTTAGTCCCAAAAAATATATAAAGTTGCTATAAAGTGATTGTAAAACATCCAAGAATGATAATATAACAGCATGGAACAAGCAAAAATTATAGATACGTTGGAGACGTATCAGCATCCCCAAGCTTAATTCCTACTCGTCCTAGAGTAGGTAAATGATAAAAACAGAATTTTTGATGTGGAATGCTGCCTAACATGTTCATCTCATATTCTTTTCTTTTGTAGCATGGACAATTGGACTTTTAGATGATTCAAAGCAATAGTCTAGTTTTAACATAATGACTTCAATATTCAAGTATGCCAACAAGCAACCATGTCTTTCAAAATATCAACACTAAAGAAAGTTATCCCTAGCCCATCATGCTCAATCATTGATCCATTCATGAAACACACTCAAATATTAGCTAAACCCAATGCTCAAGTACGATCATAGTGCCCCCTAGTTGTTTCTTTATAAGAGAAGATGGAGACTCAAAGTAAAAATAAAAATTGCATAAAGTAAGTAGATAGGACCTTCGCAGAGGGAAGTAGGGATTTGTAGAGGTGCAAGAGCTCAAAGTTTAAATTGAGAGAGAAAAATATTTTGGGTGGCATGCCTTTCCTGTCAACGAAAACGACAAAGTAGTTCACAATACTTTCCATGCTAGATACATCATAGGCGGTTCCCGAACAGAAAATAAAGTTTATTCCTTTTTCCACCATTCTTTCACATACCATGGCTGGCCGTATCCACGGTTGCCTTCCATACCAACACTTTCCAAGGAATTTATTATTTGAAAACATAAAGTAAAAAATAATCTTTTTCATTTCGGGAATGGGCATCCCTATTACCGCCGCACTCTCGTGCAATGACAAGTGAATAAACACTCATCTCGAGAATAACACATCTAGCATGGAAAAATATTGGACACTCCCTACCGTTTCATGAGCGGCACGAGCACACAAAAGAGAAATTTATTTTCAAAATTAGAGATGGCATATACATATTTGCTTAGAACGGCATGGAAATACCGCATATAGGTAGGTATGGTGGACTCATAAGGCAAAACTTGGTTTAAGGATTTTGGATGCACAAGTAGTATTTCTACTTAGTACAAATGGAGGCTAGCGAATAGATTGAGAAGCAACCAACCATGAAACGAAAATTCACATAAGCGAGCATTGAGCATAACTAACACCGAATAATGCACCATAAGTAGGATGTAATTTCATTGCATGACTATTGACTTTCGTACTTGCATAGGGAATCACAAACCTTAACACCAATATTCTTACTAAAGCATAATCACTCACTAACATGGCTCACATATTACTATCATCATGTCTCAAAACTATTACAAGGAATCAAGTTTAATTTGTCCAATGATCTTCATGAAAGTTTTTATTATATCCTCCTTGTATATCTATCACTTTGGGAGTAGTTTCATATATTGTCATTGCTTTTTGACTAGCTCAAACAAATTTAAGTGAAGCACATGAGCATAGAATTTTCATCTCTCAAAATAGTATAAGTGAAGCATGAGAGGATTTCTTCAAAATTTACTAGCTCTCAAATTAATCTAAGTGAAGCATGAGAGTAAACATCAAACTACGCTCGAAAGATATAAGTGAAGATCAATGAGTAGTCAAACAATTAAGTAGCTATGTGAGGACTCTCTATCAATAAAGATTTTCAGATCTGAGTATTTTATTCAAACAACAAACTAAATAAAAATGCATTCCATGAATATCAAATATCATGTGGACAAATAAAAATTTAGGCTCAACATAGGCTAACCGATATTTGTTTGATGAAGAGAGGTGGGATGCGTAGCATCCTCAAGCCTAGATGCTTGAGACTTCTTGAAATATTCACTTGGGGTGCCTTGTGCATCCCCAAGCTTGAGCTTTTGTATCTCGTTCAATCCTCTCATATCCCTGTTTCACCTAAGTCTCAAAAACTTCATCCACACAAAACTCAAAAAGAACTCGTGAGATAGGTTAGTACACATAAGAACAAATCAACACTTCATGTACTGCCAAGACAAGTTGCATAATAATTTCCAAACATAATCTACTGTATACTATTATTTCCACAATTTATATCTACCAATATAGGCTATGGAAACTATAGGATAAGTAGATAACAAAACTATGACAGCAATCTGTCCAAACAGAACAGTCTGTAGAAATCTATTAAACCAGTGTACTTTTGTTTCTCAAAAAATTATGAAAATTTATGAAATGCTAAAGAATTTATATGAAAACACTGTGTAAAAATTTCAGAAACTTTCCACGTTCTAGTAAAATATGAAAATTCAAACACTACAGAGAAAGTTTCTGTTTTTACACAACACACATCAAACCTGCAATGCAAGCATCCTAAGGCAATTCTTGGAACTTTTTATTGAAAAACAAGCTTATAAATAACACCTAACAGAAAATAAAAAAACATAATGACGATCCAAGCAAAGCACATATTATGTGACGAATAAAAATATAGCTCTAAGTAAGATATACCGATAATGTTGAAGACGAAAGAGGGGATGCCTTCCGGGGCATCCCCAAGCTTAGACGCTTGAGTCTTCCTTGTATATTAGCTTGGGTGTGCGATGGCATCCCCAAGCTTAGGTTATTGTCACTCCTTATTCTCCTCATATCGGTGTCTCCCCCAAAACTTGAAAACTTCAATCACACAAAACTTAACGGAACTTCGTGAGATGGGTTAGTATAATAAAGATAGATCATTCACTTAGGTACTGTCAAGACAAAATTCATAATTGTTTTCACATGATACCTACTGTATTCTACCATTCCCATAATTTATACCACTAAATATAAGCTATGGAAACACTAAAACAACCAAACTATGCATGCAAAACAGAATCTGTCAAAAACAGAACAGTCTGTGAAGATCTGTAGTATAGACATACTTCCCTATCTCTAAAAATTCTGAAATATTAGTAAAACATGAAGAATTTGCATATGAAAACTGTGTAAAAATTTCAGATCATTAACACGCTCCAGTAAAAAAATGAAAATTCCTGTACTGGAGTCAAAAGTTTCTGTTTTGCTTCAACATTAATTCTACTCATCTTGTGAGTCATCCCAAAGGCTTTACTTGGCACTTTATTGAAATAAAAGACACAAAACATGACTACTACAGTAGATTAATCATGTGAACACACAAAAACAGAAAGGAAAAGTGTTGGGTTGTCTCCCAACAAGCGCTTTTCTTTAAAGCCTTTTAGCTAGGCATGATGATTTCAATGATGCTCACATAGGAATAGTAATTGAAACATGCAAGAGAGCATCATGAATCTCATGACAAGCACATTTAAGTCTAACCCACTTCCTATGCATAGGGATTTTGTGAGCAAACAATTTATGGGAACAAGAATCAACTAGCATAGGAAGGCAAAACAAGCACAACTTCAAAACTTTGAACACATAGAGAGGAAACTTAATATTATTGCAATTCCTACAAGCATATGTTCCTTCCTCATAATAACTTTCAGTATCATCATGAAGGAATTCCACAATATAACTATCACATAAATCATTCTTTTCATGATGCACAAGCATAGAATTTTTATTACTACCCACAAAAGCAAAATTCTTCTCATGTAGTGGGAGCAAACTCAACAAAATAACTATCACGAGACACTTGATTGACATAACCACATTGAATATTAAAATCATGATGACAAGTTTCATGGTTAATGAAAGGATCGATATGGTTGACTAGAGGGGGGGTGAATAGGCAACTACCACTTTTTAACTTTTCTTTAACAAGTTAGGCTTAGCAATAAATAGGTTGGCTAGATATGCAACTAGGTGAGCAACCTATATGATGCTAACAACAATAACAATACAAGCAAGGAGATAAACAATACAAATAGCTTGCACAAAGTAAGGGTAAGAAGTAACCACAAGTAGAACCAATGGAGACGAGGATGTCTTACCCGAGTTCCTTCCCGGTAAAGGGAAGTACGTCTCCGTTAGAGCAGTGTGGAGGCACAATGCTCCCCAAGTAGCCACTAGGGCCACCGTATTCTCCTCACGCCCTCACACAATGCGAGATGCCATGATTCCACTAGTGGTTCCCTTGAAGGCGGCAACCAGACCTTTACAAACAAGGTTGGGGCCCTCTCCACAACTTAATTGGAGGCTCCCAACGAAACCACGAAGCTTCACCACAATGGAATATGGCTTCGAGGTGACCTCTTCCGTCTAGGGTGCTCAAACACCCAAGAGTAACAAAATCCACACAAGAAAGTATGGGGGGATCAATTTTCCTTTGGTGGAAGTGTAGATCTAGATCTCCTCCTTCAATCCCTAGCAAGACAACAAGTTTGGGTGGCTAGCGAGAGATATCGGGCAAGAAAGCTCAATGGGCATCAATGGTGGAGAGAGAGAGGTAAGAGATAAGAGAGAGGTGGAAGAACCACCCCTTTATATAGGTCCCCCACTTTCCAACCATTACAGCCATTTTTACATGGCAGTGGTACAACCGGTGTTGCGGGCGGTACAACCGGTATTACCGATACAACCGCCCAACCACCGGACCACAACAGAAAGGTGGCCGGTGGTTCCACCAAGAAGCAACAGCACGGCCCGAGTGCTGGACCAGGCAAAGTCCCTAGCGGTACAACCACTTGGGACACCGGTCGTACCAGGCTATATAATATAGTGGTACAACCGGTCCAGGTCCGCCCAACAACCGGAGCCCAACAGAACCGTGTCCGGTTGGAGCCCGGTGCTGGGACGGTTCAACCGCATAGAGCTGCCACCCTAGGTCACCCAGCTGTGGGCGGTACAACCGCCCGGGGGCAGCGGTACAACCGTTGGGGACCTCTCAGTAACAGTACCTCCAGGGTATCACCCCTGGAGTAGTGGTCAAACCGGATGTCTGGAGCGAGCGGTGCATCAGGTCGGGACAGCGGTACAACCGGCAAGCCTGGAAGGAAAGAGGGGCCTCTCTCTCTATGATGCGAAGGAACGAGATGGGTGCATAAGGATGTGCGAGAGAACTTATTCACCCAAGACCTTCCAATGTGGATTCCCTCTCAATAGTACGGGATCCCTACGACCAAAGAGAATAAACACGTAGAGAACACCGTCTTTGATCTTTTCCGTCTGGAGGGAATGCCTAACCGTCTTGTGTCTCACACACAATACCTGTATAACTTGACACACGGTTAGATCATAGTGAGTTGTCATCATCACCAAAACACTAGGGTAATAGAATGCCCTTACAATCTCCCCCTTTTTGGTGGATGATGACAACACCACGGTTTGCATTTATGATCTATAAAATAAAAGTGGAGCTCCCCCTCAATGTGTGCACCAGATGAGACATGTGCAAGAATTGAAGCTCCCCCTTGATTTTATAGACCAACCAATGGGTACATATATAAGAAAAACATTAAGGAGCAATTGTACGAGATAATAAGTAGAGCTTAATAGCAAGGGCACGATTAATCTCAGACTCTACTGAAAAGCAAATAGTCTTCACATAAGATAGGATCATAACCGACCAAGAGCAAATAAGAGTTCAACTGGGAAGACACAAGAACGAAAACAATAGACAACCACGCAACACCCATGCAAATCCTGTCATAATGTAACGCTCTCCCCCTTTGGCATCAAGACACCAAAAAGGAAAAGAGTGAAGCTAACGCCCCAGAACTCAGTAGACCTCCTCATACTCATCATACTCCTCGGAAACATCATCGTCAGATCCATCCCCATCATCATCATTATCATCATCATCATTATCAACATCATCAGCAGCATCAGCGGCGGTAGCAGCAGCAGAGGAGGAGGCAACAGGCTGACCCGAGATCTCATCATCAGTCCAAGTGCTATGTGCATAGATCCACTGCTCCTCAAGAGTGATGGTCTTCTCAGAACCACTGGCGGCCTCAAGATGGAGAGCCCTCATAATCTGAATCTATCTGTGTCTGGCAAGCTTCTCGTTGACATGGGCTTCATAGAGCTTCTTCTGAACATGAGTCTGGAGGCAGAAGGTCTTCTTTAATTTGTCGGAGAGCTTGGAGACCCAAGATGGCTTGGCTCCCGCAGGGAGCTCAAAATCACTGTCACTGGAAGTAACAAAGACATCCTCAGGGTCGTCAGTAGGTAAGCGCGGTGCAAGATGCTTCTTCTTCCGGAGTTGCTTGACCTCATGCTCAATGAGGTTGTCTAGAGAAGTGAGAGGCTCGCCAGGCCTACGAACTGCCCACACAGAGTTGAGGAAACACATGATGAAAGGAGCATAGGTGGGGACCTTTCTGAAGAAGACCGTGGAGTACATCTCCTCCCACAACCATTTGGAAGCATCAAACATAGCCCCAGAGCCAGCTTTAGTCTTCATGGCAACAAGCAAATCAATAAAGTATCCATGAATCTCATCTTGATTTCCAACCTTGGGTAGAAGAACATTCCGGAAAACACAGTGCAAAATATCATAGACCTGCTGCAGGTCCTTAGAGGTTCCCGGAACCCCATGCCCGGGAATGTACAAGGGGGCTAACTTTATCTTATCCATAGGAGTAGCCCGATCATGAGGACGGATGCCGCCATTCCCAGTGAGGCCAGTATCATCATAACCAAGTGCATTGCAAAAGGCACACCACGGGACCTGAAAAAGCTCATCACGGCACATGAAGGAAAGGGTACGAGCTGCATCAGTGCCAAAGTGAACAGTGGCATAGAACTGATGGATGAGCTGCACATCAAAGGGATAGTTGATAGTCATGAGCTTGATCAAGTCAAACTCCTCACATAGTGCTAATGCCTCTCCAAAGTAATCCATGTTGTTCTTCCAGTGCTCAATGTCAATAGTCCATTGCTTGGCAAACTTGTTCTTGTGATGGTCATAGAGTTCGTGCACAATCCGCAATTATAACTCATTCCTGAACTGAGGAGTGGTCCACCTGGGAGCAACGGGGACCTCATAAGGATTTTGAAACCGAACCCGCTCCCAGTCAACTTGCTTTCAGGAGTGCACTGACTTGGCAGTTTTCTGCTTGGCGACCAAAGACTTCTCACGGCGAGTAGGCTTGGTGGGGGTCACAACTTCCTCATGGTTAGACTCATCAACTAGCCTGCACCTGCGAGCTCATTTCTTGGAGTTCTTCCAAGGAGCAGAATGAGAACTGGAGCCACCCGCAGACACACACAAGAGGAACACAGAAGAGAAACCCAAAACAGATGAGAGGATTGTACGCAATAGTAGGAATAAATTAGGTGTGAAGAGGAGAAACAAGAAACAGTGGGGCAGGAATCAGAGAGGCCGGTTGAACCGGTCACCCAAGCGGTTGTACCGCAGCAGCAGTTGTACCGCTGGTTAAAGCGGTTGTATCGCTGCTGGGGAACCGGTGCATCCGGATCTGAGAAATGCCCCACTATTTTAAGTCTCTAAGCATCACACCTAATTGGAATAGTATATAGGATCTCATCCCTCCAATAGTTTTGACTAGAAAACGCGGGAACTGAGCAATGCCCTAACAATGGAGGATTCAAAGGAAATCCAAGAACAAGGAGAAACTGGGCATTATCGGCATCCATGGGAGGAGATCGGGGGAAGGAAGGGCCTCCACGGAGCAGATCCGAGAGGAGGCCACGGATCTAGGATGCCGAAGGCACTCCGGGGCGGTGGAGACGGCGGCCGGCGGCTAGGGCACCAAGGAGGAGTCGGGCACGAAGGGGAAAACTGAATACCCCTTCGGCCCGACCCTCCCCTTTTAGGTACCGGTCGTCGTGACCGGTTATACCTCTCCAAAGAGCGGTTGTACCGGTCCAGGTACAGGGCCTGGCGAATTAGCGGTTGAACCGCAACCCCCCCCCCCCCCCCCCCCGGTTGTACCGCTGGAGCGGGACAACATGGTGATTAGCGGTTGAACCGCTTGTATCACCGGTTGTACCGCCCGGCCACAGCCAGCACTACCAAGTTTTCAAAGCGTACAATTGGAAAAGAGGGGTTTCGAGATGAGGAGGGCTTGGGATAGAGACAAGGCACAGGAGTATGGTGGGGTAAGCTCCATGGAGAACAAGAAGAAACACAAAAAGACACACCATGAAGGATACCCACACCTAGGGCTTAAGCAAACAAGAAGAGCAAAGAAGGATCAAAAAGACACATTTGAAAAACACCAAAGACAAATACCGTCTTTTGAGGCACAAATACCATAAAAAATGGCGAATGTGAAAGATTTGATCGTTTTATGCATAATAGGAGGAGGGATAGTTCATTGAGAGAACTAGACTCCCCCTATGTCCATGCCTACACCTAAACAAGACACCATAATGAGTGTGGAGGGGTGTGCACTAAGTCAAGCCACATTGCTCGAATCAATGATATTTAGCTCATGCCTTAACTTGCGAAATCTTGCTTCATCCAATGGCTTTGTGAAAATATCTGCAAGTTGTTCCTTAGTATAAAGATGAATAAGATCAATTTCTCCATGCTTGGTGTGACCCCAGATGAAGTGATGACGAATCTCAACATGCTTCGTCTTGCAGTGTTGAACGGGACTCATTGTCGCAGTAAAGAGGCACTTTGTCATAGTTGACACCATAATCCTTTAAGGTTTGCCTCATCCAAAGAATCTGAGCACAGCAGCTTGCGACGGCTACATACTCGGCCTCGGTGCACGAGAGAGAAACACAGTTTTGTTTCTTTAAAGACCAACTTACCAGAGAGCGACCAAGAAATTGGTAGCCTCCGAAAGTGGACTTCCTTTCCACACGGTCTCCCGCCCAATCCGAGTCAGTATATCCAATGAGATCAAATGAAGCACCTTTGGGGTACCATAAGCCAAAGTTTGGGGTATGAGCCAAATATCGAAAGATTCGCTTGACAGCCACGTAGTGACTCTCCTTAGGTGCGGATTGAAATCGTGCACAAATTCCCACACTCAACATGATATCCGGCCTAGATGCACAAAGGTAAAGCAGAGATCCAATCATGGAGCGATATACCTTTTGATCCATTGCTTTACCATTGGGATCACTATCAAGTTGGCATTTGAGCTGCATAGGAGTGTTGGCCTTGGGAGGATTGAGCTCATCCATCTTGAACCTCTTGAGCATGTCTTGAGTGTATTTGTCTTGGTTGATGAAGGTTCCTTGGCTTCGTTGCTTGACTTCGAATCCAAGGAAGAACTTCAACTCTCCCATCATAGACATATCAAACTCTTTGGTCATTAGTGCGGCGAACTCATCATTAAAAGCTTTGTTAGAAGAACCAAAGATAATATCATCTACATATAGTTGGCATACGAACAAGTTCCCGTTAACCCTCTTAGTAAAAAGAGTGGGGCCGATTTTCCCAATTTCAAACCCACGATCTTGCAACATCTCGGTAAGGTGCTCATACCACACACGTGGGGCTTGTTTAAGGCCATACAGTGCCTTATCGAGAACGTATACATGATTGGGGAACTTGGGATCCTCAAACCCCGGGGGTTGCTTGACATATACCAACTCCTTAAGTGGACCATTAAGAAAAGCACTCTTCATATCCATTTGATATAATATGAAATCACGATGAGAGGCATAAGCAAGCAACATGCGAATAGATTCAAGGCGAGCAACAGGGGCAAAGGTTTCACCGTAGTCGATGCCCTCGACTTGGGAGTAGCCTTGAGCCACCAATCTTGCCTTGTTGCAAATAATAATACAATGTGCATCTTGCTTGTTCTTAAAGATCCAGTTGGTTCCAATGACATTGTGCTTCTCCTTTGGTCTTGGCACCAATCGCCACACTTTGTTGCGCTCGAAGTTGTTAATTTCTTCATGCATGGCTTCAAGCCATTCCTCGTCTTCGAGTGCATCTTGTACCTTGAGGGGTTCAAAGCAAGAAACAAATGCATGATGTGCACAAAAGTTTGTTAATTGACGATGAGTAGTTACCCCTCTCTTCAAACTTCCATTAACGTTCTTTAACAGGTGTTGCTTGACTCTTAGTTTGGAAGCGATCTTGGCAACTCGTCTTTCAAGAATTTCCTCCATGGAAAGTTGAGGCTTGGTAACTTGACGAACTTCGGTACTAGCACCGGCTTGCTCTTGATCTTGAGCATGATCTTGATCTTTAGCTTGACCTTGGTCTTGAACTTGATCTTGGTCTATAGCTTCATTTTGATCTTGAGCTTGCACGGGGGTGAGAGCAAGATCTCAAGAATCATGTGATGTAGAATCATCACCATTAAGTTGATCTTGCCCTTGATCTTGATCACGTGGTTGAGGGCCTTCGCTTTGTTCTTTGGAAGCGTGTGGGTCGTGCGTCGATGATGGTTCCACTTGAGTGGAACATTGTCCTTCTCCTTCAGCCACAAGGGGTTCCTCAACGGGTAGGAAGTATCCCACTCCCATTCTTCTTATGGCTTGGGGAGGAATTTCATCACCTACATCACAAAGACCACTTTGCTCCACTTGGGAGCCATTATTTTCATCAAACTCTACATTACTCGTCTCCTCAATGAGTCCCGTGGATTTGTTGAGGACACGATAAGCATGAGAGTTTGCAGCATAACCAACAAATATGCCCTCATGAGCTCTAGATTCAAATTTTGACAAACGAACACCTTTCTTGAGAATGAAACACTTACAACCAAACACCCGGAAGTACTTGAGGTTGGGCTTGTTCCCGGTAAGAATCTCATAGGGAGTCTTGTTCAAGCCTTTACGGAGATAGAGCCGATTTGATGCATGACACGCGGTGTTGATGGCTTCGGCCCAAAAGTTGTAAGGAGATTTAAACTCTGCCATCATGGTTCTTGCCGCATCCATCAACGTCCGGTTCTTTCTCTCCGCAACACCATTTTGTTGAGGGGTGTAAGGAGTGGAATATTGGTGCTTTATCCCCTCATCACTGAGAAACTCATCTAGGGTGTAGTTCTTGAACTCAGTGCCATTGTCACTTCTAGTCATCAAAATCTTTGCTTCATGTTGATGTTGAACTTCATTTGCAAAGTTGATGATGGTCTATTGGGTCTCACTCTTCCTCTTGAAGAAATATACCCATGTGTATCTTGAGTAATCATCCACAATCACCAAGCAATACTTTCTCCCTCCAAGACTGTCAAAAGATGGAGGACCGAAGAGATCCATGTGAAGGAGCTCTAGGGTCCTTTTTGAGTATATCGTAGTGGTAGGACGATGAGCCTTTTCATGTAGCTTTCCTTCGATACAAGCACTGCAAGCACGATCTTTAGCAAAACTCACATTTGTTAGTCCAAGAATGTGATCCCCTTTGAGGAGACTTTGCAAAGATCTCATATTGACATGGGCTAGTCGGCGATGCCAAAGGCACCCCACATCAACTTTAGCCATTAGGCATGTCGCGGTTTTAGTGGGTCGCTCCGAGAAGTTAATCACATACAGACCGTTTTCGACATGCCCAACAAAGGCTACTTTAAGAGTCTTGCTCCACAAAAGGGTCACGGTGTCAATGCCAAAGAAGGTACTAAAACCCATAAGTGCAAGTTGACGAACGGAAAGTAAATTGTATGCAAGGGTCTCGACAAGCATGACTTTCTCAATGGTTAAGGTTGGAGAGATAACCACCTTGCCAAGACCCAATACCTTTGAAATTGTGTCATCGCCAAAGGAGACTTGAGTGGCCACGGATGTATCGGGTCGAATGTCCACCACCAAGTCCTTGCTTCCGGTCATATGATTTGTTGCTCCACTATCGAGCAACCATGAAACTCTACAATAGATCAATGTTTGAATTTAGGTACCCATTCTTTAATGGGTCCTTTCATGTTAGTGACAAGCGTCTTAGGAACCCAAATAGACCACTCAATGTACTCATAAGAAGACCCAACATATTTGGCATAAACATGCCCATCACTAGCACAACACAAGATATAAGAGGGGTTAAAGTCGCCGGCCCTGTTGGAGGGAGTGGTCTTGCCCTTCTTGGCACTACCACTCACAACCTTGTCCTTCTTCTTCTCATGAGTAGATCCCCCTGCTTTGACAAACGTTTCCTTGAGCGGGGGAGCTTGCTTGGTCTTCAACTTCTTCTTCTTTTTGGACTTGGATGCAAACCCAATTCCTTCCTTTGCAACCACTTCCTTTTGATTGTTCAAAAGATCATTGAGAGTCTTTTCACCTTGGATACATGTCACAAGGCCTTTCTCAAGCTGCTCTTTCAGCTTAGCATTTTCCTCCACAAGATGTGCATGCTCACAACACGGGTTAGTAGCAGAGGCATTATCAATTAAAACAAAAGGAGGACACATAGCAATTTCCTTAGTGAGTTTTACTTGGAGTTGATCATGCGACTCCTTAAGAGAAGCATGAACACTCTTCAATGCCTTGTGAGCATTGTCAAGTGTGTCAAACTCATCCTTGAGTCGATCATGCCCAACCCCAAGTGCAACTTTTTTAGATTTGAGCACACGGTTAAGAACGATAGCATGATCATAATATTTACGTAATTTAGCAAGGTCATCATTTTGTGACTCCTCAAGAGTCAAACGAAGACCTCACTCTTCCTCAAGAGCAATAGAAAGATTTGCTATCTCGTTGGCATAATCACGACTATGCCCTCTCAACTCCTCAAGGTATTCTTCTTGAGATTCAATAGTGTCATTGGCCTCACCAAGTTGTTCCAAGAGAGCAACGAAGTGCTTCTTGGATTCTCCCTTCAGTTTACACAAGAACTTGTCAAACTCATTCTCACCCTCTTTCGCCTCCTCATGTTCATCCACACAATCTAACAAAGACGGAGTGGACGAAATAGAAGTATTAATGTTTGAGGTTTTGTCTTGGAGGTTACCTTGGTGATACCTTTTGCCATGAGGCACCGAGCAATGTGGTTCTCGTTGGGGGCGTCGAAGAGTGACACCTTTGTTAGGGTAGAAGATGCAATCGCCACAGATGCCATTGCCATCCCTTCACCACTTGTGTCTTCGTCATCTCCATCATCATCGGAAACATACTCTTCTTGAGCCACCAACACTTAGTGAGGAGCCTTCTTGGTGAAGTTGGTCTTGTTGGGGAAAGACTTGGCCTTATCTTTGCAGATGAGCTTGCCACCATTGTCTTCCCTCTTCTCATATGGACAATCCACCACAAAGTGACTCACATTACCACAGTTGTAGCAGGTCCTCACACGCTGCTTGCCCTTTGACCCGCTTGAGTTGTTCTTGGAGAAGTTGGGCCTTGTGTTTCTCTTGTTGCCCCAAAATTGCCTAGACGCTAGAGCCATATGCTCATGGTAAGCATATTTGGTATCCTCGGGGCAACCCTCTTCTTCTTCTTCTTCTTCTTCCTCTTGATTGACCTTGGCCTTCAAAGCAAGGTTGGGAGATGATTTCTTCGACCGTTGCACACGAGCAAGAGCATTGTGTACGGTCGTGTTCAAGATGTTCATTGCAATAAATTCATCCAACACATTGCCAGAGGACAAAGTGTGGAAGTCCGGTCTTTGGCGGATGACGGTGGACATGGCCTTGTTGAAGGGCATGATGGCCTTCAGAAACTTACGCTTGACCCAGGTGTCATCCACATCCTTGCTGCCATGATCTCGGAGGGCAACGGCAAGAGTAGTTACCCTCCTATAAAGCTCACGCGGTTCCTCATCTTCTATCATTACAAACTCATCTGACTGATCAAGCACAACCTCATAGTTTGATTGTTGAATGCTTGAGCTGCCCTTGTACATGGAGACAATGTGTTCCCAATACTCTTTAGCAACAGTGAAGGGATGCAGGTGAGCTAGGTCTTTGGTAGGAACAACAGCTTGGAGTATGAACAAGGCGGAGGAATTTAGCTGTTTATCAACCTCTTCTCTTGGGGTGAGGTTGCGTGGATCACGAGGATAGTATCCTTCTTCAATGACTCTCATGAGTTGAATTGAGCCGTGATCCAAATGAGACTTGATACGAAAAACCCAATTAGCAAAATCATTCTTAACAAGTTTAGGAGGAGGACCGAGATTAACTATATGAGGTGGGTGCACCGGTCCTCCACAGACCAAGGGAGGGGGAACTGAGGCAAAGGTCTCCGACCCATTAATTCCTTGAGAACGAGTGTCCTTATCAGCACTAGCCCCCTCCTTACCAGAGTTGACATCCGATGTCGAGTTAGTGGGATTAGCCACTTGCACTGCATCGGTGGAAAGTTTAAGAGTATCAAGGAATTCATTAAACATGGATTTGACCTCGGTCGTCATGGAGGATTTAAGTGAGGACATGGCCTCGTTCAAATCCTCACGAGAGACCGTGTTCACACCCATGGCCTCGAGGAGTTCAACCGGCCGGTCCCCGTCGTCAACCATACTCTTCGGGTGGTGAAACCCTCAATAAAGAGACGAGGCTCTGATACCAATTGAAAGGATCGATATGGTTGACTAGAGGGGGGGGTGGGTGAATAGGCAACTACCACTTTTTAACTTTTCTTTAACAAGTTAGGCTTAGCAACAAATAGGTTGGCTAGATATGCAACTAGGTGAGCCACCTATATGATGCTAACAACAATAACAATACAAGCAAGGAGATACACAATACAAATAGCTTGCACAAAGTAAGGTTAAGAAGTAACCACAAGTAGAACCAATGGAGACGAGGATGTGTTACTGGAGTTCCTTCCCGGTGAAGGGAAGTACGTCTCCGTTAGAGCGGTGTGGAGGCACAATACTCCCCAAGAAGCCACTAGGGCCACCGTATTCTCCTCACGCCCTCACACAATGCAAGATGTCGTGATTCCACTAGTGGTGCCCTTGAAGGCGGCAAACGGACCTTTACAAACAAGGTTGGGGCCCTCTCCACAACTTAATTGGAGGCTCCCAACGAAACCATGAATCTTCACCACAATGGAATATGGCTTTGAGGTGACCTCTTCTGTCTAGGGTGCTCAAACACCCAATAGTAACAAAATCCACACAAGTATTGGGGAATCAATTTTCCTTTGGTGGAAGTGTAGATCTAGATCTCCTCCTTCAATCCCTAGCAAGACAACAAGTTTGGGTGGCTAGAGAGAGAGATCGGGCAAGAAAGCTCAATGGGCATCAATGGTGGAGAGAGAGAGGTAAGAGATAAGAGAGAGGTGGAAGAACCACCCCTTTATATAGGTCCCCCACTTTCCAACCGTTACAACCATTTTTACATGGCAGCGGTACAACCGGTGTTGCGGGCGGTACAACCGGTATTACCGGTACAACCGCCCAACCACCGCCCAACCACTGGACCATAACAGAAAGGTGGCCAGTGGTTCCACCAAGAAGCAACAGCACGGCCCGAGCGCTGGACCAGGCAAAGTCCCTAGCGGTACAACCACTTGGGACACCGGTCGTACCGGGGTATATAATATAGCGGTACAATCGGTCCAGGTCCGCCCAACAACCGGAGCCCAACAGAACCGTGTCCAGTTGGAGCCTGGTGTTAGGCCGGTTCAACCGCCCAGAGCTGGCACCCTGGGTCACCCAGCTGTGGGCGGTACAACCGCCCCGGGGCAGCGGTACAACCGCTGGGGTGACATCACCTCCTGGGTATCACCCCTGGAGTGGTGGTCAAACCGGATGTCTGGAGCGAGCGGTGCATCAGGTCGGGACAGCGGTATAACCGGCAAGCCTGGAAGGATAAAGGGGCCTCTCTCTCTATGATGCGAAGGAACGAGTTGGGTGCATAAGGATGTGCGAGAGAACTGATTCACCCAAGACCTTCCAATGTGGATTCCCTCTTAATAGTACGGGATCCCTACGACCAAAGAGAATAAACATGTAGAGAACATTGTCTTCGATCTTTTCCATCTGGAGGGAATGCCTAATTATCTTGTGTCTCACACACAATACCTGTATAACTTGACACATGGTTAGATCATAGTGAGTTGTCATCATCACCAAAACACTAGGGTAAGAGAATGCCCTTATAGTTAATATCACTCCTTATAGCATACATGGCATCACAATAATCATCATAGATAGGAGGCATGCGATCATCATAATAAATTTTCTCATCAAAACTTGGGGGACTAAAAATATCATCTTCATCAAACATAGCATCCCCAAGCTTGTGGCTTTGCATACCATTAGCATCATGGATATTCAGAAAATTCATACTAGCAATATTTCTATCATGCGCATCATTGAAAGAATTCTCATTAAGTATTTTCATAAATTCTTCCTCTATCAATTGAGCACAATTTTCTGAACCATCATTTTCACGAAAGACTTTGTAAAGACGAGACAATTGATGCAACCTAAACTCCATTTTTTTGTATGTTTTCTTTGATAAAACTAAACTAGTGAAAAACAAGAAACTAAAAGATTTAATTGCAGGATCTAAAGATAGACCTTCAAGCACTCACCTCCCCGGCAACGGTGCCAAAAAAGAGCTTGATGTCTACTACGCAACTTTATTCTTGTAGACTTTGTTGGGCCTCCAAGCGCAGAGTTTTGTAGGACAGTAGCAATTTTCCCTCAAGTGGATGACCTATGGTTTATCAATCCGTGGGAGGTGTAGGATGAAAATGGTCTCTCTCAAACAGCCCTGTAATCAAATAATAAAAAGTCTCTTGTGTCCCCAACACACCCAATACAATGGCAAATTGTATAGGTGCACTAGTTGGGCAAAGAGATGGTGATACAAGTGCAATATGGATGGTAGATATAGGTTTTTGTAATCTGAAAATATAAAAACAGCAAGGTAACAAATAGTAAACAGCGAGCAAAACGGTATTGCAATTCTTGAAAACAAGGCCTAGGGTCCGTACTTTCGCTAGTGCAATCTCTCAACAATGCTAATATAATTGGATCACATAACCATCCCTCAACGCACAACAAAGAATCACTCCAAAGCTCTTATCTAGCGGAGAACATAAGAAGAAATTGTTTGTAGGGTACGAAACCACCTTACAGTTATCCTTTCCGATCGATCTATCTAGAGTTCGTACTAAAATAACACCATATGATACGCATCAACCAACTCTAATGTCACCTAGATACTCCAATGTCACCACAAGTATCCATGAGTTAATTATACGATACACATCAAACAATTTTAGATTCATAACAATCAATCCAACCCAAAGAACCTCAAAGACTGCCCCAAGATTTCTATCGGAGAACGTAGGACAAGAACGTGCATCAACCCCTATGCATAGATTACCCCAATGCCACCTCGGGAATCCACAAGCATACATCAAGTGAATCAATAGAACACCCCAAATTTATTATGATGATTGCATGCCTCCTATCTATGATGATTATGATGATGACATGTATGCTAGAAAGAGTGATGATAACCATGAAACTTGTCATCATGATTTTAATTTTCAATTTGGTTATGTCAATCATGTATCTGATGATAGTTATTTTGTTGAGTTTGCTCCCACTACAATGAATGAGAAGAAAACATACATCAAGTGAATCAATAGAGCACCCCATTGTCACCCCGGGTATCCATATGCAAGATATATATCAAGTGTTCTCAAATTCAATGTTCAATCCAACATAACAATATCTCAAAGGGAAAGATTCGATTCATCACAACATGATAGCAAGGGAATAACATCATATGATCCGACTATATTAACAAAGCCCGTGATACATCAAGATCATGACATCTCAAGAACACGAGAGAGAGAGATTGAACACATAGCTATTGGTACATACCCTCTGCCCCGAGGGTGGACTACTCCCTCCTCGTCATGGCCTCCGTCAGGATGATGAAGATGGCCACCGGTGATGATCTACCCTCTCCAGCAGGGTACCGGAACGCCTCCAGATTGGTTTTTCATCGATACAGAGAGTTGCGGCGGCGGAGCTTCTCATCTAGGTTTTTTTGGGGGGTTCTGAATATTTGGGAATTTATAGGCATCAGAGGCGCTGGAGAGGGGCCCTGTGGAGGGCACAACCCATCAGGGCGTGCCGGGGGCCCCCTAGCACGCCTTGGTGGGTTGTGCTCTCCACAGCCCACCTCTCTGGCACTTCTTTAGCCCACTGGGTGTCTTCTGGTCCAAAAAAATCTCGAAAAAGTTTCGTCACGATTGGACTCCGATTGGTACTGATATTCTGCGAAGTAAAAAACAAGCAAAAACAGTTACTGGCACTTTGGCACTATGTCAATAGGTTAGTCCCAAAAAATGATATAAAGTTGCTATAAAGTGATTGTAAAACATCCAAGAATGATAATGTAACAGCATGGAACAAGGAAAAAATATAGATATGTTGGAGACGTATCAACCCACAAGTATAGGGGATCAATCGTAGTCCTTTCGATAAGTAAGAGTGTCGAACCCAACGAGGAGCAGAAGGAAATGATAAGTAGTTTTCAGCAAGGTATTCTTTGCAAGTGCTGTGAGTAACAGTGGTAGATAGTTTTATAGCAAGATAATTCGTAACAAGTGACAAGTAACAATAGTAGCAATGGTGCAGCAAGGTAGCCCGATCCTTTTTGTAGCAAAGGACAGGCCTAAAAGTACTCTTATATTAAGCAAGTGCTCTCGAGGACACATGGGAATTTCTGTCTAGTCATATTCATCATGTTGAGTTGATTCGCGTTCGCTACTTTGATAATTTGATATGTTGGTGGACCGGTGCTAAGATGCTGTTCTCACTTGAACTAACAACCTACTTATGATTAACCCCTCTCGCAAGCATCCGCAACTAGGAAAGAAGAATTAAGATAAATCTAACCATAGCATGAAACATGTGGATCCAAATCAGCCCCTTATGAAGCAACACATAAACTGTGGTTTAAGCTTCTGTCACTCTCTCAACCCATCATCTGCTTGTTACTCCACAATGACTTCCCTTAGGCCCATAACATGGTGAAGTGTCATGTAGTCGACGTTCACATGACACCACTAAGAGAAGTAACAACATACACATCATCAAAATATCAAACGCATACCAACTTCACAAGATTACTTATAACAAGACTTCTCCCATGTCCTGAGGAACAATAGTAACTACTCACACATCATCAACATGTTCAAGATCAGAGGAGTAATAATAATAATTAAGGATCTGAACATAATCTCTTCCACCAAGTAATACAACAAGCAAAACTACGAGATGTAATCAACACAACTAGTGACCCACATGTACCAATCTGAGGTTTTGGGACAAAGATTGAATACAAGAGATGAACTAGGGTTGAAGATGAGATGGTGCTGGTGAAGAGGTTGATGGAGATTGGTCCTCCCACGAAGGAGGAAGCGTTGGTGATGATGATGGCTTCGATCTCCCCCTCCTGGAAAGGGATTTCCCCGACAGAATCTGACTGTCGGAGGGCATAAGAGCCTCTGCCCAGGTTTCCGCCTCAAGACGGCGGCGCTTCATCCCGAAAGGTTGCTTATGATTTTTTTTCTTGGGTAAAACACACCATATAGGAGAAGAGGGGCATCGGACAACCAGCAGGGGGCCCACAAGCCATCTGGCCGCGCCCCTAGGGAGGAGCGCGGCCAGCTGTCTTGTGGCCTGCTGGAAGCCCCTCTCCGGTATATTTTTGCTCAAGAAATTCTTAAATATTCCAAAAATATTCTCCATAAATTTTCAGGTCATTCTGATACTGGTGATTTTTCTGCCTTTTTCTCGGTTTTCCGGTCCAGAATTCCAGTTTCGAGATATTTCCCTCCTTGTTACGTACCTTACATATTCAGAGAGAATAAACATAAGAATTGTATGATATTGTGGAATAATGGACAAAAATAAGGTAGATAATGGTAAGAAATCATGATGCAGAATGGACGTATCAGTTCCCGCGTCGACCTCTTCCCGACGACCTTCTTTGCCTATACCGGTGCCTTGGCAGTGGTGATGGAGTCCTTAGGCGCATCCCTGCCACTGCGATGGTGGTTCATGGCGACGGAAGCCCTTGGCAGCGGACGGCTTGTTGCCATCACCGTCGGGAACCACGAGAGGGACGACTGCGGGTGCGACAAGCAATGCAATTAGTTCTTGAGATAATCATAGCTTTTGCGATCGAGAGAAGAGTTTATGTAAGAGCTTATATTTCTAGCAAGTTCACATATTCAACTATGATGTATCCTTCTATGATTGCTAACATACATTGTATATTTTTGGAACAAGTGACTCCGCGGGACACATAGGAAGATGGGGTTTTTAATGTTCTTGCCACCCAACCTTTTTACCTCAAGGATAATATCAACAATAATGGAACATTATCATTTACATCCTGCTGGATATATTTGTTTGAATCTTTCCTCAACATATAATGCTTGCCACTAAATAGTTTGGAGAATAAGAACAAGGGAAATATTATTGACTCTTGCATGAAAATAAAACTTGTAAGAACGTAAAAGATAGGTCCTTCGCAGAGGGAAGCACAGGTTGTCATGAGCTTTTATTTGTTTGATATGTTTAATCTCTTAACATAATGGAACATCACTTCATATTGCCCCTTGTGATAGCGAACTTTATTATGCATTCCGTCGCTTTTATTACTTCACCATCACAAGATCGTACAAATCTTACTTTACCTTACAATAAAAGATCTTACATGATTAGAGGCAATTTTTATTGCCTCATGCAACAATGACAACTTACTTGGAGGATCTTATTCAATCCATAGGTAGGTATGGTGGACTCTCATGGCAAGAAACTGGGTTTAATGGTTATGGATGCACAAGTAGTATCTCTACTTAGTGTGAATCTTTGGGCTAGCAAAAGGTCCTAAGCAAGCATCACATGTTAAAGGATTCAATACCATATAACTTCTATGCAAATGTAAACAAACTTGATCATTATGTTGTCTTCCATGTCCCACTTCAACACTTGATCATTATGTAATATTTTGATGGAAGGTCACAATCATAGAAGGTGTTCATGATAGTATATTTATATGTAAATCTCCTCTTCTCTACCACACTTTTGCATAGATCATATCAATCACTAACATTATGTTTGTTGGTTTCCAACACTTCTTATTGCTTATACCTCTTTTTCTATGTGAAGTCATTACTTCTCAAGAGATAGGCATATGATTTTTCTATTCTTTTTATTGCCTTGCTAAGATGATGGGTGCAAGTGAAGAAAAGGGCACACGATCTCAACTAACTTTATTATATAACTCTCACACTCGATTACAAGGATAGGTAGAACTCAAAGCAAAAACTCTAAACAAAGCAAATCTAAAATTTAACTCCCTAAATCATGAAAAACTAAAGATAGAACTAAGATAGATAGTGGTGGTAAAAAGTGATGGTGATACGATACCGGGGCACCTCCCCCAAGCTTGGAACAAGCCAAGGGTGGTGCCCATACCCATGTACTCAAGTGTTCTTCGGTGATGGCGACGATGTTTGGTAGTCCTCCATCTTCCAAGGCATAGGTTCTCCATCATAGAAAGAAACCATGGTCTTCGGGATCCTGAAATCAGCAGCTATGCTCATCCTTTTAAACCTGGATTCATACTCACAGTTTTGGAGTTGGAGTTGGTAGAGTTGATTCTGGAGGTGTTCAATCCGATCTTGAAGCTTGGCGCGATCCTCCCCCATGCTTTTGGTGTCCATCTTGTTTTCACAGATGAAGTCCATGATCATGGAGTGATTAGCACTCAAGCCACATTCAACCATCCCTTGACACTTGAAGATTTCTTGCTCCACTTGTGCAAGCCTGGCCTTCTCGCTTCCCTCCTTCTTGGGGCCTTGAACGTCCCGGATGGTGAGCACCCCCTCACGCATCTCTATAGCCTGAGGGTGCTTCATCACCTCCGGCAGGTAGGGATTGATGGCCTTCTCGAAGAACTTGTCCTTGGTTGGCGAAGGGGAAGTCATAGCGATCTAGATCTGTCAGAAAAATAGCCCGAAACAAGAACAGAGGAAAATATCGCGATGCGGTGGTCAAAACATCCGGGAGTATATATAATGATTTTTTCTAGGTCAGAATACGTGTTCCAGAAGAAATCCGAGTCAGGAGGCCACACGAGGGACCCACAAGCCATCTGGTCGCGCCCCCAGGGGGCGCGGCATGTTGGCTTGTGCCTCCCTCGTGGGTCCTTCCAACTCCGTTTTATTTTTGTAATTTTTATGAAATACCAAAAATGACAGAAAATATTTTTATGGAATTTTTGGAGTCGGTTTACTTACCGTACCACATACCTACCCCTTTTTCAGGTTTCTGGAGTGTTCCGGAAGACTTCCTTGATGTGTTCTTCAGATGTGATGACTTGGATGACATTTGTTTTTTCGTTAATGGGGGCACCTGAAATATAATGCTTAATTCTTTGCCCATTCACCACTCTCGGGTTCTTGCCTTCGAAGTTGTTGATTTTTATAGCATCAGAGCGATAAACCTCCTCAACAACGTATGGGCCTTCCCATTTGGAGAGGAGTTTTCCTGCAAAAAATCTGAAATGAGAATTGTATAAAAGTACTAAGTCTCCTACATTGAATTCTCATTTTTGAATCCTTTTGCCATGCCATCTTTTAACCTTTTCTTTAAATAACTTAGCATTTTCATAGGCTTGTGTTCTCCATTCATCAAGTGAGCTAAAGTCAAATAACCACTTCTCACCGGCAAGTTTAAAATCATAGTTAAGTTCTTTAATAGCCCAATAAGCTTTGTGTTCTAACTCAAGACGTAAATGACAAGCTTTCCCATAGACCATTTTGTACGGAGACATACCCATAGGATTCTTATAAGCAGTCTATAAGCCCAAAGTGCATCATCTAGTTTCTTAGACAAATTCTTCCTAGATCTATTAACAGTCTTTTGCAATATTAATTTTATTTCTCGATTACTCAATTCAACTTGACCGCTAGACTGGGGATGATAAGGCGATGCAATCCTATGGTTGACATCATATTTAGCTAGAAGTTTACGGAAAGCACCATGAATAAAATGTGAACCACCATCAGTCATTAAATATCTAGGAACTCCAAACCTCGGGAAAATAATATCTTTAAGCATTTTAATAGAGGTGTTATGATCAGCACTACTAGTTGGAATAGCTTCTACCCATTTAGTAACGTAATCAACAGCAACTAGAATATGAGTATACCCATTTGAGGAAGGAAAAGGTCCCATAAAGTCAAAGCCCCAGACATCAAATGGTTCAATAGCAAGTGAATAGTTCATAGGCATTTCCTGACGCTTACCGATGTTGCCAACTCTCTGGCATTCATTGCATGAAAGGACATACTTACGAGCATCTTTGAAAAGAGTAGGCCAATAAAAACCAGATTGTAATACCTTGTGTGCAGTTCGATCACCGGCATGGTGTCCTCCATAAGCTTCAGAATGACATTTTCGAAGAATCTGTTCCTTTTCATGCTCAGGTACACATCATCTAATAATATCGTATACTCCCTCTTTATAAAGATGTGGGTCATCCCAAAAGTAATGTCGTAGGTCATAAAAGAATTTTTTCTTTTGTTGATATGTGAAACTAGGTGGGATGTATTTAGCAACAATATAATTAGCATAATCAGCATACCAAGGAGCACTACGTGAAGTATTTATAGCAGCAAGTTGTTCATCAGGAAAGCTATCATCGATATGAAGTGGATCATCAAGAACATTTTCCATCCTAGACAAGTTATCTTCTACGGGGTTTTCAGCTCCTTTTCTATCAATGATATGCAAGTCAAACTCCTAAAGTAAAAGTACCCACCTAATAAGCCTAGGTTTAGCATCTTTCTTTTCCCTAAGTTATTTAATAGCAGCATGATCGGTGTGAATAGTTACTTTGGAATCGACAATGTAGGGTTTAAACTTATCACAAGCAAAAACAACTGCTAAAAAATCCTTTTCAGTGGTAGCATAATTCCTTTGAGCAGAATCCAGAGTTTTACTAGAATAATGGATAACATTTAACTTCTTGTCTACTCTCTGCCCTAGAATAGCGCCAACAGCATAATCACCAGCATCACACATAATTTCAAAAGGTAGGTTCCAATCAGGTGGTTGAACAATAGGTGCAGAAATTAAAGCATTCTTAAGTATTTCAAAAGCTTCTACACAATCATCATCAAAAACAAAAGGAACATCTTTTTGAAGAAAATTAGTTAACGGCCTAGAAATCTTAGAGAAATCTTTAATGAAACGCCTATAAAAACCAGCATGACCAAGGAAACTTCTTATACCCTTGATATCTTTCGGGCATGGCATTTTCTCTATCGCATCAACTTTAGCCTTGTCTA
Organism: Elymus sibiricus; assembly: GCA_039707655.1. Classification (NCBI taxonomy): domain Eukaryota; kingdom Viridiplantae; phylum Streptophyta; class Magnoliopsida; order Poales; family Poaceae; genus Elymus; species Elymus sibiricus. Next base: position 209,940,964 of record CM077663.1, read on the forward strand.
CCTCAATGCCTCGTTCAGAAATTTTATGCGCAAGCACTATGCATTCATTAACCATAAAGTGACACTTCTCCCAATTCAAGACAAGACTAGTGTCTTCACATCTCTGCGAAACTCGATCAAGATTGCTCACGCAGTCATCAAAAGAAGTCCCATAGATGAAAAAATCATCCATAAAAACCTCAACAATCTTTTCACAAAAGTCAGAGAATATAAGAGTCATACATCTTTGAAACGTAGCAGGTGCATTGCATAAACCAAAAGGCATACATCTATAAGCATAAGTTCCAAAAGGACATGTAAATGTAGTTTTTCTCTTGATCTTCTTTTGACATAGGTATTTGAGAAAATCCAGAATATCCGTCAAGAAAACAAAAGTGGGTGTGCTTGGATAGTCTTTCTAACATTTGATCAATAAAAGGCAAGGGGTAATGATCTTTCTTAATAGCTTTATTTAATTTTGTAAAATCAATTACCATCTTATAACCAGTTACAATTCTTTGTGGAATAAGCTCATTCTTATCATTAGGGACAACGGTAATACCTCCTTTCTTAGGAACACAATGAACATGACTTACCCACCTACTATCAGCAATAGGATAGATTATACCTGCCTCGAGAAGCTTTAGTATTTTAGTCCTTACCACTTCCTTCATCTTAGGATTTAAGTGGCGTTGGTGATCAACAACATGTTTAGCGTCCGGTTCCATATTAATCTTGTGCTGACATAGAGTGGGGCTTATGCCCTTTAGATCATCGAGAGTATATCCAATAGCAGCCCTGTGCTTCCTCAGAGTTTTAAGTAACCTTCTTTCTTCATGCTCTGAAAGGTTAGCATTGATAATAACAGGATATATCTTCTTTTCATGAAGATAAGCATATTTCAAAGTATCAAGTGAAGTCTTTAATTCAAACACGGGATCTCCTTTCGGCGGAGGAGGATCCCCTAAAATATCAACTGGTAAGTTGTGTTTGATAATAGGTGTTTGTTCAAGGAGAATCCTATCTATTTCCTTCCTATCATTAATCTGCATATCATTCTCATGGTCTAATAAATATTGTTCTAGAGGATCAGTAGGAGGTACGACAATAGAAGCAAGACCAATCATTTCATATTTACTAGGTAATTCCTTCTCATGCATTTGATTAGTAAACTTGGAGAAATTAAATTCATGAGAACATCACCAAATCTTATTTTAACCTTTTCAGTACCACAATTGATTTCAGCATTAATAGTGTTCAAGAAAGGCCTACCGAATATAATGGGACAAAAGTTATCTTGTTTTGAACCAAGAACTAAGAAATCAGCGGGGTACTTGACCTTTCCACATAAAACTTCAACATCTCTAACAATCCCAAGTGGAAAAATAGTGTCTCGGTTTGCAAGTTTAATAGTAACATCAATATCTTCAATAGTAGCGGGTGCTATGTCATTCATAATTTCTTGATATAAGGTGAACGGTGTAGCATTGACACTAGCACCTAAGTCACACAAGCCATGATAACAATGATCTCCAATTTTAACTGAGACAACAAGCATGCCTACGACTGGCTTATTCTTATCAAGCTCATCTCGCTCGTTTCTAACAGGTTTTGCGATTCTAGCAGCTTCATCATAGAGGTAGATAACCTGACCATCAATATTATCAACTAAGAGGTACTTAATCATAGAAACTTTAGGTTCAACATTTATTTGTTCAGGAGGGGTAGATGTCCTAACATGACTTTTATTGACCATAATTGTAACTTTAACATGTTCCCGAATTCTAACAGGAAAAGCAGGTTTCTCAATGTAAGCAGTGAGAACAACAGGATCAACATGACTAACAATTATCTTCTCTTTCTTAATTTTAATTGGTTTCTCTAAGGATGGTTCGATGGGAGGATGATATTTAAACCACTTTTCTCTGGGAAGATCAACATGAGTAGCAAACGATTCACAGAAAGTAGCTACTATTTCAGAGTCAATACCATATTTGTTGCTAAACTCATGAAAGGTGTTGGTTTCCATAAAAGATTTAACACAATCAAAATTAAGTTTTATACCTGACTCGTTACCTTTGTCGATCTCCCAATCTTTAGAGTTGCGTTTAATTCTTTCCAAAAGGTCCCATCTGAATTCAATAGTTTCATTCATATATGAGCCCGAGGAAGAAGAATCCAATAATTTTTTATCATCCTGAGAAAGACGAGCATAATTTTTTTGTATAATCATTACTCTTGGAAGCTCATGGTTGGGGCAAGTGTGCATCATAGATTTAAGTCTCCCCCAAGCTTGAGCGATGATTTCTCCCTTGCGAGGTCAAAGGTTATATATAATTCCGATCACGGTGAACTAGATGCATTGGGTAAAACTTCTGATGAAATTCCAGCTTCAAGCGATTCCAATCCCATGATTTAATATTGTCCAATAGGCTATACCACATTAATGATTTTCCCTCCAAAGATAAAGGGAAAATTTTCTTCTTAACTTCGTCCCTAGACAAACATGCAAGCTGAAATAATCCACAAACCTCATCGACGAATATCAAATGGAAATCAGGATGAATCGTACCATCATAAGGATCAGACAATAATTTTTCAAGCATACCAGAAGGAATCTCATAATAAATATTTTCAGTAGGTGCAGTAGGTGGAGGAACAATTTCCTCATCTTCCATTCGGGGCGAAGATATCCCGAACAAGCCACTCAAAGGGTGACTGCTAATAGTGACAAGCAACAGTAAATTTCAGCATGTATAGAAAATGTTTCCTTACCAATTTCCACTTACCAAAGGCGCTTCACTCCCCGGCAACGGCATCAGAAAAGAGTCTTGATGACCCACAAGTATAGGGGATCAATCGTAGTCCTTTCGATAAGTAAGAGTGTCGAACCCAACGAGGAGCAGAAGGAAATGAGAAGCAGTTTTCAGCAAGGTATTCTCTGCAAGTGCTGTGAGTAACAATGGTAGATAGTTTTGTAGCAAGATATTTAGTAACAAGTGACAAGTAACAATAGTAGCAATGGTGCAGCAAGGTAGCCCAATCATTTTTGTAGCAAAGGACAGGCCTGAAAGTACTCTTATATTAAGCAAGTGCTCCCGAGGACACATGGGAATTTCTGTCTAGTCATATTCATCATGTTGAGTTGATTCTCGTTCGCTACTTTGATAATCTGATATGTGGGTGGACCGGTGCTAAGGTGTTGTTCTTACTTGAACTAACAACCTACTTATGATTAACCCCTCTCGCAAGCATCCGCAACTACGAAAGAAGAATTAAGATAAATCTAACCATAGCATGAAACATGTGGATCCAAATCAGCCCCTTATGAAGCAACACATAAACTGTGGTTTAAGCTTCTGTCACTCTCTCAACCCATCATATACTTGTTACTCCACAATGACTTCCCTTAGGCCCATAACATGGTGAAGTGTCATGTAGTCGACGTTCACATGACACCACTAAGAGAAGTAACAACATACACATCATCAAAATATCGAACGCATACCAACTTCACAAGATTACTTATAACAAGACTTCTCCCATGTCCTGAGGAACAATAGTAACTACTCACACATCATCAACATGTTCAAGATCAGAGGAGTAATAACAATAATTAAGGATCTGAACATAATCTCTTCCACCAAGTAATCCAACAAGCATCAACTACGAGATGTAATCAACACAACTAGTGACCCATAGGTACCAATCTGAGGTTTTGGGACAAAGATTGAATATAAGAGATGAACTAGGGTTGAAGATGAGATGGTGCTGGTGACGAGGTTGATGGAGATTTGTCCTCCCACGAAGGAGGAAGCGTTGGTGATGACGATGGCTTTGATCTCCCCCTCCTGGAGAGGGATTTCCCCGACAGAATCTGATTGCCGGGGTGCATAAGGGCCTCTGCCGAGGTTTCCGCCGCAAGACGGCGGCGCTTCATCCCGAAAGGTTGCTTATGATTTTTTCTAGGGTAAAACACACCATATAGGAGAAGAGGGGCATCGGAGGACCACCAGGGGCCCACAAGCCATCTGGTCGCGCCCCCAGGGAGGAGCGTGGCCAGCTGGCTTGTCGCCTGCTGGCAGCCCCTCTCCGGTATATTTTTGCTCCAAAAATTCTTAAATATTCGAAAAACATTCTCTGTAAATTTTTAGGTCATTCTGAGACTGGTGATTTTTCTGCCAGAATTCTAGTCTCCGGATATTTCCCTCCTTGTGATGTACCTTGCATATTCAGAGAGAATAAACATAAGAATTGTATGATAATGTGGAATAATAGACAAAAATAAGGTAGATAATGGTAAGAAATCATGATGCAGAATGGACGTATCAGTTCCCGCGTCGACCTCTGATACGTCTCCAACGTATCTACTTTTCCTCACACTTTTGCCCTTGTTTTGGACTCTAATTTGCATGATTTGAATGAAACTAACCCGGACTGACGCTGTTTTCAGTAGAACTACCATGGTGTTGTTTTTGTGCAGAAATAAAAGTTCTCGGAACGGAACGAAACTTTTTGGAGAATTATTTCAGAATATATAAGAATTATTGGAGCCAAAAACGACCAGAGAAGGGAGCCAGGGTGGGCAGCACCCACCAGGGCGCGCCAGACCCACTAGGCACGCCCTGGTGAGTTGTGCCCACCTCGTGGCCCCACTAACCCTAATAAAACCGCTATAAATTCCTATTTTCGAAGAAAAAATCAGAGAAAAAGTTTCATCGCGTTTTACGATATGGAGCCGCCACCACCTCCTGTTCTTCATCGGGAGGCCAGATCTGGAGCCCGTTTGGGGCTCCGGAGAGGGGAATCTTCGGTCTTCGTCATCACCAACCCTTCTCCATCGCCAATTCCATGATGCTCCCCACCGGGATTGAGTAATTCCTTCGTAGGCTTGCTGGTCGGTGAGGAGTTGGATGAGATTCATCATGTAATCGAGTTAGTTTTGTTAGGGCTTGATCCCTAGTATCCATTATGTTCTGAGATTGATGTTGCTATGCCTAATGCTTGTCACTAGGGCCCGAGTGCCATGATTTCAGATCTGAACCGTTTATGCTATCACCATTATATATATGTTCTTGATCCGATCTTGCCTAGTCATATGCACCTATTATGTGTTATGATCCGTAAACCCCATAGTGACAATATTTGGGATACTTTCCAGTGATGACCGTAGTTTGAGGAGTTCATGTATTCACCGTGTGTTAATGCTTTGTTCCGGTTCTCTATTAAAAGGAGGCCTTAATATCCCGTAGTTTCCTTATGGACCCCGCTGCCACGGGAGGGTATGACAAAAGATGTCATGCAAGTTTTTTTCCATAAGCACGTATGACTATTTACGGAATACATGCCTACATTACATTTATGAACTGGAGCTAGTTTTGTATCGCCCTAGGTTATGACTGTTACATGACGAATATCATCCAACGAGTTCACCGATCCAGTGCCTACGAGTTTTCCACTTATTGTTCTCGCTAAGTTACTACTGCTGCTGCTACTGTTCCAACTGCTACGAAACTATTGCTATCACTGTTACTGTTACTATTACTACTGCTACTGCTATCAAAACTATCATACTACTGTGCTACTGATCACTTTGGTGCAGATATTTAATCTCCAGGTGTGGTTGAATTTAGGGGTGGAAAGTGGCGGTAGATAATCCGAAATATCCGATATTCGTATTCGAGAAAATGCCTATTTGTATCCGAAACATCCGCATCTGAACCAAAATGGAAATGGAAATTATCCGCATCCGAATTTATTTAACAAATATGAAGATAAATATGGTATGAGATTTTGACACAAATATGGATATGGAAGTGGATATATCCGCATCCGAATAAGATTATGGGAGGTAATTTTCAAAATGCTAGCCCCAAAATTCCAATTATCCAACATAAAGCCAAATAAGTTGTCAAATTTTACTCTTTGTATGATTAAACTTAGAAATTTTTATGCATTACAATAGTATTTATTCATAAACCTATTTATCATTGACTTATTGTATGTCACAAGTTGATTATTTCATGTCACATAGCTATTAACTAATTTACTTAACCAATATATCGCTATTATTTGTATCTGTTTCGAATCGAGCAAACATCCGATACGTATTCGTATTCGAATAATATCCGAGCCGCATCCGTATCCGTTAACATCCGTATTCGCATTCGTATTCATTTTGAATATATGAAAACGGAAGTGGTAAGAGCACTATCCGATCCGCATCCTATCCGTTTCCACCCCTAGTTGAATTGACAACTCAGCTGCTAATACTCTCAAATATTCTTTGCTCCCCTTGTGTCGAATCTATAAATTTGGGTTGAATACTCTATCCTCGAAAACTATTGTGATCCCCTATACTTGTGGGTTATCAAGACCTTTTTCTGGCGCCGTTGCCGGGGAGCATAGCTATATTTGTTGAGTCACTAGGGATTTATATCAATTGATCACTATGAAGAATCTGAAGGATCCAAAGACCAAGATTTTTCCCTCTAAGACGCGGGGAGGTAAGGAACTGCCATCTAGCTCTGCACTTGATTCACCTTCTGTTATGAGTAAGCTTGCAACACCACAACATGCTAGTAATCCTGATATGTCGCAAGTTATTGATGATGCTACTTCTGCTATGAATGATGCTTATGATGATGCTAGTACCATGCTTGATGATAATGTGCCACTAGGAGAATTTCTTGATGAACAAATTGCTAGAGCTAAAGAGAATCAAACTACTGAAATTGATGAAACCCATGAAACTGATGATGACTATGAAACACCTATTAGTCCTAGCTCTCCTAGATTTGAAATGCCTAAGATACCTGAAGGTTATGTTATGGACGAGGAGGTAACTAGAGAAATTCTTTCTTGCAAGGATAGAAACGATCTTAAGAAATTGCTACGCAAGTATAAGGAAAAGACTTTGAATGCTAGAATGAAATGTGATCCTAAGTTTGCTACTTCACCTATCTTTGTTACCGATAAGGATTATGAATTCTCTGTCGACCCAGAGTTAATTACTTTGGTTGAATCTGATCCTTTCCATGGCTATGAAACTGAAACTGTAGTGGCACACCTTACTAAGCTGAATGATATAGCCACTCTCTTTGCTCATGATGAGAATATTCGCTACTATTACATTCTCAAGTTGTTTCCGTTCTCATTAAAGGGTGATGCTAAGACATGGTACAATACTCTTACTCCTGGTTGTGTGCGTAGTCCCCAGGATATGATTTACTATTTCACTGAAAAATATTTTCCTGCTCATAAAAAACAAGTTGCCTTACATGAAATATTTAACTTTGTGCAAATTGAAGAAGAGATTCTCCCACAAGCTTGGGGGAGGCTTCTCCAATTGCTTAATGCTTTGCCTGATCACCCTCTCAAGAAAAATGAAATACTTGATATCTTCTATAATGGACTAACTGATGCTTCTAGGGACTTCCTAGATAGTTGTGCTGGTTGTGTTTTCAGGGCATGAACTGTTGAACAAGCTGAGGAATTATTGAATAACATATTGAAGAATTATGATGATTGGACTCTTCCTGAACCACCGCCTAAACCCACTCCGAAGAAGAGGGGTATCTTACTTCTCAGTCCTGAAGATATGCAAGAGGCAAAGAAATCTATGAAGGAAAAAGGTATTAAAGCTGAGGATGTTAAGAATTTACCACCTATTGAAGAAATACATGGCCTTGACACACCACCACCTCCACAGGTGGTAGGGGTAAATTCTTTATTAAAGTTTGATGAAGGTGATATCCCCTACAATAAACATCCTAGTCAGTGCCTATATGACTTTGACAACTATATTATGAAGCAAGATCATTTCAATGCACATGTTCTGAAACAATTGAAATATAATTCTGATATAATTGTTCTCTTAAGTGACTTGCTATTTAGAATCAGTAATGATGTTAGAGGTGTAGGAAAGCATGCCTCTATGGTTCAAACTCAGTTAGAACAAGTTGCTAAGTCTCAAAAAGAATTGCTTGATGAAATGAATAATAATATGAATGATTTTGCTGCTAGAGTAGTAACTAGAGGAGGTAGAATGACCCAAGAACCACTTTATCCCGAAGGTCATCCTAAAAGAATTGAACAAGACTCTCAGAGAATTAATGTTGATGACCCTAGTCCTTCTAGAAAGAAAAAGAAAAAGAAAAATGATAGGACTTTGCATACCTCTAGTGAACCTGAGATACAAAAACCTCCTGATAATAATGATGTCTCTATTTCCGATGCTGAAACTCAGTCTGGTAATGAACATTCACCTAGTGATAATGAAAATGATAATGATGATGTTCATGAAGATGCTCAACCCAATAATGATAAAGAACCAGATAATGATGTTGAAATAGAGCATGCACCTGATCTTGATAACCCACAATCTAAAAATAAATGTTATGATAAAAGTGACTTTGTGGCTAGGAAACACGGTAAAGAAAGAGAACCATGGGTTCAGAAACCCATGCCCTTTCCACCCAAACCATCTAAGAAAAAGGATGATGAAGAATTTGAGCGCTTTGCTGAAATGATTAGGCCAGTCTTTTTGCGTACCCGCTTAACTGATATCATAAAGATGGCCCCTTATGCAAAGTATATGAAAGACATCATCACTAATAAAAGAAAGATACCTGAAGCTGAAATCTCCACCATGCTTGCTAATTATTCTTTTAAGGATGGAGTACCTAAAAAACTTGGAGATCCGGGAATACCAACTATACCTTGCTCCATTAAAAGAAACTATGTCAAAACTGCTTTATGTGACTTGGGAGCCGGTGTTAGTGTTATGCCTTTCTCCTTATACAAAAGACTTGATTTGAATAAACTCACACCTACTGAAATATCATTGCAAATGGCTGATAAATCAACTGCCATACCTATCGGTATTTGTGAGGATGTGCCCGTTGTTGTTGCGAATGTTACTATCTTAACGGACTTTGTTATTCTTGAGATGCCCGAGGACGACAACATGTCGATTATCCTTGGTAGACCCTTTTTGAATACTGCAGGGGCTGTTATTGATTGCAATAAAAGCAAAGTCACTTTTCATATCAATGGTAATGAGCACACGGTGCACTTTCCGAAGAAACAATTCCAAGTGAATGGTATAAATGTTATTGAAGAATCTACGACCATCACTATTGGAAGTTTTCAATTACCTCTACCTACTGCCAAAAAGAAATATGATATACTTATTGTAGGGGATATGCACATCCCCATTGAGGAATAAGATGGATTTCTTTAGGAAGTTTTCCTCCAAGAAAAATGCCAAAGGAGTCATTGGGGAATCATCGGACAATTACCTTCACACCCCAAGAAGGGCGGAGGTGCGGCCGTGTGAATGGCCGCATGATGCCTTCATGGAGGAGGTCGGATTCCATCAAGAGTGTCGTGGTTTTGTCACGGTAGATGTCCTAGTGAAAGGACTTAGGGGTGAAGCCATCGCTACGACGGTTAACTCGAAGGGGTTGGTCGGGACGAAAGACACGGGTTTACCCAGGTTCGGCCCCTCTTGAAGGAGGTAAAAGCCTACGTCCTGCTTTGAGTTGTATTGATTGGGTATCGATTACAAGGGAGCGGATTCGCTTGACCTAGCTATCGATCAATGGATTCGTTCCTTAAGCCGCCCAAGGAACCCGCCTTTATATACACAGGTCGAGACCATGGGCTTACAAGAGTCCGGGCCGGGTTACATCTAGTAACCGACCTTATCTCCAAATCGCCTTGCCTTCTCTGGCAAGCCATCTCCCGGCGGCTTACGCCTCCGGGTCACACACCACCTTCCGGCTCTGGGCCTCCGCCGGCCCTTCTCATAAGTTACCTCCAGTCTCGTCTTGATCTTCAGACCTGTTTAAGGCCTTATGGCTAAGTCGCCAACTTCCTAACCCGGCCCCTCCTGGGCGGGTCATACCATGGGGTTATATCCCTAACATTAGGCCCCGGATTGATTTGAACCTGTTCATGTCAATCTTCAAGTCTTCTGGTTGGCGAGTCTTGTGTTCTTCATGAGCATCTAACCTGAAATAAATCTTCATGACCCGCCATGTAAAATGGATGACGTCATCTCTCGTAAATCCAGAAAATCTTAATGACATCACAATGGATCTTTGCATTAACTGGTCAACCCAAAAATCGAGGCGTTTTCCTGGTCAATCATCATCATGTCCCCTCGATTCCCGTGTTAGACTGTTGCTGTTCCATCTCTCCCTTATAAATAGGCGCGGGGGCCCATCCTTTTCACTTCCCCCCACTGCCACTTTCTCTTCTTCTTCCTCCAAACGCCCGCGCAACCGAAGCTCCGCTGCACCGGCCAGACCGTGTCGTCTTCCTCAACAAGGCCACTGCATCACCCTGTTCGTGACCAGAGCTCGCCGGCGCATGCCCGCACTCCCCCCATCTTCCAGGTTTCGCTCTTCTTCCCTCTCAGATCCACATTAGTTCACCGGAGTTCTTCCGAGTCCGCCGCCGTTCATCGGAGTGCTTACCATTGATTGGAAAGGAAAACCTATTTAGGCTCTGAAACGCTAGCCAAATCGTGCGGCGCTCTGCTTAATATGTATTTCATATTCGGAGTAGATCACTTCTTCACCGGAATCTGTGCATTGACAGCCTGTTTTTCTATCACTGTTTTTAGGGTTAATAAATATTTCCCCTTTTATCTTCGTCTGTAGATCCGCAATTGTAGCTGTAGTCGGTGAAACTTGTTTGTCCATACTTAGCAGCATTTTCAGTTATTCACTGTCTATTTGACCCGCCATCCTGCTGCCGGCTCACCCTGGCAAAACACAATTCGCTTCATACCTGCGGCTGACGGTGGCTCGTAATTTAACAATGACCCGCCAAATAGCGTTGTCGTCTTAGAGTCATAGCTATTTTTGTCATGTAGTATTCTTAACCCGCCGTATCTCTATGCCTTTCCACAGCATTTAACCCATTCCGTCATGGCTAAAGCCCCTGCTTCTTGCGATTGGGTAGGCTCTGGGGTTATCAAGGATATACTCAATGATTTCGTAGTCATGGGGTTTGCCGGCTCAAGACGTCATCCATTGGCGGGTTCCTGGTGCCGAGATCACTCCCGAACCCAAGGAAGGGGAGGTGGTTATCTTTACGGATCATCTTCTCCGTGGCTTCTCACCGCCCGGGTCAAAGTTTTTTCGGGACGCCTTGCACTTTTATAAACTCCACCCTCAAGACATTGGCCCCAATTCTGTCACCAACTTGCGCCAATTTCAAGTGTTCCGCGAGGCGTATCTGCAAGAAGAACCCACTGTTGATCTCTTGAGAGACTTCTTCTATATCAACCGCCAGACCGAGATAGCAAACGGGCCAAGTCTTGAGTTCGGAGGCGTTTCAATCCAAAGGCGGAGAGGTGTGTCTTTTCCCTCAGCCACCCGGCCCAGTCATCCCAAGGATTGGAATCGCACCTGGTTTTACTGCAGAGATACTGTCCCGGATGAAGAAAATCCATTGCCGGGTTATCATCCCTACCGGCTCTGCACCACCACCGAGCTCCCAGACCGGTTGTCCACCATAGAGCACGCCCAATATGCTCCAACATTTTCAAAGATTAGGGCTTTAAGCCAACGGGTTAACTGGCGTTGATTTAACCCGCTGCTGGGTTTCGTGGAGAATCTTACCGTTGAGCCGGCGCGGCGACTTAATGTGTGAATATACTGGTGAGGTGGATGACCCTCGGCGCTTCAACCAGACGCCTCTGACAGACAAGGCTCACAACTTAATTGTCAAATCACTGCTGGGAGAACCTCAGGAGGTTTGCAACAAGACGGGGTTAAACCCCTTCTATGCTCTTAACCCGGCTCCCGCAGTAAGACTTTTTACTTTAAGCTTCACTCTTTCCCTTTAGATTTTGCACTTCACACACCTCATTTAACCTTTCTGCAAATGCATTTATGTATGTAGGCCGACTCTCCCTTCTGGAAGAGGAGAATAACCACAGCCTCCACTTCAAAGAAGAAGACCAAGGCAACTAAGACCCGGGCTCTGGCTCGTAAAAAGAAATCGACAGCTCAGGAGCTGCTCGAACTGGATGACTCGAAGGTAGAACTTGACTCCCTTGGCCTTCTTTTCATGCAACTTATTGACGTTGACTCCTCTCAAGGTGACGCGGAGACGAGCCAAGCCGGCGCAGCAGAGGTAACTGCCATCTCCTCCGACTCGGAACCTTTGCCAAGAGAGAAAGTACGGCGGGTCATCCGGAAAGTAAAGTTTTCACACCCCCTTGCTCACTTGGATCCCAACTTTCTTTTGAAGAAGCAGCAACATGACCTCAGGCGTCAGACTCGGAGCGGCGGCTCTGAGGATCTAGTAGCTGGCTTACCCGACGCTCCGGCTCCTCAGAAACGCCGTAACGAGGTAATTCATAACTTTGTTTTCATTTCTTCTACATGCTAGCCTCATGCAGTAAACTGCTCATATTGCCCAACTTTAACTTTTCAGGAAACACCTCCTTCCTCTGGCGACTCAACCGCTTCAAAGCTACCACCTCTTGTCATCAACCCAGGGTAACTTTCTTCTTTGCATCCAATGTTGCTTACTAACTTTTTTATCCTTGCATACAACTTATCATGAAATCTTTTGTTCACAGGGCCCAAGCCAAGAAGAGGAAAATACGCGGGTCATCCGCCAATCCTGATGCCCCTGAGCCGGAGAATCCGAAACTTGATGCTCCTGAAACCCATGTTGAGCCCTCTGAAACTCATCAAGGCACCCATGATGAAACACCCCAGCCTACTGAGCCGGCGGATGTTGATGTTGTGATCACTAATGCTAACCCGTAGGCTGCTCCTAAACCGCCCAGTCCTCCGCAAACAGCTAAAGACATTGTTTCCCATGAAGAAGGGGTTATCATTACTGGGATGGGTTATACAACTCCAGCCCCTTCCAATGTGTTGACCAAGCACATTAGCAAGGATGAGGCGCCTTCACCTCAGAACGAGAAGACTAAAATTGATCTTCCCAATCTTGAGAAGCTTACTGTTGACGAGCTGCATTCTTGATATTTGAGCCGCCTCTCCGCAAGCCGGGACATGGAAGCCAACTTAGTTGGTATGATGAAGAAAAAATATGACGTATACTCAATTTATCCACATTCCTTATATCCTTACGTAGCCCCCAAGAGCCGGCTTATTTTCTTGAAGATAAGCCGGGTCTTCAATAACATACACACTTTACTTCATCAGCGTGTAGCCCCCAAGGGCCGGGTCATTATGTAAATAATGAGTCGGCACTTAATTTGCTAACATGAAAAATTCCAGCCGTAGCCCCCAAGGGCCGGCTTATCTCTCGAGATAGCCGGGTCTTTTACTTTTGTAAAGAAAAAATTAGTCATCTTTTCTACAAATTGTAGAGCCTGTAGCCCCCAAGGGCCGGTTTATCTTCTTGAAGATGATCCGGATCTGCTTATATTATATGCTTGAAAGAACTAATTTACATTAGCCCCCAAGTGTCAAGTATATTGCTTGCAATGTGCTTGAGACTTGTGTCAAATTTGTTCACTACCCCCAAACGTCATTATGCACCGTGCTACCGGCTTAGGATTAGCAAGCTTGCACTTAACAATTTTTATTGTGCAGGAAACTTTAAATGTGGCCGAGTCAAGTTTGACCGATCTGAGGAAAAGCCTGGCTTTGCAACAAGATGCCTGAGCTGAAGCTGACGCAAAATGGCGGCTCTCCTCAAAAGAGCTGGAAAAGACCAAGGCGGATTTTGAAGCCTACAAACAATCTGTTGAAGCTGAACAAGCCGCCTTGATCAAACGTGCAAAAGACGCCGAGGGCCAACTTATACCCGTTACTGAAGAACTGGTCAGTCTTAAACGGCATGTAGCTCGAATGACCGAAGCTGTCTTTGATAAGTACTGTTGACTATCTTATGAGCATTCTGTTCAAACAGTCTTATAAAAGACTCGCCCGGTGACTTATGCACTTTGAACTGTTTGCAGGCCGTCGGACTCGCAATCTTCCAGACGACAGCTTGTTGAAGCTGAAAGCTTTATATTCATTCACTGAGCAGCTGTACGTTGGAAGTCTTTTTACCATCAGGGCTGTTATGGGTGAAAAGGGCACTCCAAAGCTCATCAAAGACGTGCTGAAATGCCTCTCAATGATTCCCAAGCAGTTTGAAGAATTGAAAAAATCAGCCGCCCGTAAAGGCGCAATAGCTGCTTTGAGTCGGGCTTTGGCTTATGCACCAGAGCTTAACCCGGAAGAGATGGTTGGAGGGTTTCCACAGCTAAAAGACGACGGGTCAGAATTCACGCAAGAGGAGTATGCTCGTTGCTTCAAGGCGTCTCGAGCATTGGCCAGTCGTCTAGCCGCAGAGGCTGATCTGAAGGTTTATCAGGCGGCTTACGACGACAACAATGCACGAGTTCGGCCGCCTACTTTTGAGCCGGTGGATCTGACTCCTCAGCGTCATAAGCATATCTTTGCCCCTGATGTTGACCCATCTCCCATCTTGCATGATGAAGCTGAATTCCAGGCCTTAATCAATTGCAACTGGGATGTGGACAACCTTCAGATCCAGGAGATAGAAGACCCAACGCAGGATGACCCAACAGCACTTTAGGCGAGGAGTTGGCCCAGGATGAAGTTAACCTGGATAAACTGACGGCCGGGTTATGACTGTATGAAAAACTTTGGTCGAAATTTTTGGGCTCCACGCGGCCTTGTAATAACCTTAGCTAAAAATTGTTTCCCTGTGTCGTGCCTTCGTGCACGTTTTGAGCTTTATCAACTTATATCCTGACTGCTTAGCCGCTGCAATCTTTATCCATCATGTGTATGTTGGATGTGATCACATGTCTTGATGCTTCATGAGAGTAGAATCAGTATCAATTCACCAACTCCTGTGCTGGCGGCTTATGGCCACATTCCTGGGCGAGTTAATAACTCAATACCTCAAAATCTTGAAAATGTGGAAATAAGACCTGCTGGCGGGTCATAACAGCAATAAGTTTTGACTAATGAGTAGTCATCTAAAGATTAATAATCTCATGAAAAATTCCTGCAAAAGCAACAAACAGGAAATACAGACGTGTATACTTTCAGTTGATGTAAGGCGGCTTTGAAGGCACAACCCGAAAGAGATCAACCCTTATATATTTTTGAGAGAACTCAAGATTTTTGCTTAAAAGAAGCTAGGCATGAACGCCTACAATCCCGTAGGCCGTCTCTCACGTGACATAAATCCGTCATTTTAACCTTAACAAGTTCAGGGTCTTAAAAAAGATTGACTATTAAGAGTATGAATGGGCCACATAGCGGAGAGACTACAGCGAACAGGTTAGTTTGTCCTAACTCTCTGTAAGCCGGCTCTTACGTGACATAAGCCGACGTTTTAACTTTGACTAGTTTAGGGTCTTGAAAAAGATTGACTGTCAAACGTTCGACGGGTCACCTGGCAGAGTAGCAAGTTGCAAACAGGCAGGTTTAACTCAAATATGGCTTTTAAGCTGGTCAAGAGGGTATGAAAGCTAAACCCAGTGGGTTGGAAGCCCCCAAGTGACCTTATAAACAATTAATTCTTTGCACAAAACTTGTTGCATGAAAACGGTAGAGGCCCCTAATTATGGGGATGCCGGCTTTATTATATTGAAAAAGGTATATACAATGACAGAGATATGTACATTGATGAGAGTCAATGACTCAAGTATAGTAAGGCCGAAGATGAGCAATATTCCACGTCATGCTGGTCTCTTCTCCGGAAGTGCGTGACTTGTCGCTCTCCCGTATATCAATGAGGTAATATGACCCATTGTTCAGATTCTTGCTGACCACAAAAGGTCCTTCCCAGGAGGGTGACAACTTATGCATATCTGTCTGCTCTTGAATCAAACGGAGCACTAACTCGCCTTCTTGGAACGTCCGGGTTTTAACTCTGTGGCTATGATAGCGACGCAGATCTTGTTGATAAATTGCTGACCGTGCGGCTGCAAGATCCCGCTCTTCATCCAAGGCATCCAATGCGTCCTGACGCGCCGTCTCATTATCAGCTTCAACGTAAGCCGCCACCCTGGGCGAGTCATGACGGATATCACTGGGGAGAACATCTTCTGTGCCATAAACCATGAAGAAAGACGTGTAGCCTGTTGATCTGTTGGGGGTGGTTCTGATGCTTCAAAGAACTGAAGGTAATTGCCCCACGGTGGGCGCCAACTGTCGTGGTTTTGTCACGGCAGATGTCCTAGTGAAAGGACTTAGGGGTGAAGCCATCGCTACGACGGTTAACTCGAAGGGATTGGTCGGGACGAAAGACACGGGTTTACCCAGGTTCAGCCCCTCTTGAAGGAGGTAAAAGCCTACGTCCTGCTTTGAGTTGTATTGATTGGGTATCGATTACAAGGGAGCGGATTCGCTTGACCTAGCTATGGATTAATGGATTCGTACCTTAAGCCGCCCAGGGAACCCGCCTTTATATACACAGGTCGAGGCCCTGGGCTTACAAGAGTCCGGGCCGGGTTACATCTAGTAACCGACCTTATCTCCAAATCGCCTTGCCTTCTCTGGCAAGCCATCTCCTGGCGGCTTACGCCTCCGGGTCACACACCACCTTCCGGCTCTGGGCCTCTGCCCGACCCTTCTCGTAAGTTACCTCCAGGCTTGTCTTGATCTTCAGGCCTGTTTAAGGCCTTATGGCTAAGTCGCCAACTTCCTAACCGGCCCCTCCTGGGCGGGTCATACCATGGGGTTATATCCCCAACAAAGAGTTTGCTCAGTTTGTTGCAAACGCTGGGCTGACCGAGTTCCTCGCAGCTAAGTGTGACCAATATCACATCCTTAAAAATTCCTTTGTGCAATGTTTTCATTTTCTGGGGAGGAACAATCCTCCTGAAGTGCAGTTTAATCTTTACGCTGAAACTTACAAAATGCCGCTAACTGACTTCTGCAACATATGCTTGATCCCTTCTGATGGGGAATTGAGAGAACCTAGGCCATCCGAGTTTGAGGATTTTCTCCTCACTTTAACAGTGGGTGAAGATAGAGGCGTGTCAAACGCTACTGCTACCAGCTTGCAGTTTCCCTCAGTGCATTACTTTGCTTTGGACATCGCTAAGTGTTTAACCGCTAGGGAGAAGGTCGGCGCACTCAGTGCCCCTGACCTTGCTATTTTACGTCGTGCACTTTATGAGGATCACACCTTTAGTATGGGGGCTATTATTGCTCGTCGCTTACACCTTAATAAAACCCGTGATATTATTCCTTTGCCTGCACCTGCTCTGTTTGATTCTATTGCCAGGAACGGATACAGGATTATGCCAGATGACATTAGAGCCTACCGAAACAAGCTAGCAGCTGCTGAGGAGGAGCCATAGGGGTGGGACGCTCAGGTGCCGCCTCCACCTCACTTTGACTTGGGACCGGATGGTTTCTACGGATGGTGATTACCAAGCTAGGCCAAAAGCCTAAGCTTGGGGGAGTACATATTTTTACCGACATTACATTCATGTTCACACTTTTCATTCCAGCTGTCGGTGTTCATACTTTTTCATTGTAATATCCATGCTAAATTTGTTTTCTCGCTTTCTTCTTGTGTGTGTTTGAAAAACTTTGAGAAAATCCAAAAACATTTCCTACTTCTTTTTGGTTTTTCTTTCTAGCTTAGTTTAATTGTAGTATCAAAAGAAAACCCAAAAAGATTTCTCGTTCTTCTTTTGCTTGTTGGGAGTATTTCCGTGTAAATAGTTTTTCTCATTTTTGTTTTTCCTCTTTAATTTGCTTTCTTCAAGAAAAACCAAAAACTCCAAAAATATTTCAATGTGTTTCTTTGAAATTCTTTTCCTTTTGTTTGAGTCGTACCAAGGAGAAGACCACGATGAAAATGTTGAGTAGCTCTAACATGCATCATTGTTAATCTAACAAAGAGCCCATTTTACCTTGTCTTCTCCTCTTGAATAAAATGTTGCAGATCCCAGCTTAGTCCACGGCATTCTTGCACTATTATTATTTTCTTATCATTCGTTCGTGCAAGTGAAAGGCAATGATGACAATATTTGATGAATTGACTGTGGCAGAGAAGAGCGGGTATGAACTCAACTTGTTTTTGTTTTTCTAAATATGTTTAACCTAGTATCCTTGATTCAGCATATTATGATCGAACATGTTTGCAATGACCATTAGAGATTATAGTTGTTCATGCCATGCTTAAGTAGCTAGGAGTGGATAATGATTTATCTTGGATGTCAACATGCATTAAAATGGTTGTGATGTGGTATGATGATATGGTATCCTCCTCTGAATGTTTCAAGTGGCTTGACTTGGCACATGTTCACGCATGTAGTTGAATCAAAATCAATATAGCCTTCATGATATTTATGTTCATGGTGTCCATATCCTACTCATGCTAGTAGTCAATGTTTATTATATGTAATGCATGTTCATGACCGTTTTCGCTCTCTAGCTGGCCGCTTCTCAATCTATTTGCTAGCCTTCGCCTGTACTAAGCGGAAATACTGTTTGTGCATCAAAATCCTTAAACCAAAGTTATTCTAGATGAGTCCACTATATCTACCTATATACGGTATTACCCCGTCGTTCCAAGTAAATTTGCATGTGCCACCTCTAAAAATTAAGCTCTTCATTATCTGTTTTAAAGTGTAGGTATTTTTTTAAGCAATTCTAGAGAACATTTTTTTATCGGGTTGCAATTAAACCAACATGTTTAGGCTAATTTTCTTTCTTACACGGGAACACCGTGACGGGCCCAGGGGCTCGTCTGGGAACAGCACCACGGTATGTAGCACAGATATAAATATTCGTCGCCACAGTCCAACTTCAATTTTTTATTTGTGCACATGACGGACGTGCAACCTAGTAGTAGTACTAGGCAGCCCCAGACGTGTGGTAGCCTTTACCTCGTCGTGTCAAGTCAATAAATTATATCACTACCCACCAAACAACATCTCATTCACATCCGGCGCTGTGCCTGCCGGAAAAAGTCCATTTCAAACCCTGAATTCATACAGGTTCGGCGAAATGAACCCCTATGTCGAAATCCCTGTCGATTGCACCCTAAACTATGCAATCCCGGTCTAAAACGAACCCTGGCAAATGTCAACCGGGATTCGTCTCACTGGGGGGCCAGAGAGCGGCATTGTTGACCACGACGCGAGCCCGTCCTCGCTGTTGGGCCAGCCCATTTGTCTATATTTCCGTTTACACTTATATTTTGGTGTTTGTGAAATTTCAAAAATATTCAAGCGTTACAAAAAAGTACGTGGCATTTCAAAATATGTTTAAATATTGTCTGTATATATATACATATGTATATGTATGTATGTGTGTGCGTGTGTGTGTGTAATTTAAAAATGTACGTTGCATTTGAAAAATGTTCAAAATAATGTTCGTGAAATTTTAAAAAATGTATACAATGTAAAAAAATATCACGTAGTTTTAAACAATGTTTCATACCATCCCCAAAACGCTGATGTGGCAAAATGTCAATTGGGATTCTTCTGACCGGTGGGCCAGGGAGCGGCATTGTTGCCGAGCTTGTGACACGTAAAAATATCGCTAAACAATCTTGTGCAGGGGGTTTCGAACTCCTGAGCTACCTCTCGCAAACGAGTGACGCTAACCAATGAATCTTACGACTTCTAGTGATAGATTCATGGCGCGACCGTTTAAGTATGAAACATGTGTTGAAAAGAAATAAAAAATGTACAGATTGATCATTTTGGAATATCCATTGAACATTTCATAAATATATGTTGACATTTTCTTATTGTACGATGAACATTTTAAATAATACATGATGAACCTTTTGTATTATATGATAATACGTGAATGTGTTTCCAAATACGTTGGCTTTTCCAAATCTGTGAATTGCTTTTCAAAAACGAAGAACTTTTTCCAAATTTGTGAATTATTTTTCCAAAATTGATGATTTTTTTAAAAAATCGTGCTTTTTAAATCTTTGGTGAATTTAAAAAAAAAACGTGATTTTTTTATCCGAATTTCATGAAGTTATTTTTCAAATTCGTGATTTTTTTGAAAATCCATGATCTTTTTGCCAAATTCGTGAACTATTTTTCATTTCTGTGAACATTTTCGAATTTCTTCAGAACTTTTTCATTTCCGTGAACTAAAATAAGGTCAAATATGTGTCCTGTCCTAATAGTGTACTACTAAGTGACGTTGCATGCTGGCCTAGTGGTTGACGCCTACAGCTGTCAATGTACCCGTCTGGAGTTCGAATTTTCCTACACGCAAATTGATATTGGTGACTTTTTTTTTGCTGGGCCTCACCGAATGCTTGAAGTGAACAATTAATTGGGCTGGCCCAACCTTTTCCGCGCGCTCGCCTCTTAGCACAGCCAATCCCGGCCGTTGTCTAAAGAAAAACCAATCCCGGCCATCCTTTGCAATCCCGTTTGAGAAACAACCCTAGGGTTCGATTTAGACCGGGATTGTAAAGTTCAGGGTGCAATCGACCGGGATTTTGACATGAGGGTTCATTTCGCCGAACCTGTACAAGTTCAGGGTTTGAAATGGACTTTTTCCGTGCCTGCCCGAGGTACCTTCTTCCCCATTGCTAGTTCAAGTTCATCCCCAGTCTCGTTCTCCCCTAGCACCTGAAGAACACCAAGATAAATGTGCCATCTCTTCTCTCGACATATGCTCGCACCAAAAGCTCAAGAGCACTCTTGCGGTTTGGAGTTCACATTCTGCTGGCGCTTTGCCAATCCTAAGTCTGTCATAAACAGGGTAGAAAAAATGTTGCATTTTAAACAAAAGAAGTTGAACATGTAATTAAGAACAGTAGCTGTAAAGTGCGAGAATTCCTACAGCCCCCAAAAAATGAAATTCACCATGCCAAAACAGTTTATTTTACACACAAAAAATCCTTCAGCCTATCCAAGCCAGCAAGAATAACTTACGGCATCTATGTCAATTTTACTATCTAAAATCCTAAAAAATGACAACAATCTGATTTATATACTATCATCAATCCTTTCCAAATTATCCACCCATCAACGAAAATAATTGTGTGGTCCATTTCATAACCAGCAACACTGAGCGTCATTTTATATGGCCAGAGTGTGCTACCTAAGTCCCCCAAATGCACACCATAAAAAAAAGACTATCATAGATCACACTGCATATGGATGCAAGACACAGAATCTGCATGAATAACTTATAAATGGAATAACTGCCTACCGGCTACGGGGAAGAGAAATGTTCTTGGATGAACTTAATGTACCTTCTAGTACAGCCGTTGGTTGCTTCAGAACAGACGCCAAAATCGCCCACGCGGCCGGCTAATCCAACAGTAGATTGACCGGCGCTTTGCTGCCCACCAAGGTGACTAAGAGACCCCTACTGCTCGACTGGAAGAACCATGCCGGTGGGATCTCCATCCGCCATCTGGAACCTGAAGAGAACAACCATGTGAGATAGAGACAAAGGTAGCATGTGGAGGATGGTGCGGACTGAAGGGGAAACAAACTGGCAGAGAATGAGAAGCACACTTGCTTGTTGCGCTTGCGCTACCACCACCTTCCATGGTTTCCATGGCGGAGGAATAGAGGAGAGCCGCCAGGGAACAGACGCGTGTGGAGAAGATGATGAAGGAGAGATGGTGAATGATTAGGGTCACGAGGAACAGATGCAGCTGGGCCTGTGCTATTTCGAATGGGACCAGCTCGTACATTAAAATGAAGTACCTAACTGGTCCGGGCCATCAAGCAACCCGTGACTTGTACTACACCTACTAGCTCTAGGCCTCGTATTTTACATGCGTATAGTGGGAAAATGGCTGGCGGGGTGGGATCCCGAGGCCAATTCAGACGCACCGGATAAAGTCACCCAATGCCGCCGTCCGCTACTACTTCGCACTCTAGCGAGATACCACTATTGTCATATTGTATCATGATTGTTTTGACAAAGTGTTGGCGCTTGAGATATCTTATTATTGCTCGCTAGTTGCTTATGTTATTGATATGAGTTAATATAATTTCTAAGAGTTATTGTTGGCATGGTTAGTCATAATCTTTGCTGAAAACCTGGGTGCTACTTAAGCATATATATGTAAACAAGAACAAAAGAGTTCGTAAAAGTTTTTCTTTATCACTTTCAGTTTGTCAACTGGATTGCTTGAGGACAAGCAAATGTTTAAAATTGGGGGAGTTGATATGTATCCAACGTATCTACTTTTCCTCACACTTTTGCCCTTGTCTTGGACTCTAATTTGCATGATTTAAATGAAACTAACCCGGACTGACGTTGTTTTGAGCAGAACTACCATGGTGTTGTTTTTGTGCAGAAATAAAAGTTCTCGGAACGGAACAAAACTTTTTGGAGAATTATTTCAAAGTATATAAGAATTATTGGAGCCAAAAACTACCGGAGAAGGGGGCCAGGGTGGGCAGCACCCACCAGGGCGCGCCCTGGTGGGTTGTGCCCACCTCGTGGCCCCACTGACCCTAATTCCGCCGCTATAAATTTCTATTTTCGGAGAAAAAATCAGAGAAAAAGTTTCATCACGTTTTACGATACGGAGCCGCCGCCACCTCCTGTTCTTCATCGGGAGGCCAGATCTGGAGCCCGTTTGGGGTTCCGAAGAGGGGAATCTTCGGTCTTCGTCATCACCAACCCTTCTCCATCGCCAATTCCATGATGCTCCCCACCGGGAGTGAGTAATTCCTTCGTAGGCTTGCTGGTCGGTGAGGAGTTGGATGAGATTCATCATGTAATCGAGTTAGTTTTGTTAGGGCTTGATCCCTAGTATCCATTATGTTCTGAGATTGATGTTGCTATGAATATGCTATGCCTAATGCTTGTCACTAGGGCCCGAGTGCCATGATTTCAGATCTGAACCGTTTATGTTATCACCATTATATCTATGTTCTTGATCCGATCTTGCCTAGTCATATGCACATATTACGTGTTATGATCCGTAAACCCCATAGTGACAATATTTGGTATACTTTCCGGTGATGACCGTAGTTTGAGGTGTTCATGTATTCACCGTGTGTTAATGCTTTGTTCTGGTTCTCTATTAAAAGGAGGCATTAATATCCCTTAGTTTCCTTATGGACCCCGCTGCCATGGGAGGGTAGGACAAAAGATGTCATGCAAGTTCTTTTCCATAAGCACGTATGACTATTTACGGAATACATACCTACATTACATTTATGAACTGGAGCTAGTTTTGTATCGCCCTAGGTTATGACTGCTACATGAATAATATCATCCAACGAGTTCACCGATCCAGTGCCTACGAGTTTTCCACTTATTGTTCTCGCTAAGTTACTCCTGCTGTTGCTACTGTTCCAACTGCTACGAAACTATTGCTATCACTGTTACCGTTACTGTTACTGCTGCTACTGCTATCAAAACTATCATACTACTGTGTTACTAATCACTTTGCTGCAGATATTTAATCTCCAGGTGTGGTTGAATTGACAACTCGGCTGCTAATACTCTCAAATATTCTTTGGCTCCCCTTGTGTCGAATCTATAAATTTGGGTTGAATACTCTACCCTCGAAAACTGTTGCGATCCCCTATACTTGTGGGTTATCAACCTCTTCCCGGTGACCTTCTTTGCCTATACCGGTGCCTTGGCAGCGACGATGGGGTCCTTAGGCGCATCCCTGCCGCTGCGACGGTGGTTCGTGGAGGCGGAAGCCCTTGCCACCGGACGGCCTGTTCCCACCGCCGTCGGGAACCACGAGAGGGACGACTGCGGGTGCGACGAGAGCAGCGGAGAGTGTTGGAAATATGCCCTAGAGGCAATAATAAAAGTAGTTATTATTATATTTCCTTGTTCATGATAATCATTTATTGTCCATGCTATAATTGTATTGATTGGAAACACTAATATATGTGTGGATACATAGACAACACTGTGTCCCTAGTATGCCTCTAGTAGACTAGCTCGTTGATCAAAGATGGTGTAGGACCGAAAGTATGTCTAGAGGGGGGTGATTAGACTACTTGACCAAATAAAAGTTTTGCCTATACCAAATTTTAGGGTTGGCAGTTTTTAGCATTTCATGGCAAGTCAAGTACACCCTACACATGCAAGTCTAAGAGTATAGCAGCGGAAAATAACAACAATCATGTATAGAAGGGAAAGGGTAGGAGGATCAAACGCAGTTGTAGACACGATGATTTTTCCCATGGTTCCGATAGGTGGTGCTATCGTACATCCACGTTTATGGAGTCTTCAACCCACGAAGGGTAACGGTCGCGAGAGTCCATGGAGGGCTCCACCCATAAGGGTCCACGAAGTAGCAACCTTGACTATTCCATAACGGCTTCCGTCCATGAAGGACTAGCCTCACTATGGGTAGATCTTCACGAAGTAGGCGATCTCCTTGCCCTTACAAACTTCTTGGTTCACTCCACAACACAAAGTAGGAGGCTCCCAAGCGACACCTAACCAATCTAGGAGGCACCACCCTCCAAAAGGTAATAGGCTCGGTAATGACGATGAACTCCTTGCTCTTGTGCTTCAAGATGATAGACTCCTCAACACACAATCACTCTCTCACAGATTTGGCTTGGTAGAAGAGATGGGATTGGTGGAAAGCAACTTGCGGAGGCTAGAAATCAAGATCCATATGGTTGGAGTGGAAGATCTTGACCTCAACACAAGACTAGGTGGTTCTCTCCCAGAAAACTGGATGGGGCAAGTATGGAATAGTTCTGAGTGCTTCTCTTTCGAGTAGGTGGTGGTGAAGGGGTATATATAGGCATCCTCAAAAATCCAACCTTTACACACAAAATGACCAACTCGGTGACACCGATGTGTTAATCTTGGTGGTATCGAAGTGACCAAAAGGTGGCAACATTTGAATCTCGGTGAGACCAATATAGGAAACTCGGTTGCACCGATAAGGTGACCAACGGTCAGATTCCCAATCTCGGTGACGCCGATCCAACATTCTCGGTGGTACCGAAAATGTGAATTTGCGTAACAGAAAGTTGGCAACCTAAACTCGGTGGCACCGGTATGGAATCGGTTGCACCAAAGTGACTAGGGTTTGGCTGAGTCTGTCTAGGGTTTGGAATCGGTGGCACCGGGATTGGAATGTTGGTTGCACCGATTTTGAGTGTTTGGCTTAGGACAGACTTTAGTGGGAGAGCTTGTGGATGTTTTTGGCGACTATCACTTGTGCACGTTTGAGCATATTGTTCACCAGCAAAACCTTACCCCCTTTTAATAGTATTGGCTTTCCTATGGACTCAAAGTGATTTCTCACAAATATAAAATGTAGAGTCCTCTCGCTTGAATCTTGGCCAACCTATTTCCTTGCATCTTGGGGTATCTCCACAATCTCCTTTTGCCAATCCTATCATTGAACATTTCCTGAAATATACTTGGTGGAAACATTAGTTCAATGACTTATATGTTGTTATTAATTACCAAAACCACCAAGGGAGCAAATGTGCTTTCAATCTCCCCCTTTTTGGTAATTCATGACAACATATAGATCAAAGCTTCGACACATGACATAATCAATGAATATAATCGTCGCTTTGAGAAGTATGTGATAAGCAAGAGCTCCCCCTAAATTTGTGCATTATTTTGGATTTGCGTTTGAATGCAAATGCACAATCGATTAGGTATATGGGGCACTTCTCCCATGTCACATACAACTTGGTGGTGTGCGAGAATAATTAGAATGAACATCATAGCACAACACAATCAAGCAATGGTGAAAGATCATCTCATAAGCATTAAGATGATAGGAAATAGTAGCATCACACATAAAGCGTATGATCAAACACCACAAACATGTATCACAAGCAACCAAAAGATCAAATGTTTTTGAAACAGCGAATAACAACCAAAACGATCTCTCACTCGAAGCCTAAAGATCTATATACACTTCTCCCCCTTTGGCAACAAGTTACCAAAAAGTTCAAAGGCATATATCTAAGCGTTCTTGGGCTAATCTCCTCCGGTAGTTGATGAAGGAGTCGAGAGAACAGCGTCGGCGAAGATCTCTGCAGATGTCGTGGATGGAGTTGGTGTGGCAGCTGGAGGAACTGGAGCTGATGGAGCAGGAGCTGAGGTGACAGCAGCAGGAGCTGATGAAGAGGGCCTCAAGTCTGGAGCGGGCACAGTGGCTGATCTGGCCTGAGTGGTGAACTGTGTGCCCGGCCTGAGAGGAGAACCATCCTCATCATCATCAGAAGAAGTTTGAGGAAGAGGCACTGAGTCAACTTCCTTCTTGAGCTCATTAACTGTCTTAGTCAGCCCATCCACCTTATCATTAAGGGTCTTGATCCTGTTCTCAAAGATCCTCACAAGACTGTTCTGGTTGTCCAGAATCCCCTTAATGTCCTTCTTCATGTCCTGAACTGATGAGATCAGAAGATCCATTTGCTCATTCCTGGATCTAGGGACTTGAGCACTAGTGGCTCTAGCTGCCTCTGCTTCTGCCTGAGCTGCAGCTGAAGTGGGATGTCCTTGTTCCATCACCACAACATTGTCCTCGAGATCTGGCTGTAGGGGTAAGTGGGGACGATCTAGAGCAAATATGTGCTTCTCCAACTTTGAATTGATGAGCATCTGGATGTAGGGTGCATAATAGCAAGAGCGCTTCTGATCAGCAGCAACCCTCTTGATTGTCTCAACAATCAAATCCATGACTCTGATCCTGGTGTGTCTGTCAAGGTGGATCAACATATTGATGGAGTAGCCTCGGATCATCTTGTCATCTCCTGACTTGGGCATCAAAGTATGCCTCAGAATGGTGTTCATGGTGCGGAGGCCAGCCTGAAGAAAGTAGATGGATCCTAGCATGTGAGACTTCACATTAGCAGCAGGGATCTCCTTATACATATTGGCCATAGCATTGTGGCTCTCCTTGGATTCTGAGTAGACATCCAACTCACCATCCTGTGCTTCTGGGACTCCTAAGATGGTAGCCCACTCCTCAACAGTAGATTCATACCTTGCACCTTCAGTCATCCATACAATTCTACCATCTCCATAGAAATGTGCAGTGGAGTAGAATTGCATGATCATCTCATCATTCCAAGCGGTGAACTCTCTTCCAACGAACTCATCTAAACCAATGCAGTGGAAATTGTCTTGGACACTTGGAAAGTATTCCTCATTCTCCTTGATGAATTTCCAATCAACATACCGCATATCACTCACAGCTGGACTCTTGTCAAAGAGAACAGTCTCATAGAAATCCTGTTGCTCTCTGGTATAGAATCTGTAGTCCACAGCTGTCTTCTTCCTTTGGGCATATGGGTCAGCAGCTCTCCATGCCCTCAAGCCAGAGTCCTTCCTCTTCTTCATATCCTCAGCGAGTGGATAACTGGCATTGTGTACTGGAAGGTGTGGCCTAAGCTTCATTAAAGCAGACATAGCATCCTCATCCTCAACTCTGGAGGTGGTTCCTTTGTTCTTCTCAGAAGCTGGAATTTGCCTTGACAATCTCTTGGGCTTCTCAGCAGCAGGCTTCTTTGCAGCAGACTTAGTACTCTTGGAAGTACCACTCTTGGGCATAGCATCAGACATCAGTTTCTTTTGCTTCTTCTTGGGAGGGGCTTTCTCAACATGTTCTTCCTCCTCCTACTCAGCAGCAGCAGCAACAACCTCCTCAGGGTCCTCAAACATGGAGGTCTGCCTGCTAACAGCATAAACAATCCTCTTCCTGGTACCCGTCTTTTCACCTGCTTTCTTAGGCAATGACTTCTTTGGAGGTGACTCAAGATGAAGAGCCATTCTTGTCCTAGCACGTTCACGAGGGGGCTCAATAGTCATGGTAGCTCTCGCACTCTCAGGTGCTCTCATAGCTGCACAGCTAGCATATGTCTTGCCAACCACCCTCCTGGAAGAGGTGGCTTCATTGGCAGCTTTCTTGGCAGCCTTCTTTTGCTTCTTAGCAAAAATCTCTTCTGGAACGAAGTCTGAATCCTCCTCATCTGAATTCAGCTTCTTCCTAGCCCTAGTAGCAGCTTTGGGCAATCCATGGGAACTGGGAGTGCCTGGATCTGAAGATGAACTAGACTCAGGACTAGTGCCTGAATCCATCTCAACACTTTGCTCTCTGAAGCTGTTCTCACTGTCCTCAGCTCCTGACATATCTGACCCTGTGAATAGAATATAGAGGAGCAGAATAGAATGAGTCATCACAAAATAAGGCTGGGTTTTGAAAGTTTGAACAAAGGATTTTCAAAGTTTTGCATTCTGTCAGATACAAATCGATAAGGCCGAAGCAAAATTTTCGGTGACACCGAGACTGACTGTCCTATTAACAGAAACTTGGCACCCTTTTCGGTGAGACCGAAAAGGCGTGCTCGGTTTCACCGAGACAGTTCTCAGCAACACAAAAAGAAAAATCGGTGGTACCGATTTTCTTGATTCGGTTCTACCGAGTTGCATCGGGCGGAAGGCAAACCTTAGAAAATCAGTCATTCGCTAGTCTATAGGATTTTCTTGTGGATAGGAGGACGTGCAACAGGTGGCATATGGAGAAAAGCAGATCCAATGCGCAAGAATCAGATGGGAGCGCAAAGGAGGACGAATCCGTACCCTAACTCGGCGACGGATCCGCTACGGCGGCGACGATGGATAAGATTTCGTCGACGGTGGCGATTCCTAGCGGCGGAGGAGCGCAGGGAGACAAGGGCGACGACCAGGGGTCTCGAAGCGGCAGCTTAGGGTTCTGAGGCGCGACGATTTGAGGATGAATTTCAAAACGTCGGGGTCCATAGTATACATACCCACCACTGTCGGTGACGCCGATTCTAGATTTTTGGTGTCACCGAGTTTCTCAACTGTCAGTTGACAGGGAAACTCGGTGTAACCGAAAATATGGAATCGGTAGTACCGAGATAGAAAACCAGATCAACCCTAGGCATTCGGTGAGACCGAGATTGTGGGGTTGGTTCCACCGAGATGCACTTGGGAGGTTTTAATGGTTAGCCCTTGT
The DNA here is from genome assembly GCA_039707655.1 of Elymus sibiricus. Classification (NCBI taxonomy): domain Eukaryota; kingdom Viridiplantae; phylum Streptophyta; class Magnoliopsida; order Poales; family Poaceae; genus Elymus; species Elymus sibiricus. Next base: position 209,969,866 of record CM077663.1, read on the forward strand.
CGATACGGAACTCCGAGTGCTCCACACACAGACGGATCGAAAAGTACTTGTTCAAATTTTGTGATGCAGCATGAAAGGAATATGAGGTGAGAAAGCATAGATAGCTAAAGAGTGGTCCCAGGCATTCTTGTCCATCCAATTGGCAAAAGATAAAATGAAAGCCAAATAGCAACAATTGGATGTCCTCGAATGAGAAAATAAATGCAGACCAACATGCTCACACAATAAGATGTCAAATGAAATCATGACAAACATGCACATACACACTAGCATCTAACAAGCACTTGGGCGATGACAAAGTCATCTATATATGAGTATTTGACTTAGGAGCCAAGTAAGAATACTTGATCATAGGTCATACTCATCGTTTAAGCACAAGTGGGGTTACCACTTTTACATAAAGCATTTAATGTTGTCACATTCTAAGAGGTACTTTAGCTCAAGTCTTAGAGTAAAGCTCCCCCTAGATGTGACATCCCCCCATAAGAGGGATAAACTAACCTTGGGTTTTGTCGATGAAGACTTCATGTTGGTGAGGTAGTGGTGGATGCTCAAGGTTGATGAAGATCACCAAGAGTTGGGAGCATCCTTGTTGTTTCCTTACTCTTCTCACCTACATGGGTTAGTCCCAACACACAAGAGACAAATACAAGGATATCTATGGACATGGAGTGCAAAGCATATGTAATGATGTCCATTGATTAGTTCATTACCTTGTCCCTTGCTTACCTTTGAGGGAATGTGTGACTCCTTGAACTATTGCATAGAGTTGATGTTGATTGCAAATAGTTCTTGCCAATAATGAATGTGAGTGCATTTCATTGGCGGAGTCACCCCTCAAGAACTTACTAGTTCTTCTTCTTGGGGACCCACATCAAGTTGATGGGGATCCTTGGTGTTGTAGTAGTCTTTGTAGAAGTTGAGCTTGACGTAGCCTTGGGAACCCACTCCACCATAGCTAGGGATTCTTCTTCATATGAGTCAATGTCCTCTTGAAGCTTGTTCTTGCCCTTGAGCTTGTGGTCTTGTGGTGAAAGGTCATCTTGAGTGCTTGTCCCCTTGGGAAGAGTATTTTCATACTTCTCCTTTTGAGGAACAAACTTGGGCTCGGGATATTGACCTTCTTCCCATTCAACTCCATTTGCGTTGAAGTAGCCAACACCACGATTCTTCCGGTATCCTCCGTGCTTGCGTACAATTTCCTCAAATTGCTTACACCCGGCAAGACTCTTGTAGATACCTTTTTCTATAATTCCTTTCAATAAAGCATTTTCTTGCTCAAGTGTAACTTGGCTAAGAGAACCATCATTAGTGGAATCAATAGAACTACTAGAAGCAACATCAGTGGGTTTTGCATTTTTATTGTTGCTACTAGATGAAGAACCTTTCTTGCCTTTGTTACTAGTTTGTTTAGATTTAACTTGTGGCATGAAAGTAGACAAGAGTAGTCATTTGGCTAGATAAGATGAAGTCTTCTTTCGGAGATCATCATTGATAGCTTTGAGAAACTCATACTCTTGCTCCAAGTTGAGCTTCTCGAAGCGTAGCTTCTCATGAGTTCTCACAAGCTCTCTATGATCTTCGAGAGTAGATTCATGAGCTAACTTAAAAGTGTTTAGTTCTTTAGTTAGTTCTTCTATTTTCACCTTATCATCATCAATTGACTTATCTTGACTAGCATGAGAATTATCAAGTTCATTTTGATCAACATCACTAGTTTTATCACAAAGCAAGTTATCATCACAAAGCAAATCATCTTCATCACTATCAAAATCAAGATACTCGGGGTGTGATACCTTGGGGCCTTTAGCCATGAAGCAACTTCCACTCCCTTCGTTTGGTGAGTCAAATAGATCATGGGAGTTGGTAGTCACTAGAGCAATTCCAGCAACACCATCATCTTGACTATAGTCGGAGTCGGAGTGATAGCTTCTCTCGGAGTTGTTGTCGGAGTCGGAGCCGGAAACCCATTCACCAACATGAGCTTGAAGTTTCCTTCTTGTGTAGCTCTTGGTGTACTTGTCCTTCTTCTCCGAATCTCTACTTCTCCTTGAGTGTCTTCGTTCATAACGATCATCTCTACTCCTTCTCTCTCTTTGAGGTGATTCATTCCTTGAGCTTCGTCTTCGAGGTGACTCTTCTCTTCGTTTGTAGGGAGCCGTGCACTCATTGGAGTAGTGTCCGGGCTTCCCACAATTGTAGCGATTGCGGTCACGACTTGACGAACGCTTCTCATCATATCTTGAGTTGGAGCTTCTTTCTTTGCCTCTATTCTTGTAGAATTTGTTGAATTTCTTGACCATGAGGCTTATCTCTTCATTGGTGACAAGGTTGTTGCTTGAAGTCGCGGGAGCATCACTCGTGGCCTTGTAAGCACCGCTAGACTTGTGATGAAGCTCTTCCTTGTCTTTGAGTGTCATCTCATGAGCAACAATCCTTCCGATGACTTCCGTAGGCTTGAGATCTTTGTAGTTGGGCATCATTTGGATCATTGTACACACGGTGTTGTATCTCTCATCCAAAGCTCTAAGTATCTTCTTGATGATGAATTTGTCGGTCATTTCTTCGCTTCCCAAGCCGGCAATCTCATTTGTGATGAGAGCTAGCCTAGAGTACATCTCTGCGACTCCTTCACCATCCTTCATCTTGAACTTGTCAAGCTAACCTTGAAGAACATCTAACTTGGATTCTCTCACGGACTCGGTTCCTTCGTGCATATCAACCAAAGTATCCCATATCTCTTTTGCATTCTCAAGATGGTTGATTTTGTTGAATTCTTCGGGGCATAAGCAGTTGAAGAGGATGTCACATGCTTGAACATTGTATTGCAACATCTTCAACTCATCCGCGGTCGCTTCACGATCCGGTTCCTTTCCATCCGAAAAGAATTCACCTTGCAAGCCAACACGAACAACAGCCCAAACGACAGGGTTATGACCAAGAATATGCATTTCATTTTGTGCTTCCAACTAGCAAAATTAGTTCCATCAAAGTACGGACCTCTACGGTGATAACTTCCCTCACTAGACGCCATACTCTCCTAGGTTGTGAGACCAATGCAATGGAGACCAAAGCTCTGATACCACTTGTAGGACCGAAAGTATGTCTAGAGGGGGGGGGTGATTAGACTACTTGACCAAATAAAAGTTTTGCCTATACCAAATTTTAGGGTTGGCAGTTTTTAGCATTTCATGGCAAGTCAAGTACACCCTACACATGCAAGTCTAAGAGTATAGCAGCGGAAAATAACAACAAGCATGTATAGAAGGGAAAGGGTAGGAGGATCAAACGCAGTTGTAGACACGATGATTTTTCCCATGGTTCCGATAGGTGGTGCTATCGTACATCCACGTTTATGGAGTCTTCAACCCACGAAGGGTAACGGTCGCGAGAGTCCACGGAGGGCTCCACCCATAAGGGTCCACGAAGTAGCAACCTTGACTATTCCATAACGGCTTCCGTCCACGAAGGACTAGCCTCACTATGGGTAGATCTTCACGAAGTAGGCGATCTCCTTGCCCTTACAAACTTCTTGGTTCACTCCACAACACGAAGTAGGAGGCTCCCAAGCGACACCTAACCAATCTAGGAGGCACCACCCTCCAAAAGGTAATAGGCTCGGTAATGACGATGAACTCCTTGCTCTTGTGCTTCAAGATGATAGACTCCTCAACACACAATCACTCTCTCACAGATTTGGCTTGGTAGAAGAGATGGGATTGGTGGAAAGCAACTTGCGGAGGCTAGAAATCAAGATCCATACGGTTGGAGTGGAAGATCTTGACCTCAACACAAGACTAGGTGGTTCTCTCCCAGAAAACTGGATGGGGCAAGTATGGAATAGTTCTGAGTGCTTCTCTTTCGAGTAAGTGGTGGTGAAGGGGTATATATAGGCATCCTCAAAAATCCAACCTTTACACACAAAATGACCAACTCGGTGACACCGATGTGTTAATCTTGGTGGTATCGAAGTGACCAAAAGGTGGCAACATTTGAATCTCGGTGAGACCGATATAGGAAACTCGGTTGCACCGATAAGGTGACCAACGGTCAGATTCCCAATCTCGGTGACGCCGATCCAACATTCTCGGTGGTACCGAAAATGTGAATTTGCGTAACAGAAAGTTGGCAACCTAAACTCGGTGGCACCGGTATGGAATCGGTTGCACCGAAGTGACTAGGGTTTGGCTGAGTCTGTCTAGGGTTTGGAATCGGTGGCACCGGGATTGGAATGTTGGTTGCACCGATTTTGAGTGTTTGGCTTAGGACAGACTTTAGTGGGAGAGTGGATGTTTTTGGCGACTATCACTTGTGCACGTTTGAGCATATTGTTCATCAGCAAAACCTTACCCCCTTTTAATAGTATTGGCTTTCCTATGGACTCAAAGTGATTTCTCACAAATATAAAATGTAGAGTCCTCTCGCTTGAATCTTGGCCAACCTATTTCCTTGCATCTTGGGGTATCTCCACAATCTCCTTTTGCCAATCCTATCATTGAACATTTCCTGAAATATACTTGGTGGAAACATTAGTTCAATGACTTATATGTTGTTATTAATTACCAAAACCACCAAGGGAGCAAATGTGCTTTCAGATGGTCAAGGTTTCCTAGCCATAGACATGAGATGTCATTTGATAACGGGATCACATCATTAGGAGAATGATGTGATGGACAAGACCCAAACTATGAACGTGGCATATGATCGTGTCAGTTTATTGCTATAGTTTTCTGCATGTCAAGTATCTGTTCCTATGACCATGAGATCATGCAACTCACTAACACCGGAGGAATACCTTGTGTGTATCAAACGTCGCAACGTAACTGGGTGACTATAAAGATGCTCTACAGGTATCTCCGAGGGTGTCTGTTGAGTTGGCATGGATCAAGACTGGGATTTGTTACTCCGTGTGACAGAGAGGTATCTCGGGGCCCACTCGGTAATACAACATCACAATAAGCCTTGCAAGCAATGTGACTAAAGTGTTAGCCACGGGATCTTGTATTACGGAACGAGTAAAGAGACTTGCCGGTAACGAGATTGAACTAGGTATACAGATATCGACGATCGAATCTCGGGCAAGTAAAATACCGAAGAACAAAGGGAACATCATACGGGATAACTGAATCCTTGACATAGAGGTTCAACAGATAAAGATCTTCGTAGAATATGTAGGAACCAATATGGGAATCCAGGTCCCGCCATTGGTTATTGACCGTAGAGGTGTCTCGGTCATGTCTACATAGTTCTCGAACCCGCAGGGTCTACACACTTAACGTTCGGTGACGTTTTGGTAGTATTGAGTTATGTATGGTGGTGACCGAAGGTTGTTCGGAGTCCCGGATGAGATCCCGGACATCACGAGGATCTCCAGAATGGTCCGGAGATAAAGATTGATATATAGGAAGTCCCATTTTGGCCACCGGAAAAGTTTCGGGTATTTCCGGTAGTGTACCGGGAGTGCCGGAGGGCCATCGGGAGGGGCCACCCACGCCGGGAGGCCACATGGGCCTGAGGGGGGTGCACCAGCCCTTAGTGGGCTGGGAAAACCAGCCCCACAAGGCCCATGCGGCTTGGAGGTGGGAAAAAGGAAAAAGGCCAAGAGGGGGGAAGGTTTTCCAAGTAGGATTGGAATCCTACTTGGAGTAGGATTGGAGGTGGACTCCTCCACCTCCTCCTAGTTCGGCCGACCCCTAGGGGAAACCCTAGGGCGGCTGCCTCCTTCCCCTCCCTCCTATATATACTAGAGGAATAGAGGCCCCAAATACACAAGTCCACGTGCTAGTTCTCTATTCCCTAGTTCCTCCACCAAATAGATTCTGACGGTGCTTAGGCGAAGCACTGCAGGAATAGTTCCACCACCGCCGCCACCGCGCCATCGCGCTGCCGAAAAACTCATCTACCTCTCCGCTCCCTCTTGTTGGATCAAGAAGGCGGAGATCGTCATCGAGCTGTACGTGTGCTGAACGCGGAGGTGCCGTCCGTTCGGCACTAGATCGTGATTGGATCGTGGGATGGCTAGCAATTTGGAACGCGAAGACGTTCGACTACATCAACCGCGTTTCTTAACGCTTCCCGCTTAGCGATCTACAAGGGTATGTAGATCCACTCTCCCTCTCGTAGATGCTCATCACCATGGATAGATCTTGCGTGTGCGTAGGAAACTTTTTGTTTCCCATGCAACGTTCTCCAACAGTGGCATCATGAGCTAGGTCTATGCGTCGATGAGATCACGAGTAGAACACAAAGGAGTTTGTGGGCATTGATGCTCAGATTGCTTCCTCCCTTGGTCTTTTCTTGATTCAGCGGTATTGTGGGATGAAGCGGCCCGCACCAACATTACTCGTACGCTTACGAGACACCGGTTCCATCAACTGACATGTAACTTCGTTGCATAAAGATGGCTGGCGGGTGTCTGTCTCTCCTACTTTAGTTGGATCGGATTCGACAAAGGCGGTCCTTGAGAAGGTTGAATAGCAATTTGTGTATCACCGTTGTGGTTTTTGCGTAGGTAAGAATCGTTCTTGCTAGATACCCGTAGCAGCCACGTAAAAACATGCAACAACAATTAGAGGACGTCTAACTTGTTTTTGCAGGGTATGTTGTGATGTGATATGGCCAATTACATGATGACATATATGTGATGTATGAGATGATCATGTATTGTATAGAATATCACGACTTGCATGTCGATGAGTACGGCAACCGGCAGGAGCCATATGGTTGTCTTTAATTTATTTTCGCCAATTTGCTTTACTTTATCGCTATGAGTTAGCAATAGTCGTGGAAGCAACAGTTGGCGCGACAACCTCATGGCGACACGTTGATGGAGATCAAGATGATGGAGATCATGGTGTCATGCCGGTGACGATGGAGATCATGCCGGTGTTTTGGAGATGGAGATCAAAATCACAAGTTCATGGCCATATCATGTCACTTATGATTTGCATGTGATGTTAATCCTTTTATGCATCTTATTTTGCTTAGGACGACGGTAGCATTATAAGGTGATCCCTCACTAAAATTTCAAGATAAAATTGTGTTCTCCCCGAGTGTGCACTGTTGCGAAAGTTCGTCGTTTCGAGACACCACGTGATGATCGGGTGTGATAGACTCTACGTTCGCATACAACGGGTGCAAGCCAGTTTTGCACGTGCGGAACACTTGGGTTAAACTTGACGAGCCTAGCATGTACAGACATGGCCTCGGAACACAAGAGACCGAAAGGGCGAACATGAGTCATATAGTAGATATGATCAACATGAAGATGTTCACCAATGAAACCACCTCATCTCACGTGATGATCGGACTTGAGTTGGTGAATTTGGATCATGTGACACTCGAATGACCGGAGTGATGTCAATTTGAGTGGGAGTTTTTAAGTAATATGATTAACTAAACTCATTATCTTGAACAATAGTCTAAGTTGTCTTTGCAAAATTTATGTTGTAGATCAATGGCTCGCGCAGTAGCACCCCTGAATTTTAATGCGTTCCTAGAGAAAGCTAAGTTGAAAGATGATGGAAGTAACTTTGTGGACTGGGCCCATAATCTAAGGATTATCCTTACGGCTTCCCAAAAGGCTTATGTCCTTGATGCACCGCTTGGTGAACCACCCGCTCCAGTAGAGTCTGCAGACGTTGCGAACGCCTGGCAGGCACGTTCTGATGATTACTCAATGGTTCAATGTGTAATGTTGTATGGCTTAGAACCGGGACTTCAAAGACGTTTTGAACATCATGGAGCATATGATATGTTTCAGGAGTTGAAGTTTATCTTTCAGAAGAATGCCCGGATCGAGAGGGATGAGACCTCCGATAAGTTCTATGCTTGCAAGATGGAGGAGAACGGGTCTGTCCGTGAACACATACTCAGAATGTCTGGGTATTCCACCCGTCTGGCTGAATTGGGGATGCCCCTTCCGCCAGAGGCGATCACTGACAGAGTTCTTCAATCACTACCACCTAGCTACAAGAGCTTCGTGTTGAACTATAACATGCACGGGATGAACAAGTCAGTCGCCGAGCTGTTTGCGATGTTGAAAGTCGCTGAGTCTGAGATTCAGAAGGAGCATCAAGTGTTGATGGTCAATAAAACCACTAGTTTCAAGAAGAATGGCAAGGGTAAGAAGGGTAACTCCAAGAATAGTGGCAAAGCAGTTGCCCCTCCCGTGAAGAAACCCAAGGCTGGACCCAAGCCAAAAACTGAGTGCTTTCATTGCAAGGGAACTAGTCACTGGAAGCGGAACTACCCCAAGTATCTGGCTGACAAGAAGGCGTCCAACACCAAACAAGGTATATGTGATATACATGAAATTGATGTGTACCTTACCAACTCTCGTTGTAGTGCCTGGGTATTTGATACCGGTTCGGTTGCTCACATTTGCAACTCAAAACAGGAACTGCGAAATAGACGGAGGCTGGCAAAGGACGAAGTGACGATGCGCGTGGGAAATGGTTCCAAGGTTGAAGTGATCGCCGTCGGCACGCTCGCTCTTCGATTACCATCGAGATTAGTGATGAACCTGAATAATTGTTATTTAGTGCCTGCGTTAAGCATGAACATTATATCTGGATCTTGTTTATTGCGAGACGGTTACTCATTTAAATCAGAGAATAATGGTTTTTCTATTTATATGAGTAATATCTTTTATGGACATGCACCCAATGTGAGGGGTTTATTCTTATTAAATCTCGATAGTGATGATACACATGTTCATAACATTGATGCCAAAAGATGTAGAATTGATAATGATAGCACCGCTTTCTTGTGGCACTGCCGCTTAGGTCATATTGGTGTAAAACACATGAAGAAGCTCCATGCTGATGGACTTTTGGAGTCACTTGATTTTGAATCACTTGACACATGTGAACCATGCCTCATGGGCAAGATGACTAAGACACCGTTCTCTGGAACAATGGAACGGGCAAGTGACTTGTTGGAAATCATACATACTGATGTATGCAGTCTGATGAGCATTGAGGTGCGCGGTGGATATCGTTATTTTCTCACCTTCACTGATGACTTAAGTAGATATGGGTATATTTACTTAATGAAACACAAGTCTGAAATGTTTGAAAAGTTCAAGCAATTTCAGAGTGAACTTGAGAATCGTCATAACAAGAATATTAAATTCCTACGATCTGATCGAGGAGGAGAATATCTGAGTTATGAGTTTGGCAGTCACTTAAGACAATGTGGAATTGTTTCACAATTGACACCACCTGGAACACCATAGCGTAATGGTGTGTCCGAACGTCGTAATCGAATCTTATTAGATATGGTGCGTTCTATGATGTTGCTTGCCGATTTGCCACTATCGTTTTGGGGTTATGCATTTGAGACAGCTGCATTCACTTTAAATAGGGCACCATCGAAATTCGTTGAGACAACGCCATATGAACTGTGGTTTGGCAAGAAGCCAAAGTTGTCGTTTCTTAAAGTTTGGGGATGTGATGCTTATGTCAAAAAGCTTCAGCCTGAAAAGCTGGAACCCAAAGCGAAGAAATGTGTCTTCATAGGATACCCAAAAGAGACAGTTGGGTATACCTTCTATCTCAGATCCGAAGGCAAAGTGTTTGTCGCTAAAAATGGAACATTTCTTGAGAAAGAGTTTCTCTCGAAAGAATTGAGTGGGAGGAAAATAGAACTTGATGAGGTTGTTGAACCTTTACTTCAACCTGAGAGTAGCGCAGCGTAGAAAGATGTTTTTGTAAAGCCTACATCGGTTGAAGAGGAAGTTAATGATGATGATCATGAAGCTTCGGATCAGGTTGCTATCGAACCTCATAGGTCGACAAGGACGTGTACTGCTCCTGAGTGGTACGGCAACCCTGTCTTAGAGGTCATGTTGTTGGACAGCGATGAACCTACGAGCTATGGAGAAGCGATGATGGCCCGGATTTCGAGAAATGGTTAAAGGCCATGAAATCTGAGATGGGATCCATGTATGAAAACAAAGTATGGGCTTTGGAAGTATTACCTGAAGGGCGAAAGGCCATTCAGAACAAATGGATCTTTAAGAAGAAGACGGACGCGAACGGTAATATTACCGTCTATAAAGCTCGACTTGTGGCAAAGGGTTTTTCACAAGTTCAAGGAGTTGACTACGATGAGACCTTTTCACCCGTAGCGATGCTTAAGTCCGTCAGAATCATGTTAGCAATAGCTGCCTTTTTTGATTATGAAATTGGGCAGATGGATGTCAAAACAACGTTCCTTAACGGTTTCCTTAAGGAAGATTTGTATATGATGCAACCAGAAGGTTTTGTCGATCCAGAGAATGCTGACAAAGTTTGCAAACTTCAGCGATCCATTTATGGACTGGTGCAAGCATCTCGGAGTTGGAATCTTCGCTTTGATGAGGTGATCAAAGCGTTCGGGTTTATACAAGTTTACAGAGAAGCTTGTATTTACAAGAAAGTTAGTGGGAGCTCTATAGCATTTCTAATATTATATGTGGATGACATATTGTTGATTGGAAACAATATAGAAATGTTGGAAAGCGTGAAGGAATATTTGAACAAGAGTTTTTCAATGAAGGACCTAGGAGAAGCTGCTTTCATATTAGGCATCAGGATCTATAGAGATAGATCGAGACGCTTAATAGGACTTTCATAGAGCACATACCTTGACAAAGTTTTGAAGAAGTTCAAAATGGATCAGTCCAAGAAAGGGTTCTTGCCTATATTGCAAGGTGTGAAGTTGAGTAAGACTCAATGCCCAGTGACTGCAGAAGATAGGGAAAAGATGAGTGTCGTCCCCTATGCTTCAGCCATAGGCTCTATCATGTATGCAATGCTGTGCACAAGACCCGATGTCAGCCTTGCCATAAGTATGGCCGGAAGGTTTCAAAGTGATCCAGGAATGGAACACTGGACGGCGGTCAAGAATATCCTTAAGTACCCGAAAAGGACTAAGGACATGTTTCTCGTTTATGGAGGTGATCAAGAGCTCGTCGTAAAGGGTTACGTCGATGCAAGCTTTGACACTGATCCGGATGACTCTAAGTCTCAAACCGGATACGTATTTATTCTTAATGGGGGTGCGGTTAGCTGGTGCAGTTCCAAGCAGAGCGTGGTAGCTGATTCTACATGTGAAGCGGAGTACATCGCTGCCTCGGAGGCGGCGAAGGAAGGTGTCTGGATGAAGGAGTTCATGACAGATCTTGGAGTAGTGCCTAGTGCACTAAACCCAATGACTCTGTTCTGTGAGAACACTGGTGCCATTGCTCTGGCCAAGGAACCAAGGTTTCACAAGAGGACCAGACACATAAAGTGACATTTCAATTCCATCCACGATTACATCAAGGAGGAGGACATAAATATTTGCAAAGTACACACGGATCTGAATGTCACAGATCCGATGACTAAACCTCTTCCAAGGGCTAAGCATGATCAACACTAGAAATGTATGTGTGTTAGATTCATTACAATGTAAATCACATAGTGATGTGAGCTAGATTAATGACTCTAGTGCAAGTGGGAGACTGTTGGAAATATGCCCTAGAGTCAATAATAAAAGTAGTTATTATTATATTTCCTTGTTCATGATAATCGTTTATTGTCCATGATATAATTGTATTGATTGAAAACACTAATACATGTGTGGATACATAGACAACACTGTGTCCCTAGTATGCCTCTAGTAGACTAGCACATTGATACAAGATGGTCAAGGTTTCCTAGCCATAGACATGAGATGTCATTTGATAATGGGATCACATCATTAGGAGAATGATGCGATGGACAAGACCCAAACTATGAACGTAGCATATGATCGTGTCAGTTTATTGCTATAGTTTTCTGCATGTCAAGTATCTGTTCCTATGACCATGAGATCATGCAACTCACTAACACCGGAGGAATACCTTCTGTGTATCAAATGTCGCAACGTAACTGGGTGACTATAAAGATGCTCTACAGGTATCTCCAAGGGTGTCTGTTGAGTTGGCATGGATCAAGACTGGGATTTGTTACTCCGTGTGACGGAGAGGTATCTCGGGGCCCACTCGGTAATACAACATCACAATAAGCCTTGCAAGCAATGTGACTAAAGTGTTAGCCACGGGATCTTGTATTACGGAACGAGTAAAGAGACTTGCCGGTAACGAGATTGAACTAGGTATACAGATACCGACGATCGAATCTCGGGCAAGTAACATACCGAAGAACAAAGGGAACATCATACAGGATTAACTGAATCCTTGACATAGAGGTTCAACCGATAAAGATCTTCATAGAATATGTAGGAACCAATATGGGCATCCAGGTCCCGCTATTGGTTATTGACCGTAGAGGTGTCTCGGTCATGTCTACATAGTTCTCGAACCCGCAGGGTCTGCACACTTAACGTTCGGTGACGTTTCGGTAGTATTGAGTTATGTATGGTGGTGACCGAAGGTTGTTCGGAGTCCCGGATGAGATCCCAGACGTCACGAGGAGCTCCGGAATGGTCCGGAGGTAAAATTGATATATAGGAAGTCCTGTTTTGGCCACCGGAAAAGTTTCGGGTATTTCCGGTAGTGTACCGGGAGTGCCAGAGGGCCATCTGGAGGGGCCACCCACGCCGGGAGGCCACATGGGCCCGAGGGGGGTGCACCAGCCCTTAGTGGGCTGGGAAAACCAGCCCCACAAGGCCCATGCGGCTTGGAGGTGGGAAAAAGGAAAAAGGCCAAGAGGGGGAAAGGTTTTCCAAGTAGGATTGGAATCCTACTTGGAGTAGGATTGGAGGTGGACTCCTTGACCTCCTCCTAGTTCGGTCGACCCCTAGGGGAAACCCTAGGGCGGCTGCCTCCTCCCCCTCCCTCCTATATATACTAGAGGAATAGAGGCCCCAAACACACATGTCCACGTGCTAGTTCTCTATTCCCTAGTTCCTCCACCAAATAGATTCTGACGGTGCTTAGGCGAAGCCCTGCCGGAATAGTTCCACCACCACCGCCGCTGCGCCGTCGCGCTGCCAGAGAACTCATCTACCTCTCCGCTCCCTCTTGCTGGATCAAGAAGGCGGAGATCGTCATCGAGCTGTACATGTGCTGAACGCGGAGGTGTCGTCCGTTCGGCCCTAGATCGTGATTGGATCGCGGGCCGGCTAGCGATTTGGATCGCGAAGACGTTCGACTACATCAACCTCGTTTCTTAACGCTTCCCGCTTAGCGATCTACAAGGGTATGTAGATCCACTCTCCCTCTCGTAGATGCTCATCACCATGGATAGATCTTGCGTGTGCGTAGGAAATTTTTTGTTTCCCACGCAACGTTCTCCAACAGGGAGGTCGACGGGGTTGGTGGTCGTGTTGGAGATGCTTTCCATGGCGTATCAGTGTCTGACGGTGGTCACGTCAGATATGCCTTCCACAACGTATTAGGTGTTGGCGGCAGTCGTGGGAGGAGACGATTCGGTGTAACAACTTTCAATTTTAGCGGTTGGGACTTGTCATATCATTTTTGGTTTTGGATCGGCTGCTAGTGGTGATACAAATATGCATCACTTGTAGAAGTTTTTTCGGCAGGATCTAAGCTTTTTTGACTTTATGTAACTATATGGCTACTGTTGGAGGCATTTTTGGACCTAAATGTTTTTTTTTTGCATGGGTGTACTTTAGGGCTGCCGTTGAAGATGCTCCAAGTGTTGGCAAGCAAATCAGGCAAATTTGTTAAGCTAAACATACTTCAGATCAAAGTAGGTCAGTATCTTTTGGGGAAATAGTAATAATAATAACCTGGAATCAGTATTTAGAACCTCCAGACGGGGTGAGTCAGTTGCATAAGGGCGTGTTTGGTTTCAATTTTTTTTGAGAAATCTCGCCCCTTTATTGATCAACAGTAATCATAGGTACAAGCATTGGGTCATGAGGCACGCCCAGCCACACGTGCCTACCTACTCCCAAATTACAAGCAATCTTGGCGAGATTATGAGCCTCAAAGTTATAAGTCATAAGCTCATGCACGAAAGAACAAAAAACAAAACTATCTCTATGGTTCATTATTTCATGTGTAATAGACGAATTAGGACCTCATGTCCCGTTATTGATATTGTTTACCACTCCCAAGCAATCTGACGCCACCTTCAATCTTTGTAGTGGGAGATCGTCCGCAGTGCCAACGCTTCCCTGATTGCATATGTTTCCAATATTGTTATGTCGGTAATTCCTCGATAAACCACAACAGATGATCCAAGATACATCCCCATGTGATCACGGCAAACAGCTACCACAGCACCCCCATGCCCTGTTTCGCGCGACGGCACCATCCACATTGATTTTCATCACCCCCACCGGCGGAGCCATCCATCGTTGGGTGGTGTTTTGTCGAGCCCCTCGATTTTTCCTCGCCACAGGTGTGGCTATCTACTCTAGTTCGCTGATGTAATATTCCACAAAAGATGAAGTTTTTCTTGGTTACTGGAAAATGCCCTTGTGTATCGCTTGTCTTTGCGCATGCCATATAGCCCAAAGAGTCACAACCATCTTACTAAACATGCTTTGATCTAGACTCTCATTCGGCTGGAACAGCGAGTGTTTAGCTCTTGGTTCTTCATTTTCCGCCATCTTTGAGACTAGCATAGGCTCGAACAGCGCCCATATGCGTCTCGCCATGGTGCATGAGATCAGTGCATGTCGCCATGAGTCAGGACCACCGCACAGAGGACAAGCATCCCTCATAGCCATGTTCCTTCTATTCAGAACGTCCGTCGTGGGCAAAGAGTGGCATGCCAACCGCCATAGGAAAACTCTTATCTTCGACGGTATCTTTAGGTTCCACAAGCTAGTCCAGTCCTTCTCCTCCCTCTCAATGTGTGAAGATCCACTTCTTCCTTCCAGCCAATTTTCACGTGCAATCTTTGTGGTAATCATAAATTTGTAAGCTAAACTGACCGTAAACCGGCCCTTCTTATCTGGGTACCAAGCCCAAAAATCATCTGTGTTTCTGCTGCAAATCGGAATCTTCATGATTGCATCTGCGTCGATAGGCAAGAAGACCAATCGCACTAATTGTTCGTTCCATGCTGCCATTGCGGGTGTCAATAGTTCAGAAACCATCGCCGGTGGGTTTTGTATAAGTGAGACAATAGGGTGCAGCGATGCTTCCCTAGGGATCCAATTATGGTCCCAAATGTTGGTCGTTTGTCCATTGCCAATTCTCCGAATTATACCCTGTTTAAGAATGTCTCTGCCTTCTAATATAGCCCTCCAAATTTGAGACGGTCTCGAACCAAGTTTTGCACTGAGGAAAGATGTGTTGTGAAAATATGAGGCTTTGAGGATCCTCGCACTCAAAGTAGTTGGATCATGTAGCACCCTCGAGGCTTGTCTTGCTAAAAGTGCCAAGTTGAACAATTCAAGGTCCCTAAACCCCAGACCTCCTAGGTATTTAGGCCTTGTCATTACTTCCCATGACACCCATGCAGGTTTCCTTCCTCCCTGCTTGCAGCCCCACCAGAACTTGCGAAGGATAAAGCTAATGCTAGTACACAAACCTCTGGGGAGCTTAAAACAAGACATAGAATAAATTGGTATTGCGTGGGCCACATATTTTTCTCTTCATAAAATGTAAGCACTAGTATGCAGAAATTATGTTATTAGTAATAAGCCTCCCGGGGGAAAAAGTTGACTGCTCCTCAGATATAATCTCTGGCAATATCACCTTCAGACGGTTTGCTAGTACTTTCGAAGCTATCTTGTAAAATACATTGCATAAACTGATCAGACGGAACTGTGATAAGAGTGTAGGGTTCGATACCTTTGGGATTAACACCAAGATAGTGTCATTCACACATGCAGAACTCTCTTCCCCACGCACAACACCAAGTACCGCTGGTGTGACAACTGCACCACAAATATCCCAATGACGTTGGAAGAAGAGAGCCGAGAACCCATCTGGGCAAGGGGCCTTAGTGGGAAGCATTTGAAAAAGTGCATTTTTCACTTCCTCCTTTGTGTATGGGGCCATCAGTTTTTTGTTCATTGCCACTGTCACCTTCACTGGAACATATTGCAGCACCTCATCGACGTCCTCACCTCCCTCTGAGCTATATATATTTTTTGTAATATTCCGTCGCTAACTGCTGCATCTCCGCGAGATCCTCCGTGATTTGACCGTATTGTCTCTACAATGCTTTAATCAGATTTTTGTGCCGCCTCATCGAAGCTCGAAGATGGAAGAAGTGGGTGTTCTGACCACCCGCACATAACCACTCTACCCGTGACCTCTGGCGCCACATCAGCTCTTCGCGCAAGTAAAGCTCAATTAGGCGGTCATTGATATGTCTCCAACGTATCTATAATTTATGAAGTATTCATGCCATATTTACAACAATTTTATATGGTTTTGGTATGATTTGCATGGAACTAACCCGGACTGACGCTGTTTTCAGCAGAACTACCGTGGTGTTGTTTTTTGTGCAGAAATAAAAGTTCTCCAAATGCAACAAAACTTTTTGACAATTTTTTGGAACAAAAGAGGCACTACAAGCTTCGTGGGAGGGCCAGAAGAGCCACGAGGTGGCCACAACCCACCAGGGCGCCAGCCCCCTCTGGCTCGCACTGGTGTCTTGTGGGCCCCTCGTGTTTTTATCTTCACGTGAAACCGATGCCCAAAAATCATATATATTCAGAAAGCCCCAGAAATAACCCTAGATCAGAAGTTCCACCGCCGCAACTCTCTGTATCGACGAAAAACCAATCTGGAGGCGTTCCAGTACCCTGCCGGAGAGGGTAGATCATCTCCGGTGGCCATCTTCATCATCCCTGCGGAGCCCATGACGAGGAGGGAGTAGTCCACCCTCGGGGCTGAGGGTATGTACCGGTAGTTATGTGTTCAATCTCTCTCTCTCTCTCTCTCGTGTTCTTGAGATGCTACAATCTTAATGTATCACGGGCTTTGTTAATATAGTTGGATCATATGGTGTATTCCCCTCTCTATCTTGTTGTGATGAATTGAGTTTTCCCTTTGAGATTTCGATATTGCCGGGTTGAATACTTTTATGGATTTGAGAGCACTTGATCTACGTCTTGGCACTCAACTCGCGGATTCCCAAGGTGACATTGGGGTAATCTATGCATAGGGTGTTGGGGAACGTTGCATGGGAAACAAAAAATTTCCTACGCACACGCAAGATCTATCCATGGTGATGAGCATCTACGAGAGGGAGAGTGGATCTACATACCCTTGTAGATCGCTAAGCGGGAAGCGTTAAGAAACGCGGTTGATGTAGTCGAAGGTCTTCGCGATCCAAATCGCCGAGCGTCCCGCGATTCCATCACGATCCATCTCGCGATCCAATCACGATCCGTCCCGCGATCCCATCACGATCCGTCCAGCGATCAAATCACGAACCGTCTCGCGATCCTGATCACGGTCCTTCCGATCTAGCGCCGAACGGACGGCACCTCCGCGTTCAGCACACGTACAGCTCGATGAAGATCTCCGCCTTCTTGATCCAGCAAGAGGGAGCGGAGAGGTAGAATAGTTCTCCGGCGGCGCGATGGCGCGGCGGCGATGGTGGTGGAATAATTCCGGCTGGGCTTCGCCTAAGCACCGCTGAAACTAGACTAGAGGAGAAACCGATCTAGATGAAGTAGAGGGAGCACGTGGCAATTAGGGTTAGCTCTGCCCTCTAAATCCTCTAGTATATATAGGAGGGAGGGAGGGGAGGAGGCAGCCTCAAATCCTCAAGGGCTGGCCGAAATTGGAGGTGGAGGAGTCCTACTCCAATCCTATTAAGAGTAGGATTCCTCCTCTCCACTTGGAAACTCTTTCCACCTCTCCCCTTTTGGGTTTTTCCCACCCCTAGCCACATGGTCCTTAGTAGGGGGCTTGGCCAGGCCACGAAGGGCTGGCTTGACTCCTCCCACAGCCCATGAGGCCCCTTGGGTCGAAATAGCCCTCCGGATGGTCCCCGGTACCCCTCCCGGCACTCCCGGTACACTACCGAAATATCCGAAACTTTTCCGGTGACCAAAACGGGACTTCCTATATATCAATCTTTACCTCCGGACCATTCTGGAGCTCCTCGTGACGTCCAGGATCTCATCTGGGACTCCGAACAACCTTCGGTCACCACCATACATAACTCTACTATACCAAAACGTCACCGAACCTTAAGTGTGCAGACCCTGCGGGTTCGAGAACTATGTAGACATGACCGAGACACCTCTACGGCCAATGACCAATAGGGGGACCTGGGTGCCCATATTGGTTCCCACATATTCTACGAAGATCTTTATCGGTTGAACCTCTATGTCAAGGATTCAGTTAATCCCGTATGTTGTTCCCTTTGTTCTTCGGTATGTTACTTGCCCGAGATTCGATCGTCGGTATCTCTATACCTAGTTCAATCTCGTTACCGGCAAGTCTCTTTACTCGTTCCGTAATACAAGATCCCGTGGCTAACACTTTAGTCACATTGCTTGAAAGGCTTGTTGTGATGTTGTATTACCGAGTGGGCCCTGAGATACCTCTCCGTCACACGGAGTAACAAATCCCAGTCTTGATCCATGCCAGCTCAACAGACACCTTCGGAGATACCTATAGAGCATCTTTATAGTCACCCAGTTACGTTGCAATGTTTGATACACACAAGGTATTCCTCCGGTGTCAGTGAGTTGCATGATCTCATGGTCATAGGAACAGATACTTGACATGCAGAAAACTATAGCAATAAACTGACACGATCATATGCTATGTTTATAGTTTGGGTCTTGTCCATCACATCATTCTCCTAATGATGTGATCCTGTTATCAAATGACATCTCATGTCTATGGCTAGGAAACCTTGACCATCTTTGATCAACGAGCTAGTCTATTAGAGGCATACTAGGGACACAGTGTTGTCTATGTACCCACACATGTATTTGAGTTTCCAATCAATACAATTATAGCATGGATAATAAACGATTTATCATGAACAAGGAAATATGATAATAACCATTTTATTATTGCCTCTAGGGCATATTTCCAACAGTCTCCCACTTGCACTAGAGTCAATAATCTAGTTCACATCACCATGTGATTTACATTGTTATGAATCTAACACCCAATGAGTTTTGGGGTTCGATCATGCTTTGCATGTGAGAGAGGTCTTTAGTCAACGGTCTGCAACATTCAGATTTGTGTGTTCTTCACAAATCTCTATGTCATACTGTAGACACTGCTACCACACTCCACTTGGAGCTACTCCAAATGGCTGCTCCACTATACGTATCCGGATTGCCACTCAGAGTCATCCGGATTGGTGTTAAAGCTTGCATCGACATAACCCTTTACGACGAACTCTTTATCACCTCCATAATCGAGAAATATTTCCTTAGTCATCTAGTTACTAAGGATAATGTTGACCGCTGTCCAGTGATCCACTCCTGGATCACTCTTGTACCCCTTGACAAACTCATGGCAAGGCACACACAGGTGCGGTACACAGCATGGCATACTATACAGAGCCTATGGATAAGGCATAAGGGACGACCTTCGTCCTTTCTCTTTCTTCTGTCGTGGTCGAGCTTTGAGTCTCACTCAACTCCACACCTTACAAATCAGCCAAGAACTCTTTCTTTGACTGATCCATTTTGAACTCTTTCAAAATCTTGTCAAGGTATGTACTCATTGAAAGTTTTATCAGACGTCTTGATCTATCTCTATAGATCTTGATGCCCAATATTTAAGTAGCTTTTATCCAGGTCTTCCTTTGAAAAACACCTTTCAAACAACCTTCTATGCTTTCCAGAAATTTCTACATCATTTCCGATCAACAATATGTCATCCACATATACTTATCAGAAATTCTATAGTGCTCCCACTCACTTTATAGTAAATACAAGTTTCTCATAAACTTTGTATAGACTCAAAAACTTTGATCACCTCATCAAAGCGTATATTCCAACTCCGAGATGCTTGCTCTAGTCCATAGAAGGATCGCTGGAGTTTGCATACATTTTAGCATCCTTAGGACTGACAAAACCTTCTGGTTGTATCACATACAACCTTTCCTCACGCAAACCTTTAAGGAAACTCTGTTTTGACATCCATCTGCCAGATTTCATAATCGAAAAATGCAGCAACTGCTAACATAATTCCAACAGACTTTAGCATCGCTACGGGTGAGAAAGTCTCATCGTAGTCAACTCCTTGAACTTGTGAAAAACCCTTTGCCACAAGTCGAGCTTTATAGACGGTGACATTACCGTCCACGTCCGTCTTCCTTTTAAAGATCCATTTGTTCTGAATGGCCTTTCGCCCTTCAGGTAATACTTCCAAAGCCCATACTTTGTTTTCTTACATGGATCCCATCTCGGATTGCATGGCCTCTAACCATTTCTCGGAATCCGGGCCCATCATCGCTTCTCCATAGCTTGCAGGCTCATCGTTGTCCAACAGCATGACCTTTAAGACAGGGTTGCCGTACCACTCAGGAGTAGTACGCGTCCTTGTCGACCTACGAGGTTCGATAGTAACTTGATCCGAAGCTTCATGATCATCATCATTAACTTCCTCTTCAACTAACGTAGGCTCCACAGAAACAACTTTCTGCGTTGCGCTACTCTCTGGTTGAAACAAAGGTTCAACAACCTCATCAAGTTCTATCTTCCTCCCACTCAATTCTTTCGAGAGAAATTCTTTCTTGAGAAAGGACCCGTTTTAGCAACAAACACTTTGCCCTTGGATCTGAGATAGAAGGTATACCCAACTGTAACGTTTGGGTATTCTATGAAGATGCATTTGTCCGCTTTGGGTTCGAGCTTATCAGGTTGAAAACCTTTTTCACATAAGCGTCGCAGCCCCAAACAGTAAGAAATGACAGCTTAGGTTTCTGTCAAACCAAAATTCATACAGTGTCATCTCAACGGACTTTAGATGGTGCCCCCTTTTAAAGTGAATGTAGTTGTCTCTAATGCATAACCCTAAAACGATAGTGGTAAATCGATAAGAGACATTATAGTTCACACCATATCCAATATAGCACGACTACGACGTTCGGACACACCATCACACTATAGTGTTCCAGGTCGCGTGAGTTGTGAAACTACTTCCACATTGTCTTAAGTTGTTTACCAAACTCGTAACTCAGATATTCACCTCCACGATCATATAGTAGACATTTTATCTTCTTGTCACGATGATCTCAAACTTCACTCTGAATTTGCTTGAACTTTTCAAACGATTCAAACTTTGTGTTTCATTAAGTAAATATACCCTATATCTACTCAAATCATCAGTGAAGGTAAGAAAATAACGATATCCACCGCACGCTACAACACTCATTGGACCGTATACATCAACATGTATCATTTCCAATAAGTCACTTGCCCGCTCCATCAAGCCGGAAAACGGGGTTTTAGTCATCTTGCCCTTGAGGCATGGTCCGCATGTCTCAACCGATTCGAAATCGAATGAGTCCAAAGATCCATCAGCATGGAGTTTCTTCATGCGTTTTACACCAATATGACATTTAGCGGCAGTGCCACAAGTATGTGGTACTATCATTATTAACTTTGTATCTTTTGGCATCAATATTATGAACATGTGTATCACTACGATCAAGATTCAATAAACCATTCTCATTGGGTGCATGACCATTAAAGGTATTATTCATGTAAACAGAATAACCATTATTCTCTAACTTAAATAAATAACCGTATTGCAATAAACATGATCTAATCACGTTCATGCTCAACGCAAACACCAAATAACATTTATTTAGGTTCATCACTAATCCCGAAGGTAGAGAGAGCGTGCGATGGTGATCACATCAACCTTGGAAACACTTCCAACACTCATCGTCACCTCACCCTCAGCTAGCCTCCATTTATTCCGTAGCTTTTATTTCGAGTTACTAACATTTAGCAACTGAACCGGTATCCTATACCCAGGTGCTACTAGGAGTACTAGTAAGGTACACATCAATAACACATATATCAAATATACTTCTGTCGACGTTTGCCAGCCTTCTTATCTACCAAGTATCTAGGGCAGTTCCACTTCAGCGACCGTTCTCCTCATAATAGAAGCACTTAGTCTCGGGTTTGGGTTCAACCTTAGGTTTCTTTACTGGAGCAGCAACTGACTTGCCATCCATGAAGTTTCCCTCCTTGCCCTTGCCCTTCTCGAAACTAGTGGTTTCACTAACCATCAACACTTGATGCTCCTTCTTGATTTCTACCTTCGCGGTGTCAAACATCGTGAATAGCTCAGGGATCATTATTTCCATCCCTGGCATTTTATAGTTCATCACGAAGCTCTAGTAGCTTAGTGACAGTGACTTGGAGAACTATATCAATCACTATCTTATCGGGAAGATCAACTCCCACTCGATTCAAGCGATTGTAGCACCCAGACAATCTGAGCACATGCTCAACGATTGAGCTATTCTCCTTCATCTTGTAGGCAAAGAATCTTGTTAGAGGTCTCATACCTCTCAACACGGGCACGAGCCTAAGATCCCAATTTCAGCTCTTAGAACATCTCATATGTTCCGTGACGTTCAAAACGTTTTGGAGCCTCAATTCTAAGCCATAATGCATGACGCACTGAACTATCAAGTAGTCATCAGAACGTGCCTGTCAGATGTTCACAACATCTACAGATGACGCTTGAGGGGGTGGCGCACCGAGCGATGCATTAAGGACATAAGCCTTCTGTGCAGCAATGAGGACAATCCTCAGATCACGGACCCAGTCCGCATTATTGCTACCATCATCTTTCAACTCTATTTCTCTAGGAACATATAAAAAATTCAAGGGAGCAACAGCGCGAGCTAGTAATCTACAACATAATTTGCAAAGACATTTTGACTATGTTCATGATAATGAGTTTAGTTAATCATATTACTTAAAAACTCCCACTCAAATTGACATCCCTCTGATCATTCGAGTGTCACATGATCCAAATAAACCAACTCAAGTCTGATCATCACGTGAGTTGAGGTGGTTTCAATGGTGAACATCTCCATGTTGATGATATCTACTATATGACTCATGTTCGACCTTTCGGTCTCTTGTGTTCCGAGGCCATGTCTGTACATGCTAGGCTCGTCAAGTTTAACCCGAGTGTTCCGCATGTGCAACACTAGCTTGCACCCGTTGTATGCGAACGTAGAGTCTATCACACCCGATCATCACGTGGTGTCTCGAAACGACGAACTTTCGCAACGGTGCACACTCGGGGAGAACACAATTTTATCTTGAAATTTAAGTGAGGGATCACCTTATAATGCTACCGTCGTCCTAAGCAAAATAAGATGCATAAAAGGATAAACATCACATGCAAATCATAAGTGACATGATATGGCCATGAACTTGTGCTTTTGATCTCCATCTTCAAAGCATCGGCATGATCTCCATCGTCACCGGCATAACACCATGATCTCCATCATCTTGATCTCCATCAATGTGTCGCCATGAGGTTGTCGCACCGACTGTTGCTTCCACGACTATTGCTAACTCATAGCGATAAAGTAAAGCGAAAACGGCGAAAATAATTAAAGACAACCCTATGGCTCCTGCCGGTTGCCGTACTCATCGACATGCAAGTCGTGATATTCTATACAATACATGATCATCTCATACATCACATATATCTCATCATGTAATTGGCCATATCACATCACAACATACCCTGCAAAAACAGGTTAGACGTCCTCTAATTGTTGTTGCATGTTTTACGTGGCTGCTACGGGTATCTAGCAAGAACAATTCGTACCTACGCAAAAACCACAACGGTGATACAAAAATTGCTATTCAACCTTCTCAAGGACCGCCTTTGTCAAATCCGATCCGACTAAAGTGGGAGAAACAAACACCCGCCAGCCATCTTTATGCAACAAAGTTACATGTCAGTTGATGGAACCGGTCTCTCGTAAGCGTACGAGTAATGTTGGTCCGGGCCGCTTCATCCCACAATACCGCCGAATCAAGAAAAGACCAAGGGAGGAAGCAATCTGAATATCAACGCCCACAAACTCCTTTGTGTTCTACTCGAGATCTCATCTACACATAGACCTAGCTCATGATGCCACTGTTGGGGAACGTTGCATGGGAAACAAAAAATTTCCTACGCACACGCAAGATCTATCCATGGTGATGAGCATCTACGAGAGGGAGAGTTGATCTACATACCCTTGTAGATCGCTAAGCGGGAAGGGTTAAGAAACGCGGCTGATGTAGTCGAACGTCTTCGCGGTCCAAATTGTTGAGCGTCCCGCGATCCCATCACGATCCATCTCGCGATCCAATCACGATCCGTCCCGCGATCCCATCACGATCCGTCCCGCCATCAAATCACGAACCGTCTCGCGATCCTGATCACGGTCCTTCCGATCTAGCGCCGAACGGACGGCACCTCCGCATTCAGCACACGTACAGCTCGATGATGATCTCTGCCTTCTTGATCCAGCAAGAGGAAGCGGAGAGGTAGAATAGTTCTCCGGCAGCGCGACGGCGCGGCGGCGATGGTGGTGGAACAATTCTGGCAGGGCTTCGCCTAAGCACTGCTGAAACTAGACTAGAGGAGAAACCGATCTAGATGAAGTAGAGGGAGCACGTGGCAATTAGGGTTAGCTCTCCCCTCTAAATCCTCTAGTATATATAGGAGGGAGGGGAGGGGAGGAGGCAGCCTCAAACCCTCAAGGGCTGGCCGAAATTGGAGGTGGAGGAGTCCTACTCCGATCCTATTAGGAGTAGGATTCCTCCTCTCCACTTGGAAACTCTTTCCACCTCTCCGCTTTTGGGTTTTTCCCACCCCTAGCCGCATGGGCCTTAGTAGGGGGCTTGGCCAGCCCACGAAGGGCTGGATTGACTCCTCCCACAGCCCATGAGGCCCCTTGGGTCGAAATAGCCCTCCCGATGGTCCCCGGTACCCTTCCCGGCACTCCCGGTACACTACCGAAATATCCGAAACTTTTTCGGTGACCAAAACGGGACTTCCTATATATCAATCTTTACCTCCGGACCATTCTGAAGCTCCTCGTGACGTCCAGGATCTCATCTGGGACTCCGAACAACCTTCGGTTGCCACCATACATAACTCTACTATACCGAAACGTCACCGAACCTTAAGTGTGCAGACCCTCCGGGTTCGAGAACTATGTAGACATGACCGAGACACCTCTACGGCCAATAACCAATAGCAGGACCTTGATGCCCATATTGGTTCCCACATATTCTACGAAGATCTTTATCGGTTAAACCTCTATGTCAAGGATTCAGTTAATCCCGTATGTTGTTCCCTTTGTTCTTCGGTATGTTACTTGCTCGAGATTCGATCTTCGGTATCTCTATACCTAGTTCAATCTCGTTACCGGCAAGTCTCTTTACTCGTTCCATAATACAAGATCCCGTGTCTAACACTTTAGTCACATTGCATGCAAGGCTTGTTGTGATGTTGTATTACCGAGTGGGCCCTGAGATACCTCTCCGTCACACGGAGTAACAAATCCCAGTCTTGATCCATGCCAGCTCAACAGACACCTTCGAAGATACCTATAGAGCATCTTTATAGTCACCCAGTTACGTTGCAACGTTTGATACACACAAGGTATTCCTTCGGTGTCAGTGAGTTGCATGATCTCATGGTCATAGCAACAGTTACTTGACATGCAGAAAACTATAGCAATAAACTGACACGATCATATGCTATGTTTATAGTTTGGGTCTTGTCCATCACATCATTCTCCTAATGATGTGATCCCGTTATCAAATGACATCTCATGTCTATGGCTAGGAAACCTTGACCATCTTTGATCAACGAGCTAGTCTATTAGAGGCATACTAGGAACACAGTGTTGTCTATGTACCCACACATGTATTTGAGTTTCCAATCAATACAATTATAGCATGGATAATAAACGATTTATCATGAACAAGGAAATATGATAATAACCATTTTATTATTGCCTCTAGGGCATATTTCCAACATAGGGGTTGATTGTGACATCCTGGATTTCTGCTTCAGTAATCTCTGTAATTAAGCTACAATAATCCCACGCTAATGTTGCCAGGTCACCATGATTAACAGTGCTTAATCATCATAGGAATCATATCTCATTTAAATTCCAATTCAAATGGAAATTCCAGCTTAAAGTGAAAATAAAAGTTGTTCAAGTTTGAAAACTAAAATGTTCTTAATATTGTAAATAATTCTGAGGCAATTATGAAAATAATCTCAACATTTATTGTATTAGTTAGTTGACTCTAAGATCATCAACACAGTACCAAACAGCTTGGTTTTAACCCCATTTTATTTAATAAAATTGCAAATGAAAACATATGGACTCCAAACCAATTTCTAGCAGTGAGATAAATTGCACTATATTTATTCGGGCAAGATTCATATTTTACAAAGTTGCATTAGAGCTAATAGAAAAGACAAAACAATAAAAGAAAATAAACAAAAAAAGAAAAAGAAAAGGAAAACACCCCCCTTTGCTGGGCCTCGGCCCTGCTGGCCACCGGGCCAACCAGGCCGGCCGAACCGCCCCCTATATACCTCCCCCGCTCTCCCCACCCGAAACCCTAGCCCGAAACCCCCCCTCTCCCTCGTCCGTCCCCGGGCGCCCGTCGCCGCCCCCGACGCCGCGTCGTCGCCGCCGCCTCGCCCTCGTCGCCGTCGCCTCCTCGACCTCCTCCTTGAACCGCTCCATCATGCCTCGCCGCCCCTCTCCCCACGACGCTCGTGAGCCCCCTCCCTTGCTCACCTCGCCTCAATCGCCGTCGCCCCGCTCGCGCTCGCCTCCCGCGTCGCCTCGCCCGCCGTCCGTCCCGCTCGCCTTGCCTGCTCGCGCGCCCGACTGCGCTCTGCCTCGCCTCTCCGCGGCCCCGCACGCGGCCCCGCCGCTGCAGCCGCTCGCGCCACCGCGCCCGCGTCCCGCTGATGCCGCCGCTCCGCCCTGCGCCGCCTGCAGCTGCTGCTGCCCGGCGCCGCGCCCCTGCCGCCTCGCCCGAGCCGAGCTCCGCCACCATCTGCTGCTCCAAAGCCCCTCACCGGCCTTCATGCGCCGCTCGGTGAGCTCCAGCTCCTCCTTTATCCCCTCGTTCGCGCTAGGACGAGCTACCGCCGCAGGTTCGCCAACGCCGCACTCCGGCCGCCGCCCGACCTCGCCGGTCCGGCCACTCCGGTCGACCCCGACGCCGCGCGTTAGCTCAGATAGAAGCGGTGTTCTTCACTCATTCAAATGGGCCTAGCTGGGTCGCTAACCGCCGCCCGTAGCTCCGCTCCGGCGAGCTCTTGTCGCGCTGGACGTCGCCTGCTCTGCCTGCTGCTGCCGCTGCTACAGTAACGTTTAGTTACTATAGCGCGCGCTAGCTTTTGCGAAATCACACTGATCAGCCCTCTGGACAACCCCTAAACAGCAGCAAAACAAGCTCGAACATCGATACAAATTATATGGGCAGGTAGTACACTTGACGAGGTTCAAATGTTTCCATTGTACCAAATTCAAATAAGGCATAGATTAAATGCTACGAAAATCACAAAATCCTATGTTCGTATATTTTGACAGTTTCTGGAATTAACATCGAGTGGCACTTTTCAAACAGAGTTCTAATTAACCAAATGAACTCTATCAGTGATACAATTGATACCATCTTGTAGATCACAGGAATGTGATCAATATTGATATATGACACTAATCCATAGGATGGGCAGAACAATAGTTATAGCCTTGGGAAAACAGCTAAGTGATGTTTAAAACTGTCGAATTCTCAGACTTAGCCAATTTTCAGAAATTTCAGAATATGTTTAAATCTTTAGAAAATCATATAAAATAATCCGTAACTCGGATGAAAAGACGTTATACATGAAAGTTGCTCAGAACGACGAGACAAATCCGAGTACGCGCTCCGTTCGTTTACCACATGCCTCTAACTACCCGAACATGCAACCGTCCCCCTCCGGTCATCTGTCCGACAATTGTCCGGAACCGGGAAAACTTTCCCGGATGGGTTCCCCTTCCTCGGTATCGTGAAGCACTGTGTTAGGTCACACCCGGCACAGCTTATCGCCATGTCTTGTATTGTGTTGCATTGTTTGCTTTATATTTATTGTTTCTTCCCCCCTCTTCTCTCCGGTAGACCCCGAGACTGACGGTGCTGTCGGGTACGACTACGCCGTTGACGATCAGGCCTTTGCCGCAGAGCAGCAAGGCAAGCAACCCCCCTTGAGCATTCCAATATCGCCCATTCCTTTCCCTCTTATTCTTGCATTAGATTTTGCTACTGTATTAGATAGCTCCTATTCTGATGCATAGCTTGCTTTTGATAAACTGTTACTATACCTGCACTCATATCAACTGCTTAGTATAGGTTGATCAATGAACCCCCAGTTACCCCTTAGTCCCAGTTGCCCCTACTTCTTCATCGACGACTCGACGACTCGAATACCCGAAGACTCGGTCAACCGACCGACGAGCCAGGCCCCTCACATCACCGCACACCCCTTAAGTATGGCACTGCAGAGCTGCTACTGAGTGCCGAGGGTGATACCTCACTTAGCACTCCCGGTGTTAATTCTGTAGAGTAGCTAATCGGTCATGGGTATTGAGGGTGACTCCTCCTTCCCATTTATCGATAGCGACTCTTGCCATACACCTACCTCGAGTGGGATCCATCGAGGGTGATTCCTCGGATATCCACTTGGTGTATAAACACACAGTTACTTTAACTTGACATTGTTTACATGTGAAAGACGGGACTGGAGGGATAGGCGGTACCACCCTGGTTGAGGTGGACCTGAGTTCCCGACAGTCTTGAGACGGGTCGGCCCCAAGGGTACCCGTGTGCAAGATGTGGTGGGATGCGCCGGTAAGGCATCCAAAGGGTGATGATGAGGCGTGGACGGGCGAGAGAGGCCCTTGCCACACATCCTCGAGTCGGGGCGACGGGACCGCACTTCATGGGTCGCGCTTGCCCCGCATTAATAAAATGCTAATGGGTTGGGTACTTGATCTGAGTTAGGTCGTTGGCCTTAATACGCACTAACCTTCACGTGGGAGAAGTTATGGGTACTCAGCGTCGTTGTATCAGCCGAAGCTCTTCGGACGTCAGCAATGGAGCGGCGTGCGCCGGATTGGACTGGATGGTACATCTCTTGGACTGGAGTGTGCTAGGTCTGCTTCCGGCCGCGTTGGCATTGTGCAGGAGTGCAAGGGCAAGTGGGCCCACGAACCTGCGCGCTTAGGATTTAGACCGGCGGGCTGGCCTCTTCGTTGAGCCTAGGTGGGGCGACGACGTGCTGATATCCCGAGGCCGGGCATGACCCAGGAAAGTGTGTCCGGCCGGAGGTGATTCAGGCGTGTTGGGGAATATGTGGTGCACCCCTGCAGGGATGAATAATCTATTCGAATAGCCGTGTCCACGGTAACAGGACGACTTGGAGTTGTACTTTGACCCACTACAACTATAACTGTGTTTTAAATTTGAAATGAATGTTGGCTCCGAGATTGCTTCCTCGCAGGGAGTCAAGGAAGAATCTCTGGGCGTGGTTATTTAATACAATTGCTACAATAATATGACTATATATGAGATACCAGTCTACTCTCTTCTAATGCTGCAAGATGTTGAAGATGCTAGTCTTCGATAGGACTATGCCTTCTCCCTATTCTTGCTTTCTGCAGTCAGCTCAGATATACCCCCATTCCTTGATACTGATGCATACTTAGCATAGTTCTGATGTCAGTCTTGCGAGTACTTTGGATGAGTACTCACCGCTGCTTTGCTTTCTCTTTCCCCCTCGATACGATTCTGCGTTCAGACGATGGAGCCCAGGAGATGGAGTACGCTGGAGACGACTACTACACCACCGCTGGAGCCTACTACTACGTGGAGGCTGCCCCCGACGCTCAGGAGTAGTTAGGAGGTTCCCAGGCAGGAGGCCTCGCCTCTTTCGATCCGCTGCTTATGTTTGTGCTAGCCTTCTTAAGGCAAAACTTGTTTAACTTATGTCTGTACTCAGATATTATTTGCTTTCGCTGACTCGTGCTTGTCGAGCTTTGTATTCGAGCCCTCGAGGCCCCTGGCTTGTAATATGAAGCTGTATGACTTTAATTTGTGTCTAGTGTTGTGTTGTGATATCGATCAGTGAGTCCCTAATCTTGGTCGTACGTATTGCGTGTATGTTTAGCGTACGGTCGAAATCGGGGGCGTCACATTGATGCATGTTTTCGTCCTACTTTCTTCGGTAGAAATCTTGGGGCACTCTTTGAGGTTCTTTGTGTTGGATTGAGTATTATGAATCTGAAATTGTTTGATGTGTATCGTATAATTAACTCATGGATACTTGTGGTGACATTGGAGTATCTAGGTGACATTAGAGTTGGCTGATGCGTATCATATGGTGTTATTTTAGTACGAACTCTTAGATAGATCGATCAGAAAGGATAACTTGGTGTTATTTTAGTACGAACTCTTGGATAGATCGATCGGAAAGGATAACTTTAAGGTGGTTTCGTACCCTACAAACAATTGCTTCTTATGATGTCCGCTAGATAAGAACTTTGGAGTGATTCTTCGTTGCACGTTGAGGGATGGTCATGTGATCCAATTATATTAGCATCGTTGAGAGATTGCACTAGCAAAAGTACGGACCCTAGACCTTGTTTTCAAGCATTGCAATACCGTTTGTGCTCACTTTTGTTACTTGCTACCTTGCTGTTTTTTATTGTTACTATTATAAAAATCAATACCTACTATCATTACTACACTTGTATCACCATCTCTTCGCCGAACTAGTGCACCTATACAATTTACCATTGTATTTGGTGTGTTGGGGACACAAGAGACTTTTTATTATTTGATTGCAGGGTTGTTTGAGAGAGACCATCTTCATCCTACACCTCCCACGGATTGATAAACATTAGGTCATCCACTTGAGGGAAAATTGCTACTGTCCTACAAAACTCTGCGCTTGGAGGCCCAACAAAGTCTACAAGAATAAAGTTGCATAGTAGACATCAAGCTCTTTTTTGGCGCCGTTGCCGGGGAGGTGAGTGCTTGAAGGTATATCTTTAGATCTTGCAATTGAATCTTTTAGTTTCTTGTTTTATCACTAGTTTGGTTTATAAAAGAAAACTAAAAAATGGAATTGAGGTGGCCTCATATTATTCGTCTTTATCATGTCTTTCTTGAAAATGATGGAAAGGAAAATTGTGCTCAATTGATAGAAGAATAATTCAATAAAATGTTTGGCATAAATGATGAGCATGATTGCAATGTTGTTAGTATGAATTCTATGAATATCCAAAATACTAATAATGATTGCACTAGTCATGATTTTTTTCTTTCTTATAAGCATGTCAATTTTTGTGGAGTGCATAAAGTTTATGAAGATGTGCCTTATAGGGATGATAGATTTTGTAAGAAGCATAAACATGATAAACCAATTTTTTTCTCAAAGTGATAGATGAATTTTCCACAAAATTATGTTCTCTTTGTCCTATTACTTGTAACTTTGCAATAAAGTTGGTCATCTTAATTTCCATGATCAAATCATGGCCAAATATTGTATTGACTTGATCACCCTTGAACTTTATAATGAGCTTTCTCTATTTTTGGGGAGTGACGAATTGACACATAAAATAGTTGGTTTGAAGTATTCATTCTCACGGACGACATTGAAACTAATCTAAAAAATATCTATATGTTTTGCATGGTATAATTGCAATGAGAATGATTATATTGCCAGCTATAGAAAGATGGGAAAACCAATAGAATATAAAAGGAATACTAATGAAAGGGTATAGATTTCCACCTTCCCTCCTATTATCTCTAATGATGAAATAGGTGACGAGGAAGAGCTCCCTATTCAACCAATCTCATCAATAAGAAGCTCGAAAAAATTAATTAAACCCACGCATGATGTGGTGAAGAAGAAGAAAAGAAGAAAGAGTAGAGGTAAAAAGGTATCTCTCCCAAATGATGTTGCTCCTATTATTGTTGTGCCTCACGAGGATGAATCAAAAATAATTATGGAAGATGATACACTTGATGATGATTTTGTTATGCCTATTGCTTGTTGTGATGACTATGATTGGGAAGATAATGATACTTCTTATAATCTTGAAAATATTTTTGGCACCAACTTGGTAAATTATGATGATAATAATTGTTACACTATTGGTGTTATTCATACTATTAATGATGAGAGTGATTATGCTTATGATATGTCAAGCCACAAGCTTGGGGATGCTATGTTTGATGAGTATGACATGTTTGAGAGTTTATTTGCTGCAATTAATGTTTGTCCCAAGCTTGGGGATGCTATGCTTAATGAAGATGTTGTTTTTAGTCCCCCAAATTTTGATGAGAAAATTTATTATGATGATGGCATGCCTCCTATCTATGATGATTATGATGATGACATGTATGCTATAAAGAGTGATTGTAACCATGAAACTTGTCATCATGATTTTAATATTGAATGTGGTTATGTCAATCATGTATCTCGTGATAGTTATTTTGTTGAGTTTGCTCCCACTATAATGAATGAGAAGGAAATTGCTTATGTGGAGAGTAATAAATTTTCTATGCTTGTAGATCATGAAAGGGATGCTTTATGTGATAGTTATATTGTTGAATTCCTTCATGATGCTACTGAAAATTATTATGAAGGAGGAACTTATGCTTGTAGGAATTGCAATAATATCAACCTTCCTCTTTATATGTTCAAAGTTTTGAAGTTATGTTTGTTTTGCCTTCCTATGCTAGTTGATTCTTGCTCCCATAAATTGTTTGCTCATAAAATCCCTATGCATAGGAAGTGGGTTAGAATTAAATGTTCTTATCATGTGATTCATGATGCTCTCTTGCATGTTCCAATTACTACTTTTTACGTGAGCATTATTGAAATCATCATGCCTGGTGTTTCGCGAAAAAGAAACGTCCCCGCGTAGGGGTATTTCCTAATGCGTAACGGCAATAAAAAATGCGGGCGTGCCAGTATACATTCATGTACAAATAAATAAAAGGGACAATCACATAGGGAAATACTGCTTTATTAATTCTCTTGAGAATTACAAAGTGCGGTTTTCCACATGATTACATATGTTGCGCCATGGACAAATCTATCTGAAAAATATCCAACGATTGTGAAGGTTCTAGTTCCCGGAGCCTCGTAAGACGATCCAGTTAATTACATCTGCTGGTAAATACCGCAAAACACCTCCGATTAAGCCGCGTTGATGGCCGTCGTCTTGAACCTGAAATATTCTCATGTGTTGAGAAATAAAAGTGGCAGACATAAATGTTCCAAGGCCTCGTCGACCCTTGGTATGAAACATCCGGCCTTGTCGGCATTGGGTTCATAGTAAAGTCTCAAACATGTGTTCGGCCTCGTCGGTCGCGAACAAAGGACATCCAGCCTCGTCGGTCAGGAAAGATTTCCGGCCTCGTCAGTCGCGGAAAAGGGAAACGACCTCCTGGCCTCGTCGGCCAAGGAGAAGTGTGTCTGGCCTCGTTAGCGAGGACTTATGAATATTTCCGGCCTCGCCGGTCGCGGAAAAATGGTAATTCCTCCTAGCCTCGTCGGTCAAGGAGAGTGCGTCCAGCCTCGTCGGCCAAGACTTACGAATATTTCCGGACTCGTTGGTCACAGAAGAAACCATGTTGGGAGAGACTTGCTATGAGGTATTCGGCCTCGTCAGCACCGAATGATCATACAAAGTGCGTTGGCACTGTTAATTACTTGCATGTGTCGTGAGCCAGTTTATCTTTAATCATGGAGTCAAGCTTCAGAATACACCACTCGATCACCGTATGATCTTGAGTGTGACAATTAGTCTAAGGGACTTCTCATGAAAATAACATGGAGCTACGAATCCATTGTCACAGCACTCGATCACCATGAGATCTTAAGTGTGCGTGTTCATGCAAATTGCTTCTCAACAAGAACGCTTGTAGGACATCACGTACAAAGGTACATGCTCATCATTATGTAGAACATGTTCGCCATTTGTACTTGTGAATTTTATGAGTTCTCATCCTTGGGCCAAATTGCCTCAAA
Organism: Elymus sibiricus; assembly: GCA_039707655.1. NCBI lineage: Eukaryota > Viridiplantae > Streptophyta > Magnoliopsida > Poales > Poaceae > Elymus > Elymus sibiricus. Next base: position 210,003,851 of record CM077663.1, read on the forward strand.
TTTTATGAGCATGTCACTGCATGGGTTATTTACTCCCTGAATGACTTCAGATTTATTTACCCTTGGAAGTTGGACGTTTCGTCCCTTTTATCGCAAGGCGACCAAGTAATTTGACATATAAAATGGAGCACGGGATGGCATGTTTCTCACCTCAACGGATATGGACATACAAGGCTACATGTAGTGCTCATGATTTCATAGTCGCCCTTCCTTCGCGAGAGTACGCCGTGCGTAGCCTGTAAAGGAAACGCGAGATGGATTTTTTCTCATTTCTCCGGTCATGCCCGCATAGGTTCGCATGTCGTGCCCGATCTCATCGTCCTTCCTCAGAAGGGTATATCACGCGCAAGGCCTGTTTGCCATTTTTTGTAGGACTTGTTTATCGTTTGTACCTGTTTCGATTGGCGAACCAGTCTATACTTCTGGAAAATTAATTGGTCGATAAATCGGCCTTTCCCAGAAAATATGAGTAGAGCTAACCAATCAGAAATCTAAATTCTCACGCGAACGGTGTACGCCAACTTGATTCTTCAAGCCCATTTGTTGATCGGTGTGAACCGATTTTGATCAGCGAACCAGTCTATATGTCTGGAAAATTAGTTGGTCGATAAATCGGCCTTTCCCAAGACAATATGTGTCGGAAACGACACCTATGGGATCACGAGAATCCCTTTACGATTCGGCGGGGAAGAAGGCTTGCACAGAGAGCAGATCGAACGATCAACGCAAAGGGATTTTACCCAGGTTCGGGCCGCTCGGAAGCGTAAAACCCTACTCCTGCTTGGTTATATTGGATGTGTTCTTAGGCCAGTTCTTGGAGCGCTACAGTAAATAGCAGCTACACATGCCAAATGGGCCAGAAAAGATCCTCCCTGTAGCTGCACCTCAGGCCTCCTTTTATACCTTCGAAGGGGTCGCCGACAGTAGTGCACAGGGTATACATGAGGTGTAAAGCAACTACAGTGCTTATCATACCTAATACTGACGGCTTAGGACAAGAGCATTTAATGCTCCGTTGAGGTGTCCCTGCCTTTCTTGGGGATGGAAAAAGGAGCCATCCCATCGCACCGCTTAAGCCTTCACACCGTCAGCGTCTTACACGCTCCCAGGGGGGACAACAGCTAAAAGACAAGCTGGTAGTTGCCCTAGGGCAGCGCGCTTGAACAGTGGCGAAGTCTTGCCGTGTGCAGGGCTTGCCGGGGCTCCGAGCCTTCCTCCAAGCTTAGTAGCGAAGAGCCTTGCCGAGAGCTGGCACGTACCCGGTAAGGTCTTGCCGGCCCCAGGAATCCTGCCGCAGTCGTCCGCGCACAAGTCAAGGTAATAGGTACCCTGGTTCCTAGTGCGCTGACAGGAGCCCCCGGGCCTGGGCCACACATGCGCGCGCGGCGCTTGTTGGGCTAGGCCCAAAACAGTGCGCGGGCACACGCCGCAGTTTTTGTAATGATGACGATTGATGGCTTTTTCCCGCGACGCATAGTAATTGCAGGTCTTGGGAGTAATGAAGCGAGATGGTCCGTCTCCTTCCTCGGGAGGGGAAACGACGAACAGTGCGGCGCTCGTTCGCCTTCACCATTAATGCCTTTGCTCCCACCCTTGACTTATTCGCGCCTTGGGTGACGCGTACTGTCCAGGATTACGAAGAGTCGGCCTCCCTCTTCCCTTAACATCCAGCCCTATAAAAGGGAGGTGAGGGAAGAAGAAGAAGAGCGCCGCTCATCCACAATCCTCCACCTCCTCCTGCTGCTCAGTGCTTCCTCCTTCTGTCTTTCGCCATTTCCCCCCAACGCGCCGCCCCAAGATGGTGAGGGGACGTGGCCGCGCCCAGGGTTCCCATAGCGCTGCGAGGAGCAGCCCCCGGACTCCAGCGCGCATGGTGGCGACGGCGGCGGGTTCAAGCTCCCGCGGCAGGACAGCGTCTCGTGGCCGCGCGAGGACGACTCCGGCGGGGCGCGGTGGTCGTAGCAGTGTGCCCCTCCCGCAGCCCCACGTGGGGATCAACGCGGGGGAGGAGGTGCAAGAGTTCGTCGTGGTCCTCCCTCGCCGGCTCCGGAGTAGGCTGCGCCTCCCTGATCCCTTCGCAAGGGCCATGGAGAGCAGCCAGCCTCGCGGCTTGTGGCTTCGAGCAGACGGCTGCAGCAACGGTCCTTGATGGGTGGCGGTCGACCTCTCCCCTGGAAGCACCATGTTCCTGACAAGGGGATGGAAGTCGTTCGCCCGTTCCCGGGGCCTCGCCCCTGGGCAGCTGCTTCACTTCAAGTTCGACGGTCCCGCCACCCTCTCCGTGAAGTTTTTCGGAGCGACTGGCGTCCGCCTGGAGTGCTGCGCTGAAAGCTCGAGCGGCAGCGGCTCCGATTCCTCCAGCGACAGCGACGACGAGGATAACGTCTTTGGCATGAAGCACGAGGACTCCGACTAGGCACGTCTGGCGCCGTAGTTAGGTCCTGGCATTCCATCCGCGAGACCTCATTTCCGGATCAGTCGCCGCGTCGTAGTGGTAGATCTCCTTTTGTGTTTAGATTGTACCCGATGTAACTCCGTGAACGTTCAAGAAGCAATGTATTGGGTATCAATCTTTTTTTTAAAGTCCTTGGCTCTTGTGTGCGTTTTCGCTTCCCGCTGTCCCCCGACAAGCATCTTGCCAGTGGAGCTCTCTGGCACACCCTCAACGGGAGCGTAGCACTCTGAAGAGGCGCGCTTGCCGGAGTGTGCGCCAAAAGCCTTGCCGAGCCTTGGGCTTGCCGGTGATGTGCAAACTTGTTCCCGGCTGCTCCTCCCGCCTGGAAGCCGTGGCTTGCCGGGGAGCTCTCTGGCGCGTCCTCAACGGGAACGCAGCACTCCGAAGAGGCGCGCTTGCCAGAGTGTGCGCCAAAGGCCTTGCCGGGCCTTGGGCTTGCCGGTGATGTGCAGACTTGTTCCCGGCTGCTCCTCCCGCCTGGAAGCCGTGGCTTGTCGGGGAGCTCTCTGGCGCGCCCTCAACGGGAACGCAACACTCCGAAGAGGCGCGCTTGCCGGAGTGTGCGCCAAAGGCCTTGCCGGGCCTTGGGCTTGCCGGCGGTGTGGCAAATAGAGCAAACGACGGCAGGGGTCGCGGGCTCAAAAAAGGAGCGTCGCGCCGTGTGATGAAGAGCCAGCCCCCGGGCTTCCCCGTAAAGGATACCGCGGGTGTGATGCTCGATCCATACACCCATCTTTGCTGTCACTGTCATCTTGCCGACCTCCAGCACGGCGTCCTTGGCTTTCCCAGCTGCCGGAAGTGAAGTACTTTTCCGCATACATGTTGCTGCAATGGCACACATAAAGAAAGTAACTTGTCTTAGTCAGACCATCCTTTATGTACGCAACACATGCTTCTTTATGCTAGAAGAATATTTGCTCTCCTCTTGATTAAACCCGTCCCCGTACACATCTTATATCCTACGCTATTCGGAAACCTTGCCGATGCGCACACTTGCCGCGAGCGCTTTGAGGAACGGGTCCTTAGCAGCCTGCTGGAAATGCCGCCGCCGGCAAGGCGCCTTGCCGGGCCAAAACACAGCTGCTAAGTTTGCCGAGCGGACTCGAAGCGAATCTAGAGCGCGGGCTAACCACGGCAAAGTTCCTCCGCGTGCAGATTTATGTACAAGGATGGAAGGATCAATCAAGACAACCCACGCTTGCTGGATGACTTTCCGGTGCGCACGCCCCAGTCGGCAGCGCTTCGAGGAACGGGTCCTTAGAAGCTGGCCGGGGACGCCGCCTCCCGGAAAGGTTAACCTTCCCAATGCTTGTGCAGCCACCCAAGTTGTCGAGCGTACTCGAGACAACTCGGGGCGCTACTGGCTCTGGAAGGCTCCTTCGCGTGTTGGTTTAAGGAGCGAGTGAAGATAGCAAAGAAGCATGATTGCCACAAATCTTCGAAACTTATCTTTTCTGCCGTTCATCTCGCATGACGAGGCCGCGCTCGTGGTGACGGCCGGCGGCTCTCAAGAAGATTATTCTCTAGGGCGCTGCCAGCCCCCGAGCTCGCCTTCCATGCCTCAGAGGAACTGGCGCGCTAATCACCAGATCAGGTCCGCACAACCTCGCTTCCCCTACCTGGCGCGCCAAAGATGTCGGAAATGACACCTATGGGATCACGAGAATCCCTTTACGATTCGGCGGGGAAGAAGGCTTGCACAGAGAGCAGATCGAACGATCAACGCAAAGGGATTTTACCCAGGTTCGGGCCGCTCGAAAGCGTAAAACCCTACTCCTGCTTGGTTATATTGGATGTGTTCTTAGGCCAGTTCTTGGAGCGCTACAGTAAATAGCAGCTACACATGCCAAACGGGCCAGAAAAGATCCTCCCTGTAGCTGCACCACGGGCCTCCTCTTATACCTTCGAAGGGGTCGCCGACAGTAGTGCACAGGGTATACATGAGGTGTAAAGCAACTACAGTGCTTATCATACCTAATACTGACGGCTTAGGACAAGAGCATTTAATGCTCCATTGAGGTGTCCCTGCCTTTCTTGGGGATGGAAAAAGGAGCCATCCCATCGCACCGCTTAAGCCTTCACACCGTCAGCCTCTGACACGCTCCCGGGGGGGGGGGGGAACAACAGCTAAAAGACAAGCCGGTAGTTGCCCTAGGGCAGCGCGCTTGAACAGTGGCAAAGTCTTGCCGGGTGCAGGGCTTGCCGGGGCTCCGAGCCTTCCTCCAAGCTTAGTAGCGAAGAGCCTTGCCAGGAGCTGGCACGTACCCGGCAAGGTCTTGCCGGCCCCAGAAATCCTGCCGCGGTCGTCCGCGCACAAGTCAAGGTAATAGGTACCCTGGTTCCTAGTGCGCTGACAATATGAGTGGAGCGAACCGATCTAATATCCGAGACAACATATTGATCGGTGTAAACCAATCTTATTCTGAGCCAACAAGCCGTGAGGAAGTAAGGGATCTATATGCATGATCTCACCATTCCTTACCAAAAGGCGCGTAGCCACATCGATGGAGCCGCCGGCGTCGGGAAGTGACCTCTCCATGCATGAACTCTCGGTCGTGGACATGAGATGGATGTGCACATCTATGTATATATGTGTAGCATGACAGACTTTCAGCCGTGTGCGTGCATGCGAATCCTGGCGGCGATCAGCAGCCTCGGATGTATGAGCCTGAGCAGCCGGACGGACGTGTCTCATGTGCGCTGCGGCGGCTGCCGCGTGGGCGTGTGTGCGGCCTGCGGCGGCTGTGTGCGCGTGTGTGCTCTATTGATCTAGGTAGCCTCAGGTTGTGTGCATGCAAGCGGCCCGGCGGCCAGCCCTGCGGCGGCGGCCGCGTGCGCGTGTGGGAGCGGCCTGACGGCCGGCGTCTGTGTGCCTCTCCCTGATGAGAAGATGTGCTCATTTATATAGGCAGGAGCTAGGGCGACGGGTGGATGAGCAGAAATCTACGGAGCGCCGCCGCGAGGTGTTAGCGAGCGAGCGACTCGACCGTCGCCGCTCCTGCATGCTAGGCCATCTTGTTGCATGCACGTCTTAATCTGTTCAATGGATAAGTACGGCTTTATAGCTAGCTAACTCACGGAGTATAACAACCAGACCATTTGGCCATGCATGCATACGTTTGGTAGGTACTACTCCTATGCACTATTTTCATGTACGTACGTGTTGATCCTTTGGTTGCATCACGAAGCTATTTTAGCAATGCCAAATAATTGATAAATCGTATCCCTCTGGTCATGCATCCACCGACTAGGGTATGGACTGTATCATGTCAAGCCCGCCTTAATTAAGCCAAGGAGATTAGCACAAGTATGTCATGTAAAACAAATCATGCACAAGCCATGTGCTAGGCCATGCCATCAACACAGGCTTTTTATATTTGTGCATATAAATAACTTATATTTATTGGCATTTATATGCGTCTGATAAAAAATTTGACAAAATCTTGTCAAACACCTAGCTAAAAGGCTTTAAAGAAAAGCGCTTGTTGGAAGACAACCCAACACTTTTCCTTTCTGTTTTTGTGTGTTCATATGATTAAGCTACTGTATTAATCATGTTTTGTGTCTTTTATTTCAGTAAAGTGCCAAATAAAGCCTTTGGGGTGACTCACAAGATGAGTAGAATTGATGCTGAACCAAAACAGAAACTTTTGTCTCCGGTATAGGAATTTTCATTTTTTTACTGAAGTGTGATAATGATCTGAAAATTTTACACAATGTTGATATGCAAATTCTATAAGTTATCCTAATTTTTCAGAATTTTTAGAGTCAGGGAAGTATGGTGATCATTCAGATCTTCATAGACTGTTCTGTTTTTAACAGATTCTGTTTTGCATGCATAGTTTGCTTGTTTTAGTGTTTCCATAGCTTATATTTAGTGGTATAAATTATGGGAATGATATAATACAGTTGGTATCACGTTGTAACAATTATGAATCTTGTCTTAACGGTACCTAAGTGAATGATCTATATTTACTATAGCAGCCCATCTCACGAAATTCCGTTAAGTTTTGTGTGATTGAAGTTTTCAAGTTTTGGGTGAGACGCCGATATAAGAAAAATAAGGAGTGGTAAGACCCTAAGCTTGGGTATTCCCAAGGCACCCCCAAGGTAATATCCAAGGAAGACTCAAGCGCCTAAGCTTGGGGATGCCCCGGAAGGCATCCCCTCTTTCATCTTCAACATTATCGGTATATCTTACTTAGAGCGATATTTTTATTCGTCACATAATATGTGCTTTGCTTGGATCGTCATTATATTTTGTTATTTTCTTTTAGGTGTTATTTATAATCTTGTTTTTCAATAAAAAGTTTCAAGAACTACCTTAGGATGCTTGCATTGCATGTTTGATGTGTGTTGTGTAAAAACAGAAACTTTCTCTGTAGTGTTTGAATTTTCATATTTTACTAGAACGTGGAAAGTTTCTGAATTTTTTACACAGTTTTTCATATAAATTCTTTATCACGTTCGAATTTTTCATAAGAGTTACAGAAGTACACTGTTTTCATAAATTGCTACAGACTGTTCTGTCTGGACAGATTGCTCTCATAGTTTTGTTATCTACTTATCCTATAGTTTCCATAGCCTATATTGGTAGATATAAATTGTGGAAACGATAATAAACAGTAGATGATGTTTGAAAATTATTTTGCAACTTGTCTTGGCTTTACATGAAGTGTGGATTTATTCTTATGTGTAGTAACCTATCTCACGAGTTCTTTTCGAGTTTTGTGTGGATGAAGTTTTTGAGAATAGGTGAAACCATGATATGAGAGGATTGAACGAGATACAAAAGCTCAAGCTTGGGGATGGCCAAGACACCCCAAGTAAATATTTCAAGAAGTCTCAAGCATCTAAGCTTGGGGATGCTGAGCATCCCGCCTCTCTTCATCAACAATTATCGGTTAGCCTATGTTGAGCCTAAATTTTTATTTGTCCACATGATATGTGCTATTCTTGGAGTGCTATTTTTCGTTTGCTCTCTGTTTAAATAAAATACTCAGATCTAAAAATCTTTATTGAGAGAGAGTCCTCACATAGCTACTTTATGGTTGGACTACTCATTGATCTTCACTTATATCTTTTGAAGAGTAGTTTGATGTTTACTCTTGTGCTTCACTTATATCCTATGAGTAAATTGTGAATCAATGAAATGTCATAAATATGAAATTATCAATATGCTTTATGCTTAGTGGTAGCTTCACATCTGGTTTATAAAGTAAAATCTATTGAAGTTTGGTAATCATCAAATTGGCCATACAAGCAATTCATGAATGATTAGTATAAGAAAGAGAACTTTCACATACAAATATATTATCTTGGACACCTTTTATGATTGTGAATACCCATCAATTATTTTCAAACTTGATCAAATAGTTGAAGTTGAACAAGGAAGACAACGTAATGGTTATGTTTGGGTATATTTGCAAAGAAGTTATATTGTTATGGATCCTCCAACATGTAGTGCTTGTTTAGAACCTTTTGATAGCCAACACTTCGTACTACGTAGAGATACAACTTGTGCATCCAAATCCTTGAGCCAAGTTTCTTCCATAAGAGTCCACCATACCTACCTATATATGGTATTTCATTGTCATTCCAAGTAAATTTGCATGTGTCACCTTCAAACATTCAAATAAACATCTGTTTTGTGTGCTCGTACCGCTCATGGAGCGATGGGGCAGTCATTATCTTCCATGCTAAGCGAGTTATTCTCAAGATGAGTGTTTATTCACTTGTCATTGCATGAGAGAGGCTGGTAAAAAGGATTCCCAGTCCTGCATAACACAAAAATAATTAAACAAAAAAAGCCTAGAAAGTTGATTGTTTGGCGGCCAACCGTGGATTCGGCCAGCCATGGAATGTGTTTGCATGGTGGAGGGGGAGTAAAAAATTTAAATTCTGTTTGGGATCCGCCAATAATGTGATTAGCATGGAAGATATTGAATACTCTGTTATGACGTTGACAGGAAAGGCACACCACTCAAAATTACATATTCATCTCTATTTTAAACAATGAGCTCTGGCACATATGCAAATCCCTGATTCCCTCTGCGAAGGGTCTATCTTTTACCTTTCAGTATTTACTTTTATGCAAGAGTCAATAGTATGCATTCTCATTTCAACCTCAATTATTCTCTAGTTGGCAAGCATCATGTGGTGGGAAAAGATCTAGGCACATATGGCCAGTCAAATATATTTGATCATGACTTATTATTGTTGACAATTATCTCTATGATAAATGAGTTGGGAGGCGAGACATCAAGCCCCTATCTTTCTCTGTGTTCGATGGATGCCATTTGTTCTAAAAATATGCTTTAAGTACTAGCAATCATAGAAGACTATATGATGATTGAGTATGTGGATCTCTTACTTAGACTGTGTTGAGAATAAGTTGAATTGCAATTGTTTGGTGACTAAGAACATAGGTTGTTAACTTTCAAGAGAATTCATTGTTTGAACCATAACATGTGAATTGGTTGCTACTTTATCATAATAAGTTTTATGAAAAAGAGTTGCTGTTATGATGCTAGGAAAAGTGGTTGAAATTATCATTGATCAAACTTATGCACTATGCTAGCATTCACGCTTTCATAAATTATTTCTTTTATCATTTACCTACTCAAGGACGAGTAGGAATTAAGCTTGGGGATGCTGATACGTCTCCAACGTATCTATAATTTATGAAGTATTCATGCCATATTTACATCAATTTTATATGATTTTGGTATGATTTGCATGGAACTAATCCGGACTGGCGATGTTTTCAGCAGAACTACCGTGGTGTTGTTTTTTGTGCAGAAATAAAAGTTCTCCAAATGCAACGAAACTTTTTGACGATTTTTTTGGAACAAAGGAGGCACTAGAAGCTTCGTGGGAGGGCCAGAAGAGCCACGAGGTGGCCACAACCCACCAGGGCGCGCCAGCCCCCTCTGGCTCGCCCTGGTGTCTTGTGGGCCCCTCGTGGCCCATCTTCGCGTGAAACCGACGCCCAAAAATCCTATATATTTATAAAACCCCAGAAATAACCCTCGATCATAAGTTTCGCCGTTGCAACTCTCTGTATCGACGAAAACCCAATATGGAGGCATTCCAGTACCCTGCCGGAGAGGGTAGATCATCTCCGGTGGCCGTCTTCATCATCCCGACGGAGGCCATGACGAGGAGGGAGTAGTCCACTCTCGGGGCTGAGGGTATGTACCAGTAGCTATGTGTTCAATCTCTCTCTCTCGTGTTCTTTAGATGCCACGATCTTGATGTATCACGGGCTTTGTTAACATAGTTGGATCATATGGTGTTTTCCCCTCTCTATCTTGTTGTGATGAATTGAGTTTTCCCTTTGAGATTTCATTATTACTGGATTGAATACTGTCGTCGTTTTCTCACAGGGGGTGCCCCGAGACGGCAGATGCCATGGGATGGCTTGAGAGGTGAGAGCAAGGCTGTAGTGGAAGATCCGGGACGGGTATGCGGATAGCACGCGGTGGTTTACCCAGGTTCGGGGCTCTCCGGAGAGATAATACCCATACTCCTGCATATCCGTATATGAGGTGCATAGCAGTACAGAGTTGCTCCTAGAGCTGTATGGAAGAGGAGAGCCATGGGCTTCCTGCCTCATGTGTGTGCGTGTAAGCATGACAGAGTGGGGGTGTGAGGAGGCTCGGCCCTCACGTGTGTGTGTGGCTGCCTTTTGGAGGCTCCCCTGGTGCCTCTTATATAGGGAGGCCCAGGGGACAAGGGGTGGCCCACCGGCCAACTATCTACTATTGGAGATGACAAGTGACGCAGGCTATAGTGCGCCACTATTGGAGCGCAGTGAAGTGACGCGCGACGGGTGCACAGCAGGGCACTATTCGCCAATAGTGCCCGACTGTAGCGGGGTGGCAGGTTCTGCAGTCCGTCAGCTACAGTGTCGTCAGCTCGTGTCCGACGGGACGCCTGGAGCTGACTTCGTCGGGCCGCAGCCGGCGAGGAGGAGCCGGCCAGGAGGAGCCGGCGAGGAGGAGCCGGCCAGGAGGAGCCGGCGAGGAGGAGCCAGTCGGGAGGAGCCAGCCGGGAGGAGCCAGCCGGGCAGAGCCAGCCGGGAGGAGACAGCCAGGAGGAGCCGGCCAGGAGGAGCCAGCCGGGAGGAGCCGGCGAGGAGGAGCCCGTCGGGAGGAGCCAGCCGGGAGGAGCCCGCCGGGCGGAGCCAGCCGGGAGGAGCCAGCCAGGAGGAGCCGGCCAGGAGGAGCCAGCCGGGAGGAGCCAGCCGGGAGGAGCCTGCCGGGAGGAGCCAGCCGGGAGGAGCCAGCCGGGAGGAGCCAGCCGGGCGGAGCCAGCCGGGAGGAGCCGGCCAGGAGGAGCCTGCCGGGAGGAGCCAGCCGGGAGGAGCCAGCCAGGAGGAGCCAGCCGGGCGGAGCCAGCCGGGAGGAGCCAGCCGGGCGGAGCCAGCCGGGCCGTAGTTTTGTCTTTTGTCTTCACTTCTTCGTTTGTGTCGTTGATTCGCGGGGCTTGGCATACCGGGGTGGCTCTCCCGATGTTTTAAAATGTTGAGTCATCTCCTTGAGCCTACCCGGGGGTAATCCACCCGACAGTAGCCTCCGAGCCTCTGGGCGACTTGGAGAGTCGGGCGGAGGGTTTTTGCCATTGGAGCTGTTGTTGCAGGAGTTGTTGATGACGGTCGATTGTGGGTCGGGGACGACGCGGCTTGCTTCAGCGGGGGTGCGCCAGCGCACCCGCTGGGTGTAGCCTCCGAGCCTCCGGGCGACTCGAAGAGTCGGGCGGAGGGTCTTTGCTATTGCTGAAGCGGACGGTGGCGTCGAGGACGTCGGGCGTGGACGCGGAGTCCGCCAACTGACGGGCGCGGGGCCCTGCCTGGCGCGGACGCGGGGTCCACTGGCTGGCTATTTCCAGCGGGGGCGCGCCAGCGCACCCGCTGGGTGTAGCCTCCGAGCCTCCGGGCGACTCGAAGATTCGGGCGGAGGGTCTTTGCTATTGCTGAAGCAGATAGAGATAGGTCGAGACGCTTAATAGGACTTTCACAAAGCACATACCTTGGCAAAGTTTTGAAGAAGTTCAAAATGGATCAGTCCAAGAAGGGGTTCTTGCCTGTATTGCAAGGTGTGAAGTTGAGTAAGACTCAATGCCCAGTGACTGCAGAAGATAGAGAAAAGATGAGTGTCGTCCCCTATGCTTCAGCCATAGGCTCTATCATGTATGCAATGCTGTGCACAAGACCCGATGTCAGCCTTGCCATAAGTATGGCCGGAAGGTTTCAAAGTGATCCAGGAATGGAACACTGGACGGCGGTCAAGAATATCCTGAAGTACCTGAAAAGGACTAAGGACATGTTTCTCGTTTATGGAGGTGATCAAGAGCTCGTCGTAAAGGGTTACGTCGATGCAAGCTTTGACACTGATCCGGATGACTCTAAGTCGCAAACCGGATACGTATTTATTCTCAATGGGGGTGCGGTTAGCTGGTGCAGTTCCAAGCAAAGCGTAGTAGCTGATTCTACATGCGAAGCGGAGTACATCGCTGCCTCGGAGGCGGCGAAGGAAGGTGTCTGGATGAAGGAGTTCATGACAGATCTTGGAGTAGTGCCTAGTGCACTAAACCCAATGACTCTGTTCTGTGACAACACTGGTGCCATTGCTCTAGCCAAGGAACCCAGGTTTCACAAGAGGACCAGACACATAAAGCGACGTTTCAATTCCATCCGCGATTACATCAAGGAGGACGACATAAATATTTGCAAAGTACACACGGATCTGAATGTTGCTGATCCGATGACTAAACCTCTTCCAAGGGCTAAACATGATCAACACCAGAACTGTATGGGTGTTAGATTCATAACAATGTAAATCACATAGTGATGTGAGCTAGATTATTGACTCTAGTGCAAGTGGGAGACTGTTGGAAATATGCCCTAGAGGCAATAATAAAATGGTTATTATTATATTTCCTTGTTCATGATAATCGTTTATTATCCATGCTATAATTGTATTGATTGGAAACTCAAATACATGTGTGGGTACATAGACAAACAATGTGTCCTTAGTGAGCCTCTAGTTAACTAACTCGTTGATCAAAGATGGTGAAGGTTTCCTGGCCATGGACATGAGATGTCATTTGATAACGGGATCACATCATTAGGAGAATGATGTGATGGACAAGACCCAAACTATAAACGTAGCATGTGATCGTGTCAGTTTATTGCTATAGTTTTCTGCATGTCAAGTATCTGTTCCTATGACCATGAGATCATGCAACTCACTGACACCGGAGGAATGCCTCGTGTGTATCAAACGTCACAACGTAACTGGGTGACTATAAAGATGCTCTACAGGTATCTCCGAGGGTGTCTGTTGAGTGGGCATGGATCAAGACTGGGATTTGTTACTCCGTGTGACGGAGAGGTATCTCAGGGCCCACTCGGTAATACAACATCACTATAAGCCTTGCAAGCAATGTGACTAAGGTGTTAGCCACGGGATCTTGTATTACGGAACGAGTAAAGAGACTTGCCGGTAACGAGATTGAACTAGGTATAGAGATACCGACGACCGAATCTCGGGCAAGTAACATACCAAAGAACAAAGGGAACAGCATACGGGATTAACTGAATCCTTGACATAGAGGTTCGACCGATATAGATCTTCGTAGAATATGTAGGAACCAATATGGGCATCCAGGTCCCGCTATTGGTTATTGACCGTAGAGGTGTCTCGGTCATGTCTACATAGTTCTCGAACCCGCAGGGTCTACACACTTAACGTTTGGTGACGATTAGTATAGTTGAGTTATTGTGTTGGTGACCGAAGGTTGTTCGGAGTCTCGGATAAGATCCCGGACATGACGAGGATCTCCGGAAGAGTCCGGAGGTAAAGATTGATATATGTGATAATAGTGTTTTGATCTCCGGAAGGGTTCCGGAATTCACCGGAAGGGGTTCCGGATGTTTACCGAAGTGTTCGGGCGCAGCAACACTTTATATGGGCCAAAGGGGTAAAACCCACGAGGTATTGGAAAGTGCAAAAGGAAGTTTTGCTGCTTCCTTAAGCGGTACTACCGCTGGTAAGGCATTACTACCGCGTAAGCGGTACTACCGCTTGTGTGAAGCGGTACTACCGCTCAAGCGGTACTACCGCTCACTAGCCGTACTACCGCTTGTGAGCGGTACTGTAGGGATCCGAGTTGGACTCTTTCCTTGCGGGCCAAACCGACCTTGTGCGGGCAAAACCGACCTTGTAGAGGTTTTCTCTCCAAGTTTAGACCCCAGGGGTCAACATATAAATAGAGGGGCAGGGCTAGCACACGGGACACATCAGGATTTCCCAAGTCGTGTGCCGGCAACCCTAGCCCTCTAGTTCCTCCCGTCATAATCTCCGTAGTGCTTGGCGAAGCCCTGCAGAGATTGTTCCTCACCACCATCACCACGCCGTCGTGCTGCCGGAACTCATCTACTACTTCACCATCGCTCGCTGGATCGAGGAGGTGAAGGCGTCATCAAGCCGTACGTGTGTTGAACGCGGAGGTGCCGTCCGTTCGGCACTAGTTCGTGATCGGATCGAGGGACGACTTGCGATTTGGATCGCGGAGACGTTCGACTACATCAACCGCGTTTCTTAACGCTTCCGCTTAGCGATCTACAAGGGTATGTAGATTCACTCTCCCTCTCGTAGATGCTCATCACCATGGATAGATCTTGCGTGTGCGTAGGAATTTTTTTGTTTCCCATGCGACATAACCAACAGTGGCATCTGAGCTAGGTCTATGCGTAGATGAGATCTTGAGTAGAACACAAAGGAGTTGTGGGCGTGGGTGTATACATATTGCTTGCCGTTACTAGTTGATACTTGATTCGGCGGTATTGTGAGATGAAGCGGCCTGGACCGACATTACGCGTACGCTTACGCGAGACTGGTTTCACCGCTACGTGCACTTGTTGCATAAAGGTGACTGGCGGGTGTCTGTTTCTCTCACTTTAGTTGAATCGGTTCAATGAAGAGGGTTCTTTTAGAAGATCAAAAAGCAATCACTACACCACGTTGTGGTTTTGCGTAGGTAAGAATCGTTCTTGCTAGATACCCGTAGCAGCCACGTAAAACTTGCAACAACAATTAGAGGACGTCTAACTTGTTTTTGCAGGGTATGTTGTGATGTGATATGGCCAATTACATGATGAGATATATGTGATGTATGAGATGATCATGTGTTGTATAGAATATCACGACTTGCATGTCGATGAGTACGGCAACTGGCAGGAGCCATAGAGTTGTCTTTAATTATTTTCGCCGTTTTTGCTTTACTTTATCGCTATGAGTTAGCAATAGTCGTGGAAGCAACAGTCGGCACGACAACCTCATGGCGACACGTTGATGGAGATCAAGATGATGGAGATCATGGTGTCATGCCGGTGTCGATGGAGATCATGCCGGTGCTTTGGAGATGGAGATCAAAAGCACAAGTTCATGGCCATATCATGTCACTTATGATTTGCATGTGATGTTAATCCTTTTATGCATCTTATTTTGCTTAGGACGACGGTAGCATTATAAGGTGATCCCTCACTTAAATTTCAAGATAAAATTGTGTTCTCCCCGAGTGTGCACCGTTGCGAAAGTTCGTCGTTTCGAGACACCACGTGATGATCGGGTGTGATAGACTCTACGTTCGCATACAACGGGTGCAAGCCAGTGTTGCACGTGCGGAACACTCGGGTTAAACTTGACGAGCCTAGCATGTACAAACATGGCCTCGGAACACAAGAGACCGAAAGGTCGAACATGAGTCATATAGTAGATATGATCAACATGAAGATGTTCACCATTGAAACCACCTCAACTCACGTGATGATCGAACTTGAGTTGGTTGATTTGGATCATGTGACACTCGAATGACCGGAGGGATGTCAATTTGAGTGGGAGTTTTTAAGTAATATGATTAACTAAACTCATTATCTTGAACAATAGTCTAAGTTGTCTTTGCAATTTTTATGTTGTAGATCATGGCTCGCGCAGTAGCACCCCTGAATTTTAATGCGTTCCTAGAGAAAGCTAAGTTGAAAGATGATGGAAGTAACTTTGTGGACTGGGCCCGTAATCTAAGGATTATCCTTACGGCTTCCCAGAAGGCTTATGTCCTTGATGCACCGCTTGGTGATCCACCCTCTCCAGTTGAGTCTCCAGACGTTGTGAACGCCTGGCAGGATCGTTCTGATGATTACTCAATAGTTCAATGTGCAATGTTGTATGGCTTAGAACCGGGACTTCAAAGATGTTTCAACGTCATGGAGCATATGATATGTTCCAGGAGTTGAAGTTTATCTTTCAGAAGAATGCCCGGATCGAGAGGTATGAGACCTCCGATAAGTTCTATGCTTGCAAGATGGAGGAGAACGGGTCTGTCAGTGATCACATACTCAGAATGTCTGGGTACTCCACCCGTCTGGCTGAATTGGGGATGCCCCTTCCGCCAGAGGCTATCACTGACAGAGTTCTTCAATCATTGCCACCTAGCTATAAGAGCTTCGTGTTGAACTATAACATGCACGGGATGAACAAGTCAGTCGCCGAGCTGTTTGCGATGTTGAAAGTCGCTGAGTCTGAGATTCAGAAGGAGCATCAAGTGTTGATGGTCAATAAAACCACTAGTTTCAAGAAGAATGGCAAGGGTAAGAAGGGTAACTACAAGAAGAGTGGCAAAGCAGTTGCCCCTCCCATGAAGAAACCCAAGGCTGGACCCAAGCCTGAAACTGAGTGCTTTCATTGCAAGGGAACTGGTCACTGGAAGCGGAACTGCCCCAAGTATTTGGCTGACAAGAAGACGGCCAACAACAAACAAGGTATATATGATATACATGTTATTGATGTGTACCTTACCAACTCTCGTTGTAGTGCCTGGGTATTTGATACCGGTGCGGTTGCTCACATTTGGAACTCAAAACAGGAACTGCGGAATAGACGGAGGCTGGCAAAGGACGAAGTGACGATGCGTGTGGGAAATGGTTCCAAGGTTGATGTGATCTCCGTCGGCACGCTCGCTCTTCGATTACCATTGGGATTAGTGATGAACCTGAATAATTGTTATTTAGTGCCTGCGTTAAGCATGAACATTATATCTGGATCTTGTTTATTGCGAGACGGTTACTCATTTAAATCTGAGAATAATGGTTGTTCTATTTATATGAGTAATATCTTTTATGGTCATGCACCCAATGTGAGGGGTTTATTCTTATTGAATCTCGATAGTGATGATACACATGTTCATAACATTGATGCCAAAAGATGTAGAATTGATAATGATAATACCACTTTCTTGTGGCACTGTCGTTTAGGTCATATTGGCGTAAAACGCATGAAGAAGCTCCATGCTGATGGACTTTTGGAGTCACTTGATTTTGAATCACTTGACACATGTGAGCCATGCCTCATGGGCAAGATGACTAAGACGCCGTTCTCTGGAACAATGGAACGGGCAAGTGACTTGTTGGAAATCATACATACTGATGTGTGCGGTCCGATGAGCATTGAGGCGCGCGGTGGTTATCGTTACTTTCTCACCTTCACTGATGACTTAAGTAGATATGGGTATATTTACTTAATGAAACACAAGTCTGAAACGTTTGAAAAGTTCAAGCAATTTCAGAGTGAAGTTGAGAATCATCGTAACAAGAAGATTAAATTCCTACGATCTGATCGAGGAGGAGAATATCTGAGTTATGAGTTTGGCAGTCACTTAAGACAGTGTGGGATTGTTTCACAATTGACACCGCCTGGAACACCACAGCGTAATGGTGTGTCCGAACGTCGTAATCGAACCTTATTGGATATGGTGCGATCTATGATGTCTCTTGCCGATTTGCCACTATCGTTTTGGGGTTATGCATTAGAGACAGCTGCATTCACTTTAAATAGGGCACCATCGAAATCCGTTGAGACGACGCCATATGAACTATGGTTTGGCAAGAAGCCAAAGATGTCGTTTCTTAAAGTTTGGGGATGTGATGCTTATGTCAAAAAGCTTCAGCCTGAAAAGCTGGAACCCAAAGCGGAGAAATGCGTCTTCATAGGATACCCAAAAGAGACAGTTGGGTATACCTTCTATCTCAGATCCGAAGGCAAAGTGTTTGTCGCTAAAAACGGAACATTTCTTGAGAAAGAGTTTCTCTCGAAAGAATTGAGTGGGAGGAAGATAGAACTTGATGAGGTTATTGAACCTTTACTTCAACCAGAGAGTAGCGCAGCACAGAAAGATGTTTCTGTAGAGCCTACATCAGTTGAAGAGAAAGTTAATGATGATGATCATGAAGCTTCAGATCAAGTTGCTATCAAACCTCGTAGGTCGACAAGGACGCGTATTGCTCCTGAGTGGTACGGCAACCCTGTCTTAGAGGTCATGTTGTTGGACAACGATGAACCTACGAGCTATGGAGAAGCGATGGTGGGCCCGGATTCCGAGAAATTGTTAGAGGCCATGAAATCCGAGATGGGATCCGTGTATGAAAACAAAGTATGGGCTTTGGAAGTATTACCTGAAGGGCGTAAGGCCATTCAGAACAAATGGATCTTTAAGAGGAAGATGGACGCGGACGGTAATGTCACCGTCTATAAAGCTCGACTTGTGGCAAAGGGTTTTTCACAAGTTCAAGGAGTTGACTACGATGAGACCTTCTCACCCGTAGCGATGCTTAAGTCTGTCAGAATCATGTTAGCAATAGCTGCCTTTTTCGATTATGAAATTTGGCAGATGGATGTCAAAACAGCGTTCCTTAACGGTTTCCTTAAGGAAGAGTTGTATATGATGCGACCAGAAGGTTTTGTCAATCCAGAGAATGCTGACAAAGTTTGCAAACTCCAGCGATCCATTTATGGACTGGTGCAAGCATCTCGGAGTTGGAATCTTCGCTTTGATGAGGTGATCAAAGCGTTCGGGTTTATACAAGTTTACAGAGAAGCTTGTATTTACAAGAAAGTGAGTGGGAGCTCTATAGCGTTTCTAATATTATATGTGGATGACATATTGTTGATTGGAAACAATATAGAAATGTTGGAAAGCGTGAAGGAATATTTGAACAAGAGTTTTTCAATGAAGGACCTAGGAGAAGCTGCTTTCATATTAGGCATCAGGATCTATAGAGATAGATCGAGACGCTTAATAGGACTTTCACAGAGCACATACCTTGACAAAGTTTTGAAGAAGTTCAAAATGGATCAGTCCAAGAAAGGGTTCTTGCCTATATTGCAAGGTGTGAAGTTGAGTAAGACTCAATGCCCAGTGACTGCAGAAGATAGGGAAAAGATGAGTGTCGTCCCCTATGCTTCAGCCATAGGCTCTATCATGTATGCAATGCCATGCACAAGACCCGATGTCAGCCTTGCCATAAGTATGGCCGGAAGGTTTCAAAGTGATCCAGGAATGGAACACTGGACGGCGGTCAAGAATATCCTTAAGTACCCGAAAAGGACTAAGGACATGTTTCTCGTTTATGGAGGTGATCAAGAGCTCGTCGTAAAGGGTTACGTCGATGCAAGCTTTGACACTGATCCGGATGACTCTAAGTCGCAAACCGGATACGTATTTATTCTCAATGGGGGTGCGGTTAGCTAGTGCAGTTCCAAGCAAAGCATAGTAGCTGATTCTACATGCGAAGCGGAGTACATCGCTGCCTTGGAGGCGGCGAAGGAAGGTGTCTGGATGAAGGAGTTCATGACAGATCTTGGAGTAGTGCCTAGTGCACTAAACCCAATGACTCTGTTCTGTGACAACACTGGTGCCATTGCTCTAGCCAAGGAACCCAGGTTTCACAAGAGGACCAGACACATAAAGCGACGTTTCAATTCCATCAGCGATTACATCAAGGAGGACGACATAAATATTTGCAAAGTACACACGGATCTGAATGTTGCTGATCCGATGACTAAACCTCTTCCAAGGGCTAAACATGATCAACACCAGAACTGTATGGGTGTTAGATTCATAACAATGTAAATCACATAGTGATGTGAGCTAGATTATTGACTCTAGTGCAAGTGGGAGACTGTTGGAAATATGCCCTAGAGGCAATAATAAAATGGTTATTATTATATTTCCTTGTTCATGATAATCGTTTATTATCCATGCTATAATTGTATTGATTGGAAACTCAAATACATGTGTGGGTACATAGACAAACAATGTGTCCTTAGTGAGCCTCTAGTTAACTAACTCGTTGATCAAAGATGGTGAAGGTTTCCTGGCCATGGACATGAGATGTCATTTGATAACGGGATCACATCATTAGGAGAATGATGTGATGGACAAGACCCAAACTATAAACGTAGCATGTGATCGTGTCAGTTTATTGCTATAGTTTTCTGCATGTCAAGTATCTCTTCCTATGACCATGAGATCATGCAACTCACTGACACCGGAGGAATGCCTCGTGTGTATCAAACGTCACAACGTAACTGGGTGACTATAAAGATGCTCTACAGGTATCTCCGAGGGTGTCTGTTGAGTGGGCATGGATCAAGACTGGGATTTGTTACTCCGTGTGACGGAGAGGTATCTCAGGGCCCACTCGGTAATACAACATCACTATAAGCCTTGCAAGCAATGTGACTAAGGTGTTAGCCACGGGATCTTGTATTACGGAACGAGTAAAGAGACTTGCCGGTAACGAGATTGAACTAGGTATAGAGATACCGACGACCGAATCTCGGGCAAGTAACATACCAAAGAACAAAGGGAACAGCATACGGGATTAACTGAATCCTTGACATAGAGGTTCGACCGATATAGATCTTCGTAGAATATGTAGGAACCAATATGGGCATCCAGGTCCCGCTATTGGTTATTGACCGTAGAGGTGTCTCGGTCATGTCTACATAGTTCTCGAACCCGCAGGGTCTACACACTTAACGTTTGGTGACGATTAGTATAGTTGAGTTATTGTGTTGGTGACCGAAGGTTGTTCGGAGTCTCGGATAAGATCCCGGACATGACGAGGATCTCCGGAAGAGTCCGGAGGTAAAGATTGATATATGTGATAATAGTGTTTTGATCTCCGGAAGGGTTCCGGAATTCACCGGAAGGGGTTCCGGATGTTTACCGAAGTGTTCGGGCGCAGCAACACTTTATATGGGCCAAAGGGGTAAAACCCACGAGGTATTGGAAAGTGCAAAAGGAAGTTTTGCTGCTTCCTTAAGCGGTACTACCGCTGGTAAGGCATTACTACCGCGTAAGCGGTACTACCGCTTGTGTGAAGCGGTACTACCGCTCAAGCGGTACTACCGCTCACTAGCCGTACTACCGCTTGTGAGCGGTACTGTAGGGATCCGAGTTGGACTCTTTCCTTGCGGGCCAAACCGACCTTGTGCGGGCAAAACCGACCTTGTAGAGGTTTTCTCTCCAAGTTTAGACCCCAGGGGTCAACATATAAATAGAGGGGCAGGGCTAGCACACGGGACACATCAGGATTTCCCAAGTCGTGTGCCGGCAACCCTAGCCCTCTAGTTCCTCCCGTCATAATCTCCGTAGTGCTTGGCGAAGCCCTGCAGAGATTGTTCCTCACCACCATCACCACGCCGTCGTGCTGCCGGAACTCATCTACTACTTCACCATCGCTCGCTGGATCGAGGAGGTGAAGGCGTCATCAAGCCGTACGTGTGTTGAACGCGGAGGTGCCGTCCGTTCGGCACTAGTTCGTGATCGGATCGAGGGACGACTTGCGATTTGGATCGCGGAGATGTTCGACTACATCAACCGCGTTTCTTAACGCTTCCGCTTAGCGATCTACAAGGGTATGTAGATTCACTCTCCCTCTCGTAGATGCTCATCACCATGGATAGATCTTGCGTGTGCGTAGGAATTTTTTTGTTTCCCATGCGACATAACCAACAGTGGCATCTGAGCTAGGTCTATGCGTAGATGAGATCTTGAGTAGAACACAAAGGAGTTGTGGGCGTGGGTGTATACATATTGCTTGCCGTTACTAGTTGATACTTGATTCGGCGGTATTGTGAGATGAAGCGGCCTGGACCGACATTACGCGTACGCTTACGCGAGACTGGTTTCACCGCTACGTGCACTTGTTGCATAAAGGTGACTGGCGGGTGTCTGTTTCTCTCACTTTAGTTGAATCGGTTCAATGAAGAGGGTTCTTTTAGAAGATCAAAAAGCAATCACTACACCACGTTGTGGTTTTGCGTAGGTAAGAATCGTTCTTGCTAGATACCCGTAGCAGCCACGTAAAACTTGCAACAACAATTAGAGGACGTCTAACTTGTTTTTGCAGGGTATGTTGTGATGTGATATGGCCAATTACATGATGAGATATATGTGATGTATGAGATGATCATGTGTTGTATAGAATATCACGACTTGCATGTCGATGAGTACGGCAACTGGCAGGAGCCATAGAGTTGTCTTTAATTATTTTCGCCGTTTTTGCTTTACTTTATCGCTATGAGTTAGCAATAGTCGTGGAAGCAACAGTCGGCACGACAACCTCATGGCGACACGTTGATGGAGATCAAGATGATGGAGATCATGGTGTCATGCCGGTGTCGATGGAGATCATGCCGGTGCTTTGGAGATGGAGATCAAAAGCACAAGTTCATGGCCATATCATGTCACTTATGATTTGCATGTGATGTTAATCCTTTTATGCATCTTATTTTGCTTAGGACGACGGTAGCATTATAAGGTGATCCCTCACTTAAATTTCAAGATAAAATTGTGTTCTCCCCGAGTGTGCACCGTTGCGAAAGTTCGTCGTTTCGAGACACCACGTGATGATCGGGTGTGATAGACTCTACGTTCGCATACAACGGGTGCAAGCCAGTGTTGCATGTGCGGAACACTCGGGTTAAACTTGACGAGCCTAGCATGTACAAACATGGCCTCGGAACACAAGAGACCGAAAGGTCGAACATGAGTCATATAGTAGATATGATCAACATGAAGATGTTCACCATTGAAACCACCTCAACTCACGTGATGATCGAACTTGAGTTGGTTGATTTGGATCATGTGACACTCGAATGACCGGAGGGATGTCAATTTGAGTGGGAGTTTTTAAGTAATATGATTAACTAAACTCATTATCTTGAACAATAGTCTAAGTTGTCTTTGCAATTTTTATGTTGTAGATCATGGCTCGCGCAGTAGCACCCCTGAATTTTAATGCGTTCCTAGAGAAAGCTAAGTTGAAAGATGATGGAAGTAACTTTGTGGACTGGGCCCGTAATCTAAGGATTATCCTTACGGCTTCCCAGAAGGCTTATGTCCTTGATGCACCGCTTGGTGATCCACCCTCTCCAGTTGAGTCTCCAGACGTTGTGAACGCCTGGCAGGATCGTTCTGATGATTACTCAATAGTTCAATGTGCAATGTTGTATGGCTTAGAACCGGGACTTCAAAGATGTTTCAACGTCATGGAGCATATGATATGTTCCAGGAGTTGAAGTTTATCTTTCAGAAGAATGACCGGATCGAGAGGTATGAGACCTCCGATAAGTTCTATGCTTGCAAGATGGAGGAGAACGGGTCTGTCAGTGATCACATACTCAGAATGTCTGGGTACTCCACCCGTCTGGCTGAATTGGGGATGCCCCTTCCGCCAGAGGCTATCACTGACAGAGTTCTTCAATCATTGCCACCTAGCTATAAGAGCTTCGTGTTGAACTATAACATGCACGGGATGAACAAGTCAGTCGCCGAGCTGTTTGCGATGTTGAAAGTCGCTGAGTCTGAGATTCAGAAGGAGCATCAAGTGTTGATGGTCAATAAAACCACTAGTTTCAAGAAGAATGGCAAGGGTAAGAAGGGTAACTCCAAGAAGAGTGGCAAAGCAGTTGCCCCTCCCATGAAGAAACCCAAGGCTGGACCCAAGCCTGAAACTGAGTGCTTTCATTGCAAGGGAACTGGTCACTGGAAGCGGAACTGCCCCAAGTATTTGGCTGACAAGAAGACGGCCAACAACAAACAAGGTATATATGATATACATGTTATTGATGTGTACCTTACCAACTCTCGTTGTAGTGCCTGGGTATTTGATACCGGTGCGGTTGCTCACATTTGCAACTCAAAACAGGAACTGCGGAATAGACGGAGGCTGGCAAAGGACGAAGTGACGATGCGCGTGGGAAATGGTTCCAAGGTTGATGTGATCGCCGTCGGCACGCTCGCTCTTCGATTACCATTGGGA
Organism: Elymus sibiricus; assembly: GCA_039707655.1. Classification (NCBI taxonomy): domain Eukaryota; kingdom Viridiplantae; phylum Streptophyta; class Magnoliopsida; order Poales; family Poaceae; genus Elymus; species Elymus sibiricus. Next base: position 210,027,478 of record CM077663.1, read on the forward strand.
TTAGTGATGAACCTGAATAATTGTTATTTAGTGCCTGCGTTAAGCATGAACATTATATCTGGATCTTGTTTATTGCGAGACGGTTACTCATTTAAATCTGAGAATAATGGTTGTTCTATTTATATGAGTAATATCTTTTATGGTCATGCACCCAATGTGAGGGGTTTATTCTTATTGAATCTCGATAGTGATGATACACATGTTCATAACATTGATGCCAAAAGATGTAGAATTGATAATGATAATACCACTTTCTTGTGGCACTGTCGTTTAGGTCATATTGGCGTAAAACGCATGAAGAAGCTCCATGCTGATGGACTTTTGGAGTCACTTGATTTTGAATCACTTGACACATGTGAGCCATGCCTCATGGGCAAGATGACTAAGACGCCGTTCTCTGGAACAATGGAACGGGCAAGTGACTTGTTGGAAATCATACATACTGATGTGTGCGGTCCGATGAGCATTGAGGCGCGCGGTGGTTATCGTTACTTTCTCACCTTCACTGATGACTTAAGTAGATATGGGTATATTTACTTAATGAAACACAAGTCTGAAACGTTTGAAAAGTTCAAGCAATTTCAGAGTGAAGTTGAGAATCATCGTAACAAGAAGATTAAATTCCTACGATCTGATCGAGGAGGAGAATATCTGAGTTATGAGTTTGGCAGTCACTTAAGACAGTGTGGGATTGTTTCACAATTGACACCGCCTGGAACACCACAGCGTAATGGTGTGTCCGAACGTCGTAATCGAACCTTATTGGATATGGTGCGATCTATGATGTCTCTTGCCGATTTGCCACTATCGTTTTGGGGTTATGCATTAGAGACAGCTGCATTCACTTTAAATAGGGCACCATCGAAATCCGTTGAGACGACGCCATATGAACTATGGTTTGGCAAGAAGCCAAAGATGTCGTTTCTTAAAGTTTGGGGATGTGATGCTTATGTCAAAAAGCTTCAGCCTGAAAAGCTGGAACCCAAAGCGGAGAAATGCGTCTTCATAGGATACCCAAAAGAGACAGTTGGGTATACCTTCTATCTCAGATCCGAAGGCAAAGTGTTTGTCGCTAAAAACGGAACATTTCTTGAGAAAGAGTTTCTCTCGAAAGAATTGAGTGGGAGGAAGATAGAACTTGATGAGGTTATTGAACCTTTACTTCAACCAGAGAGTAGCGCAGCACAGAAAGATGTTTCTGTAGAGCCTACATCAGTTGAAGAGAAAGTTAATGATGATGATCATGAAGCTTCAGATCAAGTTGCTATCAAACCTCGTAGGTCGACAAGGACGCGTATTGCTCCTGAGTGGTACGGCAACCCTGTCTTAGAGGTCATGTTGTTGGACAACGATGAACCTACGAGCTATGGAGAAGCGATGGTGGGCCCGGATTCCGAGAAATTGTTAGAGGCCATGAAATCCGAGATGGGATCCGTGTATGAAAACAAAGTATGGGCTTTGGAAGTATTACCTGAAGGGCGTAAGGCCATTCAGAACAAATGGATCTTTAAGAGGAAGATGGACGCGGACGGTAATGTCACCGTCTATAAAGCTCGACTTGTGGCAAAGGGTTTTTCACAAGTTCAAGGAGTTGACTACGATGAGACCTTCTCACCCGTAGCGATGCTTAAGTCTGTCAGAATCATGTTAGCAATAGCTGCCTTTTTCGATTATGAAATTTGGCAGATGGATGTCAAAACAGCGTTCCTTAACGGTTTCCTTAAGGAAGAGTTGTATATGATGCGACCAGAAGGTTTTGTCAATCCAGAGAATGCTGACAAAGTTTGCAAACTCCAGCGATCCATTTATGGACTGGTGCAAGCATCTCGGAGTTGGAATCTTCGCTTTGATGAGGTGATCAAAGCGTTCGGGTTTATACAAGTTTACAGAGAAGCTTGTATTTACAAGAAAGTGAGTGGGAGCTCTATAGCGTTTCTAATATTATATGTGGATGACATATTGTTGATTGGAAACAATATAGAAATGTTGGAAAGCGTGAAGGAATATTTGAACAAGAGTTTTTCAATGAAGGACCTAGGAGAAGCTGCTTTCATATTAGGCATCAGGATCTATAGAGATAGATCGAGACGCTTAATAGGACTTTCACAGAGCACATACCTTGACAAAGTTTTGAAGAAGTTCAAAATGGATCAGTCCAAGAAAGGGTTCTTGCCTATATTGCAAGGTGTGAAGTTGAGTAAGACTCAATGCCCAGTGACTGCAGAAGATAGGGAAAAGATGAGTGTCGTCCCCTATGCTTCAGCCATAGGCTCTATCATGTATGCAATGCCATGCACAAGACCCGATGTCAGCCTTGCCATAAGTATGGCCGGAAGGTTTCAAAGTGATCCAGGAATGGAACACTGGACGGCGGTCAAGAATATCCTTAAGTACCCGAAAAGGACTAAGGACATGTTTCTCGTTTATGGAGGTGATCAAGAGCTCGTCGTAAAGGGTTACGTCAATGCAAGCTTTGACACTGATCCGGATGACTCTAAGTCGCAAACCGGATACGTATTTATTCTCAATGGGGGTGCGGTTAGCTAGTGCAGTTCCAAGCAAAGCATAGTAGCTGATTCTACATGCGAAGCGGAGTACATCGCTGCCTCGGAGGGGGCGAAGGAAGGTGTCTGGATGAAGGAGTTCATGACAGATCTTGGAGTAGTGCCTAGTGCACTAAACCCAATGACTCTGTTCTGTGACAACACTGGTGCCATTGCTCTAGCCAAGGAACCCAGGTTTCACAAGAGGACCAGACACATAAAGCGACGTTTCAATTCCATCAGCGATTACATCAAGGAGGACGACATAAATATTTGCAAAGTACACACGGATCTGAATGTTGCTGATCCGATGACTAAACCTCTTCCAAGGGCTAAACATGATCAACACCAGAACTGTATGGGTGTTAGATTCATAACAATGTAAATCACATAGTGATGTGAGCTAGATTATTGACTCTAGTGCAAGTGGGAGACTGTTGGAAATATGCCCTAGAGGCAATAATAAAATGGTTATTATTATATTTCCTTGTTCATGATAATCGTTTATTATCCATGCTATAATTGTATTGATTGGAAACTCAAATACATGTGTGGGTACATAGACAAACAATGTGTCCTTAGTGAGCCTCTAGTTAACTAACTCGTTGATCAAAGATGGTGAAGGTTTCCTGGCCATGGACATGAGATGTCATTTGATAACGGGATCACATCATTAGGAGAATGATGTGATGGACAAGACCCAAAATATAAACGTAGCATGTGATCGTGTCAGTTTATTGCTATAGTTTTCTGCATGTCAAGTATCTCTTCCTATGACCATGAGATCATGCAACTCACTGACACCGGAGGAATGCCTTGTGTGTATCAAACGTCACAACGTAACTAGGTGACTATAAAGATGCTCTACAGGTATCTCCGAGGGTGTCTGTTGAGTGGGCATGGATCAAGACTGGGATTTGTTACTCCGTGTGACGGAGAGGTATCTCAGGGCCCACTCGGTAATACAACATCACTATAAACCTTGCAAGCAATGTGACTAAGGTGTTAGCCACGGGATCTTGTATTACGGAACGAGTAAAGAGACTTGCCGGTAACGAGATTGAACTAGGTATAGAGATACCGATGATCGAATCTCGGGCAAGTAACATACCGAAGAACAAAGGGAACAGCATACGGGATTAACTGAATCCTTGACATAGAGGTTCGACCGATATAGATCTTCGTAGAATATGTAGGAACCAATATGGGCATCCAGGTCCCGCTATTGGTTATTGACCGTAGAGGTGTCTCGGTCATGTCTACATAGTTCTCGAACCCGCAGGGTCTACACACTTAACGTTTGGTGACGATTAGTATAGTTGAGTTATTGTGTTGGTGACCGAAGGTTGTTCGGAGTCTCGGATAAGATCCCGGACATGACGAGGATCTCCGGAAGAGTCCGGAGGTAAAGATTGATATATGTGATAATAGTGTTTTGATCTCCGGAAGGGTTCCGGAATTCACCGGAAGGGGTTCCGGATGTTTACCGAAGTGTTCGGGCGCAACAACACTTTATATGGGCCAAAGGGGAAAAACCCACGAGGTATTGGAAAGTTCAAAAGGAAGATTTGCTGCTGCCTTAAGCGGTACTACCGCTGGTAAGGCAGTACTACCGCGTAAGCGGTACTACCGCTTGGGTGAAGCGGTACTACCGCTCAAGCGGTACTACCGCTCACTAGCGGTACTACCGCTTGTGCGCGGTACTGCAGGGATCCGAGTTGGACTCTTTCCTTGCGGGCCAAACCGACCTTGTGCGGGCAAAATCGACCTTGTAGAGGTTTTCTCTCCAAGTTTAGACCCCAGGGCTCAACATATAAATAGAGGGGCAGGGCTAGCACACGGGACACATCAGGATTTCCCAAGCTGTGTGCCGGCAACCCTAGCCCTCTAGTTCCTCCCGTCATAATCTCCGTAGTGCTTGGCGAAGCCCTGCAGAGATTGTTCCTCATCACCATCACCACGTCGTCGTGCTGCCGGAACTCATCTACTACTTCACCATCGCTCGCTGGATCGAGGAGGTGAAGGCGTCATCAAGCCGTACGTGTGTTGAACGCGGAGGTGCCGTCCGTTCGGCACTAGTTCGTGATCGGATCGAGGGACGACTTGCGATTTGGATCGCGGAGACGTTCGACTACATCAACCGCGTTTCTTAACGCTTCCGCTTAGCGATCTACAAGGGTATGTAGATTCACTCTCCCTCTCGTAGATGCTCATCACCATGGATAGATCTTGCGTGTGCGTAGGAAAATTTTTGTTTCCCATGCGACGTTCCCCAACACGAGGTGCGGCGACTGGCCGCAGCGCGGACGCGCAGGCGCGCGGATGGGGCTTGCGGGCGCGGAGGAGCCGGTTGGAGCAGCGGAGCCGATGCGTGGGAAGACGCCGCACTGGTGCGAGACGGCGGGCGCGTCGTTGTCGATGTCGACGCGGTTGATGGAGCGGCGCGAGCGGAGGACGACCGAGGGGCGTGCGTCGAGGGCGACCGACACCGCTGCTCCGCGGGATGCCCTGGATGCAGGTGCAGCGGGCTGAGCAGAGCTTGCGTCGGCGGCGTCGTTGGAAAGACCGGCCAGCAGGCCTCATGTACGTACACGAGCCAAGCTAGCTAGCTAAGAAGTACGCACGTTGTTGAATCGATGGCTCTGCTAGCTAGCTCGCATGAGAGTGTGTACGTACAGGAGAGCCCCTCGCCTCCCGGGAGCTCGCATGGGGATGGAGGAGGCCGGAGCACAGCGACCAGGAGGTCGGGCGCGCAGCTCGTCGGGGCGAACGGGCGCATGGGAGCCGGAGGCGGCGCGCCGGGCATGCAGACGTGCCAGGGGATGGAGCAGAGCCTTCGGGAGCCCGAAAGAGGAGGACAGGCGCGTCGGCGCGTCGTTATGCAGGGGCGCAAGAGCCGGCACAGGGACAACGCAGCGATGCAACGACAGGGGCGTCGAGAGGCCGGCGTCGCAGGCGTCGCGCCGGCGAAGCGATGCGACGACGGCGACGCAGGCGACGCAGCGACGTGGGGACGGATGCGGCCAGCTGGCCTGCGCGCGGAGGTGTGGCCGAGGGGAGACCGGAGCGGTATGAGGCCGGAGGCGAGGACGCGCCGACCTGCACGGTCGCCCCGGAGGCGTGTTGGAGTGAGCTGGAGGTGGACAAGGCCGACGACGGGGACGCGCCATCCCGTGCGGCAGCCCCGGGGGGCATGTTAGCGTCGAGCCCCTGAGCGCCACCGGAGAGATGGCGACGACGTCGCGGTGATGATGACGGAGAGGGTCCCGCCCGGACCGTGGTTCCAGCAGCAGCTAGCCCCACGGTGGGCACCAACTGTCATCGTTTTCTCACAGGGGGTGCCCCGAGACGGCAGATGCCATGGGATGGCTTGAGAGGTGAGAGCAAGGCTGCAGTGGAAGATCCGGGACGGGTATGCGGATAGCACGCGGTGGTTTACCCAGGTTCGGGGCTCTCCGGAGAGATAATACCCCTACTCCTGCATATCCGTATATGAGGTGCATAGCAGTACAGAGTTGCTCCTAGAGCTGTATGGAAGAGGAGAGCCATGGGCTTCCTGCCTTATGTGTGTGCATGTGAGCATGAGAGAGTGGGGGTGTGAGGAGGCTCGGCCCTCACGTGTGTGTGTGGCTGCCTTTTGGAGGCTCCCCTAGTGCCTCTTATATAGGGAGGCCCAGGGGACAAGGGGTGGCCCACCGGCCAACTATCTACTATTGGAGATGACAAGTGATGCAGGCTACAGTGCGCCACTAATGGAATGCAGTGAAGTGACGCGCGACGGGTGCACAGCGGGGCACTATTCGCCAATAGTGCCCGACTGTAGCGGGGTGGCAGGTTCTGCAGTCCGTCAGCTACAGTGTCGTTAGCTCGTATCCGACGGGACGCCTGGAGCTGACTTCGTCGGGCCGCAGCCAGCCAGGAGGAGCCGGCCAGGAGGAGCCGGCTAGGAGGAGCCAGCCGGGAGGAGCCAACCGGGCGGAGCCAGCCGGGAGGAGCCAGCCGGGAGGAGCCGGCCGGCGGAGCCAGCCGGGAGGAGCCGGCCGGGAGGAGTCGGCCAGGAGGAGCCTGCCGGGAGGAGCCTGCCGGGAGGAGCCAGCCGGGCGGAGCCAGCCGGGCGGAGCCAGCCGGGAGGAGCCGGCCAGGAGGAGCCGGCCAGGAGGAGCCAGCCGGGAGGAGCCTGTCGGGAGGAGCCAGCCGGGAGGAGCCAGCCGGGAGGAGCCGGCCAGGAGGAGCCAACCGGGAGGAGCCAGCCGGGCGGAGCCAGCCGGGAGGAGCCAGCCGGGCGGAGCCAGCCGGGAGGAGCCAGTCGGGAGCCAGCCAGGCCGCAATTTTGTCTTCTATCTTCACTTCTTTGTTTGTCTCGTTGATTCGCGGGGCTTGGCATACCGGGGGTGGCTCCCCCGATGTTTTAAAATGTTGAGTCGTCTCCTTGAGCCTACCCGGGGGTAATCCCCCCTACAAATACTTTTATGGATTTGAGAGCACTTGATCTATGTCTTGGCACTCAACTTGCGGATTCCCGAGGTGGCATTGGGGTAATCTATGCATAGGGGTTGATGCACATTTTTGTCCTACTTTCTTCGGTAGAAATCTTGGGGCACTCTTTGAGGTTCTTTGTGTTGGATTGAGTATTATGAATCTGAAATTGTTTGATGTGTATCGTATAATTAACTCATGGATACTTGTGGTGACATTGGAGTATCTAGGTGACATCAGAGTTGGTTGATGTGTATCATATGGTGTTATTTTAGTACAAACTCTTGGATAGATCGATCGGAAAGGATAACTTGGTGTTATTTTAGTATGAACTCTTGGATAGATCGATCGGAAAGGATAACTTTAAGGTGGTTTCGTACCCTACAAACAATTTCTTCTTATGTTCTCCGCTAGATAAGAACTTTGGAGTGATTCTTCGTTGCACGTTGAGGGATGGTCATGTGATCCAATTATATTAGCATCGTTGAGAGATTGCACTAGCAAAAGTACGGACCCTAGGCCTTGTTTTCAAGCATTGCACTACCGTTTGTGCTCACTTTTGTTAGTTGCTACCTTGTTGTTTTTTATTGTTACTATTACAAAATCAATACCTACTATCATTACTACACTTGTATCACCATCTCTTCGCCGAACTAGTGCACCTATGTAATTTACTATTGTATTTGGTGTGTTGGGGACACAAGAAACTTTTTATTATTTGATTGCAGGTTTGTTTGAGAGAGACCATCTTCAACCTACACCTCCCACAGATTGATAAACCTTAGGTCATCCACTTGAGGGAAAATTGCTACTGTCCTACAAAACTCTGCGCTTGGAGGCCCAACAAAGTCTACAAGAATAAAGTTGCAGAGTAGACGTCAGTCATTCACTTTAATCTATGCATGACTCGGGCCCAACCGAAGCGGGTCGTTTCTTAGTCTGACCAAATCCTTCTTGAGACTCTTTATTTCAGATCAAACACTTCCAAAAGCAGACTTGCTCCAATCCCCTAAGTTGTTCAACAAGGATGTCAAGATAGCTCTAACCTCCACTGTCGTTAGATTGGGGCCGTTCAACTCCCGTGTAGACTGAACAGCGAGGATCAGCCCGGGTGGGTATCCCACATGCACTCATATATGAACACTTTCTCATCCTTTTTTCTACCAGCTGGTGGACACAATCGGAGTAGATCAGTGAAGGGTCTGATGTTGCCGCGGTAAGATGCTTGACTGTAGCTAATGGGGATTGTGCACACCATTCAACAGAGTTGAACGCTCTATCCAATCTGACTCTAGTAAAAGACCTGCCAACCACTTTCTTCTCAAATGCCCACTTACGGCCCTGGTAGCCAAGATCAGCGAGGTCACATATATCAACTACATCTATGAACCCTTGCATCTACGCCTGGTTCCTCTGACCAATTCCATCATGTTCATCATGCCGCAACACCTCATTGAAATCTCCAATACAAGCACAGAGCATATCGTGGAGCGCCGCCAAGTTCTTCATTGTATCCCATGTCCTCTGTCGGAGATGGGTTTGTGCTTCCCCATAGAAGCATGACAACCTCCATGGATCGCCGCCAAGCTCTGAAATTTGCACATCTATATGGTACTGCGAGTAACCCAAATTCTCGACCTTTATTTCATTATTCCAGTACATAACTAAACCACCACTTCTACCGGTGGAACCAACAGCAAAAGAGCAATCATAACCTAAGGTACTCGCTAAACTTTCAGCTCTATCTCTACCAATTTGAGTCTCAACAATGCAGAGCGCCTTAGGGGGCATACTTTAGCGTTATTTCGCGCAACTCTTGAACTATCGAGGCGTTGCAGTTCCAGCTTACAAGACTCATTGCGAGCGGCGGTCCTCCATCTGGGAGGCCGCCGATCGTACATCATTGTTTTTCGGGTGGCTGGGGTTCTTCTTTCCTTCTCCAATGATGTTCTTATCCGACTGTTGGGCAACTCTAGTCTGCTTCGGGTTTTGTTTTGGGGACGGGCTGGGAGGCACCACAGTCACACCCTCATTGTGCTTGTCAACTAGGACAAGTTCCATGCCCGTCAAGGTCGTGGGGTTGCCCTTGCTAACAATTTCATTAGACGAGTGCTTCCTGTTGTTATTAGACTCGTCCATATCAATGTCAGTCCCCTCTATATGAGCATGTTCATTTGTCAGCTTCGCTTCTCCATGGACCTCCTACCCCTTATCCTTCTTCCCATTGGTGTGCCTCTTCGTGCCCTAGGTTGTGGTTGCAGGTGAACGCAAGTTTTTGAAGATGAGCGTCGAGGGAGGATGCACACCATCCCCATGCTCTTTGAATTCATGCCCCATCATTCCGCAGACTTGGCACCAGTCCAGGAGGCACTCGTACTTAACAGCAAAAATCTCCCTCTCATCACCACGGATAATTAAGGTTGCCTTCTTGGGTTGGTTGCGCACATCTAGGTGAATTCGAACCCTGTAAAGGTTCCCCTCAAAGTCGAAGGAAGAAGGTTCCGAGTCCACAAACTCGCCTAACTTTGAGGCCAACGTCTTAACCTTCCCATGATAAGCTATCGATAGGTCAATGATTCGTGCCCAGATCTCGAACTTGAAAAGCTCGATGGAAGTAGGCTTGGAATATCCGTCATATGGGACGATGATCAAAGGCCCCCCCTGAAGTGCCATGGCCCGCCCTGGGTCACCTTCTCCCAGTCCCCTAGGCAGTTGAATTGCATGATGAACAAGTTCTCCTCTAGGGCTTTGATCTTGACGTTCCTTGCTAGATCCTAGGCCAACCGCATGTTGCGAAAGAACCAGTAATTGCTAAAGCCTTTGTCCATGTGAACACAAACCATAACCATCCACCGAAGATCATCCACCGGCGACGCGTCATCTTCCTCAAAGACGACATCATCCAGATCGCCATCCTGCGGGGCCAATTCCTTCATGAGGTCCTCGATCTTCCCCTTGACCATTTGTGCCGTCGCGAAGTCGCCTTGCTTCACCATGGAGCCACTCAGATCCAATCGGAACCACACCACCATATCGCCCTCAGGTAATCCGGCAAGAAACCTGCCCCCTCCTGGTTCAAGACTCTTTCCAGGGTCGGGTAGCAGTGCAAGACCGCCCCTGATTCAGCCTGAGAAGAGGGATCCGAATCTACGGAGGAGGAGGAAGTAGTTTTCTCAACGTCGTCGATGGTGACGAGAGGAGTTAAACCCTAGCGAGAAGGGACCTGTACCTCCCCTTTGGTTTTCTTATATTGCACCTGGCTCGCGCCCATCATGCAATTATCTGGTTGTTTGGTATGCTACATGTCCAGCTGGGCCCGACCGGACGGATGCAAAAAGGGCCTCCGAGGCAGGCTGAGTGGAAACGCAAGTTTCGATCGTTTCCGCGAGCCTGCACCCACGCGTGCACCAACCCCATGCCCACGCGAGAAAGAGGGCTAGGGCGTGTTTGGCACCCGTAGTAACCAAGGCTGGGTAACTCAATCCTGCCTCACCGAAGGCTGTATGAGCAAATCCAGCCTCTAAACCAAGTTATGCACATTGTTTGGTTGCCTGCATATACTCTAGGCTGCATGAGGTGTCACTCAAGGCATGCTGTTTGGTTTCCCGCTTCTATACGCACAAACACACAACCGGTTGTTTGGTGCCATGCACCGCATGTTGTATGGTAACCTCTTCGGCGCGGTGGTGAGGTTACCAGCACATATTAGCAAGAACACACATAACTGAACATAATATAGTGCCAGAATTTAAATACACCAGTTTAAAGGGAAATCAGTTCGAGATTAAACTAAAGAACAACTGCAACATGTCGGGGCAGTCCTAGGGGTTGATGGCGAAGGCATCGTGGTGCTTCCCGCACCTGCTCACCACTTAAATGCCATGTGAAAGCACAACATGCTCCCTTGGTGGTTTTGATAATTCATGACAACATACATTGTCTCTTGGACTAATACCTTTACCTAGTGTATTTCAGATAAAGTCCACAGAGAGGGCTGGCAAAAGGATTGTGGAGATTGTGGAAATACCCCAAGATCCAAGGAAATGGATTGGCAAAGCTTCAAGCACAAGAGGACTCTATATTTTACTTTGTGAGAAATCACTTTGAGTCCATAGGAAAGCCAATACTATTAAAAGGGGGTAAGGTACTGTTGGTGAACAAAATGCTCATACGTGCACAAGTGATAGTCACCAAAAACACCCACAAGCTCTTCCACAAAAGTCTGTCCAAAGTCAAATATCCAAAATCGGTGCAACCAACACTTTCCACTCGGTGCCACCGATTCCCAAACTCAGACAGACACTAGCCAAACCCTAGCCTTTCGGTGCAACCGATTCTGCTTCGGTGCCACCGAGTTTAGGTTGCCAACTTTCTGTTACGCAAATTCACAAAATAGGTCCCACCAAGATTGTTGGATCGGCGTCACCGAGATTGGGCAATCTGACCGTTGGTCACCTTATCGGTGCAATCGAGTTTCATATATCGGTCTCACCGAGATTCAAAAGTTGCCACCTTTTGGTCACTTCGGTACCACCGAGATTAACACATCGGTGTCACCGAGTTGGTCATTTTGTGTGTAACGGTTGGATTTTTGGGGATGCCTATATATACCCCTTCACCACCACCCACTCGAAAGAGAAGCACTCAGAACTATTCCATACTTGCCCCATCCAGTTTTCTGAGAGAGAGCCACCTACCCTTGTGTTGAGGTCAAGATCATCCACTCCAACCATATGGATCTTGATTTCTAGCCTCCCCAAGTTGCTTTCCACCAATCCCATCTCTTTCACCAAGCCAAATCTGTGAGAGAGTGATTGTGTATTGAGGAGTCTATCATCTTGAAGCACAAGAGCAAGGAGTTCATCATCATTGCCGAGCCTATTACCTTTTGGAGGGTGGTGCCTCCTATATTGGTTAGGTGTCGCTTGGGAGCCTCCTACTTCGTGTTGTGAAGTTGAACCAAGAAGTTTGTAAGGGCAAGAAGATCGCCTACTTCGTGAAGATCTACCCATAGTGAGGCTAGTCCTTCGTGGACGGAAGCCGTTATGGAATAGTCAAGGTTGCTACTTCGTGGACCCTTATGGGTGGAGCCCTCCCTGGACTCTCGCGACCGTTACCCTCCGTGGGTTGAAGACTCCATAAACGTGGACGTACGATAGCACCACCTATCGGAACCACGGGAAAAATCTTTGCGTCTCCAATTGCGTTTGATCTACCTATCTCAACTCTTTACTTCATGTGCGATGTCTTTACTTTCCGCTGCCATATTTGTTGACATGCATGTGTAGGGCTGTTAGACTTGCTAGCTTGCTAAAACTGTTAAAATCTGCCAACCAATTAACTTGGGAAAAGGTTAGGTTTTGAATTCCTGCTAGTAGTCTATTCACCCCCCCTCTAGACACTCTTCTAGTGATCCCTCAATTGGTATCAGAGCATTGGTCTCCATTGCTTCGGTTTAATCACCGAGGAGGAAGATGAATGTGTCTAGTATAGGGAGTTTGAGTTGTAGAGTGCCCATTCTTGATGGAGAGTACTATAGTCAATGGAAAACTTTGATGCTTGAGTTGTTTAATGAATTTCAATTGAGCAAATATGTTAAGAGCCCCTATGTACCTCCCATTGATCCTTTACATCCCACACACAAAGAGGAAATTGATATGCTATGCAATCTTAGAACTGTTAATCTCATCGTTAGAGCGTTGCCTAGAAATGTGCTCAATCAAATGAAGAATTTTGAATGTGCTTACACTTTGTGGAATGACTTGGAGAAACGATATCCAGGTTATTCATTAAGTAATCTTGATGAAATTCTTCATAAAACTATTGCCTTCCACAAAACGACGCCTAGTGATCCCAAGTTTGATGATTGCCTATTTGAGCTTAGAGACCTCATACGTGCTAAAGGAGATGTCACAACTATCAACAACATCATTGTAGAAGCCATTCGCATTCATAAGTTTGAACATTGTCATGATCACAATCCTAACGAATCTCTTGTTCTTTATGACGAGGATTTCCCACTTGATGATGACAATGTGGAACATGGCTATATGATAAAGATGAGCTGTTCGACATCGAGTATGAGAAGATCATGAAGAATCTAAGTCTCATGGCAAACTTCAAGGATTACATGTCCGGAGGAAAAGAGTGGATTCTCGATAGCGGATGTACCGATCATATGACCGGAGATAGAGAGATGTTTGAAGAGATCACACCAAACCATGGACCACGAAGGTACGTAACGTTTGGAGACAACTCCAAGGGTAAGGTACTTGGTCTTGGTAAGGTGGCCATATCCCATGATAGCTCTATTCAAAATGTTATGCTTGTTGAATCTCTTGGCTACAATCTTCTTTCCGTATCTAGACTTGCCGACTTTGGTTTTAATGTGCTATTCACGAAAGTAGATTGCCAAGTATTTCGTCAAGATAATCATAAAATGGTCTTTACCGGTTTCCGTAGAGGTGATCTATACATTGTCGATTTCACTAAGAGATCCAAACCTCGTACTTGTCTTATTGCAAAATCTTTTAAAGGTTGGCTTTGGCATAGGAGACTAGGACATGTTGGCATGCGCAATCTAGACAAGCTTATCAAAGGTGATCACATACTTGGTGTTAAAGATGTTATCTTTGACAAAGATAGACTTTGTAGTGCCTGTCAAGCTGGAAAGCAAGTAGGTGGAAGTCATCCCGTTAAGAATATCATGACTACTAGGAGACCACTCGAGTTACTTCACATGGATCTTTTTGGTCCCAATGCTTACAAGAGTCTCGGTGGAAATTCCTATGGTCTAGTTATAGTTGATGATTTTTCCAGATTTATGTGGGTATTCTTTCTTGATTATAAGTCGCGGGTTCGAAAGATCTTCAAGAACTTCGCTCGCAAAGCGCAAAATCAGTTTGAAGTGAAGATCAAGAAGGTTCGGAGCGATAACGGATCGGAGTTCAAGAACACCCATGTGGATACCTTTCTTGACGAAGAAGGTGTCTCACATGAGTTCTCGGCTACGTACACGCCTCAACAAAATGGAGTTGTTGAGAGGAAGAACTGGACGCTTATTGAGATGGCAAGAACGATGCTTGACGAATACAAGACGCCAAGACACTTTTGGGCAGAAGCCGTGGAAACAGCATGTCATGCCACAAACCGACTTTACTTGCACAAGCTTCTCGGTAAAACGGCATACGAGCTACTCACCGATAACAAACCCCAAGTTGGATACTTTCGGGTATTCGGCTCAAAGTGCTACATTCTTGATAAGCATCGTCGTACTAAATTTGCTCCTAAATCTCATGAAGGATTCCTACTCGGTTACGGATCGAACTCTCACACTTACCGTGTCTACAACAACTTCACTCGAAAAGTTGAAGAGACGGTAGATGTGAAGTTTGATGAATCTAATGGTTCGCAAGTCGAACAATTGCCAAATGATGTAGGTGATAAGGACCCTTCGGAAGCTATCCAAGACTTGTCCATCTGCAAGATTCGTCCCATGGAGGTGAAGGAAAGTACTTCATCAACTCAAGTGGAAGCCCCTACTTCACGTCAAGGTGAACCACAACATGACATGGAGGCATCCACAAGCGGTACATGACAAGATGATGAAGAGGAGGAAGTGCATCATGAAGATCCACCACAACCTCCTTCACCACCACCTCAAGGAAATGACACCTTCAACAACAACGAAGATGAAGGAGATGATGATGAAGAAGAAGCTCCACCATCCAACAATCGGAAGCTGACCCGAGTTCGAGCACAAGTGACCAAGAACCATCCCCTAAACCAAATCTTTGGTGACATACAAACAGGGAGAATCACTCGCTCTAAAAATCGTCTAGCTAACTTTTGTGAGCATTATTCTTTCATCTCTAGCATTGACCCTTGAAGGTAGAACAAGCTCTTGAAGACGCGGATTGGGTGAACGCAATGCATGAAGAGCTTCACAACTTCGAGAGAAACGAAGTGTGGACACTCGTGAAGAAGCCCAAGGATGAGCAAAACATCATCGGAACAAAATGGGTGTTTCGGAACAAGCAAGACGAAGACGGTCAAGTCCTACTGAACAAGGCTCGTCTCGTAGCCCAAGGATATATGCAAGTCGAAGGTATGGACTATGGTGAGACCTACGCCCCCGTCGCTAGACTTGAAGCTATTCGCATTCTTCTTGCTTACGCTATTCACCATGATATCACGCTTTATCAAATGGACATTAAAAGTGCCTTTTTAAATGGTGAGATTGAAGAAGAAGTCTATGTTAAGCAACCACCTGGTTTTGTGAATCTTAAGAAACCTAATCATGTTTACAAGCTTCGTAAAGCTCTTTATGGTCTTAAGCAAGCCCCTCGTGCTTGGTACAAATGCTTAACGAAGTTTCTCATTGAAAAAGGTTTTGAAATTGGTAAAATTGACACAACCTTATTCACTAAGAGAGTTAATGGTGAATTATTTGTGTGCCAAATCTATGTGGATGATATTATCTTTGGATCTACTAACCCACAATTTAGTGAAAGATTTGGAAGGTTAATGTCCGAGAAGTATGAGATGTCCATGATGTGTGAGCTAAAATTCTTTCTTGGTTTGCAAATCAAGCAAACGAAAGAAGGAAATTTCATCTCTCAAACTAAGTATACCAAGGACTTGATCAAGAAGTTCAACATGCAAGAGTGCAAAGGTATGAAAACTCCCATGCCTACTAGTGGACATGTTGATCTTACTGTCGGTGTCAAAACCGGCGGATCTCGGGTAGGGGGTCCCGAGCTGTGAGACTTGGATCGATGGTAACAAGAGATGAAGGGGACAAGGTTTTACCCAGGTCCGGGCCCTCCTATGGAGGTAATACCCTACGTCCTGCTTGATTATATTGATGATATAGGTGTTACAGAGTTGATCTACCACGAGATCGTGTGACTAAAACCCTAGATGAGTTCTGTTGGCCTACAACCTAAAACCCTCCAGCTTATATAGACGCCAGGGGTCCCTAGGGTTTACACATGGTCGGTTACACGTCGAAGGGATAAACATGCCTATTTACTACTTTAAACGTGGAGGATACGCCACGATTCTAGAAGCTTCCTTTCTGGAGTCTGGGTCTTCCATCAGTCCAATGTCCGGCGAACGGCCCATACAGTCCGGCCTATAATAGATAGGTCGGCCTCCCGAGGACCCCTTAAACCAGGACTCCCTCAGTAGCCCCCGAACTAGCCTCTAACGCCAAGAGTCCTAGCTTCGGCTGCTTCACGTGATCAAAGTCTTCGGCTTGCGAGGCGAGTTCCTCCTTTCCAAATAATGATCGACCGGGATAGTCCGGCCTCCGACGACGTGTAGTTTTTCTGATCATAGATCGTCCGAACACCATGAGTAATCGGCCCTGAAGGCCAAACGTCAGGGAGTAAATAGTGATTTCTGACAACCTTTCAGACGAAAGGTCACGGCCCACCACGACCACTGAACCAGTCGTAAAGACTCGATTCGCGGTTCGAGGCCGTTTCCACCAGCACGATCCATCAATGCACAGATCGTGCCCCGTTTTGCACGGGATATGTTTAATCACGCGCGTATAACGGCACGCACGCCTTGGGAAGCGGAGAGATTCACGGCGCCGTGAAGGGAGGCTAACCGGCAGCAAGCTCAATAAAAGGGGAAGAAAACCCCAAGGCTTATCCGCAATTCCCATTCGCATCCCTGCTTCCCCAATCTCCCGAGCTTCCAGAGCCCAGATCTAGGTTTTCCATTCTTCCTCCTCCGAGCTTAGCCATGGCCAGCTCCGGATCCAACGGCAAGTGGGAGGCATCCACGGTCACAGACCAGGACATCCGGGACCTCAAGGACGCCGGCTACCTCCCCGCCAATGTCTTCCACCGCGCTGTGGAGGAGGGCCAGGTGATCCCCACCCCCAAACCAGGTGAGAGGGTGGTCTTCATCCCTCACTTCATCCGAGGATTGAGCTTCCCGCTCCACCCCTTCGCGAGGGGACTCATGTTCTTCTACGGCCTCGACTTCCATGACCTCCCGCCAAACTCTTTCATGCACATATTGGCCTTCATCATCGTCTGCGAGGCTTTCCTGCGAGTCGAACCACACTTCGGGCTGTGGCTCAAGATATTCAACATCAAGCCGAAGTGTGTCGCAGGCGCACACGCAGACTGCGGCGGGGCAGTCATTAGCAAGCTCCCTCGCGCGGTATGGCCGTCCGGCACCTTCATTGATACCATCAAGACCTGGCAGAAAGAGTGGTTTTACATCACCGAGCAAAGGGAGGAGGGCGGAACTGTTCCTGCCGAATTCAGATCCGCCCCCCGACTAGATTGGCCTCATGGGTCCAAAAGGGCCTTGATTGGGGGTCGGATACCGAGGTGGAGGACCTGCAGAGGGGCATCGCCTCCCTGATAAAAGAAAACATCGATCTGACCAGCGTGGTCCAGATTATGCTTCGACGGCGTATCCTCCCCTGCCAGCGCCGGGCCTCTCCTATGTGGACTTACCGGACTGACGATGATCCTACGATCCGTCAGCTCTTCCGCACCACTCGGGAGAAGCTATGGAAGGCGTTGTTCAAAGCGCAGGAGAAGTGGCCAGGCAAGAAGGAGGACAAGGGCCTGAGCGCCATCAAGCCCCCACCCGAGGTATAGCTTTATTTGATCGGCTCTGTCTTCCTAAAGATAGTCTAAGCATTTTCCGATCACCTTTCAGAGGAATGGTTGAGCAAAGCCACGGGCATCAAGTGTCCGGCTCCACAGCCCGAAGACCCCAAGTCTCCGTTGCTGTTGGAGATGCTCGTCGTGGCGCCTTATAAGGCGCCAGAGAAGAAGGAGAAGAAAAAGCCAGGCCGAGCAGGCCTGCGCAACAGGGACCAGCCAGGGGCTGTGTCCGAAGAAACCCATGCCTCCTCAAATCAAGAGGAGGAGCATGAGGCTGAGGGGGGAGGCGATTCCCCCCTCATAGGAAAGAGGGCGGCGTCATCGGACGCCTCAGAGGATGCACTTCCTCCCGCCCAGAAGAAAGCGCGCCAGACACAGGCAGTTCTGTCCGACGACAGTTCGGACTCGGATACCGAGTCCGAGGACTTTGAGAGGGTTCCGCGAAGGAACCTCGGGGTCAAGCCCCCACCTCGAAGGTACATATCCGAAGACCTTTCCGAGCTATTAATGCTAAGCTTCGAATGTTACTAACATGTGAATGCTCATTGACTTGCAGCCCACCACAAGTCCTCCCCACCGATCAAGTTTCGGACGGGGAGACCCCGCCCGCCGAGCTAGCGGAGAGCGGGACCGCATCGCGCCCCTCCCCTCCGGGCGCCGCAAAGGATGCCGCGGAGGTGTCCTCCCAACAGGTTCCTTTAGAGCCGGACACTGGAGGTAGGGCCGATGAAGTCATGGCCGAGGCTAACACCTCGGCCGCCGAAGACCCGGGGGAGAGGCCCCTCCCGGATACCGAGGAGACTGGACGAGAAGATGTCCAGTCACCTCCAAGGCGGTCTCCGGAGCGCACCATGCCTCCGGAGGCACCGATTCAATCTCCAGTTGGAGATCGGGTCAACCGATCCCCACAGGCGCCATCGACAAATGGGTGGCAGCCGTGGGGGAGGCTCTATCAAGCGCCTCCATCTCCGGGGAGCACCGCACCCTTATGGGTGCGGTATTGCAGAGCATTCAGTCCGTAAACCACGGACTGAAGGAGGCCTTCAATGGTCTCCTGACGGGCTTCCAGGTAAGCCATGTAATGCTCTATTTTGTGAAATATTATTTTCTGTGAGTTATGATTATATACATGGCAGCCCTCGGGTCCCAGGTGAGTTTGAAAAAAAAACTTACTTGGGGGTCAAACATAGATCCTTATCCGAACTGTGCATAGGACAATATGTGTTCGGATCGTTCTAACAGCCCTTAAGAGGACCGGACACAGGATCATTTTAGTGATAGTTCAGAGGTTGTAAACCCCTATAACGTTATATGATTTTGTTTGTTACAGGCTTTGTCGACGGCGGCGGCTACTAATGCTACCGAGCTAGATGAGCTAAACCGGAAGCTCAAAAGCTCCGAAGACGAGCTTGACGCTCTAAACAAGAGATTCGACGAGGCGCAAGGTAAGCCAGATTAGAGTATCAAAACTCTTTTTTACCGTACTATCAACACGGTTTCTTGATATAAGTCTATGCTTACGCAGCCTCGACGAAGGAGATTGAGAAGCTCAAGGCCGAACTTGAGAAAGCGAAGCAAGAAGCTTTGATTGAGAAGGCGGCGGCCCAAGAAGCGGCTACCGCCCTGTCCGCCCTAAGAGCCACTAGCGATAAGCATGAGGCTCGGGTGGAAGAAATCCAACAGGAGCTCAAGGACGCAGGCCAAAAGTGCGAGGACCTTGAGCGGAAAAGCAAGGAGCAGGCCGCCGAACTATCCACCCTCAAAACCGATCTCCAAAAGGAGCGGGTGGGTAGGCGGTCCTATGAAGAGGAAGTCGGCCAGGCCAAGGCTATCCTGGATGGTAAGCCATATTTATTGCAGTGTATATTCGGGGATAGCAAGTTCAAAGTGCTCACCCAAGTATGGCATTCCGTAGGCGCCTGCTCGGACCTCCAGAAGAGCACCGTGGATGCAAGCCAGTTCTATGCTTCGTGGGGAGAAGGAGATGAAGCTCGGCTGTTTTGGGCGCAATTTGAAGCCCCCGAGCGCTCTCCTCTCCTTGTTGAGCAGCTGAAGCAGCTGATGGATCTACACCGGATGGCGGAATCGGCCATGAAGGATCTCTGTATCCGGCTATGGCCCAACGAGCCACTGCCGGGCAGCTACTTTGGCCTGGTGCAGAAGCTCAGCGACGCCACTCCTCGGATCGACGCACTGAGGTGGTCTTCCTGCATCGAGGGAGATAGAATGACCTTCGCGAAGGCCAAGGTGCACTGGCCGGGGCTGGATCCGATGAAGATAGCCAGTGCCCCTCCGCCTCCTGGAAAGGAGCATAGGCGCCCCGAGTTGTACTTCTCCGGAGTTATGGAGGGTGCTCGGGCCATAGAATCGCAGTGCTCGAGAGAGAACGTGTATGAATAGATTGCTGTAATATGTCCGAAGACTTTTCAGCGTGTATATATTTAAAATGCATGGTTTTATCATGTCTTGTATGTTTTGCATCCTTTATAACTCCTTTGTGGCCGTTAAACCTGAAAGCCGCGAGTCGTCGGCTTCAGCCCCCGTGTATATACTACGCGAGGTGTCTCTTCCAATCGCACTGTGACCCTTAGCCGAACTATCGGCACCCGAAGGCGGTAGTGTGGAGCGGACAAGGCAATCGGACCATAATGCTTTATTGCTTTCACTTAGCCATAGGGGCGCGAGAAAGGAGTGCGGGGGGCTAATGACTAGCCCCAAGGGTTCGTGATGTTCGGAATAACCGTGGCCGAAGCCTATATCACATGGTTTGTACGAATACAAAACCCATCGTATGACACGGAGTAATCTCTGACGAGATTTAGTTAAGCTCGGACTCGCAGACCAGTTCTCGCATACCATGACAGTCAGTTTTCGGCTTTCTCCGCTGAGGTGCTTGACCAGGCTAGCCGGAAACACAATCACAGCGGTGCTCCCATTGCCCTTTTAGCCGAACGAGCGGAACATAAAGGGGCAAGCATAGGAGCCGGGCAACCCAACTATTGACCCAAGACATAGTTCGGAACCAATGCATATACAGCGGAATTCTAAGACGCCGAACACTAAATCAGTTGTGATTAGGGCGATTTTTAAGGTCGAGCCCCCGGTCTATTAGCCGGTTGCATCGTAAAGCATACCAAACAGGTTCACGAGAAGAGGGAGAAAACAGAGAGTGTTCCGAAAAGGGACAACAAAGAGAGAATGTATGATATATCTGTATTTTACTCAACAACTCTTATTATTCAAATTGCCGATGCAACTGTTTACAGGTATTTGATAAATGAAATATAAACTTTACAGGAGGGGCTGTACCAAGGGCCTTCGATGGATGACCTGGCGTCCTTGATGTGCCCTGTCACTTATCCGCTCCTGCATCACCTAAGGAGGTGTATGCCTTTATGGGCTTTGCTTGTTCGGCGAACGGACCTTGAAGAAAAAGTCTTGAGAAGTCGCCGAAGTATGGATGAGCTTGACGCCTTAGCAGTCACTTTATGGTACCTGTAGTATGTCCGAAGACGTGTTGATGGTAATAGTTCGGTCCAGCCGAACACCTACCCTTTAATAGTTTTTCCCCACCGCTGCCCATGGAATTTTGAGCGCGAAGTTGTGCCTCCTTGGCACATACTTTGCCGGTTCTAGGGCCGTGCGATGGGGGGCGAGTCCCTATTTGTGGGGAGAGGGAGGTTCTGGTACTTCGGATTGAGACCGAGCTCGCTTCCCAGCCTTTGGTGCCTTTACGGCAGATGTCGGCGCTTGCCAATCATTGGTATAATGGAATTCGGCAGCCAGGGCCAACGCATGTTCCTCAGTTTGGAGGGAGCGCTCGGTGTTGCCATTGACAGTAATGACCCCCCTAGGGCCAGGCATCTTGAGCTTGAGGTATGCGTAGTGCGGGATGGCGTTAAAGCGAGCGAACGCTGTACGGCCGAGCAGGGCATGATAGCCGCTGTGGAAAGGTATGATATCGAAGATCAAGTCCTCGCTTCGAAAATTGTCGGGCGAGCCGAACACTACTTCCAGGCTTACAGAGCCTGTGCACCGGGCTTCAACGCCTGGTATCACTCCTTTGAAGGTAGTGTGACTGGGCTTAATCCTTGACGGGTCTATGCCCATCTTTTTCACCGTGTCTGAGTAAATCAGATTGAGGCTACTTCCACCGTCCATTAGTACTTTAGTGAGGTGGTACCCGTCTATGATCGGGTCTAGGACGAGTGCGACCGAACCCCCATGACGGATACTAGTCGGATGGTCGCGTCGATCGATGGTGATTGGGTATGCCGACCATGGGTTATACTTCGGGGCTACAGGCTCTATGGCATAGACATCTCGAAGGGCGCGCTTCCTCTCCTTTTTGGGTATATGGGTGGCGTATATCATGTTTACTATTTTTACCTCTGGAGGAAATTTCTTTTGTCCGCCACCAATCGGACCACGGGGTTCATCCTCGTCCTCGCTGCGTGGGCTCTTGCCTTGGTCCTCGGATGCGAGCTTGCCGGCCTGTTTGAAGACCCAACAGTTACGGTTGCTATGATTGGCGGGCTTCTCTTGAGTGTCGTGGATCTAGCAAGGCCTCTCCAAGATCTTGTCCAGCGGGGTGGGTCCGTCGTGTTTGCCTTTAGGAGGCTTCTTCCGCTGCCCAGGCCGGGAGTTGCGGAAGCCGGCGTTAACGGCCGTGTCATCGGCATCACTATTATTGTGCCGGCGCTTGTTCTTGTTGCGCTTCAGTTTCCCGTTTCCATCCCGAACTTCAGAGGTTCCGGGGTCATCGGGATTGTGGCTACGTCTTGCTAGCCAATTATCCTCGCCCACGCAAAAGCGGGTCGTGAGTGATGTGAGGGCGAACATTGTCCTTGGTTTGTCCTGGCCGAGCTGTCGAGCCAGCCATTCATCCCGAATATTGTGCCTGAAGGATGCTATCGCTTCGGCGTCTGGGCAATCCACGATCTGGTTTTTCTTGGTTAAGAAACAATTCCAGAATAGCCGCGCGGACTCTCCTGGCTTCTGGACGACGTTGCTTAGATCGGAGGAGTCCGGCGGCCGAACATAGGTGCCCTGGAAGTTAGATCGGAATGCCTCTTCTAGGTCCTCCCAGCACCCAATGGAATTTTCGGGGAGGCTATTTAACCAGTGCCGAGCTGGCCCCTTAAGCTTCAGGGGTAGGTACTTGATGGCGTGCAGGTCATCTCCTCTCGCCATGTGGATGTGGAGGAGGAAATCCTCGATCCATACGGTTGGGTCAGTTGTCCCATCGTATTGTTCTATGTTTACGGGTTTAACCCTTCCAGGAACTGATGCCGCATCACCTCGTCTGTGAAACACAATGGGTGTGCCGCGCCTCTCACCCGAGCTATGTTGCGCCGGTGATCGGCGTCTGCCCGAGCTCGGTGTTGTTCCCGACCTTCATTGTCGTGGTCGAACCGAGGACGGCACCCTTCCCGTCGATCGGGTGAGTATCCTCTGGATCCGTAGATGGATCGCGTACGACCTGCTCTGTAGTCTAGGTCGTGTCACAGGTCGAACCTGTCATCGGGCTCTAGTGGCTCCTTTCCCCGTCTACGGGGTATTGTCGGCCTATAGCCGGTGTCGTCAGCCGTTCTGTCCCGTCCTCGAGGAGGGCGGTCTGGCTTGTCGTACGGGGTATGTTTGGGAGACGGCGTATCAGTGAGCTCGTCGTCGAATTGTGGCAGTAGCCTTCTGCGCGGATAGCTTTTAGGTTGGTCCGATAGACCGGTACCGTATCCTTCCTCAGCTGAGAGGACTCTGGTCCATCGATCGTTGAGGTTGTCTTGTTCAGCTTTAAGCTGCCGTTCCTTTGCTTTCAGGCTGCGGGCCGTGGATATGAGCTGTTGCCTGAATAGTTCCTGATCTGCAGGATTATCGGGGATGGCGAAGTCATCGGCTTCCGCATTGTCCTCCCCCTCGACAGAGCGGAGGTAATCGTCATCCTCGGGATCATCCAGATCCTCGGGGTTGCGCCGGTCTTCCGGCCTCTCCCGACCCTCTAATGGGTTTTCGGGATCGCCGAGGTCTTCCGGGGTGTCTCCGTCCCCGGTGCCATCGTTGGCTTTCCTTCCCTTTTTTCCTTTTGACCGTTTATGCGGCTTTCGGCGTCTTGACGGCGCTTCATCCGATTTGTCGCCGTCATTTTTCGGAGTGTCCACCATGTAGACATCGTACGTGGAGGTGGCAGTCCATCGCCCGGTGTTAATGGGAGTGAGGGCGCTATCCTCATCATCCATGTAGTCTGCTTCTTCAGAAGCATAGTCCAACATGTCGGTTAAATCCTCGACAGTGGCTACCAAGTGGGTGGCGGGTGGGACGAAAAATCCGTCCTGACCCATCTGAAGTCCGATCTGAGAATAGATCGGGGTTGGGTCATCGGTAATCTTCATCGACGAGATCCGATCTAGAGCCTCATTGAGTATCGAGAGCTCGATCGGGTCGGCCTGCTCAGAGCTTCCGGAGTTGACCTCCGATGCATCCGCGCAGGGGGAGTGTTCGGCAAGAACAGGTGTCCGGACGTCTGGCACTATAACCGGGTCCGGACTGAAAGTCGGGTCCTCGCCGGGGTAGATTCCGTGGGCGGGGCCGGAGGATAGACTTGAGGTTAAAGCCTCAGAGTCTTCAGGCGTGACATGAGAGATTGCGAGCCCGGTTAGTGATAGATCGCCCTGAGAGTCTACGGAGAACTCTAAGTTCCCGAATCTGACCTCTTGATCAGGGGCGAAACTTCCGACACGGCCTAGATGGCCGGTCGGGTCGGCGTGCAGTACGATGCTGCCGAAAGCGAAGATCTGTCCGGGGACAAAAGTGCCCGTATTGCGGACCTCTTCGTTGATGACAAGGTGAGCCATCGATTCCTTCTGATGATCACAGCGGAACTCTCAATGAAAGCACCAATGTCGGTGTCAAAACCGGCTGATCTCGGGTAGGGGGTCCCGAGCTGTGAGACTTGGATCGATGGTAACAAGAGACGAAGGGGACAAGGTTTTACCCAGGTTCGGGCCCTCCTATGGAGGTAATACCCTACGTCCTGCTTGATTATATTGATGATATAGGTGTTACAGAGTTGATCTACCACGAGATCGTGTGACTAAAACCCTAGATGAGTTCTGTTGGCCTACAACCTAAAACCCTCCGGCTTATATAGACGCTAGGGGTCCCTAGGGTTTACACATGGTCGGTTACACGTCGAAGGGATAAACATGCCTATTTACAAATTTAAACGTGGAGGATACGCCACGATTCTAGAAGCTTCCTTTTTGGAGTCTGGGTCTTCCATCAGTCCAATGTCCGGTGAACGGACCATACAGTCCGGCCTATAATAGATAGGTCGGCCTCCCGAGGACCCCTTAAACCAGGACTCCCTCACTTACCAAGGAGGATGAACCAGTTGATCAAAAGGTTTATCGATCTATGATTGGTTCATTGCTATATCTATGTGCCTCTCGTCCCGATATTATGCTTAGTGTTTGCATGTGTGCTAGATATCAAGCTGCACCTAAAGAGTGTCATCTTTTGGCCGTAAAACGTATTGTGAGATATTTGATACAAACACCAAACTTTGGCATTTGGTATCCCAAGGGATCTTCCTTTAACCTTGTTGGGTATTCCGATTCGGACTATGCCGGTGACAAGGTTGATAGAAAATCCACCTCGGGTACTTGTCAATTTTTGGGTAGATCTCTTGTGTCTTGGTCCTCCAAGAAACAAAACTCGGTATCTCTATCTACTGCCGAAGCTGAGTATATTGTTGCTGGATCTTGTTGTGCACAATTACTATGGATGACACAAACGCTTAAGGATTATGGAATCCATGTCAGAAATGTTCCATTACTTTGTGACAATGAAAGTGCTATTAAAATTGGTCATAATCCTGTGCAACATTCTCGAACTAAACATATCCAAGTTAGACATCATTTTATTCGAGATCATGTTGCCAAAGGAGATATTGATCTTAAGCATGTTCGCACTAACAAGCAATTGGCCGATATCTTTACTAAGACACTTGATGAGAAAACATTTTGTTACTTGAGGAGTGATTTGAACATCATTGATGCTTCAAACTTGAGATAGACTCACTCGGATGCATGCAAGGGCATGAGCTTTCTTGATATTTCCATGATAGATTTTACGTGTTATCTTATGCCATGGAATTCTATGCTCCCTTGTATTGCATCTAACTTTTTGTAGGTACTTGGAAGATTTTCATTCCACAAGATTGCCATCAACTCAAATCATAAGCAATCTTGTCATGACCAAGTATCCACAACCCCTCTTGATGATGGAAGGAAGAAGACAACTCAACCATATCCTTGACATATACTTGATGTGATCATATTTGCTAAATCTCAATTGGTATCATGTAAAATGGATATATCTCTTGTTCTTCCTTGCATGACTAACCTATGTAGGTGACAAGTGAACTAAAATGAGAAGGATTGCTCCCAACTCAAGATGACCTTCATCAACCTCAAGCATCCTCAACAAGTTCACCTACAAGCCACGTCATCAACATCACTCAAAGGTATGTACTCATATCTTTGAAAAGGCTTTACTCCAAGTCATGAGCTAAAGCAACTCAAGTGATATGAAGACATCAAAATGCTTAATCGAAAAATGGTAACCCCATTTTGAGCTTAACGTAGAGTATGACCTATGATCAAGTATTCCTACTTGGCTCCTAAGTCAATATACTCTAATATAGGTGACCTAGTCACCGCCCATCATCTAGTTAAGTATTTTGGATGGTTCATTCTCTATTTTGCAAGATTTCTTAGAACCACTCAAATCTTTTCTAGTTGAAATCCCTTTTGTAAAATCTTTTGCTTTTGTTTGAAAATTTTCTTTTGACACTGTGATATTGGCAAAGTTTGAGAAATCTTGATTTCAAATCCCATTCCCAAGTTTCTGTTTTAGCCTCGGAGCCGCCAATACAAATAACTCGGTTCTACCGAATTAGCAGATGAGCTGCACCATAACATCTCGGTACCACCGATTTGTTTGCCTCGGAGTCACCGATTTGTTTTCTTCTCTTATTTGTGTTCGCAGATGCAAATCTATGTTTCTTCTTGATCTTACAAGTGATAATTTTGTTACTTCGATGATCCCTTCTTATTTTTTTAAAAAAAGGGGAGAAACTCTTTATTCAAGGATCCCTAACTCAAGGAGGAGAAGTCTTACAAAATCTCAAAGGGAGAGAAATTATTTTCAATGATTCCCTCAGTTTTCATCTCTATGAACCCTACGTTTAATGATCCTTGTTCTCAAGGATCCCTTCTTAGTCAATGATCCCTGTATCTGTTCCTGTGTTTGACCTTTTTGGAAATTAATGCCAAAGGGGGAGAATAACAAAGCTTCACGCTAAAGGGGGAGATACATGCTTATGCAAAGGGGGAGATATAATATCAAGGGGGAGAGCAAATATTATGCTTACTTTTATAAACAAGGTGAGAATACCAAAGTAGGGGGAGAAAAATATATTTGGAGAAAATGTGTTTGTTTTGACTATTCATCTTAGATTCTTCTCACCCTATCCAATCCCAATATCTACATGCTAAGACTCAAGGGGAGAGGATGATCTACTATTTTCATATCCTAGGGGAGAAAGTTCTAAATGATCTTGGAGACATATCAATCTTAAGAAATACTATCTTTTATATGTTCTTCATATCTTGGTACTTTTGAGTTCTATTGCTTAGTAGAATGCTCTTGTGTTTCCTAACATTGTTTTCTCAAGTGTGTTTCTACTACAAGAATGCTCAAGAACTCAAGGTAAGTATATGCATCATATCTTTGATCAAGATGATCTCTTGCTTCTTGCACATATTGTTTGCAAGAGTGAAGTCTTGAACAAGGATACATCTCATTCATATATATTTGATGCATATAGCCAAGATACACATGACTTCTCATATCCCTTCTACTATATGTGTGTCCATGCATTCCAAAGCAACTATCCTTTAAAGGGATTGCACACATTTAGGGGGAGCAAATCTAAGTCATGTGTCTCTCAAAGTCTTCATTATATCCATGCATATCTTCATTTGAAGCTTTGATTTTATGTTGTCATCAATTACCAAAAAGGGGGAGATTGAAAGCACAACATGCTCCCTTGGTGGTTTTGATAATTCATGACAACATACATTTTCTCTTGGACTAATACCTTTACCTAGTGTATTTTAGATAAAGTCCATAGAGAGGGCTAGCAAAAGGATTGTGGAGATTGTGGAAATACCCCAAGATGCAAGGAAATGGATTGGCAAAGCTTCAAGCACAAGAGGACTCTACATTTTACTTTGTGAGAAATCGCTTTGAGTCCATAGGAAAGCCAATACTATTAAAAGGGGGTAAGGTACTGTTGGTGAACAAAATGCTCATACGTGCACAAGTGATAGTCACCAAAAACACCCACAAGCTCTTCCACAAAAGTCTGTCCAAAGTCAAATATCCAAAATCGGTGCAACCAACACTTTCCACTCGGTGCCACCGATTCCCAAACTCAGACAGACACTAGCCAAACCCTAGCCTTTCGGTGCAACCGATTCTGCTTCGGTGCCACCGAGTTTAGGTTGCCAACTTTCTGTTACGCAAATTCACAAAATCGGTCCCACCGAGATTGTTGGATCGGCGTCACCGAGATTGGGCAATCTGACCATTGGTCACCTTATCGGTGCAACCGAGTTTCATATATCGGTCTCACCGAGATTCAAAAGTTGCCAGCTTTTGGTCACTTCAGTACCACCAAGATTAACACATCGGTGTCACCGAGTTGGTCATTTTGTGTGTAACGGTTGGATTTTTGGGGATGCCTATATATACCCCTTCACCACCACCCACTCGAAAGAGAAGCACTCAGAACTATTCCATACTTGCCCCATCCAGTTTTCTGAGAGAGAGCCACCTACCCTTGTGTTGAGGTCAAGATCATCCACTCCAACCATATGGATCTTGATTTCTAGCCTCCCCAAGTTGCTTTCCACCAATCCCATCTCTTCCACCAAGACAAATCTGTGAGAGAGTGATTGTGTGTTGAGGAGTCTATCATCTTGAAGCACAAGAGCAAGGAGTTCATCATCATTGCCGAGCCTATTACCTTTTGGAGGGTGGTGCCTCCTAGATTGGTTGGGTGTCGCTTGGGAGCCTCCTACTTCGTGTTGTGGAGTTGAACCAAGAAGTTTGTGAGGGCAAGGAGATCGCCTACTTCATGAAGATCTACCCATAGTGAGGCTAGTCCTTCGTGGACGGAAGCCGTTATGGAATAGTCAAGGTTGCTACTTCATGGACCCTTATGGGTGGAGCCCTCCGTGGACTCTCGCGACCGTTACCCTCCGTGGGTTGAAGACTCCATAAACGTGGACGTACGATAGCACCACCTATAGGAACCACGGGAAAAATCTTTGTGTCTCCAATTGCGTTTGATCTACCTATCTCAACTCTTTACTTCATGTGTGATGTCTTTACTTTCCGCTGCCATATTTGTTGACATGCATGTGTAGGGCTGTTAGACTTGCTAGCTTGCTAAAACTGTTAAAATCTGCCAACCAATGAACTTGGGAAAAGGTTAGGTTTTAAATTCCTGCTAGTAGTCTATTCACCCCCCCTCTAGACACTCTTCTAGTGATCCCTCACCATGGTTATTGAACACAATGACCTTGAGCATGTCGGGAGTCAGGAGCTTGAAGGTCACCATGTAGCCTATCTTTATCTGATGGACGGCGGCGAAGGCGGCCCAACCCTGATCGAGGGTGACCCTGCCGTTCAACAGGCGGACGGTCACCCTCCAGGAGCAGACTGTGTTCGTCTCAGCTTGAACTCCGTTGGCACGGACGGGAAGTGCTTCGTGAAGTCCAGCGGCATAAGCATGGCCTCCAGCTGCGGGGCCATGATCACCTTGCAGAAGTTGGTTGGCCCTGACACCTCATGGTAGTGATCGTAGTTCCGGCGCTTGCAGCTGGGGGGCTCCTCCGGCTAGACATCGTCCGTGGCAGGGCTCTGGACGGGCATCACCTGGACGGGCGTCACCTCTGAGGGCGACACCACCTCCTTGCCCTTCTTTTGCTCCTTTGGTGGCACCACGCCCTTCCCCTTGCTCTCCGTGTCGATCTGCATTATGAAGAGGTTCAAACGGTCAGGATCTGAAACATGAACGTTGCAACATCAACATTAAAACCTAACGCCCAGAACCCCTTTATTAACCCAGCCTCAAATCGTGTCTCTCACTCTTCCTCCAACCCATTGACATGAACTCCAACCCCAACCCCATCCCCATCCCCGACCCCATCCCCAACCCCTTCCCTTGGGGCATTTGATGGAGGGCATTCTTCCTAGGGTGCTCGCTCGGTGACCGCACCAAGTCTGAGAACACCATGGAAGTGTGCTCAAACTTCAGCAGCATGGAAGAGCTGCACAAAGAGTCTGACGCTGTGGTGAAAAAGGCCACGCCGGAGGAGTTGAAGACACTGATTCCTGACCCAGCGAAGGGCGCAATGTCAGTGGACATACTTCGCTGGGCCATGAATCAGGCCGACTCCGGCGACGCTCGACAGAGGGCAAAGTGGGCCAAGTACAGACAATACCGGCGTCCTCATGACCATCATGCGTGAGTGTACTTCACCACAAACAGTGTGGCTATGGAGGTGGAAGAAGATGCAAAGCCAGGACATCGAAGCCTGATCATCGAGCTGGACTTCGGTGAGGAAGACGAGACGAAGATGACCAAGACCAAGACCAAGAGCAAGGCCAAGGCCACCCGCCGCTTCAATCGCGTTTTGGGTCCCCGAGGATAAGATCCGTGCCTACAACGCAATATGAACCCTAATCCCCATCCCTATTGTACTCAATCCGGATCTAGTCATGGCGATGTTCTGATACACCGATTCTCCATTCCCCTGACACGGATCGAACCTAAACTCGAATCGAATGCAAA
Organism: Elymus sibiricus; assembly: GCA_039707655.1. Taxonomy (NCBI): domain Eukaryota; kingdom Viridiplantae; phylum Streptophyta; class Magnoliopsida; order Poales; family Poaceae; genus Elymus; species Elymus sibiricus. Next base: position 210,058,062 of record CM077663.1, read on the forward strand.
GTTGTAGCTGCGGAGGGGGAAATATTGCTTACCGCCATTGCCTTCGGTAAAGGTGGCCGAAGGTCGACTTCCTGTTCTCCGATCTGCTGCCGGTCAAGGTTGTCGGTGTTCTTCGATCTGCTGCACGCCGCCGCCGTAGGAGAGTGGAGAAAAGGGAGAGGGGAGAGAGAGAGCGGTGAGGATAATAACTGTCGGCTTCGGGAAGCAACGTGACTTCTCGAGGGTGACTCCTCGCGTGCAACCCCTGCCGCCCACGTGCCTCGTGCGGGCCTGGGTAGCGAGAAACTGCCGATTCCAGCGTAGCTCGGGAGACAGGCCCAAAGGTGCTTTAAATTTCGTGCGATGCAAGCCCAATAGTGTATGCAGGCAACCAATCAGCCTGTTTTCGTTCCGCAAGGGCCTGGTTAGGGCTAAGAGCATCTCTAGCAGACCCCGTATAAGTGGTCAAACCCGTAAATTTTTTGCGTTTTACAGTTTTGGTCGAAAAAAGTGTCTAGAACAGAAACCGTAAAAGTGGTCCAACCCGTAATTTTTTTAAGGGGCATGATACGTCTCCAACGTATAGATAATTTATGAAGTATTCATGCCATATTCACCTATGTTTACAATACTTTTATATGGTTTTGATGCGCTTTATATGATTTATTTAGAACTAACCCGGACTGAAGTTGTTTTCAGCAGAATTACCGTGGTGTTGTTTTTGTGCAGAAAATGAAAGTTCTCGGAATCGCCCAAAACTTTTTGTGATTTTTTCTGGAGGAAATAAGCAACATTGGAGCGAAGCCTGTCGGAAGGGGTGTGCCATTGGGCCACCACGCAATAGGACGTGCCCTCTAGTGGCGCGGTGAGATATGTGGTGGGGCCCACATGGCTCCGTTTAGCGTGATTCCAACGCTGAAAAATCCCATAAATACCAGAAACCCTAGAAATAAAGAGAGACTCCTCGTTCCGCCGCCGCAACTCTCTGTATCGACGAAAAAACAATCTGGAGGCGTTCCATTACCCTGCCGGAGAGGGTAGATCATCTCCGGTGGCCATCTTCATCATCCCGGCGGAGGCCATGACGAGGAGGGAGTAGTCCACCCTCGGGGCTGACGGTTTGTACCATTAGCTATGTGTTCAATCTCTCTCTCTCTCGTGTTCTTGAGATGACACGATCTTGATGTATCACGGGTTGTTAATATAGTCGGATCATATGATGTTATTCCCTTGCTACCTTGTTGTGATAAATTGAATCTTTACCTTTGAGATCTCGTTATGTTGGATTGAATATTATGGTTTGAGAACACTTGATGTACGTCTTGCATGGATACCCGTAGTGACATTTGTTGGAAATATGCCCTAGAGGCAATAATAAAAGTAGTTATTATTATATTTCCTTGTTCACGATAATCGTTTATTATCCATGCTATAATTGTATTGATTGGAAACTCAATTACATGTGTGGATACATAGACAACACTGTGTCCCTAATATGCCTCTAGTGGACTAGCTCGTTGATAAAAAATGGTCAAGGTTTTCTAGCCATAGACATGAGATGTCATTTGATAACGGGATCACATCATTAGGAGAATGATGTGATGGACAAGACCCAAACTATGAATGTAGCATATGATCGTGTCAGTTTATTGCTATTGTTTTTCTGCATGTCAAGTATCTGTTTCTATGACCATGAGATCATGCAACTCACTAACACCGGAGGAATACCTTGTGTGTATCAAACGTCACAACGTAACTGGGTGACTATAAAGATGCTCTACAGGTATCTCCGAAGGTTTCTGTTGAGCTGACATGGAACAAGACTGGGATTTGTTACTCCGTATGACGGAGAGGTATCTCAGGGCCCACTCGGTAATACAACATCACAACAAGCCTTGCAAGCAATGTGACTAAAGTGTTAGCCACAAGATCTTGTATTACGGAACGAGTAAAGAGACTTGCCGGTAACGAGATTGAAATAGGTATAGAGATACCGACGATCGAATCTCGGGCAAGTAACATACCAAAGAACAAAGGGAACAACGTACGAGATTAACTGAATCCTTGACATAGAGGTTCAACCGATAAAGATCTTCGTAGAATATGTAGGAACCAATATGGACATCGAGGTCCCGCTATTGGTTATTGGCCGTAGAGGTGTCTCGGTCATGTCTACATAGTTCTCGAACCCGCAGGGTGTGCACATTTAAAGTTCGGTGACGTTTCAGTATAGTTGAGTTATGTATGTTGGTGACCGAAGGTTGTTCGGAGTCCCGGATGAGATCCAAGACGTCACGAGGAGCTCCGGAATGGTCTGGAGGTAAAGATTGATATATAGGAAGTCCCGTTTTGGTCACCGGAAAAGTTTTGGGTACTTCGGTAGTGTACCGGGGGACCATCGGGAGGGGCCTCTCGCCCCAAAGGGCCTCATGGGCTATGGGAGGAGGTAAACCAACCCCTAGTGGGCTGGCCGAACCCTCCCAACAAGGCCCATGCGGCTAGGGGTGGGAAAGTCCAAGTGGAGGAAAGGAAAACCAAGTGGGGGGAGGAATCCTACTCCTAGTAGGATTGGAGTTGGACTCCTCCACCTCCCCACTTCGGCCGACCCTAGGGGAGGATCCCTAGGGCGCCGGCCTCCCTCCCCTTCCTCCTATATATACTAGAGGGGAGAGAGGGCAGCCACCACCAAGAAACCCTAGCCACGGTGCAGCCCTCTCTCCCCGATAGATCAAATCCTCTAGTTTTCAATAGTGCTTAGGCGAAGCCCTGCTGGAATAGTTCCACCACAACCGCCGCCGCGCCGTCGCGCTGCCGGAGAACTCGTCTACCTCTCCGCTCCCTCTTGCTGGATCAAGAAGGCGGAGATCGTCATCGAGCTATACGTGTGCTAAACGCGGAGGTGTCGTCCGTTCGACACTAGATCGTGATTGGATCGCGGGACGCTCGGCGATTTGGATCGCGAAGACGTTCGACTACATCAACCGCGTTTCTTAACGCTTCCCGCTTAGCGATCTACAAGGGTATGTAGATCCACTCTCCCTCTCGTAGATGCTCATCACCATGGATAGATCTTGCGTGTGCGTAGGAATTTTTTTGTTTCCCATGCAACGTTCCCCAGCAACATTGGGGTATTCTATTGGTTCACTTGATATATGTTGAGGCATCAACTTGCGGATTCCGGTGACCTAAGGGGTCTATGCATAGGGGTTGATTGCACGTTTTCATACCACGTTCTCCGATAGAAATCTTGGGGTTCTCCTTGAAGTTCTTTGTGTTGGATTGAATATGATAGATCTGAAATTGTTTGATGCATGTCGCATAATTTACCCACGGATACTTGAGGTGACATTGGAGTATTTAGGTGACATTAGGGTTGATTGATATGTATCATTGGTGTTATTCTAGTATGAACTCTAGGGCTGTTTGTGACACTTATAGGAATAACCCAAAAGATTGATCGGAAAGAATAACTTTGAGGTGTTTCTACTACCTACACCAATTTCATCTTATTGTTCTCCGCTAGATAGGAACTTTGGAGTGATTCTTTGTTGCACGTTGAGGGATGATCATATGATCCAACTATGTTAGCATTGTTGGGAGATTGCACGAGTGAAAGTATGAACCCTGGCCTTATTTCCAAGCATTTATACACCGATCTACTCACTGTTTTACACTTGCTACCTTACTGTTTTTATATTTTCAGATTACAAAAACCTATATCTATCATCCATATTGCACTTGTATCACCATCTCTTCGCCGAACTAGTGCACCTATACAATTTGCCATCGTGTTGGGTGTGTTGGGGACACAAGAGATTTCTTGTATTTGATTGCAGGGTTGTTTGAGAGAGACCATCTTCATCCTACACCTCCCACAGATTGATAAACCTTAGGTCATCCACTTGAGGGAAAATTGCTACTGTCATACAAAACTCTGCGCTTGGAGGCCCAATACGAGTCTACAAGAATAAAGTTGCGTATTAGACATCAGGGCACGAAAAAGCCACACCCGAAACCCTTATATCTGAAGGTTGGAAGGCCGAACCGAAGGGGCCCTGTATACCGGTTAAACCTCGTCGGAGCAAACACGCCGCCGCGGAGTTTGCTGGAATCTGCCCTAAACTCGCCGGAATTCATCACCGCACACCGGAAAAGGCCGATGGACGCCGCAATCGATCGCCGCCGGTTCGAATTTGACGAACTCGACCTCGCCGTGGCCTCCCATGACCTCAGCCTGGCCGCCGGAATCCTTCCGACACGGCCGGCAAAGGGGCACGGCTGGCAACGGAGCAGGACGCAGCCGGCGGGCGACGGGGCGCGGCCGACGGGGTTGGGCCCGGCTGGCGTGGCCGGCACGGCCGGCTGGGGAAAGGAGCTCTTTATCCCAGTTTTACAGTTTGTTTTAGAGTTTCTGTTCGGCCGTAGCTAAAATGAACCCTTAAAATGCATTTTTTTCAACCCGTATTCCAGTTTTACAGTTTACGATTTTAAAGGATCTACTAGAGATGCTCTAATGTAGGCGAGAAGTGCATCCATGAACCCGGGTACATATGAACCACTTCGAAAAACATATTTCTAAATGCTAACAAAATGTGAAAAAGTTTGCACGGGTACATCTGCATGTTTTATGTGCGTGTATAAAGTTTCACGAAAAAATAACTTTTTGTGTGGGCTGTGCAAAAAAGACAAAAAATTGTGTCATGGAACGCTATTTGGAAGCACTGATTTTTTTTTGCGGAGACAAAATAAAAAAACATTTTTTCATAAAACTTTGTGTCGCACGCACACCTTTACGAACTCGTATGTTTGAAATTTTCTTTTTGATTTTTTGACATTTTAAAACATGCTTAAAATGCATTTTTGGAAAACTGGGTGCAGATGCCCATGGGTGCAGATCGTCCCCTCTCTAATGTAGGCAACCAAACTCACCTGGTTTCTCTCCCTGCCGATTCCCACCCGCAGACGCGCCACTCTCCTCACCCCATTCCTCTCCTGCGAACAGATCTGGCCGTCCGGCGCCTCGCGAGCACGTCGCCGGCGCGCATCCTCTCCGCGTAGAGGTTGGTTCTCCTCCTCCCATCCCTCTTCCATCTGTCTCCATCCTCTCGGATCCCTCTCATCTCTATCTGCCCCTTGCGCTGCTGCTTCTGCCAACTGGGTCGTTCCCTGCGCACTCTTTGGTCTGAGCGGAGCTCCTGGCCATGGCCGTCGTGGCCATGGGAGCTGCTCCCTCGCTCATGTACAGGCACAAGCACCCACACGCACCCATGTTCACCCCTGCCCACACGCACACGCATGACCACAGCCGCCATGCACATGCTTTGTTCTGAACCTCCTTCTGGTCCTATGAATCTGAGCTAACTTGTGGAAATTAGAAGGAATCAGTAGGTAGAAAAATAGTTATGCAATCATATATCCTGAACAATTTCTGCATAAATTTTATTTTGTTTTGATGATGCAAATGATGTAAATATTGTGAGTGCCAATTCGTTTATTAATTTATAAATCTGTGCTGCATTTATATAGATGGATGACAACGGCAAGACTCGAGATATGCTGATAGTGCAAGCTGCTGGTTTGGTTGCTGTTTTGTGTGCGTATATGGCCACTATAACTACAAGGGCTAGAATTAGAAACCATCGTGCTCCAGTCCGTTATGTTATGCTTGAGAGAGACATAGCTAGGTTTAAAGTTCAAAAAGGCGCGCCTAGTCGTGCGCATATGCGCAAGGCGTTGCCTCAGCGCCTCGCTTCTGCCATGTGCGCTGGCAAAGGCGCTGGGCACGATTAGGCGGAGCGCTTTTTTGTCTAAGCGCGATTAGTCGCGCAGAACGACGAGTAGGCGCGCGGGGTAGCGCACAATGGCGTCCAGAGGAGCACGGGAAAGAGAGAAAACGAGCGCGCAGGGGCGAACGAGTGGGAGAAAACCAAATCGAGCGGGCGCGTTAGGGTTAGGGTGTCGATCCTCGGGCTCCTCGCGCTTCTCCTCGCTCCTCCTGCTCTGACCCCGCACCGGCGGCTGTCTCCTCCCTTCCTCCGGTCGCCGGCGAGTGGATCTGCACCTTCTGTCGCCGCCGGCTGTCTCCTCCCTTCCTCCTGTCGCCGGCGATTGGATCTGCGCCTCCTGGCGCCGCCGGCTGTCTCCTCCCTTCCTTCGGTCGTCGGCGAGTGGATCTGCACCTCCTGGCGCCGCCGGCTGTCTCCTCCCTTGCTCCGGTCGCCGGCGAGTGGATCTGCACCTCCTGGCGCCACCGACGTGGATCTCCTCTTCCTCACGCCCCCCACCACGAATTGGAGCTCCCCTCCTCACCGACGTGTATCTCCTCTTCCTCGCGCCCCCCCCCCCCCCCCCCCCCCCCAGCTCGTCTTCAACCTCGAGGTGAGCCGTGAGCCTTTGGTTCCTCCTTCCTCTCCCTGTTTCCCCCTCCCTCGACCTCTCTTCTAGTCTGCTGTCTGCTCTGCTCTAGCTGTACTCAAACTCAAAGTTCAGCTGTACTGCTGCTGTTGAAGCTGGTCTGCTCTGCTCGCTGCTGCTGGTGAAGTACTTGTTTGCTGCTGCCTGCTGCTGCTATTGCTAGCTGCTGCTGATGCTAGCTGCCGCTGCTACTTGTTTGTTGCTAATGCTTGTTTGTTGCTGCTGCCTATTGGAGAGAGAACAGGGTTATAAACTTATAATTATACCTCCATTTTACATTCTAGCATTATTTTTATGGCAAACTGCTCTTTGTTGCCCGTATTCGTACAACTGTGTAGGAAATGCATAATTGCGCCTAATCACGCCTAAGCTAGAAAAGCGCAAGTAGGTGGTCGAACGCATAATTAACGCCCAACGCTTTTTTGAACTTTGGCTAGGTTGTCCAATCTACGTTTTATCTACGATACCAATGATATAAATTGCCATGACCTACTAAGGATGAATAGGGCCCCATTTTATAACTTGTGTACCTTGTTCTTGTTTGCTTTGGCGTGCATCGTCATCTTGTTTAGTGTCTGTAAGGTTCTCGGTCTAACTGCTCTCCATTTTATTCACAACTACGACGAGATGGAGACAGGGGCGGATCTAGATGGTGTGCTGGGTATGCACCTGCACGCCAGACGTTACAAAGGTCAGTTGGATTTAACCAGTCGCTGGATGGAAAACAACTCGTACCTCCGAACTCGATGACCAAAGACTACGGACGGGGTGGAGACGCGATGATGTCCCCTCGAGGAAGAACGGGAACGGCGATGGCAACGACGCGCGTGAGAGGCCGTGGTGTCGGAGGTGGGGAGAAGGCGTCGGGAAGGGGGTGTGGGACTGAGCCGTCGGGGGCGAGGCAGGGCGGGGTTGAGTCCGACACCACGGCCTCTCACGCGCGTCGTTGCCATCGCCGTTCCCGTTCTTCCTCGAGGGGACATCATCGCGTCTCCACCCCGTCCGTAGTCTTTGGTCATCGAGTTCGGAGGTACGAGTTGTTTTTCATCCAACGACTGGTTAAATCCAACTGACCTTCAACTTCTGGCGTGCAGGTGCATACCTGACACACCATCTAGATCCGCCCCTGTCTCCATCTCGTCGTAGCTGTGAATAAGACGGAGAGCAGTCAGACCGAGAACCTTACAGACACTAAACAAGATGACGATGCACGCCAAAGCAAACAAGAAGACGAGGTAGTCCTGCTAGCGACTGGTTAAATCTAACTGACCTTCATAACTTCTGGCGTGCAGGTGCATACCCGTCACACCATCTAGATCCGCCCCTGTCTCCATCTCGTCGTAGCTGTGAATACAATGGAGAGCAGTCAGACCGAGAACCTTACAGACACTAAACAAGATGACGATGCACGCCAAAGCAAACAGGAAGATGAGGTAGTCCTGATATGCCACTGCCAGCAATATCTTTTGCGAGGAACCTCTGATTAGTATTGAGATTTGGCGAGGTTGTTATTTACCAACAGAAATTATCCACGCCGGGAAATGCAGTTTACTTTAGCTTTACATATATAAATCTGCCCAGGCAGCTAGCACTGCAAGCACAATTGTTACGTTGCTCCTGGTAGGTTTCTAGTTTCTATAACTCGAAATGGTTTCTTCAAATTGGACTATTTAGTACAGCTCTGGCGGTATGTTTCCTAGGGTTTTGTGATAGATCTTATTCGCAGATCCATAACTCATAGCAATTCTTTACAATTGGGTATCTTAGCTTTCTTACTTATGCAAGTCAATGTATGCAGGAGGCTCGCATTGAAGAATACAAAAGACTTGTGGATCAAAAGATTGCCCTTCGCCGAAGCAATCAAAATCCTGAGAGACCAGGTAGTCATCTTTTTCTCCCATCAATTGCCATTCCATAGACGTTGTGATGAAAGTTATGTTTCATTTTTTGTTTGTTTGAGAAAGCGCAAAGGCTTTGCATTTCGTTGTATTGAAACTTGAAAGGCAAGAACAAGTTATTTACATGCCCAAGCAAGTTCTGTTCCATTTGAACACGTGAAATTCATTTGCTTAAAGTCATATTGATGTATAGCATGTGCACAGCACCATGCACAACTGCACAAAAAGAGGTCAAATGAAGCATTACAAACATCCTTTCTCCTTGTTCTTGTTAGCAGTTAAGTACTCATTCGATGAACAAACATTATATCAAAGTGCATGAATGATAGTGTAGATGTTGCAGCCAGTGTGAGTTTCTTGCTATTGTCGTCTTGCACTTTGATTGCTAGACCAGTGCCGTACCAAACTACCGATTAAATTATACTAGTAGAATGCCCGTGCGTTGCTACGGGCTACATTGTATAAAAATAATTAAGATAGTCTTGAAGGTCGAACCTCCTCGTATGTCCGGGCGTGTTTGGACATCAACCGGGCGTCTAGCGGGCTCCCCAATATTCAACCGTCTCGATGATCCAGGCTCACCCAAATCGATTTCATATGTGGGGGAGGAATGTGGTTGTCCGGATTATCCACAATGTTATTTCTGACATGTGGTCCCAATGCAAAAGCCCACCCCACAATAGACCCTCCCCTTCCAGCTCGGTTTCCCGCTGTAGTGAGACATTTCTCACTGGAGCCCTCTCCTTTAAATCTGGATGACGCCCACCTCACCTTTGGCATGGCGTCCTCTTTTCCTCACACGGTACTTCCCCATGGACCGCAAAGGAGGAGTCACCCGCCAACCGTCCCTCTCTCCGCCCTGACCCCTGACCCCCGTATTCGTACCGATCTGCCACCGCCATCAAGGGGGAGCAGGCGTGAACATCCCATGACGCCCCCCCGGCCAAGGCATATCTGATGTCATCCGCGTCATTGCCACGTAACATATAGTTGAATGTCTTGCATCACCACGAAACCAAAATATAATGTCCGTTGTTGGGCATGCAACTTAGACGCCACTATGTGTGTTATTAACTCTTGAAGCAACAAACAAATGCATTTACCCTTCTATCCTAACCAAAATATTGTATGACCTGATGAAAAAATATATGAACCGCTCGCTCATGAAATTTGCTGCAAAGCCATCTCTAATGAAATGCAATTTGCTATGTTTTCTAAAGTAGGGAAACTATTCTACTCAGACAGTCGTAACTGAACTGATCAACCCCAACCCCCATCCCTCTCACTCACTCTCAACCCTCAATCTTATCACAAAATCCACTAACTCGTGTTCTAAGCGAGCCAGTGATCGAAGCCGCCATGGAAGGCCAGCATCAAGGGACAAGGGCAGCAACCGCCTTCCCTTCTTAGTGCTAGTACCTCCAGGTATCTATACTGGACCCACCCTTCAACCCGGGATCTACCGTGATGGCGCCACACTCATGCGTTGCCACGGAAAACAAAATCTTATTTCATCCAAAGCATAAAAAATGTCAATATTTCTCTCTCCTCCCCCCCCCCCCTCGCACGCACATGCATGATTCATGGTACAAATTTATGTACCCGTTAAAGAAGAGCAAAAGAAAAAGATTTCACTCACTTTGTATCTTCTATTCCTAAAACTGCTTTTAGGTCATCAAATTTACCAATTCTATGTTCTAATAAACCAAATGAAATAAATACGAGAACCTAAAGAGATAACATTCAAAATGTTCTGAGGTACAAGGGAGAGCCATCTAAAATCTAATAACAAACTATATCATGGAAAAATAGATATTTGAATTATATTGCATGGATAAACATATGCTACAAAATGACGACAACTTATAAGAGAAAAGCAAGGAAGCACACACCTACAGGCCCAAACAGAATATTAGACACAACTGCACTATGATTTACTCATGACAGATAGTTAAGAAAGCACAACAATCAGGTGAAAGAGGCAACATCCCCTGGAGAAGCCTTTGATGTAATTTAGGTCCGACAATAATAATGCAATCCTTTGCATCAAATCAAATTTAAGGTACCGACAAAACATTATGTACTTAGGAGTAATATATAATAAGATCCATCCCTCTCTTTCTCTCTCATCTCTCTGAACTTAAATATGTAACCATTTAAATAGTAACTCTCTCTCTCTCTCACTCTCTCTAGATAGATGACACCTAGGATTAAATCTACTGATCGTAAGAGGAAACATGGGTCTATTGTAGCGAGTACTGACATAGAAGATTCCGCTGAGGTCTCTCCGCATGTTCTAGGACAAAAACTTGTGATGCTTGATGATGATACTGTATTTAATAAGTCTAAACGGACCCCCCGGGCTGGTCATATTCTAGAGTGGTACAAGAATTTCATATTCTTGAGTAGATAAAAACCTCACTACATTTTGCTTAGTGCACTGGGATCTTAATCCTTAATTATACTCTTGTTCATAGCTTTTTGAAGAGAATTCATGGTGGCGCACATTTAAAGATGAATTAGTGTGGTCATGCGTTGCCACGGACGATAAACTTAGACGTATAGATGTTGGTCAGAATATCATTCTAATTCAGCGTGTACATTACGTACGACTTTGATTGTGTTGCGACAAACATCGTCTTATAACTTACTAATTCAAAATAATAATAATAAGGAATATCAATCCAGGTACACATATCATCATGATGATCGATCCAAAAGAAGTATATTCCTGATTAGTGGAAGTGGACGTGCCTTGCTAGAAAAAGCAAAGATACAAGTAGAAATATTGATTAAAATGCCATATGCCATGTACATATGTCGAGACGCATTGGGTATAACACTGGCATCACTTATGTTTTCTCTTCTTTTCTCTTCTTTGCCATCTCCAGATCTTTCCCATTTCGTCCTGTTCTGTTTGATCATAGCTCACCCCGGCGACTTTCTTGATGAATCAGGAAAGCATACGAACAAACACTGTTAATAAAAAAAAAATCATTTCTACTTTCATTTGTGCAAGTATCCCTCAATTGTAACTAAGGTTGAGTCAGAAACAACATGTCTTGAACCTATAGTCATGGATAGTTACCGCCAATAAGCAACATTTTGTATGAAGAAGAATCAGTGAATACGCTATTGCAGTTGTTGTCCCAAAATAAAGTAACCAAGTTGTAATTTAAGATTTTTGATCATCTAAAGTCTACAGGTTACCAATTGCCTGGCTTCCTACTGACCTAATTTCTAACAAGTCAAGACTCCAAAAGCGCCTAGCTAAACTTTTACACTCCCTGGTAGAAGGACCACTCCGTACTGTATCACAGGTCCCTTCTCAGTTAAATTATGGTGCATTTAATAGTGTAACAAATTGCAATACAAATGAAAATTAAAGGTACTCCACAATTTTTTTTAATTCTAAGCCAAAATGATTTCAGCTGATAAACATATATGCTGAGTAACATGTTAATTGTGACCAATCTGCTTTGCTTATAGCACAAAAATTCATATATTTTATAGCGAAAAAAATCTACATTAATACTAACCAGATCGGGGCACGAATCAGAAAAGCAAGTTCGTCAAAGGTCGATCGCTTCATGACAACTTTATGCTAGTGCAATGTACGGCGAGTAGGCTGCATGGTCTCAAAACACCCACGGTCATGCTCAAGCTAGACATCACCAAAGCTTTTGATTCACTACAATGGCCATTTGTTTTGGAGGTCCTGAGGAGACTCGGTTTTGGCGAAAGGTGGATCTCTTGGATATGTGGGCTGCTGGCTACATCATCCACAAGGGTCATGGTAAATGGCGTCCCCGGAAAACCAATCCTAGCATGCCGGGGTCTTAGGCAAGGAGCCCCCCTCTCACCTATGATCTTCATACTATGTATGGAACCCCTTCGTGCACTGTTTGAGTATGCCACGGCAAGAGAACTGTTGGCGCCGTTGGCGAGATCTGGCTTAAAGCAAAGACTGTCCATGTTCGCGGACGATGTAGTGGTGTTCTTCAAACCAAATGAAACTGAGACGAGCACTTGTTAAGTGATCTTGAGGCTGTTCAGGCAGGCCTCGGGCCTGGTGGTGAACATGAGTAAGAGCGCAGCCATGTCCATCAGATGCTCGCAGGATGAGATGGAGGCTGTCTTGACATCTCTGGGCTGCGCTACCTCTCCGTTTCCGTGCAAATATTTGGATATGCCTTTGACGATCAGAAAACCTTCAGCGGTACAATTGCAAGGTCTGGTGGATCGGGTTGCCGACTGCCTCCCGCTTTGGAAGGCGGCCATGTTACCAAAAAGTGGCCGACTCCTTCTTATACAATCTGTCCTATGTGCCATCCCCGTCCACTCTATGCTAGCATTGGAGCTGCCTTCAAAAACCCTGTCGGCCCTAGTTAAGATCTGCCGAGGATTCCTGTGGTGTGGCAAGAAAGAAGCACGAGGTGGAAGCTGTGCGGTAGCTTGGGAGGTGGTCTGTACGCCGAAATGGGCCGGTGGCCTAGGAGTTCCGAATCTACAAAGGCTGAACAAGGCACTGCAAGCACGGTGGCCATGGTTGCAAAAGGTGGATAAAGATAGACCATGGGCGGAGTTCCAGATCAATGTCCCACAGGAAGCTCGCGCTCTAGTCCAGGCGGCCGCACGCACGACGATCGGGGACGGGAGATCCACACTGTTTTGGGAGGATCGGTGGATTAATGGACTTCGGATTTGCGAGATTGCACCAGATGTTTACGACAGGATCCCGAGGAGAATCAGAAAAAGCAGACTTGTAGCAGACGCACTCGCGGAGGGCATCTGGGCAGGAGACATCGGCCCCGACATTACCCAAGAGACTCTGGGCGAGTTTCTACGATTATGGCCGCTGATCACGGCTTGGCAACTAACGGATGGAGTGAAAGATTCGGCCGCTTGGGCTTGGGAAGCGAATGGCAACTTCTCGGCCCGCTCGGCTTATGCGGCCAGGTTCATGGGACTTGAGCTATCCCCGACGGCATCTTTCACTTGGAAATCTAAGGCACCCCTCCAATGCCGTTTCTTTGCCTGGCTAGCACTTAAAAATCGATGTTGGACGTCCGGCAGGCTCGCTCGACGGGGGCTACCCCATCAGGACTCATGTCCCTTGTGCAACCAGCAGGATGAGACTATGCAACACTTACTCATTGACTGCGTGTTCACTAAGCAAGTTTGGCACTGGCTGGGATCAATCACTGGGAAGATGTAGTTGGTACCACGGCAAGATGAAACCTTGGGTGAGTGGTGCGCCAGGCAGGATGATAGTGTGGGCCGCCATCGCAAGCCTTTGCGTGCTAAATGCCTACTTGGCATGTGGATGCTATGGAAGCACCGAAACGCCATTGTGTTCGATGGCGAATCTCCGTCAATCCCACGGCTCATTCAACATATACGGGACGAGGGGAGGCTCTGGGCGAAGGCCGGTCTGTTCAAGGGTTACGACAGTGGATTCGGTGTGGATGAGACGCGGTGGGCCGGTAATGAGTAATCCTATAGATCGATAGCTTTAGTCTAGGTGGTGTCGGTCGTGTCCGCATGTAAATAACTTTGTAACTGGTGGTTCTGGGTTCTCCCCCCCTCTTCTTTAATGAATGATACGCACGAGAGTGCGTATTCGAGAAAAAAAGAAAAGAAAAGCAAGTTCTATAGTCATCACTGCCATAGCTGCACTTGAATGAATCGTAAATATTCTCCAGCTCCAAGGATATACCTGCGTGCATGCAAGCTACAGAGTCATTGTCTTCTCTGAATGATGCTTGGTTCACAAAAGGTGTCTCACTATTTGCCATTTGCTCATTACAAGGGAGAAAAAAAATCTTATGCATAAAGCAACATGCTATGAAAAAATTAGACGCCAACCATTTCTATAATTTTTGAACTTACTATACTTCATTAGAAAGGATATAAAAATGGCATCCAACATCCAAGGTATTTAATGGCAAAACCCATTTTTTTCATGAGAAAGTGCAAAAGAGCGAAACTTCAGAAAAAGGAATAACTTGGGTTGAACATCCATGTTATGCATTATGTTATCCAGAAGAACATAACATGAAATAATGGTGGACTAAATGTTCATGGAATACCATATGTGAAATTTTGAACTATACTGTGATACATGCTATAAATGGGTAAGGTCGTAAGGTAAGCAAGAATTGTCAAAACTCCATTGCGCCATATCATCATATGTAGTGTCTAACCAAAAAAGAACTCCTATCTCTACATGCTTCTGCGGTTTCCTCTACTACACATCACCATATGCATTAGATACCAGTTGTCAGATATATCGACTTTGGCATAGTTTTTTTTACATAATACTGTTAATTTAGCATTGTTTTTAGAACCGATTAACATAAATAATTTTTAAAACGAGACCTGGATGCTTGCAATCCTGATTTTGTGCCACATTGTCCGTGTATAGAGCATGTAGGAAGGGGACCTGGGAAGACCATATATAGAAACAAAAAAGGAGAATTTATTAATTGCATGAATACATATTGTCAGAGTCAGTAATATTATTCATAATTTCTTAAACCTACTCAACACTATTATAGGCCAAGCCTGAGGCCTATTCGTGATGCAGTGTGTGGAATACACATTGTCGCACTTCTTTTTCCAATATCTTGTAACACACTGAACCAAGTGCAGTACCTGCCTCTCCAATGTTTTATCGGCACACACCACACACTGGATGCATGTCATCTCCAAACCATAAAATTTTGTAGGATGGCAGGAAGTTTTGCTATTAGGATATGTATAATACAAACCATTGCTGGGCAGGTAAATAATCCAGACTGTCTTAGGCTAAAAAATGGTCTATTAAGTAGCAGCTAGGAACAAACAGATCTAATAACCGACTAACATGTTGGTAAACACTAATTTAATGTTTATAGAAACAGAACACACACACTTGGGATACAATTAACACACATCGAAATAAACATGTTCCTACACCATTTAAATAGTACATGAAGACTTGTACACATATGAGTGGACTCCAGCGTCCATATGCATCTCATAGTTTTTAAGTCTAAGATGTGGCTGTACCTGCTTTTATCATTTTGATAGCTCTAGTTTCATGAGTAGGGCGTTTTGGAGCTCGGGCTCCATGGAGCCCTTTATTTTTAAACAATTCAAAAATCAAACTTCCTGATTTCAAAAAAATCTGAAAAAAATATGCAAGTATACAAGGATGAAATGTGTATGTGTGCAAAAATTCAGGATGAAATACCTTGAGATGCGATCTGTGCAAAAAGACCAAATTCATGGACTTTTGGGATGAATAGTATCACGTGTTCAAAAGCCACAGATTTGTTTTTTTTTTGCACAGCTCTCGTTTTAATGTATTTCGTCCTGAAAATTTACACACATGTGTGTTATGCCTTCATGTACATCTGTATTTTTTTCAGATTTTTTTAAAATGTTAAAATATGAATTTTGATGAATTTTGAATTTTCCAAAACCGGCCTCCATGGAGGCCGAGCTCCAAAAGGCATTTTTGTAGTTTCATTAGTCTTCTTTTGGATCCGATTGTCGAGCAGTCAGTTTCTGGAAAGCTTCGTTACATTGCCTCATTATATATGGTGCACGGTGGAAACATTGCTAATAAGATTGACATGAAAGGGGACAACTTACCCCAGATTTGCATGTTGCTACAGTAAATACCTACAATCTGGCCACCGTCTAAATTTAGAGCAATTTGACAATATGGCACCGTTTTCCTGGATGTTTCTTTTGCGGCAGCTTTGGTTTGAGTGTGTTGGTGAATGATCCCATCTGCTATCGGTGGACTTTCTCTTTCATCATCATTATGAAACATCATGAGCAGTTATATATGTTGATTCATAAAAATCAGTTGAACTATTTCATCAAGAAAATGAACCATAAATGCTTACATTAGTTTTTCTCGCTGCCCTACTGAGCCAGTCCATGAAGGCGCACATTCAGAAAGCACATGATTTCATTAACAAGTGTTTGCTGTCCAAGTATCTAGCAAGCTACATGAGTGAACATTGTATCATTAAAAAGTGTTCGTCCATCAAGGCTGATTTTCCTTGCTTTGGTCTGCTGTTGCTGCTTCCTACTGGATGAACACAAATGTCAGTCGATGGATGTGCAACTTTTGTGAATACAAAGTGAGAGATTCACATTGCTGCTGCATGCCAACACAGCTTGAGGAGGTAGTGGATTCGGGCATGGAGAAGGACGATGTCTGAGACATTTGATGTCTGCCCCACCATGGGTCTTGTCTTCTTCCTTTTGATCGTCTCCCAATCACCCATCGCAAGAATGGCTAGGATATATGGCGTGCCACTACTCCTCTCCGTTGTCAACCCTTCCTCGGTCGCCTTCCACGTTACAAGGATTGTGTCGTGCCCCTGACCTTGACCGATGTAGAGGGCATGAATGAAGGCCAGATCTGGAGGTGAGGCAGCGACGTGTGGGAAGGTCGCGTACGTCGTTGCATCGGTGGAGATCGTGGGCGGCGGCGACGAAGGGAGGCGATGGCGCGTGGAGAGAAGGATCGGCGAGGTTGCGGCGGCGTGGCATGGGTGCAGGCGTGCGGCGGCGTCGGGGCGACCGTGAGGAGTAGGTAGAGGATTGGGAGATGTGCATGCGTGAACAGAAAATCTTTTTTTTTCTTTTTGTGAGAACGAAAGATTGGAGCATCACCAAAGAACTAGCCATGGACAGGGGTGCGTGGAAGCTTGCTATCCATGTGCCAGAACCATGAGTTGGTCGCGAGATCTTATGGGTTTCACCTCTAGCCTACCCCAACTTGTTTGGGACTAAAGGCTTTGTAGTTGTTGTTGTTGTTGCTTTTTGTGAGAACGAAGGCGATCTTAATTACCTTCTATAAGGGTGCGATTTAGGAAGGTGATCTCATATATATATATATATATATATAACGTGGTTTCTGAATTCTTTTTTCTGAATTTATAATAAGATTTATTTGTCATGATTTAGATGTTAATTTCCTTAAAATCCATTATTTGTATCCTAAAAATTTGTTATTTGTGACCTAAAACAAATTGCACTAATGAGAGATCAGTTGATTTGGATAAGTTAGGAAAGTTAGATTAAAATATGTTATTTGTTTCTAAAAATCTATTATTTAGTTCCTAAAACAAATTGTACTAACGAGAGAGATCGATTGATTTGGATAACTTAAGAAAGTTAGATACGTGATTTGTTATACGTTAGGAAAGTGCTGATTTGTAATAAGAAAGTGGAGAAAAAAATAAACCGATGGACCAGGGTTGAAAGGGGTGGTGGGAGGAGAGACGAAAAAAAACCAAACGAAGGTGGGAGGAGAGACGAAAATAAACCGTGAACGCCGGCTACCAACTCCCCCTTTAGGAGTAGAGATTTTGACCCCTATGTAGTAATGTTCAAGACTATTATTGTAGACCAAGGTTCCTTTTGACGTTGTGTTGGATTTCCAAAAGCACTTCTCTATCCCTGCTTCTTGATAAGGCAATTAGTTTGAACTATCTTCTTTTAGAACCATGATAGCTAAAGCTTATCCTAGTTAGTATGTATTGAGACTCTAACTAACTAGATTGCACAACACAGCACATCACAACAAACCAACTGCAAGTTGTTCATGAAGCTCTGCTTAAGGGTAATTTCATGTGCATGAAGATGGTGGGTGGATGAGGTTGTTCAACACTGCTCACGCTTCGCTACACCCCCCTTTAAAAAGTTTACAGTTTTCAAGGCAAATCGATGATGGAGATTAGAGCTTACCCCTTTGTTAAAAAAGGGTATTTTGGTACATGTAAATCATTATATATATGGAAAGCCCGATCACCCGTTTGATTCCCCATGCGTATTCCTCTCCTAATCCATCGTTGATAATAATTACAACATGCCTCGTCCGCCATTGACGCCGTCCACGATGCCTGTCGTCACGGACTCTGCCATGCATGCAGCTGCCGTCGTCCACGGCACCCATGGCCTTGCCATGTGGCTGACGCGTTACCCGTGTCCGGGACGCATTGTGGACCTTGGGATGTGTGTCTGCATCATCTGCCTTGCCACGTGAGGCATGACACAGATGCGCCGCGGACTTCCCTGGTGGCAGGCATCGAAGAGCCAGGTTACTCGCCGTTGTTGCCGCGGTGTCTGTAGGTAGGTTGCCGTTGGAGATGCAGCCTACCTACAGCCCTCCTCCATGACGCTCGTGAGATCTCCTATGTCCGGGACGCTCGCCTGGGATGACGAGGAACATGCGGTTGGCTGCAGCCCGGCATGCCCGGCCGCATTTATGTTTATGTTTTTTTTTTTTTGCATTCACTCGATCCTGGTGACCCAGTCCCAGACGGCACACGCGGATCTCGGTGGCAGTGGCATCGTCGCAATGGCCATTCTGGTGGCAGGATCACATAGATGCTCCATTGGGTGGTTGCTGTACATGACATAACCCAACCCTTTCATTAGAATGAAAGGACAAAGATACCTTTTTTTTTTCTGTGCGTGTTGGGGGGCCAGGGGGGGGGGGATGTGCATTGTAGGTGGAACACGACTAAATTAAGTAATATAACTGCATCTCAGTCTCGGGTTGAACAAGCCTATTTTGTTATTCTCTACTTTAAGATGTACCTTGAAATTTCTGTTATTTTGGAGTTCTTGCCTTCCAGCCATGTTGATAAAGGAAGTTCTTCCCCCAATCTCACTGTTACAACTTGTATAATTTATGTGTATCTTCTATTAGCTTAGCTATTCTTATTTGATCACATGTTAATTTTGTTGTTTTATAGTTCTAATTTTCTCTACAACAAACATCTCAGTATGAGCTTCTGTTTTTTGTTTTATATGAGCTTCTGTTGCAGATGAGGCATCAGAGAATCTCTGTACTTTATATGCATAGCTTTTTGAGCCATGGCAATGAAAATAAGCCAGTAGTCACTCAGACGCTCCATTTTCAGTCAATTTTTTTCCTTCTACTTAATTTCATTCCATTCTTGGTTCTTCAGATTAATATTTGTAATTTTGAGTAGGCAAAATTTCTGATCTTGAACAAGTCATGCACATGTTTTCGTGGCATCATTATGATCTGACATTATTCACTAATTTCAGATGCAAACTACCTGAGGACTCTTGACTCAAGTATTAAACGAAATACAACAGTTATAAAGAAGCTCAAAACAATAAATGATGAACAAAAGGATGGATTAATGGATGAGTTGAAAAGTGTGAACTTGAGCAAATTTGTCAGTGAAGCAGTTTCTTATATTTGCGAGGCTAAACTTCGTTCCGCTGATATACAAGCTGCAGTTCAGGTAATTGATGATAGTAATGTGCATTTGCTTCACTACATCAGCAAATATGCCTGTGTCATAGAGCCGTCCTCTGTGCTTTGAGCAAGATCTTTTGTTTATTGGACTTGTCTGTTTCAAGCCTCTAGGTTATATAATAGGACACGTTCCTGCTTTAGTGATATCCTTTTACACCGTGTTACTGCATATGTTCTCAGTTATTTCATTTGGACTTATTGGTTAATGTCGTGCTGTTGCATTGTGGAATGGGAGGAGCTCACCACGCTGTAGCTTGATGGTTCTGGCGGTTCTCTTCTCTGTTGCCGGGAGCTCGACCTGAAGACCACAATGTCTTGTTCTTGCAAAAGCCTCCAGCTCCTCCACCATGGCCATGCGCCATTTTTAGTCCTCCTTTGCCTTCTTCTGTCAGTCGGAATTGACACAGACTGAAGAGAAGCAACGAATGCTTTGTAGGCTGGAGATAATGCTTCATAGGAGACATAATTTCCAATATCACTGGCATCGAACCCTACCGTTCCTCTGGTATCCCTGCCACTGACTCATGTTCAGCCTGATCCCCATAAGAGGAGCTTGAAATCACATCAGTACTACCCTGTTGTTCCGCCTGTGGCTGATCTAGTTGCTCCCCATGATGTGCAAAGACCTCGCCTCCGTGAATACACCTTTAGCTGTGGCCTATCTAGTTGCTCCCCCTGATGTGCAACACCATCACCTCGCTTCTGTGAATACACCTTGAGCTGCTCCTCTTGCTCTGCTGTCCACCTCAGCACACTACCGATCTAGGTGGGAGCACCTCTTGCCTGGCTCGGCACCCCATCAGTCATAACCGGTCCTTCACTCGGTGTTGTTATCAATTGCTGAGACTGCTGCTCGCTTCACTGTATGAATATCACCCTCAATTAGTTACTGCAACACTGAATCCGCACCACCACAACGACTGCCACTCTCCCCCTCTTGACCTAACACAGGAGACTGGTTATGGTCAAGATTGTCAAATAAGCCACTAAGATCAGTTTTCTCACCATAAAATGGTTCGGATTCCCAGAAGGTGACATCCATGCTCACAAAGGTCCTCCGTTCAGAAGGACTCCAACACTTGTTGCCTCGCTGCCCAGAAGAATACCCAATGAAGATACATTTGATGACCTGTGGATCCAATTTGCCCACATATGGCCTGTGATCCCTGACAAAGCAGACACAACCGAACAACTTGTGAGGAACCATGAAATCATTCTTTCCCAGTAGTAGCTCACGAGGTGACTTCATACCCAGTACTCTCGGTGATGTTCGATTCATCTGGTGTGTCACAATCATCACAGCTTCACTCCAGAAGAACTTTGACACATTCATAGTAAACATCAGTGATCGAGCAACCTCTAGAATATGTCAATTCTTCCTTTCTGCCACTCCATTTTGAGGAGCAGTGTCCGGACATGAGGCTTGATGCAAAATCCTTTGCTCTGATAAAGAAAGTCCGAAACACTTTGTTCACATACTCAGTGCCATCATCAGTTCTTATCACTTGTACCTGAACATTGAAGTGATTTTTCACATAGGCGTAGAAATTCTTGAAGCATTGGAAAGTATCATCCTTGTGACGTATCAAATAGACCCATGTTAAATATGTGAGTGGCAGTCAACAAAGGTCACAAAATACTTTGCACCACTAACCGACACCAGAGGACTTGGTCCACACATCTGAGTGAATAAGCATGAATGGATATACTCCCAAGTCCCTTACTCACATAAGACTTCCGCGTGTGAGTTTGGAATTTCAGCCTGTTCTTATCTACTCCATTCATTACATCAGGAAACAACTTGTACATTTTATCAAAGGATACATTCCCCATTCTATAGTGATGTTTCATTACCAAGGACTCTTTCTTCCACAATGGCCGCAGACTCGAAGCTGCCCATCTGACCAAGCCCCTCACGGTGCGTGTACCACAGTCCCCATCCTCCTTCCAGTCGGTCTGTCCTGAATCAAGCACATTCCTCTGTCAAGTGTTATCCTGCAGTCCACCTAGTCGTTTGGAGCACTCATAGACAGCAGATTGACCAGAAAAGCTGGCACATGTAGGACTGAATATAACTTAATAGCAGGTGTACATTGAACTGTTCCAATACCCTTATTAGGCTGCGATGTACCCTCAGCAGTACACACCGTGTTACTTTGAGAGGGAGTGAGCTGATTCCCCGAAGTCACCTGCAACATGTTAAGAAGCACAAGAGTCTAGAACCACTCCGGATCAGTTCTGTGAGCATCAATTGTGGCCTTCTCAGTGTCACCTTCGTTTGTACAGATAAAATGAGCCGAACTTGGTGGTTGGCGTTGCTTGGCATTCAGTGGTAGCAACAGTCCTTGTCGATCCTCTACCCGTTTCCTCCACCTCCTTGTTAGCCACGAGCCCACGACAGTCCTCTCCTCCTCGATGACCTCTACCTCACACGAACATCCTTCATCCGGACGCACCGAATCCTCCACTGCCAAGTCGTTGAACATATCCACGACCTCATCACCTGCCATCTTCCTCCCAGGCAGCCACACGCAGTAGCTAGCCCCTCCATTCCTCCTCGAACAGCCGCATGCGGTAGCCCCTTCAAGCCGCACGCAGCAGCCTGAGCACCTGCGGCTATTGCAGCAGCAACAACAAAACAACTTCAAGCGCCAGCTGCGTGTGCACCACCTCAGCAGCAGCACCAGCACCTAGCAGCTGCGCCTTCACCGACAGCCTGGCCATCGCTGGTCCCCGCACTGCGGCCACCACCATCGCCGTCGCCACCTTGGTGGCCTACGCGTGCCGCCCAAGCCGCGCCGCCTCAACTTCCTCCATGGCCGGCTGCGGCGGCAGCACACCTTCGGGATGAGCCCGTCAAGCTCAACGACGTGCGCGGCCTCCTTCCGCTGCTGCAGCATGCACAGCTGCACATCACCCTCCCCCGCGACCTCCGCCTGGCGCGCCTCCTCTGCCGTGTCAGCTGAGGCTAGCACCGCCGCCACCTTGTTTCGGAATAGCCCCTCTGATCACTCTGCCTCCGCCCTGCCCTCTGATACCAGGTGGAACGGGAGAGGAGCTCACTGTACTGGAGCTCGATTGTTCTGGCGGCTCTCTTCTCTGTTGCCTGGAGCTCGACCTGAACTAGGTTAGCCACCACTCTGGTATGGGCCTGGGCCTCCTGGGCCAGCAGTACATGGGCCACTCATTCAACGCATATGTTTTCAGTTCTTATTTTTTTGGCTTAGGGCCTGTTCTAAACCTCTCCGAGCTTCCCAAACTCCACAAAATCAGCTTCTGAAGCTAGCTTCGAACTCCACCTGGCGATTGGCAAACCGTTCGGCACTCTCGTAGCTTCTCCCAGAGATTTGGCCCAGTTGGGGAGACTGTAGGCCTGTTCGGCGCTGGTATAGGCCTGTCAGAATCGGGGCTCCGGGGACCCAAGGAGGTTCGAACTCTGGGGTGCGCTGGTTCTCCCGCCCTACTCTACCTCGCAACCTCACGGCGACACTCCGGCGTGCGAGCTAAGGAAGAAGAACAGTTGACATGACAGTTTACCCAGGTTCGGGCCACCTTGCGGTGTAAAACCCTACTCCTGGTTGTCTGGATTGTTTGGGGGTGAGAGGGAGTACAAAGGTCGGTTCTGGCTAGCTTCCCATCGACCCCCCCCCCCCTATCTTATACTGGCCCGGGTCCTCTTCCCCCGAAAACACAAGGCGGGAAGGGTTGCCACAACGGCCAGTTTGAAGGGGGACAGGACTGCAGCTTATCCTGACAAAAGTAGTCTTCGCCTGCAAAAGCCTCCTGTCGTGATGCGCTGGTGGGCTCGGGGATGACCTCCGTCCTGGCGAGCCCCCAGCCTTGGTCTTCTTGCACCAAACGGGAAACCTTTGGAGATTGCTTTGGGAACCGGCGACCTGGCCTTGCTCCCTTAGCACAAAAGAGGAAAGCCTCCTCATCCGTGCCTGTTGGCATGGCTCCTGGAGCCGCTCGGCGTGGTGCGCGTCAGCCACGTGAGGATGCAGGACCGCGCGACCCCGTCGGGCCACCCTTGATTAGTCCGCCCCGCGAGGGCCTCGGGGGCAGCCTCGGGAGGCGACCTCGCGAGGCTCCTGACGATGCTTGCTGACGTGCGCCTCGTGAGGCGGGGCCCCTTGCGAGGGTCTTGCTCGTGAAGTCCAATGGTGGGCCGTGCTGGGTCCATGGCATGCGTCGCGTCTTGGGCCGCAGGCAGACGGGCCTGGGTACCCCCAGTCCCACGGGCCCAACAGTGCCCACTGGAAACAGCCCAACTCGGGAGCAGCTGCCATGGGAGGACCTTGAGGAAAAAGAAAGGGAGCTCGGGGTGGTCTTCTGGATAGGAACCGGCCGTGATGGTCCTGTATATGGCGGATCTGGCGGTGGGGCGGAGCGCCGGCCGGTGGAGGGGTGGATCCGGCCGTGGCGGCGGGGGCGGCGGCGGCTGGAAGGTTAGGTTGAGGGAGAGAGGAGATTGTTCCTGGCTGCTTGAGCTTAACGATTCGAACGCGGGGCGTGACCTATCGACTCGGGAAGCTGGCTCGTCGAAGCGATTTCTTTAGCGGGGTCAGTTTCATTGTAAATATGGGCAACTCCAGTTTCACATTTTTCTGAAGCTGGGCTTTCCGGGCTTCGTGATTTTACATGTGAGGGGGGCTGAGCTTCTCAAATCCAGCTTCTTCTCAAATAAACGTTCGGGACAGCTTCACACAAGAAGTGGAGGGGTGGATCCGGCCGTGGCGGAGCGCCGGCCGGTGGAGGGGTGGATCCGGCCGTGGCGGCGGGGGCGGCGGCGGCTGGAAGGTTAGGTTGAGGGAGAGAGGAGATTGTTCCTGGCTGCTTGAGCTTAACGATTCGAACGCGGGGCGTGACCTATCGACTCGGGAAGCTGGCTCGTCGAAGCGATTTCTTTAGCGGGGTCAGTTTCATTGTAAATATGGGCAACTCCAGTTTCACATTTTTCTGAAGCTGGGCTTTCCGGGCTTCGTGATTTTACATGTGAGGGGGGCTGAGCTTCTCAAATCCAGCTTCTTCTCAAATAAACGTTCGGGACAGCTTCACACAAGAAGTTTGAAGATTTAGAAGCTGGAGGAGATCAGAACAGGCCCTTATTGTCATCTTGCTGTCACATGGCTTCATCACATCACTTTAGAATTTGAGGTTTATTTGATGATGGACATGTCAACTTCCAATTACATCACTTCTTGTGGCTTTATGTAAATGTTATAACCCTTGTAGCAATGTAATGTAGGTTTGCTCACTGCTTCATCAAAGATACAAGGACTTCTCTCCTTGTCTTATACAAGGTCTACTGAAGGTCTTCTTGCCTGGTAAATCTGGAGATGATTTGGATACAGACAAAAACTCAAGAGCTATGAAGAAGAGAAGCACCCTGAAACTTCTGATTGAACTGTACTTTGTTGGAATTGTTGAAGATGCTAGTATCTTTGTAAACATTATAAAAGATCTTACATCACTGGAGCATTTGAAGGACCGGGAAGCAACTCAGACAAATCTGTCTCTTCTCTCTTCCTTTGTTCGTCAAGGGAGGTTATTTATAGGATTACGGTCTCATGGTCATGAATCTCATGATGAGGTAAGAGAGTGAAGTGCCAACATAATTTTATTAGGTATAAAATGGTCTCAGAAAAAATGACCATGACGTTTGACTTCAACTGTAATAAGCAGAGCTAGCTGCTCTTACTGAGTTCGGGGCACATCCTTTAGCCCCAAAGTTACATTTGTGTTTTGTTTTGAGTAAGCGCACATGATGTTTGCAGCCTTTAAAAATGATCAGTGAATGCTTAAATTGATGAGTATCCAACTACTGGCAAAGTGGGCTAGTACAGATTAGGCTTTTAAAAACCAGATGGCTGCCTTTAGTAAAAAATGGTTGGGAACTTCAGGTACTTTAATTAATTCATTGGTGCACAAGCCTAAACATTTGATGGACCTGCATGCATGAAATTATGAGTGTGATAAATTGGCCTGCTCTCACCATCCCATTCTGTTCTGTATACTGTTCTCAGGAGTCTACCAGTGCACAATTCCTGCACTTATATGCCACCTATTGTTCAGAAGACTGATATGTTTCAGTGTCCATACTGAGCTAACCTACCAATAAAATGTTGATTGATGCAGTTCTTTAAGGACCTAAATGTTACTGCTGATCAAAAGAAATTCTTCAAGAAAGCCTTGAACTCTTATTATGATGCTGTGTCTGAACTACTACAATCAGAAAATGCGGTAACTACACCCTTTTTGTTTACTGCTTTGTACTTTCCTATTTGTTATTCTTTGACTATCTTCTGATATCTTTATGCATATACGCGACCATACACTATATCCAGTCTCTTCGTCTGATGGAGGCAGAGAATGCAAAAGTTTTAAGTGCCAAAGGTGAATTAAGTGATGAGAACACAACTTCATATGAGAAACTCCGGAAGTCTTTTGATCAGTTACTACGTGGTGTATCCTCGTGAGTATCTATTCGAGAATGCTATTTTTAACCTCTCTTTGTTCACTCGTAGCAGCATAATTTGCAGTTTGTCTAGTTCTGTTATTCGTAGGTTGAACATTGTGGCATATGCCCTCTTTCTAAGGGATGTGTGGTTATAGAACACATCAGCACATGTCTGACCCTTGTAATTTACTAGCTGAATTTGTTGTTCCAGCAATACTATGCCACCACTGGGTTCTTACGTCTCATGCCCTATATCCTTGATAATGTAACAAAATAATATGGTTGTATTTACTGAGACGGGAGTCATCCATGCTTACTG
Source organism: Elymus sibiricus (assembly GCA_039707655.1). Classification (NCBI taxonomy): domain Eukaryota; kingdom Viridiplantae; phylum Streptophyta; class Magnoliopsida; order Poales; family Poaceae; genus Elymus; species Elymus sibiricus. The sequence goes on from CM077663.1 coordinate 210,084,437, forward strand.
CAACTAGGAACAAAATTAGCTGTGTTGATAGGGCTGGCTTCCCTTGCACCCGAGAAGTTAAGCGATATTTTCTTTTGATTCTGTAGTCTACTATCGGTTCTTTCTTTATGAAACTTTAAACAATATTTTCTTCCTAGTTCATATTTTCCTTCTAAGGAAAGACCTGAAAAACCGAAAACAAGTATTAAGCAAATGAGGATACATCTCGACTAATTTAAAGCTACTGCTATTTATGTTCAGCTTTGCAAAAGACCATAGATGTTCAGTTAGCTGTATCTTTAGATGTGTTAGAAATGAATAATTGTTAACGCTTTGCCTTCTAGTATATCAATTTTTTCATTCGAATATGTATTTAATATTTATGTATGATTAATGAGGATCTGCAACCTTTTCCTTTGCAGGTTAGCTGAAGCTATTGACTTGCAGCCTCCGGTGATGCCAGATGATGGGAATACAACAAGGGTTACTACGGGAACTGATGTCACCCCCTCTTCGGGAAAAGAACCATCCGTACTGGAACCTATTTGGGATGATGACGATACAAAGACGTTTTATGAATCTTTACCTGATCTAAGGTTCCTCTTCATTCTATCGCCAATTCTCTAGCTTGCCGTGGAACTACATCAACTATGTTATTTTACTAGATAATTCTTCTGAAACTACATAGTCTACTTTCTGAGCAGAGCATTTGTACCTGCTGTCTTATTGGGAGAGGCTGAACAGAAGTTGAATGAGCAACATGCTAAGGGCCGTGAACAATCTAGTGTAAGATTCTGATACCTTAAAAGCAGTTCATTCAGGCAGTTCACTTGGCACTGTCTGAGAAGATTTTATAATACCTTTCTTTCTTTTATAAACTGAATTATTTTTGAAGCAATGTAAGCTGGATTGTTTGATGCCAATATGTCATTCTTTGATTATATTGCTTGTTTGCAAATTGCAACATATCAGCAGTTAAGAACTGATCTTTTCCTTTTTGGATAACTGTCTGACATCTAGGGTACATCCTCTTCTCATTTCTTCTGGATAGCAAGTATGAATGACATATGTTTTTTTTTTTGAAGTGGTGTAAACATAATTTCTATTTCTTTCAGTTAGCATTTTCTTTTCTTTGGGTTCAGCAGTAAGTCATTGTATGCATCTTGGTTTTGAAGGAGTCGAGTGCGGAACAAGAGACTGAAGTACATGATAATGCTCAGACTTCTTCTGCCATTGAAGATCAACTTGAGGGAAAGGCAGATGATGGAGCGAAAGATAGTGAAGAAAAAGAAAAGGACAAGGGAAAAGAGGCAGAAAAATCTAAGGAGAAGGATTTGGACAGGAAAACTGAAAAAGATAAAGAGAAAGTAAGAGCCTTGGATGGTGGAAGTTTGGATAACCTGGTACAGAGGTTGCCAGGATGTGTGAGCCGTGATCTTATTGATCAATTGACGGTATTTACTCCTGCTGTATTGTCTGTCCTTTCCACAGAGGCTCATTATCATTCTCAAGCTAATTTGGTTTCTCCAGGTTGAGTTTTGCTACCTGAATTCTAAAGCAAGCCGGAAGAAACTTGTGCGGGCCATATTCAGTGTTCCAAGGACTTCTCTGGAGCTTTTACCTTACTATTCTCGAATGGTTGCCACATTGTCATCATGTATGAAAGATGTCCCTACTATGCTTCTCCCCATGCTTGAAGAGGAGTTCAACTTCTTAATAAATAAAAAGGTATGATCATAGTAACTCTTTAGTTTATTTGCTTTTTTCTTCTTCTCATCGCTAAGTTCTTGTTTCCTATCATACTGATTTGTCTTTCTATCCTTGACATATTTGCGATTTGTTGGTAAGTCTAGAATCTAAGCTAAGATACTAACATCAATATAAACAGTAACTCATGGATCAAACATCTCCAGGACCTCCCCCACATCCTTGAAATTAGGAGAATCTTCGAGTTTAAATCCAGGGGGACAGGATATCTACATAAAGTGATGTACTGTGACTAAATATTCTTCTCTATTCTGTTTTTTCAGGATCAGATCAATATTGAAACAAAAATAAAAAACATAAGATTTATTGGGGAATTGTGCAAATTCAAAATTGCACCCGCGGCTCTTGTTTTTAGTTGTTTGAAGGTATTGTCTTATACATGGAGTAGTATTATTTAGGCTTTTTGCACTTCCACCTGTTGCTTAGAGAAAGCTTATTGTTTAATGTTGCAGGCATGCCTAGATGATTTCAGTCATCATAATATTGATGTGGCCTGCAACCTTCTTGAGACTTGCGGACGTTTTCTATATCGTTCACCTGAAACTACAATCCGCATGGCTAACATGCTGGAGATACTGATGCGATTGAAAAATGTTAAGAATCTGGATCCGCGCCACAGTACACTTGTTGAAAATGCCTACTACCTTTGTAAACCGCCTGAAAGATCTGCGAGAGTTTCAAAAGTTCGTCCACCTTTGTATCAAGTAAGATTCCACTTCTTCTCTGATCATTTCTGTTTCTCTGATCCTTTAAACTCACTTATCTATGGAGTGCAATAATGAACAATGCTTTTCTTCTTCTTCTTCCTATGCAGTACATAAGGAAGTTGCTTTTCTCAGATCTCGACAAATCAAGTGTTGAGCATGTTCTTCGCCAGTTACGAAAGCTACCTTGGGTAGAGTGCCAGCAATACCTTGTAAAGTGCTTTCTAAAGGTTTATAAGGGAAAGTACAGCCAAGTTCACCTGATTGCTCTTCTCACTGCTGGGCTTAGCCGTTATCATGATGATTTTGCTGTTGCAGTGGTAGATGAGGTCAGTTTCTATAATTGATGCCTTAAATGATGTTTTTGATCCCAAAAGAAAAATCTGGCTGATGTAATTTACATTTATTGCACAAGGATATATGTGAAAAACTCATACATGTCAATGGCAGGCAAAGTTATCTATTGACCTATGAGAATGGCTCTATTTAGTTTATTTTGGAGAAGGTGCAATCAGCTAGCATCCAATTGAGTTAATTTATTTATCTAATTTGATTTAGGTTTTAGAAGAGATAAGGGTTGGGTTGGAATTGAATGACTATGCGATGCAACAAAGACGACTTGCACACATGCGATTTCTTGGAGAGCTGTACAGCTATAAGCATATTGACTCCTCAGTTGTATTCGAGACATTATACCTTATCATTATGTTTGGTCATGGGACTTATGAAGTAAGCACTTACTACATCCTTTAGTAAGATTGGAACTTTTGCTAACCTTAATTCATTTTCCGGTGCTATTCCTTATCACCATTGAAATGTGGTTCAGATGCTGGCATGTAAAGACTTGTGTGATTCTCGTAATAATTTTAGATGTTAATAGAAGTGTACTTAGATTTATTGGGTTTGGCTATAAGTCGGCATATCATCTGCAGTCACCCTTCATGCAATCGCTTTTGGTTCGGGCACCAAAATCATCCCAAAATGTCCCCCAAAGGTTTCTAAATGCACTTCTCAAATTAGTTTATCTATGTGTAAAATTTTAAGTTCAAATCCATTCTTTTTTAAGGGTACAAAAAATGAGAAAAACTATTCACAGCGAACTTGTCTTCCTTTCCTGGCTAAGAGCCTAAGACATTTATATTTGAAGTTGTATTTTAGTAGTGCTAGAATACTAAAAGGGGCATCAGTTTTTAGTAAATTTCATGTTGATTTAGTGCTCAAATCAAAGTGCAAAAGGTGATTGCATGTTATGTACGGCACAATCTAAAATTGTCAACTATAAAGAACTGTTAAATTATTTCTTATGCGGGATACCTATTTGTACCCTAGAAATTTGATGACATTAACCTTAATTTCCTCTTTTATTATAGTACTTATTGCAAGCGTATGTCTGAGAATGATCAATCACTGTTAATTTCTTTCTTGCACAGCAAGATGTGTTGGATCCACCAGAGGATTGCTTCAGGATCAGGTTGATCATAACACTTCTGCAGACTTGTGGCCACTATTTCACTAGAGGCTCGTCCAAAAGAAAGCTTGACAAGTTCTTGCTACATTTTCAAAGATACATTATTATGAAAGGCCCCTTACCACTTGACATAGAGTTTGACATTCAGGTTAGTTTCTTTCTCATGTATAACTTCACAACATGCATAAATAGTTCTGTTAGTTCCTTTCTCGTGTGAACAGTTTGCCAACATGCATAAATACTCTTGAGTTCACTCCAGTATAAATGCCAATGTTCAGGAAATCGTTAATTGGTACCTGCACTTGCGAGTAGGGGCGATAAATTGGTTAACTGGTCGGTTAAAATTAATCGGACGAGATTTTTAACAGCGATAATTGCTGAGCTATAAAGTAAAGAAATAACTATTCCCTCTAAGATGGATACTGTTAAATTTCTTTTTGCAAAAAAAAAGGATACAGTTAAATTTATGTTGTTGGTAGACAAGAATATTTTTCTTGTGAGTTTTGTTTTGCTTTGATACCCTCCCCCCTCCCCTCTTAAAAGTTCGAAAATGGTAAAATCTGATATCAGATTTTAGACATGGCAAATCGAACGGTTTTCACGGCAATTTATGTTGACGCTATACCTGGGCATACTTTGGGCCGGGCCAAAAAAAGCCCGGTGCTGAAAACCCAGGCCCGAGCCCGGCCCGGCCGAGCCCGAAAAAGTCCGACTGGGCCCGACCGCCCGGCCCGACTGTGGCTTAAAATTTGTTTTCCTTAAGCCAGAGACTGGGCCAGGTATAGTTGACGCGAGTATGGCAAGCACATCACATCAATTCCCTGGCAAAAAATTGAACTGAGACGGATTTGCCATGCTCGCCAACTAAACATGCCATCCTCGACGAACATAATCTGCCATGAAAAACGTTTGCCATGTGTAAAAATCTGAGGTTCTCTGGATATTTGGGTCCTAAAAGTTTGCATGAATCTTGAAGTTACTTCAAAAGGCTATCGCCATATTAGCCTGCAGATCAAATGTATTGAATAGATTGATTTGGATAGAAAAGACTATATTATCCTTTTTGATTGAAGCGATACCGTAAACTTTTCTAGGGGGGGGTTCCTATCTTGTAGGTTCTACATTTCGATAATGAGAACGAAAGATTCGATCCTTTCAGCCAAAAAACTTTACTGTAGCAATCGTAGCATTCACATTTATAATAGTTAACCAAGGAATGTTTTTGACGTGCATCTGAAGATCAGTGGACCTGTTGACCTGTTGATAGTTGAATATATTTTGATGGGCATCTGAAGATCCATGCACTTACCAATAGGAGAATATTCAGGACTTGCAATTTTTACAATCACAATGTTGCATGCTTATAAATATCATCGTGCTTCTGAAGATCAGTGGACTTGTTGATAGTCGAATATAGCTTACAACTTTATACCTAATAGATGATGCAGCCCTTTTGTTTCTGAGAATCAGGAACCATGTGGTCTCGCTCCTACGTGACTTTACTTTTTCTGATGGTGGAGCTAATCCAAAAAGAACAAGGAATAGGAGGAACTAAATTAGTAACACCCATATTACTGAAACCTTATTTTACCAACCCTGCTTAATTTTTCATTGAAAAACAGCGGCAATACGGATTTTACTGAGCTGAAACCTGACTGTCTCAACCCAGGCTAGCACATAACCAATACTTAACAAGTCTCTATCAACCATCTATCCCACTCCCATAACTAGCTGATGACAGATAGCTCAAATGTTTAAGTAGGGAAAAATGCCTCCCAAGTCCCATGAGGTGGATTACGGATTAAAATATCTCATAGAACAAAACACAGCAGCACTGAGCTAGCGACAGCACGGGGCCCACTGCTTGGCGACAGCCAGCTTTCATTCTAAAAGCCAGCTCCACCTTGTTGAAAATTATGAGAGTGCACACAGATATCAAACGGCGTCCACAATCGACGTGTGATGTTCTTTACAAACATTAGCATATTGCATGCTATATTTGATATTCCTTTTGCAACCAGGCATCAAAGACCTGAACCATTCAAAACATTCGTACCAGGGCACTAGGACGTTTTTTTGCCCTTAGAGAATGTCCAAGAACTCTAATTTTTTTTTTGGCTTCTGGATGCTATTAATCTTTTAAAAATAGAATGAGTAAAAGAAAATAAACAAAGATAAATGTATGGTGTCGAGCCTTGACTTTTGTAGCAGCAGCAAGGCACATGTCCCAAAGTAAACGTTATGCAAATGAAACAGTGCAATATCTTAGATGAACCTATTATTTTTGTTATAAGGCAGTAAGTGCTGTTTTATTGCTGTTGTTTTTGTATTGGTAGTTAAAAGACAAGTCAACATGATAGTTTTAATGTACTCCCTCCGTCCCTAAATAAGTGACTCAACTTTGTACTAACTTTGTACTAAAGTTAGTATAAAGTTGAGTCACTTAATTTGGGACAGAGGGAGTAGAATCAAATATATTCCATAGCTCTATGTGCACATTCCTTCAGTGAGCTCATCCATATGTTCTTTCAGGATTTGTTTGCTGAGCTACGACCAAACATGACCAGATATTCATCAATAGATGAACTTAACTCTGCATTAGCTGAACTCGAAGAACACGAGCGTGCGGCCTCAGTAGAGAAACCTGAGAGTGAAAGGCACTCGGACAATGAATCTCGGAAAAGGCAGCCACATGATGATGGCAGGGGTTCAGCAAATGGAGCTGAAAGAAATGGTAAGGATCATGGAGAAGGCGCAGATAGTGAGAGCTATTCAGATAGTGGCAGCATTGGTGGTCATGAAGATGAAGATCTTCTGTCTGAGAAATCAAATGATGCATCGGAGAACGAAGGTGGTGATGAGGACGATGGGATGCCTGTTGGTTCTGATGAAGATGAGGGTGTTGAGGTTAGACAAAAGGTCGTGCAGGTTGATCCCAAGGAGCAAGAAGACTTTGACCGAGAGCTGAAAGCCCTTCTACAGGAGAGTTTGGAGTCACGTAAATCGGAGGTGCGTTCCAGGTCCAGTTTGAACATGAAGGTACCAATGAACGTCCTTGAAGGTTCAAAGGATGCAAGGGCTGTGGAGTCGGAGAGTGGAGAAGAAACTGTGGATGAAGAGGGTGGTAATGCTGGTGGTGGCAGCAAGGTGCGTGTTAAGGTGCTAATGAAGAAAGGGCACAAGCAACAGACGAAGCAGATGTTCGTCCCTGGCGACTGCTCTCTTGTACAGAGCACAAAGCAGCAAGAAGCTGCTGAGCTTGAGGAGAAGCAGAACATTAAGCGGAGGATCCTTGAATACAACGAGAGGGAGGAAGAAGAAATGAATGGCGGATCGTCACAAATGGGGAACTGGGGTCAAGGAGGGAGCAATACCGGCAGCAGTATTAGATCAGGTGGGCGGGGCAATTGGGATGGCTGGATCAGGGGAGGCGCTCGGCGTCACCATGCTGCTGGTGGTTTCTACCAAGGATATGGCAGGAGAAGATGAATGCTATAGTTGTCCCTGAGGTTTTTGACAGGGCAACGGTGTCAAAGCCTTGAACAGGACGTAAACAGGATGATAGAAAGGCTTTTCACCTCTGAATACAAGTGTTGGGTCGATTATAGAGCCGGCCCCACTTGACAATAAAATGACAATACCGCCGACGAAAGAGAAGAACATCTGAAAGGGCCTTCGTCTGCCGAAGTTCTTCAGTTGGGCTGGTTTGTTAATGTGTACATAAACATTTTCTTTTATCCTGGAGGGACACCTTGATTCAGCTGTAAACTTAGAGCGTGCATATCTACCTGAATGTATATGTGGTGTTGCTATTTGCAAATCTTTCATGTGCCAGAATTGTTGCTTGAATGCCATGCCAGTGTGTTTGTATAAACCATAGATGAGAATAAACACTGAGCATGCTCATGTTCTGCCTTGATGTGCAACATTGCTGACATCCTTCTGAAACGTGGTACACAAGTCAAATTTTTGTTGTATTATTACACCAAATTCTGAAATTCTGTAAAATTTGTCAGACTTGCAGCGTGCTCAGTCGCTCGCAGATTCGCAGCGCGAAACCTCGAAAGTTCCCTGCAGCCGTGTAGCTGCAATATACCATGTGGTCGAATCCAAGTCAGAAACTGGGAGCGATCAAATCAGCAAACTAGTTCCTCCTGATCCATCCAATCGACCGATCACTTCCGGTTGGTGCATTCGTGGCTGTTTGCGTGCGCGTATATGCATCTGTGCAACCATGTCTGCCACGATCTACTGCTACTTTACGGCGCGGAATGAGTACGACGGAGAAACTGGATGGCTACCCCCTCTACCCTGAAGGCACATCCACATGCGTTTCTCTAGTTAGAGAGATCCACAGGTGGGGCGGCCATTGTTGCTGCTGCACCACAGCTGCTGGCTAGGCCTGTGATAATGCGGTCCTGACCTGTACCTACGTAGCGTAGCAACAGCCAGACAGAGAGTCGGGTGAGAAACAAACTACCCTGGCCGTCCATAGTCGCGGCTAGCTACCCATGATTTTCTCTTGAGATAAATACACTGACAGTCACTGAAGTTGAGGTCAAAGCACAATACAGTCACTGAACTTTGAAATACGCTTGTTACGGTCACTGAATACGCGATTATACGGTCACTGATCCACCGTAGACCTTCGTATTCTTCTGAGTTGACTGGTCAACCATTCCAGTGCTCCGCGCCTCCGCCCCCGGCCACCTCCCAGTGCTCCGCCCCGAGCCACCTCCCACTACGCTGCCCCCAGATCCGTCCTCATTGGGCGCCGCCGTGCCCATTCTCTTATCCGGCTGCTGGGAAGGACGGGCGAGGCCTCCCGCGGCTGCCACGGCTGACCGAGGCCGGGGACGAGGGTGCCGTCTGGAGCTGCTGGACGACGCGTGGTGAGGTAGCAGGAGGTGGCAACCGGGGGCGCGTGGAAGGGCTTCGGCGGGGTCCTGCAGGCGGCTGAGGTGCAGACGATGGGCGGCAGCACAGTGGGGCTCGACGGCTCGGTGTTGAGGGTGCACCGGGCTGGTGCAGGGAGGCGGGAGGTCGGCGGCCGAGTCGAGCTCGGGCAGGAACGGATCTCGCCGCCCCGTCGCCTCGCGAGCACGTCGTTGGCGCGCCGCGCAGAGGTTGAACTCTCCTCCTCCCATTCCTCTTCCATTTGTCCCCATCTCTCTCTGCCCCTTGCGCTGCTGCTTCTACCGATGCGGATGTGAGCAGGCGGCTAGGCGGGGTGCTGCCGTTCCCTGCGTGCGTTTTGGTCGGAGCCGAGCTCCCGGCCATGGCCATGGGAGCTGCTCCCCTCGCTCCCGTGCATCACGTTTTGGTCGGAGCCGAGCTCCCTGCCATGGCCGCCGTGGCCATGGGAGCTCCTCCCCTCGCTCTTGTACATGCGCGGGCATCCACAGGCACACATGCGCGTTCACCCCTGCCATCCACGCACATGCAGCCCACTGCTGGGATGCACATGCATCCCCTCGCTCCTGTACAGGCCATGTCCTCAACCTCCTCTCCTCCTATGGATCTATGTGATTAGCATGCATCTATGTGAGCTACTGGGCCATGGCGGACCGCGCGCGGGCAGCTCCGTGATCGTACGGGAGCTCTCGTGGAGGGGGAGGAGCAGATGGTGGCGGAGGAACCTGTCGACGGCAGCCGGCCGGAAGGGCGCGATGCCCGGCTCCTGCGCGAGGTGGTGGCGGGATCGCTTCTCGCGTTGCCATGTACTGTGCTTGACCAGTCAATTCGTGTTTTTTTTGCGGGAAGTCAATTCGTGTTTACTTGCAAAGGTTGACCGGTCAACTCAACCGAATACGGAGCTCTACGGTGAGTCAGTGACCGTATAATCATCTATTTGCGTATTCAGTGACCGTAACAAGCATATTTTAAAGTTCAGTGACTATATTGTGCTTTGACTTCAACTTTAGTGACTGTGAGTGTATTTATCTCTTTTCTCTTTAGGGCCGGGATGCCAGAGCTACATGTGACTTTGTGAGAGGGAAAGAAACGGTTTCCGGATGGCATCGATGCGGCCGGAATCTTCGAGCGTCGTGTCGCCCCGCTGTTAGGCTCTGTGAAGAAGAAGAATCTGGTGTGGGTGGACGACGAACCTTTGACTCCCTCACCGCAACTACTCAGGCCAACTCCAACGCTACATCTGCATTTGGTTAACCGTTTGATTTATGTTGGCTCGTCGCAAACAGTTCATTTAGATCAACTATTTTTCACGTATCGCACACGTACCTTTTTTCTGAATCGTATTTGATGGAGCCGCCATCGCACACAGTTTGCATTATTGGCGACGGATCTAGAACTATACCATTTGCGATTCATGCATCGCACACAGTTTGGTCAAAGGGTTTCAGATTGATGTGTCGTCTTTGGACCTTCCTGCAGTAGTGGCGGTATTCATAGATTTTTGGCTAAATCTTAGCATGAGTAGGTTGTGGAATGATTGCTAGATAGGAGTGTAGTTGGACCTTGCCGAAATTTTGAATTCTTTTGTCACCGGTACTATCGGATCCGTGTCGCGGATGTATCCCCGCAGGATGGGTGGTACTACCGCTGGTGCCTGGACGGTACTACCGCTGGTGCCTGGACGGTACTACCGCTTGCGCGGTACACCGCTCGTGCACCATGGTACTATCGATTATCCTTGGGCGGTACTATCGCTGTTGGGCACGGTACTGCTGCTTGTGACACATAATTCAACTTTTCTGCACTATCTAATCTATTCTCAAATTGTGTCTCTCTTGGCTTATGCAATGCTTTTTCACTTTCTTTTCCATCATTATGTTTTGTGGGTTCCAGGTGGTAGCTCCGCACACCAAGCTCGTCGCAAGAATCTAGAACGTATAGGTGGTTCCAAGTGCTTCCGCGCCTCTGATGATGCTGCTACCAGTTCCAGTGCCCTCCCAAGCAGAATGTGAAGAAGACTGTCGGCAAGCAGAAAGGCAAGGAGAATACTACACCACCTGATGAGATGACTGCTAAGGAGTTTGTTGCCTTTCGTCAGCGCAACCCATATTGCAGTCCTCAGGACGATGCTCTTGTTGGTTGTCCCTTCTGGACCAAGGAGCAATCTCTGATCTATGGGGACATTTTGAAGGCAAAGAAGAATCTGTTTGTGGATGTCAAGTCCATCGATATTCATCACATGGAGTCAGATAGATCGTAGTTTGGAGAGGCTCTTTCTATGTGTCAGCAGTGGGGTCTTATTCCTATCATAGCATACAACAAGGACTTTGACTGTGAGATCGTGGCCCAATTCTATGCCACTATTCACTTCCACTCAGATGAGGTAAGGACTATGTCTTGGATGACTGGTGGGAGGAGGCTGAAGGTGGAGTGGAAAGCATTCATGAACAGTCTGGGCTATGCTGATGAGGGGCTGGACAACCCTCTTGGTCTCCGGCCTCACAAGGATGATCCTCCGCAACACAAGTCCAAGTTGATCCGCTACTCCAAGACCGTAAAGACTGCTAAGGGGGTTGTTCGCACTGAGCTTATTCCTTTCCTGGATATCATGCATCGCATCTTTCGCAACACTCTCTTCCCTCGCATTGGGAATCTTTGGATATTTCTCATATTATGTAGTGTGAGCTCCGTTCTGTGATACTTGACCAGAAGGTGCCCAACTATGGCCCTTATCAGTTTAAGCTCGGTTGCTGAGTTTCCTGATGAGCCCCTTGATACTGAGCACTGTTGGAAATATGCCCTAGAGGCAATAATAAATTGGTTATTATTATATTTCCTTGTTCATGATAATCGTTTATTATCCATGCTATAATTGTATTGATTGGAAACTCAAATACATGTGTGGGTACATAGACAACACTGTGTCCCTAGTAAGCCTCTAGTTGACTAGCTCGTTGATCAAAGATGGTTAAGGTTTCCTAGCCATTGACATGAGATGTCATTTGATGACGGGATCACATCATTAGGAGAATGATGTGATGGACAAGACCCAAACTAAGAACGTAGCACTTGATCGTGTCAGTTTATTGCTATTGTTTTCTGCATGTCAAGTATCTGTTCCTTTGACCATGAGATCATGCAACTCACTGACACCGGAGGAATACCTTGTGTGTATCAAACGTCGCAACGTAACTGGGTGACTATAAAGGTGCTCTACAGGTATCTCCGAGGGTGTCTGTTGGGTTGGCATGGATCAAGACTGGGATTTGTTACTCCGTGTGACGGAGAGGTATCTCAGGGCCCACTCGGTAATACAACATCACATTGAGCCTTGCAAGCAAAGTGACTAAAGAGTTAGCCACAGGATCTTGTATTACGGAACGAGTAAAGAGACTTGCCGGTAACGAGATTGAACTAGGTATAGTGATACCGACGATCGAATCTCGGGCAAGTAACATACCGAAGAACAAAGGGAACAGCATACGGGATTAACTGAATCCTTGACATAGAGGTTCGACCGATAAAGATCTTCGTAGAATATGTAGGAGCCAATATGGGCATCCAGGTCCCGCTATTGGTTATTGATCGTAGAGGTGTCTCGGTCATGTCTACATAGTTCTCGAACCCGCAGGGTCTACACACTTAACGTTTGGTGACGATTAGTATAATTGAGTTATTATGTTGGTGACCGAAAGTTGTTCGGAAGTCTCGGATAAAATCCCGGACATGACGAGGATCTCCGGAAGAGTCCGGAGGTAAAGATTGATATATGTGATAATAGTGTTTCGATCTCCGGAAGAGTTCCAGAGTTCACCGGAAGGGGTTCCGGATGTTTGCCGAAGTGTTCGGGTACAGCAACACTTTATATGGGCCAAGGGATAAAAGCCCACAAGGTATTGGAAAGTGCAAAAAAGTAGTTTTGCTGCCGCGTAAGCGGTACTACCGCTTGTGTGAAGCGGTACTACCGCCCAAGCGGTACTACCGCTTGTGTGAAGCGGTACTACCGCCCGAGCGGTACTACCGCTTGTGTGAAGCGGTACTACCGCTTGTGTGCGGCTGTGCACGGTTCGGCAGGGATCCGAGTTGGACTCTTTCCCTGCGGGCCAAACCGACCTTGTGCGGGCAAAACCGACCTGGAGGAGGCTTTTACTCCAAGTTTAGACCCCAAGGCTCAACATATAAATAGAGGGGCAGGGCTAGCACACGGGACACATCAAGATTTCCCCAAGCCGTGTGCGGCAACCCTAACCCTCTAGTTCCTCCGTCATAATCTCCGTAGCGCTTGGCGAAGCCCTGCAGAGATTGTTCCTCACCACCATCACCACGCCGTCGTGCTGCTGGAACTCAACCACTACTTCATCATCGCTCGCTGGATCGAGGAGGTGAAGGCGTCATCAAGCCGTACGTGTGTTGAACGCGGAGGTGCCGTCCGTTCGGCGCTAGTTCGTGATCGGATCGAGGGACGACTTGCGATTTGGATCGCGGAGACGTTCGACTACATCAACCGCGTTTCTTAAACGCTTCCGCTTAGCGATCTACAAGGGTATGTAGATTCACTCTCCCTCTCGTAGATGCTCATCACCATGGATAGATCTTGTGTGTGCGTAGGAAAATTTTTGTTTCCCATGCAACGTTCCCCATCAGTGGCATCATGAGCCAGGTCTATGCGTAGATGAGATCTCGAGTAGAACACAAACGAGTTGTGGGCGTGGGTGTATACATATTGCTTGCCGTTACTAGTTGATATTTGATTCGGCGGTACTGTGAGATGAAGCGGCCCGGACCGACATTACGCGTACACTTACGCGAGACAGGTTCCTTCAACTAACATGTAACTTCGTTGCATAAAGATGGCTAGCGGGTGTCTGTCTCTCTCACTTTAGTTGAATCGATTTCAATGAAGAGGGTTCTTTTAGAAGATCAAAAAGCAATCACTACACCACGTTGTGGTTTTGCGTAGGTAAGAACGGTTCTTGCAAACCCATAGCAGCCACGTAAAATTTGCAACAACAATTAGAGGACGTCTAACTTGTTTTTGCAGGGTATGTTGTGATGTGATATGGCCAAATACATGATGAGATATATGTGATGTATGAGATGATCATGTGTTGTATAAGAATATCACGACTTGCATGTCGATGAATACGGCAACTGGCAGGAGCCATAGAGTTGTCTTTAATTATTGTATGACCTGCGTGTCAATCATTAAGCGCTATGTAATGCTTTACTTTATCGCTAAACGTTAGCAATAGTCGTGGAAGCAACAGCCGGCGCGACAACCTTATGGCGACACGTTGATGGAGATCAAGATGATGGAGATCATGGTGTCATGCCGGTGACGATGGAGATCATGCCGGTGCTTTGGAGATGGAGATCAAAAGCACAAGTTCATGGCCATATCATGTCACTTATGATTTGCATGTGATGTTAATCTTTTTATGCATCTTATTTTGCTTAGGACGACGGTAGCATTATAAGGTGATCCCTCACTTAAATTTCAAGATAAATTGTGTTCTCCCCAAGTGTGCACCGTTGCGAAAGTTCGTCGTTTCGAGACACGCCGTGATGATCGGGTGTGATAGACTCTACGTTCGCATACAACGGGTGCAAGCCATGTTGCACGTGCGGAACACTCGGGTTAAACTTGACGAGCCTAGCATGTACAGACATGGCCTCAGAACACAAGAGACCGAAAGGTCGAACATGAGTCATATAGTAGATATGATCAACATGAAGATGTTCACCATTGAAACCACCTCAACTCACGTGATGATCGGACTTGAGTTGGTGGATTTGGATCATGTTACACTCGAATGATCGGAGGGATGTCAATTTGAGTGGGAGTTTTTTAAATATGATTAACTAAACTCATTATCTAAGAACAATAGTCTAAGTTGTCTTTGCTATATTTATGTTGTAGATCATGGCTCGCGCAGTAGCACCCCTGAATTTTAATGCGTTCCTAGAGAAAGCTAAGTTGAAAGATGATGGAAGTAACTTTGTGGACTGGGCCCGTAATCTAAGGATTATCCTTACGGCTTCCCAGAAGGCTTATGTCCTTGATGCACCGCTTGGTGATCCACCCGCTCCAGTTGAGTCTCTAGACGTTGTGAACGCCTGGCAGGCTCGTTCTGATGATTACTCAATAGTTCAATGTGCAATGTTTAGAACCGGGACTTCAAAGACGTTTTGAACGTCATGGAGCATACGAGATGTTCCAGGAGTTGAAGTTTATCTTTCAGAAGAATGCCCGGATCGAGAGATATGAGATCTCCGATAAATTCTATGCTTGCAAGATGGAGGAGAACGGGTCTATCAGTGATCACGTGCTCAGAATGTCTGGGTACTCTACCCGTCTGGCTGAATTAGGGATGCCCCTTCCGCCAGAGGCTATCACTGACAGAGTTCTTCAATCATTGCCACCTAGCTACAAGAGCTTCGTGTTGAACTATAACATGCACGGGATGAACAAGTCAGTTGCCGAGCTGTTTGCGATGATGAAAGCCGCTGAGTCTGAAATTCAGAAGGAGCATCAAGTGTTGATGGTCAATAAAACCACTAGTTTCAAGAAAAATGGCAAGGGTAAGAAGGGTAACTCCAAGCAGAGTGGCAAAGCAGTTGCTCCTCTCGTGAAGAAACCCAAGGCTGGACCCAAACCAGAAACTGTGTGTTTTCATTGCAAGGGAACTGGACACTGGAAGCGGAATTGCCCCAAGTATTTGGCTGACAAGAAGGCGGCCAACAACAAACAAGGTATATATGATATACATGTTATTGATGTGTACCTTACCAACTCTCGTTGTAGTGCCTGGGTATTTGATACCGGTGCGGTTGCTCATATTTGCAACTCAAAACAGGAACTGCGGAATAAACGGAGGCTGGCAAAGGACGAAGTGACGATGCGCGTGGGAAATGGTTCCAAGGTTGATGTGATCGCCGTCGGCACGCTCGCTCTTCGATTACCGTCGGGATTAGTGATGAACCTAAATAAGTGTTATTTGGTGCCTGCGTTAAGCATGAACATTATATCTGGATCTTGTTTATTGCGAGACGGTTACTCATTTAAATCAGAGAATAATGGTTGTTCTATTTATATGAGTAATATCTTTTATGGTCATGCACCCAATGTGAGGGGTTTATTCTTATTGAATCTCGATAGTAATGATACACATGTTCATAACATTGATGCCAAAAGATGTAGAATTGATAATGATAATACCACTTTCTTGTGGCACTGCCGTTTAGGTCATATTGGCGTAAAACGCATGAGGAAGCTCCATGCTGATGGACTTTTGGAGTCACTTGATTTTGAATCACTTGACACATGTGAGCCATGCCTCATGGGCAAGATGACTAAAACGCCGTTCTCTGGAACAATGGAACGGGCAAGTGACTTATTGGAAATCATACATACTGATGTGTGTGGTCCGATGAGTATTGAGGCGCGCGGTGGTTATCGTTACTTTCTCACCTTCACTGATGACTTAAGTAGATATGGGTATATTTACTTAATGAAACATAAGTCTGAAACATTTGAAAAGTTCAAACAATTTCAAAGTGAAGTTGAGAATCATCGTAACAAGAAGATTAAATTCCTACGATCTGATCGAGGAGGAGAATATCTGAGTTATGAGTTTGGCAGTCACTTAAGACAATGTGGAATTGTTTCACAACTGACACCGCCTGGAACACCACAGCGTAATGGTGTGTCCGAACGTCGTAATCGAACTTTATTGGATATGGTGCGATCTATGATGTCTCTTGCCGATTTGCCACTATCATTTTGGGGTTATGCATTAGAGACAGCTGCATTCACTTTAAATAGGGCACCATCGAAATCCGTTGAGACGACGCCATATGAACTTTGGTTTGGCAAGAAGCCAAAGCTGTCGTTTCTTAAAGTTTGGGGATGTGATGCTTATGTCAAAAAGCTTCAGCCTGAAAAGCTGGAACCCAAAGCGGAGAAATGCGTCTTCATAGGATACCCAAAAGAGACAGTTGGGTATACCTTCTACCTCAGATCCGAAGGCAAAGTGTTTGTCGCTAAAAACGGAACATTTCTTGAGAAAGAGTTTCTCTCGAAAGAATTGAGTGGGAGGAAGATAGAACTTGATGAGGTTGTTGAACCTTTACTTCAACCTGAGAGTAGCGCAGCGCAGAAAGTTGTTTCTGTGGAGCCTACATTAGCTGAAGAGGAAGTTAATGATGATGATCATGAAACTTTGGATCAAGTTGCTATCGAACCTCGTAGGTCGACAAGGACGCGTACTGCTCCCGAGTGGTACGGCAACCCTGTCTTAGAGGTCATGTTGTTAGACAACGATGAACCTACGAGCTATGGAGAAGCGATGATGGGCCCGGATTCCGAGAAATGGTTAGAGGCCATGAAATCCGAGATGGGATCCATGTATGAAAACAAAGTATGGACTTTGGAAGTATTACCTGAAGGGCGTAAGGCCATTCAGAACAAATGGATCTTTAAGAGGAAGACGGACGCGGACGGTAATGTTACCGTCTATAAAGCTCGACTTGTGGCAAAGGGTTTTTCACAAGTTCAAGGAGTTGACTACGATGAGACCTTCTCACCCGTAGCGATGCTTAAGTCCGTCAGAATCATGTTAGCAATAGCTGCCTTTTTCGATTATGAAATTTGGCAGATGGATGTCAAAACAGCATTCCTTAACGGTTACCTTAAGGAAGAGTTGTATGTGATGCAACCAGAAGGTTTTGTTGATCCAGAGAATGCTGGCAAAGTTTGCAAACTCCAGCGATCCATTTATGGACTGGTGCAAGCATCTCGGAGTTGGAATCTTCGTTTTGATGAGGTGATCAAAGCGTTCGAGTTTATACAAGTTTACGGAGAAGCTTGTATTTACAAGAAAGTGAGTGGGAGCTCTATAGCGTTTCTAATATTATATGTGGATGACATATTGCTGATTGGAAACAATATAGAAATGTTGGAAAGCGTGAAGGAATATTTGAACAAGAGTTTTTCAATGAAGGACCTAGGAGAAGCTGCTTTCATATTAGGCATCAAGATCTATAGAGATAGATCAAGACGCTTGATAGGACTTTCACAAAGCACATACCTTGATAAGATTTTGAAGAAGTTCAAAATGGATCAGTCCAAGAAGGGGTTCTTGCCTGTTTTGCAAGGTGTGAAGTTGAGTAAGACTCAATGCCCAGTGACTGCAGAAGACAGAGAAAAGATGAGTGTCATCCCCTATGCTTCGGCCATAGGCTCTATCATGTATGCAATGCTGTGCACAAGACCCGATGTCAGCCTTGCCATAAGTATGGTCGGAAGGTTTCAAAGTGATCCAGGAATGGAACACTGGACGGCGGTCAAGAATATCCTGAAGTACCTGAAAAGGACTAAGGATATGTTTCTCGTTTATGGAGGTGATCAAGAGCTCGTCGTAAAGGGTTACGTCGATGCAAGCTTTGACACTGATCCGGATGACTCTAAGTTTCAAACCGGATACGTGTTTATTCTTAATGGGGGTGCGGTTAGCTGGTGCAGTTCCAAGCAAAGCGTGGTAGCTGATTCTACATGCGAAGCAAAGTACATCGCAGCCTCGGTGGCGGCGAAGGAAGGTGTCTGGATGAAGGAGTTCATGACAGATCTTGGAATAGTGCCTAGTGCACTTAACCCAATGACTCTGTTTTGTGATAATACTGGTGCCATTGCTCTAGCCAAGGAACCAAGATTTCACAAGAGGACCAGACACATAAAGCGACGCTTCAATTCCATCCGTGATTACATCAAGGAGGACGACATAAATATTTGCAAAGTACACACGGATCTAAATGTTGCAGATCCGATGACTAAACCTCTTCCAAGGGCTAAACATGAACAACGCCAGAACTGCATGGGTGTTCGATTCATTACAATGTAAATCACATAGTGATGTGAACTAGGTTATTGACTCTAGTGCAAGTGGGAGACTGTTGGAAATATGCCCTAGAGGCAATAATAAATTGGTTATTATTATATTTCCTTGTTCATGATAATCGTTTATTATCCATGCTATAATTGTATTGATTGGAAACTCAAATACATGTGTGGGTACATAGACAACACTGTGTCCCTAGTAAGCCTCTAGTTGACTAGCTCGTTGATCAAAGATGGTTAAGGTTTCCTAGCCATTGACATGAGATGTCATTTGATGACGGGATCACATCATTAGGAGAATGATGTGATGGACAAGACCCAAACTAAGAACGTAGCACTTGATCGTGTCAGTTTATTGCTATTGTTTTCTGCATGTCAAGTATCTGTTCCTTTGACCATGAGATCATGCAACTCACTGACACCGGAGGAATACCTTGTGTGTATCAAACGTCGCAACGTAACTGGGTGACTATAAAGGTGCTCTACAGGTATCTCCGAGGGTGTCTGTTGGGTTGGCATGGATCAAGACTGGGATTTGTTACTCCGTGTGACGGAGAGGTATCTCAGGGCCCACTCGGTAATACAACATCACATTGAGCCTTGCAAGCAAAGTGACTAAAGAGTTAGCCACAGGATCTTGTATTACGGAACGAGTAAAGAGACTTGCCGGTAACGAGATTGAACTAGGTATAGTGATACCGACGATCGAATCTCGGGCAAGTAACATACCGAAGAACAAAGGGAACAGCATACGGGATTAACTGAATCCTTGACATAGAGGTTCGACCGATAAAGATCTTCGTAGAATATGTAGGAGCCAATATGGGCATCCAGGTCCCGCTATTGGTTATTGATCGTAGAGGTGTCTCGGTCATGTCTACATAGTTCTCGAACCCGCAGGGTCTACACACTTAACGTTTGGTGACGATTAGTATAATTGAGTTATTATGTTGGTGACCGAAAGTTGTTCGGAAGTCTCGGATAAAATCCCGGACATGACGAGGATCTCCGGAAGAGTCCGGAGGTAAAGATTGATATATGTGATAATAGTGTTTCGATCTCCGGAAGAGTTCCAGAGTTCACCGGAAGGGGTTCCGGATGTTTGCCGAAGTGTTCGGGTACAGCAACACTTTATATGGGCCAAGGGATAAAAGCCCACAAGGTATTGGAAAGTGCAAAAAAGTAGTTTTGCTGCCGCGTAAGCGGTACTACCGCTTGTGTGAAGCGGTACTACCGCCCAAGCGGTACTACCGCTTGTGTGAAGCGGTACTACCGCTTGTGTGCGGCTGTGCACGGTTCGGCAGGGATCCGAGTTGGACTCTTTCCCTGCGGGCCAAACCGACCTTGTGCGGGCAAAACCGACCTGGAGGAGGCTTTTACTCCAAGTTTAGACCCCAAGGCTCAACATATAAATAGAGGGGCAGGGCTAGCACACGGGACACATCAAGATTTCCCCAAGCCGTGTGCGGCAACCCTAACCCTCTAGTTCCTCCGTCATAATCTCCGTAGCGCTTGGCGAAGCCCTGCAGAGATTGTTCCTCACCACCATCACCACGCCGTCGTGCTGCTGGAACTCAACCACTACTTCATCATCGCTCGCTGGATCGAGGAGGTGAAGGCGTCATCAAGCCGTACGTGTGTTGAACGCGGAGGTGCCGTCCGTTCGGCGCTAGTTCGTGATCGGATCGAGGGACGACTTGCGATTTGGATCGCGGAGACGTTCGACTACATCAACCGCGTTTCTTAAACGCTTCCGCTTAGCGATCTACAAGGGTATGTAGATTCACTCTCCCTCTCGTAGATGCTCATCACCATGGATAGATCTTGTGTGTGCGTAGGAAAATTTTTGTTTCCCATGCAACGTTCCCCATCAAGCATATGGTGTGTCATGGTGTGCTCAAGTTGCGCCAGAAGGAGAACTGGGGAACTGCTCATGTTGAACCTAAGATGGAGATTGCTCCCACTGATTCTGATGATGAGCCTGAGCCAGACTATGATTTTGTTCCACACACTGAGGCTGAGCCATCTTGGGCATCTAAGCTCAAGTCGAAGATGAAGAGGCTCTTCTGTATTCAGGCGCAGGGTCAGTACAAGGCGCACATTGCAGAGAAGAAGGCTCGCAGTTGCGACAAGGTTATGATGAGGCATCTTGGCCTAGAGGTTCCCAGCGGGTTTGATGACAAGATCACGGACAAGGAGGAGTGGACCAGGCAGCACTGTTAGTGGACAGACTCAGAGGATGATCAGACTGCTGCTGCAGATGAGGAGTCCGACGATCACTCAGAGTGGTGATGATGATCTCGAGCGTGCTACCACCTAGGGCCTTTCTAGTGCTCTTTGCCCGTTTGGTGTCTCGGTGCCAAATGGGGAGAGAGCTTAGGGATTTGCCGAGTCACGAGTGTGTCTTATTTTCCTTTGATTTCGTCTCTCGTGAACTCTTTTATCGTTTGCTTTGGTTTGTGATTGTGAGACCTTGAGTACTTTTCATATGGTGTGAGACATATGCTACCTTATAACTACTTATCCATTTATGTCTATATATTGTTAGTATGTGAGATTATGTCTATCTTGTGCCCCTTCATTATGCTCACATGCTATCTCTTGCATCCATGCTTATCTTTCATATTATATTGTTGCAAGTGATGCTGTGTCTATAAAATATAGAGAGAGCGTTGATCCTAATGTGTGCACTTTGCATTCCAAAAGCATACTCAAATAAGGCACACATCTAGGGGGAGCCCGTCTATATTTTGTAGATTTTGGATTTGCTTAAATCTTTGTTTTATCTTATGTGCAAATCATGTGTTGTTATCAATCCACCAGAAAGGGAGAGATTGTTAGGGCATATTTCTCCCTTAGTGGTTTTGGTGATTGATGACAATGCGCTTTGCGGACTAACCGTGTGCATTTAGCTTTCAGAGATTATCAGATGGCACGAGACGGTTTATTTCCCCTCGGTGTTTAAAAGAGAAGACGATTATTTTCCGACAATTTTCTTTTGGTGGTTTTGAGTCGTAGGAAATCCGTACTATCAAGAGGGGTCCGCATTTGAAAAGGTTAGGGTGGAATCAACACGTACACATTTTCCTTGCATCCCTTTCCTTCCCGGCACTTGGAGCTTTATCCTTCCTTGCTTGGGCTTTCTAGAAGCAGTTAAGCGGTAGTACCGCTCGAGCGGTACTGCCGCAGTACAATGCATCTGGCCCTCTGCTTATATTTTGCTCTCTGTGTAGTACATCGGAAGTGGAGCGGTAGTACCGCTCGAGCGGCTCTGCAGCTCGATCTACAACCCACTTCCATTGTCCTCACTGAACGAGTGAAACTTAAGAGGAAGTACTGCTCATCTTGAGCGTAGTACCGCACAAGCGGTACTACCGGCATCTACATTCTGCTGGACTACCGCTTATATTTTGCTCTCTGGATAGCCGAGTCCTTCGAGCGGAAGTAGAGCGGCAATAGCGGGCGGTAGTACCGCTTCGCGCGGAGGTACCGCGCTACTCCACTCTACTACCACGGGTTCACCCGCTCTCGCAACACTTAGCGGTGATACCGCTCCGGCGGCACTACCGCCTCCTTGAGCTCCTCAGTAGCACTGAGTGGGGGAACCTTCCGTGCCAGCGGAAGTACCGCTCCCCTGAGCGGTACTACCGCTTATGCACGGGCACAAGATGCATAATGTTTGGATTCATCCCCTCACTATATAAGTGAGTCTTCTTCCCCACGTGGGCTTACCTCTTATCCTTCCAAAAGCTCCATTGTTGTTTTAAGCTCCATTTTCATCTGATCTCTCTCCTTAGCCAACAACTCTTGCTGATTTTCTAGGGTTTGCTTGAGAGGGCCTTGATGTACACTTCCACCAAGAGAAATTTAATCCCCCCCACTAACCCCTTGCGAATCTTGTTACTCTTGGGTGTTTGAGCATCCTAGACGGAAGAGATCACCTCGAAGCCACATTCCATTGTGGTGAACCTTCGTGATGGTGTTGGGAGCCACCAATTAAGTTGTGGAGATTGCCCCAACCTTGTTTGTAAAGGTTCGATCGCCGCCTTCAAAGACATCACTAGTGGAATCACGACATCTTGCATTGTGCAAGGGCGTGAGGAAAATACGGTGGCCCTAGTGGCTTCTTGAGAGCATTGTGCCTCTACACCGCTCCAACGGAGACGTACCTCCCCTTAAAAAGATGGAACTTCGGTAACACATCCACGTCTCCACCGTCTCTATTTGTGGTTACTTCTTACCTTTACTTTGTGCAAGCTTTATTGTGTGGCCATCCCGTGCTTGCTATTATTGTTGTTATTCTGCTTATCATATAGGTTGTCCACCTAGTTACATATCTAGACAACCAATTTTATTGTTGAGCCTAAATTATTAAAAGAAGCTAAAAATTGTTAGTCGCCTTATCAACCCCCCCCTCCTCTAGTTGACCATATCGATCCTTTCAACAGCTATGGGCAATGATCATCGTCAAGACAAATAATGATGCAGTATGACCATAATCATTTACAGATACTTCCTCCGTTCCTAAATATGTCTTTTTAAAGATTTCACTACGGACTACATACGGAGCAAAATGAATGAATCCACACTCGAAAGTATGTATGTATACATCCGTATGTAGTCCGTAGTAGAATCTCTAGAAAGACTTATATTAAGAAAAAAAAAATCTTTCAAATAGTTCGCTTCTCAAATATCTCATTTGACTACTCTTTATTTTTGGACGCGTCATCTAGTTTTGACAAATCCTGAGTTGTTGATTGCCCACAAAAAGTTTTCAATAGTGTCACTTCACCAACGGGTTCATGGACAGTCTGCTCCCGTTTCCAAGGCAGGACTTCGTAGGTTTGTTACCTTGACGGGATAGGCAAAAAGAAACTCTGCGTCATTTAGATGTACGCATAAAAAATTCGAAATGCATGTTCAAGTTAGTTATCAGGTGGAGGTCACTAAACAGAAAAAAAAAAGGAAGAAGACCGGAATTCTGTCATTTGAACTGACGAGAGACTGGACAAAGATTTAGTAACCTACCGACTAAATAAGCCTTCGGATTTTGTCAATGGGATGGGACGGACACGGTTAATCCTATTTGGGAGAGAATCTGGAAACTTTCCTGTCCATCAAAGATGAATTTTTTTATTTGGCGTACGCTCCATGGCACTATTCCGTGTCGGGTTAAGCTAGCTAATAGACACGTGAAAGTATCGCCCGTATGTCCTACCTGCTCTTCTGGGCCAGAAGACACAAAACACCTGTTGTTCCTATGTAACAAAGCTAAGCAAGTTTGGAAAAGTCTAGGGATGAAGGATATTATTGACAAAGCGTGTGAAATAAATTATGCGGGTGAGGCAGTTCTGGAATACTTACTATCACTATCGGATCAGGAACTACGTATTATGGGCAATCCGAACGTACGTGACATGATTGCTATTTCAGCTTGGTACTTGTGGTGGGAAAGACGAAAACTGGTACATAACGAGACTACTCAGGACGTACAACAAATCTCGATGGGGATACGTGCTATTACCACAAATTTCATAAATGCCTCCAACCTATACCTGGGCATCTCCGGCCCGGCCCGGACCCAAAATCCAGGGCGGGCTTGCCCGTGGGCCGGGCTTGGGCCTGAGTTTTGAGCCCACCAGCAGGGCCGGGCCGGGCTTGGGCTTGGCAAATTGGGATTTTAAGGAAGAGGCCCGACCCACGGCCCTAGGCCCGACGGGCTTTTCAACAAATGGGCCGGGCTTGGGCTTCAAAGTAGGTCCGATGGCCGGGCCTGGGCCTCAGTTTTCCGCCATGGGCTTTCTTAGGCCCGGCCCAAGCCCGGCCCGGCCCGGCCCGGCCCATGGCCAGATATACTCCAACCCAAGGGCTACCGCGAAAAAAGGAGGATGGACTTTTCCTCCAAAAGGGTTTGTTAAACTTAACGTTGATGCTTCTTTTGACCACGACTTGCTCAGGGGTACAATGGGGGCGGTACTTAGAGACGACAAAGGAAGGTTTATTGCAGGGGGAATGGTAAGATTGAATGATGTTCGGATGTGGTGATGGCGGAAGCTCTGGCTCTAAAATCCGTTATATCTTTGGCGCAAAGAGCGGGTTGCAACCGTATAATCATTAATTCGGACAATATGGAGGTGATCCAAACTATGAAGGACGGAGGACGTTCATCGGGGACAGCTACGGCAATTTTTGACGACTGTTTTCTTTTAGTTTGTGATTTTCCTTTGTCTAGATTTGAGCATTGTAATAGGGAAGCAAATAATGCCGCTCATGTACTTGCTAATTTGGCTAGATTTTCTTTTATCTCTAATTGGTTTGAGGAGCCACACAACGAAATTGTACCAATTCTTATAAACGATGTATCTATTATTTTCAATGAATAAAGCTCGGTTTTGTTTCCAAAAAAAAAACTTTCGTATTTTGTGGTCAAATGAATTGACGTGGAGCAGGTTAAGGGTTTTCAAATCAATGTTCTTATCAAGTGATAAACATTTCATTTTCCATTTCAAACCATGAAGAATAATCTTCTAAAAGTTCAGTGCAAAAACCTTTGATTCGAAAGACACAATGATCACATAACATGGATCTGGAAATGTGTCCTTGCTATAAAGTCATAAGGGAATCTTTCCGTTCATCATTGCTGAACTGCCCGAATAGACTGGATGCCAGCAAATGTCCATCAGTCTTGAGCAAAACCACCGACCAGAATACCATCCCAATTACGGCATGACAAGAGACTGCTACCTAGGCCTCTGCATGAACAACAGTGAAGGGTCTTCTTCCATGGGGGGAGGCATCCAAGAAAAGTCTACAAGAATACTGTTTGAGGCTATCTTAATGCTTGACAACCATGTTCAATCCACAACCACTTTGGTTGCTTGCCACCAGTATCCATCACAATCTGCCACACAGCATTAAGACATGCTGGTGGAATACAGCAAATTTCAGAACCTTGTTAAGGCAACAGTAACTTAACAAACTCTTGAAAGTTTAACAGTAACTTAACAAACTCTTGGAAATTTTATCCTCGGGAACATCTTGCATCTTGTATGATTTTAAACATATGAACAGAAAAAATCCATTACCTAAAACTTGAGACAATTTGCTTCTCAAGATATATTGACTTTATAATGCTACCTATAGATCACAGAGGCTCATAGTAAATTGAGAAGAACATCATTGTTCTTCTTGCTGTATAGAAAACAAAATTCCAACTATATATTGAACTGTTAAAGAAGAATGAAACATTGTCCGATGCTATAATCTCTCAATCATGGAGGTCATTTCTGGAACTCTGCAATCTACTTCCTCGGTGTAAGTGAAACAAATCTGAAAGAATATACTGTCTTACAGTTTCTATAGCCCCTGTACATATATGTCATCTGAAAGGTTCTACAGGTGCTGTTTCCTCAAGAAGTGCTGCAGCTTGGAAACATTCAGCAGCCTCAGCTGCTGACCTGCCACCTTCCTCTTTGTACAGTAGGCCAAGATTAAACCATGCCATGTGGTTTGTTCTATCAAGTTGCAGTGCATCAGTCAGGAAGCACCGCACAGAAGGCAATGGCCTGTCCCCAAGTTGTCGTAGAATAGTAGCAGTCGATATCAAACTTGGAACATGTTTACCATCAAAGTCTAATGCTCGAAAATAAGCCCCCAAAGCTTCTTTTGGAAGATCTTTCGCTTCACATAGTTTTCCTGGAAATAAAATTGCAGTAAGTAATACGAAGGAAGTATTCTTAGTGCAAAAAACTGAAGAACTTTTTGCAAATACTTCCTCAAGAAAAGAAAAGCATTCTAAATTACAATGACCCCATCTATACATGGTAAGATTGAAAAATGAAAACTGTGCCTAGACAATGAAACATACGTATATTTCCAAAGGTGAAACAATCAAACTAAAAAAATATCGACATTTTGTAATAATAAATGAATGAGTAAACCCCAACTGGAGCTTTGATAATCAATTAAGTAGGCATGTTGATGTTTTCTTGCTTCCAGCTCCTAAAATATTTTTCACAGAAGAAAAAGATTTCCACAGTATATTTGTATAAAAATGAACAAGATTAACCTGTAGCATGCCAAGCCAAGGCAGAATAACAACTAGTAGCTCTTATCTTTGATACACAAACTTCTGCATCCCTCCACTGTGACATGCCTAGGTACAACAGAGCTAGATCATACCAGGTCTCTGTTTCCAGGCTTTTATCATCATCGACACCCTGTAAAAGTCATGTAAAAATGTCAGACATAGTGACCTTCTAATTGCTACTCTGCTATGGACATAAGCCGCATAATAACCACAAATATAAAAGGATGAAGAGGTCACTTAGGTGGACCTTACCAAGCTCCTGACCCAGCAACTAGTCCTATGCATGTATGCAGCAGTCAACATAAAAGTAACACTTGGAAATGAAAGACATTGCTGGCAGCAATCACCCTATGGCTTAAGTTGGTTAGCCTGTCGCTCATGTTGGTTAAACACTACCTATTCAATCGTTTCCTGTTTTCAGAAAAGAGAACGGAATAACTATTACACCAGCACAACTATGCCCTCAGCTGAATCTTGAAATCATAACTAATGTATATGAAATGTTCATGTCTTATTGTCTTCAGATCACTACACAATGCACCGTACTCCACTTGGCAGACAAGGCTACCACATATTTGATGAATTGATGTAATTGCAACATGGAAACTTTAATTTTGTGTACTAATCTTAATGCTATGAGCAAGAAAATTTGATTCCTCGATTAGATTTGGAAACAGGAGAGCACCTTTGCCAGTGAGATCCCAGCTCCAAAACTTTTTGTTCTAAGTTGGATTAAAGCAAGAAGTTGGGTATATGTCCCAACCGCATCCCTCAATTGCCCCTGTGCAGCCTGAATTCTGGCTTTGGTTCGCAACAAATCTCCTTGATTCCATTTCCCAGTCTGATCAAGAGCAGCATCAACAACGGTTTCAGCATCAGCAAACAGTTTTTGTGCACTCAGTATTCGAGCTAAAAGAAGCCAGCTCCTCAACTCTGATCCAGCCTCTAACTTCACCAGTTTTTTTGCATAAAAAACTGCTGCATCCAACTTCCTCTGCTCAGCATTTTCAAGGCTCAGATTGTACATTATCCTACAATCTTGCCCATGCATGTTTTTTTGGGCACTGCCAAGTACTTCGAGTGCTTCACACTGCCAAGAAGTTCGCTCGGTATCAGATATAGCATATCTAGCTTGATTAGAAAGGGAAACACCAAGCAAAAAATCTGCAACACCCGCCAATTGTTTGCATCCTCCCTGTATATTAGTTATAGCCCTCCGTGCATAGGCAGCGCCTTCAGCATGAGCACCCTTCTCAACGCAAACTTTTGAAGCTAGGAGAAGTTCTTTGAGATTGTCAGAATCCTGCCCAAACTTCAGTATCCTTTTGAGTAGATTCAGGGCAGTAGAATCATCCTTTTCTGCTAGGTAACACAATGCAACATTGTATGACCATTCTCTTTTGTCTAGCAGACCAGGTAACAGTTCTTCAAATTGTACAGCCAGTGGTTTTAGCTGCCCTGACATGGACAGCGCAAAAGTAAGGTGATGCATCACAGTGGGATCCCGCTCAACCCTCCTCAGATTAAACTTCCTCAATAGAATCATTAAAAGGAGTGTAGCCTCTTCCATATTGTTGCGTGGTACAAATGAACCATCCAACTGAGAATGGAGATTTGGAGGGCGGGCTTCACAGCCACTGTACAGAAGAAAAACAGCAAATTCCTTTTGTATTTTAGCTATGGTCTCTCCATCAAGATTCCAGTTATTGAGAAGAGACCTCCTATATTCAGAAATGGCTTCAAGCGAGAACCCCGCTAATTTCCATAACTCAGGGAGAAATTCTACGGCCTTGCATATTATTTCGTTCAATTTACAACCTTTTCCAAAGCCTGCTGGTAAGCCTTCAGGTACTGCTGCTTCCACAATATCCAATATCATTCTGCACTCTTGTGCAGCATCTACAATATCAAATTGAATTGAAGTTATGCTTACGGTAACCACATGCATGACTGCGGCAGTGCTAAATAAGAATCTTTTTTAACACCAAAGAACTAAAATGCCAAGCAATTATGCGCACATGTGTGAGTGTGCATGCCTATTCATGTGTGTGAGACAGAGAAATGGGGTACCTTTGAACTTTCCGAGATCATGAAGTGCTCTTGCTTTGAGATATATAGCCTCCATAAGTAGGCTCACAGCATGCAAAGGCATTGGTGGAGCATCCCATTGTGAACGAGTCTTTCGACGATGTGCTTTTCTAGCAATTGAGATTTTCATCTTAGGAACTAATGAAGATATGTCTATCCCGTCAAACACACGAAGTGCTGCTTCTACATGTCCTCGTTGGTACTCTAGCCTTCCTAGCAATGCCCTTGCTTCCTGTAAAATGTAAATGCCAAAATATACATTTATGATCATGTATTGAATGTGGGAGATAGTCAAGAATGCAATCAGTAAATCCACAGACGGTAAAGTTAAGATATTGTAAAAAAAAGAAACATACTTCGTAGTAAAATAATCATCAATATTTTTCTGAAAGGACAAAAATAGTTTACTCCTACAAAGCTTCTCAACTAAATTGTTTGGGTAGTATATATTGCAGATAGAATAGTAAAAGTTTTAAACTAGAAATCAGTTTTTGTTCGGCAAATCGCATGCTAGAAAAGGATAAAGCAGATGGTTTCCTAAAACAGCTAGGAGCTAGTGAGCCAATTCTGGTAGGAGATAAAATATGAATATTTCCATTCGATTAACTTCACGAAAACAGGTAGCTCTGCCCATGTTAAAAAGTTACAACTAAATTCATAAGGAATCATGAATGTTAAATAGGAACCACAGTTAACTTAACTACGAAGCAAACTAGCTGTTAATAAAATTACTTCACAGGGAATTTATGTACAACTAAATTCGTAAGGATGCATAAAAGGAAAATAGCAGCCGCGATTAGCTAAACTATGAAGCAAACTACTCCCTCCGTCCCATAATATAAGAGCGTTTTTGACACCACACGCTCTTATATTATGGGACGGAGGGAGTAGATGTTAATAAAATTACTTCAGAGGGAACCACAAGATAGATGGGAAGCATGTTCAAAGACTTTACATTCCGCAAGCAATGCAGTTACTCAAGGCATACTCTTATCAAAACAACAGCATTAGTTCCACAAAAGGAAACACTAACCTCATAATTAAGGCAGACGCCCTCCCGGAGTGACAACTCAGCTTCCTCAATGTTGCCATTATCCAAGTATTGCTCGACCTCTCCATTCCTGGAAGAGTACCCACTGGCTGAGAAATCTTTGGTAAATGTAGAGTCTGATGACCGGATGGTGTCGTCTGCCCCTTTCAGCTGCTCTCCAGAGCAAAGGCACTCCATTGCCATCCGCCGGACAAAATTCCTTAATTTTCCCCTCCCTTCCCTACCCTCCATCCTGCTGTATCATATGTTGCCCCATCTCTCCACACAATTACCTAGCATTGAATAGCATGTCCACAATTACTAAACATTGTGCCAAAAGATACAACCAAAATAACCACATTGTAATACAGCCTTGTCATGCTACCATAACAACCAATTTAGCAATCGAAGCACGTCTCAGCGATACTCCATGTACTCGGTGGTTTACACGAAACTGAAGTGGGGAACAAGAAGTTTTTCAAAAGAGGAAAAAAAGAATCAACTAACCCATGAAGAACGAGACAAGATTCGGCCGCCGCCGACAGCAGATCGAGATATCTGAGCAAACTCCAGCCCTGAGTTCGCAAGAACTATCCCTAAATACGGATCCCACGGACCGAAAATCCCTCCTTTATTCCAAGAACTCCACGAGAGCCCCCCCCCCCCCCCCCCCCGCCCCCAAGGAAAGAATACGGCCACCGACAGAGCCCTATCTACCGCCTACCAATACCTAGCGAATTCCCCAACTGAATGCAAGATTCGGAGCTTGCAACCTCCTCTCGACAGGTCTTAAAAACCCGGCGGTGAGATAGCGAAAGAGTGAATCAAGATACATCGCACAGAATAAAGCAAAAAAGGTGTAAAAAGACCAATCGACCGGGGCCAAGCACCGAATACTTAAGTTTTAATTTAAAAAAGAGAACTGGCTCACCTTTCCTCCTACCCAAACCCAAAGGAAACCTAGCTCGCCGCCGACCTCGTCAAAGAACTCGACCAGCCGCCGAAACGGCCAGTGTCGCGCTCGGCGACTTGGGCGAGCCGGGGGTCCGAACGGATCACCGGAGCGCCGAGGAAGCGGCGGTCTTGCGCCGGCGGATCGATGAACGAGCCGAGCTCCGACTTAGAAAATGGACGAATACAGGAAACGGGAGGGGGACGGGAATCTACCCTTGTTTGAACACTGAGACGTGGGTGGGGTAGTTGGGAAGAATGGTCATGGTCGTACTGACTCTCTGACTTGTGTTTTTTTTCCCGATGATCTTGGTTTTTTTTAGGCTCCCCGATGATTTTGGGTGTGACTCGTGCTCAGACCTGGCCAAATGGGCCGGGCTGCGGCCCCACATTAAATGTGTCTGACACGGCTCGGCCTATGGTTGCCCGTTTATTCCGTTTCCGAGAGCAACTAGCACTCCCTCGGAACTTCGGAAGCCTCTCAGGGTGTGTTTTGGTAGCATTTCCAATGGTTGTTCTCCTCGGATACATGTTAAGTATAGACACGTTGAGTACATGCATTTGATGTTGTTCGGTAGCGATATATGTGATGAGACATGTTAAGCCGAGACTCTGTTTGACACCTTGCATGTGTTTAGACATGTCGGTCAATACTTTAGCAACCAGTATTTTTAAATAAGCGAACACTTTTTTGAAACATGGAAAAAATAACATTTTTTAAATTCTAAAGTTTTTTTGAAAATTTAAACAAAATTTGAAAGTTTGATCTTTTTAAAATTTAAACAAATTTTGGAAATCTGAACATTTTATGAAAAATCAAAAAAAATTAAAAATCCAAATTTTTTTGGAAATTAAAAAAATGAAATTCTGTACGTTTTTTGAAAATTTTAATAATTTTGAAAATCTAGACATTTTTTAAAAAATTTATCAAATTTTAAAAATTGGGATGGTTGCTGGGGTTCTCTATTCATGCATGCTAAGAGGGTATTTAGGCTAAGCTCGTGCATGCTGAGGAGGCCCCGTGTAGACTACCAAACACCCAAAAGTGGGTCGAGAAGGGAACTGTTGAGCTCATGCACCCTTCATGCACTCTACCAAACACACCCTTAACGATCACTCCCACGCGCCGCCACTTGGCGTTTTCTCAGTCGCCGCCACGTGTCGCGCTCTGAGTGTTCCCTTCGAATTTTGTTTGTTTTATTTTTTCGCACGCGTTTTTGACTTTTTAGATTGGTTTTTTTTGGGTTTTTTGGTGTTCCGGTTTTTCACCGGTCTTTCTTAGCTTTTGGACGGATTTTTTTTAAAAAAAAATTGCGCGAAAAAACGCGTCTTCTGTTTTTAGTTTCACGAGAGGCACGGTTTTGCTTTCGCGAGAGGCACGTCATGCCTCTCGGAAAGGAAAAAAACGTGTTTTATGTTTTTTTGCGAGAGGCATGATTTTGCTTTCGCGAGAGGCACGGCCGTGCCTCTCGGAAAGGGAAAAACGTGTTTTCTGGGTTTTTTCGCTAGAGGCACGGTTTTGTTTTCGCGAGAGGCATGGCCGTGCCTCTCAGAAATGAAAAAAACACGTTTTTTTCGCGAGAGGCACGGTTTTCCTTCCGCGAGAGGCATGATTTTGCGTTCGCGAGAGGCACGGCCGTGCCTCTCAAAAAGGGAAAAACCGCGTTTCTATTTTTTTTATCGCGAGGCACGGTTTTTTCATCTGGTTTTTCCTAAAAAAAACCGTCAAAACCTATCAACATGAGATCTAGTTTTGAAGATCTCGACGCGAGGAACCCAATGATGAAAACGGTTCGAGATTTGGATGCACGGTTTAAGAGATAAAACGTTTTGAAAATACGGATCTACGAAACAAGGC
Source organism: Elymus sibiricus (assembly GCA_039707655.1). Taxonomy (NCBI): domain Eukaryota; kingdom Viridiplantae; phylum Streptophyta; class Magnoliopsida; order Poales; family Poaceae; genus Elymus; species Elymus sibiricus. The sequence goes on from CM077663.1 coordinate 210,117,180, forward strand.
AAAACTCTTAGGCTGCGACAAGTGGCGCACTGTGCCACTTGTCGCAACCTGGGAAGGTGGGGATGATCTTTGAAAGGTGTACTCGTCAATTAGTCATCTCATCTGTTCCCGGGCACACACCGCCTGCTCCGCGCTAGGCCAACCCCCATATTCACCTTTTTTTGTTTTTAAGCTGCAAAAACCGTGCGTAAGGCGGGATTCAAACCTGCGACGTGGGGTTCAATGTAAGACGTGATAACCAACCGAGACACCTCACTTAACCAAATGAGCCGGGCCGCGGCCCACCACTAAATGTGTCTCGCACGGCTCGGCCTATGGCTGCCAGTTTATGACGGGGCCTGGGTGCCCGTTTATCTAGTTCCCGCAAACAGGCACACACACACTGAAATGATCGATATGGTTGACTAGAGGGGGGTGAATAGGCAACTACCAGTTTTTAACTTATCTTTAGCAAATTAGGTTTAGCAACAAATAGGTTGTCTAGATATGCAACTAGGTGAGCAACCTATACGATGCTAACAACAATAACAACACAAGCAAGCAAATGATACAATATAAGTAAAGCTTGCTCAAGGTAAAGGTAAGAAGTAACCACAAGTGGAACCGATGGAGACGAGGATGTGTTACCGGAGTTCCTTCCCTTTGAGAGGAAGTACGTCTCCGTTAGAGCGGTGTGGAGGCACAATGCTCCCCAAGATGCCACTAAGGCCACCGTATTCTCCTCACACCCTCACACAATGCGAGATGCCGTGATTCCACTAGTGGTGCTCTTGAAGGCGGCGACCGGACCTTTACAAACAAGGTTGGGGCAATCTCCACAACTTAATTGGAGGCTCCCAACACCACCACGAAGCTTCACCACAATGGAATATGGCTTCGAGGTGACCTCTTGCGTCTAGGGTGCTCAAACACCCAAGAGTAACAAGATCCACAAGTGATTAGTGGGGGGAATCAAATTTCTCTTGGTGGAAGTGTAGATCAAGGCCTTCTCCTCCAAACCCTAGAGCATAAAAAAGAATCGATGGCTAGGGAAAGAGATCAGGCAAGAGTGAGCTTTGGAGCAACAATGGAGCTTTTGAGGAAAAGAGGTAAGTCTTCTTGGAGAAGAAGACTCACTTATATAGTGGAGGAAAATCTGACCGTTTTCTGCCCACAAGTCGTGCATAAGCGGTAGTACCGCTCGAGGGAGCGGTACTTCCGCTTGCACGGAAGTACTGGGCTTCACACGCAGTTGACAATAGTCAGGGAGGCGGTAGTTCCGCCGAAGTGGTACTACCGCTCCCGCCAGCGGTACTTTCGCTTAGCACTGTAGGAAGCCCAGACTTAGCAGTAGAAGAGGAGGGCAGTACGGCAGTACCGCTCAGAGCGGTACTTCCGCTAGTTACTATCGCTCAAAAACTGCTCGAGTGCCGAAGACATCACAGAGCATAAAATAAGCGAAAGTGGGGCCAGAAGTGGAGGGCGGCAGTACCGCTCGAGCGGTACTACCGCTCCGCTCCTAGCGATACTTCCGCTAATCAAGGACAAAGGCACCCGAAGGCACCAGAAAGAAAATATAAGCGGTAGTGACCCCGGTACCGCAGGGCGGCAGTACCGCTGGGGCGGTACTACCACTCTTTAGAGCGGTACTTCCGCTTATATACAACTGAGGGACCTTTGGGGCAGGAAGCAACTCCATTGTGCCGGGAAACGGAAGGGGGTGCAAATGTGTACGTGATAAGTTCCTCCCAACCTTTCCAAAAGCGGATCCCCTCTTGATAGTATGGATTTTCCTACGACTCAAGTCCACCAACACTAAATCGATAGAAAAACGCCGCCTTCTCTTTTAACAACCGAGGGGATGGAAAATCGTCTCGTGCCACCTAATAATCTCTGAAAGCTTAATGCACACGATTAATCCGCAAGGGCATTGTCATCAACCACCAAAACTACAATCTCTCCCTTTTTGGTGGGTTGATGACAACACGGGATTTGCCAATTTAAGATAAGCAGTAAGACTTAGGCAAAAACAACATCTACAAAATATAGACAGGCTCCCCCTAGATGTGTGCTCTATTTGAATATGCTTTTGGAATGCAAAGCACACGCTAGGATCAACACTCCCCCTATATTTTATAGACACAGCCATATACTTGCACAGCCAGAATGTGAGTTATAAGAAAGTAAGCAAGCATAGGAAACATAATCTCACATAGTAATTAATGTAGACATAACAGGGTAGGAGAGATAGCATATGTCTTACACCATACTTTAGTACTCACAAGTCCAAACAACATAAACCAAAGCAAGCAAATAGACGAGTTCACGAGAGAGAAAATGCACAGATAAAATAAAAACACTCGTGACTCAACCAATCCAGCAAATCCATAACACTCTCTCCCCCTTTGGCATCGAGACACCAAAAAGGGGCACAGAGGACTAAAGCGGGTCAAAGTGATAGTAAGCTCATGGTAGCGATCAATCCTCATGCTCATCATCATCCTCCTCCTCTGACTCAGCCCATGGACAGTTCTTCATGACCCACACTTCCTCATCAGTGATCCTGTCCTTAGAGTCGTTGTGAACATCCAGACCAATCTTCCTCATGATCATCTTATCACGGCTGCGAGCCTTCTTGGCCTCCACATGAGCCTTGTATTGTCCCTTGATCTAGAAGCAGAGAATATTCTTCATCTTTGTTTTGATCTTGGCAGCCCAAGACGGAACTGTCTCAGATGGTGGAGCATAAGTGTCATCAGTGTAATCAGGCTCCGGCTCATCATCAGAGTCGGTGGGTGCAATCTCAGGGACAGAAGGCGCAACGCCCCAATCCTCCTTCACACGAAGCTTAAGAATACCGTGATTCACCATGTGTTTAGTCACGAGAGGCTCACCAGGGAACGACGCAGACCAAGTATCCTCAACAAGCTTAAAGAGATAAGGGCCATAGATAGGCACCTTCTTGTCAAGAACCGATGAATGAAGCTCCCTCCACATGATGTGGGAAACATCCAGAGTCGAGTCTTTGCCTCTCTCCTTCGTGCACATCAACAGCAGATTCACAAGATAAGAGTGCACCTGATCCTTGTTCCCAACGTGAGGAAACAGAGTTTTGTGAAAGATACGGTGCATAATATCGAGAAATGGAATGAGCTTAGTGTGTGTACCCTTGGCAGTCTGCACTACCCTGGAATAGCGAATTAGCTTGGACTTGTGAATTGCTGCAACTTCAGTGTGAGGCCTGAGACCAGTTGGCACATCTAGTCCTGAGTCTACATAGCCCAAAGAGTTCATAAAGGTCTTCTAGTTGGAACACAAAACTTTGCCACCTGTCATCCATGTCAAGTTCCTTGCCTCATCATTGTGAAAGTGAACGGTGGCATAGAACTGAGCCACAATCTCGCAGTCAAAATCCTTGTTGAAACCTATAATGGGAAACAGACCCCACTGCTGGCAAAGAGCACGAGCTTCAGCGAAGTACTCAGAGTGAGGATTGTTGCTCATGTACCCTGTGTCAATGGATTTGGCATCAGGCACAAAGAGGTTCGTCTTGATCTTCAGGACCCCAACATATATGAGGGATTGAGCCTTGTTCTAGAAGGGACGAGCAACAAGCGACTCGTCCTGAGGACGGAGGTAAGGGTTGCGCTGACGAAACTCCACAAACTCCTTGGCAGTCATATCCTGAGGATCTTTAGCAGCCTTCTTCTTGCTAGCGGTCCTCTTCACATGTTGCTATTGAGGTTGAGCACTAGAACCAGCTGCGACATCTTCAGACGTGCGGAACCTCTTGGAACCACCAGACCGGCCAGGATTCATGCGACGAGCAGCAGGAGTGGAGCTACCATCACCTGGAACTTACAAAGAAGGAACGAAAAGAGAAAACCAAATGTAAACACATTGCATAAGCCAAAGAAAAAAAATAGCAGAAAGGATAGGAGATGAAACGCCGAAAGTTGGGAGTTTTGTGGCACAAGCGGTAGTACCGTGGTACAGGAGCAGTACTTCCGTCAGAGCGGTAGTACCGGTCACGTACCAGCGGTAGTACCGCTCAGATGGCGAAAAAACTTCCACGGCATGGGAACGGCAGTACCGGTGACGTAGAACCCAACAATTCCGGTAACCATCGACTATATTCCTATCTAAACGACATTTCACGTCCTACTCATGCCTAAATTTAGTGAAATATCAAGGAAACCTCATGCATTGCCCTAGATACAATATTCAAAACGTAAAGCCAGAGAGAAGACGAACGAGGGCAATACCGGTGTCCATGGCATGAGGAAGAGAAGGGGATAAATCCCACCGGACGGAAATGCGAAAGACGACACGGAATGGGAGATCCGGAGCCGGCCTCCGGGGGAGTTTTGGTCTCCTGAGAGAGAGAGAACTCGAAGGGGGAAGAGTGAATGGGCATGGGGGGGTTAGAACTCCCCCTACCCACCACTTGAACCGTCTAGGAGTCCCCGAAGCGGTAATACCGCGGGCTGGAGCGGTAGTACCGGTCAGCCCGAGCGGTAGTACCGCTTCCAACCAGAAACAACCCCAAAGCAAAGAAGAACAGAAAAGCAGGACTTATGCGGGTTTATGAGTTTGAGAAAATGATGAAACTCGAGGGGGGGGGGGCAGTCAAACACATCAAACAAGAGGGGACACTCCAAGTTTTTAAAGAGTCCAAACACGAAGAAAAGCAATCTTAGAGTGACACAACATACAAATAAGCTCTCAAAAAGCAAATACCTCACTAGGAGGGGGCGGTGGCCGGAGCCACCTATGTTTGAGTTACTTGGTATGGCACCGCGAAGATTTTAACCTTGGGCCCATGACCAAAACTCGTCTTTGAAGAACAAGTACCATCAAAAATGACTAATGTGAAATATTTGATCAATTTATGCATAATAAGGGGAGGAATAGTTCATTGAGAGAACTACAATCCCCCTATGTCCATGCCTACATCTAAACAAGACATAATGAAGAGTGTGGTGGGGTTTGCAATAAGTCAAGCCACATTGCTCGAATCAATGATATTTAGCTCATGCCTTAACTCGCGAAATCTAGCTTCATCCAATGGCTTCGTGAATATATCTGCAAGCTGCTCATTAGTATTGAGATGAATAAGATCAATCTCTCCACGCTTGATATGATCCCGGATGAAGTGATGACGAATCTCAATGTGCTTCGTCTTGCAATGTTGAACCGGGTTGTTGGAGATCCTGATAGCACTCTCGTTGTCACAGTAGAGGGGCACTTTGTCACAAGTGACACGGTAATCCTTTAAAGTTTGCCTCATCCAGAGCAACTATGCACGACAACTTGTTGCAGCTACATACTCGGCCTCGGTGGACGAGAGAGAAACACAGTTTTGTTTCTTCGAAGACCAACTTACCAAAGAGCGACCAAGGAATTGGCAACCTTCGGAAGTTGACTTCCTCTCCACATGGTCTCCCGCCCAATCCGAGTCCGAATATCCTATGAGATCAAATGAAGCACCTTTGGGGTACCATAAGCCAAAGTTTGGGGTATGAACCAAATATCGAAAGATTCGCTTGACAACCACATAGTGACTCTCCTTAGGTGCGGATTGAATTCGTGCACAAATTCCCACACTCAACATGATATCTGGCCTAGATGCACAAAGATAAAGCAGGGATCCAATCATGGAGCGATATACCTTTTGATCCATAGCTTTACCATTGGGATCACTGTCAAGTTGGCATTTGAGTGGTATGGTAGTGTTGGCCTTGGTTGGCTTGAGATCATCCAACTTGAACCTCTTGAGCATGTCTTGAGTATATTTTGCTTCGTTGATGAAGGTTCCTTGACTTTGTTGCTTGACTTCAAATCCAAGGAAGAACTTCAACTCTCCCATCATGGACATCTCAAATTCTTTGGTCATTAGTGCGGCAAACTCATCATCGAAAACTTTGTTAGAAGAACCAAAGATAATATCATCAACATATAGTTGGCATACGAACAAGTTTCCGTTAACCCTCTTTGTGAAAAGAGTGGGATCGATTTTCCCAATTTCAAATCCTTGGTCTTGCAACATCTCGGTAAGGTGTTCATACCACGCACGTGGGGCTTGTTTAAGGCAATAGAGTGCCTTATCGAGAACGTATACATGATTGGGGAACTTAGGATCCTCGAATCCCGAGGTTGCTTGACATACACCAACTCCTTAAGTGGACCATTAAGAAAAGCACTTTTCACATCCATTTGATTTAATTTGAAATCATGATGAGATGCATATGCAAGCAACATGCGAATAGATTCAAGGCGAGCGACGGGAGCAAAAGTTTCACCGTAGTCGATACCCTAGACTTGGGAGTAGCCTTGAGCCACCAGTCTTGCCTTGTTGCGAATGACTACACCATTTGCATCTTTCTTGTTCTTAAAGATCCATTTGGTTCCAATGACATTGTGATTCTCCTTTGGTCTTGGCACCAATCGCCACACTTTGTTGCGCTCGAAGTTGTTGAGTTCATCGTGCATGGCTTCAAGCCATTCTGTGTCCTCGAGTGCGTCTTGTACCTTGAGGGGTTCAATGCAAGAAACAAACGCGTGATGTGCACAAAAGTTTGTTAATTGACGACTAGTGGTTACCCCTCTATTCAAGCTTCCGTAGACGTTCTCTATAATGTGTTTCTTATTTCTAAGCTTGGAAGCAATCTTGGCCACTCGTCTTTCTAAAATCTCTTCCATGGAAGGTTGCGGTGAATCGTCTTGATGAACTTGAGAACCATCACTAGCATGCTCTTGATTCCGAGCATGATCTTGATCTTGAGCTAGCTCGGGGTTGTGAACTTGATCTTGAGAATCTTGTGATGTGTCATCACCATCATGAAGTTGATCTTGATCTGGATCTTGTTCACGAGATTGAGGGCCTTCACTTTGTTCTTCGGAAGCGTGTTGGTCTTGCGTCGGTGATTGTTCCACTTGTGTGGAACATTGTCCTTCTCCTTCAGCCACAAGGGGTACCTCAACAGGTAGGAAGTGTCCCACACCCATTCTTCTTATGACTTAGGGAGGAATTTCATCACCTACATCACAAAGACCACTTTGCTCCACTTGGGAGCCATTATTTTCATCAAACTCTATGTTACTCGTCTCCACAATGAGTCATGTGGACTTGTTGAGAACACGGTAAGCATGAGAGTTTGTAGCATAACCAACAAATATGCCCTCATGAGCTCTAGATTCAAATTTAGACAAACGAACACCTTTCTTGAGAATGAAACACTTACAACCGAACACCCGGAAGTACTTGAGGTTGGGCTTGTTACCGGTAAGTATCTCATATGGAGTCTTGTTCAAGCCTTTGCGGAGGTAGAGCCGATTGGATGCATGACATGCGGTGTTGATGGCTTTGGCCCAAAAGTTGTACGGAGATTTAAACTCCGCCATCATGGTCCTTGCCACATCCATCAACGTCCGGTTCTTCCTCTCCACAACACCATTTTGTTGAGGGGTGTATGGTGTGGAATACTGATGCTTTATCCCCTCATCACTAAGAAACTCATCCAAGGTGTAGTTCTTGAACTCAGTGGCATTGTCACTTCTAATCATCAAAATCTTTGCTTCATGTACTTCATTTGCAAAGTTGATGACGTTCTGTTGGGTCTCACTCTTCTTCTTGAAGAAGTATACCCATGTGTATCTTGAGTAATCATCCACAATCACAAAGCAATACTTTCTTCCCCCAAGACTATCAAAAGATGGGGGACCGAAGAGATCCATGTGAAGGAGCTCCAAGGTCCTCTTCGAGTAGATGGTAGTCGTGGGTCGATGAGCCTTCTCATGTAGCTTTCCTTCGACACACGCACTGCAGGCACGATCTTTAGCAAAACTTACATTTGTTAGTCCAAGAATGTGATCCCCTTTGAGGAGACTTTGCAAATATCTCATATTGACATGGGCTAGCTGGCGATGCCAAAGCCATCCCATATCAACTTTAGTCATTAGGCAAGTCGCGGTCTTAGTGGGTCGCTCCGAGAAGTTAATCACATAGAGACCATTTTTGACATGCCCAACAAAGGCTACTTTAAGAGTCTTGCTCCACACAAGGGTCACGGTATCATTGTCAAAAAAAGTACTAAAACCCATGAGTGCAAGTTGACGAACGGAAAGTAAATTGTATGCAAGGGTCTCAACAAGCATGACTCTCTCAATAGTTAGGTCCGGAGAGAAAAACCACCTTGCCAAGACCCAATACCTTTGAAATTGTGTCATCACCAAAGGAGACTTGAGTGGCCAAAGATGCATCGGGTCGAACGTCCACCACCAAGTCCTTGCTTCCGGTCATATGATTTGTTGCTCCACTATCGAGCAACCATGAGACTCCTCCGGAAGCAAACTCCTACAATAGATCAATGCTTGCATTTAGGTACCCATTCTTTAATGAGTCATTTCCTGTTAGTGACAAGGGTCTTAGGAACCCAAATAGACCATTCAATGTACTCATAAGAAGAACCAACATATTTGGCATAAACATGCCTATCACTAGCACGACATAAAACATAAGAGGGGTTAAAATCGCCGGCCTTGTTCGAGGGAGAGGTCTTTCCATTATTGGCATTACCATCCACCACCTTGTCCTTCTTCTTCTCATGAGTAATCTTCCCCACTTTGACAAAGGTTTCCTTGAGCAGGGGAGCATGCTTGGTCTTCAACTTCTTCTTCTTCTTAGAATTGGGTACAAACCCAATTCCTTCCTTTGCTACAAATTCCTTTTGATTGCTCAAAAGGTCATTAAGATTCTTCTCACCTTGGATACATGTCACAAGGCCTTTCTCAAGTTGCTCTTTCAACTTAGCATTTTCCTCCACAAGGTGCGCATGCTCACAACAAGGGTTAGTAGCAATGGCATTATCAATTAACACAAAAGGAGGACACGTGGCTATTTCCTTAGTAAGTTTTACTTGGAGTTGATCATGAGACTCCTTGAGAGAAGCATTAGCACTCTTCAATGCGTCAAACTCATCCTTGAGTCTATCATGGCCAATCCCAAGTGCAACCTTATCAGATTTGAGCACACGATTTAGAACAATAGCTTGATCATGATTTTTATGTAATTTAGCAAGGTCGACATTTTGTGACCCTCAAGAGCCAAACAAAGACCTCGCTCTTCCTCAAGAGCAGTGGAAAGATCTGCTATCTCATCCGCGTAATCAAGACTATGCCCCTTCAACTCCTCGAGGGATTCCTCTTGAGACTCAATGATATCATTGGCCTCACCAAGTTGTTCCAAAAGAGCAACAAAGTGCCTCTTGGATTCACCTTTGAGTTTACACAAGAATTCATCAAACTCATTCTCATCCTCCTTCGCCTCCTCATGTTCATCCACACAATCCAACAAAGAAGGAGTGGTAGAAATGGAAGTTTTAATGTTCGAGGTTTTGATGTTGGGGGTTACCTTGGTGATAACTTTGGCCATAAGGCACCTAGTAGTGTGGTTCGCGTTAGGGGCGTCAAAGAGAGACACCTTGGTTGGGGTAGAGGATGCAATTGTCACTGTAGCCATTGCCATCCCTTCACCACTTGTGTCTTAATCATCAACATCATCATTGGAGGGATACTCTTCTTGAGCCACCAAAACCTTGTGAGGTGCCTTCTTGGTGAAGTTGTTCGTGTTGGGGAAGGACTTGGCCTTATCTTTGTGGATGAGTTTGCCACCATTGTCTTCCCTCTTCTCATATGGGCAATCCACCACGAAGTGACTCACATTACCACAATTGTAGCAAGTCCTCACACGTTGCTTGCCTTTTGACCCACTTGAGTTGTTCTTGGAGAAGTTGGGCCTTGTGTTTCTCTTGTTGCCCCAAAATTGCCTAGATGCGAGAGCCATGTGCTCATGGTAAGCATATTTGGTGTCTTCGGGGCAACCCTCTTCTTCCTCCTCTTCTTCTTCTTCTTCTTGAATGATCTTGGCCTTCAAAGCAAGGTTGGATGATGACTTCGTTACCCGTTGGACATGAGCTAGAGCGTTGTTGGCGGTCTTGTTCAAGATGTTCATTGCAATAAAATCATCCAACACGTCGCTTGATGACAGGGAATGAAAGTCTGGTCTTTGACGGATAACGGAGGACATGGCCTTATTGAATGGCACGATGGCCTTGAGAAACTTACGCTTGATCCAGTTGTCATCCGTATCCTTGCTTCCATGATCTTGAAGAGCGACGGCAAGAGTAGTCACTCTCCGGTAAAGCTCACGAGGGTCCTCATCTTCAATCATCACAAACTCATCAGCTTCATCAAGCACTACCTGAAAGTTAGACCGTTGAATGCTTGAGCTGCCCTTGTATAAAGACACAATGTGTTCCCAACAATCCTTAGCACGAGTAAAGGGACGCAAGTGAGCTAGATCTTCAGGAGGCACTGCAGCTTGAATAATGAACAAGGCGGAGTGATTGAGTTGATTGTCGGTCTCCTCTCTTGGGGTGAGGTTGTTTGGATCATGTGGGTAGTATCCTTACTCAATGATTCTCCAAAGTTGAGTTGAGCTGTGATTCAAATGAGACTTGATACGAAAAATCCAATTAGCAAAATCATTCTTAACAAGTTTAGGAGGAGGACCAAGATTGACTATATGAGGTGGGTGCACCGGTCCTCCATAGAGCACTGATACGTCTCCAACGTATCTATAATTTTTGATTGTTCCATGCTGATATATTATTATTCTAGGATACTTTTTGGGTCTTTATTTACCAATTTATAATATTTTTGAGCACTAACCTATTGACCCAGTGCCCAGTGCCAGTTGCAGTTTTTTGCATGTTTTTCACTTTTCAGGTTTACAGTACCAAACGAAGTCCAATTGCCGCGAGACTTTTTGATGATTTTTATGGACCAAAAGAATACCTGGGAACCTCGGGAGGAGACTGGAGGGCGCATGAGGGCCCCATCACACAACAGTGCACGCCCTGGGTGGGGGGCGCCCTGATGTGTGCTGCCCCCCTCGGGCGCCTCCAGATGCCCCTCTCTGGCCTATAAATTCTCTAATATTCCAAAAACCCTGGAGGCAGTCCTGAAACCCTTTTTCTGCCGTCACAAGTCTCTGTTCCGTCGCGAGGCCATCTGGAGCTCCATTCCGGCACCCTGCCGGAGGGGGGGGGTCGATCACGGAGGGGCCCTTCATCAACCTTGCTACCCTCATGATGATGTGTGAGTAGTTCACCACAGACCTACGGGTCCATAGCTAGTACCTAGATGGAAATCTCTCTATCTTTTGATCTCCAATACAATGATCACCGCATCTTCGCTTTGATCTATCCGATGTAATCCTATTGTGCGGTGTGTTTGTTGGGATCCAAAGAATTGTGGGTTTATGTTCAGATTATTCATTAAAAGTATTTGAGTCACCTCTGATATATATTATCATTCTTATTGCATGATCATTATAGCTTCGTAATGCTCTCCGATTTATTGATGTGCTTTGGCCAAATAGATTGATATTTCATCGGTGGGAGTGGTGCATTGTGGTAGGTTCAACCTGACGAGTTTCTATATCCTAGTGACAATGTAGGGGACAAGATATGTCTTTGTGTTGTTGCTACTAAGGATAACACGATGGGGTTCATTCATATTGCTTGAGTTTACTTTGTCTACATCATGTCATCGTTCTCGATGCATTACTCTGTTTTACTTAATACTCTAGATGCATGCTGGATAGCGGTCGATGAGTGGAATAATAGTAATAGATGCAGGCAGGAGTTGGCCTATTTGTTTATGGACGTGATGCCTATATACACATGATCATTGCTGTGAAAATCGCATAACTATCCGCTTTTCTATCAATTGCCCAACAGCAATTTGTTACCCACCGTATGCTGCCTACATGAGAGATGCCGCTAGGGAAAACTATGGCCCCTGGGTCCATTCACTTATATATTTACAAACGCTATTATTAACTTGCTGCCTTTATTTACATTTTATTTTATTTTGCAATTTACAATTATCTACAATTATCTACACAACTCATTTGCTTGCAAATAACGAGATTAAGGGGATTGACAACCCTCTTGCCCGCGTTGGGTGCAAGTTGTTTGTTCTTTTGTGTGCAACCGCTGAAGACAGTTGATGATTGATATTCCTATTGGTTCGATAAACCTTGGTTTCAAAATTGAGGGAAATACTTACCCACTTTGTGCTGCAATTACCCGTTCCTCTTCACGGAAAACCCAACGCAGATCACAAGTACCAGGAAGGATTTCTGGCGCCGTTGCTGGGGAATATCAACATCAACTATCAAGTAACTTCACACAAATTTTCATTCACTTGTTTATCTTTTTATTTTATGTTATATTTAGTTTGTCTCACAAAAATAAAAAATACAAAAATATTTATCTTTGCTTGTTACTAGTTTACTCCTTTGCTTGCTAGTTTACTAGTCCTGCTTGTTACTTTGCTTGTTTGGTCACCATGTCTCTAGATACTACTAAGTTGTGTGACTTCTCAAATACTAATAACAATGATTTTATTAGTACACCTAGACCACCCGCCACTAGTGCGGAGGCTTTTGATATTAATGTTGCATTGATAAATCTTGTCATGAAGGATCAATTTTTGGGAAGTCCTAATGAGGATCCCGCGTCACATCTTAATACCTTTGTTGAATTATGTGATATGAAAAAGAAAAAGGATATGGATAATGATATTGTGAAATTAAAATTATTTCCTTTTTTACTAAGAGATAAAGCTAAAGCTTGGTTTTCATCTTTACCTCGTAATAGTATTGGAACATGTGATAAGTGTAGAGATGCTTTTATTGCCAAGTATTTTCCTCCTGCTAAAATCATATCCCTTAGAAATCAAGTAATGAATTTTAAACAGCAAGATCAATCGCATGTTGCACAATCTTGGGAGATAATGAAATTGATGATACGAAATTTCCTTACTCATGGCTTAAACTTGTGGATGATTATCCAAAACTTCTATGCTGGACTAAACTTTGTGTCTAGAAAATTTCTAGATTCTGCTGCAGGTGGTACCTTTATGGATGTGACCTTAGGAGAGACCACAAAAATTCTGGACAACGTCATGACAAATTATTCTCAATGGCATACCGAAAGAGCTCCAACCGGTAAGAAGGTAAATTCTGTTGAAGAAATCGCTATTTTGAGTGAAAAAATGGATGCTCTTATGAATATGGTTGCTAGTAAAAATGCTCATGTTGATCCCAATGATATGCCCTTGTCTACTTTGATTGAGCAAAATAATTATGCTATTGATGTGAACTTTGTCTCGCGAAATAATTTCAATAACAATGCTTATAGAGGAAACTTCAATTCTAGACCGTATCCCGGTAATTCCTCTAACAACTACGGAAATTCTTATGGAAATTCTTCTACAAATTCTAATAGGATACCCTCTGATCTTGAGAACACAATTAAATAATTTATTAATTCTCAAAAGGTTTTCAACACTATGGTAGAAGAAAAATTGCACGTAGTTGATGCTTTGGCTAAAAACATGGATAGAATTGCTCTTGATGTAGAAACTCTTAAAAGTAAAGCTTTGCCACCCAAGCATGATTATAATGAGACTATTAAATCTATCCAAATATATAATAATGAAAGTAAGGAGAGGACCGCTAAGTTGAAAGCTAAGGGGGAATTCTAGAAAAGGCTCTTCCACCCGGTTTTTACCGAAATCATGATGAAGACCTTAAAATGATTAGAACTTCTCCTATTGAATATTTATTTACTTCTATGAATATAAATGATAAAGGGACTGGAGATGAGTCAACTCTAGTTGAGAAGCGTCCTGTTTGCTTGTAGGGTGATGATTTTGATGCTAAAACTGAAAAACGTGGGTTTGGAGAGGTCAAAACTTTAACTAGTGATGTGCCCACTATTTTGGATTGCAAGGACTTTAATTATGATAATTTATCTTTAGTAGAGTGTATTTCCTTGTTGCAAACCATTATTAGCTCACCCAATGCTTATGAACAAAACAAGGCATTTACCGAACATATAGTAGAAGCCATGATAAAAGCTTATGATGAGAAACTTGAGCTTGAAGTTTCTATTCCTAGAAAATTGCATGATGAGTGGGAACCAACTATCAAAATAAAGATAAATAAATATGAATGCAATGCCTTGTGTGACCTTGGTGCTAGTGTTTCAACTATTCCTAAATCTCTTTCTAATGTGCTTGGTCTCACTAATATTGCTATTCCTAAATCTCTTTCTGATGTGCTTGGTCTCACTAATATTGAAGATTGTTCCCTTAACTTGCATCTTGAGAATTCTACCATTAAGAAACCTCTAGGTAGGATTAATGATGTGCTCATTATTGAAAATAAAAATTATTTTCCTGTAGATATTATTGTGCTTGATATTGATTGCAATCCTACTTGCCCCATAATACTTGGAAGGCCTTTCCTACGAACTATAGGTGCAATTATTGACATGAAAGAGGGAAACATAAGATTCCAATTACCATTAAAGAAATGGATGGAACACTTCCCTAGAAAGATAATTAAACCACCTTATGAATCAATCATGAGATCTACTTATGGGTGGAGTGTCAAAGATGACAACACTTGAAACTATGCATTATGCCTAGCTAGGGGCATAAAACAATAGCGCTTGTTGGGAGGCAACCCAATAGTTATCTTTAAATTTTTACTTTTTTACTTTCTGTTTGTTTTTGATAAAAATGATTATTTCCTCTGCAATGATTATGTTTTTATGTTTAAATTAGTGTTTGTGCCAAGTAAAGTCTTTGGGATGACTCACAAGATGAGTAGAATCGATGCTGAAACAAAACAGAAACTTTTGACTCTAGTATAGGAATTTCCATTTTTTACTGGAGAGTGATAATGATCTACATTTTTATACAAAATTTCGAGGTTTTCCTAATTTTTAAGAATTTTTAGAGTTACAGAAGTATAGGTTCTCTACAGATTGCTAAAGACTGTTCTGTTTTAGATAAATTCCGTTTTTGATTGCATAGTTGCTTGTTTTGATTATGCTATGGATTGTATCAGGGGGTATAAGCCATGGAGAAGTTAGAATACAATACCTATTATGCAGTTATGAAATAAGAATCAATTTACAACAGTACCTATTATGGAGAAGTTTTGTTGAGTTTTGTGTGATTGAAGTTTTCATGTTTGTGTGTTATCACGATGGACAAAGGAATAAAGAGTGGAAAGAGCCTAAGATTGGGGATGCCCAAGGCACCCCAAGGTAATATTTTAAGGAATACTCAAGCGTCTATGCTTGGGGATGCCCTGGAAGGCATCCCCTCTTTCGTCTCAATCCATCGGTATGTCACTTGAAGCTATATTTTTATTCATTACATGATATGAGTTTTGCTTGGAGCATCGTTTGTTTTTGTTTGCTTTTACTTTTAGTTTGCCACAATCATTGTTTGCTGGACACACCTATTTAAGAGAGACACACCTTCATCATAATTTGTTAGAATACTCTATGTGCTTCACTTATATCTTTTGAGCTTAGCAGTTGCTCTAGTACTTCACTTATATCTTTTGAGCACGGTGGCGTGTAGATTTTATAGAAATAATTTCACTGTCGCTCTTCACTTATATTTGTTTGAGATTTAATAAATAGTGACGGAAATTTGCATGGGTCATAAGACTAGTCCAAAATATTTGGTATTCAATGAGTGATAATCAAAACCATCATGTAGCACATATAGAGAAATTGTGGGTTAATGATATTGATGTGGTAATATGAAAAAGGTGTGAGTTCATAATTGTTGATTCATAGAAGTGTCGATATTAAGAGAGGTTAACTTCTTGTTCGTCTAAAAATTAAAGAGGCATGGTGATGATGTGTGAGCATTTCAATTGCTCGTTGAAATCCTAGTGTTGTTTCGGGTCGGAAACGCGCGATGGTTAACTCCTACCAACCTCTTCCCTTGGGGCATGCGAGTAGTACTTTTATTTGTGATAAAACTAATAAACTTTGCAATAAGCATATGATTTCTTTATTACTAATGTGAAACCATGGACATACGCAATCTCACCTCCTCATATTTGCTAGCCTCTTCGGTACCGTGCATAGCCCATTCTCACCTTGAGGGTTGGTGCAACTTTCGCCGGTGCATCCAAACCCCGTGACATGATACTCTATGTTGCACATAAGCCTCATTATATCTTCCTCAAAACAGACACCATACCTACCTATCATGGCATTTCCATAGCCATTCCGAGATATATTGCCATGCAAATTCCATCGTCACTTCACATGACTAGTTCGTTCATCATCATATTGCTTTGCATGATCATATAGAGCTGACATAGTATTTGTGGCAAAGCCACCGTTCATCAAATTTTTGATACATGTCATGCTAGATCATTGCACATCCTGGTACACTGCAAGAGGCATTCATATAGAGTCATATCTTCATATCAGTTCTTCATATCGAGTTGTAAGTAAATAAAAGTGTGATGATAAAAAATGAGGCATTCATATAGAGGCATTCATATATTGTTAGAGCATTGTAACAGTGAGGAAATAAAAATGGGGGTGGCCAAATGGCCCACCATTCTGAATAAAAATATGAGAGAAAATGAGAGAAGAGACTTTGCTACTATCCTTTACCACACTTGTGCCTCAAAGTGGCACCTTGTTCCCCATATAGAGAGTCTCATGTTATATCATTTTCATATGCTAGTGGGAATTACTTTTTAATTATTATAAACTTGGATTGTATATTCCTATGACGGGCTTCCTCAAATGCCCGAGGTCTTCATGAGCAAGCAAGTTGGATGCACACCCCACTTATCTTCATTTGAGCTTTCATACACTTATAGCTCTAGTGCATCGTTTGCATGGCAATCCCTACTCCTTGCATTGACATCTATCGATGGACATCTCCATAGCCCGTTGGTATGCCTAGTTGATGTGAGACTATCTTCTCCACTTTTTACCCCTTTGATATCTACCACCATATTCTATTCCACTTAAATGCTATGTCCAACGACTCACGCTCATGTACTGCGTGAAGAATAAAAAGTTGATGCATATTGAAAAGTACGATCCAATTGCGTGACTTGGACACCATGGTGCTTGACATTTGTATTATTGTGGTGAAGATGGAGCCATGCCTTGCTAATATAATAAGATGAATGGTGGTAAACATTCTTTGAGGATCGTATACTTTGAAAGATTGATGATTTTATTTCTTATAGTTATAAGTATTGCTATGTTAATATTTGTTAATTCATCACTTCTCAATGAGCATACATGCATAAGATTACATAATGGATAGCATGTCACATCAAAAATTCTATTTTTATGATTTACCTACTCGACGATGAGCAGGAATTAAGCTTGGGGATGCTTGATACGTCTCCAGCGTATCTATAATTTTTGATTTGTTCCATGCTGCTATATTATCATTCTAGGATACATTTTGGGTCTTTATTTACCAATTTATAATATTTTTGAGCACTAACCTATTGACCCAGTGCCAGTTGTTGTTTTCTGGATGTTTATCACTCTTCAGGTTTACAGTACCAAACGAAGTCCGATTGCCACAAAACTTTTTGATGATTTTTTATGGACCAAAAGAATACCTAGGAACCTCGGGAGGAGACCAGAGGCCGCATGAGGGCCCTAGCACACAACAGGGCTCGCCCTGGGGGGGTGCGCCCTGATGTGTGCTGGCCCCCTCGGGCGCCTCCCGATGCCCCTCTCTGGCCTATAAATTCTCTAATATTCCAAAAACCATGGAGGCAGTATCGAAAACCTTTTTCCGCCGCTGCAAGTCTCTGCTCCGTCACAAGGCCATGTGGAGCTCCGTTCCGGCACCCTGCCAGAGGGGGGATTGATCACGGAGGGCCTCTTCATCAACCTTGCTGCCCTCATGATGATGTGTGAGTAGTTCACCACAGACCTATGGGTCCATAGCTAGTACCTATATGGCAATGTCTCTATCTTTTGATCTACAATGATCATCGCATCTTCACTTTGATCTATCCGATGTAATCCTATTGTGCGGTGTGTTTGTTGGGATCCGATGAATTGTGGGTTTATGTTCAGATTATTCATGAAAAGTATTTGAGTCACCTCTGCTATATATTATGATTCTTATTTGCATGATCATTATAGCTTTGTAATTCTTTTCGATATATCGATGTGCTTTGGCCAAGTAGATTGATCTATCTTCAGTGAGAGAGGTGCGTTGTGGTAGGTTCAACCTAACGAGTTTCTATATCCTAGTGACAAAGTAGGGGACAAGATGCGTCTTTGTGTTGTTGCTACTAAGGATAACACGACGGGGTTTATTCATATTGCTTGTGTTTACTTTGTCTACATCATGTCATCATTCTCCATGCATTACTCTGTTTTACTTAATACTCTAGATGCATGCTGGATAGCGGTCGATGAGTGGAGTAACAGTAATAGGTGTAGGCAGGAGTCGGCCTATTTGTTTATGGACGTGATACCTATATACACTATCATTGCCGTGAAAATCGCATAACTATCCGCTTTTCTATCAATTGCCCAACAGTAATTTGTTACCCACCGTATGCTACCTACATGAGAGATGCCGCTAGGGAAAACTATGCCCCCCGAGACTATTCACTTATAAATTCATGAATGCTACTATTACCTTGCTTCCTTTATTTACTTTTTATTTTATTTTGCAATTTACAATTATCTACACAACTCGTTTGTTTGCAAATAACGAGATCAAGGGGATTGACAACCCTCTTGCCCGCGTTGGGTGCATGTTCTTTGCTCTTTTGTGTTCAACCGCTGAAGACGGTTGAGGATTGTTATTCCTATTGGTTTGATAAACCTTGGTTTCATAACTGAGGGAAATACTTACCCACTTTGTGTTGCAATTACCCGTTCCTCTTCACGGAAAACCCAACGCAGATCACAAGTATCAACCATGGGAGGAGGAACTGAGGCAAAGGTACCTGTCCCGCTATTTTCTTGAGGTAGCTTGTTCTTATCAGTGCTTGCCCCTTCCTTACCGGAGTGGACATCCGATGTCGATGTACTGGGATTAACCACTTGCAAAGGGTCAGTAGAAAGTTTGAGACCATCAAGGAATTCTTTGAACATGGATTTAACCTCGGTCGTCATGGAGGATTTAAGTGAGGCCATGGCATCATTTAAATCCTCATGAGAGACCATGTTCACACCCACGGCCTCGGGAAGTTCAACATCTCGATCCCCGTCGTCAAGCATACTCTTTAGGTGGTAAAGCCCTTAATAAAGAGACATAGCTCTGATACCAATTGAAAGGATCGATATGGTTGACTAGAGGGGGGTGAATAGGCAACTACCAGTTTTTAACTTATCTTTAGCAAATTAGGTTTAACAACAAATAGGTTGTCTAGATATGCAACTAGGTCAGTAACCTATATGATGCTAACAACAATAACAACACAAGCAAGCAAAGGATACAGTATAAGTAAAGCTTGCTCAAGGTAAAGGTAAGAAGTAACCACAAGTGGAACCGATGGAGACGAGGATGTGTTACCGGAGTTCCTTCCCTTTGAGGGGAAGTACGTCTCCTTTGGAGTGGTTTGGAGGCTGATACGTCTCCAACGTATCTATAATTTTTTATTGTTCCATGCTATTATATTATGCATCTTGGATGTTTTATATGCATTTATATGCTATTTTATATTATTTTTGGGACTAACCTATTAACCTAGAACCCAGTGCCAGTTTTTGTTTTTTTCCTTGTTTTTGAGTTTTACAGAAAAGGAATATCAAATGGAGTCCAAACGGAATAAAAATTTACGGTGATTTTTTATGGACCAGAAGAGACCCACGGGGCATCGAAGTTGGGCCAGAAGAGCCATGAGGCAGCCACAAGCCTAGGGGGCATGCCCCCCCTAGGGCGTGCCCCCCCTGGCTTGTCGTCGCCTCGTGGACCCCCTTGACGTGAGACCGACGCCAAAAATTCTTATAAATACCCAAACCTCCGAAAAGAACCCTAGACCGGGAGTTCCGCCGCCGCAAGCCTCTGTAGCCACGAAAAACCAATCAGGAGCCCGTTCCGGCACCCTGTCGAAGGGGAAACCATCACCGGAGGCCATCTTCATCATCCCGGCGGTCTTCATGACGAGGAGGGAGTAGTTCACCCTCGGGGCTGAGGGTATGTACCAGTAGCTATGTGTTTGATCTCTCTCTCTCTCGTGTTCTTGAGATGAGACGATCTTGATGTACCGTGAGCTTTATTAATATAGATGAATCATATGGAGTTTCCCCCTCTCTATCTTCTTGTGATGAATTGAGTTTTCCCTTTGAAGTTTTCTTATCGGGTTGAGTCTTTAAGGATTTGAGAACACTTGATGTATGTCTTGTGATGGGATATCCGTGGTGACAATGGAATGTTCTATGGATCCACTTGATGTATGTTTTGGTGATCAACTTGCGTGTTCCGTGACCTTGGGAATCTATGCATAGGGGTTGGCACACGTATTCGTCTTGACTCTCCGGTAGAAACTTTGGGGCACTCTTTGAAGTTCTTTGTGTTGGATTGAACATGATGAATCTGAAATTGTGTGATGCATATCGTATAATCAAGCCCATGGGTACTTGTGGTGACATTGGAGTATCTAGGTGACATTAGGGTTTTGGTTGATGTGTATCTTAAGGTATTATTTTAGTACGAACTCTAGGGCTGTTCGTGACACTTATAGGGATAGCTCATAAGATTGATCGGAAAAGATAACTTTGAGGTGGTTTCATACCCTACAATAATTTCTTCGTTTGTTCTCCGCTATTTGTGACTTTGGAGTGAACTCTTTGTCACACGTGAGGGATTTACATATGATTCAACTATGTCAGTATTGTTGAGAGAACTTGCACTAGTGAAAGTATGAACCCTAGGCCTTATTTCTAAGCATTGCAATACCGTTTGTGCTCACTTTTATCATTAGTTACCTTGCTGTTTTTATATTTTCAGATTACAAAAACCTATATCTACCATCCATATTACACTTGTATCACCATCTCTTCGCCGAACTAGTGCACCTATACAAATTACCATTGTATTGGGTGTGTTGGGGACACAAGAGACTCTTTGTTATTTGGTTGTAGGGTTGTTTGAGAGAGACCATCTTCATCCTATGCCTCCCACGGATTTATAAACCTTAGGTCATCCACTTGAGGGAAATTTGCTACTGTCCTACAAAACTCTGCGCTTGGAGGCCCAACACGAGTCTACAAGAAGAAGGTTGCGTAGTAGACATCAAGCTCTTTTCTGGCGCCGTTGCCGGGGAGGTGAGTGCTTCAAGGTATATCTTTATATTTGCAATTAAATCTTTTAGTTTCTTGTTTTTCACTAGTTTGATTTTATAAAACAAAACTACAAAAAAAATGGAGTTTAGGTTGCATCAATTGGTTCGTCTTTTTAATGTCTTTCGTGAAAATGATGGTTTGGAAAATTGTGCTCAATTGGTAGAGGAAGAATTTATGAAAATACTTAATGAGAATTCCTTAAATGACGAGCATGGTTGCAATATTGCTAGTATGAATTCTCTGAATATCCATGATGCTAATGATATGCAAAGCCAGAAGCTTGGGGATGCTATGTTTGATGAAGATGATATTTTTAGTCCCCCAAGTTTTGATGAGCAAATTTGTTATGCTAATGACATGCCTACTATCTATGATGATTATGATGATGACATGTATGCTATAAAGAGTGATAGTAACCATGAAACTTGTCATCATGATTTTAATATTGAATGTGGTTATGTCAATCAAATATCTCATGATAGTTATTTTGTTGAGTTTGCTCCCACTACTTTGAATGAGAAGAATTTTGCTTGTGTGGGTAGTAATAAAAATTCTATGCTTGTAGATCATGAAAATAATGCTTTATGTGATAGTTATATTGTGAAATTCCTTCATGATGCTACTGAAAATTATTATGAGAGAGGAACATATCCTTGTAGGAATTGCAATAATATCAAGTTTCCTCACTATGTGTTCAAAGTTTTGAAGTTATGCTTGTTTTGCCTTCCTATGCTAGTTGATTCTTGTTCCCATAAATTGTTTGCTCACAAAATCCCTATGCATAGGAAGTGGGTTAGACTTAAATGTGCTTGTCATGAGATTCATGATGCTCTCTTGCATGTTTCAATTACTATTCCTATGTGAGCATCATTGAAATCATCATGCCTAGCTAAAAGGCTTTAAAGAAAAGCGCTTGTTGGGAGACAACCCAACACTTTTCCTTTCTGTTTTTGTGTGTTCACATGATTAAGATACTTTATTAATCATGTTTTGTGCCTTTTATTTCAATAAAGTGCCAAGTAAAGCCTTTGGGATGACTCACAAGATGAGTAGAATTGATGCTGAACCAAAACAGAAACTTTTGACTCCAGTACAGGAATTTTCATTTTTTACTGGACCGTGATAATGATCTGAAATTTTTAAAAAGTCTTTATATACAAATTCTTCAGGTTGTCCTAATTTGTCAGAAGTTTTAGAGACAGGGAAGTATAGTTACACTACAGATCTTCACAGACTGTTCTATTTTTGACAGATTCTGTTTTGCATGCATAGTTTGCTTGTTTTAGTGTTTCCATAGCTTATATTTAGTGGTATAAATTATGGTAATGGTAGAATACAGTAGGTATCATGTGGGAAAAATTATGAATCTTGTCTTGACAGTACCTAAGTGAATGATTTATCTTTATTATACTAACCCTTCTCACGGAGTTCCGTTAAGTTTTGTGTTGTGAAGTTTTCAAGTTTTGGGGAAAGATTTGATGGACTATGGAATAAGGAGTAGCAAGAGCCTAAGCTTGGGGATGCCCAAGGCACCCCAAGGTAATATTCAAGGACAACCAAGAGCCTAAGCTTGGGGATGCCCCGGAAGGCATCCCCTCTTTTGTCTTCAATCCATCGGTAAATTTACTTGAGGCTATATTTTTATTCACCACATGATATGTGTTTTGCTTGGAGCGTCATTTTATTTTGTTGTTCTATGTTAGGTGTTATTTATAATCTTGTTTTTCAATAAAAAGTTCCAAGAATTGTCTTAGGATGCTTGCATTGCATGTTTTGATGTGTGCTGTGTAAAAACAGAAACTTTTGCTGTAGTGTTTTAATTTTCATATTTTACTGGAACGTGGAACGTTTCTGAAATTTTTACACAGTGTTGAAATATAAATTATTTAGCATGTCCTAATTTTTCATAATTTTTTGAGTTACAGAAGTACACTGGTTTAATATATTGCTACAGACTGTTCTGTTTGGACAGATTGCTGTCATAGTTTTGTTATCTACTTATCCTATAGTTTCCATAGCCTATATTGGTAGATATAAATTGTGGAAATGATAGTAAACAGTAGATGATGTTTGAAAATTATTTTGCAACTTGTCTAGGCAGTACATGAAGTGTTTATTTGTTCTTATGTGTACTAACCTATCTCACGAGTTATTTTCAAGTTTTTGTGGATGAAGTTTTTGAGAATAGGTGAAACCGTGATATGAGAGGAATTAAGGAGACACAAGAGCTCAAGATTGGGGATTACCAAGGCATCCCTAATTAATATTTCAAGAAGTCTCAAGCATCTAAGCTTGGGGATGCCCCGGTTGGCATCCCACCTTTCTTCTTCAACAATTATCGGTTAGTATCGGTTGAACCTAAGTTTTTGCTTCTTCACATGATATGTGCTATCCTTGGAATGTAATTTTATTTTGTTTTGCTGTTTGAATAAAGTACTTAAGGTCTGAAATTCTTAGATGGGAGAGTCTTCACATAGTTAATTTTGACTACTCATTGATCTTCACTTATATCTTTTTGGAGTAGTTTGTCAATTTGCTCTAGTACTTCACTTATATCTTTTTAGAGCACGGCGGTGGTTTTATTTTATAGAAATTGTTGAACTCTCATGCTTCACTTATATTATTTTGAGAGTCTCTAAACATCATGGTAATCTGCTTAGGTTATGAATTTAGTCCTAATATGATGGGCATCCAAGAGAGATATAATAAAAACTTTCATATAAGGTGCATTGAATACTATGAGAAGTTTGATTCCTTATGATTGTTTTGAGATATAAAGATTGTGATATTAGAGACATGCTAGTGAGTAATTGTGGATTGGTAGAAATACTTGTGTTAAAGTTTGTGATTCCCGTAGCATGCACGTTTGGTGAACTGTTATGTGACGAAGTCGGAGCATGATTTATTTATTGATTGCCTTCCTTTGTGTGGAGGTCGGGATCGCGCGACGGTTAACTCCTACCAACCCTTCCCCTAGGGGCATGCGTCTAGTACCATGTTTCGATGACTAATAGACTTTTGCAATAAGTATGTGAGTTCTTTATGACTAATGTTGAGTCCATGGATTATACACACTCTCACCCTTCCACCTTTGCTAGCCTCTCTAGTACCGCGCAACTTTCGCCGGTGCATTAAACCCACCATATACCTTCCTCAAAACAGTCACCATACCTACCTATTATGGCATTTCCATAGCCATTCCGAGATATATTGCCATGCAAGTTCCACCATTCCGTTTATGACACGCATCATCATTGTCATATTGCTTTGCATGATCATGTAGTTGACATCGTATTTGTGGCAAAGCCACCGTTCATATTTTTTATACATGTCACTCTTGAGTCATTGCACATACCGGTACACCGCCGGAGGCATTCATATAGAGTCATATTTTGTTCTAAGTATCGAGTTGTAATTCTTGAGTTGTAAGTAAATAAAAGTGTGATGATCATCATTATTAGAGCATTGTCCCATGTGAGGAAAGGATGATGGAAGCTATGATTCCCTCACAAGTTGGGATGAGTCTCCGGACTTTACAAAAAATAAAAGAGGCCAGAGAAGCCCAAATAAAAAAAGAGCGGCCAAAGATGCCCACCAAAAGAAAAAAATGAAAAAAATGAGAGAAAAGAGAGAAGGGGCAATGCTACTATCCCTTTTCCACACGTGTGCTTCAAAGTAGCACCATGATCTTCATGATAGAGAGTCTCCTATATTGTCACTTTCATATACTAGTGGGAATTTTTCATTATAGAACTTGGCTTGTATATTCCAATGATGGGCTTCCTCAAAATCGCCCTAGGTCTTCGTGAGCAAGCAAGTTGGATGCACACCCACTTAGTTTCTTTTTGGGCTTTCATACACTTATAGCTCTAGTGCATCCGTTGCATGGCAATCCCTACTCACTCACATTGATATCTATTGATGGGCATCTCCATAGCCCGTTGATAGGCCTAGTTGGTGTGAGACTATCTCCTTTTTGTCTTCTCCACAACCACCATATTCTATTCCACCTATAGTGCTATGTCCATGGCTCACGCTCATGTACCGCGTGATAGTTGAAAAAGTTTGAGAACACTAAAGTATGAAACAATTGCTTGGCTAAAACCGGGGTTGTGCATGATTTAATACTTTGTGTGATGAAGATGGAGCATAGCCAGACTATATGATTTTGTAGGGATAACTTTCTTTGGCCATGTTATTTTGAGAGGACATGATTGCTTTATTAGTATGCTTGAAGTATTATTGTTTTTATGTCAACATTAAACTTTTGAACCTATTTTTCTATAGAAGTGAATGGCCCCTTAGTTGGCTAGTCTGATCAATCGGCAGGCTCAGCCTCTACGTCGTATTCTGATATAGAAAGAAAAGAACCAAACTCCTGGAGGGTGAAAGAAGAATCTCAAGTTGATACTCTGCCAAGGGATCTGTCCACAACTGGTACTTCACATGCCTTAGAAGTAGATTTGAATGAGAATGAATGAAATGAGCAAACGTTACTAGGAAGGTGAACTCGCTATCAAACTACTGCCTGCGCTAGGGGAAGCGCGAAAGAAAAACCAGTTTCAAGCAAGATCTGATACCCTTGAAGGACTCCCAGGAATGAGAGAGCAAGTACAAGGACAATCTTATTTTCTAAGGATAGGCGGTATTCCATAATTAACATAGTTCGGTTAGAGTGGATTTGAAAAGCTACAGCAGATCGATAAGTTGCTAATTTAGCTAAGTCAACTCCACTACGGAATCTAGCTGAATCTTATGGATCTGAATATTCATGCCACAATAAAGAAAATTACATGGATAAATATGTTAGGTAGCATTCCACATCAAAAATTCTGTTTTTATCATTTACCTACTCGAGGACGAGCAGGAATTAAGCTTGGGGATGCTTGATACGTCTCCAACGTATCTATAATTTTTGATTGTTCCATGCTATTATATTATTCATCTTGGATGTTTTATATGCATTTATATGCTATTTTATATTATTTTCGGGACTAACCTATTAACCTAGAGCCCAGTGCCAGTTTCTGTTTTTTTCCTTGTTTTTGAGTTTTACAGAAAAGGAATATCAAACGGAGTCCAAACGGAATAAAAATTTACGGTGATTTTTTATGGACCAGAAGAGACCCACGGGGCATCGGAGTTGGGCCAGAAGAGCCACGAGGCAGCCACAAGCCTAGGGGGCGCGCCCCCTGGCTTGTCGTCGCCTCGTGGACCCCCTTGACGTGAGACCGACGCCAAAAATTCTTATAAATACCCAAACCTCCGAAAAGAACCCTAGATCGGGAGTTCCGCCGCCGCAAGCCTCTGTAGCCATGAAAAACCAATCGGGAGGCCGTTCCGGCACCCTGCCGGAGGGGAAACCATCACCGGAGGCCATCTTCATCATTCCGGCGGTCTCCATGACGAGGAGGGAGTAGTTCACCCTCGGGGCTGAGGGTATGTACCAGTAGCTATGTGTTTGATCTCTCTCTCTCTCTCGTGTTCTTGAGATGACACAATCTTGATGTACCGCGAGCTTTATTAATATAGATGAATCATATGGAGTTTTCCCCTCTCTATCTTCTTGTGATGAATTGAGTTTTCGCTTTGAAGTTTTCTTATCGGATTGAGTCTTTAAGGATTTGAGAACACTTGATGTATGTCTTGCGATGGGATATCCGTGGTGACAATGGGATGTTCTATTGATCCACTTGATGTATGTTTTGGTGATCAACTTGCGGGTTTCGTGACCTTGGGAATCTATGCATAGGGGTTGGCACACGTTTTCGTCTTGACTCTCCGGTAGAAACTTTGGGGCACTCTTTGAAGTTCTTTGTGTTGGATTGAACATGATGAATCTGAAATTGTGTGATGCATATCGTATAATCAAGCCCATGGGTACTCGTGGTGACATTGGAGTATCTAGGTGACATTAGGGTTTTGGTTGATGTGTATCTTAAGGTGTTATTTTAGTACGAACTCTAGGGATGTTCGTGACACTTATAGGGATAGCTCATAAGATTGATCGGAAAAGATAACTTTGAGGTGGTTTCGTACCCTACAATAATTTCTTTGTTTGTTCTCCGCTATTTGTGACTTTTGAGTGAACTCTTTGTCGCACGTGAGGGATTTACATATGATTCAACTATGTCAGTATTGTTGAGAGAACTTGCACTAGTGAAAGTATGAACCCTAGGCCTTGTTTCTAAGCATTGCAATACCGTTTGTGCTCACTTTTATCATTAGTTACCTTGCTGTTTTTATATTTTCAGATTACAAAAACCTATATCTACCATCCATATTACACTTGTATCACCATCTCTTCGCCGAACTAGTGCACCTTTACAAATTACCATTGTATTGGGTGTGTTGGGGACACAAGAGACTCTTTGTTATTTGGTTGCAGGGTTGTTTGAGAGAGACCATCTTCATCCTACGCCTCCCACGGATTTATAAACCTTAGGTCATCCACTTGAGGGAAATTTGCTACTGTCCTACAAAACTCCGCGCTTGGAGGCCCAACACGAGTCTACAAGAAGAAGGTTGCATAGTAGACATCAGAGGCACAATGCTCCCCAAAAAGCCACTAAGGCCACCGTATTCTCCTCACGCCCTCACACAATACGAGATGTCGTGATTCCACTGGTGGTGCCCTTGAAGGTGGCGACCGAACCTTTACAAACAAGGTTGGGGCAATCTCCACAACTTAATTGGAGGCTCCCAACAACACCACAAAGCTTCACCACAATGGAATGTGTCTTCTAGGTCACCTCTTGTGTCTAGGGTGCTCAAACAACCAAGAGTAACAAGATCCGCAAGGGATTAGTGAGGGGATCAAATTTCTCTTGGTGGAAGTGTAGATCGAGGCCTTTGTCGGAATCGGGGCTCTGGGGACCCAAAGATATTCGAACTCTGGGGTGCGCTCGTTCTCGAACCCTACTCTCCCTTGCTAACCTATGATGATGCTCCAGCGTGCTTGAGCTTGGAGGAAGGACAAAGAACACGGTGGTTTACCCAGGTTCGGGCCACCTTGCGGTGTAAAACCCTACTCCTGCATGTCTGGATTTTCTTGGAGGTGAGAGTGAGTACAGATGGGGTCGATCCCTCCTATGGTGGCTGCCTTGTCTCCTTTATACTGGCTCTGGTCCTCTTCTAAAAAAATATCAGGCGCGAAGGGTTTCCACAAGCGCTAGTTTGAAGGGGGACACGACTGTGGCTTATCCTGACAAAAGTAGTCTTCACCTCCAAAAGCCTCCCTTCGTGACGCGCTGGTGGGATCGGGGATGACCTCCGTCCTGGTGAGCCCCCAGCCTTGGCTTTCTTACACCAAACGGGAAACCTTTGGGGGTTGCTTTGGGAACCGGCAGGCTAGCCCTGCTCCCTTAGCACCAAAGGGGAAAGTATTCTCAGCGAAGCATGCTGCCATGGCTCCGGACGTCGCTTAGCAGGGCGCACGTTGCCCTCAGGACGGGGTGGGGCTGCACGGCCCCGTTGAGCCACCTTTGACTGTGCGCCCCCGCGAAGCCCCCGGGGAGCGACCTCGCGTGGGCGTCCTCATGAAGTTTGTGAAGACGCCTCTGACTAAATGCCTCGCAAGGCGGGGGTCCTCATGAGGGCCACCCTTGCAAAGCCTAGCGGCGGGTCGTACTGGGCCTAGGTCGCGTGTCGTGTCCTGGGCCGAAGGCAAACGGGCCTGGGTACCCCCAGTCCCAGGGACCCGACAGTAGCCCCCGAGCCTATAGCGGGCACGGCTCCACCAGCTAGGGGGGCGAAGCGGTGTAGGCTCCAACCGCCCGCGGGCCAGTCACAACGCGTGGCGCACGACGGGGCGCGGGGCGCCCCCACTTCCCCACGACGCCTCGGTAACTGCCCAAGCTGGCTTAAAGCCTACCCGCGACACAGAGCCATCATTGCTTCTCCTTGCTTTGCGTCCATCTTGCTGTGCCTCCCTACACTGTTTGAAACTCCTCCAGATCTGATCTCGAGCAAAGCACTCCTCCCCCCCACTTCGCTCGCAACTCCAATGCGGGGATGCTGCCGGCCGGGAAGAAGGCGAAGGTCGCGGCTCTGGCCGCAAGCCCTCCGGATGTCGGGCCGGCCCTCTTGCGCTCCTCCATCGCCAAGGAAGAAGACCAGGGTCCGGTGCGCCCGCTGATAGCGGGCGACGGGAATGAGGGGAAGGCGACCGTGATCTCGCCTTGCGCGGGGCGACCTGGGGGCATCCGCTTACGCCTTCTTCCTCCACAACGTCCATGCTGGGCTGGTCCCACTGTTCTTCTTCTACGCCATCCTCTCCCATTATCAGATACATGCTCTACACCTCCAGCCCAACTCCGTCCTGCTCCTATCTATCTTTGCCTTCTACTGCAAGGCCTTTGTGGGCGTGAAGCCCTCGGTGGCGCTCTTCCGCCATTTCTTCAGCCTGCGGTTCACCGCCCAGGACCAGATCTCAGCGTGTGTCTCCTTGGTCAATGTCAAAGGTGGCAGTATCGGCCTGAAGGCCGGGAAGAAGGTGGAGGGCTATCGACAGCGCTGGGTCTACATGGACGACCTCCAAGTCAACCCGCTCCTGAGAATCCCTTCATCCCTTCCTGTGCAGCACCCCGGATGGAGCTACGCGAACCTCACCGACCCAAGGGCAGAGCCTGTCCTGGAGCGGATCGCTGCGCACGGGAACGTCTAGCTATCAGGGACGATAATCATCAAGGAATTCCTGGGGCAGCGTATTGCGCCTCTCCAGTCACACTCGTGGCTCGTGTGGGAGTATGCCGACGCGAGGGACGTGATGAGGCTGCACCCCGCCGGCCTGACACATGCTGAGTTCGAAGGGGCTCTGACGGCTCTTGTCGGCTTCATCCCCGACGATCCTTGATGACCCACAAGTATAGGGGCAATCATAGTCCTTTCGATAAGTAAGAGTGTCGAACCCAACGAGGAGCGGAAGGAAATGACAAGAGGTTTTCAGCAAGGTAATTTATGCAAGCACTGAAATTGTAGGTAATAGATAGTTTGATAGCAAGGTAACTGGTAACGAGAAAGTAACGGTAACATAAATAAGGTGCAGCAAGGTAGCCCAATCCTTTTGAGGCAAAGGACAGGCTAGAAGAATCTCTAGTAATAGGCAAAGTGTTCTTGAGGGTACACGGGAATTTCATCTAGTCACTTTTATCATGTTGGCTTGATTCGTGTTTGCTACTTTGATAATTTGATATGTGGGTGGACCGGTGCTTGGGTGCTGTTCTTATTTGAACAACCTCCCACTTACGATTAACCCCCTCGCAAGCATCCGCAACTATGAGAAAAGTATTAAGATAAAATCTAACCATAGCGTTAAACGTTTGGATCCAAATCAGCCCCTTTCGAAGCAGCGCATAAACTAGGGTTTAAGCTTCTGTCACTCTAGCAACCCATCATCTAATAACTACTCCACAATGCATTCCCTTAGGCCCATGAATGGTGAAGTGTCATGTAGTCGACGTTCACATGACACCACTAAGGGAATCACAACATACATATCATCAAAATATCGAGCACATATCAAATTCACATGATTACTTGCAACATGACTTCTCCCGTGACCTCAAGAATAAAGGTAACTACTCACAAATAATAAACATGCTCAAGATCGGAGAGGTATTGAATAGCATAATGGATTTGAACATATAATCTTCCACCAAATAAACCATATAGTAATCAACTACGCAAGGTAATCAACACTACTAGTCACCCACAGGTACCAATCTGAGGTTCCGGTACAAAGATTGAACACAAGAGATGAACTAGGGTTTGAGAGGAGATGGTGCTATTGAAGATGTTGATGAAGATTGCCCTCCCAAAGATGAGAGGGGTGTTGGTGATGACGATAGCTTCGATTTCCCCTTCCGGGAGGGAAGTTCCCCCCGACGGAATCGCTCCGCCGGAGGGCAAAAGTGCTCCTGCCCAAGTTCCGCCTCGAGGCGGCGGTGCTTCGTCCCGAAAGTCCTCCTTTGATTTTTTTCTAGGTCAAATGTGACTATATACCAGAAGATGGGCACCGGAGGTGGGCCGAGGAGGCCACAACCCATCAGGGCGCGCCCTGGTGGGTTGTGCCCACCAGGTTTGCCCCCTCCGGTAGTTTTCTGCTCTAGTATTTTTTATTTAATTAAAAAATAATCTCCGTAAAATTTCAGCTTCATTGGAGTTGTGCAGAATGGGTATCTCTGATGTGCTTTTCTTGGGTCCAGAATTCCAGCTACCGGTATTCTCCCTCTTTGTGTAAACCTTGCATATAATGAGAGAAAAGGCATTAGAATCACTCCCCGAAGCATTATTATATAACAAAACATAATAAATAATAGTAGAAAATCATGATGCAAAATGGACGTATCAACTCCCCCAAGCTTAGACCTCGCTTGTCCTCAAGCAAAAACCGATATTGAAAAGCATGTCCACATGATTTGAGAGAGAGGTGTCGATAAAAACAAAATATGGACATAGTAGCATCATGCTTATTAATATAACAACAACAAACTCTATCATAAAACTTATTCATATACTTTCATCATATAACTTCTCATGCACAAGTAACAATTCATCACAACATAGAAGTATGAAGCATAAACATTATTGAAAACAAACAAACTATGTTCTCAGTCAACTTTGCAACTACAATTCATCATATTTTCAGGAAGGGTCTCATGTCGGAGCCTTTTGGCAAGTCCACATACTCAACCATCATTTAGTCTTCTATGATTGCTAACACTCATGGCATACCCATGAACAAAAAGTTTCAACCGGACACATAGGAAGATAGGGGCTTATAATTTCACCTCGCAAGGTATTCACCTCAAGGGTGATGTCAACAATAATAACTCATGCCCACCCATATCCAACTGGATATATGTGCCTAGATCTTTCCTCACCACATGATGCTTGAAAAAAGAAAAAAGAAAAAGGAATAGGGAAGAATACTTTGACTCTTGCATAAAAGTAAATACATAAAAGTAAAAGATAGGCCCTTCGCAGAGGGAAGCAGAGGTTGTCATGCGCTTATTGGTTTGTATGCCCAATCCCTTAATATAAAAGAACGTCACGCTATATTGCCCCCTATGATAGCAACCTTTATTATGCAGTCCATCGCTTTTATTACTTTGCCATCATAAGTTCGTATAGCGCTCAATTTTCTCTTACACTAATTGATCAAAACACTTTTAGAAGCAATTTTTATTGCCTTATTGCACCGATGACAACTTACTTGAAGGATCTTTCTCGATCCATAGGTAGGTATGGTGGACTCTCAAAGAATGAGTTTGGTTTTGGGTTTTTGGATGCACAAGTAGTATCTCTACTTAGTGCGGGATTTTGGCTAGCAAAGATTTTGGGCAAGCACCACATGTTGAAGGATCTATGACCATATAACTTCTATGTGGATATGAACAAACATAAATCATTACGTTGTCTTCCTTGTCCAACGTCAACAATTTTGACATATAATATTTAATGGGGGTTCACAATCATAAAACATGTCCAAGATAGTGTATTTGCATGTGAATCTTCCCTTTCCTTATTAATTCTTTCATGAATTACATCATTGACCAATGCTATGTTTGTCAATCTCCAATAAATTTTACTACTTATACTTTTCCTTATGTGATGTCATTACTCACCATAAGATTAGCATATGATTCTTTTCATTTATTTTTCTTTCCTTATTTTGATTGCAACAAGAAAGTAGAGAGACAAAAACTCAAACTAAACTTTATGATATAACTTTCACTCGATTACATAGATAGATAGGCCACGAAACTAACGCACGAAAATATATCAAGCTAAACTTTTATTCAACTAAAGCAAAGGGAAACTAAAGATTGAACTAAAATAGGTAAAGGTGAATAAAAGTGACGGTGATACAATACCGGGGCACCTCCCCCAAGCTTGGCTCAAGCCAAGGGGATTGCCCATACCCGTGTGCTCAAGTCTCCTTTGGTGGTGGTGATGAAGAAGGTGGTGGTGATGTATCACACTTCAACTTCAAAAGGTGCTCCAATTTGCGGATGACTCTCCGAAGGTTATTGATGTGCTCTTCTAGCAAAATATTTTCACGGATGAGAAATTTATTCTGAACACGGACTGCTTCGAAAGCTCTAAAAGCTTCGATTTCAATAGGGGTGAGATGACTGTAATAAGGTTGAAGGATATCTTCTTATTCTCCCTCCTTTGTTGGCAAGGATTGCTCTCCTTCAGGGGGCTGATCTACCATAGCCTCCTTGCCCTTCTCTTCCCTGTTGGCTTCTTCTGGCCCCTCCCTCTTCAGCTCTATCTTCATTAGCCAGGCATCTTCTTCCACATTATTAGAAGAGGGAGAAGACATGATGCCTGACTTGACAGATCTGACAGGAAAACAACACGAAACAAGAACAGAGGATTTGTTTGCGATGCGGTCGTCAAAACAGTCGGGGGTATAAATAGAGAATTTTTATTCTTGGAAAACAAACATATGGAAAGAAAACAGAGTCGGGAACTGGAAGGTATCCGAGGTGGGCACAACCCACCAGGGCGCGCCCAGGGGTGCCTGGCGCACTCTGGTGTATCGTGCTCACCTCGATCACCTTCCGGTTTATTTCTTTATTTTCAAAATTTTCTAATATTCCAAAACTGACAAAAAATATTTTTGCGGATTTTTCGGAGTCCGTTTACTTACCGTATCACGTACCTCCTATTGTTAAGAATTCTGGAGTGTTCCGGAAGGTTTCTTTTATGTGTTCCTCCGGTGACATGGTTTGGACAACATTGCTTTCAATGTTAATAGGCGTACCTGAGATATAATGCTTAATTCTTTGTCCATTGACCACCTTCGGGTTAGTACCTTCGGCGTTATTAATCTTGATAGCTCCAGAACGATAAACCTCTTTAATAATATAAGGTCCTTCCCATTTGGAGAGAAGCTTACGTGCAAAAAATCTTAAACGAGAGTTGAACAAGAGAACATAGTCTCCTATTTTGAATTCCCGCTTTTGGATTCTTTTGTCATGCCATCTTTTTACTTTTTCTTTGAATAGTTTGGCATTTTCTTAGGCTTGGGTTCTCCATTCATCAAGTGAGCTAATATCAAATGGCCTCTTCTCACCGGCAAGTTTGAAATCATAGTTAAGTTCTTTAATTGCCCAAAATGCTTTATGTTCTAATTCTAGAGGCAAATGACAAGCTTTACCATATACCATTTTGTATGGAGACATACCCATAGGATTTTTGTAAGCTGTTCTATAGGCCCAAAGTGCATCATCTAATTTCTTAGACCAGTTCTTACGAGACCTATTGACAATTTTTTGTAATATTAATTTTATTTCTCTATTGCTAAGTTCAACTTGACCACTAGATTGAGGATGATAGGGTGATGCAATTCTATGGTTAACATCATATTTGGCAAGCATCTTACGGAAAGCACCATGAATAAAGTGTGAACCACCATCAGTCATTAAATATCTAGGGACTCCAAACCTCGGGAAGATAACCTCTTTAAGCATTTTAATAGAGGTGTGGTGATCAGCACTACTAGTTGGAATAGCTTCTACCCACTTAGTGACATAATCAACAGCAACCAAGATATGAGTGTACCCATTAGAGGAAGGAAAAAGTCCCATATAATCAAAACCCCAAACATCAAATGGTTTAACAACAAGTGAATAATTCATAGGCATTTCTTGATGCTTACCGATATTACCAATTATTTGACATTCATCACAAGACAAGACAAACTTACGGGCATCTTTGAAGAGAGTAGGCCAATAAAAACCAGATTGCAATACCTTATGAGCAGTCCTATCTCCCGCATGATGTCCTCCATAAGCTTCGGAATGACATTTCCGTAGGATTTGTTCATGTTCATGCTCAGGTACACAACGTCGTTGTGGCACCCCGGCTCGGAGAACCGGATTACCGGTATTTCCAGCCCAAGGATCATGTCCTCTGGAAACACCCAACAACTTGGAACAGAACTGAACAGACTTTATTGATAGGATACGGGTACCAACGCATATCTTACAGTGGTGACGAGGCCAAAGGCACCCTCGGTGCTATGACAATATCTACATTATTTATGTCACAAACAGGGCCTCGGAATACTAAGTACTTCTACTGCGTAGCGGAACATAGCGCAACTCCATCCACAGGGACACTGCTGTGGATACATCTTAGTTAGCATAGCCAGCACCTTCAGGACCTCCGTCCTCGGATTCTCCTGCATCTGGCATGATACGCCAGGTGAGTACTTTTAATGTACTCGCAAGCTCACGACAACCAAGTAATGCAGCAAACAATAGCATAGCACATGATATTAATCAGGTAATGCACTTATTGTACTGATCATCAACTTACTCTTACCCGGGTTGATCCACAACCCCCGGAATACTCATCGAGTACTTCCGATCATGAGACAAGTTCTTCCATCATGAATATCATTAACCTGGTTGATCAACTACTGAGGTCTGGACGGGCTGTCCAATACCGTGGACTCGGCTATTCGAATAGATTTGACACTCTGCAGAGGTTGCGCACTTTACCCACACCATGAAGCACCTGGCCTCGTGATCCCATTCGGGTGGACCAGCGTTGCTTCAACAAAACCTGCCTGACCCGTGACTCTTTCATCGTACCACCGGCACTCTTCCTCCCCCGGAGGTCAGCCTTGGGTGGCCCCTGTGTCCTCATGACACCTGCCACCGTCGTGGCCAAACTTTGTAGACCCAAACGGGGCCTACTGTCCCAAACGGGGACGCCGGCACAACTCAACTATCAACTGGGCTCACAGGGTTATCATCGCTTACCTGATCAGGGTAGCACGCCGTGCATAACCCTCCCTCTTTGGAGGTACCGGTGAAAGATCACGCAGTCAGACCCGGTCAGGGCCGTCCCATACCGGCAAGTGTGGTTGCACGGGTATGCCCGGACAGGTGACTCAAGATCAACCACTAAGTTTACTTGTCAACTAAAGTGGTTCAATGTAATTCTTGGGTCCTAATTACTATTATGAATTAAATATGTCAAATAAACCAACCTATTGCGTATGAAAATGCAATGCTATAGAAATGCATGCATGAGATGTGTATCATGGCTTGCCTTGCTCTGTTGGGTGGTTTGGGCACTCTTGATCTTCAAAAGCACCAAATCCTCCTTCTGAAATGTTTTCAAATATAATTGCAATTGTCACATAAAGCCATTTTATCAACCAAATATTCTGTAGGTATTGGAAAAATGTCAAACTTGGTCAGAAAATAAGGGATTTTATTAGGAACATAATGCAAAAAGAATCAGGTCAATTGGACTTTTCTATAAAAAGATATTCATGGTCAAACTTGCTGGTCAAAACAATTTAGTAAAACCGAATTAGAAAATCAGAGAAGGGGCCACGTCGAAGGCGTATTGGCCCAGTACGCCTCTACTTACCGATTCGGTAAGTCACTGACTGTGGGCCTCCTTTGCTTAAACAGAGAGGGAAGAGAGAGCAGAGAGGGGAGGCAGCTCACCGGCGATGGTTGCCGGTGATCCCGACGGCGGATGGGCTCGGAGAGGGCGGGGATGGATCGGGCTCGGAGCGGCGGTTCACCCTGTACCCGTAGCTCGGCCGGAGGTGGACGGACGGCGTCGCCCCCTTCGTCTCCGGCGGGCTGCAGCTACGGGGGTCGGCGGATTCGAGCACTCTGGCAGCAATCCGCTTGGCCGAGGGCTTGGGAAGCACCACTGAACCTCACTGGTCACACTGGAAGGCTTGGACGAGGCAGAGGAGAGGCGGAGAGGGCAGGCGATGGAGAGGGTTTGGCGGCAGAGCTCTGGCTGAGCTCGAGGCCAGAGGCCTCTCTGCCTCGGATTCTTGCTGCTGGCTAACGATTTGGGGGAGGAGGAGAGGAATGATGAAGCGAGGAGGGGCTGGACGGGCTATTTATAGCCAGGAGGAGGAGAGTGGCGAGCTCTCCCGAAGCGGCTCGATGCGGGCCATGGCGCCGGCGACGTACGCCTCGCTGGCTGGCCGCTTGCGGGCGAGGGGACTTGAGCGAGCAGAGCATTCAATGCGGGAGAGGACGGCTCGGGGAGGAAGACGACGGCGCGGCTCGCTGTAACAGCACGGGCGTCACAGTGCGGCGATGGCGTGGCGGCCGCCGGCTGCCTCTCCGGCGAGCGCGAGAGATCTGGAGGGGCTGCGTGCCAACCAGGGAAGATGTAGGCACGTTCGGACACGGAACTGAGGCGAGGGGCAGATGGATGCGACGAGTCAGGCATGGGCGCGGCGCAGAGCGCGGCAACAAGCATGCCGCAGCCATGCTCACCACGGTGCTGATCACCACGAGGCCACGCAAGCCTGGCAAAATTTGTCCAACTCGTCGACCGTCGATCCCTCACTTCAACTGTGCCCTTAGATTGGCTTGGTTCAAGCAGAATTGAGAGGTATAATCAACAACAGTTCCTGACAGAGAAAAAGAGAGGGATCTGGAGATTTGGAGAGCAAGAGATAGAGCCAAAGAGAGTGTCTGGAGTGATCCTTGCTGGAAGGACTCCAAACTGGCAAAATTTGAAGAAGATTGAAGAAGAAATGGTCATAGCTCCTTTGAAAACCACCATTTTGATCCAGAATGCAAATGAGCTTGTGGCACTCAGCTGGTTGCTCTGCAGATGCTGAAACTTGGTGAAGATGAGTCATTTGGTGCATAGGAGATGCCATAAAATTTTCAAAGTCATTCATCATCTCTAGCTAGCACTTCCTTCACAAAGGTCTCAGAAATGCAGAAACTAAACAGAGTCCTTCTGCTCAAAAATTGCATTGGACCAAATGATGTTTTTGGATATTGGGTCTATGAAGGATGCCAGAAAGCTTGGGGAATTTTCTTGGAATTTTCTGAGACAGGAAAAATAGAGTTGCTTCACAATGGACAGATTCTGGTCAGAGATAAAATAATTATTCTGGCCAAAATTTTCCATTGGGTAGCAAAATATTTTTAGAGAATATGAAATATAAAGATGATGGAAAGATTAGGAAAAAGTTTGGGAATTAATTGACCAACAAAACTATAGGTTGCTTCACAACCCATAGTAATGATCTAAATTCCCAAATTAAGAAAATGCTTTTAAAGAAAAGATAAAATATTGAGAAATCATCCAAGAGAGGCATGGCAAGGTTTATCAAAAGAACAAGGGTTTGGAGTTGTTGAAGAAAATTGTAGCAAAGCATAGGTCAACTCCATTGCAATTTTTTTTGGAAAAGTAGCTAGATTGCAAATAGTTTTGGAAAGAAAGAGTTGCAAAATTCAGGGTGTCACAAACCTACCCCCCTTAGGATGAATCTCGTCCTCGAGATTCGGTTGCTCAGGGAACAAATGTGGGTATGCAGGTCTTAGGAAGTCTTCTCTTTCCCATGTAGCCTCTTCCTCTGAGTGATGT
This sequence comes from Elymus sibiricus, assembly GCA_039707655.1. Lineage (NCBI taxonomy): Eukaryota > Viridiplantae > Streptophyta > Magnoliopsida > Poales > Poaceae > Elymus > Elymus sibiricus. Next base: position 210,155,789 of record CM077663.1, read on the forward strand.
TCCCATAGCACCTTATAGAATCTGATTACCTTACTCCTGGTGGTTCTCTCCATCTCATCCAAGATCCTAACAGGTTTTTCTTCGTAGGTCAGATCTTTTGCCAGTTCTAATTCACTCATATCTGCTCGTTTGATTGGTGGTGCAATGCACTTCCTTAGCTGTGATATGTGGAAGACATCATGCACATCCGATAATTCCGATGGTAATTCCAATTGATATGCCACTCTTCCTTTTCTAGCAATAACTGGAAATGGGCCTATATACCTTGGTGCAAGTTTTCCCCGAGTATTGAATCTCTTTACTCCTTTCATCGGGGTTACTCGGAGATATACATATTCCCCGTGTTCAAAAGTCACTTCCCGGTGCTTTGGATCATAGTAACTTTTCTGTCGGGACTTGGCTGCCCGAAGACGTTCCCGAATATCCTTTACTTGCTTCTCTGCCTCGAGCATCAAGTCTGTACCAAAGATTCGGCTGTCCCCGGTCTGAGACCAATTTAGGGGAGTGCGGCACTTCCGCCCATATAAGGCCTCAAATGGTGACATCTTCAAGCTTGACTGATAGCTGTTGTTGTATGAGAATTCCGCATAAGGTAGACTGTCTTCCCATTTAGCTCCATGAGAAAGGACACATGACCGAAGCATATCCTCTAGTATCTGGTTCACTCTTTCTGTCTGCCCATCGGTCTGTGGGTGATATGCCGTGCTATGCTTCAGCACGGTTCCCAGGGCTTGGTGTAGACGCAACCAGAATGCTGAGGTAAACAGGGAACCTCTATCGGAGGTGATGGACTTAGGGACTCCATGGAGGCTAACTATTCGGGACATGTAGAGCTGTGCCAACTGACTTGCGTTGAAAGTGGTCTTTACTGGAATGAAGTGAGCCACTTTCGTAAGTATGTCCACAATGACCCAAATAGCATCGTTGCCCCTTGCTAACTTGGGTAGTCCAACAATAAAGTCCATGCAGATATCATCCCATTTCCACTGAGGTACTGGTAAAGGTTGCAGTAGCCCAGCGGGTTTCTGGTGTTCTGCCTTCACCTTGTTGCAAATGTCGTAGCAGGCGACATAGTATGCTATATCCCTTCGCAATCCTGGCCACCAAAAGGTCTCTCGCAGATCCTGATACATTTTTGTTCCTCCCGGATGGATGGAATATGAGGACTCATGAGCTTCCTTGAGAATTTGCTGCCTCAAGTTATCCTGATCAGGCACGCATATCCGCTTTTCAAACCATACGGTGCCTTGATCATCCACGTGGAAAGACTTGGCCTTCCCTTTCGGAATCAATTCCTTAATCTTCTTGATTTCTTCGTCTGGCTCTTGGGCCTTCTTAATCTCTTCCATAAGGGTGGGGGTAATTTCCAACGTGTCGGAGGTAGTTGGTCCGCATAGCACCATGTTGAGCTCAGCGAACTCTTCTTGTAATCTTGGATGTAGTCCTCCCATAAGTGCATTCATAGTGCTTTGTTTCCTGCTGAGAGCATCCGCGACCACATTGGCTTTCCCCGGATGATAGTTCATCCCAATGTCATAGTCCTTGACTAGTTCAAGCCATCTTCGTTGCCTGAGATTCAGGTCAGGTTGTGTGAAAATATACTTCAGACTCTTATGGTCTGTGTATATTTCACAACGTTGACCAATGAGGTAATGCCTCCAGATCTTCAGGGCATGAACCACGGCTGCTAGTTCCAAATCGTGGGTGGGGTAGTTCTCCTCATGGGGTCGTAGCTGTCTGGATGCATAGGCTACAACCTTCCCTTCTTGCATCAATACGCAGCCGATTCCACGTCTGGAAGCGTCACAGTATATATCAAAGCTTCTGTGTATGTCTGGAAGGACTAGGGACGGTGCTGTAGTGAGTCTGGTCTTTAGTTCCAGAAAACTGCTGTCACATTCTGCTGTCCAGACAAACCTTTGATTCTTCTTGAGTAACTCTGTCAGGGGCTTGGCTATTTTGGAAAAACCTTCTATGAAGCGTCGGTAGTAGCCGGCCAATCCCAGGAAGCTACGGACTTCGGTCACCGAGGCTGGTGTCTTCCAATTTAGTACCACAGTTACCTTGCTGGGGTCAACAGCTACTCCTTGATCTGACAAAATGTGCCCCAAGAATCCTACCTCTTTCAGCCAGAATTCACACTTACTGAATTTGGCATACAGGCGGTGGTTTCTTAATCTTTCCAGAACAGCACGAAGATGTTGCTTATGCTCTTCTTCATCCTTGGAGTATATTAAGATATCATCGATGAATACCACCACAAATTTATCCAGAAAGTCCATAAAGACCTTGTTCATCATGCTCATGAAGTAGGCCGGAGCATTCGTCAATCCGAATGACATGACTGTAAATTCATACAGTCCATATCGGGTAGTGAACGCCGTCTTGGGGATATCCTCCTTTTGGATTTTTAGTTGATGATATCCAGTTCGGAGGTCAATCTTGGAAAATACTCGAGCTCCGTTCAGCTGGTCAAATAAGTCATCTATGCGAGGGAGCGGGTATTTATTCTTGATAGTGACCTCGTTCAACTGGCGATAATCTACGCACATGCGTAAGCTTCCATCCTTTTTCTTGACAAAGAGCACCGGTGATCCCCAAGGTGAGACACTTGGGCGGATATACCCTTTTTGCAACAATTCATCTAGTTGCTTCTTTAGCTCGGCCAACTCCGGTCCTGGCATGCGGTAATATTTCTTGTAAATGGGGGCGGTGCCGGGAACTACTTCAATTGTGAATTCCAATTCCCGGTCAGGAGGCATCCCTGGTAATTCCTCAGGAAATACATCTGGAAATTCACAAACTACCGGAATTAAGTTCATATCCGCGGCGGTAGTTTGGTATGCCATTCCCTTCCTTGTTCTCATAGTGCTGGCAAGGAACTGCACCATTTGCCCGATTGGGTTGGTCAGTGTCACTGTTCTGCTGGCACAATTTATACACACCTGGTGTGGTGTCAACCAGTCTATTCCCAATATCACATCTAACCCCGAAGATTCGATGGCAATGAGTGCAGCTGGAAACTTAACTCCATGAATTAAAATTTCCAGATCTCTATAGATCAGGTTTGTTTTGAGCAGGGAGCCAGGGGATTGTACCACCATGATTTTGTCCAAAAGTGACGGAGAAAATTTGTGCGAGGTGGAAAAACTCCGCGAAATAAACGAGTGGGAAGCCCCGGAATCAAATAAAATGAATGCAGGTATGTTGTTAACAGGAAACATACCGAATACAACTTCTGGGACTTCGCCGGCTTCTTCGGCGGAGATGTGATGGACGCGTCCATGGCAGACGTTATTATTGGGGCGGCGTCCAATGTTGTTGACCTGCGGCTTGGTGTCGGCGGATGACTTCCCAGTGTTGGTGGGACACTGTTTGGAGTAGTGCCCACTTTGGCCGCAAGTGAAGCAGGTATTGTTGCGGCGACAGTCCTCTATCACAGGTTGTTTGCCGAAGGTTTTGGTCTGGCCCACTGTCTTGTTATTGTTGCTACCATTGCTCCAGGTAGGCTTATATTCAGAAGTACCTGACTGCCAAGTGCGTAGCTTCTGCGCAAACGGCTCCCGGTTGTCCTTCTTAGGTTCGAACTTCCTCTTATGGTTGTCCGGTCCAGACTTGTGTTCCCTTTCAGCTATAAAGGCCTTGTTCACCAGTTTCTGAAAGTCGGGATAGTCTAGCATGCATAGCTGACAACGGAGAGAGTGGTTCAGACCTCCCAAGAACCGATCTATCTTTCTCTCTTCAGTAGCCACATCATAAGTAGAGTATCGGGACAGATTGTTGAACTTGTTAAGGTACTCGGCTACCGTCATGCTTCCTTGTGTCAGCGCAAGGAACTCCCTTTGCTTCACCTTCATGATGCCGGTGGGGATATGATATTTGCGGAATAATTCCTTAAACTTCTCCCAAGTAATTCCTTCTTCAGAAGACCATGTTGCTTTGGTATTATCCCACCATATGGCTGCTGGCCCTTCCAGGTAATGAGTGGCAAATGGAACCTTGTCCGAATCCTCACAGCGAGCTATTTCCAACTTCTTTTCTATGGTCCTTAGCCAGTCATCTGCTTCTATCGGATCCACGGCTTGACCAAAGTTGGGTGGCTTCGTGCGCTGGAAATCAGACAATCTGGAATGGGATCCATTATGATTGTGGTTCTGACCTACCATTGTCTGCATACTCTTTAAGAATTCCATAAGGTCCTGGTTTCTCTTTTCCTCAAACATTCTCATAATCTGATCAGTAGTAGGTGCTTGAGGTGGTGGGGGTGGTAAATCTTCTGGTGCTTGACCTGCTTGTCTGGCGGATCGACGGACAGGGGTTCCATCGCCGCCATGGCTACAACTTCTCTTCATCCTAAATTTGTTCCCATTGCAAAATACCGAATCGATGAGCAACATTCAGAAGGAGAACATGGTTATATGACACCAAAAGAGATTACGCGAAAAGGAAGGCGAGTAAAGCAAACCACATAATTATACAACATAACCCAACATCATACATGGCAAGCTAGTAGAGGAAATATCATGACTAAACTGCTCATACGGCAGTTGACATATGCAAAGGATGCATGCTCAACAACTCTAGCCTCCACTCTAGTGGCGCTGATGGCACGAACACTGCCAAACCACCGACTCCTCGTCATCTGATCCTGAGTCCGAGTCAGAACTGATGATATGAATCTCATCCTCCAGATCAAAGGAAACACGACGACGCTGCTGGGACGGTTCTCCCTCTGGAGTAGAAGGAGCACAACGCCTCAGCATCGGAGCCGCTGGAGTGGCAAGGAGTGAGGCCCACTCAGCAGGGGTCTCACGACGGCTACCAGACGGAAAGCCTGGTGGCACAGTGGAGGTAGAAGGAGCCTCAAATCTGGGTGGAGGTGGAACTGGGGATGGATATATGGGTGGATAGGTAGCCTGAGGTGGAGGTGGCACCGGGGCTATGGCTGCAAGCGCCGCTAAGACCCGAGACAGTTCCTCAGCCAGGGATATGATCGTACGATAGCTGGCGTTCAGGTAGCGAGACAGCACAACAGTCGCACGGTCACATGCCGGGTCAACAGGAACAAAAATGACTCGCCCTGTCGTAGGAGACAGGGTGGGATAATAGAGGTAACCTGGATGAGTCTGCATCTCAACCTCGTGGAAGCGCAAGTCAGTGAGAGCCTCCATTGCGGCAAACTCAATCGCCAACGCCGGAGTGGAAACTGTCCCGCCCTTGGTAGAACGAGAGTAGCAACCAAGATCCGAGCTCGTGATCATGAAAGCCTCTGCATGGTACTCGTACACCGACTCAGCAAGCTGCTCCCGAAACATCTGGTACACTGGCTCTTCACCATGAGGATACAGTCGCAGTCAGACATTCTGGAGCAGTACTGGAAAGGTAGATGGTGCAGGCTCAAAATGATACTGGAATGGAACCGGTGCCATCTACACTCACAAGACCACCGTTAGGAGAATAATAAATTATGATGCATGCCATGCAGCAATCAAATGCAACAATCAAATGCAGCAATCAGATGCATACTCAGAATCCTATACTAATCGCGGTGCTAACGCTGGCTAACTAAGGTATCCTACAGTCAGCCTGGCTCTGATACCAAGCGTTGTGGCACCCCGGCTCTGAGAACCAGATTACCGGTATTTCCAGCCCAAGGATCATGTCCTCTGGAAACACCCAACAACTTGGAACAGAACTGAACAGACTTTATTGATAGGATACGGGTACAAACGCATATCTTACAGTGGTGACGAGGCCAAAGGCACCCTCGGTGCTATGACAATATCTACATTATTTATGTCACAAACAGGGCCTCGGAATACTAAGTACTTCTACTGCGTAGCGGAACATAGCGCAACTCCATCCACAGGGACACTGCTGTGGATACATCTTAGTTAGCATAGCCAGCACCTTCAGGACCTCCGTCCTCGGATTCTCCTGCATCTGGCATGATACGCCAGGTGAGTACTTTTAATGTACTCGCAAGCTCACGACAACCAAGTAATGCAGCAAACAATAGCATAGCACATGATATTAATCAGGTAATGCACTTATTGTACTGATCATCAACTTACTCTTACCCGGGTTGATCCACAACCCCCGGAATACTCATCGAGTACTTCCGATCATGAGACGAGTTCTTCCATCATTAATATCATTAACCTGGTTGATCAACTACTGAGGTCTGGACGGGCTGTCCAATACCGTGGACTCGGCTATTCGAATAGATTTGACACTCTGCAGAGGTTGCGCACTTTACCCACACCATGAAGCACCTGGCCTCGTGATCCCATTCGGGTGGACCAGCGTTGCTTCAACAAAACCTGCCTGACCCGTGACTCTTTCATCGTACCACCGGCACTCTTCCTCCCCCGGAGGTCAGCCTTGGGTGGCCCCTGTGTCCTCATGACACCTGCCACCGTCGTGGCCAAACTTTGTAGACCCAAATGGGGCCTACTGTCCCAAACGGGGACACCGACACAACTCAGCTATCAACTGGGCTCACAGGGTTATCACCGCTTACCTGATCAGGGTAGCACGCCGTGCATAACCCTCCCTCTTTGGAGGTACCGGTGAAAGATCACGCAGTCAGACCCGGTCAGGGCCGTCCCATACCGGCAAGTGTGGTTGCACGGGTATGCCCGGACAGGTGACTCAAGATCAACCACTAAGTTTACTTGTCAACTAAAGTGGTTCAATGTAATTCTTGGGTCCTAATTACTATTATGAATTAAATATGTCAAATAAACCAACCTATTGCGTATGAAAATGCAATGCTATAGAAATGCATGCATGAGATGGGTATCATGGCTTGCCTTGCTCTGTTGGGTGGTTTGGGCACTCTTGATCTTCAAAAGCACCAAATCCTCCTTCTGAAATGTTTTCAAATATAATTGCAATTGTCACATAAAGCCATTTTATCAACCAAATATTCTGTAGGTATTGGAAAAATGTCAAACTTGGTCAGAAAATAAGGGATTTTATTAGGAACATAATGCAAAAAGAATCAGGTCAATTGGACTTTTCTATAAAAAGATATTCATGGTCAAACTTGCTGGTCAAAACAATTTAGTAAAACCGAATTAGAAAATCAGAGAAGGGGCCACGTCGAAGGCGTATTGGCCCAGTACGCCTCTACTTACCGATTCGGTAAGTCACTGACTGTGGGCCTCCTTTGCTTAAACAGAGAGGGAAGAGAGAGCAGAGAGGGGAGGCAGCTCACCGGCGATGGTTGCCGGTGATCCCGACGGCGGATGGGCTCGGAGAGGGCGGGGATGGATCGGGCTCGGAGCGGCGGTTCACCCTGTACCCGTAGCTCGGCCGGAGGTGGACGGACGGCGTCGCCCCCTTCGTCTCCGGCGGGCTGCAGCTACGGGGGTCGGCGGATTCGAGCACTCTGGCAGCAATCCGCTTGGCCGAGGGCTTGGGAAGCACCACTGAACCTCACTGGTCACACTGGAAGGCTTGGACGAGGCAGAGGAGAGGCGGAGAGGGCAGGCGATGGAGAGGGTTTGGCGGCAGAGCTCTGGCTGAGCTCGAGGCCAGAGGCCTCTCTGCCTCGGATTCTTGCTGCTGGCTAACGATTTGGGGGAGGAGGAGAGGAATGATGAAGCGAGGAGGGGCTGGACGGGCTATTTATAGCCAGGAGGAGGAGAGTGGCGAGCTCTCCCGAAGCGGCTCGATGCGGGCCATGGCGCCGGCGACGTACGCCTCGCTGGCTGGCCGCTTGCGGGCGAGGGGACTTGAGCGAGCAGAGCATTCAATGCGGGAGAGGACGGCTCGGGGAGGAAGACGACGGCGCGGCTCGCTGTAACAGCACGGGCGTCACAGTGCGGCGATGGCGTGGCGGCCGCCGGCTGCCTCTCTGGTGAGCGCGAGAGATCTGGAGGGGCTGCGTGCCAACCAGGGAAGATGTAGGCACGTTCGGACACGGAACTGAGGCGAGGGGCAGATGGACGCGACGAGTCAGGCACGGGCGTGGCACAGAGCGCGGCGACAAGCATGCCGCAGCCGTGCTCACCACGGTGCTGACCACCACGAGGCCACGCAAGCCTGGCAAAATTTGTCCAACTCGTCGACCGTCAATCCCTCACTTCAACTGTGCCCTTAGATTGGCTTGGTTCAAGCAGAATTGAGAGGTATAATCAACAACAGTTCCTGACAGAGAAAAAGAGAGGGATCTGGAGATTTGGAGAGCAAGAGATAGAGCCAAAGAGAGTGTCTGGAGTGATCCTTGCTGGAAGGACTCCAAACTGGCAAAATTTGAAGAAGATTGAAGAAGAAATGGTCATAGCTCCTTTGAAAACCACCATTTTGATCCAGAATGCAAATGAGCTTGTGGCACTCAGCTGGTTGCTCTGCAGATGCTGAAACTTGGTGAAGATGAGTCATTTGGTGCATAAGATATGCCATAAAATTTTCAAGTCATTCAGCATCTCTAGCTAGCACTTCCTTCACAAAGGTCTCAGAAATGCAGAAACTAAACAGAGTCCTTCTACTCAAAAATTGCATTGGACCAAATGATGTTTTTGGATATTGGGGCTATGCAGGATGCCAGAAAGCTTGGGGAATTTTCTTGGAATTTTCCGAGACAGGAAAAATAGAGTTGCTTCACAATGGACAGATTCTGGTCAGAGATAAAATAATTATTCTGGCCAAAATTTTCCATTGGGTAGCAAAATATTTTTAGAGAATATGAAATATAAAGATGATGGAAAGATTAGGAAAAAGTTTGGGAATTAATTGACCAACAAAACTATAGGTTGCTTCACAACCCATAGTAATGATCTAAATTCCCAAATTAAGAAAATGCTTTTAAAGAAAAGATAAAATATTGAGAAATCATCCAAGAGAGGCATGGCAAGGTTTATCAAAAGAACAAGGGTTTGGAGTTGTTGAAGAAAATTGTAGCAAAGCATAGGTCAACTCCATTGCAAAATTTATGGAAAAGTAGCTAGATTGCAAATAGTTTTGGAAAGAAAGAGTTGCAAAATTCAGGGTGTCACAGTCTAATAATACTACCATCTACTCCTTCTTTATAAAGATGTGGGTCATCCCAAAAGTAATGTCTCAAGTCATAGAAGAATTTTTTCTTTTGTTGGTATGTGAAGCTAGGTGGTATATATTTAGCGACAATGTAATTAGCATAATCAGCATACCACGGGGTGTTTTGAGAAACTTTTATTGCAGCTAACTGTTCATCAGGGAAACTATCATCAATAGGTAGTGGGTCATCAAGAATATTTTCTAACCTAGACAAGTTATCAGCTACGGGGTTCTCAGCTCCTTTCCTATCAACAATATGCAAGTCAAATTTTTGAAGCAAGAGAACCCACCTAATGAGTCTAGGTTTAGCATCTTTCTTTTCCATAAGATATTTTATAGCAGCATGGTCGGTGTGAACAATTACTTTCGAGTCAACGATATAGGATCTAAATTTATCACAAGCAAACACGACCGCTAAAAATTCTTTTTCAGTTGTAGCATAATTTCGTTGAGTACTGTCTAGTGTTTTGCTAGCATAATGGATAACATTCAATTTCTTATCTACTCTTTGTCCAAGAACAGCACCAACCGCATAATCACTAGCATCACACATAATTTCAAAAGGCAAGTTCCAATCAGGTGGTTGAACGATAGGTGCAGAGGTTAAGGCTTTCTTGAGTGTTTCAAAGGCTTCCACACAATCATCATCAAAAACAAAAGGAACATCCTTTTGCAAAAGATTAGTAAGAGGCCTAGAAATTTTAGAGAAGTCTTTAATGAACCTCCTATAGAAACCAGCATGACCAAGGAAACTGCGAATACCTTTAATATCTTTAGGACATGGCATTTTCTCAATTGCATCAACTTTAGCTTTATCCACCTCAATACCTCGTTCAGATATTTTGTGCCCCAAGACAATGCCTTCATTAACCATAAAGTGGCACTTCTCCCAATTCAAGACGAGATTAGTTTGTTCACATCTCTGCAAAACTCGATCAAGGTTGCTTAAGCAATCATCAAAAGAAGTTCCGTAAACGGAGAAAGCATCCATCCTCCACAATCTTTTCACAAAAATCAGAGAATATAGCAGTCATACATATTTGAAAGGTAGCAGGTGCATTGCATAAACCAAAAGGCATACGTCTATAAGCATAGGTTCCAAAAGGGCAAGTAAAGGTGGTTTTTTCTTGATCGGATTGTGACACAGCTATTTGAGAGAAACTAGAATATCCATCTAGGAAGCAAAAGTGTGTGTGCTTAGATAATCTTTGTAACATTTGATGAATGAAAGGCAAAGGGTAATGATCCTTCCTAGTAGCTTTATTTAATTTTCTAAAATCAATTACCATTCTATAGCCAGTAACAATTCTTTGTGGAATGAGTTCATTCTTATCATTAGGAACAACGGTGATACCTCCTTTCTTAGGGACACAATGAACGGGACTTACCCCTATACTATCAGCAATAGGATAGATTATACCTGCTTCCAGAAGTTTTAGTATTTCAGTTCTTACCACTTCCTTCATCTTAGGATTCAATCACCGTTGGTGATCAACAACGGGTTTAGCATCAGGTTCCATATTAATCATGTGCTGACATAGAGTGGGACTAATGCCCTTAAGATCATCAAGAGTATATCCAATAGCAGCCCGGTGCTTCCTTAGAACTTTTAACAATCTTTCTTCTTCATGTTCTGAAAGGTTAGCACTAATAATAACAGGATATATCTTTTTCTCATCAAGATAAGCATACTTCAAAGTGTCAAGCAATTGTTTCAATTCAAACACAGGATCACCTTTTGGTGGAGGAGGACCTCCAAGAGTTTCAATAGGCAAATTGTATTTCAGGAGAGGTTGTTGTTCAAAGAAAATTTGATCTATTTCATTTCTTTCACGCAAGTGCATATCATTTTCATGGTCAAGCGAATATTGCTCTAATGGATCGGTAGGAGGCACAACAATAGAAGCAAGACCAATTATTTCATCATTACTAGATAACACTTTATCACGAGGTTTTCTACTAAACTTGGAAAAATTAAACTCATGAGACACACCACCAAAACTGACACCGACAGTTTGTTTTTCGCAATCTATCTTAGCATTGACGGTGCTCAAGAAAGGTCTACCAAAGATAATGGGACAAAAGTCATCTTGTGGGGAACCAAGAACTAGAAAATTAGTAGGGTATTTCACTTTCCCACACAAGACTTCAACATCTCTAACAATCCCAAGTGGTGTGATGGTGTCTCTATTAGCAAGTTTAATAGTAACATCAATGTCTTCTATTTCAGCAGGTGCTATTTCATCCATAATTTCTTGGTATAAGGTTGAAAGCACATTTGCTCCCTTGGTGGTTTTGGTAATTTATAACAACATATATGTCATTGAACTAATGTTTCTAGCAAGTATATTTCAGGAAATGTTCAATGATAGGATTGGCAAAAGGATTGTGGAGATTGTGGAATACCCCAAGATGCAAGGAAATAGGTTGGCAAAGCTTCAAGGAAGAGGACTCTACATTTTACATTTGTGAGAAATCACTTTGAGTCCATAGGAAAGCCAATACTATTAAAAGGGGGTAAGGTTTTGTTGGTGAACAAAATGCTCATATGTGCACAAGTGATAGTCACCAAAAACACCCACAAGCTCTCCCACCAAAGTCTGTCCAAAGCCATATACTCAAAATCGGTGCAACCTACATTCCATCCCGATGCCACCGATTCTCAACCATAGAAAGACTCAGCCAAACCCTAGCCACTTCGGTGCAACCGATTCCATACCAGTGCCACCGAGTTTAGGTTGCCAACTTTCTGTTACGCAAATTCACAATATCGATACCACCGAGATTGTTGGATCGGCGTCACCGAGATTGGGAATCTGACCGTTGGTCACCTTATCGGTGCAACCGAGTTTCCTATATCGGTCTCACCGAGATTCAAAAGTTGCCACCTTTTGGTCACTTCGGTACCACCGATATTAACACATCGGTGTCACCGAGTTGGTCATTTTGTGTGTAACGGTTGGATTTTTGGGGATGCCTATATATACCCCTCCACCACCACCTACTCGAAAGAGAAGCACCTAGAACTATTCCATACTTGCCCCATCCAGTTTTCTGAGAGAGAACCACCTAGTCTTGTGTTGAGGTCAAGATCTTCCACTCCAACCATATGGATCTTGATTTCTAGCCTCCCCAAGTTGCTTTCCACCAATCCCATCTCTTCCACCAAGCCAAATCTGTGAGAGAGTGATTGTGTGTTGAGGAGTCTATCATCTTGAAGCACAAGAGCAAGGAGTTCATCGTCATTACCGAGCCTATTACCTTTTGGAGGGTGGTGCCTCCTAGATTGGTTAGGTGTCGCTTGGGAGCCTCCTACTTCGTGTTGTGGAGTGAACCAAGAAGTTTGTATGGGCAAGGAGATCGCCTACTTCGTGAAGATCTACCCATAGTGAGGCAAGTCCTTCGTGGACGGAAGCCGTTATGAAATAGTCAAGGTTGCTACTTCGTGGACCCTTATGGGTGGAGCCCTCCGTGGACTCTCGCGACCGTTACCCTCCGTGGGTTGAAGACTCCATAAACATGGATGTACGATAGCACCACCTATCGGAACCACGGGAAAAATCATCGTGTCTACAACTGCGTTTGATCCTTCTACCCTATCCCTTCTACTCATGCTTGTTGTTACTTTCCGCTGCTATACTCTTAGACATGCATGTGTAGGGTGTACTTGACTTGCCATGAAATTCTAAAACTGCAAACACTAAAATTTGGGAAAAGGCAAAACTTTCATTTGGTCAAGTAGTCTAATCACCCCCCCTCTAGACATACTTTCGGTCCTACAAGTGGTATCAGAGCTTTGGTCTCCATTGCATTGGTCTCACAACCTAGGAGAGTATGGCGTCTAGTGAGGGAAGTTATCACCGTAGAGGTCCGTACTTTGAAAATGCATATTCTTGGTCATAACCCCGCCGATTGGGCTGTTGTTCGTGTTGGCTTGCAAGGTGAATTCTTTGGTGATGGAAAGGAACCGGATCGTGAAGCGACCGCAGATGAATTGAAGATGGTGCAATACAACGCTCAAGCATGCGACATTCTATTCAACTGCCTATGCCCAGAAGAATTCAACAAAATCAACCGTCTTGAGAATGCAAAAGAGATTTGGGATACTTTGGTTGATATGCACGAAGGAACCGAGTCCGTGAGAGAATCTAGGTTGGATGTTCTTCAAGGTCAGCTTGACAAGTTCAAGATGAAGGATGGTGAAGGAGTCGCGGAGATGTACTCTAGGCTAGCTCTCATCACAAATGAGATTACCGGCTTAGGAAGCGAAGAAATGACCAACAAATTCATCATCAAGAAGATACTTAGAGCTTTGGATGAGAGATACGACACCGTGTGCACATTGATCCAAATGATGCCCAACTACAAAGATCTCAAGCCTACGGAAGTCATTGGAAGGATTGTTGCTCATGAGATGACAGTCAAAGACAAGGAAGAGCTTCATCACAAGTCTAGCAGTGCTTACAAAGCCACAAGTGATGCTCCCGCAACTTCAAGCAACAACTTTGTCACCAATGAAGAGATAAGCCTCATGGTCAAGAAATTCAACAAGTTCTACAAGAATAGAGGCAAAGAAAGAAGCTCCAACTCAAGATATGATGAGAAGCGTTTGTCAAGTCGTGATCGCAATTGCTACAATTGTGGGAAGCCCGAACACTACTCCAATGAGTGCACGGCTCCCTACAAACGAAGAGAAGAGTCACCAAGAAGACGAAGCTCAAGGAATGAATCACCTCAAAGAGCGAGAAGGAGTAGAGATGATCGGTATGAACGAAGACACTCAAGGAGAAGTAGAGATTCGGAGAAGAAGGACAAGTACACCAAGAGCTACACAAGAAGAAAACATCAAGCTCATGTTGGTGAATGGGTTTCCGGCTCCGACTCTGACGACAACTCCGAGAGAAGCTATCACTCCAACTCCGACTATAGTCAAGATGATGGTGTTGCCGGAATTGCTCTAGTGACTACTAACTCCTATGATCTATTTGATTCACCAAACAAAGGGAGTGGAAGTTGCTTCATGGCTAAAGGCCCCAAGGTATCACACCCCGAGTATCTTGATTTCAATAGTGATGAAGATGATTTGCTTTGTGATGATGACTTGCTCTTTGATAAAACTAGTAATGTTGATCAAAATGAACTTGATAATTCTCATGCTAGTCAAGATAAGTCAATTGATGATAAGATGAAAATAGAAGAACTAACTAAAGAACTAAACACTCTTAAGTTAGCTCATGAATCTACTCTTGAAGATCATAGAGATCTTGTAAGAACTCATGAGAAGCTACGCTTCGAGAAGCTCAACTTGGAGCAAGAGCATGAGTTTCTTAAAGCTATCAATGACGATCTCCGAAAGAAGACTTCATCTTATCTAGCCAAACGACTACTCTTGTCTACTTTCATGCCACAAGTTAAATCTAAACAATCTAATAACAAAGGCAAGAAAGTTACTTCTTCTAGTAGCAACAATAAAAATGCTAAACCCAATGATGTTGCTTCTAGTAGTTCTATTGATTCCACTAATGATGATTCTCTTAGCCAAGTTACACTTGAGCAAGAAAATGCTTTATTGAAAGGAATTATAGAAAAAGGTATCTACAAGAGTCTTGTCGGGTGTAAGCAATTTGAGGAAATTGTACGCAAGCACGGAGGATACCGGAAGAACCGTGGTGTTGGCTACTTCAACGCAAATGGAGTTGAATGGGAAGAAGGTCAATATCCCGAGCCCAAGTTTGTTCCTCAAAAGGAGAAGTATGAAAATACTCTTCCCAAGGGGACAAGCACTCAAGATGACCTTCCACCACAAGACCACAAGCTCAAGGGCAAGAACAAGCTTCAAGAGGACATTGACTCATATGAAGATGGATCCCTAGCTATGGTGGAGTGGGTTGCCAAGGCTACTTCAAGCTCAACTTCTACAAAGGCTACTACAACACTGAGGATCCCCATCAACTTGATGTGGGTCCCCAAGAAGAAGAACTAGAGAGTTCTTGAGGGGTGACTCCGCCAATGAAATTCACTCACATTCATTATTGGCAAGAACTATTTGCAATCAACATCAACTCTATGCAATAGTTCAAGGAGTCACCCATTCCCTCAAAGGTAAGCAAGGGACAAGGTAATCAACAAATCAATGGACATCATAACATATGCTTTGCACTCCATGTCCATAGATATCCTTGTATTTGTCTCTTGTGTGTTGGGACTAACCCATTTAGGTGAGAAGAGTAAGGAAACAACAAGGATGCTCCCAACTCTTGGTGATCTTCATCAACCTTGAGCATCCACCACTACCTCACCAACATGAAGTCTTCTTCGACAAAACCCAAGGTTAGTTTATCCCTCTTATGGGGGGATGTCACATCAAGGGGGAGCTTTACTCTAAGACTTGAGTTAAAGCATCTCTTAGTATGTGACAACATTAAATGCTTTATGTAAAAGTGGTAACCCCACTTGTGCTTAAACGATGAGTATGACCTATGATCAAGTATTCTTACTTGGCTCCTAAGTCAAATACTCATATATAGATGACTTCGTCATCGCCCAAGTGCTTGTTAGATGCTAGTGTGTATGTGCATGTTAGTCATGATTTCATTTGACATCTTATTGTGAGAGCATGTTGGTCTGCATTTATTTTCCCATTCGAGGACATCCAATTGTTGCTATTTGGCTTTTGTTTTATCTTCTGCCAATTGGATAGACAAGAATGCCTAGGACCACTCTTTAGCTATCTATGCTTTCTCACCTCATATTCTATTCATGCTGCATCACAAAATTTGAACAAGTACTTTTCGATCCCTCTGTGTGTGGAGCACTCGGAGTTCCGTATCGACAAGGACTGACCATTAAAACCTCCCAAGTGCACCTCGGTGGAACCAACCCCAAAATCTCGGTCTCACCGAATGCCTAGGGTTGATCTGGTTTTCAATCTCGGTACTACCGATTTCATATTCTCGGTTACACCGAGTTTCCCTGTCAGCTGACAGTTGTGGAACTCGGTGACACCGAAAATTTAAAATCGATATCACCGACAGTGAAGGGTATATAGTCTGTGGTCCCGACGGTTCGAAATTTCATTCTTCAAATCGTCGCGCCCCAAACCCTAAGCTGCCGCAGAAAGACCCCCTGGTCATCGCCTTGCCTTCCCGAGCCTCTCCGCCGCTGGGAATCCTCGCCGTCGACGGGCATCTTCGCCGCCGTCGCCGCCATAGCGGATCCATCACCGAGCTAGGGTACGGATTCCATCTTTCTTGCGCTCCCGTCCGATTCTTGCGCAATAAAGTTGTTTTTCTCTATAAGCCACAGTTTGCACAACTTTCTATCCACGAGAAATCTCCGTAGATTAGCGAACCATCGATTTTCCAGGGTTTGCCTTCCGCCTGATGGAACTCGGTAGAACCGAAGTGAACAAATCGGTCTCACCGATTTGTCTGTCTGTGTTGCTGAGAACTGTCTCGGTGAAACTGAGTACTTCTTTTCGATCCCACCGAAAAGAGTGCCAAGTTTCTGTTAATGAGATAGTCAGTCTCGGTGGCACCGACAATTTTACTTCGGCTGTACCGATTTTCATGTGACAGAATGCAAAACTTTGAAAATCTTTTGTTCAAACTTTCAAAAACCAGCCTCATTTTGTGATGACTCATCTTCTTCTGCTCCTCTATACTCTATTCACAGGGTCAGATATGTCAGAAGCTGAGGACAGTCAGAATGATCTCAGAGAGCAGAGTGTTGAGATGGATTCAGGCACTAGTCCTGAGTCTAGTTCATCTTCAGATCCAGGCACTCCCAGTTCCCATGGGTTGCCCAAGGCTGCTACAAGGGCTAGGAAGAAACTAAACTCAGATGAAGAGGATTCAGACTTTGTGCTAGAGGAGGTTCTTGCCAAGAAGCAAGAGAAGGCTGCAAAGAAGTCTGCTAATGAAGCTACTTCTTCCAGAAGAGTTGTTGGCAAAGTCTATGCTAGCTCTGAAGCTGTGAGAGCACCTGAGAGTGCTAGGACAAGAATGGCTCTTCACCTTGAGTCACCTCCTAAGAAGTCATTGCCTAAGAAGGCAGGTGAGAAGAAGAAAGCCAGAAAGAGGATTATTCATGTTGTTGGCAGGAAGACATCTATGTTTGAGGACCCTGAGGAGGCTGCTGGTGTTGCTGCTGAGGAGGAGGAAGAACATGTTGAGAAAGCCCCTCCCAAGAAGAAAAAGAAGCTTATGGCTGATGCTATGCCAAAGAATGGCACATCCAAGAGCACTAAGTCTGCCCCCAAGAAGCCTGCTGCTGAGAAGCCCAAGTGATTGTCCAGGCAAATTCCAGCATCTGAGAAGAACAAAGGGACTACCTCCAGAGTTGAGGATGAGGATGCTATGTCTGCCCTAATGAAGCTTAGGCCACACCTTCCAGTACATAATGCCAGCTACCCACTTGCTGAGGATATGAAGAAGAGGAAGGACTCTGGCTTGAGGGCATGGAGAGCTGCTGATCCATATGCCCAAAGGAAGAAGACAGCTGTGGACTACAGATTCTATACCAAAGAGCAACAGGATTTCTATGAGACTGTGCTTTTTGACAAGAGTCCAGCTGTGAGCGATATGCGGTATGTTGATTGGAAATTCATCAAGGAGAATGAAGACTACTTTCCAAGTGTCCAAGACAATTTCCACTGCATTGGTTTGGATGAGTTTGTTGGCAGAGAGTTCACCGCTTGGAATGATGAGATGATCATGCAATTCTACTCCACTGCACATTTCTATGGAGATGGTAGAATTGTATGGATGACTGAAGGTGCAAGGTATGAGTCTACTGTTGAGGAGTGGGCTGCCATCTTAGGAGTCCCAGAAGCACAGGATGGTGATTTGGATGTCTACTCAGAATCCAAGGAGAGCCACAATGCTATGGCTAATATGTATAATGAGATCCCTGCTGCTAATGTGAAATCTCACAGGCTAGGATCCATCTACTTTCTTCAGGCTGGCCTCCGCACCATGAACACCATTCTGAGGCATACCTTGATGCCCAAGTCAGGAGATGACAGGATGATCCGAGGCTACTCCATTAACATGTTGATCCACCTTGACAAACACACCAGGATCAGAGTCATGGACTTGATTGTTGAGACAGTCAAGAGGGTTGCTGCTGATCAGAAGCGCTCTTGCTGTTATGCACCCTATATCCAGATGCTCATCAATTCAAAGTTGGAGAAGCACATATTTGCTCTAGATCGTCCCCACTTGCCCCTACAGCCAGATCTCGAGGACAATGTTGTGGTGATGGATACTGAACATCCCACATCTGCTGCAGCTCAGGCAGAAGCAGAGGCAGCTAGAGACACTAGTGCTCAGGTCCCTAGATCCAGGAACGAGCAAATGGATCTTTTGATCTCATCAGTTCAGGATATGAAGAAGGACATTAAGGGGATTCTGGACAACCAGAATAGTCTTGTGAGGATCTTTGAGAACAGGATCAAGACCCTTAATGATAAGGTGGATGGGCTGACTAGAACAGTAAATGAGCTCAAGAAGGAAGTTGACTCAGTGCCTCTTCCTCAGACTTCTTCTTCTGATGATGATGAGGATGGATCACCTCTCAGGCCAGGCACACAGTTTACCACTCAGGCCAGATCAGCCACTGTGCCAGCTCCAGACTTGAGGCCCTCTTCATCAGCTCCTGCTGCTGTCACCTCAGCTCCTGCTCCATCAGTTTCAGTTCCTCCAGTTGCCACTCCAACTCCATCCACGACATCCGCAGAGATCTTCGCCGACGCTGTTCTCTCGACTCCTTCATCAACAACCGGAGGAGATCAGCCCAAGAACGCTTAGATATATGCCTTTGAACTTTTTGGTAACTTGTTGCCAAAGGGGGAGAAGTGTATATAGATCTTTAGGCTTCGAGTGAGAGAGCGTTTTGGTGTTTATTGCTTTTTCAAAACATTTGATCTTTTGGTTGCTTGTGATACTTGTTTGTGGTGTTTGATCATACGCTTTATGTGTGATGCTACTATTTCCTATCATCTTAATGCTTATGAGATGATCATTCACCTCTGCTTGATTATGTTGTGCTATGATGTTCATTCTAATTATTCTCGCACACCGCCAAGTTGTATGTGACATGGAAGAAGTGCCCCATGTACCTAATCGATTGTGCATTTGCATTCAAACGCAAATTCAAAATAATGCACAAATTTAGGGGGAGCTCTTACTTATCACATACTTCTCAAAGCGACGATTATATTCATTGATTATATCATATGTCGAAGCTTTGATCTATATGTTGTCATCAATTACCAAAAAGGGGGAGATTGAAAGCACATTTGCTCCCTTGGTGGTTTTGGTAATTTATAACAACATATATGTCATTGAACTAATGTTTCTACCAAGTATATTTCAGGAAATGTTCAATGATAGGATTGGCAAAAGGATTGTGGAGATTGTGGAATACCCCAAGATGAAAGGAAATAGGTTGGCAAAGCTTCAAGGAAGAGGACTCTACATTTTACATTTGTGAGAAATCACTTTGAGTCCATAGGAAAGCCAATACTATTAAAAGGGGGTAAGGTTTTGTTGGTGAACAAAATGCTCATACGTGCACAAGTGATAGTCACCAAAAACACCCACAAGCTCTCCCACCAAAGTCTGTCCAAAGCCATATACTCAAAATCGGTGCAACCAACATTCCATCCCGGTTCCACCGATTCTCAACCATAGACAGACTCAGCCAAACCCTAGCCACTTCGGTGCAACCGATTCCATACCGGTGCCACCGAGTTTAGGTTGCCAACTTTCTGTTACGCAAATTCACAATATCGGTACCACCGAGATTGTTGGATCGGCGTCATCGAGATTGGGAATCTAACCGTTGGTCACCTTATCGGTGCAACTGAGTTTCCTATATCGGTCTCACCGAGATTCAAAAGTTGCCACCTTTTGGTCACTTCGGTACCACCGAGATTAACACATCGGTGTCACCGAGTTGGTCATTTTGTGTGTAACGGTTGGATTTTTGGGGATGCCTATATATACCCCTCCACCACCACCTACTCGAAAGAGAAGCACTCAGAACTATTCCATACTTGCCCCATCCAGTTTTCTGAGAGAGAACCACCTAGTCTTGTGTTGAGGTCAAGATCTTCCACTCCAACCATATGGATCTTGATTTCTAGCCTCCCCAAGTTGCTTTCCACCAATCCCATCTCTTCCACCAAGCCAAATCTGTGAGAGAGTGATTGTGTGTTGAGGAGTCTATCATCTTGAAGCACAAGAGCAAGGAGTTCATCATCATTACCGAGCCTATTACCTTTTGGAGGGTGGTGCCTCCTAGATTGGTTAGGTGTCGCTGGGGAGCCTCCTACTTCATGTTGTGGAGTGAACCAAGAAGTTTGTACGGGCAAGGAGATCGCCTACTTCGTGAAGATCTACCCATAGTGAGGCTAGTCCTTCGTGGACGGAAGCCGTTATGGAATAGTCAAGGTTGCTACTTCGTGGACCCTTATGGGTGGAGCCCTCCGTGGACACTCGCGACCGTTACCCTCCATGGGTTGAAGACTCCATAAACGTGGATGTACGATAGCACCACCTATCGGAACCACGGGAAAAATCATCGTGTCTACAACTGCGTTTGATCCTTCTACCCTATCCCTTATACTCATGCTTGTTGTTACTTTCCGCTGCTATACTCTTAGACATGCATGTGTAGTGTGTACTTGACTTGCCATGAAATGCTAAAACTGCAAACACTAAAATTTGGGAAAAGGCAAAACTTTCATTTGGTCAAGTAGTCTAATCACCCCCCTCTAGACATACTTTCGGTCCTGCAAAGGTAAAAGGGATAGCACTCACACTAGCACCCAAATCGCATAAACCATGATAGCAATGATCTCCTATTTTGACTGAGACAATAGGCATGCCTACTATGGGTCTATGTTTATCTTTTCATCGGGTTTATCAATTCTAGCAGCTTTATCACAGAAGTAGATAACATGCCCATCAATATTTTCTACCAAGAGATCTTTAACCATAGCAACACTAGGATCTACTTTGATTTGCTCAGCGGGCTTAGATGTTTTTAGATTACTCTTACGAACCACAGTTGATACCTTAGTATGTTCCTTTATCCTAACAGGGAAAGGTGGTTTTTCAATATAAGAAGTAGGCACAACTGGATCAACATTGTAAATGATGGTTTCTTCTTTAGCTATGACCGGTTCTTTAATTCTTCTTTAATAGGGGGATGATATTTAAACCACTTCTCCTTAGGGAGATCAACGTGAGTAGCAAATGCTTCACAAAAAGAGGCTACTATCTCAGAGTCAAGTCCATATTTAGTGCTAAACTTGTGAAAAGTATCGGTATTCATAAAAGATTTAACACAATCAAATTCAAGCTTTATAACCGACTCATTACCTTCGTCGAGTTCCCAATCTTCAGAGTTGCATTTAATTCTTTCTAAGAGATCCCACTTGAATTCAATAGTCTTCTTCATATAAAAACCAACACAATAAGTATCGAGCATGGATTGATCATTATGAGAAAGCCGAGCATAAAAATTCTGAATGATAACTTCTCTCGGAATGTCATGATTGGGGCATGAATATAGCATTAACTTAAGCCTCCCCCAAGCTAGAGCGATACTTTCTCCTTCACGATGCCAAAAATTATATATATAATTCCGATCACGATGAACTAGATGCACGGGATAAAACTTTTGGTGGAATTCCAATTGCAAACGATTCCAGTTCCATGATCCAAGATCATCACATAGCCTATACCATGTCAATGCTTTTCCCTTAAAAGATAAAGGGAAAACCTTCTTCTTAACTTCATCTCCGGGTAAACCTGCAAGCTTAAATAATCCACATATTTCGTTCACATATAATAGATGCATATCACGATGTCCAGTTTCATCTCCTGCATAAGGTTTAGCAAGCAGTTGTTCTACCATACCCGAAGGAATTTCATAACCAATATTTTCAGTAGGTGCAGTAGGTTGAGGGGAAACTAATTGTGGTTCCGGTCGAGGTGAAGATACCCCGAACAAACCCCTCAAAGGACTGTTCTCCATAGTAGCAAGTAGCAATAAATTTCAGCACGTAGTATAAGTTTTTCCTTACCGATTTCCACTTACCAAGAGCGCTTCACTCCCCGGCAACGGCACCAGAAAAGAGTCTTGATGACCCACAAGTATAGGGGATCAATAGTAGTCCTTTCGATAAGTAAGAGTGTCGAACCCAACGAGGAGCAGAAGGAAATGACAAGCGGTTTTCAGCAAGGTAATTTCTGCAAGCACTGAAATTGTAGGTAACAGATAGTTTGATAGCAAGGTAATTGGTAACGAGCAAGTAACGGTAACGGTAAATAAGGTGCAGCAAGGTAGCCCAATCCTTTTGAGGCAAAGTATAGGCCAGAACAATCTCTAGTAATAGGCAAAGTGTTCTTGAGGGTACACGGGAATTTCATCTAGTCACTTTTATCATGTTGGTTTGATTCGTGTTCGCTACTTTGATAATTTGATATGTGGGTGGACCGGTGCTTGGGTGCTGTTCTTACTTGAACAACTTCCCACTTACGATTAACCCCTCGCAAGCATCCGCAACTACGAGAAAAGTATAAAGATAAAATCTAACCATAGCATTAAATGTTTGGATCCAAATCAGCCCCTTACGAAGCAGCGCATAAACTAGGGTTTAAGCTTCTGTCACTCTAGCAACCCATCATCTAATAACTACTCCACAATGCATTCTCTTAGGCCCATGAATGGTGAAGTGTCATGTAGTCGACGTTCACATGACACCACTAAGGGAATCAAAACATACATATCATCAGAATATCGAACACATATCAAATTCACATGATTACTTGCAACATGACTTTTCCCGTGACCTCAAGAACAAAGGTAACTACTCACAAATAATAAACATGCTCAAGATCAGAGAGGTATTGAATAGCATAATGGATCTGAACATATAATATTCCACCAAATAAACCATATAGTAATCAACTACGCAAGGTAATCAACACTACTAGTCACCCACAGGTACCAATCTGAGGTTCCGGTACAAAGATTGAACACAAGAGATGAACTAGGGTTTGAGAGGAGATGGTGTTGTTGAAGATGTTGATGAAGATTGGCTTCCCAAAGATGAGAGGGGTGTTGGTGATGACGATAGCTTCGATTTCCCCCTCCGGGAGGGAAGTTCTCCTGGCGGAATCGCTCCGCCAGAGGGCAAAAGTGCTCCTGCCCAAGTTCCACCTCGAGGCGGCGGTGCTTCATCCTGAAAGTCCTCATCTACTTTTTTCTAGGTCAAATGTGACTATATACCAGAAGATGGGCACCGGAGGTGGGCCGAGGAGGCCACAACCCATCAGGGCGTGCCCAGGGGGGGTCTGGTGTGCCCTGGTGGGTTGTGCCCACCAGGTTTGCCCCCTATGGTAGTTTTCTGCTCCAGTATTTTTCATTTAATTAAAAAATAATCTCCGTAAAATTTCAGCTTCATTGGAGTTGTGCAGAATAGGTATCTCTGATGTGCTTTTCTTGGGTCCAGAATTCCAGCTGCCGGTATTCTCCCTCTTTGTGTAAACCTTGCATATTATGAGAGAAAAGGCATTAGAATCACTCCCCAAAGAATTATTATTCAACAAAACATAATTTATAACAGTAGGAAATCATGATGCAAAATGGACATATCAATCCTCCCGTGGCCACGGGTCCGCTGTACGGCTACGACGACCAAGCGGACCTGGTCGCACGCATGCCTCCCTTCAACGAATGGGGACTCATGTTGAGCAACAGCGAGGGGCCGCTGGGGAGCTCTTCCTTCGCGATGTCGTCCTCCAGCGAAGACGACGATGGTGAGGACTTAGAGGAGACAGAGGGGGAGGAAGAGGACGCCGGCCGGGGGGCGCCGCCTGACCACCGCAAGTCTCTGCACGGCTTCGGGGATGACGACAATGATGCTGATGGGCTGCCTTGGGCGACGCCTCCTCGTCCTTCGGGTTCTATGGGGGCAACGGGAGCCAATCCCGCCGGCCTCTAGGCGCCAACCGCCGGGGTCCTCGCTAGCGAGGTGGCCGGCGCTCCTGGGGCAACCGCACCCCCTCAAGGGGCTCTCCAGGCCCTCAGGAAGGAAGGAGACCCGGCCGGATCCACCAAGGACCGCGTCGAGCGCTCCTCAAGCGGCACCAGGGAGGCGCCCGAGGGCGGCGGGGGCGCGCCACCCGCCGCTGAGAAGAAGAGGAAGTGGGCCGCCAGGGACGAGTAAGTGCTGGAATTCATGCTTATGCCTCGCATCCGCGACTTGCTTGTTCATGTTAACTCCTCATCCACGTAGGCCCCGGGGCGTTAGCGAAGGGAAGAAGAAGAAGGCGGACGCTGGGGCGAAGGTGACCCCAGTTCTGAAGGTGACATCGATGCTCGGCCATAGCCTTGGCAGGCGCGGGGGCGCCTTGCGCCGGGCCGGCACCACGTCTAGGCGCACGGGAGCCGCGGCAATGCCCAACTCCTCCCCTGCGTGGCAAGGGGGGCTGATCACCGAGGTAGTAGAGTCCCAGCCCCCAGTGCCGCCTGCTATGGCCATGGAACCCCAACCTGCGGAGAAGGAGCAGGCGCCTCAGGCACCCCCATCTATCCTCGTTCCCGTGACACGGCATGACACGGGGGGCCTCCCGAGGCCACCTCAAGCCGGGCCTACTCCCGGGGCCGGCGAAGCTAGCGCGACAACCCCGCCCGACTCGCCGCGGGGGCCGGTTGCGGAGAAAGGACTGAAGGCCCCGGTGCCCCAAGCAAAGAACACCGAGGCCCCGCTGGTTGTGATGACGACCAACGTCGAGGCACCGGAGCTTCGCCCGGCTCTCGCACTCGTGAGCCACCGCCCCTTGCTCAGGCAAGGGGCCCTGTCCGATGTTCAGGCCACGCTCGACCATTTTGTGGGAGACTTTCGGGATGCCGAAACACGCCTTGCCGAGGAGCACCTTGAGCTCGCCACAAGGCGGCAGCATCTTGACGCCGCCATTGCGGAGAGCAAGAAGGATGTCGCTGAGGCGAAGGCGGCTCGCGAGAGCGCCCTTGCCGAGAAGGCGGAAGTCGCCAAGTGCTACGATGAAGCGGAAGCCAACTTGAGGGCGCTTCGGGACGAGCGGGTTGTGTAGGCGCAG
The DNA here is from genome assembly GCA_039707655.1 of Elymus sibiricus. Lineage (NCBI taxonomy): Eukaryota > Viridiplantae > Streptophyta > Magnoliopsida > Poales > Poaceae > Elymus > Elymus sibiricus. The sequence goes on from CM077663.1 coordinate 210,180,970, forward strand.
CAGCTCCAGCTGCGGGAAGACGGCCTCAAGGCCCACGAAGTGCAGCTCGCCGATCGCGATGCTGAGCTGACGAAGGTGGCGGCCGATTTGGCCACGGAGCGCGGATGCCTGGAGGCGCTATAGCGCAAGGTGACCAAAGCCCAGGAAGCCCATGCCAAGCACGCCTCTGAGGCGAACGCCAAGCTGGACGCCAAGGAGAAGAAGATTATGGCTGATGCCGACGCGAAGGCGACGGCGGACCACGCTGCCTTTTCTTCTCTCGAGCTCAAGGCTCGCGCGGCCTTCAGTTCCCTGTGCAGGGGGCTTCGAGGCTCCTCTCGCTGCCCCTGACGCTAGCTATACCGAACTTTCTGCTAGGCTCATGGGGGAGCTCGAGGACACGACACGAAAGGTGGACGACATCTTGGAGGAGGAATGCCAGGACCTGTTATCTGTGGTGGCGACCCGGGTCTTCAATCACCTCCTTCTCCGTGATCCAAACTTCAATTTTGATGAGGTGATAGGCCCCGTCCCTGAAGAATCTCGCGATCACCTGTCGAAAGCCGTGGAGGGCCATGTGAGCGTGCTGCTTGGGAAGTTCTCCTGTGGCGACGATGAGGTGACCGGCGAGGCTGCAGTGGGCGACGTCGAGGGCAACGGCGACCCTTCTTCCTGAAGCTTCTTTTTACCACCCTGTAATAGACCAAATCCGCCTCGCGGAGATGTTAAGGCGACAATTTTAATTTATGGAAAATTCTAGGCTTGTAATGACTGCTTGTGACCCGCGGGTTTCCCTTTCGTGCTTGGTTTTTCTCTAGCTTGCCTTCGTGCTCTGCGTAAGCAGGGCCCAGTCCCGCGCATACCTCAGTTGTCACTGGGTTGTCAAGTCGCGGTGACTAGACAAGGCCAGGAGGTGAGGGGCTTCGGGAGCTAGTGAAGGCTCCTGAGACGTGGTGCTCAAGAGCCCCCCTTTGACTTACGAGCAGCCCGCGTGAGAGAGGACGCCCACAGCGGCGGGGCTATCCCAGGGAAATTCTCATACTTAGCTCTTCGCGATACCGGTAAGTTGTATTTGGCCACGTGCATTCTGCAATTCTTCAAACAATCCGTCCCGAGGAGTATTCTTGCGTCCAAAAAAGCTTTGTTTCGGAAAAACACGCGCTAAACACGTGCTTTCTAGCTTGCGCTTGGGCGTCACGTGAGGAAACTAGGCACCAAGGGCCTTGGTGGGGTGACGTGCACGGGAGCAGGCCCGCGAGTCAGAGCGCAGTCCCTTGGGTTTTTCAGCGTTGCTGCGACTAACCCGAGCACATGCACCATGCCCATCCCCCGCCCGTGTCAGGCTCAAGGGGAAACTGGTTAGCATGCATCACGGGAAGAGGTGATGCCCTCGGTTGACTGTCCAGTAGCGTAGAGCGTGGGGCTTCCACTGGGGCATGGGCATGGTCGCGGTTTGATAGTTCTGCCAGCGCTGAGCATGGGGCTTCCACTTGGGCGTGGGCATAGTCGCAGTTCGACAGTTCCACCAGCGCTGAGCATGGGGCTTCCACTTGGGCGTTGGTGGGAGTCCTTCCGAGGCCAAGGGGTGGCGCTCTGGGAGGCTCCGGGGCGTGTACAACCCCTGTTGGAAATATGCCCTAGAGGCAATAATTAAATGGTTATTATTATATTTCCTTGTTAATGATAATCGTTTATTATCCATGCTATAATTGTATTGATTGGAAACTCAGATACATGTGTGGGTACATAGACAAACAATGTGTCCTTAGTAAGCCTCTAGTTAACTAGCTCATTGATCAAAGATGGTGAAGGTTTCCTGGCCATGGACATGAGATGTCATTTGATAACGGGATCACATCATTAGGAGAATGATGTGATGGACAAGACCCAAACTATAAACATAGCATATGATCGTGTCAGTTTATTGCTATGGTTTTCTGCATGCCAAGTATCTGTTCCTATGACCATGAGATCATGCAACTCACTGACACCGGAGGAATGCCTTGTGTGTATCAAACGTCACAACGTAACTGGGTGACTATAAAGATGCTCTACAGGTATCTCCGAGGGTGTCTGTTGAGTGGGCATGGATCAAGACTGGGATTTGTTACTCCGTGTGACGGAGAGGTATCTCAGGGCCCACTCGGTAATACAACATCACTATAAGCCTTGCAAGCAATGTGACTAAGGTGTTAGCCACGGGATCTTGTATTACGGAACGAGTAAATAGACTTGCCGGTAACGAGATTGAACTAGGTATAGGGATACCGACGATCGAATCTCGGGCAAGTAACATACCGAAGAACGAAGGGAACAACATACGGGATTAACTGAATCCTTGACATAGAGGTTTGACCGATATAGATCTTCGTAGAATATGTAGGAACCAATATGGGCATCCAGGTCCCGCTATTGGTTATTGACCGTAGAGGTGTCTCGGTCATGTCTACATAGTTCTCGAACCCGCAGGGTCTACACACTTAACGTTTGGTGACGATTAGTATAGTTGAGTTATTGTGTTGGTGACCGAAGGTTGTTCGGAGTCTCGGATAAGATCCCGGACATGACGAGGATCTCCGGAAGAGTCCGGAGGTAAAGATTGATATATGTGATAATAGTGTTTTGATCTCCGGAAGGGTTCCGGAATTCGCCGGAAGGGGTTCCGGATGTTTACCGAAATGTTCGGGTGCAGTAACACTTTATATGGGCCAAAGGGGTAAAACCCACGAGGTTTTGGAAAGTGCAAAAGGAAGTTTTGCTGCTGCCTTAAGCGGTACTACCGCTGGTAAGGCAGTACTACCGCGTAAGCGGTACTACCGCTTGTGTGAAGCGGTACTACCGCTCAAGCGGTACTACCGCTCACGAGCGGTACTACCGCTTGTGCGCGGTACTGCAGGAATCCGAGTTGGACTCTTTCCGTGCGGGCCAAACCGACCTTGTGCGGGCAAAACCGACCTTGTGGAGGTTTTCTCTCCAAGTTTAGACCCCAGGGCTCAACATATAAATAGAGGGGCAGGGCTAGCACACGGGATACATCAGGATTTCCCAAGACGTGTGCCGGCAACCCTAGCCCTCTAGGTCCTCCCGTCATAATCTCTGTAGTGCTTGGCGAAGCCCTGCAGAGATTGTTCCTCACCACCATCACCACGCCGTCGTGCTGCCGGAACTCATCTACTACTTCACCATCGCTCGTTGGATCGAGGAGGTGAAGGCGTCATCAAGCCGTACGTGTGTTGAACGCGGAGGTGCCGTCTTTTCGGCACTAGTTCGTGATCGGATCGAGGGACGACTTGCGATTTGGATCACGGAGACGTTCGACTACATCAATCGCGTTTCTTAACGCTTCCGCTTAGCGATCTACAAGGGTATGTAGATTCACTCTCCCTCTCGTAGATGCTCATCACCATGGATAGATCTTGCGTGTGCGTAGGAAAATTTTTGTTTCCCATGTGACGTTCCCCAACAGTGGCATCTGAGCTAGGTCTATGCGTAGATGAGATCTCGAGTAGAACACAAAGGAGTTGTGGGCGTGGGTGTATACATATTGCTTGCATTTACTAGTTGATACTTGATTAGGTGGAATTGTGAGATGAAGCGGCCTGGACCGACATTACGCGTACGCTTACGCGAGACTGGTTTCACCGCTACGTGCACTCGTTGCATAAAGGTGACTGGCGGGTGTCTGTTTCTCTCACTTTAGTTGAATCGGTTCAATGAAGAGGGTTCTTTTAGAAGATCAAAAAGCAATCACTACACCACGTTGTGGTTTTGCGTAGGTAAGAACGGTTCTTGCAAACCCGTAGCAGCCACGTAAAACTTGCAACAACAATTAGAGGATGTCTAACTTGTTTTTGCAGGGTATGTTGTGATGTGATATGGCCAATTACATGATGAGATATATGTGATGTATGAGATGATCATGTGTTGTATAGAATATCACGACTTGCATGTCGATGAGTACGGCAACTGGCAGGAGCCATAGAGTTGTCTTTAATTATTTTCGCCGTTTAGCTTTACTTTATCGCTATGAGTTAGCAATAGTCGTGGAAGCAACAGTCGGCGCGACAACCTCATGGCGACACGTTGATGGAGATCAAGATGATGGAGATCATGGTGTTATGCCGGTGACGATGGAGATCATGCCGGTGCTTTGTAGATGGAGATCAAAAGCACAAGTTCATGGCCATATCATGTCACTTATGATTTGCATGTGATGTTAATCTGTTATGCATCTTATTTTGCTTAGGACGACGGTAGCATTATAAGGTGATCCCTCACTTAAATTTCAAGATAAAATTGTGTTCTCCCCGAGTGTGCACCGTTGCGAAAGTTCGTCGTTTCGAGACACCATGTGATGATCGGGTGTGATAGACTCTACGTTCGCATACAACGGGTGCAAGCCAGTGTTGCACGTGCGGAACACTCGGGTTAAACTTGACGAGCCTAGCATGTACAGACATGGCCTCAGAACACAAGAGACCGAAAGGTCGAACATAAGTCATATAGTAGATATGATCAACATGAAGATGTTCACCATTGAAACCACCTCAACTCACGTGATGATCGGACTTGAGTTGGTTGATTTGGATCATGTGACACTCGAATGACCGGAGGGATGTCAATTTGAGAGGGAGTTTTTAAGTAATATGATTAACTAAACTCATTATCTTGAACAATAGTCTAAGTTGTCTTTGCAATATTTATGTTGTAGATCATGGCTCGCGCAGTAGCACCCCTAAATTTTAATGCGTTCCTAGAGAAAGCTAAGTAGAAAGATGATGGAAGTAACTTTGTGGACTGGGCCCGTAATCTAAGGATTATCCTTACGGCTTCCCAGAAGGCTTATGTCCTTGATGCACCGCTTGGTGATCCACCCGCTCCAGTTGAGTCTCCAGACGTTGTAAACGCCTGGCAGGCTCGTTCTGATGATTACTCAATAGTTCAATGTGCAATGTTGTATGGCTTAGAACCGGGACTTCAAAGACGTTTTGAACGTCATGGAGCATATGATATGTTCCAGGAGTTGAAGTTTATCTTTCAGAAGAATTCCCGGACCGAGAGGTATGAGACCTCCGATAAGTTCTATGCTTGCAAGATGGAGGAGAACAGGTCTGTCAGTGATCACATACTCAGAATGTCTGGGTACTCCACCCGTCTGGCTGAATTGGGGATGCCCCTTCCGCCAGAGGCTATCACTGACAGAGTTCTTCAATCATTGCCACCTAGCTACAAGAGCTTCGTGTTGAACTATAACATGCACGGGATGAACAAGTCAGTCGCCGAGCTGTTTGCGATGTTGAAAGTCGCTGAGTCTGAGATTCAGAAGGAGCATCAAGTGTTGATGGTCAATAAAACCACTAGTTTCAAGAAGAATGGCAAGGGTAAGAAGGGTAACTCCAAGAAGAGTGGCAAAGCAGTTGCCCCTCCCGTGAAGAAACCCAAGGCTGGACCCAAGCCTGAAACTGAGTGCTTTCATTGCAAGGGAACTGGTCACTGGAAGCGGAACTGCCCCAAGTATTTGGCTGACAAGAAGGCGGCCAACAACAAACAAGGTAAATATGATATACATGTTATTGATGTGTACCTTACCAACTCTCGTTGTAGTGCCTGGGTATTTGATACTGGTGCGGTTGCTCACATTTGCAACTCAAAACAGGAACTGCGGAATAGACGGAGGCTGGCAAAGGACGAAGTGACGATGCGCGTGGGAAAGTGTTCCAAGGTTGATGTGATCGCCGTCGGCACGCTCACTCTTCGATTACCATCGGGATTAGTGATGAACCTGAATAATTGTTATTTAGTGCCTGCGTTAAGCATGAACATTATATCTGGATCTTGTTTATTGCGAGACGGTTACTCATTTAAATCTGAGAATAATGGTTGTTCTATTTATATGAGTAATATCTTTTATGGTCATGCACCCAATGTGAGGGGTTTATTCTTATTGAATCTCGATAGTGATGATACACATGTTCATAACATTGATGCCAAAAGATGTAGAATTGATAATGATAATACCACTTTCTTGTGGCACTGCCGTTTAAGTCATATTGGCGTAAAACGAATGAAGAAGCTCCATGCTGATGGACTTTGGAGTCACTTGATTTTGAATCACTTGACACATGTGAGCCATGCCTCATGGGCAAGATGACTAAGACGCCGTTCTCTGGTACAATGGAACGGGCAAGTGACTTGTTGGAAATCATACATACTGATGTGTGCGGTCCGATGAGCATTGAGGCGCGCGGTGGTTATCATTACTTTCTCACCTTCACTGATGACTTAAGTAGATATGGGTATAGTTACTTAATGAAACACAAGTCTGAAACGTTTGAAAAGTTCAAGCAATTTTAGAGTGAAGTTGAGAATCATCGTAACAAGAAGATTAAATTCCTACGATCTGATCGAGGAGGAGAATATCTGAGTTATGAGTTTGGCAGTCACTTAAGACAGTGTGGAATTGTTTCACAATTGACACCGCCTGGAACACCACAGCGTAATGGTGTGTCCGAACGTCGTAATCGAACCTTATTGGATATGGTGCGATCTATGATGTCTCTTGCCGATTTGCCACTATCGTTTTGGGGTTATGCATTAGAGACAGCTGCATTCACTTTAAATAGGGCACCATCGAAATCCGTTGAGACGACGCCATATGAACTATGGTTTGGCAAGAAGCCAAAGATGTCATTTCTTAAAGTTTGGGGATGTGATGCTTATGTCAAAAAGCTTCAGCTTGAAAAGCTGGAACCCAAAGCGGAGAAATGCGTCTTCATAGGATACCCAAAAGAGACAGTTGGGTATACCTTCTATCTCAGATCCGAAGGCAAAGTGTTTGTCGCTAAAAACAGAACATTTCTTGAGAAAGAGTTTCTCTCGAAAGAATTGAGTGGGAGGAAGATAGAACTTGATGAGGTTATTGAACCTTTACTTCAACCAGAGAGTAGCGCAGCGCAGAAAGATGTTTCTGTAGAGCCTACATCAGTTGAAGAGGAAGTTAATGATGATGATCATGAAGCTTCGGATCAAGTTGCTATCGAACCTCGTAGGTCGACAAGGATGCGTACTGCTCCTGAGTGGTACGGCAACCCTGTCTTATAGGTCATGTTGTTGGACAACGATGAACCTACGAGCTATGGAGAAGCGATGGTGGGCCCGGATTCCGAGAAATGGTTAGAGGCCATGAAATCCGAGATGGGATCCATGTATGAAAACAAAGTATGGGCTTTGGAAGTATTACCTGAAGGGCGTAAGGCCATTCAGGACAAATGGATCTTTAAGAGGAAGACGGACGCGGACGGTAATGTCACCGTCTATAAAGCTCGACTTGTGGCAAAGGGTTTTTCACAAGTTCAAGGAGTTGACTACGATGAGACCTTCTCACCCGTAGCGATGCTTAAGTCTGTCAGAATCATGTTAGCAATAGCTGCCTTTTTTGATTATGAAATTTGGCAGATGGATGTCAAAACAGCGTTCCTTAACGGTTTCCTTAAGGAAGAGTTGTATATGAGGCAACCAGAAGGTTTTGTCGATCCAGAGAATGCTGACAAAGTTTGCAAACTCCAGCGATCCATTTATGGACTGGTGCAAGCATCTCGGAGTTGGAATCTTCGCTTTGATGAGGTGATCAAAGCGTTCGGGTTTATACAAGTTTACGGAGAAGCTTGTATTTACAAGAAAGTGAGTGGGAGCTCTATAGCGTTTCTAATATTATATGTGGATGACATATTGATGATTGGAAACAATATAGAAATGTTGGAAAGCGTGAAGGAATACTTGAACAAGAGTTTTTCAATGAAGGACCTAGGAGAAGCTGCTTTCATATTAGGCATCAAGATCTATAGAGATAGATCGACACGCTTAATAGGACTTTCACAGAGCACATACCTTGACAAAGTTTTGAAGAAGTTCAAAATGGATCAGTCCAAGAAGGGGTTCTTGCCTGTATTGCAAGGTGTGAAGTTGAGTAAGACTCAATGCCCAGTGACTGCAGAAGATAGAGAAAAGATGAGTGTCGTCCCCTATGCTTCAGCCATAGGCTCTATCATGTATGCAATGCTGTGCACAAGACCCGATGTCAGCCTTGCCATAAGTATGGCCGGAAGGTTTCAAAGTGATCCAGGAATGGAACACTGGACGGCGGTCAAGAATATTCTGAAGTACCTGAAAAGGACTAAGGACATGTTTCTCGTTTATGGAGGTGATCAAGAGCTCGTCGTAAAGGGTTATGTCGATGCAAGCTTTGACACTGATTCGGATGACTCTAAGTCGCAAACCGGATATGTATTTATTCTCAATGGGGGTGCGGTTAGCTGGTGCAGTTCCAAGCAAAGCGTAGTAGCTGATTCTACATGCGAAGCGGAGTACATCGCTGCCTCGGAGGCGGCGAAGGAAGGTGTCCGGATGAAGGAGTTCATGACAGATTTTGGAGTAGTGCCTTGTGCACTAAACCCAATGACTCTGTTCTGTGACAACACTGGTGCCATTGCTCTAGCCAAGGAACCCAGGTTTCACAAGAGGACCAGACACATAAAGCGACGTTTCAATTCCATCCGCGATTACATCAAGGAGGACGACATAAATATTTGCAAAGTGCACACGGATCTGAATGTTGCTGATCCGATGACTAAACCTCTTCCAAGGGCTAAACATGATCAACACCAGAACTGTATGGGTGTTAGATTCATTACAATGTAAATCACATAGTGATGTGAGCTAGATTATTGACTCTAGTGCAAGTGGGAGACTGTTGGAAATATGCCCTAGAGGCAATAATAAAATGGTTATTATTATATTTCCTTGTTCATGATAATCGTTTATTATCCATGCTATAATTGTATTGATTGGAAACTCAAATACATGTGTGGGTACATAGACAAACAATGTGTCCTTAGTAAGCCTCTAGTTAACTAGCTCGTTGATCAAAGATGGTGAAGGTTTCCAGGCCATGGACATGAGATGTCATTTGATAACGGGATCACATCATTAGGAGAATGATGTGATGGACAAGACCCAAACTATAAACATAGCATTTGATCGTGTCAGTTTATTGCTATGGTTTTCTGCATGTCAAGTATCTGTTCCTATGACCATGAGATCATGCAACTCACTGACACCGGAGGAATGCCTTGTGTGTATCAAACGTCACAACGTAACTGGGTGACTATAAAGATGCTCTACAGGTATCTCCGAGGGTGTCTGTTGTGTGGGCATGGATCAAGACTGGGATTTGTTACTCCGTGTGACGGAGAGGTATATCAGGGCCCACTCGGTAATACAACATCACTATAAGCCTTGCAAGCAATGTGACTAAAGTGTTAGCCATAGGATCTTGTATTACGGAACGAGTAAAGAGACTTGCCGGTAACGAGATTGAACTAGGTATAGGGATACCGACGATCGAATCTCGGGCAAGTAACATACCGAAGAACGAAGGGAAGAGCATACGAGATTAACTGAATGCTTGACATAGAGGTTCGACCGATATAGATCTTCGTAGAATATGTAGGAACCAATATGGGCATCCAGGTCCCGCTATTGGTTATTGACCGTAGAGGTGTCTCGGTCATGTCTACATAGTTCTCGAACCCGCAGGGTCTACACACTTAACGTTTGGTGACGATTAGTATAGTTGAGTTATTGTGTTGGTGACCGAAGGTTGTTCGGAGTCTCGGATAAGATCCCAGACATGACGAGGATCTTCGGAAGAGTCCGGAGGTAAAGATTGATATATGTGATAATAGTGTTTTGATCTCCGGAAGGGTTCCGGAAATCGCCGGAAGGGGTTCCGGATGTTTACCGAAATGTTCGGGTGCAGTAACACTTTATATGGGCCAAAGGGGTAAAACCCATGAGGTATTGGAAAGTGCAAAAGGAAGTTTTGCTGCTGCCTTAAGCGGTACTACCGCTGGTAAGGCAGTACTACCGCGTAAGCGGTACTACCGCTTGTGTGAAGCGGTACTACCGCTTGTGCGCGGTACTGCAGGAATCCGAGTTGGACTCTTTCCGTGCGGGCCAAACCGACCTTGTGCGGGCAAAACCGACCTTGTGGAGGTTTTCTCTCCAAGTTTAGACCCCAGGGCTCAACATATAAATAGAGGGGCATGGCTAGCACACGGGATACATCAGGATTTCCCAAGCCGTGTGCCGGCAACCCTAGCCCTCTAGTTCCTCCCGTCATAATCTCTGTAGTGCTTGGCGAAGCCCTGCAGAGATTGTTCCTCACCACCATCACCACGCCGTCGTGCTTCTGGAACTCATCTACTACTTCACCATCGCTCGCTGGATCGAGGAGGTGAAGGCGTCATCAAGCCGTGCGTGTGTTGAACGCGGAGGTGCCGTCTGTTCGGCACTAGTTCGTGATCGGATCGAGGGACGACTTGCAATTTGGATCGCGGAGACGTTCGACTACATCAACCGCGTTTCTTAACGCCTCCGCTTAGCGATCTACAAGGGTATGTAGATTCACTCTCTCTCTCGTAGATGCTCATCACCATGGATAGATCTTGCGTGTGCGTAGGAAATTTTTTGTTTCCCATGCGATCTTCCCCAACAACCCCAACCTCATTCTTACGTGAGAGGGTCATGAGCGGCGAAAGGAGGGGTCGGATATTCCAGGCACTGGGCTCAGGAACTCCTTCCCCAGTCTTCAAGCGGTTTGCGCCTAACTCCTTGGGCGCAGCTATGCGCTTATCTAATCCTGGGATATGGGGGCAATGCGCATCGGACGGTCGTCCTGAGGCCACCATATGGAGAGGTTGGACACCGAGGACCCATTTAGGTGACTTGTGCGGGTCTGGCCCGCCAGACAGAGCTCGATCACTCGGGTTTAGCTATGCGGCAGGGACGGACCCGAGCACAGACGCCGTGTCGAGTTCTCCCATAAGATGACCCAGGGAGAAGTCGCCTGATGCGTAGCCCCCAAGGTGGTGAAACACCTCACTGGTAGTCATACAATATCAGGCCGTGCCTTTACTCGCCTACTCGCGGCAGCTCCATGAAAGGGCGAGACACCAAGAACCTCTGTGAGGTGACGTGCACGGGAGCAGGCCCGCCAGACAAAGCTTGATCGCTTGGATTTATCAACGCTGTAGGGATAGACCCGAGCACAGACGTCGTGTCCAACCCTAGTCATGGGACGACCAGGAGAAGGGTCGCGAGGGCGCGGCCAATGCAGGTGGTGACGAAGTACCAGGCGCAAGGCTTAAGCAAGTGTCATGGATTCATCGAAGGATAACCAAACTCGCTACACAACCAAAAAGCTGCGGAGCCTATAGGGGGGGAACCCTTCACCGCTTGAGTATAATGCAGCCCGGAGGGCGCCCTAAATTTTAACAAACCAAAAAGTCACCTCATGATTACGATGCCACGGGAGCGTCCGGCTGCTTGGCGAAGCATGTCGCGAAGGCCACCTCTCAGGTACCAGTTGGCCCCTGAGGTCTTGGGGGACCGCGAGGACCCGACGCCTCGCAAGGCACCATCGCGAGCCGCATGAACCTTTGGAAGGTGGCACCAGTGTTCTCCATGCCAAAGGGCATGCAGGTGTAGCCAGCGGCAACGCCCTTGCCTCGTCCAGCGTGCGGTGGCTGGAAGAGGCCCTGTGAATTGGCCCAGTTGAGTCCCGCGATGTCGACGCATATGTGCACCTTGACGTCATTCTCAGGAGCTGCGGCCGGACTGGTGGGTCGCCCTGGATGACACTCACTGCTCATGGCCAGAGCCTCTCGTAGCCTACCGATTTCTCTAGCGATGAACTCTTGCGCCCCTGGTGCTTGGCGCTGCTTCCTCTGCTCGCGGGGGCGTGTGTTGAAGCATACCTCCAAGTGGTGCCCGAATGCCCCCTCGTCACATGGGTCAGGTCAGACGCTTTCCAGGTGGAAGCCCCCGAGCCCGGCCCGAGGCAGGCGCCGGGCGCGCCTTCTTATGCTAGGGGGAGGCAGGCACAAGCGACGAGCGCGGGGCTCGCGGCGCTGGCACCGGGCGCCGCATTCTTCGGCTCGGTAGGGCCTTGGACGGGCAACAGTTGCTTCTTCCTCGGGGGCGCGGCCTCGCGTGGCCTGGCATTTCCCTCATCATCGGAATGCTCAGCTGCAACAGCTTTGTAGGCACGCTCGAGGGAGCAGACCGCATCCTTCTCGTCGCAGGCGATGGTGATGACGCCGCTACAACCATGCATCTTGAGGACGTTGTAGCTGTGGTGAGTCGCCGCCATGAACTTGGCCAGCGCCGGGTACCTTAGGATTGCGTTGTACGGGAGGCGGATGTGTGCCACATCAAAGTTTATGAGCTCAGTGTGATAGTTGTCGCGCGTGCCGAAAGTGACCGGGAGGCGAACCTGCCCCAGGGGAATGGTGAAGCCTTCGGTCACCCCAGAGAATGGTCTGGTAGGCATCGGCTGGTCGTAAGGCACATGGAGTGTCTCGAAGGTATCCACGGAGAGCACGTTGAGGCCTGCGCCTCCGTCGATGAGGGTCTTGGTGACCATGGCATTGCTGATGGTGGGAGCGCACATCATTGGAAGCGCGCCCGCGGCTGTCGTGGACTTGAGGCCATTCCTGGCATCGAAGGATATGGCATACTACGACCACTTGAGGGGCCGCGTGGACTCTGGCTTCAGGAGGGCAACGTTCACCTCACGAGAGAGCTGCTTGAATAGTCGGTTGGACGTCGGGGTGTGGGCTCCGCCGAGGATATAGGCTATCGCGCGAGGCTCCTGATAGCCCCCAACCCCTTCGTCGTGTTGGTTGTTGTCGTTCCTTTTGGGCGGTGGTGGCAGCGGTGGGAGAGCAGCGTTATCCTGAGGGCGTGCCTCGCGAGGTTCGTCACGCCAGGCGTCCTCACCAGGCTGACCACACCAATTGTCCTTGTGAGGCTGCTCGCGCCAGCCCTGACGAGGGTTGCCGCTGCGGCTGTCCCACCTACCGCCGCCGCGGTCGCCTCCGCGGCCGGCGCTGCGGTCGTTGCGGTCCGGACGTCATTCGACGCGCTCGTCACGGAGGGACTTGAACTCCTGACAGTCTTCAGTGTTATGCGTGTGCACGTCGTGGTAGATGTAGAATGGGCGACGGTCCTTCTCAGGCGCATCGCGATCGCAACCGCGCTTCTGCTCGGGCTTCGCTGCGAGGACGGCCGGACCCTTGTGTTTGGCTTCCTTGGCCTTCGCCTTACTGTCGCCCAGCGCGGCGTCGGGGTCATCATGGATGAAGAGGCGACCTTCTTCGGCCTTGGCGCATTTGTCGGAGATGTTGAAGAGCTCCAGAGGCTAGCTGAGTCCGTCATTGATGGCGAGCTTTTCGCACATCCGGACGTCCTTGACGCCATTGGAGAACGCCATGATGATGGCTTCGTCCGAGGCGCGCGGGATCTTGTTGCGCACCTGGCTGAAGCGTTGGATGTACTTGCGTAGGGTCTCTCCAGGGCGCTGCTTCATGCGCAGCAGGTCGTTGACGGAGAGGGGGCGGTCATGCTTGCCCTTGAAGTTGGCGATGAAAAGCTCACAAACCTCGCTCCAAGAAGAGATCGACTCCTTGGGCAGGTTCATGAGCCAGGAGCGCGCGCCATCCTTGAGGGCCATGGGGAACCAGTTCGCCATGACCTTGTCGTCGCCGTTCACCACCTCGATGCTTAGTGCGTAGAGCTGGAGGAACTCCGTGGGGTCAGGGACGCCGTCATAGCATGGAGGCAGCTCATGCTTGAAATGGACGGGCCAAGCCACCCGGCATAGCTCGCGAGTGAAGGCCCGGCAGCCCACGCTGCTGGTAGGGACGCCGCATGTAAGGGCAGCCCGGTTCTGGTGCCCGCTGGCCGTGGCGTCCTGGACGATCTGGTCCTGGCGCTGGCGCTGCTGCTCAAGCATCACCCGCGCGTCAGGCGGCGCGCGGCGGACGATCTGGCAGCTAGCCTCATCTTGGGCTGGTGGAGGTACCCCGCGGGGCGGGTTGCGTGGGCGCACGTCGCGCCGAGGCTCGACCGGCTCGTCGTGCAGGGGAGGTGGCGGTGGCACCCCATGTGCCATGCCCCCAGCTCAAGACGGTGGGGGGGGGGGGGGCGAAATGAGCGAGAGGGCGCCGGGGCTTCTCCGACAGCAGTGACGAGTTCGGTGATGCGGCCCAACAAGGCGTCATAGGCGGCGTCCGCCGGACGGTAGCGAAGCAGCTCACGCGCCATGAGCAGCATGGCCTGTGCGTTCACATGCTTAAGGCGAGCGTGGGAGGAGGAGGCGGTGGCGGCAGCGGCTTTAGTGCCAATGGAGTGATGGCGGCCTTCGCAGCGGGCCGCTCGGCGCTCAACACGCACACGACGGACTTTAGCCATGGGGTCGGCAAGGACAGAGCCGAAACAGAGCTGGAGAACGGCGGCGCACCCCTACCTGGCGCGCCAAAATGTCGGAATCGGGGCTCTGGGGACCCAAAGAGGTTCGAACTCTAGGGTGTGCTTGTTCTCGAACCCTTCCCTCCCTTGCTAACATACGGCGATGCTCCAGCGTGCTTGAGCTTGGAGGAAGGACAAAGAACAAGGTGGTTTACCCAGGTTCGGGCCATCTTGCGGTGTAAAACCCTACTCCTTCATGTCTGGATTTCTTGGAGGTGAGAGTGAGTACAGATGGGGTCGATCCGTCCTACGGTGGCTGCGCTGTCTCCTTTATACCGGCTCTGGTCCTCTTCCCGAAAATATCAGGCGGGAAGGGTTGCCACAAGCGCCAGTTTGAAGGGGGATAGGACTGCGGCTTATCCTAACAAAAGTAGTATTCGCCTGCAAAAGCCTCCCTTCATGACGCGCTGGTGGGCTTGGGGATGACCTCCATCCTGGCGAGCCCCCAGCCTTGGCTTTCTTACACCAAACAGGAAACCTTTGGGGGTTGCTTTGGGAACCGACGGGCTGGCCCTGCTCCCTTAGCACCAAAGGGGAAAGTCTTCTCAGCGAAGCCTGCTGCCATGGCTCCGGACGTCGCTTAGCAGGGCGCGTGTTGCCCTCAGGACGGGGTGGGGCTGCACGGCCCCGTTGAGCCACCTTTGACTATGCGCCCCGCGAAGCCCCCGGGGGGCAACCTTGATACGTCTCCAACGTATCTATAATTTTTGATTGTTCCATGCTATTATATTATCATTCTTGGATGCTTTATAATCATTTTATAGCAACTTTATATCATTTTTTGGGACTAACCTATTGACATAGTGCCCAGTGCCAATTGCAGTTTTTTACTTCGCAGAATATCAGTAGCAAACGAAGTCCAATTGCCACGAAACTTTTTGGAGATTTGTTTTGGACCAGAAGACAACTTGGGAGCCAAGGAAGCACCTGGGGGAGGCCCGTGGGGCCCACGATACACCAGGGCGCGCCAGAGGCCCCTGGCGTGCCCTGATGTATCATGGGGCCCACGGAGGTTCACCGCCTCTCAGCTCTATAAATCCTCGGAAATTCCAGAAACCCTAGAGGACGAGACAAAACACAATTCCAGCCGCCGCAAGTTCCAGAACCACGAGATCCAATCTAATACCATCACGGAGGGGTTCATCATCCTCATGGGTGCCTCTCCGATGATGCGTGAGTAGTCCACCATAGACCTACAGGTCCGTAGGCAGTAGCTAGATGGCTTCCTCTCTCTCTTTTGATTCTCAATACAATGGTCTCTTGGAGATCTATTTGATGTAATGACTTTTTGCGGTGTGTTTGTTGGGATCCGATGAAGTTTGAGTTTATGATCAGTTTCTATCCATGAATATTATTTGAGTCTTCTTTGATCTCTTATATGAATGATTATTTATAGCCTTGTATTTCTTCTTTGAATCTTTGGTTTAGTTAGGCCAACTAGATCGATTTTTCTTGCCATGGGAAGAGGTGCTTTGTGATGGGTTCGATCTTGCGGTGTCCTCTCCCAGTGACAGAAGGGGCAGCGAGGCACGCATGTATCGTTGCTATTAAGGATAACAAGATGGGGTCTATTCCTACATAAATAGATCTTGTCTACATCATGTCATCGTTCTTAATGCATTACTCCGTTTCTCCATGAACTTAATACACTAGATGCATGCTGGATAGCGGTCGATGTGTGGAGTAATAGTAGTAGATGCAGAATCCATTCGGTCGACTAATCTTGGACATGATGCCTATATATAGATCATTGCCTTGGATATTGTCATGATTATTTGATCTTCTATCAATTGCCCAACAGTAATTTGTTTACCCACCGTGTGCTATTTTCTTGAGAGAAGCCACTAGTGAAATCTACGGCCCCCGGGTCTATTTTTTAATATATTGCTTTCTGATCTATATTTTTCCGCATTTGTTTTCAGATCTATTATTAAAAAAAAACCTTGTTGCACTTTTTTATTTCCATCTTTTATTTTGTGTTCTTGTGCGATCTATTTATCCAACCAATCTATCTTTTTACCGTGGAGAGATTGACAATCTCTCTTACGCGTTGGGTTGCAAGTATTTCGTCTTCGAGTGCAGGTATCGTTTACATAGTGTTGCTTGGTTCTCCTACTGGTTTGATAACCTTGGTTTCATAACTGAGGGAAGTACTTACCGTAGCTGTGCTACATCACCCCTTCCTCTTTGGGGAAATACCGACGCAGTCTCAAGCCACGTCAAAGGAATTTCTGACGCCGTTGCTGGGGAGACATCATCAACATCTATCTGGTTCCTAATCACAAATCTCATCTCCTTGCAATTTACATTATTTTCCATTTGCCTCTCGTTTTCCTCTCCCCCACTTCTAAAAGGTTTTACAAAAATACAAAAATATTTTCCGTTTGCCCTTTTGCTTGTTTGCTATCTTTGCTTGTGTTGCCATGTGCCTTCTATTTGCTTGCATCTTAGCTTGCTAAAAATCTATTGATATGGATCCTCATCCACTTGCTAATCTTTTCAAAAGACCAAATTATGATGAACCAATTTCTAGTGAGTTGAGTGCACTTGATTATCTCTTTGAAGTTTTGTTTGAAAATCATGAATCTAGAAATTTTGATGAAGTGTTGAAAGAAGAAATTTATAAGGTGATTCATGATAGATCCTTGATTGAAAATCATGATTGCAAAGATGTTACTATAAATTCTATTAATGTCAATTATGTTAATGATATGCAAAACTACAAGCTTGGGGATGATAATTTTGTCATGTCCACTTCTTATTGTAATGATCATGATTGGGGTGATAATGCTTCTTATGATCGTGAAAATTTATTTAAGCCTCATGTTGAATATGTTATTGATAATAATGTTTGCAATAGTATCGAAAGTGTGTTTGGGAGAGCGTCAACTTTAGGTAAAAAGAATCCCATATATTTGGAGAGTGTTCAATCTTATGAATTTTTTGATAAAAATGGGTTTGTAGAGGTCATAACTTTAGTTGATGATAATCCCACTATTTTGGAAGATGATAAAAAGTTTATGCATGTTGATCATAAAGAGAGTATTGTTTATGATAGCTATATTGTTGAATTTGATTATGATCCTACATGTAATTATTATGAGAGAGGAAATTATGGTTGTAGAAATTTTAATGATACTAAATTACCTCTCTTCATTTTGAGATTGCTATTGTCTCTTTCTTCTTCCTTCCATATGCTAGTTTTTGCTTGCCTTGATAATTTGTTCGCTTATAAAATGCCTATGCATAGGAAGTATGTTAGACTAAAGTGTGTTTTCCATATGCTTCATGATGCTCTCTTTGTGTTGCTATTATTATCTTTCATGAGGGCATCATTGAAATCTCAAGCCCATCTTAATGGCTATAAAGAAAGAGCTTGTTGGGAGGCAACCCAATGAATAAAATAAATTTTTTTTTTGCTTTTTGCTTTGGTTCTTTTGTTTATACAATTATGCTACTGTTATGATTGTGTTTTTATTATTTAATTAGTGTTTGTGCCAAGTAAAGCCTTTGGGATCATGTTGGGTGGTAGTTGATTTGATCTTGTTGGAAAATAGAAACTTTTGCGTCCAGTAGAAGAATTTTCAAAAATCACAGAAGTGACAAAAAAATCTGAATTGTTTACACAAGATTGATATACAAATTTCTTACGTTGTCCTAATTTTTCAGAATTATTTGAGTTACAGAAGTATGGTTAGAGTACAGATTACAACAAACAGTTTTGTTTTTGACAGATTCTGTTTTCATTGCATTGTGTGCTTATTTTGATGAATCTATGGTTTGTATTGGAGGGTATAAGCCATGGTAACGTTAGAATACAGTAGATATAATGCAATAATAAAATATGAATGGGTTTGCAACAGTACGTAGAGTGGTGATTTGCTTTATTATACTAACGGATCTCACGAAGGTTTTGTTAAGTTTTGTGTGATTGAAGTTTTCAAGTTTTGGGTGAGATCACGATGGATGAAGGAATAAGGAGTGAAAAGAGCCTAAGATTGGGGATGCTATGGCACCTCGAGATAATATCCAAGGAGAAACAAGCAACTAAGCTTGGGGACGCCCCGAGTGGCATCCCCTCTTTCTTCTAACGACCATCGGTATTTTACTTGGAGCTATATTTTTATTCGTCACATATCATGAGTTTTGCTTGAAGCGTGTTGTATTATAAGAGTCTTTGCTTGATTTTCTTTTTAGTTTGTCACAAGTATCCTTGCTGGACACACCTATTTGAGAGAGCCAAAATTATGCTATGATTTGTTAGAATTTGTAACACCCCAATTTTTTTTATTTGATTTGAAAATATCTTTATTCCTTTGAGATGGAATTTTTAAAACTTTTGACTTAGTTTTCCCTTTCAACTCAAGGGATGAAATCTTCTTATAAAACTTTTTGACCAACTTTGGTTCTGACCTCCAAAAATTCCTGTTGGAGTTTCTCTCCTACAAAAATTTACTTTGGCTTATTCTCAAAATTTTGGTGACAATATCTTTGGAGTTTTATTTCTACAAATCCAACTTTGGTGATCATAGTCACTCTTGACTTGCTCTATATTTCAAAATCCCCTCTCTAATATCTCCCCTTCTGACCCAAGGGTTACAACCCAACTTTTCTCAAAGGACCCAACCAGGATTTTTTTTCTTATTCTAATAGCACAAAAAATATTTCTATATTTTATTTTGAGGTCTCAAGGTTTACAAAGGAAGTACCAGATTCCTTTTAATTTTGACCTCAAATAAATTACCACTAGTACTCCTTAGTACCCACAACTCAATTATGCAAAAACCTGCTAGTCCACAGTTCAAAATTTTTAAACCACATTCAAAAGAAATTTGGACCAGAAACAACTTTCTTGCTGGATACCTTTCTTCCTCTACTTCAAAAATTCTGAGAAAAATCAGGGAGCCTCTAGAAGCCCCAGTGGATAACCCCTCAAAGTTTCAGCTCCAGGAAAAATGTTTTGATCCCTCTGACAATCGGTTGAACACCTGGCGTTCACTATTGCTGTAGAAATTCAGAACATTCAGACTTTCAGTGTCAATCTTAGAAGTAGCAGCAGTGGCACCTTGTGCACTATGGCTCGACCCTATCCAGGGCACCGCACAGTCGCTTGGCCACTTGTGGCCGTCGGTGGTGAGCTGGCATGCCGGCCCCGACCCCTCCAGCTCCGGCAGGGACGCCCGTTGCGGCCGCTAGAAGCCAAGCCCATAGAACGACACCGACCAGCACCGCCCACATCTCCAGGAGCCTACGCGTGGCCGTCCCCCACCCTGCGCTCACCGTAGCATCTTCGGCGTGGCCTGGACAGCACAGGGTGCGCTCTCT
This sequence comes from Elymus sibiricus, assembly GCA_039707655.1. NCBI lineage: Eukaryota > Viridiplantae > Streptophyta > Magnoliopsida > Poales > Poaceae > Elymus > Elymus sibiricus. The sequence goes on from CM077663.1 coordinate 210,200,644, forward strand.
ACAGCAGCCATCACCACGGGCCGCCGTTCCGTCGAGCTGCCGCAGCCCTGCGTAAACAGCATAGGTTAGTGCAAAAATGGAGCTAAGAGAGATGCAGTAACCTGCCCCGCAGCCGTAAGCCTCTGCTAACCCCGCCGTTCGCCGTGATCCGCGCCGGAGATCACTCCGTCATGGCAACCGCCTCGGATTGCCTATAAATAGGAGCCCCCGATCCACCTCGCAGTCCAGCACCACTACACCTCACCTCCTAGGCACGCCCCGCTCATCAGAGGATCTCGGGGAGGTCTTCTTCCCCGACTCCGGCCGCCCCGATCCGCTTCAGGCTCCGGCAAAATTGACGCCGGTGAGTGGGCGCCCGCACCTCAAACCTAGCCAGTAGACCCCTAGTGCACCTAGTGCTCTGACCCCCGCTCCAATTTGATGTTAGATACTCCCTCCGGTGAGATCCATCATCACCCGACGCCGTCGTCCGTCGGAGAAGGAGCTGCAGTCGACGTGGTGCTCGTCGGCGACCGTTTCCACCAACCACCGATGGGGAAGAGTCTGGTGAGTGCGCCTGTGCCCTTAGTTGCCCATGCCCCACCGTGGATCGTCGCCGGCGACCACCGCAATCCTCTATCGCCGGTAGGCATTTTAAACCTGACGGGTGGGACCCCTTGTCAGGGTTCTATTCTTTTCTGAACCGTTTCTCTGAAGGCGTATTTCTGCCAAGTGCGTTTTCCCCTCCTGGCTCGCGTATTACCTTCAAAATGTTTTCTGGTTTTCTCTGTCTACCCCCTGGATAACTTTCTAGTTATCACAGATAGGCCCCTGGGCCTATTTTCTTTATAACTTTTAAACAGAAAATGATTTTTAGTTGATTCTTTTTCCTTCACTCCTATTTTCCTGTCTAGTTTTTTATAGTATTTATTCCAAATATTTTGAGACACCTTTTATACGCGCACGGTATTTACATAGAACTCGGTATTTTATGTGAAATAGATACCGAAGGAGGAGACGCTGCCGTCAACTTCGCCGAGCTAGACTCCGACTACGTTGATCCAGGCAAGCATGTTTGAACCTTTGATATGATGAGTGTTTTCATGTTTGCTTGAATGGTTATTTTCATGGCATGTAAATATGAAGCATATGTTGAATGTTATATTTCATGCACGATACGTTGCAAGTGAACTAAAAACTTGATATGATCATGGATGATTGGCCAACCTAGTCATGTGGTGACATGATAGGTTGTGGGCTGGTAACGTTGGAGCATGCCAGTATTATCTAAGAAACTATTTAACTCCAGTGTTGACATAGATTGAGTCTTGTCCCCGTTCGCCTTATTTTCGTGCCGCCACATGTTTTTTTGCAAAGAATATGGTTTAGTAAGTTGCAAACCTCTTACCATGTACACACCAAATAGAGGGGCCGTGATGAGGGTTCCATGGCTCTGGAGTAAAGCCCGTCATCTGGTCAGGGGGCATGGGTGTTTCCGGCTGGGGCCGAGAGGGGGGCACCCCTTAGTAGCGCGCGGTATAAATTTGATCCCATGCTATTCGAGGCGTCGGCCTCCCCGTCTTATAGTTTTTCTTGAGCGTTGCTTTGGGTGATTCTAGGCAGCGTGATGTGAAATGGGTGTGTACTGGTTAGGTGTGTTTTCTTCCAAAATACCGTAGACGGAACTAGTCCTTCGTGGCTACTGAAATCCGTTGACTGTGGGTAAAGAGTACAACCTCTGCAGAGTCAAAACTATTCGAGTAGCCGTGTTGACAGTCAGGGACGTTGGTTGACAGGTCAAGTGTCGATCTCAGAGTCAGTCCCTAGAGAACTAAAGTGTTTAATGGCAGAAATGATTTTTTTGTTTAATATTATTTCTATGTATAGACTAACCTGATTATTAATGTGTTGCATAGAGTAATCCTTGGGATGGTTCTACCTCCTGGATTCTTGTACTTGAATGTTGAAATACAAGCCCTTTATGTGATGTCGCTCAGACGTCCGACTGTGGCATTCTTGTTATTTACTTTCATTACAAGCCCTTTATGTGATGTCGCTCAGACGTCCGACTGTGGCATTCTCGTTATTTACTTTCAGTACAAGCCCTTTATGTGATGTCGCTCAGACGTCCGACTGTGGCATCCTTGTTATTTTCTTTTATTATAAGCCCTTTATGTGACGTCGCTCAGACGTCCGACTATGGCACGTATTTTATTTACTTTTAGCATAAGCCCTTTATGTGGTGTCGCCCCGACGCCCGACCGAGGCATGTTTATTTTATTTTCCCTTTCGAGGCGTTGCTTCAGACACCCGATCGGACTTATTTTATTTATCTGGAAATCTCGAGAGGACTACCGCCCGACTTTACTTTTTATTTACCTTGCAGTGCAAATTTATTTAATTGTGTGTGCATGGCTAACCTGCTTATGTGCATCATGTTTACATTTGTTATATCTTATGTCCAAACTGTCTTGCGAGTACATTCAAAGTACTCACCTGGCTTGTTGATTTGGCCAGATGTTGACGAAGGTGATCTTATGGATGAAGAGTACGATAGCGAGTCCGACGCCTAGAGGAGTCCCAATCAGTCCCTTGCGTTCCTGGAGTCTACCACTTGTATTATAACCGCTTCCGCTACCCAAATAAAATTGTTGAGCATCACTCTGACGCTTGACGAGTTGTAAGATATTAGAGTCATGTCACCCACTTCACTGTGACATACCCACCACCACTATATATTGCGAGTCAGTAGTACTGCCACCATTCCATTGTGTCATATCCGCCCTTATGCTAAATATTGGCGTATTTGTAATAAATTGTTGAGCAGCCTCAGCTCAACCCTGTATAATATTAAGTACTACTGGATTTCTGTATCAAGGATTTGTCTACCAGTACGAATTATTATCTGTGCTGGTCTGACTAAAGGGGCGATTTTTCAATAATTATCTTATTGAAAAACCGGTCCTGACAACCTTGGTACCAGAGCCAGGCTAACTGTAGGAAGCCACTAGGTGCGATCGCTAACAAGTAATTATTCTAATTAATTTGTTTTAGCATCCTGCACATTGTAGCAATTTTTCTGTTAGTCATCATAAATTTATGATATGACTATCTGGAATTTTTGTCTACTTTTGTAGATGGCTGGCGGCGAGTGTGAATCACAGGTGTTTGCCAACGTACCTGAGGGGTTTTCCAGGCTCCTCGTCTCCATCGCCAAGATCGCGATTGGGCCATTGACTCGTCCCGAGTTCACACTCTACTAGCACAAGCTCAGCGACAGTCTGACTATGCACCAGGCCTCGGTGCAGTTCAAGGGAGGGCGCGCTAAATCGCGCCGCTTCCGATTTGTTGGGAGAGCCATGCCTACGGAGAGGCATGCTGTGCAGATGGCTTCCCGAGAGGCAATTGCCCATCTCCGGGACGTCCTTCCTTCCGTGAAGACTCGTCGCTACCGCTACCTCCCATGCCACGTTCCCTACACATGTCACTATGCTTTTGTTTGCACCAGGGGAGAGAGAGATGAAGCCATTGGGATGCTCGTTGAGTACCTCAAGGCTCTCGAGGCAGCTTTTGATAACCTCATGGATGACTTCGTGGCTACTCGTATGGACTCAGTTCAGGCCTGTGTGCTCAACAGGAGGGAGCTCCTCCATACAACACCACCACTGTCGTACATCTCGTCCGCAACCTCGTATTCGCCTGCCGTCATGTCCACCGCACGCCGCCTGCCTACCACTGAGGAGTTTAACCAAGTTATTGCTCCTACCCCAGTTAGAGCTGCACCACCTGCCGCCCCCGCACCAGCTCCACAACCCCGTACCCCTCGCCTAGAGCCTATTCTTGAGGAGGTTGAGTCTCCAGCACCTCGTCTGGGACTTACCCTCCGCAGGCCGAGCGACGTGTTTACCATTTCAGACTGAGTGCACCAAGCAGAGGTGTGATGATGCCGTGTGTATGATATGTGTATATGTGTGTATACGGGCTTGGTGAGAAGTAGTCTGTGTGCGCATCATGTAGGAGTTCGGAGAAGTGCACTAGCTTAAATAACATGTCAGGAATGTGTACGCACATCCTGAGTGATGTATTGTATAATTATGGCTTGCTTGTAAGATATGTACCATGCGGTCCTTCTCCATGCGCAATCAAATATTTTCATGAAAAATCTTGGAGTATTTAAAGTTTTGCCTTTGCAAAATTAATTATTCTTGCCGCAAAGATTTTCTCATGTGTTTTGCAAAAAGACATTAGAGTGAAAAATGCATCGTCCGTGGACTCGTTCCATGCCAAGTCCGCCAGAAGAAAATCATTGTACGCAGACATACAACAATTACACACAGGGACACTCAAGTCAGCAGGACAGTGAAGCAGCATTTTCTCAAGCATGTCGCCTTTATGAGCAAAGCCAGCAACATCATCAAGAAATGATGAATCATATTATCAATATGGGAAATCACTACGAACCATACCAGCAGCGTCCCAAATTATCTGAACTATAGAAGACCCGGCCCACAACTGTCTCTCACACTGATCAGCCTCTGGAGGCAGATGATTGGCTACGCGACATTGAGAGGAAGCTAATTACTGCACAATGTTCAGATCATGAAAAAGTATTGTATGCTCCACATTATTTGACTGGAGCCGCTGCATCGTGGTGGGAGAATTTCCTACGCATGCACACCAATGAGAACAACATTACCTGGGAAGAATTTAAGGAAAGTTTTCATGGGGCGCACATTCCCAATAGTGTTATGAAAATCAAGAAGAGAGAATTTGAAGACCTCAAGAAGAGAAGCATGACAGTAACAAACTACCTGAGTCAGTTTACGCAACTATCCCGCTATGCTAATGAAGAATATATGACTGAAAATAAAAAGATGGAAAAATTTCTGGACGGCCTCGCACCAGCACTTAAATGCTAGCTGGTCGTTCACACCTTTCCAGACTTCAAGACACTTGTGGACAAGGCCATTGTATTGGAAAATGAGCGCCGCAGCTTGGATGACATTCGCAAGCGCAAGAGAGACAAGTCTGCTCATTCTCGCAACAACAAGTCCAAAAATGATTTTCAGAAAAATAGGGCGAATAAATCCTCAACTGCAGTCCCTCGCCCAAACAATAATTTACATGCCAGGGACAAGGAATTTACATACCGCCGAGGCGTTACTTGCTTCGCATGTGGAGAAGAAGGACATTATGCCAAATAGTGCCCAAAGCCAAGAAACATGGCTCCCAAGCCAAACAACAATGGGAATAATTCAGCTCCTAAGTGCAACAATTTCAACCCCAATAACAATCTCAAAAAGGGCCACGTGAACCACGTAGCCAGGGAAGAAGCACAGAATGCACTTGACATCGTACTCGGTACGTTTCCTGTCAACACAATTCCTGCCACGGTTTTGTTTGATTCTGGAGCCTCTCACTCGTTTATTTCGAAAAGATTTGCCTTGCAAAATCATTTTTCGATTCTCCCTTTGGAAAATTCAATGACTATCAAGTCCCTGGGAGTTAAGCAAATCACTCAAAGTTACTGCCAAGGTGTGATTATTGAGATTGAAGGAATTAAGTTTTGGGCAAACCTCATTATACTAGAAAACAACGGATTGGATGTTATTCTAGGGATGGACTGGTTAACCACCAACAAGGGATTTATTGACTGTTTCAATCGAACTGTGATTCTCACTCATCATCACGGGAAGACAATAAAAGTTGCAGCCATAGAAAGACCAATATCACTCCAACCAAGGCTAAATAAAGTGGACATTTCTGAATTAAGTAAAGTCCTGGTAGTCTGCGAATTTCCGGATGTATTTACAGAAGAGCTACCAGGTATGCCACCAGACCGGGAGATAGAGTTCATCATTGAACTAGCACCTGGCACCAAGCCCATTTACAAGAAACCATACAGGATGGCACCATCCGAGTTGGTGGAATTAAAGAAGCAAATAAAAGAATTACTGGACAAAGGTTATATCAGGCCCAGCTCATCACCATGGGGATCACCAGTATTATTTGCCAAGAAAAGAGATGGTACTCTGAGATTGTGTGTGGACTATCGAGCTCTGAACTTGGTCACCATGAAAAATAAATATCCGATGCCATGGATAAATGATTTGTTCGACCAGCTCGCACAAGCCAAAGTGTTCTCAAAGATTGATCTAAGGTCAGGATACCATCAATTAAAAATAAGGACCGAAGACATTCCTAAGATGGCAATCACCTCCAGATACGGATTATATGAATTTACAGTAATGCTGTTCGGACTAACAACTGCCCCCACATATTTTGTGCATCTCATGAACAAGGTGTTTATGAAATATATGGACAAATTTGTTGTGGTGTTCATTGATGATATTTTGGTATATTCCAAGACACCAGAAGAACATGCTCAACATCTCAGAATTGTACTGGGAGAATTAAGGAAACATCAACTGTATGCCAAATTTAGCAAGTGTGAATTCTGGTTAAAACAAGTTGGTTTTCTAGGCCACATACTAACCCAAGAAGGTGTTGCCGTGGACCCTGAAAAAGTCAAGGCCGTACTGGAGTGGAAACAACCAGCCAACGTAACTGATATCCGAAGTTTTCTGGGAATGGCTGGATATTATAGGAGATTTATTGAAGGATTTTCCACCATAGCAAAACCCATGACACAATTACTCAAGAAGGATAAGAAATTTGTGTGGACTGAAGCCTACGAGAAAGGTTTCCAAGAATTGAAGAAGAAATTAACAACAGCACCGGTATTAATCGTGCCAGACATACACAATTTTTTTGAAATGTATTGCGACGCATCCACGAAAGGTCTTGGATGTGTACTAATGCAAGAAGATAAAGTAGTCGCCTATGCTTCCAGGCAACTACGACGACATGAGGAAAATTATCCTACCCATGACTTGGAATTGGCAGCAGTAATTCACCCACTCAAGGAATGGCGGCACTTTCTACATGGAAATCGTTGTGAAATATATACATACCATAAAACTCTCAAATATATTTTCACATAACCAGAACTCAATTTATGGCAACGACGCTGGTTGGAATTAGTGAAGGATTATGATGTTGGAATTCACTACCATCCAGGCAAGGCAAATGCCGTGGCAGATGCTCTCAGTCGAAACCCAAGCTCAGACAACGGCAGTCTACAAAATTTATGACCTGAATTCCAACAGGAGTTTGCCAAACTCAACATGGTCTTGGTCACGGAAGGCACCATGGCAAATTTGGAAATCCAACCCACCTTAATGGAACAAATTAAAGAAGCTCAGTACGGACATCCCAGCATCGAAGGGATAAAGAAGAAAGTAAGTATGGGCAAGGTCTCAGAATTTGTCGTTGACGACAAGGGAATATTATGGTACGGAGATAGACTATGCGTACCAAATATAGAGGACCTCAAACAACAAATTTTGACAGAAGCCCACACCGCTCCATATTCAATCCATCCCGGAGGGACCAAGATGTACAAAGATATTCAACAAAATTTTTGGTGGCACAGCATGAAGAGAGATATAGCCACATTTATCGCATGCTGTGACTCCTGCCAGCGCATTAAAGCCGAACATCAAAAACCAGCAGGACTATTACAGCCAAACATAATACCCGAATGGAAGTGGGACGAGATAGGTATGGCTTTTATTGTAGGACTACCTCAATCAAGCCACGGAAATGATGCCATATGGGTCATCACCGACAGGTTAACCAAAGTGGCACATTTTATTCCAGTGAAGACCACCCACTCCACACAAAAGCTTGCCAGACTTTATCTCGCCCGCATTGTCTGCTTACATGGAGTTCTAAAGACCATAATATCAGACAGGGGCACTCAATTCATTTCCATATTTTGGGATCATCTACAACAAGCCTTGGGAACTCAACTAGTATTCAGCACAACGTACCACCCTCAGACTGGAGGACAGACTGAACGCATGAACCAAATTCTAGAGGACATGCTAAGAGCGTGTGTTCTCACCTATGGAACCAGTTGGGAAGAAAGCCTTCCGTACGCCGAGTTCGCATATAACAACAGTTACCAGGCCAGTCTACAAATGGCACCTTTTGAAGCCTTATATGGACGAAGATGTCATACCCCGCTTAATTGGTCCGAGACAGGAGATAGCCGTATATTCGACCCAGACATGCTCAAGGAGGCCTAGGAAAAGGTTAAAATAATCAGAGATCGACTCAAGGCAGCCCAAAGTCGACAAAAGAGCTATTACGATCAAAAACACCGTGAAGTCAATTTTGAGCCAAATGAATATGTATACCTCCGAGTATCCCCGATGAGAGGTCTGCAAAGATTTAAGGTCAAGGGAAAATTGGCAACACGATTTATTGGACCTTTCAGGATAATCGCAAGAAGAGGCAGAGTAGCCTACCAACTAGACCTACTCGCAGAACTGTCAGACGTCCATGACGTGTTCCACATCTCACAGTTAAAGAAATGTGTGAGCAACCCAGAGAAACAAGTATCACACAAAAGCATAGACGTTCAGCCAGACCTCATGTACCGGGAACGTCCAATAAATATATTGGAAGAGTCTGAAAGGAGGACCCGTTGGAATACAATCAAAATTTTCAAGGTTCAGTGGAGCAATGACACCGAGGATGAGGCAACATGGGAAAGAGAGGATTTTCTTCGGGCAGAGCACCCACATCTATTTGAGGATCAGCTAAAATCTCGGGGACGAGATTTTTCCTAAGGGGGTAGGTGTTGTAACACCCCAATTTTTTTTATTTGATTTGAAAATATCTTTATTCCTTTGAGATGGAATTTTTAAAACTTTTGACTTAGTTTTCTCTTTCAACTCAAGGGATGAAATCTTCTTATAAAACTTTTTGACCAACTTTGGTTCTGACCTCCAAAAATTGTTGTTGGAGTTTCTCTCGTACAAAAAATTACTTTGGCTTATTCTCAAAATTTTGGTGACAATATCTTTGGAGTTTTATTTCTACAAATCCTACTTTGGTGATCATAGTCACTCTTGACTTGCTCTATATTTCAAAACCCCCTCTCTAATATCTCCCCTTCTGACCCAAGGGTTACAACCCAACTTTTCTCAAAGGACCCAACCAGGAAAATATTTTTTTTCTTATTCTAATAGCACAAAAACTATTTCTGTATTTTATTTTGAGGTCTCAAGATTTACAAAGGAAGTACCAGATTCCTTTTGATTTTGACCTCAAATAAATTATCACTAGTACTCCTTAGTACCCACAACTCAATTATGCAAAAACCTGCTGGTCCACAGTTCAAAATTTTTAAACCACATTCAAAAGAAATTTGGACCAGAAACAACTTTCTTGCTGGATACCTTTCTTCCTCTACTTCAAAAATTCTGAGAAAAATCAGGGAGCCTCTAGAAGCCCCAGTGGATAACCCCTCGAAGTTTCAGCCCCAGGAAAAATGTTTTGAACCCTCTGACAATCGGTCGAAAATCTGGCATGCACTGTTGCTGTAGAAATTCAAAAGATTCAGACTTTCAGTGTCAATCTCAGCAGTAGCAGCAGTGGCACCTTGTGCACCGTGGCTCGACCCTATCCAGGGCGCTGCACGGTCGCTTGGCCACTTGTGGCCGTCGGTGGTGAGCTGGCATGCCGGCCCCGACCCCTCCAGCGGTGGCAGGGACGCCCGTTGCGGCTGCCAGAAACCAAGCCCATAGAACGGCACCGACCAGCGCCGCCCAAATCTCCAGGAGCCTACGCATGGCCGTCCCCCACCCTGCGCTCACCGTAGCGTCGTCGGTGTGGCCTGGACAGCATAGGGCGTGCTCTCTGCAGTCGCCGTCGCCACGGGCCACCGTTCCGTCGAGCTGCCGCCCTGTGTAAACAACATAGGTTAGTGCAAAAATGGAGCTAAGAGAGATGCAGTAACCTGCCCCGCAGCCGTAAGCCTCTGCTAACCCCTCCGTTCGCCGTGATCCACGCCGGAGATCACTCCGTCACGGCAACCGCCTCGGATTGCCTATAAATAGGAGCCCTTGAGCCACCTCGCAGTCCAGCACCACTACACCTCACCTCCTAGGCACGCCCCGCTCATCAGAGGATCTTGGGGAGGTCTTCTTCCCTGACTCCGGCCGCCCCGATCCGCTTCGGGCTCCGGCAAAATTGACGCCGGTGAGTGGGCGCCCGCACCTCAAACCTAGCCAGTAGACCCCTAGTGCACTAAGTGCTCTGACCCCCGCTCCAATTTGATGTTAGATACTCCCTCCGGTGACATCCATCATCACCCGACGCCGTCGTCCGCCGGAGAAGGAGCTGCCGTCGACGTGGTGCTCGTCGGCGACCGTTTCCACCAACCACCGACTCGGAAGAGTCTGGTGAGTGCGCCTGTGCCCTTAGTTGCCCAAGCCCCGTCGTGGATCGTCACCGACGACCACCACAAGCCTCTGTCACCGGTAGGCATTTTAAACCTGATGGGTGGGACCCCCTTGTCAGGGTTCTATTCTTTTCTGAACCGTTTCTCTGAAGGCGTATTTGTGCCAAGTGCGTTTTCCCCTCCCGGCTCGCGTATTACCTTCAAAACGTTTTCTGGTTTTCTCTGTCTACCCCCTGGATAACTTTCTAGTTATCACAGATAGGCCCCTGGGCTTATTTTCTTTATAACTTTTAAAAAGAAAATGATTTTTAGTTGATTCTTTTCTGTCACTCCTATTTTCCTGTCTAGTTTTTTATAATATTTATTCAAAAATATTTTGAGACAACTTTTATACGCGCACGGTATTTACGTAGAACTCGGTATTTTATGTGAAGTAGATACCGAAGGAGGAGACCCTGCCGTCAACTTCGCCGAGCTAGACTCCGACTACATTGATCCAGGCAAGCATGTTTGAACCTTTGATATGATGAGTGTTTTCATGTTTGCTTGAATGGTTATTTTCATGGCATGTAAATGTGAAGCATATGTTGAATGTTATATTTCATGCACGATACGATGCAAGTGAACTAAAAACTTGATATGATCATGGATGATTGGCCAACCTAGTCATGTGGTGACATGATAGGTTGTGTGCTGGTAATGTTGGAGCATGCCGGTATTATCTAAGAAACTGTTTAACTCCAGTGTTGACATAGATCGAGTCTTGTCCCCGTTCGCCTTATTTTCGTGCTGCCACATGTTTTCTGCAAAGAATATGGTTTAGTAAGTTGCAAACCTCTTCCCATGTACACACCAAATAGAGGGGCCATGATGAGGGTTCCATGGCCCTGGAGTAAAGCCCGTCATCCGGTCAGGGGGCATGGGTGTTTCCAGCTGGGACCGAGAGGGGGGCACCCCTTAGTAGCGCGCGGTATAAATTTGATCCCATGTTTTCTTCCAAAATACCGTAGACGGAACTAGTCCTTCGTGGATACTAAAATCCGTTGACTGTGGGTAAAGAGTACAACCTCTGCAGAGTCAAAACTATTCGAGTAGCCGTGTCCACGATCAGGGACGTTGGTTGATAGGTCAAGTGTCGATCTCAGTGTCAGTCCCTGGAGAACTAAAGTGTTTAATGGCAGAAATGATTTTTTTGTTGAATATTATTTCTATGAATGGACTAACCTGATTATTAATGTGTTGCACAGAGTAATTCTTGGGATGGTTCTACCTGCTGGATGCTCGCACTTGAATGTTGAAATACAAGCCCTTTATGTGATGTCGCTCAGACATCCCACTGTGGCATTCTTGTTATTTACTTTCAGTACAAGCCCTTTATGTGATGTCGCTCAGACGTCCGACTGTGCCATTCTCGTTATTTACTTTCAGTACAAGCCCTTTATGTGATGTCGCTCAGACGTCCGACTGCGGCATCCTTGTTATTTACTTTTATTATAAGCCCTTTATGTGACGTCGCTCAGACGTGCGACTATGGCGCGTATTGTATTTACTTTCAGGAAAAGCCCTTTATGTGGTGTCGGCCCGATGCCCGACTGAGGCATGTTTATTTTATTTTCCCTTTCGAGGCATCGCTTCAGACACCCGATCGGACTTATTTTATTTATCTGGAAATCTCGGGAGGACTACCGCCCGACTTTCCTTTTTATTTACCTTGTTGTGCAAATTTATTTAATTGTGTGTGCATGGCTAACCTGCTTATGTGCATCATGTTTACATTTGTTATATCTTATGCCCAATCTGTCTTGCGAGTACATTCAAAGTACTCACCTGGCTTGTTGATTTGGCTAGATGTTGACGAAGGCGATCTTATGGATGAAGAGTACGATAGCGAGTCCGACGCCTAGAGGAGTCCCAATCAGTCCCTTGCGATCCTGGAGTCTACCACTTGTATTATAACCGCTTCCGCTACCCAAATAAAATCATTGAGCATCACTCTGACGCTTGACGAGTTGTAAGATATCAGAGTCATGTTACCCACTTCACTGTGACATACCCACCACTACTATATATTGCGAGTCAGTAGTACTGCCACCATTCCATTGTGTCATATCCGCCCTTATGCTAAATATTGGCGTATTTGTAATAAAATGTTGAGCAGCCTCAGCTCAACCCTGTATAATATTAAGTACTACTGGATTTCTGTATAATATTAAGGTCTGACTAAAGGGGCGATTTTTCAATAATTAACTTATTGAAAAACCGGTATTGACAGAATTGCTCTATATGCTTCACTTAAATTTTTTTGAGCTATGGAATTGCTCTAGTGCTTCACTTATATCTTTTTGAGCACGGAGTGCCTTAAATTTTTGAAGAAATTCTCTCATGCTTCACTTATATTATTTTGAGAGATGAATTTTTTTATGCTCATGTTCTTCACTTAAATTTATTTGAGCTTGTCAAAACAATGGCAACATATGAAACTAGTCCAAAAGTGATAGATATTGAAGAGGGATATAATAAAAACTTTCATGAAGATCATCGGACAAATTAAACTTGATTCCTTGTAATAGTTTTGAGACATGATGATAGTAATATGTGAGTCATGTTGGTGAGTAATTATGCTTTAGTAAGAATATTGGTGTTAAGGTTTGTGATTCCCTATGCAAGCACAAAAGTTAATAGTTATGCAATAAAATTACATCCTACTTGTGGTGCATTATTCGGTGTTAGTTATGCTTAATGCCCGTTTATGTGAATTTTCGTTTCTTGGTTGGTTGCTTGTCAATCTATTTGCTAGCCTCCACTTGTACTAAGTAGACATACTACTTGTGCATCCAAAATCCTTAAACCCAGTTTTGCCATATGAGTCCACCATACCTACCTATATGCGGTATTTCCATGCCGTTCCAAGCAAATTTGTATGTGCCATCTCTAATTTTCAAAATGAATTTCCTTTTTGTGTGCTCGTACCGCTCATGAAGCGGCAGGGGGTGGTCAATATTTTTCCATGCTAGATGTGTTATTCTCAATATGAGTGTTTATTCACTTGTCATTGCACGAGAGTACGGCGGTAATAGGGATGCCTAGTCCCGAAATGAAAAAGAAATTTACTTTATGTTGTGAAATAATAAATTCCTTGGAAAGTGATGGTATGGAAGGCAACCGTGGATACGGCTAGCCATGGATTGTGAAAGAATGGTGGAAAAAGGAATAAACTTTATTTTATGTTTGGGAACCGCCTATGATATATGTAGCATGGAAAGTACTGAGAACTACTCGGTCGTTTTTGTTGACAGGAAAAGCATGCCTCTCAAAAAAATTATCTCTCAATTTAAGCTTTGAGCTCTGGCACCTCTACAAATCCCTACTTCCCTCTGCGAAGGGCCTATCAATTTACTTTATGCAATTTTAATTTTTAATTTGACTCTCCATATTCTCTTATAAAGCACCAAATAGGGGGCACTATGATCATACTTGTGCATTGGGCATAGCTAATATTCGAGTGTGTTTCATGAATGGATCAATGATTGAGCATGATGGGCCAGGGATAACTTTCTTTAGTGTTGATATTTTGAAAGACATGGTTGCTTGTTGGTATGCTTGAGTATTAAAGTCTTCTTGTCAAAACTAGACTATTGCTTTGAACCATCTTGTCAGAATCGGGGCTCCGCAGACCCAAGAAGGTTCGAACTCTGGGGCGTGTGCGAAGATCTCAACCCACACTAGCCTCAAGCTCGCCACTCCACATCCAAGCCTCGACGAATATGCACGAACGAACGAGAATACAGACATAGAGATTGACCCAGGTTCGGGCCACGTTGCGGTGTAAAACCCTACTCTTGCTTTGGGTGGATTGGCCTCAGGAGGAGGTTTGGGGATGAACTAGTACAGTGGTTGAGCGACCTCGCGAGGGCTCTTGGGTGAGGATGGATTGATCCGCCCCTTCTACGATGGGTGCTGGTCCCTATTTATAGTGGCCTTGGTCCTCTTCCCTTATCGCACAGGCGGGAAGGGATCCCACAACGGCCAAATTTGAAAGGGGACAAGAGGTACATCTTATCCTGACTAAAGGTGGTCTTCGCCTGCAAAGCTTCTGGGCGTCACGCAGAGGTGGGCTCGGCGATGACATCCATCCTGCCGAGCTCGTGGTGTTGGTCTTGTTGCATTGGAATGGAAACCTTTGGGGGATTTCTTAGGAACCTGCGTATGCCCCTGCCTCCTTAGCACAGAAGAGGAAACTGTCCCCTCTGCGCCCGCTGGCACCCGCCTGGCCTTGGTCATCATGGCTCACGTCATCGCAGCCTCCTGAGGCTGGGTACCTGCATTGGAATGTCTGCTCCTCGAGAGGCAGCCTGGGGAGGCCGCTCCCCTGGAGGTCTTGGCGTCATTCTCCTCGCGAGGCCGGGGCCCTCATGAGGGTCTTGTCTTGGGGAGTTTGCCGCTAGGCCATACTAGGCCGTCAAGGTGGGCCATGCGCTGGGCCGCAGGCAGGCGGGGCTAGGTACCCCCGATCCCAGAACAGCGACAGTAGCCCCCGGGCCCAAGGCGCGCTCGGGTTGGCTTTGGGGCGAAGCCAAGGAAGGAAGGCTGAAGCGTCGTGGGCCCCAATCGCCTGCGCGCCAGGCTCGACGCGTGGCGCACGACGGGGCACGGACGCCTCCACTTCCCCACGTCGCCTCGGCAACCGCCCCGACTGACAAGGGCTGGCGCGTGCCGCGGGGCCATCATTGCCCAGAATGCGGAGGGACTCCGGTTGGCCTCCGATCAGCTATAAGTGGGTGAGGGAGACAAAGCCCCTAGCCCGTCTTCATCTTCTTGCCTCCTCACTCCAAGCCGCCTCTTCTACGGCCATGGCACCAGTGAGGAGATTCTGTGCCGCCGAGAAAGGGAAGGCCCACCTGGAGAGACCGGACTCGCCGCCGTCCAAGAGGGGCCGCGGCCGTCATCGTAAGTACACCGCGACGCCGGCTGTGGTCCCTTGAGGGCGCGGGCGCACTCCCGTGAGGGCCGGCGCTAGCTCCGGCGGCCGTAGGAAGGATCCCTCCCGCGCAGGCGACAGCAGTAGCCGTGGCGCCCGCGGTCGAGGGAGGAAACTCGTGGCGGGCGCCCGACCGCCCCGCCCACGATCCCACTCGGCCGATGCGGTCCAGGAGTTCGTGGTGTGGGCTGAGAGGTCGGCCATCACCTGGCTCCAGCTCCCGCGCTTCTTCGCGGAGGCGCTGCCGGCTGGAGGGCCGGCCGGCCTATGGCTGCAGGCCAATGGCTGCTGCAGCGAGGCCTCATGGGTGGAGGTCGAGGTCACTCCCGCGGGCTACGTGTTCCTGAACCGCAGGTGGCAGACGTTCGCCTGCGCTCGCAGCTTGCAGGGGAGGCATACCCTCCACTTCAAGCATGACGGGGCGACAACGCTTTTTGTCAAGGTCTTCAGGGAGGACGGCGGCGACAGCGACCACCTCTCCGCCGATGACAGCCATCGCGGCGGCAGCGCCCTCGGTGGTGAACTTGCCCTTGGCGATGGCCGCAGCACCTCCAGCAGTGGCGACGCCTCCTTCGGGTGAAGCTAGAGCGACGACGACTACGACAAGCCGCCACGTCGACGCGCCCATACCAAGGAGGGCGGTGAACCACCACGATGCCGTGCCCCTGCCCCGGAGGTCGTCGAGTCGCCATGCCGTCGTGCCCCCGTCAAGTTGGAGGAGGACTCCGACTAAGCGCGGGCGGCGCCGGAGCCAGGCCTCAGGAGAGGCGGTCCTCGGGAGGCCGCCTTTTGTTTTTTTACTTCCTGCATCAAGAATCATGGAGGGCCCCGTGGGGCATGTAATGAACTATGGCGCTTGCGCCTTTATGCTAGCGTTTTTTGTCTCATACTCTAGTATGCAGGTTGCTAATAATTGAAAGTTCCTGCTTGTCGCGATTAGGATAACTTAGCTTGGTGTACTCGTGGCGGGTTCCTGTGTCGTGAGGAGCAGCTGGGCACCGGGGCAGCTTAGAGATCTCGCTGAGGGGGCTTCTTCCTTGTGGACCGGACGGCTTCGGGGCCTCGAGAGGTGCCCGCTGCTCGCGAGGTTCCTGGGGGGTTTGCGAGGAGTCAGGGCCTCCGGAGGTGCCTCCTCAAGGCACCGCATCCCGTGACGGTGCTGAAACGCGTTTTACATAGGGTTAGGGTTCCTTGATAACGAGCAAAATCGTGATTTCCCTTTCCTTGGTCGTCCTCCTCCCAGCGACCATTTTTGGTTGGAGTCCCCGAGCGAGGGTCGATCGTCGCTGGTATGCCGGGTCGCGATCCCGGCAAGGCCAAGAGATAAGCGCTCCTGAGGCCGGGGGCCTGAGGCAACATGCGCCTGCTGGCTTGGTCAAGAGCGTCGCGCGAGGATTAGGACGCCAAAGCTTTGGCGAGGTGCACACCGTGTCCAGCCCCCGCTTGCGGGGCGCGCGCGAGAGAGAGAAAACTGGTAGGTGCCAAACCTCTTAAAAACGAGACATCAAAACGGGAAACGCTGCAAGGAGAAAAATTCCCACCCCTTTTTCGAACAAAGACACGAAAACTTCAAGTTTCATTCCAAAAAGTGGCAAATTGGGTTACAAAAGAGAGCAAAGAACAGCCGCGTCCGGCACCTAAGCTAGTCTTCCCCCAGCACGGAGCATGGGGCCTCCACTTGGTGTGGGCATAGTCGTTGTAAGACCGTGTCGTCCGCCAGCGTGGAGCATGGGGCTTCCACTAGGCGTGGGAATAGTCGTTGTAAGACCGTGTCGTCCGCCAGCGCAGAGCATGGGGCTTCCACTTGGGCGTGGGTGGGAGCCCTTCCGCGGCCTCTTACGACACTCCTCGGGGGGCCTCGGGCATATACAACCCACTCATTATTACGGGAGAGTGTCACGGGTAGAACTTCCGGAGGTGCTGGATGTTCCAGGCATTCTGGATGGGGACCCCGTCCTGCATCTACAGGCATACGGCGCCAGACCTGGAGACGCGGGCGACCCTGAACGGGCCCTCCCACATGGGCGAGAGCTTGTGCAAGCCCTCCCTGGAGAGGACCCGCCTCAGGACGAGGTCACCAACTTCGAGGGTCCTGGAGCGGATGCTACGACAGTGGTAACGCCGCAGTGCTTGTTGGTACCTTGCTGCACGGAGCGAGGCTTGGCGGCGGGCCTCCTCCCCGAGCACGAGATCTGTTCCCCGCGAGGCATCCTGACGCTCCTCGTCGAATGCCAAGACCCGCGGGGAGCGATGCTTGACCTCATGCGGGAGGACCGCCTCAGCCCCGTAGACGAGGAAGAACGGGGTTTCGCCGGTGGGCTTAGTCGCGGTGGTGCGGATGGACCACAACACGGACTGAAGCTCACCGAGCGAACCCCTGCCGCAGGCCTCGAGCTTCTTCTTGAAGCTCCTCGTCTTGAGGCCCCTCAGGACCTCCGTGTTGGCGGGCTCAGCCTGGCCGTTGCTCCGTGGGTGCGCCACCGAAGCGTAGCATATCTGTGTTCCAATGTAAACACAATATGTCCTAAAGAGGTTGCTTGTGAACTGTGAGCCATTGTCAGTAATAATACAGTTGGGGACACTGAAGCGGCTCACGAGGCCCTTGATGAACTTGACGGCCCAGCCGGCGGGGATGGTGCGCACGGGCTCCACCTCCGCCCACTTGGTGAACTTGTCGATGGCGACGTAGAGGTAGCGGTAACCGTCGGCTGCGCGAGGAAAAGGCCCCAGTATATCCAGCCCCCAGACCGCGAAAGGCCAGGAGAGCGGGATAGTCTGGAGACCCTGCGCTGGCTGATGAATCTTCTTGGCGTGAAATTGGCAGGCCTCGCAGGATCAGACCTGCTCGGCGGCGTCGTGGAGCGCCGTGGGCTAGTAGAAGCTGCTGCGGAACACCTTCCCCACGAGGGTGCGAGACGAGGAGTGGTGCCCGCAATCGCCGCAGTGGATGTCGGCCAACAGCTCGCGCCCCTGCTTCTCAGATATGCACTGCAGCGAGACGTCGTTGGGGCGCCTGCGGTACAGCTCGTCGCCCTGCAAACAATAAGCAGTGGCATTGCGGACCACGCGCTCCGCGTCCTCCTCCTTCTCCGGCAAGGCGCCGCGGAGCAGGTATGCCTTGAGCTCCTTGGTCCAATCGCCGGCCTGAGGTTCCAGCGCCAGGAGCAGTCGGGCTCCTGAGGCTGGACCACATGCCGGGGTGCCTGAAGGCGGGGCCGGTGGCAGCTCCTCCTGAAGCGACGCCGGGCCTGCGGCCGGGGTTGTCGCCGATGGCTTGAAGAGCCTCTCCTCAAAGACGCCAGGCTCCCGAGGCTTGTGACGCGACGCGCTCTTGGCGATGTCGTCTGCTTCCTTGTTCGCGCCACGCGGGACGTGCTGCAATTCCAAGCCCTGGAAACGCTTTTCAATTTTACGTACCTCTTCCAAGTATGCCTCCCCGTGCTCGTCCTTCGGCTTGTACTCTTTGTTGGAAAAGTTGACGAGGAGCTGGGAGTCGCCCTTGATGGTGAGGCGCTGGACCCCCAGGGTGGCAGCCGCCTTGAGGCCAGTGATCAAGCCCTCGTATTCCGCAATGTTGTTGGAGACTTTCTCGCCATGTTGGAAGCAAAGCTGCATGACGTAGTAAAGCTTGTCCATGGTTGGAGAGATGAGTACGACTCCAGCCCCCACGCCCCGCCGTGCGAAGGCTCCGTCGAAGTGCATGACCCAGCCGTCGGGCGCCTCATCGCCAGGCGCGAGGGACTAGCCCTCATCCATCCCCTGGTTGGGAGCGTCCATCCACTCCGCCACGAAGTCAGCGAGGGTTGCGCCCTTGATGACCCTGGTTGTGCTGAACTCCAGGTGGAAGGCCTGCAGCTCGATGTTCCACTCTGCAACCCTTCCAGCAGCGTTGGGGTTGCGCACCACTTTCTCCAGGGGATATGTGGAGACGACCTTGATGGGGTGGCCCTGGAAGTAATGGCGCAGCTTCCTTGAGGCGACGAGGAGTGCGAGCAGGAGCTTCTGCTGCATAGGGTAGCATGCACGTGCTTCCCACAGCACGGTGCTGACGTAGTACACCGGGTGCTCGACGAGGGACGAGGTGTTGGCGTCGCCCTGCTCCACCTGGAGCGCGTGGGGCTCTGGTGCCCCGTGGGTTGATGAAGTGACGAGGGCCTCAGGAGCGCCATCCTGAGGCGGCGAGCATTGTGCGTCCCCGCACTGGCCGCCTTGCTTCGTGCCTGCGCCGACGCGCTCCTCTCGGACTACCACGAGCGCTGCGCTGGCCGAGTGGGGGGTGGCCACCAAGTAGAGCACCAAGGGCTCGCGAGGACGAGGTGCCACCATGACGGGTGGGCTCGTGAGGTACTGCTTGAGGACCTCGAAAGCTGCCTCCGCTTCAGGGGTCCACACGAAGGGGCCCTTCCTCTTCATGAGCTTGAATAAGGGGAGGGCATGCTCGCCCAGCTTGGAGATGAAGCGTCCCAAAGAGGTCACGCAGCCCGCGAGTTTCTGCATTTCTTTGAGGGTCTGAGGCGGGCGCATTTTCCCGATTGCTTTAATCTTCTCTGGGTTTGCCTCGATCCCTCAGTGCGATACCAAGAAACCTAGTAGCTTGCCGGACGGGACCCCAAAAACACACTTTTCAGGGTTGAGCTTCAGGTTCACTTGACGTAGGCTGGCGAGCGTCTCCTCCAGGTCCTCGATCAGCGTCCTCGCCTCTCGCGACTTGACCACGATGTCATCAACATACGCCTCCACATTTCTCCCAAGCTACTGCCCCAGGGCAATTCGCATCAACCGCTGGAAGGTCGCGCCGGCGTTCCGCAGCCCGAAGGGCATGCAAATGTAGCAGTACACGCTGCACGGGGAGAGGAAGGTCGTCTTCTTGACGTCCTCCACTGCCATCTTGATTTGGTGGTAACCTGAGAAAGCATCCAGAAAGCATAACAGATCGCACTCGGTAGTGGAGTCCACGATTTGGTCGATGTGCGGGAGCGGGAACGGGTCTTGAGGACAAGCCTTGTTGAGACTCGTGAAGTCGACGCACATGCATTCCTTCCCACCCTTCTTGGGGACAATCACTGGGTTCGCCAGCCAATCCGGGTGTCGTACTTCCCGAACAACGCCATCTTCCCGCAGCTTGCTGACCTCTTGGACGATGAACGCTTGCTTCTCTTGTGCTTGTCGTCTTGCTTTTTGCTTCACCGGGCGCGCACCGGGGCGT
Organism: Elymus sibiricus; assembly: GCA_039707655.1. NCBI lineage: Eukaryota > Viridiplantae > Streptophyta > Magnoliopsida > Poales > Poaceae > Elymus > Elymus sibiricus. The sequence goes on from CM077663.1 coordinate 210,221,122, forward strand.
ACCATTAAGTGGTGTTCGATCACCTCTCTTGGGACGCCTACCAGGTCGCATGCCTCCCACGCAAACATGTCCTTGTTCGCGCAGAGGAAGTCAACCAGCACCTTCTCCTGCTCCGGGGGAAGGCTGACGCCAATACTGAAGGTGTGGCCCGGTCTCCCGTCATCAACAAGCACCTGCTTCGTCTCAGCCCGCTCCTGAGAGAACAACTATTTCTTCTTCGTGGGTGCGGCCTTCGGAGCCTGCACGATGCTCTTGGCGTCGGGGCGTGAGGCTGCTGCGGCATTGTAGACGAGCTTGAGGGCTCGAACCGCGTCCTTGGTGTCTCCGGCCACAGTGATGATGCCGCTGCTACCAGGCATCTTGATGATGTTGTAGCCTGGGTGCGTCGCCGCCGTGAACTTGGCGAGGGCCGGATATCCCAGGATGGCGTTGTGCGGGAGGCCGATGTGGGCCACGTCGAAGTCAATCAGCTCGGTGCGGTAGTTGTCGCGAGTGCCGAAGGTGACGGGGAGGCGCACCTGCCCCAAGGGGGTGGAGGAGCCTCTGACCACCCCAGAGAAGGGCCTAGAGGGCGCGACCTGGTGGTAGGGCACCTGGAGCATGTCGAAGGCCTCCACGGAAAGGACGTTGAGGCCGGCGCCGCCGTCGATGAGAGTCTTGGTGACCGCAACGTTGCTGATGGTGGGCGTGCACAGCATGGGGAGCGCACTAGCAGCGACCGCCGTCCTGGGATGGTCCCTGGAGTCGAAGGTGATGTCGGTCTCCGGCCTCGCCCTGCTTCGCGGGGCCTCGGGCCGCGGCTGAGCTGCGCCCGCCTGGCGGAGAAGCTGCTTGACATGGCGACCGGATGCGGGCACCTGCGACCCGTCGAGGATACAAGCGACCGCGGTCACGGCCGGGCAGCCCGCAGCGTCCCCATAGGCCACGGGCTGCCAAGCCTGGGGAGCTGCACCTGCCATGGAGATGACGAGGCGAGGGCAGAGCGCGGCTATTGAAGAAGGAGCTTCGACACGCCCCTACATGGCACGCCAAATGTCGGAGTCGGGGCTCCGGAGACCTAAGAAGGTTCGAACTCTGGGGCGTGTGCGAAGATGTCAACCCACACTAGCCTCAAGCTCGCCACTCCACAGCCAAGCCTTGCCGAATACGCATGAACGGATCAGAAGACGGACACAGAGATTTACCCAGGTTCGGGCCACCTTGCGGTGTAAAACCCTACTCCTGCTTTGGGTGGATTGGCCTCACGAGGAGGTTTAGGGATGAACCAGTACAGTGGTTGAGCGACCTCGCGAGGGCTCTTGGATGAGGATGGATTGATCCGCCCCTTCTACGGTGGGTGGTGGTCCCTATTTATAGTGGCCTTGGTCCTCTTCCCTTATCGCACAGGCGGGAAGGGATCCCACAACGGCCAAATTTGAAAGGGGACAGGAGGTACATCTTATCCTGACTAAAGGTGGTCTTCGCCTGCTAAGCTTCTAGGCGTGACGTAGAGGTGGGCTCGACGATGACATCTGTCCTGCCGAGCCCATGGTCTTGGTCTTGTTGCACTGGAATGGAAACCTTTGGGGGGTTCCTTGGGAACCCCCGTACGTCCCTGCCTCCTTAGCACAAAAGAGGAAATTGTCCCCTCTGCGCCCGCTGGCACCCGCTGGCGCCCTCCTAGCCTTGGTCGTCATGGCCACGTCATCGCAGCCTCCTGAGGCCGGGTACCTGCATTGGAATCTCCGCTCCTCGGGAGGCAGCCAGGGGAGGCCGCTCCCCTGGAGGTCTTGGCATCGTTCTCCTCGCGAGGCCGGGGTGCTCACGAGGGTCTTGTCTTGGGGAGTTTGCTGCTAGGCCGTACTGGGCCGTCAAGGTGGGCCACGCGCTGGGCCGCAGGCATGCGGGTCTGGTTACCCCCGATCCCAGAACGCCGACCAAGGCACGCTCGGGTTGGCTTCGGGGCGAAGCCAAGGAAGGAAGGCCGAAGCGTCGTGGGCCCCAATCGCCTGCGGGCCAGGCTTGACACGTGGCGCACGACGGGGCGCGGACGCCTCCACTTCCCCACGTCGCCTCGGCAACCGCCCCGACTGACAAGGGCTGGCGCGTGCCGTGGGGCCATCATTGCCCAGAATGCGGAGGGACGCCGGTTGGCCTCCGATCAGCTATAAGTGGGAGAGGGAGACAAAGCCCCTAGCCCATCTTCATCTTCTTGCCTCCTCACTCCAAGCCGCCTCTTCTTCGGCCATGGCACCTGTGAGGAGATTCTCTGCCTCCCAGAAAGGGAAGGCCCGCTTGGAGGGACCGGACTCGCCGCCGCCAAAGAGGGGCCGCGGCCGTCCCCGTAAGTACACCGCGACGCTGGCTGAGGTCCCTCGTGGGCGCGGGCGCACTCCCGTGAGGGCCGGCGCTAGCTCCGGCGGCCGTAGGAAGGCGCCCTCCCACGCAGGCGGCAGCAGTAGCCGTGGAGCCCGCGGCCGAGGTGGGAAACTCGTGGCGGGCGCCCTACCGCCCCGCCCACGATCCCACTCGGCCGACGCGGTCCAGGAGTTCGTGGTGTGGGCGGAGAGGCTGGCCGTCACCTGGCTCCAGCTCCCGCGCTTCTTCGCGGAGGCGTTGCCGGCCGGAGGGCCGGCCGGCCTATGGCTGCAGGCCGATGGCTGCTGTAGCGAGGCCTCATGGGTGGAGGTCGAGGTCACTCCCGCGGGCTACGTGTTCCCGAACCGCGGGTGGTAGACGTTCGCCCGTAATCGCGGCCTGCAGGGGAGGCATACCCTCCACTTCAAGCATGACAGGGCATCAACGCTCTTTGTCAAGGTCTTCGGGGAGGACGACAAGCGCATGGGGTGCTGCCCGGAGGGCGACGGCGGCGACAGAGACCACCTCTCCGCCAACGACAGCCATCATGGCGGCAGCGCCCTCGGTGGTGAACTTGCCCTTGGCGATGGCCGTAGCACCTCCAGCAGTGGTGACGCCTCCTCCGGGGAAATCTCGAGCGATGACGACTATGATGAGCCGCCACGTCGGTGCACCCGGACCAAGGAGGGCGGCGAGCCACTGCGGCGCCATGCCCCTGCCCCGGAGGTCATCGAGCCGCCATGCCGCCATGCCCCCGTCAAGGAGGAGGAGGACTCCGACTAAGCGCGGGCGGCACCGGATGTAAGTACACCGCGACGCTGGATTTTTGATTGTACCATGTTGTTATATTATCATTCTTGGATGTTTTATAATCATTTTATAGGAACTTTATATCATTTTTGGGACTAACCTATTGACATAGTGCCCAGTGCCAGTTATTGTTTTTTACTTCGCAGAATATCAGTACCAAACGGAGTCCAATTGCCACGAAATTTTTTGGAGATATTTTTTGGACCAGAAGACAACTTGGGAGCCAAGGAAGCACCTGGGGGGAGGCCTGTGGGGCCCACAATACACCAGGGCACGCCAGAGGCCCCTGGCACGCCCTGATGTATCGTGGGGCTCACAGAGGTCTTTTCCACCGCCTCTATGCTCTATAAATCCTCAGAAATTCCAGAAACCCTAGAGGAGGAGGCGAAACACAATTCCAGCCGCAGCAAGTTCCAGAACCATGAGATCCAATCTAACACCATCACAGAGGGGTTCATCATCCTCATGGGTGCCTCTCCGATGATGCGTGAGTAGTCCACCATAGACCTACGGGTCCGTAGGCAGTAGCTAGATGACTTCCTCTCTCTCTTTTTATTCTCAATACAATGGTCTCTTGGAGATCTATTTGATGTAATGACTTTTTGCGGTGTGTTTGTTGGGATCCGATGAAGTTTGAGTTCATGATCAGTTTCTATCCATGAATATTATTTGAGTCTTCTTTGATCTCTTATATGCATGATTATTTATAGGCTCGTATTTCTTCTTCAAATCTTTGGTTTAGTTAGGCCAACTAGATCGATTTTTCTTCCCATGGGAAGAGGTGCTTTGTGATGGGTTCGATCTTGCGGTGTCCTCTCCCAGTGACAGAAGGGGCAGCGAGGCATGCATGTATCGTTGCTATTAAGGATAACAAGATGGAGTCTATTCACACATGAATAGATCTTGTCTACATCATGTCATTGTTCTTATTGCATTACTCCATTTCTCCATGAACTTAATACACTAGATGCATGCTGGATAACGGTCGATGTGTGGAGTAATAGTAGTAGATGTAAAATTGTTTCGGTCTACTAATCTTGGATGCGATGCCTATGTATTGATCATTTCCTTGGATATTGTCATGATTATTTGATCTTCTATCAATTGCCCAACAGTAATTTGTTTACCCACCGTGTGCTATTTTCTTGAGAGAAACCACTAGTGAAATGTACGGCCCCCGGCTCTATTCTTTTAATATATTGCTTTCCGATCTATCTTTTTCCGCATTTGTTTTCAGATCTATTATTCCAAAAAACCAAAAATACCTTGCTGCACTTTTTATTTGCATCTTTTATTTTGTGTTCTTGTGCGATCTATTTATCCAATGTAATACAAACCAATCTATCATTTTACCGTGGAGAGATTGACAACCTCTCTTACGCGTCGGGTTACAAGTATTTGTTCTTTGTGTGTAGGTACCATTTACATAGTGTTGCTTGGTTCACCTACTGGTTCAATAACCTTGGTTTCATAACTGAGGGAAATACTTACCATAGCTGTGCTGCATCATCCCTTCCTCTTTGGGGAAATACCGACGCAGTCTCAAGCCACGTCAAACCTCGCATGGGCGTCCTCATGAAGCTTGCGGAGACGCCTCTGGACAAATGCCTCGCGAGGTGAGGGTCCTCATGAGGGCCTCCCTCGCGAAGCCTAGTGGCAGGCCGTACTGGGCCTAGGTCACGTGTCGTGTCCTAGGCCGCAAGCTGACGGGCCTGGGTACCCAGTCCCAGGGGCCCGACAGCTTTCTCCTCCAAACCCTAGAGCATCAACAAGATTCGATGGCTAGGGAAGGAGATTGGGCGAAAATGCGCTTAGGAGCAACAATGGAGCTTTGGGTGAAAAGAGGTGAGTCCACTTGAGGAAGAAGACCCACTTATATAGTGGTGGGGAAATCTAACCGTTTCTGCCCTACCAGCCTTCTATAAGCGGTAGTACCGCTCTGAGGAGCGGTACTTCCGCCCGCATGGAAGTTTCGGGCTCCGCACACAACTGACTCTGTTAGGGAGGCGGTAGTGTCGCCGGGGCGGTACTACCGCTCCTTCCAGCGGTACTTCCGCTTGGCACTTTAGGAGGAGGGAACCTAACAGGAGTAGAGGAGGGTAGTATTCCAGTACCGCATGGAGCGGTACTACCGCTTGATACTACCGCTCTACTTCCGCTCAGGTGGCGAAGGATACCAGACGCGGAATCTAAGCGGAAGTATGGGCGGAAGTGGAAGACGGCAGTACCGCCTGAGCGGTACTACCGCTCCACTGTAGTAGTACTTCCGCTCAACAAGATCCAAGGCACCAGACACTAATTATAAGCAGTAGTGGCCTTAGCAATGGAGGGCGGCAGTACCACTAGAGTGGTACTACCGCTCTCAAGCGCGGTACTTCCACTTATTTGTTTCTGAGGGATCCTAAGCAGAGGTTAGATGCTCCAAAGAGCTGGGAAGGGAAAGGGGTGCACATGTGTACGTGTTGATTCCACCCTAACCTTTCCAAATGCAGACCCCTCTTGATAGTACAGATTTCCTATGACTCAAAACCACCAAAAAGAAATCATCGGAAATAAACCATCTTCTCTTTAAACACTGAGGGGAAATAAAACCATCTCGTTCCACCTGATAATCTTTGAAATCCAAATGCACGCGGTTAGTCCGTAAAGGGCATTGTAATCAATCAGCGAAACCACTTGGGGAAAACTATGTTCGAACAATCTCCCCCATTTTGGTGGATTGATGACAACACAGGATTTGCACATAAGATAAACAACAACGCTTAAGCAATCCCAACATCTGGAAAATATAGCCAGGGATCCCCCTAGATATGTGCCCTATTGTAATATGCCTTTGGAATACAAAGAGCCACACTAGGATCAACACTCCCCCTATATTTTATAGACATGTCAACAAGCTTGCAATCCACATAATATGAAAGATAAGCATGAATGCAAGAGATAGTAAGTGAGCATAGAGATAGAGCATAAGGAATATAATCTCACAAACTAACAATGTAGACATAAAGATAAGTAGTAGGGTAGCATATGTCGTACACCATATAAAAGGTACGCACAAGTCTTGAAACCATAAACCAAACCAAGCGATAAAAGAGTTCACGAGAGAGAAGACGCAATGACAAATAAGACACACTCGTGGCTCGGCAAATCCCTAAACACTCTCTCCCCCTTTGGCATCGAGACACCAAAAGGGGCACAAAGTACTAAGACGACACAAGGTGATGGTCATGATCCTGATAGCCATCAATACTCAGAGTGCTCATCAGACTCCTCATTAGCAGTGGCAAGCAACTCCTTGTATGACTCCATCCACGGGCAGTTCTTCTTGATCCACTCCTTCTCGTCAGTGATCTGCTCCTCAGACTCACTACGAACCTCCAGTCTAGCCCATGTCATAATCTTCCTGTCCCTGCTGCGAGCCATCTTGGCCTCCACATGTGCCTTGTACTGACCCCGAGCCTGGAAACAGAGAAGCTTCTTCATCTTTGTCTTTAGCTTGGAAGCCCATGAAGGTTTGGTCTCAGACGGTGGAGCATATGTGTAATTTGGCTCCTCCTCATCATCAGAATCAGTGGGGGCAATCTCAGGAACAGCCGGTGCAATGCCCCAATTCTCCTTCACACGTAGCTTCAGCACACCATGAGACACCATGTTCTCAGTAACAAGGTACTCGCCAGGAAACTCAGCAGCCCAGGTATCCTCAATTAGCTTAAAGAGATAGGGGCCATAGATGGGCACCTTCTTGTCAAACACAACAGAACGCGGCTCATGCCACATAATGTGGGAGACATCAAAAATAGAATTTCCGCCCTTCTCCTTAATGCACATCAGCAACAAATTCACAAGGTATGAGTGTACCTGATCCTTGTTCCCAATGCGAGGAAAGAGAGTGTTGCGAAAGACATGGTGCATAATATCCAGGAAGGGGATGAGCTCAGTGTGAATACCCTTGTCAGTCTGCACCTGTCTGGAGTAGCGAATCAACTTGGACTTGTGAATCGGTGCAATGTCTGCGTGAGGCCTGAGGCTAAGAGGTTCATCCAGCACCCGATCAGCATACCCCCAAAGAGTTCATGAAAAGTTGGACTTCAACAGTCTTCCACCGGTGATCCATGTCATGTTCCTCTCGTCATCAACATGAAAGTGCACGGTGGCATAGAACTGAGCCACAACCTCACAGTCAAAATCCTTGTCAAATCCAATGATGCGAAACAGACCCCACTGTTGGCATAGAGCACGAGCTTCACCAAAGTAATCACCATGAGCGGGGTTGCTCATGTGCTCCGTGTCGATAGACTTGACATCCACAAACAAGTTCTTCTTGGCCTTCAAAATGTCAACATGGATGAGAGATTGCTCCTTGGTCCAGAAGGGATGACCAACAAACGCCTCCACCTGAGGACGGCGATACGGGTTGTCCTCACAAAATTCCACAAACTCCTTAGAAGGCATCTCATCAGGTGAAGTGATGGTCTTCTGCTTCCTTGTAGTTTTCTTGGTACTTTGCCTCTGGGGTTGAGCACTGGAACCAGCCTCATCGTCATCTACGGTACGAAAACTCTTGGAACCACCTTGACGGCTTGGATTTTTGAGGCGAGCTTGATGAGCAGAGCTACCATCACCAGGAACCCACAAATAAGAGACGAGGGAAAGCAGGTGTAAAGCCATTGCATAAGCCAAAGGAAACAAAAGGTGAGAATAGAAGATGCGAAAGAAAACAAATGGTCTGGATTTCTCAGGCACAAGTAGTAGTACCGTGCCCGGCAGTGGTAGTACCGCCGAGGGCTAAGCGTTAGTACCACGGAACACGAGCAGTAGTACCGCTGGAAGCGGTAGTACCGTTAGGGTTCCAGCAGTAGTACCGCCTAACCAGCGGGAGAACTTCCGCGACATGGATCCGGTAGTACCAGTGACATAGAAATCAAAACATTAGGTAAGCATCGTCTATTCTCCTATCTAGCAGTCATTCCACGTCCGACTCACGCCAAGATTTAGCCAAAATCTAGGAAACCACATGCATTGCCCTAGATCCAAGATTCAAAAAATAGAACCATAGAGAAGAAGAACAAGGGCGATACTGGTGTCCATGGCACGAGGGAGAGGTGGGGATCGGTCCCACCGGACGGAAACACGGAAGATGGCACGGAATCGAAGAGCCGAGGTCGACCTCCGGGGCAGTTCTTGGGCATCTGAGAGAGAGAAGACTCAGGAGAGGGAGAAGTGAATGGGTACGGGGGAGTTAGAACTCCTTGTGCCCACCACTTAACCCGTCCATGACTTCTCGAAGCGATAGTACCATGGGAGGCAGCATTAGTACTGGTCACCAGCCAGCGGTAGTACCGCCCTAGTGAAGTGACAAAGGGCCAGCTACACTGCTCCCAGCGGTAGTACCGGTGGTAAGCACGGTAGTTCCGCTTGCGCGGTAGTACCAGCCACAACCAACGGTAGTACCGCTTGCAACCAAGAAAAACTGCCAAGATCAATTTTTGAATAGAGGGCTTGTGCAATTATGATAAAGAGGTTTGAGAGATAGCAATGGCTTGGGTTGGATACAGTAAAACCAGCAAATGGGAAGGGACACTCCAAGTTCAAAATAACAAGTAGAAAGAAGGGCAAACTTGGAGTGACCCAAATCAGAAACAAGCTCTAAGAAGCAAATTCCTCACTAGGAGGGGGGTGGCCGTAGCCATCTATGTTTGAGTCAATTGGTATGGCACCGCAAAGATTTTAACCTTGGGCCCATGACCAAAACTCGTCTTTGAAGCACAAGTACCATCAAAATATGTCTAATGTGAAAGACTTGAATAGGGAGAGGGAGAGTTCATTGAGAGAACAACACTCCCCCTATATCCATGCTTACATCTAAACAAGACACAATGATGTGTGCGGTGGGGGTGCAATACTTCAAGCCACATTGCTCAAATCAATGATATTTAGCTCATGCCTTAACTCGCAGAATCTTGCTTCATACAATGGCTTCGTGAAAATATATGCAAGTTGTTCATGAGTGTTGACATAAAGAAGATCAATCTCTCCACACTTGATATGCTCCTGGGTGAAGTGATGACGAATCTCAAAATGCTTCGTCTTGCAATGTTGAATCGGGTTGTGGGAGATCTTGATAGCACTTTCATTGTCACAGAAAAGAGGCACTTTGTCACAAATGACATCGTAATCCTTTAAAGTTTGTGTCATCCATAGCAACTGAGCACAACAGCTTGCGGCAGCTACATACTCGGCATCTGTGGTAGAGATAGAAACACAGTTTTGTTTCTTTGAAGACCAACTTACCAAAGAGTGAGCAATGAATTGGCACCCTCCAGAAGTTGACTTCCTATCCACACGGTCTCCCGCCCAATCCGAGTCAGAATATCCCATGAGATCAAATGAAGCAACTTTGGGGTACCATAAGCCAAAGTTTGGGGTATGAGCTAAATATCGAAAGATTCGCTTGACTGCCACAAAGTGGCTTTGTTTAGGTGCGGCTTGAAATCGTGCACAAATTCCCACACTCAACATAATATCTGGTCTAGATGCACAAAGGTAGAGCAAGGATCCAATCATGGAGCGATATACATTTTGATCCACGACTTTACCATTGGGATCAATGTCAAGTTGGCACTTGAGTTGTAGGGGTCTTGTCCGGCTTGACATCATCCAACTTGAACCTCTTGAGCATGTATTGAGTGTATTTTTCTTGGTTGATGAAGGTTCCTTGTTCTCGTTGTTTGACTTCGAATCCAAAAAAGAACTTTAAGTCTCCCATCATAGACACCTCAAACTTTTCGGTCATTAGTGCATCAAACTTATCATTGAAAGCTTTGTTAGGAGAACCAAAGATAATATCATCAACACATAGTTGGTATATGAACAAGTCCCCTTTAACCCTCTTCCTGAAAAGAATGGGATCAATTTGCCCAATTTCAAACCCATGATCTTGCAAAAACTCGGTAAGGTGCTCATCCTACGCACGTGGGGCTTGTTTAAGGCCATAGAGCGCCTTACCGAGCTTGTATACATGATTGGGGAACTTGGGATCCTCGAACCCTGGGGGTTGCTTGACACATACCAACTCCTTAAGAGGACCATTAAGAAATGCACTCTTCACATCCATTTGTTGCAACTTGAAATCATGATGTGATGCACATGCAAGCAACATGCTAATAGATTCAAGGCGAGCGACGGGAGCAAAGGTTTCACCATAGTCGATACCCTCGACTTGGGAGTGGCCTTGTGCTACCAATCTTGCCTTGTTGCGAGTGACAACATTGTTCATATCTTTCTTGTTCTTGAAGATCCATTTGGTTCCAATGACATTGTGGTTCTCCTTTGGCCTTGGCACCAATTGGCACACCTTGTTGCGCTTGAAGTTGTTGAGTTCATCATGCATGGCTTCAAGACAATCCGTGTCCTTGAGCGCCTCTTGTACCTTTAGGGGTTCAATACAAGAAGCAAACGCGTGATGCTCACAAAAGTTTTTTAATTTTTTACGAGTGGTTACCCCTTTACTCAAGCTTCCGTAGACATTTTCCAAAACATGTTCAAAATGTTTAAGCTTGGAAGCGATCTTGGTGGCTCGTCGTTCTAATATCTCCTCCATAGAAGGTTGAGGAGCATCATATTGACAATCTTGAGAGCCTTCATGAGCTTTCTCTTGATCTTCAGCATGCTCGGGGGTATGAACTTGATCTTGGGCATCTCTTGGTGAATCACCATCATCATGAGGTTGATCTTGCCCTTGATCATGTTCACTTGGTTGAGGGCCTTTACTTTGTTCTTCGGAAGCGTGTGGTTCTTGCGTTAGTGATGGTTCCACTTGCGTAGAATATTGTCCTTCTCCTTCGGCCACAAGGGGTTCCTCAACGAGTAGGAAGTGTCCCACACCCATTCTTGTTATGGCTTGGGGAGGAATTTCATCACCTACATCACAAAGACCACTTTGCTCCATTTGGGAGCCATTATTTTCATCAATCTCCACATTATATGTCTCCTCAATGAGTCCACTTTGCTCCACTGGAGAGTGTCGGGGCACGGATGCTCACGATCACCTATGGGACTAGAGGTCCCTTGTGGTTCGGCAAGGGGGGTCACATTGCACGAAGAGTGGAGAGCATGAGACGGCACGACGATCAGGACACAGGCATTTTACCCAGGTTTGGGCCGCTGCTAAGCGTAAAACCCTACTCCTGCTTTTTGGTGGATTGATTGGAGGAACACGAAGAACGCACAGCGCCTAACCCTGGCAAGGGCTGCTGTCGGGGAAAGGGCTACTATGCGAGTACAAGTGTTCGGGGGTTCGAATTGCCAACCTGGAGCTAGGTTGCCTTGGGCCTCCTTTTATAGTGCAAGGGGCTACCACAATGGCAAAATAGTCATTATCTATCGATTAGATAGCTAAGCAGAGCTATCATACCTAACTCTGGCATTTAGGACAAAATGCCATGATTACTTGCCTAGGTGGCGCTCGGGGGTGCATCCCCGGCAAGCTCTTGTCACCGCTTGGCCGGTCATTGCTTATGGTTTTGACACGCTGTAGGGCGGGTGTCAACTGAGCGTAACTTGCATTGCGATGTGTCGCCACGTGCTTAACGAGAGCTGATTAACCGCCTGAGGGCTTGACACCGCATCGATAAGTGACAGGAGTAGCGATGCGCTGGAGCAGTGGCTGGCTGGCTTGCGCCTGCCGGGGAGTGGCTTGCCGGGTCTTCTGGGAGGTGTGCATGTCTTGGTCCCCGGCAAGCGTCAGGGGCATGCTTGGCGCGTTGCAGTCCAGGCTTGGGCTGCCACGTTGAGCTTGTTGAAGTCTTGCCATGATTGTTCACCGGGTTTTTGCTTCTACCGCCTGTGCATAAGTCAGGGGCACCGGGTACCCCTGTACTAGTGCACCGACAGGAGCCCCCGGGACTTGCCCACACGTGCTCGCCAAGTGCCGTTGGGTCAGGCCCAAGTTCCATGCACAGGCGCACAATGTGAGTGAGTAACTGCCAATTTATTGGTCAGCACTGACCCACCACCTTAGGCCGTTTCCGCCACGCGCGCCGCATGCATAGCGGAGAGTTAGCGACGGGCGCGCGTGACTTAAAGTCCTGATCGTGGCAGAAACCACAGCGCCATGGATTGGAGCAATGGGGCGGTTACCTGTTCGCCCGTGATCATGGGCGATGGAATTGGTGGAGACGGGCGGCGACCCTTGGAGGGGAGGAGAGCCAGCCCCCGCGCTATCCCCTATAAATTGGGGGTCACGAGGGGCGATGCTCATCCATCGTTTCTTCCTCCTTTAGTGCAACCCCAGAGAGCTCGCCCTTCTGCTTCTTCGTCTTGTGCTGCTGCAGGATCGAAAGTATGTCTAGAGGGGGGGTGATTAGATTACTTGAGCAAATAAAAATTCTACCTTTTCCCAAATTTAAGTGTTGGCAGATTTTAGCAATTATAGCAATTCAAGTACACCCTACACATGCATGTCTAAGAGTATAGCAGCGGAAAGTAAAGACAAGCATATGTAGTAGAGGGTAGGGAGGAAGATCAAACGCAATTTGGAGACACGAAGATTTTTCCCGTGGTTCCGATAGGTGGTGCATCATACATCCACGTTTATGGAGTCTTCAACCCACGGAGGGTAACGGTCGCGAGAGTCCACGGAGGGCTCCACCCATAAGGGTCCACGAAGTAGCAACCTTGACTATTCCATAATGGCTTCCGTCCACGAAGGACTAGCCTCACTATGGGTAGATCTTCACGAAGTAGGCGATCTCCTTGCCCGTACAAACTTCTTGGTTCAACTCCACAACACGAAGTAGGAGCCTCCCAAGCGACACCTAACCAATCTAGGAGGCACCACCCTCCAAAAGGTAATAGGCTCGGTAATGTCGATGAACTCCTTGCTCTTGTGCTTCAAGATGATAGACTCCTCAACACACAATCACTCTCTCACATATTTGGCTTTGGTGGAAGAGATTGATTGGGTGGAAAGCAACTTGGGGAGGCTAGAGATCAAGATTCATATGGATGGAGTGGAATAGCTTGATCTCAACACATGAGTAGCTGGCTCTCTCTTGGAAAATTGGATGGGGCAAGTATGGAATAGTTCTGAGTGCTTCTCTTGCGAGTGGGTGGTGGTGAAGGGGTATATATAGGCATCCCCAAAAATCCAACCGTTACACCTAAAGTGACCAACTCGGTGAAACCGAAGTGTAAAACTCAGTGGTACCGAGTTGCTCCAAAGGTAGCAACTTTTGAATCTCAGTGAGACCGATACAGAAATCTCGGCGGTACCGATTAGGTGGCCAACGGTCAGTTTCCAAAACTCGGTGACGCCGATCCAAAATCTCAGAATTTCCGATTTTAAGAATTGAGGTAACAGAAAGTTGGCAAGCTGAACTTGGTGGCACCGAATCAGAATCGGTTACACCGATGTGCTAGGGTTTGGCATGGGTCTGTCTGAGGTGGGAATCGGTGGGACCGAGTGGAAATTGTTGGTAGCACCGTTTTTCATGATAGGCTTGGACAAACTTTTGTGGAAGAGTTTGTGGGTGTTTTTGGTGACTATCACTTGTGCACGTGGAGCATCTTGTTCACCAACAATACCTTACCCCCTTTTAATCGTATTGGCTTTCCTATGGACTCAAGGTGATTTCTCACAAAGTAAAATGTAGAGTCCTCTTGCTTGAAGCTTTGCCAATCCATTTCCTTGCATCTACGGGTTTCTCCACAATCCTTTTGCCAACCCATCATTGAACTTTTCCTGAAATATGCTTAGTGGAAATATTTTCAATGATATATATGTTGTTATTAATTACCAAAACCACCAAGGGAGGAAATGTGCTTTCAATCTCCCCCTTTTTGGTAATTGATGACAACATATAGATCAAAGCTTCGACATATGATATAATCAATGAATATAATCATCGCTTTGAGAAGTATGTGATAAGCAAGAGCTCCCCCTAAATTTGTGCATTATTTTGAATTTGCGTTTGAATGCAAATGCACAATCGATTAGCTACATGGGGCACTCTTTCATGTCACATACAACTTGGTGGTGTGCGAGAATAATATGAATGAATATCATAGCACAACACAATCAAGCAAAGGTGAATGATCATATCATAAGCATCACAAGGATAAGAAATAGTAGCAATACACATCAAGTGTATGATCAAACACCAACAAAGTTTAACACATGCAAACCAACCAAAAGATATCAATGTTTTGAAAAGCGATAAAAAGGCAACACTCTCTCTCTCGAAGCTCTAATGATCTATACAACTTCTCCCCCTTTGGCAACAAGTTACCAAAAAGTTCAAAGGTATAGAGCTAAGCGCTCTTCTAGGGCTGATCTCCTCCGGTGGCTGATGAAGGAGTCGAGAGAACGGCATCAATGAAGACTTCTGCAGACGTCTTGGACGGAGTCGGAGTAGCAAGTGGAGGTGCTGGAGGAGCTGAAGGAGCTGAAGGAGCTGTGACAGGTGCTGATGAAGAAGGTCTAGACTCTGGAACTGGCACTGTGGTAGATCTGGGCTGAGTCCTGAACTGAGTGGCTATCCTGAGATGTGGACTATCCTCATCATCATCTGTAGTGTGGGGACTGGGCACGCTATCAACTTCCTTCTTGAGCTCATTCACAGTCACTGTGAGCTCATCCACCTTGTTGTTGAGAATATGGAATTTGGTATCAACAATCCTCGAGAGGCTCTCCTGGTTCTTCAAAATGTTCCCGATGTCCCTCTGCATACTGAGCACAGAACTAAGTAGAAGATCCATCTGCTCACTCCTAGTCTTTGGCACTTGAGAACTAGAGTCTCTGGCTGCCTCTGCCTGTGCCTGTGCTGTAGCTGAGGTGGGATGATCTGGGTCCATCACCACAACATTGTCTTCTAGCTCTGGCAAGAGTGGCTAATGTGGTCGATCAAGTGCATATATGTGCTTCTCCAACTTGGAGTTGATAAGCATCTGAATATAAGGAGCGTATCCACATGACCTCTTCTGATTTGTTGCATTCCTCTTCACTGTTTCAACTATCAAGTCCATCACTCTGAATCTGGTGTGTTGATCAAGATGGAGCAGCATGTTGATAGAATATCCTCATACCATCTTCTCATCTCCAGACTTAGGCATCAAGGTATGCCTTAAGATAGTGTTGATCATGCGTAGACCAGCCTGAAGGAAGTAAATGGATCCAAGCTTGTGAGATTGCACGTTTGCAGCAGGGATCTCATTGTACATGTTCTTCATAGCATTATGATTTGCCTTGGACTCGGAGTACACATCTAGGTCACCGTCTTCCACCTGTGGAGCTCCTAAGATGGCAGCCCACTCCTCAACTGTGGATTCATACCTGGTGCCTTCTGTCATCCATACAATCCTACCATCTCCATAGAAATGTGCAGTGGAGTAGAATTGCATGATCATCTCATCGTTCCAAGCTGTGAACTCCTTACCAACAAAATCATCAAGACCAATGTAGTGGAAGTTATCTTGCACACTTGGAAAGTAGTCTACGTTGTCCTTGATGTGCTTCCAATCCACATATCTCATGTCACTCACTGTGAGGCTCTTATCAAGCAAAACTGTTTCATAGAAATCTTGTTGTTACTTTGTGTAGAACCTGTAGTCTATAGCTGTCCATCTCCTCTGAGAGTAAGGATCAACAGCTCTCCACTCTCTCAAGCCTGAGTCCTTCCTCTTCTTCATGTCTTCAGCAACAAGATGACTGACATTATGCTCATGAAGGTGTGGTCTTAGCTTCATCAAAGCAAACTGTGTATCATCCTCAGCTTCCTTGAAAGTAGAAGTCTTGTTCTTGCTAGAAGCTGGGATGTCTCTGGAAAACCTCTTGGGTTTAGGAACAGCAGCAGCCTTCTTGGGGCAGTTTTGGTGCCTTTGGATGATGTATCCTTGGGCATAGCATCAGCCATAAGCTTCTTCTTCTTCTTCTTCTTAGGAGGAGCCTTGGCAGCTGGCTCTTCCTCCTCTTCAGCCTCAGCCTCTGGATCCTCATACATAGAGGTAGGCCTGCCCATAACATGTATGATCCTCTTCCTGGACTTCTTCTTTTCTCCTGCCTTCTTAGGCATAGACTTCTTTGAGGGCTCAACAGTCATTGTTGCCCTAGGACTCTCTGGTGCTCTTACTGACCCTGAGCTGGCATATTCTTTCCTTATTGCCATCTTCTTGGATGTAGTGGCAGCAACAGTGCTCTTGGCAGTTGCATCTTTCTTGGGCAGCTCCTCAGGTATAAAGTCTTCATCCTCCTCATCTGAGTTGAGCTTCCTCCTTGCCCTGGTTGCAGCTTTGGGCAGATCTGGTGAGCTAGGTACATCATCATAGCTCCCTTCAGGACTAGTGCCTGAGCTCATGTCAACATTCTTCTCTCTGAAGTCATTCTAGCTATCATCAGAACCTGACATCTCTGACCCTGTGAATGGAGTATAGAAGAGCAGAAGGGTTGAGTCATCACAAAATGCAGACAATTTTCTCAAAGATTGAACTAAAATTTCTCAAGATTTGCATTCTGCTAAGTGAATATCGGTACAACCGAGGCAAACTTTCCGTACCCACCGAGACAAACAACCTGCATTACAGAAACTTGGCACCACTTTTGGTGACACCGAAAATGGGCACTCGGTTTCACCGAGGTTGTTCTTAGTTGACCTAAAAAGGGAATCGGTGCTGCCGATTCTTTTGCTTCGGTTTCACCGAGATTCAAGTTGAGGACGGCAAACCCTAAAAAAATCTTTCGTTCGCTATTCTAATGGAAGTTCTTGTGGATAGATCAATCTCAAAGTTTGTCTTATCGATGGAAAAGTCCTAATGCGCAAGATTTGGAGGGAGGAGCGCACGGGGGGTCAAAACTGTACCCTAATTTGGTGACGATCTCGCTACGACGGCGACGGTGGTGATGATTCCGTCGACGGCGTGGACTTCCAATGGCGGAGGCGCTCGGGAAGACGAAGGAGATGACCAGGGGTGTTTGTTCGGCAGCTAGGGTTTTGGAGGGGATGACGTTTGAGAAAGTAATTTCAAAAGTCGGGTCCGCCTCTTTATATACCCACGACTGTCGGTGACACCGGTTCTAACTTTTCGGTGTCAGTGAGTTCCTCTACTGTCAGCTGACAGAGAAACTCGGTGTAACCAAGAAGATGGAATCGGTGATATTGAGTGTGAAAACTAGATCAACCCTAGGCATTCGGTGAGACCGAGATTTAGGTATTGGTTCCACCGAGATGCACTTGGGAGGTTTTAATGGTCGGTCCTTTGTCGATATGGAATTCCGAGTGCTCCTCACACAGAGAGATCGAAAAGTACTTATTCAAATTTTGTGATGCAGCAAGAATGGAATATGAGACGAGAAAGCATAGATAGCTAGAGAGTGGTCCTAGGCATTCTTGTCCATCCAATTGGCAAAAGAAAAACCAAAGTCCAAATAGCAACAATTGGATGTCCTCGAATGAATAAAGAAATGCAGACTAACATGCTCACACAATAAGATGTCAAATGAAATCATGGCAAACATGCATATACATACTAGCATCTATCAAGCAATTTGGTGATGACGGAGTCATCTATATATGAGTATATTGACTTAGGAGCCAAGTAAGAATACTTGATCATAGGTCATACTCATCGTTTAAGCACAAGTGGGGTAACCACTTTTACATAAAGCATTTAATGTTGTCACATTATAAGAGATGCTTTAACTCAAGTCTTAGAGTAAAGCTCCCCCTTCATGTGACATCCCCCCATAGGAGGGATAAACCGACCTTGGGTTTGTCGTAGAAGACTTCATGTGGGTGATGTAGTGGTGGATGCTTAAGGTTGATGAAGATCAGCAAGAGTTGGGAGCATCCTTGTTGTTTCCTTACTCTTCTCACCTACATGGGTTAGTCCCAACACACAAGAGACAAATACAAGGATATCTATGGACATGGAGTGCAAAGCATACATGATAATGTCCATGGATTTGTTTATTACCTTGGCCCTTGCTTACCTTTGAGGGAATGTGTGACTCCTTGAACTATTGTATGATGTTGACGTTGATTGCAACTAGTTCTTGCCAATAATGAATGTGAGTGAATTTCATTGGCGGAGTCACCCCTCAAGAACTTCTCTAGTTCTTCTTCTTGGGGGCCCACATCAACTTGATGGGGATCTTTGGTGTTGAAGTGGCACTTGTAGAAGTTGAGCTTGAAGTAGCCTTGGGAACCCACTCCACCAAAGCTTGGGATTCATCTTCATATGAGTCAATGTCCTCTTGAAGCTTGTCCTTGCCCTTGAGCTTGTGGTCTTGTGGTGGAAGGTCATCTTGAGTGTTTGTTCCCTTGGGAAGAGTATGTTCATACTTCTCCCTTTGAGGAACAAACTTGGGCTTGGGGTATTGACCTTCTTCCCTTTCAACTCCATTAGCGTTGAAGTAGCCAATGCCATGGTTCTTCCGGTATCCTCCGTGCTTGCGTACAATTTCCTCAAATTGCTTACACCCGGCAAGACTCTTGTAGATACCTTTCTCTATAATTCCTTTCAATAAATTGTTTTCTTGCTCAAGTGTAACTTGGCTAAGAGAATCATCATTAGTGGAATCAATAGAACTACTAGAAGCAACATCATTAGATTTAGCATTTTTATTGTTGCTACTAGATGAAGAACCTTTCTTGCCTTTGTTACTAGTTTTTCTAGGTTTAACTTGTGGCATGAATGTAGACAAGAGTAATCGTTTGGCTAGATAAGATGAAGTCTTCTTTCGGAGATCGTCATTGATAGCTTTAATAAACTCATGTTCTTGCTCCAAGGTGAGCTTCTCGAAGCGTAGCTTCTCATGAGTCCTTACAAGCTCTCTATGATCTTCTAGAGTAGATTCATGGGCTAACTTTAGAGTGTTTAATTCTCTAGTTAGTTGTTCTATCTTCATCTTATCATCATCAACCGACTTATCTTGACTAGCATGAAAATTATCGAGTTCATTTTGACTAACACCACTAGTTTTATCAAAGAGCAAGTCATCATCTCCAAGAAAATCATCTTCATGACTATTGAAATATAGATACTTGGGGTGTGATACCTTGGGGCCTTTAGCCATGAAGCAACTTCCACTCCCTTCATTTGGTGAATAAAATAGATCATAGGAGTTGGTAGTCACTAGTGCAAGTCTGGCAACACCTTCATCTTGACTATAGTCGGAGTTGGAATGATAGCTTCTCTCGGAGTGGTTGTCGGATTCGGAGCCGGAAACCCATTCACCAACATGAGCTTGATGTCTTCTTCTTGAGTAGCTCTTGGTGTACTTGTCCTTCTTCTCCGAGTCCCTACTTCTCCTTGTGGGTCTTCGTTCATAACGATCATCTCTACACCTTCTCTCTCTTTGAGGTGATTCATTTCTTGAGCTTCGTCTTCTAGGTGACTCTTCTCTTTGTTTGTAGCAAGCCGTGCACTCATTGCAGTAGTGTCCGGGCTTCCCACAATTGTAGCAGTTTTGGTCACGACTTGACGAACGCTTCTCTTCATATCTTGAGTTGGAGTGTCGTTCGTTGCCTCTATTCTTGTAGAACTTGTTGAATTTCTTGACCATAAGGCTTATCTCTTCATTGGTGACAAGGTTGTCGCTTGAAGTTGCGGGAGCATCACTTTTGGCTTTGTAAGCACCACTAGACTTGTTGTGAAGCTCTTCTTTGTCTTTGAGTGTCATCTCATGAGCAACAATCCGTCCAATGACTTCCGTAGGCTTGAGATCTTTGTAGTTGGGCATAATTTGGATCAATGTGCACACGGTGTCATATCTCTCATCCAAAGCTCGAAGTATCTTCTTGATGATGAATTTGTCGTTCATTTCTTCGCTTCCTAAGCCGGCAATCTCATTTGTCATGAGAGCTAGCCTAGAGTACATCTCTGCGACTCCTTCACCATCCTTCATCTTGAACTTGTCAAGCTGACTTTGAAGAACGTCCAACTTGGATTCTCTCACGGATTCCGTACCTTCGTGCATATCAACCAAAGTATCCCAAATTTCCTTGGCATTCTCAAGATGGCTGATTTTGTTGAATTCTTCGGGGCATAGGCAGTTGAAGAGA
Source organism: Elymus sibiricus (assembly GCA_039707655.1). Taxonomy (NCBI): domain Eukaryota; kingdom Viridiplantae; phylum Streptophyta; class Magnoliopsida; order Poales; family Poaceae; genus Elymus; species Elymus sibiricus. The sequence continues at coordinate 210,241,326 of CM077663.1, forward strand.
ATGTCACATGCTTGAGAATTGTATTGCAACATCTTCAATTCTTCCACGGTCGCTTCACGACCCGGTTCCTTTCCATCACCAAAGAATTCACCTTGCAAACCAACACGAATAACAGCCCATACGACATGGTTTATGACCAAGAATATGCATTTTCATTTTGTGCTTCCAACAAGCAAAATTTGTGCCATCAAAGTACGAACCTCTACGGTGATAATTTCCCTCACTAGACGCCATACTCTCCTAGGTTGTGAGACCAATGCAATGGAGACCAAAGCTCTGATATATACCACTTGTAGGATCGAAAGTATGTCTAGAGGGGGGGGTGATTAGACTAGTTGAGCAAATAAAAATTCTACCTTTTCCCAAATTTAAGTGTTGGCAGATTTTAGCAATTATAGCAATTCAAGTACACCCTACACATGCATGTCTAAGAGTATAGCAGCGGAAAGTAAAGACAAGCATATGTAGTAGAGGGTAGGGAGGAAGATCAAACACAATTTGGAGACACGAAGATTTTTCCCGTGGTTCCGATAGGTGGTGCTATCGTACATCCACGTTTATGGAGTCTTCAACCCACGGAGCGTAACGGTCGCGAGAGTCCACGGAGGGCTCCACCCATAAGGGTCCACGAAGTAGCAACCTTGACTATTCCATAACGGCTTCCGTCCACGAAGGACTAGCCTCACTATGGGTAGATCTTCACGAAGTAGGCGATCTCTTTGCCCGTACAAACTTCTTGGTTCAACTCCACAACATGAAGTAGGAGGCTCCCAAGTGACACCTAACCAATCTAGGAGGCACCACCCTCCAAAAGGTAATAGGCTCGGTAATGTCGATGAACTCCTTGCTCTTATGCTTCAAGGTGATAGACTCCTCAACACACAATCACTCTCTCACAGATTTGGCTTTGGTGGAAGAGATTGATTGGGTGGAAAGCAACTTGGGGAGGCTAGAGATCAAGATTCATATGGATGGAGTGGAATAGCTTGATCTCAACACATGAGTAGGTGGCTCTCTCTCAGAAAATTGGATGGGGCAAGTATGGAATAGTTCTGACTGCTTCTCTTGCGAGTGGGTGGTGGTGAAAGGGTATATATAGGCATCCGCAAAAATCCAACCGTTACACCTAAAGTGACCAACTCGGTGAAACCGAAGTGTAAAACTCGGTGGTACCGAGTTGCTCCAAAGGTAGCAACTTTTGAATCTCGGTGACATCGATACAGAAATCTCGGCGGTACTGATTAGGTGGCCAACGGTCAGTTTCCAAAACTTGGTGATGCCGATCCAAAATCTCAGAATTTCCGATTTTAAGAATCGAGGTAACAGAAAGTTGGCAAGCTGAACTCGGTGGCACCGAATCAGAATCGGTTGCACCGATGTGCTAGGCTTTGGCATGGGTCTGTCTGAGGTGGGAATCGGTGGGACCGAGTGGAAATTGTTGGTAGTACCGCTATTCATGATAGGCTTGGACATACTTTTGTGGAAGAGTTTGTGGGTGTTTTTGGTGACTATCACTTGTGCACGTGGAGCATCTTGTTCACCAACAGTACCTTACCCCCTTTTAATAGTATTGGCTTTCCTATGGACTCAAGGTGATTTCTCACAAAGTAAAATGTAGAGTCCTCTTGCTTGAAGCTTTGCCAATTCATTTCCTTGCATCTAGGGGTTTCTCCACAATCCTTTTGCCAACCCATCATTGAACTTTTCCTGAAATATGCTTAGTGGAAATATTAGTTCAATGATATATATGTTGTTATTAATTACCAAAACCACCAAGGGAGCAAATGTGCTTTTAGCTGCGCTCGCCGCTAGCATGCCTAAGGACGAGGGCGTCCTCCGGCCTCCGCCTCAACGGCGAGGGGTTCCCGTCGGGATCATGCCACTGCTTCAGCTGTGGAGGCGGAGGGTGGCTCGAGTGCGTGCGGCGGAGGAGCTGGGAGGGGCCGAAGTCGACGCGTGGCCCGTGGTCGGGGGAAACGAAGCGCCGCTTCTCTTCCTCCTCCGCCATCAGACCCTCCCCTTGAGGAGACCCACGCCGAGGGAACGACGCTGGAGTTCGTCATCAAGCTGTGTGGCCCTCTCCGAAGCCGCCTGCACCTTCCTCACCCTTTCTCCAGGGTGATGGAGGTTGATAAGCCGCACGCCCTGTGGCTGCGGGCGCATGGTTGTTGTAATGGCGCTGCGCGGGTGGATGTCGAGTACCCGGAGCGTCGCGTCATGCTTCTCGGGCGCGGGTGGAAAACCTTCGCCCGTGCCCACAACCTCATGGATGGGCACGTCCTCCGCTTCAAGATGATGGAGGCCGACCTGCTCTCCGTCAAGATTTACGGGCGTTCGGGCGCCTGTCTTGGCTGCTGCGAGGAGAGCTCAAGCGATGTCAAAAGCTCCTCCTCGAGCGATAGCGAGGAGGAGGACAGTGTCGGTGAAGACGACGACGGCGAGTCCCAGGCCGTCAATTCAGAGTACGACGACCTAGGCTATAGCTGATCGTCGGCCGCACCATCACCATCATCGCGGTCCTCCTCCTCCTCCCAGCAGAGCGATTTGCCGGGGTTCTTGACTTGGGCGCCACCTCTTCTTCTCAGCTAGACCCCGGCAGGCTCGTGGACTTCAGCTTCGTCTTCCTTTCCGGTGGGCCTGCCGTCCACGCAATGCTGGTCCTAACGGGGTCAGGCTGGGCTTCTGTTGGGGTCCTCCCTCTACTCTTTTTCTTTTTGTAATCTGCCTCTAGGGGAGAAAGCCAAATAAAGAGTTATTAAAAATAGGTGCCCTCTCGTGTAATCTTCATCCCATTTGCATTGGAAATGAATGAGAACAAGTGTTGTCTTTCTTTCACAAGTACCATCCCTTTCCTTTCCTTATTTATACTGCATTGGTATGTTTTGTCTTTGCCGCACGGAGCTACTTGCCGGGTTGTCATTCAAACCACGAGTGCCAAAGTGGGGGAATGAGCCCCCGGCAACAGGTTGGCGTTGTTCCCCGTCAGAGCTCCTTGTCGGTATCGACGCTGCCACCCTTATAAACGAAGACAGAGGGACAGCTCATCCCGACAAGGGTTTTCACCACGTGGATGACTCCACAACCCGCAGTAAGGAAGATACTAAGGGTTTCCTTGAGAAATCGAGGAGTACTGATTTGGAAATATGCGATATACTTATCTTTTCCAAGAAGTATCTTCTCTTGAGCGTGATGGGCTTCCATCCTTGTTTCTTTGTTCTCCTTCCTTGTTTTCTCGATGGTAAAACATGTAGGGTGAGAACAGTAACAAAGACTACGGTTTTCATCAAGTATTCTAGCAAATCTTTATAACTTAAAAGCGCTAACATTGCAGTCATAAAGAGTGCGTAATGAGCATGTAAGGATGATGATATGATGCAATGCCTAGCTTTATTATTGTTGCATAGTGTCTGTACCTGGCTTTGTACAAAGGGTTAGATGCAACATCGGCAAGGCTTGTACAAAAGGTGGCTGCCGGGGACTGAGCCCGGCAGCCGAGCCTTACGGGTAGAACTTATTAAGATGCTCAATGTTCCACGAGTTCTGCACCTTGGTGCCATCTTCGATCTCCAGACGGACTGCGCCAGGTCTGGTGACTCGTACTACCCGGTAAGGGTCTTCCCACTTCGGCGTTAACTTGTTTGTACCCTTGGCGGACTGAACGCGCCGAAGGACAAGGTTGCCTTCCTCAAGGCTCTGGTCATGAACCCTACGGCTATGGTAGCGGCGCAGGGCTTGCTGATAGTGTGCGGCACGCACATCATCCCGGAGACGGTCTTCCTCGAGGAGCGTGGCATCGTCATGCCGCAGCTGTTGTTGCTCTACTTCATCGTAGGCAAGCACTCAAGGTGACCCGTATATGAGTTCCGTGGGGAGCACTGCTTCCGCCCCATAAAATAGGGAGAAGGGCGTCTGGCCGGTTGCTCGATTTGGTGTCGTCCTGAGGGACCAAAGAACCATCGGCAACTCATCTATCCAGCGCCTGCCGCTCTTCCGTAGCTTATCAAAAGTCCTTGTCTTGAGTCCTCGCAGCACTTCAGCGTTCATCCCCTCGCCTTGCCCGTTGCTCCTCGGGTGAGCAACAGAGGCGAAGGAGACCTTGCTTCCAAGGCTTTGGATATATTGCATGAAGGCGCGACTCGTGAACTGGGTGCCGTTGTCGGTGATCACTCTGTTAGGCACTCCAAAGCGGCACACCAGTCCTTTCATGAACTTGATAGCTGCCTGTGCGGTCACCTTTCTCACTGGTTCCACCTCAGGCCACTTTGTGAAATTTTCGGTTGCCACGAACAAGAACTCAAAGCCCCCGACAACACGGGGGAAGGGGCCCAAGATATCGAGCCCCCAGACCGAGAATGGCCAGGATAGAGGGATTGTTTGCAGGGCTTGTGCTGGTTGATGGATGTTCTTGGAATGGAACTGGCAGGCTTCACACTTGGTGACCAGCTCAGTAGCGTCCTGGAGGGCAGTGGGCCAATAGAAACCCTGCCGGAAAGCTTTCCCGGCAAGGGCCCTTGATCCAAGGTGGGAACCACATAGTCCTCCGTGAATCTCCGCCAACAGCCACAGTCCATCCTCCTGGCAGATACACCTTAATTTTACACCTTTCGGTCGTCTTCTGTACAGGGTGTCATCGACAAACTGGTACATACTTGACCGTCGGGCTACTCTTTCGGCTTCCTCTTGCTCTTCGGGGAGTTCTCTTGTTTGAAGGAAATGGACTATATGATGCACCCAGGTTGGAGCTTGAGGCTCGACAACAAGGACTAAAGGCATCTCCTCGTCTCCGGGAGCGCTTGTCTCAACCGCTAGACCCTAAGGTCCTATGGGAGGCATCTGCTCATCAACCGAAGGGGGATTTTCCCCGGCAGCTTCTCTACCAGCGGCTTCGGGAAGCTCTGCCGGGAAACGCTTGCCGGAGTTCAGCTTTCTTCTCTTCTTGGACATTGCTGATGGGGATACTGATGGTTGAGTGAGGCGGAGAACAAAGGTTCCTGGTTCCACAGGAAGCTTTTGTGCAGCGCACTTCGATAGATGGTCAGCAATGCTATTTTCTGCTCGCGGCACATGCTCAGTTCGTAGTCCATCGAAGTGCTCCTCCAATTTCCTCACTTCTTCTACGTATGCCTCCATCAGCGGGCTCTGGTAATCCTTGTTGACTTGCTTTATCACAAGCTGAGAATCTCCTCGGACGATCAGCCTCTTTATTCCCAACTTCACCGCGATTCTGAGTCCGGCAAGGAGCCCCTCGTACTCAGCGGTATTGTTGGTGGCTTCCTTCTAGGGAAAGTGCATCTGGACGACGTACTTGACGTGCTCTCCGGTAGGGGCGATGAGGAGCACACCTGCTCCAGCCCCCTGGAGTGAGAAAGCAGCGTCAAAGTACATGATCCAATCCTTGGGTGCTTCTTTGCCGGGGAGGATTGTCTCCGGAGCTTCATCATCTGGCGTGGGTGTCCATTCTGCAATAACCTCCGCCAACGCCCTGCTTTGAATGGTGGAAGTGCTCTCATACTTTAATCCGAAGCTTGACAATTCCAAAGCCCACTTAACTATCCTGCCGATGGCTTCGGGGTTTCTCAGTATTCATTGCAACGGGAAACAGGTGACAACTGTTATCTCATGGGCTTGGAAGTAGTGGCGCCGCTTCCTCGAGGCCATGATGAGGCCGAAGATCAGCTTTTCTATTCCAGAGTACCTTGATCTAGCCCCCTGTAGTAGGGAACTGAAAAAGTACATGGGCCGCTGCACCACTTTCTTCTTTGCCACTTCTTTGGATCCGCTGTCAACCATTTGTTGAGATCCCCCTTGGTCTATGTTGAGCCTTGCCGCGGATGTTTCTTTCCCACTCCCGGCAGCATCAGCAGCGGCTGGCGAATCCCCATCCACTTCCCGCTGCGCCACCAGCGCTGCACTAACCACTTGATTTGTCGCTGCCAAATATAGCAGAAACGGCTATTGCGGTTTAGGAGCGACCAAGGTGGGAGCAGAGGATAGGTATTTCTTCAGATCTTGAAGTGCCGCATCTGCCTCCGGGGTCCACTTCATCAGGACAGCCTTCTTAAAGATTTTGAAGAACGGCAAGGCGCGCTCAGCGGACTTGGAGATGAACCTACTCAATGCGGCAACACATCCGGTCAAGCGTCTGATATCTTTCATGGTCTTGGGTGTCTGTATCTGCTCGATCGCCTTGATCTTGTTGGGATTGGCTTCTATTCCTCGCTGAGAAATGAAGAACCCAAGTAGCTTGCCGGACGGGACACCAAACACACACTTTTCTGGGTTGAGCTTCAGGTTGATCTTGTGCAAGTTTGCGAAAGTCTCCTCCAGATCTTGTATGAGAGTGGCTTCATCCTTGGTCTTGACCACGATGTCATCCATGTAGGCTTCCACATTTCTGTGCAGCTGAGGTCCAAAACCAATTTGAACAGCCCTGGCGAAGGTCGAACCAGCACTCTTTAACCCGAAGGGCATACACACAAAGCAGTACGTGCCACAGGGGGTTATGAATGTGGTCTTCTCCTCATCTTCATTGGCCATAAATATCTGGTGGTAGCCAGAGTAGGCATCCAAGAAGGAGAGCAAGTCACATCCGGAGGTGGAATCAACAATTTGATCTATGCGCAGCAAGGGGAAAGGGTTCTTCGGGCAAGCCTTGTTCAAGTCAGTGAAGTCTATGCAAAGCCTCCATTTCCCATTTGCCTTGCGTACCACCACCGGGTTTGCTAGCCAAGTCACATGCAGCACTCCTCTGACCAAACCAGCTGCTTCAAGCTTCTTGATTTCCTCGGTAATGAACTATTGTCGCTCCAAGGCCTGTTTCCTAACCTTTTGCTTGACGGGTCGGGCATGAGGGCAGACTGCAAGGTGGTTCTCAATTACCTCCCTGGGAACACCGGGGATGTCAGATGGTTGCCAGGCAAACACATCGACATTTTCCCGCAGGAAGGTAATGAGCGCGCTTTCCTATTTGTCAGTAAGGGTAGCACTGATGGTGAAGGTACAACCAGTGCCATCCTCCCTTGCCGGGACTTTCTACGTCTTAGGATAGGCGACCCTGGTCTTCTTGCTAGCGGAACTCTCCGGCAGGTCATCGTCGGGTGCAGCGCACTCCGAAGAGGCGCGCTTCCCGGACTCCTTGCCAGAGTTCTTCCCGGTCTTCTTTATTTTCTTTGTGTCTTTGGTGGGAGCTGGGATTTCTGTGGCTTCAGCTGCTACCGCGTCATGGTACATCTTGTCTACGCAGATAACTGTATTCTTCTTGTCAGAGGGGATGGAAATGATCCCAATAGGCCCTGGCATCTTCAAGGTGTTGTAGGCATAGTGGGATGCTGCCATGAATTTTGCCAAGACTGGGAGACCGAGGATTCCGTTGTAAGGCAAAGGGATCTCAGCCATGTCGAACACTATCCTCTCTGTCCGGAAGTTCAGCTCTTCGCCGAACGTTACCGGCAGAGTGATCTTTCCCTTGGGTCGGCTCCTGCCGGGTTTGATTCCTTGGAATGTACCCGTAGTTTCTAGCTCTTCATCAAGGATCTGTAGTTTCTCAACCACTCTAGGGGAGATCAAGTTCAATCCGGCCCCGCTATCAACTAACATCTTAGACACCTTGAGGTTGCGGATTGTCAGGGAAGACAACAATGGCAAACATCCGACCGTAGTGGTACGGTCAGGATGATCCTCTTCATCAAAGATGATAGGCGTGCGGGACCATCTAAGCGGCTTCCTAGATTCTGCAGTTGGTTCCACATCATTGACTTCGCGTGCCCACTGCTTGAGCTGGCGGCGAGAGGAATGCAAGGATGCACCCCCGTCAACGCACATGGCTTCGGTTGCCTTCTGAAACTCCCTGTCGCTGGAATCCTCATCATCATCCTCATCTTCACTCATGTCATCTGTTTCCTTCTTCTCACAGCCCTTGGCGGGTTTTTCCTTTTGCTGAGGGGTTTTGTTGCGGCAACCTCCTCTGCCGCCGCTGCCTCTTCCGGCAGCGCCGTCCTGGCCCTTTTCCTTGTCGCGCTTCTCATACTCGGCCCTCTGTTTCTCAACAAGTTGCTCGACCTGTCGGCATTCTTGGAGATCATGGCCCTTGGTGCGGTGAATTTTGCAGTACGGCCCGTCGGACTTCCCGGTCTTCTCAGCTGTAGCAGCCTCCCGGCAATCAGCGCACGTGGTAGCTCCCTTGCCAGGGGTTTCGGCTTTCGCCTTCTTGCCTGTACTGAGGTCCTTGGAGCTCTCGACAGCCAATACTGCCTTCCCCTTATGCTTCTTGTTGCGCTTCCTACTCCTTCCCTTCGGGTCGGGGGCATCTTCGTCATCATCAGAGTCCACTTCGACGCCCGCCTCTTCTCCGGGAAGTCGCCTTCCTTCTTCAGCTCGACCGCACTTATCCGCCATGGTGTAAAGCTCGTTAACAGTCTTGGGGAGCTTGACATTCATCTTGGCTCGTATCCTCCTGCAATCACCGCTGCAGGACGGATCTCTGGGATGTTGCAGTGCACTCGACTGAATCTCTGGATATACTTTCTCAAGGTTTCTCCCTCCTTTTGCGGGAGGACTTGGAGATTGCTGGGCTGGCCTGGTTCTTGATGACCACCGGTGAAGGTGCCAACGAACTCGTTGCATAGATCAGCCCAAGACGAAATGGAATTCTCCGGCAGGTGCATCAGCCATGATCTCACATTTGGCTTGAGTGCCAAAGGGAAATAGTTGGCGAGCACCTTTTCATCTCTTCCTCCCGCAGCTTGAACAACTATCGTGTATATGCCCAGGAACTCTGCCGGGTTTAGCTTCCCCTCGTATTTCTCCGGTAGCTCAGTCTTGAAAGCTCGGGTCGACGGCCAGCAGACCCGTCGCAGCTCGCTAGTGAAGGCAGGGCAACCAACCTCGTAAGGAAGGTACCCGCCAGCACTGGGCGCGGGGTCGCCGACGTCTGGACCGTTGCACTTGTCGGACTGACGGTGCGCTTCCTGGCGTCGCTCGATGGTGATGCATGCGTCTTCTTTCTGCCGATCTTCAAGGACACGCCGTTGATCATGGCGGTCGCGCGGGCCAGACGAGACTATGGACGCCTCGTCGTGCTCATCAGCATGCGAAGCTTGCTGCGGCTGCCTCTGGGCCTGTTATCACGGAGGGGACTGCACCGTTGGGGTGGCTCCCTCGACGCGCTCGCCGCCCCGGGCCGCCGCTGCTGTTTGCGTACGCCACGACGGCTCCGCATGCTGGGTCTTGTTGGCTTCAACGAAAGAGATCAAACTCTAAATGGTGGCTCTCCATTCATCCATCTTATCAGCCGCTGGCATGAAGTTGAGCAGCATCTAGACTCGCGCCATGGCCTCCTCTGCGATGCTCGGCATGGCGAAAGAGGCGGACCACGATGTCGCTCGACTCCTGGTAGGACCAAGAGAAGCGTTGCCGCGTCCTTGATGCCATGTGCCACTCGCCGGAGCTTTCTAGTGGGCAGTGGGCCGATCCTGCGGGGCTGCGGCTCCGCTGGGCGCCCTGTCTCGCTCCGCATGAGGTGCATGCCCAACAATCTCGCTGGCAACAGGTGCGGCTGGAGGGTCATGGCTTGCACCGGACCGGGCGCCGCTGAGGCGGCCTCGGCCATCCGCGCGGTGGGGAGGTGATGAATGGTTGTTTCCTCGCTCACGGCGTTGGGGCCGAGCTCGCCATATTGTTGTTGTAGTTGCTCCTCTCCGGCGCCTCCTGCTTCATCTTCGGTCGCGAAGGACTGGACGGGGGCGCCGCCTGCGCCGGCCGCGTCGTCCACGATGCCTGCCTCACCTGCAGCCGCCACGACGTCTACGGCGCTGGCGGCCGTGTGTGAGGGAGCCTTCGAAGCAGAGGGATGTGTGGACGCACCGGATTTCTTCTTGGGAGCCATTGTTGAAGAAGATGACGATGGAGATCGATCTGCCGTTCACGAACTCGGGTTTGCGCAAATGATGCACACCCCCTACCTGGCGCACCAAAGATGTCGGGGCACGGATGCTCACGATCACCTATGGGACCAGAGGTCCCTTGTGGTTCGGCAAGGGGCGTCATGTTGCACGAAGAGCGGAGAGCATGAGACGGCACGATGATCAGGACACAAGTATTTTACCCAGGTTTGGGCCGCTGCTAAGCGTAAAACCCTTCTCCTGCTTTTTGGTGGATTGATTGGAGGAACACGAAGAACGCACAACGCCTAACCCCGGCAAGGGCTGCTATCAGGGAAAGAGCTGCTATGCGAGTACAAGTGTTCGGGGGTTCGAATTGCCAACCTTGAGCTAGGTTGCCTTGGGCCTCCTTTTATAGTGCAAGGGGCTACCACAATGGCAAAATAGTCATTATCTATCGATTAGATAGCTAAGCAGCTATCATACCTAACTCTGGCATTTAGGACAAAATGCCATGATTACCTGCCTAGGTGGCGCTCGGGGGTGCATCCCCGGCAAGCTCTTGCCACCGCTTGGCCGGTCGTTGCTTATGGTCTTGACACGCTGCAGGGCGGGTGTCAACTGAGCGTAACTTGCATTCCGATGTGTCACCACGCACTTAACGAGAGTTGATTAACCGCCTTAGGGCTCGACACCGCATCGATAAGTGACAGGCGTAGCGATGCGCTGGAGCGGTGGCTGGCTGGCTCGCGCATGACGGGGAGTGGCTTGTCGGGTCTTCTGGGAGGTGTGCTTGTCTGGGTCCCCGACAAGCGTCGGGGGCGTGCTTGGCGCGTTGCAGTCCAGGCTTGGGCTGCCACGTTGAGCTTGTTGAAGTCTTGCCTTGATTGTTCACCGGGTTTTTGCTTCTACCGCCTGTGCATAAGTCAGGGGCACTGGGTACCCCTGTACTAGTGCACCGACAAAGAGTTTGTGGCATAACCAACAAATATGCCCTCTTGAGATCTATGTTCAAATTTTGACAAACGAACACCTTTCTTGAGAATGAAACACGTAAAACCAAACCCCGGAAGTACTTGAGGTTGAGCTTGTTACAGGTAAGTATCTCATATGGAGTTTTGTTCAAGCCTTTGCGGAGGTAGAGCAGATTAGATGCATGACATGCGGTGTTGATGGCTTTGTCCCAAAAGTTTTACGGAGATTTGAATTCCCCCATCATGGTCCTTGCCGCATCCATCAACATCCGGTTCTTCCTCTCCGCAACACCATTTCGTTGAGGGGTATATGATGTAGAGTATTGATGCTTGATCCCCTCATCACTAAGAAACCCATCCAAGGTGTAGTTCTTGAACTCAGTGCCATTGTCACTTCTAATCATCATTATCTTTGCCTCATGTTGACGTTGAGCTTCATTGGCAAAGTCGACGACGGTTTGTTGGGCCTCGCTCTTCTTCTTGGAGAAGTATACCCAAGTATATCTTGAGTAATCATCCACAATCACCAAGCAATATTTTCTTCCCCCAAGACTATAGAAGGATGGAGGAGCAAACAGATCCATGTGAAGGTTCTCCAAGGGCCTCTTTGAATAGATGGTAGTCATGGGTCGGAGAGCCGTCTCATGTAGCTTCCCTTCGATACAAGCATTGTAAATACGGTCTTTGGCAAAACTCAGATATGTTAGTCCACGAACATGATCCCCTTTGAGAAGACCTTGCGAAAATCTCACATTGACATGGGCTAGCCGGCGATGCCATAGCCATCCCACATCAACTTTAGCCATTAGGCAAGTCGCAGTCTTAATGGGTCGCTCCAAAAAGTTAACCACATAGAGACCATTTTCGACATGCCCAACAAAGTCTACTTTAAGAGTCTTGCTCCACAAAAGGGCCACAGTATCAATATCAAAGAAGGTAGAAAAGCCCATGAGTGCAAGTTGACAAACGAAAAGTAAATTGTATGCAAGAGTCTCAACAAGCATGACTTTCTCAATGGTTAAATTCGGAGAGATCACCACCTTGCCAAGACCCAATACCTTTGAAATACTATCATCACCAAATTGGACTTGAGTAGCCAAAGATGAGTTAGTTTGAACGCGCACCACTGATACGTCTCCAACGTATCTATATTTTTTTTATTTTTCCATGCTAAATATAATAATTCTAGGATGCTTTTTAGGTGATTATTTACCAATTCAGATTATTTTTGAGCTCTAACCTATTAACCCAGTGCATGATGCCAGTTGTTGTTTTCTACATGTTTTTGACTTTTCAGGTTTACAGTACCAAACGAAGTCCAATTGCCACGAAACTTTTTTATGATTTTTTTGGACCAAAAGAAGATTTGGAAGCTTCGGGACGAGACCGGAGGCCCCACGAGGGAAGGAGCACACAACAGGGCGCGCCCAGGGGGGTGGTCGCGCCCTGATGTGTGTTGCCTCCCTCGGGTGGCCCCCGATGCCCCTCTCTGGCCAATAAATTCTAATAAATCCCCAAAACCCTAGAGAACCTACTGAAACACTTTTTCCACCGCTGCAAGTCTCTGTTCTACCGTGTGCCCATCTGGAGCCCTGTTCCAGTGCCCTGCCGGAGGGGGGATCGATCACGGAGGGCCTCTTCATCAACCTTGCTGCTCCGATGGTGATGTGCGAGTAGTTCTCTACAGACCTACGCGTCCGTAGTTAGTACCTAGATGGCTATCTCTCTCTCTTGATCTTCAATGCAAAGTTCACCGCATCTTCGCGGTGATCTATTCGATGTAATCACTTTGTGGGGTGCGTTTGTTGGGATCTGATGAATTCTGGGTTTATGTTCATATTATTCATGAAAAAGATTTGAGTCTTCTCTGATTTCTATTATGATTCTTGTTTGCATGATTACTATAGCTTCGAAAATCTCTCCGATCTATTGAAATAGTTTGGCCAACTAGATTGATATTTCTTCAGTGAGAGGGGCGCGTTGTAGTGGGTTCAACCTGACGGGTTTCTATATCCCAGTGACAAACTAGGGGACAAGATACGTCTTTGTGTTGTTTCCACTAAGGATAAAACGATGGGGTTAATTCATATTGATTGAATTCTCTTTGTCTACATCATGTCATTGTTCTCCAAGCATTACTCTGTTTTACTTAATACTCTAGATGCATGCTGGATAGTGGTCGATGGGTGGAGTAATAGTAATAGGTTCAGGCAGGAGTCAGCCTATTTGCTTATGGACGTGATGCCTATATACACATGATCATTGCCGTGAATAAAGATTGCATAATTATGCGCGCTCTTCTATCAATTTCCCAACAATAATTTGTTTACCCACCGTATGCTACTACATGAGAGATGCCACTAGAGAACTCTACGCCCCCCGGGTCTATTCACCTATATATTTACAAAAGCTTTCAATACCTTGCTGCAATTTATTTCTTTTTATTTTATTTTGAAATTTATAATATTCAACTTTCATCTACATACTTCACTAGCTTGCAAATAACGAGTCCAAGGGGATGGACAACCCTCTTGCCCGCGTTGGGTGCAAGTGTTTGCTTCTTTGTGTGCAGTCGCTGAAGACGGGGGTTGCATGCTACTCCTATTGGTTCGATATATCTTGGTTCTCAACTGAGGGAAATACTTATCTATATTGTGCTGCATCACCCGTTCCTCTTCACGGAAAACCCAACGCAGATCACAAGTATCAGGAAGGATTTCTAGCGCCGTTACCGGGGAGTATCACCAACCTACTATCAAGTAACTTCGCACAAATTATCATTCACGTGCTCTACTTTTTATTTGCTGTTATATTTTGCTTGTTTCATAAATATTGATCTTTGCTAGTTTGCTTGTTTGCTTGTTTTGCTTGCTTGAAAGTTGCTATCATGTCTGAGTTTGAAACTAGTGATACTTCCGCCTCTAGTGCGGAAGCCTTAGAACATTCAACTTCACCTATCAATGATAATGCTAAAAGGAATTTTGATGAAGTTGCTAAGGGAAAACTTGATAATCTTGCGAATCATGATCCTTCTAAAGTAGAACCTATTATGCAAACAAAGAAATTCCGTATTGGTAGTGGTAATATTATTGGAAAAAGTGTGATCCAAGACTTTTTCACTTGTGTTGGCTCTTTATCTTTGATAGGAGGATCTTTTCTTGCTAGAACCACTAGTTATGCGGATGTCATATCTTTGCTCATAGTTGAATTGGAAAGACAATTCGTTCATATGCATCCCTCCATACAATGGTTGTTTCTAGAGTTCTCTAATATTCAACATGCTCCTACTAAACGGTTGGCTAAAATATTTCTTGTTCATGAATTTAATCGCATTATGCAGCAAGCAAGACAAATATTTTCTCATTATAGTATCAATGGTGAGTGCCCACCAATAGAGGGAATCCCCTATGAGTTGGAAGAAATAAGGAGATTAAGATCAACAGACTATGTTGCTTATAATGAAAACTTTAGGAAAAAGGTTCCACCTAATGTCTTGATTGATGAAATTTCCAAATACAATGACCAAATTATTGTTACAAATCTTGGATTGGATTATGAGCTTGATATAAAATTAAGTAAATATCTTTATCAGAACCTATACAATGAGGAATTTGCTATAACTTATGAAAAGTCTAAGGAGGAGCCTCCTCCTCCTCCAGAGATAGATCTCACGGATCATTGTGTTGTGAAGTTTAGTCCCTTCAATTATTTTTCCTTGCCCATTATAAAACTTGCTGCTGAGAGAAGGAAATATGATTATAGCACGATGAATCTTTCTCATGATTATGACAACACTTGAAACTATGCATTATGCCTAGCTAGGGCGTAAAACAATAGCACTAGTTGGGAGGCAACCCAATAGTTATCTTTAATTTTGCTTTTTTCACTTTATGTTTGTGTGTGATAACATGATTATTGCCTCTGTAATGATTGTGTTTTTATATTTAAATTAGTGTTTGTGCCAAGTAAAGCCTTTGGGATGACTCACAAGATAAGTAGAATTGATACGGTGCAAAAACATAAACTTTAGTGTAGGGTGAAGAATTTCTCTGATTTTACTGGAACGTATTTTTGATATTAATTTTTTACAAAATATTTCTATACAAAATTTTCAGTCTTTCCTAATTTTTAAGAATTTTTGGAGTTACAGAAGTACAGGTTTTCTACATATCTTTACAGACTGTTCTGTTTTAGACAAATTCTGTTTTTGCTTGCATAGTTTACTTGTTTCGATGATGCTATGGATTGTATCGGGGGATATAAGCCATGTAGAAGTTAGAATACAATACCTTATGCAGTAATAAAATAAGAACCAATTTATAACAGTACCTGAAGTATTTGATATATTTACTATACTAACGGATCTCACGAAGGTTTTGTCGAGTTTGTGAGCTGAAGTTTTTAAGTTTTGGGTGCTATCACGATGGATGAAGGAATAAGGAGCGGAAAGAACCTAATCTTGGGGATGCCAAAGGCACCCCAAGGTAATATTAAAGGAAGACTCAAGCATCTAATCTTGGGGATGCCCCGGAAGGCATCCCCTCTTTCATCTCAATCCATCGGTATGTCACTTGGAGCTATATTTTTATTCATCACATGATATGAGTTTTGCTTGGAGCGTCATTTGCTTTAGTTTGATTTTTTTTTGTTTCCCACAATCATTGTTTGCTGCACACACACACTTACTTGAGAGAGACACAATATCATCATAATTTATTAGAATACTCTATGTGCTTCACTTATATCTTTTGAGCTTGGTAGTTGCTCTAGTGCTTCACTTATATCTTTTAGAGCACGGTGGCATATAGATTTTATAGAAATAATTGCACTCTCGTTCTTCACTTATATTTGTTTGAGAGATAATAAATAGTGACAGTAGTTTGCATGGATTATAAGACTAGTCAAAAAATAATAGGTATCCAATGAGTGCATAATCAAAACCACATGTAGCACATAAACGAGAAATTGTGAGTTAATGATATTGATGTGGTAATATAAAAGGGCATGCGTGCATGATCATTGGTTAGTAAAAGTATTGTGAATTAGAGGGCGTTAACTTGTTGTTAATCTTAATATTTTTATAGCATGGTGATGATGTGTGAGCATACTTATTCCATGTTGAAATCATAGTGTTGTTTAAGTCGGAGGCGCGCGATGATTAACTCCTCCCAACCTCCTCCCTAGGGGCATGCAAGTAGTGCTTTGCTTCGAGAGAGCTAATATAATCTTGCAATAAGTATGCGAGTTCTTTATGACTAATGTGAATCCATGGATGTACGCACTCTCACCACCTCATATTTGCTAGCCTCTTCGGTACAATGCATTGCCCATTCTCACCTCAAGGATCGGTGCAACCTTCGCCGGTGCATCCAAACCCCGTGACATGATACGCTCTCTTGCACATAGGCCTTATTATATCTTCCTCGAAAGAGCCAAAATAACTACCTATTATGGCATTTCCATAGTGAAAGTGCTAGTTATCGACTAGAGGGGGGGGTGAATAGGCGATTTTTATGAAAGGCTTCGAAACAGTAAATGTATTCGAAATATGCGGAAGCGAAACAGGATCAGGTATGGATATATATCAAGGATCTAAGCAGAGCATGTGATATAATGAAGACATACAAGCACGTTCATCATTATCATCATACACACTAAGATGAGTAGAAGACAAACTTAGATAGTATGAAGATAAACAACAGCTATGAATGTCTTCAAGAAAGTCTTCAGTCAGGAGTGTTCATGCATTGACTTCAAAATACTGTTCAGAATATAAAGAGAAAGAGATAGAACCAGCAGCTTGATGAAGACACATGATTTGTTGGACCAGTTCCAGTTGTTGTGACAACTGTACGTCTGGTTAGGGAGGCTGAGATTTAACTCAGAAGACCTCGTCTTCACCTTATTCCCCTTGAGCCGAAGTCACTCTGGTAAGTCTTCAGGGGAGACTTCCGAAACCCGTACAAACTTGGTCGCCCGGTGATCCACAATGACTCTTGGATTGCTCTAGACCCAGACTGTTGGGGAACGTTGCATGGGAAACAAAAAATTTCCTACGCACACGCAAGATCTATCCATGGTGATGAGCATCTACGAGAGGGAGAGTGGATCTACATACCCTTGTAGATCGCTAAGCGGGAAGCGTTAAGAAACGCGGTTGATGTAGTCGAACGTCTTCGCGATCCAAGTCGCTAGCCGTCCCGCGATCCAATCACGATCCGTCCCGATCTAGCGCCGAACGGACGGCACCTCCGCGTTCAGCACACGTACAACTCAATGATGATCTTCGCCTTCTTGATCTAGCAAGAGGGAGTGGAGAGGTAGATGAATTCTCCGGCAGCGCGATGGCACGGCGACGGTGGTAGTGGAACTATTCCGGCAGGACTTCGTCTAAGCACTGCCGAAAACTAGGGGAGATGATCTAGTGGGGAGAGAGGGCTGCACCGTGGCTTAGGGTTGGGTCCGGCTGCCCTCTCTCCCCTCCAATATATATAGGAGGGAGGGGAGGGACTGGCGCCCCTAGGGTTTCCCCTAGGAGTCGGCCGAACAGGAGGTGGAGGAGTCCACCTCCAATCCTACTCCAAGTAGGATTCCAATCCTACTTGGATTTCCTTCCCCCACTTGGGGTTTTTCCTTTTCCACACCCCAGCCACATGGGCCCTTTGGGGCTGGTTTGCCCAGCCCTCTAAGGGCTGGTGCATCACCCCTAAGGCCCATGTGGCCTCCCGGCGTAGGTGGCCCCAACCGATGGTCCCCCGGAACCCTCCCGCCACCCCCGGTACACTACCGGAAGTATCCAAAACTTTTCCGGTGACCAAAACAGGACTTCCTATATATCAATATTTACCTCCGTACCATTCTGGAGCTCCTCGTGACGTCCAGGATCTCATCCGAAACTTCGAACAACCTTCGGTCACCACCATTCATAACTCAATACAACCGAAACGTCACCGAACGTTAAGTGTGCAGACCCGGCAGGTTCGAGAACTATGTAGACATGACCGAGACACCTCTACGGTCAATAACCAATAGCGGGATCTGGATGCTCATATTGGTTCCTACATATTCTACGAAGATCTTTATCGGTTTGAACCAATATGTCAAGGATTCAGTTAATCCCGTATGCTGTTCCCTTTGTTCTTTGGTATGTTACTTGCCCGAGATTCAATCGTCGGTATCTCTATACCTAGTTCAATCTCGTTACCGGCAAGTCTCTTTACTCGTTCCGTAATACAAGATCCCGTAGCTAATTCTTTAGTCACTTTGCTTGCAAGGCTTATTGTGATGTTGTATTACCGAGTGGGCCCTAAGATACCTCTCCGTCACACGGAGTAACAAATCCCAGTCTCGATCCATGCCAGGTCAACAGACAGTTTCGGAGATACCTGTAGAGCTACATGATCTCATGGTTATAGGAACATATACTTGACATGCAGAAAACTATAGCAATAAACTGACACGATCATATGCTACGTTCATAGTTTGGGTCTTGTCCATCACATCATTCTCCTAATGTTGTGATCCCGTTATCAAATGACATCTCATGTCTATGGCTAGGAAACCTTGACCATCTTTGATCAACGAGCTAGTCTACTAGAGGCATACTAGGGACACAGTGTTGTCTATGTATCCACACATGCAATTGAGTTTCCAATCAACACAATTATAGCATGGATAATAAACGATTATCATGAACGAGGAAATATAATAATAACCACTTTATTATTGCCTCTAGGGCATATTTCCAACAGTCTCCCACTTGCACTAGAGTCAATAATCTAGTTCACATCACTATATGATTTACATTGTAATGAATCTAACACCCATACAGTGCTGGTGTTGATCATGTTTAGCCCTTGGAAGAGGTTTAGTCAATGGGTCTGCGACATTCAGATCCGTGTGCACTTTGCAAATATTTATGTCCTCCTCCTTGATGTAATCGCGGATGGAATTGAAGCGTTGCTTTATGTGTCTAGTCGTCTTGTGAAACCTTGGTTCCTTAGCTAGAGCAATGGCACCAGTGTTGTCATAGAACAAAGTCATTGGGTTTAGTGCACTGGGCACTACTCCAAGATCTGTCATGAACTCCTTCATCCAGACACCTTCCTTCGCTGCCTCCGAGGCAGCGATGTACTCCGCTTCGCATGTAGAATCAGCTACCACGCTCTGCTTGGAACTGCACCAGCTTACCGCACCCCCATTGAGAATAAATACGTATCCGGTTTGAGACTTAGAGTCATCCGGATCAGTGTCAAAGATTGCATCGACGTAACCCTTTACGACGAGCTCTTGATCACCTCCATAAACGAGAAACATATATTTAGTGCTTTTCAGGTACTTAAGGATATTCTTGACTGCCGTCCAGTGTTCCATTCCTGGATCACTTTGAAACCTTCCGACCATACTTATGGCAAGGCTGACATCGGCTCTTGTGCACAACATTGCATACATGATAGAGCCTATGGCTGAAGCATAGGGGACGACACTCATCTTTTCTCTATCTTCTGTAGTCACTGGGCATTGAGTCTTACTCAACTTCACACCTTGCAATACAGGCAAGAACCCCTTCTTGGACTGATCCATTTTGAACTTCTTCAAAACTTTTGTCAAGGTATGTGCTCTGTGAAAGTCCTATCAAGCATCTCGATCTATCTCTATAGATCTTGATGCCTAATATGAAAGTAGCTTCTCCTAGGTCCTTCATTGAAAAACTCTTGTTCAAATATTCCTTCACGCTTTCCAACATTTCTATATTGTTTCCAATCAGCAATATGCCATCCACATATAATATTAGAAATTCTATAGAGCTCCCACTCACTTTCTTGTAAATACAAGCTTCTCCATAAACTTGTATAAACCCGAACACTTTGATCACCTCATCAAAGCGAAGATTCCAACTCCGAGATGCTTGCACCAGTCCATAAATGGATCGCTGGAGCTTGCAAACTTTGTCAGCATTCTCTGGATCGACAAAACCTTCTGGTTGCATCATATACAACTCTTCCTTAAGGAAACCTTTAAGGAACACTGTTTTGACATCCATCTGCCAAATTTCATAATCGGAAAATGCAGCTATTGCCAACATGATTCTGACGGACTTAAGCATCGCTACGGGTGAGAAGGTCTCATCATAGTCAACTCCTTGAACTTGTGAAAAACCCTTTGCCACAAGTTGAGCTTTATAGACGGTGACATTACCGTCCGCGTCCATCTTCTTAAAGATCCATTTATTCTGAATAGCCTTTCGCCCTTCAGGTAATACTTCCAAAGCCCATACTTTGTTTTCGTACATGGATCCCATCTCGGATTTCATGGCCTCTAAGCATTTCTCAGAATCCGGGCCCATCATCGCTTCTCCATAGCTCGTAGGTTCATCGTTGTCCAACAGCATGACCTCTAAGACAGGGTTACCGTACCACTCAGGAGCAGTACGTGCCCTTGTCGACCTACGAGGTTCGATTGCAACTTGATCCGAAGCTTCATGATTATCATCATTAACTTTCTCTTCAACTGATGTAGGCTCTACAGAAACATCTTTCTGCGTTGCGCTACTCTCTGGTTGAAGTAAAGGTTCAACAACCTCATCAAGTTCTATTTTCCTCCCACTCAATTCTTTCGAGAGAAACTCTTTCTCGAGAAATGACCCATTCTTTGCGACAAACACTTTGCCTTCAGATCTGAGATAGGAGGTATACCCAACTGTCTCTTTTGGGTATCCTATGAAGATGCATATCTCCGCTTTGGGTTCCAGCTTTTCAGGCTGAAGCTTTTTGACATAAGCATCACATCCCCAAACTTTAAGAAATGACAAATTTGGCTTCTTTCCAAACCACAATTTATATGGCATCGTCTCAACGGATTTCGATGGTGCCCTATTTAAAGTGAATGCAGCTGTCTCTAATGCATAACCCCAAAACGATAGTGGCAAATCGGCAAGAGACATCATAGAACGAACCATATCTAATAAGGTTAGATTATGACGTTTGGACACACCATTACGTTGTGATGTTCCAGGCGGTGTTAATTGTGAAACAATTCCACATTGTCTCAAGTGACTGCCAAACTCTTAACTCAGATATTCTCCTCCTCGATCAGATCGCAGGAATTTAATCTTCTTGTTACGATGATTCTCAACTTCACTCTGAAATTGCTTGAACTTTTCAAATGTTTCAGACTTGTGTTTCATTAAGTAATAACCATGTCTACTTAAGTCATCGGTGAAGGTGGGAAAATAACGATATCCACCGCGTGCCTCAATGCTCATCGGACCGCACACATCAGTATGTATGATTTCCAACAAGTCACTTGCCCGTTCCATTGTTCCAGCGAACGGGGTCTTAGTTATCTTGCCCATGAGGCATGGTTCACATGTGTCAAGTGATTCAAAATCAAGTGACTCCAAAAGTCCATCACCATGGAGCTTCTTCATGCATTTTACAGCAATATGACCTAAGCGGCAGTGCCACAAGAAAGTGGTACTATCATTATCAACTCTACATCTTTTGGCATTAATGTTATGAACATGTGTATCATCACTATCGAGATTCAATAAGAATAAACCCCTCACATTGGGTGCATGACCATAAAAGATATTACTCATATAAATAGAACAACCATTATTCTCTTATTTAAACGAGTAATCATCTCGCAATAAACAAGATCCAGATATAATGATCATGCTTAACGCAGGCACTAAATAACAATTATTCAGGTTCATCACTAATCCCGATGGTAATCGAAGAGCGAGCGTGCCGACGACGATCACATCAACCTTGGAACCATTTCCCACGCGTATCGTCACTTCTTCCTTTGCCAGCCTCCGTCTATTCCGTAGTTCCTGCTTTAGGTTGCAAATGTGAGCAACCGAACCGGTATCAAATACCCAGGCACAACAACGAGAGTTGGTAAGGTACACATCAATAACATGTATATCATATATACCTTGTTTGGTGCTGGCCGCCTTCTTGTCAGCCAGATACTTGGGGCAGCTCCGCTTCCAGTGACCAGTTCCCTTGCAATGAAAGCACTCAGTTTCTAGCTTGGGTCCAGCCTTGGGTTTCTTCATGAGAGGGGCAACTGCTTTGCCACTCTTCTTGGAGTTACCCTTCTTGCCCTTGCCATTCTTCTTGAAACTACTGGTTTTATTGACCATCAACACTTGATGCACCTTCTGAATCACAGACTCAACGACTTTCAACATCGCGAACAGCTCGGCGACTGACTTATTCATCCCTTGCATGTTATAGTTCAACACGAAGCTTTTGTAGCTAGGTGGCAGTGATTGAAGGACTCTGTCAGTGATCGCCTCTGGTGGGAGAACAATTCCCAACTCTGCCAGACAATTGGAATACCCAGACATTCTGAGCACAATTTCACTGACAGACCCGTTCTCCTCCATCTTGCAAGCATAGAACTTATCGGAGGTCTCATACCTCCCGATCCGGGCATTCTTATCAAAGATAGACTTCAATTCCTGGAACATCTCATATGCTCCATGACGTTCAAAACGTCTTTGAAGTTCCGGTTCTAAGCCATACAACATTGCACATTGAACTATTCAGTAATCATCAGAACGTGCCTGCCAGGCGTTCGCAACGTCTGCAGCCTCTACTGGAGCAGGTGGTTCACCGAGCGGTGCATCAAGGACATAAGCCTTTTGGGAAGCCGTGAGGATAATCCTCAGATTACGGGCCATTGATCTACAAAGTTACTTCCATCATCTTTCAACTTAGATTTCTCTAGGAACGCATTGAAATTCAGGGGTGCTACTGCGCGAGCCATTGATCTACAACATAAATTTTGCAAAGACAACTTAGACTATTGTTCAAGATAATGAGTTTAGTTAATCATATTACTTAAAAACTCCCACTCAAATTGACATCCCTCTGGTCATTCGAGTGTCACATGATCCAAATTCACCAACCCAAGTCCGATCATCACATGAGATGAGGTGGTTTCAATGGTGAACATCTTCATGTTGATCATATCTACTATATGACTCATGTTCGACCTTTTGGTCTCTTGTGTTCCGAGGCCATGTGTGTACATGCTAGGCTCGTCAAGTTTAACCCGAGTGTTTCGCATGTGCAACACTGGCTGGCGCCCGTTGTATGTGAACGTAGAGTCTATCACACCCGATCATCATGTGGTGTCTCGAAACGACAAAATTTCGCAACGGTGCACACTCGGGGAGAACACAATTTTATATTGAAATTTTAGTGAGGGATCACCTTATAATGCTATCGTCGTCCTAAGCAAAATAAGTCGCATAAAAGGATTAACATCACATGCAAATCATAAGTGACATGATATGGCCATGAACTTGTGCTTTTGATCTCCATCTCCAAAGCACGGGCATGATCTCCATCGTCACCGGCATGACACCATGATCTCCATCATCTTGATCTCCATCAATGTGTCGCCATGAGGTTGTCGCGCCAACTATTGCTTCTACAACTATTGCTAACTCATAGCGATAAAGTAAAGCAAAACGGCAAAAAATAAATTAAAGACAACCCTATGGCTCCTGCCAGTTTCCGTACTCATCGACATGCAAGTTGTGATTATCTATACATAACATGATTATCTCATACATCACATATATCTCAGCATGTCATTGGCCATATCGTATCACAACATACCCTGCAAAAACAAGTTGGACGTCCTCCAATTGTTGTTGCATGTTTTACGTAGCTGCTATGGGTATCTAGCAAGAACAATTCTTACCTATGCAAAACCACAATGGTGATACACAAATTGCTATTCAACCTTCTCAAGGACCGCCTTTGTCGAATCCGTTCCAACTAAAGTGGGAGAGATAGACACTGGCCAGCCATCTTTATGCAACAAAGTCACATGTCAGTTGATGGAACCGGTCTCTCGTAAGCGTACGAGTAAGGTTGGTCCGGGGCACTTCATCCCACAATACCGCCGAATCAAGAAAAGACCAAGGGAGGAAGTAATCTGAATATCAACGCCCACAAACTCCTTTGTGTTCTACTCGTGATCTCATCTACACATAGACCTAGCTCTGATACCATTGTTGGGGAACGTTGCATGGGAAACAAAAATTTTCCTACGCACACGCAAGATCTATCCATGGTGATGAGCATCTTTGAGAGGGAGAGTGGATCTACATACCCTTGTAGATCACTAAGCGGGAAGCGTTAAGAAACGCGGTTGATGTAGTCAAACGTCTTCGCGATCCAAATCGACTAGCGTCCCGCGATCCAATCACGATCCGTCCCGATCTAGCGCCGAACGGACGACACCTCCGCGTTCAGCACACGTACAGCTCGATGACAATCTCCGCCTTCTTGATCCAGCAAGAGGGAGCAGAGAGGTAGATGAAAACTCTGGCAGCGTGACGACGCGGCGACGTTGGTAGTGGAACTATTCCGGCAGGGCTTCGCCTAAGCACTGCCGAAAACTAGGGGAGATGATCTAGTGGGGAGAGAGGGCTGCACCATGGCTTAGGGTTGGGTCTGGCTGCCCTCTCTCCCCTCCAATATATATAGGAGGGAATGGAGGGGCTGGCGCCCCTAGGGTTTCCCCTAGGAGTCGTCCGAACAGGATGTGGAGCAGTCCACCTCCAATCCTACTCCAAGTAGGATTCCAATCCTACTTGGATTTCCTTCCCCCACTTGGGGTTTTTCCTTTTGCACACCCCAGCCGCATGGGCCCTTTGCGGCTGGTTTGCCCAGCCCACTAAGGGCTGGTGCGTCACCCCTAAGGCCCATGTGGCTTCCCGGCGTGGGTGGCCCCTCCCGATGGTTCCCGGAACCCTCCCGGCACCCCCGGTACACTACCGGAAGCACTACTGGAATCAGGTACTTTGCCGTCAGCCATAGCGGACGGCAAAGGGTAGGACCACTGACGGCAAAGTCTTTGCCGTCCGGGAGCAGACGTCCACATTTCCGGCACTGTGAACTCCGGTAAAGGAGTGCTTTGCCGTCTGCCTTTACTTAGCGGACGGCAAAGTGTCAGGCAGCAGACGGCAAAGCGGTTGGACGGCCTAAACTGGAGTAAGCCCCGTTAGTGGCTAACGGCAGCCTTTGCCGTCTGCCCCCGGACAGCCATGCCCCGCGCGCCTTTGCCGTCTGCCCCCGGACGGCCATGCCCCGCGCGCCTTTGCCGTCTGCCCCCGGACGTCAAAGTGACCAAATGGGCCGAGGCCTGGCACTACCAGTTTACATAGGTGAGTGAAACATGTCCCCTTTGCCGTCGGGAGCAGATGGCAAAGGGGCTTTGCCGTCAGTGGCAGACGGCAAAGAGACAATAATGCCACTGTTTTTTCTATTTTTTCTTATATCCAACAATTTTCACAGGCAAAATATGCTATATATGAATATATTTCACAATAACAATATTCTTGCCATGCTGATGATCATCCAACAAGCACAAATTAATATCATCCAACAACAAGCACAAATATCATCCTATCATCCAACAACAAGCACAAATATCATCCAACAACAAGTAGCAAGTCTCACATATGTAGCAAGTTTAAAATTATTCATCGATACAAAATCATAAGCACTCCATGAACCACAAGCACTACATTAATGCAAGCTTCCGTTAAGTGACTCTAATCTGCAAAATGGGAAATACGAAAGTTAGATGAAGAAGACTAGAAGAAGAAGAAGATGCAGAAGCGTTTTTCATCTCTCTCTCTTTCTCCTCTTGTTTTCTTCTTCTTATTGCTTATTTGTGTCATTCGGGCAAAATTGGAAGAAGGATAGGTCTTTCGAGGTTTGCCTCATGGTGTGTATGGTGCGCACTCACTCACACTTATATGGTGGTGTATGTTGGTGGACACTACCTAACACTAATATTTCGACCGTCGGTGATGGTCGTTTCCCCTTCTCCTCTCCCGCAATATATGAAGGTATATATCGAGAGAAGGAGAAGAAGAAACGACCCCCGCGACAACAGTCGGGATTCCTCCATCAAGAAGAGACATGAAACTCTCACAAGGAGCTATGTTTGTCTAAGTGTTAAGTTTGTCTTTCTTTGAGAAAATGAGCCAAGTAAGTGGCATATTGGGGCTTACCGTCCTCGTCATCACGGAGGTGAGGCACCGGGGTTGCTCGGGCCGGTTTCACCTGGAGAAGGCTGCCCTGGAGAAGGGTCATGCGATGCGTTTCGGGAGATATTCTGCACCAAAGATGATTTGCAATGTCTCGTTAGCATGATGACACTGAAAAGATCATTGCATTCAAATGAAACTCACCGTTCCAGCCGTGGTAATGACTGGCATCGACGGAGGGGTCTGGCCGGTCTTCTCGCACATAGACTGCATATTTGGTTTTCACAAGTCAATGATATTAGTTATTAATGAAACGAACATTAAATGCAAGATTTGACAAATATGAAGAAGAAACTTACCACCAAGAGCTCGTAGATGGCCCGGTGAGACGCATCATTCCGTGCTCTCTCCTCCTCCAGCAACCTAGCCGTCCTCTCCTCCATCTTCTTCTCCTTCGCCGCCATAAGCACCTGTGTTGCCTCTCTTTCATTCTGAATAGCAGCCTGCAACACAACTCCTCGTTAGCATTGTAATCATCTTTGTTCACACACACAACGTAATGAGGAAAGATATCTGAGGCCGTATAACTAACCTCGATGGCGAGCTCGACTGGCCGTGGATGAGGCCTTATCTCAGGACAGGAGCTCGTTTGGCGCGCCTTGATCTGTCGGAGGTTGCTAGGACAACGTATAAGGCCATCTCCAATGGCAATTGAGCCATGGGGCCTCCCGCCGCCAGCTATCATCACCAGCTCTGGATCAATAGGCTCCTGGCTCGGGTTAAAGTCCTCCCCTTTCCTCGCCTTCCCCTCATCTCTGTACCTCACGAGCTTGTTGTGGGAGGAGATGTTTCTGAACTTCAAGGGATCATCGAGGTCAGACTCAGAGAATGCCTTGACCTTCTTGTACGAGGCAGTATGGGCCATCGCATAGAGGTCGTACATCTGTGGCACCTCCGTTTTATTGTGATGCGCCTAAAAGAGAGAGAGGAACAACGTATTAGTAAAGGGCTCAAGCTAGAATCAAGAATGAATTGCGTGAATCATGAAGCTAACCACATACCCAGTTCTGACCAAACTAATTTAAGTTGGCGCTCCCTTGATGGTGTGGCACACCAACCATTTTGTTACGCCGGTCCTTGGCATTGTTGTGGACGGCTAGCCATTGTTCTGAGCACCACCCATCCACCAACGCCTCCCAACAATCCATCTTATCCGCACACCATCTCGGGGGCACCTAAGTTAATAAAGAGATATTTGAGCGCTACGCGTAGGAATCAAATGAAGGAAACTAAGTACAAGGCCTTAAGAATACGTAATTACCTTCATGTAATGCTCCTTCTCCATCTTCTTTCTACGGCACGTCGACTTCTCCTTCCTAATACACCGCGAGGCGTAGTAGTCTCGAACAGCCTGCACCCGAGCCTCGTGCCGAAAGTTTTGCAGTAGGCGCTTGCATTGCTGATCGATAACCTTTGTCGCGGCCTCCTCGTATCCCTCGTGACACCTGTAGAAGGTCTGCAATCAAATGAGACAACACTTATTAGTACAATAACTAGCTATTGCTGATTTTTAATTGTGTAAAGGAGAAATTACCCAAATCTGTCTGATCACCATCTCCGCCCTCGCGTGGCACAAAATACCGTCGATCCTCTACTCAGGCGGTGTCGGTGCAGCTAAGTAGTGCTCCCAGGTCAGTCCTAACTCTGGAACCTGACCCTCCCCGGGCAACGTGACAAACCCCGGGAAGTTTTGCCTGACAAGGACACCAAGGATGCTGTTGGGCCTGCGGGCATCCTTGGGATGATGACAACACCTGCAGTATGACAAAGCCAACACATTAGATATTTGAAAAAACATGAAGGCAAAAGGTTAAAAAAGAGTACATGCACTTACCTCTCCCCATCAGGCCTAATCAACCACCTCAGCTCGTGGGTCCCCGGCACGGGCGGGAGCCGTGTCATACCACGCTGGTAGACGGTGCCCCCCTCAGCCACCTCCTCGTCGCTATC
This sequence comes from Elymus sibiricus, assembly GCA_039707655.1. Lineage (NCBI taxonomy): Eukaryota > Viridiplantae > Streptophyta > Magnoliopsida > Poales > Poaceae > Elymus > Elymus sibiricus. Next base: position 210,269,216 of record CM077663.1, read on the forward strand.
AGAAAAACGATCCCCGCCACCATCAGCATGGCCACTAGGCTCCTTCGGCCAGGCATCCCATGGGGTCTGCCGGGACGTGCCCTCATCCCTACTCTGATCCGTAGTCTCGTGGGACGAAGCCTCTGGGACAGGAGTCTTGTAGGTCGAAGGCTCGTCGACCCGAGGGTCGTGGACCGGAGTCCGTGTAGCCTCGTCCTCAGATGGGTCCACCCTCGCAGTCATGTGCTCGAGTGAATTAGCTGGGGGTGGCGGTGAGGCAGGCGTAGCAGCCACCCTACCTTTGCCGCGGCCTCCTCTCCCACCTCTACTACCTCTGTTCTTTCCCCGACCTCCTCTCACGGGGGTCGACAAAGAAGCGGCCACCGGTGTATGCAGACTAGAGAGCAACGCTCTCTGAAGAGACTCGGCTGGAACGGAAGTACCCATCCCACCACCCTCCGACGAAGGAGCCGCGGAGTGCTCTCGACCCTTTCCCAGCCTCTTTCAACAACTGCCATGACAAATAGTAAACGAAATTAGTACAACATAAAATTGAATACCGACATGAATAATAAAATGTATATAATTTAAGTGTATCATCATATACCTAACATGAACTAAAAGTTGATTACCTGACATGAATTAATAATAATCTTGATCGTCTATATATTCTCCGGGATCAATAAATGCATCATCATCATCACTATCATCAATAAATGCATCATCATCATCACTATCAGGAACAACGTGTGGAAGGCCTCCTTCATGTAATCGGTTAAGCATTGACAGGTCATCTGCATTAGTAACCTCTTCTTGTTCCGGCTCTTCCTGTTCCGGCTCAGGGGTTAAGTCGGATTCATTGTCGCTGTCTACTTCAATGTTCCGGGGTGAAGTAGAGTGGTTCTTGAAACGTTTTTTGGAAATACGTGTTTCTTGGAAGAATTCTCCTTCATATGTGTCTTGGTTAATGTGAGGTTCATAATCCTCTTCATTGAGGGGAGGTGGTCTAAAATGTGGCGGCACTTCATAAACAACATCCCAACCTTTCAGATTTGGATCAGTTTGGCAGGCCCACGGTAGATAGAAAACTTGGGTCGCCTATTGAGCCGTAATATAGACATCGGGCACATCTAAATGGGTGCTTTGTTTGATTTCGACTAGCCCTACATGTTCATGAGTCCTTCTAGTCTCCTTCGTCTAGAACCAATGACATTTGAAGACTACGACGTTCGGTGGGTTTTCACCATAGAATAGAAGTTCATAAATTGCTTCAACTCTTCCATAGTACCCTGTACCTCCTTCGCCGATAGCAGAGACACAACAATTTGTAGTCTTTAGGTCGGGCATAGATAGCTCTTTGCCAAAGGTATGAAAGTGATACCCGTTGATGTCATATCTATCAAATGAACGGACCTTATAGTCAAAACCATTAGCTACTTGTCTCAGCTCGGCGTCCATAGACTCTGAATTAGCCTACAACTTTAATACGAAAGGATTGTTGCATTAGCCGCAAATAAGACGAAGAAATGAAATGGTCCATTAATGGTAATTACCATTCATTTGAACCAAGAGATGAAACCGGGATAGCCGCCTCCATGCTTCGCCATGAGCTCATACTCTTCGACGGAATCCTTTTGGATGACCACTCCATCCGAGAATTTGGCGACGTATCGACTATATCAAATATCCGGGAATAAGAGCAATTCTAAGGAATTACAAGTTGCGAAACAATAATGTACCGACAACTTACTCGATGTACGGCCGCACTTCTGTTAGGTTGTTAAAGATATACAACGAAATGGTCTGCCATTCATCGACATCCAACGCTTTTGCTTTAGAAGCACCGGCTGGTGCGAGCTTCCCTTCGAATAGGCTGAGGTTGGATCGACTTTTTTTGGGTCGCCCTTCGGATTTTGCAAATGTCGATTTTTGGCTTCGTAGTGTGCTGTCACTAAGTTTGCCGCCTCCTCAGTAATGAATGCCTCGGCCATCGATGCTTCAATTCTACGTTTGTTTTTACATTTTGCTCGAAGCGTCTTCTGCATCCTCTCAGTTGTGAAGCACCAACGATTTTGCACGGGCCCCCCAATCTTGCCTCGGTCGCGAGATGCAAAATCAAATGCTGCATTGGATTAAAGAAGCCCGATGGAAAGATCTTCTCTAACTTGCATATCAACTCCGACGCCAACTCTTCCATTTCATCTAGCACACCAGGCAATAGTTCTTTCGCACAAAGAGAATGGAAGAAATAGCTCTGCTCTGCCAGTACTAGCCATTCATCCTCAGGGATAAAGCCACGCGGCATCACCGGCATTACCCGCTCAAGCCATATGTGCCAATCATGACTCTTGAGACCAAATATCTTCAGTTTGTCAAGACTCGCTCCCCTCTTTAGATTCGCTGCATAACCATCGGGGAACATCAACTGCATTTTCACCCACAAGATCATTTCCCTCATAGCCGGCCTTCCAAGATTGAACCATGCCTTTGGCTTTGTCCAGTTCTGCTTTCCTTTCGCTTGTCGCGTGTTTTGTAACGGTCTGTCACATAGAGCCTCCTGATCGATTCTAGCCTTAGGATTATCCTTTGACTTCCCCTCTATGCCGAACAATGTACCAAAAATGGCCTCGGCGATATTCTTTTCAGTGTGCATCACGTCGATGTTGTGTGGGCAAAGGATGTCTTTGAAGTAAGGCAGATCCCATAAGCATGACTTGTGAGTCCATGCGTGTTCCGTATTATACCCCTTGAAATACCCAGGATGATTTGGATCCGGCTCGAGAGCGGTTGGCCTGTCAACGCGGGTGGTGCGGAGTTTTTGACAACTCTACCTTTGATGAAATTCTTCTTGTCTTTTCTGAACTTATGGTGAGGATCCAGGAACTGTCTATGCATGTCGAAGCAAGAATACTTGCGACCCGCCTGCAGCCAACGGAACTGAAGAGCTGCCTTGCATGTGGGGCACGGGAACCTTCCATGCACACACCAGCCAACGAATAGGGCATACGTCGGCAACTCATGCGTCGAGTACATGTACCACACATGCATTTTGAAGGTTTTTTTGGTAGCGGCGTCGTATGTCTTGATCCCATTATCCCAAGCTTGTTGCAATTCATCCTTAAGCGGCTGCATCTACACATTCATATTCTTCCCTGGATAGTTGGGCCCTGGAATTATCAACGTCAGGAAAATGTTCTTTCTTTTCACAATCTCTCCGGGTGGTAGATTGAGTGGAATGACAAATACAGGACAACAACTGTATTGGGTTGCCGTCATACCAAACACATTGAACCCATCCGTGCTGATGGCGACTCGAGGATGCCTTGGATCTGCCGCTTTATCGTTATGTAATGCATCGAAGTGCTTCCACGCAAAAGCGTCTGAAGTGTGTACCAACATCTGATTCCCATCTGCATCTAGTTCGGTTCTTTTGCCCAATTTGTGCCATGTCATCTGTCTGGCCGTCTCTTCGACCATGAAAAGACGTTGAAGTCTTGGTACGATTGGCATATAGCGAAGAACGTTAACAGGAATTTTTGTCTACATCTTCTCACCCATACCGTTGTCTACGACAACATACCTGGAAGACTTGCAAATGGGACAATAGTTCAAGTCTGCATACTCAAGCCTAAATAAGGCACATCCACTCTCACAGGCATCTATCTTCTCATTGGGCATCTTAAGTACACGGAGGATTTTGTCCGACTGGTGCAGGTTTGCAGGCAGTACATGGCCTTTGGGTAGAAAGCGTCCAAATATTGTCATCAGCGCGTCGTAGCATTCTCTGCCCAGGTTGAATTGAGCCTTCAGAGCCATTACTTGCGCGATGGCATCCAGCTGACAGAGCTCAGTGTGCTCGTGGAGAGGACGTTTTGAAGACTCCAACATTTCATAGAATGCCTTTGCAGATTCCTCCATCTCATCGTCCGAATCCCGAGCATCATCAAAGTCTTGCACCATGTCTTCGATCCCGGTACCATGCTCATCGGTGCAACGACGAACCACCTCAGCTCTGGCACGTTGGGCAGACTCACCATGAAAAGTCCACACCGTATAATTAGGCCTAAAACTCCACTTCTGCAGGTGTTTAACCATTTCACCCTCTGTCTGCCTTTTAAAGTTGTCGCACCGAGAACAGGGACACCATATTTTTTCCTGGCCATTTGCAAATGCGGCTCTCACAAACCCCTTGGTATTTGTTAACCATTCTTTGGTCATGTCTTTCTGACTGGTGTGACCGGTGTACATCCACGCACGATCAGTCATCTTGCCTAGCTACTGGACACACAAGAAATATATCTAAATTCAGCATATATATTCATCAGTTAATCAAGTTTGTCAGTTTTATTACGTCCATGCAACCTACACGCTAATAGGTAAAGATAGGTCCTAATCCCACCCCAGTATGTGTAGATTGGGTTCGTTTTCCCATGCTCTTCTCCAGATCCGACGCAGAATTTCGGCAGCACCTCTCCGCTGTTCTCGTGATACACATCTCGGCAATAAGCAGAGAGGATGTGTACCCGGAGAACAACAGGGAGGCACTGACGAAATTCCGCATCGGATCCGGAGCAGAGCATATGGGAAAATGAACCCAATCTACACATACTCGGGCTGTCCATGGATAACGTTGGACAATTCGAAAGGATGGCGGTTATAAATATGCAAAGATGTGCATATTTATAGATGCCGCCCTTTCGAACGGGAGACGCATACTGGTCACGCATACTGATGATTGAAGACACCTATAGCTAGCAAGTTTCATCGGCACGAAGACCGGAACAGAGCAAATTAAGGGGGGGAGGAGATGTCATTTGTGCTCACCCATGAACGAGGGGAGCTCGTCAAACGCACGGGGAGATCGTCCTAGAGCAGACCCTCACAGCGACGAAACAAACTGCACGTTGAAATCCACCCGATCAACACAAATATTATGTTTTTCATAACAAAATCGGAAAATATATGACCTAACTCATAATTTACAAAACTAAGACCCCGTCGGCCTCTGGAAGGCCGGAGGGGCGTCGCCGGGGGTGTCATGCCGGGGGTGTCGTGCAGGGGGCTCAACGGAGGGGCGTCGCCGGGGTGTCGTGATGGGGTGTCGTGTCGGGGTGTCGGGCCGTGGTGTCGGGGTGTCGTGTCGGACCGTCGTGTCGGGGTGTCGTGTTGGGGTGTCGGGGTGACGTGTCGGGATGTTGCCGGGGGTGTCATGCTGGGGTGTCGTGTCGGGCCGTCATGCCGGGGTGTCGTGTCGGGCCGTCGTGTCGGGGTGTCGTGTCGGGGTGTCGGGGTGACGTGTCGGGACGTCGCCGGGGGTGTCATGCCGGGGTGTCGTGCCGGGGGTGTCATGCAGGGGACTCACCGGAGGGGCGTCGTCGGGGTGTCGTGTTGGGGTGTCGGGCCGGGGTGTCGGGGTGTCGTGCCGGGGTGTCGGGGCGTCGTGTCGGGGTGTCGTGTCGGGGTGTCGGGATGTCGTGTCGGGGTGTCGTTTTGTTCTTCTACTTCTTCTTCCTCTTCTTCTTTTTTTCCTCTTCTTCCTTTTCTTCTTCTTCCTTTTTCTTCCTTTTCTTCTTCTACTACTTCTTCTTCTTTTTTGTTCTCTTCTTCTTCTTCTTCTTCTCCTCCTCCTCCTCCTCCTCCTCCTCTTCTTCTTCTTCTTCCTCTTCTTCCTCTTCTTCCTTTTTTCCTTTATCCTCTTCTTTTCTACGTATTCTTCTTTTATTCTTTTTCCCACTTACCTAATTAACCTAAACTAACAGTAACCTAATTAACATTCTAACCTAATTAACACTATCAGTAACCTAAACTAATTAACAGATGCAATGAAATGAATAAAAGAAGAAGAAGATGAACTCACAGGAGGAGGGCCGGCGTGGGGAAGAGGCCGCGGTGGTGGAGCCTGGCCGCGGGGGGGGGGGGGGTGCTCGCCGTTGTGGGCTAGCCGCTGGGAGGGGGCACGGTGGTGGCGGAGGGCCACGGGGTGGTGGAGGAGGGCCGCGGTGGTGGGGGCTCGCCGCGGTGGTGGAGGCTCGCCGCGCTGGTGGTGGAGGGCCGTGGGGAGGGGGGCTCGCCGCGGTGGTGGAGGAGGGCCGCAGTGGTGGAGGAGGGCCGCGGGGAGGGGGCGATGGTGGAGGAGGGCTGCGGGGAGGGAGGCCTCGCCGTGGGGAGGGCTGGCTCCGGTGCCGCCACGGTGGTTTGCGGCGAGAGAGAGTGAGAGATGGGGAGGAAGGGGAGAGAGAGAGTGAGGGATGGGGAGAAGGGGATAGAGAGGGGTGGGGTGGCGGCCGGGGCAGGCCGTTAGCCGTTAGGTCGCCATCCTCTTTGCCGTCTGGAAGCGGACGGCAAAGAGGCGGAAGGCTGACAGCAAAGAGCCATGGACGGCATACACGCCATCCAGTTGACCCGCGGTCCAGTGGGGCACCCTCGTGCTCTTTGTCGTCTGCTTTTGGGAGCTTTGCCGTCGGCCAGCCGACGGACAAGTATGCACTGATGGCAAAAAGTTCCTTTGCCATTAGCTCATACTTTGCTGTCCGTTTTCTGTAGGCTGACGGCAAAGACTATCTTTGCCATCAGCCAGCAGACGGCAAAGATGCAGCAGCAGACGGCAAATCGCTAGCCGTCCAGCGATCCAATCACGATCCGTCCCGATCTAGCGCCGAACGGACGGCACCTCCGCGTTCAGCACACGTACAGCTCGATGACGATCTACGCCTTCTTGATCTAGCAAGAGGGAGCAGAGAGGTAGATGAATTCTCTGGTAGCGCGACGGCGCGGCGACATTGGTAGTGGAACTATTCCGGCAGGGCTTCGCCTAAGCACTGCCGAAAACTAGGGGAGATGATCTAGTGGGGAGAGAGGGCGGCATCGTGGCTTAGGGTTGGGTCCGGCTGTCCTCTCTCCCCTCCAATATATATAGGAGGGATGGGAGGGGCTGGCGCCCCTAGGGTTTCCCCTAGGAGTCGGCTGAACAGGAGGTGGAGCAGTCCACCTCCAATCCTACTCCAAGTAGGATTCCAATCCTACTTGGATTTCCTTCCCCCACTTGGGGTTTTTCCTTTTCCACACCCCAGCCGCATGGGCCCTTTGGGGCTGATTTTCCTAGCCCACTAAGGGCTGGTGCGTCATCTCTAAGGACGATGTGGCCTCCCGGCATGGGTGGCCCCTACCAATGGTCCCCCGGAACCCTCCCGGCACCCCCGGTACACTACCGGAAGTATCCGAAACTTTTCCGGCTACCAAAACGGGACTTCCTATATATCAATCTTTACCTCCGGACCATTCCGGAGCTCCTCGTGACGTCCGGGATCTCATCCGGGACTCCGAACAACCTTCGGTCACCACCGTTCATAACTCAATACTACTGAAACGTCACCGAACGTTAAGTGTGCAGACCCTGCGGGTTCGAGAACTATGTAGACATGACCGAGACACCTCTACGGTCAATAACCAATAGCGGGACTGGATGCCCATATTGGTTCCTACATATTCTACGAAGATATTTATCTGTTTGATCCTCTATGTCAAGGATTCAGTCAATCCCGTATGTTGTTCCCTTTGTTCTTCGGTATGTTACTTGCCCGAGATTCGATCGTCGGTATCTCTATACCTAGTTCAATGTCGTTACCGGCAAGTCTCTTTACTCGTTCCGTAATACAAGATCCCGTGGCTAATTCTTTAGTCACTTTGCTTGCAAGGCTTTTGTGATGTTGTATTACCGAGTGGGCCCTGAGATACCTCTCCGTCACACGTAGTAACAAATCCCAGTCTTGATCCATGCCAGCTCAACAGACACGTTCGGAGATACCTGTAGAGCATCTTTATAGTCACCCAGTTACGTTGCGGCATTTGATACACACAAGGCATTCCTCTGGTGTCAGTGAGCTACATTATATCATGGTTATAGGAATAGATACTTGACATGCAGAAAACTATAGCAACAAACTAACACGATCATATGCTACGTTCATAGTTAGGGTCTTGTCCATCACATCATTCTCCTAATGATGTGATCCCGTTATCAAATGACATCTCATGTCTATGGCTAGGAAACCTTGACCATCTTTGATCAACGAGCTAGTCTACTAGAGGCATACTAGGGACACAGTGTTGTCTATGTATCCACACATGCAATTGAGTTTGCAATCAATACAATTATAGCATGGATAATAAACGATTATCATGAACAAGGAAATATAATAATAACCATGTTATTATTGCCTCTAGGGCATATTTCCAACACAGACGCCTAACTGTCTGGAAGATCACAGTCTTCAAGTGTAATAAGTCATCAGTTCTCTCGGAACAGAATGACTTCGATGATGCTCAAACACTCTAGCTCTAGGTGTTTAGGTGTATCCTCGCAGGATGTGTCCCTCTCAATGTCTTCGAGGTGGGTTGCTCCAAAACGACAACAGCCGTATCTCTCTCTGAGCAGCCACCTTCTTATGGTGGAGGGGGTGGGCTATTTATAGCCAGCGGTCAACCCGACCTGATATGACCCTGGGTCAATGGCCAACCGACACGTGTCACAACGGTCGGATTTCAAACACACGCGTCAGCTTTACTTGGTCTACAAGTAAAGCTGACTCAACCAACTCTGGAAGAGATTTCCTCTCATTGTCTTCACTCGAAGACATAGGTATGGGTTGAGCATCACGTCAGCATCTGACTTCGATCACATCGACCCCACTTAACAGTACGGTGGTTCCTATGACTCGGGAAAGAAGAAACAAAACTACCAAAAGACTTCGTCTTCACGTTTCATTGTCTTCGGACGAATGTCTTCGTTCGTCACCAATGGCTTCAGCCGTCATCAATGTCTTCGGACATTTTTGGGGGTCATCTTTGACGGCTAAACCAAAACTCCAGGGACTTCTCTCTGTGTTAACCTGTGAACTCTCACAAACACATTAGTCCCTCAACCACGTTTGTCTTCAATACTCCAAAACCAAACAAGGGTGGCACTAGATGCACTTACAATCTCCCCCTTTTTGGTGATTGATGACAAACTGGTTGAAGTTTTCAACGGGGATAAAAAATATGTGAAGATAAGGTTTTGAAGATTTTGATTACAAGATATAGAGAGCTCCCCCTAAAGATGTGCATATGAAAATTTTGCTTTGAATGCAAGTGCACATGGCAGGTTGTAGTTTGTGGAGATCTCCCCCTATACCTTGTAATCCAATCACTATGCTTTAACAGATATGTCGAAGATAATGAAATGCATAATGAAAAATGGGCGCCTCCAGAATGACTTCGAGCGCATAAAATAACTTGAAGAAGCGCCAAAGATTATGGTAAACATAAAGTGCAGACGTCCATCAGGACTTATGTTTTACAACCCAAAACAGCAAATGTTCAGAAACGAGAGTTGTAAACTTAGCAAAAATAACACCCAGCCCTTATTAGTAGACCCGCTTGAAGACTATCATCCAATGCTTCTCCCCCTTTGTCATCGAATGACCAAAAAGGGACGAAGACATGGAAGAACTACACGTTCCCAGCAGGTGATGATGAAGAGGGTGCATCAGGGTCTTGGGGAGCTGGTGCAGTGGAGCTTGGTGTAGTGTTGCGACGCCGAGTTGATGGAGGCATAGAGCTGTCATCATCAGCTGATATCCCTTGATCTGCTCGGCAGAGAGTCTGTGCACATTTTGCTTGAATAGCTCTTTTTCATGACTGATCTTGGCCTTCATTTGCTTGGCCTTCTGAGCCACAGTCAGTTCCTCGTTCACAAGTCCTTGGAACGTAGCGCTCAGGCCAATTGGGAGCTGAAGTGCATCAATGCTGAGGGAGGGATCGGCGAACCATTCATCAATGAAGTGTTCAAAGATGACAGGATCAAACAGAGGTAAGTCTTCAAGCCTTTTGGCTTCCTCTTCTTTCTGCTGGATGAGCCTAGCTAAGGCTTCATCGTCGAACTCATCGTCAGACAGTTCAATCATATTTGATGCGTCCGTTAGTGACAGAGTAGGCTTCGGACCTCTGGAGGCAACAACTTTCCTTTTCATACGCCTATGAAGGTGATCTTCTTCCTCAGGCTCTTCTGGATTATCAGAGGGAGAGCGCGAAGCCTGAGGTGAGGGGACAGATGGCTTGGGAGGCTTTGATGTTGGGGAACGTTGCATGGGAAACAAAATTTTTCCTACGCACACGCAAGATCTATCCATGGTGATGAGCATCTACGAGAGGGAGAGTGGATCTACATACCCTTGTAGATCGCTAAGCGGGAAGCGTTAAGAAACGCAGTTGATGTAGTTGAATGTCTTCGCGATCCAAATAGCCAAGCGTCCCGCGATCCAATCACGATCCGTCCCGATCTAGCGTCGAATGGACGGCACCTCCGCGTTCAGCACACGTACAGCTCGATGACGATCTCCGCCTTCTTGATCCAGCAAGAGGGAGCGGAGAGGTAGATGAGTACTCCGGTAGCGCGACGGCGCGGCGGTGGTGGTGGTGGAACTATTCTAGCAAGGCTTTGCCTAAGCACTATTGAAAAACTAGAGGAACTAATCTATCGGGAGAGAGGGCTGCACCGTGGACTTTTAGAGTTAAAGTGCTTTGGCCCTCTCTCCCTCTACTATATATAGGAGAGAGGGGAGGGGTCGGCCGGCCTAGGGCTCCTCCTAGGAGTCGGCCGCAAGGAGGAGGAGGTGGAGGAGTCCACCTCCAATCCTACTCCTAGTAGGATTCCTTCCCTTCCCACACTTGGACTTTCCTTTCCCACAAATCCAGCCGCATAGGCCCACTTGGGCTTGCCGCCCAGCCCACCAGGGGCTGGTGCGACACCCTAAGGCCTGTGACCCTCTTGGGGTGTGGTGTGTCCACTTGGTGGACCCATGGAACCCATTCGTCACTCTCGGTACACTGCCGGAAATGCCCGAAAACTTTCCGGAGCTCAAACACCACTTTCCTATATATCAATATTTACCTCCGGACCATTCCGGAGCTCCTCGTGGTGTGCAGGATCTCATCTGGGACTCCGAACAACCTTCAGTCACCACCATACTTAACTCAAGTATACCAAAACGTCACCGAACCTTAAGTGTGCAGACCCTGCGGGTTCGAGAACTATGTAGACATGACCGAGACACCTCTACGGTCCATAACCAATAGCGGGACCTGGATGCCCATATTGGTTCCTACATATTTACAAAGATTTTTATCGGTTGAACCTCTATGTCAAGGATTTAGTTAATCCCGTATGATGTTCCCTTTGTTCTTCGGTATGTTACTTGCTCGAGATTCGATCGTCGGTATCTCTATACCTAGTTCAATCTCGTTACCGGCAAGTCTCTTTACTCGTTCCATAATACAAGATCCTATGGCTAACACTTTAGTCACATTGCTTGCAAGGCTTATTGTGATGTTGTATTACCGAGTGGGCCCCGAGATACCTCTCCGTCACACGGAGTAACAAATCCCAGTCTTGATCCATGCCAGCTCAACAGACACCGTCGGAGATACCTGTAGAGCATCTTTATAGTCACCCAGTTACGTTGTGACGTTTGATACACACAAGGTATTCCTCCGGTGTTAGTGAGTTACATGATCTCATGATCATAGGAACAGATACTTGACATGCAGAAAACAATAGCAATAAACTGACACGATCATATGCTACGTTCATAGTTTGGGTCTTGTCCATCACATCATTCTCCTAACGATGTGATCCCGTTATCAAATAACATCTCATGTCCATGGCTAGGAAACCTTGACCATCTTTGATCAACGAGCTAGTCTACTAGAGACGTACTAGGGACACAATGTTGTCTATATATCCACACATGTATTAATATTTCCAATCAATACAATTATAGCATGGACAATAAACGATTATCATGAACAAGGAAATATAATAATAACTACTTTTATTATTGCCTCTAGGGCATATTTCCAACAGTCTCCCATTTGCACTAGAGTCAATAATCTAGCTCACATGACTATGTGATTTACATTGTAATGAATCTAACACCCATACAGTTCTGGTGTTGATCATGTTTAGCCCTTGGAAGAGGTTTAGTCATCGGATCTGCGACATTCAGATCCGTGTGTACTTTGCAAATATTTATGTCGTCCTCCTTGATGTAATCGCGGATGGAATTGAAACGTCGCTTTATGTGTCTAGTCCTCTTGTGAAACCTTGGTTCCTTGGCTAGAGCAATGGCACCAGTGTTGTCACAGAACAGAGTCATTGGGTTCAGTGCACTAGGCACTACTCCAAAATCTGTCATGAGCTCCTTCATCCAGACACCTTCCTTCGCCGCCTCCGAGGCAGCGATGTACTCCGCTTCGCATGTAGAATCAGCTACCACGCTTTGCTTGGAACTGCACCAGCTTACCGCACCCCCATTGAGAATAAATACGTATCCGGTTTGAGACTTAGAGTCATCCGGATCAGTGTCAAAGCTTGCATCGACGTAACCCTTTACGACGAGTTCTTGATCACCTCCATAAACGAGAAACATGTCCTTAGTCCTTTTCAGGTACTTCAGGATATTCTTGACCGCCGTCCAGTGTTCCATTCCTGGATCACTTTGAAACCTTCCGGCCATACTTATGGCAAGGCTGACATCGGGTCTTGTGCACAACATTGCATACATGATAGAGCCTATGGCTAAAGCATAGGGGACGACACTCATCTTTTCTCTATCTTCTGCAGTCACTGGGCATTGAGTCTTACTCAACTTCACACCTTGCAACACAGGCAAGAACCCCTTCTTGGACTGATCCATTTTGAACTTCTTCAAAACTTTTGTCAAGGTATGTGCTCTGTGAAAGTCCTATTAAGCGTCTCAATCTATCTCTATAGATCTTGATGCCTAATATGAAAGCAGCTTCTCCTAGGTCCTTCATTGAAAAACTCTTGTTCAAATATTCCTTCACGCTTTCCAACATTTCTATATTGTTTCCAATCGGCAATATGTCATCCACATATAATATTAGAAACACTATAGAGGTCCCACTCACTTTCTTGTAAATACAAGCTTCTCCGTAAACTTGTATAAACCCGAACGCTTTGATCACCTCATCAAAGCGAAGATTCCAACTCTGAGATGCTTGCACCAGTCCATAAATGGATTGCTGGAGTTTGCAAACTTTGTCAGCATTCTCTGGATCGACAAAACCTTCTGGTTGCATCATATACAACTCTTCCTTAAGGAAACCGTTAAGGAACGCTGTTTTGACATGCATCTGCCAAATTTCATAATCGAAAAAGGCAGCTATTGCTAACATGATTTTGACGGACTTAAGCATCGCTACGGGTGAGAAGGTCTCATCTTAGTCAACTCCTTGAACTTGTGAAAAACCCTTTGCCACAAGTCGAGCTTTATAGACGGTGACATTACCGTCCACGTCCGTCTTCCTCTTAAAGATCCATTTGTTCTGAATGGCCTTACGCCCTTCAGGTAATACTTCCAAAGCCCATACTTTGTTTTCATACATGGATCCCATCTCGGATTTCATGGCCTCTAACCATTTCTCGGAATTTGGGCCCATCATCGCTTCTCCACAGCTCGTAGGTTCATCGTTGTCCAACAACATGATCTCTAAGACAGGGTTGCAGTACCACTCTGGAGCAGTACGTGTCCTTGTCGACCTACGAGGTTCGATATCAACTTGAGCCGAAGCTTCAGGATCATCATCATTAACTTCTTCTTCAAATGATGTAGGATCTACAGAAACATCTTTCTGCACTGCGCTACTCTGAGGTTGAAGTAAAGGTTCAACAACCTCATGAAGTTCTATCTTCCTCCCACTCAATTCTTTCGAGAGAAACTCTTTCTCAAGAAATGTTTCGTTTTTAGTGACAAACACTTTGCCTTCGGATCTGAGATAGAAGGTATACCCAACTGTCTCTTTTGGGTATCCTATGAAGACGCATTTCTCCGCTTTGGGTTCCAGCTTTTCAAGCTGATGCTTTTTGACATAAGCATCACATCCCCAAACTTTAAGAAACGACAACTTTGGTTTCTTGCCAAACCACAGTTCATATGGCGTCGTCTCAACGGATTTCGATGGTGCCCTATTTAAAGTGAATGCAGCTGTCTCTAATGCATAACCACAAAACGATAGTGGCAAATCGGCAAGAGACATCATAGATCGCACCATATCCAATAAGGTTCGATTACGACATTCAGACACACCATTACACTGTGGTGTTCCAGGCGGTGTCAATTGTGAAACAATTCCACACTGTCTTAAGTGACTGCCAAACTCAAAATTCATATACTCTCCTCCTCGATCAGATCGTACGAATTTAATCTTTTTTTTACGATGATTCTCAACTTCACTCTGAAATTGCTTGAACTTTTCAAATGTTTCAGACTTGTGTTTCATTAAGTAAATATACCCATATCTACTTAAGTCATCAGTGAAGGTGAGAAAGTAACGATAACCACCATGTGCCTCAATGCTCATCGGACCGCACACATTAGTATGTATGATTTCCAACAAGTCACATGCCCGTTCCATTGTTCCAGAGAACGGGGTCTTAGTCATCTTGCCCAAGAGGCATGGTTCACATGTGTCAAGTGATTCAAAATCAAGTGACTCCAAAAGTTCATCAGCATGGAGCTTCTTCATGCGTTTTACACCAATATGACCTAAACGGCAGTGCCACAAGAAAGTGGTATTATCATTATCAATTCTACATCTTTTGGCATCAATGTTATGAACATGTGTATCATCACTATCGAGATTCAACAAGAATAAACCCCTCACATTGGGTGCATGACCATAAAAGATATTACTCATGTAAATAGAACAACCATTATTCTCTGATTTAAATGAGTAACCGTCTCGCAATAAACAAGATTCAGATATAATGTTCATGCTTAACGCAGGCACTAAATAACAATTATTCAGGTTCATCACTAATCCCGATGGTAATCGAAGAGCGAGCGTGCCGACGGCGATCACATCAACCTTGGAACCATTTCCCATGCGCGTCGTCACTTCGTCCTTTGCCAGCCTCCGTCTATTCCGCAGTTCCTATTTTGAGTTGGAAATGTGAGCAACCGCACCGGTATCAAATTCCCAGGCACTACAATGAGAGTTGGTAAGGTACACATCAATAACATGTATATCATATATACCTTGTTTGTTGTTGGCCGCCTTCTTGTCAGCCAAATACTTGGGGCAGTTCCGCTTCCAGTGACCAGTTCTGTTGCAATGAAAGCACTCAGTTTCTGGCTTGGGTCTAGCCTTGGGTTTCTTCACGGGAGGGGCAACTGCTTTGCCACTCTTCTTGGAGTTACCCTTCTTACCCTTGCCATTCTTCTTAAAACTAGTGGTTTTATTAACCATCAACACTTGATGCTCCTTCTGAATCTCTGAATCAGCGACTTTCAACATCGCAAACAGCTCGGCGACTGACTTGTTCATCCCATGCATGTTATAGTTCAACACGAAGCTCTGGTAGCTAGGTGGCAATGATTGAAGAACTCTGTCAGTGATCGCCTCTGCTAGAAGGGGCATTCCTAATTCAGCTAGACGTGTGGAATACCCAGACATTTTGAGTATGTGTTCACCGACAAACCCGTTCTCCTCCATCTTGCAGGCATAGAACTTATCGGAGGTCTCATACCTCTCGATCCGGGCATTCTTCTAAAAGATAAACTTCAACTCCAGGAACATATCATATGCTCCATGACGTTCAAAATGTCTTTGAAATCCCGGTTCTAAGCCATACAACATTGCACATTGAACCATTGAGTAATCATCAGAACGAGCCTGCCAGGCGTTCACAACGCCTGGAGACTCAACTGGAGCGGGTGCATCACCAAGCGATGCATTAAGGACATAACCCTTTTGGGAAGCCGTAAGGATAATCCTTAGATTACGGGCCCAGTCCACAAAGTTACTTCCATCATCTTTCAACTTAGCTTTCTCTAGGAACGCATTAAAATTCAGGGGTGCTACTGCGCGAGCCATGATCTACGACATAAATTTTTGCAAAGACAACTTAGACTATTGTTCAAGATAATGAGTTTAGTTAATCATATTACTAAAAAAACTCCCACTCAAATTGACATCCCTCTGGTCATTCGAGTGTCACATGATCCAAATTCACCAACTCAAGTCCGATCATCACGTGAGTTGAGATGGTTTCAATGGTGAACATCTTCATGTTGATCATATCTACTATATGACTCATGTTCGACCTTTCGGTCTCTTGTGTTCCGAGGCCATGTCTGTACATGCTAGGCTCGTCAAGTTTAACCCGAGTGTTCTGCACGTGCAACACTGGCTTACACCCGTTGTATGCAAAAGTAGAGTCTATCACACCCAATCATCACGTGGTGTCTCGAAACGACGAACTTTCACAACGGTGCACACTCGGGGAGAACACAATTTTATCTTGAAATTTAAGTGAGGGATCACCTTATAATGATACCGTCGTCCTAAGCAAAATAAGATGCATAAAAGGATTAACATCACATGCAAATCATAAGTGACATGATATGGCCATGAACTTGTGCTTTTGATCTCCATCTCCAAAGCACCAACATGATCTCCATCATTACCGGCATGACACCATGATCTCCATCATCTTGATCTCCATCAATGTGTCGCCATGAGGTTGTCGCGCCAACTGTTGCTTCTACGACTATTGCTAAATCATAGCGATAAAGTAAAGCAAAACGGCAAAAATAAATTAAAGACAACCCTATGGCTCCTGCCGGTTGCCGTACTCATCGACATGCAAGTCGTGATATTCTAAACAATACATGATCATCTCATACATCACATATATCTCATCATGTAATTGGCCATATCACATCACAACATACCCTGCAAAAACAAGTTAGACTCTTCTAATTGTTGTTGCATGTTTTACGTGGCTGCTATAGGTATCTAGCAAGAACAATTCTTACCTACGCAAAAACCACAACGGTGATACACAAATTGCTATTCAACCTTCTCAAGGACTGCCGTTGTCGAATCCGATCCAACTAAAGTGGGAGAAACAGACACCCGTCAGCCATCTTTATGCAACGAAGTTACATGTCAGTTGATGGAACCGGTCTCTAGTAAGCGTACGAGTAATGTTGGTCCGGGCCGCTTCATCCCACAATACCGCCGAATCAAGAAAAGACCAAGGGAGGAAGTAATCTGAATATCAACGCCCACAAACTCCTTTGTGTTCTACTCGTGAACTCATCTACACATAGACCTAGCTCTGATACCACTGTTGGGGAACGTTGCATGGGAAACAAAAAATTTCCTATGCACACGCAAGATCTATCCATGGTGATGAGCATCTACGAGAGGGAGAGTGGATCTACATACCCTTGTAGATCGCTAAGCGGGAAGCGTTAAGAAACGCGGTTGATGTAGTCGAACGTCTTCGCGATACAAATCGCCGAGCGTCCCGCGATCCAATCACGATCCGTCCCGATCTAGCACCGAATGGACGACACCTCCGCATTCAGCACACGTACAGCTCGATGACGATCTCCGCCTTCTTGATCCAGCAAGAGGGATCAGAGAAGTAGATGAGTTCTCCGGCAGCGCGACGGCGCGGCGGCGGTGGTGGTGGAACTATTCCAGCAGGGCTTCGCCTAAGCACTGCTGAAAAACTAGAGTTACTAATCTATCGGGAGAGAGGGCTGCACCATGCCCTTTGTGGGTTAAAGTGCTTTGGCCCTCTCCCCCTCTAGTATATATAGGAGGGAGGGTAGTGGTCGGCCGGCCTAGGGCTCCTCCTAGGAGTCGGCCGCAAGGAGGAGGAGGTGGAGGAGTCCACCTCCAATCCTACTCCTAGTAGGATTCCTTCCCTTCCCCCACTTGGACTTTCCTTTCCCACAATTCCAGCCGCATAGGCCCAATTGGGCTGGCTGCCCAGCCCACCAGGGGCTGGTGCACCACCCTAAGGCCCATGTGGCCCTCTTGGGGTGTGGTGGGTTGCTATTTCTTGAGCTTGCGTTGGTTTTCCCTTGAAGAGGAAAGGGTGATGCAGCAAAGTAGATAAGTATTTCCCTCAGTTGTTGAGAACCAAGGTATCAATCCAGTAGGAGATACAAGCAAGTCCCCAATCTTCGCACCTACACAAACAATCAAACTCTTGCACCCAACGCTATAAAGGGTTGTCAATCCCTTCACGGTTATTTGCAAGGATAAGATCTGATAGAGATAGATATAAAAGATTGCTAAAACAAAAAGTAAAACTAAAGTAAAAAGATTGCAGCAAAGTATTTTTGGTATTTTTAGTTTATAGATCTGAAAATATAATATGGAAAACAGACCCGGGGGCCATAGGTTTCACTAGAGGCTTCTCTCATGAAGGAAAATAATACGGTGGGTGAACAAATTACTGTCGAGCAATTGATAGAAAAGCGAATGATTATGAAGATATCCAAGGCAATGATTATGCATATAGGCATCACGTCCGTGTCAAGTAGACCGAAACGATTCTGCATCTACTACTATTACTCCACACATCGACCGACTCCTGCCTGCATCTAGAGTATTAAGTTCATGAAGAACAGAGTAACGCATTAGGTAAGATGACATGATGTAGAGGGATAAACTCAAGCAATATGATGAAAACCCCATCTTTTTATCATTGATGGCAACAATACAAATACGTGCCTCGCTACCCCTACTTTGTCACTGGGTGAGGACACCGCAAGATTGAACCCAAAACTAAGCACTTCTCCCATTGCAAGAATTACCAATCTAGTTGGCCAAACCAAACCAATAATTCGAAGAGACTTGCAAAGATATGATATCATGCATATAAGAATTCAAAGAAGATTCAAATAATATTCATAGATAATCTGAACATAAACCCACAATTCATCGGATCTCGACAAACACACCGCAAAAGAGTATTACATCGGATAGATCTCCATGAAGATCATGAAGAACATGGTATTGAAGAAAAAAGAGAGAGAAGAAGCCATCTAGCTACTAGCTATGGACCCCAAGGTCTGTGGTGAACTACTCACGCATCATCGGAGGGGCAATGGAGTTGATGTAGATGCCCTCCGTGATCGAATCCCCCTCTGGCAGATTACCAAAAAAGGCTCCAAGATGGGATCTCACGGGAACAGAGGCTTCCGGCAGCGGAAAAGTATTTTTGTGGCTCTTTTTGGTATTGGGGGAATATTTGGAAATTTATAGGCCGAAGAATAGGGTTAGGAGGCCTGCTGGGGGCCACAAGCCAGGGGGCGCCCCCATAGGGTGCGCCTTGGTGGCTTGTCGCCTCCCGGCAGGCCTCCTGCCTTCATCTCCAAGTCTGGTAGGTTTCTTCTGGTCCAAGAAAAATCATCGCGAAGATTTTATTCCGTTTGGACTCCGTTTAATATTCCTTATCTACAATACTCAAAAACAAGGAAAAAACAGCAACTGGCACTAGGCTCTAGATTAATAGGTTAGTCCCAAAGATAATATAAAATAGCATATTAATGCATATAAAACATCCAAAACAGATAATATAATAGCATGGAACAATCAAAAATTATAGATACGTTGGAGACGTATCAAGCATCCCCAAGCTTAATTCCTGCTCGTCCTTGAGTAGGTAAATGATAAAAACGGAATTTTTGATGTGGAATGCTACCTAACATATTTATCCATGTAATATTCTCTATTGTGGCCTGAATATTCAGATCCGTAAGATTCAAAACAAAAGTTTAATATTGACATAAAAACAGTAATACTTCAAGCATACTAACTAGGCAATCGTGTCCTTCCAAAATAACATGGCCTCAGAAAGCTATCCCTACAAAATCATATGGTCTGGCTATGCTCCATCTTCCCCACACAAAGTATTTAAATCATGCACAACCCCGATGACAAGTCAAGCAATTGTTTCACACTTTTTATGTTCTCAAACCTTTTCAACTCTTACGCAATACATGAACGTGAGCCCTGGATATAGCACTATAGGTGGAATAGAATATGGTGGAGGTTGTGAGGAAAAAGGAGAAGATAGTCTCACATCAACTAGGCGTATCAACGGGCTATGGAGATGCCCATCAATAGATATCAATGTGAGTGAGTAGGGATTGCCATGCAACGGATGCACTAGAGCTATAAGTGTATGAAAGCTCAAAAAGAAACTAAGTGGTCGTGCATAATGATGAAAAATTCCACTAGTTATATGAAAGTGACAAAATAGGAGACTCTCTATCATGAAGATCATGGTGCTACTTTGAAGCACAAGTGTGGAAAAAGATAGTAGTATTGTCCCTTCTCTCTTTCTCTCATTTTTTTAGTGGGCATCTTTGGCCTTTTTTTTATTTGGGCTTCATTGGCCTCTTTTATTATTTATAAAGTCCGGAGACTCATCCCAACTTGTGAGGGAATCAGAGCTTCCATCATCCTTTTCTCTCACGGGACAATGCTCTAATAATGAAGATCATCACACTTTTATTTACTTACAACTCGATACCTAAAACAAAATATGACTCTATATGAATGCTTTCGGTGTGCAATGATCTAGCATAGCAAATGACATCAAAAAACGGACAAGCCATGAAAACATCATGCTAGCTGTCTTACGATCATGCAAAGCAATACGAAAATTATGGTGCGTGTCATAATAAACGGAACGGTGGAAGTTGCATTGCAATATATCTCGGAATGGCTATGGAAATGCCATAATAGGTAGGTATGGTGGCTGTTTCGAGGAAGGTATATGGTGGATGTTTTGAGGTAGGTGGGTTTAATGCACCGGCGAAAGTTGCGCGGTACTAGAAAGGCTAGCAAAGGTGGAAGGGTGAGAGTGCGTATAATCCTTGGACTCAACATTAGTCATAAAAAACTCACATACTTATTGCAAAAGTCTATTAGTTATCGAAACAAAGTATTAGACGCATGCTCCTAGGGGAGAGGTTGGTAGGAGTTAACCATCGCGCGCTCCCGACCCTCACACAAAGGATGACAATCATTAAACAAATCATGCTCCGACTTCGTTACATAACGGTTCACCATATGTGCATGCTACGGGAATCACAAACTTTAACACAAGTATTTCTACCAATCCACAATTACTTACTAGCATGACTCTAATATCACCATCTTTATATCTCAAAACCATATGCAAGGAATCAAACTTCTCATAGTATTCAATGCACTTTATATGAAAGTTTTTATTATATCCCTCTTGGATGCCCATTATATTAGGACTAAATTCATAACCTAAACCAATTACCATGCTATTTAAAGACTCTCAAAATAATATAAGTGAGGTATGAGAGTTCAATTATTTCTATAAAATAAAACACCACCGTGCTCTAAAAAGATATAAGTGAAGCACTAGAGCAACATTGCCTAGCTCAAAAGATATAAGTAAAGCATATAGAGTATTCTAATAAATTCACGATTAACGCATGTCTCTCTCAAAAAGATGTGTACAGCAAGGATGATTGTGGCAAACTAAAAAGCAAAGATTCAAATCATAGAAGACGCTCCAAGCAAAACACATATCATGTGGTGAATAAAAATATAGCCTCAAGTAAATTTACCAATGGATTGAAGACGAAAGAGGGGATGCCTTCTGGGGCATCCCCAAGCTTAGGCTCTTTGGTATCCTTGAATATGACTTGGGGTGCCTTGGGCATCCCCAAGCTTAGGCTCTTGCCACTCCTTATTCCATAGTCCATCATATCTTTACCCAAAACTTGAAAACTTCACAACACAAAACTCAACAGAAAACTCGTGAGATCCGTTAGTATAAGAAAAATAAATCACCACTTTAGGTACTGTTGTGAACTCATTCTTTATTTATATTGGCGTAATATCTACTGTATTCCAACTTCTCCATGGTTCATACCCCCCGATACAACCCATAGATACATCAAAATAAGCAAACAACACAAAGAAAACAGAATCTATCTAAAACAGAACAGTCTGTAGCAATCTATAGACTTCGAATACTTCTGTAACTCCAAAAATTCTAAAAAATTAGTACAATCAGCGAAATTTGTATATAAATCGTGTGTAAAAATTTCAGACTCATTTGACTCTCTGGTGAATTTATAAAATTCCTGGACTGAGCACAAAAGTTTCTGTTTTTCAGCAGAATCAAATCACAATCACCGTAGACCATCCCAAAGGTCTTACTTGGCTCAAACACTAATTAAAACAAGAAAACACAATTACTACAGAGGTAATAATGTGTAAAGCACTCAAAAACAGAAGCAAAAACAAACAAAAACAGGAACATAAAATAAAATTGGTTTGCCTCCCAACAAGCGCTATCGTTTAACGCCCCTAGCTAGGCATAACGCAATAGATCTAGGTATTGTCATAATAGTAAAGGAGATCATCCATGCTCATCTCATACTCCCTTCTTTCAGTGGCAAGTTTCCTTTGTGGCAAACAAAAGTAATCAAAAGGGCTAAATTTAATAGGATAAGGATCCTTGAGATCAAGTGCGGGAGGGATAGGTTCCTCCTTCGGCCCCCTATAGTGTATAATCAATTCATCATTGTAAGCTTTCCTTTGGTGGAAAGTCATAAGTCTATCTCTTAATATGAACTCTAATCCATTGTTTTGTATAGCAAAATTATCATTGAGTTCAGAAATCTTATCAACCAAAACCTCGATAGGAACCCTTTTTCTCAAATTTTCATTATAAGCAACATAATCTGGAGATTGCAATCTCATTATTTCTTCTTGATTAAAAAGGATCTCCTCTATGGGGGGACATCCACCATTAATTTTATAATGAGCAAAAATTTTGCTAGCCTCTTTCATGATGAATCTAAACTCGTGGGCTAGGAATATAGTGGCGGCCTGCTTAACGGAAGCATGCTGAATATTAGAAAACTCTAGAAAAATTCTTTGTTTGCATGGATGCATATGAACAAATTGTCTCTCCAGTTCAATAATTAACAGTGTTATCGTGTCCGCAAGACTATTAGTTTTATTGAGAATAGAACCTCCTAAGGTAGGTAGCGTACCGGCACAAGTAAAGAAATCTTGAATAACACCTTTTCCAATAATATTACCGCTACCTATACGAAACCTTTTTGTATGAATGATACTAGGTTCTTCATGAGGATCGTTACTAGCAGAATCGTCAAAATTCCTGTCATGATTATTACTATTCTTTTCAATGAAAACCTCCTTAGATTCGGACATGGTGATAACGAATTAATCTAGCACACAAGCAAACAAAAAGCAAACGGAAAGACGAACGGAAGAAGGGCGAATAAAAAGGCAAATCTTTTTGGTATTTTCTGAAAATCGCTTTAGAAGTGGGGGAGAGGAAAACGAGAGGCAAATGGCAAATAATGTAAATACAAGAGATGAGTTTGTGATGGGTACTTGGTAGGCTTGATGTAGATCTCCCCGGCAACGGCGCCAGAAATCCTTCTTGCTACTTCTTGAGCTTGCGTTGGTTTTCCCTTGAAGAGGAAAGGGTGATGCAGCAAAGTAGATAAGTATTTCCCTTAGTTGTTGAGAACCAAGGTATCAATCTAGTAGGAGATACAAGCAAGTCCCCAATCTTCGCACCTACACAAACAATCAAACTCTTGCACCCAACGCTATAAAGGGGTTGTCAATCCCTTCACGGTTATTTGCAAGGATGAGATCTGATAGAGACATATATAAAAGATTGCTAAAACGAAAAGTAAAACTAAAGTAAAAAGATTGCAGCAAATTATTTTTGGTATTTTTGGTTTATAGATCTGAAAATATAATATGGAAAATAGACCCGGGGGCCATAGGTTTCACTAGAGGCTTCTCTCATGAAGGAAAATAATATGGTGGGTGAACAAATTACTGTCGAGCAATTGATAGAAAAGCAAATAATAATGAAGATATCCAAGGCAATGATTATGCATATAGGCATCACGTCCGTGTCAAGTAGACCGAAACGATTCTGCATCTACTACTATTACTCCACACATCGACCGACTCATGCCTGCATCTAGAGTATTAAGTTCATGAAGGACAGAGTAACGCATTAGGTAAGATGACATGATGTAGAGGGATAAACTCAAGCAATATGATGAAAACCCCATCTTTTTATCCTTGATGGCAACAATACAAATACGTGCCTCGCTACCCCTACTTTGTCACTGGGTGAGGACACTGCAAGATTGAACCCAAAACTAAGCACTTCTCCCATTGCAAGAATTACCAATCTAGTTGGCCAAACCAAACCAATAACTCGAAGAGACTTGCAAAGATACGAAATCATGCATATAAGAATTCAGAGAAGATTCAAATAGTATTCATAGATAATCTGAACATAAACCCACAATTCATCGGATCTCAACAAACACACCGCAAAAGAGTATTACATCGGACAGATCTCCATGAAGATCATGAAGAACATGGTATTGAAGAACAAAGAGAGAGAAGAAGCCATCTAGCTACTAGCTATGGACCCGAAGGTCTGTGGTAAACTACTCACGCATCATCGGAGGGGCAATGGAGTTGATGTAGATGCCCTCCGTGATCGAATCCCCCTCCGGCAGATTACCGAAAAAGGCTCCAAGATGGGATCTCACGGGAACAGCGGCTTCCGGCGGCGGAAAAGTATTTTCGTGGCTCTTTTTGGTATTGGGGGAATATTTGGGAATTTATAGGCCGAAGAATAGGGTTCGGAGGCCTACTGGGGGGCCACAAGCCAGGGGCGCCCACCCTAGGGCGCGCCCTGGTGGCTTGTCGCCTCCCGGCAGGTCTCCTGCCTTCATCTCCAAGTCTGGTAGGTTTCTTCTGGTCCAAGAAAAATCATCGCGAAGATTTTATTCCGTTTGGACTCCGTTTAATATTCCTTATCTACAATACTCAAAAACAAGGAAAAAAACAAAAACTGGCACTAGGCTCTAGATTAATAGGTTAGTCCCAAAAATAATATAAAATAGCATATTAATGCATGTAAAACTTTCAAAACAGATAATATAATAGCATGGAACAATCATAAATTATAGATACGTTGGAGACGTATCATGGGTCCACTTGGTGGACCCCCGGAACCCATTCGTCACTCCCGGTACACTGCCGGAAATGCCCGAAAACTTTCCGGAGCTCAAACACCACTTTCCTATATATCAATCTTTACCTTTGGACCATTCCGGAGCTCCTCGTGACATCCGGGATCTCATCCGGGACTCCGAACAACCTTCGGTCACCACCATACATAACTCAACTATACCAAAACGTCACCGAACCTTAAGTGTGCAGACCCTGCGGGTTCGAGAACTATGTAGACATGACCGAGACACCTCTACGGTCAATAACCAATAGCAGGGCCTGGATGCCCATATTGGTTCCTACATATTTTATGAAGATCTTTATCGGTTGAACCTCTATGTCAAGGATTTAGTTAATCCCGTATGCTATTCCCTTTGTTCTTCGGTATGTTACTTGCCCGAGATTCGATCGTTCGTATCTCTATACCTAGTTCAATCTCGTTACCGGCAAGTCTCTTTACTCGTTTCGTAATACAAGATCCTATGGCTAGCACTTTAGTCACATTGCTTGCAAGTCTTATTGTGATGTTGTATTACCGAGTGGGCCCCGAGATACCTCTCCGTCACACGGAGTAACAAATCCCAGTCTTGATCCATGCCAGCTCAACAGACACCATCGGAGATACCTGTAGAGCATCTTTATAGTCATCCAGTTACATTGTGATGTTTGATACACACAAGGTATTCCTCTAGTGTTAGTGAGTTGCATGATCTCATGGTCATAGGAACAGATACTTGACATGCAGAAAACAATAGCAATAAACTGACACGATCATATGCTACATTCATAGTTTGGGTCTTGTCCATCACATCATTCTCCTAACGATGTGATCCCATTATCAAATAACATCTCATGTCCATGGGTAGGAAACCTTGACCATCTTTGATCAACGAGCTAGTCTACTAGAGACATACTAGGGACACAATGTTGTCTATATATCCACACATGTATTAATGTTTCCAATCAATACAATTATAGCATGGACAATAAACGATTATCATTAACAAGGAAATATAATAATAACTACTTTTATTATTGCCTCTAGGGCATATTTCCAACATTTGAATCCTTGGGCTTTGAAGCCAGTGACTTTTTCAGAAGCTTCGGCCTAGGAGTAGGTGGATGCTCTTCATCATCATCATCATCAGAGTTAGACTGAGTAGGATCTGGGCAGACAAGTAAACTTGATGGATGGGGATTGCTAGGCATTGGGGGCCTGAACATGCATGGATAGAACCCCTCAGAGATAGCTTCTGCCTTTGTCTTCGGATGAAGATTCCTGTAGACAATGTCCGCCCATGGTGCTTTTTCAGCATACTCTTTTGTCACAAAGTGGTAGTTGAACCACTCCTCACTCCAATATCTTCGAATCCATTGGATTCGATTCTTGCGCTGGCGATAAGTTTCCTCCTCATCTGACTTCTATTGCTCATAAAGAGCGGGAGGAAGATCTTTAGCTGCATTCTTTCATCTCTTCTTCCCTCCCTTCTTGACTGGTTTATCATCTGCCATTGGCTTCGGCAAAGGCTTCAGCAAAGGCTTCACAGGAGTGCGCAAGTATGAGCACGCACCAGAGGATTCCAGATGAATCTGCAAGTAGTCTGCAAATGAATTCAGACTATGAGATCCAAGCGATTCTGCTGCAGACATGTACCTATGAAAGAGTTAGAGACGCGAGGGAAGAGGAGAGGTCATATGCATTCTCAGAAGATTTGGAAGATAGCACTGTGTTTAGAAGACATTGACCTTTTACCGAAGACATTCACTTTTATAGCTTATATGGTGATTTCAGATTTGTACAAGTCCAAGGAATCGTACAAGTGAGGAATCAAACCAATCTTCAGACCAAAAGGTGAAAGTATTTGGCAAAATAGACATCTAGATCTATATGCGGTTGAGGTGAAAGTGAAGAAACAACAACCGACTATTTTTAGTAGAAAGTTTAGATCAAACATGCGGTAAAAATAGATTTTTATTTACCGCAAGGAAGAACGTGATGAACAGCTTGATGAGGCGGAGAAGCCAAGCAGTTCGATCTGCCTCACCCTAACTCGGTGGAGGCAGACAGCTACAGCGGCGGCGAGCGTAGGATGAACGCGGCCGGCGTGAGTACGTCGCCGGAGAAGGCGTGGCAGCTAAGCACTTCGTCTCCGGCGGCGATGGAATCCAGCGACGACGCTAGGGTTTTGAGCACGTGGGTGGCTGTGGGGACCCCGACTCATAAGTCGTGATCACCGAATGCACGTGTACAGTGATCCCAGAGATCAATGCTCACTAAACGCACAGAAGCTGAATAACAAGAGTCTTACATCCACATTTAGCGTCTTACACAAATAAAGACCATGAAGGTCTAGTCTTACATAGATAGGGCCACAAGGGCCAAACACTTAAACATAACAAGCAACGGAAATCTTGATCGAAAGCGTGAACCCATGCCATCTGCCATAAACCTACATGCATTCTGACTGGAAAGCGTCCTAGTTCGCATGTTCGTCTCCAACGAACTCTTCGCCACATTCCTGCTCTTCCATGCCTGGCCAATTAAATAACCAGTGGCAAGCCAATGAGTACTTTGAATGTACTCGCAAGCAACCCAAGTTGTGGAACAAGGTATAACAATGCATGATATAGCACTAAGTGGGTAAGTTTTGCAGAAAGCTGATTTTGAGTGCAATGATATGATCAAGTAACGTATGTAAGCATGCATCAACAATTGACAGGTATTCACATGAACAAGGCACAGTTGCCATCATAAGCAGAGGTTGAACATCTCATGTTCATCATCATGCCAAGTCGTCAGACTTAGCTCATGTACCATCTTTGTGTCATCCACACACACACACACACCAAGTTTATGAAAACATCGGACGCAGTTTAAGCAGGACCTCCACTGTCCATGACCAGGGACATGGCTATTCGAATAGTTTTACACTCTGCAGAGGTTGCAGGCTATACCCACAAGACTCGGGGAACTTCTGTGTCATCGACGACTCGCGGTATATTACATACCCGAGGTAAGCACCCGAACAATGCCTTTCCCCTAGCGATACTAAACAAAGAGTCCACTCGTTGGTCCGTGTCTTCATGATGTACAAACACGAGCCTTGCTCTACACAGTACCATCCATGAAGGAACACAACGGTGTGCCCGATGCCTGTAAAGACAGCGCATGGTCGCCCTACCAGGCACGACCCCGTATCGAGAGTGACCACGCCACTCCCGCCACTAGTAATGCGGGCTCCATGCTAGTACCCACCAAGGTAATCAACAAAGCCCCGTCCCATAAGGGGTATCGTGGTCGTACATGTAAGGTTGGGACGGTCAGCAAATCTTAAAACTCTCCGTTTTCGAAAACACACACACAACTTACTCCGGTACACCACTTCTTTCTCAAGTGGTTACCTAGCTCAACATCATCTCCCTCGGGCATTAGTGGCACCCGACGGGGTTTTCGAAAAGTCTTTGAAATCATTTGTTTCCTTCACCATGCATATTCCCGAACCCACTTGCGTAGCATCTACTAGCAACCTAACTACTCCCACCCGCACAACCCTCATAAGGATGGTAGGGTCATGCACGATGCAAGTATCAACGGTAAAGTATCGGAGGCAACCCACCGAAGTGGTTACCACAACATCATGATCAACATATCAAATCAAAGTGCTATATGACATGCAATGAAAATGGTTTCTTAACATGGTCAAAGGGCTGCTTGCCTGGCTCAACAAAGTCTTCAGTGTCTTCAAAGTCTTCGCGTCCAATCCCTTCGTCAACAACGCAATCTATCGTCGCGGAATAAACGGGCAAAAATAAGCATCACACAAAAACAGAGCACAAAATCCACTTTAAAAATGCTACCCTACTCTGATAAATACTACAAACTATTCTAAGAATATTTGTCTAGGGTTTTGTAGTGAAAAAGGTTTTTCAAACTATTTAAAACAGAGGCTAAAAATGCCCCAAAAGAGGTTTTAAAATAAAGCAGTACATAAAAGCTTTTCAATAATTTTCACAAATGGCACTGTTAAATTCTACATATTATTCTAAGATTTGTGGTGAAAGAATAATTGGATTTTGAGAAGTATTAAACTCTGTGGGATTTTAGGAAAATAATGCCAGAAAATAAAAAGAAAAAGGAGCACAAGTGCCCTGGGCCCTGAGGAGGCCAGTAGCTGGGCCGGCCCAGCCAGCAGGCCAGCCAGCCAGCCAGGCGCGCGCGCCTCGTCGGTTCGAACCCGACAGGTGGGCCCCTGGCGTCAGCGGCACAGAGAGGAAGGGAGAGGAGAGGAGAGGTCGACAGGTGGGGTCCCCCTGTCGGGTCCTTCTTCCTCCTCTAGACCGAACAGAGGGAGGCTCACCGGCGACGTCTCCGGCGGTGGCGAGGGTTGGAGAGTACGGGAATGAGCTCAGGGGCGAGCCGCCGTTCTCCTGGAGGTCGAAGGAGCGGCGGGGATGGCCGGAGTCGCCGGCGGCGAGGAGGCCGCGGCGGAGGGGACTCGGGAGGTGGTCGCCGTCGTCCGATCCGTCTGCAAAACATGGTGAGGAGGGGGGGAAAGGATTCAGGGCACCGAGGGGAGACCAACGGGACGGAAATGAGGGCCGGGGAGGCTCAGTACCCAGAGATCACCGGAGACCCGACGCGGCGGAGCTCCGGGTCGATCTGCGTGCAGGGGCCTTGGGGGCTTGCCTGGGTGGTACAGGGGATCGATTGGAACGAGGAGAGAGAGACCAGAGGGGAGAGGAGGCTCGGGGGAGGCCCTTTATAGGTGGACGCGAGTCCACCGTGGGCTTGTGCGCCAGCGAGGTCGTGGCGCTCGCTGGAGAGCTCGGGGGAGAGATAGAACGGGTCTGCGGCGCTCCTGGGCATCGCCCACGACCAGAGGGAGAGGAGAGAGGGGCGGGGAGTGCGCGCGTGCGAGCCCCGCGGTTGGCCGAGCTGGGCGGCATTGGGCACGCGCGGGGGAGGCCGCCGGAGAGAGAAGGAGGAGGGGGCTGACAGGGTAGCGTGTCCCGGACGCCGAGGCCGACCAGGGGGACAAGCTCCCGCCTCCCTAGGCTGTCGGGAAGGGGGGTTGGGCGGCGGCTACAGTGCGGGAGTGCACTGTAGCGCGCTCCAGAGCGTGCAAATGGCCGGCATGGCCGTTGCCCGCGCGCTCTGGGGTGTCCCACCTTGTCCAGTAGCTCCTGGGGGTTCCTGGGATGCTCCTTGGATGCTCTGAGAGGGGAGAAGAGGGGTAGAAGTAAGAGGAGGGGGTAAAAATGGTGCTGCCATCACTGTCCAGGGGTGAAAAAGGAGGTTTTACCCCACTTAAGCATTGAGTCTTGGCCATATAAAGTTACTGGAGGTAATTGAGCATTTCAAGAAGGTGTGGTAAAAATTTAGACTCAAGGAGAATAGGGGAAGGGGACCAAACAGGGCTTTTACCACCTGGGCAAAAAGTGTTTGATGATGGTTTGGCTAAGCAAATGGAGTTTGCTTGCCATGAGTTTTCACAGGGTCAAGTGGTTGTTGGAAATAGGGTTGACCACCAAGTTTGAGATTGATTGAAGAAAGTTCACGATGTAACTTTGTGAAACCCTAGAAATCAACAATATCATATTTCTATAGATCTAGGCATGCATTTCACTTCCCACAAATCCACCACTTGGTGTGGCATCATTATTTGTGGTTAAGAACATGCCCACAAAGTTTGAGGTCAATAGGACAAACTTCACAATGTAAAGTTGTTCAAATTTGAATCTGGACAGAGAGGGTTTTGGAATATTTTGATGAAGCAAATCAATTTAGATTGGGATGAAACTTTGCAAGATCATCACATTTGACATTTGTGACTTGCTGGAATTTTCTTGGAATTTATTGAGAATATTTCTTATAGAAATATTTCAAAAGCTTGATTTAAGCAGAAAGGGTTTTGAGGGGTTTTGCCCATTACTTTGAACATGACCATGTGTTGAAACTCATATATAGGGAAAATATATTTCCACTGAGTTTCCCTAAATTTTCTCAAATATTTTTAAAGCATTTAAATAATTTTTCCCTATGAAAAACCATTTCTGGCCTTAAGAAAAAGCCTTTAAATAAAATAGCAGAATAATCTTTAAAAATAATATTTGGTGGTTTTGGGAAGTCATATATATAGTAGGTTTCAAATAAATCCTTTGGGGAAAAAGGATCCACCCAATTTGAGGACTTGCAGTGCAAACCTCAACTCAGGGGTTTTTTGAAAACCTAATTTGATTAAATTCTTTTTGGTCAAAATAAATTTTGATAAAAATAGTTTTGGGTACTATTCACATGGCATGATCATTGGGCAAGAAGTTTGTATCAAGTAAGATGAGCATGGAGAGGAATAGAACCTAAGAGTGCCATACACAAGCATCCAAGCAATCAAACAAGCAATAATTCAAACAAGCATGCACTCAAAAGTTTTAATTGGTTCCAAATTTTGTAAATCCAAGCATAGCAAAGTGATACAAACACAGGGTGTGACAGTGGCGGAGGAAGAGGAAAGTAATAATGGAAGGGGGATAACTTGAATTTATAGGGTGTGGAAACATCCGAACAAGTTGGACGAATATGCCCCTGACTCCTCGCTTTATGTGGACATGTGGCATACATGCAACCCACCTGACAACCCACTACCATAATCGAAGCGGCGGCACGGGAGTTGTTGCTAATTATGCGGAGACAGTTGAGATTTGAGAATTAAATATGTGGTTGATTTGTCTTCAACTGTCAAGGACACAGTGAAGACAGTCAACACGTGTCAATATAGAATGCATATGACTGGATTAGAACAGACTTGGACGAGGTAAGAACAGAAGAGAATGTCGGGTCTGATCACATTTGCCTAGGAAAAAGTTGACGACAAAGCTATAGGACAAATGCTGTATAGGACAAAGCTCTAATCCAAATGTAGATCTTTAAAAAAGTTTTCAACTGAAACACATATAAATTTTGTTTCGAAGACATTCAACTCTCGAAGATATGTGAAGAAGATTGAGAAAAAAACAATGTCTTCGAGTTTGGTTGGTGGCGTTACACACCGTATAAGAATGTTTGACTCGGACACGGCGCAAAATTATCGTGGCGCTCTGAAGTCATATTCTTCGTTAATGTATTCACACTCAGATTGTAAGTCTTCATGAATTGAAGACATACGTTACATCATGTGTTGTTCATCCAAGTCATCAACATGCATAAGCGTTAGGATGTATTCCCATTCAAAGGACATTTGAGGATTCTAAGATATTTAGCTCACACCGCAACTTGCAAAATCTCTTCTCATCCAAAGGCTTCGTGAAGATATCTGCTAGTTGATCTTCAGTGTCAGCATGCTTGATGTTGATGTCGACCTTCATCACGTGATCCCAAAGAAAATGATGTCGTATCTGAATGTGATTTGTCTTCGAATGCTGTATGGGGTTGTGAGAGATCTTGATTGCACTCTCGTTGTCGCAGTAGAGAGGTACATGCTTCAGGTTGATGCCGTAGTCCTTGAGAGTCTGCTTCATCCATAGAAGCTGAGTGCAGCATGCGCCGACAACAATGTATTCGGCTTCGGCAGTGGAGAGTGAAACACAGTTCTGCTTCTTCGAAGACCAACATACAAGAGATCATCCCAGAAAGTGACAAGTGCCTGATGTAGACTTGCGATCAACTCTGTCGCCAGCGAAGTTAGAATCTGAATAGCCAATCAGCTCAAACTTCGAACCCTTTGGATACCATAATCCTAGTGTTGGGGTGTGAGCCAGATATCTAAGTATTCACTTCACGGCAAGGTGATGCGACTCCTTTGGTGCCGCTTGACATCGGGCGCACATGCAAATGCTAAGCATTATATCTGGACTAGATGCACATAAGTACAATAAGGACCCAATCATGGAGTGATATACCTTCTGATCGAAATCTTTACCATTTTCGTCAGTGCAGAGGTGACCATTGGTAGGCATAGGTGTCTTGTAGCCTTTGGCTTCATTCATGCGAATTTCTTGAGGCAATCCTTGAGGTACTTTTCCTGACATATGAAGATACCGTTGGGTTGTTGTCGAATTTGAAGCCCTAGGAAGAACTTTAGTTCTCCCATCATCGACATTTGATACTTCTCTTGCATCATATAAGCAAACTCATTACTGTATTTGTTGTTAGTACAGCCGAAGATAATGTCGTCCACATATATTTGGCATACAAATAGTTCATCATCATAGGATTTAGTGAAGAGAGTGGGATCGAGTGAACCAGGTTTGAAGCCTTTCTTCTTGAGAAATTCCTTGAGTTTGTCATACCAAGCTCTTGGTGCTTGCTTGAGGCCATAGAGTGCCTTGTTGAGCTTGAAGACTTTGTCAGGATGCTTTGGATCTTCAAACCCTGGTGATTGAGCAACATATAATTCTTCCTCAATCTTACCATTGAGGAATGAGACTTTTGACATCCATTTGATATAAGCATATGTCATGATGGTTAGCATAAGCAAGCAGTATACGAATGGCTTCGAGTCTAGCAACAGATGCAAAGGTTTCACCGAAGTCAATACCCTCAACCTGTGTGTAACCTTGGGCCACAAGTCTGGCCTTGTTTCTGACGACTTGACCGGACTCATCTTGCTTGTTGAGGAAGATCCACTTGGTACCGATGATGTTGTGCTTCCTTGGACCAGGACGCTTTACGAGCTCCCACACATTGTTCAGCTCGAACTGGTGAAGCTCTTCCTGCATGGCTTGAATCCATTCTGGTTCTTTGAAGGCTTCATCTACTTTGGTGGGCTCTGTGATGGATACAAACGCAAAGTGCCCAAAAAAGTTAGCCAATTGAGTAGCTCTTGAGCGAGTAAGTGGACCTGGTGCATTTATGTTGTCAAGCATTCTCTCAATTTGGACTTCATTTGCCACGCGCAGATGTGTAGGGCAAAGACTTTGTTCAGGCTGCTGAGCATTGTGTTCATCAGTAGCATTGTCTTTGGGGTCAGCATTGTCTTCACGCTGAGTATATGGAGGAATGATGACTTCTTCTACAACCACATGTTCTTCAGGCACAATTTCTCCAGTGCCCATCAGTCTAATAGCTTCATCGGGAGGTAGTTCATCTAGCACAGGAGGCAGGTGCTCTCTTTGCGAGCCATTAGTTTCATCGAATCACACATCTACAGTTTCAACAACCTTGTTGTGAAGGATGTTGAAGACCCTGTAGGTGTGTGAATCCTTTCCATAACCAAGCATGAAACCCTCATGTGCTTTCGGTGCAAATTTAGAAGTGTGGTGTGGATCCCTTGTAACACCCTGGATTTTTGCCCATTTCTTTTTCTTTTGATTTTGGTCTGGTTTTGCTTTTCCGTGGTTTGGTAGTCTTGGAACCTGGAAGAATCATCCTTGATTTCTCTTCCCTAGTGGCTTTCCAACCTCTAGCCCATCCCAAGATCTTTTCATTTCCATCTTGAGCCAATCCCAATAATCTTTTTCTTGGGAATATTCCTTTTCTATTAAAGGAATAACCCTGTCTGCCTTGGGTTGTGAAGCAACCCATATTTCCATCATTCCAAAAATTCCCAAATAATTCTCATAAATCCTTTGGATCATATATTCCTCAAATATGTCAAAATCTTTCCTTGACATGTTCAAAAATCTTCCTCCAATATTCCTTTTCCTATTCTGTCCATGGTGGCAGTTTGTGAAGCAAGTGCCGTTTATCTTGGCTTGCTTGCTCTCAAACTTTTTGGGGCCATTTTCCTATCCATATCATTGTTGCATGCCAAAATTCAACTCAAGTTGGCTAGCCAATATTTCTTGGCAAATTTCCAAAGTTTCTGATCCAATGGAAGCTTTGTGAAGCAAGTGCTAGCTAAGAGTATGCCAATGAGTTCAAATTTTGCAGGCATCTTCATAGGCTCAAATCATGGCTCTTCTCAAGATTTGAGCATCATCCCATCTTCTTTGTAACCTCAGCATCAAATCTTTGTTTCTGGTCATATTTTCCAATTGTGAAGCAACTATATTTTATATTGCTTCATAATTGCTGAAAATTTACCAGGACATTCTCCTATCCATTTAATCCATCTTCTCCAAATTTTAGCCCATTTCATCTAGCCATTCTTCCTCAGGAATTTTTCCAAGATTCTGGTCAGAGAGGACCATTATGAAGGAAGTGCCACTTTGGCTTTCTCAAATGGTATGAAATTTTTATGGCCCTCTCATATGACCAAATCATCATCTTGTGCCCATTTTCAGCTCAAGGCAACACTTTATGTGAGTGCCACATCCTGTTTTCCCTTCTAGACCAGATTGGTCAGTTGCAAAGCAACCCCATTAAATCTTGGTCCTCTTCCTCTCAAATTCTCCAGATTTGTAGTCCTTCCTATCCTAAATCTCCCAGACATCTTTGTTGGTTCTTATCTCCTCTTTGTTCAACTCAGTGGTGTGGTCAAGTTTGCAGCAGCAAACTTCAGGTGACCTTTCCCATCTCCTCTTGGCTTCTTTTGTCGACCTGTCTCATCTCTAAGCCTATTCCTTGGAGGGACAACGCTCTGGACATGATTTGGCCGGCTAGGGAGCACTGTATGCCAAAGTCCACGCGGTGACCACGAGTTGGATGTGCCATATGCGCGCTCTGTGCAATGGAGCCCTCGGGGTCGTCCGTTTCCTCCTCTCCCGCGCCACCCTGCTGTGTCCAGCAGCTCCCCTTCGTCGTCTCCTTCCTGCTGGACCCCTCTCCCCCTCCAGTCCCATCATCGCCGCTCCGCGACGAGCCCTGCCCTGTTCTGCTCGTGGCCGTTGATGTCGTCTTCTTCCCCTCGAGCTTTCTCGAGCCTCCCTGACCTTCCCCGAGACCCCTCCATCCCTCTGCGAAGCTCCTCGACGCCGCTTGCGAACAACCGCGTCCTCTCCTTGCTCCAGTGCCCGGCTAGTATCGCCACGGCGGCGTCCTTATCCGTCGTCCTCGACCGGCTATAAAAGCCGCGGCCGAGCCTCTCCCCGGGCATCCCCAAGCTTCTCCTCCCTCTCCTCTCTTCCCTTGATCTCTTGCCCGTCCATTTCCCTCTCCGGAGCTCCCCAATCGCTGCCATGGCCGCCGGCGAACTCCCCTCAAATTCGCCCATGGCCGAGCCTCTCCCTTCCTTCTGTCGCATCCGGTGGAGCCTCAAGACTCCGGCGAACCTTCCCCCGCCCTCAGCTTGCCGTCGGAGCCCCTGTGGCCTCCGCCCTAGGCCGGCTGCCGCCTTCCTTTGCTCTCTGTTATCCTCGAGCCGCGGCAGCTCAGCTCGTCCCCGGCGTGCGTGTGGCAGCTGAATGGAGGCGGCGTCTCTTCCCGATCTCACCGATGCCCTTCCCTTGGCCGGAGGTGACCGGAGCCGGCCGGGCCATCGCTGGCGGCGATCTGCCTCGCCTCGCCCCTGTCCCCGGTCGGGAGGAGGAAGAAGGAGGTGGGAGGAGAGAGAGGGTCAACGCGGGCCCCGCTCGTCGGTGACCCAGGAGCCGGCCCCGCCACTGCTGAGGTGGATAAGTGAAGGCGTATTCCTCCCGAATACGTCTTCCTCTGGGGAAAGCGCATTTTATTTGAATGCACGACCGGCTGGACAGCCCAGGGACCCGGATGCAATTATCTCTTTTGCTGATTCCCTTTTGCAGATTGGCCCCTGGCCGAAAAATCCTTGTATCTTTTTGCTCGGGACTCCAATCGTGGTGATTCCAAAGCCCTCGTCTTCGTATCGTCGAGCCCGTCATGATGGTATCACTTTCATACTGTCTTGACACAGTGAAAGTGACCCTTCTGCCCTTGTCCGCAAACAGTCCCTCTCCGAGAGAGAACTGTTTCCGGCAGTCCTTCCGCGGCCTCTCCGCACTTCTTCCCAGTGGATCCCTCACCCAGGCAAGCCAGGACACCCATTCCATGAAGTATTTCAATAGCATTACATATTTAATTGAATTGCTTGCATTTACAAAGGAATTACTTTCATTTACCTGCTATATGATAATTCATAGTAATTAATTTAAATGCCTAGTTGCTGCCATCCTAAGTATTTTGATGAACCACTATATTGACTAAATGATCTTAGTGGTTGACCTTGAGTGACCTGTCCGGGCATATTCGTGCAACCACATTTGCCGATATGGGACGGCCCTGACCTGGTCTGACTGCGTGATCTTTCACCGGTACCACCAAAGAGGGAAGGTTAGGCTCAGCGTGCTACCCTGGCCCGGTAAGCGGCGATAACCTTGTGAGCCCAGTTGAGTTTGTGCCGGCGTCCCCGTTTGGGACAGTAGAACCCCGTTTGGGTCTACAGAGTTTGACCCCGTTTGGGTCGTGGCCACGACGGTGGCAGGTGTCATGAGGACACAGGGGCCACCCAAGGCTGACCTCCGGGGGAGGAAAAGTGCCGGTGGTACGATGAAAGAGTCACGGGTCAGGCAGGTTTTGTTGGAGCAATGCTGGTCCACCCGAATGGGATCACGAGGCCAGGTGCTTCATGGTGTGGGTAAAGTGTACAACCTCTGCAGAGTGTCAAAATCTATTCGAATAGCCGTGTCCACGGTAATGGATAGCCCGTCCAGACCTCAGTAGATGGTCAACTGGAATAATGATGTTAATGATGGAAGAACTCGTCTTGTGTTCGGAAGTACTCCGTGGGAGTGAGTATTCCGAGGGTTGTGGGACAACCCGAAAGAGAGTAAGTGATGATCGGTAACAGTAAGTGAAGCACTTAAGCATTTAATATGATAATTGCCATGCTATTGTTTGCTGCATTGTTTGGTTGTCTTGAGCTTGCGAGTACATTCGAAGTACTCACCTGGCGTATCATGCCAGTTTGCAGGTCATGCCATGATTGCTTGCTTGCCGTGGATGTCGAGCTTGCGAGCTAGGATGCGCGTTCCAGCCAGAGTCCCTGCGGAGTGGAGTCCATCACCGCAGTCATTGTTCCGCTGCCGAATGTTACTCCGCCTCCTCAGGTTGTTCCGCTGTTAGCATAGAGCTGATTTGTTCTATGCCAACAGTGCCGTATTCCAGAAGACTTGTCCTTGGGCTGGAATACGGGGCGTTCCAGTCTTCTCTGAGCCGGGGTGCCACATCCCTTATCCAGCATCTTGCACCGAAGACTTTGAAGTAACTTACATTGGGTTTCTTACCAGTGAGAAGCTCATATGATGTTTTCTTGAAGAACTTGTGAAGATATACTCTGTTGATGATGTGACATGCAGTATCAATGGCTTCAGGCCATAGCTTCCGTGGTGTCTTGTATTCATCAAGCATGGTGCGAGCCATCTCAATAAGAGTCCTATTCTTGCGCTCAACGACACCATTATGCTGAGGAGTATATGGAGCAGAGAACTCATGAGTGTTGCCAAGGGTATCAAGAAAGATATCCAGGCCTGTGTTCTTGAATTCAGTGCCATTGTCACTCCTGATGTGCTTGATCTTTATGTTGTAGTTGTTCATACACCTATTGGCGAAGCGCCTGAAGAAATCCTGCACTTCAGTCTTGTAAAGAATGATATGCACCCAAGTGAATCGAGAATAGTCATCAACAATCACGAAGCCATATAGATTTGCAGTGGTAGAGAAGGTGGAATAATGAGTAGGGCCAAATAAATCCATGTGTAGCAGCTCAAAGGGACGTGAGGTCATCATGATTGTTTTCGAGGGGTGTTTGCCCTGGTCATCTTCCTGGTTTCACAGGCACCACAGAGGTGGTCCTTCTTGAACTTGACACCTTCGACGCCAATGATGAGCTTCTTCTTGGCGAGTGTGTGCAAGTTCCTCATCCCAGCATGCCCTAGCCTTCTGTGCCATAGCCAGCACTCCGAAGCTTTTGCTAGAATACATGAGGCAACCTGTGGTCCTACAGAGATTGCAGCCATCGAGCCCGCCGAGTCACTTCGCGGCGTGTTCGACTCGGCGTCGGATCGGTCCGACATTCCTTCCGAGTGCGAGAGCTGCGACCCTGCGGCCGAAGTTTTTATGGCTGGCTCTCATCAGAGTCCGCCGCCTGGCTTCAACCACACCAGGCGCGAGATTGGTGGAACGTCGAATGAACAGCAGCGCCGGGATGAGGATGTTCTCCATACTCCCATCGTCGGTACTACTGCTGAGGCCCAGGCCATGGAGGCAACACGCCTTCGGCTCAAAGAGATGCAGGAGGCACTCGACGAGCGTGCTGGGCAGCGTCCACCACGTCCCAATCGACATCAGCGACAGTTGTTTCCGAGTGGATCTCGAAATAACGTCGAGGTATTTCGTACTCCAGTTCTGAATGTTGCAGCGGCTGCTAGGATTGCAGATTCTATTCAACCGTCACGATCAGAGGCTGGTAGAGGCTTGCAGTAGATCAAGACATTGCTTGAGGCAGCGCAGCAGCAGAATGCGGCTGTTTCTCAGTCGCAGAACAGGTTACACAGCAATTCTCCCAGGGCGGAAACAGTTCAGTCAGCCCACAGTCCTGGGTCACCTCCGCGTCACAGAGGCGGAGGTTACCGTGATGATCGGTACAGAGATCAGGGGCGAGATCAGTTTGCTCCCCGTTATCACCGCGATGACCGCCGTCGAGTGTTTTCTCCTCCGCGGAGTGGTTCATATGTGCCCCGGCACAATGATGATAGGCGCCCGTTCGGCGATGAGCGGAATCCTGGATTTGACGCAAGAGATGTCCTTGCTCAAAGGCGGGTCGACAGAGGCAGAGCCCACAGAGATGGTTATAACGGAGACTATCCGAGTGGAAGTAGTGCTTTTGTTTCTGGGCCCGAGTGTTTTAGCAGAGCCATTCGCTCTGCAGAGATTCCCCCCAACTTCAGGTTGGCGGCTGGAATTAGCAAGTGTTCTGGCGAGTCAAAGCCCGAGACATGGTTGGATGATTACCGAGTGGCTGTGCAGATTGGTGGAGGTAACGACAACATAGCCATGAAGCATTTGTCCCTGATGTTGGATGGTTCGGCCAGAGCCTGGTTGAATCGTTTGGCTCCCTCTAGCATCTATTGCTGGGAGGATTTGGCCCGAGTGTTTATCAGAACCTTTGAAGGCACCTGTAAACGTCCGGCTGGTTTGATTGATTTGTAGCACTGTGTTCAGAAGCCCAATGAGACCTTGCGAGACTACATTCAGCGCTGGTCCACCTTGCATCACACGGTGGAGAATGTTTCCGAACATCAAGCTGTTTGTGCCTTCAAGGCTGGTGTTAGATACAGAGAGATCTATCTGAAGTTTGGTCGCACGGGTGATATTTCTCTGAGCAAGATGATGGAGATTGCCACTCGGTACGCCAATGGAGAAGAAGAAGACCGCCTCCGAAGCGGTAAGGCAAAAATAGTCGACAATGATGCAGGTGGGAATTCCAGTCGGAAACAGAAGCGCAAAGCTGATCCTCCTGCTCAGGCAGAAGCGGCCGCCCTGGCGGCACAAGGCAAGAATAAAGGAATGTCCAAAGCTAAGTTCACCCCCAAGAAGTCAAAGAATCAGTCGGGTACTGATGTTTTGGATTTACCGTGTGCAATCTACACGAGGAAAGATGAAGAGGGCAATTTAATATTACCAAAGCAGACCACTCGACAGTGCCGTTTGTTGATCCAGTCATTCAAAGAGAGCCAGTCGAGTGAGAAAGACCCTGAAAAGGAAGATGAAGAAGAGAAAGAAGAGTTCCCTGAAGTCAATGCCACTCTGTTGATTTTTGCTGATGTTGAGAGCAAGAGTCGACTGAAAGTTATCAACAGGGAGGTTAACATGGCGGTTCCCTCTACCCCCGCATATCTCAAGTGGTCTCAGACTGCTATCACTTTTGATCAGTCAGACCACCCTGCGCATATCGCTACTCCCGGGCGGCAAGCGCTGGTGGTGGATCCTGTTGTAGGGGGCACTCGACTCCGCAAGGTTTTGATGGATGGCGGGAGCGGTCTGAACATCCTATATGCAGATACCCTCAAGGGGATGGGCATTCCGATGTCCCGGCTCAGTGAAAGCAACATGCAGTTCCATGGAGTAATCCCTGGGAAGAAGGCCCGTTCACTCGGCCAGATAGCGTTGGATGTGGTGTTTGGTGACGACAAGCATTTTCGCAAAGAAAAACTGACGTTTGAAGTGGTAGACTTCCAGAGCGCGTACCACGCCATCCTTGGTCGTCCAGCTTATGCCCGTTTCATGGACCGACCATGTTACGTGTATCTCAAGTGGAAGATGCCCGGACCAAAGGGTGTAATCACAGTCACTGGCAATCGACAGAGGGCTGAGGAGTGCCTCCAGCAGGGCTCCAAGATCGCCGATCATCAGATGGCTATGGTTGAATTGGAAGAATACAAGAAAAACGCTGATCCTGCCGATCTGTTGCGTGCTAAGAAGCCCGCTTCTGAGTCAGCTTTTCAGTCGGCAGGAGATGTGAAGAAAGTGAACATTCACCCGACGGATCCAACTGCTGCCCCGACCAACATCTCAACAACAGTCGACAGCAAATAGGAAGCCGAGCTCATCCAGTTCCTCCGTGAGAACTGGGACATCTTCGCATGGAAGCCTGCTGACATGCCTGGTGTACCCAGGGAACTGGCTGAGCACCGTTTGAGAGTTGACCCGAAGGCCAAGCCTGTGAAGGAGCACTTGCGTCGGTCGGCAACAGAGAAGCAAAGAGCAATCGGCGAGGAGGTGGATCGTCTCTTGACAGCCAAGTTTATACGTGAGATTTACCACTCCGAGTGGTTATCGAACGTCGTCATGGTCCCTAAGAAGGACAAGTCACTCCGCATGTGTATTGATTTCAAACATATCAATCGGGTCTGCCCGAAAGATCATTTCCCGCTCCCCCGCATTGATCAGATTGTCGACTCAACTGCGGGATGTGAGCGTCTATCTTTTCTTGATGCTTATTCTGGCTACCATCAGATCCGTCTGTTTGGTCCGGATGAAATAAAGACAGCCTTCATCACCCCTTTCGGATGTTTCTGCTATATCACCATGCCTTTTGGTTTGAAGAATGCTGGCGCTACTTTCATGCGCATGATTCAGAAATGTTTGCTTGATCAGATCCCTCGGAACGTTGAA
Source organism: Elymus sibiricus (assembly GCA_039707655.1). NCBI lineage: Eukaryota > Viridiplantae > Streptophyta > Magnoliopsida > Poales > Poaceae > Elymus > Elymus sibiricus. Next base: position 210,311,145 of record CM077663.1, read on the forward strand.
GCATATAAGGATGATATCGTAGTCAAGTCTCGCAAAAGTTCCGACCTGTTGTCTGACTTGGCTGAAACATTCGCCAATTTGAGGAGGTATGATATTAAGTTAAATCCGACTAAGTGCACTTTCGGTGTTCCCGGCGGCAAATTACTCGGTTTTCTCGTTTCCGAAAAAGGAATCGACGTTAACCCTGAAAAGATCGGTGCCATCACCCGAATGAAAAGCCCTGAGCGTGTGCACGACGTCCAGAAGCTCACAGGTTGCTTGGCAGCATTGAGTCGATTCATTTCTCGTCTCGGTGAGAAGGCACTGCCTTTATACCGACTGATGAAGAACTCTGATACATTTGAGTGGACTCCGGAAGCTGAAGCAGCGTTTGTCGAGCTCAAAGCCCTGCTTTCCACCCAGCCGGTGCTTGCTGCTCCGCACAGCAAAGAGCCATTGCTATTGTACATCGCGGCCACTAATCAGGTCGTCAGTACAGTACTAATTGTCGAGCGGGAAGAGGAAGGCAAGGCTTACAAAGTTCAACGCCCAGTCTACTATATTTCTGAAGTGTTGACTCCTTCGAAGCAAAGATATCCACATTACCAGAAGCTCGTATATGGTATATATCTAACTGCAAAGAAGGTGGCACACTACTTTCAGGATCACTCAATTTCAGTCGTCAGTGATGCTCCGTTATCTGAAATTCTCAATAATCGAGATGCGACTGGTCGAGTGGCCAAATGGGCTATTGAGCTCCTCTATCTTGATATCAAATTTGAAGCAAAGAAAGCAATCAAGTCTCAAGCTCTTGCTGATTTCCTCGCTGAGTGGACCGAGCAGCAGCAGCCAATCCAACTTCACTCGGCACACTGGACCATGTTCTTTGATGGCCCGCAGATGCTGAATGGGTCTAGTGCTGGCGTAGTACTGGTGTCCCCAAAAGGCGATAAACTCAGTTATGTCTTACAGATTCACTTTGATTCCTCCAACAATGAAGCTGAATATGAAGCACTTTTGTATGGATTGCGTATGGCCATTTCACTCGGCGTCCGGCGCCTGATGGTATATGGCGACTCTGATTTGGTGGTCAATCAAGTCATGAAAGAGTGGGATGTCAGGAACCCCGCTATGACTGGATACTGCAATGCAGTAAGGAAACTTGAGAAGAAATTCGAAGGATTGGAACTCCATCATGTTCCCCGAGTGAAGAATCAAGCAGCTGATGAGCTGGCAAAGATTGGATCCACTCGGAAACCTATCCCCAGCAATGTGTTTCTCGAGCACATTCATTCTCCTTCGGTGCAGGAAGATCCCTTCACTGAAGAGCCCCCGCAAGCAAAAAGCGCCTCTGATCCGACTGAAGTCGATGTCCCAGCTGTCATTGATCTGGTCATGGAGATTTTGGTGATCATGCCCGACTGGACCGTACCATATATTGCATACATTCTTAGGAGAGAACTCCCAGATGATGAAGATGAAGCTCGACAGATAGTCCGCAGATCCAAGGCTTTTACCGTTATGAAGGGACAACTCTACAGAGAAAGTGTGACCAGCGTGGCTCAGCGGTGTATTTCTCCTGAAGAAGGTCGACTGATTTTGGAGGAGATTCACTCGGGAACTTGTGGTCATCATGCGTCCTCTAGGACAATTGTTGCCAAAGCTTACCGAGTTGGTTTCTTCTGGCCACGCGCCAACGAGATGGCTAAAGATATTGTCGATCATTGCGAAGGATGCCAGTTCTATTTGAACCTGTCACACAAACCTGCGTCTGCCTTGAAGACTATTCCACTCGTCTGGCCATTTGCTGTGTGGGGCTTGGATATGGTTGGACCCCTTAGAACAGGTCAGAGTGGATTTACTCATTTACTAGTTGCAGTCGACAAGTTCACTAAGTGGATCGAAGCTAAACCCATCAAGAAGCTGAACGCCCGCACTGCTATCAAATTCATGAAAGAGATAACGTTCCGGTATGTAGTACCCCACAGTATCATTACAGACAATGGCTCTAACTTTGACTCGGAAGAGTTCAGATACTTTTGCTCTTCTCAAGGCACTCGGGTGGATTACACATCTGTTGTGCACCCCCAGTCTAACGGTCAAGCTGAGCGAGCGAATGGCCTTATCCTCCAAGGATTGAAACCTCGGCTCATGCGAGATCTTGATCATGCTGCTGGAGCTTGGGTCACTGAATTACCGTTTGTTCTGTGGGGCTTGAGGACGACTCCCAACCGGTCGACTGGACGCACTCCTTTCTTCCTTGTGTATGGAGCTGAAGCCGTTTTGCCAAGTGACGTCCTTCACAATTCTCCTCGAGTGGATCTTTACTCTGAAGATGAAGCTGAGCAAGCAAGACAAGATGGGGTGGATCTCCTAGAGGAAGAGCGTGAGATGGCCCTGATCCGGTCAACTGCATATCAACAAGACCTTCACCGCTTCCATGCGAGACATGTCAAGAGCCGTTCATTTCACGAAGGTGATCTGGTGCTCCGAGTGGATCAGCAGCGACCTCACAAATTGGCCCCAGCATGGGAAGGCCCATTCGTCATCACCAAGGTGCTGAACAACGGAGCGTACCATCTTTTCAACTTGAAGAAGAATATTGACGAGCCACGCGCCTGGAACGCGGACTTGCTTCGACGTTTTTATTCTTGATAACTGAGTTGCTTTGATGTAATAAGAGTATTCCAGACAATGTTGTTTGTTAAGTGATGACTTCCGCAGTCTATTGTCGATTCCGATCGCACAATTTTGCATTCAAAAATTACTCCGAGTGAAGAGCGATCCTCTCTCTCGGGGGCTTAGCTGCGAATCCGTTTCGCCTATGTTCAAAACCTTTCCGAGTGTATGACATTCAGCACACTCAGAGACTTAGCTGCGAACCAGTCTTCGCCTAAGTTCAAAAATTACTCCGAGTGAAGAGCGATCCTCTCTCTCGGGGGCTTAGCTGCGAATCCGTTTTTCCTAAGTTCAAAACCTTTCCGAGTGTATGACATTCAGTACACTCGGAGACTTAGCTGCGAACCAGTCTTCGCCTAAGTTCAAAAATTACTCCGAGTGAAGAGTGATCCTCTCTCTCGGGGGCTTAGCTGCGAATCCGTTTCACCTAAGTTCAAAACCTTTCCGAGTGTATGACATTCAGTACACTCGGAGACTTAGCTGCGAACCAGTGTTTGCCTAAGTTCAAAAATTACTCCGAGTGAAGAGCGATCCTCTCTCTCGGGGGCTTAGCTGCGAATCCGTTTCGCCTAAGTTCAAAACCTTTCCGAGTGTATGACATTCAGTACACTCGGAGACTTAGCTGCGAACCAGTCTTCGCCTAAGTTCAAAAATTACTCCGAGTGAAGAGCGATCCTCTCTCTCGGGGGCTTAGCTGCGAATCCGTTTCGCCTAAGTTCAAGACCTTTCCGAGTGTATGACATTCAGTACACTCGGAGACTTAGCTGCGAACCAGTCTTTGCCTAAGTTCAAAAATTACTCCGAGTGAAGAGCGATCCTCTCTCTCGGGGGCTTAGCTGCGAATCCGCTTCGCCTAAGTTCAAAACCCTTCCGAGTGTTTGACATTCGGTACGCTCGGAGACTTAGCCGCGAGTCCGTTTCGCCTAAGTTCAAAAACTTTTCCGAGTAAAGAGCAATTCTCTCACTTGGAGACTTAGCCGCGAACCAGTCTTCGCCTAAGCCCTAAATTCTTTCGAGTGCAGAACGCCCGTTCCATTCGAGAATTAAATAAATTCAGCCAAGCTAAATGTCGAAAAGCGAAGTGCGAGTAAGACTAGAATCTCTGGCGCAGCAAAAAACTTGTTCGCGCAAAGAGAAGTTCTCAGGCTTAAGGCCTGAACGAAGTTTACTCGGTTACACCATCACTCGGCATACCGAGGCAAATAAATTTTTACCGCAAGCAAAGTACTAGTTCAAGCTCCAGTAGGGCTTGAGGGCTCGACGAAGGTATCCAGGTCAATTCCGTCGGCGATCCGAGTGGCAGCTTCGATGAAAGTCTCCATGAAATCTTCAAATTTAAGTTTCTTCGTGTTGGTCACTCGGAGATCCTTCAGTTTGTCCTCTCTAGCCTCCTTGCAATGAACCCTGACGAGTGAAAGTGCCACGTCAGCACCACAGCGGGCTGCAGATTTCTTCCACGCCTGCACTCGACTGGGAATCTCATTGAGCCGAGTCATCATTGACTCAAGGACAGTCTGGAGGGGATCTTCAGGCCACAGTTCCTTGTCGACCTTCTCGAATGCAGCCCTCAGCCGAGTGATAAATCCTTGGACGTTCTTAAGACGAGCTTCGAGACGAAACATATCCATGGCCACGGCGTCTCCGACGAGTGATTTTGTGGGGTCCAGATTGGGCTCGATCTCTTTAGTTTCTTTCTCGAAGTCTTGACAGAATTCTGCATGAAGAGAAAGCGAAAAGGTGATCACAATGCCATTCTGGAAAAACCAAAGAAATTCATTCGACAAAAGAAGGTTACCTTCGAGCATGCTGAACATTTTCTTTGCGAAGTCTCCCAAGTGTTTCTCCAGAGCATTCTTTCCCTTGGCCTGCGCTTCAAGTTTTTTGATCCAGTCAGATCGTTCCTGCTTGAGTTTGGTGTTCTCTTCTTCCAGTCTACTGGCTGCCGCAAGTTTCTTCTCAGCAGCTTCAGTTTTCTCCTTCGCTTCCTTCTGAGCATCAGCAAGTGATTTGTCCTTGTCCTCGAGCACCTTCTTCATAGTATCTAAAGAAATAGCATTGTTGAGTCGCGCTCGGAGACGACGGTTCTCATCATGTACGTCTGTTCGAGTGGATTCACTCGGTTCAAAGGATGGAAGATGAAGGTGATAATGCAATTGATCAACAAAGATTACCTCCCAAAGTCTTCAATTCGGTCTGTGCACGGTCCAGGTTGTTGTTCGTCAGCTCCAGATCTAGCAGAAGTCGATTCTTTTCCTTCTCCAGCTCGACGTACTTGGTCCCGAGCCCACATGCTTTCTGAAATCGGCAAATAAGGGGGTTCAGTCAACATAAATATTTCTCTACTCCCGAGTGGAAAAGTTCAACTGCAGTCGACTGAAAGGCGGCCCGCCCCCCCCCCCCCCCCACAACCCTATACAGCGTCATATCATGGTTGATGGAAATGATGTCCATGAAACCTGCAGAATGGTTCTTAAGACTACTGCCCATCGTCAACGATCGACAGTAGTCTCGGGGACTACACCCAGTGGGTGCACTCAGCGTGCCCCCACTGGATACAAAAACACTCGACCAGGTCTGGGCTGTCAGAGTATAAAAGAAGAAAGCAAGCAAGCGAACATCGTCTCTATCAGACCCCCGCCGAAGCAAGCACTCGACGGCGGTCTCGGGGACTACACCCAGTGGGTGCACTCAGCGTGCCCCCACTGGACCTACTTTTACTCGACAAGGTCTGTCCTGTCGAATGGAAATAACTTTCAAAACAACTTTAAGACCCCCGCCGATGCCTTCGTCATTCGACAGCGGTCTCGGGGACTACACCCAGTGGGTGCACTCAGCGTGCCCCCACTGGACCAGAAACTACCTGGTCTACTTGCGAAGAAAACACCAAGTGGGTGTAAAATCAAGACGGACAGGAATTCAATCGGAAATGAACTTACAATACCACTTACTCGGACGTTGGCCTGAAGCGCTGAGCTGGCATCATAGGCTAACTTGCTGGCTTCATACGCCTCCTTTGTTCGCAGCATCATCTGCCCGGCCTGGATCATGGCTTCCTTGGCAGCTCCGGTTTGGTCCTCCGGGACGTGATACAAAGGGTATGCAGGCGTCGAGTGAGTTGGTGCAGTCACTGGAGCAGCAGGAGGTGCTTGAGATTGTCCAATAGGTGTTGAAGCCACCAGAGTAGAAGTGGCTGGCGGAGCACTCGACAACGGAGTTACAAGGGTTGGAGGTGTCGCAGCAGTCGACCCACGGGGCGTCTGGTCGGACGATGGTCTCCGAGTGCGTACGCGTGGAGCCTCCAGAAGCACAGCTTCATCCTCCGCTCCCCGCTGCGGCTCCTCATCATCTTCCAGTTCGATGACTTCGTCAGCTGTCAGTCGGCAATTTTAATCAAGTTACTCGACAATTATTCTTCAACAAACAGAGTAGAGTGTGGAGTTGTTATACCTCGTTGGGAGGTGGCCGCATCAGGAGTGTCTACTTCCATATAGTCTCCATCATCCCGATGGGGCGACGTCACAGAGGTAGTAGCTCTGGCAGATAAATTTCACTCGGTCAGCATCAACATGAAGTTCTTCAACAGCAGAATAAGGAAAATAAACACTCACGTGGAGGCAACAGGCACAGTTATCTTGATTCGAGGCAGGGCCTTCCGAGGTTTTGGCGCGTCCGGCTTGAGCTGTTTCGTAGCCTTTTCAGTCGACCCCGATGTCGCGGCACGGTCACGCTTTGGGTTCCTTGTGCTTGACGCCACAGTTTTGCTCGGGGCGACCTCTGGGTCGTTCTGCTGCTTGGTACGACGTTCGGTGCGCGAAGGGACCTGAGCCTCCACCCCGTCTTCCTCCAGGTCATCGTCGTTGCTCTCACTGTTGTCAGCGTAATCGCCGTCTGCGCTGCCGTCGACGCTCCCTTCCTCTTCATCAGGATGTTCTCCATTGGGCACGGGCGAGTACATGTTCGTAAATTCCTGCAAGATACAAGCTTCAAATTCAGTCGACTGAAGATCCAGTTACTCGACAAAATATAAAAACAATCGACAGAGATATAACTCACCAAATTCTTTGGTGGGTTCAAAGCAGAGAAGGGTGGAATTCGTTTGGATCCTTCTGGGTTATCACAGGCTCCAGTGATGCTCCTGAGCCACTGAGAAACAGTCTCATCGGAAACTTCCTCAGGATGAGTCCGAGTGGTATCCTCAGGGCCCGAATAATGCCACATGGTGTGATCCCGGGCTTGGAGAGGCTGGATTCGTCGACTAAGAAACGTTTCAAGGAGGTCCAAGCCAGTCACTCCGCTGCGGATCAGTTCAGATACAGCGTTAACTAGGATCCCTACCTGGATTTTCTCTACCTTTGTCACGTACAGCGGTTTGGGAGTGGTACGTCGATCCAAGGTGAAAGGAGGAAGTCCAGTCGACATATTTGGTGACGCAACATCCTTGCAATAAAACCATGTCGACTGCCAACCCCGAACAGAGTCGGGAAAGTTCATAGAGGGGAATGCACTCCTACCTCTCTTCTGGATCCCTAAGCCACCACACAGTTGGATCACATGGGTTTTGCTATCACTGGGATTGGCTTTCTTGACGGATTGGGATCTGACAGAGAATATGTGCTTGAACAAACCCCAATGTGGGGGACAGCCCAGGAAGCATTCGCACAAGGTTACGAAACAGGAAAGATAGGCAATCGCATTCGGGGGAAGATGGTGGAGTTGCGCCCCGAAATAGTTCAAGAAAGTACGGATGAACGGGTGGGGTGGCATGGAGAAACCTCGCTCGATGTGGGTGAGAAGCAGAACTCGCTCGCCGTCGCGTGGCTCCGGCTCGACCTCCCCCTTCGGCAACCTCCAGGAACCCGCAGTTATCAGCCCGTCGACGATGAGGTTGTGCACATCTTCCGCCGTGACCGTCGATTGGAGGAAATCCCCCTGGATCCACCCTGGCGGCACCGTCGACCGGGCGCCCGACGGCTTCTTCACCTTGGCTCCTCCCTTCTTGGCGCGCTCAAGCTTCTCCGTCTTGCTCTTCGTCATAGTGGCAGCGGTCGATGAAGCGGAGCAGGGCAGAGGAGGAGGAGGAGAAGAGCAGATTTGGGGGAAGAATACTGTACCAACACCGGCGTCGTCGCCTCTTATACCCGCTCGTGTGGACCACTGACCTACGGGCCCGCCGGATCTCTGGATATCTCGAATTCAGAGGAGGAGCGATACGTGGCGATATGGGCGGCGCGATAATCGAGGCGTCGTTCCTGCACTTGCCTTAGCAGTTATGCCATCTTCGCTCTGCGCGCTCTTATCCAAATTTCAAATCCCGTGAGATCCGGACCCGACGGAGCAAACCGTCACATCAGAAGATTCTGCAGATCACTCGAACCTGACTTCGAGCTCAGTTTCACTCGGACCAGTTTTCGAGTTCAGTTTCACTCGGACGCACTTCAAGACAGAATTGATCAGGGCGAACGATAAAGGTTCCAATCGACGCAGATTTCTGAGAAGCCTCAAAATGCACTCGGAATTTTTGTGTCTCGTCTGAACCTGCATTGACACCTTTTACACTCGAACCCCGATCCATTCGGGGGTTAATGATGGGGATATGTACCTAGGGTAGGGTCATAGGCCTGACCTACACGCCCTACCTAAGGACACTGCCCCAAAAAGCTTAAGGGCTACAAGGAAAACCTCCGACTGGAATCGTCAAGACTTACAAGTCACTCGACAATACACAATCAGAGGTACCTTTCACTCGACGCTTACCTTTCACTCGGAAGGACTAGAAGACAGTCGACCACAGGAGCCCAGGAGTCACCCCAGGGAGGCTAACGGGCAAGCATTCATCAAGACCTTTAATAGCATTTATTGTGTACGTGACCAGTAACGTACGTCTTTTATGACCACGATCTAACCCTTAGATGCCGGACACTTATGAGGGCAGCGCACTCTATATAAGCCGCACCTCCCCTCTGGCACAAGGGTTCGCACCCCCTGTAACTACACATATATTCCACTCGACAAGAAGCTCCCGAGCACCTGAGACGTAGGGCTGTTACCTCCACAAGAGGGGCCTGAACTCATACATTCTTGTGTACAATCTCGCCGTAGCTAGGACTCTGCCCTCTCCTTTCGTACCCCTACCTTCTACTGTCAGGCTCGTTCCCACGACAAGTATTCCGAGGGTTGTGGGACAACCCGAAAGAGAGTAAGTGATGATCAGTAACAGTAAGTGAAGCACTTAAGCATTTAATATGATAATTGCCATGCTATTGTTTGCTGCATTGTTTGGTTGTCTTGAGCTTGCGAGTACATTCGAAGTACTCACCTGGCGTATCATGCCAGTTTGCAGGTCATGCCATGATTGCTTGCTTGCCGTGGATGTCGAGCTTGCGAGCTAGGATGCGCGTTCCAGCCAGAGTCCCTGCGGAGTGGAGTCCATCACCGTAGTCGTTGTTCCGCTGCCGAGTGTTACTCCGCCTCCTCAGGTTGTTCCGCTGTTAGCATAGAGCTGATTTGTTCTATGCCAACAGTGTCGTATTCCAGAAGACTTGTCCTTGGGCTAGAATACGGGGCGTTCCGGTCTTCTCTGAGCCGGGGTGCCACAAGAGTTGGTATCAGAGCCAGGCTGGCTGTAGGACGCGCGGTCTAGACGCGAGCGTTAGTAACCGGTAGTATAGGACCCAGTTGGTTTGCTGCACTTGTTTGTTGCATTTGATTGTGCATAGCATGCATATAGATTAGATATTTTATTACTAACGATGGACCTGGTGAGTGTAGGTGGCATCGGTTTCGATTCACCACCTGCGCTCTCCAGTTTGCATGCTTGTTCCTTGGTGTGGCGTTATCTCCGTCCCAGCGGAGTAATGCCAAGGTGCTTGGCGTGTCGATCCCTTGCTGGATTGATGCACCGGTACCACACCAACCCATTCTCTTCAGTTTCCCCCCTATTGTTTCGGTAATAGACATGTTTTTATCCCGGATCTTGTGCCATCCCATTCATCGCTTTGCGCAACCCTTACTGATCCTAGTTATCAGAACAGGGCAATGCCGCAAGCCCTTCTTTCCATCTTTCTCTGCCATCCATCCTCGGGACGAGTACGGCTTTCTCCCGTACGCTTGATGATGATGTGGTCGTGACCCTTGTGTCCCGACCCACGGTCACCAAGTTCGTCCTCGCCACCGTGTCCGTCCAGACGGAATCGGTGTTAAGCCTCTGTTTGGTGTAGCCTTGTTTACACCAACCCCCTTCCACACATTGATTCACTTTCGTGCACATCGCCACAGCATGTAGACCGTAATACCGGAGTTCTTGCGAGAATTGTGTGCTTAGGTAGGAATGCATATTATTGCTGTGAATAGCTGTAGAGTATGATATTGCTTGTGTGTGATCTTGTGTGCTTTTGCTTTAGTCGTTTCTTTTGCTTCTTTCTTTGGGCCCTTGGTGTTACATTATTCCCCTTGTGGAAGTTGCTCACCGACACTGGACTCAAAGAAATCAGGGAAGAGACAGTCATTTGGAAGCTCAGTTCAGCAATATAGAATTTTCAGCAGACTGCATTATATCAGGAATATCGGGCCTGAATATAAAGGATATCCTGGCTGGATTGGTTATCAGTATCAAGTATACATCAGTGCGACCTTCACAGCAGTAATCATTGAATCAGCAAGAAGGCAGACTGTGTGCTCAATTGACAGCACATTTCAATTGACTCATATAAGCGGTTGAGTTTGCCAGGAGTACAATTTGAAACCTACTATATTCTGGAAGCAAGTCGGAATGTGCTATGAACTTAGTAAGGAGGATAGCCGAATACCCTGTTGCATACAACAAGTAACCAACAGCAGAAATATTAAGGGATATATATATATAAGCACTCAGACCGCAAAAAGGAAAGCTTCAGACATAAGCAACCCAGTTCTTCTTCGCAAGCTACCAGAGAAGCGTACTATGCAAGGATTCCTGTGTCTTCCTCGATACGACACACGGATATCTTCTGGTACAAGGTGCTCGGGCTTCCTCAATAAGATACCACTGCAGTCCCTAAGGTACCGAGTCTTCCCTAGAAAGTCCTTGAGAGGGAAAGTTTCTAAGGTATGATACCCAGTCTTCTTTAGGAAGCCACTCTGATAGAAACTTCGAGCACGAGAAATTCAGTCTTCCTCAGCAAGAAGATCTCGATGGCTCCCAGCACAAGCTATGCCATCTTCGTCAGCAAAGTATCGCATCAACATCAGTGCAAGCTATACCACCGAAAGTTGGCAGCATATGACCATGCATTCCAAGAATCAGATCTGTAACAGTTGATCAGAAGGCAAAAGGGTCAGTCAGGACACAAGCCTGCCTCAGGAATCAAGCGCTCAGCCGCATATACTCAATAGGTATGGTGGACATCCTGCTAAGGCCATATGAGTTAATCATACAATGATGTCGGCCGGTGAGAATCTGACCCTTGCATAAGCTACGTCGGAAGAAGAAGAATGCCAGTTATACACTTCAGTGAGATGACCAACAACCTATGGATAAGCTGTATGGGACACGGATGAACCTTTGCCTGTCTTTCTTTGGTAACGGCACCACGCCTGTGTTCTGAGCTGTTTTCGGCCGTCCGGGGTGGATGCCGACTATTATTTCTCTTGTCAGCAACTGGCCCGTGTTCTGAGCTGTTTTCTGGCCGTCTCGGGCAGCTGTTGAATTTCTTTCCGTAGCAGCAACCCTATGCTCTGAGCTGTTTTCCGGCCGTCTTAGGGAACTGCTACTTTCTTCTTATCGACACCGTCTCATGCTCTGAGCTGCTTTTCAGCCGTCTTGAGTCGGGGTTGAGTTATTCCAGTAATGTCCCAGATCTGAGTTGTAAAGACCGTTTTGGTGGCTACTGGTTTATTTGCCGGTTTCATCCAAGGGTTCAGACGGTCGCTACCCTACAGCTACAACTTGTTGAGCAATATGCCTGCCAGAATATTGTACCTGGCAGCATCCATGGTCATCCGAAGATTCAAGAACACATCAGGCCAAGCTCTTTCAGCGAAGGATCCAGGCAAAGAGAACCATAATGAAGGAGCAAGATTTGCCATACGAGTATGCTAGTGGTTGCAAGATCAACATGGTACAGATACGCAACACGGTCTGGTTCGGTACCAATCACCGCAGGTACACACCCGCGGGGTCTATTTCCGCTGCAAGGACCCCATATCAAGTCAACCCGCTCAGCTAGCGGTATATTCCCGAAATCATCAGAAGGGGATATTCAAGCCTGTCAGATGGAACAATCAGAAGGATGATAACTGTCTCAAAGCACGTGTCCGCATCTATGGAAATCAGTTGCCGGATAACCTGCCGTGAACAAAGATCTTCCTGTAGGACCCCCGTCGGTCAAGTCTGCAGAAAATACCGTTATAAGGTTGTACCCTTCATGCTAGTCATGACAGGCTATGGCTAAGTCATTGGTACAGATGTGATGCTAAGGACAGTGAACATAGCCAAGATGTTTCCATAACCCTGCAAGGAGTCCGATTCCGCCAGGAGAACGGTATGATTGGTAGCACCAGTGGAGTCTGGAGGGCACATAGCCATTGGAAGTCACCCCAATGCAATGAGTAAAAGATTTTGTCTACCGAGAGAATCTATTCGCAACTAAATGGACGATTGTCTGTATTGGACTTCAGCACAACACGTCCATGAGGAACAACTTCCGGACATGCAAAAAGGACAGGGATTTCAGACAAGATAATCCATTGCACCCAGACAGGTCAGCAGGCATAAAAGGATTGAAGTCAGAGAAATATATGAGGTAAGATCTGTCAGAATGAGAATCCAGTGAAACAAACCACCCCGAAGCCAGGCAGTTAGTCAAAAGATATTCACGGGGAGCATTATACAAAGACAAAAAGGAAAACCCGAGTTGGAAACGGTTTCCTCAAGTCGGGATATTTATGGTTAACCCCTGAGCAACCGAATCTCGAGGACGAGATTTCTTTAAGGGGGGTAGGTTTGTAACACCCTGGATTTTTGCCCATTTCTTTTTCTTTTGATTTTGGTCTGGTTTTGCTTTTCCGTGGTTTGGTAGTCTTGGAACCTGGAAGAATCATCCTTGATTTCTCTTCCCTAGTGGCTTTCCAACCTCTAGCCCATCCCAAGATCTTTTCATTTCCATCTTGAGCCAATCCCAATAATCTTTTTCTTGGGAATATTCCTTTTCTATTAAAGGAATAACCCTGTCTGCCTTGGGTTGTGAAGCAACCCATATTTCCATCATTCCAAAAATTCCCAAATAATTCTCATAAATCCTTTGGATCATATATTCCTCAAATATGTCAAAATCTTTCTTTGACATGTTCAAAAATCTTCCTCCAATATTCCTTTTCCTATTCTGCCCATGGTGGCAGTTTGTGAAGCAAGTGCCGTTTATCTTGGCTTGCTTGCTCTCAAACTTTTTGGGGCCATTTTCCTATCCATATCATTGTTGCATGCCAAAATTCAACTCAAGTTGGCTAGCCAATATTTCTTGGCAAATTTCCAAAGTTTCTGATCCAATGGAAGCTTTGTGAAGCAAGTGCTAGCTAAGAGTATGCCAATGAGTTCAAATTTTGCAGGCATCTTCATAGGCTCAAATCATGGCTCTTCTCAAGATTTGAGCATCATCCCATCTTCTTTGTAACCTCAGCATCAAATCTTTGTTTCTGGTCATATTTTCCAATTGTGAAGCAACTATATTTTATATTGCTTCATAATTGCTGAAAATTTACCAGGACATTCTCCTATCCATTTAATCCATCTTCTCCAAATTTTAGCCCATTTCATCTAGCCATTCTTCCACAGGAATTTTTCCAAGATTCTGGTCAGAGAGGACCATTATGAAGGAAGTGCCACTTTGGCTTTCTCAAATGGTATGAAATTTTTATGGCCCTCTCATATGACCAAATCATCATCTTGTGCCCATTTTCAGCTCAAGGCAACACTTTATGTGAGTGCCACATCCTGTTTTCCCTTCTGGACCAGATTGGTCAGTTGCAAAGCAACCCCATTAAATCTTGGTCCTCTTCCTCTCAAATTCTCCAGATTTGTAGTCCTTCCTATCCTAAATCTCCCAGACATCTTTGTTGGTTCTTATCTCCTCTTTGTTCAACTCAGTGGTGTGGTCAAGTTTGCAGCAGCAAACTTCAGGTGACCTTTCCCATCTCCTCTTGGCTTCTTTTGTCGATCTGTCTCATCTCTAAGCCTATTCCTTGGAGGGACAACGCTCTGGACATGATTTGGCCCACTAGGGAGCAATATATGCCAAAGTCCACGCGGTGACCACGAGTTGGATGTGCCATATGCGCGCTCTGTGCAATGGAGCCCTCGGGGTCGTCCGTTTCCTCCTCTCCCGCGCCACCCAGCTGTGTCCAGCAGCTCCCCTTCGTCGTCTCCTTCCTCCTGGACCACTCTCCCCCTCCAGTCCCATCCTCGCCGCTCCGCGACGAACCCCGCCCTGTTCTGCTCGTGGCCGTTGATGTCGTCTTCTTCCCCTCGAGCTTTCCCGAGCCTCCCTGACCTTCCCCGAGACCCCTCCATCCCTCTGTGAAGCTCCTCGACGCCGCTTGCGAACAGCCGCGTCCTCTCCTTGCTCCAATGCCCGGCTAGGATCGCCATGGCGGCGTCCTTATCCGTCGTCCTCGGCCGGCTATAAAAGCCGCGGCCGAGCCTCTCCCCGGGCATCCCCAAGCTTCTCCTCCCTTTCCTCTCTTCCCTTGATCTCCCGCCCGTCCATTTCCCTCTCCGGAGCTCCCCAGTCGCTGCCATGGCCGTCGGCGAACTCCCCTCAAATTCGCCCGTGGCCGAGCCTCTCCCTTCCTTCTGTCGCATCCGGTGGAGCCTCAAGAATCCGGCGAACCTTCCCCCCCCCCCCTCAGCTTGCCGTCGGAGCCCCTGTGGCCTCCGCCCTAGGCCGGCTGCCGCCTTCCTTTGCTCTCTGTTATCCTCGAGCCGCAGCAGCTCAGCTCGTCCCCGGCGTGCGTGTGGCAGCTGAATGGAGGCGGCGTCTCTCCCCGATCTCACCGATGCCCTTCCCTTGGCCGGAGGTGACCGGAGCCGGCCGGGCCATCGCCGGCGGCGATCTGCCTCGCCTCGCCCATGTCCCCGGTCGGGAGCAGGAAGAAGGAGGTGGGAGGAGAGAGAGGGTCAACGCGGGTCCCGCTCGTCGGTGACCCAGGAGCCGGCCCCGCCACTGCTGAGGTGGATAAGTGAAGGCGTATTCCTCCCGAATACGTCTTCGTCTGGGGAAAGCGCATTTTATTTGAATGCGCGACCGGCTGGACAGCCCAGGGACCCGGATGCAATTATCTCTTTTGCTGATTCCCTTTTGCAGATTGGCCCCTGGCCGAAAAATCCTTGTATCTTTTTGCTCGGGACTCCAATCGAGGTGATTCCAAAGCCCTCGTTTTCGTATCGTCGAGCCCGTCATGATGGTATCACTTTCATACTGTCTTGACACAGTGAAAGTGACCCTTCTGCCCTTGTTCGCAAATAGTCCCTCTCCGAGAGAGAACTGTTTCCGGCAGTCCTTCCGCGGCCTCTCCGCACTTCTTCCCGGTGGATCCCTCACCCAGGCAAGCCAGGACACCCATTCCATGAAGTATTTCAATAGCATTACATATTTAATTGAATTGCTTGCATTTACAAAGGAATTACTTTCATTTACCTGCTATATGATAATTCATAGTAATTAATTTAAATGCCTAGTTGCTGCCATCCTAAGTATTGTGATGAACCACTATATTGACTAAATGATCTTAGTGGTTGATCTTGAGTCACCTGTCCGGGCATATTCGTGCAACCACATTTGCCGGTATGGGACGGCCCTGACCTGGTCTGACTGCGTGATCTTTCACCGGTACCACCAAAGAGGGAAGGTTAGGCGCGGCGTGCTACCCTGGCCCGGTAAGCGGCGATAACCTTGTGAGCCCAGTTGAGTTTGTGCCGGCGTCCCCGTTTGGGACAGTAGAACCCCGTTTGGGTCTACAGAGTTTGACCCCGTTTGGGTCGTGGCCACGACGGTGGCAGGTGTCATGAGGACACAGGGGCCACCCAAGGCTGACCTCCGGAGGAGGAAAAGTGCCGGTGGTACGATGAAAGAGTCACGGGTCAGGCAGGTTTTGTTGGAGCAACGCTGGTCCACCCGAATGGGATCACGAGGCCAGGTGCTTCATGGTGTGGGTAAAGTGTACAACCTCTGCAGAGTGTCAAAATCTATTCGAATAGCCGTGTCCACGGTAATGGACAGCCCGTCCAGACCTCAGTAGATGGTCAACTAGAATAATGAGGTTAATGATGGAAGAACTCGTCTTGTGTTCGGAAGTACTCCGTGGGAGTGAGTATTCCGAGGGTTGTGGGACAACCCGAAAGAGAGTAAGTGATGATCGGTAACAGTAAGTGAAGCACTTAAGCATTTAATATGATAATTGCCATGCTATTGTTTGCTGCATTGTTTGGTTGTCTTGAGCTTGCAAGTACATTCGAAGTACTCACCTGGCGTATCATGCCAGTTTGCAGGTCATGCCATGATTGCTTGCTTGCCGTGGATGTCGAGCTTGCGAGCTAGGATGCGCGTTCCAGCCGGAGTCCCTGCGGAGTGGAGTCCATCACCGCAGTCATTGTTCCGCTGCCGAGTGTTACTCCGCCTCCTCAGGTTGTTCCGCTGTTAGCATAGAGCTGATTTGTTCTATGCCAACAGTGTCGTATTCCAGAAGACTTGTCCTTGGGCTGGAATACGGGGCGTTCCTGTCTTCTCTGAGCCGGGGTGCCACATCCCTTATCCAGCATCTTGCACCGAAGACTTTGAAGTAACTTACATTGGGTTTCTTACCAGTGAGAAGCTCATATGATGTTTTCTTGAAGAACTTGTGAAGATATACTCTGTTGATGATGTGACATGCAGTATCAATGGCTTCAGGCCATAGCTTCCGTGGTGTCTTGTATTCATCAAGCATGGTGCGAGCCATCTCAATAAGAGTCCTATTCTTGCGCTCAACGAAACCATTATGCTGAGGAGTATATGGAGAAGAGAACTCATGAGTGATGCCAAGGGTATCAAGAAAGATATCCTGGCCTGTGTTCTTGAATTCAGTGCCATTGTCACTCCTGATGTGCTTGATCTTTATGTTGTAGTTGTTCATACACCTATTGGCGAAGCGCCTGAAGAAATCCTGCACTTCAGTCTTGTAAAGAATGATATGCACCCAAGTGAATCGAGAATAGTCATCAACAATCACAAAGCCATATAGATTTGCAGTGGTAGAGAAGGTGGAATAGTGAGTAGGGCCAAATAAATCCATGTGTAGCAGCTCAAAGGGACGTGAGGTCGTCATGATTGTTTTCGAGGGGTGTTTGCCCTGGTCATCTTCCTGGCTTCACAGGCACCACAGAGGTGGTCCTTCTTGAACTTCACACCTTCGACGCCAATGATGAGCATCTTCTTGGCGAGTGTGTGCAAGTTCCTCATCCCAGCATGCCCTAGCCGTCTGTGCCATAGCCAGCACTCCGAAGCTTTTGCTAGAATACATGAGGCAACCTGTGGTCCTACAGAGAAGTCTACCATGTACAAGTCACCTCTTCGAAAACCTTCAAAGACTTTGGTTTTGTCAGAGGCCATTAGTACAACACATCGAAATTTGCCGAATATGACGAGCATATCTAAGTCAGAGAGCATTGAGACAGACATCAAGTTGTAACCAAGGGATTCGACAAGCATGACATTTTCCATGTGCCGGTCCCTTGAGATAGCAACTCTACCTAGCCCCAATACTTTGCTGCTGCTCTTGTTAGCAAAGACAATGTGGTCTTTTGTTGGAGGTCGAAGAGTTTGCTCCATCAATAGGCTTCGATCACCAGTCATGTGACTGGTGCAACCACTATCCATAATCCATTCAGTAGCATTGGATTTGTCTTCCTGCGTTGAGAATTAGTATGGTTCTCCAAGGCATGTAGCTGTAACATGCATTGATGATGATATAGCAGTGCATAGTAAAATGAAGACATTGGACGATATGAAAGTTAACATTCGCATTAGGTATCTTGCGTCCAAACAAGATTGTTTTCGGGTCTCCAGGGATAATCTTCGGGATAGGCTTCTTCCTATCTGGAGACCCGATGCTGCATGAAGATATTAGTTCTTCTTAACCACCCACATACGAAGGGGTGGCTTAGAAGCAATGAGACGTAAGGTAGCATCAGAGAATTTAGGCAAAGATGCCCTAATAGCACACAGGAGGGTTAGTGTACTCAAATGAATAAGCAAAAAAAATTCTTGGTTGGATGAACATAGCGGTTCATGCCATTGTGTACATATTCGTGAGTCATCTGAGTCTTTTCCTGCGAAACAGAATGGTTAGTGCCATCATATGAAGACTTATGTCTTATCGAAGACATTGATCTAGGGTTTGTCTTCTTCTTGGGAGACGTCGTCAAGACATTCACGCGAAGCTTCTCAAGAAGACATTTGGGAACCCAGATCTTCTTCATAGGAGAACCATTCCTGCAGTTAGTTCCAATAAACCTGGCAAACACTTTACCATTTTGGCATTTGAACAGTTTGTAGTTGGAATCAAAGGATTCATCAATAATGAGAGGATTTGCACAGTTGAAGCCTGATAATGTGGAAGGATCGACTGAAGGTCCTTTCGCAGCAACCCATGTGGTTTTGGGGTACTGCTCAGGTGTCCAGTAGGATCCATCAACATTGAGGTTTCTTTCGAAACCTACACCCTCTTTCCTAGGGTTTTTGTTCAGTATAGTATTCTTCAGGACATCACAAAGAATCTGATGTCCTTTCAGACTCTTGTACATGCCAGTTTCAAGCAATATCTTCAACCTGTCATTGTCATCAGTGAAAGCAGTGGCTTCCTCAGATGAGGGGTTAGGTGCCACAGATACAGTTGAAGATAAAGCATTTTTAGAAGCATTTGAACATTCAGCAGTTGAATCATAACCTTCACGTGTAATACACTTTAAGCATGGAGCATCAAATTCATCCTGAGCGGTACTGATATGCTCTGCTAGGAGTGAGTCATTTTCCTTCCGTAGGTCATCATGTGCTTCCCTCAATTTTTCAAGATCAAGAGAAAAAATTTCATGATCAGTTGAGAGGGCATCATGACGACTTTGGAGATCCTCAAACCTTGAACAAAGACTACGCATGTCTTCAGCCATAGTTTCATTCAGACTCATCTCTTCGCGCAACAGGTCATCGCTTTTTTCTAGAGTAGTTTGCATCTTCTCCATGGCATGTTGTTGCTTGGTGGCAATTTTTACAAGTTTAGCATAGCTAGGTTTCTTGTCATTATCAGATTCAGCTTCAGAATCAGAGTCATGACGTGAGGATTTTGAGGATACCTTGGAGGCTTTTGCCATGAAGCAGTAAGCGGGAGCAGCATCATCATCACTGGCTTCGGCGAAGAAGGAACCATTGTCTTCGGATTCGAAGACAGACGTGGATAGATATTCCGAAGCCATTGCTAGTCCAGCTACTTCAGCGTCAGATTCCTCCTCAGATGCTTCCTCAACTTCTGAACAAGATTCAGACTGTGAATCCATCTCCTTTCCGATGAAAGCATGTGCCTTGCCAGATGAACTTTTCTTGCGTGATGAAGACTTTGCATACTTCTTCTTCTTCTTGTCATCGGAGTCATAGTCCTTGATCTTCTTCTTGGATTCCTTCTCCCATCAAGGACAACCAGCGATGAAATGGCCAACTTTCTTGCACTTGTGACAGGTTTGCTTCTTGCTGTCTCTTGAAGACATTTCACCAGACCTCTTGGAATCACGCTTTGAGGATTTTGCATAGCGCTTTGACTTGGCAAACTTCCTAAACTTCCTGACAAGCAGAGCGAGTTCTTTTCCAAAATCTTTAGGACCATCAGAACTGCATTCAGTGTTGTCTTCGGATGACGACACAGCCTTGGCCTTCAAAGCACGAGAACGACTCTAACTGGGCCCGTAGATATCCCTCTTCTCAGCTTGTTGGAACTCATGTGTGTTCAATCTCTCGAGGATATCAGTGGGATCCAAACCCTTGAAGTCAGGGCGCTCTTGGATCATGAGTGCGAGAGTATCAAAGGAACTGTCGAGTGATCTGAGTAGCTTCTTCACGACTTCATGTTTGGTGATATCAGTGGCGCCAAGTGCATTCAGCTCATTTGAGATGTCGGTGAGTCGATCAAATGTGAGCTGAACGTTTTCGTTGTCGAGTCTCTTGAAGCGGTTGAATAGGTTGCGAAGCACATCAACACGAGATTCTCTTTGAGAGGAGACACCTTCATTCACTTTGGACAGCCAATCCCAGATTTGCTTAGCAGTGTTAAGTGCACTCACACGGCCATACTGTCCTTTGGTCAGATGACCACAGATGATGTTCTTGGCGGTGGAGTCCAGTTGTGCGAACCTCTTCACATTAGCAGCAGTAACACCTTCACCAACTTCGGGAATGCCCGCCATGATGACATACCATAGTTCGTTGTCAATGGCTTCGAGATGCATGCGCATCTTGTTCTTCCAGTAGGGGTAGTCAGTGCCATCGAAGACAGGGCACGCAGCGGAGACCTTGATTATCCCTGCAGTCGACATAGCTAAAACTCCACGGTGGTTAAACCGAAACACAGAACAAGGGAATACCTTGCTCTGATACCAATTGAAAGTGCTAGTTATCGACTAGAGGGGGGTGAATAGGCGATTTTTATGAAAGGCTTCGAAACAGTAAATGTATTCGAAATATGCGGAAGCGAAACATGATCAGGTAGGGATATATATCAAGGATCTAAGCAGAGCATGTGATATAATGAAGACATACAAGCAAGTTCATCATTATCATCATACACAGTAAGATAAGTAGAAGACAAACTTAGATAGTATGAAGATAAACAACAGATATGAATGTCTTCAGGAAAGTCTTCAGTCAGGAGTGTTCATGCATTGACTTCACAATTCGGTTCAGAATATAAAGAGTAAGAGATAGAACTAGCAGCTTGATGAAGACACAGGATTTGTTGGACCAGTTCCAGTTGTTGTGACAACTGTACGTCTGGTTAGGGAGGCTGAGATTTAACTCAGAAGACCTCGTCTTCACCTTATTCCCCTTGAGCCGAAGTCACCTAGACAGCGCCCAATCACTCTGGTAAGTCTTTAGGGGCGACTTCCGAAACCCGTACAAACTTGGTCACCCGGCGATCCACAATGACTCTTGGATTGCTCTAGACCCAGACGCCTAACCGTTTGGAAGATCACAATCTTCAAGTGTAATAAGTCTTCAGTTCTCTCAGAACAGAATGACTTCGGTGATCCTCAAACACTCTAGCTCTAGGTGTTTAGGTGTATCCTCGCAGGATGTGTCTCTCTCAATGTCTTCGAGGTGGCTTGCTCCAAAATGACAACAGCCGTATCTCTCTCTGAGCAGCCACCTTCTTATGGTGGAGAGGGTGGGCTATTTATAGCCTACGGGAACCCAACCTGATATGACCAAAATGACCCTGGGTCAATGGCCAACCGACACGTGTCACAACGGTCGGATTTCAAACACACGCGGCAGCTTTACTTGGGCTACAAGTAAAGCTGACTCAACCAACTCTGAAAGAGATTTCCTCTCATTGTCTTTACTCGAAGACATAAGTATGGGTTGAGCATCACGTCAGCATCTGACTTCGATCACAACGACCACACTTAACAGTACCGTGGTTCCTATGACTCAGGAAAGAAGAAACAAAACTACCAAAAGACTTCGTCTTCGCGTTTCATTGTCTTCGGACGAATGTCTTCGTCTGCCACCAATGGCTTCAGCCGTCATCAATGTCTTCGGACATTTTTGAGGGTCGTCTTCGATGGCTAAACCGAAACTCCAGGGACTTCTCTCTATGTTAACCTATGAACTCTCACAAACACATTAGTCCCTCAACCACGTTTGTCTTCAATACTCCAAAACCAAACAAGGGTGGCACTAGATGCACTTACACATAGCCATTCTGAGATATATTGCCATGCAACTTCCACCGTCACATCATATGACTAGTACTTTTATTATCATATTGCTTTGCATGATCATATAAGCTGACATAGTATTTGTGGCAAAGCCACCGTTCATCATTTTCTATACATGTTACACTTTATCATTGCACATCCTGGTACACTGCCACAGGCATTCATATAGAGTCATACTATATTTTTCATGTTGAGTTGTAAGTAAATAAAACTGCGATGATCATCATTATTAGGGCACTGTCTCAGTGAGGAAAGGATGATGGAGACAATGATTCCCCCACAAGCCGGGATGAGACTCCGGAAAAAAAATAAAATAAAAAAATAAAGAATGAAAAAAAGAAAAAAGGAAAGAAAGAAAAAATAAAAAATAAAAGAAAAAGAAAAAGGAAAAAATAAATGAGAGAAAAGAGAGAAGGGACAGTGATACTACCACTTTTTCCACACTTGTGCCTCAAAGTGGCACCATGTTCTTCATATACAGAGTCTCTTGTTTTATGACTTTCATATGCTAGTGGTAATTTTTCATTAAAGAAATTGGCTTGTATATTCCGATGATGGGCTTCCTCAAATGCCTGAGGTCTTCGTGAGCAAGCAAGTTGGATGCACACCCACTTAGCTTCATTTGAGCTTCCGTACACTTATAGCATTAGTGCATCCGTTGCATGGCAATCCCTACTCCTCGCATTGACATCTATTGATGGGCATCTCCATAGCCCGTTGATACGCCTAGTTGATGTGAGACTTCTTCTCCACTTTTACCCCTTTGATACCTACCACCATATTCTATTCCACCAATTATGCTATATCCATGGTTCATGCTCATATATTGCGTAAGTAAAAAAAAGATGAAGCGCCTTAAGAAGTACGATCCAATTGCCTGACTTGACACCGTGGTGCTTGACATTTGTATTTATGTGGTGAAGACAGAGCCATGCTATTCTAATATGATAAAATTAATAGGGGGTGAACATTCTTTAAGGATCGTATACTTTCAAACTTGATGATTATGTTGCTTATGTTACAAGTATTACTATGTTGATGTTTGTTAGTTCATCATTTCTCAAGGATCATACCTGCAATAGATTACATGTTGGGTAGCATGACACATCAAAAATTCTGTTTTTATTATTTACCTACTCGAGGACGAGCATGAATTAAGCTTGGGGATGATGAAACGTCTCCAACATATCTAAAAAATTTATTGTTCCATGCTATAATATTATCATTCTAGGATGCATTTTGGGTGATTATTTACCAATTCATATTTTTTAGCACTAACCTACTAACCCAGTGCCCAGTGCCAGTTGTTGTTTTCTGCATGTTTTTGACTTTTTCGGGTTTACAATACCAATCGAAGTCCAATTGCCACAAAACTTTTTTATGTTTTTTTTGGACCAAAAGAAGACCTGGAAGCTTCGGGAGTAGACCGGACGCCACACAAGGGATGGAGCACACAACAGGGCGCACCCTGGGGGGCGGTCGTGCGCTGATGTGTGCTGCCTCCCTCGGGTGGCCCCCGATGCCCCTCTCTGGCCTATAAATTCTAAAAAATTCCAAAAACCCTAGAGAGCCTCCCGAAACACTTTTTCCACCGCCGCAAGTCTCTGTTCCGACGTGTGCCCATCTGGAGCCCTGTTCCAGTGCCCTGCCGAAGGGGGTGGGTCGATCATGGAGGGCCTCTTCATCAACCTTGCTGCTCCCATGGTGATGTGTGAGTAGTTCCCTACAAACCTACGCGTCCATAGTTTGTACCTAGATGGCTATCTCTCTCTCTCTCTTGATCTTCAATACAAAGTTCACCGCATCTTCGCGGTGATATATTTGATGTAATCACTTTGTGCGGTGCGTTTGTTGGAATTCGATGAATTGTGGGTTTATGTTCAAATTATTCATGAAAAAGGTTTGAGTCTTCTCTGGTTTCTATTATGATTCTTATTTGTATGATTATTATAGCTTCGTAAATCTCTCCGATCTATTGAAATAGTTTGGCCAACTAGATTGATATTTCTTCAATGAGAGGGGTGCGTTGTAGTGGGTTCAACCTGACGGGTTTCAATATCCCAGTGACAAAGTAGGGGACAAGATACGTCTTTGTGTTGTTTCCACTAAGGATATAATGATGGGGTTAATTCATATTGATTGATTTCTCTTTGTCTACATCATGTCATTGTTCTCCAAGCATTACTCTGTTTTACTTAATATTCTAGATGCATGCTCGATAGCGGTCGATGGGTGGAGTAATAGTAATAGGTGTAGGCAGGAATCGGCCTATTTTCTTATGGATGTGATGCCTATATACACATGATCATTGCCATGAATAAATATTGCATAACTATGCACTTTTCTATCAATTGCCCAACAGTAATTTGTTTACCCATCGTATGCCTACGACATGAGAGATGCCACTAGAGAACATTACGGCCCCCGGGTCTATTCACCTATATATTTACAAAAGCTTTCAATGCCTTTCTGCAATTTATTTCCTTTTATTTTATTTTGAAATTTACTATATTCAACTTTCATCTACATACTTCACTAGCTTGCAAATAACGAGTCCAAGGGGATTGACAACCCTCTTGCACTCGTTGGGTGCAAAGGTTTGCCTCTTTGTGTGTAGTCGCTGAAGATGGGGGTTCCTTGCTACTCCTATTGGTTCGATAAACCTTGGTTATCAATTGAGGGAAATACTTATCTATATTGTTCTGCATCACCCGTTCCTCTTCATGGAAAACCCAACGCAGATCACAAGTATCAACCGCCAAGTCCTTGCTTCTGGTCATATGATTGTTGGCTCCACTATCAAGCAACCATGAACCTCCTCCGGAAGCAAACTCATACAAGAGATCAATGCTTGGATTTAGGAACCCATTCTTTAATGGGTCCTTTTATGTTAGTAACAAGGGTCTTAGGAACCCAAATAGACCATTCAATGTACTCATAAGAAGAACCAACAAATTTGGCATAAACATGCCCATCACTAGCACGACATAAAACATAAGAGGGGTTAATGTCACTAGCTTTGTGGGAAGGGGTGGTCTTGACCTTCTTGGCATTACCACCAACACCCTTGTCCTTCTTCTTCTCATGATCATCCTCCCCCGCTTTGACAAAGATTTCCTTGAGTGGGAGAGATTGCTTGGTCTTGATCTTCTTCTTCTTCTATGACTTGTTTGCAAACCCAATCCCTTCCTTCGCCACAACTTCCTTTTGATTGCTCAACAGATCATTAAGGTTCTTTTCACCTTCTATACACGTCACAAGGCCTTTCTCAAGTAGCTCTTTCAACTTGGCATTCTCCTCCACATGGTGCACATGCTCACAACAATGGTTAGTAGCATGGGCATTATCAATTAACACAAAAGGAGGACACGTGGCTATCTCCTTAGTAAGTTTTACTTGGAGTTGATCATGACACTCCTTAAGAGAAGCATGATCACTCTTCAAAGCCTTGTGAGCCTTGTAAGTTATGTCAAACACTTCCTTGAGTTTATCATGGTCAACCCCAAGTGTAACCTTTTCGGATTTGAGCACACGAGTAAGACAAGAGCATGATCATGATCTTTTTGTAATTTAGAAAAGTCATCGTTGTGTGACTCCTCAAGAGTCAAATGAAGACCTCGCTCTTCCTCAAGAGCAATGGAAAGATCCGCTATCTCATCGGCATAGTCACGATCATGGCCCTCCAACTTAGAGATGGTTTCCTCATGAGACTCAATGATATCACTGGCCTCACCAAGTTGTTCCAAGAGAGCAATAAAGTGCTTCTTGGTCTCACCTTTGAATTTACTCATGAATTTGTCAAACTCATTCTCATGTACTTTCACCTCCTCGTGTTCATCCACACAATCCAAAATAAGGAGTAGTAGTAAGGATGTTTTGATGTTGGAGGTTACCTTGTTGATACATTTGACCATGAGGCACTTGGCAATGCGGTTCTCATTGGGGGCGTTGAAGAGAGATACCTTGATTGGGGAAGAAGTTGCAATGGCCATTGTGGCCATCGCCATTCCTTCACCACTTGCATCTTCTTCATCATCATCATCGGAGATGTACACTTCGTGTGCCACCAACACCTTTTGAGGCACCTTCTTGGTGAAGTTGTTCTTGTTGGGGAAGGACTTGACCTTGTCTTTGTGAATGAGCTTGCCACCATTGTCTTCCCTCTTCTCATACCGACAATCCACCACAAAGTGACTCACATTGCCATAGTTCTCATGCTTGCCTTTTGAGCCACTTGAGTTGTTCTTGGAGAAGTTGGGCCTTGAGTTTCTCTTGTTGCACTAAAATTGCCTTG
Source organism: Elymus sibiricus (assembly GCA_039707655.1). Taxonomy (NCBI): domain Eukaryota; kingdom Viridiplantae; phylum Streptophyta; class Magnoliopsida; order Poales; family Poaceae; genus Elymus; species Elymus sibiricus. Next base: position 210,337,088 of record CM077663.1, read on the forward strand.
ACGCAAGATCCATGTGCACGTGGTAAGCATATTTGGTGTCTTTGGGGCAACCCTCCTCTTCTTCCTCTTCTTCTTTAGGTATTGCCTTGGCCTTCAAAGCAAGGTTGGGTGAGGCTTTCTTTGACCGTTGGACAGGAGCTAGAGCGTTGTCGGTGGTCTTGTTCAAGATGTTCATAGCAATAAATTCATCCAACACATCGCTTGAGGACAAGGTGTGGAAGTCTGGTCTTTGACGGATCACTAAGGACGTGGCCTTATTGAATGGCATCATGGCCTTGAGAAACTTACGCTTGATCCAATTGCCATCCGTATCCTTACTCCCATGATCTTGAAGAGAGATCGCGAGAGTTGTCAATATACGATAGAGCTCACGGGGTCCTCATCTTCATTCATCACAAACTCATCTGCATCATCAAGAACCACCTCAAAGTTGGACCGTTGAATACTTGAGCTTCCCTCATATACAACAACAACAACAAAGCCTTTAGTCCCAAACAAGTTGGGGTAGGCTAGAGGTGAAACCCATAAGATCTCATGACCAACTCATGGTTCTCGCACATGGATAGCAAGCTTCCACGCACCCCTGTCCATGTCTAGTTCTTTGGTAATGGTCCAATCCTTCAAATCTCTCTTTACAGACTCTTCCCATGTCAAGTTCGGTCTACCCCGGCCTCTTTTAACATTATTAGCATGCTTTAGCCGCCCGTGATACGTCTCCAACGTATCTAGAATTCATGAAGTATTCATGCCAGATTTACAACAATTTTATATGGTTTTGATATGATTTGCATGGAACTAACCCGGACTGACGCTGTTTTCAGAAGAACTACCGTACGTATCTAGAATTCATGAAGTATTCATGCCAGATTTACAACAATTTTATATGGTTTTGATATGATTTGCATGGAACTAACCCGGACTGACGCTGTTTTCAGAAGAACTACCGTGGTGTTGTTTTTTGTGTAGAAATAAAAGTTCCCCAAATGCAAAGAAACTTTTTGACGGGTTTTTTTGGAACAAAAGAGGCACTAGAAGCTTTGTGGGAGGGCCAGAAGATCCACGAGGTGGCCACAACCCACCAGGGCGCGCCAGCCCCCTCTGGCGCGTCCTGGTGTCTTGTGGGCCCCTCGTGGCCCATCTTCGCATGAAACCGACACCCAAAAATCCTATATATTCAGAAACCCCCAGAAATAACCCTAGATGAGAAGTTCCGCCACCGCAACTCTCTGTATCGAAAAAACCCAATCTGGAGGCATTCCACTACCCTGTCGGAGAGGGTAGATCATGTCCGGTGGCCATCTTCATCATCCCGGCGGAGGCCATGACGAGGAGGGAGTAGTTCACCCTCGGGGCTGAGGGTATGTACCCGTAGCTATGTCTTCAATCTCTCTCTCTCGTGTTCTTGAGATGTCACGATCTTGATGTATCACGGACTTTGTTAATATAGTCGGATCATATGGTGTTTTCCCCTCTCTATCTTGTTGTGAAGAATTGAGTTTTCCCTTTGCGATTTTGTTATTACCGGATTGAATACTTTTATGGATTTGAGAGCACTTGATCTATGTCTTGGCACACAACTTGCGGATTTCCGAGGTGACATTGGGGTAATCTATTCAGAGGGGTTGATGCACGTTTTCGTCCTACTTTATTCGGTAGAAATCTTGGGGCACTCTTTGAGGTTCTTTGTGTTGGATTGAGTATTATGAATCTGAAATTGTTTGATGCGTATCGTATAATTAACTCATGGATACTTGTGGTGACATTGGAGTATCTTGGTGACATTAGAGTTGGTTGATGCGTATCATATGGTGTTATTTTAGTACGAACTCTTAGATAGATCGATCGGAAAGGATAACTTGGTGTTATTTTAGTACGAACTCTTGGATAGATCGATCGGAAAGGATAACTTTAAGGTGGTTTCGTACCCTACAAACAATTTCTTCTTATGCTATCCGCTAGATAAGAACTTTGGAGTGATTCTTTGTTGCACGTTGAGGGATGGTTATGTGATCCAATTATATTAGCATTGTTGAGAGATTGCACTAGCGAAAGTACAGACCCTAGGCCTTGTTTTCAAGCATTGCGATACCGTTTATGCTCAATTTTGTTACTTCCTCCCTTGCTGTTTTTATTGTTACTATTACAAAAATCAATATCTACTATCATTACTACACTTGTATCACCATCTCTTCGCTGAACTAGTGCACCTATACAATTTACCATTGTATTTGGTGTATTGGGGACACAAGAGACTTCTTATTATTTGGTTCCAGGGTTCTTTGAGAGAGACCATCTTCATCCTACACCTCCCACGGATTGATAAACCTTAGGTCATCCACTTGAGGGAAAATTGCTATTGTCCTACAAAACTCTACGCTTGGAGGCCCATCAAAGTCTACAAGAATAAAGTTGTGTAGTAGACATCAGCCCGCTATGCACTGGGGCTTTTGGAGGCCTGCGCTGAATACGCCCAAACCATCTCAAACGATGTTGGACAAGCTTCTCTTCAATCAGTGCTACCCCAACTCTCTCGTATATCATCATTCCGGATTCGGTCCTTCCTTGTGTGGCCACACATCCATCTCAACATGCGCATCTCCGCCACATCTAATTGTTGCATATGTCACCTTTTAGTCGGCCAATACTCAATGCCATACAACATTGCTCGTCGAACCGCCGTCCTATAGAACTTGCCTTTTAGCTTTTGTGGCACCCTCTTGTCACAGAGAATGCTATAAGCTTGGCGCCACTTCATCCATCCAGCTTTGATTCGATGGTTCACATCTTCATCGATATCCCCATCCTTCTGCAACATTGACCCGAAATATCGAAAGGTGTCCTTCTGAGAAACACCTGCCCATCAAGACTAACATCCTCCTTCTCCTCGTTACCAGTAGTACCGAAAGCGCACCTCATGTACTCGGTTTGAGTTCTACTAAGTCTAAAACCTTTCGATTGCAAGGTTTGTCTCCATAGCTCCAACTTCCTGTTGACCCCGTTCCGGCTATCATCGACTTGCACCACATCGTCCGCAAAGAGCATACACCATGGGATATCTCCCTTGTATATCCGTTCTGATCTCATCCATCACCAAGGCAAAAAGATAAGGCTCAAAGCTGACCCCTGATGTTGTCCTATCTTAATCGGGAAGTCATCAGTGTCTCCATCACTTCTTCATACACTTGTCACAACATTATCGTACATGTCCTTGATGAGGGTAACGTACTTTGTTGGGACTTTGTGTTTATCCAAGGCCCACCACATAACGTTCCGTGATATCTTATCATAGGCCTTCTCCAAGTCAATGAACACCATATGCAGGTCCTTCTTTCGCTCCCTATATCTCTCCATAAGTTGTCGTACCAAGAAAATGGCTTCCATGGTCGACCTCCCACGCATGAAACCAAACTGATTTTTGGTCATGCTTGTCATTCTTCTTAAGCAGTGCTCAATGACTCTCTCCCATAGCTTCATTGTACGGCTCATCAATTTAATTCCACAGTAATTAGTACAACTCTGAACATCCCCCTTGTTCTTGAAGATTGGTACTAATATACTCCGTCTCCATTCTTCTGGAATCTTGTTTGCCCGAGAAATGAGGTTGAAAAGTTTGGTTAGCCATATTATTGCTATGTTCCCGAGGCCTCTCCACACCGCAATGGGGATACAATCAGGGCCCATCGCTCTGCCGCCTTTCATCCTCTTTAAAGCCTACTTGACCTTTGACTCCTGGATTCGCAGCACAAAACACCTGCTAGTATCATCAAAGGAGTCGTCCAGTTCAATGGTAGAGCTCTCACTCGCCCCATTGAACAACTTGTCAAAGTACTCCCGCCATCTATGCTTAATCTCCTTGTTCTTCACCAGGAGTTGATCTGCTCCATCCTTGATGCACTTGATTTGGTCAACATCCCTCGTCTTCCTCTCTCGGATCTTGGCCATCTTATAGATATCCCTTTCGCCTTCCTTCCTATCTAACCGCTAGTAGAGGTCCTCATACGCTCGACTCCTTGCTTCACTCACAACTCACTTTGCGGCCTTCTTTGCCATCTTGTACTTCTCTATGTTGTTTGCACTCCTATAAAGATATAGGCATCTCAAACAATCTTTCTTCTCCTTAATTGACTTCCGGACATCATCATTCCACCACCAGGTATCTTTAGCTTCTCTTCTACTTCCCCTGGACACTCCGAACTCCTCTGAGGCCACCTTACGAATGCAAGTCGCCATCTTCATCCACATGTTGTCTGCATCACCTCCTTCATTCCAAGGGCCCTCCTTAATGACCCTCTCCTTGAAAGCCTGAGCTACCTCCCCCTTGAGCTTCCACCACTTCTTTCTAGCGACTTTGGCCATACTCAAATCCCCCATGCACCCCTTCAAAACCTGTGTTAGATGTGCCCACGTGGCCATTGAGGTCTCCTCCTATGAAGAGCCTCTCGCCAATCGGTACACTCCTAACCATGTCCTATAGGCCTTGCCAGAACTCCCTCTTGGTGTTCTCATTGTGGCGTACTTGCGGGGCATATGCGCTGATAACGTTGAGAACTAAGTCCCCAACTACCAGCTTGGCCAGGATAATCCGGTCCCCACGTCTCTTGACATCTACCACTCCATACTTGATGCTCTTGCTGATCAAGATGCCTACTCCATTTTTGTTTGCAACTGTCCCCGTGTACCACAGATTGAAGCTGGTACCCTCCACCTCCTTCACCTTTTGTCCCCTCCATTTGGTCTCTTTCATGCAAAGGATATCAAACACCTCTCCTCACCGCTGTATCTTTACTCCTGAAGCTTACTTGTCAGAGACCCTATGTTCCAGCTACTTAAGCGAATCCTCCTAGGCTCGGCTAGCTTCTTCACCCTTCGCACTTGTCGAGTCAAATGTGAAGACCCTTGCTCATTTTCCACTACATCCAGGCGCCGATGTAGCGTGCCACTAAGGATGCGATGATCCGATCCTTGCTCACTTGCCACCATATCCAGATCACGTTATGGCGTGCCACCTGGGGGGTGATGGCCTGGCCCTTGCCCATTTTCCACCACACCCGGGTTCCGATGTGGCGCGTCGCTGAGAGGGTTACGCCCCAATGAAAACCTTTTGGGTTTCATCTCCACAAGTGTGGCTGAGTTTTGACGTTGGCTCGCCAAGCCTATCGCAACCCTCCTCCTTTACCCGGGCTTGGGACCAGCTATGTTGAGACAACATAGGTGGAGTTTTGAGCTTCCCTTATATAATGAGACAATATGTTCCCAACAAATCCTTTGCATGAGTGAAGGGATGCAGGTGAGCTAGATCTTCAGGACGCACTGCGGTTTGAAGGATGAACAAGGCGGAGTGATAGTATTGAGTATCCGCCTCTTCTCTTGGGGTGAGATTGTTTGGATCATGCGGGTAGTAACCTTGCTCAATGATTCGCCAAAGATTAGTTGAGTTGTGATTCAAATAAGACTTGATACAAAAAACCCAATTAGTAAAATCTTTTTTCACAAGTTTAGGAGCAGGACCGAGGTTGTTAATATGAGGTATGTTGACCGGTCCTCCATAGACCGGGGGAGGGGGAACCGAGGCATGTGTTCCCATCCCATTCTTTCCTTGAGGCAACTCATCCTTATCCGTACTAGCCCCCTCCTTACAAGAGTTGGCATCATACTCTGAGTTAGTGGGATTAACCACTTGCAACGGATCCGTAGAACGTTTGAGACCATCAAGGAATTCTTTAAACAAGGATTTGACCTCGGTCGTCATAGAAGATTTAAATGAGGCAAATGCCTCATTTAAATCCTCACGAGAGACCGCGTTCACTCCCTCGACCTTGGGAACGTCTTCAACCCTATCCCCGTTGTCAACCATAGTCTTCGGGCGGTAAAGCCCTTAATAAAGAGATGAGGCTCTGATACCAATTGAACGGATAGATATGGTTGACTAGAGGGGGGTGAATAGACAACTACCAATTTTTAGTTTTTATTAACAAATTAGGCTTAGCAACAAATAGGTTATCTAGATATGCAACAAGGTGAACAACCTATATGATGCTAACAGCAACAATACAAGCAAGCAAAGGATAACATACAAGTAAACCTTGCACAAAGTAAAGGTAAGAAATAACCACAAGTGGAGCCGGTGGGGACGAGGATTTGTTACCAAAGTTCCTTCCCTTTGAGGGGAAGTACGTCTTCATTGGAGGGGTGTGGAGGCATAACGCTCCCCAAGAAGCCACTAAGGCCACTGTATTCTCCTCACTCCCTCACACAATGCGAGATGCTGTGATTCCACTAGTGGTGCCGTTGAAGGCAGCGACCGAACCTTTACAAAAAGGGTTGGGGAAATCTCCACAACTTAATTGGAGGCTCCCAACAACACCATGAAGCTTCACCACAATGGAATGTGGCTTCTAGGTGACTAGGGTGGTCAAACACCCAAGAGTAACAAGATCCGCAAGGGATTAGTGGGGGAATCAAATTTCTCTTGGTGGAAGTGTAGATCAAGGCCTTCTCCTCCAAACCCTAGAGCATCAACAAGATTCGATGGCTAGGGAAGGAGATCGGGAGAAAATGAGCTTAGGAGCAACAATGGAGCTTTGGGGGAAAAGGTGAGTCCACTTGAGGAAGAAGACCCACTTATATAGTGGTGGGGAAATCTGACCGTTTTCTGCCCCGCCAACTGTGCATAAGGGGTAGTACCGCTCTGAGGAGCGATACTTCCGCCCACACGGAAGTTCCAGGCTCTGCACATAGCTGACTCTATCAGGGAGGCGGTAGTGTCGTCAGGGCGGTACTACCGCTCCTGCCGGCGGTACTTTCGCTTGGCGTTGTAGGAGGAGGGAACCTAGCAGGAGCAGAGAAGGGTAGTACGATAGTACCACACGGAGCGGTACTACCGCTTGATACTACCGCTCTACTTCCGCTCGCATGGTGAAGAATGCCAGGCGCCGAAATTTAAGTGGAAGTACGGGTTGAATTGGAAGACGGCAGTACCGCCTGAGCGGTACTACCACTCCAATGCAGCGGTGCTTCCGCTCAACAAGAGCCAAGGCATGAGAGGCAAATTATAAGAGGTAGTGGCCTTAGCACCGGAGCGCGGGAGTACCGTGATACGTCTCCAACGTATCTATAATTTTTGATTGTTCCATGCAATTATATTATCATTCTAGGATACTTTTTGGGTGTTTATTTACCAATTAATATTATTTTTGAGCACTAACCTATTGACCTAGTGCCAGTTGCTATTTTCTGCGTGTTTTTTGCTTTTCAGGTTTACCATACCAAACAAAGTACAAATGCCTCGAAACTTTAATATGATTTTTTCTAGACCAAAAGAAGACCTGGAAGCTTCGGGAGGAGACTAGAGGCAGCAGGAGGGCACCACGACTCAACAGGTCGCGCCAGGGGGCCAGGTCGCGCCCTGATGGGTCGTGGCTCCCTCGGCCGCCCTCTCGTGCCCCTCTCTGGCCTATAAATCCTCCAATATTCCAAAAACCCTAGGAGAGCTCCCGAAAAAGTTTTTGCGCCACCGCAAGTCTCTGTTCCGCCGCGTACCCATCTGGCGACCTTTTTCGGCGATCTGCCAGAGGGGGAATCGATCACGGAGGGGCTCTACACCATCCTTGCTGCCTCCATGATGATTTGTGAGTAGTTCACCACAGACCTACGGGTCCGTAGTTACTATCGAGATGGCTATCTCTCTCTCTCTTGATCTTCAATACAATGATCATCGCATCTTCGCTTTGATCTATTCAATGTAATCCTTTTGTGCGGTGTGTTTGTTGGGATCCGATGAATTGTGGATTTATGTTCAGATTATTCATGAAAACAATTTGAGTCACCTTAGATTATTATGATTCTTATTTGCATGATCATTATAGCTTCGTAAATCTCTTCAATCTATTGAAATAGTTTGGCCAACTAGATTGATATTTCTCCAGTGAGAGGGGTACGTTGTAGTGGGTTCAATATGGCGGTGCTCTATATCCCAGTGATAGAAAGGGACAAGACACGTCTTTGTATTGCTGCCACTAAGGATAAAACGATGGGGTTAGTTCATATCAATTGAATTCTCTTTGTGTACATCATGTCATCGTTCTCCAAGCATTACTCTGTTTTACTTAATACTCTAGATGCATGCTGGATAGCGGTCAATGGGTGGAGTAATACTAATAGGTGCAGGTAGGAGTCAGCCTATTTTCTTATGGACGTGATGCCTATATATACATGATCATTGCCATGAATAAAGATTGCATAACCATCCCCTTTTCTATCAATTGCCCAACGGTAATTTGTTTACCCACCGTATGCCTACTACATGAGAGATGCCACTAGAGAACACTACGACCCCCAGGTCTATCGTCTTATAAGTTTACAAACGCTTTCATTACCTTGCTGCCTTTTAATTTGTTTTATTTTATTTTCCATTTTACAATTATCTACTATCTCACATGCTTGCAAATAACGAGATCAAGGGGATTGGCATCCCTCTTGCCGCGTTGGGTGCAAGTGTGTGCTCTTTTGTGTGCAGCCGCTGAAGACGGTTGCTGACCGGTATTCCTATTGGTTCGATAAACCTTGGTTCTTAACTGAGGGAAATACTTATCCGCATTGTGCTACTTCACCCGTTCCTATTCACGGAAAACCCAACGCAGATCACAAGCATCATGAAGGATTTCTGGCGTCGTTGCCGGGGGAGTATCATCATGAAATATCAAGTAACTCCACACAAATTATCATTCACTTGTTCTTCTTTTTATTTTCTGTTATATTTAGTTTGCATTATAAAACTTAAAAATATAAAAATATTTATCTTTGCTTGTCACTAGTTTACTTCGTCGCTTGCTAGTTTACTTGTCCTGCTTGTTACTTTGCTTGCTTGGTCACCATGTCTCAAGATACTACTAAGTTCTGTTACTTCTCAAATACTAATAACAATGATTTTATTAGTACTCCTATACCGCTCGCCACTAGTGCGGACGCTTTTGATATTAATGCTGCATTGCTGAATCTTGTGATGAAAGGTCAATTTTCGGGATGTCCTAATGAGGATCCCACTGCTCATCTTAATACTTTTGTGGAACTTTGTGATATGCAAAAGAAAAAGGACATGGATAATGATATTGTGAAATTAAAATTATTTACTTTTTCACTAAGAGATAAAGCTAAGGCTTGGTTTTCATCTTTACCACATAATAGTATTGGAACATGGGATGAGTGTAAATATGCTTTTATTGCCAAGTATTTTCCTCCTGCTAAGATCATATCCCTTAGGAATCAAATAATGAATTTTAAACAACATGAGCAAGAACATGTTGCACAAGCTTGGGAGAGGATGAAATTTATGATTAGAAATTGCCCAACTCATGGTTTAAACTTGTGGATGATTATCCAAAATTTCTTTACTGGACTAAAGTTTGTGTCCAGAAATCTTCTAGATTCTGCTGCAGGTTGTACCTTTATGGATGTTACCTTAGGAGAGGCCACCAAACTTCTGGACAACATCATGACAAACTACTCTCAATGGCATACCGAAAGAGCTCCAACTGGTAAGAAGGTAAATTCAGTTGAGGAAATCGCTACTTTGAGTGAAAAAGTGGATGCTCTTATGAATATGGTTGCTAGCAAAGATACTCATGTTGATCCAAATGATATGCCCTTGTCTACCTTGATTGAGCAAAATTATGATGCTATTGATGTGAACTTTATCTCGCGAAACAATTTCAACAACAATGCTTATAGAGGAAATTTCAATGCTAGGTTGTATCCCGGTAATTCCTCTAATAATTATGGAAACTCCTATGGAAATTCTTCTACAAATTCTAATAGGATACCCTCTGATCTTGAGAACACAATTAAAGAATTCATTAGTTCTCAAAAGATTTTTAATGCTATGGTAGAAGAAAAGTTGCATACAATTGATGCCTTGGCTAAAAACATGGATAGAATTGCTCTTGATGTAGAAACTCTTAAAAGTAAAGCTTTGCCACCCAAGCATGATTTTAATTAAACTATTAAATCTATCCAAATATCTTAATGAAAGTAAGGAGAGGACAGCTAAGTTAAAAGCTAAGCGGGAATTCTTAGAAAAAGCTCTCCCACCCGGTTTTTACCGGAATCAAAATGAAGATCTCAAAATGCTTGGCACTTCTCCTATTGAATCTTTGTTTACTTCTCTAAAATTAAATGAGAAAGGGACTGGAGTTGATTCAACTCTACCTAGAGAGAGTCCCGTTTCCTTAGAGGGTGATGATTCTAATGCTAAAACTGAAAAAGTGGGTTTGGAGTGGCTAAAACTTTAACTAGTGATGTGCCCACTATATTGGATTATGAGGATTTTAATTATGAGAGCTACTCTTTAGTATAATTTATTTCCTTGTTGCAATCCATTATTAGCTCACCCAATTCTTATAAACAAAACAAAGCTTTTACTAACCGTATAGTAGAAGCTATGATAAAAGCTTATGATGAGAAACTTGAGCTAGAAGTGTCTATTCCTAAAAAATTGCATGATGAATGGGAACCTACTATTAAAATAAATCTTAAAGAATATGAATGCAATGCTTTGTGTGACCTTGGTGCTAGGTTTTCAACTATACCTAAATCTCTTTGTGATGTGCTTGGTCTCACGGATATTCAAGATTGTTCCCTAAACTTGCATCTTGCGGATTCTACCATCAAGAAACCTTTAGGTAGAATAAATGATGTTCTTATCCTTGCTAATGGGAATTATGTGCCTGTAGATTTCATTGTGCTTGATATTGAATGCAATCCTACTTGTCCAATAATACTTGGAAGACCCTTTCTACGAACTATAGGTGCAATAATTGACATGAAGGAGGGAAACATACGATTCCAATTCCCATTAAAGAAAGGGATGGAACACTTCCCTAGAAAGATAATCAAACCACCTTATGAATCTATCATGAGTGCCACTTATGGGTGGAGTGTCAAAGATGACAACACTTAATCATACACGTTATGCCTACCTAGGGGCGTAAAACAATAGCGCTAGTTGGGAGGCAACCCAATACTTATCTTATTTTTCTTGTTCTACTTTCTGTTCGTGTGTCATAACATGATTGTTGCCTCTGTAATGTTTGTGTTTTTATGTTTCAATTATTGTTTGTGCCAAGTAAAGCCTTTGGGATGACTCATAAGATGAGTAGAATTGATACGATGCAAAAAAACAGAAACTTTTGACTCCAGTATAGGAATTTTCATTTTTTATTAGGGTGTGATAATGATCTTAATTTTTTACACAGTATTTATATAACAATTCTTGAGGTTTTCCTAATTTTCAGAATTTTTAAGATACATAAGTATAGTTTCTCTACAGATCTTTACAGACTGTTCTGTTTTAGACATATTCTGTTTTTGCTTGCATGTTTTGCTTGTATTGATGATGCCATGGATTATATTAGGCAAAATAAATCGTGGAGGCTAGAATAAAGTACCTTATGAAATAATAAAATATGAATCAATTTACAACATTACCTAAAGTATATGATATGTTTATTATACTAACGGATCTCACGAGTTTTCTGTTGAGTTTTGTGTGCTGAAGTTTTGAAGTTTTGGGTGTTATCACGATGGACGAAGGAATAAGGAGCAGCAAGAGCCTAAGCTTGGGGATGACCAAGGCACCCCAAGGTAATATTCTAGGAAGACTCAAGCGTCTAAGCTTGGGGATGCCCCAGAAGGCGTCCCCTCTTTCGTCTCAATCCATCGGTATGTCACTTGGAGCTATATTTTTATTCATCACATGATATGAGTTTTGCTTGGAGCGTCATTTGCTTTAGTTTGATTTTTTTTAGTTTCCCACAATCATTGTTTGCTGCACACACACACACCTACTTGAGAGAGACACAATATCATCATAATTTATTAGAATAATCTATGTGCTTCACTTATATCTTTTGAGCTTGGTAGTTGCTCTAGTGCTTCACTTATATCTTTTAGAGCACGATGGCGTGCAGATTTTATAGAAATAATTGCACTCTTGTTCTTCACTTATATTTGTTTGAGAGTTCATAAGTAATGATGGTAATTTGCATAGGTGTAAGTGCATCTAGTGCCACCCTTTGTTGGTTTTGGATTATTGAAGATAATCGTGGTTGAGGGACTAATGTGTTTGTGAGAGTTCATAGGATAACACAGATAGAAGTCCCTGGAGTTTCGGTTTAGCCGTCGAAGACGACCCCAAAAATGTCCTAAGACATTGATGACGGCTGAAGCCATTGGTGGTATGCGAAGACATTCGTCCGAAGACAATGAAACGTGAAGACGAAGTCTTTTGGTAGTTTTGATTCTTCCTTCCTGAGTCATAGGAACCACCGTACTGTTAAGTGGGGTCGATGTGATTGAAGTCAAATGCTGACGTGATGCTCAACCCATACCTATGTCTTCGAGCGAAGACAATGAGAGGAAATCTCTTCCAGAGTTGGTTGAGTCAGCTTTCCTTGCATCCCAAGTAAAGCTGTCGCGTGTGTTTGAAATCCGACCGTTGTGACACGTGTCGGTTGACCATTGACCCAGGGTCATTTCGGTTATATCAGGTCGGCTTGCCCGCTGATACGTCCATTTTGCATCATGCTTTTATATTGATATTTATTGCATTATGGGTTGTTATTACACATTATGGTACAATACTTATGCCTTTTCTCTCTTATTTTACAAGGTTTACATGAAGAGGGAGAATGCCGGCAGCTGGAATTCTGGACTGGAAAAGGAGCAAATATGAGAGACATATTGTGCACAACTCCAAAAGTCCTGAAAAGTTACGGAGAATTATTTTGGAATATATAAAAAATATTGGGTGAGAGAAATACCAGAGGGGACCCACCAGGAGGTCACAAGCCTGGGGGGCGCGCCCTACCCCCCAGGGCGCGCCACTGTGGCTTGTGGGCCCCCTGGCAGGCCTCCGGTGCCCATCTTCTTCTATATGGAGGGTTTTGACCTGAAAAAAATCATAAGAAAGCTTCCGGGACGAAGAGCCGCCGTCTTGAGGCGGAACCTGGGCAGAAGCAATCTAGGGCTCCGGCGGAGCTGTTCTGCCGGGGAAACTTCCCTCCCGGAGGGGGAAATCGAAGCCATTGTCATCACCAACGATCCTCTCATCGAGAGGCGGTCAATCTCCATCAACATCTTCACCAGCACCATCTCCTCTCCAAACCCTAGTTCATCTCTTGTATCCGATCTTTGTCTCAAAACCTCAGATTGGTACATGTGGGTTGCTAGTATTGTAGATTACTCCTTGTAGTTGATGCTAGTTGGTTTACTTGGTGGAAGATCATATGTTCAGATCCTTAATGATAATTAATACCCCTCTGATTATGAACATGAATATGCTTTGTGAGTAGTTACGTTTGTTCCCGAGGACATGGGATAAGTCTTGTTATAAGTAATCATGTGAATTTGGTATTCGTTCGATATTTTGATGAGATGTATGTTGTCTCTCCTCTAGTGGTGTTATGTGAACGTCGACTACATGACACTTCACCATTATTTGGGCCCAGGGGAAGGCATTGGGAAGTAATAAGTAGATGATGGGTTGCTAGACTGACGGAAGCTTAAACCCTAGTTTATGCGTTGCTTCGTAAGGGGCTGATTTGGATCCATATGTTTCATGCTATGGTTAGATTTATCTTAATTCTTCTTTCGTAGTTGCGGATGCTTGCGAGAGGGGTTAATCATAAGTGGGAGGCTTGTCCAAGTAAGGGCAGCACCCAAGCACCGGTCCACCCACATATCAAATTATCAAAGTAACAAACGCGAATCATATGAGCATGATGAAAACTAGCTTGACAGAAATTCCCATGTGTCCTCGGGAGCGCGTTGCTTTATATAAGAGTTTGTACAGGCTTGTCCTTTGCTACAAAAAGGATTGGGCCACCATGCTGCAACTTTGCTACATATGTTACTTGCTACCCGTTACAAATTATCTTATCACAAAACTATCTGTTACCGATAATTTCAGTGCTTGCAGAGAATACCTTACTGAAAACTGCTTGTCATTTCCTTCTGCTCCTCGTTGGGTTCGACACTCTTACTTATCGAAAGGACTACTATAGATCCCCTATACTTGTGGGTCATCAAGACTCTTTTTTGGCGCCGTTGCCGGGGAGTGAAGAGCTTTTGGTGAGTGGAATTTGGTAAGGAAAAATTTATATAGTGTGCTAAAATTTACTGTCACTTGTTACTATGGAAAATAATCCTTTGAGGGGCTTGTTCGGGGTATCTTCACCTCGACCGGAAGCACAAAGAGTTGCTCCTCAACCTACTGAACCTGCTGAAAATATTTATTATGAAATTCCTTCGGGTATGATAGAGAAACTGCTAGCTAATCCTTATGCAGGAGATGGAACACTACATCCTGATTTGCATCTAATCTATGTGGATGAAGTTTGTGGATTATTTAAGCTTCAGGTTTGCTCGAGGATGATGTCAACAAGAAGGTATTTCCTTTATCTTTGAAGGAGAAGGCATTGACATGGTATAGGCTATGTGATGATATTGGATCATGGAACTACAACCGATTGAAATTGGAATTTCATCAGAAGTTTTATCCTATGCATCTCGTTCATCGTGATCGGAATTATATTTATAATTTTTGGACTCATGAAGGAGAAAGTATCGCTCAAGCTTGGGGGAGCCTTAAGTCAATGTTATATTCATGCCCCAATCATGAGCTCTCAAGAGAAATTATTATTCAGAATTTTTATGCTCGACTTTCTCGTAATGATCAATCCATGCTCGATACTTCTTGTAGTGGTTCCTTTATGAAGAAAGATATTGAATTCAAATGGGACTTATTGGAAAGAATTAAACACAACTCTGAAGATTGGGAACTCGACGAAGGTAAGGAGTCAGGTCTAAACCTTAAGTTCGATTGTGTTAAATCCTTTATAGACACTGATGTTTTTCGTGAATTTAGCACTTAATATGGACTTGACTCTGAGATAGTAGCTTCTTTCTGTGAATCTTTTGCTGCTCATGTTGATCTCCCTAAGGAGAAGTGGTTTAAATATAATCCTCCCATTGAAATGAAAGTAATTGAACCTATTAAAGTTGAAGAAGAAACCATTATTTATAATGTTGATCCTGTTATTCCTGCTGCTTATATTGAGAAACCACCTTTCCCGGTTAGAATAAAGGAACATGCTAAAGCTTCAACTGTGGTTCATAAGAGCTATGTTAGAACACCTACACCCCCTGAACAAATTAAAGTTGAACCTAGTATTGGTATGGTTAAAGATCTCTTGGTGGATAATATTGATGGGCATGTTATTCATTTCTGTGATGAAGCTGCTAGAATTGCGCTGCTAGAATTGCTAGACCTGATACTAAAGATAAACATAGACCTATTGTTGGCATGCCTGTTGTTTCTGTTAAAATAGGAGATCATTGTTATCATGGCTTATGTGATGTGGGTGCTAGTGTGAGTGCAATTCCCTTTACCTTATATCAAGAAATTATGAATGATATTGCACCAGCTGAATTAGAAGAAATTGATGTTACCGTTAAGCTTGCTAATAGAGATACTATAGCACCGGTTGGGATTGTTAGAGATGTTGAAGTCTTGTGTGGGAAAATAAAATATCCTACTGATTTTCTTGTTCTTGGTTCCCCACAAGATGATTTTTGTCCCATTATATTTGGTAGACCTTTCTTGAATACTGTTAATGCTAAGCTAGATTGTGAGAAAGAGACTGTTACCGTAAGTTTTGGGGATGTGTCCCATGAGTTTAATTTCTCCAAATTTCATAGACAACCCCATGATAGAGATTTGCATAGTAAGGATGAAATTATTGGTCTTGCTTCTATTGCTGTGCCTCCTACTGATCCCTTAGAACAATATTTGCTAGACCATGAAAACGATATGCATATGAATGAAAGGAATGAAATAGATAAGATTTTCTTTGATCAGCATCCTATTTTGAAACACAAACTGCATGTTGAAATACTTGGGGATCCTCCTCCACCCAAGGGTGATCCCGTGTTTGAGCTTAAGCAATTACCGGATACTCTGAAATATGTCTATCTTGATGAAAAGAAGATATATCCTATTATTATTAGTGCTAACCTTTCGGAGCATGAAGAAAACAGATTATTGAAAACTCTGAAGAAGCACCGTGCTGCTATTGGATATACTCTTGATGATCTTAAGGGCATTAGTCCCACTCTATGTCAGCATAAAATTAATATGGAGCCTGATGTTAAACCAGTTGTTGATCACCAACGACGGTTAAATCCTAAAATGAAAGAAGTGGTAAGAAATGAAATATTAAAGCTTCTGGAGGCAGGTATAATTTATCCTATTGCTGATAGTAGATGGGTTAGTCCCGTTCATTGTGTCCCTAAGAAGGGAGGTATTACCGTTGTTCCTAATGATAAAAATGAATTGATCCCGCAAAGAATTGTTACAGGATATAGAATGGTAATTGATTTTAGGAAATTAAATAAAGCTACTAGGAAAGATCATTACCCTCTACCTTTTATTGATCAAATGCTAGAAAGACTATCCAAACACACACACTTTTGCTTTCTAGATGGTTATTCTAGCTTCTCTCAAATACCTGTGTCAAAAGAGGACCAAGAGAAGACCACTTTTACTTGTCCTTTCGGTACCTTTGCTTATAGACGTATGCCTTTTGGTTTATGCAATGCACCTGCTACCTTTCAAAGATGTATGACTGATATATTCTCTGACTTTTGTGAAAAGATTGTTGAGGTTTTCATGGATGATTTCTCCATTTACGGAACTTCTTTTGATGATTGCTTGAGCAACATTGATCGAGTTTTGCAGAGATGCGAAGAAACTAATCTTGTCTTGAATTGGGAAAAGTGCTACTTTATGGTTAATGAAGGTATTGTCTTGGGGCACAAAATCTCCGAAAGAGGTATTGAAGTTGATAAAGCTAAAGTTGATGCTATTGAAAAAATGTCGTGTCCTACGGATATCAGAGGTATAAGAAGTTTCCTTGGTCATGCTAGTTTATATAGGAGGTTTATTAAAGACTTCTCTAAGATTTCTAGGCCTCTCACTAATCTTTTGCAAAAAGATGTTCCATTCGTTTTTTATGATGATTGTGTAGAAGCATTTGAAGTTCTTAAGAAAGCCTTGATTTCTGCACCTGTTGTTCAACCACCTGATTGGGACCTACCCTTTGAAATTATGTGTGATGCTAGTGATTATGCCGTTGGTGTTGTTCTAGGGCAAAGAGTTGATAAGAAATTAAATGTTATCCATTATGCTAGTAAAATTCTAGACAGTGCTCAAAGAAACTATGCTACCACTGAAAAGGAATTTTTAGCAGTTGTGTTTGCTTGTGATAAGTTCAGACCTTATATTGTTGATTCCAAAGTAACTGTTCACACTGATCATGCTGCTATTAAATATCTTATGGAAAAGAAAGATCCTAAACCTAGACTTATTAGATGGGTTCTTCTGCTACAAGAATTTGATTTGCAGATTATTGATAGAATGGGTGCTGAGAACCCCATAGCAGACAACTTGTCTAGGTTAGAAAATGTTCTTGATGACCCACTACCTATTGATGATAGCTTTCCTGATGAACAATTAGCTGTCATAAATGCTTCACGTAATGCTCCATGGTATGCTGATTATGCTAATTACATTGTTGCTAAATTTATACCGCCTAGTTTCACATACCAACAAAAGAAAAAGTTCTTCTATGATTGAAGACATTACTTTTGGGATGATCCACACCTTTATAAAGAAGGAGTAGATGGTGTTATTAGACGTTGTGTACCTGAGCATGAACAGGAACATATCCTACATAAGTGTCACTCCGAGGCCTACGGAGGACACCACGCTGGAGATAGAACTGCACACAAGGTATTACAATCTGGTTTTTATTGGCCTACTCTCTTCAAGGATGCTCGTAAGTTTGTCTTGTATTGTGATGAATGTCAAAGAATTGGTAATATTAGTAGACGTCAGGAAATGCCTATGAATTACTCTCTTGTTATTGAACCATTTGACGTTTGGGGTTTTGATTATATGGGACCTTTTCCAAAGTCTAACGGGTATACTCATATTCTAGTTGCTGTTGATTATGTTACTAAGTGGGTAGAAGCTATTCCAACTAGTAGTGCTGATCATAACACTTCTATCAAAATGCTTAAAGAAGTTATTTTCCCTAGATTTGGAGTCCCTAGATATTTAATGACTGATGGTGGTTCACATTTTATTCATGGTGCTTTCCGTAAATTGCTTGCTAAGTATGACGTTAATCATAGAGTTGCATCTCCATACCATCCTCAGTCTAGTGGTCAAGTAGAGTTAAGCAATAGGGAAATTAAATTGATCTTGCAAAAGACTATTAATAGATCTAGAAAGAATTGGTCTAAGAAACTTGATGATGCATTATGGGCTTATAGAACTGCTTACAAAAACCCTATGGGTATGTCTCCGTATAAAATGGTTTATGGTAAAGCATGTCACTTACCTCTAGAACTAGAACATAAAGCTTATTTGGCAATCAAAGAGCTCAACTATGATTTCAAACTTGCTGGTGAGAAGAGGTTATTTGACATTAGCTCACTTGATGAATGGAGAACCCAGGCCTATGAGAATGCCAAGTTGTTTAAAGAAAAGGTTAAGAGATGGCATGATAAAAGGATACAAAAGCGTGAATTCAATGTAGGTGACCATGTCTTGCTATACAATTCTCGTTTAAGATTTTTTGCAGGAAAGCTTCTCTCTAAATGGGAACGGCCTTACATTATCGAAGAAGTGTATCGTTTCGGTGCCATCAAGATCAACAACGCTGAAGGCACAAATCCGAAGGTGGTAAACGGGCAAAGAATCAAACATTATATCTCAGGTACTCCCATGAATGTTGAAACCAATATTACCAATACCATAACTTTGGAGGAGAACATTAGGGAGACCTACCAGAACGTTTCAGACTCCGAAAAGGAATAGGTATGTGGTACGGTAAGCAAACCGACTCCAAAACTTTTCCAGTAGCAATTTCCCCCCGTTTTGGAATATTTAATAAATTAGGAAAATTTAAAGTAGTCCGAAAAGTGCACGAGGAGGCGACAAGCCAGGGGGGCGCTCCCTACCCCCTGGGCGCGCCCCTGCGGCTTGTGGCCACCCCGTGTACCCTCCGGACTCCGTTTTCCTGTAGAATACTCATGTTGGTCGGTAAAAATTCATTATATAATCTCCTGAAGGTTTGGACCTTCGTGTCACGATAATACCTCCTGTTTTCGTTTTGAGTTGTTTCTGCAGCAGATTTAGAGCAATATGTCGTCCCAAGATTCCGATGGGAGAGCTATGTATCGCATTATCTTCCAATACCAAGCTCTATGGGGACTTAGATCCTTATGGATTGTTCTCGGAGGAGGAACAAGAAGGCAAGTATAAGGAAGAAAGCTCGGATGAAGAAGAGACCCCCCTGCCTCAACCAGGAGATATGCACGTGGAGTTCAGGAAATCGAGCCTCCCAAACACAAGGAGAAAACCCAAGGTTCTATTTATCCCTTCTCATTTTCTTCAAGAAAGCAAGCAACAATTATGTCAAAGGATATTGAAGCTCGAGCAGGAAGTTGACGATCCGAGGGAACATAATTTTATGCTTACAAGAAAACTGAACAAGCTTAAAGATCCAACTCCAACATCACCACCTCCGAAGAAAGACAACTAAGCACACGGGTATGGGCACTCCCCTTGGCTTGTGCCAAGCTTGGGGGAGGTGCCCCGGTATCGTCTCACCATCACATCTTTTACTTTCATCGTTTTTCTTAGTTCGATCCTTATGGTTATATCTTGATCTAGTAGAATAAAGTTTTTATTGTGATCTAGTTTCGAGTTTTGCTTTATGTTCCCCCTATGTAAGCGAGTCCGAGAGTTATATAATAAAAAGTAGTTTTGAGTTGAGGGATTTGCTTGCTTGTTATGATCTTGAGAAAAAGAAATAGAAAGAAGTATAATAAAAGCTAAGAGTATATATGATGATCTTATGAGGAGTGATGACTTCACATATAAGAAGTATGTCGATTGAAAGTTGTTGTGAGTTGACAAACATAGCGATTGGTCATTGTTGCAATTAAAAGGAAGTAATAAAGAAAGAGAGGTTCACATATAAATATATTATCTTGGACATCTTTTATGATTGTGAGCACTCGTTAAAATATTATATGCTAAGAATTTGATGTTGGACAAGGAAGACAACATAATGGGTTATGTTTGCTTATTTCCGAATAGAAGTTATATGGTTATAGATCCTTTAACATGTGATGCTTGCTTCCACCCTATATCAGCCAAAACTTCCGCACCAAGTAGAGATACTACTTGTGCATCCAAACACCCTTAACCCAGTTTTGCCATGAGAGTCCACCATACCTACCTATGGATTGAGTAAGATCCCTCAAGTAAGTTGTCATCGATGCAAAAAGGCAATAAAAATTGCTTCTAAAAGTGTTTGATCAATTAGTGTAAGAGAGAATTGAGCGCTACACAAACTTATGATGGCAAAGTAATAAAAGCGACGGACTGCATAATAAAGGTTGCTATCATTGGGGGCAATGTAGCGTGACGTTCTTTTACATTAAAGGATTGGGCATACAAACCAATAAGCGCATGACAACCTCTGCTTCCCTCTGCGAAGGGCCTATCTGTCACTTTTACTTTCTAGTACTTACCTTTATGTAAGAGTCGTGGTGATCCTCACCACTTCCTTTATTTCGCCTTTCTCTCTTGGCAAGCGTCATGTGTTGGGGAATGATCTAGACACATATATCCACTCGGATGTGGGTGATCATGAGTTATTTCTGTTGACATTACCCTTGAGGTAAATAGTTGGGAGGCGAAACTATAAGCCCCTATCTTTCTCTGTGTCCAATTGAAGCTTTGACCTCAAAGCTACCGCGTGAGTGTTAGCAATTATGAAAGACTAAAAGATGATTGAGTATGTGGATTTGCTTTTATAAGCTCTTACATTGACTCTTTCCGATGTTATGATAAATTGCAATTGCTTCAATGACTGAGATCATAGTTTGTTGGTTCTCAATAGAGTTCTTGATTCATACTTTACCTTGTGAATGAATTGTTACTTTAGCATAAGAAATTATATGTCAATATATGTTGTTGTTCTAAAGATGATCATGATGCCTTCATGTCCGTATTTTATTTTATCGACACCTCTATCTCTAAACATGTGGACATATTTATCGATTTTGGCTTTCGCTTGAGGACAAGCGAGGTCTAAGCTTGGGGGAGTTGATACGTCCATTTTGCATCATGCTTTTATATTGATATTTATTGCATTATGGGCTGTAATTATACATTATGGTACAATACTTATGCCTTTTCTCTCTTATTTTACAAGGTTTACATGAAGAGGGAGAATGCCGCAGCTGGAATTCTGGACTGGAAAAGGAGCAAATATGAGAGACCTATTCTGCACAACTCCAAAAGTCCTGAAAAGTTACGGAGAATTATTTTGGAATATATAAAAAATATTGGGCGAGAGAAATACCAGAGGGGACCCACTAGGAGGTCACAAGCCTGGGGGGCGCGCCCTACCCACCAGGGCGCGCCCCTGTGGCTTGTGGGCCCCCTGGCAGGCCTCCGGTGCCCATCTTCTGCTATATGGAGGGTTTTGACCTAAAAGGAATCATAAGAAAGCTTTCGGGATGAAGATCCGCCGTCTCGAGGCGGAACCTGGGCAGAAGCAATCTAGGGCTCCGGCGGAGCTGTTCTGTCGGGGAAACTTCCCTCCCGAAGGGGGAAATCGAAGCCATCGTCATCACCAACGATCCTCTCATCGAGAGGGGGTCAATATCCATCAACATCTTCACCAACACCATCTCCTCTCGAAACCCTAGTTCATCTCTTGTATCCGATCTTTGTCTCAAAACCTCAGATTGGTACCTGTGGGTTGCTAGTAGTGTTGATTACTCCTTGTAGTTGATGCTAGTTGGTTTACTTGGTGGAAGATCATATGTTCAGATCCTTAATGGTAAATAATACCCCTCTGATTATGAACATGAATATGCTTTGTGAGTAGTTACGTTTGTTCCTGAGGACATGGGATAAGTCTTGTTATAAGTAATCATGTGAATTTGGTATTAGTTCGATATTTTGATGAGATGTATGTTGTCTCTCCTCTAGTGGTGTTATGTGAACGTCGACTACATGACACTTCACCATTATTTGGGCCTAGGGGAAAGCATTAGGAAGTAATAAGTAGATGATGGGTTGCTAGAGTGACAGAAGCTTAAACCCTAGTTTATGCGTTGCTTCGTAAGGGGCTGATTTGGATCCATATGTTTCATGCTATGGTTAGATTTATCTCAATTCTTCTTTTGTAGTTGCGGATGCTTGCGAGAGAAGTTAATCATAAGTGGGAGGCTTGTCCAAGTAAGGGCAGCACCCAAGCACCGGTCCACCCACATATCAAATTATCAAAGTAACAAACGCGAATCATATGAGCATGATGAAAACTAGCTGGACAGAAATTCCCATGTGTCCTCGGGAGCGCTTTGCTTTATATAAGAGTTTGTCCAGGCTTGTCCTTTGCTACAAAAAGGATTGGGCCACCTTGCTGCACCTTTGCTACATTTGTTACTTGCTACCCATTCCGAATTATCTTATCACAAAACTATCTATTACCGATAATTTCAGTGCTTGCAGAGAATACCTTACTGAAAACTGCTTGTCATTTCCTTTTGCTCCTCATTAGGTTCGACACTCTTACTTATCGAAAGGACTACGATAGATCCCCTATACTTGTGGGTCATCACCCGCTGGCTATAAATAGCCCACCCCCTCCACCATGCGAAGGTGGCTGCTCAGAGAGAGATACAGCTGTTGTCGTTTTGGAGCAACCCACCTCGAAGACACTGAGAGAAACATCCTGCGAGGATACACCTAAAGACCTAGAGCTAGAGTGTTTGAGCATCACCGAAGTCATTCTGTTCTGAGAGAACTAAAGACTTTTTACACTTGAAGACTGTGATCTTCCAGACGGTTAGGCATCTGGGTCTAGAGCGTCCAAGAGTCATTGTGGATTGCCGGGTGACCAAGTTTGTACGGGTTTCAGAAGTATCCCCTGAAGACTTACCAGAGTGATTGGGCGTTGTCTAAATGACTTCGGCTCAAGGGGAATAAGGTGAAGACGAGGTCTTCTGAGTTCAATCTCAGCCTCCCTAACCAGACGTACAATTGTCACAGCAACTGGAACTGGTCCAACAAATCATGTGTCTTCGTCATGCAACTGGTTCTATCCTTCACTTTCTTACATTCCTGTTATGTATCTTGAAGCCTTTGCTTGCTCAGTGTTTGAAGACTTATCCTGAAGACATTCATATCTGCTGTTTATCTTCATTCTATCTAAGTTTGTCTTCGACTCATCTTAGTATGTATGATGATAATGCTTAACCTGCCTATATGTCTTCAGTGCATTGCATGCCTTGACTAGATCATTGATTACTACCCCTACCTGATCCTGTTTCGCTTCCGCATACTTCGTATACATTCATTATTTCGAAGCCTTTCGTAAAAATCG
Organism: Elymus sibiricus; assembly: GCA_039707655.1. NCBI lineage: Eukaryota > Viridiplantae > Streptophyta > Magnoliopsida > Poales > Poaceae > Elymus > Elymus sibiricus. Next base: position 210,360,616 of record CM077663.1, read on the forward strand.
CCTATTCACCCACCCCTCTAGTCGATAACTAGCACTTTCAATTGGTATCAGAGCAAGGTACTCCCTTGTTCGGTGTTTCGGTTTAACCACCGTGGAGTTTTAGCTATGTTGACTACAGCGATAATAAAGGTCTCCACTGCACGCCGTGTCTTTGATGGCACTGACTACCCCTACTGGAAGAACAAGATGCGCATGCATCTCGAAGCCATTGACAACGACCTATGGTATGTCGTCTTGGCAGGCATTCCTAAGGTTGGCGAAGGTGTTACTACTGCTGATGTGAAGAGGTTCGCACAACTGGACTCCAGCGCCAAGAACATCATTTGTGGTCATCTGACCAAAGGACAGTATGGCCGTGTGAGTGCACTTAACACTGCTAAGCAAATCTGGGAATGGCTGTCCAAAGTGAATGAAGGTGTCTCATCTCAACGAGACTCTCGTGTTGATGTGCTTCACAACCTGTTCAACCGTTTTAAGAGACTCGACAACGAAAATGTTCAGCTTACATTTGATCGACTCACCGACATCTCAAATGAGCTGAATGCACTTGGCGCCACTAATATCACCAAACATGAAGTAGTGAAGAAGCTACTCAGATCACTCAACAGTTCCTTTGATACTCTCGCACTCATGATCCAAGAGCGTCGTGACTTCAAGAGTTTGGATCCACCCGATATTCTCGAGAGGTTGAACACCCATGAATTCCAACAAGCTGAAAAGAGAGATATCTACGGACCCAGCTACAATCGCTCTCGTGCATTGAAGGCCAAGGCTGTGTCCTCATCTGAAGACAACTCTGACAGCAGTTCTGATGATGCTGAAGACTTTGGGAAGGAACTTGCTCTCCTTGTCCGGAAATTTAGGAAATTTGCCAAGTCAAAACACTATGCAAAATCTTCAAGGCGTGATTCCAAGAGGACTGGAGCAATGTCTTCGAAGGACAGCAAGAAGCAAACATGTCACAAGTGTAAGAAGACTGGTCACTTTATTGCTGATTGTCCTCAATGGGAAAGGGAATCCAAGAAGAAGAGCAAGAGCTATGACTCAGATGACAAGAAAAGGAAGAAGTATGCAAAGTCTTCGTCACATAAGAAGAGCTCCACTGGCAAAGCACATGCCTTCATCAGAAAGGAGATGGATTCATAGTCTGAGTCTGGCTCTGAGGCCGAGTAAGCATCTGAGGAGGAATCTAACGCTGAAGTAGCAGGATTGCCAATGGCTTCGGCATATCTCTCCACGTCTGTCTTCAAACCTGAAGACAATGGCTCCTTCCTCCACACCGAAGCCAGTGATGATGATTCTACTCCTGCTTACTGCTTCATGGCAAAAGCCTCCAAGGTATCCTCAAAATCCTCTTGTCATGACTCTGAATCTGAATCTGAAGCTGAATCTGATGATGACACGAAACCTAGCTATGCTAAACTTGTAAAAGTTGCCACCAAGCAACAACATGCCATGGAGAAAATGCAAATTAATCTAGAAAAAAGCGATGACCTGTTATGAGAAGAGATGAGTCTGAACGAAACTATGGCTGAAGACATGCGTAATCTTCGTTCAAGGTTTGAGGATCTCCAAAGTCGTCATGATGCCCTCTCAACTGATCATGAGAAGCTTTCTCTGGAATATATTTAGAAAAAGATTGATCTTGAGAAGTTGAGGGAAGCACATGATGATCTACGGAAGGAAAACAACTCACTCCTAGCAGAACAGATCAGTACCACTCAGGATGATTTTGATGCTCCATGCTTAAAATGTATTACCCGCGAAGCTAATGATTCCACTGCTGAATGTTCAAATGCTTCTGAAAATGCATTATCTTCAACTGTATCTGTGTCACCTAACCCCTCGTCTGAGGAAGCCACTGCTATCACTGATGACAATGACAGGTTGAAGACATTGCTTGAAACTGGCATGTACAAGAGTCTGAAAGGACATCAGATTCTTTGTGATGTCCTGAAGAAGACTATACTGAACAAAAACCCTAGGAAAGAGGGTGTAGGTTTCGAAAGAAACCTCAATGTTGATGGATCCTACTGGACACCTGAGCAGTACCCCAAAACCACATGGGTTGCTGCAAAAGGTCCTTCAGTCGATCCTTCCACATTGTTAGGCTTCAACTGTGTGAATCCTCTCATTATTGATGAATCCTTTGATTCCAACTATAAACTGTTCAAATGCCAAAATGGTGAAGTGTTTGCCAGATTTATTGGAACTAACCGCAGGAATGGTTCTCCTATGAAGAAGATCTGGGTTCCCAAATGTCTTCTTGAGAAGCTTCGCGTGAATGTCTTGACGACATCTCCCAAGAAGAAGACAAACTCTAGATCAATGTCTTTGAGAAGACATAAGTCTTCATATGATGGCACTAACCATTCTGTTTCGCAGGAAACGACTCAGATGACTCATGACTATGTACACAATGGCATGAACCACTATGTTCATCCAACCAAGAATTTATCTGCTTATTCATTTGAGTACACTAACCCTCCTGTGAAACGTACTATTAGGGCATCTTTGCCAAAATTCTCTTATGCTGCCTTACGTCTCATTGCTTCTAAGCCACCCCTTCACATGTGGGTGGTTAAGAAGAACTAATATCTTCTATGCAGCATCGGGTCTCCAGATAGGAAGAAGCCTATCTCGAAGATCAACTATGGAGACCCCAAAACTTTCTTGTCTGAACGCAAGAGAATCAATGCATACCTCGTTCAGAATACTTACCACTATCTACTGCTATATCTTCATCTTAGCATGTTACTCTTATATGCGTTGGTGAACTCGACTAATTCTCAATGCAGGAAGAAAAATCCAATGCCACCGAATGGATTATGGACAGTGCATGCGCAAGTCACATGACTGGTGATCGAATCCTATTGATGGAGCAAACTCTTCGACCTCCAACAAAAGATCACATCGTCTTTGCTGACAAGAGCAGCAGCAAAGTATTGGGGCTAGGTAGAGTTGCTATCTCAAGGGACCGGCACATGGAAAATGTCATGCTTGTCGAATCCCTTGGTTACAACTTGATGTCTCTCTCAATACTCTGTGACTTAGATATGCTTGTCATATTCGGCAAATTTCGATGTGTGGTGCTAATGGCCTCTGACAAAACCAAAGGCTTTGAAGGTTTTCGAAGAGGTGACTTGTACATGGTAGACTTCTTTGCAGGACCACAGGTTGCCTCATGTCTTCTAGCAAAAGCTTTGGAGTGTTGGCTTTGGCACAGAAGGCTAGGACATGCTGGGATGACAAACTTACACACACTCGCCAAGAAGAAGCTCATCATTGGCGTCGAGGGTGTCAAGTTCAAGAAGGATCACCTTTGTGGTGCCTGTGAAGCCGGGAAAATGATAGGGCCAAACACCCCTCGAAGACAATCATGATGACCTCACGTCCCTTCGAGCTGCTACACATGGATTTATTCGGCCCTACTCATTATTCCACCTTCTCTACCACTGCAAATCTATATGGCTTCGTAATTGTTGATGACTATTCTCGATTCACTTGGGTGCATATTATACTCTATAAGACTGAAGTGCAGGATGTCTTCAGGCGCTTCGCAAATAGGTGCATGAACAACTACAACATCAAGATCAAGCACATCAGGAGTGACAATGGCACTGAATTCAAGAACACAAGCCTGGACACCTATCTTGATACTCTTGGCATCACTCATGAGTTCTCTGCTCCATATACTCCTCAGCAGAATGGCGTCTTGGAGCGCAAGAATAGGAAGAACACAAGCCTGGACACCTATCTTGATACTCTTGGCATCACTCATGAGTTCTCTGCTCCATATACTCCTCAGCCGAATGGCGTCGTGGAGCGCAAGAATAGGACTCTTATTGAGATGGCTCGCACCATGCTTGATGAATACAAGACACCACGAAAGCTATGGCCTGAAGCCATTGACATTGCATGCCATATCATCAACATGGTATATCTTCACAAGTTCTTCAAGAAAACATCTTATGAGATTCTCACCGGTAAGAAACTCAATGTAAGTTATTTCAAAGTCTTCGGTGCAAGATGCTGGATAAGGGATCCACACCACACTTCTAAATTTGCACCGAAAGCACATGAGGGTTTCATGCTTGGTTATGGAAAGGATTCGCACACCTACAGAATCTTCAACATCTTTCACAACAAGGTTGTTGAAACTGTAGATGTGTGATTCGATGAAACTAATGGCTCAAAAAGAGAGCACCTGACTCCTGTGCTAGATGAACTACCTCCCGATGAAGCTATTAGACTGATGGGCACCGGAGAAATTGTGCCTGAAGAACATGTGGTTGAAGAAGAAGTCATCATTCCTCCATCTACTCAGCGCGAAGACAATACTGAATCCGAAGACAATGCTGCTGATGAAGACAATGCTCAGCAGCCTGAACAAAGTCTTCGCCCTGCACATCCACGCGTGGCAAATGAAGTCCAAATTGAGAGAATGCTCGACAGCATAAATGCACCAGATCCACTTACTCGCTCAAGAGCTACTTAATTGGCTAACTTTTGTGGGCACTTTGCTTTTGTATCCATCACAGAGCCCACCAAAGTAGATGAAGCTTTCAAGGAACCAGAATAGATTCAAGCCATGCAGGAAGAGCTTCACCAGTTCGAGCTGAACAATGTGTGGGAGCTCGTAAAGCGTCCTGATCCAAGGAAGCACAACATCATCGGTACCAAGTGGATCTTCCGCAACAAGCAAGATGAGTCTGGCCAAGTCATCAGAAACAAGGCCAGACTTGTGGCCCAAGGTTACACACAGGTCGAGGGTATTGACTTCGGGGAAACCTTTGCACATATTGCTAGACTTGAAGCCATTCGTATACTGCTTGCTTATGCTAACCATCATGACATATACTTGTATCAAATGGATGTCAAAAGTGCATTCCTCAATGGTAAGATTGAGGAAGAAGTATATGTTGCTCAACCACCAGGGTTTGAAGATCCAAAGCACCCTGACAAAGTCTTCAAGCTCAAAAAGGCACTCTATGGCCTCAAGCAAGTACCAAGAGCTTGGTATGACGCACTCAAGGAATTCCTCAAGAAGAAAGGCTTCAAACCTGGTTCACTCGATCCCACTCTCTTCACTAAATCCTATGATGATGAATTGTTTGTATGCCAAATATATGTGGACAACATTATCTTCGGCTGTACTAACAACAAATACAGTGATGAGTTTGCTTATATGATGCAAGAGAAGTATCAAATGTCGATGATGGGAGAACTAAAATTCTTCCTAGGGCTTCAGATTTGACAGCAACCCAATGGCATCTTCATATCTCAGGAGAAATACCTTAAAGATTGCCTCAAGAAATTCGGCATGAATGAAGCCAAAGGCTACAAGACACCTATGCCTACAAATGGTCACCTTTGCACTGACGAAAATGGTAAAGATTTCGATCAGAAGGTATATCGCTCCATGATTGGGTCCTTATTGTACTTATGTGCATCTAGGCCAGATATTATGCTTAGCGTTTGCATGTGCGCCTGATTTCAAGCGGCACCAAAGGAGTCGCATCACCTAGCGGTGAAGCGAATACTTAGATATCTGGCTCACACCCCAACACTTGGACTATGGTATCCAAAGGGTTCGAAGTTTGAGCTCATTGGCTATTCAGATTCTGACTTCACTAGCGACAGAGTTGATCGCAAGTCTACATCAGGCACTTGTCCACTTCCTTGGACGATCTCTTGTATGTTGGTCTTCGAAGAAGCAGAACTATGTTTCACTCTCCACTGCCGAAGCCGAATACATTGCTGCTGGCACGTGATGTACTCAGCTTCTCTGGATGAAGCAGACTCTCAAGGACTACGACATCAACCTGAAGCATGTATCGCTCTACTGCGACAATGAGAGTGCAATCAAGATCTCCTACAACCCAGTACAACATTCAAAGACGAAGCATATACAGATTCGACATCATTTTCTTCGGGATCACGTAATGAAGGGCGACATCAACATCAAGCATGCTGACATTGAAGATCAATTGGCGGATATCTTCATGAAGCCTTTGGATGCGAAGAGGTTTTGCAAGTTGTGGTGTGAGCTAAATATCTTAGAATCCTCAAATGTCCTTTGAATGGGAACACATCCTAACGCTTATGCATGTTGATGACTTTGATGCACAACACACGATGTAACGTATGTCTTCAATTAATGAAGACTTACAATCTGAGTGTGAATACATTAACAAAGAATATGACTTCAGAGCGCCACGATAATTGTGCGCCGTGTCTGAGTCAAACATTCTTATACGGTGGGTAACGCCACCAACCAAACTCGAAGACATTGCTTTTTATCTCATCCTCTTCACATGTCTTCGTGAGTTGAATGTCTTCGGAACATAATTTTTTTGCATGTGTGTTTCAGTTGACAACTATTTGTAGATCTACATTTGGATTAGAGTTTGTCCTATGCAGCATTTGTCCTATAGCTTTGTCTTATGTTCTTACCTCGTCCAAGTCTTTTCTAATCCAGTCATATGCATTCTATATTGACACGTGTTGACTATCTTCACTCTGTCCTTGTCAGTTGAAGTCAAATCAACCACATATTTAATTCTCATATCTCAACTATCTCCGTGTTATTAGCAACAACTCCCGCACCGCCGCTTCGATTATGGTAGTGGCTTTTTAGGTGGGTTGCATGTATGCCACGTGTCCACTAAAACCGAGGAGTCAGGGGCATATCCGTCCAACCGGTTCGGATGTTTCCACCCCCCCCCCATAAATACAAGTTACCCCCTTTCCATTATTACCTTCCTCTTCCTCCGCCACCCACGTGCTCAAACCCTAGCGCCGTCGCTGGATTCCATCACCGCCAGAGACGAAGTGCTTAGTTGCCACGCCTTCTCTGACGACGTACTCACACCGGCCACGTCCATCTCCTTCACGCCGCCGCCGTAGCTGTTTGTCTCCACCAATTTAGGGTGAGGCAGATTGAACATCTTGGCCTCTCCGCCTCGTCAAGCTGTTCATCACGTTCTTCATTGCGGTAAATAAAAAGCTATTTTTACCACATGTTTTGATCTAAAATTTCTACTGAAAATAGTCGGTTGTTGTTTCTTCACTTTCCACTCAACCGCATCTAGATCTAGATCTCTATTTTTCCCAATACTTTCACTTTTTGGTCTGAAGATTGGCTTGATTCCTCACTTGTACGAATTCTTGGACTTGTACAAATCTTAAATCACCATATATGCTATAAAAGTGAATGTCTTTGGTAAAAGGTCAATGTCTTCTACACACTATGCTATCTTCCAAATCTTTTGAGAATGCATATGACCTCTCCTCTTCCCTCGCGTCTCTAACTCTTTCACAGGTACATGTCCGCAGCAGAATCGCTTGGATCTCATAGTCTAAATTCATTTGCAGACTACTTGCAGATACATCTAGAATCGTCTGGTACTTGTTCTTATCTGCGCACCCCTGTGAAGCCTTTGTCAAAGCCAATGGCAGTTGATAAACCAGTCAAAAAGGGAGGGAAGCAGAGGCAAAAGAATACAGCTAAAGATCTTCCCCCAGATCTATATGAGCAATACAAGTCAGATGAAGGGGAATCTTATTGTTAGCGCAAGAATCGAATCCAATGGATTCGAAGATATTAGAGTGAGGAATGGTTTAACTACCACTTTGTGACTAAGTAGTATGCTGAGAAGTGTGCTGAAAAAGCACCATGGACGGACATTGTCTACAGGAATTTTCATCCGAAGACTAAGGTAGACGCCATCAATGAGGGGTTCTATCCGTGCATGTTCAGGCCCCCAATGCCTAGCAATCCTTATCCATCAAGCATTCTTGGCTGCCAGATCATACACAGTCTGACTCTGATGAAGATGATGAAGAGCATCCACCAGCCCCTAGGCCGAAGCCTCTGAAGAAGTCACTGGCTTCAAAGCCCAAGGCTTCAAAGCTTCCCAAGCCGTCTGTCTCCTCACCTCAAGCTTCACGCTCTCCCTCTGTTAATCCAGAAGAGCCTGAGGAAGAAGATCGCCTTCATAGGCGAATGAAAAGGAAAGTTGTTGCCTCCAGAGGTCCGAAGCCAACTCTTTCATTAATGGATGCCACAAATATGATTGAACTGTCTGACGACGAGTTCGACGATGAAGCCTTAGCTAGGCTCATCCAGCAGAAAGAAGAGGAAGCCAAGCTGCTCGAAAACTTACCTCTCATTGATCCTGTCATCTTTGAACACTTCAATGATGAATGGTTCGCAGATACCTCTCTCACCATTGATGCCCTCCAGCTTCCAATTGGACTAAGTGTCACCTTCTAAGGGCTGGTGAATGAGGAACTGACGGTGGCTCAGAAAGCCAAGTAGATGAAGGCCACGATTAGCCATGAAAAGGAGTTGTTCAAGCAGAATGTGCACAGGATCTCCGCTCCTCAAATACAGGGATATCAACTGATGATGGCTGATCTCAAAGCTGAATTTGAGAGGAAGTGTGAAGCTGTCAGAGGCGCCCTAGCGCTCCTAAAGAGAAAGACTATGATTATGGTCCAAGCTCACAACGACATGCTGAAAAGAAAGGCTCTTGGTCAGCCTGCTCTTGCACTGGAAATCATTGCACGCTCAAGGCAAGCTTCGGTGTCTTCGGATGTGCCTACTCCCACACCGTATGTGCGTCGTGGCATTGAGTTTCCGGCTGGCTTTTCTGGCCCTCTTGCACCTCCGCCTTCCTCTGCTGCTGATAGCAAGAAGACCAAGAAGGCCAAAGCTGACGCCAAGAAGCGCAAGACAGCTGCTTCTGAAGCCCAACCTCCGAAGAGGTTGAAGACGAGAAAATTCAAGTCGTCGGAGCCAGCTCAAGAACCAGTACCCCCTACTGCTCCTCAACAAGAGCCCCTGCTCATTAAGCCCATCTCAGTGGCTCCTCCCACATCTGAAAACTTGGAGAGACAGGTCATTCTGCATGAGTCTGCTTCCACAGAGACTCAGAAACCTAAAGACATTCCACCTGCTGAAGACACTACAGCAGTTGAAGACTTTGCTCATGATGACATTGGTGCTGAAAACAATGTTGAGCCAGACCATGTTCCACAGGTGGACGCCCCAATGGTTTCCTCCCCACAGCCAACGAGTGAATTTATGGACATTGGGACTCCTCTCCGGCCAGAAGTACCTGAAGCTGAGCTCGGTACACCATCACCTCCTTTCTTCCCACCAGTGTCAACTTCACCAGAATCTCCGTTTGCTCCTCTGGAGATTGAGACCACCACCAGCACTTCACCACTCAAACGTCTTCATCAAGGACCTCGAGCTCTTATGTCTCCTATTCCTAAAGATGAAGTATGCATTTCACCGACTGCACCAGTCGAAGAAGTGCTGAGGATTGAAGATGTTCCTCCCAGCCAATCTGCCCCAGAAGGCATGCCTGCTGAAAACATTACTGCCGATGCCACAATGGGTGAAGCGAATGCCCCACCCCCTCATGGATCTCCTGTCCCAGCCACTCCATACACTAAAGACAATGAAGAAAACATTGTGATGGCTCGCAATCGGGAAGGAGAGATGGTTCCTACAAGATGGCCTCGCCTTGTTGCACCACCAAGAATGGGACCTCGGTATGAGTTCCACCTTGATTGACGCCCCAATGTCATGAACCCCATGCCACGTCTTCCAAGTCTTCGCCAGTCTGGCCCTGCAAGACCCTCGGTCTTCGAGTTGGAATGGTTCAGGCTGAACAACACCTTCTTTGACTCCGACCGCAATCCATACAAGCGTGAAAGAATACAGTCTGACAGGTTCTGGAGTGCTCCACAATGTCAGTACTACATGTGTGTGCTCTCTGGTCAGAACAAGATCTTTCCCCACAAACATCTCAGCTTTGAAGCTATGAAAGGTCTTCCCTGTTTTGATCAAGCACTGGATTGTCTTCGCGATGTGGGTCTGCTGCCTTTCTGCACCGACCATGAAGATTGGAACGAGGAACTCATCCTCCAGTTCTACGCAACTCTCCACATCTCTGGCTTCGGTCGTGATGTGAACACTTGGCAGATGGACTTCATGATACGGGATGAACATGTCACTGCTTCACCACTGGAATTCTTTCCTGCAACACCACTTGCTGCCTCTGGTGAAGACTTGGATCCTCGCTCTGAAGCCTATGTGGCTGCCACTCGAAGCCTATTCCAAATTCGAGAACCCAACATGACTGAGATGCTTACAATGATGCAACCATTGGCTCAAGATGCAGAATTGCCCACTTCATTCATTGTGGATGATCTTCAGTATTTGCCCCGGACTCTCTATCACATTCTACGCCACACCATTTGGCCAATCAAAGGGCACAACTCCTCTCGCAAGATTGAAGGGCCTTTGAAGACATTGCTCTACAACATTGTATATGGCATCAGGTTCAATCTTCAAGACTTATTCCTTCGCAACCTTGCTGCCAATGGTTTCAATGTCCTCGAGCCAAAGATATATGCTCCCTGGATCACGCGCTTCATCAAATACAGAACCAACACCAGGTTTCTTCCCTCTGCTCGCAACCATGGTGTTTATCTTCCCGATATTGAAGTTGTGCCAGCAGATCTGTATCCATCCAAGAGCAAGAATCCAATTGTCGAAGGCACTAGTGGCACTGCTGATATTGAAGGTCTTCACATTCCTTCTGATCCATCAAGGGCAAGACTTATTGGTGCTTTTCGACAACCCAGATCCGGTGCTACCAACACTGAAGCCACTGCCAGCACCCTGCCTTGTCAATGCCTACCAAGAAGAGAACATGCACTCACTGATCGTGAACTTCTTGTGTCACTGATCCAAAGGCAAGACAGGCACCATGAATGGACTCTGCCCCAGATGCATTCCATGATGCAAGATGTCAGTCATGTTCGCAACCTCGCCACCAAAAATGCATTTGTGGCTTATGAAACCAGTTGCCGCTCATGGAGGACTTTGACTATGCTGGCTCCTGAGGACGAGCTTCAAGAAGATGGATTTTCACCCTCACTACAGATTTGGTGCACCACCTCCCAGTGCAGAGAAATGGCGCAAGACTCCATCCCTCGAAGACAGTGATTTCTCCTCTTCAGCTCCCTCCGCCAACGTCAGGCTTGCAGATGAAGTTGATGATGCCACCTCCCTGCCTCCATCGACTCGGCGTCACGACACTACACCAAGCTCAACTGCACCAGCGCCCCAAGACTCCACTGCACCGTCTCCATCTACACATGTTGGGAACATGTAGTCTTTCAATGTCTTCGTCCCTTTTTGGTAATTCGATGACAAAGGGGGAGAAGCATTGGATGATAGTCTTCAAACGGGTCTACTAATATGGGCTGGGTGTTATATTTTGCTAAGTTTACAACTCTCGTTTTTGAACATTTGCTGTTTTGGGTTGTAAAACTTAAGTCCTGATGGACGTCTGCACTTTATGTTTACCGTACTCTTTGACGCTTCCTCAAGTTATTCTCATGCGCTTAAGGTCATTTTGCACACATCCATTTTTCATTGTGCATTTCATTATCTTCGACATATCTGTTAGTGCATAGTGATTGGACTACAAGATATAGGGGGAGATCTCCACAAACTACAACCTGCCATGTGCACTTGCATTCAAAGCAAAACTTTCATATGCACATCTTCAGGGGGAGCTCTCTATATCCTGCAATCAAAATCTTCAAAAACCTTATCTTCACATATATTTATCCCCGTTGAAAACTTCAACCAGTTTGTCATCAATCACCAAAAAGTGGGAGATTGTAAGTGCATCTAGTGCCACCCTTTGTTGGTTTTGGAGTATTGAAGACAAACGTGGTTGAGGGACTAATGTGTTTGTGAGAGTTCACAGGTTAACAAAGACAGAAGTCCCTGGAGTTTCGGTTTAGCCGTCGAAGACGACCCCCAAAATGTCCTAAGACATTGATGACGGCTGAAGCCATTGGTGGTATGCGAAGACATTTGTCCGAAGACAATGAAACGCGAAGACGAAGTCTTTTGGTAGTTTTGTTTCTTCCTTCCTGAGTCATAGGAACCATCGTACTGTTAAGTGGGGTCGATGTGATTGAAGTCAGATGCTGACGTGATGCTCAACCCATACCTATGTCTTCGAGCGAAGACAATGATAGGAAATCTCTTCCAGAGTTGGTTGAGTCACCTTTACTTGCAGCCCAAGTAAAGTTGCCGCGTGTGTTTGAAATCCGACCGTTGTGACACGTGTCGGTTGACCATTGACCCAGGGTCATTTCGGTCATATCAGGTCGGGTTGCCCGCTGGCTATAAATAGCCCACCCCCTCCACCATGAGAAGGTGGCTGCTTAGAGAGAGATACGGCTGTTGTCGTTTTGGAGCAACCCACCTCGAAGACATTGAGAGAAACATCCTGCGAGGATACACCTGAACACCAAGAGCTAGAGTGTTTGAGCATCACCGAAGTCATTCTGTTCTGAGAGAACTGAAGACTTTTTACACTTGAAGACTATGATCTTCCAGACGGTTAGGCGTCTGGGTCTAGAGCGTCCATGAGTCATTGTGGATTGCCGGGTGACCAAGTTTGTACGGGTTTCGGAAGTCTCCCCTGAAGACTTACCAGAGTGATTGGGCGTTGTCTAAGTGACTTCGGCTCAAGGGGAATAAGGTGAAGACGAGGTCTTCTGAGTTCAATCTCAGTCTCCCTAACCAGATGTACAGTTGTCATATCAACTGGAACTGGTCCAACAAATCCTGTGTCTTTGTCAAGCAACTGGTTCTATCCTTCACTTTCTTCCATTCATGTTATGTATCGTGAAGCCTTTGCTTGCTCAGTGTTTGAAGACTTATCCTGAAGACATTCATATCTGTTGTTTATGTTCATTCTATCTAAGTTTGTATTTTACTCATCTTAGTATGTAATTTGATAATGCTTAACCTGCCTGTATGTCTTCAGTGCATTGCATGCCTTGACTAGATCATTGATTACTACCCCTACCTGATCATGTTTCGCTTCCGCATACTTCGTATACATTCATTGTTTCGAAGCCTTTCATAAAAATCGTATATTCATCCCCCCTCTAGTCGATAACTAGCACTTTCAATAGGCCATAAGACTAGTCCAAAAATAATAGGTATTCAATGAGTGCATAATCAAAACCACATGTAGCACATAAATGAGAAATCATGGTTAATGATATTATTGTGGTAATGTGAGAAAACATGAGTGCATGATCATTGGGTAATAACGGTATCGTGAATTAGAGCTTGTTAACTTGTTGTTCATCCAAATCTTTTTATAGCATGGTGATGATGTGCGAGCATACTTATTCCTCATTGAAATCCTAGTGTTGTTTAGGTCGGGGGCGCGCGATGGTTAATTCCTACCAACCTCCTCCCTCGGGGCATGTGAGTAGTGCTTTGCTTCGAGAGAGCTAATAAAATCTTGCAATAAGTATGTGAGTTCTTCATGACTAATGTGAATCCATGGATATACACACACTCACCTCCACATATTTGCTAGCCTCTTCGGTACCCTGCATTGCCCATTCTCACCTTGAGGATCGGTGCATCTTTCGCAGGTGCATCCAAACCCCGTGACATGATACGCTCTGGTGCACATAAGCCTCATTATATCTTCCTCAAAACAGCCACCATACCTACCTATCATGGCATTTCCATAGCCATTCCGAGATATATTGCCATGCAACTTCCACCATCACATCATATGACTTGCGCTTCCATTGTCATATTGCTTTGCATGATCACATAAGCTGACATAGTATTTGTGGCGAAGCCATTGTTCATTATTAATATCATACATGTTATGCTTGGTCATTGCACATCCTGGTACACTGCCAGAGGCATTCATATAGAGTCATACAGTTTCTCATGTTGAGTTGTAAGTAAATAAAAGTGTGATGATCATCATTATTAGGGCATTGTCTTAGTGAGGAAAGGATGATGGAGACAATGATTCCCCCACAAGTCGGGATGAGACTCTAGACGAAAAATAAAAGAAAAAGAAAAGGAAAGAAAAAAAAGAGAAAGTAAAAAAGAAGAAAAAGGAAAAAAAGAAAAAAAATGAGAGAAAAGAGAGAAGGGATAGTGCTACTACCTTTTATTCCACACTTTTGCCTCAAAGTGGCACCTTGTTCTTCATATAGAGAGTCTCATGTTTATCACTTCCATATGCTAGTGGGAAATTTTCATTATAGAACTTGGCTTGTATATTCCAATGATGGGATTCCTCAAATGCCCGAGGTCTTCATGAGCAAGCAAGTTGGATGCACACCCACTTAGCTTCCATTGAGCTTTCATACACTTATAGCTCTAATGCATCTGTTGCATGGCAATCCCTACTGCTCGCATTGATATCTATTGATGGGCATCTCCATAGCCCGTTGATACGCCTAGTTGATGCGAGACTTTCTTCTCCACTTTCACCCCTTCGAAACCTACCACCATATTCTATTCCACCCTTATGCTATATCCATGTTCACGCTTATATATTGCGCAAGTAATAAAAAGCTGAAGCGCGTTAAAAGTATGATCCAATTGCCTGATTTGACACCATGGTGCTTGAAATTTGTATTTATGTGGTGAAGACGGAGCCATGATATTCTTATATGATAAAATGAATAGGGGGTGAACATTCTTTGTGGATCGTTTACTTTGAAACTCTATGATTATGTACCTTATGTTTACAATATTACTATGTTGATGTTTATTAATTCTTTCTTTCTCAATGAACAAACCTGCAATAGATTACATGTTGGGTAACATGTCACATCAAAAATTCTTGTTTTTATCATTTACCTACTCGAGGATGAGCAGGAATTAAGCTTGGGGATGCTGACACGTCTCCAACGTATCTATAATTTTTGATTGTTCCATGCTATTATATTATCATACTAGGATACTTTTTGGGTGTTTATTTACCAATTAATATTATTTTTGAGCACTGACCTATTGACCTAGTGCGAGATGCTGTTTTCTACGTGTTTGTGCTTTTCAGGTTTACCATACCAAACGAAGTCGAAATGCCACAAAACTTTAATATGATTTTTTCTGGACGAAAAGAAGACCTGGAAGCTTCGGGAGGAGGCGAGAGGCAGCACGAGGGCACCACGACCCAATAGGATGCGTCAGGGGGCCAGGTCGCTCCCTGATGGGTCGTGGCTCCCTCGGCCGCCTTCTCGTGCCCCTCTCTAGCCTATAAATCCTCAAATATTCCAAAAACCCTAGGAGAGCTCCCGAAACACTTTTTCCGCTGCCGCAAGTCTCTGTTCCACCGCGTACCCATCTGGCGACCTTTTCCGACGATCTGCCGGAGGGGGAATTGATCATGGAGGGGCTCTACACCATCCTTGCTACCTCCATGATGAGTTGTGAGTAGTTCACCATAGACCTACGGGTCCGTAGTTAGTATCTAGATGGCTATCTCTCTCTCTCTTGATCTTCAATACAATGATCATCGCATCTTCGCTTTGATCTATTCGATGTAATCATTTTGTGCGGTGTGTTTGTTGGTATCCGATGAATTGTGGGTTTATGTTCAGATTATTTATGAAAAGTATTTGAGTCACCTCTGATTATTATGATTCTTATTTGCATGATCATTATAGCTTCATAAATCTCTCTGATCTATTGAAATAGTTTGGCCAACTAGATTGATATTTCTTCAGTGAGAGGGGTGTGTTGTAGTGGGTTCAATCTGGCGGTGCTCTATATCCCAGTGACAGAAAGGGACAAAACATGTCTTTGTATTGCTGCGACTAAGGATAAAACGATGGGGTTAGTTCATATTAATTGAATTCTCTTTGTCTACATCATGTCATCATTCTCCAAGCATTACTCTGTTTTACTTAATACTCTAGATGCATGCTGGATAGCGGTCGATGGGTGGAGTAATAGTAGTAGGTGCAGGCAGGAGTCGGCCTATTTGCTAATGGACGTAATGCCTATATATACATGATCATTGTCGTGAATAAAGATTGCATAACTATCCGCTTTTCTATCAATTGCCCAACAGTAATTTGTTTACCCACCGTATGCCTACTACATGAGAGATGCCACTAGAGAACACTACGGCCCCTGGGTCTATCCTCTTATAAGTTTACAAACGCTTTCATTACCTTGTTGCCTTTTACTTTGTTTTATTTTATTTTCCAATTTACAATTATCTATTATCATCTACACATCTCACTTGCTTGCAAATAAACGAGATCAAGGGGATTGACAACCCTCTTGCCGCGTTGGGTGCAAGTGTGTGCTCTTTTGTGTCCAGTCGCTGAAGACGGTTGATGACCGGTATTCCTATTGGTTCGATAAACATTGGTTCTTAAATGAGGGAAATACTTACCTGCATTGTGCTGCATCACCCGTTCCTCTTCACGGAAAACCCAACGCATATCACAAGCATCATACCGCTAGTGAGGTACTACCGCTCTACAGTGCAGTACTTCTGCTTATTTGTTTCTGAGGGATCCTAAGCAGAGGTTAGATGCTCCAAAGATCCGGGAAGGGAAAGGGTTGCAAATATGTACGTGTTGAGTCCACCCTAACCTCTCTAAATGCGTACCCCCTCTTGATAGTATAGATTTCCTATGACTCAAAACCATCAGAAAGAAATCATCGGAAATAAACCAACTTCTCTTTAAACGCCGAGGGGAAATAAAACCTTCTCGTGCCACCTGATAATCTATGAAATCCAAAAGCACATGATTAGTCCGCAAGCATTGTCATCAATCACCAAAACTACTTGGGGAAAATTATGTTCTAACACTCGCAATATCAGATGACCAGCCCTCGGTCTACGATCGGATCTGGGAGTCACCTGGGAAGGTCAATTTTTTGTCCTGCCACCACCCACCTAGTCGCTAATGTTAAGGACTTGAAAAATTCCTCGCAAGCGGCTCGGACAAGACCAATGACATGGAAGAGGAAGTCGGCGAGTACTCGGGCAGCCTATCGGCAACCACCATGCCCACAAGCAAGTGGACAACAACCTCCACCTATGTTATCTACACAGTGGACACTCCACGAGGCCGTGGAGGTGGCAGTTCCAACAATGGTGGCGGTGACAACAATGACAATGACAACAGGAATAACAACAACGGCCATAATGCCAATCCCGACGACAATGTCGATGGCCTTAATATAAGCCTTGGTCCCAACAACAATGACATCTTAAAGGAGTCGCTTAGCAGCCCCAACCATGGTGCGTCGAGGCTAAGATTGGTCCGCATGGCCAACAAAATAAGAAATGCAAAATGAAGGGTCCGAGAAGAGCAAGAGTACCTGGGAGACCACTAGAATGAGCTTCACTAGGTTGAGGAGGTGCTCAAGGCCAGGCTGAAGAAGGCGGCGAAGAAAGCACCACCTAGCTACTACAAGAACCTAATAAAAAGACCTCGACAGAGCAGCCGACGAGAGTGCAATATTCAAGCGCCAGTGGACCAATGGTTTGCACAAGCATGCAGAAAACCGACCTCCCCGCCTATTGTGGATATACCCCGCGGAATGACCCGCCAGATGTATGACCCGGCTATCAAAGTGGAGGATCATAAGTGTGGTCGTTGCATGAGATGTGGAAGTCCTGAAGCTCAAAGCCCAGGAGGCGGCTTATGCAAGAAGGCCGGCTCATGGGCCAGGCTTGGCGGGCCGGCTAAACAAGGGAGTCATAGAGAATATCCTTGCTTAGGAGACAAGATAAGAAGTAGATTAGGTCACGGGTCATAGTACGACTCGGATGGTATTATACCCTCAGGGCCTCAACCTATATATAAAGGTGAGCCCCTGAGGCAGAGGGACCAAGGAAGAAATAAACCCTCGAGAGCTAGGTTAGCGATTCCGCACCCTTTTAATTGAGATCATTGTCAATAACACAAAAAGCAGGACATAGAATTTTACCTCCATTGGAGGGGCCGAACTTGGGTAAACTCTTGTCTCTCGTTCCCGATCAACCCCTTTGAAGTCGCCACCTAGTTGCGATGGCCTCACACCTAAGTTCTCACTCGAGGACATCTGTTGTGACAAAACCACGACAGTTGGCGCCCAAGGTGGGGCCAGCACACGGTGGAGTTGAGTTCTTGAAGGGAGCTTTCCCAGGGTTTGGGGGATACGCGATTGGTGAGATGACCAAGAGTCGCTGTGGCAAGCTCTACATCAACGACTCATGCTGGGGCCTCGAGACCGACTCAATCAAGTACGGGTATTGGGTCCCCTTTGGCAAGATCCACATCTTCATCGGCAAGATCGGTGCGTCAGGGCCTGAGCTGGACATCTGCACCGACACCGTCGAGCCAGCTCGGCATGCTCAACCCAGCCGGACTCAACCCGGCTGACACCATGTCTTCGTCGGCATTACTCAAGGAGTCGATCTCGCGGATAACGCGGCAGTGGCGGGGACGCCCTCGTTAACTCCGATGGCGGGGACACTCTCATTAACTCCGATGGCGAGTCTTCGATGGGGGACACCGAGTCGCTCTGCCCACTTTTTGATGGTAGGCTTGGGGGCTACTCAGAGGATGAAAATGCCCAAAAGTCCCACGAGCCGCCCCGTCAAGCCGCTATCTACATGGCAGGAACGGCGACAGCCCATGGTTCCGCGACGGCTGGTGCGACGGATGGGGCTGGCCCAACCTCGGGCGTGGCCGGGTCAAGCAAGTCGCCGGCTCAAGCCATGTCCGATTTAATGGCAGAGTTGACGAAGCTCCTAGAGACGCCAATAACAGTGGAGAATCAGGAGGAACATAACATGGGTTTAACCAGACTCCGCGGGTAGATGGCTAAAATCCAAGAGGAAATCGATGCCGAAAATACTTGTATGGCAGAGTTACAGACTCACATCCATAGCGAGGCTGAGCTCCTGAAAGCGGAAGCTTGGCAACTGGGCCTTCATCGAGACGCCTCGGATGTGGTCCATCGGAGGAGACATTTGAGCTGGCTTCCCCCTAATTTGGAACCTGCACGTTTGTTCAACACACCTCAACCTACATCGGCGGTTGGTCAGCCGCATATGGATCAGCAGCATGAGCCGGCTTGCCAGTCGCCGGCTCGATTGCTGCCTCGATGTTTCCATACACCCACGGGTCACTTCTCTAATCCTGTAGACAATATGCTAGTGACGACTCATAACCTTCAAGCACTTCCCATCCAAGGAAACACCCCAATTGAGATTGAGGCCAGAAACGCCACCGAGATGCTAAAAATAGTGGTAACTCAGCAAGCGCAATACTCCTACAGCCGGGATCAGATGCATTCTACGCCTTATGCGAGTCGTAGCAAAAGTTGACATGTAGTGTCCCCTGCGGTCTCTAGTAGTGGTCGCACGCAATGGGCCCAGAATTCCCCAAACCGGCCGGTTGTGTCAGATGCGCATGTAGTTGTTGATGCGGCATGGGCCATGCGACAAGCAGAAGCAGCGGCTGTAGCCGGACAAGTGCCTCCCGTCCCACCCCAGCTAGTTTTCTCGGGGGCGGGTTTACGCACCAAAATGATTGGAAATGAACGCATGCCCAAGGATTTCAAAGGCCCCCGTAAGGTCCCGAATTACACGGTGGATCTCGAGCCGGCTGCGTGGATTGAGATTTATTCATGGATATGCTAGAGGTCAGTGACGCGGTCTACGCCAAGTACCTGACTATGATGTTGGAAGGGCCGGCTCGTACATGGCTGAAAAACTTCCCTCCAAATTCAATCCATACCTGGGCAGAGTTAAAGGAATGCTTCATCAAGCATTTTCAAGGAACTTGCAAAGGACCGATGACAATTGTTGACTTGCAGCATTGTGATCAACGCACAGATGAGTAGGCTCATCACTTGACCCACCGGGGCATGGAGATCATACACTCCGCCGACGGTATAACGACGGCTAAGGCTGTTTTGATTTTGGAGGAAAATTGCCATTTCCAACCCTTAGTTTAGAAGCTTGGGCGCCTCAAACGTAAAGTTCAGGACATGGGGGACCTCATGGATATTCTTACCAGGTATGCTGAGTCGGACAGTACCAAAGATCCTGGTTCAGACGAGCATAAGTCCGGAAAAGGCAAGAAACATGATAATGGAAGGGGTCATTAGCAGCACCATTTTGGAAACAACGGAAATCATAATAATAAAGGCAATGGTGGTAAGCGCATGCATCTTGAGGGCGGATCAGATTTTGTCGGCAACACCAATACTGGTTTCAAGAATCAGCGACGGAACAACAACTCTGGCAGGGCTTACAATGGTAACAAACCTCATAATTATGAGGAAGCGCTTAAATCTCCTTCTTCGAAGCATAGTTTCCCAGACAAGTCAGCCGCCCACTCATGGGAAGATTGTTACATCATGCAGGAGTTCCGGAATCAGGCATATCAGAATCACCATGGAAGTGGTAGTGGCGGACACCAGGGCCACCCAAGTGGCGGAAACCCGAGTCATCCGGGCGGTTCATCTGGTGGTTTCGCTAGTCCCGGTTTCCATGGCTTAGGCGGCATGGGGGCTGGCTTTCAGAATTTCGGTCAACATAACGGTGGAAACCAGCGTTCTGGACAAGGAAACTAGCAGCAGGGAAATCAAGCCAGTTTTCAGAGCAACCCCAAGCAGTTGAATAGCGGGCAGTATCACGTCTTCACAACCAGTACTTGTAGGTGAGATTGCAAAGTTCAACGGAGAGCCGTCAATATGGTAGAGCCGGCTACTCCTGTGTACCTCAACTAGTCGGAGCAACCCATAACCTGGAGCAGGGACGATCACCCTTCCCAGGTTGACAACCCACGTGGTCTCGCTCTGGTGATCGCACCTCAAGTTGGGGGATATACGCTTACAAAGGTACTCATGGATGGGGGAAGTAGCATCTAAATTCTGTATTACGACACGTTCAAACGGATGAATATGTAGGAAAATCCGTTGCAGCCTTCCTCCACTATTTTTCATGGAATTGTCCATGGAAAATCTGCATATCCAATCGGGCGGATCAAGCTAGACGTTGCCTTTGGTACCGAGTTCAATTATCAATGTGAATCTCTGACCTTTGAGGTGGTCAAGATCAAGAGCCCTTATCACGCTATTTTTGGACGGCCGCCTTATGCTCGCTTCATGGCACAACCTTGCTATGTTTATCTCGAACTCAAAATGGATGGTCCTCAAGGAACCATCATGGTTGATGGCAATTGGAAAATCGCTCAAGAGTGCGAGGTAGGGGACGCTGCTTATGCTGAGTCGGCCTGCGTAGCGGAGGAATTGAAATATTACATGGCCAACATTGACCCAACGGATATGACGCCTCTCAAGAAGCCCACCACAGAGTCTGACCCTCTGCTCAAGTTCAAGCCGACTAAAGACACCCAACAAATTGACTTCTCCTCGGGCGACTCATCCCAAGAGTTCATTATTGGAACTGGCCTGGATCCCAAATAGGAAATTTCGCTCATTGAGTTCATCCGTGAGAATCGGGACATCTTTGCATGGAAGCCCTCTGACATGCCTGGAGTACCGAGAGAACTCACTGAGCACCACCTTAATGTTGACCCAAAGATGAAACCTATCAGGCAGTACCTTCGTTGGTTTAACGAAGAAATGTGAAAAGCTATTGGTGAAGAAGTGGCCTGGCTCTTAGCTGCCGGGTTCATCATTGAAGTCTTCCACCCTGGGTGGTTGGCAAACCCAGTGCTTGTATTAAAGAAAATTGGCACTTGGCGCATGTGTGTTGATTACACCGATCTCAATAAGGCTTGTCCCAAGGATCCATTTGCTCTTCCTCGTATTGACCAGATCATCAATTCTACTACCGGCTCTGAGCGTTTGTGCTTCTTGGACGCTTACTCCGGTTATCACCAGATCAACATGGCTGTCGAGGACCAAGAAAAGAAGGCTTTCATCACATCTTTTGGAGCTTTCTGCTATGTCTCTATGCCTTTTGGGCTCAAGAGTGCGGGGGGTACTTATCAATGTTGCATTCAAAGCTGTCTTCACCCGCAAATTGGACGCAATGTACATGCCTATGTCGATGACATTGCGGTCAAATCCCACAAAAAAGAGACCCTGATGGATGACCTTCAGGAGACTTTCGACAATCTTCGGGTTTACAAGATGAAACTCAACCTGGCTAAATGTGTTTTTGGTGTCCCTATAGGCAAATTATTGGGTTTTTTGGTATCAGAATGAGGTATTGAGGCTAACCCGGACAAAATCAAAGCAGTGACCTCCCTCGCCAAGCCAACCAACATCAATGGGGTCCAACGCATGGCGGGTCGTATAGCGGCTTTAAGCTGTTTTATAAGACGCCTTGACGAGAAGGCGATTCCTTTGTACCAGTTGCTGAAAAAAGACACACAATTTCATCTGGACCGATGCTACAAACGATGCCTTTGAAGCTCCTAAGAAGCAGTTAGTTGAGCCGCCTGTTCTGGCCGCCCCGATCGATAAAGAGCCTATGCTCCTATACATCGCCGCCAATAATAAAGCGGTGAGTGTAGCAGTGGTCGTGGAGCGCAAAGAGGTTGGGAAGGAGTATCCAGTCCAGCGGCCTGTTTATTATGTCAGCGAAGTTCTGACCTTATCCAAACATTGCTACCCACATTGGCAGAAATTGGTGTTTGGCGTTTTCATGTCCAGCCGCAAGTTAAAACACTATTTTCAGGAGCATCCAATTACTGTTGTCAGTTCAGCCCCTCTTGGAGAAATCATACAAAACCGGGAGGCTACTGGCCGAATTGCTAAGTGGGCAATTGAGCTTGGACCTCATCATGTGAAATATGTGCCTCGGACGTCTATCAAATCTCAGACATTGGTGGATTTTATTAATGATTGAACTGATTTGCAAATCCCGGAGGACCGGCGTGACAACACGTACTGGAAGATACATTTTGATGGTTCTAGGCAACTGGAAGGCTTGGGGGCTGGAGTAATTCTAACTTCTCCACGAGGTGACAAATTTTGTTACGTCTTGAGGCTCATGTTTCCGTGTACTAACAATGCAGCTGAATACGAGGCACTCCTCCATGGACTTCGCGTGGCCAAGGAAATGAATTTAAGCCGGGTCAGGTGTCTGGGCGACTCAGACTTGGTGTCCCAACAAGTATCCAGAACTTGGGACTCAAAGGATCGTTTCATGGCGGCTTATAGGCGTGCAGTTACAGTCGTTGTGGGTAATTTTCAAGGTTACCAGGTGATACGTCTCCAACATATCTACTTTTCGTCACTCTTTTGCCTTTGTTTTGGACTCTAATTTGCATGATTTGAATGGAACTAACCCAGACTAACGCTGTTTTCAGCAGAACTACCGTGGTGTTGTTTTTGTGCCGAAATAAAAGTTCTCGGAATGGAACGAAACTTTTTGGAGAATTATTTCAGAATATATGAGAATTATTGGAGCCAAAATCCACCGAAGAGGGGGGCCAGGGTGAGCATCACCCACCAGGGCGCGCTAGGCCCCCTGGGCACGCCCTGGTGGGTTGTGCCCACCTCGTGGCCCCACTGACCCTAATTCCGCCACTATAAATTCCTATTTTCGGAGAAAAAATCAGGGAGAAAGTTTCATCGCGTTTTACGATACGGAGCCGCTGCCACCTCCCGTTCTTCATCGGGAGGCCAGATCTGGAGCCCGTTTGGGGCTCCGGAGAGGGGAATCTTCGGTCTTCGTCATCATCAACCTTTCTTCATCGCCAATTCCATGATGCTCCCCACCGGGAGTGAGTAATTCCTACGTAGGCTTGCTGGTCGGTGAGGAGTTTGATGAGATTCATCATGTAATCGAGTTAGTTTTTTTAGGGCTTGATTCCTAGTATCCACTATGTTCTGAGATTGATGTTCCTATGACTTTGCTATGCCTAATGCTTGTCACTAGGGCCCAAGTGCCATGATTTCAGATCTGAACCGTTTATGTTATCATCTCTATATCCATGTTCTTGATCCGATCTTGCCTAGTCATATGCACCTATTATGTGTTATGATCCGTCAACCCCATAGTGACAATATTTGGGATACTTCGTGGTGATGACCGTAGTTTGAGGAGTTCATGTATTCACCATGTGTTAATGCTTTGTTCCGGTTCTCTATTAAAAGGAGGCCTTAGTATCCCTTAGTTTCCTTATGGACCCTGCTGCCACGGGAGGGTAGGACAAAAGATGTCATGCAAGTTCCTTTCCATAAGCATGTATGACTAATTACGGAATACATGCCTACATTACATTGATGAACTGGAGCTAGTTCTGTATCGCCCTAGGTTATGACTGTTACATGATGAATATCATCCAATGAGTTACCGATCCAGTGCCTCTGAGCTTTCCACTTATTGTTCTTGCTAAGTTACTATTGCTGTTGTTGTTGTTCCAACTGCTACAAAACTATTGCTACTACTGTTACCGCTACTGTTACCGTCACTACTGCTATCAAACTATCATATTACTGTGCTACTGATCACTTTGCTGCAGATATTTAATCTCCGGGTGTGGTTAAATTGACAACTCAACTGCTAATACTCTCAAGTATTCTTTGGCTCCCCTTGTGTCGAATCTATAAATTTGGGTTGAATACTCTACCCTCGAAAACTGTTGTGATCCCCTATACTTGTGGGTTATCAAGACCTTTTTCTGGCAATATTTCTTGAGTCACTTGGGATTTATATCAATTTATCACTTTGAAGAATCTGCAGGATCCAAAGACCAAGATTTTTTCCCTCTAAGACGAGGGGAGGTAAGGAACTACCATCTAGCTCTGCATTTGATTCACCTTCTATTATGAGTAAGCTTGCAACACCACCACATGTTAGTAATCCTAATATGTCGCAAGTTATAGATGATGCTACTTCTGCTATGAATGATGCTTATGATGATGCTAGTACCATGCTTGGTGATAATGTGCTACTAGGAGAATTTCTTGATGAACAAATTGCTAGAGCTAAAGAGAATGAAACTACTGAATTTGATGAGATTGTTGAAACTGATGATGACTATGAAACACCTATTAGTCCTAGCTCTCCTAAGTTTGAAATGCCTAAGATACCTGAGGGTTATGTTATGGACGAAGAGGTAACTAGAGAAATTATTTCTTGCAAGGATAGAGATGATCTTAAGAAATTGCTATGCAAGTATAAGGAAAAAACTTTGAATGCTAGAATGAAATGTGATCCTAAGTTTGATACTTCACCTATCTTTGTTACCGATAAGGATTATGAATTCTCTGTCGACCCAGAGTTAATTACTTTGGTTGAATCTGATCCTTTCCATGGTTATGAAACTGAAATTGTAGTGGCACGCCTTACTAAGCTGAATGACATAGCCACCCTCTTTGCTCATGATGAGAAGATTCGCTACTATTATATCCTTAAGTTATTTCCGTTCTCATTAAAGGGTGATGCTAATACATGGTACAATACTCTTACTGCTGGTTGTGTGCGTAGTCCCCAGGATATGATTTACTACTTCTCTAAAAAATATTTTCCTGCTCATAAGAAACAAGCTGCCTTACAAGAAATATTTAACTTTGTGCAAATTGAAGAAGAGAGTCTCCCACAAGCTTGGGGGAGGCTTCTCTAGTTGCTTAATGCTTTGCCTGATCACCCTCTCAAGAAAAATGAAATACTTGATATCTTTTATAATGGACTAACCGATGCTTCTAGGGACTTCCTAGATAGTTGTGCTGGTTGTGGTTTCAGGGAACGAACTGTTGAACAAGCTGAGGAATTATTGAATAACATATTGAAGAATTATGATTATTGGACTCTTCCTGAACCACTGCCTAAACCCACTCCGAAGAAGAGGGGTATCTTATTTCTCAGTCCTGAAGATATGAAAGAGGCAAAGAAATCTATGAAGAAAAAAGGTATTAAAGCTAAGGATGTTAAGAATTTGCCACCTATCGAAGAAATACATGGCCTTGACACACCACCACCTCCACAGGTAGTAGAGGTAAATTCTTTATTAAAGTTTAATGAAAGTGACATTCCCCACAATAAACATCCTAGTCAATGCTTATATGAGTTTGATAAGTATATTATGAAGCAAGATCATTTCAATGCTCATGTCCTGAAATAATTCAAATATAATTCTGATATGATTGCTCGCTTGACTGACTTGCTATTTAGAATCAATAATGATGTTAGAGGTGTAGGAAAGCATGCCTCTATGGTTCAAACTCAGTTAGAACAAGTTGCTAAATCTCAAAAATAATTGCTTGATGAAATGAATAATAATATGCATGATTTTGCTGCTAGAGTAGTAACTAGAGGAGGTAGAATGACCCAAGAACCACTTTATCCTGAGGGTCATCCTAAAAGAATTGAACAAGACTCTCAGAGAATTAATCCTAATGCACCTAGTCCTTCTAAGAAGAAAAAGAAAAAGAAAAATGATAGGACTTTGCATACCTCTAGTGAACCTGCGACACAAAAACCTCCTGATAATAATGATGTCTCTATTTCCGATGCTAAAACTCAATCTGGTAGTGAACATCAACCTAGTGATAATGAAAATGATAATGATGATGTTCATGAAGATGCTCAACCTAGTAATAATAGAGAACCAGATAATGATGTTGAAATAGAGGATGCTCCTGATCTTGATAACCCACAACCTAAAAATAAACGCTATGATAAAAGAGACTTTGTGGCTAGGAAACATGGTAAAGAAAGAGAGCCATGGGTTCAGAAACCCATGCCATTTCCACCTAAGCCATCTAAGAAAAAGGATGATGAAGAATTAGAGCGCTTTGCTGAGATGATTAGGCCAGTCTTTTTGCGTATCCGCTTAACCGATATCTTGAAGATGGCCCCTTATGCTAAGTATATGAAAGACATCATCACAAATAAAAGAAAGATACCTGAAGCTAAAATCTCCACCATGGTTGCTAATTATTCTTTTAAGGATGGAGTACCTAAAAAACTTGGAGATCCTGGAATACCAACTATACCTTGCTCCATTAAAAGAAACTATGTCAAAACTGCTTTGTGTGATTTGGGAGCCGGTGTTAGTGTTATGCCTTTCTCCTTATACAAAAGACTTGATCTGAATAAACTCACACCTACTGAGATATCATTGCAAATGGCTGACAAATCAACAGCCATACCTATCGGTATTTGTGAGGATGTGCCCGTTGTTGTTGCAAATGTTACTATTCTAACTGACTTTGTTATTCTTGAGATGCCCGAGGATGACAACATGTCGATTATCCTTGGTAGACCCTTTTTGAATACTCCAGGGGTTGTTATTGATTGCGATAAAAGCGAAGTCACTTTTCATATCAATGGTAATGAGCATACGGTGCACTTTCCGAAGAAACAATTCCAGGTGAATGGTATAAATGTTATTGAAGAATCTCCTACCATCACTATTGGAAGCTTTCAATTACCTCTTCCTACTGCAAAAACAAATATGATATACTTATTGTTGGGGATATGCACATCCCCATTGAGGTAACTTAGTGTTTTACGAAAGTTCTTCGGTTTCATGCTAATCGGAAGTGGTTGTTAATAAGACTTGATCAACCTTATTCATGAATCATTTTTGAGAGGCATGAAGTTGATGAATCTAGTAAGCACAACTTTCTGCTCCCACCTTTTATTTTCTGTTATAGCTAGTCAAATAAAATAAAATGCCATGATTATCCTGTTTTCTGTTCTTTCCGTGCAATAAAAAATGACCCAAAAATAAAAATTCTCAGAATGCTCTAAAAATTTAACATGATTTTTTCCGAATATTTATGAATTTCTGGTGCAAATAATACCAGAGGGGGTGCACCTGGTGCCCACAAGACACCAGGGCGCGACAGCACCCCAGGTGCGCCCTGGTGGGTTGTGGCCCCCACGTGGGCCCCCTCACTTATCTCTTTAGTCCACATCATCCCCTACCTCCAGAAAAAAATCACCACAGCCACCATTCTCGTGTTCTTGCTCTCAAACCCGCGGATTTCGATCTCTTTGCTCGAAGCTCCATTTCTGAAACTGTTTGGAGGGATTGCTACTTGGTATGTGACTCCTCCATTGCTCTAATTAGTTTTTGTTTTAGTGGGTTATTTTTAGAGTCATTATCTACTCTTGGTGCTGCTGTAGATGAGCTTGCATGTTGAATTCTTAGAGTTCTAGGTAGTTTGAATGCTCAATATGGCCTCTATGCATGCTTAGGAGTAGTTGCTAACAATCTTACAAAGTTTTATTGACAAAAATTTTGTGGACTAAATTTTTTCAGAATTTTTATAGGAATAAAATGCAAATCTTTAGGAAGTTCTCCTCCAACAAAAATGCCAAGGGAGTCATTGGGGAATGATCGGATAATGACCTTCACACCCCAAGGAAGGTGGAGGTGCGGCCGTGTGAATTGCTCGCTAGTTGCTTATGTTATTGATATGAGTTAATATAATTTCTAAGAGTTATTGTTGACATGGTTAGTCATAATCTTTGCTGAAAACCTGGGTGCTACTTAAGCATATATATGTAAACAAGAACAAAAGAGTTCATAAAAGTTTTTCTTTATCACTTTCAGTTTGTCAACTGAATTGATTGAGGACAAGCAAAGGTTTAAGCTTGGGGAGTTGATACGTCTCCAACGTATCTACTTTTCCTCACTCTTTTGCCCTTGTTTTGGACAATAATTTGCATGATTTGAATGGAACTAACCCGGACTAACATTGTTTTCAACAAAACTACCATGGTGTTGTTTTTGTGCAGAAATAAAAGTTCTCGGAATGGAACGAAACTTTTTGGAGAATTATTTCAGAATATATGAGAATTATGGGAGCCAAAATCCACCGAAGAGCGGGGGCAGGGTGAACATCACCCACCAGGGCGCGCCAGGCCCCCTGGGCACTCCCTGGTGGGTTGTGCCCACCTCGTGGCCCCACTGACCCTAATTCTGCCACTATAAATTCCTATTTTCGGAGAAAAAATCAGGGAGAAAGTTTCATCACGTTTTACAATACGGAACCGCCGCCACCTCCTATTCTTCATCGGGAGGCCAGATCTGGAGCCCGTTTGGGGCTCCGGAGAGGGGAATCTTCGGTCTTCGTCATCACCAACCTTTCTCCATCGCCAATTCCATGATGCTCCCCATCGGGAGTGAGTAATTCCTTCGTAGGCTTGCTGGTCGGTGAGGAGTTGGATGAGATTCATCATGTAATCGAGTTAGTTTTGTTAGGGCTTGATTCCTAGTATCCACTATGTTCTGAGATTGATGTTGCTATGACTTTGCTATGCCTAATGCTTGTCACTAGGACCCGAGTGCCATGATTTCAGATCTGAACCGTTTATGTTATCATCTCTATATCCATGTTCTTGATCCGATATTGCCTAGTCATATGCACCTATTACGTGTTATGATCTGTCAACCCCATAGTGACAATATTTGGGATACTTCGCGGTGATGACCGTAGTTTGAGGAGTTTATGTATTCACAATGTGTTAATGCTTTGTTCCGGTTCTCTATTAAAAGGAGGCCTTAATATCCCTTAGTTTCCTTATGGACCCCGCTGCTACGGGAGGGTAGGACAAAAGATGCCATGCAAGTTCTTTTCCATAAGCACGTATGACTAATTACGGAATACATGCCAACATTACATTGATGAACTGGAGCTAGTTCTGTATCGCCCTAGGTTATGACTGTTACATGACGAATATCATCCACCGAGTTACCGATCCAGTGCCTACGAGCTTTCCACTTATTGTTCTTGCTAAGTTACTATTGATGTTGCTGCTGCTCCAACTGCTACAAAACTATTGCTACTACTGTTACCATCACTACTGCTATCAAACTATCATATTACTGTGCTACTGATCACTTTGTTGCAGATATTTAATCTCCAGGTGTGGTTGAATTGACAACTCAACTGCTAATACTCTCAAGTATTCTTTGGCTCCCCTTGTGTCGAATCTATAAATTTGGGTTGAATACTCTACCCTCGAAAACTGTTGCGATCCCTCATACTTGTGGGTTATCACCAGGTTGATCACATTGATCGCTGGCTCAATGAGGCAACCGATGCTCTGTCATGTCTCGGTTCTCAGCGTAAGCCGGTTCCTCCCAATGTGTTCCTTGATGTACTTCATAATCCCTCTATCAAATTGCCTTCAGAGGAAGACATAGCTGTCTCTGACACGGAAGCACAGTTGGTGGCGGCTCTCCATGCTATTCGTGATTGGACAATCCCATATTTGGC
Organism: Elymus sibiricus; assembly: GCA_039707655.1. Lineage (NCBI taxonomy): Eukaryota > Viridiplantae > Streptophyta > Magnoliopsida > Poales > Poaceae > Elymus > Elymus sibiricus. The sequence continues at coordinate 210,390,668 of CM077663.1, forward strand.
TTAGCTGACCTGTGCCGAGCTATCTGACAAGGAAATTATCGCCCGGCAGATCATCAGATGCTCTAAATCAATGACTATTATTCATGGCAAGTTACATCGTCGGAGCAGCACTAGCGTATTTCAACGATGCGTTTCTCCCGTGGAAGGTCATGAAATTCTTAATGAGATCCACACAGGGGATTGTGGTCATCATGCCGGCTCAGGGTCCTTGGTGGCAAAGGCTTTTCAACACGGTTTTTATTGGCTTACAGCTCACGCAGATGCGGAAGACATTTTACGAAAGCGCGATGGTTGCCAAAAGTTTGCAAGACAGGCTCATGTGCCGGCTCAATAGTTACGGATGATCCCAATAACTTGGCCGTTTGTAGTCTCGGGGCTTGATATGGTTGGGCCGTTAAGTCGTCTTCAGACAAAAAGACACATCTCTTGGTGGCGGTTGATAAGTTCACCAAGTGGATTGAAGCAGAACCCATCAGCAATTGTGATGCAGAGACAATAGTGAAATTCTTGAAGAAGATAATTTTTCGTTTTGGCTATCCACACAGCATCATTACAGACAATGACACCAATCTAACCAAGGGAGCGATGGAGCAATTCTGCCAACGTGAGCATATCCGGCTTGACTTAGCCGCAGTTGCTTACCACAGTCTAATGGACATGCCGAGCGAGCCAATCAGGAAATATTAAGAGGAATCAAACCGAGGCTCATGGTCCCTTTACAACGAACCCCTGGCTGTTGGGTATAAGAACTCCTCGTAGTCCTTTGGAGCATACGAACTACCTCCAACGGGTCCACAGGTTATACACCGTTTTTTTGGGTCTATGGAGCAGAAGTTGTTTTGCCAAGTGACATCAGACATGACCCCCCAGGGTCACCGCTTATGTCGAACCTGATAATGAGAACGCTCGTCAAGACTCTCTGGATGCTTTGGAAGAGGAGCGTGATCTGGCAGTGATACTCATGATCCGCGTTGGGTTTTCCGTGAAGAGGAACGGGTAATCGCAGCACAAAGTGGGTAAGTATTTCCCTCAGTTATGAAACCAAGGTTTATCGAACCAATAGAAATACCAATCCTCAACCGTCTTCAGCGGCTGCACACAAAAGAACAAACAACTTGCACCCAACGCCGGCAAGAGGGTTGTCAATCCCCTTGATCTCATTATTTGCAAGCAAGTGAGTTGTGTAGATAATTGTACATAATAGTAAAGTGCAAAATAAAATAAAAGGTAATAAATAACATCAAGGTAATGATAGTGTTTGCAAATTTATAAGTGAATAGACCCGGGGGCCTTAGAGTTCTCTAGTGGCATCTCTCATAAGCAAAGCATACGGTGGGTAGACAAATTACTGTTGGGCAATTGATAGAAAAGCGAATAATTATGCAATGTTCATGGCAATGATCATGTGTATATAGGCATAACGTCTATAATCAAATAGGCCGACTCCTGCCTACACCTACTACTATTACTCCACTTCAAGAGCGCTTCTATGCTTGCCCCTCTATGTATTAAGTTCATGACAAACGGAGTAATGCTTGGAGAACGATGACATGATGTAGACAAAGTAAACTCACCTAATATGAATAAACCCCATCGTTTAATCCTTAGTAGCAACAATACAAAGACGCAACTTGTCCCCTTCTGTCACTGGGATATAGAAACTCGTCAGGCTGAACCTACTACAATGCACCACTCCCACCGAAGAAATATCAATCTAGTTAGCCAAACTATCTCAATAGATCAGAGAACATTACGAAGCTATGATTATCATGAAAATAAGAACCATAGTAATCAGGTTTGACTCAAATACTTTTCATGAATAATCTGAACATAAACTCACAATTCATCGGATCCCAACAAACACACCATACAAAGGGATTACATCGGATAGATCAAGGCAAAGATGATATGAACATTGTATTGAAGATCAAGAGAGAGAGAGAGAGATTGCCATCTAGGTACTACCTACGGACCCGTAGGTCTGTGGTGAACTACTCACACATCATGGTGAGGGTAGCAAGGTTGATGAAGAGGCCCTCCGTGATCAATCTCCCCTCCGGCAGGGTGCGAGAACATAAGTGTAGATGGCCTCCCGTCAGAACAGAGACTTGCGGCGGCAAAAAAAGTGTTTCGGGAGCACTTCTGGTGTTTTTAGGGTAGATGTGTATTTATAGGCCAGAGAACGACGTCGGGAGGTGCTCCAGGGGGCCACAACATATCTGGCCACGCCCCCCTGGGGGCGCGGCCAGATGGCTTGTGGGCCCCTGGTGCATCTCCTGGCCCTCCTCCGAAGCTTCTAGGTCTTGTATTGGTCTAGAAAAAATCACCAAAAAAATTCGTGACAATTGGACTCCGTTTGTTATTGTAACTCTGAAAAGGCAAAAACACGCGGAAAATAGGAACTGGCACTGGGCTGGGTCAATAGGTTAGTGCTCAAAAATATTATAAATTGGTAAATAAATACCCAAAAAGTATCCTAGAATGATAATATATCAGCATGGAACAATAAAAAATTATAGATACGTTGGAGACGTATCAGCATCCCCAAGCTTAATTCTTGCTCGTCCTCGAATAGATAAATGATAAAAAAAGAATTTTTGATGTGACATGCTACCCATTATGTAATCTTTGGTATGTATGCTCATTGAGAAATGATGAATTAACAAACAGCAACATAGTAATATTTATAAGTATAAGAAACAAAATCATTAATTTTTCAAAGTATACGATCCTAAAAGAATGTTTTACGTCTATTCATATTATTATATTAGCAAGGCATGACTCCATCTTCACCACATAGATACAAATGTTAAGCACCACGGTGTCCAAGTCACGCAATTGGGTCGTATGTTTTCAATATGCATCAACTTTTTATTCTTCACGCAATACATGAGCGTGAACCATTGGACATAGCATATAGGTGGAATAGAATATGGTGGTAGGTATCAAAGGGGTAAAAAGTGGAGAAGATAGTCTCGCATTGCTACTTCTTGAGCATGCGTTGGTTTTCCCTTGAAGAGGAAAGGGTGATGCGGCAAAGTAGATAAGTATTTCCCTCAGTTGTTGAGAACCAAGGTATCAATCTAGTAGGAGATACAAGCAAGTCCCCAATAGATGTACCTACACAAATAATCAAACACTTGCACCCAACGCTATAAACGGGTTGTCAATCCCTTCACGGTTACTTGTAAGGATGAGATCTGATAGAGATATATAGATAGGATTGCTAAAACGAAAAGTAAAACAAAAGTAAAAAAGAATGCAGCGAAGTATTTTTGGTATTTTTGGTTTATAGATCTGAAAATATAATATGGAAAATAGACCCGGGGGCCATAGGTTTCACTAGAGGCTTCTCTCATGAAGAAAAATAATACGGTGGGTGAACAAATTACTGTCGAGCAATTGATAGAAAAGTGAATAATTATGACGATATCCAAGGCAATGATTATGCATATAGGCATCACGTCCGTGTCAAGTAGACCGAAACGATTCTGCATCTACTACTATTACTCCACACATCGACCGACTCCTGTCTGCATCTAGAGTATTAAGTTCATGAAGAACATAGCAATGCATTAGGTAAGATGACATGATGTAGAGGGATAAACTCAAGCAATATGATGAAAACCCCATCTTTTTATCCTCGATGGCAACAATACAAATACGTGCCTCGCTACCCCTACTTTGTCACCGGGTGAGGACACCGCAAGATTGAACCCAAAACTAAGCACTTCTCCCATTACAAGAATTACCAATCTAGTTGGCCAAACCAAACCAATAACTCGAAGAGACTTGCAAAGATATGAAATCATGCATATAAGAATTCAGAGAAGATTCAAATAATATTCATAGATAAGATGATCATAAACCCATAATTCATCGGATCTCGACAAACACACCGCAAAAGAGTATTACATCGGATAGATCTCCATGAAGATCATGAAGAACATGGTATTGAAGAACAAAGAGAGAGAAGAAGCCATCTAGCTACTAGCTATGGACCCAAAGGTCTGTGGTAAACTACTCACGCATCATCGGAGGGGCAATGGAGTTGATGTAGATGCCCTCCGTGATCGAATCCCCCTCCGGCAGATTACCGGAAAAGGCTCCAAGATTGGATCTCACGGGAACAGAGGCTTCCGGCGGCGGAAAAGTATTTTCGTGGCTCTTTTTGGTATCCAGGGAATATTTGGGAATTTATAGGCCGAAGAATAGGGTTAGGAGGGCTGCCGTGGGGCCACAAGCCAGGCGGGCGCCCCCCCTGGGCGCGCCCTGGTGGCTTCTGACGCCACGGCAGGTCTCCTGCCTTCATCTCCAAGTCTGCTGGGTTTCTTCTGGTCCAAGAAAAATCATTCCGAAGATTTTATTCCGTTTGGACTCCATTTAATATTCCTTATCTGCAATACTCAAAAACAAGGAAAAACAGAAACTGGCACTAGGCTCTAGATTAATAGGTTAGTTCCAAAAAATAATATAAAATAGCATATTAATGCATATAAAACATCCAAAACAGATAATATAATAGCATGGAACAATCAAAAATTATAGATACATTGGAGACGTATCAAGCATCCCCAAGCTTAATTCCTGCTCGTCCTCGAGTAGGTAAATGATAAAAACAGAATTTTTTATGTGGAATGCTACCTAACATATTTATCCATGTAATATTCTTTATTATGGCATGAATATTCAGATCCATAAGATTCAAAGCAAAAGTCTAATATTGACATAAAAACAGTAATACTTCAAGCAAACTAACAAGGCAATTGCGTCCTTTCGAAATAACATGGCCTTAGAAAGTTATCCCTACAAAATCATATGGTCTGGCTATGCTCCATCTTCCCCACACAAAGTATCTAAATCATGTACAACCCCGATGACAAGTCAAGCAATTGTTTCACACCTTTTATGTTCTCAAACCTTTTCAACTCTCACGCAATACATGAGCGTGAGCCATGGACATAGCACTATAGGTGGAATAGAATATGGTGGAGGTTGTGAGGAAAAAGGAGAAGATAGTCTCACATCAACTAGGCGTATCAACGGGCTATGGAGATGCCCATCAATAGATATCAATGTGAGTGAGTAGGGATTGCCATGCAACGGATGCACCAGAGCTATAAGTGTATGAAAGCTCAAAAAGAAAACTAAGTGGTTGTGCATAAGATGAAAAATGGCACTAGTTATATGAAAGTGACAAAATAGGACACTCTCTATCATGAAGATCATGGTGCTACTTTGAAGCACAAGTGTGGAAAAAGATAGTAGCATTGTCCCTTCTCTCTTTCTCTCATTTTTTTTTATTTTTTTTATTTTGGTGGGCATCTTTGGCCTCTTTTTTTTTATTTGGGCTTCGCTGGCCTCTTTTATTATTTGTAAAGTCCGGAGACTCATCCCAACTTGTGAGGGAATCATAGCTTCCATCATCCTTTTCTCTCACGGGACAATGCTCTAATAATGAAGATCATCACACTTTTATTTACTTACAACTCAAAAATTACAACTCGATACCTAGAACAAAATATGACTCTATATGCAATATGAAAGTGATGGTGCCTGTCATGAAAAACGGAACGGTGGAAGTTGCATGGCAATATATCTCGGAATGGCTATGGAAATGCCATAATAGGTAGGTACTGTTTTGAGGAAAGTATATGGTGGCTGTTTTGAGGAAGATGGGTTTAATGCACCGGCGAAAGTTGCGCGGTACTAGAGAGGCTAGCTAAGGTGGAAGGGTGAGAGTGCGTATAATCCATGGACTCAACATTACTCATAAAGAACTCACATACTTATTGCAAAAGTCTATTAGTTATCAAAGCAAAGTATTAGACGCATGCTCCTAGGGGAGAGGTTGGTAGGAGTTAACCATCGCGCGCTCCCGACCCTCACACAAAGGTTGACAATCATTAAACAAATCATGCTCCGACTTCGTTACATAACGGTTCACCATACGTGCATGCTACGGGAATCACAAACTTTAACACAAGTATTTCTTCCAATTCACAATTACTCACTAGCATGACTCTCATGTTACCATCTTTATATCTCAAAACTATATGCAAGGAATCAAACTTCTCATAGTATTCAATGCACTTAATATGAAAGTTTTTATTATATCCCTCTTGGATGCCCATTATATTAGGACTAAATTCATAACCTAAACCAATTACCATGCTGTTTAAAGACCCTCAAAATAATATAAGTGAGGTACAAGAGTTAAATAATTTCTATAAAATAAAACACCACCGTGCTCTAAAAAGATATAAGTGAAGTACTAGAGCAACATTGCCTAGCTCAAAAGATATAAGTGAAGCACATAGAGTATTCTAATAAATTCATGATTAATGCGTGTCCCCCTCAAAAGATGTGTGCAGCAAGGATGATTGTGGGAAACTAAAAAGCAAATACTCATATCATACAAGACGCTCCAAGCAAAACACATATCATGTGGTGAATAAAAATATAGCCTCAAGTAAATTTACCGATGGGTTGAAGACGAAAGAGGGGATGCCTTCCAGGGCATCCCCAAGCTTAGGCTTTTTGGTATCCTTGAATATGGCTTGGGGTGCCTTGGGCATCCCCAAGCTTAGGCTCTTGCCACTCCTTATTCCATAGTCCATCAAATCTTTACCCAAAACTTGAAAACTTCACAACACAAAACTCAACAGAAAACTCATGAGATCCGTTAGTATAAGAAAAATAAATCACCACTTTAGGTACTTTTGTGAACTCATTATTTTTTTATATTGGTGTAATATCTACTGTATTCCAACTTCTCCATGGTTCATTCCCCCCGATACAACCCATAGATACATCAAAATAAGCAAACAACACAAAGAAAACAGAATCTGTCTAAAACAGAACAGTCTGTAGCAATCTATAGACTTCGAAAACTTCTGTAACTCCACAAATTCTGAAACATTAGGAAAATCAGGGAAATTTGTATATCAATCTTGTGTAAAAATTTCAGATCAAAAGCACGTTCCAGTGATTTTACAAAATTCCTGGACTGAGAGCAAAAGTTTCTGTTTTTCAGCAAAATCAAATCACAAACACCGTAGACCATCCCAAAGGTCTTACTTGGCTCAAACACTAAATTAAACAGGAAAACACAATTACTACAGAGGTAATAATGTTTAAAACACTCAAAAATAGAAGCAAAAACAAAAGCATAAAAATAAAAATAAAATTGGGTTGCCTCCCAACAAGCGCTATTGTTTAACGCCCCTAGTTAGGCATAACGCAATAGATCTAGGTATTGTCATAATAGTAAGCGAGATCTTCCATGCTCATCTCATACTCCCTTCTTTCAGCAGCAAGTTTCCTTTGTGGCAAGCAAAAATAATTAAAAGGGCTAAATTTAATAGGATAAGGATCCTTAAGATCAAGTGCGGGAGGGATAGGTTCCTCCTTCGGCCCCCTATAGTGTATAATCAATTCATCATTGTAAGCTTTCCTTTGGTGGAAAGTCATAAGCCTATCTCTTAATATGAACTCTAATACCTTGTTTTGTATAGCAAAATTATCATTGAGTTCAGAAATCTTATCAAATTTTCATTATAAGCAACATAATCCGGAGATTGCAATCTCATTATTTCTTCTTGATTAAAAAGGATCTCCTCTATGGGGGGACATCCACCATAATTTTATAATGAGCAAAAATTTCGCTAGCCTCTTTCATGATGAATCTAAACTCGTGAGCTAGGAATATAGTGGTGGCCCGCTTAACGGAAGCATGCTGAATATTAGAAAACTCTAGAAAAATTCTTTGTATGCATGGATGCATATGAACAAATTGTCTCTCAAGTTCAATAATTAATAGTGTTATTGCGTCCGCAAGACTATTAGTTTTATAGAGAATAGAACCTCCTAAGGTAGGTAGTGTACCAGCACAAGTAAAGAAATCTTGAATAACACCTTTTCCAATAATATTACCGCTACCTATACGAAACGTTTTTGTATGAATGATAGTAGGTTCTTCATGAGGATCGTTATTAGCAAAGTTATCAAAATTCCTCTCATGATTATTACTATCCTTTTAAATGAAAGCCTCCTTAGATTCGGACATGGTGATAACGAATCAATCTAGCACACAAGCAAACAAAAGGCAAACGAAAAGACGAACGGAAGAAGGGCGAATAAAAAGGCAAATCTTTTTGGTTTTTTCTGAAAATCGTTTTAGAAGTGGGGGAGAGGAAAACGAGAGGCAAATGGCAACTAATGTAAATGAAAGAGATGAGTTTGTGATGGGTACTTGGTAGGCTTGATGTAGATCTCCCCGGCAACGGCGCCAAAAATCCTTCTTGCTACTTCTTGAGCATGCATTGGTTTTCCCTTGAAGAGGAAAGGGTGATGCAGCAAAGTAGATAAGTATTTCCCTCAGTTGTTGAGAACCAAGGTATCAATCCAGTAGGAGATACAAGCAAGTCCCCAATAGATGTACCTACACAAATAATCAAACACTTGCACCCAACGCTATAAAGGGGTTGTCAATCCCTTCACGGTTACTTGCAAGGATGAGATCTGATAGAGATACATAGATAGGATTGCTAAAATGAAAAGTAAAAAGAATGCAGCGAAGTATTTTTGGTATTTTTGGTTTATAGATCTGAAAATATAATATGGAAAATAGACCCGGGGCCATAAGTTTCACTAGAGGCTTCTCTCATGAAGGAAAATAATACGGTGGGTGAACAAATTACTGTCGAGCAATTGATAGAAAAGCGAATAATTATGACGATATCCAAGGCAATGATTATGCATATAGGCATCACGTCCATGTCAAGTAGACCGAAACGATTCTGCATCTACTACTATTACTCCACACATCGACCGACTCCTGCCTGCATCTAGAGTATTAAGTTCATGAAGAACAGAGTAACGCATTAGGTAAGATGACATGATGTAGAGGGATAAACTCAAGCAATATGATGAAAACACCATCTTTTTATCCTCGATGGCAACAATACAAATACGTGCCTCGCTACCCCTACTTTGTCACTGGGTGAGGACACCGCAAGATTGAACCCAAAACTAAGCACTTCTCCCATTGCAAGAATTACCAATCTAGTTGGCCAAACAAAACCAATAACTCGAAGAGACTTGCAAAGATATGAAATCATGCATATAAGAATTCAGAGAAGATTCAAATAATATTCATAGATAAGATGATCATAAACCCACAATTCATCGGATCTCGACAAACACACCGCAAAAGAGTATTACATCGGATAGATCTCCATGAAGATCATGAAGAACATGGTATTGAAGAACAAAGAGAGAGAAGAAGCCATCTAGCTACTAGCTATGGACCCGAAGGTCTGTGGTAAACTACTCACGCATCATCGAAGGGGCAATGGAGTTGATGTATATGCCCTCCGTGATCGAATCCCCCTCCGGCAGATTACCGAAAAAGGCTCCAAGATTGGATCTCACGGGAACAGAGGCTTCCGGCGGCGAAAAAGTATTTTTATGGCTCTTTTTGGTATCCAGGGAATATTTGGGAATTTATAGGCTGAAGAATAGGGTTAGGAGGGCTGCCGTGGGGCCACAAGCCAGGGGGCGCGCCCTGGTGGCTTGTGACGCCACGGCAGGTCTCCTGCCTTCATCTCCAAGTCTGCTGGGTTTCTTCTGGTCCAAGAAAAATCATTCCGAAGATTTTATTCCGTTTGGACTCCATTTAATATTCCTTATCTGCAATACTCAAAAACAAGGAAAAAACAGAAACTGGCACTAGGCTCTAGATTAATAGGTTAGTCCCAAAAATAATATAAAATAGCATATTAATGCATATAAAACATCCAAAACAGATAATATAATAGCATGGAACAATAAAAAATTATAGATACGTTGGAGACATATCACGCATCAACTACGCGTACCAACGAGCTATGGAGATGCTCATCGATAGATATCAATGCGAGGAGTAGGGATTGCCATGCAAATGATGCACTAGATCTATAAGTGTATGAAAGCTCAACTGAAGCTAAGTGGGGTGTGCATCAAACTTGCTTGGTCATGAAGACCTCGGGCATTTGAGGAAGCCCGTTATAAGAATACACAAGCCAAGTTTATTATGTGAAAAGGTAATTCACTAGCATATGGAAGTGTCAACATAGGAGACTCTCTATATGACGAACATGGAGCCATTTTGAGGCACAAGTATGGTAAAGGATTGTAGCAAAGGAGAAATCCAATTCGGCTCCCGGGAGCACGTGCTCCTGCGCGTGAAAAATAATTTTTCAAATGTCAAAAAAATCCCAACTAAATTTGTATGTATTTGTAGCCACATTCAAATGTCACCTGCAAAGTTTTAGGCAAAAAGGTTAAACATCGTAGCCTATACAAAAATAACAAATTTGAACACCAAATGTTACCCCAAAATGTCACCCAAATTTGTTTTTTTCACCCACGAAATACTAATCCTCGGTTTCATATGAAAATCGTCAAGCATGTTTGTGACATTGACACGAACATCTACAAAAAAAATTAATTTTTTTTGAAAACATTTTGTGACATTTTTTGCGATACTGTTCATCCGGGAGCAAATGCTCTCGGGAGCCAAAACGCCCCTCCCAGTAGCAAAGTCCCTTCTCTCTTTTCTCGCATTTTTTTGTGGTGGGCTTTTCTTTCTCTTTTTTTTCCTTTTTGCCTCCCCCATTTTCTCCCTTTTTTTATATGATGGGCTCATTTGCCCCCCCCCCCTCCATTTTTATTTCATTTTTCATCCGGAGTCTCATCCTGACTTGTGGGGGAATCATAGTCTGCATCATCCTTTCCTCACTCGGACATTGCTCTAATAATGATGATCATCACACTTTTATTTACTTACAACTCAACATGAAGAACTAATAGGATGATATGACTCTGTATGAATGCCTCTGGCAGTGTACCGGGATGTGCAATGATCTAGCGTGACATGTATCAAAAATATGATGAACGGTGGCTTTGCCACAAATACTATGTAACCTCTATATGATCATGCAAAGCATTATGATGATGAACGAACTAGTCATGTGAAGTGACGATGGAATTTGCATGGCAATATATCTCGGAATGGCTATGGAAATGCCATAATAGGTAGGTATGGTGGCTGTTTTGAGGAAGATATAATGAGGCTTATGTGCAACAGAGCGTATCATGTCACGGGGTTTGGATGCACCGGCAAATATTTGCACCGATCCTCGAGGTGAGAATGGGCTATGCACGTTACCGAAGAGTCTAGCAAATATGAGAAGGTGAGGATGCGTATGTCCATGGTGTCACATTAGTCATAAAGAACTCACATACTTATTGCAAAGTTTTATTAGTTTTATCACAAATCAAAGTACTCATCGCATGCCCCGAGGGAGGAGGTTGGTAGGAGTTAACCATCGCGCGCCCCCGACTCAAAACAACACTAGGATTACAACAAGGAATATAAATGTTCACACATCATCACCATGCATATTTAATTTTTAGATGGATAACAAGTTAAAACCTCTTAATCTCGACACTTCTATGAATCAACAATTTTGGACTCACACCTTTTTCATATTACTACATCAATGTCATTAACCCACAACTTCTCTATATGTGCCACACGATGGTTTTGATTATCATTTATTGAATATCTAATATTCTTGGACTAGTCTTATGACCCATGCAAATTACCATCACTATTACTCAGATCTCAAAGAAATATAAGTGAAGAACGAGAGCATATCATTTCTATAAAATCTACACGCCACCGTGCTCAAAAAGATATAAGTGAAGTACTAGAGCAACTGCCTAGCTCAAAAGATATAAGTGAAGCACATAGAGTATTCTTGAAAATTATCATGAAGGTGTGTCTCTCTCAAATAGGTGTGTCCAGCAAATGATGATTGTGACAAACTGAAAGGAAAAGCAAACAAAAGCAAATGACGCTCCAAGCAAAACACATATCATGTGATGAATAAAAATATAGCTCCAAGTGACATACCGATGGATTGAGACGAAAGAGGGGATGCCTTCCGGGGCATCCCCAGGCTTAGACGCTTGAGTCTCCTTAGAATTGTACTTGGGGTGCCTTGGGCATCCCCAAGCTTGGGCTCTTGCTACTCCTTATTCCGTAGTCCATCGTGATCACACCCAAAACTTGAAAACTTCAATCACACAACACTCGACAAAACTTCGTGAGATCCGTTAGTATAAGAAACATATTGCATACTTGACGTACTGTGATAAATTGATTCAAATTCATTTTTGAATAATAGGTACTTCCCCATGGCTTACACCCCTCGATATAGTCCATGGCATAATCAAAACAAGCAAACTATGCAAGCAAAACATAATCTGTTTAAAAAAGAACAGTCTGTAGCAATCTGTCAAGAGCCCATACTTCTATAACTCTAAATTTATTAAAAATTAGGACAACGTCAAGAATTTGTATATAAATACTTTGTTAAAATTTGAGATCATTATCACGCTCCAGTAAAAAACGAAAATTCCTGCACTGGAGTCAAAGTTTCTGTTTCAGATTCAGCATCGTTTCTACTCATCTTGTGAGTCATCCCAAAGGCTTTACTTGGCACAAAAACTAATTAAAACATAAGAACACAATCATTACAGAGGCAAAAATCATGTTATCACACAAAAACAGAAAGTAAAAACAAAAATAAAGATACATATTGGGTTGCCTCCCAACAAGCGTTATTGTTTTATGCCCCTAGCTAGGCATAGTGCATAGTTTCAAGTGTTGCCATCTTTGCTCACAAGGGATCCACTCCATTTCAAATTCTTATTCTCGCTAGAACAAAGAACATCGAGCTTTTGTTCCATCGTATCAAGCCTCCTATTGTGTAACATAACATTTCCATGAATTTTGGAGATAGAATTGAACACCCCTCTAAAATTGGACTCCATACTGGTTCTAGCTTCTTTGATTAGCTAAGTTTGACGGTGGCAAACTAGTATAGCAGGTTCAATGTTTTCTATTTTAGGATCCCCAAATATATTTTTCATCTTATCATAGGTGTCAAAAGCATTGTTCCCAAGAAAATCTTTCTCGAACATAGAATCTAGGACACGCCTATGAGAAAGGGATAAACCAACATAAAAACTTCTAAGGAGCAATTTAGTGTGGCTCTTAGGATTAACTCTAGCTTGCATTTCTAATAATCTATCACATGCCTCTTAAAGTGATTCATCACCTACTTGCTTAAAATCTAAGATTGGGGAACCCTCTCCCAAATAGGGTGGTCGAGGCATATCGGAAGAGGAACTAGCCATGTCTTCGAACAAGAAAACTAGTAACAAGCAAAGGTAAATATTTTTTTATTTTTTTTATTTTTATGTGAAAAGCTAAATATAACAGCAAATAAAAAGAAGAACAAGTGAATGAAATTTTGTGCGAAGTTACTTGATAGTTGGTGATGGTATTCCCTGGCAACGGCGCCAGCAATCCTTCCTGATACGCGTGATCTGCGTTGGGTTTTCCATAAAGAGGAATGGGTAATCGCATGACAAAGTGGGTAAGTATTTCCCTCAGTTATGAAACCAAGGTTTATCGAACCAATAGGAATACCAATCCTCAACCATCTTCAGCGGCTACACACAAAAGAACAAACAACTTGCACCCAACGCTGGCAAGAGGGTTGTCAATGCCCTTGATCTCGTTATTTGCAAGCAAGTGAGTTGTGTAGACAATTGTAGATAATAGTAAAGTGCAAAATAAAATAAAAGGTAAAAGATAACAACAAGGTAATGATAGCGTTTGCGAATTTATAAGTGAATAGACCCCGAGGCCGTAGAGTTCTCTAGTGGCATCTCTCATAAGCAAAGCATACGGTGGGTAGACAAATTACTGTTGGGCAATTGATAGAAAAGCGAATAATTATGTGATGTTCACGGCAAACGGAGTAATGCTTGGAGAACGATGACATGATGTAGATAAAGTAAACTCAACTAATATGAATAAACCCCATCGTTTTATCCTTGGTAGCAACAACACAAAGACGCAACTTGTCCCCTTCTGTCACTGGGATATAGAAACTCGTCAGGTTGAACCTACTACAACGCACCACTCCCATCGAAGAAATATCAATCTAGTTGGCCAAACTATATCAATAGATCGAAGAGCATTACGAAGCTATGATGATCATGCAAATAAGAATCATAGTAATCAGGTTTGACTCAAATACTTTTCTTTAATAATCTGAACATAAACTCACAATTCATCGAATCCCAACAAACACACCATACAAAGGGATTACATCGGATAGATAAAGGCAAAGATGCAATGAACATTGTATTGAAGATCAAGAGAGAGAGGTTGCCATCTAGGTACTACCCACGGACTCGTAGGTCTGTGGTGAACTACTCACACATCATGGTGAGGGGCAGCAAGGTTGATGAAGAGGCCCTCCATGACCGATCTCCCCTCCGGCAGGGTGCCGGAATGGAGGTGTAGATAGCCTCCCGTCGGAACAGAGGCTTGCGGTGGCGGAAAATTGTTTCGGGAGCGCTTCTGGTGTTTTTAGGGTATATGTGAATTTATAGGCCAGAGAACGACATCGGGAGGCACTCCAAGGGGCCACAACATATCTGGTCGCGCCCCCTGGGGGCGCGGCCAGATGGCTTGTGGGCACCTGGTGCATTGCCTGGCCCTCCTCCTAAGCTTCTAGGTCTTGTATTGGTCCAGAAAAAATCACCAAAAAGTTTCATGACAATTGGACTCCGTTTGGTATTGTAACTCTGAAAAATCAAAAATACGCAGAAAACAGGAACTGGCACTGGGCACTGGGTCAATAGGTTAGTGCTCAAAAATATTATAAATTGGTAGATAAATACCCAAAAAGTATCCTAGAATGATAATATATCAGCATGGAACAATCAAAAATTATAGATACGTTGGAGACGTATCAGGTAGCAGCGTGATCAGCCATGTACCAACAAGACTTACGTCGCTATCATAGCCGTAGAGTGCGCTGCCGAACTTTCCAAGAAGGCGACTTAGTGCTCCATTTGATTCAAGACCAAACAGGCACGCACAAGCTTTCTCCCCCATGGGAAGGGCCCTTTGTCATCAGCAAGAACCTTAACAATGGGTCATATTACCTGATTGACATACGTGAGCACAATAAGTCACGCACTTCAGAGGAGGAGACCAACAAGCCTTGGAACATTGCTCAACTTCGGCCTTATTATAGTTAGAGCCACTAAATCCGAAACCATTGTACATACATATGTATATACCTTTATGTTCAATACAATAAACCCGGCACCACCGAACCTCGGGATCTCTGTCGTTTTCATCTCACCGATATTGTGCATGAATCTTTGTTCTCTGATCATATGTCACTTGGGGGCTCCCGACTCAACGAGTTAGCCGTTAATATCCCACTTGGCTCGGCTAAAAATGCCATTATAAATCTTGGTTAAACCTGCTGCAAGATGCTACTCCGCACAAAGTGACCCCGTGTACTCTCGATAAGTCAATCCATAATGGACCCTAAACTTATCCAGGTTAAAACACTGGCTTAAGTCACGTGAGAGCCGGCTTACAGAAAGCTAGGACAAACATTGGGCTATCACGCCAGCTTCATTGAAACACGATTTGCATCTTGAATGCTAGTCTCATTACTGAGCTTTAAAAATGCCGGCTTATAATTATATAAATTATTTTTAGAGTTATATATACCCCTTTATGCATATCTTAATACGAAGGTACAAGAATTTTCTCCTTTACTACCGGGTCAACCATTGACAGCCGGGTTATTTTTTCCCTGCCACATGCTATGGCAACGGGTCACTTGTTGACCCGCCATTTTCCTTGGAAAAATTATCAAGCATCTTGGTGCATCGCAGTATATTTTTGTTATCCCGGCTGATAATATACAGCAGGGAGATGACTCAATATCTTCAGACTTAACAGAATAACTATGCAAGGCAAGTCTATTCAGATATCATTTCATGCTCACAAATTATAAAGGACAGAACATCAACAGTCTTACGTGCACGAAGGCATGGGCAAAAATGCAAGTTTCCTCCTCCTATTACAAGCCCATATGCGGGCCACAAAATCGACAAAGTTTTTTGTTTTTCGGACCAAGGACTATTCTTGAGAGGTGGCTCGTGAACCCGCCTGGTCAGTCTCCTTCTGTTGGTCATCGGCCCCTGTAGCTTCTGGATCTCCCTGAGCCTGCTCATCTTGTTGGATCTGGAGGTCCCTTTGCATCCACTGGATTGTGGTCAAAGCTTTGAAATTTGAGTCTCCAGGAACGATAACAGATGAGTCAACATCAGGAGCAAACGTTTTCTTACGACGAGGAGGCACAAGTTCAAAGGGTTTGTCCTTCGGCGGGTTTATAAGCATATTCTCCATCGAAAAAGCGGGTTGATACTTTGCCAGATTCAGCTCGTCAGCAAGTAAAGTTGACAGCGGGCGGGTCTCCTTCACGCACTTGGCATAGTCCTCCTTCGAAAACTCCGAGCCGTTAATTTTGAATTCCGGAAACCCGCCTTCCATCGCCACTAGGTCCTACTCAGGCAAATATGCCTTTGCGCGAGCAAGTGCCACATTTGCTCCAGCACAAGCCGTCGATTTCCCGAACTCCTCAACCCATTGAGGTACCGTAGACAGCTGATTCCACATATCTTTGATTCTTCTGGGAGGCTGCTCAAGATTTTTTACCGCCATAAAGGCGAAGACGCATCCCGTGAACATCTGCTCCACATATGTGAAGATAGCTTTCAGCTTTACTATTGGCTGCTGCACGAGATTGTGATTTTTATGCCCTGCACAAAGAGAAACATCAACATGAGCCGACAAATTTTATGACCCGGAATATGACAGTAGAGAGATAAAAAATTGTACCAAAAATGGCAGCAGTCATATCAGTAATATGCTTCTTCAGCGTCTTCAACTCATCTATCACAGAGCCAAGTCTCTTCTCGGAATCTTCTGCACGTCTCCGCAAATCGACATTTTCTTGCTCCGCCTCAGCTTTGGCTTTTAGCAAATTTTTCGAAGATTGACGCAATGAGTACTGAAGGTTAGCCGCCTTCTTCAGCTCTTTCTCCTGTCTTAGTCTCTTTTGTAAGCCGGCCAGAGATGACTCGACTTCGTCCAGCATATCCTGCAGATTTAAAGTTTTGTTGTCATTGGTTCTCAAAATACCGACTCGTCGCAGGCCGATGACCCGGCATTTGGGGGTTACAGCACACAAAAATTGATCTATTGTTCAAGTCCTATGCAGCTACAAGCACTCTACATGGCACTTGGGGGCTAATGCAAATCAATCCTTTTGCAAACTATAAAAAGACCCGGCCATTTCAAAGAATGGAGCAGGCCCTTGGGGGCTACTCGTGCTGTTTTTACAGTTTCGACATGTCAAGTGGATTAGTACAAAGACCCGACCATCTCACATATGATAAGTCGGCCCTTGGGGGCTACAGATTGAGTTCTAATTGCACTAATTTCCCTCTCTTAAAGTACTGACTTACTATTACAAATAATAACTCGGTCCTTGGGGGCTACAGGCAGCTCTCACAAGATGCATAAGTTATTTTTTTTGGAAGACCCGGTTCATTAACTCACCCTAATAAGCCGACCCTTGGGGGCTACAAGAGTATATATGATAAGAGGGAAAAGACAAAGTTTGTTACCTCATATTTCCGCTTGAGGGTGCTGACCAAGTTCATTTCAATGTCCCGGCTCTCAGGCAGCCGGGTCATATATTGTTGATGCAGGCCCTCAACATCCAGATTGGCAAACTCTGGAAGCTCAAGTTCGGCTTTCCCTTTTGCCAAGATTTCCAGCTCATTCTTGGTCATAGTCTTGGCCAAAATGGTCGAGGTTTCGGGAGCCTTGAAAGCCTCTCCAGTGATGGCAATATCCGTATCATTGGTGGCGGTTGATGGAACAATATTCTCAACCTCCTGCACATGGCTGGACACATGAGCAGGGCTTGGCAGGCTAACATGAAGAGCCGGGTCATCCACTTCCGTTTGCTCTTCTTCATGATGAGATGGGTCATCCATCGTCATTGATTTCTCAATCTGAGCCGGCTCATTTACATGAGCTGACTCAGTCCCTGTACCCGGGTTATCTTGACCAGCAGGACCAGTCTGAAGATCGGAATCAACCACTGGCGGGTTTTGAGCATTGGAGCCCCCTGAAGTCGAAGATGACCCGCCACCCTTATTCCTTGAAAAGGCTTTGGCTCTGCGACCATTAAAGCAAATATTAGGAGGACAACAGAAATAAAACCGACTTGTCATTAAAAACTTACCCTCGGTTGATGGTAAAAGCAGGAAGTTCAGTTGCAAACGACTCGCCAGAATTGGAATCAGAAGGGTTGAGAGGTTATTTTAAAAGACCAGCTCGAGGACGAGATGGAGTTGGACTGTGTGGCACCTCAACTCGCTGCTTGCCAGTGGCCGTCTCAAGAGAGTGGCCGGCTGATAGCTCCCCGGAGCTGCTCCGAGTCTTGCGTTTCGATGTGGCGGCATGTTGAGTTTTCTTCAAAAGAAAGTTCGGATCTAAGTAAGCATCTGGATGCGAAAACGTAACCCTCCTGACAGCTTGCCTCGTCCTCTTCGGGATATACGTTTCTGATGAGTTGGAGGAAATTGAAATTACCTCAACGTTGCCGCCTTGAATAGTTTCGGTTTGATCCTGAAAGGTGGATGCGTCAGCAAGTTCAACAAACAATCGGCCAAGAGAGTCAAGCTCTACCTCAGAATAATCTTCCAAATCATTTTCGCCCATCGGGTCATCAATTGGCTCAGATTGAGATTGAATAAGGGTCTTGCCACTGGCCTTCCACCACTCAGAGCTTGCCTATAAAAAATATACAAGCCGAAAAGTAAGTATGATAATTGAGAATGATTTGACGGCAAAATAAACAAGTTCAAAAATACTTACTCGAGGGACCAGGTTGGTCAAGCAAAATGGAGCCAACCCGGTGACGCTGCATTTTTCCTTGGAGTCACCAAAAAATTTCTTGGTGGCCTTGTTGATGTCACTGTCAGACAAATTGTTCCTACTAAAGCATTGAACATCCTTCAGCTCGCCCATATAGTTACACATCAAGTCACCTCTTAGACTAAGGGGTTGGATCCGCCAGCTTATCCAGCACCGGATCATATCGATTCTGGTGAGGCCATGAGCAGTCAAGGCCCTTAGTTTTAGAAGCACATGCGCCAGTTGTTTTCTCTCCTCTATGACTGGCCAATCCGGGAATTCAGTAGAGGCGTCAAGCCTTTCCAATCTATAACCCGGCAAAGGATTCTGGCCTTCAGGGGCACTGTTCTTGCAATAGAACTAGAATTTGTTCCATCCTTTCGGATGACTCGCCAGCTTCGATTCAGGAAAAGGACTATTTTTCCTCTTCTGGATAGAAATGCCACCAAGCTCTACACTGGGGCCATGCTTCACTTCAGTTTGATGGTTAATGTAAAATAACTCCCTAAAGAGAGTCATGGACGGCTCAATCTGAAGATATACTTCACAAAGGACTTGGAACTGACAGATATTGGTCATAGAGTTGGGACCAATGTCTTGTGGCCTAAGATTGAAGAAGTTCAGAAGATCCCTGAAAAACTTTGACCCGGGCGGTCAAAAGCCTTTGTGCAGATGGTCTGTGAAAACTACAATCTCCCCTTGCTCGGGTTGAGGGGAGGATTCTTCTTCAGGTGCCCGCCAGCCGATTTCGGCTTGAGCCGGCAAAAGACCTTGAGCAACAAGATTTTCCAACATGAGCACAAACTCTTGTGATCTAACCCAGCCACAAGCTTTTCTGGTCTTGGGAGCCATCACGATTTTTTCAGATCTAAAATGCAAAGGCGAAAATGAAGGAATAAGCCGGTATTTGATTGAGCAGCATCAAGAAGGATAACTCGCTAAAAATTTAAAGAGGAGTATAACAATTTGATAAGCCGACACATGAGCTGGATTGCGTTTTGACGGCATAATATGCAAAAAATAAGCTGGTGTATATCTATAAAGCCGGCTAAAGGTTGATGTAAGGACTAAAAAGACTTGGTGAATTTTTTTACATATGTACAAACTACTTTCTATCAAAATGGAAGAACAAACGGATCTGATAAATATAGGAAAAGGGAAATAAATGGCCTAAAAGCCGACGGAGGCATCGAAAGTGGAGCATTTGCAGAGTCTCGTAGGAACTACAGTGTGGATCTGATACATTATGAAGATACGGCGGAGATAAAATCAGGACCGTCTCCATCAAAGGATGTGAATATACTAGATCTACAGCTACAGATGAATGGGACTTGAAGAAACCCGATGAACCGCGAAGAACACTCGAACCCTAAAAGGAGGAAATGAGGCTTACCCGAGTTGGAGCCGTAGGGGATGCAGGACTCTTGTGTTTCTTGAGGCAGTCGCGGATGGTCCGAATGAAGCTTCGGTGAGGACGGCGGCGTGCTTGAGTCTCTTCAGGCGTTGGCACTCCGGCGAGTTCAGGCATAGCGTTGGAGGCAAGAGGAAGAAGACGGCATAAAAAGTGAAAGGGAAGACCGAACGGGCTATTTATAAGGAGGGAAATCCGAAGCGGTGCGGTGGAAACACTAACCGTTGCAGTTATTTGTGGCTACAAGAGCGCCTCAATTCCCACGCCTGACCAGATTTGACGCGTGTTTAAAAAGATTCGCCATGATGACATATGGACGTCAGAGGGTAGCAAGATGACGTAGTGATGGTGATAGCCGAAAAGAAGTTAAGTCTTGGACAACGAAAAAGACCTAGCAGATTATTGACATGGACAAGCGTTCAGGAGCAATGATGAAACGCCGACTCAAAGATATACCCCACGGAATGACCTGCCAGATGTATGACCCGGCTATCAAAGTAGCGGCTCATAAGTGTGGTCGTTGCGTGAGCTGTGGAAGTCCTGAAGCTCAAAGCCTAGGAGGCGGCTTACGCTAGAAGGCCGGCTCATGGCCCAGGCCGGGCTGGCTGGCTGAACAAGGGAATGATGGAGAATATCCTTGCTTAGGAGACAAGACAAGAAGAAGTAGATTAGGTCACGGGTCATAGTATGACCCGGATTCTATTGTACCCTTAGGGCCTCAACCTATATATAAAGGTGAGCCCCTGAGGCAGAGGAACCAAGGAAGAAAGAAACCATCGAGAGCTAGATTAGCGATTCTGCACCCTTGTAATCGAGATCATCAACAATAACACAAAAAGCAGGACGTAGGCTTTACCTCCATTGGAGGGGCCGAACCTGGGTAAACTCTTGTCTCTCGTTCCCGATCAACCCCTTTCAAGTGGCCACCTAGTTGCGATGGCCTCACACCTAAGTTCTCACTCGAGGACATGCCGTCACAAAACCATGACACTGCCCCAATGGATGGAGGACCGGCACATGCAAGCACACAGTCAAGGCACTAGAACGACGATACAGGGACGCTCCATTCGTTGGTGTGGGCAGCTACAACAGATGCCCTCCACCGCTTGAGGTACCAGCTCCTCGGACCTTCTACCAAACCAAAAGGCGCTTGTACACGCCCACCAATCAAGTAGGACGACTAGCGTGGTTGGCCAAATACCACGACCAGCGTGCCTACGCCAAGTACGGTGAGGTGAGTTATGATGTGCATCATGCCATCGCCCGCACCCGAGGTGGGTAATTTACCTCAACTTGACACCCCAAAATGTCAGGGTCAAGTAGTTGAATGCACTTGTCCATCTTGCGCTCCACATCACTGAACTTGGCATTGAAATGGTAGTGTTAGCCCAAAGACAAATCCCTCCTAAAAAGAAACCTTTCTGAGAAAAAAATTGAGCACGCATGCATAAATGCTTGAGAGGATGAGGATTCATCACCTGATGGATGAGTAGTCAGTAGTCACGACCATGAGCTTCCTTTCCTCCTTCACGTGGTTCTGGCCGCTGGTGCTGCTGATCGCACCAAATAGCACAGGGGTGGGCGGAGGGGAGGAGATGCCACCGGCTATCATGCCTCCTTGTCTTGGTCCAGTCGTCGCCACTGACGAAGCCTCACCGGCGTTCTCCCCCTGCTCCAACGTCGCTGCCAGCACAACGTTAGGGACTTGTATACTCGGTTTTGGAATTGATGTGTGTGTTGGGGGGAGGGGGGGAGGGGTTTGGAGGTCAGTTTCCTCCCTGGGCATTTCCTGCAAATTAGAACCCCCTCCCCCCAATGGCGCCGATGTGGGCCTCACGTTGAGTCAGCAGACCACGTCGGTGCCGATTACGGCCGGAAACAATGGGTGACTGATTTGCTCATGAAAACGGGGGGTGGGGCCCACCCACCCACACACACACACGGCACCGACGTGGGCTGAGTTAGCAGGCCTCGTTGATGCCTATTACGGCTGGAAACGGTGTGTGACTGGTTTGCTCATAAAACATGGCAAAGTAACCAATTCGTCACATTTATTTCTAAGAGAAGAGCTATCAAAATGCTCATCTCGCTAAAGTTCATTGACTAGCGATGCTTTTATCCAAGTAAAATTATCTCCGGTTTTCTCTGTATTATTCCATAGTACTGACGCAGCAGTTTGCCCCCGGCAGAAGTCCCATCACACACAGAAACCCATAGAAATGATTCTTCCCTGCCTACGCCATTCTCGGTCCTCAAGATAGATGAACAGCTCGCGCTCGCACAAACCTAGCAGGAGATGATTGATCCGTGTGCACACAAAAATACAACCTTTGTTTCAGAGTAATTAGGACAGGCAGACAGTGGAGCAAATGGAGCAGTGAATTTGGGTTGTACTGGCACCCGGTACACCAGTCTAGTGCTGTCCGCATGCATGATGCGGCTGCGCTGCGGTACAAGCTGCAGTATCTGTATGATGTATCTCTCCATTGATGACCGAACGCATGCACCAAATTGAAGATGCCACTTATTACCCCTGATGTATCTCTTGCACTCAGGCTATGATCCATCGGGCAAGGAGCTGCTTGCCTGCTTCTACTAGCCATAAAAGTGCCCTGCGCCTGCACGCATGCATCACCTATCTCATCTTTTTTCCTTGATTAGTGTCATGTGCATTAGTACACTCGTGTGGATACCAGCATCCATGGGGGACGGTGTTTTAAGGACCGGGCTCGACAGCTTGATTACTGTCAGTACACTCGCGTGGACTGCAGCATCCATGGGAGAGCGGTGTTTTAGAGTCCCGGCTATTTTGAAAGACTGAAAATGCTATTTATAAGTTCAAAAATGAATTGTTGTGCGCGGATACATATAGATGTCTTTTACATGCATGTAAATTTTCACAAAAAATAGTACAATGATTTGTAGCCGAGACACAAAGAACAAAAATCCTGGCCCAAAAACAATAAAAGGATAAAACGATTTGAATTTTTGGATCCATGGGGTTGCCGTGTAATTAACTTCATAAATTGTCTAACTCGATGTGATGCATCAATCAGATACAAATACAGTGCGCATACATCTGACATTTGCAAGATTATCATGCATACAATAAATGCCGACACACACATACAATCATGCCGGCAAAAGCAAAGTCATATAATATCAAAGTTATGCTCAAATTAAAAAACAAAAGAAAAAAAATCAAAGATATCAAAACAACGAACTATAGCAATAAACATCCACGTCAAACGTCCCTCGACACCACAAGGGCAATAAGAAAGGTCATCTAGCAGCAACATCTTCATAAAGAGAACGACACTTAAACACTACTGGAGTCGGATTCGACCACTAAAGGACATATCTTGCATTTTCAGCTAAAAATCAAGTCTGAGAAAAACCGAGCAATGTATCAATGACGTACGACACAAAAACACCTCAATTTCTAGGTATAACCAACTATGGTGAGTACTAGAGTATTCACTCTCGATCTCCAGCCCAAGTACTCGAGCAACACCACTAAATTAAGGTCCTTGTCTTTTTGGCACCACTTTCCGTAAACCCAATAACTACTAGGGTAGCATAGTCTTGACGTGAGATGCCATTTAAGTGAAGACCATGCCCGCACGAGCAGGCAAACGAGCCACAACAAGAGCAGGTCGCCACAAAAGACTCTGAGTGGTCAAGGTCGCGGCGAAGAAGATTGGCGCCGGAGGAAGGTAACCTGACCACAAAAATACCAATTCAGAATGCTCTGGCGGCCCCGCACCATTCTCTTGCTCGAGGGGGGAAGGCCACCGGAACCTCCACAATATTAATTCAGGACGCTTTGGCAGTCCCACACCATCCTCTTCTGCCATCCTTGCTAATAGCGGCATAACTGGACGACTATCATACTCGTTCTTGTTGCCCGATATGAAGGTCCAAGACTCACCAGCCCGTTGTGACAACCGCCTGGAGTGCGGGATAAGGAACCGCGTACGTGCCCGAGCGGAGGACTGCCTCGTTGGGACAAAGAAATTTGAGGCCACCACACACGTGCCCGCTAATGTGATTGCGGCCACAGATGCCTTGCCACCAGAGACTAACGGGCCGGCCGTAACCGCCACACCTACATAGCCTACCTTCAACCTCAAGTCACATCACGTTAATTGCATCTCACCGTCAAAGGCTACCAGTGCAGAGACCTCCCCGCCTCCACCTTTATCAACCAGTGCCAGGCTTAGCCGACACTAGTGATGTCTACTACGCAACTTTATTTTTGAAGACATTGTTGGGCCTCCAAGTGTAGATTTTTGTAGGACAATAGCAATTTTCTCTCAAGTGGATGACCTAAGATTTATCAATCCATGGGAGGTGTAGGATGAAGATTGTATCTCTCAAACAACCTTGCAATCAAATACAAGAAATCTCTTGTGTCCCCAACACACCCAATACAATAGTAAATTGTATAGGTGCACTAGTTCGGCGAAGAGATGGTGATACAAGTACAATATGGATTGTACATATAGGTTTTTGTAATATGTAAATATAAAAACAACAAGGCAGCAAGTGGCAAACAACGAGCAAAACGTTGTATAAATGCTTGGAAATAAGGCCTAGGGTTCATACTTTCACTAGTGCAATCTCTCAACAATGCTAACATAATAGAATCATACGATCATCCCTCAACGTGCAACAAAGAATCACTTCAAAGTTCATATCTGGTGGAGAACACGAGATGAAATTGTTGTAGGTAGTAAGAACCACCTCAAAGTTACCCTTTCCGACCAATCTATTGGGCTATTCCTATAGATGTCACAAACAGCCCTAGAGTTCATACTAAAATAACACCAATGATACATATCAATCAACCCTAATTTCACCTAGATACTCCAATGTCACCTCAAGTATCAGTGGGTTAATTATTTGACATGCATCAAATAATTTCAGATTCATCATATTCAATCCAACACAAAGAACTTCAAAGAGTACCCCAAGATTTCTATCGAAGAAGGTAGGGAAAGATCGTGCATGAGCCCCTCTGCATAGATTACCCCATTGTCACCACGGGAATCCGCAAGTTGAGTACCAAGACATACATCAAGTGATCTCAAATCCAATATTGAATCCGACATAACAAAATCTCAAAGGGAAAGATTCAATTCATCACAACAAAGATAGCAAGGGAAGAACACCATATGATCCAACTATAACAAAGCCGGCGTCGTGGCCTCCGCCGGGATGATGAAGATGGCCACCAGTGATGGTTTTCCCCCTCCGACAGGGTACTGGAAATGCTCCAGTTGGGTTTTTCTTCGATACAGAGAGTTGCGATGGCGAAGCGAAAGTTCTAGGTTAACTTTCGGGGGTTTCTGGATTTATAGGATTTTTCAACGTTGGAATCACGTCAACCGGAGCCACGTGGGCCCCACAAGCTAACAGGGGGTGCCAGGGGGCGCCATGTAGCCTTGTGGCCCACAGGTGGCTCCCTCCGGTAGTTCTTCGCTCCGGTATTTCTCATTTTCTCCAAAATCATAAAAAAGTTTCGGGTGATTCCGAGAACTTTTATTTTCTGCACAAAAACAATACAACGGTAATTCTGCTGAAAACAGCGCTAGTCCGGGTTTAGTTCTAAATAAATCATATAAAGTGCATCAAAACCATATAAAAGTATTGTAAATATAGGAAAATATAGCATGAATACTTCATAAATTATCGATATGTTGGAGACGTATCAGCATCCCCAAGCTTAATTCCTACTCATCCTCGAGTAGGTAAATGATAAAAGAAATAATTTATGAAGTGTGAGTGCTAGCATAGTGTATAATATTGATCAATGATAATTCCAATCACTTTTTCTAGCATCATAAATAGCAAGTCTTTTTTATAAACTCATCATAATAAAGTAGCAATCAATTCACATGCTATGGTTCAAACAATGCATTCTCTTGAAACTTAACAACCTATGTTCTTAGTCATCAAACAATTATAGTTATATAAAGTCTAAGTAAGAGCTCCACATACTCAATTATCATATAGCCTTCTATGATTTCTGGTACTCAAAGCATATTTTTAGAACAAACAACATCCATCGAACATATAGAAAGATAGGAGCTTAATGTTTCGCCTCCCAACATACTTATCATGAAGATGATTGTCAATAATAATGAATCATGATCAAATATATTTGACTGGATATATGTGTTTGGATCTTTCCCCACCACATGGTGCTTGCTAACTAATAAATTGAGGTTGGAATAAGAAGTTGACTCAACATGAAAAGTAAATACATAACATAAAAGTAAATGGATTGTCCCTTTGCAGAGGGAAGCATGGATTTGCACAGGTGCCAGAGCTCATTGTTTTAAAACAGAGATGAATATGTAATTTTGAGTGGTATGCTTTTCCTGTCAACGTCACGACAGAGTTTTCAATATCTTCCATGCTAAACACATTATTGGCGCTTCCCAAACAGAATTGAAAATTTTATCCTCCTTCACCATTCAAACACATTTCATGGTTGGTCGAATCCATGGTTGCCATCCAAACAATCAACTTTCTTGGGGGAGTTTTTATTTATTTTTGTATTATGCAGGATTGAGAATCCTTTTTTACTAGCCTCTCGCGTGCAATGACAAGTGAATAAACACTCATCTTGAGAATAACCCGCTTAGCATGGAAGATAATGACCGCCCCATTGCTCCATGCGCGGTACAAGCACACAAAACAGATGTTTATTTGAATGTTTAGAGGTGGCATGTGCAAATTTACTTGGAATGGCAGTGAAATACTATATATATAGGTAGGTATGGTGGACTCTCATGGAAGAAACTTGACTCAAGGATTTGGATGTACAAGTAATATTTCTACTTAGTACGAAGTTTTGGCTAGCAAAAGGTTCTAAACAAGCACCACATGTTGGAGGATCCATAACAATATAACTTCTATGCAAATATACCCAAATGTAACCATTACGTTGTCTTCCTTGTCCAACTTGAACTATTTGATCAAGGTTGAAAATAATTAATGGGTATTCACAATCATTAAAGATGTCCAAGATAATATATTTGTATGTGAAAGTTATCTTTCTTATAACTAGCAAAGTGGCCCGCTCAATTGCGCGTGCTAGAAATTTACGAAGTTGGTTTACATAGGCAATATATCGACCATCGTAGATCCATTTATATTAATACTAAATTAGTGTTGTCTTTCAAAACAATTTTCTAAACTCCGATATGTCACAAAAAATGGCTATTCACTCTCGCAAAAGAAGCATGTTTAGGAAATTGCTCAAATATGGTTGTAGGGAAAAAGGAAAACTACTACTAAAGATGTAACAATTTAGTTTTATTGTCCATAGCGGAAAAAAATATCAAATTTGTTCTTTTAGAATCAGAATAAAAATATAAAAATTATACCATCACATCATTAAATCCATGTGCATCCTTAAGGTATACTCCCTTTGTTCCTTTATATACGGTGTGTTTGTTTTTAGATAAAATTTAACAATGTAAGTTGTTTTTCTTATAATTCCACATAATTCCCTTTTTAACCCTCCAGAAAATAAAAAGTATCTCTCTTCTGATTGCATGTATCTATCTTTGTAGAGAAAAAAAGAAAAACATCTCTCTCCTTATTGTGTGCATCTCTTCCTTTCCTAGCCTAAACGATTTACTTGCCGCTAATCAACGAATTAGCTCATGGTAATTTTGTCCTATTGTCTGTAATTATGTGCCTTGGTTTCGGTGCCAAAAATTACACACCTTACATAAATGAACAGAGGTAGTATGTGAGTGTAAACTTAAGCAAACACTTGTCGTGACAAATATTATGCGAAAAACCATCGGTAAACATTAGGTTCTTAGCACTCATGTAATAAAACACCCAAGTTTGCATGAAAGCATATGGTAGGCACATCGACAACCATAAGCTTAACTTACCTAATTTGTATATATAAAACAAAACTAATATCTTCTATTCCTAAATAGCTACTACCCATTAACTACTTTTTCTAGACATGCAACTATGCCACAAGAGCAAGTCATGCATGCAAGTCATAAATTACATTGTTTTTGCATTACTCTATACATGCAAGCACCACATCATCAATTCATGCATGTTACTCACAAGTTATTTTTTTCATTAGACCTTTTATTAAAAATATATGTGTTTGTCGCTTGTACCATACCTATGTAGTTTACATTCACATTTTTGTCAGAAATGGCTACTTTTAACAATAATTCATTTTTTTTCTTTTATATCCTTTCCATTTTCTTCATTTTTAAGCTTAGATTTGTTTCCCATTAGTTATAGATATTTTTAGCAACTTCTATGCATTCTTTTAGCAAGTTCCCCGCAGCAACGCGCCGGGGTATCATCTAGTTCTTGAAAATACTGACACAAATGAAATAAAATGTATAGTGTTGTGAACTACGTCATGAAAAGAATTTATTCACAAAATAATGGATACTTTTTTTTGTTAGGATAATCCAAAAATATGGACTTCGAAGACATTTGCCTCATGTATTATCTAGCATTCTCGTGCATTCCATTCATCATCTTACTTGTGTGTGACGATGCACCATGTTAAATGTTAATCAATCTATGTCGATGATATACTAGAAGGGTTGGGCATGCTTTGCTGCGCCGTAGGTGTTGTTGGGTTTTTATAAAAAAAAAATACTCCCTTTGTTTCAAAATATAAGGTGCAATTTTTTGAGAAATTAAATATTTTTAAGTTTGATCAAATTTGTAGAGAAATATATCACTATACATAATATCAAATCGATATCATTAGATTCATCATGATTTTTTTATTTTTTTATTGATTTAGTATTGTGGATATCAATATGTTTGGCTCTGAACTTGGTCAAAGTTAAAGATATTATACTTTTCGAAAACTTAATACACCTTATGTCTTAAAACTGGGTGAGTAATTGGTTTCGTGAGAGGGGGAGACGATGAAGTGTGTTTTTTATTTATAATGCAGTGTGTTTGACGAGCCTTCAGTGGTGTGATTCAATGTTATTTGCTTCAAATCATAATTTTGTGTGGAAATTTCACCGGTGATTGCATGTTCTATATTGGTACTACAATATTACATATTGGCACTTTTTAAGGTGGTGAGAGGGCTGCCGGTTGATTGATATGTTTTTATAGGTCGATTGATGTCGGTTGATTTAGAAAATCGTTGGACTGTCAAAATCATAAATCAAATCCAAAATTAAATACCTCGATGAAATGAGAGAGCTTCAAAAATTAAAAAGCACAAGGAATAAAAAAATATAATAACAAATATGAATTAAAAGAATTTGATAAGAGAGATGAATTAAAAGAATTAAATAAGAGAGTTCCTTGAGAAATTGTTGACCCGGTCAAAATCAGGTGACCCAATTATTAAAGACATCAATTGATTGTGTGGCCTTAAAATTAAGGTGCATAGTGTATTTATAAATATAGTATAGAAAAATTGAATAAGAGAGCTTTGAGAAATTGTTGACCCGGTCAAAATCGGATGACCTAATGTCAATTGGAGACCTCAATTGAATGTGGGCTCTCCAATTCTAGGAGGATTAGTCTTATAGTATATTAAGGACGGAAGCTAAATATATAGTATGCTATAACATCTAATATATGTTATCTTAGGTGGTAAGCGTTCCCCCTCGAGCAGTTTTAACATGCTCCCTTTTACCTCTCTTTCACATAAAAGGTAAGAGCATATAATAGGTAAGTTGTTGATCTCATTAATTAGTAGTCTAATTTACTCTTACATTCTTATCTCACATGTAAAAAGAGGAGGTAAGCATGTTAAAATTTGCCTTCCTGAACGCAAGATTCAAAACACACAAAAACAACAAAAATGTACTATAATTGCAATATCATGTTCACATTTAGAGTAACAAATTATTCCCTCCATCTCATAATATAAGACGTTTTTCGACATTAGCGACTTAGCGTAATGTCAAAAACATCTTACATTACGGAAGGGAGTAGTAACGCGTACAGTACCATAAAATACTCGCACATGCACAACCCCCAACCCCCCCCCCCCCCCCCCCAAAGAGAAAAAACCTAATTATCACGGACATGTCATCTTGGAGTAAAAGGGCAGAGAGGGGGTGATACAATAGATAGGCCATCTATGTAGGAATTCGATTTACACTAGAAGGGTTGGGCGCGTTTTGCTGCGCTGTCGGTGTTGCTGGGTTTTCATTAAAAAATTACTCCCTTTGTTTCAAAATATAAGGTGTAATTTTTTAAAATATCAAATCTTTGTAAGTTTGACCAAATTTGTAGACAAATATATCAATATACGTAATACCAAATTGGTATTATTAGATTCATCATGATTTTTTTATTGATTTAGTATTGTGGATGTCAATATTTTTGGCTCTAAACTTTGTCAAAGTTAAAGACATTATACTTTTCGAAAACTTAATACACCTTATGTCTTAGAACTGAGTGAGTATTTTCTTTCGTGAGAGTGGGAGATGATGAAGTGTGTTTTTTATTTATAATGCACCGTGTTTGGTGGGCCTTCAATGGTGTGGTTTAGTGTTATTTGCTGATCAATCCATACTTTTGCATGAAAATTTCACCAGTGACTGCATGTTCTATATTGGTGCTACAATATTACATATTGGCACTTTTTAAGGTGGTGAGAGGGTTGCAGGTTGATTGATATGTTTTTATAGGTCAATTTTTGCCGGTTGATTTAGAAAATCCTAAACCAAATTCAACATTAAATACCTCGATGAAATGAGAGAGCTTCAAAATTAAAGAGCACAAGGAATAAAAGAATATCATAACAGAGATGAATTGAAAGAATTTACTAAGAGAGATGAATTAAAAGAATTAAATAAGAGAGCTCCTTAAGAAATAGTTGACCCGGTCAAAATAAGGTGACCCAATTATAAATTGAAGACATCAATTGTTTGTGGGGCCTTAAAATTAAGGAGCATAATGTATTTATAAATATAGTGTAGAAAAAATGAATAAGAGAGCTTTGAGAAATTCTTGACTCGGTCAAAATCGAGCTTCAAAATTAAAGAGCACAAGGAATAAAAGAATATAATAACCGAGATGAATTGAAAGAGTTTACTAAGAGAGATGAATTAAACGAATTAAATAAGAGAGCTTCTTAAGAAATTGTTGACCCGGTCAAAATCAGGTGACCCAATTATAAATTGAAGACATCAATTGATTGTGGGGCCTTAAAATTAAGGAGCATAGTGTATTTATAAATGTAGAAAAATTGAATAAGAGAGCTTTGAGAAATTGTTGACCCAGTCAAAATCGGGTGACCCAATGTCAATTGGAGACCTCAATTGAATGTGGGCTCTCCAATTCTAGGAGGATTAGTGTTATAGTATATTTATATTCTCTAAAATCAAGGTGTATAGGCAAGTACCATAAACTCTCGATTAATATATGAACTTGTATCTTGTAGGTAAAAGGACTATGCACAACGAATAGTTGATTTCTTTTCATAAAGAGTGTTTGTACTTTTGCTAATTCCGTTATTTGTAAAGGGAAGATAGTTTAATTAGGAAACATTTCATAGCTAAATTGCACATTTTTCTATATACCTTGACCTTATATTGATATTGAATCCCACTTCAAGAAATTATTATGTTCTACATGAAACTAATTATAATAATAGCCTAAGTAGAAACGAACATCATTCTCTGACCCTTTGATTGAGTAGTATGAGAACAAAATAAAAGTAGATTGTACGGTACTACAATAGTTCTCCATTTCACACAAGGTTTTTTCATTAAGAAGTATCTTAAAGAGTACAAATTTGGCTTATGCAGTATTATTGTAATTCTCCATCTCGCAGAAGGTGTTCCCTAAATTTGAGCAGAAATTATCACAAAATAAAACTTGCTTTAAATAAAAAACATGATACATCCCTAGCCATGAAGCCAAAAACAACTATAAGAACCATAACATTGTGAAAAATGGGTATACAGATAACTTTTTATGGACAATCTAGATTAAGTCAAGGGGATTTTATCATATGAAAATAAACCCATGTAGCATTTGCCATATCCCGTCGAATTTTTAGAGCTCCCTACTTGCTCGATTAAACAACTATTCAATTATTTCAAGATACTCTAGATAGTGGTATATACCAACATCCTAGATTGAACTGGTCACTGTAACTGAGATGAACATTTTCCAAAATTTTCCAATTGGAACTTATGTGTGCAAAGAGTATTTGGGAACTCCATTGTATGAACTGAAAATCGGCACGCTTAACCAAGTGAGTGAACTTCAAATACTCTAAATAAAGCATGAATCTTGTAAAGAGATTTAGTCATGCACACTTAGTAAATTAATTTGTGCACGTTTAACATAGCCCTTAGCACATCCAGTCTCACAATTCTAAATGACTTGAAGCATTATGTACAATTTTCTTTCAAGAGCTTAATGGCCATACAAAATGTTGAACAAAAACGAACATACAAAATGTTGAACAAAACGAACATAGAATGTTCTTGTTCTCCACGCATGCCTTTATCTTATAGGCTTTTGACTTATTTTCCCCGTCTCCTCTTCTGAAAGTTCAATACTACAAAAAAGGAAAAGGAGCCACAACAGAAAGTTGCTTACGTCTATTTATTAGTAACTACCACCCATTCGATGTCATAATACGTGTTTTTCGAACAAAGATACTTCTACAACTAATTTTGAAAATGCCATCATTGAGCGGTGAGAAATATACACCATGATCAAAATAAAAACAATTCATCACATGAAGTATCTCTTGAATCTAATGGGCCTAATCCTTCCTGAGATGCATCTCTACTGCTTGCCCCTCTCTAACATATATACAAAGACTCCACCTGGAGTGTGTATAACATGCAAGAAAACATGTTCATGGAAAAAGTACTACTGCCATACAGAAACGACAGTAAAAATTAAATGAATGAAAGCTGAAAAAGTAAATGACCAATGTAAACACATTCAGTTGGGTGGAAACATGTTATCTGAAGTAGGAGGGACTGGCATTCAGATGTGCAGTTATGTGAGCATGGCATTCCCTTCTCTCATTTGATCTAATCAAGTTTGTCTAGTCTCGGCTCGCCATGCGAACAGACAAAATAAAACTCGAAATCTCCAAATTTTTGATGTGCGATACACTAACATGACATATTATAACCAATAAACAATTTTCCTAGCAATTAAATAGAGGCACAAATGAAATATTGCAATATGACACTGTTGATTTCTCTGGTGTGGAAGGCAAATATAGTAAAATAGAGTGGGCGTGTTTACAAAATTTTGTGTTCTAAAATTTTGATTGGCGCGAATTCACATTTTACACTTAAAGTTGCACATACTGTTTTGTACAACTTCAGGTTTTACATGTGTGCAACTTGATTAAGTTAAAACATAATATATTATAAGCATAAAATAATCATGTAAATCGACCATAACTTGTCATGTTTAGCAAGCACCACTAAATTGTAGGCTTGGCTAGAAGTAATTTCATAGAGTTTACCTTATGCCTGATGAGATGTTCACGCAGTTGGTTTATTATACATAATATGGCAGCTCTGAAGAAAAGTGTTAACGAAGTCAAAACTGTGCTCACAATAAATTATTAGGCTTGCTTAAGAACTTAGGATAAGCTATTCAATATAACGACATATGCACAACACAGGCGTAGCTGACATGAAGTTATAGGAACCATCTAAACTATATATAGTACTAGTTCAGAGTCCTACTACTTCATATGACCATGTGAGCTGCATGGTTAGATAATATAGAAGTTTAGAATACCATCTAGGATGGTTTATCATTAATAAGTACAGGAAGACTATAATGGGAATCCAGAGTATGCCCTGTATATATTTAAACATAGAAATAGTGTATTCAGTCTCGCACAAAGGGTAAAACTGCTTAGAAACAGAGAGATGCCTTTTGACTCCTGGGTGTACCTAGTCCCTAGAGAGAATAGCATAATCTGAAGAAGAAAAAACAGTTCACTTACGACATCAACAATTCCAAAAGAAATATCACTTGTGCGCGTTCGAGTACGTAACATGCCTAGAGTTTTTTATGCAAAGAGAAGACATTTTGTGTTCAGAAAAAAATAAGTACTCTCAAAACATAATTTCTGGTGCTAAACAATTTTTTTTGTAAACGCTAAAATACACAATTTCTGGTACTATGCAAGCTTGAATAGTGACTTATACTATATTTCTGAAATTATTATTTGAGATTGAGAAAATGTATTCTTTTTCACCTAGGAGCATGCCCATGGACGCACCTCCGAATTTCCGCCCACATACACATACATCCGGGAACACGTGTGCACGTTCCAATTTCCAACCACGTACACATCCATTTGGGATGAACATTAAATTCTTAAAATAAATAATTACAACTCACCTGTGCACCTTCGAATTTCTGCCCGCGTGAACATACATCCAGATCTATGATCAGTGAAATCTGAAAAAGAAATGCCTACATTTTTTCATGCGAAACTAAGGCATATACTATTTCATTAACATTTACTTGCACCACGAAGGCATGAATATTCACTTATATTATAATTTGTTATTATATGATATTGAAAAAATGTTTTATTTTCACTTGGGAGCCTTATACATACACATACATCCGGAATGAACGGTAAAACCTGAGAAATACATAATTACAACTCACCGTTGCACCTACAAATCCCCACCCCACCCTCGCCCCCACTTACGCATACATCCAGTGACCAGCAGAATCTGAACTTACAAATGTCAAAATATTAATTGGTGGCCCTCAAGGATGCTTTCTTTGGGGAGCTAATTTCTCTCAAGCCGCTTCAAGGGGCCTCTTGGCTCGTTCTTGGCGACTTCAACCAGATTTATCACGCCCGTGACAAAAACAAGAGGAATGTCAACACTAGCCGCATCACTAGATTCCGCAACACACTACAGACCTGCGAGCTCAAAGAGACCCATCTCCAAAATAGGCGTTTCACCTGGAGTAACGAGAGGCAAAACCACAAGCTCTGCAAGCTAGACTCTTTCTTCTGCAACCCGGAGTGGGATGTGCAATTCGGCACGCATATCCTGCATGCCCTATCTTCTTCCCTCTCGGATCATTGCCCGCTCCTCCTTGCCGATGTCGCGGGGCCGAGGAGGACACGTACGTTCAAGTTCGAAAACTTCTGGGCCTCTCTTCCTGGTTTTCAGGAGGTTGTCTCCAAGGCATGGCTGGAGCCATCTGGCCACCGCGAGCCCTATCAAGTCCTTCACCATAAGTTGAAGAAGACTACTCTCAGACTCACTGAGTGGAGCCGGAATTTATTCTCAAATGCCAAGATCCAGCACCACGCAGCCCTTTGGGTCATCCTCCACCTCAACATGGCACAGGACCGGCGGCCCCTCCTGCCCGCGGAATCGGAGCTTCGCTCACGCCTTAAACGAAGGGTGGTTAGCTTGGCTGTTCTGGAAAGAGCCAGGAAGAGGCAGTGCGCAAGGATTGACAACCTTAGAGAGGGCGATGCTAACACCAAGTTCTTTCACCGGCGCATCAATGCGAGGCGTAGAAAGAACCATATTCATCGGATTAAGCACAATCATGGATGGGTCACGGAACATGCTCTCAAGGAGGACATCATCTTTGGCCACTTCTTTGAAGTCATGAAAAAAGGGGCGGCAAGGACGAAAGATTTTAACTGGGAGGGGCTTGGCCTGGAGGCCCAAGATTTGTCATCCCTAGGAGACCCCCGCTCCGAGGAAGAGGTGCGGGAGGCCATTAATCAATTGCCATGTGACAAAGTGCCCGGCCCAGACGGGTTCACCTGCCTATTCTTTAAGAAGTGTTGGAATATCATTAAAGGCGACCTCATGCAAGTCATTTCCTTATTTGGCAATGTTCGCACAGACAATCTCCATTAGGTAAATTCGGCGAACGTGGTGCTCTTGCCAAAGAAGGAAGGGGCGGAGGAGATCTCTGATTACCGCCTAATAAGTCTCATCCATGCTGTGGCCAAAATTATTGCGAAGATTCTTGCCACACGACTTGCGCCCCACATGCATTCTCTCGTCTCCCACGCTCAAAGTGCTTTCATCAAGACAAGGAGTATACATGATAACTTCATGTACGTCAGGAACCTTGCTCGTCGGCTCCACAAATGCAAGACACCCTCTCTTCTCATCAAGTTGGACATCCGCAAGGCTT
Source organism: Elymus sibiricus (assembly GCA_039707655.1). NCBI lineage: Eukaryota > Viridiplantae > Streptophyta > Magnoliopsida > Poales > Poaceae > Elymus > Elymus sibiricus. The sequence continues at coordinate 210,427,177 of CM077663.1, forward strand.
TTGATTCTGTCAGATGGGAGTATCTCCTTGACCTCCTGCAGAGGAGGGGTTCCGAGCACCTTTCGTGACTGGATTGCCGCGCTCCGTCGCAACTCAACCTCTCGAATCATTTTGAATGGAGTTGCTGGCAGCCCCATTTCTCATGGGCAAGGGCTGCGCCAGGGAGACCCGCTGTCACCCCTGCTCTTCGTCATAGCTATTGACCCCCTCCAAAGAATGCTTGAAGTGGCCACTCGTGAGGGCTTGCTCCACAAGATTCGTGGTCGTGGTGTGGCTCTCCGTACCTCCCTATATGCATACGATGCAGCTGTTTTCATGGCACCTATCAAAAGCGACATTGACAACCTCGCTAAGATTTTGCACCACTTCGGCGAGGTCACAGGGCTGGCCACTAATTTCCTCAAGAGCTCGGTTGTGCCCATTCGTTGTGGGAATATCGACCTCCCAAACGTCTTGTAAAGTCTCCCGGCTGTCCAAGCATCCTTCCCCATAAAATATTTGGGCCTCCCACTCTCGGTGCGGAAGCTAAAGGTGGTTGATTTCCAGTTCCTCGAGGACAAAGCGGTCTCCAAGTTAGTCACTTGGGACGGGCAAAATATCACCGCTATTGGACGGGCAAATCTTGTCAAATCCGTGCTCTCTTCCCAAGCAACGTTCTTCATCACCCCCCTTGTTGTCCCCTCGGGTACACTCCAAAGCCTTAACAAGCTGGAGCGGGCCTTTCTTTGGGTGGGCACGGACAAAACAACAGGTGCCAAATGCAAGGTGAACTGGGACACTGTCTGTCGCCCACTAGAATATGGTGGGCTTGGTGTGCTCAACACAGACAAGTTTGCAAGGACGCTCAGGTTGCAATGGTTGTGGCTTCAGTGGAAGGAGCCAGCAAAGCCGTGGATCGGGTTGGGTAACCCATGCGATGAGGCTGACCGTCCCTTCTTCTATGCCTCCACAACCATTATTGTTGGAAACGGTGCTCGCACACCCTTCTGGGACGCCCCTTGGGTGATGGGTCGCAAGCCCAAAGTTATTGCACCATTAATTTTTAAGGCGTCCAAGCGAAAAAAATTGGAAAATTAGGGAGGCTCTGAAGGACGGCGCATGGATATAAAAAATCAACATGACTGCCAATTTCACCACCACACACTTCACGGAGTTTCTGGAGCTTTGGGCCACTCTACGTGATTTCCAGCTTCATGAAGACATGGAGGTCGACATCACCTGGAAACACACCACCAACGGCAGTTACTCGGCGGCGTCTGCCTACAAGGCCCAATTCCTAGGTTTGACTCGGTCCCCAATGCTATGCACGGTTTGGAAGGTCTGGGCACCGCCCAAGGTCAAATTCTTTGCTTGGTTAGCGATGCAAAATCGAGTGTGGACTGCGGATAGATTGGCTAAGAGGGAGTGGCCAAACTGTGGGCTATGCCCTCTCTGCAAGCAAGTGCAGGAATCAGTGAATCATCTTATATTCCAGTGCAGGTTCACTCTCAGGCTATGGGGCATGATCAAGGCTTGGTTGCAACTGGATCACCTTGATACTTCCACATGGCTTCAAGTACAGTCCATGAAGGAGTGGTTGATTGGCTTCTCCGACACTTCTGTTCCTGACAGGAGAGCCATGGCATCGCTTGCAATGCTAACCTCATGGGCCGTTTGGAACGAGCGAAATGCTCGCGTCTTCCGCCACAAATGCACGCCGCCAACGGTCATATTCCAGAATATCAAGAAAGACGCGGCTCTATGGGTGGCTGCCGGTGCAAAAAAGTTGGGTTCAATCATGCTGCGAGAGTAGTTGCTTTTTGTAGCTTAGGGTGTTGTATCTACAGCAAACTCTATTCCCCTCTTAATTAATATATGAGGCAAATCTTTTGCCTTCGTTTCAAAAAAAATATTAATTGGAAAATACATACGTACATGACCGAAAGAAATACCTGCTATTTATATCAATGGAAATAGCTTAGCCTAATCATAGTAACGTATTACAATATAGGGAGTGTAATCAGCTAGCCATAGCCCACCAACGTACACCCTTGAGTCTACAAAAAAATGTTAGCTTTAAGGCATTTTGAGACATTGGCTACCATGAAAGGTTTATGTTATTCTGTTCATCTGTTTGAAGACCAAAAGTAGTAGGGTTCTAATTTTCAATGAGCATACAAAGAATATATTTTTAAGCTATTGTTCGTATGGATCAATCAGAGTTTTGATCAACCTAAGCTAGCTTTGTACGTACCTGTCACACATAAGGATTAGATTCCATCAGCGTAATCTATCGGCCGGCCGTCGTTGATACAAGCTTGTGGCAATCGCCCAATTTGTTCGCATGCTTGTGTAGTGTTTCCAGCCGGCGGCAAGAATCAATCAAGCCACGGCTGTTGTGTACATGCGTGTGGTGTAATCCTTACTGAAGCTAGTTTCCTAATAACATGAGTTTCAAGAGTGGATCAATCAGGTCTTTGCTTAACATGCATGAGCTAATTTGTTAGCTTTGCACGTACCTAGCATGCATGAGGATTAGATCCCATCAGCCATTGAACCTAATCTACAGACTGGCCGCCGTGTAGCGATTGGACGGAGAGTGAGCAAGCATCGACTATCAAGGAAACCGTGCTCCTGTTGCCGGCCAATCATGCCTCATACCTGCTAATGGCATCGCTTGGCCTCCTAGGTACGAGGGAACTGCTCGCGTGAGGATGAGCAGCATCGAGCGATTGTTTAAAAAAAACATTGATTCGTATGTTTTTTTGGTTAGGGAAGATTAGTATTTACATGAAAGAGTATTTGTCGGTGGCATAGTGGGTAATTTCTTTTAACTTTGACTATGAAACGTTATTTTTTTCTTTCGAAATGGCAGCTTACTGCATTCATTAAGAAGAAAAGAGTTGCCCGGTTAATTAGGGAAAACCGGGCGAAAACCAGATACAAAGGGCCGAAAGCCCCACATCAGAACACCGGGACAAGCCCACACACATCGACGGCGTGCCGAACACCATAACAAACGCCAACCACACAAACACACAACAACGGGAGGCCCCGCTCCGCCAAGCAAGCTAGCCTCCCACCACTGCCGGAGAGAAGAGGTCGAGACTGCTATGGGAGGAGCAGACCGGGACTCTCCCGCAGCAGTGAAGAGGCAAGCACCCACAAGCCAAGCGCTGGTTATCGTAGACGACATGACGACGACCAACTTCGACGGCAACCTCGCCGCCCTCACGACCCAAGGTCAGTGCACTCGAAGCTCTCAAGCTCTTGGGGCCGCCGCCCCAACATCCACCGGTCCGTCGCGCCCGGCGCACTCCACCAGCACCACCTTCCGGGGCCGCCGCCCCGACATGCCACCACTCGCCTCGAGCTGCAACACCGCACGACCCAGCTACCCGCAGCCCACGCTGCTCAGGGCAACTGTTTGCAGACCACGGCCGTCGCACCACATCCGGGGCCGCTGCCCCGACATACCGTCCAACCGTCCCCGCTAGGACGTGTCGACCGAGCCGATAACCCTCTGCCCCTGCAGCCCAAGGTTGCCACCCAAGCCATGACAAACTGCAACCCCGCCTCATGGAGCTGCCGCCGCACCGCTGCCCGAGACCGCCGTCTCGACGCACAACAAGGATCCGGGGCCACTGCCCCGGCATACACCGCCCGTGACGACAGGAGAACACCACATGGCAGCCAAAGGCTAACCCCCCAAGGCGACGCCTCCAAGGAGGTCACAACGTAGACGCAGCCGCCGCCCACTCCGGAGAACCGGAGCTTGGGTTTTCACCCGGAGAGCCCAAGCACCACATGAGGGGAGAGGGGAGGGAACTCTGAGGCAACGCCCCCAAGGAGGTAACGACGCCCGCAGGCGCCGCCATTGCAAAAAGCTTTCGCCTGAGACCCTCCTCTCCCGTCGATGGTCTTGCAGATCTGGAAACCCATGGGTACCAAGCCATCGAGCCGAGACCACCGTGTAGCACATCCACCATCGCCAACCACCAACACTCCACCACGGACGGAGCCACCGCAGCACCACACTCCGCGATGGACGCCCCTGCGCAAGCCAGAAGCACTTCGCGCCCACCCACGCGACGCCGCCGCGCCGCCGTCCCTGATCCGCAGCACACCTCCAAAGCACCAGATCCGGGCGAAGTAGCCCCGAAACCGTGCCCAGCACGCAGCCGAAGCCGCCGCCCTCGCACCACCGCACCACAAGGCCGACAGCCTCCTCCACCCGCAGCCGTCGCCCAACACGCCCGCGCGCCGGACGCGCGGCACGCCCAGCGGCCGCACCCGGCCACCGCAAGCCCACCCCATCCGCGCCCGCGCCGTACCTGGCCGCCGCAGGCCCACCATCGCGCCGCCCCAACCCCCGGGCCACCGGATCCGCGCCAGCCGGCGCCGGAGCCGCGCCCGCGCTGCCGCCTGAGCCCGACGGGCCTTCCGCAAGATCCGCCCTAGCGCTACGCAGAGAGAAGCCCCGCCGCCACCCTCCCTGGAGCCAGACCGGGCTTCGCCGGCGGGCTCCTCAGGCGGCGGTGAGGTGAGGGGGAGGAGGTTGTGGGGCAGACGGCGGCGCCGGAGGGGGAGATCCCCCGTGTCGCCCGAGAGAGACGACGCGGGGGTCGGGGCTGTGCGTGGATGGTCGCTACGAAATCGAAGTGAGAATACGAACTAGCATTCCATCCCTTGAAACGTTATTTTTAAGATCCAACAGACGTGATTGATTAGTTTACTAAATTAACGGCTAGATATTTCTAATTTTTGTGAGAATTCTAGCATATTTCTCTTAATTTTGGTTAACCCGTTAATTACTGTTTGTATATAATAGATAGATAGTTATTTATGAATTGCTTGTATGACTAATATTGTGATTTTTAACTTCAATAGATTTTACTTTCTAAACCAAAAGTGAACTTGCTACTAAGAATATAGCACTTTGATAATTTCAGATTTATGATATTTTATTCATTCACAATTTACGCTTAGGATATAAGTGAAGCACAAGAGTAAACATCAAACTGCTCTCAAAAGATATAAGTGAAGAACAATGGGTAGCCAAACAATCAAGTAGCTATATGAGGACTCTCTCTCACTAAGGATTTTCAGATCTGATATTTTATTCAAAGAGCAAACAAAACAAAAATATACTCGAAGAATAGCACGTATCATATGAACGAATAAAAATTTAGACTCAACATAGGCTAACCGATAATTGTAGATGAAGAGAGGTGGGATGCGTAGCATCCCCAAGCTTAGAAGCTCGATACTTCTTGTTATATTGTCTTGGGGTGCCTTGGGCATCCCCAAGCTTGAGCTTTTGTGTCTCGTTAATTCCTCTCATATCACGGTTTCACCTAGGTCTTAAAAACTTCATCCACACAAAACTTGAAAAGAACTCGTGAGATAGGTTAGCGCATATAAGAATAAATCAACACTTTATGTACTGCCAAGACAAGTTGCATAATAATTTCAAAACATTATCTGCTGTATAATATCATTTCCACAATTTATATCTACCAATATAAGTCATGAAAACTACAAGAGAAGTAGATAACAAAAGTATGACAACAATCTGTCTAAACAGGACAGTCTGTAGCAACTAATTTAAAAAGTGCACTTCTGTAACTCCAAAAATTCTGAAAGTATAGGACATGATAAAAAATTATATGAAAACACTGTGTGAAAATTTCAGAAACTTTCCAAGTTCCAGTAAAATATGAAAATTCAAACACTACAGCAAAATTTTCTGTTTTTACACAGCACACATCAAACATGTAATTCAAGCATCCTAAAAGGAAATTCTTGGAACTTTTTAATGAAAAACAAGATTTTAAAAACAGCAAGCAAAGTTTAACAAAAAAAGGACGCTCCAAGCAAAACTCATATTATGTGACAAATAAAAATATCGCTCTAAGTAAGATATACCGATAGTGTTAAAGACGAAAGAGGGGATGCCTTTGGGGGCATCCCCAAGCTTAGACACTTGAGTCTTCCTTTAATATCACCTTGGGGGTGCCTTGTGCATCCCCAAGATTAGGGTCTTACCACTCCTTATTCTCCTCATATCGGTGTCTTACCCAAAACTTGAAAACTTCAATCACACAAAACTCAACGGAACTTCATGAGATCGGTTAGTGTAATAAAGATATATCATTCACTTAGGTACCGTCAAGACAAGATTCAGAATTGTTCTCACATAATACCTACTTTGTTCTATCATTCCCATAATTTATATCGCAAAATATAAGCTATGGGAACACTAAAATAAGCAAACTATGCATGCAAAACAGAATCTGTCAAAAACAGAACAGCCTGTAAAGATCTGAACTTAAACCATACTTCCCTATCTCTAAAAATTCTGAAAAAATAGGAAAACGCAGAGAATTTGCATAGCAAAACTATGTAAAAATATCAGATTTTTTGACTCTCCAGTAAAATAAGAGAAATTTTGCACTTGACGTAAAAGTTTCTGTTTTTTGCACAGAATCAAACTTACAAGTATCCACACTATCCCAAAGGCTTTACTTGGCACATTATTGAAATAAAAGGCACAAAACATAATTACTAAAGTAGCTTAATCGTGTTAACACACAAAAATAAAAAGTATAAATATTGGGTTGTCTCCCTACAAGCGCTTTTCTTTAAAGCCTTTTAGCTAGGCATGGTGATTTTAATGATGCTCACATAGGAATAGTATTTGAAACATGCAAAAGAGCTTCATCGATCATATGAAAAGCACATTTAAGTCTAACCCTCTTCCTATGCATAGGTATTTTGTGAGAAAACAATTTATGGGATTAAGAATCAACTATCAAAGGAAGGCAAAACAAGCATATCTTCAAGATTTTCAACACATAGGGAGGAAACTTCATATTATTGCAATTCCTACAAGCATATGTTCCTCCCTCATAATAATTTTCAGTAGCATCATGAAGGAATTCAACAATATAAGTATCACATAAATCATTCTTTTCATGATCCATAAGCATAGAAAATTTATCACTCTCCGCATAAGCAAATTTCTCATACATAATAGTGGGAGTATCATAGGAGACTCGAACGCTATAAATTGTTTCCACATTAAAAGAATAATGTTCAGAAAAAGGGTATTCATAATTGTGACAAGTTTTATAATAATAATCATCACTACTTTTTATAACATAAGTATCATCACAATAATCATCATAAGTAGCAAATTTGTTCTCATCATAATCAATTGAAACCTCTTCCAAGATAGTAGAATCATTACTAAATAAAGTCATGACCTCTCCAAATCCACTTTTATCATTATAATAAGATTCAACACCCTCCAAAATAGTGGGATAATAATCATCTAAAGGTGACACTCTTCCAAACCCACTTTCATAAAAATTGCAATCATCATAAATAGGAGGCATGCAATCATCATAACAAATTTGATCGTTGAAAGTAGGGAAACTAAAAAGATCATCTTAATACAACATTGCATCCCCAAGCTTGGGATAAACATTATTTTCAGAAAATAAATTCTCAAACATGTCATTTTCATCAAACATAACATCCCCAAGGTTGTGGGTTTGCATATCATTAGCATAATCATCAATAGCATGAATGGCACCAATAGTATACTAATTATTATCATCATAATTTTCCAAGTTGGTGCCAAAAATATTTTCAATATTATAAGGAGCATCATTATCTTCCCAATCATCCTCATCACAACAAGTAGTAGGCATAACAAAATAATCATCTAGGGTATCATCGGCCACACTACTTTCGAATTCATTCTCAACGATTATAGGAGCAACATTATTTGGGTAAGATAACTTTTTATGCCTACTTTTCCTTCTTTTCTTCTTCTTCACCACCTTATGTGTGGGTTTAAGTAATCTTTTCGAGCTTCTTCATGAAGAGATTGGTTCGATGGGAAGCTCTTCCTTGCAACATGATTCATCACGAGAAACAATAGGAGGGTATTGTGAGACCTTTACCCTTTCATTCGTATTCCTTTTATATTCCATTGGTTTCTCATTGCAATTCACTACGCAAAGCTGACACCTACGTGTGATTAGTGCTCGTTTCCTATAAGTATTTCACCAAACCACTAGCTTAACCTACCAGCACGGATCTCGAAGCTCCTCGATCGTATGGTGACTACATGGGTGACATCTATCCCCGGTGGCATGGAACTATTTTCGTATATATTATTGTCGAATGTTGTCTTGCACCTCTATTATGTTTGAGTAGTTTTTCTTGTCTTATGGGCTAACCGTGGTACGGTATGGTTGATATGAGTTGTATGTTATCATGGTGCCGTCCTTCGGTACCCGCAATGTTGAGCAAGCGTGTGTGGTTCCCACTGTAGTGTGTTGTAATATGTTAATGATTTTCTTATAGTGGGTTGCGGGAACGAAAATAGCAAATGGAGCCCGTCCTCCATGGAGGACTTAAAAAACATATTTCCACATCACAAAAATATCGAAATATTTTGTACATGCTCAATTAAATATATAACACGTTGAGAATTGTTTTCACAACAATATACTTTCATACTGGCATATACAGAAAAAACAAGTACATAAATGAAAATGGGTCCCTTTTTTGTTATTGTTGGCCGGTATTTTGTTCTTTTTGTGCAGCTTGCAAACAATAATATTTTTGAACCAAATTTTACAGATCCACTGCGAATACGTATAAGTTTTCACATATATTTTTTGGATTTTTTTGAAAGTTATAAATACCATTTTTTGGATCTTTTGAAATAAACTCCTCCAATGCCCCTGTCATCCAAAACTTCACTCTCGTTGCGGGGGTGACTAGAATCCTAAAACCGAGTTCGAGAGTTGTTGCATATGGGATTCAAGGGGACTTTTTTACTTAATATTGTGGTTGGGTTTTACCTTAATGAATCGTTGGTAGTTCTGGATGCTTGTTATAGTTTCAATCATAAGAACGTATAATCCAAGTACGGAAAATATGTTAGCTTAAGCCGCTCCCTCATAAGCATGATGAGTATTGCTATCGTGTCATATTCAAATGCCTAGGAACAATCCTTTTCTTATTGTTCTCCAAAAAATCTCTTCTTTATTGTGCTTTTATTTATACAACAACTAACCCTTTATTACCTTGCAAACATATCCCATTACACCAAATTAGTTTAATTTCTTGTTCTAGGTAAAGAAAAATATAGCGTGCGTATAGTTATATCGTTGGTTGATAGATGTTGAAAGAATATTAATTCTACCTTTATCATTGGGTTTGTCACTCTTATTTATCGGAAGGGCTATCACTGATCCCCTACACTTGTGGGTTATCAAGACCTCTTCAGGCACCGTCACTGGGGAACAATAGTGCGGGGTGAATATTCTCGTGTGTGATTGTTGGCTTTATCTCTAAGTAAATTTTATTTCATGTTCTAAGTTGTTCTCCATCTTTAGTTATGGATATGGAACACAAAAGTCAAAAAATATTAGCTTCACTTGCTACTCATTGATGTCTACTATGCAATTTTATTCTTGTAGACTTTGTTGGGTCTACCTCACCACGTCTCGTCCTCCTACCAGCGCCACCCACCTCATCGTCCCTCTTTCACCTGTTAGCGTCAATCATTAGAGGTAGTGGGGTGGGATCCCGCTTGGCTGCTCCACTCACATCGCTTTTGATCGACCGTGGGTTACTCTTCCCGACACGGCTCCGGCCATGACCACGAGATCTGAGAAGGTGAGCACACCACAGCCCCGGCGGCAACCTATCCCTACCCCAAGATGCGTCACCCGAGGACCGCGACGTCCCTCCCGGTCATCGCATGCCTAGAGCTGCGTTGGCGTTCCAATGCTCATGTCCTGGCACCCCCTCTCTTTCCACACCGGATCCATAAGGATGATGCATGGTGGCGACTGGATCGACCCAGAGGCGTGCTCCTTGGGCACACCTTTGATCACGCACGGCAGCGACCTGATCAACCATGAGGCTTGTCGTTATTCCATAGGTTGTTAGCTCAGCGGTGCGGCATGCAGCGGATCATGGTGGTGGGGACATCGGGAGGAGGACGATCTTTTTTTCGTTTTTTTACGTGAGGCAAGGGACGTAGTTTTTTTTTGTGCGTGTGAGGAGGTGGGAGGGGATGTTTTTTTTTCGTAGAGGGGATCGTGGGGAGGGGAGTTGGACATACCACGTACAATCCCAAAAACCCTTTAATTGGTAGACATACTGTTGAAAAACTTCCTACTACTAATTATCTGTATCCCTAATTAAGTGCCTGACTAATTTATTAATTGCATTAATGTATCGATTTCATAATTGATTCGACGTGAAAAAATGCCTACTTAAACAAATTTAATTAATAGCACGCACAATTAATTGTGTGCCCATTAATTGTATTAATGTCTTGATTTTCAAATTGATTCTATGCTCAATTTCTTTATTATTTTTGCATTAGTGACTCGATTTCATAATTGATTTGACATGGAAAATTCCTACTTAAACATACTTAATAAATTGCACATGTAATTGATTGTCCGACTCTTAATTGCGTTAATGACTTGATTTTCAAATTGATTTGATGTAGAAAAATCTTTATTTAAACAAAGGAAATTAATTGCATGCGTAATTAATTATATGCTTATTAATTGCATTAATGGCTTGATTTCTAAATTGATTTGGTGTTCAGTTTTTTTTTATTGTTTTTGCATTAATGATTCAATTTCATAATTGATTCTGCATGAAAAAATCCCTTTTTAAATAGACTTAATTAATTGCAAGCATAATTAATTGTCTGACTATTAATTTTATTATTGACTTGATTTCCAAATTTATTCAGTGCTCGTTTTTATTGTTTTGCATTTAATGGCTGGGCACAAGAAGTAGTAGAGATTATTGGTGATGTGCTGGAGCGTTCAACTCCAACCTCCAATGGGTGGTTTTCGGGGAAAAAGTTTTGTTAAGCTGTTGGAGATGCTCTTAGTTCGAGGAAGCTGGAGGATCGTGTGATTCGCGTAGCAAACTGCTGTTTGGTTTCTTGTGCCGTTTGACCAGGACGGACCCATAGCCGAATGTAAAAGGAAATCAAAGCGTGACAGTTTGGTGAGCCGTTCAGGGCTGGTGCGGTGTTCATTCGGTTGGACAAGAACCATGTAGTAGTATGGCTTTCTCCGTCGTCTCCATTCCAACGGACAAAGTACAGAACCAACCATTCAAAGCTTCATGGCCACAACAAATAATGTATCAACGCCTGACCAAAAGGGCCAGAAGAAATAATCCACCATCCTCTAGTTGAGGGGGACCTCTTCGAAACGCTGCCAGAGAGCCTGTTGCTTCTGAAGGCGGCACAGGTCATGTTGAATTCGTCCGTAGCGCGGCTTAAATCCAAGGCTCTGAAGAACAGCGAGTACCGAGAAGTTATTACTACCTCAGTTTGTGCAGAAAAGGAGAGGAGCCGCCGATCTGGGCGGATTAAAAGGACTCCTTTGTGGTCACCACTGTAGGACAGCCATTATGTGTTAACACGCTGGTTACTGAACAGTAATGGCCATACGTTCTTCCGAGTGCATCTCCAATACAGTTTCTCAAAACGACACCACAAATCAGGATGGAATTCGAGCCGAGGCGAGCAGAGCTCGTTTCGTTAACGAGCTAGCTCGACTCGACTCATTACTATAATAAGCTTAAATTTAAAATTGGCTTGACTCGTATAGCTCACGAGTTAGCTCGTTTAGCTTGTTAAGCTCATTATAGCTATGAACATAAAACTTTATGAATGTGATAAAAAAATTATTAACTAAGAATCTAGCATGTGCATATTAAGCCTGTATGATGTTAACAAACAATTGTAAGTAGCTTAACTTCAAATTGTCACTATCCTCAACGTGCCATTAAGTCAGTAACATTTACATGACCACAATAATCAACAAGTCAGTAACATGTACATGACCACAATTCTACATACAATGGTACATGACCACAATAATCAGCAAGTTAGTAACATGTACATGACCTGAGAGTATTGGCTGTCGGCCGTAAATTTCCATCGAATGATATCCTCTGCGTCCTCCACAAGTTGTACCTCCTGGACCTTGCTCCATAAATGGACAAATTGTCGTATGTGATCAACAGATAGGCCTCCCTGCATGTCGATGTGGCGGATCCAGACATTGTTTAAGAGAGCATTGTCGACACGTGCATTCTTCCGCTTTGAGAGGGCGAAGATCCCCGGGGCCATGTCTTTTGGCTTTTTCCCCTGGAGCCAAGGTGCATGCCAGAAACTCGCCTTCTTGTCGTCACCCATGATAATAGTCGTCGCAGAATAGAAGAGATCCATGTCGTTGGCATCGCAAGGGGTGTCAAAACCAACCCAAGCTCTCTGAGGGTCCGTCCATTGGAACCATAGCCACCGAAGCCTAAGTGCTCTAGAGAACTTGACGAGGCCGAGAATTCCCAATCTGCCCAGAGTTAAGGGTCTGCAAACCAGCTTCCAGTTAACCTTGCACTGTCCTCCTGACACCTTATTTGTGCCGGCCCACAAGAAAGCTCTTTGAATCTTGGTTATGTCATCGTTGGTCCCCAATGGAATATCGAGCGCGATGAGACACAGACTTCACGAGAGTGGATCGCCCAGCGATATTAATGTTTCTGCCTTACCAAGGGGGAGCCACCTTGTCCACCATAAATTGACAATCATATTTGGTTAGGCTGTGGATGAAAAGAGGAAAGCCCAGGTAACGCGTCAGGAATCCCAATCAGATGACCGGGAAGCTTTGAAGGATACCATCCAGGTCGACGCTTGCACAACGAATGGGCGTGACAATACTCTTAAGTGGGTTAGCCACAAGCCCTGTCAAATCCCCGAAGCTGGTCAGGATGGTCACAAGATTCTGAATGTCCTCTTTGATTGGGGCAACAAAGATGGCCGCATCATCGGCGTAGAGAGAGGTACGAACCAAGATAACCCGGTCACGAAGCCGATGGAGAAGGCCTTGTTCCATGCCTTTTTTAAGTAACTACTGCAGGGGGTCAATCGCAATGACAAATAACAGAGGTGAGAGCGGATCACCCTGACGCAGCCCCTTCCCAAGCTTGATCGGCGCTCCCGGAATACCATTGAGGAGGACTCTTGAAGATGTTGTGGCCCAAAGGGCAGCGACCCAGTTTCTAAATCTAGCGGCAAAACCACACCTCTAAAGCAAATCAAATACGTAGTCCCAACAGACAGAGTCAAAAGCCCTTTTTATGTCCAACTTTAGAAGCATCAAAGGAGTCCGGGTCCGGTGTAGCCGTCAGGCGAATCCCCGTATGTCGGCGTTCTGGGATCGGGGGTGCCCAGACCTGGCTGCCTGCGGCCCAGCGCATGGCCCACCTCGACGGCTCAATACGGCCTGGCGACCAACCCCTCAAGGCAAGACCCTCGCGAGGGCCTTGGCCTCGCGAGGAGAACGGCGCCAATACCTCCGGGTGGGGCGGTCTCCCCAGGCTGCCTCCCGAGGAGCGGAGATTCCTATGCAAGCACCCGGCCTCAGGAGGAAACGATGACGTGGGCCATGACGACCGAGGCAGGTGGGCGCCAGCGCGCAGCAAAGGCAGTTTCCACTTTTGTGCTAAGGAGGCAAGGACGAACGCGGGTTCCCAAGGAACCCCCCAAAGGTTTCCATTCCAGTGCAACAAGACCAAGACCACGGGCTCGGCAGGAGGGATGTCATCGCCGAGCCCACCTCTGCGTCACGCCAGAAGCTTTGCAGGCGAAGACCGCCTTTGGTCAGGATAAGCTGTACCTCCTGTCCCCTTTCAAATTTGGCCGTTGTGGGATCCCTTCCCGCCTGTGCGATAAGGGAAGAGGACCAAGGCCACCATAAATACGGACTAGCCACCACCGTAGAGAGGGACCGATCCACACACACCCGAGAGCTCTCGCAAGGTCGCCCATCATTGTACTAGTTCATACCAAACCTCCTCGTGAGGCCAATCCACCCAAAGTAGGAGTAGGGTTTTACACCGCGAGGTGGCCCGAACCTGGGTAATCGTGTGCCTTTGCTGATCCTTCCCTCGAGAAAGCCGCGAGCAGGTCGTTGTGAAGCTGCGAGGACGACCAGAATCGGAGGGCGAGCGCACCCCTGAGTTCGAACCTTCCTCGGGTCTGCGGAGCCTGATTTCTGACATTTGGCACGCCAGGTAGGGGGTGCGCCGACGACCTTCGGTTCCGATGACTCCCGCTTCACCAACCCCATGGCCGGCTCCCAACACATGCACCCGGAGGGCTCGGTGCCGGACGACCGTTACCGCCGCTTGTGCCACCCATGCGCCGTCGGGCCCCTCGTGCCCCCTCTGCGGCAGAGCGCCCGCCACAATACGTCTCCCGCGGGGTCCTCCTTAGCCTGTGCCCACGTGGGAGACCTGAACGCGCAGGATGCACTGCTCATGGCAAGCGAGCTGCTTCGCCATCGCCCGACGCACGGAGGTTACGACGCCTGGTCCGACCACATCGCCGAGCTTGTCGCTGTCACGAGAAGGGCCTTGGCTCCATACCTCCCCCTCCGATCCCCGGCCCAAGGAGCGTGGGGCTCGTCCGGCAAGCCGTTACCACCGTCACGCGGCGACGCGCCCGGCCCCCAACCGGGGAGCCCGAGCAGGGTCCGACCAGCGTTGTACTCCTTCTCCTTAGGATCCCAGTGACCGGTCTCGGGCCGCCGTCCGGCCCCGGTGAAGGCATGCCAGAAGGAAGCAAAGGGATGTCCTACGCGCGCCATGACGCGCGTGCCCACGACCCAGCAAATCACCTGCTGCCCGGGCGTTCCCGGCGTGAGCGCGCCAACCGACGCAGGGACCGGGCAGCTCGAGCCGCCGAACATGAAGGCAATCGCGGCGGGGGCGCGGAGGATGCCCACGGGAACAACCCTCGCCAAGATGGGCGTGACCAACCTCGCGGCGGCGGCAGAGGTGGACAACTTCGGGTAGAGGCTCGGCGTAGGCGGGTTCGCGAGCCACGTGCCTAGGACGGTGTCGCCCTATTACCTGGGGGGGGAGCCAGAGGAAAATCAAGGCCCTCGCGCCGCAGACTATGTTCGAAACGGTGCCGTGGCAGGCGTCGGTGTTGCGAGTCTCGCGCCCGCCGCAGAAACCGCCACCCCCTCGGCGTAGGGGGGCCACTCCCGGCGTCCCTCGTCAAGTCGAGCCCGGGGGCTCCCACCACCGAAGCACCTGGCTCGGCCGGCGCAACGAAGAGGACGCCCGGGGGCATGCGGGGGCGCGCCGCAGGTGGCGCCCTCGCGAGCAGGGAATGCAGGACCACTCACCAGGGCCACAGGAATCGTCGCTCAGGAGATCAGCAGGACGCGAGCGCCGCGAGGGCGCCGCCCCGATCGGGTCACGCTCCTAAGGGCCCCACGCGTCCCATGGCTCGGGGGTTGCCGGCACAGTCCTCAGGAGGCAGGGCCCGGCGAGGCCCCCGAGGCACGACTTGGCTGGCGCCATGGCACCTCCCAAGGCGGGTACATCAACACAATACTCCTACGGTCGTGTGGGGTGCGTTGCGCTCATGTTTGGGCCACGGGAGCTGAATCCCGCGGTCACGCGGGGAGCAATGCACCCATGTTTGGGCCGTAGGGGCGCGCAACCATGCAGAAATGCGCGGGGTGACTCAAGAATCGATTTGGGAACTCCTGAGCCTTGTGCCTGGGGGTTTGCCCAGCTACCTACAACCGTGACACTCTCACGTAATAATGAGTGGGCTGTATACGCCCGGGGTCCTCTGAGGACGTGGACGGGCCCCCACCCATGCCCAAGTGGAAGCCCCATGCTTCGCGCTGGCGGACGACACGGTCCTCCAATGACTATGCTCACGCCTAGTTGAAGCCCTATGCTCTGCGCTGGGGGAAGATGAAGACTAGCTTAGGTGCCGGACGCGGCTGTTCCTTGCTCCTTTTTGTACCCGAATTTGTCACTTTTTGGAATGAAGTTGAAGTTTTTGCGTCTTATTTGAAAAAAGAAAAAGGGGGGAGTTTTTCTTCTTTGCAGCGTTTCTCGTTTTGATGGTCCGTTTTAAAAGGTTTGGCACCTGCCGTCCTCTCCCACACTTGTGCCCCGCGAGCGGGGTCTGGACACGGTGTGCACCTTGCCAAGTGTGCACCTCGCCAAAGCTTTGGCATTCTAATCCTCGTGCGACGCTCTCGAGCGAGCCGGCAGTTGCATATTGCCTCAGCCCCCCGGCTTCGGGAGCGCTCATCTCCTAGCCTTGCCTCGGGCCCCCGGCCTTGGGAGCGCTCATCTCCTGGCCTTGCCGGGCATCGTGACCCGACATACCAGCGAAGATCGACCCTCGCTCGGGGGCTCAACCCCATGATCGCCAGAAGCAAGACGACCAAGGAAAGAAGCCCCGGAGAAGCACGCCCTCGCGACGCAGAAAACCACTGCAAGTGCGCCAAGCTAAGTTATCCTAATCGCGGCGAGTGGAAACATTTCAATTTACAGCAACATAAATGCTAGGGCGTGAAAACGGAAAATGCAAACATAAAGGCGCAAGCGCCATAGTCTATTACACGCCCCAGCGGGGCTCTTCATGACTATCGATGCAGGGAATGAAAGCGAAAGACGGCCTTTCGAGGACCGTCACTCCTGAGGCCTCGCGAGCGCCCCCCCCCCCCCCCCCCCCCCGCGCGAGCCGCTCATGAACTAAAGGCGAGCCCCTAAGTGCCGTGCCTCAGGAGCACTCTCGCCATCAGTGCTTGAGCACGAAGGAGATAGTCCCTCTCGCGTGCACTCGCGGGGCCGACACAAGCGCCATAGCAAAGGAAAGACAACGCAGAAGAGGGAGAGTCGGGCTCTCGTGGCGCAGCCCCGGAGAACCAGGCACTGGGGTGACTCGCGTCTTCTCAGAACGCCAGCCTCGCGAGGTTCGGTGGGCAACCACCGCTGGGGGCTATGCGGCGCCCTCGCGGGACCTCCCGAGGAGAGCCCGGGGCAAAAGCAATGGCCTGGCGAGGCAAGTACAAGCACAAGAAAGCATGCGGGAGCGCGCCAAGGAGAACGAAAAACCTCGCGGAAGGAATGAGGACGCTCCGAGTATATCTGGCAACTACTACTCAAAAGCAAAGGTATAATACAGACGTTTAACGTACCCCAGGGGCCGAATGCTTCTTAATGCAACATGAGTGAAGGAAAAGGAGATCAGGCAGAGGAGGCGCTGTCTCCACCATGGCTCCCGAAGGGCTTAGCGCCGGAGCTGCCGCTTTCCTCGGAGGACGTCGTCTGGGCAAACCGCTCAACCAGGAACTCCACGTGCTCGCGCACCTCGTCCCTAAGGGGCCTCCGGAGCTCCTCGGGCACCGGCTCCGTCGCGCAGGAGAGGTCGAGTGTGGGGGCATGGCGGCACAAGTTGGAGAAGACGCGCGTCAACGCGCTATCCAGAAGGTCGCGCGCGCTGGACTCATTGTCCTCATCTACCCGGGAGACGCCAGACTCCAGCGCCTCCACCACCTTGTCGAAGAAGTTGAGGTAGCCCCCGTCGCCGTGTGCACACGGTAGCGCGGGGGCTTCCCCGACGAACCGGCGGACCGCGCTGCCCGCGCGCCGGGCGATGTCTGTTGGGGAACGTTGCATGGGAAACAAAAAATTTCCAACGCACACGCAAGATCTATCCATGGTGATGAGCATCTACGAGAGGGAGAGTGGATCTACATACCCTTGTAGATCGCTAAGCGGGAAGCGTTAAGAAACGTGGTTGGTGTAGTCGAACGTCTTCGCGATCCAAATCGCAACCGTCCCGCGATCCGTCCCGATCTAGCGCCGAACGGATGGCACCTCCGCGTTCAGCACACGTACAGCTTGATGACAATCTCCGCCTTCTTGATCCAGCAAGAGGGGCGAAGAGGTAGATGTGTTCTCCGGCAGCGTGACGGCGTGGCAGCGATGGTGGTGGAACTATTCCGGCAGGGCTTCGCCTAAGTACTGTCGAAAACTAGAGGAGACGATCTATTGGGGCGAGAGGGCTGCACCGTGGCTTGGGGTTCTTGGTCCTCTCTCCCCTCTAGTATATATAGGAGGGAGGGGAGGGGCTGGCGCCCCTAGGGTTTCCCCTAGGAGTCAGTCGGACCAGGAGGAGGTGGAGGAGTCCACCTCCAATCCTACTCCAAGTAGGATTCCTTTCCTACTTGGAGTTTCCCTTCCCCACTTGGTTTTTTTCCTTTCCCCTCACCCTAGCCGCATGGGCCCCTAGGGGCTGGCTTGCCCAGCCCACTAAGGGTAGGTGCGCCACCCCTAAGGCCCACGTGGCCTCCCGGCGTGAGTGGCCCCTCCCGATGGCCCTCCGGAACCCTCCCGGCACCCCCGGTACATTACCGGAAATACCCGAAACTTTTCCGGTGACCAAAACGGGACTTCCTATATATCAATCTTTACCTCCAGACCATTTCGGAGCTCCTCGTGATGTCCGGGATCTCATCTGGGACTCCGAACAACCTTCGGTCACCAACATACATAACTCAACATTATCGAAACATCACCGAACCTTAAGTGTGCAGACCCTGCGGGTTCGAGAACTATGAAGACAAGACCGAGACACCTCTACGGTCAATAACCAATAGCGGGACCTGGATGTCCATATTGGCTCCTACATATTATACGAAGATCTTTATCGATTGAACCTCTATGTCAAGGATTCAGTTAATCCCGTATGATGTTCCCTTTGTTCTTCGGTATGTTACTTGCCCGAGATTCGATCGTCAGTATCTCTATACCTAGTTCAATCTTGTTACCGGCAAGTCTCTTTACTCGTTCCGTAATACAAGATCCCGTGGCTAACTCTTTAGTCACTTTGCTTGCAAGGCTTATTGTGATGTTGTATTACCGAGTGGGCCCTGAGATACCTCTCCGTCACACTTACCGAGTGATGCCAACTCAACAGACACCCTCGGAGATACCTGTAGAGCATCTTTATAGTCACCCAATTACATTTCGATGTTTGATACACACAAGGTATTCCTCCAGTGTCGGTGAGTTGCATGATCTCATGGTCATAGGAACAGATATTTGACATGTAGAAAACAATAGCAATAAACTGACACGATCATATGCTACGTTCATAGTTTGGGTCTTGTCCATCACATCATTCTCCTAATGATGTGATCCCGTTATCAAATGACATCTCATGTCTATGGCCAGGAAACCTTGACCATCTTTGATCAACAAGCTAGTCTACTAGAGGCATACTAGGGACACAGTGTTGTTTATGTATCCACACATGCAATTGAGTTTCCAATCAATACAATTATAGCATGGATAATAAATGATTATCATGAACAAGGAAATATAATAATAACCACTTTATTATTGCCTCTAGAGCATATTTCCAACAGTCTCCCACTTTGCAAATCCGTGTGCACTTTGCAAATATTTATGTCCTCCTCCTTGATGTAATCGCGGATGGAATTGAAACGTCGCTTTATGTGTCTGGTCCTCTTGTGAAACCTTGGTTCCTTGGCCAGAGCAATGGCACCAGTGTTGTCACAGAACAGAGTCATTGGGTTTAGTGCACGGGGCACTAGTCCAAGATCTGTCATGAACTCCTTCATCCAGACACCTTCCTTCGCCACCTCCGAGGCAGCGATGTACTCCGCTTCGCATGTAGAATCAGCTACCACGCTCTGCTTGGAATTGCACCAGCTTACCACACCCCCATTGAGAAGAAATACGTATCCGGTTTGAGACTTAGAGTCATCCGGATCAGTGTCAAAGCTTGCATCGACGTAACCCTTTACGACGAGCTCTTGATCACCTCCATAAACGAGAAACATGTCCTTAGTCCTTTTCAGGTACTTGAGGATATTCTTGACCGCCGTCCAGTGTTCCATTCTTGGATCACTTTGAAACCTTCCGGCCATAATTATGGCAAGGCTGACATCGGGTCTTGTGCACAACATTGCATACATGATAGAGCCTATGGCTGAAGCATAGGGGATGACACTCATCTTTTCTTTATCTTCTGCAGTCACTGGGCATTAAGTCTTACTCAACTTCACACCTTGCAATACAGGCAAGAACCCCTTCTTGGACTGATCCATTTTGAACTTCTTCAAAATTTTGTCAAGGTATGTGCTCTGTGAAAGTCCTATTAAGCGTCTCGATCTATCTCTATAGATCTTGATGCCTAATATGAAAGCAGCTTCTCCTAGGTCCTTCATTGAAAAACTCTTGTTCAAATATTCCTTCACGCTTTCCAACATTTCTATATTGATTCCAATCATCAATATGTCATCCACATATAATATTAGAAACGCTATAGAGCTCCTACTCACTTTCTTGTAAATACAAGCTTCTCCGTAAACTTGTATAAACCCGAACGCTTTGATCACCTCATCAAAGCGATGATTCCAACTCCGAGATGCTTGCACCAGTCCATAAATGGATCGCTGGAGTTTGCAAACTTTGTCAACATTCTCTGGATCGACAAAACCTTCTGGTTGCATCATATACAACTCTTCCTTAAGGAAACCGTTAAGGAACGTTGTTTTGACATCCATCTGCCAAACCTCATAATCGAAAAATGCAGCTATTGCTAACATGATTCTGATGGACTTAAGCATCGCTACGGGTGAGAAGGTCTCATCGCAGTCAACTCCTTGAACTTGTGAAAAACCCTTTGCCACAAGTCGAGCTTTATAGACGGTGACATTACCGTCCGTGTCCGTCTTCTTCTTAAAGACCCATTTGTTCTGAATGGCCTTTCGCCCTTCAGGTAATAGTTCCAAAGCCCATACTTTGTTTTCATACATGGATCCCATCTCGGATTTCATGGCATCTAACAATTTCTCGGAATCCGGGCCCATCATCGCTTCTCCATAGCTCGTAGGTTCATCATTGTCCAACAACATGACCTCTAAGACAGGGTTGCCGTACCACTCAGGAGAAGTACACGTCCTTGTCGACCTACGAGGTTCGATAGCAACTTGATCCGAAGCTTCATGTTCATCATCATTAACTTCCTCTTCAACCGATGTAGGCTCTACAGAAACATCTTTCTGCGCTGCACTACTCTCAGGTTGAAGTAAAGGTTCAACAACCTCATCAAGTTCTATTTTTCTCCCACTCAATTCTTTCGAGAGAAACTCTTTCTCAAGAAATGTTCCGTTTTTAGTGACAAACACTTTGCCTTCGGATCTGAGATATAAGGTATACCCAACTGTCTCTTTTGGGTATCCTATGAAGACGCATTTCTCCGCTTTGGGTTCCAGCTTTTCAGGTTGAAGCTTTTTGACATAAGCATCACATCCCCAAACTTTAAGAAACGACAACTTTGGCTTCTTGCCAAACCACAGTTCATATGGCGTCGTCTCAACGGATTTCGATGGTGCCCTATTTAAAGTGAATGCAGTTGTCTCTAATGCATAACCCCAAAACAATAGTGACAAATCGGCAAGAGACATCATAGAACGCACCATATCCAATAAGGTTCGATTACGACGTTCGGACACACCATTATGCGGTAGTGTTCCAGGTGGTGTTAATTGTGAAACAATTCCACATTGTCTTAAGTGACTGCCAAACTCGTAACTCAGATATTCTCCTCCCCGATCAGATCGTAGGAATTTAATCTTCTTGTTACGATGATTCTCAACTTCAATCTGAAATTGCTTGAACTTTTCAAACGTTTCAGACTTGTGTTTCATCAAGTAAATATACCCATATCTACTTAAGTCATCAGTGAAGGTGAGAAAGTAACGATAACCACCGCGTGCCTCAATGCTCATCGGACCGCACACATCATTATGTATGATTTCCAACAAGTCACTTGCCCGTTCCATTGTTCCAGAGAACGGGGTTTTAGTCATCTTGCCCATGAGGCATGGTTCACATGTGTTAAGTGATTCAAAATCAAGTGACTCCAAAAGTCCATCAGCATGGAGCTTCTTCATATGTTTTACACCAATTTGACCTAAGCGGCAGTGCCACAAGAAAGTGGTGCTGTCATTATCAATTCTACATCTTTTGGCATCAATGTTATGAACATGTGTATCATCACTATCGAGATTCAATAAGAATAAACCCCTCACATTGGGTGCATGACCATAAAAGATATTACTCATAAAAATAGAACAACCATTATTCTCTGATTTAAATGAGTAACCGTCTCGCAATAAACAAGATCCAGATATAATGTTCATGCTCAACGCAGGCACTAAATAACAATTATTCAGGTTCATCACTAATCCCGATGGTAATCGAAGAGCGAGCGTGCTGACGGCGATCACATCAACCTTGGAACTATTTCCCACGTGCATCATCACTTCGTCCTTTGCCAGCCTCCGTCTATTCCGCAGTTCCTGTTTTGAGTTGCAAATGTGAGCAACCGAACCGGTATCAAATACCCAGGCACTACTACGAGAGTTGGTAAGGTACACATCAATAACATGTATATCATATATACCTTGTTTGGTGTTGGCCACCTTCTTATCAGCCAGATACTTGGGGTAGTTCCGCTTCCAGTGACCAGTTCCCTTGCAATGAAAGCACTCAGTTTCTAGCTTGGGTCCAGCCTTGGGTTTCTTCACGGGAGGGGCAACTGCTTTGCCACTCTTCTTGGAGTTACCCTTCTTACCCTTGCCATTCTTCTTGAAACTAGTGGTTTTATTGACCATCAACACTTGATGCTCCGTCTGAATCTCAGACTCAGCGACTTTCAACATCGTAAACTGCTCGGCGACTGACTTGTTCATCCCGTGCATGTAATAGTTCAACACGAAGCTCTTGTAGCTAGGTGGCAGTGATTGAAGAACTCTGTCAGTGATCGCCTCTGGCGGAAGGGGCATCCCCAATTCAGCCAGACGGGTGGAATACCCAGACATTTTGAGTATGTGTTCACTGACAGACCCGTTCTCCTCCATCTTGCAAGCATAGAACTTATCGAAGGTCTCATACATCTCGATCCGGGCATTCTTCTGAAAGATAAACTTCAACTCCTGGAACATATCATATGCTCCATGACGTTCAAAACGTCTTTGAAGTCCCGGTTCTAAGCCATACAACATCGCACATTGAACTATTGAGTAATCATCAGAACGTGTCTGCCAGGCATTCGCACCGTCTGCAGACTCTACTGGAGCGGGTGGTTCACCAAGCGGTGCATCAAGGACATAAGCCTTTTGGGAAGCCGTAAGGATAATCCTTAGATTATGGGCCCAGTCTACAAAGTTACTTCCACCATCTTTCAACTTAGCTTTCTCTAGGAACGCATTGAAATTCAGGGGTGCTACTGCGCGAGCCATTGATCTACAACATCAATTTTGCAAAGACAACTTAGACTATTATTCAAGATAATGAGTTTAGTTAATCATATTACTTAAAAAAAACTCCCACTCAAATTGACATCCCTTTGGTCATTCGAGTGTCACATGATCCAAATTAACCAACTCAAGTCCGATCATCATGTGAGATGAGGTGGTTTCAATGGTGAACATCTTCATGTTGATCATATCTACTATATGACTCATGTTTGACCTTTCGCTCTCTTGTGTTCCAAGGCCATGTCCGTACATGCTAGGCTCGTCAAGTTTAACCCGAGTGTTCCACATGTGCAACACTGGCTTGCACCCGTTGTATGCGAACGTAGAGTCTATCACACCCGATCATCACGTGGTGTCTCGAAACGACGAACTTTCGCAATGGTGCACACTCGGGGAGAACACAATTTTATCTTGAAATTTTAGTGAGGGATCACCTTATAATGCTACCGTCATCCTAAGAAAGATAGATGCATAAAAGGATTAACATCACATGCAAATCATAAGTGACATGATATGGCCATGAACTTGTGCTTTTGATCTCCATCTCCAAAGCACCGGCATGATCTCCATTGTCACCGGCATGACACCATGATATCCATCATCTTGATCTCCATCAACGTGTCACCATGAGGTTGTCGCGCCAACTGTTGCTTCTACGACTATTGCTAACTCATAGCAATAAAGTAAAGCAAAACGGCGAAAATAAATTAAAGACAACCCTATGGCTCCTGCCGGTTGCCGTACTCATCGACATGCAAGTCGTGATATTCTATACAAAACATGATCATCTCATACATCACATATATCTCATCATGTAATTGGCCATATCACATCACAACATACCCTGGAAAAACAAATTAGACGTCCTCTAATTGTTGTTGCATGTTTTACGTGGCTGCTACGGGTATCTAGCAAGAACGATTCTTACCTACGCAAAAACCACAACGGTGATACACAAATTGCTATTCAACCTTCTCAAGGACCACCTTTGTCGAATCCGATCCAACTAAAGTGGGAGAGATAGACACCCGCCAGCCATCTTTATGCAACAAAGTCACATGTCAGTTGATGGAAACGGTCTCTCGTAAGCGTACGATTAAGGTTGGTCCGGGCCGCTTCATCCCACAATACCGCTGAATCAAGAAAAGACCAAGGGAGGAAGCAATCTGAGCACCAACGCCCACAAACTCCTTTGTGTTCTACTCGTCATTTCAACTACGCATAGACCTAGCTCATGATGCCACTGTTGGGGAACGTTGCATGGGAAACAAAAAATTTCCTACGCATACGCAAGATCTATCCATGGTGATGAGCATCTACGAGAGGGAGAGTGGATCTACATACCCTTGTAGATCGCTAAGCGGGAAGCGTTAAGAAACGCGGTTGGTGTAGTCGAACGTCTTCGCGATCCAAATCGCAGCCGTCCCGCGATCCATCCCGATCTAGCGCCGAACGGACGGCACCTCCGCGTTCAGCACACGTACAGCTTGATGACGATCTCCGCCTTCTTGATCCATCAAGAGGGGCGAAGAGGTAGACGAGTTCTCTGGCAGCGCGACGGCGTGGCGGCAATGGTGGTGGAACTATTCCGGCAGGGCTTCGCCTAAGTACTGCCGAAAACTAGAGGAGACGATTTATTGTGGAGAGAGGGCTACACCGTGGCTTGGGGTTCTTGGTCCTCTCTCCCCTCTAGTATATATAGGAGGGAGGTGAGGGGCTGGTGCCCCTAGGGTTTCCCCTAGGAGTTGGCCGAACCAGGAGGAGGTGGAGGAGTCCACCTCCAATCCTACTCCAAGTAGGATTCCTTTCCTACTTGGAGTTTCCCTTCCCCACTTGGGGTTATTTCCTTTCCCCTCACCCTAGCCGCATGGGCCCTTAGGGGCTGGCTTGCCCAGCCCACTAAGGGCAGGTGCGCCACCCCTAAGGCCCACGTGGCCTCCCGGCGTGAGTGGCCCCTCCCGATGGCCCTCCGAAACCCTCCCGGCACCCCCGGTACATTACCGGAATTACCCGAAACTTTTCCGGTGACCAAAACGGTACTTCCTATATATCAATCTTTACCTCCGGACCATTCCGGAGCTCCTCGTGATGTCAAGGATCTCATCCGGGACTCCAAACAACCTTCGGTCACCAACATACATAACTCAACTATACCGAAACGTCACCGAACCTTAAGTGTGCAGACCCTGCGGGTTCGAGAACTATGCAGACATGACCGAGACACCTCTACGGTCAATAACCAATAGCGGGACCTGGATGTCCATATTGGCTCCTACATATTCTACAAAGATCTTTATCGGTTGAACCTCTATGTCAAGGATTCGGTTAATCCCGTATGATGTTCCCTTTGTTATTCGGTATGTTACTTGCCCGAGATTCGATCGTCGGTATCTCTATACCTAGTTCAATCTCGTTACCGGCAAGTCTCTTTACTCATTCCGTAATACAAGATCCCGTGGCTAACTCTTTAGTCACTTTGCTTGCAAGGCTTATTGTGATGTTGTATTACCGAGTGGGACCTGAGATACCTCTCCGTCACACGGAGTAACAAATCCCAGTCTTGATCCATGCCAACTCAACAGACACCCTCGGAGATACCTGTAGAGCATCTTTATAGTCACCCAGTTACGTTGCGACATTTGATACACACAAGGTATTCCTCCGGTGTCGGTGAGTTGCATGATCTCATGGTCATAGGAACAGATACTTGACATGCAGAAAACAATAGCAATAAACTAACACGATCATATGCTACGTTCATAGTTTGGATCCTGTCCATCACATCATTCTCCTAATGATGTGATCCCGTTATCAAATGACATCTCATGTCTATGGCTTGGAAACCTTGATCATCTTTGATCAACAAGCTAGTCTACTAGAGGCATACTAGGGACACAGTGTTGTTTATGTATCCACACATGCAATTGAGTTTCCAATCAATACAATTATAGCATGGATAATAAACGATTATCATGAACAAGGAAATATAATAATAACCACTTTATTATTGCCTCTAGGGCATATTTCCAACAATGTCCAGGTACTGCTTGGCGAGTTGTGCCTCCATCATCTTCGCGAGCGCGGCGTCGTCCCTGGCCGCCTGCACAGCGTTGGCGCCCCCCTCGACCTAAGCTTGGAAGGATGCCAGTTTCGCCTTGGCGTCCTCCCCACCCCAAAGAATGGCCTGGAGGGCGGCCTCGGCGCCCTGTAGTTGGGTCCTGAGGGCATTCACCACGCTGTGAAGCGCGTCAAGCCTGCGCCTCTTGGGCGTGGGCACCCTGAAAAGGGATGGAGAACAAAATCGACGAGCCAGGCAGGATTCACAAGAAAGGACGGAGGCAATGACACACTCACTCGTCGGTGTCGGTCCAGCGCCGGCACGCCTGAGCAGGCCTCGAGGGATCACCCCCGTCGCCCCCAGGAGACGATGGTGGCACCGAAGATTTTGCTCGCGCTTCGGCGCTTGCAGCACTTCCCCCGGACACCATGAGAAGGAGAAAGGGGGAAGAAGGCGATGTTCACTCGAAGGAAGCGAGAGGGAAGGTGTGCGAGGACGGCACTTCCCCACGGGTGAGGCGGGTTTATAGGCGCAACCGCGGTCCCCGAGACGTCGTGGGGAGTGGAGGCGATGCGTGCTCCTCGGGCGACGCGTGTTGAACTCGACTGACGGGCAGCCCTGTCTCACGTCGCCTCGTTCCCCCTGTCGGGTCACTTCAATGTGGGCCGGCGAGAAAGGGAAACACAAGAGGGCGGCGTCAATCAAGGAAGAGCAGTGATGGCCGACGCAACGCTCAGGCTTCGCGTCAATTTGACTCGGGGCAGTTACCGAGGCAACATGGGGAAGTGGAGGCGTTCGCGCCTCTTCGTGCGCCACGCGTCAAGATTAGCCCGCAGGCGGTTGGGGCCCGCGGCGTTCCGGCATCCCTTCCTAGGCTTCGCCCCAAAGCCAGCCCTAGCGCGCCTTGGGCCCGGGGGCTACTGTCGGCGTTCTGGGATTGGGGGTGCCCAGACCTGCCTACATGCGGCCCAGCGCGTGGCCCACCTCGACAGCCCGGTACGGCCTGGCGACCAACCCCTGAAGGCAAGACCCTCGCGAGGGCCTTGGCCTTGCGAGGAGAACGGTGCCAAGACCTCCGGGTGGGGCGGCCTCCCAAGGCTGCCTCCCGAGGAGCGGAGATTCCTATGCAAGCAGCCGGCCTCAGGAGGAAACGATGACGTGGGCCATGACGACCGAGGCAGGTGGGCACCAGCGGGCACAGCAGAGGCAGTTTCCACTTTTGTGCTAAGGAGGCAAGGACGAACGCGGGTTCCCAAGGAACCTGGGGGATCACTAGAAGAGTGTCTAGAGGGGGGGTGAATAGACTACTAGGAGGAATTTAAAACCTAACCTTTTCCCAAGTTAATTGGTTGGTAGATTTTAACAATTATAGCAAGTCGATCACACACTACACATGCAAGTCAACAAGTATGGCAGCGGAAAGTAAAGACATTGCACATGGAATCACATGGAAAGTAAAGTTGAGATAGGGAGATCAAACGCATGAGGGACACGAAGATTTTTCCCGTGGTTCGAATAGGTGGTGCTATCGTACGTCCACGTTTATGGAGTCTTCAACCCACGGAGGGTAACAGTCGCGAGAGTCCACGGAGGGCTCCACCCATAAGGGTCCACGAAGTAGCAACCTTGACTATTCCATAACGGCTTCCATCCATGAAGGACTAGCCTCACTATGGGTAGATCTTCACGAAGTAGGCGATCTCCTTGCCCGTACAAACTTCTTGGTTCAACTCCATAACACGAAGTAGGAGGCTCCCAAGCGACACCTAACCAATCTAGGAGGCACCACCCTCCAAAAGGTAATAGGCTCGGCAATGTCGATGAACTCCTTGCTCTTGTGCTTCAAGATGATAGACTCCTCAACACACAATCACTCTCTCACAGATTTGGCTTGGTAGAAGAGATTGATTTGGTGGAAAGCAACTTGGGGAGGCTAGAAATCAAGATTCATATGGTAGGAATGGAATAGCTTGATCTCAACACATGAGTAGGTGGCTCTCTCTCAGAAAATTGGATGGGGCAAGTATGGAATAGTTCTGAGTGCTTTTCTTTCGAGTGGGTGGTGGTGAAGGGGTATATATAGGCATCCCCAAAAATCCAACCGTTACACCTCAAGTGACCAACTCGGTGACACCGATGTGTGAATCTCGATGGTACCGAAGTGACCAAAAGGCAGTAACTTTTGAATCTCGATGAGACCGATATATAAATCTCGGTGGTACCGATTAGGTGACCAATGGTCAGATTGAACAACTCGGTGACGCCGATCCAGAAAACTCGGTGGTATCGATTTTGTGAATCGAGGAAACAGAAAATTGGCAACCCAAACTCAGTGGCACCGAAGTGGAATTGGTTGCACCGATGTGCTAGGGTTTGGCATGAGTCTGTCTGATTTTTGGAATCGGTGGCACCGAGTGGGAATTGTTGGTTGCACCGATTTTGGATATTTGGCTTTGGACAGACTTTTGTGGAAGAGCTTGTGGGTGTTTTTGGTGACTATCTCTTGTGCACGTGGAGCATCTTGTTCACCAACAGTACCTTACCCCCTTGTAATAGTATTGGCTTTCCTATGGACTCAAAGTGATTTCTCACAAAGTAAAATGTAGAGTCCTCTTGCTTGAAGCTTTGCCAATCCATTTCCTTGCATCTTGGGGTATCTCCACAATTCTTTTGCCAACCCTGTCTGTGGACTTTATCTGAAATACACTAGGTAAAAGTATTAGTCCAAGAGACAATGTATGTTGTCATGAATTATCAAAACCACCAAGGGAGCATGTTGTGCTATCAATCTCCCCCTTTTTGGTAATTGATGACAACATACAATCAAAGCTTCAAGTTAAGATATGCATGGATATAATGAAGACTTTGAAAGACACATGACTTAGATTTGCTCCCCCTAAATGTGTGCAATCCCTTTAAAGGATAGTTGCTTTGGAATGCATGGACACACATATAGTAGAAGGGATATAATGAGTCATGTGTATCTTGGCTATATGCATCAAATATATATTAGTGAGGTGTATCCTTGTTCAAGACTTCACTCTTGCAAACAATATGTGCAAGAAGCAAGAGATCATCTTGATCAAAGATATGATGCATATACTTACCTTGAGTTCTTGAGAATTCTTGTAGTAGAAACACACTTGAGAAAACAATGTTAGGAAACACAAGAGTATTCTACCAATAAAAAACAATAGAGCTCAATAGTACCAAGATATGGAGAACATATAGTAGATAGTATTCCTTAAGATTGATATGTCTCCAAGATCATTTTAGAACTTTCTCACCTAGATTTGAAATAGTATGTCATCCTCTCCCCCTGAATCTTAGAATATAGATATTGGGATAGGATAGGGTGAGAAAATTCTAACATGAGAATAACAAATAAGAGTATCAAATGGTTTCTTTCTCCTCAAAAGATAGAACACTTTGGGTAGATGTTTCTCCCCCCACTTTGGTATTCTCCCCTTGTCTATGTGAGTATAAACTTTGATATTCTCCCCCTTGATTGTTTCTCCCCCTTTGCATTGAAGCATGTATCTCCCCCTTTAGCTTTTGAAGCTTTGGTATTTCTCCCCCTTTGGCATTAATTTCCAAAAAGGTCCATACACAGGGTTAGACACAGGGATCATGGAGTTAGAAGGGATCCTTGAGAACAAGGGTCATAGAATGTAGGGTTCACAGAAATGAAAATTCTAGAGAGCATTAACAACTGAGGGAATCATGGAAAATATTTTCTCCCTCTTGCACTGATAGCTTGTAGGACTTCTCCTCCTTTGAGTTAGGGATCCTAGAGTAAAGTTCCTCTCCCTCTTTTTTTAATATAAGGGATCATCGAAGAAATGGAGAATTGCTAGATTTATCAAAGGATAAGAAAAATAGCAAAGTTGGTGGCTCCGAGGCAAATAAGTCGGTGGGACCGAGATGTGTATTTGCAGCCTATCTGCATAATTGGTAGAACCGAATTATTTGGATCAGAGGCTCCAAGGTCATAATAGAGACTTGGCAATGTTTTAGAAACTTGCAAATGAGTTTGGAAAACTTGTAATAAAATGTCAAAAGGATCTTCAAAGGAAATGCAAAAGACTTTACAAAGAGATATCAACTAGAGAAGATTTGAGTGGTTCCAAGAAATCTTGCAAATAGAGAATGAACCAAACAAGTATTTAATCTAGGTGATTGGCGGTGACTAAGTCACCAATATTAGAGTATATTGACTTAGGAGCCAAGCAAGAATGCTTGATCATAGGTCATACTCATCGTTAAGCTCAAAATGGGATTACCATTTTTCGATTAAGCATTTTAATGTTTTCATATCACTTGAGTTTCTTTAGCTCATGACTTGGAGTAAAGCCTTTTCAAGGATATGAGTACATACCTTCGAGTGATGTTGATGACGTGGCTTGTAGGTGAACTTGTGGAGGATGCTCGAGGTTGATGAGGATCATCTTGAGTTGGGAGCAATCCTTCTCGTTTTATTACGCTTGTCACCTACATAGGTTAGCCATGCAAGGAAGAACATGATATGACACGATACCAATTGTGAAATTCAAATATGTGTCAAGGATATGTTTTTGTTGTCCTCTTCCTTCCATCATCAAAAGGGGTTGTGGATACTTGGTCATGACAAGATTGCTTATGATTGGAGTTGTTGGCAATCTTGTGGAATGAAAATCTTCCAAGTACCTACAAAAGGTTAGATGCAATACATGGGAGCATAGAATTCCATGGCATAAGATAACATGTTAAGAGTATCATGGAAGTATCAAGTAAGCTCATGCCCTTGCATGCATCCGAGTGAGTCTAGTTCAAGTTTGAAGCATCAATGATGTTTAACTCACTCCTCAAATAGCAAAACACTTTCTCATCAAGTGGCTTAGTAAAGATGTCAGCCAATTGCTTGTTGGTACGAACATGCTTAAGATCAATATCTCCTTTGGCAACATGATCACGAATGAAATGATGTCAAACTTGAATATGTTTCGTTCGAGAATGTTGCACAGGATTATGACCAATCTTAATAGCACTTTCATTGTCACAAAGTAATGGAACATTTTTCACATGGATTCCATAATCCTTAAGCGTTTGTGTCATCCATAGTTGTCGGATTTCGGGCTCTGCAAAACCCTCAAGGTTCGAACACAGGGGCGTGTGCGAAGATCCCCTGCAGCCTCGCCCTACCTAGCTCGCTACTCGATGGTTAAGACGATGAACGCGCACGATGACGAGGAAGAAGATGAACATGGTGGTTTACCCAGGTTCGGGCCGCTGCGAAGCGTAATACCCTACTCCTGCTTTGGTGGATTGCCTCTCGAGGAGGTGTGGTGGATGAACTAGTACAGTGTTGAGGAGCCTCGTGAGGGCGCTCGAGTGGTGTTCTTGGCCTTCTGCTAGTCTGGTGGTCGAGTGTCCCCCCCTCTACGATGCAACCTAGCCTCTATATATAGCAGCGGCCCGGGTCCTCTTCCCTTATCGCAATGGCGGGAAGGGATCCCACAACGGCCAAATTTGAAGGGGGACAGGAGTACATCCCCGCCCTGTCCAAAGGTGGTCTTCGCCTGCAAAGGGGCTGCCGACGATGCAGAGGTGGGCTCGGCGATGACATTCGCTCTGCGGGGCTTGTGGTCGTGATCTTGTTGCACCGGAATGGAAACCTTTGGGTGGCGCTTTGGGAACCCGCGTACGTCCTTGCTCCCTTTGCACCAAAGGGGAAACTGTCCCGCCTGGCACGCTGGCGCCCGCCTGTCCTTCCTTGCGTCATCCTTGACTCCTGAGGCCAGGCTCTGCATAGAGATCTCCGCCGCTCCGGAGGGGGCCTGAGGAGGCCCACCCCTTGCTGGTCTTGGTGATGTCTTCCTCGCGAGCTCGGGTCCTT
Organism: Elymus sibiricus; assembly: GCA_039707655.1. Lineage (NCBI taxonomy): Eukaryota > Viridiplantae > Streptophyta > Magnoliopsida > Poales > Poaceae > Elymus > Elymus sibiricus. Next base: position 210,459,332 of record CM077663.1, read on the forward strand.
GCGAGGGCCTTGTCTTGAGTGCCAACCGCGCTTGGCTGACGAGGTGGGCCATGCCTAGGACCACAGGCAGGCAGGTCTAGGTACCCCGTTCCCAGAACACCGATAGTAGCCCCCGGGCCCAAGGTGTGCTTGAGCTGGCCTCCAGGCAAAGCCCTTGAGGACGGCCTGAGGCGCCGCGGGCCCCAAACGCCTGTGGGACAGGGCTGCGTATGTTGTGCGGTTGGCGTCGGGTGTCTTGTGTCCCTTCGGTCTCTGTCCGAATCGATAAAAGCCTGATTACCAGTGCTGAGCCATTATTGCCTTCCCCTTCTGCGCTCTTGCTCCCATTCCCAGATCTCCGGCCTTAGCAGAAGCCTCTCCAGATCTCGACACCTCGCCGTCTTCCTTCTTGCTTCGTCGGCCCCGGGAACCTCTTGATGGCTCCCGCCGGCAAGTCGAAGCCTGAGGCCTAGAGCCCGGGCTCCGCTCCCACCTCACCGGCGCCCTCGGACTCCACCATTGCCAAGGATGGAGACCTCGTCCTGGTGCTCCCGTCGACGGCATACGAGACCAACGAGTGGGGGCGGACCTTGATATGGGGCGGCGCCTCGGAGAAGCGGCCTTCGGCCAGGTCGGCCTATCCTTTCTTCCTCCATAGCATCTTCGCTGGGCTCGTCCCACCCTTCTCCAAGTTCTTCACCGCCGTCCTCGACCACTACGGGATCCAAGCCCTTCATCTCCAGCCCAACTCCATCCTGCTCTTGTCCGTCTTCGCCTTCTACTGCGAGGCTTTCGTCGGCGTGAAGCCTTCAGTGGCCCTCTTCCGCCATTTCTTCAGCTTGCGCGTGCATGACGGCGCCCAGCGGTCGGCGTGCGTCTCCTTCGTCGCAGTCCAGAGCGGTAACATGCTCTTAAAGACCGGGAAGAAGGTGGAGAACTTTAGGCACCGTTGGGTCTTCATGGATCTCACGGGCACCAACTCCTGCTTGGATTTGCCGAAGGGGCTGCCGGAGAAGACCCCCGCATGGAGCTCCACGAAGCTTTCTGACCCCCGGGCCAGTCCCGTCCTGGAGCGGATCTCTCACGACATCAGCGCCAAGAAGCTGACTGGGGTGATGATAGTGAAGGAGTTCTTGATGCAGCGCCTCGCGCCTCTCCAGTCACACTCGAGGCCCTTGTGGGACTACCAAGGCAGCGGCGACAACCTCAGGCTCCGGTCCGCATGCATGACCCCCGGGGATGGTGTCCTCCGGCGACAACACGGGCGGGGAGGATTCGGAGAAGACGGCGGATGGTGATTCGGTGGAGGCGTCCCCCCCGTCACAGAGCATGCTCTTGCGCGGCCTTGAAGACGACGACGACGTTGGTGAAGCTTCTGCTGCAGGTTCTCTGCGTCCCGCCAAGGTCCTCAGAGGGTTGGGACCGACCCCTCGTGCCACACGGTCTGCTTGCCTGGCGACCCCCAGGAAGCGCGGGGCGGAGTCTCCTCGGGTGAATCCTGCTTCTGCCGGCAAGGCGGTCGGAGCGCCGGCCTCGCCCTCGCCCGAACCGCGGCTCGCGGGCGAGGCGGACGAGACTGGGGCCGAGGTGACTCCTCCGGCCGCTGCCCTCGCGGATAGCGCTCCTGCTCCCCCACGCGCTGGCGCCCTCCCGGAGAAAGGCGAGGGTGCCCCCGTCATCGTCGAGGCGGGGAAGAAGAGGAAGTGGGTCGATGTTGAGGAGTGAGTGGTCCCGATCGACCTTGTTCGCCTGGCGGTAGCTCGCGTGCTGATGATTTTCCTTTGCTTGGCGAACAGGAATGCCGCCGTGCTGAAGATGAGGAAGAAGATGGCGGGCGTTAAGCCGAAGGTGCCTTCCAACGCGCCACCCGCTCCCATAGTCCTGCCGTTGCCTGGCGAGGCGGGTGTGGGGGCTCGCGAGGCGACCCTCCTGGCCACTGCCGCGGAGCCCCCTAAGCCCCCGATGCTTGGTGGTGCGGCCGCTTCTGCTCATGAGGGCGCGTCGGCGTCGCTAGCCCGAGAGCCAGCCCCCGAGGGCCAGTTGCCCGCGGTCTCGTGTGCATCCACCTTGCCTGTGGTTGTGGCGCAGCCTCCGGAGCCTCCTGCTCCTCATGCTTCTGCCTCCCTGGTGACGTCTCCTGTGATCGCTCAGGCGACCCCTCCGGACAAGGCCTTGATGTCTGCGTCGCGCGGCCTCGACGTTCTGGACGGGGCCTTCACCGCTCTGGGTCAAGTTCGGGACGCCATCGGGAGCGCCAAAGATTGCCTCGCGAGTGGACGCCTGGGGTCCTCTCCGGGTGGCTCTAGGCCGACGCCTCTGCCGTGGCGGTTTGGAGCAAGACCAAGGCCACTGCGGCGGAGAGCGAGAAGAAGGCCGTGTCGGCTAAGGCAGCCCGTGAGGCGGCGCTGACCGACACAGCGTCTGTTGTAAGGTGTTATGACGAGGCGAAGGCCCGCTTGAAGGTTCTTCATGAGGAGAAGTCCGCGCTTGCGGAGCAGCTGCGTCGGCAGGGGGAAGCCTTCAAGACCTGCAAGGCCCAGCTTGCCGATCTGGACTCCGAGCTGTCCCAGGCGGCGGCCGACCGAGCCGCGGAGCGAGAGCACCTGGACGCACGGGAAAGGGAGGTCGCCCTGGAAAAGGCCCGGCTCGACACCAGGGAAAAGGCTCTAACCGAGGCCGAGGAGAAAAAGGCCGCGGAGCTCAGCGCCCTTCCCTTGGTCGAGCTCAGGCTTCACCAAGCGCTCCACTCCCTCTGCCGGGAAGGGTTTACGGAGCCCCTGGTGGCTCCGAAGAGCGGCTTCGCGGAGCTTGCTTCGAAGCTTGTCGAGGCGCTAGAGGGCGCCGTTGCCAAGGTAGAGGGGGTCTTGGAGAGCGAGTGCCGCGACCTCTTTTCTGAGGCCGCGACGCGCGTCTTCAGCCATCTTCACCTTCGTGAGCTGGGTTTTGACTTCGACTCCGTGATCCGCCCGGTCACCCCCGAGGTCCGCAGCAGCGCTGCGGCGGCAGTGAAGGGTGCCGTGGAGGCGCTGGTGAAGAAGTACACCCGCGTCACCGTTCCTCCGCCTCCTGGAGCTGCAAGGGTCAGCAACGAAGAAGATGACGCCAGAGATGTCGACGACGAGTTCCCCGCGGCCGGGACGAGTGATGGCAGCGGCTCCTCCTAATTCCTCTTCCTTGTTCCTTTCCTGCAACGTTCATCATGCCTCGCGGAGGCGTTAGACTTGTTTGTATTTGCGAAAACTCTTAATGCTTGTAATAACTATTGAATTGTGTGGTTGCTTTCTTTGCCTTGTTTCCTTCTTGCTTGCTATGATGCTCTGCGTCGGCAGGGCCCGATCCCGCGCATACCTCAGCCGCCATTGGACCATCCGGATCACCAGGACGGGACAAGGGGTGAGGGGCTACAGGACCAGTGAGGCTCCTGAGTCACGATGCTTAGGAGTCCCCCTTGACGTACGAGCAGCCCTCATGAAGAGAACATGGCAAAGGCCGGGTTAACTTGGAAATTTTGAACACCTTGTGCTCTGCGTCAGCAGGACCCAGCCCAGCGCATACCTCAGCCGCCGTTGGGCCGACCAGATCACCAGGACGGTTCCAAGGGGTGAGGGGCTACGTGACCAGTGAGGCTCCTGGGTCGCGATGCTCAGGAGTCCCCCTTGATGTACGAGCTCCAGCGTCCTCCTTAAGGGTTTTGAATGATTTGAGATTTCGAACACCTTGTGCTCTGCGTCGGCAGGGCCCAGCCCCGCGCATACCTCAGCCGCCGTTGGGCCGTTCGGATCACCAGGACGGTTCCAAGGGGTGAGGGGCTACAGGGCCAGTGAGGCTCCTGAGTCGCGATGCTCAGGAGCGCCCCTTGACGTACGAGCTCCAGCGTCCTCCTTAGGCATTTTTGAGTGCTTTGAGCTCGGCGTCGGCAGGGCCCGGCCCCGCGCATACCTCAGCCGCCGTTTGGCCGTCCGGATCACCAGGACGGTTCCAAGGGGTGAGGGGCTACGTGGCCAGTGAGCCTCCTGAGTCACGATGCTCAGGAGTCCCCCTTGACGTACGAGCGGCTCCCATACCTTTCCTCGCCGGCTTTTCCTGAGAGGGGCGCGTGAAGACCAGGTTTGGCAGACCTGGGAAGGTGGCGTGTACCAGGCTCGGCCCGGTAGTAGCCCCCATGCAGCCCCCTCACGCGAACATCCCAGAGAATGCAGCGACACGGGGCCGCAAGGAGCCTTCCAAAGGTTGGATGCAGCCGCTGGGGCACCCTCAGTTGTTTATCCCCAGCACGGAGCGTAGGGCTTCCACATTGCGTGGGCATAGTCATTGGTGGACCGTGTTGTCAGCCAGCACGGAGCTGTGGCTTCCACATTGCGTGGGCATAGTCATTGGTGGACCGTGTTGTCCGCCAACACGGAGCTGTGGCTTCCACATTGCGTGGGAAGGAACCCCTCCGCGTCCTCGGGGGGCTCCGGGCGTGTACAGCCCATTGAGTTCGTACGCGTGGCTTGGACGGTAGAACTGGCAGGTGTATCTGGGAGCTCACGAGGGCGCTTTGGCCTCGCGAGGTCCCTACCTCAGAGGCGGTTTGCGCCTGGATCTTCTTGTAAACAGCGCCGTCCGAGGTCCTGCAGATTTTTGGAGAAGCCTGCGCCGAATGTGCTCCCGAGGGCCATCGCATGAGAGGTCCGAGCACCAGTGACCCCAGGAGGTGACGTGAACGGGGCCGGCCCGCCAAACAGAGCTCAGCCACTGGATTTATCGACGCTGCAGGGACGGACCCGAGCACAGACGCCGTGCCCAGCCCTCTCATGAGGTGGTCGAAGGTAGGATCATTTGGGTGCAGCGACATTCACGCCGCCAGAGAGCCGTGCAGGTAAGGTGAAACGTTAGGAAATAAACCACATGCATGAAAAGCTTGCTGAAATGAGCATAAACGAGGCGGCTGCAGGGGTATGCCCTGGTCGCCTGAGGATAATGCGGCCAGGTGGGCGCCCTGAAACGGAGTAAACCAAAAAGTTACCTGGCACAAACCAAAAAATCACCTGGCGGCCATGCCGCTGAAGAGTCGAAGCTGCCATTGTAGCCTGATCTTGTACCTCCGTGAGCGCGACCCTCATGAGCTCGTCGCCTCCCGGGGCCCGGGACCCCTGCTCGGTCCGGGCATCTCCTCCAACTCCTCGTCGCGCCTCGCCAGGCAAGGGACGAGCATGGCCCGGGCAAGGCGCTGGAACGTGGCGCATGCGTTCGCCAGGCCGAAGGGCATGTGGACGTAGTTGTGCGGGTAGACCCATCCGTGATCGGCACGCGTCAGCCAGAAGTGGCCCTGGGACGCGGCCCTGTTGATTGCGAGTGCGTTGATGCAGACGCGCGGCTTGTCGGCCGGTCCGACGACGGCGGCTGCGCTTGGTGGTGCAGGGCAGCTCCCGTCTCGCATGGCTTGTGCTTCCCGAAACTCCTCGATCGCTCTGATGACGGACTCTTGCGAGCTCGGCGCCTCGCGCCGTGCTCCTGGCTCAGGCAGACGCACGTCAGGACACGCCTCCAGGTTGTGCCCGAGCGCCTCCCTTGTCTCACTGGCCAGGCCAGAGGCTCCCCGGGTGGAAGCTCCCGAGCCCGACCCAAGGGGGGCGCCGAGCACGCTTTCCTATGCGATGGAGGGCGGGGCCCCTTCCCCGGGCGCAGAGCCTGAGGCGCCATCATTGGAGATCCCAGCCCCCTGGCGCTCTATGGTGAGGAGCTGCTTCTACTTCCTGCGTGCATCCTCACGAGGCAGGGCATCTTCGTCGTCCGAGCACTCGGCCGCCACGGCGCGGTAAGCGCGTTTGAGGGAGCAGACGGCGTCCTTCTCATCGCAGGCGACAGTGATGACGCCGGCACTCCCTAGCATCTTGAGGATGTTGTAGCCATGATGAGTCACCGCCATGAACTTGGCGAGGGCCGGGTACCCAAGCATAGCGTTGTACGGGAGGTGGATGTGTGCAACGTCGAAGACGATGATCTCGGTGTGGTAGTTCTTGCGTCCGCCGAAGGTGACGGGCAGGCGCACTTGGCCAATGGGGACGGTGGACCCGTCGGTGACTCCTGAGAAGGGTTTGGTTGGCATGAGCTGATCGTATGGCACTTGGAGCATCTCGAAGGTCTCAATGGAGAGGACATTGAGCCCCGCTCCACTGTCGATCAGGGTCTTGGTGAAGAGGACGTTGCTAATGGTTGGTGTGCACAGCATGGGGAGTGTGCCGGCCATGGCCGAGCACCTGAGCTGATCCCTCGAGTCGAAGGTGATTGCGGTCTGGGACCACTTGAGGGGGTGCATGGCTTCGGGCTTCGGGAGAGCCGCGTTCACCTCCCGCGTGAACTGTTTGAAGATGCGGTTCGATGCCAGGGCTTGGGCTCTGCCTAGGATACAAGCTATCGCCCTGACCTCCTGGAAGCCCCCAGCCCCACCGTCTTGCTTGTCCTCTTCCTTCCTTCTGGGTGGCGGCGGTTGTGGTGGTAGGCCGGCCTCACGAGGGCGTGCCTCACGAGGCTGGCCACGACGTGACCCCTCCGGAGGGTCGTCACGCCAGCGGTCCTCCCGAACTTGATCGCGCCAAATGTCGGATTTCGGGCTCCGCAAAACCCTCAAGGTTCGAACACAGGGGCGTGTGCGAAGATCCCCTGCAGCCTCGCCCTACCTAGCTCACTACTCGATGGTTAATACAATGAACTCACACGATGACGAGGAAGAAGATGAACACGGTGGTTTAGCGAGGTTCGGCCCGCTGCGAAGCGTAATACCCTACTCCTGCTTTGGTGGATTGCCTCTCGAGGAGGTGTGGTGGATGAACTAGTACAGTGTTGAGGAGCCTCGTGAGGGCGCTCGAGTGGTGTTCTTGGCCTTTTGCTAGTCTGGTGGTCGAGTGTCCCCCCCTCTACGGTGCAACCTAGCCTCTATATATAGCAACGGCCCGGGTCCTCTTCCCTTATCGCAATGGCGGGAAGGGATCCCACAACGGCCAATTTTGAAGGGGGACAGGAGTACATCCCCGCCCTATCCAAAGGTGGTCTTCGCCTGCAAAGGGGCTGCCGACAATGCAGAGGTGGGCTCGGCGATCACATCCGCTCCGCGGGGCTCGTGGTCGTGATCTTGTTGCACTGGAATGGAAACCTTTGGGTGGCGCTTTGGGAACCCGCGTACGTCCTTGCTCCCGTTGCACCAAAGGGGAAACTGTCCCGCCTGGCACGCTGGCGCCCGCCTATCCTTCCTTGCGTCATCCTTGACTCCTGAAGCCGGGCTCTGCATAGAGATCTCCGCCGCTCCGGAGGGGGCCTGAGGAGGCCCACCCCTTGCTGGTCTTGGTGCTGTCTTCCTCGCGAGCTCAGGTCCTCGCGAGGGCCTTGTCTTGAGTGCCAGCCGCACTTGGCTGATGAGGTGGGCCATGCCCATGACCGCAGGCAGGCAGGTCTGGGTACCCCCGTTACCAGAACGCCGACAATAGTAATTGTGCACAACACGATCCGGCGGCAATATACTCAGCTTCGGCAGTAGATAGAGATACTGAGTTTTATTTCTTGGAGGACCAAGACACAAGAGATCTATCAAGAAATTGACAAGTACCCGAGGTGGATTTTCTATCAACCTTGTCATCGGCATAGTCCGAATCAAAATAGCCAACAAGGTTAAAGGAAGATCCTTTGGGATACCAAATGCCAAAGTTTGGTGTTTGTATCAAATATCTCACAATACATTTTACGGTCAAAAGATGACACTCTTTAGGTGCAGCTTGATATCTAGCACACATGCAAACGCTAAGCATAATATCGGGACGGGAGGCACATAGATATAGCAATGAACCAATCATAGATCGATATACCTTTTGATCAACCGGTTCGTCCTCCTTGGTAAGATCAACATGTCCACTAGTAGGCATACGAGTTTTCATACCTTTACACTCTTGCATGTTGAACTTCCTGATCAAGTCCTTGGTATACTTGGTTTGAGAGATGAAAGTTCCTTCTCTTGTTTGCTTGGTTTGCAAACCAAGAAAGAATTTCAGCTCACACATCATGGACATCTCATACTTCTCGGACATCAACCTTCCAAATCTTTCACTAAATTGTGGGTTAGTAGATCCAAAGATAATATCATCCACATAGATTTGGCACACAAATAATTCACCATTAACTCTCTTAGTGAATAAGGTTGCGTCAATTTTACCAATTTCAAAACCCTTTTCAATGAGAAACTTTGTTAAGCATTTATACCAAGCACGAGGGGCTTGTTTAAGACCATAAAGGGCTTTACGAAGCTTGTAAACATGATTAGGTTTCTTAGGATTCACAAAACCAGGTGGCTGCTTAACATAGACCTCTTCTTCAATCTCACCATTTAAAAAGGCACTTTTAATGTCCATTTGATAAAGCGTGATATCATGGTGATTAGCATAAGCAAGAAGAATGCGAATAGCTTCAAGTCTAGCGACGGGGGCATAGGTCTCACCGTAGTCCATACCTTCGACTTGCGTATATCCTTGGGCTACGAGATGCGCCTTGTTGCGTACAACTTGACCGTCTTCATCTTGCTTGTTCCGAAACACCCATTTGGTTCCGATGATGTTGTGCTCGTCCTTGGGCTTCTCCACGAGTGTCCACACTTCGTTCCTCTCGAAGTTGTGAAGCTCTTCATGCATTGCGTTCACCCAATCCGGGTCTTCAAGAGCTTGTTCTACCTTCAAGGGTTCAATGCTAGAGATGAAAGAATAATGCTCACAAAAATTAGCTAAGCGAGTTTTAGAGCGAGTGATTCTCCCGGTTTGTATGTCACCCAAGATTTGGTTTAGAGGATGGTTCTTGGTCACTCTTGCTCGAACTCGGGGTAGCTTAGGCTTGTTGGATGGTGGAGCTTCTTCATCATCATCATCTCCTTCATCTTCGTTGTTGTTGAAGGTGTCGTTTCCTTGAGGTGGTGGTGAAGGAGGTTGTGGTGGATCTTCATGATGTACTTCCTCCTCTTCATCTTCTTGTCATGTGCCGCTTGTGGATGCCTCCATGTCATGTTGAGGATCACCTTGACGTGAAGTAGGGGCTTCCACTTGAGTTGACGAAGTACTTTCTTTCACCTCCATGGGACGAATCTTGCCAATGGACAAGTCTTGGATAGCTTCCGAAGGGTCCTTATCTCCTACATCATTTGGCAATTGTTCGACTTGCGAACCATTAGATTCATCAAACTTCACATCTACCGTCTCTTCAACTTTTCGAGTGAAGTTGTTGTAGACACGGTAAGTGTGAGAGTTCGATCCATAACCAAGTAGGAATCCTTCATGAGATTTAGGAGCAAATTTAGTACGACGATGCTTGTCAAGAATGTAGCACTTTGAGCCGAATACCCGAAAGTGTCCAACTTGGGGTTTGTTACCGGTGAGTAGCTCGTATGCCGTTTTACCAAGAAGCTTGTGAAGATAGAGTCGGTTAGTGGCATGACATGCTGTTTCCACGACTTCTACCCAAAAGTGTCTTGGCGTCTTGTATTCGTCAAGCATCGTTCTTGCCATCTCAATAAGAGTCCGGTTCTTCCTCTCAACAACTCCATTTTGTTGAGGTGTGTACGTAGCCGAGAACTCATGTGAAACACCTTCTTCGTCAAGAAAGGTATCTACATGGGTGTTCTTGAACTCCGATCCGTTATCGCTCCGAACCTTCTTGATCTTTACTTCAAACTGATTTTGTGCTTTGTGAACGAAGTTCTTGAAGATATTTTGTACCTGCAACTTATCGTCAAGAAAGAATACCCACGTAAATCTGGAAAAATCATCAACTATAACTAGACCATAGGAATTTCCACCGAGGCTCTTGTAAGCATTGGGACCAAAAAGATCCATATGAAGTAACTCGAGTGGTCTCCTAGTAGTCATGATATTCTTAACGGGATGACTTCCACCTACTTGCTTTCCAGCTTGACAAGCACTACAAAGTCTATCTTTGTTAAAGATAACATCTTTAACACCAAGTATCTGATCACCTTTGATAAGGTTGTCTAGATTACGCATGCCAACATGTCCTAGTCTTCTATGCCAAAGCCAACCTTTAGAAGATTTTGCAATAAGACAGGTACGAGGTTTGGATCTCTTTGTGAAATCGACAATATATAGATCACCTCTACGGAAACCGATAAAGACCATGTTATGATTATCTTGACGAAACACTTGGCAATCTACTTTCGTGAATAGCACATTAAAACCAAAGTCGGCAAGTCTAGATATGTCGGGGGGATGACCCCCGGGTACCCCAAAGACGGCGAAGCGACGCTTCGAGACATCGGGGCGGCCGACGCCCCTCAGTCCGGCTGCTCCGGCCGGCTCGCCACCCGGCCGCTCCAGATGGCTCCCCGTCCGGCTGCCCCAGCCGGCTCTCCATCCGGCTGCTCCATCCGGCCTGCTACGCGAAGTCAACTACGGCGTCCCATCCGACAAGACCCCGACGGGACGGGTGTACCCGGCACTGTTGGCGAATAGTGGAGCACTGGACACGCATCACCTCGCATAGTGTAGTTGGTGGGTGGGCCACCACCCACCATGCCTCATGCTTGGCTTGGTTTGTAAGCTACCCCAGGTAGCTTACAACCAACGCCATGTCCCATGCCCCTCACACTATAAAGAGGGCACACATCCATCCATCCAATAGAATGGACACCCACACACACACTCACGGGAGCTCCTCCCATCCTCTCTCTCTCACTCACTCATGTCCACGCATGCATGCATGTGAGGCAAGGAAGGGAGCAGCCGGCTCCCTCTTCCTCCTCTAATACAGCTCCAGGAGCAACCATGTACCAGATATATCATATATACACAGACATGCAGGAGTAGGGGTATTATCTCCCCGGAGAGCCCCGAACCTGGGTAAACCACCGCGTGCTATCCGCATACCCGTCCGGAATCTTCCACGGCAGCCTTGCCCTAACCTCTCAAGCCATCCCATGGCATCTGCCGTCTCGGGGTACCCCCGGTGAGAAAACGACGACAGTTGGCGCCCACCGTGGGGTGAGCTGCTGCTGGAACCGTGGTCCGGGCGGGATCATCTTCATCATCTCCGCCGCGACGTCGCCGCCGTCTCTCCGGCCGCGCTCGGGGGCTCGACATCAACTCGCCCCCGGGGCGGCCGTGCGGAGCGACGCGTCCTCGTCGTCGGCCTCTCCATCTTCGTCATCTCCGCCGCGACGTCGCCGCCGTGTCTTCGGCCGCGCTCGGGGGCTCGACATCAACTCGCCCCCGGGGCGGCCGCGCGGAGCGGCGCGTCCTCGTCGTTGGCCTCGCCATCTTCATCATCACCGGCGCGGCGTCGCCGGCGTCTCTCCGATAGCGCCCGACGGCTCGACATCAGCACGCCTCGGGGCGACCGTGCGGTGCGCCGCGTCCTCGCCGTCACTCCGGTCGGCGACTCCGTTCGGCCGCGCCGTCCATCAACATCACCACTTCGCCGTCCATCCGCTTCCGAGCATCCCCGGCGTCTGCGCGCCGCGGCCGCCCCGGCAACGTCGCCGTGGGTCGCTCCCGTAACCACGCGCGTCTGGGCGCCGGCGCCGCCGTGTCCGCGCGCCCGTCACGGCGTCATCTGCAGTGCCTCCCCTCCTCGTGCGGCACCTCCACGAGTCCACGCGGCTCCCCGCCGGCTCCGCCTCGCCGCTGCACCCGGCCGCTCCCTGCAGCTCCGCCGGCTCTGCGCCCGCCGGGTCCGCCGCTGCTCCGGGCCGGCTCCCGCCCCGCGTGCCTGGCGTCGCCGCCTCCGGCCGAGCGCTGCTCCGCCCTGGCGGCCTCGTCTTCGCCGCTCGGGCCGCCTTGCCTCAGGCCGCGCCCGAGCCCCTCCTGCCTCCGGCCGGAGCACTCCTCGTCCGTCCGCTCGGCCGCGTGCATGGCCACGTGCGTGCACACATGCTTCCTGGCCGGCCGCTGGGCCGTATGCATGGCCACGTACGTGCATGCATGCGTCCTCTGGCCGCCTGCCCGCATGCACGGCCTATGCATACGTGCATGCATCCTTTGGCCGGCTGCCCGCCTAGCGCCTGGCCGACTGTTCCGCCGCGTCCGTCGTCCGCCGAAATCAAGCCGGCTGGCAACTAGCGGCTACGACGCGAGCGCGGCGTCCCGGCCGGCTCCTGCTCCGCCCCGGCCGGTTCCGTTGCCGCCTCGTCCGTCTTCGCCTCGGCCGGCTCCACTCCGAACGCGTCGTCCGGCTCCATTCCGAACGCATCGTCTGGTCGGCCGCGCGCCTTGACTCCCAGATCCGTCTTGGCCTCGTCCGGCTGCTCGCATGTGGCCAGCCGGCCGTGTGAGCCTCGCCGTCGCTCCGGCCGGCAACGCCGCCAGCAAAGCTCCACTCCGACCACCGGCGCCGGCCCCGCCTCGCTGGCAACTCCGCGCCTGCACCACAGCGGCGCACCACCGGTCGACGCACGCCGCGCCGCTCTGCCCCTATGGCCAGGCGCTCGCCTTCGGCTGCTGCGCCGTCCCCCTGCCGCCTGCCGGGTCCGGCTGTTGCGCCCGGCTCCGGCCGCGCTCCTCACCTTGTCGCCGCGCCGGGTCCGCCCGCGCGCCCGCTTCGCCTGCGGCGGCTCCTCTGCGCCGCCTCGCCCCGCGCGCCCCTCTCCGGTCTCCCGCTTCGCCCGCGCACCGCGACCGGCTGCCACTCCCCGGCGTCTCTGCACGCGCCTGCGTCGCCCTCCGCGACGTCCGGCTCCTCCTGCCCCACGCGCCCTCGGCCGGCTGCGTCCCCGCTCCGGCTGGCGGCCCGCCGGCTGGCTGCCTCCGGCTCAGCCGCCCTGCTGCTCCGGCAGGACCTGTGCGGGTCTACTGGCTCCAGCACCCGCGCGCCCGCATCGTCCTGGGCCGGTTGCTCCCCCCACGCTGGCTACCCATGAAGATGAGAACAAAAGAAGGAGGACGTGCTACAATACATGCATGCATGCATGCATGTGTTACGTACGTGGCCGGCCGCACTGCTCAAGTGCATGCATGGCCAGCAGCCGCACACGCCTGGCCGGCTGCGCTATGCACGTGCACGACCCGGCCGGCTGCCCGTCAAGTCGTGTCGCCTCGGGCCCGGCCGTACGCTCGGCCGGCTCCCGTGCTCCGGCTGCCCGTCGCCCATGCGTCCACGACGCGTCTGTCTGGCTGCCGCTCCGCGACCGGCTGCCACCGCGCGCGGTCCATCGGCTCTCGTCTCCGCACATCCGCGCTCGTGCAACCGCTGTGCCTCGGAGCCGCCTCAGTCGTCCGGCCTGCGCCGAGTCGGCTCCATCCGCGCCCCCCGCTGGCCCCGGCTCACGCGTCGACCTCCTCCGAGCTCCGCTTGCGTAACGCCGCCTCGCCCCCGTGCGAGCTTGCCCTCGCGCCACTCCGCGCGTCCGCTCCGGCTCGCCGCGGCCGGCTGCGTCTCGCTCCGGTCGGCTGCGCTCCGCCTCCTCGCGCCTCCGTGGGATCCTCCCGCTCCAGCTGCCCTCCCCGGCTGGCTGCCCGGCGATGCACCCTCGCTCCGGCTCGTCGCGGCCGGCTGCGCCCAGCCTCGTCACCGGCCGGCTCGCTCCTCCGCGCGCCGTGCTGGTTCCTGCCGCCTCAAGTGTCCATTTCAGTCGGGTGCCCGAGCAAGACAACTTCCAAAAAAAAAAAGGCTGCCCGACGCCTCCGTCCGCCCGTGACGCTGCTCCGCCGACGGTCATGCCCGCCTCGACGCCTGGCCGGCTGTGCCAGGCCGGCTCGGCCGTGTCCCGTCACGCCGCCTGGCTGGTCGGGCCCGACCGGCTGGACCCCCCTTCGAGCACCCGGAGACTCGAAGGCTACACCCGGCGGGTGTGCCGGCGCGCTCCGCAAGCGCCGAGCCGCGCCGGCTGTCTTCGGCGCCCTCCGCCTCGTCTGCGTCAAAACAATTTGCATCACTGTTCGCCCCGGCGCGCTCCGCAAGCGCCAAGCCGCGCCGGCTATCTACGACAACAACCGCCTCGCCGGCATCAAAAACTGATGAACCTCCCTTGCTCAGAGGCTTGGAAGCCACTTTCGGCAGCGCCCCGCGCGTAACAGCCGGCGGACCCCGCGTCCGCCCTCGGCAGCGCCTCGCGCTCAATAGCCGACGGACCCCGCGTCCGTCCTCGGCAGCGCCTCGCGCCCACTAGCCGGCGGACCCCGCGTCCGCCCTCGGCAGCGCCTTGCGCCCACCAGCCGGCGGGCCCCGCGTCCGCCCTCGGCAGCGCCTCGCGCGCAACAGCCGGCAGACCCCGCGTCCGCCCTCGGCAGTGCCCCGCGCACACCAGCCGGTGGACCCCGCGTCCGCACCTGGCAAGGCCCCGCGCCCATCGGTCGTCGGACCCCACGTCCGCACCCGGCGTCCCCAACGCCATTGCCTGCTTCAGCAACAGCAAAGACCCTCCGCCCGACTCTTCGAGTCGCCCAGAGGCTCGGAGGCTACACCCAGCGGGTGCGCTAGCACGCCCCCGCTGGAAACTGCCAGCCGGTGGACTCCGCGTCCACGCCCGGCAGGGCTCCGCGCCCATCAGCCGGCGGACTCCAAGTCCGCGCCTGGCGGCGCCTCGCGTGCATCAGTCGGACCACGTCGGCTGCAAGCCACGCTGGCCGACATCGACAAAAACCGCCTCGCCGGGACCAAAAAGCAATGTGAGCTCTCCACCCACATACCCTCATGCCACGCACAAACAGCGGATACCCCGAGCGCCCCTCGGGGGCAATCTTCGCATTTACTTCAGCAACTTTACTGTTTACCCCGGCGCCAGCTAGTCTCGGCCCGGGGCTGGCCGCTCGGCCCCGTTCGTTCGTTCCACGAGACGGTTTAGTAGCGTGCTCGGTACCGAAGGCCCACTCTTTGTCTCAGCTACAGATCGCACCGCGACTGTCCAGCTAGCAAGAGCACAAGCTGGAGGACCCCCCACGCGAAAAACGCCCTGGGAGATAACGGCTTGGGCAATCCGGTCGTTTCATTTATGAGTATCTGCTCGGTCGAGTCTGCTCCCAGAGTCCGAGTACTGTACGCTCCACTCCGCGGCCCACTCTTCGCCTCAGCCACAGACTGGCTCCCGGCTGTCCGGCTGACAAGAGCAAAAGCCAAAGAGCGGAGGGCACATGAAAAAGATTGAAGGGGGCTCGGACGAAACCGAGTCGGCACCCTCTGCATAAGCCTGGACTACCAAAATCAAATATTTGATATATCTGCATCGACTAAACTAGTCTTTTGCACGATCATTCCCATGAGGAACCTCCTCACTCGGAGGCTCGGAGGCTACTCCCGGCAGGGCCCCGCGCCCATCAGCCGGCGGACCCCGCGTCCGCCCTCGGCAGCGCCTCGCCCTCATCGGCCGGCGGACCCCGCGTCCGTCCTCGGCAGCGCCTCGCGCTCATCCGCCGGCGGACCCCGCGTCCGCCCTCGGCAGCGCCTCGCGCTCGTCAGCCGGCGGACCCCGCGTCCGTCCTCGGCAGCGCCTCGCGCTCCCCCGCCGGCGGACCCCGCGTCCGCCCTCGGCAGCGCCTCGCGCTCGTCAGCCGGCGGACCCCGCGTCCGTCCTCGGCAGCGCCTCGCGCTCGTCAGCCGGCGGACCCCGCGTCCGTCCTCGGCAGCGCCTCGCGCTCGACAGCCGGCGGACCCCGCGTCCGCCCTCGGCAGCGCCTCGCGCTCGTCAGCCGGCGGACCCCGCGTCCGTCCTCGGCAGCGCCTCGCGCTCGTCAGCCGGCGGACCCCGCGTCCGTCCTCGGCAGCGCCTCGCGCTCGTCAGCCGGTGGCCCCGCGTCCGCCCTTGGCAGCGCCTCGCGCTCGTCATCCGGCGGACCCCGCGTCCGTCCTCGGCAGCGCCTCGCGCTCCTCAGCCTGCGGACCCCGCGTCCGTCCTCGGCAGCGCCTCGCGCTCCTCAGCCGGCGGCCCCGCGTCCGCCCTCAGCGCCTCGCGCTCGTCAGCCGGCGGACCCCGCGTCCGTCCTCGGCAGCGCCTCGCGCTCATCAGCCGGCGGACCCGGCGTCCGTCCTCGGCAGCGCCTCGCGCTCAGCAGCCGGCGGACCCCGCGCTCATCAGCCGGCGGACCCCGCGTCCGTCCTCGGCAGCGCCTCGCGCTCATCAGCCGGCGGACCCCGCGTCCGTCCTCGGCAGCCCCTCGCGCTCATCAGCCGGCGGACCCCGCGTCCGCCCTCGGCGGCGCCTCGCGCTCATCAGCCCGCGGACCCCGCGTCCGTCCTCGGCAGCGCCTCGCGCTCATCGGCCGGCGGACCCCGCGTCCGTCCTCGGCAGCGCCTCGCGCTCATCCGCCGGCGGACCCCGCGTCCGTCCTCGGCAGCCCCTCGCGCTCATCAGCCGGCGGACCCCGCGTCCGCCCTCGGCGGCGCCTCGCGCTCATCAGCCCGCGGACCCCGCGTCCGTCCTCGGCAGCGCCTCGCGCTCATCGGCCGGCGGACCCCGCGTCCGTCCTCGGCAGCGCCTCGCGCTCATCGGCCGGCGGACCCCGCGTCCGTCCTCGGCAGCGCCTCGCGCTCATCGGCCGGCGGACCCCGCGTCCGTCCTCGGCAGCGCCTCGCGCCCATCGGCCGGCGGACCCCGCGTCCGTCCTCGGCAGCGCCTCGCGCCCATTGGCCGGCGGACCCCGCGTCCGCCCTCGGCAGCGCCTCGCGCCCATCGGCCGGCGGACCCCGCGTCCGCCCTCGGCAGCGCCTCGCGCCCATCGGCCGGTGGACTCCGCGTTCGCTCCCGGTGGCGCCTCGCGCCCATCAGCCGGTGGACTCCGCATTCGCCCCCGGCGGCGCCTCGCGCCCTTCCGTCGGCGGACCCCGCGTCCTCGCCCGACGTCCTCGACGCCACCGTCTGCTTCAGCAACAGCAAAGACCCTCCGCCCGACTCTTCGAGTCGCCCGGAGGCTCGGAGGCTACACCCAGCGGGTGCGCTGGCGCGCCCCCACTGGAAACTGCCAGCCGGTGGACTCCGCGTTCGCCCCCGGCAGCGCCTCGCGCCCTTCAGTTGGCAGACCCCGCGGCCGCGCCCGACATCTTCGACGCCACCGTCTGCTTCTGGAACAACAAGGACCCTCCGCCTGACTCTTCGAGTCGCCCGGAGGCTCGGAGGCTACACCCAGCGGGTGCGCTGGCGCGCCCCCGCTGGAAATAGCCGGCCAGTGGACTCCGCATCCGCGCGAGGTAGCGCCTCGCGCCCGTCAGTTGGCGAACTCTGCATCCACACTCGACATCTTCGACGCCACCGTCTGCGTCAGCAACAGCAAAGACCCTCCGCCCGACTCTTTGAGTCGCCCGGAGGCTCGGAGGCTACACCTAGCGGGTGCGCTGGCGCGCCCCCGCTGGAAATGGCCAGCCGGAGGACTTCGTGTCCACGCCCGGCAGGGCCCCCGCGCCCATCAGCCGACGGACCCCGCGTCCACGCCAGGCAGGGCCCCGCGCCCATCAGTCGGCGGACCCCGCGTCCTCGCCTGACGTCCTCGACGCCACCGTCTGCTTCGGCAATAGCAGAGACCCTCCGCCCGACTCTTCGAGTCGCCCAGAGGCTCGGAGGCTACACCTAGCGGGTGCGCTGGCGCGCCCCCGCTGGAAGCAAGCCACGCCGTCCCCGGCCCACAATCGACCGTCATCAACGACTTCTGCAACAACAAAGACGACTGCAAAAACCCTCCGCCCGATTCTTCGAGTCGCCCGGAGGCTCGGAGGCTACTGTCGGGGGGATGACCCCCGGGTACCCCAAAGACGGCGAAGCGACGCTTCGAGACATCGGGGCGGCCGACGCCCTCAGTCCGGCTGCTCCGGCCGGCTCGCCACCCGGCCGCTCCAGAGGCTCCCCATCCGGCTGCCCCAGCCGGCTCTCCATCCGGCTGCTCCAGCCGGCCTGCTACGCGTTGTTGGCGAATAGTGGAGCACTGGACACGCATCACCTGGCATAGTGTAGTTGGTGGGTGGGCCACCACCCACCATGCCTCATGCATGGCTTGGTTTGTAAGCTACCCCAGGTAGCTTACAACCAACGCCATGTCCCATGCCCCTCACACTATAAAGAGGGCACACATCCATCCATCCAAGAGAATGGACACCCACACACACACTCACGGGAGCTCCTCCCATCCTCTCTCTCTCACTCACTCATGCCCACGCATGCATGCATGTGAGGCAAGGAAGGGAGCAGCCGGCTCCCTCTTCCTCCTCTAATACAGCTCCAGGAGCAACCATGTACCAGATATACCACATATACACAGACATGCAGGAGTAGGGGTATTATCTCCCCGGAGAGCCCCGAACCTGGGTAAACCACCGCGTGCTATCCGCATACCCGTCCCGGATCTTCCACGGCAGCCTTGCCCTCACCTCTCAAGCCATCCCATGGCATCTGCCGTCTCGGGGTACCCCCGGTGAGAAAACGACGACAAGATACGGAAAGAAGATTGTAGCCAAGGGATTCGACAAGCATGATGTTTTGAATAGAACTATCATGGGATATGGCCACCTTACCAAGACCAAGTACCTTACCCTTGGAGTTCTCTCCAAAAGTTACATACCTTCGCGGTCCATGGTTTGGTGTGATCTCTTCAAACATTTCTCTATCTCTGGTCATATGATCGGTGCATCCACTCTTTTAATCCGGACATATAATCCTTGAAGTTTGCCATGAGACTTATATTCTTCATGATCTTCTCATGCTCGATGTCGAACAACTCATCTTCATCATAGTAGCCATGTTCCACATTGTCATCATCAAGTGGGAAATCCTCGTCACAAAGAACAAGAGATTCGTTAGGGTTGTGATCATGACAATGTTCAAACTTGTGAATTCGAATGGCTTCTACAATGATGTTGTTGATAGTTAAGACATCTCCTTTAGCACGCATGAGGTCTCTGAGCTCAAATAGATAGTCATCAAACTTGGGATCACTAGGCATCATTTTGTGAAAGACAATAGTCTTATGAAGAATTTCATCAAGATTACTCAATGAATAACTTGGATATCGTTTCTCCAAGTCATTCCACAAAGTATAAGCACATTCAAAATTCTTCATTTGATTAAGCACAATCCTAGGCAATCCTCTAATGATAAGATTAACAGTTCTAAGATTGCATAGCATATCAATTTCCTCTTCGTGTGTGGGATGTAAAGGATCAATGGGAGGTACATAGGGGTTCTTAACATACTTGCTCAAATGAAATTCATTGAATAGCTCAAGCATCTTAAATTTCCATTGACCATAGTAGTCCCCATCAAGAATAGGCACTCTACAACTCAAACTTCCTACACTAGACACATCCATCTTCCTCCATGGTGATGAAACCAAAGCAATGGAGACCAATGCTCTGATACCAATTGAGGGATCACTAGAAGAGTGTCTAGAGGGGGGGGGTGAATAGACTACTAGCAGGAATTTAAAACATAACCTTTTCCCAAGTTAATTGGTTGGCAGATTTTAACAATTATAGCAAGTCTAGCACACCCTACACATGCAAGTCAACAAGTATGGCAGCGGAAAGTAAAGACACTGCACATGGAATCACATGGAAAGTAAAGTTGAGATAGGGAGATCAAACGCATGAGGGACACGCAGATTTTTCCCGTGGTTCCGATAGGTGGTGCTATTGTACGTCCACGTTTATGGAGTTTTCAACCCACGGAGGGTAACGGTCGCGAGAGTCCACGGAGGGTTCCACCCATAAGGGTCCACGAAGTAGCAACCTTGACTATTCCATAACGGCTTCCGCCCACGAAGGACTAGCCTCACTATGGGTAGATCTTCACGAAGTAGGAGATCTCCTTGCCCGTACAAACTTCTTGGTTCAACTCCATAACATGAAGTAGGAGGCTCCCAAGCGACACTTAACCAATCTAGGAGGCACCACCCTCCAAAAGGTAATAGGCTCGGCAATGTCGATGAACTCCTTGCTCTTGTTCTTCAAGATGATAGACTCCTCAACACACAATCACTCGCTCACAGATTTGGCTTGGTAGAAGAGATTGATTTGGTGGAAAGCAACTTGGGGAGGCTAGAAATCAAGATTCATATGGTAGGAATGGAATAGCTTGATCTCAACACATAAGTAGGTGGCTCTCTCTCAGAAAATTGATTGGGGCAAGTATGGAATAGTTCTGAGTGCTTTTCTTTCGAGTGGGTGGTGGTGAAGGGGTATATATAGGCATCCCCAAAAATCCAACCGTTACACCTAGAGTGACCAACTCGGTGACACCGATGTGTGAATCTCGGTGGTACCAAAGTGACCAAAAGGCAGTAACTTTTGAATCTCGGTGAGACCGATATATAAATCTCGGTGGTACCAATTAGGTGATCAACGGTAAGATTGCACAACTCGGTGACGCCGATCCAGAAAACTCGGTGGTACCGATTTTGTGAATCGAGGTAACAGAAAGTTGGCAACCCAAACTCGGTGGCACCAAAGTGGAATCGGTTGCACCGATGTGCTACGGTTTGGCATGAGTCTGTCTGATTTTGAGAATCGGTGGCACCGAGTGGGAATTGTTGGTTGCACCAATTTTGAATATTTGGCTTTGGACAGACTTTTGTGGAAGAGCTTGTGGGTGTTTTTGGTGACTATCTCTTGTGGACGTGGAGCATCTTGTTCACTAACAGTACCTTACCCCCTTTTAATAGTATTGGCTTTCCTATGGACTCAAAGTGATTTCTCACAAAGTAAAATGTAGAGTCCTCTTGCTTGAAGCTTTGCCAATCCATTTCCTTGCATCTTGGGGTATCTCCACAATCCTTTTGCCAACCCTGTCTGTGGACTTTATCTGAAATACACTAGGTAAAAGTATTAGTCCAAGAGACAATGTATGTTGTCATGAATTATCAAAACCACCAAGGGAGCATGTTGTGCTTTCAGAACCCCCCAAAGGTTTCCATTCCAGTGCAATAAGACCAAGACCACGGGCTCGGCAGGAGGCATGTCATCGCCGAGCCCACCTCTGCGTCACGCCAGAAGCTTTGCAGGAGAAGACCGCCTTTGGTCAGGATAAGCTGTACCTCCTGTCCCCTTTCAAATTTGGCCATTGTGGGATCCCTTCCCGCCTGTGCGATAAGGGAAGAGGACCAAGGCCACCATAAATAGGGACTAGCCACCACTGTAGAGGGACCGATCCACACACACCCGAGAGCTCTCGCAAGGCCGCCCATCATTGTACTAGTTCATACCGAACCTCCTCGTGAGGCCAATCCACCCAAAGCAGGAGTAGGGTTTTACACCGCGAGGTGGCCCGAACCTGGGTAAATCGTGTGCCTTTGCTGATCCTTCCCTCATGAAAGCCGCGAGCAGGTCGTTGTGAAGCTGCGAGGTCGACCAGAATCGGAGGGCGAGTGCACCCCTGGGTTCGAACCTTCCTTGGGTGTGCAGAGCCCGATTTCCGACACTGTACGAACATAAAATTATCTTGTATACTTCTAGATTTGATGAATGCACTTTGGGAACGGGACACCAAATCATTCATGAATGGAGCTAGTCGAGTTGCCATGATTTTTGCCAGAATCTTCGCGAAAGCATGGATGAGGCTGATGGGGTGGAATTCTGATATGACCTCAGCACCTTCCTTCTTGGGTAGCAACACTATGTTAGCTGAGTTCAGCCAATGCAGGTTCGTAGTGTGTAGAGTTGAGAAGGAATTCACCGCATTCATCATATCGTCCTTAATGATCTCCCAACAGGATTTAAAGAAGGCTCCTGTAAAAACGTCAGGGCTTGGTGCCTTATCTCCAGGAATTTGTGAGACTGATCTTAGAACTTCAGCCTCGGTGAAGTTTTCCCCAAGACTGGACAAATTGCAATAATTGAATTGGTGAGCCTCCCAGTTAAAATCTTTGGTACGAGGTGGTCCTTTTTGGAGAATCGTGAAGAAGTGATCCTGTGCAACCTTTTATTTTTCCTCATGGGAGGTTACCCACCCTGAACCCGTCGGGAGTCGATGGATGAAATTCTTCCTTATTTGCAAATTGACCCTTAAGTGAAAACACTTGGTGTTTGTGTCCCCCTCTTTCAGATTCTTAACCCTTGTACATTGCTTTTTCCTGGCCCACTCCTGAAGCTCGGTGTAAAAGTCCTCTTTCCGGTTTGAAGCGGTCGGTCCGTAAACTGTTGTAATCTTGAAACTCTCATGGGACGCTAAAATGAGAACCCTACTGATAAACAAAAATCACCCATCTGAATGTTGGAGCAGAGGACCTTGTCTTCATCCCATAGAAGAAGAATACTGCCGCGGGTGCCGTCGGCGGGACGGTGAGCAATTTTTGTAGCTTGTAGTCCTCCCAGGAAGGATGCCGTGAATTGGTCCATCTCGGACGGTTTTGATTCCTGTAAGCACACGATCTGACATTGTGAAGCAGCGATAGTGTCATGAATGGTGGCCTTCCTGTCCTGACTATTTAGGCCGCGAACGTTCTAGCAAAGAATGTTGAAGTCTTGTGTCACCATTCAGAAACAATGAGTCCCTGAGCTCTCATATCTAGTAGGGCAGAGTGGATGGATCCTGATGGAGGACCTATTGCAATTGGTGCAATTGATGGAACACATGGTGCGGATGCCTTTGTTCAAGTTGGGAACTTTCAAGCGACAGACTTCTCTGGTACACTCTGGGATAGTTGAACTGGAAGGTAATTCATTGATGGAGGGGGAATTGAACTAGATAAATGCTTTAAGCTTTGAAATAGACTCATGTTGACTAACAAAATGATAGATAACTTGGGCCCTCGCTGCCCTTGCCTACTCGGGTTGGAACCTCCCCCAAACCATGATTTGAAAACAAGAACTAACATTGATGGTAAGTAAATCTCTAAACATGAGACTGCTAGCATTGCATCAGGCAGCCACCACAACCATCTGGGTGTCCTCCTCCTCAACATGCTCGAGCGCTCCCACTCCACCATGTGACACCACGGCCTCCTCGACCGCAGTGGCAAGATCGCAGTGAAGGCGGTAGAGGGCACAGAGCGCGTCAATGGCGATGGCCCGCAGCCGTCCCCGGAATAGGGCCGCAAACTTCCCGATGGACTCCTAAGTGAGGTGATCGCCCTCGCTGATGATCCCCAGGCAGCGTCACAACATCTTCTCTGCCATCTTCACTATGGGCATCCCGCCGACCTTGCTCTTCAGCCGAGCGATGGAGCGCCTGCGTGCAAAGCTGCCGCCCCCTCCGATGATCTCCACGCCCGCAAGGGTCTTCCCGCGAGCAGTGACATGGCGGATAGGTGGGGATAGCACGAGTGGTGTGACGCCCCCGCCTTGATCGTACGCTAATCATACACGCAATGCGCACGACCAAGGTCAGGAACTCACGGGAAGATATCACAACACAACCCTAGACACAAATTTAAAGTCATACAAGCTTTATATTACAAGCCAGGGGCCTCGAGGGCTCGAATACATAAGCTCGAATACAAACAAGTCAACGAAAGCAATAATATCTGAGTACAGTCATAACTAAACAAGTTTGCCTTAAGAAGGCTAGCACAAACATCAACACGGATCAAAAAGGCAAGGCCTCCTGCCTGGGAGCTTCCTATCTACTGCTGGTCAGGGGCAGCCTCCACGTAGTAGTAAGCTCCGTTGGAGTAGTAGTAGCCGTCGCCGGGATCAGCTGGCTCCTGGGTTCCATCATCTGATTGCAGCAATCGTATCAAGGGGAAAAGGGGAGCAAAGCAACCATGAGTACTCATCAAAAGTACTCGCAAGATTTACATCAGATCTATGCTAAGTATGCATTAGTATCATAGGAATGGGGCTATATCTTTGGACTGAACTGCAGAAATGCTAGAATAGAAGGGAAGGCCTAGTCCTAGCGAAGACTAGCATCTTTAGTGTCTTGTAGCATTAGAAGAGTGCACATTAGAATATTATAAGTAAGTTGTAGTAACGCCCAGAGATCCTTCCTCGACTCCGTGCGAGAAAGCAATCCCGGAGCCATCATTTCCATTTAATGTCACAGTATCCAATTCTAGTTGTATAGATCGGGATACAACTCTGAGCGTCCGTTACCATGCACACGGCTATTCGAATAGATATACTTCCCTGCAGGGGTGCACAAACTTACCCAACACACTCGATTAACTCTGGCCGGACACACTCCAGGTCATGCCCGGCCTCGACTGATCAACACGCCATAGTCATATCTAGGCTCAACAGAGAGGTCAACACGCCGGTCTAAATCCTAAGTACTCAGGGGTCATGGGCCCATCACCCTAAGAAATCTTGCACGTTATGAGGACGGCTGGTGTCAGTCCTGGCACCTCTTTAAACAAAGTAGGTGCTTACGCGGCCACCCGGGCGCGTGCTACTCATTGCGACATCTGAAGAGATTTTGGGAGAATGTGCGACGCAGAGTGCCCATACTGATTCCCGTGTGGTGGTCAGTGCGAAAAAGGCTAGACACCTACTCAGATCACATATCCTAACCCGTTAGTGTCTTGGTAGCGTCCGGTGACGATCCATGATCCATGATCTGTGGTCCCGTCTCCCGGGCTTACGGCAAGGGATAAGAATGCCCGGTCATTCCGCGTAATTATCTCCCGGGCACCATCCTTGTCAACCCGACTACACATCACTCGCAGGTACCCCTCTGGGCTGACTCGTCTTTCACATTTCCCTCGTGGGTACCCCTTGCAGCTAACCCGTCTTTCACATTTCCCTCGTGGGTACCCCTCGGAGACCACCCGTCTTTCACATGGTTCTTGGTTAAAGTCAAAGTAACCGCGTGTCCATAACATCAAGGGGGAATCTGAGGAATCACCCTCAATGGATTCCACTCGATGTAACCATCAAGGTGACCTGGGAGGAGTCACCCTCGAGGGTCACACTTGAGGTGTTGCACGACAGAGTCGTTATCGGGAGTGGTGAAGGAGGAATCACCCTCCGTAATCCATGACCGACTAGCGACACTACAGAGTTATCAACAGGAGTGCGTTACGAGGTATCACCCTTGGCACTCGATAGTAGCTCTACAGAGTCGTACAACTAAGGGGGTGAGGTGATGTGTCGGGATCAGGACATTGATCACGTTGATCGAGTCTTCACTCATGAAGCATGGGCAACAGGGACAAGGTGAGGGTCCAATGTTGGATCACTAACCAACCTATACTAAGCATTTAGGATAGACAGGTAAAGTACAACAGCAGGTTACAAAATCAGGCTATGCATCAGAATAGGAGCTATTAACAACAGTAGCAAAAACTAATGCAAGCATGAGAGAAGAGGAATGGGCGATATAGGAATGATCAAGGGGTTTTGCTTGCCTGGATACTCTGCTGCAAGTGGCTGGACGTCAGAGGCGTAATCGTACCCAGTAGCAGCGTCGGTCTCGGGGTCTACCGGAGAAAAGAGGGGGAAGAAACAATAAATATAAAGCAAACAAATGCATCACCATGCATGGCATGACAATATGAAGTGCTAGGGGTGACATAACGTAGTGCTACGTGTTGCAGACGGAGCGGGGAAATATCTGTGGATATTTCCCGGGTCTTTGGCATTTATCGAACAGATGATCAGGAGGGGAAAGTTCCATGTTCAGTATGCCAGAATCATGTGACAGATGAACTGATTGCATATTTGGATTCGGTATATTTTTCTGAGTAACTTTCATATATAAATTATTTTCATCTCACTTACAAATTATTTTATATGATTTTTCAAAGATTTAATAAAATTCTATAATTTACTTGGCTTATTTTAATTTGAAAATAGCTTTATTGCGTCAACATGATGTCAGCATGAGGTCAGCAATCAACCCAGCTGTTCGAGGTCAAACCTGACAGCTGGGTCCCACATGTCATAGACAATGGAGTTAATCAGGGGTTTAATTTAATTAATTAAGTTAATTAGCTAACTGGGCCCACCTGTCATTGACTAATTAATGTAAACTAATTATTATATTTAATTGACATGTTAATTAAGTGGGGTGGCCCACCAATCAGTGACTGGGGCTGCCCAGTCAGCACGGTTGACTGGGTCACTGATACGTGTCCGTCGTATCTACTTTTCCTAACACTTTTGCTCTTGTTTTGGACTCTAATTTACATGATTTGAATGAAACTAACCCGGACTGACGCTGTTTTCAGCAGAACTACCATGGTGTTGTTTTTGTACAGAAATAAAAGTTCTCGGAACTGGACGAAATTTTTCGGAGAATTATTTTACAATAAATAAAAAATACTGGAGCCAAGAACCACCGGAGGGGGTGCCCTGGCTAGGAACGATACACCATGACGCGCCACCCCCTCCAGGCATGCCCTGGTGGGTTATGCTCACCTCGTGGCCCCACTGACCCTAATTCTAGCACTTATTCCTATATTTAAAAAAAATAGGAGAGGAAGTTTCATCGCATTTTACGATACGGAGCCGCCACCACCTCCTGTTCTTCACCGGGAGGCCAGATCTGGAGCCCGTTTGGGGCTCCGAAGAGGGGAATCTTTGGTCTTCCTCATCATCAACCCTTCTCCATCGCCAATTCCATGATGCTCCCCACCGGGAGTGAGTAATTCCTTCGTAGGCTCGCTGGTCGGTGAGGAGTTCGATGAGATTCATCATGTAATCGAGTTAGTTTTTTTAGGGCTTGATCCCTAGTATCCACTATGTTCTGAGATTGATGTTGCTATGACTTTGCCATGCTTAATGCTTGTCACTACGGCCCGAGTGCCATGATTTCAGATCTGAAGCGTTTATGTTATCACCATTATATCTATGTTCTTGATCCGATCTTTCTAGTCATATGCACCTCTATGTGTTATGATCCGTAAACCCCGGAGAGACAATAGTCGGGATACTTTCCGGTGATGACCGTAGTTTGAGGAGTTCATGTATTCACTATGTGTTAATGCTTTGTTCCGGTTCTCTATTAAAAGGAGGCCTTAATATCCCTTAGTTTCCTTATGGACTCCGCTGCCACGGGAGGGTAGGACAAAAGATGTCATGCAAGTTCTTTTCCATAAGCACGTATGACTATTTACAGAATACATGCCTACATTACATTTATGAACTGGAGCTAGTTCTGTGCCGCCCTAGGTTATGATTGTTATATGATGAATATTATCCAACGAGTTCACCGATCCAGTGCCTACGAGTTTTTCACATATTGTTCTTGCTAAGTTACTATTGTTACTGCTACTGTTACACTTGCTGCAAAACCATTTCTATCATTGTTACCGTTACTACTACTGTTACAACTGCTACCAAAACTATCATACTACTGTACTACTGATCACTCTGCCGAGATATTTAATCTCCAAGCGTGGTTGAATTGACAACTCAGCTGCTAATACTCTCAAATACTCTTTGGCTCCCCTTGTGTCGAATCTATAAATTTGGGTTGAATACTCTACCCTCGAAAACGGTTGCGATCCCCTATACTTGTGGGTTATCAAGACCTTTTTCTGGCGCTGTTGCCGGGGAGCATAGCTATATTTGTTGAGTCACTTGGGATTTATATCAATTGATCACTATGAAGAATCTAAAGGATACAAGAACCAAGATTTTTTCCTCTAAGACGAGGGGAGGTAAAGAATTGCCATCTAGCTATGTACTTGATTCACCTTCGGTTATGAGTAAACTTGCAACACCACAACATGCTATTAATCTTGATATGTCATAAGTTATTGATGATGCTACTTCTGCTATGAATGATGCTTATGATGATGCTAGTACCATGCTTGATGATAATGTGTCACTAGGTGAATTTCTTGATGAACAAATTGTTAGAGCTAAAGAGAATGAAATTACTGAAACTGGTGATGTCCTTGAAACTGGGAACTATGAAACACCTATTACACCTAGCTCTCCTAGATTTGAAATGCCTAAGATACCTGAGGGTTATGTTATGTATGAGGAGATAGGTAGAGAAATCCTTGCTTGTAAGGATAGAGATGATCTTAAGAAATTATTATGCAAGTATAAAGAAAAGACTTTGAATGCATGAAGTGTGATCCTAAGTTTGCTACTTCACCAATCTTTGTTACCGATAAGGATTATGAATTCTCTGTCGACCCAGAGTTAATTACTGTGGTTGAATCTGATCCTTTCCATGGCTATGAAACTGAAACTGTAGTGGCTCATCTTACTAAGCTGAATGATATAGCTACCCTCTTTGCTCATAATGAGAAGATTCACTATTACTATATTCTCAAATTATTTCCGTTCTCATTAAAGGGTGATGCTAAGATATGGTACAATACTCTTGCTCTTGGTTGTGTGCGTAGTCCCCAGGATATGATTTACTACTTCTCTAAAAAATATTTCCTGCTCATAAGAAACAAGCTGCCTTACATGAAATATTTAACTTTGTGCAAATTGAAGAAGAGAGTCTCCACAAGCTTGGGGGAGGCTTCTCCAATTGCTTAATGCTTTGCCTGATCATCCTCTTGAGAAAAATGAAATACTTGATATCTTCTATAATGGACTAACTGATGCTTCTAGGGACTTCCTAGATAGTTGTGTTGGTTGTGTTTTCAGGGAACGAACTGTTGAACAAGCTGAGGAACTATTGAATAATATATTGAAGAATTATGATGATTGGAATCTCCGTGAACCACCACCTAAACCCACTCCAAGAAGAGGGGTATCTTATTTCTCAGTCCTGAAGATATGCAAGAGGCAAAGAAATGTATGAAGGAAAAATGTATTAAAGCTGAGGATGTTAAGAATTTACCACCTATTGAAGAAATACATGGCCTTAACACACCGCCACCTGAACAGGTGGTAGAGGTAAATTATTTATTAAAGTTTGATGAAAGTGATATCCCTTACAATAAACATCCTAGTCAATGCTTATATGAGTTTGATAACTACATTAGGAAACAAGATCACTTCAATGCAAATGTTCTGAAACAATTGAAATATAATTCTGATATGATTGCTCGCTTGAGTGACTTGTTATTTAGAATCAGTAATGATGTTAGAGGTGTAGAAAACATGCCTCTATGGTTCAAACCCAGTTAGAACAAGTTGCTAAATCTCAAAGAGAATTGCTTAATGAAATGAATAATAATATGAATGATCATGCTATTAGAGTAGTGACTAGAGGAGGCAGAATGACCCAAGAAGCACTTTATCCTGAAGGTCATCCTAAAAGAATTGAACAAGACTCTCAAAGAATTAATGCTGATGCACCTAGTCCTTCTAAATAGAAAAATAAAAAGGAAAATGATAGAACTTTGCATACCTCTAGTGTACCTGAGATAGAAAAACCTCCTGAAGATAATAATGATGTCTCTATTTCTGATGCTGAAACTCAATCTGGTAATGAACATTCACCTAGTGATAATGATGATGTTCATGAAGATACTCAACCGAACAATGATAAAGAACCAGATAATGATGTTGAAACAAAGCATGATGTTGATCTTGATAACCCATAACCTAAAAATAAACGATATGATAAAAGAGACTTTGTGGCTAGAAAACATGGTAAAGAAAGAGAGCCATGGGTTCAGAAACCCATGCCCTTTCCACCTAAACCATCTAAGAAAAAGTATGATGAAGAATTTGAACGCTTTGCTGAAATCATTAGGCCAGTCTTTTTGCGTACCCGCTTAACTGATATCTTAAAAATGTCCCCTTATGCAAAATACATGAAAGACATCATCACTAATAAAAGAAAGATACCTGAAGCTGAAATCTCCACCATGCTTGCTAATTATTCTTTTAAGGATGGTGTACCTAAAAAACCTGGAGATCCTAGAATACCAACTATACCATGCTCCATTAAAAGAAATTATGTCAAAACTACTTTGTGTGATTTGGGAGCCGGTGTTAGTATTATGCCTTTCTCATGATATAAAAGACTTGATTTGAATAAAGTCACACCTACTGAAATATCATTGCAAATGGCTGACAAATCAACTTCCATACCTATCGGTATTTGTGAGGATGTGCCCGTTGTTGTTGCAAACGTTACTATCTTAACATACTTTGTTATTCTTGAGATGCCCGAGGATGACAACATGTCGATTATGCTTGGTAGACCCTTTTTGAATACTGCAGGGGCTGTTATTGATTGCAATAAAAGCAAAGTCACTTTTCATACCAATGGTAATGAGCATATGGTGCACTTTCCGAAGAAACAATTCCAAGTGAATGTTATAAATGTTATTGAAGAATCTCCGACACTCACTATTGGAAGTTTTCAACTACCACTACCTACTGCCAAAAAGAAATATGACATACTTATTGTTAGGGATATGCATATCCCCATTGAGGTAACCTAGTGTTTTACTAAAGTTCTTCAGTTTCATGCTAATTGGAAGTGGTTGTTAATAAGACTTGATCAACCTTATTAATGGATCATTTTTTAGAGGCATGAAGTTGATGAATCTAGTAGGCACAAACTTCTGCTCCCATCTTTTGTTTTCTATTTTTCTTAGTCAAATAAAATAAAATGACATATTTATCCTGCTTTCTGATTTCTCCATGCAATAAAAAGTGACCCAAAAATAGAAGTTCTCAGAATGTCCTGAAAATTTAACATGATTTTTTCTGAATATTTCTGAATTTCTGGTGCAAATAACATCAGAGGGGGTGCACCTGGTGTCCACAAGACACCAGGGCACGCCAGCAGCCCCATGCGTGCCCTGGTAGGTTGTGGTCCCCACGTGGGTCCCCTCACTTATCCCTTTAGCCCATTCCATCTCTTACCTCCAGAAAAAAAATCACCATAGCTCTCTCTCTCGTGTTCTTGCTATCAAACCCGCGGATTTCGATCTCTTTGCTCGAAGCTTCGTTTCCGGAACTGTTTTGGGGGATTGCTACTTGGTATGTGACTACTCCATTGCTCCAATTAGTTTTTGATGTAGTGGTTTATTTTTAGAATAATTAGCTACTCTTGGTGCTGATGTAGATGCGCTTGCATGTTGAATTCTTAGAGTTCTAAGTAGTTTGAATGCTTAATATGGCCTCTATGCATCCTTAGGAGTAGTTGCTATCAATCTTACGAAGTTTTGTTGACAAAAAATTTGTAGACTAAAATTTTCAGAAATTTATTTATAGGAATACGATGGATTTCTTTAGGAAGTTTTCCTCCAAGAATAATGCTAAAGGAGTCATTGGGGAATCATCGGACAATGACCTCCACACTCCGAGAACGGCGGAGGTGCGGCCGTGCGAATGGCCGAATAATGCCTTCATGGAGGAGGCCGGGTTCCATCAAGAGTTTGCCCAATTCTTGCAAATGCTGGGCTGATGGATTTCCTCGCAGCTGAGTGTGACCAACACCACCTCCTTACAAATTCCTTTGTGCAAAGTTTTCATTTTCTGAGTAGGAATAATCCTCCTGAGGTGCAGTTTAATTTATATGCTGAAACCCCTAAGATACCGCTCACTGACTTTTGTGACATATGTTTGATCCCTTCTGATGGGGAATTAAGAGAGCTTAGACCAGCGGAGTTTGAGGAATTTCTCCTCACTTTGACAGTGGGTGATGAAAGAGGCGTGTCAAATGCCACTGCCACCAGTTTACAGTTTCCTTCTGTGCATTACTTTGCTTTATTCATCGCGAAGTGTTTAACCGCTAGGGAGAAGGTTGGTGCACTCAGTGCCCCCGACCTTGCCATTTTACGCCGTGCACTGCACATTGATCACATTTTTAGCTTAGGGGCTATTATTGCATGTCGCCTAAACCTTAACAGGACCAAGGTCAAGATACATGGTGGTATTTATGCTACTCTCTTAGCGAGACACTTTAATGTTCAGATTTGCCCACATGATTATCCCTTGTCCCAAGTTTATCTAAATCACAAGGCATTGGAGGATCATCAATTTATTGATGCAGCTGATTCTTTTCATAACATTTGCTACAACTTAGTATTCAGTGTGGTTACCCGTGATGTTATCCCATTGCCTGCACCTACTTTGTTTGATTCTATTGTCAGGAACGGATACAGGATCATGCCAGAGGACATTACTGCCTACCGGAACAACCTGGCAGCGGCTGAGGAGGAGCCCCAGGAGTGGGACGCTCAGGTGTCGTTGCCACCGCACTTCAACTTAGGACCCGATGGCTATTACGGATGGTGATTACCAAGCTAGGCCAAAAGCCTAAGCTTGGGGTAGTACATATTTCCACCGACATTATATTCATGTTTACACATTTCATTCCAGTTGTCGGTGTCTACACTTTTTCATTGTATTATCCATGCAAGATTTATTTTCTTGCTTTCTTCTTGCGTGTTTGAAAAACTTTGAGAAAATCCAAAAATATTTCTTACTTCTTTTCAGTTTTTCTTTCTAGTTTAAATTAATTGTAGGAGCAAAAGAAAACCCAAAAAGATTTCTCGTTCTTCTTTTACTTGTTGGGAACTCTCCTGTGTAAATAGTTTTTCTCGTTTTGTTTTTCCCTCTTTAATTTGCTTTATTCATGAAAACCCAAAAACTCAAAAAATATTTCAGTGTGTTTCTCTGAAATTATTTTCCTTTTATTGGAGCTGTACCAAGGAGAAGACCACAATGAAAATGTTGAGTGGCTCTCATATGCATTATTGTTAATCTAACAAAGAGCCCAAATTACTTTGTCTTCTCCTCTTGAATAAAATGTTTGCAGATTCCAGCTTAGTCCACGACACTCTTTCACTATTATTATTTTCATATCATTCGGTCGTGCAAGTGAAAGGCAATAATGACGATATTTGATGAAGTGACTGTGGCAGAGTGAAGCGGGTATGAACTCAACTTGTTTTTGTTTTTGTAAATATGTTTAACCTAGTATCCATGATTCAGCATATTATGATCAAACATGTTTGGAATGACAATTAGAGATTATAGTTGCTCATGCCATGCTTAAGTAGCTAGGAGTGGATAATGATTTATCTTGGATGTCAACATGCATTAAAATGATTGTGATGTAGTATGATGATAAGGTATCCTCCTCCGAATGTTTCAAGTGGCTTGACTTGGAACATGCTCATGCATGTAGTTGAATCAAAATCAACATAGCCTTCACGATATTTATGTTCATGGTGTCCATATCCTACTCATGCTAGTATTCAATGTTTATTATTCATAATGCATGTTCATGACCGTTTTCGCTCTCAAGCTAACCACTTCTCAACCTATTTGCTAGCCTTCACCTATACTAAACGAGAATACTGCTTGTGCGTTAAAATCCTTAAACCAAAGTTATTCCAGATGAGTCCACTATATCTACCTATATGTGGTATTACCCTGCCGTTCCCAGTAAATTCACCTGTGCCACCTCTAAAATTTCAAATGAACATCTGTTTTGTGTGCCTGGACCACTCATGGAGCGACAGGGGGCGGTCAGTATCTTCCATGTTAGGCGGGTTATTCTCATGATGATTGTTTATTCACTCGTCCTTGCACGAGAGGGGCGGTAATAGGGATTCCCAGTCCCGAAATCAAAAATTGCAAATAATTAAACAAAACTCTCCCAGGAATGTTGTCGGTATGGACGGTACCCATGGATTCAGCTAGTTGTGGAGTGTGTTTGTTGGTGGAGGGGGAGTAAGGGTTTACTCTTACCGCTTGGGAACCGCCGCTAATGTGTTTAGCATGGAAGATATTGATAACTCTTGGTCGTAACATTGACAGGAAGGGTGTACCTCGCAAAATTATATTTATCTCTGATTTAAGCTTTGAGCTCTGGCACCTCTGCAAATTCATGCTTCCCTCTGTGAAGGGACTATCTATTTACTTTTATATTGACTCATCACCTTCTCAAATAAGCGCCAGATCTGAGAGCACTATTGTCATCCTCATGCATTGTGTATAGTTAATGTTGGATGCAGCATGATTGGATCTTGTCTACCATGAATTACAATGTTTAGTCGCTGCTTGAACTTTGGAGGTGCTCTGCATTTATGTTTTGCGGTCTCAAAAAGGGCTAGCGAGATACCACTGTTATCATATTATATCATGACCGTTTTGACAAAGTGTTGGCGCTTGAGATATTTTATTATTGCTTGCTAGTTGCTTATGTCATTGATATGAGCTAATATAATTTTTATGAGTTATTACTGACATGGTTATTCAAAACCTTTGCTGAAAATTTGGGTGCTACTTAAGCATATATATGTAAACAAGAACAAAATAGTTCGTAAAAGTTTTTCTTTTTCACTTTCAGTTTGTCAACTGAATTGCTTGAGGACAAACAATGGGTTAAGCTTGGGGGAGTTGGTACGTCTCCACCATATCTACTTTTCCTAACGCTTTTGCTCTTGTTTTGGACTCTAATTTGCATGATTTGAATGAAACTAACCCGGACTGACGTTGTTTTCAGCAGAACTACCATGGTGTTGTTTTTGTGAAGAAATAAAAGTTCTCGGAACTGGACGAAACTTTTCAAAGAATTATTTTACAATAAATAAAAAATACTGGAGCCAAGAACCACCGGAAGGGGTGCCCTGGCTGGGCACGATACACCAGGGCGCACCACCCCCTCCAGGCACGCCCTGGTGGGTTGTGCTCACCTCGTGGCCCCACTGACCCTAATTCTAGCACTATAAATTCCTATTTTCGGAGAAAAAAATAGGAGAGGAAGTTTCATCATGTTTTACTATACGGAGCCGCCGCCACCTCATGTTCTTCACCGGGAGGCCAGATCTGGAGCCCGTTTGGGGCGCCAGAGAGGGGAATCTTCGGTCTTCATCATCATCAACCCTTCTCCATCGCCAATTCCAAGATGCTCCCCGCTGGGAGTGAGTAATTCCTTCGTAGGCTCGCTGGTCGGTGAGGAGTTGGATGAGATTCATCATGTAATCGAGTTAGTTTTGTTAGGGCTTGATCCCTAGTATCCACTATGTTTTGAGATTGATGTTGCTATGACTTTGCCATACTTAATGCTTGTCACTAGGGCTCGAGTGCCATGATTTCAGATCTGAACCGTTTATGTTATCACCATTATATCTATGTTCTTGATCCGATCTTGCTAGTCATATGCACCTGCTATGTGTTATGATCCGTAAACCCCGGAGTGACAATAGTCGGGATACTTTGTGGTTTTTACCGTAGTCAGGACCGACCCTGAGGAGGGCAGGGGGCGGCCGCCCCAGGCCCTCGAGAACCAAGGGGCCCCCAGCCGCTAGCTTGCTGGCCTGGCCCAATTAATTCAACACATCGCATCGCATGTTAGTCACTCAGGAAAAAATCTCATCTAGGTTTGCGATCTGATGCATGGGGCACTCGCGTATTTCCGTCGGCAGTGGAGGTTCCTCGCATAGATTGCAAGCACTCTATTCTTTCTTCTTCAGTTCTCCAAAATCTTTGTCTGGGTCTTTCAAATCTTCTTCAATACGCCCCAACTGGTCAAAACGACAATCAACTGATGGATCAAGAGGCACATCCAATCCTATTCCCAAAGTTCTACTCGGTGGATCCAAAATGAAATCAATCTAGGTTTGTCAAATTTCATCCATTGTTTTTTCTTTCCCTGTCATGTCTTCTTTTGACACTTCGTTGCCGTGTAATTAATTGTTTCAAAGGAAAAAGTTTGTTGTCATGTACTGATTAAAACAAGAAAAATACAATATGAATTCATAGATTATTTCCTAATGAAGACCGTGTAGTGTCCCCATTGACAATTTTGAATTGTATTAGACGCCTGGACATAAGCTGAGATGATTTCTTGACCTGTTCGTTTACCTGATCAACAATTTCTTGTAAAGATTTAGGTGACAATGGTTCAAGATACCAGTTTAGTCATACTACAGAAAGAAGAAGAAATGATGCAATTGTCAAAGGTTGTTCATTGCCTGAACCTTGAGTACTAAATCTGTTTTGGTTGTAGAGTACTAAATCTCAATTATGGCTTCACATGGTATTTCGTGAACAAATTTACATATGTGTCATATTTGTATTTATATTGTGAAGCAACCGGACATGTTTTAATTATTTGTCTCACACCACCACTGTGCAGTAGCATTACCTCTTTCCTATAACGGTGCACCCTTGAGATTGCTCTCCTGTGCGCACTATCTGCAATGATGACATGGCTACTACGAATACGCCTCATCACTATCCCGATGCTGCCATGCATACTGAGAAGAGACCAAGCTATCCGGAGAGGGTATGTATACGTCTCTATCTCTCTACCTATAAAAACCTTATGTTATATCCCCTATTATGCCATGAAGGTTGCTAAAAAATAATACATGATGGTTATATTAAGGGGCCCCGAGTCCCAATCTCGCCCCGGGCCCCCGAACTCTCAGGATTGGCCCTGACCGTAGTTTGAGGAGTTCATGTATTCACTATGTGTTAATGCTTTGTTCCGGTTCCCTATTAAAAGGAGGCCTTAATATCCCTTAGTTTCCTTATGGACCCCGCTGCCACGGGAGGGCAGGACAAAAGATGTCATGCAAGTTCTTTTCCATAAGCACGTATGACTATTTACGGAATGCATGCCTCCATTACATTTATGAACTGGAGCTAGTTATGTGTCCCCTAGGTTATGACTATTATATGATGAATATTATCCAACGAATTCACCGATCCAGTGCCTACGAGTTTTCCACATATTGTTCTTCCTAAGTTACTATTGTTACTGCTACTGTTACACTTGCTACAAAACTGCTACTTCTTGAGCTTGCGTTGGTTTTCCCTTGAAGAGGAAAGGGTGATCCAGCAAACTAGATAAGTATTTCCCTCAGTTTTTGTGAACCAAGGTATCAATCCAGTAGGAGGTACAAGCAAGGCCCCAATCTATGAACCTGCACAAACAATCAAACACTTGCACCCAACGCTATAAAGGGGTTGTCAATCCCTTCACGGTCACTTGCAAGGATGAGATCTGATACGGATAGATATAAAAGATTACTAAAACGATAATTAAAATAAAAGTAAATAAATTGCAGCAAAGTATTTTTGTGTTTTTAGTTTATAGATCTGAAAATATAATATGGAAAATAGACCCGGGGGCCATAGGTTTCACTAGAGGCTTCTCTCTTGAAGGAAAATAATACGGTGGGTGAACAAATTACTGTCGAGCAATTGATAGAAAAGTGCATAGTTATGACGATATCCAAGGCAATGATTATGCATATAGGCATCAAGTAGACCGAAACGATTCTCCATCTACTACTATTACTCCACACATCAACCGACTCCTGCCTGTATCTAGAGTATTAAGTTCATGAAGAACAGAGTAACGCATTAAGTAAGATGACATGATGTAGAGGGATAAACTCAAGCAATATGATGAAAACCCCATCTTTTTATCCTTGATGGCAACAATACAAATACGTGCCTTGCTACCCCTACTTTGTCACTGGGTGAGGACACCGCAAGATTGAACCCAAAACTAAGCACTTCTCCCATTGCAAGAATTACCAATCTAGTTGGCCAAACCAAACCAATAACTCGAACAGACTTACAAAGATATGAAATCATGCATATAAGAATTCAGAGAAGATTCAAATAATATTCATAGATAATCTGATCATAAACCCACAATTCATCGGATCTCGACAAACACACCGCAAAAGAGTATTACATCGGATAGATCTCCATGAAGATCATGGAGAACATGGTATTGAAGAACATAGAGAGAGAAGAAGCCATCTAGCTACTAGCTATGGACCCGAAGGTCTGAGGTAAACTACTCACGCATCATCGGAAGGGCAATGGAGTTGATGTAGAAGCCCTCCGTGATCTAATCCCCCTCCGACAGATTACCGGAAAAGGCCCCAAGATGGGATCTCACGGGAACAGAAGGTTGCAGCGGCGGAAAAGTATTTTTGTGGCTCCCTCTGGTATTGGGGGAATATTTCTGAATTTATAGGCGAAGAGTTAGGGTTGGAGGAGCTACGGGGGGGGGGGGGGGGCACAAGCCAGGGGGCGCACCCCCCCCAAGGGCGCGCCCTGGCAGCTTGTGGCCCACCCATAGGTCTTCTGGCCTCTTCTCCAAGCCTCCTGGGTTCCTTCTGGTCCAAGAAAAATCAGCGTAGAATTTTATTCCGTTTGGACTCCGTTTGATACTCCTTTTCTGCAATACTCAAAAACAAGGAAAAAACAGAAACTAGCACTGGGCACTAGGTTAATAGGTTAGTCCGAAAAATAATATAAAATAGCATATTAATGCATATAAAACATCCAAAATAGATAATATATTAGCATGGAACAATCAAAAATTATATATAAGTTGGAGACGTATCAGCATCCCCAAGCTTAATTCCTGCTCGTCCTCGAATAGGTAAATGATAAAAACAGAATTTTTGATGTGGAATGCTACCTAACATATTTATCCATGTAATATTCTTTATTGTGGCATGAATGTTCAGATCCATAAGATTCAAAACAAAAGTTTAATGTTGACATAAAAACAATAATACTTCAAGCATACTAACAAAGTAATCGTGTCTTTTCAAAATAACATGGCCAAAGAAAGTTATCCCTACAAAATCATAAGGTCTGACTATGCTCCATCTTCCCCACACAAAGTATTTAAATCATGCACAACCCCGATTACAAGTCAAGCAATTGTTTCACACTTTTTATGTTCTCAAACCTTTTCAACTTTCATGCAATACATGAGCGTGAGCCATGGATATAGCACTATAGGTGGAATAGAATATGATGGAGGTTGTGAGGAAAAGGAGAAGATGGTCTCACATCAACTAGGCGTATCAACGGGCTATGGAGATGCCCATCAATAGATATCAATGTGAGTGAGTAGGGATTGCCATGCAACAGATGCACTAGAGCTATAAGTGTATGAAAGCTCAAAAAGAAACTAAGCGAGTGTGCATCCAACTCGCTTGCTCACGAAGACCTAGGGCAATTTGAGGAAGCCCATCATTGGAATATACAAGCCAAGTTATATAATGAAAAATTCCCACTAGTATATGAAAGTGACAAAATAGGAGACTCTCTATCATGAAGGTCATGGTGCTACTTTGAAGCACAAGTATGGAAAAAAGATAGTAGCATTGTCCCTTCTCTCTTTTCTCTCTCTCTTTTTTTTGGTGGGCATCTTTGGCCTCTTTTTTTTTATTTGGGCTTCTTTGGCCTCTTTTATTATTTTTAAAGTCTGAAGTCTCATCCCAACTTGTGTGGGAATCATAGCTTCCATCATCCTTTCCTCACATGGGACAATGCTCTAATAATGATGATCATCACACTTTTATTTACTTACAACTCAAGAATTACAACTCGATACTTAGAACAAAACATGACTCTATATGAATGCCTCCGGCGGTGTACCGGGATGTGCAATGATCTAGCATAGCAAATGACATTAATGAAAGCATCACGCTAGCTGTCTTACGATCATGCTAAGCAATATGACGATGATGGTGCGTGTCATGATAAACGGAACGGTGGAAGTTGCATGGCAATATATCTCAGAATGGCTATGGAAATGCCATAATAGGTAGGTATGGTTTGCTGTTTTGAGGAAGGGTATATGGTGGGTTTAATACACCGGCGAAAGTTGCGCGGTACTAGAGAGGCTAGCAAAGGTGGAAGGGTGAGAGTGCGTGTAATCCATGGACTCACATTAGTCATAAAGAACTCACATACTTATTGCAAAAGTCTATTAGTTATCGAAGCAAAGCATTAGACGCATGCTCCTAGGGGATAGGTTGGTAGGAGTTAACCATCGCGCGCTCCCGACCCTCACACAAAGGATGACAATCAATAAACAAATCATGCTCCGACTTCGTTACATAACGGTTCACCATACGTGCATGCTACGGGAATCACAAACTTTTAACACAAGTATTTCTACCAATCCACAATTACTCACTAGCATGACTCTAATATTACCATCTTTATATCTCAAAACTATATGCAAGGAATCAAACTTCTCATAGTATTCAATGCACTTTATATGAAAGTTTTTATTATATCCCTCTTGGATGCCTATTATATTAGGACTAAATTCATAACCTAAACCAATTAC
The DNA here is from genome assembly GCA_039707655.1 of Elymus sibiricus. Classification (NCBI taxonomy): domain Eukaryota; kingdom Viridiplantae; phylum Streptophyta; class Magnoliopsida; order Poales; family Poaceae; genus Elymus; species Elymus sibiricus. The sequence goes on from CM077663.1 coordinate 210,499,137, forward strand.
CATGCTGTTTAAAGACTCTCAAAATAATATGAGTGAAGCATGAGAGTTCAACAATTTCTATAAAATAAAACCACCGCCGTGCTCTAAAAAGATATAAGTGAAGCACTAGAGCAAAATTGCGTAGCTCAAAAGATATAAGTGAAGCACATAGAGTATTCTAATAAATTCACGATTCATGCATGTCTCTCTCAAAATATGTGTGCAGCAAGGTTGATCGTGGCAAACTAAAAATCAAAGACTCATATTATACAAGACGCTCCAAGCAAAACACATATCATGTGGTGAATAAAAATATAGCCTCAAGTAAATTTACCGATGGATTGAAGACGAAAGAGGGGATGCCTTCCGGGGCATCCCCAAGCTTAGGCTCTTTGGTATCCTTGAATATTCCTTGGGGTGCCTTGGGCATCCCCAAGCTTAGGCTCTTGCCAATCCTTATTCCATAGTCCATCAAATCTTTACCCAAAACTTAAAAACTTCACAACACAAAACTCAACAGAAAACTTGTGAGATCCGTTAGTATAAGAAAAATAAATCACCACTTTAGGTACTGTTGTGAACTCATTCTTTATTTATATTGGTGTAATATCTACTGTATTCCAACTTCTCCATGGTTCATACCCCCCGATACAATCCACAGATACATCAAAATAAGCAAACAACACAAAGAAAATAGAATCAGTCAAAAACAAAACAGTCTGTAGCAATCTGGAAACTTCGAATACTTCTGTAACTCTAAAAATTCTGAAAAAATAGGAAAATCTGGTAAATTTGTATATGAATCGTGTGTAAAAGTTTCAGACTCATTAGACGCTCTGGTGAATTTATAAAATTCCTGGACTGAGCATAAGAGTTTCTGTTTTTCAGCAAGATCGAATCAATAATCACCGTAAACCATCCCAAAGGTCTTACTTGGCTCAAACACTAATTAAAACACTAAAACACAATTACTACAGAGGTAATAATGTGTAAATCACTCAATAACAGAAACTAAAACAAAAACATAAAATAAAATTGGGTTGCCTCCCAACAAGCGCTATTGTTTAACGCCCCTAGCTAGGCATAACGCAATAGATCTAGGTATTGTCATCTTTGGTATGCAATCCGTAAGTAGCTCTCATAATAGATCCATAAGGTAATTTAATTTTCTTTCTAGGAAAGTGTTCCATGCCTTTCCTTAAGGGAAATTGGAATCTAATGTTTCCTTCTTTCATATCAATAATTGCACCGATCGTTCTAAGGAAAGGTCTACCAAGAATAATATGACATGTAGGATTGCAATCTATATCAAGAACAATGAAATCTGCGGGCACATAATTCATATTTGAAACAATAAGAACATCATTAATCCTTCCCATAGGTTTCTTAATAGTGGAATCCGCTAGATGCAAATTTAAAGAGCAATCATCAAGTTCATGGAAACCTAGCACATCACATAAAGTTTTCGGAATCGTGGAAACGCTAGCACCCAAATCACACAAAGCATGGCACTCATAATATTTAATTTTAATCTTAATAGTAGGTTCCCACTCATCATAAAGCTTTCTAGGTATAGAAACTTCCAACTCAAGTTTTTCTTCAAAGGATTTCATCATAGCACCAACGATATGTTTAGTAAAAGCTTTATTTTGATTATAAGCATGTGGAGAATTCAACATGGATTGCAACAAGGAAATACAATCAATCAAAGAACAACTATCATAATTAAATCCTTGAAATCCAAAAGAGTGGGTTCATTGCTACTTAAAGTTTTGACCTCTTCAATCTCACTTTTATCAATTTTAGCATTAAGATTTATAAACTCCGAATCATTGAGATGACTTTTTAATAAAGTTGACTTATCTCCAGCCCCATCTTTATCAAGATTTATATTAGAAAACAAAGATTCAATAGGAGTCACATCAATCACTTTAAGATCTTCATCATTATTATCACGGGAACACAGTTTTTCAAGCCATTCACGCTTAGCACGCATTCTAGCGGTTCTTTCCTTACACTCATCAATAGAAGTTCTCATAGCTTTTAAAGACTCATTAATATCACGCTTGGGTGGAGTAGATCTAATTTTCAAAGAATCAATCTCAAGCAAAATTCTATCAACGTTCCTAGCCAAATCATCAATCTTGAGCAATTTTTCTTCAATCGTAGCATTGAAAACCTTTTGCGAACTAATAAATTCTTTAATATTATTCTCAAGATCAGAGGGCATCTTATTATAATTTCCATATGGATTGTTGTAGGAATTACCATAATTATTAGAGGAATTACTAGGAAACGGCCTAGGGTTGAAATTACCTCTATACGCGTTATTACCAAAATTGTTCCTACCAACAAAATTCACATCCATAGATTCATTATTATTTCCAATCAAAGAAGACAAAGGCATATCATTAGGATCAATAGGAGCACTCTTACTAGCAAACAATTTCATTAAGTCATCCATCTTTTCACTCAAAGTATTTATTTCTTCAATAGCATGCACTTTTTTACTAGTAGGAGATCTTTCGGTATGCCATTGAGAGTAATTTGTCATAATATTATCTAGGAGTTTAGTAGCTTCTCCTAATGTGATTTCCATAAAAGTACCACCCGCGGCGGAATCTAAAAGATTTCTAGATGCAAAATTCAATCCCGCATAAAAAAATTGTATAATCATCCATAAACTCAAACCATGTGCGGGGCAATTTCTAATCATTAATTTCATCGTCTCCCAAGATTGTGCAACATGCTCATGATCAAGTTGCTTAAAATTCATTATATCGTTCCTAAGGGAGATGATCTCAGCGGGCGGAAAGTACATCGAAATAAAAGCATCTTTACACTTATTCCATGAATCAATACTATTTTTAGGCAAAGATGAAAACCAAGTTTTAGCACGATCTCGTAGTGAGAACGGAATAGCTTCAATTTAACAATATCATTATCCACATCTTTCTTCTTTGGCATATCACACAACTCAACAAAAGTATTTAGATGGGATGTGGCATCTTCACTAGGAAGGCCGGAAAATTGTTCTTTCATAACAAAATTCAGCAAAGCGGCATTAATTTCATAAGATTCCGCACTAGTGGCGGGAGCAATTGGAGTACTAATAAAGTCATTATTATTAGTATTGGAGAAGTAACACAACTTCGTATTCTCTTGAGTCATTGTGAAAAAGCAAGCAATCTAGCACACAAGCAAACAAAAGGCAAACGAAAAGACGAACGGAAAAAGGGCGAATAAAAAGGCAAATCTTTTTGGTTTTTTCTGAAAATCGTTTTAGAAGTGGGGGAGAGGAAAACGAGAGGCAAATGGCAAATAATGTAAATGCAAGAGATGAGTTTGTGATGGGTACTTGGTAAGCTTGATGTAGATCTCTCCGGCAACCACACCAAAAATTGGCAAGTTGACGGGAGAGTTCTTATCTTGACTTGCTATGTATCCTCCCCGGTAACGGCACCAGAAATACTTCTTGCTACTTCTTGAGCTTGCGTTGGTTTTCCCTTGAAGAGGAAAGGGTGATGCAGCAAAGTAGATAAGTATTTCCCTCAGTTTTTGAGAACGAAGGTATCAATCCAGTAGGAGGTACAAGCAAGGCCCCAATCTATGCACCTGCACAAACAATCAAACACTTGCACCCAATGCTATAAAGGGGTTGTCAATCCCTTCACGATCACTTGCAAGGATGGGATCTGATAGAGATAGATATAAAAGATTACTAAAACGATAATTAAAATAAAAGTAAATAAATTGCAGCAAAGTATTTTTGTGTTTTTAGTTTATAGATCTGAAAATATAATATGGAAAATAGACCTGGGGGGCATAGGTTTCACTAGAGGCTTCTCTCTTGATGGAAAATAATACGGTGGGTGAACAAATTACTGTCGAGCAATTGATAGAAAAGGGCATAGTTATGACGATATCCAAGGCAATGATTATGCATATAGGCATCACGTCCGTATCAAGTAGACCGAAACGATTCTGCATCTACTACTATTACTCCACACATCGACCGACTCCTGCCTGCATCTAGAGTATTAAGTTCAGGAAGAATAGAGTAACGCATTAAGTAAGATGACATGATGTAGAGGGATAAACGCAAGCAATATGATGAAAACCCCATCTTTTTATCCTTGATGGCAACAATACAAATACGTGCCTTGCTACCCCTACTTTGTCACTGGGTGAGGACACCGCAAGATTGAACCCAAAACTAAGCACTTCTCCCATTACAAGAATTACCAATCTAGTTGGCCAAACCAAACCAATAACTCGAAGAGACTTACAAAGATATGAAATCATGCATATAAGAATTCAGAGAAGATTCAAATAATATTCATAGATAATCTGATCATAAACCCACAATTCATCGGATCTCGACAAACACACCGCAAAAGAGTATTACATCGGATAGATCTCCATGAAGATCATGGAGAACATGGTATTGAAGAACATAGAGAGAGAAGAAGCCATCTAGCTACTAGCTGTGGACCCGAAGGTCTGAGGTAAACTACTCACGCATCATCGGAAGGGCAATGGAATTGATGTAGAAGCCCTCCGTGATCGAATCCCCCTCCGGCAGATTACCGGAAAAGGCCCCAAGATGGGATCTCACGGGAACAGAAGGTTGCGGCGGCGGAAAAGTATTTTCGTGGCTCTCTATGGTATTGGGGGGATATTTCTGAATTTATAGGCGAAGAGTTAGGGTTGGAGGAGCTACGGTGGGCCTACAAGCCAGGGGGCGCCCCCCTCAGGGGCGCGCCCTGGCGGCTTGTGGCCCACCCATAGGTCTTCTGGCCTCTTCTCCAAGCCTCCTGGGTTCCTTCTTGTCCAAGAAAAATCAGCGTAGAATTTTATTCCTTTTGGACTCCGTTTGATATTCCTTTTCTACAATACTCAAAAACAAGGAAAAACAGAAACTGGCACTGGCACTTGGTTAATAGGTTAGTCCAAAAAATAATATAAAATAGCATATTAATGCATATAAAACATCCAAAATAGATAATATAATAGCATGGAACAATCAAAAATTATAGATACGTTGGAGACGTATCAAAAACCATTGCTATCATTATTACCGTTACTACTACTATTACTACTGCTACCAAAACTATCATACTATTGTGCTACTGATCACTCTGATGCAGATATTTAATCTCCAGGTGTGGTTGAATTGACAACTCAGCTGCTAATACTCTCAAATATTCTTTGGCTCCCCATGTGTCGAATCTACAAATTTGGGTTGAATACTCTACCCTCAAAAACTGTTGCGATCCCCTATACTTATGGGTTATCAGTCAACCCAGTCAACTGGGCCAGGGGGGCCACTAGCAGTGACCCTGGGGGTGGCCCCAGGCCAGCCACGCCGGCGGGTGACGCCGGAGTTGCTCCGGCGACTGTTTTAGCAGTGGAGAGCCTCGGGCCCTCGTCGGAAAACCGCTACGGGTGGCCATTTGGCGTGCGGTTGGGTGCGTTCGAACGAGCGTTCCATACCGCGCCAATCTGCGGCTGTGGATGTCGGATTTCGAGCTCCGCAAAACCCTTAAGATTTGAACACAAGGGCGTGTGCGAAGATCCCCTGCAGCTTCGCCCAACCTAGCTCGCTACACGATGGCCTAGACGATGAACTCGCACGATGACGAGGAAGAAGATGAACACGGTAGTTTACCCAGGTTCGGGCCGCTGCGAAGCATAATACCCTACTCCTGCATTGGTGGATTGCCTCTCGTGGAGGTTTGGTGGATGAACTAGTATAACAATGAGGAGCCTCGTGAGGGCGCTCCTGTGGTGTTCTTGGCCCTCTGTTGGCTTTGTGGTGGATGGGAGAATCGACCGATTCCGGATTCGTCTCTATGGTGCAGCATACCCTCTATATATAGCGGAGGCCCGGGTCCTCTTCCCTTATCACAATGGCGGGAAGGGATCCCACAATGGCCAATTTTGAAGGGGGGACATGAGTACATGCCCGCCCTGCCCAAAGGCGGTCTTCGCCTGCAAAGTAGCTATCGATGATATAGAGGTGGGCTCGGCGATGACATCCGCCCTGCGGGGCTCGTGGTCGTGGTCTTGTTGGACCGGAATGGAAACCTTTGGGGGATGCTTTGGGAGCCCGCGTACGTCCTTGCCCCCTTTGCACCAAAGGGGGAACTGCTCCGCCTGGCGCGCTGGCGCCCGCCTGTCCTTCTTTGTGTCATCTTTGACTCCTGAGGCCGGGCTCTGCATAGAGATCTCCGCCGCTCCGGAGGGGGCCTGGGGAGGCCCATCCCTTGCTGGTCTTGACGCCGCTCCTCCTCGCGAGTCTAGGGTCCTCGCGAGGGCCTTGTCTTGAGTGGGGCCACGCCTGGCTGTGTTTGGTTGACGAAGTGTGCCATGCCCTGGGCCGCAGGCAGGCAGGTCTGGGTACCCCCGTTCCCAGAACGTCGACAGTAGCCCCCGGGCCCAAGGCGCGCTCGAGCTGGCTTCTGGGCGAAGCCTTGAGGACGGCCCGAAGTGCCACAGGCCCCAAATGCCTGCGGGCCAGGCTTTACACGCGTCGAACGCCTGGGTGGCGACGCCCCCACTCCCCGAGGGCGTCAGGAGACGCTCCAAGTCAAATTGACACGATGCCCCCGCGCAGCGCCGGCCATCATTGCCCTTCCTTGAATGTTGCTGCTGCTTCGGGCCTCCACTCCTCGGGCCACGCGGATGTGAATCTTCAGTTGGCAGGAGAGACGACGCGGACTGTACTGCGCCGATCGAACCGCCTCGCGGCGCCCGAGGGGCGTACGACGCCTGCTCTCCCACGACACCCCGCGGCTACAGTTACGCCTATAAATCCGCCCCGTCCTTGGCTGGGGGGGGGTATTGCAGTCTTCATGCATCTTCCTGCTTCCTCCGCTCCGTCGAGAAAGCCCTCTCCTCTTCCCATCTTCTCATCTTCCATGGCGTCTGGAGGGAGCGCTGTGGGCATGGGGAAATGTGCGGCACCGCCGGCTCCCTCGTCTTCCTCCGGAGGCAGCGGTGAGGGGCCCTCAGGGCCGACGCAAGTTCACCGGTGCTGCGCCATGGTCGATGAGTGAGTATACCGCCGCCTCCCTCTTCCTGAGTCGTTCCGTCCAACGTTCCGAGCATGATCCTCTACTTCTCCCAGGGTGCCTGCGGCCAAAAAATGCAGGCTCGACGAACTTCAGGAGGAAGCGGAGGCGCTGCGGGCCCGGCTGGCGACCACCGAGGACGCCTTCCAAGCCGCCCTTAGGGGCGAAGCGGAGGCCAGGGCGGAGCTGGCGTCCCTCCAGGCCCAGGTCTAGGAGGCGGCCGACGCCGTGCAGGCCGCCTTCCAAGCCGCTCTTAGGGGCGAAGCGGAGGCCAGGGCGGAGCTGGCGTCCCTCCAGGCCCAGGTCCAGGAGGCGGCCGACGCCATGCAGGCCGCCCAAGACGAGGCGGCGCATGCCAGGCTGCTGGAATCCCAACGCGCCAAGCAGTTCCTGGACATCGCCAGCCGCGCGGCCGGCGCGGTGAGCCGGTTTGTTGGGGACACCCCTGCGCTGCCGAACGTGCGCGGCGACGGTGGTACCTTGACTTCTTCCAGAAGGTGGTGGAGGCGCTGGAGACCAGCGTCTCCCGCGTGAACGCGGACAGCGAGTCTGACGCGCGCGACCTCCTGGACCTCGCCCTGACTCTTGTCTTCTCCAACATGCGCCGCTTCGCCCCGCAGCTCGACCTCCGGCACGTCGGGGAGCCGGTGCCTAACGGGCTCCAGCGCCCCCTTCGGGACGAGGTGCGCCCGCATGTGGAGGCCCTGGTGGAGAGGTTCATCCAGGTGCCCGCCTCCAGCGGGGTGGACGACTCCAACACCGAGGCGGCTGGCGGCGCGGGTGGCGATGGCGGCTTCTCCCCCTAAGCATCCCCTGTCTTCTTTTCTTGGTGCCTGTAACATTTGAAGAAGAACTCTGCCCCCATGGGCGTTAGTCTTTTGCGTACTACCTTGGTTTCCGTCCTTCCTCATCTAAAATTGTTGGTTGCCAGCTCATCGTTGTCGTGGCTTGGTTTCCTTGCGCCAGGCTTGACGCCAGTGCCGCCGTGGCCTGGCGACAGCGGCCGTCAGGGCCCCCACGAGATGTCTCCTCATGAGGTGCAGCTTGTGGCCGTCGCTGCCCTGCCCGGTGGCCTTGCCGCTCGTCCCGGCTGGGTCCCTTCCCTCGCGCCGTTTGTCCTGGCGCCCCAGGCCCCAGGGGGCTCGGTGGCTGCGTGTGATGGCCCGCAGTACCTGCATTTCCACATCAATGCGCACAACTATTATCCCGTCCTCGGGTCATCGTTAGATCAGGGGGTTCCTGCCGGATCGGGTAGTGTACTTAGCTTGCGGGGTGGCAACGATCTTGCTCGCGCCGCGAGGTGTGACTGGGCTGTCCAGATAGCCCGCGACTCCGTCTGGGATGCTTCCTCCTCATTTGTTGGACGGTTTGGGGGCCCTTTCGGCACTCTGCATCTGCAGGCCCCAGTCCCGCACATTTCCCGACCACCGTTGCGTACGACCGGATCACCAAGGATGCAGCCACGGGGTCAGGCCCCGACACCCTTGATGCCGACCGGATCACCAAGGACGACATCAAGGGGGGCGAGTGGCTATATGACCGCTAAGGCTCCTGAGGTGTGCTGCTCAGGAGCCCCCTTTGACGCTCAAACTGCTCTACGTCGGCAAGTCCCAGTCCCGCGCATTTCCCGACCACCGTTGCGTATGAGCGGATCACCAAGGACGCAGCCACGGGGTCAGGCCCCGACACCCTTGATGCCGACCGGATCACCAAGGACGACATCAAGGGGGCGAGTGGCTGTTTGACCGGTAAGGCTCCTGAGGCGTGATGCTCAGAAGCCCCATTTGACGCTCCAGTAATCCCCCATTCTGTCCTTTCGGGTGCAGCCTCAGGAGGCCCTGGGGCCTCCCGAGACTCCATGCTGTGGTGTTGTGCTGCGGTCGGAGCCCCCGAGTGGGGGTCGAAGGCTAAGAAACGCGTGCCCCTGAGGCGACAAGGCCTCGTTATCCAGCCCCAAGGTGCCTCGAAGTGGTGCGGAACGCTTGGCTCCTTGCGAAACACCATCCAGAAAGAGAGAATACAAGATTGATAAAACGAGAGAACATAGAGAGAAAAATCCCTGCCCCTTTTTCTTTTAAATATAGAGTTTCGAAATCCTCAAACTTCATTCCAAAAAACGGCAACTCGAACACCAAAAAGAAGCAAGCAACTGCCGCGTTCGGCCCCTAGGCTAGTCTTCGTCTTCCCCCAGTGCTGAGCGTAGGGCATCCACGTTGCATGGGCATAGCCATTGGAGGGCAGTGTTGTCTTCTCCACCAGCGCGGAGCTGTGGCTTCCAAATTGCGTGGGAAGGAACCCCTCCGCGTCCTCGGGGGGTTCCGGGCATATATAACCCACTCATTATTACGTGAGAGTGTCACGGCCGTAGATAGCTGGGTAAGCCCCCAGGCGCGTGGCCTGGTGGCTCCCAACTCCGTCAAGAGCCATCCCGTGCATTTCTGCTCGGTTGCGCGCCCTTATGACCCTAACCCGAATGCATCGTTCCCCGCACAACCGCAGGATTGCGCTCCCGAGGCCCAAACATGAGCACGATGCATGCGGCGCAGACATAAGGGTGTTTTGTCAGTGAAGCCGCCTCGTGAAGCGTCCGTGCGCCGGCCGGACAATGTCCTGAGGACCTCGTGAGGCCCAGCCTCTCAAGGCCGTGCCGGCGCTGCAGTTGCCGCGGGTGGCCCGCGCTGTTTGTGTCTTGCTGCTTCCCCCAGGCCATTGCTCCTGAGGCCTCAGGGCTTGGTCCGGCGTCGCTCGCCCGCGGGGGCGCCGCCTTGCGTCGCGCCCCGCGGGTCCATGGTCGCCCTCCCGCTCGTGCCGTCCAGGCCCGGTGCTCCGTCGACGGAAGGCCCCAGGCCCGGCTCGGGGAGGATGCCCAGGGTGCTCCTTACTCTTGGGGGGTGCTGGCGCCTGCGACAGGCGCCTGACCCATCCCACCGTCAGGCGGTACGACGTAGCATGGTACATAGGGCTCTACATAAGGGCTCGGTCCTCCTCCTGAGCCGTCCGGCGGGGCGCCGGGGATGGCCCCTCCTGGCGGCGGAGGGAAGCCGCCCCACGCGCGTCGCTTGCAGACCCTCCTGCGACGGGCCTCAGAGCGGAGTTGCTTACCTCTGCCACCAGCGTTGGGTGGGCCGCGCGTCTCCTGGTGTGGATTGCCTCCTTGGCGACCTGATGCGCCTTTGCCGTTGTTGCTTGTTTGTCCGGACGCCAGTGCCGCTTGCTCACTGCGCTGGATGGCGCGCTCCCGCCTGGTCAACCCAGGCTGTTGAAGGTCCACCGGGTCATGGAGGCGCGTGTTGGTGTGCGCGCGGGGCGCCCCGTTGTTTCCTCCGTGTGCTTGGCCGTCGTGGCCGGGCTGCGCCCCGAAATCGGTCACCGGTATTCGGAGGAGAAGGAGCACAGTGTGTGGCGGGCCCTGCTCGGGCCCGTCCGGTGCCGGAAGGGTCACACCGCCGGAGGGCTGGGGAGCCTGCGCGGCAGACGAGCCCACGGCGCCTGGCGCCTACGGCATTGAAGAAGAGTGAGGGGCCACGGCACTTTGCACGACGGTGACCAGCTCTGCAATGTGGTCGGCCCATGCGTTGAAGCCCCCACACGTTGGGCGGTGGCGGAGCATCTCACTTGCCAGCAGTAGCGCATCGTGCACGTCGAGGTCCCTCATGTAGGTGCGGCGCATCGCCGGTGCCAAGGGCGCCGCCCGCCCGCCGTGTGCTTGGGCGGTGCGAGAGGCGGTGACGGCAGAGGCGACGCTGGTGGCTTGATACTGGCCGCCCAGTACAACGCCGCCGGGGCGCGGGCTTCCGGCGGCAGCGGCGGGGTCGACGGAAGCTGACCCGCTGCGGCCGGGGGAGGCTTGTTGAGCGCCGGCCATCGGAGCAGTGAAGCGTGGGAAGAACGAAGCTTGGAGAAGACCCCGACACGCCCCCTACCTGGTGCGCCAAATGTCGGATTTCGGGCTCCACAAAGCCCTTAAGATTCGAACATAGGGGCGTGTGCGAAGATCCCCTGCAGCTTCGCCCAACCTAGCTCGCTACACGATGGCCTAGACAATGAACTCGCACGATGACGAGGAAGAAGATGAACACGGTAGTTTACCCAGGTTCGGGCCGCTGCGAAGCGTAATACCCTACTCCTGCTTTGGTGGATTACCTCTCGTGGAGGTTTGGTGGATGAACTAGTACAACGATGAGGAGCCTCGTGAGGGCGCTCCTGTGGTGTTCTTGGCCCTCTGTTGGCTTTGTGGTGGATGGGAGAATCGACCGATTCCAGATCCGTCTCTACGGTGCAGCCTACCCACTATATATAGCGGAGGCCCGGGTCCTCTTCCCTTATCGCAATGGCGGGAAGGGATCCCACAACGGCCAATTTTGAAGGGGGACAGGAGTACATGCCCGCCCTGCCCAAAGGCGGTCTTCGCCTGCAAAGTACCTGTCGATGATGCAGAGGTGGGCTCGGCGATGACATCTGCCCTGCGGGGCTCGTGGTCGTGGTCTTGTTGCACCGGAATGGAAACCTTTGGGGGGTGCTTTGGGAGCCCGCGTACGTCCTTGCCCGCTTTGCACCAAAGGGGGAACTGCTCCGCCTGGTGCGCTGGCGCCCGCCTGTCCTTCTTTGCGTTATCTTTGACTCCTGAGGCTGGGCTCTGCATAGAGAACTCCACTGCTCCGGAGGGGGCCTGGGGAGGCCCATCCCTTGCCGGTCTTGACGCCGCTCCTCCCCGCGAGTCTAGGGTCCTCGCGAGGGCCTTGTCTTGAGTGGGGCCGCGCCTGGCTGTGTTTTGTTGATGAAGTGGGCCATGCCCTGGGCCGCAGGCAGGCAGGTCTGGGTACCCCCGTTCCCAAAACGCCGACAGTGGCGCGGCCGGGGATGGCCGGAAACGGCACCGGCGACGAGCGAAGGGGACGGCGGTGTTCGGGTGCGGTCGGGAACGACATTGCGGGGCACGGCAGCAAGCGCGCGTGGGTGCGTTGGGCTCCTATAGGTGCACTGAGCATGACTACATGCTCGGCCGAGTGTGACGACAGCTGCAGCAACGACAAAGTTGCGAAACATGGAAGACATCGTGGACATGAGAAAATTGTGGTGGCAGTTCCAATTTATAAGCCACATATCCATGTCTGGCGAGAATGCGGAAGGGACCAATGTAGCGAGGAGCTAACTTGCCATTTACACCAAAACGATGAGTGCCTCTCATAGGAGTGACACGCAGATAAGCTTCATCACCAGGGTTATAGGTATATCCCCAGTGTTGACGGTCATAATTGCTCTTCTGACGGGACTCGGCCGCCTTGACATTATCCCGGATGATGCGAACTTGCCCTTCCGCTTGTTGGATAATATCTGGACCGATGAGTGGCCGTTCCGCAGTTTCTGACCAGTTCAGAGGGGTACGACACTTACGTCCATATAATACCTTGATGTCTACTATGCAACTTTATTCTTGTAGACTCGTGTTGGGCCTCCAAGCGCAGAGTTTTGTAGGACAGTAGCAATTTTCCCTCAAGTGGATGACCTAAGGTTTATCAATCCGTGGGAGGTGTAGGATGAATATGGTCTCTCTCAAACAACCCTGCAATCAAATACAAGAAATCTCTTGTGTCCCCAACACACCCAATACAATGGCAAATTGTATAGGTGCACTAGTTCGGCGAAGAGATGGTGATACAAGTGCAATATGGATGATAGATATAGGTTTTTGTAATCTGAAAATATAAAAACAGAAATGTAGCAAGTAACAAAAGTGAGCACAAACGGTATTGCAATGCTTGAAAACAAGGCCTAGGGTCCGTACTTTCGCTAGTGCAATCTCCCAACAATGCTAATATAATTGGATCACATAACCATCCCTCAACGTGCAACGAAGAATCACTCCAAAGTTCTTATCTAGCGGAGAGCATAAGAAGAAATTGTTTGTAGGGTACGAAACCACCTTAAAGTTATCCTTTCCGATCGATCTATCCAAGAGTTCGTACTAAAATAACACCAAGTTATCCTTTCCGATCGATCTATCTAAGAGTTCGTACTAAAATAACACTATATGATACGCACCAACCAACTCTAATGTCACCTAGATACTCCAATGTCACCACAAGTATCCATGAGTTAATTATACGATATGCATCAAACAATTTCAGATTCATAATACTCAATCCAACACAAAGAACCTCAAAGAATGCCCCAAGATTTCTATCGGAGAACATGGTATGAAAACGTGCAATCAACCCCTATGCATAGATCCCCTAGGTCACCGGAATCCACAAGTTGATGCCTCGACATATATCAAGTGAATCAATAGAATACCCCAATGTCACTACGAGTATCCCACGCAAGACGTACATCAAGTGTTCTCAACCAAAATATTCAATCCAACATAACGACATCTCAAAGGGAAAGATTCAATTCATCACAACATGATAGCAAGGGAATAACATCATATGATCCGACTATATTAACAAAGCCCGTGATGCATCAAGATCATGACATCTCAAGAACATGAGAGAGAGAGATTGAACACATAGGTACTGGTACATACCCTCAGCCCCGAGGGTGGACTACTCCTTCCTCGTCATGGCCTCCGCCGGGATGATGACGATGGCCACCGGAGATGATCTACCCTCTCCGGCAGGGTACTGGAACGCCTCCAGATTGGTTTTTCGTTGATACAGAGAGTTGCAGTGGCGGAAATTCTCATCTAGGGTTACTTCTGGGGATTTCTGAATATATAGGATTTTTGAGCGTCGGTTTCACACGGAGATGGGCCACGAGTGGACAACAAGACACCAGGGCGCGCCGGAGGGGCCTGGCGCGCCCTGGTGGATTATGCCCACCTCGTGGCTCTTCTGACCCTCCAACGAAGCTTCTAATGCCTCTTTTGTTCCAAAAAAAATTGTCAAAAAGTTTCGTTGCATTTGGAGAACTTTGATTTCTGCACAAAAAACAACACCACGGTAGTTCTGCTGAAAACAGTGTCAGTCCGGGTTAGTTCTAAATAAATCATGCAAAGTGCATCAAAACCATATAAAAGTATTGTAAACATAGGTGAATATGCAATGAATACTTCATAAATTATCGATACTTTGGAGACGTATCAGCATCCCCAAGCTTAATTCCTACTCGTCCTCGAGTAGGTAAATGATAAAAGAAATAATTTATGAAGTGTGAATGCTAGCATAGTGCATAAGTTTGATCAATGAAAATGACAACCACTTTTCCTAGCATCATAACAGCAATTCTTTCTCATAAAACTCATCATGATAAAGTAGCAACCAATTCACATGTTATGGTTCAAACAATGAATTCTCTTGAAACTTAACAACCTATGTTCTTAGTCACCAAACAATTGCAATTCAACTTATTCTCCACAAAGTCCAAGTAAGAGCTCCACATAATCAATCATCATATATTGCTAGTACTCAAAGCATATTTTTAGAACAAATTGCATCCATCGAACACAGAGAAAGATAGGGGCTTAATGTTTCGCCTCCCAACTCATTTATCATAGAGATAATTGTCAACAATAATAAGTCATGATCAAATATATTTGACAGGCCATATGTGCCTAGATCTTTCCCCACCACATGATGCTTGCCAACTAGAGAATAATTGAGGTTGAAATGAGAATGCATACTATTGACTCTTGCATAAAAGTAAATACTGAAAGGTAAAAGATAGGCCCTTCGCAGAGGGAAGCAGAGGTTGTCATGCGCTTTTTGGTTTTGTATGCACAATCCCTTAATGCAAAAGAACGTCACGTTATATTGCCCCTTATGATAGCAACCTTTATTATGCAGTCCATCACTTTTATTACTTTGGCATCACAAGTTCGTACAACGTTCAATTTTCTCTTACACTAAATGATCAAACACATTTAGAAGCAATTTCATTGCCTTTTTGCACCGATGACAACTTACTTGAAGGATCTTATTCAATCCATAGATAGGTATGATGGACACTCATGGCAAGTGGGTTTAAGGGTTTTTGGATGCACAATAGTATCTCTACTTAGTACGAATTTTTGGCTAGCAAAAGATCTTAAGCAAACACCACATGTTGGAGGATCCATAACAATATAACTTCTATGCAAATATACACAACCATAACTCATTACGTTGTCTTCCTTGTCCAACTTCAACTAATTTTCTCCAGTTTGAAAATAATTAATGGGTATTCACAATCCTAGAAGATGTCCAAGATAATATATTTGTATGTGAAAGTTCTCTTCCTTATACTAATCATTCACGAATTGCTTGTATGACCAATATTGTGATTGTCAAGCTTCAAAAGATTTTACTTTCTAAACCCAATGTGAACTTGCTACTAAGAATATAGCACATTGATAATTTCAGATTTATGATGTTTCATTCATTCACTATTTACTCTTAGGATGTCAGTGAAGCACAAGAGTAAACATCAAACTACTCTCAAAAGATATTAGTGAAGATCAATGAGTAGTCAAACAATTAAGTAGCTATGTGAGGGCTTGATGTCTACTACGCAACTTTATTCTTGTAGACTCGTGTTGGGCCTCCAAGCGCAGAGTTTTGTAGGACAGTAGCAATTTTCCCTCAAGTGTATGACCTAAGGTTTATCAATCCGTGGGAGGTGTAGGATGAAGATGGTCTCTCTCTAACAACCCTGCATTCAAATACAAGAAATCTCTTGTGTCCCCAAAACACCCAATACAATGGCAAATTGTATAGGTGCACTAGTTCGGCGAAGAGATGGTGATACAAGTGCAATATGGATGATAGATATAGATTTTTGCAATCTGAAAATATAAAAATAGCAAGGTAGCAAGTAACAATAGTGAGCACAAACGGTATTGCAATACTTGAAAACAAGGCCTAGGGTCCGTACTTTCGCTAGTGCAATCTCTCAACAATGCTAATATAATTGGATCACATAACCATCCCTCAACGTGCAACGAAGAATCACTCCAAAGTTCTTATCTAGCAGAGAGCATAAGAAGAAATTGTTTGTAGGTGTCGGATTTCGGGCTCCGCAAAACCCTAAGGAATTCGAACACAGGGGCGTGTGTGAAGATTCCCCAACAGCTTCGCCCCTTCCAATCTCACAACACGATAACCCCGCACGATGGCGAGGAAGAAGATAGCACACAAGAGTTTACCCAGGTTTGGGCCGCCGCGAGGCGTAAAACCCTACTCCTGCCTTTGGTGGATTGCCTCACGAGGAGGTTTGTGGATGAACTAGTACAGAGGTGTGCTGCCTTGCAGATGTGTGTGCGGGGTGGTTGTCTCGTCCCCCACTACCGGGCTGCCTAGGCTCTATTTATAGCGGCCCGGGTCCTCTTCCCTTATCGCATTGGCGGGAAGGGATACCACAATGGCCAAATTTGAAAGGGGTCAGGAGGTACATCTTATCCTGACGAAAGGCGATCTTCGCCTGCAAAGTAGGTGGTGGTGACGTGGTGGTGGGCTCGCCGGTGACATCCGTCCTGCCGCGCTCGCTCACCGGGTCTTGTTGCACGGGAATGGAAACCTTTGGCGGGGCTCCTTGGGAACCCGTGTTCGTCCTTGTCTCCTTTGCACAAAAGGGGAAACTGTTCCCTCTGGCGCGCTGGCACCCGCCTGGCCTGGCTGTCATCATCCTTGATCTCGTGAGGCCTAGCGTTGCATAGAGATCTCCTCCGCTCGGGAGGGGGCATGGGGAGGCCTCCCCCTTCCGCCTTGGTGCTGTTCTCCTCACGAGGATGGGCCCCTCACGAGGGTCTTGTCTTGAGTGAAACCTCACGGGGCCGTACGGACTGCTAGGTGGGCCACGCCCTGGGCTGCAAGTAGGCAAGTCTGGGTACCCTGGTATCCAGAACACCGACAGTAGCCCCCGGGCCCAAGGCGCGCTCGAGTTGGCTTCGAGGGGAAAGCCGAAGAAGTTGGCCCGGAGTGCCGCGGGCTCTCATTGCTTGCGGGCCAGTTTTGGCGTGCGGTGCTTCCTGGGGCGAGGGCGTCCCCGCCCCGTGTCCCCTCAGCAACTGCCCGAATCGACAAAAGCCTGACGTCCACCGCCGAGCCATTATTGCTTTCCTCTTCCGCGCAATTGCTCTTCTTTCCAGATCTCCATTCCTTACGAGAACCTCCCCAGATCTCTGCACCGCTCCATTTTCCTTCTAGCTCCCTTGGCCCCAAAAGCTTCTCGATGACTCCCGCCGGCAAGTCGAAACCTGAAGCCCAAAGCTCGGCTTCTGCTCCCATCTCACCGGCGCTCTCAGAGTCCACCATAGCCAAGGACGGGGGCCTCGCCCCGGTGCTTCCGTCGACGGCAGATGACTCCAATGAGTGGGGGCGGACCTTGATATGGTGCGGCTCCGCGGAGAGACATCGCCTGGCCAAGTAGGCCTACCCCTTCTTCCTCCATAGCGTCTTCTATGGGCTTGTCCCACCCTTCTCCGCATTCTTCACCGCCGTCCTTGAGCACTACGGGATCCAGGCCCTCCATCTTCAACCCAACTCTATTCTGCTTCTATCCGTGTTTGCCTTCTACTGCGAGGCTTTCGTGGGCGTGAGGCCGTCGGTGGCCCTGTTCTGCCATTTCTTCAGCTTGCGGCTTCACGATGGAGCTCAGCGGTCGGCATGCGTCTCCTTCGTCGCGGTCCAGAGCGGGAACATGCTCTTCAAGGCCGAGAAGAAGGTGGAGAACTTCAGGAACCGCTGGGTCTTCTTGGATCTGAAGGGCAACGACCCTCGCCTGGAGCTCCCCAAGGGGCTGCCGGAGAAGATCCCAGTGTGGAGTTCCGTGAAGCTTTCCGACCCTCAGGCCAAGCCCGTCCTGGAGCGGGTCCTTCGAGACATCAATGCCAGGAAGTTGACTGGGGGAATGATAGTGAAGGAGTTCCTGGTGCAACGCCTGGCGCCCCTCCAGTCTCACTCGAAGCCCATGTGGGACTACCAAGGTGGCGGCGACGACATGAGGCTCCATTCTGCGCTCCTGACGCCCGAGGAGCTGAATAGGGTTATGGCGACCCTGCTCAACGGCGACCCCGGGGACCTTCCTGAGGCCTACGCCCGCTGTACTGCCGTGACGACAAGGCTGATCTGGTTGCCGTGATGCCCAGCTTCGACGAGCTGGGGCTCTGTCCTGCCGAGAGCCCCGGGGCCCCTATGGCGGCGTCCTCCGATGACACCGCGGATGAAGAGGACTCGGAAGAAGACGGCGGATGACGATCTGGAGGAAGCGTCTCCTCCGTCGCGGGGTGTGCTTCTCCGCAGCTTCGATGATGACGACGCCGGCGAGCCCCCTGCTACAAGTCCTCCGTGACTTACCAGGATCCTCAGGGGGGCGGGCCACACACCTCAGGCCGCACGATCCGCCTGCCGGGCGACTCCGAGGAAACGCGAGGCTGGGCCTCCTCCGGAGCCCCCAACTCACGCTGGCAAGATGGCGGAAGCGCCCGCCTCACCCCTGCCTGAGCCTCAGCTTGTGGGCGAGGCGGCCGCGTCCGGGGCTGGCATGACCTTGCCGTCCGTGGCCGCTTCTAGCGGTTCCACCGCTCCTCCACGCAGCGGCAGCTCCTCGAAGAAGGACGGAGGCTTCCCCACCTTTGCCGAGGTGGAGAGAAAGAGGAACTGGGTTGACGTTGATGAGTAAGTAGTCTCGCTTGGTTTTTGGCCGTCTTCCAGTAGTTTATGTTCTGATGGGCCTCTCTTTGCCTGACAATCAGGGGCGCCGCCGTTCCGAAGTCGAGGAAGAAGAAGGCCGGCGTCTAGCCGAGGGTGCCTTCCGATGTGGCGCCCATTCCTGGTGCCTTGCCGCCGCCTGACGAGGCGCCGGACGGCGCGGGCAAGGAGGCCCGCGGGGCGACTCTCCTTGTCGCGGCCGCGGAGCCCCCGATGCCTGTTGAAGAGGCCGTCCCTACCCTTGGGGGCATGCCCGCGCTTCAGCCTGAGGGGCCAGCCCCCGAGAGCCAGCTGGGTGTAGGGTCGTCCGTCCCTGCCTTGTCGGTGGTGGTGGTGCAGCCACCATCATCTTTTGCCCTTCATGCTTCTGCTCCTCCGGAGGCGGCTCCTGCCACCGCACAGACGCTGCCTCCGGGCCGTGCCCTGGTGCCACTGACTCGTGGCCCTCTAGCCGAGTCAGGCGCCCTGGACGGGGCGTACTCCGTCTTGGATCAGGTCCGAGACGCCCTTGGTGGCGTCAACGATCGCCTCGCAAGGGAGCGCCTGGGTCTTCTTTCTGGGTGGCTCCAATCTGACGCCTCGGCCGTGGCGTTTTGGGGCCAAGCCGAGGCCATCGCGGCCGAGAGCAGGGAGGAGGCCACGACAGCCAAGGCAGCCCGAGACGCGGCGCTGGCTGGCACAGCGTCTGCTGTGAAGCGCTGCGACGAGACGGAGGCCCGCTTGAAGGCTCTTCAAGAGGACCGGTCCGCGCTTGCGGAGAAGCTTCGCCAGCGGGAGGAGGACCTCAAGACCTGCGAGGCCAAGCTTGCCGATCGTGACTCCGCGCTATCCAAGGTGGCGACCGACCTAGCCGCTGAGCGCGAGCGGCAGGACAGGTTGAAGGAGGAAGGGGCTGCGGAGAGGGCCCGGCTCGCCTCCAGGTAGGAGTCCCTCGTCGCGGCTGAGGAGAGGAAGGCTGCGGAGCTCGACGCCCTCCCCTCCGTCGAGTTCAGGCTCCGCTGGGCGTTGCAGTCCATCTGCCGAGGGGGATTCGCAGAGCCCCTGGCAGCTCCTGAGGGTGGCTTCGTTGGGCTTTCTTCGAAGCTCGCCGAAGTGCTTGAGGGTGCCGTCGCCAGGGTGGAGAACGTCTTGGAGAGTGAGTGTCACGACCTCTTCTCCATGGCCGTGACACGCGTCTTCAGCCACCTCTACCTTCGTGAGCCGGGTTTCGACTTCGGCTCCGTGATTTGCCCGGTCGATGCTCGGGTTCGCGCCGCTACGGCGACAGCCGTGGAAGGCGCCGTGAATGCGCTGGTGAAGAAGTTCGCCTGCGTCGCCACTCCCTCGCCTCCTGCTGCTGCTGCGAGGGTGGGCGATGATGATGGCAGCAGCAGTGATGTTGACGACGAGCTCCCCTTGGCTGGGGCGAGCGGTGGCGCCAGCTCCTCCTAGTTCTTCTTCCCGGGTCTTTTCCTGTAATCGTTCATCGTGCCTCGTGGAGGCGTTAGACTTATTTGCATTTTCAGAGACATTTTAATGTTTGTAATGACTACTAAGCTTTGTGATTTTATTTCCTCGCTTCGTTTGCTTCCTGCTTGCTATAGCGCTCTACGTCGGTAGGGCCCGGTCCCGCGCATACCTCTACCGCCGTTGGGGCGTCCGGATCACCAGGATGATGCCAAGGGGCGAGGGGCTACGAGACCAGTGAGGCCCCTGAGTTGCGATGCTCAGGGGTCCCCCTTGACGTACGAGCAGCCCTCATGAAGGGAACGAGGCGAAGGTGGGGTTGACTTGGGGATTTGGAGCGCCTTGAGCTCTGCGTCGGCAGGGCCCGGTCCCGCGCATACCTCGACCGCCGTTGTGGCGTCTGGATCACCAGGACGATGCCAAGGGGTGAGGGGCTACGAGACTAGTGAGGCCCCTGAGTCACGATGCTCAGGGGTCCCCCTTGACGTACGAGCGGCTCCCATACCTTTGCTTTCGTCCGAAAGAGACGCGTGAAGACCAGGTGCCGGGGACCTGGTGAGGTGGCGTGCGCCAGGCTTGGCCTGAGTGTAGCCCCCACGCAGCCCCCTCACACGTGCATCCCGGGGGAATGCTGCGAGGTGGAGCCGCGAGGGGTCATCCTGAGGTTAAATGCACCCGCTAAGGCGCCCTCGGTTGTTTATCCCCAGCGCGGAGCATAGGGCTTCCACGTTGCGTGGGCATAGCCATTGGAGGGCCGTGTCGTCCGCCAGCGCGGAGCATGGGGCTTGCACTTGGGCGTGGGAATGGGGGGCCCTGGCTCCTGAGCCCCCCGGGCGTGTACAGCCCATTAAGTTCGTACGCGTGGCCTGCACGGTAGAACTGGGAGGTGTATCTGGGCTTCGTGAGGCAGCTCAGGCCTCACGAGGCCCTACCTCAAAGGCGGGTTGCGCCTGAATCTTCTGGTGGGAATCACCGCTTCAAGTCTTGTACATTTTGGAGAAACCTGCGCCGAATGGATTTCCAAGGGCCATTGCATGAGAAGGCCAAACACCAATGACCCCAGGAGGTGACGTGAACGGGGCCGGCCCGCCAGACAGAGCTCAGCCATTGGATTTATCGACACTGCAGGGACGGACCTGAGCACAGACGCCGTGCCCAGTCTTCTCATGTGACAACTCCGAGGAGGAAACATCCGGCGCACGGCTCCCAGGGCGGCGAGAGGCCGACCGGAACCGTGTCGCGCGCCCTGACTCACCCACACCCGATTAGCTCATGCGAGGGCGAAGCACCGAGGGCCATGCGAGGTGACGTACGTGGGGCTAGCCCGCAAGACAGAGCTCGACCACTTGGATTTGTCGACGCTGCAGGGACGGACCCAAGCACAAATGCCGTGCCAGCCCTTAATCATGAGGCGGTCGAGGACAGGCTCATTAGGGCGCAGGGACATTCATGGCGGCGATGCACCGATCATGCAGGTTAGAATACTTAGGGAAATAGATCGAAAGCATGTAAAGGTCCAGTTCATGCGGGAAAAAACGCGGCCGGGATGGGTTCTAGCCGCCTAAGGATAATGCAGCCCGACGGGCGCCCTCGAGCTAAGCAAACCAAAAAAGTTACCTGGTACGGGCCAAGGGATCACCTGGCGGCGATGCCGCTGAAGCATGGGGGTAGTCGCAGGAGCTTGGCCTTGTGCCTCCGCAAGCTTGGCCTTCACGAGCCTGTCGCCTTAGGAGGCTCGGGGCACCCGCTCGGGCCCGGCACCTCCTCCAACTCCTCACGGTGCCTGGCCTGGTGTGGCGCGAACATGGCCCGAGCAAGGCGCTGAAACGTGTCGGTCGCGTTCGCCAGCCCGAAGGGCATGGGGGCGTAGTTGCGCGAGTAAGCCCTGCCGCGACTGACACGCGTCGGCCAGAAGACGTCCGATGATGCGGCCCTGTTGATGCTGGGTACGTTGACGCAGATGCGCGGCGCGCCGCCCGGGTCGATGATGGCGACGGCGTTGGGTGGTGCAGGGCCGCGCCCACCTCGCGCAGCTTGTGCTTCCTGAAGCTCCTCGATTGCTCTGGTGATGAACTCCCATGAACTTGGCACCTCGCGCCGTGCTCCTTGCTTGGATGGGTGCGTGCCGGCACACGCCCCCGAGTTGTGCCCGAGCACCTCCCTTGTCTCTTTGGTAGTCCTCCGGGTGGAAGCCCCCAAGCCCGGCCCAAGGGAGGCGTCAGGCGCGCCTTCCTATGCGAGGGAGGAAGGGGCATGAGCCCCTGGCGCGGATCTTGAGGCGCCGTCCTTAGGGTTTTCAGCCCCCTGGCATCCCTTGGAGAGGAGCTGTTTCTTCTTCTTGGGGATGTCCCCGCGGGGCAGGACACCTCCTTCATCATCTAAGTGCTCAGCCGCCGCGGCACAGTAGGCACGCTCGAGGGAGCAGACAGCGTCCTTCTCATCGCAGGCGATAGTGATGACGCCGCCACTTCCCGGCATCTTGAGGATGTTGTAGCCGTGGTGGGTCACCGCCATGAACTTGGCGAGGGCTGGGTACCCAAGGATCACGTTGTACGGGAGGTGGATATGGGCGACGTCAAAGACGATGATCTCGGTGTGGTAATTGTTGCGCCCGCCGAAGGTGACAGGCAGGCGCACTTGCCCGATGGGGACCGTGGAGCCGTCAGTGACTCTTGAGAAAGGCTTAGTTGGCATGAGCTGGTCTTACGGCACTTTGAGCGTCTCGAACGTCTCGATGGAGAGGACACTGCGTCCGGCGCCGCCGTCGATGAGGGTCTTGGTGACGAGGACGTTGTTGATGGTGGGGGTGCACAGCATGGGGAGTGCACCCACCACGGCTGAGCATCTGAGCTGTTCTTTGGAGTCGAAGGTGATGGCGCACTCGGACCACTTGAGGGGGCACGTGGCCTCAAGCTTTGGAAGAGCCACGTTCACCTCCCGCGAAAACTGCTTGAAGACGCGGTTCGATGCTGGGGCTTGGGCACCGCCCAGGATACAAGCTATTGCCTTGACCTCCTGGAAGCCCCCAGCCCCATCGTTCTGCCTCTCGTCTTCCTTCCTTCTGGGTGGCAGCGGCAGCGGGGGAAGACCGGCCTCGCGAGGGCGGACCTCATGAGGCTGGCCTTGACGTGACCCCTCTGGAGGTTCGTCGCGCCAGCGGTCCCCCCGAGCTTGATCACGCCAGCGGTCCTCCCGAGGCTGGTCTCGCCAATCCTAACGCGGGTCTCGATTGTCCCAGCAGCCTCCGTCGCATCCATAGCCTCGGTTAGTGCGCCCAGGGCACCGGCCGAAATGCTCGTCACGGACCACCCTGAGCTCCTGGCAGTCGATGGTGTTGTGGCTGTTTGTGACATGGAAGATGCAGAAGGGTCGCCCTCCCGTGAGAGGTTCCTCACCCCGGTCGCGCTTTGCCTCGGGCTCAGCCGCCAGCAATGCGGGGGCCTTGCGCTTTGGCTCCTTGGCCTTGGTCTTCTTGTCTTCGGGTTTCGCCTCCGGAAGCTCATGGAGGGAGAGGCGGCCCTCTTCGGCCTTCGCGCATTTGTTCGCCAAGTTGAACATCTCCAAGGCCGAGCTCAGGTCGTCATGGATTGCAAGCTTCTCCCTCATCCTGAGGGCCCGGACGCCGTCGGTGAACGCCGAGATGATTGCCTCATCTGACGCCCTCAGGATCTTGAGGCGGGTGGTAGTGAAGCGTTGTATGAACTTGTGCAGGGTCTCTTCAGGCTGTTGCTTCACGCGACGGAGGTCACCCACTCCAAGCGCGCGGTCGCAGGTGCCTTGGAAGCTCGTGACGAAGCGCTCACGCAGGTCCTCCCAGGAGGTGATTGACCCCTCCGGGAGGTTGAGGAGCCAGGAGAGCGCACCAGCCTTGAGTACCATGGCGAACCAGGTTGCCATGACCTTGTCGTCCCCGTTGGCCACCTAGATGCTCAGCGAGTAGAGCTGCAAGAACTCGGCGGGATCTGGGGTGCCGTCATAGCGAGGAGGTAGGTCAGGCTTGAACTTGCAGGGCCACACGACCGGATGGAGCTCCGGGGCGATGGCGCGGCAGCCCACCGGGCCCACGGGTGGTGCGCGCTCGGGAGGAACCTGGTCTTGATGCTCCTGTATGGCCGCCTCCAAGGGCGCCTGGTCGCGCCGCTGGCGCACCGGCGCTGGGAGCGCACACGCGTCAGCGCGCGGCCGTGGTAGCACACGACAGCTCACTTCTTCTCTCACCCTCGCCGGGGGCCCGCATGGCTGGTCGCGCAGGCGTGCTTCATGCCTGGGCTCGGGGTCAACGTCGCGCTGGGGAGGAGGAGGCGGCACATCATGAGCTTCGTCGCCTGCCAGGGAGGTTTGGGGCCGGAACGAGTAGGTGAACGCCGAAGCGTCGCCGGCTGGGCTGACGAGCTTCGCGACGCGCCCAAGCCAGTCATCGAGGCGGTTGGGGGCGGGGCGGTAGCGCAGCAGCTCGCGCACCATGTTCAGTGCGCCCGATCCACGCGCTGGCCCTGGGCGGGCGTGGGAGGACGACCTAGTAGCTGGAGCGATTGACGGAGTGGCGGTGTGGCCGTCACGCCGCGCGGTGACCGGCTGCGACAAATCCTGTTGCTCGTGGGCCTCCTGGCCCATGGCGGCGTTGGCCACAGGGGAGGGAGACCGGCGTGGGGCGGTGCGGCCCACGGGTGTCGTCTGGGCGACACGGGTAGCACGACGCTCGGCGCGGGCTCGGCGGGCGTCAGCCATCGGAGCGGTGAGGCAGAGGAAGGGCGAGGCTTGATGAAGACTCAGACGCGCCCCATAGCTGGCATGCCAAATGTCGGATTTCGGGCTCCGCAAAACCCTAAGGAAATCGAACCCAGGGGCGTGTGCGAAGATTCCCCAACAGCTTCACCCCTTCCAAGCTCACAACACGATAACCCTGCACGATGGCGAGGAAGAAGATAGCACACAAGAGTTTACCCAGGTTCGGGCCGCCGCGAGGCGTAAAACCCTACTCCTGCCTTTGGTGGATTGCCTCACGAGGAGGTTTGTGGATGAACTAGTACAGAGGTGTGCTGCCTTGCAGATGTGTGTGCGGGGTGGTTGTCTCGTCCCCCACTACCGGGCTACCTAGCCTCTATTTATAGCGGCCCGGGTCCTCTTCCCTTATCGCATTGGCGGGAAGGGATCCCACAATGGCCAAATTTGAAAGGGGACAGGAGGTACATCTTATCCTGACGAAAGGCGGTCTTCGCCTGCAAAGTAGGTGCTGGTGACACGGTTGTGGGCTCACCGGTGACATCCGTCCTGCCGCGCTCGCTGACCGGGTCTTGTTGCACCGGAATGGAAACCTTTGGTGGGGCCCCTTGGGAACCCACGTTTGTCCTTGTCTCCTTTGCACAAAAGGGGAAAATGTTCCCTCTGGCGCGCTGGCACCCGCCTGGCCTGGCTGTCATCATCCTTGATCTCCTGAGGCCTAGCGTTGAATAGAGATCTCCTCGGCTAGGGAGGGGGCCTGGGGAGGCCTCCCCCTTCCGCCTTGGCGCTGTTCTCCTCACGAGGATGGGCCCCTCGCGAGGGTCTTGTCTTGAGTGAAACCTCGCGGGGCCGTACGGACCGCCAGGTGGGCCACGCCCTGGGCCGCAAGTAGGCAAGTCTGGGTACCCTGGTATCCAGAACACCGACAGTAGGGTACGAAACCACCTTAAAGTTATCCTTTCCGATCGATCTATCCAAGAGTTCGTACTAAAATAACACTAGGTTATCCTTTCCGATCGATCTATCTAAGAGTTCGTAGTAAAATAACACCATATGATACGCATCAACCGACTCTAATGTCACCTAGATATTCCAATGCCACCACAAGTATCCATGAGTTAATTATACTATACACATCAAACAATTTCAGATTCATAATACTCAATCCAACACAAAGAACCTCAAAGAGTGACCCAAGATTTCTATCGGAGAACATGGTATGAAAACGTGCAATCAACCCCTATGCATAGATCCCCTAGGTCACCGAAATCCGCAAGTTGATGTCTCATCATATATCAAGTGAATCAATAGAATACCCCAATGTCACTACGGGTATCCCACGCAAGACTTACATCAAGTGTTCTCAACAAAAATATTCAATCCAACATAACGACATCTCAAAGGGAAAGATTCAATTCATCACAACATGATAGCAAGGGAATAACATCATATGATCTGACTATATTAACAAAGCCCGTGATACATCAAGATTGTGACATCTCAAGAACATGAGAGAGAGAGATTGAACACATAGGTACTGGTACATACCCTCAGCCCCGAGGGTGGACTACTCCCTCCTCGTCATGGCCTCCGCCGGGATGATGAAGATGGCCACCAGAGATGATCTACCCTCTCCGGCAGGGTACTAGAACGCCTCTAGATTGGTTTTTCGTCGATACAGAGAGTTGCGGCGGTGGAACTTCTCATCTAGGGTTATTTATGGGGTTTTTTGAATATATAGGATTTTTGAGCATCGGTTTCACGCGGAGATGGGCCACGAGTGGACCACAAGACATCAGGGTGCGCCGGAGGGGCCTGTCGCACCCTGGTGGGTTGTGCCCACCTCGTGGCTCTTCTAGCCCTCCAATGAAGCTTCTAGTGCCTCTTTTGTTCGAAAAAATTGTCAAAAAGTTTTGTTGCATTTGGAGAACTTTGATTTCTGCACAAAAAACAACACCACGATAGTTCTGCTGAAAACAGCGTCAGTCCGGGTTAGTTCTAAATAAATCATGCAAAGTGCATCAAACTCATATAGAAGTATTGTAAACATAGGTGAATATAGCATGAATACTTCATAAATTATCGATACGTTGAAGATGTATCATACCTCGAAGGGGGCCATCTTCAAGCCAGTTCTTGCCAGTTCAAGACGTATATGGCATGAATACTTCAAGACGTATAATAGCTGTTGTTATAAGAGAATACGGCATACGGGAGAGATTCTTCCCAGTTCTTGCCAAAGGAGATGACACAAGCACGCAACATACCTTCAAGTATTTGGTTAAATCGATCCACTTGACCTTGGGACTGGGGGTGATAAGCAGTGCTCCAGGTTATATGAGTTCCCATGGCTTCTTGGAAACTATCCCTGAATTTTGAGGTGAAAATGCTACCTCGGGCTGAACTGATCTCCTTTGGAATGCCGTGAAGTGACACAATTATGGAGATATACAAGTTCGCTAATTGACTAGCAGTGATAGTGTCTTTGACTGGCAGAAAGTGTGCAACTTTGGAGAATTGGTCAATGACGACAAAAATAGCATTGTGACTCTTTTGTGATTTGGGGAGGCCAGTGATGAAATCCATCTGAACTTTATCCCACTTCCATTCAGGAATATGCATTGGTTGCAGAAGTCCAGCAGGTTTCTGATGTTCTGTCTTGACGCGATGGCAAACATCACATTCTTCAATATAGCGAGCAATGTCTTGCTTCATCTTAGACCACCAATATTTCTGATGAATGTCTAGATACATCTTGGTACTTCTCGGGTGAATAGACAGGGGTGTGTCATGTGCTTCTTTCATTACTTTCTCTATCATAAGGTCAAATTGGGGTACCACAAGGCGATCTCTGAAGAACAAGGCTCCACCTTCATCCAGTGAGAAGTCCTTGGCTTTCTCAGAGGCAAGATCACTCTTAGTTCGATCAATCTTAGTGTCTTTCTCTTGTGCGGACTTGATAACTTTCTGAAGAGTCGGTTCCAGGACAAGGTTATTAAGAGAACCTTGTGGAACAATGTGAAGGTTCAACTTACGAAGCTCTTCATGAAGATGGGGTTGAGCTTTCTGAACCATGTGGTTGTTGCAATAAGCTTTTCATCTCAAGGCATCGGCCATGGCATTAGCCTTGCCAGGGGTATAAGAAATACTATTGTCATAGTCTATAATTGCTTCCATCCACCTCCTCTGACGGAGATTCAAATCTGGCTGAGTAAACTGATACTTTAGACTTTCATGGTCGGTGTATATCTCACAACGATTACCGAGAAGGTAATGTCGCTATAACAACAGTGCATAGATAACTACAGCGAGTTCGAGGTCATGAACTGGATAGTTCTCTTCATGAGGGCGCAACTATCATGAAGCATAAGCAGTCACCCTGTGCTCTTGCATTAGGACACAGCCTAATCCTTGACGGGATGCATCGCAATAAATGATGAAGTCCTTACGAGAATCTAGAGGAGCAAGCACTAGAGCAGATGTCAGCTTGTCCTTGAGTGGCTAGAAATTTCCTGACACTTTTGTGTCCACTCAAACTAAACGCCTTTGTGAAGCAGATTAGTTAAGGGTTTGGCAATCTTTGAGAAGGTCTCGACCAAACGGCGGCAATAGCTGGCGAGTCTGAGAATTTTTTTTGACTTGCTTGACATTCTTCAGGGGAATCTAGTCAAGAATAGCCTGAACTCATTCTGGGTTGACCGCAATACCATCCTTGGAGATCACATGACCAAGATAGGTCACTTCAGACAACCAGAACTCACACTTGGAGTATCTGGCATATAGTTGATGCTCTTGAAGCTTTTCTAGTACAAGACAAAGATGTTCATCATGTTCTTCTTTATTCTTGGAGAACACCAGGATATCATCCAGATAAACCACGATGAACATGTCGAGGTATTCCATGAAGATATAGTTCATCAAAGGAGAGAATGTTGTTGGAGCATTGGTTAAACCTAAAGACATGACGGTGTACTCGTAAGAACCATAGCGAGTAACGAATGCAATCTTTGAAATATCCTCATCACGAATTCAGATCTGATGGTAACCCAACCTCAGGTCGAGTTTAGAAAGTACGGAGGAACTAGCAAGTTGATCATACAGATTTTTGATCTGAGGAAGTGGATACTTGTTCCTAATTGTTGCTTGGTTGATGGGTCGGTACTCTTGGACCAGACAATTCGTACCATCCTTCTTGACAAAAAGAGAAGGTGCTCCCCAGGTAGAGAAACTTGGACGAATGAAACCTTTATGAAGTGAATTGTCAATTTCTTCCTTAAGTTCAAGGAGTTCATGAGGAGGCATCTTATAAGGCCGTTTGGCGATAGGAGTGGTGCCTGGTTTTAAGTCGATGACAAACTCGACAGATCTAACAGGGGGAACTCCTAGAAGTTCTTCTGGAAAGACATCTTGGAAGTCGCAAACAACTAGAATGCTTTTAAATTCCCTCAAGAGGTGACGCATTCAATGCATTTAAGAGGTAAATCCAGGCTTCGGCATCTCGAACAAGACAAGCATGGTAGCTTACTATCTCATTAGAAGGATGTAGGAGATGGACGGTTTTTGTGGCGCAAACGATTGAATCGGTATGAGTTTTCAACCAGACCATTCCCAGAATGAGGTCAATATTGGAAGACATCCACATAATGGGAGAGACATGGAATTCCAACCCTTCAATTTCAATGGTGACGTTGTGGCTAACCATGGAGGTTCGACATTGGCCCGCGGGGGTGTGTACCACTAGTGGAGTGTTCATCTCTTTGTATTTAATGCCATGCATGTATACAAAATCTTCTGACATAAAAGAATGCGATGCTCCTGGATCAAACAATACAGAAGTTGGTACCGAGTTAACAAGAAGAGTACCCATCACAGTAGCAGGCTAGTCTTGAGCTTGATTCAGTTCAATGTTGTTAGCCTGACCACGACCATAAGAAGGCCTATCATTATTGTTGTGGGGTTGGTTGTTACCACTTCAGTTGAAGGCAGTGCAGCTAATTATGATTCTGCCTGCATTCTCTAGCACAGTGACCTGGACGACCACACTTGAAGCAAAACCGGTCGTTGGGATGAGGAGCAGGAGCTTGGGGTGGTGCAGATGGAAGTCTCGGCTACCTAGGTGGTGGAGGAGGCAGACAAGGCGTAGCATAGGATGGAGTTGGAGCAGGAGCAGGTGCATGGTACATGTTGTGGGAATCCATATCCTCCATTTTTGTGATGATGAGCCCGAAGATGGGACCATGTCACGGGTGTGCTTGGTGCCTTCCATGATTCCCTCACAAAACTGAATGGCCTTGTTCACCAAGGTGGCGAAGTCAGCATAATCCTGAACAAGGAGCGTGAGCTTGATATCTGGGTGAAGTCCCTCACAAAACTTTTCCTGTTTACGAGCATCAATAGTGATATCTTCTGCAGCATAGCGGGACAAGTCAAGGAACTCCCGTTGATAAGCATATACGGTCTTGTTGCCTTGGGTGAGGTTGCGGAACTCTCGCTTCTTCCTGTCCATGATTCCCTGAGGAATGTAGCGGGCACGAAAGGCAGCTTAGAACTCCGGCCAGGTAATGATGGTTCCAACAGGCTGTGAACGCTGGTGACTGTCCCACCATTGAGCAGCGGGACCCTTCAGGAAGTAGGCTGCAAAGGTGACACAGTTGGCAAGGGTGACGTTGGTAGACTCCAGTTCATACGTGATGTCGCGGAGCCAGTCATCAGCATCAAGGGGCTGAGTTGAGCTGCGGTCGACAGCGGGGTTGAGGCACGCAAAGTCTTGCACAGTTATTAGGGTTGGCTGCTGATTCATGTTTGGCCATGAGAATTGATCCATAAGCCCTTGCATAAAATGGCGGTTCGGCTCAAACGGTTGTATCATTCCAGCCATATATTCGGGTGGTGGTGGAGCATTGGCACCACGGCCACGACCAACTGGTCTAACCATTCTGTCAAATTTCAATAGTGGTAGTTTAGCATTGAGTAAAAGCAAAGAAAATGAATCATTCATGAGGTAACATGCACAATGAAAGGAGTGCAATAGATACGTCATAGTAGTCAAACATGACATACAGATCCATACATAGGTCTATTACAAGCCAGCGATCATAAGTTCGGAAAGGAAAATAACCTAGACAAACTAGGCGGCACGCATGCACGCGGTAGAGGGATACAACAGCGGGACATAGCGAAATGCTACATCGACGTCGGGGACAACCACTGAAGCCAGGTAACTACAGGTGATGACGCAGGGTGCCCATGATATAAGGATCCTGCACTCCATGAAGACTCTGGTGTAGAACCTGGTCCCGTACGGGGAGAAGAGGCCCACGTGGAGGAGTACAATCTCCAACAGCAGGCCACTCTAGGCCTGGTGGAAACTCTGTCCTACGCGGGTAAAGGATGTGCTCAGGATGCATCCTCGCACTGACTGCTGGCAGCAAATGTTTCAGAGCATCCTCAAGGCAAGGACGAGTGGCGTACAACTCGACAGCAAGAGCTCAGGCAGTACGATCCAGAGCCTCGATGTATTGAACCAGAACTTGCGAGTCGTAACGATGTCACATATAAGGGGTGCAGACAGCTATGTAGTATCCAGTCTCATCCCCAGCGGGGACATGCGGGATGTATCTGAACCCACTCTCCTCCAAGCGGGGGTGCTCTCCACGGAGACGGGCGGTCGCTATATAGGCAGCATCATGGACTGCCATATCAACAACCACTCCAACACCATGATAGATGTGCAGCTCAGTCATGGAGATGTTCTGTCGATTGAACATACAAAGCACAACATGGTACTGCTCCTGGCTGAACTCGCGGTAGTACTCATAAACAATGTACTCGGGGTACGAGCGATATCCCAACTTGGTCAAGAGCTGGCCGGGAACCCAGTCGCATCGACAACCATAGTCTGGAATACGAGCTGCCTTGCGGTACGCATCTGTAACAATGAGGTTCAAAGATGTCAAATGACTGTGTGTGCATCATATATTCAAAAGATAACAGTTGTTGATAAAATGGCTCTCCAGGTGGATGTGATCACGAGAACCTAATGTTAGAGTTAGCAAAATCTTTAACCCGAATAGAAGAGATATGAGAACCCGGAGTAAAGAAGAGGAATAAAAGATCATAATCCCAACCATTTGCGATGTGGGCCCGTAAGCCACACAACAATGTTAGTAAAATAGTTTTTTAAAGACTAGACTCAACTTCGACCAAGGAGTTGGAAAGGGGCTTCCTATAGGCAGTCGGCTCTGATACCAACTTGTGACGCTCCTGCCTTGATCGTACGCTAATCATGCACGCAATGTGCACGATCAAGGTCAGGGACTCATGGGAAGATATCACAACACAACTCTAGACACAAATTTAAAGTCATACAAGCTTTATATTACAAGCCATAGGCCTCGAGGGCTCGAATACATAAGCTCAAATACAAACGAGTCAGCGGAAGCAATAATATATGAGTACATAGATAAGTAAACAAGTTTTCCTGAAGAAGGCTAGCACAAACATCAACATGGATCGAAAAGGCAAGGCCTCTTGCCTAGGAGCCTCCTATCTACTTCTGTTCAGGGACAGACTCCACATAGTGGTAGCCTCCGTCGAAGTAGTAGTAGCCGTCGGTGGGATCAACTAGCTCCTGGGTTCCGTCAGCTGATCGCAGCAATCGTATCAAGGGGAAAAGGGGAGCAAAGCAACCGTGAGTACTCATCCAAAGTACTCGCAAGACTTACATCAGATCTATGCTAAGTATGCATCAGTATCAAAGGAATAGGGCTATATCTTTGGACTGAACTGTAGAAATGCCAAAATAGAAAGAAAGGCCTAGTCCTAGCGAAGACTAGCATCTTTAGTGTCTTGCAGCATTAGAAGAGTGCAGATTAGCAAATTATATGTAAGTTGTAGTAATGCCCAGAGCTCCGTCCTCGACTCCTTGCGAGAAAGCAATCCCGGAGCCATTATTTCCGTCTAATGTCATAGTATCCAATTCTAGTTGTATAGATCGGGATACAACTCTGAGCGTCCGTTTCTGTGGACACTGCTATTCGAATAGATATACTTCCTTGTAGGGGTGCACAAACTTACCCAACACGCTCGATTAACTCTGGTCGGACACACTTTCCAGGTCATGCCCAGCCTCGGCTGGTCAACACGCTGTAGTCCTACCTAGGCTCAACAGAGAGGTCAACACGCCGGTCTAAATCCTAAGTACTCAGGGGTCATGGGCCAATCACCCTAAGCACTCCTGCACGTTACGAGGACGGTCGGTGTTAGTCCTGGCACCTCTTTAAAAAAGCAGGTGCTTATTCGGGCCACCCGGGCGCGTGCTGCTCACTATGACATCTGAAGAGCTTTCGGGAGAATGTACGACACAGAGTGCCCATACTGATTCCCGCGTGGTGGCCAGTGCAAAAAAGGCCAGAGGCCTACTCAGATCACATATCCTAACCCGTTAGTGTCTCGGTAGTGCGCGGTGACGATCAATGATCCACGATATGTGGTCCCGTCACCCCGTCTCCCGGACTTACGGCAAGGGCTAAGAATGCCTGGCCGTGCCGCATAATTATCTCACGGGCACCTTCTTGGTCAACCCGTCTACACATCACTCGCGGGTACCCCTCGGGGCCGACCCATCTTTCACATGTCCGATGCGGGTACCCCTCAGGGCCGACCCGCTTTCACATGGTTCTGGTCAAAGTAATCGTGTGTCCATAACATCAATGGAGAATCTGAGAAATCACCCACGATGGATTCCACTCGATGTAACCGTCAAGGTGACCTGGGAGGAATCACCCTCGAGGGTCACACTTGAGGTGTTTCACGACAGAGTCGTTATCGGGAGTGGTGAAGGAGGAATCACCCTCCGTAATCCACGACCGACTAACTACACTATAGAGTTATCATCAGGAGTGCATTACGAGGTATCACCCTCGGCACTCGATAGTAGCTCTGCAGAGTCGTACAACTAAGGGGGGTGAGGTGATGTGTCGGGCTCAGGACGTAGATCATGTTGATCGAGTCATCGCTCATGAAGTAGGAGCAACAAGGACAAGGTTAGGGGCCAATGATGGATCATAACCAACCTATACTAAGCATTTAGGATAGACAGGTAAAGTACAACAACAGGTTACAAAATCAGGCTATGCATCAGAATAGGAGCTATTAACAACAGTAGCAAAAAATAATGCAATCATGAGAGAGAAGGAATGGGCGATATAGGAATGATCAAGGGGTTTTGCTTGCTTGGATACTCTGTTGCAAGTGGTTGGATGTCAGATGCGTAGTCGTACCCGGTAGCAGCGTCGGTCTCGGGGTCTACCAAAGAGAAGAGGGGGAAGAAACAATAAATATAAAGCAAACAAATGCATCACGATGCATGGCATCGCAATATGTAGTGCTAGGGGTGACCTAACGTAGTGCTACGTGTTGCAGACGGAGCGGGAAAATGTCTGTGGATATTTCCCGGGTCTTTGGCATTTATCGGGCACATGATCCGGAGGGGAAAGTTCCATGTTCATCATGCTAGAGGCATGTGATAGATGAACGGATTGCATATTTGGATTCGTTATATTTTTCTAAGAAACTTTCATATATAAATTATTTTCATTTGACTTACGGATTATTTTATATGATTTTTCAAAGATTTAATCAAATTCTGGAATTTACTGGATTTATTTTAATTCGAAAATAGCTTTACTGCATCAGCATGATGTCAGCATGAGGTCAGCTGTCAACCCAGCTCTTCCAGGTCAAACCTGACAGTTGGGTCCCACATGTCATAGACAATGGAGTTAAATAGGGGTTTAATTTAATTAATTAAGCTAATTAGCTAAGTGGGCCCACCTGTTATTGACTTATTAATTTAAACTAATTATTATATTTAATTAACAGGTTAATTAAGGGGGGTGGCCCACCAGTCAGTGACTGGGTCTGCCCAGTCACAGTGGTTGGCTGGGTCAACCCAGTCAACTGGCCCAGGGGGTCCACTGGCAATGACCCTGGGGGTGGCCCCGGGCCAGCCCCGCCGGCGGGCGGCACCAGAGTTGCTCCGGCGACCGTTTCCGCGGCGGAGAGCCGGGCACTCGTCGGAAATCCGCTACGGGCAGCCATTTGGTGTGCGGTTGGGTATGTTCGAACGAGCGTTCGATATTGCGTCGATCTGCGGAGGTGGCACGGCCGGAAATGGACGGAAATGGCGCCGGCGATGAGCGAGGCGGACGGCGGTGTGGGGACCCCGACTCATAAGTCGTGATCACCGAATGTACGTGCACAGTGATCCCAGAGATCAATGCTCACTGAACACACAGAAGCTGAATAACAAGAGTCTTACATCCATTACATACCGTTTTACTCAAATATGGCCTTTATGACCAAGTCTTCATAAACTTGCAGCGGAAATCTTAAACGATAGCGCGAACCCATGCCATCTGCCTTAACCCTACAGGCATTCTGAATGGGAAGCGTCCTAGCTCGCATGATCGTCACCAAGGTACTCTTCATCATGTCATGTTCTTTCATGCCTGGCCAATAAAATAACCAGTGGCAAGCCAATGAGTACTTTGAATGTACTCGCAAGCAACCCATGTGTGGAACAAGGCAGTAACAAAGCATGATATAGCACTAAGTAGGTAAGTTTTGCGGAAAGCTATTTTTGAGTGCAATGACATTATCAAAATAACTAGTAATAGCATGCATCATGAGGATGCAAGTATCCGCACGAACAGGTTACCGATATCAATATAATCAAAGTCTGAACATTTCATGTTCATTCATCATGTCAAGTCCTCCGACTTGTCTCGAGTACTCCATCTTTGTCACCAACACACGCACACTAGGTTTGTGAAAAACATCGGATGTAGTTTAAGCAGGACCTCCAACTGTCCATGACCGTGGACATGGCTATTCGAATAGTTTGACACTCTGCAGAGGTTGCACACTTTACCCACAAGACTCGGGGAACTTCCGTGTCATCCACGACTCGCGGTATATTACATACCCGAGGTAAGCACCCGAACAATGCCTTTCCCCTGACGATACTAAACAAAGAGTCCACTCGATTGGTACACAGCCCTCATGATGTACATCATACGAGCCTCGCTCCAGATCGTACCATCCATGAAGGGACCAACGGTGTGCCCGGTGCTTGTGAAGACAGCGCATGATCGTCCTTTCCGGCACGACCCCGTATCGAGAGTGACCACGTCACTCCCGCCACTAGTAATGTGGGCTCTATGCCAGTACCCATCAAAGTAATCAACAAAGCCCCTTCCCATATAGGGGTAGAGTGGTCGCACATGTAAGGTTGGGGTGGTCAGCAAATCTTAAATCTCTCCGTTTTTGAAAACACACACACAACCTGCTCCGGTACACCACTTCTTTCTCAAGTGGTTACCTAGCACAGCATCATCTCCCTCGGGCATTAGTGGCACCCGCCGGGGTTTTCGAAAAGTCTTTGAAATCATTTTGTTACCATCACCATGCATATTCCCGTCCCACTTTGCGTAGCAACTACTTAGCAACCTAACTACTCCCACCCGCACAACCCTCATAAGGAGGTAGGGTCATGCACGATGCAAGTATCAACAAGAAAGTAACGGAGGCTTCCCACCAAAGTGGTCACCATACCAACATGATCAACATCACAAAAATAAGTGATATATGCCATGCAAATAAAAGGGTTCTTAGTCATGGTCAAAGGGCTGCTTGCCTGGCTTAGCAAAGTCTTCGAGGTCTTCACACGCTTCTCGTCCACTCCGATCATTCCATCTACTTCGTCAACTATTGCCGGAAACAATCATAATAAGAAACACAACAAAGCGGAGAAATAAAAGTGCTCTATAAATAGGATTTTTATTTTTCTTGGACACCTCTGGTCACAAGAAAAATAACCAAGGAGGTTTTATTGGACCTGGATCAAGGGAGATTTTTGAATGGGGAAAATGAATGAAATGATGATCCTATTAGAAGTCTATAGAAAATATTTTGGTAAAAATGAGTGGATGCACCCAACAAATAGATCATGATTTTAGAAGGTTTTAGGAAGTGGTTTCACCGGATTTGGAATTGGTATGAATATTCTAAGGAGTTTCAAAGTGGGCACATATGAAGAAATGGTCCAATAATTGACTTAGCAGAATAGGTGTAAGGAAAAATGTTCACATCCTAGGACATGATTTTAGATGCACCTAGGAACTTGAATCACTCCATTTGGAGCTATAATGAATGCCCTAGCGATTTTATAAGGTGGTCTTTAATAGTTCAAATTTGAATTTAAATTTGAACAAAACAAGAACTTGTGGTGAAAAAATATGGAAGTTCCACCAAATAATAGGTGGCACTTTTAGGAGAATATAGAAATTTGAATTATCCAATTTGGAGCTCAAATGAATTTATTATGAGTTTTTGAATCCATCTGGTAAAAGAAAAAGAAAAACATTCTCACCCAACGGCTAAGATGCGCACTATGCGCAGGATAGAAGTTGGGTCGGCCCAGTGGCTCGGCCTGGCGGGGCGGCAGCGACGCTGAAGGCGCCCCCGGAGAAATACGCCTTCCCCGGGAGGAGGCGGCTCCGGGCTGCGGTCGTTTCCACTTAAACCGGCCGGGACCCACTCGTCAGTGGCTCGTGCCCGGCCGACAGGCGGGCCATGAGGGATGACGCGGCTGCTCCGTCTTCCTCCTGCTCGCGCCCGACCGAGGGGGAGGAGCGGCTCCCGCCGGCGATAGCCGGAGCTACGGGCTGTCCCCAGCGAAGCTCCTCTGACGGGCAAGCTCAGGAGGGCGAGGCGCACCTGCCTGGCTAGTCCATGGCCGCCGGGGAGCGCTGGGGAGGACAGGGGCTCGGCGGCAGCGGACTCCAGCGACTGGTGGCCGCGGTGGCGGTGCTCCGGCCACCGGGAAAGTTAAAAATGGAGTGCGGGGAGGGTTGTGGCAGAGCTGGGGGTGGCCTGGTGTGGTTCAAAGGAAAGGATGTGCTGGGGGGAGCTCGGATTTGGGCGAGGCCGAAGCGGCGCCATGGCGGCCATGGGAGGAGAGAGGGCCTCGGGAGCTCCAACGGCTTGGTCCGGGGGGTCCCGAGGAGAGAGGAGAGCGTCAAGGGACGCGAGAGGGAGCTGGGGAAGGGGTAGAAGAAGGGGGGCGACCGAGAGGGGCTTGGGTGGCCGCCGGATGGCCTCGGGTGCGGAGAGCACGCGTGCCAGAGCCTCCTTGGAGCTTTGCTGGCGTCGGGGAGAGGCGTGGGTGGTCAAGGGAATATGCCCGGCGCGCGGGGACACGCTGCTAAGGCCAGACGCGGGCTACAGGATAATGTTTGACTGAAGAGCGCCGTTTCTGCATGCCAATAGCTTGGTCACCACGCCAACTCTTGTCCAGAGAATTCTTTTGGTCGGCCAAACATGTCTGGCGTGTGAGGCACGCGTGCAGGAGAGCACTGGTGAAGTCTCAATGTAAAAGGAGTTGGGTGAGGCTGGTTTCTACTGTAGGTAAGTTTGCAGCAGCAAACTTGGGATTTATATCAGGGGCTTCTAATGGAGGGCATTAGGGAAAAGACCTTGTCTAGTGTTCCTGGGAATGGAGGTACTACAGGTTCACCAATTCTTAGCTCAGGGAGACAAGTTTGCAGGGTACTTGTAGTTCAAGACCACAATTTATGCCAAAAACTAGTTTTAGAGGTACTGCTCATATTTTCCACATGAGCATGCCATATTTTGGTTTGCAAATGTGCATTAACATGCCATAGGTATTGTGGTAAAACTTGGGGGCAGTTGCATGCATAGAATAATGGGAGAGAGGAAGAAAGGGCATGCCAAGGCTGTCCAAACAATAAAAAATGAGGGGTTTTACCCACCAATAATTGAGATGAGGCCCGGGATTTCTTACTGGAGGTAAAATAGGTATGTGAGTGACTG
Source organism: Elymus sibiricus (assembly GCA_039707655.1). Lineage (NCBI taxonomy): Eukaryota > Viridiplantae > Streptophyta > Magnoliopsida > Poales > Poaceae > Elymus > Elymus sibiricus. The sequence continues at coordinate 210,537,880 of CM077663.1, forward strand.
TGGTAAAATTTTGGAGGCAAGGAGAATAGAGAAAGGGTGTCAAACAGGGCTCTTTACAGCATAAGCAAAAGTGTTTGATGATGATTTGGCTAAGCAAATGGGGTTTGCTTGCCATGAGATTTAGCAGGATGAAAATATAGGTAGAATTAGAGAGGATCACCAAGTTTGAGGAGTTTTGAAGAAAGATCACAATGTAACTTTGTAAAACCCTAGAAATCAACAGAATCAGATTTCTATAGATCTAGGCATGCATTTCTCTTCCCACAAATCCACCACTTGGTGTGGTATCATTATTTGGGGTTTATCACATGCCCACAAAGTTTGGGGTCAAGGGAAGAAACTTCATAATGTAAAGTTGTTCAAATTTGGCTCTGGACAGGAATGGTTTTGGAATATTTTGATGAAACAAATCAATTGGGATTGAGATGAAACTTTGCAAGATTATCACATATGACATGTGTGACTTGCTGGAATTTGTTTGGAATTTATTGAGAATATTTCTTATAGAAATATTTCAAAAGCTTGATTTGGACAGAAAGGGTTGTGAGGAGTTTTGCCCATGATTTTGAACATGACCATGTGTTGAAACTCATTTATATGGAAAATATATATCCACTGAGTTTCCCTAAATTTTGTCAAATATTTTGAAAGCATTTAAATAATTTTTCCCTGTAAAAGACCATCTCTGGCCTTAAGAAAAAGCCTTTAAATAAAATAGGGAAATAATCTTTAAAATTAATATTTGGTGGTTTTGGGAAGTCATATATATAGTAGGTTCCAAATAAAGTCTTTGGGGAAAAAGGATCCACCCAATTTGAGGACTTGTAGTACAAACCTCAATTCAGGGGATTTTTGCAAACCTAATTTGAATAAATCCTTTTTGGCCAAAATAATATTTGATAAAAATGGTTTTGGATACTATTCACATGGCATGATCATTGGGCAAGAAGTTTGGATCAAGGAAAAGAGCTTTGAGAGTAGGAGGGAGTTTTATGAATATAGAGCACTAGCAAGCAATCAAACAAGCAAGCTCATAGCTCACAAGTCAAGCATTCATATGCACTCAAAAGTTTTAATTGGCCCTAGTTTTTGAGTCATATTAACTTAGTCATGAGGCAAAACACAGGGTGTGACAGGCGGCATTCAGGTGCGCTCAGGAACGGTTCTGCGGGGCAGGACAGGAAGCGCGCGTGGGTGCGTTGGGCTCCTACGGGTGCGTTGAGCACGACCGTGCTTGGCCGAGCGTGACGACGGCAGTAGCGACGGTGGCGAGCAGCGTGGCGGAGGTGAGCTACGGCTCCGGCGGCAGAAGTGGCTACGGGGTGCGCGCGAGCAAGTGGAGAGAGGGAGGAGAAGCGGGAGCTCACCGGGCCCTGTAGATGCGCGACAGTGGGCTCGGGGAGGCTCGGCGGCGGCGAATTTGATGGCGAGGTGCGGCGGCGCCCGAGGTTGAAGACGACAGTGATCTGGTGCTGCAGGGGCTTCGAGCTAGAGCTCGTGGGCGAGGGCAACGTAGCGGAGCACGGCGAAGCTCATGGACACGGTGGGGCTGTGCGGGTAGGCCGGTGGCTACGGCTACGGCGGCAGCATGGCGTCGATGGTGTCGGGTGCTCGCGATGAAGAGTAGAACGATAGAGGGAGAGGGGGAAAGGAGGAGCGCTAGGGTTAGGGTTTGCGTCCAGGTGGTCGGGGGCGGCCTTATCCTCTCCGGGCGCCGGCGGATGGCCGCCACGGCGACGACTGAGGATGTGGCGAGCATCGGCACTGGCCAAGACCTCCTTCGCTCCTGTAGCGAGGAGGGAGACGGTCCAGGGTGGGCTGGGCCTCACTGTGCACTTGAGGCCCAAGTGCACACTGGGGCTCTTTCTTTTATTTTATTTTTATTTTTTTATTTTCTGTTTTCTTTTATTTGCTTCTGTTTTGCATTTATTTTAATACCATTTAACTTTTGTAAATTATGGAACTAGGCCGATTATTCATATTGCAAATTTAGGTACTTGCACAAAATGTTTGGGATTTATTAAAAGTAGTTTGGCATTTTTATAATTTAAAAGGCATTTAAATTATTGTTTTGGCTCTGTTTTAATAGTTTTAGGGCCTTTAACAACTTTATAAAAGCTGGTTTCACCATGAAAATTATCTAGAGAATATTTAAAACACTATGAACATTTTAGTTTTCATGTTTGTGAATTTCTTTATTTCACTTATTATTTGAATTTGAATTTAAAATGGAATTTGAAATGAGATATTGAATCAAAGGTGATCAAGCATTGTTTAGCAAAATGATTAGCTTAATCACAAAGGGATTAATGTAGCTTGATTACAGGGGTGTTACAAGTGGCATATTTGCCGCCAAGAACAGACACTACTGCAGGATGCTGCTAACGCGACACATCAATCAGAGACCCTTCGACGAAACTGTGTGCGATGCATGAATCGCAAACATTATAGTTCAAGCTCCGTCGCTCATGGCACGAACTGCCTGCGAAGGCGGATCCATCAAATAAGATTTAGAAAGTAGTTGCGTGTGCGATCTACGGCAGACATTTTGTTCTTATGAACCGTTTGTGATTAGCGAAGATAACAGAAATGGTTACACAGATCCAGATGTGTGCGATAGTGGGCACACAGTTCATCACTACAAACTGTGTGCGACAATATAGCAGAACACAAACGATTCAGTATAACAAGATGCGTGCGATATAGGGCACACAGTTCGCTACATAAACTGCATGCGATGATATAGCAGAACACAAACGATTCAGCATAACAAGATGTGTGCGATAGAGGGCAAACAGGTCAGTAATCACAATTGTGTGTGAACACAAGAAATAACACAAACGATTGGTGTTAGTAACCTGTGTGTGCTGTGGGCAAATGGTTGCTGGTATACAATTTGTCAGTGATTGATGAAATCATCACCGACGGGTTTCGTAGTTTTGTCCGTGTGTACTGTGATTTGCTCTGTCTACACAACATCTATGTTGCCTACACAAACGGTTGCACAGATCAAGATGTGTGCGATAGACGGCATACCGTGCGCTCGGATGAAATATGCGAGCCAAAATAACACAAACAATTGGGTGTAACAAGATGTGTGTGATGCCCAACAAACAGATCAGTAATCTAAATTGTGTGGAAAGACAGAAAATAACACAGACATATAATAACACAGACGATTCATGGTAATAAGCACCTGATTCAGAAAGTGATAGCTCAAATTATCGTTCGCACTCCTACATAATCGACTAAAGAACATAATAGCGACATTACATATCAGAAAGGTTCAGAAAACAGTAAAATGGAAACAGCTACTCGTCGACGTTGTTGTGAGGCTGGCCTGTTGGTTCGCCAATGTAGAAATAGCTTCTGCACTCATGCAACATCCTCTCTATGGAAGTAGGATCCCTTTTGGGTCGGCGATGACCATATTCTTGAAGGCTTCATAGGCCCGCACTTTCCTCTCCTCATACCCCATCACGGTAGCTCCGGTCTCAGGGAAAATCCCGTCCACGGCCAAATGCCTGTGTACGGCCCACTTATGACGGAGATATTCAAAGCGGTCGTAAACAACATAGTCAAGAGCTGCGCGTTGTGCTAGAGCGGTAGGAGAGTGCAGTAAGGAGGCTGCTGCCCTTATTGAGGCCAAATCCACGTGAGGCGGGAAGGCAACGGCGAACTGGTCGGCGCATGATGCCCTTTCGAAGGCCACAGCCACGCGTTCAGCGTACAAAACCGCGCTTGCCCGCAACCGATCTGATATAACCTTCATCTCTTCCACTATTGCCGTCAAGGCCTTCGGACCCTTAGCAGCGCGTACCGCCGCCAAGGCCTCCGGACCCTCAGCAGCGCGTACCGCCGCCAAGGCCCCCGGACCCTCAGCAGCGAGTACCTGCCTCAACCGCGCGCTCCTCCGCAGCGGGGTCCTCTGCGCGGATGACATGTCTAATGTTGAGGATTTTGTGGAGGCGAGGACAGTGGGGAGAAGAAGGACATATTTGGGGGTGCGAGAGGGGGAAGAGACGGTGGAGAGCGAAGAGTGGTGATATTTATTTATGACCCTATACACGATTGCAGACAGTTGCTATATGTGTTCCGTGTGCGATTATGTGTGCACGGAAAAGAACTCAAAAACTGTGAAAATACTTCATGCGCAAGCGCACACGCCAGCCACAATTGTAAATTATAAAATGATAAAAAAACCCAACCGCCTTGGCAGCAGGTAGCTATAAATAACCACAGCGGTGGCCGGTGGCGGCGAGTCAATGATCCCCTGGCTAGTTGCCACACACATCATCAAACCCCCAATGGCCGACGACAGGATGGAGTTGGGCGACGGCGGAATCGAGGTTGCGTGCATGATGGTCGGCTTGAGGATCAACGGCCATGCCGCTACCTCTCCCGACGACAACAAGAGGAGGCAGGAATCATGACATGAGCAAGCCAGGAAGTTAGCCAGGATCGTAAGCGGGCGATATTGCGGGCTCGGTGCAGAGTGCGCCGGATGGTGCGGGCGGCGGAGCAGGAACCATGACGCCGCAAGGACAACTGCGTCAGTGGCCGCCGCACGAGGCACGGGCTTATGTCCCAGGTGGAGGAGGACGCATCTACGGACGCCGGGGGAGGACTTCCGGTCGTTGCTGCAGAATTGGCGATGGTCAGGGTCTCGTCGGCCACCGTCGTCCAGGCTGAACCTTCGTCGGTCGATCAAGGTGTAGGTCAACGACTTGGCGACCTCCTGTCCTCTTGAGCCAAGGAACGACACAATATCGATGGACGATGGCAGTTGTGCGTGCTGCGTCGGCATTAGTGGCAGTAGCACTTTTGTGCGCGCGCAGTTCATATGTATTATATTGATGTAAAATTAATAGCGAGCTAATGTTTTGTAAATTACTCCGCCAACTATGCACTGTACCAATTTGAGCATGTAAATGCTCGATTGAATTGCTAATGCCTGATTTGTGCTTGCACTGTCGACACTACGGTTGCGTTCGTCGGCGGCAGCCGGCTGCAACAGGTGTCGGCGAGCTCGAAGATTTGGTCGGGCCGAGGTCGAGAATGAGCAAGTATGCAACAATGCAAATGAGGAAGAAGGGGGAGAGGGTCGGGGACTCGGGGTAGAGGGTCCGCGTAGGAAACTGTTCGTAAACATGAATCGTGTGTGATTACTGCCATTAAAGTTTTTGTTGGGACCTTAATTTAGTGCATGTATGAACTAAAATCCCAACTATAGTACACGGGTGTGACAGGAGAAGTTTGGATTGCCGTTCGATCGTGGTGCATCCTACGGTGCACATGCACGATCCGTGTGGCTGGTGTTCTCGCCAATCAGAACACAGCACATAATGGGGTGAACACACACGACATTCGCAAAGTAACTGTTTGCCCAAACAAATCACAAAGTTTCAAGGGAAACCCATATTTCCTTGGTCATTTCTCCATTATTGTTTTCTACTATCAACATACCCACTAGAATGCAACGTGTCCAAAATTCACATTCTTTCAGGCTCGTTTACCATACTTAGTCTTTTTGTGTACTTTTCTAGGTATTTACTGCTTATAATTCAAGTTTGAACGTTTTATTCATGAAAAGGTGTTCAAAACATGTTATCTCGTGTGGTGCCCAGGCATGACCTCAATATGATTCGGTACAAAATTGAGGAGGTATGGATGATGTCGTGATAGACACTATTCATAAACCGGACCATCACCTATGGAGGTTCATGGGTCGGGGAGCGAAAATCGCCATGTTTTCAAGGGGAACCCATATTTCCTTGGTCCTTTCAACTGGATTTATTTTCTACGATCAATATACCCACTAGAATGCACCATGTCAAATTTCACAATTTTCAGGCTCATTTATCGTATTTGGTCCCTTTTGTGCACTTTCTAGGTCCTTTGTGCTTATAATTCAGGTTAGAACGTTTTGTACATGAAAAGGCGTTCAAAAAGGACTAGAAAATTCGTAATTGTGTCGTTGAATAAGTTTTCATGTATTTTATAGGAAACCAATATAATTTTAAAGGATATATATTTGTGGGAAGAGGCAACCAGAGATGTGTCGTTTATTTATTTTGTAACTCTAGAAAAATGGAAAACATGCTTGAAGAACATGTTATCTCGTGTGGTGCCCATGCATGACCTCAATATGATTCGGTAAAAATTTGAGGAGGTATATATGCATAATGTCGTGATAGACACTCTTCATATACCAGACCATCACCTATGGAGTTTCATGGCTCGGAGAGCGAAAATCGCCATGTTTTCAAGGGGAACCCATATTTCCTTGGTCCTTTCAACTAGATTTATTTTTTACGATCAACATACCCACTAGAATGCACCATGTCCAGATTTCACAATTTTCAGGCTCGTTTATCGTATTTGGTACCTTTTGTGTACTTTCTAGGTCCTTTGTGCTTATAATTCAGGTTAGAACATTCTGTACATGAAAATGCGTTCAAAAAGGACTAAAAAATTCAAAATTGTGTTGTTGAATAAGTTTTCATGTATTTTATAGGAAATTAATATAATTTTAAAGGATATGTGTGGGAAGAGGCAACCAGAGATGTGTCGCTTATTTATTTTCTAAGTCTAGAAAAATGGAAAACATGCTTGAAGAACATGTTATCTCGTGTGGTGCCCGGGCATGACCTCAATATGATTCGGTAAAAAAATGAGGAGGAATGGATAATGTCGTGATAGACACTCTTCATAAACCGGACCATCACCTATGGAGTTTCATGGTTCGGGGAGCGAAAATCGCCATGTTTTCCAGGGGAACCCATATTTCCTTGGTCCTTTCAACTTGATTTATTTTCTACGATCAACATACCCACTAGAATGCACCATGTCCAAATTTCACAATTTTCAGGCTCGTTTATCGTATTTAGTCCTTTTTGTGTATTTTCTAGGCCTTTTGTGTTTATAATACATCTTTAATGGCAGACATTTTCTTACAACAAACCATTTGCAAAGCGTCCGATGGCACGAGAGAGAGAGAAGACTTGAATTTTTTCCGACGCGGGATCACCAATTTTCTCTTTTCTCGCACACGGGTATTTGATGCGCTTTGTCTGCGTTGCGTGTTCCCCCCTCCCCCCCTCCCCCCCGTAAGGTTCGAGTTTCGCCGCCAAATTTTCAATAGGCGCGCGATTTCAGTAGTTATTCCTCCCACCCCACACCCACCCATCACATTTCCCCCCTATCCCCACCGCCCCCTCTCCCCCCGCTCTAACTGCAGCCCAAACCGCCGCCGCCGCAACCAAATCTACGTTCTGCACCAGTCTCGCTCATGGATCTAGTGAGGTAACCTCCGATCTCCATCACCGCCCCGGCCTGATAGCTCAGATGGAGCATGCGAACCACCCTCACTGTCGGCGTTCTGGGATCGGGGGTACCCAGACCTGCCTGCCTGCGGCCCTGCGCGTGGCCCACTACGACGGCCCGGTACGGCCCTACAGCAAGCCCCCCAAGTCAAGGCCCTCGCGAGAGCCCCCGCCTCGCGAGGAGGATAACGCCAAGACCTCCGGAGGAGTGGCACCCCTTCAGGCCGCCTCCCGAGGAGCGAAGATTCCTATGCAAGTACCCGGCCTAGTGAGGTCGGGGTGACGTGGGTTCTGACGGCCAAGCCAGGCGGGCGCCAGCAGGCGCAGAGGGAGGACAGTTTCCTCTTTCGTGCTAAGGAAACAAGGACGTACACGGGTTCCCAAGGAACCCCCCAAAGGTTTCCTTCCCGGTGCAAGAGGACCGAGACCACGAGCTCGGCAGGACGGATGTCATCGCCGAGCCCACCGCTGCGTCACACCCGGAAGCTTTGCAGGCGAAGACCACCTTTAGTCAGGATAGGATGTACCTCTTGTCCCCTTTCAAATTTGGCCTTTGTGGGATCCCTTCCCGCCTGTGCGATCGGGGAAGAGGACCGTGGCCCCTGTAAATAGGGACGAGCCCCCATCGTATAGGGTGGGTTGAATCGGGTCAAGTTCATCACCACCAAGAGCCCTCGTGAGGCCACCCAACCACTATACTAATTCATCCACAGCCTCCTCGTGAGGCCAATCTACCACAAAGTAGGAGTAGGGTTTTACACCACAAGGTGGCCCGGACCTAGGTAAATCTCTGAGTCCATCTCCTTCCCGGCTCACACTTATTCGACGCGGCTAGGCCGTAGGGTGACAAGTTTGAGACTTCGAGACGGTTGAGATCTTCTCACATGCCCCAGTGTTCGAACCTTGTTGGGTTTTGCGGAGCCCTGATTCCAACATTTGGCACGCCAGGTAGGTGCGTGTCGAAATCTTCCTCCGGTTTCACCCCGTCTCAACTCCGTCGCTCCCATGGTCGACGCCCGCCGAGTTCGTGCCGAGCGTCGAGCCGCTCGCATCGCCCAGACGATGCCTGAGGTCCGCGTCATCCCGCGCCGTTTCGTCTCTCCGGCAGCCAACGCTGCCACCGGCCCGGCTGCTCAAGAGCAGCAGGACTCATCGCTGCCACCCTCCGTGCAGCGCGACGGTTACACCGCCACTCCGTCCCCTGTTCCGGTCATGACATCGTCCTCCCATTCCTGCCGCGGACCGACGAACGCACCGACCACGCTGCTCATGGCGCGCGAGCTGCTGCGTTACCGCCCCACCAACGGCCGCTATGAAGACTGGCTTGGCCGCATCGCCGAGCTCGTCGACGCCGCCGGCGAGGCCCCGACGCCCTTCCACTCGCTTCGTCCCCAGCCCTTCTAGGCGGGCCTCCTCCTCCGTCCCTGCAAAGCGCCGACCTTGAGCCCAGGTGTGAAGCGCACCCCCGCAACCAACCACGCACGGCACCAGCACGCGCTCGAGACGAGGCGAGCTGCCAGGTGGTGCCGCGGCCGCAAGGCGACGCGCGGGCGCTCCGCCCACCGTAGCGCCAGCCTCAGGGCCGTGCGCCGCTAGAGGTTGCGGCGGACGAACATCAAGACCAGGCTCCTCCCGTCCATGTTGTGCCTGAGAGCGAAGCCGCCTGCCGTGCCTTCACCTCGGAGCTGCACCGCTTCGTCTAGCCCAGCAAGTTCAAGCCGGACCTCCCTCCATGCTACGACGGCACCGCCGACCCCGCAGAGTTCCTTCAGCTCTGCTCGCTGAGCATCGAGGCGGCAGGAGGCGGAGATAAGATCATGGCGAACTGGTTCCTCATGGCTCTGAAGGATGGCGCACACTCCTGGCTCCTCAACCTCCCGAAGGAATCGATCTCCTCCTGGGACAAACTTCGCGAGCGTTTCACCGCCAACTTCCAGGGCACCTGGGACCAACCCCCAGCGGTGAGCGACCTGCGGTGCGTGAAGCAGCAGGAGGGAGAGACTCTGCACAAGTACATACAACATTTCACGAGCGTCCGCCTCAAGATCCCGAAGGCGTCGGATGAGGCCATCATCTCGGCATTCACAGATGGTGTCAGGGACCTCAGGATGAGAGAGGAGCTCACCTTCCACGATGACCTGTGCTCTGCCCTGGAAATGTTCAACCTGGCGAACAAGTGCGCGAAGGCCAAGGCGGGCCGCCTTTCCCTCCGTGAGCTTCCGAAGGCAGACCACGAAGACAAGAAGGCCAAGTCCAAGGAGGTGAAACGAAAGAACCCCACCGTTCTGGCAGCCGAGCCCGAGGCAAAGCACAGTCGAGACCAGGAAGAACCCCTCAAGAGCAACCGCCCGTTCTGCATTTTCCACTACACCAACACCCACAGCACCAGCGACTGCCAAGAGCTCAGGGAGCTCCGTGACGAGCACCTCGGTCGCCGCCCCGAGCGCGGTGGCCGTGGCTACGGCCGTCGAGGAGACCGCAGCAGAGGCCGTCGGGACAACCGCGACTCACGACAGGACTGGCGCGACCAGCCTCGCGATGACTGCTGGTGTGGTGAGCCTCGTGACGGACACTGGCGCGACGAGCCTTGGGAGGCCCGTCCTCGGGACAGGGCCGGGCTCCCTCCACTGCCGCCGCCACCAAGGAGGAACGAAGACGACCGGTGGGATGATGGGGCTGGGGTCTTCCAGGAGCCCCGTGCAGTCGCCTGCATCCTGGGCGGGGCTTAAGCCCCAGCCTCACACCGCATCTTCAAGCAGTTCTCTCGCGAGGTGAGCGCCGCCCTCCCGAAGCTCGAGGCCACGCGTCCCCTCAAGTGGACAAAGTGGGCCATCACCTTCGACTCCAAGGACCAACTCAAGTGCTCAGCCGCCGCAGGCGCGCTCCCTTTGTTCTGCACACCCACCATCAGCAATGTCCTCGTCACCAAGACCCTCATCGACGGCGGCGCTGGGCTCAATGTTCTCTCTCTCGAAACTTTCGAGACGCTCCAGGTGCCCTATGACCAGGTCATGCCGACGAAGCCCTTCTCAGGAGTGACAGACGGCTCCACCACACCACTGGGGCAGGTGCGCCTGCCAGTCACCTTCGGCAAGCGCGACAATTACCGCACCGAGCTCATCGACTTTGACGTCGCTCACATCGGCCTCCCGTACAACGCCATCCTTGGGTACCCTGCCCTCGCCAAGTTCATGGCGGCAGTCCACCATGGCTACAACGTCCTCAAGATGTCAGGGTGCAGCGGCGTCATCACGGTCGCCTGCGACGAGAAGGATGCAGTCTGCTCCCTCGAGCGCGCCTACCAGGCCGCCGCGGCCGAAAACTCTGATGACGAGGGCGACATCGTGCCTCCCGAGGACACCCGCAAGAAGCAGAAGCAGCTCCTCCCCAAAAGCCGCCAGGGGGCTGGGACCTCCACCGCTGGCGCTTCAGGCCCTGCGTCCGCCGTTGGGGCGCCTCTCCCTCTCGCATAGGAAGGCGCGCTCGGCGCCTCCCTCAGGGCAGGCTCGGGGGCTTCCACCTGGAAAGCTACCGACCTGACCGATGCGACGAGGGGGTGCTCGGGCACCACTCGGAGGCGTGCTTCGACATACGCCCCCACAGGAAAGAAGCAAGGCGCCTGGCGCCAGGCGCAAGAGAGTTCATCACCAACGTGATAAGGGAGCTTCAGGAGGCATAGGCCCAGCGCGGCGAGCATCGCCCAGCGCCACCCGGCACGGCAGCTGTCCCCGACGGTAGGCTACGCATCTGCGTCAACTTCCCGGACCTCAACAGAGCCTCGTCGCAGGAGCTCTTCTGGCCATCGCGTGTCGGACGAAGCGGGGGCTTCCCCTGCAGCTACGCCCGCATGCCCTTCGGCCTCGTGAACGCGGGCGCTACTTACCAGCGCCTCATGCAGACCGCCCTCGCGTCTCATGAGGCCCGACGCTGCGAGGATCTTCCGGAGATCCCAGACCCTCGCGGGCCCCCCGAGCCTCCAGAGCACACAAGCTCGTGATGATCCAGCTTCAACAACTACCTCGACGCTTCAGCAGCGCCGATGCCAGGTGACTTTTGGTTTGTTCAATTGAGGGCGCCCCTCGGGCTGCACCATCCTCAAGCTGCTAGGGCCCGTCCCCGCAGCTGTATCGTTTTGCGCATGCACCAGACTGATTCTGCATTTAATGAATTTCCTGAGTATTTCAACTGCATGACCGGTGCTTCGTCACCATGAATGTCGCCGCGCCCTTACAACCCTGCCTTCGACCGCCTCATGATTAAGGGCTCGCGCGGCGTCTGTGCTCGGGTTCGTCCATGTAGCGTTGATAAATCCAAGTGGCTGAGCTCTGTCTCGCGGGCCAGCCCCGTGTACGCCACCTCGCCGAGGCCCTTGGTTCTTGTCCTCGCGTGAGCTAATAGAGTGTGGGTGAGTCAGGGCGCGCGACCCGGTTCCAATAACCGTTGTCCGGCGCTTCGCCGTCACGGCAGCCACGCGCCAGTCATCTTTCCTCAGGTTTGTCGCATGAGAAGACTGGGCACGGTGTCTGTGCTCGGGTCTGTCCCTGCAGTATCTATAAACCCAACGGCTAAGCTCTGTCTGGCGGCCTGGCTCCACACACGTCACCTCCTGGGGTCGTTGGTGTTTGGCCTTCACATGCGATGGCCTCCGGAGGTTCATTCGGCACAGGTTACCCACACCCCACAGGTCCTGCAAGCGCGCCTCACGCTATAAAAATTCAGGCGCAACCCGCCTTTGAGGTAGGGCCTCGTGAGTCCCGCGCTGGCTCATGGGTGCCTAGATACACCTCCCAGTTCAGTCGTGCAAGCCACGAGTGCGAACTTAATGGGCTGTACATGCCCGGAGACTGTATCACAGAGCTCCCTTCCCGCGCCCAAGTGCAAGGCCGATGCTCCGCGCTGGCGGACGACACTGTCGCTCAGCGGCTATGCCCACGCCCAGTGGAAGCCCCATGCTCCGCGTTGGGGGATAAACAACTGAGGGCGCCCTAGTGGTTGCACCAACCTCAAGATGGCCTCCCAGCTCTTCGCACGGCCCCGTCACACAGCGTTCCCCTGGGATGCACGCGCGAGAGGGCTGGCCAGGGGCTACACTCAGGACAGGCCTGGCGTGAGCCACCTCAACAGGTTCTGGTACCTGGTCTTCTCGCGTTCCTCCCAGGTAAAAGCTGGCGAGAAAAGGTATGAATTCCCCTCACGGGCGCTGCTCGCACGTCAAGGGGGACCCCTGAGCATCGTGACTCAGGGGCCTCACTGGTCACGTAGCCAATCGCCCCTTGGTCTCGTCCTGGCGATCTGGACGCCCCAACGGCGGTCGAGGTATGCGCGGCATTGGGCCCTGACAACGCAGAGCACTAAGGCGCCCCAAATCTACCCTGGCGTCGCCATGTTTCCTCCGTGAGTGCTACTTGCACGTCAAGGGGGCCCTAGAGCATCGCGACTCAGGGGTCTCACTGGTCACGTAGCCCCTCTCCCCTTGGTCTCGTCCTGGCGATCCGGACGCCCCAACGGCGGTCGAGGTATGCGCGCGATTGGGCCCTGCCGACGTAGAGCACAAAAGCAAGCGGGAAGGAAACAAGGCACCGAAGGAAATCACGAAATTCAAAGAAATTCAAGCAATTATTACAGGCACTAAATGTCTTGTGAATTCAAAGTCTCACGCCTCCGCGAGGCACAGTGAAATGTTGCAGGGTAAGATCTAGGGGGAGGGGCCACCATCGCCATGGCCATCGTCGCCAACTGCCCCAGCCACGGCAAGCTCATTGTCAACGCCGCCTCCGCCGTCGTCACCACCGCTTGCTTCCCCCGCCGGGGGCTTGGCAGTGGCGATACAGGTGAACTTCTCCACCAACGCGTCCATCGGGCCCTTCACGGACACTTCCATAGCAGCGCGGGACGTAGGAGCAACCAGGACGAGCACCGCATCGAAGTCGAAGCCGGGCTCGCGAGGGTAAAGCTGGCTGAAGACCCGCGTCACGGTCGTGGCAAGAAGATCGCGGCACTCGTCCTTCAAAATGGTGTCCACCCTTGTGGAAGCGCCTTCGAGCACCTCAGCAAGCTTGAAAGAGAGCCCTGTGTAGCCGGCTTCGGGGGTCACCAAAGGCTCCCAGAATCCTCCCCTGCAGATGGAGCGCAGCGACTTGTGAAGCTCGAGTTCGAGGGAGGGGAAGGCGTCGCGCTCTGCGGCCGCCTTCTCCTCGGCAACGGCAAGGGTCCTCTCAATGGCCTCCAGCTGGGCCATCGTCTCGGAGACGCGCCGGGCGTGGAACGCCTTGCCTTCTTCCACCTCCTCCTTCAGCTTGGCCAAGCGCTCGCTTTTCTTGGCTTGGTCATCGGCCACTTGGGACAGCGCGGAGTCGTGATCGGCGAGCTTCGCCTCACGGGCCTTGAGGACCTCCCCCTGCTCATGGAGTTGTTGCGTGACTGCGGCTTACTCATCCTGAAAGGCCTTCAGGTTGGCCTCCGCCTCGCCGCAGCGCTTCCTGGCAGACTCCACCTCGTCCAATGCTACGTCTCGGGCCGCCTTGGCCTCGGCGGCCTCCTTCTCGCTCTTCGTGATGGCAGCCTCGGCTCGGCTCCAGGCCGTCCGATGGCTGCCTCAGCCTGGGACCACCCAGAAACGAGCCCCAGGTGCTCCTTCGCGAGGCACCTTTCAACATCTTGGAGGTCGGCCGGGAGCCTGCCAAGCATGGTGTAGGCCTCATCCAAGGCACCGAACCTGATCAGAGGACCACAGCGTGCAAGCGCAAGAACCGGACCAGGAGGCGGCACCGGCGCATCGGCAGGCGCCGTGACCAAGGGTCCGTCAATGTGGCTAACTTGGGGTGCCGGGGGCTCCAGTTTCTCCTCCGTCATGGCAAGTGCGGGCGACTCCACAACCAGCTGGCCCGTGGGGGTTGGATCCTCCCGAGGCTGCATCACTGCGACCACGGGAGCGGATTCCACCAGGAGGGGGAGAGGAGCCGTCCCCCTCCATCAGCGTCGGGGCCACCATGGCTGCGGCGGTGACTTCGCCACGAGAGCCCCCGCGCCCCCGGCGGCCGGCCCTCCAAGCGACGCGCTGGGCTGGCGCGGCTCGCTTCCATCACGGCACAAAGCCGATGGCGCCCCCAGGACAGGGGGCTCCTTCGGCTCCACGCTCGCCTTCTTCCTCTTCGGCACGACCTCGACCCTGGCCAATGAGAGGAGGAGAGCCGTGAGCACATGCGCAGTTCATGGTCAAACAGAGACGAGGAAGGTTACTCACTCCTCGCGCGCGACCCACTTCCTCTTCTTCTCCACCTCGGCACTGGTCGGAACACCCCCGCTTCTTTTCGGCGCGGCCTTGGCCGTGCCCAGGGGGCGAGCGGGGTGCTCCTCGCCGACCTCCGGCATGGTGTTGTCGCCCGGAGGGGTGTGGTGGACGCCCTGAGGAACCGCGGCCGGCAAGGCCACATCTGCCTCAGTGGCGGCCGCCCCGCCTATCGGCCGCGGCATAGGCTGAGACGAGGCCAGTGTCTCGGCCGTCTTGCTGGGGCGCGGGAGGTCCTCCGGAGCAGGCGCGGCCGCGCATTTCTTCGGGGTCATCCGGTCGGACGTCCGAGCGGTTTGAGGGGAAGGCCTCGGCCCCCTGTGCATCCTGGCGAAGCGCCGGGAGCTAGCGGCCGGGGGCTCGTCGGCATCGTCATCATCATCATCAAGGCTGCGCAGGAGCACGCTCTGCGACGGAGGGGACGCCCCCTCCCTGTCATCCATGGTCTCCTCCGAATCCTCCCCGTCGCTGGTGTCGCCGGAGGAAACCAGCACCGTGGTATTGGGGTGCCCGGATGGCATGGCGGCGGCCAGCGCCCTGCTGTCGTCGCGGCGGTACAGCGGGGCGTAAGCCTCGGGAAGATCCCCGGGATTGTTGAAGAGCAGAATGTTCAGGGCCTTGTCCCACTCCTCACCTGTTAGGCTGGCGGATCTGAGCCTGATGGCATCTCACATGCCCTCGTACTCCCACATGGGCTTCGAGTGCTGCTGGAGCGGCGCCAGGCGCTCCGTCATGAACTCCTTCACCATCATCGCCCCGGTCAGTTTCCCGGCGACCATGTCCGAGGAGATCTGCTTCA
Organism: Elymus sibiricus; assembly: GCA_039707655.1. Classification (NCBI taxonomy): domain Eukaryota; kingdom Viridiplantae; phylum Streptophyta; class Magnoliopsida; order Poales; family Poaceae; genus Elymus; species Elymus sibiricus. The sequence goes on from CM077663.1 coordinate 210,553,292, forward strand.
AGATGGGCGTCGCCCGGGGGTCGGTGAGCTTCTCGGAGGCCCACCCGAGAGTCTTCTCGGGCAGCCTCGTCGGGAGATCCAGATGCGAATCAACACCCTGAACATCCAAGAAGACCCAGCGTTTCCTGTAGCCTTCCAACTTATTCCCGGCCTTCAGGAGAACATTGCCGCTCTGGACCACGACGAAGGAAGCACACCCCGACCGCTGCGCGCTGTCATGGAGCCTCATGCTGAAGTAGTGGCGGAAGAGGGCCACAGAAGGATTCACGCCTACGAAGGCCTCACAGTAGAAGGCGGAGATCGACAAGAGCAAGATGGAGTTTGGCCGAAGGTGGAGATCTTGGATCCCGTAGTGCGCGAGGATGGCGGAGAAGAACCCCGAGAAGGGCGGGACGAGCCCGCAGAAGACGCTGTGGAGGAAGAAGGGGTATACCGTCTTCGCCAGGGTGCGTCGCTCCCTGGAGCCACACCAGATCAAGGTCTGCCCCCATTCATTGGAATCCCCCGTAGTCAACAGGAGCGCCGAAGCAAGATCCCCCTCCTTGGCAATGGTGGATGTCGTGAGCGCCGGAGAGGGGGAAGAGGGGGCCGAAGCTGGAGCCTCGAGCTTTGCCTTCCCGGCGGGCACCATTCGAAGGATCCTGGAGGCAGAAGAGCAGGAGGGAGGACAATGCTGCACGAGGACCTAGAGGAGTTTCTCGCGGTGGAAAGGGGATCTGAGCAAGGGAGCAAGGCGCAGGGAAGAAGAGCAATGATGGCTCCGCAGACAGCGCCAGACTTTTGTCAGCCTGGACAGTTGCCGAGATGATTGGGGGCGGAAGTGTCCGTTCCCTGCCGCACGCCATGCGTCAAGCCTGGCCCACAGGCGATAGCGGGCCCGCGGCGCTTCACCCTTCGCTCCTTGCCTTCGTCTCGAAACCGAGGTTGACACGCCTTGGGCCCGGGGGCTACTGTCGGCATTCTGGGATCGGGGGTACCCAGACCTGCCTGCCTGCGGCCCAGCGCGTGGCCCACTATGACGGCCCGGTACGGCCCTACAGCAATCCCCCCAAGTCAAGGCCCTCGCGAGATCCCCTGCCTTGCGAGGAGAACAACGCCAAGGCCTCCAGAGGAGTGGCACCCCTTCAAGCCACCTCCCGAGGAGCGGAGATTCCTATGCAAGTACCCGGCCAAGCCAGGCAGGCGCCAGCAGGCGCAGAGGGAGGACAGTTTCCTCTTTCGTGCTAAGGAAACAAGGACGTACACGGGTTCCCAAGGAACCCCCCCAAAGGTTTCCTTCCCGGTGCAAGAGGACCGAGACCACGAGCTCGGCAGGACGGATGTCATCGCCGAGCCCACCGCTGCGTCACACCCGGAAGCTTTGCATGCGAAGACCACCTTTAGTCGGGATAGGATGTACCTCTTGTCCCCTTTCAAATTTGGCCATTGTGGGATCCCTTCCCGCCTGTGCGATGAGGGAAGAGGACCGTGGCCCCTATAAATAGGGACGAGCCCCCATCATAGAGGGCAGGTTGAATCGGGTCAAGTTCATAACCACCAAGAGCCCTCGTGAGGCCACCCAACAACTATACTAGTTCATCCACAGCCTCCTCGTGAGGCCAATCCACCACAAAGCAGGAGTAGGGTTTTACACCGCAAGGTGGCCCGAACCTGGGTAAATCTCTGAGTCCATCTCCTTCCCTGCTCACACTTATTCGATGCAGCTAGGCCGTAGGGTGACAAGTTTGAGACTTCAAGCCAGTTGAGATCTTCGCACACGCCCCACTGTTCGAACCTTATTGGGTTTTGCGGAGCCCTGAATCCGACACTCACGCCTCCACATCCCCACCCCCTATCGCCGAGCATCCCCGCGTAAGCCCAACCACATATCACACGGAGGTCGAGGAGCTGGTCATGGCAGTCGATGACGTGGTGAACGCTATGTGTGCCGACCCGGAGGAACACCTCGCCGCCGATGCCGCCAACTTGGTGTGGGCTCTGGCCTTGATGAAATCCCCAAGCAACTACCCCCCGGGACTTACCAAGTATGAACTGTCCAGTTCATTTTTACGAATACCAGTATAGCAATGTTTAACCGTGTCAATTTCAGTTTCAACGGTACATGTTTAAATTGCCATGTTAGGTTGTCTGTACTCTATAGTCAACACGTCCATTGGTCATTTCAGTTATGCGCAGTGTGTTGTTCAAGTATGAACTGTCCAGTTCAATTTTACCAATACTAGTTACAAACTTACAATGCCTATGCTAGGTTGCTGTTAAGCCTGCTGTAGTGAACAGTTATATCCATTATTTACGCTTTCCATTCGGTACCGTGCTACTCTTCGCAAAGAAGATATCACTGGAGATGATATCCTTCAATTACCATTAGATATTTTTGGTGCATGTCAACCCTGTTGTAGTTGACATGCCTTTCCTTGTACTTCTGCAGTTTCATAATGCACGACGATGTTGTTTACCGTCAAGGTTAGTCACATCCCAATATCTTATAGTATTTTACATCATTTGTTCGGTTGCAGTTTAGCTTCTAACATTTACTTGTTGCTTGTAGGTACATATGTTAGCGGTACTGATCCACGCTACGACCAGCAGGAACACCTAGCCACCGACTTTGTGCGGGCTCTGGCTAAGTTGAAGTACACCAGCAACTACCCCTCGGGATTTACCAAGTATGAACTGGCTCATGATGTTTAACTGTGTCAATTTCTGTTTCACTGGTACAAGTTTTAATGACTATGTTAGGTTGTCTGAACTCTGAAATTAACACATCCAGTTTAATTTCACCAATACCTGTCCCTTTGTTACCATGCTACTCCTCGCAATGAAAATATCACCGGAGATATTGTCGTTTAGTTAACATTTGCTATTTTTGGTGGATGTTAACCCTGTTGTATTTAACACGCCTTTCTATGTGCTTATGTAGGGCTACGATGCGTGATGCTGTTGTTTACCATCGAGGTTAGTCACCTCCCATTTTGTTATAATATTTTACATCACTTGTGCAATTGCAGCTTATGTTCTAACATTTATTTGTTGCTTGTATGTAAATATATCAGCGTACTGATTCACGCTTCGACCCCCTTTGCATATGGGGCAATGAGATAAACATGAACAAGCATCAAGTGAGGAAACTAAGTAAAATTGTTAGGCAGAAGAGACATCTGATTGGAATTAAACACTTTATTTACACTTTATCCAAGACATCAGTGAACTTTAGGATGGTAAGTAATATGTTGCCTTCTTTTCCAGCCCAGAACAAGTTACTCTATTAGACACGAATACCTGAAAGTTGTCTCTTTTCAGTGGTTTCCGAAGGAATTTACTCAAGATTACCTAGCAAACTACCTGACCGATGTGGAGGCAATGAAGGTTATAGTATATATTTCATGCTACCATGATAACGGTCTAGAAGTCTTCCTGAAGGCGGTGAAGGATGGACGGGCGATCATCACAAGGGGTTGGACAAAAGTTGTGCGCACCTTTGGCATGGAGGAGGGCACATTATGGGTATTCCGCTTCTTCAACACCATCGACAGCCAAAAGCATTTACAATTCTCTCTTCACCTTTACCACCTCTAGTACTATATATTTTGATTCATCATATTTAATCTTCTACCGAACTATGTAACCATGGAACATGTACTGAGCTTTTGATTTATGCATTGGATGTTGAACCATTGTAATTAGGGTATGTATTGATGGATGTGAAATCCACATTTCATAACTAAAAATAGGAAATTTCCAATTCTAATAATAAATTAACGAAAATAAGCTATTAGGTAATAAATTACAGCGCACACAGCTAGAACGATTAAACTGTGTGCGATGGTGTCATATGTCGCACACGATTGTTTGAATAATAGTGTGTGTGATTATCAGCTTTACAACACACGGTCGCATATTTTGCGTGTGCGGGATGCGCGCACTGTCACACACGTGTTTGCACGTCATAACTGTGTGCGCTTGCCGTTAATAGCACAAACGGTTACGAACCTGCGTGCATGTGTAATGTAGGACGATCAAGAGACGGTTGACATACGTTTCCCGTCTGCGATCCGAATAAGTATCGCACATGAATATTTCTGTGCCATCATCTCGGATGTGTGCTTGACCACAAACGTAGCATCAAAGTGTGGCATGTGGGATAGGCTACGACTTCGCATACGTTTATGTTAGGCGAATCGTCAGCAGGCGCTTGCACCATTGCAGACGATGTTTCGGTGTCGTGTGGGATGACCCCACCCCTATCGCCCACACATACAAGGCGACGGTTTGGAACTACATCTCCAAAAGGGGTTAAACACCGTTTGTATAGCACGTAACGGTACCATTGAGAGGAGGTGCCGCAACATCGTCCATCGCAACGCCATCGTCATCATGAGGGGCCGGCAGGTGAGCCTCAGGTCCAACCGGAAGCGACGCAGTAGGCGAGAACACCTCCGGAGTGACGACGGCATTGGTGGCTAGGGTGGGGGCATGAGGATGGAGCGCAGGGCCGTGGCCGGTGAGGGAGTCCTGGATTAGGGGGTCCTCGGGAGGCCGGCCAATGTCTTATGGGCCGGACTGTATGGGCCACTCGCCGAATACTGGAAGGATTGAAGACCTTGTCTCCAATCAGGAAGCTTCGAGGATCGTGGCTTGTCCTTCACGTTTAAAATAGTAAATAGGCATGTTTATCCCTTTGATGTGTAACCGACCATGTGTAAACCCTAGGCACCCTCGGCGTCTATATAAGCCGAAGGGTTTTAGGGTGTAGAACAACAGAACTCATCTAGGGTTTAGTTACTTGATCTCGAGGTAGATCAACTCTGTAATCCCCCATACAATTAGTATGATCAAGCAGGACGTAGGGTATTACCTCCATAGGAGGGCCCGAACCTGGGTAAAACCTTGTCCCCTTCGTCTCTTGTTACCATCGATCCAAGTCTCATAGTTCGGGACCCTCTACCCAAGATCCGCCGGTTTTGACACCGACATTGGTGCTTTCATTGAGAGTTCCGCTGTGATCGCCAGAAGGAATCGATGGCTCGCCTAGTCGTCAACGAAGAGGTCCGCAATATGGGCACTTTTGTCCCTGGACAGATCTTCGCTTTCGGCAGCATAGTGCTGCACGCCGACCCAACCGGCCGTCTAGGCCGCGTCGGGAGTTTCGCCCCTGATCAAGAGGTCAGATTCGGGAACTTAGAGTTCTCCGTAGACTCTCGAGGCGATCTATCATTGACCGGGCTCGCAGTCTCGCCTGCCATGCCCGAAGGCTCTGAGGCTTCAACCCCAGACCCACTATTCGGCTCCGCCCATGGGGTCTGCCCTGGCGAGGGCCCGACGTTCCGTCCGGATCAGGTCATAGAGCCCGACGTCCGGACACCAATTCTTGCCGAACACTCTCCTTACACGAACACTGCGGAGGTTCTCTCCGGGGGCTCCGGACAGACCGGTCCGATCGAGCTCTCGATACTCGACGAGGCTCTAGATCGGATCTCGTCGATGAAGATCAACGACGACCCAACCCCGATCCATTCTCAGATCAGGCCTCAGACGGGTCAGGACAGATTTTTCGTCCCACCCACCACCCACTTGATAGCCACTGTCGAGGATTTAACCGACATGCTAGACTACGCTTCCGAGGAAGCAGAGTACATGGATGAGGAAGATCACTCCCTCACCCCCGCTAAGACCGGGCAGTGGACTGCCACCTCTACATACGGTGTCTACATGGTGGACACTCCGAAGAACAACGGCGATAAATCGGATGAAGCACCGTCAAGACGCCGAAAGCCACATAAACGGTCAAAAGGAAAAAAGGGGCGAAAGTCTATTGATGGCACCGGGGACGGAGATACCCCGGAAGACATCGGCGGTCCCGAAATCCCTAAAAACCCGTTAGAGGGTCAGGAGAGGCCCGAAGACCAACACAACCCTGATGATCTAGATGATCCTGAGGACGACGACTACCTCCGCTCTATCGAGGGGGAGGACAATGCGGATGCCGATGACTTTGCCATCCCCGACAATCCTGCTGATCAGGAACTGTTCAGGCAACAGCTCCTATCCACGGCTCGTAGCCTGAAAGCAAAAGAGCGGCAGCTCAAAGCCGAACAAGACGACCTCAACGACCGATGGATGAGAGTCCTCTCAGCTGAGGAAGGATATGGCACCGGTCTATCAGACCAACCTAAGAGCTACCCACGCAGAAGGCTGCTGCCACAGTTCGACGACGAGCTCACTGATACGCCGTCTCCCAAGCATACCCAATATGATAAGCCAGACCGCCCTCCTCGAGGACGAGACAGGACGGCTGACGATACCGGCTATAGGCCGACGATACCCCGAAGGCGGGGAAAGGAGCCACTAGAGGCCGATGACAGGTTCGACCTACGACACGACCTGGACTATAGAGCAGGTCGTACGGGATCCATTTACGGATCCCGAGGATACTCACCCGATAGACGGGACGGGTACCAGCCTCGGTTCGACCGCGACAATGAAGGTCGGGAACAGCACCGATCTCGGGCAGACGCCGATCACCGGCGCAACATAGCTCGGGTTAGAGGCGCTACACACCCACTGTGCTTCACAGATGAGGTAATGCGGCATCAGTTCCCGGAAGGGTTTAAGCCCGTCAACATAGAGCAATACGATGGGACAACTGACCCAACCGTATGGATAGAGGATTTCCTCCTCCACATCCACATGGCACGAGGAGATGACCTCCACGCCGTCAAGTACTTACCCCTGAAGCTCAAGGGGCCAGCTCGGCACTGGCTAAATAGCCTCCCCGAAAACTCTATCGGGTGTTGGGAGGACCTAGAAGAGGCATTCCGATCTAACTTCCAGGGCACTTATGTTTGGCCGCCGGACTCCTCTGATTTAAGTAACGTCGTTCAGAAGCCAGGAGAGTCCACGCGGCTATTCTGGAATCGTTTCCTGACGAAGAAGAACCAGATCATAGACTGCCCGGACGCCGAAGCTATAGCCTCCTTCAGGCACAATATTCGGGATGAATGGCTAGCTCGACAGCTCGGCCAGGACAAACCAAGGACAATGTCCGCCCTCACCTCACTCATGACCCGATTTTGCGCGGGCGAGGACAACTGGCTAGCTAGACGTAGCCATAACCCCGAAGACCCCAGAACCTCTGAAGTTCGGGATGGCAACGGGAAACCGAAGCGCAACAAGAACAAGCGCCGGCACAATAATAGTGATGCCGATGATACGGCTGTTAATGCCGGCTTCCGCAATTCCCGGTCTGGGCAGCGGAAGAAGCCTCCTAATGGCAAGCACGACAGACCCACCCCGCTGGACAAGATCCTAGAGAGGCCTTGCCAGATCCATGGCACTCAAGAGAAGCCCGCCAATCACACCAACCGTAACTGTTGGGTCTTCAAACAGGCCGGCAAGCTCGCATCCGAGGACCAAGCCAAGAGCCCACGCAGCGAGGACGAGGACGAGCCTCGTGGTCCGATCGGTGGTGGTCAAAAGAAATTCCCTCCAGAGGTAAAAACAGTAAACATGATCTACGCCACTCATATACCCAAAAAGGAGAGGAAGCGCGCCCTTCGAGATGTCTACGCCATAGAGCCTGTAGCCCCGAAGTATAACCCATGGTCGGCATATCCGATCACTTTCGATCGACGCGACCATCCGACCAGTATCCGTCATGGGGGTTCGGCCGCACTCGTCCTAGACCCGATCATAGATGGGTACCACCTTACTAAAGTCCTCATGGACGGTGGAAGTAGCCTTAACCTGATTTACTCAGATACGGTGAAAAAGATGGGCATAGATCCTTCAAGGATCAAGCCCAGCAACACTACCTTCAAAGGAGTGATCCTAGGCGTTGAAGCCCGGTGCACAGGCTCTGTAAACCTGGAGGTTGTGTTCGGCTCGCCCGATAACTTCCGAAGCGAGGACTTGATCTTCGACATCGAACCTTTCCGCGTGGCTATCACGCCATGCTCGGTCGTACAGCGTTCGCTCGCTTTAACGCCGACCCGCACAACGCATACCTCAAGCTCAAGATGCCTGGCCCTAGGGGGGTCATTAATGTAAATGGCAACACAAAGCGCTCCCTCCGCACTAAGGAACATGCGTTGGCCCTGGCGACCGAATTCCATTACACCGATGATTGGCAAGCGCCGACATCTGCCGTAAAGGCACCCAAAGCTGGGAAGCGAGCTCGGTCTCAATCCGAGGTACTAGAACCTTCCACTTCCCATAAATAGGGACTCGCCCCCCATCGCACGGCCCTAACACCAGCAAAGTACGTGCCAAGGAGGCACAACTTCGCGCTCAAAATTCCATGGGCAGCGGTGGGAACAAACTATTAGAAGGTAAGTTTTCGGCCGGACCGAACTATTACCGTCAACACGTCTTCGGACATGCTACAGGTACCATAATAGTGCCTGTTAAAGGCGTCAAGCTCATCCATACTTCGGCGACTTCTCAAGACTCTTTCTTCAAGGTCCGTTCGCCGAACAAGCAAAGCCCATAAAGGCATACACGTCCTTAGGAGATGCAGGAGCGGATAAGCGACAGGGCACATCAAGGACGTCAGGTCACCCATCGAAGGCCCTTGGTACAACCCCTCTTGTAAAGTTTTTATTTTATTTATCAAATACCTGTAAATAGTTGCATCGGCAATTTGAATAATAAGAGTTGTTGAGTAAAATATAGACATATTATTATCTCTCTGCTGTCCCTTTTCGGAACACCCTCTGTTTTCTCCCTCTTCTCACAAGCCTGTTTGGTATACTTTACGATGCAACCGGCTAATAGACGGGGGGCTCGACCTTAGAAATCGCCGTAATCACAACTACTTTAGTGTTCGGCGTCTTGCAATTCCGCTTTATATGCATTGGTTCCGAACTATGTCTTGGGTCAATAGTTGGGTTGCCCGGCTCCTGTGCTTGCCCCTTTATGTTCCGCTCATTCGGCTAAAAGGGCAAAGGGAGCACCGCTACGATTGCACTTCCGGCTAGTCCGGTTAAGCGCCTCAGCGGAGAAAGCCGAAAACTGACTGTCATGGTATGCGAGAACCGGTCTGCGAATCCGAGCTTATCGAAACTCTCGTCAGAGGTTATTCCGTGTCATACGATGGGTCTTGTGTTAGTACAGACCAAGTGATGTAGGCTTTGGCCGCGGATCATCCGAACACCACAAACACCTGGGGGCTAGTCACCAGTCCCTGCATTCCTTTCTCGCGCCCCTACGGCTAAGTGAAAGCAATAAAGCATTATGGTCCGATTGCCTTGTCCGCTCCACACTCCCGCCTTTGGGTACCGATAGTTCGGCTAAGGGTTACAGTGCAGTTGGAAGAGACACCTCGTGTAGTATCTACATGGGGGCTGAAGCCGACGACTCGCAGCTTTCAGGATTAACGGCCACAAAGGAGTTATAAAGGATGCAAACACATACAAGACATGATAAACCATGCAACTTTATATAAAAACGCGTTCAAAGGTCTTCGGACATATTAAACAAGCGTTTACTCATACACGGTATCTCTCAAACACTGTGATTCTATGGCCCGAGCACCCTCCATAACTCCGGAGAAGTACCGCTCGGGACACCTATACTCCTTTCCAGGTGGCGGAGGGGCAGTGGCTACCTTCATCGGATCTAGCCCCGGCCAGTGCACCTTGGCCTTTGCGAAGGTCATCCTGGCTCCTTCGATGCAGGAAGACCGCCTTAGTGCGTCGACCCGAGGTGTTGCATCACTGAGCTTTTGCACCAGGCCGAAGTAACTACCCGGCAATGGCTCGTTGGGCCATAGCCAGATACAGTGATCCTTCATGGCCGGTTCCGCCATCCAGTGTAGCTCCATCAGCCGCTTCAGCTGTTCCACAAGGAGAGGAGAACGCTCGGGGGCTTCGAATTGCGCCCAGAACAGCCGAGCTTCATCTCCTTCTCCCCGCGTAGCATAGAACTGCTGCGCATCCGCTGAGCTCTTCTGGAGGTCCGAGCAGGCGCCTGAGGAACGCCATACTTGGGTAAGCAATCCGAACTTCCTGTCCCCGAAGATACACTGCAATGAATACGGCTTACTGTCCAAGATAGCTTTGGCTTGGCTGAGCTCCTCTTCAAATGACCACCTATCCACCCGCTGCTTTTGGAGATTGGTTTTCAGGGTGGATAGTTCGGCGGCCTGCTCCTCGCCTTTCCGCTCTAGGTCCTCGCACTTCCGCCCAGCGTCTTTGAGCTCCTGCTGGATTTCCTCCACCCGAGCCTCGTGCTTGTCACTGGTGGCTCTCAGGGCGGATAGCGCGATAGCTGCTTCTTTGGCAGCGGCCTTCTCCACCGCAGCCTCCTGCTTGGCCTTCTCAAGCTCAGCCTTGAGCTTCTCAATCTCCTTCACCGAGGCTGCACACAGCATTAAGCATGTCAAAAAACACTGTGTTGACAGTACGGTAACGAAGAGTTTTTTAATGCTCTAATTCGATTTACCTTGCGCCTCGTCGAATCTCTTGTTTAGAGCGTCAAGCTCGTCTTCGGAGCTCTTGAGCTTCCGATTTAGCTCCTCTAGCTCGGCAGCGTTAGTAGCCGCTGCCGACGACGAAGCCTGTAACAAACAAGATCATATCACATTACAGGGATTCACAACCTCCGAACTGTCACTACAATGATCCTGTATCCGGTCTTCTTAAGGGCTGTCAGAATGATCCGAACATATATTGTCCTACACATAGTTCGGATAAAGGATCTATGTTTTGACCCCCAGGCAAGTTTTTTTTTCTTTCTTTTTCAAACTTACCTAGGGCTCGGGGACTGCTATGTATATAACAATTACTTAAATAAATCAATATTTCACAAAACAGAGCATTACATGGCTTACCTGAAAGCCCGTCAAGAGACCGTTGAAGGCCTCCTTCAGTCCGGTATCCACGGACTGAATGCTCTACAGCACCGAACCCATAAGGGTGCGGTGCTCCTAGGAGAGGGAGGCGCTGGATAGAGCCTCCCCCATGGCCGGCCACCCATTGGTCGGTGGCGCCGGCGGGGATTGGTTAACCTGATCACCAACCGGGGATTGAACCTATGCCTCCGGAAGCACAGTGCGCTCCGGAGACAGCCTTGGAGGCGACTGGACAACTCCTTGTCCGGTCTCCTCAGTATCCGGGAGGAGCTTCTCCCCCTGGTCTTCGGCGGCCGAGGCGTTAGCCTCGACCATGATGTCGTCGCCCCCGCCTCCAGTGCTCGGCTTTAAAGGGGCCTGCTGAGATGACACCTCCGCGGTGTCCTTCGTGGCTCCCGGAGGAGTGGGGTGCGACGCGGTTCTGCTCTCCGCCAGCTCGGCGGGCGGGGTCTCCCCGTCCGAGACTTGATCGGTCGGGAGAACGCGCGGTGGGCTGCAAGTTAGAAGGCACTCCCACGTCAGTAACATTTAAAAACTTAGCGCTAATAGCTTAGGAGGTCTTTGGATCCTTACCTTCGAGGTGGGGGCTTAACCCTGAGGGTCCTTCATGGAACCCTCTCGAAATCCTCGGACTCAGTATCCGAGTCCGTGCTGTCACCGGACAGGTCTACCTATGTCCGGCGCGCCTTCTTCGGGGCAGGAGGATCTATGTCCTCTGGGGCGTCCGATGACGCCGCCCTCTTGCCGGCAAGGGGGGAATCACCTCCCTCCTCACCCTCATGCTCCTCCTCTTGATTCGAGGAGGCATGGGTCTCTTCGGACGCGGCCTCTGGCTGGTCCCTGTTGCGCAGGCCAGTTCGGCCTGGCTTTTTCTTCTCTTTCTTCTCTGGCGCCTTGTAAGGCACCATGACGAGCATCTCCAACAGCAGCGGAGACCTGGTGTCTTCGGGCTGTTGAGCCGGACACTTGATGCCCTTGGCCTTGCTCAACCATTCCTACAACAGTGATCGGAAAACGCTTAGACTTTCTTTAGAAAGATGAAACCGATCATATAAAGTTGTACTATACCTTGGATGGGGGCTTGACGGCACTCAAGCCCTTGTCCTCCTGCTTAGCCGGCCAGCTCTCCTGCGCCTTGAACAGCGCCTTCCATAGCTTCTCCCACGTGGTACAGAAGAGTTGACGAACTGTAGGGTCATCGTCAGGCCGGTAATTCCACATAGGAGAACTCCGGAGCTGGCAGGGGAGGATGCGCCGCCGAAGCATAACCTGGACCACGGTGGTCAGGCCGACTCCCTCCCTGATCAGGGAGGCGATGCCCCTCTGCAGGTCCTCCACCTTGGTATCCGACCCCCAATCGAGGCCCTTTCGGACCCATGAGGTCAATCTGGTCGGGGGGCCGGATTTGAATTCGGCAGGAACAGTTCCGGATTCAGCAGGAACAGTTCCGCCCTCTTCCCTTGGCTCGGTGATGTAAAACCACTCCTTTTGCCAAGTCTTGATAGTGTCGATGAAGGTGCCGGATGGCCACACAGCACGCGGAAGCTTGCCGATGACTGCGCCGGCGACACACTTCGGCTTAATGTTGAAGATCTTGAGCCACAGTTCGAAGTGTGGCTCGGCTCGCAGGAAAGCCTCGCGGACGATAATGAAAGCCGATATATGCATAAAAGAGTTCGGCGGGAGGTCATGGAAGTCGAGGCCGTAGAAGAACATGAGGCCCATCACGAAGGGGTGAAGCGGGAAACCTAATCCTCTGATGAAGTGAGGAACGAAGACCACCCTCTCACCTGATTTGGGGGTGGAGATCACTTGACCCTTCTCCGCAGCGCGGTGGAAGACATTGGTGGGGAGGTATCCGGCTGCCTTGAGGTCCCGGATGTCCTGGTCTGTGACCATAGATGCCTCCCACTTGCCATTGGAACCGGAGCTGGCCATGGCTTAGCTCGGAGAGGGAGGAATGGAAGACCTAGATCTGGGCTCGGGAAGCTCGGAAGATTGGGGGAGCAGGGATGCGAAGGGGAGATGCAGATAAGTCTAGGGGTTTTCTTCCCCTTTTATTAAAGATTGCTGCCGATTAGCCTCCCTTCGCGGCGCCGTGAATCTCTCCACTTCCCAAGGCGTGCGTGTTGTTATACGCGCGTGATTAAACATATCCCGTGTAAAATGGGGCACGATCTGTGCATTGATGGATCATGCTAGTGGAAATGGCCTCGAACCACGAGGCAGGTCTTTTCGACTCGCTCAGTGGTCGTGGTGGGTCGTAACTTTTTGTCTGAAAAGTTGTCAGAAAACATTATTGACTCTCTGGCGTTTGGCCTTCAAGGGCCGAGCTACTCATGGTATACGGACGGTCTATGATCGGAAAAAAATACACGTCGACGGAGGCCGGACTATAGCCTGGCCGATCACTGTCTGGAGGAAGGAACTCACCTCGCAAGCCGAAGACTCTAATCACTTGAAGCAGCTGGAGCTTGGACCCTCGGCGTTGGAGGCTAGTTCGGGGGCTACTGAGGGAGTCCTGGATTAGGGGGTCCTCGGGAGGCCGGCCTATGTCTTATGGGCCGGACTGTATGGGCCACTTGCCGAATACTGGAAGGATTGAAGACCTCGTCTCCAATCAGGAAGCTTCGAGGATCGTGGCTTGTCCTTCACGTTTAAAATAGTAAATAGGCATGTTTATCCCTTTGACGTGTAACCGACCATGTGTAAACCCTAGGCACCCTCGGCGTCTATATAAGCCGGAGGGTTTTAGGGTGTAGAACAACAGAACTCATCTAGGGTTTAGTTCCTGCGCTGCGGTGCGGCTACGATCCCTGTCCCTGCGCTGTCCCTGCGCTGCGGCGCCCATCCAGGGACCTCCCGTCGCGGCTATGATCTTCTGTTTGCAGAGCCACGCGCGAATGACTACTGAATAGCTGAGAGGCCCAGCTGCGCCCCTCTTCGCGGCCTTGGCGGTCGTCTTCGTCATCGTCACGGCGTCTGTGGTGGTCATCGTTGCAGCGGCCGTGGCCAGGGTCATGGGGAGGGGGTGCGCCCCCTCCCGTCGCTCAGTCTCGCCAACCACCACGCTGAGGCGGCAATGGAAGGATTTGGTTGCCCAGGGGTGCCGCGGCTTTCCATCAGCATCGGGGGTGAAATCTTCGAGCCGCTCCAGGTGACTAATGACCCTACCTGTGAGCCCCGTGCGCCCCATCACGTCAGACGATGGGTACGAGCCGGCGCGCTGCTGCTTGTCAACGATGGAGAGGCAGTTGACCCGCGGGATGAGGGCGGGGTCGGAGAACCACGCCCAAAGCCGAACTGCTGAGGCATCATTCTTTTGCGTCGTCGCCGTGTCGAAGTAGTGCAACACGCAGTCGTCGCCGATGAGGTCGGAGATGAGCTCCTCGTCCCAGCCGTGCAGAGGCACGTAGTCAAGGGAGAGGTGGATGTGCTAGGACAACTTTGTGATGTCGACGTGCGCGTTGGCCCTCCACTTGTTGACGTGGTATCGAGGCGACCACGCCCGAAGCGCCCAGGCGCCGCCATCAGGAGGTCGCGATGGTGCAGGTAGACGAAGCGGACAATGAAGTCCTCCAGGAAATGCGGCGACACCTCGAACAGCTCCTTCTCCACATGGGTGTGGACGTGGATCTCCTTCATGATGTTATTGATGTGGGCATTGGGATGGGAACCTCCTAGCCAGAGCAAGATGGCGTTGCTGGCAAGAAGGGAGGCCTGATGCTCCATGGCTGGGGTGGCGACGAAGGTGGTGAAGCGCTCGTGCGGCCTTGTCTCCGGGTCACCCAGCCTCCCCAAGATAGGAGCTCCAGTAGCAGCAGGGGAGCGGCGATGCGACGAGGAGCGCGGCATGGCCAGGTTGGGGGGCAGAGGAGCGTTGCAGCTTGGAGGGAGGGGCTTGGCGTCGAGCTTGGACTTGCACTCCCAGAATTTGTGCCCCAAACGAGAGCACTTGCTACACTTAATAGGGTCTCAGCAGTAGGAGGAGTAATGGCCTTTGGCCCGGTAGCGGTAGCAGGTAATCGCCCTCAAACTCTTCCTATGCTTCTGCCTTTGTGCAGCACTAGCACGCGCCGGACTTGTATGCGGCCGCGAAGCCCCCATCTGTCTCTGACGCGGAGAGAAGGAACAAAGTTTACTCCACTAGTGGGGTGATACGTCCATTTTGCATCATGATTTCCTACTGTTATTTACTTTGTTTTGTTGAATAATAATGCTTTAGGGGGTGATTCTAATGCCTTTTCTCTCATAATATGCAAGGTTTACACAAAGAGGGAGAATACCGGCAGCTGGAATTCTGGACCTAAGAAAAGCACATCAGAGATACCTATTCTGCACAACTCCAATGAAGCTGAAATTTTATGGAGATTATTTTTGTATTTAATAAAAAATACTGGAGCAGAAAACTACCGGAGGGGGCCAGCCAGGTGGGCACAACCCACCAGGGCGCGCCAGACCCCCCTGGGCGTGCCCTGGTGTATCATGGCCACCTCGGCCCACCTCCGGAGCCCATCTTCTGATATCTAGTCACATTTGACATAGAAAAAAAATCAAAGGAGGACTTTCGGGACGAAGCGTCGCCGCCTCGAGGCAGAACTTGGGCAGGAGCACTTTTGCCCTCCGGCGAAGCGATTCCACCGGGGGAACTTCCCTCTCGAAGGGGGAAATCGAAGCCATCGTCATCACCAACACCCCTTTCATCTTTGGGAGGCCAATCTTCATCCACATCTTCAACAACACCATCTCCTCTCAAACCCTAGTTCATCTCTTGTGTTCAATCTTTGTACCGGAACCTCAGATTGGTACCTGTGGGTGACTAGTAGTGTTGATTACCTTGCGTAGTTGATTACTATATGGTTTATTTGGTGGAAGATTATATGCTCAGATCCATTATGCTATTTAATACCCCTCTGATCTTGAGCATGATTATTATTTGTGAGTAATTACCTTTGTTCTTGAGGTCACGGGAGAAGTCATGTTGCGAGTAATCATGTGAATTTGACATGTGTTCGATATTTTGATGATATGTATGTTGTGATTCCCTTAGTGGTGTCATGTGAACGTCGACTACATGACACTTCACCATTCATGGGCCTAAGGGAATGCATTGTGGAGTAGTTATTAGATGATGGGTTGCTAGAGTGACAGAAGCTTAAACCCTAGTTTATGCGCTACTTCGTAAGGGGCTGATTTGGATCCAAACGTTTAATGCTATGGTTAGATTTTATCTTAATACTTTTCTCGTAGTTGCGGATGCTTGCGAGGGGGTTAATCATAAGTGGGAGGTTGTTCAAGTTAGAACATCACCCAAGCACCGGTCCACCCACATATCAAATTATCGAAGTAGTGAACACGAATCAAACCAACATAATAAAAGTGACTAGATGAAATTCCCGAGTACCCTCAAGAACACTTTGCCTATTACTAGAGACTGTTCTAGCCTGTCCTTTGCCACAAAAGGATTGGGCTACCTTGCTGCACCTTGTTTACCATTACCGTTACTTGCTTGTTACCAATTATCTTGCTATCAAACTATCTGTTACCTACAATTTCAGTGCTTGCAGAAATTACCTTGCTGAAAACCGCTTGTCATTTCCTTTTGCTCCTCGTTGGGTTCGACACTCTTACTTATCGAAAGGACTAGGATTGATCCCCTATACCTGTGGGTCATTAAGACTCTTTTCTGGCGCCGTTGCCGGGGAGTGAAGCGCTCTTGGTAAGTGGAAATCGGTAAGGAAAAAACTTATACTACGTGCTTGAATTTATTGCTACTTGCTACTATGGAAAACAATCCTTTGAGGGGTTTGTTCGGGGTATCTTCACCTCGATCAAAACCACAATTAGTTGCCCCTCATCCTACATCACCTAGTAAAAATATTGTCTATGAAATTCCTTCGGGTATGGTAGAACAACTGCTTGCTAAACCTTATGCAGGAAATGGAACTGAACATCCTGATATGCACCTCTTATATGTGAACGAAATTTGTGGATTATTTAAGCTTGCAGGTTTACCCGGAGATAAACTTAAGAAGAGGTTTTCCCTTTATCTTTGGAGGGAAAAGCATTGACATGGTATAGGCTATGTTATGATCTTGGATCGTGGAACTGGAATCGTTTGCAATTGGAATTCCACCAAAAGTTTTATCCCATGCATCTGTTGGAAATATGCCCTAGAGGCAATAATAAAGTGGTTATTATTATATTTCCTTGTTCATGATAATCGTTTATTATCCATGCTATAATTATATTGATTGGAAACTCAATTGCATGTGTGGATACATAGACAACACTGTGTCCCTAGTATGCCTCTAGTAGACTAGCTTGTTGATCAAAGATGGTCAAGGTTTCCTGGCCATAGACATGAGATGTCATTTGATAACGGGATCACATCATTAGGAGAATGATGTGATGGACAAGACCCAAACTATGAACGTAGCATATGATCGTGTCAGTTTATTGCTATTGTTTTTTGCATGTCAAGTATCTAGTCCTATGACCATGAGATCATGCAACTCACTGACACCGGAGGAATACCTTGTGTGTATCAAACATCGCAACGTAACTGGGTGACTATAAAGATGCTCTACAGGTATCTCCGAGGGTGTCTGTTGAGTTGGCATGGATCAAGACTGGGATTTGTTACTCCGTGTGACGAAGAGGTATCTCAGGACCCACTCGGTAATACAACATCACAATAAGCCTTGCAAGCAAAGTGACTAAAGAATTAGCCACGGGATCTTGTATTACGGAACGAGTAAAGAGACTTGCCGGTAACGAGATTGAACTAGGTATAGAGATACCGACAATCGAATCTCGGGCAAGTAACATACCAAAGAACAAAGGGAACATCATACGGGATTAACTGAATCCTTGACATAGAGGTTCAACCGATAAAGATCTTCGTAGAATATGTAGGAGCCAATATGGACATCTAGGTCCCGCCATTGGTTATTGACCGTAGAGGTGTCTCGGTCATGTCTGCATAGTTCTCAACCCGCAGGGTCTGCACACTTAAGGTTCGGTGACGTTTCGGTATAGTTGAGTTATGTATGTTGGAGACCGAAGGTTGTTTGGAGTCCCGGATGAGATCCTGGACGTCACGAGGAGCTCCAGAATGGTCCGGAGGTAATGATTGATATATAGGAAGTCCCGTTTTGGTCACCGGAAAAGTTTTGGGAGGGTTCAGGAGGGCCATCGGGAGGGGCCACTCACGCCGGGAGGCCACGTGGGGCTTAGGGTGGCACACCAGCCCTTAGTGGGCTGGGCAAGCCAGCCCCTAAGGGCCCATGTGGCTAGGGTGAGGGGAAAGGAAAAAACCCCAAGTGGGGATGGGAAACTCCAAGTAGGAAAGGAATCCTACTTGGAGTAGGATTGGAGGTGGACTCCTCCACCTCCTCCTGGTTCGGCCGACTCCTAGGGGAAACTCTAGGGGCACCAACCCCTCCCCTCCCTCCTATATATACTAGAGGGGAGAGAGGGCCAAGACACCCGAGCCACGGTGCAGCCCTCTCTCCCCAATAGATCGTCTCCTCTAGTTTTCGGCAGTGCTTAGGCGAAGCCCTGCCGGAATAGTTCCACCACCATCGCCGCCACGCCATCGCGCTGCCGGAGAACTCGTCTTCCTCTTTGCCCCTATTGCTGGATCAAGAAGGCGGAGATCATCATCAAGCTGTACGTGTGCTGAACGCGGAGGTGCCGTCCGTTTGGCACTAGATCAGGACGGATCGCGGGACAGCTGCGATTTGGATCGCGAAGACGTTCGACTACACCAACTGCGTTTCTTAACGCTTCCCGCTTAGCGATCTACAAGGGTATGTAGATCCACTCTCCCTCTCGTAGATGCTCATCACCATGGATAGATCTTGCGTGTGCGTAGGAAAATTTTTGTTTCCCATGCAACGTTCCCCAACAGTGGCATCATGAGCTAGGTCTATGCGTAGATGAGATCACGAGTAGAACACAAAGGAGTTTGTGGGCGTTGATGCTCAGATTGCTTCCTCCCTTGGTCTTTTCTTGATTCAGCGGTATTGTGGGATGAAGCGTCCCGGACCAACCTTACTCGTATGCTTACGAGAGACCGGTTCCATCAACTGACATGTGACTTTGTTGCATAAAGATGGCTGGCGGGTGTCTGTCTCTCCCACTTTAGTTGGATCGGATTCGACAAAGCCGGTCCTTGAGAAGGTTGAATATCAATTTGTGTATCACCATTGTGGTTTTTGCATAGGTAAGAATCATTCTTGCTAGATACCCGTAGCAGCCACGTAAAACATGCAACAACAATTACAGGACGTCTAACTTGTTTTTGCAAGGTATGTTGTGATGTGATATGGCCAATTACATGATGAGATATATGTGATGTATGAGATGATCATGTTTTGTATAGAATATCACAACTTGCATGTCGATGAGTACGGCAACCGGCAGGAGCCATAGGGTTGTCTTTAATTTATTTTCGCCGTTTTTCTTTACTTTATCGCTATGTGTTAGTAATAGTCGTAGAAGCAACAGTTGGCATGACAACCTCATGGCGACACGTTGATGGAGATCAAGATGATGGAGATCATGGTGTCATGCCGGTGGCGATGGAGATCATGCCGGTGCTTTGGAGATGGAGATAAAAAGCACAAGTTCATGGCCATATCATGTCACTTATGATTTGCATGTGATGTTAATCCTTTTATGCATCTTGTTTTGCTTAGGACGACGGTAGCATTATAAGGTGATCCCTCACCAAAAGGCTTATGTCCTTGATGCACCGCTTTGTGAACCACCCGCTCCAGTAGAGTCTACAGACGTTGCGAACGCCTGGCAGACACGTTCTAATGATTACTCAATAGTTCAATGTGCAATGTTGTATGGCTTAGAACCGGGACTTCAAAGACATTTTGAACATCATGGAGCATATGATCTGTTCTAGGAGTTGAAGTTTATCTTTCAGAAGAATGCCTGGATCGAGAGGTATGAGACCTGCGATAGTTTCTATGCTTGCAAGATGGAGGAGAACGGGTCTGTCAGTGAACACATACTCAAAATGTCTGGGTATTCCACCCGTCTGGCTGAATTGGGGATTCCCCTTCCGCCAGAGGCGATCACTGACAGAGTTCTTCAATCACTGCCACCTAGCTACAAGAGCTTCATGTTGAACTATAACATGCACGGGATTAACAAGTCAGCCACCGAGCTGTTTGCGATGTTGAAAGTCGCTGAGTTTGAGATTCAGAATGAGCATCAAGTGTTGATGGTCAATAAAACCACTAGTTTCAAGAAGATTGGCAAGGGTAAGAAGGGTAACTCCAAGAAGAGTGGCAAAGCAGTTGCCCCTCCCGTGAAGAAACCCAAGGCTGGACCCAAGCCAGAAACTGAGTGCTTTCATTGCAAGGGAACTGGTCACTGGAAGTGGAACTGCCCCAAGTATCTAGCTGACAAGAAGGCGGCCAACACCAAACAAGGTATATCTGATATACATGTTATTGATGTGTACCTTACCAACTCTCATAGTAGTGCCTGGGTATTTGATACCGGTTTGGTTGCTCACATTTGCAACTCAAAACAGGAACTGCGGAATAGACGGAGGCTGGCAAAGGACGAAGTGATGATGCGCGTGGGAAATTGTTCCAAGGTTGATGTGATCGCCGTCGGCACGCTCGCTCTTCGATTACCATCGGGATTAGTGATGAACCTGAATAATTGTTATTTAGTGCCTACGTTGAGCATGAACATTATATCTGGATCTTGTTTATTGCAAGACGGTTACTCATTTAAATCAGAGAATAATGGTTGTTCTATTTTTAGGAGTAATATCTTTTATGGTCATGCACCCAATGTGAGGGGTTTATTCTTATTGAATCTCAATAGTGATGATACACATGTTCATAACATTGATGCCAAAAGACGTAGAATTGATAATGATAGCACCACTTTCTTGTGGCACTACCGCTTAGGTCATATTGGTGTAAAACGCATGAAGAAGCTCCATGCTGATGGACTTTTGGAGTCACTTGATTTTGAATCACTTGACACATGTGAACCATGCCTCATGGACAAGATGACTAAAACCCCGTTCTCTGGAACAATGGAACGGGCAAGTGACTTGTTGGAAAGCATACATACTGATGTGTGCGGTCCGATGAGCATTGAGGCGCGCGGTGGTTATCGTTACTTTCTCACCTTTACTGATGACTTAAGTAGATATGGGTATATTTACATGATGAAACACAAGTCTGAAACGTTTGAAAAGTTCAAGCAATTTCAGAGTGAAGTTGAGAATCATCGTAACAAGAAGATTAAATTCCTACGATCTGATCGGGGAGGAGAATATCTGAGTTATGAGTTTGGCAGTCACTTAAGACAATGTGGAATTGTTTCACAATTAACACCACCTGGAACACCACAGCGTAATGGTGTGTCCGAACATCGTAATCGAACCTTATTGGATATGGTGCGTTCTATGATGTCTCTTGCCAATTTGCCACGATCGTTTTGGGGTTATGCATTAGAGACAGCTGCATTCACTTTAAATAGGGCACCATCGAAATCCGTTGAGACGACGCCATATGAACTGTGGTTTGGCAAGAAGCCAAAGTTGTCGTTTCTTAAAGTTTGGGGATGTGATGCTTATGTCAAAAAGCTTCAGCCCGAAAAGATGGAACCCAAAGCGGAGAAATGCATCTTCATAGGATACCCAAAATACACAGTTGGGTATACCTTCAATCTCAGATCTGAAGGCAAAGTGTTTGTCGCTAAAAACGGAACATTTCTTGAGAAAGAGTTTCTCTTGAAAGAATTGAGTGGGAGGAAAATAGAACTTGATGAGGTTGTTGAACCTTTACTTCAACCTGAGAGTAGTGCAGCGCAGAAAGATGTTTCTATAGAGCCTACATCGGTTGAAGAGGAAGTTAATGATGATGATCATGAAGCTTCGCATCAAGTTGCTATCGAACCTCGTAGGTCGACAAGGATGCGTACTGCTCCTGAGTGGTACGGCAACCCTGTCTTAGAGGTCATGTTGTTGGACAACTATGAACCTACGAGCTATGGAGAAGCGATGATGGGCCCGGATTCCGAGAAATGGTTAGATGCCATGAAATCCGAGATGGGATCCATGTATGAAAACAAAGTATGGGCTTTGGAAGTATTACCTGAAGGGCGAAAGGCCATTCAGAACAAATGGATCTTTAAGAAGAAGACGGACGCGGACGGTAATGTCACCGTCTATAAAGCTCGACTTGTGGCAAAGGGTTTTTCACAAGTTCAAGGAGTTGACTACGATGATACCTTCTCACCCATAGCGATACTTAAGTCCGTCAAAATCATGTTAGCAATAGCTGCATTTTTCGATTATGAAATTTGGTAGATGGATGTCAAAACAGCGTTCCTTAACGGTTTCCTTAAGGAAGAGTTGTATATGATGCAACCAGAAGGTTTTGTCGATCCAGAGAATGCTAACAAAGTTTGCAAACTCCAGCGATCCATTTATGGACTGGTGCAAGCATCTCGGAGTTGGAATCTTCGCTTTGATGAGGTGATCAAAGCGTTCGGGTTTATACAAGTTTACGGAGAAGCTTGTATTTACAAGAAAGTGAGTGGGAGCTCTATAGCGTTTCTAATATTATATGTGGATGACATATTGCTGATTGGAAACAATATAGAAATGTTGGAAAGCGTGAAGGAATATTTGAACAAGAGTTTTTCAATGAAGGACCTAGGAGAAGCTGCTTTCATATTAGGCATCAAGATCTATAGAGATAGATCGAGATGCTTAATAGGACTTTCACAGAGCACATACCTTGACAAAGTTTTGAAGAAGTTCAAAATGGATCAGTCCAAGAAGGGGTTCTTGCCTGTATTGCAAGGTGTGAAGTTGAGTAAGACTCAATGCCCAGTGACTGCAGAAGATAGAGAAAAGATGAGTGTCGTCCCCTATGCTTCAGCCATAGGCTCTATCATGTATGCAATGATGTGCACAAGACCCAATGTCAGCCTTGCCATAAGTATGGCCGGAAGGTTTCAAAGTGATCCAGGAATGGAACACTGGTCGGCGGTCAAGAATATCCTTAAGTACTTGAAAAGGACTAAGGACATGTTTCTCGTTTATGGAGGTGATCAAGAGCCCGTTGTAAAGGGTTACGTCGATGCAAGCTTTGACACTGATCCGGATGACTCTAAGTCTCAAACCGGATGTGTATTTATTCTCAATGGGGGTGCGGTAAGCTGGTGCAGTTCCAAGCAAAGCGTGGTAGCTGATTCTACATGCGAAGCGGAGTACATCGCTGCCTCGGAGGTGGCGAAGGAAGGTGTCTGGATGAAGGAGTTCATGACAGATCTTGGAGTAGTGCCCAGTGCACTAAACCCAATGACTCTGTTCTGTGACAACACTGGTGCCATTGCTCTGGCCAAGGAACCAAGGTTTCACAAGAGGACCAGACACATAAAGCGACATTTCAATTCCATCCGCGATTACATCAAGGAGGAGGACATAAATATTTGCAAAGTGCACACGGATCTGAATGTCGCAGACCCGATGACTAAACCTCTTCCAAGGGCTAAACATGATCAACACCAGAACTGTATGGGTGTTGGATTCATTACAATGTAAATCACATAGTGATGTGAGCTAGATTATTGACTCTAGTGCAAGTGGGAGACTGTTGGAAATATGCCCTAGAGGCAATAATAAAGTGGTTATTATTATATTTCCTTGTTCATGATAATTGTTTATTATCCATGCTATACTTGTATTGATTGGAAACTCAATTGCATGTGTGGATACATAGACAACACTTTATCCCTAGTATGCCTCTAGTAGACTAGCTTGTTGATCAAAGATGGTCAAGGTTTCCTGACCATAGACATGAGATGTCATTTGATAACGGGATCACATCATTAGGAGAATGATGTGATGGACAAGACCCAAACTATAAACGTAGCATATGATCGTGTCAGTTTATTGCTATTGTTTTCTGCATGTCAAGTATCTGTTCCTATGACCATGAGATCATGCAACTCGCTGACACCGGAGGAATACCTTGTGTGTATCAAACGTCGCAACGTAACTGGGTGACTATAAAGATGCTCTACAGGTATCTCCGAGGGTGTCTATTGAGTATGATGGAGAGGTATCTCAGGGCCCACTCGGTAATACAACATCACAATGAGCCTTGCAAGCAAAGTGACTAAAGAGTTAGCCACGGGATCTTGTATTACGGAACGAGTAAAGAGACTTGCCGGTAATGATATTGAACTAGGTATAGAGATACCGACGATCGAATCTCGGGCAAGTAACATACCGAAGAACAAAGGGAACATCATACGGGATTAACTGAATCCTTGACATAGAGGTTCAACCGATAAAGATCTTCGTAGAATATGTAGGAGCCAATATGGACATCCAGGTCCCGCTAGTGGTTATTGACCGTAGAGGTGTCTCGGTCATGTCTGCATAGTTCTCGAACCCGCAGGGTCTGCACACTTAAGGTTCGGTGACGTTTCGGTATAGTTGAGTTATGTATGTTGGTGACCGAAGGTTGTTCAGAGTACCGGATGAGATCCTGGACATCACGAGGAGCTCCGGAATGGTCCGGAGGTAAATATTGATATATAGGAAGTCCCGTTTTGGTCACCAGAAATGTTTCGGGTAATTCCGGTAATGTACCGGGGGTGCCGGGAGGGTTCCGGAGGGCCATCGGGAGGGGCCACTCACGCCGGTAGGCCACGTGGGCCTTAGGGGTGGTGCACCAGCCTTAGTGGGCTGGGCAAGCCAGCCCTAAGGGCCCATGCAGCTAGGGTGAGGGGAAAGGAAAAAAACCCAAGTGGGGAAGGGAAACTCCAAGTAGGAAAGGAATCCTACTTGGAGTAGGATTGGAGGTGGACTCCTCCACCTCCTCCTGGTTCGGCCGACTCCTAGGGAAAGCCCTAGGGGTGCCAGCCCCTCCCCTCCCTCCTATATATACTAGAGGGGAGAGAGGGCCAAGACACCCAAGCCACAGTGCGACCCTCTCTCCCCAATAGATCGTCTCCTCTAGTTTTCGGCAGTGCTTAGGCGAAGCCCTGCCGGAATAGTTCCACCACCATCGCCGCCACACCGTCGCGTTGTCGGAGAACTCTTCTACCTCTTCGCCCCTCTTTCTAGATCAAGAAGGCGGAGATCGTCATCAAGCTGTAAGTGTGTTGAACGCGGAGGTGCCGTCCGTTCGGCACTAGATCGGGACGGATCGCTGGACGGCTGCGATTCGGATCGCGAAGACGTTCGACTACACCAACCGCGTTTCTTAACGCTTCCCGCTTAGCAATCTACAAGGGTATGTAGATCCACTCTCCCTCTCATAGATACTCATCACCATGGATAGATCTTGCGTGTGCGTAGGAAATTTTTTGTTTCCCATGCAACGTTCCCCAACAGCATCAAGTTCATCGTGATCGGAATTATATATATAATTTTTGGCCTCGTGAAGAAGAAAAGTATAGCTCTAGCTTGGGGGTGGCTTAAGTCAATGTTATATTCATGCCCCAATCATGACATTCCGAGAGAAGTTATCATTCAGAATTTGTATGCTCGGCTTTCTCATAATGATCAATCCATGCTCGATAGTTCTTGTGCTGGTTCTTATATGAAGAAGACTATTGAATTCAAGTGGGATCTCTTGGAAAGAATTAAACGCAACTCTGAAGATTGGGAACTCGACGAAGGTAATGAGTCAGGTACAAAGCTTGAATTTGATTGTGTTAAATCTTTTATGAATACCGATACTTTTCACAAGTTTAGCACTTAATATGGACTTGACTCCGAGATAGTAGCCTCTTTCTGCGAAGCCTTTGCTACTCACGTTGACCTCCCTAAGGAGAAGTGGTTTAAATATCATCCCCCTATTAAAGAAGAAATTAAATAACCGGTCATAGCTAAAGAAGAAACCATCTTTTACAATGTTGATCCAGTTGTGCCTACCGCTTATATTGAAAAACCACCTTTCCCTGTTAGGATAAAGGAACATGCTAAGGTATCAACCGTGGTTCGTAAGAGTAATATAAGAGCACCTAAACCCCCTGAACAAATTAAAGTAGAACCTAGTATTGCTATGGTTAAAGATCTCTTGGTAGAAAATATTGATGGGCATGTAATCTACTTCTGTGATGAAGGTGCTAGAATTGCTAAACCCGATGAAAAAGATAAACATAGACCCATAGAAGGCATGCCCGTTGTCTTAGTAAAAATAGGAGATCATTGCTATCATGGTTTATGTGATTTGGGTGCTAGTGTGAGTGCTATCCCTTTCACTCTATACCAAGAAATTATGGATGAAATAGCACCTGCTGAAATGCAAGACATTGATGTTACTATTAAACTTGCTAATAGAGACACTATCACACCACTTGGGATTGTTAGAGATGTTGAAGTCTTGTGTGGGAAAGTAAAATACCCTACTGAATTTCTAGTCCTTGGTTCCCCACAAGATGACATTTGTCCCATTATCTTTGGTAGACATTTCTTGAGCACCGTCAATGCTAAGATAGATTGTGAAAACCAAACTGTCGGTGTCAGCTTTGGTAATGTGTCTCATGAGTTTAATTTTTTCAAGTTTAGTAGACAACCTCGTGATAAAGCGTTATCTAGTAAGGATGAAATAATTGGTCTTGCTTCTATTGTTGTGCCTCCCACTGATCCGCTAGAACAATATTTGCTTGACCATGAAAATGATATGCACTTGCGTGAAACAAACGAAATAGATCAAATTTGCTTTGAACAACAACCTCTCCTGAAACACAATTTGCCTATTGAAACTCTTGGAGGTCCTCCTCCACCTAAAGGTGATCCTGTGTTTGAATTGAAACAATTGCCTGACACTCTGAAGTATGCTTATCTTGACGAGAAAAAGATATATCATGTTATTATTAGTGCTAACCTTTCAGAATATGAAGAAGAAAGATTATTAAAAGTTTTGAGGAAGCACCGGGCTGCTATTGGATATACTCTTGATGATCTTAAGGGCATTAGTCCCACTCTATGTCAGCACAAGATTAATATGGAACCTGATGCTAAACCCGTTGTTGATCACCAACGACGTTTGAATCCTAAGATGAAGGAAGTGGTAAGAAAACAAATATTAAAGCTTCTGGAAGCAGGTACAATCTATCCCATAGCTGATAGTAGATGGGTAAGTCCCGTTCATTGTGTCCCTAAGAAAGGAGGTATTATCATTGTTCCTAATGATAAGAATGAACTCATTCCACAAAGAATTGTTACTGGCTATAGAATGGTAATTGATTTTAGAAAATTAAATCAAGCTACTAGGAAAGATCATTACCCTCTGCCTTTCATTGATAAAATGCTAGAAAGATTATCTAAGCACACACACTTTTGTTTCCTAGATGGATATTCTGGTTTCTCTCAAATACCTGTGTCACAATCCGATCAAGAGAAAACCACCTTTACTTGCCCTTTTGGAACCTATGCTTATAGACGTATGCCTTTTGGTTTATGCAATGCACCTGCTACCTTTCAAAGATGTATGACTGCTATATTCTCTGATTTTTGTGAAAAGATTGTGGAGGTTTTCATGGATGATTTTTCCATTTACGAGACTTCTTTTGATGATTGCTTAAGCAACCCTGATCGAGTTTTGTAGAGATGTGAACAAACTAATCTCGTCTTGAATTGGGAGAAGTGCCACTTTATGGTTAATGAAGGCATTGTCTTGGGGCATAAAATATCTGAACGAGGTATTGAGGTGGATAAAGCTAAAGTTGATGCAATTGAGAAAATGCCATGTCCTAAAGATATTAAAGGTATTCGAAGTTTCCTTGGTCATGCTGGTTTTTATAGGAGGTTCATTAAAGAATTCTCTAAAATTTCTAGACCTCTTACTAATCTTTTGCAAAAGGATATTCCTTTTGTTTTTGATGATGATTGTGTGGAAGCCTTTGAAACACTCAAGAAAATCTTAACCTATGCACCTATCGTACAACCACCTGATTGGAACTTGCCTTTTGAAATTATGTGTGATGCTAGTGATTATGCTGTTGGTGCTGTCCTAGGACAAAGAGTTGATAAGAAATTGAATGTTATCCATTATGCTAGTACAACTCTAGACAGTGCTCAACGAAACTATGCTACCACTGAAAACGAATTTTTAGCAGTTGTGTTTGCTTGTGATAAATTTAGATCCTATATTGTTGATTCCAAAGTTATTGTTCACACCGATCATGCTGCTATAAAATATCTTACGGAAAAGAAAGATGCTAAACCTAGACTCATTAGGTGGGTTCTCTTGCTTCAAGAATTTGACTTACACATCGTTGATAGGAAGGGAGCCGAGAACCCCGTAGCTGATAACTTGTCTAGGTTAGAAAATATTCTTAATGACCCGCTACCTATTGATGATAGTTTCCCTGACGAACAGTTAGCTGTAATAAATGTTTCTCAAAACACACCTTGGTATGCTGATTATGCTAACTACATTGTCGCTAAATATATACCACCTAGCTTCACATACCAACAAAAGAGAAAAAAAATCTATGACTTGAGACATTACTTTTGGGATGACCCACATCTTTATAAAGAACGAGTAGATGGTATTATTAGACGTTGTGTACCTGAGCATGAACAGGAACAAATCCTACGGAAATGTCATTCCGAAGCTTATGGAGGACATCATGCGGGAGATAGAACCGCTCACAAGTTATTGCAATCTGGGTTTTATTGGCCTACTCTCTTCAAGGATGCCCGTAAGTTTGTCTTGTCTTGTGATGTATGTCAAAGAATTGGTAATATCGGTAAGCGTCAGGAAATGCCTATGAATTATTCACTTGTTGTTGAACCATTTGACGTTTGATGTTTTGATTATATGGTGCCTTTCCCTTCCTCCAACGAGTACACTCATATTCCGGTTGCTGTTGATTACGTCACTAAGTGGGTAGAAGCTATTCCAACTAGTAGTGCTGATCACCACACCTCCATTAAAATACTTAAAGAGGTTATCTTCCAGAGGTTTGGAGTCCCTAGATACTTAATGACGGATGGTGGTTCACACTTTATTCATGGTGCTTCCCGTAAGATGCTTGCTAAATATGATGTTAACCATAGAATTGCATCACCCTACCATCCTCAATCTAGTGGTCAAGTAGAACTTAGCAATAGAGAAATAAAATTAATATTACAAAAAATTGTCAATAGGTCTCGTAAGAATTGTCTAAGAAATTAGATGATGCACTTTGGGCCTATAAAACAGCTTATAAAATTCTATGGGTATGTCTCCATACAAAATGGTATATGGAAAAGCTTCTCATTTGCCTCTAGAATTAGAACATAAAGCATATTGGGCAATTAAAGAACTCAACTATGATTTCAAACTTGCCGGTGAGAAGAGGCTATTTGATATTAGCTCATTAGATGAATGGAGAACCCAAGCCTATGAAAATGCCAAGCTATTCAAAGAAAAAGTAAAAAGATGGCATGACAAAAGAATCCAAAAGCGGGAATTCAAAATAGGAGACTATGTTCTTTGTTCAACTCTCATTTAAGATTTTTTGCAGGTAAGCTTCTCTCCAAATGGAAAGGACCTTATATTATCGAAGAGGTTTATCGATCTGGAGCTATCAAGATTAATAACGTCGAAGGTACTAACCCAAAGGTGGTCAATAGACAAAGAATTAAGCATTATATCTCAGGTACGCCTATTAACGTTGAAAGCAATGTTATCCAAAACATGACACCAGAGGAACACATAAAAGAAACCTTCCGGAACACTCCAGAATTCTGAAAAAATAGGAGGTACGTGATACGGTAAGTAAACGGACTCCGAAAAATCCGCAAAAATATTTTTTGTCAGTTTTGGAATATTAAAAGATTTTGGAAATAAAAAATTAAACCAGAAGGTGATCGAGGTGAGCACGATACACCAGGGCATGCCAGGCACCCCTGGGCGCGCCCTGGTGGGTTGTGCCCACCTCGAATGCCTTCCCGATTCCATTTTCCTTCCATACGCTTGTTTCCCAAGAATAATAATTCTCTATATATACCCCCGACTGTTTTGACGACCGCATCACAGAAAAATCCTCTGTTCTTGTTTCGTGTTGTTTTCCTATCAGATCTGTCAAGTCAGGTATCATGTCTTCTCCCTCTTCTAACAACGTGTAAGAAGATGCCTGGCTAATGAAGATAGAGCTAAAGAGGGAGGAGCCGGAAGAAGTCAACAAGGAAGACAAGGGCAAGGAGGCTATGGTGGATTAGCTCCCTGAAGGAGATCAACACATGCCATCTAAGGAGGGAGAAGAAGAAGATATCCGTCAACCTTATTACAGTCATCTCACCCCTATTGAAATCGAAGCCTTTAGAGCTTTCAAAGCGGTCCGTGTTCAGAATAAATTTCTCATCCGTGAAAATATTTTGCTAGAGGAGCACATAAATAACCTTAGGACGGTCATCCGCAAATTGGAACATCTTTTGAAGCTGAAGTGTGACATCACATCACCACCACCTTCTTCATCACCACCACCAAAGGAGACTTGAGTACACGGGTATGGGCACTCCCCTTGGCTTGAGCCAAGCTTGGGGGAGGTGCCCCAGTATCGTATCACCACCACTTTTATTCACCTTTACCTATTTTAGTTTGATCTTTAGTTTCCCTTTGCTTTAGTTGAATAAAAGTTTAGCATGATCTATTTTCGTGTGTTAGTTTCGTGGCCTGTCTATCTATATAATCGAGTGAGAGTTATATAATAAAGCTTAGTTTGAGTTTTTGCCTCTCTACTTTCTTGTTGCAATCAAAATAAAGAAAAAGAAAAACAAATGAAAAGAATCATATGCTAATCTTATGGTGAGTAATGACATCACATAAGGAAAAGTATAATTAGTAAAATTTATTGGAGATTGACAAACATGCATTGGTCAATGATTCACATGCAAATACACTATCTTGGACATCTTTTGTGATTGTGAGCCCCCATCAAATATTATATGTCAAAATTGTTGACGTTGGACAAGGAAGACAACGTAATGATTTATGCTCGTTCTTATCCACATAGAAGTTATATTGTCATAGATCCTTCAACATCTGGTGCTTGCTCAATATCTTTGCTAAGCCAAAATTCCGCACTAAGTAGAGATACTACTTGTGCATCCAAAAACCCAAAACCCAAATTCTTTCTTTGAGTGTCCACCATACCTACCTATGGATCGAGAAAGATCCTTCAAGTAAGTTGTCATCGGTGCAATAAGGCAATAAAAATTGCTTCTAAAAGTGTTTGATCAATTAGTGTAAGAGAAAATTGAGCGCTATACGAACTTATGATGACAAAGTAATAAAAGCGACGGACTGCATAATAAAGGTTGCTATCATAGGGGCAATGTAGCGTGACATTCTTTTACATTAAGGGATTGGGCATACAAATCAATAATCGCATGACAACCTCTGCTTCCCTCTGTGAGGGCCTATCTTTTACTTTTATGTATTTACTTTTATGCAAGAGTCAAAGTATTCTCCCCTATTCATTTTTACTTTTTCTTTTTGCAAGCATCATGTGGTGAGGAAAGATCTAGGCACATATATCCAGTTGGATAAGAGTGGGCATGAATTATTATTGTTGACATCACCCTTGAGGTGAATACGTTGGGAGGCGAAACTATAAGCCCCGATCTTCCTATGTGTCCGGTTGAAACTTTTTGTTCATAGGTATGCCGTGAGTGTTAGCAATCATAGAAGACTAAATGATTGTTAAGTATGTGGACTTGCCAAAAGGCTTCGACATGAGACCCTTCCTAAAAATATGATGAATTGTAGTTGCAAAGTTGACTGAGAACATAGTTTGTTGGTTCCCAATAAGGTGTATGCTCCATACTTCTATGTTGTGATGAATTGTTACATGTTCATGAGAAGCTATATGATAAAAAAGTATTAAAATAGGTTTTTATGATAGAGTTTGTTGCTGTTATACCAATAATCATGATGCTTCTATGTCCGTATTTTGTTTTTATCGACACCTCTCTCTCAAACCATGTGGACATGCTTTTCAATATCGGCTTTCGCTTGAGGACAAGTGAGGTCTAACCTTGGGGGAGTTGATACGTCCATTTTGCATCATGATTTCCTACTGTTATTTACTAGGGAGTGATTATAATGCCTTTTCTCTCATAATATGCAAGGTTTACACAAAGAGGGAGAATACCGGCAGCTGGAATTCTGGACCTAAGAAAAGCACATCAGAGATACCTATTCTGCACAACTCCAATGAAGCTGAAATTTTATGGAGATTATTTTTGTATTTAATAAAAAATACTGGAGTAGAAAACTACCGGAGGGGGCCAGCCAGGTGGGCACAACCCACCAGGGCACGCCAGACCCCCCTGGGCGCGCCCTGGTGTATCGTGGCCACCTACGCCCACCTCCGGAGCCCATCTTCTGATATATAGTCACATTTGACCTACAAAAAATTAGAGGAGGACTTTCAGGATGAAGCACCGCCGCCTCGAGGCAGAACTTGGGCAGGAGCACTTTTGCCCTCCGGCGGAGTGATTCCGCCGGGGGAACTTCCCTCCCAGAGGGGGAAATCGAAGCCATCGTCATCACCAACACCCCTGTCATCTTTGGGAGGCCAATCTTCATCAATATCTTCAACAGCACCATCTCCTCTCAAACCCTAGTTCATCTCTTGTGTTCAATCTTTGTACCGGAACCTCAGATTGGTACCTGTGGGTGACTAGTAGTGTTGATTACCTTGTG
Organism: Elymus sibiricus; assembly: GCA_039707655.1. Classification (NCBI taxonomy): domain Eukaryota; kingdom Viridiplantae; phylum Streptophyta; class Magnoliopsida; order Poales; family Poaceae; genus Elymus; species Elymus sibiricus. The sequence goes on from CM077663.1 coordinate 210,585,857, forward strand.
TAGTTGATTACTATATGGTTTATTTGGTGGAAGATTATATGTTCAGATCCATTATGTTATTTAACACCTCTCTAATCTTGAGCATGATTATTATTTGTGAGTAGTTACCTTTTTTCTTGAGGTCACGGGAGAAGTCATGTTGCGAGTAATCATGTGAATTTGATATGTGTTCGATATTTTGATGATATGTATGTTGTGATTCCCTTAGTGGTGTCATGTGAACGTCGACTACATGACACTTCACCATTCATGGGCCTAAGGGAATGCATTGTGGAGTAGTTGTTAGATGATGGGTTGCTAGAGTGACAGAAGCTTAAACCTTAGTTTATGCGCTACTTCGTAAGGGGCTAATTTGGATCCAAACGTTTAATGCTATGGTTAGATTTTATCTTAATATTTTTCTCGTAGTTGCGGATGCTTGCAAGGGGGTTAATCATAAGTGGGAGGTTGTTCAAGTAAGAAAAACACCCAAGCACCGGTCCCCCCACATATCAAATTATCAAAGTAGCGAACACGAATCAAACCAACATGATGAAAGTGACTAGATGAAATTCCTGTGTACCCTCAAGAACACTTTGCCTATTAATAGAGACTGTTCTGGCATGTCCTTTGCCACAAAAGGATTGGGCTACCTTGCTGCATCTTGTTTACCGTTACCGTTGCTTGCTTGTTACCAATTATCTTTCTATCAAACTATCTGTTACCTACAATTTCAGTGCTTGCAGAAATTACCTTGCTGAAAACCTCTTGTCATTTCCTTCTGCTCCTCGTTGGGTTCGACACACTTACTTATCGAAAGGACTACGATTAATCCCCTATACTTGTGGGTCATCATGGGGTGGCCTGACCACCGGCCAGCCGAAGATCTTCAGGACGAAATTGAAGGCCGGCTTGGGCGCCAGCTGCCGCGGAGCTACAAATCCCTCCGAGGATCTGCAAGGACGGGGAGCAGGGAGCGCAGGTGTCGCGCGCATTGATCGCGAGGTCAGAGACGTGGGCGCCGTGCGTACGGAGGACATTGACAAGGACGCGGGCGCCGGAGGAGCCAGACACCGCATCTGGGGCTCACACGCCACGCGCATTGAAAGCGGGGGCGGGGGAGCAGCTCCCAGTCCACAGCCCGCACCCCTGTAGCGGAGGCCACGCCAGGAGGCCGGTGAGCACCATAACAGCCGTCCCAAGCGACCTGAGGCGAGGGGACATCAAAGCGGACGCGGCGAGGACGAGGTGACCCTGCACAACGCGTCGGGCTCGAGGCAACGACAGGAGGGCTCCGGGACAAAGCTGGAGTCGGACGATGAAGATACACGAGGCAGAGAAGCATCTGGATCTAGATCCACCTCAGATGCGACGACTTGGGATGGGGACGTGGTTCTGGGCGGAGTGAATCCCGACGGATACCTGGGGGAGCAGCTGGAGGCGGTGGAGCCAAGTGGTCAACCAGCGGAGAGACCGGGTGATGGCGACAACATCAGCGGTGGATGTGGGTGCCGGTGTGGCGCGTCGCAGGAGCGTGGGTGGGGGAGCCATTGGAGCCATCCTCGTTGGGCCTACTTTTATCCGGATGGGCCCTATGTTGTTCCTATGCAACTAGTCTGGGATGCAAGGGGTGTTGGGTGGCTGATTGTTATACCGAGCCTAACGAGTTACACGAGTACTCATGAACTTGGCTCGTTTAACTTGATCCATAAAAAATATTAAAACAAAGCTTGGCTCGACTCGTTGTTCTTCAAGTTCGAGTTGATTCGAGCCGAGTCATGAGCTACTCGTTTACCTCGCGAGCTGCGAGCTTTTTTTCCATCCCTAACCACAAACGTCCTCAAATATCTATCTATTATCTTAAAGAAATAGTTGCCACAATAATATTCCGCCAAATGGCAATAGCATTTTGCACACCTTCCGGGAAATAGCAGCGGTAACATACTGAGCACTTAAAAAACCATACAGTTGCAAAGGCCGAGGGTAACCCTCCTTTTTTTTAAATGCTAAGCACTCGAAAAAAATGTGAAACAAGTATGCTTTTGCGAAACATATGCTAGTGAAAGCTAGCAAACCTTTCGCCAATGCAAGCATGCTAATCATCTTACGTAATTAGGGCGCGTTTGGTTGCCTACTTTTTCCTCAACCAGGCCAATGCGGGAAGATTGTGGCTCGTCTGGTTACATGCATACACCATTGGACCTGCATCGTACGGAACTTAAAGCACCCCTGGGCCTAGCTCGTTGGGCACGCTCAAATCGGCAGTTTCTCCAGAGCCAGGCCCGAGCGATGCACAGCGAGCGCACATGGGTGGACCCCTTGCACGAGAGAGGCCTGGAGGGATGCGAGCTATGTACGTGCTTCTTCTTCTACCTCCACTAAGCTCCTCTCAATCTCCTTTCTTCCTTCTCACCTCTAATCTACACAACGGTGCTTCGGTTCGAGATAAGCTCTACATGAAAAAGATGCACATCGATGTTACGGTTCCATTTTTACGATCAGTTCGTAATTTTGTCGACCGTAAATGCTCAATTTTGTGTTCATGTTCGGAGCTAGTTTGGAAAAAAATTGTCAAATTCGTCGCGTATGGTGAGCGTTTGAAATTTCCTTTGACCCGCAGCTTCATCACGCAGTTCCACATGACATTCGTGTTGCAAGTTTTTTGTTTCGACGATCATACTGCACTGACACCGCTGTTACGCGCACGGTGTGTTGTGGAGCATCCCACCATCATCCCCATGAAACCTACTCCATCAAACCAACCCCCAAGTGGTCCCATGACAAGAGCCCGTGCACGCGCTATGGAAACCAAGGTGACATCTCTCCTTGCTCAATCACCGTGTGATCCACTCGAGACATGGTCGCTACCTCAGACGGAAGTCCTTTGTATACTCAGGTGCTCGGACGTAAAACATGGAAGCACGCACGAAGGACGTCAAGCTTGGAAGGGCAAGAGAGGAGCTGAGGACAAGTCCCAGCCCTCGGACGACTGGACGGCCTCGGACGACCGGAGCCCGGACGACCGTAACTCCTCGGACGTCCGACGCCTGGAGACCGACCCCGCCCGAAGACCAGTAGGGCTCTACAGTCTACGGACGACCGTCACCACCCGGACGACCGACACGCTCTAGCGCACGGACGTCCGAGCCATCCCGAAAATCTGACGCCAGGCTTCCCGCTCCAAACCTACGGACGACCGAGCCCCCGGACGTCCGACCACGCCCGGAAATCCGGCCCAGGGTCACCCGCACCAAACTCTCGGATGTCCGGCCTCCTCCGGACGTCCGGACCGTCTTGAGTCGTCGGACGTCCGACGCTTTCCAGACGTCCAGACCCTGTTTGCGCACATGACTTCGGGCCTTGGCCCATGTACCCCCCTCTTTTGCCTAGAACTATATAAACTCCATCCCCTCCTATCACTAGGGTTAGCTTTGTTTAGCAAATACCTTTTTGTTGAGCTTAGCTCCATTACTTACTTCTCCCACGGAGATTGTCATCCATTGAGAGAAGTGATGTCTACTATGCAACCTTCTTCTTGTAGACTCGTGTTGGGCCTCCAAGCGCAGAGTTTTGTAGGACAGTAGCAAATTTCCCTCAAGTGGATGACCTAAGGTTTATCAATCCGTGGGAGGTGTAGGATGAAGATGGTCTCTCTCAAGCAACCCTGCAATCAAATAACAAAGAGTCTCTTGTGTCCCCAACACACCCAATACAATGGTAAATTGTATAGGTGCACTAGTTCGGCGAAGAGATGGTGATACAAGTGTAATATGGATGGTAGATATAGGTTTTTGTAATCTGAAAAATATAAAAACAGCAAGGTAACTAATGATAAAAGTGAGCACAAACGGTATTGCAATGCTTAGAAACAAGGCCTAGGGTTCGTACTTTCACCAGTGCAAGTTCTCTCAACAATACTGACATAGTTGAATCATATGTAAATCCCTCACGTGCGACAAAGAGTTCACTCCAAAGTCACAAATAGCGGAGAACAAACGAAGAAATTATTGTAGGGTACGAAACCACCTCAAAGTTATCTTTTCCGATCAATCTTATGAGCTATCCCTATAAGTGTCACGAACAGCCCTAGAGTTCGTACTAAAATAACACCTTAAGATACACATCAACCAAAACCCTAATGTCACCTAGATACTCCAATGTCACCACGAGTACCCATGGGCTTGATTTTACGATATGCGTCACACAATTTCAGATTCATCATGTTCAATCCAACACAAAGAACTTCAAAGAGTGCCCCAAAGTTTCTACCGGAGAGTCAAGACGAAAACGTGTGCCAACCCCTATGCATAGATTCCCAAGGTCACGGAACCCGCAAGTTGATCACCAAAACATACATCAAGTGGATCAATAGAACATCCCATTGTCACCACGGATATCCCATCGCAAGACATACATCAAGTGTTTTCAAATCCTTAAAGACTCAATCCGACAAGTAAACTTCAAACGGAAAACTCAATTCATCACAAGAAGATAGAGAGGGGAAAACTCCATATGATTCATCTATATTAATAAAGCTCGTGGTACATCAAGATCGTGCCATCTCAAGAACACGAGAGAGAGAGAGATCAAACACATAGCTACTGGTACATACCCTCAGCCCCGAGGGTGAACTACTCCCTCCTCATCATGGAAACCGCCGGGATGATGAAGATGGCCTCCGGTGATGGTTTCCCCCTCCGGCAGGGTGCCGGAACGGGCTCCCGATTGGTTTTTCGTGGCTACAGAGGCTTGCGGCGGCGGAACTCCCGATCTAGGTTTCTTTCTAGGGGTTACGGGATTTATAGGAGTGCTTGGCGTTGGAATCAAGTCAGGGGGGCTCCCGAGGGGCCCACAAGCCAGGGGGCGCGCCCTAAGGGGGGGCGCCCCCCTAGGCTTGTGACTGCCTCGGGACTCCTCTCCGGTATCTTTTTGCTCCAGTATTTTTTATATTTTCCAAAAATATTCTCCGTAAATTTTCAGCCCATTCCGAGAACTTTTATTTCTGCACAAAAAACGACACCATGGTAGTTCTGCTGAAAACAGCGTCAGTCCGGGTTAGTTCTAATAAAATCATACCAAAATCATATAAAATTATTGTAAACATGGCATGAATACTTCATAAATTATAGATACGTTGGAGACGTATCGGCATCCCCAAGCTTAATTCCTGCTCGTCCTCGAGTAGGTAAATGATAAAAGAAATAATTTATGAAGTGTGAATGCTAGCAAGTGCACAAGTTTGATCAATGATAATTCCAATCACTTTTTCTAGCATCAATATAAACCATAAACAGTAGCTCATCTCATAAAACTTCTCATGATCAAGTAACAAGCTATTCACATGTTAAAGTATACACCAGAAAGTTTCTTGAAAACTAACAAACCATATTCCTAGTCATCGAACAATTGCAGTTCATCTTATTTTCAGGAAGGGTCTATGTAAGAGCCTTGATTTAGCAAATTCCACATACTCAACTATCATATAGTCTTCCATGATTATTGACACTCAAAGCATATTTTTAGAACAAATAGCATACATCGAACACAGAGAAAGATAGGGGCTTAATGTTTCGCCTCCCAACTTATTTATCATATAGATAATTGTCAACAATAATAATTCATGATCAAATATATTTGTTTGGATATATATGTCTAGATCATTCCCCAACACATGACGCTTGCCAAGAGAAAAAGGCGAAATATAGGAAGTGGTGAAGATCACCATGACTCTTGCATAAAGGTAAGTACTAGAAAGTAAAAGATAGGCCCTTCGCAGAGGGAAGCAGAGGTTGTCATGCGCTTTTTGTTTTGGATGTGCAAACCCTTAATGCAAAGGAACATCACGTTGTATTGCCCTTTGTAATAGCAACATTTATTATGCAGTCCGTCGCTTTTATTTCTTCACCATCACAAGTTCGTACAACGCTTATTTTTCCTTACAATAAAAGATCATACATATTTAGGAGCAATTTTTATTGCTTTTTGCACCGATGACAACTTACTTGAAGGATCTTACTCAATCCATAGGTAGGTATAGTGGACTCTCATGGCAAAACTGGTTTAAGGGTGTTTGGATGCACAAGTAGTATTTCTACTTGGTGCAGAAGTTTTGGCAGGTATGAGGTGGAAGCAAGCACCACATGTTGGAGGATCCATAACAATATAACTTCTATACAAATATACCCAAACATAACTCATTAAGTTGTCTTCCTTGTACAATTTTAACTAATTTGCTCGAGTTTGAAAATAGTTAATGAGCTCACAATCATAGAAGATGTCCAAGATAGTATATTTATATGTGGAATCTCTCTTCCTTCAATATTCTTTCATGAATTGTTCAAGTGACCAATGCGGGGTTTGCTAACTTTCAATAAATTTTACCACATATACTTATTATGTGTGAAGTCATTACTCCCCATGGGATAAGTATATGAAGCATATTTAATTTCAGATTTATGATATTCAATTCATTCAACCATTTACTCATAGGATATAAGTGAAGCACGAGAGTGAATGACAAACTACTCCAAAAAGATATAAGTGAAGATCAATGCGGAGTCAATTAGTTAAATAGCCATGTGAGCACTCTCTCTCTCTTATTCAAAATTTCATATCCAATGCTTTTATTCAAACAGCAAAACAAAATAAAATGATATTCCAAGGATAGCACATATCATGTGAACGAATAAAAATTTAGGCTCAACATAGGCTAACCGATAATTGTTGATGAAGAGAGGTGGGATGCGTAGCATCCCCAAGCTTAGATGCTTGAGACTTCTTGAAATATTTACTTGGGGTGCCTTGGCCATCCCCAAGCTTGAGCTCTTGTGTCTCCTTAATTCCTCTAATATCATGGTTTCCCTAATTCTTATAAACTTCATGCACACAAAACTCAAAAAGAACTCGTGAGATAGGTTAGTACACATAAGAATAAATCAACACTTTATGTACTGCCAAGACAAGTTGCACAATAATATTCAAACATTAGGTACTGTATGCTATCATTTCCACAATGTATATCTACCAATATAGGCTATGGAAACTATAGGATAAGTAGATAACAAAACTATGACAGCAATCTGTCTAATCAGAACAGTCTGTAGCAATTTATTAAACCAGTGTACTTATGTAACTCAAAAAATTATTAAACTTTAGGAGATGCTAAAAAATTTATATGAAAACACTGTGTAAAAATTTCAGAAACTTACCACATTCCAGTAAAATATGAAAATTCAAACACTACAGCAAAAGTTTCTGTTTTTACACAGCACACATCAAACATGCAATTCAAGCATCCTAAAGGTAATTCTTGGAACTTTTTATTGAAAAACAAAATTATAAATAACACCTAACATAAAATAACAAAATAAAATGATGCTCCAAGCTAAATACATATTATGTGACGAATAAAAATATAGCTCTAAGTAAGATATACCGATAGTGTTGAAGACGAAAGAGGGGATGCCTTCCGGGGCATCCCCAAGCTTAGGTGCTTGAGTATTCCTTGGATATTACCTTGGGGGTGCCTTGGGCATCCCCAAGCTTAGGTTCTTTTCACTCCTTATTCTCCTCATATCGGCGTCTCACCCAAAACTTGAAAACTTCAATCACACAAAACTTAACGGAACTTCGTGAGAAGGGTTAGTTTAATAAAGATAATACATTCACTTAGGTACTGTCAAGACAAGATTCATAATTGTTCCCACATCATACCTACTGTATTATATCATTTCCATAATTTATATCACTGAATATAAGCTATGGGAACACTAAAACAAGCAAACTATGCATGCAAAACAGAATCTGTCAAAAACAGAACAGTCTGTGAAGATCTGTAGCGTAACCATACTTACCTTTCACTAAAAATTCTTAACAATTAGGAAAACCTGAAGGATTTGTATATTAAGACTGTGTAAAAATTTCAGATCATTATCACGCTCCAGTAAAAAATTAAAATTCCTGTACTGGAGTCAAAAGTTTCTGTTTTGGTTCAGCATCAATTCTACTCATCTTGTGAGTCATCCCAAAGGCTTTACTTGGCACTTTATTGAAATAAAAGGCATAAAACATGATTAATACAGTAGCTTAATCATGTGAACACACAAAAACAGGAAGGAAAAGTGTTGGGTTGTCTCCCAACAAGCGCTTTTCTTTAATGCCTTTTAGCTAGGCATGGTGATTTCAATGATGCTCGTATAGAAATAATAATTGAAACATGCAAGAGAGCATAATGAATCTAATGACAAGAACATTTAAGTCTAAACCACTTCCTATGCATAGGGATTTTGTGAGCAAACAATTTATGGGAGCAAGAATCAACTAGCATAGGAAGGCAAAACAAGCGCAACTTTAAAACTTTGAACACATAGAGAGGAAACTTAATATTATTGCAATTCCTATAAGCATATGTTCCTCCCTCATAATAATTTTCAGTAGCATCATGAACGAATTCAACAATATAACCAGCACATAAAGCATTCTTTTCATGATGTACAAGCATAGAAATTTTACTACTCTCCACATAAGCATATTTCTTCTCATTCATAATAGTGGGAGCAAACTCAACAAAATAACTATCATGAGACACTTGATTGACATAACCACTTTGAATATTAAAATCATGATGACAAGTTTCATGGTTACTAGTACTCTTTATTGCATACATGTCGTCCCAATAATCATCATATATAGGAAGCATGCCATCATAAAAATAAATTTGCTCGTCAAAACTTGGGGGACTAAAAATATCTTCTTCATCAAACATAGCATCCCCAAGCTTACGGCTTTGCATATCATTAGCATCATGGAAATTTAGAGAATTCATACTAAAAATATTGCTATCATGCTCATCATTCAAGGAATTCTCATCAAGTATTTTCATAATTTCTTCCTCTACCAATTGATCACAATTTTCTGAATCCTTATTTTCACGAAAGACATTATAAAGACGAAACAAATGATGCAACCTAAACTCCATTTTTTGTAGTTTTCTTTTACAAAACCAAACTAGTGATAAAACAAGAAACTAAAAGATTCAATTGCAATATCTAAAGATATACCTTCAAGCACTCACCTCCCCGGCAACGGCGCCAGAAAAGAGCTTGATGTCTACTACGCAACCTTCTTCTTGTAGACTCGTGTTGGGCCTCCAAGCGCAGAGTTTTGTAGGACAGTAGCAAATTTCCCTCAAGTGGATGACCTAAGGTTTATCAATCCGTGGGAGGTGTAGGATGAAGATGGTCTCTCTCAAGCAACCCTGCAATCAAATAACAAAGAGTCTCTTGTGTCCCCAACACACCCAATACAATGGTAAATTGTATAGGTGCACTAGTTCGGCGAAGAGATGGTGATACAAGTGTAATATGGATGGTAGATATAGGTTTTTGTAATATGAAAATATAAAAACAGCAAGGTGACTAATGATAAAAGTGAGCACAAACGGTATTGCAATGCTTAGAAACAAGGCCTAGGGTTCATACTTTCACTAGTGCAAGTTCTCTCAACAATATTGACATAGTTGAATCATATGTAAATCCCTCACGTGCGACAAAGAGTTCACTCCAAAGTCACAAATAGCGGAGAACAAACGAAGAAATTATTGTAGGGTACGAAACCACCTCAAAGTTATCTTTTCCGATCAATCTTATGAGCTATCCCTATAGGTGTCACGAACAGCCCTAGAGTTCGTACTAAAATAACACCTTAAGATACACATCAACCAAAACCCTAATGTCACCTAGATACTCCAATGTAACCACGAGTACCCATGGGCTTGATTATACGATATGCATCACACAATTTCAGATTCATCATGTTCAATCCAACACAAAGAACTTCAAAGAGTGCCCCAAAGTTTCTACCGGAGAGTCAAGACGAAAATGTGTGCCAACCCCTATGCATAGATTCCCAAGGTCACGGAACCCGCAAGTTGATCACCAAAACATACATCAAGTGGATCAATAGAACATCCCATTGTCACCACGGATATCCCATCGCAAGACATACATCAAGTGTTCTCAAATCCTTAAAGACTCAATCCGACAAGTAAACTTCAAAGGGAAAACTCAATTCATCACAAGAATATAGAGAGGGGAAAACTCCATATGATTCATCTATATTAATAAAGCTCGCGGTACATCAAGATCGTGCCATCTCAAGAACACGAGAGAGAGAGAGATCAAACACATAGCTACTGGTACATACCCTCAGCCCTGAGGGTGAACTACTCCCTCCTCGTCATGGAGACCGCCGGGATGATGAAGATGGCCTCCGGTGATGGTTTCCCCCTCCGGTAGGGTGCCGAAACGGGCTCCCGATTGGTTTTTCGTGGCTACAGAGGCTTGCGGTAGCGGAATTCCCGATCTAGGTTTCTTTCTGGGGGTTACGGGATTTATAGGAGTGCCTGGCATTGGAATCAAGTCAGGGGGACTCCCGAGGGGCCCACAAGCCAGGGGGGCGCGCCCTAGGGGGGGCGCCCCCTAGGCTTGTGGCTGCCTCGGGACTCCTCTCTGGTATCTTTTTTCTCCAGTATTTTTTATATTTTCCAAAATTATTCTCCATAAATTTTCAGCCCATTCCGAGAACTTTTATTTCTGCACAAAAAACGACACCATGGTAGTTCTGCTGAAAACAGCGTCAGTCCGGGTTAGTTCTAATAAAATCATACCAAAATCATATAAAATTATTGTAAACATGGCATGAATACTTCATAAATTATAGATACGTTGGAGACGTATCAAGAAGATACAAGTGATGCCAAGGCCCCTCTAAGGGAAGATCCTATGGGATTCAAGGCCTCCTCCTTTGGAGTGAGGAGACTACCGGTTACGTGTATCCTTTATGTTGATTGTGGATCTTGTGACTCGTGTGTTCGTGTGTTTCTAGTGGATGTGTAATCGAAGATTGTCCTTGAGTTTGTGATTTCCTCTCATGTTCTACGTGTTCTTCGTGGAATCCCCCTACAATTCGTGAAAGATCGACGCACACGGGCGTGTCCCGTATCATATTGGTATCAGAGCCATGTTTCTCACGAATTTGGAGTCCTCCCCTTCGTTTTCCTAGCCAATTTTGTTTCGTTTTGACCTAATTTCGAAAATCCCCACAAAAATAGTCATACCAAATTTCTTGGATTTGTTTGATTTGAGGAGATTTTGTTGATTGTGATCCGTGGATTTCGTTGTGGGCAAGTGGATCTACCTTTCCGCCATCATCCCCATCAATTTCATCCGCAAAATCGCCGCAATTTTGCCCAAATTTTTCTTTCCTTCTCGAGTTCATAGCTCCCTGGTGAACTGGTCCAGCCCGCAGGTTCCGGACGTCCGGCCACCTACGGACGACCGGCCACCTCCGAACGACCGGACGCCGGACGACCGACAGGGTCCGGACGTCCGAGCAACTCTGTCGAAACTGAAATTTCCCTGAATTTTTTTGTCTTCTCCACCACTTTTCTTCCGCATTGTTTCACCGCCATTTGTTCCGCAAACCCTTTGCATTTGAGATTTTGAGTCGCGAGCCTCGCCACTTCCTAAGGTGTTTCAGCTAATTAGGAGTGGTTCTTCATCGACATCGCCGCTCATCATCGCCCCGGATCGTCGCAACCACCTCTTCGTTCAAACCACACCGTAAGCAAGGACGGTAACCGCGATGACTCTCTCATTTTATACCCTTGCCATTGCATTGTTACCTCGAGCCTATTTGCGTTACTTGCCTATCGAGACTAGCCTTTGAGTATTGCCGGGCTATGCTATTTTTGCACTTTAGTGATACATACTCAGCATAGCTAAAATTGCGTGTATATATCTTAGTATCATCTTTTGTGTTACGAATAATTCCTGCATACATAATTGCTATCTCGGTGTGCATGTCCCGCATTGTGTCCATACAAAACATCATTGCAAAAGAAAAGAGAAGCAAAGCTTTTTAAGCAAGAGCAAAAGAGCAATAGCATCGCAAGCTTCGCATATCATATTTGATCATCTTGGATCACTTGAGCGAGTGACACGTGCCACATCCACACATAGCAAGTCGGGCATAGGAAGACGACACGTTTGGTTCCTTTTAGGTTGTGCACAGTGCGTATCATGCCCATTGGAGCAATCGTGCTACCGTCTCTCTAGTGTTGTGCAATGAGAGCCTTTTCCGTGGATTCCACATTTTGGCTCATCCTTGGTTGCACGAACCCAATTTTCTTCCGTGTGTGCATTTCCGTGTATACACATTGCTATTGATCTACATTGTCTCATTTGCGAATTTTACGAATCTCTATCAACTTTATTGAATCTTATCTTTCGGATTGCTTGAAATTTGTGCCACTATCCTAACCAAGCTACTCCATAAGCCTTACTTGTGTAGGTGTCAAAAGGACGATCTTCGGTACCAATTCTACCATTTCCATACTTGCACATTGAGTGATCTTGATCCACTTTCAACTTTTGGAACGATAATTGGTATTGTCTTCTCACTCTTCCACTTATATCTACTTGAGTGTTGTTATGGATAGGTCAAGCATCCACAACCCGACGTTTGAGGAACAAGAGGACGACGATACCACCTTGGTCACCAAGATGCAATTCTTCGGCGCACAAAAAGCAATGCGCCAATCGCATGACGCTTTTAACGACCGCATCGAGCACCTTGCCACCGACGTTCGCGAATCCGAAGTGCGAACAAGGGACTACCTCGACACCAAGCTCTCAAGCCAAATGGAGGAAATCCGTGCCTTGATGATCAAGCGCGCCTCTTCCACATCAACATCGTCAAGGAGGCGCAACTCAAGTCGTCACTCATCGGAGTACTCTTCCGGCGAGATCCCACCTCGAGCACGTGCTCATCACATGACGACCACTCCGGTCCAAGTTCACACCAAGGCCGTCAACGTCAAGCTTCAAACAATCCCTTCCATGGCAATGGACTACAGGATCGACTTTGCGAGCGTGCTTGACGACATCAACAAGAACAAGAGGCATTGGAACAACAACACCAACAAAAACGCCGTGAAGAAGAAATATGCCTTCGCGAAGAACAAGCACTTGAATCCCAACGTGCACTACGTGATTCCACTCGTACATTGGAGGAACGAAATCATCAAGCACGTCTTGAGCAAGAAGCACTTCGTCGCGAATGACAAGAAGAAGCCAATCGCCAAGAGGAGTACCAAGAAAGGCGCAACTTTGTACGTCCACCTCGTCGCCGTCCTCAAGCTCATCGCGACGAACCCGACCATGAAGACGAGCAAGGCCACGATCAACGCCAGCATGCTCAAGACAATGACAATTAGGATCCACATCCAAGACAAGGATTTCGGCATCAACACCACAATGATGAACAACGCTTCGGCAAGCTCAAGTTCACAATGCCAAAGTTTTCCAGAAGCAATGATCCCGAAGACTACTTGTCATGGGCCCTCAAGGTTGACAAGATCTTTCGCCTACACAACTATGATGAAGAGAAGACAATAGCCATGGCTTCACTCAAGTTCAAAGACTACGTCCTTATTTGGTGGGAACAAGTGATCGAGCGGAGAAGAGAAAGAGGCGAGCCTCCTATCAACACTTGGGCCCAAATGAAGGATCTCAAGCAAGCTTGTTTTGTGCCTACACACTACAACCGGGATCTCTTCAAGAAGCTACAACAACTCAAGCAAGGCACCAAGTCGGTAGAATAGTACTACCAAGAGATGGAAATCGCTATGATCCGAGCCAATGTCAAGGAAGATGACGAGCAAACAATGGCACGCTTCTTGAATGGCCTCAACTACCAAGTCAAGAAGATAGCTGACTTCCAACCATACTCCAACCTTCTCGAACTTGTGCATCAAGCAACCAAGGTGGAACGGCAAGTGCAAGATGACTACAAGTACTCCAAGTTCTCCTCCAAGACCTATGGCTCAAGTGCTCAAGCTACTACGACAATGACACCTTCGACTACGAAATCTACAACACCTACCGGCGACAAGTCAAGCTACAAGGACAAGACGACTTCATCAAGCCGACCAACCTCAAGCACCTACAAGCCGAGAGCTTCATCCTCTACTCCAACACCGGATGCTACTGCCAAGACAAGCTCCATCAAGTGTTTCACGTGCCAAGGTCGAGGCCACAAGACTTTCAAATGTCCAACCAAACGCAATATGGTTCTACTCGATGACGACACCTATGACTCTATGAGTGATGACGAGATGCAAGCTTTGGAGCAAGTGGCCATACACCGCCAAGTGAATGAAGATGAATATTCGCAAATCTTTTGAGACAACGATCCGAGCCCTGCTCTCGTTGTCTCCAAGGTTTTGACGCTCCAACAACAAGAAGAAGAGGACCAACATTGCCACATATTCCACACCAAGGCGGGCATCCAAGGAAAATCCACCAAGGTCATCATCGACAGCAGGAGTTGCCACAACTTGGCAAGTGAGGACCTTTGTTCCAAGCTACACTTGATAAAGAAAAAGCACCCTCGCCCCTACAAGGTTCAATGGTAAGTGATTCCGGCACCCTCCAAGTTGACCATACCGTTAAAGTTTCCTTCAAGATAGGCGCTTATGAGGACACTTTGGAGTGTGATGTGGTTCCAATGTCCATTTGCCACCTCCTACTTGGTAGACCTTGGCAATTCGACCATGGCGTAAGACACAATGGTTGGACAAATCAATATAACTTCAAAATGAAGGGCAAGCAATATGTACTCCGACCAATGACTCCAAGTCAAGTCATCGCCGACAAACACGCTTCATCCCATCGTGGAGATAAAAGTGAGAGAGTGATCCACCTCAAAGAGAGTGAGTGCCACAGGCCAAAAATGAGCGACTCCACGATGAGGGACATGAGAGATATAGTTCTTTTAGCCACCAAAAGAGATTTGAGGGATGTGAGTGAGAGCCCATCGACCGTTCTTCACTATGTAATTGTGTGCAAAGATGACGTCGTTCGGACTAACCCTTCACAACATCTTCCTCTTGTGTTATCTAAGTTATTGTAGGAATTCCAAGATGTTTTTCCCGATGAGCTACCTCCGGGACTACCGCCAAAATGAGGGATCGAACACCGCATCGACCTCATTCCCGGAGCACCGCTTCCTAACAAGGCTCCCTACCGCGTCAATCCCGAAGAAACAAAGGAAATACAAAGGAAAGTCCAAAAACTCCTAGATAAAGGGCATGTACGTGAGAGTTTGAGTCCTTGTGCGGTTCCAGTGATACTAGTGCCTAAGCAAGATGGTAGTATGCGCATGTGTTCCATTGCCGTCCTATCAATGCTATAACTATTCGTTATCGTCATCCCATTCCTCGCCTTGATGATATGCTTGATGAACTTAGTGGTGCCACTATATTTTCTAAGATTGACTTAAAAAGTGCTTACTACCAAATTCGCATACAAGAGGGTGACGAGTGGAAAACTGCTTTCAAGACTATATTTGGTCTCTATGAATGGTTGTTTATGCCCATGGGCTTATCTGAAGCACCGGGTACTTTCATGCATGGCATGCATTATGTTTTGCGGCCCCTCATAGGATATTGTGTTGTGGTCTATTTTGATGACATTCTTGTCTTTATCAAGTCTCTTGAGGAGCATGCTACCCATGTTCGTGATGTTTTGCAAATCCTTAGGAAAGAACAACTCTATGCAAACATGGAGAAATGCACCTTTGGTGTTGAGAAGGTAGTTTTCCTAGGCTTTGTAGTATCTTCTAAGGGCATTCATGTAGATGAAACTAAGATTGATGCTATTAAAACTTGGCACACACCAACGAATTTGCAACAAGTGCGTAGTTTCCTAGGCCTAGCCGGTTTCTATCGCCGTTTTGTCAAGGACTTTAGCACCATTGCATCTCCTCCCCATGCTTTGAGCAAGAAGAATGCACCATTTATTTGGGGTCCTTCACAAGATACCGCATTCCATGAACTTAAAAATTTGCTAACTCATGCACCTTTGCTTGCTTTGCCCAACTTTGATAAAACATTTGAAGTGCATTGTAATGCTAGTGGTAATGTAATAGGTGGTGTACTTATGCAAGAAAAGAGGCCAATTGCGTACTTTAGAGAGAAACTTTCCGGCGCTCAACTTAACTACCCCATCTATGACAAAGAATTGTATGCTTTGGTGAGAGTCTTACATGTGTGGGAACATTATTTGCGACCTCATGAGTTTGTTATCCATACCGACCATGAAACGCTAAAATACTTGAAGGGTCAAACTAAGTTGAACAAACATCATGCTAAATGGAGTGAATTTATTGAATCTTTCCCTTATGTCATCAAATACATTAAGGGTAAGGAAAACGTTGTGGTGGATGCCCTTTCCCGCAAATGCATGCTAGTTACTCAACTTGAATTGAATGTTGTTGGTTTTGAGCATATAAAAGACTTGTATGAGCATGATGTTTCTTTTGCTACTCCACATGCTAAATGTCAAGTGAAACCTTGTTGGGAGAACTACTATATGAAAGATGACTATCTTATGCGTGCTAACAAACTTTGTATACCCGAGTCTTCTCTTCGTTTGTTGCTTTTGCAAGAGGCTCATGGTGGAGGACTTATGGGTCATTTTGGATGCGACAAGACGTATGCCACACTATCCAACAAGTACTTTTGGCCCAAGATGTTTCGTGATGTTGCACGCTTCACCAACTGATGCTCTACTTGCCGCAAAGCTAAGTCAAAAGCTCAATCCCATGGTCTTTACATGCCTCTTCCTATACCATTCCAACCGTGGGAAGACATTAGTATGGATTTTGTGCTTGGTTTGCCAAGAACTAAAACTGGACATGATTCCGTTTTTGTCGTTGTGGACCACTTTTCAAAGATGGCTCATTTCATTCCATGTCACAAGATAGACGATGCTTCACATATTGCAAATCTCTTTTGTAGGGACATCTTGCGACTACATGGCGTCCCAAGACCATTGTCTCGGATCGCAATGTCAAGTTCTTAAGCTACTTTTGGAAGACCCAATGCGCCAAGCTCGGAATCAAGCTTCTATTCTCTTCGGCATATCACCCTCAAACCGATGGACAAACGGAGGTGACGAACCGGATGCTACCTACTCTACTACGCATGTTGATCAAGAAGAACATCAAGGAATGAGAAGAATGCCTCCCCATCGCCGAGTACGCCTACAATCGTGCAAGTCACTCCACCACCGGCAAGTCTCCGTTCAAAGTGGTCTACGGTTTCAACCACTTGTCCCCATTGGACATCCTTCCTCTACCACTCCAAGAGCGCGTCAACATGGATGCAAGTGCAAGTGCAAGCTACATCAAGAAAATGCATGAAGATACAAGGTGCACTATCGAACGTCAAGTGGAACGTGTCACCAACAAGCGCAACCTCAACAAGAACCCCATGGTGTTCAAGACCGGTGATCTCGTGTGGCTACACCTTCGCAAGGACCGCTTCTCCAATGAACGCAAGTCGAAGCTACTTCCTCGAGCCGACGGACCCTTCAAGGTGTTGGCACGCTACAACAACAATGCCTACAAGATCGACATCCCCGCGACAAGTACAACGTGAGTGATACCTTCAACGTCAAGGATCTATACCCTTTTCATGGTGATGAAGATCTTGATCCGAGGATGGATCTTCCCCAAGGGGGGGGGATATGATGCGGAGCATCCCACCATCATCCCCATGAAACCTACTCCATCAAACCAACCCCCAAGTGGTCCCATGACAAGAGCCCGTGCACGCACTATGGAAACCGAGGTGACATCTCTCCTTGCTCAATCATTGTTTGATCCACTCAAGACATGGTCACTACCTCACACGGAAGTCCTCTGTATACTCAGGTGCTCGGACGTAAAACATGGAAGCAAGCACGAAGGACGTCAAGCTTGGAAGGGCAAGAGAGGAGCTGAGGACAAGTCCCAGCCCTCGGACGACCGGAGCCTGGACGACCGTAACTCCTGGACGTCCGACGCCTGGAGACCGACCCCGCCCGAAGACCAGCAGGGCTCTACAGCGCATGGACGACCGTCACCACCCGGACGACCGACACACTCCAGCGCACGGACGTCCGATCCATCCCGAAAATCCGACGCCAGGCTTCCCGCTCCAAACCTACGGATGACCGAGCCCCCGGACGTCTGACCACGCCCGAATATCCGGCCCAGGCTCACCCGCACCGAACTCTCGGATGTCCGGCCTCCTCCGGACGTCCGGACCGTCTTGAGCTGTCGGACGTCCGACACCGTCCGGACATCCGGACCCTGTTTGTGCACATGACTTCGGGCCTTGGCCCATGTACCCCCCCCCCCCTCTTTTGCCTAGAACTATATAAACTCCACCCCCTCCTCTCTCTAGGGTTAGCTTTGTTTAGAAAATACCTTTTTGTTGAGCTTAGCTCCATTACTTACTTCTCCCACGGAGATTGTCATCCATTGAGAGAAGATACAAGTGATGCCAAGGCCCCTCTAAGGGAAGATCCTAAGGGATTCAAGGCCTCCTCCTTTGGAGTGAGGAGACTACCGGTTACGTGTATCCTTTATGTTGATTGTGGATCTTGTGACTCGTGTGTTCGTGTGTTTCTAGTGGATGTGTAATCGAAGATTGTCCTTAAGTTTGTGATTTCCTCTCGTGTTCTTCGTGTTCTTCGTGGAATCCCCCTCCAATTCGTGAAAGATCGACGCACACGGGCGTGCCCCGTATCACAGTGTATTTGTTCTCCTCTGTCCTCTGTCTCAGAGCCCTCCTATTCGTCTCTTTCGACGCTGGCGCCGTTCCTCTTGACCTCCTTGCCCACATCCGACTACACTGGAGTCATTTCCAGCGTCGCTCATCTTGGCCTCCTCTCTCTCGTCCTAATGCACCGACGCTGCCATGGTGCGGGCACTGCATTTCTCCTCTCTGTCCACAGTCTTCGTGCGGATTTTCTCTGCGGCGACGAGGCTAGCGACTAGTTCGTCGCGCCGCCGATGGGTCGCTCGCGCACGACTCCGTGCATGTCGTGTCGGACGCGGCGCCACGACCACCGTCCACCGTGGTCGCCATGGTACGACAAGCACTGCATTTCTCCTGCCCCATCCTCTGCCTCATCTCTCTTCCGCCCGGACTTTCTTTACGGTGGCGACACTAGCAACTAGTTCGCCGCGGCGTCGGCAGTAATGCTCGCCCGAGACTCCGTGCTCATCATGTCGGACGCGGCGCCACGGTCACCGTCCACCGCAGTCACCATGGTCCGACACACACTGCATTTCTCTTCCCTCGGCCTCAACGCTCCTCCGCACGGACTTTCTCTACGGCGGCGACGCTAGCAACTAGTTCGCCGTGGCGCCGGCAGAAACGCTTGCCCTAGACTCCGTGCTCGTCGTGTCGGATGCGGCGTCGTGGTCACCGTCCACCGCAGTCGTGAGGCACAGTGTGTGTGTTAAGTGTAAGTGTTAGCTCTTAATCATATCTCACGTATACAACCAAACACCGTGCTCATGTGTGAGTTCAAAAAATGCAGTCAACCAAACACCTTGCGCTAAGCTGTCCTCTAATGCGAGAAAACTAGATGGGGGCAACCAAACAAGTTACAGATGTTGGTTTAGAGGCTGCATTTGCTTACCCAGCCTTATGTGAGCCAGGTTTGAGCTAGCCAGGCTCGGCTACTATGGCTGCGAAACATGCCTTCAATGTCTTTCGCCAAACATGCTAGCAGCATTCTGCCAAACGTCAATGCTAAAGAGAAGAGGGGTACGTAATGATTTTCTATTAGCCAGGTAGATGTCCCGTAAACTTTTCTCACGTTTGCTTTCGGTTTGCGGGATTCGGGTACGGAGACGCGTACACAAATGTTTACGGCACCGTGTGGCCAGGATGTGTGAGTCTAGACGTTGGCGCTTAGGGGACGGCGTTGAAGATACCCTGACGTGCTATGAAACTTGACGCATCTTGTGCCGTGTAATTTTTTTTTTTCCGCAAACGCGCATATCTGTGCATCATTGTACTCGTTTCGTCTCAAAAATAACTGTCTTAACTTTATACTAGCTCTAGTATAAAGTTATACTAAGCTTGAGACATTTATTTTGAGAGGGAAGAAGTATTAAGTAAGCAAAAAACAAAGATAATAAATTTTGTTGAAGACGGAATAAAATAGTACGCCTTGAAGAAGGAATCAAGAGAATTCTTTTGACAATAGGGAGTATCGCCCTGAATTCACCAACAAGACGAGACCATCGAGCATACAAATTATACTGCTTGAACGTTCCATAGCCCGAGAAATAGAATGCAGCAAGCAAGTACATATTGAGACTTTTAAGATGACACACGAGCATGATAGGCAAGTTCCAACTCTTACTACACTTTTAGCTCTCCTTGTCTTTTGCACTTCCTTATGCACCAAAAGGATGCCTCCAATTTGTCATCACCACAAGCATTCCAGCGACATGCATATCAACATTGGAAGAGCTGCATAAGCAATCATGCTAGGAACTTGAGATTCGGATTCATGTTTTCATATTTGAACCGGGCATTGAGATTGGCAACAGACAACACCATACGCAATTAGGCATGTCTATCCATCATAAAAACTACTGCTTCGATGATAGCATATTACATGTTCATTATTATTCCCTTTGTTTATAAATATAAACGTTTTGAACATTTCAATATAAACTACTCCCTTCGTCTCATATTATAAGAACGGTTTTTGACACTACACTAATGTCAAAAACACTCCTATATTATGGGACGGAGGGAGTACATACAGACTAAAATGAGTGAAGAACCATGTCTAGATACATTCGATTCAGAAAAAAAGTTAAAACATTTTATATTTGTGAATGGAGGAAGTGTTACTTAACGTAACACTACTACACGCGTAACACTACTACACGCATCATGTTCCTAGCTAATGCTTGACTAAAGATTATGGAGTGCTACTCTTACTTCACAAGAACTGACAAGGAATTTACTGACTATTATATATTCCCTACGTCCGGAATTACTTGTCATAGAAATCGATGTATCTAGACGTATTTTAGTTCTAGATACATCCATTTCTTTTCATTTTGGCGACAAGTAATTCCGAACGGAGGGAGTAGATGATTAGCCCCACATACGGGACATAACCTTGTTTGAATTTTGACATTTCAAAAGGTGTACAGCTTCAGCCGGTGAACCGTCTATTCACCAACATAACCTTGCTTGAGTTCAGGTTGAAATTAAAGGATAGCTGCTAGCGACCATCCACGCACAGCCCCGACCCCCGCGTCGTCTCTCTCGGGCGACACGGGGGACCCCCCCTCCGGCGCCGCCGTCTTCCCCACAACCTCCTCCCCCTCACCTCGCCGCCGCCTGAGGAGCCCGCCGGCGAAGCCCGGTCCGGCTCCAGGGAGGGTGGCGGCGGGGCTTCTCTCTGCGTGGCGCTAGGGCGGATCTTGCGGAAGGCCCGTCGGGCTCAGGCGGCAGCGCGGGCACGGCTCCGGCGCCGACTGGCGCGGATCCGGTGGCCCGGGGGTTGGGGCGGCGCGATGGTGGGCCTGCGGCGGCCAGGTATGGCGCGGGCGCGGATGGGGTGGGCTTGCGGCGGCCGGGTGCGGCCGCTGGGCGTGCCGCGCGTCCGGCGCGCGGGCGTGGTGGGCGACGGCTGCGGGTGGAGGAGGCTGTCGGCCCTGTGGTGCGAGGGCGGCGGCTTCGGCTGCGTGCTGGGCACGGTTTCGGGGCTACTTCGCCTGGATCTGGTGCTTTGGAGGCGTGCTGCGGATCAGGGACGGCAGCGCGGCGGCGGCGCGTGGGGTGGGCGCGAAGTGCTTCTGGCTTGCGCAGGGGCGTCCATCGCGGAGTGTGGTGCTGCGGTGGCTCCGTCCGTGGTGAAGTGTTGGTGGCTGGCGATGGTGGATGTGCTACACGGTGGTCTCGGCTCGATGGCTTGGTACCCATGGGTTTCCAGATCTGCAAGACCATCGACGGGAGAGGAGGGTCTCAGGCGAAAGCTTTTTGCAACGGCGGCGCCTGCGGGCGTCGTTACCTCCTTGGGGGCGTTGCCTCAGAGTTCCCTCCCCTCTCCCCTCGTGTGGTGCTTGGGCTCTCCGGGTGAAAACCCAAGCTCCGGTTCTCCGGAGTGGGCGGCGGCTGCGTCTACGTTGTGACCTCCTTGGAGGCGTCGCCTTGGGGGGTTAGCCTTTGGCTGCCATGTGGTGTTCTCCTGTCGTCACGGGCGGTGTATGCCGGGGCAGTGGCCCCGGATCCTTGTTGTGCGTCGAGACGGCGGTCTCGGGCAGCGGTGCGGCGGCAGCTCCATGAGGCGGGGTTGCAGTTTGTCATGGCTTGGGTGGCAACCTTGGGCTGCAGGGGCAGAGGGTTGTCGGCTCGGTCGACGCGTCCTAGCGGGGACGGTTGGACGGTATGTCGGGGCAGCGGCCCCGGGTGCGACGGCCGTGGTCTGCAAACAGTTGCCCTGAGCAGCGTGGGCTGCGGGTAGCTGGGTCGTGCGGTGTTGCAGCTCGAGGCGAGTGGTGGCATGTCGGGGCGGCGGCCCCGGAAGGCGGTGCTGGTGGAGTGCGCCGGGCGCGACGGACCGGTGGATGTTGGGGCGGCGGCCCCAAGAGCTTGACAGCTTCGAGTGCACTGACCTTGGGTCGTGAGGGCGGCGAGGTTGCCGTTGAAGTTGGTCGTCGTCATGTCGTCTACGATAACCAGCGCTTGGCTTGTGGGTGCTTGCCTCTTCACTGCTGCGGGAGAGTCCCGGTCTGCTCCTCCCATAGCAGTCTCGACCTCTTCTCTCCGGCAGTGGTGGGAGGCTGGCTTGCTTGGCGGAGCGGGGCCTCCCGTTGTTGTGTGTTTGTGTGGTTGGCGTTTGTTATGGTGTTCGGCACGCCGTCGATGTGTGTGGGCTTGTCCCGGTGTTCTCATGTGAGGCTTTCGGCCCTTTGTATCTGGTTTTCGCCCGGTTTTCCCTAATTAACCGGGCAACTCTTTTCTTCTTGCTTGAGTTTGACATTCAAAGGGCGTACAGTTACCCCTTTTTCAGAATAAAGATGTACAGTTTCAGGGCGGTCTCATCACCACATTTATTAAAACATTTAAGAATACCAAATGACAGCAACGTCTCAATGAATTTCATAACATTTATGAATTCGGTGTAGGATTCCAATCAAGAGAATGCAAGCTAATCGCAGGAAAGGGTTCTATTATATTCTATTAATTCAGAATTCACTCTGACAGGTACTCCCTCTGTTTTGTTTGTTCGTTCATTTCGGTCTGTACGTTGTCCATATTGGAATATCCAAGACGTCTTATAATTCAGAACAAAGGTGATACCTGACTGGGCTGATACAGCAGCATTATATAAAATGAAAGCCATGGTGTTCCGGGGAACATAGAATCAGATGGCTGCAAATAAGTAGTGCCTTTAGATTAGCAGAGCACAACAAGATGGATGGATGGACACCGAATCAACAGTTCTTGAGAATCGCACATGCTGTATGGCCGGCCTTGGATGCTGTCAGTCTTCGGAAACATATGCGGTCTGAAGCCCAAACCTTATAGGATACAGATGCATTGGGTGCACCGGCCAAAATCTGAGAAGAGTAAAAAATAACTAGACAAAATTAACTATGCACCAGTTAAGTTCCACTCCAAAGGTCAAGTCAACATATTTACCCTTTTTCAATTCAGACAGTATATGATGATCTAATGGTAAATTGACAGCACTGTCATTCATCTCAGAAAAGGAGGCCCGGGATGGCAAGTGGAAAGGAGAAAGGTCCCCGGGAGACCAGACACCAAAAGGGAGTGAAAAGATGGACACTGTCAAAACCACTACCAGTTTAACAGCGGAGTAGGAAAAAAGACGGAGAGTGGCCAGTGCAAGTGCAAGTGCAACAAGCCCAAATGACCCATCCCAGTCAAAAAGCATTGGCAGCTTGCACAGTGAAAGGATCGCCCACCAACACAGAGCATCACACATCGCAATGCACAAAAGTTGGCAAGCATGCATACCATTGGAGAACTCCAAGTAGAATCCAGGCTCATGCTCATGTATTGCAGCAGCAGCTGAAAGTTGAAGTGCATGAGCAATGGAGCATAGCAAATACTACTCTATAAAGCATAGAAGCAATAATGACACAGGCAGTGGGGTCCTGGACCGAGCAAGATGCCACTGCATATCAAGGGCACATGAATAGGCCACAGGTTTCAAGCATTGTCACCAGCCATTTCACACATGGAGTACCATGAACCAGAAGGTATAGACAGAAGTTACAGCACTTCAGGTGCAACGCAGCACACACTGGAATGCAGATGGCCTTGCAGCCCAGCCCACATTAGAGCATCTCTAGTGGCTTGTCTAAATTTGTTAGTCTATATCTTCATATAGACAATGGTCTAAAAAAATTTGAATTTAGACAACCTCTGTTTTCCAGCGGATTGTCTAAATTTGGTAGTCTATATTTCCAACGGCTCTATTTTCAACGGCTCTATTTGCAACGGCTCTATTTTCAGGTCTATATATACCACCCCTCCCATCTCTCATCCACCAATCCTGGTCATTCCTCTCCCGAATTCCTCTGTCCTCTCTCACACAACAGAATGACGAGTGAAAACATTGCTTCTGTGAATATGCTCATGAATTCGTCGTCGTCTTCATCCGACGACGACGAACTCATTCTTGTAGCATTCGCAGAGCGCGAGGAGGAAGAGCAGGGGAACCGTCGACGCCATGGTGGTTTCAAGCATGGACGTCAGATGATCAATCGAGGAAGAGATGCGGGATTTGTTCTACTCTGGAATGACTACTTCAGTGAAAATCCTCGCTATCCCGAAAACTTATTTCGGCGAAGGTTCGTAATTAGTACATTACTCTATGTTTGCCTATTTTCCACCTTCCTATCTAATTATAGATTGTACGCACAGGTTTAGGATGTCTCATAATTTGTTTAATCGCATAGCTGAAACTATACTTCAACATGATTATGATGGTTATTTTACGCAAACAAGAAGTGCTTGTGGACTTCTTGGGTTGCATCCGTTGCAAAAGATGACCGCAGCAATGCGAATGCTAACTTATGGAATAGCGGCTGATGGTGCTGATGACTACATCCGGTCTGCAGAAGCTACTAATCTAGAGGCTTGCAAGAAGTTTGTGATCAAAATTTGTGAAGTCTTTGGGGACCAGTACCTGAGATCTCCAAATGAAGAAGATACTGCAAGATTACTTGCAGTCGGCGAGGAAAGAGGATTTCCTGGTATGTTAGGCAGTATAGATTGTATGCACTGGGTTTGGAAAAATTGCCCCAAAAAATGGCATGGCATGTTTAAAGGTCATGTGAAAAAGCCCACAATGATCTTGGAAGCAGTTGCTTCCCAGGATCTTTGGATTTGGCATGCTTTCTTTGGTGTACCAGGGTGTAACAACGATCTGAATGTTCTTCAACGTTCTCATGTGTTTGCAAAGCTAGCCGAAGGTGAAGCTCCAGAAGTGAATTATACCATCAATGGTCATCAGTATACAATGGGGTATTACCTTGCAGATGGCATATATCCAGAATGGGCAACATTTGTGAAGACCATACCATCTCCACAAACAAGAAAGAAGAAATATTTTGCCCAAAGGCAAGAGGCGGCTAGAAAGGATGTTGAACGAGCCTTTGCAGTTCTGCAATCCCGTTTTGCCATTGTCCGAGGACCTGCGAAAGGATGGAAACGTAAAGAAATCGGTGATGTCATGAAAGCTTGTGTCATAATGCACAATATGATAGTTGAAGAGGAACGACACACTGGTTGGGAAAACTACAATTATGAGGGAATGGGAGAAAGAGTCAAGGTGTCTTCTACTCATGCGGAACAGCTGAGTGCATTTATTCAGATGCATCAACAAATTAGAAACAAAGATGATCATTCTCAGCTTCAATATGATCTAGTTGAGCACCTCTGGCAGAAGTTTGGACACGAGTGATGTAGTACAAGTGACAAATAGTTCAAGTGACAAATAGTTCAAGTCATAATAAATAGTTGGCAGAACAACAAATAAAGGTCAACCAGATGGTGTTCTGGCAGCGAGCAGCGATCTCATCTTGTTTTTTCTTGTAGAATTGCTTCTGTGCATCACTCATACCAGATGTGTCCATGAGCATGATTTTCTCTTCTAATTCAAACTGTTTCCGTGCATCCTCTCTCTCTTGCAATGCAATCTGCTTCTCTTGCAATTCAAAAGCTCTCGCGTAGCGCGCATTTTTTGTGGCCTCTTTGGCATCATCCTTCTCTATCTTCTGTGCCCACACACTTTCTAATGATAACTTGCAAGCACCATCAAAGGAGGCAGAAGCTTTACCTTTCAGCAAACGTTCTTTCTTGTCCTTCTTCGTGCCATGAGGTCTTATCTCCTCCTCAAGAGCATCTGTGCATACGTCGAAGTCTTCATCATTAGAGGTTGTACCCGGACTTGCATCCGAGGTCTTCTTATGTTTCTTTTGAGGAGGCGGACGTGTCTGCCACTTTGGATACTTCTCAAACTCTATATAGCAATGCATTAGTGTAAATGGCTTCTTTTTCTCATCCAGTTCAATGAACAAGCGGTGTGCATCTCTTTCCTGCAAAAGGAAATGGAGAGTTAACACTTTCATACAACACATATGGAATATTTGAAGCAAATTAGAAAATAGATGCATACCTTATCGGAAAGAGTCAAGCCTCTGCCATTTCTATTTAATATCTGTTGAACGCATGCACAGAACCTGCTCGTGAGCGCTGGAATAGTGTTGTAACGACAAGTGAGTCCATTAGGAACACGCTCCGGCCATGACGGTTTTTTGTGGCTGTTGTAGTAATCTGAAATCCTACCCCAATATGTACTTAAATTCTGATCCGTCCCAGTCACCGCATCCAAACTAGTATTTGCCCATGCTTGGATCAACACCAAGTCCTCAGCACTTGACCAATTTTTCCCTTTTGTGGAGGCTCCTTTTGACGATTTTTTTTTTGTTGTCATCCTCACTTGTTCCCTGATTGGGCTGCAATTTGGTGTTCCAACCCAATTTATATCACTCGATCCCACATTCATCATGTCTAGAAATGAGGAGTTGTTCATCTGTGAATCCATCTCATTTGAGTTCTCCATCTACACACAAACAATAATTCAGTAGGATATATACATGGCAATAGCAGCAATATACAGGAAGAGATATAATGTACATGGCAATAGCAGCAATATACATGGCAATAGCAGCAATATACAACAATATACATGGCAATAGCAGCAATATGCAGGCAATGGCAATAGCGAACGCGCTGGTCGATCCATCCCAACCGCCGGCCTGCGTGGCTGAGCCCCCCCCCCCCCCCCCCCCCCGCGCGCACGGCGCTGGTAGCCGCCGGCCTGCGCCGCCCCCCCCCCCCCCCCCCCCCCCCCGCGGCGCCGCCGGCACGCATCGACCCGGGGCCGGCCCAACAGCGGAGCCCCCCCCTCCCCAACCCCCCCCCCCCCCCCCCCGCCGGCGGCCTGAGCCCCCCCTCCCCCCGGGCGCCGGCCTGCGCCCCCCCCCCCCCCCCCGCGTCGCGCCGCCGGCCTGAGCGGCCGCCCCCACCGGCAATCGGCGCATCGAGCCGGGGCGGCGCCGGTGCCAGCGCGCCCTCCCCTGTCCCGAGCGACGGCCATACCTCAACGACGGCGGCGGCAGTGGCGCGGGCGTCCTCCGGATGGGCACGGAAGACACGGCGCGATGTGGTTTCTTCGTCGTCGCTCGGTCGTCTAAATTTGGACAATGCGTACCGATTTTGACCGATGTCTAAAATTTAGACCAGCCGATAGACAAGCCACTGGAGGCGTTTTTGGACCTGTGGTAGTCTATATTTGGCTTAGACTACCACATACACAAGCCACTAGAGATGCTCTTACAAGTTAAACTGTGACACAATATCTAGCTAGCTCTACTACATTAGTCTGGCAACTGGTAACAGATGATAAGATCAGGCCCTAGAGGAGGTCATTACAGAATGAGCTGCTAACGGTTACATTGGAGTTGAGGGATTATGGTGTAACTCAGCATCAGTTCTGTATGTTACACGACCATTGAGGCTACAGGCTAACCCTAATTCTTTTTACAACGCAAACAAAGCTAACATGACGGTGCGCGCCTCTACCACGACGCTAAGGTGGAGGGAGCGGAGAGGTACATGGTGCTCTCCTTCCTGACAAACTATCAGTCTAGCTTCACCCATTCGTACCGGCCAGGAAGAGGGCAGTCATTCACAGGATCAAAGTTGTACCTGAAGATTATTAAGTCATGAAACCATGTTGTTAGTGTTATAATCACCCTTTTTATCAAGAGCAAAGGCGTGACCATATAACGTGTCCAAACCAAAGTGCATGCTGAGTTGGCATTCTTCACTGCAAAGATGTTGAAAGTTTTTTTAAAACTAGATAAGGTAATTGACTGACAGAACCAAACAATGCCGTACTTGTCGATGAAGGCTTGTTGTTGCGGTTGCTCTGCCGCAGAGAAGAACTCGTTCATCTCTGCTGAACATGGGATAATATGGCGAGCTGGAGCTTGCACCCTGCGATGCGAATTCGAGTGGCTCGGTCTTGTTGTGGATCCAGGAGTGCTTATCGTTCCCGAGTCCCTAATCAAGCTGCAGGGCGTCGTCTCCCTGGTACTCCTGCTAGCCACAAAACATACATACACACTTAATTTTTAGAAACAACCATACAGAAAGGCAGAACACATATCGATATCATCCGTGGTCATAAACAATAAGGAATTCCCCCCTTATGAGTATCTGGGTTGTTTTGTTTGGTTCTAGCTAGGCCTAGCAATGCCACAATTTGCCACACATTTCTTACCAAACTTGCCTAAGGTTAGTTCAAACAAATTGGGCCCATAAGTTGCCTAACCAAACAGCCCCTCAATCTATCTCATATGCCATAACAAGGCTAGCAAACAACCAAACCACAAGGCCCATGGGAAACAACAAAATGGTTGGGGCTAGGGAACCCCCAAACTCTCAGTGTCACATGAGTAGGTCAGGTTCTCCCCCACCCAGTCATAACTCCAGCCCCAGCATCCGAAGCTGCTGCCAAAGTTAGGCCGGCCACCAACAGTGGCCCAACAACACACACAGACTCTGCACCTGGCTATTATGCTTGGAGGGCCATGGATGATTTTTAGACACGCGCTGTTCAGATCAAGCACGTCCACCCTCCAAGTACTGTTTAGGGCGTGCATGGGGAGCCCAGGATTAGAGACCCACAACTGTTCAGGACCATGATCCACTGATGCAGTAGTACCATCAGGCCATGGCTAGAGACGCAAACAGCTCCCAGTCGGTGCATGCCATCCCCACCACCACCAAGACACCTCCAAGCTGTGGCATACGTGATGGGGCACCAAAGATGGCAACGAAAATGGCACAGCCTACTGCCTGCCAAGTTATTGTTTATCTCCCCCTCTCTCTCTTACCTGCACCCTTTGTCCCTTACAAAGAAGTGCCCCCACAATGTGGTACTTTGGCTGATGGTGCAATGCATGTAGCAACAAATGGCGCTATCATAAGCATAAACATGCAAGCTAAATGCAGATTTTGACCAGCTTAGGCACGCGAAGATGCGTACTTACTACTCCCTCTCCCTCTGTAAAGAAATATAAGAGTGTTTAGATCACTACAAGCTCTTATATTTTTTACAGAGGGAGTACAAGATAATACAATCAAAAAAAATTGTTAGTTCCTGACACGTACTAAAATGTTTCTGGCTAAAAACTGCAGAAGCTAGAGTCTAGCTTATCCTAAAGCGTTCTTGCTTTCCCTAGCTTGTACACTAAAAACTGCACACAAATCTCTGGTACAGAGGGATGGGACGACCCCTCCTTTCACTTCAACATTTAATGGTGGTGACAATTTGGGGCCATAGCCCAGGAAGAGGTTTTACCGAGACATGACATTTTTCTCACCTTCCAGAACCAGAACCCAAAGAAGTGACAGGCTAGTAGTAGAGAACCCAGCAAGAAATGAGAGAAATTTCTTGTAAAAGGCGAGGGCTTTTGATTGCTAAAAGATTGGGAGGTCCCTACCACCTCCCATGAAAACAAGCAAAGAAAACCAGGGGATAGGCCATGGGAAATGGTGGAAAGAACAGGAGGGAAAGGAGGACGCTTTTCCTCTCCCACTAACGAAAAGGGGGGCAAGGCTACTGGATGAAACCCCACTAAGAGACGGCCAAATACACCACTAGCGTTATAGTTGAGCTTTGGGGTGCAACAACTTCACTTGAACAAAATCGAAACATACAAACAAATTGGGGGTTTCTTGAGATAAATTGGCCACCAGTCAAGTGATTCTTGCAAGCATTTCGCGGCTGCTTGACACTAATTTCTTCAAAATAGGCTGGTGAGAAGTGGTTCTTGGACTAAATTTCTGGAATAGTAATGTCAAGAAGCTAAACCCATGTACTACTAGCATCAGAGAGGGGCAGGAAATTAGCAGGGCAAAAAATGCTTCAACGCTCGCACTGGAGAAAAGAAAGCACGCCGAAATTTAAGCTATCACAGAGCACTACTGCATCGCTCAAATAGCGAAAGAAGAGTTGCCCAGAAAAAATACCCAATAAAACAGCAAAGCTTAACAATTATATTAGGGGAAATAGCATCCACACCAAATTCGAGCCCCGCACGCAGCACAGATAGAACAAGCCAATTTGATAAGGAAAGAAGAAACGAGCCGAATCGCGAAACAGAGGAAACAATCCAAAGCTCCTCGGTGCGACACAAAACCTTAAACCCTAGCACGGCAATAATCCCCCCGCCGAAGAATAAAACCCAGAACCGAAGGAAAATCGCCGGCCTAGGAGAAGGCTCACCTCCCCATCGCCTCCAGCTCGAGCACGTTCTCCCCGAAGGACACCTCGTCGGCCTCGGCCTCGGCCTCGGCCTCCGCCTCCACACGCTCCGCCGCGGCCGCCCTCCTCCTCGCCGGCGGCGGCGGGGGCAGCTTCTCAAGCTTCCGGCTCCTGAGCTCCAGGTACTCCCCCTGGTCCATGGCCCCCGGCGCCCCCTGCGGCTGCCTCTGCATCGCGAGCGCTCGCGCGCGGGTGCGGACCCCCAGCGGCGCGGCGGCGACCTCCATGACGGCCACCTCGCCGGACACCTTGGGCTTGCGCATGTACTTGCCCATGCGCGGCGCGGCCCGGGCTAGGGTTTGGGGCCCCCTTGGGTGCGCCTGGCGAATTTAAGCGATGCGCGGGTAAAATTGGTAGGCGGAGAGGGGAGCGACGAAGCCCGGGAATAATGGGGGAGGGAGGGGAGGCAGAGGAGCCTTGGCTTGTAGAGGAGGGGACGAGGGGGGTGGGGTGGGGTGGGGGATGGGTGGGTGTTGCTATTTACAGACGGAGGCTTAGGTAAGAGAAAAAGAGAGGAGCGGCGGCTTGCTTTCATTTGGATTTCATTTTCGATGTAATCTTATTTTTTTGCTTTCTATTTTCATGCCCCTTATTACTTAGTCCTCTTCGGTTTTTGTTTTTTTAGAGATAGTCCTCTTCAGTTTTGTCCACCCTTGCCAGTCCTCATTTTTGGCTTTCACCGTGCGGCCCACCCTCACAAAAGCCCAAACAGGGATTTGTCGTTGGATCAAAGCCTTTGACCGTTACCCGGCGCAGTTACTGACGTGTGGGGACACCCCTAGCAGCGGCAACGCGGTCGTCGGTGGTGGGCACATATACTGACTTGTGGGACACCTGTGTCAGCGGGGCGCGCTCGTAGATGGTTGGCGGTGTCACTGACGCATGGGACACCCATGTCAGAGGCAGCACGGTCGTTGGTGGTGGGTGCAGTTGCAGGCGCGTGGGACACCTCTGTCAGTGGGGCGCGCTCGTAGATGGTTGGTGGTGTCACCGACGCATGGGACACCCATGTCAGAGGTAGCGCGGTCGTTGGTGGTGGGCGCAGTTGCAGGCGCGTGGGACACCTCTGTCAGCGGGGCGCGCTCATAGATGGTTGGCGGTGTCACTAACGCATGGGACACCCATGTCAGCGGCAAGGCGATTGTTGGTAGTGGGCGCAGTTGCAGGCGCGTGGGACACCTCTGTCAGCGGGGCGCGCTCGTAGATGGTTGGCGGTGTCACTGACGCGTAGGACACCCTTGTCAGCGACAACGCAGTCGTCGGTGGTGGACGTAGTTACAGGCGCGTGGGACACCTCTGTCAGCGGTGCGCGCTCGTAGATGGTTGGTGGTGTCACTGACGCGTAGGACACCCTTGTCATCGGCAGCGCGGTCGTCGGTGATCGGCGCAGTTATAGGTGCGTTGACACCAACGGCGGGCCCATCTGTCACCGTCTGCGCGGTGGTTGGTGGCAGATTTGATGAAAAAACAGGTGGCTTATTAAGCTAGGAAGAGTACTCGAATCCGAGACCAGACGCTCAAAGGGAGGCGCGAGGTCCAACCAACCAAGTATGTGTACTTGTCTTTTGAAACATTCCTCGCCTTTTTATTTACAAAAGTAAGCGAAGGATGGACCCACCGTTCAGTCACTCTATATATTATATCATCTAGGGTGTGAATTGTTTTCTTTTTGTTCAAACCATTTGGTGTGATGGATGCACTTGAGTCAACCAAATTAGTTTAGTCCTGAATATATTGATTTGGTGGATGAACTTGAGAGAAGCAAAGTAACAAGTTTGAAACAAAAACATTGTCAACACTTCAAGTCTTAGAAGTGCACATATACATGGCACAGGCCATGATTATTTATCTAATTTTGCCACAACTACTGGTGTTATCACTGTGGACAATGTTTCTATAGGAATCTGTAATAATTTGGTAATAAAAAACAAAATTTTCATTTCCCAAGTCTTAGAAGTGACATTTTTGTGAAGGAAGTGCCTCAAATAGTTTTGAAATTTGTTCCATTTCATTTTTCATCAAAAGCATGTCACATTGGATGGCCACTGAACATGTTTCAGTAATTTCAGGGTACTATTGATATATTCCATCCATTTAGTCGACTTTTAATGAATTGTCAGAAATTGCCCAAATTTAAACTACAAGTGTGATGTAGTTTGGTCCTGAAAATTGCAAAAAAATCATTTTATGTTGTAATGTTCGTGGTGGATGTGTGACAAAGTACGTAGGAATTCCAAACCTTTTTGTATATGGTCAACACTTCAAGTTTGACCCCATTTTGAAAAAAAATATGAAAAAAGGCTCAAAAAATGAAATTCCTTTGCATGGAGCCATCTTGTGTGCACTAGTTTGTGAGGAATATTAAACTTGCAATACAACATGTTTGATTTTTTTTTTTGACAAAATGGCCTATCTAGTATGAACTTGTGTGGATTCCAAGGCATACGCACATGGAAATGGCCACATACATGGCATAATCCATGATTATTTATCCAAATTTGGCACAACTATTGGTGTTATCATTGTGAACAATGTTTCCATAGGAATCTATAATTATTTGGTAATAAAAAGCATTTTTCATTTTTCAAGTCCTAGAGATGACTTTTTTGTGGAGGAAGTGCCTCAAATGATTTTGAAATTTGTTCCATTTAACTTTTCACCAAAAGTAGGTCACATTGGATAGCCACTAATCAAGCTTCAGTAATTTCGGAGTACTATTGCTATATTCCAACCATTTAGTTGACTTTTAGTGAATTGTCAGAAATTGCCCAAATTTGAACTACAAGTGTGACGTAGTCTGGTCATGAAAAATGCAAAAAAATCATTTTATGCTCTAATGTTGGTGGTGGATGAACTTGGGACAAAGAAAGTAGGAATTCCAAACCCTTTTGTATCAATGGTCAACACTTCAAGTTTGACCCCATTTGATAAAAAGAGAAAATGAAAAAAGGCTCAAAAATGAAATTCCTTTGCATGGAGCCATCTTGTGTGCACTAGTTTGTGGGAAAATATTAAACTTGCAATACAACATGTTTGGAATGCAACAAGTTTGAAAATTTGGCAATGTTTGATTGAAAACATCGAATTATTTATATTGTATCTCGATCGTATGAATGCAAAGTCAAAGCTTGGCTGAATGAAATCTATGGTTTGATCAACTAAGTATTTATCTCTGAATTCACATAGTAAACAAAGTAAATAAAAAACACAATTGTTTTTCTCTGAATAAACATTCATCACAAACAATTCAGATTGAATACCAGTCTGCAGATCGACAGTTATGTTTCCTTCGCCAGTAAGCCAAGTGATGCACCGCGTCATCGCAAACGTTTCTCTACGATGACCCGTGTGCTTAGTACAGACAATCCAGAAGATTTGCATCTGTCATATTTGGCAGATTGCCATTGTCAAATCAAAAACCTTGGCATTTGTCGATCTAGTAACATTGGCATTTGTCAACATTGTAGCACTGACATTTGTCAAATTTTGCAGGAACAAAATCAAAATTATGGTGCAATTTTGCAACTGAAATTTACTAAACATGAATTTCATTCATACATTAAGCAGTGGTCTTTGTACAAAACAGTTCAACTCGACACCTGAACCGAACAAACTTCTCCCCAATTGTTGCCAACCACGTACTGAAATAGCTAGTTCAACTATATATACTAGCCAATTTAAAGTACGTGGTACAGTTCAAGCATATTTATAGTTAGATGAAATGAACAAAATAGCCCCTAAATACTAGTACTACAAAGGGGCTTTGTACTACTTACAGGAGAATCGAGCGCGCTCAGTAAGAGCCAGTGGAGGAGGATCCTGCCGACGAGCTGGTGGAGCTAAGTCCATTGCATGTCAATGCTGCCCTCTGCCGCTCCAGACGTCCCTCCTCGAAGCGGCAGGACTCGGCATAGATCTCCGCATTCCGTGTTGCCAGTGCGGCTTCTCGTGCGGCCACGGCATCGGTGATCTTCTTCGCATGCGCGACCTGGCGCTCCACCTCCTTCTCTAGGAAGTAGATGTAGCGCACAAGGTTTGCGACGCAGAAGCACGGCTGCGGGGCTTTGGCGGCCTCCACCTCCCGCATTTGGGCCACGATGGCGGAGCGGGTGATGACCCCGCCGCCTGACGGCGGGATCGTGTCCAAAGCGGACGACGCTGTGTTGGCGGCCAAGGCGTCTGCCGCTAGGGTGGCCGCCCCGACAGCTGCCGGTGGGGTGTCGGCCACGGCGGCCACCGGCAGCAGCTGCCTTCGGCCAGCGGTGACGGAGCATGTAGTGGGTGGCGTGCGCACACCCACCAGGGACGCCATGTGCACTGCACGCTTCAGGGGACTGCCGTGCCGACGCGATGAAGTCTCACAGTTGGAGATGTCCTCTGGTGGAGTGCCTGAGAGACGACGACCGGCCGGTGCATTGGCGATTGGGGGAGAAGCAAACTAGATAAGCTACGGGGAGGGAGGGGATGAAGACAATGTGGAGTCGTCGACCGTGAGGGTTTATATAGCAGGCCGATAAACGTTGTTTTTTTGGGGGGTTTTGCCGAGCTGGGCGGGAAGCTAGAGCTGAAGCGCGGTTTTGTGCGTGGGAACTTGCGCGGTTGTGCGCGGGAACGGATCATCGAGCCAACGCGTGTCCAAAAGAAACGCATGTGCGGTGCCGAAGCATAAACTGGAATCCTCGGACGGCAACACGGTGACAAGACGTGAGAGAGGAGGACGAGGTGATGAGCAGGCAGATAGGTAATAATAATAAAACGTCTGCGATATTAATGCAGGCAAATGACACTTCCCTACGTAGCGTCGGTAATGATTTAGTCAATCGCTGACAATTGTTTAGCAGCAACTGTCTGCCCACAACACACACACAGCTTGTCAGGATGAATCGTTTGGGTTATTATTGGTCTTCCACACAAATCTGATGAATGAACTGTTTGCCGGGTATCACACACACCTTCTTATGCTAACTCGTTTGTGTTCTGCTAGATCAGCGCAAACAATTTATCCGAGTGAATTGTATGCCGTACTTCACACACATATGTGTTATGTCAACCGTTTGTGTTATCTTGGCTAATCGCAAACAGTTCAGAAGAACCAACTATATGCCACGTGCACACGTAAGTCTTTTCTAAATCGTATTTGACGGTACCGCCATTACACACAGTTTTCGTTATTGGCAACGGAGCTAGAACTATACTGTTTGCGATTGATGGATCGCACACAGTTTGGTCGAAGGGTCTCTGATTGATGTGTCGTCTTTGGACCTTCCTGTAGTAGTGAGTAGGGATTGCCATGCAACTTATGCACTAGAGCTATAAGTGTATGAAACCTCAGATGAAGCTAAGTGGGTGTGCATCCAACTTGCTTTCTCATGAAGACCTCGGGCATTTGAGGAAGCCCGTCATCGGAATATACAAGCCAAGTTCTATAATGAAAATTTTCCACTAGCATATGAAAATGACAAAACATGAGACTCTCTATATGAAAAACATGGTGCTCTCTCTAAGCACAAGTGTGGAAAAAGACGTAGTAGCATTGTCCCTTACCTCTTTTCTCTCGTTTATTTTTTATTTTTCTTTCTTTTTTTCTTTTTTTCTTTTCTTTTTTTCTTTTTTCTTTTTCTTTTTTTTCTTTTTTTCTTTTTCGTCTGGAGTCTCATCCCGACTTGTGGGGGAATCATTGTATCCATCATCCTTTCCTCACTAAGACAATGCTCTAATAATGATAATCATCACACTTTTATTTACTTCCAATTCGATATGAAAAACTGTTGGGGAACATTGCATGGGAAACAAAAAAAATTCCTACGAACACCCAAGATCTAGCTATGGATATCAACAGCTACGAGAGGGGGAGTGCATCTACATACGCTTGTAGATTGCTAAGCAGGAAGCGTTAAGAAACGCGGTTGATGTAGTCGAACGTCTTCGCGATCCAATCACGATCCGTCCCGCGATCCAATCACGATCTAGTGCCGAATGGACGGCACCTCCGCGTTCAGCACACGTACAGCTCGATGACGCCTCCGCCTCCTTGATCCAGCAAGCGAGGGTGGAGAGGTAGATGAGTTCTCCAGCAACACGACGGTGTGATGGCGGTGGTGGTGGAGCTGTCCCGGCAGGGCTTCGCCAAGCGCTGCCGCGACGAACTAGAGGAGAAAACAATCTAGGGGAGAGGGAGGGCTGCGCCGTGGCTTGTGGTGTGGCTGCCCTCTCTCTCCTCTCATATATAGGGGGAGGGGGAGATGGACGCCGGCCCTAGGGCCTCCCTCAAGGGGGGGCGGCGGCCAAGGGGGAAACTTGACCCCCAAGCCAGGTGGGCCCCCCCTTAGGGTTTCCCTAAACCCTAGGGCGCCTTGGGCCCTTGGGGGAGTGGCGCCCAGCCCACCAGGGGCTGGTGCGCCACCTCTCTCAGCCCATGGGCCCCCCGGGGCAGGTGGACCCTCCCGGTGGACCCCCCGGAACCCCATCCGGCACTCCCGATGGAATTCGGCAAACCCCGAAACTATTCTGGTGCCGGACTACCAACTTCCCATATATGAATCTTTACCTCCGGACCATTCAGAAACTCCTCGTGACGGCCGGGATCTCATCCGGGACTCCGAACAACCTGCGGTCACCAACATATATAACTCAACAATACCGAATCGTCACCGAACGTTAAGTGTGCAGACCCTGCGGGTTCGAGAACTATGCAGACATGACCGAGTCACCTCTACGACCAATAACCAATAGCGGGACCTGGATGCCCATATTGGTCCCTACATATTCTACGAAGATCTTTATCCATCGAACCACGATGTCAAGGATTCAATCTATCCCGTATACAGTTCCCTTTGTCCATCGGTATGTTACTTGCCCGAGATTCGATAGTCGGTATCTCCATACCTAGTTCAATCTCATTACTGGCAAGTCTCTTTACTCGTTCTGTAATACAAGATTCCGTGACTAACTCCTTAGTCATATTGCTTGCAAGCTTCTTGTGATGCTGTATTACCGAGTGGGCCCAGAGATACCTCTCCGTCATACGGAGTGACAAATCCTAGTCTCGCATGCCAACCCAACAGACACCCTCGGAGATACCTGTAGAGCACCTTTATAGTCACCCAGTTACGTTGTGACGTTTCATACACACAAGGCATTCGTCCGGTGTCCGGGAGTTGCATGATCTCATGGTCGTAGGAACTGATTCTTGACATGGACAAAGGAGTAGAAATAAACTAGAACGATCAAATGCTATGCTTACGGTTGGGTCTTTGTCCATCACATCATTCTTCTAATGATGTGATCCCGTTATCAAATGACAACTCATGTCCATGGTCAGGAAACCCTAACCAGCTTTGATCAACGAGCTAGTCTAGTAGAGGCTCATTAGGGACACAGTGTTGTCTATGTATCCACACATGTATCTGAGTTTCCAATCAATACAATTATAGCATGGATAATAGACGATTATCATGAACAAGGAAATATGATAATAACTATTTTACTATTGCCTCTAGGGCTTATTTCCAACAGTTTCCCACTTGCACTAGAGTCAATAATCTAGTTCACATCGCTATGTGATTTACATTGTAATGAATCTAACACCCATAGAGTTCTGGTGTTGATCATGTTTTGCCCGTGGAAGAGGCTTAGTCAACGCGTCTGCAACATTCAGATCCGTATGTACTTTGCAAATATTTATGTCCTCCTCTTTGATGTAATCGCGGATGGAATTGAAGCGGCGCTTTATGTGTCTGGTCCTCTTGTGAAACCTAGGCTCTTTGGCTAGAGCAATGGCTCCAGTGTTATCACACAAGAGAGTCATCGGATCCAATGCACTGGGCACAACTCCGAGATCTGTCATGAACTGCTTCATCTAGACTCCTTCCTTCGCCGCTTCCGAAGCAGCGATGTACTCCGCTTAACATGTAGAATCAGCTACCACGCTTTGCTTGGAACTGCACCAGCTTACCGCTCCACCATTCAGAATATATACGTATCCGGTTTGAGATTTAGAGTCATCCGGATCTGTGTCAAAGCTAGCATCGACGTAACCCTTTACGATGAGCTCTTGATGACCTCCATAAACGAGAAACATTTCCTTAGTCCTTTTCAAGTACTTAAGGATATTCTTGACCGTTGTCTAGTGTTCCATTCTTGGATCACTTTGAAACCTTCCGGCCATACTTATGGCAAGGCTGACATATGGTCTTGTGCACAGCATCACATACATTATAGAGCCTATGGCTGAAGCATAGGGGAAGACACTCATCTTTTCTCTATCCTCTGTAGTCGCTGGGCATTGAGTCTTACTCAACTTCACACCTTGTAAGACAGGCAAGAACCCTTTCTTGGACTGATCCATTTTCAACTTCTTCAAAACATTATCAACATATGTGCTTTGTGAAAGTCCTATTAAGCGTCTCGATCTATCTCTATAGATCTTGATGCCTAATATGTAAGCAGCTTCTCTGAGGTCTTTCATTGAAAAACTCTTGTTCAAATATATCTTCACGCTTTCTAAAAGTTCTATATTGTTTCCAATCAGCAATATGTCATCCACATATAATATTAGAAACGCTATAGAGCTCCCACTCACTTTCTTGTAAATACAAGCTTCTCCCTAAACCTGTATGAACCGAAATGCTTTGATCACCTCATCAAAGTGATGATTCCAACTCCGAGATGCTTGCACCAGTCCATAAATGGATAACTAGAGCTTGCACACTTTGTCAACATTTTTAGGATCGATAAAATCTTCTGGTTGCATCATATACAACTCTTCCTTAAGGAAACCATTAAGGAACGCTGTTTTGACGTCCATCTGCCAAATTTCATAATTGAAAAATGTAGCTATTGCTAACATAATCATGACGGACTTAAGCACTGCTACGGGAGAGAAAGTCTCATCATAGTCAACTCCTTGAACTTGTGAAAACCCTTTTGCAACAAGTCGAGCTTTGTAGACGGTGACATTACCGTCTGCGTCCGTCCTTTTCTTAAAGATCCATTTATTCTGTATGGCCTTACGATCATATGGTAAGTCCTCCAAAGTCCACACTTTATTCTCATACATGGACCCTATCTTGGATTTCATGGCCTCTAGCCATTTGTTGGAATCCGGGCCCACCATCGCTTCTTCATAGCTCGTAGGTTCACTATTGTCTAACAACATGACCTCCAAGACATGATTGCCGTACCACTCAGGGGTGGTACGATTCCTTGTCGACCTACGAGGCTCAGTAGTAACTTGATCTGAAGTTTCATGATCACCATCATTAGCTTCCTCTGCACTTGGTGTAGGCACTGCAGAAACATCTTTCTGCGTTGTGCTACTATCCAACTGAAGTGACGGTTCAATAACCTCATCAAGTTCTACCTTCCTCCCACTCAATTCTTTCGAGAGAAACTCTTTCTCGAGAAAGGACCCGTTCTTAGCAACAAACACTTTGCCCTTGGATCTGAGATAGAAGATATACCCAACTGTTTCCTTAGGGTAACTTATGAAGACGTATTTGTCCGCTTTGGGTTCGAGCTTATCAGGTTGAAGCCTTTTCACATAAGTGTCGCAGCCCCAAACTTTAAGAAACGACAGCTTAGGTTTCTTTCCAAACCATAATTCATACGGTGTCGTCTCAACGGATTTTGATGATGCCCTATTTAAAGTGAATGCGGTTGTCTCTAATGCATAACCCCAAAACGATAGTGGCAGATCAGTGAGAGATATCATAGATCGCACCATATCCAATAGAGTACGATTACGACGCTCAGACACACTATTACGCTGTGGTGTTCCAAGTGGGCGTTAGTTGTGAAACAATTCCACATTGTCTCAAATGTATACCAAACTCATAACTCAGATATTCTCCACCACGATCAGATCGTAGATGTAACGACCAAACCTCAAAGGATTTGAGTCTCTGTGCTTACCATGCTAGTCCCTGGATCGATTCGCTAGCACACACAGTATAGATGAATACCTGAATAACAAGTGCAGCATTTATTACAATGTATGATCTAGAATTTATAAAGTATAACAATCTGCATAGCACGTAGCTAGCTTTATTCAATCAAACAGCGGAAAAGTAGCAGAAAATAATGATGAGTCCCATCATAGCCCACTGGCGATGCTGAGTGTAGACTCGCGACCCTAACGGTACCTTACTCTTCGTCTGAATCTCCTGCAACATGATACGTTGCAGCCATATAGGTCAATACTTTGAATGTATTGGCAAGTTACACAGGAGAAATAATAAGCAGACCTACATGTACATGCATAGTATAACAAAGGAAGGCTTGATGGTTATTTTGCAGAAAAGCTAATCTTGTCAAGTTTTAATTTATTTGCTACAATTAAATACATATGGTTGAATTGGCAACACCAACTCCAACCTATTACCATTATTAAGTTTCCCACCAAGTTTATTAAGGGTAACATCTGTCAAGATCATCCAACAACTGTAATGGCCTAGCTGCTCAAAGTTGTCCATAACCGGGGACACGGCTAATCATGATTAGTTTTAATACTCTGCAAAGTTGAGTACGCTTTACCCACTGGACCCAACCCTAAGATTGAGACGAAGTCTTTCAGAAGCAGTCACCTAGTCCCATAGGAGGCACATCCCAACTATCATAACTACATCTGCTGGCACATTCGGGTAAGGTTTCCACAACTGATCAACTAAGCCAGAGCCCATATAGCCAGTGGCCGCACATGGAAGCTACTAGTCACTAAGTCTGTCTGATCTTTTTGAACCTGGGCGGCATTCCACTTACATTCAGAGGGCCGAAACCATGATGTTCTTGAAACCACCCAGCAATACCAATTCCGCCCAGAGGTGAATTATATCCCTAGTTACTACTCAATTTATTTAATAATTATCCTCACATAATCTCAATGAATACAAGAACCAACCCCGTCTACATAGCATAGCATAACTACAACTACCACGATCTTCATTGACGAGGGGGTAACTCATTAGCATAGCATAATATAATAATATTCCTATACATGCATAAATTCATAGTGTGATATATACTACATGCATAGAAAAATAATAGGTGAAGGATGATCAACATGTAACTTGCCTTGATTCTGGTTCAAAAGGTCACACTCCTGACAATAGTTCGCGTCGCACTCCGGGCAATCTACACGTTTCGAACAATCACAACAAATAAATCACCACACTCAAATAACACCAAATAAAACAAATAGCAAGAAATCATTTTTAAAACCACATAAACAGTAGCATAACAGTAGGTATAAATCATCTACAATTCAATAGAAACACAACACAAAAAGAATCAACAATTTTCGTTAAATGGTTTTCAAAATATGGCCTCCGGAAGGTTTATTTAAAATTTGATCAAATTCAAATTTGAACATGGCAAACATGCAAAATTCTGGTTATGACGTATTCTACTTGTCAATGTGAGTGCACATGAAAAAGAAATAACTAAATTGAGCATATAGATTAGAAATTATAGCTGAAACAAAAATATGTGAGAATCTGTCCATAAAACAGTTTCCAGCTGATGCGGCTACTGTAGCACTTGCCAAGTGGCGCGCTTGGATTGGCTGAGAGGGGGATGGTGCGTGTGTGCTCACCGCGACCAAAAGAAAACGACGGCGGCGGTCTCGGGTGTTAGCAGCGGCGGTCCTCTGGTGGTTCGCTGGCAAAGGCCGGGTGGGGAATGGATGCGG
The DNA here is from genome assembly GCA_039707655.1 of Elymus sibiricus. Taxonomy (NCBI): domain Eukaryota; kingdom Viridiplantae; phylum Streptophyta; class Magnoliopsida; order Poales; family Poaceae; genus Elymus; species Elymus sibiricus. The sequence goes on from CM077663.1 coordinate 210,628,325, forward strand.
CATTCGACGGGGGTGGCAACGGTGGTCCTACGGGTGGCGGGGGTCTCCTCTGCGGGCGACGGCGGCGACGTGAACTCCAGTGGGTTCTGGTGGCGTCGGGCGGCCCCTCCGGTGCTCTGCGGTCCACGGGGCGGGGTCAAAACGACGCGGAGCGACGAGGGGAATCGAACGGTTCACAAGGGAGGGCGAGGGGTGCACTGGAGACGATGAAATCGCCCGGCGACGGCGGCGGACCTACGGATCTTCCAGCGAGATCAGATTCGCCTGTCCAGAGGCGTGCGGAGATGGGAGAGATCGAGAAAGGGCTTCGGCTATGCGGGGAGAATCCTTACGTGTCTAAGGAGTCCTAGGGGAGCACGGGGTCGTCTAGCGCACGAGATCGACTCGGGTTCGCGCGCTCGGGCTCGCGTGCGTCGCGGTGCGCTCCAGCCCGGTCGGAGGTGGAAGAAAGTGAGGCGGGGCCCACCGGACAGTGGCACAGCGGCGGATGAAAAAAAACAACAAGGCGAGGGGTGGTGGTGTTCATGGGCCGGCCTGTTGTGGCCACAGGGCACTCGCGCGCGTCCGAAAGCCCCGGCTGGGCCACTGTGCAGCCCATCTGCACAGTGCGGCTCCGTTTTCCTTTTTATTGAAAACTACTACAAAATTAATTCCTGGCTAAAGGAATATACCAGACACTAACCTAAAAATAAAATAAACACACAGTAAAATATATGCAACTAATATATTCTATAGGAACACTAGTTCCAAGCCTAATATAATTTTTTAAAATAACCTTTATGCAAAATAAGCCACACAATGAGCATTGCAAAATAAATTTTAAAAGAAATTGGAGTTTATAAAATTGCAAAAACATATCAGATGAAATCCAAATATTATTCTGGACATTATGAACTTTTTATTTGACACGAGAGAAGTCATATTATCTCCACTCCAATAATTTGCCTTCAGTTGCATAATGAAAAGAATTTTTCAGAAAAACAAATAATGCATAGAAAATATGAGATGCATATGAATGATCTATTAATGTCCTAATTAAGGTGAATTGGGATGTTACACGGTAATAGGTTGGAGTTGGTGTTGCCAATTCAACCATATGTATTTAATTATAGCAAATAAATTAAAACTTGACTATTATGTAGTTATGAGGACAAAATTAGCTTTTCTGCAAAATAACCATCAAGCCTTCCTTTGTTATACTATGCATGTACATGTAGGTATGCTTATTATTTCTCCTGTGTAACTTGCCAATAAATTCAAAGTATTGACCTATACGGTGCAACGTCTCATGTTGCAGGAGATTCAGACGAAGAGTAAGGTACCATTAGGGTCGCGAGTCTGCACTTAGCATCGCCAGTGGGCTATGATGGGACTCATCATTATTTTCTTCTACATTTCCGCTGTTTGATTGAATAAAGCTAGCTACGTGCTATGCAGATTGTTATACTTTATAAATTCTGGATCATACGTTGTAATAAATGATGCACTTGTTATTCTGGTATTCATCTATACTGTGTGTGCTAGCGAATCGATCCAGGGACTAGCATGGTAAGCACAGAGACTCAAATCCTTCTAGGTTTGGTCGTTACAGTAGAAACTTTATCTTCTTGTTATGATGATTTTCTACTTCACTCTAAAATTCCTTGAACTTTTCAAATGTCTCATACTTATGTCTCATTAAGTAAATATACCCATATATACTTAAATCATCAGTGAAGGTAAGAAAATAACGATATCCACTTCGCGCCTCAACACTCATCGGACCGCACACATCAGTATATATGATTTCCAACAAGTCACTTCCCGCTCCATTGTACCGGAGAACGGGGTTTTCGTCATCTTGCCCATGAGGCATGGTTTGCATGTATCAAGCGATTCAAAATCAAGTGATTCCAAAAGTCCATCAGCATGGATCTTCTTCATGCATTTTACACCAATATGACCTAAGCGGAAGTGCCACAAGAAAGTGGTACTATCATTATTAACTTTGCATCTTTTGGCATCAATGTTATGAATGTGTGTATCACTACTATCGAGATTCAACAAGAATAAACCATTCACATTGGGTGCATGACCATAAAAGATGTTACTCATATAAATAGAACAACCATTATTCTCTAATTTAAATGAATAACCGTCTCGTAATAAACAAGATCTAGATATAATGTTCATGCTCAACGCAAGCACCAAATAACAATTATTTAGGTTTACTACTAATCCCGATGGTAACTGAAGAGCGAGCGTGCCGACGGCGATCACATCAACATTGGAACCATTTCCGACACGCATCGTCACTTCATCCTTCGCCAGCCTCCGTTTATTCCGTAGTTCCTATTTCGAGTTACAAATATGAGCAACCGAACCGGTATCAAATACCCAGGTACTACTACGAGAGCTAATGAGGTACACATCAATAACATGTATATCAAATATACCTTTGTTGACGTTGCCAGCCTTCTTATCATCCAGGTACTTGGGGCAATTCCGCTTCAAGTGGCCAGTCCCCTTGCAATAGAAGCACTCAGTCTCAAGCTTGGGTCCAGCCTTGGTTCTCTTCACGGGAGCGGCAACTTGCTTGCCACCCTTCTTGAAGTTTCCCTTCTTTCCCTTGCCTTTCTTGAAACTAGTGGTTTTATTCAACATCAACAATTGATGCGCCTTTTTGATTTCTACTTCCGCGACTTTCAGCATCGCGAACAGCTCGGAGACAGACTTTTCCATCCCTTGCATATTATAGTTCATCACGAAGCTTTTGTCGCTAGGTGACAGTGACTGGAGAATTCTGTCAGTGACCGTTTCGGGCAGAAGCTGGACTCCCAAATCATTCAAACGGTTGTAGTACCCAGACATTCTGAGTAGGTGCTCACTGACAAAACTATTCTCCTCCATCTTGCAGGCGAAGAACTTATCGGGGGTCTCATACCTCTCGATCCGGGCATTTTCTTGAAATACTAACTTCAACTCCTAGAACATCTCATATGCTCCATGGCGTTCAAAACGCTTTTGAAGTCCCGTTTCTAAGCCGTACAGTATGGCACACTGAACTATAGAGTAGTCATCAGAACGTGCCTGCCAGGCATTCACAACGTCCACAGATGACGCTGGAGGGGGTGGCACACCGAGCGACGCATCAAGGACATAAGCCTTTTGCGAAGCCGTGAGGATAATCCTCAGATTACAGACCCATTCCGCATAGTTACCTCCGTCATCTTTCAACTTAGCTTTCTCTAGGAACGCATTAAAATTCAGGGGAGCTACTGCACGAGCCATTGATCTACAACATAATTTTGCAAAGACAACTTTAGACGATGTTCATGATAATGAGTTCCAATAATCATATTACTAAAGAACTCCCACTCAAATCAACATCCCTCAAGTTGTCTAAGTGTAACATGATCCAAATCCACCAACTCAAGTCCGATCATCACGTGAGATGAGGTGGTTTCAATGGTGAACATCTCCATGTTGATCATATCTACTATATGACTCATGTTCGACCTTTCGGTCTCCCGTGTTCCAAGGCCATGTCTATACATGCTAGGCTCGTCAAGTTTAACCCAAGTATTTTGCGTGTGTAAATCTGGCTTACACCCATTGTATGCGAACGTAGAGTCTATCACACCCGATCATCACGAGGTGCTTCGAAACGACGAACCTTCGCAACGGTGCATACTAGGGGAGAACACAATTTCTCTTGAAATTTTAGTGAAGGATCATCTTATAATGCTACCGTCGTTCTAAGCAAAATAAGATGCATAAATTGGATAAACATCACATGCAAATCATATAAGTGACATGATATGGCCATCATCATCTTGTGCTTTTGATCTCCATCTCCAAAGCACCGGCATGATCTCCATCGTCGCCGGCATGACACCATGATCTCTATCATCATGATCTCCATCATCGTGTCATCATGTGGTTGTCGCACCAACTACTGCTTCTACAATTAGTGCTAACTCATAGCGATAAAGTAAAGCAAAAATGGTGAAAATAATTAAAGACAACCCTATGGCTCCTGCCGGTTGCCGTACTCATCGACATGCAAGTCGTGATAATCTATACAAAAAGATGATCGTCTCATACATCACATATATCACATCATGTCTTTGGCCATATCACATCACAACATGCCCTGCAAAAACAAGTTAGACGTCCTCTACTTTGTTGTTGCAAGTTTGACGTGGCTGCTATGGGCAACTAGTAAGAATCGTTCTTACCTACGCAAAGCCACAGCGATGATATTCAAGTTGCTATTTGACCTTCTACAAGGACCGCCTCTGTCGAATCCGATTCAACTAAAGTGGGAGAGACAGACACCCGCCAACCACCTTTATGCAACTAGGTTACATGTCAGTCGGTGGAACCGGTCTCTCGTATGTGGACGAGTAAGGTTGGTCCAGGCCGCTTCATCCCACAATACCGCCGAATCAAGATAATACTAAGGACTTAATCAATCTGAACATCAACGCCCACAAACTGTTTTGTGTTCTACTCGTGCATGTTATCTGCGCATAGACCTAGCTCATGATGCCACTGTTGGGGAACGTTGCATGGGAAACAAAAGTTTTTTCTATGAACACCCAAGATCTATCTATGGAGATCAACAGCTACGAGTGGGGGAGTGCATCTACATACCCTTGTAGATCGCTAAGTGGGAAGCGTTAAGAAACGCGGTTGATGTAGTCGAACGCCTTCGTGATCCAATCATGATCCGTCCCGCGATCCAATCATGATTTAGTGCCGAACACACGGCACCTCCGCGTTCAGCACATGTACAGCTCGATGACGTCTCCGCCTCCTTGATCCAGCAAGCAAGGGCGGAGAGGTAGATGAGTTCTCCGGCAGCACGACGACGTGGTGGCGGTGGTGGTGGAGCCTTCCCGGCAGGGCTTCGCCAAGCGCTGCTGTGACGAACTAGAGGAGAAAACGATCTAGGGGAGAGGGAGGGCTGCGTCGTGGCTTGTGGTGCGGCTGCCCTCTCTCTCCTCTCAGATATATATAACTCAACAATACCGAATCGTCACCGAACGTTAAGTGTGCAGACCCTGCGGGTTCGAGAACTATGCAGACATGACCGAGACACCTCTACGGCCAATAACCAATAGCGGGACCTGGATGCCCATATTGGTTCCTACATATTCTACGAAGATCTTTATCGGTCGAACCACGATGTCAAGGATTCAATCTATCCCGTATACAGTTCCCTTTGTCCATCGGTATGTTACTTGCCCGAGATTCGATCGTCGTTATCTCCATACCTAGTTCAGTATCGTTATCGGCAAGTCTCTTTACTCGTTCCGTAATACAAGATCCCGTGACTAACTCCTTAGTCACATTGCTTGCAAGCTTCTTGTGATGCTGTATTACCGAGTGGGCCCAGAGATACCTCTCCATCATACGGAGTGACAAATCCCATTCTCGATCCATGCCAACCCAATAGACACCCTCGGAGATACCTGTAGAGCACCTTTATAGTCACCCAGTTATGTTGTGACGTTTGATGCACACAAGGCATTCCTCCGGTGTCTGGGAGTTGCATGATCTCATGGTCATAGGAACTGATTCTTGACATGGACAAACCAGTAGCAATAAACTAGAACGATCAAATGCTATGCTTACGGTTGGGTCTTTGTCCATCACATCATTCTTCTAATGATGTGATCCCGTTATCAAATGACAACTCATGTCCATGGTCAGGAAACCTTAACCATCTTTGATCAACGAGCTAGTCTAGTAGAGGCTCACTAGGGACACAATGTTGTCTATGTATCCACACATGTATCTGAGGTTCCAATCAATACAATTATAGCATGGATAATAAATGATTATCATGAACAAGGAAATATGATAAGAACTATTTAATTATTGCCTCTAGGGCATATTTCCAACAAAAACTACTAAGCAAGATGACTCTATATGAATGACTCTGGCAGTGTATCAGTATGTGCAATGATCTAGCATAACATCTAAACAATGATGAGCGGTGGCTTTTCCACAAATACTATGTCAGCTACATGATCATGCAAAGCAATATCACGATGAACACAAAAGTCACATAATGTAAAGGTGGAAGTTGCATGGAAATATATCTCGGAATGGCTATGGAAATGCCATGATAGCTAGGTATGGTGTCTGTTTTGAGGAAGATATAAGGAGGCTTATGTGTGATAGAGTGTATCATTTCACGAGGATTGTATGCACCGGTGAAAGCTGCACCGATCATCGAGGTGAGAATGGGCAATGCACGGTACCAAAGAGGCTAGCATAATATGGAAGGGTGAGTGTGCGTACATCCATGTATTCACATTAGTCATAAAGAACTCATATATTTATTGCAAAGCTTTATTAGCTATCTCGAAGCAAAGTACTACTCGCATGCCCCTAGGGAGGAGGTTGGTAGGAGTTAACCATTGCGCACCCCCGACCTAAACAACACTAGGTTTTCAACGAGGAATAAGAATGCTCACACATCATCACCACGCCATAACTAATATTTAGATGAACAACAAATTAACACCCTTTAACTATCGATATTTCTACTAACCAACAACCATGCACTCACGCTCTTTTATATTACCACATCAATATCATTAACCCACAATTTCTCTTTTATGTGCTACATGAAGGTTTTGTTATGCACTCCTTAAATACCTATTATTTTTGGACTAGTCTTATAACCCATGCAAATTACCGTCACTATTTATTAGACTCTCAAACAAATTTAAGTGAAGCACGAGACTTCAATTATTTCTATAAAATCTATACGCCACCGTGCTCTAAAAGATATAAGTGAAGCACTAGAGCAACTGCTTAACTCAAAAGATATAAGTGAAGCACATAAGAGTATTCTAACAAATCATGGCGAACATGTGTCTCTCTCAAGTAGGTTTGTCCAGCAAACAATGATTGTGGAAAACTAAAACAAAAGCAAAATATAACACACGACGCTCCAAGCAAAACGCATATCATGTGATGAATAAAGATATAGCTCCAAGTGACATATCGATGGACTGAGACGAAAGAGGGGATGCCTTCCAGGGCATCCCCAAGCTTAGACGCTCGAGTCTTCCGAGGATTTTACCTTGGGGTGCCTTGGGCATCCCCAAGCTTAGGCTCTTGCCGCTCCTTATTCCTTCATCCATCGTGATCGCACCCAAAACTTGAAAACTTCAGCACACAAAACTCAATAGAAAACTTGTGACCTCCGTTAGTATGATAGGTAAATCATACACTTTAGGTATTGTTATAAATTGATTCATATTTTATTATTGCATAATATATTGTATTCTAACTTCTCCATGGCTTATACCCCCCTATACAATCCATAGCATCATCAAAACAAGCAAACTATGCAAGCAAAAACAGAATCTGTTTAAAACAGAACAGTCTGTAATGATCTGCGCAAACACTATACTTCCGCAACTACAAAACTTCTGAAAAGTTAGGAAAACCTGGGGAATTTGTATACCAATACTGTGTAAAAAATTCAGATCAAATAGACATTCCAGTAAAATCAGAAAAACTCTACACTTGACACAAAAGTTTTTGTTTTTGCACAATATCAATTCTACTTATCATTCAAGTCATCCCGAAGGCTTTACTTGGCACAAACACTACTTTAAACACAAAACCACAATCATTACAGTAGAAATAATCGTGTTATAACACCAAGACAGAAAGTATTGGGCTATCTCCCAATAAGCTCTTTCTTTATAGCCATTAAGATGGGCTTGGGATAATAATGATGCTCGCATAAAAGACAAGAATTTAGGCACAAAGAGAGCATCATAAAACACGCAACAAACACATTTAAGTCTAACATACTTCCTATGCATAGGCATTTTATAAGCAAATAAATTATCAAGACAAGGAGTGTCTAGCATATGCAAATAGGAATAATGAAGCATTAACAATTTGAACATCAAGAGAGGTAATTGAACATGAAAATTCCTATAACCACATTTGCCTCTCTCATAATAGTTACATGTAGGATCATAATCAAATTCAACAATATAGTTATCATATAAAGTATTATATTCATGATCCACATGCATAAAAGATTTATAATCTTCCAAGATAGTGGGATTAACATCAACTAAAGTCATGACATCTCCAAACCCACTTTTATCAAAAATTTCATAAGATTGATCACTCTCCAAAATAGTGGGACCATTATTACCTAAAGTTGGCGCTCTTCCAAGCCCACTTTTAGTAGCATTGCAACTATCATTATCAATAGCAGATTCATCATGAAGCTCAAAATTCTCAAGATCACAAGAAACATCATGATTATCACCCTAATCATGATCATTAGCACAATTCACATTCATAGAATTTATAGTAACAAAATTGCAATCATGCTTTTCATTCAAGGAACTATCATGAATCACTTTATAAATTTCTTTTAACACTTCATCACAATTTTTAGATTCACGATTTTCAAGCAAGACCTCATAAAGATAATCTAGTGCACTCTCACTAGCAATTGGTTCAACATTAACGTGTCTTTTGAAAATATTAGCAAGTGGATGAGGATCCATTTATCTTAAATTTTTTGCATTCACTTTCTATTTGGTGTGACAAAGATAAAGATAATATAACTAGGCAATTAGAAAGTAGAACAAGTGAATGATAATTTGTGTGAAGGTACTTGATAAGAATTTGGTGATACTCCCCGACAACGGTGCCAGAAATTCTTCCTGCTACTTGTAAATTGTGTTGGGTTTTTCCTTGAAGAGGAGGGGAGATGCAGCACAGTAGATATAAGTAGTTCCCTCAGTGATAACCAAGGTTATCGAACCAATAGAAGAACCACACAAATTCATGTCTTCAGCACTACGCACAAAAGAGCATACAATTTCACCCAACGTGGGCAAGAGGGTTGTCAATCCCCTTGAACCCGTTACTTGCAAGCGCTAAGTAGTGATAGATAGATAAAATGATAAATATAAATTGCAAATAAAAGGAAAGTAAATAATGGTAGCAAGGTATTTAGAGTTTTTGTAATATATTTCTGAAGAGACTCGGGGGCCATAGTGTTTGCTAGAGGCCTCTCTCTCAAAGAAAGCATACAGCGGGTAGACAAATTACTGTTGGGCAATTGATAGAAACGCGCATAGTTATGTAATATTTATTCAGGGTAATGATCATGTATATAGGCATGGCATCCATAAGCAAGTAGACTCCTGCCTGCATCTACTACTATCACTCCACCCATCGACCTCTATCCAGCATGCATCTAGAGTATTAAGTAAAACGGAGTAATGCTTGGAGGATGATGACATGATGTAGACAAGGTGAATCCAATTAATATGAATGAACCCCATCGTTCTACTCTTAGTGGCAGCAATCCAATACGTGTCATGTCCCTTTCTGTCACTGGGATTGAGCACCGCAAGATTAAACCCACTACAACGCACCACTCCCACCGAAGATAAATCAATCTAGCTGGCCAAACCAAACCGATAGATCGGAGAGCATTACAAAGCTATAACAATTATGCATATACATAACCAGCAAGGATTCAATATATTTTCATGAATAATCTGAACATAAACCCACAATTCATCAGATCCCAACAAACACACCGCAAAGATGATTACATAGGATAGATCACCGCCGGAATCGCGGTGATCTTTGCATTAAAGAACATAGAGAGAGATAGCCATCTAGGTACTAACTACGTACACGTAGGTCTGCGGTGAACTACTCACACATCACCATGGGAGCAGCAAGGTTAATGTAGAGGCCCGTCATGATCGATCCCCCCTCTGGCAGGGCACCAGAACAGGGCTCCAGATGGGCACGCGGTGGAACAGAGACTTGCGGCATCAGAAAAAGTGTTTCGGGAGGATCTCTAGGGTTTTGGGGATATTAGAGAATTTATAGGACAGAGATGAGGGCCTGAGGCCGTGGGAGGTGGCCCCAAGCCATCGGGGCGCGACCACCCCCTGGGTGTTCCCTGTTGGCTTGGCGCCACCCCGTGTGGCCCACGGTCTTCCTCTGAAGCTTCCAGGTTTTATTTTTGTCCAGAAAAAAATCATCAAAAATGTATTTGCACTTCAATTGGTACAATATTCCTTAAAGGCCAGAAACAAGCAGAAAACAACAACTGGCACTGGGCACTGGGTTAATAGGTTAATGCTAAAAAATAATATAAATCGGCAAGTAAATGCTTAAAAAGTATCCTAGAATGATAATATAATAGCATGGAACAATCAAAAATTATAGATGTGTTGGAGACGTATAGCTGGTTTTCTTTTGCGGGAAAATAGCTTTCCCTATCTTTATATAGTGGTATACTCTAATAATAATACGACACTCTCGGTAAACCCCGGTCGTAGTCTAGTGGCACTCCCGGTAAACCCCGGTCGTAACCTAGATGCACTCTTGGTAAATACCGGTGGTAACCTTAAACATTTAAGCATGTGGAGTCCCGGTAAACCCCAGTCATCCCAAGCTTCTCTCCAGAGATCCTGGTAAACCCCACTGTCGATGTCAAAGCCGGCAGACCTCGAGTAGGGGGGCCCGTGGTGTGAGATCGGATCGAGGGGTTACAAGAGACGGATGACATGAAGCTTTTACCCAGGTTCGGGCCCTCTTGAAGGAGGTGAAACCTTGCATCCTTCTCTCTTTGTATTATGGGTGTAACAAAGTACATAGTTGATCTACCTCGAGATCATAAGTTGTGGTCTAAACCCCAGGGGTGATTATGAATGTCTATATGTCTTTCCTCTATGGGCTAAACCCTCCGGCTTATATAGGTACCAGGGGTATCTAGGGTTACATAAAGGTCGGTTGCCTTCTAGAGACTACATGCCGAATAAAACATCCATCCTTGGAGCCCACACAGGTCTTCGAATGAAGTCCAATGTACTCACGCTAGGGGTTGAGGTCGTCTAAAGTCCTTCCTTCTTTACGGGCCACCAACCTGGCCCATGGACTAGACCAGCTCGGCTGGGACCCCCTAGTCAAGGACACCGTCAGTAGCCCCCAAACTTGTCTTTGAAGCCGAGGATGTTAACGGACTTCGGATACTGTCTCCATCCTAATTGTCTTTGCCCTGATCGTCTTCGGCTTAGCAGGCAAGTTCACCAGTCCATCCTGAAGCCAATATAATAGATTTGCAGAACCAGCTTATACTATCCTTTTAGCAAGGGAGAAAATTAGTTCGGCTACGCGATATCAAAACACACTTTTGTTTATCCGAGGTGCACAACTCTTCCAGTCTTTGAGGACTAGATGGATAGGTGTGTTCGATGGTCAAGTACTGACAACTTTTTTCGAAGCGTCACCGCTTGTGACATCATGTGCATCGGTTACTCTTCACTCGAATCGCGATTTGAGCTAACCCTCTAATCGGCATGTCGTATCAAAATAGAGATCGTGCCCCGCATTTTAGGGGATATCATCAATCAATTGTTCCGCCCATATGGTTATAACGACACGATTGGCCAAACGTGGTGATTTTCACGGTGCAACTAAGGAGACGCTTCACCTTTTTACCAGCTTATAAAGATCTATGGTTAGTAAATATTTTACCCCATGCCCTCCTTCTGCTCCAACACCCAAGCCTCTCAAGCTCCTAGAACCCTCAATCTCTTCTCCAAGCACAATGCTTTCCACCCATGGCCGAGGTAGATCTGAAGGGCAAATGGGTTCCTTCCAAGGTCACCAACGCCACCAACAACGAGCTCCGGGAGGCGGGGTATATACCCAATGGCGTGGCCTATAGGGCTCTGGAGCCCAACCATCGCATCCCCACACCCCGTGCCGAGGAGCGGGTCATCTTCATTCCCCACCTCGTTAGAGGTATGGCCCCCCTGCACACTTTCGTGTGGGTGATTCTTTTCTTTTACGGACAATATTTCTACAATCTAGCCCCGAACTCCATCATGCACCTAACCACCTTAATAATGGTGTGTGAGGCATTTATGAGGGTGGAGTCACACTTTGGCCTATGGCGGAAGACCTTATGCGTCGAGCCAAAGAGCGGCGGCGCCGATCTCGCCGAATGCGGTGGCGCCATGATCAGCAAGCTCTAGAAGCCGGAGTGGTTGAAGGGGACCTTCATCAATACGGTGAAGATGTGGCAGCAAGATTGGTTCTACATCACCGAGCCTCTCGCCGAGGGCCAAGCCGCGCCTCCCCCTTCACGAGCCTGCCTCCGAGGAAGCTAACGTCTTGGCAGAGGAAGAACCTGGAGTGGGGCAACCCGGAGGAGGTCACCGCTTTTTAGGGGAGAATTCAGATCCTTCAAAAGAGCATCAAGCTGGTGAATGTGGTGGATGTGATGCCGCATCGCCGCATCCTTCCACTTCAACTTCGGGCGAGCCCGATGTGGCTCTACAAGCCCGATGGCATCCCAACGTTCTGAAACTTCTTTCGCATCAACATCGACGGCATGCAAATGTCCCTCTTCAAGCCGTCACAGACTGAGTTCCTCGAGAATGGGCCTGACAGCGGCTATTCAGAACCGCGCACCCCGAAGGAGGTATGTATCTGTGCTCCTAGATCTAATCAATTCAGCATTCTAGCATTTAGCCTAAATATTTATCTTTGTCTTGTAGAAGTGGGTGGCCCAAGCAGTAAACACCAATTGCCCGGTGCCCCTACCCGAGGGTAACAGGTCTCCCGAGCTCCAGGCACTCCTGGCCATGGTGCCTTCAACGGGCCCAGCCAAGGCCAAGAAAGAGGTAGAGAAGAAGAGGAAGAAGACGGGAAGTCTTTGGATCGAAGACTCCTCGGATACCAAGTCCGATGACGTCAAGAACGTCTCCTCGAACGAGGGGGAGAAGGAGACATGGAGGAGGAAAGGAGCGAAGACACCTTGTCTCCACCGAGGAAGAGGGTGGCGTCCGAAGACATCGCGAGGGTCAAAACTCACAACATTCTGAAACACCTCGTGAAGGCTTCCGATGATGAACCCCACAAGGTCCCTGCCAAGTCCCACATCGCCCTCTCCTCTTTGGAGGGCGAACAATCCGAGCCCCGCAGGAACAAACCGCTACCGAGGAGGTATGTCATTCGCCTCAATTGCATTTTTATGCTTTGGTTCCTTTCTTCTCCGTGTGTTTTGATCAACCCTTTTGCCTTTTATAGGCTCCAAGGGTTCGTACCTAGCGACAAGGCATCGTCAAGCGGGCTTCCTCCACCCAGCGCGTCCGAGGAGCATCACCCTTCCCCTCCTGCGCAGGACGGACTTGGGGAGGTGACTTGTGAAGATCCACACGTGATAACCACGGGGAACACCGACGATGACAGTGTCCTGGTTTAGGGGGTCCTAACCTAGTCGGCCCAGACTCCTCGGATTGGGCCGAAGGGCCTTCTAACTTCTCAGGATGGACTCCGGAAACTACATGATGGAACTTGATCGAGACTGTGTCTGCCGAAGACTTGTCATACACTCCAAAACTTCTCCTGCTGCCTCCATCCTAAGATACAGACCTTATAACCCTAGATACCCTACCTGGCGTCTATATAAGCCATAGAGTTTAGCCCGTAGAGGGGACTTCAACACAACATTACTCACCTAACCTTAGGGTTGGAACACATCTCACGATCTCGAGGTAGATCAACTCTGTACTTGATACTTATCTATTGATATAAACAAGAGCGGGACGTAGGGTTTTACCTCCATCAAGAGGGCCCGAACCTGGGTAAAACATCGTCTCCCTATTCATGTTACCATCCGTCTGAGATCCACAGCTCGGGAGCCCCTACCCCGAGGTCTGCCAGTTTTCACACCGACACTGGTGCTTTCATTGAGAGTTCCGCTGTGAGATTGACTGAAGGATCGATGGGATCGTCAGTTAACGACTCCAAACTCATGGGCATGATCCACATGCCCGAAGCTTCTATCATGAAAATGCCTTCTCTCTTTCGTGAGATCGAAATGACCCATGACTCCACTCCGGCCTCAGTCGAGCCCTCCTCCAAGGAACAGGGGCTGAGGTATTTCTTGAAAAGCGAATCACACGACGGTCGATTAGAGGCACCAACGGAACTGATCCTCAAATCAGTCTGGTCGATCCGATGGCCGCATGTCTAACACGGAATGAGGATGCTAGGGTTTCGGGCCCACGGCCCTGAGAGATCAAAGCTCACCCACCCACCTCCCACATCGAGTATTGCCCCGATAACTTGGACCACCAGATGTCTGGGATCTAGCTTATGTGCAACAACTTCCTGCTGAGTCGATCATGCACTTCTGGGCTAGGTTCTTGTCTGTAAAAAACGAGATACCAAGCTACTAGGACTCAGATATAATATCCGCCTTCCAGCGCGGATGCAAGGATAAAGGCGTTTCGCTCTCGCTCGCCGCTTTGTTCAAACACTTTCGGAATTGTCTGACCTGGTGTCCAGATTTTGCACCACCGAAAACACGTGGCTAGCCGGGGAAAGCACATATTTGATCTGCGAACAGAATTCGAAGTGGGATAAACCCGCGCCTCGGTGCGAGCCCCACAAACGGAATACCTCAGGAGAAAGACTTCGTAAGAAGAAGAAGAAAACATCCGATCACCCCGGAAAAACACTCGACGGCCTCCTAGATAAACCATGCCCAATACATGCTATTCTGCTTAACTCCTACCCGACTCATAGTCTTTGCGATTGCTGGGTTGTGAGACAAGTGGCCAAGGGAGGACCCGCCCTTCTAGCAGGCACCCCCAGCCATGTAGAGCAGTCCTCCAATGAAGATGAAGTTGTGGTGATCTACGAGACTTTTTGTTTCCAACAACCAGCGCAAACGAGCCCTGCGGGAAATCAATTCCATCCAACTAGTACCAGCCCGGGGCGCGTGTGTAAACATACCGATCACCTTTGATCATAAAGATCAACCAAGGTTGACCTCGGGAAAGTTCCCCGCCGCGCTAGTCCTCAACCCAATTGTGGGCAACTGCCGACTTCAAAAGGTGCTCATGGACGGCGGCAGCAGCCTAAATCTGATATACGCAGACACTTTGGACAAGATGCACATCGATAAATCGCGCATAGAACAAAGTGGCACCACCTTTAAAGGTATAATACCAGGGAGAGAGGCACGCTGCAATGGAAAAATAACCCTGGATGTAGTCTTCGGAACATCGGACAATTACCGCTCTGAAGAGATTACATTCCACATCGCCCCCTTTAAAAGCGGATATCATGCACTCCTGGGGCGGGATACCTCCTCCAAATTTCAAGCAGTACCACATTACGGCTATATGAAGCTCAAACTGTCGGGCCCTAACAGGATTATTACCATCTCGAGCGACCCGGGCAGAGCACTCAGAGCCGAGAATAAAACAGCGTCGCTTGCCCTCGAATCCTTGTCCGAGGCCCTCATGGTCGAAGAGTTGACCACACTACGCGCCGAAGTCGATCGAGATGATGTCATCCTTGACAAACGGCCGAAGTCCACTCCATTCAAGCCGGCAGATGAAATAGTCAAGTTCCAAGTCCATCCCACGAAACCAGCAAAAATGACGTCCATTAGGGCGAACCTCGATCCCGAGATCAACGAGGCTCTACGCAATTTCCTTAGGTAAAACTGGGACATATTCTACTGGAACCCCTCCGATATGCCGGGGATAACCCCCAGGCTTGCGGAACACAGCCTAAACATATTAAAAGGCTACAAGCCCGTCAAACAAACACTTTGACGTTTCTCTGAACCCAAGCGTCAAGCAATGGGTGAGGAATTGGCTAAATTACTGGAGGTCGGGTTCATCCAAGATATAAAGCACCCCGACTGTTTCGCCAACTTGGTCATGGTACCAAAGAAGGATAAGTACTCGCGCTTGTGCGTCGATTTTAAAGACCTCAACAAAGCTTGCCCCAAGGACCCCTTCCCTTTACCACACATCGACCAAATCGTGGATGCCACAGCAGGACACGAGTCACTATGCTTCCTGGACGCCTATTCGGGATATCATCAAATAAAGATGAAAGAATCAGACCAGGCGGCAACAACATTCATCACACCTTATGGCCATTCTGTTTTAACACAATGCCCTTCGGACTAAAGAATGCCGGTGCCACAAACCAACACATGATCCAAACATGCCTGGAGAAACACATCGGGAAGACCGTCGAGGCCTACGTCGACGATGTGGTTGTCAAAACTAAACACGTCAGACAGTTGGTAAACAACCTCTGTGATATATTCTCCTGCTTGTGGGAGTATCAAATTAAGCTTAACCCAGAGAAATGCGTCTTTGGAGTCCCAACCGGCAAACTCCTCTGCTTTATCGTACCCAGTCGAGGAATTGGGGCCAATTCGGCAAAAATACGAGCCTTGGACTGTCTGGAGGTACCAACACAACTCAAACACGTATAGAAACTAGCAGGATGCATGGCGGCATTAAGCCGCTTCATATCAAGACCCTGGGAAAAGGCCTTGCCTTTATACAGACTGTTTAAACAAACAAAAACATTCGTATGGACCAAGGAGGCCGCGGCGGCCCTAGAAGACATCAAAACTCTCCTTGCCACTAATCCTATCCTGGCATCCCCAAGCGTATGTGAGCTGATGACATTGTATATCTTGGTCACAAACTAGGTGGTTAGCGTAGTCCTTGTGGTCGAACGGGACATGGAGGGTCACAAGTTCCAGGTCGAGAAGCTGAAAGCACAACTTCTCCCTAGGTGGTTTTGGTAATTAATAACAACATATACTTCATTGGACTAATGTTTTCCACTAAGTATATCTCAGGAAAAAGTTCAATGATAGCTTGGCAAAGGATTGTGAGGAGACCCCAAGATACAATGAATAATATTGGCAAAGCTACAAGGATGAAGACTCTACATTTTAATTTGTGAGAAATCACTTTTGAGTCCATAGGAAAGCCAATACTATCAAAAGGGAGTGAGGTATTAATGGTGAATGAAATGCTCAAGTGATCAAGTGTTAGCCACCAAATACACTCACAAGCTCTACCACAAATATTCTGTCATTAAGCCATGCACTCAAAATCGGTGTCACCAACTTTCATATTGGCCACACCGAGTTCCAAGCCAAGACAGAAACCCTAGCCACTTCCCATTCTCGGTACAACCAAGATTCTCATCGGTGCAACCGAGTTTCGGTGACCAACATTTTGTTGCCTCGATTTATAAAATCGGAATCTCCGAGTTTTGTAAATTGGTGCCACCGAGTTTGGAAACTGCCCTCGGCCACTCAAGTCGGTACCACCGAGAATGATATATCGGTCTCACCGAGATTCCTAAAGTTGCCACATTTTGAACAAATCGGTACGACCGACTTTCATATCGGTTTCACCGAGTTGATCAATAATGTTGTAATGGTTGGATTTTTGGAGATGCTTATATATACCCCTCCACCACATCCCACTCGCAAGAGAAGCACTCAGAACTATTCCACACTTGCCCCATCCAATTTTCTGAGAGAGAACCACCTACCCTTGTGTTGAGGTCAAGATCATCCACTCCAACCATATGGATCTTGATTTCTAGCCTCCCCAAGTTGCTTTCCATCCAATCAATCTCTTCCACCCAAGCCAAATCTGTGAGAGAGTGATTGTGTGTTGAGGAGACTATCATTTGAAACACAAGAGCAAGGAGGCCATCGTTACTATCGAGCCTATTACCTTTTGGAGGGTGGTGCCTCCTAGATTGGTTAGGTGTCGCTTGGGAGCCTCCTACTTCGTGTTGTGGAGTTGAACCAAGAAGTTTGTACGGGCAAGGAGATCGCCTACTTCGTGAAGATCTACCCATGGTGAGGCTAGTCCTTCATGGACGGGAGCCGTTATGGAATAGTCAAGGTTGCTACTTCGTGGACCCTTATGGGTGGAGCCCTCCGTGGACTCTCACGACCGTTACCCTCCGTGGGTTGAAGACTCCATAAACGTGGACGTACGATAGCACCACCTATCGGAACCACGGGAAAAATCTTCGTGTCTCCAAATTGCGTTTGATCTCCTCTCCCCCTCTATTTACATATGCTTGTCTTTACTTTTTGCTGCAATACTCATAGACATGCATGTGTAGGGTGAACTTGCCTTGTGCTAATCGCTAAAATCTGCTCACAAACTAATTTGGGAAAAGGTTAGGTTTTTATTTGGTCAAGTAGTCTAATCACCCCCCCTCTAGACCTACTTTCGATCCCTACAAGTGGTATCAGAGCTTTGGTCTCCATTGCATTGGTCTCACAACCAAGGAGAGTATGGCATCTAGTGAGGGAAATTATCACCGTAGAGGTCCATATTTTGATGGTACAAACTTTGCTAGTTGGAAACATAAAATGAAAATGCATATTCTTGGTCATAACCCCGCCGTTTGGGCTGTTGTTCGTGTTGGCTTGCAAGGTGAATTCTTTGGTGATGGAAAGGAATCGGATCGTGAAGCGACCGCGGATGAATTGAAGATGTTGCAATACAATGCTCAAGCATGTGACATTCTTTTCACTGCCTATGGCCTAAAGAATTCAACAAAATCAGTCGTCTTGAGAATGCAAAAGAAATTTGGGATACTTTGGTTGACATGCACGAAGGTACCGAGTCCGTCAGGGAATCTAAGTTGGATGTGCTTCAGAGTCAACTTGACAAGTTCGAGATGAAGGATGGTGAAGGAGTTGCGGAGATGTACTCTAGGCTTGCTCTCTTCACCAATGAGATTGTCGGCGTAGGAAGCGAAGAAATGACCGACAAATTCATCATCAAGAAGATTCTTAGAGCCTTTGATGGAAAGCATGACACCGTGTGCACGTTGATCCAAATGATGCCAAACTACAAGGATCTCAAGCCTACAGAAGTGATTGGAAGGATTGTTGCTCATGAGATGTCGCTCAAAGACAAGGAAGAACTTCACAACAAGTCAAGCGGTGCTTACAAAGCTACAAGTGACACTCCCGCTACTTCAAGTGACAACCTTGTTACCAATGAAGAGATAAGCCTCATGGTCAAGAAATTCAACAAGTTCTACAAGAGTAGAGGCAAAGAGAGGAACTCCAATTCAAGATGTGAAGAAAAGCGTTCATCTAGTCGTGACCGAAACTGCTACAATTGTGGAAGGCCCAGACACTACTCAAATGAGTGCACGGCCCCCCACAAGAGAAGAGAAGAATCACCTAGAAGACGAAGCTCAAAAGATGAATCACCTCGAAGAGAGAGAAGGAGTAGAGATGATCGTTATGAACGAAGACCCTCAAGGAGAAGTAGGGATTCGGAGAAGAAGGACAAGTACACCAAGAGCTACTCAAGAAGAAGACATCAAGCTCATGTTGGTGAATGGGTTTCCGGCTCCGACTCCGATGACCACTCCGAGAGAAGCTATCACTCCGACTCTGACTATAGTCAAGATGAAGGTGTTGCCGGACTTGCACTCGTTTCCTCCAACTCCTACGAGATATTTGATTCACCAAATGAAGGGAGTGGAAGTTGCTTCATGGCTAAAGGCCCCAAGGTATCACACCCCGAATATCTTGACTTTGATAGTGATGAGGATGATTTACTAGGAGATGATGACTTGCTCTTTGATAAAACTAGTGATGTTAGTCAAAATGAACTTGATGATATCCATGCTAACCAAGATAAATTGAATGATGATGATAAGAAGGTGATTGGGCATCTAACTAAAGAATTAAAAACTCTTAAGTTAGCTCATGAATCTACTCTAGAAGATCATATAGAGCTTGTAAGAACTCATGAGAAGCTACGCTTCGAGAAGCTCAACTTAGAGCAAGAGCATGAATTTCTTAAAGCTATCAATGACGATCTTCGAAAGAAGAGTTCTTCTTATCTTGCCAAACGATTACTCTTGTCTACATTTATTCCACAAGTTAAATCTAAGCAAGCTAGTAACAAAGGCAAGAAAGGCTCTTCATCTAGTAACAACAAAGCTAACGCAAAATCAAATGATGTTGTTCCTAGTAACTCTATTGATTCCACTAATGATTCTCTTAGCCAAGTTACACTTGAGCAAGAAAACAATTTATTGAAAGGAATTATAGAGAAAGGTGTCTACAAAAGTCTTGCCGGATGTAAGCAATTCGAGGAGATTATGCGCAAGCATGGAGGATACCAGAAGAACCATGTCATTGGCTACTTCAACGCCAATCGAGTCGAATGGGAAGACGGTCAATACCCCAAGCCAAAGTTTGTTCCCCAAAGAGAGAAGTATGGTCCTACTCCTCCCAAGGGAACGAGCTCTCAAGATGACCTTCCTCCACAAGACCACAAGGGCAAGGGAAAGCTTCATGATGACATTGACACATTTGAAGATGAATCCCTAGCCATGGTGAAGTGGGTTCCCAAGGCTACTCCAAGCTCTACTTCAACTAGTGCTACTTCAACCCCAAGGATCCCCATCAACTTGATGTGGGTCCCCAAGAAGAAGAACTAGATAAGTTCTTGAGGGGTGACTCTGCCAATGAAATTCACTCACATTCATTATTGGCAAGAACTAGCTGCAATCAACATCAACATTATGCAATAGTTCAAGGAGTCACACATTCCCTCGAAGGTAAGCAAGGGACAAGGTAATCAAAGAATTCATGGACATCATCACATCTGCTTTGCACTCCATGTCCATGGATATACTTGTATATGTCTCTTGTGCTTGGGACTAACCCATGTAGGTGAGGAGAGTAAGAAACACAAAGGATTGCTCCCAACTCAAGACGATCTTCATCAACTATGAGCATCCACTACTACATCACCCACACGAAGTCTTCCACGACAAAACCCAAGGTTAGTTTATCCCTCTTAGGGGGGATGTCACATCAAGGGGGAGCTTTACTCTAAGACTTGAGTTGAAGCATCTCTTAAGAATGTGACAACATTAAATGCTTCATGTAAAAGTGGTAACCCCACTTGTGCTTAAACGATGAGTATGACCTATGATCAAGTACTCTTGCTTGGCTCCTAAGTCAATATACTCATATATAGATGACTACGTCATCGCCCAAGTGCTTGGTAGATACTAGAGTGGTTTTGCATGTTTGCCATGATTTCATTGGACATCTTATTATGTGAGCATGCTGGTATGCATACTTTTCTCATTCGAGGACATCCAATTGTTGCTATTTGGACTTTGATTCTTCTTTTGCCAATTGGATGGACAAGAGTGCCTAGGACCCCTCTCTAGCTATCTATGCTTTCTTGTCTCATATTCTATTCATGCTACATCACAAAAACTTGAACAAGCACTTCTCGATCCCTCTATGTGAGGAGCACTCAGAGTACCGTGTCAACAAGAGCTGCATTCCAAAACCTCTCATGTGCATCTCGGTGAAACCAATTCACAAATCTCGGTTCCACCAAAGCACTGAGTTGATCTGGTTTTTGCATCTCGGTAACACCGATTCCTTTTTCTCGATTACACCGATTTTCCTAGCCACCTGATGGTTGTGAAACTCTGTGACACCGATAAATAAGAATCGGTTTCACCGACAATGAAGGGTACTTCATCCAGGCGGACCCGACGTTTGAAATTTCATCTTCAAACGCCCGTGTACCCAACCCTAAGCTGCCGCTCCAGACCCTCTGGTCGTCGCCCTTGCTTCCCCGAGCGCCTCTGCCGCTGGGATCCTCGCCGTTGAAGAAAATCTTCACTGCCGTCTTCGCCGTAGCGGATCTTCACCGAGTTAGGGTGAGAATCAGACCCCCTCGTGCGCTCCTCAATCTAATTCTTGTGCATTAGGGTAGATTTATCGATAAGCCTCAGTTTGCAATCTTCCTATCCCGCCAGAAATTCCATTAGTATAGCGAACGAGAAAAATTTAGGTCCAGCTGTCCGCAAAACGCATCTTGGTGACACCGGGTCACAACAATCGGTTCTACCAATTTTGGTTCTAGGGTTCCTGAGAATGGTCTCGGTGAAAGCGAGCGGTCATTTTCGGTGACACCGAAGTGACTGCCAAGTTTCTGTAAAACAAACCATATGTCTCGGTGGATCCGAATTTTTTTCACTCGGTGGTACCGAAATTCATTTTGCAGAAAGCTAAAGCAAAGTTTTTCATTGTTCAATTTTTGTAAAAAAATATCTAAATTTTGTGATGATTAACCTTTCTACTCTTCTATGCTCTATTCACATGGTCAGCATGTCAGGCTCAGATGACAGTCAGAACAATTTCAGAGAGGAGAATGTGGATATGAGGTCAGGCACTAGTCCTGAGGGCAGCTATGATGATGTGCCTAGCTCACCTGACTTGCCCAAGGCTGCTACCAGGACAAGGAGGAAGTTAAACTCAGATGAGGAGGATGAAGACTTAGTGCCTAAGGAGCCACCCAAGAAGGACAATACAGCCAAGAGCACTGCTGCTGCTGCTACTTCAACCAAGAAGAAAGTAGTTGTCGGGGCACGGATGCACACGATCACCTATGGGACCAGAGGTCCCTTTGTGGTTCGGCAAGGGGGGTCACATTGCATAAAGAGCGGAGAGCATGAGACGGCGTGACGATCAGGACGCTGGCATTTTTACCCAGGTTCGGGCCGCTGCTAAGCGTAAAACCCTACTCCTGCTTTTGGTGGATTGATCGAAGGAACACGAAGAACACACAGCACTCAGCCCCGGCAAGGGTTGCTGTCGGGGTGAACTACTACGCGAGTACAAGTGTCCAAAGTTCCGAATCCCGAGCTAGGTTGCCTTGGGCCTCCTTTTATAGAGCAAGGGGCAACCACAATGGCAAAACAGTCATTATCTATCGATTAGATAGCTTAGCAGAGCTATCATACCTAACTCTGGCATTTAAGACAAAATACCATGATTACTAGACTAGGTGGCGCTCGGGGGTGCATTCCCGGCAAGCTCTTGCCACCGCTTATCTGGCTATTGCTTAAGGTCTTGACACGCTGCTGGACGGGTATCAACTGGGTATAATCTGCCTTCCGATGCCTCGCCACGTGCTTAGCAAGAGCTACTTAGCCGCTTGAGGCTTCGACACCGCATCGACAAGTGACTAGCGTCGTGATGCGGTGGAGCGGTGGCTGGTTAGCTCGCGCCTGCCGGGGGATGGCCTGCCGGGTCTTCCTGGGGTGTGCGCCCCTCGGTCCCTAGCAGGCTCCGGGGACGCGGCTGGTGCGCTTTGGGCCTCTCCTGGGTCGTTGTGTTGGTGTTGCTGGTGTTTGTTTGGTGGTGTGGTAGCTTTTCCCCACGGGTTTTGCTACTACTGCCTGTGCATAAGTCAGGGGCACTAGATACCCCTGTTCTTGTGCACCGAAAGGAGCCCCCAGGTCTGGCCCACACGCGCGTGCTTAGTGCCGTTGGGTCAGGCCCAAAATTTATGCACAGGCGCGCAATGTGAGGAGGTAACTACCAATTTACTGGTCGGCATTGTCCCACCACTTCAGGCCGTTTCCACCACGCGCGCCGCATGCATAGCGAGGAGTTCACGGTGGGCGCTCGTGACTTAAAGGCCTGATCGTGGCAGAAACCGCAACACCATGGATTGGAGAAATGGGGCGGTTACCTGTTAGGCCGTGAGTCGTGGGTAGTGGGATTGGTGGAGATGGGCGGCCGCTCTGGGGCGGGGGAGAGCCAGCCCCCGTGCTATCCCCTATAAATTAGGGGGTCACGGTGGCGATGCTCATCCAGCTTCATCACCTCCTTGCTCCCAAGTCCACACGGCTTGTTCTTCACTTCTGGTTTGCCCTTGAGCAGCCCCTCCCTCCCTGATGGTAAGGGGGAAGGTCCTGGCGAGGGCGCTTGTCAGCGCAGGGCCTTCTCCTTGCGTCCACGCCCAGTCCTAGCTCTGGACCGATGACTTTGAGCTGAACGTTAGCCAGAGGAGTCTCGGATGGGGGAGCGGGCGGCATGGCGGTCGCGTCGGGGACAGCTGCGGCGGCACGCTTGCCGTTGCGTCGCCCGCTTCTTTGGCTTTGATGGAGCGTCATGCGGTCAACACCGCGCTGGAGTCTATAACGGAGGCGCAGCGTCGCAGTGGACCGTGGTTCCTGCACTCCTTCTTCAGGGCGATGGAGAAAGATCATCCGCACGGCCGCCGCTTGCGTGTGTGTGGTCGCAGCCGTGGTTCGCCGTATATCGTGGTGAAGCTCTCCACCCGTAGTGTTCTGGATGGCGCGTATGGGTGGGAGTTCTTCACCTGTGCGTGCTTCTTAATGGCGGGGGAAATTCCCCGCCTTTGGCCACCGGGGACGACCATGCTCTCTATGGGGTCCCCTTGCTGCCGCGTCGGGAGCTTGGACGACGGCGGAGGCATTCCCTCAAGCGGTGGTGATGAGGAAGACGATGGCGGTCGGGAACCTATGACGCATAAGGAGCGCCGATGAGGGCTCCGACACGTCGGATTCCCCGGCAGCACCATCATCACCAGCTGGGCTTGGCAGTGCCACCATCCGCACCTGCCCTCCGCCTTCTTTCCCCTTCTCGGTCTTGTCCGCTCCGTCGGCTTTGTCCGCCCTGCCTGGGGATGGGGCCCTTCTGCTCTTCGGACGCGTCCCTCTGGTCCTGGCGGGGAGGCGCCGAATCCCAGCCAGGCGCTCCTTTTGCCCTCTACCTCTTCTTCACCTAACTCCTAGGAGGAGAGGGAAAATAAAGGCATTACGGAACACTTATCTTTTTATAAGCAAAAAGATGTAGGCGTTTGCCAAGTTTTAGTTAATCGTATTGTAATCTTTATCTGATTTGTATCAACAAACGAACGAATGAATGCTATTTTACTTCCCTGAGTGCCACTCTTTTCTCTCTTTGTTTCTAATGTGTCAATGTGTTCATCCTCACCACACGGGACCGCCTGCCGGGTCACTATTAACCGCGAGCGCCAAAAAGGGAGCGAGCCCCCCGGCAACAGGCTGTCGTTGTTCTCCGGCAGGGATCCTTGTCGGTATCGGCGCGGTCCCCCAGGGCTGATAAGTTATCAGGAGTTGGGGAACGGCTCGTCCCGACAAAGGTTTTTACCTCATGGTGGAACTTTATCGGACACATCTGAAAAAAGAGAGTAAGGATTTCCTTTAGGGAGCATGAAACTTGGGATATGCGACTAGACTTATCTCGTTTTAGGCAGTATCCCTTTCCGGAGTACCCTGGGCCGCCGTCCTCGTTTCTGCGTCCTCTTTCCATGTTTACCTGGCGGCAAAACACACATGACAAGAGGTCTCTATCCTTTGAGGAAAGAGTGTGGTAACAAGGATTATAGGCTCAACGAATACTCTAGCAAATCTCTAGAAAATAGGCGATGACATTGTAATGATAAAAGATGCATAACGAACGTGCAATGCAATGATATGATGCCATGCCTAGTTTTATTATTGTTGCTCAGGGTCTACGCCTGGCTTTGTACAAAGGGTTACATGCAACTTCGGCAAGGCTTGTACAAAAGGTGGCTGCTAGGGACTGCGCCCGGCAGCCGTGCCTTACGGCTAGAACTTACGAAGATGCTGAATATTCCATGAGTTAAGCACCTTGGTGCAATCTTTGGTCTCCAGACGGACTGCGCCAGGTCTGGTGACTCGTGCTACCCGGTAAGTGCCTTCCCACTTCGGCGTCAACTTCTGAAACCCTTGGCGGACTGAACACGCCTAAGGACAATGTCGCCTTCCTCAAGGCTCCGGGCATGTACCATGCGGCTATGGTAGCGGCGCAGGGCTTGCTGGTTGCGTGCAGCACGCACAGCAGCCCGGAGACGATCTTCCTCGAGGAGCATGGCATCGTAATTGACGGTGTCCTGGACTAGGGGGTACTCACCACGTCGTCTCCCGACCAGTGGGTCGGGCCGAAGACCCCCGTGATGATTCACTAATGGGCCACTTCGGGCAGCCCATGCCGAATACAAGGAGGATTCCACAAGACTTGGCGCACAAGACAAGGACTCCTCTAAACCCTAGGCCTACGGTGCATATATAAACCGAGGCCAGGCTAGTCAATAGATCATAATATTACACCTCATAATCACGTGGTAGATACATGTACTCTGTACTATCCCCCATATCAATACAATCAAAAGCAGGACGTAGGGTATTATCTCTTCAAGAGAGCCCGAACCTGGGTAAAATCCTGTGTCCATGTTACCATCGCTCCAAGACGCCTAGCTTAGGACCCCTACTACGAGATATGCCGGATTTGACACCGACATTGGTGCTTTCATTGAGAGTCTGCTGGGTGATCGCCGTGGATTGATGGATTATCAGGTGGTATTTTTTCAGTTAAATCCGCATGGAATTTCTTCGTGAAGTATTTCTACTGCCTTGCTATATTGTTTGCAGATTGGTTTCGGTCTCACGGGCGGCGGCGATTTTTTCCGCACATCCGAACACAGTACGGGGGCCGAGGTATCCGCGAGGTGCGCATGCATCTGGCCGAAGATATAGGGGCCGCCCTGCACCTCTGCTACATCAAGAAATCAGACCAAGGCGAACCCATGCATGCGTCGATTGAGTATTGATTCTTCTGGCCGCACGCGGATCAAGGGAAATATTCTGTTTGAGCTCTGCCCTCCTCTGCACGTGAGCCATCAGGAAAGTGAACCGATTTAACTAGTACTATTATTTAGTCAGAGTACAGGACGATTCTCAAGATTTAATCAATGGATTGTGCGCCCTAGCCTTGCTTTACTAGTTGCGTAAAGGCCAGCCTAATGTTTGTTTCTTGCTGTTTTTCATCAATTGTTGCTGCAACTCCCCTTGGAGATCAACCCGGCCAGCGGGATCCGAGGTCGGCCGACAGAGTTCTGCTAGGCGGCGTTCTAGCCGAGGACGCGACAGAGCTTGTACCAGCGCATGTGGACCGAGGAGCTGTATCAATCACGTCGGTCGTTGGCATCATCAGGGAGATTCGTTTCCTTTTGTTTTTCGATTCAGCTTCTAGTAGTTCGTCGGTCTTCTGCTACCTTTTGGTGAGAAGTACCTAAATCAAAAGTACTAACTACTAATGCAATTGATTTAGTCTTGCAACACGATCTCCCAAACCTACTTGGAGAATACTCGTAATCCAACTAGCACTACTACTGCACGTTTTTGTGATTCCTCATGTAAAGATTGAAGCGCACGTCTGGTCGCTACCATCCATCAGTGGCGTTTTCGGCCGCTGGCGTACACCAGCATCAAGCGCCGGTCTTTGCACCATGGCCTTTGAGGTAATCTTAGATCAAATCAAGAGAATTTATGCGTCGGCCGCCGCCGAGCATCAGAATGTCTGCATGGCCGAGGACCGTGCGGAGGCAGCGTCCGAACCATAGCAAGACGCACTAGCCTCAGGCCACGTGCAACCCCCTGTCTCGAACAATCCGTAAAGCTCGAATTGCCTTGTTCGGGCAGCGGGCATGCAGCAATGTTCAATTAGTCCAAGGCTGCCACCTTCAATCTGGGCTAGCACGTGAAGCACTGAAACTCCTCGGGGGGCCGAAGATACATCGAGACCATATGAGATTGATTGGGCTTCGCGCAAGGAAGTACTAGTACTGCCTTTTTACCTCGGATTTTTACGCCTCCTCATCCGAACGAAGAACATCAGGTTTTATTTTTCTAATTACATGCACTGTATATATTAAATACGCACAGGATATTTTTCTGCTGGTTTGCATGAATTTTTGTGTGTAGATTTCTCTGCCGGTTACAATTCGGTCCGTTGATCGCATGAGCGTGGTGGTCCGTCCAGTTTCTGGCCAGCTGGCTTCCTCCATAGTCCGGCGGACATCATACGCAGCCCGGCCTACGAGATGCATTCGAACTATGTGGCGGGGTCACCACATTGAGTCATCGTGTCGTCAAACCGACCACAACGTAAATCGACGTCGACTGAGCTGCTTCGACACGTCGACTGACGCGGGGGCTCCAACGTCGCCTCAACAGCTTGCTTCGTCACCTCGGCTGGGCCGAGGGCCTCGCAATCACTTCATCAACCCACTCGACCTGAGACTTCGGCGTCACCAGCCGACCTGCATGAGACTTCGGCGTCCGCCGATCACAGCTTCGCCATGTTAACTGGACTGAGGACTTCATCTCGCCACATCAACCATGCAGCGTCGCCACTTCGTCAAGCCGAACTCTTCGTTCGGGCACCTCGGCGCCCAGGCCATATTCCTTTACTTATTTGCTTCACTTAAATTAACTAAGTAGAAGAATTTTTTTTAAATATATTATTACCTTTATTCGTTATTACTCTTGGCTTGCACTATATGGTGTGCACAGGTAATCGGCTTCGACTGCCGTCACGCGGTCACCCCGGCGTCACCTTGCCGACCTACTCCGCCACCTCGGCTGGACCGGGGGCTTCACCTCACCACATAGGCCGAGCCGTGTCGCTACTTCGGAATGCCGAGCTCCTCGCTCGGTCATCTCGGGCTTGGGGGCTTGGACCTCGGTCATGCCAAAGACTATGCACCATATCGGATCTGTCAAAAGTTTGATGGGCGTCCTCGTCCCGCCACAAGCCCGGATCACGTCATCGACACCGAGCACATTAACCAGCTAAGTCGCTTTCATGTTAAAATATTTTCAGCTTTCTAATTTTGTTCGGTTCGACCAAGCGTTATACTTTTTTGACAAAAAGTTGTGTGTGAAAAACTTTCTTTGACAAAACTTTGTTTGTTACAAACAAATTCAAATACCCCGTTTACTTGGGGGCTTCCTTTATGAAACATTTTCTCTTTGCATGTGATTATTATTGTACAGCTTCTTTCCTTGATCGTGTATTATGCCAAAATATGCATCATGTTGACTTAAGTGTTCCGCAAAGCTAGGTTGCCTGGCTCCTGTGCTTGCCCCTACGTTCCCGATTGTTCGGCTAGGGAGCAAAGGGAGCACCTCTGCGATTGTTATGATCGGGTCATCCGAACTCGTACCTCAGACGGGTGAAGCCGAAAGCTAGCGCTCTTATTGTTTTCAACTATGGTCGGCACACGACGGAACTCACGCGTAAACAAATCTATTGCACAAGTCTCATAGTAATTATGAGCGACCAAAGAAAGGTACCGTTTGGGGCACTATTTTCTTTGAAGATGCTTCTTACGTTACATAAGTAATATAGCATAAGTTCCCTGGGCGCGCTTTGTCTGTTACAGCCTCATGGCCTGATTGCCTGGTTATCCGAAACACCGCCAATATTCTCGGTAGGCGGAGTAGATAACACTTTTCGGCCCTTGGCCGAAGAGGGAGAAGCCGACGGTCGGTTAAGACGCGTTCAAAGTTCGGGCGAACACAGATATTATATAAGTACTTCGGTACATACAATCATTATACATAAAATTCTTTTACCCAAGTCGCTTGGGGGCTCTTAAATTAATATGAGCCGTTTTATAATAGATGTTTTCTCCTTAGTCGTTGCAAAGTCTTTTTCTACCACTCCTTTCTCGACTCAAGTGTATGATCAATAGCCGGGTAGCCTGGTTTCTCTCTAAAGCCGCTCACGTTTAGTTCGCTAAACTGGCCTGAGAAACACTCCGCCTTTGGGATAGGGAGGTTGAAGCCGAAGGCTGATCCACTTGAAGTCTAGAGATCGGATGTGTCATGTCAAAACACGACGGAAGCACAATTTTAAGACCAATTTCGTATTGGCACCAAAAACTTGATTCAATCTAGACGTAAAGTTTTTTACGCAAGTTTTTTGGTCTTTTGAGCTTATAACATCTTTCACCTATTTTATGTTTTCCTTTCAGGAAGCGGGACATCCTCTTGGTTGAGGTGTTCGGCGTGATGGTCTTGCCCGGAAACACTTTTCCGAACTACGGTTCGGCATCTTTCCTGCCGAACTCCACCTCGGCGTTGTCAAAACATACATGACGGTTGAACTAGTTCCCGAGGAGATACGATCCTAGGGTCGGCCATATTGCCCAACCCAAGTCTCGGGGGCTACTGCATTGACAATTCAATGCAGAAAATTTCAGTGCAATACAGTTTCCGAGGAGATTATGATCCTTGGGTTGGTCGGCCGCACCCAACCTGAGTCTCGAGGTCTGTGCACACCGTTTTTGTGTTCCGAAGTATGCTTCCGAGCTAGGAGTTGATCCTCAGGCTGATTTTGCGAATCGACCTAAGTCTCAGGGGCTACCGGGATCAGCGGTTTTATGTCATCCTTCAGGTGCATCTCGGGTTTTAGACCAACACACACCTTGAGGGCTACTGGCTATATATCTCGGCAGAGAATAAATTGCACCAATCGAAAATATCAATGAAAAATTAGCCCACGGTCGGGGTGGTGCTTTCATTGAGAGTCGTCGTGGATCGATGTATTATCAGGTGGTATTTTTTCAGTTAAATCCGCCTGGAATTTCTTCGTGAAGTATTTCTACTGCCTTGCTATATTGTTTGCAGATCGTTTTCGGTCTCACGGGCGGCGGCGATTTTTTCCGCACATCCGAACACAGTACGGGGGCCGAGGTATCCGCGAGGTGCGCGTGCGTCCGGCCGAAGATATAGGGGCCGCCCTACACCTCTGCTACATCAAGAAATCAGACCAAGGCGAACCCATGCATGCATCGATTGAGTATTGATTCTTCTGGCCGCACGCGGATGAAGGGAAATATTCTGTTTGAGCTCTGCCCTCCTCTGCACGTGAGCCATCAGGAAAGTGAACCGATTTAACTAGTACTATTATTTAGTCAGAGTACAGGACGGTTCTCAAGATTTAATCAATGGATTGTGAGCCTTAGCCTTGCTTTACTAGTTGCGTAAAGGCCAGCCTAATGTTTGTTTCTTGCTGTTTTTCATCACTTGTTGCTGCAACTCCCCTTGGAGATCAACCCGGCCAGCGGGATCCGAGGTCGGCCGACAGAGTTCTGCTAGGCGGCGTTCTAGCCGAGGACGCGACAGAGCTTGTACCAGCGCATGTGGACCGAGGAGCTGTATCAATCCCGTTGGTCGCTGGCATCATCAGTGTTTTTCGATTCAGCTTCTAGTCGTTCGTCAGTCTTCTGCTACCTTTTGGTGAGAAGTACGTAAATCAAAAGTACTAACTACTAATGCAATTGATTTAGTCTTGCAGCACAATCTCCCAAACCTACTTGGAGAATACTCGTAATCCAACTAGCACTACTATTGCACGTTTTTGTGATTCCTCATGTAAAGATTGAAGCGCACGTCGGGTCGCTACCATCCATCAGTGGCGTTTTCGGCCGCTGGCGTACACCAGCATCAAGCGCTGGTCTTTGCACTATGGCCTTTGAGGTAATCT
Source organism: Elymus sibiricus (assembly GCA_039707655.1). Lineage (NCBI taxonomy): Eukaryota > Viridiplantae > Streptophyta > Magnoliopsida > Poales > Poaceae > Elymus > Elymus sibiricus. The sequence continues at coordinate 210,659,394 of CM077663.1, forward strand.
TAGATAAAATCAAGAGAATTTATGCGTCGGCTCCCGCCGAGCATCAGAATGTCTGCATGGCTGAGGACTGTGCGGAGGCAGCGTCCGAACCAGAGCAAGACGCACTGGCCTCAGGCCACGTGCAACCCCCTGTCTCGAACAATCTGTAAAGCTCGAATTGCCTTGTTCGGGCAGCGGGCATGTAGCAATGTTCAATTAGTCCAAGGCTGCCACCTTCAATCTGGGCTAGCACGTGAAGTACTGAAACTCCTCGGCGGGCCGAAGATACATCGAGACCATATGAGATTGATTGGGCTTCGCGCAAGGAAGTACTAGTCCTGCCTTTTTACCTCGGATTTTTATGCCTCCTCGTCCGAACGAAGAACATCAGGTTTTATTTTTCTAATTACATGTACTGTATATATTAAATACGCACGGGATATTTTTCTGCTGGTTTGCATGAATTTTTATGTGTAGATTTCTCTGCCGATGACAATTCGGTCTGTTGATCGCATCAGCGTGGTGGTCCGTCCAGTTTCTGGCCAGCTGGCTTCCTCCATAGTCCGGCGGACATCATACGCAGCCCGGCCTACCAGATGCATTCGAACTATGTGGCGGGGTCACAACATTGAGTCATCGTGTCGTCAAACCGACCACAACGTAAATCGACGTCGACTGAGCTGCTTCGACACGTCGACTGACGTGGGGGCTCCAACGTCGCCTCAACAGCTTGCTTCGTCACCTCGGCTGGGCCGAGGGCCTCGCAATAACTTCATCAACCCACTCGACCCGAGACTTCGGCGTCACCAGCCGACCTGCATTAGACTTCGGCGTCCGCCGATCACAGCTTCGCCATCTTAACTTGACTGAGGACTTCATCTCGCCACATCAACCGTGCAGCGTCGCCACTTCGTCAAGCCGAACTCTTCGTTCAAGCACCTCGGCGCCAAGGCCATATTCCTTTACTTATTTGCTTCACTTAAAATAACTAAGTAGAATTTTTTTTTTAAATATATTATTACCTTTATTCGTTATTACTCTTGGCTTGCACTATATGGTCTGCACATGTAATCGGCTTCGACTGCCGTCATGCGGTCACCCCAGCGTCACCTTGCCGACCTACTCCGCCACCTCGGCTGGACCGGGGGCTTCGCCTCACCACATAGGCCGAGCCATGTTGCTACTTCGGAATGCCGAGCTCCTCGCTCGGTCATCTCGGGCTTGGGGGCTGGGACCTCGGTCATGCCAAAGACTATGCACCATATCGGATCTGTCAAAAGTTCGATGGGCGTCCTCGTCCCGCCACAAGCCCGGATCGCGTCATCGACACCGAGCACATTAACCAGCTAAGTCGCTTTCATGTTAAAATATTTTTAGCTTTCTAATTTTGTTCGGTTCGACCAAGCGTTATACTTTTTTGACAAAAAGTTGTTTGTGAAAAACTTTCTTTGACAAAACTTTGTTTGTTACAAACAAATTCAAATACCCCGTTTACTTGGGGGCTTCCTTTATGAAACATTTTCTCTTTGCATGTGATTATTATTGTACAGCTTCTTTCCTTGATCGTGTATTATGCCAAAATATGCATCATGTTGACTTAAGTGTTCGCAAAGCTGGGTTGCCTGGCTCCTGTGCTTGCCCCTACGTTCCCGATTGTTCGGCTAGGGAGTAAAGGGAGCACCTCTGCGATTGTTACGATTGGGTCATCCGAACTCGTACCTCAGACGGGTGAAGCCGAAAGCTAGCGCTCTTATTGTTTTCAACTATGGTCGGCACACGACGGAACTCACACGTACACAAATCTATTGCACAAGTCTCATAGTAATCATGAGCGACCAAAGAAAGGTACCGTTGGGGGCACTATTTTCTTTGAAGATGCTTCTTACGTTACATAAGTAATATAGCATAAGTTCCCTGGGCACGCTTTGTCTGTTACAGCCTCATGGCCTGATTGCCTGGTTATCTGAAACACCACCGATATTCTCGGTAGGCGGAGTAGATAACACTTTTCGGCCCTTGGCCGAAGAGGGAGAAGCCAACGGTCGGTTAAGACGCGTTCAAAGTTCGGGCGAACACATATATTATATAAGTACTTCGGTACATACAATCATTATACATAAAATTCTTTTACCCAAGTCGCTTGGGGGCTCTTAAATTAATATGAGCCGTTTTATAATAGATGTTTTCTCCTTAGTCGTTGCAAAGTCTTTTTCTACCACTCCTTTCTCGACTCAAGTGTATGATCAATAGCCGGGTAGCCTGGTTTCTCTCTAAAGCCGCTCACGTTTAGTTCACTAAACTGGCCTGAGAAACACTCCGCCTTCGGGATAGGCAGGTTGAAGCCGAAGGCTGACCCACTTGAAGTCTAGAGATCGGATGTGTCATGTCAAAACACGACGGAAGCACAATTTTAAGACCAATTTCGTATTGGCACCAAAAAACTTGATTCAATCTAGACGTAAAAAATTTTACGCAAGTTTTTTGGTCTTTTGAGCTTATAACATCTTTCACCTTATGTTTTCCTTTCAGGAAGCGGGACATCCTCTTGGTTGAGGTGTTCGGCGTGATGGTCTTGCCCGGAAACTCTTTTCCGAACTACGGTTCGGCATCTTTCCTGCCGAACTCCACCTCGGCGTTGTCAAAACGTACATGACGGTTGAACTAGTTCCCGAGGAGATACGATCCTAGGGTCGGCCATATTGCCCAACCCAAGTCTCGGGGGCTACTGCATTGACAATTCAATGCAGAAAATTTCAGTGCAATACAGTTTCCGAGGAGATTATGAGCCTTGGGTTGGTCGGCCTTACCCAACCTGAGTCTCGTGGTCTGTGCACACCGTTTTTGTGTTCCGAAGTATGCTTCCGAGCTAGGAGTTGATCCTCAGGCTGATTTTGTGAATCGACCTAAGTCTCAGGGGCTACTGGGATCAGCGGTTTTATGCCATCCTTCAGGTGCATCTCGGGTTTTAGACCAACACACACCTTGAGGGCTACTGGCTATATATCTCGACATAGAATAAATTGCACCAATCGAAAATATCCATGAAAAATCAGCCCACGGTCGGGGTGGTGCACCACCTCGGAAGCAGTCCGGCATAAAGCTCGGGCGAAAGTGGCTGGCTCCATAGAGAGCATTTCTGACATTAAGCTCGGATGAATTCCTTTAATTTTTAAAGTGCAAGGTAGTTTATGATACCTCGGACGCTGATCATCATTGGAGCTCGGATGCAGTCCGGCGTTGGAGCTCGGAAGCAATCCGGCATAAAGCTCAAGATCGGAGACGCCTCAGAAGCAGTCTGGCATAAAAGCTCGGATGTGAGTGGCTGGCTCCATAGAGGGCATTTCCGGCATTAAGCTCGGTTGAACCCCTTCAACTTTTTCAAGACCGAGGTAATTTATGACACCTCGGATGTAGTCCGGCGCTCGGATACAGTCCGGCGCAAGAGCTCGGATGCAGTCCGGCGTTGGAGCTCGGCTGTAAAAAGACTCTTCGGATACAGTCCGGCATTGGAGCTCGGACATAGTCCGGCGTTGGAGCTCGGCTGCAAAAAGATACCTCAGATGTAGTTCAGCGTTGGAGCTCGGATGCAAGAGGACACCGCCACACGGGAAACACTTCAACTCCGAAGTATGGCGTAAACATTACAAGGCATTGATAAAGGCCGAGCACTTAAAGGGGCTCCTCGGATGCCCGACGTGTGAACTCTTTGGATTCAGCTCGGCGATCCTCAAGATCAAAGATGGGAAGATTTGTTGAACCAGTTTCCAAGGCCGACGACCGAAGGCAAAGAACTGTTCGGAAGAACCGAGGAGCGTCCCCAACTTGAAGACCGGTTCAGGGGGCTACTGACGGTGTCCTGGACTAGAGGGTACTCACCACGTCGTCTCCCGACCAGTGGGTCGGGCCGAAGACCCCCGTGATGATTCACTAATGGGCCACTTCGGGCAGCCCATGCCGAATACAAGGAGGATTCCACAAGACTTGGCGCACAAGACAAGGACTCCTCTAAACCCTAGGCCTATGGTGCAAATATAAACCGAGGCCTGGCTAGTCAATAGATCATAATATTACATCTCATAATCTCGTGGTAGATACATGTACCACTACTGGAATCAGGCACTTTGCCGTCTGCCATAGCAGACGGCAAAGGCATGCTTGGCGGACGGCAAAGCCTTTGCCGTCTGCCAGCAGACGACAAACACTCCGGCCGAACGGCTGCCGGCAAAGGCCTCTTTGCCGTCTGCTGGCGGACGGCAAAGAAGCAAGCTCTTTGCCGTCTGCTGGCAGACGACAAAGAGGCCAAATAGGCCAAAGTGGCTATATAGCCCCTGTTTTTTCTTATATCAATTCATTTTCACAGAAAATTATATATATGACCAATATTGCATATCCAACACATATTACCAATAGTCATGAACACATGTAAATTAAAAACTTTATTAATAATTGGAATAGGTAATACAAAGTCATATTATAAAGAATCAGAAATGATTAAGTAATTAAATTTACATTTCGGAAATTACAAGAAATGGCCTAAAACTAAATATCTATTTTCCTAAGAACTATCTTATTACTAAGATCTTCTCTGGATCTTCTTTTTTCTTCCAACCTGCATAACAAAAACACTAAGAAAGAGAGAATGGGTTAGGTGTAGAAATGTAGCATTTCACTTGGTGAAACTAGCCATACCCACGCGGCGGCACGCCGCGCCCTGTCGATATGTGATGTTTATAGTGGCATCTTTATTGTATGCAATTAACTTCAAATTTAACTACCACTAGATTTCGATATGTGATGTTTATAGTGGCATCTTTATTGTTCTTCTCTCAAAGCTGTCAAGAAAATACAGTCAGTAGAAAAGCTAGAAGGATTTTGAGCTCTAAACTCCAGTTATCAATATACTTGACTGTCTACCGATTTCCAACTAGTTAATTTATGAATCATCAGATTTACCTATAAGGGGGCAATTGTGTGTAAGATGTGACTTGCTTGCATGCATTTCATAAATAAATATGTAAATAAAAGTTAGGACTTTCAAAGCCAAGAAATTTTCATTTATTTTTGAAACAGAGGTTGCGGCCCAGGTTTACACAATTGGGCAAAAAAGAAATATGCCGAATTTAAAGACCATGGTAAATTATAACTAGGTCACAAATATTATCATTCCTTGGTGGATGGGAATTCAATCTAGCGAGGAAAGTATGTATAAATCTTGCAATGTGACAATCATTGCTCTAAATGAAGTACAGAAGCAGGGAAAATAACTGCACATGAGCAAGGCTATGTCAAATTAAAATAAATGAAAGGAAGTATATTTCTGCAGCTCTAGCCGCAAAACAAACACTACCATGATGCAACCTGCCGATAGTTTATTACACACTCTTAGATAAATAATTATATGCAGTCTTAGTAACAAGAGAGGTAAAATTTAATCTAGGACACCATCTCAACAAAATAGATCTTCTCTCTGGCCTCAAACAAATTACAAGCATTTAATAAACTTCTTTTGCGTGATCAATTAAAAAATGGAGTTGTACACATATTCAAAGGAGAAGGCCAAACTGAACTTGTGGAGAGTGTGTGTTCCATGGACTTGCAAAGAATTTCGACCAAGAAAATCAAATTGAATTCAGACCACAGAACAAGGAAATTTGCATTTTCTCTACACACCTGCAACGCTGGCTGAAAAATTCAGCTTATTTTCTTAAGAGACTGCAATATTTGTGAACTTAGAACCACAAACTCTACAGTAAGTACGCCGCAGTTTTTGGTATTCCCTTCATTGACCGAATAGATCTCCCCTTTTTTGGTATATGCACAGCCAAGAATAATTTTTGGCTAACCATTTTATTGCTTTGCTTTGATCATGGGAGGGGGGAGAATGGAGGAAGCGGATGAGAGAGAGTTACCTCGGGTCCGGGATTTATGGTCGGTTCCCGCTGTGGCGTCGTTGAATCATCTTGGCTTGACCTTCTGCCGAGGACGACGATGAAGGCACCGTGGGCCATCGCTTCGCCAGCACCGCCGCCTGCTGTGGCTGCTGCTGCTCACGTTCGCCGGAACCACTCCGACAGCACCGCTGCCTGCTACTGCTCGTGTTCGCCGGCACCACACCTGCTATGGCTGCTGCTCCCCCTCATCACGACAGAAATTTAGAAGAGGTTCATACTCCTGCCAACGCTCTGATGGCCAGTGCGACGTGTACATCTTTAAGATGCTGCCATCAATCCTACATATAGCATAAGATTGTAAAATATTATAAAAATGAAGTGAGGTCTCACTCAAGAATGCATTTCATTTCTGGATAATATTACCTCTGTTCCTAAATATAAGTAGTTGGGGGAGTTCAATTTACACTCCACCAACTACTTATATTTAGGAACGGAGGGAGTAGATTTTTCTCATGAAGATGAAATCAAGTTATTACTTCAACTAAACTCCATCATCATTGAAACCCTATAACTTTAATTGCGATAGAAACACTGCCCTGTTAATTAGAAACAGAGTTGTAACTCATATGACTCCCATTATTCTTGTAATAACAATAAGGCTAATCTATTAAGTGGACACCAAGTGTCCTTCATCGAATGAAATAAATACCGTGAACAAAAGCAGATTAAATGGAACAGAGTAGCCCGGTAGATGGGTTAACGATGATAGCTAGTTAATGCACTGCATTTCTCACAACAATCAAAAAGGTACAGACATGTCCACCGCTCCACATGAAGTTAGAGAAACCCCTAGCTCTATCTGTTACCCAAACTGATCTTAAGCACCAGGGTTCTAATAAGGAGGTCTTATCAAAAGACCCAATGATGGAAAATTAGAGAGACCAGAGTTCATTTCCACACACACACTAATATCATACTTCACATCATAGCAAATCTAGATGACAATATCATACTTCACAGTAGCTTACAGCAAATCTACTGCAAAAAACATCACAGGAGCTGCTTACCTTGGTGGCTCATGGCCAGGAGGAAGGGATGGGGAACGGGGCAGGCGGCGGCGGACGGGAGGGCCGCCGGCGGCGGCGGCGGCGGACGGGAGGAACCTCTCCTCTGGTCGGCGGTGCAGGAGAGAGAGCCGGACGGGCAGGAAGGCTGGAGGGCCAGAGGTAGGGGACGGGAGGGGCGGAGGTACTGGACGGCGGGACGGGCGGAGCTAGGGGAAACCTGGAGGGGCGGAGGTACTTGACGGCGGGACGGGCAGAGCTAGGGGAAACCTGGAGGGGCGGAGGTACTTGACGGCGGGACGGGCGGAGCCAGGGGAAACCTGGAGGGGCGGAGAACACCGCGGAGGGCGCGCCGGAGGAGGGTCTGCCGGAGGGGTGGCGGCGGCAGTAACCCTAGCTTTGTGCGGGGGGGGGGGGGGGGGCGGGGAGCGCTGACTGCTTCGTTGGCTGGGAGGGAGGGGATCGAGTGCGAGACGACAAAGATTCTTTGCCGTCTGCTGGCAGACGGCAAAGAATTGGCTGATGGCAACCAGGTTCTTTGCCATCAGCCAACTCTTTGCCATCTGCTTTCCCAAAGCAGACGGCAAAGAGCCTCTTTGCCGTCTGCCAGCAGACGACAAAGAGCTGGCAGATGGCAAAGTAGCAGATTCCAGTAGTGTACTCTGTACTATCCCCCATATCAATACAATCAAAAGCAGGACGTAGGGTATTATCTCTTCAAGAGAGCCCGAACCTGGGTAAAATCCTGTGTCCATGTTACCATCGCTCCAAGACGCCTAGCTTAGGACCCCTACTACGAGATATGCCGGATTTGACACCAACAGTCATGCCGTAGCTGCTCTTGCTCTACTTCGTCGTAGGCAAGTACTCGAGGTGACCCGTATATGAGTTCCGTGGGGAGCACTGCTTCCGCCCCGTATACCAGGGAGAAAGGGGTCTGGCCAGTAGCTCGATTCGGTGTCGTTCTGAGGGACCAAAGAACCACCGACAGCTCATCTATCCAGCGCTTGCCGCTCTTCCGCAGCCTATCGAAAGTCCTTGTCTTGAGACCTCGCAGCACTTCAGCATTCATCCTGTCGACTTGCATGTTGCTCCTTGGATGGGCAACAGAGGCAAAGGAGACCTTGCTTCCAAGGTTTTGGATGTATTGCATGAAGGCGTGGCTTGTGAACTGGGTGTCGTTGTCGGTGATCACTCTGTTGGGTACTCCAAAATGGCACACCAGTCCTTTCATGAACTTGATAGCTGACTGCGCGGTCACCTTCCTTACTGGCTCCACCTTAGGCCACTTTGTGAACTTGTCGATTGCCATGAACAAGAACTCAAAGCCCCCGACAGCGCGGGGGAAGGGGCCCAAAATATTGAGCCCCCAGACCGAGAAGGGCCAGGACAAAGGGATCGTCTGGAGAGCTTGTGTTGGTTGATGGATGTTCTTGGAGTGGAACTGACAGGCCTCTGCTACTTCTTGAGCTTGCGTTGGTTTTCCCTTGAAGAGGAAAGGGTGATGCAGCAAAGTAGATAAGTATTTCCCTTAGTTGTTGAGAACCAAGGTATCAATCCAGTAGGAGGTACAAGCAAGGCCCCAATCATTGCACCTACACAAACAATCAAACACTTGAACCCAACGCTATAAAGGGGTTGTCAATCCCTTCACGGTTACTTGCAAGGATGAGATCTGATTGAGATAGATATAAAAGATTGCTAAAAGTAAAACTAAAATAAAAGTAAATAGATTGCAGCAAAATATTTTTGGTATTTTTGGTTTATAGATCTGAAAGTATAATATGGAAAATAGACCCGGGGGCCATAGGTTTCACTAGAGGCTTCTCTCTTGAAGGAAAATAATACGGTGGGTGAACAAATTACTGTCAAGCAATTGATAGAAAAGCGCATAGTTATGACGATATCCAAGGCAATGATTATGCATATAGGCATCACGTCCGTGTCAAGTAGACCGAAACGATTCTGCATCTACTACTATTACTCTACACATCGACCGACTCCTGCCTGCATCTAGAGTATTAAGTTCATGAAGAACAGAGTAACGCATTAAGTAAGATAACATGATGTAGAGGGATAAACTCAAGCAATATGATGAAAACCCCATCTTTTTATCCTTGATGGCAACAATACAAATACGTGCCTCGCTACCCCTACTTTGTCACTGGGTGAGGACACCGCAAGATTGAACCCAAAACTAAGCACTTCTCCCATTGCAAGAATTACCAATCTAGTTGGCCAAACCAAACCAATAACTCGAAGAGACTTGCAAAGATATGAAATCATGCATATAAGAATTCAGAGAAGATTCAAATAATATTCATAGATAATCTGATCATAAACGCACAATTCATCGGATCTCGACAAACACACCGCAAAAGAGTATTACATCGGATAGATCTCCATGAGGATCATGAAGAACATGGTATTGAAGAACATAGAGAGAGAAGAAGCCATCTAGCTACTAGCTATGGACCCGAAGGTCTGAGGTGAACTACTCACATATCATCGGAGGGGCAATGGAGTTGATGTAGATGCCCTCCGTGATCGAATCCCCCTCCGGCAGATTACCCGAAAAGGCTCCAAGTTGGGATCTCACGGGAACAGAGGCTTCCGGCGGCGGAAAAGTATTATTGTGGCTCTTTTTGGTATTGGGGTAATATTTGGGAATTTATATGCCGAAGATTAGGGTTGGAGGGCCTGCAGAGGGGGCCACAAGCCAGGGGGCGTGCCCCCCTAGGGCGCGCCGTGCAGGCTTGTCGCCTCCCGGCAGGTCTCCTGACTTCCTCTCCAAGTCTGGTAGGTTTCTTCTGGTCTAAGAAAAATCATCGCGAAGATTTTATTCCGTTTTGACTCCGTTTGATATTCCTTATCTGCAATACTCAAATACAAGGAAAAAACAGAAACTGGCACTGGGCTCTAGGTTAATAGGTTAGTCCCAAAAATAATATAAAATAGCATATTAATACATATAAAACATCCAAAACAGATAATATAATAGCATGGAACAATAAAAAATTATAGATACGTTGGAGACGTATCAAGCATCCCCAAGCTTAATTCCTGCTCGTCCTCGAGTAGGTAAATGATAAAAACAGCTTTTTTGATGTGGAATGCTACCTAACATATTTATCCATGTAATATTCTTTATTGTGGCATGAATGTTCGGATCCATAAGATTCAAGACAAAAGCTTAACATTGACATAAAAACAATAATACTTCAAGCATACTAACAAGGCAATTGTGTCCTTTTAAAATAACATGGCCAAAGAAAGTTATCCCTACAAAATCATATGGTCTGGCTATGCTCCATCTTCCCCACACAAAGTATTTAAATCATGCACAACTCCGATGACAAGTCAAGCAATTGTTTCACACCTTTTATGTTCTCAAACCTTTTCAACTTTCACGCAATACATGAGCGTGAGCCATGGATATAGCACTATAGGTGGAATAGAATATGGTGGAGGTTGTGAGGAAAAAGAAGAGGATAGTCTCACATCAACTAGGCGTATCAACGGGCTATGGAGATGCCCATCAATAGATATCAATGTGAGTGAGTAGGGATTGCCATGCAACGGATGCACTAGAGCTATAAGTGTATGAAAGCTCAAAAAGAAACTAAGTGGGTGTGCATCCAAATCGGTTGCTCACGAAGACCTAGGGCAATTTGAGGAAGCCCATCATTGGAATATACAAGCCAAGTTATATAATGAAAAATTCCCACTAGTATATGAAAGTGACAAAATAGGAGACTCTCTATCATGAAGATCATGGTGCTACTTTGAAGCACAAGTGTGGAAAAAGGATAGTAGCAATGTCCCTTCTCTCTTTTCTCTCATTTTTTTTATTTTGGTGGGCATCTTTGGCCTCTTTTTTTATTTGGGCTTCAATGGCTTCTTTTATTATTTGTAAAGTCCGGAGACTCATCCCAACTTGTGAGGGAATCATAGCTTCCATCATCCTTTTCTCTCATGGGACAATGCTCTAATAATGATGATCATCACACTTTTATTTACTTACAACTCATGAATTACAACTCGATACTTAGAACAAAATATGACTCTATATGAATGCTTCCGGCGGTGTACCGGGATGTGCAACGATCTAGCGTAGCAAATGACATCAACAAACGGACAAGCCATGAAAACATCATGCTAGCTATCTTACGGTCATGCAAAGCAATATGAAAATGAAGGTGCGTGTCATAATAAACAGAACGGTGGAAGTTGCATGGCAATATATCTCGGAATGGCTATGGAAATGCCATAATAGGTAGGTATGGTGGCTGTTTTGAGGAAGGGAATATGGTGGGTTTAATGCACTGGCGAAAGTTGTGCGGTACTAGAGAGGCTAGCAAAGGTGGAAGGGTGAGAGTGCGTATAATCCATGGACTCACATTAGTCATAAAGAACTCACATACTTATTGCAAAAGTCTATTAGTTATCGAAGCAAAGTATTAGACGCATGCTCCTAGGGGAGAGGTTGGTAGGAGTTAACCATCGCGCGCTCCCGACCCTCACACAAAGGATGACAATCATTAAACAAATCATGCTCCGACTTCGTTACATAACGGTTCACCATAAGTGCATGCTACGGGAATCACAAACTTTAACACAAGTATTTCTACCAATCCACAATTACTCACTAGCATGACTCTAATATCACCATCTTTATATCTCAAAACTATATGCAAGGAATCAAACTTCCCATAGTATTCAATGCACTTTATATGAAAGTATTTATTATATCCCTCTTGGATGCCCATTATATCAGGACTAAATTCATAACCTAAACCAATTACCATGCTGTTTAAAGACTCTTAAAATAATATAAGTGAGGTACGAGAGTTCAATTATTTCTATAAAATAAAAACACCACCATGCTCTAAAAAGATATAAGTGAAGCACTAGAGCAAAATTGCCTAGCTCAAAAGATATAAGTGAAGCACATAGAGTATTCTAATAAATTCACGATTTATGTGTGTCCCTCTCAAAATATGTGTGCAGCAAGGATGATTATGGCAAACTAAAAAGCAAAGACTCATATCATACAAGACGCTCCAAGCAAAACACATATCATGTGGTGAATAAAAATATAGCCTCAAGTAAATTTACCGATGGATTGAAGACGAAAGAGGGGATGCCTTCCAGGGAATCCCCAAGCTTAGGCTCTTTGGTATCCTTGAATATGGATTGGGGTGCCTTGGGCATCCCCAAGCTTAGGCTCTTGCCACTCCTTATTCCATAGTCCATCAAATCTTTACCCAAAACTTGAAAACTTCACAACACAAAACTCAACAGAAAACTCGTGAGATCCGTTAGTATAAGAAAAATAAATCACCACTTTAGGTACTGTTGTGAACTCATTCTTTATTTATATTGGTGTAATATCTACTGTATTCCAACTTCTCCATGGTTCATACCCCCCGATACAACCCATAGATACATGAAAATAAGCAAACAACACAAAGAAAACAGAATCTGTCAAAAACAGAACAGTCTGTAGCAATCTGTAAACTTCGAATACTTCTGTAACTCCAAAAATTCTGAAAAATTATGACAATCTGGGAATATTGTATATAAATCTTGTGCAAAACATTCAGACTCATTCGACGCTCTGGTGAATTTATAAAATTCCTGGAGTGAGCGCAAAAGTTTCTGTTTTTCAGTAGAATCAAATCAACAATCACCGTAGACCATCCCAAAGGTCTTACTTGGCTCAAACACTAATTAAAACACTAAAACACAATCACTACAGAGGTAATAATGTGTAAAGCACTCAAAAACAGAAACAAAAACAGAAATAAAATTGGGTTGCCTCCCAACAAGCGCTATTGTTTAACGCCCCTAGCTAGGCATAACGCAATAGATCTAGGTATTGTCATAATAGTAAGGGAGATCATCCATGATCATCTCATACTCCCTTCTTTCAGCGGAAAGTTTCCTTTGTGGCAAGCAAAAATAATCAAAAGGGCTAAATTTAATAGGATAAGGATCTTTAAGATCAAGTGCGGGAGGGATAGGTTCCTCTTTCGGCCCCCTATAGTGTATAATCAATTCATCATTGTAAGCTTTCCTTTGGTGGAAAGTCATAAGCCTATCTCTTAATATGAACTCTAATCCATTGTTTTGTATAGCAAAATTATCATTGAGTTCAGAAATCTTATCAACCAAAACCTCGGTAGGGACCCTTTTTCTCAAATTTTCATTATAGGCAACATAATCCGGAGATTGCAATCTCATTATTTCTTCTTGATTAAAAAGGATCTCCTCTATAGGGGGACATCCACCATTAATTTTATAATGAGCAAAAATTTCGCTAGCCTCTTTCATGATGAATCTAAACTCGTGGGCCAGAAATATAGTGGCGGCACGCTTAATGAAAGAATGCTGAATATTAGAGAACTCTAGAAAAATCCTTTGTATGCAAGGATGCATATGAACAAATTGCCTCTCAAGTTCAATTATTAACAGTGTTATTGCATCCTCAAGACTATTAGTTTTGTTGAGAATATACCCTCCTAAAGTAGGTAGCATACCAACACAAGTAAAGAAATCTTGAATAACACCTTTTCCAATAATATTACCGCTACATATGCGGATTTTTTTTGTATGTGTGATAGTAGGTTCTTCATGGGGGTCGTTATTAGCAAAGTCATCAAAATTCCCCTCAAGATTATCTATCCTTTTCATTGAAAACCTCCCTAGATTCAGACATGGTGGCAACGAATCGATCTAGCACACAATCAAACGAAAAGCAAACGAAAAGAAGAACGGAAGAAGGGCGAATAAAAAGGAAAATCTTTTTGGTTTTTTCTGAAAATCGTTTTAGAAGTGGGGGAGAGGAAAACGAGAGGCAAATGGCAAATAATGTAAATGCAAGAGATGAGTTTGTGATGGGTACTTGGTAGGCTTGATGTAGATCTCCCCGGCGACAGCGCCAGAAATCCTTCTTGCTACTTCTTGAGCTTGCGTTGGTTTTCCCTTGAAGAGGAAAGGGTGATGCAGCAAAGTAGATAAGTATTTCCCTCAGTTGTTGAGAACCAAGGTATCAATCCAGTAGGAGGTACAAGCAAGGCCCCAATCTTTGCACCTACACAAACAATCAAACACTTGCACCCAACGCTATAAAGGGGTTGTCAATCCCTTCACGGTTACTTGCAAGGATGAGATTTGATAGAGATAGATATAAAAGATTGCTAAAAGTAAAACTAAAATAAAAGTAAATAGATTGCAGCAAAATATTTTTCGTATTTTTGGTTTATAGATCTGAAAATATAATATGGAAAATAGATCCGGGGGGCATTGGTTTCACTAGAGGCTTCTCTCTTGAAGGAAAATAATACGGTGGGTGAACAAATTACTGTCGAGCAATTGATAGAAAAGCGCATAGTTATGATGATATCCAAGGCAATGATTATGCATATAGGCATCATGTCCGTGTCAAGTAAACCGAAACGATTCTGCATCTACTACTATTACTCCACACATCGACCGACTCCTGCCTGCATCTAGAGTATTAAGTTCATGAAGAACAGAGTAACACATTAAGTAAGATGACATGATGTAGAGGGATAAACTCAAGCAATATGATGAAAACCCCATCTTTTTATCCTTGATGGCAACAATACAAATACGTGCCTCGCTACCCCTACTTTGTCACTGGGCGAGGACACCGCAAGATTGAACCCAAAACTAAGCACTTCTCCCATTGCAAGAATTACCAATCTAGTTGGCCAAACCAAACCAATAACTCGAAGAGACTTGCAAAGATATGAAATCATGCATATAAGAATTTAGAGAAGATTCAAATAATATTCATAGATAATCTGATCATAAACCCACAATTCATCGGATCTCGACAAACACACCGCAAAAGAGTATTACATCGGATAGATCTCCATGAGGATCATGAAGAACATGGTATTGAAGAACATAGAGAGAGAAGAAGCCATCTAGCTACTAGCCATGAACCCGAAGGTCTAAGGTGAACTACTCACGCATCATCGGAGGGGCAATGGAGTTGATGTAGATGCCCTCCGTGATCGAATCCCCCTCCGACAGATTACCGGAAAAGGCTCCAAGATGGGATCTCACGGGAACAGAGGCTTCCGGCGGCGGAAAAGTATTATCGTGGCTCTTTTTGGTATTGGGGGAATATTTGGGAATTTATAGGCCGAAGATTAGGGTTGGAGGGCCTGCAGGGGGGCCACAAGCCAGGGGGGCGCCCCCCCTAGGGCGCGCCCTGCAGGCTTGTCGCCTTCCGGCAGGTCTCCTGACTTCCTCTCCAAGTCTGATAGGTTTCTTCTAGTCCAAGAAAAATCATCGCGAAGATTTTATTCCGTTTGGACTCCGTTTGATATTCCTTATCCGCAATACTCAAAAACAAGGAAAAACATAAACTGGCACTGGGCTCTAGGTTAATAGGTTAGTCCCAAAAATAATATAAAATAGCATATTAATGCATATAAAACATCCAAACAGATAATATAATAGCATGGAACAATCAAAAATTATAGATACGTTGGAGACGTATCAGCATCACACTTCGTGACCAATTCAGTTGCATCTTGGAGGCCAGTGGTCCAGTAGAAACCCTGCCGGAAGGCTTTCCCGGCAAGAGCTCTAGATCCAACGTGTGAGCCATATACGCCTCCGTGAATCTCCGCCAACAGCCTTAGTCTGTCCTCCCAGCAGACGCACTTCAATTTCACGCTGTTAGGCCTCTTTCTGTATAGAGTGTCATCGAAAAACTGGTACATACTTGACCGACGGGCTACTTTTTCGGCCTCTTCTTGCCCTTCGGGGAGTTCTCCTGTTTGAAGGAAACGAACTATATGTTGTGCCCAAGTTGGAGCCTGGGGCTCGATAACTAAGACTAAAGGCATTTCCTCGTACGTGGGAGCGCTTGTCTCGACCACGAGAACGTCGGGTTCTGTAGGAGAAAGCTGCTCACCACGCGAAGCGAGGCTGTCTCCAGCAGCTTCTCTACTAGCGGCTTCGGGAAGCTTTGTCGGGAAATGCCTGTCGGAGTTTAGTTTTCTTCTTTTCCTCGCCATCGTTGATGGGGATACTGAAGGTTGAGTAAGGCGGAGGATAAAGGTTCCTGGTTCCACAGGGAGCTTTTGCGCAGCGCACTTTGATAGATGATCGGCGATGGTATTTTCCGCATGGGGTACATGTTCTGCTTGTAATCCATCAAAGCGCTCCTCCATTTTCCTCACTTCTTCCATGTATGCCTCCATCAACGAACTCTGATAGTCTTGGTTGATTTGGTTTACCACGAGTTGCGAATCCCCTCGGATGATCAGCTTCTTGATTCCCAACTCCACCGCGATTCGGAGTCCAGCAAGGAGCCCCTCGTATTCAGCGGTGTTGTTGGTAGCTTCCTCCCGGGGGAAGTGCATCTGAATCACATACTTGAGGTGCTCTCTAGTGGGGGCCACGAGGAGCACACCTGCTCCGGCACCCTGGAGGGAGAAGGCACCGTCAAAGTACATGACCTAATCCTTGGGTGCTTCCTTGCCGGGGAGGGCTGTCTCTGGGATCTCTTTATCTGGCGTGGGTGTCCATTCTGCAATGAACTCTGTCAACGCCCTGCTCTGAATCGTGGAAGTGCTCTCATACTTTAAACCAAAACTCGACAGCTCAAGGGCCCACTCAACTATCCTGCCAGTAGCTTCGGGGTTCCTCAGTATGCGCTGCAACGGAAAGCGAGTGATGATGGTGATCTCATGGGCTTGGAAGTAGTGGCGCAACTTTCTCGAGGCCATGATGAGGCCGAAGATCAGCTTTTGCACTCGAGGGTACCTTGATCTAGCCCCCTACAACAAGGAGCTGACAAAATAAACTGGCCGCTGCACCACTTTCTTCTTTGCCACTTCCTTGGAACTGCCTTCGTCAGCTTGTTGAGATTCCTCTGGTTGTGTATTGGGTCCTGCCGTAGAAGCTTCAGTTTTGTCCCCGACAGCATCGGCCGCAGCGGCTGCACCCTCATCTACTTCTCGCTATGCCATCAGCGCTGCACTAACCACTTGATTCGTTGCCGCTAAGTAGAGCAGCAACGGTTCTTGTGGTTTACGAGCGACCAAGTTGGGAGCGGAAGAAAGGTAAGTTTTCAGATCTTGCAGCGCTGCTTCTGCTTCCGGGGTCCACTTGACCGGGCCTGCCTTCTTCAGGATCTTGAAGAATGGCAGGGCGTGTTCGGCGGATTTGGAGATGAACCTACTTAGCGCGGCAACGCACCTAGTCAAACGTCTGATGTCCTTGATAGTCTTGGGCGCCTGTATCTGTTCAATTGCCTTGATCTTGTCAGGATTTGCTTCTATGCCCCCCCTGAGATACAAAGAACCCAAGTAGCTTGCCGGATGGGACGCCAAATACACATTTTTCAGGATTGAGCTTCAGGTTGATTTTGCGCAGGTTTGCAAAAGTCTCTTCCAAGTCTTGTATGAGAGTTGCTTCGTCCTTGGTCTTGACAACTATATCGTCCATGTAGGCTTCTACATTCGTGTGCAACTATGGTCCAAATCCAATCTGCACGGCTTTGGCGAAGGTAGAACCAGCGTTCTTTAACCTAAAGGGCATCCATTTAAAACAGTACGTGCCGCATGGAGTTATGAACGCGGTCTTTTCCTCATCTTCCATAGCCATGAAGATCTGGTGGTATCCGGAGTAAGCGTCCAAGAAGGAAAGCAGGTCACACCCGGAGGTGGAATCAACAATCTGGTCGATGCACGGCAAGGGAAAGGGGTCCTTCGGGCATGCCTTGTTCAGGTCAGTGAAATCTATGCAAAGCCTCCATTTCCCATTCGCCTTGCGCACCACCACCGGGTTGGCTAACCAAGTTGGGTGCAACACTCCTCTGACCAAACCAGCTGCTTCAAGTTTCCTGATCTCTTGGGCGATGAACTGCTGCCGCTCCAAGGCTTGCTTCCTAACCTTTTGTTGGACGGGCCTGGCATGGGGGCAGACAACAAGATGGTGCTCGATTACCTCCCTGGGAACACCGTGGATGTTAGATGGTTGCCAGGCAAACACGTCAATGTTTGCCCGCAGGAAGGCAACGAGCGCGCTTTCCTATTTGTCAGTAAAGGTGGCGCTAATGGTGAACGTGCCACCAGTGCCATCCTGCCCTGCCGGGATCTTCTTCGTCTCAGGATAGGTGACCTTGGCCTTCTTGCTAGTGGAACTCTCCGGTAGATCCTCGACGGGTGCAGCTCACTCCAAAGAGGCGCGCTTCCCGGAGTCCTTGCTGGTGTCTCTGCTAGACTTCCTTTCTCTCCTTGATTCCTTGGCGGGAGCTGGCGCTTCTGCGACTTCAGCTGCTACCGCGCATCTCGATATATCTTATCCACGCATATGACTGCATCTTTCTTGTTGGATGGAATAGAGATGATTCCAATGGGCCTTGGCATCTTTAAAGTGTTGTAAGCATAGTGTGATGCTGCCATGAACTTTGCCAGGGCTAGGCGACCAAGAATTCCGTTGTAAGACAGGGGAAGCTCAACCACATCGAACACCACCTTCTCGGTTCGGTAGTTTAATTCCCCTCCAAACGTCACAGGCAAAGTGATCTTTCCCTTAGGTCGGCTCATGCCGGGGTTAACTCCTTGGAAAGTACCCATAGCTTTCAGCTCTTCATCAGGGATTTGTAGCCTCTCGACGACTTTTAGGGAGATCAAATTCAATCCTGCCCCGCTGTCGACTAACATCTTGGTGACCTTGAGGTTGTGGATTGTTGGAGAAACCAACAATGACCTCACGCGTCCACTGCTTGAGCTGCCGGTGAGAGGAGTGCAAAGATGCACCCCCGTCAACGCACATGGCTTCGGTTGCTTTATGGAATTCTCGGTCACTGGAATCCTCCTCGTCATCCTCATCCTCACCCATATCCTCTGTGTCTTTCTTCTCACGCCCTCTTGCTGGCCTTTCCTTCTGCTGCGGGGCCTTGCCGCGGCGGCCTCCTCTGCCGCCACGGCCCTTCCCGGCCGCAGCATCTTGGCCCTTCTCTTTGTCACGCTTCTTGTACTCCGCCTTCTGTTTCTCAACAAGCTGCTCAACTTGGCGGCACTCTTGGAGATCATGGCCCTTGGTGCGATGGATTTTGCAGTACGGCCCGTCGGACTTCCTAGTTTTCTCTGCTGTTGTGGCCTCTCGGCAATCAGCGCACACGGTAGCTTCCTTGCCGGGGTCTCGGCCTTGGCCTTCTTGCCGGCAGCGAGATTACCAGAGCCCTCCAAAGCCAACACTGCTTTTCCCTTGCGCTTATTGTTGCGCTTTCAGCTCCTCCCTTTCGAGCCGGGGGCGTCGTCGTCGTCGTCTGAGTCGACTTCGACGCCAGTCTCCTCTCCGGGGAGTCGCCTTCCTTCCTCAGCACGAGCGCACTTGTCCGCCATTGTGTACAGCTCAGTGACAGTCTTGGGAAGTTTCACATTCATCTTGGCCTCCTCCTGTTGCGCACGTTCGAATGGAACGCGGCAATTACGGCTGCGGGGTGTATTTCTGGGATGTTGCGGTGCACTCGACTGAATCCTGAATGTACTTCTGCAAAGTTTCTCCTTCTTTTTGCGGTAGGACTTGCAAATCGCGGGGATGTCCTGGCTCCTGATTGCCGCCTGTGAAGGCACCGACGAACTCGTTGCACAGATCAGCCCAGGATGAGATGGAGTTTTTCCGGTAGGTGCATCAGCCATGATCTCACATTTGGCTTAAGTGCCAAAGGGAAATAGTTGGCGAGCACCTTCTCGTCTCTTCCCCCGGTAGCCTGAACGGCTATCGTATAGATGCCCAGGAACTCCGCCGGGTTTAGCTTTCCAACATACTTCTCCGTCAGCTCTGGTTTGAAAGCTCGGGCTGATGGCCAGCGGACCTGTCACAGCTCGCGAGTGAAGGCAGGGCACCCCACCTCGTAAGGCAGGTACCCGCCAGCACTGGGCGCGGGGTCGCCAGCGTCTGGGCCATTGTGCCTGTCAGACTGACGGTGTGCTTCTCGACGCCGCTCGATGGTGATACGCGAGTCTTCTTTCCGCCGATCCTCCAGGACACGCCACTGGTCCCGGCGATCGTGTGGGCCGGACGAGGCCATAGATGCTTCGTCGAACTCATCAGCATGTGAAGCTCGCCGCAGGTGCTCCTGGGTTTGCAGTCGCGGAGGGGACTGCACCGTTTGTCGGTGTCAAAACCGGCGGATCTCGGGTAGGGGGTCCCGAGCTGTGAGACTAGAATCGATGGTAACAGGAGACGAAGGAGACGATGTTTACCCAGGTTCGGGCCCTCCTATGGAGGTAATACCCTATCTCCTGCTTGATTATATTGATGGTATGAGGGTTACAGAGTTGATCTACCTCGAGATCGTATAGCTAAAACCCTAGATGAGTTGTTCTCTCTGCCTACAACCTAAAACCCTCCGGCTTATATAGACGCCAAGGGTACCTAGGGTTTACACATGGTCGGTTACACGTCGAAGGGATAAACATGCCTATTCACTACTCCAAACGTGGAGGACACACCAAGATTCCTGAAGCTTCCTTCCTGGAGACAGGGTCGTTGATCAATCCAATGCTCGGTAAGCGGCCCATATAGTCCGGCCCATAAGAAATAAGTCGGCCTCCCGAGGACCCCTTAAACCAGGACTCCCTTAGTAGCCCCCGAACTAGCCTCCAACGCCAAGGGTCCTAGCTCCAGCTGCTTCATTTGATCAGAGTCTTCGGCTTGCGAGGCGAGTTCCTTTCTCCAAATAGTGATCGGCCGAGTTTAGTTCGGCCTCCGACGACATGCAGTTTTCCCGTTCAGAAGATCGTCCGAACACTACGAATAATTCGGCCCTGAAGGCCAAGCATCAAGGAGTAGATAGTTTCCCCTGACAACCCTTCTGACGAAAGGTCACGACCTACCACGACCGCTGAACCAGTCACAAAAACTCGATTCGCGGTTCGAGGCCGTTTTCATCAGCACGATCCATTAATGCACAAATCGTGCTCGGTTTCACACGGGATATGTTTAATCATGCGCGTATAATGGCACGCACGTCTTGGGAAGCGGAGGGATTCATGGCGTAGTGAAGGGAGGCTAACCGGCGACAAGCCCAATAAAAGGGAAAGAAAACCCTAAGGCTTAACCACGCTTCCCATTCGCATCCCCGCTTCCCCAATCTCCTGAGCCTCCAGAGCTCAGATCTAGGTTTTCCACCCTTCCTCCTCCGAGCTCAGCCATGGCCAGCTCAGGATCCAATGGCAAGTGGGAGGCTTCCACGGTCACAGGCCAGGACATCCGGGACCTCAAGGACGCCGGCTACCTCCCCGCCAACATCTTCCACCGCGCCCCGGAGGAGGGCCAGGTGATCCCCACCCGCAAACCAGGCGAGAGGGTGGTTTTCATTCCTCACTTCATCTGAGGACTGAGCTTACCGCTCCACCCCTTCGTTAGGGGCCTCATGTTCTTCTACGGACTTGACTTCCACGACCTCCCGCCGAACTCCTTCATGCACATATCGGCCTTTATCATCGTCTGTGAGGCCTTCTTGCGGGTCGAACCACACTTCGGACTATGGCTCAAGATATTCAATATCAAGCCGAAGTGTGTCGCACGCGAATACGCAGACTGCGGCGGGGCGGTCATCAGCAAGCTTCCACGCGCAGGATGGCCATCCGGCACCTTCATCGACACCATCAAGACTTGGCAAAAAGAGTGGTTTTACATCACCGAGCCAAGGGAGGAGGGCGGAACTGTTCCTGCCGATTTCAGATCCGGTCCCCTGACCAGATTGACCTCATGGGTCCGAAAGGGCCTCGACTGGGGTCGGATACAGAGGTGGACGACCTGCAGAGGCGCATCGCCTAAATGATCAAGGACAAAATCGAGCTGACCAACGTGGTCCAGATTATGCTCTGGCGGAGGATCCTCCACTGCCAGTGCCAAGACTCTCCTATGTGGACTTATCGGCTTGACAATGAGCCTATGATTCGTCGGCTCTTCCGCACCACTCGGGAGAAGCTGTGGAAGGCGCTGTTCAAGGCGCAGTAGAACTGGCCAGCCGAGAAGGAGGACGAGGGCCTGCGCGCCGATAAACCCCCTTCCCAAGTATGACATAGTTTCGTTTGATCGCGGCGTTTTCCTGAAGAAAATCTAAGCACTTTCCGATCACTTCCGCAGGAATGGTTGAGCAAGGCCACGGGCATCAAATGTCCGGCTCCACAGCCCGAAGACCCTAGGTCCCAGCTGCTGTCGGAGATGCTTGTCGTGGCGCCTTACAAGGTGCCAGAGAAGAAGGAGAAGAAGAAGAAACCAGCCGAGAAGGCCTGCGCATCAGGGACCAGCCGAAGGCTGTGTCCGAGGAAACCCATGCCTCCTCGAATCAAGAGGAGGAGTACAAGGGCGAGGGGGAAGGCGATCCCCCCCTCGCAAGAAAGAGGGCGGCATCATCGGACGCCACAGAGGATGTACCTCATCCCGCCCCGAAGAAAGCGCGCCGGACACAGATAATTCTGCCCGACGACAGTTCGGACTCGGATACCAAGTCCGAGGACTTCGAGAAGGTTCTGCGAAGGAACCTCAGGATCAACCCCCTAGCTTGAAGGTAAAGATCCGAAGACTTCCCGAGCTATTAGTGCTAAGTTTTGAATGTTATTAACATGTGAGCGCCTATTGACTTGCAGCCCACCACGTGTTCTCCCCACCGATCAAGTCTCGCACAGGGAGATCCCGCCCGCCGAGCTAGCGGAGAGCGGGACCGCGTCGCACCCCTCTCCTCCGAGCTCCGCGAAGGATGCTGCGGAGGTGTCATCCCAACAGGCTCCTTTGGAGCTTAACACCAGCGGTGGGGGCGACAACGTCATGGTCGAGGCTAACACCTCGGCCGCCGAAGACCGGGGGGAAAAGCCCCTCCCCGATACTGAGGAGACCGGACGAGGGGATGTCCAGTCCCTTCCAAGGTCATCTCCGGAGCGCACCATGCCTCCGGAGGCACCGGTTCAATCCCCGGTTGGAGATCGGGTTAACCGATCTCCACCGGCGCCACTGACCAATGGGTGGCCGGCTATGGGGGAGGCTCTATCAAGTGCCTCCATCTCCGAGGAGCACCGCACCCTTATGGGTGTGGTTTTACAAAGCATTCAGTCCGTTGATAGCAGACTGAAGGAGGCCTTCAAGGGTGTCCTGACGGTCTTCCAGGTAAGCCACGTAATGTTTTGTTAATTTACTATTTTTTGTGCTATCGTTATATATATAGCAGCCCCCGAGCCCTAGGTGAGTTCGGAAAAACTTACCTGGGGGTCAATCATAGACCATTAACCGGGCAATGCATGAGACAATATTTGTTCGGAATGTTCCAATAGCCCTTAAGAGGACCGAACATGTGATCATGTTTATGATAGTTCGGAGGTTTGAATCCGTGTAACCTAATAGTGGTTTGTTATGTGTAGGCTTCGTCATCGGCGGCGACTGTTAGTGCCGCTGAGCTAGACGAGCTAAATCGGAAGCTCAAGAGCTCCGAAGATGAGCTCGACGCTCTGAATTAGAGATTCGACGAGGCGCAAGGTAAGCCGGATTATAATATCCGAATTCTTCATCGCCGTACTATCGAAGCAGTATTTTTATATGTTTGATGCTTACGCAGCCTCGGCGAAGGAAATTGAGAAGCTCAAGGCTGAGCTTCAGAAGGCGAAACAGGAGGCCGCGAGCAAGAAGGCTGCGGCCGAACGAGCGGCTGTCGCGCTCTCCGATTTAAAAGCCACCGGTGCCAAACATGAGGCTCGGGTGGAGGAAATCCAGCAGGAGCTTAAAGACGCCGGTCAAAAGTGCGAGGACCTCGAGCAGAAAGGCAAGGAGCAGGCCGCCGAACTATCCACTCTAAAATCCGATCTCCAGAAGGAGCGGGTGGATAGGCGGTTCTTTGAAGAGCAAGTCAGCCAGGTCAAGGCTATCACGGATGGTAAGCCGTATTTACTGCAGCGTGTCTTCGGGGATAGCAAGTTCGCATTGCTTACCCAAGTATGGCGTTCCTCAGGCGCCTGCTCGGACCTCCAGAAGAGCACAGCGGACGCGAACCAGTTCTATGCTTCGCGGGGGGGGGGGGGGAGATGAAGCTCGGCTGTTTTGGGCGCAATTTGAGGCCTCCGAGCGCTCTCCTCTCCTCGTTGAGCAGCTGAAACAGCTGATGGAGCTACACCGGATGGCGGAGCCAGCCATGAAGGATCTCTGCATCCGGCTATGGCCCGATGAGCCATTGCCAAGCAGCTACTTCGGCCTGGGGCAGAAGCTGAGCAACGCCTCACCTCCGATCGACGCACTAAGGCCGTCCTCCTGTATCGAGGGAGCTCGGATGGCCTTCGCAAGGGCCAAGGTGCACTGGCAGGGTCTTGATCCGACGAAGATAGCCACTTCTCTGCCGCCCCTTGGAAAGGAGCATAGGTGCCCTGAGCGATACTTCTCCGTAGTTATGAAGGGTGCTCGGGAAATAGAGGCTCAATGTTCGAGAGAAAACATTTATGAGTAAATGCGTTGTAATATGTCCGAAGACCTCTTAACGCGTTTATATTTAAGATGCATGGTTTATCATGTCTTTCGTGTTTTGCATCCTTTATAACTCCTGTGTGGCCGTTGAAACTGAAAGTTGCGAGTCGTCAGCTTCAGCCCCCATGTAGATACTACGCGGGGTGTCTCTGCCAACGCACTGTGACCCTTAGCCGAGCTATCGGTACCCGAAGGCGGTAGTGTGGGGCGGACAAGGCAATCGGACCATAATGCTTTATTGCTTTCACTTAGCCGTAGGGGCGCGAGAAAGGAGTGCGGGGGGCTGATGACTAGCCCCCAGGGGTTTGTGATGTTCGGATGAACCGCGGCCAAAGCCGATATCACATGGTTTGTACTAATACCAAACCCATCGCATGACACGGAATAACCTCTAACGAGGTTTATTTAAGCTCAGATTCGCAGACCGGTTCTCGCATACTATGACAGTCAATTTTCGGCTTTCTCCGCTGAGGTGCTTGACCAGGCTAGCCGGAAGCACAATTGCAGTGGTTCTCCCTTTGCCCTTTTAGCCGAACGAGCGGAACGTAAAGGGGCAAGCACAGGAGCCGGGCAACCCAACTATTGATCCAAGACATAGTTCGAAACCAATACATATAAAGCGGAATTCCAAGACGCCGAACGCAAAATCAGTTGTGCTTAGGGCGATTTTTTAAGTTCGAGCCCCCGGTCTATTAGCCGGTTGCATCGTAAAGTATACCAAACAGGTTCGCAAGAAGAGTAAGAAAATTGAGAGTGTGCCAAAAAAGACAGCGAAGCGATCATGTATGATATATCTGTATTTTACTCAACAACTCTTATTATTCAAATTGCCGATGCAACTGTTTACAAGTATTTTAAAAATGAAATATAAACCTTACAGGGGGGGTTGTACCAGGGGTCTTCAATGGGTGACCTGACGTCCTCGATGTGCCCTGTCGTTTGTCCGCTCCTGCGTCTCCTAAGGAGTTGTATACCGCTATGGGTTTTGCTGTTCGGCGAGCGGATTTTGGAGAAAAATCTTGAGAAGTCGCCGAAGTGTGGATGAGCTTTACACCTGAGCAGGTACATTATGGTACGTGTAGTGTGTCCGAAGACGTTTTAATGGTGATAGTTCGGTCCAGCCGAACACTTACCCTTTGATAGTTTTTCCCCACCGCTGCCCATGGAATTTTGAGCGCGAAGTTGTGCCTCCTCGGCATGTACTTTGCTGGTTCTAGGGCTATGCGATGGGGGGCGAGTCCCTATTTATGGGGAGAGGAAGGTTCTGGTACTTCAGGTTGAAACCGAGCTCGCTTCTCAGCCTTACGTGCCTATACGGCAGATGTCGGCGTTTGCCGATCATCATTGTAATGGAATTCGGCCGCTAGGGCCAATGCATGTTCCTCTGTTCGGAGGGAGCGCTTTGTGTTGCCGTTGACAGTAATGACCCCCTTGGGGCCGGGCATTTCGAGCTTGAGGTATGCGTAGTGTGGGACGGCATTAAAGCGAGTGAACGCTGTACGGCCGAGCAGGGCGTGATAGCCGCTGCGGAAAGGTACGATGTTGAAGATCAAGTCCTCGCTTTGAAAGTTGTCGGGCGAGCCGAACACTACTTCTAGGCTTACAGAGCCCGTGCACCGGGCTTCGACGCCTGGGATCACTCCTTTAAAGGTAGTGTTGGTGGATTTGATCCTTGACGGATCTATACCCATCTTTTTCACCGTGTCTGAGTAAATCAGATTGAGGCTACTTCCTCCGTCCATTAGGACTTTAGTGAGGTGATACCCGTCTATGATGGGGTCTAGGACGAGGGCGGCCAAACCCCCATGACGGATACTGGTCGGGTGGTCACGTCGATCGAAGGTGATCGGGTATGCCAACCATGGGTTATACTTTGGGG
This sequence comes from Elymus sibiricus, assembly GCA_039707655.1. Lineage (NCBI taxonomy): Eukaryota > Viridiplantae > Streptophyta > Magnoliopsida > Poales > Poaceae > Elymus > Elymus sibiricus. Next base: position 210,685,721 of record CM077663.1, read on the forward strand.
CTACAGGCTCTACGGCGTAGACCTCTCGAAGGGCGCGCTTTCTCTCCTTTTTGGGTATATGAGTGGCGTATATCATATTTACTGTTTTTACCTCTGGAGGGAATTTCTTTTGTCCGCCACCGATCGGACCGCGGGGCTCATCCTCGTCCTCGCTGCGTGGGCTCTTGCCTTGATCCTCGGATGCGAGTTTGCCGGCCTGTTTGAATACCCAATAGTTACGGTTGGTGTGGTTGGCGGGCTTCTCTTGTGTGCCATGAATCTGGCAAGGCCTCTCCATGATCTTGTCCAGCAGGGTGGGTGCGTCGCGATTGCCTTTAGGGCGCTTCTTCCGCTGCCCATGTCGGGAATTGCGGAATCCGGCATTAACGGTCGTGTCATTGGCATCACTATTGTTGTGCCGGCGCTTATTCTTGTTGCGCTTTGGTTTCCCGTTTCCGTCCCGAACTTCGGCGGTTCCGGGGTCTTCGGGGTTGTGGCTACGTCTTGCTAGCCAGTTATCCTCGCCCGCGCAAAAGCGAGTCATGAGTGATGTAAGGGCAGACATTGTCCTGGGTTTATCCTGGCCGAGCTGGCGAGCCAGCCACTCATCCCGGATATTGTGCCTGAAAGAGGCTATTGCTTCGGCGTCTGGGCAGTCAACGATCTGGTTTTTCTTGGTTAAGAACCGATTCCAGAATTGCCGCGCGGACTCGCCTGGCTTCTGGACGACGTTGCTCAGGTCGGAGGAGTCCGGTGGCCGAACATAAGTGCCCTGGAAGTTAGATCGGAATGCATCTTCTAGATCCTCCCAGCACCCAATGGAGTTTTCGGGGAGGCTATTTAACCAGTGCCGAGCTGGCCCCTTAAGCTTCAGGGGTAGGTACTTGATGGCGTGAAGGTCATCTCCTCGCGCCATGTGGATGTGGAGGAGGAAATCTTCGATCCATACAGTTGGGTCAGTTGTCCCATCGTATTGTTCTATGTTTATGGGTTTAAACCCTTCCGGGAACTGATGTTGCATCACCTCGTCCATGAAGCACAGTGGGTGGGCAGCGCCTCTGACCCGAGCTATGTCGCGCCGGTGATCGGCGTCTGTCCTAGCCCAGTTTCGTTCCCGACCTTTATTGTTGCGGTCGAGCCAAGGCCGGTACCCTTCCCGTCTATCGGGTGAGTATCCTCTGGATCCGTAGATGGATCGCGTACGACCTGCTCTATAGTCCAGGTCGTGTCGCAGGTCGAACCTGTCATCGGGCTCTAGTGGCTCTTTTCCCCGTCTACGGGGTATCGTCGGCCTATAGCCGTTGTTGTCAGCCGTCCTGTCTCGTCCTCGAGGAGGGTGGTCCGGCTTGTCGTATGGGGTATGTTTGGGAGACGGCATATCAGTGAGCTCGTCATCGAATTGTGGCAGCAGCCTTCTACGTGGATAGCTCTTAGGTTGGTCCGATAGACTGGTACCGTATCCTTCCTCAGCTGAGAGGACTCTCGTCCATCGATCGTTGAGGTTGTCTTGTTCGGCTTTAAGCTGCCGTTCTTTTACTTTCAGGCTGCGGGCCATGGCTATAAGCTGTTGCCTGAACAGTTCCTGATCTTCAAGATTATCAGGGATGGCGAAGTCATCGGCTTCCGGGATGTCCTCCTCCTCGACATGGGGGAGGTAATTGTCGTCCTCGGAATCGTTTAGATCGTAGGGGTTGCGCCGGTCTTCCGGCCTCTCCTGTCCCTCTAACGGGTGTTCGGGGATATCGGGATCGCCGAGGTCTTCCGGGGTGTCTCCGTACCCGGTGCCGTCGATAGCTTTTCTTCCCTTTTTTCCTTTTGACCGTTTATGCGGCTTTCGGCGTCTTGACGACGCTTCACCCGATTTGTCGCCATCATTTTTCGGAGTGTCCACCATGTAGATGTTGTATGTGGAGGTGGCAGTCCACCGCCCAGTGTTAACGGGGGTGAGGGCGCGATCCTCCTCATCCATGTATTTTGCCTCCTCAGAGGCATAGTCCAACATGTCGGTTAAATCCTCGACAGTGGCTACTAAGTGGGTGGTGGGTGGGACGAAAAATTCGTCCTGAAGCTCGATCGGGTCGGCCTGCTCAAAGCACAGATCGGGGTTGGGTCATCGGTAATCTTCATTGACGAGATCCGATCTAGGGACTCGTTGAGTATCGAGAGCTCGATCGGGTCGGCCTGCTCAGAGCTTCCGGAGTTAACCTCCGATGCGTCCGCGTGGGGGGAGTGTTCGACAAGAACAGGTGTCCGGACGTCTGGCACTATGATCGGGTCCGGACTGAGAGTCGGGTCCTCGCCGGGGTAGATCCCGTGGGCGGGACCGAAAGATGGATCTGAGGTTAAAGCCTCAGAGTCTTCGGGCGTGGCAGGTGATACGTCTCCAATGTATCTACTTTTCCAAACTCTTTTGCCCTTGTTTTGGACTCTAATTTGCATGATTTGAATGGAACTAACCCGGACTGACGTTGTTTTCAGCAGAATTGCCTTGGTGTTATTTTTGTGCAGAAATAAAAGTTCTCGGATTGACCTGAAAATTTACGGAGTATATTTTTGGAATTAATAAAAAATACTGGCGAAAGAATCAACCGGAGAGGGGGCACCACCTGGTCACAAGCCAGGGGGCGCGCCGCCCTGTCTTGTGGGCCCCCTGAAGCTCCTCCGACCTCGTTTCCACTTCTATATATTCCTATTCGGGGAGAGAAAAATGAGAGAGAAGAGTTCATCGCGTTTTACGATACGGAGCCTCCGCCACCTCCTGTTCTTCCTCGGGAGGGCAGATCTGGAGCCTGATTTGGGCTCCGGAGAGGGGAAATCAACGCCGTCATCATCACCAACCATCCTTCATCACCAATTTCATGATGCTCTCCGCCGTCCGTGAGTAATTCCATCGTAGGCTTGTTGGACGGTGATGGGTTGGATGAGATTTACCATGTAATCGAGTTAGTTTTGTTAGGGTTTGATCCCTAGTATCCACCATGTTCTGAGATTGATGTTGCTATGACTTTGCTATGCTTAATGCTTGTCACTAGGGCCCGAGTGCCATGATTTCATATCGGAACCTATTATGTTTTCATGAATATATATGTGTTCTTGATCCTATCTTGCAAGTTGTAGACACCTGTTACAAGTTATGATCCGTATCCCCCAGGGTGACAATAACTGGGATTCTTTCCGATGATTACCGTAGTTTGAGGAGTTCATGTATTCACTAAGTGCTAATGCTTTGGTCCGGTTCTCTATTAAAAGGAGGCCTTAATATCCCTTAGTTTCCATTAGGACCCCGCTGCCACGGGAGGGTAGGACAAAAGATGTCATGCAAGTTCTTTTCCATAAGCACGTATGACTATATATGGAATACATGCCTACATTACATTGATGAATTGGAGCTAGTTCTGTGTCACCCTATGTTATAACTGTTGCATGATGAATGCCATCCGACATAATTATCCATCATTGATCCATTGCCTACGATCTTTTCACATATTGATCTTTGCTAAGTTACTTTTCCGTTGCTACTGTTACAATCACTACAAAACTGCTACTGTCACGTTTGCCATCGTTATTGTTACTTCCACACTACTTTGCTACTAAATACTTTGCTGCAGATATTAAGTCTTTCAGGTGTGGTTGAATTGACAACTCGGCTGCTAATACTCGAGAATATTCTTTGGCTTCCCTTGTGTTGAATCAATAAATTTGGGTTGAATACTCTACCCTCGAAAATTGTTGAGATCCCCTATACTTGTGGGTTATCAAGACCTTTTTCTGGCACCATTGCCGGGGAGCATAGCTCTATTCTCTGAGTCACTTGGGATTTATATCTGTTGATCATTATGAGGAATCAGAAAGATCCAAAAACCAAGATCTATCCCTCAACTATGAGGACAGGTAAGGAACTGCCATCTAGCTCTGCACTTGATTCACCTTCTGTTATGAGTAAATTTGCGACACCACGACCTGCTAGTAATCCTGATATGTCGCAAGTAATTGATGATGCCACTTCTGCTATGCATGATGCTTATGATGATACTTTGCTTGATAACACTGTGCCACTGGGTGAATTTCTTGATGAACAAATTGCTAGTGTGAATGCTGAAACTGATGATATTTCTGAATCTGATGAAATTATTGAAACTGAACACTATGAGACACCTGCTAGACCTAGCTCTCTTAGATATGAATTGCTTGATATACCTGAGGGTTATGTTATGGAAGGAGAGGTAGCTAGGGACTTTCTTGCTTGTAAAGATAGAGATGATCTTAAAAAATTGCTATGCAAGTGGAATGAAAAATCTTTGAATGCTAGAATGCAATATGATCCTAAGTTTGCTACTTCACCTATCTTTGTTACTGATAAGGATTATGAATTCTCTGTCGATCCTGAGTTGATTACTTTGGTTGAATCTGATCCTTTCCATGGTTATGAATCTGAAACTGTTGTGGCACATCTTACTAAATTGAATGATATAGCCACCCTATTTACTCATGAGGAAAAAATTTGCTATTACTATATTCTGAAGTTGTTTCCTTTCTCATTAAAGGGTGATGCTAAGATATGCTTTAATTCTCTTGCTCCTGGTTGTGTGCGTAGTCCCCAGGATATGATATATTACTTCTCTGAAAAATATCTTCCTGCCCATAAGAAACAAGCTGCCTTGCAGGAAATATTTAACTTTGTGCAAATTGAAGAAGAGAGTCTCCCACAAGCTTGGGGGAGGCTTCTCCAATTACTTAATGCTTTGCCTTACCATCCTCTCAAGAAAAACGAAATACTTGATATCTTTTATAATGGACTAACCGATGCTTCTAGGGACCACCTAGATAGTTGTGCCGGTTGTGTTTTTAGGGAATGAACTGTTGAACAAGCTGAACTACTATTGAATAATATATTGAGCAATGATAATGATTGGACTATTCCCGAACCACCTCCAAAGCCAACTCCGAAGAAAAGAGGTATTCTATTTCTCAGTCCTGAAGATATGCAAGAGGCAAAGAAATCTATGAAGGAAAAAGGTATTAAAGCTGAAGATGTTAAGAATCTACCACCTATTGAAGAAATACATGGTCTTGATAACCCGACACAGGTAGTAGAGGTAAATTCTCTCCGTAGATTTGATGAAGGTGATATTCCTTATAATAAGTCTGGTAGCCAATGCTTGGATGAATTTGATAACTTTATAGTCAAGCAAGAAAATTTCAATGCTTATGTTAGTAGACAATTGAAACATAATGCTTACATGCTTGATCGCTTAGGTGATTATATGAATAGAACTATCAATGATCTTAAGCTTATTAGTAAACATGCTTCCATGGTAACTACTCAAGTAGAACAAGTACTTAAGGCACAAAATGATTTGCTTAATGAGATGAATGGTAAGAACAATAATCATTCTGTTAAAGTTGTGACTAGAGGTGGTAGAATGACTCAGGAACCTTTGTATCCCGAGGGCCATCCTAAGAGAATTGAGCAGGATTCACAATGAATTAATTCTGATGCACCTAATCGTCCTAGTAATAGAAGGAAACAGAATGACGATAGGACTTTGCATGCTGCTAGTGAACCTGTTATAGGTACTCATGAAAACCCCAATGATATTTCTATTTCTGATGCTGAGACACAATTTGGTAATGAACATAAGCCTAGTGATAATATTAATGATGATGATGTTCATGTTTGTGCTCAACCTAGTAATGATAATGATGTGGAGATTGAACCTGTTGTTGATCTTGATAACCCACAACCTAAGAATAAAAGATATGATAAAAGAGACTTTGTTGCTAGGAAGCATGGTAGAGAAAGAGAACCATGGGTTCAGAAACCCATGCCCTTTCCTCCCAAGCCATCCAAGAAAAAGGATGATGAGGATTTTGAGTGCTTTGTTGAAATGCTTAGACCTGTCTTTTTGCGTATGCGCTTGACTGATATTCTGAAAATGTCTCCTTATACCAAGTATATGAAAGATATTGTGACTAATAAGAGGAAGATACCGAAAGCAGAGATTTCCACCATTCTTGCTAATTATACTTTTAAGGGTGGAGTACCAAAGAAACTAGGAGATCCCGGAGTACCTACTATACCATGCTCTATTAAAAGAAATTATGTTCAAACTGCTTTATGTGATCTTGGAGCTGGTGTTAGTGTTATGCCTTTCTCTTTATATCGTAGACTTGATTTGAATAAGTTGACACCTACTGAAATCTCTTTGCAAATGGCTGATAAATCAACTGCTTTACCCATCGGTATTTGCGAGGATGTGCCTGTCGTAGTTGCAAATGTTACTATCCTAACGGACTTTGTTATTCTTGATATTCCCGAGGACGACAGTATGTCGATCATCCTTGGTAGACCTTTTTTGAATACTGCAGGGGCTGTTATTGATTGCAACAAGGGCAATGTCACTTTTCATGTTAATGGTAATGAGCATACGGTACACTTTCCTAAGAAACAACCTCAAGTTCATAGTATCAACTCCATTGAAAAAAATTCAATGATTATTATTGGAGGTTTTGAATTCCCTCTCCCTACTGCCAAAAAGAAATATGATATACTTATTGTTGGGGACATGCATATCCCCATTGAGGTAACCTAGTGTCATTCGAAAATTCTCCGGTTCCGTGTCATTCGAAAAAAGTTTGTCAATAAGACTTGATCAACCTTATTGATAGATTCTTTTTGATGTGCATGAGATGGATGAATTTAGAAAGCACAACTTTCTGTACCCAACTTTTACTTTCTGTTATTTAGAGTAAATTACAGTAAAAATGCTACTATTCTTCTGTTTTCCGTTTTATCAGTGCAATAAAAAAATGACCTGAAAATAATAGTCCTCTTAATGCCCTGAATGTAGTATGATTTTTTTTGGAATATTTTAGAATTTTTGGCACTGAGAACACATCAGGGGGCTGCACCAGTGGGCCACAAGCCTGCAGGGCGCGCCCACCCCCCTGGGCGCGCCCCTGGCTTGTGGGTCCCACGTGGGGCCCCCTCACTTATTCCAACCACCATCCACTTCGTCTTCCTCCAGAAAAAATCCCACCATTGCTCAAACCCATGTTCTAGCTCATTTTGCTGCCATTTTCGATCTCCTTGCTCAAAGCTCCATTTGCAAAACTGTTTTGGGGGATTGTTCTTCGGTATGTGACTCCTTCAATGGACCAATTAGTTTTTGTTCTAGTGCTTTATATTTTGCAAATTTTTGCTGCTGTGGTGACCTTGTTCTTGAGCTTGGATGTCAAATTTATATGGTCCCAAGTAGTTTTGATGCATGTTATAGCCTCTAGGCACTTGTGGGAGTAGTTGCTATGAGTTTTGTTGAGTTTCATTCACCTTTATTGTGAGTCACTAAAAATTTCAAAAAAAATGGTGAGGAGATTGTTAAGAGGCTCTTCAAGCCGGGGTTCTAAAGAAGATGAAAATGAGGTGAAGAAGAAGCCCAAATACAATCTTCCTTCCATCGCGGAGGTTCGACCATGTGAATGGCCAAGTGATGCATTCTTGAGGGTGGCCGGAATTTATGAAGATTTTTACTATTTGGCAAAGAACGCAGGCATCACAGACTTCCTCAACGATAAGTGTGACCAGTACCTCTTACTCACTAATACCTTCGTGCAAAATTTTCACTTTTATCCTAGGAAGAATCCTCCCATGGTAGAATTTTACTTATATGATGTGCCTAAGGAGATGAAACTTTACGATTTTTGCATAGTTTGCAAAATACCTTATGAGGGCAGCATCAGTGAACCACGTCCTAGAGACATGGAGGACTTTATTGCCGCAATCACTGTGGGGGAAGAGAGAGGGGTGTCAAAGGCAAGAGCGGCTAGTTTACATTTTCCTGTTCTACGCTATTATTCATTATTCGCGGGGAGATGTTTAGTTGGTCGTGGGGAGAGTGGAAGCCTTAGTGCACCTGACCTCGCCATTTTGCGCCACGCTTTACTTGCTGATATAACTTTTAGTCTGGGCGCTATAGTGGCCCAACGGTTGAACTTGAACCGTTCGAAGGGCCCCATATTCGGAGGTATCTACGCATCTCGCCTAGCCAAACACTTTGAAATACCCATTAGGCTTGATGAGGAAGATGAAATGTTACTACCTACGAGATATTTAGACTATGATAGTATGGTAGCACATGATTTTATTAGAAAGGATAATGATAGAAGGCTGCTTTACAACCTAGTATTTAGTTAGGGTACCTGTGAGATTATTACTCTGCCTGCTTCTTCTTTGTTCGATATTCATTCAGGCAGGTACATTATTATGCCCGAGGACATCTACAGATATTGGGGTCTGTCGCAACCCCCAGCACCTGAGTCGGTACCAGCCCTTGATCCGTATCGGGATCTAGTTTTTCAGTGGGAGCCACAGGAGCTCGCCAACCAGTGGAACCCTCAGTATCCTCCGGAGTATCCAGGAAATGGTCATTATCCGGGCCAGCCATGGCCCTAGACCAACTTAGGCCAAAAGCCTAAGCTTGGGGGAGTACGTATTTCTCACCGACATTACATTCATGTTCACACACTCATTTCAGTTGTCGGTGTTCATACTTTTTCATTGTATCATCCATGGTATTTTATTTCTCCTTTCCATTTTCTTCTTGTGTGTTTAATTAACCTTGAGAAAAATTCAAAAAAAATTAGTTCTGGCTTTACCTTTTAGTTTGTTTAGTTGTATCATTAAAAGAAAATCCAAAAAGATTTCTCGTTCTTCTTTTGCTTGTTGGGAGCTTTCCCGTGTAAATAGTTTTTCTCGTTCTTGTTTTGAAATTTCTTTCCTGTGGGTCGTAAGGAGAAGACCACAATGAAAATGTTGAGTGGCTCTCATATGCACTATTGTTTACTTTATAGAGAGCCCATATTACCTTGCCTTCTCCTTTGAGTTATCGTTTGCAGATTCCAGCTTAGTCCAATGCACGTGCACTCTTATTATTATTCACACCGTTCGGTCGTGCAAGTGAAAGGCAATAATGATGATATATGATGAAATGATTGAGATGGAGAAAAGCTGGTATGGACTCGACTTATCTTGTTTTTGTAAATATGATTAGCTCATCGTTCTGAATTCAGCTCATTATAGATGAAACATGTTTGCAATGCCAATTAGAGATTATAGTTACTCATGCCATGCTTAATTAGCTAAGAGTGTATAATGGTTTGTCTTGAGTGCCAACATGCATTTTAAAATGGTTGTGATGTAGTATGATAGGATGGTATCCTCCTCTGAATGATTCAAGTGGCTTGACTTGGCACATGTTCACGCATGTAGTTGAAACAAAATCAACATAGCCTCCACGATATTTATGTTCATGGTGATTTATATCCTACTCATGATTGCATTCAATGTTGGTTAATCTCAAAGCATGTTTATGACTGTTGTCGCTCTCTAGTTGGCCGCTTCCCTGTCTCTTGCTAGCCTTCACTTGTACTAAGCGGGAATACTGCTTGTGCATCCATTTCCATAAACCCTAAGTTTTTCCATATGAGTCCACCATATCTACCTATATGCGGTATTTACCTGCCGTTCCAAGTAAATTTGCACGTGCCATACTCTAAACCTTCAAATAATATTCCGTTTTGTATGCCCGAATCGCTCATGTAGTGACTAGGGGCTGTCAGTATCTTCCATGCTAGGTGGGTTATTCTCACGATATGTGTTGATTCACTATCATTCACGAGAAAGTGACTGGTATTTGGGATGCCCAGTTCCATGCTCAAAATTTAAATCAAAATATAATAAAACAAAACTCCCCCAGGATTGTGTTTGTATGGACGGTACCCGTGGATTCGGCCCGCCGTGGAGTGTGATTGATTGGTGGAGGGGGAGTAAAAACTTTACTATTCTGTTTGGGAACCGCCTATAATGTATCTAGCATGGAAGATACCGAAATCTCTTGGTTGTTATGTTGGCAATGAAAGCATACCGCTCAAAATCATTATTCATCTCTGTTTTAAAAGCTCGAGCTCTGGCACCTCTGCAAATCAATGCTTCCCTCTGCGAAGGGCCTATCTATTTTACTTTACTGTTGAGTCATCATGTTCTTATAAAAAGGCACCAGTTAGAGAGCACCACCGTCATTTGTATGCTTTGTTATTAATTGATATTGAGTATGATTGTGACTGGATCTCTTTTACCATGAATTACAATGTTTAGTCAGTCCTTGTTCTTTAGAGGTGCTCTGCATTTATGTTTTGCGGTCTCAGAAAGGGCTAGCGAGATACCATTATGTCATATTGTATCATGATTGTTTTGATAAAATTGTTGTCATCCGAGACTTATTATTATTGCTCGCTAGTTGGTTATACCATTGATATGAGTAAATGTGAGACCTAAATGTTATTGTGAATGTGGTTAATCTATAATCTTGGCTGAAATCTGAACATCAGTTAGACATACTTACAACAGCAAGATCAAACAGAGTTTGTAAAAGTTTTTCTTTATGACTTTCAGTTTGTCAACTGAATTGCTTGAGGACAAGCAATGGGTTAAGCTTGGGGGAGTTGATACGTCTCCAACGTATCTACTTTTCCAAACTCTTTTGCCCTTGTTTTGGACTCTAATTTGCATGATTTGAGTGGAACTAACCCGGACTGACGCTGTTTTCAACAGAATTGCCTTGGTGTTATTTTTGTGCAGAAATAAAAGTTCTCGGATTGACCTAAAAATTTACGGAGTATATTTTTGGAATTAATAAAAAATACTGGCGAAAGAATCAATCAGAGAGGGGCCACCACCTGGTCACAAGCCAGGGGGGCGCGCCCCCCTGTCTTGTGGGCCCCCTGAAGCTCCTCCGACCTCGTTTCCACTTCTATATATTCCTATTCGGGGAAAAAAATGAGAGAGAAGAGTTCATCGCGTTTGACGATACGGAGCCGCCGCCACCTCCTGTTCTTCCTCGGGAGGGCAGATCTGGAGCCTGATTTGGGCTCCGGAGAGGGGAAATCGATGCCGTCGTCATCACCAACCATCCTTCATCACCAATTTCATGATGCTCTCCGCCGTTCGGGAGTAATTCCATCGTAGGCTTGTTGGACGGTGATGGGTTGGATGAGATTTACCATGTAATCGAGTTAGTTTTGTTAGGGTTTGATCCCTAGTATCCACCATGTTCTGAGATTGATGTTGCTATGACTTTGCTATGCTTAATGCTTGTCACTAGGGCCCGAGTGCCATGATTTCAGATCTGAACCTATTATGTTTTCATAAATATATATGTGTTCTTGATCCTATCTTGCAAGTTGTAGACACCTATTACGAGTTATGATCCGCATCCCCCAGGTTGACAATAATTGGGATTCTTTTCGGTGATTACCGTAGTTTGAGGAGTTCATGTATTCACTAAGTGCTAATGCTTTGGTCCGGTTCTCTATTAAAAGGAGGCCTTAATATCCCTTAGTTTCCATTAGGACCCCGCTGCCACGGGAGGGTAGGACAAAAGATGTCATGCAAGTTCTTTTCCATAAGCACGTATGACTATATATGGAATACATGCCTACATTACATTGATGAATTGGAGCTAGTCCTGTGTCACCCTATGTTATAACTGTTGCATGATGAATGCCATCCGACATAATTATCCATCACTGATCTATTGCCTACGAGCTTTTCACATATTGATCTTTGCTAAGTTACTTTTCCGTTGCTACTGTTACAATCACTACAAAACTGCTACTGTCACGTTTGCCATCGTTACCATTACTTCCACACTACTTTGCTACTAAATACTTTGCTGCAGATATTAAGTCTTTCAGGCGTGGTTGAATTGACAACTCAGCTGCTAATACTCGAGAATATTCTTTGGCTCCCCTTGTGTCGAATCAATAAATTTGGGTTGAATACTCTACCCTCGAAAACTGTTGCGATCCCCTATACTTGTGGGTTATCCGCAGGCGAGACCACGAGCCCGGTTAGTGACAGGTCGCCCCGAGAGTCTAGGGAGAACTCTAGGTTCCAGAATCTGACCTCTTGATCAGGGGCGAAACTTCTGACACGGCCTGGATGGCCGGTCGGGTCGGCGTGCAGCACAATGCTGCCGAAAGCGAAGATCTGTCCGGGGACGAAAGTGTCCGTATTGTGGACCTCTTCGTTGATGACGAGGTGAACCATCGATTCCTTTGGCGATCACAGTGGAACTCTCAATGAAAGCACTAATGTCGGTGTCAAAACCGGCGGATCTCGGGTAGGGGGTCCCGAGCTGTGAGACTAGAATCGATGGTAACAGGAGACGAAGGAGACGATGTTTACCCAGGTTCGGGCCCTCCTATGGAGGTAATACCCTACGTACTGCTTGATTATATTGATGGTATGAGGGTTACAGAGTTGATCTTCCTCGAGATCGTATAGCTAAAACCCTAGATGAGTTGTTCTCTCTGCCTACAACCTAAAACCCTCCGGCTTATATAGACTCCAAGGGTACCTAGGGTTTACACATGGTCGGTTACACGTCGAAGGGATAAACATGCCTATTCACTACTCCAAACATGGAGGACACACCAAGATTCCTGAAGCTTCCTTCCTGGAGACAGGGTCGTTGATCAATCCAATGCTCGGTAAGCGGCCCATATAGTCCGGCCCATAAGAAATAAGTCGGCCTCCCGAGGACCCCTTAAACCAGGACTCCCTCACCGTTGGTGTGGCCCCCTCGACACGATCGCCAGCCCGGGCCACCGTGGCCGTACCCGCGTGCTGCGATGGCTCCGCACGCTGAGATTTATTGGATTCGACGAAAGATATCAGACTCTGGATGGTAGCTCTCCACTCATCCATCTTGTCAGCCGCCGGCGGGAAGTTAAGCAGAAGCTGGGCTCGTGCCATTGCTTTCGATGCCGTATCCATCATGGCGAAGGAGGCGGACCGTGACGTCGCCCGGCTCCTGGTGGAACCAAGAGGGGCGTTGCCGCGTTCTTGACGCCGTGCACTGCTCGCTGGGGCGGTCCGACATGGGGGAGGCCGAGTCCGCAGGTTCGCGACTCCGCTCGGCGCTCCGCCCTGTTCTGGACGGGGCGTGCGTCCAGTAGCCGCGCTGGTGATGGGCACGGAAGGGGGTCGAGGCTTGCTCCGGATCGTGCGCCGCCATGGCGACCACGGCCATCCGCGCGGCGGGGAGGCGGCGATTGGTTGTTTCCTCCGTCCGCGGCACCAGGGGCATGCTCGCTAGGATGTTGTTGCTGTTGCTCCTCTCCGGCGCCGCCTCCTCCAGCCTCGGCCGCGGGGGACACGACGGTGGCGCCACCTGCGCCAGCCGTGTTGCCCACGACGCCCGTCTCATCTGCGGCCGCGGCAGCGCCCACAGCGTCCGCGACCGCATGTGAAGGAGCCTTTGAAGTGGAGGGATGCGTGGCCGCGTTGGGCTTCTTCTTGGGAGACTCGGGTTCGCGCAACCACGCGCTCCCCTACCTGGCGCGCCAAAGATGTCGGGGCACGGATGCACACGATCACCTATGGGACCAGAGGTCCCATTGTGGTTCGGCAAGGGGGGTCACGTTGCACAAAGAGCGGAGAGCATGAGACGGCGTGACGATCAGGACGCTGGCATTTTTACCCAGGTTCGGGCCGCTGCTAAGCGCAAAACCATACTCCTGCTTTTGGTGGATTGATCGAAGGAACACGAAGAACACGCAACGCTCAGCCCCGACAAGGGTTGCTGTCGGGGTGAGCTACTACGCAAGTACAAGTGTCCAAAGTTCCGAATCCTGAGCTAGGTTGCCTTGGGCCTCCTTTTATAGAGCAATGGGAAACCACAATGGCAAAACAGTCATTATCTATTGATTAGATAGCTTAGCAGAGCTATCATACCTAACTCTGGCATTTAAGACAAAATACCATGATTACTAGACAAGGTGGCGCTCGGGGGTGCATTCCCGGCAAGCTCTTGCCACCACTTATCTGTCTATTTCTTAAGGTCTTGACACGCTGCTGGACGGGTGTCAACTGGGTATAATCTGCCTTCCGGTGCCTCGCCATGTGCTTAGTGAGAGCTACTTAGCCGCTTGATGCTTCGACACTGCATCGACAAGTGACTAGCGTCGCGTTGCGGTGGAGCGGTGGCTGGTTAGCTCGCGCCTGCCGGGGGATGTCCTACCGGGTCTTCCTGGGGTGTGCGTGCCTCGGTCCCCGGCAGGCTCCGGGGACGCGGCTGGCGCGCTTTGGGCCCCTCCTGGGTCGTTGTGTTGGTGTTGCCGGTGTTTGTTTGGTGGTGTGGTAGCTTTTCCCGACGGGTTTTGCTACTACTGCCTGTGCATAAGTCAGGGGCACTGGATACCCCTGTTCTAGTGCACCGATAGTAGTAAAGAAAGTATACGCCAAAGCTGATTCTACCAAGGCACCTGAGAGTGCCAGGGCAAGCATGACTATTGGTGCCCCTATGAGCTCCAAGCCCAAGAAGGCAGGCGACAAGAAAAGGTCCAGGAAGAGGATTGTCCATGTTGTTGGCAGACCTACCTCTATGTATGAGGATCCAGAAGCTGCTGCTGAAGAAGAGGAAGAGGAACCAGCTGCCAAAGCTCCTCCATCTAAGAGGAATAAACCGCTGGTTGATGCTATGCCCAAGGATACATCATCCAAAGGCACACAGACTGACCCCAAGAAGGCCGCTACTGCTTCCAAATCCAAGAAGTCTACCAGAGACATTCCTAGTGCTTCCAAGAACAAGCAATCAACCATGCCAGAAGAAGAAGAAGATTTGCCAGTTTTGAGGAAACTGAGGCCACACATGCCATTGCATAATGATGATCATCCAGTTGCTGAGGACATGAAGTTGAGGAAAGACTTAGGTCTGAGATTGTGGAGGTCAAAGGCCCCTATGCCTCCACAAGAAGGACTGCTATAGATGTCAGATTTCATACCAAGGAACAACAAGACTTCTATGAGACTATCCTGTTGAACAAGAGCCCAACTGTCAGTGACATGAGATATGTTGACTCGGGCTTCATAAAGAAGATTGAAGATTTCTTTCCCCATGTGCAAGAGAACTTCAGATGCATTGACATTGAGAACTTTGTTGGTAGAGAGTTTACTCCCTGGAATGATAAGATGATCATGCAATTCTATTCCACTGCTCATTTTTATGGAGATGGCAGGATTGTCTGGATGACAGAAGGTGTCAAGTATGAATCCACTGTTGAAGAGTGGGATACCATCTTAGGAGCCCCACAGGTAGAAGATGGTGATTTGGATGTGTACTCTGAGTCCAAAGCAAATCACAACTCCATGGCTAATATGTACAAGGAGATCCCTGAGGACTATGTGCATTCACATAAGCTTGGCTTGGTGTACTTTCTACTGATGCCCAAGTCAGGAGATGAGAAGATGATTCGAGGCTACTCGATCAACATGCTGCACCACATTGACCTTCACACCAGATTCAGAGTCATGGATCTTATTGTAGAGACTGTGAAGAGGACAGCTGCAGATCAGAAGAGATCTTGTGGTTATGCACCATGCATTCAGATGCTGATCAACTCCAAGCTTGAGAAGAATGTGTATGCCCTTGATCGACCTCATATGCCACTCCAGCCAGAATTTGAGGATAATGAGGTGGTGATGAATCCTGATCATCCCACTGCAACTGCAGCAAGAGAAGCAGCCAAGTCAGCTAGAGCCGCTAGTGCTCTTGTGCCAAAGTCCAGGGCTGAGCAGATGGATATGCTTTTTAGCACTATTAAGAGTATGCAAAAGGATATCAAGGACATTCTTGAAAATCAGCATAGTCTACTCAGGATAGTGGAGAACAGAGTCAAAACTCTAAACAACAAGGTAGATGGGCTGACTAAGACAGTCAATGTGCTCAAGAAGGAAGTAGATGATGCTCCTATCTATCACTCTACAGATTCAGATGAGGATGACACTTCACCTCTCAGGCCATGCACTCAGTTTAGGAACCAAGCCAGGACTCCTACAGTGACTGCTCCAGAGTTGAGGCCGTCTTCTTCAGCACCTGCTACATCTCCTTCAGCTCCATCAGCACCAGTAGCAACTCCACCACCCCAGAGGACTTCAGCTGAAGCTTTTGCAGATGCTCTTCTCTCAACTCCATCGACAGCTACAGGCGCAGCGTCATCGTCTCATGCAGGAGATCCAGCCCAGAGCGATGTTTAGCTCTATAGCTTTGAACTTTTTGGTAACTTGTTGCCAAAGGGGGAGAAGTTGTAGATCATCATAGGGCTTCGAGAGAGAGTGTTGCATTTTGATCCCTCTCTGCTATTTTAAAAAAACATTTGGTTTATCGTTTGTGTTGCAAACTTTTGTTGGTATTTGATCATATACTCTTATGTGATGCTTCTATCACCTATCATTGAGATTTCTATGTGATGATCATTTACTATTGTTTGGTGTGTTGTGCTTGTTATTCACTCATATTAATTCTAGCGCACCACCAAGTTGTATGTGACATGGAAGAGTGACCCATCATCCTAATGGATTGTGCATTTGTATTCAAACGCAAATTTAAAATAATGAACAAATTTAGGGGGAGCTCTTGCTTATCACATACCTCTCAGAGCAACGATGCTATTCATTTCTTATATCTCTCATCGAAGCTTTGATCTATATGTTGTCATCAATTACCAAAAAGGGGGAGATTGAAAGCACAACTTCTCCCTAGGTGGTTTTGGTAATTAATAACAACATATACTTCATTGGACTAATGTTTTCCACTAAGTATATCTCAGGAAAAAGTTCAATGATAGCTTGGCAAAGGATTGTGAGGAGACCCCAAGATACAAGGAATAATATGGGCAAAGCTACAAGGATGAAGACTCTATATTTTACTTTGTGAGAAATCACTTTTGAGTCCATAGGAAAGCCAATACTATCAAAAGGGGGTGAGGTATTAATGGTGAATGAAATGCTCAAGTGATCAAGTGTTAGCCACCAAATACACTCACAAGCTCTCCCACAAATATTCTGTCATTAAGCCATCCATTCAAAATCGGTGTCACTAACTTTCATATTGGCCACACCGAGTTCCAAGCCAAGACAGAAACCCTAGCCACTTCCCATTCTCGGTACAACTAAGATTCTCATCGGTGCAACCGAGTTTCGGTGACCAACATTTGTAGGACCGAAAGTATGTCTAGAGGGGGGTGATTAGACTACTTGACCAAATAAAAGTTTTCCCTATACCAAATTTTAGGGTTGGCAGTTTTTAGCATTTCATGGCAAGTCAAGTACACCCTACACATGCAAGTCTAAGAGTATAGCAGCAGAAAGTAACAACAAGCATGTATAGAAGGGAAAGGGTAGGAGGATCAAACGCAGTTGTAGACACGATGATTTTTCCCGTGGTTCCGATAGGTGGTGCTATCGTACATCCACGTTTATGGAGTCTTCAACCCACGGAGGGTAACGGTCGCGAGAGTCCACGGAGGGCTCCACCCATAAGGGTCCACGAAGTAGCAACCTTGACCATTCCATAACGGCTTCCGTCCACGAAGGACTAGCCTCACTATGGGTAGATCTTCACGAAGTAGGCGATCTCCTTGCCCTTACAAACTTCTTGGTTCACTCCACAACACGAAGTAGGAGGCTCCCAAGCGACACCTAACCAATCTAGGAGGCACCACCCTCCAAAAGGTAATAGGCTCGGTAATGACGATGAACTCCTTGCTCTTGTGCTTCAAGATGATAGATTCCTCAACACACAATCACTCTCTCACAGATTTGGCTTGGTAGAAGAGATGGGATTGGTGGAAAGCAACTTTGGGGAGGCTAGAAATCAAGATCCATATGGTTGGAGTGGAAGATCTTGACCTCAACACAAGACTAGGTGGTTCTCTCTCAGAAAACTGGATGGGGCAAGTATGGAATAGTTCTGAGTGCTTCTCTTTCGAGTAGGTGGTGGTGAAGGGGTATATATAGGCATCCCCAAAAATCCAACCGTTACACACAAAATGACCAACTCGGTGACACCAATGTGTTAATCTCGGTGGTACCGAAGTGACCAAAAGGTGGCAACTTTTGAATCTCGGTGAGACCGATATAGGAAACTCGGTTGCACCGATAAGGTGACCAACGGTCATATTCCCAATCTCGGTGATGCCGATCCAACATTCTCGGTGGTACCGAAAATGTGAATTTGCGTAACAGAAAGTTGGCAACCTAAACTCGGTGGCACCGGTATGGAATCGGTTGTACCGAAGTGACTAGGGTTTGGCCGAGTCTGTCTAGGGTTTGGAATCGGTGGCACCGGGATTGGAATGTTGGTTGCACCGATTTTGAGTGTTTGGCTTAGGACAGACTTTAGTGGGAGAGCTTGTGGATGTTTTTGGCGACTATCACTTGTGCACGTTTGAGCATATTGTTCACCAGCAAAACCTTACCCCCTTTTAATAGTATTGGCTTTCCTATGGACTCAAAGTGATTTCTCACAAATATAAAATGTAGAGTCCTCTCGCTTGAATCTTGGCCAACCTATTTCCTTGCATCTTGGGGTATCTCCACAATCTCCTTTTGCCAATCCTATCATTGAACATTTCCTGAAATATACTTGGTGGAAACATTAGTTCAATGACTTATATGTTGTTATTAATTACCAAAACCACCAAGGGAGCAAATGTGCTTTCAACATTCTGTTGTCTCGATTTATAAAATCGGAATCTCCGAGTTTTGTAAATCGGTGCCACCGAGTTTGGAAACTGCCCTCGGCCACTCAAGTCGGTACCCCCGAGAATGATATATCGGTCTCACCGAGATTCCTAAAGTTGCCACATTTTGAACAAATCAGTACGATCGAGTTTGATATCGGTTTCACCGAGTTGCTCAATAATGTTGTAACGGTTGGATTTTTGGAGATGCCTATATATACCCCTCCACCACATGCCACTCGCAAGAGAAGCACTCAGAACTATTCCACACTTGCCCCATCCAATTTTCTGAGAGAGAACCACCTACCCTTGTGTTGAGGTCAAGATCATCCACTCCAACCATATGGATCTTGATTTCTAGCTTCCCCAAGTTGCTTTCCATCCAATCAATCTCTTCCACTCAAGCCAAGTCTGTGAGAGAGTGATTGTGTGTTGAGGAGACTATCATTTGAAACACAAGAGCAAGGAGTCCATCGTTACTATCGAGCCTATTACCTTTTGGAGAGTGGTGCCTCCTAGATTGGTTAGGTGTCGCTTGGGAGCCTCCTACTTCGTGTTGTGGAGCTGAACCAAGAAGTTTGTACTTGCAAGGAGATCGCCTACTTCGTGAAGATCTACCCATAGTGAGGCTAGTCCTTCATGGACGGAAGCCGTTATGGAATAGTCAAGGTTGCTACTTCGTGGACCCTTATGGGTGGAGCAATCCGTGGACTCTCGCGACCGTTACCCTCCGCGGGTTGAAGACCCCATAAACGTGGACGTACGATAGCACTACTTATCAGAACCACGGGAAAAATCTTCGTGTCTCCAAATTGCATTTGATCTCCTCTCCCCCTCTATTTACATATGCTTGTCTTTACTTTCCGTTGCAATACTCATAGACATGCATGTGTAGGGTGAACTTGACTTGTGCTAATCGATAAAATCTGCCCACAAACTAATTTGGGAAAAGGTTAGGTTTTTATTTGGTCAAGTAGTCTAATCACCCCCCCTCTAGACATACTTTCGATCCCTACAGAAGCCCGTTTATTATGTCTCCGAGGTCTTAACCCCTTGTAAAACGCACTACCCTCACTATCAAAAGATAGCCTACACAGTCTTCATGGCATCACGAAAACTCAAGCACTACTTTCAAGAGTGCTCGGTGACCATGGCATCTGATGTCCCGTTAAGTGACATAATTAGCAATAGAGATGCAACGGGGCTTATCGCCAAATGGGCCACAGAGCTCCTACCTTTTGAAATTACCAATCGACCACGTCGACATATTAAATATCAGGTGCTGGCTGACTTCGTCGCTGAATGTATGGAAGCCCAGCTCCCTAAAGAGTACAACCCTTACTCACATTGGACCATGTACTTTGATGGTTCCAAAATGCTAGTTGGCCTAGGGGCTGGCGTCGTCCTTATATCGCCAACGGGCGAAAATATTCAGTATGTGTTACAAATTATGTACACGGATTCAAACAACGCGGTCGAATACGAATCCCTTTTACACGAAGTCTGGATAGCAGTCTCCATGGGTGTCAAACGCCTGGAGGTCCGAGGCGATTCTAACCTCGCCATCTCGCAAGTCAACAGTGAATTCAATGCCAAGGACGCAAAGTTGACAGCATACCGGAATGTCGTCTTAAAAATCTCGGCTAGGTTTGAGGGACTGGAATTTCACCACATACCCCGAGATAGTAACCAAGTTGTAGATATACTCGCCGGAATGGGTGCAAAATGGGATAAGGTCCTAGAAAGTACCTTCCTCGAATGGATCTTTAATCCATCTGTAGTTTGGAAAGATGACAATGGGACGTCGGAGTCAAGCGACGTCGGGCAACATGCCCTGCCGAAAAATGTCGAAGGACAAGGAGTAGTGGGCGGCTCGGCTATTCAGAAAATAGCTTTCGCGCACGAAGTCATGGCAATCATCGTGCCATGGACAGAACCAATCCTAGCATACCTGCTCCGTAAAGAGCTCCCCGATGACCAAACCGATGCACGGCGGCTTGTACGACAATCTAAAGCCTATGAAGTTCATGAAGGAGAGCTCTATAAGATGAGCACCATGGGTGTCCTTCAGCGATGCATACCCAAGGAATAAGGAACAAAGCTACTTAAGGAGATACACTCCGGCGCGAGCGAACATCATGCAGCTGCTCGGACCTTGGTCAGTAAGGCTTTCCGAGCTGGTATTTACAGGCGAACTATGGGCGCTGATGCCTCGGTGTTAGTCCAGCGCTGCCCGGGTTGTCAGGTATTCGCCAATCAAAGCCACATGCCTCCTGCGATGGTCCATACTATCCCCATCACTTGGCCTTTCGTGGTTTGGGGGCTAGATATGGTTGTCCCACTAAAGGGCGGATCAAGAAAAAATAAATACTTACTTGCGATGGTTGACAAATTCACTAAGTGGATTGAAGCAAAGCGAGTCACCTCGGCCAGCTCTACCCACGTCATTGAATTCCTTTCCAAGGTTATACACCATTACAAAATACCGCATAGTCTGATTATAGACAACGGGACAAACTTCACGCCTTAGACGGTCAAGGATTGGTGCTAAAAAATGAGCATCAAGCTCGATTATGCATCTGTATAACACCCACAGTCTAATGGGCAGGTGGAGCGAGCCAACGGACTAATCCTTAGTGACATCAAGCCAAGGCTAGTGCGTTCCCTTAAAAAAGCCGACTGCAAATGGGCGAGGAACTTGATTCTGTCTTATGGGGTTTGCGCACCACACCAAACAGATCCACCGGATACACACCGTTTTTATGGTATACGGCGCCGAGGCAGTACTCCCCTATGACATCATACACGACACACCTCGGGTACGCATGTATGAAGAATAGGAGGCCGAGGTCGATCGGCAGGACGCCTTGGATGCTCTCGAAGAGGAGCGCAATGTCACTTGGGCACGATCTGCTATATACCAACAACAAGCCCGACGCTACCAAAGCAGGGAGGTCTGTGCTAAGGACTTCAATGTTGGGGAACTCATTATGAGGTTACATCTAGAGAAGCAGAAGCACAAATTATCCCCTCGATGGGACGGGCCATTCATTATCGACCAGGTTTTGATTGATCAGCCTATCGAATTTGAGATCCAGAGGATGGACGTCTAGAGCCCAATCCCTAGAACGCGGCGCTGCTATGACGCTTCTACGTTTAACATCCCGCCCGAACACTCCTTATGTATGCACTTTCCTTTTGTCTTTCTTTCTTTTTTATGTTCTTTACACCTCGGAGCATCCTTTGAATGACTTCGAGATATGATACAACCTGTTCTTTGCAAAATACGCATGGTTCCATCTCTTATTCCCTATTGTCTATAAAGCCATAATATGCATCGATTTGATTTAAGATTTGGCCAAGCTAGGTCGCCCGGCTCTTATGCTTTCCCCTTACATTCTCGATAATTCGGCTAAGGGGAAAAGGGAGCACCACTATGATTGTTACTCCTGCAGGGTCAGCCGGTGCAGTACCTCAGACGGACAAAGCCGAAAGCTAGCACTCTTAATATACAAATCAGACAGCCATGTCATAGGGTTAATGTGGAAAGGTTAATTTAAACCCCGAACAGGGGCTTACCCCCGAGGTCACGCGTCTTCGAACACCTGTGCTCGGCACAATCGCCCAAGGAAAGGAACTATTGGAAGAACTATTTTTCTCGGAAGATGTTTCTCACGTTAAAAAGTGATATTACATAACTTTCTGCCTCCCTCTTGTCTTTCGAGCCATATAGCCGGATTGCCTCGTCATCCAATAAACCTGGTCTGACTACTTCTACCAGTAGTAGGGGACACTCCTCAGCCATTGGCCGAGGAGGTGGAAGCCGATGGCTGGCTGATGGAGTTCGGAAGCACGGTCAGAATAGTG
Source organism: Elymus sibiricus (assembly GCA_039707655.1). NCBI lineage: Eukaryota > Viridiplantae > Streptophyta > Magnoliopsida > Poales > Poaceae > Elymus > Elymus sibiricus. Next base: position 210,708,149 of record CM077663.1, read on the forward strand.
ACATAAAAGTACTTCGGTACATAAAGTCACACCTACTTATTACACTTGATCTAGTCCATCTATTAAGGTGTCTAAAGCGCAGTCCTTCTTCAAAAACTGGGCAGCTGGCATGACACTCTTGTATGCAAGGCTAGTGGGTATCTCTTCACCATCCAGCCCCTTGGGTCCCACCTCGGCTAGCCCCGTCGTATTGAGACCTGTATAATGGGTCTTCACCATGGCCCGGGCTTCCCTTGCCCCCTCCCGACAGGCAGACACTTTCCAAGCCTGTCTCCGACGCCGAGCTCTTTTTAATTGTTCGGCTAAGACAACCATGTCTTCGGGCACTCGTACAACTTCGGGCCATAAAGCTTGGAAAACATCCTTCATCGACTTCCATGCACTTTCACGTACCATGGACAGATGAGCCACCATGTCATGAGAAACTAGACCTCGGGCATGACAGGGTAGGCTGGAGAGCGAAGTTGCCAAAGAAAATAAAGAGAAAGTCAGCCTACTAATCACTTTGGTCATATCTCATAAAAGAGTTCCGAAATCAAAACTTACCGAAGATCATATCATCCATTTGACGATTCTTCAACTCAGCACCAGCCAGTCGAGCTTTTAAGCTGTCAATCTCTTGGGCTTGTCGGGCATTTCCGACCCTTAGCGCATTGATGCCACCCACCTCTTGGGTTATAACATGTTGGTTTGCCTAGCGCTGCGACTCTGTGTAAAACAAGTCCTCACGGGCCTGCTTAAGGTCTCTCTCCAGATGACCAAGGGCTTCTGCTGCTACATGCAATTATGTCATCATGATATATTCTAAAATCTAAAGGACAATACTAATATACGCCAAACAAGCACTTACCGTGCGCCTCCCTGGTGAACTTCTTCACTTGTTCCACCTCGGTTAAGGCAACATCTAGCTTCTCCTTCTTTTGGTGAAGCACTTCGGTCAGGTTACCATTCTTTGTTTGAGCCTTCTGGAAAGAACGACATGAGCTGTTATCTTTCAAGCCTTGCTACGGCCGCGATTCGCCATTATCAAGCCTTAGGGGCTACTACCATACTTGGTATTCTTGTTTGCCTTTAAGCAAATAAAGAAGTACCCGATGTAATACAAAACTCGGGTGAAACACTCAGCTATAAACCTTCGAACAAGACATCTAGCAACTGGTCAAAGGCACCTCGGGCTGCCCCGAGGTATGCATCCATCGTACTAAGGGCGCGAAACTCCCGATCCGAGAAGGCTGTATTCCATAGGGAAGCCTTTCGCCGTCGATAATTCATGACACATTGAATCTCGGAAGGAGTAGCCAAACTGGTCGCTGAGTCCTCGGGCTGGGGAGCATCGGGAGTAATTCCTGCAGCAGGGTGTGCCTCCGCTTCCCTATGCGAGGCCATCATTCCCTCGACCATCGTTGTCATAGGAGGAGGTGGGAGTGGCCTGCGAACAAATAAAGGGGGTCAGAACCTAACAAAGAACCCTTAACACATGCAGCAATTGAGAAAGTTACCTGGTAACCACTCGGGCACTTTCGCCTGTCTCCATGACCTCAGCCCGCGTGTCTTGCATCTCTCACGAGGTCCTCCCTGGTAAAGCCGCCCCTCTGCATTGACATTTGGAACGTCGTCCCTTTGGAGGAGGAGTCAAGTGGCTAGGGGTTGGAGGGCGAGCAACTCGCTTTCTATTAGCTATAGGGTGCGTTACCGATGAAGTTGGCCTCGGCCCGGGAGCATCGGGGTAATGGCCACCTTTAAGCCATCAAGTATTTCCAGGAAAAATTTCCACCTTTCATAGATAAGGATTAGATCCTTGTCTTCGCTAAAAAGGGGATCCTCGGCTCGGCGGTGCGACTCTGGCTCGGGCGCCGGCCTGCTTATGGTCTCAACCCAACGTCTCCATCTCTGTTCAAAACCAGTGCTTGGTTGCTGAATTGTCAAAGTATTCCGAATGGACAAGTGAAGAAGGAGCAACTTACTATGTCGGCAGGATTGAAGTAGGACAACCCGTCCCGGAATTTTTGTTTGGCGAAATCCTCCGATGTCCCCTGATAAATACCCGCCAGCGCCGAACCGAAGGCCGCTTGGTCAAAAAAGCCCCCCCGAATGGTTTGGTAGGCGTCTTCGGTCTCATTAAACTCGCACAACAGACGGTAACACTGCCGAAGTGGTTGGACTCTTCGGCCCATTGCCGTGGCTATTACATCTATTATAGTAAGGCTTGTGCTTGCTAGCTGCATCACCTAAGCTGCCAGCTTTGTGACCTCCACATTTTCCTCTTGAAAAGTAGCTTGTGGCCTCCAACTATAACGGCTCTTTGGGGGCTCCATGGAAAATGAGGGGAGTCCGGGCCGGACTGGGTCGAGGAGAGGGACGTAATCCACATAGAACCACTCGGTTGGCTAGATGTCTGTATCCTCCCAAGGTGTACCTAATGGGTACCCGGTCCCCTCAATCCGACAGACTCCAGCTGCCCCGACCTAGTATAACTTCTCGACAGAAAAGCAGGGCACTATGCATAAATACTTTCTCCATAGCCCGAAGTGTGCCTCGCATCCGAGGTGCATCTCGCAAAGGGCGACGAACCCCGCGATATGTAAAATTGAATTTTGGGTGAGGTAGTGAAGTTGCAGCCCATAAAATTCCACCAGGCCCCAGAGGAAAGGGTGAATAGGAAACCCAAGGCCTCGTAGTAAGAAAGAGACAAAACATACCCTTTCGCCCTCTCGGGGAGAAGGGTGGTTCTCCGCATGCACTTTCCCACATACGGATGTCATACCAGAGCGGGTCGCTGTCAGATCTGAGTCCGACAAGTATTCTTGCTTGGCTAGACGCTCCAGGTGAAGACGAGAGACGGAGCAACTGCCCCAGTTGCCTCTAACAGGGTCATGGGGGCACCTCGAAGAACCAGCATCACTTGCCATGAGGAACTATCGAGGATGGACTTGGGAGAGGGGAAGCTCTCGCGCGATTTGGTTAAAGAGAAGAGTCGGGAGTGCGTGGTAAAATTCGCACACTCGGCTTGCCCATAAAAGGGGAAAGAAGTGGGCGACACTTCGACGTTTTGACATAAAGCAGCCCAATTTCCCATAAAAAGTGGTTGTGACAGTCAGTAATTGGACGCCAAGTGTGATGAAGTCGGGCCCGCCCGACAGAATTGTTAATTTTGCCGAAGACTTTCTGAAGCCGAGCCGAAGGAATCGAGGGAAGTCGCCTGTCGAGCCAAAGACCGCGGGAGCTAAAGTCTAGGAGCATCGTCTTCGGCATCAAAGACCAGTTCAGGGGCTCCTGACGGTGTCCTGGTTTAGGGGGTCCTAACCTAGTCAGCCCAGACTCCTCGAATTGTGCCGCAGGGCTTTCTAACTTCTCAGGATGGACTCCGAAAACTACATGATGGAACGTGATCGAGACTGTGTTAGCCGAAGGCTTGTCATACACTCCAAGACTTCTCATGTCGCTTCGATGCTAAGATACCGACCTTGTAACCCTAGATACCCTACCTGGCGTGTATATAAGCCATAGGGTTTAGCCCGTAGAGGGGACTTCAATTCAACATTACTCACCTAGCCTTAGGGTTGGAACACATCTCATGATCTCGAGGTAGATCAACTTGGTACTTGATACTTCTCAATTGATATAAGCAAGAGCAAGATGTAGGGTTTTACCTCCATAAAGAGGGCCCGAACCTCGGTAAAACATCGTCTCCCTATTCCTATTACCATTCGTCCGAGATCCGCAGCTCTGGACCCCCTACCCTAAGGTCTGCCGGTTTTCACACCAACAAGCGGTGTTCCCATGGACGAGGTGGAAGCCTCGGTCACCGAGGACCTGCTAGCAAAAGATCCTTCCTCAACAGAAGGAGAGAAGCTGGGCCAGCCAGCATCTTCGGCCCATGCGGCCACCGAGCCACTTCGGTAGCCAACCATGGTGGTGGCCTCTCCTTTACTGGAGACAACTGAGGTGGTCCGTTGATGTCTACTGCACAACTTGTTCTTGTAGACTCGTGTTGGGCCTCCAAGCGCAGAGTTTTGTAGGATAGTAGCAAATTTCCCTCAAGTGGATGACCTAAGGTTTATCAATCCGTGGGAGGTGTAGGATGAAGATGGTCTCTCTCAAACAACCCTGCAATCAAATAAAAAGTCTCTTGTGTCCCCAACACACCCAATACAATGGCAAATTGTATAGGTGCACTAGTTCGGCGAAGAGATGGTATTACAAGTGCAATATAGATGATAGATATAGGTTTTTGTAATCTGAAAATATAAAAACAGCAATGTAGCAAGTAACAAAAGTGAGCACAAACGGAATTGCAATGCTTGAAAACAAGGCCTAGGGTCTGTACTTTCGCTAGTGCAATCTCTCAATAATGCTAATATAATTGGATCACATAACCATCCCTCAACGTGCAACGAAGAATCACTCCAAAGTTCTTATCTAGCGGAGAACATAAGAAGAAATTGTTTGTAGGGTACGAAACCACCTTAAAGTTATCCTTTCCGACCGATCTATCCAAGAGTTCATACTAAAATAACACCAAGCTATCCTTTCCGATCAATCTATCTAGAGTTCGTACTAAAATAACACCATATGATACGCATCAACCAACTCTAATGTCACCTAGATACTTCAATGTCACCACAAGTATCCATGAGTTAATTATACGATACACATCAAACAATTTCAGATTCATAATACTCAATCCAACACAAAGAACCACAAAGAGTGCCCCAAGATTTCTATCGGAGAACGTAGGACAAGAATGTGCATCAACCCCTATGCATAGATTACCCCAATGTCACCTCGGGAATCTGCAAGTTGACTACCAAAACATACATCAAGTGAATCAATAGAACACCCCATTGTCACCACGGGTATCCATATGCAAGACATATATCAAGTGTTCTCAAATCCAACATTCAATCCAACATAACGATATCTCAAAGGGAAAGATTCAATTCATCACAACATGATAGCAAGGGAATAACATCATATGATCCTACTATATTAACAAAGCCCGTGATACATCAAGATCGTGACATCTCAAGAACACGAGAGAGAGGGATTGAACACATAGCTACAGGTACATACCCTCAGCCCCGAGGGTGGACTACTCCCTCCTCGTCACGGCCTCCGCCGGGATGATGAAGATGGCCACCGGAGATGGATTCCCCTCTCCGGCAGGGTACTGGAACGTCTCCAGATTGGCTTTTAGTCGATACAGAGAGTTGTGGCGGCGGAGCGGAGAGTCTAGGGTTATTTCTGATGGTTTCTGTATTTATAGGATTTTTGAGCATCGGTTTCACGCGAAGATGGGCCACGAGGCGGGCACGATACACCAGGGCGCCCCGGGGGGCTTGGCGCGCCCTGGTGGGTTGTGCCCACCTCGTGGCTCTTTTGGCCCTCCCACAAAGCGTCTAGTGCCTCTTTTGTTCCAAAAAAATCGTCAAAAAGTTTCGGGCGATTCCGAGAACTTTCATTTTCTGCACAAAAACAACACCACTGTAGTTCTGCTGAAAACAACGTCAGTCTGGGTTAGTTCTAAATAAATCATATAAAGTGCATCAAAACCATATAAAAGTATTGTAAACATAGGTGAATATGGCATGAATACTTCATAAACTATCGATACGTTGGAGACGTATCAGCATCCCCAAGCTTAATTCCTACTCGTCCTCGAGTAGGTAAATGATAAAATAAATAATTGATGAAGTGTGAATGCTAGCAAAGTGTATAAGTTTGATCAATGATAATTTCAGTCAATTTTCTAGCATCATAACCAGCAAATTTTTCTCATAAAAATCATCATGATAAAGCAATCATTCCACAGGTCATGGTTCAAACAATGAATTCCCTTGAAACTTAACAACCTATGTTCTTAGTCACCAAACAATTGCAATTCAACTTATTCTCAACAAAGTCTAAGTAAGAGCTCCACATACTCAATCATCATATAGTCTTCTATGACTGTTAGTACTCAAAGCATATTTTTAGAACAAATGGCATCCATCGAACACAGAGAAAGATGGGGGCTTAATGTTTCGCCTCCCAACTCATTTATCATAGAGATAATTGTCAACAATAATAAATCATGATCAAATATATTTGACTGGATATATATGTTTGGATCTTTCCCACCACATGATGCTTGCCAACTAATAGACTGAGGTTGGAATAAGAAGTTGACTCAACATGAATAGTAAATAACATGAAAGTAAATAGATTGTCCCTTCGCAGAGGGAAGCAAGGATTTGCAAAGGTGCCAGAGCTCATTGTTTAAAAACAGAGATGAATATAGTTTTGGGAGGTGCACCCTTCCTGTCAACGTTACGACCAAGAGTTATCAATATCTTCCATGTTAAACACATTAGCGGCGGTTCCCAAGCGGTAAAAGTAAAGGTTTACTCCCCCTCCACCAACAAACACACTCCATGGCTAGCCGAATCCACGGGTACCGTCCATACCAACAACATTCCTGGTGGAGTTTTGTTTAATTATTTGTATTTTTTTTATTTCGGGACTGGGAATCCCTATTACCGCCCCTCTCGTGCAAGGACGAGTGAATAAACACTCATCATGAGAATAACCCGCTTAACATGGAAGATACTGACCGCCCCCATCGCTCCATGAGCGGTCCAGGCACACAAAACAGATGTTTATTTGAATGTTTAGAGGTGGCACATGCAAATTTACTTGGAATGGCAGTGAAATACCATATAGAGGTAGGTATGGTGGACTCTTATGGAAAAAACTTGGCTCAAGGATTTGGATGCACAAGTAGTATCTCTACTTAGTACGAAGTGTTGGCTAGAAAAAGGTTCTAAACAAGCACCACATGTTGGAGGATCCACAACAATATAACTTCTATGCAAATATACACAACCATAACTCATTACGTTGTCTTCCTTGTCCAACTTCAACTAATTTTCTCAAGTTTGAAAATAATTAATGGGTATTCACAATCATAGAAGATGTCCAAGATAATAAATTTGTATGTGAAAGTTCTCTTCCTTATACTAACCATTCACGAATTGCTTGTATGACCAATATTGTGATTGTTAAACTTCAATAGATTTTACTTTCTAAACCAAATGTGAACTTTCTACTAAGAATATAGCACATTGATAATTTCAGATTTATGATATTTCATTCATTCACAATTTACTCTTAGGATATAAGTGAAGCACGAGAGTAAACATCAAACTACTCTCAAAAGATATAGGCGAGGATCAATGAGTAGTCAAACAATTAAGTAGCTATGTGAGGACTCTCTCTCAATAAAGATTTTCAGATCTGAGTATTTTATTCAAACAACAAACTAAACAAAAATAGAACTCCAAGAATAGCATGCATCATGTGAACGAATAAAACTTTAGGCTCAACATAGGCTAACCGATAATTGTTGATGAAGAGAGGTGGGATGCGTAGCATCCCCAAGCTTAAATGCTTGAGACTTCTTGAAATATTTACTTGGGGTGCCTTGGGCATCCCCAATCTTGAGCTTTTGTATCTCGTTCAATCCTCTCATATCCCGGTTTCACCTAAGTCTCAAAAACTTCATCCACACAAAACTCAAAAAGAACTCGTGAGATAGGTTAGTACACATAAGAATAAATCAACACTTCATGTACTGCCAAGACAAGGTGCATAATAATTTCCAAACATTATCTACTGTATACTATCATTTCCACAATTTATATTTACCAATATAGGCTATGGAAACCATAGAATAAGTATATAACAAAACTATGACAGCAATCTGTCCAAACAGAACAGTCTGTAGCAATCTATTAAACGAGTATACTTATCTAACTCAAAAAATTATAAAAATCTAGTACATGCTAAATAATTTATATGACAATAATGTGTAAAAATTTCAGAAACTTTCCATGTTCCAGTAAAATATGAAAATTCAAACACTACAGAAAAAGTTTCTGTTTTTACACAGCACACATCAAACATGCAATGCAAGCATCCTAAGGCAATTCTTGGAACTTTTTATAGAAAAACAAGATTATAAATAACACATAACATAAAATAACAAAATATAACGATGATCCAAGCAAATCACATATTATGTGATGAATAAAAATATAGCTCTAAGTAAGATATACCGATAATGTTGAAGATGAAAGAGGGGATGCCTTTCGGGGCATCCCCAAGCTTAGGCGCTTGAGTATTCCTTGGATATTACCTTGGGGGTGCCTTGGTCATCCCCAAGCTTAGGTTCTTGTCACTCGTTGTTCTCCTCATATCGGTGTCTCACCCAAAACTTGAAAACTTCAATCACACAAAACTTAACGGAACTTCGTGAGAAGGGTTAGTGTAATAAAGATAAGTCATTCACTTAGGTACTGTAAAGACAAGATTAGTAATTGTTCCCACATGATACCTACTGTATTCTATCATTCACATAATTTATACCACTAAATATAAGCTATGGAAACACTAAAACAAGCAAACTACGCATACAAAACAGAATCTGTCAGAAACAGAACAGTCTGTGAAGATCTGTAGTATAGCCATACTTCCCTGTCTCTAAAAATTCTGAAAAATTAGGAAAACCTGAATAATTTGTATATGAAGACTTAAAAAAAATTCATATCCTTATAACTCTCCAGTCAAAAATGAAAATTCCTGTACCAGAGTCAAAAGTTTCTGTTTTTGTTCAGCAGCAATTCTACTCATCTTGTGAGTGATCCCAAAGGCTTTACTTGGCACTTTATTGAAATAAAAGGCACAAAACATTATTACTACAGTAGATTAATCATGTGAACACATCAAAACAAAAAGTATAAGTGTTGGGTTGTCTCCCAACAAGCGCTTTTTCTTTAATGCCTTTTAGCTAGGCATGATGATTTCAATGATGCTCACGTAAAAAGTAGTAATTGGAACATGAAAGAGAGCATCATTAATCACATGACACGAACATTTAAGTCTAACCCACTTCCTATGCATAGGGATTTTGTGAGAAAATAATTTATGGGAGCAAGAATCAACTAGCATAGGAAGGCAAAACAAGCATAACTTCAAAACTTTTAACACATAAAGAGGAAACTTGATATTATTGCAATTCCTTCAAGCATATGTTCCTCCCTCATAATAATTTTCAGTAGCATCATGAAGGAATTTCACAATATAAATATCAAATAAATCATTCATTTCATGATGCACAAGCATAGAATTTTCATTACTACCCACACAAGCAAAATTCTTCTCATTCATTGTAGTGGGAGCAAACTCAACAAAATAACTATCATGAGACACTTGATTGACATAACCACATTCAATATTAAAATCATGGTGACATGTTTCATGGTTACTATCACTCTTTATAGCATACATGTCATAATCATAATCATCATAGATAGGAGGCATGCCATCATAATAAATTTTCTCATCAAAACTTAGTGGACTAAAAATATCATCTTCATCAAACATAACATCCCCAAGCTTGTGGATTTGCATATCATTAGCATCATGGATATTCAGAGAATTCATACTAAAAATATTGCATCATGCTCATCATTCAAGGAATTCTCATCAAGTATTTTCATAATTTCTTCCTCTACCAATTGAGGACAATTTTCTGAATCCTTATTTTCACGAAAGACATTATAAAGACGATACAAATGATGCAACCGAAACTCCATTTTTTGTAGTTTTCTTTTACAAAACCAAACTAGTGAAAAACAAGAAACTAAAAGATTTAATTGCAAGATCTAAAGATATACCTTCAAGCACTCACCTCCCCGGCAACGGCGCCAGAAAAGAGCTTGATGTCTACTACACAACTTGTTCTTGTAGACTCGTGTTGGGCCTCCAAGCGCAGAGTTTTGTAGGACAGTAGCAAATTTCCCTCAAGTGGATGACCTAAGGTTTATCAATCCGTGGGAGGTGTAGGATGAAGATGGTCTCTCTCAAATGACCCTTCAATCAAATAAATAGTCTCTTGTGTCCCCCAACACACCCAATACAATGGCAAATTGTATAGGTGCACTAGTTCGGTGAAGAGATGGTGATACAAGTGCAATATGGATGATAGATATAGGTTTTTGTAATCTGAAAATATAAAAATAGCAAGGTAGCAAGTAACAAAAGTGAGCACAAACGGTATTGCAATGCTTGAAAACAAGGCCTAGGGTCCGTACTTTTGCTAGTGCAATCTCTCAACAATGCTAATATAATTGGATCACATAACCATCCCTCAACGTGCAACGAAGAATCACTCCAAAGTTCTTATCTAGCGGAGAACATAAGAAGAAATTGTTTGTAGGGTACGGAACCACCTTAAATCTATCCTTTCCGATCGATCTATCCAAGAGTTCGTACTAAAATAACACCAAGTTATCCGTTCCGATCAATCTATCTAGAGTTCGTACTAAAATAACACCATATGATACGCATCAACCAACTCTAATGTCACCTAGATTCTCCAATGTCACCACAAGTATTTATGAGTTAATTATACGATACGCATCAAACAGTTTCAGATTCATGATACTCAATCCAACACAAATAACCTCGAAGAGTGCCCCAAGATTTCTATCGGAGAACATAGGACAAAAACGTGCATCAACCCCTATGCATAGATTACCCCAATGTCACCTCAGGAATCCGCAAGTTGAGTACCAAAACATACATCAAGTGAATCAATAGAACACCCCATTGTCACCACGGGTATCCATATGCAAGACATATATCAAGTGTTCTCAAATCCAATATTCAATCCAACATAACGATATCTCAAAGGGAAAGATTCAATTCATCACAACATGATAGCAAGGGAATAACATCATATGATCCGACTATATTAACAAAGCCCGTGATACATCAAGATCGTGACATCTCAAGAACACGAGAGAGAGAGATTGAACACATAGCTACAGGTACATACCCTCAGCCCCGAGGGTGGACTACTCCCTCCTCGTCACGACCTCCGCCGGGATGATGAAGATGGCCACCGGAGATGGATTCCCCTCTCCGGCAGGGTAATGGAATGTCTCCAGATTGGTTTTCGTCGATACAGAGTGTTGTGGCGGCAGAGCGGAGAGTCTAGGGTTATTTCTGATGGTTTCTGTATTTATAGAATTTTTTAGCGTCGGTTTCACGCGAAGATGGGCCACGAGGCGGGCACGATACACCAGGGCGCGCCAGGGGGGCCTGGCATGCCCTGGTGGGTTGTGCCCACCTCGTGGCTCTTCTGGCCCTCCCACAAAGCGTCTAGTGCCTCTTTTGTTCCAAAAAAATCATCAAAAAGTTTCGGGCGATTCCGAGAACTTTCATTTTCTGCACAAAAACAACACCACGGTAGTTCTGCTGAAAATAGCGTCAGTCCGGGTTAGTTCTAAATAAATCATATAAAGTGCATCAAAACCATATAAAAGTATTGTAAACATAGGTGAATATGGCATGAATACTTCATAAATTATCGATACGTTGGAGACGTATCATCCGTCCACCCCCGCCTGTAGGAGGGCAGGCACCCAAGGGGTGCACCGAAGAGATGGAGGCAGCCATGACGAGCACTTCCATCTGCGTCGAGCAGCGCACCCTTTTGGGTGCGGCACTTCAAAATTACCGGTCCGCAAAGGTCGGTATGAGGGAGGTCTTTCAAGGTTTTGAGGTAAATTTCATTCCCTTTCCTTTTATATGTAATCAATGCATAGAGCTACTGAGAACTAGATGTAACTAGTAGCTCTTAGCAGGTAAAAAATAGAAAATAAGTGGTCCAAGGACCATGAGTGTCTAACCACAATAGCCCCCGAGCCCTGTGCGAGATTCAATGATCTTACTCGGGGGTCCTCAAATATATAAAAGCAAATAGCAGTAGCCCCCGAGACCGTGAGTGGATAGAAATAGCCGAGCAGGGGATCAATATCATCCGAGGAGTCCAATATCTGCATTTGTTTGCTTGTAGGTGTCGGCCTCAGTTTCAGTATCCAACACAAAGGAGTTGGAGGAACTAAACCACAAGCTCGACCGGTCCGAGAAGGACATGGATCTTCTGAAGAAGCAGATGGAGGAAGCAGAAGGTAATCATCCAAAAGTTGTTTAGCATTTTTGTACTTGTGTTTTGCGTAGTGCCATGGCTTTGGGCTCTGAATTGCATTTGTAATGTGCCTACAACTTCCTCCATAGATCTTGAAAAACTTTGGTCTGAGTTGCAAATAGCTCGGCAGGAAGCTGAGCAGCAGAGGGCTATGGCGGAGAAGGCCAGCAAGGAGCTGGCCGTGGCGAAGGAGGTCGGCGAAAAACAGGCGGCTCAGGTCCTAGAGGTCGAGGAAGACCTCAAGGGGATTTACGCTTGATGTCCTACAAGTGCGCAGGGCTGTTGTAGCCCTTTCGTGATAAGTAAAGTGTCGAACCCACAGGGAGCTTATAGGAAGGCACCACAAACCCCACAACTATGTACACACTCAAACGGGAGTTTGGAAATAGTCTATTCTATAAGTTGCTAGGGAAACTAGATAAAAAGGATAATTAACTAAACTACTGACAAGAAGAGTAAAAACATGAAATAAAAGAAACTAAGTTAGTAAGGAAGACGCTTGAGTAGTAAACGTTCTCGAGGGGTCTGGAATCACTACCACATATGAACTATCGTATCCTCTAGTAACTGGTCAAACGCATAAGTGGGCGGAGCCGGGTATAGTACATGTTCTACTCGAAGTAGACTTCGTGCCACACATGCCACCATCATAGTCTCCCCCATAGGGTTACAACTCATGACAATTAAGCGTTGCCCCATGGACGCGGCCTCTCTAAGGGTTCTCTGTAATTCCCCAATCCTTTGCAAAGGCGAGGAACCGTTGCTTTTACTGTCACCTCAAAATACCCCAATATCCCCAACCATCACAAGAACTGTAACATACTTCACGGCACAAGGCACAAATGTGAGTGAGCAATCCTCTCAACAGTTGTGAATGCTACTAACTCGAATCTTGAAAAGGTAATATTGGATCGCAACAATTATCATAAAGGGTTCAACCATATCCTCAAGAACTAGACAACTACTCAAACATAGACATGAAGGTTAGGGACAAGTTACAAGCTGACATGAAGCCAGTGAAGGGAGGAGGCATGGCGGTGTTGATGGAGATGGCGGCACGGTGGTGATGGGGATGGAGGTGGCATCGCCGGTGGTGATGGAGATGGGGGCGCCACAAGGGTACTGACCCGGAGGCCGATGCTCATGGTGGTGGAGCCTCCTCCTTCTTCCCTTGGTGTTGTCCCTTCTTCTCAGGTGGTGGAGCAGCAATGGAGGTGGTATTGGATGTGTTCTTGGTGATGAGATGTTGCAGATGATGAATGATGGCGGCTTGGGTTGAGGAAGACATATATAGAGGGCCTCCCTAGCCTCCTCTTCTGATGGGCTTCATCCAAGGGATCAAGATGAGCCAAATCCTCTCCCAATCTCTTATTTACGAGCCAAGGATCTCATGGGATCGAACATGGACGAACTTGATGAAGAATCTCGTCTGGAAGGGCAACTTTCGAAGCTGTCTGCACATCAAATGACCGCTGAAACGATCGCGCGTGGTCGTTTGGAACACCGTCTTTTACTCTGACCTCCTCTGGTAAAACGGCTGTCAGATCTTCATACGAACTTGGAATTTGATGTCCTTTGACTCGTTGGATTCGTATGAACGGTGTCGGTCCTTTACTCATCTTGGATCTTGATTTCGAGCACATTGAAAAATCATTTTTTCTGACTTCCGGAATGGCTAATACTGGCCCCTCGGTGACTCTGTATCAAACCCATCCTTGGTTCTTTCATCGCGTTTGGTCCTAGGTTGCTCCAAAACACCTATAGACACAAGAAAACAAAGAAAACTAATATAAAAATACATTAAACACTAAATGTACAATGGTCACAATTATAAGTGCCAATACCGGTAAACATGCATAATGGACAACTATTTGGTTCAATCGGACATGATATATAAAGAGAACATGAAACAAATGAGCTATAAAAATGGGTAAAATATTGAGCCATCAACACTCAGTGTGACACCCTTTGAGAGGAGAAGACAAAACTCTCCACCGAGCTCACCAAAGCAAGCTCCGACTGCAAGGTGGCCAAGACCCAGGCCCAGGCTGACCGCGAAGTGCTCAACCAAGTGAGCCAGATCGCCGCTGGTAAGCCATACCTACTTTGTTGTGTATTTGGCGATAGCTAGTTTGCCCATCTTACACAAATCTGGCATTCCTCAAAGACCTTCAGGGGCCTGCCGAAGAGTGATGTGGATGCTTGCGCTCATTATGCCGCCCTCCCTAACGACCCTGTAGAGAAGATCTTCTGGGGTCAATTCCAGGAGCCCGAGCACCCGCCTCAGCTAAACAATCAGATGAAGCAGCTGGCGGAGTTGTTTCGCATGGCATGGCCTGTGATGGAAGACATCTGCATCAACCTCGGGCCGGCCAGGCCTATGCTAAATAACCCCCCAGGTGGATCACCGGAAGAGGTCGGCCTACCTGGAAGGTGCTAAGCGGGCATATGCGTTGGTGGTGGCGCACAACCCGAAGATCCAGCCGGTGGTAATTGCGTTCGGGCCTCCGGAAGGAAAGAGCTGGAAGACCAAGCAGTTCCTGGCCGAGGTCCTTTAAGGTTCCCAGAAGACCGAGGCGCAATGCGCTTAGTTTGAGCTATGCTTCTGAAGGTCCCTCGGTATGCTGAGGAGAATTTTGTAAAGACAATGAAAAATATGTTTTAATCATTTTGGTGCTATCCGACGTGTTTATATATTTCTCTTGTGCGACCGTTTAGATATCTAAAAGTTGCCAGTCGTCGGCTTTCGCCCCCTTGTAGATGCTACGCGGGGTGTTCTCTAAGATGCGTGAACCCTTAGACAAAGTCTCAGACCCATAGGTGGTTGCGTGTTTAGATGAACGAGGCAATCAGACTATAGCAGCTTTATCACTTTCACTTAGTCATAGGAGCTCTAGTTGGTGGGGTAGTTGAACTAGCCCCCATGTAATGGTGATCGGACTAGCCGAAGTACACCTATCTCAACACCTTGGTTGTTGTAACAAGAACCCTTCATTTAGTACGGTACAACCACTAATGGTTGGTAGTTTGACACTGTCTTCAGATCGCTTGACCTATTTACGCTTATCATGACAGTTGATTTTTGGTTTTATCCACTGAGACGCTTGACCATCCAGGCTGGAAGCACAATCGTAGTGCTTCTCCCTTTACACTCCTAGCCGAACAGAGCGAAATATAGGAGGCAAACACAGGAGCAGGGCAACCCAATCATTGACCAAAATCATGATTCAAAACAGATGCATATAACACAATATCCAAGATGTCGAATGGATATCGAACTTAAACATGGGCTCATCTATAAATCCGAGCCCCCGGTTTAAAGCCGGACTCAACTGCATGTGGGAGTATACCACCTCGTGGCAATTATGAAAAAGCACGTAAATTTGTGCAAGGATCAAAAAAGGTCTATTTTATTATTCATAGGGCTGAGCCGTACAGACTGAGCTATAGTAAGATACAAAGAGTATGTTTGAAATAAACGGGCGTTGTGGCCCGTGGCTTCCCTGCCGCACGTCTGCGCCTCCGTGCTATTGACCAGCTCGTCCTTGTCCAACCCAAGGTTGATGTATACGGCCATCTCCCTGCTATGCTTGACGCATTCAAGGGGGGGCTCTCACGAGGCTGAAGCCATGATTTGGCAGTTTAACGCCGCCAAGATGTTCTTTTGGGTGGGCCTTTATTGTGCCGAAGAGGCTTTTGGGTGTGTTTGGATGGTCCGATACACCTCCTTGCATAAATTTGTGCTCCCCAATTGCCCAAGGAATTTTAGGCGCGAAGTTGTGTAATCTAGGTACGTAGTCTCCTACCAGATGGTAGGGGCAGGGGAGTGTGTAACCCTATCACTAGTGCAGCCACGTGCTATACAAACGGTTTTTACCCCCTTTCCGCGACGCGGTTCTAAATAGTAACCTTGCTTGTGTGGATGATATGGGGGCTATCCCACATGACACAGATAAATCGTCGGTGATGCCACCGTCCGGTCACGCACGCCAGGCAAAAATAGAGCGTGTGCGATTGGCAGGATCATCACAAACAGACATATTGAAGAAGTCGTGTGAAATGTGCTTCGCATCCCACACAGGGAATCCCAAATATACATCTCTGTTCCTATTGCACATCACACACAATTTTCTGCATCACATCGTTTGTGATACGGCTGGCCATCATACACGATAGTCATAATTCTGCCGATTGTGTTATTCAATACATCACTCACGGTGCCTAGAAGAAACTGTTCAGCATTGGGCTGTCCATCACACACACTTGTTGTGTGAAAACATTTGTGATAGGGTGGCCTAACGCACACAGTTGTTGACCGGAAGTCATGCGTGATTGTTCACTGATCCAACACGCTAACTTTCTAGAAATCGTGTGGGTTTGTTGAGGTCATCGCCCACGGTGTTGTCTTAGAAACCGTCTGCAATAGGAACCACAATTATAAGCTTAATTGCTCTATTATTTATAATCCGTTTAGTAATCAAATTAACATTTCATATCAACCACACAGTATATTTCTTATTCGTATTACGGCAACGAGGATTTCATAATTGAATTACATCAGGGTACAACTTCATATAGGCATATACTGCCTAGCTACCCAATTGCACAACAATACAAAGTTTCAAATGCAACATCTAAAACCTTTGAAAATGAAGTATCACCATAGACGATAAATAGACAGATGAATCTCGTCTAGAAAATTGTTGAAGCAGAAGGCGTATTTTGAGCCTTCAGTGATGTTGAAGGTCCTCGTAACTTTAGGCCACTGCCTGTGGATGATTGCCCGCCCATCCTTCGTCCTCTTGAGGAAGACTTCAAGATTATACCATGGGTGCTGTATGAAAACCTTCATCGCCTCTTGACCATACATGTGGTTTGAGACATAATCATTGATGAACTGCCTTGAAAAGGTCTGAAAACAAACATATGCATAAATATCTTTTCTAAAATTTGAAATGGCGCAAAGGGAGAAGGACAAGGTGAAAGAGATGGTAGCATCCTATAGTTGACTGATGTATTCTTCATTGTGTAGACACACATCTTATTGGTCTTCATAGCCAGTTTCTTTATCTTAACAATCTTTCTGAGTTTCTTGATTTGACTGATATTCAAGGACACCTCATTTCTCCACATGCAAAAAGGGTCGAGCAGTGGGTCTAAACCTCTTACAATAGGACCTACATGTGCAAGAACAAATTATTTAAAACCTTGATATTAGAATGGTTCCTGCAATTGCACAATAATGTGCTATTAGCCAAAGGACCATGGATGTGCAAAGCTCGCTGGTAAACTTCAGTGTCTCCATTGTTTCCCCCTTCAACATATTTAAGATAGATATTATATTGATCAGGTTATAAGTGATATTTGGCATACTATAAGTGCAATATCTTAATGAAAAATAAACACATTGCGGATCCAACATATTAATTTGAGCCACATGGAAAAGCCAGTTATCTAAACCAAGCGTGCTAAGAACTAGGAAATATAGCAATTGTATATATTTCACATGTATTTAGTATATCTAAATTTGATTTATTTCTCACATTCATAACAATACAAAATTGTAGCAACAACAATCGAACATCACATTGTGGAATTGAACTAAATATTTAAATGATCACCACAACAAATGAACAAAACAATTAACTAAGCACCACATTGCACAATAGAACATTTACTAGAAGGTCAGATTGCAAGTAACATTACATTGGGCATTTCACTAGAATTTCTAAATGGAAAGCAGGAGCAGCACATGTGATACGTCTCCAACGTATATACTTTTCCAAACACTTTTGCTCTTGTTTTAGACTCTAATTTGCATAATTTGAATGAAACTAACCCGGACTGACGTTGTTTTCAGCAGAACTACCTTGGTGTTATTTTTGTGTAGAAATAAAAGTTCTCGGAATTGGACAAAACTTTTTGTGAATTTTTTCTGGAATATATAATGAATTTTGGAGCGAAGAACTACCAGAGAAGGGCAGCCGTGGGGCCACGAGCCAAGAGGGCGCGACCCAGGCCGCGCCCTGTTGGGTCATGGGTCCCACGCATCTCCCCCGACCCTAATTCCAGTCCTATAAATTCACATTTTTGGAGAAAAAATCAGAGAGAAGATTTCATCGCATTTTACGAGACGAAGCCACCGCCACCTCCTGTTCTTCCTCCAACCCTTCTCCATCGCTAATTCCATGGTGCTCACCGCCGTGAGTGAGTAATTCCCGTGTAGGCTTGCTGGACGGTGGTGGGATTGGATGAGATTGATCATGTAATCGAGTTAAGTTTGATAGGGCTTGATCCCTAGTATCCACTATGTTCTGAGATTGATGTTGCTATGACTTTGCTATGCTTAATACCTGTCACGATTTCAGATCTGAACCTATTATGTTTTCATGAATATAAGAGTGCTTTGGATCCTATCTTGCAAGTTGTAGTCACCTATTACGTGTCATGATCCGCATACCCCAAGGTGACAATAATTGGGATTCTTTCCGTTGATTGCTGTAGTTTGAGGAGTTCATGTATTCACCATGTGTTAATGCTTTGTTCCGGTTCTCTATTAAAAGGAGGCCTTAATAAACCTTAGTTTCCAATAGGACCCCGTTGCGACGGGAGGGTAGGACAAAATATGTCATGCAAGTTTTTATCGCAAGCACGTATGACTATATACGGAATATATGCCTACGTTACATTGATGAATTGGAGCTAGTTCTGTGTCACCCTAGTGTGTACCTGTTACGTGATTAATGTCATCCAAATCATTATCCATCACCGATTCACGTGCCTACGCTTTTATCATATTGAATCTTGCTAAGTTACTACTGCCGTTGCTACTGTTACAACTGTTACAAAATTGATGCTACCGCTGTCACTATTACTATTGCTACTACTATTTGCCGTGCTACTAAATCTTTGCTACAAAGAGATATCCCAGGTGTGGTTGAATTGACAACTCAACTGCTAAGGCCAATAAATACTCTTTGGCTCCCCTTGTGTCGAATCAATAAATTAGGGTGAAATACTAGTCGTGAAGGCTGTCGCGATCCTCTATACTTGTGGGTTATCAAGACCTTTTTCTGGTTCCGTTGCAGGGGAGCATAGCTATATTTATTGTTTTAACTTGAGGATGTCCAATTGCCACTATGAAGAATCTGAAATATACTCGAACTAAGATCGTCCCCTCTCGCACGAGAGGAGGTAAGGAACTGCCATCTAGCTCTACTTTTGATTCACCTACTGTTTTGAATCAGCTTGTTACACCACCACCTGTTGATTGTCCTTATATGTCACATGAACTTGATGATGCTACCTACTACTGCTACATTTGATGAAACTGAAACTGTGCCACTGAATGAATTACTTGATGCTCATATTACTAAATCTAGAGAACTTCAAAATGCTGAAACTGATGAAGATCTTGAATCACCTACTACACCTCGCTCTCCCAATAGTTATGAATTGCCTTATGTACCTGAAGGTTATGTAGTGGATGAGGAAATATCTCGGGATCTTCTTGCTTGTGAGAATAGAGATGACTTGAGGAAGCTAGTATCCAAACTAAAAGAAAAATCTATGATGGAGAAAATGAAACATGATCCTAAATTTGCTACTCCTCCTATATTTGTTACTCATAAGGATTATGAATTCTCTATAGACCCTGAGTTGATCCCTATAGTTGAATCTGATCCTTTCCATGGTATGAAAATGAAACTATTATTGGACACCTCACCAAATTGAATAATATTGCTGCTTTGTTTACTAATGAGGAAAATATACGCTACTACTATATCCTTAAGCTTTTTCCTTTCTCGCTAAAAGGCGAGGCTAAAGATTGGTTCCTTTCTCTTGCTCCTGGTTGTGTGCGTAGCCCTCAGGATATGCTTTATTACTTCTGTGAAAAATATTTCCTTGCTCATAAGAAACAAGCTGCTTTACAGGAAATATTTAACTTTGTGCAAATTGAAGAAGAGAATCTCCCTCATGCTTGGGGGATGCTTCTCCAGTTACTTAGAGCTTTGCCTAATCATCATCTCAAGAAAAATGAAATACTTGATATCTTTAACAATGGACTAACCGATGCTTCTATGGATTTCCTAGATAGTTGTGCTGGTTGTGTTTTCGGGGAAAGAACTATTGGACAAGCTGAAGAACTATTGAATAACATATTGCAAAATGCCGATGATTGGATACTTACTGAACCACCGATGGAACCTATTCAAAATAAAAGAGGTATTCTATTCCTTAGTCCTGAAGATATGCAAGAAGCCAAAAGATCTATGAAAGAGAAAGGTATTAAAACTGAAGATGTCAAGAAATTACTACCTATTGAAGAAATACATGGACTTGGCACCCCGTACAGGTAGTAGAGGTAAAATATCTCTGTACCTTTAATGAAAGTGATATACCTTATACTAAGACTCCTAGTCAATGCATGGATGAATTTGATAATTACATTGTTAAGCAAGAACATTTCAATGATTATGTCAAAAGTCAATTAAGGCGTAATGCTATGATGATAGATCGCTTGAGTGACTTGATGTTTAGAATTGCTAATGATGTTAAGGGTCTAGGTAAACATGCTTCAATGGTTCACACACAACTAGACCAAGTTACTAAGTCACAAAATGATTTGCTTGCTGAAATAAATGAAAATATGAATGATCATGTTGTTAGAGTAATGACTAGAGGAGGTCGAATGACTCAGGAACCTCTCTTTCCTAAAGGTCATCCTAAGAGAATAGAAAAAGATTATCAAAGAGTTAATGATGATGCACCTAGTCCATCTAATAAGAAAAATAAAAATAAAAAGGATAGGACTTGGCATGCTTCTAGTGAACCTATTATGGAAAAACCCTGATGAAAAACATAATGATGTTTCTATTTCTGATGCTGAGACACAATTTGGTAGTGAACACGCATCTAGTGATAATGAAAATGATGATAATAATAATGATGAGACTCACGTAGATGCTCGGCCAGACAATAAAGAGAAAGATAATGATGTGGAAATAGAACCTGCTGAAGATCTTGATAACCCACATCCCAAAAATAAGCGTTATGAAAACATGGTAAAGAAAGAGAACCATGGGTTCAACAACCCATGCCATTCCCTCATAACCCTTCCAAGAGTAAGGACGAGGAGTATTTTGAGTGCTTTGCTAAAATGATTAGACATGTCACTGTTCGCACTCGCTTGACTGATATTTTGAAAATGCCTCTGTATGCCAAGTATAAGAAAGATATTATTACCAACAAAAGAAAAATACCTGAAACTGAAATTGCGACTATGCTTGATAATTATTCTTTTGATGGAGGAGTGCCTAAGAAGTTGGGAGATCCTGGTATACCCACAATACCTTGCTCTATTAAACGAAACTATATCAAAACTACTTTATGTGATTTAGGAGCTGGTGTTAGTATTATGCCTTTCCCTCTATATGAAAGACTTGAATTGAATAAGCTTACACCCACTGAGATATCTTTGCAAATGACTAATAAATCCACTTCTCTACCTATTGGAATTTGTGAGGATGTCCCTGTTGTGGTTTCAAATGTTACTATCTTAACAGACTTTGTTATTCTTGATATGCCCGAGGACGATGATACGTCTCCGTCGTATCTATAATTTTTTATTGTTTCATGCCAATATTATAAAACTTTCACATATTTTTGGCAACATTTTATATGATTTATTGGACTAACATATTGATCCAGTGCCCAGTGCCAGTTCCTGTTTGTTGCATGTTTTTTTGTTTCGCAGAATATCCATATCAAACGAAGTCCAAACGCGATAAAAAATTTACGGAGAATTATTTTGGAATATTTATGATTTTTGGGAGGTGGAATCAACGCAAAAGGTGGCCCACAGCCACCACAAGACACCAGGGCACGACCGAGGGCCCAGGCGCGTGGTGATGTCTTGTGCTCACCTCGTAAGTCAGTTTGAGCTCTACTTCGGGCGCAAGGAAGCTTATATCCAGAAAATAAATCATGTTAAAATCTCAGCGCAATCGGAGTTACGGATCTCCGGGAATATAAGAAACGGTTTTTGGCCAGAAAACAGGAACGCGAAATAGAAGAGAACAGAGAGGGAGATCCAATCTCGGAGGGGCCCCTGCCCCTCCGCCTCCATGGAGGCCACGGACCAGAGGGGGAACTCTCCTCCCATCTAGGGGGGAGGCCAAGGAAGAAGAATAAGGAGGGGGGCTCTCTCCCCTCTCTCCCGGTGGCGCCGGAACGCCGCCGGGGCAATCATCGTGACGGCGATCTACTCCTACAACTTCACCGCCGTCAACACCAACTCTCTCCCCCTCTATGCAGCGGTGTAACACCTCTTTCCCCCGCTGTAATCTTTGCTTAAACATGGTGCTCAACTCCATATATTGTTTCCCAATGATATTTGGCTATCCTATGATGTTTGAGTAGAACAGTTTTGTCCTATGGGCTAATTGATGATCGTGGTTGGTTTGAGTGTATATTTTATTATGGTGCTGTCCTACGGTGCATATGATCCAGGTACGGAAAGTATGTTAGCTCATGCCTCTCCCACATATAAAATTATGGTAATGATTACCGGTCTAGTTATCAATTGCCTAGGGACAAATAACCTTCTTATTTGACAAAAGCTTTCTACTAAACAACTAACTTTTATTATCTTGCAATTTACTCGTAGTTTTATTCCCGCAAAGTACTTCTAGTTTTATTCGTGCAAACTATCCTATCACCTACAAAATAGTTTCATACTTGTTATAGGTAAAGCAAACGTTAAAATGTGCGTAGAGTTGTATCGATGGTCGATAGAACTTGAGGGAATATTTGTTCTACCTTTAGCTCCTCGTTGCGTTCGACACTCTTATTTATCGAAAAAGGCTACAAACGATCGCCTACACTTGTGGGCTATCCAGACCTTTTTCTGGCGCCGTTGCCGGGGAGCAATGGCGTGGGGTGAATATTATCGTGTGTGCTTGTTTGCTTTATCACTAAGTAGTTTTTATTTTGTGCTCTTGTTTTCTATCTTTAGATATGGGTAGGAAATGCAAAATACCAAAAAATTAGATGTACTTGCTGCTCCAAAAGTTGAGGAACCACTAGTGTTCCGTACTACCAAAGAATATTACTTGGATCATCTTCGATCCCTTTGTGCTCGTGCTGAAAACCCAACTAGCTTAGTTGAGGGAAACTCTTTAAATGAGCATCCTTATTATGTGCGACACCGCTTATCTCAAAAAGGGAAACTTTTGTGGCATCATATTAATAGTTTGTATTGCTATGCTTGGAATCTATGTGAAATTTATGATTTTACTTGTTGTTTCGAAGAAACTAAAAAACACCTTTCATACCAATGTGTGTTTAATGATAATGAAATACTATCTTCTTATGCCAAGGAAGCCTATTGTTATTATGATGTTGAACAAATTGAAGAATTTGTTGCTTTTAAGGGTGCTTATGAAATTGCTTCTTTGATTGAAAAGTGTGATGCTACTCTTTACAAGTCTGAAAATCTTGCCGTACTCAAATATTGCTATGAAAACTATGCTATTAATGCTTATGTTAAAGAATTTATTGAAAGAATGACCGCTGCCTTGGAAGAGACTAATGTTTTGCAGGAATCTATGGAAGAAGAAATTGCTGAAACTGTGAGCTCATTAGATGAAAAAGATGAGGAGGAGAGCGAAGAACAAAAGGAGGAAGAGCGGATTAGCTACTCGTGCCCACCTTCCAATGAGAGTAACTCTTCAACTCATACATTATTTAATTTCCCTTCGCACATACCGAAGGATGAATGCTATGATCCCTTGGATTCATTTGAAATATCCCTTTTTGATGAACTTGATGCTTGCCATGCCTGTGGCCAAGATGCCAATATGAATTATGCTTATGGAGATGAACTTGCTATAGTTCCTTATGTTAAGAGTGAAATTGTTGCTATTGCACCCACACATGATAGTCCTATTATCTTTTTGAATTCTCCCAACTACACTATATCGGAGAAGTTTACTCTTATTAAGGATTATATTGATGGGTTGTGTTATACCACTACACATGATGATTTTGATGAATATAATATGCATGTGCTTGCTGCTCCTACTTGTAACTATTATGAGAGAGGAACCAAATCTTCACCTCTCTATGTTTCCAATACTATAAAATTGCAAGAAACTACTTATGCTATGTATTGGCCTTTACTTGATGTGCATGAATTGTTCTTGTATGACATGCCAATGTATAGGAAGAGGGTTAGACTTCGTTGTCACATGATATATATCACTTTGTGCTCACTACTAAATTACAAATCATTGTTAATTAAAATTGGCTTTGATATACCTTGGGATCCGGGTGGATCCATTACTTGAGCATTTTATGCCTAGCTTAATGGCTTTAAAGAAAGTGCTGCCAGGGAGACAACCCAGAAGTTTTAGAGGGTCATTTTATTCTGTTGAGTGCTTTTATAAAGGTTAAAACAAAAAATATATAGACGGGAACGTAAAACTTCACAAAAAGAAAGGTGAAAGTGAGAGATGATGAGCATCTTTGAAGTGAGGGCTAGCCTTGAACTTTGTTCATGCCCGTGGAAACTTTGTGAATCTTGAATCACAGAAACTTTTCAACAAAAATAATTATCCCCGTGTACAAATCCATTGTATTATAAAAATAATGTGCCAAGATTTGCCTTTAGGATGACTAGATTTCTTGTTGGTATGTGCGGTGTAAAAACAGAAACTTTGGCTGTAGTACGTGAATTTACATTTTTTACTAGAACGTCAAAAGTTTCTAAATTTTTTACACAGTATTTCTATACAAATTTTTTAGTTCTTCCTAATGTTTCAGAATTTTTGGATTTACTGAAGTATGGTCAAAGTCCAGATTACTACAGACTGTCCTGTTTAAGACAGATTCTGTTTTTTATGCATTGTTTTGCCTGTTTTGATGAAACTATCGATTTTATCGGTGGTATAAGCCATGGAGAAGTTATAATACAGAGGGGATAATGCAAATATAAAATATGAATGGGTTTGCAACAGTACTTAAAGTAGTAATTTGCTTTGTTATACTAACGGATCTCACCAGTTTTCTGTTAAGATTTGTGTGGATGAAGTGTTCAAAGATCGAGGAGGTCTCGATATGAGGAGAACGAGGAGATGCAAGAGTTAAAGATTGGGGATTCCCAAGGCACACCAAATAAATATCCAAGGAGACTCAAGCGTCTAAGCTTGGGGATGCCCCGGAAGGCATCCCATCTTTCTTCAACAAGTATCGGTATGTTTTCGTTTTCGTTTCGTTCATGTGATATGTGTAAATCTTGGAGCGTCTTTTGTGTTTTGTTTTCACTTTTATTTTATGCACCATGCTGGTATGAGATGGTCCATGGTTGATTTATAGAATGCTCATTGCACTTCACTTATATATTTTGAGTATGGCTTTATAGAATGCTTCATGTGCTTCACTTATATCATTTGAAGTTTGGATTGCCTATTTCTCTTCACATAGAAAACCGTTATTTGTAGAATGCTCTTTTTCTTCACTTATATTTATTAGAGCATGGTATTTTGTATAAAGAATTAAACTCTCTTGCTTCACTTATATCTATTTAGAGAGTCAACAGGAATTGGTCATTTGCATGGTTAGTCATAAAATCCTACATAAAACTTAGGGATCACTGAATATGATATGTTTGATTCCTTGCAATAGTTTTGCGATATAGAGATGATAATATGTGGGAGGTACTAGTAAACGGTTGTGGTTACTAAGAAGATTGGTGTTAAGGTTTGTGATTCCCGAAGCATGCACGTATAGTCTCCCGTTATGCCAGGAAGTTGGAGCACAATTTATCCTTGATTGTCTATCTTTGTGTGAAGGTCGGGGGCGCACGATGGTTAACTCCTACCAACCTCCCCCCTAGGAGCATGCGTAGTAATACTTTGCTTTGAGGGCTAATAAACTTTTGCAATAAGTATGTGAGTTCTTTATGACTAATGTGAGTCCATGGATTATACGCACTCTTACCTTTCCGCAATTTGCTAGCCTCTATGGTACCGTGCATTGCCCTTTCTCAGCTCGTGAGTCAGTGCAAACTTCACCGGTGCATCCAAACCCCGTGATATGATAAGCTCTATCACACATAAGCCTTATTATATCTTCCTCAAAACTGCCACCATACCTACCTATTATGGCATTTCCATAGCCATTCTGAGATATATTGCCATGCAACTTCCACCTCTTCCGTTTTGATGACTTGAGCATTCATTGTCATATTGCTTTACATGATCGTAAGATAGCTAGCATGATGTTTCCATGGCTTGTCCGTTTTTTTATATCTTTGCTGCGCTATATCATTGCACATCCTGGTACACTTCCAGAGGCATTCACATAGAGTCATACTTTGTTCGACACTCTTATTTATCGAAAAAGGCTACAAACGATCCCCTACACTTGTGGGTAATCAGACGACAACGTGTCGATTATTCTTGGTAGACCCTTTCTAAATACTGCAAGGGCTGTTATTGATTGCAACAGAAGTAAGGTCACATTCCATGTCAATGGCAAACAGTATACCGTGCATTTCCCGAAGAAGCGAATTCTGGTTAATAATATTAATGTCATTGAGCCTAGTGCCACGATCATCATTGGAAGTTTTAAAATACCTCTTCCTACTGTCAAGAAGAAATATTATAATCTTTTTGTTGGGGAGACGCAAATCCCCATTGAGGTAACTTAGCGTGATACGAAAATTCTTTGGTCTCCATGTGAATAAGAAACAATTATTAATAAGACTTGATCAACCTTATTAATGATTCCTTTTTGAAAGACATGTGGTTGATGAACTTAGTAAGTACAACTCTCTGTACCATTACTTTACTCTTTGTTATTCCTAGTTAAATAAAATAAAGCACCATATTTTTCCTGTTTTCTGAGTTTCCCGTGCAATAGAAAATGACCCAAAAATAAAAAGTCTCAGATTGCTACAAAATTTTAACATGATTTTTTCTGGAATATTTAAGAATTTTTGGTGCTGAAAACACATCAGGAAGGGGCACGTGTGGGCCACGAGCCAACAGGGCACGGCCCAGGCCCTGGTCGCGCCCTGTTGGGTCGTGGGTCCCACAGGGGCCCCCTACATTAACTCTTTAGCTCACTTCATCCCTTACCTCCAGAAAAAATTCCATAGCTCTCTCTCTCTCCCGTGTTCTTGCTCCTGAAACTGAAATTTTTGATATCTTTGCTCGGAACTCCGTTTCTGAAACTGTTTTAAGGAATTGCTCCTTGGTATGTAAATCTCCCATTCATCCAATTAGTTTTTTGCTTTAGTGGTTTATACTTTGCACATTTTGCTACACTTGGAGCTAGTGAAAATAAGCTTACATGTTGAATTCTTTAAGTTCCAAGTAGTGGGAGTGCTTGATATGGCCCTAGGCATCTATATGAGTAGTTGCTATCAATCTTGCAAAGTTTTATTAACATAATTTTGTGTTCCAAAATTTTCAGAAATTTGTTAATAGGAAGATGAATATCCTCAGGAGAGGTCCTTCAAGCCGGATCTCTAAAGGAGTTGTTGTGAGCACCCCAAATCAAGCTATCAACACCCCTCGCAACATGGAGGTTAGGCCGTGTGAATGGCCACACGTACCTTTCATGAGCGAGGCGGGCTTTTATCAAGAATATTCATGCAATTCTTTGCGACTGCCGGACTGACCAACTTCCTCGCAGATGAGTGTGACCAACAGTATCTCCTCACAAATTTCTTTGTGCGAATTGTTTAATTCAATAGTAGGCCTGATGCTCCCAGAGTGTGTTTTGATTTATGTGCTGAACATCATGAATTACCACTCTCCGAATTCTGTGAAATATGCAAGATCCCCCATGACGGGGAAATTCGTGGGCCTAAACCAGAGGAGTTCGAGGACTTCCTCCTCACCTTGACCATGGGCGATACTAGGAGTGTATCGAAGGCTAGGGCCACTAGTTTACATTTTCCTTCCGTACACTACTTCGCTCTATTTATAGGGAAATGTTTAACTGCTATGACTAAGGGTGGTGGTCTCAGTGCCCCCACCCTTGCTGTCTTACGTCGCGCACTACATGGTGATAACACCTATAGCGTAGGAGCTATTGTTGCACGTCGCTTGCATATTAACCGGTTTAAGGGCAAGATCCATGGTGGTATTTATGCCACATGCCTAGCAAAGTGTTTCAAAGTTGCCACATGTCCAACTGATTACTTATTGCCGATGGTTTATCTAGATCACCAGTCTACGTTAGACCACCGGTTCATTGAGGAACATCAACCTCCGCAGCACATTCACTACAACTTAATATACAACGAGATTACTCGCGATGTTATTGTGTTGCCTGCACATACTTTGTTTAACTTTCATGCCAGACATGGATACATTATCATGCCAGAGGATATAACTGATTACCGGAACGAGTTGGCTGAGGCGGAGGCCGAGGCCCAGGCGTGGGACGCTCAGGTACCTCAGCAACAATACTTTCCCGGACCTGACGGTTACTATCAGGGGTGATCACCAAGCTAGGCCAAAAGCCTAAGCTTGGGGGAGTACGTATTTCTCACTGTCTTTACATTCATGTTCACACTTCATATAAATTGTCGATGTTCATCCTCTTTCACTGTATATCCATGTTAGTTTTATTTTTTCACTTTCTTCTTGTGTGTTTGAAAAACTTTTAAAAATCCAAAAATATTTCCCGCTTCTTTTTGGTTTTTCTTTCCCTTTTGATTAGTTGTAGTATTAAAAGAAAACCCAAAAAGATTTCCTTTACTTCTTGGGAGCTTTCCCGTGTAAATAGTTTTTCTCGTTTTTGTTTTCCCTTTGCTTGTTTGCTTTCTTCGAGAAAAATCAAAAACTCCAAAAATATTTCGGTGTGTTTCTCTGAACTTCTTTTCTTTTCTTTGAGTGGTTGAAAGGACAAGACCACAATGAAAATGTTAAGTGGCTCTCGTATGCATAAATGTTGATCTAACGAAAAGAGCCACCACTACATTGTCTTCTCCTTTGTTTTAATTTGTAATGCAGATTTCAGCTTAGTCCACGATACACTTGCACTATTATTATTATCACATCATTCGGTCGTGCAAGTGAAAGGCAATAATGACGATATTTGATGAAGTGATTGTGGCAAAGGAAGCTGGTATGAACTCTTTTTGTTTTCCGTTTTTGTAAATATATTTAGCTCGTTTGATCTTGATTGAGTATATCATGAGTGAACATGTTTATGATGACAATTACAGATTATAGTTTCTCATGCCATGCTTAAATAGCTAGGAGTGGATAATGATTTATCTTATGTATCAACATGCATTACAATGGTTATGATGTGGTATGGTGGTATGGTATTTCCCTCTGAGTAATTCGAGCGGCTTGACTTGGCCCATGTGCAAACATGTAGTTGATTCAAAACCAATGCAGCCTTCAAGATGTTTAAATTTAGAGTGTTCATATCCTACCCATGCTAATGTCCAGTGTTAATTATTCACAATGCATGATTATGACCGTTTTCGCTCTCTAGTTGGTCGCTTCTCAATCCATTGCTAGCCTTCTCCTGTACTAAGCGGAAATGCTGCTTGTGCATCCAAACTCCTAAACCCAAGTTATTCCACATGAGTCCACTATACCTACCTATATGCGGTATTACCCTGCCGTTCCAAGTAAATTTGCATGTGCCACCTATAATACTAACAAAACATCTGTTTTGTGTGCTCGTACCGCTCATGAAGCGATGGAGCAGTTAATATCTTCCATGCTAAGCGAATTATTCTCAAGATGGATGTTTATTCGTCTATCATTGCACGAGAGAGGCTGGTAAACGAGCAGTACGAGCACCAGACCGCATTTATGTTATCGAGGGTGATGACAAGATAAGGATGCCCAGTCCTGCAAAATCAAAAATAATTAAACAAACTCCTAGGACAAGTTGATATGTTGGCAGGCACCCATGGATTTGGCCAGCCATGGTTTGTGTATGTATGGTGGAAGGAGTAAACTTTACAATTCCTCTTGGGAACCGCCAATAATGTGTTTAGCATGGAAGATATTGAAAACCCTATCCTAACGTTGACAGGAAAAGCACACCACCCAAAAATACAATTTCATCTCTGTTTTAGACCTTGAGCTCTGGCACTTCTGCAAATCAATGCTTCCCTCTGTGAAGGGCCCTTCTATTTACTTTTATGTTATCGAGTCATCACCCTCTTATTAAAAGCACCAGATCGGAGAGCACTATTGTCATTCTTTTGCATTGAGTCTAGTTAATGTTGGATGTGAGCATGACTGGATCTTTCCTACTCTAAATTTTAATGTTTAGTCGCTGCTTGAACCTCGGGGGTGCTCTGCATTTATGTTTTGCGGTCACAGAAAGGGCTAGCGAAATACCATGTCATCATATTATATTATGATTGTTTTGACAAATTGTTGGCATGTGAGATATCTTATTATTACTCACTAGTTGGTTATGTATTTCCATGAGTAAATATGATGTTTAATTGTTATCATGGATATGGTTATTTATGATTTATGCTAAAAACCTGAACACTAGCTAAGCATATATACAACAACAAGAACAAAAGAGTTTGTAAAAGTTTTCTTTATCACTTTCAGTTTATCAACTGAATTGCTTGAGGACAAGCAATGAGTTAAGCTTGGGGGAGTTGATACGTCTCCAACGTATCTACTTTTCCAAACACCTTTGCTCTTGTTTTGGACTCTAATTTGCATAATTTGAATGAAACTAACCCGGACTGACGTTGTTTTCAGCAGAACTACCTTGGTGTTATTTTTGTGCAGAAATAAAAGTTCTCGGAATTGGACGAAACTTTTTGTGAATTTTTTTTTGGAATATATAATGAATTTTTGAGCGAAGAACTACCGGAGAAGGGCAGCCGTGGGGCCACGAGCCAAGAGGGCACGGCCCAGGCCCAGGCCGCGCCCTGTTGGGTCGTGGGTCCCATGCTGCTCCCCCGACCCTAATTCCAGTCCTATAAATTCACATTTTTGGAGAAAAAGTCAGAGAGAAGATTTCATCACGTTTTACGAGACGGAGCCGTCGCCACCTCTTGTTCTTCCTCCGGGGGCTGATTTGGAGTCCGTTTGGGGCTCCGGAGAGGGGGATTCATCGTCGTCGTCATCACCAACCCTTCTCCATCGCCAATTCCATGATGCTCATGGCCATGAGTGAGTAATTCCCTTGTAGGCTTGTTGGACGGTGGTGGGATTGGATGAGATTGATCATGTAATCGAGTTAAGTTTGATAGGGCTTGATCCCTAGTATCCACTATGTTCTGAGATTGATGTTGCTATGACTTTGCTATGCTTAATGCTTGTCACTAGGGCCCGAGTGCCATGATTTTAGATCTGAACCTATTATGTTTTCATGAATACAAGAGTGTTTTGGATCCTATCTTGCAAGTTGTAGTCACCCATTACGTGTCATGATCCGCATACCCCAAGGTGACAATAATTGGTATTCTTTTCATTGATTGCCGTAGTTTGAGGAGTTCATGTATTCACCATGTGTTAATGCTTTGTTTCGGTTCTCTATTAAAAGGATGCCTTAATAGCCCTTAGTTTCCAATAGGACCCCGCTGCCACGGGAGGGTAGGACAAAAGATGTCATGCAAGTTCTTATTGCAAGCACGTATGACTATATACGGAATATATGCCTACATAACATTGATGAATTGGAGCTAGTTCTATGTCGCCCTAGTGTGTAACTGTTACATGATTAATGTCATCCACATCATTATCCATCACTGATCCACATGCCTACGCTTTTCTCATATTGAATCTTGCTAAGTTACTACTGCCGTTGCTACTGTTACAAAATTGCTGCTACCGCTATCACTGTTACTATTGCTACTACTATTTGTCATGCAACTAAATCTTTGCTGCAGAGAGATATCCCAGATGTGGTTGAATTGACAACTCAACTGCTAAGGCCAATAAATACTCTTTGGCTCCCCTTGTGTCGAAACAATAAATTAGGGTGAAATACTACCCATGAAGATTGTCGCGATCCCCTATACTTGTGGGTTATCAACATGCAATAGGTAAACCAAACATGCTTAACTGGCATAGCTAGCTGAACATATATATAGATCCTTAGTGATAAAGCTAAGAAAAACAAGCTATTCCTCTTCGTCGAAGATATCGATGACGATGGGCTCCTTCAATTTGGAAGAGGCCGAGGCCTCCACACCGTGGGTGCACCCCTCGTAGTGGTGAGTCGCTTGATCCTGCCCCAGCACCAACATACCGGCTCTGGAGCTTAGGTAAGCATGGGCACGCTGAGAAAACACATCATAGTCTTCGTCGAACGCACCGGCGGTGCCCTCGAGAAAAGACCACGACCTATCGTTTATAGCAGCCAACTGCATGGCGGCGTCCGCGCACGAGGCGTCGACGGTGGCCTCGACGGCGAGGTGCTCCTCCAAGATCTTGGGGGTCGACATGCATGGCATCCATCGCTCCCTCATCCGTGCGTGCAACCACGATTTGCTTCTCCGCTACCAAATGCTCCTTGAGATACTGGCTATACTGCATGCACCATGGTTTTCGGCGGCGATTATTTGGAGGATGGGGCGGTGATTTTGGTGGAAGGTGTCGCGCTGGCGGTCGGGCCATGTGTATGGAGGAGGAGGGGGTGGGAGAGAGGGGGTATTGGGGATGTGTTGATTACATGACTAGATGGAGGAGGCCGAGCAGCAGGTAGGAGCGTCGCCGACGAGGAGGCGGCGCCGCAAGCAAGCAATGAAGGTTTGAACTAGGAAAGGAACGAGGAAAAGGGGAAAATGTGGCTTTTGATTGGTACCAGGGGGTGAAGGAGGTAGGTATTTCCGCGGTAGCCCAAAATTTTCCTTCGGTGCAGCGAAAAACTGGCGCAGAAAGTATCATCGGACACAGTCCCTTATTCAGAACTGTGTGCGATATCTAAACATCACAAATGAAACCTGTGTTTTACCCCGTGTGTGATGAGCTTGAACGTGCGAATTATTCAGAACAGTATGCGATATCTATACATCACAAATGAAGTCTGCGCTATACCCCGGGTGTGATGAGCTTGAAGTTGCATATGATACAGAATAGTTTGTGATATCTACACATCACAAACGAAGCCTGAGCTATACCCAGTGTGTGATAAGCTTAAATGTGCAAATTTTTGACTCCAAGCTTTCGGCGTAAGATTGGATAGGAAAAAGGGGAAATGTGACTTTTGATTGGTACCGGGGGGAGGGAGCTAGATATTTCTGCGGTAGCCCAAAATTTTTGTTCGGTGCAGCGAAAAACTAGCGCGAAAAGCATCATCGGACACAGTCCATTATTCAGAACTATGTGCGATATCTATACATCACAAACGAAGCATGTGCTATACCCCGTGTGTGATGAGCTTGAATGTGCAAATTTTTGTCTCCAAGCTTGCGACGTTAGATTGGATACTGCATTGCACACGGTTCGTGCCAAGAAATTGTGTGTGATGAACTTGAATTTCATTTTAAATTGGAAGACAATGGGGATATGGCGGCAAATTTTGGTCATAATGGTCATCCACGTCGTCGCATAATTTAACATCAATTGCTAATTTGGGTACTACACAAAAGAGCCTACACCACAGCCCGCACTTACTAAATCGAGCAATTAAACAGAGCTGGTTGACCTTAACAGTACCCTAACAAAAGACCATCGCTCTAAACAAAGACTAATTTTTCGCCTGACGCTCGTCGATCTTTGCCGCATCCTCCATGACCAGCTCACGCTCGACGACCTCTAAGGGAAGGGGCTCCATGGCATCCATCGCCACATACTCCGCAAGCATCTCGCAGTCCGTGTCCGCCATCTCTTTGGAAAAGGCCGCCACGAGCCGGGTGTGGGCGGCTGTGGTCCAGGCGTTGACGGCCTCCATCTCGGCTAGGGAGGCTGCCGACGAATGGACAGCTGCCCGAGCGCTCTCGACGATTGCCAACTCTTCGGACGTAGGTTGCCGACCGGTGTCGGAGAAGACCGCTACTATTTGTGCGGTAACCGACACAAGTTGGGCGTGGGCGGCCTCGGCATAGGCGTGGGCATCCGCCATCAGGGCTACGACGGCCGCCGATGAACGGACAATTGTTGTGCCGTTCTCGACATTTGCTATCCCGGTTGCGGATGTTGCTGCCGCCATCTCAGCTGCAGCAGCTGCCCTTTCGGCGGCTGCAGCCACCCTTCCAGAGATCGCGGCCGCGCTCAGGGCTGTTGTGAGCATGCTCATGGCTGATGTGGCCGCGCTCGGGATGGAGTGGGTCGTCGAAGTTGCCTTCACAACGCGGATCCACGTCCCAATCTTTCACCGGCGACGTTTGAACAGTACTGTGGTCTTGGGGAGCAAGTGTGACTGTGTGGTTGACGCGTCGGCGGTGGACTATAGCCGATGAAGCTTCCGGCGTAAACCATATATATGAGGATTGGCCCAAGATATTTTATACCATATCACACACATTTCATGATCAAGGAGTGTTTGCGATGTACTTGATTTTCATATTGTTTTGAAACGAAAATGAGTTTACATTGGCAATTGAAGGTGCTTGGATTGCACTAACATTTATCTGCAGTGAACATGCAACTATAAGGGCACCTTTTTAATACATTAATTGAGTTTTCTAGGCATTTAATGTGCATAATTAAAATTTGACCTACAATCACAAGGTCCAGCGCATGAAAATAGGTTGAAAATCATATACGTTTCCCTGGATGCATGTTTAGGTCCCACGCAAGAAAATGGGAATGAATTTCAAACATCCCAGCATCTTCGAACGGCCGCAAACATTGGGAAACTTGGTTTTTAAATTCGTGAAAATCCAAATCTCGTCAGAAATTCATGAAACTTAGGCATGGTGTCATGACCTTTCCCTGTTGTATGTTGTGGTAAAAAAATCCCAATTTGGGACAAGGTTTGGCACAAACCTCTTACAAACCAAAGATTCTCACAAGAAGCCATGTGGTTGCGATAGTGAACGTTCACCTTTTATGTGTGAAACAACATCCGATATCTCTTTTCGCCTTGAATTTATTTTTGAGTTATCATAGAGCAACATGAATGTCATGCTAAACTATGGAATTTTCCAGGGTTCGTTTGGCCTTTTATTACATTAATTGAGTTTTCTAGGCATTTAATGTGCATAATTCAAATTTGAACTACAATCACAAGGTCCAGCGCATGAAAATAGGTTGAAAAATCATATACGTTTCCCTGGATGCATGTCTAGGTCCCACGCAAGAAATGGGAATGAATTTCAAACATCCCAGCGTCTTGGAACGGCCGCAAACATTGGGAAACTTGGTTTTTAAATTCGTGCAAATCCAAACCTCGTCAGAAATTCGTGAAACTTGGGCATGGTGTCATGACCTTGCCCTGTTGTGTGTTGTGGTTAAAAAATGTGCCCAATTTTGAACAAGTTTTGGCACAAGCCTCTTACAACCCGGAGATTCTCACAAGAAAGCCATGTGGTTCCGATAGGGGGCGTTCACCTTTTATGTGCGAAACAACATCCACTGTCTCTTCTCGCCTTTAATTCATTTCTAGAGTCACCATAGAGCAACATGACTTTCGTGCTAAACAATGGAATTTTCCAGGGTTTGTTTGGCCTATTTAATGCATTAATTGAGTTTTCAAGCCATTTGATGTGCATAATTCAAATTTGACTATAATCACAAGGTCCAGTGCACCAAAATTGGTTGAAAAAATCATATATGAGTCCATGGGTGCATGTTTAGGTCCCATGCAAGAAATGGGGATGAATTTCAAACATCTCAGTGTCTTGGCTCGGTCGCAAAACACTCAGAAACTTGGTTTTCCAATTAATGTAAATCCAAAACTCGTCAGAAATTCATGAAACTTGGCCTAGTGTCATGACAAGGGCACACATATGCCATGGTAAAAAATTGTCCAACTTGGACATGTTCTTGCACAAAGCCTCTTACAAACGAGAGCTTCTCACAAGAAGCTTTGTGATTTCGATAGGGAACATTATGCATGTCACATCTTTGGGTGAAACGACATCCGATGCCTCTTCGCTCCTCGATTTTTTTATAGAAACAACATAGACAAATAGGTGCGAAGTGCAAAAATATGAATAAATTAAGGGGTCATCTCATTTTTTAATACATTATTTGAGTTTTCTGTGCATTTAATGTGCATAACTCAAAGTTGATCTACAATCACAAGGTCCAGTGCACCAAAATGGGTTCAAAAATCATATATGTGTCCCTTGATGCATGTGTTAGGTCCCATGCAATAAATGGGAATGAATTTCAAACATTACAGCATCTTGGCTCGATTGTAAACATCGAGGAACTTAGTTTTTAAATTCCCGTAAATCCAAAACTCGTCAGAAATTCATGAAACTTGGCATGGTGTCATGACAAGGCACGCATATGTCGTGGTAAAAAAATACTAACCTGGACATGTTTTGGCACAAGCCTCATATAAGCCGGAGCTTCTAACAATAAGCTACGTGGTTCTGATAGGGAACATGCATGTCACATCTGGTGAAACGACATCTGATATACCTCTTCTCTCCTTGATTTGTTTTTCTAGAAACAACATAGACCAATAGGTGTGTAGCGCAAAAATATGAAATTATTAAGGGTTCGTCTGGCTTTTTATACACTAACTGAGTTTTATGTGCATTTAGTGTACATAATTCAAATTTGAACTACAGTCAAAAGGTCTATTTTTGGCAAGGCCTCATCATATAGCACAAATATGTTGTGGTATTTTTCGTATCCACTTTGAGAGAAGGCGCAAACATTATTAATAGCCAACAAAGGCATTTTGGAACAAAAATCTGTCACGTTACCATCGCAAACGGGTGTATTATTTAAAAATCGTGGAAGTTTTACTGACCATTTACGTGCAGCCACGCGTCGCACTCTGTATTGGCTAGGAGGTAGCGTGCGGACATGTGTTTGAGTAGATGGGAGCACACTCATCGGGGATGCGTGTCCTTTCACCGTCATCGCAAATGTTTCAGATTGAATACATGTATGCAGACCGAGGGCAATGGCTCCTTAGCTTCTAAGCAAAGTCAAAATTTGGCGCGACGGATTTTTTTCATTGCGTTATCGCAAACGGTTATGTATGATGACCCGTGTGCTTAGTACATACAATGAGTTTAGATTTGCGTCTGTCGTATTGGGTAAATTGCCATTTGTCAAATTGGAAACATTGGCATTTGTCGATCTAGTAAAATTGACATTTAACAACATTGTAACGCTGACATTTGTCAAATTTCGAAGGAACAAAATCACTATTCCGGTGCAATTTTTGCAACTGAAATTCAGTACACATAGATTTCATTCATAGATTAAGCAGTGGTATTTGTACAAAATAGTTCAACTCGACAGCTAAACCGAACAAACTTTTCCCCACTTGTTGCCAACCACGTACTAAAATAGCTAGTTCAACTATATATACTAGCTAATTTAAAGTACGTGGTACAGTTCAACCATATCTATAGTTAGATGAACTGAACAAAATAGCCCCTAAATACTAGTAGTACTATGGAGGGGCTTTGTACTACTTCTAGTAGCCTCTCCTCTGCCGAGCGCGTTCAGTAAGAGGCAGAGGAGGAGGAGCCTACCGATGAGCTGGATGAGTCGAATCCGTCACCTGCCGTTACTACCCTCCACCGCTCCTCACGTGCTGATATGTCTCCAACGTATGTATAATTTTTTTATTGTTCCATGCTGATATATTATCATTCTAAGATACTTTTTGGGTCTTTATTTATCAATTTACAATATGTTTGTGCACTAACCTATTGACACAGTGCCCAGTGCCAGTTGCTGTTTTCTGGGTGTTTTTTCGCTTTTCAGGTTTACACTACCAAACGAAGTCCAATTGCCATGAAACTTTTTGATGATTTTTTCTGGATCAAAAGAAGACCTGGAAGCTTCGGAAGGAGGCCGGGGGCCGCACGAGGGCCGCACAAGCCATCAGGGCGCGCCCCCCCTGGGGCACGCCCTGATGGCTTGTGCCTCCCTTGGCTGCCTCCCGACGCCCCTCTTTGGCCTATAAATTCTCTTTCACCCTAAAACTAATAGTGGCAGTCCCGAAACCCTTTTTCCGCCGCCGCAAGTCTCTGTTCCGTGGTGAGGCCATCTGGAGCTTCGTTCCGGCACCCTGCCGGAGGGGGGATCGATCACGGAGGGCCTCTACATCAACCTTGTTGCCCTCATGATGATGTGTGAGTAGTTCACCACAGACATACGGGTCCATAGCTAGTACCTAGATGGCCATCTCTCTATCTCTTGATCTTCAATACAATGGTCATCGCTTCGCTTTGATCTATCCGATGTAATCCTATTGTGCGGTGTGTTTGTTGGGATCCAATGAATTGTGGGTTTATGTTCAGATTATTCATGAAAAGTATTTGATATACCTCTGATATATATTGTCTCTTAATTGCATGATCATTATAGCTTCGTAATGCTCTTCGATTTATTGATGTGCTTTGGCCAAGTAGATTGATATTTCATCGGTGGGAGTGGTGCGTTGTGGTAGGTTCAACCTGGTGAGTTTCTATAACCTAGTGACAAAGTAGGGGACAAGATGCGTCTTTGTGTTGTTGCTACTAAGGATAACACGATGGGGTTTATTCATATTGCTTGAGTTTACTTTGTCCACATCATGTCATCGTTCTCCATGCATTTTTTTTCTTAATACTCTAGATGTAAGCTGGATAGCGGTCGATGAGTGGAGTAATAGTAATAGGTACAGGCAAGAGTCAGCCTATTTGTTTATGGACGTGATACCTATATATACATGATCATTGCCGTGAAAATCGCATAACTATCCACTTTTCTATCAATTGCCCAACAGTAATTTGTTACCCACCGTATGTTGCCTACATGAGAGATGCCGCTAGGGAAAACTATGGCCCCGGGGTCTATTCGCTTATACATTTACAAATGCTACTATTACCGTGCTGCCTTTATTTACTTTTTATTTTATTTTGCAATTTACAATTATCAACAATTATCTACACAACTCATTTTCTTGCAAATAATGAGATCAAGGGATTGACAACCATCTTGCCCGCGTTGGGTGCAAGTTGTTTGTTCATTTGTGTGCAGCCGCTGAAGGCGGTTGAGGATTGATATTCCTATTGGTTCGATAAACCTTGGTTTCGTAACTGAGGGAAATACTTACCCACTTTGCGCTGCGATCACAAGTATCAGGAAGGATTTCTGGCGCCGTTGTCGGGGAATATCATCATAAACTATCAAGTAACTTCACACAAATTTTCATTTACTTGTTTATCTTTCGATTTAATGTTATATTTAGCTTATCTCATAAAAACAAAAATACAAAAACATTTACCTTTGCTTGTTACTAGTTTTCTTGTTTGAAGTCATGGCTAGTTCTTCTTCCGCTCGATTTACTCCCAATGATGATGTAGTCAATTTTAAACAAAGGGGAGGAGAAAGTTTGAAATATGCATGGTATAGGATTTTCTTCGCTCAAAATAAAGCAACTAAAATGTTATCCACTACTACCTTGCTTAACAATTTTTATGTTGGTGTGACCACTTGGTATAGGTTCGTCCTTGACACCATCACCAGTGGGAATTTCTTAATGTGTCACACTTTGGATGCCTATAACGTAATTGAAAATCTTGTAGGGGCACCACCCATTATTGTTAATGAAACTAGTTTGACCTTGGAACATGTTATGCAAAGGCTTGATGCTATTGAAAAGAAAATGATCACAAATAAGCCAATTGAGGAGTTGGATAAAAAACTTCATAATCATATCAGTCAACTTGGGTCACGGGTAGGAATGACTTTGAAAGCTTTAAAGGAAAAAGACACTACTATTGATGAGAGGATAGAACAAGGTTTGAATAGAATTGATAAAATGGAAGAGGTCATTGACAAAGTAGGTTCCTCTTTCACACCTTCTAAAACTAATGCTAGTACCTCTCAGAACAAAGACTCATATATATTCCCAAGAGCATTAGTACACCTCCTACCAAAAGAACCGAGGATCTAAAGATGATTAGTGTTCATCCCAAGTTTATCAATTTGATAAAGGATCCTATTGCCAAGCCTCCTATTTCCCCTATTATCCAAGGTTGTGTTATTGAGGGGCTTGATGTCAAAGATGACAATAATTGAAACTATGCATTATGCCTAGCTACGGGCATAAAACAATAGCGCTTGTTGGGAGGCAGCCCAATAGTTATCTTTAAATTTTTGTTTTAAACTTATGTTTGTTTTTAATAAAATCATTATTGCCTCTGTAATGATTATGTTTTTGTGTTTAAATTAGTGTTTGTGCCAAGTAAAGCCTTTGGGATGACTCACAAGATGAGTAGAATCGATGCTGAAACAAAACAGAAACTTTTGACTCCAGTACAGGAATTTTGATTTTTTTTACTGGTGTGTGATAATGATCTGAAATTTTTACATGGTGTTTCTATACAATTTTTCAAGGTTTTCCTAATTTTTCAGATTTTTTAGAGTTACAGAAGTATAGGTTCTCTACAGATTACTACAGACTCTTCTGTTTTAGACAGATTCTGTTTTTGCTTGCATAGTTGCTTGTTTTGATTATGCTATGGATTGCATCGGGGGGTATAAGCCATGGAGAAGTTAGAATACAGTACCTAAAGTATGCAATATGTTTCTTATACTAACGGATCTCACGAACTTTTGTGTGATTGAAGTTTTCAAGTTTTGGGTGTTATCGCGATGGACAAAGGAATAAGGAGTAGCAAGAGCCTAAGCTTGGGGATGCCCAAGGCACCCCAAGATAATATTTTAAAGGAGACTCAAGCATCTAAGCTTGGGTATGCCCCGGAAGGCATCCCCTATTTCGTCTCAATCCATCGGTATGTCACTTGAAGCTATATTTTTATTCGTCACCTGATATGAGTTTTGCTTGGAGCGTCGTTTGCTTTTGTTTGCCTTTACTTTCAGTTTGCCACAATTATTGTTTGCTGGACACACCTATTTAAGAGAGACACACCTTCATCATAATTTGTTAGAATACTCTATGTGCTTCACTTATATCTTTTGAGCTTAGCAGTTGCTCTAGTACTTCACTTATATCTATTTGAGCACGGTGGCGTGTAGATTTTATAGAAATAATATGCTCTCGTTCTTCACTTATATTTGTTTGAGAGCTGAGTAATAGTGATGGTAATTTGCATGGGCCATAAGACTAGTCCAAGAATATTAGGTATTCAATGAATAATAATCAAAACCATTGTGTAGCATATATAGAGAAGTTGTGGGTTAATGACATTGATGTGGTAATATGAAAAAGGTGTGAGTCCAAAATTGTTGATTCGTAGAAGTGTCGAGATTAAGAGAGGTTGACCTTTTTGTTCATCTAAAAAATTAAAGAGGCATGGTGATGATGTGTGAGCATTTCTATTCCTCGTTGAAATTCTAGTGTTGCTTCGGGTCGGAAGCGTGCGATGGTTAACTCCTACCAACCTCTTCCCTCGGGGCATGCGAGTAGTACTTTGATTTATGATAAAACTAATAAAACTTTGCAATAGTTATATGAGTTCTTTATGACTAATGTGAAACCATGGACATACGCAATCTCACCTTCTCATATTTGCTAGCCTCTTCGGTACCGTGCATAGCCCATTCTCACCTTGAGGATCGGTGCAACTTTCGCCGGTGCATCCAAACCCCGTGACATGACACACTTTGTTGCACATAAGCCTTATTATATATTCCTCAAAACAGCCACCATACCTACCTATCATGGCATTTCCATAGACATTCTGAGATATATTGCCATGCAAATTCCATTGTCACTTCACATGACTAGTTCGTTCATCATCATATTGCTTTGCATGATCATATGGAGCTGAAATAGTATTTGTGGCAAAGCCACCGTTCATCATATTTTTTATACATGTCACGCTAGATCATTGCACATCCTGGTACACTGCCAGAGGCATTCATACAGAGTCATATCTTCATATCAGTTCTCCATATTGAGTTGTAAGTAAATAAAAGTGTGATGATCATCATTATTAGAGCATTGTCCCAGTGAGGAAAGGATGATGGAGACTATGATTATCCCACAACTCGAGATGAGACTCCGGGAAAAAAAATAAAGATGGGGGGGGGCAAATGAGCCCACCATCCATTCAAAAAAATGAGAGAAAATTAGAGAAGGGACTATGCTACTATCTTTTACCACACTTGTGCCTCAAAGTGGCACCATGCTCCTCATGCAGAGAGTCTCATGATATATCATTTTCATATGCTAGTGGGAATTTCCTATTCATTATTACATACTTGGCTTGTATATTCCTATGACGGGCTTCTTCAAATGCCCAAGGTCTTCATGAGCAAACAAGTTGGATGCACACCCCGCTTAGCTTCATTTGAGCTTTCATATACTTATAGCTCTAATGCATCATTTGCATGGCAATCCCTACACCTTGCTTTGACATCTATCGATGGGCATCTCCATAGCCTGTTGGTACGCCTAGTTGATGTGAGATTATCTTCTCCACTTTTTACCCCTTTGATATCTACCACCATACTCTATTCCACCTAAATGCTATGTCCAATGGCTCACGCTTATGTATTGCATGAAGAATAAAAAGTTGATGCATAGTACGATCCAATTGCCTGACTTGGACACCGTGGTGCTTGACATTTGTATTAATGTGGTGAAGATGGAGCCATGCCTTGCTAATATAATAAGATGAATGTGGGGTAAACATTCTTTAAGGATCGTATACTTTGAAAGATTGATGATTATGTTTCTTACACTTTAAATATTTCTATGTTAATATTTGTTGATTCATCGTTTCTTAGTGAGCATACATGCATAAGATTACATAATGGATAGCACGTCACATCAAAAATTCTGTTTTTATCATTTACCTACTCGAGGACGAGCATGAATTAAGCTTGGGGATGCTTGATACGTCTCCAACTATCTATTATTTTTTATTGTTCCATGCTGATATATTACCATTCTACGATACTTTTTGGGTCTTTATTTACCAATTTATAATATTTTTGAGCACTAACCTATTGACCCAGTGCCCAGTGCCAGTTACTGTTTTCTGCGTATTTTTTTGCTTTTCAGGTTTACATTACCAAACGAAGTCCAATTGCCACGAAACTTTTTGATGATTTTTTCTGGACCAAAAGAAGACCTCGAAGCTTCGGAAGGAGGCCGGGGGCGCACGAGGGCCGCACAAGCCAACAGGGCGCGCCCCAGGGGGGCGCACCCTGATGGTTTGTGCCTCCCGACGCCCCTCTCTGGCCTATAAATTCTCTTTTACCCTAAAAATAACAAAGGCAGTCTCGAAACCTTTTTCCACCGCCGCAAGTCTCTGTTCCGTCGTGAGGCCATCTGCAGCTCCGTTCCGGCACCCTGCCGGAGGGGGGATCGATCATGGAGGGCATGTACATCAACCTTGTTGCCCTCATGATGATGTGTGAGTAGTTCACCACAGACCTACGGTCCATAGCTAGTACCTATATGGAAATCACTCTATCTCTTGATCTTCAATACAATGGTCATCGCATCTTCGCTTTGATCTATCCGATGTAATCCTATTGTGCGGTGTGTTTGTTGGGATCTGATGAATTGTGGGTTTACGTTCAGATTATTCATGAAATGTATTTGAGATACCTCTAATATATATTGTCTCTTAATTGCATGATCATTATAGCATCGTA
Source organism: Elymus sibiricus (assembly GCA_039707655.1). Classification (NCBI taxonomy): domain Eukaryota; kingdom Viridiplantae; phylum Streptophyta; class Magnoliopsida; order Poales; family Poaceae; genus Elymus; species Elymus sibiricus. The sequence continues at coordinate 210,751,898 of CM077663.1, forward strand.
ATGCTCTCCGATTTCTTGATGTGCTTTGCCCAAGTAGATTGATGTTTCATCAGTGGGAGTGGTGCGTTGTGGTAGGTTCAACCTGGCGAGTTTCTATATTCTAGTGACAAAGTAGGGGACAAGATGTGTCTTTGTGTTGTTGCTACTAAGGATAACACGATGGGGTTTAGTCATATTTCTTGAGTTTACTTTGTCTACATCATGTCATCGTTCTCCATGCATTACTCTGTTTTATTTAATACTCTAAATGCATGCTGGATAGCGGTCGATGAGTGGAGTAATAGTAATAGGTGCAGGAAGGAGTCGGCCTATTTGTTTATGGACGTGATGCCTATATATACATGATCATTGTCGTGAAAATCGCATAACTATCTGCTTTTCTATCAATTGCCCAACAGTAATTTGATACCCATCGTATGCTGCCTACATGAGAGATGCCGCTAGGGAAAACTATGGCCCCCGAGTCTATTCAATTATATATTTACAAACGCTACTATTACCTTGCTGCCTTTATTTATTTTTTATTTTATTTTGCAATTTACAATTATCAACAATTATCTACACAACTCATTTGCTTGCAAATAATGAGATCAAGGGGATTGACAACCCTGTGGCCCGCGTTGGGTGCAAGTTGTTTGTTCATTTGTGTGCAGCTGCTGAAGACGGTTGACGATTGATATTCCTATTGGTTCGATAAACTTTGTGGTGCGATAACCCGTTCCTCTTCACAGAAAACCCAATGCAGATCACAAGTATCACGCGCCTCCTCGAATCGGCAGGACTCGGCGTAGATCTCCTCATTCCGTACCACCATTGTGATGTCTGCTGCGGCCACGATGGTGGTGAGCCTCTTTGCATGCTCGACCTGGCGTTCCTCCTCCTCGTGTAGGAAGTTGATGTAGTGCGCAAGGCCGCTGGCGCAAAAGCTGAATGGCTGGGCATTGCCGGCGGCCTCCTCGTCCCGCCTTTGGGCCGCGCTGGCAGAGCGGATGATGGCCCCGGTGGCTGACGGTGGGGTGGCAGCCAAGGCGAACGATGGTGTGGTGGCGGCCAAGGTGGCCGGTGATGGGGTGGCGGCCTCGGTGGTCGCTGGCAGCAACTGCCTTCGGGGCAACAATGGCGGAGCGTGTGGTGGGTGGCGTGCGCACACCCAACAAGGACGCCACTCGCACTACACGCTTCCGGGGACTCCGCCACCGACGCGGTGTAGCCTCCCAGCTGGAGCTGTCCTTTGGCGGAGTGGCGGAGCGACGACGACGGATGGGTGCCATTGGCGATTGGGGGAGAAGCAAATTAGAGAAGCTACGGGGAGAGATGGGATGAATGCGGTGTACATACGCCGGCCGTGAGGGTTTATAAAGCAGGCGGCCAAGCATAGGGGGTTGTGGGATTTCGACGAGCCGGGCGGGAAGCTTGCGCGGGAACGGGAAGGTCAAAAGAAACCCCGAAGCATGCACTGGAATCCTCAGGCGGCAACGCGATGACAAGACGGGACAGAGGAGGGAGAAATGACAAGTACACAAACGGTTAATAATAAAAATCGTTTGTGTTTTATTACATAGCAAACGGCCGTTCTGTACGAACCGTCGCGAACTGCTCTACGCATGAGGCTGCCGGTTGAGGCGGCCGTGGAGCGCTCTGCTCGCATCCATGCGCACGCGCTCTGCCGGCGTCCCTCCACATTTGGGGCGCCATATGCATGCGGTTGCGCCGCACCCGGCGCCACCATGCAGTTATACGTGCACCACCATGTAGTTAAGCGCTGGAAAAACTGTCATGCAGACGTGCCGAAATTCCAGGCCGTCCGGCACCCACCCATTTATTCTCGTGGCCCAGTTACCTTCATCTCTTCCACCTTTCAATCGCGCCACACAACACAAGAAGAACACCCATGATGACAAATAATATAGAGAGGATGCACCTCTCTTCATCGCTTCAACCTTCCAGCGCGGATCCAATGGCGGCTGCCGGCGCTGAGCGGCAGTTCGCCATTATTGTCAAAGTGAACACCCACATCAGGAAGACGGACCTCTCGGTGGTGTATACCAATGACCCGGTCGTCGTGGAGAACTCCATCAACACGTTGGAGCAGCTGCTTGCTGAGGATGACAAGTACAAAGTGGCCTGCTTTGACCTCGAGTACACCGGCGGTCGTGCCGGGCATGACCAGATGGTTGTCGTTTCCCAGTTGTGCGTGCGCCATCACGTGCTCGTCTATCACTATTGCTTGGCCACAAGGCCTTGTGAGCGTTTCGCCAGGTTTCTCAACAACCCCGACTAAAGGTTCGCAACGGTGGACACCACCAACGATCTCAAGGTGCTCAAGACTTCGGGCTTGTCCTCCCAGAAGCTTGTCAACATCCTAGGTCAGTACAAGGTCTAGGGCGGCGAGAAGAAGAAATAGAAGGACTCCCTGGTTGACCTCACCGCGGCCATCATCGACCCCTACTATAGAGAGATGAAGGCTGAGTGCTACAAGGACAAGTATGTCTGGCACAAGGCCTGGGTGAACGAACTAGATGAAGGACACATCAAGTACGCGACCAAGGACGCGTACACAAGCTACGAGATGTACAGGAGGATTGTTGACATGAGGAAGTGCCTCCTTCCTACAGACGGCGAGGGATAGCCACAAGCATTGCAGTGACGACAACCGTCATCAGAAGAACAATATGATTTGGTGATCGTCTACTTATTGTAAATTTGTGTTAAGGAATGTACATGTGTTGTGCAGTCACTTATGTAATTGGATGTTAAAGTTGGTTATGCAACAATACTGTTGGTGTTTTGTAGTCAGAGCATAGATGGTGTGCAAACAAAGCAAATCACATCTCATACAATTGTTTAGCAGCAACCGTCTGCCCACAACACACACAACTTGTCAGTATGAATCGTTTGGGTTAATATTGGTCTTCGCACACAAATCTGATGAATGAACTATTTGCTGGGTATCACACGCACCTTCTTATGCTAACCCGTTTGTGTTCTGCTGGATCAACGCAAACAGTTTATCCGAGTGAACTATATGTCGTACTTCGCACACGTATGTAGTTTTGTTAACCATTTCTGTTATCTTTGCTAATCACAAATGATTCATAAGAACAAACTGTCTGCCGTAGATCGCACACGCAACTATTTTCTGAATCGTATTTGATGGATCCACCATCGCACCCAGTTCGTGTCATTAGCGACGGAGCTTGAACTATACTATTTTCGATTCATGCATCGCACAAAGTTTCGTCGAAGGGTCTCTGATTGATGTGTCGTCTTTGGACCATCATGCAGTAGTGTATTTAAGGTTTGCGCGAGTTCGACCAGGGGCCGAACCGCCGAAGTAGGAGTGCATATGCGCTTTGAAGAGTTTGGAACATCTCACTGAGCTTCTTACTTGGCCACTTCTTTGGCCGCCTGGGACTCGGTTGTGAATGCCGCCGTCTTCTCCTCTGTACGGAGGAAGCACTCCGTGTTGCCATTAATGGTGATGACACCATTGGGCCCCAACATCCTTGAGCTTAAGGTAAGCGTAGTGCGGTACCTCAACGGGCGTATGCAGTGCGACCAAGCAACACATGATAACCGTTGCGAAAGGGAATTATACCAAAGATTAAGTCCTCGCAGCGGAAGTTGTCAGGAGAGCCAAAAACAACTTGTAGCATTATGGTACCCATGCATTGGGCCTCCACACCAGGTATCACTCCCTTGAATGTGCTTTTGCTGGGTTTTATTCATGATAAATTGATACCCATTTTCCTCACCGTGTTTGCATATATCAGGTTCAGACTGCTTCCGCCGTCCATAAGGACGCGGGTTAGATGAAACCCATCGACAATGGGGTCTAGAACCAAGGTGACTGACCCGCCATGACGGATGTCGTTCGGGTGGTCTTGTTTATCAAAAGTGATTGGGCAGGCCATCCAAGGGGTGCGCCTCGGGGTTACGGGCTCTAAGGAGTAGACGTGCCAAACTGCGCATTTTTTGCGCCTTCTTAGGAATGTGTGTGACATAAATCATGTTCACATCCTTTATCTCATAGGGGAATTGTTTTTGGCCACCACCATTCAACCTACGAGGTTCACCCTCGACGTCATCGCTCTGAGACTGGCCCTTGCCTGACTCCTTGGCTAATGCCTTTTCGGCTTGCTTGAACACCCAATAGTTTCGATTGATGTGATTAGTAGGTTTATCCGGGGTGCCGTGGATCTGGCAGGGCTTGTCAAGTATTTTGTCCAGAGCACTTGGGCCATCTTTGTTTCCTTTAAAGGGCTTCCTCTTGGGTCCAGGACGTCAGCTATTGAACCCTGCATTTACTGTTGGGTCCTCGACATCACTGTCGTTGTTCTTGCTTCGGCACTTATGTTTATTGCGCTTGGGCTTGCCATTCCCATCTCGGGCTTACGAGGTACCGGGGTCGCTCGTGTGAGAGCTGCGGGCCAGCCAGCTGTCCTCACCCGCGCAAAATTGGGTTATTAGAGAAGTGAGGCCACCTTGCTCCTCGGCTTATCCTGCCCGAGCTGTCGGGCTAGACATTCATCACAGGTGCTATGCTTCAATACTACGACGGCCTCAGCGTCCGGGCAGTCAACTATCTGGTTCTTCTTGGTCAAGAAATAGTTCCAAAATTTCAGAGCTGACTCGCCCTCCTTTGGACGATGTGGCTGAGGTCATCGGCATCCGGGGGCCGAACGTAGGTGCCCTGGAATTTTGCCCTAAAGGCCTCCTCAAGTTCCTCCCAACTTCCGATAGAATTTCTTGGGAGGTTGTGTAGCCAATGCCTTGTCGGTCCCTCGAGCTTGAGCGACAGGTATTTAATGGCGTGAAGATCATCTCCTCGGGCCATGTGAATGTGAAGAAGGAAATCTTCTATCCAGACGACCGGGCCAGTCGTGCTGTCATATTGATCAATATTGATGGGTTTAAACCCTTTTTGGAGCTTGTTAGTGCATCTAGAGCCCCCTTAGCGGTTTGACGACAAATAGGTTAAGTGACTAATGTGTTTGTGAGTGTACATAGATGTTATAGTCCCCGAAGAGTTCGGTTTAACCGATGAAAGACGACCCCTAAAAGTGTATTTCTTCAGATGACAAATTTGATACATTTCTTGAAGAAATTGAAGTGAAAAATTTGGTGTGCCCATGAAGAATTTGACGTGAAGACGTGAAGCGTGAAGACTTTGTTTTTCATATTTCATTTCCTCTTTCTAGAGTCATAAGAAACACCATATTGTTAAAGGGGCTCTAGGCGAAGCATAAACGCATTTCCATGTGATGCTCATAAACTACAATCCTAAACCTTCGAGTGAAGATTTTGGAAATCTCTTACAACGCAGACAAGTTCTTCAATGACAGATATGAAGTTCTTCTGTTCACTGACGACTTTGGTCTGACTGAGGAGTTAGGACATCGCCAGTGCGTTGTGCCGATCGTGATGACTTTGAGTGCCCCAATGAATTTGAGAGATCAAATTTCTAATCGTTGTCGCCCTTAGTGCAGCTGTCCAAAGGATCTTATCCTGACGAGGGTCATGTCATTGAATGGCATTTATGTCTTATCATGTCAGGTTGCTCCCAGGATGTAAACAACCCCCCCCCCCCACAACCATTCGTTCGTTGGCTGCTCCAAGATATAGATCGACACTTGTCATTTATAGCAACTCATTCCTCAGACGACTTAGAGAGAATCCTAAGCGAGGAAAAACCTCATACACCCAGAGCCTTAAAGTGATTGAGCATCACTGAAGAAATTGTCATGTGTGGAACCGAAGTTTGTTACCTTTGAAGACTGTGTATCTTCCAAACGGTTAGGTGTCATGGTCTAGAACATCCAACAGTCATTATGGATTACGGGGTGACCAGTTTGTGAAGGTTTTGGAAGTCTACCTTGAAGACTTACAACGAGTGATTGGGCAGAGTCTAAGTGACTTTAGCTCAAGGGGAATACGGTGAGGACTAAGTATCTTCGGAGTGCAAGCTCAGCCACCCCAACCAGACATACGTCTGTCACATCAGTTGGAACTGGTCGAACAAATCCATTGTCTTCACCAAGCATCCTGGTTCTATTTCTTCAACCCCTCACTTACTTACTCGCACCTTGAAGAAATTGCTTGCTGTTTTGTGAAGACTTTGACTGAAGACTTTTTCTATTTCCTCAACCCAAATTCTTCAATCACTGCACTTCTCCTAAACGCTAGTTACTCATTCACTCGTATGCTTCAATTCATCATGATGACCATGTTGTTCATATATTTTGCATATGCCTGAGTACTTAGCCGCTGCACTGTTTTTCGTCACCCTGCTATTTCCTCAACTAGAAATTCCTCAGTGACGAATTTGTAAAAGTCACCTGATCACCCCCTTTGGCCGATATAACGCACTTTCAATTGTTATCAGAGCAAGGTACTCCCTTGTTCTGGTGATCGCCAGTACGAACAGGATCATTGTTGCTTGCCCCATCTTTGACGGGACAAACTATCTTCTTTGGAAGGTCAAGATGAAGAAAGTGCTTCGATCACTTGATACTTATCTTTGGACAATCATTAAAAAGGGTGTTTCAGTGCTCTATGAAAATGCCTCTGAGGATGATGCTCTCAAATACACACAGCTTGATGCTTGCGCCATGAATGTCGTCTGTACACGGCTATCACAGGCTCAATTCACTCGTGTGTATAGACTAGGCTCCGCAAAGCTTATTTGGGACCGAATCATTGATGTAAATGAGGGATATCGACATCGTGAAGATCCCTTCATAGATGATTTGAAGAGCTACCTCGATTGCAACATGAAGAATATCAACACTGATGCTCCTGCCTATTGCCTCATGGATAAAAGTGCCAAGGTACCCTCATGTCCTTCCTCTTCTGAATCTAATTCTGAATCAATTGAAGGTGAATCTGATGAAAATGTGAAACCTGGCTATTCCAAACTTGCAACTATTGCTACTAAGCAACAAAGTGTCATGCTAAGGATTCAAAAACTGTTAGACAAAAGCGATGACCTGTTGAATGAGGAAATGGATCGCACTCAAACTCTGACTGATGATCTATAAAGTCTTCCGTCAAAGTATGACGCTCTTAAAAGTTGTCATGATACTCTCTCAGTTGATCATGAGAAGCTTTCTTATGAATTTCTTCAAAGAAAGCAAGACCTTGAGAAACTGAGGGTGTCTCATGAAGATCTTCAAAAGTAAATGATTCATTGCTCGCTCAAGAGACCAGTTCCGCTCAAGAAGAATTTGTCCCACCTTGCTTTAAATGCATCGAATGTGAAACTACTCATGTTATACCTGAATGTTCAAATACTTCTAAAACTGCAAATTCTTCAATTATCTTTGTGGTAACTAACCCCTCATGTGAGGAAACCACCAGTGTCACTGACTAAAATGCAGGGTTGAATGAATCGTATGTGGCAGGCATGTACAAAAGCCTCAAAGGGCATCAACCCTTTGTGATGTGCTTAAGAAGTAGATTCTGAACATGAACCCTAGGAAAGAGGGTGTTGCATTTGAGAGGAAACTCAGTGCTGATGGATCTTACTGGAAACCCGAGTAGTACCCCAAAACCACATGGGTTGCTGCAAAAGGACCTCCTGTTGATCCATCCACTCTATCTAGCTTTACATGTGAATCTGCATATTCTTCTAATGAGTCATTTGACACTAACTATAAACTGTTCAAAAATCAGAATGGTGAAGTATTTGCCATATACATTGGAACTAACTGCAGGAATGGTCCCTCTATGAAGAAAATCCGAGTTCCCAAAAGTTGTCTTGAAAGTCTTTAGGTGAATGTCATCATTACACCACCTTTGAATAAAAAGAACACCACACCAAATTCTTCATATGGACCAAATTCATCATATGGACCAAAGTATTCATTTGGTCACATATCTACTCTCATGCGTACTAATGCATCAGTTTCACAAGGAAATGATAGACCTTGCTACTTGTAAACTGCGTTGGGTTTTTCCCCGAAGAGGTGAGATGATGAAGCATGGTAGAATAAGTATTTCCCTCAGTGATAACCAAGGTTAAAGAACCAATAGGAGAATCACAGAAATCCTCGTCAAACAACACCTGCACACAAAGAATAAAACACTAGCACCCAACACGGGCAAGAGGGTTGTCAAGCCCCTTGAACTCGTTACTTGCAAGGATTAAAACTTGATAGATACATATTATAATTGCAAAATAAAATAAAAGTAAAAAAAGGACAACAAGGTAAATAAGGTTTTTTAGATTTTATATTTAAGTAGACCCGTGGGCCATAGTGTTCGCTAGAGGCTTCTCTCTCAAAGAAAGCATACGGTGGATAAACAAACTGTTGTTGGGCAATTGATATAAAAGTGCATAGTTATGACAATCATCCAAGGCAATGATTATGTATATATGCATCACGTCCGTAAGAAAGTAGACCGAAACGATTCTGCGTCTACTACTATTACTCCACTCATCGACCGCTATCCAGCATGCATCTAGAGTATTAAGTACAAAACAGAGTAACACTTTGAGCAAGATGACATGATGTAGACAAAGTAAACACAAATAATATAAATAAACCCCATCGTTCTCCCCTTAATGGCAGTAATACAATACGTGTCTTGACCCCTTCTGTCACGAGGATAGATCACCACAAGATTAAACCCATCACAACGCACCACTCCCACTGAAGATAAATCATTCTAGTTGGCCAAACCAAACTAATAGATCGGAGAGAAATACGAAGCTATAACAATCATGCATAAAAGAATTCAGAGAAAACTCAATTAATATTCATAGATAATCTGATCATAAACCCACAATTCACCGGATCCCAACAAACACACCGCAAAGAAGATTACATCGAATAGATCATCGCGGGAATTGCGGTGAAGTTTGTATTGAAGATCATAGAGATACATCCATCTAGGTACTAGATATGGACCCATTTGTCTGTGGTGAACTACTTACACATCATCATGGGAGCAGCAAGGTTGATGTAGAGGCCCTCAGTGATCGATCCCCCCTCTGGTAGAGTACCGGAACAAGGCTCCAAATGGACACATGGCGGAATAGAGACTTGCGGTGGCAGAAAAAGGGTTTAGGGTGGCTCTCTATTGATTTCCCGATTTTAGAGAATATATAGAGTTGGGATTAGGTCAAGGGGAGCCACGAGGTGGTCCCAAGGTAACAGGGCGCGACCCCCCCCCCCCCAGGGTGCGCCCTGTTGCCTTGGCACCGCCTCGCGCGGCCTTCGGCCTCCCACCGAAGCCTCCAGGTCTTATTTTTGTCCAGAAAAAATCATCAAAAAGTTTTGGGTCATTTGGACTTTGTTTGGTACTCGTTTCCTGAAAAGCCAAAAACAAGCAGAAAACAACAACTGGCACTGGGCACTGGTCAATAGGTTAGTTCACAAAAATGATATAAAATAGCATATAAATGCATATAAAGTATCCTAGAATGATAATATAACAGCATGGAACAATAAAAAATTATAGATACGTTGGAGACGTATCAACATCCCCAAGCTTAATTCCCGCTCGTCCTCGAGTAGGTAAATGATAAAAACAAAAAAATTGATGCGACATGCTGCCGAACATGTAATCTCTTTTAGGTATGATCTTTGAGAAATGATGAACTAATAAACATCAACATAATAATAGCCATAAAAATAAGCAACATAATCATTAACTTTCAAAATACAAGGTCCTTAAAAAATGTTACTCCCCACTCATTTTATCATATTAGCATGGCATGACTCCGTCTTCACCACATAATTACAAATCATGGGGCATTTTGAAAATGTTGGATCGTACTTCTAATATGCTTCAACATTTTCAGCCTCACTCAATATATGAGTGTGAACCATGGATATAGCATATGGGTGGAATAGAATGTGGTGGTAGATATCAAAGGAGTCAAGGTGGAAAGAAAGTCTCGCATCAACTAGGCTTATCAACGGGCAAATAGGCCGAATCCTACCTGCACCTATTACTATTACTCCTCCCATCGACCGCTATCCCGCATGCATCTAGAGTACTAAGTAAAACAGAGTAATGCTTGGAGAACAATGAAATGATGTAGACAAGGTATACTCAATTAATATGAATGAACCCTACCGTTTTATCCTTAGTGGCAGCAACACAAAGACGTATCTTGTCCCTTTCTGTCACTGGGATATAGAAACTCGTCAGGTTGAACCCACTACAACGCACCCCTCTCACTGAAGAAAGATCAATCTACTTGGCCAAAGAAAATCAATAGATCGGAGAGACTTACGAAGATATAATAATCATGCAAATAATAATCATAATAAATTACAAAGATGACTCAAATACTTTTCTGAATAATGTGAACATAAACCCACAATTCATCGGATCCCAACAAACACACCATACAAAAGAATTACATCGGATAGATCAAAGCGAAGATGCGATGATCATTGTATTGAAGATCAAGAGACAGAGAGATATCCATCTAGGTACTAACTATGGACCCATAGGTCTATGGTGAACTACTCACATATCACCATGGGAGTAGCAAGGATGATGTAGAGTCCCTCCGTGATCGATCCCCCCTCCGACAGAGCACCAGAACAGGGCTCCAGATGGGATCACGGCGGAACAGAGACTTGCGGCGGCAGAAAAAGTGTTTCGGGATGCTCCTTAGGGTTTTTGGAATATATGGGAATTTATAGGCCAGAGAACGGGGTCAGGAGACCCACCAGGGAGGGACAAGCCATCAGGGCGCGCCGACCCCCCTAGGCGCGCCCTGTTGGCTTGTGCCTCCCTAGTGCGGCCTCCGGTCTCCTCCCGAAGCTTCGAGGTCTTCTTTTGGTCCAGAAAAAATTAAATATAAGTTTCGGGGCAATTGGACTTCGTTTGGTATTGTAAACTTGAAAAGCCAAAAACATGCAGAAAACAGCAACTGGCACAAGGCACTGGGTCAATAGGTTAGTGCTAAAAAATAATATAAATTGGTAAATAAATACTCAAAAAGTATCCTAGAATGATAATATTATAGCATGGAACAATCAAAAATTATAGATACGTTGGAGATGTATCACAACCAAAGCCGCACCAGAGTGCGCTTTGTCCGGTCGAAAGCGCATTCACGGAAATACGCTTCCACTTAAAACGGTCAACGGGTCCGCTGGTCAGTGCCAAGAGGCTTACACGTGGGGCCCGCGGCGCCTTCTCTCTCTCCTCCTCTAGGTCATCTTCTTGCTCACTACAGAGGGCAGGGGAGGGTTCGGTCGTCGCGGCTCTGGCCACTCTGCCACTCGAGGGGCCGAGCCGGTGACCAAGGCGGCTGCCCCGTGCCACGCCGCACTTACGGGTGGTCGCCGGGTTCACCGGGGCTGCTGGAGTCGAGCGGTGGGTCGGCAGGGGCGGACGACAATTATGGGCGTCGATGGGACAGCGTCGGTGGAGCTCCTTCTCCGGAGCTGAGCACGGCGGCGGCTCACGGGCGTCCAGGGGGTGGTCTCGGGCACAGAGGAGAGGGAGGGGAAAGGGCCATGGGGAGGAACTGGCCGAGGGGATCGGGCAGCGGCCTTCGGTCATCGGAGGGGAAGGGAGCTCCTCGAGCTCGAATGGAGAGGGTTGGGAGAGCTGTGGGCTGCGGGAGATCTAGCGCACGCCATATATAGCCACGGGGAAGGCTCTGGAGCGACGCGGTCAACCAGCCATGGTGGTGGGGATGGCGGCAGAGCACGGACGCGGCTGCCGTGGAGTGAGGAGGAAGAAAGAGGGGGGGCATGGGCTAGGGAGCGAGCGTGTGGCCACGGGGAAGCTGCTAGACATGGCGCTATGGCGAGAGCTCAAGGAATGCACGAGGTAGAGGGATCCAACTGCCAAAGCGCGTCAGGTGGCATGCCAGACGCAAGGCCACTACGTGACCATGGCATTGCCACGCATTCTGGGCAGCCCAGGCATGTCTGGTGGGTTGGGCACTCCCCCAGTAGATGCTAGGAAGAAGAAGACAGCCACAGTGGCTCAAGAGGTGCCTGGACTAGGCTCATACACTACTCAACAGGAAGGTGTTTGATGATAACTGGGGAAGGGACACTAGGGGATAGCAGCTGAGCTTTGGCTGGGGTTTATCACTCACTAATATGACCACTATGGCAAGGTTTCATCTCAAATGGATGGGTCTAGCTAGCACTTGCTTTGCAAAGTGCCACACTGGACAGAAATATGAATGTTGAAGCTGTGCTCACATAGATGATTGTATTGAGCTGAAATTTGGTGGAGACGGGTCATTTGGGCATATGAAGGCACTGTAAAAATTTCATACCATTTGGATTAAAAAATGGTACTTCCTTCACAATGCTTTCCTCTGGACAGAAACTTGGGGAAATTATTGAGACAAATTGGATAAACGAAATGAGCCCATATTTTTTGGAGGGAAGTTATATTCGTAGGAGAATGTCGTAGTAAAATTTCAGAAATTTTGGAGCAATATAAAATACAGTTGCTTCACAAACTGAAATCATGACCAGAAACAAAGATTGGATGGTATGCTCAGCATGACCATGGAATCTTGAATATTTTTACATATCCAAGGTCCATATGAGTAAAATGAATTTTGAGAATTTTTTGGGAATTAATGGAAAGATGGAAATATAGGTTGCTTCAGAACCTAGGGCAAACAGGGTTATTCCTTTAATAGAAAAAGGAATATTCCCAAGAAATAAATATTGGGGTTGGACCAATATGGAAATGACATGATCTTGGGATGGATATGAGGATGACAAGCCACATGGGAGAGTGAGAAGAGATGAAATTCCCAGGTTTCCAGACAACAGAGCCACAGAAACAGAAATCCAAAGCAAAATTAAAAGAAATCCAAAAGAAAAAGAAAGGGCCAAAAATTGGGGTATCACATACTACACACCGTGTTTCTATTTCTACAGTATGCTGCCGAGAAGGACTTGATCCTCAGGCCGATCTTGCGAATCAACCTGAGTCTCAAGGGCTATTGGGATCATTGGTTTTGTTTTATCCTTCAGGTGCATCCCGGATTTTAGGATCGACACGCACCTTCAGTGCTACTGGCTATACATCTCGACATAGAATAGATTGCACCAATTGGAATCAGTCCAGCGTAAACCTCGGATCCGAGTGTCTTGCTCTGTAGAGGGCTTTTCCGGCATTAAGCTTGGATGAACTCCTTCAAGTATTTCAAGAATGAGGTAATTTATGACACCTCGAATGCAGATCGGTGTTGGAGCTCGGCTGCAAAAAGAGACCTCAGATGTACTCCTGCGTTGGAGCTCAGACGCAGGAGGACACCGTTGCACGGGAAAAACCTCGAATCCAAGGCGCGGCGTAAAAAATAACAAGATATTGATAAAGGCCAGGAACCTAAAGGGGCTCCTCGGATACCCGACGTGTCAACTCTTCGAATTCACCTCGGCGATCCTCAAGATCAAAGATGGGACAATTTGTTGAACCAGCTTTCAAGATCGACGGTCGAAGTTGAAGAACAGTTCGGAAGAACCGAGAAGCGTCCCCAACTTGAAGACCGGTTCAGGGGGCTACTGACAATATCCTGTACTAGGGGGTACTCACCACGTCGTCTCCCGACCAGTGGGTCGGGCCGAGGACCCCCATGGCGGTTCACTAATGGGCCACTTCGGGTAACCCATGAAATAAACGAGGAAGATTCCACAAGACTTGGTGATCAAGACAAGGACTCCTTTCCACCAATGTAGCCGACTAGGACTCTTGTTATCCTAGGCCTCCGGTGCATTATATAAGCCAAGGCTAGGCTAGTCGATAGATCATTATGAGATACCCATACACAACACCATCACCCCTAGGGTTTAGACCACAAACTTACGATCTCGAGGTAGATCAACTCTGTACTCGCTACACCATCAATATAACAAGAGCAAGACGTAGGGTTTTACCTCCATCGAGAGGGCCCGAACCTGGGTAAAAGCCCCATGTTCTTTGTGTTATCAGTGAAGGTATGATCTGATCTGATCAACCCTGTTACCATCGATCTGATCTCACAACTTGGGGTCCCCCCTACCCGAGGTCTGCTGGTTTTGACACTAACACTATTCGTATGGACTTGGCCCACATGTCATCGAGCGTATGATTCTATGGCCCAGTTATCAGTGAACGAATCGGAGCTAAAACATAACCCAAAAAATTGTGTTGCGGGGCGGGGGGTGGAACCAGCAAGTTGTGTGTGTTGTGTGTATCTGCGTGACCACTGGAGTAAGACTTGGATAATGAACACTTATCAGACACATCAATACATATATAGTAACTATGGTAATATTTTTCACATTAAGATTGTGACGTTCGGTATGAGATTTCTTGTTACCATAGTGGAAAACATGTAAATTTTAGAACAATATCTCGGTGTCAGATTTAGAGAACCATACGATATTGGCATGGTAATTCACACACACACACACACACACAAACACAAACACACACATATATATAACATAATTTGACATACAACTAAAGTTCTATAAACCATCTAAATGTGTACACATATAGTGACACTTAAAACTTCACATAAATTCACATATGCTAGCACTTAAAACATCAGAAAAGTTCAAATACATAGCTTGCCACTCCAAACATAGTAGACACCAAATATAAATAAACATAGTCTTAGACATCACTAGCTCCGTACAAGAGCATACATAATTCCTAGGGTTAAAGCAGCAGCAATAGCACCTCGAGCAGCACTACCTCCTACACGGCACCTACAGCAGCCCCCTGCAGTAGCACTTACTCCAGCATCTTCATCATTTTCATCGGCAAAAGGATGACAGGGAATAGGCATGACAGTAGTCCTGGTGATGGTGTACAATTCTGGAGTACGTGGCATCTGCATTGAAACTTTGGTTGCCATCATTAGTGCTTCAACATCAGTGCCTTCCCCTAACTTGAAGTTGCAACCATGAACAAGGAAACAGAGGTTTCACTCTTGAATTTCACGAGAACAACATCCTTGATTTTGTGATTAGCAATCTTGAAGTCCAAGTGACATTAAGTGTGATGGAGAGCATATGCAACAACAAATGAAGGTGAAAATAGATTGCTCTTGACAGTGAACATGACTACTTAGTTAACATGACCATATTCGACATCAAGCCGAACCTTTGTGGCATAGGCTATTTGAAGAACCTCAAGGATACGATCATAAAACTGAAAGGTAAATAAATAACAGTTTACCGATTAAACACGGTAAAGTTTAGATTCAACGTAGAACGCTACTAATCAAAATACCTAATCATGAGCCACCATGCGCGTGACCAGAATTATGGGATACACAACACATAGAAGAAAGAAAACATGAAAGATCTGAACATTAATGTGCCTTAGGATCCAGGACCGGACAATGCTTGCTTCCGGATTTTGCATCATCATCAGTCGACCTACAAGCCTTTTCCCCTAACACACATGTCAGGCAAAAAGAAAACACGAAATTTTTCAGATTTGAGCATTTGAATCAATGGAATAATGAAGAACTAGCTAGCGAGCTGTCGTGGGAGTAAGACTGACAGTAGTACGGGGGGTACGAATGAGTAAGGGTGGAGCCTAGCTACAACACAAGTGTAACACTCAGATGTACGAGTTCAACCCCCACTCGAAAGTGGTAAAGACCCTACGTCTCGAGCCCTGAGGCTTAGTGTTTGCTTATGGGGGAGTCTGATTATAGAGAGTTTGGAACCCTCGCTCAGGCGCCAGGGGGGTGGCTTATATAGAGTACGCCACCACCGGCCGAGCGCCATTACTAGGGCAATTAAAGACAGTAACTGCGGGAGTTACTAGAAACTGCCGCTTTAACTAGGAGCGTTACAGGTAACGTCATCTTCACATAACTTTATCTGAGTTAAGTCCCTCGAACGTTGAAGTTCCTACATCGCCTCCGCTTCTTCTTGTCCGAGTGCCGAAGCCTGGCCAACTGGCTGATGACGTCCGGGTGACTTCCAAGGATTCGAGTGGATCTAATAAAATCATTCGAATGCTAAAGTAGTCTAGAGATTTCTATGATCGTGTAGGACCCCAGGTGGCCTCTAAGTGTCAGGTCCATGACCCTACCTTGGGTTGGTGACCTCATCAGTAGCCCACGAATCGGTTGGGGTTCGGGGAACGAGTGTCCGATGTGACGTGATGTCGCCGGCGTCTCAGAGATGCTGAGAAACGAGTCGGATCATTTCTCACCCGGCTTTAAAACCATAACCGATTCAGGTCGAATTGATTCAGAATGACTCAAACAGCCTGACTGTTTGAACCACGTAGAGTCGGATTGGCTCTCGGGAGAAACAATCCAAAGACTCAAGAGTACGATCGTCGAAACTTCCGACTGGTAATACTTGAAAATTGCTGACCTTTCGGGTGTTCCTGTGACAGTTGGAAATTCATCCGAGTACACGATGGATCTTCTTCGCACATTCGGTGGGTTTTGGCACGTCGGAAAGCACCAGTGGGCG
This sequence comes from Elymus sibiricus, assembly GCA_039707655.1. Classification (NCBI taxonomy): domain Eukaryota; kingdom Viridiplantae; phylum Streptophyta; class Magnoliopsida; order Poales; family Poaceae; genus Elymus; species Elymus sibiricus. The sequence goes on from CM077663.1 coordinate 210,768,334, forward strand.
CGGAGCCCATTCGGGTCACGTCGTGGCAAAATCTCCGCCGATTTTGAAATCGTGGGAAGTGCGCGAGCACGCGTGGGCGGTTGCATCACAGAAGTGGGGAAAGTGGATGCGGCACCTCGATTTATGCACCGCAAATAATGCCACGCGTCCCCGAAACACTGCCCTAGAGATTTCGCGAATCTTATGCCGCCCGTTGATTGCGCGGCGCCTGCTGATCTGACGGCCGAAAATACATCGAGACGTGATATAGGAAACGACTGGAGGGAAGAGAGAGATAACTCCTAGTCCCCTCCCACTCAATCCCTCTGCTGCTCCGTCGAGAGCCCCGCCTGCGTCGCGTCTCCGCTGACTCGTCGCCCCAATCCGCCGGAGATGACGAGGAGCGCGACGGTGAAGGCCGAGAAGGCAAAGAAGGCGTCACACGGATCCTCCTCGGGTGCGGGGGGCCCGGCGGGCTTCATCCAAGGTGACTGGATGCAGCCGCGGACCAACACCTGCCGGCTGATGGAGCTAGAGAGCCAGGGCCTCCTGGTCGCTGGGAGCTGGTGAGTGCCGGCGGCGAGCGAGGTCGAGCCGGCGCCGCGTGGGGATGAGCGGGTCCTCCTTACGACTCACATTGATTGAGGTTTTTCTTTGCCTCCCCATCCATTCTTCTGCTCCTTCTTGGATTTCTAGGGAGCTCAGCTCCACCACCTTCCCCCCAATGCTATTTCCGATTTGGCGGCCTTCATTTCCCTGTCTGAGAACTTCCTCGGTTGTCACCCTCACTAGGGGTTGTTCAAGCACCTGTTCACATGCCGAGTGATGACTGGAAAGAAATCTGCTCAGGCTGGGGGAAAGACGAATGTGGCTCAGTTGTGCGGGGGGGGTAGGTATCCAACTGAGGGGAAAGGGTAGTTTCCCGCAAATGAATTTTCCTGACATGGTCAAGGGTTGGCAAGGGACTTGGTTTTACAGCCAGGACATCCCAATCGGCGAGGGTCAATCGGGTCTCCCGCCGTATTCGCCTGAGCGCATTCGGTGGCTTCCCAAACTGATTGTGACCAAGGAGGAGAAGATCGAAGTAGACATCCTTGTAATTGCATTGGTAGCCTTAGTGAATCAAGGCGTCAATGGTCTGGACCTGTTGGAGGTCTTCTTCAATAGAAGAATCCAGCCGCTGTAGGCCAGAGCCCACCCCATGTGGTTGTATTCGGGACTGAGTGACCCCACGCGCACGCACCCGAAGGAACTCAGCGCCGAAGCCATGGAGAACAAGCTCAAAGCCATCACTCTGGCTCATGACAACCCCAGGGGGACGAGGTTGGTGCCTCCGTTCTTGGCTGAGAATCCAGCGAATGAGGTAAATTCCGTGTGTCATTGTTGTTTTCCGAATGATTTTGATATTTGCTGGCTAAAACCTTGGTTGACATAAATTTCACTCGGCAGGCCTTCACGAGCATGGTGAGCTTGATACCCGCTATCAAGCACGCCCACGCTGACGTGACGAGCGACAACGAGCGCCATGACGGCTCGGACGGCGAAGAAGAGTACGTGGACGACAGCGAGAGCGATGAGGAGGAGGAGGACGACTCAGACCCAGGAGACGAGGAAGAATCCTCTCCATCAGAGGATGTTCTGCCCGAGCCCCGCTCCAAGGTGCGCCAGGACCCTGGGGTCCGTGGGGGCAACACCAAAGGGTCGGGTGCCGCCAAGTCCTCAGCGGCCGTCCTTCCCACTCGGAGGTCGAAGCACAGGCGTGGCGAACTCGCACCGTCGCCCGAGAAGACCGCCAAGCAGCCAAAGGTCACTGTAAACAAACCTCGGAAGGCTGTCTTGCCGAAGACCAAAATGAACGTGCCGGTGGACTCAGCGTAAGTATCTTCGCGTCGATTGCTATTTCAGTTATTCGACCAAGTGATGTGATGTTCCGAGTGGTTTCATTGCGGAGCTGACACTTCGACCACTTCGCTGGAGAAGGATAAAGTTGACATTGATGCTGCGTCTTCAAAAGGTAATCTTTGAATCCACTCGGACATGATCTTTGAACTCTGTGTTTCTCCTTTGAGCTTACTCCCGAATGATCTTCGAATGTTTACAGAACCGCGTGAAGTGATAGAACTTGACGTGGATGACAAGGTTGACCCGCCGAATGCTTCCGCTGACGCCGACGTCGTGATGCGGGATGCTTCGCCTGCTAAGGCATCGGCACCGGTTCGGGGAACTTCTTCGGGGGGCGGAACCGCACTCGGATCTCCTCTGCCAAATCCTCCCGCGGCTACCATCTTCAGACTACACCACGTCCCGGAGGACCAAGTGGGAGCAAGCAAGGAGGCGTTGATCCAGCTGAAGTTGATGAACAACAGGCTGAAAGAGGCCTATGATGCTAGCGAGGCTCTGGAGAAGAACGTCCGAGTAAGTACTCTTGTAAGTACCATCTTCAGTCAGAATTTTTGTCTTGTATGTAGTTTCTTGAGGTCCCGAGTGGGTTTGCATCGGGGGCACACCCACTGGGTGTTGTTCTCTGATTCCAGTGGGAGCGCGCTGAGCGCACCCACTGGGTGTAGTCCCCGAGACTGCAGTCGACTGAAGCAGTCGGCGTGAGTCTTAGAGTCCGTGTGACGTTTGTAGAAACGAGTGTAGTGATACTTGTCAAAGAGGATGCGGTGATGGTCCATGGACCAGAGCCTCACGACGCTAATCATCGAGGTGTAGAACTTGTTACTCTCCTGTGGGGGCGCGTTGAGCGCACCCACTGGGTGTAGTCCCCGAGACTGCCGTCGACTGAAGCAGTCTGCAGGAGTCTTAGAGTCCGAATGACACCTGCGGTAATACCTCATCCCGAGTGAAGCGATACTGGTCGAGGAGGATGCGGTGATAGTACATGGACCAGAGCCTCTCGACGTTGACCGTCGGGGTGTAGAACCTATTACTGAGTTTGTGGAAGTACCTCATCCCGAATGAGGAGGACCTCTCTCAGAATGGATAGAACTTGTTACTGAGTTTGTGGAAGTACCTCATCCCCACTAGGTAGAACCTGTTACTGAGTTTGTGGAAGTACCTTATCCCTAGTATAATTCTAGTGGGGGCACGCTGAGCGCACCCACTAGGTGTAGTCCCCGAGACTGTCGTCAACTGAAGCAGTCGACGGGAGTCATAGAGTCTTGTAGTTCAACCAATGAACCTTTATCTTAAATCCGATTGTTGTCGTTGATGTTTCCTTGTTTTCTGTTGGCAGAGTGTGTGTGAGCTCGGGACCCGCTACAACGCCCTAGAGAAGGAGGTGCAGGACCTGCGCGTCAGCCTTGAGGCCTAGAAGGTCAAGAGCACGCGTCTGGAGCAAGAGAAGCGATCACTCGGAGGTAAGCGCTTTCTGCCCGACTACTTTAGAACTTGTTCTTTTTCCCTGTCCGATTGAAATTACTTTATCAGATGTACATAGTGAAAATCTTCAACTTACTAAGAGACTCCGGGCTTCCATTTCTATAGACACCATGAAGGAGGCCCTAGAAAAGAAAGACAGCGAGCTGGCATCTGCCGAGAAGGAGGCCAGCCGGAAGATGAAAGAGGCCAAGGACAAGATGAAGTCCCTCGAGAAGTGGGAAGAGGAGAAGAAGACGCTGGAGGCTGTTGCCAAGAGGTCTGCAGAGGAGGCTGCCGAGGCCGAGACAAAGTTGAAGTAGGTTTCATCCAAAAGACTCGAGTTGGAGAAGTTCATTGAGGACTTTGGCAACGAGATGAATGAGAAGCTCAAAGGTATGTCAATGACCTGACTGCATTTCAAGTTGCTCTAATTCTTCACTCGTCCTCTAGTAACTCCCTTTTCCCCGTCCATTCAACAGAGTTCTGCGTGGATGCCGAAGAAGAGACTTCCAAGATTGAGACGGAGCTAGATCCGACTGCGGGCATCCTTCCTGACAGCTCGGCTCTTGCTCTGCTCCGACTGGATGAGCGTATCGGGGAGGTGACTATATTCCTCAACCGCATGTGTACTGCTATCAAGGACATTAACCGAGAAGTCGCCCCCGAAGAGGAGTTCTCGAATGACTTATATGCCCTCATCAACTGACTGCAAGACGTCCCACACCGAGTGCAATCGTGGAAGAAATCCGCTGCTCGTGCTGGTGCCGACATCGCCCTCTCCCTCGTCTGCATGCATTGCAAGGGCGTGGATGAGGAGAAGTTGAAGTCACTGAAGGTCGTCAACAGGAAGAACGCCAAGATTGAAGACTTCATGGAGACATTCCTTGCAGCTGCCACTCGGATTGCGGACTTCATCGACCTCGACACCTTCACAGACGCAGCAGCTCCGACCACAGCCTGGTGATCCTCGGATAAAAAACTTCAAATGATATTTGCCTCGGTATGCCGAGTGGTTTATGTAACCGTACATTCGTCGTGACTTGGCGGCCACAACTATCTGCACTTTTGCTTTGAATTATATGGAGTTCGACTGCCTTTATTTGACAATTCGAGCGTTTGGCTCAGTTCTCGAGTGTGGAGGACATCCTCACTTGGAGTGGTTTTTGACTTAGACGATTTCCGGATCGCGGCTAAGTCCTCGAGTGTGGACGATGTCCTCACTCGGGGTGATTTTTAACTTGGGCGATTACTGGATCACAGCTAAGCCCCCAAGTGTGCATGATGACCTCACTCAGAGTGGTTTCTAACTTAGGCGATTTCTGGATTGCGGCTAAGCCCCCGAGTGAGGACGAGTAGTTTTTAACTTAGGCGATTACTGGATCACAGCTAAGTCCCCGAGTGTGGATGATGTCCTCACTTGGAGTAGTTTTTAACTTAGGCGAAATCAGGTTCGCGGCTAAGCCCCCGAGTGTGGACGATGTCCTCACTCGGAGTGGTTTCTAACTTAGGCGATTTCCGGATCGCGGCTAAGCCCCCGAGTATGGATGATGTCCTCACTCGGAGTAGTTTTTAACTTAGGCGATTTCTGATCGCGGCTAAGCCCCCGAGTGTGGATGATGACCTCACTTGGAGTGGTTTCTAACTTAGGCAATTTCCGGATCGCGGCTAAGCCCCCGAGTGTGGATGATGTCCTCACTCGGAGTAGTTTTTAACTTAGGCGATTTCTGGATCGCGGCTAAGCCCCCGAGTGTGGACGATGTCCTCACTCGGAGTAGTTTTTAACTTAGGCGAAATCAGGTTCGCGGCTAAGTCCCCGAGTGTGGATGATGACCTCACTCAGAGTGGTTTCTAACTTGGGCGATTTCTGGATCACGGCTAAGCCCCCGAGTGTGGACGATATCCTCACTCGGAGTAGTTTTTAACTTAGGCGATTACTGGATCGTAGCTAAGCCCCCGAGTGTGGACGATGTCCTCACTCGGAGTAGTTTCTAACTTAGGTGATTTCTGGATCGCGGATAAGCCCCCGAGTATGGATGATGTCCTCACTCGGAGTAGTTTCTAACTTAGGCGATTTCTGGATCGCGGCTAAGTCCCCGAGTGTGGACGATGTCCTCACTCGGATTAGTTTTTTAACTTAGACGAAATCAGGTTCGCGTCTAAGTCCCCGAGTGTGGATGATGTCCTCACTTGGAGTAGTTTTTAACTTAGGCGAAATCAGGTTCGCGGCTAAGCCCCCGAGTGTGGACGATGTCCTCACTCGGAGTGGTTTCTAACTTAGGCGATTTCTGGATCGCGGCTAAGCCCCCGAGTGTGGACGATGTCCTCACTTGGTGTAGTTTTTAACTTAGGCGATTACTAGATCGCAGCTAAGCCCCCGAGTGTGGACGATGTCCACACTCGGAGTAGTTTCTAACTTAGGGGATTTCTAGATCGCGGCTAAGCCCCCGAGTGTGGATGATGTCCTCACTCGGAGTAGTTTCTAACTTGGGCGATTTCTGGATCGCGGCTAAGCCCCCGAGTGTGGACGATGTCCTCACTCGCAGTAGTTTATAACTTAGGCAAAATCAGGTTCGTGGCTAAGTCCCCGAGTGTGGATGATGTCCTCACTCGGAGTAGTTTTTAACTTAGGCGAAATCAGGTTTGCGACAAAGACTCCGAGTGTGGATGATGTCCTCACTCAGAATAATTTTTAACTTAGGCGAAATCAGGTTCGCGGCTAAGTCCATCCATGCACCCACTGGGGGTGAGGAAAGCGAAAAGTGAAAAGTTTTGGCAAAGAGTAGGAAAAGTAAAGACTTTTATTCATTAAAGCCACTCGGCAACTCATTACAGGAATGACGGAGTGTTTTCTAGTTTAATTGTAGAACTTGCGGAGCAGATCCATGTCCCACGTCTGGGGCTCTTCCGCTTCGGTGGTGAAGTTATACAACCAATAAGCTCCGTTGTTCAGTACTTTGGAGATCGCGAAAGGCCCTTGCCACGGAGGTGCCAGCTTGTGTGGCTTTTGTTGGTCCAGTCGGAGGACAAGGTCACCTTCCTGGAAAGCACGCCCTCTGACATGTCTGTCCTAGTAACGCCTCACGTCTTGCTGATAAAGCATCGATCTGACTAGAGCGAGCTCTCTCTCCTCTTCCAAGAGATCCAGACCATCTTGACGTGCTGCTTCTGCCTCATCTTCATTGTAAAGTTCCACTCGGGGAGCATTGTGACGCACGTCACTCGGCAAAACGACTTCAGATCCGTATACCATGAAGAACGGAGTGCGCTTGGTCGAGCGGTTCGGAGTCGTCCAAATGCCCCATAGGACAGACGGTAACTCTTCAACCCAGGCTCCTGCAGCGTACTCCAAATCCCTCATCAACCAGGGCTTCAATCCTTGTAGAATCATCCCATTCGCTCGTTCTGCTTGTCCATTCAACTATGGGTGAGCCACAGAGGCATAGTTGACTCGAGTGCCTTGGGAGTAGCAGAACTCACAGAATTCATTCGAATCGAAATTTTTCCCATTGCCAGTGATGATATCATGGGGAATTCCAAATCTGAAGATAATCTGCTGAATGAAACTGACGGCAGTCGATGCATCCAAGCATTTGATGGACTTCGCTTCGACCCACTTGGTGAACTTATCCACCGCTACTAGCAAGTGGGTAAACCCACTCGACCCGGTACGCAGAGGGCCGACCATATCAAGACCCCACACAGCAAACGGCCAGGTGAGCGGGATGGTCTTCAGCGCGGATACAGGTTTGTGCGTCTGATTCTTATAGAACTGACACCCAAGTCCTTTGCTGCTTCATTGGCTCGGGGCCAATAAAAACCAGCACGAAATGCTTTCGCGACCAACGTCCGAGAGGACGCATGATGTCCACAGGTTCCCGAGTGTATCTCGTGCAAGATCTGCAGCCCTTCTTCTGGGGAAATGCATTTCTGAGTTACACCTGTAGTGCTTTTCTTGTATAACTATTCTCCCATCACTTCAAAGGATTTAGACCATCGGATGATCCGTCGGGCTTCTTCTTTGTCTTCAGGGACCTCTTGCCAGAGCAAGTAAGCTAAGTAAGGTTGGGTCCACTCGGGAGTGATTACCAACATTTCGTGGACAAGGTCCACCACGGCCGAAATGTCGACCTCAATCGGATTTGAGGGTCCAACTGCTTGCTGGGGCTCCTCAATGAAAGGATCTTCTTTTACTGAGGGAGGGCGTGGGTGCTCAAGGAATATGCCTTTCGGCACGACCCGCCGAGTGGAACCAATCTTAGCCAGGTCGTTTGCCGCCTGGTTCTTTGCTCGGGGTATGTGATGCAGCTCCAAGCCTTCAAAGTTCTACTGCGGTTTCCTGACTGCATTGCAGTATCCGGTCATAGTTGGACTCCGGATGTCCCATTCTTTCATCACTTGATTGATAATGAGGTCCAAGTCACCGAATATCATCAAACGTCGGATACCGAGTGAGATGGCCATTCGGAGCCCGTACAAGAGGGCTTCGTATTCGGCCTCATTGTTAGACGAATCGAAGTGGATTTGAAGGACCTAGCTCAATTGGTCCCCCTGGGGGAGACGAGAACCACTCCGGCACCGGATCCTTGGAGCATCTTGGATCCATCAAAAAGCATGGCCCAGTGTTTGGGGATACTTGGGGATGGCTGTTCCTGTTCTATCCACTCGGCCAAAAAGTCCACAAGGGTTCGAGACTCGATTGCCTTCCTGGCTTCAAACTTGATCTCCAACGGGAGGAGCTCAATCGCCCATTTTGCCACTCGGCCCGTGGCATCTCTGTTATGCAGGATTTCCGACAGGGGAGCATCGCTGATAACTGTGATCGAGTGCTCTTGGAAGTAATGAGCCACCTTCTTAACAGTGAGGTAAGTACCATAGACCAACTTCTGGTAGTGTGGATACCTTTGCTTGGAAGGGGTCAAGACTTCTGAGATGTAATAGACGGGTGATACATCTCCAATGTATCTATAATTTTTGATTGTTCCATGCTGATATATTATCATTCTAGGATACTTTTTGGGTCATTATTTACCAATTTATAATATTTTTAAGGACTAACCTATTGGCCCAGTGCCTAGTGCCAGTTACTGTTTTCTGCATGTTTTTTGCTTTTCAGGTTTACAGTACCAAACGAAGTCCAATTGCCACGAAACTTTTTGATGATTTTTCTGGACTATATGAAGACCTAGAAGCTTGGAAGGAAGCCAGGAGGTGCACGAGGGGCCCACCACACATCAGGGCGCGCCCTGGGGGGTCGCGCCCTGATATGTGGTGGCCCCCTCGGGCGCCTCCCGACGTCCCTCTTCGGCCTATAATTTCTATAATATTCTAAAAACCCTGGAAGCAGTCCCGAAACCCTTTTTCCGCCGCTGCAAGTCTCTGTTCCATCGCGAGGCCATCTGGAGCTCCGTTCCGGCACCCTGCCGGAGGGGGGATCGATCACGGAGGGCCTCTTCATCAACCTTGTTGCCCTCATGATGATGTGTGAGTAGTTCACCATAGACCTACGGGTCCATATCTAGTACCTAGATGGCAATCTCTCTCTCTTATGATCTTCAATACAATGATCATCGCATCTTTGCTTTGATCTATCCGATGTAATCCTATTGTGCGGTGTGTTTGTTGGGATCTAATGAATTGTGGGTTTATGTTTAGATTGTTCATGAAAAGTATTTGAGATTCCTCTGAATTATATTATCTCTTAAGTGCATGATCATTATAGCTTGGTAATGCTCTCTGATCTATTGATGTGCTTTGGCCAAGTAGATTGATATTTCATCGGTGGGAGTGGTGCGTTGTCGTAGGTTCAACCTGGCGAGTTTCTATATCCCAGTGACAAAGTAGGGGATAAGATGCGTCTTTGTGTTGTTGCTACTAAGGATAAAACGATGGGGTTCATTCATATTGTTTGAGTTTACTTTGTCTACATCATGTCATCGTTCTCCAAGCATTACTCCGTTTTACTTAATACTCTAGATGCATGCTGGATAGCGGTCGATGAGTGGACTAATAGTAATAGGTGCAGGCACGAGTCGGCCTATTTGTTTATGGATGTGATGCCTATATACACATGATCATTGCCGGGAAAATCGCATAACTATCTGCTTTTCTATCAATTGCCCAACAGTAATTTGTTTACCCACCGTATGTTGCGTACAAGAGAGATGCCGCTAGGGAACACTATGGCCCCGGGTCTATTCACTTATATATTTGCAAACGCTATTATTACCTCGCTGCCTTTATTTACATTTTATTTATTTTGCTTTTATCAATAATTATCTACACAACTCATTTGCTTGCAAATAACGAGATCAAGGGGATTGACAACCCTCTTGCCCGCATTGGGTGCAAGTCGTTTGTTCATTTGTGTGCAGCCGTTGAAGATGGTTGAGGGTTGATATTCATATTGGTTCGATAAACCTTGGTTTCATAACTGAGGGAAATACTTATCCGCTTTGTGCTGCAATTACCCGTTCCTCTTCACAGAAAACCCAACGTAGATCACAAGTATCAACGGGTCTTTGCACTTTGAATGCTTTTCCCGATTCCTCGTGCTCCACAGTGAGGACAGTGCTGATCATTTGGCTGGTAGCCGCGATGTACAAGAGCAAAGGCTCTTGGCTGATCGGAGCAGCTAACACCGGCTGGGTGGAAAGCAAGGCCTTGAGCTCATCGAATGCGGCTTGCGCTTTGGGAGTCCACTCAAAGCTATCAGACTTCTTCATCAATTGGTAAAGAGGCGGTGCCTTTTCACCGAGTCGAGAGATGAATCTGCTCAGGGATGCAAGGCACTCCGTGAATTGTTGCATGTCATGCAGACGTACTGGTTTCTTCATTCGGACAATAGCACCGATTTTGTCAGGATTGGCATCGATTCCCCGTTCGGAAACGAGAAAACCGTGTAGCTTACCTGATGGTACCCCGAATGTGCATTTTGCAAGATTAAGCTTTATCTGAAAGCACCGCAGATTCGCAAAGGTTTCGGCGAGGTCTGTTAGGAGGTCGGAACCTTTCCTGGACTTGACCATGATGTCATCCATATACGCCTCCACGTTCCGACTGATTTGCTTTTGCAAGCATTTTTGGGTCATGCACATAAAGGTTGCCCCTGCATTCTTGAGACCGAATGGCATCGTGATATAGCAGAAACACCCGAATGGGGTGATGAAGGTTGTTTTCATTTCATCTGGTCCATACATTCGGATCTGGTGGAACCCAAAGTTCGCATCCAGGAACTACATGCGTTCGCATCCGACAGTGGAATCTACTATCTGTTCTATGCGGGGAAGGGGGAAATGATCTTTCGGGCAGGGCCGATTGAGGTGCTTGAAGTCGATGCACATCCGGAGGGATTTGTCCTTCTTGGGCACCAATACAGGGTTGGCGAGCCATTCGGAATGGTACACCTCGCGAATGAACTTGGCAGCTAGGAGCCGAGCGATTTCTTCACCAATCGCCTTGCACTTCTCGACGGAGAATCGACGCAAGTGTTCCTTGACCGGTTTGATATTCGGGTCGACTCAGAGTCGGTGCTCAGCCAGTCTCCTGGGAACCCCCGGCATGTCAGATGGCTTCCACGCGAAGATATCCCAGTTCTCATGGAGGAACTGGATGAGCTCGGCTTCCTATTTTTCACCGAGTGTCGTCGAGATGTTCGTAGGAGCGACACTCGGATCGTTTGGGTGAATGTGAACTTGCTTGGTCTCACCGGCCGATTGGAAAGCTTATTCCGTTGCCGGCCGTTTGGACTTGAGAAAATCCGCCGTGTCCACCATCTTCTTGTACCCGTTGAGTTCGACTGCGAGTACTTGTTCGTTGGCAATCTTGGAGCCCTGCTGGAGACACTCCTCGGCAACTATCCGATCGCCGGTCATCGTGATCACTCCTTTCGGCCCGAGCATCTTAAGCTTAAGATACACATAACATGGACGGGCCATGAAACGTGCGTAGGCGGGCCTACCCAGAATGGCGTGATAGGCGCTGCGAAATTCCACCACTTCGAACGTCAGGCATTCTTTTCGGAATTTTTTCTCACCTTCGAACACGACGTCCAGAGCGATTTGGCCGAGTGACTCAGCCTTTTTCCTAGGGATGCCCCCATGAAAATGCATGTTGCTCTTGTTCAGTCGGGACATCGGAATGTCCATTGCCCTAAGCGTGTCAGCTTAGATTATGTTGAGCCCACTGCCTCCATCCATCAGGACTTTGCATAGTCGGACTCCATTGGCAACCGGGTCAACAACCAGCACCTACCTCCCAAGGGTGGCAATGTGGGCTGATGATCGGACTGGTCGAAGGTAACGGGGGTCTTTGCCCAGTTGAGGTACTTGACAACAGTCGGAGCTGCCATGTTTACCTCCCGATTGACGACCTTCAACTGGCTCTAGCTTTCAACGTCAGCAAAAATCATGTTGAGGACCTTGTCGATATTCGGATACTCGGGAGCATCCTCACCTTCCTCGTCATCGTCCTTCTCTACAGAGGTCTCTCTACCCATCTCTTGCTTGAGCATTCGGTACTCCCGAGTGGTGTGCTTTGGGTAGATCACATTGCCCTGCTCATCTTTTTTAGTATGGACAACACAGGGTTGATCCAATACCTCGGATTTGTATGGCTTCTTCTTGTTAGCCCATTCCTTCTTCTTCTTCTTCGGCTTAGGCTTCCCCTGTCCAGGAACCGCCGCAACTTCCGCTTTTCCCGGAGGATCAACTTTCCGTTTCTGCTTTTTACCAGCGTTTCCCCCCAATTGAGGGGTGTCGCCGGCTCGCCCTTTGCCACTTCGGAGGCGGTCTTCTTCTTCGCCGTTGGCATACTAATTGGTGACTTCCATGGACCGACTGAGGGACAGGTCCCCCGATCGGCCGAACTTTAAGATGAGCTCTCGGTACCGAGTGCCTGCCTTGAAGGCGCAAACAGCTTGGTGCTCGGTAACGTTCTCGACGGTATTGTGCAGTGTGGTCCAACGCTGAATGTACTCTCGGAGAGTTTCATAGCTCTTTTGGACACAGTGTTGTAGCTCCGTCAACCCACCCCGATGCTTGTATGTGCCCTCAAATGTCTTGATGAACACCTGCGCCAGGTCCTCCCAGCAGTAGATGCTGGTAGAGGGCAACTGGTTCAGCCAGGCTCATGCAGATCCCTCCAGTATGAGAGGAAGATGCTTCATCGCAACAAAGTCATCGCCGCCACCAATTTGGACGGCCACTCGGTAATCCTCAAGCCAGGTTTCCGGCTTGGACTCGTCGTTAAACTTTCTGAACCCCGTTGCCAACCTGTAGTTGGAGGGGATCTCGGCCTTTCGGATGTACCTACTGAAATACTTGAGCCTTGAAGTACCCCATCCACTCACTCGATCTCTGACCAGTCTATTCTTGTCTACCACATTCTGCGTAATGATAGATCTGGCGTTGAGCAGCGGGGGTCATTGGCCACCTTCTTCATAGCCCCTGGGCCAAACGGGACTCCAATTGCCGTCTTCTCGGTGAGGTCGATCGCCGTCATATGGCCGCTTGCCATACGAACCGCCCCTCGGAGAGGGGCGTCCGACTGACGTCACGGTCATCGCGCCAACGTCCTCCTTCTGGCCTCTCGGAGGAGGAGGAGAATGTCGGTGCTTTCCGTATATATACGGGCTGTGTGCGGACTGAACTGTATCAGCTCGAACGGATTTGTTGTATATGCGTCGGTGTGACTGCGACACCTCCAAATTCTGTCTCAGGGCGGTCTTCAGCGGAGTCTGAATCTGCCGAATGCCCTCTCCAGCCACAGAACCGGACGGCTAAATAGATTCAGCGATCCGAGTGGCAGCGGCCAGGTTCTCCATCGATGTGCGCATCACCGGGATCTTGGGCGGTCTGTCATTCAGAAACAACTACCGCCGACTGCGACTGGAGCGGGGTTGCTCTCTGGCCGCGCGATCATCGAGTGACCGCTGGAGTCGCTCGAGATGCTCGCGCTCAGCCAAGGTGGCTTGACGCATGGCCTCCAAAGCTATCTCCTCCGAGGAAGTCACCGTGATGGGAGTGAGGAGGACTTCATCGTCCCTCCTCCTCCTCTCCTCCCGCTGCTCCCGACTGAGAGGCTGGGGAAAATAGGCGTCGGTGTGGCCGTCGTCGCGGCCACCGTCTCGACCACGGGAACCGCTCGCGGAGTATCCAGGATGCCCGTGGTTGGTGGTGTGAGCCACTAGTATTTCTGCAGCATTTTCGCTGCTTTCGCACTCAGACCCATCGGACAACTCGTCACCAGATGAGGGGGATAAGCTGATGATGGGCTCGCCAGAATCGAGCATGGCCACCTGCTCGGAAGCGGGTTGACGCGCCATGACATGCTTGAGCCATCGCTGGAGCCGCGAACGCCCGTAGCGCTTGCGGCGGCCCGCAAGGGGACGAGCGGGCATGGAGCCATAAGGCTCCGACGGCTGTCGAAGAAGAACCCCGAGCGCCGCCGTGCTGAAATGCGTCGCACCGCGGGCGGGGAATGCGTCCGGGTCCAATGGTGCCTCATGCAACCATGCCGAACCGTCAGTGACGAAGCGGAGGCTGCCGAAAAGGATCTCGCCGCCGAGTGCCATCATGATGACCAAAAAAGTTAGATCTCCACCTGCGCCGGAGTTTGCTAGACGTGTTGCCCCATGGTGGGCGCCAACTGTCGTGGGAGTAAGACTGACAGTAGTACGGGGGGTACGTATGAGTAAGGGTGGAGCCTAGCTATGACACAAGTGTAACACTCGGATGTACGAGTTCAGGCCCCACTCGGAAGTGGTAAAGACCCTACGTCTCGAGCCCTGAGACTTAGTGTTTGCTTATGTGGGAGTCTGATTACAGAGAGTTCGGAACCCTCGCTCTGGCGCCAGGGGGTGGCTTATATAGAGTACGCTACCACCGGCCGAGCGCCATTACTAGGGCAATTAATTACAGTAATTGTCGGAGTTACTAGAAACTGCTGCTTTAACTAGGAGCGTTACAGGTAACGTCGTCTTGATAGCACTTTATGTGAGTTAAGTCCCTCGAATGTTGAAGTTCCTACGTCGCCTCCACTTCTTCTCGTCCGAGTGCCGAAGCCTGGCCGACTGGCTGATGACGTCCGAGTGACTTCCAAGGATCCAAGTGGACCTAATAAAATCATCTGAATGCTAAAGAAGTCCAGAGACTTCTATGATCATGTAGGACCCCAGGTGGGCCCTAAGTGTCAGGTCCATGACCCTACCTTGGGTAGGTGACCTCATCACGAGCAGTACAAACAAAATTACCTTCGCCTTTTTAGCGCCGCAGAGGGTCTTGTTGGGACCCACCAAGAACAATGTGATTCACAGCAATTCGATGAAGCCCCATCTAGTAGCATAACAAGAAAGAGAATGAGGAATCGAGAGGAGAAACCGAGAATCGGTTCTAATAGGACCGGGGTGGTGGGAGGTGCAGAGGTAACTTTTCTACGTTCCTTCTCGAGACCGTCGAAGCTTCTCTGACAAGGCAGAGGAGAAGGAAGGCAAATCAGAAGCCGTGTAAATAGTTAATACTCTCCAGTTAGAGATGAAGTTCTTCTGGGCTTCTAGAGAATTGCTTTAGGGGAGGAGGCATCTTTAATTGTTCCTCAAGTAAATTCGTCGCGTGTGTTTTAAATCCAACCGTTGGAAACATGTGGGTTGGACATTGACTAGGCTTGAGGCCTCGATTGGTCATTTCACCCTTGGAATTGCTCCGGCAATAAATAGCCATCTCGCGCCTACAGTTGTCGTCGGCTGCTCCGTGTGAATTTCGAGAAGATTGTCTGAGCACCCCTCTATGAGAGTTTGTGTGAATCCACCGAGAGAAAACCCAGAGCCGAAACTTAGATATTGGTTGAGCATCACTTAGATCTAAGTTGAGAGCTTTGTGCCTATTACTCTTGAGAGTTGCTAACTCTCTAGACGGTTAGGTGTCTGTCTAGGTGACCAAGAGTGATTCTGGTCTCCGAAGACAATGTCTTTCATAGGTTTGGAGATTGCCTATAAGAATCTACCACGAGTAAAATTAACTAAAGTTCGAGGAAACATCACGTTGAGTATAATAGGACGGAGAGAAGTTTGCTCCCCTGTTCAATCACAAGTTCCTCCAACCGGACGTAGATCTTTTGCAAAAGAGTGAATTGGTATACCAAATCACATGTCGCCATCGAGCACCAACGGTCAATTATATCTATAGCATTTATTTCAATGATCGTGTTTAGTTTTCTATATGTGTTGTTATGTTGTATGTTAGTGTGCATTAGTTTTGTTACTTCGACATGTTTGTCTTTGTGTTTCAACTAGTTGTGTCGAAGGTGATTTGTTTCTATGTTTGTCCGTTTTATATCTGCTGCTACTTAGTTATCCTTATTAGCAATGTTCTCATATATATCTCGATGTAGATTTGCCTAGTTTCTTTTTATAGTTAATTTCGTTTGTAGAACTGCCTCCACTTAGTTTACTCTCTGTTGTGCTGTGTTGAAAGCTTTCAAACTTCTGAAGGAAAATTTGAATCCCCCATACTCTGATCCTACACAATGGCGGCGGTGGCTATGAATTGTGGATGGCCGATGAACATGCTGACAAACAAGCACATGCCGCCAACACAGTGCACACGGTGTGATGGAAGTCTTTCTGCCCTGCTCGGAGCATCCCCGTTCGGAGACGAGAGAAGGAGGCTACCTTCTTTGCCGAGCATGATGCAACGATATGATGCGGCTCTCCCGACAACAAGGGGCAATCTCCTCCTGCATTTGCTTCCCATCTTTCATTTGTTGCTCATCCCCTACTAGCAGCATGGCAATGAGGAAGGATCCAATGGCCACAAGGGGTTCAAAAAGTCTAGATGCAACCAAGAAGTCAAGCAAATTACAGTCGACATCGACAGGTAGAGAGGGTCGCCATCGAACAGGTTGTGTACTCATGTTGTATGACACACATTTTATGGGCCAGGTGGTGATGAGTCAATTCCGGTAGATCCCGGGTAGGGAGACCCAGCTAGTAGCATTGACACAGTGATAATAGGGCCACGGTTTTTTACCCAGGTTCGGGCTCTCCTAAGAGATAAAACGCTACATTATGCTTCTGTTGTATTGCGTTAGGATAGAGTACAAAGTACATGTGATATACCACAAGATTGGTGTGCCGTCTATCAGCCCTGCCCCTCGGTTTATATAAGTACGGAGGGTGTCTAGGGTTACAACCTAATCGGTTACATATAAGGAGAACATGTTGTATAAGACTTCTAATGTATTGGAGTATATGCCAAGTCTTCGGGAGCCTTCCTTTTTTACTCCATGGGCTGGCTCACTTGTGAATCGTCATGGGGGTCCTCGACCCGACCCACCTGGCCAGGAGACAACGTGATGAGTGGCCCCCAATTCGGGACACCGTTAGTAGCCCCTGAACCGGTCTTCAAGTTAGAAACACTCCTCGGATCTTCCGAGGTGTTATTCCTTCGCCCGTCGTCGGTCTTGAAATCTGGTTCAATGAATCCTTATGTATCCCACTCCTTGATTGCTTAACTGCATCCGGGATGTTTTATGCCCGCCTCAATTTTCGTTGAGCTCTTCACTATTTCCGTGTTGCTCCAAGCTCCAGGAAGCAAGAGAGTGCGTAGACGAGTAGGGGCCGATGCGGAGGAGGCGGCACACGCTGGTGGGGC
Organism: Elymus sibiricus; assembly: GCA_039707655.1. Taxonomy (NCBI): domain Eukaryota; kingdom Viridiplantae; phylum Streptophyta; class Magnoliopsida; order Poales; family Poaceae; genus Elymus; species Elymus sibiricus. The sequence goes on from CM077663.1 coordinate 210,785,322, forward strand.
CGAGCCCTGGAGCGCTTGTTTCTCGTCGTTTGCAAGTCTCTATCCCTGGCAACTCCTGACACTGGAGAAGGGAGCCCTCAGCCCTGGCATGGAGGCCAAAGCGAAGTTAGTTGCGGGAACCACCACCAAGTGAATGAGGGTCCGTAGAAGGAGGAGGCGATGGAGAAGGATAGACAAGGTAAAAGAGGTGTTGCATTCAGAGTTCAAGAGCTGCAGATGCATAATGGCTGCTACCGCAAGGAGAGAGAAGGAGCAGGAGGGGTGTGCGTCAACATCGGATCGATGCGCGGCGAAAGGCAGTGGTTGCCGGAGCCGGAGTGGCTACCGGCGTAGCCAGAGAAAGCGCTAAAAAGGACAGAATGGATCTCTTTTTGCGTGGGTTAACATGAACCCAAGTTCTTCAGCATGCTTGGACCATTTGAAAGTTTTCATAAGATGATCTAGAGCACCAAGAAACAGGTTTTTTGTCGAAAAGGACCACCTACCCAACGGTATTGCCAGAAAAGACCCCCTCTGAATAAAATTGGCAAAAAAGACCACCTGGGCCGTGGCGGCAGGCGCGCCAGCTGACAAGTGGCACCTGCCGCCACGCGCGGAGGCGGCAGCACTGTTCGCACACGAGACGGTTTTCGCACGGGAAACGGAAACGGGACGAGTGAACAGCAACATGCCGCCACACCCCACGGCGGCAGCACTGTTCACGAAAACGGGGCAGTGAACAGTGATTTTTTGAAAAAAATAGCAAAAAAATTCAAAAAACCCTGAAACTTTTTGGCAGCAAAGGCGATCGAGCGTTCTAAGTGGTTGCAAATTTTCAGATTTTTTTGTTTTTTTTTCCTATTTTTTGATTTTCCCCCCTATTTTCTGAAAAAAAAATGCAAATCACTGTTCACCTCGCATGAACAGTACTGTCGCCACGGGGTGTGGCGGCATGTTACTGTTTGTTCGCCCCGTTTCCGTTTCCCATGCGAAAACCGTCCCGTGTGCGAACAGTGTGGTGAACAGTGCTGCCGCCTCCGCGCGTGGCGGCAGGTGCCACGTGTCGGCTGGCGCGCCTGCCGCCACGGTCCATATGGTCTTTTTTGCCAATTTCATTCAGAGGGTTCTTTTCTAGCAATACCGTTGGGCAGGGGTTCTTTTCAACAAAAATTCCAAGAAACATGCATTTTTTTGCTATAAAGAAGAATATGTTCACTCACAAACTCCTGCATGCATACAAAAAAATGAGTATTTTTTATTTTGGTTCAGAAGTCAGAGCTGGATGGCATGCGTGTGTTCAGGCTTGTTCGGAATCCGATGATTCCCCTGCGGCACGCCGCGTGTTTCCGATTGTCCTGGTTTCGTAGAGCCAGAGCGCACACGTATGCAGTTCAAAGTGGACGGCAGCTGAATGCCCGGACCCCGGCCGCAGCATGGAGCGTTCCGTTCCATCCATAATATATGTATACTCTTGTCTGTTCCATCAACTGCAGCATGTACGTACACGACTACATCTGCAGATATGTAGCTTAAAAATGTACGCAGGCATGTGTCATGGCGCAGGGGTTATTTGGCCCGTTGCGTTCAGGTCCCCCAACACGTAACGCCATAGTTGCTGCTGCAGATAGATTCTCCGTGTCGTTTCTCGTTAACTCCAACGGCGTCGACAGCAGTGCCGAAGAAGAGCATGTACTCCTCTCATTTCGGTATAAGACTCGTGTGTATTTCCACACCATCCATGGTACTACCCGGACGGAGGTGGTATATCAAAGAAGCTTCTGATGGTATAGCTAGCCACGCCGGGTTTTTTTTAACACAGTACAGACGCAAGCGCTCATACACACGCGCATACACTCACCCTATGAACGCACACACGCACACCCTACTCTATGAGCACCTTCGAGAGACCGAGCCGGCATATCATCTTGAGATTTACGAAGTCACCGTAGGCGTCTCGTCGTCGACGGGAACGTCTCCTTCCACTGAAAGCGTATCGCTGAAAATCCTGAAATAAATCCAGGAATAATGCAAGCACCAGGACTTGAATCCTGATGGGTTGGGGATACCACTGTCCCTCTAACCATCCAACCACAGGTTGGTTTGCTAGCCACGTCGTTCTTTAGTCGTGAAGTTAACTCCTTTTTTTTAACAGCGAGGGGGCGGGGTAGAAATCCTCATCTAAAAGAAAACATTGATCTAGTTTATAAGAAAACCGAACCGAAGACCTAAATAAGTTGGCCCCGTTTATGAGGGCTATCAGGTCAAAAACCGTAAAAGCAAGCCCGAAACAAGGCACGCCTAGCTAGCAGAGAGAAGGACCATCGCCATGAAAGACACTTGTAAATGTGGGGTGACTTTGAGGGATTATAATACCAGAACTTTGCAAGCAGTCTAACGCACTGCACTGACGTGTGTATCGATCCCCCCCCCCCACGACACAACTCAGGAGCGTCCATGATCAACGAATGCAACTACACGGATCTTGACTAGGAGCTACACCGCGATAATTTGAAACGATTAGCAAGTTGGGAAGGCATCTTGCGCCATCAACGAGCAAAGATGAACGAAGACATCGCCAAGAGCACAGAGCTCGCGGCAACACAGCGGCAGCCATGGGAGGGTCTTGAGCATGCACAACAACAGGGGCAAGACGCTTTCACGAAGGGGGGGGGCAGATGGCCGCCCTCCGTCACCAAAGGCACCGCCACAAAACCCCGAAGAACACCACTGCACAACCACCATGGCCCGCAAGTCGGCCGCACCACCACCACCGTCAAACCAACACTAGTCCCTTCGGTTGTTCCGTACTCCAAAAATGATGCCCAAAAGACGAGAACAATGCAAGACGTCACTATCATCCAACCTGAGAGAGCACTGAGCTGCGGTTTCCCTTAGAGCAAGGAATGATAGGGGAGAGGATCACATCACCACAACGGTGACCTCAAGAAGGCAGCGACGCCCACATACGCCGTCGTTGCCGGCTCCAACCATCGGAGACAAACTTTCGCAAGACATCGTCTCCTATGGCTCTAACTAGAGAAGCCGGTCTGCCACGTCCACCATCACCCACCATGGGCCACCTGCCACCAACCTTCTTCTGTTGTGCGCGGCCTAACTCCTAACAGCAAGCAGCAATCTCCATGCCCCGGAGACGGCAGATCAAAGCAGCGCTGCGCCTAGAACCCCGTGTTGGGAAACGTAGTAGAAAACAAAAAAATCGTCCTACGATCAAGATCCCGGATCACTATGAAGATGCATTAAGAGGTTTAGATCGGACCGTTACCAACTACGAGTTGCCGCGAAAGAAAAGTTAGTGTAGACCGATGAAGTCACTTGAACCGTTCACGAACGATCTCTCAAAGTGAAGACCGAAAGCACGACCTCTCTATGGATTGCACGCGTACGGGCTTCACGATCCGGCAGCGCTTCGCCGTCTAGAGCTAGACGTCGTTGGAGAACTAGAAGTGGGAGAAGAGAACTTCATGGAGCTTCCCTATTATGTGTATTAGATAAAACTAGAACTAGCTCTAATCTAAATTAAGTTTAAATTAGAACTAGAACAATAGAGAGAACTAGAGGAGAATCTTGTACCTCTAGAGGGCCAAAACCTCCAATATATATAGGTGTAAGGGAGGGGGTGGTCGACTTGGGGAAGGGGCTTCCCTCCCCTTGAGCCGGTCAAAGAGGAGGTGGAGTCCCCCTCCACCTGGGAGGCCTCCAAACTCTGGGTTGTACTCTCACTATGTCCATCAGACCTTCTTTTATTCCCGCATCTTACCCCCTTCTTGAGCGTCTTCCATTCTTGTGGTATGACAAAAATAGTCGAGGGTGGGGGTGCAGTGTGACACCCTGGGCTTATGCTACAGTGATCATTGTAATTAAGCTACAGTAATGATCATGAACAGTTCCTAGATATTTTGCAAAGTGAAGTTTGATCAAGTTGGAGTTCAAATTTCAGTTCCAATTTCAATTCAAATGCCCTAGGAACTATGGTGATAAAAATAAATCCTCAAACAGCAAAAGTAAAATGTTCCAAAATTGTAGAATATTCTAAAACAAATAATGTTGAGGAAAACAACATCACCAAACATGTGGTGTGGGCCCCTCCAAATAAATCAGGAGCTGAAAGCATTTTAACATGCATTTAAATTCATTTTTGGGATTCAAACAGATTCAAAAAAAAATGACCAAAGTGGATATGGCCCTCCCTAATATTGCAAATTATTTAATGGAACCAGTGACACCTTTTTGTTTAAAGAATTATGGCTTAAAATAAGTAAAACAGAAAAGATTAAAAAGAAAACAAAAAAAGAAAAAAGAAAGAAAGGGGCAAAGGCCCACTTACCTGGGCCGATGCCACAGCCGGCCCAGCCCACCAGGGGCCTCCCCTACCTGCTCCCGCCTCGCTGTCGGGCACGCCGTGGCCGGAGCGCGGCCGCACCGCCGCTGCTCGCCACCTGCCGCCACAGGGTCGCGGAGGGGATAAGGGCGAGCCAGCCACCCCCCCTGGCCGTCGCTCACGCCTTTCCCCCTCTCCTCTCGCTCTCTCTCACGCTCGCTCGCTCTCAGATCCGAGCGCCGCCGTCGCCATGGCCGTCACCTAGCGCGGCTACCGTGCCTCCCGCGCCTCGCCGCCGTGCCCATCTGCTCCGCCGCACCCTTCTCGACCTCCTCGACTACGACCTCGAGCTCCTGGAGCTCCCGCGCCGTCGCTCTCCGTCGTCTTCTTCCTCGGGCACCCGAGCTCGTCGCCGTCGATACGCCGCCGTCGAGCCCTCCCCGAGCACACTTTGCACGGCTACAACCCCCTGTGAGCTCCGCCTCCCTTCCACGTGCCTCCTCGCCGTCGCTAGCTCGCCGTAGGCCCTGTTTCCGCTCGGACCCGAATGCGCCGCCGCAAGACCTCGTCGCCGGTGCCTCTCCGGTGACCAATTGGTCCTGCCGCCGCCGCCAATCGACTCCGCATCGCACGTAGGCTCGTCCCGCACCGCTAGTTAGCTCGAAAACGCCCCCGTTCGCCGTTTGCCATCGGAGCCCGAAACTCTGCTCTGCCGCCGGCGACCTGCTGCTCGCTACGGCCCGCCGTTGCTTCTCCTGAGGCCGGGAACGGAACGGCGGCGACCTCAGCTCTTCGTAGCACGAAATGGCGCTCGATTTGAGCCACCGTAGACAAAACCCGAGCTCGCCGGAGCCTTCGGGCGCGTCGGGCGCTCACCGGCGCGTCTCCGGCGCCGGCCGCCGACGTGGCCGGCTGGGGCCCGGCCCCAGGGTCACTGCCAACGGGCCCCGCGGTCACCGTTGACTGGGTTGACCCAGTCAACTGCTGACTGGGCTGGCCCGTGCCACTGACATATGGGGCCCAACACCCCTGTGTCAATGACAGGTGGGTCCCCCTGTCAGCTGGCTAATTAGCTAATTAAGATAATTAAAAATAATTATTTGTGACTAAACAGTCACTGACATGTGGGGCCCTCCCCTAGATAATCCTGTTTAGATTAAATTAAACCCTGGAAATTAACTATGTCTATGACATAGGGGTCCCACCTGTCAGGTTCAAATAGTGACAGCCCACTGTTGACTCCTGATGTCATCCTGATGTCATGCTGGCGTCAGCATTACACTGTTTTGGATAATGTTGATTTAATAAATAGATTTAATTCCAGAAAATCAATAAAACTTTAGAAAATCATAGAAAATAATCTGTAAGTCAGATGAAAATAATTTATATATGAAACTTGATCAGAAAAATCCAAAGAATGCAATGGTGCCATCCATTCATCTGTCACATGCCCCTAGCTATCTGAACATGCAACTTTTTGCCTGTTTCGGATAGATGAATAGTGCATGTCTGCCGAATAATAAATCCAAATTAAATCCTAAAATGACTGACATGACTTAGACATGATTTTAGGTAACCCTACACTGCATCCTAGCTGACACATGCCTCTAGCACAGCCAACATGGAACTGTCCCCCTCCGATTCGTCTGTTCGATAAATCAACAGACCCGGGAAATATCGTCAGATATTGTCCCCCTTCGCCTGAGACGTGTAGTACTGCGTTAGATCACCGCTAGCCCTGCATATTGCCATGTCATGCATCATGTTGTATCTGTGTGCCTTGTATTTATTGTTTCTTCCCCCTCTTCTCTTCGGTAGACCCCGAGGCTGACGGAGCTGCCGAGATCGACTACTCCGTTGACGTTCAGCCTTTTGCCGCAGAGCAGCAAGGCAAGCAAAACCCCCTTGAGCATTCCGATATCACCCATCTCTCTCTCTCTTATGCTTGCATTAGAATTTTGCTACTGTATTAGTTAGCTCCTATTCTGATGCATAGCCTGATTTTGATGAACTGTTATTTACCTGCAATCATACCAACTGCTTAGTATAGGTGGGTCAGAGAATCCCCTGAGACCCCTTAGTCACAGTTGCCCCTGCTTGATCATTGACGACTCCGAGGACTTGAAGACAGAAGACTCAGTCGTCATGACTGACAAGCCATTACCGACACATCACCCCACACCCCTTTAGTATGGCACTGCAGAGCTACCATCGAGTGCCGAGGGTGATACCTCACTAGCACTCCTGATGTTAATTCTGTAGCGTAGTTATCGGTAATGGGTAACGAGGGTGATTCCTCTTTTCCATTTACCGGTATCGACTCTTGCCTTACTCTTACCTCGAGTGGGATCCAACGAGGGTGAATCCTCAGATCTCCACTTGATGTACAGACACACAGTTACTATGACCGGGTTACTGCTACTTGTTAAGACGGGTCGGCCCCAAGGGTACCCGCGAGAGAAAGATTTGGTGGGATGCGCCGTAAGGCATCCGGAGATTTGGTGGGGTGCGCCGGTAAGGCACCCGAGTATTGTTGAACACTAATGAAATTGCTAATGGGTTGAGTATTTAATCTGCGTTAGGTCGTTGGCCTAATACGCACTAACCACCACGCGGGGTAATCAGTATGGGCTGCTCGGCGGCGTACATTCTCCCGAAAGCTCTTCAGATGCCACATTTTTCGACTCGCGCCCGGGTGGTCTGGAACGCAGGGACCCTGATGGAGGGCGTGCTAGGACTGATCCCGGCCGATGGCGTAACGTGCAGGATGGCGAGGGCGATGGCCCAAGACCCCGAGCCATTAGGATGTAGACCGGCGTGCTGGCCTCTCTGTTGAGCCTAGGTAGGACTACGTCGTGTCGATCGGCCGAGGCCGGGTATGACCAGAAAATTGTATCCGGCCGGAGCTTATCGAGCGTGTTGGGGAATGTGGTGCACCCCTGCAGGGAAGTAAACTATTCGAATAGCCGTGTCCACGGTAACAGGACGACTTGGAGTTGTGCTTTGACCTACTACAACTATAATCATAATCTAATAAAATGAATTGTGGCTCCGGGATTGCTTCCTCGCAGGGGAGTCGAGGAAGGATCTCTGGGCGTGTTACTTAATAAAATTGTTACAACAATATGACTATAAGTATGAGATACCAATCTGCACTCTTCTAATGCTGCAAGATGTTGAAGATGCTAGTCTTTGATAGGACTAGGCCTTCTCCCTATTCTTGCTTTCTGCAGTCAGTCCAGATATAACCCTTCATTGAGAATGATGCATACTAGTATAGTTTTGATGTAAGTCTTGCGAGTACTTTGGATGAGTACTCACAGCTGCTTTGCTCCTCTTTTCCCCTTCGATACGTTGCTGCGTTCAGACGATGGAGCCCAGGATGTGGACTACGCTGGAGATGCCGACTACTACTACCCCGACGGAGGCCCCTACCCGCAGGATGGAGCGTACTACGACGTTGACTTCTCCGACGTCCAGGAGTAGTTAGGAGGTTCCCAGGCAGGAGGCCTCGCCTCTTTCGATCCGCTGCTTATGTTTGTGCTAGCCTTCTTAAGGCAAAACCTGTCTAACTTATGTCTGTACTCAGATATTATTGCTTTCGCTGACTTGTGCTTGTCAGAGCTTTATATTCGAGCCCTCGAGGCCCCTGGCTTGTAATATTAAGCTATATGACTTTATATTTGTGTCTTTTGTCGTGTTGTGGTACTAATCAGTGAGTCCCTAATCTTGGCCGTACGCATCGCGTGATTGATTAGCGTACGGATGAGAATGGGGGCATCACAAGTTGGTATCAGAGCCGACTGCCTGTAGGTAGCCCCCTTTCCAACTCCTTGGTCGAAGTTGAGTCTAGTTATTGAAACTGTTTTACTAACACTGATGCTGTGGCTTACGGGCCCACATCTCAATCGGGTGGTATTAGGATCTTTTATTCCTCGTCTATACTCTGGGATCTGATCTCTCTTCTCTTTCGGGTTAAAGATTTTGCAAAATCTAACATTAGGTTCTCGTGATCACATCCACCGGAGAATTGTTTCGTCGAGTGTTTCGTCGAAAATTGTCATCTTTGAAGTTATGATGCACACACTGTCATTTGACATTTTGAATCTCCTTGTTACAGATGCGTCCCGCTAGGCAGATCGTCCGTCTGACCTACGCACATGATACGACTGGGTTCCCGGCCATTCTGAACGGTCTCTTGAAGACACTGGTTATCGTTGGTACCCCGAGTACACTGTTTACGAGGATTACCACGAGTTCAACCAGGAACAGTATGAGGCCGAGATGGTTATCTGGGATAAGCATGATCGTACCAGAGATGGGCTGCACACCTTCCGTGGCATTGGAGTGACTATTGAGATGGTAGTACATGATGCTGCCTATGCTGCTATTGTTCGCCTCTGTGCAGCGAACCCCAGCTTAGAGGATTCGGTATACCGGTACATTCCGTATACCCCTGCTGGAGTTGATACGCCAGCCGACGCTGAGGTCCTGATTCCTTTCGCTCCGCAGCGTACTGACCGATCCTACACTGCTATCTGCGCCCCCTATGTGAGTCGCCGCTACGACCCACGGGTTCTGGTTCAGTACACTGAGGCTCTGGATCGCACTGTCAGGGCTTTAACTTTGAGCTGTACGCCACCCGTACTCGTCTTTACCGGGCTTTGGAGCAGTTGAGGCCAGCAGTCATTGCGGGGATGCATACAGAGTTTGTCCTCCACCCGCGTCCGACTGAGTTTCCTCCAGGACTTGAGTGGCCTGCTGTTGGAGGTCGTGCTCCCGCACTTGGGCCTAGGCTCCCAGTTGATATGCAGGTTCTGCATCAGGGTGTGCATGGGATGCAGTACTCCTTCACCAGATTTCAGGGTCACCTGCAGCTCCCCGACTACTTTCGTTGTCTCCGACGCTGATGCGTTGTTGTATCCCTCCACCGCGTGCCTACGTGCCGCCTAGTTGTCTAGTTTAATTTCATGCCGGATCTATCGTCTATTTTGTAACGAACTTATGGTTTGTAATAGACTTATGTATGGATCTGTATGTTGAAATCTGAACTACTATGTCGTAATTATTGCGCTTCCTTCTTTGTGCAATTTACTTCATGAATGATTCATTGATGTTGCAATTACCAAATACTAAACTACCACTGTTAAAATTGGCAGAATGGTTAGGCCAGCTGGTCGTGGTCATGGTACGCCTGAGCCACCGCCGCCACCGGACTACATGGCTGCTATGATGCAACAGTTTGAACTGAATCGCCAGTTTATGCAAGGACTTATGGATCACTTCCCAAGGCCGAACATGAATCAGCAGCCAGCCCCAGTGACTCTGCAAGACTTCATGCGACTCAACCCTACAATCTTCCGCAGCTCAACTCAACCGCTTGACGCGGATGACTGGCTCCGTGACATCACTTATGAGCTGGAAGCTTCAGGTGCCCCAGAGGCTAGTTATGTCACCTTTGCCTCGTACTTTCTGAAGGGTCCCGCTGCTCAATGGTGGGACAGCCACAGGCGCTCTCAGCCTGTTGGGACAATCATCACCTGGCCAGAGTTTCAAGCTGCGTTTCGTGCTCGCCATATTCCCCAGGGAACAATGGACAAGAAGAAGCGTGAATTCCGCAACTTAGTCCAGGGCAGTAAGACTGTGGATGCTTATCAGCGGGAATTTCTGGACTTATCTCGTTATGCGGAAGAAGACGTTGCAACTGATGCTCGCAGACAGGAGAAGTTCCGTGAAGGTCTTCACCCTGATATTCACCTTGCTCTTCTGGCTCACGACTTCCCTGATTTCGCCACCTTGGTGAATAAGGCTATCCAGATTGAGACAGGTTTGCAGAGGTACAAGGATCACACCAAGCGCAAGATTGACGTGGGTTCATCTTCGGGCCCACGTCCTCAAAAGCAGAGGATCTGGATCCCCAACAACTACCGTCCACCTGTTTATGCACCGAGGCCATCCTATGTGGCGCCTCGTCTGCCCCCTCCACCGCCAAGACAGCCAAGAGCAATACCGCCAAGAGCACCTCAGCCTCCGCCATCCCGTCCTAAGGATGGACTGTGCTTCAAGTGTGGCCGTCCAGGTCACCGTGCTAGAGAATGCAGGCAGAATCAGAATCAACTTGCGCTGTCTACCAATCAGCCCCGCAGCAACAACGCCATGCCTAACACTGGTCGTGCTCTAGCCAACAATGTTGATCTGAATCAAGCTCAAGACCAGCCTGCTACTGTGATGGGTACACTTCTTGTTAACTCAATACCCGCATCCGTATTATTTGATACTGGGTCATCGCATTCATTCATGTCGGAAGAATTTGCATGTAAGCATAACCTTAAGAGCGAGAACATGGACATTCAAATAATGGTATCTACACCCGCGGGAAATTGTCGGACCTCTTTGGTATGTCCCAACGTCGCCATTGAGATCGAAGGACTAGAGTTCCTCGTCTCGCCCATTGTGTTGGCATCTTCCAATATTGACTTACTCTTGGGAATGGAGTGGATGACAGCACATAGCGCTTCAGTTGTTTGTGCCACAAAAACCGTGCATCTTCTGCACCCTTCCAACGAGTTAGTGGTTCATACCGCTCGTCTCGTTCGTAATGCCGAAACCCAGATTCATTTCATGAACGCATTGAATGCTTCACCTCTCGAGGGGATTGAAAGCATTCCAGTGGTTCGAGACTTCCCGGATGTGTTTCCAGAAGAACTTCCAGGCATTCCCCCTGCTAGAGCTGTCGAGTTTGTCATCGACTTGGTACCTGGTACCACTCCTATAGCCAAGCGGCCTTATAAAATGCCTCCTCATGAACTTCTTGAGCTTAAGGAAGAAATTGACAAATCGCTTCGTAAGGGTTTTATTCGTCCTAGTTCCTCAGCTTGGGGAGCACCGTCACTCTTTGTCAAGAAGAAAGATGGTACTAATCGGCTAGTTCAAGATTACCGGCCTATTAACCAAGCAACAATTCAGAATAAATATCCGCTTCCCCGGATCAATGACCTGTATGATCAGCTTGCTGGATCATTAGTGTTTTCTAAACTCGACTTGAGGTTGGGTTATCATCAGATCCGTGTTCGTGAAGAGGATATTCCCAAGACAGCATTTGTTACTCGCTATGGTTCATACGAGTACACCGTCATGTCTTTTGGTTTAACAAATGCCCCGGCAACCTTCTCTCGGTTGATGAATTATATCTTCATGGATTATCTCGACAAGTTTGTAGTGGTATATCTGGATGACATACTGATATATTCCAAAAATGAAGAAGAACATGCTGAGCATCTTCGCCTTGTGCTTGAAAGGCTTCGAGAACATCAACTATATGCAAAGTTCTCTAAGTGTGAGTTCTGGCTAGATGAAGTGACTTACCTTGGTCATGTGATCTCCAAGGATGGTATTGCGGTCAACCCTGAACGAGTTCAAGCTATTCTTGACTGGGCTCCCCCGAAGAATGTCAAACAAGTCAAAAGTTTTCTCGGTCTCGCCAGCTATTGCTGTCGATTCATCGAGAACTTCTCCAAGATCGCAAAGCCCCTGACCAATCTGCTTCACAAGGGTGTTAAGTTTGAATGGACAGACAAATGTCAGGAAAGTTTCCAGACTCTCAAGGACAAACTGACGTCTGCCTCGGTGCTTGCTCCTCCAGACACTCGTAAGGACTTTGCTATTTACTGCGACGCTTCTCGTCAAGGATTAGGCTGTGTCTTAATGCAAGAGCGCAGAGTAGTTGCCTATGCCTCAAGACAATTACGTCCTCATGAAGAGAACTATCCAGTTCATGATCTCGAGTTAGCTGCAGTGGTCTATGCTCTATTGAATTGGCGACATTACCTTGTTGGTAATCGTTGCGAGATCTATACAGACCATCAAAGTCTAAAGTACTTGTTTACTCAACCGGACTTGAATCTTCGCCAGCGAAGATGGATGGAATCCCTCACAGACTATGATTTCGGTATTTCATATACCCCTGGCAAGGCTAATGTAGTGGCTGATGCTTTGAGCCGCAAGTCCTATTGTAATTACCTCCAGGTTCACAAGGTTCACCCCCTGCTTCAAGAAGAATTTTGCAAGCTGAACCTCCATATAGTCCCCCAGGGTTATCTCGCTCCTCCTGCTGAGGAGTTTCGCAAGATGAACCTTCGTGTTGTTAACCAGGGTTCTTTGTGTAACCTGGTTGTTGAACCAGATCTCGTGGGCAGCATCAAAACTATGCAGCTCTATTGCAGTGAAGTTGAAAAGATTAAACGATACCTGGAAGAAGGTAAACCCTCAGACTTCACCGTGGCTGAGGATGGCGCCCTGTACTTTAAGGGTCGATTGTTCGTCCCCACGAAGAAGAAAAACCTGGATATGACTGCCAAAATAATGGAAGAAGCTCACGATACTCCACTGTCTATCCATCCGGGTAGTACCAAGATGTATCAGGACATCCGTCAAAGATTCTGGTGGTCAAAAATGAAACAAGACATTGCTCGATATGTTTCGGAATGTGACATTTGCCGTCGAATCAAAGCAGAACATCAGAGGCCTGCTGGAACTCTGCAGCCTATTTCTATTCCTGAATGGAAATGGGATCATGTTGAAATGGATTTCATTACTGGATTTCCCAGGTCGCAGAAAGGTAATGATGCTATTCTTGTCGTCATTGACCGGTTGTCCAAAGTTGCACATTTCCTGGCGGTCAAGGAAACTATTACTGCTAGTCAGCTGGCAGATCTTTACATGTCCAGAATTGTTTCACTCCACGATATTCCTCTGGTTATCAGTTCAGACCGTGGTAGTTTATTCACTTCAAGATTCTGGACCAGTTTCCAGGAAGCTATGGGGACTCGTTTGTCCTTCAGCACCGCTTTTCACCCTCAATCCCAGGGACAAGTGGAACGAGTCAACCAGATTCTCGAAGACATGCTTCGAGCCTGTGTCATTTCTTTCGGCAAGAAATGGGAGGAGTCTCTTCCATTTGCTGAGTTCTCCTACAACAATAGCTACCAAGCTAGTCTGAAGATGGCTCCTTTTGAAGTATTATATGGACGTAAGTGTCGGACTCCACTGAATTGGTCAGAAACTGGGGAACGTACACTTATCGGCCCGGATATAATCCAACATGCCGAAGATCAAGTCCACATCATTCAAGCAAATCTTAAAGCTGCTCAGTCTCGTCAGAAGAGTCAGTATGACCGCCATCACCAGGATATGGTCTATCAACCTGGCGAAAAGGCTTATCTTCGAGTCACGCCAATGAGAGGTACAGACCGATTTGGAATCAAGGGCAAGCTGGCTCCTCGATATATTGGTCCTTTCACTGTTCTCGAAAGGCATGGTAAAGTGGCATATCAATTGGAACTACCGCCAAACCTTTCTCAGGTTCACGACGTGTTCCACGTGTCACAACTTCGTCACTGCTTCAAGGATCCTATCCGAGCAGTGGACCATGAAATGCTGGAACTACAACAAGACCTTACTTACAAGGAGCAGCCAGTCCGCATTCTCGATGAAACTGAACGTCGGACTCGTCAGAAGGTTACCAAGTTCTTCAAAGTACAGTGGGCAAATCATTCTGAAGATGAAGCCACTTGGGAACGCGAAGATCATCTTCGTGCAGAATACCCCGGGCTCTTCCCTTCTACTTCTTAATTCTCGGGACGAGAATTCTTGTTAGTAGGGGAGAATTGTGACACCCTGGGCTTATGCTACAGTGATCATTGTAATTAAGCTACAGTAATGATCATGAACAGTGCCTAGATATTTTGCTAAGTGAAGTTTGATCAAGTTGGAGTTCAAATTTCAGTTCCGATTTCAATTCAAATGCCCTAGGAACTATGGTGATAAAAATAAATCCTCAAACAGCAAAAGTAAAATGTTCCAAAATTGTGGAATATTCTAAAACAAATAATGTTGAGGAAAACAACATCACCAAACATGTGGTGTGGGCCCCTCCAAATAAATCAGGAGCTGAAAGCATTTTAACATGCATTTAAATTCATTTTTGGGATTCAAACAGATTCAAAAAAAAATGACCAAAGTGGATATGGCCCTCCCTAATATTGCAAATTATTTAATGGAACCAGTGACACCTTTTTGTTTAAAGAATTATGGCTTAAAATAAGTAAAACAGAAAAGATTAAAAAGAAAACAAAAAAAGAAAAAAGAAAGAAAGGGGCAAAGGCCCACTTACCTGGGCCGATGCCACAGCCGGCCCAGCCCACCAGGGGCCTCCCCTACCTGCTCCCGCCTCGCTGTCGGGCACGCCGTGGCCGGAGCGCGGCCGCACCGCCGCTGCTCGCCACCTGCCGCCACAGGGTCGCGGAGGGGATAAGGGCGAGCCAGCCACCCCCCCTGGCCGTCGCTCACGCCTTTCCCCCTCTCCTCCCGTTCTCTCTCACGCTCGCTCGCTCTCAGATCCGAGCGCCGCCGTCGCCATGGCCGTCACCTAGCGCGGCCACCGTGCCTCCCGCGCCTCGCCGCCGTGCCCATCTGCTCCGCCGCACCCTTCTCGACCTCCTCGACTACGACCTCGAGCTCCTGGAGCTCCCGCGCCGTCGCTCTCCGTCGTCTTCTTCCTCGGGCACCCGAGCTCGTCGTCGTCGATACGCCGCCGTCGAGCCCTCCCCGAGCACACTTTGCACGGCTACAACCCCCTGTGAGCTCCGCCTCCCTTCCCCGTGCCTCCTCGCCGTCGCTAGCTCGCCGTAGGCCCTGTTTCCGCTCGGACCCGAATGCGCCGCCGCAAGACCTCGTCGTCGGTGCCTCTCCGGTGACCAATTGGTCCTGCCGCCGCCGCCAATTGACTCCGCATCGCACGTAGGCTCGTCCCGCACCGCTAGTTAGCTCGAAAACGCCCCCGTTCGCCGTTTGCCATCGGAGCCCGAAACTCTGCTCCGCCGCCGGCGACCTGCTGCTCGCTACGGCCCGCCGTTGCTTCGCCTGAGGCCGGGAACGGAACGGCGGCGACCTCATCTCTTCGTAGCACGAAACGGCGCTCGATTTGAGCCACCGTAGACAAAACCCGAGCTCGCCGGAGCCTTCGGGCGCGTCGGGCGCTCGCCGGCGCGTCTCCGGCGCCGGCCGCCGACGTGGCCGGCTGGGGCCCGGCCCCAGGGTCACTGCCAACGGGCCCCGCGGTCACCGTTGACTGGGTTGACCCAGTCAACTGCTGACTGGGCTGGCCCGTGCCACTGACATATGGGGCCCAACACCCCTGTGTCAATGACAGGTGGGTCCCCCTGTCAGCTGGCTAATTAGCTAATTAAGATAATTAAAAATAATTATTTGTGACTAAACAGTCACTGACATGTGATAATCCTGTTTAGATTAAATTAAACCCTGGAAATTAACTGTGTCTATGACATATGGGTCCCACCTGTCAGGTTCAAATAGTGACAGCCCACTGTTGACTGCTGATGTCATCCTAATGTCATGCTGGCGTCAGCATTACACTGTTTTGGATAAGGTTGATTTAATAAATAGATTTAATTCCAGAAAATCAATAAAACTTTAGAAAATCATAGAAAATAATCTGTAAGTCAGATGAAAATAATTTATATATGAAACTTGATCAGAAAAATCCAAAGAATGCAATGGTGCCATCCATTCATCTGTCACATGCCCCTAGCTATCTGAACATGCAACTTTTTGCCTGTTTCGGATAGATGAATAGTGCATGTCTGCCGAATAATAAATCCAAATTAAATCCTAAAATGACTGACATGACTTAGACATGATTTTAGGTAACCCTACACTGCATCCTAGCTGACACATGCCTCTAGCACAGCCAACATGGAACTGTCCCCCTCCGATTCGTCTGTTCGATAAATCAACAGACCCGGGAAATATCGTCAGATATTCTCCCCCTTCGCCTGAGACGTGTAGTACTGCGTTAGATCACCGCTAGCCCTGCATATTGCCATGTCATGCATCATGTTGTATCTGTGTGCCTTGTATTTATTGTTTCTTCCCCCTCTTCTCTTCGGTAGACCCCGAGGCTGACGGAGCTGCCGAGATCGACTACTCCGTTGACGTTCAGCCTTTTGCCGCAGAGCAGCAAGGCAAGCAAAACCCCCTTGAGCATTCCGATATCACCCATCTCTCTCTCTCTTATGCTTGCATTAGAATTTTGCTACTGTATTAGTTAGCTCCTATTCTGATGCATAGCCTGATTTTGATGAACTGTTATTTACCTGCAATCATACCAACTGCTTAGTATAGGTGGGTCAGAGAATCCCCTGAGACCCCTTAGTCACAGTTGCCCCTGCTTGATCATTGACGACTCCGAGGACTTGAAGACAGAAGACTCAGTCGTCATGACTGACAAGCCATTACCGACACATCACCCCACACCCCTTTAGTATGGCACTGCAGAGCTACCATCGAGTGCCGAGGGTGATACCTCACTAGCACTCCTGATGTTAATTCTGTAGCGTAGTTATCGGTAATGGGTAACGAGGGTGATTCCTCTTTTCCATTTACCGGTATCGACTCTTGCCTTACTCTTACCTCGAGTGGGATCCAACGAGGGTGAATCCTCAGATCTCCACTTGATGTACAGACACACAGTTACTATGACCGGGTTACTGCTACTTGTTAAGACGGGTCGGCCCCAAGGGTACCCGCGAGAGAAAGATTTGGTGGGATGCGCCGTAAGGCATCCGGAGATTTGGTGGGGTGCGCCGGTAAGGCACCCGAGTATTGTTGAACACTAATGAAATTGCTAATGGGTTGAGTATTTAATCTGCGTTAGGTCGTTGGCCTAATACGCACTAACCACCACGCGGGGTAATCAGTATGGGCTGCTCGGCGGCGTACATTCTCCCGAAAGCTCTTCAGATGCCACATTTTTCGACTCGCGCCCGGGTGGTCTGGAACGCAGGGACCCTGATGGAGGGCGTGCTAGGACTGATCCCGGCCGATGGCGTAACGTGCAGGATGGCGAGGGCGATGGCCCAAGACCCCGAGCCATTAGGATGTAGACCGGCGTGCTGGCCTCTCTGTTGAGCCTAGGTAGGACTACGTCGTGTCGATCGGCCGAGGCCGGGTATGACCAGAAAATTGTATCCGGCCGGAGCTTATCGAGCGTGTTGGGGAATGTGGTGCACCCCCGCAGGGAAGTAAACTATTCGAATAGCCGTGTCCACGGTAACAGGACGACTTGGAGTTGTGCTTTGACCTACTACAACTATAATCATAATCTAATAAAATGAATTGTGGCTCCGGGATTGCTTCCTCGCAGGGGAGTCGAGGAAGGATCTCTGGGCGTGTTACTTAATAAAATTGTTACAACAATATGACTATAAGTATGAGATACCAATCTGCACTCTTCTAATGCTGCAAGATGTTGAAGATGCTAGTCTTCGATAGGACTAGGCCTTCTCCCTATTCTTGCTTTCTGCAATCAGTCCAGATATAACCCTTCATTGAGAATGATGCATACTAGTATAGTTTTGATGTAAGTCTTGCGAGTACTTTGGATGAGTACTCACAGCTGCTTTGCTCCTCTTTTCCCCTTCGATACGTTGCTGTGTTCAGACGATGGAGCCCAGGATGTGGACTACGCTGGAGATGCCGACTACTACTACCCCGACGGAGGCCCCTACCCGCAGGATGGAGCGTACTACGACGTTGACTTCTCCGACGTCCAGGAGTAGTTAGGAGGTTCCCAGGCAGGAGGCCTCGCCTCTTTCGATCCGCTGCTTATGTTTGTGCTAGCCTTCTTAAGGCAAAACCTGTCTAACTTATGTCTGTACTCAGATATTATTGCTTTCGCTGACTTGTGCTTGTCAGAGCTTTATATTCGAGCCCTCGAGGCCCCTGGCTTGTAATATTAAGCTGTATGACTTTATATTTGTGTCTTTTGTCGTGTTGTGGTAGTAATCAGTGAGTCCCTAATCTTGGCCGTACGCATCGCGTGATTGATTAGCGTACGGATGAGAATGGGGGCGTCGCATGCAGCAACAGAACTGGCTGCAGATGTGCCGTCGTCAAGATCCTTGTGAGCGGTAGGGACAACCTGCACATTGCCCATCAACGCGTAGATGGCCGAAAAAGCATCTACCTCCGCTGTTGGTAGAACAAATCTACCCTCCTCGTCGCACCCCCAATCCCAAGGCCGGGGAGACATGTAAGTTGTCCCCTTGGTCAGGCCGAGGGTCCTGAGCGATCAAAGGTGAGGGGTAGAAGCGAAGGACGGTAGGGAAGACTCAACACCGGTTGGACGTCGTGTGGGGGAGAGGGAGAAAAAGCGCGGCGACTATTTATCGCATTAAGCAAGACGGTAGAGAACCCTCGTTGAAGCATCTGCAGTACTTGGGCCCGCCCATCTTCGCGCAGATTAAAGGAAAAAGAAATTTTAAATCCCTGGTCTCCCACGAAGATCGCCGAGACTGGTAGCCACTCCACCCACTTCTCGTTAATGTGTACTTGTAGGGACGCGACCTACTTGAGGCGACCCGAGCCAGTATTTTTCGTTTTCTTCTTCTTCTTTCCTTTTTTTTTCCTTTTTTTCTTCTCCGATTTTTTATCTTTTATTTTTCTTCTCCGATCTTTTTAATTCTTTTTGCATTTGTTTCTTCGTTTTCTTATCCTTTATCTTTTGAATTTTCTGTTTCTTTTTCGGTTTTATTTCTTTTGGTTCTCTTTGTTTCTTTCATTTTCATTCTATATTTTTGTATATGTCAACAACATTTTCTTAATACACGTTTAACATTTATCCAATACAAATTTAACACATTTTTAATATATGGTCAACATTTTTTTCTGTTATAAAGTTTTAACATTTTTTCAAATGCTAGATTAATTTTTTTTAATACATGATAAAAAAAATCTGTACATTTCAACATTTTTGAAATGCTTGATTAACAATTTCAAATAAAAATATTAACATTTTTTAATACATGTTCAACATTTTTTATCCACACATTTACCATTTTTATGGCTTGATTAATATTTTTCAAATACTTTTTCAATATTTTCTTAAATGCTTGATTAACATTTTCATTTACATGATAAGAAAAATTCGTCATTTTTTTAATACATGGTCATTTTTTTCTATATACACCTTTAACATTTCTCAAATGCTTGATTAATGTTTTTTCAAATACTTGCTCAACACTTTCTTTCAAATGCTTGATTAATATTTTTATATACATGATCAAGATTTTTTCAAATACTCATTCAATATTTTTCAAATACTCGTTCAACATTTTTCAAATACTTTGCCAACATTTTTTAAATGCTTGATTAACATATATATATATATATATATGATCAATATTTTTTAAAAATACTTGTTCAACAGTTTTCAAATACTTGTTCAACATTTTTCAAATGTTTTAATAGAGTGTTTATTTGTAATATATACATTTAGAATATTATAAAGAATAAACAAAAGTAAAAAAGCAAAATAGAAACAGAAAACGTAAAAAAACGAAACAAGGAGGATGTGCCCTCCGGGCTACTGAGCCGGGGGTTCCTCTCCTCTCGCTAAAGACGAGACATAGGGGCGCTCGAGAAAAAGAAACCTAACAATCCATGAACGTGGACATGACCAGTGTATGCTGGCCCAGTAGGTCGGCCTACAAAGAGCCCATAAAGTATAGGGAGTGTGTGATCCGATGTGGCGTTGCTCACGCGGAACCATTCGGCGTGTGGCTAACCCGGCAATCCCTATCAACAGCTCGAGGCTCAGAACCCTCACCTCCGCCTCCTCTCCCAGCGATGGCTTCCGCCGCCATGGCCGCCTCTTCCAGAGCCTTGTTCCGTCCGCATCGCCTCCTCCTCCTCCCCGACCCTCGCCGACGCCGCCACCTCTCCGCCAGTGCTGTGGCTTCAGCAAACGCCGCAGCCACGACCGTCCGGCGCAGAGTAGTGGACGTTCTCCGGGAGCGCGGGCTCGTGGAGGCGACCACCTCCGAGGCGCTCGGTTCGTCCTCAGCAACTTCTGGGGAGCAGCAGCAGCTCAAGGTTTACTGCGGCTTCGACCCCACGGCCGAGAGCCTGCATCTCGGCAACCTCCTCGGCCTAGTCGCGCTCTCCTGGTTCCGTCGTTGCGGCCACACCGCCGTCGCGCTCGTCGGCGGAGCGACCGGCCGCGTCGGAGATCCCTCTGGAAAAAGCGCCGAGCGCCCTGAGCTAGACCTCGCCGCCGTGGTCGCCAACTCTGACGCAATCAAGTCCCTCATCGCTCAGATCCTCAGCCGCGCTCCCGAACCATCTCATCACGCCCAATCTGGTAAAGGCGCGATTTTGGAAAAACAAGAAGATGCTGTGGCCAATTCTGTCCAGGGTTTATCAGAGAAATCGGGCAATGTGGGGGAAAGTATGGGTTCCTTTGTTATCTTGGATAACTACGACTGGTGGAAGGACATCACATTGCTTGATTTCCTCAAGGAGGTGGGCAAGTTCGCGCGTGTCGGGACGATGATTGCCAAGGAGAGTGTGAAGAAGCGGCTCAATTCAGAGGATGGTATGAGCTACACTGAGTTCACCTACCAGCTTCTCCAGGGCTATGACTTCCTGTACATGTTCAAGAACATGGGTGTCAATGTGCAGATTGGGGGTAGTGATCAGTGGGGAAACATCACCGCGGGTACCGACTTGATCCGGAAAATTCTCCAGGTTGAGGGAGCGCACGGTCTGACATTCCCACTCTTGCTGAAGAGCGATGGAACCAAGTTTGGGAAGACGGAGGACGGGGCGATTTGGCTCTCATCGAAGATGCTCTCCCCTTACAAATTCTACCAGTACTTTTTCTCAGTCCCGGATGTTGATGTCGTAAGGTTTATGAGAATCCTTACATTTTTGAGCTTGGATGAGATTCATGAGTTGGAAGAATCGATGAAGAAACCTGGCTATGTGCCAAACACGGTTCAAAGGAGGCTTGCAGAAGAGGTGACACGCTTTGTCCATGGCCAGGAAGGACTGGAGGAGGCCTTGAAGGCAACTGAGGCCTTGCGGCCTGGGGCACAGACACAGTTGGACTCACAAACAATTGAGGGAATAGCAGATGATGTACCATCGTGTTCTTTACCATACGACCAAGTATTGAAGTCTCCCCTGGTTGATCTGGCTGCCTCTACAGGTTTGCTCGCAAGCAAGTCAGCCGTTAGGCGGCTTATAAAGCAGGGTGGTCTATACTTGAATAACACGAAGATCGATAGTGAGGATAAGTTGGTCGAGGAAGGTGATATAGTTGACGGGAAGGTGCTGCTGCTATCTGCCGGAAAGAAGAACAAGATGGTTGTGCGAATATCTTAATTGCTCTGATATGTTTGTGTCTAATTTTTTGCCAGCGAGGAGAAAAAGTAACAGCATGAACCCTGTATTCAGATTAGCTGTCCGTGAACATACACGTTGCTTTACTGGAAATGCTACACCAATAATTTGATCAGAATATTTTGCTTGCTGTGAGCGGCATTGCCCCTTGTACTGGTCATTTTGCTTTAGTATCACGTGTTTGCTATTTGTTTGCAAGTTTCCTGACCTTTTGTTAATTCTTCGTCGATCTTCGTAACATTCGAATTTGGATAGTTAGTGCCAATTTTGTATGTCAACATCTTTGGATGGTGCAGTCCTTGCACATTCAGTATCTCTAAACAACTATGTGATGACATTAGTGAAAGGACTGTTCTTTCGACATTTAAGCATAGGTAGCAAATTGAGAAACATATACTCCCTCCGTTCACACATATAAGATGTTCTTACTTTTTTTATGAATCGGATGTATGTAGACATGTTTTAGTGTGTTCGTTTACCCATTTCAATCTGTATGTAGTCCATATTGAAATATCCAAAACATCTTATAATATTTGTGAACGGAGCAAGTACTATATTACAAGTTAGACTAGACTAAATTATGTGTAAACTAATGTGCGCATGATATGTGCCCATGTAAGTTGTAGATGTAGGTTGCTGAGACATCATCAATCGCTCTGGTTGTTGATACGAATTTCCTAATAGTCTGCTTCTTGCCCTGGAATCATTGGTACCTTCTTGCCATGGGCTGAAGGGGCTGCTCAGCCTGTTGAATTTTTAAGCTGCACCGAAGGTACGCCTCGATACAAATAGATAAAGGTCTTTAGTGAAACCAATGATGTGTCGCATGCCTTAACTTTGGAGAGTTTTTCCATTTATCTGCGGGGTTTTAAAAGCAGAGGTAAGATGGAAACGTATGCAGGAATTTGGCTGGTTTTATTTTCTGGATTGCAGAATGCAAAAGGTTGCAGCTCACGGTTGGATTCCTGCCGAATTGAGCCGAGTGATTTGTACAAAAGCTGCAGATGAAACAATGTAGCATGAGTAGCTTTGTTTGTGTGTTCGCCTGACCATGACCAGCAGCAGGTCGCTGGGGAACGGAGATGAGACGGCGGTTGGTCTGATATCCGATGGTTGCTTGTTTCCCGCACCAACACAACAAGCAACCACCCGACCTGTCCGTCTCCGTCCAAAGAAAGAAAAAAAAACATTTTATAGGGTAGTAGTAATGTATTCTTCTTGGCTTGTCTCGGCCGGAGTCCTCTCCACTCCACGCAACGCAGACAGGAGGAGTAGCAGGAGGGGAGAAACCCCTGCGCAAGAAAGAAAGAAACCAAAGGCGATCGAGTCCTTGACCAGCACAGAACCAATCGGAGCCGCCCCAGCCCCGCACGCCTGGTGTTAGCCTCGACTCCAATCCCGTGGCCTTGCTTTTATCCAACGACCTCGCCTTCTGGTGCGTGCGTGCGTCGTGGGTGGAAACTCCTTCCAACGAGCTCGGACATGGCGAAGCCACGCCGGAGTAGATTCTCCTTCGCCGGGTATGCTTTCGACATCCTTACTCTTTTTCTCTGTTCCCCGTAGAAACTTGAAACTGCCGGCAGGCATGTTGTTGTTCTCTGGTGTCATGGCAGTTGCCTGTTCTTGCCAGGTGCGGATGCTTCGGAGGAGGCCAGGCTCGGGGGAAGGTGGCGGAGGTAAGGAAGGGATTGTTGTGGGCTTGTGGCTATGGTTTCCGTTGAAATTAAGCTGGTGATGTGTTCGCTCTGTATGGAGCATTGGAGCTGAGACGATTGATGGTTTGGGACTGCAGGATGAGTACCCGGTGAAGCTGCATATCTACGATATCAGTCCGGGGATGGCGCGGCAGCTCTCCACGACGGTGCTCGTCAAGGCCATCGACGCCATCTGGTGAGCATCCCTGAATCATGCAAAAAAAACAACTTCTTCCCTGCTACGACGATCGACAATGGAATTTGTTTCCTCTATAATCTCGTCTCTCCTGTTCTCTCACTCTCCCACTTTAAAAGATTTTATAAAAGAACAAGGTTAAGGTTCTGTTGTCTAGTTCGTCCTTCGTCCAACATTCTCCCTTCCCTCTAATCTTTTATTAACTTCCGATAAGATTATGTTTGGTTTCTGGCAAGACGTTAAATGATTTACTAAATAAAACAGTTTTGCTAAATCACATCTAGATGTGACATAAGTATTGCACATCTAAGTCCTAGACACACCCTAAATAAAATCCTTAAAATTTATTTAGATAGATAAATCACGGGCATGATTTGATAAATAATTATTTAGAAAATCACATTAACAGGGAAGGTAATCATAGGCTAACATACTATATAGAATATTTACACCAGTTGCAGCGCACGGGCTATTATATAGTCCTCTATAATAAGCTATATGCGTACAATGCTTGTCCCACCGTACCAAAAATTGTACTTAACATAAAAGTTGTCCGCTACTAATTCACTGGTGGTGTTCAACTTGGTTGGCTACATAATTTTTAAACGGCCTGCTCGTTCGTGCGAGAATGATCAAGTGGACTCTGTAGGACTTACCTTTGCATCTCGTGGCTGCAACAGGACCTCAAATTCGAATAGGAATTACAGTTGAATTCTGCAAGCTCTAAATTTCTGGCCATATATGTAGTCTTGATTATCCAGTTTACATGCATCTACTCGATTCACGGCTAGCTACGCAGTTGTAAGCTCTGTCGAATTTATATAGATCCAAAAATTAGGTGGCACTCTTCTGTTTCATACCTACGGGACACCGGTAGATTTCCTACACAATCACCTAAGGCTATGTTCGGTTAAACCTGTCTTGAAGAGGATTGGAGGGGATTGAGGTGGATTTTGACTTACAGGGAATTTAATCCTCCCCAATCCACTACAATCCCCTTCAAACCCCTTGCAACCGAACAAGGCCTAAAGGAAATGCCATTGAGCAGATTTTATACCCCCGGTATATTGCCGCAAAGCAATTTTTCTTGACCCCAGTGTATTCCTACTCCAAAAAGTCGATGGAAACAGAGTAGGAACAGACCGGGGTGGAAATTGGAATTCCCGGTGCACGTCGTACGTTGCACAAGATGCATCTTCAGGCTTTTGTGTTGTTCTTATGTACGCGCTAAAACTATATATTCTGCAAAACTCACTCCTAATGTTGATGAATAATGGCCCTGTCATCACAGGCATACAGGTGTGGTGGTTCATGGCAAAGAGTACTACTTCGGACGAGGCATCCAGCAAGGCCGGCCTGGGAGGACGCCATACGGGACTCCTGCCCGAGTAGAGCATTTCGGGGTCACGCATGTCGCCATGGAGGACTTTGACGGCTTTCTGCAGGAGATCAGCCCGCGCTACACGCCAGAAACCTACAACCTCCTCACCAACAACTGCAACCACTTCAGCAATGAGGTCGTCAAGTTCCTTGTTGGTTCCACGGTTCCGAGCTACATCCTCGACCAGCCCAAGGAGGCAATGAAGAGCCCGATTGGCGCGCTGATAAGTAAGATCTCTTCTCCCCACTAGCCTTTCCTGGTTTCAGTGTTTGAATTTTGTGGCGACCGTCTAGGTCTAGGTCTAATGGAAACTATGATCTTTGGATTTCCAGTGCCGATGATTCAGGGGCTGGAGACAACCTTGCGTGCCGGGGCTGCCCCACAGCCTCCACAATCGAGATCAGTCGGCGCCGGTGAACCAGGTGCTGACAAGACGGCAGACCATGACAGCAGAATCATACCTGCTCTCAAAGAAGCAGGGCAGGTGCAGCCTTCCGCGAGTAGCACACAGAATGAAACTGACACGGATGAGACGGTGAGCAATGACGGCGGGATCATCCCGCCTGTGGTGCAGACACAGCCCTCCACGAACAACGACCAGATAGAGTCAAGATCAGTCACCGCCAATGAAACTGGCACTGACGAAATGGTGGACAGTGATGGTGGCATCATCCTGCCTCCGTCAAAACCAGCTGCTCCAGCAGTAGCGACGCAGACAGAGCCCTTCCTACATAGCATTGAGCTCCAGACAATGGACGAGGGCACTAGGCTCGTCACCCCACCAGCTGTGGAAACTTGTCCTCCAGCAGCGACGGTGGCTCAGGTGACTGTGCCATCGGCAGCAGCTTCAGACCCCCTCGGAGAGGCGAAGAGCCGAGCGCAGGAGGAGCTAAAGCAGGAGTTTGCGGCCATCATGGCGACAGGGACTGTGCAGGCTGGTGATGCGGCTGCCCTCGCGATGAGAAGGGTCATGGAGCGGCACGGGCTGCGGCGCGCCGCAGTTCCCACGCAGCAAGGGTAGAACAGGTGTGCCCTTTGTATGCAGAACAGGATGCTCAAGATGTAATTGCTGATTGAATTCATCAAGTACATTTATCTGGTTATTATTGTGCTCAGTCGTGGATGGATTAGGGGATCACCTATCCCAGGTTTTCAGATTGTCTGTTTGCTTCAATAGTTTTTGGCCTAAGAATAGCATTCCTCAACTAAGAATTAAGCACCTATAGCAAACTTACAGGCAAGTGGTACTGATGTTCCTAGATCCAGTCCTAGGGAATCACTATCAGAAGAAGATCAACCAACGCACTAGTCGATGAACACCAGCATAATCAGACACTAGTAGCACAACCAACCACTGAACCACACCAAGGCAATATTACTACCATATGGTATCGTTGAGAAATGAGAACATAGATGTACAGATATCATGCTCATCCAACCTACATCGTCAGCATAAGCTCTAACTAATGAGACTCCGGATGATCAGCAGGGATTTAGCTACACTTACACACATGTACAGTACGGCGCGCCTTCCCCGCGCGGCCTCCTCACCTCGTCGTCGCCCACGCGGCGAGCTGCGCGGGGTTCACCACCCCGGGAACGCAGGCGCCGCCGACTTGCACCAGCGCTGCCACGGCCTCGTACCGCGCGGCCTGCCCCCGGCCCTGACTCGCCTCGGAGCCCGTGTCCGGCCCGCCGGGCGCGCGCCTTTCACCCAGGACCGTGCTGCGCGCAAGGAATTCGTGCGCGATGTACCCGGCCAGGAGCATGTTGCCGCCTCCAGCGTCGGTGGCCGGGTCGGGTAGGACCGCCGCGGCGGCGGTGTCACATGAAGCCGCTTTGTGAAGAGCATGGTTAATGGTTTATAGATTCCCATGTCATTTATAATCAACCTTAATCTATAATATTTAAATGTTGGGCGGATAAAATTATCGCAGATATTATTACTTTTCGGTGTTGACGTGCCAGCTCGCCGTTTTTTGGGAGAGGCGCCACCCACCCCACCACCTTCAAATCTAGAATCCAAAATCCAATTGGCAGGACCAAAATCTGATGACATTCCATTTCTCGTCGTCCCAGTCGAACCCCCACCTAGTGCACCTGTAGTGATGCCGCGGCTGAGCTCCGAGGTGGGCCAGAGGCCCTACGGATTGGGCGCACGATGGAGGGCATGCTAGATGCAGCGGCGACTACGGTGACAGGTCAGCTCGGGCAACTACGGTAGCTCCTCCTCCTGTTGCTACTCCTCCGGCTCCGGTGAGTCCGGAGGCATGCGGCTGCGATGCGGGAGGCGCGCCTCGCCCGGATATCCTGCTCAATCTGGAGCTGGCGCTCCGACGTGAGCATAGCATACTTCTTCTTCTTTTGTCGGACCATGGTGAAGCCGGACGGCGTGGAATGAGCGGCGGGGCGGGAGAGAGGTGGATGGGCTCGGGCTGGCGGCGCGAAGAGGGAGAAGGTGGATGTGGCTAGGGTTGGTGATGTCGGACGGCTTAAATAGCCGGATTTTGGCCTAAGGCAGCGAGCTGGAGCGGCGCCACGCGACGTTCACACCTCCACCGAAGGAGATGCCCCCATATGGGACCCCATCGTCAGTCCGGCATGGCGAACGCACCCGGACCTCCCCATATCCGCTCCATATTTGGGTTGGATATGTGGGGTGCCGGTCAGCCGGTGCGTTTGAGGCCCGTTTAAGGTACGTGTCTGGATCATTTTTCTTTTGACCGGGCCGTCCTCCGGGGCGTATGAGGGGTTTTGGGGTGCCCGGTTATAAACTATGGTGGCATCACCACAACATTAGCCCAGCGTTTCACGTAGATAAAAGTAACTAAAGCCACTATCTAATTCTACCTTCATCCAACAGGAGCAGTGTATTGTACCCAGAGTTGACAGCCTTTTGTATTCACGAAGTATGCTTGTCATGTTAAAGTTAGCACGATGATATCCAAACCTCCCTCATTGGCAGCGTCTACACATTTGTCAAGGGGAGAACTGGCCACTTATGCAGGATCCCATCTATCTCTACAAGCTACACCTTTTGCGAAGCTCGGCTATCCGAACCTACGTGGCATGCTGGGACATCTATCCATGTGAGAGCATTGGCCATGCCCTAAGTAGGTTATAAGGACTTAAATACTACTCTCTCCGTCTCATAATGTAAGACCATAATTTCAAAAAGGTGGCCCGGCAAAACTGCCATCCTTCTAAATGGATCACTCAGTAGCTGGATTCAATGCAAAAATGGGCTCAGACAAGGAGACCCGCTTTCCCCCTACCTCTTCGCCATCAGAGCACACCTTCTACAACAACATACAAAACAAAGACATCACAGATCTTCTTCACCCTATTTTACGAACCTACCACCAACTCTCCTGCAATACGCATATGACTTGTAGCCGCAGCCTCCACAACCATTGTCTCCGCTCTAAAAAACATTCTTAACACCTTCGCACTCGCTAATAGGACCACAATCAACTTTTCAAAAACAACCCTTGCAACTCTTCACACCACGTTGCTACTTGTAAATTGCGTTGGGTTTTTCCCCTAAGAAGAGGGGTGTTGCAGTACAGTAGAGATAAGTATTTTCCTCAGTGAGAATCAAGATTATCGAACCAATAGGAGACTCACGCAAACTCCCTTCTGCAGCACCTACACACAGAACCAAACACTTGCACCCAACGCGTGCAAGAGGGTTGTCAATCCCCTTGAACTCATTACTTGCAAGGATTAAATCTTGATAGAGATAGATGATACAAATAATAAAAGTAAAAAAACAATAAGTAAATTGCAACAAGGTATTTTTGTTGTTTTAGTATTTATGATTAGGTAGACCTGGGGGTCATAGTTTTTGCTAGAGGCTTCTCTCTTAAACATAGCATACAATGGGTAAACAAATTACCGTTGGGCAATTGACAGAATAACGCATAGTTATGACATGTTATTCACGACAATGATCATGTATATAGGCATCACATCCATAAACAAGTAGACCGAAACGACCCTGCATCTAATACTATTACTCCACTTCGAGAGTGCTTCTATGCTTGCCTCTCCAGGTATTAAGTTCATGAAAAATAGAGTAATGCTTGGAGCAAGGTGACATGATGTAGACAAAGTAAGACAAGCAATATGTTCAGACCCTGTCGTTTTATCCTTAATGGCAACAATACAAACACGTGTCTTGTCCCTTTCTGTCATTGGGATATGGAGCGCTGCAAGATTGAACCCATTACAACGCACCACTCCCACTGAAGATAAATCAATCTAGTTGGCCAAACCAAACTGATAGATCGGAGAGAAATAAGAAGCTATAACAATCATGCATAATAGAATTCAGAAAAGACTCCATTACTTTCAATGAATAATCTGATCATAAACCCACAATTCATTGGATACCAACAAACACACCGCAAAATAGGATTACATCGGATAGATCACCGCGGGAATCGCGATGAACATGGTATTAAAGATCAGAGAGAGAGAGAGAGAAAGCCATCTAGGTACTAGCTATGGACCCATAGGTCTGTGGTGGACTACTCACACATCATCATGGAGGCGACAAGGTTGATGTAATGGCCTCCATGATCGATTCCCCCTCCGACAAGGTACCAGAAAAGGTCTCTAGATGGGATCGCGGCGGAACAGAGACTTGCGGCGGCAAAAAACTTGTTTTTTTCTCTTCTTGGGGGTTTCGGAATATTTCAAAATTTATAGAAGTGGAATTAGGTCAGGGGGAGCCACGAGGGGGCCACAAGCCCAGGCATCCCCTCTTTCGTCTCAATCCATCGGTATGTCACTTGGAGCTATATTTTTATTCATCACATGATATGAGTTTTGCTTGGAGCGTCGTTTGCTTTTGTTTGTTTTTGTTTTATTTTTTCACAATTATTGTTTGCCGTACACATCTATTTGAGAGAGACACACCTTCACCATGATTTGTTAGAATACTCTATGTGCTTCACTTTTATCTTTTGAGCTTAGCAGTTGCTCTGGTACGTCACTTATATCTTTTTAGCACGGTGGCGTATAGATTTTATAAAAATAATTGCACTCTCGTTCTTCACTTATATTTGTTAGAGAGTTAATAAATAGTGACGGTAATTTGCATGGGTTATAAGACTAGTCCAAAAATAATAGGTATTCAAGGAGTGCATAATCAAAACCTTCATGTAGCACATAAAAGAGAAACCGTGGGTTAATAATATTGACGTGGTAATGGGAAAGGGTGTGAGTGCATGGTTGTTGGTCCGTAGGTGTATCGATATTAAAAGTTGTTAATTTCCCGTTTGTCTAAATATTGGTTATGGCATGACGGGGATGTGTGAGCATTATTATTCCTCGTTGAAATCCTAGTGTTGTTTTGAGTCGGAGGCGCGCGATGGTTAACTCCTCCCAACCTCCTCCCTAGGGGCATGCGAGTAGTACTTTTATTCGAGAAAGCTAATAAAACTTTGTAATAAGTATATGAGTTCTTTATGACTAATGTAAATCCATGGACATACACACTCTCACCTCCTCATATTTTGCTAGCCTCTCCGGTACCATGCATTGCCCATTCTCACTTCGAGGATCGGTGCGAACTTCGCCGGTGCATCCAAACCCCGCGGCATGATACGCTCTGCTGCACGTAAGCCTCCTTATATCTTTCTCAAAACAGTCACCATACCTGCCTATCATGGCATTTCCATAGCCATTCCAAGATATATTGCCATGCAACTTCCACTGTCACATCATATGACTAGTTCACTCATTGTTATATTGCTTTGCATGATTGTAAGATAGCTAGCATGATATTTTCATGGCTTTTCCATTTTTTGATATCTTTTGCTACGCTAGATCATTGCACATCCTGGTACACTGCCAGAGGCATTCATATTGAGTCGTGTTGTTTCATAGTTTTTCATGTTGAGTTGTAGGTAAATAAAAGTGTGATGATTTTCATTATTAGGGCATTGTCTCAGTGAGGAAAAAAGGAGAAACAGAAAAAGAAAGTAAAAAAGAAAGAAAAAAAGAAAGAAAAAAAGAAAGAAAAAAAGAGAAAAATGAAAGAAAAATAAAAAATAAAATAAATGAGAGAAAAGAGAGAAGGGACAGTGCTACTACCTCTTTTTCCACACTTGTGCTTCAAAGTAGCACCATGTTCTTCATATAGAGAGTCATGTTTTGTCACTTCCATATGCTAGTGAGAATTTTTCATTATAGAACTTGGCTTATATATTCCGACGACGGGCTACCTCAATTGCCCGAGGTCTTCATGAGCAAGCAAGTTGGATGCACACCCACTTAGCTTCATTCGAGCTTTCATACACTTATAGCTCTAGTGCATCCGTTGCATGGCAATCCCTACTCCTCGCATTAATATCTATTGATGGGCATCTCCATAGCCCGTTGATATGCCTAGTTGATGCGAGACTTTCTTCTCCACTTTAATCCCTTTGATATCTACCACCATATTCTATTCCACCTATATGTTATGTCCATGGATCACGCTCATGTATTGCGTGAAGAATAAAAAGCTGACGCGTTAAAAAGTACGATCCAATTGCCTGACTTGGACACCGTTGTGCTTGACATTTGTATTAATGTGGTGAAGACGGAGTCATGCCTTTCTAATATGATACAATGAATGTGGGTAAACATCCTTTGAGGGTCGTATATTTCGAAAGATTGATGATTGTGTTACTTATGCTTATAAATATTACTATGTTGATGTTTGTTAATTCATCGTTTCTCAATGAGCATACATGCAAGAGATTACATGTTGGGTAGCATGTCACATCAAAAAATCTATTTTTATCATTTACCTACTCGAGGACGAGCAGGAATTAAGCTTGGGGATGCTGATACGTCTCCAACGTATCTATAATTTTTTATTGTTCCATGCTATAATATTATCATTCTAGGATACTTTTTGGGAATTTATTTGTTGATTCATATTATTTTTTAGCACGAAGCTATTAAACCAGTGCCAAGTGCAAGTTGCTGTTTCCTGCATGTTTTTGGCTTTTCAGGTTTACAGTACCAAACGAAGTCCTATTGCCCCGAAACTTTTTTATGATTTTTTCTGGAACAAAAGAAGACCTGGAAGCTTCGGGAGGAGGTTGGGGCTGCACGAAGGTGAAAGCACAACTTCTCCCTAGGTGGTTTTGGTAATTAATAACAACATATATTTCATTAGACTAATGTTTCCACCAAGTGTATCTCAGGAAAAAGTTCAATGACGGGATGGCTAAAGGATTGTGTGGAGAACCTCCCCAAGGAAAGGAAGGAATAGGATTGGCCATGCTTCAAGGATGAGGACTCTATATTTTATATTTTGTGAGCAATCACTTTTGAGTCCATAGGAAAGCCAATACTATTAAAAGGGGATGAGGTAAATATGATGATTTGGTTGCTCAAGTGCTTAGAGGTAGCCACCAAAAATACTCACCCACTTCCCCACACAAATCTTCTGTCCAAAGCCAAAAGTCAAAATTTGATGACACCAACTTTCCCATCCGGATCCACCGAGTTTTAAACCTAGGCAGAACCCTAGCCAAACCCTTGTCTCGGTACTACCAACATTCCATTCGGTGCAACCGAATTACTGACCAACTCTCTGTTAGCCATTTTTCAAGAATCGGTCCCACCTGAAAGTGCAATCATGCCCTTAATCATATTTTGATGTTGTTGACAACATACATATAGGGAACTAATCATTTTCATCAAGTGCATCTCAGGTTTAGTTCCCAAGAGACTGTTGTGGGGATCGTGACTAATATATCCAGGATGCTTGAAGTACGGAGAAACAAGACGAAATGTTCTATCTTTTTTGTTTACTCTTGAGTATAGGGATCCCGCACTATTAAGAGGGGATCACTGGCTCTCGCAAGATACTTGCTCAAAATCTAGGAAAAACCTCTTGTTCTCTTTCATTAGGTTGTTCTGTTTCTCTTCGGACGTCCGGCAGTCTTCGGACTGTTGGGGAACGTTGCATGGGAAACAAAAATTTTCCTACGCACACACAAGATCTATCCATGGTGATGAGCATCTACGAGAGGGAGAGTGAATCTACATACCCTTGTAGATCGCTAAGCGGAAGCGTTTAAGAAACGCGGTTGATGTAGTCGAACGTCTCCGCGATCCAAATCGCACGTCGTCCCTCGATCCGATCACGAACTAGTGCCGAACGGACGGCACCTCCGCGTTCAACACACGTACGGCTTGATGACGCCTTCACCTCCTCGATCCAGCGAGCGATGGTGAAGTAGTGGTTGAGTTCCAGCAGCACGACGGCGTGGTGATGGTGGTGAGGAACAATCTCTGCAGGGCTTCGCCAAGCACTACGGAGATTATGACGGAGGAACTAGAGGGCTAGGGTTGCCGGCACACGGCTTGGGAAATCCTGATGTGTCCCGTGTGCTAGCCCTGCCCCTCTATTTATATGTTGAGCCTTGGGGTCTAAACTTGGAGTAAAAGCCTCCTCTAGGTCGGTTTTGCCCGCACAAGGTCGGTTTGGCCCGCAGGAAAAGAGTCCAACTCGGATCCCTGCCGAACCGTGCACAGCCGCGCACAAGCGGTAGTACCGCTCACAAGCGGTAGTACCGCTTGGGCGGTAGTACCGCTTTACACAAGCGGTAGTACCGCTCGGGCGGTAGTACCGCTTCACACAAGCGGTAGTACCGCTTACGCGGCAGCAAAACTACTTTTTGCACTTTCCAATACCTCGTGGGCTTTATCCCTTTGGCCCATATAAAGTGTTGCTGCACCCGAACACTTCGGTAAACATCCGGAACCCCTTCCGGTGAACTCCGGAACCCTTCCGGAGATCAAAACACTATTATCACATATATCAATCTTTACCTCCGGACTATTCCGGAGATCCTCGTCATGTCCGGGATCTTATCCGGGACTCCGAACAACTTTCGGTCACCAACATAATAACTCAATTACACTAATCGTCACCAAACGTTAAGTGTGTAGACCCTGCGGGTTCGAGAACTATGTAGACATGACCGAGACACCTCTACGGCCAATAACCAATAGCGGGACCTGGATGCCCATATTGGCTCCTACATATTCTACGAAGATCTTTATCGGTCGAACCTCTATGTCAAGGATTCAGTTAATCCCGTATGCTGTTCCCTTTGTTCTTCGGTATGTTACTTGCCCGAGATTCGATCGTCGGTATCACTATACCTAGTTCAATCTCGTTACCGGCAAGTCTCTTTACTCGTTCCGTAATACAAGATCTCGTGGCTAACACTTTAGTCACATTGCTTGCAAGGCTCATTGTGATGTTGTATTACCGAGTGGGCCCTGAGATACCTCTCCGTCATACGGAGTAACAAATCCCAGTCTTGATCCATGCCAACCCAACAGACACCCTCGGAGATACCTGTAGAGCACCTTTATAGTCACCCAGTTACGTTGCGACGTTTGATACACACAAGGTATTCCTCCGGTGTCAGTGAGTTGCATGATCTCATGGTCAAAGGAACAGATACTTGACATGCAGAAAACAATAGCAATAAACTGACACGATCAAATGCTACGTTTACAGTTTGGGTCTTGTCCATCACATCATTCTCCTAATGATGTGATCCCGTTATCAAATGACATCTCATGTCCATGGCTAGGAAACCTTAACCATCTTTGATCAACAAGCTAGTCAACTAGAGGCTTACTAGGGACACAGTGTTGTCTATGTACCCACACATGTATTTGAGTTTCCAATCAATACAATTATAGCATGGATAATAAACGATTATCATGAACAAGGAAATATAATAATAACCAATTTATTATTGCCTCTAGGGCATATTTCCAACAGTCTCCCACTTGCACTAGAGTCAATAATCTAGTTCACATCACTATGTGATTTACATTGTAATGAATCGAACACCCATGCAGCTCTGGTGTTGTTCATGTTTAGCCCTTGGAAGAGGTTTAGTCATCGGATCTGCAACATTTAGATCCGTGTGTACTTTGCAAATATTTATGTCGTCCTCCTTGATGTAATCGCGGATGGAATTGAAACGTCGCTTTATGTGTCTGGTCCTCTTGTGAAATCTTGGTTCCTTGGCTAGAGCAATGGCACCAGTATTATCACAAAACAGAGTCATTGGGTCAAGTGCACTAGGCACTACTCCAAGATCTGTCATGAACTCCTTCATCCAGACACCTTCCTTCGCCGCCTCCGAGGCAGCGATGTACTCCGCTTCGCATGTAGAATCAGCTACCACGCTTTGCTTGGAACTGCACCAGCTAACCGCACCCCCATTAAGAATAAATACGTATCCGGTTTGCGACTTAGAGTCATCCGGATCAGTGTCAAAGCTTGCATCGACGTAACCCTTTACGACGAGCTCTTGATCACCTCCATAAACGAGAAACATGTCCTTAGTCCTTTTCAGGTACTTCAGGATATTCTTGACTGCCGTCCAGTGTTCCATTCCTGGATCACTTTGAAACCTTCCGACCATACTTATGGCAAGGCTGACATCGGGTCTTGTGCACAGCATTGCATACATGATAGAGCCTATGGCCGAAGCATAGGGGATGACACTCATCTTTTCTCTATCTTCTGCAGTCACTGGGCATTGAGTCTTACTCAACTTCACACCTTGCAAAACAGGCAAGAACCCCTTCTTGGACTGATCCATTTTGAACTTCTTCAAAATCTTATCAAGGTATGTGCTTTGTGAAAGTCCTATTAAGCGTCTTGATCTATCTCTATAGATCTTGATGCCTAATATGAAAGCAGCTTCTCCTAGGTCCTTCATTAAAAAACTCTTGTTCAAATATTCCTTTACGCTTTCCAGCATTTCTATATTGTTTCCAATCAGTAATATGTCATCCACATATAATATTAGAAACGCTATAGAGCTCCCACTCACTTTCTTGTAAATACAAGCTTCTCCGTAAACTTGTATAAACTCGAACGCTTTGATCACCTCATCAAAACGAAGATTCCAACTCCGAGATGCTTGCACCAGTCCATAAATGGATCGCTGGAGTTTGCAAACTTTGTCAGCATTCTCTGGATCGACAAAACCTTCTGGTTGCATCATATACAACTCTTCCTTAAGGTAATCGTTAAGGAACGCTGTTTTGACATCCATCTGCCAAATCTCATAATCGAAAAAGGCAGCTATTGCTAACATGATTCTGACGGACTTAAGCATCGCTACGGGTGAGAAGGTCTCATCGTAGTCAACTCCTTGAACTTGTGAAAAACCCTTTGCCACAAGTCGAGCTTTATAGACGGTGACATTACCGTCCGCGTCCGTCTTCTTCTTAAAGATCCATTTGTTCTGAATGGCCTTACGCCCTTCAGGTAATACTTCCAAAGTCCATACTTTGTTTTCATACATGGATCCCATCTCGGATTTCATGGCCTCTAACCACTTCTCGGAATCCGGGCCCATCATCGCTTCTCCATAGCTCGTAGGTTCATCGTTGTCTAACAACATGACCTCTAAGACAGGGTTGCCGTACCACTCGGGAGCAGTACGCGTCCTTGTCGACCTACGAGGTTCGATAGCAACTTGATCCAAAGCTTCATGATCATCATCATTAACTTCCTCTTCAGCTAATGTAGGCTCCACAAAAACAACTTTCTGCGCTGCGCTACTCTCAGGTTGAAGTAAAGGTTCAACAACCTCATCAAGTTCTATCTTCCTCCCACTCAATTCTTTCGAGAGAAACTCTTTCTCAAGAAATGTTCCGTTTTTAGCGACAAACACTTTGCCTTCGGATCTGAGGTAGAAGGTATACCCAACTGTCTCTTTTGGGTATCCTATGAAGACGCATTTCTCCGCTTTGGGTTCCAGCTTTTCAGGCTGAAGCTTTTTGACATAAGCATCACATCCCCAAACTTTAAGAAACGACAGCTTTGGTTTCTTGCCAAACCAAAGTTCATATGGCGTCGTCTCAACGGATTTCGATGGTGCCCTATTTAAAGTGAATGCAGCTGTCTCTAATGCATAACCCCAAAACGATAGTGGCAAATCGGCAAGAGACATCATAGATCGCACCATATCCAATAAAGTTCGATTACGACGTTCGGACACACCATTACGCTGTGGTGTTCCAGGCGGTGTCAGTTGTGAAACAATTCCACATTGTCTTAAGTGACTGCCAAACTCATAACTCAGATATTCTCCTCCTCGATCAGATCGTAGGAATTTAATCTTCTTGTTACGATGATTCTCAACTTCACTCTGAAATTGTTTGAACTTTTCAAATGTTTCAGACTTGTGTTTCATTAAGTAAATATACCCATATCTACTTAAGTCATCAGTGAAGGTGAGAAAATAACGATAACCACCGCGCGCCTCAATACTCATCGGACCGCACACATCAGTATGTATGATTTCCAATAAGTCACTTGCCCGTTCCATTGTTCCAGAGAACGGCGTTTTAGTCATCTTGCCCATGAGGCATGGCTCACATGTGTCAAGTGATTCAAAATCAAGTGACTCCAAAAGTCCATCAGCATGGAGCTTCCTCATGCGTTTTACGCCAATATGACCTAAACGGCAGTGCCACAAGAAAGTGGTATTATCATTATCAATTCTACATCTTTTGGCATCAATGTTATGAACATGTGTATCATTACTATCGAGATTCAATAAGAATAAACCCCTCACATTGGGTGCATGACCATAAAAGATATTACTCATATAAATAGAACAACCATTATTCTCTGATTTAAATGAGTAACCGTCTCGCAATAAACAAGATCCAGATATAATGTTCATGCTTAACGCAGGCACCAAATAACACTTATTTAGGTTCATCACTAATCCCGACGGTAATCGAAGAGCGAGCGTGCCGACGGCGATCACATCAACCTTGGAACCATTTCCCACGCGCATCGTCACTTCGTCCTTTGCCAGCCTCCGTCTATTCCGCAGTTCCTGTTTTGAGTTGCAAATATGAGCAACCGCACCGGTATCAAATACCCAGGCACTGCAACGAGAGTTGGTAAGGTACACATCAATAACATGTATATCATATATACCTTGTTTGTTGTTGGCCGCCTTCTTGTCAGCCAAATACTTGGGGCAATTCCGCTTCCAGTGTCCAGTTCCCTTGCAATGAAAACACACAGTTTCTGGTTTGGGTCCAGCCTTGGGTTTCTTCACGAGAGGAGCAACTGCTTTGCCACTCTTCTTGGAGTTACCCTTCTTACCCTTGCCATTTTTCTTGAAACTAGTGGTTTTATTGACCATCAACACTTGATGCTCCTTCTGAATTTCAGACTCAGCGGCTTTCAGCATCGCAAACAGCTCGGCGACTGACTTGTTCATCCCGTGCATGTTATAGTTCAACACGAAGCTCTTGCAGCTAGGTGGCAATGATTGAAGAACTCTGTCAGTGATAGCCTCTGGCGGAAGGGGCATCCCTAACTCAGCCAGACGGGTGGAGTACCCAGACATTCTGAGCACGTGATCACTGATAGACCCGTTCTCCTCCATCTTGCAAGCATAGAACTTATCGGAGATCTCATATCTCTCGATCTGGGCATTCTTCTGAAAGATAAACTTCAACTCCTGGAACATCTCATATGCTCCATGACGTTCAAAACGTCTTTGAAGTCCCGGTTCTAAGCCATACAACATTGCACATTGAACTATTGAGTAATCATCAGAACGAGCCTGCCAGGCGTTCATAACGTCTAGAGACTCAACTGGAGCGGGTGGATCACCAAGCGGTGCATCAAGGACATAAGCCTTCTGGGAAGCCGTAAGGATAATCCTTAGATTACGGGCCCAGTCCACAAAGTTACTTCCATCATCTTTCAACTTAGCTTTCTCTAGGAACGCATTAAAATTCAGGGGTGCTACTGCGCGAGCCATGATCTACAACATAAATATAGCAAAGACAACTTAGACTATTGTTCTTAGATAATGAGTTTAGTTAATCATATTTAAAAAACTCCCACTCAAATTGACATCCCTCCGATCATTCGAGTGTAACATGATCCAAATCCACCAACTCAAGTCCGATCATCACGTGAGTTGAGGTGGTTTCAATGGTGAACATCTTCATGTTGATCATATCTACTATATGACTCATGTTCGACCTTTCGGTCTCTTGTGTTCCGAGGCCATGTCTGTACATGCTAGGCTCGTCAAGTTTAACCCGAGTGTTCCGCGTGTGCAACATGGCTTGCACCCGTTGTATGTGAACGTGGAGTCTATCACACCCGATCATCACGGCGTGTCTCGAAACGACGAACTTTCGCAACGGTGCACACTCGGGGAGAACACAATTTATCTTGAAATTTAAGTGAGGGATCACCTTATAATGCTACCGTCGTCCTAAGCAAAATAAGATGCATAAAAGGATTAACATCACATGCAAATCATAAGTGACATGATATGGCCATGAACTTGTGCTTTTGATCTCCATCTCCAAAGCACCGGCATGATCTCCATCGTCACCGGCATGACACCATGATCTCCATCATCTTGATCTCCATCAATGTGTCGCCATAAGGTTGTCGCGCCGACTGTTGCTTCCACGACTATTGCTAACGTTTAGCGATAAAGTAAAGCATTACATAGCGCTTAATGATTGACACGCAGGTCATACAATAATTAAAGACAACTCTATGGCTCCTGCCAGTTGCCGTACTCATCGACATGCAAGTCGTGATATTCTATACAACACATGATCATCTCATACATCACATATATCTCATCATGTAATTGGCCATATCACATCACAACATACCCTGCAAAAACAAGTTAGACGTCCTCTAATTGTTGTTGCAAATTTTACGTGGCTGCTACGGGTTTGCAAGAACCGTTCTTACCTACGCAAAACCACAACGTGGTGTAGTGATTGCTTTTTGATCTTCTAAAAGAACCCTCTTCATTGAAATCGATTCAACTAAAGTGAGAGAGACAGACACCCGCTAGCCATCTTTATGCAACGAAGTTACATGTTAGTTGAAGGAACCTGTCTCGCGTAAGTGTACGCGTAAGTGTACGAAGTTACATGTCGATCTGAGATGAAGCGGCCCGGACCGACATTACGCGTACGCTTACGCGAGACAGGTTCCTTCAACTGACATGTAACTTCGTTGCATAAAGATGGCTAGCGGGTGTCTGTCTCTCTCACTTTAGTTGAATCAATTTCAATGAAGAGGGTTCTTTTAGAAGATCAAAAAGCAATCACTACACCACGTTGTGGTTTTGCGTAGGTAAGAACGGTTCTTGCAAACCCGTAGCAGCCACGTAAAATTTGCAACAACAATTAGAGGACGTCTAACTTGTTTTTGCAGGGTATGTTGTGATGTGATATGGCCAATTACATGATGAGATATATGTGATGTATGAGATGATCATGTGTTGTATAGAATATCACGACTTGCATGTCGATGAGTACGGCAACTGGCAGGAGCCATAGAGTTGTTTAATTATTGTATGACCTGCGTGTCAATCATTAAGCGCTATGTAATGCTTTACTTTATCGCTAAACGTTAGCAATAGTCGTGGAAGCAACAGTCGGCGCGACAACCTCATGGCGACACGTTGATGGAGATCAAGATGATGGAGATCATGGTGTCATGCCGGTGACGATGGAGATCATGCCGGTGCTTTGGAGATGGAGATCAAAAGCACGAGTTCATGGCCATATCATGTCACTTATGATTTGCATGTGATGTTAATCCTTTTATGCATCTTATTTTGCTTAGGACGACGGTAGCATTATAAGGTGATCCCTCACTTAAATTTCAAGATAAATTGTGTTCTCCCCGAGTGTGCACCGTTGCGAAAGTTCGTCGTTTCGAGACACGCCGTGATGATCGGGTGTGATAGACTCTACGTTCACATACAACGGGTGTAAGCCATGTTGCACGTGCGGAACACTCGGGTTAAACTTGACGAGCCTAGCATGTACAGACATGGCCTCGGAACACAAGAGACCGAAAGGTCGAACATGAGTCATATAGTAGATATGATCAACATGAAGATGTTCACC
Organism: Elymus sibiricus; assembly: GCA_039707655.1. Lineage (NCBI taxonomy): Eukaryota > Viridiplantae > Streptophyta > Magnoliopsida > Poales > Poaceae > Elymus > Elymus sibiricus. Next base: position 210,826,151 of record CM077663.1, read on the forward strand.
ATTGAAACCACCTCAACTCACGTGATGATCGGACTTGAGTTGGTGGATTTGGATCATGTTACGCTCGAATGACCGGAGGGATGTCAATTTGAGTGGGAGTTTTTAAGTAATATGATTAACTAAACTCATTATCATGAACATAGTCAAAATGTCTTTGCAAATTATGTTGTAGATTACTAGCTCGCGCTGTAGCTCCCTTGAATTTTTATATGTTCCTAGAGAAATAGATTTGAAAGATGATGGTAGCAATAATGCGGACTGGGTCCGTGATCTGAGGATTGTCCTCAATGCTGCACAGAAGGCTTATGTCCTTAATGCACCGCTCGGTGCGCCACCCCCTCAAGCGTCGTCTGTAGATGTTGTGAACATCTGACAGGCACGTTCTGATAACTACTTGATAGTTCAGTGCGTCATGCATTACGGCTTAGAATTGAGGCTCCAAAACGTTTTGAACGTCACGGAACATATGAGATGTTCTAAGAGCTGAAATTGGGATCTCAGGCTCGTGCCTGTGTTGAGAGGTATGAGACCTCCAACAAGATTCTTTGCCTACGAGATGATGGAGAATAGCTCAATCGTTGAGCATGTGCTCAGATTGTCTGGGTGCTACAATCGCTTGAATCGAGTGGGAGTTGATCTTCCAGATAAGATAGTGATTGATATAGTTCTCCAAGTCACTGTCACTAAGCTACTAGAGCTTCATGATGAACTATAAAAGGCCAGAGATGGAAATAATGATCCCTGAGCTATTCGCGATGTTTGACCCCGCGAAGGTAGAAATCAAGAAGGAGCATCAAGTGTTGATGGTTAGTAAAACCACTAGTTTCAAGAAGGGCAAGGGCAAGGAGGGATACTTCATGGATGGCAAGCCAGTTGCTGCTCCAGTAAAGAAACCCAAGGTTGAACCCAAACCCGAGACTAAGTGCTTCTATTATGAGGAGAACGGTCGCTGAAGCGGAACTGCCCTAGATACTTGGTAGATAAGAAGGCTGGCAACGTCGACAGAAGTATATTTGATATACGTGTTATTGATGTGTACCTTACTAGTACTCCTAGTAGCACCTGGGTATTAGATACCGGTTCGGTTGCTAAGTGTTGGTAACTCGAAATAAAAGCTACGGAATAAACGGAGGCTAAGGGTGAGGTGACGATGAGTGTTGGAAGTGTTTCCAAGGTTGATGTGATCACCATCGCGCGCTCTCTCTACCTTTGGGATTAGTGATGAACCTAAATAAATGTTATTTGGTGTTTGCGTTAAGCATGAACGTGATTAGATCAAGTTTATTGCAATACGGTTATTCATTGCAGTTAGAGAATAATGGTTATTCTGTTTACATGAATAATACCTTCAATGGTCATGCACCCAATAAGAGTGGTTTATTGAATCTTGATCGTAGTGATACACATGTTCATAATATTGATGCCAAAAGATACAAAGTTAATAATGATAGTACCACATATTTGTGGCACTGCCGCTAAATGTCATATTGGTGTAAAACGCATGAAGAAACTCCATGCTGATGGATCTTTGGACTCATTTGATTTCGAATCGGTTGAGACATGCGGACCATGCCTCATGGGCAAGATGACTAAAACCCCGTTTTCCGGTATGATGGAGCGGGCAATTGACTTATTGGAAATGATACATGTTGATGTATGCGGTCCAGTGAGTTTTGTAGTGGGCGGTGGATATCGTTATTTTCTTACCTTCACTGATGATTTGAGTAGATATAGTGTATATTTACTTAATGAAACACAAGTCTGAATCGTTTGAAAAGTTCAGAGTGAAGTTTGAGATCATCGTGACAAGAAGATAAAATGTCTACGATATGATCGTGGAGGTAAATATCTGAGTTACGAGTTTGGTATATAACTTAAGACAATGTGGAAGTTGTTTCACAACTCACGCCACCTGGAACACCATAGTGTGATGGTGTGTCCGAACGTCGTAGTTGTGCTCTATTAGATATGGTGCGAACTATGATGTCTCTTATCGATTTACCACTATCATTTTAGGGTTATGCATTAGAGACAACCACATTCACTTTAAAAGGGGCACCATAAGTCCGTTGAGATGACACCGTATGAATTTTGGTTTGGCGGAAACCTAAGCTGTCATTTTTAATGTTTGGGGCTGCGACGCTTATGTGAAAAAGGGTTTTCACCTAATGAGCTCGAACCCAAAGCGGACAAATGCATCTTCATAGAATACCCTAACGTAACAGTTGGGTGAACCTTCTATCTCAGATCCAAGCACAAAGTGTTTGTTGCTAAAATGGGTCCTTTCTCGAGAAAAGGTTTCTTTCGAAAGATTGAGTGGGAGGAAGATAGAACTTGATGAGGTTGTTGAACCTTTGTTTCAACCAAAGAGTAGCGCAGCACAGAAAGTTGTTTCTGTGGAGCCTACGTTAGTTGAAGAGGAAGTTAATGATGATGATCATGAAACTTCGGATCAAGTTACTATCGAACCTCGTGGGTCGACAAGGACGCGTACTGCTCCTGAGTGGTACGGCAACCCTGTCTTAGAGGTCATGTTGTTGAACAACGATGAACCTACGAGCTATGGAGAAGCGATGATGGGCCCGGATTCCGAGAAATGGTTAGAGGCCATGAAATCCGAGATGGGATCCATGTAAGAAAACAAAGTATGGGCTTTGGAAGTATTACCTGAAGGGCGTAAGGCCACTCGGAACAAATGGATTTTTTAAGAGGAAGACGGACGTGGACGGTAATGTCACCGTCTATAAAGCTCGACTTGTGGCAAAGGGTTTTTCACAAGTTCAAGGAGTTGACTACGATGAGACTTTCTCACCCGTAGCGATGCTAAAGTCTGTTGGAATCATGTTAGCAGTTGCTGCATTTTTCTATTATGAAATCTGACAGATGGATGTCAAAACATCGTTTCCTTAAACGGTATCCGTAAGGAAAGGTTGTATGTGATACAACCGGAAGGTTTTGTCGGTCCTAAGGATGCTAAAATGTATGCAAACTCCAGCGATCCTTCTATGGACTGGAGCAAGCATCTCGGAGTTGGAATATACACTTTGATGAGGTGATCAAAGTTTTTATGTCTATACAAAGTTTATGAGAAACTTGTATTTACAATAAAGTGAGTGGGAGCACTATAGAATTTCTGATAAGTATATGTGGTTGACATATTGTTGATCGGAAATGATGTAGAATTTCTGGAAAGCATAAAGGGTCGTTTGAAAGGAGTTTTTCAAAGGAAGACCTGGAATGAAGCTACTTAAATATTGGGCATCAAGATCTATAGAGATAGATCAAGACGTCTGATAAGACTTTCAATGAGTACATACCTTGACAAGATTTTGAAAGAGTTCAAAATGGATCAGTCAAAGAAAGAGTTCTTGCCTGATTTGTAAGGTGTGGAGTTGAGTGAGACTCAAAGCTTGACCACGGCAGAAGAAAGAGAAAGGACGAAGGTCATCCCCTATGCCTTATCCATAGGCTCTGTATAGTATGCCATGCTGTGTACCGCACCTGATGTGTGCCTTGCCATGATTCTGTCAAGGGGTACAAGAGTGATCCAGGAGTGGATCACTGGACAGCGGTCAAGATTATCCTTAGTAACTAGAGGACTAAGGAAATATTTCTCGATTATGGAGGTGATGAAGAGTTCGTCGTAAAGGGTTACGTCGATGCAAGCTTTGACACCTATCCGGACGACTCTGAGTAGCAGTCAGGATACATATAGTGGAACAGCCATTTGGAATAGCTCCAAGTGGAGTGTGGTAGCAGTGTCTACAGTATGACATAGAGATTTGTAAAGTACACACGGATCTGAATGTCGCAGACCCGTTGACTAAAGACCTCTCTCACATGCAAAGCATGATCGAACCCCAGAACTCATTGGGTGTTAGAACAATGTAAATCACATGGTGATGTGAACTAGATTATTGACTCTAGTGCAAGTGGGAGACTGTTGGAAATATGCCCTAGAGGCAATAATAATTTAGTTATTATCATATTTCCTTGTTCGTGATAATCGTTTATTATCCATGCTATAATTGTATTGATTGGAAACTCAAATACATGTGTGGGTACATAGACAACACTATGTCCCTAGTATGCCTCTAGTTAACTAGCTCGTTGATCAAACGATGGTGAAGTTTTCCTAGCCATGGACATGAGATGTCATTTGATAACGGGATCACATCATTAGGAGAATGATGTGATGGACAAGACCCAAACTGTAAACGTAGCATCTGATCGTGTCAGTTTATTGCTATTGTTTTCTGCATGTCAAGTATCTGTTCCTTTGACCATGAGATCATGCAACTCACTGACACCGGAGGAATACCTTGTGTGTATCAAACGTCGCAACGTAACTGGGTGACTATAAAGGTGCTCTACAGGTATCTCCGAGGGTGTCTGTTGGGTTGGCATGGATCAAGACTGGGATTTGTTACTCCGTGTGACGGAGAGGTATCTCAGGGCCCACTCGGTAATACAACATCACAATGAGCCTTGCAAGCAATGTGACTAAAGTGTTAGCCACGAGATCTTGTATTACGGAACGAGTAAAGAGACTTGCCGGTAACGAGATTGAACTAGGTATAGAGATACCGACGATCGAATCTCGGGCAAGTAACATACTGAAGAACAAAGGGAACAGCATACGGGATTAACTGAATCCTTGACATAGAGGTTCGACCGATAAAGATCTTCATAGAATATGTAGGAGCCAATATGGGCATCCAGGTCCCGCTGTTGGTTATTGACCGTAGAGGGGTCTCGGTCATGTCTACATAGTTCTCGAACCCGCAGGGTCTACACACTTAATGTTTGGTGACGATATAAGTATAGTTGAGTTGTTATGTTGGTGACCGAAAGTTGTTCGGAGTCCCGGATGAAATCCCGGACATGACGAGGAGCTCTGGAATAGTCCAGAGGTAAAGATTGATATATGGGATAATAGTGTTTGGTCTCCGGAAGGGTTCCGGAATTCACCGGAAGGGGTTCTGGATGTTTCCCGAAATGTTCGGGTACGAGAACACTTTATTTGGGCCAAGGGGTAAAGCCCACGAGGCTTTAGGAAGGTGCAAAAGGAAGTTTTGCGGAGGCCAGGGGCCAGACGCCAGGGACCCTGGCGTCTGGTCCTGGAGTCCAAGCAGGACTCTTGCCTTGCGGGCCAAACCGACTTTGAGGAGGCTCTTTCTCCAAGTTTCGACCCCAGGGCTCAACATATAAATAGAGGGGCAGGGCTAGCACCCGGAATACATCAAGATTTCCCCAAGCCGTGTGCGACAACCCTAACCCTCTAGTTCCTACGTCATAATCTCCGTAGCGCTTGGCGAAGCCCTGCAGAGATTGTTCCTCACCATCATCACCACGCCGTCGTGCTGCCGGAACTCATCTACTACTTCACCATCGCTCGCTGGATCGAGGAGGTGAAGGCGTCATCAAGCTGTACGTGTGTTGAACGCGTAGGTGCCGTCCGTTCGGCACTAGTTCGTGATCGGTTCGAGGGACGACTTGCGATTTGGATCGCGGAGACGTTCGACTACATCAACCGCGTTTCTTAACGCTTCCGCTTAGCGATCTACAAGGGTATGTAGATTCACTCTCCCTCTCGTAGATGCTCATCACCATGGATAGATCTTGTGTGTGCGTAGGAAATTTTTTGTTTCCCATGCAACGTTCCCCAACACTGCAAGCATCTCGCCGTCCGCGTCCGCCATCTCTTTGGAAAAGGCCGCCACGAGTTTGGCGTGGGCGGCCGCGGTTCGGGCATTGATGGCCTCCATCTTGGCAAGGGAGGCTGCCGACGAATGGACGGCTGCCCGAGCGCTCTCGGCGATTGCCAACTCTTCGGATGTAGGTTGCGGACCGTTGTCGGAGAAGGCCGCTGCTATTTGTGCGGTGACCGACATGAGCTGGGCATGGGCGGCATCGGCATAGGCATGGGCAGCCACCATCGGGGCTATGGCGGCCACCGAGGAATGGAAAAATGTTGTGCCGTTCTCGCCATTTGCTATCCCGGTCGCGAATGTTGCTGTCGCCATCTCAGATGCAGTAGCTGCCCTTTCGGCGGCCGCAGCCGCCCTGTCGGAGAGTGCGGCCACGCTCAAGGATGTTGTGAGCGCGTTCATGGCTGATGCAGCCGCGCTCGGGCCAGAGTGGGTCGCCGAAGTTGCCCTCACGACGCGGATCCACGTCCCCATCTTTCACCGGCGATGCTTGAACAGTACAGTGGTCTTGGGGGAACAAGAGTGACTGTGTGGTTGACGCACCGGCGGTGGACTGAAGCTTCCGGCATAAGCCATATATGAGGATTGGCCCAAGATATTTTGATACCACATCACACACGTTTCATGATCAAGAACTGTTTGCGATGTATTTGATTTTCAAACTGCTTTGAGACGAAAAATGAAGTCACATTGGCAATTGAAGGTCTTTGGATGGCAATAAAATTTATCTGCAGTGAACTTGCAACTATAGGACTGTGTGTTAAATATGGAATAATTCAGGGTTGTTTAGGCCCTTTAAAATATTTAAAGAGTTTTTTAGACATTTCATGTGCATAGTTCAAATTTGAACAGCAGTTAATTAAGCACATACTAGCTAGAGTGCACCTGAATGGATTGAAAATCAACTATTTGTCACTGGATACATGTTTTGGTCCCATGCAAGAAATGGAAATTAAACGAATTCCAAACCTCACGGTATTTTGGCTCGGCCGTAGACTTTGAGAAGCCATGTTTTCAAATTCAAGTAAATCCAAATATCGTGAGAAATTCATGAAACTTGGCATGGTGTGATGTCATGGCGCATGTGTGTTGTGGTAAAAACAATGCCTAGTTCCGGACAAGTTTTGGCACAAACCTCTTACAAACTGAAGATTCTCACAAGAAGTCATGTGGTTCCGGTAGGGACAGTTCACATTTTATGTGCGAAACAACATCCAATGTCGCTTCTCACCTTGAATTTATTTCTAGAGTCTCCATAGAGTAACGTGAATGTGTCGTGCGAAACAATGGAATCTTACCGAGTTCGTTTGGCCTTTTAAGTACATTAATTGAGTTTACTAGGCATTCAATGTGCATATATAATTCAAATTTGAACTACAATCACTGCACGGTCCAGCTCATGAAAATATGTCGAAAAACCATATACGTTTCCCTGGCTGCATGTTTAATTAGGTCCCACACAATAAATGGGAATGAATTTCAAACATATCATCATCGTCTTGGCTCGACCGCAAACATCGGGAAACTTAGTTTTTAAATTCATGTAAATGCAAACCTCGACAGAAATTCATAAAATTTGGGCATGGTGCCATCAATTGCCATGTGTGTGTTTGTTGTGGTAAAAAAAATTGCCCAATTTTGGACAAGTTTTGGCACAAAGCCTCTTACAAACCGAAGGTTCTCACAAGAAAGTCGTGTCTTCCGATAGGGAAAGTTCACATTTTATGTGCGAAACAACATCCGTTGTCTCTTTTGGCCTTGTATTTATTTCTGGAGTCACCATAGAGCAACTTTCTGACAGTCATGCTAAACTGTGAATTTTTTTCAGGGTTCGTGAGACCTGTTTAACACATTAATTGAGTTTTCTAGTCGTTTAATGTGCATAATTCAAATTTGACCTACAATCACAAGGTCTAACACATGAAAAATAGGTTGGAAAAATATATGCCTTTCCCTGGATGCATGTTTAGGTCCGACGCAAGAAATGGGAATGGATTTCTAACATCTCATTGACTGTTTGCTCGGTCGCAAACGTTGAGATGCTTGGTTTTCAAATTCCCGTAAATCCAAAACACGTCAGAAATTCATGAAACTTGGCATGGTGTCGTGACAATGGCACACACATGCCGTGGTAAAAAAATTGTCCAATTTGGACATGTTCTTGCACAACCCCCTTACAAATCGGAGCTCCTCACAAGAAGCTTTGTGGTTTCGATAGGGAACATTATATATGCATGTCACATATGCGGGCGAAAAGACATCTGATGGCTCTTCTCTCCTTGATTTTCTTTATATAAACAACATAGACATGTACGTGCGAAGTGCAAAAATATGATTAAATTAAGGGATCGTCTGGCTTTTAAATACATTAATTGAGGTTTCGATGCATTATTTAATGTGCATAATTCAAATTTGATCTACAATCACAAGGTCCCGGGCGGCAAAATGGGTTGAAACATTATATATGCATCCTTGGATGCATGTGTTAGGTCACATGCAAGAAATGAGAACGAATTTCAAACATCTAAGCATGTTGGCTTGGCCACAAATATCGAGAAACTTTGTTTCCAAATTCTCGTAAATCCAAAACTCTATCAAAAATTCATGAAACTTGAAATGGTGTCATGTGAAGGCACACATATGCCGTGGTAAAAAAATACCAAGTTGGCCATGTTTTGTCACATGCCTCTTACAAACATGAGGTTCTCACACAATAAGCTACGTCCAGTGGTTCTGTTAGGGAACATATATATGCATGCCACATCTGCGGGTGAAAAACGACATCCGATGCCTCTTCTCTCCTTGATTTTTTCCTAGAAACAACATAAAGCAATAGGTGTGTACTGCAAACATATTAAATTATTAACGGTTTGTATGGCTTTTTTATACATTAATTGAGTTTTATGTGCATTTAATGTACATAATTCAAACATGAACTACAGTCACAAGGTCTATGTTGGGCAGGGCCTCATCATATAAAGCATAAATATGTTGTGCTATTTTTAGTGTCCACTTTGAGAGAAAGAGTAAGCATTATTAATAGCCAACAAAGGCATTTTGGAACAAAAATCTGTCACGTTACCATCGCAAATGGGCGTATTATTTATAATTCATGGACGTTCTACAGACCATTTACGCGCGGGCCACGTGTCGCTATGTGTATTGGCAAGGAGGTAGCGTGCGGACAAGTGTTTGAGTAGACAGGTGGCGTGCGAGCAGTGTCCTGCGCACGCTCATCGGGGTGGCGTGTCCTTTGCCAGTCGTCAAAGACGTTTCAGACTGAATACCCGTATGCAAACCGAGGGCAATTGTTCCTTCCCTACTAAGCCAAGGGAAAATCTGGCGCGAAGGAATTTTTCATTGCGTCATCGCAAACCGTTGTGAATGATGACCCGTGTGCCCTTCCCGATGCTACAACTTCTACTGTTGCTAACTGCTGAGGTTGCCATGTATGCAAAAAAATCTGATGTGGGAAGGTAATTAAGGAGAGATATGAGTTTGGTGACCACATGAAGAAACAATGCCCAGCACGTGAACCTTGGCAAAACACTTAAGTGAAGGAACTCACCAATGCACGCAAGAGTTTAGTTACTAAATCATTAAATGAAGGGACCTTAGCAACAATGCATTGTGGACTTGAGTTGCTAAGACATTTAATACACTAAGCACCCCATGTAAGCACCGATCGATGCATTGGCAGCAGGAGTCGGGTAAGATTCGGATCTGTCATATTGGGTAAATTTTCATTTGTCAAATTGGAAACACTGAGATTTGTCCAATTTTGCAGGAACAAAATCACTATTACGGTGCAATTTTGCAACTGAAATTCAGTAAACATGGATTTCATTCATAGATCAAGCATTGGTCTTTGTACAAAATAGTTCAACTCGACAGCTGAATCGAACAAACTTTTCCCCATTTGTTGCCAACCACGTACTGAAATAGCTAGTTCAACTATATATACTAGCTAATTTAAAGTACGTGGTACAGTTCAACCATATCTATAGTAAGATGAACTGAACAAAATAGCCCCTAAATTCTACTCCGGAGGGGCTTCGTGCTACTGTCGCCAGCCTTCTCCTCTGCCGAGCGCGTTCAGTAAGAGGCAGAGGAGGAGAAGCCTACCGATGAGCTGGAGGAGTCGACTTTGTCGGCTGTCGCCGCTGCCCTTCGCCGCTCCTGACGTGCCTCCTCAAAGCGGCGGGACTCGGCATAGATCTCCTCATTCCGCACCATAGCTGCGGCGTCTGCTGCGGCCATGGCGGCGGTGAGCCTTAGTGCGTGCTCGACCTGGCGCTCCTCCTCCTCATGTAGGAAGTTGATGTAGCGCGCCAGGCCACTGAAGCAAAAGCCGAGCGGCTGTGCTTCAGCGGCGGCCTCCTCCTCCCGCCTTCGGGCCGCGGTGGCGAAGCGGGTGATGGCCCTGGCGGCTGACCGTGGGGTGGCTGCCAAGGCGGACGCTGGTGTGGTGGCGGCCAAGGAGGCAGCTGGTGGGGTGGCGAAAACGGCGGCCGGCGATGGGGTGGGGGCGATGGCGGTCGCCGGCAGCAGCTGCCTTCGGGCAAATGAGGAGGAGCGTGTGGCGGGTGCCGTGCGCACAGCCAACAAGGACGCCACATGCACTTTACGCGTACGGGTACTGTGCCACCGACGTGGTGCAGCCTCCCAGCTGGATCTGCCCTCTGGCGGAGTGGCGGAGCAACGACGATGGACAGGTGGCATTGGCGATTGGGGGAGAAGCAAACTTGGGAAGCTACGGGCAGGGAGGGGATGAATGCGATGTGGAGAGGCCGGCCGTGACGGTTTATAAAGCAGGCGGCCAAGGCGAGCCGGGCGGGAAGCTTGCGCGCGTTCCTGCGCGGTTGCGCGGGAACTGGAAGCTTGCGCGCGTTCCAGCGCGGTTGCGCGGGAACTGGAAGCTTGCGCGCGTTCCAGCGCGGTTGCGCGGGAACGGGAGGCCCAAAAGAAACGTTGTGCGCTCCCGAAGTGTGCACTAGAATCCTCGTGCGGAAACGCGGTGACAAGATGGGACGGAGGTGGGAGAAATGACAAGTACGCAGACGGTTAATAATAAAAAACTGTTTGTGTTTTATTACAAAGCAAACGGTTGTTCTGTACGCACCGTCGCGAATGAATGTACACATGAGGCGGTTGATGTGGCCTCGGCACGCTGTGCTTGCGTCTGTGTGCGCCCGCTCTACCAGCGTCCACGCGCGAACGATCAGGCACGTTCGGGGAGCCATATGCAAGCGGTTGCGCCACTCCCGGCGCCACCATGCAGTTAAGCGCTGCAAAAACTGCCATGCGGTTGATGCGGCCATTTACCTTCGTCTCTTCCACGTTCCGATCGCGCCACACAACCCAAGGAGCACACCCACGACGGCAAATAATACAGAGAGGATGCACATCTCTTCATCGCTTCAACCTTCCCGTGAGGATCCAATGGCGGCTGCCGGCACCGAGCGGCAGTTCTCCACTATTGTCAAAGTGGACACACACATCAGGAAGACGGACCTCTCGGTGGTGTACACCAACGACCCGGTCGTGGTGGTGAACTCCATTAACACGTTGGAGAAATTGCTTGCTGAGGATGATAAGTACAAAGTGGTCGGCTTCGACCTCGAGTACACCGGCGGTCGTGCCGAGCATGATCAGAAGGTTGTCGTCGCCTAGTTGTGCGTGCGCCATCACGTGCTCGTCTACCACTACTGCCTGGCCAAAAGGCCTTGCGAGCATTTCACCAGGTTTGTCAACAGCCTCGACTACAGGTTCGCAACGGTGGACACCACCAACGATCTAAAGGTGCTCAAGACTTCAGGCTTGTCCTTCCAGAAGCTTGTCAACATCCAAGGTCAGTACATGGTCTGGGGCGGCGAGAAGAAGAAGCAGAAGGACTCGCTGGTGGACCTCGCCGCGGCCATCATCGACCCCTACTACAGAGACATGAAGGTTGTGTGCCACAAGGACAAGACTGCCTGGCACACGGCCTGGGTGAACGAACTGGATGAAGAACACATCAAGTACGCGGCCAAGGACGCGTACACCAGCTACGAGATGTACAGGAGGATCATTGACATGAGGAAGTGCCTCCTTCCTGCAGACGGCGAGGGATAGCCACAAGCAGAGCAGTGTCGGCAAACGTCGTCAGAACAACAGTATGATTTGGTGATCGTCTACTTCTTGTAAATTTATATTGAGGAATGTACATGTGTTGTGTAGTCACTTATGTAACTGTATGTTCAAGTTGGTTATGCAAAAATAATGTTGGTGTTCTGTAGACAGAGCATATAGATGTTGTGCAAACAGAGCAAATCACATCTCATACAATTATTAGTAGCAACCGTGTGTCCACAATACACACAGGTTGTCAGGATGAATCGTTTGGGTTATTGCTGGTCTTCCCACACAGGTCTGATGGATGAACTGTTTGCCGGGTACCCACAACACACACGTTTGTCAGGATGAATCATTTGGGTTATTATTGGTCTTCCCACACAATTCTGATGAATGAACTATTTGTCGGATATCACACACGCCTTCTTAGGCTAACTCATTTGTATTCTGCTGGATCAGCGCAAACAGTTTGTCTGAGTGAACTGTATGCCGCACTACGCACACGTATATAGTTTGTTAACCATTTCTATTATCTTCCATAATCACAAACAGTTTAAAAGAACAAACTGTATGCAACGCATCACACACGCAACTATTTTTTGGACCATATTTGCTCGATCTTCATCACGCACGGTTTTCGCCATTGGCGGCGGAGCTTGAACTATACCGTTTGCGATTGATGGATCGCAAACAGTTTCGTCGAAGGGTCTCTGATTGATGTGTCGTGTTTGGACCATTCTGTAGTAGTGAGTGGTTGAGAAACGCCTTCGTGGTGTTATCTCAAGGAGAGAATAGGGTGAGCCTTCGTGGCGTTGGTGTGCCTTCGTGGTAACATCCACCTCTCTAAACGGTGATGTAGCTTCCCTCCAAGGAAGTGAACATCGGCATACATCCTAGCCTCTCAGAGTTGCGGTTATCCCTAACCCCTAACTCCCTACTTGTGGTTACTTGTCTTTGAGTACTTACTTGTATTACTTGTGCTTGCTTATCTAATTACTTGTTGCCTTGCTTAGTATACATAGCACATATAGCATCTTTGCAATTGTTAGGCTCACTTTCATATTCCACATTATTGCCTAAAATTGCTAAGTAACAATTAAAATTTGTAATTGTACCTATTCACCCCCCTCTAGGTCCATCTCGATCCTTTCAATTGGTATCAGAGCCTCGTGCTCTAATCTTGTGGCTTAACCGTCCTAGAGCGAGATGGATAATGATGGGAATCCTTTAGTTGCACTCTCTATCGAGAAAGGGACATCCTCTTCAGATGAGCGTAGATCTTTCACCGCTGAGGATCTTGAAAGGGCCCTCGCTAAGCAAAAGGAGGAGCATGATGCTTCTATTGAGGCCTTGGTCAAAATGAGGTTGGATGCATTAGCTGCAAAAACTCCACCACTGGAAAACCCAGGGGGTGTGATAAAGCAACCAAATGCATCTCTTCCAAATTTGGGCCAACAATCTCAAACTGGTGACCACACCGGTGTTCCATGGTTGTATGCAAAATCTAGAGTTGAGAAACCTAGGTATAATGCAGCGGGAAAACCCCCTTTACTTGATAACACTGCCGATTTTTCTTTGTGGAGGGTTGGAATGCAGGATCACCTTAGGTTTGTCAACGATGAAATGATAGAGGTCATGGAGAAAGGTTACAACCCTGTGAATCCCAAGGATCTCACACCAGCTGAAGAATATGACAAACACCTTAATGACACTGCAATCATGCTCATAAGAAAGGGCATGTCTGACAAGCAGAAGAGGCCCTACATTCACCTCACAAATGCAAAAGACCTATGGGATAGCCTCGTGATGACCAAGATGGAAACCTCCTCCCTCTGTCTTGCACAATATGAGATTGCCAAAGGGGCATTACAATATTTTTGCATGGAGAAAGGTGAAGACCCCAAGCAACTTCATGAGAGATTGATGACACTTGTGGCTGATATTGAATCATATGATTGTGACAAGAGCCAAGATGGATTCAACTTGACCAAGCATTTTCTTGTGGACAAATTGTTGAATGCCCTTGCTCCATATCATCATAAGATGGTGTGGGACATAAGAAGAGAACATGGATTCAAGGACATGTCTCCCGATGATGTCATTTCAACCTTCCAACTATTTGAAGAATCAAAGGCAAATGCTACAAGACACCTTGCCATGCATGGTTCCTCATCACCCAAGACAAACCTAGCCTTGAAGGCCAAGCACGTAATGGATGATGATGTAAGTGAAGAAGAAGAAGAAGAAGATGTTGAAGAAGAAGGCTATGAAGTTGACTCGGATGAGGGGCCCTCATATGAAGACATGGCTCTCTTTGTGAAGAAGTTCAGTGCGGGGAAATTTAAGGGAAGATTCCAAAAGAAGAAAGTTAGGACATGCTACAATTGTGAAGAAACCAACCACTTCTCAAATGAGTGCCCCTATGAAAAGAGAGAAGACAAGCCAAGATTTCCGAAGACATTTGTGAAGAAGAAGTTGCCCAACCCACTGAACTCCAAGTTCAAGAAGAAAGATGGGAAGGCTATGGTTGCCCAAGACGAGTCTGACCCCGATGATGTTAGAGGTGTTGCAGGTGTAGCCCAAGACACTCAAACTACATTGAGACTCGTAAACAAGACTGGTGATGTTGTCACATACAACTATATGAAAGACTACGAAGGCAACACACACAAATGTCTCATGGCAAATGCCACGGTAGATAATGATGAGGGTCAAGCTTCTCCGGACAAGGTGAAGGTAACTCCACGTCCAAACCCTCCTCTATTTATTCCTACCACACCTAGTGATGAATATATTGATGCTGAGGATCATGATCATGATTATGAAATAAGTGATGCTATGTTTGCTAAAATGGAGGAAAAGAATAAAAGAGAGAAAGAAGCTCATTATGTTTCGTATGCTTATGGAGATGGTGAGTAAGCACACAATCTCCATCAAGGAACTCAAAACCCTCATCACCGAGGAAAAGAATAAATGTGAAGTCCTTGAGCGGAAAGTCCTATATGAGGAAGCACGTAATGATGAATTGTGCTTAAAAATAGGTGCAAACATTGATAGACACACTAAAGATTGTGAGCTCTTGCATTTGTCTCTCAAGACAAAGGAAGAAGAGCTCAATCTCCTCACGAAGAAGTTTGACGAACTCAAGATCACTTATCTTAACACACTTGGGAAGGCCCATTTCTCTCCTATTATAAATGTTGATGCTTATACTACTAACCCCAATGGTGACCTAGCTAGCTTACTTGAGGAGAATCGGGTGTTAAAGGCACAAATTGAAAAAGGGCTCATGTCATGTGCTCAAGGAAAAAAGAACCTCAATGAAGTGTTGAGTCATCACAAGGAGGTTGTGGCCAAGGAAGGACTTGGATTTGATCCAAGCACAAGCAAGAGTAAGGTTGTGACACACAAGTCTACAACTCCCCTTAAGGAGACATTTGTGCGAGAAGGGCACAAGGAGAAAGGAAAGAGTAAGGTTGACAAGGCTGTGAGTAGGAAGGCCACTAGGGGCAAGCCTACTTCCAACAAGCCAAAAGATTTTATGCCCCCATCGTATGTGCTTCGTAAGCGAAAAGATAGAGATGTTTATGCTCAGTTTGTTGGTCCTAGAAATGCTTTTCGTTTTTATGCAATTTGGGTTCCTAAGACCCTTGTTACTAACTTGAGAGGTCCCATTGTAAAATGGGTGCCTCTAACCAAGACTTGAATTGTGTGTAGGTTGGTGTCTCCGATAGAGTCAAATGGGTGATTGATAGCGGTTGCTCAAATCATATGATCGGAGATGCAACATTGCTCATGGACTTCATGGAAGCTATTCGACCATTTATGAGCATCGTCTTTGGTGGAGGGTCTAAAGGACAGGTACTTGGGTTGGGCAAGGTGGCTATCACCAATGACATGTCACTTACAAATGTCATGCTTGTCCAATCGCTAAAATATCATTTGCTTTATGTTCGTCAATTGGCTTCTGTTGGTTATGATACACTATTTGGACTAACGGATGTGAAAGTTTTTAAGAGAGATACTCTTGAAGTTGCCTTTGCGGGGGAGTTGGATGGCAACCTTTACACGGTTGATTTCTCGAAAGAGAGCACATTCCATGCAACTTGCCTCATGGCCAAGGCCGACAAGGGATGGCTATGGCATCGCTGGCTAGCCCATGTCGGCATGAGAAATATTCAAGATCTCTTAAAGGGTGAACACATCCTTGGACTAACCAATGTATCTTTTGAGAAAGACCGTGTGTGTAGTGCATGCATAGCAGGGAAGCAACATCAATGAAAGCATCCCCCCAGGAACATAGTATCAACTTCAAGACCTTTGGAGCTCCTTCACGTGGATCTCTTTGGGCCTCCTTCATGGGACAATCTTGGTGGGAAGAATTATGGTTTCGTTATTGTTGATGATTACTCAAGATACACATGGGTGTTCTTTCTCAAGTCCAAGGACAAGACAAAAATCACCTTCATTGATTTTGCCAAGCAAGCTCAACGAAAATTTGACAAAGAAATCTTGGCAATAAGAAGTGACAATGGCTCCGAGTTCAAGAACTATACCTTGGAAGAGTTCCTTAGTGATGAAGGAATTGAGGATCAATACTCCGCACCGTATACCCCACAACAAAATGGGGTAGCCGAAAGGAAGAACCGCACTCTTATGGAAATGGCAAGGTCCATGTTGGATGAATACAAATCACCTCATAGTTTTTGGGCAGAGGCTGTCAACACAGCATGTCATGCATCGAATCGTCTATTCCTTCGCAAGATCTTGGAGAAGACCCCATATGAACTCATAACCGGGAACAAACCAAATGTCAAATATTTCCGGGTTTTTGGTTGCAAATGCTTCATTCTCAACAAGAGAGAACAGTTAGGAAAATTTCAATCTAAAACAACCGAAGGAATATTTGTTGGTTATGGATCAAACTCCCATGCCTATAGGGTCTACAACAAATCCACCGGATGTGTTGTAGAACCTTGTGACGTGGTGTTTGATGAATTTAATGGCACCCATGGGGAGCAAGTTGATCTAAGTGATGCAGGTGATGAAGAGATCCTTCACAAGACATTTTGACCATGGGTGTAGGTGCTCTCCTTCCAATGGAACATGTTCCTTGTGAAGGTGCAAATGAAGACACTAGCACCACTCATGCTCAAACTACTACTACACCAACATCACAACAAGAACTCGTTCCTCAAGAGGAGTTCATAATCCAAGAACAAGAACTAGGTTCGACACGGGACCTACAACACCATCAAGCACAAGAACAAGAACAAGTTCATCATCCAGAACAAGAGCAAGAACATGAACATGTCGATGATGATGAATCTTCTAGTGATGGTGAATCTCAACAAATGATGCATGAAGAACAAGATCTTCCACAACACCCTATAGATTCACATATTGAAGATATTGATGATGGAAATGAAATTGAACCTCGTGAAACCCTAACCTCCATCATGCCTCGTGTGGCCCGTCGTGTTGATGTCAAGCAAATCCACACCGGCATATCGAAAGGTAGAGTCACTCGTAAACAATTAACCAACTTTTGTGCTCACTTTTCGTTTGTCTCTAGTGTTGTGCCACACAAGGTACAAGATGCCTTGATGGACAACGACTGGCTTGTTGCAATGCAAGAAGAGTTGAACATCTTCGAGCGCAACAAAGTATGGTCTTTATTCAAAAGGCCAACTAAGGAACACAATGTTATTGATACAAAATGGATCTTCAAGAACAAGCAAGATGATCATGGTGTAATCATCAGAAACAAGGCAAGGTTAGTGGCACAAGGGTACTCACAAGTTGAAGGTTTGGACTTTGATGAGACCTTTGCTCCCATTGCCCGTCTTGAATCAATTCGCATCTTACTTGCTTATGCTGCTTTCAGTGGTTTTACTTTACATCAAATGGATGTGAAGAGTGCATTTCTTAATGGTCCTCTACAAGAAGAGGTCTATGTATCAAAACCACCCGGTTTCGTTGACGCTGATCACAAAGACTATGTGTACAAACTTCACATGGCTTTATATGGCCTCAAACAAGCACCTCGTGCTTGGTATGATCATCTTAAAAAGTTTTTACTCGATGATGGTTTTTTGAGAGGGGTGATTGATCCTACTCTTTTTACAAAAAAGGGAAAAGGTGATTTGATCTTATGCCAAATTTACGTAGATGATATCATTTTTGGTTCTCCTCACATTCATTTATGCAAGAAGTTTGCGGAATCCATGACCAAGACCTTTGAGATGTCACTCAATGCGGACTTGAAGTTCTTTCTTGGATTTCAAATTCAACAATTTCAAGAAGGAATTTTCTTGTCCCAAGCCAAGTATCTCAAGGACATTCTTGCGAAGTTCAGAATGACAGACGCCAGCCCATGCAAGACACCCATGGCAACTAAAATTTTTCTTGACGAAGACACAAACAGTATCCCGTTTGACCCATCTCTTTACCGCTCTATGATTGGTTCATTGCTTTACCTTTGTGCATCTAGGTCAGACATCATGTTAAGTGTAGGCATTTGTGCAAGATTTCAAGCTACCCCTAGGGAAAGTCATCATAAGGCGGTTAAGCATATTCTTAGATACCTTGTTCACACCCCAAAGTTGGGCCTATGGTACCCCAAGGATGCCAAGTTTGATCCCATTGGGTACACGGATGCAGATTGGGCTGGAGACAAGGTAAGAAGGAAATCCACCTCTGGTGCATGCCAGTTTCTTGGACGTTCCTTGGTAAGTTGGTCCTCGAAGAAGCAAAATTGTGTCTTCTTATCCACCGCTGAAGCCGAATATATTGCAACTGAAAGTTGTGCAACACAATTGCTATGGATGAGGCAAACTTTGAAGGACTATGGTATAACTTACAAACATGTGCCTCTATGATGCGACAATGAAAGTGCCATCGAGCTTGCTGAAAACCCTGTTGACCACCCTCGCACCAAGCACATTGACATTCGGTATCACTTCTTAAGAGACCATGTGCAAAAGGGTGACATTGCTCTTGCTCATGTTGGTACGGATATACAACTTGCTGACATCTTCACCAAAGCGCTGGATGAAGCTAGGTTCTGTCAACTTAGGCGTGAACTTGGTATCTTGGAGCTTGATAGCATTATGTGAAAATTTTGCACACATGCATACATTTACTTCATGTCGTGTCTAGGTGTAGGCATATCTTTAGGGGGAGACACTCAACTCATGGGCACTCTCACCCTATATGATGCATAAATAAACCAAACACTCTCAAAGTTACTTTGCTCATTTTTTAGTCTTGGTGCTTTAAATGATGGAGTAGTGGTAATGGGCTCAAGGTTCCTATCTTCGCAGTGCCATACCACATTTACTCAAACATGGTGGCGTAAGCCACCACCCCTGCTATAAACATTGTTAGAGCGGTTTGTTTTACCTAAACTAGGGTTATCATTGATTGGTTTGGTCATATTGCTATATGTGTTATGATCACTGTCATCATCTCGCTGTCATGTGTGTCACCAACTCTGCTCCTATCCTTCCTCCCCTTCCTACCTGGACCAGTTCCCTGCCTGGACTCCCTCGGATGTCCGACGCCTCTCGGTCGTCCAACGCCTTAGCTGCTTCCGGTCGTCCGACGGCCCTCGGACGTCCAAGGATTCGGCCGCGCATATAAAATCTGGGGGTCGCGGGGCTGGACAGTTACCCTATCCCCCCCCCCGCGCTGCCCCCATCTCGCTCTCCCTCCTCTCCTATGCCGCCGGGCTGCCGCCGGCCGATCTCCGGCCGTTTCCTCTGGTCGTGGCCCTCCTTCCCTTGCCCTGAGGTAGATCTGCTCATCCCCTTTCTTCTCCGCTGGTTCCTTCCTCATTTTTCTTGCTTCGGGTGGTCATGGTGGCTTAGGTCCCACTCTCTGTCTTAGGTCTATCACCGTGGTGGTCGGGGATTCACCATGCCGAAGATCAAGCACACCGGGCGCATGATCCCCGTGGGCTCGTCTTCTCGTGCCTCCCATGGTACGGGGTCTGATGACTCCCAAGAACGGGCTCGCCCCCACAAGCGCCTCACCAAGCGTCCTGTTCGTGAAACTGTGTCGTCCTCGGAGGGCTCCGACTACGAAGAAGATATGGAGTATAAAGAACGGGCTGAATTTGTTGGTATCCGTAGAAATCTTCCAAAGCCCGGCATTCGGAGGCTGTCGTACATGCCTCCTCCACCTCCGGATCAGCCTCAAGGTGATGCTCGCCGCATCTCTCTTGAGCCCCCTCCCTCTCTTGGTCGCAAGATAAAGGACTTCACCCAAGTCCCTAAATCTGCCTATCTTCAGGTTCGTCGCGACATTGATCAATTCTCTGTTATGCATGACTCTATGGATTCTCGTTTTTGCACAAATGTTCAGGCAGACATTTTCACCACTGTCATTGTCCCAAAAGGTGTGTCTGTTCATCACTATATTGACTTATAGCATTTTCGCACTCATCCGGCGAAATATCCGGGTGCCATTAATCTCATTGAGTCGTCTGGCCTGGCTGCACCATTTGCTTTTAAACATGATTTCAACCATGCTGCCATTCATCGGTTCTATGCTACTTGTTTCTTTGGTCCTGACAAGACCGTCGCTTGGATGACTTCCGACACCGAGCTCTCAGCCTCTTATGCTCAGTTTGTCGCCGCTCTTGGTTTTTCTGACACTGGTTTCAAAATCTATAATACCTAAATAGTTCATCCCCACTACCTTATTTCTCTTGACATGCAGCCTATCCACATCAGCAGCACTGCCACATCAATGTTCAGTTAAAGGCTTACATGCAGGACCCACAACAGTAGAAGTCAGCCACGTTAGCTTCAGTTACCACGACGCACGAGAGAGGCTACCCACATAGGCACAGACGTCATCCAGCAACCCACCACCCCCAATTTCCTCTCTGTACAGTCCAGCGCACCGACTGCCCAATATCCAGTCACGTTCATCTGCATTCCTTCGCGTTCGGCTGCTCCAGCGAGCGAATCGAACCAGTGCGAGCGCTACCCGATTAATTCCCATCAAATAACTCCATCTTCTACACCGCTGTCGTTTCTTCTTCTCCACCTAATAAATGGAGGAGTAATAGATGGGGTTCTTCGCACGACGCGATTCTCTGGTGAACTCTCGGACATTGTTCCCCTTCTCGATGTAGTGCATGCCTGTGTGACCCCCTGGTCCTCCTCTCGCTTCTGTGTCTCAGTTCTGGCCAAGGTGCCTCCGGCGTCGCTGGGGAGGTTGGTTCTCGTCAGTTCCACTGGAATTGGACCGGCAGATGACGTTCGGAGCTGGTCGGGGGCTGGCTTCCTTTTCCGTTTGGAAAGATGTTGTGGTGGCGACCCAGGCTCAGCCATATGGACTGAACGCGACTGCTTCCCCCCTGCCCATCCTGACTGCACGCCATCCTCAGCCAGAGTACAGCTCCTCCCGCGGGTGCGACTGCGACCCCGGCTGATTCAGCCATGAGAAGTTCTTCCCTTTTTTGTTGCTGTTGCTGGTGGAATTTCGGCCAAGGACTACATCAACGCCATCTACTAGCTTTATGGTTCTTCAAGTATTTCATATCTAAAAATCAGTAAGTATGTTGGCGAACACCCGTTTGAGGCTACAAGTCAGAGTGAGATTATGTAATTCAACCTATCTGAATTCTATTACAGTATACGTATGGTGTTAGTTATTATGCATAGATGCCAATTAAATTAAACTGGAAGAAAATGATGTATAATCCAACTAATCGGAAGGATGAGCTGATATGTCCACCGAATTTGTGCTATCCAATTGCAATACTCTCATCGACGCCAAAGGTAACAGCCGATCAAAGCTCAATCTATATACCTTAAAAAAATGTCAGCTTTTCCCCTACCTACAGAGCCAACAGTTGAAAGCCAGCCCCGTCTCTTTAGTTACTGGTGATAAGCAACCCCGTTCCCATCTCTTAATTATTCCACACGCATGTCGTTTCGATTCACTTCTTCATCTCCTCATCTTCAATCTTCTCTTCTTCCTCAAGTTGAATCCACTTCCTCTTCCTCTCCTAATTCCTAAACATTTCAAGATCCATCTCATTTGGATGATGCGTTCCTAGAAAATCAATCTGATTTTTCTCTTATTTCCTCACCTGATTTTCTTATTGGTGGCTCTGCAGGTACAATTGATCAGATTGTTCATCGCCATTGAAGTTCGACACCATGTTGCTGCCACCCGTGGAGTCATCAATGCCTATGCAGAGATTTTAACTGCCTTGCCTGCCAGGATTCGCGTACTATTCGTGTTGTTGTTGACCATGAATGGAACGCTATGGATCATGCCTGCTCTGTGTGTGTGTGTGTGTGTGTGTGTGTGTGTGTATGTGTGTGTGTGTGTGTGTTAATAGGATGGTTCATCTATACAGATTGATGATTTCTTATACTGGGACCAAGAATTATGATTCATCCATCTTTTGGTTTATTAGTTCTCTACATTTTTGAAGACCGGGAATCTTTTCAGAGGAATCCAATACTACATGGAAAATAAGATGTTGCAGTATTCAATGCAGATTCAACGCAAATTCATATGTAAAGTGAACACAAAGATCTCATTTTCCTATTGTGTCATGTTGGTATATCCCTCTCTGACCTTTTGAGTTTACTCTTATTTCACTTTCAAGGTGCACCTACATCAAATTCCATGGTGTGCTACTTCCGATTTCCAACTGTTGCTTTCTATAGAATAGATCGGCAAATTATGTAGGTTTCATACACACTTGCTTTCGAATTTTAAGAGGTAAATAGCTTAGCTACATATTGATGCCTTTAGGTGTTTAAATCATATCATGTGGCTGCTCATCTGAGACGTATTTTCAAGCAAAAGAAACCATATTTTTGTTTTGTTAAGTATGTATTCGTTTGTGGATTGCAAAAAAAAGAACAAGCTAAATACCAAAAAGAAGTGGTCTGATTTGTGTGTAAATATAGTATTGAAATATTTGCATGTGTGAATTCTTCGGATTTTTTGCCATTTGATTTTTTTAACTCGATGGGACAAAAGCAAAAAACGCAATCTCCAATTCCATACCACTCTACTTTATTCTTTAATCAATCATGATTAATTCTAAAACATTTAACATTTGGGTAGAAGTAAACTTAGATGCCTCTTTTGAACTATAGCACTTATGAACTTCAATTGTCTCAATGCACTTACAAGCCGGCCACTACCTAGGACATAAATACATTACTATGTTAGTGTTATTATTCATGTATTCATTCAACATCTGAAATGGAAATATCAATGTTCCACCAAATCGTTATTTGATGTCAACAATGCTTCTTTCCTTTCAAGTATTGTATGTTTTTCTTTCAAGCTGTTTTGCAAAAATGTCAAAGTTAGAAGTCCCGCAGCAACGCGCGGGGTATCATCTAGTTCATAAGGATGATCCAAACCATGCCCCCAAGGCCGTTGAAGCCTGTGGTTATCTTTTAAAATCCATTGATGATCTTGATGATGATGAAAAGGGCAAGGATCTAAATCAAGTTTCTATTTGGAGGTCTCCCTTCTTCATCATTTTTCAGTGTGTCATTCGCACCATCTATCCCAAGATGGGTGACAAGGGGACTTGTAGCGGGTATGGTATCGATCTTATGACTCTTCTTAATGAACATCCTAAAGGGAAGATCAATGTCCCTCATTTCCTATGGCATGAGATTCGCCTCGCTAGTTTTCAATACAAGCGAGCCTTTCCTCATGCTCCCTTTATTCAGGCTCTCATTGAGCATGTGGTCCCCCTTTCCCATTGCTCGAACTCATGTGCATCACAAATGGGTCATTCCACCTCATATGGCGGATGATTGGACTCCCAAGAAATCCTCATCCGCTCCTGCTCGACGGGCTGCTGCTCGGTCTCATCCGGCCTCCTCTGGCTCTGCCTCCTTCGGTCACATTGCTCGTTTTCTTGGGAAGGCCCAGTCTGCCATGATGAAGGCTTTCTCTTTTCAGTGCTCTCAAAACCACGATGTGGTCACTCGCATGATCTCCTCTAAGAATGCTTTGAAGGCTCGTTTGAGAGACTCTGGAGCAACTGATGTGAGTGAGGATGAGCATCCACCTAATGCCCCTCCTTCCGACTTTGGCTTCCCTTCTGGTCCCGAGTGGGCTGATTTCCTTGACGAGGCAGGAGGCAGTGGCTCCCATGGTAATGATGATGATGAAAGTGATCTCTGATTGCGTGGATGGTTGTCTTGGTCCTTCCCCTTTTTAGGTACTTGATGCCAAAGGGGGAGGAGATTACCTTAGTATTTGATTTGTTGTCTTCATGTGAACCATTATGCTATGTTATATATGATGTAACGCTATCTATGTATGATGAACCCCACTATGCTATGTATCTATGATGTAATGCTATTTATGAATGGTGAACCATTATGCTATACATGAGTGTTGTGTTATCATGAGATATTCTTATTCTTTTATGTCGACATATTGATATGTGATATTATTCGATGCACTCATTATCAAGTAAGGGGGAGCTCCTGACCATAACTATTTTCACTATGCATATAATGAGGGGGAGCTCTGTAACAAATCTCTCCTAAGCTGTCTAAGTCTACTTTACTTTTTGAGAGCTATATGTATGTTGTCATCAACTACCAAAAAGGGGGAGATTGAAAGTGCAATCATGCCCTTAATCATATTTGATGTTGTTGACAACATACATATAGGGAACTAATCATTTTCATCAAGTGCATCTCAGGTTTAGTTCCCAATAGACTGTTGTGGGGATCGTGACCAACATATCCAGGATGCTTGAAGTACGGAGAAACAAGACGAAATGTTGTAAATCTTTTTTGTTTACTCTTGAGTATAGGGATCCCGCACTATTAAGAGGGGATCACTGGCTCTCGCAAGATACTTGCTCAAAATCTAGGAAAAACCTCTTGTTCTCTTTCATCATGCTGTTCTGTTTCTCTTCGGACATCCGGCAGTCTTTGGACGTCTGATCGTCGGATGACTGACGTTCTCCGGATATCCGGAGCCAGCCATCAGAACCGAATCCTCGGATTTCTGGTCCTTCTAGTCGTCCGAGCTCTGGACGTCCAGGTGCGGCCAGAAATTCGACGCCACCCACCAGAGCCAAAATGTAGGACATCCGGTTCCCTCCGGACGACCGTGCCCCGGACGGCCGACGCCTTCCGGTCATCCGTATGCTGTGCATCCTCCCCATCCATACTGCTGCACTGACCTGCTCTCTCATGTTCTTCGCACGACCGACCCCTGTCGGACGTCCGAGGCCTCATGTCACTCCGGACGACCGACAACTGTCGGACGTCCGGCAACTGTGCAGCATAAGTGGCTCTAACGGCCATTTTCCTACCACCACTATATATAGTATTCTCCCACCTCGCGTGTGAGCTGTCCAACACATTAGAAAGATTCCAAGAACACTTCCTTCTCTCACTCTCTCTTGTCCTCACCAAATCTTAGATCCCAAGAGCGTTTGTGAGAATTCTTGAGTGTTGTTCCAACCAAAAGATAGATCGTCCCTCTCCCCTCCTCTCAACCAAAGCAATTCGTGATTTGAGCAAGTCTTGAGCGGTTCCCTTGATCTTGTTACTCTTGGAGGTTGGAGACTCCTAGGCGGTAGGAGTTCTTCGGAGAGGAATCAAACCATTGTGATTTCCCCCGAAAAGTTTGTGAGGGTTTGGAGGCCACCTCCAGGCCTACCACTAGTGGTTGAGAAACGCCTTCGTGGTGTTATCTCAAGGAGAGAATAGGGTGAGCCTTCATGGCGTTGGTGTGCCTATTTGGTAACATCCACCTCTCTAAACGGTGACGTAGCTTCCCTCCAAGGAAGTGAACATCGGCATACATCCTAGCCTCTCGGAGTTGCGGTTATCCCTAACCCTAACTCCCTACTTGTGGTTACTTGTCTTTGAGTACTTACTTGTATTACTTGTGCTTGCTTATCTAATTACTTGTTGCCTTGCTTTGTATACATAGCACATATAGCATCTTTGCAATTGTCAGGCTCACTTTCATATTCCGCATTATTGCCTAAAATTGCTAAGTAACAATTAAAATTTGTAATTGTACCTATTCACCCCCCCCCCCTCTAGGTCCATCTCGATCCTTTCACCACCGAGTCTTGAGAATCGGTCTCACCGAGTGTTGGACCAACTCTCTGTTAATCAGTTTCTTAAAATCAGTCCCACCGAGTTTGAGGAATCGGTCTCACCGAGTTTTAGTAACTGCCTAGGTCACCCATATCGGTACCACTGAGATTCATATATCGGTCTCACCGAAAACGCCAAAATTGCCACATTTTGCACTAGTCGGTGCAACCGAGTTTTCACTTCGGTTTCACTGAGTTGGGCAATAATGTTGTAACGGTTGGATTTTTGGAGATGCCTATATATACCCTCCACCACCATTCACTCGCAAGAGAAGCACTCGGAACATACACCCACTTGCCATATCCAATTTTCTGAGAGAGAACCACCTACCCTTGTGTTGAAGTCAAGATCATCCACTCCAACCATATGGATATTGATTTCTAGCCTCCTCAAGTTGCTTTGCATCCAATCAATCTCTTCTACCCATGCTAAATCTGTGAGAGAGTGATTGAGTGTTGAGGAGACTATCTTTTGAAGCACAAGAGCAAGGAGTTCATCATACTACCACATCTATTACCTTTTAGGGGGTGGTGCCTCCTAGATTGGTTAGGTGTCGCTTGGGAGCCTCCTTCTTTGTGATTGTGGAGTTTAACCAAGAGAGTTTGTAAGGGCAACGAGATCGCCTACTTCGTGAAGATCTACCCCGAGTAAGGCTAGTCCTCCGTGGACGTAGGCCATCATGGAATAGACGAGGTTGCTATTCCGTGGACCCTTCGTGGGTGGAGCCCTCCGTGGACTCTCACGACCATTACCCTCCGTGGGTTGAAGTCTCCATAAACGTGGATGTATGATAGCACCACCTATCGGAACCACGAGAAAAATCTTCGTGTCTCCAAATTGCGTTTGATCTTCTTATCCCTTCCTTTACTTTCATGTGCATGTCTTTACTTTCCGCTGCTATACTCTTAGACTTGCATGTGTAGGGTGAAATTGACTTGCTACAATTGCTAAAATCTGCCAACAACTAAAACTGGGAAAAGGTTAGATTTTTATTTGGTCAAGTAGTCTAATCACTCCCCCTCTAGACATACTTTCGATCCTACAGAGGGCCCCACGAGCCAATAGGGCGCGCCCGTGGGGGTGGTCGCGCCCTGTTAGCTTGTGGCCGCCCCCCTCGTCTCCCGATGCCCCTCTCTGGCCTATAAATTCGCATATAATCCAAAAACCATAGGGGAGCTCCCTAAACACTTTTTCCGCCGCCGCAAGTCTCTGTTGCGCCGCGATCTCATCTGGAGTCCTTTTCCGGTGCCCTGCCGGAGGGGGGATCGATCACGGAGGGCCTCTTCATCATCCTTGCTGCTCCCATGATGATGTGTGGGTAGTCCACCACAGACCTACGGGTCCATAGCTAGTACCTAGATGGCTTCTTCTCTCTCTTTGATCTTCAATACAAAGTTCACCACGATCTTCGCGGTGATCTATTCGATGTAATCTTCTTTTGTGGTGTGTTTGTTGGGATCCGATGAATTGTGGGTTTATGTTCAGATTATTTATGATCAAAGATTTGAGTCTCCTCTAAATACTTATTTGATTCTTATTTGCATGATCATCATAGCTTTGTAAATCTCTCCGATCTATCGGTTTAGTTTGTCCAACTAGATTGGTTTATCTTCAGTGAGAGGGGTGCGTTGTAGTGGGTTCAATCTTGCGGTGCTCTATATCCCAGTGACAAAGTAGGGGACAAAACACGTATTTGTATTGTTTCCACTAAGGATAAAACGATGGGGTTCATTCATATTAATTGAGTTTACTTTGTCTACACCATGTCATTGCTTGCCAAGCATTACCCTGTTTGCATGAACTTAATACCTAGAGAAGCAAACATAGAAGCGCTCTCGGAGTGAAGTAATAGTAGTAGATACATGCAGGAGTCGGTCTACTTATTTATGGACGTGATGCCTATATACACATGATCATTGTCGTGAATAATTGCATAACTATGCGCGTTTCTATCAATTGCCCAATAGTAATTTGTTTACCCATCGTATGCTTTATTTATGAGAGAAGCCTCTAGCGAACACTATGGCCCCCGAGACCACTTATATATATTTACAAACGCTACTATTATCTTGCTGCCATTTATTTATTTATTTTGCAATTTATAATTATCAACTATCATCTACATTACTCATTTGCTTGCAAGTAATGAGTTCAAGGGGATTAACAACCCTCTTGCCCGCGTTGGGTGCAAGTGTGTGCTCTTTTGTGTGTATGCACTGAAGACGGGAGTTGTGTGGTCCTCCTATTGGTTCGATAACCTTGGTTCCCACTAAGGGAAATACTTATCTATATCGTGTTGCATCATCCCCTCCTCTTTGGGGAAAAACCCAACGCATATCACAAGTATCACGCCCTGATAGCTCGGGACCACCCCGTGGCTTCGTTTAGCATGCTTCCAACGCCGAAATACCAAAACCCTCAGAAGTTAACCTAGAACTTCCGCTCCACCGTTGCAAGCCTCTGTAACGAACAAAACTCATTCGGAGCCCTGTTCCGGCACTCTGCCGGAGGGGGCAATCATCACCAAAAGCCATCTTCATCATCCCGGCAGTGTCCATGACGAAGAGGGAGTAGTTCACCCTCGGGGTTAAGGGTTGCACCAGTAGATATGTGATTGATCTCTTTCTCTCTCGTGTTCTTGAGATGTCATGATCTTGATGTATCATGAGCTTTGTTAATATAGTTGGATCATATGGTGTTCTTCCCTTGCTATCTTGATGTGATGAATTGAAATATTTCTCTTTGAGATTTCGTTATGTTGGATTGAATACTTTGGGTTTGAGAATACTTGATGTATGTCTTGCATGTGGATACCCATGGTGACAATGGGGTATTCTATTGATTCACTTGATATATGTTATGGCATCAACTTGCGGATTCCAGTGACCTTGGGGATCTATGCACATGGGTTGATGCACGTTTTCATCCTACTTTCTCCAATCGAAATCTTGGGTACTCTTTGAAGTTCTTTGTGTTGGATTGAATATGATGAATCTGAAATTGTTTTATGCATGTCGAATAATTAACCAACAGATACTTGATGTGACATTGGAGTATCTAGGTGACATTAGGGTTGATATGTATCATATTGTGTTATTCTAGTACGAACTCTAGGGTTGTTTATGACACTTATAGGAATATCTCAATAGATTGATCGGAAAGGATAACTTTGAGGTGGTTCTACTACCTACAACAATTTCATCTTATATTCTCCACTACTTATGAACTTTGGAGTGATTCTTTGTCGCATGTTGAGGGATGATCATATGATTCTATTATGTGAGCATTGTTGGGAGATTGCACTAGTGAAAGTATGAACCCTAGGCCTTATTTCCAAGCATTAATATACCATTTTGCTCGCTGTTTACTACTTGTTACCTTGCTGTTTTTATTTATTCAGATTATAAAAACCTATTTCTACTATCCATACTACACTTGTATCACCATGCCTTCACCGAAATAGTGCACCTATACAATTTGCCATTGTATTGGGTGTGTTGGGCACACAAGAGATTTCTTGTATTTGATTGCAGGGTTGCTTGAGAGAGACCATCTTCATCCTACACCTCCCATGGATTGATAAACCTTAGGTCATCCACTTGAGGGAAAATTGCTACTGTCCTACAAAACTCTGCGCTTGGAGGCCCAACAGAGTCTACAAGAATAAAGTTGCGTAGTAGACATCAAGCAACTGCCTAGCTCAAAAGATATAAGTGAAGCATATAGAGTATTTCTAAAAAATTATGATGAACATGTGTCTCTCTCAAATATGTGTGTCCAGAAAACAATGATTGTGGAAAACTAAAAGAAAAGCAAACTATAATACACGACGCTCCAAGTAAAACACATATCATGTGATGAATTAAAATATAGCTCCAAGTGACATACCGATAGAATGGAGACGAAAGAGGGGATGCCATACGGGGAATCCCAGGCTTAGATGCTTAGGTCTTCCTTGAATATTACCTTGGGGTGCCTTAGGCATCCCCAAGCTTAGGGTGTTGCCTCTCCTTATTCCTTCATCCATCGTTGTCTCACCCAAAACTTGTAAACTTCAGCACACAAAACTCAACAAAACCTCGTGAGATCCGTTAGTATAATAGACATATCAAATACTTTAGGTATTGTTGTAAATTGATTCATATTTTATTATTGCATAATAGGTACTGTATTCTAATTTCTACATGGCTTATACCCACAGATACAATCCATAGCATCATCAAAACAAGCAAACTATGCAAGCAAAAAACATAATCTGTCTAAAACAGAATAATCTGTAATGATTTGTACTAAAACCGTACTTGTGTAACTCCCAAAATTATGAAAAATTAGGAAAAATTGGCCAATTTGTATACCAATATTTTGTAAAAAATTCAGATCAAAAATATGTTCCAGTAAAATTAGAGAAATTCTGCACTGGGCATAAAAGTTTATGTTTTTGCACAACATCAATTCTACTATCTTCCAAATCAATCACAAAGGCTTTACTTGCCACACGCACTAATTAAAATAGAAAAACACTATCATAAAAGTAGCAAAAAAGTGTAAACTCAAAATAACATAAAGTATTGGGTTGCCTCCCAACAAGCTCTTTCTTTATAGCCATTAAGATAGGCTTGAGATCTTATCGATGCTCACATGAAATATAATAACTGAAACACAAAGAGATCATCATGTAGCATGTAATTAACACATTTAAGTCTAACATACTTCCTATGCATAGGAATTTTATAATCAAACAAATTATCAAGACAAGAAGTATCTAGCATATGCAAATAAGAAGAATGAAGCATTAACAATCTGAACATCAAAAGAGGTAAGTGAGTAACATGAAAAGTTCTATAACCATATTTGCCTGTCTCATAATAATTACATGTAGGATCATTTTTAAATTCAACAATATAGCTATTATATAAAATATTTTCTCCATGATCCACATGCACAAAAGTTTTACAATCTTCCAAGATAGTGGGATTAACATTAACTAAAGTCATGACCTCTCCAAACCCACTTTTATAAAAAACTCCGTAAGATTGATCATTCTCCAAAGGAGTGGGACCATTATTACCTAAAGTTGATGCTCTTCCAAACTCACTTTTAGTACTATTGCAAATATTATTATCAATAATAGATTCATCATGAAGCTCAAAATTCTCAAGATCACAAGAAACATCATGATTATCACCCCAATCATGATCATTAGCACAATTGATATTCATAGAATTTATACTAACAAAATTGCAGTCATGCTTTTCATTCAATAAATGTATCCCAATAGCATTTTCATTTATCACTTCATTATTAGCTATCGGTTTACAATAGGCAGCAAGTTTGGAAAGATTAGCAGGCGGATGAGGATCCATTTATCTTAAACTTTTGCTTTTACTTCTTGTTTTTGTGTGACAAAGATAAAGATAACATACTAGGCAGGTAGAAACTAGAACAAGTGATTGATAGTTTGTGTGAAGGAACCTTGAACGAAGTTGGTGATGTCTCCCCGACAATGGCGCCAGAAATTCTTCTCGCTACTTGTAAACTGCGTTGGGTTTTTCCCCAAAGAGGAGGGGTGATGCAGTACAGTAGAGATAAATATTCCCCTCAGCGAGAACTAAGGTTATCGAACCACTAGGAGACTCACGCAAACTCCCTTCTACAGCACCTACACACATAGAACCAAACACTTGCACCCAATGCGAGCAAGAGGGTTGTCAAGCCCCTTGAACTCTTTACTTGCAAGGATTAAATCTTGATAGAGATAGATGATACAAATAATAAAAGTAAAAAACAATAAGTAAATTGCAGCAAGGTATTTTTGTTGTTTTAGTATTTATGATTAGGTAGACCCGGGGGCCATAGTTTTCGCTAGAGGCTTCTCTCTTGAACGTAGCATAAGGTGGGTAAACAAATTATTGTTGGGCAATTGACAGAATAGCACATAGTTATGACATGTTACTCATGGCAATGATCATGTATATAGGCATCACGCCCATAAACAAGTAGACCGAAACGATCCTGCATCTACTACTGTTACTCCACTTCGAGAACGCTTCTATGCTTGCCTCTCTAGGTATTAAGTTCATGACAAACAGAGTAATGCTTGTAGCAAGGTGACACGATGTAGACAAAGTAAGACAAACAATATGTTTAGACCCCGCCATTTTATCCTTAATGGCAACAATACAAATACGTGTCTTGTCCCCTTCTGCCGCTAGGATATAGAGCACCACAAGATTGAACCCATTACAACGCACCACTCCCACTGAAGACAAATCAATCTAGTTAGCCAAACCAAACCGATAAATCGGAGAGAAATACGAAGCTATAACAATCATGCATAATAGAATTCAGAAAAGACTCAATTACTTTCAATGAATAATCTGATCATAAACCCACAATTCATCGGATCCCAACAAACACACTGCAAAAGAGGATTACACCGGATAGATCACCGCGGGATTCATGGTGAACATGGTATTGAAGATCAAAGAGAGGGAGAGAGAGAGAGAACCATCTAGGTACTAGCTATGGACCCGTAGGTCTGTGGTGGACTACTCACACATCATCATGGAGGTAGCAAGGTTGATGTAGATGGCCTCCACAACCGATTCCCCCTCCGACAGCGTACCGAAAAAGGTCTCCAGATGGGATCGCGGCGGAACAGGGACTTGCGGTGGCGGAAAACTTGTTTTTTTATCTTCTTGGGGTTTTCAGAATATTTCAGAATTTATAGAAGCGGAATTAGGTCAAAGGGAGCCACGAGGGGGCCACAAGCCCAGGGGCGCCCTACCCCCCAGGGCGCACCCCACCCCTAGGGCGCGCCCCACGAGCTTGTCGCTCTCTTGTGCATATTCTGGCCTCCTCCCGAAGCTTCATGGGTCCAAATCTTCTAGAAAAAATCACCAAAAAGTTTTATCGTGTTTGGATTCCATTTGGTATTGATTTTCTGCAAAAGTCAAAAACACGCAAAAAACAGGAACTGGCACTGGGCACAGGGTTAATAGGTTAGTCCCAAAAAATGATATAAAATAGCATATTATTGCATATAAAGTATCCAAGATTGATAATATAATAGCATGGAACAATAAAAATTTATCGATACGTTGGAGACGTATCACACGTGACGGACGCCATTGCCTGCATTTTAGATTATATCACTTCCAATTTTCCCCAAACATATCTAGACTACCATTATCACCTACTCGGCCACCCCTAAATACTTTCCTTCCGATCCTTGAATGTTGCAAAAAAATCTCTTTGGCTGGTGATGAGTAATATTTTTACACTTATTTCACCCTTGTTTAAACCGAGATATTTCACTTAAAGAGGGATATTCGCTCCGATATTGCCACTAATGACTAATGAATGCAAAGGATTCCACAAATCCTCTCTTTAATGGTTTTCACAGGAAATTGGCTAAAAGGGGAAGAAATCAGGTGGAGGAATGGAAAGGAAGGAAAATGGAGGAAGAATCAATCAACAAGAGGTGTCTGTGAAGAAACAAAGCAAAAGACGACGTTCCATACGGGCACACGCGCCCATACGAGCGGTCGTTTGGCGTGGAAACCGAGGCAACTCGTCTACGTGAACAACTTTTATAAAGGGGACCCCATCAAAATATCAACATACCGTCAAAATATCAACATAACAGTGTCGAGCACAGCCAGAAGCTCTTCATCATCAACAAACCCTAGCCGCCGCCATTTCCATCTCCATAGCCATCTCCACCACCATAGTGCTCTCTCATCTAGCCCATACATGTAATAGTGCATCGCACAAGGCATCCATTGTAATTCATATTGCAATCAATCAATCCCAAGTGTGTTCTTCAATGTTTTCTTCTTGCGATCTGATCTCCATGTGTGAGTAGTTCGGTAAGGTATGGGTTGAGGCATGAGCCTTGCAACCCTAGGTATTTGTTGAGGGGATCAATGGAAGTCTTTGACATAACGTCCCGTATGTTTGAAATAAAATTGTTTCTTGAAGTGTCTTCTTGTCCGTGATCTTCATCCCTGCAGGTACCCAGGATCATGGAGATCGAGCACCGGTGAGGCTAGGAGCAAGGGGATTGTGAAGTGTTGTACTGAACACCGGTGACAGTAAGGTTTAGTAGGGTAACATGGATCATATAATTGGGGATTCATAAGGTGTAGTCATTAAACACCCAATTCTTTTATCTGATTTGATTATCTTAATTATTGGAGCAACCCAGCGATACGGATAGGGCCTTCGGCAGGACAACTGATTCTTGATGCAGGACTCGTGCCGGTCAAGATGTTATTTGGACACATCCCCCACTCCTATATGAAACAAGCACATCTTGATGGGTGACTTCCCGAGCACAAACTAATATCCTTTATCGGTAAATACATGGTTGTAAGCATTAAGACCTCATACCCCTACCTCTTTTTATTATGTTTGAATCACAATTTGCTTGCTGATCCAGTCAAAAGCTGGATTTGACACTTTGGCAAAAGTTTGCTCAAGACCATTGCTTCAAGGGAATCTTCCTCTCGTGGGTTTGATACCCAGGGTCACCTCTGGGGAAATAGGTGCGGTATACCCTTTTATGTTCCAATACCGGACCAATAAAAATGAGATATTGGCTGGCGAGCTATACTTTTTACTAAAGGAGACATACTCATTCTTATCATGAAAGTCTTAGACTCACTCCTAACATATTACATGTCGGTTTTCCTTATCCCTAAAAAAGATCTAAAAACAATTGATGCACTTAAATGCGCCTTCTTTTGGACGGCAAAGGACACCGCTCTGGGGCTCAGTGCCTGATTGCTTGGAAAAATGTTTGCAAACCGAAAAAGTATGGTGGTTTAGGCATAAAAAACTTGTATATCCATAATACTTGCTTGTTGATGGAGTTAGCTATTCAATCTCTACCCCCCCACACATTACCCCTCGTCAGATAGGCTTAGCTTGCAACATCCAAATGCTTTTTCAGCCCCATCCTACCACCCCTCCTACCTTTGCAAAACCATAAACCAGCATATGCCAACGCTACAACAAATCACCTTTGCCCTTACAAATAATGGAACCTCGGTCTATTTTGGGTCTGCAGACACATGGCTCACCACAAAACCACTAGCAATTACTTTCCCAAACCTTTTTCCCACTCTGAGGCACCCAGGATTAGGGTGGAAAATATCATGTGCTTCAGTTTAGAATCTAATCAGCATAATTGTTTACCCTGTGCCGCCAAGCAAAAATTGGTTTCACTTTTGTTTGTGTTGTAGGACTTCATGCCATCACAAGATCACGATGAGTGCTTTCTACTTGGGAGAAATGACTTCTTTACACGAGATGCCTACAATGTACTTACTCAGGAGGCAGACACCGACAACAATGCACAACTTATTTGGAGATCGCAAGTGCCCAACAAAATCAAGATATTCACATGGCTACTCTTCCGCGGTAGACTCAACACACGTGTTAACCTTGTCCACAAGGACACCATCACCATCTATGGTTGCCGCGGTGCCACTCCACAGCCAAGGGCGCCGCCCGCCGCTTCGTCTGATGCCCCCTCGCCGATCGCATCTGGCAACGATTGGGAATGACTCTATCTCTAGCTCCATCATCAACCTCTGGGATGTTTCGCTTTCCCATGCCGTTCCGGCTCGCAGTTGGATGTTCATGTTACTAATGATCCTATGGAATATCTAGGATGCCAGGAAAAATATGGCCTTTAGGGCCATATATAGATGCTCATCTACCTTTGTTAGATTAATCATCTTAGACTTGGACATTTAGTCACATAGGCTCACCTAACCTCGTAACAAGGAGGTCGTCTCCTCTTGGCAGCTATTCCTTTCTGCACGTTGTAATGTGCCTTGGTAATTCTGTTCCACAACTTATTGTGACTCTTTGAGTAATATATTCAGGTGGGGGAACTCCCCCCCCGGTGATTCTAAAAAAGGTCTTACATTGTGGGAGGGAGGGAGTATATCTTTTCTTAGTTGGAGGGAGAGAAGAGAAGCAGGCTATAAGGCTAGTCATAGTGTGGAGTAACTTAGACATGGGCATGAGGACTTGTTCTTACAACCATATATTTGTGTCGGGATCATTATGATCTTAATTTGTGCCCTAGAGGTCGTCCATCGAGATGTGATTGCTACGCATCGAAGTGGGGGATGTGTTCAAATTACTTTTTGACCGGCACACGTCCTGCATCAAGAGTTGATTGTCCAAACGAAGGCCCTATCCGTCGCGAGGGTTGCCCCGATAATTAAGATAGAAATTAGACAAAAGCATTGTGTGTTTAATGACTACACCTCTTGTATCCCCAGAGATATGATTGATGTTACCATACTAAACCTTTCTATCACTAGTGTTCAAATAACACATCACAGTCTCCCCGCCTTTAGCCTCTCCCTGGCTCGTTCTCCATGATCTTGGGTACATGCAGGGATGAGAACGCGATTGAGACAAGAGACAACCATGAAGCAACTTTATGTTACACATACATGGCATTAATGAAAAGTACTTCCATCGATCCCTCCACAAATACATCGGGTTAGAGAGCTATGCCTCAACCCATGGCCTTACCGAACTACTCACACATGGAGATCAGATCACACGAAGAGAACATTAAAGAACACATTATGAAGATTGATTGAATTATAATATGTCTTACAATGGATGTCGGAGGTGATATCGTAATACAAAGTATGACTAGTTGACTGAGTACTATGGTGCTGGTGATAGTGGCGGCTATGGAGATGTAGATGGGAAATGGTGGCGGCTGGAGGGTTGATGTGGATGACAAAGATGGAGGTTTCGACAATGATATATGTTGTTTCTGGCGTTGGCCCATTTCATGGTATTTGTTGTGGTGGATCAGAGGGCGCCCCTGGTAGGCCATACGATCGTGCATACGAGTGCGCATGGTCGTATGGAACATCATGAAGGAATGCCAATATCAAATTGAGGAATGGTAGGCCATACGACCGTGCATATGAGTGTGCCACGGTATTTGTTGATCTACCAGTCCCCCCAAATATCTTGATCATACCGAGGACCGGTGACTGGATCATATTGAGGAATGCCAATATCAAAGGTAATTCTCATACCCTCCTCAAATCCGTTAGTCTTGCATAATCCTCTCCAATTTTTACAACCCAAATGTGTGTGAGTTACTTCATTGTAGAGTTTAGCCTAAAAAATGAAACCATGTTTCGTCTTTACGTGAAATTTCTTCATCTCCACCGTTTCCATGTCAGCGAAAGAGAGTTTCTGTATGACATACCGTTTCCATGTTAGCGAAAGAGAGCTTCTCTAGGACATACCATCTTGCATAGCATTGGATGTGATGTCTACTGCACAACTTTATTCGTGTAGACTCTGTTGGGCCTCCAAGCGTAGCGTTTTGTAGGACAGTAGCAACTTTCCCTCAAGTGGATGACCTAAGGTTTATCAATCCGTGGGAGGTGTAGGATGAAGATGGTCTCTCTCAAACAACCCTGCAATCAAATACACGAAATCTCTTGTGTCCCCAACACACCCAATACAATGGTAAATTGTATGTGTGCACTAGTTCGGCGAAGAGATGGTGATACAAGTGCAATATGGATGGTAGATATAGGTTTTTGTAATCTGAAAATATAAAAACAGCAAGGTAGCAAGTGGCAAACAACGAGCAAAACATTGTATTAATGCTTGGAAACAAGGCCTAGGGTTCATACTTTCACTAGTGCAATCTCTCAACAATGCTAACATAATAGAATCATATGATCATCCCTCGACGTGCAACAAAGAATCACTCCAAAGTTCATATCTGGCGGAGAACATAAGATGAAATTGTTGTAGGTAGTAGAACCACCTCAAAGTTACCCTTTCTGATCGATCTATTGGGCTATTCCTATAGGTGTCACAAACAACCCTAGAGTTCGTACTAAAATAACACCAATGATACATACTCCCTCCGTTCCAGAATATAGGGTGTATTGTTTTCCATGCAAGTCAACCATTTGAGTGTTTGACCAAGATTATAGAATAAATTAACGACATCTACAATAACAAATAGATAAAATATGAAACTACTTTCCGTGATGGATCAAATGGTATAAATTTTATATTGTGGATATTGATATATTTTCTTATAACTCGGTCAAACATGGCCTCGTTTGACTTTTGAAAAAACAAATACACCTTATATAAAGGAACGGGGGGGTGGGTATCAATCAACCCTAATGTCACCTAGATACTCCAATGTCACCACAAGTATCTGTGGGTTAATTATTCGACATGCATCAAACAATTTCAGATTCATCATATTCAATCCAACACAAAGAACTTCAAAGAGTACCCCAAGATTTCTATCGGAGAAGGTAGGACAAGAACGTGCAATCAACCCCTATGCATAGGGCTGGGCATATAACCCGAAAACCAATTTCCCGAACCGAAATAACCGGCACCGAAGCCGAATGCACCGAAACCGAAAACTTCGGTATTACGATCAGTTTCAATCTCTAGAAAACCGAAATTAGTTTGGTGAATTCGGGTTAATCCCTCCGGCAATCGAACTAACCGAACACCGAGTAAAACAAAGGCCCAACCCACGTGCCTGTGCTTGATTACCTCTCAGCCCATGCATAGTGCACTTCCCTAAAAAGAAGTACGTAGTGCAAGACGCTAGTCCCACAGTCGTCTTCCACATCCCGCATCTGGCATTGAGAGCTTGGCCCCTACCCACCACCTCCTGCATGAAGTTTAATGCCTGATTCATGGTTTTCTAGCTCTTCTTGGCATTCCTGATGGTCGCGTCTTTTATATAGGGGTGTGTCCGGCTGGGCTGCAGATTATTCACCGGAGATGAGGGGCCAAAATCCTAGCCGACTCGCCGGAGATGAACTAATAGCGGCGTCGCCGGCAGCGTTGTTGGCGCCACACAGCCACGCCCTGCCGATTCACCGTACAGTCCGCACCTGGAGAACAACTACGGCCACAACCCACAAGACGCTCTGCCATATAGGCCCTCTGTTTCAATCCATGTATACTCGTATCCAAGTATGGGAGGTAGACAGAGGCGCAGAGCTACATCTACATGCACTGTACATCAAAATAAAATAGTGACCCCTTACTGCTTGAACAGGGTCATTCAAGTATGCTTTGTAATTCAGCCACTGTACGTTCAAACTAAAGGGGTTGTTTGGTCGAACCGATGACCGAACCGAAATATCGGTGCATAGAATGCTCGGTTAGCTTATTTTACATTGACCGATCGGTCAGTATGTCTTCAAAATCGAAATATTTAATAGACCAAAAAATCAAACCGATCGGTTCGGGGGAACCGAATGCCTAGTCCTACCTATGCATAGATCCCCAAGGTCACCCGAATCCGCAAGTTGATGCCATAACATATATCAAGTGAATCAATAGAATACCCCATTGTCACTATGGGTATCCGCATGCAATACATACATCAAGTGTTCTCAAATCCAATATTCAATCCGACATAACAAAATCTCAAAGGAAAAGATTCGGTTCATCACATCAAGATAGCAAGGGACAAACACCATATGATCCAACTATATTAACAAAGCCCGTGATACATCAAGATCGTGCCATCTTAGGAACACGAGAGAGAGAGAGAGATTAAACACATAGCTACTGGTACATACCCTCAACCCCGAGGGTGAACTACTCCCTCCTCGTCATGGCCTCCATCGGGATGATGAAGATGGCCACCGGTGATGATTTCGCCTCTCCGGCAGGGTACTGGAAAGGCTCCAGATGGGTTTTTCTTCGATACAGGGAGTTGCGGCGGCGCAGGGGAAGTTCTATGTTTATTTCGGAGGGTTTCTGTATATATAGGATTTTCTGACGTTGGAGTCACGCTAAACGGAGCCACGTGGGCCTCACAAGCCATCAAGGCACGCCCAGGGAGGTGGGCACGCCCTTTTGGCTTGTGGCCCACAGGTGGCTCCCCTCCGGTGGTTCTTCGCTCCAGTATTTCTTATTTTCTCTAGAAAAAATCTTTTAAAAAATTCGGGCGATTCCGCGAACTTTTATTTTCTGCACAAAAACACCACCACGGTAATTCTGCTGAAAACAGTGTTAGTCCGGGTTAGCTCTAAATAAATCATATAAAGTGCATCAAAACCATATAATAGTATTGTAAACATAGGCAAATATGGCATGAATACTTCATAAATTATTGATACGTTGAAGACGTATCAGGATGCACTGGTTGAATTATAGAAAAACAGAAATGACATGTTAAAGCAAAAATATTAAGCCATGATAGGGAAATTAAGAAAAAATATGTGTCACTGAAGGTATATACCGTAAAAAAATCGAACCCCTCCTTAAGCGTGACGGATAAGTAGCTATCGTTGTCTAAGTGTGGCCTATCGCACATACCCCCGTTGTCGGTACAACCATCGCACCCGGGGATCCTATCATCGTCATCCATTTGTTGTGTTCGTAATTAAAAGATTAAAAATCGATCACTATTCACGACAGGTTGATTTTCGGTCTGTTGAGTCTCCCTTGAAAAACTCTCATCTTTGGTGGTGTATATGATGTACACTCCCTCACACTGATATTACGACTGTCGGTGATGGTCGTTTTTCTGCTTCTCCCCGTGCATTACCAAAAGGTCTATCAAGAGGAGAAGGATGAAAAACGACCCCCACAACAACAGTCGGGATTCTTCATCACTGGTATTTTGATCGTATATGGTGGTGTATATGGTGGACACTTCCTCACACTGATATTATGACCGCTGGTGATGGTCGCTCTTTTCCTTCTCCCTGTGCATTACCAAAAGGTCTATCACGAGGAGAAGGAAGAAGAGCGACCCCCAGGACAACAGTCGATATTATTCCTCTCGATAGAAATTTTGACCGTGGTGCTGGTTGCTCCTCCCTTTGTCCTCGAGTGCATTACCAAAAAGTTCTAGCACATGAGAATGAAGGAGAAGTGACCCCCACGACAACAGTCGGGATTGTCCCTCACTGAATGTCACACAAGGAGCCCCAACAAACTGAAAATCAACCCAAAGCATCAGTCAATTAACATTAAATATATCGAGTAATGACATAAATAATGGCCAATGTTTGCCGAAATGTCGTTTAATTCCCTTTCCGGCAAATCTGGGCACTTGATATATCGTTCTTTCTTGCACAAGTCATGCCAAAATTTTGGCATGATCTTTGCTAAAAAGAGGACATATCGAGCGCCTGAAATTTTTCTGAGCGGAAATTAGTCAACATTCCAGCAAAACATAGGACACTCGGAGTTTCCCTACAATAGAAAGAGATAAATGTGGCATCACTTAGGCATTTTCAAATGGCCATAACACAAAGTCCATAAACATACACAAGTCCAAAGTACCAACACCTAGTATTAGTACAAAGTATCAACACCTAGTCATGCAAATGAACAATCGACCTAGGGTTCGCCCCAATTGACCTAGGGTTCGCCACCGGGGCTCAGGAGGAAGAGTAGGGGCTCGGGAAGGATACCTTCGAGGTTGGAGAGCTCGAGGAGGCTGGGGTGGCGCCGGAGTAGCGGCCCGACAGCGAGGTAGTGACGATGGCCGAGGGACGGGGCAAGGTCGATCCAACAATGGGGAGCTCCCCAGCTCGGGCTAGTGGCGCGGACGACGACGACGGGCACGACAGAGAGGATAAGAGGAGCTTAGTAGTAGCGCGGGGCACGAGGCCGACGCTACAGCAAAGCCCGATACCTATAGCATGGGCCTGCGACACGTGCTGCTCGCACCATGTATATATAGTAGCAGCACGGTGTATCTAGCCCACACTACTGCTATCAAGTTAGTTGTAGCGCGGGTTTTGTACCCAACGCTACTACTATGGCTAGCCCCTGGGTGTAATGTGGGGACCACTTAGCAGTAGCACGTGGTACTAATGACCGCGCTACTGCTAAAGTTTACCTGTAACGCGTTCTTTTGGGTCCGCACTACTGCTAATTAACAGTAGCGCGGGCCACCTACCCCACTCCACTACTAGCGATTTGCCTATAGGGGTTTCTCTAGTAGTGAAAACATCTGCCACAGATGGCTTAAGAGTAGGCACACAACACATGATTCTTACTTGAAGGCCGTGTTCAAGCAGACATGAAGTGTTGAAGTTGCCACGCCAGATCGACAGTTTGGGCTGAAGAACTTCATCATCATCGTCCAGTTCGTCGTGATTGTAGTGCTATTGATGTGATGGGTGTGATCGTGCTTAAGATGTAGCTGGTAAGCTCACCATGTAGGGTACAAGGTAAGATTGCATGTATGCAACCAAACATCGTGTAGTAGTATTAGACTAGCCAATGTGAGCAACCAAAAACAGTGCACCGTCGTTGCTACGATGCTCAGAAGCAGTATGCTGGCAACCAAACAATGTGCAGATGATGGGTTTTACCCTGCATTAGCTCAACTAGGACGACCTGGGACAAGTATGCAAATGGGCTAAAAACGGTGCGAGCAACCAAACACGTCATTAGTACGTGGGCAACTCACCGCCTAACTGGTTGTATGCACATATTCGTATACATATGCATGTTTGCTGGCCGGAGTGTGGATATTCGGGTACGCGAGTCCTACGCTCAAAATATGCGAAGATGAGCAACTCAAAATAAGCAAGAAATAGAAGGCGGCGCACTCGCTAGAGCCACATGTGTGTGGCGCGTGGTATCGAGTTCAAATCTCACACGCATTAGCAAGGAGATTTTCTACAAAATAACATGCCACGGCGGCACCTGATAGGCGGCCCCCGCTGGTCAGTTTTCCTGTCAAAAATGGTTTAAACGCGGATCCGCTCGATTTGTTGCGGTCTGCCCCAGACTTGGTACTGATCTGAAAAAAGCAAAGTGGTACCAATTTGTTACCCTAGCCACAGTTATGGTACCATCATGCAATTAACTCACACAGTTTATAACGTTTTGTTGCCATGTGCCCCAAACTTGGTACCGACTTGTGAAAACAAGAAAAGTGGTACCAATTCGTTACCCTAGCCACAGTTATGGTACCATCATGCAATTAACTCATGCAGTTTATAACGTTTTGTTGCCATGTGCCCCAAACTTGGTACCGACTTGTGAAAACAAGAAAAGTGGTACCAATTCGTTACCCTAGCCCCAATTGTGGTACCAACGTGCAGTTAACTCCAAATAACAATATTGAGGTTGCCTGATGATGAATCCCTTGCCCTCATGTGACGCCCCCATTCTTGTCCGTACGCTAATCATGCACACAATGCGTACGACCAAGATTAGGGACTCACTGATTGATACCACAACACAACAAAAGACGCAAATAGGAGTCATACAGCTTAATATTACAAGCCAGGGGCCTCGAGGGCTCGAATACAAAGCTCGACATAAACATGAGTCAGCGGAAGCAAATATATCTGAGTACAGACATAAGTTAGACAAGTTTTGCCTTAAGAAGGCTAGCACAAACATAAGCAACGGATCGAAAGAGGCGAGGCCTCCTGCCTGGGAACCTCCTAACTACTCCTGAACGTCGGCGTGCTCCACGTAGAAGAAGGCTCCAGCGGTGGTGTAGTAGTCGTCTCTGGCGTACTCCATCTCCTGGGCTCCATCGTCTGAACGCAGAATCGTATCGAAGGGGGGAGGGAAAGGAATGCAAAGCAGCGTGATTACTCATCCAAAGTACTCGCAAGACTTACATCAGAACTATGCTAGGTATGCATCATTTTCAAGGGAAGGGGTTATATCAGGACTGACTGTAGAAAGCAAGAATAGGGAGAAGGCTTAGTCCTATCGAAGACTAGCATCTTCAGCATCTTGTAGCATGAGAAGAGAGTAGACCTGCAGCTCATATATAGTCATATTGTTGTAACAATTTTAATTAAGTAAACACGCCCAGAGATCCTTCCTCGACTCCCTGCGAGGAAGCAATCCCGGAGCCACAATTCATTTTAATTTAAATTACAATTATAGTTGTATAAGGTCAAAGCACAACTCCAAGTCGTCCTGTTACCGTGGACACGGCTATTCGAATAGTTTACTTCCCTGCAGGGGTGCACCACATTACCCAACACGCTCGATAAGCTCCGGCCGGATACAATTTTCTGGTCATACCTGGCCTCGGCCGATCGACACGACGTAGTCCTACCTAGGCTCAACAGAGAGGCCAGCACGCCGGTCTACATCCTAATGGCTCGGGGTCTTGGGCCATCGCCCTCGCCATCCTGCACGTTACGCCCTCGGCCGGGATCAGTCCTAGCATGCCTTAGTAACAAGAGCCATGCGTCATCGCGGGCCACCCGGGCGCAAGTCGAATCTCGTGGCATCTGAAGAGCTTTCGGGAGAATGTACGGCGTAGAGCAGCCCATACTGATTACCCCGCGTGGTGGTTAGTGCGTATTAGGCCAACGACCCAACTCAGATCAAATACTCAACCCATTAGCAATTTATTAGTGCGGGGCAAGCGCGAACCATAAACTGCGGTCCGTCGCCCCGCCAATAACACTCGGGTGCCTTACGGCGCACCCCACCAAGCATCCGGATGCCTTGCGGCGCATCCCACCAAATCTTTCTCACACGGGTACCCTTGGGGCCGACCCGTCTCAGAACTGTCGGGAACTCAGGTCCACCTCAACCAGGGTGGTACCGCCTGTCCCTCCAGTCCCGTCTTTCCCATGTAAACCAAGTCAAGTAGAAGTAACTGTGTGTTTATACACCAAGTGGGGATCCGAGGAATCACCCTCGATGGATCCCACTCGAGGTATGTGTATGGCAAGAGTCGCTATCGATAAATGGGAAGGAGGAATCACCCTCGATACCCACGATCTATTAGCTACGCTACAGAATTAGCATCGGAAGTGCTAAGTGAGGTATCACC
Organism: Elymus sibiricus; assembly: GCA_039707655.1. Lineage (NCBI taxonomy): Eukaryota > Viridiplantae > Streptophyta > Magnoliopsida > Poales > Poaceae > Elymus > Elymus sibiricus. Next base: position 210,870,949 of record CM077663.1, read on the forward strand.
CTCGGCACTCGATAGTAGCTCTGCAGTGCCATACTAAAGGGGTGTGCGGTGATGTGAGGGGTCTGGCTTGTCAGTCATGATGACTGAGTCTTCTGTCTTCAAGTCCTCGGTGTCGTCGATGAAAGCAGGGGCAACTGGGACTAGGGGGGTCTCAGGGGTTCACTGATCAACCTATGCTAAGCAGTTGGTATGATTGCAGGTAAAGTAACAGTTCATCCAAAAACAGGCTATGCATCAGAATATGAGCTATCTAATACAGTAGCAAAATCTAATGCAAGCATAAGAGGGAGAGAGATGGGTGATATCGGAATGCTCAAGGGGTTTTTGCTTGCCTTGCTGCTCTGCGGCAAAGATCTGATCGTCAAAGCGTAGTCGTACCCGGCAGCAGCGTCAGCCTCGGGGTCTACCGGAGAGAAGAGGGGGAAGAAACAATAAATATAAAGCAGACAATGTAACACAGAGCATAACAGGGCAATAAGTTGTGCCGGATGGTGACCTAACGCAGTGTTACTCGATACCGATGAAGGGGGAACCCATCCGGGAAAGTTTTCCTGGTTCCGGACAAATGTCGGACAGATGACCGGAGGGGCAATGTTCTAGGTTTGCGGTGTTAGAGGCATGTGACAGCTAGGATGCAGTGCAGGGTTGCCTAAAATCATGTCTAAGTCATACTAGTTATTTTTAGGGTTTAAGTTGGATTTATTAACCGGTAGGCATGGACTATTCACCTATCCGAAACAGGCAAAAAGTTGCATGTTCAGATAGCTAGAGGCATGTGACAGATGAATGGATGGCATATTTGGATTCGTGGTATTTTTCTGATCAACTTTCATATATAAATTATTTTCATTGGAGTTACGGTTTAAAAGATATGATTTTTCTAAGTTTTAAACATTTTCTGAATTTTCCAGAATTAATTTAATTCGAAATTATATTAAACATTAAATGCTATGGGTACACAGAAGTGTACCCAGATATGTGCAACAGAGGCTGACAGTGGGTCCCAGTTGACTGCCCAGTCAGCAGTCAACTGGAGACTTTGACTGGTCAAAGGGGCCCAGGGGTCCCACATGTCATAGTCTGGGCACTGCCCAGTCAGCAGGTGGACTAGTCAACTGGGCCCAGTCAGCAGAGGCTGACTGGTGGGTCCCAGTGCTGAGTCAGCACGCTGACTCAGCGAGTCTTATCCACAGGAACGGTACAGTGGGCCCCGCCTGTCAGGTATTATTTAACTAAACCGGTTTTTATTAGGTTAATTAACATATGTGAGGCCCGACTGTCAGTCAGTGGTTAGCTGGGTTAGTTAGAGGCTAATGAGGACACGTCAGCGGGGTTAGCGCCGGTGGGGGGGGGGGCTACAGTGCGTTGGCGACGAGGGTGAGCTCCGGCGATGGCCGTCCGGCCGACTCCGGCGGCTAAATGGACTACCGCGGGCACAAATCGAACGGGCGCAGCGTTTCGCACCCAACCGTGCTACGGGCGCGAGTAGAGGAGGTCGGCGCCGACCACAATGGTGACCACCGACGGCGGCTGGCGGGCGGCGCTACGCGGATCGACGGCTAGCGGACGCGCGCGGTCAAATGGAAAGAGGGAGAAGTTGCGCGAGCTCACCGCGAGGTCAGAGGGGGAGCTCAGGGGAGCCGGGGGTTGTCGGAGATGAACGGGACGATGAAAATGGCGACGGCGGCCGTGGATGGGGAAGAAGGCGATGGCGGCGATGCGGCAGTTCCCGGCGTCGATCTGGTGGCGGAGAAGATGAGGACGAGCCCGGCGAAGCTGCTGGGCTTCCAAGCGCAGCTCGAGGTGGCCGGTGGCCGCGTAAATGGCGACGGCGCATCGGCGACCGCGTCGGGCGCGAAGAAACGAAGGGGGCGAGCGAGAGAAGGGGAGTGAGGAGGAGGGCTAGGGTTAGCAGCGGGAGGGGGAGAGAGGCCGGTGGGGGTCCTTATCCATCGGAGATGACTGCGGATGGGTGACGCGCGGCGCATCGGCGTCCACGGCGGCTCCGGCGTCGACACAGAGAAGGGGGCAGTTGGGGGTAGGTGATGGCTCGGGGTGGGCTGGGCTTCGCCCTATAGCAGATGGGCCACGGGCACAGTAGCTTCTCTCTTTTCTTTATTTCCTTTTCTGTTTTTATTTATAGATTCTGTTTTGTATTCATTTGAGCTAGCAATAGACTTTTGTAAAATGTGAGACCTGGTTCAAATATTACCATGCAATATTCCTTACCACCAGAAATTGGTTTGGGCAAATTAGGATTTCATAGGAATTTTTAATAAATGAATTGGCACCTTATATTACTGTTTTGGTGTTGTTTCATATTGTTTGAATCACTTAGCTAATCCCATAATGTTGATTATAATTTTAGAATTGCCTCTGGATTATTTGTTATTTAATGAACATTTTTCCATCAGTGTTTGAGCAACTTAATATCTCACATGCATTTGAATTTCAATTTCAATTTGAATTTTAAAAGAGATATGTTACTAATGATGATTAGGCACTGTTGATCATGGTCATTACTGTGCTTAATTACAACGATCACTGTATCTTAATTATCCGGGCGTCACACCTCATGCTTCAAAACATGCTACCGACCTCAAAGCTGCACTAAATCATGAACATGAAGCATACGTCCACATAGTGTCATAATGTTTATGTTATGACATAGGACATAAAGCTTAAAGTAGCAAGACTGCGTAACTCAAAAAACACTGTTCTCACGATGTATCAAGTCTAGCTCTTCCCCTTTTGGCATCAAGGTATCGAAAAAAGAGAGAGGTCCATTGACTTTCAAGACTATGCTCAATCAACGGGCGGCGACGAGGTATACATGGATGCACCATCAATGTCAATCGTTGTAGAAGGAATCCTCAAGAACCCACCAACTTTGACAACGACAGTTGGGTGAAGAGATCTCTTCTAAGCTGTAGGACTTCTAAGCTGCAGGAGTCATCACTGGAACCGGAGTAGATTCCACTTGCGGCAGCTGGTCTGAATGGAGTGGCTCCTAGAGCAAACTCATATATGCCCACATCTTCATCATCATCACTCTCTCATGCAACATCCATGTCCTCATGTCGCTCTCCAATAGCAACAACATCCACAACTAAAGGATCAATGCAAACATTAACTCCGTGAATACGAGTCTCCACAACTCTCTCAAAACTATCTTGGTTCACAAGGTTGGATGTTTCTTGCTCGATCCTTCTAAGAGATGCATATGTCAAGTTCAGTTATGTGACTTGAGGCACGGGAATCTTCAGTTTTGCATTTGTTGGAATTTGTGAAGGTGCCTGAGTGGATGAGGAAGGGGATCGATGTTGCAGCTTCTTGTTTTGTAATGACGTGAAACTCTAGCGGTGACAATATCAACACACACGATGATTACGAAGACCTCCTCGAGAACTTAATTGTACCTTTTTTGTTTTAGCAGGTTTTTAGTGCTTGCGTTTGATTAAAATAAACCTTCCGTTCTTTTTGAAAAATGATGTAAATTGGGACCGGGAAAAAAATCTTATTTATTTTTAAAAGTTTTTTTTTCGCTCTCGAGAGCCAAGCTTTACTGCTGTCTCCCGTACCTGTACTTTTCTTTGCTCTTCCTCCTCAGTCCGAAGCCAATCTCCCATATAGTCCACCACCGCGTGCCCTACGGCTGCCGCAACCTTGCGTCACCGCCGCACGACCATCCCCTCTGCACCCCCCACCCCCCCCCCCCCCCCCCCCCCCCCCAGCACCACGCGACACCCAAAACATCCCAGCCTCTAACGCACGTCGCTGCCATCGCCGTCACCGCCTTTCCTCGTCGCCACATCGCGTTCCTGCCATCTCCATCCGGTCTGCAATTTTTGGCCATTAGGTTTTGAGGTATGAGTTTGTTCCCACCAACTCTTTACTTAAACCCCACTGGCCTCGACAATTTCTGGCTGTGCCGGTGCTCACATCCGGCACGCCATCTAGATCCGTCCCTGCTTGACACATTCTAGGGTAGGGCTGAGACCATCGTTGGCTTAGTGTCAGTTTCTCACATTTTCTCTTTTCGTTATGCTTAAACTTGCATGCTCTTAGTTATTATTATTTCTTATCATTTGCAGTAACACTGGACAGAAATGGAGAATGTGCAATATGCCGAAGAGCTCGTGAGGGAGTTTCTCGTGTTCAGGGGTTTCACGAACACGCTGCAAGCTTACGAGGCAGAATTGTCTACCGAGATCGGCAGGAACTTTGAAGTAGACAAGATCCTAGATTTAGTGTTCTCAGTGTATATACCAAAATACCAACTGGATAGACTGCTAAGCATCTTTAGCTTTTTGAAACAATGTTTCACTTCACCTGCGGACACGGTACTCTACACAGCGCTTCTTAAACTGGAGCAGTCGGTATTACGTTATTATGTTGTCAATGCTTTGAAATCTGGAAGGCAAGAAAAAGTTGTTGAATTCTTTAGCGCAAGCGGCAATTATCTGATGCAAAAGCGTGAAGATTGGATAGCATGGTTTGGTGCGTCTTCTTAGCCTTCTAGTGCTCTGTTGCCCGCATTGTGTCTGCTTCTACTTACGCGTTGCCAATCTCAATGACACTATGCAGCTATACCGTATATTAAGAACCCAAGCTTGGATCCACAGTTCCGTATGTATTTTTCCAAAGAATGGTCAGACACTTTGGTTCTTTCATTTCGGAACTTCTTAAGTGGGATATTCAATGGTACTCATATCCTTTTACAGCAATTGTATTCAATTGTACTCAAGTTAGCAGGATGCTTTTCATCTTTCCTAATACACAAACTTCTTAGCTGAGTTATAATTTATTCACATTCTTGTTGACCGCCAAACTAATATTATGGTTTGCTTAAACACTGTTTTATCCTTAAGTTTTTCACGAATCCCAGCTCTTATGAAGATTAGCACTGAAAAGAATATGATCAAGTGCCTCAAGAGTGACATAAAGCAACTGAATAACAAATTGTCAGAGCTGCAAGCATTGTTAGAGGTCAAGGAAGTTGAACTATCTCTGTTGAGAAGGTAAAACTATGCTCTTTGGACTGCAAAATTGCTCATATATCTTCAGGTGCATGGCCTTTTGTAATTAGGCTATCATCTGTTTGCAACTTTGCATACGAACAGCTGGTTTACAGATGGCATAGAACTATGAAAACTATGTTCATAAAGTGCTCTTAGCTTCAGACTACTCCCTCTGTTTCAAAATATAAGGTGTATTAGATTTTTAAAAAGTCAAACGTGTGCATGTTTGACCAAATTTCTAGAAAAAAATTCAATACCTACAATACCAAATTTGTATCATTTGATCCACCATGAAAAGTATTTTCATATTTTATATATTAGGTATTGGAGATGTTGATATGTTCTTCTGTAATCTTAGTCAAACATACAATCGTTTGACTTGCATGAACTGATGCACCTTATATTCTGGAATGGAGGGAGTGTTAGGTTACATATCTTATCAATGTACATGGTAGAGCATGACGTAGAATGTGACTGCTAGAGTTTTTATGAATCTCAAGCTCCTAAAGGTATCTGCTAAATATCTCATAACTGATAAATACAGGAATGATAATAGTATCAATTCCGGACACAAGAATTTATTCAAGATTACTACAGCTGGTTCCTCCGTTGGGGGACAAGCTTTCTCAGGAGTCTATGAAGAAACCTCAACTTCAAGTACAACTGTACAGAGTGTCGATGCACAGACTTTGAGTTCAGCAAAATCAAGAGATGAGGAATTGTGTGATTCTTCTCGGATGAGCAATGCAGGTTGGCTCTTTTTACTAGCTATAGTATTTTTCTCATACCATATTTTTTTAGACTCTCTAGTTTTTCTCAAACATATATATGATTATTTACCATTGGTTTATGCGAGATAACTAATTATTTTTCGTCTACCTTTTCCCCCACTAGACATAACCTTTCTTTCTCATCAACCATTCTAATATCCATACTTTGGATTACTTTTATGCTTCACCGAACATATATTTCTATTTTGATGATCTTCAATGTATTGTTCTGTAGATGCCCATTTAGGATACTACATTTTTCTTATAAATGAGACAAATGAAACCCTTGAAGCATAATATGTTTCTTTTGTTGCAGAAAATGAGCAGATTTTGGTGACAGAGGAAGACTTTCCTGAAGTGAAGGTGGATTTTCAGGTAAGCTATAGTTTATCCCTAGTAATTATCCATCTTTGTGGTTTCCTATATCACTAATTAAACCTGCTAACAGGAAACATTTTTAGGCCATAACAGTTCAATAAGTAGCTGTCGATTTTCTGCTTCTGGATCAAATATTGCTAGTTCTTCGACTGATGGCACAGTGAGGTAACTGCGCTATCTTAATTCTGATTTATTTTTTGCCTAACTGGAAGTTACTAGGTTTTGACCCGTTGATTTTTTAACTCTTATAAAGAATCTGGACATACGACTCATCAACACCATCATCAAAAAATGCCACTATATACTGTGGGGCTGAAGTCAGCGCACTTTCTTGGGAATGCAGATCTGACCGCTTGGTATGCCCATTGTATATTTTAATTCTACCACATTAGTTTTTCCACACCATTTCACCTTTGAAGAACATATTTTAAGACTTTTGTTTTATCACCCATTTCTCTTGACAATAGCTGCTCATAGGCACAGCTAATGGAGGCATTAAAGCTTGGAATGCTGATGCCAAGAGAGTTGTTTGTGACCTCAGTACATCCAAGGACTTCCCAAGGTTTGAAGTTACCACCTATTACTTTGGGGCTCACAGCTGTATCTATGCTGATGAAGCTTTTCAATTTCTTGCAGTGTGCTTGATTTGAAGTGTAGCCCTGTAGATCCCGTGTTCGTCTCTGCAGCTGCATCAAGACGGTAAACATCAAATCTCTTGCTTCGTAAGAAATCAGTTGCCAATTACTGCAAAATGGCAGCTTCTTTCTCGTACAGAAAAGCGTTACTGCTAAACTTCTGTCTCTGACAGCTGCGTTTTGTCCTGCTTTCACATATCAATTTAAACTATAAGTTAATGCTAGTTTCAGCACGACATATCTACTACTACCAGTAGCTCTCAAATACCATGGTCTTATTTCCAGCTTTAAATTGCTTTTCAGGCATGGATCAACTATATTTGATAGAACAGGATTTGCTTCCTTGACAGTATGGCATATGAAAACATGGAAGCCTCTGGTACTGATTTTTTCTTTCAACCCCTTACCTTGAACCTAGCTGAAGACTCTAGTCAGTAACCTTTTCGTTATATATATCCGTTTCTTCTATTTGAAGACAGTCCTCCCTCTTGGCGAGGATCCACCTGCTATTACTTCACTTTGCTTCAATCACAATGGGAAGATCTTGGCAGCCTCTGCAACAGATGGAATGATTCACATGTTTGGTATCCTTTTAGTGTAATATTCCTTTACCATCTTTGTTATGTTAACTGCCTTTGACTTAGTATTTGGTATATCATTTATTGCTTGGGGACAGCTAGAACTTGGTTACGTTGTTTCTTTGAGATATTATTTGTGTTTTATGATTGTTGGAGCCCATAGTACTCCCTTTACTGCACATAGACATGTCTGCTGGTCTACAAATCACTGGATGGCCTGCCCATGACTCCCCTGTCAGCTCAGTTCTTTTTGGGCCAGCTGAAACAAGCATCTTCAGTTTAGGCTCAGATGGAAAGGTATATAGCCCCTTTTAGTGCATAAATGCAACTCTGTTGATGTATATATGCAAGTAGATAACACAATGGTTATTGTATGCACCATATGTACCATTGGACCCTGTGAGTTATACAGTCTTCTAAATTCCAATGCTTAATCAGCTTTAAGCAAAATAACAACTATAGCATTGTTATAGGTTAACTTTGACTTTGTACTTGTATTAATTGATTTTCGTATACAAATATGTACCCATAATCTTTGGCTTAGCTTGTGTGGTTGTATTGTATCTAATGTTAACTGTATGATCTTTAGATATTTGAGTGGAGCTTGCACAATCAAGGTCAGATTATTTGGTCAAGAGATTGCAGTAGGTAAGAGTATTTCACAGTTGGTGAATCGTCATTGAATTGCAAATGGCAGCTAGTGTTGGTTTGATAAAAATGTACTTCAACCTTTCATTTCTTTCACATATGTTGCTCTCACTCCCACTTATTGAAGTAATGGGAGTGAAAAAGGTGTTTAGGTATGCATATAATATAAATCTGTGTACTATCCATATCCACTCTTGCAGTATGTAAAATAATTATTTTCAGCCAATCCAAAGAGACTAATTTGAACTATTTAGTTTCAGGCAAAACAATAGTTTTCTAGCAAGATCTCTATGCTAACATCCTCCTCTGTATTTTCGTATGGTGCATGTGGCATATAGACTTCACACACACTTTGTGTTACAGTATATGTGGATTGTACTAGCCCTTTCCATCAGTTCGGACTTTTGGTTGCGTTGGCTAGTGCATGAAGCTTAACATGGTATCGGAGCTAAGGTCTTGAGTTCAAGTCCTGGCTTTCGCAATTTATTTAAAAAATTGCTGGTAGCCCCCCTTTGTGTCCACGTAGAGACCTCTTGAGTCATACGTGAGTTTCGCGCACCGTCGCTCTCTTCCGGTTGCACGTGTTGACTTGTCTTCCCCGTCACACGTGAGAGGGGGTGTTACAGTATATGTGGATTGTACTAGCCCTTTCCATCAGTTCGGACTTTTGGTTGTGTTGGCTAGTGCATGAAGCTTAACACTTTGCACACGAAACTGTTTGTTAATTCACAGGTTTGAGGCCTTTCCTATATTGGTTTTAGATGCATATTTGAAACTCTCAGTAGTAGCACATAATTTTGAAATTACTAGGATGCATCGAATTGACAATTAAGTTTTTTTCCCATAACAATCTTGAGCTATCCCATGTGAATCCACAGCCTCTGGTATCTGATAATATCTAATGTCACGTTTGATTTCTTGATATTAGGTGAAAATTTGAAGGAAACATTGTTATTTGTGTACGATTAAGCTAGATTTAGACAGTCTGGCTAGTTGAATTTGTGCGCGTGGACTACTGGAGTACTTCTTTTAGGCATGAAAACTGCTAGACTATCGAATGCTCTACCTGATTGGACTCTTATTTTGCCAGAACAGCATGGTGTATTTTGTTAGTGTATTCCTTTCTGATTTCTCCTAATTTGTCTTCTGTCACCAGGTTTTGTAACCCTGAGAGCTTTCACAAACGCATGCATGAGGTAGCGTTGGATTCTAATGGCAAGAGACTTCTTGCTACGTCTGGTTTGGTTCGGGCTCCAATTTACCAGGTTTGTACATTGTCAACACTCCCTTAATTAAGTTCGTTTTGCTGAAGTAGATAGATACCAATACGCCAATCCACTCTATCCCTTTCAGGTGCAAGGCCATGAGACAGGGTTGCGGACGCTTCCTCATACTGCATCTATAACAAGTGTGGACTGGCACCCCACACGGCCAATCTATGTTACTGGTTCTGAAGACCACTCTGTCCGCGTCACATCCATTCTATGATGTTCTACGTCGAGCAGTTTGCCCTTGAGATTTTGTCCATTGCCCGATGCAACCTGAGGTGCTGCTCCGTAGAGGCCTCCAAGTGATGAACCAGTTCTATGGATCCGCATGCAATTCCTGATTGTCTCGTCCAGATAGATCCTTTTTCGTTGGAAAACTGGCTCGTGTTTGTGTTTGTGTTGTAAAAACGGATGAAAACATCTGTGATCTTTTATATGGTAGGAGCCTAGGAGCTTTACAGCAGGTTTCTCTCATTCTCATCAAAAGCAATTAGGGATCAATCCATGCCTTGCACCTACTTTTTGTGATGTACTCCCTCCGTTCACAAATAAGTATAAGATGTTTTAACCATTTATTTTTCTGATTCGGATGTATGTAGACGCATTTTTGTGTGGTGTCCGTATTGAAATATCGAAAACATCTTATATTTTTGTGAACGGAGGGAGTATTACTGTTTGACTAGAAAAAAAGTCCCATCAGTTGATGGTTTGGGGCCAACTAGGATTCTGTGTCAAGCATCTTCAAGAGCACGTTTACATAATTATTGTGAAATCCTAGTAATAAAAGATACTCCATACAATATAGGACCTAATACGAATAATAACTATTGTGACATGTCTAACAAAAGGAGTAGTCAATTTACAGAGTACCCGAGTTTGCAGTGGTGTATTGGTGTCTGCTCTTTCCATCTTTGACATGTCTTTTTGTTCTAAAAAAAATTGCTATCTTTTTGTTCTAAAAAAACCCTCGTCTCTGAAATTTGCTGTCTTTTTGTTCTAAAAAATACCTCGTTTCTGAAATTTGCAGTCCTCCAAATCGGAGCAGATGTCATGGACGCTGCCGCTGTTTGTTCTATACAATTGATTGCCTTTGACTTGCTTGGATCGAAACTTTATGTCAAACAAAGTGCAATGAATTTATTGTAGGGTAGGTCAACAAAGATGGGTTGACATTATAAGACTAAAATGTAAACTTGCTTATAAAAATATAAAATGCAATGAATCACAGTATGCTTCTCGTGTTCAAAGTAGCATTCAAATAACAAGAAGTACTCTTCGTTTACTTTGAGACTCCTTGAACCGTTGGTTCATTAGGTCGAGGTCTTTCTCGGACCTCTCGAGCTTCCGGTTTACCTCCGCTATCTCTTCGGAGACGGAGCCCGGAGCCGAGGTAAAAACCTGCAAACAAGGATTTTTTTCACATTAGCCCCATGACCAATTTATTAACCTCGAACGCGTGCATTGCGTCCTGGAGGCTACGCATCAAGCTCCTACTTCTATTCGATTCCAACGCCGGTTCCTCGAAACCGGCCTTGGGTCTGGGGGCTACTCACTTACCAGGCCGTTTAGAAGGCCATGAGAACATGTCCTCGAAAAGATACATGGATTTGCAAATTAAACGCAAAGCAAAGATTATTTTTGCACAAGGATAAAAGAATACGTCGAAGCTCGTAACAAGGCCCTTGGAGACCTCGTGCAATCCGGCCATGCGGACCGAAAGCCTTGTAGCGCCACACCTATCAAGGCACGATGCTCTTCCTTGAGGGAGGAACCCTTCAAGGTCTCCTCCATTTCCTCGGTCCACCCCGCGCTAGCCCGCCCTTGGGCAGGAGGTGGGGGCGGGGGCGGCAGGACCTCGGACCCAAGCACCTGGGTGCTGGGTGGAGTGGTCTCCGGCATCGACGTTGGAGCCGGCGCAGACTTTGGTTGGGCCGACGTTTGGCCCAACGTTTCCTTGGCGACCTCAGGGATCTTATCCCCTTGGCCCCGCGGGGCCGAGGCGTCAACCTCGGTCAGGACGATCGACCCTCCGGCCCCCGTTGTGTCAACCTGGAGAGCCGGAGCAGAGGCCGCCTCCCCCAGCCCATCATGAGCTGGCGGAGGAGTGGAGGGGTCCGGGTCTCACTGGCGGATGGTATCCCGCTTGAAGAATCACTGGGGCGGACCTTCGGTGGACTGCGGAAAGATGCTCGTATGAGCTCAGTCCTACTAAAACACAGATCTGACGAAACACAGAAAATGGAAAACAGTGATGTACCCTCGAGGTGCTGGTTTCTTCCTCCCTAGAACAAGGGGATCGTCTTCGGACTCGTCAGAGAGCACGATCTTCCCCGACGACTTGCCGGCGGCCCAGACCGAGGTTCTCTTCAACCTCTTTTGGCCCTTGGGCCGCGCTCCGGCTTCGGCGTCCTCTGACACCGCCCTCTTCCCTTTAAGGGAAAGATCATCCTTCTCCTCATCTTCGTGGATGGCGGAGGTGTGGGTCTCCTCGGGCCAGGTAACCGAGGTCTCCCGCTTCCGAAGACCTGCCCTGCCCCTCTGGGACTTTGGCCCCTTGGGGACCACCACATGCGGCTCCTCAACTAGGAGCGCCGTGAGCCGAGGAGTTCTCGCCTCCTCTGGCAATGGGGCCGGGCATTGCATGGCCTACATCTTGGCTGACCACTTCTGTACATATCGAGCAAAACGATTCATCAAAATCTATCGCACCATGCTAAGAAAAAGAATATAAACACATGTGTTAGAGCACTTACTGCTGGGGCTCCATGGGCGGCCTCGAAGCTGAGGTCTTGCCCCTCCTCAGGGATCTTGTCCTTGGGCAGCTCGAGTAGCCGCGTCCACATGCCGGCCAGGTTGGTGTGGAAAAAGCGTAGGACGGGTCCCGCTTCCTCGGGTTTATACTCCCACATCGGTTTGGCCTGAAGTTGGAGCGGGAGGACCCGACGGTTTAGCATGACATTGATTACCTCGGGGAGCTGGAGGTCCTTCTCGATGGACCATCACTTGATCTTTTTGATCAGTGCCTCCACCTCATTGGCGCCCCCCAGGCGACGCGTTTCTCCGTCCAGGACTTGAGCTTCCTTGGGGGCCTAACCGAAAAGGCTGACTTCGGTTTGGACGGGGGCGAGTGGCTCAGTGATGTAAAACCACTCGCGCTCCCATTCCTTCACTGTCTTGATGAAGGTGCCTTGGAACCAATCAGCATTTTCGTTATTGATGACAATGGCCCCTCCATACTCCGCCAGATCGGAGCCGCTGGACTTCGGCTTGACTCCGAAGGTCTTCAGCCAGAGGCCGAAGTTCGGTTCGTAGCAGAGGAAGGCCTCGCATACCATGATGAAGGAGGCGAGGTGAAGAATTGAGTTCGGGGCCATGTGGTGGAAGTCGATCCCATAGTAGAACATCATCCCATGCACGAATGGGTGCAGCGGGAACCCCATGCCTCAGATGAGGTGGGGAACGAAGACTACCCGCTCCCCTGCGTTGGGAGCGGGCACTTACTGGTTGGCGTCAGGAGCGCGGGCGCCGATGGTGGCGCAGAGGTACCCCGCATCACGTAGCTCCAAGATGGTGCCCTCCGTCATGGAGGAGCCACCCCAGTGCCCTTTGAGGGTATCGGCCATGGATGGATGGGGGAGCTTGGGTTTGCTGGAAAAGAGGGGTGCGAGATTGAATCTGGGTGCTGGAGCTAGACGCAGCAACGGGCGGGCGAATGAGAGCGTAGTTTCTTGCTTCGTTCTCATTTTACTCTTATAGGCTATTGAAAAGCCGAAGTCCCCCTTACCGCGCCGATAAACACATCAGTCCCATGGAAGATGCCATTGGGCATATGGGGGAAAGCAAAATCCTGATGATATCCCTAAGAAAACGGGCACGATATCCACCTCGATGGGACTTGCGAGTAAAAAGGCTGCCTCGAGCCGCAATTCGGAGCAGGCACTAACTGCTCGACCCGTCGTGGGCTGCGCCAATAAAGTTACCAGGTTAGGTGGCACTATTCACACCTGCGTGGTCGACCTTCGAGGCTAAGTTACCCCGCCTCTTCGGGCTAAGTATGAGCTCGGCTAGGTCTTGTTTATAAGATGCCTCTTCTTTTGAGAGCGGATCGGGAGTTTGGAAGTCGTGAAGGGGAACCGTCTATCAAGCCAAGGACTTCTAATCCTATTATCTTCATCGAGGGAATCGTCCTCGACATAGAAGACCAGTTCGGGGGCTACTGACGGTGTCCTGGACTAGGGGCTACTAGCCTAGTCGGCCCATGCTCCTCGGACTGGACCGATGGGCCCTCATTCTTCCCAAGATGGACTCCGGAAGCTGTACAAGACTGCATCTGCCTAAGGCTTGGCGTATACTCCAAGACTTCTCCTACCGCCTCTACACCAAGATACTGACCTTGTTACCCTAGGTACCCTACCTGGCGTGTATATAATCCGTAGGGTTTAGCCCATAGAGGGGACATAAACACAATATCATTCGCCTAGCCCTAGAGTTAGAACACATCTGACGATCTTGAGGTAGATCAATGTGAGGAACCCGACTCATAAGTCGTGATCACCGAATGTACGTGCATAGTGATCTCAGAGATCAATGCTCACTGAACACACAGAAACTGAATAACAAGAGTCTTACATCCATTACATATCGTTTCACTCGAATATGGCCTTTATGGTCAAACCTTCATATGTTTGCAGCGGAAATCTTCAAAGATAGTGTGAACCCATGCCATCTGCCTAACCCTACATGCATTTTGACCGGGAAGCGTCCTAGCTCGCATGTTCGTCACCAAGGTACTCTTCATCATATCCTGTTCTTTCATGCCTGGCCAATAAAATAACCAGTGGCAAGCCAATGAGTACTTTGAATGTACTCGCAAGCAACCCATGTTTTGGAACAAGGTATAACAAAGCATGATATAGCAATAAATAGGTAAGTTGCAGAAAGCTAGTTTTGAGTGCAATGACATGATCAAATGACTTGTAGTAGCATGCATCATGAGGTTTCAGATATCCATATGAATAGGTTACAGATATCAATATAAGCAGGGTTTGAACATCACATGTTCAGTCATTTCATCAAGTCTTCCGACTGAGCTCAAGTATCTCTTTATCACACACTCACACACATCCCCAGTTTTTGTAAACAATGGACGTAGCCCAAGAGCAGTCATCCAACTGTCCTTGACCGTGGACACGGCTATTCGAATAGTTTTACACTCTGCAGAGGTTGTACACTTTACCCACAAGACTCAGGGAACTTTCATGTCATCCACGACTCGCGGTATATTACATACCCGAGGTAAGCACCCGAACAATGCCTTTCCCCTGGTGATACTAACAAAGAGTCCACTCGTTGGTGCCATCCCTCATGATGTACATGACAAGTATCATCCACGAGGGCATGCAACGGTGTGCCCGGTGTTTGTGAAAACAGCCCATGGTCGTCCTATCAGGCACGACCCCGTATCGAGAGTGACCACGTCACTCCCGCCACTAGTAATGCGGGCTATCTGCTAGCAGCGACCAAGGTAATCAACAAAGCCCCATCCCATGAAGGGGTATCGTGGTTGTACATGTAAGGTTGGAGTAACGGTCGCAACTTAAACCAATCCATTTTCGAAAACAACACACTCACTTGCCTCGGTACACCACTTCTTTATCAAGTGGTTACCTAGCTCAACATCTCCCTCGGGCATTAGTGGCACCCGACGGGGTTTCGAAAAGTCTTTGAAAACACTTTTGTTTCCATCACCATGCATATTCCCATCCCATTTGCGTAGCACTATTGAGCATCCTTTCTACTTCCCACCCACACAACTGTAAGTAAATGGTAGAGTCATGTCATGCAAGTATCAACGAAGGTAAGTGACGGAGGCAACCCATAAAGGTGGTCACCATAGCATCATGATCAACTCATCAACATAAAGTATCATATGACATGCATAAAAGGGTTTAATAGTCATGGTCAAGGGGTTGCTTGCCTGGCTCAGCAAAGTCTTTGAGGTCTTCTCAAACTTCTGGTCCAACTCCGAGCACTCCGTCTACTTCGTTAACTATCGTCGCATACAACCATAATAAGCAACACAACAAGCAGAGAAATAGAAGTGCTCTATAAATAGGAAATTTATTTTTCTTGGACACCGCTGGTCATAAGAAAAATTCCTAAAGTGGTTCTACTAGAGTTGGATCAATGAGGCTCTTTGAATGGTGGAAATGGGGGAAATGATGATCCTATAAGAAGTCTACAGAAAACATTTTCATAAAAATGAGTGGACACACCTATTAATTTGGGCATGATTTTAGAAGAATTTAGGAAGTGGTTTCACTGGTTTTGGAGTTGGGATGAATTTCCTATGAGTTTACTAAGTTGAAATAGATGGAAAGTGGGGCCTTTTATTTGATACAGCAAAACCATAGCATAGGAAAAATGTTAACCATGGCTAGATAAATAGGGCAAGATGTTTAGAGTCTCTGGAAATTTGAATCACTCCATTTGGAGTTGATTTGGATCCTCTAGGGATTTTGCAATGTGGGGTTTTCATAGTTCAAATTTAAATTTAAATTTGAACTATACAGAAAAGTGTCCAGGAAAAATGTGTAAGATAAATTTCTGGATAGATATTGATTTTTGAAGTCCCTAGGATTTTGAATCAATGGATTTGGAGTCAACATGATTTTTCTATGAATTATATTGTCTCTCTTGAAATAGAAAAGAAACAAAAGAATTACCTAAACGGGTCAAACCAGTGCTCTCGGCGAGGAATAGCTACTCGGCTGGCCCAGTAGCACAGCCGCGCCTGCGCATCGGCCACCCCGAATGCGCATTTCCAGGAATGCGTCTCCCACGCGGGAAGGCACCCTGTCGGAGGGGGGATCGATCATGGAGGGCCTCTTCATCAACCTTGCTGCCCTCATGATGATGTGTGAGTAGTTCACCACAGACCTACGGGTACGTAGTTAGTACCTAGATGGCTATCTCTCTCTCTTTTGATCTTCAATACAATGATCATCGCATCTTCGCTTTGATCTATCCGATGTAATTCTTTTGTATGGTGTGCTTGTTGGGATCCGCTGAATTGTGGGTTTATGTTCAGATTATTCATGAAAAGTATTTGAGTCACCTCTGAATATTATGATTCTTATTTTCATGATCATTATAGCTTCGTAATTCTCTCCGATCTATTGAAATTGTTTGGCCAACTAGATTGATATTTCTTCAGTGAGAGGGGTGCGTTGTAGTGGGTTCAATCTGGCGGTGCTCTATATCCCAGTGACAGAAAGGGACAAGACACGTCTTTGTATTGTTGCCACTAAGGATAAAATGATGGGGTTAGTTCATATTAATTGAATTCTCTTTGTCTAAATCATGTCAATGTTCTCCAAGCATTACTCTGTTTTACTTAATACTCTAGATGCATGCTGGATAGCAGTCGATGGGTGGAGTAATAGTAATAGGTGCAGGCAGGAGTCGGCCTATTTGCTTATGGACGTGATGCCTATATGCACATGATAATTGCCGTGAATATCACATAACTATGTGCTTTTCTATCAATTGACCAACAATAATTTGTTTACCCACCGTATGCTTACTTTCATGAGAGATGCCGCTAGGGAAAACTATGGCCCCCGGGTCTATTCACCTATATATTTATAAACACTACAATACCTTGGTGCCATTATTTACCTTTTATTTTATTTTGCAATTTACAACTATTTACTATTATGTACACACTTCACTTGCTTGCAAATAACGAGATCAAGGGGATTGACAACCCTCTTGCCGGCGTTGGGTGCAAGTTGTTTGCTCTTTTGTGTGGAGCCGCTGAAGACGGTTGTGGATTGATATTCCTATTGGTTTGATAAACCTTGGTTTCATAATCGAAGGAAATACTTACCCGTATTGTGCTGCAATTACCCGTTCCTCTTCACGGAAAACCCAAAGCAGATCACAAGTATCAGCATGTCGCGGCGGGAGAAAACTCCTGGAAAGACCCTAAACCCTAAACCCTGGAACTAACCTATTAACCTGGTGCCCAGTGCCAGTTGTTGTTTTCTGCTTGTTTTTGGATTTTCAGAAAATCCATACCAAACGAAGTCCAAACGCAATGATTTTTGACAGTTTTTTGGAACGTAAGAGACTCGAAGCTTCGTGGGAGGATCAAGAGACCCACGAGGAGGTGACAAGGCAACCCGGCGCACCCATGGGGTGGCCGCGCCGGGATACCTTGTGGGCCCCTAGTAGCTCCGTTTCGCGTGATTCCAACTCTAAAAATTCTCATAAATAGAGAAACCCCCAGAAGTCATCACCGAAGGCCATCTTCATCATCCCAGTGGTCTCCATGTCGAGGAGGGAGAAGTTCATCATGGGTGCTGAGGGTATGTACCAGTAGCTATGTGTTTGATCTCTCTTTCTCGTATTCTTGAGATGTCACGATCTCCATGTATCACGAGCTTTGTTAATATAGTTGAATCTTATGGTGTTCTTCCCTTGCTATCTTGATGTGATGAATTGAGTCTTTACCTTTGAGATTTTGTTATGTTGGATTGGATTTGATAACACTTGATATATGTCTTGCATGTGGATACCCATGGTGACAATGGGGTATTCTATTGAGCCACTTGATGTATGTTTTGGTAATCAACTTGCGGATTCCCGTGACATTGGGGTGATCTATGCACATAGGTTGATGCATGTTTTCGTCCTACTTTCTCCGATAGAAATCTTGGGGTACTCTTTGAAGTTCTTTGTGTTGGATTGAATATGATGAATCTGAAATTATTTGATGCATGTCGAATAATTAACTCATGGATACTTGTGGTGACATTGGAGTATCTAGGTGACATTAGAGTTGATTGATGCGTATCATAGGTGTTATTCTAGTACGAACTCTAGGGCTGTTTGTGACACTTATTGGGATGGCTCAATGACGTGGCTTGAGACTGCGTCGGTATTTCCCCAAAGAGGAAGGGATGATGTAGCACAGCGACGGTAAGTATTTCCCTCAGTTATAAAAACCAAGGTATCGAACCAGTAAGAGGATCACCAACACTACGTAAACAACACCTGCACACAAAGAACAAATACTTGCAACCCGACGTGAAAGAGAGGTTGTCAATCTCTCTACAGTAAAAAGATAGATTAGGATATGATAGCTTGGATAGATAGATCTCTCAAGAACACAAAATAAAAGAGGCAAATAAAAAGTGCAGCAAGGTATTTTTGGGTTTTTGGAATAATAGATCTGAAAACAAAAGCGGCAAAAAGATAGATCAGAAAGCAATATGTTGGAAAAGTAGACCCGGGGCCCGTAGGTTTCACTAATGGCTTCTCTCATGAGTATAGCACACGGTGGGTGAACAAATTACTGTTGGGCAATTGATAGAAGATCAAATAATCATGACGATATCCAAGGCGATGATCATTATATAGGCATCACGTCCAAGATTAGTAGACCGAAACGATTCTGCATCTACTACTATTGCTCCACACATCGACCGCTATCCAGCATGCATCTAGTGTATTAAGTTCATGGAAAAATGGAGTAATGCAATAAGAACGGTGACATGATGTAGACAATATCTATTCATGTAGGAATAGACCCCATCTTGTTATCCTTAATAGCAACGATACATGCGTGCCTCGCTGCCCCTTCTGTCACTGGGAGAGGACACCGCAAGATCGAATCCATCACAAAGCACCTCTTCCCATGGCAAGAAAAACCGATCTAGTTGGCCTAACTAAACCAAAGATTCGAAGAAGAAATACGAGGCTATAAGTAATCATGCATATAAGAGATCAAAGAAGACTCAAATAATATTCATGGATAGAAACTGACCATGAACTCAAAATTCATCGGATCCCAACAAACACACCGCAAAAGTTTACATCAAATAGATCTCCAAGAGACCATTGTATTGAGAATGAAAAGAGAGAGAGGAAGCCATCTAGCTACTGCCTACGGACCCGTAGGTCTATGGTGGACTACTCACGCATCATCGGAGAGGCACCAATGAGGATGATGAACCCCTCCATGATGGTGTTAGATTGGATCTCGCGGTTCTGGAACTTACGGCGGTGGATGTGTTTTTCGTCGACTCCCTTAGGGTTTCTGGAATATTTGGGAATTTATAGGCATCAGAGGCGGTGGAGGGGACTCCCGAGGCGGCCACAACCCATCAGGGCGTGCCCGGGGCACCTCGTGCGCCCTGGTGGGTTGTGGGCGGCATGGGCTCCCTCCTGGTAACTTCTTTGGCCCACTGGCCTTCTTCTGGTCCAAAAAAAATCTCCAAAAAGTTTCGTCGCGATTGGGCTCCGTTTGGTACTGATATTCGGCGAAGTAAAAAACAGTAAAAAACAGCAACTGGCACTTTGGCACTATCTCAATAGGTTAGTCCCAAAAAATGATATAAAGTTGCTATAAAATGATTGTAAAACATCCAAGAATGATAATATAATAGCAAGGAACAAGAAAAAATTATAGATACGTTGGAGACGTATCACTCAATAGATTGATCAGAAAGGATAACTTCGAGGTGGTTTTGCTACCTACAACAATTTCATCTTTTGTTCTCCGCTAGATAGGAACTTTGGAGTGATTCTTTGTTGCACGTTGAGGGATGGTTATATGATTCAATTATGTTAGCACCATTAAGAGATTGCACTAGTGAAAGTATGAACCCTAGGCATTGTTTCCAAACACTAATATATCATTTTGCTCACTGTTTACTACTTGCTACCTTGTTGTTTTTCTTTATTCAGATTATACAAACCTGTTTCTACTATCCATACTACACTTGTATCACCATCTCTTCGCTGAACTAGTGCACCTATACAATTTGCCATTGTACTGAGTGTGTTGGGGACACAAGAGATTGCTTGTATCTGATTGCAGGGTTGTTTGAGAGAGACCATCTTCCTCCTACACCTCCCACAGACTGATAAATCATAGGACATCCACTTGAGGGAAATTTGCTACTGTCCTATGATATGTCTCCATCGTATCTACTTTTCCTAATGCTTCTGCTCTTGTTTTGGACTCTAATTTGCATGATTTGAATGAAACTAACCCGGATTGACGCTGTTTTCAGCAGAACTACCATGGTGTTGTTTTTTGTGCAGAAAAAAAAGTTCTCAGAATTGGACGAAACTTTTTGGAGATTTATTTTACAATAAATAGAAAATACTGGAGCCAAGAACCACCGGAGGGGGTGCCCTGGCTGGGCACGATACACCAGGGCATGCCACCCCCACAAGCGCGCCCTGGTGGGTTGTGGTTAGCTCGTGGCCCCCCTGACCCTAATTCCAGCACTATAAATTCCTATTTTTGGAGAAAAAAAGAGAGGAAGTTTTATCGCATTTCACGAGACGGAGCCGCCGCCACCTCCTGTTCTTCATCGGGAGGCCAGATCTGGAGCCCATTTGGGGCTCCGGAGAAGGAAATCTTCGGTCTTCCTCATCACCAACCCTCCTTCATTGCCAATTCCATGATGCTCCCCACCGGGAGTGAGTAATTCCTTCGTAGGCTCGCTGGTCGCTGAGGAGTTGGATGATATTCATCTTGTAATCAAGTTAGCTTTGTTAGGGCTTGATCCCTATTATCCACTATGTTCTGAGATTGATGTTGCTATGACTTTGCCATGCTTAATGCTTGTCACTAGGGCCCGAGTGCCATGATTTCAGATCTGAACCGTTTATGTTATCACCATTATATCTATGTTCTTGATCCAATCTTGCTAGTCATATGCACCTGCTATGTGTTATGATCCGTAAACCCCGGGGTGACAATAGTCGGGATACTTTTCGATGATGACCGTAGTTTGAGGAGTTCATGTATTCACTACGTGTTAATGCTTTGTTCCGATTCTCTATTAAAAGGAGGCCTTAATATCCCTTAGTTTCCTTATGGACCCCGCTGCCATGGGAGGGTAGGACAAAAGATGTCATGCAAGTTCTTTTCCATAAGCACATATGACTATTTATGGAATACATGCCTACATTATATTTATGAACTGGAGCTAGTTCTGTGTCGCCCTAGGTTATGACTGTTATACGATGAATATCATCCAACGAATTCACCGATCCAGTGCCTACGAGTTTTCCACATATTGTTCTTGCTAAGTTACTATTGCTACTGCTACTGTTACACTTGCTACAAAACCATTGCTATCACTGTTACCGTTACTGTTACTGTTACTACTGCTATCAAAACTATCATATTTCTGTGCTACTGATCACTCTGCTGCAGATATTTAATCTCCAGGTGTGGTTGAATTGACAACTCAACTGCTAATACTTGCAAATATTCTTTGGCTCCCCTTGTGTCGAATCTATAAATTTGGGTTGAATACTCTACCCTCAAAAACTGTTGCGATCCCATATACTTGTGGGTTATCAAGACCCTTTTCTGGCGCCGTTGCCGGGGAGCATAGCTATATTTGTTGAGTCACTTGGGATTTATATCAATAGATCACTATGAAGAATCTGAAGGATACAAGAACCAAGATTTTTCCCTCGAAAACGAGGAGAGGTAAGGAATTGCCATCTAGCTCTGTACTTGATTCACCTTCGGTTATGAGTAAACTTGCAACACCACCACATGCTATTAATCCTGATATGTCGCATGTTATTGATGATGCTACTTCTGCCATGAATGATGCTTATGATGATGCTAGTACCATGCCCGATGATAATGTGCCACTGGGTGAATTTCTTGATGAACAAATTGCTAGAGCTAAAGAGAATGAAATTATTGAAACTGATGAGATTACTGAAACTGATGAAGTCTTTGAAATTGAGAACTATGAAACACCTATTAGAACTAGCTCTCCTAGATTTGAAATGCCTAAGATACCTGAGGGTTATGTTATGGATGAGGAGATAGCTAGAGAAATCCTTGCTTGTAAGGATATAGATGATCTTAAAAAATTACTATGCAAACTGAAAGAAAAGACTTTGAATGCTAGAATGAAATGTGATCCTAAGTTTGCTACTTCACCTATCTTTGTTACCGATAAGGATTATGAATTCTCTGTCAACCCAGAGTTAATTACTTTGGTTGAATCTGATCCTTTTCATGGCTATGAAACTGAAATAGTAGTGGCACATCTTACTAAGTTGAATGATATAGCCACCCTTTTTGCTCATGATGAGAAAATTCGCTATTACTATATTCTCAAATTATTTACGTTCTCATTAAAGGGTGATGCTAAGATATGGTATAATACTCTTGCTCCTGGTTGTGTGCGTAGTCCCTAGGATATGATTTACTACTTCTCTGAGAAATATTTTCCTGCTCATAAGAAACAAGTTGCCTTACAGGAAATATTTCACTTTGTGCAAATTGAAGAAGAGAGTCTCCCACAAGCTTGGGGGAGGCTTCTCCAATTGCTTAATGCTTTTCCTGATCACCCTCTTAAGAAAAATTAAATACTTGATATCTTCTATAATGGACTAACTGATGCTTCTAGGGACTTCCTAGATAGTTGTGCTGGTTGTGTTTTCAAGGAACGAACTGTTGGACAAGCTTAGGAACTATTGAATAATATATTGAAGAATTATGATGATTGGACTCTCCTTGAACCACCACCTAAACCCACTCCGAAGAAGAGGGGTATCTTATTTCTCAGTCCTGAAGATATGCAGGAGACAAAGAAATGTATGAAGGAAAAAGGTATTAAAGCTGAGGATGTTAAGAATTTAGTCAATTTACCACCTATTGAAGAAATACATGGCCTTGACACATCACCACCTCAACAGGTGGTAGAGGTAAATTCTTTATTAAAGTTTGATGAAGGTGGTATTCCTTACAATAAACATCATAGTCAATGCTTATATGAGTTTGACAACTGCATTAGGAAACAAGATCACTTCAATGCAAATGTTCTGAAACAATTGAAATATAATTCTGATGTGATTGCTCGCTTGAGTGACTTGTTATTTAGAATCAGTAATGATGTTAGAGGTGTAGGAAAACATGCCTCTATGGTTCAAACCCAGTTAGAACACGTTGCTAAATCTCAAAGAGAATTGCTTAATGAAATGAATAATAATATGAATGATCATGCTATTAGAGTAGTGACCAGAGGAGGTAGAATGACCCAAGAACCTCTTTATCCTGAAGGTCATCCTAAAAGAATTGAACAAGACTCTCAGAGAATTAACATTGATGCACCTAGTCCTTCTAAAAAGAAAAAGAAAAAGAAAAATGATAGGACTTTGCATACCTCTAGTGAACCTGAGATAGAAATACCTCCTGAAGATAATGATATCTCTATTTCTGATGCTGAAACTCAATCTGGTAATGAACATTCACCTAGTGATAATGAAAATGATAATGATGATGTTCATGAAGATACTCAACCGAACAATGATAAAGAACCAGATAATGATGTTGAAATAGAACCTGTTGTTGATCTTGATAACCCACAACCTAAAAATAAATGATATGATAAAAGAGACTTTGTGGCTAGAAAACATGGTAAAGAAAGAGACCCATGGGTTCAGAAACCCATGCCTTTTCCACCTAAACCATCTAAGAAAAAGGATGATGAAGAATTTGAACGCTAAGGCCCTGGGGCCTTAGATGGTTTATGGACCAGAAGCATAAAAATATTTTGAAAGCATAAAAATAAATTTTCCCTATAAAAGATCATTTCCAGCCTTAAGAAAAAGCCTTTAAATAAAATAAGAAAATAATCTTTAAAAATAATATTTAGTGGTTTTGGAAAGTCTTATATATAACAGGTTTCAAATATAGTTTTTGAAAGAATTTAAATACCCTAATTCAAGGACTTGTAGTTCAAGCCTCAACTCAGGGGTTTTTGAAAACTAAATTAAATAAATGCTTTTTGGCCAAAATAAGATTTTATAAAAAATAGTTTTATGTCCTATACACATGGCATGATCATTGGGCAAAGCTTGGGATCAAGGAGGTGAGTCTAGAGAGTAGGAGGGATTTTATGAATTGAAGCACTAGCAAGCAAACAAGCAATCAGCAATCAAGTCAAGCATCACAAGCACACAAAAAGTTTTTGTTGGCCCTAATTTTGAGTCATATTAACTTAGGCACGAGGCAAAACACAGGGTGTGACAATCAACTTTGTACTCGATAGTTTTACATCAATATAAACAAGAGCAGGACGTAGGGTATTACCTCCATCAAGAGGGCCCGAACCTGGGTAAACATCGTCTCCCCTGTTCCTGTTACCATCCGTCCGAGGTCCACAGCTCGGGACCCCCTACCCCAAGGACTGCCGGTTTTTGTTGGAGATATGTCCTATAGGCAATCATGTATGATGATATTTCCTATGTGTTTATGAATAAAGATAGTCCTTGGACATTATCAATGATGTGTATTAACAAGCACGCGAGACTATGCATTGTATGATGACTGTCCTAAATGGTCCTTAGTCATAAAGGCTGTGAGGACGCTCAGCCAGTTAGACTAGCATATGACACAGTGGATGGTCCGGTCTCACTGGCCATGTAGCATTGGATGCTAACCGGATAATATGGACTCAGAAAGATCTGGTCGGATTCGACGTAGTCGGATCCGAGTCGAGATAATGTCTGAGCTGGACATACCCAACTATGAGACGCAGCGATAGGTCATCTGTGAGTCTCTAGTACAACATACTTTCTAAGACCTAAGCTGACACATATACTCGGGATGGTGATAGACCTGCTTTGGGCCGACCAAACGCTACTCCGTAACTGGGTAGTTATAAAGGTGGGTTTCGGGCTTGTCCTGACCCATGCTGCAAGACATGGTTGAGCAAGATCGGATTTGCCCCTCTGATACGTCTCCGTGTCTATAATTTTTGATTGTTCCATGCTGATATATTATCATTCTAGGATACTTTTTGGGTATTTATTTACCAATTTAGAATATTTTTGAGGACTAACCTATTGACCCAGTGCCTAGTGCCAGTTCCTGTTTTCTGCGTGTTTTTGCCTTTTCAGAGCTACAATACAAACGGAGTCCAATTGCCACGAAACTTTTTGGTGATTTTTGGGACCAATACAAGATCTTGAAGCTTCAGAGGAGGGCCAGGAGATGCACTAGGGGCCCACCACATATCCAGCCGCGCCCCCTAGGGGGGGGGGGCGAGGCCAGATATGTGGTGCCCCCCTAGAGCGTCCCCCGACGTAGTTCTTTGGCCTATAAATTCACATATACCCTAAAAAGATCAAAACCGCTCCCGAAACACTTTTTCCGCTGCCGCAAGCCTCTGTTCCGATGGGAGGCCATCTACACCTCCGTTCCGGCACCCTACCGGAGAGGAGATCGATCACGGAGGGCCTCTTCATCAACCTTGTTGCTCTCACCATGATGTGTGCGTAGTTCACCGCAGACCTACGGGTCCGTAGGTAGTACCTAGATGGCAATCTCTCTGTCTCTCTCTCTCTCTTGATCTTCAATACAATGTTCACCGCATCTTCGCCTTGATCTATCTGATGTAATCCCATTGTATAGTGTGTTTGTTGGGATCCGATGAATTGTGAGTTTATGTTCAGATTATTCATGGAAAGTATTTGAGTCAAACCTGATTACTATTATTCTTATTTGCATGATCATCATAGCTTCTTAATGCTCTCCGATCTATTGAGATAGTTTGGCCAACTAGATTGATATTTCTTCGGTGGGAGTGGTGCGTTGTAGTAGGTTCAACCTTACGAGTTTCTATATCCCAGTGACAGAAGGGGACAAGTAGCGTCTTTGTGTTGTTGCTACTAAGAATAAAACGATAGGGTTTATTCATATTAGTTGAGTTTACTTTGTCTACATCATGTCATCGTTCTCCAAGCATTACTCCGTTTGTCATGAACTTAATACGTAGAGAGGCAAGCATAGAAGCGCTCTTGAAGTGGAGTAATAGTTGTAGGTGCAAGCAGGAGTTGGCCTATTTGCTTATGGATGTGATGCCTATATACACATGATCATTGCCGTGAACATCGCATAATTATTCGCCTTTCTATCAATTGCCCAACAGTAATTTGTTTACCCACCGTATGCTTTGTTTATGAGAGATGCCACTAGAGAACTCTACGGCCCCCAGGCCTATTCACTTATAAATTCACAAACCCTATCATTACCTTGCTGTTATTTATTACCTTTTATTTTATTTTGCACTTTACTATTATCTACAATTATCTACACAACTCACTAGCTTGCAAATAAAGAGATCAAGGTGATTGACAACCCTCTTGCCGGCGTTGGGTGCAAGTTGTTTATTCTTTTGTGTGTAGCTGCTGAAGACGGTTGATGATTGGTATTCCTATTGGTTAGATAAACCTTGGATTCACAACTGAGGGAAATACTTAACCACTTTGTGCTGCGATTACCCGTTCCTCTTCACGGAAAACCCAACGTAGATCAAGAGTATGAGGAAGGATTTCTGGCGCCGTTGCCGGGGAATACCATCACCAACTATCAAGTAACTTAGCACAAAATTTCATTTACTTTTCTTCTTTTTATTTTCTGTTATATTTAGTTTGTCTCATAAAAATCAAAAATACAAAAATATTTACCTTTGCTAGTTACTAGTTTGCTTTACTTGCTAGTTTGGTTGAGTTGCTATCATGTCTGATTTTGAAATTAGTGGAGTCTCCGCCTCTAGTGAGGAAGTCCTTGAGCTTCCAACTTCACCTTGTGCTAATAATGCTAAAAGAAATTTTGATAAAGTTGCTAAGGAAAAACTTGATAACCTTGCGGATGATGATCCTTCTAAAAGTGAACCTATTATGCAAACTAAGAAACTCCTCATAGGTAGTGGGAATATTATTGGAAAAAGTGTTATTCAAGATTTTTTCACTTGTGCGGGATCATTGCCATTGATAGGAGGTACCATTGTCACTAGAACTACAAGTTATGTGGATGCTATATCTTTGCTCATAACACAATTGGAAAGACAATTTGTTCATATGCATCCTTTCATACAATGGTTATTCCTAGAATTCTCTAATATTGAGGAAGCTTCTACTAAACGTCTAGCTACTATTTTTCTTGTTCAAGAATTTGACATTATCAACAAGAAGCTAGAAATATATTTGCTCATTATAGATTAATTGCGAGTGTCCACCAATAGAAGGAATCCTTTATGAGTTAGAAGTTATGAGGAAATTGAAGTCTACGGATTGTGTTGCTTATGATGAAAATCTTAGATAGAAGGTTCCACCAAATGTACCAGTTGATGAAATTTCTGAACACAATGATCAATTTGCTATACCAAAACTTGGAATGGGTTATGAACTTGAGAGAGCATTGAGGAAATATCTTTATCAAAACTTATACAATGAGGAGATAGCCATCACCTATGAGAAACCAAAGGAGGAACCACCCATTCCTTCGGAAATAGACCTCTCGGACCCTTGTGTTGTGAAGTTTAGTCCCTTCAATTATTTTTGTTTACCTATTAGGAATCTTGCTGCTGAAAGAAGGGACTATGATTTTAGCATGACGGATCGACTTCATGATTACTACAACACTTGAAACTATGCATTATGCCTAGCTAGGGGCACAAAACAATAGCGCTTGTTGGGAGGCAACCCAATATGTATATTTATTTTTGTTTTTACTTCTGTTTTTGTGTGATAACATGATTTTTGCCGCTGTAATGATTGTGTTTTTATGTTTTAATTACTGTTTGTGCCAAGTAAAGCCTTTGGGATGACTCACAAGATGAGTAGAAACGATGCTGAATCTGAAACAGAAACTTTGACTCTAGTGCAGGAATTTTCGTTTTTTAGTGGAGCGTGATAATGATCTGAAATTTTAACACAGTATTTCCATACAAATTCTTTACGTTGTCCTAATTTATCAGAATTTTTAGAGTTACATAAGTATGGGCTCCTTACATATTACTACAGGCTGTTCTGTTTTAAACAGATTATGTTTTGCTTGCATAGTTTGCTTGTTTTGATTATGCCATGGACTATATTAGGGGGGGGGGGTGTAAGCCATGGGAAAGTTATAATACAGTACCTATTATGCAATAATGAATTTGAATCAATTTATCACAGTACCTCAAGTATGCAATATGTTTCTTATACTAACGGATCTCACGAAGTTTTGTTCAGTTTTGTGTGATTGAAGTTTTCAAGTTTGGGGTGTGATCACGATGGACTACGGAATAAGGAGTAGCAAGAGCCCAAGCTTGGGGATGCCCAAGGCACCCCAAGTATAATTCTAAGGAGACTCAAGCATCTAAGCTTGGGGATGCCCCGGAAGGCATCCCCTCTTTCGTCTCAATCCATCGGTATGTCACTTGGAGCTATATTTTTATTCATCACATGATATGTGTTTTGCTTGGAGCGTCATTTGCTTTTGTTTGCTTTTAATTTCAGTTTGTCACAACCATCATTTGATGGACACACCTATTTGAGAGAGACACATCTTCATGATAATTTGCTAGAATACTCTATGTGCTTCACTTATATCTTTTGAGCTAGGCAGTTGCTCTAGTACTTCACTTATATCTTTTTGAGCACGGTGGCATGTAGATTTTATAAAAATAATATGCTCTCATTCTTCACTTATATTTGTCTGAGAGCTGAGTAATAGTGATGGTAATTTGCATGGGTCATAAGACTAGTCCAAGAATATTAGGTATTCAATGAATGATAATCAAAACCATCGTGTAGCACACGTAGAGAAGTTGTGGGTTAATGACATTGATGTGGTAATATGAAATAGGTGTGAGTCCAAAATTGTTGATTCATAGAAGTGTCGAGATTAAGAGGTGTTAAGTTGTTATTCATCTAAAAATTAAAGAGGCATGGTGATGATGTGTGAGCATTTATATCCCTCATTGAAATCCTAGTGTTGTTTTGAGTCGGGGGCGCGCGATGGTTAACTCCTACCAACCTCCTCCCTCGGGGCATGCGAGGAGTACTTTGATTTGTGATAAAACTAAAAAAACTTTGCAATAAGTATGTGAGTTCTTTATGACTAATGTGACACCATGGACATACACATCTTCACCTTCTCATATTTGCTAGCCTCTTCGGTACCGTGCATAGCCTATTCTCACCTCGAGGATCAGTGCAAATATTCACCGGTGCATCCAAACCCCGTGACATGATACACTCTGTTGCACATAAGCCTCATTATATCTTCTTCAAAACAGCCACCATACCTACCTATTATGGCATTTCCATAGCCATTCCGAGATATATTGCCATGCAAATTCCATCGTCACTTCACATGACTAGTTCGTTCATCATCATAATGCTTTGCATGATCGTATAGAGCTGACATAGTATTTGTGGCAAAGCCACCGTTCTTCATATTTTTGATACATGTCACGCTAGATCATTGCACATCCTGGTACACTGCCAGAGGCATTCATACAGAGTCATATCTTCCTATCAGTTCTTCATGTTGAGTTGTAAGTAAATAAAAGTGTGATGATCATCATTATTAGAGCATTGTCCCAGTGAGGAAAGGATGATGGAGACTATGATTCCCCCACAAGTAAGGATGAGCCTCCGGACGAAAAACGAAATAAAAATGGGGGAGGCGAAATGAGACCACCATATAAAAAAGAGAAAATGGGGGAGGCAAAAAGAAAAAAAAGAGAAAAGCCCACCGTAAAAAAAATAAAAAAATGAGAGAAAAGAGAGAAGGGACTTTGCTACTATCATTTACCACACTCGTGCCTCAGAGTGGCACCATGTTCTTCATATAGAGAGTCTCCTATGTTGACACTTCCATATGCTAGTGGGAATTACCTTTTCATATAATAAACTTGGCTTGTATATTCCTACGACGGGCTTCCTCAAATGCCCGAGGTCTTCATGAGCAAGTAAGTTTGATGCACACCCCACTTAGCTTCAGTTGAGCTTTCATACACTTATAGCTCTAGTGCATCATTTGCATAGCAATCCCTATTCCTCGCATTGATATCTATCGATGAGCATCTTCATAGCTCGTTGGTACGCCTAGTTGATGCGAGATTATCTTCTCCACTTTTTACTCCTTTGATACCTACCACCATATTCTATTCCACGTATATGCTATGTCCAATGGTTCACGCTCATGTATTGCATGAAGAATAAAAAGTTGATGCATATTGAAAAGGTATGATCCAATTGCCTGACTTGGACACCGTGGTGCTTATCATTTGTATCTATGTGGTGAAGACGGAGTCATGCCTTGCTAATATAATAAGATGAATAGGGGTAAAACATTCTTTTCGGATCGTATACTTTGAAAAATTAATGATTTGTTTCTTATACTTATAAATATTAATATGTTGCTGTTTGTTAATTCATCATTTCTCAATGAGCATGCATACCAAAGATTACATAATGGGTAGCATGTCAAATCAAAAATTCTGTTTTTATCATTTACCTACTCGAGGACGAGCAGGAATTAAGCTTGGGGATGCTGATACGTCTCCAACGTATCTATAATTTTTGATTGTTCCATGCTGATATATTATCATTCTAGGATACTTTTTGGGTATTTATTTATGAATTTATAATATTTTTGAGCACTAACCTATTGACCCAGTGCCCAGTGCCACTTCCTGTTTTCTGCGTGTTTTTGCCTTTTCAGAGTTAATACCAAACGGAGTCTAGTTGCCACGAAACTTTTTGGTGATTTTTTGGACCAATACAAGACCTAGAAGCTTCGGAGGAGGGCCAGGAGATGCACCAGGGGCCCACAACATATCCAGATATATGGTGCCCCCCTGGAGCGTCCCCCGACGTCGTTTTCTGGCCTATAAATTCACATCTACCCTAAAAACATCAGAAGCGCTCCCAAAACACTTTTTCCGCTGCCGCAAGCCTCTGTTCCGATGGGAGGCCATCTACACCTCCATTCCGGCACCCTGCCGGAGGGGAGATCGATCACGGAGGGCCTCTTCATCAACCTTGCTGCTCTCACCATGATGCGTGAGTAGTTCACCGCAGATCTACGGGTCCGTAGGTAGTACCTAGATGGCAATCTCTCTCTCTCTTGATCTTCAATACAATGTTCATCGCATGTTCGCCCTGATCTATCTGATGTAATCCCTTTGTATGGTGTGTTTGTTGGGATCCGATGAATTGTGAGTTTATGTTCAGATTATTCATGAAAAGCATTTGAGTCAAACCTGATTACTATTATTCTTATTTGATGATCATTATAGCTTTGTAATGCTCTCCGATCTATTGAGATAGTTTGGCCAACTAGATTGATATTTCTTCGGTAGGAGTGGTGCATTGTGGTAGGTTCAACCTGACGAGTTTTTATATCCCAGTGATAGAAGGGGACAAGTTGCGTCTTTGTGTTGTTGCTACTAAGGATAAAACGATGGGGTTTATTCATATTAGTTGAGTTTACTTTGTGTACATTATGTCATCGTTCTCCAAGGATTACTCCGTTTGTCATGAACTTAATACGTAGAGAGGCAAGCATAGAAGCGCTCTTGAAGTGGAGTAATAGTAGTAGGTGCAGGTAGGAGTTGGCCTATTTGCTTATGGACGTGATGCCTATATACACATGATCATTGCTGTGAACATCGCATAATTATTCTCTTTTCTATCAATTTCCCAACAGTAATTTGTTTACCCACCGTATGCTTTGCTTATGAGAGATGCCACTAGAGAACTCTACGGCCCCGGGTCTATTCACTTATAAATTCACAAACGCTATCATTACCTTGCTGTTATTTATTATGTTTTATTTTATTTTGCACTTTACTATTATCTATAATTATCTACACAACTCACTTGCTTGCAAATAACGAGATCAAGGGGATTGCCAACCCTCTTGCAGGCCTTGGGTGCAAGTTGTTTGTTCTTTTGTGTGCAGCCGCTAAAGACAGCTGAGGATTGGTATTCCTATTGGTTCGATAAACCTTGGTTTCATAACTGAGGGAAATACTTACCCACTTTGTGCTGCGATTACCCGTTCCTCTTCACGGAAAATCCAACGCGGATCACGAGTATGAGGAAGGATTTCTGGCGCCGTTGCCGGGGAATACCATCACCAACTATCAAGTAACTTCACACAAAATTTCATTCACTTGTTCTTCTTTTTATTTGCTGTTATATTTAGTTTGTCTCATAAAAATAAAAAATACAAAAATATTTACCTTTGCTAGTTACTAGTTCACTTCTAGTTTGCTTTACTTGCTAGTTTGCTTGAGTTGCTATGATGTCTAATTTTGAGATTAGTGGTGTCTCCGCCTCTAGTGCGGAAGTCCTTGAGCTTCCAACTTCACCTTGTGCTAATAATGCTAAAAGAAATTTTGATAAAGTTGCTAAGGAAAAACTTGATAACCTTGCGGATGATGATCCTTCTAAAAGTGAACCTATTATGCAAACTAAGAAACTCCGCGTAGGTAGTGGGAATATTATTGGAAAAAGTGTTATTCAAGATTTTTTCCACTTGTGCGGGATCATTGCCATTGATAGGAGGTACCATTGTCACTAGAACTACAAGTTATGTCTTGTGCGGGACCGCCGTGTGCGTTGCGCCTTGTATTTCGTACACGATACACAAAACGGTAGAGTGTGATTCTATGCATAAGTTTGTTTTGCAGGTTTGATGTGAATATTATGGCTCATATGTATGTGATGCATGTGTGTAATTTAACATGACCTGCGTGTCATGATTGTCAGCCGGCAGGAGCCAAAGCGCTATCATTATATTGTATAACGACCTGCGTGTCGACTTGTAATTCTCTGTAAATTCATTACTAGTTGTAGTAGTTGGAGAACAGATATCAAGTTCGAGGCTTTGGCGTCCCGGTGTGACGAACAAGATGGAGTTCCGCCTTGGTCATCGGAGTTGGAGCCGGCCTAGAAGGATGTCCATGAAGGAGCCATACTATTTCACATATTTATGTTTATATGAGATTGATATTGCTTCTTGTTTCTATGCATGTTAAAATGGTAGAAAGATCCCTCGTTAATATCAAGCACATTGCCATTCCGGATGTTACACCTTCGCACGTCAAGTACGTCCAGTGGTGGGCTCACAAAATTGAGGTGCCACTAGGTGTCCTTGAACTGGAGGGTTCGTGTCGGAAATGGACATGCACTGCATCAGGTTAACTTGACAAGGCTATCAAAACAGTTTTGGGCCTTATGGCAAAGAAGGTTGGGAGCCGGGGTATAAGATAACTACCCGACTGACAGGAGTTGTATAGAGATACGATTAGCAAGGAGTTGCTTACCGAATAGGCAAGTTGGCTAGCAGTGATGCTAAAGCTCACTAGTCGCTCGCGCTAGACGGGTCCTGAATCACTGATTGTTTGCGGAGGGATGCTGACTTCAGTGGGAGTAGTTCTGTTTAAGGCTTGAATTACTCTACATAAACATATTGCTTAGTGATTGCATATTTTCTGTTGTAGATCAATGGCACCACCTGCTCAACCCAACTTTGCATTGAAATCAATTCTGGAAAAGGATAAACTGAATGGAACAAAATTTACCACCTGGTATAGAAATTTGAGAATTGTTCTCAAGCACGATAAAAAGGAACATGTTCTAGATGATCCACTTCTAGAGGAACCTGGCGATAATGCTAATGCCACAACCAAGAATGCCCACCAGAAACTCGTTGATGAATCAAATGAGATCAGCTGCCTCATGCTGGCTTGTATGGAGCCCGATTTGCAACAACATTTCGAAAAAGTTGAGGCTTTCGATATGATCGAGAGTCTCAAGAGCATGTTTCAGGTGCAGGCTAGGACCGAAAGGTTCAACGTCTGGCAATCCTTGACGGATTGTAAGCTGAAAGAGGGTGATCCACTGAGCCCGCATGTGATCAAGATGATCGGGTACGTGCAAGATTTGGATCGGTTAGGCTTCCCACTTGGGGATGAGCTGTCCACGGATGCAATTCTGGTTTCTCTTCCACCTAGCTATGGGACGTTCGTCTTGAACTATCATATGCACGGCATGGATAAGAAGCTCACTGAATTGCATGGGATGCTTAAGGTGGCAGAACGAGATATTAAGAAAGGCACGCATCAAGTGTTGATGGTGCAAAACTCGACTAAGTTAAAGAAGAGTTGGTCCAAGAAAAAGGGCAAGGCAAAGGGCACGGAGAAGGTTGTCTCCGCCGCTGTGCCAAAGCCAGGACTGGACTAAAAGACCATTTGCTTTCATTGCAAGGAAACTGGTCACTGGAAGAGGAACTATAGCAAGTGGCTTGCTGAGCATGGCAAGAAGACCGGAAATGCTTCTTTAGGCAAAGGTACACTTGTTACATATGTTATAGACATTTACCTTGCTGACATACCTAGTAGCTCTTGGGTATTTGATACTGGATCGGTTGTTCATATATGCAACTCGATGTAGGGGCTGATAAGAACTAGGCGTGTGGCACAAGGGGAGATTGACATCAAGGTCGGCAACAAAGCAAGAGTTGTTGCGTTGGAGGTCGGCACAATGCAGCTCAAGCATCCTTATAGATTTATTTTGGAATTGAATAATTGTTATTACATTCCTGCACTTAGTCAGAACATTATTTCTGCCTCATGTTTGATGAGTCAAGGTTACGAATTCAATTTAAAGGACAATGGTTGTTCATTTTATTTGAATGGAATGTTCCACGGCTATGCACCCATTGTAGATGGGTTATTTATTTTGAATCTAGAAACGGAACCAGTCTATAACATGAATGTCAAGAGGCATAAGCCTAATGAGATAAATCCGACTTACTTCTGGCATTGCCGGCTTGGACATATTAGTCTGAAACGCATGAAGAAGCTCCATGATGATGGACTCCTAACTTCTTCTGACTTTGGGTCATTCGAGACATGCGAATCATGCTTGCTCGGCAAGATGACTAAGTCTCCTTTTGCAAAGAGTTGTGAAAGGGCGTCCGAGCTATTGGAGCTTATACACAGTGATGTGTGTGGTCCAATGAGCACAACGGCCAGAGGTGGCTATCAGTACTTCGTGACTTTTACCGACGACTTGAGTAGGTATGGATATATCTATTTGATGAGGCACAAGTAAGAAACTTTTGAAAAGTTCAAAGAGTTTCAAAACGAGGTTGAAAATCAGCTCGGCAAGACAATAAAGCTTCTACGATCAGATCGTGGAGGTGAGTACATGAGCCAGGAATTTAATGATCATCTTGAAAGCCGAGGTATAGTACCTCAGCTCACACCTCCGGCTACGCCGCAGAGAAACGGGGCGTCAGAACGGAGAAATTGAACCTTGTCGGACATGGTCCGATCGATGATGAGCAAATAGGATTTACCCTTGTCATTCTGGGGATACGCTCAAGAAACTGCAGCTTTCACACTTAACAGGGTGCCATCAAAATCCGTAGACAAGACACCACATGAGATGTGGACTGGGAAGAGTCCTAGTTTGTCTTTCCTAAAGATTTGGGGTTGTGAAGCATTTGTCAAGCGACTCATGTCGGACATGCTTACACCCAAGTAGGATAAATGCATATTCATGGGATATCTGAGGGAAACCTTGGGATACAACTTCTACAACTGAGAAGAGAACAAAGTGTTTGTTGCTCGGAACGGGGTTTTCCTAGAGAAAGAGTTTCTCGGTCGGGAAGCTAGTGGGAGAATGGTGTGACTCGAAGAAATTCGAGAGCCACTCGGGGACGACTCGGCTGGTGATGAGATCATACCGGAGTTGGTCACGGAACCCGTAGTGGAATCGGCACCGGAGCCACAGAGGTCGGAAAGATTGCACAGAGTGCGCGATGTGTTGTTGCTAGAAATCGACGAGCCGGCCACATATGCGGAAGCAATGGTGAGCCCAGATTCCGAGGGATGGCTGGAGGCCATGAGATCCGAGTTAAAGTCCATGGATGATAATCAAGTCTGGGACTTGGTTGATCCGCCACCTGGCGTAATTGCCATTGGTTGCAAATGGGTCTTTAAGAAGAAATCCGACGTGGATGGAAATGTTCAGATCCACAAAGCTCGGCTTGTCGCTAAAGGTTATGGACAAGTTCAAGGAATTGACTACGATGAGACCTACTCACCGGTAGTGATGCTAAAGTCGGTGAGGATCATACTAGCTATAGCTGCATATTTCGATTATGAGATATGGCAGATGGATGTCAAAACGGCTTTCCTTCATGGAAATTTAAAGGAGGATGTATACATGATACAACCTAAAGGTTTTGCCGATCCAAATAATGCTAGTAAAATATGCAAGCTCAAGAGATCCATTCATGGATTGAAGCAAGCAGCTCGGAGTTGGAACATTCATTTTGATGAAATCATTGTTGACCTTGGTTTCATCAAGAACGAAGAGTACTATTGTTTATACAAGAAGTCTAGTGGGAGCTTGGTAGTATTTTTGATCCTGTATGTGGATGACATACTGCTGATCGGAAATGATGTTTCGATGTTGAACTCAGTCAAGGAATCATTGAATGGCAAGTTATCGATGAAAGACCTTGGAGAAGCAGTATACATTTTAGGCATCAAGATCTATAGATATAGATCGAAGAGGCTGCTCGGCTTAAGCTAGAGCACATACATAGACAAAGTGTTGAAGCGGTTCAACATGAGTGAGGCCAAGAAAGGGTTCTTGCCAATCTCACATGGTATAAGGCTAAGGAAGACTTAGAGTCCTACGACTTCTGATGAGCGAAACCGGATGAGTAGGATTCCGTATGCTTCAGCAATATGATCCATCATGTATGCCATGCTATGTACACGACCTGATGTTGCCCATGCAATAAGCTTAACAAGCAGATACCATGCTGACCCAGGTGAAAGTCACTAGGCAGCGGTGAAAACTATCCCGAAGTACCTGAAAAGGACTAAAGAGATGTTCCTAGTTTATGGAGGTGAGGAGGAGCTCTGCGTAAAGGGTTACGTTGATGCTAGTTTCCAAACTGATAGGGATGATTGTCGATCGCAAACTGGATTCGTGTATGTCATGAATGGAGGAGCAGTGAGCTGGACTAGTTCCAAGCAAGATACGGTGGCCGACTCCACAACAGAGGCCGAATACATTGCGGCTTGTGAAGCCGCAAAGGAAGGTGTTTGGATTCGGAAGTTCGTGGAAGATCTTGGTGTGTTCCTAGGCTGGGCAAAACTGTTGGACCTGTATTGCGATAATTCAGGAGCCATCGCACATGCCAAGTAGCCGAGACAACACCACAAGACCAGGCACATAGACCAAAAATATCACCTGATACGAAAGCTCGTAAAGAATGGTGATACTAACTTATGCAAGATTCATACAGATGAAAATGTTGCAGATCCGTTGACTAAGCCGCTTCCACAACCCAAGCATGAGGGGCACGTTAGAGCTATGGGCATTCGATGTCTATTTGATTGACTCTAGTGCAAATGGGAGACTGTTGGAGATATGCCCTAGAGGCAATCATGTATGATGATATTTCCTATGTGTTTATGAATAAAGATAGTCCTTGGACATTATCAATGATGTGTATTAACAAGTACGTGACTTGTTTGTGAGACTATGCATTGTATGATGACTGTCCTAAATGGTCCCTAGTCATAAAGGCTGTGTGGACGCTTAGCCAGTTAGACTAGCATATGACACGGTGGATGGTCCGGTCTCACTCGCCATGTAGCATTGGATGCTAACCGGATAATATGGACTCGGAATGATCTGGTCGGATTCGACATAGTCGGATCCGAGTCGAGATAAGGTCTGAGTTGGACAGACCCAACTACGAGACGCAACGATAGGTCATCTGTGAGTCTCTAGTACAACATACCTTCTATGTTCTAAGGCCTGAGCTGACGCATGTACTCGGGATGGTGATAGACCTGCTTTGGGCCGACCAAATGCTACTCCGTAACTGGGTAGTTATAAAGGTGGGTTTCGGGCTTGTCCTGACCCATGCTGCGAGACATGGTTGAGCAAGATGGGATTTTCCCCTCCGATCAGGAGAGATATACTCTGGGCCCCTCGGGTGATCCTACCTGGATAAGCATGGCCATGCGATGAGGATGATGAGATAATCCAAAGTGTTAGTCGGATTCACCGGAACAAGAAAGAGGTCATGCTGCAGAAGGATGACCATGTCGCCTTGAGCATGACAACATATATCGTGTGGCAAAGGGAATAGAAGTGTGATGTATAGGTTCGCCTAACCAGCTTCATCAGACACTTGGAGTCGGCACGCTTTGCTAGAGGCCGGTACCGACTAGTCGAGTCGGATGTGATCTGACTTGCGACCAAGTGAATGAGAACCTAAGGGGTCGCACGCTTAAGGGAAGGGACACGTGGGCTTTAGGATCCGTGCGAGGCCCAAGAGTTGAGCCCGCGCCGGATGCCTATATATAGTGGAGGTGCGGCACACCCATCTGGTTGATCGCTTTGGCGCCGTCATTAGGGCTTTGCATGTGTTGCAACTAGCCACCTCCACTCGTCGCCGAAGTGTGTGATCGAACTTAGCAGTCCGCCGCACGGTGTTCCTCCTGCACGCGCGGATACCATTAGAGGCGGTGCACTTGCGCCGCTCCGGCGAACCTGTACGTGGGATCCGGCGACAACTGTTCGAGGGAGATCGGACAAGGAGGAGACGGACCTCGCAGACGCGCTGCCCCAACTCTACTTCCGCTGCACGGCACTGCGCGTCTAGTGGTAACGATCTGTGATCCATCTTTGTAGCATGTTCTTGGATGTTCTGCGCGTAGGAAATTTTTTAATTTGCATGCGATGCACCTATGGTAGAACCCAACATTTTTCACACCGACATCCGACGAGCGAGGACTTCATCAACAGCCTTCTCGATGAGATGTTGGTAATCATCATGTCCCTCCTCCCCATCATATCTTCCGCGCGGACCACCGCCCTCTCCCGGTGATGGCGCCTCCTCTGGCACTCCACCCCTTGGACCTCATCGACGATGACGAGCGTTGCAGCGGGGATCACAAATGCTTGGATGCATTGTCCGACATCCTCGCCACGCACACTGCGCCAGTCAGACGCCTTGCCATCGGCAAGTTTATTTCCAACTGCAAGGTCGAACCAAAGTTCCATGAGTGGTTCTTATCCCCCGCCCTAGATCAGCTCGAGGAGCTTAACTTTGAAGCTGGACATCGGTGCTTGCTGCCTCCATCCGTGCTTCGCCTCACGCCCACGCTGCGCTGCGCTACGTTCAGGGAGTGCCTTTTCCCCAAGATTAATGTCGGGCATGCTCTTCATCTCCCTAAACCGAAGGACCTCTAGCTCATTGGCGTCAGCATCTCGAAGGAGGATTTGGATCGCCTGCTCCACGGCTGTATAACGCTCGAGTACCTTCATCTTCGTTTGTTGTTCGGGTTCAGTAGCCTCCACATCGCTACGACGAATGTCTGTACATTTTATGTGCATGGCTCGTGCCGCAACAAGCTATCATTTGGGGTGTTTCATGATATGGTCATTGAGAATGCACCTTTCGTTGAGAGATTGTTTGTACTTGATAAAGAAGGTCCAACAAGAATCAGGGTCATTGGCACACCGAAATTGAGAATGTTGGGTTATTCGTGTGCTGAATTCTCCAAACTTGTTACAGCTGGATCCATACCCGTTCAGGTACAAAAGTCTTCTTCTCCTTCTTATTATTGTACATCACATTTTATCTAATTTTTGTTGATCTATGTTCAGCTGTCATCCAGAAAATGATTCCCACAAGCCTCGCCATGTCTCTGCGCACAGTGAAGATCTTGACACTACAATCTGTCGGCCCCGATCTGGATGAAGTTGTTAGATTCCTTACAATCTGTCGGCACAGAGAAGCTATACATCGAGGTGATGCTCCTTTCCTATTAATTGTTAACCACAACAGAGTTTAGTTTGTTGGTACTTTTACCCATGATTATAATGACAAATGTATTTTGATTTCAAAGGGAAATTGGGAGGATTTCAATACATACTTTTTGAGATGTTAATCATGAACGATTGAAGATGGCATGTCACTCTATTACTGTATTTGAGAAATCATGCAAATCAAAGAGGCCCATAGTGTTCAAAACTGCATCTAGGCACTGATATGTTGTCTTATTTTGCAAAAACAAACAGGCCTAGAAGTGAAAAAAGTGGCGCAATATAACAATCCCATAGAATGCCTTGAATTCCATGTCACGGAAATTACTTTGACCGAGTACCGAGGCATGAATCCAGAGATTCAATTCGTCAGGTACTTTGTTTGGAAAGCAAGGGTGCTCACGGTAATGAGGTTTGCACTATATTTAGTGCACTATAATGATTGGTTTGCTGATCAGCGTAGGCGTCTACAGCTGAATGGAACTCTCTAGAAGCTAAATTTCATTTTGGAAGTTCATATGACAGATTATTCAGAATGCAGTCTATCGAGATGATATATGACTTTGGTGGTTGATCCCTTCGCAGAAATATTTCATGAAAAAGATTTTGAAGAAGATGGACTTGATTTCTAATATCAGTTTGAACCTTGTAATCTTTGAATTTGGGCCTTGTAATGCTGGAATTTGAACCTTGTAATATTTTTGGTATTTGTGATACAATGTTTGAAATGGCATTGTGTTCCTTTTTGGTTATGCAATAATGTTCTTATAAGTATATATATTGTTGTTATATAGACACAACATAGATGTTGTGCACACAGAGCAAATCATATTACACACGGACTAAATTATGAAACCCGTCGGTGATGATTTCATCAATCGATGACAATTGTATGCCAGTAAGCCTTTTCCCACAACACACACAGCTTATTAGTAGCAATCGTCTGTGTTATTTCTAGTGTTCGCACACGATTCTGATCACTCAACCGTTTGCTATCTATCGCACACATTTTGTGACGCCGAATGTTTGTGTTGTCCTGTATCATCGCACACAGTTTATCATATTGAACTGTGTGCCCTCTATCGCACACATGTTGTTACGGCGAATCATTTGTGTTCTCCATTATCATCGCGCATAGTTTATCATAGTGAACTATGTGCCTTCTATCACACACATCTGGATCTCTATAGCTGTTTGTGTTATTTTGGCTAATCGCGAACAATTCACCTGGATCAACTATTTGCCACGTATCGCACACGCAACTCTTTTCTGAATCATATTTGATGGATCCGCATCGCACACAGTTCGCGTTATTGGCGACAGAGCTAGAACTATACCGTTTGCGATTCATGCTTCGCACACAGTTTGGTCAAAGGGTCTCAGATTGATGAGTCATCTTTGGGCCTTCCTGCAGTAGTGACCAAAAAGTAATCTCAGCAACACATCTAAGGTAATCTTTCATGGATTGAAAAGTAGGGTAAAGTGGAGGAGATGGAGATGATGGTGCTGATAAAGATGTTGATGGAGATGATGACCCAATGATGAATGAAGTGTTATTGATGATGATGACTTTGATTTCTTGCTCCAGAAGGGATGGAATTTTGATAGGTCAGCCTGCCAAAGAACTAAAGTGCTCCACCTTCGTTCCACCTCTCAGAACGATGAAAAAATCCCGTAAAATTTCAGAGTAAAATTTAGGGTAATCTAGGACCAGCATGCACCAGAGGTGGCCGGGATGCCTCATGTGGGCCCCACATGGCCACACAACATGGCAATCTCTTGATGTTGTGCTGCGAGCTGATAGAGGTGCTAATTACTCCTTCTGCATGGTCCAAATTGGTAGACAAGTCTATTTGCTTGTGCAGATATGTTTTAGTTGTCGTTCAATAAGATAGACATATTGTGCGGTTAGTTGGCATTTTTATGTGGCTATCCATCTCATACACTCAGTCAAACTTAAGTTATATATATTTTTGGATGACCCAAATAGATTAAACAAACCTGAACTAATATTGAAACTTTAACTCTCTGTTGAAGCTCTAACCATATTATAACCAACCATCAAAAAGAGGTAAACTGACACTCGATGACGAGTGATTAGGAAGATTAATAGTTTATGAGAAGTCAAACATGTACGCGCCCCTCAAGATGTTGGCCATGATGGTAGCCCGTGCACCCTAGCAACATCGTGTGTGTATGATGGTAGCAAAAAGGGTCAGATCTGGTTAAACTTCAAAAACGAGATCAAATCATGATAAACTTTGTTAGTAAAGTCAAAACAGTAATTCTGCCCAGCCATGACTATACATTGTCAATGCTAGGAGTCACAAGCTGTCACGTCGAAGCTATAAATTTAGTCCACATGAATAATACTGTTAAAAGGAGTACACAAGTGACATGTTTGAATTCTCTAATGTCCCTTGACATCATAGCTATCATGTCGTCATCATTGGGTCTATGCCTTTATCTAGTAGTTAAGTTTGGCTACTTTCCTAGATCGAAATATAAGAGCATCTACAACAAGATCTTCATACTCACCCCAAACGTCCGCGGACAAAAAACTCACCCAACTGGGTTCATAGCCGGCCCAAATGTCTAGAGTGACCAACACTCCCGTATCCAGCCTAAATCTCAGATGGATATGGGGACGGCCGGACGCGCCCGCCACATCAAAATTGGCCTACTTTGGCCCACCCGGCTTCACATATATTGGAACCTATTCGCACTCCGGACGAAACCCTAGCCGCATTCGCTCTACCTCACTCCTCCCAGTCCACTCTCCTTCAACCACAAGCTACCATCCGACGATCTCCCACCATCTTCGATATGGAAAACAACGGATCCGAGTCCTACACCTCTAGATTCGTGGATCCGGAGCTCGTCCCACGCGGTCTCGGGGAGGACACGTCGTCCGCCTCGTGTTGCATCACTCACGGGAGAAGGCAGCCCTACGACAGTGGTCCGACTCCTTTCGCCAGGAATCCATTATGTCTGTCCAAATGGTGCATGGATCTGGCGCAAGGTGTGCCGCCACTGCCTTTTCGGAAGCAGCGCGCTCCATCTCGCGTCCCAATGCGCTGGCAGATGCGCACCCGCTACGTTAGCGCGCAGAGACGGATTTGACTACATGGGTGTCGTCCGATGCAAATATGGCGCGATGTGCCAACCATTCGAGGCAGAGAGCGCGTGAGGCTGAGGAAGCCCTCGCGGTGGACGCAGGCGAGGCTGAGTCACACTCTCCGGCATCGCGTATGGTCCACGATCACCCTGGGCACAGAAACCGTGTCATGGTGGACATTGCCAACTCCTCCCAAGATGGATCCATCGTCGATCTCATGCCCACCGGCGACATTTACGCAAAGGCCTCCGACGAGGAAGAGTAGGGAATGGGAGATGTCGATGACTCAAGTCTCCTGAGCTAGTACGTCTCTCATGTCCTACTCTACGTCGCTCGCCGCTAGAGCATCACTTTGAGGGGCGCAACCGGCCGCTGGAATGGGCATGGCGGAGACGCACGTGCTCTGCTTAGATTAGGTTTCACGTTGCATGTAATAATATGGATTTGGTGATATCTTGTGGAATTTTTTTGTGTGTGTTGTCTGGTCACTGTTAGTGGACACGCCCGGGCGCGTAGGGTGTTTGGGAGACTAGATTTGCTACATGTGGTTGTAGATGTGCTAAGTCTTGCATGGGAATTTAGGGCATCTCCAAAACGATGCTCAAACCTCCACTATATGTCTAGACCGTTGTGTCCATACCACTTTTTTCATCCAACGGTGACCTCTATATGTCCACTTAGCAGTCCGGAAGTATGGATTTCGATATCCTAGCAACAAACATGGATGATTTGCGGGAGTTCGGACATGCACTTGATCAAAACAAAGCCTCCTCGTGGTCCTCCTCTCTTTACTTTCTTTTCAAATGCATGACCCCCCTTGTACGTCTCCAACGTATCTATAATTTTTGCTTGTTCCATGCTGTTATATTATCATTCTTGGATGGTTTACAATCATTTTATAACGACTTTATATCATTTTTGGGACTAACCTATTGACATAGTGCCAAAGTGTCAGTTGCTATTTTTTCTTGTTTTTTACTTCGCAGAATATCAATACCAAACGGAGTCCAATCGCGACGGAACTTTTTGGAGATTTTTTGGACCAAAAGACACCCAGTGGGCCAAAGAAGTACCAGAGAGGTGGGCCGTGGAGACCACAACCCACCAGGGCGCGCCAGGGGCCCCCCGGCGCGCCCTGATGGGTTGTGCCCTCCACGGGGCCCCTCTCCACCGCCTCTGATGCCTATAAATTCCCAAATATTCCAAAAACCCTAGGAGAGTAGACGAAACATAATTCCAGCCGCCGCAAGTCCCAGAACCTCGAGATCCAATCTAAACACCATCATGGAGGGGTTCATTTTCTTCATAGGTGCCTCTCCGATGATGCGTGAGTAGTCTACCATAGACCTACGGGTCTGTAGGTAGTAGCTAGATGGCTTCCTCTCTCTCTCTCTCTCTCTCTCTCTCTCTCTTATGATTCTCAATACAATGGTC
Organism: Elymus sibiricus; assembly: GCA_039707655.1. Classification (NCBI taxonomy): domain Eukaryota; kingdom Viridiplantae; phylum Streptophyta; class Magnoliopsida; order Poales; family Poaceae; genus Elymus; species Elymus sibiricus. Next base: position 210,915,510 of record CM077663.1, read on the forward strand.
TCTTGGAGATCTATTTGATGTAAACTTTTGCGGTGTGTTTGTTGGGATCCGATGAATTTTGAGTTCATGATCAGTTTCTATCCATGAATATTATTTGATTCTTCTTTGATCTCTTATATGCATGATTACTTATAGCCTCGTATTTCTTCTTCGAATCTTTGGTTTAGTTAGGCCAACTAGATTGATTTTTCTTGCCATGGGAAGAGGTGCTTTGTGATGGGTTCGATCTTGCGGTGTCCTTTCCCTGTGACAGAAGGGGCAGCAAGGCACGCATGTATCATTGCCATTAAGGATAACAAGATGGGGTCTATTCCTACATGAATAGATCTTGTCTACATTATGTCATCATTCTTATTGCATTACTCCATTTTTCCATGAACTTAATACACTAGATGCATGCTGGATAGCGGTCGATGTGTGGAGTAATAATGGTAGATGCAGGCAGGAGTCGGTCTACTTATCTTGGACGTGATGCCTATATAATGATCATCGCCTTGGATATCGTCATGATTATTTGATCTTCTATCAATTGCCCAATAGTAATTTGTTCACCCACCATGCGCTATACCCATGAGAGAAGTCACTAGTGAATCCTACGACCCCCGGGTCTACTTTTCCAACATATTGCTTTCAGAACTATCCTTTTGCCTCTTTGTTTTCAGATCTACAATACCAAAAACCCAAAAACATATTGCTGCATATTTTATTTCCTCTTTCTATTTTTTGTTCTTGAGAGATCTATCTCTCCTATCTATCATTACCTAATCTATCTTTTTACCGTAGAGAGATTGACAACCTCTCTTTCGCGTCGGCTTGCAAGTATTTGTTGTTCGTGTGCAAGTGCTGCGTATTGGGTGGTGGTGATCCTCCTACTGGTTCGATAACCTTGGTTTCATAACTGAGGGAAATACTTACCGTCGCTGTCCTGCATCATCCCTTCCTCTTTGAGGAAATACCGACGTAGTCTCAAGTCATGTCAAAGGAATTTCTTGCGCCGTTGCCGGGGAGGAAGCAGTCTCTTCTACGTGCCATTCTCTGGTGCCGAGGAGACTCCATCATCATCTACCAGGTTCCTAATCACAAGTCTCATCTCCTTGCAATTACATTATTTGCCATTTGCCTCTCGTTTTCCACTCCCCCACTTCACCAATTTGCCGTTTTATTCGCCCTCTTTTTCATTTGCCTTTTTCTTGCCGGATATCTTCCTTGCTTGCAATCTTGTTTGCGCAGTCACGATGACTCGAGAAAACACCAAGTTGTGTGACTTTTCCAATACTAATAACAATGATTTTATTAGTACTCCTATTGCTCCTCCCGCCACTAGTGCGGAGTCTTGTGATATTAATGTCGCTTTGTTGAATCTTGTCATGAAAGATCAATTTGCCGGTACTCCTAATGAGGATGCCGCATCCCATCTAAACACGTTCGTAGAATTTTGTTTTATGCAAAAGAAAAAAAGATGTGGACAATTATATTGTGAAGTTGAAATTATTTCCTTTTTCCTTGCGGGATCGTGAAAAAATTTGGTTTTCCTCTTTGCCTTGCAATAGTATCGATTCTTGAAATAAGTGCAAGGATGCTTTTATCACTAAGTATTTTCCGCCCGCGAATATTATTTCTCTTAGGACGCAAATCATGAATTTTAAGCAACTTGAGCATGAACATGTTGCACAATCTTGGGAAAGAATGAAATTGATGCTAAGAAATTGTCCTACTCATGGTTTAAATCTTTGGATGATCATACAAATTTTTTATGCGGGGTTGAATTTTGTCTCTAGAAATCTTTTAGATTCCGCCGCGGGTGGTACTTTTATGGAAATTACTTTGGGTGAAGCTACTAAATTGCTAGATAATATCATGGCAAATTATTCACAATGGCATACCGAAAGAGCACCTACTAGTAAAAAGGTTAATTCAGTTGAAGAAATTAGTACTTTGAGTGATAAGGTTGATGCTTTGATGAAATTGGTTGCTAGTAAAAATACTCCTATTGATCTTAATGATGTGGCTTTGTCTACCTTGATTGAGCAAAATAGTGATTCCGTAGATGTGAATTTTGTCTCGCAAAACAATTTCAATAACAATGCTTATAGAGGTAATTTGAATCCTAGGCCTTTTCCTGGAAATTCCTCTAATAATTATGGTAATTCCTATGGTAATTATTCTTACAATAATAATAGTAACACCTCTGATCTTGAGAGTAATATTAAAGAATTTATCAATGCGCAAAAGGCTTTCAATACTATGATAGAAGAAAAGTTGAATATGATTGATGATATGTCTAGAAGCATTGATAAAATTTCTCATGATGTTGAAAATCTCAAGTTGAAAGCTTTTGTGCCTAAGATTGATGAATCAATTAAAGCTCTATATGTCTCCATGGATGAAAGTTAGAAAAGAACCGCAATGCTTAGAGCTAAAAGAGAAATCTTAGAAAAATCGTTTTCTAGTGATTGCCTTCATAAAAATGATGAAGATCTTAAAGTGATTGGTGTTTCTTCTATTGATTCCTTGTTTAGTAATATTAGGATTGATGATAAAGGGACTGAAGTAGAGTCAACTTTAGCTAGAAGGCATCCCAATAATTTGGAGGGTAAAAATCTTAATGATTTTTTTTGATAAAAGTGGGTTTGAAGAGGTCAAAACTTTAACTAGTGATGCGCCCACTATTTTGGATTGCAAAGACTTTAATTATGATAGTTGCTCTTTGATTGAATGTATTTCTTTTCTACAATCCATGTTGAATTCACCCCATGCTTATGAGCAAAATAAAGCTTTTACTAAACATATCGTTGATGCCATGATGAAATCCTTTGAAGAAAAGTTGGAGTTGGAGATCTCTATTCCTGGAAAATTGCATGATGAGTGGGAACCTACCATTAAGCTAAAGATTAAAAATTATGAGTGCTTTGCTCTATGTGATTTGGGTGCTAGTGTTTCCACGATTCCGAAATCTTTATGTGATGTCCTTGGTCTTACCAATATTGAAGAATGTTCCCTTAATTTGCACTTGGCGGATTCTACTATTAAAAAGCCTTTGGGAAGAATTAATGATGTTCTTATTGTTGCAAATAGGAACTATATGCCCATAGATTTTATTGTGCTTGATATTGATTGCAATCCGTCTTGTCCCATTATACTTGGTAGACCGTTTTTACGCACTATAGGTGCCGTGATTGATATGAAAGAAGGCAATATTCGTTTTCAGTTTACCTTGAGAAAGGGTATGGAACACTTCCCTAGAACAAGAATTAAGCCACCATATGAATAAATCATGAGGGGACCCTATGGACCCAAGACCAAAGATGACAATACTTGAATCTATGCGTTATGCCTAGCTAGGGGCGTAAAACGATAGCGCTTGTTGGGAGGCAACCCAATGAATAAATAATTTTTTGCTTTTTCCTTTATGTTTTTGAGTGTTGACACAATTATGCCTCTGTTATGATTGTGTTTTTAGGGTTTATTTAGTGTTTGTGCCAAGTAGAGCCTTTAGGATGATTCATAAGATGAGTAGAAGCGATGCTGAATCTGAAATGGTGGGGGGTGTCCAATATTTTTTCCATGCTAAATGTGTTATTCTCAAGATGAGTGTTTATTCACTTGTCATTGCACGAGAGTGTGGCGGTAATAGGGATGCCCATTCCCGAAATAAAAATAATAATATTTACTTTATGTTGTCAAATAATAAATTCCTTGGAAAGTGTTGGTATGGAAGGCAACCGTGGATACGACCCGCCATGGAAAGTGAAAGTTTGGTGGAAAAAGGAATAAACTTTATTTTCTGTTTGGGAACCGCCTATGATATATCTAGCATGGAAAGTATTGTGAGCTACTTTGTCGTTTTCGTTGACAGGAAAAGCAAGCCACCCAAAATTTTTTCCCTCTCAATTTAAAACTTTGAGCTCTGGCACCTCTACAAATCCCTACTTCCCTCTGCGAAGGGCGTATCTATTTACTTTATGCAATTTTTATTTTTACTTTGAGTCTCCATCTTCTCTTAAAGCACCAACTAGGGGGCACCATGATCGTACTTGAGCATTGGGTATAGCTAATATTTGAGTGTGTTTCATGAATGGATCAATGATTGAGCATGATGGGCTCGGGATAACTTTCTTTAGTGTTGATATTTTGAAAGACATGGTTGCTTGTTGACATGCTTGAGTATTGAAGTCATTATGTTAAAACTAGACTATTTCTTTGAATCATTTACAAGTCCAAATGTCCATGCTATACAAAAGAAAAGAATATGATGAACATGTTAGGCAGCATTCCACATCAAAAATTCTGTTTTTATCATTTACCTACTCGAGGACGAGTAGGAATTAAGCTTGGGGATGCTGATACGTCTCCAACGTATCTATAATTTTTGCTTGTTCCATGATGTTATATTATCATTCTTGGATGTTTTACAATCTTTTTATAACAACTTTATATCATTTTTTGGGACTAACCTATTGACATAGTGCCAAAGTGCCAGTTGCTGTTTTTGCTTGTTTTTTACTTCGCAGAATATCAATACCAAACGGATTCCAATCGCGATGAAACTTTTTGGAGATTTTGTTTGGACTAGAAGACACCCAGTGGGCCAAAGAAGTACTAGAGAGGTGGGCCGTGGAGACCACAACCCACCAGGGCGCGCCAGGGGGCCCCCGGCGTGCCCTGATGGGTGGTGCCCTCCACGGGGCCCCTCTCCACCGCCTCTGATGCATATAAATTCCCAAATATTCCAAAAACTCTAGGAGAGTCGACGAAACACAATTCCAACCGTCGCAAGTTCTAGAACCTCGAGATCCAATTTGAACACCATCACGAAGGGGTTCATCTTCTTCATAGGTGCCTCTCCGATGATGCGTGAGTACTCCACCATAGACCTACGGGTCTGTAGGCAGTAGCTAGATGGCTTCCTCTCTCTCTCTCTCTCTTATGATGCTCAATACAATGGTCTCTTGGAGATCTATTTGATGTAAACTTTTGCGGTGTGTTTGTTGGGATCCGATGAATTTTGAGTTCATGATCCGATGCAAATATGGCGCGATGTGCCAGCCATTCGAGGAAGCGAGCGCGTGAGGCTGAGGAAGCCCTCGCGGTGGCCGCAGGCGAGGCTGAGTCGCACCCTCCGGTGTCGCGTATGTTCCACAATCACCCTCGGCATAGAAACCGTGTCGTGGTGGACATTGCCAACTCCTCCCAAGATGGATCCATCATCGATCTCATGCTCACCGGCGACATTCACGCAAAGGCCTCCGACGAGGAAGAGTAGGGAATGGGAGATGTCGATGACTCAAGTCTCATGAGCTAGTACGTCTCTCATGTCCTACTCTATGTCGCCCGCCGCTAGATCATCACTTCGAGGGGCACAACCGGCTGCCGGAATGGGCATGGCGGAGACGCACGTGCTCTGCTTAGATTAGGTTTCACGTTTCATGTAATAATATGGATTTGGTGGTATCTTGTGGAATTTTGTTTTTGTGTGTTGTCTGGTCACTGTCAGTGGACACGCCCGGGGGCGTAGGGTGTTTGGGAGACTAGATTTGCTACATGTGGTTGTAGATGCGCTAAGTCTTGCATGGGAATTTAGGGCATCTCCAAAACGATGCTCAAACCTCCACTATATGCGATAAGTCCATACCACTTTTTTCATCCAACGGTGACCTCTATATGTCCACTTAGCAGTCCAGAAGTATGGATTTCGATATCCTAGCAACAAACATGGATGATTTGCGGGAGTTCGGATATGCACTTGATCAACACAAAGCCTCCTCATGGTCCTCCTCTCTTTTCTTTCTTTTCAAATGCATGACCCCCCTTGTGCGTCTCCAATGTATCTATAATTTTTGCTTGTTCCATGCTGTTATATTATCATTCTTGGATGGTTTACAATCATTTTATAACAACTTTATATCATTTTTGGGACTAACCTATTGACATAGTGCCAAAGTGCCAGTTGCTATTTTTGCTTGTTTTTTACTTCGCAGAATATCAATACCAAATGGAGTCCAATCGCGACGGAACTTTTTGGAGATTTTTTGGACCAAAAGACACCCAGTGGGCCAAAGAAGTACCATAGAGGTGGGCCGTGGAGACCACAACCCACCAGGGCGCGCCAGGGGGTCCCCGGCGCGTCCTGATGGGTTGTGCCCTCCACGGGGCCCCTCTCCACCGCCTCTGATGCCTATAAATTCCCAAATATTCCAAAAACCCTAGGAGAGTAGACGAAACATAATTCCAGCCGCCGCAAGTCCCAGAACCTCGAGATCCAATCTAAACACCATCACGGAGGGGTTCATCTTCTTCATAGGTGCCTCTCCGATGATGCGTGAGTAGTCCACCATAGACCTACGGGTCCGTAGGCAGTAGCTAGATGGCTTCCTCTCTCTCTCTCTCTCTCTCTCTCTCTCTCTCTCTCTCTCTATCTCTTATGATTCTCAATACAATGGTCTCTTGGAGATCTATTTGATGTAAACTTTTGCGGTGTGTTTGTTGGGATCCGATGAATTTTGAGTTCATGATCAGTTTCTATCCATGAATATTATTTGATTCTTCTTTGATCTTTTATATGCATGATTACTTATAGCCTCATATTTCTTCTTCAAATCTTTGGTTTAGTTAGGCCAACTAGATTTATTTTTCTTGCCATGGGAAGAGGTGCTTTGTGATGGGTTCGATCTTGCGGTGTCCTTTCCCTGTGACAGAAGGGGTAGCAAGGCACGTATGTATCGTTGCCATTAAGGATAACAAGATGGGGTCTATTCCTACATGAATAGATCTTGTCTACATCATGTCATCATTCTTATTGCATTACTCCATTTTTCCATGAACTTAATACACTAGATGCATGCTGGATAGCGGTCGATGTGTGGAGTAACAGTGGTAGATGCAGGCAGGAGTCGGTCTACTTATCTTGGATGTGATGCCTATATAATGATCATTGCCTTGGATATCGTCATGATTATTTGATCTTCTATCAATTGCCCAACAGTAATTTGTTCACCCACCGTGCGCTATACTCATGAGAGAAGCCACTAGTGAATCCTACGGCCCCCTGGTCTACTTTTCTAACATATTGCTTTCAGATCTATCTTTTTGCCTCTTTGTTTTTAGATCTACAAAACTAAAAACCCAAAAACATATTGCTGCATATTTTATTTCCTCTTTCTATTTTGTGTTCTTGAGTGATCTATCTCTCCTATTTATCATTACCTAATCTATCTTTTTACCGTAGAGAGATTGACAACCTCTCTTTCGCGTCGGGTTGCAAGTATTTGTTGTTTGTGTGCAGGTGCTGCTTATTGGGTGGTGGTGATCCTCCTACTGGTTCGATAACCTTGGTTTCATAACTGAGGGAAATACTTACCGTCGCTGTGCTGCATCATCCCTTCCTCTTTGGGGAAATACCGACGCAGTCTCAAGCCACGTCACCCCTCTACTCTCTGTCCTCTCAACGGGACAACACACCCTAATATCCCACCACATGCATGGTCCCCCTCTACTCTCTCTTCTCCCAACCGGATTAATTTGTGAATAACGTTGGATGGCTCTCTTCTCAATCATGTCCGTGGACCATGGTTGGACATAAAAATGGACATTTGTGGTGTCCATTTACGAGTGAGCATTGAAAATGCCCTTAAGTTGTTAATTTAACTAGCAAAACATGCATAATATGCCACAAGAACTTATGGTTAGATATTTCATCTGACGAATAATCTAAAAATACTATTCTATGACATATAACACATTTTTCACTAGTTAAATCACGGACAAAAACCTATGCTCGACTTATATTCCCCTCCAAAGGAAGTACCCATAATTAAACTCGGGTTACAAGTGTTCGATTCAAACACATCTTCTTTCCCTAATTACAATTCTTTTCGTTGGTGGCCGTTTAGTAACGATTCAGACAGGAGGGTCTGGTGACTGCCTAGGCGTCCCCTGGGCGGGTCGAGATGGTGGTAGCACCGTCAACGCCGCCTGCGATGGCACACCATAATGAGCGGTGCATGATGGGTTGCCTCCTCTATGAGTACTGGATCACCTTTAAGAGGAGAGGAAGAGAGATTCTTAACCAAGCGCGTAACCCCGAGGTGTGGTGCGGCGGTTTCGGAGCATAGAGGTGGGTTTCTTCAAATCAAGTATTGATTCAATAAATTTGAAGGAGGGGATCAGGGTGCCGACTGCGGTCAAATGGACAGCGATTTTGTAGCCGGATTTAACTTCTGCAGCATCAAATCGGGTGAGTTATGGAGAGGAATTTGAGGTAGTCTTGTTTATTGTTGATTGGAATATCAAAAGGGGATCGGTGACCAGCCTTGATATTGATCTTGGAGTTATTCCGGGCGTTATTACTGTTAATTTGGAGATGAATTTTAGGGGTGGAGAGGCTTATTTCACGGAGAGGTTGCGGTGTTTCTCTCATCACGTTCCTTTGATTCCCATAGAACCTGGGTGCCTGCTTGCTGGTTGTCCTATCTTTTTTTCTATCGTTGGCAGGTCAACGGCTCACACAGCCATCCATCAGGACTGAGGGTGGCGACAAGGGTGTGGTGCATGCTGCCATGAACGCCGGCTTGGCTGGAACACCATGGTGAGCAACGCTGAGGGCCTAGCTGCTCCTGCGGCAGTGGTGGTTCGGGTGTCCCCTATGTTGGAGGGCACTGAAGCTTTGTTGGATGGAACCAAAGGAGGGAACCCTACGCTGATGGAACTGACACCTGTAGGCTTGGCCGTGCCTGAAGGTGGCTTCAATTCACCTCTCACGCTTGGGGCAGAAGCTGGACCAAGCCGGATCAGTGGGGTGAAAACATCGACTGCAATGGTCGGCTTCTCTACCCGCTGGTGCCTCCGCCGATCCGGAGGGCAGGCAAGGCAATGGCCTTTGTGTCTCCAGGAGTGGACGAGGCTCTGGTCATCATCGACATGGAGGCTACTCAACGTGCTGTCATTCAAAAACTTCTCGTTGGCCGGCTCCTCTCGTCGTACCGGGCCGACCCAATGCCATCGTGCGTGAGCAGGGGGGCTTGATGCCTTGTCGGCAACGTGATGCCGCAACGCATCCCGAGCGACGATGGAATGTTCATCCTGAACTTTGAGGTGGAGGCACCAAGATCAACGTGTTGCAGGCTGGACCGTGGCACTACCGCAACGATGTTGTCATCTTCGCGGCGTTCAATGACAAGGGCAATGCTTGTGACATCGAGCTCGATATCATTCAAGTCTGGGAGAAAATTCATGGGCTCACGTACAAGGTCAAGACCATGGAGATGGGCTGGGAGCTAGGGAAGAAGTTTGGCACATTGGTGCCTGTCTCCTACAACAAGAAGATGATTGTTGATAAGCATGTTCTGCTACGAGTCGACATGCCGGTACTGCAACCTCTCAAAGAGTACATCATCACCAACCCTGCTGGAAGTACCACCATTCACAATTACCCTATAAAATATGAAAATCTCCCAAACTTTTGTCTATGATGTGGTTTGTTTGGGCACACTACGGAGAAATTTTGCAGCATTCCGAAGCAAATCCACGCTCCCGCCTTCTCCACCAACAACAAGGCATCACCTTTCTCGAAGGAGAGGTACTCTAGAGCGTTGGTCGAGCCACCGGGTTTGGTGCAGCGTTCCTTGAATTTTGAGGGGATGACGACACCAGTGGACCTAGAGAGCGAGGGAGACAATGTCAAGATGCCTGAGGTGGTCATCAACATGGTGGCCAGAGCCGTTGCGACGCTCACCGTCTCCTGCAAGCGACCCCAAGCTTGCGGTGCTGCTCTGGGGGTGGTCGCTGCTGCTAGCCTACGGGGGCATCCTCACATGGGCGATGGAGGGCTCCCTGGTGGTGGCTCGGTCGGCGCTAGTGGGAGGGCCACAACTCTAGCTGCCGATGGCTTGGACGGGCTACAAGCTGTTGGGGATTCGCAGGCTTCCCTGGTTGTTGTTGTTTTGGCCTCCGAAGGCCGAGGCCTTGTGGCATGGGCTATAGGACCGGTGAAGGCTGCACTTCCTGATGCTTCAAACAAGGGCAATGGGCATCCTATAGTTGATGCTACATGACTTGAAAGTATTTGGGTACACTGGAAGAGGTAGCATAGAGAGGAGGCTCAAGAGCGTGCAGATGTGGAGTACACAGCCGTGAAGCACGCCAAGTTTGGGGTTGTTACCCCCCGAACAGCACGAGTGATTGAAAGCACAACTTCTCCCTAGGTGGTTTTGGTAATTAATTACAAAATATAGCTCATTGAACTAATAGGCTTATCAAGTATATTGCAGGAAATGTTCAATGAATGGAATGGCTAGGATTTGTGAGGAGGAACCCCTAAGATGCAAAGGAATCATATTGGCAAAATCTTCAAGACTCTACATTTTGCTTTAAGTGATTTGATCACATTGAGTCCATAGGAAAGCCAATACTGGGGATGCGGTACTGATGATGATCTGTTTTGTCAAGTGCTTAGAGATATGCCACCAAAAACCTCAAACATTTTCTCACAAACACTTCTATCGAAAACCCTAATTGCTACTTCGGTAGCACCGAGTTTCCCACTTCGGCTCATCGAGTCAATCGCAGACAAAACCCTAAGCCAAACCCTAACTTCTCAGTGTAACCGAGACTGCTTTTGGTGGAACCAAAAAGCAGTGACCAACCTTTTGTGGTTGAGATTTCTCGTTTCAGAATTTCTGAGATAATTTTTTTTGAGCCACCGAAGTGATGGAACTGCCTAGGTTAAGCCAAATCGGTCTCACCGAGATGTTTCCTTATGTCTCACCGAAAAGCCAAAAGTTGGGACTTTTTGCACTAGTCGGTACCACCGAGACTAATCTTCGGTGTCATCGAGTTGGGCAATAATGTTGTAACAATTGGATTTTTGGTGAAGGCTATAAATACCCTCCACAATCTCTTTCTCATTGAGAGAGTCATCAGAATGAAACTACACGTCCACCATTCATTTTCTGAGAGAGAACTACCTACTCATGTGTTGAGATCAAGGGATTCCACTCCAACCAATAGACCCTTGATTTCTAGCCTCCCCAAGTTGCTTTCCAACCAATCATCCCCTTCTACCAAGCAAATTTCTGTGAGAGGGTGATTGAGTGTCGAGGAGATTATCTTTTGAAGCACAAGAGCAAGGAGTTCATCATCAACACAATATATATTACCTCTTGGAGAGTGGTGCCTCCTAGATTGGTTAGGTGTCACTTGGGAGCCTCCGAATCGTGTGGAGTTGAACCAAGAAGTTTGTAAAGGCAAGGAGATCGCCTACTTCGTGAAGATCTACCCCAAGTGAGGCTAGTCCTTCGTGGACGTAAGCCATGGTGGAATAGACAAGGTTGCTTCTTCGTGGACCCTTCGTAAGTGGAGCCTTCGTGGACTCGTGCAGCCGTTACCCTCCGTGGGTTGAAGTCTCCATCAACGTGGACGTACAATAGCACCACCTATCGGAATCACACAATTAATCTCCGTGTCTTCAGTGCGTTTGATCTTCCTATCCCTCCCTTTATAATCACTTGCAATGTCTTTACTTTCTGTTGCACAACTCGTAGACTTTCATGTGTAGGGTGTGCTACATTTGGTAAAATCACTAAAACTTGCCAACCAATAAAATTGGGAAACATTTAAGTTTTAATTTGGTCAAGTACTCTAATCAGCCCTCTCTAGACATACTTTCAATCCTACAAGTGGTATCAGAGCTTTGGTCTCTATTGCATTGGTTTCAGAGTATGGCGTATAGTGAGGGAAATTATCACCGTAGATATCCATATTTCGATGGAACAAACTTTGCTAATTGGAAGCGGAAGGTGAAAATACATATTCTTGGTCATAACCCCGCCATTTGGGTCATTGTTCGTGTTGGCTTGCAAGGTGAATTCTTTGATGGAAAAGAACCGGATCGTGAAGCAACCGCAGATGAATTGAAGATGTTGCAATACAACGCTCAAGCATGTGACATTCTATTCAACAGTTTTTGTCCCGAGGAGTTCAACAAGATAAGTCGCCTTGAAAATGCCAAGGAAATTTGGGATACTTTGGTTGATATGCATGAAGGAACCGAATCCGTCAAGGAATCTAAGTTGGATGTGCTTCAAAGTCAACTTGACAAGTTCAAGATGAGGGACGGTGAAGGAGTTGCGGAAATGTACTCTAGGCTTGCTATCATCACAAATGAGATTGCTGGCTTAGGAAGTGAAGACATGACCGACAAATTCATCAGTATGACTTCGTGTGCACATTGATCCAAATGATGCCCAATTACAAAGATCTCAAGCCCACGAAAGTCATTGGAAGGATTGTTGCCCATGAAATGTCACTCAAGGACAAAGAGGAGCTCCATAATAAGTTGAGCGGTGCATACAAAGCCACAAGTGATGCTCCTACAACTTCAAGTGACAAGCTAGTATCCAAAGAAGAGATAAATATCATGGACAAGAACTTCAACAAATTCTATAAGAACAGAGACAAAGAAAGAAGCTCCAACACAAGATACAATGAGAACCGTTCTTCTGGTCGTGTTTGGAATTGTTACAATTGTAGAAGACCCGGACACTTCTCAAATGAGTGCAGGACACCTCCCAAGAAGAAAGAGGAGTCACCTGGAAGGAGTAGAAGAGATGAGTCACCTGAGAGAGAGAGAGAGAGAGAAGAAGTAGAGAAGATCGATATGAACGAAGACATTCCCGGAGAAGAAAGAACTCGTAGAGAAAGGACAAGTACACCAAGAGCACACAAGAAGATGACATCAAGCTTATGTTGGTGAATGGGTTTCCGGCTCTGACTTCGAACACCAATCCGAGAGAAGTTACCTCTCCGACTCCGACTATAGTCTAGATGAAGGTGTTTTCCAGACTTGATCTCGTTTCCTCCAACTCCTATGACCTATTTGATTCACCAAATGAAGGAATTGGAAGATGCTTCATGGCTAAAGGCCCCAAGGTATCACACCCTGAATTCATTGACTTCAATAGTGATGATGATGACTTATTAGGTGATGATGACTTGCTCATTGATAAAACTAGTGATGTTAGCTCAAATAAACTTCCTAGTAATCATGATAGTCAAGATGAATCGTTCTTTGATGCTAAGAAGGAGATTGAGTGCTTAACTAAAGAACTAAACACTCTTAAGTTAGCTCATGAATATACACAATAAGATCATAGTGTACTTCTAATAACTCATGAGAATCTACGCTTCGAGAAGCTACATTTAGAGCAAGAGCATGATTTTCTTAAAGCTATCAATGACAATCTTTGAAAGAAGATTTCTTCATATCTTGCCAAACGACTTCTCCTGTCCACTTTTATGCCTCAAGTTAAAACTAAGCAAATTAGTAACAAGGGCAAGAAAGGTTCTTCATCTAGCAACAACAACAAAAATGCTAAGTTCAATGATGTTGTTCCTAGTAACTCTATTGATTATACTAATGACTCTCTTAGCCAAGTTACACTTGAGCAAGAAAACAATTTATTGAAAGGAATTATATAGAATGGTGTCTACAAGAGTCTTGCCGGGAGTAAGCAATTTGAAGAGATTGTACACAAGCAAGGATGGCATCCGAAGAATCAAGGTGTTGGTTTTGAATGAAAGTTCAATGCCGATGGAGTTGAATGGGAGGAAGATCAATACCCCAAGACAAAGTTTGTTCCTCAACAATATAAGTATGATCCTACTATCTTCAAGGGAACACAAGCTAAAGATGATCTTCCACCAGAAGACCACAAGCTAAAGGGCAAGGACAAGCTTCAAGAAGAGATTAACATCTTGCACTGGTTCAAGAATTCAAAAAACCCCTTGTTGCTAAGCAAGGGACAAGGTACTCAATGCATCAATGGACATCATCACATTAGAATTTCACTCCATGTCCATAGATATACTTGTTATTATTCCTTGTGTGGGACTAACCCATGTAGGTGTGGAGAGTAACAAAAAAACAAGGGTTGCTCCCAACTCAAGATGATCTTCATAAACAATGAGCATCCACCACTACAACATCTACATGAAGTCTTCAACGACAAAAACCATGGTTAGTTCATCCCTCTTAGGAAGGATATCACATCTAGGGGGAACTTTGTTCTAAGACTTGAGCTAAAGCATCTCTAATGGTGTGAACACATTAGTGCATTATGTAAAAGTGGTAACCCCGCTTGTGCTTAAACGTTGGGTATGACCTATGATCAAGTGATCTCAGTTGGCCCATAAGTCAATGTACTCATGTATAGAACTTTGTCATCGACAATTGCTTGATAGATACTAGAGTGGTTTTGCATGTTTGACATATTTCATTTGACATTTTATTGTTTCAGGATGTTTGTATGCATGATTTTTTCATTCAAGGACATCCAATTGTAGTTTATTTTGTATTTATTTTCTGGCCAATTGGATGTACAAGAATGCTAAGTACCCTGTCTAGATATCTATTCTATCTTGTCTCAAATTCTTTCATGCTTCATCACAAAGTTGGAACAAGCTAATTTTCGGACCCCCCGGGTGAGGAGCACTCGGAGCCACCTTTCCGTCTATGGCTGACTTCCAAAACCTTCTAAATGTTTTTCGGTAAGACCAACCCCTACACATTCGGTCTCACTTAAGGCATTTAGACTGATTTGGTTTTCTCACCACGATATCACCGACCAGAAAGTTTTTGTGTCACCGAGTTCCTCTAACTTTGGTGGTTATGAACTTCAGAGCCACCGATCCATTCTTACCGGAGTCACTAACAACACATGGGTATATATACCGCGCGGACGAGAGTCTGAAAAATTCTTCAAACTCTCTCGCTCCCGCACCCCATTGCCATCATCGCCTAGGTCTATGGAATATTGCCTTTGTCTCTAGTGCGCCCTCGCCGTTAGATTCCGCCGCCGTCAACGGCAATCTCCACTGCCGTTGCCACCGTAGAGAGGCTCCGCCAAGTTAGGGTAAAGCCTCAATCTCTTTTGCGTTCCCTTTTCTGATTCTTGCGCAAAAGAACGTGTCTTACATTTTGCCATAGTGTGCAACTTCTCATCCTCTCAGAAATTCAATTGGATAGATTTGAGCGATGTTTTTAGGGTTAGGTTTTCGCAATACACAACTCAGACACTCCGACTGAAAAGTTTCAGCGTCACCGATGTGGTTTTGGCCACAACACAAAGGGCTTCTCGGTGAAACCGAGAGGATCCTATCATTTTCACCGAACCTGGATTTTAAAAGTAACATGAGCACTTCGAAGAGACCGGGACACGTCTCGGTGAAACCAAAATGACGTTTCTATGTCTTTGTTGTTTCCTCAGAGCTTCCGAAATCTAAAACTCGATTATTCCGAATTGCATATTGTGAAACCCTAAAACTAAATTTTCAGTTCAAATATTTTGCAAAAACATCTGAATTTTGTGATGCTCATCTATTCCAGTCTTCTCAATCTAATTAAAAGGGTCAGTGGTCACTATGTCTGCTTCACAGGACAGTCAGAACATGTCTGTTGATCCAAGTGTTGACTTGGAGAGTGGAACTAGACCAGATGAGAGCTTCCATGAGGGAGAGAGGAGTTCTCCTAGCCTTCCTAAAGCTGCCACAATTGCTAGTAAGAACAAGAATTCTGATGCTGAAAATGAGGAATTTGCACCTAAGGAGATCACTTCCAAGAAGCAACCGGTGAGGAAGGAGTATGCAGGTACTCAGATGGAGAGAGCGGTTGCAAGGATGGTCTCAGCATCCACTGCACCAAAGAGGGGCATGAATCTCACTCTTGGGAGCCTGACAGTTCAAGGCTAGCTAAATCTTTGCCCAAGAAATAAGGTGTTAAGAGGGCAAGGAAGAGGATTGTCCATGTGGTGGGCGGGCAAACTTCTATGTACAAAGATCCAGCTGAAGCTGAGGAGGCAGAACATGCAACTCAACCCCCACCTGCCAAGTTATAGAAGCCCATGGTAGATGCAATGCCTAAGAAGGCTGCCACTACCTCCAAGGCTCCTGCCAAGCCTATGTCACAGCTGCTGAGAAGAACAAGGCCCTTGTGCCTGAGAGGACATCAGATGATGATGAGTTCCTTGTGCTCAAGAAGCATGGGCCAAGATTGCCTGAACAAGATGATACCCACCCAGTTGCTGAGAACATGAAGGACAGAAAGGATCAAGGACTGAGGAAGTGGAGAGTTGTGGATCCCTACGCCATAAGGAGGAAAACTGTTGTGTACTATAGATTCCACACCAAGGAGCAACATGATTTCTATGAGACAGTGCTCCTCGACAAGAGCCCGACAGTTAGTGATATGAGATATGTTGATTGGAAATACACTGACAACAATGTTGACTACTACCCCCACGTGCACGAGAGTTTGAGACTAATGGGCATTGATGCCTTTGTTGGTAAGGGGTTGACTTCTTGGAACGGCGAGCTTAGCATGTAGTTCTACTCCACCGCACACTTCTACCCCGATGGAAGGATTGCGTGGATGACTGAGGGAGTCTGGTACCAGTCCACAGTTGATGAGTGGGCAACGCTCATTATTGGTGCTCCTGAGGTCAAGGATGGTGATGTGGATGTCTATGGAGAATCCAAGAAGGGTCACAACTCTATGGCCAATATGTACACACCTATCCCCAAGGAATATCTGAAGTCTCACAAGCTTGGTGAGGGAGTCCCGAACTAAGGGGTCCTCGGGCCGCCGGCTCATCTCTCAATAGGCCGGCCTGATGGGCCGTCCTCTGTAGAAGGGCCGGACACATCAAGACTCCACGTTCCAGAAGGGAGCCCCGAAGGCGCGTCGTGCACTCCAAGTCAAGATGAGAAAGTCGACATCTCCATCCTCGGCAGGAGGCCCATCATGTGTAAACCCTAGGTACCCCCCCGGTGTCTATATAAACCGGGAGGGTTTTAGATCATAGGGGACAAAAACTCATCTAGGGTTTTAGCTAGTCGATCTCGAGGTAGATCAACTCTGTAACCTTCATACCATCTATATAATCAAGCAAGACGTAGGGTTTTACCTCCATAGGAGGGTCTGAACCTGGGTAAACATCGTCTCCTTCGTCCCTTTGTTACCATCGATCCTAGTCTCACAGCTCGGGACCCCCTACCTGAGATCCGCCGGTTTTGACACCGACATTGGTGCTTTCATTGAGAGGTCCGCTGTGATCACCATAGGAATCGATGGCTCACGTTGTCATCAACGATGAAGTTCGTGGCAGGGACTCCTTTGTCCCTGGACAGATCTTCGCTTTCGGCAGCATCGTGCTGCACGCTGACCCGACCGGCCGCCTTGGCCGAGTCGGAAGTTTCGCCCCTGATCAAGAAGTCAGATTCGGGAACTTAGAGTTCTCCGTAGACCCTCGGGGAGATCTCTTGCTCACCGGGCTCGTAGTCTCGTCTGACGTGCCCGAGGACTCCGAGGCCTTAACCTTGGACGTCGCCTTCAATCCCGCCCATGGGGCCAATCCCGATGATGATCTGGACTTCAATTCGGATCCGGCTATAGCGCCAGATGGCCGGGCATCAACTCCTGCCGAACATACTTCTCGTGCGGACGTGTTAGAGGTCAACTCCAGACACGCCGGGCAGATTGACCCGATCAAGCTTTCGACACTCGACGATAAACTAGATCGGTTCTCATTGATGAAAATTACTGATGACCCAACCTCGATCCATACTCAGATCGGTCTCGAGGCGGGTCAAGAAGAATTTTTTGTCCCACCCACCACCCACTTAGTAGCAACTATCGATGACTTAACCAATATGTTGGACTACGCCTCCGAGGAGGCAGAAGACATGGAGGAAGAGGATCGCGCTCCCACCCCCGTTAACACCGGGCGATGGACCGCCACCTCCTCCTACGACGTCTACATGGTGGATACGCCAACCGGTAACGGCGAGCGCACACCAGCTAACAATGGCGATGACTCAAGTGAGGCACCGTCAAGGCGCCGGAAACCGCATAAGCGGCCAAAGACAAAAAAGGGGAGGGAAGCTATTGCCGGCACTGGGGAAAACGATACCCCGGAAGACCTCGGCGATCCCGATATACCCGAGTATCCGTTAGAGGACCAGGAAAGGCTGGAGGACCAGCGCGACCCCGAAGATCCGAACAACTCCGAGGATGACAACTACCTCCCTCCTGTAGAGGAGGAGGATAGCCCGGACGACGAGGACCTCATCGTCCCCGAAACCATTGAGGATCATGAACGGTTCAGGCAACAGCTTTTAGCGACTGCCCGAAGCCTAAAGGCAAAAGCGCGGCAACTCAAGGCCGAACAAGACACCCTCAACGACAGATGGACAAGGGTTCTATCAGCCGAGGAAGAACACGACGCTGGTCTATGGCACCAACCCAAGAGCTACCCCCGCCGGCGGTTGCTTCCACAATTCGACGACGAGCTCCCCAACACGCCGTCCCCCAGGCACACTCCATACGACCAGCCGGACCACCCTCCCCGAGGACGAGATAGGACGGCTGGCGAGGCCGGTTATAGTCCGGCGATACCCCACAGAAGGGGAAAAGAGCCAATGGAGCCTGACGACAGGTATGACCTGCGACGCGACCTGGATGAGAGAACAGGTCGCACGAGATAGATATACGGATCCAGAGGGTACTCCCCTGGTAGAAGGGACGAGTACCGGCCCTGGCTCGACCGAACCAACAGAGTTCGGGACCAAAACCGGGCCAGAACTGACACCGACTACCGGCGTGACATAGCCCGGGCAGAGGCGCTGCCCACCCGGTCTGCTTCACTGACGAGGTGATGCAGCATCAGTTCCCTGAAGGGTTTAAACCCATGAACATCGAGCAATACGACGGAACAACTGACCCAGCAGTGTGGATTGAGGATTTCCTCCTCCACATTCACATGGCGTGAGGAGACGACCTCCACGCCATCAAGTACCTTCCCCTTAAACTTAAGGGGCCAGCTCGGCACTGGTTAAATAGTCTCCCCGAAAACTCTATCGGGAGCTGGGAGGACCTCGAGGATGCATTCCGATCTAACTTCCAGGGCACCTATGTACGGCCCCCGGACTCCTCCGACCTAAGCAACGTCGTGCAAAAGGCAGGAGAGTCCGCTCGACAATTCTGGAACCGGTTCTTGACCAAGAAAAACCAGATCGTCGATTGCCCAGATGCCGAAGCTATAGCCTCTTTCAGGCACAATATTCGGGACGAGTGGCTGGCTCGCCAGCTCGGTCAGGATAAACCCAGGACCATGTCCGCCCTCACATCACTCATGACCCGCTTTTGCGCGGGCGAGGATAACTGGCTAGTAAGGCGAAGCCACAACCCCGAAGACCCCGGTACTTCCGAAGTCCGGGATGGAAACGGGAAACCACGATGCAACAAAAACAAACGCCGGCACAACACTAGCGACACCGATGACACGACCGTTAACGCCGGTTTCCGCAACCCAAGATTCGGGCAGCGGAAGAAGCCTCCTAAAGGCAACCGCGATGGACCCACCCCGATGGACAAGATCATGGAGAGGCCTTGCCAGATCAATGGCACTCCGGACAAGCCCGCCAACCACACCAACCGTAATTGTTGGGTGTTTAAACAGGCCGGCAAACTCGCAGCCGAGGAGCAGAGCAAAGGCCCACACAACGAGGACGACGAGGAGCCCCGCGGTCCGAGCAATGGGGGTCAGAAGCAGTTCCCTCCAGAGGTAAAGACCGTAAACATGATATATGCCACTCATATACCAAAAAAGGAGAGAAAGCACGCCCTTCGAGAGGTCTACGCTGTAGAGCCTGTAGCCCCGAAGTTTAACCCATGGTCGGCCTACCCGATCACTTTTGACCGACGGGATCACCCGACCAGTATCCGTCATGGGGGGTCGGCGGCCCTCGTCCTAGACCCCATTATCGATGGGTATCACCTCACTAAAGTCCTAATGGACGGAGGAAGCAGCCTAAATCTGATTTACTCAGATACGGTACAAAAGATGGGTATAGATCCATCAAGGATCAAACCCAGCAACACTACCTTTAAAGGAGTGATCCTAGGAGTCGAGGCCCGCTGCACGGGCTCTGTGACCCTGGAAGTGGTGTTCGGCTCGCCCGATAACTTCCGTAGCGAGGACTTGATCTTCGACATCGTACCTTTCCGTAGTGGCTATCACGCCCTGCTCGGCCGTACAACATTCGCTCACTTTAATGCCGTCCCACACTACGCATACCTCAAGCTCAAGATGCCTGGCCCCAAGGGGGTCATCACCGTCAACGGCAACACAGTGCGTTCCCTCCAAACTGAGGAGCATGCATTGGCCCTGGCGGCCGAATTCCATTATGAAGACGGTCGGGAAACACCCAAATCGACCATAAAGGCCCGTAAGGTCGACAAACGAGTCCGGTTTCAATCCGAACTCCCAGACTCTTCTGCTCCCCAGAAATAGGGATACACCCCCCATTGCACAGCCCTATTGACCGCCAAACACGTGCCAAGAAGGCACAACTTTGCGCTCAAGATTCCATGGGTAGCAATGGGGAAAAAACCATCACATGGTAAGTGTTCGGCTAGACTGACCAATATGAATAAACGTCTTTGGACAAAACACAGGTACCATCAAGGACCTGCCAAAAAGCGTAAAGCTCATCGACACTTCGGCTACTTCTCAAGACCTTCTTCCAAAGGTCCGCTCGGCAACAGCATCACTCTTAATGGGATGCAACCCCCACAGAGGAACATGAACGGACAGGCGACAAGGCACATCGAGGACGTCATGTCATCAATCGAAGACCCCTGGTACAGCCTCCCCTCTGTAAATTTTATATTTCATTCTCCAAACCTGTAAACAGTTGCTTCGGCAATCCAAGTTATAAGAAGTATTGAGAAAATACAAGACCATTATATATGGCCACTTCGTTGTCTTTTATACATCCTCTGTTCTCCCCTTGGTAATGCTTCTTGCGAAAACTGTTCGGTATATATTATGATGCAACTGGCTAATAGAGCGGGGCCCGAATTTAAAATCGCCTTGAACATTACCCCAGTACAACTGGTTGTGTGTTCGGCGTCTTGGGTTTTGCTTTATATGCATCAGATCCGAACTATGTCTTGGCTCAATAGTTGGGTTGCCCGGCTCCTGTGCTTGCCCTCTTACGTTCCGCTCGTTCGGCTAAAAGGGCAAAGGGAGAACCACTGCGATTGTGCTTCCAGCTCATCTGGTCAAGCACCTCAGGGGAGAAAGCCGAAAACTGACCGTCATAGTAAGCACGCACCGGTCTGCGAATCCGAGCATAAGTGTCATACTAAAAAACCGATAGCGGTTATTCCGTGTTATACGATGGGTTTCGTACTAGTACAAACCATGTGATGCTGGCTTCGGTCCCAATACATCGGAACATCACAAAACACTGGGGGCTTATCATCGGCCCCCGCATTTTTCTACACTCCCATGGCTAAGTGAAAGCGATAGAGCACCATAGTCTGATTGCCTTGTCTCGCTCGCACTACCGCCTTCGGGCGCCGATACCTCGGCTAAGGGTAAAAGTGCAGATACAGAGACACCCCGCGTAGTATCTACTTGGGGGCTGAAGCCGACGACTCGCTGCTTTCAGATGAACCAGATACATAGGAGTCTAAATAAACATAAACTACTTATAAAGACATGATAAACCATGCAACACTAATTATAAAAGCGTTAAAGTCTTCGGACATATTACATCGCGCTCATTCATATAAAACATCTTTGGAGCATTGGGCCTCTATTGCCCGAGCACCCTCCATTACTTGGGGGAAGTACATCTCGGGGCACCTATGACTCTTGTCCGGAGGCGGAGCTGCGGTGGCCATCTTGGTCGGCTGGAGCTTTGGCCAGTGCACCATGGTCCTTGCAAAGGCCATCCGCGCGCCCTCGATGCATGTAGAGCGCTTCAGCACGTCAACCCGAGGCGCGGCATCACACAGCTTCTGCACCAGGCCGAAATAGCTGCTCGGCAAAGGCTCAACGGGCCACAGACGGATGCAAAGGTCCTTAATGGCCGGCTCCGCCATTCTGTGCATCTCCATCAGTTGCTTCATGTGATCAATGAGGAGAGGAGAGCGCTCGGGGGACTCAAACTACGCCCAGAATAGCCGGGCCTCATCGTCCTCCGCCCTCGAAGCGTAAAGCTGGTTCGCATCCGCCGCACTCTTTTGGATATCCGCACGAACGCCTAAGGAACGCCACACCTGGGTGAGCAAAGCAAATTTGCTACCACCAAAGGTGCATCGCAGCGAATATGGCTTACCATCGATGACAGCCTTGACCTGGCGAACCTCCTCTTCAAAGGACCGCCTGCCCACCCGCTCCTTCTGGAGCTCGGATTTCAGTGCGGCTAGCTCGGCGGCTTGTTCTTTGCCTTTCAGCTCAAGGGCCTCGCACTTTGTGCCGACATCCTTGAGCTCTTGCTGCACCTCCTCCACCCGGGCCTCATGCTTGGCGCTTGCAGTCTTCAAAGTGGAAAGCGCGGCCGCCGCTTGTTCGGCGGCCGTCTTCTTCTCCTCGGCCTCTTGCTTCATTTTCTGGAGCTCGGCCTTGAGTTTCTCAACCTCCGCAACTGAAGCTGTGGAAGCAATCATAAAAAAGTCACACTGGGTAACTAGTGCGGATCACCACCTATATATAGCTCGGATATTAGAGTTCGGCTTACCTTGTGCCTCGTCAAACCGCTTGTTCAGGCTATCAAGCTCCTCTTCGGAGATTTTGAGCTTCCGATTTAGCTCGGTCAGCTCAGTGGCATTACCAGCCGCCGCCGATGACAAGGCCTATAAGAAATTGCATTCGGTTATGTGCATTCCAACCCCCCGAACTGTCAAGGATATGACTCTATGTTCGGTCCTCTTAAGGGCTTTTTAAACATTGCAGGGCTAAATGGCGCCTTGTGCATCATTATTCTATCCTTATAGTCTGACCCCCGGATGCGTTTTTTGCACACCCATCCGGAGCTCAGGGGCTACTACATATATAAAGATAGCACAAACTTAAAATTAAAAGTTGTTCGGGAAAAGGTATTACATGACTCACCTTGAAGCCCGTCAGGAGACCATTGAAGGCCACCTTCAGTCCGCTATCGACGGACTGAATTCCTTGTAACACCGCAGCCATAAGAGTGCGGTGATCCTCGAAGATGGGGGCTCTTGCTAGCGCCTCCTCCATAACTGGCCACCCAGCCGTTGGTGGCATCGGTGGTGATCAAGCAAACCGATCTCTGATCGGGGACTGAGCAGGTAACTCCGGAGGCACATCGTGCTCTGGAGACGTCCTCGGAGGGGACTGGGCATCTCTCTGCCCTTCCTCTTCGGTGACCAGGGGAGTGTTCTCCCCCTGGTCCTCAGCAGCCTGGGGAGTTTCCTCTCCCTGGCCTTCGGTGGCCATGGCATCAGCCTTGACCATGGCATGGTCACCCCCTCCGCCCGTGTTCGGCTCCAACGGAGCCTGGCTGGATGACACCTCCGCTGCATCCTTCGCGGCCCCTGGAGGTGTGGGGTGCGACGCGCTCCCACTTTCTGCTAGCTCGGCGGGTGGTGACACCCCATCCGATATTTGGACAGAGGGGAGAACGCGTGGTGGGCTGCGGATTAAAAGATGAACTTGCATTTAAAAC
The DNA here is from genome assembly GCA_039707655.1 of Elymus sibiricus. Lineage (NCBI taxonomy): Eukaryota > Viridiplantae > Streptophyta > Magnoliopsida > Poales > Poaceae > Elymus > Elymus sibiricus. Next base: position 210,939,045 of record CM077663.1, read on the forward strand.
ATCGAGAAAAACTTCGCGCAAATGACTTGGGAGTCTTCAGATTTGTACCTCTGAGCGGGGGGCTTGACCCTTAAGTTCCTACGAGGAACCCTCTCAAAGTCCTTGGATCCCGCGTCAGAATCCGAGCTGTCATCGGGCAAGATCAACCTTGCCCGACGCGCCCTCTTCAGGGCAGGAGGAGCTGCATCCTCCGCGGCGTCCGATGACACCGCCCTCTTCCTTGCGAGGGGGGAAACGCCCTCCCCCCGTCTTCCTGCTCCTCCTCATGACTGGAGGAGGCGTGGGTTTCCTCGGACACGACGTCCGGCTGGTCCTTGATGCGGAGGCCCTCTCTGGCCTTCTTCTTCTTTTCCTTCTTCTCGGGCGCCGAGTACGGCACCACAACAAGCACCGCCGCCAACAGCTCTGACCTGGGGTCTTCGGTCTATGGAGCCGGGCAGTTAACCTTCGCGGTTTTGCTCAGCCACTTCTGCGAAAGTAGGGGAGAAGGCGTTCAGACTTTTTGCCGAAGAAACTGAGTCAACAGATTAAAATTATGCCATACCTTGGTGGGAGGGTTACCGGTGCTTAGACCCGAATCCTCTTCTGTGGCCGGCCAGCTCTTCTGAGGCTTGAATAGAGCCTTCCACAGCTTCTCAGGGGTGGTGCGGAAGAATTGGCGCACGGTGGGCTCGTCATCTGACTGATAAGCCCACATTGGGGAAGCTCGGCGCTGGCAGGGAACAATACGGCGGTGGAGCATGACCTGGACCATGTTGACCAGCTCCACCTTGGCCTCGATCACCGAGGTAATGCGCTTCTGCAGCAGCTTCACCTCGGCATCCGACCCCCAGTCAAGGCCCTTCTTGAGCCACGAGGTCAGTCTCGTTGGGGGTCCGGATCTGAATTCGGCAGGCGCCGCCTAGCTCTCATCCCTTGGCTCGGTGATGTAAAACCACTCCTTCTGCCAGGTCTTGATTGTGTCGATGAAGGTGCCGGTAGGCCACTCGACGCGGGGGAGCTTGCTGATTACCGCCCCTCCGCAATCTGCGTGCTCGCTGGCCACGGTCTTCGGCTTGACATTGAAGACCTTGAGCCACAAGCCGAAGTGCGGTTCGACCCACAGAAAGGCTTCGCAGATGATGATGAATGCCGATATGTGCATGAAGGAGTTCGGCGGGAGGTCGCGGAAGTCCAACCCATAGAAAAACATGAGACCCCTGACGAAGGGGTGGAGCGGAAAGCTCAGTCCCCGAATAAAGTGTGGGACGAACACCACCCTCTCGCCTGCCTTGGGGGTGGGGATCACCTGGTTCTTTTCTGGGGCGTGGTGGAAAACGTTGGCGGGGAGGTAGCCGGCGAGCTTAAACTCCCGGATATCCTGGTCGGTGACTGTGGAGGCCTCCCACTTGCCCATGGAACCCGAACCCGCCATGGCTAAGCTCGGAGGAGAGGGCGAGGGGGAACTGGATCGGGGCTCTCAGAGCTTGGAGAGATCGAGGAGGCGGAGGATGCGAATGGGAAGCATGAATAGGCCTTGGAGTTTTTTCCCTTTTTATGGGACGTGTCACCGATTAGCCTCGCTTACAGCACCACTGAAAGGACATGGATGTCGCCTAGAGGGGGGGTGAATAGGAGCTTTAAAATAATTACGGTTTAGGCTTGAACAAATGCGGAACAAAACTAACGTTTAATATGTCAAGCACAAAACCTAAAAGCAACTAGGCTCACCTATGTGCACCAACAACTTATGCTACGCAAGATAAACAACTAAGTGATAGCAAGATATAAAGCATGAAACAATATGGCTATCACAAAGTAAAGTGCATAAGTAAAGGGCTCGGGTAAGAGATAACCGAGGCACGCGGAGACGATGATGTATCCCGAAGTTCACACCCTTGCGGATGCTAATCTCCATTCGGAGCGGTGTGGAGGCACAATGCTCCCCAAGAAGCCACTAGGGCCACCGTAATCTCCTCACACCCTCGCACAATGCAAGATGCCGTGATTCCACTAAGGGACCCTTGAGGGCGGTCACCGAACCCGTACAAATGGCGACCCTTGGGGGCGGTCACCGGTACCCGTACACTTTGGCAACCCTTGGGGCGGTTCACCAGTACCCGTACAAATTGCTCGGGGCAATCTCCACAACCTAATTGGAGACCCCGATGCTTGCCCGAAGCTTTACACCACAATGATTGAGCTCCGAGGCACCACCAACCGTCTAGGGCGCCAAGGCACCCAAGAGGAACAAGCTCTAAGGTGCTCAAACACCCAAGAGTAATAAGCTTCTCAACTTCTCACTTCCACGTATCACCGTGGAGAACTCAAACCTATGCACCAAATGCAATGGCAAGGGCACACGGAGTGCCCAAGTCCTTCTCTCCCAAATCCCACCAAAGCAACTAATGCTAGGGAAGAAAATGAGAGGAAGAACGAAGAAGAACACGAAGAACTCCAAGATCTAGATCCAAGGGGTTCCCCTTACTTAGAGGAGAAAGTGATTGGTGAAAATGTGGATCTAGATCTCCTCTCTCTTTTCCCTCAAGAACTAGCAAGAATCATTGGAGGGATTGAGAGTTAGCAAGCTCGAAGAAGGTCAACAATGGGGGGCAAACTCGAGCTCTAAGGATAAGATGCATTGGGGAAGAAGACCCCCTTTTATAGGGGGGAGAAAATCCAACCGTTACCCCCACAGCCGCGCACGAGCGGTAGTACCGCCCATGGGGGCGGTAGTACCGCCCACACGCGGAGCACAGTAGTAGAAGGGGCAGCGGTAGTACCACTTAGTACTACCGGCACTGGTCACCAGACATGAAAATCCAACCGTTACCCCCACAGCCCGCGCTCAAGCGGTAGTACCGCCCATGGGGGCGGTAGTACCACCCACACGCAAAACACAGCGGTAGTACCGCTTAGTACTACCGCCCCTACTACTGCTCGGGTGGTGTAGGTCACCAGACACCAGGCGAAGCAGTGTCTAATGCCCTGCGCAAGGAGCCGGAACCCCCCAGCGGTACTACCGTTGTGGCAAGCGGTACTACTGCTGTGGACAGCGGTACTACCGCCCCCGGGAGGGTAACAAAGAACCAGAGCAGCCAGATGGAACCAGAAAAACCAGAACTGCCATAACCTTCGCATATGAGCTCCGAATTGAGCAAACCCAAGCTTGTTGGATTCAGGACGACAAGAGCTATCCAACAGCGACCCAAGCTTGTTGGATTCAGGACGGCAAGAGCAAACCCAAGCTTCTTGGTTATCTTAAGAAGAGGCAGTATGAAAATGCCAATGATATAGAGAAGTGAAACCTCTATCAATGAAGAACCGGCAAAAACTCCAACATCGAAAACATCATAGAAGATGCATAGGGACTCCGTTTTCGATGAACTTGAGCTTGTCATGAAGCTGACCATAAGCTCAAGAACCCACATAGAGAAAAGCCAACCAAGAACCAAGAGAGATGATGATGCCAAGAATGCAATGGTTTGAGCTCTCAACGAACGATACGATCAAGCTACTCACTTGAGAGCCCCCCTTGATAGTACGTCTATCGATCCTATAACCCGGTCTCCCAACTACCACCATGAGACCGGTAAAATAGAAAACCCTATCAAGGTCAAACCTTAGCCTTGCGCATAGTCCACTTGAGCTAGATGATGATGATCTTGACTTCCTCAAGATGGACCACCTTTCTTGATTGCGTTGGCTCGATGAAGACTAGATGATTGCTCCCCCATACTCCACTATGGGTGAGCCACTCTTCGGCACATCTTCACAAGTCCATTGTCACCACAATGGACGGCAAGCTTCAAGCATGATCTCTCCGTGATGCTTCACTTGAACTTGCACACCGCAACCTTGATGACGATCACCACTTGATGTCATCCTCCATGGGTTGTATGCGATCTTCCTCTTGATGCAAGCCCATGGAAATATACCTAACCCCACAACGAACTCTCACGTAGACCATGGGTTAGTACACAAAGCGTAATGGACAATGCTTACCATACCATGGGATCACTTGATCCCACTTGGTACATCTTCTACGCTTTGTGTGTTGATCAACTTGAATCATTCTTTGCCTTAATCTTGATCAACCTTGTGTCTTATCTTCTCTCTTCATAAAGATTATGTCTTGAAGGTAAACATGAATGCTCACACAATCTTCTTCTTCAAGACATGCTTGCAATAAGCTCAACTCCCACATGACCAATCTTTGGATAAACCTTGAATACCACCTTGGTCACCATATACACTCCTTGAAACCAACAGATGGACTTCAAGAAGTACCTACGGAAAAATCCTTCGAATATAACTCAAGGCAACCATTAGTCCATAGGGATTGTCATCAATTACCAAAACCACACACGGATAAATGTGCTCTTACAACCACAAATCCCTCCGCTTCCCAAGACATGCGTGCCGTTATGTGCGTGTGGAGATTAATCATATCCCGTGTGAAACGGAGCATGATCTGCGCATTGATAAGTCGTGTCGCTGTAAAAACGGCCTCGAACCACGAATCGAGTTTTCATAACTGGTTCAGTGGTCGTGGTAGGCCATGACCCTTCGTCAGAGGGGGTGTCAGAAAACACTGTTTACACTTTGGCGATTGGCCTTCGGGGCTAAGCAATTCATGGTGTTCGGTCAATCATGTGGTCGGAAGAAATACGTGTCATCGGAAACCAGACTAGTCTCTGCCGATCATGGAAAGGGAGGAGGAACTCACCCCGCAAGCCGAAGACTCTGATCATATGAAGCAGCTGGAGCTGAGACCCTTGGCATTGGGGGCTAGTTCGGGGGCTATTGAGGGAGTCCCGGACTAAGGGGTCCTCGGGCCGCCGGCTCATCTCTCAATAGGCCGGCCTGATGGGCCATCCTCTGTAGAAGGGCCGGACACATCAAGACTCCACGTTCCAGAAGGGAGCCCCGAAGGCGCGTCGTGCACTCCAAGTCAAGATGAGAAAGTCGACATCTCCATCCTCGGCAGGAGGCCCATCATGTGTAAACCCTAGGTACCCCCCCGGTGTCTATATAAACCGGGAGGGTTTTAGATCATAGGGGACAGAAACTCATCTAGGGTTTTAGCTAGTCGATCTCGAGGTAGGTCAACTCTGTAACCTTCATACCATCTATATAATCAAGCAGGACATAGGGTTTTACCTCCATAGGAGGGCCCGAACCTGTGTAAACATCGTCTCCTTCGTCCCTTTGTTACCATCGATCCTAGTCTCACAGCTCGGGACCCCCTACCCGAGATCCGCCGGTTTTGACACCGACACTTGGCTCGGTCTATTTCTTGTTAGCAGGACTTCCCATCTCCAAAAGCATCATGAGGTATACTTTAATGCCAAAGTCAAGTGATGAGAAGATGATCACAAGCTATTCTATTAACATGTTGCACCTAGTCGATCAGAAAACCAAATTCAAAGTGATGGATCTTATTGTTGAGACCATCAAGAGGACTGCAGCTCACTAGAGGAGATCATGTGTCTATGCTCCTTTCATTCAGATTCTCATCAACTCCAAGGTTGGTAGCAAGGTTTATCTACTAGATCATCTGCACTTGCCGCTTCATCCAGAGTTCGAGGATAATGTTGTGACGATGGAACCTTCCCATCCCACTTCATCGACAGCCCAGGAAGAGATAGAGGATGAGTCCCAGGCAGAGGTTGCTAGAGCCTCTAGTGCCCCGTGCTCAAGACCAAGTTTGACCAGATGATCCTAGTTGACATCGTCAAGAACTAAGCTAGCCTGGAGAGAGTTTTCAAGAGAAAGACCCATTGATACTTGTGATCTGCGTTGGGTTTTCTGCGAAGAGGAGCGGGTGATGCAACACAATATAGATAAGTATTTTCCTCAGTGAGAACCAAGGTTATCGAACCAATAGGAGTAGCACGCAACCCCCGTCTTCAGCGACTGCACACAAAGAAGCAAACACTTGCACTCAACGCGGGCAAGAGGGTTGTCAATCCCCTTGGACTCGTTATTTGCAAGCAAATGAAGTGTGTAGATGGTAGTTGATAATTGTAAATTGCAAAATAAATAAAAGATAAATAAATGGTAGCAAGGTAATGAAAGCTTTTGCAAATATTCAAGTGGATAGACCCGGGGGGCATAGTTTTCCCTAGTGGCATCTCTCATGTAGTAGGCATACGGTGGTTAAACAAATTACTGTTGGGTAATTGATAGAAAAGCGCATAGTTATGCCATATTTATTCATGGCAATGATCATTACATATAGGCATCATATCTGTAAGCTAGTAGACTGACTCCTTCCTGCATCTACTACTATTACTCCACCCATCGACCGCTATCCAGTATGCATCTAGAGTATTAAGTAAAACAGAGTAATGCTTGGAGAACAATGACATGATGTAGACAAAGTAAATCCAATTAATATGAATCAACCCCATCATTTTATCCTTAGTGGCAGCAATACAACGACATGTCTTGTCCCCTTCTGTCACTGGGATATAGAGCACCGCCAGATTGAACCCACTACAACGCACCTCTTGCACTGAAGAAATATCAATCTAGTTGGCCATACTATTTCAATAGACCAGGAAGAATTATGAAGCTATCATATAATCATGCATATGTAAAGAAGGACCATCAAGGAACTCAATATAATTTCATGAACAATCTGAACATAAACTCACAATTCATCGGATCCCAACAAACGCACCGCACAAAGTGATTTTACATCGAATAGATCACCGCGAACATGCAGTGAACTTCGTATTGAAGATCAAGATCAAGAGAGAGAAAGAGATAGCCATTTAGGTACTAAATACGGACCCGTAGGTCTATGGTGAGCTACTCACACATCACCATGGGAGCAGCAAGGTTGATGTAGAGGCCCTCCGTGATCGAACCCCCCTCCGACAGGGCACCGAAAAAGGGCTCTAGATGGGCACACAATGGAACAAAGACTTGCGGCTACGAAAAAATTGTTTCAGGAGGCTCCTTAGGGTTTTTGGGATATATTGGAAATTATAGGCCAGAGAGGGACGTCGGGAGATGCCAGGAGGGGCCAACACACAACAGGGTGCGACCACCCCCCTGGGCGTGCCCTGATGTGTGCTGCCTCTGTCGTGCAGCCTCCGGTCTCCTCCCGAAGCTTCCAGGTCATCTTTTGGTCCAGAAAAAATCATAAAAAAAATTCGTGGCAATTGGACTTCGTTTGGTACGGTAAACCTAAAAAGCCAAAGGCACGCAGAAAACAACAACTGGCACTAGGCACTGGGTTAATAGGTTAGTGCTAAAAAATAATACGAATTGGCAAATAAATACCCAAAAAGTATCCTAGAATGATAATATTATAGCATGGAACAATAAAAAATTATAGATACGTTGGAGACGTATCACGCATGATCTATATATCAAAGTGAGGGACATTCATACTGCCGTAGAGAAACTATAGAGGGATGTGGACGGAGTCACTAATGATGAGGCTCTTCCTACCACTAGGCCGTTCGCTACCATGCCTAGATCTATAGTTGTGTCAGTGCCACAGCCAGAGCCATAGTGTCTGCTCGTGCTGCTACCACTGCTCCTACCTCGTCTATTCCTCCAGTGTCCACTCCACCAGTCTAGCAGACCTTGGCAGAAGCATTCGCCGACACACTACTCTCGACTCCTTCGACGACCACCGGAGTGGAAAGTTAGAGGAATTCATCGCCACATGGAGGAGAACCATCCCAGAGCGACGTTTAGCTCTATACGATTTGAACTTTTTGGTAGCTTGTTGCCAAAGGGGGAGAATTTGTATAGATCATATGGATTCGAGAGAGAGAGAGTGTGTCTTGCCTTTTGCTTTGCCTCTCTTGGTTGTTCTTGATAGATTTGGTTTAATTTTGCTCGTCACATGATTTGAACTATGTCGTGCTTGACCATAGACTTTATCACTTGATGCTACATTTGCCTATCTATGTGTTATATATTATGATCATTCACGTGTATGGTTGGTGATGTGTGCATTGCAATCCATTCATATCATTTTATGCGCTCCACAAAGATGTATGTGACATGGAAGAGTGACCCATGATCCTAATCAATTGTGCATTTGTATTCAAACGTAAATTCAAAATAATGCATAAATTTAGGGGGAGTTCTTGCTTATCACATACTTCTCAAAGCGACGATATCATGCATTGATTTTATCCGTTGTAGAAATTTTTATCTATATGTTGTCATCAATTACCAAAAAGGCGGAGATTGAAAGCGCAACTTCTCTCTATGTGCTTTTGGTAATTAATTACAACATACAACTCATTGAACTAATAGGTTTATCAAGTATATTTCAGGAAATGTTCAATGAATGGAATGACTAGGATTTGTGAGGAGGAAGCCCTAAGATGCAAAGAAATCATATTGGCAAAAGCATCAAGACTTACATTTTTGTTTAAGTGATTTGATCACATTGAGTCCATAGGAAAGCCAATACTATTAAGAGGGATGAGGAACTAACGATGGTCTGGTTTCTCAAATGCTTGGAGATATGCCACCAAAAACCTCAAACATTTTTCAAACAAAAACTTTTGTCCAAAACCCTAATTGCTACTTCGGTCCCACCGAGTTTCCCACTTCGGTCTCACCGAGTCAATCCCAGACAGAACCCTAAGCAAAATCCTAACTTCTCGGTGTAACCGAGACTGCTTTCTGTTGAACCAAAAAGCAGAGACCAAACATCTGTGGTCGAGATTTTTCCTTTTGGAATTTTCGAGATAAAATTTTTGGACCCACTGAAATGATGGAGCTGCCTAGGTTAAGCTGAATCGTCTCACCGAGATGTTTCCTTCGGTCTCACCGAAAAGCCAAAAGTTAGGACTTTTTGCACTAGTCGATACCACAAAGACTTATCTTCGGTGTCACCGAGTGGGGCAATAATGTTGTAACGGTTGGATTTTTAGCGATGGCTATATATACCCCTCAACCACCTCTTTCTCATTGAGAGAGCCATCACAACGAACTACACTTCCACCATTCATTTTCTGAGAGAGAACCACCTACTCGTGTGTTGAGATCAAGGGATTCCACTCCAACAAATAGATCTTTGATTTTTAGCCTCCCCAAGTATCTTTCTACCCAATCATCCTCTTCTACCAAGCAAATTTCTATGAGAGAGTGATTGAGTGTTGAGGATACTATCTTTTGAAGCACAAGATCAAGGAGTTCATCATCAACACAACATCTATTACCTCATGGAGAGTGGTATTTCCTAGATTGGTTAGGTGTCGCTTGGGAGCCTCCGAATCGTGTGGAGTTGAACGAAGAAGTTTGTTTCTAGAGCTTGGCACTTACAAAATGATTTAATTTTTGTGAAGGGGAAAGAGTTTGTTTCTAACTCAGCCAACTTTGTGGATAACTACTGGGCGACGTACTCGTCCTGCCTTTCCAAGACTGAGTTCAGCTCTGGCGTCAAAGGAAAGGGAGTTAAAGATGGGCTACAACATGCTAATGCACCTTTGAGAAGTCATGAGGTAAGGTAGCCTCTGCTTTCTGATCATATTAAAATTAACGTGGACGTGTTTTGTGGATAGCAATTATACTACTAGTGTGAGGATTATTGCCTAAGATTAAGCGGGTGAAGTAATTTTCTCCTCGTGGGATTATATTTGTTTGTGTACCAGCGTTGATGACGCAGAGCTTCGGACGTGTCTCGCAGGACTTTAAATTGGTATTACTTTACATAAGCCTGTTATTTTGGAAATGGACTATGCTTTGGTGGTCTCCTTCCTTGCACATGATAATCTTGATAGATCTTCTCTCGTGAAATTAAAGAAGGCAACAATATCCATCACCAAGCTCCTACCAAATTTTAAGCTGGTGAAGATTAATAGACAAGCCAATGTAGTGGCTCACCAAATAGCGAAGTTTAGTTTTGATAATGGGTCAGATGGTTTTCTCTGTAACAGTTTTTTGCTATGCGTGGCGAATGCTGCAATGAATGATTGTATTAAACTATTTTAAGTTTTAATATATGAGGGTTTTCAAAAAAACGCTGATTACAATTCTCAGTTTAACCCAAGTCATATATCTAACAATTACGCATGTAGTGAACCAACGTGTGGTTGAATGGTTAGTGGGACAATGATATCCCAGCCCACCAGAATTGAAGTCATGGTGCTCGCATTATTTCTGAATTTATTTCAGCATTTCCGGCGATGGGCATTCAATGGGAGGAGACGTTCTCATCGACGATGAGGCTTCTATGATGACTTCGTAAATTTCAAGATGATATGCCGACTCAGTCTCTCGAAGGTGCTCAAACGAATAGGGTGTACGTTTATGCGTTTATAGGGGTGTACGTAAGCGCGTATATATATAAACGCTTGCGTATGTACTATGTTCAAAAAACAATTACACATACAGCTATAGACCCCATCAGGACATTACTACTCCCGGTCCCCAGGCTCATGATGGCCACCGATTTCTTGACGTAACCCTTTATCTAACAAAAGCAAATTTCTATAATACTTGATTCAACACACATACGTATTTTTGTTTCCTGGCAGTTGACATGAAATTAATCATGTTGCTTTTTGCTCTATCATTGCCAACCAATTTCATAGAGCAGATGTCATGTGGTCAAGTTTCGCGCCGGCACAAACATGTTTGTGCTGTGCCGGTCTGCCGTAATCGGTTAAGAACCTTTTAGAGCAATTTTGAGTTTTTGTTTTAACTTATATCTCTTGAAATTGAAATAGGTTTTTGTCATGTTTTATATATAAAACCAACATCCATACAACGAATTCAAATGCAGCGAAACAACATAGACGACTGGGACATGAACACAAATACAGTCAAATAAATCATACAAGAAATAAGAAAAAAGAGGCCACCGAGTGGCTGCAGACTCGTGGACCCTGCTACGAGCATAGACGTCGAGCGGTAGCAAGCAGCACATCCATCATTAGTCTAAGACACTTGTAGTCACACCGCTTAGACAACGGATGCTAGTGCTACAAGAAAGCAAAGAATTTGAAAAGCAAATCATAGGCACAACGAGTAAAGACCCTCTCAATCATCATTTTATTACGCGGCGTCTACAATGTCCAAGCTAATGCCGCAAATAGAAGTCAGAATAGGCACCGATGCCGCTCGATCTAGTTGGCTCTGGTCTCAAGGAACCCAGCTAGGTTCGAGGCCTCCCGGTCAGGCCCTAGAGCCTCACGGACGAAACTCCAGAGAAATCTCGCTGCCGTGCAAAAGAAAATGATGTGGGTACCCATTTTAGAAACATCACCGAGGGGACAAAAGCCATTACCAGGACTGTGTCTGTTTAGAGCCGTCGTCCCAAACGGGAGCTGGTCCCTCAACAATTAGCACACAAAAATCTTTATCTTTAAGGGCACAAATGCTTTCCAAAGTGGAGATATCCAAGGAATAGTCGTCCTACGACATAGCCGAGCCAACAGAGAATACACCCGAGGGTGAGCGACTCCACAATATGGTATCCGGATAATCCACGAGCACCGGAGGGTAGGCAGCCCACAAATTAGCCCACTCTTTTGTCTCTGCCTGCCCAAATTACCATTGGAACAAGATGTTCCAATGGCCATTCTGGGAAGCCACCGAGACCAACCCCATCGGATCCACGCAGATGGTAAATAAGTTTGGGAATTCCGTACATAGCGGGACCTCAACTACCCATGGATCAAGCCAGGATAGATTTCCTTCCCCATTTCCTATAGAGAAGGAAACCCCTAGGCAGATTTCATGTTTGATCAACTTTGGACTTCCAGAACCAGGGTCCCTCCATGCCAGTGGCGGAGCTTGAAAGAAAAGTTGGGCAGGCCAGACTAACGGAGAGCACAATTTTTTTCAAAATTCTGAATTGTAAGCATTAGTATATATATGATACAATGTTACAAGATAGAGATGGAGCGAGCAGATATGTGTATATACCAAATTACATTTCAAGCATGAAGCAATTGTAAGCAATGGGGGTGTAGTAAAAGGAAATTAGATGTGCAGTCAATTGATTGGAAAAATCAGTAAATAACATCTTTTTTCTGAACCACAACACATGATGTTCTTTACCTGTGTGTTCCCTATTTCCCAGAGTGATATCTTGCATAGGGCATGAGAGGGAGCACATGTGGCAGTGGGACGACACAGCGACACGACAACGCGGTTGGGTGGATGTTGACAATTTCTTGCCGCGACGAGAACGACGCTACCTCATCGTAGCCGAGTCTATGGTAGGGGCAAGGATGCTGGGCGATGCGAGATCTGCGACATGGCGAGAGACGATGGCGTGTGGCGGATACTCCTTGCGCCGCAGCGCTGCTACATGCCTGTGCAATGGTGCGAGATCCTGAGAGAGGATGCGCTACTGATGTCCTGCAAGTGCATAGGGCTATGTAACAATTTCGTGATAAGTAAGGTTTGTCGATCCCACTGGGAGCGAATAGGATTGCACCACAATCCCCGTAGTTGTGTTGTCACTAATACAACCACGCTCGCACCCAAACCGGAGTTTGGAAAGTTCACTTAAGTAGGTTGCTAAAGGAAACGGTAAAGAGGGGGAATTAAACTAAGATATTAGAGAGAACAGAAAAGTAAATACTAAACTAAACAAAGAAAATAAAATAAGAGAGGTATGTGATATTTTAGATGATATTGCTGGCATCTAGGTACAGTCTCGTTCGGGATGGGCACGAAATGAAGTTAAGCTTTACGACTATGCCAGGTGGTGGCTAAGTCAGTACCTAAATTGTAGGATACAATAATCTATGGACGGTGGGCGGTCCCTCACATAATGTTATTCCTCAAGACATGTTGTATTGAGATAGCTCATTCATCTTACATCTTGTCTCATACCTGAGGCAGCTAACACAAAGATATCAAGGTCCTCGTGGTTTGGGGACCGGACGAAGGCATTAGGTTCTATGGACAACCGTGATTTCTATAGTAATTGTGTTCCCCTCAAGATATCTGCACCTGTCACTATCACGGGTCTATTAGTTTGCACAACCCTCTATCTACTTTATGTGTGGTCTAAGAGTTGAACGTCTCCAACCACACAATTGGCTTGAACGTCCCCAATCACTAAATTACCGCATAGGTAAATAAGTAACATGAAGCAACACACATAAATAGATGAAACATATCAAACAACCACTTACTAATCGACCGAACCATATCCAACAACTACTCAAATAACATCACATAAAGAGGGATTCAAGAGTTACTACAACCCATTATGGAGACCGTGATGGGGGAGGAAGAAGGGGTGATGATGATGGTAGTGATGGCGGTGCGGCGGCGGATGGTGGTGGTGATGGCACAGCGGCGGCGGCCCCATGGTCGCGCCCTACCGGTGGCGGCTCTCTTCCGGTCTCCCTCTTGGTTGTACCCTTGGTGTTCTTGATGTGGTGGTGGCTGGACATGGAGATGATGATTGGTGAAGATTGATAACCCACAAGTATAGGGGATCGCAACAGTCTTCGCGGGTAGTATTTCACCCTGATTTATTGATTCGACACAAGGGGAGCCAAAGAATATTTATCGGCCTTAGCAGTTGAGTTGTCAGTTCAACCAGACCTGGGATATCTCTCTGCAGCAAAGTTTTAGTAACAAGGCAAGTAATAGTAGCAAAAGTAACAGTAATAGTGACGGCAGTAATTTTGTAGCAGTTGTGACAGCAACAGCAAAAATAGTAACTTAGCAAGATTCAGTATATGAAAAGCGTAGGCACGTGGATCGGTGGTGGATAATGATTTAGATGACATCAATCATGTAATAGTTACACACTAGGGTGACACAGAACTAGCTCCAATTCATCAATGCAATGTAGGCATGCATTCCGTATATAGTCATACGCGCTTGCGAGAAGAACTTGTATGACATATTTTGTCCTACCCTCCGGTGGTAGTGGGGTCCTACTAGAAACTAAGGGATTTTAAGGCCTCCTTTTAATAGAGAACCGGAACAAAGCATTAACACATGGTGAATACATGAACTCCTCAAACTATGGCAATCACCAAAAAGAATCCCAATTATTGTCACCTTGGGGTATGCGGATCAAGACACGTAATAGGTGCATACAACTTGCCAGATATGATCCATATCACTCTTATATTCATGAAAACATAATAGGTTCAGATCTGAAATCATGGCACTCGGGCCCTAGTGACAAGCATTAAGCATAGCAAAGTCATAGCAACATCAATCTCAGAACATAGTGGATACTAGGGATCAAGCCCTATCAAACTTAACTCGATTACATGATCAATCTCATCCAATCCCATCACCGTCCAGCAAGCCTACAAAGGAATTACTCACTCTCGGTGGTGAGCATCATGGCGGTGTTGAAGAAGAAGGGTTGGTGATGACGACGGCGACGAATCCCCCTCTCAGGAGCCCCAAACAGACTCCAGATCAGCCCCCCGAGGAAGAACAGGAGGTGGCGGTGGCTCTGTCTCGTGAAACGCGATGAAATCTTCTCTCTGTTTTTATCTCCGAAGATGTGAATTTATAGGAGTGGAATTATGGTCGGGGGAGCCACGTGGGCCCCATAAGCCATCAGGGCGTGCCCACGGGGGGGGGGGAGGGTGGGCGCATCCTGTTGGCTTGTGGCCCATAGGCAGCCCCCCTCCGATGGATCTTTGCTCCATAATTCATTATATATTCCAAAAATAATTCACAAAAAGTTTCGTCCAATCCTAGGAACTTTTATTTCTGCACAAAAATAACACCAAAGTAGTTCTGCTGAAAACAACGTTAGTCCGTAGGTAGTATTTCACAGGTAAAGGGGATCGCAACAGTCTCGCGGGTAGTATTTCACCCTGATTTATTGATTCAACACAAGGGGAGCCAAAGAATATTTATCGGCCATAGCAGTTGAGTTGTCAATTCAACCACACCTGGGATATCTCTCTGCAGCAAAGTTTTAGTAGCTCGGCAAGTAATAGTAGTAACGGTAACAGTAACAGTAATAGTGACAACAGTAATTTTTAGCAGTTGTGACAGTAGTAGCAGCACTAGTAACTCAGCAAGTTTCAATATATGTAAAGCATAGGCACGTGGATCGGTGATGAATAATGATTTAGATGACATTAATCATGTAACAGTTACACACTAGGGCGACACAAAACTAGCTCGAATTCATTAATGTAATGTAGGCATTTATTCCTTATATAGTCATACGTGCTTGCGATAAGAACTTGTATGACATCTTTTGTCCTACCCTCCCATGGCAGCGAGGTCCTAATGGAAACTAGGGGATATTAAGGCCTCCTTTTGATAGAGAACCGGAACAAAGCATTAACACATGGTGAATACATGAACTCCTCAAACTACGACAATCACCGGAAAGAATCCCAATTATTGTCACCTTGGGGTATGCGGACCAAGACACGTAATAGGTGCATACAACTT
Organism: Elymus sibiricus; assembly: GCA_039707655.1. Lineage (NCBI taxonomy): Eukaryota > Viridiplantae > Streptophyta > Magnoliopsida > Poales > Poaceae > Elymus > Elymus sibiricus. Next base: position 210,954,414 of record CM077663.1, read on the forward strand.
GCAAGATAGGATCCAAATCACTCTTATATTCATGAAAACATAATAGGTTCAGATCTGAAATCATGGCACTCAGGCCCTAGTGACAAGCATTAAGCATAGCAAAGTCATAGCAACATCAATCTCACAACATAGTGGATACTAGGGATCAAGCCATGTCAAACTTAACTCGATTACATAATCAATCTCATCCAATTCCGGATCCCCAAATGGACTCCAGATCAGCCCTCCCGAGGAAGAACAGGAGGTGGCCGCGGCTCCGTCTTGTAAAACGTGATGCAATCTTCTCTCTTTTTTTCTCCAAAGATGAGAATTATAGGAGTGGAACTAAGGTTGGGGGATCCACGTGGGCCCCACAATCCAAGAGGGCGCGCCTTGCTGCCTTGTGGCTCACAGGCAGCCCCCTCCGATGGATATTCACTCCATAATTCATTATTTATTCCAAAAATAATTCATAAAAAAGTTTTGTCCATTTCCAGGAACTTTTATTTCGGCACAAAAATAACACCAAGGTAGTTCTGCTGAAAACAACGCCAGTCCGGGTTTGTTCCATTTAAATCATGCAAATTAGAGTCCAAAACTAGAGAAGAAGTGTTTGGAAAAGTAGATATGTTGGAAACGTATCCACTCCCCCAAGCTTAACTCATTGCTTGTCCTCAAGCAATTCAGTTGATAAACTGAAAGTGATAAAGCAAACTTTTACAAACTCTTTTGTTCTCGTTGTTGTACACATGCTTAGATAGTGTTCAAGTTTTCAGTATAAATCATAAATAACCATCTAGATGATAACAACTAAACATCATATTCACTCATGGCAATAAATAAACAACTAGCGAGTAATAATAAGATATCTCATATGCCAACAATTTGTCAAAACAATCATGATATAATATGACAACATGGTATTTCACAAGCCCTTTCTGAGACCGCAAAATATAAATGCAGAGCACCTCTAAGGTTGAAGCAGCAACTAAACATTATAATTCAAGGCAGAGAAGATCCAGTTATGCTCACATCCAACATTAACTAGACTCAATGCATAAGAACGACAATAATGCTCTCCGGTCTGGTGCTTATAGTAAGAGGGTGATTACTCAACTTAAAAGTAAATAGACAGGCCATTCCCAGAGGGAAGCATTGATTTGCGGAGGTGTCAGAGCTCAAGGTTTAAAACATGATTTAAATTATGGTTTTTGGGTGGTGCACTTTTCCTGTCAATGTTACGACAAATGATTTCAATATCTTCGATGCTAAACACATTATTGGCGGTTCCCAAGCGGAATTGTAAAGTTCACTCCCATCCACCATACTTACACAAGCCATGGCTGACGGAATCCATGGATGCCCTCCAACATTTCTACTATCCCAGGAGTTTTGTTTAATTATTTTTGATTTTGTAGGACTGGGCATCCTTTTTACCATCCTCTCTCATGTAATGAAAGGCGAATAAACGCCCATCTTGAGAATAACCCAGTTAGCATGGAAGATACCGACCGCCCCGTTGCTCCATGAGCGGTACGAGTGCACAAAACAGAAGTTTGATTTGAATATTAGAGGAGGCACATGCAAATTTACTTGGAACGACAGGGTAATACCGTATATAGGTAGGTATGGTGGACTCATGTGGAATAACTTGGTTTAAGGATTTTGGATGCACAAGCAGTATTCCCGCTTAGTACACGTGAAGGCTAGCAATAGATTGAGAAGCGACCAGCTAAAGAGCGAAAACGATAATAATCATGCATTGTGAATAATTAACATTGGACATAGCATGAGTAGAATATGAACACTCTAAATTTAATCATCATGAAGGCTGCATTGGTTTTGAATCAACTACATGTTTGCACATGGGCCAAGTAAAGCCGCTCGAATTACTCAGAGGGAAATAACATACGACCATACTACATCATAACCATTTTAATGCATGTTGACACATAAGATAAATCATTATCCACTCCTATCCATTTAAGCATGGCATGAGCAAATATAATCTCTAATTGTCATCATAAACATGCACTCATGATATACTAAATCGAGATCGAACGAGCTAAACATATTTACAAAAACGAAAAACAAGAAGAGTTCATCCCAGCTTCCTTTACCACGATCACTTCATCAAATATCGTCATTATTGCCTTTCACTTGCACGACCGAATGATGTGATAATAATAGTGCAAAAATGTCGTGGACTAAGCTGGAATCTGTAAGACAGTTTTATACAAAGGAGAACACGAGGTAATATTGGCTCTCTTGTTAGATCAACAATAATGCATATGGGAGCCACTCAACACTTGCATCGTGGTCTTCTCCTTTCAACAATTCAAGAAAAGAAATTCAGAGAAACACACTGAAATATTTTTGGAGTTTTTGTTTTTCTCAGGAAAGCAAATAAATAAAGGAAAAACAAGAACGAGAAAATTATTTACACGGGAAAGCTCCCAACTTGCAAAGGAAATCTTTTGGGGTTTTCTTTTTAATATTACTACTAATTAAACGGGAAAGAAAAAACAAAAAGAAGCGAGAAATATTTTTGGATTTTCAAAGTTTTTCAAACACACAAGAAGAAAGCGGAAAAATAAAGCTAACATGGATATGCAATGAAAGAGGGTGAACACCGACAATTTATATGCAATGTGTGAACATGAATGTAATCTTGGTGAGAAATACGTACTCCCCCAAGCTTAGACATTTGCCTAGCTTGGCGATCACCACTGCTGGTCTGGATAATAGTTGAAGTGATAGCTCGTGGAGGCGTTCCTTGCCGCCTCCTCAGCCAAGCGAGCGGCCTCTACTGCAGCGTTGTACTCTTGCACCTCGTCCTCGAGAACATAGTATCTTTCTCGAGCCTGAAAATCAAAGAGAGCAAACACATGCAACGTAACATAAACATGCTTATATTTGTATCATGGCGGTGTTGATGAAGAAGGGTTGGTGATGACAACGACGACAACCCCCCCTCCCTCTCCGGAGCCCCAAACGGACTCCACATCAGCCCTCCCGAGGAAGAACAGGAGGTGACGGCGGCTCCGTCTCGTAAAACGCGATGAAATCTTTTATCTTATTTTTTCATGGCGGTGTTGATGAAGAAGGGTTGGTGATGAACAAGATGTGAATTATAGGAGTGGAATTAGGGTCGGGGGAGCCACGTGGGCCCCACAAGCCAACAGGGCGCGCCCAGGTGGTGGGGCGCCCTGTTGCCTTGTGGCTCACAGGCAGCCCCCTTCCGGTGGATCTTTGCTCCATAATTCATTATTTATTCCAAAAATAGTTCACAAAAAGTTTCGTTCAATTCTAGGAACTTTTATTTCTGCACAAAAATAACACCAAGGTAGTTCTGCTAAAAATAACGTTAGTTCGGGTTAGTTCCATTCAAATCATGCAAAATAGAGTCCAAAACCGGAGAAAAAGTGTGTGGAAAAGTAGATACGTTGGAGACGTGTCATCCATCGTCGTCATTTTTCAAAACATGCATTCGTTCGTAGTTGCCGGTTCTTCCGGTTCTCGTTGACGACCGTTTCGAGACGAACCACACTCGCATGCGCCCGCAGCATCATAAAAATATTGTTTTTAAAAGTGCATATAAAACATAATCGTATTGGGTTGAAAGTTGGCGTGCGGTCTTAATATATTGTAGGTAGACAACCTGCCAAATTTTGTCGCATTCGGATGTCGTTTGTTACCCGAGCCGTTAAACCTATAGCGACACTATAATCGGTTTATTCATCGGACGTTTTTTGTTTATAAAACCCTATCACCGGGCTGCCCGTTCCTTCTCTTCTCACCCTAGCCTATCTAAACACAGCCCACTAGCTCACCATGTCCTAACCCTAACCCCCTCCGTCTGAGACTGTCCGATCAAGATCGAATGGTCTGGAAACGAACTAAAAACCCTAACCCTACCCCCTTACTATATATGGATGCCTACCCTCCCTAAAATGGACGCTACCTCTCTCGTCCCTCTTTTTCTATGTGCAGCCACCACCTCCTCGCCACTTGTCTCAATCCACTCACCTCCAGCCACGCAGGCCCGCGAAGCCCAGATCTGAGCCCGCCCGAGCCCATCTGGGCCCGAACGAGCCGCACCTCTTCCAGTGCACGCCTGTCCCCGAGCTCGACCCCGCGCTCGAGCACCTCCCATGGCTGCCCCGACCTCGTGCCCGTGCCCAGCTGCTGCACCTCGCCGTCGTTGCCCCGCCGCTTCGCCGGACCCGCCAAAGACCGGTGGTCGCAATGCCCCGCGAGGTCGACCCGCTAGACCTCTCCCTTCCCTCACCCTCTTCCTCCTCTATCCTTCTCTCTTACCTCACTGATACAGCCATGGACAGGAGCTCGCCTCGCTGCCGGACGCCCCCGCTGCCGGCCATATCCGGCCGCCTTTATGCTGCCCCGCACCGGATCGGGCCCGTCCCTGCCGGTCCCGTGCCTCACCGCCCATCGTCGCGTTGCCGGCACCGCCATTCGCTGCCTTCCTCGATCCAATCGGGATCAGCATGAGGAGCCTGGCAAGCCAGCACTTGCATGGGCCAACGCCTGCCCCAGGGCCCAGCAGAGTCCGCACTAGGTTGGTCGGCCTGCTCCAGCATCCGCGCAAGGCCTAGCCAGCAGCCACGCCTAGCCCCTGCGTGCCTCCGCTGGTGGGCTGGCTGGCCGCGCCAGGCCTAGCCGTGGCCTCCTCTACGCCGGCCTCGGCCCAGCCGCACCCCCTCGACCGGGCCGTCTCCTCCCGCGGGCCAGATCCACATCAGCCCAAGTGGCCCGAGGTGAGCCGTCCACTATCCCTCGCCATGCGCATTTTATAGCTATTGTGCGCCCTGTCGGTTTCGGCCCATAGTAGATTCGGCCCGATTGTGATTTTTTTGTCTAGTGAATTTGTCTAATTAACCAGGGAATTACAGATTTATAGAAAAAACCCCTATTGATCATGCATATAATAACTTCACAACTGTGCTTCGGATCAAAATGAGGTTCCACATCACATATCTTATTGTGATGCCCGGATAATCAAGCTACAGTAATCCCATGCTAATGATGCCATGTCACCACTGTTACTGTTGTTAATCTCGCGTTAATCCAAATTCAAATTCAAATTAAAGTCAAGATTCAATTTTGTTAAACATGAAAACAAAAATCATGTTTGGGTTACAAATATTCACCTGGTATTTATAAAATCAGAACCAGCATTTTATAACATATTTTGGTGCCTCAAAACTATTTTAATAGAGGGCAAAACAAATTATTAAATGCCCTTTTGAATTATAAAATTTCAAATAATTTCAAACGGCCTGCAAACCTTTTATGCTACTGTCTAATATTGCATTTGCAATATTGGGCCATGTGGCATATTTTTGGTTTGGTATTTTCTAACTAAAAATAATTAAATAAATAAATAAACTAAAACTAATTAAAATAGAAAAAGAAGAAAAAGCCCCCACCCCCCGGCCCAACTGGGCCTCGGCCCATTTGGCCAGTCGGCCCAGCCGGCGCCTACAAGGGGTGGGGCGCAAACCCTAGCCCCCCCCCCCCCGAGACGCCCCACACCCCCCCCCCCGTCGCCCACCTCCCCTCCCTCTCCTCCCGATCCGATCTGGATCGTGGTTGAGCCCTCGCTCGCCCGCCCGACGCAGGCTGCACCGACGCCTCCGCACCGCCGCCGGCCGCCGTTCGCCTCCCCAGCCTCCTCCCCGTCGGCCTACCCCAATCCTCGCCGAACCCGCCACCTCTCCAACGCCGGTGAGCCCCCCTGGGGCTCCTCCCTCCCCTCTCTTCCCCCTCCATCGGATCCGGCCGCCAACACCGCCCGCTCGCACTACCCTTCCCCGTCGCACGCGCACCACCGGCCGGCCCCGCTCGCCGCGGCCCCAGCTCGGCCGTCACGCCCTCGCTCCGCGTCGGCCCCGTCCCCCCCCACTGCCGTCGCCGCGCCCCGCGCACGCCCCGCGCGCGCACTCGCCCCCACCAGCCACGCCCACACGCGCCCGTGGCCAAGCCCCGGCTCCATTCGCGCGCGCGCGCTCGTGCCCGCTCACGCGCCCCTCTGCTTCCCCGCGCGCTCGAGCGCGCGCCTCGCCGGTCCCCGCCTCGTGCCGCGGTGCCTTGCACTGGGCCGCGCCTGTCCCGACCGCCGCCGCACCGCACCGGCCTCTGCTGCCGCGCGCCGGCGCACCCGCGAGGCCACGGCCTCGCCTATTGCCCCCCTGCTCCGCCTCCTGCCGCCGCCACCGGCCGTCGCCCACGCCGGCCGCCCGCACATCGGCGCCCGCGCCCTGCGCCCGAGACCCGCGCCCGTTCGCCCGCTATCCCCCTCTGGGCCACAGAGAGCTGGGGCCCGCCCCCCTGTACCACTGACTAAGGGGCCCCACCCCCCCACAGAACGTTTAAAAAAAATAAAAAATAAAACAATAATAATAACTAATTAATTAATTTAATAATTAATTGACTTAATTAAGTCTGTTTAAATTAACTAATTAAGTTTAATTAACCTAATGATTTAATTAACTAAATTAATCTGTTAATTTAAATTAAGCAGAGGCTGACAGGTGGATCCCACCCCCTTAATTAAACCTGTTTAAGATTAATTAAACTTAATTAACCTGTGTGTATGACATGTGGGACCCACTGGTCAGGTTTGACCAGTCAACAGGACTGTTGACTGCTGATGTCAGCATGACCTCATGCTGATGTAATAATTGAATTATTGAATTAAAATAATCTATTTTGATTTCTGAATATTAATAAAACTTTAAAAATTAATATAAAATAATCTGTAACTCGGATGAAAATAATTTATACATGAAAGTTGCTCAGAATAATTCCACGGATCCGAATAAGCAGTCCGTTAGTCTGTCACATGCCTCTAGCATAGCAAACATGGAACTTTTCCAGCGGTTTCATCTGTCCGGTAAAGGCCAGAGACCCGGGAAATATCGTCAGATATTCTTCCGACCCGTCTGCGATGTGTAGTACTGCGTTAGTGCTTGCCTAGCCCTGCATATTGCCATGTCATGCATCGTGATGCATTTGGCTGCTTTATATTTATTGTTTCTTCCCCCCTCTTCTCTCCGGTAGACCCCGAGACTGACGGTGCTGCTGGGTACGACTACGCCGTTGACGTTCAGCCTTTTGCCGCAGAGCAGCAAGGCAAGCAACCCCCCCCCCCTTGAGCATTCCGATATCGCCTATTCCTTTTCCTCTCATTCTTGCATTAGATTTTGCTACTGTATTAGTTAGCTCCTATTCTGATGCATAGCCTGTTTTTGATAAACTGCTACCATACCTGTAATCATATCTGTTGGAAATATGCCCTAGAGGCAATAATAATTTAGTTATTATCATATTTCCTTGTTCATGATAATCGTTTATTATCCATGCTATAATTGTATTGATTGGAAACTCAAATACATTTGTGGGTACATAGACAACACTGTGTCCCTAGTATGCCTCTAATAGACTAGCTCGTTGATCAAAGATGGTCAAGGTTTCCTAGCCATAGACAAGAGATGTCATTTGATAACAGGATCACATCATTAGGAGAATGATGTGATGGACAAGACCCAAACTATGAACATAGCATATGATCGTGTCAGTTTATTGCTATTATTTTCTGCATGTCAAGTATCTGTTCCTACGACCATGAGATCATGCAACTCATTGACACCGGAGGAATACCTTGTGTGTATCAAATGTCGCAACGTAACTGGGTGACTATAAAGATGCTCTACAGGTATCTCCGAGGGTGTCTATTGAGTTGGCATGGATCAAGACTGGGATTTGTTACTCCGTGTGACGGAGAGGTATCTCAGGGCCCACTCGGTAATACAACATCACAACAAGCCTTGCAAGCAATGTGACTAAAGTGTTAGCCACGGGATCTTGTATTACGGAACGAGTAAAGAGACTTGTCGGTAACTAGATTGAACTAGGTATAGAGATACCGATGATCGAATCTCGGGCAAGTAACATACCGAAGAACAAAGTGAACAGCATACGGGATTAACTGAATCCTTGACATAGAGGTTCAACCGATAAAGATCTTCGTAGAATATGTAGGAACCAATATGGGCATCTAGGTCCCGCTATTGGTTATTGACCGTAGAGGTGTCTTGGTCATGTCTACATAGTTCTCGAACCCGCGGGGTCTGCACACTTAAGGTTCGGTGACGTTTCGGTATAGTAGAGTTATGTATGGTGGTGACCGAAGGTTGTTCGGAGTCCCGGATGAGATCCTGGATGTCACGAGAAGCTCCGGAATGGTCCAGAGGTAAAGATTGATATATAGGAAGTCCTGTTTTGGTCACCGGAAAAGTTTTGGGTATTTTGGTAGTGTACCGGGAGTGCCGGGAGGGGTACCGGGGACCATCGGGAGGGGTGTCTCGACCCAAAGGACCTCATGGGCTGTGGGAGGAGTCAAACCAGCCCCTAGTGGGCTGTCCTACCCCCCCCCCCCACTAAGGCCCATGTGGCTTTGGGTGGAAAAAATCCAAAGGAGGAAAGGTGGAAAGGGTTTCCAAGTGGAGAGGAGGAATCCTACTCCTAATAGGATTGGAGTAGGACTCCTCCACCTCCAATTTCGGCCAAACCTTGAGGGTTTGAGGCTGCCTCCTCCCCTCCCTCCCTCCTATATATACTAGAGGATTTATAGGGAAGAGCTAACCCTAATTGCCACGTGCTCCCTCTACTTCATCTAGATCGGTTTCTCCTCTAGTCTAGTTTGAGCGGTGCTTAGGCGAAGCCCTGCCGGAATAGTTCCACCACCATCGCCGCCACGCCGTCGCGCTGCTGGAGAACTCATCTACCTCTCCACTCCCTCTTGCTGGATCAAGAAGGCGGAGATCGTCATCGAGCTGTACGTGTGCTGAACGCGGAGGTGCCGTCCGTTCGGCGCTAGATCGGAAGGACCGTGATGAGGATCGCGAGACGGTTCGTGATTTGATCGCGGGACGGATCGTGATGGGATCGCGGGACGGATCATGATTGGATCCCGAGATGGATCGTGATTGGATCGCGGGACTCTCGGCGATTTGGATCGCTAAGACGTTCGACTACATCAACCGCGTTTCTTAATGCTTCCCGCTTAGCGATCTACAAGGGTATGTAGATCCACTCTCCCTCTCGTAGATGCTCATCACCATGGATAGATCTTGCGTGTGCGTAGGAAATTTTTTGTTTCCCATGCAACGTTCCCCAACAATATCAACTACTTAGTATAGATTGATCAGCGAATCCCCAGTGACCCCTTAGTCCCAGTTGCCCCTGCTTCTTCATCGATGACTCGATGACTCGAAGACTCGGTCAACCGACCGACAAGCCAGGCCCCTCACATCACCGCACCCCCCTTATTTGTATGACTCTGCAGCGCTACTATCGAGTACCAAGGGTGACACCTCGTGAAGTACTCATGATGCTAGCTCTGTAGTGCAGCTAGTCGGTCATGGTTATCGAGGGTGATTCCTCCTTCACCACTCCCGACGATGACTTTGTTGTGCAACCCCTCAAGTCTGGGACCCTCGAGGGTGATTCCTCTAAGTCCACCTTGACGATTTCATCGAGTGGGACCCCATGAGGGTGATTCCATAGGTTCCGTCTTGATGTTTAATACACACAGTTACTATGACCTGGTTACAGAAACATGTTGGTGATGGGTCGGCCCTGAGGGGTACCCACGGTTTGATGTTGATGAGGCGTGGATGGGCAGGAGAGGCCCTTGCCACACATCCTCGAGGCGGGGCGACGGACCGTACTTCATGGGTCGCGCTTTCCCCGCATTAATAAAATGCTAATGGGTTGGGTATTTGATCTGAGTTGGGTCGTTGGCCTTTTTACGCACCAAACCATCGCGTGGGAGAAGTTATGGGTACTCAGCGTCGTTGTATCAGCCGAAGCTCTTCGGACGTCAGCAATGGAGCGGCGCGCGCCGGATTGGACTGGACGGTACAGCTCTTGGACTGGAGTGTGCTAGGTCTGCTTCCGGCTGCCCATGCATCGTGCGGAGCGCAGAGGGCAAGTGGGCCCACGACCCCTTTGTGCTTAGGATTTAGACCGGCGGGCTGGCCTCTTCGTTGAGCCTAGGTGGGGCAACGACTTGCTGCTATCCCGAGGCCGGGCATGACCCAGGAAAGTGTGTCCGGCCGGAGGTGATCAGGCGTGTTGGAAATGCGGTGCACCCCTGTAGGGATGAATAATCTATTCGAATAGCCGTGTCCACGGTAACAGGACGACTTGGAGTTGTGCCTTGACCTTATACAACTATAATTGTGATTTAATTTTAAATGAATGTGGCTCCGAGATTGCTTCCTCGCAGGGAGTCGAGGAAGAATCTCTAGGCATGGTTACTTAATAAAAAATTTCTACAATAGTATGACTATATATGAGATACCAGTCTACTCTCTTCTATTGCTGCAAGACGCTGAAGATGCTAGTCTTCGATAGGACTAGGCCTTCACCCCTACTCTTGCTTTATGCAGTCAGTCCAGATATAACCCCACTCCTTGATACTGATGCATACTTAGCATAGTTCTGATGTCAGTCTTGCGAGTACTTTGGATGAGTACTCATCGCTGCTTTGCTTTCTCTTTTCCCCTCGATACGATTCTGCGTTCAGACGATGGAGCCCAGGAGATGGAGTACGCCGGAGATGACTACTACACCACCGCTGGAGCCTACTACTACGTGGAGAGTGCCGACGCTCAGGAGTAGTTAGGAGGTTCCCAGGCAGGAGGCCTCGCCTCTTTCAATCCGTTGCTTATGTTTGTGCTAGACTTCTTAAGGCAAACCTTGTATAACTTATGTCTGTACTCAAATATTATTTGCTTCCGCTGACTCGTGCTTGTCGAGCTTTGTATTCGAGCCCTCGAGGCCCCTGGCTTGTAATATGAAGCTGTATGACTTTAATTTGTGTCTAGTGTTGTGTTGTGATATCAATCAGTGAGTCCCTAATCTTGGTCATACGCATTGCGTGTATGTTTAGCGTACGGTCGAAATCGGGGGCGTCACAAGTTGGTATCAGAGCCGACTGCCTGTAGGTAGCCCCCTTTCCAAATCCTTGGCCAAAGTTGAGTCTAGTCATTGAAAAACTTTTACTAACATAGTTGTGTGGCTTACGGGCCCACATCTCAATCGGGTGGTATTAGGATCTTTTATTCCTCGTCTATACTCTGGGTTCTGATCTCTCTTCTCTTTCGGGTTAAAGATTTTATTAACTCTAACTCTAGGTTCTCGTAACTACTTCCCCGGAGAGCCCCTCATTTCAGACGATGACTTGATTCGTGAGAAGACTTCGAAGATATTCTCTGATGCTCTCCCGAGAACTTGTGCTCCTCGCTTTTGTGATTCCCTTCCACCGTCAACCCCTATGGATGATTACATACATTTGTCGCTCATACTTTCGTATCCAGTTGCCCTTGTTATTACAAGGTACATCGAATTATCTTATCGGAGATTCGTTCTTCCTCAGTTGATCATGTGTTTCACAGAATTCTTTGAAACGCTATTCGATCTTCCGTAATCCTTAGTAGCCTTTTGCTCTTGACCTTTCTCACCTGCTTGCATTATGGTTAATTCCATATGTCTAGCAATATTTAGTAAATCCTTTGTGGTTTTCATTTGATTTTATTGATTCTACCTGTGTGTGGATGCACGCAGTCATCAGTTGTTTCTCATAAATTATCTTTCCGGCTCAGACATCTTTCCAAACCTGAGTTGGTTCTCGACAAATCAACTTTGATTGAATATCCATCTAAGTCCATTCAACTTGCTTGTATTTGATCGGAGCATCTGATTTTGATACACCAACCTGGAAATCATAATTCCTTTGGTATTTAAGTATCTATATCATTCAGATAAACTCTAATCTGATGCCTTGCTTTCTTTCTTCCACTGATTGAGTTCCGATACTCATATCAGATCCCTTTGTGGGATGCCAAACCATTGTTGGGTTATTATCTGATTGCATCCTTAATTTTCAAATTATTGTGATGTTCTTCCCCTGATACATGATGCCTTTGGTAAATTGTGCCTTCTCCCTCTGATAAGTTGTATCCTATACTTCTGTCAACCATGCTCTGTTGTCAACCATGTGTTAATTACTCTTGAAGCTTGTGGTATATGTTCCTAAGATGCCCCGATGGGTTGAACCTATGCTTTCCTTAATCCGTGTGCACTCGAGAGTTTTCACGAGTCCTACTCTTCTGGTGTTTTGCCGGATAATCTTTCAAAGCTTCAACCTCATCAGAAGCGAGGAGTAAATGGAAGGTGATGCACTGATGAAGTGGTAGTCGACCTTGTACCTTGTGTTCATGCCCATCGAAACGATGTTGATCTTGTCATAGGAGCTCCTCGTAACAATAATCTTTCTCCTTGTATGATGTGACCTTGTATCTGTGGTTTGGTACCTTACAACCGTGGTTCCGACCATGATTGTTCTTCTTTGATCCCATCTTTAGACCAGTTTAAGAACTTGTCTTCTGCAGATCAATACATTGGTCCAAGCTTTAATTCTGATCTACATCCGAGTATTACCCCTGGTATCTCGAGAAAATCATGGAACTACATAGCTTCTATAATGCTCCTCATCAGCTATGTTTCCTTCACTGATTTCGTTTTCCTCGTGTTCTGAGTTGTTGGACACTCAAGGACACTGATAATTGAATCGAGTCCGCATTGCGATTCAACAACCCTTAGTAGTATCCTTTGCATATGAGTTTGTACTCGATCATGTCTTTCCAAGCTGTTTGACTACATCATCATCGTCATGCTAGAGCTTGACCATGCTATCCATGTCCTTCGTCCCCGGAACACCATCCCAACAGTGCATTAAGCTTACATCGAGCTTTCAACGTCATGTTGGTTGTCTGGAAAGGCTATTTCGAGTTGGAGCTAGCACCCTCATCTGTGGTTCCGACAACTTTTTGCTTCACCATTCGTTTCTTGATGTCGTCGCTGATCGATTACATCTTCATGAGGCTTCTCGACAAATGTGTCGTGACCCTCATCATCTTTCTGGGCTCTTCCAGGATATCAATTAAATTCATGATGAGAGTAGCATCCTTGTCCTTGGTAATTGGTGTTGTCGTTGGCGACATCCTTGCCATCACCTTTCATCCCTTAGATCTCGTGTTGTTTCTAACCGGGATACCGACAAATGGACTGTGATGTGTAAATTCAACACTTATGGCATAGCAACTCTATTACCTTGGAGTTAATGAACAATACGTCCATCCTTAGTATGTTGGCTATTGAGTCAGCACTCTGACATTGGTCGTGCTACTTAGTCCGGATTTAGGGAGCACCTTTCGATTAATGTTTAATTGTGGATGTTTCCCTTGGGCATACCTCAATATATCATCTGGTTTTGTTCACTCCATCGTGGAGATCCTTCTTTGTGGGAATCTCGACGAATTGTTGCTGAGCCCATCAGCCACATCCTCTTCTCCCTCGTGGTTCATGATGAACATTTAAGCTAGTGTTGGAAACCTTGAAAGCATTATCCTTGTGCCTAGTTCATGAAGAATATGTTTGATAAAAGAAGTGTTTTTCTATAAGTTCACGTGCATTTTTGCCACCGTGCTTATGGGAAAATTTTGTTTTGCTTCCTCTGGAATCATTCCAATTCATTCATGCATGTGCGAAGTATTCTATGGTCTGATAGATTTGCTACCTTCACTCCATAGGTATTTCCTAGCACGCCAAGACACTGATTGAATTGATCTAGGAAAGGAAGTTCTTCGTAAGAGCTAGTCCAGACTTCACATGGAACTTTGATATCCTCTATGATGGTCCCCAATCAGAACTTCATTGCCCTCCATTCTAGAAACTTCCATGTGGGCACGAATGTCTTGACCTTGTGTTCAGATGTCTTGTAGTCTGGCTAATGATCCAAGTCTTGCTTCTGTCGTTCATTCCGAGATTCTTGCAACACCATCTCGTAGGTCTGTGTTGCATCCTTTTCTCTTCGGGCCTTCTTTGTCTGAAGTATCCTGACACCAACCAGATCTGAATCTCGGACAGATATGATGGTTGGAACATTATCAAGAATTATAACTTTGGTCTTTATTACTCGGTAAGGTGATGTTGTAGCTCGCACACCTGGCCGGATGACCTATTGTTAAAATGCGTTGTTCAGCAAGGATTGCCATTCTTCCATGGGGAAATTATAAGACTTATTTTATAAGTTGTTCCTACTGGATCCTTTGTGTATCCAAACTACAACTTTTACTCGAAACACCATATCATTGCTATCCCGAAGCATGGATGTGGCATATCGATCTTCAAAAGGAATAATGTAAGCTCAATGCTAAATGTTTCTTGATCAATTATCCGAACCTCATTGTATGGGTAATATCATGATTCTCCCTGCCCCTTTATCTAAATGGTTATCCAACTGTTGTCCTGATATGTATATCATGCTCTGTTTGTCCTTGGGAAGGATATACTCCTGATATTTGTGTTTAATTATATCTTCCCTTTCCATTGGTCTGTTTAATGTAATAATCACATTTTTCTTTCCATTGGTCTGTTTAACCTTTCTTGTAATCTAACTTATCTGAGCAGTGATAATTACCTGCTTAGGTAAACACCTCGGTGTACAACCCTGGCAGTAAAACCCTGTTACTAATGTTGTTAACATTCCTGTAACCGCCGGTGGACGAGAATATTGCCTATTGGTCCGCCTCGTTTCGACGAGCAGGAAGATGGTTCTCTTCGTTCCCCGCCCTTGATACCGATGCTGTTGCTGACATAAAGGACAGGTTATCCTCTAACATGTCTTGCTACCATGACCGTGCAAGATGTCACCGCTCTTCTTACTCTTAATCCACATGGTGGGCCCATAACCCATAGTTCCACAGGATCGAAACCTGACTCTCCTGTACATCTTCCTTTCCAAAGTATCCTTTGCACTTGGCTTTGTATGTAATTCCCCAGCCACCGTCCAGGGGATGACCTATTCTAGTATCAGACGCAATATTTATTTCGTTGCTTTGAACCCTTCCATCATTGATTAGACATCGAATGATTGCCTACCCTTTTGAGACTTTTGTACCATCGCATGTTGCTCTTGATGCATTCCCTAAGCTACAACTCGAGAGATGAGTTATGTCTTGTTCCCTGAGTTCACCGTCAGGTGCCCAGCTTTGTGGAGATACGATCTTTCAGAGTTTTCCCTCTAATCTCGTTCGTAGGACGATAAAAATCCTGAAGAAAGAATGACGACTTGATCACGATGACCTGAAGCAGAGAAATGAAGACATCAACGAAAGGACTCAACCTCTTCGATGAGGGTAACCAAGACCGAGAAGACCCGTTAGAATTTCGTAACATAAACTTCCCCCCTTACTCCACCGCTTAATCTCGGGACGAGATTTCTTGTAGTGGAGGAGAATGGTGACGCCTGGATAATCAAGCTACAGTAATCCCATGCTAATGATGTCATGTCACCACTGTTACTGTTGTTAATCTCGCGTTAATCCAAATCCTATTCAAATTCAAATTCAAATTAAAGTCAAGATTCAATTTTGTTAAACATAAAAACAAAAATCATGTTTGGGTTACAAATATTCACCTGGTATTTATAAAATCAGAACCAGCATTTTATAACATATTTTGGTGCCTCAAAACTATTTTAACACAGGGCAAACCAAATTATTAAATGCCCTTTTGAATTATAAAATTTCAAACAATTTCAAACGGCCTGCAAACCTTTTATACTACTGTCTAATATTGCATTTGCAATATTGGGCCATGTGGCATATTTTTGGTTTGGTATTTTCTAACTAAAAATAATTAAATAAAAAAACTAAAACTAATTAAAATAGAAAAAGAAGAAAAAGCCCCCCCGGCCCAACTGGGCCTCGGCCCATTTGGCCAGTCGGCCCAGCCGGCGCCTACAAGGGGTGGGGCGCAAACCCTAGCCCCCCTGAGACGCCCCACACCCCCCCCGTCGCCCACCTCCCCTCCCTCTCCTAAAGATCCGATCTGGATCGGGGTTGAGCCCTCGCTCGCCCGCCCGACGCAGGCCGCACCGACGCCTCCCCACCGCCGCCGGCCGCCATTCGCCTCCCCAGCCTCCTCCACGTCGGCCTACCCCAAGCCTCGCCGAACCCGCCACCTCTTCAACGCCGGTGAGCCCTCCTGGGGATCCTCCCTCCCCTCTCTTCCCCCTCCGTCAGATCCGACCGCCGACGCGGCCCGCTCGCACTGCCCTCCCCCGTCGCACGCGCACCACCGGCCGGCCCCGCTCGCCGCGGCCCCAGCTCGGCCGCCGCGCCCTCGCTCCGCGTCGGCCCCGTCCCCCTACTGCCGTCGCCGCACCCCGTGCGCGCACTTGCCCCCACCGGCCGCGCCCACACGCGCCCGTGGCCACGCCCCGGCTCCATTCGCGTGCGCGCGCTCGTGCCCGCTCACGCGCCCCTCTGCTTCCCCGCGCGCTCGCGCGCGCCTCGCCGGTCCCCGCCTCGCGCCGCGGTGCCTCGCACCGGGCCGCGCCTGCCCCGACCGCCGCCGCACCGCACGGGCCTCTGCTGCCACGCGCCGGCGCACCCGCGAGGCCACGACCTTGCCTATTGCCCCTGCTCCGCCTCCTGCCGCCGCCACCGGCCGTCGCCCATGCCGGCCGCCCGCACATCGGCGCCCGCGCCCTGCGCCCGAGACCCGCGCCCGTTCGCCCGCTATGCCCCTCTAGGCCACAGACAGCTGGGGCCCACCCCCCTGTACCACTGACTAAGGGCCCCACCCCCCACAGAACGTTTAGAAAAAATAAAAATAAAAATAAAAATAAATAATAACTAATTAATTGATTTAATAATTAATTAACTTAATTAAGTCTGTTTAAATTAACTAATTAAGTTTAATTAACCTAATGATTTAATTAACTAAATTAATCTGTTAATTTAAATTAAGCAGAGGCTGACGGGTGGATCCCACCCCCTTAATTAAACCTGTTTAAGATTAATTAAACTTAATTAACCTGTGTGTATGACATGTGGGACCCACTGGTCAAGTTTGACCAGTCAACAGGACTGTTGACTGCTGATGTCAGCATGACCTCATGCTTATGTCATAATTGAATTATTGAATTAAAATAATCTATTTTAATTTCTAAATATTAATAAAACTTTAAAAATTAATATAAAATAATCTGTAACTCGAATGAAAATAATTTATACATGAAAGTTGCTCAGAATAATTCCACGGATCCGAATACGCAGTCCGTTGGTCTGTCACATGCCTCTAGGATAGCAAACATGGACCTTTTCCATCGGTTTCATCTGTTCGGTAAAGGCCAGCGACTCGGGAAATATCGTCAGATATTCTTCCGACCCATCTGCGATGTGTAGTACTGCGCTAGTGCATGCCTAGCCCTGCATATTGCCATGTCATGCATCGTGATGCATTTGTCTGCTTAATATTTATTGTTTCTTCCCCCCCTCTTCTCTCCGGTAGACCCCGAGACTGATGGTGCTGCCGGGTACGACTACGCCGTGGACGTTCAGCCTTTTGCCGCAGAGCAGCAAGGCAAGCAACCCCCCCTTGAGCATTCCGATATTGCCTATTCCTTTCCCTCTCATTCTTGCATTAGATTTTGCTACTGTATTAGTTAGCTCCTATTCTGATGCATAGCCTGTTTTTGATAAACTGCTACCATACCTGCAATCATATCAACTGCTTAGTGTAGGTTGATCAGTGAATCCCCAGTGACCCCTTAGTCCCAGTTGCCCCTGCTTCTTCATCGACGACTCGACGACTCGGTCAACCGACCGACAAGCCAGGCCCCTCACATCACCGCACCCCCCTTATTTGTATGACTCTGCAGCGCTACTATCGAGTACCGAGGGTGACACCTCGTGAAGTACTCATGATGCTAGCTCTGTAGTGCAGCTAGTCGGTCATGTTTATCGAGGGTGATTCCTCCTTCACCACTCCCGACTATGACTCTTTGTGCAACCCCTCAAGTGTGGGACCCTCGAGGGTGATTCCTCTAAGTCCACCTTGACGGTTTCATCGAGCGGGACCCCGTGAGGGTGATTCCTCAGGTTCCTTCTTGATGTTTTATACACACAGTTACTATGACCTGGTTACACAAACATGTTGGTGATGGGTCGGCCCTGAGGGGTACCCATGGTTTGATGTTGATGAGGCGTGGACGGGCAGGAGAGGCCCTTGCCACACATCCTTGAGGCGGGGCGACGGACCGCACTTCATGGGTCGCGCTTTCCCCGCATTAATAAAATGCTAATGGGTTGGGTATTTGATCTGAGTTGGGTCGTTGGCCTTTTTACGCACCAAACCATCACGTGGGAGAAGTTATGGGTACTCAGCGTCGTTGTATCAGCCGAAGCTCTTCGGACGTCAGCAATGGAGAGGCGCGCGCCGGATTGGACTTGACGGTACAACTCTTGGACTGGAGTGTGCTAGGTCTGCTTCCGGCCGCCCACGCATCGTGCAAGAGCGCAGAGGGCAAGTGGGCCCATGACCCCTTTGTGCTTAGGATTTAGACCGGCGGGCTGGCCTCTTCGTTGAGCCTAGGTGGGGCGACGACGTGCTGCTATCCCGAGGCCGGGCATGACCCAGGAAAGTGTGTACGGCCGGAGGTGATCAGGCGTGTTGGAAATGCGGTGCACCCTTGCAGGGATGAATAATCTATTCGAATAGCCGTGTCCACGGTAACAGGACGACTTGGAGTTGTGCCTTGACCTTATACAACTATAATTGTGATTTAATTTGAAATGAATGTGGCTCCGAGATTGCTTCCTCGCAGGGAGTCGAGGAAGAATCTCTGGGCGTGTTTACTTAATAAAAAATTGCTACAATAATATGACTATATATGAGATACCAGTCTACTCTCTTCTATTGCTGCAAGACGCTGAAGATGCTAGTCTTCGATAGGACTAGGCCTTCACCCCTACTCTTGCTTTCTGCAGTCAGTCTAGATATAACCCCACTCCTTGATACTGATGCATACTTAGCATAGTTCTGATGTCAGTCTTGCGAGTACTTTGGATGAGTACTCACCACTGCTTTGCTTTCTCTTTTCCCCTCGATACGATTCTGCGTTCAGACGATGGAGCCCAGGAGATGGAGTACGCCGGAGATGACTACTACACCACCGCTAGAGCCTACTACTACCTGGAGAGTGCCGACGCTCAGGAGTAGTTAGGAGGTTCCCAGGCAGGAGGCCTCGCCTCTTTCGATCTGTTGCTTATGTTTGTGCTAGCCTTCTTAAGGAAAAACTTGTCTAACTTATGTCTGTACTCAGATATTATTTGCTTCCGCCGACTCGTGCTTGTCGAACTTTGTATTCGAGCCCTCGAGGCCCCTGGCTTGTAATATGAAGTTGTATGACTTTAATTTGTGTCTAGTGTTGTGTTGTGATATCAATCAGTGAGTCCCTAATCTTGGTCGTACGCATTGCGTGTATGTTTAGCGTACGGTCGAAATCGGGGGCGTCACACTTATCCATTCCAATTCTTTTAACTTTTCTCAAAATATTCTTGATAAAACTATTAGTCCAAAAGAAATGCATGTTGTCATTAATTATCAAAACCACCAAGGGAGCAATTTGTGCTTTCACATAGTAGTAGCATCATCATGAATATTATCTACAGGAGACAGAGTATATATTACTTGCGACATATTAGATTGTATAGCAGGTGGTGGTGTCGCAAGCTGACTTAATACAAGAGGTGAATCAAGTGCAAAGCTAGTTGACACTTCCTTACCCCCCCCCCCCCCCCCTCATCTTAGGGACAAAATCTAGGTTCTGGAGTCTTTTAGCTTCTTCATAGTAACCAGCAGAGAAATAATCCCCAAGTGAACTCAATGAATAAAACCTTGCTCCCCGGCAACGATGCCAGAAAATGTTCTTGATGACCTACAAGTATAGGGGATCGCGACAGTCTTCGAGGGTAGTATTTCACCCAATTTATTGATTCGACACAAGGGGAGCCAAAGAATATTTATGAGTCTTAGAAGTTGAGTTGTCAATTCAACCACACCTGGAGAACTAAATATCTGCAGTAAAGTGTTTAGTAGCACACTAGTATGATAGTTTGATAGTAGCGGTAACAGTAGCAATAGTAACCGTAACAGTAGCAGTTTTGTAGTGATTGTAACAATAGCTCAACAGTAGTAACTTAGCAATAAAATATGAGCAAAGCGTAGGCATTGGGTCATTGATGGATATTTGTTTGTGTGGATGACATTCATCATGTAACAGTCACAACCTAGAGTGACACAAAACTAGCTCCAATTCATCGATATAATGTAGGCATGTATTCCGTATATAGTCGTACATGCTTATAATAAGAACTTGCATGAGCTCTTGTGGTAGCAGGGTCCATAAGGAAATCTAGGGGACATCAAGGATCCTTTTAATAGAGAACCAAAACAAAGCATTAACACATGGTGAATACATGAACTCCTCATACTATGGTCATCATCGGAGGTGGTCCAAATTATTGTCACCTTGGGGCCTACGGATCATAACACATAATAGGTGCATACCACTTGCAAGATATGATCCAAAACTCTCTTATATTCGTGGAAACATAATAGGTTCAGATCTGATATCTTGGCACTCGGACTCTAGTGACAAGCATTAAGCATACCAAAGTCATAGCAACATCAATCTCAGAACATAGTGGATACTCGGGATCAAGCCCTAACAAATTGACTCAATTACATGATAAATCTCATTCAATTCCATCATCATCCAGCAAGCCTACGAATGAATTACTCACTCCCGGTGGTGAGCATCATCGAGTTGTTGATGGAGAAGGGTTGATGATGACGATGGCGACGAATCCCCTCTCCGGAGCCCCAAACGAAATCCAGATCAACCCTCCCAATGAAGAACAGGAGGTGGCGGCGGCTCCATATCGTTAAATGTGATGAAATCTTCTCCCTTATTTTTTTCTCGGGAAGACGGAATATATAGGCTTGGAATTAGGTCAGACGGTTGCCTGTGGGCCCTACAAGACATCAGGGCGTGACCTGGGGGGGTCGTTGTTGGAAATATTCCCTAGGGGCAATAATAAAGTGGTTATCATTTATTATCCATGATATAATTATATTGATCGGAAATTCAGATGCATGTGTGGATACATAAACAACACCGTGTCCCTAGTGAGCCTCTACTAGACTAGCTCGTTTATCAAAGATAGTTAAGGTTTCCTAGCCATAGACATGAGTTGTCATTTGATAACGGGATCACATCATTATGAGATGTGATGGAGAAGACCCAACCATAAGCATAGCATTTGATCGTATCACTAAGTTTATTGCTACTGCTTTCTTCATGTCAAATATCTAATCCTAAGACCATGAGATCATGCAACTCCCTGACACCGGAGGAATGCCTTGTGTGTATCAAACGTCACTTCATAACTGGGTGATCATAAAGGTACTCTGCAGGTATTTCCGACGGTGTCTATTGGGTTGGCATGGATCGAGACTGGGATTTGTCACTCCGTAGGACGGAGAGGTATCTCTGGGTCCTCTCGGTAATAAAACATCACAAGAAGCTTGCAAGCAATGTGACTAAGGAGTTAGTCACGGGATCTTGTATTACAAAACGAGTAAAGAACTTGCCGGTAACGAGATTGAACTAGGTATAGATATACCGACGATCGAATCTCGGGCAAGTAACATACCGATGGACAAATGGAACTACATACGGGATTGACTGAATCCTTGACGTCGTGGTTCGACCGATACAGATCTTCGTGGAATATGTAGGAACCAATATGGGCATCCAGGTCCCACTATTGGTTATTGACCGGAGAGATGTCTCAGTCATGTCTACATGATTCTCGAACCCGCAGGGTCCGCACGCTTAACGTTCGATGATGATATGGTATTATTGAGTTATGTATGTTGGTGACCGAATGTTGTTCGGAGTCCCGGATTAGATCCCATGTGTGACGAGGAGCTCCAGAATGGCCCGGAGGTAAAGATTCATACATGGGAAGTTGGTATTCGTGTTACTGAATAGTTTCGGGACTTGTCGGTTTTCGTCGGGAATGCCGAAAGGGGTTCTAGGGGTCCACCGGGGAGATCCACCTACCCCGGAGGGCCCCATGGGCTGAGAGGGGAGGCTCACCAGCCCCTGGTGGGCTGGGCGCCCCCATCTCCCAAAGGCCCATGCGGCCAGGGTAGGAAACCCTAGGGTGGCCGCCGCCCCCCTTGCCTTGGGGGCCAAGGCAGCCTCCTAGGGCACCGCCACCACCCCTAGGGGAAACCCTAGGGTGGCCGGCCTCCCCCCTTGCCCCTATATAAAGAGGAGGAGAGGGAGGGCAGCCGCATCCAAGCCATAGGCGCAGCCCTCCCTCTCTCCCTATCCTGTTTTCTCCTCCGATTGCATCTACCGCAACGCTTGGCGAAGCCCTGCTGAGATTGCTGCATCACCGCCGCCACCATGCAGTTGTGATGCCTAAGAACTCATCTACTACTTCGCCCTCGTTTGCTGGATCGAGGAGGCGGAGACGTCATCGAGCTGCACGTGTGCTGAAAGTGAAGGTGTCGTCCCTTCGGCGCTAGATCGGGACGGATTGCGATTGGTTCGTGAAGACGTACGACTACATCAACCACGTTTTTAATGCTTCCGCTTAGCGATCTACAAGGGTATGTAGACACACTCTCCCTCTCGTAGCTATGCATCTCCATGGATAGATCTTGAGTGTGTGTAGGAATTTTTTTTGTTTTCCATGACACATTCCCCAACAATCATGCCATGTTATCTTGTGGACAGGGCCCCTCTCCGGTTGATCTTCGTTCCAGTATTTTTTATTTATTAAATAAAATTTTCTGCAAAGTTTCTTCCAATTCCGAGAAATTTTATTTCCGAACAAAAACAACACCATGGTAGTTCTGCTAAAAACAACGTCAGTCCGGGTTAGTTCTATTCAAATTATGCAAATTAGAGTCCAAAACAAGAGCAAAAGTGTTTGGAAAAGTAGATACGTTTGGGACGTATCAGTCTGCCATGCTGGATCCGACCCACAATGGCCCACCCGACCCCACATATATTCGCCCCTATTCATATCCCAGATAAACCGTAGCCACTTCACTCTGCCGCCACGCTCCTTTCCGGCTATCTCCGGCCTTCTCTCCAGTATGGCGGTCAATGGATTTGACTCCAAGATCTCACGATCCGTCGATTAGGACCTCGTCCCATGCGAGGACGAGGAGGAGATGGTCGTTTGCATGATTCTTCGCCGATCCTGTGAGGATTGTGCCCAACCGTGGTCGGAGTCGATCCGGTGGGAATCCATTGCACCCGCGCGAATGGCACTTGGATCCGCCGGGGTTGGTGGCTTGAGATGTGTGATTGTGGACTCGCCGGACGCGGCGATCACCGGCAGGCAACGCAACCCTTTCAGTGGCGCCTCGTCCCCATGACGTCGAGCTCCGAGTCGAAGGTCAACACCGACATGGTTTACGGCCCAACCGGCCAGGAGGCGCGTCAGCCGTCATGCTCGTCGTGCAATGAACAAGGCGCGGGAGGCCGCCACAGCCATCGAGGCCGAGGCCGTGGAGGGGTAATCGCATGCCGGCTTGGACGAGGAAGCACTTTGTGCCCACAATCTGAGAAGCAGCAAAGGAGGACAACGCGAGCCCTCGCAAGGGAGCAAAGCCAGGTGGTCTGTGCCATAGTCGGACCGGACCTCAAAGAGTAGAAGGAGCAAGCTAGTGACGGGACAGACAACTCCGGTAGGAGCAGATCCAGCTCGATCCATTTTGCGCCTTCCACCGCTACTTCCGCAACAAAGACAGCAATGACAATGCAAAAACAAGGTTAACCATGGATGAACTTTCTCCATAGCTTTATTATGTAGAACAATGCCCATTTTGTATAGTTCGACGACATGCATGATGAACTAGAGCTCGCCAATATTGATAATCTGACGGCATGCATGACGAAGTAACGGGACAATATGTGTGCGATCGAGAAGTACTACGTGAATTAGTTTATGTTGCATGTGATTGTATGAATTTGAGGATTTTCTAATCAGATATTCGGACGCGGACATTTAAGAAGTGACCGGTCACTGTCCATGGATGCTTCCCACCGTTTAAGGAGACATAATAGTTAGGATTACGTGAATTAGTTTATGTTGCATGTGATTGTACATATTTAAGGATTTCCTAATCAGATATCCGAACATTTAAAAAATGACTGGTCACGGATGCTCCCAAAGTGTAAGGGGACATAATAGCCAGGTCTATAGATGCTCTCAGTTGAGAATGGATTTTTGGAACCGGGTGTATTATCGGACCTTATTTTAAAATACTTTAAAAATCACATTTAAAGTTTCAAAAAAATCTGAAAAAAATTCTATGTGATCATATGGATGTATATTACATATGTGTAAAGTTTTAGTGATGAAATAAGTAAACATGTAAGCTATACAAAAATGACAAATCGGTGATTTCCAAATAGTGAATAGTACATGCACTATTCATCTTTCCAAAAATCACGATTTTTTCATTTTTGTGTAACTCACATGGTTACTTATTTCAACATCAAACTTTGCACATGTGTAATATACATCCATATAAACATGTTGATTTATTGTCAGAATTTTTTGAAACTTTAAAATATCATTTTTCACTATTCAAAATATAGGGCTCCAATGCACCCGTCCTCCAAAGTGATGGATTTTTGGAACCCGGGTATATTGGAGGACCTTATTTTAAAATACTTTCAAAATCATATTTAAAGTTTCAAAAAAATCTGAAAAAAATTCTATGTGATCATATGGATGTATATTACATATGTGTAAAGTTTTGGTGATGAAATAAGTAAATATGTAAGCTATACAAAAATGACAAAATGGTTATTTCGAAATAGTGAATAGTACATGCACTATTCATCTTTCCAAAAATCACGATTTTGTCATTTTTGTGTAACTCGCATGGTTACTTATTTCGACATCAAACTTTGCACATGTGTAATATACATCCATATAAACATGTTGATTTATTGTCAGAATTTTTCGAAACTTTAAAATAGCATTTTGTCACTATTCAAAATATAGGGCTCCAATACACCCGTCCTCCAAAGTGACTTTTTGCTCTCAGTTGGCCTTTGCTATTTGGGTGTGTTTAGGGCACATCTAAATGACTAAATCAAGCATAAAAAGGAAAATAAAAAAATAAAAAGAAAGAAAAAGAAAAAGAAAATATCCACACGAATCTTCAAGTAAGATCAATGATATAGGACTTAGATGTGCAATACTTATGTCACATCTAGATGTGTTTTAGCAAAACCGTTGCTATTTGTATGTTTGTCCCTGTATAAATAACTTTATCTTCTTTTTGGGTCTTAATGGAATGAGAAGTGCTCATGCCTTTCCGTAAGAAGGATTGTCTTTGCTTTCTTCTAATCCCTCCGTTCCATAATGTAGTGCGCCCGCGCTTTTCGAAATCTAAGTTTGACCATGAATTTGACCACGAAAATACGAATTCAGTGGTATAGTTTTAACCCCGTCGCAATCGGTCTCGTTAGTTAAATTCATGGTCAAAGTTCAAGCTCGAAAACCGAGGACGTATTATATTATGAAACGGAGGGAGTATAAAAAAAATATACGTCTTGAAGGTAGTACTTTGAAGAAAAAGCACAAAGGAAACTTTTACGTGGTAGCTCTGCAACATCAACCACCACTGTGGGAGTGGTCATGAGCCTTAGCTATTGCCCATTGATAATCTCGCGAGTCGCGACGGGACTGGACGCACGGCACGCGGGGACGGGGAGTATACCTGGCACACCGTCACGCGGCAGCCTGATCCGTCGTGTCGTGTGTGGCGGACGGTGCGTCCAGCGACTCCCACGAGACAGCCGGACATGGCAGGACGGCACGCCACTCCCACGTCCCAACGCTGCTGCGGCATCCGCACCGCGCCGCCCGGCCTCCCCCATGTGGCCTTTATTACCCAGCTAAGCGGCGCTTAGCTGGGCAGCACCAACGAGTAAAGACGACGCAAAAAGCTCCGGGTTCCACTTTGAAATGAAATGCAACGCATCCGTGTACGTCGGCCGGCCCATCCATGGTTGATGGGCAGGTTCACTATCGACCTCTGTGGGTGAGTTGGCGTTGCCTGTACATGCAATGCAATGCAGTGCAATGCATGGTCCCTTATTAAACGGCTAGGAGCATGATCTAGCTAATGTCGTGCGTGCATAGTTGCGTGACAAAGACGGGGGAATATGTTTGGATTACGCAAACGAACGGATTCAATGAAGGAATGATCATGCATATGCATGCGGGTCATGGTACAGCGGCGCGCCGAGAGGGAAATCAATGGTGTCACTGTGTCTCGTGGTTACGCCGCACAGTCGCACGGACGCGCGGGCCCAGAGACACGAAGGCATCTCAAACAGGCTCCCCTACTTCTCCGAATATTCATTTCTGAGTCCATGCCTGTCTACTCCTCGTGAACAGTAAACTTAGAATAATACTATAAAAGTTTAGAAATATCTGAAAACATCTCTCTGCGTGACGCTTGTGTCAAATTTCATTATGTCTGTACATCTGAGTAGCTCTCGGTAAAAAAAGATAAAATCGGACCAACTCGGAGCCGGAAGAACCACATCCTTAGCTTACGCGTGGGCAATATCATCATCTTTGACGATGCCGCCATGTCCCATGCGGCATAAGAGCACTTCTCCATCCTTGGCTCTGCACCTAAGCGAGCTCACTCCCTCTGCCTCGACACCATTAACGCCATGCATCTTAACCTACTCGAGCTAGATAGACCATTCTCTAAGCACGAGATCTGGGAGGTTATCAAGAAGTTGCCCACGGGAAAAGCTTCCGGGCCAGACGGATTCACATCCTAGTTCCTCCTTGTGTGCTGGCCCATCACCAAGGCTGGCATTTGTGAGGCTTTCGACAAGCTATACACCATGAACGGACACTGATTCCACAAGCTTAACGAGGCACTTCTAACTCTTCTCCCCAAGAAACCCGCCGCCGCCGCCACGCTCACTGACTACCGGTCCATCAGCCTGATACACATCATTGCTAAGCTTTTCGCCAAGGTCCTGTCACTCCGGCTTGCACCATGGATGGGGGAGACTGTCTCTGTCAGCCAAACCGCCTTTATTGCTAGGAGATGCGTGCATGACAACTTCCTCCACGTACAACAAACAACAAGGCTTCTATGCAACATCAAGGCACCACATGTTCTCCTCAAGCTCGACATTGCGAAGGCCTTCGACACGGTTTCATGGCCCTTTCTGAAAGCACAATAGGTTCCCTTGGTGGTTTTGATAATTCATGATAACATACATTGTCTTTTGGACTAATATTTCTACCTAGTGTATTTCAGGTGAAAGTCCATAGAGAGAGATGGGTTGGCAAAAAGGATTTTGAGGAGATACCCCTAGATGCAAGGAAATGGATTGGCAAAGCTTCAAGCAAGAGGACTCTACATTTTACTTTGTGAGAAATCACCTTGAGTCCATAGGAAAGCCAATACTATTAAAAGGGGGTAAGGTACTGTTGGTGAACAAGATGCTCCACGTGCACAAGTGATAGTCACCAAAAACACCCACAAACTCTTCCACAAAAGTCTGTCCAAGCCTATCATGAAAATCGGTGTAACCAAATTTTTCCACTCGGTCCCACCGATTCCCACCTCAGACAGACCCATGCCAAACCCTAGCTTTTCGGTGCAACCGATTCTGCTTCGGTGCCACCGAGTTCAGCTTGCCAACTTTCTGTTACCTCGATTCTTAAAATCGGAATTTCTGAGATTTTGGATCGGCGTCATCGAGTTTTGGAAACTGACCATTGGTCACCTAATCGGTACCACCGAGATCGTTGTATCGGTCTCACCGAGATTCAAAAGTTGCTACCTTTGGAGCAACTCGGTACCACCGAGTTTAAAACTTCAGTGTCACCGAGTTGGTCACTTTAGGTGTAACGGTTGGATTTTTGGGGATGCCTATATATACCCCTTCACGACCATCCACTCGATAGAGAAGCACACAGAACTATTCCAGACTTGCCCCATCCAATTTTGTGAGAGAGAGCCGCCTACTCATGTGTTGAGATCAAGCCATTCCACTCCATCCATATGAATCTTGATCTCTAGCCTCCCCAAGTTGCTTTCCACCAATTTAATCTCTTCCACCAAAGCCAAATCTGTGAGAGAGTGATTGTGTGTTGAGGAGTCTATCATCTTGAAGCACAAGGGCAAGGAGTTCATTGACATTACCGAGCCTATTACCTTTTGGAGGGTGGTGCCTCCTAGATTGGTTAGGTGTCGCTTGGGAGCCTCCTACTTCGTGTTGTGGAGTTGAAACAAGAAGTTTGTACGGGCAAGGAGATCGCCTACTTCGTGAAGATCTACCCATAGTGAGGCTAGTCCTTCGTGGACGGAAGCCGTTATGAAATAGTCAAGGTTGCTACTTCGTGGACCCTTATGGGTGGAGCCCTCCGTGGACTCTCGCGACCGTTACCCTCCGTGGGTTGAAGACTCCATAAACGTGGACGTGCGATAGCGCCACCTATCGAAACCATGGGAAAAATCCTTGCGTCTCCAAATTGCGTTTGATCTTCCTATCTCCACTCTCTATTACATGTGTTTGTCTTACTTTCCGCTGACATACTTGTTGATTAGCATGTGTAGGGTGCATTAGATTTGTTAGTATTGATAAAATCTGCCAACCAATTAACTTGGGAAAAAGTTAGGTTTTAATTTTTGCAAGTAGTCTATTCACCCCCCCCTCTAGACACACACTTCTAGTGATCCTACAAGTGATATCAGAGCATTGGTCTCCATTGCATCGGTTTCATCACCGTGGAGGAAGATGGATGTGTCTAGTGTGGAGAGTTTGAGTTGTAGAGTGCATATTCTTGATGGGGAGTACTATAGTCAATGGAAATATAAAATGCTTGAGCTAATCAATGAATTTCATTTGAGCAAGTATGTTAAGAACCCCTATGTACCTCCCATTGATCCTTTACATCCCACACACGAAGAGGAAATTGATATGCTATGCAATCTTAGAACTGTTAATCTTATCATTAGAGGATTGCCTAGGATTGTGCTTAATCAAATGAAAAAATTTGAATGTGCTTATACTTTGTGGAATGACTTGGAGAAACGATATCCAAGTTATTCATTGAGTAATCTTGAAGAAATTCTTCATAAGACTATTGTCTTTCACAAAATGATGCCTAGTGATCCCAAGTTTGATGACTGTCTATTTGAGCTTACAGACCTCATGCATGCTAAAGGAGATGTCATAACTATCAACAACATCATTGTAGAAGCCATTCACATTCATAATCTAGAACATTGTCATGATCACAACCCTAACGAATTTCTCGCTTCTCATGACGAGGACTTCCCACTTGATGATGACAATGTGGAACATGGCTACTATGATGAAGATGAGTTGTTCGACATCGAGCATGAGAAGATCATGAAGAATCTAAGTCTCATCGCAAACTTCAAGGATTACATGTCCGGAGGAAAAGAGTGGATTCTCGATAGTGGATGCACCGATCATATGACCGGAGATAGAGAGATGTTTGAAGAGATCACACCAAACCATGGACCGCGAAGGTATGTAACTTTTGGGGACAACTCCAAGGGTAAGGTACTTGGTCTTGGTAAGGTGGTCATATCCCATGATAGCTCTATTCAAAACATCATGCTTGTTGAATCCCTTGGCTACAATATTCTTTCTGTATCTAGACTTGCCGACTTCGGTTTTAATGTGCTATTCACGAAAGTAGATTGCCAAGTGTTTCGTCAAGATAATCATAACATGGTCTTTACCAGTTTCCGTAGAGGTGATCTATATATTGTCGATTTCACTAAGAGATCCAAACCTCGTACTTGTCTTATTGCAAAATCTTCTAAAGGTTGGCTTTGGCATAGAATACTAGGACATGTTGGCATGCGTAATCTAGACAAGCTTATCAAAGGTGATCACATACTTGGTGTTAAAGATGTTATCTTTGACAAAGATAGACTTTGTAGTGATTGTCAAGCTAGAAAGCAAGTAGGTGGAAGTCATCCCGTAAAGAATATCATGACTACTAGGAGACCCCTCGAGTTACTTCACATGGATCTTTTTGGTCCCAATGCGTACAAGAGCCTCGGTGGAAATTCCTATGGTCTAGTTATAATTGATGATTTTTCCAGATTTACGTGGGTATTCTTTCTTGATAATAAGTCGCAGGTACAAAAGATCTTTAAGAACTTCGTTCGCAAAGCGCAAAATCAGTTTGAAGTGAAGATCAAGAAGGTTCGAAGCGATAACGGATCGGAGTTCAAGAACACCCATGTAGATACCTTTCTTGACGAAGAAGGTGTTTCACATGAGTTCTCGGCTACATACACGCCTCAACAAAATGGAGTTGTCGAGAGGAAGTATCGGACTCTTATTGAGATGGCAAGAACGATGCTTGACGAATACAAGACGCCAAGACACTTTTGGGCAGAAGCCATGGAAACAGCATGCCATGCCACAAACCGACTCTACTTGCACAAGCTTCTCGGTAAAACGGCATACAAGCTACTCACCGGTAACAAACCCCAAGTTGGATACTTTCGGGTATTCGGCTCAAAGTGCTACATTCTTGATAAGCATCATCGTACTAAATTTGCTCCTAAATCTCATGAAGGATTCCTACTTGGTTACGGATCGAACTCTCATGTCTACAAAAACTTCACTCGAAAAGTTGAAGAGATGGTAGATGTGAAGTTTGATGAATCTAATGGTTCACAAGTCGAACAATTGCCAAATGATGTAGGAGATAAGGATCCTTCGGAAGCTATCCAAGACTTGTCCATCGGCAAGATTCGTCCCATGGAGGTGAAGGAAAGTACTTCGTCAACTCAAGTGGAAGCCCCTATTTCACGTCAAGGTGATCCTCAACACAACATGGAGGCGTCCACAAGCGGTACACGACAAGATGAAGAGGAGGAAGTACATCATGAAGATCCACCACAACCTCCTTCATCACCACCTCAAGGAAACGACACCTTCAACAACAACGAAGATGAAGGAGATGATGATGATGAAGAAGTTCCACCATCCAACAAGCCAAAGCTACCCCGAGTTCGAGCAAGAGTGACCAAGAACTATCCTCTAAACCAAATCGTCGATGACATACAAACCGGGAGAATCACTCGCTCTAAAACTCGCTTAGCTAATTTTTGTGAGCATTATTCTTTCATCTCTAGCATTGAACCCTTGAAGGTAGAACAAGCTCTTGAAAACCCGGATTGGGTAAATGCCATGCATGAAGAGCTTCACAACTTCGAGAGGAACGAAGTATGGACACTCGTGGAGAAGCCAAAGGACGAGCACAACATCATCGGAACCAAATGGGTGTTTCGGAACAAGCAAGATGAAGACGGTCAAGTTATACGCAACAAGGCGCGTCTCGTAGCCCAAGGATATACGCAGGTCGAAGGTATGGACTACGGTGAGACGTATGCCCCCGTCGCTAGACTTGAAGCTATTTGCATTCTTCTTGCTTATGCTAATCACCGTGATATCACGCTTTATCAAATAGACATTAAAAGTGCCTTTTTAAATGGTGAGATTGAAGAAGAGGTTGATGTCAAACAACCCCCCAGTTTTGTGAATCCTAAGAAACCTAATCATGTCTACAAGCTTCGTAAAGCTCTTTATGGTCTTAAGCAAGCTCCACGTGCTTGGTATAAATGCTTAATGAAGTTTCTCATTGAAAAGGGTTTTGAAATTGGTAAAATTGACGCAACCTTATTCACTAAGAGAGTTAATGGTGAATTGTTTGTGTGCCAAATCTATGTAGTTGATATTATCTTTGGATCTACTAACCCACAATTTAGTGAAAGATTTGGAAGGTGGATGTCCGAGAAGTATGAGATGTCCATGATGTGTGAGCTGAAATTCTTTCTTGGTTTGCAAATCAAGCAAACAAGAGAAGGAACTTTCATCTCTCAAACCAAGTATACCAAGGACTTGATCAAGAAGTTCAACATGCAAGAGTGTAAAGGTATGAAAACTCCTATGCCTATTAGTGGACATGTTGATCTTACCAAGGAGGACGAACCGGTTGATCAAAAAGTTTATCGATCTATGATTGGTTCATTGCTATATCTATGTGCCTCCCGTCCCGATATTATGCTTAATGTTTGCATGTGTGCTAGATATCAAGCAGCACCTAAAGAGTGTCATCTTTTGGCCGTGAAATGTATTGTGAGATATTTGATACAAACACCAAACTTTGGCATTTGGTATACCAAGGGATCTTCCTTTAACCTTGTTGGCTATTCCGAGTCGGACTATGCCGGTGACAAGGTTGATAAAAAATCCACCTCGGGTACATGTCAATTTCTTGGTAGATCTCTTGTGTCTTGGTCCTCCAAGAAACAAAACTCGGTATCTCTATCTGCCGCCGAAGCTGAGTATATTGCCGCCGGATCATGTTGTGCACAATTGCTATGGATGACACAAACACTTAAGGATTATGAAATCCATGTGAAAAATGTTCCATTACTTTGTGACAATGAAAGTGCTATTAAGATTGGTCATAATCCCATGCAACATTCTCGAACTAAGCATATTCAAGTTCGACATCATTTCATTCGTGATCATGTTGCCAAAGGAGATATTAATCTCAAGCATGTTCATACCAACAAGCAATTGGCCGATATCTTTACTAAGCCACTTGACGAGAAAGTGTTTTGTTACTTGAGGAGTGAGTTGAACATCATTGATGCTTCAAACTTGAGCTAAGCTCACTCGGATGCATGCAAGGGGATGAGCTTACTTGACCATTCCATGCTAACATTACCATGAATCTCATATAACTTGGAATTATATGCTCCCTTGTATTGCATCTAACCCTTTTGTAGGTACTTGGAAGAACGACACTCCACAAGATTGCCATCAACTCATATCTTAAGCAATCTTGTCATGGCCAAGTATCCACAACCCCTCTTGATGATGGAAGGAAGAAGACAACTCAACCATATCCTTGACATAATTTTGATGTGATCATATTTGCTAATTCTAATTTGATATCATGTCAAATGGATATATCTTGGTCTTCCTTGCATGACTAACCCATGTAGGTGAAAAGAGAACCAAAACAAACAAGGTTTGCTCCCAACTCAAGATGATCTTCATCAACTTCGAGCATCCTCAACAAGTTCACCTACAAGCCACGTCATCAACATCACTCAAAGGTATGTACTCATATCCTTGAAAAAGCTTTACTCCAAGTCATGAGATAAAGCAACTCAAGAGATATGAAAACATTAAAATGCTTAATCGAAAAATGGTAACCCCATTTTGAGCTTAACGATGAGTATGACCTATGATCAAGTATTCTTGCTTGGCTCCTAAGTCAATATACTCTTATATAGGTGACCTAGTCACCGTCCATCATCTAGATTAAGTATCTTGTTTGGTTCATTCATTATTTGCAACATTTCTTGGAACCACTCAAATCTTCTCTAGTTGATATTTCTTTGTAAATTCTTTTGTATTTCCTTTGCAAAAGCTTTTAAGATTCTATTGCAAGTTTTCTAAAATCATTTGAGAATTTCTAGTCATTGCCAAGTTTCTATTATGTCCTCGGAGCCTCCGATTCAAATGACTCGGTTCTACCGATCATGCAGATAGGCTGCAAATACACGTCTCGGTTTCACCGACTTATTTGCCTCGCAGCCACCAACTTTGCTATCTTTTCTATCCTTTGTTAACTTAGCAATTCTCCATTTCTTCGATGATCCCTTATTATTAACAAAAAAAGGGGGGAGATAGAAACTTTATTCTAGGATCCCTAACTCAAAGGAGGAGAAGTCTTAAAAGCTCTCACTGAAAGAGGGATAAATTATTCTCTATGTTCCATCAGTTTTTAATGCCCTCTATGATTCTAAACTTTCCACGATCCCTACATTCTATGACCCTTGTTCTCAAGGATCCCTTCTTACTCCATGATCCCTGTGTCTAACCCTGAGTATGGACCTTTTTGGAAATTAATGCCAAAGGGGGAGAAATACCAAAGCTTCAAAAAGCTAAAGGGGGAGATACATGCTTCAATGCAAAGGGGGAGAGACAATCAAGGGGGAGAATATCAAAGCTTATGATTACATTGACAAGGGGAGAATACCAAAGTAAGTGAAGAAGTTTTGCTGTTTCCCAAAGGAGAGAGAGCATGCCTAATCTCTTTCTAATTTGATACTCTTATTTGTTATTCTCATGTTAGACTTGTCTCAACCTATCCAATCCCAATATCTACATGCTAAGATTCAGGGGGAGAGGATGACCTACTATTTCATATCTAGGGGAGAAAGTTCTAAATGATCTTGGAGACATATAAATCTTAAGGAATACTACCTTCTACATGTTCTCCACATCTTGCTACTATTGAGCTCTATTGCTTTTTGATTGGTAGAATACTCTTGTGTTTCCTAACATTGTTTTCTCAAGTGTATTTCTACTACAAGAATGCTCAAGAACTCAAGGTAAGTATATGCATCATATCTTTGATCAAGATGATCTCCTGCTTCTTGCACATATTGTTTGCAAGAGTGAAGTCTTGAACAAGGATACACCTCACTCATATATATATTTGATGCATATAGCCAAGATACACATGACTCGTTATATCCCTTATACTATATGTGTGTCCATGCATTCCAAAGCAACTATCCTTTAAAGGGATTGCACACATTTAGGGGGAGCAAGTCTAAGTCATGTGTCTCTCAAAGTCTTCATTATATCTATGCATATCTTTATTTGAAGCTTTGATTGTATGTTGTCATCAATTACCAAAAAGGGGGAGATTGAAAGCACAATATGCTCCCTTGGTGGTTTTGATAATTCATGACAACATACATTGTCTCTTGGACTAATATTTCTACCTAGTGTATTTCAGGTGAAATTCCATAGAGAGAGATGAGTTGACAAAAAAGGATTGTGAGGAGATACCCCTAGATGCAAGGAAATGGATTGGCAAAGCTTCAAGCAATAGGACTCTACATTTTACTTTGTGAGAAATCACCTTGAGTCCATAGGAAAGCCAATACTATTAAGAGGGGGTAAGGTACTGTTGGTGAACAAGATGCTCCACGTGCACAAGTGATAGTCACCAAAAACACCCACAAACTCTTACACAAAAGTTTGTCCAAGCCTATCATGAAAATCGGTGTAACCAACCAACTTTTTCCACTCGGTCCCAACGATTCCCACCTCAGAGAGACCCATGCCAAACCCTAGCTTTTCGGTGCAACCGATTCTGCTTCGGTGCCACCGAGTTCAGCTTGCCAACTTTCTGTTACCTCGATTCTTAAAATCGGAATTTCCGAGATTTTGGATCGGCGTCACCGAGTTTTGGAAACTGACCGTTGGTCACCTAATCGGTACCACCGAGATCTTTGTATCGGTCTCACCGAGATTCAAAAGTTGCTACCTTTGGAGCAACTCGGTACCACCGAGTTTTATACTTCGGTGTCACCGAGTTGGTCACTTTAGGTGTAATGGTTGGATTTTTGGGGATGCCTATATATACCCCTTCACGACCACCCACTCAAAAGAGAAGCACTCAAAACTATTCCATACTTGCCCCATCCAATTTTCTGAGAGAGAGCCACCTAGTCATGTGTTGAGATCAATCCATTCCACTCCATCCATATGAATCTTGATCTCTAACCTCCCCAAGTTGCTTTCCATCAATTCAATCTCTTCCACCAAAGCCAAATCTGTGAGAGAGTGATTGTGTGTTGAGTAGTCTATCATCTTGAAGCACAAGAGCAAGGAGTTAATCGTCATTACCGAGCCTATTACCTTTTGGAGGGTGGTGCCTCCTAGATTGGTTAGGGGTCGCTTGGGAGCCTCCTACTTCGTGTTGTGGAGTTGAACCAAGAAGTTTGTACGGGCAAGGAGATCGCCTACTTCGTGAAGATCTACCCATAGTGAGGCTAGTCCTTCGTGGACGGAAGCCATTATGGAATAGTCAAGGTTGCTACTTCGTGGACCCTTATGGGTGGAGCCCTTCGTGGACTCTCGCGACCGTTACCCTCCGTGGGTTGAAGACTCCATAAACATGGACGTACGGTAGCACCTCCTATCGGAACCACGGGAAAAATCGTTGCGTCTCCAAATTGTGTTTGATCTTCCTATCTCCACTCTCTATTACATGTGCTTGTCTTACTTTCCGCTGCCATACTTGTTGATTAGCATGTGTAGGGTGCATTAGATTTGTTAGTATTGCTAAAATCTGCCAACCAATCAACTTGGGAAAAAGTTAGGTTTTATTTTTTGCAAGTAGTCTATTCACCCCCCCTCTAGACACACACTTCTAGTGATCCTACACTTTCTCATTGAGACCTTGGTGCACCTCGGCTTTAGACGGCGCTGGTGTGAGTGGATCTCTACCCTCATCTCCACGGCCTCCACACGCTTCCTCGTCAATGGCAACCAAGGCCCACCGGTGGATCACGCATGCGCGCCGCGTTAGGGCGTCGCGTTGTCGCCAATGCTTTTTGCCATCGTCATCGACTCGCTGATATGTCTCCAACGTATCGATAATTTTTTATTGTTACATGCTATTATATTATCAATCTTGGGTACTTTATATGCAATAATATGTTATTTTATATCATTTTTTGGTATTAACCTATTAACCAAGTGCCCGGTGCCAGTTCCTGTTTTTTGCGTGTTTTTGACTTTTACAGAAAATCAATACCAAATGGAGTCCAAATATGACGAAACTTTTTGATGATTTTTTCTGAAAGATTTTGGACCCATGGAGCTTTGGGAGTAGGCCAGAAAATGCACGAGAGAGCGACAAGCTCGTGGGGGGGGGGGGGGGGCTGGTGGGTAGGGCACGTCCCTGGGCTTGTGGCCCCCTCGTGGCTTCCCCTGACATAATTCCACTTATATAAACTCTGAAATATTCCGAAAACCCCAGAAGGAGAGAAAAAACAAGTTTCCCACCGCCGCGAGTCTCTGTTCCGCCATGATCCCATCTGGAGACCTTTTCCGGTGCCCTGCCGGCGGAGGAATCGATCATGGAGGACGTCTACATCAACCTTGCTGCCTCCATGATGATGTGTGAATAGTCCACCACACACCCATGGGTCCATAGCTAGTACCTAGATGGCTTCCTCTCTCTCTCTTTGATCTTCAATACCATGTTCACCGCGATTCCCGCGGTGATCTATCCGATGTAATCCTGTTTTGCGATGTGCTTGTTCGGATCAGATGAATTGTGGGTTTTTATGATCAGATTATTCATTGAAAGTAATTGAATATTTTCTGTACTATAGTATGCATGATTGTTATAGCTTCGTATTTCTCTCCGATCTATAGGTTTGATTTGGCCAAGTAGATTGATTTATCTTAAGTGGGAGTGGTGCGTTGTAATAGGTTAAATCTTGTGGTGCTCTATATCCCAGTGACAGAAGGGGACAAGACACGTATTTATTTTGTTGTCATTAAGGGTAAAACGACGGGGTTTAACATATTGCTTGTCTTACTTTGTCTACATCATGTCACCTTGCTCCAAGCATTACTTTGTTTGTCATGAATTTAATACCTAGAGAGGCAAGCATAGAAGCGCTCTCGAGGTGGAGTAATAATAGTAGATGCGGGATCGTTTCGGTCTACTTGTTGATGTACGTGATGCCTATATACATGATCATTGCCATGAATAACATGTCATAACTATGCGTTATTCTGTCAATTACCCAACAACAATTTGTTTACCCACCGTGTGCTATGATCAGGAGAGAAGCCTCTAGCGAAAACAATGGCCCCCGGGTCTACTTAATCATAAATACTAAAACCCTAAAAATACCTTGCTCCAATTTACTTATTGTTTTTACTTTTATTATTTGTATCATCTATCTCTATCAAGATTTAATGCTTGCAAATGAGTTCAAGGGGCTTGACAACCCTCTTGCCCGCGTTGGGTGCAAGTGTTTGGTTTTGTGTGTGTAGGTGCTGCCGAAGGGAGTTTGCTTGAGTCTCCTATTGGTTTGATAACCTTGGTTATCACTGAGGGAAATACTTATCTCTACTGTACTGCATCACCCCTCCGCTCCAAAAAAAAACCCAATGCAGTTTACAAGTAGCAGGAAGAATTTCTGGCGTCGTTGTCGGGGAGACATCATCCAATTCTTGCCAGGTTTGTTCACACAAATTGTCATTCACTTGTTCTACTTTTTATCTGCCTTTATATTTGCTTTCTTAAAAATACCAAAAATAGAACAATATTTTTATTTGCTTGTTAGATCTCTCGCTTATTACAATGTCTGGACCACCTGTTAGTGTTTCCCCGGATTTTGAAGTACTTTATTTTAAACAAAAACAGGGAGAGAGCCTGAAAGATGCATGGTACTATATAATAGAATCCCACCATAATGCTACTATAAAAAATGATATGAAGATTGTTCTTCATAACTTTTACATAGGACTCTGTATGTCAAATAGGAAAATTCTAGACTTTGTTGCTAAAGGAATTTTTTATCGAGATCGATTCTAATGATGCCCACGAGATAATAGAAGGGATAGTAGGAACTCTCCCATTACCTCAAATTGCTCCTTTTATGCATGAAGCTATTCAAATATTATAAAATCTAGGGGATTTGCAAGGAAATTTGAGCACAATACAAAAATTTAATGAACATATCAAAGCCATAAGCGCTAACCTTCATCGCATGAATTCTTTCCTCAATACTTCCAATAAGAGACTTGCAGAGGTTGCGGGTAAACGGAAGGAACCCCGAGGGTTTGAGACGGCCCTGCTAAGGTAGCCAAAGTGGATGATAAAGATGATAATAATTGATACTTTGCATTATGCCTAGCTAGGGGCATAAAATAATAGCGCTTGTTGGGAGGCAACCCAATAGTTATCTTAAATTTCTTGTTTTACTTTCTATTTTGGTGTGTTGACATGATTATTGCTATTGTAATGGTTATGTTTTTATGTTTTAATTAGTGTTTGTGCCAAGTAAAGCCTTTGGGATTGATTTGGAAGATAACAGAATTGATGTTGTGCAAAAACATAAACTTTTACGCCGAGTGCAGAATTTCTATGATTTTACTAAAACATCTTTTTGATATGAATTTTTGACACAGTATTGGTATATAAATTTCCCGATTTCTCCTAATTTAATAATTTCCCGAGTTACAGAAGTATGGTTTTAGTACAGATCATTACTGATTGTTCTGTTTTAGACAGATTTTGTTTTTGCTTGCATAGTTTGCTTGTTTTGATGATGCTATGGATTGTATCGGGGGGTATAAGCCATGACGAAGTTGGAATACAGTACCTATTATGCAATAATAAAATATTAATCAATTTACAACAGTATATAAAGTATTTCATATGTCTACTATACCAACAGATCTCACGAGGTTTTGTTGAGTTTTGTGTGCTGAGCTTTTCAAGTTTTGGACGAGACAACGAAGGATGAAGGAATAAAGAGCGGCAAGACTCTAAGCTTGGGGATGCCCGAGGCACCCCAAGGTAATATTCAAGGAAGACGAATGCGTCTAAGCTTGGGAATGCCCCGGATGGCATCCCCTCTTTCGTCTCCATTCTATCGGTATGTCACTTGGAGCTATATTTTTATTCATCACATGATATGTGTTTTGCTTGGAGCGTCGTGCATTATAGTTTGCTTTTATTTCATTTTTGCACAATCATTATTTGTTGGACACACATATTTGAGAGAGACACATGTTCATCATAATTTGTTAGAATACTCTATATGCTTCACTCAAGTCTTTTGAGCTAGGCAGTTGCTCTGGTGCTTCACTTATATTTTGTTAGAGCACGGCGGTGTTCAGATTTTAGAGAAATAATTGTACTCTCATGCTTCACTTAAATCTTTTTGAGAGTCTAAGAAATAGGGACGATAAGGTGCACGTGTTATAAGACTAGTCCAAAAAGGATAGGTATTCAAGGGGGGTATAATAAAAACTTTCATGTAGCTCACCATATAAGAGAACTGTGGGTTAATTATATGGGATTTCTATTTCTGTGCCCCTCTTTGCTTAGTTCTACTTAGTTTTGCCCATGCTCTTTGGCAGTCCTCACTTTTCCCCTCCACCGCGCGACCCACCCTCACAAAAGCCCAAACGGGGGTTTGTCGTTGGGTCAAAGCCTTTGACCGTTACTTGGCGCGGTTATTGACGCGTGCGACACCCCTCCTCTGGTAGCGACAGCTCAGTCGTCTATGGTGGGCGCATATATTGACTTGTGGGACACCTTTGTCAGCGGGGCACGCTCATAGATGGTTAGCCGTGTCACTGACGCGTGGGACACCCCTGGTAGCGGCAGCACGATCTTTGGTGGTGGGTGCATATACTGACTTGAGGGACACCTCTGTCAGCAGGGCGCGCTCGTAGATGGATGGCGGTGTCACTGACGCATGGGACACCCCTCGCACCGGCAGAGCGATCGTCGGTGGTGGGCGCATATACTGACTTGAGGGATACTTCTGTCAGCGAGGCACGCTCGTAGATGGTTGACCGTGTCACTGACGCGTGGGACACCCCTGGCAATGGCAGCACAGTTGTCGGTGGTGGGCGCATATACTGACTTGAGGGACACCTCTATCAGTGGGGCACGCTCGTAGATGGTTGATGGTGTCACTGAAGCGTGGGACACCCCTGGCAGCGGCAGCGTGGTCGACGGTGGTGGACACATATACTAACTTGTGGGACACCTCTGTCAGCAAGGGGCACCCGTAGACGGTTTGGCGGTTTTGTGTGACGCGTAGGACACCCACACCAAAGGCGGGCCCATCTGTCAGCGTCTACGCGGTGGTTTGTGACAGATTTGGCGAAAAAAAAGAGGGGGCTTATTAAGCCAGGCAGAGCACTCAAAACCAAGACCAGACGCTCAAAGAGAGGCGCAAGGGCCAACCGACCAAGTATGTGTATGTGTCTTTGGAAACATTCCTCGCCTTTTTATTTACAAAAGGAAGCGGAGGATGGACCCACCGTTCAGCCACTCTATGTATTATACCATCTAGGGTGTGAATTGTTTTCCCTTTGTTCAAACCATTTGGTGTGTAGATGCACTCAAATTAGTTTATTCCTGAATATATTGGTTTGGTGGATGAACTTGGGAGTAGCAAACTAACAAGTTTCAAACAAAAACATTGTCAACACTTCAAGTTTGGCCCCATTATGGTCATGGAAATGGCCACATACATGGAATAATCCATGATTATATGTCCAAATTTGGCACAACTACTGGTGTTACCATTATGGACAATGTATCCATAGGAATCTGCAATTATTTGGTAATAAAAAACTAATTTTTTCATTTTCTAAGTCCTAGAAATGAATATTTTTGTGAAGGAAGTGCCTAAAATAGTTTTGAAATTTCTTCCATTTCATTTTTCACCAAAAGTAGGTCACATTGGATGACCACTGATAATTTTTTAGTAATTTCAGAGTACAATTGCTATATTCCGTCTATTTAGTTGACTTTTAGTGAATTATCAGACACTACCCAAATTTGAACTACACGTGTGATGTAGTTTGGTCCTAAAAATTGCAAAAAAAAAAATATGCTGTAATGTTGGTGTTGTATGAACATGGGATAAACAAAGTAGGAATTCCAAATCTTTTTGTATCAATGGTCAACACTTCAAGTTTCACCCCATTTAAAAAAAAGAAAATGAAAAAGGCTCAAAAATGAAATTCCTTTGCATGGAGCCATCTTGTGTGCACTAGTTTGTGGGAAAAATACTAAAGTTGCAGTACAACATGTTTAAAAAACCCTTCATGAAATGGTCTATCCAGTATGAACTTGTGTGGATTCCAAGGCATATGCACATGGAAATGGCCACATACATGGCATACTGCATGATTATTTGCCAATTTGGCACAACTATAGGTGTTACCATTGTTGACAATGTTTCCATAGAAATCTGTAATTATTTGGTAATAAAAAATAATTTTTTCATTTTCCAAGTCCTAGAAATGACTATTTTTGTGAAGGAAGTGCCTCAAATAGTTTTGAAATTTGTTACATTTTATTTTTCACCAAAAGTAGGTCACATCGGATGACCACTAACAAATTTTCAGTAATTTCAGAGTACCATTGCTATATTCCATCTATTTAGTTAACTTTTAGTGAATTATCAGAAATTACCCAAATTTGAACTACAAGTGTGATGTAGTTTGGTCCTAAAAATTGGAAGAAAATATTTTATGCTGTAATGTTGGTATTGTATGAACATGGGAAAAAGAAAGTAGGAATTCCAAACCTTTTTGTATCAATGGTCAATACTTCAAGTTTGACCCCATTTTGAAAAAAAAGAAAAAAAAAGAAAAAAAGGCTTAAAAAATGAAATTCCTTTGCATGGAGCCATCTTGTGTGCACTAGTTTGTGGCAAAAAATACCAAACTTGTAGTACAACATGTTTGAAATGCAACAAGTTTGAAAATTTGGCAATGTTTTATTGAAAACTCCAAATTATTTTAGCAAATTCATGAAATGTGTGTCACCAGTTGTCACATAGAAGCAAACAGGGCACAAATTGGATATCCAAACCTGCATTGGTACTGACATTCAATTTGGCCATTCAAACAACACCAAATTTCATTAAAATCTTAAACTTTGTATGGACATAAACCCTAAACCTAGCAATTGCCCGTTGATACTTGTGATCTGCTTTGGGTTTTCCGTGAAGAGGAACGGGTTATTGCAGCACAAAGTGGGTAAGTATTTCCCTCAGTTATGAAACCAAGGTTTATCGAACCAATAGGAATATCAATCCTCAACCGTCTTCAGCGGCTACAAACAAATGAACAAACAACTTGCACCCAACGCGAACAAGAGGGTTGTCAATCCCCTTGATCTCGTTATTTGCAAGCAAATGCGTTGTGTAGATAATTGTAAATTGCAAAATAAAATAAAAAAGTACATAAAGGCAGCAAGGTAATAGTAGCGTTTGTAAATATATAAGTGAACAGACCCGGGGGCCATAGTTTTCCCTAGCGGCATCTCTCATGTAGGCAGCATACGGTGGGTAACAAATTACTGTTGGGCAATTGATAGAAAAGCGGATAGTTATGCAATTTTCACGGCAATGATCATGTGTATATAGGTATCACGTCCATAAAAATAGGCCGACTCCGGCCTGCACCTATTACTATTACTCCACTCATCGACCGCTATCCAGCATGCATCTAGAGTATTAAGTAAAACAGAGTAATGCATGGAGAACGATGACATGATGTAGACAAAGTAAACTCAAGCAAGATGAATGAACCCCGTCATGCTATCCTTAGTAGCAACAATACAAATACACATCATATCCCCTACTTTGTCACTAGGATATAGAAACTCGTCAGGTTGAACCTACCACAACGCACCACTCCCACCAATGAAATATCAATCTACTTGGCCAAAGCACATCAATAAATCGGAGAGCATTACGAAGCTATAATGACCATGCAATTAAGAGACATAATATATAAGATATATCTCAAATACTTTTCATGAATAATCTGAACATAAACCCACAATTCATCGGATCCCAACAAACACACCGCACAATAGGATTACATCGGATAGATCAAAGCGAAGATGTGATGACCATTGTATTGAAGATCAAGAGATAGAGAGATTTCCATCTAGGTACTAGCTATGGACCCGTAGGTCTGTGGTGAACTACTCACACATCATCATGAGGGCAGCAAGGTTGATGTAGAGGCCCTCCGTGATCGACCCCCCCTCCG
The DNA here is from genome assembly GCA_039707655.1 of Elymus sibiricus. Lineage (NCBI taxonomy): Eukaryota > Viridiplantae > Streptophyta > Magnoliopsida > Poales > Poaceae > Elymus > Elymus sibiricus. Next base: position 210,998,131 of record CM077663.1, read on the forward strand.
ACAGGGTGCCGGAACGGAGCTCCAGATGGCCTCGCGACGAAACAGAGTCTTGCGGCGGTGGAAAAAGGGTTTCGGGACTTCCTCCGGTGTTTTTAGGGTAGATGAGAATTTATAAGCCAAAGAAGGGCGTCGGGAGACGCCCGAGGGAGGCACAAGCCGCCATGTTGGCTCGTGCGGCCCTCCTGCGGCCCCTGGCCTCCTTTCGAAGCTTCCGGGTCTTCTTTTGGTCCAGAAAAAATCATCAAAAAGTTTCGTGGCAATTGGACTTCGTTTGGTACTGTAAACCTAAAAAGTGAAAACACACAGAAAACATCAACTGGCACTGGGCACCGGGTCAATAGGCTAGTGCTCAAAAATATTATGAATTGGTAAATAAAGACCCAAAAAGTATCCTAGAATGATAATATATCAGCATGGAACAATAAAAAATTATAGATACATTGGAGACGTATCAAGCATCCCCAAGCTTAATTCCTGCTCGTCCTCGAGTAGGTAAATGATAAAAACAGAATTTTTGATGTGACATGCTATCCATTATATAATCTTATGCATGTATGCTCATTGAGGAATGATGAATCAACAAATATTAACATAGCAGTAATTAAAGTGTAAGAAACAAAATCATCAATCTTTCAAAGTATACGATCCTCAAGGAACGTTTACCCCCCCCCCCCCATTCATCTTATTATATTAGCAAGGCATGGCTCCATCTTCACCACATTAATACAAATGTTAAGCACCGCGGTGTCCAAGTCAGGCAATTGGATCGTACTTTTTCAATATGCATCAACTTTTTATTCTTCATGCAATACATGAGCGTGAGCCATTGGACATAGCATTTAGGTGGAATAGAGTATGGTGGTAGATATCAAAGTGGCAAAAGGTGGAGAAGATAGTCTCACATCAACTAGGCGTACCAACGGGCTATGGAGATGCCCATCGATAGATTTCAATGCAAGGAGTAGGGATTGCCATGCAAATGATGCACTAGAGCTATAAGTGTATGAAAGCTCAAATGAATCTAAGTGGGGTGTGCATCCAACTTGCTTGCTCATGAAGACCTCGGGCATTTGAGGAAGCCCGCCATAGGAATATACAAGCCAAGTTTGTAATAACAAATAGGTAATTCCCACTAGCATATGAAAATGTCATATCATGAGACTCTCTGCATGAGCAGCATAGTGCCACTTTGAGGCACAAGTGTGGAAAAAGATAGTAGCAAAGTCCCTTCTCTCATTTTCTCTCATTTTTTGGATGGTGGGATCATTTGGCCTCCCTCATCTTTATTTTTCGTACGAAGTCTCATCCCGACTTGTGGGGGAATCATAGTATCCATCATCCTTTCCTCACTGGGACAATGCTCTAATAATGATGATCATCACACTTTTATTTACTTACAACTCGATATGGAGAACTGATATGAAGATATGACTCTGTATGAATGCCTCTGGTAGTGTACCAGGATGTGCAATGATCTAGCGTGACACGTATCAAAAATATGATCAATGGTGGCTTTGCCACAAATACTATGTCAGCTCTATATGATCTTGCAAAGCAAAATGATGATGAACGAACTAGTCATGTGAAGTGATGATGGAATTTGCATGGCAATATATCTCGGAATGGCTATGGAAATGCCATGATAGGTAGGTATGGTGGCTGTTTTGAGGAATATATAATGAGGCTTATGTGCAATAGAGCGTATCATGTCATGGGGTTTGAATGCACCGACGAAAGTTGCACCAATCCTCGAGGTGAGAATGGGCTATGTACGGTACCGAAGAGGCTAGCAAATATGAGAAGGTGAGATTGCGTATGTCCATGGTTTCACATTAGTCATAAAGAACTCATATAATTATTGCAAAGTTTTTTTTAGTTTTATCATAAATCAAAGTACTACTCGCATGCCCCGAGGGAAGAGGTTGGTAGGAGTAAACCATCGTGCGCTTCCGACCCGAAACAACACTAGGATTTCAATGAGGAATAGAAATGCTCACATATCATCACCATGCCTCTTTAATATTAAGATGAACAAAAAGTTAACCTTTCTTAATATCGACACTTCTACGGATCAACAATTATGGACTCACACCTTTTTCATATTACCACATCAATATCATTGACCCACAATTTCTCTATATGTGCTACTTGATGGTTTTGATTATCACTCATTGAACACCTAATATTTTTGGACTAGTCTTAGGACCCATGCAAATTACCATCACTATTTATGAACTCTAAAACAAATATAAGTGAAGAGTGAGAGTGGAAATATTTCCATAAAATCTACACGCCACCGTGCTCAAAAAGATATAAGTGAAGTACTAGAGCAACTGCTAAGCTCAAAAGATATAAGTGAAGCACATAGAGTATTCTAACAAATTATCATGAAGGTGTGTATCTCTTAAATAGGTATGTCCAACAAATAACGATTGTGGTAAACTGAAAGTAAAAGCAAACAAAAACAAACGATGCTCCAAGCAAAACTCAAATCATGTGACGAATAAAAATATAGCTTCAAGTGACAAACTGATGGATTGAGATGAAAGAGGGGATGCCTTCCGGGGCATCCCCAAGCTTAGAGGCTTGAGTCTTTCTTAAAATATTACCTTGGGCATCAAGTTGTAAGTAAATAAAAGTGTGATGGTCATCATTATTAGAGCACTGTCCCGGTGAGGAAAGGATGATGGAGACTATGATTCCCCCACAAGTCGGGATGAGACTCCGGACGGAAAAAAAGAAATGGAGAGACGGAAAAAAGAGAAAATCCCACCATGAAAAAATGAGAGAAAAAGAGAAAAGGGTTAGTGTTATTATTTCTTTTTCCACACTTGTGTAGAGGGAGAACTATGTTCTTCATATAGAGAGTCTACTGAGTTGTAATTTTCATATGCTAGTGGGAATTTTTCATTATAGAACTTGGCTTGTATATTTCAATGATGGGCTTTCTCAAATGCCTGAGTGTCGGTGTCAAAACCGGTAGATCTCGGGTAGGGGGTCCCGAACTGTGGGTCTTAGATCGATGGGTAACAGGAGACAAGGGAGACATTGTTTACCCAGGTTCGGGCCCTCTTAATGGAGGTAAAACCCTACGTCCTGCTTTGTTTTGTATTGATGATGGAGTATCGAGTATAGAGTTAATCTACCTCGAGATCATATGATATGGTCTAAAACCCTAGGAGTAATGAGCTTAACCTGTCCTACGGACTAAGACCCCCTGGTTTATATAGACACCGGGGGATCTAGGGTTACACAATGTCGGTTGCACCAGAAGAAGAATATGCCGAACTAATCATCGTGTTCTTGGAGTACACGTCACGATCTTGGGAGATTTCCATCTTGGTTGCAGCGCCACAGTATTCGGGCCTTCATTGATAATGATAAATTGGCCCACTGTCTGGCCCATAGAAATAGGGCCGGCAGCCCGAGGACCCCTTAATCCAGGACTCCCTTAGTAGCCCCCGAACTGGCCTCCAATGCCGAAGTCTTGATTCCCAACAACTTCCTATGTTTGAAACCTCTGGCTTGCGGGGCGAGTTCCCCTCCTTATCTAATTCATCCGACGACAGTTCGGCCACCGAAGACGTCCTCGTTTTTGAGCCACATACGTGACTTAGCCTCGAAGGCCAACCGTCCAAATGTGAACAGTGCTATTTTCTGACAGGTTTTAACAAAAGATTGCGGCTGGTCATGAATATTGACCAGTTACCAAAACTCGATCCGCAGTTCGAGGCGGTTCTCATTTATCATCGGTGTGTCCCATCAATATGGAGATCGTGCCTCGCCTTTCCGGGGATATGGTTTATGATTTTGGGTTACCCCATGCGTGCATGACTGCACGACTCAACGGGAAATGGCGGGGTTCACGGCGCGGTAGAGGGACTCTTGGTGTTTTGCGGCTTATAAAAAGGAAACAGCCACTGTAACCTTCGTACAGTTCTCAGATCTGCCATTGCTATTGCCTCCCCCAACCTTCCGCGCTCTAAGCTTCCAAGCTCCATTCTCTCCCCCAAACTTCTCCAACACCTTCTCCAATTCGGCCATGGACAGAGCAGGCTCTAAGGGCAAGTGGGAGGCCTCCTATGTCACTGAAAAGGACATCTTGGAGTTGAAGGGTGCCGGCTACTTGCCGGAGAGCATAGTTCACCGCACCCCGAAGTAGAACTAGGTGGTGCCCTCACCCAGAGAGGCGAAAGGGTGGTGTTCATCCCCCACTTTCTCTGGGGTCTAGGTTTTCCCCTCCACCCCTTTGTGAGGGGTCTGATGTTTTATTACGGGATGGATTTTCATGATCTCCCTCCCAATTCTTTTATGTATATTTCCTCCTTCATCACTCTCTGCGAAGCCTTTCTTCGGGTCCAACCCCACTTCGGTCTATGGCTAAAAGTATTCAACCTCAAGCCAAAGGTGGTCAGCAGCGAGCAGGTGGATTGTGTGTGTGTGAGGGGGGTGATGATAAGCAAGCTTCCCCTAGTTCAATGGCCAGACGGTTCATTCATAGACACCGTCAAAGTCTGGCAGCGAGAATGGTTCTACATCACCGAACCACACGAACAGGGATGGACAGCACCCCCCGGATTTAGATCCGACCCTCCCACCAGGCTGGTTTCATGGACCAAGAAGGGGCTCGATTGGGGGGACACGGCGGAGGTGAAGACGCTACAAAAGTGCGTCTCCACCCCGGTGGAGAAGAAAATCGAGCTACCCAACGTCGTCCAGATTATGCTCCGCCGCCGCCTTCTCCCCTATCAACACCGGTATGTCCCAATGTGGGCTCACAGTTCAGATGTCCCAGCCACTGTGCGGCAGTTCTTCCGCACCACCCATGAGAAACTATGGAAGGTGCTGTTCAAACCATGGAAGTCCTGGCCTGCTGAAGAGGAGGACATCGGAATGCATGCCACAAATCCTCCCGGACCGGTAATACTTTATTGTTTGCATTCAGATTTTTCCATAAATAAGGTTCACATTCCCTGTCTTCTCCGTATTCGCGGGTTTGGCTAGAGAAATCTCAGTGGATCAACTGCTCGACACCACTGCCCGAGGGCCCCAGGATGCCCTTGTTGACGGCCATGTTGGTCGATAAGCCGTATGCGATACCGAAGAGGAAGGAGGAGAAGAAAGAAGAGAAGAGGGAGACCCGAGGGTGTCTCCGCTCAAAGGCCCTCCCGGAGACGACATCTGAGAAGACCCATGCTCCTTATACTCTCGAAGGAGAGATGGAACAGGACGGGGAGGAAAGTGATTCCTCCCACGTGAAGAAGAGGGCGGCGTTCGAAGACACAAAGGGAGGTCCGGCTCCCCCCGCCCAGAAGAGACCATGCAGGCCCAAGGTGGCCCTGTGTTGGTTCTCGTTGCATGGGAAACAAAAAATTTTCCTACGCACACGCAAGATCTATCCATGGTGATGAGCATCTACGAGAGGGAGAGTGAATCTACATACCCTTGTAGATCGCTAAGCGGAAGCGTTTAAGAAACGCGGTTGATGTAGTCGAACGTCTCCGCGATCCAAATCGCAAGTCGTCCCTCGATCCGATCACGAACTAGCGCCGAACGGACGGCACTTCCGCGTACAACACACGTACGGCTTGATGACGCCTTCACCTCCTCGATCCAGCGAGCGATGATGAAGTAGTGGTTGAGTTCCAGCAGCACGACGGCGTGGTGATGGTGGTGAGGAACAATCTCTGCAGGGCTTCGCCAAGCACTACGGAGATTATGACGGAGGAACTAGAGGGCTAGGGTTGCCGGCACACGGCTTGGGAAATCCTGATGTGTCCCGTGTGCTAGCCCTGCCCCTCTATTTATATGTTGAGCCTTGGGGTCTAAACTTGGAGTAAAAGCCTCCTCCAGGTCGGTTTTGCCCGGACAAGGTCGGTTTGGCCCGCAGGGAAAGAGTCCAACTCGGATCCCTGCCGAACCGTGCACAGCCGCACACAAGCGGTAGTACCGCTTCACACAAGCGGTAGTACCGCTTGGGCGGTAGTACCGCTTTACACAAGCGGTAGTACCGCTTGGGCGGTAGTACCGCTTCACACAAGCGGTAGTACCGCTTACGCGGCAGCAAAACTACTTTTGCACTTTCCAATACCTCGTGGGCTTTATCCCTTTGGCCCATATAAAGTGTTGCTGCACCCGAACACTTCGGTAAACATCCGGAACCCCTTCCGGTGAATTCCGGAACCCTTCCGGAGATCAAAACACTCTTATCACATATATCAATCTTTACCTCCGGACTATTCCGGAGATCCTCGTCATGTCCGAGATCTTATTCGGGACTCCGAACAACTTTCGGTCACCAACATAATAACTCAATTATACTAATCGTCACCAAACGTTAAGTGTGTAGACCCTGCGGGTTCGAGAACTATGTAGACATGACCGAGACACCTCTACGGCCAATAACCAATAGCGGGACCTGGATGCCCATATTGGCTCCTACATATTCTACGAAGATCTTTTATCGGTCGAACCTCTATGTCAAGGATTCAGTTAATCCCGTATGCTGTTCCCTTTGTTCTTCGGTATGTTACTTGCCCGAGATTCGATCGTCGGTATCACTATACCTAGTTCAATCTCGTTACCGGCAAGTCTCTTTACTCGTTCCGTAATACAAGATCCTGTGGCTAACTGTTTAGTCACTTTGCTTGCAAGGCTCAATGTGATGTTGTATTACCGAGTGGGCCCTGAGATACCTCTCCGTCATACGGAGTAACAAATCCCAGTCTTGATCCATGCCAACCCAACAGACACCCTCGGAGATACCTGTAGAGCACCTTTATAGTCACCCAGTTACGTTGCGACGTTTGATACACACAAGGTATTCCTCCGGTGTCAGTGAGTTGCATGATCTCATGGTCAAAGGAACAGATACTTGACATGCAGAAAACAATAGCAATAAACTGACACGATCAAATGCTACGTTTACAGTTTGGGTCTTGTCCATCACATCATTCTCCTAATGATGTGATCCCGTTATCAAATGACATCTCATGTCAATGGCTAGGAAACCTTAACCATCTTTGATCAACGAGCTAGTCAACTAGAGGCTTACTAGGGACACAGTGTTGTCTATGTACTCACACATGTATTTGAGTTTCCAATCAATACAATTATAGCATGGATAATAAACGATTATCATGAACAAGGAAATATAATAATAACCAATTTATTATTGCCTCTAGGGCATATTTCCAACAGTCTCCCACTTGCACTAGAGTCAATAATCTAGTTCACATCACTATGTGATTTACATTGTAATGAATCGAACACCCATGCAGTTCTGGTGTTGTTCATGTTTAGCCCTTGGAAGAGGTTTAGTCATCGGATCTGCAACATTTAGATCCGTGTGTACTTTGCAAATATTTATGTCGTCCTCCTTGATGTAATCGCGGATGGAATTGAAACGTCGCTTTATGTGTCTGGTCCTCTTGTGAAATCTTGGTTCCTTGGCTAGAGCAATGGCACCAGTATTATCACAAAACAGAGTCATTGGGTCAAGTGCACTAGGCACTACTCCAAGATCTGTCATGAACTCCTTCATCCAGACACCTTCCTTCGCCGCCTCCGAGGCAGCGATGTACTCCGCTTCGCATGTAGAATCAGCTACCACGCTTTGCTTGGAACTGCACCAGCTAACCGCACCCCCATTAAGAATAAATACGTATCCGGTTTGCGACTTAGAGTCATCCGGATCAGTGTCAAAGCTTGCATCGACGTAACCCTTTACGACGAGCTCTTGATCACCTCCATAAACGAGAAACATGTCCTTAGTCCTTTTCAGGTACTTCAGGATATTCTTGACTGCCGTCCAGTGTTCCATTCCTGGATCACTTTGAAACCTTCCGACCATACTTATGGCAAGGCTGACATCGGGTCTTGTGCACAGCATTGCATACATGATAGAGCCTATGGCCGAAGCATAGGGGATGACACTCATCTTTTCTCTATCTTCTGCAGTCACTGGGCATTGAGTCTTACTCAACTTCACACCTTGCAAAACAGGCAAGAACCCCTTCTTGGACTGATCCATTTTGAACTTCTTCAAAATCTTATCAAGGTATGTGCTTTGTGAAAGTCCTATTAAGCGTCTTGATCTATCTCTATAGATCTTGATGCCTAATATGAAAGCAGCTTCTCCTAGGTCCTTCATTGAAAAACTCTTGTTCAAATATTCCTTTACGCTTTCCAGCATTTCTATATTGTTTCCAATCAGCAATATGTCATCCACATATAATATTAGAAACGCTATAGAGCTCCCACTCACTTTCTTGTAAATACAAGCTTCTCCGTAAACTTGTATAAACTCGAACGCTTTGATCACCTCATCAAAACGAAGATTCCAACTCCGAGATGCTTGCACCAGTCCATAAATGGATCGCTGGAGTTTGCAAACTTTGTCAGCATTTTCTGGATCGACAAAACCTTCTGGTTGCATCATATACAACTCTTCCTTAAGGTAACCGTTAAGGAACGCTGTTTTGACATCCATCTGCCAAATTTCATAATCGAAAAAGGCAGCTATTGCTAACATGATTCTGACGGACTTAAGCATCGCTACGGGTGAGAAGGTCTCATCGTAGTCAACTCCTTGAACTTGTGAAAAACCCTTTGCCACAAGTCGAGCTTTATAGACGGTGACATTACCGTCCGCGTCCGTCTTCCTCTTAAAGATCCATTTGTTCTGAATGGCCTTACGCCCTTCAGGTAATACTTCCAAAGTCCATACTTTGTTTTCATACATGGATCCCATCTCGGATTTCATGGCCTCTAACCACTTCTCGGAATCCGGGCCCATCATCGCTTCTCCATAGCTCGTAGGTTCATCGTTGTTTAACAACATGACCTCTAAGACAGGGTTGCCGTACCACTCAGGAGCAGTACGCGTCCTCGTCGACCTACGAGGTTCGATAGCAACTTGATCCAAAGCTTCATGATCATCATCATTAACTTCCTCTTCAGCTAATGTAGGCTCCACAGAAACAACTTTCTGCGCTGCGCTACTCTCAGGTTGAAGTAAAGGTTCAACAACCTCATCAAGTTCTATCTTCCTCCCACTCAATTCTTTCGAGAGAAACTCTTTCTCAAGAAATGTTCCGTTTTTAGCGACAAACACTTTGCCTTCGGATCTGAGGTAGAAGGTATACCCAATTGTCTCTTTTGGGTATCCTATGAAGACGCATTTCTCCGTTTTGGGTTCCAGCTTTTCAGGCTGAAGCTTTTTGACATAAGCATCACATCCCCAAACTTTAAGAAACGACAGCTTTGGCTTCTTGTCAAACCAAAGTTCATATGGCGTTGTCTCAACGGATTTCGATGGTGCCCTATTTAAAGTGAATGCAGCTGTCTCTAATGCATAACCCCAAAACGATAGTGGCAAATCGGCAAGAGACATCATAGATCGCACCATATCTAATAAGGTTCGATTACGACGTTCGGACACACCATTACGCTGTGGTGTTCCAGGCGGTGTTAGTTGTGAAACAATTCCACATTGTCTTAAGTGACTGCCAAACTCATAACTCAGATATTCTCCTCCTCGATCAGATCGTAGGAATTTAATCTTCTTGTTACGATGATTCTCAACTTCACTCTGAAATTGTTTGAACTTTTCAAATGTTTCAGACTTGTGTTTCATTAAGTAAATATACCCATACCTACTTAAGTCATCAGTGAAGGTGAGAAAGTAACGATAACCACCGCGCGCCTCAATGCTCATCGGACCGCACACATCAGTATGTATGATTTCCAATAAGTCACTTGCCCGTTCCATTGTTCCAGAGAACGGAGTTTTAGTCATCTTGCCTATGAGGCATGGCTCACATGTGTCAAGTGATTCAAAATCAAGTGACTCCAAAAGTCCATCAGCATGGAGCTTCCTCATGCGTTTTACGCCAATATGACCTAAACGGCAGTGCCACAAGAAAGTGGTATTATCATTATCAATTCTACATCTTTTGGCATCAATGTTATGAACATGTGTATCATTACTATCGAGATTCAATAAGAATAAACCCCTCACATCGGGTGCATGACCATAAAAGATATTACTCATATAAATAGAACAACCATTATTCTCTGATTTAAATGAGTAACCGTCTTGCAATAAACAAGATCCAGATATAATGTTCATGCTTAACGCAGGCACCAAATAACACTTATTTAGGTTCATCACTAATCCCGACGGTAATCGAAGAGCGAGCGTGCCGACGGCGATCACATCAACCTTGGAACCATTTCCCACGCGCATCGTCACTTCGTCCTTTGCCAGCCTCCGTCTATTCCGCAGTTCCTGTTTTGAGTTGCAAATATGAGCAACCGCACCGGTATCAAATACCCAGGCACTACAACGAGAGTTGGTAAGGTACACATCAATAACATGTATATCATATATACCTGTTTTGTTGTTGGCCGCCTTCTTGTCAGCCAAATACTTGGGGCAATTCCGCTTCCAGTGTCCAGTTCCCTTGCAATGAAAACACACAGTTTCTGGTTTGGGTCCAGCCTTGGGTTTCTTCACGAGAGGAGCAACTGCTTTGCCACTCTTCTTGGAGTTACCCTTCTTACCCTTGCCATTTTTCTTGAAACTAGTGGTTTTATTGACCATCAACACTTGATGCTCCTTCTGAATTTCAGACTCAGCGGCTTTCAGCATCGCAAACAGCTCGGCGACTGACTTGTTCATCCCGTGCATGTTATAGTTCAACACGAAGCTCTTGTAGCTAGGTGGCAATGATTGAAGAACTCTGTCAGTGATAGCCTCTGGCGGAAGGGGCATCCCTAACTCAGCCAGACGGGTGGAGTACCCAGACATTCTGAGCACGTGATCACTGATAGACCCGTTCTCCTCCATCTTGCAAGCATAGAACTTATCGGAGATCTCATATCTCTCGATCCGGGCATTCTTCTGAAAGATAAACTTCAACTCCTGGAACATCTCATATGCTCCATGACGTTCAAAACGTCTTTGAAGTCCCGGTTCTAAGCCATACAACATTGCACATTGAACTATTGAGTAATCATCAGAACGAGCCTGCCAGGCGTTCACAACGTCTAGAGACTCAACTGGAGCGGGTGGATCACCAAGCGGTGCATCAAGGACATAAGCCTTCTGGGAAGCCGTAAGGATAATCCTTAGATTACGGGCCCAGTCCACAAAGTTACTTCCATCATCTTTCAACTTAGCTTTCTCTAGGAACGCATTAAAATTCAGGGGTGCTACTGCGCGAGCCATGATCTACAACATAAATATAGCAAAGACAACTTAGACTATTGTTCTTAGATAATGAGTTTAGTTAATCATATTACTTAAAAACTCCCACTCAAATTGACATCCCTCCGGTCATTCGAGTGTAACATGATCCAAATCCACCAACTCAAGTCCGATCATCACGTGAGTTGAGGTGGTTTCAATGGTGAACATCTTCATGTCGATCATATCTACTATATGACTCATGTTCGACCTTTCAGTCTCTTGTGTTCCGAGGCCATGTCTGTACATGCTAGGCTCGTCAAGTTTAACCCGAGTGTTCCGCACGTGTAACATGGCTTACACCCGTTGTATGCGAACGTAGAGTCTATCACACCCGATCATCACGGCGTGTCTCGAAACGACGAACTTTCGCAACGGTGCACACTTGGGGAGAACACAATTTATCTTGAAATTTAAGTGAGGGATCACCTTATAATGCTACCGTCGTCCTAAGCAAAATAAGATGCATAAAAGGATTAACATCACATGCAAATCATAAGTGACATGATATGGCCATGAACTTGTGCTTTTGATCTCCATCTCCAAAGCACCGGCATGATCTCCATCGTCACCGGCATGACACCATGATCTCCATCATCTTGATCTCCATCAACGTGTCACCATAAGGTTGTCGCGCCGACTGTTGCTTCTACGACTATTGCTAACGTTTAGCGATAAAGTAAAGCATTACATAGCGCTTAATGATTGACACGCAGGTCATACAATAATTAAAGACAACTCTATGGCTCCTGCCAGTTGCCGTACTCATCGACATGCAAGTCGTGATATTCTATACAAAACATGATCATCTCATACATCACATATATCTCATCATGTAATTGGCCATATCATATCACATCATACCCTGCAAAAACAAGTTAGACGTCCTCTAATTGTTGTTGCAAATTTTACGTGGCTGCTACGGGTTTGCAAGAACCGTTCTTACCTACGCAAAACCACAACGTGGTGTAGTGATTGCTTTTTGATCTTCTAAAAGAACCCTCTTCATTGAAATCGATTCAACTAAAGTGAGAGAGACAGACACCCGCTAGCCATCTTTATGCAACGAAGTTACATGTTAGTTGAAGGAACCTGTCTCGCGTAAGTGTACGCGTAATGTCGGTCCGGGCCGCTTCATCTCACAGTACCGCCGAATCAAATATCAACTAGTAACGGCAAGCAATATGTATACACCCACGCCCACAACTCGTTTGTGTTCTACTCGAGATCTCATCTACGCATAGACCTGGCTCATGATGCCACTGTTGGTTCTCGTTGCATGGGAAACAAAAAAATTTCCTACGCACACGCAAGATCTATCCATGGTGATGAGCATCTACGAGAGGGAGAGTGAATCTACATACCCTTGTAGATCGCTAAGCGGAAGCGTTTAAGAAACGCGGTTGATGTAGTCGAACGTCTCCGCGATCCAAATCGCAAGTCGTCCCTCGATCCGATCACGAACTAGCGCCGAACGGACGGCACCTCCGCGTACAACACACGTACGGCTTGATGACGCCTTCACCTCCTCGATCCAGCGAGCGATGATGAAGTAGTGGTTGAGTTCCAGCAGCACGACGGCGTGGTGATGGTGGTGAGGAACAATCTCTGCAGGGCTTCGCCAAGCACTACGGAGATTATGACGGAGGAACTAGAGGGCTAGGGTTGCCAGCACACGGCTTGGGAAATCCTGATGTGTCCCGTGTGCTAGCCCTGCCCCTCTATTTATATGTTGAGCCTTGGGGTCTAAACTTGGAGTAAAAGCCTCCTCCAGGTCGGTTTTGCCCGGACAAGGTCGGTTTGGCCCGCAGGGAAAGAGTCCAACTCGGATCCCTGCCGAACCGTGCACAGCCGCACACAAGCGGTAGTACCGCTTCACACAAGCGGTAGTACCGCTTGGGCGGTAGTACCGCTTTACACAAGCGGTAGTACCGCTCGGGCGGTAGTACCGCTTCACACAAGCGGTAGTACCGCTTACGCGGCAGCAAAACTACTTTTGCACTTTCCAATACCTCGTGGGCTTTATCCCTTTGGCCCATATAAAGTGTTGCTGCACCCGAACACTTCGGTAAACATCCGGAACCCCTTCCGGTGAATTCCGGAACCCTTCCGGAGATCAAAACACTCTTATCACATATATCAATCTTTACCTCCGGACTATTCCGGAGATCCTCGTCATGTCCGGGATCTTATCCGGGACTCCGAACAACTTTCGGTCACCAACATAATAACTCAATTATACTAATCGTCACCAAACGTTAAGTGTGTAGACCCTGCGGGTTCGAGAACTATGTAGACATGACCGAGACACCTCTACGGCCAATAACCAATAGCGGGACCTGGATGCCCATATTGGCTCCTACATATTCTACGAAGATCTTTTATCGGTCGAACCTCTATGTCAAGGATTCAGTTAATCCCGTATGCTGTTCCCTTTGTTCTTCGGTATGTTACTTGCCCGAGATTCGATCGTCGGTATCACTATACCTAGTTCAATCTCGTTACCGGCAAGTCTCTTTACTCGTTCCGTAATACAAGATCCTGTGGCTAACTGTTTAGTCACTTTGCTTGCAAGGCTCAATGTGATGTTGTATTACCGAGTGGGCCCTGAGATACCTCTCCGTCATACGGAGTAACAAATCCCAGTCTTGATCCATGCCAACCCAACAGACACCCTCGGAGATACCTGTAGAGCACCTTTATAGTCACCCAGTTACGTTGCGACGTTTGATACACACAAGGTATTCCTCCGGTGTCAGTGAGTTGCATGATCTCATGGTCAAAGGAACAGATACTTGACATGCAGAAAACAATAGCAATAAACTGACACGATCAAATGCTACGTTTACAGTTTGGGTCTTGTCCATCACATCATTCTCCTAATGATGTGATCCCGTTATCAAATGACATCTCATGTCAATGGCTAGGAAACCTTAACCATCTTTGATCAACGAGCTAGTCAACTAGAGGCTTACTAGGGACACAGTGTTGTCTATGTACTCACACATGTATTTGAGTTTCCAATCAATACAATTATAGCATGGATAATAAACGATTATCATGAACAAGGAAATATAATAATAACCAATTTATTATTGCCTCTAGGGCATATTTCCAACAGTCTCCCACTTGCACTAGAGTCAATAATCTAGTTCACATCACTATGTGATTTACATTGTAATGAATCGAACACCCATGCAGTTCTGGTGTTGTTCATGTTTAGCCCTTGGAAGAGGTTTAGTCATCGGATCTGCAACATTTAGATCCGTGTGTACTTTGCAAATATTTATGTCGTCCTCCTTGATGTAATCGCGGATGGAATTGAAACGTCGCTTTATGTGTCTGGTCCTCTTGTGAAATCTTGGTTCCTTGGCTAGAGCAATGGCACCAGTATTATCACAAAACAGAGTCATTGGGTCAAGTGCACTAGGCACTACTCCAAGATCTGTCATGAACTCCTTCATCCAGACACCTTCCTTCGCCGCCTCCGAGGCAGCGATGTACTCCGCTTCGCATGTAGAATCAGCTACCACGCTTTGCTTGGAACTGCACCAGCTAACCGCACCCCCATTAAGAATAAATACGTATCCGGTTTGCGACTTAGAGTCATCCGGATCAGTGTCAAAGCTTGCATCGACGTAACCCTTTACGACGAGCTCTTGATCACCTCCATAAACGAGAAACATGTCCTTAGTCCTTTTCAGGTACTTCAGGATATTCTTGACTGCCGTCCAGTGTTCCATTCCTGGATCACTTTGAAACCTTCCGACCATACTTATGGCAAGGCTGACATCGGGTCTTGTGCACAGCATTGCATACATGATAGAGCCTATGGCCGAAGCATAGGGGATGACACTCATCTTTTCTCTATCTTCTGCAGTCACTGGGCATTGAGTCTTACTCAACTTCACACCTTGCAAAACAGGCAAGAACCCCTTCTTGGACTGATCCATTTTGAACTTCTTCAAAATCTTATCAAGGTATGTGCTTTGTGAAAGTCCTATTAAGCGTCTTGATCTATCTCTATAGATCTTGATGCCTAATATGAAAGCAGCTTCTCCTAGGTACTTCATTGAAAAACTCTTGTTCAAATATTCCTTTACGCTTTCCAGCATTTCTATATTGTTTCCAATCAGCAATATGTCATCCACATATAATATTAGAAACGCTATAGAGCTCCCACTCACTTTCTTGTAAATACAAGCTTCTCCGTAAACTTGTATAAACTCGAACGCTTTGATCACCTCATCAAAACGAAGATTCCAACTCCGAGATGCTTGCACCAGTCCATAAATGGATCGCTGGAGTTTGCAAACTTTGTCAGCATTTTCTGGATCGACAAAACCTTCTGGTTGCATCATATACAACTCTTCCTTAAGGTAACCGTTAAGGAACGCTGTTTTGACATCCATCTGCCAAATTTCATAATCGAAAAAGGCAGCTATTGCTAACATGATTCTGACGGACTTAAGCATCGCTACGGGTGAGAAGGTCTCATCGTAGTCAACTCCTTGAACTTGTGAAAAACCCTTTGCCACAAGTCGAGCTTTATAGACGGTGACATTACCGTCCGCGTCCGTCTTCCTCTTAAAGATCCATTTGTTCTGAATGGCCTTACGCCCTTCAGGTAATACTTCCAAAGTCCATACTTTGTTTTCATACATGGATCCCATCTCGGATTTCATGGCCTCTAACCACTTCTCGGAATCCGGGCCCATCATCGCTTCTCCATAGCTCGTAGGTTCATCGTTGTTTAACAACATGACCTCTAAGACAGGGTTGCCGTACCACTCAGGAGCAGTACGCGTCCTTGTCGACGTACGAGGTTCGATAGCAACTTGATCCAAAGCTTCATGATCATCATCATTAACTTCCTCTTCAGCTAATGTAGGCTCCACAGAAACAACTTTCTGCGCTGCGCTACTCTCAGGTTGAAGTAAAGGTTCAACAACCTCATCAAGTTCTATCTTCCTCCCACTCAATTCTTTCGAGAGAAACTCTTTCTCAAGAAATGTTCCGTTTTTAGCGACAAACACTTTGCCTTCGGATCTGAGGTAGAAGGTATACCCAATTGTCTCTTTTGGGTATCCTATGAAGACGCATTTCTCCGTTTTGGGTTCCAGCTTTTCAGGCTGAAGCTTTTTGACATAAGCATCACATCCCCAAACTTTAAGAAACGACAGCTTTGGCTTCTTGTCAAACCAAAGTTCATATGGCGTTGTCTCAACGGATTTCGATGGTGCCCTATTTAAAGTGAATGCAGCTGTCTCTAATGCATAACCCCAAAACGATAGTGGCAAATCGGCAAGAGACATCATAGATCGCACCATATCTAATAAGGTTCGATTACGACGTTCGGACACACCATTACGCTGTGGTGTTCCAGGCGGTGTTAGTTGTGAAACAATTCCACATTGTCTTAAGTGACTGCCAAACTCATAACTCAGATATTCTCCTCCTCGATCAGATCGTAGGAATTTAATCTTCTTGTTACGATGATTCTCAACTTCACTCTGAAATTGTTTGAACTTTTCAAATGTTTCAGACTTGTGTTTCATTAAGTAAATATACCCATACCTACTTAAGTCATCAGTGAAGGTGAGAAAGTAACGATAACCACCGCGCGCCTCAATGCTCATCGGACCGCACACATCAGTATGTATGATTTCCAATAAGTCACTTGCCCGTTCCATTGTTCCAGAGAACGGAGTTTTAGTCATCTTGCCCATGAGGCATGGCTCACATGTGTCAAGTGATTCAAAATCAAGTGACTCCAAAAGTCCATCAGCATGGAGCTTCCTCATGCGTTTTACGCCAATATGACCTAAACGGCAGTGCCACAAGAAAGTGGTATTATCATTATCAATTCTACATCTTTTGGCATCAATGTTATGAACATGTGTATCATTACTATCGAGATTCAATAAGAATAAACCCCTCACATCGGGTGCATGACCATAAAAGATATTACTCATATAAATAGAACAACCATTATTCTCTGATTTAAATGAGTAACCGTCTTGCAATAAACAAGATCCAGATATAATGTTCATGCTTAACGCAGGCACCAAATAACACTTATTTAGGTTCATCACTAATCCGGAACCCTTCCGGAGATCAAAACACTCTTATCACATATATCAATCTTTACCTCCGGACTATTCCGGAGATCCTCGTCATGTCCGGGATCTTATCCGGGACTCCGAACAAATTTCGGTCACCAACATAATAACTCAATTATACTAATCGTCACCAAACGTTAAGTGTGTAGACCCTGCGGGTTCGAGAACTATGTAGACATGACCGAGACACCTCTACGGCCAATAACCAATAGCGGGACCTGGATGCCCATATTGGCTCCTACATATTCTACGAAGATCTTTTATCGGTCGAACCTCTATGTCAAGGATTCAGTTAATCCCGTATGCTGTTCCCTTTGTTCTTCGGTATGTTACTTGCCCGAGATTCGATCGTCGGTATCACTATACCTAGTTCAATCTCGTTACCGGCAAGTCTCTTTACTCGTTCCGTAATACAAGATCCTGTGGCTAACTGTTTAGTCACTTTGCTTGCAAGGCTCAATGTGATGTTGTATTACCGAGTGGGCCCTGAGATACCTCTCCGTCATACGGAGTAACAAATCCCAGTCTTGATCCATGCCAACCCAACAGACACCCTCGGAGATACCTGTAGAGCACCTTTATAGTCACCCAGTTACGTTGCGACGTTTGATACACACAAGGTATTCCTCCGGTGTCAGTGAGTTGCATGATCTCATGGTCAAAGGAACAGATACTTGACATGCAGAAAACAATAGCAATAAACTGACACGATCAAATGCTACGTTTACAGTTTGGGTCTTGTCCATCACATCATTCTCCTAATGATGTGATCCCGTTATCAAATGACATCTCATGTCAATGGCTAGGAAACCTTAACCATCTTTGATCAACGAGCTAGTCAACTAGAGGCTTACTAGGGACACAGTGTTGTCTATGTACTCACACATGTATTTGAGTTTCCAATCAATACAATTATAGCATGGATAATAAACGATTATCATGAACAAGGAAATATAATAATAACCAATTTATTATTGCCTCTAGGGCATATTTCCAACACCCTGTTCATAGACCTTCCGGACTCCAATGAGGAGTCCGAGAATTTTGAAATGGTCCCTCGAAGAACCCTCAGAGTCAAGCCCCAAGCGCAGAGGTACGAATCCACAGACTACGACATTTCTTTCTCAAAGATTTTGTGATGAGCGTATATATGCATTTTGTGCAGTCCCCCGCGCGATCTCCCTGCCGACCAAGACTCGGAAGGGGACTCTCCGCCAGCCGATCTAGCGGAAAGTGGGACCGCAACCCACAACTCCCTTCCCCCTGCCGCCGAGGAGGTTGTGTCGCAAAGGACCATCCCCGAGCCGAACACTAGGGGCGGGGATAATGATATTCTGGCCGGGGCTAACACCTCAGCCGCCGAAGAGCAGGAGGGTGAATCCCTCCTGACGAATAAGGAGGAAGGGCTCGGCTAACCCGGGCCTTCCCCGAAATCAATTCCGGAGGCCTCCAAGCCTCCGGGGTCGTCTATTCCTGTTTCTCCAAGGAGATAAACAGCACCGCTGCGCCCGGAGCCGCCTGTAACAGAGCGGGCTCAGATCGGGTGGACATGCATGATGGAGGAGAGTTTAAACGACTCCTCCATCACCGAAGAGCACCGCGCCCTACTAGGTGCGGCATTGCAGGGCATCCAATCCGTTGACAGCAGATGGAAGGAAGCTTTTGGCAGCCTGCAAACAGGCTTTAAGGTAAACTATGCAAATGTTATTTTGTTTTTACAAAGTATTCTTAATTGATGGGTTTATATGCAACCCCCATGCTTAGTAGCCCCCGAGCCCTGTGTGAGTTTGAAAAACTCATGCGGGGGTCAAACAGTGCGAATAGATCACAATTGTTTTTGTTCTGAATGCGCAGTAGCCCCCAAGACTCTGTCAGGATGGAGAAAGCAGTCGGACAGAGGGTTTGAAATACGATAACTTAGGAGGCTGACACATGTGAATTGTTTATGCAGGCTGCATCTTTGACGACAACCCCTAGCGTCGTGGATTTGGCGGAGATGAATCGGAAGCTTAAGAGCTCCGAGGACGAGCTTGACCGCCTTAACTAGCGATTTGACGATGCTCAAGGTAAGTCCGAACTGGATTATTATCATTATTGTCCTTATTTAGGCAAGGAATTTTTGTGTATATCCTGAAGTGCGGAATGTCTTGATGACCACTGTAGTCGTCGCCGCGGAGGTCGAGAACCTCAAGGCCGAGCTGAGCAAGGCGAAGCAAGAGGCTGCCGAACAAAGGCCGGCGTCCGAACAGGTTGCGATCAATCTATTATCGGCCAAGTCTGCAAGTGACAAGCATGAGGCCAGGCTCGCCGAAGTGCAACAAGACCTCAAGGACGCCATCACCAAATGTGAGGTCCTTGAGTAGAAAAATAAGGATCAGTCAACCGAACTGTCATCGGTTGCCGCAACGATCCAAGAGGCGCGAATGGAAGCGCAAGGTTACCAGAAGGAACTCCACCAGATCAAGCGGATCGCGACAGATAAGCGATACTTACCGCAATGCCCCTTTGGTGGAAAAAGGTTCGTGTTACTCACCTGGGTGTGGCATTCTCCAGGCGCGTTTGAAGATCTCTCGAAGAGTGTTGCAGATGCAGCACGACACTATGCATCGTAGGAGGGAGATGCCGAGCAGCATTTGTTCTGGGTGCAGTTTGAAGCCCCTGAGCAGTCGTTCCTCGTCTCTGATCAGCTGAAACAGCTGGTGGAGCTGCATCGAATAGCCGAGCCAGCCATGAAGGACCTCTGCATCAGGCTATGGCCTGCGGAGCCATTGCCCAGCAGTTACTTTGGCTTGGTGCAGAGGTTGACTGCTGTCGTGCCTCAGGTCGACACCCTGGTTCGTTCCGCCTGCACGGAGGGAGCCTGGATGGCCTTCGCGAAGACCATGGTGCATTGGCCGAAAATAAAGCCGACCGAGATGGCTACCGGTCCTCCGCCACCCAGGGAGGGACATAGGCAACCCGAGCTGTATTTTTCCGCCGTTATGGATGGTGCTCGGGTGATAGAGGCCTTATGCATGAAGGATGTAATTATTGAGTTAATTTATTGTCCTGCATGAATAGTTTAAACTTTTGTATGCCTCAATTATGTGACTTTGCATGATATATATTATGTTGTGCGTTGTTTAATTTTAACTCATGTGTGGTTGTTTTAATCTAAAAGTTACCAGTCGTCGGCTGCAACCCCCTTATAGATACTAAAAGGGGTGTCTCCAATATCTGCAATGTTACCCCTAGCCAACGTCTTGGTGCTCGAAGGCGGTATTACGGAAGAAAACTAGGCAATTAGACTATGCGGCTTTAATGCTTTCACTTAACCTAAGGAGCTTGATTGTGGGGACTAAGCACTAGTCCCCTGTGTGTTTGAGGTGTTCAGATATGCCAAGGGAAGAAACCGTTATCACCTGGTTCGTATGACTCTGAACCCTTCGCATAATGCGGGTAACCTCCACCGATTGGTTTAGTTTAACACTTGTCATTGGATCGTAGATCGGTTCACGCTTATTATGCCAGTCAGTTTTAGGCTTTCTCCACTGAGGTACTTAACCAGACGAACTAGAAGTACAATCGCAGTAGTTCTCCCTTTACCTCTTTAGCCGAACTAGCAGAACATAAAAAGGTAAACACAGGAGTGGGGCAACCCAACTTTTGACCCAAGACATAATTCGGAGCCAATGCATATAACGCAATATCCAAGATGCTAGACACATGAGAAAGAGCTGGTGTCGGGATGATGCTTGAGGCGAGCTTAATGTTCGAGCCCCCGGTCAGTTAGCCGGCCGTAGTTAAAAAGGTGTATCGAACTGGCTTGTTTTTGGTATGGGAGAGCGGATAGAGAAAGAAGGAAAAAGGGCTTATGCAATATGAATGACTGCCACAGGACCATAAATATTGGTCTTTATTTCCAATTTACTCTTGACACATAATCCGTACACTCTTGTTTACCCAAGCAACTGTTACAGATACGCAGAGATAAATTTATAGGGAAAAGGTTTACACAGGACCTTGAAAGAATGGCTTGACGTCCTTTACTATGTCCTGCTGCACGTCTCCGCCTTTGTTCTCCTGTAGGGTACCCCTTTTAGAGGAGGTAGTAGTCGGCGAGCGGGTTTTTGCGAGAAAGAACCTTGAGAAGTCGCCGGATTTTGTGAGCTTGATGCTGCTAAATAGGTCCTTGATGGTACCTGATAATGTCCGAAGACATATCTGACCGTTGTTCGGTTTAGCCGAACACTAAGTCTTTGGGTATAAGGTCCCCACAGCTGCCCATGGTATCTTAAGCGCGAAATTATGCCTCCAAGGTACAAGCCTCACAGGTAGCTTGGCCGTGCTGTGGGGGGCGTACTCCTATTTGAGCGGAGCATGAGAGGGCTCAGGAAACAGAAAGATAGCTCGGGTCCGCTTACTTAGCTTTCGTGCTTTCGGGTCTTCGTCGAGATGGACCTCGTCTGCTAGAGCCGCGGTGTGTTCTTCCGTTCGAAGTGAACGTTCCGTATTGCCACAGAACGTGATGACCCCCTTGGGTCCGGGTATTTTAAGCTTCATGTATGCATAGTAGGGGACGGCGTTGAAACGAGCGAACGTTGTTCGGCCAAGAAGTGCGTGATAGCCGCTACGAAAAGGGATGTTGTCAAAGATCAGATCCTCGCTGCGGAAGTTATCGGGCGAGCCGAACACCACCTGTAGAGTTATGGAGCCCGAACAGCGGGCCTCAATGCTAGGTATTATTCCTTTAAAGGTAGTGTTACTGGGTTTGATCCTTGACGGATCGATACCCATTTTCTTCGCCGTGTCTCCATAGATAAGATTGAGGCTACTGCCTCCATCCATGAGGACCCTTGTTAGGTGGTACCCATCCACTATGGGGTCAAGTACCAAAGCCGCTGACCCGCTATGTCGAATACTGGTCGGGTGGTCAGTGCGATCAAAGGTGATCGGGTATGCCGACCACGTTGAAAGTTCGGGACTACATGCTCTAAGACGTAGACGTGCTGGAGTGCGCGCTTCCTCTCCCTATTTGGTATGTGTGTGACATAGATCATGTTCACAGTTTTGACTTCGGGGGGAATTTCTTCTGGCCTCCGCTATTCGGCATGCGAGGCTCTTCATCGTCCTCACTGCGGGTGTCCTTGCCATGATCCTCTGCTACGAGTTTGCTCCCCTACTTGAACACCCAACAGTTAGGGTTGGTGTGAGTGGTGGGCTTGTCTCGGGTGCCGTGGATCTGGCAGGGCCTCTCCATGGTTTTGTCTAATTGAGTAGGTCAACCCATCTTCCCTTTAGAGGCTTTCCTCCGTTGTGGAGGTTTTGAATTACTAAACCCAGCATTTACGGCCGTACCTTCGGTTTCAGCGTCGTTGTGTCGACGCTTATTCTTATTGCGCCGTGGCTTTCAGTTACCATTCCAAACTTCAGAGGTACTGGGGTTTCCGGGAGGGCTGTCATGACGGGCTAACCAGCTGTCCTCGCCCGCACAGAAGTGGGTTATAAGCGAGGTAAGGGCTGCCAATGATCGTGGCTTATCTTGCCCGAGCTGGCGGGCTAGCCACTCGTCCCGGATATTGTTCTTGAAGGAGGCTAATGCCTCAGCGTCTAAGCAGTCGACGATTTGATTTTTCTTCGTCAGGAATCGATCCCAGAATTTCCGGGATGACTCACCGAGTTGTTGGATGATATGGCTCATGTCATCGGCGCCCGGGGGCCGAACATAGGTGCCTTGAAAATTAGCTCGGAAAGCATCCTCGATCTCCTCCCAACTCCCAATAGAGTTTTCAGGGAGGCTGTTCAGCCAATGCCGTGTTGGTCCATTGAATTTCAATGGCAGGTACTTTATGGCGTGGAGGTCATCTC
This sequence comes from Elymus sibiricus, assembly GCA_039707655.1. Lineage (NCBI taxonomy): Eukaryota > Viridiplantae > Streptophyta > Magnoliopsida > Poales > Poaceae > Elymus > Elymus sibiricus. The sequence goes on from CM077663.1 coordinate 211,021,351, forward strand.
CGCAGGCCATGTGTATGTGGAGAAGAAAGTCTTCTATCCACACCACCGGATCTGTTGTTCCTTCATAAGGTTCAATGTTTACGGGCTTAAACCCTTCGGGGAACTGGTGCTACATCACCTCATCCGTAAAACATAGTGGGTGAGCGGCTCCCCTTACTCTAGCTACGTCGTGTTGGACGTCGGTTGGGAACCTTACCCGATGTTGCCCCCCAACTCTATCATTCTGGTCGAGCCAAGCTTGGTACCCGTCCCATCCAACGAGAGTGTGCCCTATGGATCCATAGATGGATCGTGTCTGACCTGCAGCATTCAAAGTGTGTCGCAGGTCGAATGGGTCTTCGGGCCCCGCTGGTTCTTTTCTTCCTCTGCGGAGGTGTTCGGGTTGCTTCCCAGCTTTGGCAGCGGTCCTGTCCCGTCCTCGAGGGGGGCGGTCCGGCTGTTCACCCTCGGTCTGTCTGGGGGCGTCGGCTTGACGGCCTTGTCGTCAAATTCTGGCAGTAGACGGCGGCGCTGGTAAAGTTTGTCCTGACCTTGCCGTTCGTAGTCGTACCCTTCTTCGGCAGCGAGGACTTGTGTCCATCGATCGTTGAAGGAATCTTTCTTAGCTTTAATTTGCTGATGTTTTATTTTGAGGCTTTGGGCGGTGGCTATGAGCTGCCGCTTGAATCTTTCCTGGTCCAGTGGGTCTTCAGGGACGATAAAGTCCTCGTCACCTAGACTAACCTCGTCCTCAGAAAGAGGGAGGTAGTTGCTGTCTTCGGAATCACTCAGGTTATCGGGCTCTTCGGGTCTGTGTGCCCCTCCGGATTGTCGTGCTGTTGTTCAAGCGCAGCTGGGTCAGCGGGATCTTCAGAGGAGTCCGATGTGGCATTTTCGGAGCCTGTATTGCTTTTCCTGCCCTTGCGTCCCTTGGATTTTTTGCGTTGACGCCGGCGTTTGAGTGGTTCATCGCCACTGTTTTCCATTGAGGTGTTGTCACTGCTCTTCTTTGGAATGCCATCGCCCTTGTCACCAGGGGTGTCCACCATATACACGTCCTATCTGGAGGTGGCAGTCCATCATCCTTTTATGGGAGGAGCAGTTGTGTTGACATCCGCGTATGCGTCCTCGGTGTCATCCAAGGAGAAATCCAACACATCGGTTAAATCTACCAAGTGGGTGGTGGGAAACAAAATTCCCTATGGCCGCCCTCGAGGCCGATATGACGATAGGTCGAGGTTGAGTCATCCGTGATTTCCAAGGTTTGGATCCAAGCTAGTGTCTCATTCGTCAGTGAGAGTTCAGCCGGACCTGCCTCTGATATTTTGGAGGAGCAGTTCTCTGATATGTCAACACAGGGAGCATGCTCGGCCAGTATTGATTCCTGGTCCTGGAACACCATGGTCAGAACCGCGCTCGAGGCCGGCTCCGAAGTGGGTACTCCGGACATGACGTCGGGGAAAAGGTCCAAAGTCAAGGCTTCGAAGATCTTGTGCTCATCGGATAAAGCCGAGAGTTCGGAGAGGACCAGATCGCCTTGGGCGTTGGCAATGAAGTCTAGGTTGTTGAACTTGATTCCCTGGCCCGGGGCAAACCCGGTGATCTGGCCAAGGTCATCTAACACACTAACATATGGTGCGGTACCATCAAACGCGGAAAGTTGGCCGGGGACAAAGATATCCTCGGCACCGAAGTGGTCGCTGGTGATTAGGTGAGCCATCGATCCTTCTCTCGATCCCATGGTGGAACTCTCAATGAAAGCACCAATGTCGGTATCAAAACCGGCATATCTCGAGTAGGGGGTCCCGAAATGTGGGTCTTAGATTGATGGGTAACAGGAGACAAGGGAGACAGTGTTTACCCAGGTTCGGGCCCTCTTAACGGAGGTAAAACCCTACGTCCTGCTTTGTTTTGTATTGATGATGGAGTATCGAGTACATAGTTGATCTACCTCGAGATCGTATGATATGGTCTAAAATCCTAGGAGTAATGAGCTTAACCTATCCTACGGACTAAGACCCCCTGGTTTATATAGACACCGGGGGTATCTAGGGTTACACAATGTCGGTTGCACCAGAAGAAGAATATGCCGAACTAATCATCGTGTGCTTGTAGTACATGTCATGGTCTTGGGAGATTTCCATCTTGGTTGCAGTGCCACAGTATTCGAGCCTTCATTGATAATGACAAAGTGGCCCATTGTCCGGCCCATAGAAATAGGCCGGCAGCCCGAGGACCCCTTAATCCAGGACTCCCTCACCGAGGTCTTCATGAGCAAGCAAGTTTGATGCACACCCACTTAGCTTCCATTGGGCTTTCATACACTTATAGCTCTAGTGCATCCGTTGCATCGCAATCCCTACTTCTCGCATTGATATCGACTGATAGGCATCTCCATAGCCCGTTGATCCGCCTAGTTGATGCGAGACTTTCTTTCCGCTTTGACTTCTTTTGATCTCTACCACCATACTGTATTCCACCCATATGTTATATCCATGCTTCATGATCATGTATTGAGTGGAGTTGAAAATGCTAAAGCACGTTAGAAGTATGATCCAATTGCCTGATTTGACACCGAGGCGCTCATGATTTATACTTATGCGGTGAAGACGGAGTCATGCCATGCTAATATGAGAAGATGAGTAGGGAATAACATTCTTTAAGGATCGTATATTTTGAAAAAGTAATGATTATGCTGCTTATGTTTATGGATATTATTATGTTGATATATTAGTTCATCGTTTCTCAAAGATCATACCTAAAAGAAATAACATGTTAGGTAGCATGTCACATCAGAAATTCTATTTTTATCATTTACCTACTCAAGGACGAGAAGGAATTAAGCTTGAGGATGCTGATACGTCTCCAACGTATCAATAATTTTTTGTTGTTCCATGCTATTATATTATCAATCTTGGATACTTTATATGCAATAATATGCTATTTTATATCATTTTTTGGGACTAACCTGTTAACCCAATGCCTAGTGTCAGTTCTTATTTTTTGCGTGCTTTTGAATTTTGTAGAAAATCAATACCCAAACGGAGTCCAAACACGATGAAACTTTATGGTGATTTTTTCTGGAAGATTTTTGACCCACGAAGCTTCGGGAGGAGGCCAGAAGATGCATGAGAGAGCGACAAGCTCATGGGGTGCGCCCCTGGGCTTGTGGCCCCCTCGTGACCTAATTCCACTTCTATAAATTTTGAAATATTCCGAAAACCCCAGAAGGAGAGAAAAAGCAAGTTTTCCGCCACGATCCCATCTGGAGGCCTTTTCGGGTGCCCTGCCGGAGGGGGAATCGATCATGGAGGCCGTCTACATCAACCTTGCTACCTCCATGATGATGTGTGAGTAGTCCACCATAGACCTACGGGTCCATATCTATTACCTAGATGGCTTCCACTCTCTCTTTGATCTTCAATACCATGTTCACCGCGATTCCTGTGGTGATCTATCTGAAGTAATCCTGTTTTGCGGTGTGTTTGTTGGGATCCAATGAATTGTGGGTTTATGATCAGATTATTCATTGAAAGTAACTGAGTCTTTTCTGAATTCTATTATGCATGATTGTTATAGCTTCATATTTCTCTCCGATCTATCAGTTTGGTTTGTCCAACTAGATTGATTTATCTTTAGTGGGAGTGGTGCGTTGTAATGGGTTCAATCTTGCGGTGCTCTATATTCCAGTGACATAAGGGGACAAGACATGTATTAGTATTGTTGCCATTAAGGATAAAACGACGGGGTATGAACATATTGCTTGTCTTACTTTGTCTACATAATATCACCTTGCTCCAAGCATTACTCTGTTTGTCAGGAATTTAATACCTAGAGAGGCAAGCATAGAAGCGCTCTCGAAGTGGAGTAATAGTACTAGATGCAGGATCGTTCTCGGTGTACTTGTTTATGGACGTAATGCCTATATACATGATCATTGTCGTGAATAACATGTCATAACTATGTGCTAGTATGTTAATTGCCCAACAGTAATTTGTTTACCCACCATATGCTATGTTCAAGAGAGTAGCCTGTAGCGAAGACTTTGGCCCCCGGGTCTACTTAACATAAATACTAAAACCCTAAAAATACCTTGCTGCAATTTACTTATTGTTTAACTTTTATTATTTATATCATCTATCTCTATCAAGATTTAATCCTTGCAAGTAATGACTTCAAGGGGCTTGACGACCCTGTTGCCTGCGTTGGGTGCAAGTGTTTGGTTTTGTGTGTGTAGGTGCTGCCAAAGGGAGTTTTCTTGAGTCTCCTATCGGTTCGATAACCTTGGTTCTCACTGAGGGAAATACGTATCTCTACTGTACTACATCACCCCTCCTCTTCAGGGGAAAACCCAACGCAGTTTACAAGTAACACTCCCTCAATTGACTGATGCATTATGCCGTGTGTGTCGGCATGTTGCAATCACTCACCATCCGGCACGCCGCATCGAGCATTTCCCTATTTGCCGATGACATTGTCATCTTCTTCCACCCCAACCTTCCCGAGCTTGTCACCATCCGTGAACTCCTCCGCATGTTTGGGAATGCCTCCGACCTTCGCACAAACTTCGTGAAGAGCTCAACGATGCCAATTCAATGTGCTTCTAAGGTGGCTGAGGTGGTCGCCGTCACTCTCTCTACCACGGTGACTAGCTTCCTCATCCCCTACATTGGCTTGCCGCTCTCAATCCGCAAGGTCCATGCTTCCGCACTCCTACCTCTTATTGATCGGCTGATTAAGAAGCTTGCCACCTGAAAGGCCTCCCTCCTCTCGTGCAGCGAGCGCTTGAAACTAGTACACAATGTGCTCACCGCCATGACAATGCACATTCTCCTCGCCATGGACTTACACCCTTACAACCTTAAGAAAATAAACATGGTGATGCGTGATTTCCTCTGGCATGGACGCAAAGATGCAAGGACCGGTTGTTGCCTTATCAGCTGCCCAAAGCTCTCTCGGCCACTTGAGATTGGAGGACTAGAGGTGTGCGATCTTCATCGCACGGGCATTGCCCTCCGTGCTCGCTGGCTATGGCTGCAAGCAACCAACACTGAGCGTCCCTAGAGCCAGTTGCAACTTCCTAACGATGAGGAGGCGCGACAGTTTTTTTGCGGTTCCACGATCTAGACCACCGGGGATGATATGACGTGCCACTTCTGGTGTGTCATTGCTTCAAAGGCTTGTCCATTGCCGAGATCGCCCTGCCCTGATCTCCCTCGTCCCTCGGTGCGCCGTCGACAACGACTCGCCGACGATACTATCCATGATAACCTATGGATTCGAGAAATTAACGGAGCCATGGGACCTGCTGCTACCATTGAGTACTTTGGCCTGTGGCGGAGGATCGAGCAAGTCCAGCTCACTGCCGAGCCAGACAAAATCGCATGGAAGTGGACCAACAATGGGGTTTACATGACCGCCTCGGTGTATAAGGCCTTGTTCCTCGGATTGACCACCACACCTTTAGGGCGTCTCATCTTTCTGTGTTGAGCACCCAAGAACGTCAAATTCTTTCTTTGGCTCGCTTCCATGGATCCTTGTTGGACGGTTGAGCATCGTGCCCGCCACGCTCTTCCTCCCATGATTCAACAGCCAAATTTAATGCACACAATAGTGATACAAGATCTATTTAATTTGAATATAATTTCCAGGACAACCCATGCAAATATAATTGCAACGACACTAGAATTTCTTCTTCATGTACAATAACAAATCGGCCATTGAGCCCTCCATCAAATTAATTCTAATAGGTATGTAATTATATAGTTACAATGTCTTAATCACATCTGAAATAACATATCACATGATTTATAATTTAGCAGACCATTGTTGCCTATTGTCTAACATAACTAGCAAATGATTTCTAACAACAAATTTAGGGTTAACCTTCCATGCACATACCGGAAACTTCCTCCCAGTTTTCATAGATTCGGAGGCCCCTAACTTCAAGCAAGGGGATTGATGCCGACTACGAGCTGGCAGATGTTCAGCTACCATACTCCATTCCTTTCAATTGATGGTCCTAGGGAGCTACAAGAGGAAGCAATGGCTCAAATCGGTCGTCAGATTAGAAACCCCAATTCCCGAACCCTAACCCTAGGCAAATGAGAGATATGAGAGAGGCCTACCTGCTTGTTGACAGAGTGACTGTCCAAAGAGGAAGTGCTAAAGAGGTCATTTTAGGAGACCATGGCGTCGGCAGCGACGACGAGCTATGGTGGACAAAAGTGGTCGGGCTGGAACGAAATTTCTAGGCGCTCCCTTCTTAACAGTCCAAGGCAACATTCCAAGATGATGGCCATCTTTTGCCTTCTAAAGACGTCACATCATCCCGACGGATGGGGCCTACCTGTCAGTTTTCCTGTTTTCACGAGTAAATTGTGTTGGGAGACGTAGTAGTAAATCAAAATTTTTCCTACGTGTTCACCAAGATCTATCTATGGAGAAACCAGCAACGAGTAAGGGGAGAGTGCATCTTCATACCTTTGAAGATCGCTAAGCGGAAGCGTTACAAGAACGCGGTTGGTGGAGTCGTACTCGTAGCGATTCAGATCGCGGTGGACTCCGATCTTAGCGCCGACCAACGGCGCCTCCGCGTTCAACACACGTGCAACCCGGTGACGTCTCCTACGCCTTGATCCAGCAAGGAGGAAGGAGAGGTTGAGGGAGAGCTCCGGCAGCACGACGGCGTGGTGACGGTGGAGCTGCGTGGTACTCCGGCAGGGCTTCGCCAAGCACTACGGAGAACGAGGAATAGGAGGAGTAGGGCTGCGCCGAGAGAGAGAGAGAACTCGTGTGTCTAGCAGCCCCAAAACCGTCCACTATATATAGGAGGAGGAGGAGGGAGGGCTGCGCCCTAGGGTTCCCACCCTAGGGGCCGGCGGCAGCCCCAGATGCCATCTGGTGCGGCGGCCAGAGAGGGAGAGGAGGGGCGGCGCCCTAGGGTGGGCCTAGGGCCCATCTGCGCCTAGGGTTTGCCCCCTCTCCTCCCTTGCTGCGCCTTGGGCCCTTGTGGGGGGCGCACCAGCCCACCTAGGGGCTGGTTCCCTCCCACTTGCGGCCCATGCAGCCCTCTGTGGCTGGTGGCCCCACTTGGTGGACCCCCGGAACCCTTCCGGTGGTCCCGGTACGTTACCGGTAATTCCCGAAACACTTCCGGTGGCCTAATCCTCACTTCCTATATATGAATCTTTACCTCCGGACCATTCCAGAGCTCCTCGTGACGTCCGGGATCTCATCCGGGACTCCGAACAACCTTCGGTAACCACGTACACTATTTCCCTATAACCCTAGCGTCATCGAACCTTAAGTGTGTAGACCCTACGGGTTCGGGAGACACGTAGACATGACCGAGACACCTCTCCGGTCAATAACCAACAGCGGGATCTGGATACCCATGCTGGCTCCCACATGCTCCACGATGATCTCATCGGATGAACCACGATGTTGGGGATTCAATCAATCCCGTATACAATTCCCTTTGTCTACCGGTATGATACTTGCCCGAGATTCGATCGTCGGTATCCCTATACCTTGTTCAATCTCGTTACCAACAAGTCTCTTTACTCGTTCCGCAACACATCATCCCGTGGCTAACTCCTTAGTCACATTGAGCTCATTATGACGATGTCTTACCGAGTGGGCCCAGAGATACCTCTCCGTCATACGGAGTGACAAATCCCAGTCTCGATTCGTGCCAACCCAACAGATACTTTCGGAGATACCCGTAGTGTACCTTTATAGACACCCAGTTACGTTGTGACGTTTGGCACACCCAAAGTATTCCTACGGTATCCGGGAGTTGCACAATCTCATGGTCTAAGGAAACGATACTTGACATTGGAAAAGCTTTAGCAGACGAACTACACGATCTTGTGCTATGCTTAGGATTGGGTCTTGTCCATCACATCATTCTCCTAATGATGTGATCCCGTTATCAACGACATCCAATGTCCATGGTCATGAAACCGTGACCATCTATTGATCAACGAGCTAGTCAACTAGAGGCTCACTAGGGACACGTTGTGGTCTATGTATTCACACATGCATTACGGTTTCCGGTTAACACAATTATAGCATGAACAATAGACAATTATCATGAACAAGGAAATACAATAATAACCATTTTATTATTGCCTCTAGGGCATATTTCCAACAAATTGTACAATCAATGCTTCGCATTAGTCATTAGGTGTAAAGTTGGTGGTTTTGTGCCTTGGCTCAAACGTGATACTAAGTTGTTGATCTAGCCCTAAATGTGATGGTTTTAAATAAATACCTAAGTTGTTGCTCTAGCCCTAAATGTGATGATTTTCAGCAAATTCCTGCCTCGTTCAAGGGCGGAGCCAACTCATTGTCGATGAACCAGGTGAAATTTTGTATAAACCCTTAGGGCTACTTTGGTTACCTGCATGGTTTTTTGCCCATTTGCATGCTTGCCCCAGTTGGGCCTAGTTGAGCATATGCGGGGGGGGGGGGGGGGGGGGGAATTGCATGTTGATTGGTTGCCTACATTGCATCAAGGCCCAGATGGGTGCATGTTGTTTGGTTGACCATGTTTGTGCTTTAGGTGTGAGCAGATCCAAAGCACATCTGTTCTTGGTCTGCTCATCCCTTTCAAATGTGATGGACTTACCATCCATTTGTCAGCACACAACACACACAACACACTGATCATCAGCAGCAAGAATAACATCAAGAAAAAAGCAAGAACAACAAGAACAGGTAGCTTATAACTAGTACTATGCATAAGATTAAAAGAACAGGGCATCCCATGCCCCTGCTGGACCCCAGGATGCTGGTCCCTGGAAAAAATATGGACATGTTCACAGCAAAAGAGAAACTGGGACTTAAGTTCAATTCAAACTAGACTAGACAAACAAACTACATGGCATACGCAATGTCACCGACGCAGCTGTGCTTGGAGCACCGTACCCTGCATATGTTGGAGGTGTTGGCGTTGAAGATCTGCACCTTCAGCCCCAGGCCGGAGAGCCTGGCGATTGCACGGTCACCGGGCACGATCTTGTGCCAGCGGCAGAAGTACTTCCAGCCACGCCCGAGCACCATGTACCCGTTGAACATCTGCACCTGGACCGAGAACTTGCACCACTTGTTGGCGGAGAGGCTGATGACGCAAGGAGGGCCGGTGACCAGCAATTGCTTCATCACCGACCTGAAGGCAGGCGGGATGACGAGCATGGTAATGTCCTCCTGGTCATGGATCTACACGTAGAACCTGATAGGTTCTCGTGCACCCTCCTCGTGGTTGGTCCTCGGCCTCTTGCCAGCGCCCAGCAACATGCTCATGTACTCCACTCTCTTCAGCTACCAATGATCAGATCAATCCAAATGCACATGCATTGTTCTACTCTGATCATGTATGTCCTACTTGCACCTATTATTTTTGGCATTCGGGTATGTCCTACTTGTATGCCACATGCAATGCCATGTTGATCATGCACTCACGTAACCTAACTCAACCAACAAGAACAACAATAAACAAGAGCAAAAACAACATAACATCATACAAACTAACAACAACAGAAGCAAAATAGGAGCATATACACTAGTAACAACATGCAAACTAACAATGTGCACTAAGAACTAATCGTGTGGCACTAACAGCATGCAAACTAACAATGCACTTTCAACAATCTAGGCATGTGCACTTTGGTTCCTCCCCAAAACAGTGGATTCGGATCAAATCCGCTCGAACCCAGTCAAATCCAATGTCCACAATCTAATCTAACACTAGTACGACTACCCTAAGAACCCTAACTACGAAGCAAGGGGGAGATTAGAGCTTACCGTGGGGGCTGTCGGTGGAGCGTACGCAGGCCGTGGAGAAAACCCTGACGGGAAGGGCTGCTGCTGCCGCCGACGAATTGGAGCCGTCCATTCTGAAGGCCGCGGCTATGGCCCTCGTCCTGCGCCGGCTCGAAGATGAGCCCGGCGTCCTGGAGCTCCCCTCTCCTTGCACTAGACACATAGAGGAGAAAACCCACTTATTGGGGTAAAAATACCCCCATAAGTGGGGCCGGAAAGGACGACGCCGACGAGTATTGAATCCCCGCAGGGGTTGAGCCGAAGATGAAGATCTCCGGCTCCAGTGGCGAAGCCGGAGCGACCGGCGCCGACGCTGCATTGGCCCGGGACGGCGGCATGGTGCGGAAAGGGGAGGGAGCACGAATTGACACCACGAGATCTCGTCCGGTAGAGGAGAGGCCAGCAACCCACCTCTCTTGGATGGCATTGCTGCCGGCGATGACCGTAGTGGGTGGGGCGTGGCGAGACGGCGGCGTTGCCATCGGAGAATCCAAACGGACGGTGAGGGGAGAGAGAGGGAGTGGATGTGAACCGACGAGGAAGGTGACGGGAGAAGGCATGGGGAGTTATGAGGCGTTGCATCATCTTCCGCGCTTCCCAAGCGTGCAGGCGCTCGCACGCATGGCTCGAACTAAGCCAAAAACTAAACCCACACTTACGCAAAACTGAACTTATTACCCCTGTCATTGTGTCGGTTGGCAACATGAAAAGAAGAAGAGAAAAAGACAAGGTATATCCACGAGACCAGTATATCACCAATCATGAACGAGTACTGGTAGGTTTTTCAGTATACTATATGGTATGACCTTCGTTACAAAATAAATAAATTGATTAATTAACCGGACACTCAGATCCATCGACACAGACAAAACAACCCAACCAATTCTTCAGAAAAAAACTAACATGAACACCGAAAATTTAAAGTACAAAACAACACATCTCCCGCGGCCCACAGCAGTGTGCAATAATGCGCCGCTCCTCCATCACGTCCACCATAAAAAAGAATGATAAGTAAGCTATAGATAGATGTATACCTGCAAATGAATCCTTAGCTTAACTCTATTTTCTTTCCTCGTCCTGTCCTTCTTGTACTATTTCATCTTAATAACCAACCGTGTATACGATCATGTACGTGAAGTTGCTGGACTGGATCACAAGGCGCTCATGTCCTTGACGAAGCCGTACTTCTCCATGAAGGGGTTCCTGATCTCCTTGGGCGGGTACTCGTGGATGCAGTCCGCCCACACGCCGGCGTCGGCGGTGGCCCTCTCCACCGTCCAGACGCAGCTGTTGCACTTGAACCCGGCGCCGAAGGTGAGCATGAGGACGCGGTCGCCCTTGTTGAGCCGCTTCTTGGCCTCCATGTAGGACAGCACGTACCAGACGCTGCTCGCCGAGGTGTTGCCGAAGCGGTGCAGCGTCATGCGCGCCGGCTCGATGTCGTGCTCCGTGAGGGTGAGCCCCTTGCCGACGCCGTCGATGACGGCGGCGCCGCCGGTGTGCACGCAGAAGTGGTCCACCCCGGCCTTCATCCGGATGGTGAGCGCGGAGGACGACTTCTTCTTGTTGCTGCGCGTGAGGAAGCGCGCCGAGAGCGTGGCGTAGGCGACGCGGAGGAGCTCCGGGAGCGGGAGCACGCGCGGCGACAGCACGCTGAGGTTCTTGACGAAGGCGTGCACGGCGGCGCGGGTGAGCTCCTTGCCGAGGTGGAAGCCGGGCCGGCCGGCGTCGTCCTCCATCTGGAGCGCACAGTTGTAGGCCTCGTCGGAGGCGCCCGTGTGCGTGCGCACGACGTGGCGGAGGCGCAGCTTGGCGTGCGGGCGCAGCCGCGGCGAGTTGGTGAGGAAGTAGGCGCAGCCGCCGGAGCGGAAGAGGCAGTTCCCCAGCATGAAGGAGCGCCTGTTCCCCGGGTACCAGTTGGGCGCGATCGACTCCGACGTCATCACCAGGGCCACCGTGTTCGCGTGCGTTCTGCGTAACGTAGCGTACACAAAAACCATGCACATTGTAAACACAAATCAAATTTTACCCCTAGATAGACTTGAAAGTAGAGATTCACAAAGCGAAAAACAAGAAACATTTCCATCTCAAATTCTTGATGCCAATGGAACAGTACGTTGGCAATTTGGCGTGGACGCAGATGGCCGGAACCGCAGTCTGCCATGCCCGACGCCATTACTCTGCTCTACACTATGGCTCAAGAGCCAGAGAAGAGGCAGAGGAGGCCCTGTACGTCCACGTCAACATATCCACGCACCGTCTCCGTGCACCCATCTGCTACTGCTGCTGCTCTGCTGCTACTAAAAGCGAACCAAACTTGGCGAGCCGGCATTGAAGCGATGCAGGACAAATTACACAGTACTGTACTAGTACTAATGGTGGTAGGGTAGCTGGCTAACATGCAGAGCTGGTGCCTACACTCCATGATGCAGGCAGGGACAGGTAAGTTCACCACCTCGCTGCTAACATTTATTCTGTGCCAAATCTTGGCCCTTCATGATCTAGCATCAGATGATGGATACGGTCACATGGGACTTAGGGTAAGATCGATCCCCGCGGTGTACTGTACTGCGGTTGTGTCTACTCCTACTTTCTTGAGTTTCAAAGTTCACGGATGGGAAATCTTTATAGTGAGAGCATGCAGCTTCGTGTCATGCGGGAGTCCTTGTCTTGGGCACGTGATGGCCATATACATATCTCACTGAGTTTTTTCTTCTTCTTCTTCTTCCCGGTGACAATGGAAATGGTACGAGATAACGAGAAAGATCATCGAAAATGCCTTTTGGAGCTCGGCCTCCATTTGAAAAACACAAAATTCATAAAAAATCATATTTTTACAATTAAAAAAATCTTAAAAAAATACAGATAGATATACATGATGGCATAACACACATGTGTGTAAATTTTTAGGATGAAATACGTTGAAATGAAGGCTATGCAAAAAAAACAAATCTGAGGCTTTTTAACACATGATACTATTCATCCTCAAATTCCAGAAATTTATCTTTTTTTTGTACAGATCGCATTTCAAAGTATTTCATCTTGACTTTTTACATACACATACATTTCATCCTTGTATAGTTGCATATTTGTTTTCGAATTTTTTTGAAGTCGAAAAGTTTGAATTTTGAATTTTTAAAAATAAAGGGCTCCATGGAGCTCGGTCACCAAAACGCCCTACTCAAAGATCATCTGCTACCTACTGCCTTCTAGCTCAAGCTCAGCAGCAAGCTGTAATCGACTACTCTACAGTAGAGAAGATAAATGGTCTGAAACTCAGATCAGGATCAGAATAGCTCGCCAGAATACAGATACAGGCACAGGCACAGCAAATAAATTGCTAGGGGCCACTGCGGCCCAACTTTAGGCTTTTACCTGCCGCAACGTTATTAATTGACGCAACACACTATTCGGGCGTCTCAAACTCTCACCGACTGCACGCTTGTAGTACGCTCAGACCCGGATCGAGCGAGAGCCGAGCGTACAAATTGTTGGTTAAATCCAGGCCGTTGAATTATTGGACATTAGCCGTTGTATTAGTTGCGCAACAGAGAAGATAATCAATAGTTGGTGAAAACAAGGGCACCTGAAGAAGTTGTTGGCGAGGTCGAGGGCGATGAGGGTGGCGCTGCAGCCCATGCCGGTGAGGTTGAACACCTTCACGTCCTCCCGGAGGCCGTAGCGGCGCACCACCCTCGCCGACAGGGACGGCGCCGGGGAGAACATGGACACGTTGACGACGAGCAGGTCGACGTCGGCGGGGCGCACGCCGAGCCCGCCAGGCGCGGCCGACCTGGCGAACAGCTCGTCGAGCACGGCGTGGAAAGTCTCGTCCATCTCCTCCATGCCCTCGGCGACGAGGTCGGGGCTGGCGTCGCCCCCCGCGATGATGTTGCGCGGGCCGTACGTCTCCTCGCCGATGCCGGAGTTGACGATGACCTTGAGCAGGAACTTGTACTCCTCGAGACCCAGCAGCTTGTTCCGCTGGATGATCTCGCCGCACAGATCCGTGGGGAGCTTGCGGTCGTCCGTCCCCTTGTAGCACACGTAGTCCAGCAGATAGCAGCGCCGCCGCCGTGCCCGCTCCACCAGCAGCCGCGCCAGCGTCGCCGCCGAGAAGGCCAGCAGCGTCAGCGTCACCATCGTCGCCAGCTCCATGTTTACCAACGAGGAGAGATCTATCGACCGAGGCGGGCCGGGATTGCTAGCTAGCCCGTAGCCAAGCTAGATGTATAGCGACGGAGTTGCCAATGCGCAATGCCCGTGGTTCCCGCTCATGGAGATGGAGGCGAGAGCTAGGAGAGGCGGTGAGCTTGGACCTATAGATCTCCTACTCTAATGGTGTAACAGGCTATAGATGGTGTGGAGTGGGGTTGCAGGGCTGGTGTGGATGGGAGATTAATGGAAAGGTTTTGAGGAAGTGGAAGGAGGAGCGGAGGTTTTATAGCCAGAGAGGGGCTCATGAGAAGCTTCTTCAGATTTCCTGCTTATATTTTTCTTGGTTTTATGGTCACCTGCTTTTGAGTAATGGTGTTTAAGCAGGGCAACGTGGCGTGCTTCCTAGTTTTGGCGATTTAAAGGATTTGATGCTCCATTGACTAGAGGTGTTTTGGGTATGATTTCCATTCACTAGTAGAAAACATGATACTAGTTCCGGTTTTAGAGGACCTTTAGTCCCGGTTCTGGAACCGGGACAAAGCAAACGGGACTAATACCCAAAACCTTTAGTTCCGCTTTGCTTACGAACCGGGACCAAAGGGGTTTCACGTGGCCGCTGCGGGGCGCCCAGGCAGGAGGACCTTTGGTCCCGGTTGGTAACACCAACCGGGACCAAAAGGCGGCCACGCGTCAGCAGCTCGCAGGCGCTGGGTTTTTTTTTTTGGAAGGGGGGTTTAGGGGTTTTGGAGGGTTAATTTAGGGGTTTCATATTGTGTTAGCTAGCTAATAGAGAGAAGTGACATCTCTTTCTCCGTGCTTGGTCGACGCTAGCTACTATACATATAGAGAGAACTCGACGCTAGCTAGTAAGCAAATGAAGGAAACCATTAATTACACAAGATCGTCATGAACATATATAGAGAGAAGTGACATCTCTTTCTCCGTGCTTGGTCGAACAACAAGTTTTCGTATATCTATCCGACGCTACTACATATGTACAATATAACATCATTTACAATCCCTAACACCTAAGATCCATTTGCAATTTCACATGGTATTCTCCGTGTTCAGGTATGACGTGGTCAAGAAAGAATCCCGTCAATTCCTCTTGAATTGCTCGTATGCGATCATGTGGTAGGAGTTCATCCCGCATCTGCCAGATCTAATTTAAAGAAGGGGGTCAATATATATATATGAATGAAACTCAACACAACTGATGGTAATATATAAAATAAAATTGTGAATATTGTTTACGTACTTCAAATTGTTTCTCAGAGAAGCCCCGCTCAGAGGTCGAGTAGCGAATGAACTCGCATACGTAGTATCCACATAAATGATTCTCGGGTGCCTGATACAAGCACTTTACGAGAATAGAGTTCAATCAAACTGATAAGCAAGCATGATAATGGTATTGATGAAACTAGAATCAATGAGAGATGCGGGGAACTAGCTAGTACTACTTACTTTGGGGTGTGTAAATCGCAGCTCGTTGTTTAGACCGGGAACCATTCCGGTGAACTTTTTCCAAACCCTGACAGGCAAAGAAAATGATTACTTGATATCAGGAAATGAACGAAAGTTACCGATATGGTCCCGGTATTGATTGAACTTACTTCTGGAGCATTGCAGTCATGTCCGCATAATACTTGGGATCTTTACGTCTCGAGTCTAAGACAGTTACTAATGCCCCGTCAAGCTTAATGGATAGCAGAATAAAGTGGAAGCCGCGCACGCATAACTCATCAATTACATTACTTAACCTTGAGTAAGCGAAACCGAATATGCACAAGACAGTAACACTCACTTGAATTTGTAAGGAAAGAGTATTTCCCTTTTGTTTTGATGTCTAAGGAACGCTTGTAGCAAGTTGTCCTCAGTAACTTTGGCTCTCTTTTGTACCGACCATTCATTTACGGTATTTGGGCTAATGAACCCAATGTCATAGATTTGTTCTTTTTTTTGCATTCGACCATCTTCAATCTGCATAATATAGTGAGGATAATTATATATACATGCAATGAACGAGCTGAGCTAGAGACTTAATTGTAGAAGTAATACTTACAGACAGTAGCAAGTCATGAGTTGTTTGTCGAGGGCCTCTTGATTGTATAACTGAAATAACTCCACAAATTCAACAGGCAGCAGGTCGACTCCAATGAAGTCGTGCTCTTTTTTAATTCCGACATACAAACTGTCGGTCCCAGACTCCCTGCAGGTTTCCATGTATCACTCATGCAATTTTTGCATCATCGTTATTAGAGGAGGATGATCAGGTTTGACGAGAGGCTTCTCGTGCTCGTATATAAAGTCCTCTGCTGCTACTACCTCAGTCGTTTCAAATTGTACATCATCGCCCACGTAATCACCAAGAGTGGTACCGGGCAGTAGCACCGGATGATTAGCGATATCGCTAGACCCCTTGAGCGGGGGGCACGATTGCTTCTCCTGTTCGCCGAGCTGGGGAATTGTTTTCCCACTTCTTCGTTTTTTGTCTCTTGCAACACTGGAAGTACTTCCCGACCGCATCACTTCATCATATGTCTTTGTAATTATGCGGTCATAGTTGGATAGCCGAGGCGGTGGTGGTCGCTTCAGGGCATGCAGAGTGCGCTTCGCTTTCACCGGATCTACCGTTTCCTTCGGAGGTGGATGTTTCCGTGCAAAATGGGCCTTCACTTCGGCTGCACTAATTTCAGCGCTTTCCTCTTCGGTCCTCTCATATGGTAACTTTGGAAGAGGCTTGAGGCTTGGACCAAATTTGTATTTCTTCCCGCCTATTGTACTGCTAGCCGCCGGAGCAGCGGCGTCGACTCTCTTCTGCCGTTGCTGACGCATCGGAGGAGGCGGAGTGCCCTGACGCGCCGGAGGAGGAGGAGGAGGCGGAGTGCCCTGACACGTCGGAGGAGGCGAAGGAGGAGGCGGAGTGCCCTGACGCGCCGGAGGAGGAGAAGGAGGAGGCGGAGTGCCCTGACGCGCCAGAGGAGGAGGAGGCGGAGTGCCCTGACGCGCCGGAGGAGGCTGAGTCTGCTGAGGCGTCCAGTTTGGAAGCTTGATGTACTCCTTTCTCCATAGACAGGTACTCCTCAAAGCATTTTCCAGAAGAATAATATCCTCTTCACCTGTAGGGTTGTCAAGCTCTAGCCCCTCAAATCCGTCCATTATTTCATCCACCGTCACAACAGCATAGCCATGTGGAATCGGACGGCAATGTAAAGTTCCCTCAGCTCGAGGAGGTACAACAGAGCCGATCGCCGCCTTGAAGGTCAGGTTCTGGCATTTCGTCATTAGCTCACAATGTTCAGCCTCCGTGATACTATCGACGGGGTAGCGAGGAGCCGTGAAATCAGGCTGAACGAGCTCCGTGGAAGCCACGCTGCTTCTTCGCTGAGATGGTGGGGTAGCTTCTGGGGCAGCATCGAAGGAAGGATCTTCGTGCCGCTCAGATGGTTGGCCGGTAGCTCGCTGGCTCTCAAGTTCCTCTAGTTTTGCTAATCTTGCACTGAGCTTCTGCATTTCGCTTGCTTCCTGTTTCCTCTTTCTCTCTCGGCTTCTATAACCACCGCTGTCGGGAAACCCATGCTTCCACGGAACGGAGCCTGATGTGCCTCTTGTTCGTCCAGGGTGTTCAGGATTCCCGAGGGCCTCTGTCAGCTCGTCCTTCTCTCTGTCGGGAATGAACGTTCCTTCCTGCGCTGCCTTGATTGCTGCCTGAAGCTTTCGGAAGGGTATTGCAAGTTGCTCGTCCGTCCAAACACACTCCCCTGTTTCTGGGTCCAAAGTTCCCCCAACCCCGAAGAACCAAGTCCTTGAATGATCTAGCGAGTGCAATGTCGCTGGTTGGACATTCTTAGCAAGCAGGTCTTGCTCAGCTTTGTCCCACAACTGCCGGGCTTTGTAGTAGCCACCTGACCCCGTGTGATGGTGATACTTCTTCTTTGCAGCATTTTTCTTGTTTGTCAGTGACCATTTCTTACCCTTCTCCGATTTCTTGTAGGCCACAAATTCGGGCCATTGATCTCTTATCTTCTCATATCGACCGATGAATTTCGGAGTCTCCTCTTTCTCGACAAACTTTGCGTTCAACTCTTTCTTCCAGTTATTGAATAGTTCTGCCATCTTCTTAAGAGCAAACGCCTTGACCTTTCGCTCTATAACTGGGTTATTCGGACCCTCCTCTCGCGGTAGGCTTAAATTTGTCATCAGCTCGGTCCAAAGATCATCTTTCAGTCTATCATGGACATAAGAAACTTCAGGGTCCTTATTATTCTTATTCCATTGCTGGGTGTTGATCGAGACATAGTCCCTAACAACAACTCCACACTGATGTACAAATGCGTCCTTGGTCCGCTTGGGAGCAATCGGTTGGCCATCTTTCGCGACTTCTGTGATCGTGAACCTTTCATCCGGGCGCAACCTTTTCTTCGGGCCTCGTCTCCTTACCTCGTCGGACTTTGCAATAGTTGAGGCTCCCTCCTCCGTTCGGTCACCGGAGCCGTGATCATGATCTCCTTCCTCCGCCATTCGGTCACCAGAGCCGTCATGATCTCCTTCCTCCTCCATTGTTGGATCACCGGAGCCGTCATCCTCTCCTTCCTGACAATCGGCGTCGTTGAGATACGACAAGGGATCACCTCCGGCGAGGATTATATCCCCCAACAACTGTTCTTTTTCTAAGTCTCTATGATCCATAGTTTCTGCAAATATTACAACATGGCAATATACAAACATGAGATATGCAAATCAATACAAGGCAATGCAACAATACGATCATATAATATCACTAATACATCATCGAATAGTATTGCTAATACATCATCGAATATTATCATTAATACATCTCAAATATTATTATATAATATCACTAATACCGATATAGTTGACGTCTCGCGGCGCAGGCGGTGGACACCCAAAGAGAAGGAACTATGACAGGATCATAGCTCGGGTGAGATCCCTGAAGAACCTGCCAGGTATTGGAGAACCTGGCGTCCAACGCAGCCATGTAGCGTCGGACGTGCTCGTCCTCCTCCCTGACACGGCGACGTACCACCTCCGCGGGGGCCGGCTCCCTCTGCACGGACAGTGGTCCACGCGACCGCCACCAAAGAACCTCGGGGTCGATGACGGGACCCTGATTCCTCACCAAGCTGGGCGCCCCGGAAGGCAGCACCTCCCGGTGCCAGCCCGGCGGAGCCCAGTCCCGGACATGGCGCCTCTCAAGCAAGTGGTTGCCACCGAGTCGACGACGAGGATGCTGGTCGGGCATCGTCGACTCAACGGCTATGCTATGCAACTAAACATTTAAACATCTAATTAAACATCATATCGCATCACCGACGATCGTCGGGGACTCCTCGATATCGTTGGGGACTCTCCCTCACTGACGATCGTGGGGGGGGGGGGTACTCTCCTTCACCGACGATCATCGGGGACTCCTCGATATAGCGTCACCGACGACCGACGATAAAACAACTAAACATCTAAACAATAAAAACAACTAAAAACAACTAAACAATAAAAACAACTAATTAACTAAATTAACTAAATTAACTAAATCAACTAAAACAACTAAAATTAACTAAATTAACTAAACAACTAAATTAACTAAATCAACTAAAATCGTCGGGCGCGGGCGGCGCTGCGGGCTCGCCGGAGACGCGTGCGGGGCCAGGGGCGGTGCTGTGGTGGGCGGAGGTGGGGCCGGTGGCGGTGCTGCGCGTGGTGGGCAGGGGCGAGCGGCGGAGGCGCGCGCGCGGGGCCGACGGGGACAGAGAGGAGGGGGAGCCTTACCGGCGAGGAGCGGCGACGGCGACGGAGTGATGGAGGAGACCGGCGAGGGTTTTAAAATTAACCTAACTATCAAATTGGGTTTTAAAATTAACCTAACTATCAAATTAACAGGGTCAGGCCCATATGTCAGTGACCCAGGGGTTAATTAACAGGGTGATTAGCATTAAGCTAATCACCTGACGGTCGGGGCCCACCTGCAGGTGACACAGGCGGCGATGCTCGTCGCCGGCGACCTCTGGACGCGGTGGTGCCCATGCTAGGGACCACAGGAGCGGTGCCTGGGGCCACTAGGGCATAGCCCGTGCTCGGCCGCATCTAAAGGGGTTCACGGGAGGCTGTGGGGTGACCGGAGCTGACGGCAGCAACGCCGGAGGCGGCGGTCGGAGCTAGGCCTAAGTGGCACACGACGCTAGGGGCCGTGGGAGGGAGAACTAGAGGCGGCTACGGCCTCCTGCGAGCTCCCTGAGCATGATGGAGGGCACGTCGGCAAGCTTCGGGAGCTCTAGCCACGGCGGCGAGACGACCGGCGGCGAGGAGCTCACGGGCAAGGCGGCTAGCGGGGTTAGGAGAGGAGATCGGTGATGGGGCTAGGGGTAAAAGAACCGGGGCCTCACCGCGGTTGCGAAGGCATCAACGTCGCGGCCGGGGAGGTCCTCGTTGCTGCGAATCGACCGGAGAAGGCCGACGGTGCCGAGGGCGAAGGCGGCGGTGCAGGGCACGGCGACGACGACATAGGGGCAGGGCGCGGTGATGGCGACGGCGACGTCAGGGCAGGGGAGTGGGGGACAGCAAAATCCGTTAGCCTGGCGGCGTCGAGCTGGTCGTCGGCGCCATCGGGGGAGAGAATAAACTGTAGATGGGATTGGAAATTTTTCCAAAGTGCTGCTTATATACAAAGACCTTTAGTTCCGGTTGGTGGCTCCAACCGGGACTAAAGGGGGGGCATTAGTCCCGGTTGGAGCCACCAACCGGGACTAAAGGTCAATTTCAGCAGCCCAAAGGGCGGGAAGCAGAGACCTTTAGTCCCGGTTGGTGGCTCCAACCAGGACCGAAGGGTGGCATTTGTCCCGGTTGGTGGCTGCGCCCGGGACGAAAGGGTGGCAATGGTCCCGGTTCGAGCCACCAACCGGGACCAAAGGCCTGTGCCTGGCACAGCCGCGGTGCGGTTGGATGTTTAGTCCCACCTCGCCAAGCGAAGGGCGCCCGGACCTGTTTATAAGCCCCGCCGCGGCTGCACTTTGAATTTAGGTCGAATTTTCCCTATAAGCGCATCTATGTTCACTTTTGCTATTTTTTCATGTTATTTTTTGCATATTAAAAGTTCTTAACAAAAAATACTTTATGAATATTCTTTTTGCTATTAAAGTTTTTAACAAAAATAACTTTGATAATTTTAGTTGCATAAATTTTATATAATATTAAGTTAAATAACTTTGATCGGACGAAAACATGTCTATTACAAAGGGATTTCAATTTTTTAAACATATTTTAACTCAAGACTTTTTCTGCATTCAGTATGCACCATTCAAAGCCACATCATCACTTTTCAACCCTTTTCTGACTTCATTTGCTATTTTTCATGCATTTCATGATTTATTTTGAGCTAAAATGACCCTGAATTGAAAAGCACTGCAAATGAACTCTGAAATGGTTGCAAGTTGGCATGGTATCACCATTTCACCCACATAGCATGTGCTAAAAAGTTGAGAGGGTTACGACAAAAACTGGATGCACTTCGTGTACGAACTGGACAATCTCTTTCGAAGTGTCAGGGTTTTGGACGAAAACTCATCTGTTATTAAAGGATTTCAATTTTTTAAACATATTTGAACTCAAGACTTTTTCTGCATTCAATATGCACCATTCAAAGCCACATCATCACTTTTCAAACCTTATCTGACTTCATTTGCTATTTTTCATGCATTTCATGATTTATTTTGAGCTAAAATGACCTTGAATTGAAAAGCACTGCAAATGAACTCTGAAATGGTTGAAAGTTGGCATGGTATCATCATTTCACCCACATAGCATGTGCTAAAAAGTTGAGAGGGTTACGGCAAAAACTGGATGCACTTCGGGTACAAACATGACAATCTCTTTCGAAGTGTCAGGGTTTTGTACGAAAACTCATCTGTTACAAAAGGATTTCAATTTTTTAAACATATTTGAACTCAAGACTTTTTCTGCATTCAATATGCACCATTCAAAGCCACATCATCACTTTTCAAACCTTTTCTGACTTCATTTGCTATTTTTCATGCATTTCATGATTTATTTTGAGCTAAGATGACCCTGAATTGAAAAGCACTGCAAATGAACTCTGAAGTGGTTGAAAGTTGGCATGGTATCATCATTTCACCCACATAGCATGTGCTAAAAAGTTGAGAGGGTTACGGCAAAATATGGATGCACTTCTGGTACAAAATGAACAATCTCTTTCGAAGTATCAGGGTTTCTGACGAAAACTCATCTGTTACAAAAGGCATTTCATTTCTTGACATGTAACTGCAGTGATATTCTAGATCAAAGCCATCATCAGAATAGTTGTGGAGAGAAAGTCTTCACTTTTTCTTCGCGTGTGTCCCTTGCTTATTGCGCCGTAACCATGGATAATCTTCATCGTTTAACAGGGTGCTTGGGTCAGCCTTCACTTTGAAGGGAGGAATTTCATGAAACTTTTCATAATCTTCAGACATGTCTGTCTTGCCCTCCACTCCCACGATGTCTCTTTTCCCTGAAAGAACTATGTGGCGCTTTGGCTCATCGTATGATGTATTCGCTTCCTTATCTTTTCTTTTTCTCGGTTTGGTAGACATGTCCTTCACATAGAAAACCTGCGCCACATCATTGGCTAGGACGAATGGTTCGTTTGTGTACCCAAGATTGTTCAGATCCACTGTTGTCAGTCCGTACTGCGGGTCTACCTGTACCCCGCCTCCTGACAGATTGACCCATTTGCACCGAAACAAAGGGACCTTAAAATCATGTCCATAGTCAAGTTCCCATATGTCCACTATGTAACCATAATATGTGTCATTTCCCCTGTTGGTTGCTGCATCAAAGCGGACACCACTGTTTTGGTTGGTGCTCTTTTGATCTTGGGCGATCGTGTAAAATGTATTCCCATTTATCTCGTACCCTATGTAAGTCAATACAGTCGAAGATGGTCCCCTGGCCAACGAGTACAGCTCATCTGCAATAGTGGTGTTACCCATGAGATGTGTTTGCAACCAACTGCCGAAAGTCCCGATGTGTTCATGATACGTCTCCAACGTATCTATAATTTTTTATTGTTCCATGCTATTATATTATCGGTTTTGGATGTTTTATACACATTAATATGCTATTTTATACTATTTTTGAGACTAACCTATTAACCTAGAGCCCAGTGCCAGTTTCTGTTTTTTTCGTGATTTTGAGTTTTACAGAAAAGGAATATCAAACGGAGTCCAAACGGAATAAAAATTTACGGTGGTTTTTTATGGACCAAAAGAGACCCACGGGGCATCAGAGTTGGGCCAGAAGAGCCATGAGGCAGCCACAAGCCTAGGGGGCGCGCCCCCCTAGGGCGCGCCCCCCTGGCTTGTGGGCCCCTCGGGCACCCCCTTGACGTGAGACCGACGCCAAAAATTCTTATAAATACCCAAACCTCCGAAAAGAAACCTAGATCAAGAGTTCCGCCGCCGCAAGCCTCTGTAGCCACAAAAAACCAATCGGGAGCCCGTTCCGGCACCCTGCCGGAGGGGGAAACCATCACCGGAGGCCATCTTCATCATCCCGGCGGTCTCCATGACGAGGAGGGAGTAGTTCACCCTCGGGGCTGAGGGTATGTACCAGTAGCTATGTGTTTGATCTCTCTCTCTCTCGTGTTCTTGAGATGGCACGATCTTGATGTATCGCGAGCTTTATTGATATAGATGAATCATATGCAGTTTCCCCCTCTCTATCTTCTTGTGATGAATTGAGTTTTCCCTTTGAATTTTTCCTATCGGATTGAGTCCTTAAGGATTTGAGAACACTTGATGTATGTCTTGCGATGGGATATCCGTGGTTACAATGGGCTGTTCTATTGATCAACTTGATGTATGTTTTGGTGAGGTTCCGTGACCTTGGGAATCTATGCATAGGGGTTGGCACATGTTTTCGTCTTGACTCTCCGGTAGAAACTTTGGGGCACTCTTTGAAGTTCTTTGTGTTGGATTGAACATGATGAATCTGAAATTGTGTGATGCATATCGTATAATCAAGCCCATGGGTACTCGTGGTGACATTAGAGTATCTAGGTGACATTAGGGTTTTGGTTGATGTGTATCTTAAGGTGTTATTTTAGTACGAACTCTAGGGCTGTTCGTGACACTTATAGGGATAGCTCATAAGATTGATCGGAAAAGATAACTTTGAAGTGGTTTCGTACCCTACAATAATTTCTTCGTTTGTTCTCCACTATTTGTGACTTTGGAGTGAACTCTTTGTCGCCTGTGAGGGATTTACATATGATTCAACTATGTCAGTATTGTTGAGAGATTGCACTAGCGAAAGTACTGACCCTAGGCCTTGTTTTCAAGCATTGCAATACCGTTTGTGCTCACTTTTATCATTAGTTACCTTGCTGTTTTTATATTTTCAGATTACAAAAATCTATATCTACTATCCATATTACACTTGTATCACCATCTCTTCGCCGAACTAGTGCACCTATACAATTTACCATTGTATTGGGTGTGTTGGGGACACAAGAGACTCTTTGTTATTTGGTTGCAGGGTTGTTTGAGAGAGACCATCTTCATCCTATGCCTCCCACGGATTGATAAACCTTAGGTCATCCACTTGAGGGAAATTTTCTACTGTCCTACAAAACTCTGCGCTTGGAGTCCCAACACGAGTCTACAAGAAGAAGGTTGCGTAGTAGACATCAAGCTCTTTTCTGGCGCCGTTGCCGGGGAGGTGAGTGCTTGAAGGTATAGCTTTAGATCTTGCAATTGAATCTTTTAGTTTCTTGTTTTATCACTAGTTTAGTCTATAAAAGAAAAATACAAAAAAATGGAATTGAGGTTGCCTCATATACTTCATCTTTATAATGTCTTTCGTGAAAATGATGGAAAGGAAAATTGTGCCAAAGTTTTAGAAGAGGAGGTCAATAAAATGTTTGGCACTAAATCTTTGTATGATGAGCATCATTGCAATGTTGTTAGTATGAATTCCTTGAATATTCATGATGCTAATGATATGCAAAGCTACAAGCTTGGGGATGTTATGTTTGATGAAGATAATATGTTTAGTCCCCCAAGTTTTGATGAGCAAATTTATTATGATGAACGCATGCCTCCTATTTATGATGATTATTGTGATGACATGTATGCTATAAAGAATAATGATAACCATGAAACTTGTCATCATGATTTTAATTTTCAATTGGATTATGCTTCACATGATAGTTATTTTGTTGAGTTTGCTCCCACTACTTTGAATGAGAAGAATTTTGCTTGTGTGGGTAGTAATAAAAATTATATGCTTGTAGATCATGAAAATAATGCTTTATGTGATAGTTATATTGTGTAATTCCTTCATGATGCTACTGAAAATTATTACGAGAGAGGAACATATGCTTGTAGGAATTGCAATAATATCAAGTTTCCTCTCTATGTGTTCAAAGTTTTGAAGTTATGCTTGTTTTGCCTTCCTATGCTAGTTGATTCTTGTTCCCATAAATTGTTTGCTCACAAAATCCCTATGCATAGGAAGTGGGTTAGACTTAAATGTGCTTGTCATGAGATTCATGATGCTTTCTTGCATGTTTCAATTACTATTTTTATGTGAGCATCATTGAAATCATCATGCCTAGCTAAAAGGCATTAAAGAAAAGCGCTTGTTGGGAGACAACCCGACACTTTTCCTTTCTGTTTTTGTGTGATCACATGATTAAGCTACTGTAGTAATCATGTTTTGTGTCTTTTATTTCAATAAAGTGCCAAGTAAAGCCTTTGGGATGACTCACAAGATGAGTAGCATTGATGCTGAACCAAAACAGAAACTTTTGACTCCAGTACAGGAATTTTAATTTTTTACTGGAGCGTGATAATAATCTGAAATTTTTACACAGTCTTGATATATAAATTATTCAGGTTTCCCTAATTTTTTAGAATTTTTTCGAGACAGGGAAGTATGGATATATTACAGATCTTCACAGACTGTTCTGTTTTTGACAGATTATGTTTTGCATGCATAGTTTGCTTGTTTTAGTGTTTCCATAGCTTATATTTAGTGGTATAAATTATGGGAATGGTAGAATACAGTAGGTATCATGTGGGAACAATTATGAATCTTGTCTTGACAGTACCTAAGTGAATTATTTATCTTTATCACACTAACCCTTCTCACGAAGTTCCGTTAAGTTTTGTGTGATTGAAGTTTTCAAGTTTTGGGTGAGACACCGATATGAGGAGAATGAGGAGTGACAAGAAACTAAGCTTGGGGATTCCCAAGGAACCCCCAAGGTAATATCCATGGAAGACTCAAGCGCCTAAGCTTGGGGATGCCCCGGAAGGCATCCCCTCTTTCGTCTTCAACACTATCGGTATATCTTACTTGGAGCTATATTTTTATTCGTCACATAATATGAGTTTTGCTTGGAGCATCATATTATTTTGTATTTCTCTGTTAGGAGTGATTTATAATCTTGTTTTTCAATAAAAAGTTCCAAGAATTGTCTTAGGATGCTTGCATTGCATGTTTTGATGTGTGCTGTGTAAGAACAGAAACTTTTGCTGTAGTGTTTGAATTTTCATATTTTACTGGAACGTGGAAAGTTTCTGAAAGTTTTGCACAGTGATGTCATATAAATTATTTAGCATGTCCTAAATTTTCATAATTGTTTGAGTTACGGAAGTACACTGTTTTCATAAATTGCTACAGACTGTTCTGTTTGGAACGATTGCTGTCATAGTTTTGTTATCTACTTATCCTCTAGTTTCCATAGCCTATATTGGTAGATATAAATTGTGGAAACGATAGTAAACAGTAGATGATGTTTGAAAATTATTGTGCAACTTGTCTTGGCAGTACATGAAGTGTTGATTTATTCTTATGTGTACTAACCTATCTCACGAGTTCTTTTCGAGTTTTGTGTGGATGAAGTTTTTGAGAATAGGTGAAACCATGATATGAGAGGATTTAACGAGATACAAAAGCTCAAGCTTGGGGATGCCCAAGGCACCCCAAGTAAATATTTCAAGAAGTCTCAAGCATCTAAGCTTGGGGATGCTACGCATCCCACCTCTCTTCATCAACAATTATCGGTTAGTCTATGTTGAGGCCAAATTTTTATTCGTTCACA
This sequence comes from Elymus sibiricus, assembly GCA_039707655.1. Taxonomy (NCBI): domain Eukaryota; kingdom Viridiplantae; phylum Streptophyta; class Magnoliopsida; order Poales; family Poaceae; genus Elymus; species Elymus sibiricus. The sequence goes on from CM077663.1 coordinate 211,048,436, forward strand.
TGATGCGTGCTATTCTTGGAGTGATATTTTTCTTTTGCTTGCTGTTTAATAAAATACTTAAGATCTGAAATTCTTATATGAGAGAGTCTTCACATAGTTATTGAATTGTTGGCTACTCATTGATCTTCACTTATATCTTTTTGGAGTAGTTGGTCTTTTGCTCTGGTGCTTCACTTATATCTTTGTAGAGCACGGCGGTGGTTTCATTTTATAGAAATTGATGAACTCTCATGCTTCACTTATATTATTTTGAGAGTCTCTAAATAGCATGGTAATTTGCTTAGGTTATGAATTTAGTCCTAATATAATGGGCATCCAAGAGGGATATAATAAAAACTTTCATATAAAGTGCATTGAATACTATGAGAAGTTTGATTCCTTATGATTGTTTTGAGATATAAAGATGGTAATATTAGAGACATGCTAGTGAGTAATTGTGGATTGGTAGAAATACTTGTGTTAAAGGTTGTGATTCCCATAGCATGCACGTATGGTGAACCGTTATGTGACGAAGTCGGAGCATGATTTATTTATTGATTGCCCTCCTTTGTGTGGAGGTCGGGATCGGGCGATGGTTAACTCCTTCCAACCCTTTCCCTAGGAGCATGCGTGTAGTACTTTGTTTTGATAACTAATAGACTTTTGCAATAAGTATGTGAGTTCTTTATGACTAATGTTGAGTCCATGGATTATACGCACTCTCACCCTTCCACCCTTGCTAGCCTCTCTAGTACCGCGCAACTTTCGCCGGCGCATTACACCCACCATATATCCTTCCTCAAAACAGCCACCATACCCACCTATTATGGCATTTCCATAGCCATTCCGAGATATATTGCCATGCAACTTCCACCGTTCCGTTTATGACACGCATCATCATTGTCATATTGCTTTGCATGATCATGTAGTTGACATCGTATTTGTGGCAAAGCCACCGTTCATATTTTTTATACATGTCACTCTTGAGTCATTGCACATCCCGGTACACCGCCGGAGGCATTCATATAGAGTCATATCTTGTTCTAGTATCGAGTTGTATATTTTGAGTTGTAAGTAAATAAAAGTGTGATGATCATCATTATAGAGCATTGTCCCATGTGAGGAAAGGATGATGGAAACTATGATTCCCCCACAAGTCGGGATGAGTCTCCGGACTTTATGAAAAATAAAAGAGGCCAATGAAGCCCAAATAAAAAAGAGAGGCCAAAGATGCCCACCAAAAAAATGAAAAAAAATGAAAAAAATGAGAGAAAAGAGAGAAGGGGCAATGTCACTATCCTTTTTCCACACTTGTGCTTCAAAGTAGCACCATGATCTTCATGATAGAGAGTCTCCTATATTATCACTTTCATATACTAGTGGGAATTTTTCATTATAGAACTTGGCTTGTATATTCCAATGATGGGCTTCCTCAAATTGCCCTAGGTCTTCGTGAGCAAGCGAGTTGGATGCACACCCACTTAGTTTCTTTTTGAGCTTTCATACACTTATAGCTCTAGTGCATCCGTTGCATGGTAATCCCTACTCACTCACATTGATATCTATTGATGGGCATCTCCATAGCCCGTTGATATGCCTAGTTGGTGTGAGATTATCTCCTTCTTTTTTGTATTCTCCACAACCACCATATTCTATTCCACCTATAGTGCTATGTCCATGGCTCACGCTCATGTATTGCGTGAGAATTGAAAAAGTTTGAGAACACTAAAGTATGAAACAATTGCTTGGCTAAAACCAGGGTTGTGCATGATTTAATACTTTGTGTGATGAAGACGGAGCATAGCCAGACTATATGATTTTGTAGGGATAACTTTCTTTAGCCATGTTATTTTGAGAAGACATGATTGCTTTATTAGTATGCTTGAAGTATTATTGTTTTTATGTCAACATTAAACTCTTGTTTTGAATCTTATGGATCTGAATATTCATGCCACGATAAATAAAATTACATGGATAAATATGTTAGGTAGCATTCCACATCAAAAATTCTGTTTTTATCATTTACCTACTCGAGGACGAGCAGGAATTAAGCTTGGGGATGCTTGATACGTCTCCAACGTATCTATAATTTTTGATTGTTCCATGCTATTATATTATTGGTTTTGGATGTTTTATAAACATTAATATGTTATTTTATACTATTTTTGGGACTAACCTATTAACCTAGAGCCTAGTGCCAGTTTCTATTCTTTTTTTGTGTTTTTAAGTTTTACAGAAACGGAATATAAAACGGAGTCCAAACGGAATAAAAATTTATGATGATTTTTTATGGACCAGAAGAGACCCACGAGGCATCGGAGTTGGGCCAGAAGAGCCACGAGGCAGCCACAAGCCTAGGGGGCGCGCCCCCTGGCTTGTGGGCCCCTCGGGCCCCCCTTGACGTGAGACCGATGCCAAAAATTCTTATAAATACCCAAACCTCCGAAAAGAAACCTAGATCGGGAGTTCCGCTGCCGCAAGCCTCTATAGCCACGAAAAACCAATCGGGAGCCCGTTCCGGCACCCTGTCGGAGGGGGAAACCATCACCAGAGGCCATCTTCATCATCCCGGCGGTCTCCATGATGAGGAGGGAGTAGTTCACCCTCGGGGCTGAGGGTATGTACCAGTAGCTATGTGTGTGATCTCTCTCTCTCTCGTGTTCTTGAGATGGCACGATCTTGATGTATCACGAGCTTTATTGATATAGATGAATCATATGGAGTTTTCCCCTCTCTATCTTCTTGTGATGAATTGAGTTTTCCCTTTGAAGTTTTCTTATCGGATTGAGTCCTTAAGGATTTGAGAACACTTGATGTATGTCTTGCGATGGGATATCCGTGGTTACAATGGGATGTTCTATTGATCCACTTGATGTATGTTTTGGTGATCAACTTGCGGGTTCTGTGACCTTGGGAATCTATGCATAGGGGTTGGCACATGTTTTCGTCTTGACTCTCCGGTAGAAACTTTGGGGCACTCTTTGAAGTTCTTTGTGTTGGATTGAACATGATGAATCTGAAATTGTGTGATGCATATTGTATAATCAAGCCCATGGGTACTCGTGGTGACATTGGAGTATCTAAGTGACATTAGGGTTTTGGTTGATGTGTATCTTAAGGTGTTATTTTAGTACGAATTCTAGGGCTGTTCGTGACACTTATAGGGATAGCTCATAAGATTGATCGGAAAAGATAACTTTGAGGTGGTTTCGTACCCTACAATAATTTCTTCGTTTGTTCTCCACTATTTGTGACTTTATAGTGAACTCTTTGTCCCACGTGAGGGATTTACATATGATTCAACTATGTCAGTATTGTTGAGAGATTGCACTAGCGAAAGTACGGACCCTAGGCCTTGTTTTCAAGCATTGCAATACCGTTTGTGCTCACTTTTATCATTAGTTACCTTGCTGTTTTTATATTTTCAGATTACAAAAATCTATATCTACTATCCATATTACACTTGTATCACCATCTCTTCGCCGAACTAGTGCACCTATACAATTTACCATTGTATTGGGTGTGTTGGGGACACAAGAGACTCTTTGTTATTTGGTTGCAGGGTTGTTTGAGAGAGACCATCTTCATCCTACGCCTCCCATGGATTGATAAACCTTAGGTCATCCACTTGAGGGAAATTTTCTACTGTCCTACAAAACTCTACGCGTGGAGGCCCAACACGAGTCTACAAGAAGAAGGTTGCGTAGTAGACATCAGTTCACATGTAATCCAGTCGTCACACTGCTCCGGGTGTTTGGAGCGCAGAATATTCTTGTGTTCATTGACATAAGGGGTCACCAAGGTAGAATTCTGTAGAAGTGTGTAGTGTGCTTGAGACCAAGAATTCCCGTCCCTACATATTATTGAATTCGGTCCTAGCGTGCCTTTTCTAGTCAGTCTCCCCTCATACCGCGATTCAGGGAGACCAATCGGCTTAAGGTCAGGAATAAAGTCAACACAAAACCCAATGCGTTCCTCTGTTTGATGGCCCATGGAGATGCTTCTTTCTGGCCTAGCACGGTTACGAATATATTTCTTTAAGACTCCCATGAACCTCTCAAAGGGGAACATGTTGTGTAGAAATACAGGGCCCAGAATGCCAATCTCGTCGACTAGATGAACTAGGACGTGCGTCATGATATTGAAGAAGGATGGTGGGAACACCAGCTCGAAACTGACAAGACATTGCACCAAATCACTCTTTAAACTTGGTAGGATTTATGGATCGATTACCTTCTAAGAGATTGCATTGAGGAATGCACATAGCTTCACAATGACTAATCGAACGTTTTCCGGTAGAAGCCCCCTCAATGCAACCGGAAGCAGTTGCGTCATAATCACATGGCAGTCATGAGACTTTAGGTTCTGGAACTTTTTCTCTGCCATATTTATTATTCCCTTTATATTTGACGAGAAGCCAGACGGGACCTTCATACTGAGCAGGCATTCAAAGAAGATTTCCTTCTCTTCTTTGGTAAGAGCGTAGCTGGCAGGACCTTCATACTGCTTTGGATGCATGCCGTCTTTTTCGTGCACACGTTGCTGGTCCTCCTGTGCCTCCGGTGTATCTTTTGTCTTCCTATACATTCCCAAGAAGCCTAGCAGGTTCACGCAAAGATTCTTCGTCACGTGCATCATGTCGATTGCAGAGCGGACCTCTAGGTCTTTCCAATAGGGTAGGTCCCAAAATATAGATTTCTTCTTCCACATGGGTGCGCGTCCCTCAGCGTTATTCGGAACAGATAGTCCACCAGGACCCTTTCCAAAGATTACATGTAAATCATTGACCATATCAAGTATGTGATCACTAGTACGGAGGGCGGGCCACACACCTGCACACGCCGGCCGGCCAAAAAACAGAGTGAGCGGGCAGGGGCGGGGGTATATATAGGCTTATCTTTAGTCCCGGTTGGTGGCTAGAACCGAGACAGAAGACCGACCTTTGGTCCCGGTTCCAGCCACCAACCGGGACTAAAGGTGCTGGGCCAGGAGCGAGGCCCATTGGTCCCGGTTCGTGTCTGGAACCGGGACCAAAAGTGTCAGATGAACCGGGACCAAAGGCCCGGCCGGCGCCCTGGCCTCACGAACCGGGACTGGTGCACCCTTTGGTCCCGGTTCGTAAGTGAACCGGGATTAATGCCCTTATCCTGGCCTCAACCAAAGCCCTGTTTTCTACTAGTGATTGATTTATATCGGTTTCACCAAATGTACGGACGGAGCAGTCAATGTCTCTAGGAGCTAAGACTCATCAGGGTAGAGATAATCATCATTACATAAAACAGCCAACACACTTAGATGTTGAGGATGTATCAGTTGCACCAAAACTATTTTCCTAGGACCGGACTAATTTCTTTTCTCATGCTCATTTCTAGCTCATCTTAACAGCCTGTATTCTTTTTAACACAAGGGGCTAGGAGGCCCAATACTATAAATAATGCGATGAGACAAGACAACTTACAAGGGGACCCAAAGAAATATAGATGAACAATTATACAAATGTCTATGTCCAACTAGCCACTAGTTTTTTTTATCGTGCTTGGTTTTGTCCTTGAGAATATTAACATATATTAAAGCTGCTAAGCAGCGCCTCCTCTCGTGTGTTTGCCATAGTGAGCCAAGTTACTTCCTTCATTGACACGTGTTGAGTTGGTTTTTCTTTTTTTCCTACTTTTTTACTTTATTTGTTAATCATTTTTAGAGGCTATTAAAAAATAGACGTGGGCTTGCTATTCACACCAATTTCCCTCATACGTTCTACTCCCTCCATTTCTAAAGTTAAGCTTTTTAGAGATTTCAGTACGAACTATATATGGAGTAAAATAAATTAATCTACACTATTAAATACGTCTATTCATACGTAGTCCGTATTTGAATTTTATTTTAGTAACAAAAAAAATACATAGCCGTGAGGTCTTCTATGAGCGACATATGTGTCTGGTTTTTATCTGGTTTACTCTTGTTTTTTTGTAACACTGTTTATTCTTGATTTTGCACTGTGTCTAGACTAAGGGAAAAATAGCACGCTTTATCATTGCTAATAGCAAGCTATAGCGTTCTGAGCAATTTCTCTCTAAATAAATCAGTGTATAATGTCTCGCTAACAGTGTATTTTAAAGGTAGCGCCATAGCACACTAATTTTTCCATTGGTTTAGACTAGACTAGATGTTTCTCACGAACTTCAGAAACCACGCAAGTCTCACCCTATCACTTTATCATCTCAAAAAGGTTGTCAAATATTGTACAAATGAATGTTCATTAGCAAACCTTGGTAATAATGCTTGTGGTATTGGCAAATTGCATGGTGATTATATTTGATTAATTCTTCTACCTATTCAAAGGCTTTGCATTTATACGTTTGATTGATAATAGCAGGCTCTGTTGAAAGACATAAATGATGAATAGAGATTGAGATGAATATGTGAGATTAGGATGAGTATGCGAGCTCCATTTCATTCCCGCATACAACAAAGCAAACATTATATAACCAGCGATTTTGACTATTTGCATCTATACACAATATAGTAAATGTATTGTCTACTTGACCATATGTTATAGTTCAAATGCATAAAAGGCTCATGATCTCATCTTCTGAATGCAAAAATTGAAATGAAATGAAGGTTCACGACCTGATGTTTTGAACATAGTGTCCTCTTCTATACAAAGAGTTCATCTACGATGCTTGGTAGCTTTACTATGCATGGTCTAAGGGACCGGATAATGTTTTACTAATTGTTACCATGTTATTTAATAGCCACATCAAATAAATGCAAAATATGAGAAACACCTGACATGTCCGTTTTAGTTGAGGTTAGTGAATTGTTTTTTCATTATCTTTTGTATAATGAAAGCCTTCAGTTCCCCTTTCTTACTACACTCAGTCTATTTGCTTCTGCGGAATAAATCAAATATATCTATAGTATGCTAATTAAGTCTGACAGAATTCATGTGTTCATTGTGTTGTTGAAGGTGCATTATGAAATGACAATGAACAATAGATAGCATTCAATTTATTGGCATCTCCAATACTTTTCGGCGTTCGACATCATGAGCGAAGTGGATAACTGGAAGGGAGCAATCACATGATGATAATATGCACTGACAGCTATGAAGCTAGAAAATCTTATTATTTTTACTTTACGAAGTGTATAACCTTTTAGCCCAATGTTCACTTCAATTGTATTCCTCCGATCATATTTGTATGTATGTCATCAGAGTATACAATCGAACCAACAATTTATAATTATTTCGACAGTTCATAATTTTCTCATGCTATTTAATAAAACTGAACAGCATAAATTAAACACGAGCAATCAACGAATTAAGTTACAATTTAGCCAACAAACGGGCTCATACATGGACGCGGCGTGGCACCGCGCCTTCCGTCTGCTAGTCATCTTATATCGCCTGAATGCTCTTCCGTCATCCCGCCGTCTTGTTAAATCCATTTGATTGATCCAAAATACCCCTGGTACTTGCCATGTGGGTTGTGTCACTGACACCTACAACCCAACAGAAAATAAAAACTATAAACTTAAAATGCGTTTTGCCCCTTAATGGTATTTTGGTGTAATGAAAATGTGGTTAGTGAGAGTTAATGAAGATTACTAAGCTTATCTTAGGTCATTGATCTCTTGAGGATTATTATATGAAGATGGTCGACCCCCACTTTAAATGAAAAAATGCGTGGTTATGTGATGACTCAAGAATTTTGGTTTGGTTCTTTTGAGTTATAAAACAACATCACTAAGAGGGGTCAAGGTGTTTGGAGAAGGTGTGGGATCATGCAAAAATATACACCAGCTATCTTATACTTACCACTAAAACTAGCCTCAATACCTCACTTCTGAAGTGTTTATGGCCAAACTACCTCATGCCCACGGGGACCAAAGTTTGCTCTCTGCACACCACGTGCGCATAGGCCTTCTGATCCGACGCCCACTAGGTCGAGTTCAAAACTCTTTGGACACCCCCGTGCTCACGGGGTCTAAGAGTTTTTGCCTCCGTTGACCCCGTTAGCCCATGTGCACAGGGTTCTTTAGCCGGCGTGCACGAGGCCATCAGGTAAGAACAGTCCCTATGGGGGTTGGGTATATATAAAGCCCCTCTTCCTCATTCTACCCTAACCCTAATATCTTGAGTTGCTCTACCATTTCCACTCATCTAGAAGCTCAATTGGACAATTACTCTCAATCCCTCCACTCAAAGTTCACCATATTTTTAGGATTGAAGATGATCGCATCTACACTTCCAAAAAACCAATTAGTGATTCCAACTTGATTTCAACACCAGCACTTGTTACCTTAGGAGTTTGGGCTCCTAGGTGGTAGGGGTCTTGGCCCAAAAGCTTCCTTACTTGTGGTGTGCTCCGAGAAGTTTGTAAATGTTCGGTTGTCACCTTCAAGACCAACCACGGGTTATTTGTGGCTTAAATGTTGGGTTGACTCAAATGGAGAATAAGGTGAGCCACTTGATTGCGCTCCAGATCTTTGGCTTTCACACCTCTCCAGCAAAGATTTGCACCCCCCCAATAGTGTGAACTTCGGGATACATCCGCATCCTGGAATCACTTGTGGTTTATCCATTCCAGTTCATTTACTTGATATGTATGCTTGTTGGCTTGCTAATTAGTTCATTTTTTTTTTCTTACCCTTCTACAACTTTGTTTTCCATATAGGTTGTTCTCACCTTAGATTGTCGACTAGTCGAGACCTTTGAAGATCCCTCAAACTCTAAATATATGCCTTCCTAACTCTCCTGAGAGAGATAAAAGGGTCGAGTGACCCCCCTCTTGAGTTTATTCAAGAGAGAGAGAGAGAGTGATTTACATGCCCACGGGAGTGTGGGCTTATATATCCTAGGGGACCTTGACAAACGACCAAGTCTAACATTGAAGTAAACAGGTAGGAGGGTACAATTAGGTAATTTTCCATCCCTTGGCTCATGTGCTTCTAGTTGGGCTAGGAGGTGTGTTGTGGCCCATTAAGGGGGAATCCCTACACCATGGGGAAGCTTCCTTCCTTGGGCATATTTGCTTTGTTGCCTTCTTCTTTGACTTGTTCTTGTATGTGGCTTTCTTCCTTTGACTCATTGACCATTGAGCCTCGCTTGTACTTTCATTGATTGGGGTGGCTAGCTTGGACTATTCGTGACCTCCTTAGCTTGTGTTTGTTGTACTTAACTTTTGTTGACTGGGTGGTTGATGGGGGATCCAAAAATCAAGGACTCTACCTTTGAAGGATGCATGACCGCATTGCTAGGATACCTCATCTCCCCAGGATCCTCCCATCGGGAGGTCTCGGAGACAGTTTGGTAACCCTCACAGGGCCGGGTCTATAAGCACTAGTGGGAGGAAGAGAAAGGAGGGGCACTAGGTGAGGGAGTCCTCGACTAGCGGGTCCCAGCCGAGATGGTCTAGTCCGTGGATTGGGTTGGAGGCCCATCCTAGAGGAAGGACTTCGGAGGCCCTATGACGGAGCGTGAGCATATGGGATTCTACCGAAGACTTGGCGTGCACTCCAGGAAGAGGATGATTCGTTCAGCATGTAATCCGTAGATGGTAACTGACATTCATGTAACCCTAGAAACCCCGGTGCCTATATAAACCGGAGGGTTTAGCCCGTAGAGGATACCCATATACATCATCACCACCCCTAGGGTTTAGACCACAATCATACGTTCTCGAGGTAGATCAACTTTGTACTCGTTACACCATCAATATAACAAGAACATGACGTGTGGTTTTACCTCCATTGGGAGGGCGTGAACCTAGGTAAAAGCCTCGTGTTCTTTGTCTCCTATTACCATCGATCCGATCTCACAGCTTGGGTCCCCCCTACCCGAGGTCTGTCGGTTTTGACACCGACATTGGTGCTTTCATTGAGAGCTCATTGTGTGATCATCAAGATCAATGTCTCGTCTGCAATTTGATAGCAACATTGGCTACGATGACATCTTCGTCCCCGACCAACTCTTCGCTTTCAGTAGTGTGGTACTGGACGTCGATCCCACCGGCCATCTAGGTCGCATCAATACCTTCGCTCCGAACCAAGTCATCATGTTCGGAAGTTTGGAGTACATCATCGACGCCCGAGGGGATCGGGTTCTATCGAAATAGATCACAATCCAATCTGAAGACCCCTTAGGCGCAGACACTCCAGATCGAGTTCCCGATCTGATCCTCGGATCCGACCTGCCGACGGAAATGACACCAGAGATGGATCTTGGGATGGTCCTGTCTGACCCAACTCATGCCTCCTATGATGATAGCCCGAAGCCAAACCCATCTTCGGATCTAATGGCTGTCCGAAGGAAGCCACTCCTATCTTCGAACTTGAGCCGGTCCGCACGGGCCCAGAAAACGGACCTGCCTCACGCAGTCCAAGCAACCCTTTTCATATCATCCCGACTTATCACCAGGACCTCGACGCGGAGGAGCTCTCATAGATAAACGCGGTGTTGGACCAGATCCAGAACCTGACGATCTCATCTACGGTTTACAATCAGATCGGATGTAAAGCCGATGATCGGGAAATTTTCATCCCACCCACCACCCACCTAGTCGCTACAGTCGAAGATTTGATCGATGCGCTTGACTACGGATCTGATGAGGCCATGTACATGGACGATGACCACGGTAATTCTAGATCAAACTCACCTGCGGCCATTCCCCAAACTGGAAACTGGGCCACAGCGTCAACTTATGATGTTTACATGTGGATACCCCTAAGGAAGATCCTGATGAGGAACGTAAGGGGAGTTCGAAGCGCCGCCATCCCAAGAGAAGACCAATGGGCAACATCGGAAAACATAAATGAAGCTACCCCCGCGGATAACACGACTAGCCCCGTCGCGGACTGATACGTCCATTTTGCATCATGATTTACTATTGATATTTGTGTCATTATTGTCCATTATTCTCTGGTTATCACATAATTCTTATATCTTTCTCTCTGAATATGCAAGGTACATAACAAAGAGGGAAATATCTGGAAACTGGAATTCTGGACCGGAAAACCGAGAAAAGGTTAGAAAATCACCAGACTCCAAATGACCTGAAATTTAACGGAGATTTTTTTATGGAATATTTGGGAATTTCTGGAGCAAAAGGATACCGGAGGGGAGCCACGGGTTGGCCACAAGCCAACAGGGCGCGGCCCCCCTAGGGGCGCGCCCTGATGGCTTGCGGGCCACCTGTTGGCCTCCCGAAGCCCATCTCCTATATGAGGTGTTTTACCCTAGAAAAAATCATAAGCTAACTCTCAGGACGGAAAGCCTCCGCCTCGAGGCGGAAACCTGGGCAGAGGCACTTTTGCCCTCCGGTAGTTAGATTCTGCCGAGGGAATTCTTCTCCGGGAGGGGAGATCGAAGCCATCGTCATCACCAACGCTCCCTCCTTCATGGGAGGACCAATCCTCATCAACCTCAGCACTAGCACCACCTCATCTCCAACCCTAGTTCATCTCTTGTATTCAATCTTTGTCTCAAAACCTTAGATTGGTACCTGTGGGTTACTAGTTGTGTTGATTACATCTTGTAGTTGATGCCTGTTGGATTACTTGGTGAAAGATATTATGTTCAGATCCTTAATCATTAGTATTATACCTCTGATCTTGAAAATGTTGATGAGATGAGAGTAGTTACTATTGTTCCTGAGGACATGGAAGAAGTCTAGTTATAAGTCATCATGTAAAGTTGGTATTTGTTCGATAGTTTGATGATATGTATGTTGAACTTCTGTTAGTGGTGTCATGTGAACATCGACTACATGACACTTCACCATGCTATGGTCCTAAGGGAAGTCATTTTGGAGTAACAAGTAGATGATGGGTTGCGAGAGTGACAGAAACTTAAACCCGACTTTATGCGTTGCTTCATAAGGGGCTGATATGGATCCACACGTTTCATGCTATGGTTAGATTTATCTTAATTCTTTTTTCGTAGTTGCGGATGCTTGCGAGAGGGGGTAATCATAAGTAGGTTGTTAGTTCAAGTAAGAATAGCACCTTAGCACTAGTCCACCCACATATCAAATTATCAAAGTAGCAAACGCGAATCAACTCAACATGATGAAAGTGACTAGACAAAAATTCCCATGTGTCCTCGGGAGCGCTTGCTTCATATAAGAGTACTTTCTGGCCTGTCCTTTGCTATAAAAATGATTGGGCGACCTTGCTGCACACTTGTTACTATTGTTACTTGTCACTTGTTACGAATTATCTTGCTACAAAACTATCAACTATTGTTACTCACAACACTTGCAGAGAATACGTTGCTGAAAACTGCTTATCATTTCCTTCTGCTCCTCGTTGGGTTCGACACTCTTACTTATCGAAATGACTATGATTGATCCCCTATACTTGTGGGTCATCACGTACGAAAACGACAGGCCGATCCCGCACAGCAAAATGGGCCTATGAGTACACCTGCTGAAGAGGATCTCGAGGAGAAGGAAAACTCCAAAAGCGGGACAGACGAGGACTACATGCCAGAATCCGAGGACGATAATAGCCTTTGACCCTATGACTTCGAGGTGCCTGACAGCCCATCCGAACAGATACACTTTCAATGTCGGCTAGCCGCAACCGTGCGGAGCACGAAGAGAAAATAGCAGGAGCTATACTCTATCGAAGCCATGCTCAATGAGAAGTGGAAGCGAGTACTTGAGGCCAAAGCGGACCTCGAAGCACGACGCACAGCAGGCAAGTTATTCCCAAGACGACGCATGTTGCCTGAATTCGAAGACGAGGTGGACGTCGATCCTCTCGTATACGTCCAGAAGGAGCAAGCTGACCGTCCCCCTAGAGGGCGAGATCGGCCAACAGGGGCATACAAAGAACCCCCGGCGAAACCCCGCCCTCACGGCAAGAGCTCGATTGACTATCCCGAGCCCTATGACCTGCGCACTAAAATACGGAAGGAGAAATCACCTCCTCGATCCATCTATGGAGTGTGGGACCATGTGCCCGCCGGCTGGGAAGGGTACGATGCTTGGATAGACATGCAAGGCCGAGCTCGTGAACCGAGAAGAGAGCGGGCGATCGCCAACACCCGGCATGACATGTTTCGATACCGAGCTCCTGCACACTCTGTCTGCTTAACAGACGAGGTCATGGAACATCAACTCCCACAAGGGCTTAAACCCATCAACATCAATCAATAAGACAACACGACAGATCCAGCCGTCTGGATAGAAGATTTCCTTCTGCACATCTACATGGCCCTAGGAGATGATCTTCATGCCATAAAATACTTGCCACTCACTCTTAAGGGCCTGACACGGCATTGGCTCCATAGCCTACCCAGAAATTCTATCGGAAGCTGGGAGGAGCTGGAGGACGCTTTTAGGTCCAACTTTCAAGGTACCTATGTTCGGCCTCCGGACGCCGATGACCTTAGCCACGTCATCCAGAAGGAGGGCAAATCAGCTCAAATTTTTTGGAATTGGTTCTTAACTAAGAAGAACCAAATAGTTGATTGCCCGGATACCGAGGCCATCGCAACATTCAAACACAGCATCCGAGACAAATGGTTAGTCTGACAACTTGGACATGATAAGCCGAGGACCATGGCGGCCCTCACGGAATTAGTGACCCGCTTCTGCGTAGGTGAGGATAGCTGGTTGGCCAGTAGCTCTCATAGGAGCGACCCCGACACCTCGGAAGTCCGAGATGGGAATGGCAAGCCTAGGTGCAATAAAAACAAGCGCCGAAACAGGAACAACGGCAGCGACGCCGAGGATCCAGCAGTCAATGTAGGGTTCAATAGTTCAAGGGGTGGACCCAAAAAGAGATCCTTCAAAGGAAACAAGGACGACCCAAGCGCTCCGGATAAAATACTGGCCAAGCCCTGGCAAATCCATGGCACCCCGGAGAAGCCTGCCAACTACACCAATAGAAACTGTTGGGTGTTCAAAAAGGCCGGAAAAGTTTTAGCCGAGGAGTCAGGCAAGGGCGAGTCCCGGAGCGACGACGACAAGGATGAACCTCGGCGGCTGAGCAGTGGTGGCCAAAAACAGTTTCCCTCTGAAGTGAAGGACGTGAACATGATCTATGTCACACACATCCCTAAGAAGGAACAAAAACGGGCACTTCCGGACGTCTATGCCTTAGATCCTATAGCCCCGAGGCGTACCCCTTGGATAGCCTACCCGACCACTTTCGATAAGAAATACCATCCGACCAGTACCCATCATGGCGGGTCAGCCGCCTAGGTTCTAGACCCCATTGTCGATGGGTTTCACCTCACCCGCATCTTTATGGACGGCGAAAGATTCCAACTCTGAGGTGCTTGCACCAGTCCATAAATGGATTGCTAGAGCTTGCATACTTTGTTATCATTTTTAGGATCGACAAAACCTTCTGGTTGCGTCATATACAACTCTTCCTTAAGGAAACCATTAAGGAACGTTGTCTTGATATCCACCTGCCGGATTTCATAATAAAAAAATGCAGCTATTGCTAAGATAATCCTAACGAACTTAAGCATCACTATGGGTGAGAAAGTCTCATCGTAGTCAACTCCTTGAACTTATGAAAATCCTTTTGCAACAAGTCGTGCTTTATAGACGGTGACATTACCGTCCGCGCCCGTCTTTTTCTTAAAGATCCATTTGTTCTAAATGGCCTTACGATCATCAGGTAAGTCCTCTAAAGTCCATACTTTGTTTTCATACATGGATCCTATCTCGGATTTCATGGCCTCTAGACATTTGTCGGAATCTGGGCCCACCATCACTTCTCCATAGCTCGTAGGTTCACCGTTGTCCAACAACATGACCTCCAAGACAGGATTACTGTACCACTCAGGGCCAGTACATGTCCTTATCGACCTACAAGGTTCAATAGTGACTCGATCCGAAGCTTCATGATCATCATCATCAGCTACCTCTTCAATTGGTGTAGGCGTCACAGAAACATCTTTCTGTGTCGTGCTACTTTCTAATTGAAGTGATGGTTTAATAACCTCATCAAGTTCTACCTTCCTCCAACACAATTCTTTCGAGAGAAACTCCTTCTCTAGAAAGGATCCATTCTTGGCAACAAAGACCTTGCCTTCGGATCTGAGATAGAAGGTATACCCAATTGTTTCTTTACGGTATCCTGTGAATACGCACTTCTCCGTTTTGGGTTCGAGCTTATCAGGCTGAAGCCTCCTGACATAAGCGTCACAGCCCCAAACTTTAAGAAACGACAGTTTATGTTTCTTGCCAAACCATAATTCATACGGTGTCATCTCAACGGACTTAGATGGTGCCCTATTTAAAGTGAATGTAACTGTCTCTAATGCATAACCCTAAAATGATAGTGGCAAATCAGTAAGAGACATCATAGATCGCACCATACCAATAGAGTACGATTATGACGCTCGGACACACCATTACGCTGTGGTGTTCCAGGTGGCGTGGGCTGTGAAAAAATTCTACATTGTCTTAAATGCATACCAAACTCATAAGTCGGATATTCTCCACCACGATCAGATCGTAGAAACTTTATCTTCTTGTTACGATGATTCTCAACTTCACTCTGAAATTGCTTGAAGTTTTCAAACATTTCAGACTTGTGTTTCATTAACTAAATATACCCATATCTACTCAAATCATCAGTGAAGGTAAGAAAATAACGATATCCACCACGCGCTTCAACACTCATTGGACCGCACACATCAGTATGTATGATTTCCAACAAGTCACTTGCCCTCTCCATGATACGTCTCCAAGGTATCTATAATTTTTGAGTGTTCCATGCTATAATATTATCATTCTAGGATGCTTTTTAGGCATTTATTTGCCAATTCATATTATTTTTTAGCACTAACCTATTAACCTAGTGCCCAGTGGCAGTTGTTGTTTTCTGCATGTTTTTGGCTTTTCAGGTTTACAGTACCAAATGGAGTCCAAATACCATGAAACTTTTTGACGATTTTTCTGGACCAAAAGAAGACCTGGAAGCTTCGGGAGAAGGCCGGGAGCCACAAGAGAGCCCCACGAGCCAACCGAGTGATCCCAGGGGGGTGACAGCGCATTGTGGGCCCCTTGTGGCTCTCCTGACCTCGTTCTCTGGCTTATAAATTCTCATATTCCCTGAAAACCCTAATGGAGCTCCCAAAACAATTTTTTCGCCGCCGCAAGTCTCTGTTCCGTCGTGCGCCCATCTGGAGCCCTGTTCCGGTGCCCTTCCGGAGGGGGGTCGATCACGGAGGGCCTCTTCATCAACCTTGCCGCTCCCATGGTGATATGTGAGTAGTCTACCATAGACCTACGGGTCCATAGCTAGTATCTAGATGGCTCTATCTCTCTCTCTTTGCTCTTCAATACAAAGTTCATTGCGTCTTTGCGATAATTTATTCGATGTAATCACTTTGTGCGGTGCATTTGTTGGGATCCGATGAATTGTGGGTTTATGTTCAGATTATTCATGAAAACGATTTGAGTCTTTCCTGAATTCTATTATGATTCTTATTTGCATGATTATTATAGCTTCGTAAATCTCTCCGATCTATTAATTTGGTTTGGCCAACTAGATTGATCTATCTTCAATGAGAGGGGTGCGTTGTAGTGGGTTCAATCTTGCGGTGCTCTATATCCCAGTGACAGAAAGGGACAAGACACGTATTTGTATTGCTTCCACTAAGTATAAAACGATGGGGTTAATTCATATTGATTGTATTCTCTTTGTATACAACATGTCATCGTTCTCCAAGCATTACTCTGTTTGTCATGAACTTAATACTTAGAAAGGCAAGCATAGAGGCGCTCTCGACGTGGAGTAATAGTAGTAGGTGCAGGTAGGAGTCGGCCTATTTGCTTATGGACGTGATGCCTATTTACACATGACAATTGTCAAGAATAAATATTGCATAACTATGCGCTTTTCTATCAATTTCCCAACAGTAATTCGTTTACCCACCGTATGCCTACTTCGAGAGAGATGCCACTAGAGAACACTATGGCCCCCGGGTCTATTCACTGATAAATTTACAAACGCTACTATTTTCTTGCTGCCATTATTTAGTTTTTATTTATTTTGCAATTTATATTTATCCAACTATCAACTACACTACTTATCTACTTGCACGTAACGAGCTCAAGGGGCTTGACAACCCTCTTGCCGACGTTGGGTGCAAGTGTTTGCTCTTTTGTGTGTAGGCGCTGAAGACGGGGGTTGCATGGTCCTCCTATTAGTTTGATAACCTTGGTTCTCACTATGGGAAATACTTATCTATACTGTGATGCATCAACCATTCCTCTTCACGAAAAAACCCAGATCACAAGCATCAGGAAGGATTTCTGGCGCCGTTGCCGGGGAGTATCGCCAACTTACCATCAAGTACCTTCTCACAAATTATTATTCATTTGTTCTAATTTTTATTTGATGTTATATTTTGCTTGCTATAAAAATAAAAAATACAAAAATATTTATCTTTGCTAGTTTGCTAGTTTACTTATCTCCTTGCTTTACTTGCTAGTTTAGTTGCTTCGCTTGTTATTTTGCTTGCTTGGTCACCATGTCTCAAGACAATACCAAGTTGTGTGACTTATCAAATACTAATAACAATGATTTTATTAGTACTCCTATACCACCCGCCACTAGTGCGGAGTCTTATGATATTAATGTCGCATTGCTAAATCTTGTGATGAAAGAACAATATTTCGGAAGTCCTAATGAGGATTCGGCTACGCATATCAACACCTTTGTTGAATTGTGCGACATGCAAAAGAAAAAGGGTATGGATAATGATGTGGTCAAATTAAAATTATTTCCTTTTTCACTAAGAGATAAAGCTAAGACTTGGTTTTCATCTTTACCACGCAATAGTATCGGAACATGTGATAAATGTAAAGATGCTTTCATAACTAAGTATTTTCCTCCTGCTAAGATCATCTCCCTTAGAAATCAAATTATGAATTTCAAGCAACATGACCAAGAAAATGTTGCACAAGCTTGGGAGAGGATGAAAATGATGATTGAAAAATGCCCAACACATGGCTTGAACTGATGAATGATTGTACAAAATTTCTATGCTGGACTAAACTTTGTCTCTAGAAATCTTCTAGATTCTGCTGTTATGGAGGTGACATTAGGAGAGGCCACAAAACTTCTGGACAACATAATGACAAACTATTCTCAATGGCATACTGAAAGAGCTCCAACTGGTAAGAAGGTAAATTCTGTTGAGGAAAGCGCTACTTTGAGTGAAAAAGTTGATGCTCTTATGAATATGGTTGCTAGTAAAAATGCTCATGTTGATCCCAATTATATGCCTTTGTATACCTTGGTTGAGCAAAATGATGATGCTATTGATGTGAACTTTATATCGCGAAACAATTTCAACAACAATGCTTATAGAGGAAATTTCAATGCTAGACCGTATCCCGGTAACTCCTCTAATAACTATGAAAACTCTGATGGAAATTCTTCTACTACTAATAATAGGATACCCTCTCATCTTGAGAACACCATTAAAGAATTATTAGTTCTCAAGATATTTTTAATACTATGGTAGAAGAAAAGTTGCATAAAGTTGATGATTTGGCTAGGAATAGGGATATAATTGCTCTTGATGTGGAAACTCTTAAAAATAAAAATTTGCCACCCAAGCATTATATTAATGAAACTATTAAATCTATCCAAATATCTATTAATGAGAGTAAGGAGAGGACCGCGAGGTTGAGAGCCAAGCGAGAATTCTTAGAAAAGGCTGTTCCACCCGGTTTCTACCGTAATCATGATGAAGATCTTAAAATGATTGATACTTATCCCAATGAATCTTTGTGTACTAATATGAAAATAGAAGATAAATGGACTGGATATGAGTCAACTTTAGCTAGAAGGCGACCCGTTTGTTCGGAGGGTGATGATTCTAATGATAAAATTGAAAAAAGTGGGTTTGGACAGGTCAAAACTTTAACTAGTGATGTGCCCACTATCTTGGATTACACTGAGTTTAATTATGAAAGTTTTTCTTTAGTAGAATGTATTTCCTTGTTGCAATCCATTATTAGCTCACCCAATGCTTATGAACAAAACAAGGCGTTTACTAAACATATAGTAAAAGCAATGATAAAAGTTTATGATTAGAAATTTGAGCTTGAAGTTTCTATACCAAGAAAATCGCATGATGAATGGGAACCTACTATCAAAATAAAACTGAAATAATATGAATGCAATGCTTTGTGTGACCTTGGTGCTAGTGTTTCAACTAGACCCAAATCTCTTTGTGATGTGCTAGGTCTCACCGATATTCAAGATTGTTCCCTAAACTTGTATCTTGCGGATTCTACCATTAAAAACCCTTTGGATAGAATAAATGATGTGCTTATTATTTCAAATAGAAATTATGTGCCTATAGATTTCATTGTTCTTGATATTGAATGCAATCTTACTTGTCCAATTATACTTGGAAGACCTTTCTTACGAACTATAGGTGCAATTATTGATATGAAAGAGGGAAACATAAGATTCCAATTCCCATTAAAAGGGAGGAAACACTTCCCTAGGAAGAGAATTAAACCACCTTACGAATATATCATGAGGGCCACTTATGGATTGAGTACCAAAGATGACAACACTTGATCATATGCATTATGCCTAGCTAGGGGCGTAAAACAATAGCACTAGTTGGGAGGCAACCCAATAGTTATCCTAATTTTCTTGTTTTACTTTCTGTTTTGGTTTGATAACATGATTTTTTCCTCTGTAATGATTGTGTTTTTATGTTTTGATTAGGCTTTGTGCCAAGTAAAGACTTTGGGATGACTTGCATGATGAGTAGAATTGATACGGTGCAAAAATAAAAACTTTAGCGTCCAGTGTAGAATTTCTCTGATTTTACTGGTACGTCTTTTTGATCTGAAATTTTTACAAAGTATTTCTATAAAAATTTCCCATGCTTTCCTAATTGTTCAGAATTTGTGGAGTTACATAAGTATGGTTTCTTCACAGATCATCACAGACTGTTCAATTTCAGACAGATTATGTTTTTGCTTGCATAGTTTGCTTGTTTTGATGATGCTATTGATTATATCGGGGGGTATATGTCTTGGAGAAGTTATAGTACAATACCTTATGCAATAATAAAATATGAATCAATTTATAACAGTACCTAAACTTTACCTTGTTTTCTGTTGAGTTTTATGTGCTGAAGTTATCAAGTTTTGGGTGTTATCACGATGGATGAAGGAATAAGGAGTGTGTCATGGTTTTATCAACCCGGCAGATGTCCTCGTAATAGGACTTAGGTGTGAGTCCATCGCCGCTTGGTGGCGACTTGAAGGGGTTAAGCGAGAGAGAGAGAGTCGGGTTTACCCAGGTTCGGCCCCTCCTATGGAGGTAATAGCCTACGTCCTGCTTTTTGTGTATTGGATGGATAGATCTCGATTACAAGGGTGCGGAATCGCTAACCTAGCTATCGAGAGGTTGTAACTTGAGAGTTTTGGTCCTAGGGGTCTGCCTTTATATACAGGTCAAGCCCTAGGGTTTACAACAAAGTCCGTGTCATATCATGACCCGTGATCTACTACATCTCTAACTTATCTTGCACCTTAAGGAAACTTGAACCGGCGTCCTTAACTTCATGGGCTTCGAGCCGCCGTCTTCAGTGTTGGGCTGCCTGGCGACTCAATGAGCCGCCGCCTTACTTATCTTGCATTCAGGATACAACCCATTGAAACTTGATGGCAGAGTTGTTGACATGTTAACCCGGCCTAGTATGGCGGGTTACACCGTGGAGTTATATCCCCGACATTAGGCCCCAGATTGATTTGAATCCATTCATGTCAATAGATCTTTCCTCCCTTTGACGGCTCATCTTTGGATTGGTATCTTCTACAGATTTCAGAATGCCGACTTGTTCTGCTCCCACACTTGTCATTTTCCCAACGTTCATTTATCGTGACGTCACCTGTCGTCAGTCTGGAAAAATAATGACATCATGGTGAATCTGGTCGTATCCATTTATCCCGAAAATCGAGGCATTTTTGTTTCCCGAAATTTACTGTATTCCCTCGATTGTCGCGCCTGTCAGTTGCCTCTTTGGGCTCCTTGCCTTTAAATATTTACGGAAAGGCCCTGGATTCACTTTCCACTTCCCTTCTTTGCTTCTTCTTCTTCCTCGAGTCCAGAAGCTCTTCGCGCCACCACCACAATTTCCTCATCTCGTCGATCTTCCTCGAGGTCGTCGCGGCATTCCTTCTTCATCCGTCAATCCTCCGCGCGCGATCCCCGTCACCGGTCGACCGCTTCGAGTAAGTCATCTTTCTTCCGGCTAGATCCATTATAGCACCTCGAGGTTCTTCGAGTTCTTCTGCAATTTTTCTCCGTTTTCATCGCCATTGCTAGCTATGTTAGTAGATCCCGCGAACATATTCACCAAAGTAGGGCAGTAGAGACACCAACTCCGTTTTGCGTATGACATGTCTTAATCTTTCTTTGTATTAGATGAACTATACTGTCATTGCTTGTTGGAAATATGCCCTAGAGGCAATAATAATTTAGTTATTATCATATTTCCTTGTTCATGATAATCGTTTATTATCCATGCTATAATTGTATTGATTGGAAACTCAAATACATGTGTGGGTACATAGACAACACTGTGTCCCTAGTATGCCTCTAATAGACTAGCTCGTTGATCAAAGGTGATCAAGGTTTCCTAGCCATAGACATGAGATGTCATTTGATAACGGGATCACATCATTAGGAGAATGATGTGATGGACAAGACCCAAACTATGAACGTAGCATATGATCGTGTCAGTTTATTGCTATTGTTTTCTGCATGTCAAGTATGTGTTCCTATGACCATGAGATCATGTAACTTGCGGATACCGGAGGAGTACCTTGTGTGTATCAAATGTCACAACGTAACTGGGTGACTATAAAGATGCTCTACAGGTATCTCCGAGGGTGTCTGTTGAGTTGGCATGGATCAAGAATGGGATTTGTTACTCCGTGTGACGGAGAGGTATCTCAGGGCCCACTCGGTAATACAACATCACAATGACCCTTGCAAGCAAAGTGACTAAAGTGTTAGTCATGGGATCTTGTGTTACGGAACGAGTAAAGAGACTTGCCGGTAACGAGATGGAACTAGGTATGGAGATACCGACGATCGAATCTCGGGCAAGTAACATACCGATGGACAAAGGGAACTGCATACAGGATTGTCTGAATCCTTGACATCGTGGTTCGACCGATAAAGATCTTCGTAGAATATGTCAGAACCAATATGGACATCCAGGTCCCGCTATTGGTTATTGACCGTAGAGGTGTCTCGGTCATGTCTACATAGTTCTCGAACCCGCAGGGTCTGCACACTTAATGTTCGGTGACGTTTCAGTATTATTGAGTTATGTATGTTGGCGACCGAAGGTTGTTCGGAGTCTCAAATGATATCCCGGACGTCACGAGGAGCTCTGGAATGGTCTGGAGGTAAAGATTTATATATGGGAAGTCATATTTTGGCGACCGGAAAAGTTTCGGGTTTTTCCGGTATTGTACCGGGAAGCTTCTAGAAGGTTCCGGAAACTTCTGTAGGAGTCCGAAAGTCTACCAAGGGTTCCACCACGTCCCAAGGGTTTGCATGGGCTGAGGGGAGGCACCCTGGCCTTATTGGGCCAGGCGCACAAGTCCCTCAAGGCCCATGTGGCTTGGGAGAGGTGGAAAGTCCACCTGTTTATGGAAAGGGAGGGAATTGGACTAGGAGTCCAACTCCTCCCCCTTGGCTGCACCCTAGGGCTTGGAGGGGCTGATCTCCACACCCCTCCACCTATATATAGAGGGGAGGGGGCGCCCCAAGAGCACACACGAAGCCCTTGGCGCCCCTCTCTCTCCCTAGATTGTTTTCTCCTCCGTTCGCGTTTTCGGTAGCGCTAGGTGTAGCCCTGCAAGGATAGCACCACCACCGCCGCCACCATGCCGTCGTGTTGCCAGAGAAATCATCTACTTCTCTGCTCTCCCTTGCTGGATCAAGGAGGCGGAGATCGTCATCGAGCTGTACGTGTGCTGAACGCGGAGGTGTCGTTCGTTTGGCACTAGATCCTGATTGGATCGCGGGACGGCTTGCGATTTGGATTGCGAAGACGTTCGACTACGTCAACCGTGTTTCTTAATGCTTCCCGCTTAGCGATCTACAAGGGTATGTGGATCTGATCTCTCCTCTCGTAGATGCTCATCACCACGGATAGATCTTGTATGTGCGTAGGAAACTTTTTGTTTCCCATGCAGCGTTCCCCAACATTGCTTCCATGCCCTCCTGCTAGGGCTAGCGAATATTCTCGCCTTTTTGAACTATTTTAAATCCAAAATTGTTGCTGCTTCGGGAGAAACTTGTTTGTCTCATACTTAGCAAAATTCCCAAGAACCTATTGTCTAAACACGAGTCGCCCTTACTTCAGCCGGCATAATATTTGTAACTCGCCATGCATTTAGGCCACTGTAAAGACTCTGGTCTTTTACCAGACTTGCCCTTTATTGCAAATACTCAGATCATTTTACTTGAACAATTTACTTAAGCCAACCTTTTTTACTTTATCCAGGCGACTCATTATGTCGAAGCCAAAAGCCTGCAACTGGGTGGCGACTCAAGTTTCTGATATCCATTTAAAGGATTATGAGGATCATGGGTTTCTGCCGCCTCAAAATGTGGTTGGCTGGCGAGTCGTCCTCGGAGAGGAGATCCCACACTCCTAGGAGGGAGAAGTGGTGATATTTTTGGATCACCTACAGAGGGGGTTTTCACCTCCCAGGTCGAAATTCTTTCGGGACGTCTTACACTTTTTCAACCTCCATCCTCAAGACTTGGCTCGCAACTCCATAACGAACCTTTGACAGTTCCAAGTATTTTACGAGGTGTATCTTCAGACGGAACCCACTGTCTCCCTCTTTAGGCAGTTTTTCTATTTGTACTGGCAAACAGAGTGCGCAGATGGTGCCGGCTTAGAACTTGGCGGGGTTTCAATCCAAAGGCGAAAAGACGTTCTTTTCCTGCTGCCACCTTACCAAGCCACCCTAATGGGTAGAACATGACTTGGTTTTATTGCCGAAACACCGTGCCTCCCGATGAAAAGCCCTTGCTGGGTTATAGGCCCAACCGCCTTCCCATGGACCTTGAGCTTCCGGGTTGGGCTCCTACCGAGTAACGTTCCCAACACGCCCATGTCCCTCCAAAGTTGAGGGCTCTGCTAGCCAACGGGTTGACTGGGGTCGACTTATTCTGGCGACTTGAACGACGCTGAACGGTACAATATTTTCCTTGGAGACCGACGAAATAAACCGAATGGTGAAGAAGCTACTAGGTGAAAACCAAGAGACCTGCAGCAAGGACGGGTTGAAACCCTTCTACGCCCTTAACCGGCTCCTCCGGTATAAAACCTTTTAAGATCTTAACCCGACTTTTTGAACAAACCTTTGCTTCCTTGGTCTGAGTGTTTGATTTTGCAGGCTACCTCTTCTTTCTAGAATCGAAAACATACCAAGACCACGGCTAATAAGTCCAAAGCTGCCCCGAGCAAGAAGAAAAATAAAGCGGTTGCAGAAGGGTTGTCTCATATGGACGAAACAGCCGTCATTGATACCCGATCAGACGTAAAATTAACCTTTTGTTTATATTTCCTTGAATCTATTTGATGCCTTTTCCTTCTTAGGGTGATGTTGAAACAAGCCGTGCAGGCGATGTTGAGGTAATTTCCATCTCTTCCGACTCAAGTCCTCTGCCTCCGCTGAAAACAAGGCGGGTTGTTCGGAAGGTAGGTTTTTCTCACCCGGACGCTCATCTGGATCCTTACTTTATTTTGAAGAAAACCCAGCACCAGTCTAAGCGTCAAACCCGAAGTGGGAGTGGCGATCTTGTTGAGGGCTTACCTGATAAATCAATCACCCGGAAACGACCAACCAAGGTACTTGATATTCCAAATTTCCAAGGAAGTTCTGATTTGATGTGTCAACTTTTGATCCCTGTGCTTTGGTTAATCAGGAGTCGCCACCTTCGTCGGATGACTCGACTGCGTCTAAGCTGGCGCCCTTTGTCATCAATCAAGGGTAAATTCTTCATCAATTCATCTGTTTGAGTAAACTATTGTTTTTTCCATTCTTCTTATTATACTCTTAAACTTGGCAGGGCCAAAGCCAAGAAAAGGAAAACTGACGGGTCTTCTGTTAACCCGGAGGCTCCTGAGCTGGACCTTACTGATCCCGCGGCTCATGAAGTCCATGTTGATCATCCTGAAGACCCCCACGAAATCCAAAATGATTTACCTCCTCCATCTGAGCCAAGCAATATTGATGCCGTAACTGTTGAAGCTACATCAACAGTTAACCTTGACCCGGCCAATCCTTCAGTGATAAACAAAGATAATCCTGACGTTATTATTACTGGGACGGTTTATACTGCTCCTGAGGCTTCCAGGGTATTAACAAAGGTTGTTGCTAAGGATGAAGCAGTACTGCAAGAAAAAGGGAAGACCAAGTTGGAACTTCCAAATTACGAGAGCTTTAGTGTCGAAGATCTTCATGCTGCCTGCTTAGACCGCCTGGCAACAAGCCGTGAGATGGAAATCAGCCTTGTTAGCATGATGAAAAATAAATATGAGGTATGTTCTCCATTTCATGCTCTCATCATATATCCTTTTGTAGCCCTCAAGGCCCATCTTTGTCTTTCTAAGATAAGCTGGGTCTTGCAAATGTTTGTCTGACTCAACCTGTAGCCCCCAAGGGCCTGCCCATCTCCTTGAGATGAGTCGGGTCTTTTTGTACTAACTTTGAAGAACTTTCGATCTGTAGCCCCCAAGGGCCGGCTCATCTCTTTGAGATGAGTTGGGTATTTTTGTAATAACCTTGAAGAACTTTCGACCTGTAGCCCTCAAGGGCCGGCTCTCTTTGAGATGAGTCAGGTCTTTTTGTAATAACCTTGAAGAACTTTTCGACTTGTAGCCCCCAAGGGCCGGCTCATCTCTTTGAGATGAGTCGGGTCTTTTTGTAATAACCTTGAAGAACTTTCGACCTGTAGCCCCCAAGGGCCGGCTCATCTCTTTGAGATGAGTCGGGTCTTGTTCACATCTTTAATGTCAAAAAAGAGCTGAGATACATTAGCCCCCAAGTGCCAAATATATTGCTTTGAAATTTTCTTGGGACTTGATGTAAACTTCACTTATGATGCAGGAGGCTTTGAAGACAGCTGAATCCAGCGTGGCTAATCTGAAGAAAGACCTGGAAAAAAGGTAGACTTCCCAGGCAGAAGTTGAAGAAAAACTTCGCCTTTCTTTGATTGAGCTGGAAAACACCAAAGCAGGCTTCTTAAAAGAGAAGAAATCCTTTGAAGATGAACAGACGACTTTGCTTAAGCGTGCAGAAGATGCCGAGGGACGGCTCAAACCCGTTACTGAGGAGTTATCCGGGTTAAAACGACATATTGCCCAGATGGCCCAAGCTATTTTTGGTAAGCATATATATATATATATATCCTCCTGTCTTCTTGGAGTATAGACATAATGCGCCAACCGGCTTATTGACGTGGCTTGATACTGGGTCGGTATTTCCCCAAAGAGGAAGGGATGATGCAGCACAGTGATGGTAAGTATTTCCCTCAGTTATGAAACCAAGGCTATCCATCCAGTAGGAGGATCACCACCACCCAATAAGCAACACCTGCACACAAATAACAAATACTTGCAACCCGATGCGAAAGAGAGGTTGTCAATCTCTCTACGGTAAAAATATAGATTAGGTAGTGACAGATAGGAGAGATAGATCTCTCAAGAAGACAAAATAAGAAGAGCAAATAAAAAGTGCAGCAATATGTTTTTGGATTTTTGGTTTTGTAGATCTGAAAACAAAGAGGCAAAAAGATAGATCGGAAAGCAATATGTTGGAAAAGTAGACCCGGGGGCCATAGGTTTCACTAGTGGCTTCTCTCATGAGTATAGCACAAGGTGGGTGAACAAATTACTGTTGGGCAATTGATAGAAGATCAAATAATCATGATGATATCCAAGGCGATGATCATTATATAGGCATCACGTCCAAGATAAGTAGACCGACTCCTGCGTGCATCTACCACTATTACTCCACACATCGACCGCTATCCAGCATGCATCTAGTGTATTAAGTTCATGGAAAACAGGAGTAATGCAATAAGAACGATGACATGATGTAGACAAGATCTATTCATGTAGAATAGACCCCATCTTGTTATCCTTAATGGCAACGATACATGCGTGCCTTGCTGCCCCTTCTGTCACTAGGAAAGGACACCGCAAGATCGAACCCATCACAAAGCACCTCTTCCCATGGCAAGAAAAATCGATCTAGTTGGCCTAACTAAACCAAAGATTTGAAGAAGAAATACGAGGCTATAAGTAATCATGCATATAAGAGATCAAATAAGACTCAAATAATATTCATGGATAGAAACTGATCATGAACTCAAAATTCATCGGATCCCAACAAACACATCGAAAAAGTTTACATCAAATAGATCTCCAAGAGACCATTGTATTGAGAATCATAAGAGAGAGAGAGAGAGAGAGGAAGCCATCTAGCTACTGCCTACGGACCCGTAGGTCTATGGTGGACTACTCACGCATCATCGGACATGCACCTATGAAGAAGATGAACCCCTCCGCGATGATGTTTAGATTGGATCTCACGGTTCTGGAACTTGCGGCGGCTGGAATTGTGTTTCATCGACTCCCCTAGGGTTTTCCGAATATTTGAGAATTTATAGGCATCAGAGGCGGTGGAGAGGGGCCCCGTGGAGGGCACAACCCATCAGGGCGCGCCGAGGGGCCCCTGGCATGCCCTGGTGGGTTGTGCTCTCCACAGCCCACCTTCCTGGCTCTTTTTTGGCCCACTGGGTGTCTTTTGGTCCAGAAAAAATCTCCAAAAAGTTTCGTCGTGATTGGACTCCGTTTGGTACAGATATTCTGCGAAGTAAAAAACAAGCAAAAACAACAACTGGCACTTTGGCACTATGTCAATAGTTTAGTCCCAAAAAATGATATAAAATTGTTATAAAATGATTGTAAAACATCCAAGAATGATAATATAACGGCATGGAACAAGCAAAAATTATAGATACGTTGGAGACGTATCAGCATCCCCATGCTTAATTCCTACTCGTCCTCGAGTAGGTAAATGATAAAAACAGAATTTTTGATGTGGAATGCTGCCTAACATGTTCATAATATTCTTTTCTTTTGTATAGCATTGACATTTGGACTTGTAGGTGATTCAAAGCAATAGTCTAGTTTTAACATAATGACTTCAATACTCAAGCATGCTAACAAGCAACCATATCTTTCAAAATATCAACACTAAAGAAAGTTATCCCTAGCCCATCATGCTCAATCATTGATCCATTCATGAAACACACTCAAATATTAGCTATACCCAATGCTCAAGTATGATCATAGTACCCCCTAGTTGGTGCTTTATAAGAGAAGATGGAGACTCAAAGTAAAAATAAAAATTGCATAAAGTAAATAGATAGGCCCTTTGCAGAGGGAAGTAGGGATTTGTAGAGGTGCCAGAGCTCAAAGTTTTAAATTGAGAGAGATTTTTTTTGTGTGGCATGCTTTTCCTGACAACGAAAACGACAAAGTAGCTCACAATAATTTCCATGCTAGATATATCATAGGCGGTTCCCAAACAGAAAATAAATTGTATTCCTTTTTCCACCAAACTTTCACATTCCATGGCGGGCCGTATCCACGGTTGCCTTCCATACCAACACTTTCCAAGGAATTTATTATTTGACAACATAAAGTTAATATTTTTTCTTTTTCATTTCGGGAATGGGCATCCCTATTACCGCCGCACTCTCGTGCAATGACAAGTGAATAAACACTCATCTTGAGAATAACACATCTAGCATGAAAAATATTGGACACTCCCCACCGTCTCATTAGCGGTACGAGCACACAAAAGAGAAAATTTATTTTGAAAGTTTAGAGATGGCACATAAAAATTTGCTTGGAACGGCATGGAAATACCGCATATAGGTAGGTATGGTGGACTCATAAGGCAAAGCTTGGTTTAAGGGTTTTGGATGCACAAGTAGTATTTCAACTTAGTACAAATGGAGGCTAGCAAATAGATTGAGAAGCAACCAAACCAAGAAATGAAAATTCACATAAGTGAGCATTGAGCATAACTAACACCGAATAATGCACCACAAGTAGGATGTAATTTCATTGCATAACTATTGACTTTCGTACTTGCATAGGGAATCACAAACCTTAACACCAATATTCCTACTCAAGCATAATTACTCACTAACACGACTCACATATTACTATCATCATGTTTCAAAATTATTACAAGGAATCAAGTTTAATTTGCCCAATGATCTTCATGAAAGTTTTTATTATATCCTCCTTGGATATCTATCACTTTGGGACTAGTTTCATATATTGCCATTGCTTTTTTGACAAGCTCAAACAAATCTAAGTGAAGCACATGAGCATAAAGATTTCATCTCTCAAAAAGGTATAAGTGAAGCATGAGAAGATTCCTTCAAAATTTACTAACTCTAAAATTAATCTAAGTGAAGCATGAGAGTATTTCTACAAAAATTTCCAAGCACACCGTGCTCAAAAAGGTATAAGTGAAGCACTAGAGCAATTCTATAGCTCAAAAAGTTTAAGTGAAGCATAGAGAGCAATTCTACCAAATCATAGCATAATTTTGGCTCTCCCAAATAGGTGTGTACAGCAAGGATACAAATGAAAAACAGACAAGCAAAACAAGCAAAGATACAAGACTCTCCAAGCAAAACTCATGATATGTGACGAATAAAAATCTAGCTCCAAGTAAAATACCGATGGTCGTTAGAAGAAAGAGGGGATGCCACTCGGAGGAATCCCCAAGCTTAGTTGCTTGTTACTCTTTGGATATATCTTGGGGGTGCGGTAGCATCCCCAAGCTTAGGCTCTTATGACTCCTTATTCCTTCATCCATCGTGATCTCACCCAGAACTTGAAAACTTCAATCACACAAAACTCAACAAAATCTTCGTGAGATCCGTTAGTATAATAAAGCAAATCACTATTTTAGGTGCTGTTGCAAACCCATTCATATTTTATTATTGCATTATACCTACTGTATGTTAACTTTACCATGGCTCATACCCTTCAATATAACCCATAGATTCATCAAAACAAGCACACAATGCAACGAAAACAGAATATGTCTTGAACTGAACAGTCTGTAGTAATCTGTACTCTAACCATATTTCTGTAACTCTTAAAATTCTGAACAATTAGGAAAACGTAAAGAATTTGTATAGAAATATTGTGTTAAAATTTCAGCTCAAGATCACGTTCCATAAAAAAATGAAAATTCAAATACTGGAGGCAAAGTTTCTGTTTCAGATTCAGCATCGCTTCTAGTCATCTTATGAATCATCCTAAAGGTTCGACTTGGCACAAAGCCTAAATAAACCATAAAAACACAATTATAATACAGTCATAATTGTGTCAAAACTCAAAAAACAGAAAGGAAAAAGCAAAAATAAATTTATTCATTGGGTTGCCTCCCAACAAGCGCTATCGTTTTACGCCCCTAGCTAGGCATAACGCATAGATTCAAGTATTGTCATCTTTGGTTTTCGTAGGGGTGTTTTTGTCAAGAGGTTTTGCAAATAAAACTTGGAACACATCATCCATAATAACCTTAGCATTATCAGGTTGTCCCTCTATGTATCCCCTTTGATTCCCGGCCACAATCGAAGAATATTGTTGGTTTACATCATTAAAAACTTGTTGGATCATGTCTAAACGGGGACTTCCTTTTTGAGATTCTCATCGAAAATTTGGTCATTTCCAAGAAAATATCTCATCATGTAATCACTATTGTAGAGGATCTCCCCTATTACCTGTTTTTCATGGCTCATACCATAGAAATCAAAAATCTCCCTAGCTTCCCGTACTATGAGATCAAATTCATGCATGAGGACAAGGGTAGCTAACTTCTTAGCCTTGGGATTCTTAATGACGTGTAACTCATAAAACAATCTTTGCAAGGTAGGATGGGTACGGATAAACCTATTTTCAAGTTTCAAGACTAGCGATGAAATAGCTTCCGCATAAGTTTTAGTTCTTTTCAGTATAGGGGTGTCATCAAGAGGCAAATTTCCAACGCAATTGAAAAATTCTTGGATAGTTTCTTTTCCTATAACGTTCCCTTGCCCCAAAATAAAAGTTTTAGCATCCAGATTACCAGAACGTCCAATTTTAGGAGTCCTGCAACGGCGCCAGAAATTCCTTTGATGTGGCTTGAGATTGCGTCGGTATTTCCCCAAAGAGGAAGGGATGATGCAGCACAGAGACGGTAAGTATTTCCCTCAGTTATGAAACCAAGGTTATCGAACCAGTAGGAGGACCACCACCACCCAATAAGCAGCACCTGCACACAAATAACAAATACTTGCAACCCGACGCGAAAGAGAGGTTGTCAATCTCTCTACGGTAAAAAGATAGATTAGGTAGTGATAGATAGGAGAGATAGTTCTCTCAAGAACACAAAATAAGAAGAGCAAATAAAAAGTGCAGCAATATGGTTTTGGGTTTTTTGGTTTTGTAGATCTGAAAACAAAGAGGCAAAAAGATAGATCGGAAAGCAATATATTGGAAAAGTAGACCTGGGGGCCCGTAGGTTTCACTAGTGGCTTCTGTAATGAGTATAGCACACGGTGGGTGAACAAATTACTGTTGGGCAATTGATAGAAGATCAAATAATCATGACGACATCCAAGGCGATGATCATTATATTGGCATTACGTCCAAGATAAGTAGGCCGACTCCTGCCTGCATCTACCACTATTACTCCACACATCAACCTCTATCCAGCATGCATCTAGTGTATTAAGTTCATGGAAAACAACGTAATGCAATAAGAACGATGACATGATGTAGACAAGATCTATTCATGTAGGAATAGACCCCATCTTGTTATCCTTAATGGCAACGATAAATGCGTGCCTTGCTGCCCCTTCTGTCACTGGGAAAGGACACCGCAAGATTGAACCCATCACAAAGCACCTCTTCCCATGGCAAGAAAAATCGATCTAGTTGGCCTAACTAAACCAAAGATTCGAAGAAGAAATACGAGGCTATAAGTAATCGTGCATATAAGAGATCAAAGAAGACTCAAATAATATTCATGGATAGAAACTGATCATGAACTCAAAATTCATTGGATCCCAACAAACACACCGCAAAAGTTTACATCAAATAGATCTCCAAGAGACCATTGTATTGAGAATCATAAGAGAGAGACAGAGAGGAAGCCATCTAGCTACTGCCTACGGACCCGTAGGTCTATGGTGGACTACTCACGCATCATCGGACATGCACCTATGAAGAAGATGAACCCCCCCGTGATGGTGTTTAGATTGGATCTCGCGGTTCTGGAACTTGCGGCGGCTGGAATTATGTTTCGTCGACTCCCCTAGGGTTTTTTGAATATTTGATAATTTATAGGCATCAGAGGTGGTGGAGAGGGGCCCCGTGGAGGGCACAACCCATCAGGGCACGCCGGGGCCCCCTTGCGCGCCCTGGTGGGTTGTGATCTCCACAGCCTACCTTCCTGGCTCTTTTTTGGCCCACTGGGTGTCTTTCTGTCCAGAAAAAATCTCCAAAAAGTTTCGTCGCGATTGGACTCCGTTTGATACTGATATTCTGCGAAGTAAAAAACAAGTAAAAACAGCAACTGGCACTTTGGCACTATGTCAATAGGTTAGTCCGAAAAAATGATATAAAATTGTTATAAAATGATTGTAAAAATCCAAGAATGGTAATATAACAGCATGGAACAAGCAAAAATTATAGATACGTTGGAGACGTATCACTTATGCATTGATTCTATTTTGCAGGCCCCCGGACTAGCAGTTTTTATGATAACAATCTGCTCATGCTCAAGGCTGTTTACTCTCTGATGGAGCCGCTTTATACTGGGAGCCATCTTGCAATTAAGGCAACACTGGGGGATAAGCAACCCCTAAAGTATATCAAGAATGTATTGGAAAACCTTTCCATTATCCCTCAGCATATTCCAGAGCTAAAAAGATCAGCCGCTCAATCTGGCGCGATATACGCATTGAGCCGGGCCTTAGCTTACGGAGAAGAACTTGATCCAGTCGAGCTGTCAAAGGGATTCCTCGAATTTAAAAATGACGTGTCAAAATTCTCCCAGGAAGATTACGCGGCTTGTGTCAAGGATGCTCAAATTCTGTCGACTCAGCTGGTCTCTGAGATGAAACTGAGGAGCTATCAGGCGGCTTATGGCACCAATCATACTCGGATTCCACCACCTGACTTGATAACAAAAAGTCTGGCTCCTCAACGGCGCGAGCATGTTTTTGCCCCTTAAGTTGACCCGTCTTCAATTCTTGATGACGAGGCTGTGTTCCAGGCTTTATCTCAATGCAACTCAGATTCAGGAGCCAGAAGACCAGTCGGTGGATCACCCGGAGGCATCTCACGCGCAAGATTAGCCGCCATTGACCCGGATTATGCGGTCGGTGATTTGAACTTCCTCAACTGTTGCCTTGTCAACTTAAGCCCCTAAGTATGGGCAGAAAAAACAATCTGTGGCTTCCTTAAGCATGTAATAGGGATAGTCAGAAACTGTTGTCGTGCCATCGTGCACGTTTTGCACCTTTGATGCTAGATACTTTATTTGCTGTTTCATCATCCCGTCCATGCAATCCTTCTATTAACGGATCTTTTGATAAGATATAGCTGGGCAATATAAGCCAGTCTTTGATCTTGATTTTAACAATCTATTCCTCTTCCAACAATGTTGAATTTGTAGGATAGCTTGTCGATTGGCTGCTCACGCATACTCAATCATTTAACCCGGTCCTTGAAGCATGGGCCGGTAATAATTTTGAACCTGAAACTTGTTGTAATAAACAAGCCAAATAAAAAAATATTGATAAACCATCTCAATGAATCTTGGCCGAAATTGATGTCCAAGCTTGAGGTCCTTTGTTAGCCTCTTTAAGCAATAACGTAATTTGGTGCTATCATGCAGCCGATAGCCTGGTTATTTCATACAAAAACCGGTAAGAACAGGGTTGTGCCCAGAATATTTTTGTCTGATGAGTTTCATCACATAGTATTCATGTTGGGGATTGTTTCCCGAATGTTAGAAATATAAGGTAGCCCCTTTGAAGGCACTTTTGGTGGTCCTAGCCTTAATGCAAAGGACATATGATTATAATGCCAGCTTTCGAGGCTCGATAGAAAAAGACCGGCTTTCGAGGCTCGGGTCTTGCTTCAATGAAGCGGGTATGATAACCCATGGTTTATCCTAGCTTTCCGTATGCCGGCTCTCTCATGACTCAAGCCGGTGTTTTAACCTTAACAAGTTCAGGGTCCGAAAAGCAAGAGTTCACAGGGTCATCTGATCGGAGTCGCATCAAGCATACAGGCAGGTTTAACCATATATGGCGTTTATTTTTGCCGGGTCAAGAGGGTGAGAAAGCTAAGCCCGGTGGGTTGGAAGCCCCCAAATGCCCTTGATAAGTTGCCATTGTTATGCCGGGTCAAGAGGGTGAGAAAGCTAGACTCGATGAGTCAGAAGCCCCCAAGTGCCCTTTGTTTCAGAAAATAAAGACTCAAACTCATCTTGTAAGTTGGAACGACAAAATACGCCAGCATTATTTATACTTGAAACATAAAGAAGTATATACAGAAGTCTGCAAGGGGGGAAGAAATTACAAAAAAGGAGCCGGCAGAGCTAGGTTTTAATAAGGCCACTGGTGTTCCAGGGCCGACTTATTTCCCTCTTGGAGACATAAGATTTCTTCTTTGATATCCTCTAGAGTTATGAATTTCATTCAGGGATTCAGGGGCTAGTGGTACTGACCGTTATTCAACTACTTGGGATTACTTTGAAATCCCCCTTGGTTATTATGTTGATTGCCCTGGCCAGGATGTTGCCCATTGGCATGATTT
Source organism: Elymus sibiricus (assembly GCA_039707655.1). Taxonomy (NCBI): domain Eukaryota; kingdom Viridiplantae; phylum Streptophyta; class Magnoliopsida; order Poales; family Poaceae; genus Elymus; species Elymus sibiricus. Next base: position 211,083,369 of record CM077663.1, read on the forward strand.
CCTTGATGTTGAAAACCAGCCCCTAGGCCACCTTGTGACCCGCCGGGTCCATGTTGACCCGGGTGTCCTCCACCATTGCCTCCTGAGTTATTCTGGAAAGCCTGGCTATGGAACTCTTGCATGATATAACAATTCTCCCAAGTGTGGCTAGCCGGCTTATCTTGGGTCCTATGCTTAGGACAAGGTGCTTTTAGCACCTCCTCATAATTGCGAGGTTTATTCCCATTGTAAGCTCCTCCGGGTCGACCGTTCCGACGCTAGTTCTTGAAACCTATATTAGTGTTGGCCACAATGTCTGAACCGCCATCCGGCTGCTTCCGCTTATTATTTTGAGCCCCCTGGTTGCCTCCTTGACCGTGCTGACCTTTCCCTCCTTCAGCTTTTTTGCCTTTGGAGGTCTTGTCCTCGACTAAGCCGGGATCCTTCGTGCTATCTAACTCGGCATACCTGGTGAGGACGTCCATCAAGTCACCCATGTCTTGCACCTTTCGTTTGAGCCGTCCGAGCTTCAGAACCAAAGGCTGGAAGTGACAGTTCTTTTCCAGTATTAGGACTGCCTGAGCCGCCGTGATGCTGTCCGATGAGTGGATGATTTCCGCGACCCAGCGAGTCTAGTGGTGAGTCGACGCGTCTACTCGTTGAACGCAATGCTGTAGATCTACTATCGTCATAGGCTTCTTGCAGGTTCCTTGGAAATTCTTGATGAATCGCTCTTTCAGCTCAGTCCATGTGTTGATGGAGTTAGGCGGCAAGTTTTTCAACCATGTCCGAGTCGGTCCTTCCAACATCATGGTTAAGTATTTAGCACACACAGCGTCGCTGACATCTAGCATGTCCATCGCCAACTCATAACTCTCAATCCAAGACGCCGACTCAAGATCTGCTGTGTAGTTTGGCACCTTACGAGGCCCCTTGAAATCTTTGGGCATGCGCTCTGCGCGAAGCGCCGGGGATAAGCATGGTATACCAATTGTCCTACTGTTGGATCCAGCCCCCAAACTCGCCGGTTGAGGGTAAAGCTGCTGGATCGCCCGTGCTGCTACTTTCGCTTCTGCCTATCGTGCGCCTCTCGCAGTGTCAACAACTTCCTGGGCGTCTGATGGCATGGGACGGGTTGGAGAGACCTGAAGCTGCTGTCTTCACCCACTGCTAGAAATAGTCAGAGACTCCGCATGCCGGCCCTTGCTGGCGTAGGGAGTGGAATGCATCCGATCACGGCTATACGAATACTGTGCATGTTGTACCACAATAGTTTTTAGCATCTCGATGGCGTTCCTAGCTTCAACCTTAAGAGGGGAGTTTCCGTTAATAGGCAATGCTTCCAAATTTCGGGTTGCAGCCAACATGTTGTCATCGGGATTGGAGAAGTGACCCTGCGGTGTCTGAAATCGCCGAGGCGGGGATTGAGCCGGTTCCTCTTGCCGATTCCCAGGTTGCTGAATAGTTCCTCGTGTCTGTTGTGGGGTGTTAAAGAGCTATTGTGGCTCAAGATTCGGAGGGAGCCCACGGTGGCATCTTCTTTCGTAAACCGCCTCTGACGCCTCTCTCTGAATTCCTAATCGCCAGGCCTCGGCCTTAAGGCGCTCCGTCTCTTGATGTATACGAGCCTGCAAATCCGCCATCCGTGCGTTTTCAGCATCAATTTCCTTCTGTACCTCGATTATTTGACCATGCAATTTGGTTAGCTCCACATTGCGCTCTTCCTGATTTTCCGCAGTGACCGGGGTATCCACGAGTTTTGCCATCTCGGCCATTAGTTCAGCCATGGCTTGAGTCGGCGTTCTAGTTGACCCGCCGGAACCTCCGGCTGCGGCTGGATCTGGAACCGCCATAGCTCCTGCCATGTAGACTGCGACTTGTCGAGGCGATTCATTGTATTCTTCAGGGGCTTTGGTCTCCAATGAGCCCCCAAGTCCGCCATAAAAAAGAGGGCAGATCGACTCCGTATCTCCTGTAGATGATGTGCCGTCCGAATTGACGAGGATGTCGCCGCTAGAGGCCGACTCATCCGAAAGGCTGACACCTTGCGTGAAGCTGACGACCACATGGTGAATACCTCCCTGGGGCTAATTGGATTGGGTACTCTGATCCGGCTCGTCGATGTTGATGTAGATGTCCGACTCGGAAGTTGCTAACCCGATCTCTCCTGTAGGATCTCGAAACCCACGTCCGATCGGATCGTCCTTGATGCTCCAGGCCGACTCGTGGACCTTGTCACGACAGCTCTTGACCATCTGGTTCACCGCAGACTTCCCGAATCCTGATTGGATCCCCTACGAAAACTCAACTCCACCGGGCGAGAACCCCACGGTGGGCGCCAACTGTCGTGGTTTTATCAACCCAGCAGATGTCCTCGTAACAGGACTTAGGTGTGAGGCCATCGCCGCTTGGTGGCGACTCGAAGGGGTTAAGCGAGAGAGAGAGTGGGTTTTACCCAGGTTTGGCCCCTCCTATGGAGGTAATAGTCTACGTCCTGCTTTTTGTGTATTGGATGGATAGATCTCAATTACAAGGGTGCGGAATCGCTAACCTAGCTATCGAGAGGTTGTAACTTGAGAGTTTCAGCCCTAGGGGTCTTCCTTTATATACAGGTCAAGCCCTAGGGTTTACAACAAAGTCCGGGTCATATCATGACCCCTGATCTACTACATCTCTAACTTATCTTGCACCTTAAGGAAACTTTAACCGGCGTCCTTAGCTTCATGGGCTTCGAGCCGCCGTCTTCAGGTGTTGGACCGCCTGGCGACTCAATGAGCCACCGCCTTACTTATCTTGCATTCAGGATACGACCCATTGAAACTTGATGGCAGAGTTGTTGACATGTTAACCCGGCCCAGTATGGCGGGTTACACCGTGGAGTTATATCCCCGACAGAGTGGCAAAGAGCCTAAGCTTGGGGATGACCAAGGCACCCCAAGTCAAATTCTAGGAATACTCAAGCGTCTAAGCTTGGGGATGCCCCGGAAGGCATCCCCTCTTTCGTCTAAATCCATCAGTATGTCACTTGGAGCTATATTTTTATTCATCACATGATATGAGTTTTGCTTGGAGCATCGTTTGCTTTAGTTTGCTTTTGTTTTAGTTTTCCACAATCATTGTTTGCTTGACAAACCTACTTGAGAGAGACACACTTTTACCATGATTTGTTAGAATACTCTATGTGCTTTACTTATATCTTTTGAGCTTAGCAGTTGCTCTAGTACTTCACTTATATCTTTTTGAGCACGGCGGCGTATAGATTTTGTAGAAATAATTGGACAATCGTTCTTCACTTATATTGTTTTGAGAGTTAATAAATAGTGAAGGTAATTTGCATGGGTTATAAGACTAGTCCAAAAATAATAGGTATTCAATGAGTGCTTAATCAAAACCACATGTAGCACATAAAACAAAAATTGTTGGTTAATGATATTGATGTGGTAATATGAAAGGGCGTGAGTGCTTGGTTGTTGGTTAGTAGAAATATCGATAGTTAAAGGGTGTTTATTTGTTGTTCATCTAAATATTGGATATGGCATGGTGATGATGTGTGAGCATTCTTATTCCTCATTGAAATCCTAGTGTTGTTTAGGTCGGAGGCGCGCGATGGTTAACTCCTCCCAACCTCCTCCCTAGGGTCATGCGAGTAGTACTTTGCTTTGAGAGAGCTAATAAAACCTTGTAATAAGTATGTGTCGGATTTCGGGCTCCACAAAACCCTAAGGAATTCGAACCCAGGGGCGTGTGCGAAGATTCCCCAACAGCTTCGCCCCCTCCAAGCTAACAACACGATACCCCCGCTCGATGGCGAGGAAGACGATGGCACACAAGAGTTTACCCAGGTTCGGGCTGCTGCGAAGCGTTAAACCCTACTCCTGCTTTTAGTGGATTGCCTCGCGAGGAGGTTTGTGGATGAACAAGTATGGCGGTGTGATTGCGGGGTTGTTATCCTCTCCCCCTCTACCGAGCCGCCTGATCTCTATTTATAGCGGACCGGGTCCTCTTACCTTATCGCAATGGCGGGAAGGGATCCCACAATGGCCAATTTTGAAAGGGGACAGGAGGTACATCTTATCCTGACGAAAGGCAGTCTTCGCCTGCAAAGTTTGTGGTGGTGACGCGGTGGTGGGCTCGCCGGTGACATTCGTCCTGCTGCGCTCGCTGACCCGATCTTGTTGCACCGGAATGGAAACCCTTGGCGGGGCTCCTTGGGAACCCTCGTTCGTCCTTATCGCCTTTGCACGAAAGAGGAAACTGTTCCCTCTGGCGCGCTGGTGCCCTCCTGGCCTGGTTGCCGCTGCCCCTGACCTCCTGAGGTCCAGCATTGCATAGAAAACTCTACCGCTCGGGAGGGGGCCTGGGGAGGCCTTCCCCTTATGCCCCGGTGCTGTCCTCCTCACGAGGATGGGCTCCTCACGAGGGCCTTGTCTTGAGCGAGGCCGCGCAGGGCCGTACGGAATGCCAGGTGGGCCATGCCATGGGCCACAAGCAGGCAAGTATGGGTACCCTGGTATCCAGAACGCCGACAGTAGCCCCCGGGCCCAAGGCGCGCTCGAGCTGGCTTCAAGGGGAAAGTCGAAGGAGGCGGCCTGGAGCGCCGCGGGCCCTTATTGCTTGCGGGCTTGGTTTGGCGTGCGGTGCTCGGTGGGGCGCGAGCGTCTCGCCCCGTGTCTCCTTGGCAACTGCCCGAACCGACAAAAGCCTGACGTCCAACGCTGAGCCATTATTGCTTTCCTCTTCCGCGCCCTTCCTCTTCTTTCCAAATCTCCATCCCTTGCAAGAACCTCCCCAGATCTCGGCACCGCTCCATCCTCCTTCTTGCTTGCTTGGCCCTGGTAGTTTCTCAATGGCTCCCACCGGCAAGTCGAAACCTGAGGTCCAGGGCTCGGCTGCTGCTCCTACCTCACCGACGCTCTCAGAGTCCACCATAGCCAAGGACGGGGACCTCGCCCCGGTGCCCCCGTCGACGGCTGATCACTCCAATGAGTGGGGGCGGACCTTGATATGGTGTGGCTCCGCGGAGGGATGTTGCCTGGCCAAGTCGGCCTACCCCTTCTTCCTCCACAGCGTCTTCTCCGGGCTCGTCCCACCTTTCTCCGCATTCTTCACCGTCGTCCTTGAGCACTACCGGATCCAGGCCCTCCATCTCCAACCCAACTCCATCCTGCTTCTGTCCATGTTTGCCTTCTACTACGAGGCTTTCGTGGGCGTGGAGCCGTCGGTGGCCTTGTTCCGCCATTTCTTCAGCCTGCGGCTTCATGACGGAGCTCAGCGGTCGGCATGCGTCTCCTTCGTCGCGGTCCAGAGCGGAAACATGCTCTTCAAGGCCGGGAAGAAGGTGGAGAACTTCAGGAACCGTTGGGTCTTCTTGGATCTCCAGGGCATCGACCCTCGCCTGGAGCTCCCCAAGGGGATGCCGGAGAAGATCCCGGCGTGGAGTTCTGCGAAGCTCTCCGACCCTCGGGCCAATCCCGTCTTGGAGCGGGTCCTACGAGACATTGGCGCCCGGAAGTTGACTGGGGGAATGATAGTGAAGGAGTTCCTGGTACAACACGTGGCGCCCCTCCAGTCTCACTCGAGGCCCATGTGGGACTACCAGGGTGGCGGCGATGACATGAGGCTCCGTTCTGCGCCCCTAACCCCCGCGGAGTTGAACAGGGTTGTGATGACCCTGCTCAACGGTGATCCCGGGGACCTTCTTGAGGCCTACGCCCCGCTGTACTACCGCGATGACAAGGCCGACCTGGTCGCCGCGATGCCCAGCTTTGACGAGCTGGGGCTCTCCCCGGCCGAGAGCTTCGGCGCTCCTGTGGCGGTGTCCTCCGACGACACCATTGATGGAGAGGGCTCGGAGGAGACGGCGGATGACGAGGAGGTGTCTCCTCCGTCGCGGACTGCCCTTCTCCGCGGCTTCGATGATGACGATGCCGGCGAGCCCCCCGCTGCAAGTCCACCGTGACTTCCCAGGGTCCTCAGGGGGGCAGGCCCTACACATCGGGCCGCTCGATCCGCCTGCCGGGTGACCCCGAGGAAGCACGAGGCTGGGCCTCCTCCGGAGCCCCCAGTTTGCGTCGGCAAGGCGGCCAAAGAGCCTGCCTCACCTCCGCCCGAGCCGCAGCTCATGGGCGAGGCGGCCGCGTCTGGGGCCGGCATGACCTTGCCGGCCGTGGCCGCTTCGAGCGGTTCCACCGCTCCTCCGCGCAGCGGCGGCTCCTCAGAGAAGGATGGAGGCTTCCCCGCCTTCGCCGATGTGGAGAGAAAGAGGAAGTGGGTTGGCGTCGAGGAGTAAGTAGTCCCGCTTTGGTTCATGCTGCCTTCCAGTGGTGTATGTACTGATGGGCCTCTCTTTGTCTGACAATTAGGGGCGCCGCTGTGCCGAAGTCGAGGAAGAAGAAGGCCGGCGTCAAGCCCAGGGCGCCCTCCGACGCGACACCTGCTCATGGTGCCTTGCTGCCGCCCGTCGAGGCACCGGACGTCGGGGGCGAGGAGGCCCGCGGGCGCGGAGCCCCCGATGCGTACTGAAGAGGCCGTCCCTGCCCTTGGGGGCATGCCCGTGCTGCAGCCCGAGGGGCCAGCTCCCGAGGGCCAGCAGAGTGTAGAGTCCTCCGCGCCTTCCTTGTCTGTGGTGGTGGCGCAGCCAACGGTGCCTTCTGCTCCTCCGGAGGCGGCTCCTGCCACCTCACAGACGCCGCCTCCGGGCCATGCCCTGGTGCCACCGTCTCGTGGCCCTCTGGTCCGAGGCCTACTCCATCTTGGATCAGGTCCGAGGCGCCCTGGGTGGCGCCGACGATCGCCTCGCAAGGGGGCGCCTGGGTCTTCTTTCTGGGTGGCTGCAATCTGACGCCTCGGCCGTGGCGTTTTGGGGCCAAGCCGAATCCGCCGCGGCTGTGGGCAGGGAGGAGGCCGCATCGGCCAGGGCAGCCGGAGACGTTGCGTAGGCTGACGCAGCGTCTGCCATGAAGCGCTGTGACGAGGTGGAGGCCCGCCTGAAGGCCCTTCAAGAGGACAGGTCCGCGCTTGCAGAGAGGCTTTGCCAGCAGGAGGAGGGCCTCAAGGCCTACGAGGCCAAGCTCGCCGATCGCGATTCTGCGCTGTCCAAGGTGGCGGCTGACCTAGCCGCCGAGCGCGAGCAGCAGGACAAGTTGAAGGAGGAAGTGGCTGCGGAGAAGGCCCGGCTTGCCTCCAGGGAGGAGTCCCTTGCCGTGGCTGAGGAGAGGAGGGCTGCGGAGCTCAAGCCTTCCCCTCCATCGAGCTCAGGCTCCGGCGGGTGCTACAGTCCATCTGCCGAGGGGAGTTCACGGAGCCCCTGGCGGCTCCTGAGGGTGGCTTCGTTGGGCTCTCCTCGAAGCTCGCCGAGGTGCTTGAGGGTGCCGTCGCCAGGGTGGAGAACATCTTGGAGAGTGAGTGCCGTGATCTCTTCTCTGAGGCCGCGACATGTGTCTTCAGCCACCTCTACCTTCGTGAGCCGAGCTTCGACTTCGGCTCCGTTATTCGCCCGGTCGATCCTGGGGTTCGCGCCGCCACGGCGACGGTCGTGGATGCGCTGATGAAGAAGTTCGCCTACGTCGCCGTTCCCTCGGCTTCTCCTGCAACTGCGTGGGCTGGCGACGACGATGACAGCGGCAGCGAAGTCGACGATGAGCTCCCCACGACCGGGGCGAGCGGCGGTGCCAGCTCCTCTTAGCTTCTTTTCCTGGGTCTTTCCCTGTAATGTTTATCGTGCCTCGTGGAGGCGTTAGACTTGTTTGCATTTTCAAAGATATTTTAATGCTTGTAATGACTGCTAAGCTGTGTGATTTTGTTTCTTTGCTCTGTTTCCTTCCTGCTTGCTGTAGCGCTCTGCGTCGGCAAGGCCCGGCCCCACGCATAGCTCAGCCGCCGTTGGGGCGTCCGGATCGCCAGGACGATGCCAAGGGGTGAGGGGCTACGAGACCAGTGAGGCCCCTGAGTCGCGATGCTCAGGGGTACCCCTTGATGTGCGAGCAGCTCTCATGAAGGGAACGCGGCGAAGACGGGGTTGTCTTGGGGATTTTGAGTGCCTTGAGCTCTGCGTCGGTAGGGCCCGGTCTCGCGCATACCTCAACCGTCGTTGGGGTGTCCGAATCCCTAGGACGGTCCCAAGAGGTGAGGGGCTACGAGACCAATGAGGCTCCTGAGTCGCGATGCTCAGGAGTCCCCCTTGACATACGAGCAGCTCCCACGGGGTTGACTTAGGGATTTGGAGCGCCTTGACCTCTGCGTCGGCAGGGCCCGGTCTCGCGCATACCTCGACCGTCGTTGGGGCGTCTGGATCACCAGGACGGTCCCAAGAGGCGAGGGGCTACGAGACCAGTGAGGCTCCTGAGTCGCGATGCTCAAGAGTCCCCCTTGACGTACGAGCGGCTCCCATACCATTGTTTTTATCCGGGGGGGGGGGACGCATGAAGACCAGGTGCCAAGGACCTGGTGAGGTGGCGTAGCCCCCTTGCAGCCCCCTCACGCATGCATCCTGGGGGAATGTCGCGAGATGGAGCCGCGAGGAGCCATCCTAAGGTTGAATGCACCCGCTAAGGCGCCCTCAGTTGTTTATCCCCAACGCAGAGCATAGGGCTTCCACATTGCGTGGGCAGAGCCATTGGTGGGCCGCGTCGTCCGCCAGCACGGAGCATGGGGCTTCCACTTGGGCGTGGGAATGGAACCCCTCCGCGTCCTCGGGGGGCTCCGAGCGTGTACATCCCATTAAGTTCGTACGCGTGGCTTGCATGGTAGAACTGGGAGGTGTATATGGGCGACGTGAGATAGCTCTAGTCTCACGTGGCCCTACCTCAAAGGCGGGTTGCGCCTGAATTTTATTGGTGGAAACCGCCGCTTCGAGTCCTGTACGTTTTGGAGAAGCCTGCGCCGAATGGATTTCCAAGGGCCATCGCATGAGAAGGCCAAACACGAATGACCCCAGGAGGTGACGTGAACGGGGCCGACCCGCTAGACAGAGCTCAGCCATTGGGTTTATCAACGCTGTAGGGACGGACCCGAGCACAGACGCCGTGCCCAGTCTTCTCATGCGACAACTCCGAGGAGAAAACACCCGACGCGCGGCTCCTAGGGTGGCGAAAGGCCGACTGGAACCGTGTCGCACGCTCTGACTCACCCACTCCCGATTAGCTCACGCGAGGGCGAAGAACCGAGGGCCATGCGAGGTGACGTACACGGGGCCAGCCCGCGAGACAGAGCTCGACCACTTGGATTTTTCGACGCTGCAGGGATGGACCCGAGCACAAACGCCGTGCTAGCCCTTAATCATGAGGCGGTCGAGGGCAGGCTCATTAGGGCGCAGCGACATTCATGGCGGCGAAGCACCGAGCATGCAGGTTGAAATACTTAGGGAAATATATTGAAAGCATGTAAAAGTCCTAATCATGCGGGAAAACGCGGCCGGGATGAGTTCTAGCCGCTCGAGGATAATGCAGCCTAATGGGCGCCCTCGAACTGAGCAAACCAAAAAGTTACCTGAGCAAACCAAAAAGTTACCTGGTACTGGGCAAATGGATCACCTGGCGGCGATGCCGTTGGGGCATGGAGGTAGTCGCAGGAGCTTGGCCTTGTGCTTCCGCAAGCTTGGCCTTCACGAGCCCGTCGCCGCAGGAGGCACGGGGCTCCCGCTCGGGCCCGGCACCTCCTCCAACTCCTCATGGTGCCTGGCCCGGTATGGCGCGAACATGGCCCGGGCAAGGCGCTGGAATGTGTGAGCCGCGTTCGCCAGCCCGAAGGGCATGCTGACGTGGTTGCGCGGGTAGACCCTACCGTGACTGACGCGCGTCGTCCAGAACACGTCCGATGATGCAGCCCTATTGATGCTGGGCACGTTGACGCAGATGCGCGGCGTGCCGCCCGGGTCGATGACGGCGACGGCGTCGGGTGGTGCGAGGCCGCGCCCGCCTCGTACAGCCTGTGCTTCCCGTAGCTCCTCGATTGCTCTGGTGATGAACTCCCGCGAACTTGGCGCCTCGCGCTGTGCTCCTTGCTTGGATAGATGCGTGCCGACGCACGCCCCCGGGTTGTGCCCGAGCACCTCCCTTGTCTAACTGGTCAGGTTGGTAGTCCTCCGGATGGAAGCCCCCAAGCCCGGCCCAAGGGAGGCACCGGGCGTGCCTTCCTAAGCGAGGGAGTAAGGGGCCGGTGCCCCTGGCGCGGATCCTGAGGCGCCGTCCTTAGGGCCTTCAGCCCCCTAGCGTCCCTTGGATAGGAGCTGCTTCTTCTTCTTCGGGGCGTCCTCGCGGGGCAGGGCACCTCCTTCGTCGTCCGAGTGCTCGGCTGCCGCGGCACGGTAGGCGCGCTCGAGGGAGCAGACAACGTCCTTTTCATCGCAGGCGATAGTGATGACGCCGCCGCTTCCCTGCATCTTGAGGACGTTGTAGCCATGATGGGTCACCGCCATGAACTTGGCAAGGACCGGGTACCCAAGGATCGCGTTGTACGGGAGGTGGATGTGGGCGACGTCGAAGGTGATGATCTCGGTGTGGTAATTGCTGCGCCTGCCGAAGGTGACGGGAAGGCGCACCTGCCCGATGGGGACTGTTGAGCTGTCAGTGACCCCTGAGAACGGCTTGGTTGGCATGAGCTGGTCGTAAGGCACTTGGAGCATCTCGAATGTCTCGATGGAGAGGACATTGAGTCCGACGCCGCCGTCGATGAGGGTCTTGGTGACGAGGACGTTGCTGATGGTGGGCGTGCACAACATGGGGAGTGCGCCCGCCATGGCTGAACATCTGAGTTGATCCTTGGAGTCGAAGGTGATGGCACACTGGGACCACATGAGGGGGCGCGCGGCCTCAAGCTTTGGAAGAGCCACGTTCACCTCCCGTGAAAACTGCTTGAAGACGTGGTTCGAGGCCAGGGCTTGGGCGCCACCCAGGATGCAAGCTATTGCACAGACCTCCTAGAAGCCCCCAGCCCCGTCGTTCTGCCTGTCCTCTTCCTTCCTTCTGGGCGGAGGCGGCAACGGGGGAAGACCGGCCTCACGAGGGCGGACCTCATGAGGCTGGCCTCGACGTGACCCCTCCGGAGGCTCATCGCGCCAGCGGTCCCCACGAGCTTGACCACGCCAGCGGTCCTCCCGAGGCTGGTCTCGCCACTCCTGACGCGGGTCACGATTGTCCCAGCGGCCTCCGCCGCGGCCTCTGCCACGTCCATAGCCTCGGTCAATGCACCCAGGGCACCTGCCGAAGTGCTCGTCACGGACCACCCTGAGCTCCTAACAGTCGATGGTGTTGTGGCGGTTGGTGCCATGGAAGATGCAGAATGGTTGCCCGCCCGCGAGGGGTTCTTCGTCTCGGCCGCGCTTCGCCTTGGGCTCAGCCGCCAGCACCGCGGGTGCCTTGCGCTTTGGCTCCTTGGCCTTGGTCTTCTTGTCCTCGGGTTCCACCTCCGGAAGCTCGCGGAGGGAGAGGCGGCCCTCCTCGGCCTTTGCGCACTTGTTCGCCAAGTTGAACATCTCAAAGGCCGAGCTCAGGTCGTCGTGGATAGCCAGCTCCTCCCTCATCCTCTGGTCCCTGACGCCGTCGGTGAACGCCGAGATGATGGCCTTATCTGACGCCCTTGGGATCTTGAGGCGGGTAGTCGTGAAGCACTGTATGAACTTGTGCAGGGTCTCTTCGGGTTGTTGCTTCATGCGATGGAGGTCACCCACTCCAAGCGCGCGGTCGCGGGTGCCTTGGATATTGGCGACGAAGCGCTCACGCAGGCCTTCCCAGGAGGTGATTGACCCTTCCGGGAGGTTGAGGAGCGAGGAAAGTGCACCCCGTTTGAGCTCCATGGGGAACCAGGTTGCCATGACCTTGTCATTCCCGCCGGCCACCTGGATGCTCAGCTAGTAGAGCTGTAACAACTCAGCAGGGTCTGCGGTGCCGTCGTAGCGAGGAGGCAGGTCAGGCTTGAACTTGCAGGGCCACACGGCCGGATGGAGTTCCGGGGCGATGGCGTGGCAGCCCACCGGGCTAACGGGTGGTGCGCGCTCGGGAGGAACCTGGTCTTGATGCTCTTGCATGGCCGCCTCTAGGGGTGCCCGGTCGCACTGCCGGCGCGCTGGCGCTGGGAGCGCACGCACGTCAATGCGCGGCCGCGGCACCACCTGGCAGCTTACTTCTTCTCTCACCTTCGCCGGGTCCCACGTGGCTGGTCGCGCGGTCGTGCTTCACGCCTGGGCTCAGGGTCGACGTCGCGCTGGGGAGGAGGAGGCGGCACATCATGAGCTTCATCGCCTGCCAGGGAAGGTTGGGGCCAGAACGAGTAGGTGAACATCGAAGCGTTGCCGGCTGCACTGACGAGCTCCGCGATGCTCCCGAGCCAGTCGTCGAGGCGGTTGGGGGTGGGGCGGTAGCGCAGCAGCTCGCGTGCCATGTTCAGTGCGCCCGATCCACGCGCCGGCCCTGGGCGGGCGTGGGAGGACGACCCAGTAGCTGGAACAATTGACGGAGTGGCGGTGCGGCCGTCGCGCCGCGCGGTGACCGGCTGCGACGAATCTTGCTGCTCGTGGGCCTCCAGGCCCATGGCGGCGTTGGCCACAGGAGAGGGAGAGCGGTGTGCAGCGGAGCGGCCCACGGGCGCCGTCTGGGTGACACGTGCAGCACGGCGTTCAGCGCGGGCTCGGCGGGCGTCGGCCATCGGAGCGGTGAGGCGGAGGAAGAGTGAGGCTTGAGGAAGACTCCGACACGCCCCCTACCTGGCGCACCAAATGTCGGATTTCGGGCTCTGCAAAACCCTAAGGAATTCGAACCCAGGGGCGTGTGCGAAGATTCCCCAACAGCTTTGCCCCCTCCAAGCTAACAACACGATACCCCCACTCGATGGCGAGGAAGACGATGGCACACAAGAGTTTACCCAGGTTCGGGCCGCTTCGAAGCGTAAAACCCTACTCCTTCTTTTAGTGGATTGCCTCACGAGGAAGTTTGTGGATGAACAAGTACAGCGGTGTGATTGCGGGGTCGTTGTCCTCTCCCCCTCTACCGAGCCGCCTGATCTCTATTTATAGCGGCCTGGGTCCTCTTCCCTTATCGCAATGGCGGGAAGGTATCCCACAACGGCTAATTTTGAAAGGGGACAGGAGGTACATCTTATCCTGATGAAAGGCGGTCTTCGCCTGCAAAGTTGGTGGTGGTGACGCGGTGGTGGGCTCGCCGGTGACATCCGTCCTGCTGCGCTCGCTGACCCGGTCTTGTAGCACCAGAATGGAAACCTTTGTCGGGGCTCCTTGTGAACCCTCGTTCATCCTTCTCGCCTTTGCACGAAAGAGGAAATTGTTCCCTCTGGTGTGCTGGTGCCCGCCTGGCCTGGTTGCCCCTGCCCCTGACCTCCTGAGGTCCAGCGTTGCATAGAGAACTCCGCCGCTCGAGAGGGGGCCTGGGGAGGCCTTCCCCTTCTGCCCCGGCGCTGTCCTCCTCACGAGGATGGGCTCCTCGCGAGGGCCTTGTCTTGAGCGAGGCCGCGCAGGGCCGTACGGACCGCCAGGTGGGCCACGCCATGGGCCGCAAGCAGGCAAGTATGGGTACCCTGGTATCCAGAACGCCGACAGTATGTGAGTTCTTTATGACTAATGTGAGTCCATGGATGTACGCACTCTCATCTTTCCATATTTCCTAGCCTCTTTGGTATCGTGCATTGTCCATTCCCACCTCGAGGATTGGTGCAAACTTCGCCGGTGCATCCAAACCCCACGATATGATACACTCTGTTGCACATAAGCCTCATTATATCTTCCTCAAAACGGACACCATACCGACCTATTATGGCATTTCCATAGCCATTCCGAGATATATTGCCATGCAACTTCCACCGTCACATCATATGACTTGTACACCCATTGTCATATTGCTTTGCATGATCATGTAACTGACATGGTTTTGTGGAAAAGCCACCATTCATCATTATCATACATGTTACGCTAGATCATTGCACATCCTGATACACTGCCAAAGGCATTCATATAGAGTCATATTGTTTAGTTGTTTTTCATATCGAGTTGTAAGTAAATAAAAGTGTGATGTTCATCATTATTAGGGCACTGTCTTAGTGAGGAAAGGATGATGAAGACTATGATTCCCCCACAAGTCGGGATGAGACTCCGGACAAAAAAGAAAAAAGGAAAAAAGGGGGAGAAAAAGAAAAAAAAAGAAAAAAAGAAAAAAAGAAAAAGAAAAAAAGAGAAAAAAAATGAGAGAAAAGAGATAAGGGACAGTGCTACTACCTCTTTTTCCACACTTGTGCCTCAAAGTGGCACCATGTTTTCATATAGAGAGTCTCATGTTTTGTCACTTCCATGTGCTATGGGATTTTTTCTTTATAGAACTTGGCTTGTATATTCCGATGACGGGCTTCCTTAAATGCCTGAGGTCTTCATGAGCAAGCAAGTTGGATGCACACCCACTTAGCTTCATTCGAGCTCTCATACACTTATTGCTCTAGTACATCCGTTGCATGGCAATCCCTGCTCCTCGCAGTGATATCTATTGATGGGCATCTCCATAGCCCATTGAGACGCCGGGTTGATGCGAGACCTTATTCTCCATTTTTTACCCCTTTGATACCTACCACCATATTCTATTCCACCCATATGATATATCCATGGTTCATGCTCATGTATTCCGTGAGTAATAAAAAGTTGAAGCGTGTTAAAAAGTATGATCCAATTTGCTGACTTGACACCGTGGTGCTTGAAATTTGTATTTATGTGGTGAAGATGGAGCCATGCCATGGTAATATGATAAAATGAATGGGGGTTAAACATTCTTTAAGGATCGTATATTTTGAATATTGATGATTATGTTACTTATGTTTATGGATATTACTATGTTAATGTTTGTTAATTCATCGTTTCTCAATGATCACACCTGCAATAGATTACATGTTGGGTAACATGTCACATAAAAAAAATCTGTTTTTATCATTTACCTACTAGAGGACGAGCATGAATTAAGCTTGGGGATGCTAATACGTCTCCAACATGCCTATAATTTTTTATTGTTCCATTCTATAATAATATCATTCGAGGATGCTTTTTAGGCATTTATTTGGCAATTCATATTATTTTTTAGCACTAACCTATTAACCTAGTTCCCAATGCCAGTTGCTGTTTTCTGCATGTTTTGGCTTTTCAAGTTTACAGTACCAACGGAGTCCAAATACCATGAAACTTTTTGATGATTTTTTCTTGACCAAAATAAGACGTGGAAGCTTCGGGAGAAGGACGGGGGCCACACGAGGGCCCCACGGGCCAACCGGGAGCGCCCAAGGGGGTGGCCGTGCTCTGTTGGGTCGTGGGCCCCTCGTGGCTTTCCTGACCTTGTTCTCTGGCTTGTAAATTCTCATATTCCCTGAAAACCCTAAGGGAGCTCCCGAAACAATTTTTCCGCCGCCGCAAGTCTTTGTTCCGCCGTGTGCCCATCTGGAGCCCTGTTCTGGTGCCCCGCTGGAGGGAGGATCGATCACGGAGGGCCTCTTCATCAACCTTGTTGTTCCCATGGTGACGTGTTAGTAGTCTACCACAGACCTATGGGTCCATAGCTAGTATCTAGATGTCTCTCTCTCTCTCTCTCTCCCTCTCTCTCTTTTCTCTTCAATACAAAGTTCATCGCGTCTTCGCGATGATCTATTCGATGTAATCACTTTGTGCGGTGCGTTTGTTGGGATCCGATGAATTGTGGGTCTATGTTCAGATTATTCATGAAAAAGATTTGAGTCTTCTCTAAATTCTATTATGATTCTTATTTGCATGATTATTATAGTTTCGTAAATATCTTCGATCTATTGATTTGGTTTGGCCAACTAGATTGATCTATCTTCAGTGAGAGGGGTGTGTTGTAGTGGGTTCAATCTTGCGGTGCTCTATATCCCAGTGACAGAAAGGGACAAGACACGTATTTGTATTGTTGCCACTAAGGATAAAACGATGGGGTTAACTCATCTTGATTGGATTCTCTTTGTCTACATCATGTCATCGTTCTCCAAGCATTACTCTATTTGTCATGAACTTAATGCTTAGAGAGTTAAGCATAGAAGCGCTCTCGACATGGATTAATAGTAGTAGGTGCAGGCAGGAGTCGGCCTATTTGCTTATGGACATGATGCCTATATACACATGATCATTGCCATGAATAAATATTGCATAACTATGCGCTTTTCTATCAATTGCCCAACAGTAATTTGTTTACCCATCGTATGCCTACTTCGAGAGAGATGCCACTAGGGAACACTATGGCCCCCGGGTCTATTCACTTATAAATTTACAAACGCTACTATTTTCTTGCTGCCATTATTTACTTTTTATTTCTTTTGCAATTTATATTTATCCAACTATCAACTACACTACTTATCTACTTGCAAGTAACGAGTTCAAGGGGCTTGATAACCCTCTTGCCCGTGTTGGGTGCAAGTGTTTGCTCCTTTGTGTGTAGGCGCTGAAGACGAGGGTTGCATGGTCCTCCTATTGGTCTGATAACCTTGGTTCTCACTGAGGGAAATACTTATCTATACTGTGTTGGATCACCCATTCCTCCTCACGGAAAAACCCAACACATATCACAAGTATCACTCCATTGTTCTGGAAAACGGGGTTTTCGTCATCTTGCCCATGAGGCAAGGTTCGCATGTATCAAGCGATTCAAAATTGAGTGATTCCAAAAGTCCTTCAGCATGGAGTTTCTTCATGCGCTTCACACCAATATGACCTAAGCGACAGTGCCACAAGAAAGTGGTACTATCATTATTAAATTTGCATCTTTTGGCATTAATGTTATGAACATGTGTATCACTACGATCGAGATTCAAGAAGAATAAACCATTCACATTTGGTGCATGACCATAAAAGATATTGCTCATATAAATAGAACGACCATTATTCTCTAATTTAAATGAATAACCGTCTCGCAATAAACAAGATCCATATATAATGTTCATGCTCAACGCAGACACCAAATAACAATTATTTAGGTTTAAAACTAATCCCGATGGTAATCGAAGAGCGAGCGTGCCGACGGCGATCACATCAACCTTGGAACCATTTCCGACATGCATCGTCACCTCATTCATTCCCAGCCTCCGTTTATTCCGTACTTCCTAGTTCGTGTGAAAAATATGAGCAACCGAACCGGTATCAAATACCCGGGCACTACTACGAGAGCTAGTAAGGTACACATCAATAACATGTATATCAAATATAACTTTTTAAACATGGCCAGCCTTCTTATCAGCCAGGTACTTGGGGCAATTCCGCTTCCAGTGGCCAGTCCCCTTGCAGTAGAAGCACTCAGTCTCAGGCTTGGGTCCAGCCTTGGGTTTCTTCACGGGAGGGGCAACTTGCTTGCCATTCTTCTTGAAGTTTCCCTTCTTTACCTTGCCTTTCTTGAAACTAGTGGTTTTCTTAACCATCAACACTTGATGCTCCTTCTTGATTTCTACTTCCGCGACTTTCAGCATCGCGAATAGCTCAGAGATCGACTTGTTCATCCCTTGCATATTATAGTTCATCACGAAGCCCTTGTAGCTAGGTGGCAATGACTGGAGAACTCTGTCAGTAACCGTCTCAAGAGGAAGCTCAACTCCCAACTGATTCAAGCGGTTGTAGTACCCAGACATTCTGAGTATAAGCTCACTGACAGAACTATTTTCCTCCATCTTGCAGGCAAAGAACTTATTGGAGGTCTCATACCTCTCAATCCGGGCATTAGCTTGAAATACTAATTTCAGCTCCTGGAACATCTCATATGCTCCATGGCATTTCCCGATTCTAAGCCGTACAGCATGGCGCACTAAACTATTGAGTAGTCATCAGAACATGCCTGCCAGACGTTCACAACATCCGTAGACAACACTGGAGGGGGTGGCGCACCGAGTGGTGCATCAAGGACATAAGCCTTCTGTGAAGTCGTGAGCATAATCCTCAGATTACGGACCTAGTCCACATAGTTGCTTCCATCATCTTTCAACTTAGCTTTCTCTAGGAACGCATTAAAATTCAGGGGAACTACTGTGTGAGCCATTGATCTACAACATAATTTGCAAAGACAACTTTAGATTATGTTCATGATAATTAGTTCAATTAATCAAAATTATAAATGAACCCCCACTCAAATCAACACCCCTCGGGTTTTTTAAGTGTTACATGATCCAATCCACCAACCCAAGTCCGATCATCATGTGAGATGAGGTGGTTTCAATGGTGAACATCTCCATGTTGATCATATCTACTATATGACTCATGTTCGACCTTTCGTCTCCGTGTTCCGAGGCCATGTATGTACATGCTAGGCTCGTCAAGTTTAACCCAAGTATTCTGCATGTGCAAAACTGGCTTACAACGTTGTATGCGAACGAAGAGTCTATCACACCTGATCATCACGAGGTGCTTCGAAATGATGAACTTTCACAACGGTGCATACTTGGGGAGAACACAATTTTATCTTGAAATTTAAGTGAGGGATCATCTTATAAGCTACAGTCGTTCCAAGCAAAATACGATGCATAACAAGATAAACATCACATGCAAATCAAAATAACTGACATGATATGGCCATCATCATCTTGTGCTTTTGATCTCCATCTCCAAAGCACCGACATGATCTCCATCGTCACAGGCATGGCACCACGATCTCCATCATCGTGTCGTCATGTGGTTGTCTCTTCAATTATTGCTTCTTCAACTATTGCTAATGCATAGCGATAAAGTAAAGCCATCACATGGCGTTTAATGATTGACACGCAGGTCATGAATTAAATTAAAGACAACCCTATAGCTCCTGCCGGTTGCCGTACTCATCGACATGCAAGTCATGATAACTATACAAAACATGATCATCTCATACATCACACATATCAAATCACGTCTTGGCCATACCACATCACAACATACTCTATAAAAAAAAGTTAGACGTCCTCTACTTTTTTTTGGAAGTTTTATGTAGTTGCTATCGGCAACTAGCAAGAACCAATCTTACATATGCAAAACCACAACGGTGATAATCAAATTGCCTTTTAAACTTCTACAAGGACCGCCTTCGTCGAATCCGATTCAACTAAATTGGGAGAGACAGACACCCGCCGGCCACCTTTATGCAAAACAAGTTGCATGTCAATCGGTGGAACCACTGTCTTGTGCGAGGACAAGTAAGGTTGGTACGAGCCGCTTCATCCCACAATACCGCCAAATTAAAATAAGACTAAGGAGGTAAGTAATCTGAACATCAATGCCCACAAACACTTTGTGTTCTACTCGTGCATATCATCTATGCATAGACCTAGCTCTGATGCCACTGTTGGGGAACGTTGCATGGAAAACAAAAAAAATTCCTACGCACATGCAAGATCTATCCATGGAGCTGCATAGCTACGAGAGGGAGAGTGTGTCTACATACCCTTGTATATGGATAAGCAGAATTGTTTAAAAACACAGTTGATGTAGTCGTACGTCTTCGAGGTCCAATCGCGATTCGTACCGATCTAGCGCCGAACAGATAGCACCTCCGCGTTCAGCACACGTGCAGCTCGATGACGTCTCCACCTCCTCGATCCAGCGAGTGAGGATGGAGTAGTAGATGAGTTCTCCAGCAGCACAACGGCGTGGTGGCGGTGGTGATGGAACAATCTCAAAAGGGCTTCGCCAAGCGCTACCGTAGATGCGACCGGAGGAGAAAACGGGATAGGGAGAGAGGGAGGGCTGCGCCTATGGCTTGGCTGCGTCTGCCCTCGGTCTCCTCCTCTTTAAATAGGGGCAAGGGGGAGGCCGGCCGCCCTAGCGTTTCCCCTAGGGGTGGGGGTGGCGCCCTAGGGGGCTGCCTTGGCACCGAAGGCAAGGGGGCGGCAACTACGCTAGGGTTTCCCACCCTTGGACGCATGGGCCTTTGGGTGGTGGGGGCGCCCAGCCCACCAGGGGCTGGTGCACCTCCCCTCTCAGCCCATGGGGCCCTCCGGGGTAGGTGGATTTCCCCGGTGGACCCCCGGAACCCCTTCCGGCATTCCCGACCAAAATCGGCAAGTCCCAAAACTATTCCGGAACCCGAATACCAACTTCCCATATATGAATCTTTACCTCCGGACCATTCCGGAGCTCCTCGTAACATCCGGGATCTCATCCAAGACTCCGAACAACATTCGGTCACCAACATACATAACTCAATAATACCATATCGTCACCGAACGTTAAGCGTGCGGACCCTACGGGTTCGAGAATCATGTAGACATGACCGAGACATCTCTTCGGTGAATAACCAATAGCGGGACCTGGATGCCCATATTGGTTCCTACATATTCCACGAAGATCTTTATTGGTTGAACAACGATGTCAAGGATTCATTCAATCTCGTATGTAGTTCCTTTTGTCCATCGATATGTTACTTGCCCGAGATTCGATCGTCAGTATCTTCATACCTAGTTCAATCTCGTTACTGGCAAGTCTCTTTACTTGCTTCGTAATACAAGATCCCGTGACTGACTCCTTAGTCACATTGCTTGCAAGCTTCTTGTGATGTTGTATTACCGAGAGGGTCCAGAGATACCTCTCCATCCTACGGAGTGACAAATCACAGTCTCGATCGATGCCAACCCAACAGAAACCCTCGAAGATACCTATAGAGTACCTTTATGATCACCCAGTTACGAAGTGACGTTTGATACAAACAAGGCATTCCTCTGGTGTCAGGGAGTTGCATGATCTTATGGTCTTAGGAATAGATACTTGACATGAAGAAAGCAGTGGCAATAACTTAGTGATACGATCAAATGCTATGCTTACGGTGGGGTCTTATCCATCACATCATTCTCCTAATGATGTGATCCCGTTATCAAATGACAACTCATGTCTATGGCTAGTAAACCTTAACCATCTTTGATCAACGAGCTAGTCTAGTAGAGGCTTACTAAGGAAACGGTGTTGTTTATGTATCCACACATGTATCTGAGTTTCCGGTCAATACAATTATAGCATGGATAATAAACGATTATCATGAACAAGGAAATATGATAATGACCACTTTATTATTGCCTCTAGGTCATATTTCCAACAATCTCGCACTTGCACTAGAGTCAATAATCTAGCTTGACATTATAATGAATCTAACACCGATAGAGTTCTGGTGCTGATCATGTTTTGCTCGTGAAAGAGGTTTAGTCAACAGGTCTGCAACATTCAGATTCGTATGTACTTCGCAAATGTTTATGTCCTCCTCCTTGATGTAATCACGGATGGAATTGAAGCGGCGTTTTATATGTTTGGTCCTTTTGTGAAACCTGGGCTCCTTGGCCATAGCAATGGCAACAGTGTTGTCACAAAAGAGAGTCATTGGATCCAGTGCACTAGGAAAAACTCCAAGATTCGTCATGAACTGCTTCATCCAGACTCCTTCCTTTGCTGCTTCCGAAGCAGCTATGTACTTTGCTTCACATGTAGAATCTGCTACCACAATTTGCTTGGAACTACACCAGCTAACTGCTCCACCATTCAGAATAAATATGTATCCGGTTTGAGACTTAGAGGCATCCAGATCTGTGTCCAAGCTAGCATTGACGTAACCCTTTATGACGAGCTCTTGATCACCTCCAGAAACGACAAACATTTCCTTAGTCCTCTTCGGGTACTTAAGGTTATTTTTTACTGCTGTCTAGTGTTCCACTCCTAGATCACTTTGAAACCTTCTGGCCATACCTATGTCCAGGCTCATATCCGGTCTTGTTCACAGCATTGCATACATGATAGAGCCTATGGCTGAGGCATAGGGGACGACACTCATCTTTTCTCTATCTTTTGTAGTTGATGGACATTGAGTCTTACTGTACTTCACACCATGTAAGACATGCAAGAACCCTTTCTTGGACTGATCCATTTTGAACTTCTTCAAAACCTTATCAAGGTATGTGCTTTGTGAAAGTCCTATTAAGCGTCTCAATCTATCTTTATAGATCTTGATGCCTAATATGTAAGTAGCTTCTCCGAGGACTTTCATTGAAAAACTCTTGTTCAAATATATCTTCACGCTTTCCAAAGTTTTGTATTGTTTCCAATCAGCAATGTGTCATCCACATATAATATTAGAAATGCTATAGAGCTCCCACTCACTTTCTTGTGAATACAAGCTTCTCCATAAACTTGTATGAACCCAAACGCTTTGATCACCTCATCAAAGCAAAGATTCCAACTCCGAGATGCTTGCACCAGTCCACAAATGGATCACTCGAGCTTGCATAATTTGTCTGCATTTTTAGGATCGACAAAACCTTCTGGTTGTATCATATACAACTCTTCCTTAAGGAAACCATTAAGGAACATTGTCTTGACATCCATCTACCAGATTTCATAATCAAAAAATACAGCAATTGATAACATAATCCTAACAGACTTAAGCATCACTATGGGTGAGAAAGTCTCATCAGAGTCAACTCCTTGAACTTGTGTAAACCCTTTTGCAACAAGTCGTGCTTTATAGACGGTGACATTACCGTCCGCGCGTCCGTCTTTTTCTTAAAGATCCAGTTGTTCTGAATGGCCTTACGATCAAATGCTATGCTTACGGTTGCGTCTTGTAGATCACATCATTCTCCTTATGATGTGATCCCGTTATCAAATGACAACTCATGTCTATGGCTAGAAAACCTTAACCATCTTTGATCAACAAGCTAGTCTAGTAGAGGCCCACTAGGGACATAGTGTTGTTTATGTATCCACACATGTATCTGAGTTTCCGGTCAATACAATTATAGCATGGATAATAAATGATTATCATGAAAGGGAAATATGATAATGACCATTTTATTATTGCCTCTAGGGCATATTTCCAACAACTAGAACAAGGGGAAAACTTGCGATGCGGTGGTCAAGACATCAAGGAGTATATATAGTGATTTTTTCTGTGCGGGACAAGTCGGGAAAGTCCACGAGGGGCCCACGAGATAGGGTGGTACGCCCTGGGGGGTAGGACGCGCCCCTGGCTTGTGGCCACCTCGTGCACTTTCCTGGCTGATTATTATTTTTGTATTTATTCATTTATCCCGAAACAGGCAAAAATTGCTTTTATGGAACTTTCGGAGTCAGTTTGCTTACCGTACCACATACCTGCCCTTTTTCTGGATTCTATACCATTCTGGAAAGTCTGTTTTATGGGATCCTCCGATGTCTTTGTTTTGATAACGTTGGTTTCCTTGTTAATGGGTGTACCTGAAATATAATTTTTAATTCTTTGCCCATTAACCACCTTAGGATTTGTGCCTTCCGTGTTGTTGATTTTGATGGCTCCGGAGCGATAAATCTCCTCGATAATATATGGTCCTTCCCATTTGGAGAGAGGATTTCCCGCAAAGAATCTAAAATGTGAATTGTATGATAGAACATGATCATCAATGTTAAATTCTCGTTTTTGTATTATCTTGTCATGTCATCTTTTAACTTTTTCTTTAAACAGTTTGGCATTTTCATAAGCATGTGTCCTCCATTCATCTACAGAAGTCATGTCAAATAACTTCTTTTCACTGGCAAGTTTGAAACCAAAATTAAGTTCTTTAATTACACAATATGCCTTGTGTTCTTATTCTAGAGGTCGATGACAAGCTTTTCCATAGACCATTTTATAAGGGGACATACTCATAGGATTTTTATAAGCAGTTTTATATGCCCACAATGCATCATCGAGTTTCTTATACCAATTCTTCCTAGATCTATTAACGGTCTTTTGCAAAATTAACTTTATTTCTCTATTACTCAATTCAACTTGACCACTAGATTGAGGATGATATGGAGAGGCAATTCTATGATTTACCTTTAGGATGTTTGAATTGCTTGTTTGATATGTGCTGCGCAAAAACAGAAACTTTTTCTGTAGTGTTTGAATTTTCATATTTTATTGGAGCATGAAAAAAATCTAATTTTTTTTACAAAGTACTATTATGCAAATTTTTTATTACGTCCTAAGTTTTCAGAATTTTTGAGGTACATAAGTATAGGTTTCATCTGCATCTTTACAGACTGTCCTGTTTTTCACAAATTGTTGTTATAGTTGATTTGTCTGCTTATGTTTGAATTCTTGTTGAGCCCCATTGACTTGGGAGCCATAGAATTGTGATAGCATACAGTAGGTAATGTTGAATTATAATTATACAATAATGTTATGGCAGGACATGATGGGATATGATGATTATATGTACTAACCTTTCTAATAAAAGTTTTATTAGGTTTTGTGTGGATGAAGTGTTCGCAAATCGAGTAGGTATCAATATGAGAGGAATAAGGAGAGGCAAGAGTTCAAGCTTGTGGATGCCCAAGGCACCCCAAGTAAATATTCGAGGTGACTCAAGCACCTAAGCTTGGGGATGCCCCGGAAGGCATCCCATCTTTCTTCTTCAACAATTATCGGTATGTCTCAGTTTTTGTTTTGATCACATGATATGCTTAAATTTTTGGAGCATCGTGTGCCGTTGATTTTTATTTTAGAAATGCACCATGCTGGTATGGGAAAGTCCATGGTTGATTTATAGAATGCTCTTTGCACTTCACTTATATCTTTTGAGTATGGCTTTATAGAATGCTTCATGTGCTTCACTTATATCATTTGAAGTTGGATGCCTGTTTCTCTACATATAGAAAACCGTTATTTGTAGAATGCTCTTTTGCTTCACTTATATTTATTAGAGTGTGGTCTTTTGTAGAAAGAATTAAACTCTCATGCTTCACTTATACCTATTAAGAGAGTCAACATGAATTGGTCATTCACATGGTTAGTCATAAAAATCCTACATAAAATTTGTAGATCACTGAATATGATATGTTTGATTCCCTACAATAGTTTTGCAACATTAAGAGAGTAATATGTGGGTGCATGAGTGGATGATTGTGGATTAATAAGAATATTGGTGTTAAGGTTTCTGATTCCCAAAGCATGCATGTATAGTCTCTAATTATGCGATGAAGTTGGAGCATAATTTATCCTTGATTGAAATCCTTTGTGATGTTGAATCGGGGGCACGTGATGGTTAACTCCTCCCAACCTCCTCCCTAGGGGCATGCGTGTAGTACTTTACTTCGAGAGAGCTAATAAAGCTTTGCAATAAGTATGTGAGTTCTTTATGACTATTGTGAATCCATTGATGTACGCACACTCACCTCCTCATATTTGCTATGCCTCTTTGGTACTGTGCATTGCCCATTCTCACCTCGAGGATCGGTGCAAACTTCACCAGTGCACCCAAACCCCGTGACATGATACGCTCTGTTGCACATAAGCCACCTTATATCTTCCTCAAAACAGCCACCATACCTACCTATCATGGCATTTCCATAGCCATTCCGAGATATATTGCCATGCAACCTCCACCGTTACATCATATGACTTGTGTGTTCATTGTCATATTGCTTTGCATGATCATGTAGCTGACATAGTATTTGTGGCAAAGCCACCGTTCATCATAGTTTACATGTTACACTAGATCATTGCACATCCTGGTACACTGTCAGAGGCATTCATATAGAGTCATCTTGTTTAGTAGTTTTTCATATCAAGTTGTAAGTAAATAAAAGTGTGACGATCATCATTATTAGAGCATTGTCCCAGTGAGGAAAGGATGATGGAGACTATGATTCCCCCACAAGTCGGGACGAGACTCTGGACGAAAAATAAAAATGGGGGAGGACAAATGAGCCCACCAAGAAAAAAAAAGAAAAAAGAGAGAAAGAAAAATAAAGAAAGAAAAAAGGAGAAAAGAAAAAAAGTAGGAAAAAAGATAAAAATGAATGAGAGAAAAAAGAGAGAAGAGACTTGCTACTATCCTTTACCACACTTGTGCTTCAAAGTAGCACCATGTTCTTCACATAGAGAGTCTCCTGATTTGTCATTTTCATATACTAGTGGGAATTTTTCATTATAGAACTTGGATTGTATATTCCGATAATGGGCTTCCTCAAATGTCCGAGGTCTTCATGATCAAGCAAGTTGGATGCACACCCATTTAGTTTTGTTTGAGCTTTCATACACTTATAGCTTTTAGTGCATCCGTTGCATGGCAATCCCTACTCCTCGCATTGATATCGATTTATGGGCATCTTCATAGCCCATTGATTCACCTAGTTGATGCGAGACTTTCTTTCCACTTTGACTCCTTTGATATCTACCACCGTACTCTATTCCACCTATATGCTATGTCCATGGTTCACACTCATGTATTGAGTGAGGTATAAAATGCTAAAGCGCGTTAAAAAGTACGATCCAATTGCTTGGTTTGACACCGGGGTGCTCATGATTTATACTTTATGCTGGGAAGACTAAGCATGAAAGGCTATATGACATTGTGGGATAGCGTTCTTTAGCATTGTTATTTTGAAAGGTCATGATTGTTTGCTAGTAAACCTGAGTGTGGATGTCTTTTTGTCAAATGATAGACTATTGCCTTGAATCACTTGTATCTTAATATTCATGCCATGATTAGACATTTGTTCAAGATTATGTTAGGTAACATTCCACATCAAAAATTATCTTTTTATCATTTACCTACTCGAGGACGAGCGGGGATTAAGCTTGGGCATGCTGATACATCTTTGTCGTATCTATAATTTTTGACTGTTTCATGCAATTATTCTACAACTTTCATATACTTTTGGCAACATTTTATATTATTTTTGGGACTAACTTACTGATACAGTGCCCAGTGTCAATTCCTGTTTTTTCCGTGTTTTTTGTTTCGCAAATTATCCATATCAAACCTAGTCCAAACGCGATAAAAATTTATGGAGATTTTTTTGGAATATATGTGAATTTTGGGAAGAAGAATCAACGCAACACGGTGCCCGAGGTGCCCACAAGCTAACAGGGCGCGGCCAGGGGGTGGCCGTGCCCTGATGGCTTGTGGCCACCCCATAAGTCGGTTGGGGCCCTTATTGCGCCGCAAGAAAGAGAATTTCCAAAGGAAAATCCCCTCAAAATTTCAGACCGATCGGAGTAAGGTATCTCCGCATATTTAAGAACCGGTGAAGGGGTCAGAAAACAGTCGCGAAAACAGGAGAGAAACAGAGAGAGAGATCCAATCTCGAAGGGGTTGCTGTCCTCCAGGAGCCATGGCGGCCATGGAACATAGGGGAAACTCTCCTCCTATCTAGGGGTTGACCAATAAAGAAGAACAAGGAGGGGGCTCTCTCCCCCTCTCTCCCGGTGGCGCCGGAGTGCCGCTGGGGCAACCATCGTGAATGCGATCTACACCAACAACTTCGTCGCCGTTACCACCAACTCTCTCCCCCTCTATGCAGAGGTGTATAACATCTCTTCCCTGTTATAATCTCTACTTAAACATGGTGCTTCATGCTATATATTATTATCCAATGATGTGTGTCTATTCTATGATGTCTGAGTAGATTTATTTTGTCCTATGGGTTGATTGATGATTGTGATTGGTGTGAGTTGTATGTTTTATTTTTGTTCTGTCCTTAGGTGCCTTCCGTGCCGCGCACACGTGGATGATTCCCATTGTAGGGTGTTGCAATACGTTCATGACTTGCTTATAGTGGGTGGCTAGAGTGACAGAAGCTTACACCCGAGTAAGGGGGTTGTTACGTATGGGAGTAAAGGGGGCTTGAAGTGTTAATGCTATGGTTGGGTTTACCTTAATGATCTCTAGTAGTTGCGGATGCTTGCTAGAGTTCTAATCATAAGTTCATGTGATCCAAGTACGGAAAGTATGTTAGTGTATGCCTCTTCCTCATATAAAAATTCAATAATGATTATCGATCTAGTTATCGATTGCCTAGGGACAAATCCTTCTCTTGTGTTACAAAAAATCTTTCTACTAAATAACTAACTTAATTAATTTTTATCCAAATCAGCCCTTAACTTTTATTTACTTGTTCTTTATTTTCTTGCAAAATTATCTATTACTCCTACTAAGTACTTCTAGTTTCCTTCCCGCAAAGTAGTTTCATACTTGTTCTAGGTAAGGTAAGCGTTAGCGTGCGTAGAGTTGTATCGATGGTCGATAGAACTCGAGAGAATATTAATTCTACCATTAGCTCCTCATTGGGTTTGACACTCTTACATATCGAAAAAGGCTACAAACGACCCCCCTACACTTGGTAACATAATCAACAACAACTAAAATATGAGTATATCCATTAGAGGAAGGAAAAGGTCCCATATATTCAAAGCCCCAAACATCAAATGGTTCAATAAGAAGTGAATAATTCATTGAGATTTCTTGACGTCTACTAATATTACTAATTCTTTGACATTCATCACCAGAAAGGACAAACTTACGTGCATCCTTGAAGAGAATAGGGCAATAAAAACCAGACTGTAGTATCTTATGTGTAGTTCTGTCTCCCGCATGGTGTCCTCCATATGCTTCGGAATGACACTTCCGTAGGATTTGTTCCTGTTCATGCTCAGGTTCGCAATGTCTAATAATACCATCTACTCCTTCTTTATATAAATGTGGGTCCCAAAGTAATGACTCAAGTCAAAGAAGAACTTTATCTTTTGTTGGTATGTGAAATTAGATGTATGTATTTAGCAACAATGTAATTAGCATAATCTGCATACCATGGACTATTGCGAGAAGTAGAAGAATTTATAACAACTAATTGCTCATCAGGAAAACAATCATCAATAGGCAGTGGGTCATCAAGAATATTTTCCATCCTAGACAAATTATCTGCTACGGGGTTCCCAGCTCCCTTTCTATCAACAATATGCAAATCAAACTCTTGATGTAAGAGAACCTAACTAATCATTCTAGGTTTAGCATCTTTATTTTCCATAAGATATTTAATAGCAGCATGATCGGTGTGAATTATTACTTTAGAATCAATAATATAAGATCTGAATTTATCACATGCAAACACAACTGCTAGAAATTCATTTTTAGTAGTAGCATAATTCTTCTGAGCGGTATCTAGAGTTTTACTAGCGTAATGAATATCATTCAATTTCTTATCAACTCTTTGTCCTAGAACACCACCAACAACATAGTCACTAGCATCACACATTATTTCAAAGGGTAAGTTCCAGTTAGGTGGTTGAACAATAGGTGCAAAAATTAAGCTTGATTAAGTATTTTAAAGGCTTCTACACATTTATCATAAAAAACAAATGGATTATATTTTTGCAAAAGATTGGTAAGAGGCCTGGAAATTTTGACGAAATCTTTAATGAACCTCCTATAGAAACCAGCATGACCTAGGAAACTTTGAATACCTTTGATATCTTTAGGACATGGCATTTTCTCAATTGCATCAACTTTAGCTTTATTTACCTCAATACCTCTTTCGAAGATCTTGTGCCTAAGGACTATACCTTCGTTCACCATAAAGTGGCACTTCTCCCAATTCAAGACACACTTAGTTTCTTCACATCTCGGCATAACTCGATCAAGGTTGCTTAAGCCATCATGAAGAGAGGTTCCATAAATGGAGAAATCATCCATGAATACCTCAACAAACTTTTCACAAAAGTTGGAGAATATAGCAGTCATACATCTTTGAAAAGTAGCAGGTGCATTGCATAAACTAAAAGGCATACGTCTATAAGCATATGTTCCAAAAGGACAAGTAAAGGTGATTTTCTCTTAAAACTCTTTTGCTACAGGTATGTGAGAAAAATCAGAATATCCATCCAAGAAACAAAAGTGTGTGTGCTTAGACAATCTTTCTAACATTTGATCAATAAAAGCAAGGGGTAGTGATCTTTTCTAGTAGGTTTATTTAATTTCTGAAATCAATTACCATCCTATAGCCAGTTACAATTCTTTGTGGGATAAGTTCATTTTATCATTTGGAACAACGGTAATACCTCCATTCTTAGGGAAACAATGAACAAGACTTACCAACCGACTATCAGCTATATGATAAATTATACCTTCCTCCAGAAGCTTTAATATTTCCGTTCCTACCAGATCCTTCATTTTAGGATTAAGACGACATTGGTGATAAACAACAGGTTTAGCATCTGGTTCCATATTGATATTGTGCTGACATAAAGTGGGACTAATGCCCCTAAGATCATCCAGAGTGAATTTTTTTTATTCATGTTCTGAAAGGTTAGCACTAATAATAACAGGATATATCTTCTTCTCATCAAGATAAGCATATCTCAAAGTATCAGGTAGTTTCATTAACTCAAACACAGGGTCACACTTAGGAGGTAGCGGGTCTCCCAAGGTTTCAACAGGCAAATTATGTTTAAGGATAGGTGCTTGATTGAAGAATATATCATCTATTTCTTTTATTTATTTCATATGCATATCATTTTCATGATCTGGCAAGTATTGTTCTAATGGATATGTAGGAGGCACCACAAAGAGGCAACACCAACTATTTCATCTTTATTATACAATTCTTCCTCATGCAGATGTCTACTCAACTTAGAGAAATTAAATTCATGAGATACATCACCAAGTTAAAACTTATCATTTCCTTAGTGCAATCAATTTTAGCATTAACCGTATTAAAAAAACGTCTACCAAATATAATGGGACAAAATTTATCTTGTAATGATTCAAGAACTAGGAAATCAGTAGGGTATTTGATCTTACCACACAAGACTTCAACATCTCTAACAAAGCGTTGAAATAGTCTCTTTGTTCGCAAGCTTAATAGTAGCATCAATATCTTCTAACTGGAGAGGTGCAATATCATGCTAATTTCTTGATAAAGAGTAAATGCAATAGAACTAACACTAGCGCCCATATCACACAAGCCATGATAATAATGATTTCCAATCTTAACGGAAACAATGGGCATGCCAAATACAAGTTTATGTTTATCTTTAGGATCTTGCTTAGCAATGCGAGATGCTTCATCACAGAAATATATAACATGACCATCAACATTATCAACCAACAGATCGTTAATCATTGCAACTTTAGGTTCTACCTTTATTTGTTCAGAGGGTCTTTGTGGTTTGATATTACTTTTATTAACCACAGTTGCAACTTTAGCACGTTCTCTAATCCTAACAGGAGAAGGTGGTTTCTCAATATAAGTGGTAGGCATAATTGGTGCAACAATATAAATGATTGTTTCTCCTTTAGCTGTAATAGGTTCCTCACAAATTTATTCAATACGTGGGTGAAATTTAAGCCACTTCTCGTTAGGGAGATCAACATGGGTAGCAAATGATTCACAGAAAGTAGCTACAATCTCAGAGTCAAGTCCATACTTTGCACTAAACTTATAAAAACTTCAGTTTCCATAAAAGATTAACACAATCAAACTCAAGATTTATACTTGACTCTTTACCTTTGTCGATTTCCCAATCTTCGGAGTTGCATTTAATTATTTCTAGAAGATCCCGTTTGAATTCAATAGTTCTCTTCATAAAGGAACCAGTAGAAGAAGTATTGAGCATTGATTGATTATCATGAGAAAATCGAGCATAAAAGTTTTGTAAGATTATTTCCCTTGAGAGCTTATGATTGGGGCACGTATGCATCATAGATTCAAGCCTCCCCCAAACTTGAGCGATACTTTCTCCTTCACGAGGCCCAAAATTATATATATAATTCTAATGAACCAAATGCATAGGATTATTTTTTTGATGGAATTCCACCTTCAATAGATTCCAACTCCATGTACCGGCATCATCCAACAACCTATACCAAATCAATGCCTTTCCCTCCAAAGATAAAGGCAAAACCTTCTTCTTAACACAATCTTTGGATAAACCTGCAATCTTAAATAATCCACAAATTTCATCTATATAGATCAAGTGCATACCAGGATGTATTGTTCCATCTCCTCCGTAAGGATCAGTGAACATATGATGATTCGATTTTATGCCGACTTCTAAGAGTATATTCTAGTGACAAAATCCCTCATGTCATACCCATCTAGCACTTATTCATGTTTCCAGTGCATAGTTTTTGGTATTTACTTCTTTTACCAAGTTCGTTGCACACTTTTTATTTTTATTTTTTTTTATTTTTTTTATGTTTTATTGTGTCTATGGGTGGTTTAGAGCAACCTAGGACCAATCATGATGATAGAACCAAGGATGGGTGTTGATACGGTGTCACCGAGGGGCCAGACTTAGTAATTCGGGAGGTCGGAACAAGTGATTTTTCCAAAGTGCTCCAAATCAAGATAGCAACCAGTAGTGGATCGGCGCCGTTCATACGAAATAAATGAGCCCAAGAAAGTCGAATTCCAAGTTCGTATGAAGATTTGGCGGCCATTTATCGAAGGAGGACAAATTCAAAGACATCATTCCGAACGACCGCGCGCAGTCGTTTCGGTGGTCGTTTGGCATGCATACAGCTTTGAAAGTTGCCCGATTCATCCCCGTTTGATCCCACAATGTCCTTGGCTTGTAAATAATAGATTGGAAGAGTATTTGGCTCATCTTGAGACCTTGGATGAAACCCATCAAGAGAGGAGGCTAGGGAGGCTCCTTATATAAGTTTCCCACAACCCTAGCTTTCACAACATATCTCATCTCCATACTCCACAAGTTTCATCTACAGCCATCACACCTCCATTGCAGCACCTCCACTTTAGAGAGAAGGGCCAAGCCAAGGAAGAAGGAAGGGAGGAGGCGCCTCCACATTGGCGCTGGCCATAGGCCGGTGCCCTCTTCATCATCGGCGCCATGCCTCTCCCCATCTTCTTCTCCAACCTCATGTTGGCTTGTAACTCATCCCTAATCTCTGTGTACTTCATCACCATGTTTGAGTAATTTATTAGTTCTTCGGGGTATAAGATGAACTCTAGTATGTGCCAGTACCGATTGTCTTGCGTGATATGAAAAAACTTTTCATGTATTGTTAATGTTCTTCATGATGTTAGGTGAAGTGCACCATCCAATATTTGCCAATTTTGGACACAAGGATATTACTATTGGATGAAGTAGAGAGAGGAGGAAAAATGACAGTAGTTCCCATCTCTACCAATTCGATGGGGGAATAACGAAGATCGCCCTTTGGCCACGTACACGGGGTAAACCCTTAACTGTCATGAGTTGTAACCCTCTGGGGGAGACTATGACGGTGGCGTGCATGGCACAAAGTCTACCACGAGTAGAATGTGTTCTGTACCAAGCTCCGCCCACAAATAACTACATGAAAATTGGCTTAAGTATCTGTAGAACGAACGTGTAGTGATGATTCCGAATACCTCGAGAACGCCCTTAGTACTCAAGCGTCGCCCCTTTATTTTATTCATTATTTTATTTATGTTTCTACCTTTGCTATCACGAGGCAGCCCGGAAGTAAGTAGGAGTCTATCTTAGTTTTGAGTCTTTATAGTTTAGTTTGCACTCATATGTTTGGATTGGCACTAGGCATGACTTGCTATTAAAGTTGTTTTGGTTAAGTCTTCATTAGGTGTAGTTTTTTATCTGCTCAAAATCTTATAAGTGGTACAATCGCACTGTTAGATCTTCTTAATATTTGCCTAGTACAAGTGTTGGAGCTAACCCCATAGGAATTTTGGAAGAAGACAAAGTTCCAGGCTAAACAGAGGAAAAGACGGCATTTCATACGACCACCTACGGTCGTATGTGCGGTCTTATCGAGCGACGAAGGCACCAAAAAAACATCCGGAGAGAACAAAGCGAATGATGGCATGTCATACAAGCGCAAGTGCTCGTATGCATGGTCATATGACCTCTCGAGCAGAAGAGGCTAAAGATCTAGAGCGCAAGACATCGTTTGGAACAAGCACGAGCGCTCGTATGAGTGCTCGTTTGGTTTTGTGTTGATGTTGCGTGCCACAACAGAACAAAAGACGACGGAGCATACGATCGCAAGTGTTCGTACGAGCGCTCGTATGAAGGTCAGAAAATACTCAATTTGTTTATTTCTTCGAGCCAAGGTTAGTGGGTTATATTTTAACCGCTCGTTTGCATCGTAATATTTATTATTTACATTTGAAGACTCTGAACCAATAAACTTTCACTAGTTTAGAAATGGCTAGCCACAACTCTTGTTGGTGGCGTGCCATTTTCCACTAACGACAGCACTAATATTTCCAAATAGCGATGGCGTTGGATGAAATGGTACGACAACATTGTGCAGTTAGTGCTGGCGTAGACATAAAGTAGAACGCCACCAGAAAGTGGGCCCTGCTGAGCTGACCAGTCGAGATGCCTTCCTGACGTAGATCGTTCTGACACGCCATAGATATATTATGTAGTTCTGGCGTTCCCTGCTCATGAACACCAGCATTATGTTTTGCCTATATAACCTGGTGTTCGAAGCCCCTTGCTTCTCAAAATACATTCACTTACAATTCTTGTCCCTAATAACTAGTTAGCTCCTCTTAGTTATGGACCCACGTCGACGAAGCGTGTCGAAAGTTTGGGACTTCGCCGCCCTGGTCGAGCTCCCGTCTGGACCATGAGCTCGCCACGACCAATGCAGTCCGGCGAATCATCCCGCCGTAGCAGCGCCACTTCTGTTCAATCCGGCAGCTACGCCACCAGCGTCGAAGATACCGGCCCTGTGCTGCTTTGCGGCCGTCGTCGCCCTCTTGATAAGCATATGTCGCACACGGAATGGAATCCAGAGCGAGAGTTCTACATGTGCGCCAACTGTGGAAAGGTATATATCTACATATTGATTGGCTTTTAGCTAATTTGCACAATTCAACTCCTCTAGCGTCGCTCACATCTATGCATGTGTGTGTGTATATATTGTGATCCACAGAAAACAGGGGGGAAATATTGCTTCACATGGATATGGGTTGATCTCGTCCAGAAGTACGTAAGCGAGGTTCTCGACTACTCCATTGGACCTTTCAGACTACAGATAGACGAGATGCAACTCCAGAATGATGTGATGCGAGGCCAAATAAAAAAATCAAGATGCTTCGATATGCTCTTTTAGCCGGTTGCCTGCTTGGCCTATTTCTCCCACCTGGATCAATGTCACCATTTCTTCTGGTGGTCATCATCACACTGATGATGTTCTTAGTCTAGATCTAGTAGTAGTAAACTATAATTGTTACTTTTTATTATCCTTCTGTAATGTATGTAAGCAGGCCATATTAATTAATGAAATATATGTTGTTCATCTATGTGAATTATATTTTGAACTAATTTTTAATTCTGTATATATATCTATTCACCAAAGATGAAAATAAAATAATAATGAACTGAAATGGCGTTGGACATGTGGGCCAACGCTATCAAACACATCACACAGCCCGTCAAGCCCAACCACTCGTATATACGCACACGGATCTAATCCCCACACAAACTCCCCCAAATCAATCCCAACCCATCGTCGTCGCCGCCGCCAATGACCAATCCCCCCGGCCGCCGGCGCCATCTCCTACTCCACATCGCCGCCGTCTCCCTCTCCATCTCCACCACCGCCGTCGCCGTCGCCGTCGCCATCTCCATGCCTCCACCGCCTTCGCCGTTTGCGCGCCTCCACCGCCGTCACCGTCTGCGTGCCTCCTCCGTTGTCACCGTCTCCTCGCCACCACCGCCGTCGCCATCTCCGCGCCTCCACCGCCGTCCTGTCGCCTCCATCGTGGGTGAGTAATTGTAGTTTCAGATTTTTAGTGTAGTTTTGTAAGTTCAGATTTTTAGTGTACTTGTGTAGTTTCAGATTTTTAGTGTAGGTTGTGTAGTTTCATATTTTTAGTGTACTTGTTTAGTTTTAGATTTTTAGAGTAGTTTGTGTAGTTTCAGATTTTTAGTGTACTTGTTTAGTTTCAGATTTTTAGTGTACTTGTTTAGTTTCAGATTTTTAGTGTAGTTTCAAATATTTAGTGTAGTTGTGTAGTTTCAGGTTTTTGGTGTAGTTTGTGTAGTTTCAGATTTTTAGTGTACTTGTGCAGTTTCAGGTTTTTAGTGTAGTTTCAGATTTTTAGTGTACTTGTTTAGGTTCAGATTTTTAGTGTAGTTTGTGTAGTTTCAGATTTTTAGTATAGTATGTGTAGTTTCAGATTTTTAGTGTACTTGTTTAGTTTCAGATTTTAGTGTAGTTTTGTAGTTTCAGATTTTAGTCTAGTTTTGTAGTTTAATTACATTGTCTATAGATTGTATATATATAGGTGTTGCAGGTTTTTTCATATGGCTCCGAAGTTTCGTGGTGTGCAACAAAAGGGTACTAAGTACTATGCAACCATCACGAAGGACAATGTCGTCCACCAGCTTGGCCACTGGGACACCCCAGAGTTAGCGGCGCGCGCCTACTATGCAAAGGCGGTTGAGTATCACAAGGAAAAAGTGATTCTAAACTTCCCTGATTGCCGTGAGTATGCGCAGTTCCTCGCGTCGGAGAACATAAGGATATGCACTAGGGCTGAGGAGAAGGAGAACCTCCAGGCCA
This sequence comes from Elymus sibiricus, assembly GCA_039707655.1. Taxonomy (NCBI): domain Eukaryota; kingdom Viridiplantae; phylum Streptophyta; class Magnoliopsida; order Poales; family Poaceae; genus Elymus; species Elymus sibiricus. Next base: position 211,119,609 of record CM077663.1, read on the forward strand.
AGCAACAATTGTTCGACCCATTAGTGACGGAGCTTGCGAGAGATGACAAACTCTTAGAGACCAACAAGATGATGCTCCTTCAGTATGCAGCGAAGAAAAGTGCAGAGGAGGATCCCATATACTGGGATAAGCTCGAGGAGGAGGAGGAGGAGCATGAGGAGGAGGAGGAGGAGGTTCAATCGCTACTGCGTCATCGTAGGTCCACCAGGGACGACCACGAGGCCGGCCCCTCTAGCCGTTAGCTTGCTAGAGATGGACGTAGCATTAGCTATTTCGTATATGAATGACTGTTTAACTTTATGCATGTTATTATATGTTTGAACCGTGCTTAATTATGCTAGAGATGGACATAGCATTAGCTATTTCATATATGCTTAATTACTAGTGCATATATGTTCTATTTTGATGTGTTAGTTATTTAGTTTAATTATCTATGCTTACTTTGATCAACGATATTGACAGCAAAAAAATGGATGCCCCGTGTAAGACTTGTGGTGCTTTGAGATGCCAGAAGGATAGGAAGTTCTTCATCGATCTTCCGAAGGACTTCATTACTAAGACGGTATATATGATTTAGTTTAACATGTTCTGATTGAGTTTCATATGGTATGTTTGTGGCCGAAATTGTCTAACTAGTTATTTTTAAAAATTTCGCTCAGGTCATCCCTTACGGGGCAAGGCGTGACTTCTTAGAGAAGTTTCGAGTTCCGCTTTATGCAACCATCACGTTCCAATGCACCCTAATGAAGATGCTAACGACCGAACACTTCAATTGCCTTGTCACCAACGAGTCAGACCGCACCTATTTCGGTTGCCCTGGTTGGACAGCTCTTGCAACTGCTTACCAGATGGAAGCTGGGGAGAGAGCCACGTTCTACCTTGACTACGATCATGATGAGATCATGGTCTACTACAGGCCTGCTGGCAGCGATGATGATGGTCCACTTACTCCAGACTATGATCCTGAGTCCGCCCGGCGTATTGTCTGAGAGCTAGCTATTAGCGCATGCATGCCATATCACCTCTTGTTAATTTATCCGAGCTTGTGTGTACTCGTGTTATATGCCTCTTTTTGATACTTTTCTGAATAATGTCAATAAATAATGACTCTTGAACTTAGATTTTGGTATTTGCAATGTACTGTTGAATTACTGTCAAAACCTTTGATTATGCTGTCATTTTTGCTGTATCGCGCTGTTGTACAGATTTGGTTTAAATCTAAAAATTACATTGCTGGCGTAGCACTAACATCCAATGCCACTACTGATGTACATTACTGCTGGCGTTGGACAAGAGGCACGCCATAAATGCATGGAATAGTGTTGGCGTCGAATCCAACGCCACCACTGATTTTTAACTGTGGCGCCATATTGCTGGGGTAGGGTGCCTACGCCAGCAAGGCCCTTTTTGCCACACCATAGCTAGGCTTTTCTGCACTAGTGTTTGTAGTTCTTCATGTTATCTTTTATTTCTTTTGCCCGGTTGGGTATATGAACTACATTCGTATACCAAACCGTGTTGTTTTTATCTTGTGTGTTATATTCGTAGAGGTTCAGACTTAGTGTGGTTATATGTATGGTATGGTGCCAACCGTATGCAAACTCACACAAGCCACTCGGTCACTTCAATTCAACAAAGTCTTGAACTACAAGTGTCCAGTTCTACCGGACCATATCAAAAATGTTTGATGAAGCATAGGTCTATGTCCATTTTAAAGAAGAGGTTATTTGCACCTCAATGGTAAAAGTTTTATTACCCTTTCTTACATTTAAGGCTGGGAAGGTAACCACCGACCATACTCTCCTTTAATAATCTGCAATTTCTCTTTTCATGATTTTCTTGAGATTAGTTCTTGCAAACTTCTAATCTTGGGGAAGTTATTTTTGCATCTATAGAGTTTTGTGCAATGATCTTCATCTGACGGATACTATGCAATCATGTGTCCCACTATTTGATAAGCTTTCTTAAGTATGATTACTCTGTATTTGTATAAGGGAATTACTTGCTCAAGTTAGGCCCCACATTGCCAAGTTAATGTTTTTATGCATTTTGTTCAAGTTTTTGCTTAGCTTGGGAACAATCTTGTGATCCTCTGAAAGACATCGCCACAACCACTACTTTTACAAAAGAAAAAGAAATGATGATATGGTTGAATAAAAAGTGTGACACTAGTTAGAACTATTTTAAAATAAAGAGTTATGAAGTAGCTTAACCTCATGGTGTTTGATATAGTAGACTCAATAGCCCTTGTGAATAAAGTTGTCCAGAGGAACTTAGTTGAAAGGTGAATGAGACTATGCCAAAATTTGTGTTGCATTTTTACATGGCGCTTCAGCTTCTCGCTGGTGCCATGGCCTGGCTACTATATGCACATGTACGTGTGTAAATATGGCTTTGTCACCATTCTTGATGTTATGTTGAGAACTCCGCTAGCCAATGAACGATCCACCAGCGTTTCGGCTCGGATTTCGGCTATGAGTTTGTTACCGTATGTAGTGGAACACTACATCAAATATTATTCAGCTTTCTCTTTAATGTGTGTGTATGTGGAAATAACCGATTACTGATCGCAAGAGCTCGAAAGAGACAACATATTGGTCCATAGTAATCAAACTTAAGCCACTGCGGAACCCAAGCATGTTCATTTCTTTGGCATGATCCCGTCACATGACAAAAAAAGTTTCAGCAAACAGTGATTCAAGTAAGTGCCTGAGAGCCTTGAGTTGAGAATGTTAGTGGGCATGACTGAAAAACTCCATATCCTGACTTTTTGACAACTCTTTGTGTTCAAGTTTGTTTAAAAAGAAAACAACAACAACAAGTAATGGATAAGAGATTAAGTGAGAGGATCGAAGCATTTGTTTGCATGCTAGCTTAAACTTTGACAAGGGGCATATAAATTTTTACTGAAGCTCTACTCATTTGGTTATCATAATGTATATACATTACTTAGTTGAGCATGTGCTACCTTACACAAATATGATCCTCCATGCATATAGTTTGCAGAGAAGACAATGACATGCCAATGGGCAATAATATGATTAATGAGCTGGATGGATAACTTTGGTTTATCAACATTTTGCTCGACGACGTGCAAGGTTTAAGCTTGGGGATGTTGATGAGTACATTTTATGCATACTTTTCAGAGTATATTATAGTGACAAAATCCCTCATATCATACCCATCTAGCACTTATTCATGTCTCCAATGCATAGTTTTCGGTATTTACTTGTTTACCAAGTTCATTGCACACTTTTTATTTTTATTTAGTTTTTATTAGTTTTCTTTTTTCTTGTGTCTACGGGGGTTTTGGGAAAACCTAGGACCAATCACGATGAAAGAACCAAGGATGGGTTTTGATACGGAGTCACCGAGGGGCCAGACTTTGCCATTCTAGAGGTCGGAAAAAGTGTTTTTTTCCAAAGTGATCCAAATCAAGATCGAATACCAGTAATGGATCGGCGCTGTTCATACGAATCCAACGAGTCCAAGAACGTCGAATTTTGAGTTCGTATGAAGATTTGGCGGCCGTTTTATCGGAGGAGGACAGAATCAAAGACGACGTTCCGAACGACTGCACGCGATAGTTTCGGCACTCGTTTGACATGCAAACAGCTCCGAAAGTTGCCCTTCGAGACAGGATTCTTCACCGATTTCATCCCCATTCGATCCCAAGAGATCCTTGGCTCATAAAGAAGAGATTGGGAGAGGATTTGGCTCATCTTGAGCACTTGGATAAAGCCCATCAAGAGAGGAGGCTAGGAAGGCTCCTTATATAAGTCTCCCTCAACCCTAGCCATCACAACACATTTCATCTCTATCCTTCACAACTTTCATCTATAGCCACCTCGCCTTCGTTGCAGCACCTCCACCTTAGAGAGAAGGGCTAAACAAAGGAAGAAAATGGGAGGAGGCGCCTCCACGCCGGTGCCAGCCGGAGGGCCGGTGCCCTCTTCATCACCGGTGCCATGCCTCTCCCCATCATCATCTCCAACCTTGTGTTGGGTTGTAACTCATCCCAAATGTTTATGTACTTCATCATCATGATTGATTAATTTATTAGTTCTTGGGGGAATAAGATGAACTCTAGTATGTGCTAGTACCGATTGTCTTGCATGATATGAAATAACCTTTTCATGTATTGTTAATGTTCTTCGTGATGTTGGGTGAAGTGCACCATCCAAAATTTGCCAATTTTGGACACAAGGATATTACTATTATATGAAGAAGAGAGAGGAGAAAAACTGACACTGTTCCCATCTCTACTAATTCGATAGGGGAATAATGGAGACCACCCTTTGGCCGCGTCCACGGGGTAAACCCTTTATTGTCATGAGTTGTAACCCTCTGGGGGAGACTATGATGGCGGCGTGCGTGGCACAAAGTCTACCATGAGTAGAACATGCTCTGTACTAGGCTCCGCCCAGAAATAACTACATGAAAAGTGGCTTAAGTATCCGTAGAACGAACGTGTAGTGATGTGATACGTCTCCAACGAATCTACTTTTCCAAACAGTTTTGCTCTTGTATTAGACCCTAATTTGCATGATTTGAATGAAACTAATCTGGACTGACGCTGTTTTCAACAGAACTACTTTGGTGTTATTTTTTGTGCAGAAATAAAAGTTCCCGGAATTGGACGAAACTTTTTGTGAATTATTTCTGGGATTTATGAAGATGTATGGGGCAAAGATCTACCGAAGGGGGTGTGCCTATGGGCGAATACCCATGAGGGCGCGGCCACCCCCTAGCCACGCCCTGATAGCTACTGGGGCCCACGAGGATCCACCGACCCTAATTCCACTCCTATAAATTCCTATTCTCGGAGAAAAAAATAAGAGAGAAGTTTTCATCATGATCTACGAGTCGAAGCCGCCGCCACACCCTGTTCTTCCCCGGGAAGGCTGATCTGGTGTCCATTTGGGGCTTCGGAGAGTGGAGATCGTTGCTGTCATCATCACTAACCCTTCTCCATCGACTAGTCCATGATGCTCACCACCGAGCATGAGTTATTCCTCTGTAGGCATGTTGCTCGGTGATGGGTGTGGATGGAATTGATCATGTAAGTGAGTTAAGTTTGATAGGGCTTGATCCCTAGTATCCACTATGTTCTGAGATTGATGTTGCTATGACTTTGCTATGCTTAATGCTTGTCACTAGGGCCCGAGTGCCATGATTTCAGATCTGAACATATTATATTACCTCTGAATATGAGATTGATTTGGATTCTATCTTAAAAGTTGTATGCACCTATTATGTGTCTTGATCCGCATACCCCAAGGTGACAATAATTGGGATTCTTTCCGGTGTTTGCCGTAGTTTGAGGAGTTCATGTATTCACCAAGTGTTAATGCTTTGTTCCGGTTCTCTATTAAAAGGATGCCTTTATATGCCTTAGTTTCTAATAGGACTCCGCTGTCACGGGAGGGTATGTCATGCAAGTTCTTATCGCAAGCACGTATGACTACATACGGAATACATGCCTACATTATATTGATGAATTGGAGCTAGTTCTGTGTCGCTCTAGTGTGTAATTGTTACATGATTGATGTCATCCATATATTTTTCCATCGCTGCACCATGGCCTATGCTTTACATATACTGAATCTTGCTAAGTTACTACTGTTGTTGTTACTATAACACCTACCACTCAATCGCTATTGTTACTACTGTTACTAAAACTACCGCTATCACTACTATTGCTACTACTATTGTTTTGTCGTGCTACTAAACTCTTGCTGCAGAGAGATATCCCAGGTGAGGTTGAATTGAAAAATCAATTGTCAATGCCAATAAATATTCTTTGGCTCCCCTTGTGTCGAATTAATAAATTAGGGTGAAATACTACCCGTGAAGACTGTCGTGATCCCCTATACTTGTGGGTTATCAAGACCTTTTTCTGGCACCGTTGCCAGGGAGCATAGCTTTATTTATTATGTTAACTTGAGGATATCCAATTGCCACTATGAAGAATCTGAAAGATAATCGAACTAAGTTCGTCCCCTCTCACACGAGAGCAGGTAAGGAACTGCCATCTAGCTCTGCTTTTGATTCACCTTCTGTTTTGAATCAGCTTATTACACCAACACCTGTTGATCGTATTGATATGTCATGTAAACTTGATGATGCTACCTCTGAAATTAATGATACTACTACTACTACTCATGATGAAATTGAAACTGTGCCACTTGGTGATTTGCTCTATGCTCATATTGCTAGATCTATAGAACTTGAAAATGATAAAACTAATGAAGACTTTGAATCACCTATTACTTCTCATTCTCCCAATAGATATGAATTCCCCGATATACCTGAAGGTTATGTTATGGATGGTGAGGTAGCTAGGGACTTTCTTTCTTGTGAGTATAGAGATGATCTGAAGAAACTACTTTGCAAATTGAAAGAAAAATCTGTGATGGAGAAAATGAAACATGATCCTAAATTTGCTACTTCTCCTATATTTGTTACTGATAAGGACTATGAATTTTCAGTAGACCCCAAACTAATTACTATAGTAGAGTTCGATCCTTTCCATGGTTTTGAAACTGAAATTGTTGTCAGACATCTAATGAAATTGAATGATATTGCTGCTTTGTTTACGAATGAGGAAAAGATACCCTACTATTATATCCTTAAGCTTTTTCCTTTCTCGCTAAAAGGCGAGGCTAAAGAATGGTTCCTTTCACTTACTCCTGGTTGTATGCGTAGTCCCCAGGATATGCTTCACTAGTTTTCTGCGAAATATTTTCCTGCTCATAAAAAACAAGCTGCCTTACAGGAAATATTTAACTTTGTGCAAATTGAAGAAGAGAATTTCCCTCAAAATTGGGGGAGGCTTCTCCAGTTACTTAGAGCTTTGTCTGATCATCCTCTTAAGAAAAATGAAATACTTGATATTTTTATAATGGACTAACCGATGCTTCTAGGGTCTTCGTAGATAGTTGTGCTGGTTGTGTTTTCACGGAAAGAACTATTGAGCAAGTTGAAGAATTATTGGATAACCTATTACAAAATGCAGATGATTGGACACTTCCTGAACCACCTCTGGAACCTATTCATAAGAAGAGAGGTATTCTATTCCTCGGTCCTAAAGATATGAGAGAAGCCAAGAAATCTATGAAGGAAAAAGGTATTAAAGTTGAAGATGTCAAGAAATTACCACCAATCGAAGAAATACATGGACTTGACACCCCGACACAGGTAGTAGAGGTAAAATCTCGCCGTACCTTTAATGAAAACGATATACCTTATAATAAGACTCCTAGCCAATGCATGGATGAATTTAATAATTGCATTGTTAAGCAAGAACACTTCAATAATTATGTTAAAGATCAATTAAGACGCAATGTCATGATGATAGATCGTTTGGGTGAATTGATGTTTAGAATTGCTAATGATGTTAAAGGTCTTGGAAAACATGCTTCTATGGTTCACACCCAACTAGATCAAGTTGCTAAGTCACAAAATGATTTGCTTGCTGAAATGAATAATAGCATGAATGATCATGCAGCTAGAGTAATGACTAGAGGAGTAAGAATGACTCAGGAACCTCTTTATCCTGAAGGTCACCCTAAGAGAATTGAACAAGATTCTCACAGAATTAATGATGATGCACCTAGCCCATCTAAAAAGAAGAAGAAAAAGAATAGGACTATGTACGCTTCTAGTGAACCTATTATAGAAAAATCTTCTGAGAATCATAAAGATTTTTCTATTTCTCATGCTGAGACACAATCTGGTAGTGAACATTCACCTAGTGATAATGAGGATGGTAATGATAATGGTGATGTTCATGTAGAAGCCCCACCTGACAACAATAAAGCATCTGATAATGATGTGGAAATGGAACCTGTTGAAAATTTTGATAACCCACCTCCTAAAAATAAACGTTATGATAAAAGAGACTTTGTTGCTAAAAAACATGGAAAAGAAAGGGAGCCATGCGTTCAGAAACCCATGACATTTCCCTGCAAGCCTTCTAAAAGTAAGGACGGGGAAGGATTTGAACGCTTTGCTGAAATGATTCAGCCTATCCTTTTACAAACTCGTTTGACTGATATATTGAAAATGCCTCCCTATGCTAAGTATATGAAGGATATTATTACCAACAAAAGGAAAATACCTGAAACTGAAATTTCTATGCTTGCTAATTACTCTTTTGATGGTGGAGTGCCTAAGAATTTGGGAGATCCGGGTATACCCACAATACCTTGCTCCGTTAAACGAAGTTATCTTAAAACTGCATTATGTGATCTAGGAGCCAGTGTTAGTGTTATGCCTTTCTCTTTATATAAAATACTTGATCTAAACAAGCTTACACCCACTAAAATATCTTTGCAAATGGCTGATAAATCCACCAATGTACCTATTGGAATTTGTGAGGACGTTCCTGTTGTTGTTGCAACTGTTACTATCTTGACAGACTTTGTTATTCTTGAGATGCCCGAGGATGACAATATGTCGATTATCCTTGGTAGACCCTTTTTAAATACTGCAGGTGTTGTTATTGACTGCAACAAAAGCAAGGTTACTTTTCACGTCAATGGCAAGCAACATACCGTGCATTTTCCAAATAAGCAAACTCTGGTTAACAATATTAATGTCATTGAACCAAGTGCCATGGTTACCATTGGAGAGTTTAAAATTCCTCTAACTACTGCCAAGAAGAAATATCATTATCTTATTATTGGGGAGATGCAAATCCCAATTGAGGTAACTTAGTGTTATATGAAAATTCTTTGGTTTCCTAGAAACGGTTATTAGTAAGACTTGATCAACCTTATCAATGGATCATTTTTGAAAGACATGTGATTGATGAATTTAGTATGCACAACTCTGTGTAATATTTGTTTGCTCTATGTTATTTCTAGTAAAGTAAAATAAAAAGTGCCATGATTATCCTGTTTTCTGAGATTGCCGTGCAATAGAAAATGACCCAAAAATAAAAAGTCTCAGAATGCCACATGATTTTAACATGAATTTTTCTGGAACATTTATGAATTTCTGGTACCAAGAATACATCAGGGGGGATGCACCTGTGGGCCAGTACCCATTAAGGCACAACCACCCCCTGGTCACGCCCTGATTGGTACTAGGGCCCATAGGGCCCCCTGCCTTATCTCTTTAGCCTACTTCATCCCTTACCTCCAGCAAAAATCCTCTAGCTCTCTTTCTCCCGTGTTCTTCCTCACAAAACTGAAATTTTCGATCTCTTTGTTCGAAACTCCGTTTTTGAAACTGTTTTGAGGAATTGCTCCTTGGTATGTGACTCTCTCATTCCTCCAATTAGAGTTTGCTCTAGTGGTTTATATTTTGCATATTTTGCTGCACTTGGTGCTACTGAAAATGAGCTTGCATGTTGAATTCTTTGAGTTCCAAGTTGTATGAATGCTTGATATGACCTCTAGGTACCCATATGAGTAGTTGCTATCAATCTTGCAAAGTTTTATTGACATAATTTTGTGGCCCAAACATTTCAGAAATTTGCACTAGAATAAGTTAACATGTTTAGGAGGAGTTCTTCAAGAAGGCGTTCTTTGGGAGAATCATCAGGTAAGGGCTCGGCACGACAAGCTTATGTTGAACCTCGGACAAGCTTGATAGTCATGTCCGACGCTAAATCATGTCATTGGCCGTGGGAAGAATTCATGAGAGGTGCAGGAATTAAGGAAGAGTTTGATCAATACATTTACAATACTGGCCTTGAAGGTTTTGTCGCAGATAATTGTATCCAACGATATAATCTTACTCGGTCATTCACACATGGATTCCGGTATCATCCTCATACCTCTAGCGTGTTGTTTAATCTTTATGATAATTCCTACAGTCTATCTTTTGAAGAATTCTGTGATGCATGCAAACTCCCATCTTGGTGCTCGCTAGAAAATCCACACACAACTAAATATAATATGTTTCTTGAGAGCCTTTGTCTAGGAGAAGATAGAGGAGTGACACAATCTAGAATAAACAATATCCATTTTCCTTCCATTCGCTACTTTGCACTATTTAATGGGAAATGCGTAGTGGGCAAACAAGATTGTAGCGCATTGTGTGCTCTGGATTTGACCCTTATTCATGCTGCTGTAACTGGGGAAAGACATTACAACCTCGGTGCAATTGTAGCCCATAGGCTGCATTCTAATTCTAATAATGGTGACATGTATGGAGGAATTTATGACTCTCGCTTAGCTGAAAGATTGAAAGTTCCACATCAACCTTATGACCCTGTGTTGCCTGAAAAATATTTAGACTTTGAAACCATGCGACGCCACGGATTTATTAAAATCAAACCTCAAGGTTACGAGTACAACCTGGTATTTAACAAATATAATCCTATCTATGTCTCGTTGCCTGCACCTTCTCTTTTTGATTTCCAGAACAGACAAAGATATTATGTTCTTGAGGACGAGGTGCGAGAACACAAAGCTGCAATAGAGTCCGCACTCTTGGCTGAGGAGGCACCGCGGAGCGCATCCACGAGGTACCATTATAACTACTATTCAGACCAGCAGTGGTGATCACCAAGTTAGGCAAAGGCCTAAGCTTGGGGGAGTACGTATTTCTCACCGACATTACATTCATGTCCTACCACTTCATATCAATTGTCGGTGTTCGTCCTTTTTCATTATACAATCCATGTTTGTTTTATTTTCTCGCTTTCTTCTCGTGAGTTTGAAAAGACTTTGAAAAATTCAAAAACATTTCTTTTTTTTTTTGGTTTTCCTTTCCATTTAATTAGTTAGTAATATCAAAAGAAAACCCAAAAAGATTTCCTTGCTTGTTGGGAGCTTTCCCGTGTAAATAGTCTTTCTCGTTTTTATTTTTCTTTTCTATTTTGCTTTGTTCAAGAAAAAAAAACTCTAAATATATTTCAGTGTGTTTCTCTGAATTTCTTTTCTTTTCTTTGAGCCGTCAAAAGGAGAAGACCGCGAGGAAAACGTTGAGTGGCTCTCATATGCTTTAATGTTGATCTAACCATGAGCCCACATTACCTTGTCTTCTCCTTTGTATAAATGTTCGCAGATTCCAGCTTAGTCCATGGCACACTTGCACTATTATTATAATCACAGCATTCGGTCGTGCAAGTGAAAGGCAATAATGACAATATTTTATGAAGTGATCATGGTAAAAGAAGCTGGTATGAACTCTCATTGTTTTACGTTTTTGTAAATATGTTTAGCTCGTTCCATCCTGATTCAGTATATCATGAGTGAGCATGTTTATGATGACAATTAGATATTATAGTTTCTCATGCCATGCTTAAAAAGCTAGCAGTGTATAATGATTTATCTTATGTGTCCACATGCATTAAAATGGTTATGATGTAGTATGATTGATATGGTATATTCCCATGTGAGTGATTTGAGCGGCTTGTTTGGCCCATGTGCAAACATGTAGTTGATTAAAAACCAATGCAGCCGTCATGATGTTTAAATTCAGAGTGTTCATATCCTACTCATTCTAATGTTCAATGTTAATTATTCGTAATGCATGATTATGCCCGTTTTCGCTCTCTAGTTGGTCGCTTCTCTACCTCTTTCTAGCCTTCACCTGTACTAAGCGGGAATACTGCTTGTGCATCCAAACTCCTATACCCAAGTTATTCCATATGAGTCCACCATACCTACCTATATGTGGTATTACCCTGCCGTTCCAAGTAAATTTGCATGTGCCACCTTTAAATATTCAAAAAAAAACATCCCTTTTTGTGTACTCATACCGCTCATGGAGCGATAGAGCGGTCGATATCTTCCATGTTAAGCGGGTTATTCTCAAGATGAGTGTTTATTCACTTGTCATTGCACGAGAGAGGCTGGTAAAAAGGATGCCCAATCTTGCATAATACAAAAATAAATAAACAAAAACTCACCCTGGAAAGTTGATTGTTTGGAGGGCAACCGTGGATTCGGCCAGCCATGGAATGTGTTTGAATGGTGCAGAGGGAGTAAAATTTCAATTCTGTTTGGGAACCGCCAATAATTTGTTTAGCATGGAAGATATCAAAAACGTTATCGTGACGTTGACAGTAGAAGCACACCACTCGAAACAATATTCTTGACTCTGTTTTAAAAAACTTTGAGCTCTGGCACCTCTGTAAATCAGTGCTTCCCTCTGTGAAGGGCCTTTCATGTTATTTATTTTCAAGTTGTCATCCTCTTACTTAAAGCACCAGACTAGAGAGCACTATTTTCATTCCTATGCATTGAGTCTAGTTAATGTTGGATGTGAGCATGACTGGATCTTTTCTACCCTGAATTATAATGTTTAGTCGCTGCTTGAACCTCGGAGGTGCTCTGCATTTATTTTTGCGGTTTCAGAAAGGGCTAGCGAAATACCATGTCATCATATTATATTATGACTGTTTTGACAAATTGTTGACATGTGAGGTACTTTATTATTGCTCACTAGCTGGTTATTTGTTGCCATGAGTTACTGTGATTGCTAAATTATTATCATGGTTGGGTTTATTTGTTATCTTTGCTGAAAACTTGAACACTAGCTAAGCATATAGATATAGCAACAAGAACAAAGAGTTTGTAAAAGTTTCTTTATCACTTTCAGTTTATCAACTGAATTGCTTGAGGACAAGCAATAAGTTAAGCTTGGGGGAGTTGATACGTCTCCAACGTATCTACTTTTCCAAACACTTTTGCTCTTGTTTTGGACCCTAATTTGCATGATTTGAATGAAACTAATCTGGACTGACACTGTTTTCAGTAGAACTACTTTGGTGTTATTTTTTGTGCAGAAATAAAAGCTCCCGGAATTGGACGAAACTTTTTGTGAATTATTCATGGGATTTATGATTATTTATGTAGCAAAGATCCACCGGAGGGGTGTGCCTGTGGGCCAGTACCCATCAGAGCGTGGCCACCCCCCTGGCCGCACCCGGATAGCTACTTGGGCCCACGAGGCTCCGCCGACCCTAATTCCACTCCTATAAATTCCTATTCTCGGAGAAAAAATAAGAGAGAAGTTTTCATCGCGATCTACGAGACGAAGCCGCCGCCACACCCTGTTCTTCCTCGGGATGGCTGATCTGGAGTCCGTTTGGGGCTACGGAGAGTGGAGATCGTCGCCGTCGTCATCACCAACCCTTCTCCATCGACTACTCCATGATGCTCACCACCGGGCATGAGTAATTCCTCTGTAGGCTTGCTGGTCGGTGATGGGTGTGGATGGAATTGATCATGTAATCGAGTTAAGTTTGTAAGGGCTTGATCCCTAGTATCCACTATGTTCTGAGATAGATGTTGCTATGACTTTGCTATGCTTAATGCTCGTCACTAGGGCCCGAGTGCAATGATTTCAGATCTGAATATATTATGTTACCTCTAAATATAAGATTGATTTGGATCCTATCTTGCAAGTTGTATGCACCTATTATGTGTCTTGATCCGCATACCCCAAGGTGACAATAATTGGGATTCTTTCCGGTGATTGCCGTCGTTTCAGGAGTTCATTTATTCACCAAGTGTTAATGCTTTGTTCCGGTTCTCTATGAAAAGGAGGCCTTAATATGCCTTAGTTTCTAATAGGACCCCGCTGCCACGGGAGGGTAGGACAAAAGATGTCATGCAAGTTCTTATCCCAAGCACGTATGACTACATACGAAATACATGCCTACATTATATTGATGATTTGGAGCTAGTTCTGGGTCGCTCTAGTGTGTAACTGTTACATGATTGATGTCATCCATATATATTTTCCATCGCTGCACCATGGCCTGCGCTTTACATATACTGAATCTTGCTAAGTTACTACTGTTGTTGTTACTGTCACACCTGCCACTCAATTGCTATTGTTACTACTGTTACTTAAACTGCTGCTATCACTACTATTGCTACTACTATTGTTTTGTCGTGCTACTAAACTCTTGCTACAGAGAGATATCCCAGGTGCGGTTGAATTGACAACTCAACTGTCAAGGCCAATAAATATTGTTTGGCTCCCCATGTGTCGAATCAATAAATTATGGTTAAATACTACCCGTGAAGACTGTCACGATCCCCTATAGTTGTTGGTTATCATGATGATTCCAAATACCTCGAGAACGCCCTTATTACTCAAGTGTCGCCCCTCTATTTTATTAGTTGTTTTATTTACGTTTCTACCTTTCCTTAGTTATTTAGACAAAACGACCCTTATTATCATTCCGTTAGCAACCAACGAATAGACTATTTCTAGTTAATGCACTGGGTGTGAACGTAGCCACATGAGTGATGACGTAGCTGTGGGGTTGGTAGTTACCTGTGCAACACCGCTCCCTGTGGGATCGACATACTCTACTTACCACGAATTGCAGTAGTCGTGTGCCCTTGTAGGTCATCAACATACCCAAAGGGATTTCATAGTAAATATTTTCAGTAGGTTCAGTAGGTTGATTAGCGGCTCTTGCCACTTCTAGACGAGGTGAACATACCCCAAACAAGACATCAAAGGATTGTCTACCATAGTAACAACTGACAATAAATTTCATCACGTAACAAAAGTGTTTCCTTATCAAATTCCACTTACCAAAGGCGCTTCACTCCCCGGCAACGGTGCCAGAAAAGTGTCTTGATGACCCACAAGTATAGGGGGTCCATCGTAGTCCTTTCTATAAGTACGAGTGTCGAACCTAATGAGGAGCAGATGGAAATGACAAGTAGTTTTTAGCACGGAAATTTCTGCAAACACTGAAAGTAGCAGTGATAGATAGTTTTTGAACAAGCCAATTCGTAACAAGTAACAAGTAACAATAGTAGCAATGGTGCAGAAAGGTGTCCCAATCCTTTTTGTATCAAAGTACAAGCCGAAATGTACTCTTATATGAAGCAAAGCGCACTCAAGGACACATGGAAATTTCGTCTAGTCAGGGTTCGTCATGTTTAGTTGATTCGCGTTCGTTACTTTGATAATTTGATATGTGGGTGGACCAGTGCTAGGGTGTTGTTCTTACTTGAACAAACATCACACTTATAATTACCCCCTCTTGCAAGCATCCGCAACTAAGAAAGAAGAATTAAAATAATCTAACCATACCATTAAACATGTGCATCAAAATCATCCCCTTAAGGAACAACTCATAAAATAGGGTTTAAGCTTCTGCCACTCTTGTAACCCATCATCTACTTATTACTCCCCAATGCTTTCTTTTAGGCCCAAATATGGTGAAGTGACATGTAATCGACATTCACACGACACCACCAAAGGAAGAGCAACATACATATCATCAAAATATCGAACGAATACCAACATCTAATGATTATTTATGACAAGACTTCTCCCATGTCCTCAAGAATGAAAATAACTACTCACAAAGCATCATAAAGTTCAAGATCATAGGTTTAATGAATATGCTTAAGGATCTGAACATATAATATTCCACCAGTTAAACCATCTAGCATCAACTACAAGATGTAATCAACACTAATAGCAACCCACATGTACCAATCTGAGGTTTGGAGACAAGATTGAATACAAGAGATGAACTCGGGTTTGAGATGAGATGGTGCTGATGAAGATGTTGATGAAGATTGGTCCTCCCATGGTGGAGGAAGCGTTGGTGATGACGATGGCTTAGATTTCCCCCTACCGGAGGGAAGTTTCCCCGGCGAAATCGCTCCGTCAGAGAGAAAAAAGTGCTCCTTTCCAGGTTCCGCCTCGAGATGGTGGCGCTTCGTCCCAAAAATCTTCTCATGATTTTTTCTAGGGTAAATGACATCATATAAGAGAAGATGGGCAACGGAGGCCTGCCAGGGGGCCCACGAGCTAGGGTGGCGCGCCTTGGGGGGTAGGGTGCCCCCTGGCTCGTGGCCACATACTGGGTCCCCTTTTTTTAATTCGTTCGCCAATAATTTTGATATATTCCCAAAAAAATCTCCGTCAATTTTCAGCTCATTTGGAGTTCCAGAGAATATCCAGCTCTTCTTTGGTCTTTTCCGGTCAAGAATTCCAGCTGTCAGCAATCTCCCTCTTTGTATGGAACTTGCAAAATAAGAGAGAAAAGGCATTAGGATTGCATCATAAAGTGTAATAATGACTCAAAACATAATAAATATCATCGAAAAAACATGATGCAAAATGGACGTACCAGTGCTCCCAGTACACCCTTATCCAAACTTAGTGGGAATGTAAGGGATAAACATAGGAGCTAGGTAACCTGGCTATTGACCAAGGACACACGTCAAAATTCATGAATATATTGGCAAGAGGTCCGAGGAAGTCATCCGTGGCTCTGTGGGGCACTTTGGCGTTAAGTGGTTTTGGCCCTATCGCAGCCCCCAATTCTTTTTGTCGGCGCTCAGGGGCATTTGACATGGTACGCAATCTGAAAACAATAGTTATATATATTGATCAAAATTGAATAATCTCAAGGACGCACCATGAGTGTATATGCGGCCCAAAATTTTAATGTCTCTTTATTCAACAATTTCTAAGGTAGAGCCTCATGTTTGACCTATAACTAAAGATACATGCTTTGAGGGTTTTACAGTTTGCCCAAGGAGACAGTACGCTAAGGTCCGATATTCTGGATTCATGTCTAGCGTCATTGTGTCATTGTGCGATCTTCCATCTTTCCATGTCTAACCAAGGATCGCAGCCTTGTACTTCTCCTTTTAGTGTGTGTTGCAATGTTTCCTCATCCAAACCAAGGAGTTATGCCTCTGGTGGACAATTGTTCGATGATGAACTATTGTGCTTAGGTGTATCAAGATGTGCATATGTGGGGCTGGTTGTAACAGTCTAAGTTGTGCTCCATCCCCCTGTCAGACTTTGAGATTTGACATGTGGCCGGTGTTCTCTAAGGGACACCCATATATGTGCAGCTTTGGCCGAGATATGATGGTGTCCCTTCCAACAATCTCATTCCGCATCCATATCGGTGCCATCGTGGCACAAACCGGTTCGAGGTCAATGATTTGATATCTTTTCTGGGTTGTGAGTTCCGAGCTGAAGGCTTGTCTTTAGAGGACTTTGACATGGTATCGGTTTATCTGATGTGTCGCCTCCGCTGGGCATGTGCTCCACTAACCCCCCATGGATTTTTCGCGTGATTTTTTGAATCCGAGGAACATAATACTCGATCATGTACTGGGGGGTGGTGCATGTATCCCTATTTAGGGTCACCATCCATAGCTTCCAGGGTGGTATCGATCTTGTCCTCGGGGAGTGTTTGACATACATGGTAGTCGTCGTCGGTTGTGTCGCGGGTTGGCTTTGGACACTTTGTAGGGTCAAGGCTGCTTGATCCGTCCAGTGCCCTCGACACCCTCTCGGTGGCTTAAACTTCTGTCACAAAGGCCGTGGTCTACTCTTCAAGTTGGAGTGAGCGTTCCTTGTTGTCGTTCACTATTATCTCTTCGATGTTTTATTTTCTTTTCTTTTTAACCCAGGATTTACTTATAGTTTGAATTGCCCAAATTCAAACCTTTGAACACTCAAGAAAATAGGGCAATTATGAATCTTAGGAAATTAATTTACCGCTGATTATGCAATTATTAGAAAACTTTTATGCAAGGAATTCATTATGGACATTAATTAAATTCCAATTTAACTTAGGGATTAAGAATTTTTCAAGTTTAATTATCAAACTACAAATATGCAATGAAATTAAGAATGCAACGCCTCTAAATCCACATCCTATATTTGGGTAAAAATTGGGATGTGACAACTTCCCCATACCAGGCACCATGTGGCCCGACCGAAATTCCACTGGACCCAGGAGACCTCAGGCAAAAAGGTGCAGGGGGAAGAGGAGTTGAGCAATGACAAGAGTACTCCCAATAGACCCCGAAGATGTCTCCTGGCCGCAATCAGGCAGTTACCTGCGGCAGGTCTGTGGCAAGGCCCCCCAACACCGGTTGCGACCGCGATCCATGTAGGAGGGAGAAGACACGCTCTTTCCAGGAGGATGCTAGAGTCGCTTCGAATTGTATATTCCATTGTAACCATTTTCTCATGCATTAAGAAGCACTCCGGCATAACAAGGCCTGATGTGTGCCGTGACAAGCGGTGTTACTATCGTGGGGTTGTCACGACAAGTGTCCTCATGCGAGAACTTAGTTGTGAGGCCATAGCAACGAGGCGAAGCCTTGGATGAGGGTTGATCAAGAACCAGAGAGGTGAGTTTATCCAGTTTTAGCTCCTCAGATGAGGTAAAAGCCTATTCATGTTGTTTTGCTTATTGGATGTGTGAATCTCCATTACAAAGGTGTTTCTTCCACTACCATAGAATGGTCCAAAGACAACACAGCAATCAGAGACCCTTCGACGAAACTGTGTGCGATGACCAAATCGCAAACGGTATAGTTATAGCTCTGTCGCTAATGACGCGAACTGTGTGCGATGACGGGTCCATCAAATACGATCCCAAAAAAAGTTGCGTGTGTGATCTGTGGCAAACAGTTGGTCCAAATAAACTGTTTGCGATTGGACAATATAGCGCAAACGGTTAGAAAAGTGCAAGTGTGTGCGATGTACGGCATACAGTTCACCCTGACAAACTGTTTGCACTGATCCAGCAGAACAGAAGCGATTGTGCAGATGATTACGTGTACGATAGATGGCATACAAGTCATTCGGATGAACTTTTTGTGATGAGATAAGATAACATAAAAGGTTACATAGATCAAGATGTGTGTGATAGACAGCATACAGGCCACAGGGATGAATTGTGTGCGATAAGCAAAAATAACACAAATGGTTGCTCAGATCAAGATGTGTGTGATGTACTGATACGTCCAATTTGCATCATGATTTCCTACTATTATTTACTTTGTTTTGTTGAATAATAATGCCTTGGGGAGTGATTCTAATGCCTTTTCTCTCATAATATGCAAGGTTTACACAAAGAGGGAGAATACCGACAGCTAGAATTCTGGACCTAAGAAAAGCACGTCAGAGATACCTATTTTGCACAACTCCAATGAAGCTGAAATGTTACGGATATTATTTTTCCATTTAATAAAAAATACTAGAGCAGAAAATAACCGGAGGGGGCCTGCCAGGTGGGCACAACCCACCAGGGCGTGCCCTGATGGGTTGTGGCCACATCGACCCACCTCTGGTGCCCATCTTCTGGTATATGGTCACTCTTGACCTAGAAAAAAATCAGAGGAGGACTTTCAGGACGAAGCGCCGCCTGTCAGTGTCAAAACCGACGGATCTTGGGTAGGGGGTCCCAAGCTGTGAGATTAGAATCGATGGTAACAAGAGAAGAGGGAGACGATGTTTACCCAGGTTCGGGCCCTCCTATGGAGGTAATACCCTACGTCCTGCTTGATTATATTGATGGTATAAGGGTTACAGAGTTGATCTACCTCGAGATCGAATGACTAAAACCCTAGATGTGTTCTCTCTTGCCCTACAACCTAAAACCCTCCGGCTTATATAGACGCCGAGGGTACCCTGGGTTTACACATGGTCGGTTACAAGTCGAAGGGATAAACATGCCTATTCACTACTTCAAACGTGGAAGATACGCCACGATTCTCGAAGCTTCCTTCCCGGAGACAGGGTCTTCGGTCCATCCAATGCTCAGCAAGTGGCCCATATAGTCTGGCCCATAAGAAATAGGTCGGCCTCCCGAGGACCCCTTAAACCAGGACTCGCTCAGTAGCCCCTGAACAAGCCTCCAACGCCAAGGGTCCAAGTTCTAGCTGCTTCATACGATCAGAGTCTTCGGCTTGCGAGGCGAGTTCCTTTCTCCAGATAATGATCGGCCGAGTATTATTTCGGCCTCCGACGACATGTAATTTTCCCGATCATTGACCGTCCGAACACCAAGAATAACTCGGTCCTGAAGGCCAAACGTCAAGGAGTAAATAGTGCTCCCTAAAAACCTTTCAGACCAAAGGTCACGGCCCACCACTGAACCAGTCGTAAAAACTCGATTCGCGGTTCGAGGCCATTTTCACCAGCACGATCCATCAATGCACAGATCGTGCTCCGTTTCACATGGGATATGTTTAATCATGCGCGTATAACGGCACGCATGTCTTGGGACGCGGAGGGATTCACGGCGCAGCGAAGGGAGGCTAACCGGCGATAAGCCCAATAAAAGGGAAAGAGAACCCCAAGGCTTAACCGCATTTCCCATTCGCATCCCCGCTTCCCCAATCTCCTGAGCCTCCAGAGCCCAGATCTAGGTTTTCCACTCTCCCTCCTCCGAGCTCAGCCATGGCCGGCTCAGGCTCCAACGGCAAGTGGGAGGCTTCCACGGTCATAGACCAGGACATCCGGGACCTCAAGGATGCCGGCTACCTCCCCGCCAACATCTTCCACCGCACCGCGGAAGAGGGCCAGGTGATCCCTACCCCCAAACCAGGCGAGAGGGTGGTTTTCATTCCTCACTTCATCCGAGAATTGAGCTTCCCGCTCCACCCCTTCGTTAGGGGCCTCATGTTCTTCTACAGACTCGACTTCCATGACCTCTCGCCAAACTCTTTCATGCACATATCGGCCTTCATCATCGTCTGCGAGGCGTTCCTACGGGTCGAACCACACTTCGGACTATGGCTCAAGATATTTAATATCAAGACGAAGTGTGTCGCAGGCGAACACGTAGACTGCGGCGGGGCGGTCATCAGCAAGCTTCCCCGCGTAGTATGGCCGTCTGGAACCTTCATCGACACCATTAAGACTTGGCAAAAAGAGTGGTTTTACATCACCGAGCCAAGGGAGGAGGGCGGAACTGTTCCTGCCGAATTCAGGTCCGTTCCCCCGACCAGATTAACCTCATGGGTCCGAAAGGGCCTCGAATGGGGGCCGGATACAGAGGTGGACGATCTGCAGACGCGCGTCGCCTCCATTATTAAGGACGGGATCGGGCTGACCAACGTGGTCCAGATCATGCTCCGGCGGCGCATCCTCCCCTGCCAGCGCCGGGACTCTCCTATGTGGACTTATCGGTCTGACGATGAGCCTACGATTCGTCAGCTCTTCCGCACCACTCGGGAGAAGCTGTGGAAGGCGATGTTCAAGGCGCAGGAGAACTGGCCAGCCAAGAAGGAGGACCAGGGCCTGCGCGCCGATAAGCTCCCTTCTGAGGTATAACACAGTTTCGCTTAATCGGTCTCATTTCCCTGAAAAATCTAAACACTCCTCCGATTACTTCCGCAGGAATGGTTGAGCAAGGCCACGGGCATCAAATGCCCGGCTCCACAGCCCGAAGACCCTAGGTCCCAGCTGCTCTCGGAGATGCTCGTCGTGGCGCCTTACCAGGCGCCAGAGAAGAAGGAGAAGAAGAAGAAACCAGGCCGAGAAGGCCTGCGCATCAGGGACCAGCCGGGGGCTGTGTCCGAGGAAACCCACGTCTCCTCGAATCAAGAGGAGGAGCACGAGGGCGAGGGTGAGGGGGAAGGCGATTCCCCCCTCGCAAGAAAGAGGGCGGCGTCACCAGATGCCACGGAGGATATACCTCCTCCCGCCCTGAAGAAAGCGCGTCGGACACAGCTAGTTTTGTCCGACGACAGTTTGGACTCGGATACCGAGTCCGAGGACTTCGAGAGGGTTTCACAAAGGAACCTCAGGGTCAAGCCCCTAGCTCGAAGGTAAAGATCCGAGGACCTCCCGAGCTATTAGCGCTAAGTTTTGAATGTTACTAACATGTGAATGCGTATTGACTTGCAGCCCACCACGTGTTCTCCCCACCGATCAAGTCTCGGACGGGGAGACCCCCCCCCCCCCCCGCCGAACTAGCGGAGAGCGGGACCGCGTCACACCCTTCTCCTCCGGGCGCCGCAAAGGATGTCGCGGAGGTGTCCTCCCAACAGGCTCCTTTGGAGCCGAACACCAGTGGTGGGGGTGACGACATCATGGTCGAGGCTAACGCCTCAGCCGCCGAAGACCGGGGGGAAAAGCCCCTCCCGGATACTGAGGAGACCGGACGAGGGGATGTCCAGTCCCCTCCGAGGTCATCTCCGGGGCGCACCATGCCTCCGGAGGCACCGGTTCAATCCCCGGTTGGAGATCGGGTCAATCGATCTCCTCCAGCTCCACCGACCAATGGGTGGCCGGCTATGGGGGAGGCTCTGTCAAGCTCCTCCATCTCCGAGGAGCACCGCACCCTTATGGGTGCGGTGTTGCAGAGCATTCAGTCCGTAGACAGCGGACTGAAGGAGGCCTTCAGTGGTCTCCTGACGGGCTTTCAGGTGAGCCACATAATGCTCTGTTTGTGAAATATTAATTTCTTTGTGTTATCATTATATACATGGCAGCCCCCGAGCCCTAGGTGAGTTTGGAAAAACTTACCTGGGGGTCAATCATAGATCATTATCCGAACTATGTACAGGACAATGTTTGTTCGGAGCGTTCTAACAGCCCTTAAGAGGACCGGACACAGGATCATATTTATGACAGTTCGGAAGTTTTGAACCCATGTAACTTGATATGGTTTTGTTTTTTACAGGCTTCGTCGATGGTGGCGGCTGCTAATGCTGCCGAGCTGGACGAGCTAAACCAGAAGTTCAAGAGCTCCGAAGACGAGCTTGATGCTCTGAACAAGAGATTCGACGAGGTGCAAGGTAAGCCGGATTAGAGTATCCAAATTCTTCATTACCGTAGTGTCAACGTAGTATTTTTTGATATGTTTAATGCTTACGCAGCCTCGGCGAAGGAAATTGAGAAGCTCAAGGCCGAGCTTGAGAAGGCGAAGCAGGAGGCTGCGGTTGAGAGGGCGGCGGCCAAAGAAGCAGCTACCGCGTTATCCGCCTTAAGAGCCACCAGCGACAAGTATGAGGCTCGGGTGGAGGAAATCCAACAAGAGCTCAAAGACGCCGGCCAAAAGTACGAGGACCTTGAGCGGAAAGGCAAGGAACAGGCCGCCGAACTATCCACCCTGAAAACCAATCTCCAAAAGGAGCGGGTGGATAGGCGGTCCTTCGAAGAGCAAGTTAGCCAGGCCAAAGCTATCATGGATGGTAAGCTGTATTTAATTTAGTGTGTCTTCGGGGATAGCAAGTTCAAATTGCTTACCCAAGTATGGCGTTCCTCAGGCGCCTGCTCGGACCTCCAGAAGAGCACAGCGGTCGCGAACCAGTTCTATGCTTCGCGGGGAGAGGGAGATGAAGCTCGGCTGTTTTGGGCACAGTTTGAAGCCGCCGAGCGCTCCCCTCTACTCGTTGAGCAGCTGAAGCAGCTGATGGAGCTACATCGGATGGCGGAGCCGGCCATGAAGGATCTCTGCATCCGGCTATGGCCCGACGAGCCGTTGCCGAGCAGCTACTTCGGCCTGGTGCAGAAGCTGAGCGATGCCTCGCCTCAGATCGACACCCTAAGGCGGTCCTCCTGCATCGAGGGAGCTCGGATGGCCTTCACGAGGGCCAAGGTGCACTGGCCGGGTCTTGATCCGACGAAGATAGCCACTACTCCGCCGCCCCCTGGAAAGGAGCATAGGTGCCCTGAGCGCTACTTCTCCGTAGTTATGGAGGGTGCTCGGGCAATAGAGTCTCAATGTTCGAGAGAAAACATTTATGAGTAAATGCGTTGTAATATGTTCGAAGACCTTTTAACGCGTTTATATTTAAGGTGTATGGTTTATCATCTCTTTCTTGTTTTGCATCCTTTATAACTCCTGTGTGGCCGTTGAAACTGAAAGTTGCGAGTCGTCGGCTTCAGCCCCCATGTAGATACTACGCGGGGTGTCTCTGCCAACGCGCTGTGACCCTTAGCCGAGCTATCGGTACCCGAAGGCGGTAGTGTGGGGCGGACAAGTCAATCGGACCATAATGCTTTATTGCTTTCACTTAGCCGTAGGGGCGCGAGAAAGGAGTGTGGGGGGCTGATGACTAGCCCCCAGGGGTTTGTGATGTTCGGATGAACCGCGGCAAAGCCGATATCACATGGTTTGTACTAATACCAAACCCATCGCATGACACGGAATAACCTCTGACGAAATTTAGTTAAGCTCGGATTCGCAGACCAGTTCTCGCGTACCATGACAGTCAGTTTTCGGCTTTCTCCGCTACGGTGCTTGACCAGGCTAGCCGGAAGCACACTCGCAGCGGTTCTCCCTTTGCCCTTTTAGCCGAACGAGCAGAACATAAAGGGGCAAGCACAGGAGCCGGGCAACCCAACTATTGACCCAAGACATAGTTCAGAACCAATGCATATAAAGCGGAATTCCAAGACGCCGAACGCAAAATCAGTTGTGTTTAGGGCGATTTTCTTTAGTTAGAGCCCCCGGTCTATTAGCCGGTTGCATCGTAAAGTATACCAAACAGGTCCGCAAGAAGAGGGGAAAACAGGGAGTGTGCCAAAAACAGCGAAGCGATCATACATGATACATCTGTATTTTACTCAACAACTCTTATTATTCGGATTGCCGATGCGATTGTTTACAGGTATTTAAAAATTAAATATAAACCTTACAGGAGGGGTTGTACCAGCGGTCTTCGATGGGTGACCTGACGTCCTCGATGTGCCCTGTCGTTTGTCCGCTCTTGCGTCACCTAAGGAGGTGTATACCTCTATGGGTTTTGCTGTTCGGCGAACGGACTTTGGAGAAAAATCTTGAGAAGTCGCCGAAATGTGAATGAGCTTTACGCCTTAGCAGGTACTTTATTGTACCGGAAGTGTGTCCGAAGACGTGTTGAGGGTGATAGTTCGATCCAGCCGAACACTTACCCTTTGATAGTTTTTCCCCACCGCTGCCGATGGAATTTTGAGCGCGAAGTTGTGCCTCCTCGGCACGTGCTTTGCCGGTTTTAGGGCTGTGCGATGGGGGGCGAATCCCTATTTATGGGGAGAAGAAGGTTCTGGTACTTCAGGTTGAGGCCGAGCTCACTTCCCAGCCCTACGTGCCTTTACGGCAGATGGCGTCGTTTGCCGATCATCAGTGTAGTGGAACTCGGCCGCCAGGGCCAACGCATGTTCCTCAGTTCGGAGGAAGCGCTCTGTGTTGCCATTGACAGTAATGACCCCCTTGGGGCGGGGCATTTTGAGCTTGAGATATGCGTAATGTGGGACAGATTAAAGCGAGCGAATGTTGTACGGCCGAGCAGGGCGTGATAGCCGCTGCGATAAGGTATGATGTCGAAGATCAAGTCCTCGCTTCGAAAGTTATCGGGTGAGCCAAACACTACTTCCAGGCTTACAGAGCCCGTGCACCGGGCTTCGATGCCTGGGATCACTCCTTTAAAGGTAGTGTTGCTGGGTTTGATCCTTGACGGATCTATGCCCATCTTTGTCACCGTGTCTGAGTAAATCAGATTGAGGCTACTTCCTCCGTCCATTAGGACTTTAGTGAGGTGATACCCGTCTATTATGGGGTCTAGGACGAGGGCGGCC
Source organism: Elymus sibiricus (assembly GCA_039707655.1). Lineage (NCBI taxonomy): Eukaryota > Viridiplantae > Streptophyta > Magnoliopsida > Poales > Poaceae > Elymus > Elymus sibiricus. The sequence continues at coordinate 211,144,881 of CM077663.1, forward strand.
GAACCCCCATGACGGATACTAGTAGGGTGGTTGATGCGGAGCGTCCTACGGACATCACCATGACAGGAGTCCGTTTGGCAAGTGACACGTGCCACGACTACTTCACATACATAAAGGTGAATCATCTCCTTTACACGTGTTCACTTGACCCCTTTGAGGATGGTATACTACTTGACACTCCTCTCGTGTGCATGCATAGGTATTGTCGGAGCTTCACGGACGACGAGGAGGAGTGCCGGCACCTACGTGCAACTACACCATCCGCGAGGGAAGCTTGGAAGCGGAGACGGAAGAAGACGGAGTCCCGAAGAAGGGAGAAGAGCCAGGACAGTTTCCAGGCCCCGGACATCCGGCCCTTGGCCCGGACATCCGACCCCTGGAGATCTCACACGCGAAAGGCCCAGCCGCAGCTGAAGATACAGGGGCCGGACATCCGGCCGGACCCCGGACATCCGGCGCCTACATGCCAGAACCGAAGGCCCGGACCAGCCCCAGCCCCGGACATCCGGCCCGAGCCCCGGACATCCGGCACCCCCATGAAGGGTCAGACATCCGGCCCCCAGCCCGGAAATCCGGTGCACCCGCACCCGAACCGAGCGGAGCTGGGCACTCGAGCCCCGGACATCTGGCCCCCATGGCCCGGACATCCGGCCACCAGCTGAAGCCCCGGACATCCGGCCCCCAAGCCCGGACATCCGGCCCCTGTGCGGGCAGACGCGGGCAGGAGGCCCATGTATCCTCTCTCCCTCGCCCCTATCTCCACTAGCACTATATAAGGACCTCCTCCCCCTCCTTTCTAGGGTTAGCTTTGGTTTAGCGAATATACTTTGTTGAGCCTAGCTCCATTATCTCCCTTCCCTCGTGGAGCGACTACCCTGTACGTGAGAAGATCCGGAGTGATGCCAAGGCCCCTATCAAGGGAAGATCCCTAGTGAATTCAAGGCCCATCTCTCGTAGAGATTTGGATGAACTACCCATGTATCTTTATTTCCGTTGTTGTTCTTGGATCTTGATGCACCTCTTGTATTGCTTGTGATTTGAGGAGTACTTGGTGTGGATCTTTTCCAATAGAGTGTTTTCCCTTTGATTCTCTCCACGTTTTCCCCTCGTGTTCTTCGTGTTCATCATGTTCTTCCTCGAATCCACCTCCAATTCGTGAAGATCGGGCCACCCTCGGGTTTGCCCCGTATCAGTGGTCACGTCGATCGAAGGTGATCGGGTATGCCGACCATGGGTTATACTTCGGGGCTACAGGCTCTACGGCGTAGACCTCTCGAAGGGCGCGCTTCCTCTCCTTTTTGGGTATATGAGTGGCGTATATCATGTTTACTGTTTTTACCTCTGGAGGGAATTTCTTTTGTCCACCACCGATCGGACCGCGGGGCTCATCCTCATCCTCGCTGCGTGGGTTCTTGCCTTGGTCCTCGGATACGAGCTTGCCGGCCTGTTTGAATACCCAACCATTACGGTTGGTGTGGTTGGCGGGCTTCTCTTGAGTGCCATGGATCTGGCAAGGCCTCTCCATGATCTTGTCCAGCGGGGTGGGTCCGTCGCCATTTCCTTTAGGAGGCTTCTTCCGCTGCCCAGGCCGGGAATTGCGGAATCCGTCATTAACGGCCATGTCATCGGCATCACTATTGTTGTGTCAGCGCTTATTCTTGTTGCGCTTTGGTTTCCCGTTTCCATCCCGAACTTCGGAGGTTCCGGGGTCTTCGGGGTTGTGGCTACTTCTTGCTAGCCAGTTATCCTCGCCCGTGCAAAAGCGAGTCATGAGTGATGTAAGGGCGGACATTGTCCTTGGTTTATCCTGGCCGAGCTGACGAGACAGCCACTCATCCTGAATATTGTGCCTGAAAGAGGTTGTTGCTTCGGCGTCCGGGCAGTCAACGATCTGGTTTTTCTTGGTCAAGAACCGATTCCAGAATAGCCGCGCAGATTCTCCTGGCTTCTGGACGACGTTGCTTAGGTCGAAGGAGTCCGGCGGCCGAACATAAGTGCCTTGGAAGTTAGATCGGAATGCATCTTCTAGATCCTCCCAACACCCAATGGAGTTTTCGGGGAGGCTATTTAACCAGTGCCGAGCTGGCCCCTTAAGCTTCAGGGGTAGGTACTTGATAGCGTGGAGGTCATCTCCTCGCGCCATGTGGATGTGGAGGAGGAAATCCTCGATCCATACGGTTGGGTCAGTTGTCCCATCGTATTGTTCTATGTTTACGGGTTTAAACCCTTCTGAGAACTGATGCTGCATCACCTCGTCCATGAAGCATAGTGGGTGGGCAGCGCCTCTGATCCGAGCTATGTCGCGCCGGTGATCGGCGTCTGTCCTAGCCCGGTTTTGTTCCCGACCTTTATTGTTGCGGTCGAGCCAAGGCCGGTACCCTTCCCATCTATTGGGTGAGTATCCTCTGGATCCGTAGATGGATCGCGTACGACCTGCTCTGTAGTCCAGGTCGTGTCGCGGGTCGAACCTGTCATCGGGCTCTAGTGGCTCTTTTCCCCGTCTACGGGGTATCGTCGGCCTATAGCCGGTGTCGTCTGCCGTCCTGTCTCGTCCTTGAGGAGGGCGGTCTGGCTTGTCGTATGGGGTATGTTTGGGAGACGACGTATCAGTGAACTCGTCATCGAATTGTGGCAGCAGCCTTCTGCGTGGATAGCTCTTAGGTTGGTTCGATAGACCGGTACCGTATCCTTCCTCAACTGAGAGGACTCTCGTCCATCGATCGTTGAGGTTGTCTTGTTCGGCTTTAAGCTGCCGTTCTTTTGCTTTCAGGCTGCGGGCCGTGGCTATAAGCTGTTGCCTGAACAGTTCTTGATCTTCAGGATTATCGGGGATGGCGAAGTCGTCGGCTTCCGGGATGTCCTCCTCCTCGACAGGGCGGAGGTAATTGTCGTCCTTGGAATTATTTAGATCGCCGGGGTTGCGCCGTTCTTCCGGCCTCTCTTGACCCTCTAACGGGTGTTCGGGGATATTGGGATCACCGAGGTCTTCCGGGGTGTCTCCGTCCCCGGTGCCATCGATAGCTTTTCTTCCCTTTTTTTCCTTTTGACCGTTTATGCGGCTTTCGGCGTCTTGACAACGCTTCATCCGATTTTTCGCCATCGTTTTTCTGAGTGTCCACCATGTAGACGTCGTATGTGGAGGTGGCAGTCCACCACCCGGTGTTAACGGGGGTGAGGGCACGATCTTCCTCATCCATGTATTCTGCCTCCTCAGAGGCGTAGTCCAACATGTCGGTTAAATCCTCGACAGTGGCTACCAAGTGTGTGGTGGGTGGGACGAAAAATTCGTCCTGACCTGTGTTGAGCCCGATCTGAGTGCAGATCGGGGTTGGATCGTCGGTAAGCTTCATCGACAAGATCCGATCTAGGGCCTCGTTGAGTATCGAGAGCTCGATCGGGTCGGCCTGCTCAGAGCTTCCGGAGTTAACCTCTGATGCGTCCGCACGGGGGAGGGGGGTGTTTGGCAAGAACAGGTGTCCGGACGTCTGGCACTATGACCGGGTCCGGACTGAAAGTCGGGTCCTCGCCAGGGTAGATCCCGTGGGCGGGACCGAAAGATGGATCTAAGGTTAAGGCCTCAAAGTCTTTGGGCGTGGCAGGCGAGACTGCGAGCCCGGTAAGTGACAGGTCGCCCCGAGAATCTACGGAGAACTCTAGGTTCCCTAATCTGACCTCTTGATCAGGGGCGAAGCTTCCGACACGGCCTAGATGGCCGGTCGGGTCGGCATGCAGCACAATGCTGCCGAAAGCGAAGATGTGTCCGGGGACGAAAGTGTCCATATTGCCGACCTCTTCATTGATGACAAGGCGAGCCATCGATTCCTTTGGCGATCACAGCGGAACTCTCAATGAAAGCACCAATGTCGGTGTCAAAACCGACGGATCTCGGGTAGGGGGTCCCGAGCTGTGAGAATAGAATCGATGGTAATAGGAGAAGAGGGAGACGATGTTTGATTATATTGATGGTATAAGGGTTCGGGCCATCCTATGGAGGTAATACCCTACGTCCTGCTTGATTATATTGATGGTATAAGGGTTACAGAGTTGATCTACCTCGAGATCGAATGACTAAAACCCTAGATGAGTTCTCTCTTGCCCTACAACCTAAAACCCTCCGGCTTATATAGACGCCGAGGGTACCCAGGGTTTACACATGGTCGGTTACACGTCGAAGGGATAAACAAGCCTATTCACTACTTCAAACATGGAAGATACGCCACGATTCTCGAAGCTTCCTTACCGAAGACAGGGTGTTCGGTCCATCCAATAGTCGGCAAGTGGCCCATATAGTCTGGCCCGTAAGAAATAGGTCAGCCTCCCGAGGACCCCTTAAACCAGGACTCCCTCACCGCCGCCTTGAGGCGGAACTTGGGCAGGAGCACTTTTGCCCTCCGGCGGAGCGATTCCGCCGGGGGAACTTTCCTCCCGGAGGGGGAAATCAAAGCTATCGTCATCATCAACACCCCTCTCATCTTTGGGAGGCCAATCTTCATTAACATCTTCAACAGCACTATCTCCTCTCAAACCCTAGTTCATCTATTGTGTTCAATCTTTGTACCGGAACCTCAGATTGGTACCTGTGGGTGACTAGTAGTGTTGATTACCTTGCGTAGTTGATTACTATATGGTTTATTTGGTGGAAGATTATATGTTTAGATCTATTATGCTATTCAATACTCCTGTGATCTTGAGCATGATTATTATTTGTGAGTAGTTACCTTTGTTCTTGAGGTCACGGGAGAAGTCATGTTGCGAGTAATCATGTGAATTTGATATGTGTTCGATATTTTGATGATATGTATGTTGTGATTCCCTTAGTGGTGTCATGTGAACATCGACTACATGACACTTCACCATTCATGGGCCTAAGGGGATGCATTGTGGAGTAGTTATTAGATGATGGGTTGCTAGAGTGACAGAAGCTTAAACCGTAGTTTATGCGCTACTTCGTAAGGGGCTGATTTGGATCCAAACGTTTAATGCTATGGTTAGATTTTATCTTAATACTTTTCTCGTAGTTGCGGATGCTTGCGAGGGGGTTAATCATAAGTGGGAGGTTGTTCAAGTAAGAACAGGACCCAAGCACCGGTCCACCCACATATCAAATTATCAAAGTAGCGAACACGAATCAAACCAACATGATAAAAGTGACTAGACGAAATTCATGTGTACCCTCAAGAACACTTTGCCTATTACTAGTGATTGTTCTGGCCTGTCCTTTGCCTCAAAAGGATTGGGATACCTTTCTGCACCTTGTTTACCGTTACCGTTACTTGCTTGTTACCAATTATCTTGCTATCAAACTATCTGTTACCTACAATTTCAGTGCTTGCAGAAATTACCTTGTTGAAAACCGCTTGTCATTTCCTTCTGCTCCTCGTTGGGTTCGACACACTTACTTATCGAAAGGACTACGATTGATCCCCTATACTTGTGGGTCATCAAGACACTTTTCTGGCGCCATTGCCGGGGAGTGAAGTGCTCTTGGTAAGTGGAAATCGGTAAGGAAAAACTTATACTATGTGCTGAAATTTATCGCTGCTTGCTACTATGGAAAACAATCCTTTGAGGGGTTTGTTCGGGGTATCTTCACCTCGACCGGAACCACAATTAGTTGCCCCTGAACATACAGCACCTACTGAAAATGTTACTTATGAAATTCCTTCGGGTATGTTAGAACAACTGCTTGCTAAACCTTATGCAGGAGATGGAACTGAACATCCTGATATGCACCTCTTATATGTGAACGAAATTTGTGGATTATTTAAGCTTGCAGGTTTACCCGGAGATGAAGTTATGAAGAAGGTTTTCCCTTTATCTTTGGAGGGAAAAGCATTTACATGGTATAGGCTATGTGATGATCTTGGATCGTGGAACTGGAATCTTTTGCAATTGGAATTCCACCAAAAGTTTTATCCCATGCATCTAGTTCATCGTGATGGGAATTATATATATAATTTTTGGCCTCGTGAAATAGAAAGTATCGCTCTAGCTTGGGGGAGGCTTAAGTCAATGTTATATTCAAGCCCCAATCATGATATTCCTAGAGAAGTTATCATTCAGAATTTTTATGCTCGGCTTTCTCATAATGATCAATCCATGCTCGATACTTCTTGTGCTAGTTCTTATATGAAGAAGACTATTGAATTCAAATGGGATCTCTTAGAAAGAATTAAACGCAACTCTGAAGATTGAGAACTTGACAAATGTAATGAGTCAGGTATAAAGCTTGAATTTGATTGTGTTAAATCTTTTATGAATACCGATACTTTTCACAAGTTTAGCACTAAATATGGACTTGACTCTGAGATAGTAGCCTCTTTCTGCGAAGCATTTGCTACTCACGTTGACCTCCCTAAGGAGAAGTGGTTTAAATACCATCCCCCTATTAAAGAAGAAATTAAAGAACCGGTCATAGCTAAAGAAGATACCATCTTTTATAATGTTGATCCAGTTGTGCCTACCGCTTATATTGAAAAACCACCTTTCCCCGTTAGGATAAAGGAACATGCTAAGGTATCAACTGTGGTTCATAAAAGTAATATAAGAGCACCTAAACCCCCTGAGCAAATTAAAGTAGAACCTAGTGTTGCTATGGTTAAAGATCTCTTGGTAGAAAATATTGATGGGCATGTTATCTACTTTTGTGATGAAGCTGCTAGAATTGCTAAACCTGATGAAAAAGATAAACATAGACCCATAGAAGGCCTGCCAGTTGTCTCAGTCAAAATAGGAGATCATTGCTATGATGGTTTATGTAATTTGGGTGCTAGTGTGAGTGCTATCCCATTTATTCTATACCAAGAAATTATGGATGAAATAGCACCTGCTAAAATGGAAGACATTGATGTTACTATTAAACTTGCTAATAGAGACACTATCACACCACTTGGGATTGTTAGAGATGTTGAAGTCTTGTGCGGGAAGGTGAAATACCCTATTGATTTTCTAGTCCTCGGTTCCCCACAAGATGACTTTTGTCCCATTATCTTTGTTAGACCTTTCTTGAGCACCGTCAATGCTAAGATAGATTGTGAAAAACAAACTGTCGGTGTCAGTTTTGGTAATGTGTCTCATGAGTTTAATTTTTCCAAGTTTAGTAGACAACCCCGTGATAAAGCGTTATCTAGTAAAGATGAAATAATTGGTCTTGCTTCTATTGTCGTGCCTCCCACCGATCCATTAGAACAATATTTGCTTGACCAGGAAAACGATATGCACTCTCGTGAAAGAAATGAGATAGATAAGATTTTCTTTAAACAACAACCTCTCTTGAAGCATAATTTGCCTATTGAAACTCTTGGAGGACCTCCTCCACCTAAAGGTGATCCTGTGTTTGAATTGAAACAATTACCTGACACTTTGAAGTATGCTTATCTTGATGAGAAAAATACATATCCTGTTATTATTAGTGCTAACCTTTCAGAACATGAAGAAGAGAGATTATTAAAAGTTCTGAGGAAGCACCGGGATGCTATTGGATATACTCTTGATGATCTTAAGGGCATTAGTCCCACTCTATGTGAGAAAAGGATTAATATGGAACCTGATGCTAAACCCGTTGTTGACCACCAACGGCGATTGAATCCTAAGATGAAAGAGGTGGTAAGAACTGAAATATTAAAGCTTTTGGAAGCACGTATAATCTATCCCATAGCTGATAGTAGATGGGTAAGTCCCGTTCATTGTGTCCGTAAGAAAGGATGTATTACTGTTGTTCCGAATGATAGGAATGAACTCATTCCACAAAGAATTGTCACTGGCAATAGAATGGTAATTGATTTCAGAAAATTAAATAAAGCTATTAGGAAAGATCATTACCCTCTACCGTTCATTGATCAAATGCTTGAAAGACTATCTAAGCACACACACTTTGTTTCTTAGATGGATATTCTGGTTTTTCTCAAATATCTGTGTCACAATCCGATCAATAGAAAACCACCTTTACTTGCCCTTTTGGAACCTATGCTTATAGACGTATGCCTTTTGGTTTATGCAATGCACCTGCTACCTTTCAAAGATGTATGACTGCTGTATTATCTGATTTTTGTGAAAAGATTGTCGAGGTTTTCATGGATGATTTTTTCGTTTACGGAACATCTTTTGATGATTGCTTAAGCAACCTTGATCGAGATTTGCAGAGATGTGAACAAACTAATATTGTCTTGAATTGGGAGAAGTGCCACTTTATGTTTAATGAAGGCAATGTCTTGGGGCATAAAATATCTGAACGAGGTATTGAGGTGGACAAAGCTAAAGTTGATGCAATTGAGAAAATGTCATGTCCTAAAGATATTAAAGGTATTCGCAGTTTCCTTGGTCATGCTGGTTTTTATAGGAGGTTCATTAAAGATTTCTCTAAAATTTCTAGGCCTCTTACTAATCTTTTGCAAAAGGATATTCCTTTTGTTTTTTATGATGATTGTGTGGAAGCCTTCGAAACACTCAAGAAAGCTTTAACCTCTGCACCTATCGTTCAACCACCTGATTGGAACTTGCCTTTTGAAATTATGTGTGATGCTAGTGATTATGTTGTTGGTGCTGTTCTAGGACAAAGAGTTCATAAGAAATTGAATGTTATACATTATGCTAGTAAAACTCTAGACAGTGCTCAACAAAACTATGCTACTACTGAAAAACAATTTTTAGCGGTTGTGTTTGCTTGTGATAAATTTAGATCCTATATTGTTGACTCCAAAGTTATTGTTCACACTGACCATGCTGCTACAAAATACCCTATGGAAAAGAAAGATGCTAAACCTAGACTCATTAGGTGGGTTCTCTTGCTTCAAGAATTTGACTTACACGTCATTGGTAGGAAGGGAGCTGAGAACCCCGTAGAGGATAACTTGTCTAGGTTAGAAAATATTCTTGATGACCCACTACCTATTGATGATAGTTTCCCCGACGAACAGTTAGCTGCAATAAGTGTTTCACAAAAAACACCCTGGTATGCTGATTATGCTAACTACATTGTCGCTAAATATATACCACCTAGCTTCACTTACCAACAAAAGAGAAAAAAATTCTATGACTTGAGACATTACTTTTGGGATGACCCGCACCTTTATAAAGAAGGAGTAGATGGTATTACTAGACGTTGTGTACCTGAGCATGAACAGGAACAAATCCTACGAAAATGTCATTCCGAAGCTTATGGAGGGCATCATGCGGGAGATAGAACTGCTCACAAGGTATTGCAATCTGGTTTTTATTGGCCTACTCTCTTCAAGGATGCCCGTAAGTTTGTCTTGTCATGTGATGAATGTCAAAGAATTGGTAATATCGGTAAGCGTCAGGAAATGCCTATGAATTATTCACTTGTTGTCGAACCATTTGACGTTTTGGGTTTTCATTATATGGGGCCTTTTCCTTCCTCCAACGGATACACTCATATTTTAGTTGCGGTTGATTATGTCACTAAGTGGGTAGAATCTATTCCAACTAGTAGTGCTGATCACCACACCTCTATCAAAATGCTTAAAGAGATTATCTTCCCAAGGTTTGGAGTCCCTAGATATTTAATGACCGATGGTGGTTCACACTTTATCCATGGTGTTTTCCATAAGATGCTTGCTAAATATGATGCTAACCATAGAATTGCATCACCCTATCATCCTCAATCTAGTGGTAAAGTTGAACTTAGCAATAGAGAAATAAAATTAATATTACAAAAAACTGTCAATAGGTCTCGTAAGAATTGGTCTAAGAAATTAGATGATGCACTTTGGGCCTATGGAACAACTTATAAAAATCCTATGGGTATGTCTCCATATAAAATGGTGTATGGGAAAGCTTTTCATTTTCCTCTAGAATTAGAACACAAAGCATTTTGGGCAATTAAAGAACTCAACTATGATTTCAAACTTGCCGGTGAGAAGAGGTTATTTGATATTAGCTCACTAGATGATTGGAGAACCCAAGCGTATGAAAATGCTAGGCTATTCAAAGAAAAAGTAAAAAGACGGCATGACAAAAGAATCAAAAAGCGGGAATTCAAAATAGGAGATTATGTTCTTTTGTTCAACTCTCGTTTAAGATTTTTTGCAGGAAAGCTTCTCTCAAAATGGGAAGAATCATATATTATCGAAGAGGTTTATCGATCTGGAGCTATCAAGATTAATAACGCCGAAGGTACTAACCCGAAGGTGGTCAATGGACAAAGAATTAAGAATTATATCTCAGGTACGCCTATTAACGTTGAAAGCAATGTTATCCAAACCATGACACTGGAGGAACACATAAAAGAAACCTTCCGGAACACTCCAGAATTCTTAAAAATATGAGGTACGTGATACGGTAAGTAAACGGACTCCGAAAAATCCGCAAAAATATTTTTTGTCAGTTTTGGAATATTTTAGAATTTTGAAAACAAAGAAATAAATCGGAAGGTGATCGAGGTGAGCACGATACACCAGGGCGCGCCAGGCACCCCTGGGCGCGCCCTGGTGGGTTGTGCCCATGCCGGCTGCCTTCCCGACTCCGTTTTCCTTCCATATATTTGTTTCCCAAGAATAAAAATTCTCTATATATACCCACGACTGTTTTGATGACCGCACCGCACAAAAATCCTCTGTTCTTGTTTCTTGTTGTTTTCTCGTCAGATCTAGATCTCCATGGCTCCACCAAGCTCCTCCAAGGACCAGTTCTTCGAGAAGGTCATGAACCCGTACTTGCCGGAGGTGATGAAGCACCCTCAAGCCATTGAGATGCGTGAGGGGGTGCTTCACATCCACGATGTTCAGGGACCCAAGAAGACCGGAAGTGTGGAGGCTAGGCTCGAGGCGGTGGAACAGGAAATCTTCAAGTGCCAGAAGATGGTGGAGCACGGACTTAGTGCCAATCACTCCATGATCACGGAATTCACTCGTGATCTGACGGTGGACGGCCGGTCTGTGAAGGACATCATCTCCACCCTCAACAAGCAAATTAATTTTCTGCAGAGCCAAGTTTATGATCTTCAAAACCAAGTCTTCGAATATGAAGCGAGATTTAAAGGTATGAGTTTAGCTGCCAGTTGCAGGACTCAGGAGACTCTCGCGTCAACCTTTGATGGGGAGCCCTTACCCTGGAAGCTGGAGGGCAATCTTACTTGCTCAACACCACCACCTTCTTCATCACCACCACCAAAGGAAACTTGAGCACACGGGTATGGGCACTCCCCTTGGCTTGAGCCAAGCTTGGGGGAGGTGCCCCGGTATCGTATCACCACCACTTTTATTCACCTTTACCTATATTAGTTCGATCTTTAGTTTTCCTTTTCTTTAGTTGAATAAAAGTTTAGCATGATCTATTTTCGTGTGTTAGTTCCGTGGCCTACCTATCTATGTAATCGAGTGAGAGTTATATAATAAAGTTTAGCTTGAGTTTTTGCCTCTCTACCTTCTTGTTGCAATCAAACAAAGAGAAGAAACAAATGAAAAGGATCATATGCTAATCTCATGGTGAGTAATGACATCACATAAGGAAAAGTATAAGTAGTAAAATTTGTTGGAGATTGACAAACATAGCATTGGTCAATGATGCAATTCATGAAAAAATTAATAAGGGAAGAGAAGATTCACATGCAAATACACCATCTTGGACATCTTTTATGATTGTGAGCCCTCATCAAATATTATATGTCAAAATTGTTGACGTTGGACAAGGAAGACAACGTAATGATTTATGTTTGTTCATATCCACATAGAAGTTATATTGTCATAGATCCTTTAACATGTGGTGCTTGCTCAATATCTTCGCTAGCCAAAAATTCCGCACTAAGTAGAGATACTACTTGTGCATCCAAAAACCCAAACCCAAATTCTTTCTTTGAGTGTCCACCATACCTACCTATGGATCGAGAAAGATCCTTCAAGTAAGTTGTCATCGGTGCAACAAGGCAATAAAAATTGCTTCTAAAAGTGTTTTGATCAATTAGTGTAAGAGAAAATTGAGCGCTATACGAACTTACGATAGCAAAGTAATAAAAGCGATGGACTGCATAATAAAGGTTGCTATCATAGGGGGCAATATAGCGTGACGTTCTTTTACATTAAGGGATTAGGCATACAAACCAATAAGCGCATGACAACCTCTGCTTCCCTCTGCGAAGGGCCTATCTTTTACTTTTATGTATTTACTTTTATGCAAGAGTCAAAGTATTCTTCCATATTCCTTTTTACTTTTTATTTTGTAAGCATCATGTGGTTAGGAAAGATCTAGGCACATATATCCAGTTGGATATGGGTGTGCATGAGTTATTATTGTTGACATCACCCTTGAGGTGAGTAAGTTGGGAGGCAAAACTATAAGCCCCTGTCTTCCTATGTGTCCGGTTGAAATTTTTTGTTCATGGGTATGCCGTGAATGTTAGCAATCATAGAAGACTAAATGATGGTTGAGTATGTGGACTTTCCAAAAGGCTCCTACATGAGACCCTTCCTGAAAATATGATGAATTGTTGTTGCAAAGTTGACCGAGAACATAGTTTGTTGGTTCCCAATAAGGTTTATGCTTCATACTTCTATGTTGTGATGAATTGTTACTTGTCCATGAGAAGCTATATGATAAAAAATGTATTGAAATAAATTTTATATTAGAGTTTGTTGCTGTTATACTAATAAGCATGATGCTTCTATGTCCGTATTTTGTTTTTATCGACACCTCTCTCTCAAACCATGTGGACATGCTTTTCAATATCGGCTTTCGCTAGAGGACAAGCGAGGTCTAAGCTTGGGGGAGTTGATACGTCCATTTTGCATCATGATTTCCTACTGTTATTTACTTTGTTTTGTTGAATAATAATGCCCTGGGGAGTGATTCTAATGCCTTTTCTCTCATAATATGCAAGGTTTACACAAAGACGGAGATTACCGGCAGCTGGAATTCTCGACCTAAGAAAATCACGTCAGAGATACCTATTCTGCACAACTCCAATGAAGCTGAAATTTTACGGAGATTATTTTTACATTTGATAAAAAATACTGGAGCAAAAAACTACCGGAGGGGGCCTGCCAGGTGGGCACAACCCACCAGGGCGCGCCAGGCCCCCCTGGGCGCGCCCTGATGGGTTGTGACCACCTCGGCCCACCTCCGGTGCCCATCTTCTGGTATATAGTCACTCTTGACCTAGAAAAAATCAGAGGAGGACTTTCGGGACAAAGCGTCACCGCCTCAAGGCGGAACTTGGGCAGGAGCACTTTTGCCCTCCGGCGGAGTGATTCCGTCGGGGGAACTTCCCTCCCGGAGGGGGAAATCGAAGCTATCGTCATCACCAACACCCCTCTCATCTTTGGGAGGCCAATCTTCATCAACATCTTCAACAGCACCATCTCCTCTCAAACCCTAGTTCATCTCTTGTGTTCAATCTTTGTACCGGAACCTCAGATTGGTGCCTGTGGGTGAGTAGTAGTGTTGATTACCTTGCGTAGTTGATTACTATATGGTTTATTTGGTGGAAGATTATATGTTCAGATCTATTATGCTATTCAATACTCCTCTGATCTTGAGCATGATTATTATTTGTGAGTAGTTACCTTTGTTCTTGAGGTCACGGGAGAAGTCATGTTGCGAGTAATCATGTGAATTTGATATGTGTTCGACATTTTGATGATATGTATGTTGTGATTCCCTTAGTGGTGTCATGTGAACATCGACTACATGACAATTCACCATTCATGGGCCTAAGGGGATGCATTGTGGAGTAGTTATTAGATGATGGGTTGCTAGAGTGACAGAAGCTTAAACGCTAGTTTATGCGCTACTTTGTAAGGGGCTGATTTGGATCCAAACGTTTAATGCTATGGTTAGATTTTATCTTAATACTTTTCTCGTAGTTGCGGATGCTTGCGAGGGGGTTAATCATAAGTGGGAGGTTGTTCAAGTAAGAACAGGACCCAAGCACCGGTCCACCCACATATCAAATTATCAAAGTAGCGAACACGAATCAAACCAACATGATAAAAGTGACTAGACGAAATTCATGTGTACCCTCAAGAACACTTTGCTGATTACTAGTGATTGTTCTGGCCTGTCCTTTGCCTCAAAAGGATTGGGCTACCTTGCTGCACCTTGTTTACCGTTACCGTTACTTGCTTGTTACCAATTATCTTGCTATCAAACTATCTGTTACCTACAATTTCAGTGCTTGCAGAAATTACCTTGGTGAAAACCGCTTGTCATTTCCTTCTGCTCCTCGTTGGGTTCGACACTCTTACTTATCGAAAGGACTACGATTGATCCCCTATACTTGTGGGTCATCATGTACAACATACACAGGCCATTCGGATGTGTTTTGGGCAAACGGTTATGGATAAAGAACTATCAGGGACTAATGAAATCATCACCGACGGATATGGTTGTTTATTCCACATGCGATGTGATTTGCTCAATCTGCCCACAAACATCTATGCTTCTATTTAGAACAACATGATTGCAGAACCAAATTAAACATCCAAATACATAAGTGACTACACACATAATATTGGCACACCTCAATAAACAATTACACACATAACAACATGATTGTCATAACCGAATTAAGCATCCAAATACATAAGTCACTACACACATAACATTGGCACACCTCAATAAACAATTACACACATAACAACATGATTTCCATAACCTAATTAAGCATCCAAATACAAAAGTCACTACACACATAACATTGGCGCACACATCTCAATAAACTATTACATGCATAATAAACTTATCCCTCTAAAACTACAAATTTTTCGGCATAGAGGGAGTATGAGCAACGATCATAAAATCATCTACTTCTTGTGATGCATGCCGCCACCGCTCTGCTTGTGGCTCGATCCCGCGTCGTCTTCAGGTAGGAGGCACTTCCTCATGTCAACGATCCGCCTGAACATCTCGTAGCAAGTGTACGCATGCTTTGCCGCGGTCTGGAGGTGATATTCATCCAGTTTCTTCACCCAGCCCCTGTGCCAGACAGGCTTGTTCTTCTCGCACTCAGCCTTCATGTCTCTGTAGTAGGGGTCGATGATGGCCTCGGCCAGGTCAACATGGGAGTCCATGTTCTTGTTGCTGCCCCAGACCTTGTAGTGGCCGCGGATGTCGACAAGCTTCTGGCAGGCCAAGCCCGAAGTCTTGAGCACCTTTGGATCGTTGGTGGTGTCCACCATAGCGAACCTGTAGTTGGGGCTGTTGACAAACCTGGTGAAACACTCGCAAGGCATTGTGGCCAGACAGTAGTAGTAGAGGAAGACATGATGGCCGACGCACAACTAGGCGACGGCAACCTTCTGATCATGCCCGGCACGATCGCCGGTGTAAGCGGTGTTGAAGCCGACCACTTTGTACTTGTCATCCGCATCAAGTAATCGCTCCATAGTGCTGATGGAGTCCTCCACCATGCCCGGGTTGTTGGTGTACACCACAGTGAGGTCCGTCTTCCTCATGTGGGTCTCCACATGATGCTCGCCGTACTCCATTGGAGCGCCGCTGGACATCCCCTCTGTATGCGTCGTCGAGGGTGTGCTTATTGTGTAGTGGGCACGATCAAAAGCGTGAAGAGACTATGGTTAATGGCCGTGTGTATAAATGGGGGTCGGACGTCCTGTAAAACCGGCACTTCCAGATGGCAGTTTTTGCAGCGCGTGATTCAGTCGAGAAAGCACGTAACTGCATGGGGCGACGAGCGTAGCGCAACCGCATGCATATGGAGCCCCGAACGTGATCGTGGGCCGGACCCAACCGCTGGCAGAGCGCGCGCGGGGGGGGGAGAGCAGAGCACGCGGTAGGACGCGAGGTCGAACCAGACCACTTTGTGCGTGTCCACTACGGCATGCATGGTGAACTGGCACTCGTCGTCGGCAGCCGCTGGGAGCGCCATTGGAGCCGCGCAGGATACCCTTGATCGTGGTTCTGCTTCTTAAGGTCCGGATATTAATCGTCAATTGCATATTAATGTGCAGATATTAATCGTACATTGCATAATGCATACTAAGGAAAATATGGTACTACAGAACAACATCATGATTGCATAACCTAAATAAACATCCAATTACATTACTGACTACAGATAACATTTGCACACATCAATTAACAAGTACATGCCTACTAAACTAGTAGTAACGATCATCAAATCATTCATCTATTCTTCTTGTGACGAGGGGTGCCGGTCGGCGCAGGACGGAGGCACTTCCTCATGTCAACGATCCGCCTGCACATCTTGTAGCTTACGTACGCGTCCTTGGCCGCGTACTTGACATGATCTTCATCCAGTCTTCGGACCCAGGCGCGGTGCCAGGCAACCTTCTTCTTCTTGCAGACATCCTTCATGCCTCTGTGGTAGGGGTCGATGATGGACATGGCGAGCTCAACCAGGGAGTCCTTATGCTTCTCTTCGCCGCTCAAGATCTTGTACATGCATTGGATGTCCACAATATTCCGGCAGGCCAAGCCCATGGCCTTGAGCACCTTTTTCATCGTTGGTTGTGTCCACCATACCGAATGTGTAGTCGGGGCTATTGACAAACCTGGAGAATCGATCGCAAGGCCTTGTGGCCAGGCAGTAGTGATCGACGAGGACGTAATGGCCTACGCACAGCTGGGCGATGACAACCTTCTGATCATGCCCGGCACAACCGCCGGTGTACTCGAGGTCGAAGCCGACCACTTTGTACTTGTCATAGGCAAGTAACTGCTCCATGGTGTGGATGGAGTTCTCCACCCAGATCAGGTCGTTTGTGTACACCACTGTGAGGTTCTTAAACCTTATGTGGGTGTCCACGTAGGCACGAATGGTGAACTGCCACTCGTCGTCGGCAGCCGCTGGGAGCTCCGCCATTGGAGCTGAGCAGGATATCATCTCTCTATTTGGAGTGTGGGTGTGCTTCTTGCGTTGTGGGGAAAGGTTGAAGAGAGACAGTAGGTTAAAAGAGCGGTGGAGTAAATGGGGGCTGGACAGGCTGTAATTGGCATGTCTTGTCACCGCGTTCCCGACGGAGGATTGCTGTGCAGCTTGACCAACGCATGAACAAGCGTTCTCGGCAGTTCGTTTGGCCACGCGGCGTCTCGAAGTGCCGCCAACGTATCGTTGTTGAGCCTGTTCCCGCGCGCAACCGCGCACATCCTCCCGCCCATCTAGGTTGGCCACGCATCGGCTGGAAGAAGCTCCCATTATTTGGGGGCGTTAAATGGCAAACGGTTAGAAAAAACGATGCGTGTGCAATGACTTCAAGCAGCGTACACGTTCAGCACTAAGCAGCGGTTTGACATATGCAGTGCGGGTGCGACTGGGAAGGACGGTGAGGGTTTTGTAACTTTTTAAGCGGGGACGATGGTGAGGGTTTTCTTGGCCAGAATAATAATGCGCTTCGGAGGCGACGGTTCAGTAGACATAGCCATTTGTGATAAGTGTCACTACGGTGCAAGTGGACTGCTGTGGTCCGAGGGAATGCGTTCTGGACAATCAGGACACACCCGTGTCGCGGCACAATGTTAGTCCTCGCACCCGGTTTCAATCCGGGAAAATAACCAAGTTTGTGGGTTCCAAATTTCATCTTACGTGTGACACCTGATTTTTTTACCGCATTTAACAAGTTTGCAGGTAAGTCAAGCATTTTTTACTGTAATATGCATAGAGTTAAAAAACTGTCAACACTCAAACGTAGCTGTGCATGTTGTGGCCAAATAGTTGCTAGTAGTAAATTGTGTGGGGACTCTAAGATAAGCATAAATATTCCATCAACCAAACTGATTGCAGCTCAAGACTGCAATTACATTGCTTTACGTATTAGTTCATAAAACAGAGTCTCACCAACATCTAGATCAACATATAATAAACATAACTCAAGCAGTGATATGTGACGCACAAACTATAGATACCTAGGGTAGTGCTGGCATCAGGACATGTATATATAACTCAATCCTAATCGTACCCACCAACAACGTAAACTTTCTCCAGGTACTCCGTGTACGCGGCGTGCGCCACCCTCCGAGAATACTTCTGCCTGAAGGAGACAACGGCTCATCCTCTAGCATGCGCCAGAACACTTGGAAATGCGGGGTTAAGCCTTTGGGCACAGAACGGGCTTCCGAAGCCCCCATTCCGGGCCCTGATATAACGATTAGGCGTTCCCGCATAGAGCTCCTTGAGCTTTTGTTTCTTGTACCTTCTCTGGTCGTATTTATCGCTGCCAACGTCGTCATATAGCACCTATACATATAATAAAAAAATCATGACATTGATGAATAAAATGCATAAAATGATGTCACAAAAAACTTAGGGCAACAAAATAATTAACTAATGACTTTAAATGCATGGACCGATTATTGTCAAAGAAACAAGGAACTTTGAAGTAAGTACTACTCCCCATTATCACTAAAGTAGTGATCTACATGCTCTTATACAGTGTTTATTTACAAATGGGTACATGTACAATCATCTATGTAGACGGATTATTAGCAAAATGATCATTTGTACAGGTTAATCATTAAATCACTGTAAAACCTTAGACATAATATTAGCATAAGCATATGTACGGATGTCACTTATCCAAGTCACTTATCATTTACCTAAGAAACAATCAATGCGTACACACTAACATGGATCTATCGAATCTTACTCTGATTACATGGATTGAAATCACATGAACCCCGGGCGAATTCCAAAAAAAGGCGGAAACAGAACTAATCAGAGATACCCTATGATATAGTTACCAAAATAGAGGGGGGGTCTAACATGTTCTCCGTCCGCGTCGGAGTCGTCGTAGTCGTCGTCGATGGAGTGGTCATCAGAGAGGTCGTAGTAGTCTCTATGCAACACCGCCTCCTGCTGGGGAGGCACGACGGGGCTTACGACATCATGGCGGTGCTTCTGTCCGGTCGAGACCTCATCATCAGGGAGGGAAACCTCGTCGCACAGCATCAAGAGATGCTTAGTTGCTTCGCCGGCCCCGTCTTCGAACCCCTCGTCACCACTCCCTCTGATGGTGCGCTTGGTAGCCATCTGATACACTTACGACTGGGAGCGGTGGCGAGGATGCAGGCGCGGTGTGTGTCGAAAGAGGGGAGTGCGACCGTGTGCTATAACCAGCAGCACATGCACGATTAATATAGAGTGGTTGGGAGCTAGGCGGGAGGCGGTTAAACGGCTCGCCTCCCGGTGAACCTTCGCAGTGGTCTTCTCGCATGCCTCACCCCTGCTCGCACGTCTCCTGGTTAGCCTGCCCAGAGGACTTCTCGCACGTCTCCCGGTTAGCCTGCACAGAGGACTGCTCGCAAGCATCCCGTCAATTCACACACCAGCTCGCACGTCTCCCGGTGGGCCAGAGCGGCCTGCTCGCACGCGCCCCGTCAATTTACACACCTGCCCGCATGCCTCTGCTACTTCTTGAGCTTGCGTTGGTTTTCCCTTGAAGAGGAAAGGGTGATGCAGCAAAGTAGATAAGTATTTCCCTCAGTTGTTGAGAACCAAGGTATCAGTCCAGTAGGAGGTACAAGCAAGGCCCCAATCTTTGCACCTGCACAAACAATCAAACACTTGCACCCAACGCTATAAAGGGGTTGTCAATCCCTTCATGGTTACTTGCAAGGATGAGATCTGATAGAGATAGATATAAAAGATTGCTAAAAGTAAAACTAAAATAAAAGTAAATAGATTGCAGCAAAGTATTTTTGGTATTTTTGGTTTATAGATCTGAAAATATAATATGGAAAATAGACCCGGGGGCCATAGGTTTCACTAGAGGCTTCTCTCTTGAAGGAAAATAATACGGTGGGTGAACAAATTACTGTCGAGCAATTGATAGAAAAGCGCATAGTTATGACGATATCCAAGGCAATGATTATGCATATAGGCATCACGTCCGTATCAAGTAGACCGAAATGATTCTGCATCTACTACTATTACTCCACACATCGACCGACTCCTGCCTGCATCTAGAGTATTAAGTTCATGAAGAACAGAGTAACGCATTAAGTAAGATGACATGATGTAGAGGGATAAACTCAAGCAATATGATGAAAACCCCATCTTTTTATCCTTGATGGCAACAATATAAATACGTGCCTCGCTACCCCTACTTTGTCACTGGGTGAGGACACCGCAAGATTGAACCCAAAACTAAGCACTTCTCCCATTGCAAGAACTACCAATCTAGTTGGCCAAACCAAACCAATAACTCAAAGAGACTTGCAAAGATATGAAATCATGCATATAAGAATTCAGAGAAGATTCAAATAATATTCATAGATAATCTGATCATAAACCCTCAATTCATCGGATCTCGACAAACACACCGCAAAAGAGTACTACATCGGATAGATCTCCATAAAGATCATGAAGAACATGGTATTGAAGAACATAGAGAGAGAAGAAGCCATCTAGCTACTAGCTATGGACCCGAAGGTCTGAGGTGAACTACTCACACATCATTGGAGGGGCAATGGAGTTGATGTAGATGCCCTCCGTGATCGAATCCCCCTCCGGCAGATTACCGGAAAAGGCCCCAAGATGGGATCTCACGGGAACGGAGGCTTCCGGCGGCAGAAAAGTATTATCGTGGCTCTTTTTGGTATTGGGGGAATATTCCTGAATTTATAGGCGAGGAATTAGGGTTGGAGGAGCCACAGGGGGCCGATAAGCCAGGGGGCGCCCCCCCAGGGGGGCGCCCAGGTGGCTTGTGGCCCACCCGTGGGTCTTCTGGCCTGTTCTCCAAGTCTCCTGGGTTCCTTCTGGTCCAAGAAAAATCATCGTAGATATTTATTCCGTTTGGACTCCGTTTGATATTCCTTATCTGCAATACTCAAAAACAAGCAAAAAAAAAACTGGCACTAGGCACTAGGTTAATAGGTTAGTCCCAAAAATAATATAAAATAGCATATTAATGCATATAAAACATCCAAAACATATAATATAATAGCATGGAACAATCAAAAATTATAGATACGTTGGAGACGTATCAAGCATCCCCAAGCTTAATTCATGCTCGTCCTCGAGTAGGTAAATGATAAAAACGGAATTTTTGATGTGGAATGCTACCTAACATATTTATCCATGTAATTTTCTTTATTGCGGCATGAATGTTCAGATCCATAAGATTCAAGACAAAAGCTTAATATTGACATAAAAACAATAATACTTCAAGCATACTAACAAGGCAATTGTGTCCTTTCAAAATAACATGGCCAAAGAAAGTTATCCCTACAAAATCATATGGTCTGGCTATGCTCCATCTTCCCCACACAAAGTATTTAAATCATGCACAACCCCGATGACAAGTCAAGCAATTGTTTCACACCTTTTATGTTCTCAAACCTTTTCAACTTTCACGCAATACATGAGCGTGAGCCATGGATATAGCACTATTGGTGGAATATAATATGGTGAAGGTTGTGAGGAAAAAGGAGAAGATAGTCTCACACCAACTAGGCATATCAACGGGCTATGGAGATGCCCATCAATAGATATCAATGTGAGTGAGTAGGGATTGCCATGCAACGGATGCACTAGAGCTATAAGTGTATGAAAGCTCAAAAAGGAAACTAAGTGGGTGTGCATTATAATGAAAAATTCCCACTAGTATATGAAAGTGACAAAATAGGAGACTCTCTATCATGAAAATCATGGTGCTACTTTGAAGCACAAGTGTGGAAAAAAAGATAGTAGCATTGTCCCTTCTCTCTTTTCTCTCATTTTTTTGGTGGGCATCTTTGGCCTCTCTTTTTTATTTGGGCTTCATTGGCCTCTTTTATTATTTGTAAAGTCATGAGACTCATCCCAACTTGTGAGGGAATCATAGCTTCCATCATCCTTTTCTCTCATGGGACAATGCTCTAATAATGATGATCATCACACTTTTATTTACTTACAACTCATGAATTACAACTCGATACCTAGAACAAAATATGACTCTATATGAATGCTTCCGGCGATGTACCGGGATGTGCAATGATCTAGCATATCAAATGACATAAAAAACGGACAAGCCATGAAAACATGATGCTAGCTATCTTACGATCATGCAAAGCAATATGAAAATGATGGTGCATGTCATGATAACCAGAACGGTGGAAGTTGCATGGCAATATATCTCGGAATGGCTATGGAAATGCCATAATAGGTAGGTATGGTGGCTGTTTTGAGGAAGGGTATATGGTGGGTTTAATGCACCGGCGAAAGTTGCACGGTACTAGAGAGGCTAGCAAAGGGGGAAGGGTGAGAGTGCATATAATCTATGGACTCACATTAGTCATAAAGAACTCACATACTTATTGCAAAAGTCTATTAGTTATCGAAGCAAAGTATTAGACGCATGCTCCTAGGGGAGAGGTTGGTAGGAGTTAACCATCGCGCGCTTCCGACCCTCACACAAAGGATGACAATCAATAAACAAATCATGCTCCGACTTCGTTACATAACGGTTCACCATACGTGCATGCTACGGGAATCACAAACTTTTAACACAAGTATTTCTACTAATCCACAATTACTCACTAGCATGACTCTAATATCACCATCTTTATATCTCAAAACTATATGCAAGGAATCAAACTTCTCATAGTATTCAATGCACTTTATATGAAAGTTTTTATTATATCCCTCTTGGATGCCCATTATATTAGGACTAAATTCACAACCTAAACCAATTACCATGCTGTTTAAAGACTCTCAAAATAATATAAGTGGGGTACGAGAGTTCAATTATTTCTATAAAATAAAAACACCACCGTGCTCTAAAAAGATATAAGTGAAGCACTAGAGCAAACTTGCCTAGCTCAAAAGATATAAGTGAAGCACATAGAGTATTCTAATAAATTCATGATTTATGCGTGTCCCTCTCAAAAGATGTGTGCAGCAAGGATGATTGTGGAAAAATAAAAAGCAAAGACTCATATCATACAAGACGCTCAAAGCAAAACACATATCATGTGGTGAATAAAAATATAGCCTCAAGTAAATTTACCGATGGATTGAAGACGAAAGAGGGGATGCCTTCCGGGGCATCCCCAAGCTTAGGCTCTTTGGTATCCTTGAATATGCCTTGGGGTGCCTTGGGCATCCCCAAGATTAGGCTCTTGCCACTCCTTATTCCATAGTCCATCAAATCTTTACCCAAAACTTGAAAACTTCACAACACAAAACTCAACAGAAAACTCGTGAGATCCGTTAGTATAAGAAAAATAAATCACCACTTTAGGTACTGTTGTGAACTCATTCTTTATTTATATTGGTGTAATATATACTGTATTCCAACTTCTCCATGGTTCATACCCCCTGATACAACCCATAGATACATCAAAATAAGCAAACAACACAAAGAAAACAGAATCTGTCAAAAATAGAACAGTCTGTAGCAATCTGTAAACTTCGAATACTTCTGTAACTCCAAAAATTCTGAAAGATTAGGAAAATCTGGGAAATTTGTATATAAATCTTGTGTAAAACATTCAGACTCATTCGACGCTCTGGTGAATTTATAAAATTCCTGGACTGAGCGCAAAAGTTTCTGTTTTTCAGCAGAATCAAATCAACAATCACCGTAGACCATCCCAAAGGTCTTACTTGGCTCAAACACTAATTAAAACACTAAAACACTATTACTACAGAGGTAATAATGTGTAAAGCACTCAAAAACATAAATAAAAACAGAAATAAAATTGGGTTGCCTCCCAACAAGCGCTATTGTTTAACGCCCCTAGCTAGGCATAACGCAATAGATCTAGGTATTGTCATCTTTGGTATGCAACCCATACTCAACCATATCTTCCAAAACCCTTTTTTAGCAAATCATTTATTTCTTTTCTTTCCTTTCTAATGGGAGAACTTAGTTCATGAAAAGGACTTTGATTAGTAACTTTGACATTCATAAACTCATAATCTGGATCATCACCATAAATATCATCATATAAAATGTGTATCTCATTTCTAATGGGTTCCCTGATTTTTTCTTCTAACCAATCATCATTGAATCCTACATAAATGCCCCTAGTAATCCAATCAAATTCATCATAGGTTTCAAGGTAAATAGTTTGGGTAATTTCGGGATAGGGAACTCTTCTTCTAAGATTATCACGGTAAGATTGATAATCCCTAGACTCAAAGCTACGCAAGGTTTCTTTATCGTGTAGGATTTCTTCAATCGGAGGGTGTTCAATATCCTTTTTATAGAAAGCAAAAAAAATCCCTAGCTTCATGTATGATAAAATCAAATTCACGCATAAGGATGATAGTACAATCTTTTTAGCCTTAGGATGATTAATTTTAGGAAGTTCATAAAACACCTTTTGCAAAGCGGGATGAACGTGCACAAATTTTCTTTCCAATTTTTCAACGAGCATGAAAATAGCATCCGCATAACAATTTGTGCTAAGAAGAATAGATCTCTTATTCATAGGCATCACTCCCGTACAATCAAAGAACTCTTGAATAACACTCTTCCAAATAATATTACCGTCTCCCACTTGAAAAGTTTTAGCTTTATAATTAGGAGGAGGTTCAGTTTCATGATCTGGAGAGCAAGATCCAAATTTTTCCTCAAGATTTATAATAGCAATACCCTCAAAATTTTCAATGATAACCTTCCCAGATTCATACATGGTGGCAACGAATCGATCTAGCACACAAGCAAACAAAAAGCAAACGAAAAGACGAACGAAAGAAGGGCGAATAAAAAGGCAAATATTTTTGGTTTTTTCTGAAAATCATTTTAAAAGTGGGGGAGAGGAAAACGAGAGGCAAATGGCAAATAATGTAAATGCAAGAGATGAGTTTGTGATAGGTACTTGGTAGGCTTGATGTAGATCTCCCCGGCAACGGCGCCAGAAATCCTTCTTGCTACTTCTTGAGCTTGCGTTGGTTTTCCCTTGAAGAGGAAAGGGTGATGCAGCAAAGTAGATAAGTATTTCCCTCAGTTGTTGAGAACCAAGGTATCAATCCAGTAGGAGGTACAAGCAAGGCCCCAATCTTTGCACCTGCACAAACAATCAAACACTTGCACCCAACGCTATAAAGGGGTTGTCAATCCCTTCACGGTTACTTGCAAGGATGAGATCTGATAGAGATAGATATAAAAGATTGCTAAAAGTAAAACTAAAATAAAAGTAAATAGATTGCAGCAAAGTATTTTTGGTATTTTTGGTTTATAGATCTGAAAATATAATATGGAAAATAGACCCGCGGGCCATTGGTTTCACTAGAGGCTTCTCTCTTGAAGGAAAATAATACGGTGGGTGAACAAATTACTGTCGAGCAATTGATAGAAAAGCGCTTAGTTATGACGATATCCAAGGCAATGATTATGCATATAGGCATCACGTCCGTATCAAGTAGACCGAAACGATTCTGCATCTACTACTATTACTCCACACATCGACCGACTCCTGCCTGCATCTAGAGTATTAAGTTCATGAAGAACAGAGTAACACATTAAGTAAGATGACATGATGTAGAGGGATAAACTCAAGCAATATGATGAAAATCCCATCTTTTTATCCTTGATGGCAACAATACAAATACGTGCCTCGCTACCCCTACTTTGTCACTGGGTGAGGACACCGCAAGATTGAACCCAAAACTAAGCACTTCTCCCATTGCAAGAACTACCAATCTAGTTGGCCAAACCAAACCAATAACTCGAAGAGACTTGCAAAGATATGAAATCATGCATATAAGAATTCAGAGAAAATTCAAATAATATTCATAGATAATCTGATCATAAACCCACAATTCATTGGATCTCGACAAGCACACCGCAAAAGAGTATTACATCAGATATATCTCCATGAAGATCATGAAGAACATGGTATTGAAGAACATAGAGAGAGAAGAAGCCATCTAGCTACTAGCTATGGACCCGAAGGTCTGAGGTGAACTACTCACGCATCATCGGAGGGGCAATGGAATTGATGTAGATGCCCTCCGTGATCGAATCCCCCTCCGACAGATTACCGGAAAAGGCCCCAAGATGGGATCTCACGGGGACAGAGGCTTCCGGCGGCGGAAAAGTATTATCATGGCTCTTTTTGGTATTGGGGGAATATTCCAGAATTTATAGGCGAGGAATTAGGGTTGGAGGAGCCACGGGGGGGGGGGCACAAACCAGGGGGGCGCCCCTCCCCCCCGCCCCCCAGGGGCGCGCCCAGGTGGCTTGTGGCCCACCCGTGGGTCTTCTGGCCTCTTCTCCAAGTCTCCTGGGGTCCTTCTGGTCAAGAAAAATCATCGTAGTATTTTATTCCGTTTGGACTCCGTTTGATATTCCTTATCTGCAATACTCAAAAACAAGGAAAAAATAGAAGCTGGCACTAGGCACTAGGTTAATAGGTTAGTCCCAAAAATAATATAAAATAGCATATTAATGCATATAAAACATCCAAAACAGATAATATAATAGCATGGAACAATAAAAAATTATAGATACGTTGGAGACGTATCAGCCTCACGGTCAGCCTGAGCAGCGGACTGCTCGCATGCGTCCCGTCAACTCACGTCTGCTCGGACGACACACGGGGCTCGTGGTGGTACGTAATATTTTGTTGGGACCAACGCACACGGTTGAATACTGTAATCGTTCGAGATGGTAACGTGACAAGTGTGTGTACCAAGTACCAACCTTTAATAAGCTCTTGTTTATATCATGAAACGGAATCTCAAGTTTCAGGATTTTCAGTTGATTTATGGATTTACTTCAATTTAACATGATTTTTTTCGATGTTTGAGGTCGATCTGTCTAAAAACCAATATTTTTAATGTTTTCCACGATGCAAGAGGTTTGAGGTTCCTTCCCATTTATTGCATGGCGACTAAACATGAACCCAAGGGGACATATGATTTCCCCCAATGAATTCCTGGAAACTCATTGTTGCATATTTTTCGAATGATATATGAACATTTTATAATTATAACACGGACTGATGTGTCACGTGTTTTCTGCATAAAAATATTTTGACGCGTCTCGACATGTTGTTTTCGGTGGTGGCCGCGGGGGGGGGGGGCTCTTTCCATTTCACTTATTGCACGAGCCTCTATGTGTGGGATTGTCCGTTTTGTGAGGCACTTGCCACCCCAAATTATCAAAATTGTGCATTGAAATGTTTAAAACAAGGCACACCTATAACGTCATGCATGTGTTTAGGACACATGCACACAGTGGTGGTGGTCCCTCGGACAATAATACTTCGTGTGCTATTAGTGACGTGCACATTCATGGGTCCACGTGGTCTATCACTTTTGAGCCGTGCCGGTAGGGGTTTGACAAAGGTGGGTTCAGTTAATCTACTCTATGTTGCGGTAGATCATGGTGAGATTCCACACCAAAGATTGACGTGACGTACTCATGAGTACCTCCTACCACTCAAAGTTGAGGGGGTGGGCGGGAGGAGACATACATAATGGCGCAATTTTCTTTAGCGTGGGGACTTTCCAATTTGTGAAGCACACACTCGATCAAAGTCGTGTAGTTCGCATTTTGACATCAAAAAACAAACCCATTAATATGCTTGTGTCACATATAATTGATGGTGGCCCTAAGTGGCTCCCTCACATGGTAATCGGTGACGCGTCAATCTATGGTGCCCATGTGTGGTCATCTATATTATATATCATTTTGACCAATGTGGATCCCTTTCGGTATGCATCTTAATTACCATATGCCATGGTCAGACATCGAGACAAATGTTTTTTGGGCGCATGCATATATATATATATATATATACCCATGAACCCATCCCACCACCATCTCGAAATGGGGGGTTGGGCCGGGTGGGGAGGCATACATATACTATGGCCCTGTTTGGATACTCTAACCTATATAGCTAAAGGTTGGAGTTAGTTTCCAGCTCTTGACTAACCCTAAATTAACTATAGCCAAAGAGGTGTTTGGATGACAGGGTTAGATTGACAATAGATGCACTTGATGGAGAGAGAAAAGTGATTTTTCAATGGGCCCCATGAGAACTAGATCCAATTAGGACCTCTTTGCTGCTGGGATAGAGAGGGCCCCGTGAGAACTAGCTCCAATTAGCACCTCTAGGGTGGGATAGTTTTTTTTGGGGGGGTGGGTTAGATGCAACTAGCTCCAATCTAACCTTCATGTTTGAATACTTTAGGGCTATTTGAGCCCCAGCTAGCTCAAACTAACTCTAACCCATGGATCCAAACAGGGCCTATATGCGTTGTGATCGATCCTCTTCGTAAGTCGACTTGCAGTTTCTAAGGCAATTGACATTAAAGTTCCATTGGGTACTAATTAACTAAACAAACACTTAATTACATATATACATATATGTGTGGGCCTCATGAAGTGGTCGTTTGTTTTGTCAAACACTCTATCACGTGGTCATCGGCATCACACCGGCACAACCATGTCCATGCGGGTCGTCACTTTGACAGGTGGCTGTAGAGATGTTAATTTAACCAAGGTGGATTCTTCTTGTTGGTATATGTATGTTATATATATATATATATATATATATATATATATATATATATATATATATTATGTAGTTGCTATATGCATCGACATTTCAATTCTAAGACAAAATCAAACGCATCGTACACACTGAATCATTCCTATCGGCTCAAACTGTGGGCGCGCGTGGGGCTATATATGCATGGGTCGTTAATCTCAGTACGGGGCCATTCTGGTCCGGGAGACACACATGTGGAGGCGAAAGTTGTGCGTTTGGTATTTGAAAACATCGCACAATGCTTTCATATATTGTGCCTGGGGCCTTCCATGTGCGTTGTTGTTGTCTACATACACTCCCTCGCGTGGTTATGGACGACATGCCAAATTTGTGGACCCGTGTGGTCTATCACTTAAACCGGACCATATATACTACAGGTTAATTTGACAAAGGTATATATATATAGTCTTCTCATTATTTGTTACGATATAGTTCACGTTGAGATACGAGACACAAGTTTGAGCGCATACATATATATATATATAGCCGGTCTATTCTGCTAATATTAGCAGAATAGTTATTCTGCTAACACTTACAAATTACATGCTCAACGCGAGGACACTGCACTTTCTATACCAAAGGTACTGCAATACAGAGACTAGTGAACTTCGTGTCGGGAAAAAACTGCACGACACTGTTTTTCGCGACACCCAAATAGACGCGTGAACTGCATCAGACAGAAGAGCGCACTGCTTCATACCGGAAAATACACTGCATCGGACTGGCAAGCGAACTGTAGAAAAAACTGCACGGGGGCAGAGATTTTTCAATAATTAGAATAGGCTAATGAACCGCACTAGGTCCTTTGGTGGGAGTGCTACTGCGCTCCCACACTGAAACCGAGCCCTGTAACCGAACTGCACGCAACGACTGTCGCGGACGCGATGTGGAGTTGCCGGAGAGAGTTTGCTCGTCGGAGGTGAACTCCATGGGGGCGGCAACCGAGCTGCACGGGGAGCGGCAATCGAGCTGCACAGAGGCCGGCGATGCGGTGGGTGTTCGCTGCATTGGATCCCTCGTCACGAACCACCCTATATATATATTGGGGTCGTGGTGTCATTGCCGTCGCGTTCGAGCACTACATGCGCTACGCCACCGGCCTACACCGACGCGCTTGCTGTACTGCATACATAGAGACGGCGGCCTCGTGCTGCATCTTAGTCGGAGCGGCCGGCCGGCCGGAGGTGGGCGTCGGGATAGGCAGTGCATGGAGGCGTCGCTAGAGTAGAGGCGGACGAGATCGGGCTGGGTCATCATGCTGAGGCCGACGACGCACAGATCAGGCGGCGGGCTAGTGCGGGGGACCGGCGAAGCTCAGATCCGTCACCACGGGCGCCGCCGCGGGTGGCAGGTGGTCGGGGGTAGCGACACTGCCACTCATAGGAGGTGGACGGGGTGGGGGCGCCGCCATGGGTGGGAAGTGGATGAGGGTGGGGCCGCCGCCGCTGGGAGGCGTGCCTTGATTGGTGCCGGTAGCCGCCCGAGGCACCTGTGACGGCGTGACGGCGCGAGGAGGGATCTGGTGCGGCGGCGCGGGGAGGGGGAGCTGGTGAGGCGGCCCGGGGAGGGGAGCTGGTGCGGCGGCGCTGGGAGGGAGGGGAGCTTGTGCGGCGGCGCGGGGAGGGAGGGGAGCTGGTGCGGCAGTGCGGGGAGGTGGCTGGTGCGGCGGCATGGATGTGGTTGTGCTGTGGTGGAGGACGGGGGGGCAGAGAGAGCAGTTGGGCGGGTGGGAGTGGAGAGGATAAGGTGGGGGATGTGGGGTAGTGGAGGGGAGGTGCGGCGGCCGGGAGTGAGTCACGGCGTGGGGAGAGGAGGCGCAGCGGCTGTTGGGTTTGACCAGGAGGGAAGTGTGGTAGTGGGGTGGGAGGGGAGGGGATGGATGAGGTTGGACGCGGGGGAGAGGACGCGGTGGGAGGTGGAGGTGGAGGTGGTTAGCAGAATAAGAAAAGTGTTATGAGAATAAGGTCTTAAGGGGTGTTATTAGAATAGACCCACCCTATATATATATATAGGTCATGGTGTCTGTTCGAAGCATGTGCGTGCATGGGGCGGGGTGGGGGCAGGGGAGGGGCAACACAATAGTACGTATACACGAAACCTATTTATGAGGTCAGGTACTACATACCGTTCGACTTTTGAGCCACATCAAAAAGTTATGCACGCACGAAATATCACACCACCTTAATTAATTAGTTGAGCCACACACATGTGGTTGCAGTCTCACCCATCTTGTGAAGTTTCCGAGACGCGCCCATCAATGGGCCCACGTAGTTTGACCTCAGAACGAAAACACGGGGGAGGGGGTGATCATGATGGATTTCTATTGGTTTTGTGTTACGGTTGGGTGAATTTGCAGTCGTAGTATAAGTTCGTACGTTCATATATATACTGTAGCTACCATCCCCCCGCTGACTCGAAGGTGTGTGGGGGGGGGAGGGGGCCATAAGCCAACATTACCGTGTGTTCTGCAAGACATTGTGTGTCACATGAAAGTTGTGCATTCCGTATTTGAACACCACAACAACCTTTCCATACATACATTTGGTCCACAAGCAGGTCTGTTTGTGATATGCCCCTAGATTTATCGTGTTTATTTTCCAATGTTGTTAGATAAATGGCAGGGTAGTCTTTTTTTGAAACTTAAATAGCAGACGAGTCGAAGGAGACAACTGTGTGCGATTGTGTACGCAGTAGACACGGTTCCCGCATGCTAATTGTGTCTTAAAAATAGCTACTCGTCTTGATCAATTTAAAAATTGATGGCGGCGCGGGTTTATCTCTTTGAATTGCACACGGGTATTATGTTTGGGTCGTGTGCAATGTTTGTTCCTCTGACGCCACTTCAAACCCTTCATAAAAACTTCAGTTTGTCCCGGCTTTTCATTCCCTCCAAGTAAAATTTAAAGTAGCCGCGGCATTTCCTCAAACACCACCATGGCCCCTCCCACCCCCCACCACCACACAACTCCCTCGCTCGAACCCTAGCTACCTCGCCATCGTCGCCGCCGCCCCCGATCCCGCTCCGCGTTCCACAGTCAACCTCTCCTGCTCTCCCTGTCCAGGTTACGAACCCATCTCCGTACCCTCGCCGCCCTGAATTTCTTAGATGGCGCCTGCTAAACACCCCTTTCCTCATAGATCCGCACTGACCCCCACCGCAGACCGTCGCAACCTAATCCCAGCTACACTTGCAAGGGAGATCGAGGAGCGAATGGCCAAAAGGAGGTATATCGCGGCCTTTCCGCTGGACGATGCCGAGGTTGCCGTCGAGGCTGCCGGGGAAGCTGACTACGATGACGAGGTGCCCGCCGGGATTGCCGGGGAAGCTGGCTACGATGACGAGGTGGCCGCCAGCGAAGCTGTCTACGATGACGAGGTGGCCGCCGAGGCCGCTAGGGAAGCTGACTACGATGAGGAGGTGGCCTCCGAGGCTGCCGGGAAATCTAACGACTGCGAGGCTGTAAGACAGCGGGTTCCCGTTTGGATGCATATCAACGCAGCCGGCTACGACGTCGAGCTCGTCGACGGTGACGGCTTGTCGCGGGCTATGTCACCGGTTAAGTGGCCCAACCCCGACCCCTCGGGTTCAACCCCCGTCGACCTCATGCAAGGCCCAGCCGCTGATTTACTCTGCTTCGCCCTCAAGAATTTTCCTTCTTTCATCTCCATGGAGCTTCTTTTGTCATTTCTGAAGGACACGTTCTATGGCGGGAGCTCGGCATCGTCAGCTGCCAAGTCAGACCTCATCGACGACGCCGACAACGGCACCCTATCCGTCTCTTCCAAAGGGAAAGAGCCCATCCGTGACATTAGGGAGGGCACCTTGCGTCCTTGCTCTTCCAAGGGGAAGGAGCTCATCTGTGACAACAGGGAGCACAACCATAATCCGCGCTCTTCTAATGGGAATGAGCCCATCTGTGACAGGTGAGGAAACCCATCCCATGTTAAATTACTTCACTCATGCTAAATGTATGGACTCTGCAGTTGAATTTCATCAATACCTGCTTCAAGAGCCATATATGGTTCCTGTTAAACCTGGTGCAGTTAACACGTGAACTGTTTATTTCAGTTCTTTCGCATGTGATGTTCAGTTATAAAATTTCATGTTTAAGCACCGGCTACGTTCTATGCAATTTCAACAGTACTATACGAATGACTATTTTTGGTTGCTATCAAGCCTGTTGTAGTGAGCATATGCTTTGTTTATCTGTTTTTCCTAGCTCGGTTGTTTGTACTGGACATATGTCCCGATTCAATTGCTATATAGTATGTCTTGTTTATTTTAGTTATTCACATTGTGAAGTTATATATCTGCAAGTATGTACTTTCCAGTTCAATTTCATCATACCAGTTAACACGCCCAATGTTTATTTCTATTTTTTCACAATGTGATGTTCAGTTATACAATTTGATGTGTAAGCACCAGCTACATTCTATGCAATTTCAAGAGTACCACTATGAATGATTATATTTGATTGTTGTTAAGCTTGTTGTAGTGAGCACAAGCCTTTCCATTTTTATGTAACAATAACTAGTGTGCTTAAACGTGCACAATACCAGTTTGAATGACTATATTTTGTTGTTGTTAAATGCTAAGCCTATTGCAGTTAACACACATCTCCACTTTTTATTAGCTTAGCTAGCGTGCTTAAACCTGCACACTAAAGCTATCATTTTGTGATCATGTTGTTTACCATGCATATATTTGGTTGATGTTTAGCCTGTCAGTACTTAACATGCCTTTCGATGTACTTACCCAGGACAATATCGGGAACAACTATTGTTTTTCATCGAGGTTATTTTCATCACATGGCTTATATGTATACTCCATCCACCCCAAAGTATAAGATGGTAATACATCAAATATGTGAGTATTTTGGATGTAATAAGATCTTATATACTTGGACAGGGAATACTGAACTACGTCATTGTACAATTTCAGTTTACCATCTAATACTAACTTGTTGCTTGTAGATACATATGTCACTGGTAAAGATCCGTGTGTCGACCCTTTTTGCGTATGGAGCAATGAGATATTCATGAACCAGCATCAAGTGAGGAAACTTATAAAGGTTGTTAATAAAATGGGACAAAATATGGCAATTAAAC
Source organism: Elymus sibiricus (assembly GCA_039707655.1). Classification (NCBI taxonomy): domain Eukaryota; kingdom Viridiplantae; phylum Streptophyta; class Magnoliopsida; order Poales; family Poaceae; genus Elymus; species Elymus sibiricus. The sequence goes on from CM077663.1 coordinate 211,178,409, forward strand.
TATTTCTTTACACCTTATCCAAGACAACAGTGAACTCCAGGATGGTAACTACGAACTCTGTACCCTTCTTTTTACTGTCCATAATGAGTTGTTAGCTTACAAATTTACAATCTCTGAATCTATTTTGTTTGTAGTGGTTCTCAAAGTAGTTTACTCAGGATTACCTCTCAAACTACATGATTGGTGGACATGCAAACGTTAAAGTATATCTACCAGGCCACGATGACTACCTAGATGTCCTCATCAACACAAGGGGCTGGCCCAGAGTCGTATGTGCATTCTGCATGGAGGAGGACACAATATGGGCATTCCACTTCACCTTGTACAACTGCCAGAGTGTCTTTCGCCTTTTCCTTTACCGTATTTAATACAAGTATGCAACTTTGGTTCATCATTATTTAGCTGGTCCTAATGTAATTATTATTTCTTGATGTAATTCTTGAACATATGTACTCCCTCCTTACCGGTTTATAAGGCTCATTTCAAAATCTCCAGATTACCGTAATATAAGGCTCAATTCGTGGTCCGCTCGGTTGAAGCGATGCCGTCGTTTCGATCCCTACGCACGCCATTAATTCGCTGGCTGCTGTTCTCGTACGAAGAGAAATGGCCGTTACTCCTTTCCTCTCCCTCGCTGCATGCCTGCATGCATGCACCACACACTTCTTTAAAACGACTCGAAGCACTCGTGTTCTTTCACCCACCCTCCTCTACTCTTTTCATCCACATACGAAACGAGAGCAGCAAAGCGATGGCAGATTGGATTCCGGACGTGGAGAAGGAGCTCCAGCCATGGGTGATGGGCACGGAGAACTCCGGCGTCGCCGTAGCCATGGGCGCTGCTGACGCAGCTGTCAACGGCGTCGTCGCTGCGGTGGGCGCGGCCCGTGCCACCACAGACGAGATCCTCGTCGCCGACCAAGACATGGAGATGCAGGCGGGCGCGGAGGTGGTGTGTGATCCAGACGCCGAGACGCAGTCCGCACAGTCCGCCGCTGATGATGCGTCTGATGCAGACGCGGAGACCCAGCTTCCCGTCGGTGGCGAGGGTCAGCACGATGCTGATGATGAAGTGGGGGCGCTTCTGGACCAAGTCGAGGCGTTCGTGGATAACTTCTCAGCGCTCCTCGACCAGGTCGAGCAGTTCGTGCACCAGCTCACGATCACCCACCGCACAGGCGACGCCTTCCTAGAGCCAGGGAGGGCCTCGGTGATGCTGGGTAGCGATGGCTCCGTAGAATACGAAGTCGTCGTAAGGCCTCAGCGGCGCTATACTTTTGCTGACATGTTGAAGTATTTGAAGGAATTGTCCCCGGAGGAAGAAGGTGAGGGAGATAACTGATGGTGTTTGCATGCTTAATGATTCGTGTATGCAAAGTTTAATTTAAATTTATGCATGCAAGTGATTCATGTGGGCTTAATTGAAATTTATGCATACAAAGTGATTTATGTATGCAAACTTCATCTCAGAAATCCTTTTTCTAATGCAAATCAGAAATGGCATTCATCATTCAATCGTTTACATTACAATTCTACTACATCATGCATTGATTGTTGAACTTATGTCTATATAGGATGGATATGGAAAATGTTATAGCCTACTATCAAATTCAAATCCTATAGAATTTTAAATTGTGGCGATTAAAATAGCGGAAAAATAAGCTCTGCAGGTCATTATACCGCACACCGTTTGTAAAGCAGAACATGTGTGATATACCTCATGATTCAACACGTTTCAGAGAGAGAAGCCGTGTGCGACAATGCACACAATTGTCGTCTGCAAACCGTGTCTGATGTTAGACAATATCAAAAACGCTTAAGTAGGCCTAAATGTTTTGTGACAACCTCCTTATCATACATGATTTATAATGTTTAACTGTTTGTTATGTCGTATGCAGAGTATGATTGTTGGAGCGTTTGGGAATCTTGGTATATCGCAAACGACGCGGTAGGACAAAATGTGTGTGATTGTCTCCTTATCATACACGCTTTGCAATTATGAACTATTTGTGATTCGGCACACATCGTAAATGGTGCGCTACACAATAGCGCGTGTGATGTTAGTGTGATCTCACACGAGTTCCAAGGATGGGCCGTATGGGAAGGATGCCATATCTCAAACGGTTGACTGGTGACTCTCATTTCTGATAGATGCGGACATTCAATATGCTTAGCTTTGCAAAATGTTTGCGTTCGTTGGCCACCATCGCCGACGGGTTTTCCGTGTCGTGTGGGATGGACCCCCCTATCGCCCACACATGCAAGGCAACGGTTTAAAACTACGTCGCGGAAAGGGGTTAAAAACCGTTTGTATAGCACGTCGCTGCACTAGTGTTCACTCCCTATTGCTGGAGATCTTCTAACTTAACTTGTCCCTTAGATGACCCAGGACCCCACCTTTATATAATAGGCCGGGTTCCTGGTGTTCAGAATGGATTTTGGGTTCTACCCGCCTTTGGAGTCCGACTCTAAGTCCTAGTCCTTCCCAAGTTGGAAAGTCTCTGACTTGGGCATGATCTCTCCTTGCCGGGTTTCATCTGGGCCCACCGGCTTATCCAAAGCAGGCTCAGGCGTCTTCTTCTAAGGACTTGATCTTGGGCCTCTGGTCCTTTTAAGCCCATCAAATCCCGTTCATCGCTTCCGTAGCCCAAACCTGGCCATGGGCCTTGTGCTCTATAAAGGCCGACTTATTTCATAAGCCGGTTCTTTAAGACCAGACCGTGGTAGGCCGGCTTATGCGAGTGGATAATATCCCCAACGTTAGCCCCCAAGTTAGCTTGGATTTATCCACGATAAGCTCCTTATCTTCCTGTACTTGCATTTCTTCCACATATCCCGCGCAATCTGCCTTTCATGACGCGTGCCATGATGCAACAGCGAATCTATGTTTTGACCTAGGTCAAAGATTTTTCATATCACGAAATCCCAAGGATATCCCTAAAAAATCGCCTTGACGCCTCGGGTTTCCCACCTCTGTCTGTAAATAGCATGCTAGGGGCCTAGATGCTCATTTTCACCTTGTGCACCAGTGCTTCTTCTCCTTCCTCGCAACGCCCTTGCTCTTCCTTGCTCCTTCTCGAGCCCGAATCCCTAGCAGTCGCCGGAGCTCATTTGCGCCCATTGCCGTCATCAAGGCTTCGCGCGTGGCCACCGGAGTTCGGCTGCGACCCGACAAGCTCACCTTTCGCCTCAGATGTGTAAGTCCTACTTCAACATATTACAGTTGCCATTTGCCATAGTCCGTCGTCGTTCTTCATCACCTCGGCCTATTTATTTTCACAAAATTAGCATTGCTCTAGATCGAGATCACGATATCTTCGTAATGCATACATAACTTTGATAATTTATCCTTGGCAAAGGTAGTTTTTCCCTTCCATAGACCGTGGTAGTGTTCATCACCTTTGCTACGTTTTTGCTACCATTTTTTGCCCCTTTTTCGGTAATATCTAGATATTAGATTCCTGTCAACTATTGTCAATACTTGTTAGTGACTACAACTAATACCCGACCTTTCATCAACATTGCCGGCTTATCCCCCATCAAATATTATGAGCCGCTGTTAGTAGTATAATATTTTCCGCCGGCTTACACTTACATTGCCGCCTTGTAGGGGTATTTCCGCCTTATGTGTTCCAATACCATGGCTTCCAAGAACAAGGGGAGGAAATGTGTTGGAACTGTAGCTGAGCCGGCTAAGCAAAATAAGGTTGCCAACTGGGCAAAATCCACAATGTCAAAACTTCGGCTTGAGGAACTTGTCAGAAATGGCTTACTGCCTCAAAAGGCAGAAATTGAATGGTGTGCCCCTGAAGAGCAGACCCGGCCTGAGCCAGGTCAGAGTGAGGTTGTGGTTTTCAGCAACCATCTCAATAGGGGTTTTAGGTCGCCGTGTTCAAGATTTTTCTGTAATATTCTTCAGCATTATAGCGTGCGGCCTGAAGACCTAGGATCAAATTCCATCCTCAACCTCAGCAATTTTCAAGTCTTCTGCGAAGATTACCTTCAGATGGAGCCAACCGTGAGTTTGTTCTTGGAGTTTTTTATTGCAATAAACAGATCGAGTACAGCAACGGGCCGGCTTTGGATTGCGGCGGGGTGACAATCCAAAAACGCAAGGATTGTATTTTCCCCCAATATGAAGATGGTGAGTCATCCCAAAGGATGGCAAAAGACTTTCTATTATTTCAAGGATACTTCTCCAAGGGGTTGGATTCCTTGGCTAGGTTATCGTGTATGCCGGCTTGCTTACAACACCGACATGAACTCTTATGCGCTGATATGTCTCCGTCGTATCTACTTTTCCTCACACTTTTGCCCTTGTTTTGGACTCTAATGTGCATGATTTGAATGAAACTAACCCAGACTGATGTTGTTTTCAGCAGAACTACCATGGTGTTGTTTTTGTGCAGAAATGAAAGTTCTCGGAACGAAACGAAACTTTTTGGAGAATTATTTCAGAATATATAATAATTATTGGAGCCAAAAACTACCGAAGAAGGGGGCCAGGGTGGGCAGCACCCACCAGGGCGCGCCAGGCCCCCTGGGCACGCCCTGGTGGGTTGTGCCCACCTCATGGCCCCACTGACCCTAATTCCGCCGCTATAAATTGCTATTTTCGGAGAAAAAATAGAGGAAAAGTTTTCATCACGTTTTACGATACGGAGCCACCGCCACCTCCTGTTCTTCATCGGGAGGCCAGATCTGGAGCCCGTTTGGGGCTCCGGAGAGGGGAATCTTCGGTCTTCGTCATCACCAACCCTTCTCCATCGCCAATTCCATGATGCTCCCCACTGGGAGTGAGTAATTCCTTCATAGGCTTGCTGGTCGGTGAGGAGTTGGATGGGATTCATCATGTAATCGAGCTAGTTCTGTATCGCCCTAGGTTATGACTGTTACATCAAGAATATCATCCAACAAGTTCACCGATCCAGTGCCTACGAGTTTTCCACTTATTGTTCTTGCTAAGTTACTACTTCTGCTGCTACTGTTCCAACTGCTACAAAACTATTGCTATCACTGCTACCGTCACTGTTACTGTTACCACTGCTATCAAACTATCATACTACTGTGCTACTGATCACTTTGCTGCAGATATTTAATCTCCAGGTGTGGTTGAATTGATAACTCAACTGCTAATACTCTCAAATATTGTTTGGCTCCCCTTGTGTTGAATCTATAAATTTGGGTTGAATACTCTACCCTGGAAAACGGTTGCGATCCCCTACACTTGTGGGTTATCAAGACATTTTTCTCGTGCCGTTGCCGGGGAGCATAGCTATATTTGTTGAGTCACTTGGGATTTATATCAATTGATCACTATGAAGAATCTGAAGGATCCAAAGACCAAGATTTTTCCCTCTAAGACGAGGGGGGGTAAGGAACTGCCATCTAGCTCTGCACTTGATTCACCTTCTGTTATGAGTAAGCTTGCAACACCACCACATGCTAGTAATCCTGATATGTCACAAGTTATAGATGATGCTACTTCTGCTATGAATGATGCTTATGATGATGCTAGTACCATGCTTGATGATAATGTGACACTAGGAGAATTTCTTGATGAACAAATTGCTAGAGCTAAAGAGAATGAAACTACTGAAACTGATGAGATTGCTGAAAGTGATGAGGACCTTGAAACTAATGACTATGAAACACCTATTAGTCCTAGCTCTCCTAGATTTGAAATGCCTAAGATACCTGAAGGTTATGTTTTAGATGAGGAGGTGACTAGAGAAATTCTTTCTTGCAAGGATAGAAACGATCTTAAGAAACTGCTACGCAAGTATAAGGAAAAGACTTTGAATGCTAGAATGAAATGTGATCCTAAGTTTGCTACTTCACCTATCTTTGTTACCGATAAGGATTATGAATTCTCTGTCGATCCAGAGTTAATTACTTTGGTTGAATCTGATCCTTTCCATGGCTATGAAACTGAAACTGTAGTGGCACACCTTACTAAGCTGAATGATATAGCCACCCTCTTTGCTCATGATGAGAAGATTCGATACTACTACATTCTCAAAATGTTTTCATTCTCATTAAAGAGTGATGCTAAGACATGGTACAATACTCTTACTCCTGGTTGTGTTTGTAGTCCCCGGGATATGATCTACTATTTCTCTGGAAAATATTTTCCTGCTCATAAGAAACAAGCTGCCTTATAGGAAATATTCAACTTTGTGCAAATTGAAGAAGAGAGTCTCCCACAAGCTTGGGGGAGGCTTCTCCAATTGCTTAATGCTTTGCCTGATCACCCTCTCAAGAAAAATGAAATACTTGATATCTTCTATAATGGATTAACTGATGCTTCTAGGGACTTCCTAGATAGTTGTGCTGGTTGTGTTTTCAGGGAACGAACTGTCGAACAAGCTGAGGAGTTATTGAATAACATATTGAGGAATTATGATGATTGGACCCTTCCTGAACCACCGCCTAGACCCACTCTGAAGAAGAGGGGTATCTTATTTCTCAGTCCTAAAGATATGCGAGAGGCAAACAAATCTATGAAGGAAAAAGGTATTAAAGGAGAGGATGTTAAGAATTCGCCACCTATTGAAGAAATACATGGCCTTAACATACCACCACCTCCACAGGTGGTAAAGGTAAATTCTTTATTAAAGTTTGATGAAGGTGATATCCCTTTCAATAAACATCCTAGTCAGTGCTTATATGAGTTTGACAACTATATTATGAACCAAGATCATTTCAATGCACATGTCCTAAAACAATTGAAATATAATTCTGATATGATTGCTCGCTTGAGTGACTTGCTATTTAGAATCAGTAATGATGTTAGAGGTGTAGGAAAGCATGCCTCTATGGTTCAAACTCAGTTAGAACAAGTCGCTAAGTCCCAAAAGGAATTGCTTGATGAAATGAATAATAATATGAATGATTTTGCTGCTAGAGTAGTAACTAGAGGAGGTAGAATGACCCAAGAACCGCTTTATGCTGAAGGTTATCCTAAAAGAATTGAACAAGACTCTCAGAGAATTAATAATGATGTACCTAGTCCTTCTAGAAAGAAAAAGAAAAAGAAAAATGATAGGACTTTGCATACCTCTAGTGAACCTGAGATACGAAAACCTCCTGATAATGATGTCTCTATTTCCGATGTTGAAACTCAGTCTGGTAATGAACATTCACCTAGTGATAATGAAAATGATAATGATGATGTTCATGAAGATGCTCAACCTAATAATGATAAAGAACCAGATAATGATGTTGAAATAGAGCCTGCTCCTGATCTTGATAACCCACAATCTAAAAAATAAACATTATGATAAAAGAGACTTTGTGGCTAGGAAACATGGTAAGGAAAGAGAGCCATGGATTCAGAAACCCATGCCCTTTCCACCTAAACCATCTAAGAAAAAGGATGATGAAGAATTTGAGCGCTTTGCTGAAATGATTAGGCCAGTCTTTTTGCGTACCCGCTTAACTGATATCCTAAAGATGGCCCCTTATGCAAAGTATATGAAAGACATCATCACTAATAAAAGAAAGATACCTGAAGCTGAAATCTCCACCATGCTTGCTAATTATTCATTTAAGGATGGAGTACCTAAAAAACTTGGAGATCTGGGAATACCAACTATACCTTGCTGCATTAAAAGAAACTATGTCAAAACTGCTTTGTGTGACTTGGGAGCCGATGTTAGTGTTATGCCTTTCTCCTTATATAAGAGACTTGACTTGAATAAACTCACACCTACTGAAATATCATTGTAAATGGCTGACAAATCAACTGCCATACCTATCGGTATTTGTGAGGATGTGCCCGTTGTTGTTGCAAATGTTACTATCTTAACGGACTTTGTTATTCTTGAGATGCCCGAGGACGACAACATGTCGATTATCCTTGGTAGACCCTTTTTGAATACTGCAGGGGCTGTTATTGATTGCAATAAAAGCAAGGTCACTTTTCATATCAATGGTAATGAGCACACGGTGCACTTTCCGAAGAAACAATTCCAAGTGAATGGTATAAATGTTATTAAAGAATCTCCGACCATCACTATTGGAAGTTTTCAATTACCTCTACCTACTGCCAAAAAGAAATATGATATACTTATTGTAGGGGATATGCACATCCCCATTGAGGTAACTTGGTGTTTTACGAAAGATCTCCGGTTTCATGCTAATCGGAAGTGGTTGTTAATAAGACTTGATCAACCTCATTAATGGATCATTTTTGAGAGGTATGAAGTTGATGAATCTAGTAGGCACAACTCTCTGCTCCGACCTTTTATTTTATGTTTTAGTTAGTCAAATAAAATAAAAATGCCATGATTATCGTGTTTTCTGTTTTCACCATGCAATAAAAAAATGACCGAAAACTAAAAGTTCTCAGAATGTCCTGAAAATTTAATACGATTTTTTTCCAATTATTTCTGAATTTCTGGTGCAAATTGTCGGAAACCACACCTATGGGATCACGAGGATCCCTTTACGGTTCGGCGGGGAGAAGGATTGCACAGAGAGCAGATCGAGTGGTCAACGCAAAGCGGATTTTACCCAGGTTCGGGCCGCTCGGAAGCGTAAAACCCTACTCCTGCTTGGTTGTATTGAGTGTGTTCTTAGGCTAGTTCTTGGAGCGCTACAGGAGCTGCTACAAATGCGAAACTGGCCTCCCAAAGATCCTCCCCTATAGCCGCACCTTGGGCCTCCTTTTATACCTTCGAAGGGGTCGCCAACACTGGTGCGCAGGGGTACATGAGGTGTAAAGCAACTACAGTGCTTATCATACCTAATTCTGACGGCTTAGGACAAGGGCATTTAATGCTCCTGTTGAGGTGTCCCTGCCTTGTCTTGGGGACGGAAAAAGGAGCCATCCCATCACACCGCTTAAGCCCTCATGCCGTCAGCGTCCGACACGCGCTCAGGGGAACAAAGGCTAAAAGACAAGCTAGTAGTTGCCCTGGGGTGGTGCGCTAGAACAGTGAAGAGGGGCTTGTCGGGCGCGAGTCTTGTCGGGGCTACGAGCCATCCCCGGCAAGATCTTGCCGGGGCTCCAGCCTTTGGTCTTCCATCTTCTCGTCTCCTTGACGTCGTAGTACTTGATTCCAAGGCTTCGCTATGCCTTGTCGGCTCCAGGGGATCGCCCACGCACAAGTCTGGGTAATATATACCCTGGTTATTTGTACACTGACAGGAGCCCCCGGGCCTGGGCCATACATGCGCGCGCGGCGCTGTTGGGCTAGGCCCAAAACAGTGCGCGGGCACACGTGGCCATAGCAATGATGGCGGTTCATAACTTTCTCCCACGACGCATAATGACTGCAGGTCTTGGGAGTATCGGAGCGAGACGGTCCGCCTTCCTCCTCGGGAGGAGGAGCGATGGATAGGGCGGCGTCCGCTCGCCCCCACGTTGATGCTTTGGACGCCGCGCCTTTGAGTGACGCGTGTTGCTCAGGATTGCAAAAGGCCGGCCCATCTCCTTCTTCAACACTCCGCCTTATAAAAGGGAGGTGAAGGGAGAAGAAGAAATCCACGCATACGCAAACCCCTGATCTCCTGAGCTCGATTCCTTCTCCTTCCATCTCTTGCCAATTCCTTGCCGCGCTCCAAGATGGCAAGAGGACGTGGTCGCGCCCGGGGTTCCCTTAGTGCCTCGAGGAGCAGCCCTCGAACCCCGGCGCGTGTGGTGGTGACGATGGCGGGTCCGAGCTCCCGCGGCGGGTCGGCATCCCGCGGCCATGCGAGGACGGCTCCGGCAGGAGGCGGTAGTCGCAGTGGCGCACCCCTTCTGCAGCCCCACGCCATCCACGCGGGGGAGGAGGCGCGGGAGTTCGTCGTGGTTCTTCCACGCCGGCTTCGGAGCTGGCTGCGCCTCCCCGACCCTTTCGCAAGGGCCATGGAGAGCAATCGGCCCTGGGGCTTCTGGCTTCGTGCGGACGGCTGTAGCAATGGCCCTTGGTGGGTGGCGGTCGACCTCACCCCCGGAAGCGCCATGTTCCTAACGCGGGGATGGAAATCGTTCGCCCGCTCTCGCGGCCTCACCCCCGGGCACCTGCTCCACTTCAAGCTTATCGACCCCGACACCCTCTCCGTGAGGTTCCTCGGGGCAGCTGGCATTCGCCTGGAGTGTTGCGCCAAGAGCTCAAGCGACAGCGACTTCGACTCCTCCAGCGACAGCGACGACGAGGACGACGCCGACGAGGACGACGCCTTCGCATGAGGAACGAGGCCTCCGACTAGGCACGTTTAGCGCCGTAGCTAGGTCTTCAATGTTCCATCCGCGAAACCACGTTGACTAGGCACGTTTAGCGCCGTAGCTAGGTCTTCAATGTTCCATCCGCGAAACCTCGTTTCCAGACCAATCGCCTTGTCGCAGTAGTAGATTTCTTTTGATGTATCGAACTGTACCCAATGTAGTCCTTGGATATCTCAAGAAGAAATGCACTGGGTACCTATCTTTGAGAATCTTTTGCCCTTGCATGCATCTTGTTTCTTTACTGTCTCCCCGACAAGCGTCTTGCCGGTGGAGCTCTCAGGCATGACCTCGACGGGAGCGCAGCACTCTGAAGAGGTGCGCTTGCCGGAGGTCTTACCAGATTTTAAGCTTGTCGATGATGTGGTCAAACAGAGTGAGGTGCCGACAAGAGCCGCAGGCTTAAGAAGAGAACACTGCGTCGCATGACGAAGAGCCAGCCTCCGAGGCTTTCCCATAAAGGGTGCCGCGGGCGCGATACTCGATTCGCACACTTATCCTTGTCACTGTTGTCATCTGTTGTAGACATCTCAGATCGGCCTTGCGTTTGCTGTAAATGTATCTTCAACTGCCCGAGCACCCCGGCAAACCTTGCCATGAGCACCCCGACAGGCCTTGTCGCGAGCACTCCGACAAGTCTTGTCGCAAGTATAGCCCCGACGGGTCCGTGCACGAGTGACCCGCACAAGTATACCGACATGGGAGCCCCCGGGCCTGGGCCACATGGGAGCGCGCGGTGTCATTGGGCCAGGCCCAATCGGTGCGCGGGCACGCGTGGCAGGAGGTACCGTCTGCAATCATTCCTTTACTGCGCCGTCCACGTCACCCATTAAATGCGGGACGTGGGGGACGTGCGCGACGTGACCGTCGTAGCAGCACGCTCGCTAGTAAAGAGGCAGCCCCGTGTCTTCCCCATAAAAAGGAATCCACAGGGGCCGCAGCTCATTTACCTCTTGCCTTTTCCGATCTAGGAACCGCCGTCGTCTTCCTCCAAACCAAAGTCTCCTTCCATCACTCTCGCCGCCCCCACGCTTTCGCCGTCCTCAACTCCCAGCTTCCATAGCCACCATGCCGCCCAAAGTAGGCAAGGGCAAGGGCAAGAAGACGGCGGAGAACAAGATGGTGGAGATGCGGAAAGAGCGCATCGTCTTCGCGCCGTCGCTCGACGCGGAAGCCTTGAAGGAACAGTACCAGTTCATGTGGGCGTCGGAGACGGCGGCGCATCCCGCCACTCGCGTCAGTCCAGGTTCTGCCAAGGCTCATCCAGAGAAATATCATTTTTTCGCCGATTACTTCTATTGCGGCCTCTGTCCTCCCTTCTCCGAGTTCTTCAAAGACATCATGCACACCTATGGCTTCTAGCTCTTAGATTTCACGCCAAATGTCGTGACGTGCATGTCTGTTTTCGCTCATCTTTGCGAAAACTTTGTCGGAGTTAACCCTAGCACTGCCCTCTTCCGCCATTATTTCATCCCTCGAATTGAGAGCGGCGAGGCCCTTTCTGGTTCCGTCACTTGGATCCCACGGACAGGAACCAAGGAGGTCTATCCAGAAGCGGCCTACTGCCGGAAGTGGGAGGAATGGCGGGGCAGATGGTGCTGGGTTCGGGAAACAGAGGAAAAGAAGATCCAATCTTTCTGCTTGCCGTGGCAAGTGAGGATAGCCCGCAGTAATGATTGGAGCGCTCTTGATCCCGAAGACGCAAAGCTCACAATCGCGACGACAAGGATTCTCCGCCTCAAGGTTGCCGGGTTGACTGTTGATATGATAGGCTCCGATTTCCTTCGCCGGCGGATTGCCCCTTTGCAGAACAAAGGGAGGCCAGCTTGGGAGTTCAAGAATGCGGCCGATATCATGGGGCTACGCCCTGGGTTGGACTTCAACATGACACTTATGCAGCACGCATCTGTCTGTCAAAAGCTGTTCAGGAGCGCAGTAGTGCGCGGTCTTCCGGCAGGCGTAGTCCCCTTATGCAACAATTCCTGCTTGAACTCGATCCTCGCAATGATGCCGGCGCTGGATGCTCACAGCGTTGACGGGTCCTGGGCCATGCCTCCCGATGACCAGGTCCAACGATTCTTTGATAATCTGTCGGAGAAGCCCATCTTCGAGGAAGGAGATTTCATCCGCGACACCACAGAAAGAGAGCTGGAATATATCGCCAGTAGAGTACAGGAAGCAGGTCTTGCCGCGGAGGCCAGCGGCGCTACTTTCGTGGAGGAAGAATCCAGCGAAGAGGAGGTGTTGCCGGATGAGGATCTTGCCGGGCAGGATGAGACTGCCGAAGAACAGGGTGGTCCGTCTGCCGAGGGTCAGCTTGTTGAAGACACATCCGAGGAGGAACTACTCGAGGAGGCCCCGTCTCTCAGGCCAAGGAGTAGGCGCATCCTTCGAGATGCCACCTCTGGGACCCCGGCCCAGCAGACCTCCTCAAGTAGTGCAGCCCCCGGCAAGGGGGCGGCCGGCAAGGCGACGCAGCGGCAAGAAGCTCATCGGCAACCCGCACCTACCGCGGCCAAGCGGCCAAGGAGCCCCCCTTCACCTCCTCCCCCGGCCAGAATGGTGGAAGTCGCCTTCGACCTCTCTGCCCTTAGCTCGGGAGAAGAAGAAGAGTAAGAAGCTCGTTGCACCTTTTATCTTTTTGAATCTCTAACTCCGCTCCAACTCATCGCTTGCTTCCTATCTCTGCAGGGACACAGAAACCTTGGCGCAGAGGATGGCGAAGAGGGCAAGGACCTCAACGGACGAGGAGCCGCCGGCAAGCACCTCAGGTGCACCAGAAATGGCTACCATCAGCCCGAGAACCAGCCCGTGACGCAGTCCTCGACTCAGCCCCCGGCGTAGCCCCCAGCGTGAGTCCCTTACTCATTCCCCGCTGGCAAGCGCCGGGGTGTGCATTTATGCTACTGACATCATCGGACGTGCAGGAGGAGAGCAGCGACAAGGAGAATCTTCAGAGTTCATCTCTGACATGCCGCCTCCATCAACCACGCCGCCCAGAGATGCGTCTCCGGCTAAGACCTCCTCCAGCGCACTTTATCGCGACGAGGAGGAGCCGGCAAGCGAGGGCACCGGCAGCCGTACGCCGGCAACTGACGTTGGCGGGAGGGGAGAACCCACTCCCCGGCAGGCTGACACAGGTAAACCATCCGCTTCGGAGTATTTGTTGCTTTATCTTCCTCTTTTTGTCTTCTTGAACTACCTCCTTATCCCCATTTTGTTTTACTCCTTTGGCTTTCAGACATCTCCCCAGCGGAACACATGGATGTTGATGCTGTCATCGAGGACACCGCCCCGGATGCTGCCGCCGAGGCCGACAGGCTTGCCGCGGAGGAGGCCGCCAAGAGCGCTGCCGCCGAGGCCGCCAAGAGCGCACAAGGCGAGGCCACCGAAGAGTCTGCTGAGAGGGCCGACAAGGAGTCCGGCGGCCGCACTGACGACATTCCTGCCGCAGGAGCGCATAGCGCTGACCCAGCCCCGGAGCCCCCGACTGCTGATGAGGCGACTGCCAGCGAGCAACCGCCAACATCTCAAGGTCCCTCTTCCAGCAAATACCTCAAGGTCGGCGACAATCTGTTCGTTAGCCTTCCAGGGGCAGCCAGCATCAGGGCGCCAGTCGAAGGAGAGACATTTGAGGAAGTCGTCGCCGCTGCCGGGCTTGAGATTGTGGATGAACCTGGCGCCGGCAGCAGCAGATCTGAGGAGGAGAAACTCCTTCTGGCCATAAATAGTAACTATCAGAAGCTCCAGGCCCTCCATCGCGCCCGCAAGGAGAAGTTAGACTCCCGGGCCGCCATTGCTGAAGCAACCGAGGTGAATTTCCAAGAGCGCGTCAAGGAGACCCAAGCGTGGTACGCTGAAGTCGTCCAGGAACTGAAGGCAGGCCAAGTTCAGTTGAGCCAGAGCTGGGAAGAACTCCTCCTGAAACAATCCAACATCGAGAAGGCACAGGAGTAGGCCAAGCAACGGGTTGCTGCTGAGGAAGCACGTCTGAGAGAGCTTCGTGTCGGGCTCGAATCGCATGAAGATAACCTTGCCGCGCGCGAGAGGGCGCTTGCCGACAAGCTCCGTGCCAAGGACAAGGGGGTTGAAAATCTTGTCGCGCAGCGGACCCAGGAGCTGGAACAGAGGCATGCGGAGGCACTGAAAACTCTAGCTGTGGACCACGCCGGCAAGCTGAAGGAGGCCGTCGATGCCGCCGAAGCTGCAAAGGCCGCCAAGAACGAGCTTGCCGAGAAGATGATGAAGCTGGAGACAGAGCTTGAGGAGCACGGCAAGAAGGTCTCAACGCTCGAGACCGAAAGAGACGAAACTCTTCGCAGTCTGGCGGAGGCACAGGTCGCCGTCTCTGACAAGTCCAAGGAGCTCTCCGCAGCCAGCAAGTCCATTGCTGATCTGAAGCTGAAGCTGACCAAGCTGACGGAGTCCCTTGAATCCGCGGAAGCTCGCGAGAAGGCCCTGACCAAGGACCTCCGGAACGAGCAGGAGCTGTTCAAGAGTGCCGCCCTCGAGCACAATGACTATGTGCGAGGCATGGAGATCTGGACCGAGAAGCTTGCCGTCGTCGCGAGGAAGCTTGCCGCGCACCTGTCTACCATGGGTTTGGAAGATTACAGGGAGCCTCTTGGTGACAGGATGTCTTAGAGCGCTAAGCTGTCTTTGTTCTTCGACTATGTGGTTGAAGCTCTGGGGCAGCTCCACTCTAACCGGGCAGCTCATCTGGCCAGCGAGTCGCGCAAGCTCTGCCAAGCTGTCCTCCGCAAAGTGCTCACCAAGGTGGTCTACAGGAACCCCGGCATCAACCTCGCCAACGTCTTCGACCGCCTACCAAAGGATGCAGATCTCAAGGCGGCGGAAGAGCTTGTCGCGCCCATCGTCGACAGGATCAGCCAAGTGAAGAGAGTTGAAGGTGATCGCCGGGATTAACTGCTTCGTCCCTTGCCGCCGCCATTTCATGCCAAAGACAATATTGCCTTAAGTTAGAATCGCGGCAGCTTTTATTGTAATATAACTTGCTCTGTTCTGGACAAATGCTATGTTATTCCCCTTTGCTTAATCTCTTTATGTATGTATTCGCCCTACGCTTAACCAGAAACTTGCCGGCACGCATACCCTTGCCGCGAGCGCTAGGTGCGGGACTTTAGCAGCCTACTGGCGGGGCTACTGCCGGCAAGAGACCTTGATGCTCTTAGTGCATCCACCTAACCTGTTGAGCGGACTCGAAACAGGATAAGGGCGCAACCAATTCGCAGCAAGGTTCCTTCGCGTGCAGGTTTTCCATACATAAGTTGACACTGTTCAAGGGGAACAACAAAACAAAAATCCATCTGAAATTTGTGCAATTCTGCAACTTATCTTTTCGTTGAAGCACTCTTTCCGACAAGATGATTTCCTTGAACATCGCCTATTGGTATCCATACCACCATTCTCCCCCCCCCCCCCGGCAAAGATGCACGCGAGGTAACCTTCTGTTCCTTTGAGAAAAAGAAAGAAGAGAAAATATAGATATGGAACCTTGGCGGTTCGTTAGCACTTGTCGGGAGTAAGCATAATACAAAATCTTGAATAAACATGCATATAAATAAACATGGGAAATCGACAAGAATTGTACAATACTTAGCTTTATTCAACTACGCACAGGGTCTGCGCCTGGCTTTGTACAAAGGATTACATGCTACTGCGGCAAGACTTGTACAAAAGGGGTTGCCGGGGGACCCGGCAACCGTGCCTTATGGGTAGAACTTACGAAGATGCTCGATATTCCAGGAGTTGCTCACCGGAATACCGTCTTCGGTCTCCAGGCGGACTGCGCCAGGCCTGGTGACTCGTACTACCCGATAAGGGCCTTCCCACTTCGGCGTCAACTTGTTGGAATTCTTGGCCGACTGAACGCGCCGAAGAACAAGGTCACCTTCCTCAAGACTCCAGGCATGAACCTTGCGGCTATGATAGCGGCGCAAAGCTTGCTGGTAGCGTGCAGCTCGCACAGCAGCCTGGAGACGATCTTCCTCAAGGAACAGCGCGTCATCTTGCCGCAGTTGTTCTTGCTCGAGCTCATCATAGGCGAGCACTCGAGGTGACCCGTATATGAGTTTCGTGGGGAGAACTGCTTCCGCCCCATACACTAGGGAGAAGGGTGTCTGGCTGGTAGCTCGATTTGGTGTCGTTCTGATTGACCAAAGAACCACCGGTAGTTCATCAATCCAGCGCCTTCCGCACTTGTGCAGCTTGTCGAAGGTTCTTGTTCTGAGACCACGCACCACCTCTGCATTCGCCCTTTCCACCTGGCCGTTACTCCTTGGGTGAGCAACAGAAGCGAAACAAATTTTGCCGCCGAGGTCTTGGACGTACTGCATGAAGGTGTTGCTGGTGAACTGTGTGCCGTTATCAGTGATGATTCTGTTGGGTACACCAAAGCGGCAAACTATTCCTTTAAAGAACTTGACGGCCGACTGTGCTGTCACCTTCCTCACTGGTTCCACTTCTGGCCACTTTGTGAACTTGTCGATAGTGACATACAAGTACTCAAAGCCCCCGACAACACGGGGGAAGGGGCCCAAGATGTCGAGCCCCCAGACCGAAAATGGCCAGGATAAAGGGATCGTCTGAAGGGCTTGAGCTGGCTGATGTAGCTTCTTGGAATGAAACTGGCATGCTTCACACTTGGTTACTAGCACAGCTGCATCCTGGAGGACAGTGGGCCAAAAGAAACCTTGCCGCCTTACCAGCAAGTGCTCTTGATCCTATGTGGGAGCCACATATGCCTCCATGTATCTCTGCCAACAGCTCTAGTCCATCCTCCCGAGAAATGCACTTCAATTTCACACCGTTTGGTCTTTTTCTGTACAGGACATTGTCCACAAACTGGTACATTTTAGACCGACGGGCTACTTTCTCTGTTTCTTCCAGCTCATCGGGGAGTTCTCCTATCTGAAGGAAATGGACGATGTGCTGTGCCCACGCTGGAGCCTGAGGCTCAACGGCAAGGACTAAAGGCAAATCTTCTGCTGCGGGAACAGTTGTCTTGACAGCGAGGGCCTGAGACCCTGCCGGATCTTGCTGTTCCCCGGCAAGCTCGGCGGGAGCGTTTGTCTCGACGGCAAGAGCCTGAGCTCCTGTCGGAGCCTGTTGCTCACCGGTAAGCTTGGCGTCGTTCCCGACAACTTCCTTGTCGGTGGCTTTTGGGAGCTCTGTCGGGAAGTACTTGCCGGAACTCAACTTTCTTCTTTTCTCTTGCCCCATTGATGGTGTCACTGATGGTTGAGTGAGTCGGAGCACAAAGGTACCTGGTTCCACAGGCAGCTTAAGGGCAGCGCGCTTCGACAGATCATCCGCAATGTTATTCTCTGCACGAGGGACGTGCTCCATTTGCAGACCATCAAAACGCTCTTCCAACTTTCTCACTTCATCTACATAGGCTTCCATCAACGGGCTCTGATAATCCTTGTTGACTTGTCTGACGACGAGCTGAGAATCACCTCTGACAATAAGCTTCTGGATTCCAAGGTCTGCCGCGATCCTGAGACCGGCAAGCAGACCCTCATACTCGGCAGTATTGTTTGTCGATCTCTCCCAGGGAAAATGCATCCGAATCACGTATTTGAGGTGCTCTCCGGTGGGTGCGACAAGCAGCACGCCGGCACCGGCGCCTTGCAGCGAAAAGGCCCCATCAAAATACATGATCCACTCTTGATTTGTTTCCTTGCCGGGGAGAGTTGACTCTGGAACTTCGTCATCTGGCGTTGGGGTCCATTCTGCAATGAACTCTGCCAAGGCTCTGCTCTGGATGGTTGAAGTACTCTCATATTTGAGGCCAAAGCTCGACAGCTCCAAAGCCCACTCCACAATCCTGCCGGTAGCCTCGGGATTCCGTAAAATCCGTTGTAAAGGAAAGCGAGTGACAACGGTGATCTCATGTGCCTGGAAGTAATGGCGCAGCTTCCTTGAGGCCATAAGGAGGCCAAAGAGCAGCTTTTGCACACCAGAATATCTCGACCTAGCCCCCTGCAAAAGGGAACTGACGAAATAGACTGGGCGCTGCACCATCTTCTTCTTCTGTATTGATTGACTTGACTGCGCAGGCTCAACCTTGTCGGCGCCAGACTCTGCCGGGGGAGGCCTTAGCTCATCACTTGGCACTCCTGCCATTGGCGCTGCTTCTTCATCAACTTTCCTCTCCGCCACCAATGCGGTACTCACCACTTGATTCGTTGCCGCTAGGTATAGTAGCAACGGCTCTTGTGGCTTTGGCGCGACTAGTACTGGCGAAGAGGAGAGGTACCTCTTCAAATCCTGCAGCGCTGCCTCCGCTTCCGGAGTCCACTTCATTGGTCCTGCCTTCTTCAAAATTTTGAAAAAGGGCAGGGCGCGCTCAGCAGATTTTGAAATGAACCTACCAGAGCAGCAATGCAGCCGGCAAGACGGCGCACATCCTTGACATGTCTTGGCGCTTCGATTTGATCAATTGCTTTGATCTTGTCGGGGTTTGCTTCAATTCCCCGATGAGACACAAAGAACCTGAGGAGCTTGCCGGATGGAACACCGAACACGCACTTCTCAGGGTTGAGATTCAAGTTGATCTTGCGCAGATTTGCAAAGGTTTCTTCTAAATCTCATTTGAGTGTTGCTTTGTCCTTGGTTTTGACCACTATGTCATCCATATAGGCTTCCATATTTCTATGTAGCTAGGGCTCAAAACCAATCTGGACCGCCCTTGCAAATGTAGAACCAGCACTTTTCAACCCGAAAGGCATACGCAAAAAGCAGTACGTACCACATGGGGTGATAAATGCGGTCTTTTCTTCGTCTTCCTTGAACATGAATATCTGATGATAGCCTGAATAGGCGTCAAGGAACGACAGCAAGTCGCAGCCGGCAGTGGAGTCCACAATCTGGTCGATGCGTGGCAAAGGGAAGGGGTCTTTTGGACAGGCTTTATTGATATCTGTATAGTCAATACATAGCCTCCACTTCCCATTCGCCTTGCGCACTACAACTGGATTGGCCAACCATGTTGGATGAAGTACTCCTCTAACCAAGCCTGCTGCTTCTAACTTCTTGATTTCTTCGGCAATAAACTGTTGCCGCTCCAAAGCTTGCTTCCTGACCTTCTGCTTGATGGGCCACGCGTGTGGACAGACGGCAAGGTGGTGCTCAATTACCTCCCTGGGAACACCGGGGATGTCCGATGGTTGCCATGCAAACACATCGACATTCGCCCGCAGGAAGGCAACGAGCGCGCTTTCCTATTTGCTGTCAAGGGTGGAACTTATAACAAAAGTTCCCCCCATGCCATCTTCCTTGGCGGGCACCTTCTTGATTGCTGGTGGAGCAGCCTTGGACTTCTTGCTCTTGCCGGTGGAGCTCTCAGGCACATCCTCAACGGGAGCGCAGCACCCCGAAGAGGCGCGCTTGCCGGAGTGTGTGCGAGAGGCCTTGCCGGTCTTCTTCCCCCCGGGGGCTTCAGCGGCAGGAGCAAGTGCCTTGGCGGCAGATGCTGCAACTGCATCCCGGTAGAGCTGATCGGTGCAGATGAGCGCGTCCTTCTTGTCGGAACCAACAGTGATGACGCTCATCGGCCCAGGCAACTTCAGCACGTTGTAGGCGTAGTGTGATGCCGCCATAAACTTGGCCAGCGCCGGGCGGCCAAGGATCCCATTATATGGCAATGGTATCTTGGCGACGTCAAACACAATCTTCTCCGTCCTGAAGTTTAAGTCACTGCCAAATGTCACCGGCAGCGTGATCTTTCCCTTGGGTTGGCTTCTTCCTGGATTGACCCCTTGAAAAGAGCCCGTCTCTTCAAGATCTCCATCAGGAATTTGCAATCTCTTGATGACCTCAGGTGAAATCAAGTTTAAGCCGGCCCCACCGTCAACTAGCATTTTCGTCACCTTGAGGTTGCGAATTGTTGGTGAGACCAACAACGGCAAACACCCAACCGCAGTTACGCGATCAGGGTGATCCTCAACGTCGAAGATGATAGGCGTGTTGGACCATTTCAAGGGCTTCCGAGCGCCGACAGATGGCTCCGTCGCATTAACCTCGCGCGCCCACTGTTTAAGTTGGCAGTGGGAAGAATGCAACGATGCACCTCCGTCGACGCACATGGCATCAGTGGCTTTCTGAAATTCTTGCTCGCTGGACTCGTCGTCCTCTTCCATGCCATCATCAGCCCCTTCTTCCTTGTCGCGGCCTCGAGCAGGCCGGTCCTTCTGCTGCTTGGCCTTGCCGCGGCGACCTCCTCGGCCACCGCGCTTCTTGCCGGACCCTTCAGCACCATCCTGAGCCCTCTCCTTGGCTCGCCTCTCGTACTCAGCCTTCTGCCTTTCGACAAGCTGTTCAACTTGCCGGCAGTCTTGGAGATCATGGCCCTTGGTACGATGGATCTTGCAATACTGCTTGCCGGAGCCGTCTGGCTTGTCGGCAGCCGCCAAGGCCTGACAGGAGGCGCACCCGGCAACATCCTTGCCGGGGTCGTCTACCTTGACCTTCTTGGCGGCGCTGGGGTTGCCGGACCCCTCGACGGCAAGTACAACCTTGCCCTTGCGCTTCCTGTTGCGCCGCCGACCCTTCTTCGCTGGGGCGGTAGCGTCTTCATCTTTGGAGTCGGCCCTTGCGCCAACATCCTCGCCGGGGAGTCTCCTCCCTTCTTCAGCTTGAGCACACTTGTCGGCCAAAGCATAAAGCTCGGCAACATCGCTGACCTTGTTCATCGCCAGCTCTTCCCGCATCCTGCGGTTGCGCACGTTCTGATGGAACACGCTGATGACAGCGGCAGGGTGAGCGTCTGGTATGTTGTGATGTACGCGGCTGAACCTTTGGATGTACTTGCGCAGGGTCTCGCCTTCCTTCTGGGGAATGATATGTAGATCACTCTCCTGGCCCGGAGCTTGATGACCTCTGGTAAAGGCGCCAACAAACTCGTGGCACAGATCTGCCCAGGAAGAAATGGATCCTTCCGACAAGTGCATCAACCACGACCTAACGTTGGGCTTGAGCACCAATGGGAAGTAGTTGGCGAGTATCTTGTCGTCACGACCCCCGGCAGCCTGCACCGCGATGGTGTAGATGCTCAGGAACTCTGACGGATGGGTTTTGCCGTCATATTTCTCCGGGACCTCCGGCTTGAACGTGCGAGAATTGGGCCACTGGACTCGCCGCAGCTCACGGGTAAACGCTGGGCAACCCACCTCGTAAGGTAGATCGCCGGGATACCCCGGCGCAGGCTTATCTACAGTGGTCCCTGCGCGCTTGTCGGACTGGTAACATGCTTCCCGGCGCCGCTCGATGGTAGTTCGAGCGTCCTCCTTGCTCCGCTCCCGAAGAACTTGACGTTGATCGTGGCGGGTTCGCGGGTCGGACGACGCTGTGGAATCATCCTCACGAGTGTCGACCCGTCGAGTCCTCGCTTGCTGCTGCTGTTGTGGAGGGGAATACACCGTAGCTGTGTCGCCCACAGCCTTCTCCTTGCCGACGCGCGCCGGCTCGATGGACCGTCGCCGCGAGGGCTCCGCCTGCTCCGGCTTATCTTCGTTGGCCAGGCCAACGAGGCTCTGGATGGCAGATCTCCACTCCTCGAGCTTGTCCGCAGTAGGAGGGAAGTTCAGGAGCAGCTGCGCACGTGCCAGTGCTTCTGCCGGCGTAGGCGGCGGCGACAGGTGCGAGGAACGTGAGGTGCTCTGACTCCCAACCATGTTAGAAGGAGCAACAACACGATCCTGCGACCGTACGCCGCTAGCACCAGCGCGTGGACGTGCATGCTGGCCTCGCACCTCCCGGGAATGATGCTCAGGAGATTTCCCATGGGGACGTCCGAGGCCTCCAACGTCGCGGCGAAGCTCCTCGCGCGCGCCTTGGGAAGGTCGCGGCACATGCGCCGGCGTGGGTGTCTTGGAGAGCGCACTTCCATCTCTGGAGTTCGCCGCACCGCCTACTGGCAGCATGGCTCCATCTCCGGATCCAGCGACGTGAACGATGCCGCTTGCCTGGCTACGATCACCGGAGCGTCGTGGAAGCTCGGGGTTTCCACCCCTTCCACCCGCGTCGACTCCATCGCCCGTGCGCGTAAGCACGGGCGCGGCGGACGCGAACGGTCCAACCGCGGTGAGACCCTTCCTCTTGGGGGCCATGGCAGTGAGTGATGAAAAACTGGCGCGCTGATCACTGGATCAGGTCCACGCAGCCTCCTTCCCCTATTTGGCGCGCCAAAGATGTCGGAAACGACACCTATGGGATCACGAGGATCCCTTTACGGTTCGGCGGGGAGAAGGATTGCACAGAGAGCAGATCGAGTGATCAACGCAAAGCGGATTTTACCCAGGTTCGGGCCGCTCGGAAGCGTAAAACCCTGCTCCTGCTTGGTTGTATTGAGTGTGTTCTTAGGCTAGTTCTTGGAGCGCTACAGTAGCTGCTACACATGCGAAACTGGCCTCCCAAAGATCCTCCCCTGTAGCCGCACCTTGGGCCTCCTTTTATACCTTCGAAGGGGTCGCCAACAGTGGTGCGCAGGGGTACATGAGGTGTAAAGCAACTACAGTGCTTATCATACCTAATTCTGACGGCTTGGGACAAGGGCATTTAATGCTCCTGTTGAGGTGTCCCTGCCTTGTCTTGGGGACAGAAAAAGGAGCCATCCCATCGCACCGCTTAAGCCCTCACGCCGTCAGCGTCCGACACGCGCCCAGGGGAACAAAGGCTAAAAGACAAGCTGGTAGTTGCCCTGGCGTGGTGTGCTAGAACAGTGAAGAGGGGCTTGTCGGGCGCGAGTCTTGTCGGGGCTACGAGCCATCCCCGGCAAGATCTTGCCGGGGCTCCAGCCTTTGGTCTTCCATCTTCTCGTCTCCTTGACATCGTAGTACTTGATTCCAAGGCTTCGCTATGCCTTGTCGGCTCCAGGGGATCGCCCGCGCACAAGTCTGGGTAATATATACCCTGGTTATTTGTACACTGACACAAATAATACCAGAGGGGGTGCCCCAGGCGCGCCCTGGTGGGTTGTGACCCCCACGTGGGCCCCCTTACTTATTCCCTTAGCCCACATCATCACCTACCTCCAGAAAAAAATCACCACAGCCACCATTCCCGTGTTCTTGCTCTCAAACCCGCGGATTTCGATCTCTTAGCTCGAAGCTCCGTTTCTGACACTGTTTGGAGGGATTGCTACTTGGTATGTGACTCCTCCATTGCTCCAATTAGTTTTTGATTTAGTGGGTTATTTTTAGAGTAATTAGCTACTCTTGGTGCTGCTGTAGATGAGCTTGCATGTTGAATTGTTAGAGTTCTAAGTAGTTTGAATGCTTAATATGGCCTCTATGCATGTTTAGGAGTAGTTGTTATCAATTTCACGAAGATTTGCTAACAAAATTTTGTGTCTCAAAACTATTTCAGAAATTTGTTCGCAAATAAAGATGCAATTCTTTAGGAGTTCTTCGAGGAGGAGGTCATCGGAGGCCTCATCAAGTGGAAGCTCGGCCCGACAACCTTATGTTGAGCCAAGCGAAAGCTCGATGCGAGATGCCGCCACCAAATCATGCTTGTGGCTGTGCGATGAGTTCATGGAATGTGCAGGTATTAAGGAGGAATTTGAACAATATATCCACAATACAGAGCTTGCTCCCTTCATCGCAGATAAGTGCCCTCAACACCTCGAACTCACGAACATATTCACAAAGAAATTTAAATATTTTCCTCGTGAGTCTAGAATTTCATTCAACCTTTATGACTGTTCCTTCACCATGCCGTTATAAATGTTCAGTGAAGCATGCAAACTTCCATATTGGGGTTCCCTTGATGAACCAACAAGATCTGAATACGAGTCATTTTTGGTTAATCTTTGCTATGGTGAAGATAGGGGAGTAACACAAGGAAGAATTAAAAGTATCAATTTCCCATCAATACATTACTTTGCACTCTTTAATGGCAAATGTATCATAGGCAAACAAGATTGTAGCACGCTGTGTACTCCTGATTCGAGTCTCATACACACTGCCATAACTGGAAATAAATGTTATAATCTCGGAGCAATTGTTGCACGGAGATTGCAGCACAATGCTGCTAGTGGAAATTTTTATGGAGGAATTTATGCCTCCCGTGTAATAGAGAGACTAAGTGTATCACCTTGGCCTAATGACCCCATCTTACCTGTTCAGTATTTAGACTTTGAGGCCATGAAGCGTCATAAGTTCCTCACGGGCACGGCAACTAACCATACCTATAACTTGAGATTTAATAATAAAAATGGTGTGCCTGTCACTTTGCCTGCTCCTGCTCTCTTTGATTTTCACAGTAGGAGAAGATACTATGTTCTTGAGAGCGAAGCCCATGCGTACAATGCGGAGGTCGAAGCTACAAGGAGGAACGAGGCGTTTGCACCCAGGGCCTCGGTGAGCTATAGCTCCGACTATTATCCAGGCGGATGGTGATTACCAAGCTAGGCCAAAAGCCTAAGCTTGGGGAGTACGTATTCCTACCGACATTACATTCATGATTACACTTTTCATTTCAGTTGTCGGTGCTCATACATTTTCATTGTAATATCCATGCTAAATTTGTTTTCTCGCTTTCTTCCTGTGTGTCTGATAAACTTTGAGAAAATCCAAAAATATTTCCTACTTCTTTTCGGTTTTTCTTTCTAGCTTAGTTTAATTGTAGCATTAAAAGAAAACACAAAAAGATTTCTCATTTCTTCTTTTACTTGTTGGGAGCTTTCCCGTGAAAATAGTTTTTCTCGTTTTTGTTTTTCCCTCTTTATTTTGCCTTCTTCAAGAAAAAACAAAAACTCCAAAAATATTTCAATGTGTTTCTCTGAAATTCTTTTCTTTTTGTTTGAGTCGTACCAAGGAGAAGACTACGATGAAAATGTTGAGTGGGTCTCATATGCATCATTGTTAATCTAACAAAGAGCCCATTTTACCTTGTCTTCTCCTCTTGAATAAAACGTTGCAGATTCTAGCTTAGTCCACAGCATTCTTGCACCATTATTATTTTCTTATCATTCGGTCATGCAAGTGAAAGGCAATGATGACGATATTTGATGAACTGACTGTGGTAGAGAAAGGTGGGTATGAACTCAACTTGTTTTTGTTTTTGTAAATATGTTTAACCTAGTATCCTCGATTCAGCATATTATGATCAAACATGTTTGCAATGACCATTAGAGATTATAGTTGTTCATGCCATGCTTAAGTAGCTAGGAGTGGATAATGATTTATCTTGGATGTCAACATGCATTAAAATGGTTGTGATATGGTATGATGATATGGTATCCTCCTCTGAATGTTTCAAGTGGCTTGACTTGGCACATGTTCACGCATGTAGTTGAATCAAAACCAACATAGCCTTCATGATATTTATGTTCATGGTGTCCATATCCTACTCATGCTAGTAGTCAATGTTTATTATATGTAATGCATGCTCATGACCGTTTTCGCTCTCTAGCTGGCCGCTTCTTAGTCTATTTGCTAGCCTTCGCCTGTACTAAGCGGGAATGATGCTTGTGCATCAAAATCCTTAAACCAAAGTTATTCCAGATGAGTCCACTATATCTACCTATATGCGGTATTACCCCGCCGTTCTAAAGTAAATTTGCATGTGCCATCTCTAAAAATTCAAATAAACATTTGTTTTGTGTGTGGACCGCTCATGGAGCGACAGGGGGTCAGTATCTTCCATGCTAAGCGGGTTATTCTCATGATGAGTGTTTATTCACTCGTCCTTACACGAGAGGGGCGGTAATAGGGATTCCCAGTCCCAAAATCAAAAATCAAAAATAATTAAACAAAACTACCCCAGGAATGTTGTTGGTTTGGATGGTACCCGTGGATGTGGCTAGCTGTGGAGTGTGCTTGTTGGTGGAGGGGGAGTAAACCTTTACTTTTACCGATTGGGAACCGCCGCTAATTTGTTTAGCATGGAAGATATTGATAACTCTTGGTCGTGACGTTGACAGGAAGGGTGTACCTCCCAAAATTATATTTATCTCTGTTTTAAGCTTTGAGCTCTGGCACCTCTGCAAATCCATGCTTCCCTCTGCGAAGGGATTATCTATTTACTTTTATGTTGAGTGATCACCTTCACAAATAAGCGCCAGACCTGAGAGCACTATTGTCATCCTCATGCATTGTGTATAGTTGATGTTGGGTGCAGCATGACAGGATCTTTTCTACCATGAATTACAATGTTTAGTCGCTGCTTGAACTTTCGAGGTGCTCTGCATTTATGTTTTGCGGTCTCAGAAAGGGCTAGCGAGTTACCACTATTGTCATATTGTATCATGATTGTTTTGACAAAGTGTTGGCGCTTGAGATATCTTATTATTGCTCGCTAGTTGCTTATGTTATTGATATGAGTTAATATAATTTCTAAGAGTTATTGTTGGCACGGTTAGTCATAATCTTTGCTGAAAACCTGGGTGCTACTTCAGCATATATATGTAAACAAGAACAAAAGAGTTCGTAAAAGTTTTTCTTTATCACTTTCAGTTTGTCAACTGAATTGCTTGAGGACAAGCAATGGGTTAAGCTTGGGGGAGTTGATACGTCTCCGTCGTATCTACTTTTCCTCACACTTTTTCCCTTGTTTTGGACTCTAATTTGCATGATTTGAATGATACTAACCCGGACTGACGCTGTTTTCCACAGAACTACCATGGTGTTGTTTTTGTGCAGAAATGAAAGTTCTCGGAACGGAACGGAACTTTTTGGAGAATTATTTAAGAATATATATGAGTTATTGGAGCCAAAAACTACCGGAGAAGGGGGGCAGGGTGGGCAGCACCCACCAGGGCACGCCAGGCCCCCTGGGCGCGCCCTCGTGGGTTGTGCCCACCTCGTGGCCCCACTGACCCTAATTTCACCGCTATAAATTCCTATGTTCGGAGAAAAATAGAGGAAAACGTTTCATCGCGTTTTACGATATGGAGCCTCCGCCACCTCCTGTTCTTCATCGGGAGGCCAGATCTGGATCCCGTTTGGGGCTCCGGAGAGGGGAATCTTTGGTCTTCGTCATCACCAACCCTTCTCCATCGCCAATTCCATGATGCCCCCCACCGGGAGTGAGTAATTCCTTCATAGGCTTGCTGGTCGGTGATGAGTTGGGTGGGATTCATCATGTAATCGAGCTAGTTCTGTATCGCCCTAGGTTATGACTGTTACATGAAGAATATCATCCAACGAGTTCACCGATCCAGTGCCTACAAGTTTTCCACTTATTGTTCTTGCTAACTTACTATTCCTGCTGCTACTATTCCAACTGCTACAAAACTATTGCTATTACTGCTACCGTCACTGCTACTGTTACCACTACTATCAAACTATCATACTACTGTGCTACTGATCATTTTGCTGCAGATATTTAATCTCCAGGTGTGGTTGAATTGACAACTCAGCTGCTAATACTCTCAAATATTCTTTGGCTCCCCTTGTGTCGAATCTATAAATTTGGGTTGAATACTCTACCCTCAAAAACTGTTGCGAACCCCTACACTTGTGGGTTATCATGCGCCACCAGAGGAGCGAGAGAAACCGAAACCTATTTATTATAAGTTTAATGTGTTGATAGCTCATGGCCTCTAGGTAATAGATCTAACCTGTTGTTGGGTCGATTGGCACATCCAACCACTCAGTGTACGGACCCAGTTATTTTGTTGGCACTCACGCCAGCGTGATGACGAAATGCATTATTCTCACAAAGAGCTAGACCCGGCAAAGCTTACCCGGGACGTCAATAAGCTCCTGGGAGAGACCCTTGAAGATATAGACATCGTGGGTCTAGCTCCCTTTGAAGCTAATATCCCAGCTCCTGCAGTATGTATATCTTGACTTGCCTTGTCATCTTCATATATATATATATATTTATTTATATATATATATATTTTATTTTATTTGAAATGGTAGTTATCCTGCATTCATTAAGAAGAAAAGAGTTGCTCAGTTAATTAGGGAAAATCGAGCGAAAACCAGATTGCCCAGTTAATTATGGATAACCAGGCGAAAACCATCACAACCGTTGAGCGGCACACATAAGAAACCCCATGCACACCACTCTAGAGAGGGCCTCGGCGAGATAGCATGCAGGCATCATCATCATCACTCCTGCCCAAGAGGCGTTATCCCCATCCCTACACTCTGATTAAACGACTCTGACTTCGTCGTGAGCGATCGTCAACTCAATCCACATTGTAGCGGACGCATGAATATGCATGACGATCTGCGCCCGAGCTCAGCCACCTGCAGCCAGACAGAGCAGCTTCGACTCTGACAGAGAACTCTGAAGGACGAAACAAAGCACGGCTGGCGCATGAAAGATCACCGAACAGGCTACTTGTAGCTTCGACTCCACGGCAACAAACAAACTAAGGCAACACCGCGGACACGCGGAGAAGAATCGACTACCGTAACCATTGTCGCGTCACCGACATTGATCCCACCATCATCGTTACCACTGAAGTCTGGACCCCACAACAAGCGCAAACCACCGGTCCCGCTTGCCAATGCCGAGCTTCGAGACGAAGCCCCAAGAGTGACAACGACACACTTATACTTGTGATTTGCGTTGGGTTTTTCCGTGAAGAGGAGCGGATGATGCAGCATAGTATAGATAAGTACTTCCCTCAGTGAGAACCAAGGTTATCGAACCAATAAGAGGACCACACAACTCCCGTCTTCAGCGCCTACGCACAAAAGAGCAAACACTTGCACCCAACGCGGGCAAGAGAGTTGTCAAGCCCCTTGGACTCGTTACTTGCAAGTAGATAAGTAGTGTAGTTGATAGTTGGATAAATATAAATTGAAAAATAAATAAAAATGAAATAATGGCAGCAAGGTAATAGTAGCGTTTGTAAATATATAGGTGCATAGACCCGGGGGCCATAGTGTTCTCCAGTGGCATCTCTCTCGAAGTAGGCATACGGTGGGTAAACAAATTACTTTTGGGGAATTGATAGAAAAGCGCATAGTTATGCAATACTTATTCACGGCAATGATCATGTGTATACAGGCATCACGTCCATAAGCAAATAGGTCGACTCTTGTCTGCACCTACTACTATTACTCCACTTCGAGATCGCTTCTATGCTTGCCTCTCTAGGTATTAAGTTCATGCAAACAGAGTAATGCTTGGAGAACGATGAAATGATGTAGACAAAGTAAACTCAATTATTATTAATGAACCCCATCGTTTTATCCTTAGTGGAAGCAATACAAATATGTCTCTTGTCCCTTTCTGTCACTGGGATATAGAGCACCGCAAGTTTGAACGCACTACAATGCACCCCTCTCACTGAAGATGGATCAATCTAGTTGGCCAAACCAAATCACTAGATCGGAGAGATTTACGAAGCTATAATAATCATGCAAATAAGAATCATATAATTCAGAGAAGACTCAAATCTTTTTCATGAATAATCTGAACATAAACCCACAATTCATCGGATCCCAACAAACGCACCGCACAAAGTGATTACATCGAATAGATCATCGCGAAGATGTGATGAATTTTGTATTGAAGAACATAGAGAGAGAGCCATCTAGATACTAGCTATGGACCCGTAGGTCTGTGGTAGACTACTCACACATCATCATGGGAGTAGCAAGGTTGATGAAGAGGCTCTCCATGATCGATCCCCCCTCCGGCAGGGCACCGATACAGGGCTCTAGATGGGCACACGGCGGAACAGAGACTTGCGGTGTCGGAAAAGTGTTTTGGGCGCTCCCCTAGGGTTTTAAGAATATATGTGAATTTATAGGCCAGAGAGGGACGTCGGGAGATGAGAGGGGGGCCACGAGCTAACAGGGTCGCGGCCACCCCCCTGGGCGCGCCATGTTGGCTCATGGGGACCTCGTACGGCCCCCGGCCTCCTCCCGAAGCTTCGAGGTCTTCTTTTCGTCCAAAATATCATCAAAAAGTTTTGGGGCAATTGGACTTCGTTTGGTACTGTAAATCTGAAAAGCCAAAAACATGCAAAAAAACAGCAACTCGCACTTGGCACTGGGTTAATAGGTTAGTGCTTAAAAATAATATGAATTGGCAAATAAATGCCCAAAAAGCATCCTAGAATGATAATATTATAGTATGGAACAATCAAAATGTATAGATACGTTGGATATGTTTCACACACCAAAGTGTCGCCATCGTCCGATCACAAGATCAAGGGTTTCCTCTGAGAGGTCGCGATGGCCAGATCCATGCAGGAGGGGTGCAGCTATAGAGCAACGATGCCTCCAAGAAGGACACGACGGCCACATCCGGGGCCATCGTTGGTCACAGCCCAAGGCCGAGACAGGACCTTCACCCAAGCTCCCACACCACCTCGACCACGCAACATCTTGCACCGGCGCTGACAAGCCCACCAACTGCCACCACCATTGAAGTTGCCCGTCGACGAAGAGGCACCAAGACCGCCGCAGTCAACTGCAACTCGCAGAGACCACCGATTGTAAACCTCTCACATAGGCCCACCATCCAACGCTACCAACACCGTCAAACATGCCACATCGCAGCCGACGCAGCCGCCCGCACCTTACGAAGACCATCACCTACCCTCTTACCACATAGGATAGTAGATCCATTGATGATCGACCGGAACAGGACCATCGGATGTAGCATGAGCCACCGCGCCGAACCGAGCACCATGTCGATGATAACCCACAAGTATAGGGGTTCGCAAGAGCCTTCGTGGGTAGTATTTCACCCTAATTTATTGATTCGATACAAGGGGAGCCAGAGAATATTATCGGCCTTAGCAGTTGAGTTGTTAATTCAACCACACCTCGGATATCTCTCTGCAGCAAAGATTTTAGTAGCACAGAAAATAGTAGTAGTAACAGTAATAGTAGTAGTGGCGGCAATAATTTTGTAGCAGTTGTGAAAGTAGCAGCAGCAATAGTAACTTAGCGAGATTCAGTATATGTAAAGCGTAGGCACATGGATCGGTGATGGATAATGATTTAGATGACATCAATCGTGTAATAGTTACACACTAGGGTGACACAGAACTAGCTCCAACTCATCAATGTAATGTAGGCATGTATTCTGTATATAGTCATACGTGCTCGCGATAAGAACTTGTATGACATCCTTTGTCCTACCCTCCCGTGGCAGCGGGGTCCTATTGGAAACTAACAGATATTAAGGCCTCCTTTTAATAGAGAACGGGAACAAAGCATTAACACATGGTGAATACATGAACTCCTCAAACTATGGCAATCACCGGAAAGAATCCCAATTATTGTCACATTGGGGTATGCGGATCATGACACGTAATAGGTGCATACAACTCGCAAGATAGGATCCAAATCACTCTTATATTCATGAAAACATAATAGGTTCAGATCTGAAATCATGGCACTCGGGCCCTAGTGACAAGCATTAAGCATGGCAAAGTCATAGCAACATCAATCTCAGAACATAGTGGATACTAGGGATCAAGCCCTATCAAACTTAACTCGATTACATGATCAATCTCATCCAATCCCATCACCGTCCAGCAAGCCTACAAAGGAATTACTCACTCCCGGTGGTGAGCATCATGGCGGTGTTGATGAAGAAGGGTTGGTGATGACGATGGCGACGAATCCCCCTCTCCGGAACCCCAAACGAACTCCAGATCAGCCCTCCCGAGGTAAAACAGGAGGTGGCGGCGGCTTCGTCTCGTGAAACATGATGAAATCTTCTATCTGATTTTTTTCTCCAAAGATGTGAATTTATAGGAGTGGAATTAGGGTCAGGGGAGCCACGTGAGCCCCACAAGCCATCACGGTGCGTCGAGGGGGTGGGCGCGCCCTGTTGGCTTGTGGCCCACGAGCAGCCCCCCTCCTGTGGATCTTCGCTCCATAATTCATTATTTATTCCAAAAACAATTCACAAAAAAATTCATCCAATTCCAGGAACTTTTATTTCTGCACAAAAATAACACCAAGGTAGTTCTGCTGAAAACAACGTCAGTCCGGGTTAGTTCCATTCAAATCATACAGATTAGAGTCCCAAACCAGAGCAAAATTGTTTGGAAAAGTATATACGTTTGAGACGTATCAACTCCGCCAAGCTTAACTCATTGCTTGTCCTCAAGCAATTCAGTTGATAAACTGAAAGTGGTAAAGAAAACTTTTACAAACTCTTTTGTTCTCGTCGTTATACACATGCTTAGCTAGTGTTCAAGTTTTCAGCATAAATCATAAATAACCATATCCATAATAACAATTAAACATCATATTCACTCATGACAATACATAACCAACTAGCAAGCAATAATAATATATCTCACATGCCAACAATTTGTCAAAACAATCACGATATAATATGGTCACATGGTATTTCGCTAGCCCTTTCTGAGACCGCAAAACATAAAGGCAGAGCACCTCTCAGGTTCAAGCAGCGACTAAATATTATAATTCAGGGTAGAAAAGATCCAGTCATGCTCATATCCAACATTAACTAGACTCAATGCATAAGAATGACAATAGTGCTCTCTGGTCTGGTGCTTTTAGTAGGAGGGTGATGACTCAACATAAAAGTAAATATATAGGCACTTCGCAGAGGGAAGCATTGATTTGCAGAGGTGCCAGAGCTGAAGGTTTAAAACAGGATTGAAAATATAGTTTTTTGGTGGTGCACTTTTTGTGTCAATGTTACGACAAAGGATTTCAATATCTTCCATGCTAAACACATTATTGGCGGTTCCCAAACGGAATTGTAAAGTTTACTCCCATCCCATACATACACAAGCCATGGCTGACCGAATCCACGGATGCCCTCAAACATTTCAACTGTCCCAGGAGTTTTGTTTAATAAATTTTGTTTTGCAGGACTGGGCATCCTTTTTACCAGCCTCTCTCGTGCAATGACAGGCAAATAAATGCCCATCTTGAGAATAAAATACTTGGCATGGAAGATACTGACCACCCCGTCACTTCATGAGCGGTACGAGTGCACAAAACAGATGTTTATTTGAATATTAGAGGTGGCACATGCAAATTTACTTGGAACGGCAGGGTAATACCATATATAGGTAGGTATGGTGGACTTATGTGGAATAACTTGGTTCAAGGATTTTGGATGCACAAGCAGTATTCCCGATCAGTACAGGTGAAGGCTAGCAATAGATTGAGAAGCGGCCAGCTAGAGAATGAAAACGGACGTAAGCATGCATTGTGAATAATTAACATTGGACATAGCATGAGTAGGATATGAACACTCTGAATTTAAACATCATCAAGGTTGCATTGGTTTTGAATCAACTACATGTTTGCACATGGGCCAAGTCAAGCCGCTCAAATTACTCAGAGGGAAATACCATACTATCATACTACATCATAACCATTTTAATGCATGTTGATACATAATATAAATTATTATCCACCCCTAGCTATTTAAGCATGGCATGAGAAGCTACAATCTCTAATTGTCATCATAAACATGTTCACTCATGATATACCGAATCAAGATCGAACGAGCTAAACATATTTACAAAAACGGAAAACAAGAAGAGTTCATACCAGCTTCCTTGACCACGATCACTTCATCAAATATCGTCATTATTGCCATTCACTTGCACGGCCGAATGATGTGATAATAATAATAGTGCAAGAATGTTGTGGACTAACCTGGAATCTGCAGGGCAGTTTTATACAAAGGAGAAGACAGGGTAATATTGGCTCTCTGTTAGATCAACAATAAAGCATATGGGAGCCACTCAATATTTTCATCGTGGTATTCTACTTTCGACGATTCAACAAAAAGAAAATAAATTCAGAGAAACACACTAAAATATTTTTGGAGTTTTTGATTTTCTCAAGAAAGCAAATAAACAAAGGAAAAACAAGAACGAGAAAAATTATTTACATGGGAAAGCTCCCAACATGCAAAGGAAATCTTTTTGGGTTTTTTTGTAATACTACAACTAATTAAACGGGAAAGAAAAACTGAAAAGAAGCGAGAAATATTTTTGGATTTTCAAAGTTTTTCAAACACACAAGAAGAAATTAGAAAATAAAGCTAACATGGATATACAATGAAAGAGGATGTACACCGACTATGAAGTGTGTGAACATGAATGTAATGTCG
The DNA here is from genome assembly GCA_039707655.1 of Elymus sibiricus. Taxonomy (NCBI): domain Eukaryota; kingdom Viridiplantae; phylum Streptophyta; class Magnoliopsida; order Poales; family Poaceae; genus Elymus; species Elymus sibiricus. The sequence goes on from CM077663.1 coordinate 211,212,682, forward strand.
ATGAGAAATACGTTCTCCCCCAAGCTTAGGCGTTTTCCTAGCTTGGTGATCACCACCCGAAGAATCCATCTGGTCCTGGAGGAAAGTAGTTGGGCTAAGGCACCTGAGCATCCCACTCCTGGGCTACGGCGTCCGCCTCGGCCAATTCGTTCCGGTAGCAATTATATCTGGTGGCATGATGATGTATCCATTCCTGACATGATAGTTAAACAAAGAGGGTGCAGGCAACACAATAATATCGCGAGTGTCCTCGCTAAATACTAAGTTATAGCGAATGTGATGCGGTGGCTGAGGTTCCTCAATGAACTGGTGGTCTAGCATAGACTGGTGATCAAGATAAACCTTAGGCAACAAGTAGTCAGTGGGGCGTATGGCGACATTAAAACGCTTTGCCAAGCGCGTGGCATAAATACCACCATGAACCTTGCCCTTGGTTCGGTTAAGATGCAAGCGGCGCATGACAATAGCTTCTAAGTTGTAAGTGTTATCACCATAAAGTGCGCGATGCAGAATAGCAAGGGTGGGGGCACTGAGACCACCACCCTGCTCCATAGCAGTTATGCATTTTCCTATAAACAAAGAAAAATAGTGCACAGACGGAAAATGCAACTAGTGGCCCTGGCGTTTGATACGCCCCTGGTTTCTCCCACAGTTAAGGTGAGGAGGAAATCCTCGAATTCCTCGGGCTTAGGATCACACATTCCCCCGTCAGAGGGAAGCAAGCATATTTCACAAAATTCATCTAGAGGCATTTCATAATTTGTTGCATATAAATCAAAGCATACTGTGGGAGCAGCGGGCCTATTCGAGAAGAAGAAAATTGCACGAAGGAATTATTGAGGAGATAGTATTGGTAACACTCATCTGCGAGGAAGTTGGTCAGCCCGGCATTTGCAACGAACTGCATAAATATTTGATAGAAACCCGCTTCGTTCATGAAGGGTGCATGTGGCCATTCACAGGGTCTAACCTCCGTGTTGCGGAAAATGTTGATGTCAAGATCGTGAGTCCTCCCAACAACAACCTTGGGGCTCAGGCTCGACGAACCTTTCCTTAAAAAATTCATTTCCCTAGGCACAAATTTCTGAAATTTTTGAGCCACAAATTTATGTCAATAAAACTTTACAAGATTGATAGCAACTACTCATATAGATACCTGGAGGCCATATCAAGCATTCATACTACTTAGAACACAAAGAATTCAACATGCAAGCTCATTTTCTATAGTACGGAGTGCAGCAAAATATGCAAAATATAAACCACTAAAGATAAAACTAATTTGAGGAATGAGAGAGTCACATACCAAGGAGCAATTCTTCAAAATAGTTTCGGAAACGAAATTCCGAGCAAAGAGATCAAAAATTTCAGTTTCTAGAGGAAGAACACGGGAGAGAGAGAGCTAGAGAATTTTGCTGGAGGTAAGGGATGAGGTGAGCCGAAGGGATAAGGCAGGGGGGCTCTGTAGGCCCCACAAGCCATCAGGGCGCGCCATGTTGTCTTGTGGCCCACAGGTGCACCTCCCTGTTGTATTTTCAGTACCAAAAATTCTTAAATATTCCAGAAAAATTCATGTTAAAATTTTGTGGCAATCTGAGACTTTTTATTTTTGGGTCATTTTTTATTGCACGGGAAAATCAGAAAACAGGATAATCATGGCATTTTATTTTTCTTAACTAAAAATGACAGAGGATAAAATTGTGATACATAAAGTTGTGCATACTAAATTCATCAATCACATGTCTTTCAAAAATGATCCATTAATAAGGTTGATCAAGTCTTATTAATAACCGTTTCCGATTGACAAGAAACCGAAGAATTTTCGTATAACACTAAGTTACCTCAATGGGGATTTGTATCTCCCCAACAATAAGATTATAATATTTCTTCTTGGCAGTGGGTAGAGGGATTTTAAAACCTCCAATGATAACAGTGGCACTAGGATCAATGACATTAATATTATTAACCAAAGTTTTCTTCTTCGGAAAATGCACGGTATGTTGTTGGCCATTGACGTGAAAATTAACCTTGCTTTTGTTGCAATCAATAACAACCTATCGGGGCAGGATTCACACAATCACCTATGGGAACATGGGTCCCTTTTGGTTCGGCGGGGGGAGGTCACGTTGCACAAAGAGCAGAGGCCATGGGACAGCACGACGACGGAACGCTGGTATTTTACCCAGGTTCGGGCCGCTGGGGAGCGTAAAACCCTACTCCTGCTTTGGTGGATTGGATGGGGGAAAACGAAGATGCGCAGCGCTCAAACCCAGCAAGGGATGCCTTCGGGTGAGCTATGACGCTAGTACCAGTGTCCAAGGGTCCGAATCTTGAGCTAGGTTGCCTTGGGCCTCCTTTTATAGGTCAAGGGGCAACCACAATGGCAAAACATACATTACCTAATGATTAGATAGCTAACGGTGCTATCATACCTAACTCTGGCACTTAGGACAAAACGCCATAAATGCTAGCCTAGGTGGCGTGCGGGGGCGCGTCCCCGGCAAGCTTCTACCTCCGCTTCGCCGTCTGGTGCTTAGTGTCTTGACACGCCATTGGACGGGTGTCATATGGATATAATCTGTCTTCCGGTGCGTCGCCACGTGCTTAGCAAGAGCCACTTAGCCAGCTAAGGGCTCGACACCGCATCGACAAGTGACTGGCGTCGTGATGCGGTGGAGCGGTGGCCGATCGGCTTGCGCCTGGCGGGGGATGGCTTGCCGGGTCTTCCTGAAGATGTGTGCGCTTCGGTCCCCGACAGGCACCGGGGACATGGCTGGTGCGGTTTGGGCCCCTCCTGGGCCATTGTATTGAGTTTGTCGGCGTTGCTGGCCAACGTAGGCTGCCTCTGCTGGGGTCTTGGTCTTCTTGATGCGCTCCTTGATCTCTCGTAGAGCGGCTTCTTTGGCTTGGATTTGGTGTTGGCGGGGTGGTAGCTTTCACTGGCAGGCTTAGGCCATCGGGTCGGAGGCTTACCGTCCGTGCACAAGTCACGGGGAAATAAACACCCCTGTTTGTGTACCCCGACAGAAGCCCCCGGGCCTGAGCCATACGTGTTGCTTGGCACGTTGGGTTAGGCCCCAAACAGTGCACGGACACGCGTTGAGGAAGGGCTGCCCTCAAGCACTTGGTTATGATGACTTGTCAAACCCACGTCCACTCTGCGTGATTACCACATGTCATGGGGTCGTGGAATAGTAGCCATTGCTAGTAAAAGAAATGGTATTTCTCCGAAAAGATAGCGAAGAGCCAGCCCCCGCGCGGTTTCTTTAATAAAAAAGGAACGTGTGGGGGCGCTGCTCATTCGTGCCCGTTTCTCTTTCATTCATCTTCCTCCTCAAGCCAACAAACCGCTTTCGCCGCTGCCACTCATCCTCCAAGCGTTGCTAGCCCCTCCGCCGCTCTTGAGAGCCCAAGAGATGGGGAAGAAGACGAGCGCTATGAAGGGGAAGCAGTCGGCCCCAGCGGCTGATGAGAGGAAGAGAAAAGCAGAAGAGCTCGAGAGACTTCGACGGAGAGATGTGGTTTTCTCCCTGTCAAACTTGGACGGCAATGCCTTGATCGCGAGGTACGCCTACATGTGGGCGAGGGCGACGAACGGGCATGGAGCACCTGTAGTTCTGCCGGACAGCCCCAAGGAGAAGACACCATCAGATTCGTACCGCTTCTTCTGCGCATACTTTTTCTGTGGCCTTTCCTCCCCTTTCTCTGATTTCTTCTGCGCCATGATGACGGTGTATGGGTTCCACCTTCTAGATTTCACGCCCAATGCAATGAGGTGCATGGCGATTTTCTCCCATCTGTGCGAGAACTTTGTCGGAGTCGCCCCCAATGTGGATTTGTTCAGCCACTTCGTCGTCCCTCGGATCGAAGACAAATACCACCGCTCGGGGAACATAAGCTAGATCCCCCGAGGCAAGAAGAAAGACTGGGACTACCTTTCTGGCCAGCAGTGCGGGAAGTGGGAAGAGTGAAGGGGCGATTGGTGTTGGATCAAGGATGAAGAAGCCCCCGAGTTCTGCTTGGCGCAGACTGGATATGTCACGCGCGACAGCAACTGGAGCAAGTTGGGCCTCACCGACGACAAGCTCCACCCGGTGCTGAACAGGATCACCCGTCTGAAAGCTGTCAGGCTGGCCATCGAGCATGTGGGGGCCGACTTCCTCCGGCGCCGCATTGCGCCGCTGTAGAAGAGGGACAGATTCGCATGGGAGTTCAACGGTGTTGCTGAGAGGATGCGGCTGTACCCAGGCCTCGCCAACAACCTGACGGTTTACGGCCATGGCTGGCTATGCGAGCAGTTGTTCGGCCGTCTTGGGCCGTTCCATTTGCCGGTGAACGTCGTTCCTCTGCATCTCAATTCTCCCCGGAGCCATATTCTGCAATGGATGCCTGACTGCAATGCCTCTAGAGTCAAATCCGATTGGGAGCTGCCTGCCCTGTATGACGAGATGGACTGGGTCTCTCGCCTGGAAGAAAGGGCTTCCAAGGCGGAGGACAAACTGATCCAGCCAACTACCAGGGCAGAGGAGGCATTCATCGCAGCTCGGATCGCGGACGACAAGGGGGTCAGAGCCACCAAGAGAATGGGCTCCGGGGAAGAGGAAGAGGAAGAGCCTGAGGGCGATGATTCTTCTAAAGAGGAGGGCAAAAATCACACCACGGAGGAGGTTGTCGGGTTCGAGTCTGCCGGGGCCGAGGCCTCCTAAACCGCGGCGATAGGAACCCAAGAGGGGAGTGAGATGGAGGAGGAGAAGGAGCCGGAGGCAGAGGAAGGAGAGCTCGAAAAGGGCACTCAAGCACCGGAGCCAGGGCGCCGCCTTCGTGAGCGTGTCAACCACGGGGCAGCGGCCCCAGCGTCTTCGCGGAACGCCAAGAAGGTGAAGAAGACGACCTCCAAGGGAGGCAAGCATGAAGCAGCATGCCGCTACTCCTCCCGCCTTTCTCACGCCAAGCCTCCTCCCACCAAGCGACGGGTGGTCATGGGGGTGGACCCCAGCCCCCCGGCAAGCCCAACTTCTCCGCCAAGTTCGACCCTGCCGGAGGTCCCGGTCCCCCCGCCAAGCTCCGCTCCTCCAACTTTGAAGAGGGGTAGATCAACCCCGCCGCCTGTGTCAAACGAGCTGGGCTCCATGCTCATTGCCTCAGAGTAAGTTACTCAATTAAGGTCTTTGCCAATGCTTTCTGTCCTTGATCTCTTGACTGATCTTGTATAGCTAAACCCGACAGGGGTAGGGATACCCCTGCGCATCGAACCAAGCGTGCCAAACCCGCGGCAGAGCCGGGTTCCGCAGTGGGCATGGACCCGGTAGGGGGCGTGGAGGTAGATCCAGCGCTTAGCCCCCGATCCAGCCCTCTTTGCGAAGCTCTAGGGCTAACCTTGACTGCTGGCGAGGATGAGGAAGGGCATCTCCCCATGCCTGACAAGGAGATGGGAGAGAGCTGCCCAGGAGAGACTCGCCAGGGGGAGCCCTCCTTCCAAGGTCTCTTGTCGGCCATCGCCCGTGGGGAGGAATCGCCGACAAGGTCCTCCACCGAGGGGTTTGCCCGTGCTGAGTCTGCCGCTGAAGGGGCGGGGACAGACCGTGCGCTGACAACGGACATTGCCGGGGGAGAGGATGTCCCTCCTCAGCAACCCCCATCGGGTAACCCACTTGCTTGTGTTTCTGCTTCCCCCTTTTCTTTCTTCTTGTGTTTCCTGTTGGTTTCTGACTTTAATTTTTCCACTTGCTGCTTTTGTCAGCAGCTCCGACACTTGAGGAGCCTGAGTTGCTAGAAGAAGTAGCCGGCATCGGGAAGGATGCTGCTGAGGAGGCGATGAAGATTGCTGCCGCGGAGGGCCACGGGAAGGTTGCGGGGATGCTCAGGAATCCTTAGAGAGGACAGAACCAGCCTCCTGCAACGCATCTGGCCCAGGTACAGTTATCGAGGAGAAAGCTCCTCTCCAATCCATGGGGCCCTCCACATCAAGCTATCCTCTGGCTTCATCCCTGCAGTCTCCCGTGAATAAACTGGCGCTGGTCACTGCTCAGCTAGGTCCCACAACTTCTGGTTCACCCTTCTCAGCGGGCGCAAACCTTGATGAGGAAATCAGAAGGATACTGGCGCCGCTGTCTCAGAGGGTTGAAGAAACTGACGGTTCTGCTGATGGCGCCAAAGACTTGGCTTTCTTGGAATCCATGGCGGTAGGGCTCAAGGATATGCACAGCAGGTACAGCCTCAAATGGCAGGCGGTCAAGGAGTAGCGTGACTCGGCAGAGCTCGTGGACTAGCATCTGAGGGACAAAGGGAACGAGCTAGGAGAGTGGTACAACCGGCAGGTCTTTTGTCTGAAGAGGCAATATGAGACGCTATCCATGGCCAAGGAGGACGTTGCGGCACGGGAGGCTCGACTGGTGGAGCGCGAAGCGCTTCTGAACACCAGAGAGGCGAACATATCCTCCCGGGAGGAGGCCCTCGAAACTACTCTCCACGGCAAGGACGAGGAATTGGAGGGCCTCGTCCGGCAACGTACTAAGGAGCTGGAGGATGGCCACAAAACCACTCTCGACTCGCTTTCTCTCGAGTCCTCAGCTCAACTGAAGAAAGTGGCCGATGAGCTTGATGCCGCATCTACCGCCAAGTCCGATCTTGAGGCCCAAGTGAACAAGCTGACGGAGGACCTTGCCGGGAGTAGCAGGGAGATCGGAGCCCTCAAGGAGGAAGCGCGGAAAGCGAAAACCACTCTGGAAGAGGCGCAATCGCAGCTTTCCTCCAAGAGCCAAGATCTCAACGCCGCCAATGATACCATTTCCAGCATGAAATCTAGGCTTGCCTCCTTGGAGAAAGAGCTTGAAACTGCCGGTGTCCGCGAGAAACTGCTGCTGACGGATCTGGAAAATGCGAAGACCCTCCAGAAAGAAGCAGAGGACAAACTAGAGAACCAGATTCAGCAGCGCGACCTCTGGATCAGGAGCATGACTGACATCGCCGAGCGCCTCACTGCCCAGATTGCAAATATGGACATGAAGAGATGGGCCTTCTCCGTTGGTAAGCACGAGGTTCCAAGCATCAAGTTGACACTCTTCTTTGAAGGCTTGATCGAGGGGTTGAAGATGTACGATGATGATAGGGCCGCTTGCTTTGCCAACGAATCCCGGAAGCTAGGTCGCGACGCTCCCTTCCTAGTCTTGAGCAATCTCGCCTTCTTCCACCCAGAACTTGACCTCTCTGATGCTTTCAAGAAGCTGCCATCGGGCGCCGACACCTCCGCTGTTGTGAAGAAGGCCGGTCCTCTTGCTGGCAGTGTCCTCTCGGTCCCAAGGACCCAGGGGAGCCACCGGGATTAACTTTGAGCCTTCCTTATTATCATGTTGTCCTGTACTTAAGACACAATAGGTATCCGGTATTAGGCCATGCACCATCTTTGTTTTAATGCTTGTCGAGCTGATGTTTTTATGTAAACGTATGCTATCCCCTTTGCTTCCCTACTGGTGTTCGTATGGTCGTTCTCTTCGTGCGTTCTGGTTACCCGCCAACAACGTGATGCCGCGATTGCTCTCAGGAACAGGTCCTTAGCATTCTGCTGGCAAGGACACGCTGCCGGTGAGATTTTCCTTGGCGGCGTTCGATGCAGCCGCATGTTTCATTGAGTAGGCTCGAAACAAAACATGGGCGCAAACGAATACAGCAAGGTTCCATCACGCACAAGACTTGCCATATGAAACCTTCGGTTGATGAGGGGATATGCAAACGTGAACTTTAACAAAAAACTGATAATCATGTTAACTTAGCTTTCATTACAGTTCCTCTTCCGTCCTGGCATGTTTTCATTCACGTTCATCGTCCCTTCCTCCATTCATGGGCGCCTCTCCCCGTCGCCTTTATAGGTGAACACATACGCGTGTACCAGCCTTTGCCCTGAGACGAAGAGAAGGCAAAGAGGGGCAAATGGAGGAACTAGGAAGCCCGTCAGTTGTAAGTGTAATCCTCGACACGAGCCTGCCGGGTTAATGTAAACATTCACAACTAACGAAAAATGGGGGAGCAGGCATGAATGGCTGAGCCCTCTCTCCCTTCCTTCGTGTCCAACGGTCCCGTCACGACCAATGCGACCTGGGCGTTGGCGAACGGGGCCTTGCCGTAGTTCGCCTGCCGGGGGTGCTAACCGATGGATTCGCTCTAGCATTCAGCTTGGGATTTTACCCTTGGCAGGGAAAATGCGGGACCGAGCCTCATGCGAGCTTATCGACATTGCAAGCGCCACTCCCAGGCAGAACTGATCTCAGGCGGGGAAGGATAGGGGAGAGGAACGTAGCCATGTACCTCTTTCTTTCCTTTTGCCGGACCGAGCTGCACCTCCCCAGGATTGGGCGGGCTTGCTCCTCTCCAGCATTCCTCGCTCCAGCTTCGGCCATGGGGGACACGACGGGGGCGCCGCCTGCGCCAGTCATGTCGCCCACGATGCCCACCTCACTCACCGCTGACGTGGTGCCAGTGGCGCCCACGGCTGCGTGTGAGGGAGCCTTCGAAGTGGAAGGATGCGCGGTCGCGCCAGTCTTCTTCTTGGGAGCCATGGATGAAGAAGACAGTGGTGAAGATCGACGTGCTGCTCACGAACTCAGGTTCGCGCAAATGATGCCCCCTACCTGGCGCGCCAATGACGTCGGGGCAGGATGCACACGATCACCTATGGGACCACGGGTCCCTTGTGGTTCGGCGGGGGGAGGTCACGTTGCACAAAGAGCAGAGTCCATGGGACATCACGACGACGGGACGCTGGTGTTTTACCCAGGTTCGGTCCGCTAGGAAGCGTAAAACCCTACTCCTGCTTTGGTGGATTGGATGGGGGAACACGAAGATGCGCAACGCTCAAACCCGGCAAGGGATGCCTTCGGGTGAGCTACGACGCTAGTACCAGTGTCCAAGGGTCCGAATCTTGAGCTAGGTTGCCTTGGGCCTCCTTTTATAGGTCAAGGGGCAACCACAGTGGCAAAATAGACATTATCTAATGATTAGATAGCTAACAGTGCTATCATACCTAACTCTGGCACTTAGGACAAAACGCCATAAATGCTAGCCTAGGTGGCGCGCAGGGGCGCGTCCCCGGCAAGCTTCTACCTCCGCTTCGCCGTCTGGTGCTTAGTGTCTTGACACGCCTCTCGACGGGTGTCATATGGATATAACCTATCTTCCGGTGCGTCGCCACATGCTTAGCGAGAGCCACTTAGCCACCTAAGGGCTCGACACCGCATCGATAAGTGACTGGTGTCGCGATGCGTTGGAGCGGTGGTCGATCGGCTCGCGCCTGCCAGGGGATGGCTTGCCGGTTCTTCCTGAAGATGTGTGCGCTTAGGTCCCCGGCAGGCACCGGGGACGTGGCTGGCGCGGTTTGGGCCCCTCCTGGGACGTTGTATTGAGCTTGCCGTCGTTGCTGGCCAGCGTAGGCTGCCTCTACCGGGGTCTTGGTCTTCTTGATGTGCTCCTTGATCTCTTGTAGAGCGGCTTCTCTGGCTTGGATTTGGTGTTGGTGGGGTGGTAGCTTTCCCTGGCAGGCTTAGGCCATCGGGTCGGAGGCTTACCGTCTGTGCACAAGTTAGGGGGAAATAAACACCCCTATTTGTGTACCCTAACACAGCCCCTGCAGTATTTAGAAAGGGTCTACCAAGGATGATCGACATGTTGTCGTCCTCGGGCATATCAACAATAACAAAGCATGTTAAGATAGTAACATTTGCAACCACAAAAGGACGTCCTCGCAAATTCCAATAGGTAAAGCAGTGGATTTATCAGCCATTTGCAAAGATGTCTCAGTAGGTGTAAGCTTATTCAAATCAAGTCTTTTATATAGTGAGAAAGGCATAACACTAACACCGGCTCCTAAATCACACAAAGTAGTTTTAACATAACTTCTTTAAATAGAGCAAGGTATTGTGGGTATACCTGGATCTCCCAACTTCTTAGGTACTCCACCATCAAAAGAATAATTAGCAAGTATGGTAGCAATTTTAGTTTCAGGTATTTTTCTTTTATTGGTAATAATATCCTTCATATACTTAGCATACGGAGGCATTTTGAATATATAAGTCAAGCGAGCGCGCAAAAGAACGGGTCTAATCATTTTAGCAAAGCGTTCAAAATCTTCATCATCTTTACTTTCAGCACACTTACGAGGGAATGGCATGGGTTTTTGAACCCATGGCTCTCTTTCCCTACCGTGTTTCCTAGCAACAAAGTCTCTTTTATCATTGCATTTATTTTTTGGATGTGGGTTATCAAGATTTTTAGCGGGTTCTATTTCCACATCATTGTCATGTTCTTTATTATCACCTGGTTGAGCATCTATGTGAACATCATCATTATTATTATCATTTTCATTATCACAAGGTGCATATGTTCACTACGAGATTGTGTCTCGGCATCAGAAATAGAAACATCATTATGTATCTCAGCAGGTTTTTCTATAACAGGTTCACTAGAAGCATGCAAGGTTCTATCATTTTTTTTTCTTTTTCTTCTTAGATGGACTAGGTGCATCATCATTAATTCTCTGAGAATCTTGTTCAATTCTTTAAGGGTGACCTTCGGGATAAAGAGGTTCCTGAGTCATTTTACCTCCTCTAGTCATTACTCTAACAGCATGATCAATCATATTATTATTTATTTCAGCAAGCAAATCATTTTGTGACTTAGCAACTTAGTCTAGTTGGGTGTGAACCATAGAAGCATGTTTACCTAGACCCTTAACATCATTAGCAATTCTAAACATCAAGTCACTCAAGCGATCTATCACCTATGTCTTAATTGATCCTTAACATAATTATTGAAGTGCTCTTGCTTAACAATGTAATTATCAAATTCATCCATGCATTGACTAGGAGCCTTAGTATAAGGTATATCACTTTCATTAAAGGTACGGAGAGAATTTACCTCTACTACCTGTGCCGGGGTGTCAAGTCCATGTATTTCTTCGATAGGTGGTAATTTCTTGATATCTTCACTTTTAATACCTTCTCTTTCATAGCTCTTTTTCCTTCTTGCATATCTTCAGGACTGAGGAATAGAATACCTCTCTTCTTTTGAATAGGTTCCGGCAGTGGTTCAGGAAGTGTCCAATAATCGGCATTTTGCAATATGTTATTCAATAGTTCTTTAGCTTGTCCAACAGTTCTTTCCCTGAAAACACAACCAGCACAACTATCTAGGAAGTCCCTAGAAGCATCGGTTAGTCCATTATAAAAGATATATTTCCTATAAGGCAGCTTGTTTCTTATGAGCAGGAAAATATTTTTCAGAAAAGTAATAAAGCATATCCTGGGGACTACGCACACAACCAGGGGCAAGAGAAAGAAACCATTCTTTGGCCTCACCTTTTAGCGAGAAAGGAAAAATCTTAAGGATAGTAGTAGCATACCTTTTCCTCATTAGTAAATAAAGCAGCAATATCATTCAACTTCATGAGATGTTTGACAACAGTTTCATTTTCATAACCATGGAATGGATCAGACTCTACTATAGGAATCGATTCAGGGTTTATAGAGAATTCATAATCCTTATCACTGACAAATATAGGAGAAGTAGCAAATTTAGGATCATGTTTTATTTTCTCCATCATATTTTTTCTTTTAGTTTGCATAGTACTTTCTTCAAATCATCTCTATTTTTACAAGCAAGAAAGTCCCTAGCTACCTATCCATCCATAACATAACCTTCAGGTACATAAGGCAATTCATATCTATTAGGAGAGCGAGGTGTAACAGGTGATTCAAAATCTTCATCAATTTCAGCATTCTCAATTCTCTAGCTTTAGCAATATGAGCATCAAGTAATTCATTCAGTGGCACAGTTTCAGTTTCATCATGAGTAGCAATAGTATCATCATAAATTTCAGAAGTAGCATCATCAAGTTCATGTGACAAATCAGGACGATCAACAGGTGGTGATGTAACAAGCTGATTCAAAACAGTAGTGAATCAAAAGCAGAGCTAGATGGCAGTTCCTTACCTCCTCTCGTGCGAGAGGGGATGTTCTTAGTTTGAGTATCTTTCAGATTCTTCATAGTAGCAATTGGATATCCTCAAGTTAACACAATAAATATAGCTATGCTCCCCGGCAACGGCGCCAGAAAAAGGTCTTAATAACCCAAAAGTATAGGGGATCGCAAACGTCTTCGCGGGTAGTATCTCACCCTAATTTATTGATTTGACACAAGGGGAGCCAAAGAATATTTATCGGCCTTAGCAGTAGAGTTCTCAATTCAACCACACCTAGGATATCTCTCTACAGCAAAGATTTTAGTAGCACGGCAAATAGTAGTAGTAACAGTAACAGTAGTAGTGATGGCAATAATTTTGTAGCAGTTGTGAAAGTAGCAACAGCAATAGTAACTTAGGAAGATTCAGTATATGTAAAGCGTAGGCACGTGGATCGGTGATGGATAATGATTTAGATGACATCAATCATGTAACAGTTACACACTAGGGCGACATAGAACTAGCTCCAATTCAACAATGTAATGTAGGCATGTATTCCGTATATAGTCATACGTGCTTGCGATAAGAACTTGTATGACATCTTTTGTCCTACCCTCCCGTGGCAGCGGGGTTCTATTTGAAACTAAGGGATATTAAGACCTCCTTTTAATAGAGAACCAAAACAAAGCATTAACACATGGTGAATACGTGAACTCCTCAAACTACGACAATCACCGGAAAGAATACCAATTATTGTCACCTTGGGGTATGAGGATTGTCGGGGATATAACCCCACGGTATAAGCCGCCCTATTGGGCCGGGTCAACATATTGACGGCTCATGTGTCAAACTCAAAGTGGGCCATAAGGTTAAACACAAGACAACCAAGGTGGCTTAGCAAGCAAGCCGCGTGGCAGCCCAGCACATGAGGACGGCAACTCGAGGCCCAAGAGACAGAAGACGCCGGAAGTTTCCTTGCTTGAGAGGCAAGGCGAATTAGAAGCATGGTAGGTCACGAGTCATGACACGGCTCGGACTCTTGTAAGACCTAGGGTCTTGACCTATATATAAAGGCAAGCCCTTAGGACCGAAAGACTTAAGTTAGACACCCTTGAAAGCTAGGTTAGCAATTCCGCACCCTTGTAATCAAGATCATCATCAATATAGACACAAAGCAGGACGTAGGCTGTTACCTCCATTGGAGGGGCCGAACCTGGGTAAACCCGCCTCCAGTTCCCGTTTAACCCCTTTGAGTCGCCACATAGCGGTGATGGCCTCACACTTAAGTTCTCCCAAGAGAACATCTGTCGTGATAAAACCACAACAGTTGGCGCCCACCGTGGGGCTCTCGCTCGGTGGAGTTGAGTTCTCAAAGGGAGCCCTTCCAGGTTCGGTAGATTTGCGGTTGGTCAGATGACCAAAAGCCGCCACGGCAAGCTCTACATCGACGATGCAGGCTGGGGCCCCGAGGCCGACTCAATCGAGTACGGGTACCGGGTCCCCTTCGGCAAGATCCACGTCTTCATCGGCGAAATCGGAGCGTCAGTGCCCGAGTCATATATCTGCACCAACCTTGTCGAGCCGTCTCGGTGCGCCCAACCCGTCCGGCACCAAGACGATAGGCGTCGTGTCTTCGTCGGCTTCACCCAAGGAGTTAGCCTCTTGGATGAGCCAGCGGAAAGCAGGGACACCCCCGTCAACTCTGATGGCGAGTCTTCCATGGGAGATATCGAATCGATCTGTCCTCTCTACGATGGCAGGCTTGGGGGCCCTGTGGAGGCAGAAGCACCTAGGGAATCACACGAGCTGCCTCATCAGATCACTGTCTACATGACAGGAACAACGGTGGCTCAAGACCAGACGTCAGCAGGTGCGGCTGGTGGCTCTGGCGGACTGGTCAAAACTCCGTCTCAAACCATGATAGATCTAATGGCCGAGATGGCGAAGCTGGTAGAAACACCCATCACTGCGGAAAACCAAGAGGAACGCAACACGGAGTTAGTGAAGCTCCGCGAGCAGATGACTCGGGTGCAGAGGGAAATTGACGCTGAAAACGCGCGGATGGCGGAAATACAAGCTCATATCCATAACGAGTCGGAGCGCCTGAAGGCCGAGGCTTGGCGGTTAGGGCTTCATCAAAATGCTTCTGAGGCAGTTCACCAGAGGAGACACCAGAGCCGCATGGCATTGAATCTCGAGCCGGTCCGTCTGTTTCCCACTCTGCATCAGACGCCAGGGGCCGAACGAGCGCGTGAGGATCCTCCCCGTCAGACGGCCCGGCAAACGGGTCCGGCTCGACCGTCGTCGGCTCAGTCTTCGCCACGGCGTTTCCAGACGCCGCAAGGTCACTTATCCAATCCCGTTGATAATGTGTCGGCGGCGACTCGCAATCTGGAGGCACTTCCCATCCATGGGAACACCCCCGTCGAGATCGAGGCTAGGAACGCCGTAGAGATTTTGAAAACAGTGGTGGTACAGCAAGCGCAATACTCTTATAGCCGTGATCGTATGCACTCCACCCCGTATGCCACCCGCAGCAAGAGTCGCCATGCGGAATCTCTGGCTGTTTCTAGCAGTGGACGCAGGCAGCAGCCTCGGGTCTCCCCAATCCGGCAAGTGCCGTCAGACGCCCAGGTGGTTGTCGATGCGGCCAGAGCTGCACGACAGGCAGAGGCGGAAGCGACGGCTGCCCGGGCGACTCAGCAGTTTCATCCCCCACTGGCGACTACAGGGGCCGGGGTAAATATTAGGACGATTGGAATCCCTTGCTTATCGCCGGCTCTCCGTGCAGAGCGTATGCCCAAAGACTTCAAGGGGCCCCGTAAGGTGCCAAACTACATAGCAAACCTTGAGCCAGCGGCATGGATCGAGAGTTATGAGTTGGCCATGGACATGCTTGATGTTAGCGATGTTGAGTACGCAAAAGTACCTGACCATGATGCTGGAAGGACCGGCTTGAACATGGCTGAAGAACATGCTGCTCAATTCCATCAACACTTGGACAGAGCTGAAGGAGCGATTTATCAAGAACTTCCAGGGAACATGCAAGCGACCAATGACGATCGTGGATCTTCAGCATTGTGTCCAGCGCAACGACGAGTCGGCTCATCGTTGGACTCGCCGAGTCACCGAAATCATCCACTCATCGGATAGCATCACGGCGGCTCAAGCCGTCCTAATCTTGGAGAAAAACTGCCAGTTTCAACCACTGGTTCAAAAGCTTGGCCGTCTTAAGCGGAAGGTGAAGGATATGGGTGACTTGATGGATGTTCTTACCAGGTACGTCAAGTCAGACAGTACGAAAGATCTCGGCTCAGACGAGGACAAAACTAGCAAGAACAAGAAAGGCGATGGCGGCAAGGGTCGGCAAAACCATGGGAACAGTGGGAACCCAGGGGGACAAGGCAATAACACTAAGCGAAAGCAGAATGATGGCGGGTCAGAGTTCGTCGCTAATACCAACACCGGTTTCAAGAACCAGCATCGCAACAACCGCCCAGGAGGGGCTTACAACGGGAATAAGCCGTGCAACTATGAGGAGGCTCTCAAGGCGCCTTGTCCCAAACATAGTACCCCGGATAAGCCGTCCACGCACTCATGGGAAAACTATTATATCATGCAGGAGTTCCGCAACCAGGCTTTCCAGAATCACCAAGGAGGAAATGGTGGGGGACATCCAGGTCAGCTTGGCCAAGGCGGCTCACATGGCGGCTCTTCCGATGGATTTGCGGGATCAGTTTTTCCTGGCCAAGGCGGCTCGGGAACTGGTTTTCAGCATCCAGGGAACAACGGCAATGGGCAGCGCTCCGGCCAAGGCAATCAGCAGCATAACAATCAGACTGGTTTTTAGAGCAATCCCAAGCAATTGAACAGTGGGAAATATCATGTCTTTACCACTAGCACTTACAAGAAGGGTCGTAAGCGGAAGCAAAGGGCCGTTAACTTGGTTGAGCCGGCAATCCCGAGGTACTTAAATTGGTTCGAGCAGCCGATCACCTAGAACCAGGAGGATCATCCCCCGCAGGTTGATAACCCGGGTGGCCTTGCTTTGGTGGTGGCACCGCAGGTTGGCGGGTATACCTTAACAAAGGTTCTCATGGATGGTGAAAGTAGCATTAACATCCTCTATTATGGCACTTTCCAGCGGATGAACCTTGCTGAAAACAGGTTGCAACCCTCAACTACGGTTTTTCATGGAATTGTGCCTCGGAAGTCGGCATACCCAATCGGGTGGATTAAGCTAGATGTTGCTTTCGGTGGTGAGTTCAACTACCGATGCGAGTCCTTAACCTTTGAGGTGGTTAAAAAGAGCCCTTATCACGCCCTTTTTGGGCGGCCGGCTTACGCTCGCTTCATGGCTCGGCCTTGTTATGTTTACCTCAAGCTCAAGATGTCGGGTCCACAGGGTACCATAACTGTGAGCGGCAGCCAGAAGATAGCCCAGGAGTGCGAGGAAGATGATGCAGCCTATGCTGAGTCGGCCTGTGCAGCAGAGGAATTGAAATTCTATACGGCCAACGTTGATCCGGCTGATATGAGCCCGCTCAATAAGCCCACCACTGAGTCTGACTCATTGCTCAAGTTTAAGACGACTGATGATACGAAACAGATTGATTTCACACCAGGCGACTCGTCCCAGCAGTTCACTATTGGGACCGGCTTGGATCCCAAATAGGAAAGTGCGCTCATCGAGTTCATCCGTGAGAATCGAGACATCTTTGCATCGAAACCTTCTTACATGCCTGGAGTCCCAAGAGAACTCACTGAGCACCACCTTAATGTGGATCCAAAGATGAAACCAGTATGCCAATACCTCCGTCGTTTTAACGAGGAGAGATGCAAGGCTATTGGGGAAGAGGTAGCCCGGCTCCTAGCTGCCGGATTTATCGTTGAAGTTTTCCACCCTGAGTGGTTGGCTAACCCGGTGCTTGTTCTGAAAAAGAACGACACTTGGTGCATGTGTATTGACTACACAGATCTCAACAAAGCTTGTCCAAAGGATCCTTTTGCTCTCCCACGTATCGATCAGATCATTGACTCTACGGCGGGTTGTGAGTGTATGTGCTTCCTAGATGCATACTTCGGCTATCACCAGATCAAGATAGCTGTTGAGGATCAAGAGAAGACGGCTTTCATAAGTTCTTTTGGTGCTTTTTGCTATGTCTCCATGCCTTTCGGGCTTAAGAGTGCAGGGGCGACTTACCAGCGTTGTGTTCCGAATTGCATTCATCCACAGATTGGGCGTAATGTTCATGCTTATGTCGACGACATCGTGGTTAAATCTCAGAAGAAAGAGACGCTCTTGGACGACCTCAAGGAGACGTTTGACAATCTTTGAGTGTACCAGATGAAACTTAACCTGGCAAAGTGTGGCTTTGGTGTTCCTGCAGGCAAGCTATTGGGGTTCCTAGTTTCTGAGCGAGGCATCGAAGCTAACCCGGATAAGATCAAGGCGGTGACTTCGCTTGCTAAGCCGACGAATATAAATCAGGTCCAATGCATGGCTGGCCATATTGCGGCATTAAGCCAGTTTATAATCCGCCTTGGGGAAAAGGCAATCCCTCTTTATCAACTATTGAAGAAGACGGATGACTTTGTGTGGACTGATGCGGCGAACGAAGCTTTTGAAGCCCTCAAGAGACAGCTCGCTGCGCCGCCTGTTTTAGCCACCCCCATTGTCGTGGTTTTGTCAACCCGGCAGATGTCCTCGTAACACGACTTAGGTGTGAGGCCATTGCCACTTGGTGGCGACTCGAAGGGGTTAAGCGAGAGAGAGTCGGGTTTACCCAGGTTCGGCCCCTCCTATGGAGGTAATAGCCTACGTCCTGCTTTTTGTGTATTGGATGAATAGATCTCGATTACAAAGGTGCGAAATCGCTAACCTAGCTATCGAGAGGTTGTAACTTGAGTCTTTTTGGCCTAGGGGCCTGCCTTTATATACAGGTCAAGCTCTAGGGTTTACAACAGAGTCTGGGTAATATTGTGACCCGTGATCTACTACATCTCTAACTTATCTTGCACCTTAAGGAAACTTTAACCGGCGTCCTTAGCTTCATGAGCTTTGAGCCGCCGTCTTCTAGTGATGGGCCGCCCAGCATCTTGGTCAGCCGCCACCTTACTTATCTCGTGCTCAGGACACGGCCCACTTAATCTTGGTCGTAGAGTCGTTGATACATTTAACCCGGCCCATTATGGCGGGTTACACCGTGAAGCTATATCCCCGACACCCATCGACAAAGATCCCATGCTCATGTACATCGCTGCCAATTCCAAGGTAGTGAGTATTGCAGTCGTCGTTGAGTGAAAGGAGGTAGGGAAGGAGTATCCGGTTCAACAGGCGGTTTATTTCGTCAGCGAGGTCTTGACCTTGTCCAAGCAGCGGTATCCGCATTGGAAAAAATTGGTCTTTGGAGTTTTTATGGCAAGACGAAAATTGAAGCACTATTTTCAGGAGCATCCAATCACCATGGTCAGCTCAGTACCCCTTGGAGATATCATACAAAATCGAGAGGCCACTGGTCGAATCGCCAAGTGGGCAATAGAGCTTGGACCCCACCATGTGAAATATGTGCCAAGAACCGCCATCAAATCTCAAGCATTGGTGGATTTCATTAATGATTGGACGGAAATGCAAATTCCAGAGGATAGGCCAGATACCACGTATTGGACTATACACTTTGATGGGTCTAGGCAATTGGAAGGTTCGGGGGCTGGAGTTATCTTGTCTTCTCCACGAGGTGACAAATTTTGTTATGTTTTACGGCTCATGTTCCCTTGCACTAACAATGCAGCTGAGTACGAGGCCCTCCGACATGGACTCAGAATGGCTAAAGAGATGAATCTTAGCCGGGTCAGGTGTCTTGGCGACTCAGATTTGATGGCTCGACAAGTTTCAAGGACTTGGGATTCAAAGGACCCCTTGATGGTGGCTTACCGGCGGGCAGTCTCTGACGTGCGGGTTATTTCCAAGGCTATCAAGTCGATCATATTGATCGCCGGCTCAATGAGGCGGCTGATGCCTGATGTCTACTACGCAACCTTCTTCTTGTCGACTCGTGTTGGGCCTCCAAGCGCAGAGTTTTGTAGGATAGTAGCAAATTTCCCTCAAGTGGATGACCTAAGGTTTATCAATCCGTGGGAGGCGTAGGATGAAGATGGTCTCTCTCAAACAACCCTGCAACCAAATAACAAAGAGTCTCTTGTGTCCCCAACACACCCAATACAATGGTAAATTGTATAGGTGCACTAGTTCGGCGAAGAGATGGTGATACAAGTGTAATATGGATAGTAGATATAGATTTTTGTAATCTGAAAATATAAAAACAGCAAGGTAGCAAGTAACAAAAGTGAGCAAAAACGGTATTGCAATGCTTGGAAACAAGGCCTAGGGTTCATACTTTCACTAGTGCAAGTTCTCTCAACAATACTGACATAGTTGAATCATATGTAAATCCCTCACGTGCGACAAAGAGTTCACTCCAAAGTCACAAATAGCGGAGAACAAACGAAGAAATTATTGTAGGGTATGAAACCACCTCAAAGTTATCTTTTCCGATCAATCGTATGAGCTATCCCTATAAGTGTCACGAACAGCCCTAGAGTTCGTACTAAAATAACACCTTAAGATACACATCAACCAAAACCCTAATGTCACCTAGATACTCCAATGTCACCACGAGTACCCATGGGCTTGATTATACGATATGCATCACACAATTTTAGATTCATCATGTTCAATCCAACACAAAGAACTTCAAAGAGTGCCCCAAAGTTTCTACCGGAGAGTCAAGACAAAAACGTGTGCCAACCCCTATGCATGGATTCCCAAGTCACGGAACCCGCAACATACATCAAGTGGATCAATAGAACATCCCATTGTCACCACGGATATCCCATCGCAAGACATACATCAAGTGTTCTCAAATCCTTTAAAGACTCAATCCGATAAGAAAACTTCAAAGGGAAAACTCAATTCATCACAAGAAGATAGAGAGGGGAAAACTCCATATGATTCATCTATATTAATAAAGCTCGCGGTACATCAAGATCGTGTCATCTCAAGAACACGAGAGAGAGAGAGAGAGATCAAACACATAGCTACTGGTACATACCCTCAGCCCCGAGGGTGAACTACTCCCTCCTCGTCATGGAGACCGTCGGGATGATGAAGATGGCCTCCGGTGATGGTTTCCCCCTTCGGTAGGGTGACGGAACGGGCTCCCGATTGGTTTTTCATGGCTACAGATGCTTCCGGCGGCGGAACTCCCGATCTAGGTTTCTTTCTGGGGGTTTTGGTATTTATAGGAATACTTGGCGTTGGAATCAAGTCTGGGGGACTCCCGAGGGGCCCACAAGCTAGGGGCGCGCCCAAGGGGGGGCGCGCCCCCTAGGCTTGTGGCTGCCTCGGGACTCCTCTCCGGTATCTTTTTGCTCCAGTATTTTTTATATTTTCCAAAAATATTCTCCGTAAATTTTCAGCCCATTCCGAGAACTTTTATTTCTGCACAAAAAACGACACCATGGTAGTTCTGCTGAAAACAGCGTCAGTCCGGGTTAGTTCTAATAAAATCATACCAAAATCATATAAAATTATTGTAAACATGGCATGAATACTTCATAAATTATAGATACGTTGGAGACGTATCAGCATCCCCAAGCTTAATTCCTGCTCGTCCTCGAGTAGGTAAATGATAAAAGAAATAATTTATGAAGTGTGAATGCTAGCAAGTGCACAAGTTTGATCAATGATAATTCCAATCACTTTTTCTAGCATCAATATAAACCATAAACAGTAGCTCATCTCATAAAACTTCTCATGATCAAGTAACAAGCTATTCACATGTTAAAGTATAGACCAGAAAGTTTCTTGAAAACTAACAAGCCATATTCCTAGTCATCGAACAATTGCAATTCATCTTATTTTCAGGAAGGGTCTATGTAAGAGCTTTGATTTAGCAAATTCCACATACTCAACTATCATATAGTCTTCCATGATTATTGACACTCAAAGCATATTTTTAGAACAAATGGCATCCATCGAACACAGAGAAAGATAGGGGCTTAATGTTTCGCCTCCCAACTTATTTATCATATAGATAATTGTCAACAATAATAATTCATGATCAAATATATTTGTGTGGATATATATGTCTAGATCATTCCCCAACACATGACGCTTGCCAAGAGAAAAAGGAAAAATATAGGAAGTGGTGAAGATCACCATGACTCTTGCATAAAGGTAAGTACTAGAAAGTAAAAGATAGGCCCTTCGCAGAGGGAAGCAGAGGTTGTCATGCACTATTTGTTTTTGGATGTGCAAACCCTTAATGCAAAGGAACGTCGCGTTGTATTGCCCTTTGTGATAGCAACCTTTATTATGTAGTCCGTCGCTTTTATTTCTTTACCATCACAAGTTCGTACAACGCTTATTTTCCCTCACAATAAAAGATCATACATATTTAGGAGCAATTTTTATTGCTTTTTGCACCGATGACAACTTACTTGAAGGATCTTACTCAAATCGATAGGTAGGTATAGTGGACTCTCATGGCAAAACTGGTTTAAGGGTGTTTGGATGCACAAGTACTATTTCTACTTGGTGCGGAAGTTTCGGCTAGTATGAGGTGGAAGCAAGCACCACATGTTGGAGTATCCATAACAATATAACTGCTATACAAATATACCCAAACATAACTCATTAAGTTGTCTTCCTTGTCCAATTTTAACTAATTTTCTCGAGTTTGAAAATAATTAATGAGCTCACAATCATAGAAGATGTCCAAGAAGTATATTTATATGTGGAATCTCTCTTCCTTCAATATTCTTTCATGAATTGTTCAAGTGACCAATGCGGTGTTTGCTAACTTTCAGTAAATTTTACCACCTATACTTATTATGTGTGAAGTCATTACTCCCCATGGGATAAGTATATGAAGAATATTTAATTTCATATTTATGATATTCAATTCATTCAACCATTTACTCATAGGATATAAGTGAAGCACGAGAGTGAATGAAAAACTACTCCAAAAAGATATAAGTGAAGATCAATGCGTAGCCAACAATTAAATAACTATGTGAGGACTCTCTCATCTAAGAATTTCAGATCTTAAGCATTTTATTAAACATAAAGCAAAAGAAAAATAGCACTCCAAGAATAGCACGCATCTTGTGAACGAATAAAAATTTAGGCTCAACATAGGCTAACCGATAATTGTTGATGAAGAGAGGTGGGATGCGTAGCATCCCCAAGCTTAGATGCTTGAGACTTCTTGAAATATTTACTTGGGGTGCCTTGGGCATCCCCAAGCTTGAGCTTTTGTATCTCGTTCAATCCTCTCATATCATGGTTTCACCTATTCTCAAAAACATCTTCCACACAAAACTTGAGAAGAACTCGTGAGATAGGTTAGTACACATAATAATAAATCAACTCTTTATGTACTGCCAAGACAAGTTGCATAATAATTTTCAAACATCATCTACTGTTTACTATCGTTTCCACAATTTATATCTACCAATATAGGCTATGGAAACTTTAGGATAAGTAGATAACAAAACTATGACAGCAATCTGTCCAAACAGAGCAGTCTGTAGCAATTTATGAAAACAGTGTACTTCTGTAACTCAACAAATTATGAAAATTTAGGACATGCTAAATAATTTATATGACAACACTGTGTAAAAATTTCAGAAACTTTGCAAGTTCCGGTAAAAAATGAAAATTCCTGTACTGGAGTCAAAAGTTTCTGTTTTGGTTCAGCATCAGTTCTACTCATCTTGTGAGTCATCCCAAAGACTTTACTTGGCACTTTATTGAAATAAAAGACACAAAACATGATTACTACAGTATCTTAATCATGTGATCACACAAAAACAGAAAGGAAAAGTGTTGGGTTGTCTCCCAACAAGCGCTTTTCTTTAATGCCTTTTAGCTAGGCATGATGATTTCAATGATGCTCACATAGGAATAATAATTGAAACATGCAAAAGAGCATCATGAATCTCATGACAAGCACATTTAAGTCTAACCCACTTCCTATGCATAGGGATTTTGTGAGCAAACAATTTATGGGAGCAAGAATCAACTAGCATAGGAAGGCAAAACAAGCATAACTTCAAAACTCTGAACACATAGAGAGGAAACTTCATATTATTGCAATTCCTACAAGCATATGTTCCTCCCTCATAATAATGTTCAGTAGCATCATAAAGGAATTTCACAACATAACTATCACATAAAGCATTATCTTCATGATCCACAAGCATAGAAAATTTGTCACTCTCCACATAAGCAATTTTCTTCTCATTCATAATAGTGGGAGCAAACTCAACAAAATAACTATCATGAGAAGCATAATCCAATTGAAAATTAAAATCATGATGACAAGTTTCATGGTTATCATTATTCTTTATAGCATACATGTCATCACAATAATCATCATAAATAGGAGGCACGCTTTCATCATAATAAATTTGATCATCAAAACTTAGGGGACTAAACATATTATCTTCATCAAACATAACATCCCCAAGCTTGTAGCTTTGCATATCATTAGCATCATGAATATTCAAGGAATGCATACTAACAACATTGCAATCATGCTCATCATACAAAGATTTAGTGCCAAACATTTTATTGACTTCTTCTATTAACACTTTGGCACAATTTTCCTTTACATCATTTTCACGAAAGACATTAAAAAGATGAAGCATATGAGGCAACCTCAATTCCATTTTTTTGTAGTTTTCTTTTATAGACTAAACTAGTGATAAACAAGAAAATAAAAGTTACAATTGCAAGATCTAAATATATACCTTCAAGCACTCACCTCCTCGGCAACGGCGCCAGAAAAGAGCTTGATGTCTACTACGCAACCTTCTTCTTGTAGACTCGTGTTGGGCCTCCAAGCGCAGACTTTTGTAGGACAGTAGCAAATTTCCCTCAAGTGGATGACCTAAGGTTTATCAATCCGTGGGAGGCATAGTATGAAGATGGTCTCTCTCAAACAACCCTGCAACCAAATAACAAAGAGTCTCTTGTGTCCCCAACACACCCAATACAATGGTAAATTGTATAGGTGCACTAGTTCGGCGAAGAGATGGTGATACAAGTGTAATATGGATAGTAGATATAGATTTTTGTAATCTGAAAATATAAAAACAGCAAGGTAGCAAGTAACAAAAATGAGCAAAAACGGTATTGCAATGCTTGGAAACAAGGCCTAGGGTTCATACTTTCACTAGTGCAAGTTCTCTCAACAATACTGACATAGTTGAATCATATGTAAATCCCTCACGTGCGACAAAGAGTTCACTCCAAAGTCACAAATAGCGGAGAACAAATGAAGAAATTATTGTAGGGTACGAAACCACCTCAAAGTTATCTTTTCCGATCAATCGTATGAGCTATCCCTATAAGTGTCACGAACAGCCCTAGAGTTCGTACTAAAATAACACCTTAAGATACACGTCAACCAAAACCCTAATGTCACCTAGATACTCCAATGTCACCACGAGTACCCATGGGCTTGATTATACGATATGCATCACACAATTTCAGATTCATCATGTTTAATCCAACACAAAGAACTTCAAAGAGTGCCCCAAAGTTTCTACCGGAGAGTCAAGACAAAAACGTGTGCCAATCCCTATGCATAGATTCCCAAGGTCACGGAACCCGCAAGTTGATCACCAAAACATACATCAAGTGGATCAATAGAACATCCCATTGTCACCACGGACATCCCATCGCAAGACATACATCAAGTATTATCAAATCCTTTAAAGACTCAATCCGGTAAGAAAACTTCAAAGGGAAAACTCAATTCATCACAAGAAGATAGAGGGGAAAACTCCATATAATTCATCTATATTAATAAAGCTCGCGGTACATCAAGATCGTGTCATCTCAAGAACATGAGAGAGAGAGAGATCAAACACATAGCTACTGGTACATACCCTCAGCCCCGAGGGTGAACTACTCCCTCCTGGTCATGGAGACCGCCGGGATGATGAAGATGGCCTTCGGTGATGGTTTCCCCCTCCGGCAGGGTGCCGGAACGGGCTCCCGATTGGTTTTTCGTGGCTACAGAGGCTTGCGGCGGCGGAACTCCCGATCTAGATTTCTTTCTGGGGGTTTTGGTATTTATAGGAATACTTGGCGTTGGAATCAAGTCAGGGGGACTCCCGAGGGGCCCACAAGCCAGGGGGGCGCACCCCCTAGGCTTGTGGCTGCCTCGGGACTCCTCTCTGGTATCTTTTTGCTCCAGTATTTTTATATTTTATTAAAATATTCTCCGTAAATTTTCAGCCCATTCCGAGAACTTTTATTTCTGCACAAAAAAACGACACCATGGTAGTTCTGCTGAAAACACCGTCAGTCCGGGTTAGTTCTAATAAAATCATACCAAAATCATATAAAATTATTGTAAACATGGCATGAATACTTCATAAATTATAGGTACGTTGGAGACGTATCAATGCCCTGTCACGACTTGGCTCTCAACGGAAGCTGGTTCCCCCTAACATCTTTGTAGATGTCCTTCACAATCCTTCGGTCAAGTTGCCATCAGAGGAGGACTTGGCTATTCCTGACCCGGAGGCACACTTAGTGGCGGCTCTCCATGCTATTCCTGACTGGACCATACCATATTTGGCTTATCTGACTCGAGGCGAGCTCCCAGCTGAGGAAATCATCGCTCGACAGATAGTTAGGCGGTCCTAATCAATGAATATCATCCATGGCAAGTTACATCGGCGAAGCAACACTGGCATGTTTCAGTGTTGTGTTTCCTTTGAGGAGGGCCAGCAGATTCTCAATGAAATCCACGCTGGTGATTGTGGACACCACGCCGGCTCACGGTCTCTGGTGGCCAAGGCTTTTCATCACGGGTTTTACTGGTTGACGGCTCACGCAGATGCAGAAGACATTGTACGCAAGTGTGACGGGTGTCAAAAGTTCGGTCGACAGGCTCATGTGCCGGCTCAAGAATTGCATATGATCCCGATTACTTGGCCGTTTGTGGTCTGGGGGCTTGATATGGTTGGCCCATTCAAGCCGTCCTCTGACAAGAAGACCCACCTCTTGGTGGCGGTTGATAAATTCACCAAGTGGGTTGAAGTAGGGCCTGTCAGCAACTGTGATGCGGAGACAGCAGTCAAATTTTTGAAAAAGTTGATCTTCTGTTTTGGCTACCCTCATAGCATTATTACTCACAATGGTACCAATCTATCCAAAGGAGCTCTGGAACAGTTTTGTCAGCATGAGCATATCCGGCTTGACTTGGCAGCGGTGGCACATCCACGGTCCAATGGGCAAGTTGAGCGAGCTAATCAAGAGATTTTGAAAGGGATCAAAACCGGCTCATGGTTCCACTACAACGTACTCCAGTTTGTTGGGTTTAGGAGCTCCCCGCAGTACTTTGGAATATCAGAACAACTCCAAACAGATCCACTGGATACACACCTTTCTTTCTGGTATATGGAGCTGAGGCGGTTTTACCAAGCGATATTCGCCATGACTCGCCTCGAGTCACTGCTTACGTTGAGGCAGGTAATGAGCAAGCACGTCAAGATTCTTTGGACGCCATGGAAGAAGAACGTGACTTAGCAGCAGCCAGATCCGCCATATATCAGCAAGACCTACGTCGCTATCACAGCCGTAGAGTCCGAAGTAGTACTTTTCAAGAAGGCAAATTAGTGCTTCGTTTGATTCAGGATCAAACTAGGATGCATAAGCTTTCCCCACCTTGGGAGGGTCCTTTCGTTATCAGCAAAAACCTCAATAATGGTTCATACTACCTGATTGACTTGAGGCCAGAATCATACACTTCTGAAGAAGAGACAACCCGGCCCTGGAACATTGCTCACCTGCGGCCTTATTATACTTAAGAGCCACTGGCTGCTTTTTCTTTTTGTAACACCCCCCCCCCCCCCCGCCCCTCTGCAAATTCTGTGCATACTTCTTTATGTTTCAAATATAATAAAGACGGCACCCTCGAAACTCGGGGTCTCTATCGTTTCAGCCTACATATTGAGCGTGAGTCTTTATTTTCTGAAACATAGGTCACTTGGGGGCTTCCAACTCATCGAGTTTAGCTTTCTCACCCTCTTGACCCGGCAAAAACGCCACAATATATGGTTAAACCTACCTGTATGCTTGATGCGACTCCGGTCAGGTGACCCCGTGTACTCTTGACAAGTCAATCCATTTTGGACCCTGAACTTATTAAGGTTAAAACACCGGCTTGAGTCACGTGAGAGCCGGCCTACAGAAAGCTAGGATAAACCATGGGTTATCATACCCGCTTCATTGAAGCAAGACTTGAGCCTCGAAAGCCAGTCTCCTTTGCCGAGTCTCACTGAGCCGGCTTATTAAATGTACTTTATATTGTCACAAAATTAAGATTACTACCTCATAAATTTTGTAGGTACAACATTGTTTTTATTCCCGGCTCATAAATGAGCGTCCAGGTTATCAACCGCAGTCATATTATGACCGGTTCAATCACTATCTTCTTCAATATTATTATAGAAAGATTCAATCAAGACTTGAGCTTCGAAAGCCAAGTTTCTTTGCCGGCTCATTTTTTGACCTGCCTTCTCTGTTTCAATCAAAAGACTCATCGAGCAAAGCAGAGATATTTAAAGACAAGCAAAAGTGCAGCACAATCATCAATTGTCGAAACAGATCAAAAGGATCAAAGTTTCTTAGTGCCTTCACAAATGCAAACATGCGCGAAGGCATGACAGAGCTTTTCAGAAGTTTTTCAATTACTCCTATTACAGACTCATCTCAGGAGCCACAAAATATTCATGTTCCGCCCAACACTTGGGGGCTAGAACCACCGGGCGACTTAAATTTTTTTACACATCACTTCTATGATTCGCCTTCTGTGCTGTCTGGGTTAACCTCAGGCTGACCTCTCGCCTGAGCCGCCTCCGGGTCATCCTCCACTGGATCTTCTGGTTCTTCGATCTGAAGGTTGTCCACATCCCAGTTGCAATGGGTTAAAGCGTGGAATACAGCTTCTTCATTCAGGATGGAGGATGGGTCAACGTCAGGGGCAAAAATGTGTTTACGACGTTGAGGAGTCAGATTCACCGGCACAAAGGAGGGCGGCCGAACTCGTGAGTTCTTAGCATCATAAGCCGCCTGATAACTCTTCAATTCCATTTTAGCGACAAGTTGTGTGGCCAACACTCGAGACGTTTTGACGCACTTAACATAGTCAGCATCACTGAAATCCGAGCCATCGTCCTTGAACTCAGGAAACCCTTTGGCCATTTCTGTCGGATCAAGCTCCTCTGAGTAAGCTAAAGCCCGGCTCAAAGAAGATGTTGCACCGGATCGGGTGGCTGATCTTTTCAACTCTTCAACTTGTTTTGGGATCGTCGAGAGAAACCTTAGCACATCCTTGATGAGCTTCACCGGCTCTTTGTTCCATATAACGGCCTTGATTGCGAGATGGCTTCCAGCATAGAGTTGTTCAGTCAATGTATACACAGCCTTAAGCATAAGCAAGCTGTTATCTTGGAAGTTGCACATTCGAGGGCCTGCAAAGCAGTATTAAGCACATAAGTCACCAGGCGATTTATCTGCATATATGAGTATTTTCGCGGGTTAGTAAGAACTCCTAAAGGTACTTACCAAAGATAGCTTGGGTCATGTGGGCAATGTGCCGCTTTAACCCGGAAAGCTCTTCTGTGATGGGCTTCAGTTGGCCCTCAGCATTTTCTGCGTGTTTCAACAAGGCGGCTTTTTCAGCTTCAAAGGACTTATTCTGTTTTTCAAACTGTGCCTTGGCTTTCTCCAATTCCTCCAAGGCAAGTCGAAGCTTCTCCTCAGCCGCCGCACGGGCGTTTTTCCCTACTTCAAGATCTTTCTTCAAGCCGGTCACAATTGACTCGGCTGACTTTAAAGCTTCCTGCACAATAGGAGTCATCATATTCAACGGTCATATGCCGGTAGCAAGATGTAGCATGATATAACATGGAAAAATTATAACAAGTCTCAAGCAGATTGCAAGCAATATACTTGACACTTGGGGGATAATGCATGCCAGTCTTCCAAGCAAAGATATGAAGAAGACCCGACTCATCTCAAGAAGATGAGTCGGCCCTTGGGGGCTATAGGTCGATTTTCTTCAAATTACTAAGAAGACCCGACTCATCTCAAGAAGATGAGCCGGACCTTGGGGGCTACAGGTCGATTTTCTTCAAATTACTAAGAAGACCCGACTCATCTCAAGAAGATGAGCCGGCCCTTGGGGGCTATAGGTCGATTTTCTTCAAATTACTAAGAAGACCCGACTCATCCCAAGAAGATGAGTCGGCCCTTGGGGGCTATTGGTCGATCTTCTTAAAATTACTAAGAAGACCCGACTCATCTCAAGAAGATGAGCCGGCCCTTGGGGGCTACAGGTCGATTTTCTTCAAATTACTAAGAAGACCCGACTCATCTCAAGAAGATGAGCCGACCCTTGGGGGCTACAGGTCGATTTTCTTCAAATTACTAAGAAGACCCGACTCATCTCAAGAAGATGAGCCGGCCCTTGGAGGCTACAGGTCGATTTTCTTCAGATTACTCAGAAGACCCGACTCATCTAACAAAGATGAGCCGGTCCTTGGGGGCTACAGGGTGAATCTTCGAGTGCTTTACATTGTCAAAGACCCGACTCATCCTACGAAGATGAGCTGGCCCTTGGGGGATACATAAGAGTATATAAGAGTGCAAAACAATATCAGGCATACCTCATATTTTCTCTTCATCATGCCAACCAGGTTGATTTCCATTTCCCGGCTGGTAGTGAGGCGGTTAAGATAGCCAGCGTGTAACTCTTCGGCGTTGAGGTCTTCATAACTGGGAAGCTCAAGTTTAGCTTTCCCTTTGTCATTTAATGGCATTTCCTCCTTGGCAGTATGCTTGGTCAATACGTTGGAAACCCCCGGAGTTGAATAACCCGTCCCAGTAACACTAATGTCCTCATCATCCTGCTCATGAGGGGCATCTTCAGCTGCTTCAGGAGGACGGGGTGGTTTAAGCTTGTCTGCCGGGTCAGCCTCGGCATCAGCAGTCTCGGTGTTAGTGTTTTCAACATGATGAGCCGGTTCACCCTGATCATCCT
Source organism: Elymus sibiricus (assembly GCA_039707655.1). Lineage (NCBI taxonomy): Eukaryota > Viridiplantae > Streptophyta > Magnoliopsida > Poales > Poaceae > Elymus > Elymus sibiricus. The sequence continues at coordinate 211,242,755 of CM077663.1, forward strand.
GATGCCATTCAGGATTTTCGACATGAGCTTCAGGAATCTCCAGAGCTGGATCTTCCTGGTCAGCAACCTCCGGATTTACTGATGGCTCGCCAATTTTCCTCTTCTTAGCCTTGGCTTGGGCCCTGCAAAATAAGCAAGCAGAATAAAGCATATTCAAGGTTAAAATTTAGAAAAGCAAATATATTGCTAAAGATAATAAACTTACCCATGGTTGATAATCCGGGGTGGCAGCTTGGAGGCGGTTGAGTAGCCCGACGAAGGTGGCGATTCTTGATAATTTGAGTCGGAAGGGTTAAGACATTACCGAATAAGGCCAGCTTTTGGGTAAGACAAGGTTGGGCTATGAGGCACCTCGTTTTGTCGCTTGCGGGCGACTAATTTTTCAGGGAAGCCGCCCACAAGGCCACCAGAATTACTCCGAGTGTGGCGCCTTACTTCATGCCGAGTTTTCTTCAAAATAAAGTCAGGATCCAAATGAGCATCTGGGTGAGAAAAACATACTTTCCGAATGACCCGCCTCGTTTTCCTTGAGGGTAAAGATTCTGAGCCGGAAGAGATAGAAATTACCTCAATATCGTCAGCCCGGCTTGTCTCGACATCGCCCTAAGAAAAAAGGGTGTCAGCAAGTTCAATTAAAAATGGATAAGGGAGATCTAATTCTACCTCTGATTGAATATCAGTTGCTGGTGATTCGCCCATAAGTGACGGCTCTTCTACAACCGCCTTATTTTTCTTTGCACGAGGAGTGGCCTTAGGTTTGGAAGCTAGAGTTTTTGCTTGCTTCTTGTCCCAAAATGAAGACTTAGCCTGCAAAGTTGACAATCAGACCTAACTGGTAAGGATTTGGAATTTAAAAGACAGTTATACAAATCGGATAAAGAGATGTCAAAGATTCTTACTGGAGGAGGCGGGTTAAGAGCATAAAAGGGCTTCAATCTATCTTTGCTGCAAGCAGCTTGACTTTCACCCAATAACTTCTTCACGATCCGGTTTATTTCATCAGCGTCCAATGTTATATTCTTATATCTCTGGGCATCGTCTAAGTCACCGGAGTAAGTGCACATTAGACTGTCACGACGGCTTAGCGGCAAAATACTCCAAGATACCCAGCACCGGGTCAAATCAACTCCAGTTAATCCGTTGGCTACTAAGGCCCTCAACCTTGGATATATAGGAGCATGTTGAGAATGTTCTTCTTGAGGAGCCCAGCCAGGAAGTTTGAGATCCATGGGAAGACAACTTGGTCTGTAACCCGACAAAGGGTTCTTATCAGCTGGAGCCGTGTTCTGTCAATAGAACCAAGTTTTATTCCATCCTTTATGGTGGCTTGGCAGAATGGCGGCAGGAAAGATAACGTCTCTTCGCCTCTGGATTGAATCCCTATTACCGCCCCTCTCGTGTAAGGACAAGTGAATAAACACTCATCATGAGAATAACCCGCTTAGCATGGAAGATACTGACCACTCCGTGTCGCTCCATGAGCGGTCCAGGCAAACAAAACAGATGTTCATTTGAATTTTAGAGGTGGCACGTGCAAATTTACTTTGGAACGGCGGGGTAATACCGCATATAGGTAGGTATAGTGGACTCATCTGGCATAACTTGGTTTAAAGGTTTTTGATGCACAAGCAGTATTCCCGCTTAGTACAGGCGAAGGCTAGCAAGTAGATTGAGAAGCGGCCAGCTAGAGAGAGAAAATGGTCATGAACATGCATTACACATAATCAACATTGAATACTAGCATGAGTAGGGTATTGATACGTCTCCAACGTATCTATAATTTTTGCTTGTTCCATGATGTTATATTATCATTCTTGGATGTTTTACAGTCATTTTATTACAACTTTATATCATTTTTTGGGACTAACCTATTGACATAGTGCCAAAGTGCCAGTTCCTGTTTTTGCTTGTTTTTTACTTCGTAGAAAATCAGTACCAAACGGAGACAAAATGCTGTGTGGATTTTTGTGGATTTTTAACGGACCAGAAGAAAGAAGATGGACCAAAGAACACCAGAAGAGGGGGGCCAGCACCCACCAGGGCGTGCCAGAGGCCCCCTGGCGCGGCTTGGTGGGGGCTGGGCACCTCGGGCACCCCCTCAACCAACTATCGTGCCTATAAATTCCCAGAAAATCCAAAAACCCTAGAGGAGTCGACGAAACACAATTCCAGCCGCCGCAAGTTCCAGAACTGTGAGCTCCAATCTAAACACCATCACGAAGGGGTTCATCTTCCTCATAGGTGCCTCTCCGATGATGCGTGAGTAGTCCACCATAGACCTTCGGGTCCGTAGGCAGTAGATAGATGGCTTCTTCTCTCTCTCTTATGATTCTCAATACAATGGTCTCTTGGAGATCTATTTGATGTAAAAATTTGTGGTGTGTTTGTTGGGATCCAATGAATTTTGAGTTCATGATCAGTTTCTATCCATGAATATTATTTGAGTCTTCTTTAATCTCTTATATGCATGATTGCTTATAGCCTCGTATTTCTTCTTTGAATCTTTGGTTTAGTTAGGCCAACTAGATCGATTTTTCTTGCCATGGGAAGAGGTGCTTTGTGATGGGTTCGATCTTGCGGTGTTCTTTCCCAGTGACAGAAGGGATAGCAAGACACGCAAGTATCGTTGCTATTAAGGATAACAAGATGGGGTCTATTCCTACATGAATAGATCTTGTCTACATCATGTCATCGTTCTTACTGCATTACTCCGTTTTTCCATGAACTTAATACACTAGATGCATGCTGGATAGTGGTCGATGTGTGGAGTAATAGAGGTAGATGCAGGCAGGAGTCAGTCTATCTATCTTGGACGTGATGCCTATATAATGATCATCGCCTTGGATATCATCATGACTATTCGATTTTCTATCAATTGCCCAATAGTAATTTGTTCACCCACCGTGCGCTATACTCATGAGAGAAGCCACTGGTGAACCCTATGGCCCCCGGGTCTACTTTTCTATCATATTGCTTTCCGATCTACGTTTTTTGCAATGTTTGTTTTCAGATCTACAAAACCAAAAACCCAAAAACATATTACTGCATATTTACTCTTTTTTATTTGTGTTCTTGAGAGATCTATCTCTCCTATCTATCACTACCTAATCTATCTATTTACCGTAGAGAGATTCACAACCTCTCTTTCGCGTCGGGTTGCAAGTATTTGTTGTTTGTGTGCAGGTGCTGCTTATTGGGTGGTGGTGATCCTCCTACTGGTTCGATAACCTTGGTTTCATAACTGAGGGAAATACTTACCGTCGTTGTGCTGCATCATCCCTTCTTCTTTGGGGAAAATACCGACGCAGTCCAAGCCACGTCAAAGGAATTTCTAGTGCCGTTGCCGGGGAGGAAGTGGTCTCTTCTACGTGCCTATCGTAGGCGCCGAGGGGACTCCATCATCATCTACCAGGTTCCTAATCACAAATCTCATCTCCTTGCAGTTACATTATTTGCCATTTGCCTCTCGTTTTCCTCTCCCCCACTTCACCAATTTGCCGTTTTATTCGCCCTCTTTTTCATTTGCCCTTTTTCTTGCCGGATCTCTTCCTTGTTTGCAATCTTGTTTGCGTAGTCACGATGACTAAAGAGAACACCAAGTTGTGTGATTTTTCCAATACCAATAACAATGATTTTATTAGTACGCCTATTGCCCCTCCCGCCACTAGTGCGGAGTCTTGTGATATTAATGCCGCTTTGTTGAATCTTGTCATGAAAGATCAATTTGCCGGTAATCCTAATGAGGATGTCGCGTCCCATCTAAACACTTTCGTTGAATTGTGTGATATGCAAAAGAAAAAAGATGTGGACAATGATATTGTCAAGTTGAAACTATTTCCTTTTTCCTTGCGGGGTCATGCAAAAATTTGGTTTTCATCTTTGCCTCGCAATAGTATCGATTCTTGGAATAAGTGCAAGGATGCTTTTATCACTAAATATTTTCCTCCCGCGAAAATTATCTCCCTTAGGACACAAATCATGAATTTTAAGCAACTTGATCATGAACATGTTGCCCAATCTTGGGAAAGAATGAAGTTGATGATAAGAAATTGTCCTACACATGGTTTGAATCTTTGGATGATCATACAAAAAAATTATGCGGGATTGAATTTTGTCTCTAGAAATCTTTTAGATTCCGCCGCGGGTGGTACTTTTATGGAGATTACTTTGGGTGAAGCTACTAAATTGCTAGATAATATCGTGGCTAATTATTCTCAATGGCATACCGAAAGAGCACCTACTAGTAAAAAAGTTAATTCCGTAGAGGAAATTAGTACTTTGAGTGATAAAGTTGATGCTTTGATGAAATTGGTTGCTAGTAAAAATGCTCCTATTGATCTTAATGATGTTCCTTTGTCTACTTTGATTGAGCAAAATAGTGAATCCGTAGATGTGAATTTTGTCTCGCGCAACAATTTCAATAACAATGCTTATAGAGGTAATTTTAATCCTAGGCCTTTTCCTGGAAATTCCTCTAATAATTATGGTAATTCCTATGGTAATTCTTCTTACAATAATAATAGGAACACCTCTGATCTTGAGAGTAATATTAAAGAATTTATCAATGCGCAAAAAGCTTTCAATACTATGATAGAAGAAAAGCTGAATAAGATTGATGATATGTCTAGAAGCAACAACAACAACAACAACAACAACAACAACAACAACAACAACAACAACAACAACAACAACAACAACAACAACAACAACAACAACAACAACAACAACAACAACAACAACAACAACAACAACAACAACAAAGCCTTTAGTCCCAAACAAGTTGGGGTAGGCTAGAGGTGAAACCCATAAGATCTCGCGACCAACTCATGGTTCTGGCACATGGATAGCAAGCTTCCACGCACCCCTGTCCATGGCTAGTTCTTTGGTGATGCTCCAATCCTTCAGGTCTCTCTTTACGGACTCTTCCCATGTCAAGTTCGGTCTACCCCGACCTCTTTTGACATTATCAGCACGCTTTAGCCGTCCGCTATGTATTGGGGCTTCTGGAGGCCTGCACTGAATATGTCCAAACCATCTCAGACGATGTTGGACAAGCTTCTCTTCAATTGGCGCTACCCCAACTCTATCTCGTATATCATCATTCCGGATTCAGTCCTTCCTTGTGTGGCCACACATCCATCTCAACATGCGCATCTCCGCCACACCTAACTGTTGCACATGTCGCCTTTTAGTCGGCCAACACTCAGCGCCATAGAACATTGCGGGTCGAACCGCCATCCTATAGAACTTGCCTTTTAGCTTTTGTGGCACCCTCTTGTCACAGAGAATGCTAGAAGCTTGGCACCACTTCATCCATCCGACTTTAATTCGATGGTTCACATCTTCATCGATATCCCCATCCTTCTGCAACATTGACCCCAAATATCGGAAGGTGTCCTTCTGCGGCACCACCTGCCCATCAAGGCTAACATCCTCCTCCTCCTCGTGCCTAGTAATACCAAAAGCGCACCTCATGTACTCGGTTTTAGTCCTACTAAGTCTAAAACCTTTCGATTCCAAAGTTTGCCTCCATAACTCCAAATTCCTGTTGACCCCCGTTCAACTCTCATCGACTAGCACCACATCGTCCGCAAAGAGAATACACCATGGGATATCTCCTTGTATATCCCTTGTGACCTCATCCATCACCAAGGCAAAAAGATAAGGGCTCAAAGCTGACCCTTGATGCAGTCCTATCTTAATCGGGAAGTCATCAGTGTCGCCATCACTTGTTCGAACACTTGTCACAACATTATCGTACATGTCCTTGATGAGGGTAATGTACTTTTCTGGGACTCTATGTTTCTCCAAGGCCCACCACATAACATTCCGCGGTATCTTATCATAGGCCTTCTCCAAGTCAATGAACACCATATGCAGGTCCTTCTTTTGCTCCCTATATCTCTCCATAAGTTGTCGTACCAAGAAAATGGCTTCCATGGTCGACCTCCTAGGCATGAAACCAAACTGATTTTTGGTCACGCTTGTCATTCTTCTTAAGCGGTGCTCAATGACTCTCTCCCATAGCTTCATTGTATGGCTCATCAGTTTAATTCCACGGTAATTAGTACAACTCTGAACATCCCCCTTGTTCTTGAAGATTGGTACTAATATACTCCGTCTCCATTCTTCTGGCATCTTGTTTGCCCGAAAAATGAGGTTGAAAAGTTTAGTTAGCCATACTATCGCTATGTCCCCGTGGCCTCTCCACACCTCAATGGGGATACAATCAAGGCCCATCACCTTGCCTCCTTTCATCCTCTTTAAAGCCTCCTTGACCTCCGACTCTTGGATTCGCCGCACAAAACGCCTGCTAGCATCATCAAAGGAGTCATCCAGATCAATGGTAGAGCTCTCACTCTCCCCATTGAACAGCTTGTCAAAGTACTCCCGCCATCTATGCTTAATCTCCTCGTTCTTCACCAGGAGTTGATCTGCTCCATCCTTGATGCACTTGATTTGGTCAACATCCCTCGTCTTCCTCTCTTGGATCTTGGCCATCTTATAGATGTCCCTTTCGCCTTCCTTCATGTCTAACCGTTGGTAGAGGTCCTCATACGCCCGGCCCCTTGCTTCACTCACAGCTCGCTTTGCGGCCTTCTTTGCCATCTTGTACTTATCTATGTTGTCTGCACTCCTATCTAGATATAGGCGTCTGAAACACTCTTTCTTCTCCTTAATTGCCTTCTGGACATCATTGTTCCACCACCAGGTATCTTTAGCTTCTCTTCTACTTCCCCTGGACACTCCAAACTCCTTTGAGGCCACCTTACGAATGCAAGTCGCCATCTTCATCCACATGTTGTCTACATCACCTCCTTCCTCCCAAGGGCCCTCCTTAATGACCCTCTCCTTGAATGCCTGAGCTACCTCCCCCTTGAGCTTCCACCACTTTGTTCTAGCGACTTTGGCACGCTTGTCCCGCTGGACACGAATCCGAAAGCGGAGGTCAGCAACCACAAGCTTATGCTAAGGGACAACACTCTCTCCAGGTATCACCTTATAGTCTAGGCATGCACGCCTGTCTTCTCTTCTCGAGAGGATGAAATCAATCTGGCTAGAGTGTTGCCCACTACTGTAAGTCACTAGATGTGATTCTCTCTTCTTAAAGAGGGTGTTAGCTATGATCATGTTGTAGGCTAGCGCAAAGCTTAAGACATCTTCTCCTTCTTGGTTCCTGATGCCATAGCCAAAACCCCCATGCACCCCTTCAAAACCTGTGTTAGATGTGCCCACATGGCCATTGAGGTCTCCTCCTATGAAGAGCCTCTCACCAATAGGTACACTCCTAACCATGTCCTCTAGGCCTTCCCAGAACTCCCTCTTGGTTTTTTCATTGTGGCCTACTTGCGGGGCATACGTGCTGATAACGTTGAGAACTAAGTCCCCAACTACCAGCTTGACCAGGATAATCCGGAGCATTGATAGAATTTCTCCTGATGTTGAAAATCTCAAGTTGAAAGCTTTTGTGCCTAATATTGATGAATCTATTAAAGCTTTATATGTCTCTATGGATGAAAGTAAGAAAAGAACCGCTATGCTTAGAGCTAAAAGAGAAATCTTAGAAAAATCGTCTTCTAGTGATTGCCGTTACAAGAATGATGTAGATCTTAAAGTGCTTGGTGTTTCTTCTATCGATTCCTTGTTTAGTAATGTTACAATTGATAATGAAGGGACTGAAGTAGAGTCAACTTTATCTAGAAGGCATCCCAATAATTTGGAGGGTGAAAATCTTGATGAAAATTTTGATGAAAGTGGGTTTGAAGAGGTCAAAACTTTAACTAGTGATGTGCCCACTATCTTGGATTGCAAAGATTTTAACTATGATAGTTGCTCCTTGATTCAATGTATTTGTTTGTTGCAATCTATGTTGAATTCACCTCATGATTATGAGCAAAATAAAGCTTTTACTAAACATATCGTTGATGCCATGATGAAATCTTTTGAAGAAAAGTTGGAGTTGGAGATTTCTATTCCTAGAAAATTACATGATGAGTGGGAACCTACCATTAAGGTCAAGATTAAAAATTATGAATGCTTTGCTTTGTGTGATTTGGGTGCTAGTGTTTCCACGATTCCGAAATCTCTATGTGATGTGCTTGGTCTTACCAACATTGAAGAATGTTCTCTTAATTTGCACTTCGCGAATTCTACTATTAAAAAGCCTTTGGGAATAATTAATGATGTTCTTATTAATGCAAATAGGAATTATGTGCCCATTGATTTTATTGTGCTTGATATTGATTGCAATCCGTCTTGTCCCATTATACTTGGTAGACCGTTTTTACGTACTATAGGTGCCGTGATTGATATGAAAGAAGGCAATATTCGTTTTCAATTTACATTAAGAAAGGGTATGTAACACTTCCCTAGAACAAGAATTAAGCCACCATATGAATCAATCATGAGGGCATCCTGTGGATCCAAAATGAAAGATGACAATACTTGAATCTATCCAATATGCCTAGCTAGGGGCGTAAAACGATAGCGCTTATTGGAAGGCAACCCAATGAATAAATAAATTGTTTGCTTTTTCCTTTATGTTTTTGAGTGTTGACACAATTATGCCTCTGTTATGATTGTGTTTTATGGTTTATTTAGTGTTTGTGCCAAGTAGAACCGTTAGGACGATTCATAGGATGAGTAGAAGTGATGCTGAATCTGAAACAGAAACTTTGCGTCCAGTATATGAATTTTCATTTTTTTTGCAGAACGTGATCTTGATCTGAAATTTTAACACAGTGTTGCTATGAAAATTCCTTACGTTGTCCTAATTTTTCAGAATTTTTAGAGTTACAGAAGTATGGGTAGAGTACAGATTACTACAGACTGTTCTGTGTGAGACAGATTCTGTTTTTGTTGCATTGTGTGCTTGTTTTGATGAATCTATGGTTTGTATTGAGGCGTATAAGCCATGGTAAAGTTAAAATACAGTAGGTATAATGCAATTATAAAATTTTAATGGGTTTACAACAGTACCTAAAATAGTGATTTGCCTTCTTATACTAACGGATCTCACGAAGATTTTGTGAGTTTTGTGTGATTGAAGTTTTCAAGTTTTGGGTGAGATCACGATGGATGAAGGAATAAGGAGTAGCAAAAGCCTAAGCTTGGGGATGCTACCGCACCCCCAGGATATATCCAAAGAGTAACAAGCAACTAAGCTTGGGCATGCCCCCGAGTGGCATCCCCTCTTTCTTCTAACGACCATCGGTATTTTACTTGGAGCTATATTTTTATTCGTCACATATCATGTGTTTTGCTTGGAGCGTCTTGTATCTTTGCTTGCTTTGTTTTTAGTTTTTCCTTTGTATCCTTGATGTACACACCTATTTGAGAGAGCCACGATCATGCTATGATTTGTTAGAATTGCTCTATGTGCTTCACTTAAACTTTTTGAGCTATAGAATTGCTCTAGTGCTTCACTTATATCTTTTTGAGCACGGTGTGCTTGGAAACTTTTGTAGAAATACTCTACTGCTTCACTTAGATTAATTTGAGAGTTAGTAAATTTTGAAGAAATCCTCTCATGCTTCACTTATACCTTTTTGAGAGATGAAATCTTTATTCTCATGTGCTTCACTTAAATTTTGAGCTTGCCAAAAAGCAATGGCAATATATGAAACTAGTCCCAAAGTGATAGATATCCAAGGAGGATATAATAAAAACTTTCATGAAGATCATTGGACAAATTAAACTTGATTCCATGTAATAGTTTTGAAACATGATGATAGTAATATGTGAGTCATGTTAATGAGTAATTATGCTTAGTAGGAATATTGGTGTTAAGGTTTGTGATTCCCTATGCATACACGAAAGTCAATAGTTATGCAATGAAGTTACATCCTACTTGTGGTGCATTATTCGGTGTTAGTTATGTTTAATGCTCACTTATGTGATTTTTCGTTTCTTGGTTTGGATGCCTCCCAATCTATTTGCTAGCCTTCATTTGTACTAGGTAGAAATACTACTTGTGCATCCAAAATCCTTAAACAAAGTTTTGCCTTATGAGTCCACCATACCTACCTATATGCGGTATTTCCATGCCGTTCCAAGTAAATTTGTATGTGCCATCTCTAAATTTTCAAAATAAATTTTCTCTTTTGTGTGCCCGTACCGCTCATGAAATGGTGGGGAGTGTCCAATATTTTTCCATGCTAGATGTGTTATTCTCAAGATGAGTGTTTATTCACTTGTCATTACACGAGAGTGCGGCGGTAATAGGGATGCCCATTCTCGAAATGAAAAACAAAAAATATTTACTTTATGTTTTCAAATAATAAATTCCTTGGAAAGTGTTGGTATGGAAGGCAACCATGGATACGGCCCGCCATGGAAAGTGAAAGTTTGGTGGAAAAAGGAATAAACTCTATTTTCTGTTTGGGAACCGTCTATGATATATCTAGCATGGAAAGCATTGTGAGCTACTTTGTCGTTTTCGTTGACAGGAAAGGCATGCCACCCAAAATATATTTTTCTCTCTCAATTTAAAACTTTGAGCTCTGGCACCTCTACAAATCCCTACTTCCCTCTGCGAAGGGCCTATCTATTTACTTTATGCAATTTTTTTTTTGCTTTGAGTCTCCATCTTCTCTTATAAGCACCAACTAGGGGGCACTATGATCGTACTTGAGCATTGGGCATAGCTAATATGTGAGTGTGTTTCATGAATGGATCAATTATTGAGCATGATGGGCTAGGGATAACTTTCTTTAGTGTTGATATTTTGAAAGACATGGTTGCTTGTTGACATGCTTGAGTATTGAAGTCATTATGTTAAAACTAGACTATTGCTTTGAATCATTTCCAAGTCCAAATGTCCATGCTATACAAAGAAGAAAAGAATATGATGAACATGTTAGGCAGCATTCCACATCAAAAATTCTGTTTTTATCATTTACCTACTCGGGGACGAGTAGGGATTAAGCTTGGGGATGCTGATACGTCTCCAACGTATCTATAATTTTTGCTTGTTTCATGCTGTTATATTATCATTCTTGGATGTTTTACTATTATTTTATTACAACTTTATATCATTTTTTGGGACTAACCTATTGACATAGTGCCAAAGTGCTAGTTGCTGTTTTTGCTTGTTTTTTTACTTCGTAGAAAATCAGTACCAAACGGAGACAAAACACTGCGGGGATTTTTGTGGATTTTTTACGGACCAGAAGAAAGAAGATGGGCCAAAGAACACCAGAAGAGGGAGCCCAGGGTGGCCAGCACCCACCAGGGCGCGCCAGAGGCCCCCTGGCGCGGCCTGGTGGGGGCTAGGCATCCATAAACCCTAGAGGAGTCGACGAAACACAATTCCAGCCGTCGCAAGTTCCAGAACCGCGAGTTTTTTAATCTAAACACCATCACGGAGGGGTTCATCTTCCTCATAGGTGCCTCTCCGATGATGCGTGAGTAGTCCACCATAGACCTTCGGGTCCGTAGGCAATAGCTAGATGGCTTCTTCTCTCTCTTATGATTCTCAATACAATGGTCTCTTGGAGATCTATTTGATGTAAACTTTTGCGGTGTGTTTGTTGGGATCCGATGAATTTTGAGTTCATGATCAGTTTCTATCCATGAATATTATTTGAGTCTTCTTTGATCTCTTATATGCATGATTGCTTATAGCCTCGTATTTCTTCTTCGAATCTTTGGTTTAGTTAGGCCAACTAGATCGATTTTTCTTGCCATGGGAAGAGGTGCTTTGTGATGGGTTCGATCTTGCGGTGTTCTTTCCCAGTGACAGAAGGGGCAGCAAGACACGCATGTATCGTTACTATTAAGGATACCAAGATGGGGTCTATTCCTACATGAATAGATCTTGTCTACATCATGTCATCGTTCTTATCGCATTACTCCGTTTTTCCATGAACTTAATACACTAGATGCATGCTGGACAGCGGTCGATGTGTGGAGTAATAGAGGTAGATGCAGGCAGGAGTCGGTCTATCTATCTTGGACGTGATGCCTATATAATGATCATAGCCTTGGATATCGTCATGACTACTCGATTTTCTATCAATTGCCCAACAGTAATTTGTTCACCCACCGTGCGCTATACTCATGAGAGAAGCCACTAGTGAACCCTACGGCCCCCGGGTCTACTTTTCTATCATATTGCTTTCTGATCTACGTTTTTGCAATCTTTGTTTTCAGATCTACAAAACCAAAAACCCAAAAACATATTGCTGCATATTTACTCTTTTTTATTTGTGTTCTTGAGAGATCTAGCTCTCCTATCTATCACTACCTAATCTATCTATTTACCGTAGACAGATTGACAACCTCTCTTTCGCGTCGGGTTGCAAGTATTTGTTGTTTGTGTGCAGGTGCTGCTTATTGGGTGGTGGTGATCTCGATAACCTTGGTTTCATAACTGAGGGAAATACTTACCGTCGCTGTGCTGCATCATCCCTTCCTCTTTGGGGGAAAATACCGACGCAGTCCAAGCCACGTCAGATATGGACACCATGAACATAAATATCATGAAGGCTATGTTGGTTTTGATTCAACTACATGCGTGAACATGTGCCAAGTCAAGCCACTTGAAACATTCAGAGGAGGATACCATATCATCATACTGCATCACAACCATTTTAATGCATGTTGACACCCAAGATAAATCATTATCCACTCCTAGCTACTTAAGCATGGCATGAACAACTATAATCTCTAATGGTCATTGCAAACATGTTTGATCATAATGAGCTGAATCAAGGGATACTAGGTTAAACATATTTACAAAAACAAAAACAAGTTGAGTTCATACCCGCTTTTCTCGGCCACAGTCAATTCATCAAATGTCGACATTATTGCCTTTCACTTGCACGATCGAACGATAAGAAGATAATAATAGTGCAAGAATGCCGTGGACTAAGCTAGAATCTGTAAACATTTTATTCAAGAGGAGAAGACAAAGTAACATGGGCTCTTTATTAGATAAACAATAATGCAGATGAGATCCACTCAACAATTTCATCTTCGTCTTCTCCTTGGTATGACTCGAGTAAAAAGAAAAGAATTTTAGAGAAACACACTGAAATATTTTTGGAGTTTTTGGTTTTTCTTGAAGAAAGCAAATTAAAGTAGAAAAACAAAAACGAGAAAAACTATTTACACGGGAAAGCTCCCAACAAATAAAAGAAGAAGCGAGAAATCTTTTTGGGTTTTCTTTCGATGCAACACTAAACTAAGCTAGAAAGAAAAACTAAAAAGAAGTAGGAAATATTTTTTGGATTTTATCAAAGTTTTTCAAACACACAAGAAGAAAGCAAGAAAACAAATTAAGCATGGATATTACAATGAAAAAGTATGAACACCGACAACTGGAATGAAATGTGTGAACATGTATGTAATGTCAGTGGAAATACGTACTCCCCCAAGCTTAGGCTTTTGGCCTATCTTGGTAATCACCATCCGTATGAATAATAATCTGGGTGATGGCTCATTGAAGCCCTCGGAGCAGACTTCGCGGCCCTCCTAGCGGCTTCAACCTCCGCATTGTACTCATGGGCTTCGCTCTCAAGAACATAATATCTTCCCCTAGTGTGAAAATCAAAGAGAGCAGCAGCGCGCAAAGCAACAGGCACAATGGTTTTTTTTATTAAATCTCAAGTTATAAGTGTAGTTGGTGATTGTACCTGTAAGGAACTTATGACGCTTCATGGCATCAAAGTCTAAATACTGAGTGGGTAGGATGGGGTCATTAGGCCATGGTGAAACATTTAATCTCGCAGCTACACGGGAGGCATAGATTCCTCCATAAAAATTACCACTAGCAGCGTTAAGCTGCAACCTCCGTGCAACAATTGCACCAAGATTATAATCCTTATTCCCAGTTATGGCAGCGTGTAAAAGGCTCAAATCATGAGCACACAGTGTGCTACAATCTTGTTTGCCTACAATACATTTACCGTTAAAGAGCGCAAGATATTGTAGTGATGGAAAATGGATGCTGTTAATTCTCCCTTGTGTAACCCCCCTATCTTCGCCAAAGCAAAGATTAACTAAAAATGACTCGTACTTAGATTTTCTTGGTTTATCGAGGGAACCCTCAAACGGAAGTTTGCATGCATCGCTAAACATTTCTAACGGCATGGTAAAGGAATGATCGTACAGGTTGAATGAAACTCTAGACTCACGGAGGGAATATTTAAATTTCTTTGTGAAGGTTTTCGTGAGTTTGAGGTGTTGGGGGCACTTATCTGCGATGAAGGGAGCAAGCCCTATGTTGTGAATAAATTTATCAAATTCCTCCTTAATACCTGCACCTTCCATGAACTCGTCACAAGGCCACAAGCATGATTTGGTGGCGGCATCTCGCATCGAGCTTTCGCTTGGTTCAACATAAGACTGCCGAACCGTGCTTCCACTTGATGAGGCTCCCAGGGATCTCCTCCTCAAAGAACTCCTAAAGAATTGCATTTTTACTCCTATAACAATTCTGAAAAAATAGTCCACAAAAATTTTGTCAACAAAACTTTGTAAGATTGTTAGCAACTACTCCTAAGCATGCATAGAGGCCATATTGAGCATTCAAACTACTTAGAATTCTAAGAATTCAACATGCAAGCTCATCTACAGCAGCACCAAGAGTAGCTAATTACTCTAAAAATAACCCACTAAAGCAAAAACTAATTGGAGCAATGGAGGAGTCACATACCAAGTAGCAATCCCTCCAAACAGTTTTAGAAACGGAGCTTCGAGCAAAGAGATCGAAATCCGCGGGTTTGAGAGCAAGAACACAAAAATGGTGGTTGTGGTGATTTTTTGCTGGTGGTAGGTGATGATGTGGGCTAAAGAGATAAGTGAGGGGGCCCACGTGGGGGCCACAACCCACCAGGGCGCGCCTGGGGGTGCTGGCGCGCCTTGGTGTCTTGTGGGCACCAGGTGCACCCCCCCCCCTCTGGTGTTATTTGCACCCAAAATTCATAAATATTCAGAAAAAAAATCGTGTTAAATTTTCAGGGCATTCTGAGAATATATTTTTTGGGGTCATTTTTTATTGCACGGAGAAAACAAAAAACAGGATAATCATGGCATTTTATTTTATTTGACTAACTAAAACAGAAAATAAAATGTGGGAGCAGAGAATTGTGCTTACTAGATTCATCGACTTCATACCTCTCAAAAATGATTCATTAATAAGGTTGATCAAGTCTTATTAACAACCACTTCCGATTAGCATGAAACCGAAGAACTTTCGCAAAACACTAAGTTACCTCAATGGGGATGTGCATATCCCCAACAATAAGTATATAATATTTCTTTTTGGCAGTAGGTAGAGGTAATTGAAAGCTTCCAATAGTGATGGTCGGAGATTCTTCAATAACATTTATACCATTCACCTGGAATTGTTTCTTCGGAAAGTGCAGCGTGTGCTCATTACCATTAATATGAAAAGTGACTTTGCTTTTATTGCAATCAATAACAGCCCCTGCAGTATTCAAAAAGGGTCTACCAAGGATAATCGACATGTTGTCGTCCTCGGGCATCTCAAGAATAACAAAGTCTGTTAAGATAGTAACATTTGCAACAACAACGGGCACATCCTCACAAATATCGATAGGTATGGCCGTTGATTTGTCAGCCATTTGCAATGATATCTCAGTAGGTGTGAGTTTATTCAAATCAAGTCTTTTATATAAGGAGAAAGGCATAACACTAACACCGGCTCCCAAATCACACAAAGCAGTTTTGACATAGTTTCTTTTGATGGAGCAAGGTATAGTTGGTATTCCAGGATCTCCATGTTTTTAAGGTACTCCTTCTTTAAAAGAATAATTAGCAAGCATGGTGGAGATTTCAGCTTCAGGTATTTTTCTTTCATTTGTGATGATGTCTTTCATATACTTTGCATAAGGGGCCATCTTCAAGATATCGGTTAAGCGGGTACGCAAAAAGACTGGCCTAATCATTTCAGCAAAGTGTTCAAATTCTTCATCATCTCTTTTCTTAGATGGCTTAGGTAGAAATGGCATGGGTTTTTTAACCCATGGCTCTCTTTCTTTACCATGTTTCCTAGCCACAAAGTCTCTTTTATCATAATGTTTATTTTTAGGTTGTGGGTTATCAAGATCAGGAGCAGGCTCTGTTTCAACATCA
This sequence comes from Elymus sibiricus, assembly GCA_039707655.1. Lineage (NCBI taxonomy): Eukaryota > Viridiplantae > Streptophyta > Magnoliopsida > Poales > Poaceae > Elymus > Elymus sibiricus. Next base: position 211,258,856 of record CM077663.1, read on the forward strand.
TTATCTGGTTCTTTATCATTACTAAGTTGAGCATCATCGTGAACATCATCATTATCATTTTCATTATCACTAGGTGGATGTTCACTACCAGATTGAGTTTCAGCATCGGAAATAGAGACATCGTTATTATCAGGAGGTCTTGTGTCTCAGGTTCACTAGAGGTATGCAAAGTCCTATCATTTTTCTTTTTCTTTTTCCTCTTAGAAGGACTAGGTGCATCAGGATTAATTCTCTGAGAATCTTGTTCAACTCTCTTAGGATGACCCTCGAGATAAAGTGGTTCTTGGGTCATTCTACCTCCTCTAGTTACTACTCTAGCAGCAAAATCATCCATATTACTATTCATTTCATCAAGCAATTCTTTTTGACACTTAGCAACTTGTTCTAGCTGAGTTTGAACCATAGAGGCATGTTTTCCTACACCTCTAACATCATTACTGGTTCTAAATAGCAAGTCACTCAAGCGAGCAATCATATTAGAATTATATTTCAATTGTTTCAGAACATGAGCATTGAAATGATCTTGCTTCATAATATAGTTGTCAAACTCATATAAGCATTGACTAGGAGGTTTATTGTGAGGGATGTCATTTTCATTAAACTTTAATAAAGAATTTACCTCTACCACCTGTGGAGGTGGTGGTGTGTCAAGGCCATGTATTTCTTCAATAGGTGGCAAATTCTTAACATCCTCAACTTTAATACCTTTTTCCTTCATAGATTTCTTTGCCTCTTGCATATCTTCAGGACTGAGAAATAAGATACCCCTCTTCTTCGGAGTGGGTTTAGGCGGTGGTTCAGGGAGAGTCCAATCATCATAATTCTTCAATATGTTATTCAATAATTCCTCAGCTTGTTCAACAGTTTGTTCCCTGAAAACACAACCAGCACAACTATCTAGGAAGTCCCTAGAAGTATCGGTTAGTCCATTATAAAAGATATCAAGTATTTCATTTTTCTTGAGAGGATGATCAGGCAAAGCATTAAGCAACTGGAGAAGCCTCCCCCAAGCTTGTGGGAGACTCTCTTCTTCAATTTACACAAAGTTAAATATTTCCTGTAAGGCAGCTTGTTTCTTATGAGCAGAAAAATATTTTTCAGAGAAGTAGTAAATCATATCCTGGGGACTACGCACACAACCAGGAGCAAGAGTATTGTACCATGTCTTAGCATCACCCTTTAATGAGAACGGAAATAACTTAAGGATATAATAGTAGTGAATCTTCTCATCATGAGCAAAGAGGGTGGCTATGTCATTCAGCTTAGTAAGGTGTGCCACTACGGTTTCAGTTTCATAACCATGGAAAGGATCAGATTCAACCAAAGTAATTAACTCTAGGTCGACAAAGAATTCATAATCCTTGTCGGTAACAAAGATACGTGAAGTAGCAAACTTAGGATCACATTTCATTCTAGCATTCAAAGTCTTTTCCTTATACTTGCATAGCAATTTCTTAAGATCGTCTCTATCCTTGCAAGAAATAATTTATCTAGTTATCTCTTCGTCCATAACATAACCTTCAGGTATCTTAGGCATTTCAAACTTAGGAGAGCTGGGACTAATAGTAGTTTCATAATTATCATCAGTTTCATAAGCTTCATCAGTTTCAGCAGTTTCATTTTCTCTAGCTCTAGCAATTTGTTCATCAAAAAATTCTCCTAGTGGCACATTATCATCAAGCATGGTACTAGCATCATCAATAGCATAATTCATAGCAAAGGTAGCATCATCAATAACTTGCGACATATCTGGATTACTAGCATGTGGTGGTGTTGCAAGCTTACTCATAACAGAAGGTGAATCAAGTGCAGAGTGTGATGGCAGTTCCTTACCTCCCCTCGTAGTAGAGGGAAAAATCTTGGTCTTAGTATCCTTCAGATTCTTCATAGTGATAAATTGATATAAATCCCAAGTGACTCAACAAATATTGCTATGCTCCCTGGCAACGGCGCCAGAAAAATGTCTTGATAACCCACAAGTATAGGGGATCGCAACAGTTTTCGAGGGTAAAATATTCAACCCAAATTTATAGATTCGACACAAGGGGAGCCAAAGAATACTTGAGAGTATTAGCAGTTGAGTTGTCAATTCAACCACACCTGGAGATTAAATATCTGCAGAAGAGTGATCAGTAGCACAGTAATATGATAGTTTGATAGCAGTAGTGACAGTAACAGTAGCGGTAACAGTAGTAGCAATAGTTTTGTAATAGTTGGAACAGCAGCAGCAACAATAGGAACTTAGGAAGAACAATAATTGGAAAGGTCGTAGGCACTAGATCGGTAACTCGTTGGATGATATTCGTCATGTAACAGTCATAACCTAGGGCGATACAAAACTAGCTCAGTTCATCAATGTAATGTAGGCATGTATTCCATAAATAGTCATACGTGCTTATGGAAAAGAACTTGCATGACATCTTTTGTCCTACCCTCCCGTGGCAGCGGGGTCCATAAGGAAACTAAGGGATATTAAGGCCTCCTTTTAATAGAGAACCGGAACAAAGCATTAACACATGGGGAATACATGAACTCCTCAAACTACGGTCATCACCGCGAAGTATCCCTAATATTGTCACTATGGGGTTGACGGATCATAACACGTAATAGGTGCATATGACTAGGCAAGATCGGATCAAGAACATTGATATAGATATGATAACATAGACGGTTCAGATCTGAAATCATGGCACTCGGGCCCTAGTGACAAGCATTAGGCATAGCAAAGTCATAGCAACATCAATCTCAGAACATAATGGGTACTAGTGATCAAGCCCTAACAAAACTAACTTGATTACATGATGAATCTCATCCAACTCCTCACCTACCAGCAAGCCTACGAAGGAATTACTCACTCCCGGTGGGGCGCATCATGGAATTGGCGATGGAGAAAGGTTGGTGATGACGAAGACCGAAGATTCCCCTCTCCGGAGCCCCAAACGGGCTCCAGATCTGGCCTCCCGATGAAGAACAGGAGGTGGCGGCGGCTCCGTATCGTAAAACGCGATAATTCTTTGTCTCTCTGGTTTTTTTCTCCGGAATTAGGAATTTATAGTGGCGGAGATAGGGAAAGTGGGGCCACGAGGTGGGCACAACCCACTAGGGCGCGCCCTGGTGGGTGATGCTCACCCTGGCCCCCCTCTTCGGTGGATTTTGGCTCCAATAATTCTCATTTATTCCAAAATAATTCTCCAAAAAGTTTTGTTCCATTCCGAGAACTTTTATTTCTGCACAAAAACAACACCATGGTAGTTCTGCTGAAAACAGCGTCAGTTCGGGTTAGTTCCATTCAAATCATGCAAATTAGGGTCCAAAACAAGGGCAAAAGAGTGAGGAAAAGTAGATACGTTGGAGACGTATCACAGACCCACGACGCCCATGTCGCGCCCAGCACACGCACCCCTCACGGTGACCTGTCCACCCCAAGCCAGCCCCTGAGCAGCTGAGTAGCAGCAGCACACCCTTGTTCGCGAGGCCGCGCAGCTCATTGCCATTGTCAAATCGACGACCCTTTAAGGCGCCCCTAAGGGACATCAGATCCCGCTGGCCATGAATCCACTGTCACCATGCCCCTCCCGACTTACAGCCGGAGCCGCACCATCCCGCGCTGGAGCCGCGACCTTATGTCCGCCCAGTCCTCATTCCAGCGTACCAGATGTGCCAGCAGCAACTGCCTTCTTTGGACCCCCCCCCAGATCGAACATGATGTTGTGCCCCTCCTCAGGCGAGTCTACGAGGAGCAGCAGAAGCGCCCCGCTGCCACCTTCCTTGGAGTGTAGGGGGGTTCATCGGTGGCCTCCTCGGGTGGCGACGATACTAGGAGGAAGGGAGTGGAACGCGGCGACAATGTGACAGGGGTTCCCCCTGTCGCCTTGTTTTATAGAAATCCTGGCTTTTACTTTTTTAGCCTAAAGCCAACTGGTGGAAAACCAGCTATCAAGCTCCTACTACTCCTGAGGAGGACACAGTAGAAGAAGAAGAGGTTGATAATGTAGTGGAACTTGACTCTCTTGGCCAACTTCATAACCAACTTGCTGATGCCGACTGTTCGTAGGATAATACAAGGACCGGCGAGCCAGGTGATAAAGAGGTAACTCCTAGGGCCTCAGATTCTGAAACTCTTGGTAGAAGGCAGACACGACTGGCGGTAAGAAAGCTACCCTTTTCATATCCATCGGCATATTTGGATTCCAACTTATCTTTGGATAAAATACATCATGTTGAGAGCAAGAGGAGGAAAATTCAGAGCTCCGATTGAGAAGATCTTAATGAGAGTCTCTCTCTTGAGCCCTCTCCTCGTCGGGCTCGCATGCAAGAATAACTGATTCCAACAAATTCTTGCCCAAAAGTCGGCCAAATGAAAACACCACTCACGGCAGCAGAGAGATCGCCATGGAGTGCGACAAAGGAGATGTCGCATATGCAGAAATAGCTTGCGCTGCAGAGGAGTTGAAATTCTATAAGGAATAGGTTGACCTTGAGGATGATGTGAGGTTGGGGTTCGACATCTGGTGGTTCGTTTGTTGATGGTCTTTCTTACAGCGGTTCTCATTGTGTCTTACAGAATCCTTGTAGCTTACGATTCAGGGACGCTTCGTATGTCGTGTGCACTACCTTGTACATGATGTCTACTGTAAGATCGAGCCCGTGCGAGCCTTACCACAAAAAATATCGAGCGAAATCTATGCCATGAATTTGTTTTTGGCTTAATTCGCAAGCATCATCCTTTCTTTGGTTGAAGTATGATAATTCGAGTTGCTTCGATGCAAGTGTTGATTTCATACCCTTCTGAAGCGGTGTTCTCATATTTTCTGTGGGAGTGCTAATTCTCTTGATCAATCAAATTGTCATGTCAAGTCTTTTCCCAACCGGTGTGCTTCTCTTTGTTAATCCGATTGTTTTCAACAATTGCAAGATCAATCCTCATGTTTTCCTTCCAGAGTTCTTTTCATCTGTCCTAAGTTGTCTTCTTCTTTTTCCCACCCTCGCACCCTTTTTCTTCCGGAGCCAGACATCTCGAATCAAGTGCCTTTCTATGCATGTGATGCTTCCTCTATATTTTATTCCATATTGTATCCGGTGATTCATTGTATAGATGCTCATGTGCTAAGTTCATCATTCTTTGTCCTCGTTTTCTTCTCCGGTGAATTCAATGAAAGTTTTCGGTGTCATCATATCCTTTTCATTCGTTAAATACTTTTCATGTCAGAAGTTCTTATCCATGCCTCTCTTGTTTATTCACCTCTATCTATTCTATCCGGAGTGGCAAGATATCTCAGAAGATTCGTGTTTCCGTTCAAAATCCTTTCAATTATTTCGAGGTTTTCACCCCATCAAGTTTTCAATTTGTACCGGTGCAATCTCTCTTTCTAAGCAATCGTTTCAACGGTGTTCTCTTTGAGTGTGCCCATAACCCACAAGTTCTTCTCTAGAATCTTACCTGGCTTTTCTAATTTTTCTGGGGGGTCTCCTCAAGTTCTTTTAAAATATGACGTAAGAACGAATTCCATCAGTCATATTCCTTCTCCAAGATCGTTTTCGAATTGTTTTCATTGTTGTCTCAACCCTTCTATTCTTCATTGTTCCAGAGTATCTCACCAATTTATGGTGGTGTTCCTCGTCATCAGCCTCAGCTTGGAAGTTAGAAGGAGAGTTTCTCTTAAATCTTTATCCATTCTCATGAAGTTTCATGGTTTAAGGTTGATGCTATCCTCTCTAATTGTTTCCATTCATTACAGTTTCTTTTCTTGTCTATCCGGAGAATTTCGAAGGCCATCATTTTCGAAGATTTCCTTGCTCTCAGCTTTCAGCTCTCGTTCTCCAATTCTTCTCAATTGATGTTTCTTTGTTCGTATCTAAAATTCTTACCGGTGGCTTGTTCAATTTTTCTCATGGTCAAATCGTGGTCTCTTTGTTCTCTTGTATCCCCATTCATTCTAAGTATCCTCATTAGCCTCAAATTATTACCGGTGTTTCGTGCAAGACTTCTTCAAGGTTGTGCGATCTCTCTTTGGTTCTTTCACGAAATATAAGTAGTATGTAAAATTCGTTGCTTGTCATCAATTTAACTTGATGAAGGATAAGCATAACATAATTCTTATTCTTGTTTCATCAAGGTGATTTCAATCCTTGTTCCCGAGTTTTTCATGATATCAAATTATTAGTACTATGTTGTTCATCTTCTCTTTTCTGGAGTTCCAAGTGTTATCAGTTATCTCTTCTTGAAGCTCTATCTAAATCTCTACAATGCTTCCATCGTGCTCATTTCAACCAAAATTCTTTGATCATAATTTCTTTCCGGAGTTCTTCCAAGACGTTCTTCATCCTGGTTTGTTAAGGATTTAATTTGTTCTCAAAGTGTTCTACGAGATTCCTGTTGGAGGAGCTCATGTATTCTTTGTCTTGAATTTCTAACTGCAATTCATTCTTATTATCATTTGAGATGGTGTTATAACATTCTTGAGTCATATATGGAGTCTCAAAGAAATTTGTCAAGAATGAGATGTTTGAACCATCATTTCTTTCTCGGAATTATCTTGGATTAGATTTCACCTAAACCCTTTCATAAGGATTGTTGCTATTATGGTGCTTATCAATGATCCAAGTATGCTTTAATCCTCTCGGTGAAAGAAGTATTCATCTCTTTGTTGATATCAACCAAATCAATTGTTTCCATTAGTGGTCGGTTGTCACCTCATAATTTTTGAGATGTTTCCCATAAGCCCACAACAAACTTATTCTTTTCATTGCTGATTTTCCAACAACTCCCTTCAATCCTTCTCTTTAGGGATGCTTTTAAAATTAAATTGTGGTATAAGTTGCCATTTTCTTCTCCATTCTTTTTCTTTCCAATGATCTAGCTTCTATTCTTTTGTTCCGGAGGCATTGTGATGTTGCTCTCTTTGGCCATCATTTCGTTTTGTCAAGATCACGTTCTTTCCTTGCTTATCCATTTAACCAGAGTGTGTGTTCTCTTTTCAAATTCTTTTCATCTTATCAAGTTTTGCATCTCTTTTCAACCGAAGTGCTGCCCAAATTCTTGCTTGCTCATTCCTTGTCTTTCTTGTTTCAACCGGAGTGTGGTTTCTAATTCTTGCTTGTTCCTCGTGCCATTCTTCATCTCTTATTGCAATCTCTAAGGTTCCCATGGTGTTCCTTGTTCATCTTTTTAATAGGGTGTTTCAACTTCGTTCTTCTCCATTGTGTTTCTTCTTTCAAGCTTCTCAACCTCACAAGGTTCGTTGGTTACACTCGTTTGTCAAAGAAGCAACTCAATTTACCTCTTCCTCTTACTTTTCTCTTTTCATTCCAAGATCTCGGGGCGAGATCTCTTTGTAGTGGGGGAGAGTTGTAATAGCCCGAGACCGACACTATAGATGACTTCGATATATTTCGCTATCGTTGTGTGATTTATTTGCTTGTTGCATTCATCATTCGCATTGCTCTGTTGCCTTCATTTTCTCAAAACTTGCATTCTTGTCGTTGACCATTTCGAGACCAAACACACTTGCACGCGCCCATGGCATCGTTACAATATTGGTTTTAAAGTGGGAATAAAATGTTCTCCGGATGGGTTGAAAGTTGGCATGCGGTCTTAATATATTATAGGTAGACCGCCTGCCAAATTTCGTCGCATTCGGAGTCCGTTTGATACCCGAACCGTTAAACATATGCGGCATTATAGCCGGTTAAATTGCCGGACATTTTCGTAAAACAGAACTTGTTGCCGGGCACCTCATTCTCTCTCTCTCTCTCTCTCTCTCTCTCTCTCTCTCTTCTCAGCCCAAACCCCCTACACAGCCCACCTCGCCTACCTAGCCTACCCCTCCGTTCGTGGCCATCAGGCCACGACCGAACGGACAGGATTCATCCCACCATAGTCCATTTCCTATAGAAAGACCTCATAGAGAGAGTCTCTCTCACTCTCTAGGGTTCCCCCTTGCCAAATTGCTTCCTTCCGTCGTGGGCCGTGCCAGCCTCCACCGACGGCCCCGAAGGCCCAAGGTCAGCAGCCCACTGCTCCTTTGCCTATTCTGCGCCCGAGTGTTGTTTTGTAAGTTGTGCTCGCTGCTCTATTTAGTCCCATGCACAGATCGGCCCGTCCATGCTTTTTATTTCGTCCGGTGATTTTAACAATTAATCATAGACATGCATATTTACAGAATCGCCATCGTTTTAAAATGCTAATAACTAATTAATCGTGCATCTAAAAAACATGTCATATATGCATAATTCTTAGAATTTAATGTAGTTTCATAATATCCAACTTTCATCCATGTTAAAAATGTTTAAAATTGTTGTTTACATTAAATTGCATACATGTCATGTTAAAACGGTTTATTTCATAACTAATTAACCGTAGCTCCGAATTAAACAAATTGTATATGTAACTTGACTAGAAAAACGTGTAGAATCACATGGTGCACTTGATTTTGCTTTTTAACAACATTAAAATATGTTTAGGCAGAACAGTACCAATTTCAAAAATTGCATATGAGGAATTTCCGGAATTGTTATGTGTTGTTTCCGGTTTCATTTAAATTGTGTAGATAGGTAGAGTACTTATGCTTCACCTCTTGCCATGCTAAATGACATTTTAAATTGTTGAGTACATAAACGAGAGCGAACTAAATAATCAAACGTAGAGTTTCTTCAATATGCAACTCATTGCATATTGAGCTTCACTTAATGTGTAGTATTTGATTGTTGCACCTTGTCATGCCTTGCATATATAAATGGACATGCATCATACTTGATTGTGCATCATGATGTGTTTATGCTTGGTTGTTTGCCGTGTGTGGTTTGCTTCTTTCCGGAATTGCTTCTTCTCGCTAGAGTTCTGAAAGTGATTCAGAGTGTAAGGATTCGTTCGACCATGCCTGTTCGTCTACTTCACGGATTCGTTCTTTTTCCAAGCGGGATTTCAGGCAAGATGATCATTACCCTGGATACCACTACTATCATTGCTATGCTAGTTGTCTCGATTCTATCGCTATGTCTAACTACCTACCACCTGTTTGTCAAGCCTCCCAAATATCCATGATAAGCCTCTAACCCTCCACATCTTAGCAAACCGTTGTTTGGCTAAGTTGCCGCTTGTCCAGCCCCTCTTATAGCGTTGCTAGTTGCAGGTGCAGTTTGTTCCATGTTGGAACATGGATATCTTGGGATATCACATTATTCTTGCTATTTAATTAATACATCTATACACTTGATAAAGGATGGAAGGCTCGGCCTTTTGCCTGGTGAAAGGACGTGGATGTCGCCAAGAGGGGGGGTGAATAGGCGCTTTAAAATAATTATGGTTTAGGCTTGAACAAATGCGGAATAAAACTAACGTTTAATATGTCAAGCACAAAACCTAAAACAACTAGGCTCACCTATGTGCACCAACAACTTATGCTAAGCAAGATAAACAACTAAGTGATAGCAAGATATATAGCAACAAACAATATGGCTATCACAAAGTAAAGTGCATAAGTAAAGGGCTCGGGTAAGAGATAACCGAGGCACGAGGAGACTATGATGTATCCCGAAGTTCACACCCTTGCGGATGCTAATCTCCGTTCGGAGCGGTGTGGAGGCACAATGCTCCCCAAGAAGCCACTAGGGCCACTGTAATCTCCTCACGCCCTCGCACAATGCAAGATGCCGTGATTCCACTAAGGGACCCTTGAGGGCAGTCACCGAACCCGTACAAATGGCGACCCTTGGGGGTGATCACCGGTACCCGTACATTTTGGCAACCCTTGAGGGCGGTTCACCAGTACCCGTACAAATTGCTCGGGGCAATCTCCACAACCTAATTGGAGACCCCGACGCTTGCCCGGAGCTTTGCACCACAATGATTGAGCTCCGAGGCAACACAAGCCGTCTAGGGCGGCAAGGCACCCAAGAGGAACAAGCTCTAGGGTGCTCAAACACCCAAGAGTAATAAGCTTCTCAACTTCTCACTTCCACGTATCACCGTGGAGAACTCAAACCTATTCACCAAATGCAATGGCAAGGGCACACGGAGTGCCCAAGTCCTTCTCTCCCAAATCCCACCAAAGCAACTAATGCTAGGGAGGAAAATGAGAGGAAGAACGAAGAAGAACACGAAGAACTCCAAGATCAAGATCCAAGGGGTTCCCCTCACAAAGAGGAGAAAGTGATTGGTGGACATGTGGATCTAGATCTCCTCTCCCTTTTCCCTCAAGAACTAGCAAGAATCATTGGAGGGATTGAGAGTTAGCAAGCTCGAAGAAGGTCAACAATGGGGAAAGAACACGAGCTAGAGAGTTAGGGAGCAACGGGGAAGAAGACCCCCTTTTATAGGAGGGGGAAAATCCAACCGTTACCCCCACAGCCCGCACACAAGCGGTAGTACCGCTCAGGGGAGCGGTACTTCCGCATAAACCTGTCCTGGAACAACAGAGCGGTAGTACCTCTCTGGAGGGAGCGGTACATCCGCTTGGGGCGGTAGTACCGCTCTGGAGAGAGCGGTACTTCCGCTCAGAAGTCCCAGAAGTCCGGAAGAAAAAGCATGTGAAAGAGGCCGCGGACCCTCAGGGCGGCAGTACCGCCAGGTACTTCCGCTTAAAAAGAATAAGCAGCACTGCAGGACGGTAGTACCGCTCGGTACTACCGCTTAAAAAGTTAAGCGGCACTTAAGGGCGGTAGAGCGGTACTACCGCTCGGAAGAGCGGTACTTCCGCTTAAGAGAAATAAAGAACCCAAGCAACCAGATGGATACAGAAAAACCAGAACTGCCATAACTTCTGCAAATGAGCTCCGAATTGAGCAAACTCAAGCTTTTTGGATTCAGCATGACAAGAGCTATCCAACATCGGCAAAAACCTCTATCAATGAAGGATCGGCAAAAACTCCAACATTGAAAACATCATAGAAGATGCATATGGACTCCGTTTTCGATGAACTTGAACTTGTCATGAAGCTGACCATAAGCTCAAGAAACCTCAAAGAGAAAACCAACCAAGAACCAAGAAAGATGATGATGCCAAGAATGCAATGGTTTGAGCTCTCAACGAACGATACGATCAAGCTACTCACTTGAGAGCCCCCCTTGATAGTACGGCTATCGATCCTATAACCCGGTCTCCAAACTATCACCATGAGACCGGTAAAATAGAAAACCTATCAAGGGCAAACCTTAGCCTTGCGCATAGTCCACTTGAGCTAGATGATGACGATCTTGACTTCCTCAAGATGGACCACCTTTCTTGATTGCGTTGGCTCGATGAAGACTAGTTGATTGCTCCCCCATACTCCACTATGGGTGAGCCACTCTTCGGCACATCTTCACAAGTCCATTGTCACCACAATGGACGGCAAGCTTCAAGCATGATCTCTCTGTGATGCTCCACTTGAACTTGCACACCGCAACCTTGATGACGATCACCACTTGATGTCATCCTCCATGGATTGTATGGGATCTTCTTATTGATGCTCGCCCATGGAAGCATACCTAACCCCACAAAGAACACTCATATGGAACATGGGTTAGTACAAAAAGCGTAATGGACAATGCTTACCATACCATGGGATCACTTGATCCCTCTCGGTACATCTTGTACGCTTTGTGTGTTGATCAACTTGATTCACTCTTTGACTTAGTCTTGATCAACCTTGTATCTTATCTTCTCTATGACCAATCTTTGGATAAAACCTTGAATACCACCTTGGTCACCATATAAACTCCTTGAAACCAACAGATGGACTTCAAGAAGTGCCTATGGACAAATCCTTCGAATATAACTTAAGGCAACCATTAGTCCATAGGGATTGTCATCAATTACCCAAAACCACACATGGAGAAATGTGCTCTTACACCTGGTGTTTTGTTCCACTCTTGTCGCCCTAGTTCCGATTACCAGTGATATGCTCCATATTGAGCGCTCCTAACATCCTTCGGGTTGTTATGGGGACCCCCTTGATTTTCATTTTGGGATAAAACTCTTCCGGCAAGGCACAACATTGGTACTAAAATTTTCCCAACATAATAATAATGATCACCTTTATTAATGCATAGAGGGTCGCCCCTCGTTGATTTAATCCACATAATACAGGGAGGGACAGTGTTGATGGTGCTGGTCCTAAACAGAGTCGTGTGTGGGGCCACCCCAGGGCAACTTGGGTGTTTTATTTGGCCATTGTATGTTGTGCTCATCTGGTAGTGCCTGAGAACGAGATACGTCGGCTCCTACCAGAATCTGGCCTGTCGGGCGGTCTTGCTGGATTTTTTTAACTTTAACGGATGTCTTATGCACCGGGATTCCGAGGATACTACGGGTTATCCCGCAGTTGAGGTTTTCCACCGCAGCTTGTGGTTAGTTTGTGATGGATGAGTTGGAACACCCCTGCAGTGATAAATCTTTCTGAAAGTCGTGCCCGAGGTTATGTGGCAACTTGGAAACTTTATAATACCCGGTTATAGAAAACTTGAAGTAAACTCAATTAAAATACACCAATCGTGTGTGTAACCGTGATCGTCTCTTTTTAGGGAGTTCGGGAAGAGAAAACGAGGGGGTTATGTTTGACTCGTAAGTAGGTGTTCAGGATCACTTCTTGATCATTACTAGTTCACGTCTGAATATGCGTAGATCACTCTTCTTACTCTTGTACTCATAAGTTAGCCGAATATAAAATGCTTAGCGCTACTGCAACCTCACCACTTAACCATACATCACTCATTAAGCTTTGCTAGTCTTGATACCCTTGGTAATGAGATTGTTGAGCCCCCGTGGCTCACAGATTCCTACAACAACAGATGCAGGTACAGGTAATGCGATGCTTTGGCATGAGAGCGATGCTTGTTCTATTTGGAGTTCTTCTTCTTATTCATCGATCATAAGATGAGTTACAGGTCGACGGCCTGGGATTAGCAAGGGTGGACGTCGTCTTCTTTTTCGTTTGAATTCATTCGTAGCCGGATCCTGCTCTTCTCTATGATGATTGTGATGTATTGTTGTACTGAGATATTTATGATGTAGCATGTGGCGAGTGTAAAACAACTCCATATACTCATCTCTTCTTTACATGTATTGTGACGATTTCCATCTTGCGAAGCGACCCGCAATGCGCTTCTATCCTTATCGAGGCCCTCGAGCCGTCGCGAGGATAGTACCGCATTTTGGACGTGACAATGGTGGTGTGGGAGAGAGAGGAGGAAGAGGGGTGAATGGTTCGAATTTTGCTTGGGTAGTGGCGAATGACGGATTTGAACGTGCTAGGCGTGGTGGGACGGGAAGTTAATGAAACATCCCACTATAGCTATTTGGGTTGCTATTATGGATTGGTGACATAAAACGGATTTCACAGAGCTGAAATTCAGGTCGTGAGATATCTATACCTACTAATAAATCAAGGTGATATTCTTGGTTTCGTCCCGCTTAGATGATTTCATATTTAAGAATATATACACGAGGTGGTACTAATTCGGGGAGCTCTTGACAACATTGCATCTATCCGTCTGCAAAAACCAAACAAAGCCGGCCCACATGAGGGCAAGAGGCAGGCAGCTTGGGCTTTGGCCCAAAAAATTTCATTTTTTGGCAAAAAGTAATTGTGGGTGGACTTGAACCGACGACCTTCCTTATGCTATCTATGGCCAAGGCCACCAGTACAACGCTCCCCTAGTCGTTGAAAGAAAGGGTTGATTGAACATTTTAATAGTACCACCTCGCCCTTTTACATTCAATCACCCTAGTTTAAATATGTCTTTGAGTTTCTTTGACATAAATAAGGAGAACTTAGAAAGCAGGGTTTCAAACAGGCCGAGAGACAAATAAGGAAGGAAGAGAATGAATCCTTGCATGCCATGAATGAGCCCCCGGGAAGGAAAGGAAATAAAGGCTTCATGCCCAAGATGGGAGGGGAGAATAAATTAGGCATCGATGGGAGGGGGGATAAAATTAGAGCCTTGCAATATGGCCATGAATGAGCCAGGAAGGAAAGAAATTGATGACCACTCCGGGTCTGCGTAGAGGTGCTAGCGACGGCGTGAACCGCCTCATCCAGCAGATGTGCGGGGGTGCTACCGGCACCGCCCACCGCGGCTTCTGACTTTAGTAAAGCGGGTATTAAATTAGTTGGTTCATTATTTGATTAATTTGTAGTAGCTCAATTATTTATATACGTTAACTAAAGTGGAAACAGAAAGCCTATGGGAAAACCAAAACACTACTAATATGCAATTCCAAAACATTAAACATAAAATGTCAAATTTATGAATGAAAATCTTAATTAAATTCCAAATATACCAATGTATTTGTTAGAATAAAATATTTAAAACAATATCCTACTTAAGTATATTTAGATGGTTTTTTAAGAACACTTTTTCATCAACTTAGGATATCATTTTATTAAGCAAAACAATGTTCATGTTCAAGAAAGAAAAGATTAAAGACAAAATTATTCTAGCTTTCTGAGAAGATTGATCCAAATCGGCGAGAATAATGTCCAGGTTTAGGAAACAATAACTATCATGTTTTCGATCCTTTGTTAATGAGTCAGTCATCACAACAATTAACCCAATAATCCAAAGCCCTTCTGTCTCTTAGGCTACAAATGTCTCACATTAATCGCAGCAATTAGTACACCATCGTGGGTGGATATACAGATTGATTAAAAATAGGACTTTTCGTGGTAAATTACACTAAAAACACTTAGGCCCTTGGTGTATCTTGGGGACATCATGGTGATGTTTGTTTAATGGGTGTATCTAAAACTCACCTAGATGTGACATAACTATGTCACATCTAAGATAGACATCAGCAGCTTCTTATGGTTTTTTGTTTGTCCTTATTTGTTTGTTGGAAAAATGCAATAAGAAACTTGCGCACGCTAACATCAGCGGAGACTTTTCTTTTATTAGGCCCGGCCCACTGGCAAACTTGTATTACCACGCACTGTAGAAAAAAAACAAGGCAAAAGCAGGTTTGCTTTTTTTGAGAGGCAAAACGCAGATATGCTATGCGATGTTGTTTACTACTAGTAAGTATACAAGCAGTTCCTAAATTGATCTAGCTTTGCATCGAAGGCTGTTTTCCTTTCGACAAACATCGCTAGTCTACTACAATTTTCATTTCTCTCCAACAAGCTGTTTTCCTTTCGACAAACATCGCTAGTCTACTACAATTTTCATTTCTCTCCAACAAGCTTACGTCAATATATTTTTCCCAAAATTGTGTATAAACTATATGAGAAAGATTATAAAATAATATGAGAACTCAACATAATTAATCTTGTAGGCAAGCACAACATATAATTCTAGCAATTTGGTCTAATTTTTTGGCAAGCTATATTAAATGAAAATGACAACTCGGCACAATTAAAACGACAAATCGTGTGTAATTTTTTTTGGCTATATGAAATAAAAATGTGAACTCGACATGACTAAAATGAAAAAAAAGTGTAAAATGTTTTTGCAATTTGTATGAAAAAAAATGGAAACCCGAAATATTTAGAATTACAAATAGTGTGTAATTTTGTTGGCAAGCCGTATGAAATAAAAATGGTAACTTGGTCCAATTAAAAATTGGACAACTAGAATGTCAAACAGAAAACATCACGGTGCCATTGATCACCACCTATCCCTCCTCCCTCTATCTAGATGTAACGTACTTAACATAGACATAATTGTCTGAAAAATGCAAAACAAAAATCAGAATAATATGGAACACAAAATTATATTTTCTAACAAAAAACATAAAACAAGAAGACCCGCAAAGGAAAAAAAATTAACAAATACATTGCAACAAGGATAGAAAAAGGGTCAGGCCCAATTGTGAGTTGATGGTTGACTTACAAATGGGACAAAAAATATCAGCCCTAGTTGTAGTTGATGGTGGATTTGCAACCGGCAAAATAAAAATCAGGACCAATTGTGAATAAAATGGTGGACTTGCAATTTGGGCAAGAAAGGATCAAGGGTCCAGTTGCATGTCAATGATGGACTTGCAACTAGGAAAAAAATGTAGGACCCACTTGCGTGTTGAGGGTGGACTTGCAACCGAGACAAGAAATGGAGCCTCCCCATTTTCAAGTTGGAGGTGGAGCTGCAACTAGAACAAACAAAAGGGCCAGGGCACAATTGCGTGTCGAGGGTGGACCTGCAACCGAAACAAGAAGTGGCAGGCCACCCCAATTGCACATTGGAGGTGGAGTTGCAACTGTGACAAAAAGGGTCGCCCCCAGTTGCGTGTCAAGGATGGGCTTGCAACTAGCACACAAATATAGGTTGGGCCCCACTTGTGTATCGAGGGTCGACTTGCAACTGGGATCCCTAACTTGCATGTTGGACATGGAGTTGCAACTGGGACAAAAAGGGTTGGGCCCCCAAGTTGCATGCCAAGGGTGTGCTTGCTACTAGAACAAAAATGGGTCGAGCCATACTTGCATATCGAGACTGGACTTGCAACCGGGACCCTCCCCCCAACTTGCATGTCGGAGGTGGAGTTGCAACCGGTGACAAAAATGGGCCGGCCGTCAGTTGCATATCGAGGGTGGAGTTGCAACTAGAACCCCCAAATTACATGTCGGAGGTGGAGTTGCAACCGGTGACAAAAATGGGTCAGCGCTCAGTTGCATATTAAGGGTGGACTTGCAACTAGGAAAAAATGGCCGCCTCCTCCCCCAGTTGCATGTCAAGGGTGTGGTTGCAACTATGATAAAAATGAGTCGAGCCTGACTTACATATCGAGGGTGGACTTGCAACTAGGACCCCTCAAATTGCATGTCGGAGGTGGAATTGCAACCGGTGAAAAAATAGATCGACCCTCAGTTGCATATCAAGGGTTGACTTGCAACTAGGAAAAAAATGGGCT
The DNA here is from genome assembly GCA_039707655.1 of Elymus sibiricus. NCBI lineage: Eukaryota > Viridiplantae > Streptophyta > Magnoliopsida > Poales > Poaceae > Elymus > Elymus sibiricus. The sequence goes on from CM077663.1 coordinate 211,275,682, forward strand.
CGGTTGCATGTTGGGTTAGGAGTTGCAACTCGGATGAAAACGACCCAACGAAATATGTGATTGGCCCGACAAGTGGACACTGGACGTACGACGAGACATGAGACGCGCGAGACAAAATAACCCACAATCAAGATTTGCACAAATTTAAAATGAACAGGTTGAACGATCAGGAACATAAGTGAGACATTGCTAAATTTGTTTAGAAAAGGTTCATGAATTTTAAAAACAAAAATGGAAAATAAAAAAAGGAAATGGAAAAGGAGAAAATAAAAATGAAAAAATAGAAAACATATATTTAAAAAATATCATGACTACAAAAAAATGTAAAAACAAAAAAAACAAAGAAGGAAATGGAAACGAAGAAAACCCAAAAGGAAAGTCGCAGAAAAAAGACATGCAACCATTCAACAGATTTTCTTTAAAAAAGTACACACAAACCTAGTGTTGCACACACAAGTGACTTGCATCTTGCCATTCTCGTGCATTGCTTTGAAAAAACAACAACTAAAAAAACAGTGCAGCTCACAAGCGCGCAGACATGACCGTTGGGCCTGCCCCAGGCAAGACTAAGTAACACAGACAATCAGGGGACAAACGCATCTGCGCGGGACGTACGTGTACGAGCTACAGTTGCACCAATCTCATAACAAGTTTAATCCTGTGGTGGTGAAGTTAGATGTGACATAGTTAAATTTCATCTAGATGTGATTTAGCAATTCCGTTGTTTAATACTAGGACATGCTCACTCATGTGCCCGTTTAGATTTTATTAGAAGTTCACGTTCTGCTTTTAATCCGTGTATGTTTCTTCACCTTTCTAAGGATATCTGAGTATATCTTAAAAATCTCTATATGCATTTAAGCTGGTGAGTTGATTAAAGCCCACTTGCTAAGACAAATGGAGGCTGAGGGGCAGAGTGGATGCCTGCACCAACAACTTGATGGATTGAACCACGTTTTGATAGAGGACTGAAAACTTTAGGATGACAACATTATTATTTTTCTCCATTGCAACGCACGAGCATTTTCGCTAGTTTTTATTCAAAACATGGTGACTCAGATGGAAACGCGAGGTTTTGGCATTAAACGGAAAATTTCGCAAATATTTTTCACCATTCTTTCTTGGGTTTGTTAAATGTGTGTACGGCACAGGCCACCACCATGACACAAGTCTGATCAGGCTCGTGCGCCGTAGGGTGTGCCTCGTTTTGGAATGCAAATGAATCTATATGTATTATGATACTCATATTTTTCATGCAAAAACTTGGTCACTTCAAAAGAGAGGGTAATTAATTTATCATTAGTTTTTGACCAAGAAAGTTGTTGTGTGATATAGTGATCTCGAATTTTACATGAATTTCACATTTTATGATATCCACTTTAGTTTTTGGATGAAAATTCAAATATATATGATGACTTCTAGAATGATGAGAAAACTTTGTATGTATTCATGCATAGAACCACACACATACATATACCACAACAATTGCGTCAATATAGTGCATTTAGTTTTTTCAAATCATGTTTGACACCAGTTCGAAAGTCCAAACCCATACTCACATTTAAATATGAATTACGGAAGTCGTGCATAGTGCATAGTCTCCGATTCAACATTTACAATCTCCATTGAATTGCAGAGTTATCACCGTATGCAGGTACCTTCGTGGCCTGTCTGGAACCCTTTTCAAGCATGTTTAGCTCATGTGTTAGCTAAAGCGTGTATAAACTATAGTGGTCTGTGTGTTTTTCTTTCTACCGGATTGCATCCAGGAGACTCTTTGTAACTTTGTTGTTTAATCAAAAAAATGACGACACTCGCTAAAAAAAAGCATATCAAATTTTCACAAACTTGTCGAACATGTTATTTAATACTCCCTCCATCCCAAAATAAGTGTCAATGATCTAGTATAAAAATTGTACTAGTTTAGTACAAATTTTACGACACTTATTTTGGGACGAAGGGAGTAGTTCACTGTACAAATTATACAACAAGAGCTCTTTGGAGCAGCGAGTTCAACTGTCGCATAGGTGTTCCCTCTGACTGAAGGATAAAAAACCCTGAACCCCACTGGATCTTGGAGGGGGCCAAGGAAAAGCCGGAAAAAAACATGACCTGCTCATCAGTCGTTACACGTTACCTTCTTCCCGTGGTTAGCATTCGCACTGGAACGTGGAGCTCGGAATACATCTGTTATCGGGGGCAATCTTTCGAACACCTATCTCACTGGCTGCTCGGACTGCTTGAGTGGATACATGTATTCTGTCCATCAGGTTTACCTTGGGTGCCTCGAGAATCGCCTTTGGGGGCGACAAAGCCCACTGCATTGCCCAAATAGCAAGAGGCCGCATGTATACCAGCGACCTGTAATGCCCATCCGTGGTCCATCCCTCTGGTGTTTGGAACCAATATCTGCAGTATAACCAATATTCTTTATTCAGAACAACATACGGTTTGGCACGCACATTGATGTTGCAAATTGCTGGTGCAAAGTAACAGCTACCAACACTAGATAGATTACTACGGACTTCTTTTTCTTTTCAAAAAGATTGTAAAAACCCGACCTCTGCAACAGATAATTATGGATAGTGGCACAAAGCAAGCAGTAATAGAATGAAGAAACAAACGGTATCTGAGCTTATGATTATGAAGGTGAAATACTGCCAAACAATGTGAAAGGCAGCGCTTACCCGTATCCATCTTCTGACCAGCCGGCAAGAAATATTCCTTCTGCGGTGATAAAACCTTGATGCTCCATCCCATGGAGTAGCATGTTTGCTGCAACACCGTATGTAACACCAGTCCAGATTTCCCGAGACTGCATGCATGTCTCATCCACCTTTCCCTTGGGAGTCATACCATTCACAGCTCCCATCCGTCCTCCTTTTACCTTCATGACATTGAATTCAAATATTTTCTGCAGAGCACTTCTTATCTTCTGCTCATCAAAAATTGGGGGCAAGCCTGACGATGCGGCGTACCACTGTCCTGCCAGCTGATCAGCCTGGATGGACCGGCTATTGCTGCTCGTACCACTGTCATAATTGAAATAAGACCCATTCCATAACTTCGCCTCGTACACTGCTTTAGCTTTCATAAACTTCAGCTTGTACTTTTCAGCGTATGGACGATCCCCAAGGCGATGAGCCATTGTAGCAGCAGCTTGAAGTGCAGCAAGCCAGAGGCCACCACAGTAGGCACTGATCCCGTGAACAGTCCAAGCATCATAGGTTTGATCAGGAAATCCATCATTCTCAATGAGACCATCACAATCGCGATCAAACTGATCCATGTAGTCCATTGCTGCACAGACTGCAGGCCATACATCTCTACCAAATGTCATATCACCTGTGGCAGCAAAGTCTCTGTATACCTGGAGTACAAACTTGGGATTTAGATCTTTCCATTTGCTTGTATCGTGTATGTTGTAGGCATTCATTTCGTGCCATGGATCATGTGTTCCTAGGTCATGAGGAACAGCACCTTTGACTTTACGGATTCCTGAGGTGCCATCAGCCAAAAATTTGACTCTCCGCCGATCTTCATACAGAACAGCATCAGCAAAATCACGTTGAATACTCAGCTCTATCTTGGGGAATAAATCAAGGAGAGCAAAAGAAGCATAGAAGTGCACATCATACGTGTTCCACATGATGTATTCCACTCCCTCCAGGTACAAGAATTTACCGACATTTTCAGGGCCACCCTTGGAAAGTAAATAAGGAATCGGTTCCTGCAACCCAAGTCCACCGGTTTGTTCAGGCATCTGTGATCCATGAACTGCTGCATACATTGACACGCTTCGCTCTTCACCATTAGGCAGGTCATTTCCATCGACTTGCTCTGCTGCTGGCTTGACATGGTTATCTTTAACTGATTCTGATTTAGCGACCTTCTTTGAATGTTTATGTTGGTAAGCAGGACTTGTTTCACTGATCGCTGGAGGTTGACCATCTACGTCATGAGAAGGAAAGAACATATATATAAGGATGGGTACTACACATGGAAGGGCAGTAGGTGCTAAAAAGGAACTCTGCAATTGCAATGTAACTACTATCCTCGTGACCATAATTTAAAGGGAAGACCAGACCAGTGAGTGAACCGGTCGAGAGACTGACTCAATTGTTCGCTGGTCGGATCGCCAGCTAGGATGGTTCAATGCGGATAAAACCATCATATTTTCGTCGACATTTAAGCTAGTTTAAATAAAACTCAGGTTGCATGGGTACAAATAATATAAGTACTACTTCATCAATAAATCACAAAACCAGCTCAGCCCAATTGCTCTTTGGACTTCAGCAGGATGTGCTTGCAGGTGGATAGTCCAGAGTTCGATCCCCACCTGCTACAAATCGTTCGGTTTTTTAAGGTTTTCTGGCAAAATTGTCTTTTAACCTTATTGAACCAGACAAGATGCTGGTTCTGGTTTTTCGGTCAGAACGCCAGCCCGGTTCAGTTTTTAAAACTATGCTCGCCACATCCAGTTCTCATACTATGCTAGACATAAAACCATTGAGAAGTATTGATACGACATACCTGTCCAAACAGTCCCCCCAGCTACCAGAAAATAAAGCTCGTTAAAAAGGGTGAACTTGTACCTGCAGATAAGACTTCCACTAGTCAAGATTTAGTTTTTGTGTAAGAGGAAGTTAAGACATCAGGTATCATTGTTTGAAGAAACAAAAAATATATTATTGAGACAGAAGTATAGAGCTCCAATGGTCAAATAAATTATTGCGTTCAACCCATGCATAACAACACCCAGGAATGGATCAGCAGGCCGCTACATGAATTAGCAGAAGCTTACACAGAACGAGTTAGATGCATTCAACAATGGTAACAGACAAAGGTCGAAACAATCATATGTTGATGCCTAGAACAATAGAGGAATGATAAGACAAATCTGCCAGATGACCTGTGCGAGGGATTGGGTACATATAGGTTTAAGTGAGAGTTGAGAGATAACTATACAGAAGCAGGAGACACAGCTTATACCATTCTGGGAGTTTTTCATCCTTGAGTATGGGGTCTTGCCACTTCTCGATCTCTTCTTCCCAAAGTCTATATTCTGCAAAGCAAGGAAAGATCATACAGCAGCATATCCGAGGCAAATAAATAATTGATAAGTGAATCAGTAATGCAAGGACCAATACTGCACCCATCACAGCAACACTACAACAGTTCTGTTGTCAATCTATGGCCGGATAGTCAATCCAACTATGAATTACTACACTGCACTTGAAAGTCTAGCAAGTGACAAAAGGCATACTTGTTAAGGCATCGTGTACCAAATTAATCGATGATGATCTTTCAGAAGTTCCATAAAATTCGGTGTACCTCCTGCAACATGAGAAAATATATGAGTTATCTCTCATGATTAGGCATTACAGCATACTAACAGTTAGTTGCACATGAACTAACAGATTCACTTGTTAGGTACCACCGTACTGACTCTGTATTCCTTCATACAACCCCATAAAAACAAAAAAGGGAAGGCATCTGATGTGTTCAATGTGAACATACAACTAAAAATGGGTACTCCAATGAAACATTTGACCATGTTGTAAGTGTTGCTTTATAAGTAAAACTTAATAGATAGATGGCTAGCACAATGTACATAGAATTGACAAAAGTGTTTTCCCTTTTGTTGAAGCAAAAGAACACTCACCTGTTATATGTGCACCCCTTCTGAAACTTCACTTTAGGTGAGGACCAAGCCAAAGCAAATGCCACAGTACACCTACCATGCGGCTCCACCCAAGTAGATGCTGAGACAGCCGCACAAAGTGTCTCCCCTGAAGAAGAAGGCATACTACAACCAGCATTGAAATGTTCCCGACTGAAGTGGCCATCCTGAGAATAAGGTAGAAAAATGGAACAGAACAAAAATATTAGCTTTATACAGATATATAATATGTTACTAGTGTAAGTACAAGAACAAATCAAGAGATAAACAGTATGAAAAATCAGCCATATCCATACTGCAACATTGGAAGAAAGAGGTATCAGCGATTTACCTTTGACATAGTATCCCACATTTCCTTTGCCGAAACATGGTTCTCTCCAGAAAGACCAAAAACAGGCAAGACTGTCACGCTCACATTTTGAGTTTCGCAGGCAGCAATAGAGAAAGTAACTGGAGGATTATCCTTTGCTGTTCTGCAACATACACCAGCTTGTCATCATGCGGATGAACAACATAATGCAAAAGAATTCATCAAGTTGATGTCATTATTTGAAAGCAGAGGGTTTGGAACTCACTTGTGATGCAAAAGCACTCCTGACACTCCGTCATCCCCACTGAGAACAGTAAATAGACATACAATTGAGTACCAATGCTCCAGAGGGCCAACAGACACACAAAGGTATATTAGCAGATTTACTTACATGAAGGGCTCATTGAAGTGGCCTCCTGAATGATGAGAAAAACCTCCAATGGAATTCTGTATTTGATAAGATATGTCACTAAAAGCTCATCCAATTTTCGCACTCTCAGTTCTATTATAACAAATTAAAGATCAAATAATAGTTGAATGTAAACGAGTTCTGAAGTTTCAATAATTGTATCTTCGGAAACAGTTTTTAACTCCGTTTTAAGGGATAGAACCTACAGCAAACAGTTATTTATCCATTCCTCTACACCTGGAATAATAATGAAAAATGCATACCCTCAGTTTTGGTATTTCTTTAGTTGTAGGCTTGTAGCAGCTACACAATCTGTTATCTATGTATTACTACACACACCAAACTCTTACAAATATATGATACGCATGATTGTGGTTATTCTAAAAAAAGAATTCTACAAAAACATTTATCTCCCACGCAGACTTGATTTCAAATGAACATCAAGCACTTCTGATCCTGAACCTCAGGAGCAGAATATTAGGGTATTTATCAAGATGCGCCATGATGTAAGGGACAGCAGTTGCTACTGGAGATGTCTACCAGTTTTCACATTCAAAAATGGTTCTGCCAGCGATAATACAGTTGCATTAGTAAAGGTGTACATAAGCTTTAGTTGCATGCTTACCGCCCATGTCATCAACAGGCTCACTTTTGCACGGTCTCTCCCGGTATTCACCAGCTATAATAAATATAACAAAAAGAACGAATTGCCAAGTAAATATATCAGATAGAAAAGGTTTATTTGTATTAATAGAATCTCCACGTGTAAAACATATATGAAACTCAACTGGAACTCATGTACACAATATCACTTTTTTTTTTCGAGAAAACGCAAAGAGATTTGCGTTTCTTTGTATTGAAAAGAGAGAGTTTATGTTACAAGCCTCCTAGGAGGTACAAGGGCCATGAGGGCCATGAAGATTACAGGAGGTCAATGCACATCCCATGTTTGGGGTATGGTGTCCCGGAGGCCAGTGGCCCCAGCCTTGGCCCATAGCACCGCCTCGTCCTTGATTTTCGTAACTAGGTCATTCACACACGGACGGGTACCGTTGAAGACGCAATCGTTGCGGTGCTTCCAGATCATCCATGAGGTCAGTAGAGCCATGGAGGCGAGTCCCTTGCGCATGGGCTGCGGTGTGTTCTGCTTGGCCGCATGCCACCAATCCAGGAGGGAGGGCTCATGGCTCGGCGATGCGCACGACATGCGAAGCCACGCGATGGTCTCATACCAAACCTGTCTGGAGAACGGGCAGCGTACGAGCAGGTGGTTCATCGTCTCCGGGTCTTGAGAGCACAAGAGACATGGGTTGTGGTGCTGCAGCCATCGGCGTGCGAGCCTGTCGGCAGTCCAACACCTGTCCAGGTCGGCGAGCCAGTGAAAGAAGCGTACCCGAGGGGGCGCCCAGCTTTTCCAAATGAATTTCCAAGCCTCGCTTTGGATTGAGCCGTGGAAGGTGGCCTTGTAGCAGGATTTGGCGGTGTAAGAGCCGCTCGCAGTCCATTTCCAGATTAGCCGGTCGGGCGCGTCACTCAGGGTGGTGCGCGCGATGGCATGCCACAGCCGGATGTACTGGCCGATCTCATGGACGCCCAGTGTGCCCTCGATGTCGCGCGCCCAAGCGTTGGCATGCATTCCCTCTGCAACCGTCCGCGTCCGCCTTTTGCGCTTAGGGATACACGCGTGGAGCTGCGGCACTAGCTCGCTGATGGAGCGGCCGTCGATCCATCGGTCGTCCCAGAAGAGGGCTGTTTGGCCGTTGCCCAAAGCCATCGAGGTGCAGGCGAAGAATAGGGCGCGCTCGTCCGGAGAGAACTGCAGGTCCAGGCTGCTCCAGGCTCGGTTCTGGTCGGTTCGGCAGAGCCAGAGCCAACGCATGCGGAGCGCGAGTCCAGTGCGCTCCAAGTCCGGGATCCCAAGGCCTCCAAGCTCGATAGGGCGGCATGTACGGCGCCAGCTGACGTGGCAGTGGCCTCCATTGGCAGCCTCGCGCCCAGCCCATAGGAACCCTCGCTCGATCTTCTCGAGCTGCTTGATAGTTTTCTTTGGAGGCGCGAAGACTTCCCTCTGCAACCGTCCGCGTCCGCCTTTTGCGCTTAGGGATACACGCGTGGAGCTGCGGCACTAGCTCGCTGATGGAGCGGCCGTCGATCCATCGGTCGTCCCAGAAGAGGGCTGTTTGGCCGTTGCCCAAAGCCATCGAGGTGCAGGCGAAGAATAGGGCGCGCTCGTCCGGAGAGACCTTATTCTCGGACGAGCGCGCCCTAACCCTCTCGATCTTCAACTGCAATTATGTGATATCCCAAAGTTTTCAAAACCACAGCTGTAACTGGAGATGCTTTTGTATCTATTATATTCTGAAACATTAGCGTTGGTCCTGTGATGGAAGTGATACTTCAATGTGGACAGACCATATCAAAACTCTACTATCAAGGGAATATCTTATCTGAAGTTGTCATATTAAGTTTGGCAACGTCTTTCGCGTGTAACATATAGGGAAATAGAACATAAGAGGCTATGCGAATACATCGACTGCAGTCTGTAGGTACAAATTTAGAATAAAACAATTGAGCAAGTCACGTACAGTGTACACAAATACAGATGTCGGAAGACTGCTATCCTTGTAATCATGAGGAATGAATGGTGATATCTGGCGGCATGAGATTTTAAGGTCTGGATCTGGCTCACCTGCATTCATGGGAGATTCATAATCTTTAGTTTAGAGCATATCTCTCAGCAATCAAGAAATGCCATTACCAAGTTTATAATAGCAAAGCTGGGAACTGAATTATATTCATTCTACAATCAACACATAAGCTGGCTTGGCAACATTACACTGAAGTTCAACAGCACACTGGTAAATAAACTTCCCAATAAAATAAAATAAAATAAATGGTACAAAGTTGGAAGACGTGTGTGCCCACAGTTCCATAGTGCCATACCATCGTAAATAGTCCAGGCCCTAGGAAACAATGCATGATAGGTAGAGTGTTGACCGCTCAGGTTCCAGTCCCATGATGAAATTCCAGAGTCATTACATTTCCTGAAACCATCGAAGGCATCAAGCCATCAACAAAGTGTAGTTTCTTCTGTAGAGGACTTAACATTACAAAACAAAATCTTGACTACACAAATTGGTGGAGGTTCATTAAGCGAGCCATGCTGCTTCCACATGATTATCTTGTATAACCAAACAGCACACAATTGCAATAACGATATCCTGTTCACAAATTTGAATAATTTTACTTACAATGTTTGTGTCATATCATTGGTACTTAAATAACAGACTACATAAATTAAATGCAACCAACTGATACAGATTGTATAAGTTGATCTGCCCACATATAAATTCCAAAAGGACGTAAAGAAGAGGGTCCAGGCAAACCAGAAGAATAGATGCAAGAAGGCAGAATATACACTGGTTTAGCTAGGAAGTGAGTGCGAACAACATTGAATCGAATAAACAAAAAATTCAGTCTGGACTCTTAAAAGGCAAACAAGGTGTGTACATGCTGAAGCTAAATCAAATAAAACAAAAATTTCAGTCTGGATCCTCACTGGGTTGCAAAATTACGGTTTGCTCATGACTAATAAGCTTGAACCAAATAAACCAGGCTAAAAACTTACTTCAAGCCTTCATGGTGTCCAGGAGCCAATACCGATGAGTATTTTTTATTCCCGCTGTCTCGTGATACAAATATCTGAAAGAGCATAATATTTAAGAGAAATCAATATAACAATGTTGTGAGAGAAATTGATACAATGATAGTGGACAGAGCACTAAAGTAAAAGGCTGAACGTATAGATGGTGTACGTGTACATGCCAAAACACACATAAATACACGTAATGTGCCCTGGCGAACGTTCGATGGGAACAGGTGGCATTTCGAACGTTTTTTATGGCATTTTTAGTTGTGTGCCATGTGGCAGTCTCTTCAAAGCGACATGGCATTTTCCGGGAAGATGGCAGTTTTGAGACTTCATCCCAGAAAATGCCATGTCGCTCCGAAGAAACTGCCACCCACACCCAACTAAAAATACCATTAAAAACGTTACAGATGCCACCTGTTCCCAGCGAACGTTAGCCAGATAAGAGGGTCCGAAATACAAGCCTGCTCACAAATATACAACAACGAAATGGAAAGTTCATTTTTCAGCAACCAATAAGGAATCTGCACAAGAATGCTGTCGATGTACAGCCATTAAAATACATGGAAACGCGATGTCATCTTATATCAACATTTATCCCCCAAAACTGCTAGCACCAACCAATTTCACAATTGAGCACAGTAGCAGCAACACAGGAAGTATGTAATAATAAACTAAAGGTCATTAGCTGGCAACAGCAAGATAAGATGAAAACATTACAGAAAACTGGTTCTCCATGACCGGCGAATTCTCACATAAACCAGGAATGATGTGCCAATTCTTGAACTCTCCCCTGAATCCTCTTGAAATGCTACCACTCCTGCGAACGCAATCTACTAATATCAAAATCTAAAACCTACATGATGCGAACACAAATGAAGGAGATTAAAGAGAGAAACAACAGTCATGGAAGTCATACCCCATCCCTCCGAGCGGCACACCCTGTGAAGCCGACGGCTTACATCTCTCTCTTGTGAAGGGATCAATGGGAGCTTTCTGCAAAAGCACAAATGCAGGCCCCATTCTGTTACCACACAATCTTCCACTACAATGCTACGCAGTTTCTTAAAATGGATATGTGCTAGAGAATATTACCCTTCCATGGGAAGCCTCCTCACGGACATATGACCAAAGCCTCACCCCGAGGGTCATCTGATAAATTTGGATTGCAAGAAAAAAATTAGCAGCTACGGCGACAAATTGAACAAGTGACAGGAACCAAACGCCAAAATAACCCCACGCAGCTACATATGGAATCCAATCCTTGCAACATACCATCTTCATTGCTTCCATGAAGGTGACGCTGAATTCCTTGAGTATGTTGGCGTGACTGTTCAGCCTTCTCCGCCATGCCTGCTCCGGCGGCGACCCGCCGTCCAAGTCCAACTGCAAAAAATCCCAGCACCACACGAGAACATCAGTACACCACACCGGTGCCACACACACACCACAGCTCAAACGAGGCACCGAAACAGCGAATGAGAAAACAAAATTCGCCGCGATTGAGACGCCAGCTCGCCTCACCAGTTGCAGGGCGGTCCGGCCCACATACTCCTCCGGCGGCCACGAATTCTTACGGCAGTGGAATAGGTGGCCGCTCACCATCTCCGCTCACCCTCCAATGCCACAGCCTCCTCCTCACCCCCGCACAATCCGTCGCAGGCCCCAGCCGCCTAGCAGAGGCCCGAACCGGAGGCCGAGACGGAACCAGGAGATCCACAGGTGGTGGGCCGCCTCATGAGCTCCTCCGGGCGCGTGGATCCGAGCCCCCGGCGCTGCTCCTCGCAGAGACTCCGCGCCTCGATCCGCCGCCGGCGGCGACGGCCGTCCTCTCGGAACCGATCCGGCACGGCCGCTAACGCGGGGCGCGGGCGCTCGCTCGCTTGATTGGACCTAGTCTGATCGAAGCGAAACTCTGGAATGGAATTTGCGCTTGCTCGGTCGCTGGAGGCCCACTTTTTGCTGCTGCTAAGCTGTGTTGGCGGGTGTGGTGGGAGAAGCGCGGCTGCGAGGAAGATGACGAGGAGGGGAAGTGGAGGCTGAACTTTTTGAGAGGGGCAGGAAGGAACGAAGGCGGCCACGTATGTACCCGCCGGTATGCGCTTATGGGATGGCAACAGCAGTTTCGTGGGGTTTTTTCTACAATAGCAAGAGTCTCCCCGCGTTTGGTCACCGAGGAGGACCGCCGCCTCCAACGCAATCGGGAGTGCCGCCTCTTGATCACCGAGAAGGACGAGGCCGCCATGGCGGAGTGGCGCACGTGCTTTCCGGAGGATGTCGTCGTCGAGAACGAGTTCTGTATGCAAAGGAGGGCGGAGCGAATTGCGCGTCGCCAGGACAAGTAAGCGCAAGGCATTGGCGATTTCCCACATAGACAACCCGGAGACGAGCTGGGACTCGGACGATCCTCGGTGGGAGGACGCGTTTATTACGTCGTCGGACTACACCACCGAGGAGGAGGAGGAGGAGGAGTCTAGGTGTATTTTTATTTTATTAGCATGTTTTACGAATTTTAATTTGCTTGTTAGTTTGAATTTGAATTTTAATGCTTGTCGATGAACTATTTTTGTTGATTTATTTTGTGTATGTTTTGGGCGCGCTGTGTATTTTTACCGCGCATGTTGAAGCGCTACTGCGGCGCGCTAAATTTTGCAGCGCCTGGAAAAGCTACCACGCGCGCTAAAACGCTATTTCGGTGCCTAAAAAAAATTGGCGCGTCACGCACCCGCAGATTTGTTGGAGATGTTCTAAGCTTGCACTCCCGTCTCTCTCATATTCGAAACATCAAACCCATGCAACGCTATGTATAAACACGATCAACACGTAGTTCATCGGGTCACTATTTCATCGTCGGATAAAAAAACCATAGTTTATCGACGGATAGTGCAAATACATACTACAAACTACTTAAAACATAAATAAAATGTGGAAGGGCAGATAATCACAATTTCCTCGCCGACCGCTTCCCTTTTGGTCGTCGGCGCGGTTGCGCCCCTCCTCCATGTAGGCGTCAGCGTGCGGCGATGCGTCGGCGTCGGAGTTGGAGATGGAGCCGTCCGTCAGGTCAGAGTCCTTGGAGCATGCTTGCCCCAAGAGCCTCCGAAGCAGGCGGTCCTGATCCTTCGCATGGTGGGCCTCCTTCGCCATGGTCGTCGCCTCCTTGTTTGCCTCGCGCTCCGATAGCTCGATGGCGAGTCCGAGTGCCTTGGCATTCTTGCGAAGGAGGCGTTGCGCATCCATCTCCGCCGTCATGAGAGAGCGATGGAGGACCGATGCGAGGAGCGCAGCCTCGGGATCGACCGGCGCACTCATGCGTGCCCGGCGCGTGATTAGCGCCTCTCCCACCGCCACTCTCTCCCTTGCTCGTTGCCTCTCTCGGCGGGCTGCTCATGCCTCTCACTTGGGTGTCCTCGTGCGCGCCGGCGCCGATGCGGGCACGAGGACCCAACGGTTCAGGGTACCACTTCTGGAGCAGATGGAACCCGCATTGGTGGTGGTAGGCAGGGTACGCGAAGGACATTGGAAGCGGAGCGGGCAGAGGTGCGTGACGGACGGGACGGACCGGCGACGTAGTCGACGCTACGTGGGCGTGCGACATGCACTGAGGTAGAGGAGTCGTTGTTGTTGCCTTGGTCGAGTCGCGGCCGCCTCAAGGCGATGCGGAGGGTGACCTCCTCCACATCGTCGGGCTCCGCGTCCCACAACAGGCTCGACCAGCCGTCAGAGCCGCTAGATTCTCCACCGGAGCCAGCGATGTTGTCGTTGTCGACCATCGATTCAAATCGAAGGGGATTGGAAGTGGAGTGGATGGAGAGGGAGGCGAAGTGGAGTGCAGATTGACTGTTGTCTAGGGTTTCTCGGATGGGAATATTTGTGGGGCACGGCTGGGCGGGATGGGCCAAGTCGACGTGGCTGGACGCGCCCGGGTCATCCCTTATCCGCCCTACATTTGGGTTGGATATGAGGGGCGCCGAACAACATGGGTGTTTGAGGTCGGTTTAAGGTACACGGCTGGGTCGATTATTCTCGACCGATCAGTGAACGGGTGTCCACCCCGGCGTTTGGGATGGTTTGGAGTGCCCAGTTGTAGATGCTCAATACAATAATGCTAGACCTACAAAGACTTACAAACGTTTTACTTAACTTTCCAAACTATAATTCTCTCACCCACCCGAATTCAACTGGGGTGGGCCCCTTCATCCCCCTATTATCAATCATAATCCCCCACATCAACTTGTTTGTAAAAAAATAAGTAATCTTTTGTGGATGTAGCATTACTCATAGTAATAGCTACTCATCTCCATTGTTGCATGTAAATGTTGACTCGCGGTATCCCAGCCCAGGGGTCCCTCGTCACATCAATTCTGACCTGGTGGCAGGGCTGAGGACCCGTAGGTCAGTTCCATCCTTGGTCACATTGGTCTAGGATTGTAACCCTAGGACATGAATATATGACAAACTTACGGATGGAGTTGGTGTTGGAAATATGCCCTAGAGGCAATAATAAAGTGGTTATTATTATATTTCCTTGTTCATGATAATCGTTTATTATCCATGCTATAATTGTATTGATTTGAAACTCAATTGCATGTGTGGATACATAGACAACACTGTGTCCCTAGTATGCCTCTAGTAGACTAGCTCGTTGATCAAAGATGGTCAAGGTTTCCTAGCCATAGACATGAGATGTCATTTGATAACGGGATCACATCATTAGGAGAAAGATATGATGGACAAGACCCAAACTATGAACGTAGCATATGATCGTGTCAAATTATTGCTATTGTTTTCTGCATGTCAAGTATCTGTTCCTATAACCATGAGATCATGCAACTCACTGACACCGGAGGAATACCTTGTGTGTATCAAACATCACAACGTAACTGGGTGACTATAAAGATGCTCTACAGGTATCTCCGAAGGTGTCTGTTGAGCTGGCATGGATCGAGACTGGGATTTGTTACTCCGTATGATGGAGAGGTATCTCAGGGCCCACTCGGTAATACAACATCACAATAAGCCTTGCCAGCAATGTGACTAAAGTGTTAGCCATGGGATCTTGTATTACGGAACGAGTAAAGAGACTTGCCGGTAACGAGATTGAACTAGGTATACAGATACCGACGATCGAATCTCGGGCAAGTAACATACCGAAGAACAAAGGGAACAGCATACGGGATTAACTGAATCGTTGACATAGAGGTTCAACCGATGAAGATCTTCGTAGAATATGTAGGAACCAATATGGGCATCTAGGTCCCGCTATTGGTTATTGACCGTAGAGGTGTCTCGCTCATGTCTACATAGTTCTCGAACCCGCAGGGTCTGCACACTTAACGTTCGGTGACGTTTCGGTAGTATTGAGTTATGCATGGTGGTGACCGAAGGTTGTTCGGAGTCCCGGACATCACAAGGAGCTCCGGAATGGTCCAAAGGTAAAGATTGATATATAGGAAGTCCCATTTTGGTCTCTGGAAAAGTTTCGGGCATTTTCGGTAGTGTACCGGGAGTGACGAATGGGTTCCGGGGGGTCCACCAAGTGGGGCCCACCCACCCCAAGGGTCATATGGGCCTAGGAGGTGGCGCACCAGCCCCTGGTGGGCTGGCCGGCCAGCCCCTAGAGGCCCTTGCGCAAGGGGTGGGAGAGGAGGCCAAGTGGGGAGGAGTCCTACTAGGATTCCACCTCCCTTGTGAGAGGTGGACTCCTCCCCCTTGGTGGAGGTTCGGCCGAACCCCTAGGGGTTTCTAGGGCTGCCTCCTCCTCCCTCCCTCCTATATATACTAGAGGTTTTAGAGGGCAGCCCTCACCCCAAAAAAGCCACGACTGCCTCTCTTCCTTCTAGATCGTTTTCTCCTCTAGATTAGTTCGGCGGAGCTCGGCGAAGCCGTGCCGGATTAGTTCACCACCACCGTCGCTGCGCCGTCGTGCTGCCGGAGAACTCATCTACCTCTCCGCTCCCTCTTGCTGGATCAAGAAGGCAGAGATCGTCATCGAGCTGTAAGTGTGCTGAACGCGGAGGTGCCGTCCGTTCGGCGCTAGATCGTGATTGGATCGCGGGACGGCTAGCGATTTGGATCGCGAAGACGTTCGACTACATCAACCGCGTTTCTTAACGCTTCCCGCTTAGCGATCTACAAGGGTATGTAGATCCACTCTCCCTCTCGTAGATGCTCATCACCATGGATAGATCTTGCGTGTGCGTAGGAAAAAATTTGTTTCCCATGTAACGTTCCCCAACAGTGGCATCATGAGCTAGGTCTATGCGTAGATGAGATCACGAGTAGAACACAAAGGAGTTTGTGGGCATTGATGCTCAGATTGCTTCCTCCCTTGATCTTTTCTTGATTCAGCGGTATTGTGGGATGAAGCGGCCCGGACCAACATTGCTCGTACGCTTACGCGAGACCGGTTCCATCAACTGACATGTAACTTTGTTGCATAAAGATGGCTGACGGGTGTCTGTCTCTCCCACTTTAGTTGGATCGGATTCGACAAAGGCGGTCCTTGAGAAGGTTGAATAGCAATTTGTGTATCACCGTTGTGGTTTATGCGTAGGTAAGAATCGTTCTTGCTAGATACCCATAGCAGCCACGTAAAACATGCAACAACAATTAGAGGACGTCTAACTTGTTTTTGCAGGGTATGTTGTGATGTGATATGGCCAATTACATGATGAGACATATGTGATGTATGAGATGATCATGTATTGTATAGAATATCACGACTTGCATGTCGATGAGTACGGCAACCGGCAGGAGCCATAGGGTTGTCTTTAATTTATTTTCGCTGTTTTGCTTTACTTTATCGCTATGAGTTAGCAATAGTCGTAGAAGCAACAGTTGGCGCGACAACCTCATGGCGACACATTGATGGAGATCAAGATGATGGAGATCATGGTGTCATGCCGGTGACGATGGAGATCATGCCGGTGCTTTGGAGATGGAGATCAAAAGAACAAGTTCATGGCCATATCATGTCACTTATGATTTGCACGTGATGTTAATCCTTTTATGCATCTTATTTTGCTTAGGATGATGGTAGCATTATAAGGTGATCCCTCACTAAAATTTTAAGATAAAATTGTGTTCTCCCCGAGTGTGCACCATTGCGAAAGTTCGTCGTTTCGAGACACCACGTGATGATCGGGTGTGATAGACTCTACGTTCACATACAACGGGTGCAAGTCAGTGTTGCACGTGCGGAACACTCGGGTTAAACTTGATGAGCCTAGCATGTACAGACATGGCCTCGGAACACAAGAGACCGAAAGGTCGAACATGAGTCATATAGTAGATATGATCAACATGAAGATGTTCACCATTGAAACCACCTCATCTCAGGTGATGATCGGACTTGAGTTGGTGGATTTGGATCATGTGACACTCGAATGACCGGAGGGATGTCAATTTGAGTGAGAGTTTTTTAAGTAATATGATTAACTAAACTCATTATCTTGAACAATAGTCTAAGTTGTTTTTGCAAAATTCATGTTGTAGATCAATGGCTCGCGCGGTAGCATCCCTGAATTTTAATGCGTTCCTAGAGAAAGCTAAGTTTAAAGATGATGGAAGTAACTTTGTGGACTGGGCCCGTAATCTAAGGATTATCCGTACGGCTTCCCAAAAGGCTTATGTCCTTGATGCACCGCTTGGTGATCCACCCGCTCCAGTAGAGTCTGCAGACGTTGCGAACACCTGGCAGGCACGTTCTGATGATTACTCAATGGTTCAATGTGCAACGTTGTATGGCTTAGAACCGGGACTTCAAAGACGTTTTGAACGCCATGGAGCATATGATATGTTCCAGGAGTTGAAGTTTATCTTTCAGAAGAATGCCCGGATCGAGAGGTATGAGACCTCCGATAAGTTCTATGCTTGCAAGATGGAGGAGAACGGGTCTGTCGGTGAACACATACTCAGAATGTCTGGGTAGTCCACCCGTTTGGCTGAATTGGGGTTGCCCCTTCCGCCAGAGGCGATCACTCACAGAGTTCTTCAATCACTGCCACCTAGCTACAAGAGCTTCGTGTTGAACTATAACATGCACGGGATGAACAAGTCAGTCGCCGAGCTGTTTGCGATGTTGAAAGTCGCTGAGTCTGAGATTCAGAAGGAGCATCAAGTGTTGATGGTCAATAAAACCACTAGTTTCAAGAAGAATGGCAAGGGTAAGAAGGGTAACTCCAAGAAGAGTGGCAAAGCAGTTGCCCCTCCCGTGAAGAAACCCAAGGCTGGACCCAAGCCAGAAACTGAGTGTTTTCATTGCAAGGGAACTGGTCACTGGAAGCGGAACTGCCCCAAGTATCTGGCTGACAAGAAGGCGGCCAACACCAAACAAGGTATATATGATATACATGTTATTGATGTGTACCTTACCAACTCTCGTTGTAGTGCCTGGGTATTTGATACCGGTTCGGTTGCTCACATTTGCAACTCAAAACAGGAACTGCGGAATAGACGGAGGCTGGCAAAGGACGAAGTAACGATGCGCGTGGGAAATGGTTCCAAGGTTGATGTGATCGCCGTCGGCACGCTCGCTCTTCGATTACCATCGGGATTAGTGATGAACCTGAATAATTGTTATTTAGTGCCTGCGTTAAGCATGAACATTATATCTGAATCTTGTTTATTGCGAGACGGATGCTCATTTAAATCAGAGAATAATGGTTGTTCTATTTATATGAGTAATATCTTTTATGGTCATGCACCCAATGTGAGGGGTTTATTCTTATTGAATCTCGATAGTGATGATACACATGTTCATAACATTGATGCCAAAAGATGTAGAATTGATAATGATAGTACCACTTCTTGTGGCACTGCCGCTTAGGTCATATTGGTGTAAAACGCACGAAGAAGCTCCATGCTGATGTACTTTTGGAGTCACTTGATTTTGAATCACTTGACACATGTGAACCATGCCTCATGGGCAAGATGACTAAGACCCCGTTCTCTGGAACAATGGAACGGGCAAGTGACTTGTTGAAAATCATACATACTGATGTATGCTGTCCGATGAGCATTGAGGCGCGCGGTGGTTATCGTTACTTTCTCACCTTCACTGATGACTTAAGTAGATATGGGTATATTTATTTAATGAAACATAAGTCTGAAACGTTTGAAAAGTTCAGGCAATTTCAGAGTGAAGTTGAGAATCATCGTAACAAGAAGATTAAATTCCTACGATCTGATCGAGGAGGAGAATATCTGAGTTATGAGTTTGGCAGTCACTTAAGACAATGTGGAATTGTTTCACAATTGACACCGCCTGGAACACCACGGCGTAATGGTGTGTCCAAACGTCGTAATCGAACCTTATTAGATATGGTGCGTTCTATGATGTCTCTTGCCGATTTGCCACTATCGTTTTGGGGTTATGCATTAGAGACAACTGCATTCACTTTAAATAAGGCACCATCGAAATCCGTTGAGATGACGCCATATGAACTATGGTTTGGCAAGAAGCCAAAGTTGTCATTTCTTAAAGTTTGGGGATGTGATGGTTATGTCAAAAAGCTTCAGCCTGAAAAGCTGGAACCCAAAGCGGAGAAATGCGTCTTCATAGGATACCCAAAAGAGACAGTTGGGTATACCTTCTATCTCAGATCTGAAGGCAAAGTGTTTGTCGCTAAAAACGGAACTTTTCTTCAGAAAGAGTTTCTCTCGAAAGAATTGAGTGGGAGGAAAATAGAACTTGATGAGGTTGTCGAACCTTTACTTCAACCTGAGAGTAGCGCAGCGCAGAAAGATGTTTCTGTAAAGCCTACATCGGTTGAAGAGGAAGTTAATGATGATGATCATGAAGCTTCGGATCAAGTTGCTATCGAACCTCGTAGGTCGACAAGGACGCGTACTGCTCTTGAGTGGTACGGCAACCCTGTCTTAGAGGTCATGTTGTTGGACAACGATGAACCTACGAGCTATGCAGAAGCGATGATGGGCCCAGATTCTGAGAAATGGTTAGAGGCCATGAAATCCGAGATGGGATCCATGTATGAAAACAAAGTATGGGCTTTGGAAGTATTACCTGAAGGGCGAAAGGCCATTCAGAACAAATGGATCTTTAAGAGGAAGACGGACGCGGACGGTAATGTCACCGTCTATAAAGCTCGACTTGTGGCAAAGGGTTTTTCACAAATTTAAGGAGTTGACTACGATGAGACCTTCTCACCCGTAGCGATGCTTAAGTCCGTCAGAATCATGTTAGCAATAGCTGCCTTTTTTGATTATGAAATTTGGCAGATGGATGTCAAAACAGCGTTCCTTAACGGTTTCCTTAAGGAAGAGTTGTATATGATGCAACCAGAAGGTTTTGTCGATCCAGAGAATGCTGACAAAGTTTGCAAACTCCAGCGATCCATTTATGGACTGGTGCAAGCATCTCGGAGTTGGAATCTTCGCTTTGATGAGGTGATCAAAGCGTTCGGGTTTATACAAGTTTACGGAGAAGCTTGTATTTACAAGAAAGTGAGTGGGAGCTCTATAGCGTTTCTAATATTATATGTGGATGACATATTGCTGATTGGAAATGATATAGAAATGTTGGAAAGCGTGAAGGAATATTTGAACAAGAGTTTTTCAATGAAGGACCTAGGAGAAGCTGCTTTCATATTAGGCATCAAGATCTATAGAGATAGATCGAGACGCTTAATAGGACTTTCACAGAGCACATACCTTGACAAAGTTTTGAAGAAGTTCAAAATGGATCAGTCTAAGAAGGGGTTCTTGCCTGTATTGCAAGGTGTGAAGTTGAGTAAGACTCAATGCCCGGTGACTGCAGAAGATAGAGAAAAGATGAGTGTCATCCCCATTGCTTCGGCCATAGGCTCTATCATGTATGCAATGCTGTGCACAAGACCCAATGTTAGCCTTGCCATAAGTATGGCCGGAAGGTTTCAAAGTGATCCAGGAATGGAACATTGGACGGCGGTCAAGAATATCCTTAAGTACCTGAAAAGGACTAAGGACATATTTCTCGTTTATGGAGGTGATCAAGAGCTCGTCGTAAATGGTTACGTCGATGCAAGCTTTGACACTGATCCGGATGACTCTAAGTCTCAAACCGGATACGTATTTATTCTCAATGGGGGTGCGGTAAGCTGGTGCAGTTCCAAGCGGAGCGTAGTAGCTGATTCTACATGCGAAGCGGAGTACATCGCTGCCTCGGAGGCAGCGAAGGAAGGTGTCTGGATGAAGGAGTTCATGACAGATCTTGGAGTAGTGCCTAGTGCACTAAACCCAATGACTTTGTTCTGTGACAACACTGGTGCCATTGCTCTGGCCAAGGAACCAAGGTTTCACAAGAGGACCAGACACATAAAGCGACGTTTCAATCCCATCCGCGATTACATCAAGGAGGAGGACATAAATATTTGCAAAGTACACATGGATCTGAATGTCGCAGATCCGATGACTAAACCTCTTCCAAGGGCTAAACATGATCAACACCAGAACTGTATGGGTGTTAGATTCATTACAATGTAAATCACATAGTGATGTGAGCTAGATTATTGACTCTAGTGCAAGTGGGAGACTGTTGGAAATATGCCCTAGAGGCAATAATAAAGTGGTTATTATTATATTTCCTTGTTCATGATAATCGTTTATTATCCATGCTATAATTGTATTGATTGGAAACTCAATTGCATGTGTGGATACATAGACAACACTATGTCCCTAGTATGCCTCTAGTAGACTGGCTCGTTGATCACAGATGGTCAAGGTTTCCTAGCCATAGACATGAGATGTCATTTGATAACGGGATCACATCATTAGGAGAATGATGTGATGGACAAGACCCAAACTATGAACGTAGCATATGATCGTGTCAGTTTATTGCTATTGTTTTCTGCATGTCAAGTATCTGTTCCTATGACCATGAGATCATGCAACTCACTGACACCGGAGGAATACCTTGTGTGTATCAAACGTCACAACGTAACTGGGTGACTATAAAGATGCTCTACAGGTATCTCCGAAGGTGTCTGTTGAGCTGGCATGGATCGAGACTGAGATTTGTTACTCCGTATGACGGAGTGGTATCTCAGGGCCCACTCGGTAATACAACATCACAATAAGCCTTGCAAACAATGTGACTAAAGTGTTAGCCATGGGATCTTGTATTACGGAACGAGTAAAGAGACTTGCCGGTAATGAGATTGAACTAGGTATACAGATACCGACGATCGAATCTCGGGCAAGTAACATACCGAAGAACAAAGGGAACAACATACGGGATTAACTGAATGCTTGACATAGAGGTTCAATCGATGAAGATCTTCATAGAATATGTAGGAACCAATATGGGTATCCAGGTCCCGCTATTGGTTATTGACCGTAGAGGTGTCTCGGTCATGTCTACATAGTTCTCGAACCCGCAGGGTCTGCACACTTAACGTTCGGTGACGTTTCGGTAGTATTGAGTTATGCATGGTGGTGACCGAAGGTTGTTCGGAGTCCCAGATGAGATCCCGGACGTCACAAGGAGCTCCGGAATGGTCCGAAGGTAAAGATTGATATATAGGAAGTCCCGTTGTGGTCTCCGAAAAAGTTTCGGGCATTTCCGGTAGTGTACCGGGAGTGACGAATGGGTTCCGGGGGGTCCACCAAGTGGGGCCCACCCACCCCAAGGGTCACATGGGCCTAGGAGGTGGCACACCAGCCCCTGGTGGGCTGGCTGGCCAGCCCCTAGAGGCCCTTGCGCAAGGGGTGGGAGAGGAGGCCAAGTGGGGAGGAGTCCTACTAGGATTCCACCTCCCTTGTGAGAGGTGGACTCCTCCCTCTTGGTGGAGGTTCGGCCGAACCCCTAGGGGTTCCTAGGGCTGCCTCCTCCTCCCTCCCTCCTATATATACTAGAGGTTTTATAGGGCAGCCCTCACCCCAAAAAAGCCACGGCTGTCTCTCTTTCTTCTAGATCGTTTTCTCCTCTAGATTAGTTCAGCGGAGCTCGGCGAAGCCCTGCCGGATTAGTTCACCACCACCGTCGCGCCGCCGAAGAACTCATCTACCTCTCCGCTCCCTCTTGCTGGATCAAGAAGGCGGAGATCGTCATCGAGCTGTACGTGTGCTGAACGCAGAGGTGCCGTCCGTTCGGCGCTAGATCGTGATTGGATCGCGGGACGGCTAGCGATTTGGATCACGAAGACGTTCGACTACATCAACCGCGTTTCTTAACGCTTCCCACTTAGCGATCTACAAGGGTATGTAGATCCACTCTCCCTCTCGTAGATGCTCATCACCATGGATAGATCTTGCGTGTGCATAGGAAAAAATTTGTTTCCCATGCAACGTTCCCCAACAGTTGGCGTGATCCCTCTTCAGGTTCTCGTTAACATGGCATTGTTCCACAAGCTGCCTATGCAGCTCGGCGATCTCAATGAAGAACCCGAGGGCTACATCGAAGACTACACAAAGACAATTATGTGAAGGGCTACAAGACCTAAGTCCGTTCTCCCTTGTAAACCGCACTTAGCCCGGAGGGTTTCCACTACTATCAATATTGCTGCACGATAACTTCAAAGTTCAGAGCAAAATGAAACTCACCATGAAGCCCGGCTCCATCGAGTTGCCCAACTTCTAGATGGAGGAGTAGAAGACCTTCATGGTCATCGTGGCCTCGTCCATGGCGGCCTTGGTCTCTAGAGGCACACCCGACCCCCATTCACTTCCTTTCAGGAATGACGGTGTCGACGCCACAGCGGAGTCCGTGGCCACCCTCATCTTCTTCTTCCACCAGGCCTCTTGCCCCTCAGCATCGTGCTTTGCAGCATTAGCACTGGATTCGAGCAAAGATGTCGGGACAAATGGTGGGGGGTGAGTCCTATCTCCTACGGCCCACGGGCGACACTGCGGCCTCGGGCGCAAACCCACCGGCCTACACCTCACCCATGTCCTCGGCGTCGTCAGGACCAGAGGCCCCGACCTCCGCCTCGCCAGCAGTAGGCTGGCTAGGGACCTGGGGCTTGGGTGTGACGCCTGAGCAAACTCATGATTGGTGGTCAGAGGTGGGACATCTACAAACCATAAACGATGACAAGATTCTCACCATACGGTGGTAAAGATCCCTAAAGTTCAGTGAATAAACACTGAACAGTAATACAGATGTCGGTCTCCAAAATGGAGGCCCCTGACGGCGTACTCTGAACACCGACTCTGGCTTCTGGTAGGCCGGGCACGGGAGCTTCGTCATCCGCCCCCTGGACGTTGAGGACGCTAACACATTGTCCTCATTATTGGCCCGGGTGGCCCTAGAACCATGTGAAAGAGCATGGTGATCCCATGTTTGGTTTTGGTAATTGATGATAATCCCTATAGATTAATGGTTGCCTTGAGTTATATTTGAAGGATTTGTCCATAGCATTGCATGAAGACCATTTGTTGGTTTCAAGGTTATGAGAGGGAGATTATATGATGACCAAGGTGTTATTCAAAGAGTTATCCAAAGATTGGTCATGAGAGAGTTGAGCCTATTGCAAGCATGTCTTGAGAAACAAGATTGTGTGAACATTCATGTTTACCTTCAAGACGGCATATTTATGAACATAAAGGAAAATATACAAGGTTGATCAAGTCGAAGTTCAAAGAGTGGGTTCAAGTTGATCAACCCACAAAGCGTAGAAGATGTACCGAGTGGGATCAAGTGATCTCACGGTATGGTAATTATTGTCCATTACGCTTTCTGTACTAACCCATTATCTATTTGTGTGGTGGTTCTATGTGGGGTTAGGTATTTTTTCCATGGACTTGCATCAAGAGGAAGATCTCATATAACCCATGGAGGATGACATTAAGTGGTGATAGTCATCAAGGTTGAGTTGTGCAAGTTCAAGTGGAGAATCACAAAGAGATCACACGCTTGAAGCTTTCCATCCATTCCGATGATGATGGACTTGTGAAGATGTGGAGAAGTGTGGCTTGCCCATAGCGGAGTATGTGGGAGCAATTCACTAGTCTTCATCGAGTCAGCGCAATCAAGAAAGGTGGTCTAACTTGAGAAGGTCAAGATCATCATCATCTATATCAAGTGGATTATGTGCAAGGCAAAGGTTTGTCCTTGATAGGTTTTCTATTTTACCGGTCTCATGGTGTTAGTTGTGAGACCAGATTATAGTATTGATAGACGAACTATCAAGGGGGGCTCTCAAGTGAGTAGCTTGTTCGTATCATTCGTAGAGAGCTCAAACCTTTTTCATCCTTGGCATCACATTTCTTGGTTCTTGTTTGGCTTTTCTCTTTCTGAGGTTTTAGATCTTGTGGTTATCTTCGTGATAAGCTCGACTTCATCGAAAACGGTTTTGGTATGGATCATCTATTGCGTTTTCGGTGTTGGAGATTTTGTCGGTTCTTATTTGAGGATAGGTTATCACCTTTATATTATTGGGATTTCCTCTCTTGATAGTTCTTGTTGTTGCTGGATAGTGCTTGTCGTTATCTATTCAACAAGCTTAACTTCATTGAATTCGGAGTTCATTTGCAAAAGTTACGATAGTTAGTTTTTCATGTCCGAATTCAGCGGGGTCCAGGTGCCCGGGGTCCAAGGTCTTGGTACACGGGGTCACCTGAAAGTTGGCAAGTGGCCTCGGCCATGTCCAGGTGCCCGGGGTCCCAAGGGTTGGGTGCTCGGGGTTGTTGGGGAACGTTGCATGGGAAACAAAAAATTTCCTACGCACACGCAAGATCTATCCATGGTGATGAGCATCTACGAGAGGGAGAGTAAATCTACATACCCTTGTAGATCGCTAAGCGGAAGCGTTTAAGAAACGCGGTTGATGTAGTCGAACGTCTCCGCGATCCAAATCGCAAGTCGTCCCTCGATCCGATCACGAACTAGCGCCGAACGGACGGCACCTCCGCGTTCAACACACGTACGGCTTGATGACGCCTTCACCTCCTCGATCCAGCGAGCGATGGTGAAGTAGTGGTCGAGTTCCAGCAGCACGACGGCGTGGTGATGGTGGTGAGGAACAATCTCTGCAGGGCTTCGCCAAGCGCTACGGAGATTATGACGGAGGAACTAGAGGGTTAGGGTTGCCGGCACACGGCTTGGGAAATCCTGATGTGTCCCGTGTGCTAGCCCTGCCCCTCTATTTATATGTTGAGCCTTGGGGTCTAAACTTGGAGTAAAAGCCTCCTCCAGGTCGGTTTTGCCCGCACAAGGTCGGTTTGGCCCGCAGGGAAAGAGTCCAACTCGGATCCCTGCCGAACCGTGCACAGCCGCGCACAAGCGGTAGTACCGCTCACAAGCGGTAGTACCGCTTGAGCGGTAGTACCGCTTCACCAAGCGTTAGTACCGCTTGGGCGGTAGTACCGCTTCACAAAACGGTAGTACCGCTTACGCGGCAGCAAAACTACTTTTTGCACTTTCCAATACCTCGTGGGCTTTATCTCTTTGGCCCATATAAAGTGTTGCTGTACCCGAACACTTCGGTAAACATCCGGAACCCCTTCCGGTGAATTCCGGAACCCTTCCGGAGATCAAAACACTATTATCACATATATCAATCTTTACCTCCAGACTATTCCGGAGATCCTCGTCATGTCCGGGATCTTATCCGGGACTCCGAACAACTTTCGGTCACCAACATAATAACTCAATTATACTAATCGTCACCAAACGTTAAGTGTGTAGACCCTGCGGGTTCGAGAACTATGTAGACATGACCGAGACACTTCTACGATCAATAACCAATAGCGGGACCTGGATGCCCATATTGGCTCCTACATATTCTACGAAGATCTTTATCGGTCGAACCTCTATGTCAAGGATTCAGTTAATCCCGTATGTTGTTCCCTTTGTTCTTCGGTATGTTACTTGCCCGAGATTCGATCGTCGGTATCTCTATACCTAGTTCAATCTCGTTACCGGCAAGTCTCTTTACTCGTTCCGTAATACAAGATCATGTGGCTAACTCTTTAGTCACTTTGCTTGCAAGGCTCATTGTGATGTTGTATTACCGAGTGGGCCCTAAGATACCTCTCCGTCACACGGAGTAACAAATCCCAGTCTTGATCCATGCCAACCCAACAGACACCCTCGGAGATACCTGTAGAGCACCTTTATAGTCACCCAGTTACGCTGCGACGTTTGATACACACAAGGTACTCCTCCGATGTCAGGGAGTTGCATGATCTCATGGTCATAGGAACAGATACTTGACATGCAGAAAACAATAGCAATAAACTGACACGATCATATGCTACGTTCGTAGTTTGGGTCTTGTCCATCACATCATTCTCCTAATGATGTGATCCCGTTATCAAATGACATCTCATGTCAATGGCTAGGAAACCTTAACCATCATTGATCAACGAGCTAGTCAACTAGAGGCTTACTAGGGACACAGTGTTGTCTATGTATCCACACATGTATTTGAGTTTCCAATCAATACAATTATAGCATGGATAATAAACGATTATCATAAACAAGGAAATATAATAATAACCAATTTATTATTGCCTCTAGGGCATATTTCCAACAGTCTCCCACTTGCACTAGAGTCAATAATCTAGTTCACATCACTATGTGATTTACATTGTAATGAATCGAACACCCATGCAGTTCTGGTGTTGTTCATGTTTAGCCCTTGGAAGAGGTTTAGTCATCGGATCTGCAACATTTAGATCCGTGTGTACTTTGCAAATATTTATGTCGTCCTCCTTGATGTAATCGCGGATGGAATTGAAACGTCGCTTTATGTGTCTGGTCCTCTTGTGAAATCTTGGTTACTTGGCTAGAGCAATGGCACCAGTGTTATCACAAAACAGAGTCATTGGGTTAAGCGCACTAGGCACTACTCCAAGATCTGTCATGAACTCCTTCATCCAGACACCTTCCTTCGCCGCCTCCGAGGCTGCGATGTACTCCGCTTCGCATGTAGAATCAGCTACCACGCTTTGCTTGGAACTGCACCAGCTAACCGCACCCCCATTAAGAATAAATACGTATCCGGTTTGAGACTTAGAGTCATCCGGATCAGTGTCAAAGCTTGCATCGACGTAACCCTTTACGACGAGCTCTTGATCACCTCCATAAACGAGAAACATGTCCTTAGTCCTTTTCAGGTACTTCAGGATATTCTTGACCGCCGTCCAGTGTTCCATTCCTGGATCACTTTGAAACCTTCCGACCATACTTATGGCAAGGCTGACATCGGGTCTTGTGCACAGCATTGCATACATGATAGAGCCTATGGCTGAAGCATAGGGGATGACACTCATCTTTTCTCTATCTTCTGCAGTCACTGGGCATTGAGTCTTACTCAACTTCACACCTTGCAAAACAGGCAAGAACCCCTTCTTGGACTGATCCATTTTGAACTTCTTCAAAATCTTATCAAGGTATGTGCTTTGTGAAAGTCCTATTAAGCGTCTTGATCTATCTCTATAGATCTTGATGCCTAATATGAAAGCAGCTTCTCCTAGGTCCTTCATTGAAAAACTCTTGTTCAAATATTCTTTCACGCTTTCCAACATTTCTATATTGTTTCCAATCAGCAATATGTCATCCACATATAATATTAGAAACGCTATAGAGCTCCCACTCACTTTCTTGTAAATACAAGCTTCTCCGTAAACTTGTATAAACTCGAACGCTTTGATCACTTCATCAAAGCGAAGATTCCAACTCCGAGATGCTTGCACCAGTCCATAAATGGATCGCTGGAGTTTGCAAACTTTGTCAGCATTCTCTGGATCGACAAAACCTTCTGGTTGCATCATATACAACTCTTCCTTAAGGAAACCGTTAAGGAATGCTGTTTTGACATCCATCTGCCAAATTTCATAATCGAAAAAGGCAGCTATTGCTAACATGATTCTGACGGACTTAAGCATCGCTACTGGTGAGAAGGTCTCATCGTAGTCAACTCCTTGAACTTGTGAAAAACCCTTTGCCACAAGTCGAGCTTTATAGACGGTGACATTACCGTTTGCGTCCGTCTTCCTCTTAAAGATCCATTTGTTCTGAATGGCCTTACGCCCTTCAGGTAATACTTCCAAAGTCCATACTTTGATTTCATACATGGATCCCATCTCGGATTTCATGGCCTCTAACCACTTCTCGGAATCCGGGCCCATCATCGCTTCTCCATAGCTCGTAGGTTCATCGTTGTCTAACAACATGACCTCTAAGACAGGGTTGCCGTACCACTCGGGAGCAGTACGCGTCCTTGTCGACCTACGAGGTTCGATAGCAACTTGATCCAAAGCTTCATGATCATCATCATTAACTTCCTCTTCAGCTAATGTAGGCTCCACAGAAACAACTTTCTGCACTGCGCTACTCTCAGGTTGAAGTAAAGGTTCAACAACCTCATCAAGTTCTATCTTCCTCCCACTCAATTCTTTCGAGAGAAACTCTTTCTCAAGAAATGTTCCATTTTTAGCGACAAACACTTTGCCTTTGGATCTGAGATAGAAGGTATACCCAACTGTCTCTTTTGGGTATCCTATGAAGACGCATTTCTCCGCTTTGGGTTCCAGCTTTTCAGGCTGAAGCTTTTTGACATAAGCATCACATCCCCAAATTTTAAGAAACGACAGCTTTGGCTTCTTGCCAAACCAAAGTTCATATGGCGTTGTCTTAACGGATTTCGATAGTGCCCTATTTAAAGTGAATGCAGCTGTCTCTAATGCATAACCCCAAAACGATAGTGGCAAATCGGCAAGAGACATCATAGATCGCACCATATCCAATAAAGTTCGATTACGACGTTCGGACACACCATTACGCTGTGGTGTTCCAGGCGGTGTCAGTTGTGAAACAATTCCACATTGTCTTAAGTGACTGCCAAACTCATAACTCAGATATTCTCCTCCTCGATCAGATCGTAGGAATTTAATCTTCTTGTTACGATGATTCTCAACTTCACTCTGAAATTGTTTGAACTTTTCAAACGTTTCAGACTTGTGTTTCATTAAGTAAATATACCCATATCTACTTAAGTCATCAGTGAAGGTGAGAAAATAACGATAACCACTGCGCGCC
Source organism: Elymus sibiricus (assembly GCA_039707655.1). NCBI lineage: Eukaryota > Viridiplantae > Streptophyta > Magnoliopsida > Poales > Poaceae > Elymus > Elymus sibiricus. The sequence continues at coordinate 211,305,717 of CM077663.1, forward strand.
TCAATACTCATTGGACCGCACACATCAGTATGTATGATTTCCAATAAGTCACTTGCCCGTTCCATTGTTCCAGAGAACGGCGTTTTAGTCATCTTGCCCAAGAGGCATGGCTCACATGTGTCAAGTGATTCAAAATCAAGTGACTCCAAAAGTCCATCAGCATGGAGCTTCCTCATGCGTTTTACGCCAATATGACCTAAACGGCAGTGCCACAAGAAAGTGGTATTATCATTATCAATCCTACATCTTTTGGCATCAATGTTATGAACATGTGTATCATTACTATCGAGATTCAATAAGAATAAACCGCTTACATTGGGTGCATGACCATAAAAGATATTACTCATATAAATAGAACAACCATTATTCTCTGACTTAAATGAGTAACCGTCTCGCAATAAACAAGATCCAGATATAATGTTCATGCTTAACGCAGGCACCAAATAACACTTATTTAGGTTCATCACTGATCCCGACGGTAATCGAAGAGCGAGCGTGCCGACGGCGATCACATCAACCTTGGAACCATTTCCCACGCGCATCGTCACTTCGTCCTTTGCCAGCCTCCGTCTATTCCGCAGTTCCTGTTTTGAGTTGCAAATATGAGCAACCGCACCGGTATCAAATACCCAGGCACTACAACGAGAGTTGGTAAGGTACACATCAATAACATGTATATCATATATACCTTGTTTGTTGTTGGCCGCCTTCTTGTCAGCCAAATACTTGGGGCAATTCCGCTTCCAGTGTCCAGTTCCCTTGCAATGAAAACACACAGTTTCTGGTTTGGGTCCAGCCTTGGGTTTCTTCACGAGAGGAGCAACTGCTTTGCCACTCTTCTTGGAGTTACCCTTCTTACCCTTGCCATTCTTCTTGAAACTAGTGGTTTTATTGACCATCAACACTTGATGCTCCTTCTGAATTTCAGACTCAGCGGCTTTCAGCATCGCAAACAGCTCGGCGACTGACTTGTTCATCCCGTGCATGTTATAGTTCAACACGAAGCTCTTGTAGCTAGGTGGCAATGATTGAAGAACTCTGTCAGTGATAGCCTCTGGCGGAAGGGGCATCCCCAATTCAGCCAGACGGGTGGAGTACCCAGACATTCTGAGCACGTGATCACTGATAGACCCGTTCTCCTCCATCTTGCAAGCATAGAACTTATCGGAGATCTCATATCTCTCGATCCGGGCATTCTTCTGAAAGATAAACTTCAACTCCTGGAACATCCCATATGCTCCATGACGTTCAAAACGTCTTTGAAGTCCCGGTTCTAAGCCATACAACATTGCACATTGAATTATTGAGTAATCATCAGAACGAGCCTGCCAGGCGTTCACAACGTCTAGAGACTCAACTGGAGCGGGTGGATCACCAAGCGGTGCATCAAGGACATAAGCCTTCTGGGAAGCCGTAAGGATAATCCTCAGATTACGGGCCCAGTCCACAAAGTTACTTCCATCATCTTTCAACTTAGCTTTCTCTAGGAACGCATTAAAATTCAGGGGTGCTACTGCGCGAGCCATGATCTACAACATAAATATAGCAAAGACAACTTAGACTATTGTTCTAGATAATGAGTTTAGTTAATCATATTACTTAAAAACTCCCACTCAAATTGACATCCCTCCGGTCATTCGAGTGTAACATGATCCAAATCCACCAACTCAAGTCCGATCATCACGTGAGTTGAGGTGGTTTCAATGGTGAACATCTTCATGTTGATCATATCTACTATATGACTCATGTTCGACCTTTCGGTCTCTTGTGTTCCGAGGCCATGTCTGTACATGCTAGGCTCATCAAGTTTAACCCAAGTGTTCCGCGTGTGCAACATGGCTTGCACCCGTTGTATGTGAACGTGGAGTCTATCACACCCGATCATCACGGCGTGTCTCGAAACGACGAACTTTCGCAACGGTGCACACTCGGGGAGAACACAATTTATCTTGAAATTTAAGTGAGGGATCACCTTATAATGCTACCGTCGTCCTAAGCAAAATAAGATGCATAAAAGGATTAACATCACATGCAAATCATAAGTGACATGATATGGCCATGAACTTGTGCTTTTGATCTCCATCTCCAAAGCACCGGCATGATCTCCATCGTCACTGGCATGACACCATGATCTCCATCATCTTGATCTCCATCAACATGTCGCCATAAGGTTGTCGCGCCGACTGTTGCTTCCACGACTATTGCTAACGTTTAGCGATAAAGTAAAGCATTACATAGCGCTTAATGATTGACACGCAGGTCATACAATAATTAAAGACAACTCTATGGCTCCTGCCAGTTGCCGTACTCATCGACATGCAAGTCGTGATATTCTATACAACACATGATCATCTCATACATCACATATATCTCATCATGTAATTGGCCATATCACATCACAACATACCCTGCAAAAACAAGTTAGACGTCCTCTAATTGTTGTTGTAAATTTTACGTGGCTGCTACGGGTTTGCAAGAACCGTTCTTACCTACGCAAAACCACAACGTGGTGTAGTGATTGCTTTTTGATCTTCTAAAAGAACCCTCTTCATTGAAATCGATTCAACTAAAGTGAGAGAGGCAGACACCCGCTAGCCATCTTTATGCAACGAAGTTACATGTTAGTTGAAGGAACCTGTCTCGCGTAAGGGTACGCGTAATGTCGGTCCGGGCCGCTTCATCTCACAGTACCGCCGAATCAAATATCAACTAGTAACGGCAAGCAATATGTATACACCCACGCCCACAACTCGTTTGTGTTCTACTCGAGATCTCATCTACGCATAGACCTAGCTCATGATGCCACTGTTGGGGAACGTTGCATGGGAAACAAAATTTTTCCTACGCACACGCAAGATCTATCCATGGTGATGAGCATCTACGAGAGGGAGAGTAAATCTACATACCCTTGTAGATCGCTAAGCGGAAGCGTTTAAGAAACGCGGTTGATGTAGTCGAACGTCTCCGCGATCCAAATCGCAAGTCATCCCTCGATCCGATCACGAACTAGCGCCGAACGGACGGCACCTCCGCGTTCAACACACGTACGGCTTGATGACGCCTTCACCTCCTCGATCCAGCGAGCGATGGTGAAGTAGTGGTCGAGTTCCAGCAGCACGACGGCGTGGTGATGGTGGTGAGGAACAATCTCTGCAGGGCTTCGCCAAGCGCTACGGAGATTATGACGGAGGAACTAGAGGGTTAGGGTTGCCGGCACACGGCTTGGGAAATCCTGATGTGTCCCGTGTGCTAGCCCTGCCCCTCTATTTATATGTTGAGCCTTGGGGTCTAAACTTGGAGTAAAAGCCTCCTCCAGGTCGGTTTTGCCCGCACAAGGTCGGTTTGGCCCGCAGGGAAAGAGTCCAACTCGGATCCCTGCCGAACCGTGCACAGCCGCGCACAAGCGGTAGTACCGCTCACAAGCGGTAGTACCGCTTGAGCGGTAGTACCGCTTCACCAAGCGGTAGTACCGCTTGGGCGGTAGTACCGCTTCACAAAACGGTAGTACCGCTTACGCGGCAGCAAAACTACTTTTTGCACTTTCCAATACCTCGTGGGCTTTATCTCTTTGGCCCATATAAAGTGTTGCTGTACCCGAACACTTCGGTAAACATCCAGAACCCCTTCCGGTGAATTCCGGAACCCTTCCGGAGATCAAAACACTATTATCACATATATCAATCTTTACCTCCAGACTATTCCGGAGATCCTCGTCATGTCCGGGATCTTATCCGGGACTCCGAACAACTTTCGGTCACCAACATAATAACTCAATTATACTAATCGTCACCAAACGTTAAGTGTGTAGACCCTGCGGGTTCGAGAACTATGTAGACATGACCGAGACACTTCTACGATCAATAACCAATAGCGGGACCTGGATGCCCATATTGGCTCCTACATATTCTACGAAGATCTTTATCGGTCGAACCTCTATGTCAAGGATTCAGTTAATCCCGTATGCTGTTCCCTTTGTTCTTCGGTATGTTACTTGCCCGAGATTCGATCGTCGGTATCTCTATACCTAGTTCAATCTCATTACCGGCAAGTCTCTTTACTCGTTCCGTAATACAAGATCCTGTGGCTAACTCTTTAGTCACTTTGCTTGCAAGGCTCATTGTGATGTTGTATTACCGAGTGGGCCCTGAGATACCTCTCCGTCACACTGAGTAACAAATCCCAGTCTTGATCCATGCCAACCCAACAGACACCCTCGGAGATACCTGTAGAGCACCTTTATAGTCACCCAATTACGTTGCGACGTTTGATACACACAAGGTACTCCTCCGATGTCAGGGAGTACATGATCTCATGGTCATAGGAACAGATACTTGACATGCAGGAAACAATAGCAATAAACTGACACGATCATATGCTACGTTCGTAGTTTGGGTCTTGTCCATCACATCATTCTCCTAATGATGTGATCCCGTTATCAAATGACATCTCATGTCAATGGCTAGGAAACCTTAACCATCTTTGATCAACGAGCTAGTCAACTAGAGGCTTGCTAGGGACACAGTGTTGTCTATGTATCCACACATGTATTTGAGTTTCCAATCAATACAATTATAGCATGGATAATAAACGATTATCATAAACAAGGAAATATAATAATAACCAATTTATTATTGCCTCTAGGGCATATTTCTAATAGGGGTCACCCGAAAGTTGGCTTGTGGCCTCGGCCATGTCCGGGTGCCCAGGTTATCGGATCCCTAGGTGCCCGGCCCCGCCCGCGCACTTCTCTGGCACCCCCGGGTGCCTGGGGCCCTACCCCCGACTGCCACACCCTCCCTGTTGTTGTTTCTCTTTTCAGCCTGGGGTGCCCGGGGGGAGAGGGATTTTTCTCTGGATCATCCGGGTGCCCGGACCCCTTTTACCCTGGTGCCCGAGGTGGCGGCTGTGTGCAATGATTCTTTTCTCTTGGGGGTATAAATTCACCCCTTCTTACACCTCCAACCCTAATCTGGTTGCAAGTTTTTCCCTCCGCCATTTTTGACCTATTGGAGTTTGCTTACTCTCAATTCCTCCTATGATTCTTGATTCTTTTTGAGGGAAAGGAGAGAGGAGGTCTAGATCTATATTTCCACCAAACATTTTCTCCTCTAAGTGAGACAAACCTTTGGATCTAGATTTTGGAGTTCTTTGTTGTTCTCTTCTTTTGCTTTTTCTATCATATTCCTCCATAGCATTAGTTGTTGTGGTGGAATTTGGGAGACAAGGACTTGAGCACTCCGTGTGCTCTTGCCATTGCATTTGGTACATCGGCTTGAGTTCTCCACAACGGTACATGGAAGTGAAAGTTGAGAAGCTTATTACTCTTGGGTGCTTGGTACCCTAGAGACTGTTCCTCTTGGGTGCTTGCGCGCCCTAGCCTGTTGGTGTTGTCGTGAAGCTCAATCATTATGGTGTAAAGCTTCGGGAGCCTCCAATTAAGTTGTGTAGATTGCCCTGGGCAATTTGTACGGGTTCGGTGACCACCCTCAAGGGTCTCCCAATTGTACGGGTTCGATGACCGCCCTCAAGGGTTCCTTAGTGAAGACACATCACCTTGCATTGTACGAGGGCGTGAGGAGAATATGTGAGCCATTGTGGCGCTTGGGGAGCATTGTGCATCCACACTGCTGTAACGGAGATTAGCATCCACAAGGACGTGAACTTCGGGATACATCGGCATCTCTTTGTGCCTCGGTTATCTCTTACCCGAGTCATTTACTTATGCACTTACTTTTGTTATAGCCATAGTGCTTCATGTTATATATCTTGATATCACATAGTTGTTTATCGTGCTTAGCATAAGTTGTTGGTTGAAATAGTTGAGCCTAGTATATTTAGGTTTTGTGCTTGACAAATTAAACGCTAGTTTTATTCCACATTTGTTAAATCCTAAACTGTAATTTTTTTGCGGGGAACCGTAATTATTTTTCAACCGCCTATTAACCCCACCCTCTAGGCGTCATCCACTTCCTTTTACCATGGAGCCCCAAAGTTAGCGGATAAAGCAGAATAAGCTTTGTCGACCAAGACAAGGTAAAGGACGAAAGGCTTACTAGCCAGCCAAACATTTTGCGCTTCCTCGGGGGCTTCACCACCTGTATTGGCACCACCAGCACAAGGGGAGCGTCAGCCTCCTTAGCGACTTCCTGAATCCTTAGGGAGTTCCCCCAAGGCTCCCTCTCCGACTTGGCCCCGGCGACAGAAGTCCCCTCGTCGAGACTTCTCTTCGGAGCCTGTCCAGGTGAAATTGTCGGCACTCCCCCCTCAACAAGATTGCCCTCCTCCTCGGAGGGGTTGTCCTTATCCTCTTCTTCTTATTCCTCCGCCTCTTTGTTGCCGCCATCGTTTTCCTCCTCCTCAGGAGGCACGACGGTCTTTCCTTTCTTGGCGAGAGGAGCACGATGAGCCACAACCACTTTCTCTAGCTGGGTTCCAAAATCTTCGTCATAGCCGGGTCCAGGGTCTGCCCGGGCCGCGGCATCATAGACAAAATGTGGCGAAGGTCGGGATTCCTACAAACACGAAAGAAGTCACTATGGGATATAAAATAAAAGCACCGGTAAGTGAAAAGGTGTTGCAGCCGCGACATCTAGGAACTTACATTGCTAAGAGGATGGTAGGAGTGAAGGGATCCACTGCCGCTTCCAGTGTTTCTTGTGCAGCGGGAGATCTTGTGCAACATGGACATGACCCCTCCGCTCATCCTCGCCAAGTTATGCCGCTGTCACCCAGGTCGAATCCCCCTTCCCCATATAAAGCCTCATAAGTGGACCCAGGCGGCCACCGAAACCCTTCGCCTAAGCCATGTCAGCAATATATGCTCCCTCTTTGGCCCACAACCCCGCAGGCCCTGGACCGTATCAACCCGCTTTTGGGTCCCGTCCGATGGCTTCTTCATTGACTTCAAAGACCTCTAACGCCTGGACGACGCGTTGACAAAGGCCGACATGTCTTTCACGAGCCCCAAGACATAGAACCAGCCCTTGTGCCAGTCATAGACCTACTTCAGCAGAGCCACCTTGAAGTAGTTGGACAAAGGCGGAAGCTGGAGATCGGCACCTCTGAGGTTGCCGATGTCATTACCGTTCTTGTGGACCTTGATGGAACAGTTTGAAGTGCGGCCCCATCTCGATAAAGCACTCGCACAACATGATGAAGTTGGTGATGTGCGGGGTGGCGTTGGGTGTCAGATGATGCAGTTGAGACATGTAAAAAAACATGTCCACAAAGTTGTGCAGCGGGAAGCCCAATCCATGTCCAAGGAATTGTTGATGCAGTACTGCCGTCGCCCGATCGGCGCCAGGATGGCTTTGGTCCTCGCCGTCCTCCATGGAATCTCCTCCTTCGACGACAATAGTTTATCCATGACTAGGGCCTCCAGATGGTGTCCAAGGGTTGTCGAAGGAATCCACTTACTCGTGGTCTCACACGCTTCCCTCTTCTCACCGGCGGAAGCACTGACCTTCAGCTTCTTGCGCTCGTCGACAGTGGTAGCCTCAGACCCACTCTAGCCACAACCACGATCGCAGCTTGCCTCGCCTCGTGCCATCGACCGCTTGCAGAAGTGGAGGAGTATAAAGTGAGAGGGGCTTGAAAGGAGAGAAGCTCGCAATAATGGTGACGAAGCACTAGTTGATCTGTGAGAAGAGTGGAGAAGTGGAGAAAACACCCCTCCTTCCCTATCTTTATATACTATTGAGAAACCCAAATGGTGACCTCAGGGGATTGACATGTGTCCCACTTTTTTTGTGTTTTCCTATTATGCTAGATATGGGCGTGGAGATCCAGGCGTTGTCATCATGACGAAACGGTCAAAGCAGTACCAACTGGCCACCTCCATATATTCACGGCAGTGTTGATGAGGACGTGACGAAGTGTGAGGCACCGACGCCTCGATTCTTGTGGATAGAAGTGGACGATGTGAAGCCACGAAGGCACAAGTTGCTGAAGCCGCAAAAACGGAGGTTGTGGAAGCCCGAAAAGACGCAGGCCATGACGAACGTGAAGTCCCGAGGCCACGCATCTTGAGATAAAAAGCTTCGTAGCCTCAAAGATGTACTCCTTGAGGTTGCTCGTTCGCCAGGCCCGAAGAACGTTCAAAGCCGAGATACCGAAGGGCGGGCTACATCGACCACATACTCGAAAGGAGACCGACTAGATTTCATTCTCCAAGAAACTAAATTCAAAAGTCCAGACAAGCTCGGGACTACTAACAGTACAATACATCGAGGGGTGGGCCATCATGTGGGAAGCTTGACACCGGGACGGCCTTGACGCCCAGGGGGGCTGATGGCAGCATTCTCCAAGCAGGCAGTCTAGGGGCCTAGTTTGAATGTGAACCATCTTCTTGGCATGCAAGTCAAAGAACCTTCGGTCGTGAGGTTGGTTATGAACCTTGTAAGCCCTAGCTCTCATCCCCTTTATAAGGCAAAGCTAGGGATATCATGAGGCATCCATTCCATTAGATACAAACCTCGATAGTCATTATCTTCATCGTCTTGTAACCCTGTCGCGCGAGGTGCTCCCACATCAATGAAAAACAAAATAGGACATAGGGTATCACCTCACCGTGGGGATCCAAACCTGGGTAACCCCTCGTGTGAACTCCCCTCTAGTACTTTTGGCTACGCTCGCTACCCTATCGAGGGATCTGACGGTTTTTTGCACTGTCACACCTCGTCAGGCGGTATTTACTCTTATGTTCATCAGGCTACCAGAAAAACTTGGATTTGTAATTATTATAATCCGGTCTTTCCACCCTTTTAGGTATTTCAAAGAAATATAGCATAAACATAGGTAAACTTGTGGGAATAACACCGATTAGAGTGAGCCTTAGCCCATAAGACAAAAGCTCACCAATCCAACAACTGAACTTTTTCTCGAAGCAATTAATACATTTCCGTTCCTTACTAAGAAGTTTACGTAAATGCATTGGATACCAAGGTATCGGAAAGGGAAAGGGCAAGATTCACAACCAAATAGTTGTTTGTACTTATTCTCTTCTTATTAGGCCCTTCGAGAGTTGAAAAGTTCACTCTTGTGGAAGTTAATCTTGGGACCATATAACGGCTTGAATAAACAAAGAACAAGTTATATTTTTTTTTTTGCCAAATATCATATTCCAAGTTTCATATTTTTTTGGGGCCAAATATCCCATTCTAAACAACCATCTTAGAACGAACTTGGAATTTGCCACAAAAACCTGGCATCAATCCTTTGGACATGGAACGAATGTGTGTTGACACCTAATAGACACCCCCCTCCATCTGCCACGAGGAGGAAGACAATACCACACAAAATAGAGACCACCACAAAGATGACCCATAAAAGGTCTACAAAGTTTGCTTTACCAGTCTCTAACAAGGCAATAAAGTCTAAGTTTTGATCCGAAGAAATTTCTAGCAAAAAAGGATGCTTAGCCAGGTCCCAAGACCTCTATTCTAGAAAATGTCTACCATTAGTCAAAAAATATATCTATAAACCATGACATAAGCTGCACATATCATATTGTTTTCTACTCCCTCCGTTTTTAAATCTAAGTCTTTTTAGAGATTCCACTACGGACTACATACGAAATAAAACTAGTGAGTCTATACTCTAAAATACGTCTATATACATCCGTATGTAGTCCGTGGTACAATCTTTAAAAAGACATATATTGATGAGCAGGAAGTGGTTCGCTTTCATGAGTTCTTAATAGGACCCCTCATTACTCCAACGCAACGTCATAAGCAGGGAGAGGATAAAAAATACTCTATTTTTGTATGCAAATGTAGCATTCGTGGCGCATAGGTTTTTATTAAATTTAGCAAGTGACGGCACATGACAATACGTTTGAGTTACCATTTGAAGCGTGTTTTTGTTACAACGAAAACACTCCTTCTTGCCTGTTTCCTCGGCCATCATACAGTTCATCAGTTACTTTCCTTTACCTTGAACACACCGAATCTATAGTTGCTGTTTACCTTGAACACAATAAATCTATAGTTGCCGACATCAAATTAGTATTGAAATATATTGCCGACATGATTCAAACAGTTTGCTTACATAGACAGTCGGTTTGGACTAGCCCTTGCCAACCACTCCATGCACCTTGCGTTGCGTTGGCCTTTTACCGTTATCTCGAGGTTTGTATTGCTCTCGGCAAAAAATAAATAAATGGTATTGCCATTTGTATAAGCCATCTCTTTTTATGAAAATTTTATCTTTCCTTTAGCAATATATGTTAGGACATCTTCAACGCTATATATTGAAAAGGACACATCAAATATCCGTAAACACATCCGGACGTGGCCGCAAATAGTTTTAGAGGAGTCGGTCATCCAACCGGATGCATCAAATAAAGGGTTTGAGGTGGATATGGTATTTTTCATTATTATAGGAAAAAAATCGTACCAAAAGTTATCCTAATCTAAAGCTTCGTCCGTCGTGAGCATGTCCGCGTCCCTCATCCTGCTCTTCATTGGACGTGGGCACGTCCGTCTCCCCCGTCCTACTCCTCGTTGGAGTTGCCGCCTGGCTTTAGACGTCGCCGGTCGAGGCAAGGTCGACGATCGATGTGGACGTCCGGCCTCATGGTCGTTGCAACCCGAGGCGAGCGTCACAGAATTGCCGACGTTGTCAGCATTCCCGCCTCTGCGACCGCCTCCATTGCGATCTTCTCAAACACGCGGCCGTACTCCGTCTTGTGGATACAGAGCCGTCACTGCTCGCGGGGGATGGCGCGGGCACTGCGCATGGACTCGTACAAAGTCCACTGCTCGTCCAAGATCCCTGGATTCTCCATGACCATGACTACGACGGCCTCCTCGTTCGCCTGCTCGCTCGTAATCGGGTCCTCTTCAAGCCGCTGCTGCTTGAGAAGTTGCATCAGAAGTTGCAGGTCGTACCACTGCTTCTCCTCCTGCTTCGGTTGTGTCTTCGTTATGACGGGGTTGTATTGCGCCTCCGCCTGTTGCAGTGTGAACATGGCAGCCGACACCGACGCCTGCTCCTCCTCTTCTGAATCCTTCATGTCCACCTCGTCCGATATCTCCTCCTCCGGACAGATAGGAGGCTCTCCCACCGTAATGCGTTGCGCGCACCGGGCACGCCATCCGTTCGGCAACTCCATGACTTCATGGTGACGCCAGGGCGAAAGGGTTTTCCACCATCCATGATTGATCCCGGTCATTGGTCCGGATGTCAAAGGGAAGAGGTGGGTGCACCGTCGAAGGTCGGATGGAGAACTTGGAGGTGTTGTGGGTTTGTGCCGTGGCAGGCGCATAAATAACGGGTGCCCGAACATGCAAAGCGATTGTTTAAATGCGTCGTGCAGACAGAGCGGACGGCTTCTCGTTCCATTACGAAGGATCTAATCATTTAAATTATATAGAGTTCATATAGGCATACACAACCGACACAAATTTGATGAACATGATTCCACCCGCACCTTTTATAAATAGTGAAATATAAATTAATTTTCATTTGGTAACATACATAGTCCTCGCGGATGAAGTTTCACAAAGAAATGACATTCATGATATTCTGAACGAATACGAGAAAATTAAAGCTATATTGAAAACACTGTTCCATAAATAGCAAGCTATCGGTTGTATTTTCTTCACAAAAAATACCACGAGTGTCATATCTTCATGAAACTTCTTACGTGAGTAGAATGATCGATCAAAATTTCAGATTTTTTTTAGTTTTCTGCTGTTTTTCTAATTTACTATTTATGTGGGTGCACGTGAAGCCAGGATCACCTTTGTATTTCCGCATGCGCGACAGATTATTAGAGACGGAAACTCTATCGCAAAAAGCATATTCTATCTCTCCCAAAAATTGTGTTGACCATAAAAGTCAGACAATAATAAATTGTGGAGTATAACAAGTAATTCGAAAGTCCACTTTCGAAGAGTTATTCTTGTACAGCTTGGAATAAGAGTTTCCTTGTTCCCAGAGAAGTACCCCTCAGTACGAAACCTTTACTGGTGCAAACCAGACAAAAGAAAATTGTTTAATTCCATTTACAGTGCCACTGTTTCGAATTCCCAGTTCAAATATCAGCCATACGAGCACTTTGCATGGTCGACACCTCCACCGAACTAGAAAATTCTCACCATGGGAAAAGTGCGTAGTCTACGTAAGGAGGGGGCCGGCATGTCGAGTCGGCCATGCGCGCACGCGGAGCATCCATGCCCTTCCGCGCACGTTGCAGCGCTTGGAGTCTGCACGTACGCCTCCCGGCACGGGCTCGCGGGCCCATGCTTGCCGACGTGTGGGTCGGCGCCGGCGCGCCGCTGACGTGGTGGGCATCTCGTCTGCTCTCGGGTGCGCTGGGAATGCTGACGCGGACGCACGCCGTCCATGTTCCAGCCGCCGGTGGCCCCCGCTCGGTCGCTCCCGTTGCCGGCAAGGAATGGCAGGATTCTCTGCGGCCGCTCTGACCCGACGAGCTGTCCGGATTCTAGACCAGTTCACGCGGGACGCAGGGAAAGGGGAGCAATGAAGAGAAAAAGGCTTCGCTGGTGTAAAAGAAAAGGTGTCGACAGAGTAATCCACGTCTGAGCCTGATAAACGGTAATTCAGGGAAGATAGCAAACAGATTTTCAAAAATGAAAAATCAGCATCCGTGACGCTTGTTTTTCCTAGGAGCGTGCAAACTTTCATGCTCAAATGACATTCGTTCATCTCATGACAAAATAAAAACAGGTCTAAACAACGGAGTTTTTTAAAGAAATCACGAGTGGACATAGTACCACGCGAGGACGTTATCTGCCCCGTCCGTTGCCACGTGATTCGTGCAGTTTGTGTACAAGGTCATCGTATCTTAATTTATTTGTACCATATCAATGTTTGTATATTTCTGGTATTGATAACGCTGGCTCAAGCGCACTGGTGAAGCATTGAATAACTCTGCCATTCCCCAACCAGCAGAGACTTTTTCAGCCTGGTCCCATTCGTTTATGAGCAGCAAGTTTTGTTGTAAATGGCTGACAGGACATCAAGACACCCATCATCTTTTAGGTGCAACATGCAGACTATCAATTATCCATCCCGCAGGTCCTATCTCACTGATGATCCTGTTTCTCTAATTCTTGCGACATTGTTCATGTGCAAAGCTAGCTAGAACTCATCCATGAAGATGTGTAGCTCCTTTCGGGAAAACATAGAGATGTAGAATTACACTTGTACTGCAGTACATATTCTCTCTCTCTCTCTTAGCTTTGATGTTCATGTGTCACTCAATGTCTAAGAATAGTTCACTGACTCCTCCAACACCAATATTGTAAATGGCTGTCGGGGAAGCTTGCTGCCATCGCGACCTTGTCCTGTTGGTTCTCCAAGTGATAGGTTGACGATGGATGTACACTGCCATGCTTTCCTTTATTATTATTTCCAAATGGATTTGATTGGAACCCTTCACTATGAAATACTGTCTTTCGAACATATCCGAAGGGATTAGGTGAGCATGCACAATTGCAAAATACTTCCTCCGTTCCTAAATACAAGTCTTTGTAGAGATTTCATTGTTGGACTACATATGGATGTATATAGACATATTTTAGAGTGTATATTCATTCATTTTGCTCCATATGTAGTTCCTATTGAAATATCTAAAAAGACTTATATTTAGGAACGGAGAGAGTATATTGATGCGGTTCAGTTGGATCACCATGCAAAGAAAATTACGAGAAGTTGTGTTGGTTCAGAGAACCTTGATAATTGCCGTTGCCGATGAAATTTCAGCAACAAATGGACGAGCACTGATTATTTGGAACCTGCTCCAGGAGAATTAGTTTCCAGCCAATCTAATGATAAGGTTCAACACCGTTCTAATCAGCTCCTTGGCACAAATATCACAAGTTCGGAACCAACTCCTACTAGCTGAACAAGTTCGGAACCAATATAATTTTCTTTATCGAAAAATTTGATGTTGGATAAATATTGCGCTACTAGTTCTTGCTTGGCCTGGAGACTTCTCCAGCCAATCTGTGTTTAAAATGACTTGCCCTGGAATACAGGTTCTATTTAATTCACCGCAAAAGCCCGTAATGATGACATGCAGACCATCAAGTTACCCAGCAGTGATTTAAATCCTACACATCTACCAGAATTTACGGGGGTGTCAGAACTCAGCTACCAGCCAAGTTGTATCATACAAATTTAATGCGTCATGGCTCACTCACGGCTGTATATTCCTATGTATCATTCAGTATTGCAAAGGCACTATATTAATTAGGAATCGCGATGCGCATGCGGACGTCCAAGATAACGGCATCGCGTGCCACCATGTCCCAAAAATCCGCGTCCTTTTTTTAGAGCGTTTTTTTTTGCTATGAGCTCTCGAATGTCTCAACACTATGAAAATTTACACGCATTTTGCGCACTAAAGCATCTTGGATATCAAAAGATTCCACATTTTTTGAATTTGTTTATTCTTTTTACGAATTTGTTGTTATGTATATGAGCCCAGGCTCAAAATAGCCACTCTAAGGTCGGACGTTCGTTTTCTTCCTCGAACTTTTGTTTACAGAATTTCCTGGAACTCAAGATTTGAACCACCTTTGCATGACTGACGAATCTTAAAAGAAAATGGAGGATGAGCTTAAAGTTTACGCCGAGAAAACTAAACGCTTACTTGAAGGAAAAAGCGGCTATCTCCTAATCATTTTGTACAAATAAACTGAAATTTCCCCAAATTACTACTGGAAATACCTAGCATTTACTTGATTGTTTTTCGGATTTATTGGACAACATCAAATTTGAAGAAAAAATTGAATCTGTTGAGTGAGATAGCCATTATCCTCAAATCTACTCGTCCAAATAAGGTCAAATTTTCCATTACTACTGAAAACATGTAGTATTTAGTAGATTTTTTTCGAATTTTTGAAAAATATTAAAGTTTGAACAAAAAATTGAATATGTTCACTATAACAACCATTATCTCCAAATCCATGAGTGCAAATAAGCTCAACTTTTCCCAGATTACTACTGGAAACATTTAGTATTTACAAGTTTTTTTTGGATTTTTTAAGAAATATTAAATTTTGAACAAAAATTTGAATCTTTTCACTATAACATCCATTATCTCCAAATCCATTCCTCCAAATAAGCTTAAATTTTCCCAGATTACTACTGGAAACATGGACTATTTACTAGAATATTTCTGATTTTTTTGAAAAATATCAAATTTTGAACAAAAAATTGAATTTGTTCACTATAATAGCTGTTATCTTCAAATTCATTCGTCCAAATAAGACCAACACTAATAGCATGATTGACCATACAACAAAGTTTCTTACAATCCACACACCAATACATCAAGTACTAGAGAAGCAACCAAAAAAAGACAAAGACAATGATATTTGTGCTGCTTCTTAGTTCATACTAATGGTTTTGTAGTTGTAGTCTTGTAGAACACCTCTTCACCAAAATGCAAGCGATAAACTACAAGCCATCTTTTCAAGTTAGCACAATTGTTAGTGATATAGTAAGGCATCCTCAACTGATTATCAACACTAGTCCTAAAACAAAGATATACCTCTATGAAGTGACATCATACTCAGGAGGCAAATGTCCTTTGCGATTTCTCTTGTTTGGGAATTGTATCATAATTTGATCATCCAAAATACTTTTGAATATCCTTTTATCACAATAGCATACCATTAAATCATTGAGCCAATTATCTGATATCTTATTGCGCATATCTGTTTTGATGATCGTCATTGCTGAAATATTAGCTCAACCGATGAAGTTGCCACTAGAAGAATCAATGTCAACACGATGAGGCGATATACCAATTGGAAAGTTCTATGTTTTTTTGTTCGAACCATCAACCGAGCAAGGGTAGAAACATCCGGAGTTCCATTAAATTCCACACTTCTCCGAACATTTGTAAGGAATGTTGGAAGCTCGTATCTTAGCAACAACCGTCCAGCTTGTGTAAATTCCTCAGCCCAAATTTCAGCAAGCCGAATCAGTTTGTCAACATTAAATTTATTCAACATTAAACTTGTGTAAAATCCTCAGCTTGTGTAAAATCCTCAGCCCAACATTAAGTTCATAGTTGGATTAAGACAAGACATGCAATCCACTAACTCGGTCCTAACTTCATTGAATCGGTGATTCATCTCAGTGAGAGTTGCATCAATAGCAACATTGAATATGATAACCTTGAAATAATGATGTTGAGTCACCTTATTCTTGTCGCGAGCAGATTTTCCCATAGCTCCAACAAGATCATTCATATTTGGCATGTCAATGTCATGTTCCTCACAAAAGTTTGTTGCTTGCTCACATAATGGCTCATACCCATTATCCCTCATATTTTGCAAAGCTTCTTTCACATCCAAGATCAAACGCAAGGCTTCAACAACATCTTGATTCTTCCTTTGCAAAGTTTGTGATAACATATTTGTGATGTTCAACAAGTTTATTAAGAATAGCATGATGAATCCAAATTGGAAGCATTCCATCTGTACCAACAAACCTGAAGCTCTACCTTGAGAAGTGTGTTCCTGGGCATCATCAATCACATTTGCAAGCACATCCACCATTGCATTCCACATTGTGTAAACACGAAGCAAGGTTCTAAGATGTGAGCCCCAACGAGTAGTTCCTAGTCTAGCTAGGTTACTTTCTTGATGTAAACCAGTTCCAGGTGATATCTTACAATTCTTCATCATTTCCATCAAGTCATCTTGATGCTTTGCAAGAAATGCATATTTTCTTTTACAAGATGAACTAACTTGAGTCACTATCAAGGGAAGAATGTTGAAAAACTCACCAATAACCGGACAACATCGAGCCATTGTGACAACCACTAATTGCAACTGACAGGAAAAACAATGAACAAAGAAAGGATATGGACTCTCATCACGAATTAGTTTTTGCAAACCATTTAATTCTCCTCTCATATTTGAAGCCCCATCGTAACCCTATCCACGTAGCCTATTAATAGGCAAGCCATGGTACATTAAGACATGAAACAATGCTTCTTTAGTTTCGACAGGTGTGCAATCAGTGATGTGCTTAATGATAAGAAATCTCTCCTGAAGCTCCCCATTACCATCCAAAAATCTACACATTTGGAAAGCTACAAGTTCAAAGAACATAAACGAATAACAACATAAAATAAAAGAATTAGTTTTGCCAACCATTGAACTACCTCAAAATTATTGGGATTTGCTCCTTTATTGAGCAATCTCTAGCCTCGTCAATGAGTATCACAAAATTCTTATCTCCAAGCTCATTCTTGATGACTTTGGTTACCTCCAACGCACAAAATGTAGAAAGTTCCTTTTGAATCTCTGGACATATCATAAGTGCATTACCTTGCCCATTATCAAATGCATATTTCACATATTTATTCTTGTCCTTGTAACAGTCCAAGAACTCCCTGAAATTGCCTTTGTTGATGGAATTCGATGATTCATCGTGCCCATGAAAAGCTTCTCCTTGATCTATGAGATACCTCGCACAATCCAATGATGCAGATAAACGTATTTTATAGTCTATTTCAACCTCTTTATTGTATACTCGGAGTTTGGTAGCCACATTGGCCCTTTTATTGTTGAAATCATCACATAAGCCTCTAGCAACATTGTGGTAACTAGATGGACACCAACATGTTTTTGAAAACTTGCCAAAGCGGTTTTCCAACGTTTGTAACCATCTACGGTAAATACATCATTCCCAAATGTAGCGGCCTGCGATGGTTTCTTGAAAAGAAAAGAAGGGAAGCAAAAGGCAGCCTCCTTTACGACACTATATTCCAACCAATCAAACCTATCTAGCCATTGTGGTTGAAAAGATCTCCAAATTTACCGTCCAATGTGACTTCAAAATTGTGCCCACTTCCTTTGTTGCTTCCTTTCAACAAATAAGCTCTTTCACTTCACTTAGAATTTAAGAGGCATAATCTTCTAAAAACCAGACTCGGATAAAAATTCTAGTATATATTGTCTTGGTGGTGGTGGTTGGTTTGTGCTCTCATCAGTTGGGGGGGGGTTAGTATTCTCATATGAAGTGGGATTGTTGCTCTCATCAACCGAGGGGTTAGTGCTCTCATTTATTGGATTTATGTGGGATTGTGTTCTCAATGAGGGTAGGCTCAACAATAAAATTGATTGGGGCAACATTATATTCATAAACAATAGGATGCGTATTTGAACTACTTGCAGACCAACTATGCAAAGTCTTCTTTCTCTTCATTTCTACAAAAAAATGAAACAATGATAGATATTAGTTCATGGATTAATTTTTACTAGAACTAAGCTAGCTACTGATTATTAGAACTAAACTAGCTAGTAGCTAATGGCTACAACTAACTAAAGTACTAAACTAGCTATTGTGTGAACTAAGAAACTACAGAGTGTTAAAACAGAGAGAATAAAACTACCCGCGTCGTCGACCGAGCCTCCCGTTGGACGGCAGTGGAGCCGCGGAAGTCGAGCGATGGGCGACAGCGGAGTAGGCCCTACAAAGGGCCCTGCCGCCCTGGGCGACGACCCCGACGAGCTGCTCGATAGCGGCAGCCCGGATCCCTCGGTGGCGTACTTACTCTGTTGATGACGGTGGGGAGGCGGCGTCCGATGGGGAGGCAGGCAGGCGGCATCCGACGGCTAGGTTTGCTGCCCATGAGCGTGCGAGGTGCCTACCTGCTCATGTGCGTGGTGGTTGGCTGGTTAGTCACCCTTCTTCGCTTAGATGGGCTGGCTGCTGGGCCAGTTTTTGGGGACCGGGCCTTACAAAAAATCATGAAGCCTAGTAGTAAAAAAATCACAAATTTGAAGGGTAGGCTAAAGCCTATCGAAGCCTTCCTGGTGGATTTGCCACTGCTTTGCATCATATGGAGGATGGGAGGATAAATTAAAGGTCATGATTTGATTTACTGGAGAGATCGTGGTATCATTGACGGGTTTGGGTAAATTACCGATTTTTCTGGAATAGCATAGATTAGAGGAAATAGTATGCTTAGCCCCTCCAAAAATTTCACATTTTCTAATTGCCCTCAACTGAACCTTGTCAAGGCATGGTATGATTCCAACGTTCTAAAATAGTTCCAACCTCCATGTATAGTAGTAGTAGTATTTAGATTAAAAGCCTTTTATGATGGCAATCATTTTTCTATTTTTCTTGCGAGGTGGTACTAATCATTTTGCTTGGCATAACTGGTTTCGAAGATATTTTGTTGTTCGGTTACCTACCTTCGAAAATACAAAAATCACATGCATAATATGATAACAGTCAGTTGCATTTCAGTCACGAATTAGCAATATCACAGAATGACACGACATCTCTGAGCAAGAATTTGTGGCACGCAAGTGTGGAGGCACTCATATCTGTTGACACATGAATAGATAACGTGTGCCCTCGACACCGGGGGTGATGCACCGTAGCTCACGTCGAAGGAGACCCGACCGACAACGCGGTTCGCAAGACAGTCGGCGGGCGCTTTTGAAGACCTGAAACCCCACGAGCCCGGGAGGGACCCCGTCTGGACGCATGGCGGCTATGGGCTGCCCTAGGTCGGTTTGCCCGCCCCTAGAGCCTCGAGGATTGCTGCTCTCCAACACGAAGAACGAATGAAGAACGAGAGAGAAAGAACAAGGGCAAGCTTCTATCGATCGCAGGCAGGCGCGTCCTCGCCCGGAGCGTCCTCAACGCGCTCTCGGCTTTTGCCACGGCAGTGCTCAGGGTGCCAAAGAAGTTCTTCTTGGAAGTGGACAAGGCCCGACGACGGTTCCTTTGGCCTCAAGACAAGGAGATCACTGGAGGCAAGTGCAAGATTACTTGGCCAGTGGTGTGCAAACCGATCGAGAACGGCGGGCTGAGGGAATCCCTGAACTCCAGCATTTCAGCCGAGCCGTCCGTCTCACATGGCTCTGGCTTTCGTGGATGAGCCCAAAAAGGCCATGGATGGGGATGCAGCTTCCATGTGATGACGACGACAGAGCTCTGTTCAACGCCTCAACCATGGTCTCCCTCGGCGATGGAGCGACGACAACTTTCTGAAGCTGCTCCTGGACAGGCTCAGGCAACCTCGAGACTGCTTTCCCCTCCCTTTACAAGCATCCAAGGAGGAAAAACAGATCGGTGAGAGAGGCCCTTCAGAACCAGACTTGGATCATGGACCTTGCCCACGGCGACACACAACCGATCTGGACTGAAGTAATCAGTTTGCACAGATGGCTCCAAGCTAGAGATCTACAACTATATGTCCACGCTAAAGACACAATCAAATGGAAGCACGAAGCCTCGGGAGTTTACTCAGTAAGCTCTGCCTACAGCTCCCAATTCCAAGGCTCCACCAAATCCAGCTTCAAGCAGATTTTCTGGCAAACATGGGCGCCGTCCCGACTGAAGATATTTGCCTGGTTATTACACAAGAATCGGCTATGGTGCAATGATCACCTACAGAGAAGAGGGTGGCCGAATGGTTATTTATGTCAACTATGCTTCAGAAACCTTGAGTCTGCTCAACACCTGTTCTGGGAATGCCCAATCTCTCCGTCAATCTGGACTGAAGCCGCAACGACACATTGATGCAGCTCCCTCCATCCAAGTAGGTGGCAGAACCTCAAGACCACCACGGAGATCACTCAAAAGATGATCTGCACGAGCAAGCCAGAGCACAAGAAGGGCACCAAATCATTGATCATATTGATCTTATCTGAGATCTGGAGCGAACGGAACAGCTGCACCTTCAAGGGCACAACTGCAAGCCAGACAAGAATCTCAACCGCCATAAAGGAAAATTTTGAACTTTGTCACCAAGCAGGAGCCAAGTGTTTTGAGTACCCGTTCGGGCAACCACCGTGAGTAATCAGATTTAGGACTACTCCCCGCTGTTGGGGCATTTTCAGTTCTTCTTTTTTATCTCCTTGATCTCTGGATCACCCACTCACCAAATTTGTATTCCCATTTGCTCCCTGCTATCAATATATGCAAGCCAGCCATCACCTGGATCTAAAAAAAAGAACAAGGGAGAGATGTAAAATCTAAGGTAAAAAGTAGTAGATTGATTTGTTCGATTGTGTGTTGTTTCAATCGTCCGTCACCTCCACTATATATAAGAGGCGGCTGGACTTCCTGTACAAGTAAAGAATTCATCTAGGCTTTTCTTACAAGAAAATTACATTAATTCATGTCCCAGAGTCCTAATTCTAGTCTAACTCGGATTTTCCGACTGAAACTTCAGGCTGATCTTGTTTTGCCTCTCCAGATTGCATACGACTTCAGATTGAGACGATTTATATATCAAGACCGATCGGCTCGACGAGACGAAACTTTTCGATGTTGTAAGTTTTTCTATTCAAGGCGTCTTGAGGTCCGAAGATCTCACGTGACCCATCAAACATCACCTAGATGGTTTTCTGATCCGCCGCGCCACTTTTTGCCTCGTGGTAGGGCTGCACTCCGATGACTCTAACTTTTGCATACGATCTCGGATTGATATGATCTTTATATCAAAATCGATCATTTCGATGAGACGAAGACAATCTGAGTAGAACATTTTCTGATATGAGGTCGTCTTGGGGGGCTTAATCGGCCGAACATTACTTTTGAATATGAAATCTTAGTACTTTGAGCACAATTTCGACCTTCGAGATGAGATCGGACGGCGATGACCCAAACTTCAAAGATTTTTATGTCAACACCATGGAACATTTTCATGTAGCGCACTTCTTCATTTAAAGCCATCTTAACAATGTTTTCTTCCATGCCAAAATCTGGTGTCAACACATGCCCCCCTATTTTCGGCAAAGCTTGTACGCCAAAAAATAATTTGCAATGTATTTGTTATAAGGACGATGTCAACACTCCATCGACCATTTATACTTCTTAGGGCGATAATTATGTATCGGCCATTTCATCCTCATCTCCAAGTGTGTAGATTGGACTTGAAGTTTCTTCAATTGAAAAGGGTGTATGCAGTGACGTGGACGATGTAACAGTGACTGCATCTTCCCCATTTGATGGTGTAGGTGTCACTATGGTTAACGTAGAAGGACTTGTGGATTGTTTTTGTTTGATACTCCATACTTGTTTTGTTAGTGCCATAGACTGAATTCTATTGGAAAATCCGTCCCTTTGTTTCAACACTTCATGCTTCACCCTCTCGCAGTTCCTCATGCGTTGCAATCTCCTTTTCATGGTCTTAGTTAAACCGGGAGGACACCACTTAGGTTGAGTATATTTGGGATCCCTAGGTTTGGCTTTGCTTGTGCTAGCCTCGTGATCATTAGCCATGGAACCCTGCTGAACAATAACAATATCACTATTAGAATTAGCCGGGTTGCGAACAATCGGCTCTTTGATCTCCTTTTGCTTGTCGCATTTTGAAATTTTAGCATTACATGACTAAACACACCACACTTTTTTATTGACCTTGCTTGGAGAAATTTGTGTTGGCCGATTAGCACCATAGCTCAGACGGCCTTGTGTGGGACAATAAAGCCTCTCGCGAGCAGGCCTTCTAGGTGCTGCCCACCCCATACGAAATCATAAGGAGCCATTGGGGTCTGCCCCCATCCAACACTGAAGTGTCCCATATAATATGGTGCATAGGGGGTTGGCGATATCCATGACCCATATGGCCTTGCATAGCATCGAAATTCTTGCTTCGAAGGTGATCTTGAATGCTTTGAATGTGATGTCCGATTAGAGCTAGGACCGGCCGCTTGATTGACATATTTCGATAGCAACATATCAAAAGTTGTCTTGATTTGCTTGTGCTTAGCTTCAGTCTTTTTCCACTTGCCAACTTTTGAATTCTCGGGCTATTGCCCCCCCCCCCCCCCGAGTGCATGATTTTTGATGGTGATATTCAATACCTCTTTGCCATCGGGTTGCTTATCAAGCACAACCTCTCTTCCACAGATTTTTTCGTCCTCCTTGCCTTTCCTGGGTTCACCAATAACAACATTATCTTTATTAGCAGATTCGGCTATGTTAGGCCGAATTAACATTTTCTTCCCTTCCAAGTCTATGGTGTTTATCGGGAAGGGCTGTTTATCAACTTGCATATGTGAATAATTCAATCGTACATCACTAATGGCCGATTGTATCTATCATCAAAAAACATTGCAATCATTAGTAGCATGAGAAATGAATTATGGTACTTGCAATAAGCACGACATTTCAACTCCTCAAACGGCGGTATGGTGTGTGATATTCTAATCATCTTATCTTGCAATAGAGCATCAAATGTTTTATCACACTTAGATATATCAAAAGTAAACTTCATCTCCTCATCATGATTCTTGCGAATCGGCTTAAGAGCATTGCATGTATAGGGTTTGGCCTTTGAGGACCAAACAAATTTAGTAGTATAGACATCAACCTCATTGTCCGTATTATCATCATCATACTCAACCATATGCATTCTAGGACGATCAGTTGTAGACCTATGAACCTCTTTACTTCGACTCTCTTGAGCCAAAGCCTTTAGTAGGAGTTGGTTAATACTTAAAATCTCATAAATTTTAGTCTCGCTTTAATGTAAGTTTTCAAACCATTAAGAACAAGATCCACCAAGTCTCTTTCGGTTATCACTAAGCTATAATATCGGTTTCTTATATCTCTAAATCTCTTACATAATCGGTGACCGATTCTTTGCCTAACCGATGTAAGATGTGAGAACTTAAGCTCATTATCTCCGCTATAAAAATTATCATGGAACTTTTGCTCTAATTGCGACCATAAGAGAATTGAGTCGTGTGGTAAAGCAGCAAACCATGAAAATGCGAAATAAACACACTTTCAATTCTTCTATGGAACTTGCTTCATCCAATTGTGCTAAATATTGACTAATGTGTTCCCAAGTTGTGTTTGTACCTTCACCACTAAATTTAACAAAATCAGGAACCTTATAACCTGAAGGGTACAAAACTGCATCAAAGTGCTCGGGATAAGGCTTTTGGTACACACGACTCTTTACTTTCGGCTCGTTTCCAAAAGTTTCTTGAAACATCTTATGCAAATCCTCCCTCAATTTGGTTAAAATTGGATCCAAGGTAGATGAAGATGCTTGTGGCAATGACATAGGAGCAACTTGGGTACTAGATAGTGGTGCAGCTTGTGGAGTAGGCGCCGAACTATAATTCGGTGGAAGATCAAACATGCTTGTGCCTATGGGTGGTATGACAAAGTGATTCGGCGTTGACGCCAAATTGGGCACACTCATAATAGGATTAAAATATGTAGGTGCAGCCACAAGCTAGTTGGTTTGACTAGGGTAAAAATTCAATGGCATTTTATATTGTTGTTGCATACGAGGTGTCGATGAAATAGGTAAAGTTGGACTAGGGTTTTCAGATATACCAACAGTACCACTAGATGATGGAGGCATATTTTTCTGAGCATTAGCACTTGATTTGAAAGAATTGTACGTCATCACATTACCCTTACTAACAAGACTTTCAATCACAGTCACTTGCTCTGGAGAAAAAAACTTTACTCACAGTGATTTCATCTTGTTCGTGAATGAGAGGAGGGAATTGACGTTTCCAGCCAGAGGGATGTTGCCTTGACGGTCCTTCTTGAAACTTGCAAGAAACGCCTCCAAATCCTCCTCCTCACGCTTCTTCTTGAGCGCCTCAAAAGCCTCTTCGCACTGTTTCTTGTGCGCTTTCGTGATGTTCATCCAATAGTTCATCAAGACCGACCTTAATGATGTTATCGACGTTAACTTCTGAGGGCTGGGGGAGATTAGACATGGTTGATGATGATTCTCGATCTTTCGTCCCAATGGAGTCGCCAAAAGTGTGTTGACACACGAACACGTCACGTGTACCCTCGATGTCGGGGGTGATGCACCGCAACTCACGTCGAAGGAGACCCGACCGACAGCGCGATACGCAAGACAGTTGGCGGGTGCTTTTGAAGACCCCAAACCCCACACACCCGGGAGGGACCCCGTCTGGACGCACGACGTCTATGGGCTGCCCTAGGTCGGTTAGCCCTCCCCTAGAGCCTCGAGGTTCGCTGGTCTCCAACACGAAGAACGAACGAAGAACGAGAGAGAAAGAACAAGGGAGAGATGTAAAAATTAGGGTAAAAAGTAGTAGATTGATTTGTTCCATTGTGTGTTGTTTCAATCGGCCGTCACCTTCACTATATATAAGAGGTGGCTGGACTTCCTGTACAAGTAAATGATTCATTTAGGCTTTCCTTACCAGAAAATTACATTAATTCACGTCCTAGAGTCCTAATTCTAGTCTAACTCAAATTTCCTGACCGAAACTTTAGTCTAATCTTGTTTTGCCTCTCCAGGTTGCATACGACCTCGGATTGAGATGATTTATATATCAAAATCGATCGGCTCGACGAGACGAAACTTTTCCGTGTTGTAAATATTTCCACTCAAGGTTGTCTTGAGGGCCGAACAGCTCACACGACCCATCAAACATCACCTAGATGGTTGTCTGATCCCTCGCGCCACTTTTTGCCTCGTGGTAGGGTCGCACTTCGATGACTATAACTTTTGCATACGATCTCCGATTGAGATGATTTTATGTCAAAACCGATCGTTTCAACGAGACTAAGACAATTCATGTAGAGAATTTTCTCATATGAGGTCATCTTGGGGCTTAATCGACCGAACAGTACTTGTGAATATGAAATCTTAGCACTTTGAGCACAATTTCAGCCTTTGAGATAAGATCGGACGACGATGACCCAAACTTCAAAGATGTTCATGTCAACACCACGGAACTTTTTCATGTGGGTCACTTCTTCATTTGAAACCATATTAACAATATTTCCTTTCATGCCAAAATCTGGTGTCAACAATATCCCTTGTACCCGCTTTTTTATTTTGGCTTCCGATTTCAAAGATTTACATTTCTAAATGAAATTTTAAATTAAGTTATGTTTTCATATTCGTATTTCTCGTGATCAACACTTTCAAATAAAATCCATTTTGAATATATTTGCATGACTTTTGAAAAAATATGTTAAGTTTCATTGCTTGAAACTTAGTACGAGCGACCGATGAAAATCCATTATTTTGTGTCTACGATTGACAGAAAAAAATCGCTTAAAATTATATCTCTAAAATTGGTTAACATTTGGCATTTTAGACGCAAAAAAGTAAGTTTCAAATGTTGAAACTTAAAATTTACTGTGCTCTTGTGCAGGTTTGAACTACTGCGTGAATTACGAAGCAAAACGAGCAGACATCAGGACTTCACAAGTGAGTGCCCCTGCACTCGCGCGTCCCTGCGAATTTCCATGATATCCCTATGTTTATTTGCTTTTTCCGTGAAACAAAAGTATATCGCGAAGCACATCCACGTCTCCTTGCAAAAATAAAAGAAAGAACATCGACATGATGAAACCAAGTGGATACAACTAGCGGTAAACATCAACTTGATTGAAACTATTTCGAAAACAGAGACTTGTTCTCATAATGAAAGAAACTTAGGTAGACTAATCCAAGCAAGAAGCACCACCGGAATTTTTGGCTTTTCTAATATATTTTCACACGCCCAAAGGACTGCACCTTTTTTTGCGGGGTCTGCACTTTGTAAATTTCATTCC
The DNA here is from genome assembly GCA_039707655.1 of Elymus sibiricus. NCBI lineage: Eukaryota > Viridiplantae > Streptophyta > Magnoliopsida > Poales > Poaceae > Elymus > Elymus sibiricus. The sequence goes on from CM077663.1 coordinate 211,332,249, forward strand.
TTTTGTTAGGTGTAGGGACGGAGCAAGAATTTGAAAAAAGGGGGTGAAGACAATGGCAACAAAAAATTCTCCTTCGGTCGAACAACTTTCACTATTTTTAATGTAATTATCAAGTTTGTTACAATGAGATGTGAAAAGACTTGTCAGAAAATCTTCTAGGCATTAATAGTAAGACAACGACATGAGAGATGTAGCATATTGTGCAATTTTACCAGTGCTATAATATTTTGGTCAATTGTTTGAAATATCAATTAGATTAACGTCTGGCTATTATGTCTAATATGATAGCTTGTCTCGTCTTCTAAACTTTTTAATGGTACTGTCGTGGATATAATCCCGACAATACTACGGGGTATGAAAATAGGGGCAATCGTATCTACCCAATAGTACGGACAAGAAATTATACATATTTAGGCCCTCGTCAGTGTAGGTAACTACCTACTCCTATGTGGTGTTTTTGCTCTTGACGTAGGTTACAAAATGAAAGAGTCAACCCTTAACCCAACACCTCCTACCGGTTTTTTATAGAGTGTGCTAGGAGGAGTGTCCTAACATGTTGTTATTAATGCTATTGATTTTTGAAGGATACGTCAAGGTGGATGCGTAAAAAACATAGACTATTTCCCGCGCCGGGCAGGAATGTCAAGCTTAGAGTTAGTTTATACGTCGACGACGCAATTATCTTCGCAAACCCAGTTAGACAGGAGATCGACCATATGATGTACATTCTAGGTAGCTTTGGAGACGCCACCGGACTACGCATCAACCCCTCCAAATCGACGGCGACGCCGATCTACTGTGACAACATTGATTTAAACTCAGTTTTGGAGTCCTTTGGAGGTCCGATCGCCGATTTCCCCGTTAGATACCTAGGACTGTCGCTGACAGCTGGAAGACATTGGTTGGTACACCCGCAGTTCTTCCTCGTCCGGATTCGTTCAAGGCTCGCAGGATGGAAGGGGAGGTTGTTGTCCATTGCCGGTCGGCACGTTCTAATATGTTGTGTGCTCACAACGCTACCCATGTTCGCAATCACCGCGTTGCGACCCCCAAGAAGCTGCTAAAAGAGATCAAGAAGGCTAGACGAAGGTTCCTTTGGGCCCAAGATAGCGAGCTCATGGTAGGCAGTTGCAAGGTCAACTCGAGCAGGGTCTGCTCTCCGAGTGATCAGGGGGGCTTGGGAGTCCTGGATTTGCAAAATTCAGCCGCTCCCTTAGACTTCGTGCAAGCACAACCTCTCCCTAGGTGGTTTTGGTAATCAATAACAACATATAGTTCATTGAACTAATGAGTCTATCAAGTATATTTCAAGAAAAGTTCAATGAATGGATTGGCTAAGACTATGAGGAGATTCCCTAGATGCAAGGAACATCAATTGGCAAAAGCTTCAAAACTTTACTTTTTACTTTATGTGAGAAATCACATTTGAGTCCATAGGAAAACCAATACTATTAAGAGAGGATGAGGTATCTATGATGATCTGGTTGCTAAGAGTGCTTACAGATTAGCCACCAAAAACCCCAACATTTCTCCCACAAAAACATTCTGTCCCAAACCCTAAAGATCAAATTTGGCGCCACCAACATTCCACATATCGGCCACACCGAGTTTTCCTTAGACAAAACCCAAGCCAAACCCTAGCAAATCAGTACAACCAAGTTTCGCTTCGGTACAGCCGAAAAGTAGTGACCAACCTTCGGGTGTCCATTTGCTAAAAATCAGAATTTCCGAGTTTTACAAATCGGTGCCACCGAAGTGAGGAACTGCCCAAGCCAACCGAATCGGTCTCACCAAGATGCTTTATATCGGTCTCACCGAGAACTCAAAAGTTAGGACATTTTGCACTAGTCGGTGCAACTGAGTTTTTACTTCGGTTCCATCAAATTGGGCAATAATGTTGTAACTGTTGGATTTTTGGAGATGGATATATATACTCCACCTCCCTCTCATTCGTGGAGAGAGCACTCAGAACAAGTAAACACTTTCACCATTCATTGTCTGAGAGAGAACCACCTACTCATGTGTTGCGATCAAGATCTTCCACTCCAACCATATGAATCTTGATTTCTAGCCTCCCCAAGTTTCTTTCCACCCAATCAATCTTTTCTACCAAGCCAAATTATGTGAGAGAGTGAGTGTTGAGGAGACTATCTTTTGAAGCACTAGAGCAAGGAGTTCATCATCTATACCACATCTATTACCTTTTGGAGAGTGGTGTCTCCTAGATTGGTTAGGTGTCGCTTGGAGCCTCCAAATTGTGTGGAGTTGAACCAAGAAGTTTGTAAGGGCAAGGAGATCGCCTGCTTCACAAAGATCTACTCTGAGTGAGGATAATCCTTCGTGGACGTAAGCCATGGTGGAATAGACAAGGTTGCTTCTTTGTGGACCCTTTGTGGTTGGAGCCCTCCGTGGACTCGTGCAATCGTTGCCCTTTGTGGGTTGAAGTCTCCATCAACGTGGACGTACGGTAGCACCACCTATTGAAACCACGCCAAAAATCTCCGCGTCTTCATAGCGTTTGATCTTCCTATCCCTACCCTCCACTTACACTTGCATGTCTTTATTTTCCACTGCTATACTCGTAGACCTGCATGTGTAGGGTGTGCTAGACTTTGTAAAATTGCTAAAACTTGCCAACCCATAAAATTGGGAAAAGGTTAGGTTTATTTTGCTCAAGTAGTCTAATCACCCCCCTCTGGACATACTTTGGATCCTACAAGTGGTATCAGAGCTTTGGTCTCCATTGCATTGGTTTCACAACCTAAGAGAGTATGGCGTCTAGTGAGGGAAATTACCACCGTAGAGGTCCATATTTTGATGGTACAAACTTTGCTAGTTGGAAGCATAAAATGAAAATGCATATTCTTGGTCATAACCCCGCCGTTTGGGTTGTTGTTCATGATGGATTGCAAGGTGAATTCTTTGGTGATGGAAAGGAACCGGATCATGAAGCGACAACGAAAGAATTGAAGATGTTGTAATACAACCCTCAAGCATGCGACATTCTATTCAACTAGCTATGCCCCGAAGAGTTCAACAAGATAAGTCGTCTTGAGAATGCAAAGAAAATTTGGGATACTTTGGTTGATATGCACGAAAGAACCGAACCCGTCAGGAAATCTAAGTTGGATGTGCTACAAAGTCAACTTGAGAAGTTCAAGATGAAGGATGGTGAAGGAGTCGCAAAAATGTACTCTAGGCTTGCTCTCATCATAAATGAGATTGCCGGCTTAGGAAGTGAAGAGATGACCGACAAATTCATCATCAAGAAGATCCTTAGAGCCTTGGATGGAAAATATGACACCGTGTGCGTATTGATCCAAATGATGCCAAACTACAAAGATCTCAAGCCTACGAAAGTCATTGGAAGGATTATTGCTCATGAAATGTCACTCAAGGACAAGGAAGAGCTCCACAACAAGTCAAGCAGTGCATACAAAGCCACAAGTGACACCCTCGCAACCTCAAGTGACAACCTTGTTACCAATGAAGAGATAAGCCTCATGGTCAAGGAATTCAACAAGTTCTACAAGAATAGAAGCTCCAACTCAAGATACGAGAAGCGTTCTTCTAGTCATGACCGAAATTGTTACAATTGTGGAAGACCCGGACACTTTTCCAGTGAGTGCACGGCCCCCTCCAAGAGAAGAGAAGAGTCACGTAGAAGAAGAAGCTCAAGAGATGAGTCACCTCAAAGAGAGAGAAGGAGTAGAGAAGATCGTTATGAACGAAGACCCTCCCGGAGAAGAAGGACAAGTACACCAAGAGCTACACAAGAACAAGACATCAAGATCATGTTGGTGAACGGGTTTCCAGCTCCGAATCCGACAACCAATCCGGGAGAAGTTACCACTCCAATTCCGACTATAGTCAAGATGAAGGTGTTGCCATATTAGCACTCGTTTCCTCCAACTCCTATGATTTTTTGATTCACCAAATGAAGGAATTGGAAGTTGCTTCATGGCTAAAGGCCCAAAGGTATCACACCCCGAATACATTCACTTTAATAGTGATGAGGATGACTTACTAGGAGACGATGGCTTGCTCTTCAGTAAAGCTAGTGATGTTAGCCAAAATGAATTTGATAATAATCATGATAGTCAAGATAAATTGTGTGATGATGATAAGAAGGAGATTGAGCGCTTAACTAAAGAACTAAAAACTCTTAAGTTATCTCATGAATCTACTCAAGAAGATCATAGAGAGCTTCTAAGAACTCATGAGAAGCTAAATTTAGAGTAAGAGCATGAGTTTCTTAAAGCTATCAATGACGATTTTTGAAACAAGAGTTCTTCTTATCTTGTCAAACAATTACTCTTGTCTACTTTTATTCCACAAGTCAAATCTAAGCAAACTAGTAACAAAGGCAAGATAGGTTCTTCATCTAGTAGCAACAATAAAAATGCTAAATCTAAAGATGTTGCTTCTAGTAGTTCTATTGATTCCACTAATCATTCTCTTAGCCAAGTTACACTTGAGCAAGAAAATTATTTATTGAAAGGAATTATAGAAAAAGGTGTCTACAATAGTCTTGACGGAAGTAAGCAATTTGAGGAGATTGCGCTCAAGCAAGGAAGGCACCGGAAAAATCAAGGTATTGGTTTTGAATGAAAGTTCAATGCCAATGGAGTTAAATGGGAAGAAGATCAATACCCCAAGACGAAGTTTGTTCCCCAAAGGAGAAGTATGATCCTACTCTCTCAAAGGGAACACAAGCTCAAGATGATCTTCCACCACAAGACCACAAGCTCAAGGGCAAAGACAAGTTTCAAGAGGAAACTGACTCATTTGAAGAAGAATCTCAAGCCATGGTCAAGTGGGTTCCCAAGGCCACTACTAGCTCTACTTCATCAAGTGCTACTTCAATTCCAAGGATCCCCATCAAGTTGATGTGGGTCTCCAAGAAGAAGAACTAGAGAAGTTCTTGAGGGGTGACTCCGCCAACAAAATTCACTCACATTCATTCTTGGCAATAACTAATGCAATCAACTCCAACTTTATGCAATAGTTCAAGGAGTCACAAAATCCCTCGTTGGTAAGCAAGGGACAAGGTAATTAATGTATCAATGGACATCATCACATATGTACTTCACTCCATATCCGTAGATATCCTTGTATTTGTTCCTTGTGTGGGACTAACCCATGTAGGTGAGAAGAGTACAAAACAACAAGGATTGCTCCCAACTCTAGATGATCTTCATCAACAATGAGCATTCACTACTACAACACCTACATGAAGTCTTCGATGATACAACCCAAGGTTAGTTCATCCATCTAAAAGGGGATATCACATCAAGGGGGAGCTTTGCTCTAAGACTTGAGCTAAAGCATCTCAAATGATGTGAACACATTAAAAGCTTTATGTAAAAGTGGCAACCCCACTTGTGCTTAAACAATGAGTATGACCTATGATAAAGCATTCTTGCTTGGCTCCTTAAGTCAATATACTCATATATAGATGACTCTGTCATCGCCAAAGTGCTTGGTAGATATTAGAGTGGTTGTGCATGTTTGACATATTCTATTTGACATCTTAATGTGTGAGCATGTTGGTATGCACTTTTTTCTTCATTCAAGACACCCAATTGTTGTTCTATTTTGGATATTTTTTTGGCCAATTGGATGTACAAGAATGCCTAAGTACCCTCTCTAGCTATCTATTCTTTCTCGTCTCAAATTCCATTCATGCTTCGTCACAAAATTTGAGCAAGCACTTTTTGGACCCTCCGGTTGAGGAGCACTTCGAGCCACCGATTTGACAAGGCTAACTTCCAAAACCTCCCAAGTGATTTTCGGTATGACCAAAACCTCCAAACTCGGATCCCGATTCACTAGGGTTGATCAGGTTTTCTACCTCAGTACCACCGATCAAGAATTTTCGACGTCACCGAGTTGTTCTGTCAACTGAGAGTTATGCATCTCGGTGGAACCAATTTTTCTTTCTCGGTGTCACCGACAACAGATGGGTATATATATCCACGCATCGGGCTTTGAAAATTTCTTGAAACACTTGACTCCAGCACCCCACTGTTGTCGCCACCCCTGTCTCCGGACGTTCTCCGTCGTCTCCAGCGCGCCTTCACCACTGGAATCCATCGCCGTCAACGGCATTCATCCCTGTCGTTGCCGCCGTAGAGAGGATCCGCCAAGTTAGGGTAATCCTCGATCCCTACTGTGCTCTAAGTCTAATTCATGCGCAATAGGTTTAGTTCATCTTCTGGCCACTTCATTCAAAAAGTTCCTTAGATAAGCTCGAACGAAAAAAAAAATTAGGGTTAGGTCTCCGCGGTATGTGATCTCGGAGTCGTTTTGACAAAGAAGGCGGGACCAAATCAATGGCAAAGAAGGCAGGACAAAAGAGAGTCAGGAAGAGGAGTATTCATGTGGTTGGGAGGCCAGCCTCCATGTTCAAGGGCCTAGGTGGGGATGATGAAGAGGAAGAGGAGATTCCAGCTGCTAACCCTCCTCCTTCCATGCAAAGAAAGCTCATGGCAGATGCCATGCCTAGCAAGCCACCCACCAAGGCCAAGCAAGCCCCCAAGACCAATAAGACCACTAGAGACATGTCATAATGGTTCAACTACTAGAGATGCTACACCTCCAGCTGATGATGATGAGGATGTAGCTGTGTTGAGGAAGCTCAGGCCCCACCTTCTAGATCATAATGATGATCACCTAATTGCTAAGAATATGAAGGAGAGGAAGCACCATGGGCCAAGGAAGTGGACATCCAATGATCCATATGCTGTCAGGAGGAGAACTGCTGTGGACACTCGCTTTCACACCAAGGAGCAGCATGATTTTCATGAGAGAGTCTTGCTTGACAAGAACCCAACTGTGAGTGACATGAGATATGTCAATTGGAAGTACATCTAGTCAAATGAAGACTACTTCCCCCATGCCCAAGAAAGTTTCAAGATGATGGACATTGATGAGTTCGTAGGTAAAGAGATGACTACATGGAATGATGAGCTCATCATGCAATTTTACTCCATTGCTCATTTCTATCCAGATGGAAGGATAATGTGGATGACAGAAGGCACCATATATCAGTCTATAGTTGACGAGTGGGCTACCATCTTAGGAGTCCCAAAGGTGCAAGAGGGAGATTTGGACGTGTACTCAGAGTCCAAGATGAACCACAACTCCATGGCCAACATGTACAACTCAACTCCCAATGAGTATGTGAAGACTCACAAGCATGGCTTAGTCTACTTTCTACAAGCACGATTGCCTACCTCCAACACAATGTTGAGGCACACTTTGATGCCCAAATCAGGAGATGATAAGATGATCTGTGGTTACTCGATAAACATGTTGCATCATGTGGACAACCGCACCAGGATCAGAGTGAGGGATCTCATAGTGAAGACCATCAAGAGGACTGATGCAGATCAGAAGAGATCTTGTGGATATGCTCCATATATTCAGATTCTCATCAACTCCAAAGTTGGAAAGAGCCTCTATCTACTTGATCGACCACACCTGCCCCTCCAGCCAGAGTTCGAGGACAATGTTGTGGTGATGGATCCATATCATCCCACCTCATCTATTGCACATGCAGAAATTGAGGCAGGGGCCCAGGCAAAAGCAGCAAGAGCCGCTAGTGCTCTAGTCCTCAAGACGAAGAATGATCAAATGGCATATCTTGTCAGTGCTATCCATAGTATGGAGAAGAACATAGCTGAGCTACTGCTGAACCAGAAGAACCTAGGGAGAATTGTGGAGACAAAATTTCATGACCTTGACAACAAGGTGACTGAGCTGACCATTAGAGTCAACACTTTGAAGCAAGAGGTAGATGTAGTGCCCATGCCAAGCTCAGATGATGATGATAGCCCTACACTTCCTTTTCACACTCAGTTCAAGACTCATGCTAGATCTGTTGCTGTGGCTGCCCCAGAGATGAGACCTTCAGTGTCTGCACCTGTTGGAACATCTACAATGCCTCCTTCAGCACCTCAAGTGTCCACTCCACCATCTCAGAAGACTTCTGCAGAAGCATTCACTAACGCTCTAATTTTGACTCCTTCCACGACCACCGGAGCAGCTTCATCGCCCCATGAAGGAGATCTAGCCCAGAGTGACGTTTAGGTAACTTGTTGCCAAAGGGGGGAGAAATTGTATATATCATAGGGTTGAGAGAGAGAGAGAGAGAGAGAGAGGGAGAGTTGCTTTTTGGTTGCCTCTCTTGACTTTAAAAACATTTGGCCTATCTTTAGTTTGTCTTAAACTACGTTGTGTTTGATCATACGCTTTGTGATTGATGTTACTATTTTCCTATCTTTGTGATATTCATATGATGATCATTCACTCATTTGCTTGGTGTTATGTGCATGTAATTGATAACCCACAAGTATAGGGGATCGCAACAGTTTTCGAGGGTAGAGTATTCAACCCAAATTTATTGATTCGACACAAGGGGAGCCAAAGAATATTCTCGAGTATTAGTAGCTGAGTTGTCAATTCAACCACACCTGAAAGACTGAATATCTGCAGCAAAATATTTAGTAGCAAAGTAGTATGGAAGTAACGGTAACGGTGACAAAAGTAACAGTAGCGGTTTTGTAGCAATAGTAACAGTGGCAACGGAAAAGTAACTTAGCAAAGATCAATATATGAGAAGCTCGTAGGCAATGGATCAGTGATGGATAATTATGTCGGATGGCATTCATCATGCAACGGTTATAACATAGGGTGACACAGAACTAGCTCCAATTCATCAATATAATGTAGGCATGTATTCCGTATATAGTCATACGTGCTTATGGAAAAGAACTTGCATGACATCTTTTGTCCTACCCTCTCGTGGCAGCGGGGTCCTAATGGAAACTAAGGGATATTAAGGCCTCCTTTTAATAGAGAAGCGGACCAAAGCATTAGCACTTATTGAATACATGAACTCCTCAAACTACGGTAATCACCGGAAAGAATCCCAGTTATTGTCACCCTGGGGGATGCCGATCATAACTCGTAATAGGTGTCTACAACTTGCAAGATAGGATCAAGAACACATATATATATTCATGAAAACATAATAGGTTCAGATCTGAAATCATGGCACTCGGGCCCTAGTGACAAGCATTAAGCATAGCAAAGTCATAGCAACATCAATCTCAGAACATAGTGGATACTAGGGATCAAACCCTAACAAAACTAACTCGATTACATGGTAAATCTCATCCAACCCATCACCGTCCAGCAAGCCTACGATGGAATTACTCATGAACGGCGGAGAGCATCATGAAATTGGTGATGAAGGATGGTTGGTGATGACGACGACGTCGATTTCCCCTCTCCGGAGCCCAAAACGGACCCCAGATCTGCCCTCCCGAGGAAGAACAGGAGGTGGCGGCGGCTTCGTATCGTGAAACGCGATGAACTCTTCTCCCTGATTCCAGATCGACCTACCACATCCAATTCTTCGGATCGACATATGCAAAGTTCAGAGAAGTGATATAGGATACATGGGCACCGGCAAAGCTCAAGATCTTCGCTTGGCTACAGCATCAAGATCGCTTGTGGTGCAATGATCGATTGTAGCGCAGGGGGTGGCCCAACAGCTACTTCCGCTAGCTTTGCATGCGCAATCTCGATTGTTCAAATCACTTGTTTTGGCACTGCAATTTATCCGGTACTATTTGGGACATGGTCGCACTCTGGCAAGGATCCAACCCCTTGCCCAAATTGCACGGATGAACAACCCAAGCTCTCTGGAAAGGATGACAACCACAATCACTGCAGCTCAACCAGGGTTCAGAAAAGGGATCAAAGCCATCGCAATGCTAGCCCTCCGGGAGATTTGGAAAGAGAGGAATCGATGCATATTCAATGGAAAAGAAGCAAAGAAGCAAGATGTCCTACAAGCAATAAGAAGAAACTTCGAAATTTGGCAGCAGACAGGAGTTAGATGCATTGAGAGCCCCTTCGAGGAACCTCCGCGAGGATATCAGTTTTTGGTAGGCTTCAGGGCATGTCTTTTTTGTTCTTATTCTTACTTCCTTGATCCTAGGATCCCCACCTTTCTCACGTTGTTCCAGTGCTCTCTGCTTATGATCAATGAAAGTCAGCTAAGGCTGACCCTTTCAAAAAAAAAGACAGGGTACAATGTTGAGAGCTAGCTACAATGCCCGAAGGCTACACCACCCCTAATACAGACTACTCGTTACGTATCCACTCATCGACCACTTCGTCTCTATGTATGAGCCTTGCTGCTTTCCAGCTCCGTCCTTCGTCACTAATTCTCTTAAGAACCACAACTCCGAGGGAGTATCCCCATCAACCATAATGTCATTACAACGTCACCACAGACACCATATGATCAAAAGCACTGAGGGTCGTGCATCCACATGCAACAACCTTCTGTATCCAAGCTTGGGATCCAAACAACCTTGCCCCAGTGCGTGATGATCCTCATCCATACCTCCCTAGCCGCCAGCACGCATCATTGCAAAATATGTTGTAGATCTTCAGGTTCCTGATCATAGAAGGGACACGCTATATGGTGTGTCTAACCACGCCGGCTCAATCTTTTCGCCGTCCAGCAGAGATCGCGAGCAGTCAGCCAGACAAACATCTTGCAAGACACAAAGGCATGAGGTTTCCAAATCGTTGCCGCACTCGGGAATTCTGTTCTTCCCACGAAGAAGGCATCATAGTCCGAGTTGGTAGAGAATTTGCTGGCATTGGCACACATCCATCTCAGTTTGTCTGACCTGTCATCCCGTAGTCGAAAACCTTCACATCTATCCTTAAGCTCTAGAAAATCCACTAACACTTGTGGAGTTAGGTTTGGGCACACATCGCCCCACCATCCATTGTTGACCAGACTGTTCCTGACCGACAGAGCTTTGATGGCTCTCTTGCTCACCGATACATCTTCAACGTATCTATATTTTTTATATTATTAAATGCTATTATCTTATCATTTTTATATGTTTTAATATCATTATACTATTTTTCTGGACTAACTTATTAATTTAGTGCCGAGTGTCAGTTCCTATTTTTTTCTTGTTTTTGGTTTCGCAGAAAATCCATATCTAGGAAGGTCCAAATACGATGCCATTTGTTGATGATTTTTTTGGACAACAGAGGACCGTAGAAGCTTCGCGAGAGGTGGAGGTGACCCACAAGGCAGCCACATGACCACATTGCGCAGCCATAGGGCGGCCATGCCACCTGCCCATGTGGGGCCCCGAGCCTCCGCATGACCTAATTCTTCTCCCTATAAATCCTATAATTCCCGAAACCCTCTGAAGCAAAGCTGAGAGAATTTTATCGCCACTGCAAGCCTCTATTCTGAAGTGATCCCATCTGGAGTGTTGTTTCGGTGGTGCGCCGAAGGTGGAAGCCACCACGGTAGGCCGCTTTATCAACCTTGTTGCATCCATGGTGATGTGTGTGTAGTTTCTTCAGGACCTACGGGTACATAGTAGTAGTTAGATGGATTCTTCTTCTTCTCTCTTTGTCTCTCTTTTCTATTTTGAATACAATTGTCTCCTCTAAGATCAATCTGATGTAATTCTTGTGGTGTGTTTGTTGGGATACGACACTTTATGGATTTCTAATCAGATTATTGTTCATTGAATATAATTGAATCTTTTGAAGTTTCTTTGTTGTATGATTGATTAGCTATGTATGCTTTCCAAGTTATTTGTGTTCTCTAGGCAACATAGATGGGTAATTCTTCATATGGAGTGGTGCATAGTTCTACTTGTGATATGCGTTGGGATTTCCTGAAGAGGAAGGGTGAAGTAGTAGATAGTATTTCCCTCAATTAAGAACCACGGTTTATCCAGCTAGTAGGACACTCACGCAAACGAACATTAGCAGTATCTACACACACAAAGCAAATACTTGCACCTAACATGGGAAAAAGGGTGGTCAATCCCATTGTACTTGTTAATTGCAAGGATTAATTATGTTAGTGATAGATAGATAAATTGCAAAAGAAAATAAACAAGTAATTTAAGGTTTTAGTAATATGAAGTGAATGGATTGGGGCCATAGCTTTCACTAGAGGCATCTCTCGCATGAGCATAGTAACGACGGGTAAACAAATTACCGTCGGGCAATTGATAGAAAAGCGAATAATTATGACGATATTCATGGCATGATGAATATATAGGCACTACATCCGAGACAAGTACACCGACATCCATCTGCCTACTACTATGACTCCACCCCTCGACCGCTATCTAGCATGCATATTAAGGTATTAAGTTCATAACAAACAGAGTAATGCTTGGAGTGTGATGACATAATGTAGAAAATGCAAGACCAAATAATATGTTCGAGACCTGTTGTTTTACCCTTAGTAGCAACAATGCAATACATGCCTTGCTACTCCTCCTGCCACAGAGTGAGGACACCGCAAGATTGAACCTACTACCAAGCACCTCTCCCACCGAAGAGAAATCAATTTAATTGGCCAAATTAAATGGCTAGAATAGAGAGAAATAAAAGGATCACACATCATAAATCTTAGAAAAGACTCAATTACTTTCAATGAATAATCTGATCATAAATCCTCAATTCATCGTATCCCAACAAACACACTGCAAATATTACATCGAATGGATCTCCGAAGAGATCATTGTATTTGTCGGAATCGGGGCTCCGGGGACCCAAGGAGGTTCGAACACTGGGGTGTGCTGGCTCTCCTGCCCTACTCTCCCTCGCAACCTCACGGTGACACTCCGGCGAGCTCGAGCTAAAGAAGAAGAACAGTGGACACGGCGGTTTACCCATGTTCAAGCCACCTTACGAGTGTAAAACCCTACTCCTGCTTGTATGAATTGCTTGAGGATACGAATACAAAGGTGTGTTCTTGCTAACCCCCTCTATGGTTGCGGCCTGTCCTATCTTATACTGCTCCTGGTCCTCTTCCCCCGAAAACACAAGGCAGGAAGGGTCGCCACAACGGCCAGTTTGAAGGGGGACATGACCGCAGCTTATCCTGACAAAAGTAGTCTTTGCCTACAAATGCCTCCTGCCGTGACACACTGGTGGGCTCGGGGATGACCTTCGTCCTGGCGAGCCCCCGGCCTTGGTCTTCTTGCACCAAATGGGAAACCTTTGGAAATTGCTTTGGGAACGGGCGAGCTGGCCCCGCTCCCTTAGCACAAAAGAGGAAAGCCTCCTTAGCCATGCCTGCTGGCACGGCTCCTGGCGCCGCTCGGTGCGGCGCGCGTCACCCACGTGAAGATTGTAGGATCTGAAGTATGTCTAGAGGGGGGTGGGGGGGGTGATTATACTACATGACCAAATAAAAAATCTAGCCTTTTCCCAAATTTAAGTCCTGGCAAGTTTTAGCAGTTGTAGCAAGTCAAGTACACCCTACACATGCAAATCTAAGAGTATAACAGCGGAAAGTAAAGACATGCACATGAAAGTAAAGGTAGGGAGAGGAGAATCAAATGCAATTGATGACACAAAGATTTTTCCCGTGGTTCCGATAGGTGTTGCTATCGTACGTCCACGCTGATGGAGACTTCAACCCACGGAGGGTAGCGGTCGCGAGAGTCCATGGAGGGCTCCACCCGTTAGGGTCCACAAAGTAGCAACCTCGTCTATTCCATCATGGTTTCCGTCCATGAAGGACTAGCCTCACTATGGGTAGATCTTCACGAAGTAGGCGATCTCCTTGCCGGTACAAACTTCTTGGTTCAACTCCACAATCACGAAGAAGGAGGCTCCCAAGCGACACCTAACCAATCTAGGAGGCACCACCCTCAAAAAGGTAATAGATGTGGTAGTATGATGAACTCCTTGCTCTTGTGCTTCAAAAGATAGTCTCCTCAACACTCAATCACTCTCTCACAGGTTTGGCATGGGTAGAAGAGATTGATTGGATGGAAAGCAACTTGGGGAGGCTAGAAATCAAGATCCATATGGTTGGAGTGGATGATCTTGGTCTCAACACATGAGTAGGTGGCTCTCTCTCAGAAAATGGAAAGGACAAGTGTTTGTATGAGTGCTTCTGTTGCGAGTGATAGGTGGTGGAGGGGTATATATAGGCATCTCCAAAAATCTAACCGTTACAACATCATTGCCCAACTCGGTGAAACCAAAGTGAAAACTCGGTTGCATCGACTAGTGCAAAATGTGGCAACTTTAGGCTTTTCGGTGGTACCAATATACACAACTCGGTCCTACGGATTTCGTCTGACTAGGGCAGTTCCTCATCTCGGTGACACCGATTCACCAAACTCAGAAATTCCGAGTTTAGGAATTAGCTAACCAGAGAGTTGGTCACTGATTCTCGATCGTACGAAAACCAGTATTGCTTGTACCGAGTTGCTAGGGTTTTGGCTAGGTTATGTCTCAATGGAAAATCGGTATGACCGAGTGGGAAAACTTGGTGGCACCGGTTTTGAAATTTAGGTTCTGGACGGAGTATTTTGTGGGAGAATGGATGAGTGTTTTTGATGGCTAATCTCTAAGCACTTGAGCAACCAGATCATCATAATTCCTCACCCCCTTTTAATAGTATTGGCTTTCCTATGGACTCAAAGTGATTTCTCACAAAATTTAAAATGTAGAGTCTTCAAGCTTGAATCATGGCCAATGTTATTCCTTTCCTTTGGGGAGGTTCTCCATACAATCCTTTAGCCATCCCATCATTGAAATTTTTCCTGAGATAAACTTGGTAGAAACATTAGTCCAATGAATTATATGTTGTTATTAATTACCAAAACCACCTAGGGAGAAGTTGGGCTTTCAATCTCCCCCTTTTTGGTAATTGATGACAACTTATAGATCAAAGCTTCGGTAAGAGATATAATCAATGAATAGCATCGTCGCTTTGAGAAGTATGTGATAAGCAAGAGCTCCCCCTAAATTTGTGCATTATTTAAAATTTGCATTTGAATGCAAATGCACAATCGATTAGGAGTGTGGGTAACTCTTCCATGTCACATACAACTTGGTGATGCACATAAATGGTATGAATGGATTACAATGCACATAACACCAAACAAGTGAATGATCATCTCATAGATATATCAAAGATAGGAAATTGTAGCATCAACAAGCAAAGTATATGATCAAGCACAACTGAGTTTTAAACAAACAAGCGATAAACCAAATGTTTTTAAGAAGCAGTGAGCAACCGAAATGCAACACACTCTCTCTCGAAGTCCTCTGAGGTGGTGGAGTAGACACTGGAGGTGCTAAAGGAGCAGTTGGGGCATTAGCTAGTGCTGATGAAGATGGTCTCAACTCGGGAACTAGCACTGTAGATGATCTAGATTGAGTCTTGAACTGAGTGCTGGGCTGGAGAGGAGGACTATCATCATCTGAGGAGTGGGGACTTGGCACTGCATCAACCTCCTGCTTCAGCTTAGTGACTATCTTGGTAAGCTCATCCACCTTGTTGTCCAAAGCATGGAACTTGATTTCCATGATCCGCACTATGCTCTTTTGGTTCTCAAGAATCTTAGCCAAATCCTTCTCTATACCTTGGACAAATTTGATGAGAAGTGCCATTTGATCACTCTTTGACATGGGCCCTTGAGCACTAGTGGCTCTGGCTGCTGCCGCCTCTGCCTGTGTAGTAGCTGAAGTGGGATGAGAGGGGTCCATCACCACAACATTATCCTCAAATTCTGACTGAAGTGGCATATGAGGACGATCAAGTGCATATACATTCTTCTCCAGCTTGGAGTTGATGAGCATCTGAATGTATGGTGCATATCCACATGATCATTTCTAATCAGCAACTATCCTCTTGATTGTCTCTACAATCAAACCCATCCCCCGGAATCTGGTGTGGGTGTCTATGTGATGCAGCATGTTAATGGAATACCCCCTGAGCATCTTATCATCTCCTGACTTGGGCATCAAAGTATACCGCAAGATTGTGTTGGTGGTGGGTAGTCCTGCTTGCAAATGATAGACAGAGCCAAGCTTGTGTGTGCTCACATAGGCAGCAGGGATAGGAGTGTACATGTCAGCCATGGGGTTGTGATTCATCTTGGCTTCAACATAAACGTCAAGATCTCCTTCCTCTACCTGTGGGACTCCTAAGATGGTAGCCCACTCATCCACTGTATACTGATATCTGACTCCCTCAGTCATCCATATGATACGGTCATCTGGGTAGAAATGAGCTGTGGAGTAGAAATGCATGATCATATCATCATTCCAAGCTGTGAACTCTCTCCCAACAAAGTTCTCAATGTCTATGCATCTTAAGTTGTCCTGCACATTGGGGAAGTAGCCCTCATTTTCCTTGATGTAGGCCCAGTCAACATATCTCATGTCACTAACTGCTGGGCTCTTGTCTAATAGGACAGTCTCATAGAAATCCTGCTGTTCCTTAGTGTAGAACCTGTCATCAACAACAATCTTCCTCCTGGAGGCATATGGGTCATTTGCTCTCCAATTCCTCAGCCCTTGATCTCTCCTCTTCTTCATGTCCTCAGCAACTGGATGGCCATCATTGTGTTCGGGCAAATGAGGTCTCAGCTTCCTCAAAATTGAAATATCTACCTCTTCTTCCATGGTGGAAGATCTCTTGTTCTTCTCTGCAAGATAAATATCTCTGGTTGTCTTCTTGGACTTAGTGGCAGCAGCCTTCTTGGGTACAGTAGGCTTCTTTGGAGCAGACGGCTTGGCCTTGGTTGCAGCTTGACTGGCCGTAGCATCAGCCATGAGCTTCTTCTTGTTGGAAGGAGGAGGTTTTACAACTGGTTCTTCCTCTTCCTCTTCTTGCTCTACTGGATCCTCAAACATAGAGGTAGGTCTTCCTACAACATGAACAATCCTCTTCCTGACTCTCTTCTCGCCTGTCTTCTTGGGCAATGATTTCTTTGGAGGATCAACAGAAACAGTCATATTTTCCTTAGCATTCTCAGGTGCTCTCATAGCATCAGGATTGGCATACTCTTTCCTCACTGGACTCTTAGCAAAAGTGGCCTCAATGGTAGATTTCTTAGCAGCCTTCTCCTTTTTGTCTTGCGGCTTCTTGGAGGTGACCTCATCAGGAATAAAATCTGCATCTTCGTCATCTGAGTTGAGTTTCCTCCTTGCCCTGGTGGCAACCTTGGGCAAACCATGTGAGCTAGGAGTGCCTGGGTCCTCAGAAGATGAGGAACTAGCATCTGGGCTAGTGCCGGCTTCCACATCCACACTCTGTTCCCTGAAATCATTCTGACTGTCATCTGATCCTAACATCCTGACCCTATGAATGGATATAGAAGAGTAGAAGGGATGAGCATCACAAAACACAGAAGGTTTTTGCAAATTTGAACTTAAGTTCTTAAGCTTAATTTTCAGCTAAGTGGGTTTCGGTTCCATCGAGTCAAGAAATTCGGAGCTACCGAGACAGACACCCTCCTTAACAGAAACTTGGCCACTCATCTCGGTTTCACCGAGAGTGTTCTCAGTAACCCTAAACCACAAATCGGTGAGACTGATTTTTCTGACTCGGTGACACTGAGACACACATGGCGGAAGATTAAACCTAAAAGTTTCGTTCCCCTACTCTCTACGGGATTTCTAGTGGATGGAAGTTCTGCAATCCATGGCAAGAAGATAAGCAAAGACCTAATGCGCAAGATTTGGGCAGGGAGCACATGAGGGGCGAGATCTTTACCCTAGTTCGGTGAAGACCCCCTACGGCAGCGACGGTGGCGATGATTCCCGTCGACGGCGAAGAACTCCTGTGGCGAGGGCACACGAGAGACAAGGTGGAAGTCTGGAGACAACGGCTATAACAGTAAAGGGGTGCGGGAGGCCGAAGAGTCGAAGTAATTTTCAACTTCAGGTCCGCAGAGTATAAATACCTTGTTGCTGTCGGTGACACCGATTCGGAAATTTCGGTGCCATCAAGTTTCATCACTGTCAGGTGACAGTGAAACTCGGTGAGGCCGAGATTTAGGGATCGGTTGCATCGAGGTGATAAAACCAGATCAACCCAGTGATTCAGTGGAACCGAGATTGTGGTGTTGGTTACACCGAGATTCACATGAGAGGTTTTGGAAGTCAGCTCTTTGTCGAAACGGAACTCCGAGTGGTCCTCACACAAAGGGTTCTCAAAGTGCTTGCTTAAGTTTTGTGATGAAGCATGAATAGAATTTGAGACTAGAAAGCATAGATAGCTAGAGGAGGGTACTTAGGTAGTCTTGTATATCCAATTGGCCAAAGAAAATGAAAGCCAAATAACAACAATTGGTTATCCTCGAATGAGAAAAGATATGCATACCAACATGCTCACACAATAAGATGTCAAATGAAATCATGGCAAACATGCATAACTACTCTAGTATCTACCAAGCACTTTGGCGATGATGTAGTCATCTATATATGAGTATATTGACTTAGGAGCCAAGAATACTTGATCATAGGTCATACTCATCGTTTAAGCACAAGTGGGGTTACCACTTTTACATAAAGCATTTAATGTGTTCACATCTTTAGGAGATGCTTTAACTCAAGTCTTAGAGTAAAGCTCCCCCTTGATGTGACATCCCCCCTAAGAGGGATAAACTAACCTTGGGTTTTGTCGTAGAAGACTTCATGTAGGTGATGTAGTGGTGGATGCTCATTGTTGATGAAGATCATCTTGAGTTGGGAGCAATCCTTGTTGTTTCGTACTCTTCTCACCTACACGGGTTAGTCCCACACAAGGAACAAATACAAGGATATCTATGGACATGGAGTCAAATGCATACATGATAATGTCCATTGATTCTTTTATTACCTTGTCCCTTGCTTACCTTTGAGGGAATGTGTGACTCCTTGAACTATTGCATAAGGTTGGAGTTGATTGCAAATAGTCCTTGCCAACAATGAATGTGAGTGAATTTCATTGGCGGAGTCACCCCTCAAGAACTTCTCTAGTTCTTCTTCTTGGGAACCCACATCAAATTGATGGGAATCCTTGGAGTTGAAGTAGCACTAGTTGAAGTAGAACTTGGAGTAGCCTTGGGAACCCACTTGACCATGGCTAGAGACTCATCTTAAAATGTGTCAATCTCCTCTTGAAGCTTGTCCTTGCCCTTGAGCTTGTGGTCTTGTGGTGGAAGGTCATCTTGAGCTTTTGTTCCCTTGGGGAGAGTATGTTCATACTTCTCATTTTGAGGAACAAACTTCGGCTTGGGGTATTGACCTTCTTCCTATTCAACTCCATTTGCGTTGAAGTAGCCAATGCCTTGGTTCTTCCGGTATCCTCCATGCTTGCGTACAATCTCCTCGAATTGCTTACATCCAACAAGACTTTTGTAGATACATTTTTCTATAATCCCTTTCAAAAGATTGTTTTCTTGCTCAAGCGTACCTTGGCTAAGAGAATCATTAGTGGAATCAATAGAATTACTAGAAGCAATATCATTGGATTTATCATTCTTATTGTTACTACTAGATGAAGAACCTTTCTTGCCTTTGTTACTAGTTTGCTTAGACTTAACTTGTGGAACAAATGTGGGCAAGAGTAGTCATTTGGCAAGATAAGAAGAACTCTTCTTTCGAAGATCGTCATTGATAGCTTTAAGAAACTCATGCTCTTGCTCTAAGTTTAGCTTCTCGAACTATAGCTTCTCATGAGTTCTTAAGAGCTCTCTATGATCTTCTTGAGTAGATTCATGAGCTAACTTAAGAGTGTTTAGTTCTTTAGTTAGACGCTCAATCTCCTTCTTATTATCATCACATGACTTATCTTGACTATCATGATTATTATCAAGTTCATTTTGACTAATATTACTAGTTTTTATCAAAGAGCAAGTCATCATCTCCTAGTAAATCATTCTCATCACTATTGAAGTCAATGTATTTGGGGTGTGATACCTTGGAGCCTTTATACATGAAGCAACTTCCACTCCCTTCATTTGGTGAATCAAATATGTCATAGGAGTTGGAGGAAACGATTGCAAGTCCGGCAACACCTTCATCTTGACTATAGTTGGAGTCGGAGTGATAGCTTCTCTCGGAGTGGTTATCGGATTCGGAGCCAGAAACCCATTCACCAACATGAGCTTGATGTCTTCTTCTTGTGTAGCTCTTGGTGTACTTGTCCTTCTTGTCTGAGTCTTTACTTCTTCAGGAGGGTCTTTGTTCATAACGATCATCTCTACTCCTTCTCTCTCTTCAAGGTGACTCATCTCTTGAGCTCTTTCTTCTAGGTGACTCTTCTCTTCTTTTGTGGGGGGCTGAGCACTCATTGGACTAGTGTCTGGGCCTTCCACAACTATAACAATTCCGGCCATGACTAGATGAACGCTTCTCTTCATATCTTGAATTGGAGCTTCTCTCTTTGCCTCTACTCTTGTAGAACTTGTTGAATTTCTTGACCATGAGGCTTATATCTTCATTGGTTACAAGGTTGTCATTTGATGTAGTGGGAGTGTCACTTGAAGCTTTGTAAGCACCGCTTGACTTGTTATGAAGCTCTTCCTTATCTTTGAGTGACATCTCATGAGCGACAATCCTTCCAATGACTTCCGTAGGCTTGAGACCTTTGTAGTTTGGCATCATTTGGATCAATGTGCACACGGTGTCATACTTCCCATCCAAGGCTCTAAGGATCTTCTTGATGATGAATTTGTCGGTCATCTCTTCACTTCCTAAGCCGGCAATCTCATTTGTGATGAGAGCAAGCCTAGAGTACATTTCCGCGACTCCTTCTCCATCCTTCATCTTGAAGTTGTCAAGTTGACTTTGTAGCACATCCAACTTAGATTCCCGGACGGATTCGGTACCTTCGTGCATATCAACCAAAGTATCCCAAATTTCCTTTGCATTCTCAAGACAGCTAATCTTGTCGAATTCTTCGGGGCATAAGAAGTTGAATAGAATGTCGCATGCTCGAGCGTTGTATTGCAACATCTTCAATTCTTCCGCGGTCGCTTCACGATCCGATTCCTTTCCATCACCAAAGAATTCACCTTGCAAGCCAACATGAACAACGACCCATACGGCGGGGTTATGACCAAGAATATGCATATTCATCTTATGCTTCCAACTAGAAAAGTTTCTACCATCGAAATATGGACCTCTAGGGTGATAATTTCCCTCACTAGACGCCATACTCTCCTAGGTTGTGAGACCAATGCAATGGAGACCAATGCTCTAATACCACTTGTAGGATCCGAAGTATGTCTAGAGGGTGGAGGTGATTAGACTACTTGACCAAATGAAAAATCTAGCCTTTTTCCCAAATTTAAGTCTTGACAAGTTTTAGCAGTTGTAGCAGTCAAGTACACCCTACACATGCAAGTCTAAGAGTATAGCAACGGAAAGTAAAGACATGCACATGAAAGTAAAGGTAGGGAGAGGAGAATCAAACGCAATTGATGACACGAAGATTTTTCCCGTGGTTCCGATAGGTAGTGCTATCGTACGTCCACGCTAATGGAGACTTCAACCTACGGAGGGTAGCGGTCGCAAGAGTCCACAGAGGGCTCCACCCGTTAGGGTCCACAAAGTAGCAACCTCATCTATTCCATCACGGCTTCCGTCCACGAAGGACTAGCCTCACTATGGGTAGATCTTCATGAAGTAGGTGATCTCCTTGCCCGTACAAACTTCTTGGTTCAAATCCACAATCATGAAGAAGGAGGCTCCCAAGCGACACCTAACCAATATAGGAGGCACCACCCTCCAAAAGGTAATAGATGTAGTAGTATGATGAACTCCTTGCTCTTGTGCTTCAAAAGATAGTCTCCTCAACACTCAATCACTCTCTCACAAGTTTGGCATGGGCAGAAGAGATTGATTGGATGGAAAGAAACTTGGGGAGGTTAGAAATCAAGATCCATATGGTTGGAGTGGATGATCTTGATCTCAACACATGAGTAGGTGGCTCTCTCTCAGAAAATGGATAGGACAAGTGCTTGTATGTTCTGAGTGCTTCTCTTGTGAGTGATAGGTGGTGGACGGGTATATATAGGCATCTCCAAAAATCCAACCGTTACAACATTATTGCCCAACTCGGTGAAACCAAAGTGAAAACTCGGTTGCACCGACTAGTGCAAAATGTGGCAACTTTAGGCTTTTCGGTGGTACCGATATACACAACTCGGTCCTATTGATTTTGGTCTGACCAGGGCAGTTCCTCATCTCAATGACACCGATTCACCAAACTCGGAAATTCCAAGTTTAGGAATTAGCTAACCAGAGAGTTGGTCACTGATTCTCGGTCGAACCGAAACCAGTATTGCTTGTACCGAGTTGCTAGGGTTTTGGCTAGGTTCTGTCTCAAGGGAAAATCGGTATGGCCGTGTGGGAAAACTTGGTGGCACCGATTTTGAACTTTAGGTTCTGGACGGAGTATTTTGTGGCAGAATGGATGAGTGTTTTTGGTGGCTAATCTCTAAGCACTTGAGCAACCAGATCATCATAATTCTTCACCCCCTTTCAATAGTATTGGCTTTCCTATGGACTCAAAGTGATTTCTCACAAAATGTAAAATGTAGAGTCTTCAAGCTTGAATCATGGCCAATGTTATTCCTTTCCTTTGGGAAGGTTCTCCACACAATCCTTTAGCCATCCCATCATTGAACTTTTTCCTGAGATAAACTTGGTAGAAACATTAGTCTAATGAAATATATGTTGTTATTAATTACCAAAACAACCCAGGGAGAAGTTGTGCTTTCAAACACGCAGGACCACGCTACCCCGCCGGGCCACCTTTGATTAGTCCGCCCCATGAAGGCCTCAGGGGCAGCCTCGGGAGGTGACCTCGCGAAGGGGGCTTCGCGAGGCTCCTGACGATGCTTGCTGATGTGCGCCTCGCAAGGCAGGGGACCTCGCGAGGGTCTTGCTCATGAAGTCCAACGAAGGGCCGTGCTGGGCCCATGGCATACACCGTGTCTTGGGCTGCAGGTAGACGGGCCTGGGTACCCCCAGTACCATGGGCCCGACAGTAGCCCCTGGGCCCACGGCGTGGACGATTCTGCCAGTTGTAGGGGCAAAAGGGTGCGGGCCCCAACGGCTTGTGGGTCAGGCACGATGTGTGGTACACGACAGGGCGCGGGATGCCCCCACTTCCCACGACGCATCGGCAACCACCCAGGCTAACATAAAGCCTGCGCGTGGCGTGGGGCCATCATTGCTTTTCAAGAAGATCTTTGGGGAAGCTGGCGGCCGCCTGGAATGCTGCATGGAGAGCGACAGCAGCGGCAGCTCCTCCGGCGATGAAGGCAACAACAGCTCTTCCTCCGGGGGAAGCGGGAGCGACGACGACTCCGACGTCTCCCCGAGCGTCCGCGTCAAGAAGGAAGACTCTGACTAGGCGTAGGCGGCGCCAGAGTCGGAGTCCTGGAGGCGGCGTTGCTTGGGCTCGGTCCTTCCTCTTTTGCTTTTTTCCTACAATGAACCATGCTGGCTCCGCAGGGGCGTGTAAGAAGAATTATGGCCCTCGCGCCTTAAGTTTAATGCTGTTCTGGTCGAAAATGAGTTCGTTCTTAGCGCTTCTCGCTAGGCTTATCCCCTTATCTGTGATCGCCTTAATGCTCTGCGTCGCTACGACCCAGCCCCCGAGCAGGGCTCAGCCGTCCCTGGTATGTCGGAACGTGATGCCTGGGACAAAACTAGGAGGTGAGGGGCCCGAAGTCTGGTAAGAGCTCCTGAGGCGCGATGCTCCGGAGGTCCCCCTTGACGCGCAAGCGGCTCACGCGAGAGAACAGGCTTCCGCCCGGTGCGAGGTTACGGGAAGAAGGAATACTACCAAAGATCACCGAGCCGCGTGGGGCAGTTACCTTAACTTTTCGAAGCACGTCGCGAGGCGGCCGCGGCCTGCGAGGGGTTCACGTGGCGTGTGGGCACGTCTTCCCGAAGAATCTCCCGACGACCTGGCAGAAGTTGTGGAAAGCCATGCGAGTGCGCAGCTTGGGAAGTTCTCCTGCAGCGGCAATGAGGAGCCTAGCGAGGCCACGGTTGGCGACGGTAATGGCTGCGGTGACCCTTCTTCCTAAAGCTTCCTTTTATCATCCTGCAATAGACTGATTCTGCCTCGCGGAGGCGTAAGGCGACAGTTTAATTTGTGAAACACTCAAAGTTTGTGAGAACTGTTTGTGCTCCGTGGGTTTCCTTTCCGTGCTTGGTTTCTCTCTTGCTTGCCTTCGTGCTCTACGTCGGCAGTGCCCAGCCCCCGAGCGAGCCTCAACCATCGCTGGTATGTAAGGTCGCGATGCATGGACAAAGCCAGGAGGCGAGGGGCTCCGGGAGCTAGTGAAGGCTCCTGAGGCGCAATGCTCAGGAGTCCACCCTTGACACGCAAGCGGCCCACATGAGGGAAAACATTGGCAAAGGCAAGGATGCCCCCCCTGGGGGGGGGGGGTTCTCATACTTAGTTCTTTGCACTACCAATAATTTTTCACTTGCCGGGCGTGCCTTATGAGACCCCTCGAGTGATCCGAACCGAGGAAAATCCTGCACACAAAAGCTTCATTTCGAACGACACGCGCTCGCTAGCTTGCACTTGGGTGTCACGTGAGGAGACCAGACACCAATGGCCTTGGTGGGGTGACATGTGCGAGAGAACGCCCGCGAGCCAGTGCCCAGTCCCTTGGGTTTTTCAGCGCTGCTGGGACTAACCTAAGAACAGGCACTGTGTCCATCCCCCACTGGCGTGAGGCTTGAGGGGAAGCTGGCGAGCGCGTGCCGCGGAAGAAGGCCAACGGCTGCCGTGTCAGGCACCACTCACCCTAAGGTCGGTGTGGCCTGGGGCGCTCTCCGTTGACTATCCACCATCGCGGAGCATGGGGCTTCCACTTGGGCATGGGTATAATCATAGTTTGATCGTTCCGCCAGCACGGAGCATGGGGCTTCCACTTGGGCATGGGCATGGTTGCGATTCAACCGTTCTGCTAGCGCGGAGCATGGGGCTTCCACTTGGGCGTGGGCGGGAGTTCTCCCGAGTCCAAGGGGTGGCGCACTGGGAGGCTCCGGGGCGTGTATAGCCCCACCTCATTCTTACGTGAGAGGGTCACGGGTAGAACTTGCGGAGGTGCCGGATGTTCCATGCGTTCTGCACGGGCACTCCACCTGGAGACATGGGCGACCCTAAAGGGGCCTTCCCACATGGGCGAGAGCTTGTGGAGGCCCTCTCTAGAAAGGATCCTCCGCAGGACGAGGTCCCCGACCTCGAGGGTACTAGGGTGAATGTTGCGACTGTGGTAGTGCCGCAAGGCCTGCTGGTACTCGCGGCGCGGAGGGTGGCCCGGTGGTGGGCCTCCCGCAAGTCGTCCTGACGCGCCTCGTCGAACGCCAAGACCCGCGAGGAGCCATGTGATACGTCTCCAACGTATCTATAATTTTTGATTGTTCCATGCTATTATATTATCATTCTAGGATACTTTTTGGGTGTTTATTTACCAATTAATATTATTTTTGAGCACTAACCTATTGACCTAGTGCCCGGTGCCAATTGTTGTTTTCTGCATGTTTTTTGCTTTTCAGGTTTACCATACCAAACGAGGTCCAAATGCCACGAAACTTTAATATGATTTTTTCCGGACCGAAAGAAGACCTGGAAGCTTTGGGAGGAGACGAGAGGCAGCACGAGGGCAACATGACCCAACAGGGCGCGCCAGGGGGCCGCGCCGCGCCCTGATGGGTCGTGGCTCCCTCGGCCGCCCTCTCGTGCCCTTCTCTGGCCTATAAATTCTCAAATATTCCAAAAACCCTAGGAGAGCTCCCGAAACACTTTTTCCGCCACCGCAAGTCTCTGTTCTGCCGCGTACCCATCTGGCGACCTTTTCCGGTGATCTGCCGGAGGGGGAATCGATCACGGAGGGGCTCTATATCACCCTTGCTGCCTCCATAATGAGTTGTGAGTAGTTCACCACAGACCTACGGGTCTGTAGTTAGAATCTAGATGGCTATCTCTCTCTCTCTCTTGATCTTCAATACAATGATCATCACATCTTCGCTTTGATCTATTCGATGTAATCCTTTTGTGCGGTGCGTTTGTTGGGATCCGATGAATTGTGGGTTTATGTTCAGATTATTCATGAAAAGTATTTGAGTCACCTCTGATTATTATGATTCTTATTTGCATGATCATTATAGCTTCGTAAATCTCTCCGATCTATTGAAATAGTTTGGCCAACTAGATTGATATTTCTTTAGTGAGAGGGGTGCGTTGTAGTGGGTTCAATCTGGAGGTGCTCTATATCCCAGTGACAGAAAGGGACAAGACACGCCTTTGTATTGCTGCCACTAAAGATAAAACGATGGGGTTAGTTCATATTAATTGAATTCTCTTTGTCTACATCATGTCATCGTTCTCCAAGCATTGCTCTGTTTTGCTTAATACTCTAGATGCATGCTGGATAGCGGTCGATGGGTGGAGTAATAGTAATAGGTGCAGGCAGGAGTCAGCCTATTTGCTTATGGACGTGATGCCTATATATACATGATCATTGCCGTGAATATTGCATAACTATCCGCTTTTCTATCAACTGCCCAACAGTAATTTGTTTACCCACCGTATGCCTACTACATGAGAGATGCCACTAGAGAAAACTACGGCCCCGGGTCTATCCTCTTATAAGTTTACAAACGCTTTCAATACCTTGCTGCCATTTACTTTATTTTATTTTATTTTATTTTCCAATTTACAATTATCTACTATCATCTACACATCTCACTTGCTTGCAAATAACGAGATCAAGGGGATTGACAACCCTCTTGCCGCTTTGGGTGCAAGTGTGTGCTCTTTTGTGTGTAGCCGCTGAAGACGGTTGATGACCGATATTCCTATTGGTTCGATAAACCTTGATTCTTAACTGAGGGAAATACTTACCCGCATTGTGCTACATCACCCGTTCCTCTTCACGGAAAACCCAACACAGATCACAAGCATCACCATGCTTAAGCTCCGTGGGAAGGGCCGCCTCAGCCCCGTAGATGAGGAAGAAGGGGGTTTTGCCAGTGGGCTTAGTTGCGATGGTGCGGATGGACCAAAGCACGGACTGCAACTCATCCAGACAACCCTTCCTGCAGGCCTCAAGCTTCTTCTTGAAGCTCCTAGTCTTGAGCCCCTTGAGGACCTAAGTGTAGGCGCTCTCGGCCTGGCCGTTACTTCGCGGGTGCGCCACAGAAGCGTTTCATATCTGCGT
Organism: Elymus sibiricus; assembly: GCA_039707655.1. Taxonomy (NCBI): domain Eukaryota; kingdom Viridiplantae; phylum Streptophyta; class Magnoliopsida; order Poales; family Poaceae; genus Elymus; species Elymus sibiricus. The sequence goes on from CM077663.1 coordinate 211,359,314, forward strand.
ACCAAGGTTAGCATAGTATGACCTCGGTGAGGTAATTGTAGCAGGTACCGAAGGTGACGAGGAGGCGTATCTGCCCAAGGGGGTTGTGATCCCGTCGTCCACCCCGAAGAAGGGCCTGGTGGGCTTCAGCTGGTCGCAGGGCACCTGGAGCGCCTCAAAGGTCATGATGGAGATGACATTGAGGCCGGCGCCTCCGTCGATGATGGTCTTGGTGACTAGGACGTTGTTGATGGTGGGAGTGCACAACATGGGAAGCGCGCCTGCGGCAGCCGTGGACTTGAGGCTGTCCTTGGAGTCGAAGAGATGTCGTACTATGACCACTTGAGGGGCCGCGCGGTCTCCGACCTCGGGAGGGCGGCATTCACCTCACGAGAGAAGTGCTTGAACAGGTGGTTCGACACAGGGGCATGGGCTCCACCGAGGATACAAGCCATCGTGTGAGGCTCCTGATAGCCCCCAGCCCCCTTGTCATGCTAGCTGTTGTCGTTCCTCCTGGGCAGCGGCGGCAGCAGCGAAAGAGCGGCGTTGTCCTGGGGGCGCGCCTCGCGAGGCTGTTCACGCCAGGCGCCCTCACGAGGCCGATCTCGCCAGCCGTCCTCGCGAGGCTGCTCATGCTAGCCCTGGCGGGGGTTTCCATTGTGGTTGTCCCACCTGCTGCCGCCGCGGCCGGCGCCGCGGTCTGGACGCCGGCCGACGCGTTCATCGCGGAGGGACTTGAGCTCCTGGAAGTCTTCGGTGCTATGGGCGCGCACGTCGTGGTAGATGCAGAACGGACGGCGGTCCTTCTTGGACTCGTCATGGTCACGACCGCGTTTCTGCTCAGGCTCCACTGCGAGCACGGCAGGGCCCTTGCGCTTGACCTCCTTGCCCTTTGCCTTGCTGTTGTCGGGCGCAGCGTCGGGGTCATTGTGGATGAACAGGCGGCCCTCTTCGGCCTTGGCGCATTTGTCAGCGATGTTGAACAGCTCCAGAGCCGAGCTCAGGTTGTCGCTGATGGCGAGCTTCTCGCGCATCCAGACGTCCTTGACGCCGTTGGTGAACGCCATGATGATGGCTTCGTCCGAGGCATGCGGGTCTCTCCAGGGCGCTGCTTCACGCGACGCAGGTCATTGACGGAAAGGGGGCAGTCATGCATGCCCTTGAAGTTGGCAACGAACTGCTCGCAGAGCTCGCTCTACGAAGAGATTGATTCCTCGGCTGGTTCATGAGCCAGGAGCGCGCGCCATCCTTGAGGGCCCTGGGGAACCAGTTCGCCATGACCTTGTCGTCGCCGTTCGCCGCCTCGATGATCAGCGCGTAGAGCAAGAGGAACTCCGTGGGGCGGGGATGCCATCGTAGCACGGGGGCGGATCTGGCTTGAACTTGATGGGCCAAACCACCCGGCGTAGCTTGCGAGTGAAGGCCCGGCAACCTACGCTGCTCGAAGGGATGCCGCACGCGAGGGTGGCCCGGTTCTGGCGCCCGGTCGCCACGACATCCTAGACAATCCGGTCCTTGCGCTGACGCTGCTGCTCAAGGATCACACACGCGTCGGGTGGCGCGCGGCGGACGATCTGGCAGCCGGCCTCGTCTTGGGCATGTGAAGGTGTCGCGCGGGGCGGGTCACGCGGGCGCGGCTCGCGCCGAGGCTCGACTGGGTCGTCATGCATCGGAGGTGGTGGAGGCGCTTCATGCGCCACATCCCCAGCACAAGACGGTGCAGGGCGAAGTGAGCGAGAAGGTGTCGGGGCTTCTCCGGCGGCGGTGATGAGCTCGGTGATGTGGCCCAGCCAGGCATCGTAGCGAGCGTCCGCCGAGTGGTAGCGAAGCAGCTCGCGCGCCATGAGCAGCGCGGCCTGCGCGTTCACGTGCCCGAGGTGGGCGTGGGAGGAGGAAGCCGTGGCGGTACGGCAATCCTGCTGCACGGAAGGGTGCACGGAGGAGTCCTGCTATTCGTGGGCAGCAGGGTCGATGGCGGCGGCAACTTCGGCGCCGGCGGAGTCGTGGCGACCATCATGGCCCACAGGTGCGGTCCGGGTGACGCGGGCCGCCCGGCGCCCGACACACACATGGTGAGCGTCAACCATAGGGTTGCTGAAGCTGGAGCCGAAACGGAGCTGGAGAACAGTGGCGCACCCCTACCTGGTGTGCCAAATGTCGGAATCGGGGCTCCAGGGACCCAAGGAGGTTCGAACACTGGGGTGTGCTGGCTCTCCTGCCCTACTCTCCCTCGCAACCTCATGGCGACACTCCGGCGAGCTCGAGCTAAAGAAGAAGAACAGTGGACACGGTGGTTTACCCAGGTTCAGGCCACCTTACGGTGTAAAACCCTACTCCTGCTTGTCTAAATTGCTTGAGGATACAAATACAAAGGTGTGTTCTTGCTAACCCCCTCTATGGTTGCGGCCTACCCTATCTTATACTGGCCCTGGTCCTCTTCCCCCGAAAGCACAAGGTGGGAAGGCTCGCCACAATGGCCAGTTTGAAGGGGGACATGACTGCAGCTTATCCTGACAAAAGTAGTCTTCGCCTGCAAAAGCCTCCTGCCGTGACGCGCTGGTGGGCTCGGGGATGTCCTCCGTCCCGGCGAGCCTCCAGCCTTGGTCTTCTTGCACCAAACGGGAAACCTTTGGGGATTACTCTGGGAACGGGCGAGCTGGCCCCGCTCCCTTAGCACAAAAGAGGAAAGCCTCCTCAGCCGTGCCTGCTGGCATGGCTCCTGGCGCCGCTCGGCGCGGCGCGCGTCACCCACGTGAAGATGCAGGACCGCGCGACCCCGCCGGGCCACCTTTGATTAGTCCGCCCTGCGAAGGCTTCGGGGGTAGCCTCGGGACGCGACCTCGCGATGGGGGCTTCGCGAGGCTCCTAACGATGCTTGCTGACGTGCGCCTCGCGAGGCGGGGGCCCTCGTGAGGGTCTTGCTCGTGAAGTCCAACGGAGGGCCGTGCTGGGCCCATGGCATGCGCCGCGTCTTGGGCCGTGATAACCCACAAGTGTATGGGATCGTTTGTAGCCTTTTTCGATAAGTAAGAGTGCCGAACCCAACGAGGAGCTAAAGGTAGAATTAATATTGTCTCAAATTCTATCGACCACCGATACAACTCTACGCACGCTAACGCTTACTTTAAATAGAACAAGTATGAAACTACTTTGCGGGAAAGAAACGAGAAGTACTTAGTAGGTGTGATAGATAGGTTTGCAAGATAATAAAGAGCTAGTAAATAAAAGTTAGGGGCTGTTTAGATAAATATTAAATAGGTTAATTGTTTAGCAGAAAGATTTTTGTAGCACAAGAGAAAGATTTGTTCCTAGGTAATCGATAACTAGACCGGTATCATTGTTGCAGTTTTATATGAGGGAGAGGCATACGCTAACATACTTTCCGTACTTGGATCATATGCACGTATGATTGGACCTCTAGCAAGCATCCGCAACTACTATAAATCATTAAGGTAAAACCAACCATAGCATTAAACATCAAGTCCCCTTTATCCCATATGTAAACAATCCCCTTACTCGGGTGTAAGCTTCTGTCACTCTAGCCACCCACTATAAGCGAATCATAAACATATTGCAACACCCTACAGTGGGGATCCCACACGCTTGCTCGACACGGCGGGCACCATAGGACAGCACCAAAATAGAACATACATCTCAAACCAATCACGATCATCAATCAACCCATAGGACAAAAGAAATCTACTCAAACATCATAGGATAGCCACACATCATTGGATAATAATATATAGCATGAAGCACCATGTTTAAGTAGAGATTACAACGGGGAGAAGAGGTTTTACACTACTGCATAGAGGGGGAGAGAGTTGGTGGTGACGGCGGCGAAGTTGTTGGTGTAGATCGCCGCCATGATGGTTTCCCCGACGGCGGTCCGACGCCATCGGGAGAGAGGGGGAGAGAGCCCCCCTCCTTCTTATTCTTCCTTGGCCTCCTCCCTAGGTGGGAGGAGGGTTTACCCGCTAGTCCATGGCCGCCATGGCTCCCGGAGGGCAGGAGCTCCTCCGAGATTGGATCTCTCTCTGTTTCTCTACTGTTTTCGCGACTGGTTTCTAACCCCTTCACCGTTTCTTAAATATCCAGAGAACCGTAACTCCGATCGGGCTGGAATTTTGAGGGGATTTTTATCACGAAAATATCTTTCTTGCGACAAAAGGAGAGCCCCAACCGACTTAAGGGGGAGGCACAATCCATCAGGGCGCGCCCCCTGGGCCGCGCCTTGTTGGCTTGTGCCTCCCTCGGGCACCGTCTTGCGTTGATTCCGACTCCCAAAATTCACAGATATTCCAAAAAAATCTTCGTAAATTTTTATTGCGTTTGGACTTTGTTTGATATGGAATTTCTACGAACCAAAAAACACACAAAAAACAGGAACTGGCACTGGGCACTGGATAAGTAAGTTAGTCCCAAAAAATAATATAAAATGTTGCCAAAAGTATATGAAAGTTGTAGAATATTGGCATGAAGCAATAAAAAATTAGAGATATGACGGAGACGTATCAGCACCCCCAAGCTTAATTCCTGCTCATCCTTGAGTAGGTAAATGATAAAAAGATAATTTTTGATGTGGAATGCTACCTAACATAATCTTGAACAAATGTCTAATCATGGCATGAATATTAAGATACAAGTGATTCAAGGCAATAGTCTATCATTTGACAAAAAGACATCCATACTTAGGTTTACTAGCAAACAATCATGTCCTTTCAAAATAACAATGCTAAAGAACGTTATCCCTACAAAATCATGTAGCATGTCATGCTTGGTCTTCCTAGCATAAAGTATAAATCATGAGCACTCCGGTGTCGAACCAAGCAATTGGATCGTACTTTTTAATGCGCTCCAGTTTTTTATTACTCACGCAATATATGAGCGTAAACCATGGATATAGCATAAAGGTGGAATAGAATATGGTGGTAGGTTTCAAAAGGGTGAAAGTGGAGAAGAAAGTCTCGCATCAACTAGGCGTATCAACGGGCTATGGAGATGCCCATCAATAGATATCAATGCGAGGAGTAGGGATTGCCATGCAACGGATGCACTAGAGCTATAAGTTTATGAAAGCTCGACTGAAGCTAAGTGGGTGTGCATCCAACTTGCTTGCTCATGAAGACCTCGGGCATTTGAGGACGCCCGTCATCGGAATATACAAGCCAAGTTCTATAATGAAAATTCCCACTAGCATATGGAAGTGACAAAACAAGAGACTCTCTATATGAAGAACATGGTGCCACTTTGAGGCACAAGTGTGGTAAAGGATAGTAGCAAAGTCCCTTCTCTGTTTTTCTCTCATTTATTCGTTTTTTTATGGTGGGCCTTTTTTTAGTCTCCCCCATTTTTTTATGGTGGGCTCATTTGGCCTCCCCCATTTTTATTTTTCATCCTGAGTCTCATCCCAACTTGTGGGGGAATCATAGTCTCCATCATCCTTTCCTCATTGGGACAATGCTCTAATAATGATGATCATCACACTTTTATTTACTTACAACTCGATATGAAACACTGATAGGATGATACGACTCTATATGAATGCCTCTAACAGTGTACCAGGATGTGCAATGATCTAGCATAGTGAAAGATATCAAAAAACGGACACACCATGTAAATATCATGCTAGCTATCTTACGATCATGCAAAGCAGTATGACAATGAAGGTACAAGTCATATGAAGTGACGGTGGAAGTTGCATGGCAATATATCTCGGAATGGCTATGGAAATGCCATGATAGGTAGGTATGGTGGCTGTTTTGAGGAAGATATATTGAGGCTTATGTGCAACAGAGCGTATCATGTCACGGGGTTTGGATGCACCGGGAAAAGTTGCACCGATCCTCGAGGTGAGAATGGGCAATGCACGACACCGAAGAGGCCAGCAAATATGTGGAGGTGAGAGTGCGTATATCCATGGATTCACATTAGTCATAAAGAAATCACATACTTATTGCAAGGTTTTATTAGCTCTCTCGATGCAAAGTACCACTCTCATGCTCCTAGGGAGGAGGTTGGTAGGAGTTAACCATCGCGCGGCCCCGATTATAGCAACAAAAATGATTTCAATCAAGGATAAATTATGCTCCAACTTCATCGCATAACTAGAGACTATACGTGCATGCTTCGAGAATCACAATCCTTAACATCAATATTTTTACTAATCCACAATCATCAACTAGTGCACCCACATATTACTATCTTAATGTCGCACAACTATTGCAGGGAATCAAACATATCATATTCAGTGATCTACAAGTTTTATGTAGGATTTTATGACTAACCATGTAAATGACCAATTCCCGTTGACTCTCTAAATAGGTATAAGTGAAGCATGAGAGTTTAATTCTTTCTACAAAAGACCTGGACATGCTCTAATAAATATAAGTGAAGCAAAAGAGCATTATACAAATAATGGTTTTTCTATATGTAGAGAAAGAGGCATCTAACTTCAAATGATATAAGTGAAGCACATGAAGTATTCTATAAAGCCATACTCAAAATACATAAGTGAAGTGCAAAGAGCATTCTATAAATTAACCATGGACTTTCCCATACCATCATGGTGCATTTCTAAAAAGGAAAATAAAAGGCGCACGACGCTCCAAGAATTTACGCATATCATGTGAACAAAACAAAAACCGAAACATATCGATAGTTGTTGAAGAAGAAAGATGGAATGCCTTCCGGGGCATCCCCAAGCTTAGACGCTTGAGTCTCCTTTAATATTTACTTGGGGTGCCTTGGGCATCCTCAAGCTTGAACTCTTGTCTCTCCTTATTCTTCTCATATCGATACCTCCTCGATCTTCGAACACTTCATCCACACAAAACTTGACAGAACTTTCATTAGAAATGTTAGTACATAATCATCAAATCTCATCATGTACTGCCATAACATTATTGCATAATTATAATCTAACATTAACCACTGTATACTATCACAATTCTATGGCTCCCAAGTCATTGGGGCTCAACAAGAATTCAAACATAAGCACGCAAATCAACTATAACAACAATCTGTTTAAAACAGGACAGTCTATAATGATCTATAGAGAAACTATACTTCGGTAACTCAACAAAATATGAAAAAATATAAAGTAATAATTTTTTTGCATAAAAGTATTGTGTAAAAATTTCAGAATTTTTTCACGCTCCAGTTAAATATGAAAATTCAAACACTACAGAAAAAGTTTCTGTTTTTACACAACACATATCAAACAAGCAATTCAAACATCCTAAAGGTAATTCTTGGCACATTATTTCTATAATACAATGGATTTGTACAAGGGGATAATTATTTTTGTTGAAAAGTTTCTGTAATCAAGATTCACAAAGTTTCCATGGGCATGAACAAATGTTCAAGGACGTCCCCCACTTCAACGATGCTCATCTTTCTTACTTTCACTTCTCTTTTTGAAAAGGTTTTAAGTTCCCCACTTTATTTTTTTGTTTTTAATTATTTTAAAAGCACACAATAGAAATAAACGACTCTCTAAAACTTTCGGGTTGTCTCCCTAGCAGCGCTTTCTTTAAAGCCATTAAGCTAGGCATATAGTGCTCAAGTAATTGATCCACCCGGATCCCAAGGTATATCAAAGCCAATTTTAATTAACAATGATTTGTAATTTATTAGTGAGCACAAAGTTACATGTATCATGTAACAATGAAGTCTAACTCTCTTCCTATGCATTGAGATGTCATACAAGAACAATTCATGCACATCAAGTAAAGGCCAATACATAGCATAAGTAGTTTCTTGCAATTTTATAGTATTGGAAACATAGAGAGGTGAAGATTTGGTTCCTCTCTCATAATAATTGCAAGTAGGAGAAGCAAGCACATGCATATTATATTTATCAAAATCATCATATGTGATAGTAAGACGCAACCCATCAATATAATCCTTAATAAGTACAAACTTCTGCGATATAGTGTAGTTGGGATAATTCAAAAAGATAATAGGACTATCGTGTGTGGGTGCAATAGCAACAATTTCATTCTTAACATAAGGAACTATAGCAAGTTCATCTCCATAAGCATAATTCATATTGGCATCATGGCCACAAGCATAGCAGGCGTCAAGTTCATCAAAAAGGGATATTTCAAATGAATCCAAGGGATCATAGCATTCATCCTTCGGTATGTGCGAAGGGAAATTAAACAATGTATGAGTTGAAGAGTTACTCTCATTAGAAGGTGGGCATGGGTAGCTAATCCACTCTTCCTCCTTTTGTTCTTCACTCTCCTCCTCATCTTTTTCATCTAATGAGCTCACAGTTTCAGCAATTTCTTCTTCCATAGATTCCTGCAAAATATTAGTCTCTTCCAAGGCAGCGGTCATTCTTTCAATAAATTCAATAATATCAGCATTGTATTCATAATTCTCAGAGCAATATTTAAGTATGGCAAAATTTTCAGGTCTATAAACAACATCATCATTATCATACTTTTCAAAGAACGATTCAATTTCATAAGCACCCTTAAATGCAACAAATTATTCTATTTGTTCCACATCATAGTAATCATATATACCATTAGCATAAGAAGACAAGGTTTTATTATCATTAAATTCACATTGAAAGGGAAGGTGTGGAGCCTCCATCTTAGAGCAACAAGTATAATCACATCTCAAGCATAAATCCCAAGCATACAAAGATAACATCTTAATTTGATCCCATAAGTGTTTCCCTTTTTGAGACAAGTGATAATACCTAAAGTACTCACACTGATCCAACGTGTCTCCCATTATCAAGTTGAATGGGGATTTCTCAGGATTATCAAATAGTATTTAATGTTTTTCACATAACCAGCATCGAGGGTTTTAGGCGGTTCCCCATCTCCATGAGTAGCAAGTACAACTAATTATTTTGGTGTTTCATGTTCCATATCCATAACTTAAGATATAAAACAACTAATATCAGAAAATAAAACAACTAATAATAGAAAATAAAAATTACTTAGTGATAAAGCAAACAAGCACACACGAGAATATCAACCACTACGATATTGCTCCCCGGCAACGGCGCCAGAAAAAGGTCTTGATAACCCATAAATGTAGGGGATCGTTTGTAGACTTTTTCGATAAGTAAGATTGTCGAACACAATGAGGAGCTAAAGGTAGAATTAATATTCTCTCAAGTTCTATCGACCACCGATACAACTCTACGCACGTTAACGCTTACTTTATCTAGAACAAGTCTGAAACTACTTTGCAGGAAAGAAACTAGAATTACTTAGTAGGTGTGATAGATAGGTTTGCAAGATAATAAAGAGCTATTAAATAAAAGTTAGTGGATGTTTAGATAAATATTAAATAGGTTAATTGTTTAGTAGAAAGCTTTTTTTAGCACAAGAGAAAGAGTTGTCCCTATGCAATCGATAACTAGACCGATATCATTGTTGCAGTTTTATATGAGGAGAGGCATACGCTAACATACTTTCCGTACTTGGATCATATGCACTTATGATTGTACCTCTAGCAAGCATCCACAAATACTAGAAATCATTAAGGTAAACCCAACCATAGCATTAAACATCAAGTCCTCTTTATCCCATACGTAAACAATCCCCTTACTCGGGTGTTAGCTTCTGTCACTCTAGCCACCCACTATAAGCGAATCGTAAACATATTGCAACACCCTACAACGGGGATCCCACACGCTTGCGTGACATAGCGGGCACCATAGGACAACACCAAAATAGAACATACATCTCAAACCAATCACGATCATCAATCAACCCATAGGACAAAAGAAATCTACTCAAACATCATAGGATAGCCACACATCATTGGATAATAATATATAGCATTAAGCACCATGTTTAAGTAGAGATTACATCGGGGAGAAGAGGTTTTATACCGCTGCATAGAGGGGGAGAGAGTTGGTGGTGATGGCGGCGAAGTTGTTAGTGTATATCGCCGTCACGATGGTTGCCCCGACGGCGCTCCGGCGCCACCGGGAGAGAGGGGGAGAGAGCCCCCCCTCCTTATTATTCTTCCTTGGCCTCCTCCCTAGGTGGGAGGAGGGTTTCCCCTTTGGTCCATTGTCGCCATGGCTCCCGGAGGGTAGGAGCCCCTCCGAGATTGGATCTCTCTCTCTGTTTCTCTACTGTTTTCGTGACTCGTTTCTGAACCCTTCACCGTTTCTTAAATATTCGGAGATCTGTAACTCTGATCGGGCTGAAATTTCGAGTGGATTTTTATCACGAAAATTTATTTCTTGTGGCGGAAGGAGAGCCCAACAGACTTAAGGGGGAGGCACAAGCCATCAGGGCGCCCCTAGGCCGCACCCTATTGGCTTGTGCCTCCCTCGGGCACCGTCTTGCGTTGATTCCGACTCCCAAAATTCACATTTTTCCAAAAAAATCTCCGTACATTTTATCGCGTTTGGATTTCGTTTGATATGGAATTTCTGCGAAACAAAAAACATACAAAAAACATGAACTGGCACTGGGCACTGGATGAGTAAGTTAGTCCAAAAAAATAATATAAAATGTTGCCAAAAGTATATGAAAGTTGTAGAATATTGGCATGAAGCAATCAAAAATTATAGATAAGACCGAGACGTATCAGGCCACAGGCAGACGGGCCTGGGCACCCCCAGTCCCATGGGCCCGACAGTATTGCAGATCAAACGAGAGAGAAAGAGCCATCTAGATACTGTTATGGACTCGTAGGTCTTGTCGGAACTACTCACACATCATCATGGAGGTGGTAAGCTTGATGAAGACGGTCTCCGTGATCAATTCCCACTCCGGAAGAGTCGTACGTCTCCAACGTATCTATAATTTTTGATTGTTTCATGCTATTATTTTATCAATCTTGTATGCTTTATGTACCATTTTATATCATTTTTGGGAACTAACCTATTAACCCACTGCCTAGTGGCAGTTGCTGTTTTCTGCTTGTTTTTGTTTTTTTCAAATAATTTGTACCAAACGGAGTCTAAACGTGATGAAAATTCTTGACAATTTTTTCTAGACCAAAAGAGACACCGGAAGCTTTGGAGGGAGTCTAGATGATGCACGAGGGAGCGACAAGGGCACGGGGCGCACCCTTGGGGGTAGGGCGCGCCCTCCACCCTTGTGCCCCTTGTGGCTCTTTTCTGCCACCTCTCTCTAGCCTATAAATTCACATATATTGCAAAAACCCTAGAGGATCACCAGAAACAATTTTCCACCGCCGCTAGTCTTTGTTCCTTCGTGATCCCATCTGGAGGTCTTTTCCGATACTAGGCTAGAGGGGGAATCCATCACGGAGGCCATCTTCATCAACCTTGCTGCCTCCCACTTGATGTGTGAGTTATTCCTACATGACCTATGGGTCCATAGCTATAGCTATATGGCTCTCTCTCGTGCGTTTGATCTTCAATACAATGATCTCTTTGAAGACCTATTCGATGTAATCTCTGCGGTGTGTTTGTTGGGATCCGATGAATTGTGAGTTTATGTTTAGATTATTCATTGAAAGTAATTGATCCAATATGAGATTTATTATGTGTGATTTAATATAGCTATGTATGCTTTCTGATCTATAAGTTTCTTCGACCAAGTAGATGAGTAGATCATCAGAGGTAGTGGGGCATACTAGTAGGTTCAATCTTGTGGTGTCCTCACTCTGTTACAGGAGGAGTTGCGAGGCACGTATTTGTATTGTTGCTACTAAGGATAAAATGATGACGTCTGAACATATTATTTGCTCTTACTGTCATATCCCAGATTTCCCCCAAATCTGGGGTGTTAAAAATTTCACAGGGATTTTTTTTTCAAAAAAAAACCTTTGATTGATTGATTGATTGCTAGTTGATTTTTTTGCTTGATTGATCATTAGGTTGGAATCCCAACGAAACTAATGGAGACCTAGCTAGCCAATAGGTGGAACCCAAGCACTTGAAATATTGTTGGGCAAAAGTATTTGAAATAAGTCCCAAGAATATCAAAGTCAAATATTTCCCTAAAAGATTTTGGAAAGATTTGGATTTGAAAAATCATTCTAAAATCAATTCAAAACAAAAGGGAATTAAATCAAATATAACTTGCATTTAAATTTGGCAGGAAATATAATTCCACAAGTCCAAACAGTGACCTAGACACTTTGCATATTTTCAAAATTGGATTCAAAATAGATTTGGTTTTGAAACCAAATTCAAATTCAATTTGGAAATACAAGTGTATAATTTAGATGCCCAAATTACCCAAAAGAAATGTTCAAACATTTCCAAATATTCCATTTGGAATATAAAAATTATCCTCTGTTGAAGTGTACTTCAAATTCAAAATTGTTTTAAATTTACAAGAAAACATAAGAGGAAACGAAACAAAACGAAAATGATAACCCACAACTATAGGGAATCGGAACAGTATTCGAGGGTTGTATTTCACCCAAATTAAGCATAGAAAAGTCATAGCAACATCAATCTAAGAACATAGTGGATACTAGGGATCAAGCCCTATCAAAATAACTTGATTACATGATAAATCTCATCCAATCCCATCACCATCTAGCAGACCTACAAAGGAATTACTCACTCCCGGTGGTGAGCATCATGGAATTATTCATGGAGAAGGGTTGATGATGACGATGGAGATGAATTCCCTTCTCCGGAACCCCAAACGGACTCCAGATAAGCCCTCCTGAGGAAGAACATGAGGTGGTGGTGGCTCCATCTCGTAGAACACGATGAAAATTTTTCTCCTATTTTTTTCTCGGAGAATAGGCATATATAGGCTTGGAATTAGGGTTAACGGAGCCACGTGGGCCCCACAAGGTAACAGGGCATGCCCAGGGGGCGCCCTGTTGCCTTGTGGGCAATTGGTGGCCCCCCTCTCGTGGATCTTCGCTCTAGTATTTTTTTATATATTCAATAAAATATCTCCAAAAACTTTCATCCAATTCCGAGAACTTTGATTTCTACACAAAACCAACACCATGGTAGTTCTGCTGAAAACAACATCAATCCGGGTTAGTTCCATTCAAATCGTGCAAATTAGAGTCCAAAACAACAGCAAAAGTGTTTGGAAAAGTAGATATATTGGAGACGTATCAACTCCCCAAAGCTTAACTCATTGCTTGTCCTCAAGCAAATTCAATTGACAAACTGAAAGTGATAAAGAAAACTTTTGCAAACTCTTTTGTTCTCGTTATTATATATATATATATATATATATATATATATATATATATATATATATTAACTCAATGTTTAGGTTTTCATCAAAGATTATGAACTAACCATGTCAATGATAACAATTAGGTCTCACATTTACTCATGACAATAACATAACCAACTAGCGAGCAATAATAAGATATCTCGGATGCAACAAATTTGTCAAAACAATCATGATACAATATGATATCTCGCTAGCTCTTTTTGAGACCGCAAAACATAAATGCATAGCACCTCTGAGGTTCAAGTTGCGACTAAACATTGTAATTCAGTGTAGAAGAGATCCAATCATGCTAACATCCAACATTAACTAGACTCAATGAATAAAAATGACAATAGTGCTCTCATGACTGATGCTTTTGATGAGAGGATGATGACTCAACAACAAAAGTAAATAGAAAGGCCCTTCGCAGAGGGAAGCATTGACTTGCAGAGGTTCCAGAGTTCATGGTTTAAAAGAGAGATGAAATTATAATTTTGGGTGATGTGCGTTTCCTGTCAACATCACGGCAAAGGATTTCGGTATCTTCCATGCTAAACACATTATAAGCGGTTCCCAAACAGAATTGTAAACTTTACGTTCGATATTTTTCCAGTTAACTAAATTGAATTGTAAATTTTACAGAAAAACCATTGGAATTAAAAACTTCATAAATAATTATCTGCTAGTCCAATTTAGTTGAAACTTCTTGAAAAATTATCCTTATGAATTCTACTTTCACCCTGTCCAAAAACTTTTCATGTTTGAATACTTCAAAATTCAAATTTAAACAAAATGGATTTGAATTTGAATAGGACATAACTTGCATTACATAAATCCAAATTAATTTATTATTTTTGCATATCAAATCTAATTAAATATACTTTCATTTTAGAACACTTTAGTTCAGTTTTAAGTAATTTAAAATTATATTTTAAACAAAATACAATATAGGGCAAAATTCAAATAGAAACTAAACCTAGTTAGGTTTAATTTGGATTAAGGAATTGTTTAATAAAATAATTATTAAACAAATGTTTCAGAAACTTAAATTAAAATTTAGTAAATTAATTTTGGATTATTGTTGACTTTAGGTAATCCAAATAGTATTTGAATTTAATTCAAACCTAGTTTGAATTTAAATTCAAATCTAGGTTTAAATTGAAATGCAACTAGTTCAAATAATTTTTCAAATCAAATTAAACCTATTAGTTTGTGATGGATTTAATACTTGATTAATAGGGAAAGATGAACTCAAATTAAGTTTAGTTCGAACCCAATTCATTTTGAAACTTGAAGCTAAATAATTATTTGGGATTTATAACTGACTTTAGTTTAACTAAATAAAACAAATCAACAATAGTATTATGTTGGGTTATAATTGACTTTAGTTTTAAAAAGTATTAAATAGTAATACTTACTATTTTTTTTGGATTTGTATATGACTTTAGGATTAATAAGATGGCATTTGAATTAAGTTGAACCAACTTAAATAAATTATGAAATGTTTCATAATTCAAACTGAATTCAGTGAAACCAATTTGAATTGTAAACTAAATTCAATTTGAACCAAATAGGTTGAACCCTAGTTCAAGTCCAATTTGGGTCGAAAGCCAGACCAAGTTATCATTTTGAGGCCTTAGTGTATTCAAGCTCATGAAAGGTTAACGAGTTTGAATTATCATTCAAACTTGAACATGAACTTGGCTACCAAAGATTCATAGACAGTGACTCTGTTGTTATGATCCTTTGTCTGGATATGACAACAACCCTTTGACATCACATACTCCTTATGTGATGAACCCTTATTGAAACTTGCATGCGAACCCTATTTCACATGTACTCCAAAAGACAACCACTATGTTGTTATCCAAACACTTGTGAGTTAAACTTTGACACATGATCTCACGGCACCATGGCACTAACACCATGCACAACACTTATCGTTTATTTGATTGCATTGTATGTTTGTTCATGAATGCTCTTTACTTACGATAGATTTTTACGGAGAGCGAAGTGTGTTGATTAAGCATTATGAGACTGGAGGATCGTCAATACAAGTAAGTGGAATATTTGATCATAACATATGTTTTCATGCATTATAGTTGATTTTCAACTAGGAACCCCCTATAGGATTTTTACTTTATGCTTGACAAAGCCCAGTAGATTGAATAGGACCATTATACCCCGACCTTGTAACCACCGAGTAGTTGCTTAGCTTCTATAACATGGATTGGGAAACACTAATTATTATTCCACCATACAACCGCATGGCTGACTACTTAACTACTACTTAATTAATGAATTGATCTGGGTGGACAGGCTTTGATTGGGTCATCAGAGTGTAGTCCTTGGTGGGGGAATTCCACCCAGTCACCAGAGATTGTACAAGTTCAAAAGTTGAGTAGCTTCCATGTGTGACTGTGAAACAATATGGGCTCTGTCAGGATTGAGTAAGTTGTGGGAACCCTCCTGTGGCAGACCAACAAATGTAGTCTCGCATGTAGGTTGTACTGGGTTTGTCGTTTCTGAGAGGGCGACTACTTCCCAAAAGTCTTGTGTTGATCTACCTAGCTACATCACAAGTGAAGTTTAATAGCAGGACGGTGTGATCGGGTATCACGGGTAAAGTAGACAAACCTCTACAGAGTGTATAAAACTGATCATGATTAGCCATGTCCCCGGTTATAAATACTTTGAGCAACTCATCCGAGAATTGTCAAATTGATCTCATTCACCTATTACATTTAAAATTCATGGGTTGAACCAATGGGGAGTTATGGCGCTGATATCAGAGGACCGTGGTCTACGAGGGTCTCTGAAGTGAAGCTTGGGATGCCCGAGGTTTACCGTGAGTCCACGTACTCAAACTGCTTGGGTTACAACCGGGGTCTACCAAACTAAATCTAGACTACGACCGGGTTTTACCGGAAGTTTCATATTGCTATTAGAGAAGACCACCATTATAAAGGTAGGGAAAACTATTTTCATGCAAAAGGAAAACCAATCACACCAAATAGCATGTTTGTGTTCCACCCAGCCAATCCCGGTGAAGCTTGCTAATACATCCAATGTATTGGCCCTTGTGGCTCCAACGTATCATGTTGTAGTTTATTATATCGAAGGGAAGGTTGCAAAGTAGGGTTACAACACTATACTAAACTCTTGCCTATGAGTTGACGGGCGACACAAGACTAGATTATTACTCTGCTGCACGATTGACTATAAGCTAGCCATGAGCTAAGCAGGTGTGTAATGTATTGCACTGGATCTTTGATGTAAATACTATGACATGTGATGTATTCTTGGTATTTCATCATCAACTTTGCATGTCTGTTATTGATCCAGGGACCGACACAGTAAGCGCCGAGATTTGGAGACCTATTACGAGACTGGGTCATGACAGATGGTATCAGAGCACATGTTGTCTATAGGACGAGACCCTAGCAAATGGAAATCCCATAGGACAAAAGCTATTTTGAAGAATCCTTATATATTCTCTTCTTATTCTTTTTTAATGCTTGTCTTTTCGAAACTTAGATGGCCACCTTCATGGAGCTAGAAGATCAGAAGCCAATGCTAAGTATGAGCCTGAAAGGAGATGTGGAATTTCTGAGAGCACTGAAGGACATCCTGCTAAGCATGAGAATGTACGGAGAAGCACTGTACAAGGGATTTCCAGTTTTACATGAAGGAAGGAACTGTTGGCTAGTGCAACTACACATGTATGCCCAACCTGAGGATAATCATGATGCTAGAGGACTTCATGTGATCACCAACCCAACACTTCAACCTACATTCTTCGACGCTACAAGAGATGCTGCATGGGAAGCAATCAAGAAGATAGGAGTGAGACTCCATGTCAGACTATAATGTACTCAACAACATGTCCACAAGTTGGAAGATGAGCTGAAGGCAGTTAGGACAGAACTTGCTAAGGAGAAGAACAAGAGCAATCAGATTAAGGATCCAGATGGCGGAAGTTGTTTTCGAACTTAGACTTGACCACCACTATTATGCCAATCCGAAGTAGAACGTTTCGCGTTCACCACTATTATGTCAATCTAACATGGTGATGTAACATAGTTGGACAAGATCGTACTGGATGCAGTGCGACCTTACCTAGGCTTGATTGTGTGAACTGCTTGTCTTGTTTGATGTATGAAGCTTGTTGTTTTGAATTGTGTAAAGTGTGAACCATTAAGAGTGTGTTTGTTGGGATCCGATGAATTGTTAGTTTATGTTCAGATTATTCATTGAAACTAATTGGTCCAATCTGAGATATATTATGTGTGATTTCATATAGCTATGTATGTTTTCTGATCTATAAGTTTTCTTTGGCCAAGTAGATCAGTAGATCATCAGAGAGAGTGGTGCATACTAGTAGGTTTAATCTTGTGGTGTACTCACTCTATGAGAAGAGGATCAGCGCTGCAAGTATTTGTATTGTTGCTACTAAGGATAAAACGACAAGGTCTGAACATATTATTTGCTCTTAGTTTGTCTACATTATGTCATCTTGCTTAAAGCATTACTCTGTTTGTCATGAAGTTAATACCATAGATGCATGAGATTGATATTAGCAAGCGGTCAGTTGGTGGAGTAATATTAGCAAGCGTTAGCAAGTTAAATGGTCTACCTATCATGGATTTAATGCCTATGTATTGATCGTGCCATGAATAAGAATATAATTATTCGCTTTTCTATCAATTACCCAATAGTAATTTGTGCGCCCACGGGTACTATTCTCATGAGAGAGATGCCTCTAGTGAACGCTATGTCCCCCGGGTCCATCTTCCTATTTCATATATAAAAACATACAAAAATATTTCCTGTTATTTTTTATTTATTTATAATTATCTACCCTACACTATCGGATTTAATCCTTGCAATTAATGAGTACAAGGGGCTTGACAACCCTCTTGCCCGCGTTAGGTGCAAGTACTTGCTCTTGTGTGTGCAAGTATTGTTAATCGTTTGTTTGGATATCTTCCTACTGGTTTGATAAACTTGGTTCTTCACCGAGGGAAATACTTTTTGCTACTTTACTACATCACGCTTCCTCTTTGGATAAAATCCCAACGCATTCACAGGTAGCAAGAAGAATTTCTGGCGCCGTTGTCGGGGAAGCTATCAAACAAACTCAAGGTTCCTTCACACACATTATCATTTACTTGTTCTACTTTTTACTTGCTTTTATTTTCAGTTTTACAAAAAAAAAGTACCAAAATTATCTTGTGTGCTTTCTTTGCTTGTTACAATGGCTAGTCCTTCTACCACTCTCTCTCCCGATTTCGAAGTACTCTACTTCAAACAAAAGCAGGGAGAGAGCTTAAAAGATGCTTGGTTCAGGATAATAGAGTCCTATCGTAATGCTACTATAAAAAATGATATAAAGATCCTTCTTCAATTTTTTATGTGGGATTCACTACGCCTAATAGACAAATTTTGGATTTTGCTGCTAAGGGAAATTTTATTGAGATTGATGCCAATGCTACCCATGAAATAGTAGATGGGATTGTTGGAGTTCCTCCTATATAAAAAGTATCCCTGCATACTCATGAAGGAATTCAAATTTTAGAGAAACTAAGGGAGATGCTCATGTGCTTCACTTATAACTTTAGAGCACAACGGAAATTATATTTTGTAGAAATCATATACACTCTCATACTTCACTCATATCTTTTTGAGAGTCTGAATAGTAAGTGGTAATATGCACAAGTTATATGTTTAGTCATAAAATGATAGGTATACAAGAGGGATATAATAAAAACTTTCATGTAGATCACTAAATGCGAAACAAATGATCAACGGTATTGAGGTTATAATATGGAGGCTTACTAGTTGGTGAAAATTGATTAGTAAGAAGAATGACAAGGAAGTTGGAGTGTTTTGTGATTCACTATTCACTAAAGTGTCGGTCATGGCATGACAAGGAAGTTGAAGTGTTCTGTATCCTGGAGTGAAAACCTTGTGTGTTGTCTGGCCGGGCATGCAAGGCGGTCAACTCCTCCCAACCTCCTCCCTAGGGGCATGCGATATGTAATTTTATTTGAGAGAGCTAATAGAGGATGATGGGTGATATTTTTGCACTCATTTCAACCTTGTTTAAACTGAGATATTTCATTAAAAGAGAGATATTCACTCCGATATTGCCACTAATGACTAATGAATGTAAAGGATTCCACAAATCCTCTCTTTAATGTTGTTCCATAGGAAATGGGCTAAAAAGGGGAGAAATCATGTGGGAGAATGGAATGGAAGGAAAATGGAGAAGGAATCAGTCACCAGGAGGCGCCAGAAGGCAACCAGAGCCAAAATGAGTTTCATGCAGTCATTTGGCGTGGAAACTGAGGCAGGTCATCCACCTAAAGAACTTTTATAAAGGGAACCCAGTCGAAATGTCAACATGATAGTGTCGAGCACAGCCAGAACATCTTCATCGTCATCATCATCATCATCATCCACAAACCCTAGCCGCCATCGTTTTCATCTCCATAGCCATCTCCACCATCACAGTGCTCTCTCATCTAGTTCATACTTGTAATCGTGCATCGCACAAGGCATCAATTGTAAGACATATTGCAATCAATCAATCCCAAGATGTGTTCTTCAATGTTTTCTTCTCGCGATTTGATCTCCACGTGTGAGTAGTTCGGTAAGGTATGGGGTGTGGCATGAGCCTTGCAACCCCAGGTATTTGTTGAGGGGATCGATGGAAGTCTTTGACACAATGTATTGTATGTGTGAAATAAATAGTTTGGTGAAGTGTCTCTCGTCTTGTCCGCGATCTTCATCCTTGCAGGTACCCAGGATCATGGAGATCGACCACCTGTGAGGCTAGGAGCAAGAGGACTGTGAAGTGTTATATCGAACACCGATGACAGTAAGGTTTAGTAGGGTAACATGGATCATATCCTTGGGGATTCATGAGGTGTAGTCATTAAACACCCAATGCTTTTGTATGATATTACTACCTTAATTATCGGGGAAACCCTGTGAGACGGATAGGGCCTTCGGTAGGACAACTGATTCTTGATGCAGGAGTCGTGCTGGTCAAGATGTTATTTGGACACATCCCCCACTCCGATATGAAGCAAGCAGCTCTTGATGGGTGACTTCCTGAGCACAAAATAATATCATTTTTGATCCCAACGCAAATACATGGTTTTAAGCATTAGGACCTCATCTCCGTACCTTCTTTTTATTATAAGTGTTTGAATCACAATTTTCTTGTTGATCTGGTCAAAAGCTGGATTTAACACTTTGGCAAAAGCTTGCTAGAGACCATTGCTTCAAGGGAATCTTCCTCTCGTGGGTTTGATACCCAGGGTCACCTCTGGGGAAATAGGTGCGGTGGACGAGATAAGTATGTGACTTCCTTGTGACTAATGTGAGTTTGTGGACCGTAAGCACTCCCATCCTGTCCATATTTTGCTATCCTTTTCGGTACCGTGCATTTTCCGTTCTCGCCTCTGGATTTGGCGCATACTTCGCTGGTGCATTATGTTGGGAACATAGCATGGAAATCAAAAAAATTCCTACAAAACACCCAAGATCTAAGCTAGGAGATGCATAGCAACGAGAGGGGAGAGTGTGTCTACATACCCTCGTAGACCGTTAAGCATAAGCATATATAACGTGGTTGATGTAGTCGTACTCTTCGTGATACAATCACGATCCAAATCGATCTAGCGCCGAACGGACGACACCTCTGAGTTTAGCACACATGCAACTCGGTGATGTATCCTCCTTCTTGATCCAGCAAGTGAGGGTGGAGAAGTACATGTGATCATAACCAACACGTTGGTGTGGTGGTGATGGTGGTGGTGTAGCGCCGGCAGGGCTTCGCCAAGCATTGTCATGATGAAACCGAGGAAGAAACGGGGAGGGGTTGCGGCCATGGGGAGGTGTGCTGCCCAGGGCAAGCCATCAGCCCCTCCCATGCCTATATAAATGTGGGGAGGTGCAAAGCCCCGAGGGTCGTTGGCCAAGGGGGAGGAAGGAAATCCCTCCTTTCCTTCCCCACCGATCGCTATCCCCCTTTTAGCGATCTTGATCTTATCCCTTCGGGATATGATCCTATTCCTTTCAAGGGGATCTTGGTGCACCTAGACCAGGTTTGTGGGGTCTTTCCCCACTACCCACATCCATGTGGGTCCCCCATATAGGTGGTCCCCACTCTGGAACCTTCCCGGTAAAATACCGAAATATCCCGATCATTTCCCGGAACCCTGAATATGACTTCCCGTATATAAATATTTACCTCCAGACCATTCCAGAGCTCCTCGTGACGTCCGGGATCTCATCCATGACTTTGAACAACTTTTGACCACCAATGTAATTATCCCAATACTACTCCAGCGCCACTGAACGTTAAGCGTGCGACCCTACGGGTTCAAGAATCATGTAGACATGACCGAGACTCTTCTCTGGTCAATAACCAATAGCGAGACCTGGATGCCCATATTGGTTCCAACATATTCCACGAAGATCATTATCAGCTAGATGATGATGTTGAGGATTCAACTAATCCCATATGCAATTCCCTTTGTGCAGCGATATGTTACTTCCCGAGATTCGATCGTTGATATCTCCATACCTAGTTCAATCTCGTTACTGGCAAGTCTCTTTACTCGTTCCGTAATATAAGATCCCATGAATAAACTCATGAATCACATGCTTGCAAGATTGTTGTTATGTTGTATTACCGTGAGGGCTCGAAGATATCTCTCTGTCACATGGCGTGACAAATCCCAGTCTCAATCCATGCCAACCCAAGAGACACCTTCGAAGATACCTGAATAGCACCTTTATGATCACCCTGTTACGTAGTGACGTTTGATATCTCACAAGGTATTCCTCCGGTGTCAGGGAGTTGCATGATCTCATGGTCTAAGGAACCAATACTTGACATGAAGAAAGCTATATCAATTAAACTTTAATGAGACGATCATATGCGAAGCTTATGATTGGGTCTTGTCCATCACATCATTCTCCTAATGATGTGATCTCATTATCAAATGACACCTCATGTCTATGGTTAGAAAATCTTAACCATCTTTGATCAACGAGCTAGTCTAGTGGAGGATCACTAGAGACATAATGTTGTTTATGTATCCACACATGTATTTAAGTTTCCGGTCAATACAATTCTAGCATGAATAATAAACACTTATCATGAACAAGCAAATATGATAATAATCATTTATTATTGCCTCTAGGGCATATTTCCAATAGTATCCCCACTTGCACTAGAGTCAAAAATCTAGTTTACATCACATTGTATTTAACACCCAACGAGTTCCGGTGTTGATCATGCTTTGCTCGTGAGAGAGGTTTTAGTCAACAGTTCTTCCACATTCAGATGCGTGTGTACTTTGCAAATCTCTATGTATCCTGTAGATGTTGCTACCACGCTCCACTTGGAGCTACTCCAAAATACTGCTCCACTATACGTATCCGGTTTGAGACTCAAGAGTCATCCGGATCGGTGTTAAAGCTTGCATAGATGTAACCCTTTACGTCGAACTCTTTATCACCTCCATAAACAAGAAACATCTCCTTAGTCCTCTTCTTGTGACCGTTGTCGAGTGATCTACTCCTGGATCACTCTACTACCCCCTCGCCAGACACATGGCCAGGCACGCATGAGGTATGGTACACAACATGGCATACATTATAGAGCATATGGCTGAGGCATAAGGGACGACCTTCATCCTTTCTCTTTCTTCTGCCATGGTCGAACTTCGAGTCTTACTCAACTGCACACCTTGCAACACAGGCAAGAACCCCTTCTTTAACTAGTCCATTTTTAACTCCTTCAAAATCTGGTCAAGGTATGTGCTCTATGAAAGTCTTATTAGGTGTCTTGATCTATCTTTATAAATCTTGATGCCTAATATGTAAGCAGCTTCACCCAGGTCGTCCATTGAAAAACTCCTTTCAAATAACCCTTTATGCTTTCCAGAAATTCTGTATCGTTTCCAATCACTAATATGTCATCCACATACAGTATTAGAAATGCTACAGAGCTCCCACTCACTCTCTTGTAAATACAAGCTTCTCCATAAACTTGTATAAACCCAAAAGCTTTGATCACCTCATCAAAGCGTATATTCCAACTCCGAGATGCTTGCACCGGTCCATAGATGGATTCCTGGAGCTTGCATACCTTTTAGCATCCTTAGGATCGACAAAACCTTCCGGTTGCATCACATACAACTCATCCTTAAGGAAATCGTTAAGGAACGTTGTTTTTACGTCCATGTGCCAGATTTCATAATTGAAAAATGCAGCAATTGCTAACATAATCCTAAGAGACTTTAGCATCGCTACGGGTGAGAAAGTCTCATTGCAGTCAACACCTTGAACTTGTCAGAAACATATTTGTGAAAAGTTGAGCTTTATAGACGGTGATATTACCATCAACGTCTGTCTTTTTATTAAACACCCATTTGTTCTCAATGGCCTCACGCTCATCGGGTAAGTCTTCCAAAGTCCATATGTGGTTCTAATACATGGATCTATCTCGGATTTCATGGCCTCTATCCATTTATCGGAATCGAGGCCCAACATCGCTTCCTCAAAGTTCGTAGGCTCACCTTTGTCTAACAACATGACTTCCAAGACAGGATTACCATACCACTCGGGGTAGTACGTGTCTTTTTCGAGCTACGAGGTTCACTAGTGACTTGATCCGAAGTTTCATGATCATCATCATTAGTTTTCTCTTTGGTGCACGCATCACAGGAACACATTTCTGCGTTGCGCTACTCTCCAATTCAAATGAAGGTTTGATAACCTCATTAAGTTCTACCTTCCTCTCACTCACTTCTTTCGAGAGAAACTCCTTCTCTAGAAAGGATCCATTCTTGGCAACAATTTTTTTCCTTCGGATCTGTGATAGAAGGTATACCCAATTGTTTCTTTAGGGTGTCCTATGAAGACGCACTTCTCTGCTTTGGGTTCGAGATTATCGTGCCGAAGCCTCATGACATAAGCGTGGCATCTCCAAACTGTAAGAAACGACAACTTAGGTTTCTTGCCAAACCATAATTCATGCGGTGTCATCTCAACGGATTTAGATGGTGCCCTATTTGAAGTGAATACAGCTGTGTCTAATGCATAACCCCAAAACGATAGTGGCAAATCGTTAGGAAACATCATAGAACACACCATATCCGATAAAGTACGATTATGGTGTTCCAGGCAGTGTGAGTTATGAAACAATTCCACATTGTATTAAATGTGTATCAAACTTGTAACTCAGATATTCACCACCTCCCGTTCTTCCTCCGGAGGGCATATCTGGAGTCCGTTTGGGGCTCCGGAGAGGGGGATTCGTTGACGTCGTCATCACCAACCCTTATACATCGCCAATTCCATGATGCTCACCGCCGTGAGTGAGTAATTCCCTTTTAGGATTGCTGGACGGTGGTGGGATTGGATGAGATTGATCATGTAATCGAGTTAAGTTTGATAGGGCTTGATCCCTAGTATCCACTATGTTATGAGATTGATGTTGCTATGACTTTGCTATGCTTAATGCTTGTCACTAGGGCCCGAGTGCCATGATTTCAGATCTGAACCTATTATGTTTTCATGAATATAAGAGTGTTTTGGATCCCATCTTGCAAGTTGTAGTCACATATTACGTGTCATGATCCGCATACCCCAAGGTGACAATAATTGGGATTCCTTCCGGTGATCGCCGTAGTTTGAGGAGTTCATGTATTCACCATGTGTTAATGCTTTGTTCTGGTTCTCTATTAAAAGGAGGCCTTAATAGCCCTTAGTTTCCAATAGGACCCCGCTGCCATGGGAGGGTAGGACAAAAGATGTCATGCAAGTTCTTATCGCAAGCACATATGACTATATACGGAATACATGCCTACACTACATTGATGAATTGGAGCTAGTTCTGTGTTGCCCTAGTGTGTAACTGTTACATGATTGATGTCATCCAAATCATTATCCATCACCGATCAACGTGCCTACGCTTTTCTCGTATTGAATCTTGGTAAGTTACTACTTCCGTCGCTACTGTTACAACTGTTACAAAATTGCTGCTACCGCTGTCACTGTTACTATTGCTAATACTATTTGCCGTGCTACTAAATCTTTGTTGCAGAGAGATATCCTAGGTGTGGTTGAACTGACAACTCAACTGCTAAGCCAATAAATACTCTTTGGCTCTCCTTGTGTCGAATCAATCAATTAGGGTGAAATACTATCCGTGAAGACTGTCGCGACCCCCTATACTTGTGGGTTATCACTTGCCCACTCCATTGTATCGGAAAACAGGGTTTTCGCTATCTTTCCCATAAGGCATTGTTCACATGTTTCAAATGATTCATAACCAGGTGATTCCAAAAGTCCATCAGCATGGAGTTTCTTCATGCGCTTTACACCAATATGACCTAAGCGGCAGTGCCAAAAATATGTGGTACTATCATCATTAACTTTGCATATTTTTGCATCAATGTTATGAACATGTGTATCACTACGATCGGGATTCAATAAGAATAAACCACTCACATTGGGTGCATGACAATAAAAGATATTATTCATATAAATAGAACAACCATTATCCTTTGAATTAAATGATAACTGTCTCGCAATAAACAAGATCCAGATATGATGTTCATGGTCAACGCAGGCACCAAATATAATTTATTTACATTTAAAACTAATCCCGAAGGAAGACGTAATTGGAGCATGCCGACAGCGATCACTTCAACCTTGGAGCCATTTCCAACGCACATCATTACCTCGTCCTTAGCCAGTCTCCTTTTATTCCGTAGCTCCTACTTCGACCTACAAATATTAGTAACTGAACCGATATCAAATACCCAGACGCTACTACAAGCACTGGTAAGGTACACATCAATAACATGTATATCAAATATACCTTTGTTGATGTTGCGAGCCTTCTTATCTGCCAAGTACTGTGGGGACCCCAACACATAAGTCGTAGTCACCGAAGGCATGTGTATAGTGATTCCAGAGATCAATGCTCACTGAACACACAGAAGCTGAATAACAAGAGTCTTACATCCATTATGTACCATCTTACACAAATTAGGACCATTATGGTCAAGTCTTAGATAGATAGGGCCATGAAGGCCGAACATCAAACATAAACTCGCAGCAGAAATCTTGGACAAAAGCGTGGACCCATGCCATCTGCCTTAATCCTACATGCATTTCGACTGGTAAGCGTCATAATTCGCATGATCGCCACCAAGGTACTCTTCACCATATTCATGTTCTTCCATGCTTGGCCAATTAAATAACCAGTGGCAAGCCAATGAGTACTTTGAATGTACTCGTAAGCAACCCATGTTTGGAACAAGGTAAAACAATGCATGGTATAGCACTAAGTAGGTAGTTTTGTGGAAAGCTAATTTTGAGTGCAATGACATGTCCTAACAACATGCATCGTGAGGATTCAAGTATCCATATGAACAAGTTACAAATATCAATATAAATAGAGTTTTGGAACAACTCCAGTTTTATATCATCTCGCCAAGTCATCTGACTTAGCTCAAGTATTTCTTTCCCACACGCACACACATGCCAAGTTTCATGAAAAGATTTGGACGTAGTTTAAGCAGCACCACACAACTTTCCTTGACCGTGGACACGGCTATTCGAATAGTTTTACACTCTGCAGAGGTTGCACACTTTACCCACAAGACTCGAGGAACTTTCGTGTCATCCACGACTCGCCGTATATTACATACCCGAGGTAAGCACCTGAACAATGTCTTTTCCTTGACAACACTAAACAAAGAGTCCACTCGTTGGCACACAGCCCGCATGATGTACATCACAAGTACCATCCATGAGGGGACCAACGGTGTGCCCGGTGTCTATGAAAACAGCCATAGTCGTCCTTTCCGGCACGACCCCATATTGACAGTGACCATGTCACTCCCACCACTAGTAATGCGGTCTCTCTGCTAGCATCGACCAAAATAATCAACAAAGCCCCATCCCATAAGGGGTATCGTGGTCGTACATGTAAGGTTGGGAACGTTCGACAAATCGTAAATCTAATCCGTTTTCTAAAACAGACACACACACACACACACACATGTTGCTTCGATACACCACTTCTTTATCAAGTGGCTA
Source organism: Elymus sibiricus (assembly GCA_039707655.1). Classification (NCBI taxonomy): domain Eukaryota; kingdom Viridiplantae; phylum Streptophyta; class Magnoliopsida; order Poales; family Poaceae; genus Elymus; species Elymus sibiricus. The sequence goes on from CM077663.1 coordinate 211,386,583, forward strand.
CCTAGCACCAAATCTCCCTCGAGCATTAGTGGCACCTGATGGGGTTTTCGAAAAGTCTTTGAAAACACTTTCTTTCCATCACTATGCAAATCCCCATCCTACTTGCGTAGCAACTATTTAAGCAACCTATCTACTTCCCACCCACACAACTCTAAACGAAAAGTAGAGTTGTGGCAATGCAAGTATCAATGAGGAACATATCAGAGACAACCCACCAAGGTGGTCACCATATCATCATGATTTTAATGCAACAAAGTAAAGTGCTATATGCCATGCATAAGAAGGGTTTCATCGACATGGTCAAGGGGCTGCTTGCCTGGCTCAGGAAAGTCATCAAAGTCTTCAAGTGCTTCTTCTCGAACTCCCTCGTCAAGAACGTGATCTATCGTCACAAATTAATGGGGTGCGAATAAGAAAATAGCCCAAAACAGAAAAATAAAAACACTAAGAAAAATGTCAACTCAATTTTGTAAAGTACTAGAGTGAAAACTAAAAATACCATAATTCCTAGATTTTGGATTTGGAGTGTCAAAAACAATGACTTGGATTTAAACAGTGGATTTAAATACTTTAAATAGGGTTTTAATTAAGAACAGTACCGAAAATTGTGTTAGACATGTATGAAAATACACCATTATATAGGTGAAATGTTTAGAGGAATTTAGGAGTTGGAATCATGTCATTTGGATGAATATTTAATCTTGTGCAATTTTTGCAAGATTACCGGAAAAGAAAAAGAAGAAACGACACTCTGTGCCCTGGGCCGAAACAGGGCGGCCCGGCCGGCCCAGGCGCGCTCGTAGTGCAGTGTGGCCATGTCGAAGACGTAAATGCGAAGTACGCCTTCAGCCGACGCGGCGCGCGCACAGCTGGCGCATTTGAATCTTGCGGTGGGCCACTACCTGTTAGTGAGAGAGGGGAGGGAGAGAGAATGACAAGCGGGGCCTGCTTGTTGATACTTGTGATCTGCGTTGGGTTTTCCGTGAAGAGGAACTGGTTATTGTAGCACAAAGTGGGTAAGTATTTCCCTCGGCCAAGGTTTATCGAACCAACAGGAATATCAATCCTCAACCGTCTTCAGCGGCTACACACAAATGAACAAACAACTTGCACCCAACGCGGGCAAGAGGGTTGTAAATCCCCTTGATCTCGTTATTTGCAAGCACATGAGTTGTGTAGATAATTGCAGATAATTGTAAATTTCAAAATAAAATAAAAAGTAAATAAAGGCAGCAAGGTAATAGTAGCGTTTGTAAATATATAAGTGAATAGACCCCGGGGCCATAGTTTTCCCTAGCGGCATCTCTCATGTAGACAGCATACGGTGGGTAACAAATTACTGTTGGTCAATTGATAGAAAAGCGGATAGTTATGCGATTTTCACGACAATGATCATGTGTATATAGGCATCACCATCCGTAAACAAATAGACCGACTCCTACCTACACCTATTACTATTACTCCACTCATCGACCGCTATCCAGCATGCATCTAGAGTATTAAGTAAAACAGAGTAATGCATGGAGAACGATGACATGACAAAGTAAACTCAAGCAATATGAATGAACCCCATCGTGTTATCCTTAGTAGCAACAACACAAAGACGCATATTGTCCCCTACTTTGTCACTGGGATATAGAAACTCATCAGGTTGAACCAACCACAACACACCACTCCAACCGATGAAATATCAATCTACTTGGCCAAAGCACATCAATAAATCGGAGAGCATTACAAAGCTATAATGATCATGCAATTAAGAGACATAATATATATCAGAGATATCTCAAATACTTTTCATGAATAATCTGAACGTAAACCCACAATTCATCAGATCCCAACAAACACACCGCACAATAGGATTACATCGGATAGATCAAAGCGAAGATGCGACGATCATTGTATTGAAAATCAAGAGATAGAAAGATTGCCATCTAGGTACTAGCTATGGACCCGTAGGTCTGTGGTGAACTACTCACACATCATCATGAGGGCAGCAAGGTTGATGTAGAGGCCCTCCGTGATCGACCCCCCTCCGTCAGGGTGCCGGAACGGAGCTCCAGATGGCCTCACGACGAAACAGAGACTTGCGGCGGTGGAAAAAGGGTTTCGGGACTGCCTCTGTTATTTTTAGGGTGAAAGAGAATTTATTGGCCAGAGAGGGGTGTCGGGAGGCGTCCAAGGAAGGCACAAGCCATCAGGGCGCCCCTTGGGGCGCGCCCTGTTGGCTTGTGCGGCCCTCGTGCGGCCCCCGGCCTCCTTCCGAAGCTTCCAGGTCTTCTTTTGGTCCAGAAAAAAACATTAAAAAGTTTCATGGCAATTGGACTTCGTTTGGTATTGTAAAGCTGAAAAGTAAAAAACACGCAGAAAACAACAACTGGCACTGGGCACTGGGTCAATATGTTAGTGGTCAAAAATATTATAAATTGGTAAACAAAGAGCCAAAAGCTATCCTGAAATGATAATATATCAGCATGGAACAATAAAAAATTATAGATACATTGGAGACGTATCAAGCATCCCCCAGCTTAATTCCTGCTCGTCCTCGAGTAGGTAAATGATAAAAACAGAATTTTTGAAGTGACATGCTATCCATTATGTAATCTTATGCATGTATGCTCATTGAGAAATGACGAATCAACAAATATTATCATAGCAATAATTAAAGTGTAAGAAACAAAATCATCAATCTTTCAAAGTATACGATCCTTAAGGAATGTTTACCCCCCATTCATCTTATTATATTAGCAAGGCATGGCTCCATCTTCACCACATTAATACAAATGTTAAGCACCACGGTGTCCAAGTCAGGCGATTGGATCGTACTTTTTCAATATGAATCAACTTTGTATTCTTCATGCAATACATGAGCGTGAGCCATTGGACATAGCATTTAGGTGGAATAGAAAATGGTGGTAGATATCAAAGGGGCAAAAAGTGGAGAAGATAGTCTCGCATCAACTAGGTGTACCAACGGGCTATGGAGATGCCAATCGATAGATGTCAATGCAAGGAGTAGGGATTGCCATGCAAATGATGCACTAGAGCTATAAGTGTATGAAAGCTCAAATGAAGCTAAGTGGGGGTGTGTGTCCAACTTGCTTTCTCATGAAGACCTTGGGCATTTGAGGAAGCCTGTCATAGCAATATACAAGCAAAGTTTGTAATAATGAATAGGTAATTCCCACTAGGATATGAAAATGATATATCATGAGACTCTCTACATGAGGATCATAGTGCCACTTTGAGGCACAAGTGTAGAAAAAGATAGTAGCAAAGTCCCCTCTCTCATTTTCTCTTGTTTTTTTGAACGGTGGGATCATTTGGCCTCCCCCATCTTTATTTTTCATCCGGAGTCTCGTCCCGACTTGTGGCGGAATCATAGTCTCCATCATCCTTTCCTCAATAGGACAATGCTCTAATAATGATGATCATCACACTTTTATTTACTTACAACTCGATATGGAGAACTGATATGAAGATATGACTCTGTATGAATGCCTCTGGCAGTGTACCAGGATGTGCAATGATCTAGCGTGACATGTATCAAAAATATGATGAACGGTGGCTTTGCCACAAATACTATGTGAGCTCTATATGATCATGCAAAGCAATATGATGATGAACGAACTAGTCATGTGAAGTGACGATGGAATTTGCATGGCAATATATCTCAGAATGGCTATGGAAATGTGATGATAGGTAGGTATGGTGGCTGTTTTGAGTAAGATACAATGACTCTTATGTGCAACAGAGCGTATCATGTCACGGGGTTTGGATACACCGGCGGAAGTTGCACCGATCCTCGAGGTGAGAATGGGCTATGCACGGTACCGAAGAGGCTAGCAAATATGAGAAGGTGAGATTGCGTATGTCCATGGTTTCACATTAGTAATAAATAACTCATATACTTATTGTAAAGTTTTATTAGTTTTATCATAAATCAAAGTACTACTCGCATGCCCCGAGGGAAGAGGTTGGTAGGAGTTAACCATTGCGCGCTTCCGACCCGAAAAAACACTAGGATTTCAACGAGTAATAGAAATGCTCACACATCATCACCATGCCTCTTTAATTTTTAGATGAACAAAATGTTGACCTTTCTTAATATCGACACTTCTACGAGTCAACAATTATGAACTCACACCTTTTTCATATTACCACATCAATATCATTGACCCAGAATTTCTCTATATGTGCTACATGATGGTTTTGATTATCACTCATTGAATACCTAATATTTTTGGACTAGTCTTATGACCCATGAAAATTACCATCACTATTTATTAACTCTCAAACAAATATAAGTGAAGAACGAGAGTGAAATTATTTCTATAAAATCTACACGCCACCGTACTCAAAAAGATATAAGTGAAGTACTAGAGCAACTGCTAAGCTCAAAAGATATAAGTGAAGCACATAGAGTATTCTAACAAATTATGATGAAGGTGTGTCTCTTTTAAATAGGTGTTTTCAGCAAACAATGATTGTGGCAAACTGAAAGTAAAAGCAAAAAATAAAACGACGCTCCAAGCAAAACTCATATCATGTGACGAATAAAAATATAGCTTCAAGTGACATACCGATGGATTGAGACGAAAGAGGGGATGACTTCCGGGGCATCCCCAAGCTTAGACGCTTGAGTCTTCCTTAAAATATTACCTTGGGGTGCCTTGGGCATCCCCAAGCTTAGGCTCTTGCTACTCCTTATTCCTTTGTCCATCATGATAACACCCAAAACTTGAAAACTTCAATCACACAAAACTCAACAAAACTTCGTGAGATCCGTTAGTATAAGAAACATATTTCATACTTTAGGTACTGTTATAAATTGATTCTTATTTCATAATTTCATAATAGGTACTGTATTCTAACTTCTCCATGGCTTATACCCCCCGATACAATCCATAGCATAATCAAAACAAGCAACTATGCAAGAAAAAATAGAATCTGTCTAAAACAGAACAGTCTGTAGCAATCTGTAGAGAACCTATACTTTTGTAACTCTAATTTTTTTAAACAATTAGGACAACCTAGAAAATTTGTATAGCAATACTGTGTAATAATTTCAGATCATAATCACTCTCCAGTAAAAAATTAAAATTCCTGTACTGGAGTCAAAAGTTTTTGTTTTGCTTCAGCATCGATTCTACTCATCTTGTGAGTCATCCCAAAGGCTTTACTTGGCACAAACACTAATTTAAATAGAAAAACATAATCATTACAGAGGCAATAATCATGTTATAAAAAAACATAAATAAATGATAACTATTCGGTTGTCTCCCAACAAGCTCTTTCTTTATAGCCATCAAGATAGGCTTAGGATAATAATGATGCTCACATAAAAGACAAGAGTTAAAGCATAAAGAGAGCATCATAAAACATGTGACAAACACATTTAATCCTAACATACTTCCTATGTATTGGCATTTTATAAGCAAACAAATTATCAAGACTGTCTAACATATGCAAGCAGGAAGAGTGAAGCATTAACAATTTCAACACAAAGAGAGGTAATTGAGTAACATGCAAATTCTTATAACCATGTTTGCCTCTCTCATTATATGTAGGATCATAATCAAACTCGACAATATAACTATCATAATATTGATCATTCTCCAAAGTAGTGGGATCATTATTACCTAAAGTTGACACTCTTCCAACCCCATTTTTAGTAGTGTTGCGAATATCATACTCAATAATATATTCATCATGAAGGCTAGAATTATCAAGATCACAAGGAACATCATGATTATCACACTAATCATGATAATTATCACAATTTATATTCATAGAATTTATACTAGCAACATGACAATCATGCTTTTCATTCAAGGAACTACCATGAATCACTTTATAAATTTCTTTTAACACTTCATCATAATTTTTAGATTCATGATTTTCAAGCAAGACCTCATAAGGAAATTCTAGTGCACTCAACTCAGTAGCAATTGGTTCAACATAATCAGGTCTTTTGAAAAGATTAGCAAGTGGATGAGGATCCATTTATCTTTATTTTTGCTTTTTAACTTTCTATTTGTTTTTGATAAAGATAAAGATAACATAGCTAGGCAAGCAAGCAAACTAGAGACGAAACAAGCAAACTAGAAAACTAGTAAAGTAAATATTTTTGTATTTTTGATTTTTATGAGACAAACTAAATATAACAGCAAATAAAAAGAAGAACAGTTGAATGAAAATTTGTGTGGAGTTACTTGATAGTTGATGATGATACTCCCCGGCAACGGCGCCAGAAATCCTTCCTTATACTTGTGATCTGCGTTGGGTTTTCCGTGAAGAGGAACGGGTTATTGAATCACAAAGAGGGAAAGTATTTCCCTCAGTTATGAAACCAAGGTTTATCGAACCAATAGGAATATCAATCCTCAACCATTTTCAACGGCTGCACACAAATGAACAAACAACTTGCACCCAACGCGGGCAAGAGGGTTGTAAATCCCCTTGATCTCGTTATTTGCAAGCACATGAGTTGTGTAGATAATTGCAGATAATTGTAAATTTCAAAATAAAATAAAAGGTAAATAAAGGCAGCAAGGTAATAGTATCGTTTGTAAATATATAAGTGAATAGACCTGGGGGCCATAGTTTTCCCTAGCGGCATCTCTCATGTAGACAGCATACGGTGGCTAACAAATTACTGTTGGGCAATTGATTGAAAAGCGGATAGTTATGCGATTTTCACGGTAATGATCATGTGTATATAGGCATCACGTCCATAAACAAATAGGCCGACTCCTGCCTGCACCTATTATTATTACTCCACTCATTGACCGCTATCCAGCATGCATCTAGAGTATTAAGTAAAACAGAGTAATGCATGGAGAACGATGACATGATGTAGACAAAGTAAACTCAAGCAATATGAATGAACCCCATAATGTTATCCTTAGTAGCAACAACATAAAGACTCATCTTGTCACCTACTTTGTCACTGGGATATAGAAACTCGTCAGGTTGAACCTACCAGAACGCACCACTCCCACCGATGAAATATCAATCTACTTGGCCAAAGCCCATCAATAAATCAGAGAGCATTATAAAGCTATAATGATCGTGCAATTAAGAGACATAATATATATCAGAGATATCTCAAATACTTTTCATGAATAATCTGAACATAAACCCAGAATTCATTGAATCCCAACAAACACACCGCACAATAGGATTGCATCGGATAGATCAAAGCGATGATGCGATGATCATTGTATTGAAAATCAAGAGATAGATAAATTGCCATCTAGGTACTAGCTATGGACCCGTAGGTCTATGGTGAACTACTCACACATCATCATGAAGGCAGCAAGGTTGATGTAGAGGCCCTCCGTGATCGACCCCCCTCCGTCAGGGTGCCGGAACGGAGCTCCAGATGGCCTCGCGATGGAACACAGACTTGCGGCGGCGGAAAAAGGGTTTCGGGACTGCCTCTGTTTTTTTCAGGGTGAAAGAGAATTTATAGGCCAGAGAGGGGCGTGACGAGGCATCCGAGGGAGGCACAAGCCATCAGGGCGCGACCCCCCTGGGGAGCGCCCTGTTGGCTTGTGCGGCCCTCCGTCCTCCTTCTGAAGCTTCCAGATCTTCTTTTGGTCCAAAAAAATCATCAAAAAGTTTCATGGCAATTGGACTTTGTTTGGTAATGTAAACCTGAAAAGTAAAAAACACACAGAAAACGGCAACTCGCACTGGTGAGGGAGTCCTGGTTTAAGGGGTCCTCGGGAGGCCGGCCTATGTCTTATGGGCCGGACTGTACGGGCCACTTGCCGAATACTGGAAGAATTGAAGACCTCATCTCCAAGAAGGAGGCTTCGAGAATCGTGGCTTGTCCTCCACGTTTGGAGTAGTAATAGGCATGTTTATCCCTTCGACGTGTAACCGACCATGTGTAAACCCTAGGGACCCCCGGCGTCTTTATAAGCCGGAGGGTTTTAGGTTGTAGAACAACATAACTCATCTAGGGTTTTAGTCATACGATCTCGTGGTAGATCAACTCTGTAATCCCCATACAATCAATATAATCAAGCAGGACGTAGGGTATTACCTCCATAGGAGGGCCCGAACCTGGGTAAAACCTTGTCCCCTTCGTCTCTCGTTACCATCGATCCTAGTCTCACAGCTCGGGACGCCCTACCCGAGATCCGCCGTTTTTGACACCGACATTGGTGCTTTCATTGAGAGTTCCACTGTGATCGCCAGAAGGAATCGATGGCTCGCCTTCTTATCAACGAAGAGGTCCGCAATCCGGGCAATTTTGTGCCCGGACAGATCTTCGCTTTCGGCAGCATTGTGCTGCACACCGACCCGACCGGCCATCTAGGCCGCATCGGAAGTTTCGCCCCTGATCAAGAGGTCAGATTCGGGAACTTAGAGTTCTCCGTAGACTCTCGAGGCGATCTATGACTAACCGGGCTCGCGGTCTCACCTGCCATGCCCAAAGACTCTGAGGCCTTAACCCCAGACCCATCTTTCGGCCCCGCTCATGGGATCTACCCCGGCGAGGGCCCGACCTTCAGTCCAGATCAGGTCATAGTACCCGACGTCTGGACATCGGTTCTCGCCGAACACTCTTCTTGCACGGACGCATCGGAGGTTCACTCCGGAAGCTCTGGGCAGACCGGTCTGATCGAGCTCTCGATACTCAACGAGGCCCTAGATCGGATCTCGTCGATGAAGATCAACGACGACCCAACCCCGATCTATTCTCAGATCGGGCCTTAGACGGGTCAGGACAGATTTTTCGTCCCACCCACCACCCACTTGATAGCCACTGTGGAGGATTTAACCGACATGCTAGACTATGCTTTCGAGGAAGCAGAGTACATGGATGAGGAAGATCACTCCCTCACCCCCGCTAAGACCGGGCAGTGGACTGCCACCTCTACGTACGACGTCAACATGGTGGACACTCCGAAAAACAACAGTGATAAATCGGACGAAGCGCCATCAAGACGTCGAAAGCCGCATAAACGGTCAAAAGAAAAAAAGGGGCGAAAGTCTACCGATGGCACCGGGGACGGAGATACCCCGGAAGACATCGGCGGCCCCGAAATCCCCCAACACCCGTTAGAGAGTCAGGAGAGGCCCGAAGACCGTCGCAACCCCGATGATCCAGATGATCCTGATGACGACAACTACCTCCGCTCTATTGAGGGGGAGGACAATGCGGAAGCCGATGACTTCGCTATTCCCGATAATCCTGCAGATCAGGAACTATTCAGGCAACAGCTGTTATCTACGGCTCACAGCCTGAAAGCAAAAGAACGGCAGCTCAAAGCCGAACAAGACGACCTCAACGACCGATGGACGAGAGTCCTCTCCGCTGAGGAAGAACACGGCACTGGTCTGTCGGACCAACCTAAGAGCTACCCACGCAGAAGGCTACTGCCACAATTCGACGACGAACTCACTGATACGTCGTCTCCCAAGCATACCCCATATGACAGGCCAGACCGCCCCCCTCGAGGACGCGACAGGACGACTGATGATACCGGCTATAGGCCGACGATACCCCGTAGACGGGGAAAGGAGCCACTAGAGCCCGATGACAGGTTCGACCTGCGACACAACCTGGACTATAGAGCAGGCCGTACGCGATCCATCTATGGATCCAGCGGATACTCACCCGATAGACGGGAAGGGTACATGCCCTGGTTCGACCGCAATGAAGATCGGGAATGAGCCCGAGCTAGGACGGACACTGATCACCGGCGCGTCATAGCTCGGGTCAGAGGCGCCTCCCACCCACTTTGCTTCACAGACGAGGTAATGCGGCATCAGTTCCCGGAAGGGTTTAAACCCGTAAACATAGAACAATACGATGGGACAACTGACCCAACCGTATGGATCGAGGATTTTCTCCTCCACATCCACATGGCACGAGGAGATGACCTCCACGCCATCAAGTACCTACCCCTGAAGCTCAAGGGGCCAGCTCGGCACTGGTTAAATAGCCTCCCCGAAAACTCCATTGGGTGTTGGGAGGACCTAGAAGAGGCATTCCGATCTAACTTCCAGGGCACTTATGTTTGGCCACCGGACTCCTCCGATCTAAGTAACGTCGTTCAGAAGCCCGGAGAGTCCGCGCGGCTATTCTGGAACCGTTTCCTGACCAAGAAGAACCAGATCATAGACTGCCCGGACGCCGAAGCTATAGCCTCCTTCAGGCACAATATTCGGGATGAATGGCTGGCTCGACAGCTCGGACAGGACAAACCCAGGACAATGTCCGCCCTCACATCACTCATGACCCGCTTTTGCGCGGGCGAGGATAATTGGCTAGCTAGACGTAGCCGTAACGGGAAACCAAAACGCAACAAGAACAAGCACCGGCACAATAATAGTGATGCCGATGACACGGCTGTCAATGCCGGCTTCCACAATTCCCGTCCTGGGCAGCGGAAGAAGCCTCCTAAAGGCAAACACGATGGAACCCACCCCGCTGGACAAGATTCTAGAGAGGCCTTGCCAGATCCACGACACTCAAGAGAAGCCCGCCAATCACACCAACCGTAACTGTTGGGTCTTCAAACAGGCCAGCAAGCTCGCATCCGAGGACCAAGGCAAGAGCCCACGCAGCGAGGAAGAGGATGAGCCCCGTGGTCCGATCGGTGGTGGTCAAAAGAAATTCCCTCCAGAGGTAAAGACAAGAAACATGATCTACGCCACTCATATACCCAAAAAGGAGAGGAAGCGCTCCCTTCGAGATGTCTACGCCATAGAGCCTGTAGCCCCGAAGTATAACCCATGGTCGGCATATCCGATCACTTTCGATCGACGCGACCACCCAACCAGCATCCGTCATGGGGGTTTTGCCGCACTCGTCCTAGACCCGATAATAGATGGGTACCACCTCACTAAAGTCCTAATGGATGGTGGAAGTAGCCTCAATCTGATTTACTCAGATACGGTGAAAAAGATGGGCATAGATCCGTCAAGGATCAAGCCCAGCAACATTACCTTCAAAGGAGTGATCCCAGGCGTTGAAGCCCGGTGTATAGGCTCCGTAAGCCTGGAAGTTGTGTTCGGCTCGCCCGATAACTTTCGAAGCGAGGACTTGATCTTCGACATCGTACCTTTCCGCAGCGGCTATCACGCCCTGCTCGGCCGTACAACGTTCGCTCGCTTTAACGCTGTCCCTCACTACGCATACCTCAAGCTCAAGATGCCCGGCCCTAGGGGGGTCATTACAGTTAATGGCAATACAGAGCGCTCCCTCCGAACTGAGGAACATGCGTTGGCCCTGGCGGCCGAATTCCATTACACCGATGATTGGCAATCGCCGACATCTGCCGTCAAGGCACCCAAGACTGGGAAAAGATCTCGGTCTCAATCCGAGGTACCAGAACCTTCCACTCCCCGTAAATAGGGACTCGCCCCCCATCGCACAGCCCTAGAACCTTGCAAGGTACGTGCCACGGAGGCACAACTTCGCGCTCAAAATTCAATGGGCAGCGGTGGGGACATACTATTAGAGGGTAGGTGTTCGGCTGGACCGAACTATTACCGTCAACACGTCTTCGGACACACTACAGGTACCATAAAGTGCCTGCTAAAGGCGTCAAGCTCATCCATACCTCGGCGACTTCTCAAGACCCTTTCTTCAAATCCCATAAAGGTATACACTCCTTAGGAGCTGCAGGAGCAGATAAGCGACGGAGCACATCAAGGACGTCAGGTCACCTATCGAAGGCCCTTGGTACAAACTCTCCTGTAAAATTTATATTTCATTTATCAAATACCTGTAAACAGTTGCATCGGCAAATTGAACAATAAGCATTGTTGAGTAAAATACAGATATATCATTTTCTCTTTGATGTCCCTTTTCGGAACACTTCCTGTTTTCTCCCTCTTCTTGCGAACCTGTTTGGTATACTGCACGATGCAACCGGCTAATAGACCGGGGGCTCGACCTTAAAAATCGCCCTAATCACAATTTCTTTAAGTGTTCGGCGTCTTGGAATTCCGCTTTATATGCATTGGTTCCAAACCGTGTCTTGGGTCAATGGTTGGGTTGCCCGGCTCCTGTGCTTGCCCCTTTATGTTCTGCTCGTTCGGCTAAAAGGGCAAAGGGAGCACCGCTGCGATTGTGCTTCCGGCTAGTCTGGTTAAGCGCCTCAGTGGAGAAAGCCGAAAATTGACTGTCATGGTATGCGAGAACCGGTCTGCGAATCCGAGCTTAACTAAATCTCGTCAGAGGTTATTCCGTGTCATACGATGGGTTTGGTGTTAGCACAAACCAGGTGATATAGGCTTTGGCCGCGGTTCATCCGAACATCGCAAACACCCGGGGGCTAGTTATCAGCTCCCGCACTCCTTTCTCACGCCCCTATGGCTAAGTGAAAGCAATAAAGCATTATGGTCCGATTGCCTTGTCCGCTCCACACTACCGCCTTCGGGTGCCGATAGTTCGGCTAAGGGTTATAGTGCGGTTGGAAGAGACACCTTGTGTAGTATCTACACGAGGGCTGAAGCCGACGACTCGCAGCTTTTAGGGTTAACGGCCACAAAGGAGTTATAAAGGATGCAAAACATACAAGACATGATAAAACCATGCATTTTAAATACATACACGCTGACAAGTCTTTGGTCATAGTACAACAATCTATTCATATTCATTCTCTCTCGTACACTGTGATTCTATGGCCCGATCACCCTCCATAACTCCGGAGAAGTATAGCTTGGGGCGCCTATGACCCTTTCCAGGAGGCGAAGGAGCCGTGGCTACCTTCATCGGATCCAGCCCCGGCCAGTGCACCTTGGCCTTCGCGAAGGTCATCCTAGCCCCCTCGATGCAGGAAGACCGCCTCAAGGCGTCGATCCCGCTCAGCTTCTACACCAGGCCGAAGTAGCTGCCCGACAGTGGCTCATTGGGCCATAGCCGGATACAGAGATCCTTCATGGCCGGTTCCGCCATCCAGTGTAGCTCCAACAACTGCTTCAGCCGCTCCACAAGGAGAGGAGAACGCTCGGGGGCTTCGAATTAAGCCCAGAATAGCCGAGCTTCATCTCCTTCTCCCCGCGAAGCATAGAACTACTTCGCGTTCGCTAAGTCCTTCTGGAGGTCCGAGCAGGCGCCTGAGGAACGCCATACTTGGGTAAACAACTCGAACTTGTTGTCCCCGAAGATACACTGCAATGAATATGGCTTACCATCCAGGATAGCTTTGGCTTCGCGGAGCTCCTCTTCAAATGACCGCCTATCCACCCGCTCCTTTTGGAAATTGGTTCTTAGGGTGGATAGTTCGGCGGCCTGCTCCTTGCCCTTCCGCTCCAGATCCTCGCACTTCCGCCCAGCGTCTTTGAGCTCCTGCTGGATTTCCTCCACCCGAGCCTCGTGCTTGTCGCTGGTAGCTCTTAGGGCGGATAGCACAGTAGCTGCTTCTTTGGCAGCCGCCTTCTCCACCGTAGCCTCCTGCTTGGCCTTCTCAAGTTCGATCTTGAGCTTCTCAATCTCTTTCGCCGAGGCTGCACAAGCATTAAGCATATCAAACGACACTGCATTGACAGTACGATAACAAAGAGTTTTTTACTCTAATTCGACTTACCTTCGCCTTGTCGAATCTCTTGTTCAGAGCGTCAAGCTCGTCTTCGGAGCTCTTGAGCTTCCGATTTAGCTCTTCTAGCTCGGCAGCGTTATTGGCCGTTGTCGTCGACGAAGCCTGTAACAAACAACATCATATAATGTTACAGGGGCTTACAACCTCTGAACTGTCACTAAAATAATCCTGTGAACGGTCCTCTTCAGGGCTGACAGAACGATCCGAACATATATTGTCCTACGCATAGTTCGAGTAAGGATCTATGATTTGACCCCCAGGTAAGTTTTTCCAAACTCACCGAGGGCTCGGGGGCTGCCATGCATATAATCATAACTCACAGAAATTAATATTTCACAAAGTAGAGCATTACTTGGCTTACCTGAAAGCCCGTCAGGAGACCGTTGAAGGCCTCCTTCAGTCCGGAATCCATGGACTGAATGCTCTGCAGTACCGCACCCATAATGGTGCGGTGCTCCCCGGAGATGGAGGCGCTCGATAGAGCCTCCCCCATGGCCTTCCACACATTTGTCGGTGGCGCCGGTGGGGATCGGTTGATCCGATCTCCAACCGGAGATTGAATCGGTACCTCCGGAGGCATGGTACGCTCCGGAGACCGCCTTGGAGGTGACTGGACGTCTTCTGGTCCGGTCTCCTCAGTATCCGGGAGGGGCCTCTCCCCCGGGTCTTCGGCGGCCGAGGTGTTTGCCTCAGCCATGACTTCGTCGCCCCTGCCTCCAGAGTCTGGCTCCAAGGGAGCCTGTTGGGAGGACGCCTCCGCGGTGTCCTTCGCTGCGCCCGGAGGAGAGGGGTGCGATGTGGTCCTGCTCTCTGCTAGCTTGGCGGGTGGGGTTTCCCCGTCTGAAACTTGATCAGTGGGGAGGACTTGTGGTGGGCTGCAAGTCAGTAAGCGCTCACGTGTTAGTAACATTCGAAGCTTTGCATCAATAGCACGGAAGGGTCTTCGGATATGTACCTTCGAGGTAGGGGCTTGACCCTGAGGTTCCTCCGCGGAACCCTCTCGAAGTCCTCGGACTCAGTGTTCGAGTCTGAACTATCGTCGGACGGGGCTACCTGTGTCCGGCGCGGTTTCTTCTGGGTGGGAGGAGCTATCTCCTCCGAGGCGTCCGATGACGCCGCCCTCTTTCCTGTGAGGGGGGAATTGCCTCCCCCCCCAGCCTCATGCTCCTCCTCTGGATTCGAGGAGGCATGAGTCTCTTCGGACACAACCCCTGGCTGGTCCCTGTTGTGCAGGCCTGTTCGGCCTGACTTCTTCTTCTCCTTCTTCTCTGGCGCCTTGTAAGGCGCCACGACGAGCATCTCCAACAGCAGCGAAGACTTGGGGTCTTCGGGCTATGGAGCCGGACACTTGATGCCCGTGGCTTTGCTCAACCATTCCTATGAAAGGTGATCGGAAAGTGCTTAGACTATCTTTGGGAAGATAGAACCGGTGAAATGAAACTATGCTATACCTCAGGTGCGGGCTTGATGGCGCTCAAACCCTTGTCCTCCTTCTTGCCCGGCCAGTTCTCCTTCCATAGCTTCTCCCGCGTGGTACGGAAGAGTTGACAAACTGTAGGATCGTCGTCAGTCCGATAATCCCACATAGGAGAGCTCCGGCGCTGGCAGGGGAGGATGCGCCGCCGAAGCATAACCTGGACCACGTTGGTCAGGCCGACTCCTTCCCTGATCAAGGAGGCGATGCCCCTCTGCAGGTCCTCCACCTCTGTGTCCGGCCCCCAGTCGAGGCCCTTTCGGACCCATGAGGTCAATCTGATCGGGGGGCCAGATCTGAATTCGGCAGGAACAGTTCCGCCCTCCTCCTTTGGCTCGGTGATGTAAATCCACTCTTTTTGTCAAGTCTTGATAGTGTCGATGAAGGTGCCGGATGGCCACACTTCACGCGGAAGCTTGCTGATGACTGCCCCACCGCAATCCGCGTGTGCACCGGCGACACACTTCAGCTTGATGTTGAAGATCTTGAGCCACAGTCCGAAGTGTGGCTCGACTCGCAGAAAAGCTTCACAGACTATGATGAAGGCCGATATATGCATGAAAGAGTTCGGTGGGAGGTCGTGGAAGTCGAGGCCGTAGAAGAACATGAGGCCCCTCACGAAGGGGTGGAGCGGGAAGCTCAGTCCCCGGATGAAGTGAGGGACAAAGACCACCCTCTCGTCTGGTTTAGGGGTGGGGATCACCTGGCCCTCCTCTGCGGCGTGGTGGAAGATATTGGCGGGGAGGTAGCCGGCGTCCTTGAGATCCCGGATGTCCTGGTCTGTGACCGTGGACGCCTCCCACTTGCCGTTGGAGCCAGAGCTGGCTATGGCTAAGCTCGGAGGGGGAAGAATGGAAGACCCAGATCTGGGCTCGGTAAGCTCGGAAGATTGGGGAAGCTGGGATGCGAATGGGAGGGTGCGGATAAGCCTTGGGATTTTCCTCCCCTTTTATTGAGGCTTGCTGCTGGTTAGCCTCCCTTCATGAAGCCATGAATCTCTCCGCTTCCCAAGGCGTGCATGCCGTTATATGCGTAGGATTAAACATATCCCGTGTAAAACGGGGCACGATTTGTGCATTAATGGATCGTGCTGGTGGAAATGGCCTCGAACCGCGAACCGAGTCCTCACGACTGGTTTAGAGGTCGTGGTGGGTAGTGGCCTTTCATCTGAAAAGTTGTCAGAAAACACTATTGGTTCTCTGACGATTGGCTTTCAAGGCCGAACTACTCATGGTATACGGACGATCTATCATCGGAAACATTACACGTCGACGGAGGCCGAACTATATCCCGGTCGATCACTGTTTGGAGAAAGGAACTCGCCTCGCAAACCAAAGACTCTGATCACTCGAAGCAGCTGGAGCCTGGACCCTTGGCGTTGTAGGCTAGTTCGGGGGCTACTGAGGGAGTCCTGGTTTAAGGGGTCCTCGGGAGGCCGGCCTATGTCTTATGGGCCGGACTGTATGGGCCACTTGCCGAATACTGGAAGAATTGAAGACCTCATCTCCAAGAAGGAGGCTTCGAGAATCGTGGCTTGTCCTCCATGTTTGGAGTAGTAATAGGCATGTTTATCCCTTCGACGTGTAACCGACCATGCGTAAACCCTAGGGACCCCCGGCGTCTTTATAAGCCGGAGGGTTTTAGGTTGTAGAACAACATAAGTCATCTAGGGTTTTAGTCATACGATCTCGTGGTAGATCAACTCTGTAATCCCCATACAATCAATATAATCAAGCAGGACGTAGGGTATTACCTGCATAGGAGGGCTCGAACCTGGGTAAAACCTTGTCCCCTTCGTCTCTCGTTACCATCGATCCTAGTCTCACAGCTTGGGACCCCCTACTCGAGATCCGCCGGTTTTGACACTGACAACTGGGGACAGGGTCAATAGGTTAGTGCTCAAATATATTATAAATTGGTAAATAAATACCCAAAAAGTATCCTAGAATGATAATATATCGGCATGGAACAATCAAAAATTATAGATACTTTGGAGACGTATCACTTGTGATCTCCCTCCTCGCGATGATGGTAGCAGAGGATCTCACCACGGCGTTTCCGGCGATGGTGAGATGAACGAGAGGCACTGCTGGGCTCCAAGGGCTGTCGCAGATCGGGCGGGGTCACATAGGAGAGTCGAAGGGCCCTGGTTCTCCGGTGGCGGGGAGTCGAGGTAGAGGGGCTTTGACCGTGGTTGGTCCAGTCGTCCAGAGCTGCGAGGGAAGGAAAAGAGAGTCGGGAGAGGGCCAGGGGAGCTCGGGCATCCAGATCGAAGGAGGACGAGGGCATGAGGCGTCCCTACCACAAAGACCACGGCAACCCGTGCCGGCGGGGCTCGGCTCGATCCCGGGCACAGAGAGCCCTAGGGATTGCGTGGGTGAGTGGGCACTTGATTGAGAGGCCAAAGAGGAGGGGGAGCTCGACAGCGAGATGAGGGGCGCTTTTATGGGCGCGGGGGCAGGGCAGTGCGCAACGCGTGCGGGAGAGCTCGAGGTCGAGCCCTCGGTCCGTTGCGGCTGGGAGAAGAGGCGCGGGTGTAGCGAGGGGCCCGCAAGGGATGCCGTGGAGGTAGAAGACAAGTGGAGGGGGCTCGGGGTGCCGCGCGTGTGAGCTCGCCCATTGGGGCTCTCAGTCGGTGCCGCGCGCATGCATGGGGGGGCAGCAGGAAGAAGAGGGAGGATGGGGGCGACCGACAGGCGTGCTGCGGACGCCGAGGAGGGCCTGGTGGCGTGCCTGCTCCACTCGAGGTCATTGGGAGCATTGGGCAGGGATGGCTACAGTGCCCTGGTGCACTGTATCGCGCTCTAGAGCTCCCAAATGGCATGCCATGGCATTCTTTAGTGCCATGGTCGTGTCCTTTTTTGTCCTAGGGGTCAAGTGGGGGGTAAACATTGTAGGGATTCTTTGTCTTGCTCTGGAGACTAACTGGAGGTGAGGTGATGTAGAAAAGAGATGGTAACCTTGCTGTCCAGAGAGGGGGAATGGGTTTTCACCCACCAATAATTGAGCTGAGGCCATGGTAGAGTTACTGGAGGTAGAGGTGAACTAGGATGAGCTCTTGTAAAATTTTGGGGTCAAGGAGAATAGTAAAAGTGGTGAAAACGACAGCTTTTGTTTTCTGCCAAAAGGTGATTTATCATGATTTGAGCAAGCTAAAAGGTCCTTCTTGCCATGAGGTTTAACAGGGGTGAGTGGCATCACAAATTAGCCATGTCCACAAATTTTCAGCTCAAATAGAGAAAGTGTCCAATGCAGCTTTTGCAAACCCTAGAAATCATCAGAAATGCGTTTTCTTAGATCTAGCTAGGCCAATATGTTCTCCTTGATGAACCACTAAATGAATTACTTGATGCTCATATTGCTAAAGCTAGAGAACTTGAAAATCCTGAAACTGATGAAGATTTTGAATCACCTACTACACCTCGCTCTCCCAATAGTTATGAATTGCCTTATGTACCTGAAGGTTATGTTGTGGATGAGGAAATATCTAGGGACCTTCTTGCTTGTGAGAATAGAGATGACTTGAGGAAGCTAGTATCCAAACTAAAAGAAAATTCTATGATGGAGAAAATGAAACATGATCCTAAATTTGCTACTTCTCCTATATCTGTTACTGATAAGGATTATGAATTCTCTATAGACCCTGAGTTAATCCCTATAGTTGAATCTGATCCTTTCCATGGTTATGAAAATGAAACAGTTATCGGACACCTCACCAAATTGAATGATATTACTGCTTTTTTTACTAAAGAGGAAAAGATACGCTACTACTATATCCTTAAGCTTTTTTCCTTTCTCGCTAAAAGGCGAGGCTAAAGATTAGTTCCTTTCTCTTGCTCCTAGTTGTGTGTGTATCCCTCAGGATATGCTTTATTACTTCTCTAAAAAATATTTCCCTACTCATAAGAAACAAGCTCCTTTACAAGAAATATTTAACTATGTGCAAATTGAAGAAGAGAATCTCCCTCAAGCTTGGGGGAGGCTTCTCCAGTTACTTGGAGCTTTGCCTGATCATCATCTCAAGAAAAATGAAATACTTTATATCTTTTATAATGGACTAACTGATGCTTCTAGGGATTTCCTAGATAGTTGTGCTAGTTGTGTTTTCAAGGAAAGAACTGTCGGACAAGATGAAGAACTATTGTATAACATATTGCAAAATGCTGATGATTGGACACTTCCTGAACCACCGCCGGAACCTATTCAAAAGAAAAGAGGTATTCTATTCCTCAGTCCTAAAGATATGCAAGAAGCCAAAATATCTATGAAAGAGAAAGGTATTAAAATTGAAGATGTCAAGAAATTACCACCTATTGAAGAAATACATGGACATGACACCCCGACACAGGTAGTAGAGGTAAAATCTCTCCGTAACTTTAATGAAAGTGATATACCTTATACTAAGACTCCTAGTCAATGCATGGATGAATTTGATAATTACATTATTAAGCAAGAACATTTCAATAATTATGTCAAAACTCAATTAAGGCATAATGCAATGATGATAGATCGCTTGAGTGACTTGATGTTTAGAATTGCTAATGATGTTAAGGGTGTAGGTAAACATGCTTCAATGGTTCACACACAACTAGACCAAGTTGCTAAGTCACAAAATGATTTGCTTGCTGAAATAAATGATAATATGAATGATCATGTTGTTAGAGTAATGACTAGAGGAGGTCGAATGACTCAGGAACCTCTCTTTCCTGAAGGTCATCCTAAGAGAATAGAACAAGATTCTCAAAGAGTTAATGATGATGCACCTAGTCCATCTAATAAGAAAAAGAAAAAGGATAGGACTTTGCATGCTTCTAGTGAACCTATTATGGAAAAACCTGCTGAAAAACATAATGATGTTTCTATTTCTGATGCCGAGACACAATCTGGTAGTGAACACACATCTAGTGATAATGAAAATGATGATAATAATAATGATGGTACTCATGTAGATGCTCAGCTAGACAATAAAGAGCAAGATAATGACGTGGAAATAGAACCTGTTGAAGATCTTGATAACCCACATCCCAAAAATAAGCGTTATGAAAAGAAAGATTTTGTAGCTAGGAAAATGGTAAATAAAGAGAACCATGGGTTCAAAAACCCATGCCATTCCCTCGTAAGCCTTCCAAGAGTAAGGGCGAGGAGGATTTTGAGCGCTTTGCTGAAATGATTAGACCTGTCACTGTTCGTACTCGCTTGACTGGTATTTTGAAAATGCCTCCGTATGCTAAGTATATGAAAGATAGTATTACCAACTAAACAAAAATACCTGAAACTGAAATTGAGACTATGCTTGCTAATTATTATTTTGATGGAGGAGTGCCTAAGAAGTTGGGAGATCCTGGTATACCCATAATACCTTGCTCTATTAAACGAAACTATATCAAAACTACTTTATGTGATTTAGGAGCTGGTGTTAGTGTTATGCCTTTCTCTCTATATAAAAGACTTGAATTGAATAAGCTTACACACACTAAGATATCTTTGCAAATGGCTGATAAATCCACTGCTCTACCTATTGGAATTTGTGAGGATGTCCCTGTTGTGGTTGCAAATGTTACTATCTTAACAGACTTTGTTATTATTGATATGCTCGAGGACGACAACATGTCGATTATTCTTGGTAGATCCTTTCTAAATACTGCAGGGACTGTTATTGATTGCAACAAAAGCAAGGTCACATTCCATGTCAATGGCAAACATCATGTCGTGCATTTCTCGAAGAAGCAAATTCTAGTTAATAATATTAATGTCATTGAGCCTAGTGCCACGGTCATCATTGGATGTTTTAAAATACCTCTTCCTACCGTCAAGAAGAAATATTATAATATTATTGTTGGGGAGATGCAAATCCCCATTGAGGTAACTTAGTGTGATACGAAAATTCTTCGGTCTCATGTCAATCACAAACGGTTATTAATAAGACTTGATCAACCTTATTAATGATTCCTTTTTGAAACACATGTGGTTGATGAATTTAGTAAGCAGGACTCTCTGTACCATTAGTTTATTCTTTGTTATTCCTAGTTAAATAAAATAAAGCACTGTATTTTTCCTGTTTTCTGAGTTTCTCGTGCAATAGAAAATGACCCAAAAATAAAAATTCTCAGATTGCTACAAAATTTTAACATGAAATTTTCTGGAATATTTAAGAATTTTTGGTGCTGAAAACACTTTAGGAAGGGGCACCTGTGGGCCACGAGCCAAGAGGGCGCGGCCCAGGCCCTGGCCGCGCCCTGTTGGGTCGTGGGTCCCACAAGGGCCCTCCTGCCTTATCTCTTTAGCTCACTTCATCCCTTACCTTCAGAAAAAATCCATAGCTCTCTCTCTCTCCCGTGTTCTTGCTCCTGAAACTGAAATTTTCAATCTCTTTGCTCGGAACTCTGTTTCTGAAACAGTTTTAAGGAATTGCTCCTTGGTATGTAACTCTTCCATTCATCCAACTAGTTTTTGCTTTAGTGGTTTATACTTTGCACATTTTGCTGCACTTAGTGCTACTGAAAATAAGCTTGCATGTTGAATTCTTTGAGTTCCAAGTAGTGGGAGTGCTTGATATGGCCTCTAGGCATCCATATGAGTAGTTGTTATCAATCTTGCAAAGTTTTATTGACATAATTTTGTGGTCCAAAAATTTCAGAAATTTGTTTATAGGAAGATGAAATTCTTTAGGAGGAATCCTTCGAGAAGGCACTCTTCGGGAGAATCATCGAGCGAGGGCTCGGCACGACAAGCTTATGTCGAACCTAGGACAAGTTTGATAGTCATGGCGGACGCCAAGTCGTGCCTTTGGCCATGCGAAGAATTCATGAGAGGTCCAGGCATTAAGGAGGAGTTCGATCAATATATATACAATACCGACCTCGCCGACTTCCTTGCAGATAAGTGTGTCCAATGCTATAATCTTACCCGTACATTCACGCATGGATTTCGATATCACCCTCATAATTATAGAGTGTTGTTCAACCTCTACGATAAGTCCTATAGTTTATCTCTAGAAGAATTTAGCGTGGCATGCAAACTTCCACTATGGGGCTCACTAGCTAAAACACAAACAACTGAGTATAATATGTTTCTTAACAGCCTATGCGTTGGAGAGGATAGAGGAGTAACACAATCTAGAATAAAAAGCATTCATTTTCCCTCTATCCGCTACTTTGCTTTGTTCAATGGGAAGTGTGTAGTAGGCAAGTAGGACTGTAGTGCATTATGCACTCCTGACTTGAGCCTTATTCATACTGCAGTAACATGTGAGAGACATTATAACCTCGATGCAATAGTTGCCCAGAGGCTGCAAAGTAATTCCAGTACTGGTGACTTGTATGGAGGGATTTATGCCTCTCGCGTAGCTGCAAAATTAAGAGTCTCGCATCAACCTAATGACCTCGTGTTGCGTGATAGATATTTAGATTTTGAGGCCATGCATCGACATGAGTTTCTTACAAGTGACGCAAGGGATTATAAGTACAACTTAATATTTGATAAATATAGACATGTTCCTGTTACTTTGCGTGCACCTGCTCTCTTTGATTTTCACAGCAAACAGAGACATTATGTTCTAGAGAGCGAGGTGCAAGAATATAAAGATGTGTTGCAGGCTATTCGCTTGGCTGAGGAGGCAGCGCAAAATGCCTCCACTAGCTATCACTCCAACTATTATCCAAACTAGCAGTGGTGATCACCAAGCTAGGCCAAAAGCCAAAGCTTGGGGGAGTACGTATTTCTCACCAACTTTACATTCATGTTCACACTTCATATAAATTGTCGGTGTTCATCCTCTTTGATTGTATATCCATGTTAGTTTTATTTTTCTGCTTTCTTCTTGTGTGTTTGAAAAACTTAAAAAAATCCAAAAATATTTCCCGCTTCTTTTCGGTTTTTCTTTCCCTTTTGATTAGTTGTAGTGTTAAAAGAAAACCCAAAAATATTTCCTTTACTTGTTGGGAGCTTTTCTGTGTAAATAGTTTTTCTCGTTTTTGTTTTCCCTTTGCTTGTTTGCTTTCTTCGAGAAAAATCGAAAACTCCAAAAATATTTTAGTGTATTTCTCTGAACTTCTCTTCTTTCTTTGAGTCGTTGAAAGGAGAAGACCACAATGAAAATGTTGAGTGGCTCTTGTATGCATAAATGTTGATCTAAGGAAAAGAGCCACCACTACCTTGTCTTCTCCTTTGTTTTAATTTGTTTTTAAGAT
Organism: Elymus sibiricus; assembly: GCA_039707655.1. Classification (NCBI taxonomy): domain Eukaryota; kingdom Viridiplantae; phylum Streptophyta; class Magnoliopsida; order Poales; family Poaceae; genus Elymus; species Elymus sibiricus. Next base: position 211,409,817 of record CM077663.1, read on the forward strand.
TTCAGCTTAGTCCACGATACACTTGCACTATTATTATTATCACATCATTTGGTCGTGCAAGTGAAAGGCAATAATGACGATATTTGATGAAGTGATTGTGGCAAAGGAAGCTGGTATGAACTCTTTTTGTCTTTCGTTTTTGTAAATATGTTTAGCTCGTTCGATCTTTATTCAGTATATCATGAGTGAACATGTTTATGATGACAATTAGAGATTATAGTTTCTCATGCCATGCTTAAATAGCTAGGAGTGGATAATGATTATCTTATGTGTCAACATGCATTAAAATGGTTATGATGTGGTATGGTGGTACGGTATTTCCCTGTGAGTAATTCGAGCGGCTTGACTTGGCCCATGTGCAAACATGTAGTTGATTCAAAACCAATGCAGCCTTCGTGATGTTTAAATTTAGAGTGTTCATATCCTACCCATGCTAATGTCCAATGTTAATTATTCAGAATGCATGATTATGACCGTTTTCGCTCTCTAGCTGGTCACTTCTCAATCTATTGCTAGCCTTCACCTGTCCTAAGCGGAAATGCTGCTTGTGGATTTAAACTCCTAAACCCAAGTTGTTCCACATGAGTCCACTATACCTACCTATATGCGGTATTACCCTGCCGTTCCAAGTGAATTTGCATGTGCCACCTCTAATACTTCGATAAACATCTGTTTTGTGTGCTCGTACCACTCATGAAGCGATGGAGTAGTCAATATCTTCCATGCTAAGCGAGTTATTCTCAAGATGGACGTTTATTCATCTATCATTGCATGAGAGAGGCTTGTAAAAAGGATGCCCAGTCCTGCAAAATCAAAAATAATTAAACAAATTCCTAGGACAAGTTGATATGTTGGCAGGCATCCGTGGATTCGGTCAGCCATGGTTTGTGTATGTATGGTGGAAGGAGTAAACTTTACAATTCCGTTTGGGAACCGCCAATAATGTGTTTAGCATGGAAGATATTGAAAACTCTATCGTAACGTTGACAGGAAAAGCACGCCACCCATAAGATACAATTTCATCTATGTTTTAGACCTTGAGCTCTGGCACCTGTGCAAATCAATGCTTCCCTCTATGAAGGGCCCTTCTATTTACTTTTATGTTATCGAGTCATCACCCTCTTATTAAAAGCACCAGACCGGAGAGCACTATTGTCATTCTTTTGCATTGAGTCTAGTTAGTGTTGGATGTGAGCATGACTGGATCTTCCCTACTCTGAATTATAATGTTTAGTCACTGCTTGAACCTCGGGGGTGCTCTGCATTTATGTTTTGCGGTCGCAGAAAGGGCTAGCGAAATATCATGTCAACATATTATATCATGATTGTTTTGACAAATTGTTGGCATGTGAGATATCTTATTATTGCTCACTAGTTGGTTATGTATTGCCATGAGTAAACATGATGTTTAACTGTTATCATGGATATGGTTATTTATGATTTATGCTGAAAACCCGAACACTAGCTAAGCATATATACATCAACAAGAACAAAAGAGTTTGTAAAAGTTTTCTTTTTCACTTTCAGTTTTTTAACTGAATCGCTTGAGGACAAGAAATGCGTTAAGCTTGGGGAGTTGATATGTCTCCAATGTATCTACTTTTCCAAACACTTTTGCTCTTGTTTTGGACTCTAATATGCATAATTTGAATGAAACTAACCCGGACTGACACTGTTTTCAGCGGAATTACCTTGGTGTTATTTTTGTGCGGAAATAAAAGTTCTCGGAATTGGACGAAACTTATTGTGATTTTGTTTGTAATATATAAAGAATTTTGGAGCGAAGAACTACGAGAGAAGGGTAGCCGTGGGGCCACGAGCCAAGAGGGCGCGTCCCAGGCCCAGGTCGCGCCATGTTGGGTCGTGGGTCCCACGTAGCTCCCCCGACCCTAATTCCAGTCCTATAAATTCACATTTTTTGGATAAAAAATAAGAGAGAAGATTTCATCGCGTTTTACGAGACAGAGCCGCCGCCACCCCCTGTTCTTCCTATGGAGGGCTCATCTGGAGTCTGTTTGGAACTCCGAAGAGGGGGATTCGTCGCCGTCGTCATCACCAACCCTTCTCCATCGCCAATTCCATGATGCTCACCGCCGTGAGTAATTCCCTTGTAGGCTTGCTGGACGGTGGTGGGATTGGATGAGATTGGTCATGTAATCGAGTTAAGTTTGATAGGGCTTGATCCCTACTACCCACTATGTTCTGTGATTGACGTTCCTATGACTTTGTTATGTTTAATGCTTGTCACTAGGACCCGAGTGCCATGATTTCAGATCCGAACCTATTATTTTTTCATGAATATAAGAGTGTTTTGGATCCTATCTTGCAAGTTGTAGTCACATATTACGTGTCATGATCCGCATATCCCAAGGTGACAATAATTGGGATTCTTTCCGGTGATTGCCGTAGTTTGAGGAGTTCATGTATTCACCATGTGTTAATGCTTTGTTCTGGTTCTCTATTAAAAGGAGGCCTTAATAGCCCTTAGTTTCCAATAGGACCCCGCTGCCACGGGAGGGTAGGACAAAAGATGTCATGCAAGTTCTTATCGCAAGCACGTATGACTATATACGGAATAGATGCCTACATTACATTGATGAATTGGAGCTAATTCTGTGTCGCCCTAGTGTGTAACTGTTACATGATTGATGTCATCCAAATCATTATCCATCACCGATGCATGTGCCTGTGCTTTTATCATATTGAATCTTGCTAAGTTACTACTGTCCTTGCTACTGTTACAACTATTACCAAATTGCTGCTACCGCTGTCACTATTACTATTGCTACTACTATTTGTCGTGCTACTAAATCTTTGCTGCAGAGAGATATCCTAGGTGTGGTTGAATTGACAACTCAACTGCTAATGCCAATAAATACTCTTTGGTTCCCCTTGTGTCGAATCAATAAATTAGGGTGAAATACTACCCGTGAAGACTGTTGCGATCCCCTATACTTGTGGGTTATCACTTTCCCACTCCATTGTACCGGAAAACAGGGTTTTCGTCATCTTTCCCATAAGGCATTGTTCACATGTTTCAAATGATTCATAATCAGGTGATTCCAAAAGTCCATCAGGATGGAGTTTCTTCATGCGCTTTACACCAATATGACCTAAGCGACAGTGCCAAAAATATGTGGTACTATCATCATTAACTTTGCATATTTTGGCATCAATGTTATGAACATGTGTATCACTATGATCGAGATTCAATAAGAATAAACCACTCACATTGGGTGCATGACAATAAAAGATATTATTCATATAAATAGAACAACCATTATCCTCTAACTTTAATGATAATTGTCTCGCAATAAACAAGATCCAGATATGATGCTCATGCTGAACGCAGGCAACAAATAAAATTTATTTATGTTTAAAACTAATCCCGAAGGTAGACGTAATAGGAGCGTGCTGACAGCGATCACTTCAACCTTGGAGCCATTTCCAACGCACATCATTAACTCGTCCTTAGCTAGTCTCCGTTTATTCCGCAGCTCCTACTTCGACCTACAAATATTAGCAACTGAACCGGTATCAAATACCCAGATGCTACTACAAGCACTGGTAAGGTACACATCAATAACATGTATATCAAATATACCTTTGTTGACATTACGAGCCTTCTTATCTGCCAAGTACTGTGAGGACCCCAACTCATAAGTCGGTCACCGAATGCACGTCTACAGTGATCCCAGAGATCAATGCTCACTGAACACATAGAAGCTGAATAACAAGAGTCTTACATCCATTATGTACCATCTTACACAAATTATGACCATTATGGTCAAGTCTTACATAGATAGGGCCATGAAGGTCGAATATCAAACATAAACTCGCAGCGGAAATCTTGGACAAAAGCGTGGACCCATGCCATCTACCTTAATCCTACATGCATTCTGACTGGTAAGCATCGTAATTCGCATGATCGTCACCAAGGTACTCTTCACCATATTCATGTTCTTCCATGCTTGGCCAATTAAATAACCAGTAGCAAGCCAATGAGTACTTTGAATGTAATCGTAAGCAACCCATGTTTGGAACAAGGTAAAACAATGCATGGTATAGCACTAAGTAGGTAGTTTTGCGGAAAGCTAATTTTGAGTGCAATGACAGGTCCTAAAAACATGCATCATCAGGATTGAAGTATCCATATGAACAAGTTACAAATATCAATACAAACAGAGTTTTGGAACAACTCCAGTTTTAAATCATCTCACCAAGTCATCTGACTTAGCTGAAGTATTTCTTTCCCACATGCACACACACACCAAGTTTCATGAAAACATTTGGACGTAGTTTAAGCAACACCACCCAACTGTCCTTGACCGTGGACACGTCTATTCGAATAGTTTTACACTCTGCAGAGGTTGCACACTTTACCCACAAGACTCGAGGAACTTTCGTGTCATCCACGACTCGTCGTATATTACATACCCGAGGTAAGCACCTGAACAATGTCTTTCCCTTCACAACACTAAACAAAGAGTCTACTCATTGGCATACAGCGTACATGATGTACATCACAAGTACCATCCATGAGGGGACCAACGGTGTCCCCGATATCTGTGAAAACAGCCATAGTCGTCCTTTCCGGCACGACCCCATATCGACAGTGACCATGTCACTCCTGCCACTAGTAATGCGGGCTCTCTTCTAGCATCGACCAAAGTAATCAACAAAGCCCCATCCCATAAGGGGTATCGTGGTCGTACATGTAAGGTTGGGAACGTTCGAAAAATCTTAAATCTAATCCGTTTTCGAAAACACACACACACACACACGTGTTGCTCCGGTACACCACTTCTTTATCAAGTGGCTATCTAGCACCACATCCCCCTCGGGCATTAGTGGCACCTGATGGGGTTTTCAAAAAGTCTTTGAAAACAATTTCTTTCCATCACTATGCAAATCCACGTCCCACTTGTGTAGCAACTATTTAAGCAACCTATCTACTTCCCACCCACACACCTCCAAGTGAAAATTAGAGTCGTGGAAATGCAAGTATCAACGAGGAACATATCGGAGACAACCCACCAAGGTGGTCACCATATCATCATGATTTCAATGCAACAAAGTAAAGTGCTATATGCCATGCATAAAAAGGGTTTCATAGACATGGTGAAGGGGTTGCTTGCCTGGCTCAGGAAAGTCGTCAAAGTCTTCACGTGCTTCTTCTCCAACTCCCTCGCAAAGAACGTTATGTATCGTCGCAAAGTAACGGGGTGCGAATAAGAAAATAGCCCAAAATAGAAAAATAAAAACACTCAGAAAAATGTCAGCTTAATTTTGTAAAATACTAGAGTGAAAACTAAAAATAACATAATTCCTAGTTTTTGTATTTGGAGTGTCAAAAACAATGACTTGGGTTTAAACAGTGGATTTAAATACTTTAAATAGGGTTTTAATTAAGAACAATACAGAAAATTGTGTTAGCCATGTATGAAAACTACACCATCAAATAGGTGAGATTTTTAGAGGAATTTAGGAGTTGGAATCATGTCATTTGGATGAATATTTAATCTTGTGGAATTTTTGCAAGATTACCGGAGAAGAAAAAGAAGAAATGGCACTGTGTGCCTTGGGCCGAAACAGAGCAGCGGGCTGGCCCAGGCACGCTCGCAGTGTAGTGTGGCTACGTTGAAGGCATAAATGCAAAGTACGCTTCAGCCGACGCGGCGCACGCGCGGCTGGCGCATTTGATCCAGACGGTGGGCCACCACCCATTAGTGAGAGAGGGGAGGGAGAGAGAATGACAAGTGGGGCCTGTTTGTCGTCTCCCTCCTCGCGACGATGGTAGCAGAGGAGCTCATCGCGGCGTTTCCGGCGATAGCAAGATGAACGAGAGGCATTCCTGGGCTCCGAGGGTTGTCGTGGGTCGGGTGGGGCCGCAGAGGAGAGCCGGAGGGCCCTGGTTCACCGGCGGTGAGGAGTCGAGGTGGAGGGGCTTCGACCGTGGTTGGTCCAGTCATCCTGAGCTATGAGGGAAGGAAAAGAGAGCCGGAAGAGGGTCAGGGAGCTCGGGCATCCCAGATCGAAGGAGGACGAGGGCATGAGGCATCCCTACCGCGAAGACCACGGTGACCCATGTCGGCAGGGCTTGGCTCTATCCCAGACACAGGAAACCCTAGGGGTTGCGTGGGTGTGCGGGCGCCCGATTGAGAGGTCAAAGAGGGGAGGGAGCTCGACTGAGAGAGGAGGGGGGTTTTATGGGCGCAGGGGAAGGGCAGTGCGCAACGCGTGTGGGAGCGCTCGGGATCGAGCCCTCGGTCCGCTGCGGCTCGGAGAAGAGGTGCGGGTGTAGCCAGGGGCCCGCAAGGGACGCCGTGGAGGTAGAAGACAAGCGGAGGGGCTCGGGGTGCCGCGCATGTGAGCTCGCCCATTGGGGCTCTCGGCAGGCGCCGCGCGCACGCGTGGGGGCAACAGGAGGAAGAGGGAGGATGGGGGTGACTGAAAGGCAAGCTGCGGACGCCGAGGAGGGCCTGGTGGCGTGCTTGCTCCGCTCAAGGTCATCGGGAGCATTGGGCAGGGGCGGCTATAGTGCCCTCGTGCACTGTATCGTGCTCCAGAGCGCCCAAATGGCATGCCATGGCATTCTTTAGTTCCATGGTCGTGTCCTTTTGTGTCCTAGGGGTCAAGTGGGGGTAAACAATGTAGGGATTCTTTGGCTTGCTCTGGAGACTAGCTGGAGGTGAGGTGATGTAGAAAAGATATGGTAACCTTGCTGTCCAGAGAGGGGGAATGGGTTTTCACCCACCAATAATTGAGCTGAGGCCATGGTAGAGTTACTTGAGGTAGAGGTGAACTAGGGTGAGCTCTTGTAAAATTTTGGGGTCAAGGAGAATAGTAAAAGTGGTGAAAATAGCAGCATTGGTTTTCTGCCAGAAGGTGTTTGATTATGATTTGAGCAAGCTAAAAGGTCCTCCTGCCATGAGGTTTAACAGGGGTGAGTGGCATCACAAATTAGCCATGTCCACAAATTTTCAGCTCAAATAGAGAAAGTGTCCAATGCAGCTTTTGCAAACCCTAGAAATCAACAGAAATGTGTTTTCTTAGATCTAGATAGGCCAATATGTTCTCCTTGATGCACCACTTGGTGTAGTTGCATCATTAGGGTATTAGAACATGCCCACAAAGTTTGAGATCAATAGGAGATACTTGACAATGTAAAGTTCATCAAATTTGAATCTGGACATAGAGGGTTTTGGGGGACTTTTGTGAACCAAAACTATTTTGATTGTGATGGAACTTTACAAGATCACCACATAAGGCATATGTGACTTGTTGAAATTTTCCTGGATTTATTTGACAATATTTCTTATAGAAATATTTCAAATGTTTGAAATATACAAAAGGGTTTTGGAGGGTTTTGTCCAATAGTTTGAACATGACCATGTGTTTAAACTCATATATATGGAAAATATATGTCCACTGAGTTTCCCTAAATTTTTCCCAAATATTTTTGCAACATAAAAATAATTTTTCCCTATAAAGACCATTTCTGGCCTTAGAAAAAGGCATTTAAATAAAATACAAAAATAACTATTAAAATAATACTTTTGTGGTTTTGGGAAGTCTTACATATAATAGGTTTCAAATAAAATATTTGAGGCAAAATACCTTCCCTAATTTGTGGACTTGTAGTACAAACCTCAATCGAGGGTTTTTTGAAAACCTAATTTAAATAAATGATTTTTGGCCAAAATATTTTTGTATAAAAATAGTTTTATAAACGATACACATGACATGATCATTGGGCAAATATTTGGATCAATGAGATGAAGTTTGAGAGTGGGAGGATTTTCGTTAATTAAAGCACAAACAAGTAGACAAGCAAATAACAATGATCTCAAGCATCACATGCACACAAAAAGTTTTAATTGGTCAAAAATTTTAAGCTTTATTAATCATAGTGATGTGATACAGAACACAGGGTGTGACAGACCTACCCCCTTACAAGAATCCCGTCCCCGAGATTCCTAGGCTAGGCGTTAAAGAGATACGGAAATTCGGGTCTGAGGTAGTCTTCACGTTCCCATGCTGCTTCTGCTTCGGTGTGGTTGCTCCACCGGATCTTGAAGTGCTTGATACGGTTTCGAGAGTGTTGCTTGGCTTCTTCTGAGGGGTGAACGGGTCGTTGCGATAAGCTAGGTCTGACTGATCAAAGTTCCGGCGAGGTCTGGCTCGTCTGTGTATTCCAAAGTCAGAATACGCGGCAGAGTAGTGTGTCTGTGTGATGTACCTGGGGTTACCCACGTTGTTTAGTGACATCTAGATGTCTCGTGCTACACTAGAAGAGTCAAGCCTTGGTGTAGCTTTCCGATGACGTGGAATCGTTGGCTTCCCTGGAGCAGATGATCTTCCGATGCACGTGGTATTCAACTGTAAGGGCGTCGAGGTTTGTCGGCGTAGGTTTCTCGTTGAGATCTTCTGCTTGAGCAAGTAGTCCAGGCACGTTCTCTAGTCAACTGCACTTTGTTCTTGGCCATCTGTCTTTGTAATCATGGACACACAATATCATCATGTCTTCGAGCGTTTGGTTGACTTGTCTCTCGTATCCTCCTATGGGAAGGTTTGGGTTGAGTCTCGTCCCTAAGCTAAACTTAGAGACTTGGTGGCAAAATGGTTTATTCCATCTGAGAAGGTTTCTAAGGGGTTCTAAATAAGCTGACTATCCAAAGGTATAGAACAGCCATCTAGTTCCCAAGGTTGACGTTTGGACAAGTGGGGAGGTCTACCCTTGACAGGTGGTTCGCCATGATCCAGTCAGGGTCACGTCCTTGATTGGACCGAAAGGGGCTATTATTGAAGTTATGACAATCGTTCCACTCCGTTCCAGGCTTTGGAGGAAGCAGCGAAGTCATGCTCATCTTACTCTATCCAGATGGCGGAGTGAGGGGTGCTTTCCACTTTCTAGTCCCTTTCCAGTTAGGAACAGAAAGGTGACCTTTAAAACAAGGGGATCTAATTTTTTTTACTTGTTGTCCATGAGTTTCATCTTGCTTGATCATTCGTGCTGCTTGACATAGTCTAGTTGATGTAGCCGGCAGAGGAGTGGTAGTTGACTTCTCTTGCTTCTTCTTCTTCGTCGTGGTTTCCCAACCATAATGGTTCTTCATCTTGCTTGGGGTAAGAATGTCTTCTGTTGCAGGGAGAGCACTCTAAGGAGCCCAAGTTCATCAAAGTAAAACTTTACACTTGAGAAACCTGGCAATCGATACTTATGGGGCTTGTCCAAAGTAGGGCTAGGGTGTTCCTTACTCTCCTTGGATAAATAAGTATGTCATCCATGAGGACAACAACGTATTTCTCCAAGTATCACATAAACATTCTGCTCATGGGATATGTGAGAGGAGCGGCATATGTTCTCGGGGGGTTTACTTGTCCAGGGGTTTGTTTGTGCTCCTTCATAATCTAGTTCTACGTGTCCACCTTCCTTATGGACAAGATGGGTGGTGGTCAAGGTGGAGTATTGGCCATAGTCTTTTGACTTAGAGCCAAAGTCTATGGTCATAATCCGACCATGTTATGGCTCGGTAAAGCTTAGGGGTTTCAAGGAGCTTAGGATGTGAGTTAACGTTTATCATCTTATTCTTGAGCACAGTTCTTAGATGCCAATTGTCCTACCTGTTTCTGCAAACAAAATCACCTTATACCATCGAAGGTATTTACTCATATAATTCATCTCAAATCATCACTCGCTATCCATATCTTCATGGCTTCGAGAGAAGGACTAAACAAAATCATATATGTCAACTATAACCATCTCACAGTTATCCCTATGTAAAAATCCTTGGGTGGAGCATACAAGCTACTAAGCTTGAATAAAGCACTACAAATACAAGTGCTTCGCTAACCTATCCAAGATTCAAGGTAGAGCATCTCTAGCCTATGGAAACACGTATTATATACATCCAAGATCTTGCTTCCTTCCTACGAATCCAATCTAGTGGTTCATCAATTCCATCAGTCGTTACATGATCCACTATTCCTACAAATCCAATATCGATGGTGTTCCACATAATCTTTTAGAGTTCCTATAATTGCCCAAAATCAATGAAAGGACTATCTTATCCTAGTACATCAATTTCCGTTATCATGATCAAGTAAACTCCAGCGTCAGGTGCATTTAGATCCTTGAATCAACTCTGACAACAATCCAATATTCCTAGTTTATCTTCCATTGAAAAACATGGTATCATGATTGAGATCATCAGACTAAATCCAATCTACTCTGAACCATGTAGTCTCATTTGTCATCAACACTCTCTTAGGATCACGTATTTAACCCAATCTCACGTGTAGAGAGGATTCCTACTTGTTCCTCCAAGTCATTATCGTAACATCTTCAATCCACTATCAATATCACTTGACAAAGTCAAGTCATTATTCCACCAACAACTTCATCTTGTGATCATAATTGTTCTACTAAACCTAATTTACTCAAGGGAGAAGTAAGTTATGCTACTGTATTAATTCGATCCACCAAGTTGTTCCACCAACACGAAGGTCTCTTGGTCCACCAAATGATCTCAGTTGTTTCCTCAAGATATCTATTATAGCCACATCAAATCATTTGCTTGCCAATCATATTTCCTCAAAATGATCTTCCCTATGGCATCGTTAGATCAAGTGCTATCTTAAGGATGTAATGTGTTTGCTCACTATGATCACCAGTCCCATGATGAAACCCAGTGCTAAACAAAGGCTATTGAAGGTTAACTAGTTCTCTCGCAAATCCGTAAGCACATGGATAAGGGTTTGAGTTGGGGTAACTTGTGAGGTCTAGGCTAGTCTAGGGAGGGCTTCCAACCTTGAGGGGAAAAGCATAATTCTACGGGGTTTACACCTAGTTGAATAGGTTGGCGTCGAAAGTCTTCAGTGTTAGTTGTTTGTCAAGGTGGAATCCTTGGTGCATCTTGTTCTTCCGGTGTTTAGTTGATGAGATAGATGAGAGTGAAAAGTAGCATAGAGGGGAGTGCCTAAAGGGTGTGGTATAGTGCAAGTATAGCCAAATAAATTCCGAAAAGGCCAACACATTCATTATGATAAGATAGGTGATATAGTCACGTACATGTTGCCTAGAGCAAAAGTGCGACTTATACTGAAACACAAACAGATAAAAAAACAAGCAACACACAAGATGGTTTCATTTGAACCATCACATGGACTCGACTGCGCATAGGGGATACACGACTCATCCTACCCTAGGGGTGCTCAGACTCAGTAGTCGTGCCTTGCTTCATAGCTTGGAGAGAAGGACGTTCAGTCTTCAACTTCTAGGTCCTGCTGGTAGTACCAATGGATAGGCGGCAGTCGGTTGCTTGTTGGGACATTTTGTTGAGGCATGTACGTAGGCGAGAATGTTGGAGATATGCCCTAGAGGCAATCATATATGATGATATTTCCTATGTGTTTATGAATAAAGATAGTCCTTGGACATTATCAATGATGTGTATTAACAAGTACGTGACTTGTTTATGAGACTATACATTATATGATGATTGTCCTAAATGGTCCCTAGTCGTAAAGGTTGTGTGGACGCTCAGTCAGTTAGACTAGCATATGACACGGTGGATGGTCCGGTCTCACTGGCGATGTAGCATTGGATGCTAACCGGATAATATGGACTTAGAAAGATCTGGCCGGATTCGACGTAGTCAGATCCGAGTCGAGATAAGGTCTGAGTTGGACAGACCCGACTATGAGACGCAGTGATAGGTCATCTATGAGTCTCTAGTACAACATACGTTCTATGTCCTAAGACCTGAGCTAACGCATGTACTCGGGATGGTGATAGACCTACTTTGGGCTAACCAAACACTACTCCGTAACTGGGTAGTTATAAAGGTGGGTTTCGGGCTTGTCCTGACCCATGCTGCGAGACATGGTTGAGCAAGATGGGATTTGCCCCTCCGATCAGGAGAGATATACTCTGGGCCCCTCGGGAGATCCGACCTGGATAAGCATGGCCATGCGATGAAGATTATGAGATAATCCGAAGTGTTGGTCAGATTCACCGGAATAAGAAAGAGGTCGTGCTGCAACAAGGATGACCATGTCGCCTTGAGCATGACTACATATATCGTGTGGCAAAGGGAACAGAAATGTGAAGTACAGGTTTGCCTAACCAGCTTCATCGGACACTTGGAGTTGACACGCTTTGCTAGAGGCTGCTACCGACTAGTCGAGCCGGATGTGATCTGACTCGCGACCAAGTGAACGAGAACCTAAGGGTCGCGCGCTTTAGGGAAGGAACACGTGGGCTTTAGGATCCGTGCGAGGCCCAAGAGTTGAGCCCCCAACGGATGCCTATACATAGTGGAGGTGCGGCACACCCATCTGGTTGATCACTTCGGTGCCGTCATTAGGGCTTTGCATGTGTTGAAACTAGCCACCTCCACTCGTCGCCGAACTGTGTGATCGGACCTAGCAGTCCGCCGCACGGTGTTCCTCCTGCACGCGCGGATACCATTAGAGGCGGTGCACTTGTGCCGCTCTGGCGAACCTGTATGTGGGATCCGGCGACCGGCAGTTCGAGGGAGATTGGACCGGCTGTTCGAGGGAGATCAGAGGAGGAGGAGACGGACCTCGCGGGCGCGCTGCCCCAACTCTGCTTCCGTTGCACGGCACTACGTATCTAGTGGTAACGATATGTGATCCATCTCCGTAGCATGTTCTTGGTTGTTTTGCGCATAGGAAAATTTTAATTTGCATGGGATGAACCTACAGTAGAACCCAACAGAGAACTCGTGTGAAATCCCTTCTTCGTCAAGAAAGGAATCCACATTCGCTCGCCACATCCATGGCACGTGACGGGAGAAAAAAGGTTGTTATCCATCCTTGGGTTATGACGTCGGTTGCCTAATGATGGTCCTCCATGTGGTGGATATGGAAATCAGTTCCTATGCCTTCTGTGCGGGGCTCAGTTATAACCCACAATTATAGGGGCTCGCAACAGTCTTCGCGAGTAGTATTTCACCCTGATTTATTGATTTGACACAAGGGGAGCCAAAGAATATTTATCGGCCTTAGAAGTTGAGTTGTCAATTCAACCACACCTGGGATATCTCTCTGCAGCAAAGTTTTAGTCGCACGGCAAGTGATTGTGGTAGTAGCAACAACAATAGTGACCTAGACTGGAATCACATACAGTCTCTCAGCCAACAGTGCTTCGAGCTAAGGGGTCCTTGCCTCTTCGGGTTTGCGTGTTGGAGAGCCCATCTGCTTGGCCTTGTTGCGCCAATTCTGATCAATGAAAATAAATAAACCGCCTTGTTAAAAGCCATAAAGGAGAATAACAGATAGAAGCCCAAGGTTGAAACTATGCATGCCTCGGATGGCCGCTCTCGATGCTAAAGTGGATGTCTCCCTCGTCCTTGGCGGGGAATTCATTTTTGGACGCCTTGAATAGCGTCGTCCACACCCCGTCAAGGTTAGTGTGGAAGAAGTGCCTCACCGTGGCCTTATCCTCGGGCATGTAACGCCATATCGAATCGGCCCAAAGTTGGAGAGGAAGGAGGTTGCGGTGGAACATGACATGGACCACATCCACTAATTTGACTCCATGGTCAATGATTTGTTGAATCTTCTTTTGGAACAGCTTACCTTCGTCTTGGTTTCCCCAATCCAGGCCTTCGTTAGTCCAGGAGACGAGTCTCATTGGAGGCTCGGGCGTAAAGGTGCGGATCTCAGTTTGCCCTTGGGAGAGTGGTTCAGTTATATAGAACCACTCCCGCTGTCACACCTTCATGGTTTCCACAAAAGTGCCCTTTGTCCAAAACACCCTTGGGAGCCTGATGATCATAGCCCCGCCGCACTCAGCGAGCTAGGAGCCGCTGCTCTTCGGCTTGCTGCTGAAGATCTTTAGCCATTGGCCGAAGTGCGTCTCAATATGCACGAACGCCTCGCAAAAGACGATGAAAGAGGCGATGTGAAGAATGGAGTTCGGGCCAGATGATGGAAGTGCAAGCCATAGTAGAACATTAACCCCTCATGAAGGGGTGAAGTGGGAATCCCACACCTCTGACGAGGTGGGAGACGAAGACCACCCTCTCTCCCTTCTTGGGGAAGGGATGGCGGACATAGAGCGGTTGGTGTCGCCCGACGTCGGCGCGCGGCATTCGACCGTCGTGGGGATATAACCCACGGCCCTGAGCCCCTCAATGACTCCCCCGGTGATGTTGGATTGTTTCCACTTCCCCTTCAGGTCGGCGTCGGCCATCGTGGATGGGGAAGCTTCAGAGAGAAAGGAAAGTTTTTTGGAGACAAGTCTGAGGGCGTTGTAGCTTTGTGGGCTTTGAGCAATGGACCAATGATAGGAGCGTGAGGAAGATAAAGTTACCACTTGTTGGACTTCTATAAGGTCGTAAAATACCAAGAGTCCCTCTCGCTGCACCGTGGAAATTGCTTGTTCCCAAACCTACGTGCTGTTATACCCGCATTGATAAAGTTAATTGGTTGATGATATTGTCGGAATCGGGGCTCCGCAAAACCCAACAAGGTTCGAACACTGGGGCGTGTGCGAAGATTCTCAACCAGCTCAACGTCCCAACTTGTCACCTTACGGCCTAGCTACGTCGAGTACGTTCTTGCGAGGAAGAAGACGGACACGATGGTTTACCCAGGTTCGGGCCACATTGCGGTGTAAAACCCTACTCCTGCTTTGTGGTGGATTGGCCTCACGAGGAGGCTGTGGATGAACTAGTACAGTGGTTGGTTGGCCTCGCGAGGGCTCTTGGTGGTGGTGAACTCGACTTGGTTCCACCTTGTTCGACCTCGTTCGACCTGCCTTCTACGGTGGGAGCTCGTCCCTATTTATAGGGGCCACGGTCCTCTTCCCTCGTCGCACCGGCAGGAAGGGATCCCACAACGGCCAAATTTGAAAGGGGACAGGTAGTACACCCTATCCTGACAAAAGGTGGTCTTCGCCTGCAAAGCCTCTGGGTGTGACGCAGCGGTGGGCTCGGCAATGACATCCGTCCTGCCGAGCTCGTGGTCTTGGTCCTCTTGCACCGGGAAGGAAACCTTTGGGGGGGGGGGTCCTTGGGAACCCGCGTACGTCTTTGTCTCCTTTGCACCAAAGAGGAAACTGTCCTCCCTCTGCGCCCGCTGGCGCCCGCCTGTCTTGTTTGTCAGAACCCACGTCATCCCGGCCTCACGAGGCCGGGTACTTGCATAGGAATCTCCGCTCCTCGGGAGGTGGCTTGAAGGGGTGCCGCTCCTCCAGAGGCCATGGCGTTATCCTCCTCGCGAGGCGGGGGCTCTTGCGAGGGCCTTGACTTGGGGGCTTGTTGCGGGGCCGTACCGGGCCCTCGTCGTGGGCCACGCGCTGGGCCGCAGGCAGGCAGGTCTGGGTACCCCCGTTCCCAGAACGCCGACAGTAGCCCCCGGGCCCAAGGCGTGCCAACCTTAGCTTCGAGGCGAAGGCAAGGAGCGAAGGGCGAAGCGCCATGGGCCCCCATTCGCCTGTGGGCCAGGCTCGACGCGTGGCGCGCGACGGGGAACGGACACCTCCGCCCCCAATCGCCTCGGCAACTGTCCTGGCTGACAAAAGTCTGGCGCCCTCGGTGGAGCCATCATTGCTCTTCTTCCTTGCGACTTGCTCAGATCCCCTTTCCTCTGTGAGAAAACTCCTCCAGGTCTTGGTACAACATCGCTCTTCCTCTTGCCCTTCTTCCTCCAGGATTCCTCAGATGGCGCCTGCCGGGAAAACGAAGCCTGAGGCTGCAGCCTCGGCCCCCACTTCTCCCTCTCCGGCGCTCGTGACGTCGTCCATCGCCAAGGAGGGGGATATCGCCTCCGCACTTCCGCTAACTGCGGGGGATTCCAACGAATGGGGGAGGACCTTGATCTGGTGTGGCTAAGCCGAGCGGTGCACCCTGGCGAAGACGGTATACCCCTTCTTTCTCCATAACATCTTCTGTGGTCTTGTCCCGCCCTTCTTGGGGTTCTTCTCCGCCATCCTTGCGCACTCCGGAATCCAAGCTCTCCACCTTCAGCCCAACTCCATCTTGCTCCTGTCGATCTTCGCCTTCTACTGTGAGGCCTTCGTAGGGGTGAAGCCTTCTGTGGCCCTCTTCTGCCACTACTTCAGCATGCGGCTTCATGATAGCGCGCAACGGTCTGGGTGCGCTTCCTTCGTCGCGGTCCAGAGCGGCAATGTGCTCCTAAAGGCTGGGAAGAAGGTGGAAGGCTTCCGGCACCGCTAGGTCTTCTTGGATGTTCAGGGGGTCGATTCGCATCTGGAGCTCCCGACGAAGCTGCCCGAGAAGACCCTCGGGTGGGCCTCCGCGAAGCTCACCGACCCCCGGGCGACGCCCGTCTTGAAGCGGATCTCCTCGGACATGGCCGTCGGGAAGCTGACCGGGGCGATGATGGTGAAGGAGTTTGTGACGCTGCGCCTGGCGCTGCTCCAGCAGCACTCGAAGCCCATGTGGGAGTACGAGGGCATGGGAGACGCCATCAGGATCGGATCCGCCAGCTTGACGGGCGAGGAGCGAGACAAGGCCCTGAACACCCTGCTCTTCACTAATCCCGGGGATCTTCCCAAGGCCTACGCCCCACTGTACCGCCGCGACGATGGAAGGGCGTTGGCCGCCGCCATGCCTAATTTTGATGATCTGGGGCTCACGCCATTCGGGCTCCCCAATCCCATGGGGCTGGTGTCCTCCAGAGACACCAGCGGCGGAGGGGATTCAGAGGAGACCGTAGATGGCATGGAGGGAGCGTCCCCTCCGTCGCAGAGCGTGCTCCTCCGCAGCCTTGATGATGATGATGACGATACTGACCAGCCCCCGGCCGCTGGCTCTCGACGCTTTGCCTGGGTGCACAGGGGGCCGGGGCCTTCCCCTCCAGCCGCTCGGACATCCAGCCAGTCGTCCCCAAAGAAGCGCATGACCGCGGCCCCTCAGGGCGTCCTCACACCCCTCTGAGCGGCAGCACCACACTGGGGGTCGGCGAGGAGCATCCCGCTCGCCCCCTGGACGCGGCCAAGTCTGCGTCGAAAGGAAGCGTGGGCATTCCGACCAGCACCGAGGTTGAGAAGAAGAGGAAGTGGGTCGCACGCGAGGAGTAAGTAGCCTTCTTCGTTTCTGCTTGATCTTGAACTGCATACGTGCTCACGGCGCTCCTCCTCTCATTGGCCAGGGTCGGAGTCGTGCCGAAGAGGAAGAAGGCGAGCGTTGAGCCGAAGGAGCCCCCTGCCCTGGGGACGCCATCGGCTTTATGCCGTGATGGAAGCACGCCGCGCCAGCCCGGCGCGCTGCTTGGAGAACCGGCTGTCGGGGGCGCGGAGGCTCTCGTCGCGGCGTCTCCTGCCGCTGCCATGATGGCACCGACGCTGATGGAGGGGGCAGCTCCTCGCCCCCTCCTGGTGTAGTCCGCTCCCGTGGTCGCAGAGATGCAGCCTCGGGAGGAGCCAGCCCCCATGTGCCAGCTGGTCGTGGGGTCGCCCACGCTCGCCGCGATGGAGGAGGAACTGGAGCCCCCGGCTCCCCAAGTTAGCCATGCTGCCAGGCCCTCGGTCACGGCGCCCGCCGATGCGCCGGTGCTGCCTCCTGGTCCGGCCCTCGCGCTTGCGCGCTGCGGTCCTCTGATCAGGCTCGACGCCTTGGATGAGGCCTACACCATGCTTGGCAGGCTCTGGGCCGACCTTCAGGAAGTTGAAAGGTGTCTCGCGAGGGAGCGCCTGGGGCTCGTTTCTGGGTGGTCCCAGGCCGGGGCGACCACCCAGGTGGCCTCGAGCCGAGCCAAGGCCGCCATCGCGAAGAGCGAGGGGGAGGCCGCCGAGGACAAGGCAGCCCGAGACGCGACACTAGACGAGGCAGAGTCTGCCAGGGCTCGCTGTAGCGAGGCGGAGGCCCATCTGAGGGTATTTTAGGATGAGCAAGCCGCACTCACGCAACAACTTCATGAGCAGGGGGGCCCTCAAGGTCCGCGAGGCGGAGCTCGCAGATCGGGACTCCGCGCTGTCCCGAGTGGCCGATGACCAAGCCAAGGAAAGCGAGCGCCTGGCCAAGCTGAAGGAGGAGGTGGAAGAAGCCCAGGCGTCTCACGCCCGGCGCATCTCCGAGACGATGGCCAGGCTGGAGGCCAAGGAGAAAGCCCTCGCCGATGCTGAGGAGAAAGCGGTCAAGGAGCATGACGCCTTCCCCTCCCTTGAACTCGAGCTTCGCAAGTCGCTGCGCTCCATCTGCAGGGGAGGATTCTGGGAGCCTTTGGTGGCCCCCGAAGCCGGCTACGCGGGGCTCTCCTTCAAGCTTGCCGAGGTGCTCGAAGGTGCTTCCACCATGGTGGACACCATTTTGGAGGACGAGTGCCGCGATCTCCTTGCCACGGCCGTGACGCGGGTCTTCAGCCAGCTCTACCTCCGTGAGCCCGGCTTCAACTTCGATGCGGTGCTCGTCCCGGTTGCTCCCACGTCCCGTGCCGCTGCTGAAGCGGCCGTGAAGGGCCCGGTGGATGCGTTGGTGGAGAAGTTCACCTGCACCGCCACCGCCAAGCCCCTAGCGGTGGAAGCAAGCGGTGGTGACGACAGCAGCAGCGACGTCGACGATGAGGTCGCCACGGCCGGGGCAGTTGGCGACGTTGGCCACGGAGGTGGTGGCCCTTCCTCCTAGGTCTCATCCTGCAACATTTCACCATGCCTTGTGGAGGCGTGAGACTTTGAATTCGCAAAACATTCAGTGCGTGTAATAATTGCTTGAATTTTCCTTGAATTTCATGATTCCCTTTGGTGCCTTGTTTCCTTCCCATTTGCTTTTATGCTCTACGTCGGCGGGGCCCAATCCCACGCATACCTCGACCGCCGTTGGAGCGTCCGGATCGCCAGGACGAGACCAAGGGCGAGGGGCTACATGACCAGTGAGGCCCCTGAGTCGCGATGCTCAGGGGTCCCCCTTGACGTGCAAGCAGCACACGCGAAGCAAACACGGCGACGCCAGGGTAGACTTGGGGCGCCTTGGTGCTCTACGTCGGCAGGGCCCAATCCCGCGCGTACATCGACCGTCGTTGGGGCATCCGGATCGCCGGGATGAGTCCAAGGGGTGACGAGCTACGTGAGTCGCGATGCTCAGGGGTCCCCCTTGACGCGCAAGCAGCGCCCGTGAGGTGAATTCGTACCTTTTCTCGCCAGCTTTTACCTGGGAGGGACGCGAGAAGACTAGGTACCAGAACCTACTGAGGTGGCTCACACCAGGTCTGTCCTCAGCGTAGCCCCCGGCCAGCCCCCTCGCGCGTGCATCCTAGGGGAACGCTGCATGACGGGGCTGTGCGAAGAGCCGGGAGGCCATCCTGAGGTTGGTGCAACTGCTAGGGCGCCCTCAGTTGTTTATCCCCCAACGCAGAGCATGGGGCTTCCACTGGGCGTGGGCATAGCCGCTGAGCGACAGTGTCGTCCGTCAGCGCGAAGAATGGGGCTTCCACTTGGCGTGGGAAGGGAGCTCTGTGGTAGAGTCTCCGGGCGTGTACAGCCCATTAAGTTCGCACTCGTGGCCTGCACAGTTGAACTGAGAGGTGTATCTGGGCACCCGTGAGCCAGCGCGGGACTCACGAGGCCCTACCTCAAAGGCGCGTTGCGCCTGAACTTTTATAGCGTGAGGCGCGCTTGCTGGACCTGTGGGGTGTGGGTAACCTGCGCCGAATGAATCTCTGGAGGCCATCGCATGAGAAGGCCAAACACCAACGGCCCCAGGAGGTGACGTGTGAGGGGCCAGGCCGCCAGACGGAGCTCGGCCGTTGGGTTTATCGACGCTGCAGGGACGGACCCGAGCACATACGTCGTGCCCAGTCTTCTCATGTGACAAACCCGAGGAAAGACACCCGGCGCGCGGTTCCCGTGACGGCGAAGCACCGAACAATGGTTATTGGAAGCAGGCCGCGTGCCCTGACTCACCCACACTCGATTAGCTCATGCGAGGACAAGCACCAAGGGCCTCGGCGAGGTGACGTACACGGGGCTGGCCCATGAGACAGAGCTCAGCCACTTGGATTTATCAACACTGCAGGGACGGACCCGATCACAGACGCCGTGCGAGCCCTTAATCATGAGGCGGTCGAAAGTAGGATCGTAAGGGCGCGGCGACATTCATGGTGGTGAAGCACCGGGCATACAGTTGGAATACTTAGGAAATTCATTAAATGCATATTCAGTCTGGTGCATGCGCAAAACGGTACAACTGCGGGGACGGGCCCTAGCAGCTTGAGGATGGTGCAGCCCGAGCGGCGCCCTCAATTGAACAAACCAAAAGTCACTTGGCGCCGGTGCCGCTGAAGCATCGGGGTAGTCGTTGATGCTGGGTCATCATGAGCTTGAGTGCTCCGGAGGCTCGAGGGGCCCACGAGGGTCTTGGATGTCCGGGAGGTCCTCGCGGCGTTGGGTCTCATGAGACGCGAAGGCGGTCTGCATGAGGCGCTGGTAAGTAGCACCCGCGTTCATGAGGCCGAAGGGCATGCGGATGTAGCTGCAGGGGAAGCCCCCGCTGCGTCCGACACGCGATGGCCAGAAGAGCTCCTGCGATGAAGCCCTGTTGAGGTCGGGGAAGTTGACACAGATGCGCAGCCTGCCGTCGGGGACGGCTGCCACGCCAGGTGGCGTTGTGCGGTGCTCGCCGCGCAGGGCATGTGCCTCTTGAAGTTCCCTGATTGCGTTGGTGATGAACTCCCTTGCGCCTGGCGCCTCGCGCCTTGCTTCTTGCTTGTGGGGGCGTACGTCGAAGCACGCCTTCGAGTGGTGCCCGAGCGCCTCCCCCGTCGTGCCGGTCAGGTCGGTAGCTTTCCGGATGGAAGCCCCCGAGCCTGTCCTGATGTGACACCCTGGATCTTGGCTACAGTGATCATTGTAATTAAGCTACAGTGATGGCCAAGATTATGCTAATGCTTTTGCTAATCCATGTGTGATCACTTTTGGAATCAAAGCTCAATTCAAATTCCTTTGCAAATTCCAATTCATTTGAAAGGTGGTTTTAAAAGTTTTGCAAACTTCAATTTAAAAATCATGCTTAGGTTGCAATTATTCCCTGAGCTATTCTAAAAATAGAACCAACATTTTATCATGTGGTTTTGTGTTCAAAACTATTTTAACGGAGCCCAAAACAATTAATTAAATGCCTCTTTGCTTTTTGAAAATACAAAATTAATCCAAAGGCCCCCCAAACTTTTTGTGTCAGTACCTAATATTGCAATGCAAATATTAGGCCAAGTGTCATTTTCTACTAAAGTCATCTAGCCGTAAAATTAAATAATTAACAGAAAGAATGAAAACAGAAAAAGAAAGAAAAGAAAAAAAAGCCCCCCTGCCCTGGGCCTTAGGCCACAGTGGCAGGCCCAGGCCGGCCCAGTGGCCCCCTCGGTCGTCTCCCACCTCGCTACAGTGGGGCGACCGAGGCGCGCGCGCGCGACCGAGCTCGTCCCCGCCGGACCAGCTCGCCGGCGATAGACCGGCGGGTATAAGGCCGCCCTCGTGCCCCTGCCTACCGCCTGTAGCCCTAGATCTCACCTGCCCCCCTCCCTCTCTCGCTCTCTGCTTCTTCCCCGCTTGAGCCTGCGCCGCCGCCGCCATGGACACCGGCTAGACGCAGCCACCGTGCCTCCCGCGCCCTGCCGTCACGCCCACGAGCTCCGCCGCGACCACCTCTTCCTCCTCGACCACTGGATCGAGCCCCGGAGCCCCTGCATCGCCTGCACCGTGTCTTCTTCCTCCTTGGGACGCCGCCGCTCTCCGTCATCGATTCGCCCCACCGAGCCTCCCTCGAGCCCACCTTGCACAACTACAGGGCCCAGTGAGCTCCCCCGCATCCTCCTCTTCCTCTCATAGCTCCCCTAGGCCACCGTTGCAAGAAGCTCCTGTAACTGAGCTCCGGTCGCCGCCATTGCCGTCAGGCACGAGCTCTGCGTGCCCCTGGCAGCCCGTGCATGCGATAGGCGTGCTCCAGAGCGCCCGTAGGACCGATCCCGCACGCTAGCTAGGTTGTTTGCGCCTCGGTTAGCTAGTTGCCACCGGCGCCCGAAGCTTTGCTCTGCCACTGTTGACATAACGGTCGCCACAGGCCGTCCCAGCTCGCCCTGATGGCCGAAATGGACGCGCGACGATGCCAGCTTTCAAACGCGACAAGAACGGCCCGATTTGGTGCGCCGTAGAGGAAAACTGAGCACCCCCGCCGTCCCTGGAGCTCGCCGGAGTTGCTCCGGCGACGGACGCCGGTCGCCGCTGACGTGGCTGGACCGGGGCCACCCACAGGGTCACTGACCTGCATTCCCCGAGTCCCTAGTTGACCAGTTGACTTGGTCAACTGCTGACTGGGGGCCAGTCAATGACAGGTGGGGCCCGACACCCCCCCTGTGTATGACATGTGGGCCCAGCCCCATTTTAATTAATTAAATTAGTTTAATTAAACCTGATAATTAGTTTAGACTAATTAGTCACTGACATGTGGGGGCTACCTGTTAAATTAACTTAAACTCTGTTTAGCCCAGAGTCTATGACAGGTGGGGCCCACTGGTCAGGTTTGACCAGTCAGCCCCACTGTTGGCTGCCGACGTCATCCTGATGTCATGCTGATGTCATAAATGCCTTTTTTGAATTTATTTAAATCTGTTAATTCCAGAAAATGATTAAAACTTTAGAAATTAATAGAAAATAATCCGTAACTCAGATGAAAAAGTTTTATACATGAAAGTTGATCAGAAAAATCCCACGAATCTGAATACGCTGTCCTTTCATCTGTCACATACTCCTAACATGATGAACATGGAACTTTCCCCCTCCGGATCATCTGTCCGATAAATCCAAAGACCCGGGAAATATCGTCAGATATTCTCCCGCTCCGTCTAACACGTGTAGTACTGCGTTAGTGCATGCCTAGCTCTGCATATTGCCATGTCATGCATCATGTTGCATCTGTGCTTTATATTTATTGTCTCTTCCCCCCCTCTTCTCTCCGGTAGACTCCGAGACTGACGGTGCTGCCGGGTACGACTACACCGTTGACGATCAGCCTTTTGCCGCAGAGCAGCAAGGCAAGCAACCCCCCTTGAGCATTCCGATATCGCCCATCTCTTTCTCTCTCATTCTTGCATTAGATTTTGCTACTGTATTAGTTAGCTCCTATTCTGATGCATAGCCTGCTTTTGATAAACTGCTACAGTACCTGCTATCATACCAACTGCTTAGTATAGGTTGATCAATGAATCCCCAGTGACCCCCCTTAGTCCCAGTTGCCCCTGCTTCATCATCGACGACTCGACGACCCGAAGACTTGAAGACTCGGTCAACCGACCGACAAGCCATGCCCCTCACATCACCGCACACCCCTTTGTTGTACGACTCTGCAGAGTTACTATCGAGTACCGAGGATGACACCTCGTGAAGTACTCATGATGCTAACTCTGTGGTGCAGCTAGTCGGTCGTGGTTATCGAGGGTGATTCCTCCTTCACCACTCCCGACGATGACTCTGTCGTGCAATCCCTCAAGTGTGGGACCCTCGAGGGTGATTCCTCTAAGTCCACCTTGACGGTTTCATCGAGCGGGACCCCTTGAGGGTGATTCCTCAGGTTCCGTCTTGATGTTTTATACCCACAGTTACTATGACCTGGTTACAGAAACATGATGGTGATGGGTCGGCCCTGAGGGGTACCCACGGTTTGATGATGATGAGGCGTGGACGGGCAGGTGAGGCCCTTGCCACACATCCTCGAGACGGGGCGACGGGACCGTACTTCATGGGTCACGCTTGCCCCGCATTAATAAAATGCTAATGGGTTGGGTATTTGATCTGAGTTGGGTTGTTGGCCTTTTTACGCACCAAACCATTGCGTGGGAGAAGTTATGGGTACTCAGCGTTGTTGTATCAGCCGAAGCTCTTCGGACGTCAGCAATGGAGCGGCGCGCGCCCGAGTGGTCCGCAACGGCACCGCGCTTGTTATAAGGGGTGCTAGGACTGACCTCGGCTGCCCTTGCATCGTGCAGGTGTGCAAAGGGCGATTGGCCCATGACCCCTGCGCGCTTAGGATTTAGACCGGCAGGCTGGCCTCTTCGTTGAGCCTAGGTGGGGCGATGACGTGCTGCTATCCCGAGGCCGGGCATGAACCAGGAAAGTGTGTCCGCCCGGAGGTGATCAGGCGTGTTGGAAATGCGGTGCACCCCTGCAGGGATGATTAATCTATTCGAATAGCCGTGTCCACGGTAACAGGACGACTTGGAGTTGTACCTTGACCTTATACAACTATAATTGTGATTTAACTTTGAAATGAATTGTGGCTCCGAGATTGCTTCCTCGCAGGGAGTCAAGGAAGAATCTCTGGGCGTGGTTACTTAATAAAATTGCTACAATAATATGACTATATATGAGATACCAGTCTACTCTCTTCTAATGCTGCAAGATTGCTGAAGATGCTAATCTTTGATAGGACTAGGCCTTCCCCTCATTTTTGCTTTCTGCAGTCAGTCCAGATATAACCCCTCCCCTTGATAATGATGCATACTTAGCATAGTTCTCATGTCAGTCTTGCGAGTACTTTGGATGAGTACTCACCGCTTCTTTGCTTTCTCTTTCCCCCCTCGATACGATTCCGCGTTCAGACGGTGGAGCCCAGGAGATGGAGTACGCCGGAGACGACTACTACACCACCGCTGGAGCCTACTACTACGTGGAGAGT
Organism: Elymus sibiricus; assembly: GCA_039707655.1. Lineage (NCBI taxonomy): Eukaryota > Viridiplantae > Streptophyta > Magnoliopsida > Poales > Poaceae > Elymus > Elymus sibiricus. Next base: position 211,434,473 of record CM077663.1, read on the forward strand.
GCCGATGCTCAGGAGTAGTTAGGAGGTTCCCAGGCAGGAGGCCTCGCCTCTTTCGATCCGCTGCTTATGTTTGTGCTAGCCTTCTTAAGGCAAAACTTGTTTAACTTATGTCTGTACTCAGATATTATTTGCTTCCGCTAACTCGTGCTTTGTCAAGCTTTGTATTCGAGCCCTCGAGGCCCCTGGCTTGTAATATGAAGCTGTATGACTTTAATTTGTGTGTAGTGTTGTGTTGTGATATCAATCAGTGAGTCCCTAATCTTGGTCGTATGCATTGTGTGTATGATTAGCGTACGGTCGAAATTGGGGGCGTCACACCTGAGGGAGGCGTCGGGCGTGCCTTCCTATGCGAGAGGGAGAGGTGCCCCAACGGGGAATGCCGAGCCTGTAGCGCCAGCGGTGGAGGTCCCAGCCCCCTGGCGGCTTTTGGGGAGGAGCTGCTTCTACTTCTTGTGGGTGTCCTCGGGAGGCGGGACATCGCCCTCATTGTCAGAGTCTTCGGCCGCCGCGGCCCTGTAGGCGCGGTCGAGGGAGCAGACGGCATCCTTCTCGTCGCAGGCGACCGTGATGACGCCGCTGCACCCTGGCATCTTGAGGACGTTGTATGTTGGGGAACGTCGCATGGGAAACAAAAAAATTCCTACGCACACGCAAGATCTATCCATGGTGATGAGAATCTACGAGGGGGAGAGTGGATCTACATACCCTTGTAGATCGCTAAGCGGGAAGCATTAAGAAACGCGGTTGATGTAGTCGAACGTCTTCGCGATCCAAATCGCAAGCCGTCCCGCGATCCAATCACGATCCGTCCCGATCTAGCGCCGAACGGACGGCACCTCCGTGTTCAGCACACGTACAGCTCGATGACGATCTCCGCCTTCTTGATCCAGCAAGAGGGGGCGGAGAGGTAGATGAGATCTCCAACAGCACGACGGCGTGGTGGTGGTGATGGTGGAGTTATCCCAGCAGGGCTTCGCCTAAGCACTACCGGAATCTATTTGGTGGAGAAACTAGAGAATAGAGAACTAGCACGTGGCCGTGGGTTTTGGGGCTCTATTCCTCTAGTATATATAGGAGGGAGGGGAAGGAGCAAGCCTCCCTAGGGTTTCCCCTAGGGGTCGGCCGAACCAGGGCAAGGAGGAGTCCAATCCACTTCCTACTAGGAAGTGGATTCATATTAGGAAGGAGTCCTATTCCTTCCTATCTCCACCTTTTTTCCTCTTGGGCATATAGGGCCCTTATGGGGTCGGTTCCCCAGCCCATTAGGGGCTGGTGCGCCACCTCTTGGGCCCATGTGGCCCCCCGGGGTGGGTGGGCCCCACCCGGTGGACCACCGAAAACCATTCGTCACTCTCGGTACACTACCGGAAATACCCAAAACCTTTCCGGAACCCAAATACCACTTTCCTATATATAAATCTTTACCTCCGGACCATTCCAGAGCTCCTCGTGACGTTCGGGATCTCATCCGGGACTCCGAACAACCTTCGGTCACCAACACATATATCTCAATAGTACCGAAACATCACCGAACGTTAAGTGTGCAGACCCTGCGGGTTCGAGAACTATGTAGACATGACCGAGACACCTCTACGGTCAATAACCAATAGTGGGACCTGGATGCCCATATTGGTTCCTACATATTCTACGAAGATCTTTATCGATTGAACCTCTATGTCAAGGATTCAGTTAATCCCGTATGTCGTTCCGTTTGTTCTTCGGTATGTTACTTGCCCGAGATTCGATCATCGGTATCTCTATACCTAGTTCAATCTCGTTACCGGCAAGTCCCTTTACTCGTTCCGTAATACAAGATCCCGTGGCTAACTCAATAGTCACTTTGCTTGCAAGGCTCATTGTGATGTTGTATTACCGAGTGGGCCCTGAGATACCTCTCCGTCACACGGAGTAACAAATCCCAGTCTTGATCCATGCCAACTCAACAGACACCCTCGGAGATACCTGTAGAGCATCTTTATAGTCACCCAGTTACGTTGCAACGTTTGATACACACAAGGTACCCCTCTGGTGTCAGTGAGTTGCATGATCTCATGGTCATAGGAATAGATACTTTTACATGTAGAAACAATAGCAATAAACTGACATGATCATATGCTACGTTCATAGTTTGGGTCTTGTCCATCACATCATTCTCCTAATGATGTGATCCCGTTATCAAATGACATCTCATATCTATGGCTAGGAAACCTTGACCATCTTTGATCAATGAGCTAGTCTACTAGAGGCATACTAGGGACACAGTGTTGTCTATGTATCCACACATGCAATTGAGTTTCCAATCAATACAATTATAGCATGGATAATAAACGATTATCATGAACAAGGAAATATAATAATAACCACTTTATTATTGCCTCTAGGGCATATTTCCAACATTGTAGCCGTGGTGGACGGCCGCCATGAACTTGGCGAGAGCGGGTACCCGAGGATGGCGTTGTACGGGAGGCCGATGTGAGCAACGTCGAAGTCGATGAGCTTGGTGCGGTAGTTGTCGCGACTTCCGAAGGTGACTGGGAGGCGCACCTGCCCCAGCGGTGTGGTAGTGCCATCTGCCACTCCTGAGAAGGGCTTCATCGGCATGAGCTGGTCGTAGGGCACTTGGAGCGTCTCGAAGGTCTCGACAGAGAGAATATTGAGCCCAGCGCCACCGTCGATGAGGGTCTTGGTGACGAGGACGTTGCTGATGACGGGTGAGCAGAGCAGAGGGAGCACACCCGCGGTGGCTGAGCACTTGAGTTGGTCCTTGGAGTCGAAGGTGATGGCCCACTTCGACCACTTGAGGGAACGCGTGGTCTCAAGCTTAGGGAGGGCGGTGTTCACGTCGCGAGAGAACTGCTTGAAGATGCGGTGTGAGGCTGGGGCTTGAGCCCCGCCCAGGATGCAGGTGACCGCACGGGGCTCCTGGAAGCCCCCAGCCCCATCGTCCCGCCGGTCGTCTTCGTTCCTCCTTGGAGGCGGCGGCAGCGGAGGGAGGCCGGCCCTGTCCCGAGGGCGGGCCTCCCGAGGCTCGTCGTGCCAGGGCCCATCATGAGGCTCGCCACACTAGCGGTCATCGCGAGGCTGGTCGCGCCAGTCCTGCCGTGAGTCGCGGTTGTCCCGACGGCCTCCGTTGCAGCCTCCTCCACGGTCGTAGCCACGGCCACCACGCTCGGGGCGGCGACCGAGGCGCTCGTCGCGGAGCTCTCTGAGCTCTTGGCAGTCGCTCGTGCTGTGGGTGTTGGTGTAGTGGAAGACGCAGAACGGGCGGTTGCTCTTGAGGGGTTCTTCCGGGCCGCGACCATGCTTCGTCCTGGGCGCAGCTACCAGCACGGCGGGGCCCTTGCATTTTGCTTCCTTGGCGTTGGCCTTCTGGTCCTCGTGGTCCGCCTCCGGGATATTGCGGAGGGGGTGCGGCCTACTTCGGCCTTAGCGCACTCGTTCGCCAGGTTGAACTTCAGGGGAAGCGACTGTGATATCATCTGACAGCTCGTCTCGTCCTGCGCGCGCCCCGGCACCCCACGTGGTGGTTCGTGGCATCGTTCTTTGCACATGGGCTTGCGGTCGGCCATTCGCGCTAAAGGAGGAGGTGGCGCACCGCGAGCCACGTCTCCCGCCTGGAGAGGTGGGGGGCGGAGTGAGCGGGCATGCGCCGGGGCTTCACTAGCGGCGTCGGCGGGCTCGGTGACGCGTCTGAGCCAGTCTTCGGAGTTGTCGTCGTCGGGGTGGTAACACATTAGTACGCACGCCATTGGCAGTGCAACCGACGCCCCTGCCGGTCCGCGGTGCGCGCGGGAGCGTGCCGTCGCGGTGGTAACGGGGGACGACGTTGCGATGCTGCCGCCTTGCCGCTCGGAGGGTGGTAGCGGTGGGTCCTGTCTACCGCAAGCAGCCCACCCGGTAGCAGCGTTGGTGGCGGAAGTGGCGGAGCGGCGTGGGACACCGCTGCTCGTAGGTGTCACTTGGGTGACACGGGCTGCCCAGCGCTCGGTGCAGGCTCGACGGGCGTCGGCCATGGGAGTGGTGAAGCTGAGACGGAGTGAAACCGGAGGAAGATTCCGACACCCCCGTACCTGGCGCGCCAAATGTCGGAATCGGGGCTCCGCAAAACCCAACAAGGTTCGAACACTGAGACGTGTGCGAAGATTCTCAACCGGCTCAACGTCCCAACTTGTCACCCTACGGCCTAGCTGCGTCGAGTACGTTCTTGTGAGGAAGAAGACGGACACGGTCGTTTACCCAGGTTCGGGCCACATTGCGGTGTAAAACCCTACTCCTGCTTTGTGGTGGATTGGCCTCACGAGGAGGCTATGGATGAACTAGTACAGTGGTTGGTTGGCCTCGCGAGGGCTCTTGGTGGCATTGAACTCGACTTGGTTCCACCTTGTTCGACCTCGTTCGACTTGCCTTCTACGGTGGGACCTCGTCCCTATTTATAGGGGGCACGGTCCTCTTCCCTCGTCGCACCGGTGGGAAGGGATCCCACAACGGCCAAATTTGAAAGGGGACAGGTAGTACACCCTATCCTGACTAAAGGTGGTCTTCGCTTGCAAAGCCTCTGGGTGTGACGCAGCGGTGGGCTCAGCGATGACATCCGTCCTGCCGAGCTCGTGGTCTTGGTCCTCTTGCACCGGGAAGGAAACCTTTGGGGGGGGGGTTCCTTGGGAACCCGCGTACGTCTTTGTCTCCTTTGCACCAAAGAGGAAACTGTCCTCCTTCTGCGCCCGCTGGCGCCCGCCTGTCTTGTTTGTCAGAACCCACGTCATCCCGGCCTCATGAGGCCGGGTACTTGCATAGGAATCTCCGCTCCTCGGGAGGTGGCCTGAAGGGGTGCCGCTCCTCCGGAAGCCTTGGCGTTATCCTCCTCGCGAGGCGGGGGCTCTCGCGAGAGCCTTCACTTGGGGGCTCGTTGCGGGGCCGTACCGGGCCCACGTCGTGGGCCACGCGCTGGGCCGTAGGCAGACAGGTCTGGGTACCCCCATTCCCAGAACGCCGACAGATATCCCTTGAAAATTGGGGCATGATCTCCTAATTAATGGGACATGCCAATGAAAGGTTGCCTCGGGCAACGATGCACCTTGTGGTAATTAGGGGTGGCGGTTTGATAAAGTTTATCAGGGTTTGAATCCTCTCACTGATTACATCCACATGGTGGAAGTCTTTAAGACTAAGTTAACTCAATACTTCAGATGGAAGATGAGGCTTTTGTAAAAAAGGAACTCCTTGTTTTCTTGCCGAAGATGAAGGCCTAAAGCACATGGTCGAGGTCGACTATAAAGAGGAGGCCAAAAAGATCAGACAATTCAAGACTCCGGGTTCGAAAGCTCATAGCGAGGAATTCAGCTGTCGAAGACGATCATCCGAGGAGGAGGTATTGGTCCTCGGCTCCGAAGAGAAGTTCTGGACTAGGGGGTATTAACCCGTGCCGCCCATAGTCCGTCGGACGAGCTCATGGCCCACCGATCATTAGGAAGGAAGGACTGTCGAAGCCCTAAACCTCAGTGTGACAAAGATGAAAGCCTCCGAAGACATGGTGTATACTTCAAGGACTCTGGTGTAGTCATTGTATCGACAACCGACTATGTGTATGACCTAGGTACCCCTCAGTGTGTATATAAGACGAGGGGTTTAGTCCTTAGAGACATGATTACAACCTTAGGGTTTAGAACACAATCATACGATCTCGACGTAGATCATCTTGTACTTTGTACCCCATCACATCTATACAATCAAAGCATGGCGTAGGGTTTTACCTCTTCGAAAGGGTCCAAACCTAGATAAACTTCGTCTCCCTTTGTCCCCTATTACCATCGTTCCTAGACCTACAACTCGGGACCCCCCCCCCACCCGAGATCTGGCGGTTTTAGCACCGACAGTGGCGCCTCCTTCTCGGCTTGTGGACAGACCGGCTGCACCATGGCATAGTTTTGTGTGTGTGAGAGGGGGCAACCGAGGAGAGGATGTAGATGAGAAGGCAAGCAGGAGGACGTCGATGGGGCAGTATTTATAGGCAACTGGAATCTTGATCGACGCCAGCAGTAGAACGAAGGAGACTGCTAAAGATGTGTCTGTCGCCGGAATTCAATGGCCTCAATTGCACACGATTGCCGAGGCAAAAGCCGTCTGTGAATTCACATCACCTACAGTTCCCAATACATAACCGCGTGGGTTTAATAGCCCGCGATACTTGCTTTCCAAACCTCGAAACACGAAACAGAATGTCAATCATGTGGGACCCGATTGTCCTGACAGATTATTTCATTTTCTTTCCAAATGTAATGCATTAGTGCGATTTGTGTTACTATAGTCTAATATTATTGTAAATTGTGACAAATAAATGTTTTTTGTGTTACTCAAATTGTGCAAAAAAATACCACCACATCTTGGTGCCATGTCATAGATGTGATTTTCCAACCATTTTTGGTTTGCTGTTGCATGTACATGTAGTTCAATTTTAAATCATGGCCATTAAATGGCTAGAAACTCACTTATAATGAATTAAAAGGAAAAATGAACCCTGGAAATTTCCAAGTTTTAACATGATGGTTGTTTCTGTTGTTAACGGTAGAGAAAACATGCAACGTTCTCTCTCGGAACCACAAGGCTTCCCGTGAGATGCTCCAGTTTGTGAGAGGTATGTGTGAAAGCTCAGCTCAAACAGGCCAAAAAATTTACCACGACATCATGGTGCCATGTCATGACATCAAGGAAATTTTCATGTATTTCAGAGCATCTTTCGATTTTCTGGAATTTAAAAACCTAGATTCTGAATGTTTTTGTCCAAACCGTGACACCAAGATGTTTCATATTCCTACCAGTTTATTGCATGGGGCATAAACATGCACACAAGGACACAAATATGTTTTTTCCAACCAGTTTTGGCTTGTTTTTGCATGTTCATGTAATTCAAATTTGAATTATGGCCATTAAATGGCTAGAAACTCACTTAATGTCTTAAAAGGGCCAAATGAACCCTGCAAATTTCCGGATTTTAGTATAATGGTTGTATTCGTGCATTATAATGGTAGAAAAAAAATCAAGGCCATAAGGGGCAGCGACGGTTAGTTCATTTTTAAGCATGCCTCATTCCCTCTCAGAACCACGAGTCTTCCCGTGATGCTCTGGTTTGTGAGAGGTACGTGTCAATGATTATCTCAAACAATCCATTTTTTACCACGACATCTTGGTGTCATGTCATGACATCATGCAAATTTTCATGTACTTGAGAGCATTTCCCACTTTTCTAGAATTTAAAAACCTAGATTCTCACTATTTGCGTCCAAACTGTGACACCAAGATGTTTGAAATTACTTCCAATTTATTGCATCAGGCATAAACATGCACACAAGGACACGAGTATGATTTTTCCAACCAGTTTTGGCTTCATGTTGCATGTTCATGTAGTTCTAATTTGAATTATGGCCATTAAATGGCTAGGCTAGAAACTCACTTATAATGATTTAAAAAGGTAAAATGAACCCTGAAAGTTTCCAAGTTTTAACATGACGGTTGTTAACAGTAGAGAAAACATGCATCATTCCCTTTCGGAATCACGAGTCTTCCTGTGAGATGCTCCAGTTTGTGAGAGGTATGTCTGAAAGCTTAGCTCAAACATGCCAATTGTTTTACCAAAACATCATGGTGCCATGTCATGATATCACGGAAATTTTCATGTATTTCAGAGCATCTTTCAATTTTCTGGAATTTAAAAACCTATATTTGTTTTTGTCCAAATCGTGACACCAAGATGTTTGAAATTCCTACCAATTTGTTGCATGGGGCATAAACATGCACACAAGGACACAAATATATTTTTTCCAACTAGTTTGGCTTGCTTTTGCATGTTCTTGTAATTCAAATTTGAATCATGGCCATTAAATGGCTAGAAACTCACTTAATGTCTTAAAAAGACCAACTGAACCCTGCAAATTTCCAAATTTTAGTATGACAATTGTATTTGTGCATTGTAATGGTAGAAAAATCAAGGCCACAAGAGGCAGCGACTGTCGGTTCGTCTTAAGCATGCCTCGTTCTCTCTCAGACCCACGAGTCTTCCCGTGATACTTCGGTTTGCGAGATGTACGTGTCAATGCTTATCTCAAACAAGCCAATTTTTTTACCACGACATCTTGGTGTCATGTCATGACATCATGCAAATTTTCATGTACTTCAGAGCAATTTTCATTTTTTGGAATTTGAAAACCTAGATTCTCTATGTTTGCGTCCAAACCGTGACACCGAGACGTTTGAAATTCCTTCCAATTTATTCCAAGGACACAAGTATAATTATTCCAACCAGTTTTGGCTTCATGTAGTTCAAATTGAATTATGGCCATTAAATGGCTAGAAACTCACTTACCATCTTAAAAAAGGCCAAATGAACCCTGAAAATTTCCAAATTTTAGCATGACGGTTATATTCATGCATTGTAACGGTAGAAAAAAATCAAGGCCATAAGAGGCAGCGACTGTCGGTTCATCGTCAAGCATGCCTCGTTCCCTATGTGAGCCACGAATCTTCCTATGATGTTTTGGTTTGTGAGAGGTATGTGTCAAAACTTATCTCAAACAAGCCAAAAAAATTACCACGACTTCATGGTACCATGTTATGACATCATGCAAATTTTCATGTTTTTCAGAGTATTTTTTGATTTTTTTCGAGTTTGAAAACATAGATTCTTAATGTATGTGTCCAAACCATGACACCAAGGTGTTTGAAATTCCTTCAAATTTATTGCATGGGTCATAAATACGCACACATGGATACAAATATGATTTCTCCAACCAGTTTTCGTATCATGTTGCGTGTTTATGTAGTTCAAATTTGAATTATGGTCATTAAATGGCTTGAACTCACTTAATGTCTTAAAAAGGCCAAAGGAACCTTAAAAATTTCCAAATGGTTGCATGACGGTTGTATTCATGCATTGTAACACCAGAAAAAAATCATACAATTCAATCGCTACAGCAGAACCACAAACATTGGTACGGTACATCTCTTACAATTCATCAGAGAATATTTCATATTGTACTAGTCTAAAAGCTTATGCTCATGTAAACTTTTCTTTGGTATTATATTTGTTTTTAGGATAGCCGAGGGTTTAGAAATGGAGTGCATTGCAGAAGCTAGAAGCAACTACCGATGAATTAGTCTTGAAATGAACAAACATTACGGATATGTATAGGTTTTAGCTTTATAGAAAAAATTAGTTCTAGTTTGTCAGATTTTTTCTAATTATTTGTATATTTCATATGAATGTACGGTTTTATTCAGTTGTGAACTCCACGCACTTTCAATCGATACATTTCTTACTACTAATTAGTCCATAGGACTTGTTATTGAGGAAGCAAATTATCTAAATGTGGTGCTCTTGAGTGCAATTGATGATGTTGGTGGATGCTTTTATATAACAATTTTTTACTCAGTTTGCATATTTATCTGTGGCATGATAAATAACTGAATTTGAAATGATGAACTCTAAATTTGCAAGAAGTCAAATAATATTTGGAGTAAAATATTCAATAGCTATAAAGATGCTTATGTATATTTAGAGATGAATATAACGTATTTACACGACATGTATAAGCATCAAATCAGGCCTGCAATGATGTTTACAAAATAATCTTTATGTACAGATGTAATATGAGTTTGTCTGATACGACATCTCTACATGTATAGAGGAGATTTTGAATGTCTCCATATAGTGTCTCATTCCATGTAGACATGCTTAGCCATCATGCCTACAGATTTTGAGAGGATTCGTGTGAAGATGCTCCAAAGACGCTTTATTAAGTCGACTCTATAGTTGCCTAGAGATGAAATAACATGTCTCTAGCTATGGAATTGGACTTGTCTACATATAGTTTTTCTTGTAGTGAACTAGTGAATTCAGATTCATCAAAGGTCAACAAGTTTAAAAAAACAAGTTTGAATTGTCATTCAAACTTGAACATGGACTTGGCTGCCCTAGATTCATAGACCATGACCCTAATCCGTGCGAACCCGAAAGTTTTCAAGGGTCATACTCTTATGAAGTCTTGCCAGATAAATTTTCAACACTACAACATCGTCCAAAGCAAGAAATGAATGAAATGTTATACATTGATGAAGTGGGAGTCGACATTGAACTTGTGTTCATGCCCATGGAAATGATGTAGACCGTCTCGTAAGCTTCTTGCAAAATAATTATTCATCCGTATGATTCTTTCAGTATCCTTAATTTGATCGATTGCAGTTATGGTTCCGACCATGCTATCCTTATTAATTTATCCGAAAGGAATTTATTCCGATGCCTCGTCAATTTTTGACAAGGTTAAAGTATCTGCTGTCGCAGGTCAATGACCCAGTTCTACTTCTATCATATTATACCTTCGAGTTTTACCCTCTGGTATCTCGAGGATATCACGCCTTTGCACTACATCTTATTAACTTTGATGAGGTAATAATTTTCCTTGTCTTAGTCACTCCACGGGTTCTGGGATTGTTGACAACCGAGAACACCGATTGGAAAATTTATTCCACACTGCAATTCAATACCCCCTTGTAATTGTTACTGGGAATATCAAAGTCAATCTGGTCATTCCTAGACTATCGTCTACAACCTTGCCTTGCTATCTTCGACTGTGCTACCTCGTCCTTCTCTGGTGCGCAAATCCTTCAGAGTGTGAGCATTGCTTACTTCGATGCTTTCATCTTATCAGTTGTTCCTATAACCTTCCACGTTGTCATGCCCCTACTTGACGTCACCGCTGTGCGGTTACATTCTCTTGATAACTCTCGACAAAAGGTGTCGTGATCATCGTCCACAATTTGACTTCTTCTGCGACGTCAACTGAGCTCTTGATGAGAAATACCTTCCTTGCCATCGATGATTTTTGTGATCATCGACAACCTCCTTGACTTCCTTTCATCGCAAATTTGTCCATAATATGGATGCAACTTGCTATCCAGCTTGTGTTATGTTCTACCCTGAAGTATTACTGTCTTTTGTGTCGAGAATGTTGTGAGGATAGCTCCACCTCTTAGAAATTCTTGGCATAGTGATACTTCTCACCATCAAACGATGCTGCTTTTATTCTAACTTCTAGCAACCCTACTGCTTTGAAGTTAACGATCGTCAGTTCGTTCTTAGGCTGTTGGTTATTGAATCGTCCCTCTAACATTGATCTTGCTGCCTAAGGTCATACTTCGGACGCACTTTTCAATCAATGGTTATTGATGTATGTTTTCCTCGATCATACAACATTATATCATTTGAGCTGACAAATGTCATCTCCTTGTTCACATAATTGTGGAAACCCATCCGTTTGGAATCTCGACGAATTGTTGCTGAGCCATCAGCCACATCCTCTTCTCCCTCGTGGTTCATGGTGAACATTTAAATTAGTGTTGGAAACCTTGAAAGCATTATCTTTGTGCCTAGTTCATGAAGAATATGTTTGGTAAAAGAAGTGTCCTTCTATAAGTTCATGTGCATTTTTGCCACCGTGCTTATGGGAAAATTTTGTCTCGCTTCCTCTGGAACCGTCCCAATTCATTCAGGCATGTGCGAAGTCTTCTATGGTTTGATAGATTTGTTACCTTCACTCCATGTGTATTTCCTAGCACGCCAGGCCACTAATTGATTTGATTTGTCCTAGTCCAGACTTACACATGGAATTTTGATATCCTCTATGATGGTCCCCAAATCAGAACTTGATTGCCCTCCATTCTAGAAACTTCCATGTGGGCACGTATGTCTTGACCTTGTGTTCAGAAGTCTTGTAGTCTGGCCAATGATTCAAGCCTTGCTTCTGTCGTTCATTCCGAGATTCTTGCAATGCCATCTCGTAGGTCTGTGTTGCATCCTTTTCCCCTCAGGCCTTCTTTGTCTGAAGTATCCTGACACCAACCAAATCTGAATCTCGGACAGATATGATGGTTGGAACCTTATCAAGAATTATAACTTTGGTCTTTAATACTCGGTAAGGTGATGTTGTAGCTAGCACACCTGGCCGGATGACCTATTGTTATAATGCTTTGTTCAGCAAGGATTGCCATTCTTCCATGGGGATATTATAAGACTTAATTTATAAGTTGTTCCTACTGGATCCTTCGTGTATCCAAACTCCATACTTTACTCGGGACACCATATCATTGCTATCCCGAAGCATGAATGTGGTATACCGATCATCAAAGGGAATAATGTAAGCCCAATGCTAATTGTTGCTTGATCAATTATCCAAACGCCATTGTATGGGAATGTCATGAATTCCTTCCCCCCCTACCTACATGGTTATCTACTTGCTATCCTGTCTTGTAAATCATGCTCTGTTTTTCCTCGGGAAAGATATACTCCTAAAACTTGAGTATAACCACATTTTCCTTTCCATTGGTCTGTTTAATGTGCTGAACACATTTTCCTTTCCATTGGTCTAGTTGATCTAATAATCACATTTTCCTTTCCATTGGTCTGTTTAACCTTTCTTGAGATTTATTTGATCTGAGCAGTGATAATTCCCTGCTTAGGTAAATACCTCGGTGTACTACTCTGTCAGTAAGACCCTGTTACTATTGTTGTTAACATTTCGGTAACCGTCGGTGGACGAGAACTTTGCCTATTGGTCCGCCTCATTTCGACGAGCAGGAAGATGGTTCTATTCGTCCCCCGCCCTTGGTACCGATGTTGTTGCTGACATAAATGACAGGTTATCCTCTGACATATCTTGCTACCATGACCGTGCAAGATGTCACCGCTCTTCTTACTCTTAATCCACATGATGGTCCCCTAACCCATAGTTTCACAGGATCGAAACCTGACTCTCCTGTACCACTTTGGTTCTAAAGTATCCCTTGCACTTGGCTTTGTATGCGATTCCCGAGCCACCATCCAAGGGATGATCTATCCTTTTATCAAACACGATATTTATTCTCGTTGCTCTGAACCCCCTTTTTTGCCTTCTGATCAGGCATCGAATGATTGCCTACCCGTTTGAACTTTTTTTTACACCGTCGCCTTTTGCTCTTAGTGATTCCTCGAGTCTTAACTTGAGAAATAAATCTTGTGGTCCTCCCTGAGTTCGTCGTCAGATGCCCAGCTTTGTTTAGATTCGTTCTTCCAGAGTTTTCCCTCTCATCGCATTCGTAGGACGATGAAGATCCCGAAGAAAAGATGACGACTTCATCATGATGCCCTGGTACAGCAAGTTAAAGACATCAATGCCATGGATCAGTGTCACGCCCAAGATGCGATCCTATCCTTACTTTGGCACGAGGGCCTCGACAGGGATAGAAGCGCATCTCATCGTTTCGCAAGAATGGATATCATTACAAGTACATGTAAAGAAGAGATGAGTATATGGAATTGGCTTACACTCGCCACAAGCTACATCAATATCACATCAATACAATAACATAACAATCATCATACAGAAGAGCAGGGTCCGGCTACGGACGAAATCAAACGATAAAATGACATCCATACTTGCTATCCCAGGCTGTCGCCTGGAACCCATCCTAGATCGATGAAGAAGAAGAAGAAGAAGAACTCCAAATCAAACAAGCATCGCGCTCACGTCAAAGCATCGCATTACCTGTACCTGCAACTGTTGTTGTAGAATCTGTGAGCCACGGGGACTCAGCAATCTCATTTCCAAGGGTATCAAGACTATTAAAGCTTAATGGGTGAGGTATGGTTAAGTGGTGAGGCTGCAGCAAGCACTAAGCATTTATTTGAGTGGCTAACTTACGAGTACAAGAATAAGGGGGATGATTGTCGAATAAGCGGACGTGATCTAGTAATGATCTCTAAGAGATCCTGAACACCTACTTACGTCAAACATAACCCCACCGTGTCCTCTCTCGGATAAGAACTCATGAGAAGAGACAGTCACGGTTATGCACACGGTTGGTGTATTTTATTTGAGTTTACTTCAAGTTTGCTATGACCGGGTGTTAAACAAAGTTTCCAAGTTGCCACGTAACCGCGGGCACGGATTTTCGAAAGATTTAACCCTGCAGGGGTGCTCCAACTCATCCATCACAAACTAACCACACGCAGCGGGAATAACCTCGACCACGAATCTCGTGATCTTCCTAGGCAATTCCACTGGAAAACCGCAACCTCGAGATAGCCCGAAGCATTTTTCCGGAATTCCTCGCACAAGACGTTCGAGAAAGGTAAAACAAGTCCAGCAAGGCCTCCCGGTGAGCCAGATCCGCATCTAGAGCCGCGCGCTCTCTATCTACGGGCATCATCCGTCTATGCGAAGTGGACAGTAGCCTGAAAATGCCTCGAGTTGCCCCGAGGTGGCACCGCCGACTGCTAGGTAGGTGGACCAACACTCATGAGGAGCACTGGCCCAGTTTGTTGATTAATTATCCACGGGGTCCGGAAAGTCCCTATGCAATTTTATTAGTTATTAGGCAAATGTAGTACCAATGTTGGGCCTTGCCAGACAAGTTTTATCCTAAAACGAAAATCAAGGGGGTCCCCATAACAACCCCGAGCATGTTAGGAGCGCTCAATTATGGAACATAACACCGGTACACAAGTAACTAGGGCGGCAAGAGTGGAACAAAACACCGAGCAAAAGGCCAAGCCTTCCACCCTTTACCAAGTATATATGTGCATTAAATTAAATAGCAATAATATTGTGATAGCTGGAAACAATGCACCTGCAACTAGCAACGCTATAAGAAGGGTTGAGCAAGCGGTAACATAGCCAAACAATGTTTGCTGGGATGTGGAGGGGTTAGAGGCTTATCATGGCATTTGGAAGGCTTGACATACAAGTGGTAGGTAGCGAGACAAGCGATAGAAACAAGACATCTAGCATGGCAATGATAGTAATGGTATCCAGGGAAATGATCATCTTGCCTGAGATCCCGCTTGGAAGAAGATCGAGTCCATGAAGAAGACGAACCAACGTAGTCGAACGAATCCTCACACTCCGAACGCTTTCGGAACTCTATCGAGAAGAAGCAATCTGAAAACAACAATCAACACACGAGAACACCACAACATATGCATGACATGATGCACTTCAAATATGATGCATGTTATGCATGACATGGCAAGCACAACAATCAACTTCTACACATTAAGTGAAGCTCAATATGCAACGAGTTGCATATTGACGAAACTCCACATTCGAATATTTAGTTCACTCTCGTTTAGGTACATGACAATATTAAATGTTGTTAAACATGGCAAGATGTGAAGCATAAGTAAACTACACATCTAGGCAAGTTTAAATGAGGCCGGAAACAACATATAGCATTTCCGAAACGACCCCATATCTTAATTTCGAAATTGGTCCAGATCTGAACTAATCAGGTTTTATATTTATTAAAGAGGGAAATAAAGTGCACAATGCGATTCTACTTTTCATTCCAATCGATTTACATATATGGAACATCTCAAACGGAGCTACGGTCTAAAAGATATGACCTTCACAAGATGCATATGTCATGAATGCAAAATGCATGGAAAAGACAATCACAAACACTTCAAATCATGAATGCAGCAAGTTATTATGATACTACATGAAATTCTAGTCAAGTTTCATATAGGGCATGCTCAAAACGGAGCTACGGTTCAACCACAATCATCAATGCAAGATTTTAATTAAATCTGCCCAAAACAGCAACATAGCATTTTGCACTCATGAAAACAACAAGCTACAAGATTCCAAAATGCACAAACTAAGCATGGGGCAGTAGCATATAACACACACATCATTTCATCTTCACATATCATACTCAAAGAGTCATGGATCACATGGTAGGAAGCTCACAACATGGCAACAAAATATAGCAAATTAGGACTTAGTGAAAATAACATGTTTTAGTATAGCAGATTTTCATGGAGGCATATTGGCAGCAGTAAAACTATATGCTACGGGGCATATATTGGCATGAAAATTAACAGCATGGTAGTAGACATGATGCACTACAAATCATTACATGGTGGCAACATCAAATTATGCTCAGATTCATGGCAACCATCAACACAACATGGCATATTGAAGAAAACAGATTCTCAGACTTAGTGAAAATTAGGCTAGTCATGAGCAGCAGTTTTTAACAGATTGACATATTGGACAGCAGATTTAATTATGATGCAAAACCTATTCATGCAAACTATTGGCACAACATGATAGAGCATAACATGCTTAACAAAAGACTCCATGGTGGCATCACCAAAAGACTCCTAGAACACTAGCAAACCACATGGCAAGACAGCAACAAAATAACACAGATTTCAGACGATATTTTGGACCCTCAAAACAGCAGATTTTTGTAGCATGTTGGCAACAAGAAAATAACACCTAAACATGGATTTCTATAGCAACCAAAAATACCAGGGCCTAGCACACATGTCCAAGGGCATATCTCATGTTCAAAATTATTTCATATGATGCACGGATTAAATCCCACAAAATAGACAAACGGGCATCATGGCAAAAATGACATGCACACGAACTTCCTCCAATGACAAAACTAAATGCACAGTTAAATTCTATGGATTTTTCTACCCCGAAAACACATATAATATGCGTAGGTTCATGTAGGAAAATATGTCACAATTAATTATGCAAGTTTATGACCTAATCCCCTTTTAGCAATTATAAATGCAAGTTAGATGCAAATACCACATCGCACATTTTTGTCATGCATGAAAATGCGCTACAATTAATATGAACATTTTAGATATGTTGTTGGACGAATTCCAATGCACGGTTAAATAAATATGACAATACAAATTAATGGCAATTATGCAAAATGATGCAAAACAGCGAGCTTAGGTATTTTTATCATGGATGAAAATGGCATATTGTTAATCTACACATTTTTCTGAGCATTTACATATATAAAACATTTGGACCCGATGCACGGTTGTTTATTTATTAACAGTTTAAGATAGCATTTCTCTAAAATTAGCAATTAAAACACGAAACGGGCCAAAACAGGGTGTGCGCGGGTTAGATATAAGGCTCACAGGGGCGGCTGGGCTAGCTCACCTAGCGGGCCGAGCCCATGTCGGTGGCGGGGCGAGCTGGGCCTTGGCGGAGGGAGGCCCACGAGCGGACGAGCCGGTTGGGCCAGCCCACGCGGTCGCTGCGTGCGGTCGTCCTCCTCACGAGGAGACCGAGCGGGCATGGGGGCTGAGGCAATCCTAGAGCTCCGGCGGCGGGACAGCAAGGCTCGGGGCGACGGGGGTTGGGCGGATCCAGCCGGATCTGGACAGGGGAGGCCGGATCTGGCCGGCGGCGAGGTGCTCGGGGCTCGGGCGACCTCCATGACGGCTGCGGCGTGGAGGAGCTCCTGCGGGAGCGGCGGCGGCTGCGCGGCTCCGGCGGGGACCGGCCCGGAGGCGAGCTCGGGCGGCGGCGGGGATCCTCCGGCGGTGCAGCAGCGCGACGCAAGGCGGCGGGGGCTGGCGCGGGGGTGCGGAGTCGCCGGCGGTGCGACCATGTGCTCCCGGGCACGCGCAGTAAGAGCTTCGGGGCGACGGCGGGTGCCTCGGCCCGGTTCGGGCCCGGGCGGGCTGCAGATGGGCTCGGGCGGGCCTGCGTGGCTGGAGGTGGGAGGTGACTGAGGAGTGGACGGGTTGGCGGCGGCGCGGATTACGAGGTGGGACTAGGGTTTGCCCGATTTGGACGAGGGGGCTGTCTATTTAAAGCAGTGGAGGCTAGGGTTAGCAATTTTCGTCCGAATTCGAACCGTAGGATCGCGATCGGACGGCTCCGGGGATGGTTAGGGGCTAGGCTAGGCTAGTGGGCTGTGTAGAGTGGGTTGGGCTGAGATGAGAGGCAGATATGAGGCCCGTGACATGATTTTGAAATACCGAAACTCCGCGTTATCAACCGGCTACTAGTGCCGCTATAGTTGCTCGTTCGGGTATCAAACGACCTCCGATTGCGGCGAAATTTGGCAGGCAGTCTACCTACAATATAACAAGACCGCACGCCAAGTTTCGACCCAATCCGAGAATATTTTCACGCACTTTTGAAAACAATATTTTGACGATGCCGCGGGCGCGTGCGTGTGTGGTTGGTCTCGCAACGGTCGACGACACGAACGGAGAGAACCGGCAGCTACGAACGGATGCAAGTTTTTGAAAAATGAATGACGATGCTATGCAGATGATGCGAATGATGCGATGATGAATGCAACAACCACTCAAATCACACGACGACAACGGAATAAAAGGGGAATCTTCTGGAGCGTCAGTTCCGGGCTGTTACAATCAGCCTCTTCGAGAAGAACAACCAAGAACTATAACACTCGTTAGAATTTCGTAACCAGAACTTTTTCCCTTACCCTACCTCTTAATTCTCAGGGCGAGAATTCTTGTTAGACGAGGAGAGTTGTGACGCCCGGATAATTAAGCTACAGTGATCATTGTAATTAAGCACAGTAATGACCATGAATCAACAGTGCCTAATCATCATTAGTAACATATCTCTTTTCAAATTCAAATTCAAATAACAAGCGAAATTCAAAATTTCTCAAACATGAAAACTAAAATGTTCATCATGAGGCAAATAATCACTAAGTAATTATGGTGGTGAACCAACATTATTAGAAAGTATTTAAATGCACTCAAATAGATAAAACAGTGGCTATAACAATTAATTAAATGCCTTTTCTAAGTTATAAATTGTTAAACTATTAGTTTGAAAAGTAAAAATTGTTGGGGCAGTAGTATATCTAAAAATACTATTTTAGAAACTAGTTCTGTATTTTATTCAAGCTAAAATAAAATAGAAACAAAAAGAAAACAGAAAAGTAAAAAGAAAAAGGGGAAGGACTTACTGGCGCGCTGGGCCTAAGTGAACTACAGCGCGGCCCGGCCGGCCCAGCCAACCCACCGAGGCCCCCCACCCTTCACCTGCTCCCACCTCGGTGTCGTCTTCCTCGCGCACGGCGGGCGCTGCGCCGTCCCTCGCTTGCCACGGCAATGGAGTAGGTGGGCGAGGGGATAAGCTCGCCCCCGAACCCTCCCCCCTGGTCGCCTCGCTCACTCTCCCCTCTCCCTCGCTCTCCAGCGTCGCTGCTCTCCTCCCCCCTCTCTGACCGAGCGCGCCGCCGCCGCAGCTCCGACGCCGTGGCGGCCACCGTGTCTCCCTCGCCTCCCCGACCGGCTCAACCGCATCGCCGACGTCCTCCACTTCGTCCCAGACCCTCAGCGGGAGCCGGGAGGCCCTGCAGTGCCGGAATCACGCCGCCATCTTCGCCGCCCGCCGCCGTTCCCCTCCAACCCCGGCGGCCTCGCTGCAGCTACTAAGCATCCGCCGGGCCCTCGTGCGTCCACTAGGTGAGCTCCGACGCCGCTCCCCTCTCTCCTTTCCTCCCGCGCGAGCCCCACCTTGCCGCGGCGCCATTGCCGGAGCTCAAGCGCCGCTGACGTGCTCGCCGCCGTCGTGTTAGCCCCTGTCATGGCCAGACAAGCACGCCGACGTGCTCGAAGTAACCTCCTGGTGCCCCTCGTGGCCTTAGTTCGCGCGCTAGCCGACCCGAACGCCGAATGCCCGGAATCCCGATTCCGGCCGCCACCTGTGCTCACCGTCGCCGCCGTTCCTGACCACCCCAGCCTTGGCAACCACCTCCACTGGATGTGCGACACTGCCAGCAGTCGAACGCAATTTGCCGCGTCGAGTTTGAGCCCGTGTACGCGAAACCCGAGCGTCTCGGGCGAAGGCCCGCCACGGGAACGCTCGCCGGCGCGTTTCCGGCGACGCCGCCGACGTGGCAAGACGTGAGGCCCGCCCTATGCCACTGGTCATGGGTCCCCGTCGCCTGTTTGACCGCGTTGACCACGGTCAACGCGGGTTACTGTTTCCCCTGACACTGACGTGTGGGCCCCTACGTTTAATTAAGCTAATTAGGTTTTTAAATAAATTTGTTTATTAGTTAGCTCACTGACAGACTGGGCCCACCAGTTAATTAGCTGTTAGATTAATTTAAAACTCTGTTAAAACCTCATAGTGGCTGACAGGTGGGTCCCACCTGTCAGTTTGACCAGTCAGCTAGTCAGTTGACTGCTGACGCAATGCTGACATCATGCTGACGTAGTAATTCTTTTCTGTAATTTAATTAATTCCAGAAATAATTTAAAACTTTGAAAAATCGTAGAAAATTAACCGTAGCTCAGATGAAAATGTTTTATACATAAAAATTGATCAGAAAAATCCCACGAATCTAACCGTGCTACCTGTTTCCATGTCGGGACCCTCTACGTAGGTGAACCCGCAACTTTTCGCATGTTTCCGGCAGATGAATAGTGTATAACTACCGACTATTAATTCCAACTTTAATCCTAAAATAGCTAAAATGGTTTGGACATGATTTTAGGCAACCCTGCACTGCATCCTAACTGTCACATGCCTCTAACACCGCAATCCTGGAACATCCCCCCCCCCCCCCGGTCATCTGTCCGACGTTTGTCCGGAACCGGGGAAACTTTCCCGGATGGGTTCCCCCTTTCTCGGTATCGTGTAACACTGCGTTAGGACACACCCGGCACAACTTATTGCCATGCTATGCTTTGTGTTACATTGTTTGCTTTGTATTTACTGTTCCATCCCCCTCACTCTCTCTCGATAGACGCTGAGACTACCGATGATACTGCTGTGTACGACTACGCCGTTGACGATCAGCCTTTTGCCGCAGAGCAGCAAGGCAAGCAAACCCCCCTTGAGCATTCCGATATCGCCTATTCCTTTCCCTCTTATTCTTGCATTAGAATTTTGCTACTGTATTAGCTAGCTCCTATTCTGATGCATAGCCTATTTTTGATAAACTGTTACTATACCTGGAATCATACCAACTGCTTAGTATAGGTTGATCAATGAAACCCCAGTGACCCCTTAGTCCCAGTTGCCCCTGCTTCTTCATCGACGACTCGACGACTCGAAGACTCGGTCAACCGACCGACGAGCCAGGCCCCTCACATCACCGCACACCCCTTAAGTATGGCACTGCAGAGCTACTATCGAGTGCCGAGGGTGATACCTCACTTAGCACTCCCGATGTTAATTCTGTAGCGTAGCTAATCGAGCGTGGGTATCGAGGGTGATTCCTCCTTCCCATTTATCGATAGCGACTCTTGCCATACACTTACCTCGAGTGTGATTCCATCGAGGGTGATTCCTCGGATTTCCACTTGGTGTATAGACACACAGTTACTTTAACTTGACTTTGTTCACATGTGAAAGACGGGACTGTAGGGACAGGCGGTACCACCCTGGTTGAGGTGGACCTGAGTTCCCGACAGTCTTGAGACGGGTCGGCCCCAAGGGTACCCGTGTGAGATGTGGTGGGATGCGCCGATAAGGCATCCGGGTTATGTTGAGGCGTGGACGGGCAGGAGAGGCCCTTGCCACGGTCCTCGAGGCGGGGCGACGGACCGCACTTTGAGGGTCGCGATTGCCCCGCATTAATAAAATGCTAATGGGTTGGGTATTTGATCTGAGTTATGGGCACTCGGCGTCGTTGTATCAGTCGAAGCTCTTCGGACGTCAGCAATGGAGCGGCGCGCGCCGGATTGGACTGGATGGTGCAGCTCTTGGACTGGAGTGTACTAGGTCTGTTTCCAGCCGCCCACGCATCGTGCAGGTGTGCAAAGGGTGATTGAGCCCATGACCCCTGCGCGCATAGGATTTAGACCGGCGGGCTGGCCTCTTCGTTGAGCTTAGGTGGGGTGACGACGTGCTGCTATCCCGAGGCCGGGCAAGACCCAGGAAAGTGTGTCCGGCCGGAGGTGATCAGGCGTGTTGGAAATGCGGTGCACCCCTGCAGGGAAGAACAATCTATTCGAATAGCCGTGTCCACGGTAACAGGACGACTTGGAATTGTACCTTGACCTTATACAACTATAATTGTGATTTAAATTGAAATGAATTGTGGCTCCGGGATTGCTTCCTCGTAGGGAGTCGAGGGAGGATCTCTGGGCGTGGTTACTTAATAAAATTGCTACAACAATATGACTGTATATATGAGATACCAGTCTACTCTCTTCTAATGCTGCAAGATGCTGAAGATGCTAGTCTTCGATAGGACTAGGCATTCTCCCTATTCTTGCTTTCTGCAGTCAGTCCAGATATAACCCCTCCCCTTGATAATGATGCATCTTTAGCATAGTTCTGATGTCAGTCTTGCGAGTACTTTGGATGAGTACTCACCGCTGCTTTGCTTTCCCTTTCCCCCTCGATACGTTGCCGCATTCAGACGATGGAGTCCAGGAGATGGAGTACGCCGGAGACGACTACTACACCACCGTTGGAGCCTACTACTACGTGGAGAACGCCGACGCTCATGAGTAGTTAGGAGGTTCCCAGGCAGGAGGCCTCGCCTCTTTCGATCCACTGCTTATGTTTGTGCTAGCCTTCTTAAGGCAAAACTTGTCTAACTTATGTCTGTACTCAGATATTATTTGCTTCCGCTGACTCGTGCTTTGTCGAGCTTTGTATTCGAGCCCTCGAGGCCCCTGGCTTGTAATATGAAGTTGTATGACTTTATATTTGTGTCTTTTGTTGTGTTGTGATATCAATCAGTGAGTCCCTAATCTTGGTCGTACGCACTGTGTGCATGATTAGCGTACGGACGAGAATGGGGGCGTCACAGAAACACCTCTCCGGTCAATAACCAATAGCTGGACCTGGATGCCCATATTGGTTCCTACATATTACACGAAGATCTTTATCGGTCGAACCACGATATCAAGGATTCAGTCAATCTCGTTTGCGGTTCCCTTTGTCCATCGGTATGTTACTTGCCCGAGATTCGATCGTCGGTATCTCCATACCTAGTTCAATCTTTTTACCGGCAAGTCTATTTACTCATTCCGTAATACAAGATCCCATGACTAACTCCTTAGTCACATTGCTTGCAATCTTCTTGTGATGTTGTATTACCGAGAGGGCCCAGAGATACCTCTTCGTCATACGGAGTGACAAATCCCAGTCTCTATCCATGCCAACGCAACAGACACCCTTGGAGATACCTGTAGAGTACCTTTATGATCACCCAGTTACTAAGTGACGTTTGATGCACACAAGGCATTCCTCCGGTGTCAGGGAGTTGCATGATCGATCTCATGGTCTTAGGAACAGATACTTGACATGAAGAAAGCAGTAACAATAAACTAAGTGATACGATCAAATGCTATGCTTACGGTTGGGGCTTGTCCATCACATCATTCTCCTAATGATGTGATCCCGTTATCAAATGACAACTCATGTCTATGGTTAGGAAACCTTAACCATCTTTGATCAACGAGCTAGTCTAGTAGAGGCTCACTAGGGACACGGTGTTGTTCATATATCTGCACATGTATTTAAGTTTACGGCCAATACAATTCTAGCAAGGATAATGAACGATTATCATAAACAAGGAAATATGATAATAATAACTTTATTATTGCTTCTAGGGCATATTTCCAATAGTAAGTTGTGGGAACCCTCCCCGGCATGACTAACTGATGTAGTTTTGCATATAGAGAAAATGGAGTGGGTCGGCCATTGGGAGAGGGTTACTACTTCCCAAAAGTCTTCTCTTGATCTACCTAGCTACTTCACGAGTGAAATTTAGTAGCAGAAGGGTGTGATCGGGAATCATGGGTAAAGTACACAAACCTCTGCAGAGTGTATAAAACTGATCATGATTAGTCGTGCCTCCGGTTACAGATAATTTTGAGCAACTCATTGGAGAATTGTTAGTTTGATCTCATCACCTCTTCTAATAAACTTGATGGGTTGGACCAAAGGGGAGTATGGACCAACTCAGATGCATGGCGTGATGTCGGAAGGATTATCTCGAAGCTTGGTTCAAGGCAACCGTGTGATGTGGAGATCCACATACTCAAATGCTTTATGGACAGTCGCATGATACAATTGGTCCAGGAATACCGCGTGATGTGGTACATCCATCTATTAGAGTAGACCACTATTACAATGGTAGGAAAACTATTTTGTGTAAACGGAAAAGTAGCCACACCAAATTTCATGTTTATTTTCCAATACGCCAACTCCGGTCAAGCTTGCCAATACATTCGAAGTATTGACCCTTGTGGCTGCAATGTATCATGTTGCGGGTTTACCGTATTGAAGGAAGGTACGAAGTAGGGTTACAACGCTATACTCAACTCTTGCCCTTGAGTGGATGGACGCCACAAGACTAGAATATTATCTCCGCTACATGACTGTATACTAAGCTAGCCTGTGAGCTAAGAAGGTGTGTATTGTAAAGCGTTGGATCTGCGATGTAATACTATGGCATGTGATGTATTCCTGGTATTTCGTCGTTGATTATGCGTGTCACCTATTGATCCAGGGACTGACACAGCGCATAGATTCGGGGCCCTCTCGATACCGAGTCGTGACAAGTCATAGAGAGTATCATCTAGCATGATCGTTTTCGCTCCATACACCATGAAGAATTGTGTGAACTGAGTGGAGCGATTGGGGGTTGTTCACAGGCTCCAGAAGACTAATGGTAGTTATTCAACCCATGCACTGGTTGCTCTCTTCAATGGAGTCAGCAATCATGGCTTTAGTCCTTCCAATCTTACAAGCATGGACTATTACAAGCATTTTCCGAAATCGTTGCCACGATATTTTCCGAACCATTGCCATGATTTTTTCCATCTCTTCAATGGGTCAGTAAGTGTTATGACTATTACAAGCATTTTTCCAAGCTGTTATCACTTTCAAACTCTTTAATGGGGTCATCAAAGCTTTGTTTTTTGCCATGTGATTATTACAAGCATTTTTTTTCCAAATTGTTGCCACGACTTTTAGTTAACAAATTTTGTTTGAATTTAACATTTTGAACATGGCAAATTTGTGTTATGTAGCTTTTTCAGTCCTAACCATGTCAAGCTTACATACAGTGGAAATTTATTATACATACATGGAAAATTTATTGTGTATATCATGGCAGATTTTGGGTATGGGCGAGGTGGGGGTAAAACGCATGGATATTTTTCCCGGTGTGTAGCTTGTACTAGCTTGGCAAGGAGGTGTCCCATTGATGCCATGTGACCATCACAAACCCTTTTTCTAAATTTGCCATGGTCACAGTACAAACATTTTTTTCAAATTTCCCATGTGACAATTTGTTTCCCCACAAGTTGTCGTGATTTTGGAGAACAAATACCTAAAGAGTATTTCTCATCTGACCCTCACAAACTAGTCCACAAGTTGCCACGATTCAGGAAAAGAGTTTTTTTGTAATTTGCCATGTGATTAGTAGAAACTTTAACCTGTCAAATCAATCATTTTTATCATGCCAAGTTTGTGGCCCTGTTTGGATACTCTAACACAGTTAGAGTTAGAGTTATTTTCTAACCCACTCTAACTCAAATAAGCACCTCTCCACCGGGATAGTTGGGTTAGATGGAACTAACCCACTCTAACCCTCCCTGTTTGGATACTTTTGGGTTATTTGAGCCCCCAACTAACCCAAACTAGCTCTAACCCATGGATCCAAACAGGGCATGTGTGTTTTATTGAGTGAGGCGTTTTGGTGCCCAGGCTCATCTGCACCCGTTCAGTAAAAAAATCAAAACAAATACTAAACAAATTCAACAAATTTCAATTTTTTTTGGGTGTAAGATAATTTCATGCGTGAGGTTCGCTCCAATTTTTGTATCATTTGAACATCTGAGCAGCTCTCAGCAAAAAAAACAAATCGGGTCAAAACAGTGCGTGAACAGTAACCTTTTTTAGAGACCCCGAATTTGTCTTTTTTGCCGAGAGCTGCTCAGATGTTCAAATGATACAAAAATTGGAGCGAACCTCACGCATGAAATTATGTACCACCCCAAAAAAAATTGGAATTTTTTGAATTTTCTTAGTATTTGTTTTGATTTTTTTACTCAGCGGGGGTGCAGATGAGCCCGGGCTCAGAAATGGATTTTCGTGTTTTATTCTCTTTCTTGACTGCGTTTTGTTTTGTCAAACTGGCATTTGCCATAAATCATGCAAATTTATGCTCTCTATCACGTTAAATTTGTGTTTGTATAGCACAATTTTTCCATGATATTTTTTTTTACTTTTGATGTTCCATTTTAGCCTTTTTTTTGCTATGAACATGACATGCCAACTTTAAATACATACCATCTGCTAATGTGTTTGATGTCATCCCTCCTATTTTCTGGTTGGTCAATACAATAGATGTCAATTAAGTTTACGGCAATCCCCCATGACATCCCATGGCGAATCCACCTCTAGGAGAACAACAATTTGCCTTTTTTTAGGAAACATTCTTTTGTAAATTTGCCATGTGATGCAAAATGTTGCCATGTTCCAGACAACACACTTTCTCTACAAATTGCCATGTGATGCTCCAACCATTTTGTTCACAAACTTGCCATACTCTGTAGAACATATTTTCCATGTGATTATTACACTTTTTGCCATGTGACTGTAATAAATTCTTGTAAATTTTGCCATGATGTTTGAAAAAGCTTTGTTTAAAAAAATGGTATTCTGGAGAATGAATTTTTACATCATTTTTTAGGGAACAACTTTTTTCTAAAAACTTGTGCATATGTCATTTACAAACATTTTTTTTACTGAAGTTTCCATCTTTTTAGAAGTATTTTTCCACCTAGATCATGGCAACTTTGTTTTTTGTGTGAGATTTCATACACATGCAATGTTTGGCCTTATAGTTTTTCCCCTATACCATACTAGTTGGGCTTTTCTGGTTGTCATTGTGCGAATGGGACGATAAAGAGTTCACCAAGAAAAACAACATGTAAACAACTTGTTAAAGGGACTATGGTATCCCCAGCCCACCAGGGTTCAAGTCCTGATGCTCGCATTATTCCTGGATTTATTGCGGGATTTCCAACAATGCGCATTCAATGGGAGAAGACGTTTCCGTCGACGACGAGGCGCCTATGGTGACCTCGTAAATCTCAAGATGATATGCCGGCTCAGTCTCTCGGAGGTACTCATAGGGGTATGGTGTGCATGTGTGTGTTCATATGGATGAGTGTATGCGCGTATATATGAGCGCTTGCATCTGTACTGTGTTGAAGAAAAAACTTGGGTCGTGTTGGGTACATTTTCGAGCGAAGGAAGGGAACGATCGTTCCGTCAGTTTAGCCCCGGAAAATGTCCAAAACAAACCTTAAACTTGTTGACAAAAACAAAATCGAACCCTGAACTTTCAATCCCCGAAATAAGCACATCAAACTCTTCGATCCCTGTCTATTTTCAACCTTGGAACCACTTAGCTGGTATTCGCTGACATTGCCCATTAGCACAGTTGCTCGCGTGTAGCTGTAGGTCGCTTGCCCTGCTCTAGTTTTTATTTTATTTTCATTTTTCTTTTGTTTTTCATCGGTTTTATTTGGGATTTTTCTGTGTTATACTTTATTTTTTTGCATTTGTTTTCTGCGGTTTTTACTTTCCACTTTATACTCTTTGTTTTCTTTTGTTTATTTTTTGGTTTTCTTCATTTTTTTGCTTTTCTTTTTGTTTCTTTGTCGATTTTAATCGGTTTTCCTTTTTGGCACATGTCTACTTAATGATAATAAATATATCTATTTTTGCAGGCTAATAAACAGTTTTTTAACTACACGAAGCCACCTCTCTTCTTTAATGAGCCACAAACAAAATATTGTGTTTATTTGGGGTTCTAACCGGTTTCCTTTTTGGACGATAAACATTTTTTAAACAATTTATTACCTCAACCCTCTCTACAATCTCTTGAATTCACTCTTGCCAAGATACGTGTTCCCTGTTCACTAAGAAACTGTTATACCAGCTTTCAGCTCTCGCCCTAAGGTGCATGGCCGAAAGTTCTACCTTGTACCAATCTGTAACTTGGTACACCGAAAAGTAATGTTCACACTTTTGTATCCAAGACCTGACCCCTTCAAATGTTGGAAAATAAACCGGGAAACCAGTGCGCTTGCTAGAACTCGAACTTGGCACCCTGCAACAAAGGCTTGCGAAGCTAGGCACTCACCCCGACGGCTGCTAGTGATTAGAGATAGCGCGAGGCGTTTAAGAACACACAAAAGCGTTCATATATGAAATCATTTTTTAAAACCAATCCAAACATTTCCCCAAAAAAATGTGAACAATTTTGAAACGCTGATTTTTTTAAATGCAAATAATTTATGAAATTACAAAAACATTTTTTGAAAAATGTGACATTGTTTTCAAATTCCAAACCTATTTCGAAATATGTGAATAACTTTTCGAATTTCAAACATTTCTTGAAAAATGTGAACAATTTTTAAAATCGCAAACAGTTTTAAAATGCAAACATAATTTGAAAGTTGCAATCTTTTTTTTTAAGACACGAATCATTTTTTAATTTTGAACAAAATATATGAAACGGTATGAAACGGGACTGAACAATTTTAAAAAACATCAACATTTTTTTAATTAATGAAGAAATTTGTAAACATGATTATTTTTTAAATTTTGAACAAAAGTTTAAAAAAAACTGAACATTGAAAAGCTAGCTACCTTGCTGTTGTATGGGCCGACCCATATTCTCGCCGTGCTGCCCTCTCTCCCGCAACCAACAATCCTAGGTTCGACTTGCCATGTCGACAATCTCTGTTTGGGAACGCCTTCAAAATAGAGTAGGATCGGAGAGTTTAGTGTGGAGTTTAGTGTGTTGATTTCAGGGATCGAAAGTTTAGGATTCTTTGTCTACAAGTTCAAAGTTTGTTTCGATTTTTTTTATAACCATATAGGGAAAGTTCGCTCGTTATTGGTGTCCTAGATATAAAGGTCATTTCCTAATACAGCGTGGCCATCATCGTAGGCTGGAACTATTCCAAGTAGTTTTATCCTACCCGCATCAAGTGTATGCTCATCATGACGCGATCCCCGGGACGCAATTACATTCTGAATTATTAGTTCCTAGTAGTAGTTGACTTCGTTCGTAGGTGATCCTCTTTATTCTCTTCCATCCAACGAACAAATCAATTCCATATAAACAAACAAACGAAACAATTGTCTCGGCGACGGCGGGAGTAGACGACGTCGTGATCGGGGGCGATTGACATGGCCGTGGTGCTCGGCGCGTTCGTGCCGGACACTGCGGCGCGGTGGCGCAGCGTGGCGGAAGGGGAGGTGGCGCAGGAGCTGGGCGTCGCGGCGGCCGCGAGGAAGCTGGCGGCGAGGCTGGAGGGCGTGGCCGCCGTGCTGGGCGACGCCGAGGCGCAGGCGGCGGGCGGGGACGAGGCCACCGCGCGGTGGCTCGCCGAGGTACGCGCCGCGGCGTACGAGGCAGACGGCGCCGTCGACCGGTGCAGGGTCGCCACGCGCCGGCTCGGGGGCAGGGAACCCAAGCAGCCGCCGCCGCAGCAGCAGGCGAGATTGCTACCTCTGACCTGAACAAACAAGGATCACGCTGTTGCATTGCATTGCAGGTTTTGTTAATTACCTTGTGCTCTTGCCATGGCGTGCAGGCTCTGCCTTGGCTGCTATCCTCCTGCTGCGAGGACGCCGAGCCCCACGGGGACATCGCCGCCGACCTCAAGCGCGTGAACCAGAACCTGCAGGCGATCATGAGGAAGCAGCGCCGGCTGCCGCTCCACGCGGCGTACGCGGCCGATCCCAGCGTCCATACACGGACGTTGCTGAGGCGCCAGCCAACCGATCCAGACATCGTCGGCACAAGGATCGAGGACGACGCCCGCCTGCTCGTCGATCGGCTGACGCAGACGGACAGCCCGGCCGCATGCGAGGTCGTCGCCATCGTCGGACCGGACGGCGTCGGCAAGACCAAGCTCGCGAGGATGGTATACGAGAGCGCGAGGGTGCGTTGCAGCTTCGGGTCAACCTCATGGGTTCGCCTCTCCAGAGGGTACACGGAGGCCGGCCTGCTCTCGCAGGTCATCGACGCCTTTGGCGGCGACACCAAGGGCGGCGAGAGCGTCGCCGATCTCCAGGCAATGCTGACAGGCCTGGTGGCGAACAAGAGGTTCCTGCTCGTGGTCGACGACGTGTGGTACGGCGGGGTGTGGGAGGACGTGCTGCAGAACCCACTGGAGCGCGGCGGCCGCGGCGGCAAGGTGCTGGTCACGGCGCGACGCGGCACCGCCGCCCGCGAGATGAGCGCCAGCCTCGTCCACCGGGTGAAGAGGCTAAGCGCCGACGACGGCCGGCTGCTGCTCCGCACGGCGGCGTGCGTGGCCAACGACGAGGGCCAGCTGAAGGGCGTCAGCGAAAGGCTCGTCGACAAGTGCGGCGGCATCCCTCTGGCCATCAAGGCGGTCGCCGGCGTGCTGAAGACACGGGAGGCCAGCGCCGACGAGTGGGGCGAGGTGCTCGCGAGCGCCGCGTGGTCGGTGCAGGGGCTGCCGGACGACGCCATGAGAGCACTGTACCTGTGCTACGACGACCTGCCGCACCACCTGAAGCAATGCTTCTTGTACTGCTCGCTGTTCCCCCCGGGCTTCGCCGTCGAGAGGCGAGTGCTCGTGCAGCACTGGATGGCCGAGCGCTTGGTGCGGAGCAGGAGCGGCTCCTCCGTCGAGGAGGTAGCCGAGGGGTACTACGACGAGCTCATCGGCAGGAACCTTCTCCAGACGACGCGGGAGGACGTGCGCGGATGCACGATGCACGAAGCGCTGCACGCGCTGGCGCAGCTGCTCCTGCAAGGCGAGGGCTTCACCGGCGACGTCCAGCGGCTGCCGGACGACGGCGACGCCTCCTTCAGGCCACGGCGCGTCTCGCTCCCCGGAAGAAACATGGCTGTGGTACCGGAGAGGATCCTGAATTCGGAGAGGATAAGGACGCTGCTGCTTCCCAGGAACCCACTGGCAACCGAAGGAAACATCTTCACGAGGCTGCATCACCAGCTGCGAGTCCTCGACCTGAGTGAAACAGGAATTGAGCTCATCCCAGAGACTCTGGGGAATCTGGTTCACCTGAGGCTACTGAACCTGTCCCGGACAAGGATACAGGCGGTTCC
Source organism: Elymus sibiricus (assembly GCA_039707655.1). Taxonomy (NCBI): domain Eukaryota; kingdom Viridiplantae; phylum Streptophyta; class Magnoliopsida; order Poales; family Poaceae; genus Elymus; species Elymus sibiricus. Next base: position 211,465,409 of record CM077663.1, read on the forward strand.
AGAGTCCATCGGCAACCTGTGGAGCCTGAAGTTCTTGCTGCTGAGGGAGTGCAAGTCACTGCATGCTCTGCCCAAAGGCATGAAACACCTGAGGGGGCTCAGAGACCTTGACCTTGCTGGAACGATGATCACCGCCGCCGCGTTCAGGGTAGGCCAGCTGAGAAGCCTCACGTCGCTCCGGTGCTTCGCCGTGGCCAGCAAAGAGGACAGGGGTGGATGGCCTCTGGCTGAGCTCAAGCACTTGTGCCAGCTGAGGATACTCCATGTGCACAAGCTCGACAGGGCCCCTGGTCGGTCTGAGGCAGCTGAAGTGGCACTTGCCAGCAAGATGAGCCTCAGGGATCTCGCGCTGTCATGCAGCGACGATACTGTCAGTCTGCCGCAGACACCCACGGCGGTCAGGAAGATTGAGGATGTGCTGGAAGAGCTCAACCCTCCACCGTGCCTGGAGTCGCTAAAGATTGCCGGCTATTTTGGGGCCAAGTTCCCCAGCTGGCTCTCAGACATTTCCCTCCCAAATCTTCGCCATCTCGACATCATCGGGTGCAACTTGTGCCAGTCCTTCCCTCCACTAGGCCGGATGCCAGAGCTGAGATCGTTGAGCATTGCCGATTCTTCAGCTCTCACGTCTATCGATGCAGAGATCATGGGCAAATGCCACCACCCTGAGGTACCTTTTCCAAAGCTCGAGAACCTGCGCTTGCAAGGGTTGCGTAAGCTCGAGACATGGATGGATATCGAGGCAGGAGCGTTGCCCTCTTTGCAGGCGATGCAGCTCGAGAGCTGCCCTGAGCTGCGATGCCTGCCTGGCGGCCTCAGACACGTGACATCCCTGGTGGAGCTGCGCATAGTGGACATGGCGAGCCTCGAGGCTGTGGAGGACATTGCTGCACTGAGGGAATTGAGCGTTTGGAACGCACCTGATCTGAAGAAGGTATCAGGCATGCCTTCCCTTGAGGACCTTAGCATATCCCACTGCCCAGTGCTGCAGACTGTGGAGAACGTCGACAGCCTGCGAGCAGTGCGCATATTTGATCATCAGTTGCAGGAGATCCCAAGATGGATCGAGGCGCTTGCTGCAAAGCTGCGGTCGCTGGATGTCACAAGCACGATCAAACTGCTCAAAAGGTGCCTGGTGGATGGCCCAGACTGGTCCCTGATCAAGGACATTGTACAGGTACACGGGTCGACGACCGGTTCCGGTGATTACATATACTATTCCAAGAGCCCTTACATCTTCGATAGCAATGTGAATGCTCAAGGAAACCTTGAAACTGCTGCTTCTGATAGTGCTGATGAGGCGTCAGCAGAAAACAGAAATGCCAATCAAGATGTTGGGGTTGCAGCTTCAGGTACTGGTTATATGCACATCAGTGGCTTCTTCGATTCAAAAGCAGTGTTAAAAGGAGCTCCCATGGCTGAAGGCAATGTGACCCATAGGAACACAGAAAGGAGAAATAGCCAGCGTAGCCTGCATAAGCTGGCAGAAGTTATTCCTGAAGAGGGTGAAGCTGAGGAAGATGCAGATTCAGTTGTGCTGTTACCTGCTCACCCAACTAAAGCCCACTCACGAGTGGAGAAACCACATCCTGTTGTTAATGATGATCGCAGTGGCAATAACGATACAGGCTTGCTGTCAAAAGTTACCCCTCAAGAAACTGGTCCTGTTGCAACTAAGCGAAGAAGGTCAAAGATGGGAAAGGATGTTCCTACTGATGCTGGCGCTGCTGGGGATTCTTCTGTTAGTAAATCTGCTGCTGCAGTTGGTCATAACTTGGTCCGTGAAGGGTCTCGAGTAATCAACAGAACTGAAACTGATCAAAATTCAAACATCAGTTTACGTCAAAGCGAGGAATGCACATTGAATAAAGGAGAGAACTTTGCTAACATCAGTAAACAGACCAGGAGAGTTCATGATACTGCAAGTAAAGTGCCAACACAAATAGTTGGCAATGACTCTAAAGTATTTGGCAATGATAAAACTGAAAATAGTTCACCTGCTATAATGGCTCGCTCCAGGCGAGTAACATTTAACATAAGAAAAGATGATCATGCCGACGCCGCTGTACATTCACCGAAAGCAATCAATCAGAAGAACTTCGGCAAGGTAAAAGTGACAGCAACTTCTGCAAGTGCAAGGACAAATGAGACAAGAATGCCGGAAATTCCAGCAGACAGAGAAGTAGCACCAAAATCTGCTGGCACTATCGATAGCAGCTTAATCCTCGAAGTTCATCACACAGTAAGTTTTACTAAAGATTCTACTTGTACTGGTGTTGACAACATTGGTAGTCATATGGAGGACAGGACCATCGGTTTGCCAGCCAATCCAAATCATGAAGAATCTAAAGCATTCAGTGGTACTGAAACCACGTGTGATTCGGAGCCCTGCATGTTGCCTGCAAGTTTAGCCTGGCGCAAGCAACGGGCACCCAAGAAGCAAGAAGCCAGTTCCGCAGGAGCAGGCCATGGCATAGGCGCATCCATCAAGAAAACTCCTCGCATGGACATGGCAAACAGAACCTTGGAGAAAGTTACCAACAAAAGCAAGGCTGAGCCAGTGGAACATCCATCTACTGGAGCATCCAAGAACACCGATCCACATTCGAAGCCCGCGTGCACACCGTGTGGTGCCATTGGTACGACCGAAGCGACCATGGCATACAGACACCACACCAGCAGCCACGCCGACGACGACAATGCCCATTTCTCCATCGACGTCAAGGACGACGACTCACATCAGGCACCAAAGGTGTACACCGCCATTTGGGCCGACACCGACACGGACACCCTGCGAGCTCGGTTCCTCAGCTCGATGCAGCACCACCACACGATGGCCTCCCGCCGTCGCCATCGCCGCCATAGGGCGAAGCACGGCTCTGGGAGCACGTGGAGCATCGGCCCAGTTTTGGTGGCCGTCCTCCTTGTCGTCTCCGTGGCGCAGCTTCTGTTCATCGTCTGGATGTACCGCAGGCTCCTGAACCAAAAGTAGGCGACCAACGTGTAACTCCAGTTCCGCACTTGTAACCATTCCTGCCAAGAGATGCAAATACTTTGCTCCTTTCTAGCGTCTCACTTGTTGTTATCTTTTGCTTTCTGCTTGTTTGTGTTGCACTCCGTTGGGGCCCTTTGATTGAAAGCAAGCAACACTGCTGCGTTTGTCCGGCATAAGATAAAAACACTCCTGCCAAGAAATGCTAATAGTACTATCTTGTGTTCTTGCGGTTCTCGCATCAGATTGATCTCTTAAGATTTGGAATATGATTAATCGTAGCCTCATTATGTCGTATATTAGTCTTACCTTTCTTTTTTGAGTGGATATTTAGTCTTAACTCGTAGGAACTGGCCTTTGGCAGGAAGGCAGTAATGGGCTGCGCCTATCGATTTGTCCCCGAAATTTCTGGCGGGAGCGGTTGCATTTTGTAGATTTTGGCGCCAACAAATTTGGGCGGACTACAGCACTGACGAGAGAAAAGGGAAAGGAGAGACAGAGAACCAAAACCTCGGGGGAGGCAGAATGAGGAAGCAGAGTAAGAAGACGTACCCGAGCAGAGCCCGATCGTCCGGCGGCCAGACCACCCTGCAGTCCTTCCTCTTCAAGCCCAGGTAGATCGAGGAGGGGAGCCACCACCAAAGAGAATCTTTCCCTCTTCCAATATTTGCTCCATCTTGGATCTCTACTTCTCTAACCCTTGCCCCTTTGTTTTCTTGGATCCTCCAGAGCTGCCGACGGGGAACCGAATCCCCACCCGCCGCCGCCGCCGCCGCCGGTAGGGAAGGACGGTGAGGTTCCGAACTCTCCGCCGGCGCCGCCGAAGCGGGAGATCGTCAGGGTCACCAACAAGACCATCAGGGTATCAATCGATCTGCCCTTGTTTTCTACCCCCTTGCGTCACGTTTCTCCGTTCTTGATGGCGGCGGGACCTGGCAGGAGAAGGCGAGCGCGTTCTCGTCGGTGGGCTCCTCGGCGAGGCGCGGGGCCGACGCGAGCGCTCTGGACGCGGCGGTGTTCAGGCGGTTCAACGGCTCGCCGCCCCCGGCGGCGAGGGCCGGCGGTGGCGCCGAGGCGGGGGGCGACGCGGACGACGGCGATGGCGATGGCGGCGTCCGGCTCGACGTCGAGGACATCGCGGCGGGGAGCCGCCGCTGGGAATCGCGGAAGCGGAAGGGCCCCTTCGGTGCGTGCGCCCTCCATTTGCAGAGTTGCTCTTTCTCTCGCGTCACGCTACTAGTTTGTGAGACACGGCGCTGATCTCACTCGCCTCTTCCCTAGGAGGCAACGAGGGGCGCACGAGCGGCAACGCCGGGCGCGTGGTGGTGCTCGGGGACGACCCGAAGCCGAGGCCGCCGGCGACGAGGACGAGGGGGAGGGGAAGGGGAAGGCTCGCTGGCCGCGGCGGGGGCAGCCGTGGCCTGTACAACCACTGTAAGATCTCTCGCCGAATTCATTCTGCAATGCATCGAGTAAACGGTGGGGAGCGATGAGCTGAGCTGATTGGTGGTGGTTTTGGCTGCCTGCCAGACGCGAGCGGCGGCGGGCTGTGGCAGGGCGAGCAGGAGGGCGTCGACGGCGAGGAGGTCGGGTGGACCGAGGACATGTGGGAAGGCATGGGCTCCATCACGCTCGGCGGCATGGAGTGGCACTAGCTAGCTTAAGCCTTCAACAGCCGCCGCAGAGCTTGCATTTGACTCAAATGTCGGACCCCAGTTTGCAATTTATGACGTGTAATGTAAAAATCCATGAAACCAGTCTAGTTATTTTTCAGGTTCCAGACTACGTTATCCTGTGTTAAAACGTTCGTGCAATTCATTATATGGCAAAATAGAAGGAACGCACAGTTGAAAACCGCTGCGGCTTTGGAGAATGGGTCGTAGGATCATGTCAAAAATTTCAAGTACATTCTCGGCCATCAGATGCCAAAAAGATTTTACAGCGCCTCATGTCATCATCGTAAAGTACATAAATTGTTTGACTGTTAGGTTGCTAGACCCCCTATTTTGGGCATGTTACCCCTACGGGATTACGGGTGTATCAAATGTTTTTACTGACGGTGAAGAGTTCTTCAGGGGCACAATCAATATGCTCCGGCGCTTGCTCCAGGTCTGGCCCGTTTACTATTGCCTTGGTACCTGCGCTTGGTTATCCTCTGCACCATGTTTTCTGCTGAGGCATCAGACCAGTAAGTATAGTCCTGTTCTGTTTTGAAAGTGATCAAGCTAGGTTTCATCAGCTGCCGCTCATAGCTCATCTTTCACATCCTGGCTTGACTCTTCATGGTCGGGCTTTGGTGCATCGGAGGGTGGGGGGGCGGCCTCTGCAATCTCCTCCACGTTCTCCCCCAAGATGCGCGCGGTGAACTGCCTAGCTTCGGCGTCGAAATCAACCCACTCTGGAACTATTCTCTTAGCACCCTGGAGAGTGAGGAAAAATATTATGAATAGCCAAACCTTTGGTGCTAGACTAAAGCAACAGGGAACGGATCATGGCAATTTTACCTGAAGCTTTGGTTCCTTTGTCATTGGATTGTTGCAAAGATCAATGGTCTTTGCTCTTGCCTTTGTGGCATTTCCACACCAGGATTCACACCATAGCCATTCTTGAGGGAGTGAGAATATGGGCACGGTATGTTGAGCATAATTTGGGAGATCCTGGATAAAAGTGCTACAAGTAAGCATTGCACTCATCTTCACTTGTATGGCTATTTGTACTCTGGAGCTTGGTTCTACATACAACATTCTACTGTTGGTAACAGAAACAAGCTCATCCCGATGCAAGTTGAAAATGGTAACCACTAGAAAAATATTGCACCTATATGATCTTTTTTGAGCTTTTGTGAATAGAAAGAACTGAGATGGCTACGGAACTTGCCTCTTGCAATAATACTACACAAAGACTTGTGCTGCCATGCTATGCAACTTTTTAACTTTCAAATTAAATATTTGAATTCTCAATATAAATTCAATTAAAAACAATAATTGCACATATACATATTGCGTGAAATCATGTTTGAATCAAATAATGAAGTTATATCTTTCAAGATTGGGCCTTTAAAAGAAATCCAGTTATCAGCAACATGAACTCTGGTCTGTAGACTGTAGCAGTGAAGCCACTAATCATGCAGCACTGGCCTGTGAGGCTGTGACCCACTCCATCAAATGTTATGCGTAAAGGGGATCAAATAGATGTACCTGATCAAGGTTTGAGAGACTATTGGGGTCCTTGCTGAGTGTTTCATAAACAACCCGTAGATTATCCCCAGCAGCAGTTTGTCGAAATTTGGCCAAATCAACAACATAAAGGGCACTGAAACAACGATCATGTTACAAAATAACAGCAATAATCTACAGTATTTAAGCATACTTGATGCAACAAGTCACCAACCTGATATGGTATGGTCTTCCTCGCAAATGATCTTTCCAGAAACCCTTTTAACACACAGGAAAAGAACAGGAGTCAGCAGACAACTTGAGAACATACCTGCCATGAATAATTTGATCTACAGCAGTAGTATGGTTTGTGCTAAGTTGGTAACTAACTTGTTTCCAAAATCGGTAGCCATCCATCTCCTTGTTGTTATCACAGAACGGAGTATACGCAAGGGGACGGCCCTTCAGATCCATGTCATACAGTTCTCCCATGTCTGTTCTCACAATTTGATCAGCATCAACAAAAATAACCTATTTACAAAGCATCGGAAAAAGAATATCGTTAGAACTCAATCAGGCTATAACTGCTTCTACCTACTGAAGAACATGGTTACATGAAGCAGGATCGTAAGGCAATTGTAATATAGACAAAAGTACCTTCCTCAGCGAAAGTGGAAATATAACATCCAGAAACAAGATTTTATATGCCCATATAATTCTTTGCTTCTCTTTCTGTTTGTGCAACCATGTTGGCCATTTATACGTGATAAGCTCATACTCGAATCCATATTCCAGAGCCATGTGGGGTATGACATCCTGGCAGGATTACTGGTTAGATAACAGCAGAGACACCTTCCATCTGCTCATGACTTAATCAACTCAAAAGCAGCTCATTTACCTTAAATTGTGGAGATAGATAATTCTTTATGAACCAAAATTTCACTGGCCTTTGTGTTTTCTTTAAAACACTCAAGATCATAATTTTTAGGAAACGCTCGTACCTGCAACATGAAAATTTGCAGCTAAATCACATGTTCTCAAGTCATACCTTTCCTTTTGGTATGATATTCTTCCAAGAGTAAGATGGTGTATGATGTGTAACTAGGATTTGCTGCAGCAACATTAGACTAGAGTGCAAGAATAGCTGTTTGTGCAGCATACAGAATACTGCAAAACGCATGTGTTATTCTAATAACGCCAACAAGTAGTTCAAGGAAAAGAAAGGCAACAGTGCTAGCAACTAACCCAGAACATGGCTTTCAAGGTTAATCGCATAAGTGAGAAGTGTCAGCACGATAAACTATAACCAACAATGAACAGCATGGACATCCACAGATCATATTTTCACGAAATGGACACTTACAGATGACCAGAAGCAACAGAAAAAATGTTAATTGTCTCCCCTTGTCTTGCATCCTTAAGGTCCTGAATAGAAGTGCAAAGCAAAACTGTTAGATTTTCTCTAAGCAACAAATGTAGAGTATATAACAAGTAACATAAGATACAAGCATGCATGAACTAGCGTGTAACTTTTACATGTGGAATCATTATTCTACGCAAATTACTACATATGTGTATTACAGAAAACATCCTCATCGGCATTAGCAAGAGCAAAGGTGTAACTAGGAACAGTTCCATGATGCCTTTCATCAAACAGATAGTCAGACTTCCTAACAAAGTTCAGTTCTCCAAGTGTTTTAGGTTTTTGTATGTGCAGTGTAATTCCCTTTCAGTAAAATCAAATGTGCTAACATAATCTATGTTTTCAGTAACTATCTCATTCTTTCAGTCGTGTTTTTCCCCAAGGAATCACTGTACAGTTTATAGGCTGGTCTAGAATCCGTTGCAAAGTACTTCCATACATAACATTAGAGTAGATCTCTACACAATATTCCTGGAAGTTTTGGAAGCATCACAGAAAGAAAATCATGAAAAATTGGACGATCAAACTTTCCTAGACCAAAGCTTGTGTCTGTAGCCTGTTCAGAATAACATGCAGTGGAATTAAATAACTCACAGAAGAAATACTAACAATGTTTTTCTCAGCTTTCTTTTTTAATGAGGCATCGCCACTAATGAAACTAGAAGCCCATTTCAAAAGGTTGGTATTCCACCCTTTATTATCCTGCATTAAAAGGCATTTAGGAAAAAAATAATGTCTAGAATTGATATGTTTTACAACTAAATTAATAAAAACAGACCGTCTTTTCCTGGACATGGTTGTCATCATCAGCATTTAGCAAGTCCTCATGCTCCTTGCCCTTTTTCTTTTGCACTTCAATATGTAAAAGTTTGCCCCTTAGGCTATCTATGGCAATGAGTTTCGAAGGTAGCTCGTACAAATCAGCACTACGCCCAGGAGCGAGTTGTAGGTACCACACCCCCGGGGAGACTTTCATCTGCCAATATCCCAAGTTGGCCATGACAAGTGTGTCTACCAGGTGTGGTCTTTGTTTGGTGCCAAGGATAAACTGCAGACCACGAGGAGGTTCTCGATCCTTTTCCATGCAATGTCCTGAAAAACAAATTCTGTCACTAAATAATCCACCACAATCAAAGAGATGATTATTAAATGATCATACCTGTAAGAAGAAGTGCTTCAAGTTCATATACTGCTTGCAATGTCCTAACATCACCGAGATTCTCCAATAGAATGTTATCCAGATCATGGCTGATACACAGAAAACGACCACAATAAGGTGATTAGACTCTACAGTAGAATATAAATTCTGATATTTTCTTAATACTTGGTGGCTGGCTTACATGGCAACGACAGGCTCAACAAGCCAGGGCTCAGGAACATCGATGTTCATTGTAAGTGTTTTAGATAGTGGCATGTTTGAGAAGAAAGCTTTAGGTCCATGTACAGATAAATCTGTACTGCTAAAATCATCCTGCATATCAAATGGTCAAGCATCATTGTAGGCAGTGTGGGCATTCTGGCTAGTAAACATGTGTAGTCTTACCATCGACGGAAGAACAAATCTATAGTAGTTCTTTAAAGGAAGATCCGCAAGAGAACTCTGAAAATAATCAGAAAATGTTAGCATGAAATTTGTACGATTGCAGCTAGCACAAGCTCAAGAATAGAAGCATTTCCATCCATGAACCACCTATACATATTAATAAGACTTCAAACAATACAGCACACCAAAGTTTCTCTAATCATAGACTTCACTTTCAAATAGAGATGGTAAATCATACTTTCTTACGATCAATAGGACAAACAAAAATCATGAAAAAAATTGCCCATGGAGATGAACTGAGCATGATTTAATCAAGTCAAGACGCACAAAGAACTGGATAACATGATAAAAACAATTGTTTTACAGGGCTGTAGTCACTACAGATGCATACCAGACTAATTTTTGCTATAATTGAGGCATGTCATTGCAATAACATGAAATTGTGTGTCTTATAAAAATATGATTGCATACAATAATAAATGAATCATGCCAGCAAATCTCTAGCTAGTGAAGTTGGTTAAAATGTTCCAATTGTTGAACTGAATCAATTGATTGCAAGTATGACCACAACCAAATAGCTCTAGAACAGAGATAGGCCTCTGGACTACTAAGGTGCATCATCTAACCTTGGCAACAACTGAGTCATTTAAATGACTATAATTAGTTAAAAGACTTAATGTTCAGTAGCCTCGACAGGTAGAAAAAGATCAGATGCCCTGTTAGATTAGTTGGTTCATTTCTCATACTGATATTTCAGAACTTCAAAACAATAAAATTACCCAGCAGCAGTGGGTACAGATATCAATTAATTTTAGATGCAGAACATATGCTAACTGATAACAAGGATAAAATATACATACAATTGGATTAAGGACAATTCTCATGCTCGGCTGAATCTGTCGAGAGAGAATGCGTAGAAGTGGAGAAAGTTTTTGCCCAGTAGGACTTAGCGGATCAATGACAGCATCAATGTGAACACTTGAATTCATACTATTCAGCTTAATTGCACTGCAAGATAGAGAACAAAATGAGATCAAACTGTCTGAATTTATCATAAATCCAAGAATAGTCCAAGTTTTATGTAGGTTCAAGTGAAAGCAATTTGCAGTTAGCTAGACAAGACAGCGGCATGCATTTGAGCGTAGTGTGTGTGACTACTTTGTGTTTGTCTTCATAGCTTTCAAGTTGAAAGCTCCTTGCATATATCTATAAATCATAAATGCGATGGGTGATTTAAGAATTAAGACCCAACATTTTGTGTTTGTCTTCATTGCTTTCAAGTTGAAAACTCCTTACATATATACATAAATCATAAATGCGATGGGTGACTTAAGAATTAAGACCCAAGCTCAAAACAGTTGAATAAAGTTTAAACATACTCCTAGCATTTCAAATCATAGCATCAGCATATATTATTAAAACAACGAAGTTCCAAAACCAAGCATGACAGCATAATATCTGGCCATGATATTGACAAATGAATGGAATGGATTAGTTAAAATATGAACCAGGATAGATGAAACTTGTGTTCGCACACATTATTTCTTCTGGCATGCACATTAAACTGAAGGCAGAAAAATACTAACAACCAGTTATTTCAAACGAGATAGTTTAAGACTTTAAAGTAGGATTGTTACTCCAAGTTAAAAGATACATGACGAGCTAAATTTCTCACTGACAATTCCAGAGTTAGTCAGAAACTATCTGTAGCCAAGTTGCAAGTTCCTTCCTAAAGTGTAGTTTTAGTCAATAGAAGGTCAGTTGTAGTGCAGAACAATGGCCAGAATGTGTAATGTGCCTAGTACCTCATAGCAACATATATTCCAGCAGAATGTTTATACATGTAAAAGAAGAGGTAGTTTACCTGTATTCCGCATTTAAAATTTCAAAATGGGCTCTTTCAGATGGCCTTTCACGTATAGACAATGATGATGAGACCAACATGGTAATATCGCTGTAGAATTTGCTGCAAATAGGATGCATCGGTTAGGATTTTAAAATAAAAATGGAAGGTTTTAGCATTATATCCTTATTATAAGCTTTTTGGATAAAACTATTCCTTCAGGCACATATCAGAGCTGAGGCAATGTGTATCTGGAAGCAGCACCATGCTGCCGTCTTCGACGACGTGCAGCCCAACATTGCAAACTTGCTCAACACAATCAGGCCGAAGCTCGATTGTGGGCGAAAACAGGGGTGGTGGGTCTAATGGTGTTGCTCCTAGTGGCGCCCAGCACTTTTGAGTGTATCGTTGTAATTATGGGTTCCGCCCTTGGGCTTGTACATAAATTTTCTTCTATCAATACATTGAGATGCAAAGTTTTTTGTGTTTTGTCGGAAAAATATTAGTACTTCAGACGCATAACCTGTTAACTTTTAAATATATATATATATATATATCAATATTTAGCGGTCATCTCAAAAATGTGCTTATCCAGAGCTTGTTGTCTAATATATTAAAAGGGATGAACAGATAAAGGTACTGCTACTAGTGCAAATATGTACCTCACACTAATCATTCAAGTGTAAATAATTAAACCCCTACAGGAAAGCCACTGAAACCATTGCATGCTTACATCTTACCTTGTCAGGTAATCAGGGTCAACTCCTGCCCATTCAACCTCCTCAATTATTTCATGTACGTATTTTGTTCGCAACTCATACTCCATAGACTCAAGGAGACCTAAATCTTCGTTTAAAAACGAGTCACCATCATCCACAACAAAAATCTGCAAGGTGGAATAACAGTCATAAATCACAGAAGCAGCTTAGAAATCAGGTGGAAATAACCTTGCGGACACAAACATCTTATCATCTACTGTAGTATACTTAAGTAGTTGATCCCCACTACTATTTATCTCAACATGCACACATGTCATCTCATCAACTCCACTACTTTCGTTCTCTCAACATACATGGAAAATGCCACTTATACTATTTTCTCAACATGCACACATCTCACTTCACCAATCCCACTACTTTTTATGTCTTTCAACATGCATGAGAAATATTGCTTATATTTTATATAAAAAATACAGTTATATAATAATCCAATACAATAAATTATATGTATTTTCAACCTTTATTCTCCTATTCAAATTTCAGACAACAAAATAATACAACATTGACAAAATCAAATTCATATTACAAGGCCGACGACAAAATATACTTTCATAATGTATAATTGTTTATGGATTTGTTTCTGTTTTCCTTATTTGATGTATGATCAGTCGAGCTCGCACTTACTGCTTCGCATCAAAATACGTTTTCTGTTCTCTTTATTTAATATATATGCTCAGTCTGGCTCCCCCCTACTAAAAGTATAACGAATTTTATTTGAAGCAACATCAAAGAAATTGATGGGTGAAAGAGTCAAGTTGGAGACTGTGCTGTTGTCCTAAAGGACTTATATTGAGACAAAGAGGGAGTATTTATGCATTGCCAGACACCAAAAGGACAAAGACCATGGAACTAGTTTGGACATGAACAGAAACAAAATGAGGGAAACATATTCTTACCCGTCCATTGGTGATCACAGCATTGCTACCGAATTCAAGCCCCAGTTGCCCAAATAAAAAGTCTGACAACTGCACAACCAAATAAATATGTGTGAGAAGTTCTGAACAAATTTGTTAGGAAACTGGCAGAAAAGTATTGACTTGAAAACTGAACATAGGAAAAGATTGTGAATCATTTTTGTGGTTCTTACCGACAAATGCCTGACAGTAGGTTACCTTGTACTGTTTTGTCTATTATTATTTTTGAGAGCATTCAGGAGCACTGCATGTGTGTGTGTGTGCGTGTGTGTGTTAAGGTATAAAGAAATGGGAAATATTAAACAGTGGTTTTCGTATGAAAGGCTAAACTCGTCTTGAACAAGGCGAGACAGTGGGCAACTGGCATGAAGCAAGTAGTGATGACCTAGTATGCTCGTTGTGTCACAAGTCCTGAGAGGATGCTTGTAAACAGGATCGACAAGATTAATACTCCCTCCGTCTGGAATTACTTGTCGCAGAAATGGATGTATCTAGAACTAAAATACATCTAGATACATCCATTTCTACGACAAGTAATTCCAGACGGAAGAGTACTAAAATTTGGTCTGGTTTCTGCTCAAATTTGGGCTCGGATCGTACAGAAATTGAGTTAATACTGGGCCCAACATCAATTTCAACTTAAGCTTAACTTAAATAGATACCTACAACCAACAAGTACATATACATTGCAGTTTCTAGGGGCTCTTAAGCTAAAAACCAAGCACAATGTTACTATGTTAGCCAAGCTAATATTAAGTTATGATGGCTAAAACTTCTGAAAATTCTACAGCTGATATGCTCGTTCAAGCCAAACTCTAGCTAGCTCCAACTTACATAATGGTGAGCTTGACATGATCAATCAATCTCATAGACGAATTAAACTGAGATATGAATGAGTAGAATAAAAATCAAGTCTTGCTAGGGTTTGCCTGAACCCAGCTCAGTCCCTTAATGTATGTTAAGTTTCAAAGACACTTAAAGGTTAAAACTACAAGTATACATACTAACAGTACAGAGAGACAATTTCACAAAGAGGTCAAGAAAGCTCAGGCCTCAGATGCAGACCTTATCAATCCCTTTGAGAATTGCATCAGCAGAACAACTTGTAAGCCATGCTTTATAATCATCGACAGGCAAGGCAGTCTCAGCAGCTAAGCTATACACCTTGTCCTTTATAGCGCTAAGCGTATCACCAGCCGCAGAAGAAGCAACCATATGTTGACCTTCATAATATTTGCAGAGCCCATATAGGAAGTCCAGTACCTTTTCCTTGCCACTAGAACAAGATGACTCACAAGATCAGAGACAAGCTTGATGTATTCAATGATGAGAGGAAAAAAAAGTGATAGACTATACCATTCTGAATCTCTGCTGGAAAATGGGAAAAAAATGGAAAGAAAAAAGAGGAACAAACCTGAAAGAAGAAATGGTTCTATCAATGATATCCTTCACAAGTAAAATAGTGGAAACACTATCACCGCGGGCATAAAGTAGTAGACCAACACGAGCTCTATTAGACCCGTCCATCTGCATCGTGTTGAATAAAAAGACATAATCAGAAGAAAACAATATAAATAGCATGTTAGAATAGGCATGATAGGCAATTGCTTCATCTACCAGATAACGTATGGCTTCGTGAAGCAACTTGGTCCCGGTCACCGAAGAAAGATCGACAGCAAGTAGATGAGTTATGGGCTTCGCGTCATCTCCGGCTGCAAAGAGATTTAACAACTACATTTCAACAGCAGCGAACTTCGACGATCGATGACAAGGTACAGGCACAGAATAGTAGGAAGCATACTTCCATGGGAATGTAAGTAGCTGATATCATTAAGTACAGAATCTTCCTGGTGATACGATGCAAATAGCGAGACAAATCTCTTCTTCTCTGTGCTCTTGCCAGTAATCTGAGGGTAAATATTATATGATTAAGTAAATCGAGAGCCAATGCTGCCACAGTTTTTCAGAAATATTGGTACTTACCGATGGGTTGTACCGCTTGTAACTACTTTCCGACAAAAATTTCTCCAAAACATCTGTATGGGACTGGATATGCCCATAATAGACCTGTTCTTGTATCCTAGGAAGCTCATCGTTCATAGCATTCATGGTCGCGTCCTTTAGAATGTAAGAGTAGTAAAAAGGCACCAAATTAGCTACTAGCTATTGCTTCAGCATTTTTGTGTAATTTCCTTAGTACCAGCGAATTTACTGCTGTTAAAGAAACATTATCTAATGTATAAAAGATGAATTTACCGTCTTAAATTTATACATTATGGAGGCTTGATGCTTCTCCAATTTTGTCAATTTTTAAGTTACATAGCCAGTTATTACCTCATTAGGTTCATGAACGAGTCCATTCATCAATAAACAACACTGGAGCTTATACAAGCCCAGTTTGTGAACAAAACGAGAATTTTCTTCAGCCTCTTGCTTGTACAAGTTCTCCTTTTGCAACTTTAGCAGCACATCCTGAGGGTGAGATTTTGCACCTGACCTGCGCATTACAAAATACAACATAAGTAAATACACTGATTCTGTTTGGCCATTTAGAACTAACAATATATAAAATTTTGGTGAACATGCTTACAATAATGAATCAACAAATGCTTCCTCCACATGATGAACTTCTACAGGCTCTTCACTATAGTCATCGCCACCATTCCTCAATCTATGTATCTGAACAAGAAAATATCAATGAATTTCAGCTATATAAAATTCAGGATATCTACGGTACCGTTAGGCGGCCAGATTATTATTAGCCAAAAAGGATACAAAGGTCATGATCATGGCAATGTTAACCATATAACGACAAGTTTCAAGTTGTAACACACTGCAATTACCTTGTTGAAGGGAAAAAACGAAAAACATCCAACATGACCCTAAAGTTATGCCATTATATTCTAATTGTAATATACTCATCGAAGTTAATTTAATGTGATATGTGGTGGCATCAAATAATTTTAGTTATGGAGCATCTGTGAAATCACAGTTGTATCACCTCAAGTAGAATGTGTGTGCCTCTTCTCAAGTTAAGTGCTACATCTAGCATCTAAGAAGCTATGCCTGACATCAGTCCATCACCCATCACAAAAAATTCTGAAGAAACAAATATATAGCTATGCAAAGGAATCATGACAGGATATATGGAACAAATCTCAACTTTTATGGCTGCATGGACGGTCGGTACGTGAATTCGCACCGGCCCTCTATCAGTGCATCCCCAAGCGACGACGCAAAACAAGAACACTGGCGGAGGGGCTCGAGGGCAACTCATGGGCCCGTGACATCCAAGGGGTCCTTGGGATTCATGAGATTGGGCAATACTTGCAGCTTTGGCAGGCCGTGCAGCAAATCACTCTCACACAAGAGCCTGACCGAATGCTCTGGAGATGGACGACCAATGGGGCATACTCAGCACAATCTTGCTACGCCGCGACATTCCACGGATCTACGCAGTGCCCCTCGTGGAAGCTGACTTGGAAGAGCTGGGCGCCGCCCCGCGTTAGGTTCTTCCATTGGTTGGCTAACCAGGACCGATGCTGGACTGCGGCAAGGCTTGCTCGCCGCGGCCTGCAACACCACCCCAGATGCCTGCTATGCGATCAGGCCCCGGAGACCATCCAGCACCTACTACTGGTCTGCCCGTTTGCCCAGCAGACTTGGCATGCCATTTTAGCCTGGACACGCATTCCTGCCCAGCCTCCAGCCAATGAAACACTGATGGAATGGTGGCAGAGGGTGAAAGGGCAGACCCCCCAGGCGATGCGCAAGGGCCTGCAATCCATTGCCATGCTTGTCCCATGGATGATCTTGAAGCACAGGAACGAATGTGTCTTCGACAACGCGCGACCCTCGATCGATACATTAGTGGAACGGATCCGAGATGAGGCCAAATGTTGGGCAAAAGCAGGAGCACAGGGACTCAGGGCAGTCCTTCCCACATCCTGGGACGTCCACTGATCGGGCTCATGACCCATGTAAACTAAGCCTCCTAGGAGGATTGTACTTCCCTATCTTTTCAATGAAATGAAACGCAAAGCTTTTGCGTTTTCTCGAAAAAAATCTCAACTTTTAGTTTCAGCAATAAAATCAGGAAAGGAAATAGTTCAGCAAAAAAAAAATCAACGCCATGCAGGAGCGTGATCTACATTTTTTAGCTTTGCCACTTCAGCCTAATGAGATCGACAATCTGCAATATTAACGCTGGTTGCAGTACTCGTAGGAAGATATGTAAGGATGCAAATTTGGATCCTTGAGGGTACCCTCCAACCCTCAGTAGTTCAACTAAATAAGTTAAATTTTCAGAATTCGCATAATTTGAAATTTTAGTTCATTTGGTTGAACTAAGTAGGGTCGGAGGGTACCCTAAAGGTTCCAAATTTGCATGCCTAAAGATATGGAATGAAACCACTACAAACAGTAAGTGTGGCGTGCTCAAAACAAGCACTGATCTAGTAATACAACAAAAGATGTATTCCGTTGAGGAGGCAGCAGGTGGCACGGCCTGATGGAGGCAGCCAATGAGGGTGAGAACAAAGCTAGCAATGAAAACCTAGGGGGGGGGGGAGGGCACCAGCTGGGGATGAGCCTAGCAAGACAAAGCCAGCAGAGATTGGTGAGCCTAAAACAAAGAAGACAGCGGAGATAGATCTGATGGTAGTGGCCAAAAAAACAAGCAGCGCAAATGCAATGATGATGGTGGTGGTAGGAGCATCTGTGGCTGGCATCAGGAAACCTTAGGCCAGGAGAAAGCCCTAGTTTCCCTCTTATACCTGTTGAAGGATATGTACATTGCCCACTTTTCCCCATCAGTTATTCAGCCTGAGCGTTTAGACCTGACATAGCCACACATGAGAGGGGGTGTTGAAGTATAAGCGCAGTGCCCACCTTTTACCATCAGCTTGAACTTTTGGGTGAACTGGTTGGTGCATGCAATTCTACATTTCTACAATGCCATGTTATAACTTATGAACAGCACTTTCATCCATTATGTGGCTCTAGACCAAAATGTATAAATGACACAAGGCATGTATGCAAGAAACCCCTGATACAATGGTGATCACACAGCTAATATACACATGTCTAACAGATAGCTGCGCTGCGAATAATAAAAATGCACATAACCCAGGAACGCAAAAGATTATCAACAGACGGGCTAGAATCTTTAAGTTTAATTCAAATTTGGTGAGCTCACTCACATCGCTTAGGAATTGGAATGCCAATTGTGTCGAGTATGTCTCCTTGATGTACAAGAAAAGCCTCATTATCTGTACAAAAGGAAATACATTAGTTCGGAGCACGGTATCAACGCATAGGAGAGCAAGTTTTAGAGAATCGTGTCACAGGAATAATGACACTATGCAATTAAGTAATCTTAATCCAGTGTAAGTTTTAGAGAATTATGTCACAGGAATATAACATAGATTTTTAGTTTAACATTGAGCTGATGGCCCAATGTTCTTCCTTTCTAGTTACGTGCTAAGTCCAGCATCTGTCATGTGCTGCACATGTGAAAATAGCATGCACGGAAATGGGGATAGATTAGTTAGTTGATTAGATGGTTAAAGGGATAGGTTACTAGATGGTTACAAAGTTATGCTTGAGAGTTTGGAGTGAGATCAAGTTCAGTCCTAAGGGATAAATCAAGCATGACTATAATGGCTATGGTTAACTTACGAGATCAAGCAAAAAGAATTATCCATATCCCATCTAAATTTCATCATCCCAGTTTAGTCTATATCCCATCTAAATTTCATCATCCCAGTTTAGTCTATCTCCTCATTCTATGAGGGTGTGTAGCCATCCTCTGCAAGGAAGTTATCCCAAATATCAAGTTTACCCTACAAGTGTAAGAAAGGAGCCATGTGAAGCTGGAAGACCATATTAATGTTGCTTTAATATATACTCCCTCCGTCCCAAATTAAGTGACTCAAAAATGACTCAAGTTTGTACTAACTTTAGTACAAAGTTGAGTCATTTTTGAGTCACTTATTTTGGGACGGAGGGAGTACTATATAGTATATAGTACTTCCTCCGTCCGGAATTACTTGTCGCTCAAACGGATGTATCTAGACGTATTTCAGTGCTAGATACATCTGTTTGAGCGACAAGTAATTCTGGATGGAGGGAGTATGATACAAATCCTTGCTGTGAAAAAGCTGGACATCATGATGATAATATGCAATCGAGTGTAGTTATGTGCTTCTATTATTTCATGTACCCAAAAAGCACTAGTGATGACAAGGGCTAGAAAAAGAGAAGTGGAAATTGTCCCAGACATAGGTAGCAATGATGTAAAACTAGTTTGCTGTTGTATGCATCCAAGCAAAGAGCTCCCAACAAATCACAGTAATGAAATACAGAAAACATGATTACCAAAGTGGACGTGTCCTCATCGCTCTTGGATCCATCATTTTCTTCAATAACATTTATGAGTCTAGAAGAGTACATTATGATACCAAACCTTACAGGGACACTATCTTGGTGTAGAGACAGGATTGTGTCAATGGTCTGTAAAGTTTCAAGTGAAATGGAAATACCAAGTCAATAAATGAGTACAGCATAAAGAGTGTGTGAAAAACAAATGCATACTAAGAGAAAAGGTAAGAAAGAGACTAGCCTCTGCACCACAGGCTGAAGCTGGATCGAACACATACACAGCATGGAACAAATTTTTACGGATGTAACGCATCTGACCAGGGTACACTGGCATCAATAGCTACAAAGAAAGAAGTAAAAAGGAGAGATAATCATTAAAGATTGCAAGTAGTTATGTGATACAATTTAACCAGAGTATGGGGAGGAACAGCCAAATAAATGGTGTATTGCATAAACTACTTACAGTTAGACCCCCAACAGAGATAGTCAATGAACTTTTCCATAGATGATAGAGAAAACTAAAAAACGTAACAGCATTGCAACAAACCAATAGCAATCATGCTAGAAAAAATTGACGACAAGTGAAACCATGGCATCAGAACATGGCAATACTGCTGTTCAAGATCTCTTATGGACAAGATTTAAAGACATACATGCAATTCCCTTATATGCCCTTAAAGCATGAAAATAATATATTTGAGTTCAAGTTCCTCATTTGGCTTGCCACAGAAGCAACAGTCAAATGACAATCTCCGTTCAATATGTTGATAAAAAGACAAGTGAACAGACCTCATTGAGGTTGCTTCGCCACCTTTTATACAAGGCATCTTCCTCCAAGTTATTAAGGTAGTGAACATGTGAAGACCGGAAGTCAACGCGGAATGAATTAGATTCTGCTGGTGGCGCTGCTGACAGGATCTTGCGGGCAGCACTTTGAGGCAACTGGAAGGCATTTGACAACAATAGCAAAGTAAATAATAGAACATGCAGGAGAGCTGCCTATCATTTCATTAAGTTGAAGGAAATGTACAGAGGAGAGGGCATAAAGACCCTCGCCTCAAACACACACGCCACACCCACACACACTGAAGCTAGTAAAGGATAATTCACAATCCAAAAAGTTGAATGTATTAGCATTTTGTAAATATTGGTTATAAAAGGACAGCTGCTGAAATGAAAGTGTTATTCGGATATCGCAAAGAAATACTCCATACAACCTAACTGTGGAGCAGAAATGCTCTGATAGCCTTTTATTTAGTCAAAATCAAATGCCAGAAGCTACAATAAGAAAATGTATATAAACAGCAATGCTAAGTATTTCGGGTATAAAGGTTCTAGAATGAGCAACAAAGGTGGAAGTATATAACCCACATATTTCATTCTGCATTTCTACTGGCATTTCATGTGAAGGCTTCACAAGTCACAAGAAAACTATAAGAGCATCTCCAACAGGCTCCCCCATTCCGCCCCTATTTGTCCGGTCCGGACAAAAAATGCCATTCAACAGGCTCCACCATTTCGGCCCGGACAGTACGAGTCCCCTCCCCTCTTTCTTTAACCCGGGCCCCTCTCCCTCACTCCCACTCTCAACTCTCCACCGCCCACTCAAACCCTAGCGACCGACCAACACCCTGTCTACCGCTGCGATGGGCCGCCGGATGACCAAGTAGTTACGGGAGCGCTGCCGGATGGCGTGGCTGATCGGCACCTTCCGGTCCGATCAGCTGCCGCCCCGACGCGACGGCAGATCGGGCTCCCAACGCGGTTGGCCCTGTACGTGCCCCTAAGCCGCTGCCTTTCGCCGGGACCCTCCCCCTCGTCCACACGACCTTTGTCTTTATCCCGCAGGCATCCTCCTCCCCGGTGGCGTCCGCGTCCCCGGACGGGGCTGAATCAGGCTCCGGCGAGGAGGAGGACGATATCAACTGGTCGTACATCGAGAAGGAGGTTAACGAGCAGCTCTAGTAGGCGCTATAGGCCTCGCTGCTCGACACGCCGCCCCCACAGGGCCTCCGCTCCTCCTCTCGTGTGTCGTCGTCCCAGCCGCCACACCCATCACCTCCTCGGAGTCAGCGCCTACCCTCCCCGCCGCCGCGCTAGTCCTCGGCGGCTCAAGAGGCTCGTCGCGCAGAGTGGTGTCATCCTCGCAACGCTCGATGTCCTTCGCGAAGTGGCAGGTGGCGCCGCCGCACATCCTCACCGACCCGTAGCGGGCTATCGAGTGGGCGCTCGACCGCTCGAAGACGACCAAGGAATAGGACGCCCGTCGCCACCGGCAGCTCAACGCCGAGGAACTGCGGGAGGGGATCTTCATCTCCGAGCGTGAGGCCCGCCGGCGGGCTTATGTAAATTTGAAGCAAGTTTGATGTAATATATCCGAACTATGTCTGAATCTAGTTTGAAATCGTTTGAATGTCCGGACAC
The DNA here is from genome assembly GCA_039707655.1 of Elymus sibiricus. Taxonomy (NCBI): domain Eukaryota; kingdom Viridiplantae; phylum Streptophyta; class Magnoliopsida; order Poales; family Poaceae; genus Elymus; species Elymus sibiricus. Next base: position 211,486,863 of record CM077663.1, read on the forward strand.
CGGGTAAAAAAATTGGTTTAGCGTTGGGTAACTGCACTCCTAGCGGTTGACGTGTCCGCTAACAAAAAGAACTAGCCAGGTAACACATCTGATAGTACACATAAAAATTCACCTTTAATCGGATGAACTGATCAGCTAAAGACAATTCCTCACGGACCATGTCCATTAACCTGCCAGATAAATCATAGTTAAATATCTATTTGCTAGTTATATATAATATATTTATGCCAAACTGTAAAATCAATGAGCGTTTTAACACAAACAAACTTTTGAAGTTAGTGATGTAATGTCAAGTAGAGCCCAAAACCAGAGCAAAGAAAGAAAGAGAAAGGACCACACAGTTAGGAAATACAAAGAGCTGATGGAGAAGGAAGTAGACCGGTAGAGAAATGAAATGGATCCCAAATTGATCACTCCAATAATAATAACTATTATACGGTTATGCCAACCCCACTGCAAAGCCTAGCAAATCCCTATATGCTACATAAGTGAACCGGAATTGCAACTAGCAAATCACATGACCATCATTGTCCTTCATATGCTCCCAAAATCATAGGAATAAAAGCCATATTTGTTATAATCTTCTTAACTAAAATCTCTAATCAGTTGGTTGCGTGCTTGCTCTTTCTTTCTTGTTTGGTTATAGCTGAGTGTGGTTGCAGTTGGTGAGGGGCTTGTCAGAAACAGGATAAATGGTGTATGCCACGCTTTGGGAGAAAACACGACATTTTTCTCTTTAAGTAGCTTGAAAAGAGCCAACACACTATTATTTGTACAATCTTCTTTCATAATGAGTTCGAAACTGTCACTTGTGATAATGCATGCTCTGTTGGATGGTTTCTAATGACAAGTAGAAGCAAAAAATTAGTTTCCAGTTGTTGCCAGGATACACTGATTAGAATCCACGTTGGGCATAACACAAAGGCAAATTAAGTTGACGTCAGCTCATCAAGGTGAGGAAACAAAGTAAATAATCAGAAACACCATTATCCAGGAAGTATGGTAGAACATACAGGTAGAGATCAAGATCCTCGATATTAATCAAAGCACCGTTCAAAGCCATTAATGACTTGCCCGGTGGCACCATTCGCTGGTTTGCTATGATTTCATCTTTGATTGAATCGTCAACCTGTACAATGTTAAACAGAAGTTAATAATCTGAATCTGGAACAGTGGAAGTAGTTCATAGGAACTTCCTTACAAACAACACTTTTACAAACTCACTTTCTTTCAATGTCATTACTTGTGTGCATAGCTCAAGGTTCAAAGGGAGCTCCAGATATGGCACTTACCTTCATTCGTGATAGTGAAGAAACTACACTGGGGAAATTTTGATTGATTTCCTGCATTGACTGTAAAGGATCTGATGCATGAAGGATCCTTTGTGCTGTTTGATGACCCAAATCTGTAGTGTGGAGAAGAACATATATAAAAGAGGTGCTTCTATGTCATCACATGATGCACAGTTATAATTTGTAGGAAAGATAGAATCTCTCAAGACAATGGCCAACAATACCTTTGAGTTCCCAAACTTCAAGTGCGTCTGATACTGTTGATGACAATAGATAATCCCTGAAGGACATTATCTCAGCATTTAGCTCTGGCTTGCGTTCCTAGAGAAGAATAGACGAGGATAAAAAAGATGAATGCTTTCTCTATATGCAATAAATAGTCACCATAGTTATTGTTATAACTAAACTGAACGAACCAAAATCTTGGAAAATATGAACCCTCTGACTTCTTGACTGAGGTCCTCAGTTTTAGGATCTTCCAGCGCAACACCTAGAAAAACATAGCAAGGATCATTAAGATTTGAAATTTGTGAGTGCGTGTGTCTGTGTGTGTACGGAAGAACATAATAAGGATCATTAAGATTTGAAATATGTGTACATATATATATGAAAAGTTTTTCTACAACCAGGTGTAGCTACTCCCAGGTGCCAACTCTAACAATGTAGAGGGTATATAGCACACTGTAGAGTGCGTGCCCACAATATGACTCTAACAATGTAGAGACTAGAGAGTATATAGCACATTGTGGAGTGCGCGCCACAATACAAAGTATGTAAGGCCACGTACGTAGTATATAGTTACTATTTTTTAGGTGGTATGCATTCTTTTGGACATACTCCTTTTTATGTTCAAACATATACGGAAAATGCATCTTACAAATGGGTGTAGTTAGGTGATCTTACATACTACCGCTACAAACTCTCTAAGTTGTGACATCGGCATGTCAAAATAACTACACCCGGTTGTAGGAAAAATATTTCAATGGAGCGTAGTTACTCCCTAAGGTTCGTCATGTGGGAGTACCTACACCCGGTTGTAGGACAAAGGTTTCAACCAGGTGTAGTTACTCCTACATGCTGAATATCACACCTTACAACGCAGAAGAGAGTACATATATAGCTGCCAGCTACGATACCCAGCTCAGCCACCCACCCATACGCACACAGCATCAAGCAGCCAAAAGACAAAAGGGTTGAACTCGTCTTCCCAACTGATTTATTTCAGACAAAGAGGTGTGCGTAAGTTATTTTTACTTGGTCATTTTCAAGGGGATACAGCAGATTTACTAGAGAATTACATATTGGAATTCTTGCTTATTAAGAGCTGAGTGGAGATGAGTGCATGCTCCGGTACAAATAAAACACCTAGCACAAGCAGAGTTACCCTTCTTTATAGCAGTGTCATCCATGGCTTTGTATTCCATATTTTTTAGGGCGAGTTCCACCCCATAACCACTCAAAGTGACTGCATCTGCAGCACCAATGGAACCACAAAAGCTAGATGTAGCCTGACATCCAGATGGCAGAACAGGGCGCAGTGCATATCTGACTTTTCCCTGAATACAACATATACTGCATATTAGACATTTGCAGCTTACAGCCAATGCAGCAAAATAAGAGAAGCAAAAGAAGACATAAAGTGTGATATGATGGCAAAGAAAACTAGATTAATAAACACAGAAACAATTTCACCTTAGAATAAGACACATTTGACTATCTACAGACATGTTCAAAGTTAAAACCATTACTTATGTGGTTGCTGTCCAGGAAGAGGTTAATACATGTACAAATTATACAGGATCCAAATGATAGGGTAACCAAGTACTATCACGCAGAGGTTTGACATGATTCATTAAAACAATATATATTCAGTTGCCCACAAATATTACAATTGATATGACTACATTCATCTAAGTTCTATTACCATGTGGAAGATGAACTTCCAGTTATTAGTACTATGAACTAGAAACAGCAAGAAGCAATAGGTGTTTGGTTTGTTCACCCCCAAGTTGCCATGACAAAATATTGGCAAGCCATGTATTTTGGTAATTAGATGTACTTGGCAAAGTTAGATAGGCTACTGGTTTGGAAAGAAATAGATTATCAACATTTCCATGCATCAACATGCATGTTACAACATAGAATCATGAACGAGCCAAAGATACTCTGGGACTTACAACCACAGTAATTCTCTACTCTCTATTATCTATGTTAGTGATGTGTGAATAGAACTCCGTCTATGTTGTCTCAACATAGCCGGTCCCAAGCCCGGGTAAAGGAGGAGGGTTGTGATAGGCTTGGCGAGCCAACGTCAAAACTCAGCCACTCTTATGGAGATGAAACCCAAAAGATTTTCGTTGGGGCGTAACCCTCTCAGTGACGCGCCACATCGGAACCCGGGTGTGGTGTCAAATGGGCAAGGGCTGGGCCATCACCCCCTGGTGGCGCGCCGTATCGTGATCTGGATACAGTGGCAAGGGGTGCATGGGGGCTTTGGCTATGGCATCAGGAATCAAGGAGAAGATGTCTTAAGCTTTGCGCTAGCCTACAACATGGTCGTAGCCAACACCCTCTTTAAGAATAGAGAATCACATCTAGTGACTTTTAGTAGTGGTCAACACTCTAGCCAGATTGATTTCATTCTCTCGAGAAGAGAAGACAGGCGTGCGTGCCTAGACTGCAAGGTGATACCTGGAGAGAGTGTTGTCCCTCAACATAAGCTTGTGGTTGTTGACTTCCGCTTTCAGATTCGTGTCCAACAGGACAAGCGTGCCAAAGTTGCTAGAACGAAGTGGTGGAAGCTCAAGGGGGAGGTAGCTCAGGCATTCAAGGAGAGGGTCATTAAGGAGGGCCCTTGGGAGGAAGGAGGTGATGCAGACAACACGTGGATGAAGATGGCGACTTGCATTCGTAAGGTGGCCTCAGAGGAGTTTGGAGTGTCCAGGGGAAGTAGAAGCGAAGCTAAAGATACCTGGTGGTGGAACGATGGTGTCCAGAAGGCAATTAAGTAGAAGAAAGATTGTTTCAGACGCCTATACCTGGATAGGAGTGCGGACAACATAGAGAAGTACAAGATGGCAAAGAAGGCCGCAAAGCGAGCTGTGAGTGAAGCAAGGGGTCGGGCATATGAGGACCTCTACCGGCGGTCAGACACGAAGGAAGATGAAAGAGACATCTATAAGATGGCCAAGATTAGAGAGAGAAAGACGAGGGATGTTGACCAAATCAAATGCATCAAGGACGAAGCAGATCAGCTCCTGGTGAAGAACGAGGAGATTAAGCATAGATGGCGGGAGTACTTTGACAAGTTGTTCAAAGGGGAGAGTGAGAGCTCTACCATTGGACTGGACGACTCCTTTGATGATACTAGCAGGCATTTTGTGCGGCGAATCTAGGAATCGGAGGTCAAGGAGGCTTTAAAAAGGATGAAAGGAGGCAAGGCGATGGGCCCTGATTGTATCCCCATTGAGGTGTGGAGAGGCCTCGGGGACAACGATAGTATGGCTAACCAAGCTTTTCAACCTCATTTTTCAGGCAAACAAGATGCCAAAAGAATGGAGACGGAGTATATCAGTACCAATCTTCAAGAACAAGGGGGATGTTCAGAGTTGTACTAATTACCGTGGAATTAAGTTGATGAGCCATATAATGAAGCTATGGGAGAGAGTCATTGAGCACTGCTTAAGAAGAATGACAAGTATGACCAAAAATCAGTTTGGTTTCATGCCTAGGAGATCGACCATGAAAGCCATTTTCTTGGTACGAGAACTTATGGAGAGATACAGGGAGCAAAAGGACCTGCATATGGTGTTCATTGACTTGGAGAAGGCCTATGATAAGATACTGCGGAATGTCATGTGGTGGGCCTTGGAGCAAAGTCCCAGCAAAGTACACTACCCTCATCAAGGACATGTGCGATAATGTTGTGACAAGTGTTCGAACAAGTGATGGCGACAATTATGACTTCCCGATTAAAATAGGACTGCACTAGGGGTCAGCTTTGTACCCTTATCTTTTTGCCTTTGTGATGGATGAGGTCACAAGGGATATACAAGGAGATATCCCATGGGGCATGCTCTTTGTGGACGATGTGGTGTTAGTCGATGATAGTCGGACGGGGGTCAACAGGAAGTTAGAGCTATGGAACTAAAACCGAGTACATGAGGTGCGGTTTCAATACTACTAGGCACGAGGAGGAGGAGGTTAGCCTTGATGGGCAGGTGGTGCCTCAGAAGGACACCTTTCGATATTTTGGGTCAATGTTGCAGAAGGATGGGGATATCGATGAAGATGTGAACCATCGAATTAAAGCCGGATGGATGAGGTGGCGCCAAGCTTCTGGCATTCTCAGTGACAAGAGTGCCACAAAAACTAAAAGGCAAGTTCTATAGGACGGCGGTTCGACCCGCAATGTTGTATGGCGCTGAGTGTTGGCCGACTAAAAGGCAACATGTGCAGCAGTTAGGTGTGGCGGAGATGCACATGTTGAGATGGATGTGTGGCCACACAAGGAAGGACCGAGTCTGAAATGATGATATACGAGATAGAGTTGGGGTAGCGCCGATTGAAGAGAAGCTTGTCCAACATCGTCTAAGATGGTTTGGGCATATTCAGCGCAGGCCTCCAGAAGCCCCAGTGCATAGCGGACGGCTAAAGCGTGCTGATAATGTCAAAAGAGGTCGGGGTAGACCGAACTTGACATGGGAGGAGTACGTAAAGAGAGATCTGAAGGATTGGAGTATCACCAAAGAACTAGCCATGGACAGGGGTGCATGGAAGCTTGCTATCCATGTGCCAGAACCATGAGTTGGTCACGGGATCTTATGGGTTTCACCTCTAGCCTGCCGCAAACTATGAATAGCAAGGAAATCAACGAGGTACATGCAAATAAAAGAATGGCAGCTACATCTAAAGCTACAGAGCAAATTCAAGAGAAGGTGGGAAGGACTTTAAGGTCCAACATGGAAGCAAAACAGGCTGGTGGAAGATAATTCTCTGTTCCTTGATTCAACTGAAGCTGCACAATTAAATATTCGGCTTGAACATTGCCACACCAAAAAAAATGGTTGATGACTTAAGAGCAAAACCTAGCAAAAAGTGGTTGGTAATACCAAAATCTGGCATGGCGCACTTGGGCTCCAATCCAAACAGTCCATATGTTGGCATGCTAGCTAAGCACTCATTAAAAGTATCGCTCTAACACCATATATATTAATGGGTATTTGATATACAATGCCCCTGTATAAGACCTTGTATCTTACTTTCCATGGTTCACAGTTTTCTCAAGACCTCGGATGCCTTGAAATATACTAGAAAACAAGTCAAAAGTATGTCACCTGCTTTGATGCTTCTGCCAGATGAACATGCAACTCTCTGAAGCATTTTGTCCCAACAGCGCCATAAAATATAGCAACTGGAGCAGTAATATTTGAGCGAGGATATACATGGTCAAAGTCAAATAGTTCAGGTTGTCCAGTGGAGTCCGTAGCTCTGTTCAACATAAGTTCTGAGTTTCAACCCTGTAGCCAGAAGCCCTAAACAAAGTGACTAAGAAATAAAAGATGAAGATGCTTACCCTTTGCTTGATCCCTCGAGCCATTTATGTAGATCATCTGAGTTGAAAAACAGAGTGTTTCCTGTATCTACCCAGCAGCAAGTTCCTTCCACCGCACCGCTGCCAGAAATTTGCTCTAGTGCATCATCTTTGACAGGAACTGAAGATAAAGATTCCTCTGCGAGCTGCCTATAAAGCACTAATCTTGGCGATGCTGATCTAAGTGTAAGAGAAAACTCAAAAATTGAAGCCAGTGGCTCGCTGAGAAGTGAGCGAACATCCTCAACAATCTTCTGGGCACAACATTTAGCTGTCAGACATTCAGATCCTTTGTCTATTTCCTTCCAATGGCCAATAAAATCCCAAAAATAATCCTTCTGTTCTTTTGAAAGCAGTTCACTAATCAAAGTAGTAAACGGACAAGATTAGGTATTTCCAGAAAAAAATAACAAGTAACATTGGCCAACAACAACAGTGGTGCAAATAATCATTAGCATGTACTACATTTATCTATGTTTCCTCATGGAAAGATATTTCTCGATTAGATCTAAAATGTACCAGTACAGCAACTGGCTACATATAATATATTTGGCTACAATAGAACACGAAGATAGTCTTGAGTCAAGAACAATAAAATAAATTTACTACCAGCCTTCAAGTGTCGCAACGAATGCAAATGTTTCAGCCTTCAAGTGAACAGAAGAGACATGGTGCTCTTATCTGTCACAGTAGAGTCTAATAGTTTATGAAACATAGAACCTCATTAATCTCTCGCTGCAATAATTTTGTAATTTGGTAGGATTCGGTTTATTATAAACACCATAATTCATCTGGTGAATGTGTGTTACTGAACCACGAGTGCATATTACTTACTGGTGAGTGGTATTCTAGTGTGTTTCATAGTACGCGTGACTGTTCGACAACATACTAGTACTGATCAGTTTCTAACAATTAGAAGGAAACGACTGAATTCTTGGAACAATTAGCTAAACATATTAACTAGGCATCGCCAGGTCCCAGTGCTAAACCAGTAAACCACAGAGTAAACTTACCGAGGACCACTAAATCGGTGCAAAACGAAAAATCTCGAAAAAAGGACAAGTATACCAGCATATCGTGCCGGAAACCACTCACCTGGCTTCGAGCAGCAGCGGCGTGCCGGCCCACTTAGCCCGGAGCGCCACCTGCACGTTCTTCTGTCGCCTGATCTCGGCAGCCGAGACGCCCCCACCGAGGCATCCCACGAGCACCACCGCTACCAGAGCCAACGCCGCCCGCGAAACCCCAGATCGGGACCCTCCTGCCGTCGCCATGGTGGAGGTGCGCTTCGACCCCGAGGCCCTCCCGCCGCTTCGATCGGAGTTGCTACACGGCAGAGGATTCGGACTGTGAACAGCACATCAGAAAAGGATTTGTGAGGGTTTTGGGTCCGTCGCCGACGAGATGCAGAGCGCGAGGGGCGAGGAGACTTCGCCGGAGACCTGGGGGATGGGGAGTGATGGTGTGGGGTTTGTCAGCTTTAAAAGAAGAATTGACCGCAGCCATTGGATCCACGATGAACGGAAGATCTTTAGTTCGAGCCGGTAAGAGCAAGCCTTTCAGTTAAAATCTCTACTCCAAGAGGACATACGTCCTTTGTCGGTATCTAGTCATTAACGTAAAAATAATTTAGAATAACAATTAATTTAATCTACTCCCTCCGTCCCATACATCCATCTCTAGACAAAGCTAAGACAAGAATTTTGGGACGGAGGGAGTATTTAAGTATGGATTTTCAGACCAAATGAATTATGGAATCGAGACATTAATATAATTAATTAATTAATAGTCACACGCTTAATTAGTGATCCGGATCATTAGTAGTAGAGATTTTTTTCAACCGTATTTCTATTATTAAAAGGGAGTTGGGATTATACATGGTACCTCCAACTTCCCTCCTCTTGAGCCCCCTAACATAAAACCATTAGCTCTCACCTTCCCACACGCACAAAAAACCTTCCTTCTCACATGCAAAAAGAAAAAGAAAAGTATATATGTCGTTTTATTGGTACCCAATCATTAATGGAAAAACAATTTGAAAATAAAGCATCAAATCAATTTGAAAATCAAGTCATGAATACAATTAATTAACCAGACAAGTAATTAATTTAATTTGTTTAAGTAGGGATTTCAGATCAAATAATTTAGTAGTATGAAATCGATTCATTAATATAATTAGTTAATTAGTCACACACTTAATTATGGATGCAGATAATTAATAGTAGAAAAAATTCAACCGTATCTCTATTATTAAAAAGGAGTTGGGATTGTACATCGTACCTCCAACTTCCCCCCCTTGATCCCTTACCAAAAAAAATCAACTCCCACGTCTCCAAGCGCACAAAAAAAACTCCCTTGCCTCATGCAAAAAGAAAAGAAAAAACAAAAGGGGTGATGCGGAGCATCATACGGTCATCTCAGAATTTTCGTCGTCAGATCAAAGGGAAGAAACGATGGAAGTTGTTCCACAGTTTTCTACCGCAACTGATACGAAAGCCTCTACATGAGATGTATAGATTTCGGTTGAACTTACGGCTGAACCATGTAGGGAAAACTCGTGCAAACGAGATATTGTTGTTGGACAACGAAATAACTACGATACACAAGGAGCATTGATGGGCCCTAACTCCGGAATGTGCTAAATGCCAAAAATAATCCGAGATAGTATTCATATACATGATTCAAGATTAGATCTTAATAATACCCTCTTGAAGACTTAGAGTCTAACGAATATGAATGAAACTATAAACTGATATGGATAAAACTGTTTTTATTCATAAAGCTTGACTTGTTGCTAATAAGAATTTCAAGGACATGACTCCGACGAGATTTTCTCACCGTAGCGATGCTTAAAGTCAATTTGGGTTATACTAGCAATTAATACATATTTCAATTATGAGATATGTTAGATGGACGCCAAAAGGATTTCCATGAGATGGGAATACAACCAAGGAAATGTATGTGATACAATCCAAAGTATTTTGTGATCCAGAGGATGCTAATGAGTGTGCAAACTTCAGAGATCCAATAATGGATAGAAGCATGCATAATGGAGTTGGAATCTTCATTTTGATGAAATAGTCAAGAGTTTGGTGTCATCAAGGATACCGAAGAAGCTTGTGTTTATAAGAAAGTAAGTGGGAGTATAATAATATTACGAAAATGTTGTGTGCATGACACATTGTTGATTGAAAATAATATAAAATTCTTGAAGCAAATTAGGACTTCATTGAAAATAGTTTTCCGATGAAGTACTTGGGCTAGGTAGCCCCGGTATTAGGCATAATGATCTATGGGGATAGAATTTCTTAATAGGGATAAGCCAATATACAGATTGACAAGATGATAAAATGGTTTAGCTTAAGAACGCCAAGAAGAGTTTCTTGACAAAATCATAGGGAACGAGTTTTTAGCAAGGCTTGGTGTCCTAAAACATTGATGAGGAAAGTACATCACTAAGATTCCCCACACTTTTGTGTTTGGATTAATCATGTATTCTATGGTATGTAAAACAACTAGATATGTCTAGTACTCCAAATTAGTTGCGAGTAAGATACCAAAGTGATCAAGGTGTTGATTATGGGACAACAGTGACAATGACATTAAGAATAAAAGTACCATCGATGTCATGTTTTCTCATAAACGGAGATTATGAAGAGTTCGTTGTAAGAAGTTACATCGATACATGCTCATTGTAAGTAGTTTCATCGATACAATCTTCACCAATGCTCCAAGCTATATCAATTTAAAACAAGGGTTTTGTGTAATACACAAAATGGTGACACAATAAGTTGAAATTTTTTCAAACAAGTTATTGTGGCGAATTCTATAACAAAGGCTCAATATGTTGCCACTTAGGAAGCGGCAAAAAAGGGTGTTGGATCATATAGTTCATTTATGAACTTAGTATGGTTTCAACATGGCTTAGGTCAAGGAACACTATTGAAGATAGTGGCTCCATAGCTCAATCTGAGGAATCAAGCTCTGGCCCATGATTCAAATTCAAATATACAAAGCCAGGACCACAAAAAATAAGAATTTTGTGAAAGCGTGAAATCGCAAGTATATGCCAAGTTACACACGGACTTGAACTTGTCAGATCTGTCATACGAAGACTATACCACAAGCGAAGCATATTTTACATCGGTATGCCATAGGTGTAAAGTGCATTGGCATTGACTAGATTACTGACTCTAGTGCAAGTGTGAGTCTGTAGGAGATATCCATAGAGTCAATAATAGAAGTTATTATTTATCTCTAAGTTGGTAAATGTTTATATTACGTGTTATAACTGAAATGGTTCTCGAGTCGGCAATAACCACGAGGCTCAAAGGGAAACGGATGTCAACTACATAACTTTATTCTTATAGACTCATGTTGGGCCTCCAAACGCAGAGTTTTGTAGGGCAACAACAACAATTTCCCTTAAGTATGACCTAAGGTTTATCAATCCGTGAGAGGTGTAGGATGAAGATGGTTTCTCTCAAACAACCCTGCAATCAAATACAAACAATCTCGTGTCCCCAACACACCCAATACAATGGTAAATTCTACATGTGCACTAGTTCGGCGAAAAGATGGTGATACAAGTGTAGTATGGATAGTAGATATAGGTTTTTGTAATCTGAAATAATAAAAACATCAAGGTAGCAAGTAACAAAAGTGAGCACAAACGGTATTCCAATGCTTGAAAACAAGGCATAGGGTTCATACTTTCACTAGTGCAATCTCTCAACGATGCTAACATAATTGAATCATATAACCATCCATCAACGTGCGACAAAGAATCACTCCAAAGTTCATATCTAGCGGAGAACATAAGATGAATTGTTGTAGGTAGTAAAACCACCTCAAATTTATCCTTTCCGATCGATCTATTGAGCCATCCCTGTAAGTGTCACAAACAACCCTAGAGTTCGTACTAGAATAACACCATATGATACGCATCAATCAACTCTAATGTCACCTAGATACTCCAATGTCACCGGAAGTATCCATGAGTTAATTATTTGCCATGCATCAAACAATTTCAGATTCATCATATTCAATCCAACACAAAGAACTTCAAAGAGTACCCCAAGATTTCCATTGGAGAAAGTAGGACAAAAACGTGCATCAACCTATGTGCCTAGATCACCCCAATGTCACAGGGGAAATAAACTACTCCTAAAAATGTCAAACCACTTTTATAAAATACTAGGTTAAAAACTAGAAATACTAAAAATATTAGTCTATGGTTTTGATAAGTAAAAGTGGTGGAAAGTATTTTAACAGAGGTTTTGAATATTTAAAACAAGGTTTTAAATAAAACCAGTACATACACTATTTTCAAAAAGTTGCACAAGTGGCATCTTTAAATAGGTGGTATTTTAACAAGAATTTAGGTGGTGGAATATCTGGATTTGAACAAATATTTAATTGTGTGGAATTTTTTCAAATCTGACAAAAAAATAAAAAGAAAAGAGCCACTGTGCCCACGGGCCAAAAGTGGCTGGCCGAGTCGGCCCAGCCAGCCAGGCAGGTCCAGGAGGCTCGATGCTCCTGCGCGCGTCAGGTTTAAACCTGACGGGCGGGGCCCGGGGGTCAGCAAGAGAGGAGAGACGCGGGGGCGAGGCAGAGGTTGACGAGCGGGGTTCCCATGTCAGGTCCGTCGTCAACCCTTGGCGAGAGGGGCGACGAGCTCACCGGCGTCTGCGGAGGGCACGACAGCGGCAGGCGAGGACGAGAATGGGCCTAGGACGTCGTCGTCGTTCGGGTGGTGGTCGAAGGGATCACCGGCGTGGCCTGAGGCGCCGGCGGTGAGTGGACGCCGTGGAGGGGGCCTCGGGTGAGCTTGCTCCGGTCGCCCCTGACCGCAATCTGCACGGGAAAGAGGCGGGACGGAGTCAGGGAGGTGAAAGGGGATCAAGGAGAAGGAGAAGGACACCGGAGGAGGTCCGTACCATGGGATCTCCGACGAGCAGAAACGGCAAATCCTGAGCTCAGAAGCTCCTGGGGAGAAGATGGTGGCCTTGGGGTGCGACTGGGTGGAGGAGAGGGGGTCCAGAGGGGAGGAGAGGGCTCGGGGAGGCCATTTTATACAGGAGCGACTGGTGTACCGTGGGCATCGTCCATGACACCCGCGGGGGAGGTGCTGGAGAGCGAGGGAGGGCCCGCAGGCGTGTCCAGATGCGTGCGGGAGGGAGTTTGCTTCGCAGGAAAGGATTGGAGGGGAGAGAGAGAGCTAGGCGTCCGCGCGTGTGAGCTCGTTCACTGGCCGAGCCGGGCCGCGCTCGGGCACGCGCGCTGGAGGTCACCGGAGAGAGAAATAGGAGGGGGCCGACCGTTTGGAGGTTTGCGGACGTCGAGGAGGGGCCAGGGGACAAAGTCCCTCATCCCAACGTTGTCCGGAGCCTTGGGATGCTCCTGCTATAGTGCGGGGATGCACTGTAGCGCGCTCCAGAGCACACCTTTGGCATGCCATGGCATGCATCGCATGCTCTGGATGCATCCCAGCGTGTACCTTAGCTCTTGGGGTTCTGGAGATGCTCTAGGAGCTAGGGGGCTAAGGAGAGTAGAGGTAAGTGGAGGGAGAGGTAGAAATGTTGCTGTCATAGCTATACAGAGGGGGGAAAATAGGGTTTCTGCTCCCCAATCATTGACCTGAGACCTCGGCTTTCTTACTGGGGGTAGAAGAGGACTAGTAGGGACTGTGGTAAAAAGTTGGGGTGAAGGAGAATAAGCTAGGCGGTGAAAACAGGGTTCTTACCAAATCACCAGAAGGTGTTTGATGGTTGTTTGGGCAAGGTAACTTTCCCCACTTACTGTGATATTTAATAGGATCAAGTGGGAGGTAAAAATAAAGCTGATCACAAGGTTTGAGCTTGTTTGAAGAAAGTTGACAATGCAAACTTTGAAAACCCTAGAAATGGGCAGAAACTGCTTTTCCTAGATCTAGTCATGCATATCTATTCTCCTTAATGCACCACTTGGTGTGATGGCATTCTTTGGGGATTAGAGCATGTCCACATGGTTTGAGATCAATAGGAGACATTTGGCAATGTAGAGTTGCTCAAATTTGGATCTGGACATGAATGGTTTTGGGGCACTTTTGTGAAGCAAAACAATTTGGATTGGGAAGAAACTTTACAAGATCATCACATTAGGCATATGTGACTTCCTAGAATTTTCCTGGATTTATTTTAGAATATTTCTTATAGAAATATTTCAAATGCTTGAAATAAACAGAAATGGTTTTGGAGGGTTTTGTCCAATATTTTTAACATGACCATGTGTTGAAACTCATATATATGGAAAATATATGTCCACTGAGTTTCCCTGAATTTTCACAAATATTTTGAAAGCATAAAAATAAATTTTCCCTATGAAAGACCATTTCTGGCCTTAAGAAAAAGCCTTTAAATAAAATAGTAAAATAATCTTTAAAAATAATATTTGGTGGTTTTTGGAGGTCTTATTTGTAGTAGGTTTCAAAGAAATAATTTGGGGCAAAACATTCACCCTAATTTGAGGGCTTGTAGTGCAAACCTCAATTCAGGGGTTTTAGAAAACCTAAATTGAATAAATGCCTTTTTGGCCAAATAATATTTTATAAAAAATACATTTTAGGTCCTATACACATGGCATGATCATTGGGCAAAAAGTTTGGATCAAGTAGATGAGTTTTAAGAATAGGGGAGTTCTTGAGAGAAGAAGAAGAAGAACCTTAAAGTGCCAAAACACAATCAACCAAACAAGCAAACATCAAACAATCAATTCATGCACAAGGACTCAAAAAGTTTTAATTGGGACCAATTTTTATAAAATCATAGCATAGCAAAGTGGTACAAACATAGGGTGTGACAGACCTACCCCCCTTACAAGAATCTCGTCCCCGAGATTCCTAGGCTAAGTGCTAAAAAGATAAGGGAACTCTGATCTAAGGTAGTCTTCACGCTCCCAAGCAGATGTCCCCGTGAAAGGACTTAGGTTCGAGGCCATCGCTAAGGCGGTGAGCTCGAAGGGGTTGATCGGAATCGGGAGACAAGGGTTACCCAGGTTCGGCCCCTCGGAAAGAGGTAAAAGCCTACGTCCTGCTTTGGGTTGTATTGATTGGGTATCGATTACAAGGGAGCGAGTTCGCTTGACCTAGCTATCGATGAGTTGTTTCGTGGTCGAAGCCGCCCAGGTAACCCGCCTTTATATACACAGGTCAAGGCCCTGGGCTTACAAGAGTCCGGGCCGGGTTATACTTGATAACCGACCTCACCTCTAACTACACATGCCTTGTCTAACAAGCCGCCACCGGCGGCTCAAGCCCGCCGGGTTATATCTTGTCTTTCGGTTCTGGGCCTCCAGGCCCACTGAATAAGTTTACTCCTAACCTTGTCGTAAGCCGCCAACCGTATGACCCGGCCCCTCCTGGGCGGGTCTCACCACGGGGTTATATCCCCAACATTAGGCCCCAGATTGATTTGAACTGGTTCATGTCAATCTCCAAATCTTCTGGTTGGCGAGCCTTACCATCTCTGATAATCTTCATGACCCGCCGAGAATGGGCGGCCGTTGCTTCTGACCAGCTTTCTTGACCCGCCGTGACGTCATCAGAAAAATAAAAAAAGATTCCTCTGACGTCAGAGCGGATCTTTCTTCATTAATATGACCAGCCCGAAAATCGAGGCGTCTTCTTAGTTTAATCATCATCGTGCTTCCTCGATTCCCGCACCGGACCGTTTGTGAGACCATTATAACCTTATAAATAAGCACGGGGGGCTATCACTTTCATTTTCCCCGCCGCCATCTTCTTCTTCTTCCTCTGGACCACCGAAGATCGCCGCACCGCCGAAGCTCGCCGCGCCATTCAGTCCTCACCGTCTTCGTCGACACCGGCCGCTGCATCAACCTGAACGCGTCCAGAACATCGCCGCATCCGCTCGCATCTTCAAGGTTTCATTGTTGCCCCTTGTTAGATCTGCGCTAGTCTTTTAAATCTCCTCCGAGTTCGTCGGGCTTCTTCGGTGTTCATCACCGTTCATCAAAACATCCTTCATAGATTTAGATAAAGAACACCTCCTTAGGGCCTCGTAATACTGCCCAAATCATGCGGATGTCCGCTCCATAATCACGCCATACTCATTATAGATCTACAGCTCCTTTCAATCTGCCTAGAAAAACGCATGTTCTTCCACCGACTTTTTAGGGCTAGAATTATTTTTCTTTTTCCCTCGTCCGTCGATCTTGAATCCATAGCCGTGGTTGCAGAATCTATTTCTCAACACTTAGCAACTTTTCAGTCTGCGCTGATAAACTTAACCCGCCGTAAAGTTGCCGGCTCATGCTATCATACCGCAAATAGCTTCGGCGGCTCATAATTTTATATTGACCCGCCAAACCCTATCACCATTTCTAGTCATAGCGACCTTGGTCAGAATGTATTTTTAACCCGCCGAATATTCATGTCTTCCCGCAGCTTCCTAAGCCGCCGCCATGTCTAAAACCCCGTCCACCTGCAACTGGGTAAAGTCTGGAGTGACCGAAGAGTCACTCAAAGAATTTGTCACCATGGGAGTTCTGCCGGCTCAGGATGTTATCCACTGGCGGGTTCCAGGCAATGAGACCACCCCTAAACCCAAAGACGGGGAAGTCATTGTATTCACGGATCATCTGCTGCGTGGCTTCTCCCCGCCCGGGTCTAAGTTTTTCCGGGATATCTTACATGCATTCAAACTGCACCCCCAAGACATTGGCCCGAATTCTGTCACCAATATGTGCCAATTTCAAACTTTCTGCGAGGCCTACCTTCAAGAGGAACCGTCTGTCGACCTCTTTAAAGAGTATTTCTACATCAACCGCCAAACAGAAATGGCGGACGGGTTAAGCCTCGAGCTCGGGGGCGTTACTCTTCAAAGGCGAAGGGATGTACTCTTCTCCGCAGCAACCCTGCCGAGTCACCCCAAAGAGTGGAACAAGACTTGGTTCTACTGCCAAGACACTTCACCAGAGGGGGAGAACCCACTGCCGGGTTACCGTCCTTACCGGCTTAGCACAGATACAGAGCTTCCAGACCGGATGTCAGCTGCCGGACGTGCTCAGTATGCCTCCACTTTCTCAAAGGTCAGGGCCCTGTTAGCTAACGGATTAACGGGTGTTGATCTGACCCGCTGCTGGGTCTCTTGGAGGATTCTACCGTTGAGCCGCCGAGGCGCCTTAATGTGCCAGTATACTGGTAAAGTAGATGACCCTCAACACTTCAACCAGACCCCTTTGAAGGATCAGGATCTCAACACTATCGTCAAGTCTTTGCTAGGGGAATCATTAGCCGCCTGCAGCAAGACTAGCTTAAGCCCCTTCTCTGCACTTAACCCGGCTCCGGATGTAAGTCTTTTCATCCTAACCCTTATTCATTATTTTAATGTTGTACTTTACATACTTTATTAAACCTTTTCTGCCAATATGCTTTGCCATGTGTAGGCCGGCTCTTCGTTCTGGAAAAAACTGTTGCCCCCTACTCTCAAGAAGAAAAACAAAGTCCCCAAGGCGACCAAATCCAAGGTGCCAACTCGCCGGAAGAGGCAATCATCCAAAGATTTGTTCGATTTCAATGACTTAGAGGTAGAACTTTCCCCCTTGGCCTTCTCTTTATGCAACTCATTGACGACGGTTACTCACAGGAAGAAGCAGAAACAAGTCATGCCGACGTTGCCGAGGTAACCATTGTCTCCTGTGACTCGGATCTTTCACCAGTAAAGACAGTACGGCAGGCTGTACGGAAGGTAAAGAGTTCCCGTCCTTTTGCTCACTTGGGTCCTAACTTTCTTTTGAAGAAACAGCAAGACGATAGCAGACGTCAGACCCGGAGCACCAGCTCTGGAGACCTTTTAGCCGGCTTACCCAATGAGCCGGCCCCCCGAAAACAGCGCACTAAAGTACTTTCTTGTCTTTGAACTTATTTTTCCTGTATGCTATCCTTGCAGCTTATCAGTGTTTAACAATGCTAACTTTTTTCAGGACTCGCCTCCTTCTTCCGGCGACTCAACTGCTTCAAAGTTGCCTCCCCTTATCATCAACCAGGGGTAAGTATGTTTATCCCACTCTTTGTATTAATAGTCCATTCTTACTCATTGATGTGTAATTTTAACTTTGCTTCACAGGGCTCAAGCCAAACGGAGAAAAACTGGTGGGTCAGCCGCTGCTCCTGATGTTCCAGAGCCGGCAATTCCAAAGCCAAGCATCCCTGAAGCTCATGTTGAGCCTTCTGAAAACGCCAAAGGTACTCATGAAGAAGCTCCTCAGCACAATAAGCCGGCGGATATGGATATTGAAGCTCCCGAAGCTCATACAGAAGCTGATCCTTAGCCGCCCAGCCCCCGGCCAACAACTGAAGACGTGACTTCTCATGAAGAAGTTACTGTTATCGAGGCGGCTCACAAGTCTTCGGCGCCTTCCAAGACACTATCGAAGCATACCAGCAAGGATGAGGCGGCTCATCTTGGGGAAGGAAAGATGCAATTTGATCTTCCCAACCTTGAAAAGCTTACCGCCAAAGAATTACATGCTAGCTACCTGAGCCGTCTGTCCGCAAGCCGGGATATGGAAGCCAACCTGGTTGGCATGATAAAGAAGAAATACGAGGTACTTCACTTCCCTTGCTTTTCCGTGTATATACTTATGTAGCCCCCAAGAGCCGGTTGATCTCTCCAAAAAGGTAAGCCGGGTCTTTAATCACTTGTAAGATCGCGATGTAGCCACCAAGGGCTAGGTCATTATGCCAATAATGAGTCGGCGCTCAATCATAGATTAAGAGCCAAGTGTAGCCCCCAAGGGCCGGGTCATTACCTAAGTAATGAGCCGGCTCTATAAGAAAGAGCTGAGACACATTAGCCCCCAAGGGTCAAGTATATTGCTTGCAATCTGCTTGGGACTGGTAATCATTGTGCCAATCTTTAACAAAATCAGTATGAGCCGGACCGGCGGCTTAAAACTGACAACCTTGCTCTGTCATGACTTGTCCTGTGCAGGAATCTTTGAACGCCACTGAGTCGATCGTGTCAGACCTGAAGAAGAGTCTGGCACAGCAACAGGAAGGCCGAGCAGAGACTGACGCCAAGTACCAAATTGCTTTGACGGAGCTGGATATTATCAAGGCTGAGCTCAAGACACTCAAAAAATCCGCTGAGATGAGCGAAGCCGCCCTGACAAAGCGTGCTGAAGACGCAGAAGGCCGTCTCAAAACGGTAACTAACGAGCTGAACAATTTGAAAAGCCAGATCTCTCATATGATTGGAGCCGTTTTTGGTAAGTATCCTTATCCTTCAACATTTTAAAAAGGCACCTGTCGATAATCTTTTCTGGCGGCTTATAAAATTTGACTTGCCTGTAGGTGAACGGAGCTGCCAACTGTCAGGCAACAGCCTGCTGAAACTCAAGGCTTTATACTCTTTGACAGAACAGTTGTACGCCAGGTCTCTAATTACCATCAAAGCTGTCATGACTGAGAGGGGTGTTCCAAAATTCATGAAGGGCGTGCTGGAAATCATGTCGACCATCCCAAAGCAGCTGGAAGAACTAAAGAGATCAGCCGCCCGCAAGGGCGCAATTGCTGCTTTGAGCCGGTCGCTGGCTTATGCCCCGGAGCTTAACCTGGCTGAGATGATGGATGGCTTCCCTCAACTGAAGGATGATAGCTCGGAGTTTACACAAGAAGATTACTCTCGCTGTCATAAGGCATCCCGGGTTTTGGCAAGCCGGCTGGCCGCAGAGGCTGATCTGACAGTATATCAGGCGGCTTATTCCGAAGAGAACAAGCGTGTTCGAGGGCCCACTTTTGAAGCGAAGAGCCTGATTCCCCAACGCCGTAAGCACCTCTTCGCTCCTGATGTTGACCCATCTCCAATCATGCACGATGAAGCCATGTTTGAAGCTTTAACCAACTGCAATTGGGATGTGGACAACCTCCAGATCCAAGAGACCGAAGACCCGACGCAGGATGACCCGGCGGCGAGTTAGAGAAAAACTTTGCATCATGTGAGGGTAACCCGGCTTTGCTTGATACGCCGGGTCATAATTTTGCTGAGAAAAACTTGAAGTCCGCAGCTCTTGGACTTTTGGATAGCCTTGTAATAACAGTAGGAAACATTGAATTGCTTGCCTTTGTGCTTTTGATGCATTGTTTAAACATCTTCCGGTGACTTAGTAAATCTGTCTTTGATATATAATCATTTGACTGCCTTGACGCACCGGGCGGGTTATACTCCCTGAGCAATGCCAAGCCGGATTTATCCAAAACTTAGAATCTTATCATGGGAGCATCTGCAAGAAACAAGTAATTTGTATGTCTCGTCCTATAAGCCGGCTTTAAAGGCGCGGTAGGACAAGATAACTCAAAATTTTGTGTGAAATTTTTTGTATTGTTTCTGAAGAAACTAGGCGAAAAGCCTCAAAAACTTATAAGCCGGCTCTCACGTGACATAAATCCGTCATTTAAACCTTAGCAAGTTCAGGGTCTTTAAAAGATTGACATTGCTAAGAGTACGAACGGGCCACATAGCGGAGGGATTACGGCAGACAAGACGAGTTTATCCTAGCTCACTGTAAGCCGGCTCTCTCGTGACAAAAGCCGCCGTTTAAACCTTGACAAGTTCAGGGTCTTTGTGCGAGAATAACTTATGAAAGTTCAGGGTCTCTTGTCAAGATTAACTGTCAAGAGTTTGGCGGGTCACATGGTGGAGTAGCAAGTTGCAAACAGGCAGGTTTAACTCGAACATGGCATATAAAGCCTGGCCAAGAGGGTATGAAAGCTAAACCCAGTGGGTTGGAAGCCCCCAAGTGACCTGATGAAGGATCAACTCCTTTGCACGAATTTTAGTGCGGAAAAATGGCAGAGGCCCCTGATCATGGGGATGCCCACTTTATTATATCATAAAAATGGTATATACAATGACAGGGATATGTACATCGATGAGAGCCGGACTGGCGGCTTAAGTATAGTATGGCCGAAGGTGAGCAATATTCCATGGCCTCTTGGTCTCTTCACCAGAAGTGCGAGACTTGTCACTTTCCCGTACATCAATGAGATAATAGGAACCATTATTGAGATTTCTGCTGATCATAAACGGTCCTTCCTAGGGAGGTGACAACTTATGCATATCTGACTGGTCTTGAATCAGTCGGAGTACTAAGTCGCCTTCTTGGAACGTCCGGGTCTTGACCCTGCGGCTATGATAGTGACGCAGGTCTTGTTGATAAATCGCCGACCGAGCTGCTGCAAGATCCCGTTCTTCGTCCAAGGCATCCAAAGCATCCTGTCGCGCCGCCTCGTTATCAGTTTCCACGTAAGCCGCCACTCTGGGCGAGTCATGACGAATATCACTGAGGAGAACAGCTTCTGCGCCATAAACCATGAAGAAGGGTGTATAGCCCGTAGACCTGTTGGGGGGTGGTTCTTATGCTCCAAAGAACAGACGGCAACTCCTCCACCCAACAACCCGGCGTGCGTTCCGAAGGAACCATGAGCCGGGGTTTTATACCTCTCAAAATTTCCTGGTTAGCACGCTCAGCTTGACCATTAGACTGCGGGTGAGCTACCGAAGATACATCAAGACGGATATGCTCCTCATCACAGAACTCCTTCATAGCCCCCTTGGACAGATTTGTGCCATTATCAGTGATGATACTATGTGGATAGCCAAAACGAAAGATCAGTTTTTTGACGAACTGAACTGTTGTTGCTGCATCACACTTGCTGACCGGCTCAGCCTCAACCCACTTAGTAAAATTGTCAACCGCCACCAAGAGGTGGGTCTTTTTGTCCTTAGACCTCTTAAAAGGTCCAACCATATCAAGCCCCCAGACTGCAAACGGCCAAGTGATTGGAATCATCCGTAACTCTTGAGCCGGCACATGGGCACGTTGTCCAAATTTCTGGCACCCGTCACACTTACTGACCAAGTACTCTGCATCTTTATGAGCCGTCAGCCAGTAAAAACCGTGTCGAAAAGCCTTAGCCACCAAAGATTTTGACCCGGCGTGATGACCACAATCACCGACATGGATCTCATGTAAGATTTCCCGGCCCTCGTCAGGAGAAACACATCGCTGAAAGACGACAGTCATGCTGCGCCTGTGTAACTCGCCATTGACAATAGTCATGGATTTAGACCGCCTTATGATCTACCGTGCCAGAGTCTCATCTTGAGGTAACTCGCCGCGGGTCAGGTACGCCAGATAAGGCAACGTCCAATCCGGGATTGCGCGAAGAGCTGCCACCAATTGCTCTTCCGGGTCAGGTATAGCCAGATCCTCCTCCGACGGTAACTTGACCGATGGGTGATGCAACACGTCCAAGAACACATTAGGCGGCACCGGCTTACGCTGAGACCCCAGCCTTGATAATGCGTCAGCCGCCTCATTCTTCTGGCGGTCAATATGATCCACCTGATAACCTTTAAAGTGGCCAGCAATAACATCAACCGCCTGACAATAAGCCACCATACGAGGGTCCTTAGAATCCCACGTGCCAGAGACTTGTTGAGCCACCAGGTCTGAGTCGCCAAGACATCTGACCCGGCTCAAGTTCATCTCTTTGGCCACCCGAAGCCCATGAAGCAAAGCCTCGTATTCCGCTACATTGTTAGTACAAGGAAACATTAGCCTCAAAACATAACAGAACTTGTCACCTCGTGGGGAAGTTAAAACAACTCCAGCCCCCGAGCCTTCCAATTGACTGGATCCATCAAAGTGAATCGTCCAATAAGTATTGCCCGGCTTTTCCTTAGGTATTTGACACTCTGTCCAGTCATTGATAAAATCCACCAGGGCTTAAGATTTGACAGCCGTCCGGGGCACATATTTTAAATTGAGAGGCCCAAGCTCAATTGCCCACTTAGCAATCCTTCCAGTGGCTTCTCTGTTTTGAATGATATCTCCCAAAGGAGCAGAGCTGACCACTGTGATCGGGTGACCAAGAAAGTAATGCTTTAGCTTGCGATTGGCCATGAACACCCCAAGCACCAGCTTTTGCCAATGTGGATATCTTTGCTTAGACTCCGTCAAGACTTCGCTGACATAATAAACCGGCCGCTGAACTGGATACTCCTTACCCGCCTCCTTGCGCCCCACCACAACTGCAGCACTGACAACCCTGTTGTTAGCCGCCACGTATAAGAGCAGAGGCTCCTTTTCCAGGGGAGCGGCCAGAATAGGCGGCTCAGCCAATTGTTTCTTGAGCGCTTGAAACGCCTCATTAGCCGCATCACTCCAGACGAAATCGTCTATCTTTTTCATCATCTGATACAGAGGAATAGCTTTCTCACCCAGGCGGCTTATAAACCGGCTCAGTGCAACAATACGACCCGCCACGCGCTGAACATCGTTAATGCACGCCGGCTTAGACAAAGAAGTAATGGCCTTTATCTTGTCCGGGTTAGCCTCAATGCCACGCTCAGAGACCAAAAATCCCAAGAGCTTGCCTGCAGGTACACCGAACACACATTTTGCCGGGTTAAGCATCATCTTGTAAACCTGCAAATTGTCAAAGGTTTCCTTCAAATCAGCTAACAAAGTCTCCTTCTTCCTTGACTTGACCACAATATCATCCACATAAGCATGAACATTGCGCCCAATTTGCCCATGAAGACAGTTCTGCACACAACGCTGGTAAGTCGCCTGGGCACTCTTGAGCCCAAAAGGCATAGACACATAGCAGAAAGCTCCAAAAGGCGTAATGAAAGACGTCTTCTCTTGGTCTTTGACTGCCATCTTGATCTGATGATAACCTGAATAAGCATCCAGGAAGCATAGACTGTCACAACCCGTCGTTGCATCAATGATTTGATCAATACGGGGGAGAGCAAACAGGTCAACCGGACACGCCTTGTTAAGATCCATGTAATCCACGCACATGCGCCACATGTCGTTCTTCTTGAGTACTAACACCGGGTTAGCTAGCCACTCCGGGTGAAAAACTTCAACGATGAACCCTACTGCCAAGAGCCGGGCCACCTCTTCCCCAATAGCCTTACGCCTCTCTTCATTGAAGCGGCGGAGGAACTGTTTGACCGGCTTAAACTTAGGATCCACATTAAGGTGGTGCTCAGCGAATTCTCTCGGTACACCCGGCATGTCAGAAGGCTTCCATGCAAAGATGTCCCGATTCTCACGGATGAATTCGATGAGCGCGCTTTCCTATTTGGGATCCATATTAGCCCCAATAGTGAACTGCTGTGATGAGTCGCCAGGCGTGAAATCCACTAGCTTGGTATCTTCTGCCACAAACTTGAGGGGCGGCTCAGATTCCGTGCTAGGCTTCTTTAGCGGGGTCATATCTGTCGGGTCAACATTCTCCTTATAAAACTTTAGTTCCGCCTCAGCACAACTCGACTCTGCATATGCTGCATCACCTTCCTCACACTCAAGAGCTGTCTTCCGATCACCATGCACAGTAATCGTCCCTTTTAACCCGGGCATCTTGAGCTGTAAGTAAACATAGCAAGGCCTAGCCATGAACTTGGCGTAAGCCGGCCGTCCAAACAGAGCGTGGTACGGGCTCTTGATCTTGACCACCTCGAACCATAAGGATTCCACCCTGTAGTTGAATTCATCGCCAAAAGCTACCTCCAAGGAAATCTTTCCAACTGGATAAGCCGACTTTCTAGGCACCACGCCATGAAAAACCGTTGAAGAGGGTTTAAGATCCTTGTCAAGCAAATTCATCCGACGGAAAGTGTCATAATACAGGATGTTGATGCTACTGCCACCATCCATAAGTACCTTAGTGAACACATATCCTCCTACTTGCGGGGCGACTACCAAAGCCAATTGTCCCGGGTTATCAACACGCGGCGGGTGATCCTCCCTGCTCCAGGTTATGTCATACTCAGACCACTTCAAATATTTTGGAAGAGCTGGCATGACCGCATTAACTGCCCGCTTGCGCACCTTCCGATCTCGCTTGTCAAGGCTTGTTGTAAAAACATGATACTGGCCTCCACTAAGCTGCTTCGGGTTACTCTGATACCTGGACTGGTTGTTTTGCTACTGACCTCCATTGCCAGATTGTTGGTTATTACCACCATGGTTTCCTTGGCCTTGATAACCAGAGCCCGAGCCGCCTGCGCCAAAGCCGGACCCATGAGAGCCGGATCCTGATCCGCCGGACGGTCCACCGCCGCCACCTTGATGCTGGTTAACGCTGTAATTTCGAAACTCCCGCATGATCCAACAATCCCTCCAGGCATGAGTGGATGGCTTATCGAGAAGGCTATGCTTCGGGCAAGGAACATTTAACATCGCCTCCATATCAACAGGCTTGTGTTTACCGAAAGGCGGCTTGCCGCTCCCCTTGCCACGGTTATTCCCAGCACTGGTGTTGGCCACTAAATCTGACCCGCCGTCCTGGTGTTTCCGCTTTCCGCCGTTGCCATTATTGTTATTTCCTCCCCCGTTCTGCGGTTGACTCTTGCCATTGTTATTCTCTTACCCTTGACCAATTTCTCATCATTGGAACCAGGGTCCTTCGTGTTGTCCGAATCCGCATACTTGGTGAGAGCCGCCATGAGTTCCCCCATATCCTGGCATGTACGTTTGAGCCGGCCAAGCTTCCGCTTCAGGAGCACAAAGTGGCAATTCTTCTCCAGAATAAGGGTCGCTTGAGCCGCCGTAATGTTATCAGAAGAGTGGATGATGGTTGAAACCCGCCGGACCCAATGATGAGCCGACTCGTCCTCATGCTGCACGCAATGATCCAAATCCACAATTGTCATAGGCTGCTTGCACGTTCCCTGGAAATTCTTGATGAACTTCGCCTTCAACTCGGCCCAGGAATTAATGGTGTTGGGTGGTAAACCCTTCAACCACGTGAGAGCCGGCCCTTCCAGCATCATGATGAAATACTTGGCGCATACTGCATCACTGACATCTAACATCTCCATGGCTAGTTCATAGCTTTCGATCCAAGCTTCTGGAGGAAGATTAGCGGTATAGTTGGGCACCTTGCGAGGACCCTTGAAGTCCTTCGGCAGGCGCTCGTTTCGCAAAGCCGGTACTAAGCACGGCACTCCCACAGCCCTGGAGGTTACTCTGGCTCCTACCGAGACGGAAGGTGCTATTTGTGGGTCTTGATGAGCCGCCGCAGCTGCCAATGCTGCCGCCTCTCGCTGCGCTCTTGCCCGATCCACCA
The DNA here is from genome assembly GCA_039707655.1 of Elymus sibiricus. NCBI lineage: Eukaryota > Viridiplantae > Streptophyta > Magnoliopsida > Poales > Poaceae > Elymus > Elymus sibiricus. The sequence continues at coordinate 211,512,901 of CM077663.1, forward strand.
GCGCCTGAGCATCAAGAGCCGACTGATCGTCTCGCGGCGGGTTTCGACGTCGCTCACTGCTAGAGACCGCCGGCGAGTCTAAACGCCGACTGTAGCTGCGGCTTGGGATGGGGGTTGAGTGCATGCGACTCCGGCTGTAAGTATATTTCTCCTGCTGGGCCACCGCTGTCTGCTAGTATCCAATGGTGTTCCGCACTTCCTCTGCGAAAGGCGTCCCATCAGGGATGGGGATCGTGCCGAGTCTAGTCGCCGCTGCCACCATGTTCTCCGCCGGGTTAGAATAATGACCTTGCGGTGTTGGAAAAGACTGTGGCAGGGTCTGGTTCCTGCGGGGCGGGTCTGGCTGCCGATGCTGAACTGCCGCCCTGCTTCCAGGTACTTCCGCCGTCCGGGTTACGGTCAGAGGTGCATTATGTCCCGTCCCTGGCGCGTTGAAAAGATTTTTGGCCTCATATTGATCTGGCAAACGGGATTGATGCCTCATCCGGTGAACCGCCGCTGTGGTCTGCTGCTCTAATTCAAGGCGAAAGGCATCCGCCCTAAGGCGCTCCGACTCAGCATCCATCTGAGCCTTCAATGCATTGATTTCCTCTTGGACTCCGGCCATCTGGTTCTTCAACCTCGTGATCTCCGTGTTACGGGCTGCTTGGTTTTCGGCCGTGACCTCGGTTTCCATCAGAGTTGTAAGTGTTGGGGAACGTTGCATGGGAAACAAAAAATTTCCTACGCACACACAAGATCTATCCATGGTGATGAGCATCTACGAGAGGGAGAGTGAATCTACATACCCTTGTAGATCGCTAAGCGGAAGCGTTAATAAACGCGGTTGATGTAGTCGAACGTCTTCGCGATCCAAATCGCCGAGCGTCCCGCGATCCAATCACGATCCTTCCGATCTAGTGCCGAACGGACGGCACCTCCGCGTTCAACACACGTACGGCTTGATGACGCCTTCACCTCCTCGATCCAGCGAGCGATGGTGAAGTAGTGGTTGAGTTCCAGCAGCACGACGGCGTGGTGATGGTGGTGAGGAACAATCTCTGCAGGGCTTCGCCAAGCACTACGGAGATTATGACGGAGGAACTAGAGGGCTAGGGTTGCCGGCACACGGCTTGGGAAATCCTGATGTGTCCCGTGTGCTAGCCCTGCCCCTCTATTTATATGTTGAGCCTTGGGGTCTAAACTTGGAGTAAAAGCCTCCTCCGGGTCGGTTTTGCCCGCACAAGGTCGGTTTGGCCCGCAGGGAAAGAGTCCAACTCGGATCCCTGCCGAACCGTGCACAGCCGCGCACAAGCGGTAGTACCGCTTCACACAAGCGGTAGTACCGCTTGGGCGGTAGTACCGCTTCACACAAGCGGTAGTACCGCTCGGGCGGTAGTACCGCTTCACCAAGCGGTAGTACCGCTTACGCGGCAGCAAAACTACTTTTGCACTTTCCAATACCTTGTGGGCTTTATCCCTTTGGCTCATATAAAGTGTTGCTGCACCCGAACACTTCGGTAAACATCCGGAACCCCTTCCGGTGAACTTCGGAACTCTTCCGGAGATCAAAACACTATTATCACATATATCAATCTTTACCTCCGGACTATTCCGGAGATCCTCGTCATGTCCGGGATCTTATCCGGGACAACTTTCGGTCACCAACATAATAACTCAATTATACTAATCGTCACCAAACGTTAAGTGTGTAGACCCTGCGGGTTCGAGAACTATGTAGACATGACCGAGACACCTCTACGGCCAATAACCAATAGCGGGACCTGGATGCCCATATTGGCTCCTACATATTCTACGAAGATCTTTTATCGGTCGAACCTCTATGTCAAGGATTCAGTTAATCCCGTATGCTGTTCCCTTTGTTCTTCGGTATGTTACTTGCCCGAGATTCGATCGTCGGTATCACTATACCTAGTTCAATCTCGTTACCGGCAAGTCTCTTTACTCGTTCCGTAATACAAGATCTCGTGGCTAACACTTTAGTCACATTGCTTGCAAGGCTCATTGTGAGTTGTATTACCGAGTGGGCCCTGAGATACCTCTCCGTCATACGGAGTAACAAATCCCAGTCTTGATCCATGCCAACCCAACAGACACCCTCAGAGATACCTGTAGAGCACCTTTATAGTCACCCAGTTACGTTGCGACGTTTGATACACACAAGGTATTCCTCCGATGTCAGGGAGTTGCATGATCTCATGGTCATAGGAACAGATACTTGACATGCAGAAAACAATAGCAATAAACTGACACGATCAAATGCTACGTTTACAGTTTGGGTCTTGTCCATCACATCATTCTCCTAATGATGTGATCCCGTTATCAAATGACATCTCATGTCAATGGCTAGGAAACCTTAACCATCTTTGATCAACGAGCTAGTCAACTAGAGGCTTACTAGGGACACAGTGTTGTCTATGTACCCACACATGTATTTGAGTTTCCAATCAATACAATTATAGCATGGATAATAAACGATTATCATGAACAAGGAAATATAATAATAACCAATTTATTATTGCCTCTAGGGCATATTTCCAACAGTCTCCCACTTGCACTAGAGTCAATAATCTAGTTCACATCACTATGTGATTTACATTGTAATGAATCGAACACCCATGCAGTTCTGGTGTTGTTCATGTTTAGCCCTTGGAAGAGGTTTAGTCATCGGATCTGCAACATTTAGATCCGTGTGTACTTTGCAAATATTTATGTCGTCCTCCTTGATGTAATCGCGGATGGAATTGAAACGTCGTTTTATGTGTCTGGTCCTCTTGTGAAATCTTGGTTCCTTGGCTAGAGCAATGGCACCAGTGTTATCACAAAACAGAGTCATTGGGTTAAGCGCACTAGGCACTACTCCAAGATCTGTCATGAACTCCTTCATCCAGACACTTTCCTTCGCCGCCTCCGAGGCAGCGATGTACTCCGCTTCACATGTAGAATCTGCTACCACGCTTTGCTTGGAACTGCACCAGCTAACCGCACCCCCATTAAGAATAAATACGTATCCGGTTTGCGACTTAGAGTCATCCGGATCAGTGTCAAAGCTTACATCGACGTAACCCTTTACGACGAGCTCTTGATCACCTCCATAAACGAGAAACATGTCCTTAGTCCTTTTCAGGTACTTCAGGATATTCTTGACCGCCGTCCAGTGTTCCATTCCTGGATCACTTTGAAACCTTCCGACCATACTTATGGCAAGGCTGACATCGGGTCTTGTGCACAGCATTGCATACATGATAGAGCCTATGGCCGAAGCATAGGGGATGACACTCATCTTTTCTCTATCTTCTGCAGTCACTGGGCATTGAGTCTTACTCAACTTCACACCTTGCAAAACAGGCAAGAACCCCTTCTTGGACTGATCCATTTTGAACTTCTTCAAAATCTTATCAAGGTATGTGCTTTGTGAAAGTCCTATTAAGCGTCTCGATCTATCTCTATAGATCTTGATGCCTAATATGAAAGCAGCTTCTCCTAGGTCCTTCATTGAAAAACTCTTGTTCAAATATTCCTTTACGCTTTCCAGCATTTCTATATTGTTTCCAATCAGCAATATGTCATCCACATATAATATTAGAAACGCTATAGAGCTCCCACTCACTTTCTTGTAAATACAAGCTTCTCCGTAAACTTGTATAAACTCGAACGCTTTGATCACCTCATCAAAACGAAGATTCCAACTCCGAGATGCTTGCACTAGTCCATAAATGGATCGCTGGAGTTTGCAAACTTTGTCAGCATTCTCTGGATCGACAAAACCTTCTGGTTGCATCATATACAACTCTTCCTTAAGGTAACCGTTAAGGAACGCTGTTTTGACATCCATCTGCCAAATTTCATAATCGAAAAAGGCAGCTATTGCTAACATGATTCTGACGGACTTAAGCATCGCTACGGGTGAGAAGGTCTCATCGTAGTCAACTCCTTGAACTTGTGAAAAACCCTTTGCCACAAGTCGAGCTTTATAGACGGTGACATTACCGTCCGCGTCCGTCTTCCTCTTAAAGATCCATTTGTTCTGAATGGCCTTACGCCCTTCAGGTAATACTTCCAAAGTCCATACTTTGTTTTCATACATGGATCCCATCTCGGATTTCATGGCCTCTAACCACTTCTCGGAATCCGGGCCCATTATCGCTTCTCCATAGCTCGTAGGTTCATCGTTGTCTAACAACATGACCTCTAAGACAGGGTTGCCGTACCACTCGGGAGCAGTACGCGTCCTTGTCGACCTACGAGGTTCGATAGCAACTTGATCCAAAGCTTCATGATCATCATCATTAACTTCCTCTTCAGCTAATGTAGGCTCCACAGAAACAACTTTCTGCGCTGCGCTACTCTCAGGTTGAAGTAAAGGTTCAACAACCTCATCAAGTTCTATCTTCCTCCCACTCAATTCTTTCGAGAGAAACTCTTTCTCAAGAAATGTTCCGTTTTTAGCGACAAACACTTTGCCTTCGGATCTGAGGTAGAAGGTATACCCAACTGTCTCTTTTGGGTATCCTATGAAGACGCATTTCTCCGCTTTGGGTTCCAGCTTTTCAGGCTGAAGCTTTTTGACATAAGCATCACATCCCCAAACTTTAAGAAACGACAGCTTTGGCTTCTTGCCAAACCAAAGTTCATATGGCGTCGTCTCAACGGATTTCGATGGTGCCCTATTTAAAGTGAATGCAGCTGTCTCTAATGCATAACCCCAAAACGATAGTGGCAAATCGGCAAGAGACATCATAGATCGCACCATATCCAATAAGGTTCGATTACGACGTTCGGACACACCATTACGCTGTGGTGTTCCAGGCGGTGTTAATTGTGAAACAATTCCACACTGTCTTAAGTGACTGCCAAACTCATAACTCAGATATTCTCCTCCTCGATCAGATCGTAGGAATTTAATCTTCTTGTTACGATGATTCTCAACTTCACTCTGAAATTGTTTGAACTTTTCAAATGTTTCAGACTTGTGTTTCATTAAGTAAATATACCCATATCTACTTAAGTCATCAGTGAAGGTGAGAAAGTAACGATAACCACCGCGCGCCTCAATGCTCATCGGACCGCACACATCAGTATGTATGATTTCCAATAAGTCACTTGCCCGTTCCATTGTTCCAGAGAACGGAGTTTTAGTCATCTTGCCCATGAGGCATGGCTCACATGTGTCAAGTGATTCAAAATCAAGTGACTCCAAAAGTCCATCAGCATGGAGCTTCCTCATGCGTTTTACGCCAATATGACCTAAACGGCAGTGCCACAAGAAAGTGGTATTATCATTATCAATTCTACATCTTTTGGCATCAATGTTATGAACATGTGTATCATTACTATCGAGATTCAATAAGAATAAACCCCTCACATTGGGTGCATGACCATAAAAGATATTACTCATATAAATAGAACAACCATTATTCTCTGATTTAAATGAGTAACCGTCTCGCAATAAACAAGATCCAGATATAATGTTCATGCTTAACGCAGGCACCAAATAACACTTATTTAGGTTCATCACTAATCCCGACGGTAATCGAAGAGCGAGCGTGCCGACGGCGATCACATCAACCTTGGAACCATTTCCCACGCGCATCGTCACTTCGTCCTTTGCCAGCCTCCGTTTATTCCGCAGTTCCTGTTTTGAGTTGCAAATATGAGCAACCGCACCGGTATCAAATACCCAGGCACTACAACGAGAGTTGGTAAGGTACACATCAATAACATGTATATCATATATACCTTGTTTGTTGTTGGCCGCCTTCTTGTCAGCCAAATACTTGGGGCAATTCCGCTTCCAGTGTCCAGTTCCCTTGCAATGAAAACACACAGTTTCTGGTTTGGGTCCAGCCTTGGGTTTCTTCACGAGAGGAGCAACTGCTTTGCCACTCTGCTTGGAGTTACCCTTCTTACCCTTGCCATTTTTCTTGAAACTAGTGGTTTTATTGACCATCAACACTTGATGCTCCTTCTGAATTTCAGACTCAGCGGCTTTCAGCATCGCAAACAGCTCGGCGACTGACTTGTTCATCCCGTGCATGTTACAGTTCAACACGAAGCTCTTGTAGCTAGGTGGCAATGATTGAAGAACTCTGTCAGTGATAGCCTCTGGCGGAAGGGGCATCCCTAACTCAGCCAGACGGGTGGAGTACCCAGACATTCTGAGCACGTGATCACTGATAGACCCGTTCTCCTCCATCTTGCAAGCATAGAACTTATCGGAGATCTCATATCTCTCGATCCGGGCATTCTTCTGAAAGATAAACTTCAACTCCTGGAACATCTCATATGCTCCATGACGTTCAAAACGTCTTTGAAGTCCCGGTTCTAAGCCATACAACATTGCACATTGAACTATTGAGTAATCATCAGAACGACCCTGCCAGGCGTTCACAACGTCTAGAGACTCAACTGGAGCGGGTGGATCACCAAGCGGTGCATCAAGGACATAAGCCTTCTGGGAAGCCGTAAGGATAATCCTTAGATTACGGGCCCAGTCCACAAAGTTACTTCCATCATCTTTCAACTTAGCTTTCTCTAGGAACGCATTAAAATTCAGGGGTGCTACTGCGCGAGCCATGATCTACAACATAAATATAGCAAAGACAACTTAGACTATTGTTCTTAGATAATGAGTTTAGTTAATCATATTTAAAAAACTCCCACTCAAATTGACATCCCTCCGATCATTCGAGGGTAACATGATCCAAATCCACCAACTCAAGTCCGATCATCACGTGAGTTGAGGTGGTTTCAATGGTGAACATCTTCATGTTGATCATATCTACTATATGACTCATGTTCGACCTTTCGGTCTCTTGTGTTCCGAGGCCATGTCTGTACATGCTAGGCTCGTCAAGTTTAACCCGAGTGTTCCGCACGTGTAACATGGCTTACACCCGTTGTATGCGAACGTAGAGTCTATCACACCCGATCATCACGGCGTGTCTCGAAACGACGAACTTTCGCAACGGTGCACACTTGGGGAGAACACAATTTATCTTGAAATTTAAGTGAGGGATCACCTTATAATGCTACCGTCGTCCTAAGCAAAATAAGATGCATAAAAGGATTAACATCACATGCAAATCATAAGTGACATGATATGGCCATGAACTTGTGCTTTTGATCTCCATCTCCAAAGCACCGGCATGATCTCCATCGTCACCGGCATGACACCATGATCTCCATCATCTTGATCTCCATCAACGTGTCGCCATAAGGTTGTCGCGCTGACTGTTGCTTCCACGACTATAGCTAACGTTTAGCGATAAAGTAAAGCATTACATAGCGCTTAATGATTGACACGCAGGTCATACAATAATTAAAGACAACTCTATGGCTCCTGCCAGTTGCCGTATTCATCGACATGCAAGTCGTGATATTCTATACAACACATGATCATCTCATACATCACATATATCTCATCATGTAATTGACCATATCACATCACAACATACCCTGCAAAAACAAGTTAGACGTCCTCTAATTGTTGTTGCAAATTTTACGTGGCTGCTACGGGTATCTAGCAAGAACGATTCTTACCTACGCAAAACCACAACGTGGTGTAGTGATTGCTTTTTGATCTTTCTAAAAGAACCCTCTTCATTGAACCGATTCAACTAAAGTGAGAGAGACAGACACCTGCCAGTCACCTTTATGCAACAAGTGCACGCAGCGGTGAAACCAGTCTCGCGTAAGCGTACGCGTAATGTCGGTCCAGGCCGCTTCATCTCACAATACCGCGGAATCAAGTATCAACTAGTAACGGCAAGCAATATGTATACACCCACGCCCACAACTCGTTTGTGTTCTACTCGAGATCTCATCTACGCATAGACCTGACTCTGATACCACTGTTGGGGAACGTTGCATGGGAAACAAAAATTTTCCTACGCACACACAAGATCTATCCATGGTGATGAGCATCTACGAGAGGGAGAGTGAATCTACATACCCTTGTAGATCGCTAAGCGGAAGCGTTAATAAACGCGGTTGATGTAGTCGAACGTCTTCGCGATCCAAATCGCCGAGCGTCCCGCGATCCAATCACGATCCTTCCGATCTAGTGCCGAACGGACGGCACCTCCGCGTTCAACACACGTACGGCTTGATGACGCCTTCACCTCCTCGATCCAGCGAGCGATGGTGAAGTAGTGGTTGAGTTCCAGCAGCACGACGGCGTGGTGATGGTGGTGAGGAACAATCTCTGCAGGGCTTCGCCAAGCACTACGGAGATTATGACGGAGGAACTAGAGGGCTAGGGTTGCCGGCACACGGCTTGGGAAATCCTGATGTGTCCCGTGTGCTAGCCCTGCCCCTCTATTTATATGTTGAGCCTTGGGGTCTAAACTTGGAGTAAAAGCCTCCTCCGGGTCGGTTTTGCCCGCACAAGGTCGGTTTGGCCCGCAGGGAAAGAGTCCAACTCGGATCCCTGCCGAACCGTGCACAGCCGCGCACAAGCGGTAGTACCGCTTCACACAAGCGGTAGTACCGCTTGGGCGGTAGTACCGCTTCACACAAGCGGTAGTACCGCTCGGGCGGTAGTACCGCTTCACCAAGCGGTAGTACCGCTTACGCGGCAGCAAAACTACTTTTGCACTTTCCAATACCTTGTGGGCTTTATCCCTTTGGCTCATATAAAGTGTTGCTGCACCCGAACACTTCGGTAAACATCCGGAACCCCTTCCAGTGAACTTCGGAACTCTTCCGGAGATCAAAACACTATTATCACATATATCAATCTTTACCTCCGGACTATTCCGGAGATCCTCGTCATGTCCGGGATCTTATCCGGGACAACTTTCGGTCACCAACATAATAACTCAATTATACTAATCGTCACCAAACGTTAAGTGTGTAGACCCTGCGGGTTCGAGAACTATGTAGACATGACCGAGACACCTCTACGGCCAATAACCAATAGCGGGACCTGGATGCCCATATTGGCTCCTACATATTCTACGAAGATCTTTTATCGGTCGAACCTCTATGTCAAGGATTCAGTTAATCCCGTATGCTGTTCCCTTTGTTCTTCGGTATGTTACTTGCCCGAGATTCGATCGTCGGTATCACTATACCTAGTTCAATCTCGTTACCGGCAAGTCTCTTTACTCGTTCCGTAATACAAGATCTCATGGCTAACACTTTAGTCACATTGCTTGCAAGGCTCATTGTGATGTTGTATTACCGAGTGGGCCCTGAGATACCTCTCCGTCATACGGAGTAACAAATCCCAGTCTTGATCCATGCCAACCCAACAGACACCCTCAGAGATACCTGTAGAGCACCTTTATAGTCACCCAGTTACGTTGCGACGTTTGATACACACAAGGTATTCCTCCGATGTCAGGGAGTTGCATGATCTCATGGTCATAGGAACAGATACTTGACATGCAGAAAACAATAGCAATAAACTGACACGATCAAATGCTACGTTTACAGTTTGGGTCTTGTCCATCACATCATTCTCCTAATGATGTGATCCCGTTATCAAATGACATCTCATGTCAATGGCTAGGAAACCTTAACCATCTTTGATCAACGAGCTAGTCAACTAGAGGCTTACTAGGGACACAGTGTTGTCTATGTACCCACACATGTATTTGAGTTTCCAATCAATACAATTATAGCATGGATAATAAACGATTATCATGAACAAGGAAATATAATAATAACCAATTTATTATTGCCTCTAGGGCATATTTCCAACAGTAAGCTCGTTCATTAGATCTAGCAGAACTTGAGCCGGCGGCCTGCCAGATCTAGACCCGGTCGCACCAGTAGCCGTGCTGCTAGGGGCCGGTGCCGATCCGGCCATGAAGACAGCGGCGCGGTTCGGCGGCTCATAGTACACCGGCTCATGGTACTCCGGCTCGGGGTAACCCTCGAAGTAGCCCCCAAGCCCGCCATTGTGAAGTTGATAGATTGATTCTGCCTCCCCACTCGAGGATCCATCCTCTGAGCAGATGAGGGTTTCCTCCCGCGACATGGAACCTTCAAGTTCCGCGCCTTGGGTAAAGCCGACGAAGACACGCTTCCAGCCCGGTTTAACACGGGCGGGTTGCGCACGCCGGGCCGGCTCGACGAGGTCGGTGCAGATGTCCGGCCCGGGTTTAGATCCGCCGATCTTGCCGATGAAGACGTGAATTCCGCCGAAGGGGACCCGGTGCCCGTACTCAATTGAGTCGGCCTTGGGGCCCCAACTAGCGTCGTCGATGTAGAGCTTGCCGCGGCGACTCTTGGTCATCCTGTCAACAGTGTATCCCTCGATCCCTGGGAGAGAGCCCTTCGAAAATTCCACACCACCGAGTCGGCCCCACGGTGGGCGCCAACTGTCGTGGTTTTGTCACGGCAGATGTCCCCGTGAAAGGACTTAGGTTCGAGGCCATCGCTAAGGCGGTGAGCTCGAAGGGGTTGATCGAAATCGGGAGACAAGGGTTACCCAGGTTCGGCCCCTCGGAAAGAGGTAAAAGCCTACGTCCTGCTTTGGGTTGTATTGATTGGGTATTGATTACAAGGGAGCGAGTTCGCTTGACCTAGCTATCGATGAGTTGTTTCGTGGTCTAAGCCGCCCAGGTAACCCGCCTTTATATACACAGGTCAAGGCCGGGCCGGGTTATACTTGATAACCGACCTCACCTCTAACTACACATGCCTTGTCTAACAAGCCGCCACCAGCGGCTCAAGCCCGCCGGGTTATATCTTGTCTTTCGATTCTGGGCCTCCAGGCCCACTGAATAAGCTTAGTCCTAACCTTGTCGTAAGCCGCCAACCGTATGACCCGACCCCTCCTGGGCGGGTCTCACTACGGGGTTATATCCCCAACACTTCTGCTTCAGTGTGGTTGCTCCATTGGACCTTGAAGTACTTGATGGCGCGGCTTCGAGTGCAGCGCTCGGCTTCATCCAAAATGCAAACTTGCCTCTCACGATAAGTGAGGTCTGGCTGAAGGTCGATGGCTTGATGATCGATGTAATTGTAGAGGTCGGGGCAGTTGTGAAATTGGAGGCACTTCCGGAGTTGTGATACGTGGAAAACATTGTGCACGTCAGATAGCTCGGAAGGTAGCTCTAGTTGTTAGGCAACTTCTCCTCACTTTGCGGCGATCTTGAAGGGGCCGATGTATCTTGGTGCAAGCTTTCCCTTGACGTGGAAACGCTTGGTTCCTTTGAGAGGCGTGACTCGAAGATAAACATGGTCCCCGATGCAGAAGTTCACTTCTCGGCGGTGAGAGTCGGCGTAGCTCTTTTGTCTTGACTTGGCGGTCTCCAGACGCTCTCTGACTAGTTGAACTTGCTCTTCGGCTTCACGGAGAATTTCGGGTCCAAAGACTAGTCCTTCTCCGGTCTCTGACCAATTGAGGGGAGTGAGGCACTTGCATCCGTACAACACCTCAAATGGTTCCATCTGAAGACTGGACTGGTAGTTGTTGTTGTACGAGAACTCGACAAAAGGCAAGCAATCTTCCCACTTGGCTCCATATGCCAAAACACAAGAACGAAGCATATCTTTGAGTATCTGATTTACTCGTTTCGTCTGTCCACCTATCTGGGGGTGAAAAGCGGTGCTGAAGGAGAGCCTGGTTCCCATTGCTTCTTGAAACTTCTTCCAGAACCTCGAGGTAAACTGGGTTCCTCGGTCTGACACAATCTCCTTAGGAACTCTGTGAAGGCTCACTATACGCTCGATGTAAAGGTTGGCTAGCTTGTTTCCATCATAGGTGGTCCTGACGGGAATGAAATGGGCTACCTTGGTCAGGTGGTCGACGATGACGCAAATGGAATCATGTCCCTTGCTTGACCTGGGCAATCCGGTGATGAAGTCCATCCGACTTTGTTCCATTTCCATTCAGGCACTTTGAGAAGTTGTAACAATCCGACGGGTCGCTGATGCTCAGCTTTGACTCTCTGCATATGTCACACTTAGCGACAAAAGTGGCTATCTCTCTTTTCATGCCATGCCACCAGAATCTTGCTTTGAGGTCTTGGTACATCTTGGCTCCTCAAGGATGGATGGAATACGGAGTGTCATGGGCTTCTTGCAAGATCAAATTCTTGAGCTCAACTTTGTTGGGCACGCAGATGCGAGTCCCAAACCATACAACTCCTTGCTCATCCACTGAGAATCCTGGGGCCTTGCCTTTCTTAATCTTCCTCTTCATGCCTTCAATGTTGTCATGACCCTTCTGAGCTTCCTTAATATCATCCATCAAGGTAGGTTTTGCTTCGAGGTTGGCTAGGAATCCAGGTGCAACTAGTTCCAGGCCAAAGCTTTCAAGCTCTTCATACAAGGCGGGTAGCCTTTCCTTAATCATAGCATTCAAGGAACAAGCCTTTCTGCTTAAGGCGTCTGCTACCACATTAGCCTTTCTAGGGTGGTATTGAACACTGAGGTCGTAATCCTTGGTCAACTCCAACCATCTTCGTTGCCTCATGTTCAACTCCCTTTGAGTGAAAATATACTTCAAACTCTTATGGTCTGTGTATATCTCACATCGTTTCCCAAAAGGTAATGTCGCCATGTCTTCAAGGCATGAACTACAGCTGCCAACTCAAGATCGTGGGTAGCTCTCTTCATGAGGACGTAGCTGTCTGGATAGATATGCCACGACTCTGCCTTCTTGCATCAGAACACCACCAAGCCCGGTTCTCAATGCATCACAATATATCACAAACTCCTTGTGAATATCGGGGGTGGCCAAAACTGGGGCTGTTGTCAATCTCTTCTTGAGCTCTTGGAAGCTTTCTTCGCAGTTCGGCGTCCATTCAAACTTCTTGTCCTTCTTCAAGAGTTGAGTCATGGGTCTAGCAATGTTTGAGAATCCTTGGATGAACTTGCGGTAATATCCCGCGAGTCCGAGGAAGCTCCTGACTTCCTTCACATTGCTTGGAGGTTGCCATTCAGTCACGGCTTCGATCTTGGCAGGATCCACTGACAATCCTTCTACAGTCAACACATGACCCAAGAATCCAACTTCATGCAGCCAGAATTCGTACTTGCTGAACTTGGCATAAAGTTGGTGCTCTCAAAGCTTATCCAGGACCAATCTCGAGTGTTGCGCATGCCCTTCTTCAGACTTGGAAAAGGTGAGTATGTCATCGATGAAGACGACAACAAACTTGTCCAAGTACTCCATGAAAACTTTCTTCATGAGGTACATGAAGTAGGCAGGGGCATTGGTCAACCCAAATGACATGACCGTGTACTCGTACAGGCCATACCGGGTTACGAACACCGTCTTCGGAATGTCTTGGGGTCTTATCTTCAACTGGTAGTACCCAAACCTGAGATCGATCTTGGAAAACACCTTGGCACCATTTAGCTGATCGAACAGGTCTTCAATCTTGGGAAGCGGGTACTTGTTCTTTATTGTGACCTCACTGAGTGAACGGTAATCGACACAGAGTTGGATAGTTCCATCTCTCTTCGACACAAATAGAATAAGTGATCCCCAAGGAGAGGCACTAGGGCGAATAAATCCTTTTTTGAGCTGCTCTGCCAGTTGCTTCTTCAGTTCAACCAACTCTTCGGATCCCATTCTATAGGGCTTCTTATAGATGGGTCCTGCTCCGGTCATCAGCTCAATGATGAACTCAATGTCACGGTCAGGAGGCATTCCAGGCAGCTCATCAGGAAAGACATTTGAGTATTCGCATACCACTGGCACTTGGTCCAACTCAATCCCCGACAGATAATTGACCTGAGGGGCCTGCACGGAAGGAGGGTTGGGAATATAGTTGACTTCAACTCCTTGGCTATTGGTCATGGTGACAGTCCGCTTGGCGCAGTCTAACAGGTCTTGGTGCTTGGTTAACCAGTCCATGCCTATGATCACATCCAAGCCTTGCGACTTCAGGATGATAAGGTCTGCTAGGAATTCTACTCCATTGATGACAATCCCAACTCCCTTACATCCTATCTTGGTCCTCATGACCGATCCTGTGGTCTGTACCAACATATGACTACCTAGGGGTGTAGGCTTCATACCACTCTCTAGTGCAAACTTTTGGGTAACAAAAGAATGCGAAGCTCCGCAATCAAACAGTACGGTTGCTGGGGTTGAGTTGACGAGGAACGTACCCAGTATGACGTCTGGGTCTTCCTGGGCTTCCTCAGCGGTGACGTGATTCACACGACCCTTGCCATTGTTGGGCTGGTTGCGGGGATCTTGGTTCCTTGGTGGCGCTCCACGGCCTTGACCTTGGTTTGGCGCATTGGGGCGCGGTGCATCTGGCTTCTTGTTGGGGCACAGCTTAGAGATGTGTCCAAGTTGACCACATCCAAAGCATGTGATCTGACCAGAGTTGTTGTTTTTGCCGCCATTGTTGTTATTGGGGTTGTTGTAAGCTGGCCTAGGATTGGCATACTGTTGAGGCTGGTAGCTCGGAAGAGGTGCAGGGGGTCTAGTTTGTTGAGGCTGATAGGTTGGCTTGGCTGGGGCTGACTTCCAGGGGCGAGGCTTCTGGTTGCTGGAACTACCCTTGCTGATCATCTTGCACTTGCGGGTGTCTTCCATGGCACGACGCTCGTCTTCCAGCATGAGAACCTTGTTCACCAGGTCGAAGAAGGTCCGGAAGTCGCAGATGATGAGCTGATACTACAAGGCTTGCTAGAGTCCTTCCATGAAGCGTTCCATCTTAGCGGCCTCAGTGCTGACATCTTTAGGGGCATACCTCGACGGGAGGTTGAACTTCTACATGTACTCCTTGACAGAGCCACTTCCTTGCTTCAGCGCTCGGAATTCTCTCTTCTTGATAGCCATGATCCCAGAAGGAATGCGAGCGGTGCGGATTCCTTCCTTGAAATCAGCTCAAGTGATCACATGATCGCCTTGCATGACCTTGAATCCATCCCACCAAGCTCTGGCGGTACCTCCGAGGCAGTGAGAGGCATAAAGAACCTTCTCACGATCCTCATTGCAATTGACCAGCGCAAGGAGGTCCTCGATGGTGCGGATCCAGTCATCGGCATCCAGAGGTTCAACAGTCTCGGTGAAGGTTGGGGGCGAATTTCTCATGAACTCCAACAGAGTGGAGCGGCCATTGCCGTTCCTTCCTTGATGTTGGTTGTTCACAAGGGCCTGGGACATCTGCTGAATGGCAATGGAGTTGGCTTGGAGTTCCTCTTGGAGAACTTGGAGAAACTGAGCTATGGTCATGTTCTCCGGCGGAGGTGGTGGTGGGGGAATGTCACCATGTGGCTGCTCCTGGTGATCTCCAGCATGAGCAGACTGTAGGACCGAAAGTATGTCTAGAGGGGGGGGGGGTGATTAGACTACTTGACCAAATAAAAATCTACTTTTTCCCAATTTTAAGTGTTGGCAGATTTTAGCATTCATAGCAAGTCAAGTACACCCTACACATGCATGTCTAAGAGTATAGTAGCGGAAAGTAAAGACAAGCATGAGTAGTAAAGGAAGGGTAGGAAGATCAAACGCAATTTGGGGACATGATGATTTTTCCCGTGGTTCCGATAGGTGGTGCTATCGTACGTCCACGTTTATGGAGTCTTCAACCCACGGAGGGTAACGGTCGCGAGAGTCCATCGAGGGCTCCACCCATAAGGGTCCACGAAGTACAACCTTGACTATTCCATAACGGCTTCCGTCCACGAAGGACTAGCCTCACTATGGGTAGATCTTCACGAAGTAGGCGATCTCCTTGCCCTTACAAACTTCTTGGTTCAACTCCACAACACGAAGTAGGAGGCTCCCAAGCGACACCTAACCAATCTAGGAGGCACCACCCTCCAAAAGGTAATAGGCTCGGTAATGACGATGAACTCCTTGCTCTTGTGCTTCAAGATGATAGACTCCTCAACACACAATCACTCTCTCACAGATTTGGCTATGGTGGAAGAGATTGATTTGGTGGAAAGCAACTTGGGGAGGCTAGAGATCAAGATTCATATGGATGGAGTGGAATGGCTTGATCTCAACACAAGGGTAGGTGGCTCTCTCTCAGAAAATTCGATGGGGCAAGTATGGAATAGTTCTGAGTGCTTCTCTTTCGAGTGGATGGTGGTGAAGGGGTATATATAGGCATCCCCAAAAATCCAACCGTTACACCTAAAGTGACCAACTCGGTGACACCGATGTGTTAATCTCGGTGGTACCGAAGTGACCAAAAGGTGACAACTTTTGAATCTCAGTGAGACCGATATATAAATCTCGGTGGTACCAATTAGGTGACCAACGGTCAGATTGCGCAACTCGGTGACGTCGATCCAACAAACTCGGTGGTACCGATTTTGTGAATCGAGGTAATAGAAAGTTGGCAACCCAAACTCTTTGGCACCGAAGTGGAATCGGTTGCATCGATGTGCTAGGGTTTGGCATGGGTCTGTCTGAGTTTGGGAATTGGTGGCACCGAGTGGAAAGTGTTGGTTGCACCGATTTTGGATATTTAACTTTGGACAGACTTTTGTGGAGGAGCTTGTGGGTGTTTTTGGTGACTATCACTTGTGCACGTGGAGCATCTTGTTCACCAACAGTACCTTACCCCCTTTTAATTATATTGGCTTTCCTATGGACTCAAAGTGATTTCTCACAAAGTAAAATGTAGAGTCCTCTTGCTTGAAGCTTTGCCAATCTATTTCCTTGCATCTTGGGGTTATCCACAAACCTTTTGCCATCCCTATCATTGAACTTTTCCTGAAATATGCTTAGTGGAAACATTAGTTCAATGATATATATGTTGTTATTAATTACAAAACCACAAAGGGAGCAAATGTGCTTTCAATCTCCCCCTTTTTGGTAATTGATGACAACATATAGATCAAAGCTTCGACATATGATATAATCAATGAATACAATCATCGCTTTGAGAAGTATGTGATAAGCAAGAGCTCCCCCTAAATTTGTGCATTATTTTAAATTTGCGTTTGAATGCAAATGCACAATCGATTAGGTACATGGGGCACTCTTTCATGTCACATACAACTTGGTGGTGTGCGAGAATAATAAGAATGAACAACATAGCACAACACAATCAAGCAAAGGTGAATGATCATCTCATAAGCATCATAATGATAGGAAATAGTAGCAACACACATTAAGTATATGATCAAACACCAACAAAAGTTTAGCACAAGCAACCAAAAGACCAAATGTTTTTGAAAAAGCGATAAAAACCAAATGCTCTCTCACTTGAAGCCTAAAGATCTATATACACTTCTCCCCCTTTGGCAACAAGTTACCAAAAAGTTCAAATGTATATATCTAAGCGCTCTTCTGGGGCTGATCTCCTCCGGTAGTCGATGAAGGAGTCGAGAGAACTGCGTCAGCGAAGATGTCGGCAGATGTCATGGACGGAGTTGGTGTAGCAACGGGAGGTACTAGAGCTGATGGAGCTAAGGAGGCTATAGCAGGTGTTGATGAAGAAGGCCTCAAATCTGGAGCTGGCACTGTGGCTGATCTGGCCTGGGTAGTGAAGTGAGTGCTTGGCCTGAGAGGAGAGTCATCCTCATCATCTGAAGTGTCGGGACTGGGCACGCTATCAACTTCCTTCTTGGGCTCGTTCACTGTCTTTGTCAGCCAATCCACTTTGTCATTTAGGGTCTTGATCCTATTCTCAAATATCCTCACAAGACTATTCTGATTCCCCAGTTTGTCCTTGATATCCTTCTGCATGCCCTGAACGGTAGAGATCAAGAGATCCATTTGCTCGTTCCTGGATCTAGGGACTTGAGCACTAGTGGCTCTAGCTGCCTCTGCCTGTGCTGCAGCTGAGGTGGGATGATCTGGGTTCATCACCACAACGTTATCCTCAAGATCTGGCTATAGGGGCAAGTGGGGCCTGTCAAGAGCAAAAATGTGCTTCTCCAGCTTGGAATTGATGAGCATCTGAATGTAGGGTGCATAGCAGCATGAGCGCTTCTGATCAGCAGCAACCCTCTTCATAGTCTTTACTATCTAGTCCATCACCCTTATCCTGGTGTGTCTATCAAGATGGATCAACATGTTGATGGAATAGCCTCGAATCATCTTATCGTCTCCAGACTTAGGCATCAATGTGTGCCTCAAGATGGTGTTCATGGTGCGGAGGCCAGCCTGGAGGAAGTAAATGGATCCTAACTTGTGAGATTTGAAGTTGGCAGCAGGGATCTCATTGTACATGTTCTTCATAGAATCATGGCTCTCCTTGGATTCAGAATAGACATCCAAGTCACCATCTTCCACCTTTGGGACTCCTAAGATGGCAGCCCATTCATCAACAGTAGACTCATATCTTGCTCCTTCAGTCATCCACACAATCCTACCATCTCCATAGAAATGAGCAGTGGAGTAGAATTGCATGATCATCTCATCGTTCCATGCAGTGAATTCTTTGTCAACAAATTCATCTAAGCCAATGCAATGAAAATTGTCTTGACCATTTGGAAAGTAATCTTCATTTTCCTTGATATACTTCCAGTCAACATATCTCATATCACTGACAGCTGGGCTCTTGTCAAGCAACACAGTCTCATAGAAATCCTGTTGCTCCTTGGTATAGAACCTATAGTCCACATCTGTTTTTCTCATCTGAGCATATGGATCAATTGCTCTCCATGCCCTCAAACCAGAATCCTTCATCTTCTTCATATCTTCAGCAAGCAGGTGACTGGCATTGTGCTCTGGAAGGTGTGGTCTGAGCTTCATCAAAGCAGTCATGTCATCATCATCCTCAGCTTCCCCGAAAGTGGAGGTCTTGCTCTTGGAAGAAGCTGGTATCTCTCTGGAGAACCTCTTGGGTTTGTCAGCAGTAGCAGCCTTCTTTGGAGCAGATTTGGTGCTCTTGGAAGTGGTAGCCTTAGGCATAGCATCTGCCATAAGCTTCTTCTTCTTCTTCTTGGGAGGGGCCTTTGCAGCTGGCTCTACCTCCTCCTCTTCAGCAGCAGCCTATGGATCCTCAAACATAGAGGTAGGCTTGCCAATAACATGGATAATCCTCTTCCTGGATTTCTTCTTCTCCCCTGCCTTCTTAGGCAAAGATTTCTTGGGAGGCACAATAGTCATGGTTGCTCTGGAGCTCTCAGGTGCTCTCACTGTCTCAGAGCTAGCATACTCCTTTCTAATAGCTTTCTTCTTCTTGGAAGAAGTGGCAGCATCATCCCTTTTAGGCAGCTCCTTAGGGATGAAGTCCTCATCCTCCTCATCAGAATTGAGCTTCCTCCTAGTCCTTGTAGCAGCCTTGGGCAAGTCAGGAGAACTAGGTACATCATCAAAACTCTCTTCAGAGCTAGTGCCTGAGCTCATGACAACATTCTCCTCTCTGAAGTTGTTCTCACTGTCATCTGAAGCAGACATCCTTGACCCTGTGAATAGAGTATAGAGGAGCAGAGGGGTTGAGCATCACAAAACACAGAGATTTTCAAAAATTTGAACAAGGAAGACATTAGTTTTAGCTTTCTGCAGAAGGTATTTCGATGTCACCGAGTGGTATTTTTCGGAGTCACCGAGACTGACCATATGCATCAACAGAGACCTGGCAGCCTTTTCGGTGGAACCGAAAAGATTGCTTCGGTCTCACCGATATGGTTCTCAGTAACCCTAAAACACAATCGGTGGAACCGATTTTTTCAACTCGGTGGTATCGAGATGCAATCTGCGGATAGCTAACCCTAAAATTTTCATTGTTCGCTAATCTATGAGAACTCTGGTGGATAGGGAGAATTGCACACAGTGGCTTATAGATAAGAACATCTCAATGCGCTAGAATTAGACGATGGAGCGCAAGAGAGAATCGGATCCGTACCCTAGCTTGGTGACGGTCTGCTGCGGCGAAGACAGCGGCGAAGATGCCCGTTGACGGTGAGGATCCCAGCGGCGGAGGAGCACAGGGAGGCAAGGGCGACGACCGGGGGGGGGGGGGTCTTTTTGGCAGCTTAGGGTTTTGGAGCGCGACGGTTTGAGGAGTGAATTCCAAAGCGTCGGGTCCACAACATATATACCCCTTGCTGTCGGTGACACCGATTCTATGTTTTTGGTGTCACCGAGTTTCTCAACTGTCAGTAGACAGGGAAACTCGGTGTAACCGAGAATAAGGAATCAGCAGTACCGAGGTGGAAAACCAGATCAACCCTCGGCAATCGGTGAAACTGAGAAATGTTTGTTGGTCACACCGAGTTGCACTTGGGAGGTTTTGGAGTGCAGCCCTTTTCGACACGAAACTCCGAGTGCTCCTCACACAGAGGGATCAAAAAGTGCTTGTTCAAGTTTTGTGATGAAGCATGAATAGAACTTGAGATGAGAAAGCATATATAGCTAGAGGAGGGTCCTAGGCATTCTTGTACATCCAATTGGCAAAAGATAAACTAAGAACCAAATAGCAACAATTGGATGTCCTCGAATGGATAAAGAAATGCAGACCAACATGCTCACACAATAAGATGTCAAATGAAATCATGGCAAACATGCACAAACATACTAGCATCTAACAAGCATTTTGACGATGACAGAGTCATCTATATATGAGTATATTGACTTAGGAGCCAAGTAAGAGTACTTGATCATAGGTCATACTCATCGTTTAAGCACAAGTGGGGTTACCACTTTTACATAAAGCATTTAATGTTGTCACATACTATGAGATGCTTTAACTCAAGTCTTAGAGTAAAGCTCCCCCTTGATGTGACATCCCCCATAGGAGGGACAAACTAACCTTGGGTTTTGTCGATGAAGACTTCATGTAGGTGAAGTAGTGGTGGATGCTCAAAGTTGATGAAGATCACCAAGAGTTGGGAGCATCCTTGTTGTTTCCTTACTCTTCTCACCTACATGGGTTAGTCCCAACACACAAGAGACAAATACAAGGATATCTATGGACATGGAGTGCAAAAAATGTGTGATGATGTCCATTGATTTGTTGATTACCTTGTTCCTTGCTTACCTTTGAGGGAATGTGTGACTCCTTGAACTATTGCATAGAGTTGATGTTGATTGCAAATAGTTCTTGTCAATAATGAATGTGAGTGAATTTCATTGGCGGAGTCACCCCTCAAGAACTTCTCTACTTCTTTTTCTTGGGGACCCACATCAACTTGATGGGGATCCTTGGTGTTGAAGTAGCCCTTGTAGAGGTTGAGCTTGAAGTAGCCTTGGGAACCCACTCCACCAAAGCTTGGGATTCATTTTCATACGAGTCAATGTCCTCTTGAAGCTTGTTCTTGCCCTTGAGCTTGGGGTCTTGTGGTGGAAGGTCATCTTGAGCTTTTGTTCCCTTGGGGAGAGTATTTTCATACTTCTCCTTTTGAGGAACAAACTTGGGCTTGGGGTATTGACCTTCTTCCCATTCAACTCCATTTGCGTTGAAGTAGCCAATGCCATGGTTCTTCCGGTATCCTCCGTGCTTGCGTACAATCTCCTCAAATTGCTTACACCCGACAAGACTCTTGTAGATGCCTTTCTCTATAATTCCTTTCAATAAAGCATTTTCTTGCTCAAGAGTAACTTGGCTAAGAGAATCATCATTAGTGGAATCAATAGAACTACTGGAAGCAATATCATTGGGTTTATCATTTTTATTGCTACTAGTTGAAGAACCTTTCTTGCCTTTGTTACTAGTTTGTCTAGGTTTAACTTGTGGCATGAATGTAGACAAGAGTAATCGTTTGGCTAGATAAGATGAAGTCTTCTTTCGGAGATCGTCATTGATAGCTTTAAGAAACTCATGCTCTTGCTCCAAGGTGAGCTTCTCGAAGCGTAGCTTCTCATGAGTCCTTACAAGCTCTCTATGATTTTCGAGAGTAGATTCATGGGCTAACTTAAGAGTGTTTAATTCTTTAGTTAGTTGTTCTATTTTCATCTTATCATCATCAAATGACTTATCTTGACTAGCATGAGAATTATCAAGTTCATTTTGACTAACATCACTAGTTTCATCAAAGTGCAAGTCATCATCACAAAGCAAATCATCTTCATCACTATTGAAATCAAGATACTCGGGGTGCGATACCTTGGGGCCTTTAGCCATGAAGCAACTTCCACTCCCTTCATTTGGTGAATCAAATAGATCATAGGAGTTGGTAGTCACTAGTGCAAGTCCGGCAACACCTTCATCTTGACTATAGTCGGAGTTGGAGTGATAGCTTCTCTCGGAGTTGTTGTCGGAATCGGAGCCGGAAACCCATTCACCAACATGAGCTTGATGTCTTCTTCTTGTGTAGCTCTTGGTGTACTTGTCCTTCTTCTCCGAATCCCTACTTCTCCTTGAGGGTCTTCGTTCATAACGATCATCTCTACTCCTTCTCTCTCTTTGAGGTGATTCATTCCTTGAGCTTCGTCTTCTAGGTGACTCTTCTCTTCGTTTGTAAGGAGCCGTGCACTCATTGGAGTAGTGTCCGGGCTTCCCACAATTGTAGCAGTTACGGTCATGACTTGACGAACGCTTCTCTTCATATCTTGAGTTGGAGCTTCGTTCTTTGCCTCTATTCTTGTAGAACTTGTTGAATTTCTTGACCATGAGGCTTATCTCTTCATTGGTGACAATGTTGTCGCTTGAAGTTGCAGGAGCATCACTTGTGGCTTTGTAAGCACCGCTAGACTTGTTGTGAAGCTCTTCTTTGTCTTTGAGTGTCATCTCATGAGCAACAATCCTTCCAATAACTTCCGTAGGCTTGAGATCTTTGTAGTTGGGCATCATTTGGATCAATGTGCACACGGTGTCGTATCTCTCATCCAAAGCTCGAAGTATCTTCTTGATGATGAACTTGTCGGTCATTTTTTCAGTTCCTAAGCCGGCAATCTCATTGGTGATGAGAGCTAGCCTAGAGTACATCTCCGCGACTCCTTCACCATCCTTCATCTTGAACTTGTCAAGCTGACTTAGAAGAACATCCAAGTTGGATTCTCTCACGGACTCGGTTCCTTCGTGCATATCAACCAAAGTATCCCAAATCTCTTTTGCATTCTCGAGACGGCTGATTTTGTTGAATTCTTAGGGGCATAGGCAGTTGAAGAGAATGTCGTATGCTTGAGCGTTGTATTGCAACATCTTCAATTCATCCGCGGTCGCTTCACAATCCGGTTCCTTTCCATCACCAAAGAATTCACCTTGCAAGCCAACACGAACAACAGCCCATATGGCGGGGTTATGACCAAGAATATGCATTTTCATTTTGTGCTTCCAACTAGCAAAATTTGTGCCATCAAAGTACGGACCTCTACGGTGATAATTTCCCTCACAAGACGCCATACTCTCCTAGGTTGTGAGACCAATGCAATGGAGACCAAAGCTCTGATACCACTTGTAGGACCGAAAGTATGTCTAGAGAGGGGGGGGGGGGGTTGATTAGACTACTTGACCAAATAAAAATCTACTTTTTCCCAATTTTAAGTGTTGGCAGATTTTAGCATTCATAGCAAGTCAAGTACACCCTACACATGCATGTCTAAGAGTATAGTAGCGGAAAGTAAAGACAAGCATGAGTAGTAAAGGAAGGGTAGGAAGATCAAACGCAATTTGGGGACACGATGATTTTTCCCGTGGTCCCGATAGGTGGTGCTATCGTACGTCCACGTTTATGGAGTCTTCAACCCACGGAGGGTAACGGTCGCGAGAGTCCACGGAGGGCTCCACCCATAAGGGTCCATGAAGTAGCAACCTTGACTATTCCATAACGGCTTCCGTCCACGAAGGACTAGCCTCACTATGGGTAGATCTTCACGAAGTAGGCGATCTCCTTGCCCTTACAAACTTCTTGGTTCAACTCCACAACACGAAGTAGGTGGCTCCCAAGCGACACCTAACCAATCTAGGAGGCACCACCCCCAAAAGGTAATAGGCTCGGTAATGACGATGAACTCCTTGCTCTTGTGCTTCAAGATGATAGACTCCTCAACACACAATCACTCTCTCACAGATTTGGCTATGGTGGAAGAGATTGATTTGGTGGAAAGCAACTTAGGGAGGCTAGAGATCAAGATTCATATGGATGGAGTGGAATGGCTTGATCTCAACACAAGGGTAGGTGGCTCTCTCTCTCAGAAAATTGGATGGGGCAAGTATGGAATAGTTCTGAGTGCTTCTCTTTCGAGTGGGTGGTAGTGAAGGGGTATATATAGGCATCCCCAAAAATCCAACCGTTACACCTAAAGTGACCAACTCGGTGACACCGATGTGTTAATCTCGGTGGTACCAAAGTGACCAAAAGGTGACAACTTTTGAATCTCGGTGAGACCGATATATAAATCTTGGTGGTACCAATTAGGTGACCAACTGTCAGATTGCGCAACTCGGTGACGCCGATCCAACAAACTCGGTGGTACCGATTTTGTGAATCGAGGTAAAAGAAAGTTGGCAACCCAAACTCGGTGGCACCGAAGTGGAATTGGTTGCACCGATGTGCTAGGGTTTGGCATGGGTCTGTCTGAGTTTGGGAATCGGTGGCACCGAGTGGAAAGTGTTGGTTGCACCGATTTTGGATATTTAACTTTCGACAGACTTTTGTGGAAGAGCTTGTGGGTGTTTTTGGTGACTATCACTTGTGCACGTGGAGCATCTTGTTCACCAACAGTACCTTACCCCCTTTTAATAGTATTGGCTTTCCTATGGACTCAAAGTGATTTCTCACAAAGTAAAATGTAGAGTCCTCTTGCTTGAAGCTTTGCCAATCTATTTCCTTGCATCTTGGGGTTATCCACAAACCTTTTGCCATCCCTATCATTGAACTTTTCCTGAAATATGCTTAGTGGAAACATTAGTTCAATGATATATATGTTGTTATTAATTACCAAAACCACCAAGGGAGCAAATGTGCTTTCACAGACCCACCAGCTCCCTGCTGCTAGCTAGAGTTGCCGGCGTCGGGATTGCCAAAAGTGCTGGTGCGGGTTACAGTCACCATCCTGTTTGGAGCGGCCAAGTCAAACAACTGGGACAGAAGAGACGGGGGAGCAATAATAGAGGAAGCGTGCCTAAGGGGGTTGGTATAGTGCAAGTGTGATCAACAGAGGTCGAAAGACCAAACACATAATATTAAGATAAGATAGATGATGGAGTCGCTTGCATGTTGCCTAAGGCAAAAGCGCGACTTGCATCGGAACACAAACAACAAAACAAACAACAAGCACACATGGTTTCATATGAACCATTACACAGACTCAACTTCGCATGAGGGGTACATGACTTATCCTACCGTAGGGTTTCTCGGACTCAAGTGGTGGAGTGCTCGGTCTCGTACTCACGCTGCTCGGGATCTTCCTCCTTGTAATCATCTGTACGGGCGTCATCTCTGGTCGAGGGGGTCGGAGAACGAGGAGGCCCGTTTCGACGACGCTTCACCAGTGGGTCGGTGAAGAGCGTACGATACTCCTTCACACTCATGCGACGAAGACGTGTAGGCGCATCTCTAGCTGGGGGTACTCCTCCTCTGTAAGTGATAGCTGGTCATCCCTCGAGGGCTCCATCCTTCTTGATCTTGTCTGGCTTCACCTTGGCTTGACGAAGTAGCTCTCGGGTGTGGTGAAGTTCCTTGTGGAGCTTCACGGACTCCTTAGTCAGGTTGTGAGCCAGACTATCGGCAGAGAGGCTGAAGTAGGTCTGGAACCTGAGTGGTGTGCCATCCTCCTTGGACGGGACCAACGTCCAACTCTTGCCAATATGATCCTTCCTGAAAGGTAGGTAGCGAGTAGCTGACTCGTCCGCCATCTCTGGAATGATGTTTCGAAGGTGGATAAGTGCCTTGCGCGCAGCTGTCTCGACCGCAAACACCAGGGTCTCCATCTGTGGTCCTTCAAAGAACCAACTTGTCGGGGAGTCGTTTGCCTTCACGACCATGTCAATGTGGTACTCCTTCGTAACGGCATCGACCCAATGCTCGTGGTAGAGGAAAATGGGTGGTCATCGATACTGGCACTTCTCCAGGCTATCCTCAAGGAGTAGGGGAAAGCCGAATGCTAGGAGGTCCTCGTGTACGACGACCATCTACAAAGGTTTGAAGGGAGGAGAGTCAGTAAGGGTTTGAAATAGACTAGAAGAGAAGAGAAGTATAGAAACTGTTGCACTTAGCAACTAGGTATAGTTTTTGAAAAGGGTTTTATCCTAACTAACGTCCATGCTAACTAAGGCTTCCCACAGTTAGGATGGCTCTGATACCAGCTCTGTGGGGACCCCGACTCATAAGTCATGATCACCGAATGCACGTGTACAGTGATCCGAGAGATCAATGCTCAGTGAACACACAGATGCTGAATAGCAAGAGTCTTACATCCATACATACCGTCTTACACAAATAGAGACCATCAAGGTCAAGTCTTACATATATAGGGCCGTGAAGGCCAAATAACAAACATAAACTCGCAGCGGAAATCTTGAAAGATAGCGTAGACCCATGCCATCTGCCTTAACCCTACAGGCATTCTGATTGGGAAGCGTCCTAATTCGCATGTTCGTCACCAACGCATTCTTCACCATATTCATGCTCTTCCATGCCTGGCCAATTAAATAACTAGTGGCAAGCCAATGAGTACTTTTAATGTACTCGCAAGCAACCCATGTTTTGGACAAGGTACAATGTTGCATGATATAGCACTAAGTAGGTAAATTGCAAAAAGCTAATTTTTGAGTGCAATGGCATGTTCAATCAACTTGTAAAGGCATGCATCAACAGGTTGCAGATGTCCATATGAACAAGTTACATATATCAATATAAGCAGGGGTTGAACATCTCATGTTCGATCATCATGCCAAGTCATCTGACTTAATGATACGTCCATTTTGCATCATGATTTCCTACTGTTATTTATAATGTTTTGTTGAATAATAATGCTTTAGGGAGTGATTCTAATGCCTTTCCTCTCATAATATGCAAGGTTTACACAAGGAGGGAGAATACCGGCAGCTGGAATTCTGGACCTGAAAAAGCACATCAGAGTTACCTATTCTGCACATCTCCAAAGAAGCTAAAACTTTACGAAGAATATTTTTGGAATACATGAAAAATACTGGAGCAAATAACTACCGGAGGGGGCCACCCTGGTGGGCTCAAGACACCAGGGCGCGCCAGGCCCCCCAGGCGCGCCCTAGTGGGTTGTGCCCTCCTCGGCCCACCTCCGGTGCCCATCTTCTGGTATATAAGGTCTTTTGACCTAGAAAAAATAGGAGAGGACTTTCGGGACGGAACGCCGCCGTCTCGAGGCGGAATTTAGGCGGGAGCACTTTTGCCCTCCGGCGGAGCGATTCCGCCGGGGGAACTTCCCTCCTGGAGGGGGGAATCAAAGCCATCGTCATCACCAACACCCCTCTCATCTTTGGGAGGCCAATCTTCATCAACATCTTCAACAGCACCATCTCCTCTCAAACCCTAGTTCATCTCTTGTGCTCAATATTTGTACCGGAACCTTAGATTGGTACATGTGGGTCACTAGTAGTGTTGATTACATCTTGTAGTTGATTACTATATGGTTTATTTGGTGGAAGATTACATGTTCAGATCCATTATGCTACTCAATACCCCTCTGATCTTGAGCATGAATATTATTTGTGAGTAGTTACCTTGTTCTTGAGGTCACGGGAGAAGTCATGTTGCAAGTAATCATGTGAATTTGATATGTGTTTGATATTATGATGATATATATGTTGTGATTCCCTTAGTGGTATCATGTGAACGTTGACTACATGAAACTTCACCATACTTGGGCCTAAGGGAATGCATTGTGGAGTAGTTATTAGATGATGGGTTGCTAGAGTGACAGAAGCTTAAACCCTAGTTTATGCGATACTTCGTAAGGGGCTGATTTGGATCCAAACGTTTAATGCTATGGTTAGATTCTATCTTAATACTTTTCTCGTAGTTGTGGATGCTTGCGAGGGGTTTAATCATAAGTGGGAGGTTGTTCAAGTAAGAACAGCACCCAAGCACCGGTCGACCCACATATCAAATTATCAAAGTAGCGAACACAAATCAAACCAACATGATAAAAGTGACTAGATGAAATTCCCGTGTACCCTCAAGAACAGTTTGCCTATTACTAGAGACTGTTCTGGCCTGTCCTTTGCCACAAAAGGATTGGGCTACCTTGCTGCACTTTATTTACCGTTACCATTACTTGCTTGTTACCAATTATCTTGCTATCAAAGTACCTATTACCTTCAATTTCAGTGCTTGAAGAAATTACCTTGCTGAAAACCGCTTGTCATTTCCTTCTACCCCTCGTTAGGTTCGACACTCTTACTTATCGAAAGGACTATGATTGATCCCCTATACTTGTGGGTCATCACTTAACTCAAGTACCATCTTTCTCCCACACACACACGCACGCCAAGTTTGTGAAAACATCGGACGCAGTTTAAGCAGGACCTCCAACTATCCATGACCGTGGACACGGCTATTCGAATAGTTTTACACTCTGAAGAGGTTGCACACTTTACCCACAAGACTCGGGAAAACTTCCGTGTCAAGCCACGACACGCGGTATTGTTCATACCTGAGGTAAGTACCCGAACAATGCCTTTCCCCTGACGATACTAACAAGGAGTCCACGCGTTGGTGCCATCCCTCATGATGTACATCACAAGTATCATCCATGAGGGCATGCAACAGTGTGCCCGGTGTCTGTGAAAACAACCCATGATAGTCCATTCCGGCACGACCCCGTATCGAGAGTGACCACGTCACTCCTGCCACTAGTAATGCGGGCTCTCTTCTAGTACCCACCAAGGTAATCAACAAAGCCATGTCCCATAAGGGGTATCGTGGTTGTACATGTAAGGTTGGGACGGTCAGCAGATCTTAAATCTCTCCGTTTTCAAAAAACACACACACTCACTTGCCTCGGTACACCACTTCTTTGTCAAGTCGTTACCTAGCTCGACGCCATCTCCCTCGGGCATTAGTGGCACTTGATGGGGTTTTCGAAAAGTCTTTGAAAACACTTCCTTTCCGACACCATGCATTTTCCCATCCCACTTGCTTAGCAACTACTTAACATCCTAACTACTTCCCACCCGCACAACCCTCATAAGAAGGTAGGGTCATGCTCAGTGCAAGTATCAATGAGGAAAGTAACAGAGGTAACCCACCACGGTGGTCACTGATTCATCATGATTCAATGCAACGGAATAAAGTGCTATATGCCATGCATAAAAATGGTTTCTTAGACATGGTCAAAAGGTTGCTTGCCTGGCTCAACAAAGTCTTCGGGGTCTTCAAAATCTTTTGGTCCAACTCCTTCGTTGACAACACAATCTATCGTCGCAAATTTAACGGGCAAAAATAAGAGCACAACAAAAACAGGGGAAATAAACAACTCCTAAAAATGTCAAACCACTTTTGCAAAATACTAGGTTAAAAACTAGAAATACTAAAAATATTAGTCTCTGGTTAAAGTGGTGGAAAGTATTTTAATAGAGGTTTTGAATATTTGAAATAAGGTTTTAAATAAAACCAGTACATACACTATTTTCAAAAAGTTGCACAAGTGGCATCCTTAAATAGGTGGTATTTTAACAAGAATTTAGGTGGTGGAATATCTGGATTTGAACAAATATTTAATTGTTTGGAATTTTTGAAAATCTGACAGAAAAAAAAGAAAAGAGCCACTGTGCCCACGGGCCAAAAGTGGCTGGCCGAACCGGCCCAGCCAGCCCGACAGGCCCAGGCGGCTCGGTGCTCCCGCGCGTGTCAGGTTTAAACCTGACGGGCAGGGCCCGGGGGTCAGCGACAGAGGAGAGACACGGGGGCGAGGCAGAGGCTGATGAGCGGGGTCCCCATGTCAGGTCCGTCGTCAACCCCTGGCCAGAGGGGCGGCGAGCTCACCAGCGTATGCAGAGGGCACGACAGCGGCAGACGAGGACGGGAATGGGCCCAGGACATCGTCGCCGTTCGGGTGGTGGTCGAAGGGATCACCGGCGTGGCCTAAGGCGCTAGCGATGAGTGGACGGGATGAAGCGGTCCTCGGGTGAGCTTGCTCCAGTCGCCCCTGACCGCAATCTGCACGGGAAAGAGGCGGGACGGAGTCAGGGAGGTGAGAGGGGATCAAGGAGAAGGAGAAGGGAACCGGAGGAGGTCCGTACCACGGGATCTCCGGCGAGCCGAAACGGCGGATCCCGAGCTCGATCTAGAGCTTAGAAGCTCCTCGGGAGAAGATGGTGGCCTCGGGGTGCAATTGGGTGGAGGAGAGGGGGTCCAGAGGGTAGGAAAGGGCTCGGGGAGGCCATTTTATAGGGGGGCGACGGGTGTATGATGGGCAGCGTCCATGGCGCTCGCGGGGGATGTGCTGAAGAGCGAGGGAGGGCCCGCAGGCGTGTTTAGAGGAATGCGGGAGGGAGTTTGCTTCGCCAGAAAGGATTGGAGGGGAGAGAGAGCTGGGCGTCCGCGCGTGTGAGCTCGCTCACTGGCCGAGCCGGGCGGTGCTCGGGCACGCACGCTGGAGGTCGCCGGATAGAGAAATAGGAGGGGGCGACCATTTGGAGGTTTGCGGTCGTCGTGGAAGGGCCAGGGGACAAGGTCCCTCACCCCAACGCTGTCGGGAGACTCAGGATGCTCCTGCTACAGTGCGGGAATGCACTGTAGCGCGCTCCATAGCATGCCTTTGGCATGCCATGGCATGCATCGCATGCTCTGGATGCGTCCCAGCATGTCCCTTAGCTCTTGGGGGTTCTGGAGATGCTCTAGGAGCTAGGGGCTAAGGAGAGTATAGGTAAGTGGAGGGAGAGGTAGAAATGTTGCTGCCATAGTTGTCTAGAGGGGTAAAAATAGGGTTTCTACCCCCCAATCATTGACATGAGGCCTTGGCTTTCTTACTGGGGGTAGAAGAGGACTAGTAGGGAATGTGGTAAAAAGTTAGGGCGAAGGAGAATAAGCTAGGTGGTGAAAACAGGGTTCTTACCAAATCACCAGAAGGTGTTTGATGGTTGTTTGGGCAAGGTACCTTTCCCCACTTACTGTGATATTTAACAGGATCAAGTGGGAGGTAAAAAAAAAGCTGATCACAAGGTTTGAGCTTGTTTGAAGAAAGTTGACAATGCAAACTTTGAAAACCCTAGAAATGGGCAGAAACCGCTTTTCGTAGATCTAGTCATGCATATCTATTCTCCTTAATGCACCACTTGGTGTGATGGCATTATTTGGGGATTAGAGCATGTCCACAAAGGTTTGAGATCAATAGGAGACATTTGGCAATGTAAAGTTGCTCAAATTTGGATCTGGACATGAATGGTTTTGGGGCACTTTTGTGAAGCAAAACAATTTGGATTGGGAAGAAACTTTACAAGATCATCACACTAGGCATATGTGACTTGCTATAATTTTCCTGGATTTATTTGAGAATATTTCTTATAGAAATATTTCAACTGCTTGAAATGAACAAAAATGGTTTTGGAGGGTTTTGTCCAATATTTTGAACATGACCATGTGTTGAAACTCATATATGGAAAATATATGTCCATTGAGTTTCCCTGAATTTTCTCAAATATTTTGAAAGCATAAAAATATTTTTCCATGTGAAAGATAATTTCTGGCCTTAAGAAAAAGCCTTTAAATAAAATAGGAAAATAATCTTTAAAAATAATATTTGGTGGTTTTGGGAGGTCTTATTTGTTGTAGGTTCCAAAGAAATAATTTGGGGCAAAACATTCACCCTAATTTGAGGGCTTGCAATGCAAACCTCAATTCAGGGGTTTTAGAAAACCTAAATTGAATAAATGCCTTTTTGGCCAAATAATATTTTATAAAAAATAGTTTTAGGTCCTATACACATGGCATGATCATTGGGCAAAGAGTTTCGATCAAGTAGATGATTTTTGAGAATAGGGGAGTTCTTGAGAGAAGAAGAAGAAGAACGTTAGAGTGCCAAAACACAATCAACCAAACAAGCAAACATCAAACTATCAATTCATGCACAAGCACTCAAAAAGTTTTAATTGGGACCATTTTTTATAAAACCCTAGCATAGCAAAGGGGTACAAACATAGGGTGTGACAATGCAATAAGCTTAACAAGCAGATACTAGGCCGACCCAGGTGAGAGTCACTGGGCAGCGGTGAAAGCTATCTTGAAGTACCTGAAAAGGACTAAAGAGATGTTCCTGGTTTATGGAGGTGAGAAGGAGCTCTGCGTAAAGGGTTACGCTGATGCTAGTTTCCAAACCGACATGGATGATTGTCGATCGCAAACTGGATTCGTGTATGTCATGAATGGAGGAGTAGTAAGTTGGATGAGTTCCAAGCAAGATACGGTGGCCGACTCCGCAACAGAGGCCGAATACATTGCGGCTTGTGAAGCCGCAAAGTAAGGTGTTTGTGATTCGGAAGTTCCTGGAAGATCTTGGTGTGTTCCCAGGCTGGTCAAAACCGTTGGACCTTTATTGCGATAATTCAGGTGCCATCGCACAAGCCAAGGAGCCGAGACAACACCACAAGACCAGGAACATAGACCGAAAATATCATTTGATATGAAAGCTCATAAAGAATGGTGATACTAATTCATGCAAGATTCATATGGATGCAAATGTTGCAGATCCGTTGACTAAGCCACTTCCACAACCCAAGCATGAGGGGCACGTTAGAGCTATGGGCATTCGATGTCTATTTGATTGACTCTAGTGCAAGTGGGAGACCATTGGAGATATGCCCTAGAGGCAATCATGTATGATGATATTTCCTATGTGTTTATGAATAAAGATAGTCCTTGGATATTATCATTGATGTGTATTAACAAGTATGTGACTTGTTTGTGAGACTATGCATTGTATGATAACTGTCCTAAATGGTCCCTAGTCAAAAGGGCTGTGCGACCGCGCGGCCAGTTAGACTAGCATATGACACGGTGGATGGTCCGGTCTCACTAACCATGTAGCATTGGATGCTAGCTGGATAATGTGGAATCAAAAAGATCTAGTCGGATTCGACTTGGTCGGATCCGAGTCGAGATAATGTCTGAGTTGGACAAACCCGACTATGAGACGCAACGATAGGTCATCTGTGAGTCTCTAGTACAACAGTTCTATGTCCTAAGATCTGAGCTGATGCATGTACTCGAGATGGTGATAGACCTGCTTTGGGCCGACCAAACGCTACTCCATAACTGGGTAGTTATAAAGGTAGGTTTCGGGCTTGTCCGGACCCATGCTGCGAGACATGGTTGAGCAAGATGGGATTTGCCCCTCCGATCAGGAGAGATATACTCCGGGCCCCTCCGGTGACCCGACCTGGATACGCATGGCCATGCGATGAGGATTATGAGATAATTCGAAGTGTTGGTCGGATTCACCGGAACGAGAAAGAGGTGGTGCTGCAACAAGGATGACCATGTCGCCTTGAGCACGACAACATATATCGTGTGGCAAAGGGAATAGAAGTATGAAGTATAGGTTCGCCTATCCAGCTTCATCGGACACTTGGAGTTGGCACGCTATGCTAGAGGCCGCTACCGACTAGTCGAGCCGGCTGTGATCTAAC
The DNA here is from genome assembly GCA_039707655.1 of Elymus sibiricus. Lineage (NCBI taxonomy): Eukaryota > Viridiplantae > Streptophyta > Magnoliopsida > Poales > Poaceae > Elymus > Elymus sibiricus. The sequence continues at coordinate 211,546,278 of CM077663.1, forward strand.
TCGCGACCAAGTGAACGAGAACATAAGGGGTCGCGCGCTTAAGGGAAGGAACACGTGGGCTTTAGGATCCGTGCGAGGCCCAAGAGTTGATCCCGCGATGGATGCCTATATATAGTGGAGGTGCGGCACACTTATTCAGTTGATCGCTTCGGCGCCGTCATTAGGGCTTTGCATGTGTTGCAACAAGCCACCTCCACTCGCCGCCGAACTGTGTGATCGGACCTAGCAGTCCGCCGCACGGTGTTCCTCCTGCATGCGTGGATACCATTAGAGGCGGTGCATTTGCGCTGCTCCGACGAACCTGTACGTGCGATCCGGCGACCGGCTGTTCGAGGGAGATCACGCGAGGAGGAGACGGACCTCGCAGACGCGCTGCCCCAACTCTACTTCCGCTGCACGACACTGCGCGTCTAGTGGTAACGATCTGTGATCCATCTCTGTAGCATGTTCTTGGATGTTCAGCGCGTAGGAATTTTTTAAATTCCATGCGATGCACCTACGATAGAACCCAACACGTATGACTATATACAGAATACATGCCTACATTATATTGATGAATTGGAGCTAGTTGTGTGTCGCTTAGTGTATAACTGTTACATGATGAATGTCATCCAAATCAATTATCCATCACTGATCCAAGGCCTACGCTTTTCGCATATTGATCTCTGTTAAGTTACTTTCGTTACTCTTGCTGCTACAATCAACACAATCTGTTGGTGTTACTGTTCCTATTGCTTTTGTTGATGTGCTACTAAAAACTTCACTGCAAAAAAAATTCCAGGCGTGGTTGAATTGACAACTCAACTGCTAAGACCAATAAATATTCTTCGGCTCTCTTGTGTCAAATCAACAAATTTGGACGAAATACTACCCTTGAAGACTGTTGCGATCCCCTATACTAGTGGGTTATCACAACGTGTGGCGCAAGAGAAGGCACGGTACGACCGACGCAATGCCACCCGCCGCTCCGCGTTTGCCAAGACCGACATGGTGCCGGAATGGGTCCCCAATGACCCGGGCCTCGCTGCCACGTGGGCCCTCGGTCGCTCCATCACTAGCACAGAGATGGCCGCCAGGCACCACCGCCACCTTGACAGCAAGCTCGCCAAGATCGGCAGGAGTGGTCGCTTAGCGATTGCTCCGCCAACGCCGACAGTTGCAAGCCCGCCGCTAGGGCGCTGTCGGCAGTGGCCAAGGTGGCCCTCTTCACCGCGCACCAGGATATGGAGCGGCTCCTCTTTGAGTGGCAGGCAACCTTCGGTCAAGGATGTGCGGCCCTCCGTCGCCCTTCCTTCGCTGGAGGAATGACCACGGTGGCGATGCGGCAGGACAGGGTGGCCACGCATACAAGGTGGTCGTCCGGTATAGGGTTTAGTGTTTTTAGTTTTTAGTTAAACGATCGAATATTGACCATTTTATGTCGTGTTTGCATGAATTTATGTGGTCACACATACAAGGTGGCCACGCATACAAGATCTAGTGAAATGTGTCATGTTTGCATGAATTTCGTCTAGTTAGTTCAAATGTGATTTGAAAGGTATGTGGACAACATTGGATGGCCAACTCAAGCATTCGTGTTAGCGGACTGGTCCACCTTTGTCCGCAGACAGATGCGGAAGGAAATTTACGGGCCAGCGTTGGAGTCTTGGAGATGCCCTTAGACCTTTTCAAAAAAAGCCCCCCCGCCCCACTATTGGGGTCCTTTATTATGTGCGTTGGAGGGTGCGACTTTTACGGGAGCGTTTTTTTAGTTTGATGTCTAGGCGCTTGTATAAGTGTCTTGCATGGACGCTGCAGATGCCCTCGAATGCCGACCCGCAAACTTCCTGCATGCGTTCGGACCGTGCTATCTGTACAGCGGAACGCATCCAACACGGTCCTATATAGGTCCATGACGTGGTCCGACGTCCTTTCTCTCGCAAACCGGAGACAAACGTGGAGGGGCTTTGCGGGAGTCCGGACCGCTCCCAAGCCCTCTTCTGACCGCCCTAGTCCACCCACAACCCTACTTCCTCGCCTGCACGCATTCCCGCCTGGTGCCAGCTGCCCACATTCATGCCACTATAGAGCGCACCACTCCACATTGAAAATTGCTCAGGGCGGAAGCGACCTCTCACGGCCTTTGCCATTGAAGTGGTGTGCCGGCCAAGGGTGCCACCCGCTGCATGCCCATCTGAACACGCCACCTTGCCGCATTCAAATGCCTCCAATAAACCCGCGCGGAAGTCGAGGAACCTACTCCGGCCACTGACGTGGCTTGAGATTGCGTCGGTATTTCCCCAAAGAGGAAGGGATGATGCAGCACAGCTACGGTAATTATTTCCCTCAGTTATGAAACCAAGGTTATCGAACCAGTAGGAGAACCACGCAACACTATGTAAATGGTACATGCACACAAAGAACAAATACTTGCAACCCGACGCGTAAGAGAGGTTGTCAATCTCTCCACGGTAAAAAGATAGATTAGATTGTAATAGATTGGATAGATAGATCGCACAAGAACACAAAAAAAAGGAGGCAAATAAAAAGTGCAGCAAGATATTTTTGGGTTTTTGGAATAATATATCCGAAAACAAAAGCGGCAAAAGATAGATCGGAAAGCAATATGCTGGAAAAGTAGACCCGGGGGCCGTAGGTTTCACTAGTGGCTTCTCTCATGAGTACAGCACACGGTGGGTGAACAAATCACTGTTGGGCAATTGATATAAGATCAAATAATCATGACGATATCCAAGGCGATGATCATTATATAGGCATCACGTCCAAGATTAGTAGACCGAAACAATTCTGCATCTACTACTATTACTCCACACATCGACCGCTATCCAGCATGCATCTAGTGTATTAAGTTCATGGAAAAACGGAGTAATGCAATAAGAACGGTGACATGATGTAGACAAGATCTATTCATGTAGGAATAGACCCCATATTGTTATCCTTAATAGCAATGATACATGCATGCCTCGCTGCCCCTTCTGTCACTGGGAGAGGACACCGCAAGATCGAACCCATCACAAAGCACCTCTTCCCATGGCAAGAAAAATCGATCTAGTTGGCCTAACTACACCAAATATTTCAAGAAGAAATACGAGGCTATAAGTAATCATGCATATAAGAGATCAAAGAAGACTCAAATAATATTCATGGATAGAAACTGATCATGAACTCAAAATTCATCGGATCCCAATAAACACACCGCAAAAAGTCATTACATCAAATAGATCTCCAAGAGACCATTGTATTGTGAATCAAAAGAGAGAGAGAAAACCATCTAGCTACCGCCTACGGACCCGTAGGTCTATGGTGGACTACTCACGCATCATCGGAGAGGCACCAATGAGGATGATGAGCCCCTCCGTGATGGTGTTAGATTGGATCTCGCGGTTCTGGAACTTGCGGCGGCTGGAAGTATTTTTCGTCGACTCCTCTAGGGTCTCTAGAATATTTGGGTATTTATAGAGCTCAGAGGCGGTGGAGGGGGGGGGTCCCGAGGCCACTACAACCCACCAGGGCGCGTCGGGGGCCTCTGGCGCGCCCTGGTGTCTTCTGGGCCCCCTGGGCCTCCTCCCGGGTGCTTCTATGGCTCACTGGCTTTCTTTTGGTCCAAAAAAATCTCCAAAAAGTTTCATCGCGATTGGACTCCGTTTGGTACCGATATTCTGCGAAGTAAAAAAACAAGCAAAAACAGCAACCGACACTTGGCACTATGTCAATAGGTTAGTCCCAAAAAATGATATAAAGTTGCTATAAAATGATTGTAAAACATCCAAGAATGATAATATAATAGGCATGGAACAATAAAAAAATATAGATACGTTGGAGACGTATCACCATCCTCAAGCTTAATTCCTACTCGTCCTCGAGTAGGTAAATGATAAAAATAGATTTTTTCTTGTGGAATGCTACCTAACATGTTCATCACATATTCTTTTCTTTTGTAGCATGGACATTTGGACTTTTAGACGGTTCAAAGCAATAGTCTAGTTTTGACATAAAGACTTTAATACTCAAGCATGCCAACAAGCAACCATGTCTTTCAAAATATCAACACTAAAGAAAGCTATCCCTAGCCCATCATGCTCAATCATTGATCCATTCATGAAACACACTCAAATATTAACTACACCCAATGCACAAGTATGATCATAGTGCCCCCTAGTTGGTGCTTTATAAGAGAAGATGGAGACTCAAATTAAAAATAAAAATTGCATAAAGTAAATAGATAGGCCCTTCGCAGAGGGAAGTAGGGATTTGTAGAGGTGCCAGAGCTCAAAGCTTAAATTGAGAGAAAAATATTTTGGGTGGCATGCCTTTCATGTCAACGAAAATGACCGAGTAGTTCTCAATACTTTCCGTGCTAGATACATCATAGGCGGTTCCCAAACATAAAATAAAGTTTATTCCTTTTTCCACCGTTCTTTCACAATCCATGGCTAGCCGTATCCATGGTTGCCTTCCATACCAACACTTTCCAAGGAATTTATTATTTAACAACATAAAGTAAATTTCTTTTAATTTTGGGACTGGGCATCCCTATTACCGCCGTACTCTCGTGCAATGACAAGTGAATAAACACTCATCTTGAGAATAACACATCTAGCATGGAAAAATATTGGACACCCCCTACCGTTTCATGAGCGGTACGAGCACACAAAAAGGAAATTCATTTTGAAAATTTAGAGATGGCACATACAAATTTGCTTAGAACGACATGGAAATACCGCATATAGGTAGGTATGATGGACTCATAAGGCAAAACTGGATTTAAGGATTTTGGATGCACAAGTAGTATTTCTACTTAGTACAAGTGGAGGCTAGCAAATAGATTGAGAAGCAACCAACCAAGAAATGAAAATTCACATAAACGGGCATTAAGCATAACTAACACCGAATAATGCACCATAAGTAGGATGTAATTTCATTGCATAACTATTGACTTTCATGCTTGCATAGGGAATCACAAACCTTAACACCAATATTCTTACTAAAGCATAATTACTCACCAACATGACTCACATATTACTATCATCATGTCTTAAAACTATTACAAGGAATCAAGTTTTAATTTGTCCAATGATCTTCATGAAAGTTTTTATTATATCCCTCTTGAATATCTATCACTTTGGGACTAGCTTCATATATTGCCATTGCTTTTGACAAGCTCAAATAATTTTATGTGAAGAACATGAGCATACAAATTTCATCTCTCAAAATAGTATAAGTGAAGCATGAGAGAATTTCTTCCAAGTTGACCAACTCTCAAATTAATCTAAGTGAATCATGAGAGTATTTCTTCAAAATTTACCAACTCTCAAATTAATCTAAGTGAAGCATGATAGTATTTCTTCAAAAATTTAAAGCACACCGTGCTCAAAAAGATATAAGTGAAGCACCAGAGCAATTCCATAGCTCAAAAAATTTAAGTGAAGCATATAGAGCAATTCTAACAAATCATAGCATAATTTTGTCTCTCTCAAATAGGTGTCCAGCAAGGATACGTGTGACAAACTAAAAAGCAAATCAAGCAAAGACTTGAATAATACAAGACGCTCCAAGCAAAACTCATGACATGTGACGAATAAAAATATAGCTCCAAGTAAAATATCGATGGTCGTTAGAAGAAAGAGGGGATTCCACTCGGGGCATCCCCAAGCTTAGTTGCTTGTTTCTCCTTGGATATTATCTTGTGGGTGTTGTAGAATCCCCAAGCTTAGGCTCTTTTCACTCTTTATTCCTTTATCCATCGTGATCTCGCCCAAAACTTGAAAACTTCAATCACACAAAACTCAACAAGACCTTCGTGAGATCCGTTAGTATAATAAAGCAAATCACCACTCTAAGTACTGTTGCAAACCCATTCATATTTTAATATTGCATTATATATACTGTATTATAACTTTACCATGGCTTATACCCCTCAATACAAACCATAGATTCATCAAAAGAAGCACACAATGCAACGAAAACAGAATCTGTCAAAAACAGAACAGTCTGTAGTAATCTGTACTCTAACCATACTTCTGTAACTCTAAAAATTCTTAAAATTTAGGAAAAACGTAAAGAATTTGTATAGCAATACTGTGTTAAAATTTCAAATCATTATCACGCTCCAGTAAAAAATGAAGATTCCTGCACTGGAGTCAAAGTTTCTGTTTCAGATTCAGCATTGTTTCTACTCATCTTATGAATCATCCTAAAGGCTTTATTTGGCTCAAACACTAATTAAAACATAAAAAACACAATCATAACAATAGAATAATTGTGTCAACTCTCAAGAACAGAAATAAAAAGGTGAAAATAAATTTATTGATTGGGTTGCCTCCCAACAAGCGCTATCGTTTTACGCCCCTAGCTAGGCATAATGCATAGATTCAAGTATTGTCATCTTTAGTTTTTGCTCCATAGGATGCTCTCATGATAGATTCATATGGTGGCTTAATTCTTGTTCTAGGGTAGTGTTCAATACTCTTTCTTAGTGGAAATTGAAATTTAATATTGCCTTCTTTCATATCAATCACGGCACCTATAGTGCGTAAAAACGGTCTACCAAGTATAATGGGACAAGATGGATTGCAATCAATATCAAGAACAATAAAATCTATGGGCACATAGTTCCTATTTGCAAGAAAAATAACATCATTAATTCTTCCCAAAGGCTTTTTAATAGTAGAATCCGCCAAATGCAAATTAAGAGAACATTCTTCAATATTGGTAAGACCAAGCACATCACATAGAGATTTCGGAATTGTGGAAACACTAGCACCCAAATCAAAAAAAGCAAAGCACTCATAATTTTTAATCTTGAATTTAATGGTAGGTTCCCACTCATCATGTAATTTTCTAGGAATTGAAATCTCTAACTCCAACTTTTCTTCGAAAGATTTCATCATGGCATCAACAATATGTTGAGTAAAAGCTTTATTTTGTTCATAAGTATGGGGTGAATTTATCATGGATTGCAGCAAAGAAATGCATTCAATCAAAGAGCAACTATCATAATTAAAATCTTCGCAATCCAAAATAGTGGGCATTTCACTAGTTAACGTTTTGCTCTCTTCAAACCCACTTTCATCAATTTTTTCATCAAGACTTTCACCCTCCAAATCATTAGGACGCCTTCTAGCTAAAGTTGAATCTACTTCAGTCCCTTTATCATCAATTTTAATATTACTAAACAAGGAATCAATAGAAGAAACACCAATCACTTTAAGATCTTCATCATTTTTATCCTCTAGAGAGACTGGTTTAGCGGCTATTTGATTTACTAAAGTAGCTTGTGCATCGGATATTTTACCTAACAGATTTTCAGCATGAACATACTTAGATTGGAGATTAGAAACTTCTCTACTAATATCATCAAGTTGTTTTGTTATGGCATCTAGTACGGTAGAGTGTTCTTTAAGCTCCTCGGTAAAATATTTATTATGCTCAAATTGTGTAGTCATATATTCCTTGGTAGTTTTCTCAATCTTAAGCAAAATATTGGGGTAAGGAACATCATAATACTTTCGTTGAGGCATCATGACTAGGCAAATAAGAGATCTGGCGAGAAAAAGGGCAAACGAAAAAGAGGGCGAATAAAACGACAAATTTGTGAAGTGGGGGAGAGGAAAACGAGAGGCAAATGGCAAATAATGTAAATTGCAAGGAGATGAGATTTTTGATTAGGAACCTGATAGATGTTGATGATATCTCCCTGGCAACGGCGCCAGAAATTCCTTTGATGTGGCTTGAGACTGCGTCGATATTTCCCCAAAGAGGAAGGGATGATGCAGCACAGCTACGGTAAGTATTTCCCTCAGTTATGAAACCAAGGTTATCAAACCAGTAGGAGAACCACGCAACACTATGTAAACGGTACCTGCACACAAAGAACAAATACTTACAACCCGACGCGTAAGAGAGGTTGTCAATCTCTCCACGGTAAAAAGATGGATTAGATTGTAATAGATTGGATAGATAGGTCGCACAAGAACACAAAATAAAAGAGGCAAATAAAAAGTGCATCAAGTTATTTTTGGGTTTTTGGAATAATAGATCTGAAAATAAAAGCGGCAAAAGATAGATCGGAAAGCAATACGTTGGAAAATTAGACCCGGAGGCCGTAGGTTTCACTAGTGGCTTCTCTCATGAGTATAGCACACGATGGGCTAACAAATTACTGTTGGGCAATTGATAGAACATCAAATAATCATGACGATATCCAAGGAGATGATCATTATATAGATATCACGTCCAAGATTAGTAGACCGAAACGATTCTGCATCTACTACTATTACTCCACACATCGACCGCTATCCAGCATGCATCTAGTGTATTAAGCTGATGGAAAAATGGAGTAATGCAATAAGAACGGTGACATGATGTTGACAAGATCTATTCATGTAGGAATAGACCCCATCTTGTTATCCTTAATAGCAACGATACATGCGTGCCTCGCTGCCCCTTCTGTCACTGGGAGAGGACACCGCAAGATCGAACCCATCATAAAGTACCTCTTTCCATGGCAAGAAAAATCGATCTAGTTGGCCTAACTAAACCAAAGATTCAAAAAAGAAATACGAGGCTATAAGTAATCATGCATATAAGAGATCAAAGAAGACTCAAATAATATTAATGGATAGAAACTCATCATGAACTCAAAATTCATCGGATCCCAACAAACACACCGCAAAAAGTCATTACATCAAATAGATCTCCAAGAGACCATTGTATTGTGAATCAAAAGAGAGAGAGAAAACCATCTAGCTACCGCCTACGGACCCGTAGGTCTATGGTGGACTACTCACGCATCATCGGAGAGGCACCAATGAGGATGATGAGCCCCTCCGTGATGGTGTTAGATTGGATCTCGCGGTTCTGGAACTTGCGGCGGCTGGAAGTATTTTTCGTCGACTCCTCTAGGGTTTCTGGAATATTTGGGTATTTATAGAGCTCAGAGGCGGTGGGGGGGGGGGGGGGGCGAGGCCACCGCAACCCACAAGGGCACGTCGGGGGCCTCTGGCGTGCCCTGGTGTCTTCTGGCCCCCCTGGGCCTCCTCCCGGGTTCTTCTTTGGCTCACTGGCTTTCTTCTTGTCCAAAAAAATCTCCCAAAAGTTTCATCGCGATTGGACTCCGTTTGGTACTGATATTCTGTGAAGTAAAAAACAAGCAAAAAATAGCAACTGGCACTTGGCACTATGTCAATAGGTTAGTCCCAAAAAATGATATAAAGTTTCTATAAAATGATTGTAAAACATCCAAGATTGATAATATAACAGCATGGTACAATCAAAAATTATAGATACGTTGGAGACGTATCAGCCACACGTCCATTCACGAGCGGGCCGACATTAAACGCAACGCCGGGCAAGCTCCTCCCATCCGCCCTCTATTTAAACGAGGCCAGACGCCAGGCAAGAATCACACCACCAAGTCCACTCCTCATCTCCTCCTTCACCCTTTCGATGCAATTTGACGAGCAGGAAGAGCAGTTCTCCAGCATAAAAGTTGGTTGGGTGGCCCGCCGAGCCCGCCGGATACAAGCAAGGCTGCTCGCCGCTCCACCTCCCACGCCTGGCCCGACGGAACAAGGTGCCGCCCCAAGTCAACGCGTGGTTCAGCAACTCACCTCTCTAAGCTAGCTCACGGAGGAGTGGCGAGTTGCTCCAGGCCGGCACGACGGGGGGAACGGAGGCACGGGCAGCATCGCTGCCGTCGACACCACCGTGTCGTACCACGCCATCCGCCTTCGATGCGCGCGTAGCCGCGCCATGCCGGCAAAGAAAGAAGTCGGATGCGCGGACATTGACGAGGTAGCGGCCAACACGTTCACGCCCGCCACCATCATTGTGGAGAAGTAGAACATGGGAGGCCGCCGCCGCTTTTGTCCCAAGATGGTCACCGCAGGCGAGTCACCGGCGTCCACAGCCGGTGTCTCGTCCTCTCTTGCCCAAAAAACAAGCACGGATGCGCGCTTCACGGAAGCGGATGCAACCCTTCCATTCCTGCTGAAGCACCCCCTTTGCCACTCCGACGATCGGTGTAACCGAAGATAGGGAAATGGAGTATGCCCTCAGGACTCCCGACAGTCCGGTTAGCGGGCTGCCGGACATGAGGAAGGCAACAAGATCCGTCGCGGCCGGCCATAAACTAGTGTAGTGTATCCGTGCCGTGGGAGTAGAGCTCCGCACCACCGTACATGCACATAGTTTTACTTTTTTAGTTAAATTATATTAAAAATGTAAACGTTTTCATCTGATTTGTATGAAATCTGCCATCCTTATATGAAATCCGGCCAGGTTTGCATGAATTTTGTCCGATTGGTTTGAAATATTGTCAAAATATACACGACTATGGTTGGATGACGGCCTTCCGCATCAGTGTCCGCGGATTGGTCCCCTCTTTAGAGATGGATGCAGAAGGAAATTTGTGGGTTGTTGTTGAAGATGCCCTCGGTTGGTAGTGAAAACTTTTGTAGGTGCAGCAACATTCATCAGGCACTGAGGGGAATCAATGATTCAACGCCAAGACCAAATTTGGAAAGTTCACGTTTTACATTTTCTCGATTAATAATGCAATTACCGTGTGTACATATATACGCGAACTTACAACATTTGAACTCTGTTAGTGTTTGCCATGGAGTCCTAACCGGGCGCGTGTGTTGCTTGCAAGATCTATCTCCATGCTGCGTCACTGTTGCACAATAAGCTAGTCTAGCTAGCGATCTGTTCTGTCAGTGTTAGTTTTTCCTTCAGTCAAATTCAGTTAGCGTTAGTTGTCAGGTTAGTTGGTCCATCTCACGCACGACGCGGCATGTGCGATCTGCGGAGGATTTGTAGGGAGCAGTGGGCCGTGAGCTCGGTCGTGGGATGGCACAATCATGTAGGAGCGCCGGAACCACGACACGTTCATTTCAGCTAAGCAATAAAAGAGGAGAAGAAACAGAAAAGCAGCAGACAGTTGCGCTGCACAAAAAAAAGACTCTCTCTCTCTCTCGCGCGAACTGATTCTAAGTGTGGAGAGGCAACAAGTGGCATCAGAGCCATGTCAAGGACTCCTGCGGCCGTCGGCGTTCGGTCACAGACGCCCCCTCGTCTCCGCATGCCGTCCCAAGATCAGGGACGGACCCGCCGCCGGGGTGATACAGTGGTGCAGCAGGTGGTATAGCCGGCGTCCTCGAGTGGCGCGCTTCCAATGCTGACACGCGCCAACTACGCGGAGTGGGCGCTCCTCATGAAGGTCTACCTTCAGGCCCATGGATGATGGGGGACTGTGTCTCATGGCAATGCCTCCTACCATGACGAACGCAACGCCATGATCACCATCCTCCGAGGCCTTCCGGCGGACGTGCTGCTTGCGGTAGGCGAGAAGGAGAACGCTAAGGAGGCGTGGGATGCCATCGTCATGTAGCTCCTCGGCGCCACATGGGTGCGCGAGGCCAATGCGCAGAAACTCCGGCGCGACTTTGAGGGCATCACCTTCCGCGACGGGGAGACAATCGACGACTTCTCGCTCCGCCTGTCCGGCATCATCTCGGGGCTGCACGCCCTCGGCGACAACCTGGAGGAATCAAAGGTACTGGCAAAGTTTCTTCGTGTTGTGCCGCAGCAGTTCACGCAGGTGGCAATCGCGATCGAGACGCTGCTAGACATCAGCATGCTCTCCCTGGACGAGGTCACCGGCAGGCTACGCGTCGTGCAAGACCGCCTCGACGACACACACGACAGAAGTAGCAGCCAGGGCGGTCGCCTGCTCCTCACTAGGGAGGAGTGGCAAGCCCGCGAGCAACAGCCTCGTGCCCCAGGGCCTCCAACTGGCGCAGCAACAACCGCCGCAGGTGCGGTGGCCGGGGCAGAGGAGGTGGCCGGAGCAGCAGGCGCGACGGCGACTACCCCGACAAGAGCGGCGGGGACAAGGAAAAATGCTGGTACTGCGACATCAAGGGGCACTGGGCCCGCGAGTGCAGGAAGAAGAAAAGGGAGGAGGAAGCCCTCCTAGCCCAAGCAGACGAGGACGGCGACTCGGAGTTGCTGTTCGCTGAAGTGTTCGGGCTCACACACTTCAAGCAGGCAGCGCCCGGAAGTGCTGCCGGGGCTGCGGTTCCCGCTGGCAAGAACCTTGCCATGACCGCGGCTCTGGAGTGCGCCGACTCGACGCCCGCCATCGTCTTCCTCAACGAAGAGCAGGCAAACGTCATCCCTGCCACCGCCGCCGCCGCCCAAGACGCGATGTGGTACCTCGACACCAGGGCGTCCAACCACATGACCGGCCATCGCGCGGCCTTCACCGAGCTTGACACTGGCTTCACCGGATCCATGCGGTTCGGGGATGGGTCAGTGGTGCAGATCAAGGGACGTGGCACCATCGCCTTCTCCATCAACAGGGAGCGCAATGCGCCCTCACGGACGTGTACTTCATCCCCAGACTCAAGAGCAGCGTGGTGAGCCTTGGTCAGCTCGACGAGAACGGCTGCGACATCAACATGCGACGCGGTGCGCTCACCATCAACGATCGGCGCGACGCCCTTATTGTCAAGGTACAAAGATCCCCAAACCGCCTATACAAATTGAATTTATGCCCTGTCCATCCGGCGTGCCTTGCCGTGCGCACGGACAGCGTGTCATGGCGGTGGCACGCTCGCTTCGGGCACCTGCATGTCGACGCATTGCAGAGGATGGCGCGAGCAGGGATGGTGCGAGGACTGCCTGGCATTGAGCACACAGGAGAGCTCTGCCAGGCGTGTCTCGCCGGCAAGCAATGCCGAGCACCGTTCCCTTAGGTGGCCAAGTACAAAGCGGAGGCGCCGCTCGACCTCATGCATGTAGACCTCTGTGGGGCGATCACGCCGGCGACACCGGGAGGAAGGCGCTACTTCCTGCTCCTCGTGGACGACCACAGCCTCTACATGTGGCTCACCCTGCTGTCAAGCAAGGATGAGGCCGGGGCGGCTATCAAGAAGTTCCAGGCGTGTACAGAGGCGTAGGCACGATGCAAGCTGGGCACGCTGCGCACAGACCGCGACGAGGAATTCACGTCCGCGGCGCTGGCCGAGCACTTTGCGGCCACCGGCATCCAGCGGCACCTGACGGCACCGTACTCGCCGCAACAGAACGGCATTATCAAAAGGCGCAACCAGACGGTGGTGGGCATGGCGAGGAGCATGATGAAGGCCAAGGGCATGCCGGACTACTTCTGGGGCGAGGCGGTGACCACGGCTGTCTACCTCCTGAACCAGGCTTTCACGCGCAGCGTCAATGGGGTGACACCGTACGAGGCCTGGTACGGCAAGAAGCCAGAGGTGAGTCACCTGCGCGTGTTTGGGTGTGTGGCACATGTCAAGAGCGCATGCCCGAACCTCAAGAAGCTGGAGGACGGAAGCATGCCCATGGTTTTCATCGGGTATGAACCCGGCTCCAAGACGTATAGAGTCTATGACCCGGCAAGCCGCCGGGTGCACGTGTCTCGCGATATCGTGTTCGACGAGAACACGAGATTGGACTGGAGCCACGAGACGGCAGACACGGGCGGCACCTTCTCTGTTGACTTCATGTCATAGGGCAGCACAACACAAGTGGCTGAACCGGTGCCAAGTTCACCACCGACAGCACTGCGCGACCCTGCTGTCACGACAGCTGACCCTTCTGTCGCGACACCCAAGTCCGTGGCTGTGGTAGCTGATCCAGCCCCGATGGGTGGCGTGTTGCCCACTCCTGCAGGCTGGCAGGACGTACAGTTCGCCACCCCGCCGCCATTTCGACCCGGCCATGTTCCCCGACGCCGACGATCCCGACGTAGTCCATCGCTTTTGTCGCATGGATGACATACTCGAGCATGGCGCGGCCAATCCTGGCAGGATAGAACAGCTGCTCCTGCTACCCGAAGGGGAGCCGGCGATGTTCGCAGAGGCCGAGCCCCATGTGGCATGGCGGGCGGTGATGAAGGAGGAAATGGTGTGCATCGAGTCTAACAAGACCTGGTCTCTCTGCGACCTGCCCACAGGACATCGGCCCATTGGACTGAAATGGGTCTTCAAGGAGAAGCGGAACGCCGCCGGTGAGGTGATCGAACACAAGGCGCGTCTCATGGCGAAGAGCTTCGTGTAGCATGCCAGCATCGACTTCGAGGAAGTGTTTGCGCCGGTGGCGCGCCTCGACCCCGTGCGTGTTCTGCTTGCCATAGCGGCGCAGGAGGGCTGGGAGGTGCACCACCTGGATGTAAAGTCCGCCTTCCTCAACGGCGAACTTGAGGAGGAGGTCTACGTGGTGCAGCCCCCTGGTTTCGAGCTTGCCGCAGCGGCGAACAAGGTGCTCCGGCTCCACAAGGCACTCTCCAGACTGCGTCAAGCACCACGGGCGTGGTACGCGAAACTTGACGACAGCCTCAACGCGCTGGGCTTCGAGAAGTGCCCGTCCGAACACGCGGTCTACATGCGCACCGGAGCTGGCGGCCATCTCCTCGTCGGCATATACGTGGACGATCTAACCGTCACCGGTGTGTCCACGGCAGCGATCGCTGAGTTCAAGAAGGAGATGATGACGCTCTTCAAATGAGCGATCTGGGACTACTGAGCTACTACCTTGGCATCGAGGTGGACCAGAGGCCGGGGCGGATCGTCATCACGCAGTCCTCATACGCCGGCAAGCTCTTGGATAAAGCCGGCATGGATGACTGCCACCCCGTGGCCACACCGATGTAGCCACACCTCAAGCTCAGCCGGAAGAGCGTCGGCGAGCCAGTGGACGCCATGCACTTCAGAAGTGTTGTGGGGAGTCTCCGCTACCTCACCCACAAATGCCGAGACATCACTTACGCCGTCGGCTACGTCAGCAGGTTCATGGAGGCACCGATGAGCGAGCACTGGGCGAACGTGAAGCAGCTGCTGAGGTACATCGCTGACACGCGTTAGCTGGGATGCTGCTACTCTCGGCAGGCACGCGGCGCAGAGCTCGTTCGATACAGCGACTCGGATCTGGGCGGGGACGTCGATGACCACAAGAGCACCAGCGACACCATCTTCTTCCTCGGAGGCAGCCCGGTGTCGTGGCAGTCTGCCAAGCAGAAGATCGTCGCACTCTCCTCATGTGAGGCAGAGTACGTTGCCGCAGCAGGAGTCGCGTGCCAGGGCATCTGGCTCAGGCGGCTGATCGGAGAACTACTTGGGCGCGTCGATGGCGTCACCAAGCTCTGCATCGACAACAAGTCAGTGATTGCACTGAGCAAGAACCCTGTCTTCCACGACAGGAGCAAACATATTGAGCTGCGGTACCACTTCATCCGGCAGTGCGTCGACGACAAGAGCATCGACATTCAGTACGTGCGAACTGGTGACCAGCTTGCTGACATGCTCACGAAAGCACTCGGACGGATTCAGTTCCAGGAGATGCGTGATTGTGTGGGGGTCATCAGATGCCAGCCAGCCTAGCTTAGGGGGAGTTTGTTGCACAATAAGCTAGTCTAGCTAGCGATCTGTTCTGTCAGTGTTAGTTTTTCCTTCAGTCAAATTCAATTAGCGTTAGTTGTCAGGTTAGTTGGTCCATCTCTCGCAAGACGCGGCATGTGCGATCTGCGGAGGATTTGTAGGGAGCCGTGGGCCGTGTGCTCGGTCGTGGGATGGTACGATCATGTAGGAGCGCCGGAACCATGGCACGTTCGTTTCAGCTAAGCAATAAAAGAGGAGAACAAACAGAAAAGCAGCAGACAGTTGCGCTGCACAAAAAAAAAGACTCTCGCTCTCTCTCGCGCGAACTGATTCTGAGTGTGGAGAGGCAACAATCACGACCCATAATGTTTCTCTTGTTGAAAGTTGAAACACAGCTATGTCGTCATGTTCAATTCGATCTCCTCTTTCACGCCCTGCATCTCATTCAGCTCGGAGAAGACGAGCTCCTCGGCCAGCTTCGTCCGGAACGCGTGCACGTCGTCCATGGAGAAACCCCGTGCCAGCTCCTCCCCGTCCCATAGCTCCATCCACTTGAGCGCGAACAAGCCGCATGACGACTCATCAGTCTGCTCCGGGAGGCCACGCTCCATGCGCACTCTCCATCCGGCAACATGTGCCCGGCCGGCCACCTCAATGCAACGCCCCACGCCGTCCCGTATCTTGGACATCGCGTCCTCGTAGAACCGCACGCCATTGTACCGCGCGTAGTTCCGGGGGTCCAGCACCTGGTACTCAGCCTTGCCGAAGTTGAGCACCGCCACGTAGAAGTGCTCCCTGTGGTTTCCCAAGCTTAGGCTTTAGGCCTAGCTTGATAATCATCATCACTGGTCTCGATAATAATCGAAGTGATAGCTCGTGGAAGTGTTCTGTTCCGCCTCTCCAGCTAGACGAGCCGCCTTTACTGTCGCGTTGTATTCGTGTGCTTCGTTTTCATAGATAAAATATCTTTGTTTGCTCTGAAAGTCAAAGAGAAAAGACCCATGCAAAATAATAGATACAACATTGTATTTATCAAATATCAAATTATAATCATATCTCTGCGCTCTGTCCTTAATAAAATCATGGCGTTGCATTGCCTCAAAGTTTAAGTACTTATCAGGTAAATGGGATCGTTCGGTCGAGGCGAGACCCCTAGCCTTGCGGCTATGCGGGAGGCATAAATTGCCCCATATAAATCACCATCACCCGCATTGCGATGCAGTCAATGTGCAACAATTGCCCCAAGGTTATATAGTTTAGTGCCTGTTAAGGCGGTGTGAATAATGCTCAAGTTAGGAACACATGGCACACTACAATCTTGCTTACTAACAATACATTTCCCATTAAACAGTGCAAAGTAACGAATAAAGGGGAATTGAATACTTTTTATTCTAGCATGCATAACTCCTCTATCCTCACCATTGCAAAGACTATTAAGGAACATATCATAATCAGATTTTTGTGGTTCGCTAAATGAACCCCAATATGGAATTTTGCATGCATCACAAAATTCTTCTAGAGACATACCATAAGATCTATCATAAAGATGAAACAAAATCTAGAAGTACGGGAATGGTACTCAAACTCATGAGTGAACGAATGGTGAGGTTGTAATGTTCAGTACAATTATTTGCAAGGAACGTGGTGAGCTCGGTGTTCTGAATATATTGATCAGATTCTTCCTTAATACCAGCACCTAGCGTGAATTCGTTACACGGCCACCGACATGATTTAGCTTCAGCAATCTGTGTTGAACTTGCCCTTGGTTCAACATATGCTTGTTGTACCGAGCTCTCGCTCCAGAGGACTTTCTCCTTGAAGAACTCCTCCTAAAGATGTTCATTTTCCTAAAAACAAATTTCTGAAATTTTTGGACCATAAAACTACGTCAATAAAACTTTATAAGATTGATAGCAACTACTCATATGGATGTCTAGGCTATATAAAGCATTCAAACTACTTGGAACTCAAAGAATTCAATATGCAAGCTCATTTTAAGTATCACCAAGAGTAGCAAGATATGAAAAATATAATCCTGTAAAGCAAAAACTAATTGGAGCAATGGAGGAGTGACATACCAAGGAGCAACCCCTCAAACAGTTTCGAAAACGGAGCTCTGAGCAAAAAGATCAAAACTCTTAGGTTTGGGAGCAAGAACACGAGAGAGAGAGAGAGAGAGAGAGAGAGAGAGAGAGAGAGAGAGAGAGAGGGCAACCATAATTTTTTTCTAGAGGTAAGAGATGAAGTGGACAGAAGCGCTAAGTGAGAACGGGACCCACAAGGGCATCTTGGCACGCCTAAGGGGGTGGTCGTGCCCTGTTGCCTTGTGAGCAATAGGGGAACCCCCGGGATGTGTTCAGTTCCAAAAATTCTTAAATATTCTAGAAAAAATCATGCAGATTTTTTATGACATCTGAGCACTCTTATTTTTGGGCCATTTTTTTATTGCGCGATTAATTCAGAAAACAAGATAATCTTAGCATTTTACTTTATTAAACTACAAACAATAGAGAAAAAACTAAGATTACAGAACGTTGCGCTTACTAAATTTATCGACCACATGCTTCTCAAAAAGAATCCATTAATAAGGTTGATCAGGTCTTATTAACGAACCGTTTTTGATTGACATGAAATCATTTTTTTCCGTACCAGTAGCTATGTGTTTGATCTCTCTCTCTCTCTCTCTCGTGTTCTTGAGATGGCACGATCTTGATGTATCGCGAGCTTTATTGATATAGATGAATCATATAGAGTTTTCCCCTCTCTATCTTCTTGTGATGAATTGAGTTTTCCCTTTGAAGTTTACTTATCGGATTGAGTCTTTAAGGATTTGAGAACACTTGATGTATGTCTTGCGATGGGATATCCGTGGTGACAATGGGATGTTCTGTTGATCCACTTGATGTATGTTTTGGTTATCAACTTGCGGGTTCCGTGACCTTGGGAATCTATGCATAGGGGTTGGCACACGTTTTCGTCTTGACTCTCCGATTGAAACTTTGGGGCACTCTTTTAAGTTCTTTGTGTTGGATTGAACATGATGAATCTGAAATTGTGTGATGCATATCGTATAATCAAAGCCCATGGGTACTCGTGGTGACATTGGAGTATCTAGGTGACATTAGGGTTTTGGTTGATGTGTATCTTAAGGTGTTATTTTAGTACGAACTCTAGGGCTGTTCGTGACACTTATAGGGATAGCTCATAAGATTGATCGGAAAAGATAACTTTGAGGTGGTTTCGTACCCTACAATAATTTCTTCGTTTGTTCTCCGCTATTTTTGACTTTGGAGTGAACTCTTTGTCGCACGTGAGGGATTTACATATGATTCAACTATGTCAGTATTGTTGAGAGAACTTGCACTAGTGAAAGTATGAACCCTAGGCCTTGTTTCCAAGCATTGCAATACCGTTTTTGCTCACTTTTATCATTAGTTACCTTGCTGTTTTTATATTTTCAGATTACAAAAACCTATATCTACAATCCATATTACACTTGTATCACCATCTCTTCGCCGAACTAGTGCACCTATACAATTTACCATTGTATTGGGTGTGTTGGGGACACAAGAGACTCTTTGTTATTTGGTTGCAGGGTTGTTTGAGAGAGACCATCTTCATCCTACGCCTCCCATGGATTGATAAAACTTAGGTCATCCACTTGAGGGAAATTTGCTACTGTCCTACAAAACTCTGCGCTTGGAGGCCCAACACGAGTCTACAAGAAGAAGGTTGCGTAGTAGACATCAAGCTCTTTTCTGTCTGCCGTTGTCGGGGAGGTGAGTGCTTGAAGGTATATCTTTAGATCTTGCAACTAAATCTTTTAGTTTCTTGTTTTTCACTAGTTTGGTTTTATAAAAGAAAACTACAAAAAAATGGAGTTTAGGTTGCATCATTTGTATCGTCTTTATAATGTCTTTCGTGAAAATAAGGATTTAGAAAATTGTGCTCAATTGGTAGAGGAAGAAATTATAAAAATAGTTGATGAGAATTCCTTGAATGGTGAGCATGATTGCAATGTTGCTAGTATGAATTCTCTGAATATCCATGATGCTAATGATATGCAAAGCCACAAGCTTGGGGATGCTATGTTTGATGAAGATGATATTTTTTATCCCCCAAGTTTTGATGAGCAAATTTATTATGATGATGGCATGCCTCCTATCTATGATGATTATGATGATGACTTGTATGCTATAAAGAGTGATAGTAACCATGAAACTTGCCATCATGATTTTAATATTCAAAGTGGTTATGTCAATCAAGTATCTCATGATAGTTATTTTGTTGAGTTTGCTCCCACTATTATGAATGAGAAGAAAATTGCTTATGTGGAGAGTGACAAATTTTCTATGCTTGTGGATCATGAAGATAATGTTTTATGTGATAGTTATGTTGTTAAATTCCTTCATGATGCTACTGAAAATTATTATGAGGGAGGAACATATGCTTGTAGGAATTGCAATAATATCAAGTTTCCTCTCTATGTGTTCAAAGTTTTGAAGTTATGCTTGTTTTGCCTTCCTATGTTAGTTGATTCTTGCTCCCATAAATTGTTTGCTCACAAAATCCCTATGCATAGGAAGTGGGTTAGACTTAAATGTGCTTGTCATGAGATTCATGATGCTCTTTTGCATGTTTCAATTATTATTCCTATGTGAGCATCATTGAAATCATCATGCCTAGCTAAAAGGCATTCAAGAAAAGCGTTTGTTGGGAGACAACCCAACACTTTTACTTTCTGTTTTTGTGTGTTCACATGATTAATCTACTGTAGTAATCATGTTTTGTGCCTTTTATTTCAATAAAGTGCCAAGTAAAACCTTTGGGATGACTCACAAGATGAGTAGAATTGATGCTGAACCAAAACAGAAACTTTTGACTCCAGTACAGGAATATTCATTTTTTACTGGAGCGTGATAATTATCTGATATATTTACACAGTCTTTATATAAAAATTCTTCAGGTTGTCCTAATTTTTCAGAATTTTTAGTGACAGGGAATTATGGTTACACTACAGATCTTCACAGACTGTTCTGTTTTTGACAGATTCTGTTTTGCATGCATAGTTTGCTTGTTTTAGTGTTTCCATAGCTTATATTTAGTGGTATAAATTATGGGAATGGTATAATACAGTAGGTATCATGTGGGAACAATTCTGAATCTTGTCTTGAGAGTACCTAAGTGAATGATCTATCTTTATTATACTAACCCATCTCACGATGTTCCGTTAAGTTTTGTGTGATTGAAGTTTTCAAGTTTTGGGTGAGACACTGATATGAGGAGAATAAGGAGTGACAAGAACCTAAACTTGGGTATGCCCAAGGCACCCCCAAGGTAATATCCAAGGAATACTCAAGCGCCTAAGCTTGGAGATGCCCCGGAAGGCATCCCCTCTTTCGTCTTCAACACTATTGGTATATCTTACTTGGAGCTATATTTTTATTCGTCACATAATATGAGTTTTGCTTGGAGCATCATTTTATTTTGTTGTTCTCTGTTAGGTGTTTTTTATCATCTTGTTTTTCAATAAAAAGTTCCAAGAATTGCCTTAGGATGCTTGCATTGCATGTTTGATGTGTGCCGTGTAAAAAACAGAAACTTTTGCTGTAGTGTTTGAATTTTCATATTTTACTGGAATGTGGAAAGTTTCTGAATTTTTTACAAAGTATTGTCATATAAATTATTTAGCATGTCCTAAATTTTTATAATTTTTTGAGTTACAGAAGTACACTGGTTTAATAGATTGCTACAGACTGTTCTGTTTGGACAGATTGCTGTCATAGTTTGTTATCTACTTATCCTATAGTTTCCATAGCCTATATTGGTAGATATAAATTGTGGAAACGATAGTAAACAGTAGATGATGTTTGAAAATTATTGTGCAACTTGTCTTGGCAGTACATGAAGTGTTGATTTATTCTTATGTGTACTAACCTATCTCACGAGTTCTTTTCGAGTTTTGTGTGGATGAAGTTTTTGAGAATAGGTGAAACCATGATATGAGAGGATTGAATGAGATACAAAATATCAAGCTTGGGGATGCCCAAGGCACCACAAGTAAATATTTCAAGAAGTCTCAAGCATCTAAGCTTGGGGATGCTATGCATCCCATCTCTCTTCATCAACAATTATCGGTTAGCCTATGTTGAGCCTAAATTTTTATTCATTCACATGATGCGTGCTATTTTTGGAGTGCTATTTTTATTTAGTTTGCTGTTTGAATAAAAAAACTCAGGTCTGAAAATATTTATTGAGAGAGAGACCTCACATAGCTACTTGATTGTTTATCTACTCATTAATCTTCACTTATATCTTTTGGAGTACTTTATCAATTTGCTCTAGTACTTCACTTATATCTTTTTAGAGCACGGCGGTGGTTTTATTTTATAGAAATTTTTGAACTCTCATGCTTCACTTATATTATTTTGAGAGTCTCTAAACATCATGGTAATTTGCTTAGGTTATGAATTTAGTCCTAATATGATGGGCATCCAAGAGAGATATAATAAAAACTTTCATATAAAGTGCATTGAATACTATGAGAAGTTTGATTCCTTATGATTGTTTTGAGATATAAAGATTGTGATATTAGAGACATGCTAGTGAGTAATTGTGGATTGGTAGAAATACTTGTGTTAAAGTTTGTGATTCCCATAGCATGCACGTATGGTGAACCGTTATGTCACGAAGTGAGAGCATGATTTATTTATTGATTGCCTTCCTTTGTGTGGAGGTCGGGATCGCGCGATGGTTAACTCCTACCAACCCTTCCCCTAGGGGCATGCGTATTGTACTATGTTTCAATGACTAATAGACTTTTGCAATAAGTATGTGAGTTCTTTATGACTAATGTTGAGTCCATGGATTATACGCACTCTCACCTTTCCACCTTTGCTAGCCTCTCTAGTACCGCGCAACTTTCGCCGGTGCATTAAACCCACCTTCCTCAAAACAGCCACCATACCTACCTATTATGGCATTTCCATAGCCATTCCGAGATATATTGCCATGCAACTTCCACCGTTCCGTTTATCATGACACGCACCATCATTGTCATATTGCTTAGCATGATCGTAAGATAGCTAGCATAATGTTTCCATGGCTACGCTAGATCATTGCACA
Organism: Elymus sibiricus; assembly: GCA_039707655.1. Taxonomy (NCBI): domain Eukaryota; kingdom Viridiplantae; phylum Streptophyta; class Magnoliopsida; order Poales; family Poaceae; genus Elymus; species Elymus sibiricus. Next base: position 211,568,804 of record CM077663.1, read on the forward strand.
TCCCGGTACACCGCCGGAGGCATTCATATAGAGTCATATTTTGTTCTAAGTATCGAGTTGTAATTATTGAGTTGTAAGTAAATAAAAGTGTGATGATCTACATTATAGAGCATTGTCCCATGTGAGGAAAGGATGATGGAGACTATGATTCCCTCACAAGTCGGGATGAGTCTCCGGACTTTACAAAAAATAAAAGAGGCCAGACAAGCCCAAATAAAAAAAGGAGGCCAAAGATGCCCACCAAAAAAAGAAAAAAAAGAAAAAAAAGAAAAAAAATGAGAGAAAAGAGAGAAGGGGCAATGCTACTATCCTTTTTCCACACTTGTGCTTCAAAGTAGCACCATGATCTTCATGATAGAGAGTCTCCTATATTGTCACTTTCATATAATAGTGGGAATTTTTCATTATAAAACTTGGCTTGTATATTCCAATGATGGGCTTCCTCAAAATTGCCCTAGGTCTTCGTGAGCAAGCAAGTTGGATGCACACCCACTTAGTTTCTTTTTGGGCTTTCATACACTTATAGCTCTAGTGCATCCGTTGCATGGCAATCCCTACTCACTCACATTGATATCTATTGATGGGCATCTCCATAGCCCGTTGTTACGCCTAGTTGGTGTGAGACTATCTCCTTCTTTTTGTCTTCTCCACAACCACCATATTCTATTCCACCTATAGTGCTATGTCCATGGCTCACGCTCATGTATTGCGTGAGAGTTGAAAACGTTTGAGAACACTAAAGTATGAAACAATTGCTTGGCTAAAACCGGGGTTGTGCATGATTTAATACTTTGTGTGATGAAGATGGAGCATAGCCAGACTATATGATTTTGTAGGGATAACTTTCTTTGGCCATGTTATTTTGAGAAGACATGATTGCTTTATTAGTATGCTTGAAGTATTATTGTTTTTATGTCAACATTAAACTTTTGTTTTGAATCTTATGGATCTGAATATTCATGCCACAATAAAGAAAATTACATGGATGAATATGTTAGGTAGCATTCCACATCAAAAATTATGTTTTTATCATTTACCTACTCGAGGACGAGCAGGAATTAAGCTTGGGGATGCTTGATATGTCTCCAACGTATCTATAATTTTTGATTGTTCCATGCTATTATATTATCCATCTTGGATGTTTTATATGCATTTATATGCTATTTTATATTATTTTTGGGACTAACCTATTAACCTAGAGCCCAGTGCCAGTTTCTGTTTTTTCCCTTGTTTTTGAGTTTTACAGAAAAGGAATATCAAACGGAGTCCAAACGGAATGAAAATTTACGGTGATCATTTATGGACCAGAAGAAGCCCAGGGAGCATTGGAGGTGGGCCAGAAGAGCCACGAGGCGATCACAAGCCTAGGGGGCGCCCCCCTAGGGCGCGCCCCCTAGCTTGTCACCGCCTCGTGGATCCCCCTGACGTGATTCCAACGCCAAGTACCCCTATATATCCAGTAACCCCCAGAAAGAAACCTAGATTGGGACTTCCGCCGCCGCAAGCCTCTGTAGCCACGAAAAACCAACCGGGAGCCCGTTCCGGCACCCTGCCGGAGGGGGAAACCATCACCGGAGGCCATCTTCATCATCCCGACGGTCTCCATGATGAGGAGGGAGTAGTTCACCCTCAGGGATGAGGGTATGTACCAGTAGCTATGTGTTTGATCTCTCTCTCTCTCTCTCTCTCGTGTTCTTGGGATGGAACGATCTTGATGTATCGCGAGCTTTATTGATATAGATGAATCATATGGAGTTTTCCCCTCTCTATCTTCTTGTGATGAATTGAGTTTTCCCTTTGAAGTTTACGTATCGGATTGAGTCTTTAAAGATTTGAGAACACTTGATGTATGTCTTGCGATGGGATATCCATGGTGACAATGGGATGTTCTGTTGATCCACTTGATGTATGTTTTGGTTATTGATACGTCTCCAACGTGTCTACTTTTCCAAACTCTTTTGCCCATGTTTTGGACTCTAATTTAAATGATTTGAATAGAACTAACCCGGACTGACGCTGTTTTCAGCAGAATTGCCTTGGTGTTATTTTTGTGCAGAAATAAAAGTTCTCGGATTGACCTGAAAATTTACGGAGAATATTTTTGGAATTAATAAAAATATTGGCGAAAGAATCAACCAGAGAGGGGCCACCACCTGGCCACAAGCCAGGGGGGCGCCCCCCCCCTAGGGCGCGCTCCCTGTCTTGTGGGCCCCCTGTGGCTCCTCCGACCTCGTTTCCACTCCTATATATTCCTATTTGCGGAGAAAAAAATCAGAGAGAAGAGTTCATCGCGTTTTACGATACGGAGCCGCCGCCACCTCCTGTTCTTCCTCGGGAGGGCAGATCTGGAGTCTGATTTGGGCTCCGGAGAGGGGAAATCGACGCCGTCGTCATCACCAACCATCCTTCATCACCAATTTCATGATGCTCTCCGCCGTTTGTGAGTAATTCCATCGTAGGCTTGCTGGACGGTGATGGGTTGGATGAGATTTACCATGTAATCGAGTTAGTTTGGTTAGGGTTTGATCCCTAGTATCCACTATGTTCTGAGATTGATGTTGCTATGACTTTGCTATGCTTAATGCTTGTCACTAGGGCCCGAGTGCCATGATTTCAGATCTGAACCTATTATGTTTTCATGAATATATATGTGTTCTTGATCCTATCTTGCAAGTTGTAGACACCTATTACGAGTTATGATCCGCATCCCCCAGGGTGACAATAACTGGGATTCTTTCCGGTGATTACCGTAGTTTGAGGAGTTCATGTATTCACTAAGTGCTAATGCTTTGGTCCGGTTCTCTATTAAAAGGAGGCCTTAATATCCCTTAGTTTCCATTAGGACCCCGCTGCCACGGGAGGGTAGGACAAAAGATGTCATGCAAGTTCTTTTCCGTAAGCACGTATGACTATATATGGAATACATGCCTACATTACATTGATGAATTGGAGCTAGTTCTGTGTCACCCTATGTTATAACCATTGCATGATGAATGCCATCCGACATAATTATCCATCACTGATCCATTGCCTACAAGCTTTTCGCATATTGATCTTTGCTAAGTTACTTTTCCATTGCTACTATTACAATCACTTCAATGCTGCTACTGTCACTTGCCATCGTTACCGTTACTTCCATACTGCTTTGCTATTGAATACTTTGATGCAGATATTAAGTCTTTCAGGTGTGGTTGAATTGACAACTCAGCTGCTAATACTCGAGAATATTCTTTGGCTCCCCTTGTGTCGAATCAATAAATTTGGGCTGAATACTCTACCCTCGAAAACAGTTGCGATCCCCTATACTTGTGGGTTATCAAGACCTTTTTCTGGCGCCGTTGCCGGGGAGCATAGCTCTATTCTCTGAGTCATTTGGAATTTATATCTGTTGATCACTATGAAGAATCTGAAAGACGCTAAAACTAAGATCTACCCCTCAACTACGAGGACAGGTAAGGAACTGCCATCTAGCTCTGCACTTGATTCACCTTCTGTTATGAGTAAATTTGCGACACCACCACCTGCTAGTAATTCTGATACGTCGCAAGTAATTGATGATGCTACTTCTGCTATGCATGATGCTTTTGATGATACTTTGCTTGATACTACTGTGCCACTGGGTGAATTCCTTGATGAACAAATTGCTAGAGTGAATGCTGAAACTGATGATATCTCTGAATCTGATGAAATTATTGAAACTGAACACTATGATACACCTGCTAGACCTAGTTTTCCTAGATATGAATTGCCTGATATACCTGAGGGTTATGTTATGGAAGGAGAGGTAGCTAGGGACTTTCTTGCTTGTAAGGATAGAGATGATCTTAAAAAATTGCTACGCAAGTGGAAAGAAAAATCTTTGAATGCTAGAATGAAATATGATCCCAAGTTTGCTACTTCACCTATCTTTGTTACTGATAAGGATTATGAATTCTCTATCGATCCTGAGTTAATTACTTTGGTTGAATCTGATCCTTTCCATGGTTATGAATCTGAAACTGTTGTGGCACATCTTACTAAGTTGAATGATATAGCCACCCTATTCACTCATGAGGAAAACATCGCTACTACTATATTCTTAAGTTGTTTCCTTTCTCATTAAAGGGTGATGCTAAGATATGGTTTAATTCTCTTGCTCCTGGTTGTGTGCGTAGTCCCCAGGATATGATATATTACTTCTCTGAAAAATATTTTCCTACCCATAAGAAACAAGCTGCCTTGCAGGAAATATTTAACTTTGTGCAAATTGAAGAAGAGAGTCTCCCACAAGCTTGGGGGAGGCTTCTCCAATTACTTAATGCTTTGCCTAATCACCCTCTCAAGAAAAATGAAATACTTGATATCTTTTATAATGGACTAACTGATGCTTCTAGGGACCACCTAGATAGTTGTGTTGGTTGTGTTTTCAGGGAACGAACTGTTGAACAAGCTGAACTACTATTGAATAATATATTGAGTAATGATAATGATTGGACTATTCCCGAACCACCTCCAAAGCCAACTCCGAAGAAAAGAGGTATTCTATTTCTCAGTCCTGAAGATATGCAAGAGGCAAAGAAATCTATGAAAGAAAAGGGTATTAAAGCTGAAGATGTTAAGAATCTACCACCTATTGAAGAAATACATGGTCTTGATAACCCGACACAGGTAGTAGAGGTAAATTCCCTCCGTAGATTTGATGAAGGTAATATTCCTTATAATAAGTCTGCTAGCCAATGTTTGGATGAGTTTGATAATTTTATTGTTAAGCAAGAAAATTTCAATGCTTATGTTAGTAGACAATTGAAACATAATGCTTACATGCTTGATCGCTTGGGTGATTATATGAGTAGAACTGTTAATGATCTTAAGCTTATTAGTAAACATGCTTCCATGGTGACTACTCAAGTAGAACAAGTACTTAAGGCACATAATGATTTGCTTAATGAGATGATTAGTAGGAATAATGATCATTCTGTTAGAGTTGTGACTAGAGGTGGTAGAATGACTCAGGGACCTTTGTATCCTGAGGGCCATCCTAAGAGAATTGAGCAAGATTCTCAGAGAGTTAATACTGATCCACCAGGTCATTCTAATAAAAGGAAAAAGAATGATGATAGGACTTTTCATGCTGCTAGTGAACCTGTTATTGATTCACATGAAAACCCAAATGATATTTCTATTTCTGATGCTGAGACACAATCTGGTAATGAACATGAACCTAGTGATAATATTAATGATGATGTTCATGTTGATGCTCAACCTAGTAATGATAATGATGTGGAGATTGAACCTGCTGTTGATCTTGATAACCCACAACCTAAGAACAAAAGATATGATAAAAGAGACTTTGTTGCTAGGAAGCATGGTAGAGAAAGAGAACCATGGGTTCCGAAACCCATGCCCTTTCCTCCTAAACCATCCAAGAAAAAGGATGATGAGGATTTTGAGGGCTTTGTTGAAATGCTTAGACCTGTCTTTTTGCGTATGCGCTTGACTGATATTCTGAAAATGTCTCCTTATGCTAAGTATATGAAAGATATTGTGACTAATAAAAGAAAGATTCCGGAAGCTGAGATTTCCACCATGCTTGCTAATTATACTTTTAAAGGTGGAATACCGAAGAAACTAGGAGATCCCGGGGTTCCTACTATACCATGCTCTATCAAAGGAAATTATGTTAAAACTGCTTTATGTGACCTTGGAGCTGGTGTTAGTGTTATGCCTTTCTCTTTATATCGTAGACTTGATTTGAATAAGTTGACACCTACTGAAATCTCTTTGCAAATGGCTGATAAATCAACTGCTTTACCCATCGGTATTTGCGAGGATGTGCCTGTTGTGGTTGCAAACGTTACTATCTTAACGGACTTTGTTATTCTTGATATTCCCGAGGACGACAGTATGTCGATCATCCTTGGTAGACCCATTTTGAATACTGCAGGGGCTGTTATTGACTGCAACAAGGGCAATGCCACTTTTCATGTTAATGGTAATGAGCATACGGTACACTTTCTGAAGAAACAACCTCAAGTTCATAGTATCAACTCCATTGAAAAGATTTCAACGATTATTATTGGAGACTTCGAATTCCCTCTTCCTACTGCCAAAAAGAAATATGATATACTTATTGTTGGGGACATGCATATCCCCATTGAGGTAACCTAGTGTTATTCAAAAATTCTCCGGTTCCATGTCCTTCGGAAAAAGTTTGTCAATAAGACTTGATCAACCTTATTGATGGATTCTTTTTGATGAGCATGAGATGGATGAATTTAGAAAGCACAACCTTCTGTACCTAACTTTTATTCTCTGTTCTTTAGTTTCAATTTAGTAAAAATGCCATTATTTCTTCGTTTTCTGATTTATCCGTGCAATAGAAAAATGACCTGAAAATAAAAGTTCTCGGAATTCCCTGAAAATTTAGTATGATTTTTTCTGGAATATTTAAGAATTTTTGTCACTGATTATACATCAGGGGGCTGCACCAGTGGGCCACAAGCCTGCAGGGCACGCCCACCCCCCTGGGCGCGCCCCCTGGCTTGTGGGTCCCACGTGGGGCCCCCTCACATATTCCAGCCCCCATCCACTTCGTCTTCCTCCAGAAAAAATCCCACCATTCCTCAAACCCGTGTTCTAGCTCATCTTGCTGCCATTTTCGATCTCCTTGCTCAAAGCTCCATTTGCAAAACTGTTTTAGGGGATTGTTCATCGGTATGTGACTCCTCCAATGGTCCAATTAGTTTTTGTTCTAGTGCTTTATATATTGCAAAATTTTGTTGCTGTGGTGACCTTGTTCTTGAGCTTGCATGTCAAATTTGTATGGTCCCAAGTAGTTTTGATGCATGATATAGCCTCTAGGCACTTGTGGGAGTAGTTGCTATAAGTTTTGTTGAGTTTTGTTCACTTTTATTTGTAGTCACTAAAATTTCAGAAATTTTTCAGAGAAAGAAAAAATGTTAAGGAGAATATACCAAGGTGGTTCCTCGAGCAAGAAGGCCCCGAGACTCGCGTTACGTGAGCCCGACTTCGAACCACCGAGGGAAGCTCAAGTGCGGCCTTGCGAATGGCTGTCGAATCACTTCATGGCTCAAGCCGGTTTCAAGGAGGAGTTCTACGCGTACATACAAAATGCTGGCCTTGAAGATTTCGTTTCATACCAATGCAAGCAATATTATCAACACACTGATTCCTTCGTGCGGAGGTTTGAATTTTCATCCAGGCGTAATAATCATTCCGTTCTATTTAATCTTTATGATGAATCTTATACTATGGACTTAGAAGATTTTAATGATGCATGCAAAATTCCACATTGGGGTAGCCACAGTGATCCTCACAAAACTGAATACAATGATTTTCTTGCTAGCATCACCGTGGGAGAAACTAGAAACATTACACAAGCTACCTTGGGGAGCATTCACTTTCCTGCCATACATTATTTTGCTCTCTTCATAAGTAGATGTATTAACGGTAAACATGACCATAGCCACCTTTGCGTACCTGATCTTAGTATTCTTAAAAGTGCGGTCATGGGTGATAGACGATATAACCTGGGAGCTATTATTGCTAAGAGGCTACATAAAAATGCTAAGGAAGGAGATTTCTTTGGCGGGATTTATGCCACTCGTGTAGCTAACTATCTTGGGGTACCCATAAGGGGGAATGATATTGAGTTACCACCTGCTTTTCTTGATTATGAGGCTATGGTGCGCTACCAGTTTCTTGAGAGAAACGAACAACCCCTCTTGTACCGACTAATTTTTGACAGACAGCGTGCTGTCCATATTACCCTTCCTGCTCCTGCCTTCTTTAACTTTCAGGAAAAACGGAGATACTTTATAACCAGAGAGGAGGCAAACGAGTACGAGAGAGAGGCGGAAGCCGCTCGCCTCCGCGCTGCAGCCGCTCAGGCGGTAGCTGCTGTAGCCCAGTACAACCCCAACTATAACTTTGGATACTATACGGGCCAGCCATGGCCCTAGACCAACTTAGGCCAAAAGCCTAAGCTTGGGGGAGTACGTATTTCTCACCGACATTACATTCATGTTCACACACTCATTCCAGTTGTCGGTGTTCATACTTTTTCATTGTACCATCCATCGTAGCTTATTTCTTCTTTTTGCTTTCTTCTTGTGTGTTTCATTAACCTTGAGAAAATCCAAAAAAATTAGTTCTAGCTTTACTTTCAAGTTTGTTTAGTTGAAGTATTAAAAGAAAACCCAAAAATATTTCTCGTTCTTCTTTTGCTTGTTGGGAGCTTTCCCGTGTAAATAGCTTTCTTTTCTTTTCTTTGGGTCGTAAGGAGAAGGCCACGATGAAAATGTTGAGTGGCTCTCATATGCATTATTGTTTATCTTTCTTAGAGCCCATATTACCTCGCCTTCTCCTTTGAGTTATTTCTTGCAGATTCCAGCTTAGTCCAATGCACGTGCACTCTTATTATTATTCACACCTTCGGTCGTGCAAGTGAAAGGCAATAATGACGATATTTGATGAAGTGACTGAGATGGAGAAAAGCTGGTATGAACTCGACCTATTTTGTTTTTGTAAATATGATTAGCTCATCGATCTGGATTCAGCTCATTATGGATGAAACATGTTTGCAATGACAATTAGAGATTGTAGTTACTCATGCCATTCTTAATTAGCTAAGAGTGTATAATGGTTTGTCTTGAGTGCCAACATGCATATTAAAATGGTTGTGATGTAGTATGATAGAATGGTATCCTCCTCTGAATGATTCGAGTGGCTTGACTTGGCACATGTTCACGCATGTAGTTGAAACAAAATCAACATAGCCTCCACGATGTTTATGTTCATGGTGATTTATATCCTACTCATGCTTGCATTCAATGTTGGTTAATCTCAAAGCATGTTTATGACTGTTGTCGCTCTCTAGTTGGTCGCTTCCCAGTCTTCTCCTAGCCTTCACTTGTACTAAGCGGGAATACTGCTTGTGCATCCATCTCCATAAACCCAAAGTTGTTCCATATGAGTCCACCATACCTACCTATATGCGGTATTTACCTGCCGTTCCAAGTAAATTTGCATGTGCCATACTCTAAACCTTCAAATAAATATTCCGTTTTGTATGCCCGAATCGCTCATGTAGCGACCGGGGGCTGTCAGTATCTTCCATGCTAGGTGGGTTATTCTCACGATATGTGTTGATTCACTATCATTCACGAGAAAGTGGCTGGTATTTGGGATGCCCAGTTCCATGCTCAAAAATCAAATCAAAGTATAATGAAACAAAACTCCCCCAGGATTGTTGTTTGTATGGACGGTACCCGTGGATTCGGCCCGCCGTGGAGTGTGATCGATTGGTGGAGGGGGAGTAAAAACTTTACTATTCTGTTTGGGAAACGCCTATAATGTATCTAGCATGGAAGATATCGAGATCTCTTGGTTGTTATGTTGACAATGAAAGCATACCACTCAAAATCATTATTCATCTCTGTTTTAAAAGCTCGAGCTCTGGCACCTCTGTAAATCAATGCTTCCCTCTGCGAAGGGCCTATCTATTTTACTTTCTGTTGAGTCATCCTCCTCTTATAAAGAGCACCAGTTAGAGAGCACCTCCGTCATTTGCATGCTTTTCTATTAATTGATATTGAGTGTGAGTGTGAATGGATCTCTTTTACCATGAATTACAATGTCTAGTCAGTCCTCGTTCTTCAGAGGTGCTCTGCATTTATGTTTTGCGGTCTCAGAAAGGGCTAGCGAGATACCATTATGTCATATTGTATCATGATTGTTTTGATAAAATTGTTGTCATCCGAGACTTATTATTATTGCTCGCTAGTTGATTATGCCATTGATATGAGTGAATGTGAGACCTAAATGTTATTGTGAATGCGGTTAGTCTATAATTTTTGCTGAAAACATGAACATCAGTTAGACATATTTACAACAGCAAGATCAAACAGAGTTTCTAAAAGTTTTTCTTTATCACTTTCTGTTTGTCAACTGAATTGCTTGAGGACAAGCAAAGGTTTAAGCTTGGGGGAGTTGATACGTCTCTAACGTATCTACTTTTCCAAACTCTTTTGCCCTTGTTTTGGACTCTAATTTGCATGATTTGAATAGAACTAACCCGGACTGACGCTGTTTTCAGCAGAATTGCCTTGGTGTTATTTTTGTGCAGAAATAAAAGTTCTCGGATTGACCTGAAAATTTACGGAGAATATTTTTGGAATTAATAAAAAATATTGGTGAAAGAATCAACCGGAGAGGGGCCACCACCTGGCCACAAGCCAGGGGGGCGCCCCCCCTAGGGCGCGCCCCCCTTTCTTGTGGGGCCCCTGTGGCTCCTCCGACCTCGTTTCCACTCCTATATATTCCTATTTGCGGAGAAAAAAATCAGAGAGAAGAGTTCATCGCGTTTTACGATACGGAGCCGCCGCCACCTCCTGTTCTTCCTCGGGAGGGCAGATCTGGAGTCTGATTTGGGCTCCGGAGAGGGGAAATCGACGCCGTCATCATCACCAACCATCCTTCATCACCAATTTCATGATGCTCTCCGCCGTTCGTGAGTAATTCCATCGTAGGCTTGCTGGACGGTGATGTGTTGGATGAGATTTGCCATGTAATCGAGTTAGTTTGGTTAGGGTTTGATCCCGAGTATCCACTATGTTCTGAGATTGATGTTGCTATGACTTTGCTATGCTTAATGCTTGTCACTAGGGCCCGAGTGCCATGATTTCAGATATGAACCTATTATGTTTTCATGAATATATATGTGTTCTTGATCCTATCTTGCAAGTTGTAGACACCTATTATGAGTTATGATCCGCATCCCCCAGTGTGACAATAACTGGGATTCTTTCCGGTGATTACCGTAGTTTGAGGAGTTCATGTATTCACTAAGTGCTAATGCTTTGGTCCGGTTCTCTATTAAAAGGAGGCCTTAATATCCCTTAGTTTCCATTAGGACCCCGCTGCCATGGGAGGGTAGGACAAAAGATGTCATGCAAGTTCTTTTCCATAAGCACGTATGACTATATATGGAATACATGCCTACATTACATTGATGAATTGGAGCTAGTTCTGTGTCACCCTATGTTATAACCGTTGCATGATGAATGCCATCCGACATAATTATCCATCACTGATCCATTGCCTACAAGCTTTTCGCATATTGATCTTTGCTAAGTTACTTTTCCGTTGCTACTGTTACAATCACTGCAATACTGCTACTGTCACTTGCCATCGTTACCGTTACTTCCATACTTCTTTGCTACTGAATACTTTGCTGCAGATATTAAGTCTTTTAGGTGTGGTTGAATTGACAACTCAGCTGCTAATACTCGAGAATATTCTTTGGCTCCCCTTGTGTCGAATCAATAAATTTGGGCTGAATACTCTACCCTCGAAAACAGTTGCGATCCCCTATACTTGTGGGTTATCAAGACCTTTTTCTGGCGCCGTTGCCGGGGAGCATAGCTCTATTCTCTGAGTCATTTGGAATTTATATCTGTTGATCACTATGAAGAATCTGAAAGACGCTAAAACTAAGATCTACCCCTCAACTACGAGGACAGGTAAGGAACTGCCATCTAGCTCTGCACTTGATTCACCTTCTGTTATGAGTATATTTGCGACACCACCACCTGCTAGTAATTCTGATACGTCGCAAGTAATTGATGATGCTACTTCTGCTATGCATGACGCTTATGGTGATACTTTGCTTGATACTACTGTGCCACTGGGTGAATTCCTTGATGAACAAATTGCTAGAGTGAATGCTGAAACTGATGATATCTCTGAATCTGATGAAATTATTGAAACTGAACACTATGATACACCTGCTAGACCTAGCTCTCCTAGATATGAATTGCCTGATATACCTGAGGGTTATGTTATGGAAGGAGAGGTAGCTAGGGACTTTCTTGCTTGTAAGGATAGAGATGATCTTAAGAAATTGCTACGCAAGTGGAAAGAAAAATCTTTGAATGCTAGAATGAAATATGATCCCAAGTTTGCTACTTCACCTATCTTTGTTACTGATAAGGATTATGAATTCTCTGTCGATCCTGAGTTAATTACTTTGGTTGAATCTGATCCTTTCCATGGTTATGAATCTGAAACTGTTGTGGCACATCTTACTAAGTTGAATGATATAGCCACCATATTCACTCATGAGGAAAAAAATCGCTACTACTATATTCTTAAGTTGTTTCCTTTCTCATTAAAGGGTGATGCAGTGATTATGGTAACTATAGTAATAAGAACAGTAATAGCAGTGATTATGGTGATTGTAATAGCAGTAGCAACAATAGTAACTTAGCAAAGCTCAATATGAGAAAAGCGTAGGCAAGGGATCGGTGATGGATATATTGCATGACATTCATCATGCAACGGTCACAACCTAGAGCGATATATAACTAGCTCCAATTCATCAAGATAATGTAGGCATGTATTTCATATATAGTCATACATGCTTATAATAAGAACTTGCATGACATCTTTTGTCCTACCCTCCCATGGCAGCGGGGACCACAGGGAAACTAAGGGATATTAAGGCCTCCTTTTAATAGGGAACTGGAACAAAGCATTAACACATGGTGAATACATGAACTCCTCAAACTACGGTCATCATCGGAGATGATCCCTGAAAGTGCTAGTTATCGACTAGAGGGGGGTGAATAGGCGATTTTTATGAAAGGCTTCGAAACAGCGAATGTATTCGAACTAAGCGGAAACGTAAACAGGATCAGGTAGGGATACAATCAAGGATCTAGACAGAGCATGCAAGGTAGTGAAGACATTCAAGCAAGTTAAGCATAATCATTATGAACACTAAGATGAGTCGAAGACAAACTTAGATGGTATGAAGATAAACAATCGATATGAATGTCTTCGGAGAAAGTCTTCATGCAATGTTCAAGCACATATTTCATAGTTCAGAGTAGAAATGTAGGAGTGAAGGATAGAACCAGTTGCTTGACGAAGACACAGGATTTGTTGGACCAGTTCCAGTTGCTGTGAAAACTGTACGTCTGGTTAGGGAGGCTGAGATTTAACTCAGAAGACCTCGTCTTCACCTTATTCCCCTTGAGCCGAAGTCACTTAGACAACGCCCAATCACTCAGGTAAGTCTTCAGGGGAGACTTCCGAAACCCGTACAAACTTGGTCACCCGGCAGTCCACAATGACTCTTGGACGCTCTAGACCCAGACGCCTAACCGTCTGGAAGATCACAGTCTTCAAGTGTAATAAGTCTTCAGCTCTCTCAGAACAGAATGACTTTGGTGATGCTCAAACACTCTAGCTCTAGGTGTTTAGGTGTATCCTCGCAGGATGTGTCTCTCTCAATGTCTTCGAGGTGGGTTGCTCCAAAACGACAACAACCGTATCTCTCTCTGAGCAGCCACCCACATATGGTGGAGGGGGTGGGCTATTTATAGCCAGCGGGCAACCCGACCAGATGTGACCGAAATGACCCTGGTTCAATGGCCAACCGACATGTGTCACAACGGTCGGATTTTGAACACACGCGGCAGCTTTACTTGGGTTACAAGTAAAGCTGACTCAACCAACTCTAGAAGAGATTTCCTCTCATTGTATTCACCCGAAGACATAGGTATGGGTTGAGCATCACGTCAGCATCTGACTTCGATCACATCGACCCCACTTAACAGTACGGTGGTTCCTATGACCCAGGAAAGAAGAAACAAAACTACCAAAAGACTTCGTCTTCGCATTTCATTGTCTTCGGACGAATGTCTTCGTCAACCACCATTGGCTTCAGTCGTCTTCAATGTCTTCGGACATTTTTGGGGGTCGTCTTCGACGGCTAAACCGAAACTTCAGGGACTTCTCTCTGTGTTAACCTGTGAACTCTCACAAACACATTAGTCCCTCAACCACGTTTGTCTTCAATACTCCAAAACCAAACAATGGTGGCACTAGATGCACTTACAATCTCCCCCTTTTTGGTGATTGATGACAAACTGATTGAAGTTTTCAACGGGGATAAAAAACTGGAGGATGAGTTCTTCATTCCAGTCTTCATGGTCAGTGCAGAAAGGGAGGAGACCCACATCACGAAGACAGTCCAATGCTTGACCAAAACAGGGAAGGCCTTTCATAGCTTCAAAGCTGAGATGCTTGTGGGGAAAGATCCGGTTTTGACCATAAAGCATACACATATAGTACTGACGCTGTGGAGCACTCCAGAATCTGTCGGACTGAATCTTGGCATGCTTGTAAGGATTACGAGTTGGCTTGAAGAAAGTGTTGTTCAGTCTGAACCTCTCCAACTCGAATACTAAGGGTCTTGCTGGGCCTGACTGGCGTAAACATGGAAGACGCGGCATGGGATTCATGACGTTGGGGCGCCGATCAAGATGGAATTCATACTGAGGTCCCATCCTTGGTGGTGCAATGAGACGAGACCATTTGACAGGAATTGTGACACCCTGGATTTTTGCTAGAGTAAGGATTGTAATTAAGCTACAGTTATGACCATCATCAGCAACAAATCATTTTGCTAAATAGGATATGACCAAGTTGAAATTCATATCTCAATTCAAAATCCACTTCAAAAGCTAATTGAATTTTTATGTGATAAAATAAAATTGCAAACAGCAAAAATAAAATGTTGCACCCTTGTGATAAATCACAAAACAATTGTTGTTGAGGAAAACAACATCACCCTCAACCTGGTGTGGACCCCACCTTCAATAATAACACCATTTTGCATTTTAAGGTGCTCTTAAAATCATTTGGATAAATCAAACAGTTTCCAAAAATGCCCAAATGTGTATGTGGCCATGTGGAATATTGCAAAGTATTTTATGGGCCAAGTGGCACATTTTTGCTGAAGAGAATTATTAAAATAAACAAATAAATGAAACTAAAAAGAAAAATAGAAACAAACAAAAAAGAAAAAAAAGGAAAAGCCCCCCTGCCCTGGGCCTTAGGCCACAGTGGCAGGCCCAGGTCGGCCCAGCCTGCTTCCCCCCTCGTCCCCTACCACCCTCCTCCACCTGGCGAAGGGCGACCGAGCGCGGCGTCGTCTCCGTCGGGCCAGCTCGCCGCCTGCGTCGCTACAGCGACCCCTAAAGAGGATAAGAGCGACCCCAGCGCCCTCTCTCTCACTCCCGCGAACCCTAGATCGACCAGGAGCTCCTCCCCTCCCCTGCAACTCCATTCCCCACCTACGCCCGAGCGCTTCCATGGCCGCGCCCGGCTGAGCAGCGTGGCCACAGGCCCTCCCGCGCCCAGCTAGGATGTCCACGAGCTCCGCCGCGTCCGTCTCTTCCTCCCCAAGCACTGGACCAAGCCCCAGGAGCCCTGCATCGACGCCTACATCCCTTCCTCCTCCTCGGACCCACAGCACGCCGCCATTCGATTCAACGCCGTCACTACACTGCCTCTGCACCGGGCCTTCACACCACCGCAAGTGAGCCTCCCCGCGTCTTCCTCTCCCTCTCAGCGCTCTCGAACGCCACCATAGCCGTAGCTCCGCGCGAGCCCGATTCCGCCGCCGCGGATGCTCAACGCCGACGACCATTCGATGGTCGTTTGGAGCCGTAGCCAAGTCCGTTCGCTTGCGGTGCGTGCATAGAGCCCATCCCGCGCAAAATATGCCCAGTTTAGTCGCTGGTTTGCTCGCGCCCGTGATGGCCGAATGCCGCCGCCGCCATTGTTGAAGCTGCGCTTAACGCCGGCCACCTCCGGTCCTGCTGCTTGCACCAAACGACGTGGCTCGTCACCAGGAGCGCGTAGGGTCAAACCGCGCTCTATTTGGCCCACGGATGGCAAATCCCGAGCCCATCCCGTACCTCCCCCGTGGTTTTTGGTCGCCGGCGGCGAGTCGCCGGCCGCCGCTGACCTGGCCAGGCCGGGGCCACTGCCAGAGTCACTGGCAGCTGGGTCCCGCGGGCCCAGTTGACCCGTTGACCGGGTCAACTGCTGACTGGCCTGGGTCCAGTCAATGACAGGTGGGGCCCGACCCCCTCCTGTGTATGACAAGTGGGCCCGCCGCGTCAGAAATTAGATTAGGGCTAATCTGTTTTTAATTAGTCAGTAACAGTCACTGACATGTGGGGTCCCTTAGATTAGATTAAATAAAACCCCTCTGTTATAATAATGAGAGTATGACAGGTGGGGCCCCTCCTAATTAATCATATTTTAGAATTAATAAAACCCTGGTTAAATCACTGAGTCTATGACAGGTGGGGCCCACTGGTCAGTTTGACCAGTCAGCCCCACTGTTGACTGCTGACGTCATCCTGATGTCATGCTGACGTCATAAATGCTTTTTCGAATTAATTTAAATCTGTTAATTTCAGAATATTAATAAAACTTTAAAAATTAATATAAAATAATCCGTAACACGGATGAAAATAATTTATACATGAAAGTTGTTCAGAAAAATCCCACGAATCCGAATACGCTGTCTGTTCGTCTCTCACATGCCTCTAACATTGCGAACATGGAACTTTTCCATCGTTTTCTCCTGTCCGGTAGTAGCCCGAGACCGGAAATTATCGTCAGATATTCTTCCGACCCGTCCGCGACGTGTAGTACTGCGTTAGTGCATGCCTAGCTCTGCATATTGTCATGTCATGCATCGTGATGCATTTGTCTGCTTTATATTTATTGTTTCTCCCCCCTCTTCTTACCGGTAGACCCCGAGACTGACGCTGCTGCCGGGTACGACTACACCGTTGACGATCAGCCTTTTGCCACAGAGCATCAAGGCAAGCAACTCCCCCTTGAGCATTCCAATATCGCCCATTCTTCCCTCTTATCCTTGCATTAGATTTTGCTACTCTTATCGATGCATAGCCTGTTTTTGATAAACTGCTACTATACCTGCAATCACATCAACTGCTTAGTATAGGTTGATTAGTGAATCCCCAGTGACCCCTTAGTCCCAGTTGCCCCTGCTTCTTCATCGACGACTCGACGACCCGAAGACTCGAAGACTCGGTCAACCGACCGACGAGCCAGGCCCCCTCACATCACCGCACACCCCTTAGTTGTACGACTCTGCAGAGTTACTATCGAGTACCGAGGGTGACACCTCGTGAAGTACTCATGATGCTAACTCTGTGGTGTAGCTAGTCGGTCGTGGTTATCGAGGGTGATTCCTCCTTCACCACTCCCGACGATGACTCTGTCGTGCAACCCCTCAAGTGTGGGACCCTCGAGGGTGATTCCTCTAAGTCCACCTTGACGGTTTTCATCGAGCGGGGCCCTTTGAGGATGATTCCTCAGGTTTCGTCTTGATGTTTTACACACACAGTTACTATGACCTGGTTACAGAAACATGTTGGTGATGGGTCGGCCCTGAGGGGTACCCACGGTTTGATGTTGATGAGGCGTGGACGGGCAGGAGAGGCCCTTGCCACACATCCTCGAGACGGGGCGACGGGACCGCACTTCATGGGTCGCGCTTGCCCCACATTAATAAAATGCTAATGGGTTGGGTATTTGATCTGAGTTGGTCGTTTGGCCTAATACGCACTAACCTTCACGTGGGAGAAGTTATGGGTACTCAGCGTCGTTGTATCAGCCGAAGCTCTTCGGACGTCAGCAATGGAGCGGCGCGCGCCCGAGTGGTCCGCAACGGCACTGCGCTTGTTATAAGGGGTGCTAGGACTGACCTCGGCCGCCTTCGCATCGTGCAGGAGTGCAAAGGGCGATTGGCACATGACCCCTGCGCGCTTAGGATTTAGACCGACGGGCTGGCCTCTTCGTTGAGCCTAGGTGGGGCGACGACGTTTTGATGTCCCGAGACCGGGCATGACCCAGGAAAGTGTGTCCGGCCAGAGGTATCAAGCGTGTTGGGGAATGTGGTGCACCCCTGCAGGGAAGAATTTATCTATTCAAATAGCCATGTCCACGGTAACAGGACGACTTGGAGTTGTACCTTGACCTTCTACAACTATAATTGAGACTTTAAATTGAAATGAATTTTGGCTCCGAGATTGCTTCCTCGCAGGGAGTCGAGGAAGAATCTCTGGGCGTGGTTATTTAATAAAATTGCTACAATAATATGACTATATATGAGATACCAGTCTACTCTCTTCTAATGCTGCAAGATGCTGAAGATGCTAGTCTTCGATAGGACTAGGCCTTCTCCCTATTCCTGCTTTCTGCAGTCAGTCCAGATATAACCCCTCCCCTTGATACTGATGCATACTTAGCATAGTTCTGATGTCAGTCTTGCGAGTACTTTGGATGAGTACTCACCGCTGCTTTGATTTCTCTTTCCCCCTCGATACGATTCTGCTTTCAGACGACGGAGCCTAGGAGATGGAGTACGCCGGAGACGACTACTACACCACCACAGGAGCCTACTACTACGTGGAGAGTGCCGAAGCTCAGGAGTAGTTAGGAGGTTCCCAAGCAGGAGGCCTCGCCTCTTTCGATCTGTTGCTTATGTTTGTGCTAGCCTTCTTAAGGCAAAACTTGTTTAACTTATGTCTGTACTCAGATATTATTTGCTTCCGCTGACTCGTGCTTTGTCGAGCTTTGTATTCGAGCCCTCGAGGCCCCTGTCTTGTAATATGAAGCTGTATGACTTTAATTTGTGTCTAGTGTTGTGTTGTGATATCGACCAGTGAGTCCCTAATCTTGGTCGTACGCATTGCGTGTATGTTTAGCGTACGGTCGAAATTGGGGGTGTCACAGGAATCATCTCTCCTTCCCTATTGCGTGCCATCACAATGTTGTCCTCATTGTCTTCAATTGATGGCGTGACAGGAACAGGAGGTCCATCTGGTGAGGGGGCATTGGCTTCGCCCATGGTTGCAGGTTGGCTGGGAGGAACATCTTTAGTCCGCAGCACATCTTCGACTGCTGCAGTCGGTGAAACACGCACTTCGTCCTCCTGAATAGGGGGCATGAGGGCACGAGGTCCTCGACGAAGTCGTTTAAGTGGAGAGGTGCGGTTGGTGGTTTCAATCTTTTCTGGGGCAAACGGAGATTCAGGTGAGGCTGAGACTGGTGGGAAGAATGGAGGTGATGGTGTACCAGGTTCAGCTTCGGTGGCTTCTGGCCGGAGGGGAGTCCCAATGTCCACGAAATCACTGGTAGGTTGATGGGAGTGGACCATTGGAGCATCCACTTCTGGAACATGTTCTGGCCCGACATTGTCTTCAGGACCAATGTCTTCATGAGCATTGTCTTCAGCTGCGGTAGTGTCTTCGGCAGCTGGAATCTCTTCAGGTTGCGGAGTCTCTGTGGAAGCAGACTCGTGCAGTACAACTTGTCTTTCCAAGTTTTCTGATGCAGGGGGTGCCATAGAAATGGGCGTAACGATCAGAGGCTCTTGAGGAGCAGGAGTTGATGATGGAGCAGAGGGTGGTTCTGGTGCTGAGTCTTGCACAGGTCTTGAAGGCTTGGATTTCTTTGTCTTCAACCTCTTCGAGGGTTGGGCTTCAGAAGCAGACGCCTTGCGCTTCTTGGCTTCGGCTTCAGCTTGCTTTGTCTTCTTGCTGGACAAAGCTGTGGTAGAGGGGCGCGACCGTGGGTTGGCAAACCCAGCGGGGAAGACTATGCCACGGTCCTCAGACTGTTCAGAAGCAGGCTGGTCCGAAGACATTGAAGCTTGACGTGAGCGAGCAATGACTTCGGGTGCAAGTGCAGGCTGACCAAGCGCCTTTCTCTTCAGCATGTCATTGTGAGCTTGTACCATGATTTTGGTCTTTCTCTTGAGGCGCGCAAGGGCTCCCTTAACAGCTTCACATCTCTTTTCAAACACTGCCTTCAGATCTGTCATCATCAGTTGATAGCCTTTGATCTATTCAGCATTGAGTCTGTGCATATTTTTCTTGAAGAGCTCCTTTTCATGGCTGATCTTGGCCTTGGTATGCTTGGCCTTCTGGGCCACAGTTAGTTCCTCGTTCACAAGTCCTTGGAACGTGACATTCAGACCAATTGGGAGCTAAAGAGCATCAATGCTGATGGAGGGGTCGGCGAACCATTCATCGATGAAATGTTCAAAAATCTCAGGGTCTATAAGAGGTAAGTCTTCAAGCCGCTTGGCTTCCTCTTCTTTCTGCTGAATAAGCTTGGCTAAGGCTTCATCATCAAACTCGTCATCTGATAAATCAATCATGTTGGCTGCATCCATCAGGGATAGAGTAGGCTTCGGGCCACGAGAAGCAACAGCCTTCCTTTTCATGCGCCTATGAAGGCGTTCTTCTTCCTCAGGCTCTTCTGGATTATCTGTAGGAGAGCGCGAAGCCTGAGGTGAGTGAACAGATGGCTTGGGAGGCACAGAGGCCTTCGGCTTTGAAGCTTTTGTCTTCTTCAAAGGCTTCGGCCTTGGAGCTGGTGGATGCTCATCATCATCATCGTCAGAGTCAAACAGTGTAGGGTCTGAGCCACGAATGCTCGATGGATGAGGATTGCTGGGCATTGGAGGCCTGAACATGCATGGATAGAAGCCCATATTGATGGCTTCAGCCTTTGTCTTCGGATGAAGATTTCTGTAAACAATATCTGTCCAAGGTGCCTTTTCAGCACACTTCTCAGTGTATTCCTTGGTGACGAAGTGGTAGTTGAACCACTCCACACTCCAATATCTTCGAATCCATTGGATTCGATTCTTGCGCTGTGTATATGTTTCCTCCTCATCAGACTTGTACTGCTCATAAAGTGCTGGAGGAAGATCCTTAGCAGTATTTTTACGTCTCTGTTTCCCTCCCTTCTTGACTGGTTTATCATCGGCCATTGGCTTCGACAAAGGCTTCAGCAGTGGCTTCACAGGAGTGCGCAGATATGAGAACGTACCAGAGGATTCCAGATGAATCTGCAAATAGTCTGCAAATGAATTCAGACTATGAGATCCTAGTGATTCTGCTGCGGACATGTACCTGTGAAAGAGTTAGAGACGCGAGGGAAGAGGAGAGGTCATATGCATTCTCAAAAGATTTGGAATATAGCACTGTGTTTAGAAGACATTGACCTTATACCGAAGACATTCACTTCAATAGATAATATGGTGATTTCAGATTTGTACAAGTCCAAGGATTCGTACAAGTGAGGAATCAAACCAAGTTTCAGATCACAAAGTGAATATATTTGGCAAGTATAGATCTAGATCTAGATTCGGTTGAGTGGAAAGTGAAGAAACAACAACCGACATTTTTGGTAAGTATTTTGGATCAAAACGCGGGGTAAAAATAGATCTTTAATTACCGTGATGAAGAACGAGATGAACTGCTCGACGAGGCGGAGAAGCCGAGAGGTTCAATCTGCCTCACCCTAACTTGGTGGAGATAGACAACTACGGCAGCAGCGAGCGGAGGATGAACGTGGCCGGCGTGAGTACGTCGACGGAGAAGTCGTGGCAGCGAAGCACTTCGTCTCCGGCGACGATGGATTCCAGCGACGGCGCTAGGGTTTTGAGCACGTGGGGTGGCGGAGGAAGAGGAAGGTAATAATGGAAGGGGGGTAACTCGTATTTATAAGGGTGGAAG
Organism: Elymus sibiricus; assembly: GCA_039707655.1. Classification (NCBI taxonomy): domain Eukaryota; kingdom Viridiplantae; phylum Streptophyta; class Magnoliopsida; order Poales; family Poaceae; genus Elymus; species Elymus sibiricus. The sequence continues at coordinate 211,590,229 of CM077663.1, forward strand.
AGTTCGAACTGATAAGACGAATATACCCCTATCTCTTCGGTTAAAGTGGGACACGTGGCATGCATGCAAACCACTTGACAACCCACTTCCATAATCGAAGCGGTGGCGCGGGAGTTGTTGCTAAAGACACGGAGACAGTTTAGATTTGAGAATTAAATATGTGGTTGATTTGTCTTCGACTGACAAGGACGCAGTGAAGACAGTCAACACGTGTCAACATAGAATGCATATGACTGGATTAGAATAGACTGGACGAGGTAAGAACAAAGGAGAATGTCGGGTCCGATCACATTTGCCTAGGTAAAAGTCGAAGATAAAGCTATAGGACAAATGCTGTATAGGACAAAGCTCTAATCCAAATGAAGATCTGCAAATAGTTTACAACTGAAACACACGTGCAAATAACAAGGTTTTGTTCCGAAGATATTCAGCTCTCGAAGACATATGAAAAAGATGAGGTAAAAGCAATGTCTTCGAGATTGGTTGGTGGCGTTACCCACCGTATAAGAATGTTTAATCCAGACACGGCGCACAATTATCGTGGCGCTCTGAAGTCATATTCTTCGTTAATGTATTCACATTCAGATTGTAAGTCTTCATGAGTTGAAGACATACGTTACATCATGTGTTGTGCGTCAAAGTCGTCAACATGCATAAGCGTTAGGATGTATTCCCATTTCAAAGGACATTTGAGGATTCTAAGATATTTAGCTCACACCGCAACTTGCAAAACCTCTTCTCATCCAAAGGCTTCGTGAAGATATCTGCCAGTTGATCTTCAGTGTCTGCATGCTTGATGTTGATGTCGCCCTTCATCACATGATCCCGAAGAAAATGATGTCGTATCTGAATGTGCTTCGTCTTCAAGTGCTGTACTGGGTTGTAGGAGATCTTGATTGCACTCTCATTGTCGCAGTAGAGAGGTACATCCTTCAGGTTTATGCCGTAGTCCTTGAGTGTCTGCTTCATCCAGAGAAGCTGAGTGCAGCATGCACCAGCAGCAATGTATTCGGCTTCAGCAGTGGAGAGTGGGACACAGTTCTGCTTCTTCGAAGACCAACATACAAGGGATCGTCCAAGAAAGTGACAAGTGCCTGATGTAGACTTGCGATCAACTCTGTCGCCAGCGAAGTTAGAATCTGAGTAGCCAATCAGCTCGAACTTCGAACCCTTTGGATACCATAATCCTAGTGTTGGGGTGTGAGCCAGATATCTAAGTATTCGCTTCACCGCAAGGTGATGCGATTCCTTTGGTGCCGCTTGAAATCGGGCGCACATGCAAACGCTAAGCATTATATCTGGCCTAGATGCACATAAGTACAACAAAGATCCAATCATGGAGCGATATACCTTCTGATCGAAATCTTTACCATTTTCGTCAGTGCAGAGGTGTCCGTTGGTAGGCATTGGCGTCTTGAAGCCTTTGGCTTCATTCATGCCAAATTTCTTGAGGCAGTCCTTGAGGTACTTCTCCTGAGATATGAAGATGCCATTTGGTTGTTGTCGAATCTGAAGCCCTAGGAAGAACTTCAGTTCTCCCATCATCGACATTTGATACTTCTCTTGCATCATATAAGCAAACTCATCACTGTATTTGTTATTAGTACAGCCGAAGATAATGTCGTCCACATATATTTGACATACAAACAGTTCACTATTATAGGATTTAGTGAAGAGAGTAGGATCGAGTGAACCAGGTTTGAAGCCTTTCTTCATGAGGAATTCCTTGAGTGTGTTATACCAAGCTCTTGGTGCTTGCTTGAGGCCATAGAATGCCTTGTTGAGCTTGAAGACATGGTCAGGATGCTTTGGATCTTCAAACCCTGGCGATTGAGCAACATATACTTCTTCCTCAATCTTACCATTGAGGAATGCACTTTTGACATCCATTTGATACAAGCATATATCATGATGGTTAGCATAAGCAAGCAATATACGAATGGCTTCGAGTCTAGCTACAGGTGCAAAGGTTTCACCGAAGTCAATACCCTCGACCTGAGTGTAGCCTTGAGCCACCAGTCGCGCCTTGTTTCTGACGACTTGGCCAGACTCATCTTGCTTGTTGCGAAAGATCCACTTGGTACCGATGATGTTGTGCTTCCTCGGATCAGGACGCTTTATGAATTCCCACACATTGTTCAGCTTGAACTGGTGAAGCTCTTCCTGCATGGCTTGAATCCATTCCGATTCCTTGAAGGCTTCATCTACTTTGGTGGGTTCTGTGATAGATACAAAAGCAAAGTGCCCAGAAAAGTTAGCCAATTGAGTAGCTCTTGAGCGAGTAAGTGGACCTGGTGCATTTATGCTGTCAAGCATTCTCTCAATTTGAACTTCATTTGCAACGCGCGGATGTGCGGGGCGAAGACTCTATTCAGGCTGCTGAGTATTGTCTTCATCAGCAGCATTGTCTTCGGGTACAGCATTGTCTTCGCATTGAGTAGATGGAGGAATGATGACTTCTTCTACAACCATAGGTTCTTCAGGCATGATTTCTCCGGTGCCCATCAGTCGAATAGCTTCATCTGGAGGTGGTTCATCTAGTACAGAAGGTAGGTGCTCTCTTTGCGAGCCATTAGTTTCATCGAATCGCACGTCTACAGTTTCAACAACCTTGTTGTGAAGGATGTTGAAAACCCTGTAGGTGTGCGAATCCTTTCCATAACCAAGCATGAAACCCTCATGTGCTTTCGGTGCAAATTTAGAAGTGTGGTGTGGATACCTTATCCAGCATCTTGCACCGAAGACTTTGAAATAACTTACATTGGGTTTCTTACCAGTGAGAAGCTCATATGATGTTTTCTTGAAGAACTTGTGAAGATAAACTCTGTTGATGATGTGACATGCAGTGTCAATGGATTCAGGCCATAGCTTCCGTGGTGTCTTGTATTCATCAAGCATGGTGTGAGCCATCTCAATAAGAGTCCTATTCTTGCGCTCCACAACTCCATTCTGCTGGGGAGTATATGGAGCAGAGAACTCATGAGTGATGCCAAGAGTGTCAAGAAAGATGTCCAGGCCTGTGTTCTTGAATTCAGTGCCATTGTCACTCCTGATATGCTTGATCTTAATGTTGTAGTTGTTCATACACCTATTTGCAAAGCGCCTGAAGACATCCTGCACTTCAGTTTTGTAAAGAATGATATGCACCCAAGTGTATCGAGAATAGTCATCAACAATCACGAAGCCATATAGATTTGCAGTGGTAGAGAAGGTGGAATAGTGAGTAGGGCCAAATAAGTCCTTGTGTAGCAGCTCAAAGGGACGTGAGGTCGTCATGATAGTCTTCGAGGGGTGTTTGGCCCTGGTCATTTTCCCGGCTTCACAGGCACCATAGAGGTGGTCCTTCTTGAACTTGACACCCTCGACGCCAATGATCAGCTTCTTCTTGGCGAGTGTGTGCAAGTTCCTCATCCCAGCATGCCCTAGCCTTCTGTGCCATAGCCAGCACTCCGAAGCTTTTGCTAGAAGACATGAGGCAACCTGTGGTCCTGCAGAGAAGTCTACCATGTACAAATCACCTCTTCGAAAACCTTCGAAGACTTTGGTTTTGTCAGAGGCCATTAGAACCACACATCGAAATTTTCCGAAGATGACAAGCATATCTAAGTCACAGAGCATTGAGACAGACATCAAGTTGTAACCAAGGGATTCGACAAGCATGACGTTTTCCATGTGCCGGTCCCTTGAGATAGCAACTCTACCTAGTCCCAACACTTTGCTGCTGCTCTTGTCAGCAAAAACAATGTGGTCTTTTGTTGGAGGTCGAAGAGTTTGCTCCATCAATAGGCTTCGATCACCAGTCATGTGACTGGTGCAACCACTATCCATGATCCATTCAGTGGCATTGGATTTGTCTTCCTGCACTGAGAATTAGTATGGTTCACCAAGGCATGCAATAGTAACATGCATTGATGAGAAATATAGCAATGCATATTTATAGACGACATTGGACGGTATGAATGATAACATTCACATTAATTGTCTTGCGTCCAAACAAGATAGTGTTCGGGTCTCCAGAGATAATCTTCGGGATAGGCTTCTTCCTATCTGGAGACCCGATGCTGCATGAAGATATTAGTTCTTCTTAACCACCCACATGCGAGGGGTGGCTTAGAAGCAATAAGACGCAAGGCAACATCAGAGAATTTGGGCAAAGTTGCCCTAATAGCACGTTTCACAGGAGGGTTAGTGTACTCAAATGAATAGGCTAAGAAATTCTTGGTTGGATGAACATAACGGTTCATGCCATAGTGCACATATTCATGTGTCATTTGAGTCCTTCCCTGCGAAACAGATTTGTTAGAGTGATCATGTGAAGGCCTTTGTCTTCTCGAAGACATTGATCTGGGGTTTGTCTTCTTCTTGAGAGATGTCGTCATGATATTTACACGAAGCTTCTCAAGAAGACTTTTGGGAACCTAGATCTTCGTCAAGGGAGAACCATTCCTGCAGTTAGTACCAACAAATCTGGCAAACACTTCACCATTTTGGCATTTGAATAGTTTATAGTTGGAATCAAAGGATTCATCAATAATGAGAGGATTAGCACAGTTGAAGCCTGATAGTGTGGAAGGATCAACTGAAGGACTTTTTGCAGCAACCCATGTGGTTTTGGGGTACTGCTCAGGTGTCCAGTAAGATCCATCAACATTGAGGTTTCTTTCGAAACCAACACCCTCTTTCCTAGGGTTTTTGTTCAGTATAGTCTTCTTCAGGACATCACAAAGAATCTGATGCCCTTTCAAACTCTTGTACATGCCAGTTTCAAGCAATGTCTTCAACCTGTCATTGTCATCGGTGATAGCAGTGGCTTCCTCAGATGAGGGGTTAGGTGCCAGAGATACAGTTGAAGATAAAGCATTTTCAGAAGCATTTGAACATTCAGCAGTTGAATCATTAGCTTCACGTGCAATACACTTTAAGCATGGAGCGTTAAATTCATCCCGAGCGGTACTGATCTGCTCTGCTAGGAGTGAGTCGTTTTCCTTCCGTAGGTCATCAAGTGCGTCCCTCAACTTTTCTAGATCAATCTTCTTCTGAAGATATTCAAGAGAAAGCTTTTCATGATCAGTTGAGAGTCAAGCTGGCAATGGTTAACCGTTACCCACGTGCCCACGGGTAATTACTCTAATAGGGGACAGGGATATGCTAACTTTAATGCCCATGGGGAAGCTGATGGGTCAAATACCTTACCCAGCGTGCAAGACAGGGATGGGGATGGGATAGCATTACCCATGCCTGTTACCCGCCTTACCCGTGAAGCCCTTACATGTGTCCTCTAAAATTACTATACCCCAGGTAATTCCCGCACTTACCCACCCAAATTTCTATTCATCCCATCCCTTTGGCCAAAAGGCCCTACATATCTAACCTAGCCACAACATATTATTTATTGTGCTGAAATGCTAATTTTTTCTACTGAAATGTTATTGAAGATTGTTGTTGATTGTGTGTATGGGTTTCCCCACGGGGATACAAAACCCGACGGGGATGGGGATGAGAATATTCTTATCCCCGCGGACGGGTATGGGGATGGGGACAGGCATGGGAAGGCTCTCGCGGGGACGGGGATGCGAGTTCAATACCCGCCTGGGTAATCCCCATTGCCAGCCTGAGTTGAGAGGGCATCATGACGACTTTGGAGATCCTCAAACCTTGAACGAAGACTACGCATGTCTTCAACCATAGTTTCGTTCAGACTCATCTCTTCGCGTAACAGGTCATCGCTTTTCTCTAGAGTAGATTGCATTTTCTCCGTAGCATTTTGTTGCTTGGTGGCAATTTTTGCAAGTTTAGCATAGCTTGGTTTCATGTCATTATCAGATTCAGCGTCAGATTCAGATTCATGACGTGAGGACTTTGAGGATACCTTGGTGGCTTTCGCCATGAAGCAGTAGGCTGGTGTAGGGTCATCATCACTGACTTCGGTGTTGAAGAAGGAGCCGTTGTCTTCAGGTTCGAAGACAGACGTAGATAGATAAGCCGAAGCCATTGCCAGTCCAGCTACTTCAGCGTCAGATTCCTCCTCAGATGCTTCCTCAGCCTCAGAACCAGATTCAGACTGTGAATCCATCTCCTTTCCGATGAAGGTATGGGCCTTTCCTGATGAACTCTTCCTGTGTGACGAAGACTTTGCATACTTCTTCTTCTTCTTATCATCGGAGTCGTAGTTCTTGCTTTTCTTCTTGGATTCCTTTTCCCATTGAGGGCAATCAGCAATGAAGTGACCAGTTTTCTTGCACTTGTGACAGGTTTGCTTCTTGCTGTCCTTGGAAGACATATCTCCAGATCTCTTGGAATCACGTCTTGAAGATTTAGCATAGCGTTTTGACTTGGCAAACTTCCGGAACTTCCTGACAAGCAAGGCAAGTTCCTTTCCAAAGTCTTCAGCCTCATCAGAACTGCATTCAGAGTTGTCTTCGGATGAGGACACAGCTTTGGCCTTCAGCGCACGGGAGCGACTGTAGCTTGGTCCGTAGATATCTCCCTTCTCAGCTTGTTGGAATTTGTGAGTGTTCAGCCTCTCAAGTATATCAGTTGGGTCCAAACTCTTGAAGTCAGGGCGCTCTTGGATCATAAGTGCGAGAGTGTCAAAGGAACTGTCAAGTGATCTGAGTAGCTTCTTGACGACTTCATGTTTGGTGATATCAGTGGCGTCGAGTGCATTTAGCTCATTTGAAATATCAGTGAGACGATCAAAGGTTAGCTGAACATTTTCGTTATCGAGTCTCTTGAAGCGGTTGAACAAGTTGCGAAGCACATCAACACGAGAGTCTCTTTGAGATGAGACACGTTAATTCACTTTGGACAGCCATTCCCAGATTTGCTTAGCAGTATGAAGTGCACTCACACGGCCATACTGTCCTTTGGTCAGATGACCACAGATGATGTTCTTGGCAGTGGAGTCAAGTTGCGCGAACCTCTTCACATCAGCAGGAGTAACACCTTCACCAACATCGGGAATGCCCGCCATGACGACATACCATAGGTCGTTGTCAATGGCTTCGAGATGCATGCGCATCTTGTTCTTCCAGTAGGGGTAGTCGGTGCCATAGAAGACAGGGCACGTAGCGGAGACCTTGATTATCCCTGCAGTCGACATAGCTAAAACTCCACGGTGGTTAAACCGAAACACAGAACAAGGGAGTACCTTGCTCTGATACCAATTGAAATTTCTAGTTATTGACTAGAGGGGGGTGAATAGGCGATTTTTATGAAAGGCTTCGAAACAGTGAATGTATTCGAACTAAGCGGAAACGTAAACAGGACCAGGTAGGGATACAATCAAGGATCTAGACAGAGCATGCAAGGTAGTGAAGACATTCAAGCAAGTTAAGCATAATCATCATGAACACTAAGATGAGTCGAAGACAAACTTAGATGGTATGAAGATAAACAGTCGATATGAATGTCTTCGGAGAAAGTCTTCACGCAAAGTTCAAGCACAGATTTCACAGTTCAGAGTAGAAATGTAGGAGTGAAGGATAGAACCAGTTGCTTGACGAAGACACATGATTTGTTGGACCAGTTCCAGTTGCTGTTTCAACTGTACGTCTGGTTAGGGAGGCTGAGATTTAATTCAGAAGACCTCGTCTTCACCTTATTCCCCTTGAGCCGAAGTCACTTAGACAACGCCCAATCACTCAGGTAAGTCTTCAGGGGAGACTTCCGAAACCCGTACAAACTTGGTCACCCGGCAGTCCACAATGACTCTTGGACGCTCTAGACCCAGACGCCTAACCGTCTGGAAGATCACAGTCTTCAAGTTTAATAAGTCTTCAGCTCTCTCAGAACAGAATGACTTTGGTGATGCTCAAACACTCTAGCTCTAGGTGTTTAGGTGTATCCTCGCAGGATGTGTCTCTCTCAATGTCTTCGAGGTGGGTTGCTCCAAAACGACAACAGCCGTATCTCTCTCTGAGCAGCCACCCACATATGGTGGAGGGGGTGGGCTATTTATAGCCAGCGGGCAACTCAACCAGATGTGACCGAAATGACCCTGGTTCAATGGCCAACCGACATGTGTCACAACGGTCGGATTTCAAACACACGCGGCAACTTTACTTGGGCTACAAGTAAAGCTGACTCAACCAACTCTAGAAGAGATTTCCTCTCATTGTCTTCACTCGAAGACATAGGTATGGGTTGAGCATCACGTCAGCATCTGACTTCGATCACATCGACCCCACTTAACAGTACGGTGGTTCCTATGACCCAGGAAAGAAGAAACAAAACTACCAAAAGACTTCGTCTTCGCATTTCATTGTCTTCGGACGAATGTCTTCGTCAACCACCATTGGCTTCAGCCGTCTTCAATGTCTTCGGACATATTTGGGGGTCGTCTTCGACGGCTAAACCGAAACTTCAGGGACTTCTCTCTGTGTTAACCTGTGAACTCTCTCAAACACATTAGTCCCTCAACCACGTTTGTCTTCAATACTCCAAAACCAAACAAGGGTGGCACTAGATGCACTTACAATCCCAATTATTGTCACCTTGGGGTCTACGGATCATAACACATAATGGTGCATACAACTTGCAAGATAGGATCCAAAACACTCCCATATTCATGGAAACATAATTGGTTCAAATCTGAAATCATGGCACTCCGACCCTAGCGACAAGCATTAAGCATAGCATAGGCATAACGACGTCAATCTTAGAACATAGTGGATACTAGGGATCAAGCCCTACCAAAATAACTCGATTACATGACAAATCTCATCCAATCCCATCACCGTCCAACAAGCCTACAGAGGAATTACTCACTCCCAGTGGTGAGCATCATGGATTTGTTGATGGAGAATGGTTGGTGATGATGATGGCGACGAATTCCCCTCTACGGAGTCCCAAACGGACTTCAGATCAACCCTCTTGAGGAATAACATGAGGTGACGACGGCTCTGTCTCCTAGAACGCGATGAAAACTTCTCTCTTATTTTTTTTCTCGGGGAAAAGAAATTTATAGGCTTGATATTAGGGTCAGCAGAGTCACGTCGGCCTCACAAGGCATCTGTGTGCGCCCTGGGGGGTGGCCACGCCCTGATGCCTTGTGGGCAACTGGTGCCCCCCTCCGGTGGATCCGCTTCAGTATTTTTATATATTCCATAAAAAATCTTTAAAAAGTTTCGTCCAATTCCGAGAAATTTTATTTTTGCACAAAAATAACACCATGGTAGTTCTGCTGAAAACAACGTTAGTCCGGGTTAGTTCATTCAAATCATGCAAATTAGAGTCCAAAACAAGAGCAAAAGTGTTTGGAAAAGTAGATACGTCTGAGACGTATCAACTACTCGATAATGAAGGATGAGTTGTTGTGCGATGCGTGGCTGGTCACATCCACGAATATCGTAGGCATGACCAGAGGGGAGCCCTTCTGGCGGCAAGTGCATGAAACGTTTCACGCACGAAAGAACATTGCGCCCTACGACATGTACATCATTCAATCACGCAATGTGAAGTCGTTGTCGTATCGCTGTCACATGATCCAGATCAGCGTCACCAAGTTTTGTAACGTGGTTCGTGAGCTCGAGGAAAGATGGCCATTGCACGCGACATATAAGGGGCTCGTAAGTTTTTTTTGCTTCCTCTTGCTTAACTTGTTGATTGATTCATTCGGTCAATGTTGGCCTATACATTATATGTAGCCCGCACACGCTGCTGTGGCGTACCACAGGAAAGAGGGACGACCATTTATGTGCACACACTGTTGGATGAAGCCGAAGGGGCAGTTTGTGTGGGACGATATGATCTTTTGATCAAAAACTTGTTGGACATCTGCTTAATCCGAGACCTTGTTGTACTATACTTAATTTGCATGATATGTATGTATGATTTGTGCTATTTTCTATCCAAACTTTGACAAATATCGTCCGATTTGCATGGATTTCGTCTGGTTGGTTTGAGTTGTTTGGCGGATGTATGCGGCTACGGTTGGATGTCGACCTCCCGCATCCGTGTCCGCGGACTGGTACCCCTGTCCGCGGACGGATTTGGGAGGAAATTTACGGGTTGCTGTTCGAGATGCCCTTATATAGGTGAAAGAATGATCTGAAAAAATTCAGCAATTATGAAGCAATATAAAATATAGTTGCTTCACAAACTGAAAATGAGTCCAGAAACAAGAAGTGGATGGTGTGCGCACCATGATTATGGAATTTTGAATATTTTTACATATCCAAGATATATATGAGTCAAAGGATTTATGAGAATTTGGGAAACAAAAAGAATATAGATTGCTTCACAACCTAGGGCAAAAAGGATTATTTCATTAATAGAAAAGGAATATTTGATTGAAATGGAAATTATAGTTGGGCTAGGATGGAAATGACATGGTCTTGGGAAGGTTTGAGAGATGATAAACCGCTTGGGAGAAGAAAGAGAGATGATCTTCCAAGTTTTAAGTCCATAGAGCCAATCCAAAAGAAATCAAAGCAAATTCCAAAGAAATCCAAAAGAAAAGTATAAAAAATTGGGGTGTTACAAGTTTCGTCAGAAAAGGTATCGCTACCATACAAGAGAAAAGATGTAATAAAAAAAGGCAGTTTACTTTGAAGAACAAAACTGAAATCATATATGGTGGGGCAAAAATCATAACTATTCGCAGCGTGGTAACAAATAAATATTCGACAGTACACACATGCAAGTATTGAAGAATAAAATTAAGCATATTTGAAGCAAGGCAACATAAAAAGTTGGGAAAAGAACGGTGGCGATTTTGCATGGAAAGAACGATGGTTGAAACAAGCACATAAGACACCACAACCGGATGAACGGAGATGACATAAACGAAAGCATTAGACAGAAAGGAAAAGAAGATAAAAGAATAGAAGAAAATGAAACTGAAATAACATAAGAAGAACACAAGGAGGAAGGGTGAAGAAGATGAATAAGATAAAAGAATAGAAGAACTCAAACTGAAATGACATAAGAAGAACGCAATAAGATAAACAAGATCGAAGGAGAGGAGAAAACATAACTGAAATAACATAACAACACCGTAAGGAGGAAGGAAGAAGAAGATAAACAATAGTAGAAAGTCGTGGAATAGGGTTCGTAACAGAACCAGTGGGGGTAGGGTACGGAGAGGTAAACATACGTATTTCTACAACATAAACACGTATATTGTTTCGTATTTAGAGAGTTAATAATTTCCATCCAATTTTCAACCATTTTATATTTAAACATATGTATGGATCACGGCGTAGATGGACGGCAGGTACGTTTCGATAGATGCGTGCCCCTGCACCCGTGCGAATTTTCGCTTAGTTTGTCAGAGAAACGTTTGTAGGTGCAGCAAAATTCATCAGGCACCAAGGGGAATCGACGCCAAGGCCGAATTTGGAGCGTTCAAGTTTTTCATTTTCTCGATTAATAATAATGCAATTACCGTGTGTACATATATACGCGAACTTACAACATTTGAGCTCTGTTTGCCATGGAGTCCTAGCCGGGCGTGTTGCTTGCAAGATCCATCTCCATGCTGCGTCACGACCCAGAATGTTTCTCTTCTTGAAAGTTGAAACGCAGCTACGTCGTCATGTTCGATTCGATCTCCTCTTTCACGCCCTGCATCTCATTCAGCTCGGAGAAGACGAGCTCCTCGGCCAGCTTCGTCCGGAACGCGTGCACGTCGTCCATGGAGAAGCCCCGCGCCAGCTCCTCCCCGTCCCACAGCTCCATCCACTTGAGCGCGAACAAGCCGCACGACGACTCGTCGGTCTGCTCGGGGAGGCCACGCTCCAGGCGCACTCTCCATCCGGCGACGTGTGCCCGGCCGGCCACCTCCATGCACCGCCCCACGCCGTCCCGTATCTTGGACATCGCGTCCTCGTCGAACCGCACGCCGTTGTACCGCGCGTAGTTCCCGGAGTCCAGCACCTGGTACTCGGCCTTGCCGAAGTTGAGCACCGCCACGAAGAAGTGCTCCTTGTGGTTCACCAGGAAGAACACCATGTCGTTCTGGAGGTACCTAGCGGCCGTCGCCGCCACGTCGGCGGCGTCCTGGTCCGTGAGGCGTTCGTCCGTTCTTGGCAGGGAGCCCAGGTACTCGAGCCAGTCCTGCTCCTCGACTCCCAGCAGGAGGACGTGGCGTGCGTTCTCGCCGCGCTCGGCGCCCTGGCGGCGGCGGAGCAGTTCGAGGTACGCGTCCAGGACAACGCCGGAGATCTTCCGCTCCGGCCCGTCCTGCGACAGGGGCACGGTCAGGGAGCGCATGGCGTCGGCGCGGACGCGGAGGTGCGGCCGCTCCGAGGAAACCAGCAGCTTATCCTTGCGGTCCGCGTGCGCCTTGATGAACGCGATCGTGGCGTCCTCTCGCCGGTCGACGACGGGCGCGGGGGCCTGCACGCGCCGGCTCGCTGGCCGGCGGAAGCTCGTTCGCGAGGTCGTGTAGCTGTTCTGACGCGCCTTCTTGGCATTCCTTTCGCCGCCGGCGGTCCGTGCATGAGTGGGCTTCAAAGCCATGGCTGACGGTGCTCGCATTAGGCGCACGATGCGTCTTTGGCATTTATGGGGTGAGAGGGTCGGTTGCTGAGAAAGTGCAAAAACACGTGTCCATTCCAAGGTGGATTGGTGAATAAATTAGAAAGTGGACAGTTCGGAAGGGAGAAACTTTAGTGAGTCGGTTGCTACAGTTGCTAAAGGAGGTTGGATTGGAGACGACGGAACGGAAAGACGCAGGTGACTTTTTGCCTTTTGTTTTGGAAGGGAAAAGACGGGACAGACAGGCTTTAGTAACTTGTGATTGCATCGACTAAGCAACGAATCTCCCGACAAAAATGAAAAAAGACTATAGAAGCAACGAATTTCAAACATAACCTAGTGCAACTCTAGGAGATGGACCGTATCGTTCGATCGCGATAATGACTGTGCCATATAGCGCTCGTAGTTAAATGTCCGCTCGTGGTTCGCTCGAAATCTTTTCGTATTGATTGACTTTTTTTTAATGGATGTGTGCATTGTTTTGTGCAGAGGCCGGGGCCTGGGGTTATCCTGTTTCTGGAAAAAAATGTACGGTGCATGACTATAGTCATATGTTCGGAGACGGAGCCAGGATTTGAACTAGCGTACAATTTTCTTTTTGAAGCGGAGGTAGTATTAGTTTGTAAAAGAAAAGATTGATCTATTAGTTTGAATGTAGCTCGTACGGCTAAAACATATGGAACAAAGTTAACAAACTTATATGGTGTGCTTTCTTTTGAGGAACTGACAGAAGCATTGCTTTTTTCTATATAGAAGGAGAGCGAAAAAACACGATATACAGAGGGGCACACGTTTTTAGAAACGTGGCAAAACCGTGACAGAAACCCAGAACTAGCTTAGCCAACACGCGCAGTTGCCATGGCTCCAGCTTGACATCTAGGAGTTGGCAGATGTTGCTGAAAAAGAAAGACAATAAAATAATTAAGTAGCAGCCCAATAATCTTTATTTAACTAAAGTCGCATCTCATTGATAATGATAAATGCATAGGAATGAACATACGAGTATATATCAAAGGAAAAATTCAAAAACAAACCTTGAACTTGTAGACGAAAGCTAAATCAAACTCTGGACTTTGAATCCCGAAAATTGGCACTCCGAACTTATTAATCCCGGTCTATTTTGAACCTTGGAGTGTCTAGCTTGTATTTGTTGAGTCGGACCGGCCCATTAGTGCAGTCGCTCGTGCCGCTCATACATAAAAACATTTATGAAAAAAATCAAAACATTTCTTTAAAAATTGTGACCAATTTTGAAGTGCCGAGTTTTTCAAACACAAATAATTTCTGAAATTCCAAAAAAATAAAAAATTTGCACAATTTTTGAACATCTGAAATATATTTAATAGCATGTGAAAAACGGTTAGAATTCTGAACATTTTTTGACAAATGTGACATTTTTTAAATCGCGAACAGTTTTGAAGATGCAAATAGAATTTCTAAATTACAAAGTTTTTAGAAAACATAAAAAGAATTGAATTTCTGCCAAAACTAGAAAACATGAACATTTCTTTAACTTCTGAACAATTTTAGAAATGCGCAAACAATTTTCAAACTTCACGAATTCTTGTTATGGTATAGTGGGCTGGCCCAAATTCTTGTCCGTGAGAGTAAGAGGTCCCGGTCGGGATTGTAGTATTCCTAGTGTGCCAAGCAGGTCAAGGGTCCAAAATAGACCGGGATTACATGTTCAGAGTGTCAATTTCCATGATTCAAAGTTTAGAGTTTGATTTAGCTTTTGTCTATAATTTTAAGGTTTGTTTTGGACTTTTTCCTATATCAAACTACATTTCAGCCGATCAACAACATTCTTCATGTGAGCCCAAAACTCCCAAACAAAAGTAGGTACATACTTGAGTTTAAGAATAGAAGTGTGGAAATATCAACAACAAGATTTAGATCACTTCTCTTCGTTCGTCCATGTTTTTACTTGGTTCCAAACCACGGTCGAGTAGGGGCAATCCTTACAAAGGTGATTTACTGTTTCCAGCTCCTGAAGGCACAGCAGACACATATGGTCGTGTGGCCAACCACGGAGAGCGAGCATGTCCGTAGAGAGGATTCTACCATGGAGGACGAGCCGGACGAAGAATTTTCACTTGGGGTTGGCGTGGGGCAGGCCAGACCTTGGTGTCAAACCTTGGCGGGAGTCAAAAATTGCGCCTTATAGGCCGAAGCAGAGGAGGTTAGGTTCCAAGAAGTACGGTCTTCCTGAGTTGGCAATAAGGTTGTCTGACTGACCCACTCCCAGAGAGACACGAATTCGCCCAGTTGCTACAAGGTCTCTAGGTTGGCCACCGCCCTGATCCAGTTGTCGTTCGTCAACTCGTTGTGCACACATTTGTTCTTTTTTTAAGCGATCTTGTAAAGCTCGGGTGCAATAAGCTTAAGAGGGTCTCGTCCACTCTAGTTGTCATGCCAGAAATGGTGGTGCATGAACGAAAATGGTTCAAGTCAACTTGATCGCACGAAAGTTAGTACCCACCCATGGCCTATCAGGGTCCGTCCATTGTAACCAGGGCCAGCAAAGACGTAGGGCGCGGAAAAATCTCTGAAGGTCCATAATCCCAAGACCACTCAAATGCTTTGGGCGATAGATGGTCTTCCAGTTAACCAGGGAGGCAAGGAGTGCCCTCCCGAGGTCTGAAATCGGTCCTCTTTTCTGCCAGACAAAGGAACGTATGATTTTGTCAATCTTTGGCAGGATTCCTTTCGGCAAGCTGAGAGCGTTGATGTGGCAAGTCGTCATGGCCGTGAGAACAGAGTGGGCCAGGGCCACCCTGCCGGGCTTGTTCAGTAGCTTTCCTTTCCAACCCGGTAGTCTGCCTGCAATCATGTCGATGAAGGATTGGAGGTCGATCCCTCCCAGCCGGCGATAGTGCAAGGTTGCACCGCATCCGCCCGTGGACTTGGAAGCCGGCCATCCAACGCCACCCGCATATATCTAATCCTATTTTTTTAAAGTCTGCACGTTCAAATAGCCGCATATATAGTCTAAAATAGTTTAAATATTCAAACATAGCGATAGTTCTAACTAAAAAATACAGGATTTCCCCAAGTATACGGATGGCCCATCTTAAGCCCACAGACCATCTAGGACTCGGCCCAAGAGACCATGGTCCATGGGCCATCATCATCAGATCTTTTGGGCCAAGGAGGGCGGCTCAGGACCGCGCTAAGACCCTACACTAGGACACTCAGTTAGCCGACAACCAAGGGCGAGTAGTCGGCTAGGGAGACGAAGGGAGCAGTCGGCAACTACCCAGGATACCACTCGCTCACGATGCCTTAATGATGGCAGTTACCCAATGATGGAATAATCTAGTTAAATACGACAATTACCATTAGTAAACGCCAGAGAATAGTCGGGCACACCTGAGGCCATGAACATCATTAATACTAGCCCATAATGTACCCACCTTCTAGCGCACTCTATATAAGTCAGGAAGAGAGCTCTGGGCTAAAGGTTGAACATCCACACATTGTACGTTATGCCAAGAGCTAAGCGCACCACAGGAGTAGGATATTACCTCCACCACAGAGGGTCCAAACCTGTATAAATCCTTGAGCGTACTCCCAATTGCATCGTTCAGTATATACAATTACTTCTACATTCCTACCCCTAGTATTGTCAGGATTATATTCACGACACAATGGTTTTTGTGAACCCACCATATGTTGCAAGGACAATATTATTGCAACGAAACGTCCACGGTCCTTCCTCCATAACTCATTCCTAGTCTCCTAGACATTGGAATTGCAGTGTATAGAGATTATCATTATGCATCCATAATTTTACCTCCTTTGCAAGATCCGAAGCCACTCGCATGTTTCTGAAAAAATAGTATTCTCTTCCGGAGAAGTAAGTTTGTTCGATATCGAAAGAGTGCCCTCGAGAGACTACACTGATAGTAACAGTAGTGCGTCTTCAGTTGAGGTTGTAGGGTTTTTCCATGTGCACCCGTGCAATCGCCATCCATCGAGTTGCATGTGTGGGTAGCTTAGCTCGTCATCTTCCACCACCATGTCCACTAGCTCATCCTCTTCGAGCCCTAGTTCATGCATCATTACCTCCACATTGTTTGTCCCCGAGCCCGACCCTGGCCGAAGCCCTCTTGCTCATCTTGTTGCTCTTCCCCGATGAAGATTGTCGTCGGGCGGTGGTCCCTATCTCTCGCAAGATAGATCTCAATGGCGGCTGAAGTCGCCGCCACAAGGAAAAGAAACCCTAACGTGAGTGAAAAAGTTTTTTCACTGACGACTCCAAAGAAATTGTTTCCTGAGAAGAAGTAGGCCGAAAGAATCGGCCCTACGTGCTATCACGCGCCTCGTGTATTATTTTTAATAAATGCCCCCTGGAGGATCTTATGTCACCCACTGCCCCCCCCCCCCACCAAAAAAACTTATTACGTCGCCTGATCCCCGCCTATAGCGCCTGACCGTCTGGCGTGTAACGTACACGTATGCACGCCTTACTCCTTAGCGACATTGACCGTGCCCGACGACCGACCGCCAGCGTGGAAAACATGCAACACGCCAACCAAGTCGGCATGGCTAAACTAACACGCCATATTGTTTAGCGTTTTCCTTTGTTCGCTTGTAATGCCTTTTATTATGGCGTGTTTACCTGACTTGTTGCCGCGCATACTCATTTTGGCGTATACACAGCGTGCCATATCAGAAGGCGTGCCACCTGCATGTGCCGCCCTGCTGTTAGTCGCTACCATAAGAACTTGAAGGCAGGTATTAAGTTGGCGCGGCAAACGAATCTTCGACTGCATGCAAGAGAGAAAGAAATACGTTGCGTTCTCTTCGGTCTTTCCGCGCGGCCCCCACCAAGGCAGGGGAGACGCCTGGTTGTTTGTCGCTACAACTACATGGAAGAGACAAAAGAAAACCCGCCGCTCTTCGCCCCACCCACACCACCCCACCCCGCATTTGTCCCCTCCGATCCGGTATCCCACGCCGCCCCCCACCCACACCCCCAGCACCCCACCACATTGCGTGCTTGGTTTACCCATTCCATGGGCGAGCACCTGGCGAAGGATGCGGAGCTCCTGCTGAAGGATGCGCAGAGCCTGACAGAGCAGCTCCTCCTGGCGAAGGATGCAGAGCTGCTGGCAAAGGATGCGGAGCTGCTGGCGAAGGATGCTGAGCTCCGTACCAAGGACGGCGAGGTCCTCCGTCAGCAGAGAGAGTTGGCATTGCTTCGGAAGCTGCTTGAGTCGAATACCAATTCCCTTGAGGCCGCGAAGTAGTTCTTCGATAAGGCGGCCGATGCGCTAGGCAACCAGATGTCCCTTCTGCTGAGCCAGGTAGAGAGCGAGTGGTCCGAGAAGGAGGAGGTCCAGGATCGTATGAATCGTTTGCTGGACAAAGTTGCCTCGCAAGTGTTGCGGCTGCGTGATGTGTACCGTCGTGTAGGCGCCACCTTGCCGGCCGTGGGGTTAACCCCTTACAACCAGCCCATTGACTTCAACGAGCTGCGGCTTCTGGACCTAGTCTCTTTTTTCACCTACATGGCCGATCAGCTTAACCGTGTTGGCTCGAATGTGCGGATGTTGATGCACATGGAGGTGGTACGCACTGCCTTCGCTGTTGCGGGGCGGATCCTCTCCGGCCTGGATCACCGGAATCCACTTCTGCCAATGGACGCCGTCTTCAAGGAGCTGGGACCGATCGATCGGGAGCGGGAGTTGCGGTCGGTGTCATCCTACATCTGTGGCGTCATTGCACTAGAGAAGGAGAGGGACTTCCGTCCTCTTTATGCGTCATCCTACTTGTGTTGTTAGCTTTTTATGTGTTCAATCTGAACTTCTAAGATGTTATGCGCTCCTTTTGTGTTGATGTTATGCAAACTGCTTTTGTAACCATGAACTAGTGTTGGCCCTCCTTTTGTGTTCTGAATTTAGTTGCAAGCTTTCCCCGTCAGTTCATTTGTTAATTTCGAGTGTTCACACTCCTTTCATGTTGTCGGTTTTGAGCTGGGATGTTATTCATACTAGAATTGTCAAATATAGACATGGCGCCTAATTGTAGGAACCACGTATAGGACATGAAACAACCACCTAGGACACCTGATGCATAGTCTGAAGTTTGACTGACTAATGTTCGAAATGCCACATGCGGCAAGTCTGGAAAGACTAACGCAAAAGAAGGAGGAAAGACAAATATCGGTGGTGTCCTTACAGTCTACTTACTCTTCAGTGATCTTTTCCGGCTTGGCTTTCTTGAGGCGAGCTACGATGAGCTCTTTCACCTCCTGACAATGTTGGCGGAGCTTGCATCTCTCGAGGCGAGAGGCGATGAGCTATGTCTTGTCCTGCCGACCTTCCTTCAGAAGAACAAGCGATTCGTCCATCAGCCTGTCGTGCTCGTTTCTGAGCTTGGTGTTGTCATCCCTGAGTTCGACGATGACGGCGGACAAGCTCTCCACCGATGCCTTGCTCTTCTCGTGCAGCTTTCCCAGTGAGCTATCTGCTCATTAAGCATGTCGCGCTTGATGCACAACTTCTCCTTGTCATCCATAAGTTCCACCACGAGAGCCGTGTCTTTTTTTAGCGCGGCATTGCTCTCCATGAGCGAGGCATTGCTCTCCTCGTGCAGCTTCGCCCAGCCTGCAATCTCCTCCTTCAGCTTATGTACTTGAGCCGGCATGTCGTCGGTGGCGATCTCCTCCTTGAGCTTCCATGCTCCTCCGCTGCGAATGCGCTTCCGAGAGGCCTCGCCTGAGCCTAAGGCTGCCACAATCCGACGGGCCTTCTCTGCTGCTTCCGCTGCCTTGGTCAATCGTCCCTGGTTATTTCTGGAACTTGAGCTCCCCCCCATGAGTGATGGTTGTGATCTGCGTTGGGTTTTTTGTGAAGAGGAATGGGTGATGCAACACAATGCGGGTAAGTATTTCCCTCAGCTAAGAACCAAGGTTTATATATAACCAATAGGAATATCGGTCATCAACCGTCTTCGGCGGCTGCACACAAAAGAGCACACACTTGCACCCAACGCGGCAAGAGGGTTGTCAATCCCCTTGATCTCGTTATTTGCAAGCAAGTGAGATGTGTAGATGATAGTAGATAATTGTAAATTGGAAAATAAAATAAAAAAGTAAAAGGCAGCAAGGTATTGAATGTGTTTGTAAACTTATAAGAGGATAGACCCGGGGGCCGTAGTTTTCTCTAGTGGCATCTCTCATGTAGTAGGCATACGGTGGGTAAACAAACTATTGTAGGGCAATTGATAGAAAAGCGGATAGTTATGCAATCTTTATTCACGGCAATGATCATGTATATATAGGCATCACGTCCATAAGCAAATAGGCCGTCTCCTGCCTGCACCTATTACTATTACTCCACCCACCGACCGCTATCCAACATGCATCTAGAGTATTAAGTAAAACAGAGTAATGCTTGGAGAACAATGACATGATATAGACAAAAAGAATTCAATTAATATGAACTAACTCCCCATCGTTTTATCCTTAGTGGTAGCAATATAAAGACGTGTCTTGTCCATTTCTGTCACTGGGATATAGAGCACCGCCAGATTGAACCCACTACAACGCACCCCTCTCACTTAAGAAATATCAATCTAGTTGGCCAAACTATTTCAATAGATCGGAGAGATTTACGAAGCTATAATGATCATGCAAATAAGAATCATAATATTAAGGGGCGACTCAAATAGTTTTCATGAATAATTTGAAAATAAACCCAAAATTCATTGGATCCCAACAAACACACCGCACAAAAGGATTACATCGAATAGATCAAAGCGAAGATGTGATGATCATTGTATTGAAGATCAAGAGAGAGAGAGAGATAGCCATCTAGATACTAACTACGGACCCGTAGGTCTGTGGTGAACTACTCACAACTCATCATGAAGGCAGCAAGGGTGATGTAGAGCCCCTTCGTGATTGATTCCCCCTCCGGTAGATCGTCGGAAAAGGTCGACAGATGGGTACGCAGCGGAACAGAGACTTGCAACGGTGGAAAAAGTGTTTCGGGAGCTCTCCTAGGGTTTGTGGAATATTTGAGGATTTATAGGCCAGGGAGGGGCACTAGAGGGCGACCGAGGGAGCCACGACCCATCAGGGCATGGCCTGGCCCCCTGGCACGCCTTGTTGGGTTGTGGTCCCTCGTGTTACTTCTCGTCTCCTCTCAAAGCTTCCAGATCTTCTTTTCGTCCAGAAAAAATCATATTAAAGTTTCGTGGCATTTGGACTTCGTTTGGTATGGTAAACCTGAAAAGCAAAAAACATGCAGAAAACAGCAACTCGCACTGGGCACTAGGTTAATAGGTTAGTGCTCAAAAATAATATTAATTGGTAAATAAACACCCAAAAAGTATCCTAGAATGATAATATGATAGTATAGAACAATAAAAAATTATAGATACGTTGGAGACGTATCAACATCCCCAAGCTTAATTCCTGCTCGTCCTCGAGTAGGTAAAAGATAAAAACAAGATTTTTTATGTGACATGCTACCCAACATGTAATCTATTGCAGGTTTGTTCATTAAGAAACGATGAATTAATAAACATCAACATAGTAATATTATAAACATAAGGAACATAATCATCAAGTTTCAAAGTATACGATCCAAAATGAATGTTCACCCCCTATTCATTTTATGATATAAGAATAGCATGGCTCCGTCTTCACCACGTAAATACAAATGTCAAGCACCATGGTGTCAAGTCAGGCAATTGGATCATACTTTTTAACGCGCTTCAACTTTTTATTACTTGCGCAATATATAAGTGTGAACCATGGATATAGCATAAAGGTGGAATAGAATATGGTGATAGGTTTCAAAGGGGTGAAAGTGGAGAAGAAAGTCTTGCATCAACTAGGCATATCAACGGGCTATAGAGATGCCCATCAATAGATATCAATGCGAGGAGTAGGGATTGCCATGCAATGGATGCACTAGAGCTATAAGTGTATGAAAGCTCAATGGAAGCTAAGTGGGTGTGCATCCAACTTGCTTGCTCATGAAGACCTCGGGCATTTGAGGAAGTCCATCATTGGAATATGCAAGCCAAGTTCTATAATGATAAATTCTCACTAGCATATGGAAGTGATAAACACGAGACTCTCTATATGAAGAACATGGTGCCACTTTGAGGCACAAGTGTGGAATAAGAGGTAGTAGCACTATCCCTTCTCTCTTTTCTCTCATTTATTTATTTTTTCTTTTTCTTTTTTCTCTTTTTTCTCTTTTTTTCTTTTTTTTCTTCCCCCCCCTTTTTTTTTCTTTTTTTTTCGTCCGGAGTCTCATCCCGACTTGTGGGGGAATCATTGTCTCCATCATCCTTTCCTCACTGAGACAATGCCCTAATATTAATGATCATCACACTTTTATTTACTTACAACTCAACAGGAGAAACTGCATGACTCTATATGAATGCCTCTGGCAGTGTACCAGGATGTGCAATGATCAAGCGTAACATGTATGATATTAATGATGAACGGTGGCTTTGCCACAAATACTATGTCAACTTATGTGATCATGCAAAGCAATATGAAAACGGAAGCACAAGTCATATGATGTGACGGTGGAAGTTGCATGGCAATATATCTCGGAATGGCTATGGAAATGCCATGATAGGTAGGTATGGTGGCTGTTTTGAGTAAGATATAATGAGGCTTATGTGCAACAGAGCGTATCATGTCATAGGGTTTGGATGCACCTGCGAAAGCTGCAGCGATCGTCAAGGTGAGAATGGGCAATGCACGGTACCGAAGAGGCTAGCAAACATGTGGAGGTGAGTGTGCGTATATCCATGGATTCACATTAGTCATGAAGAACTCACATACTTGTTGCAAGATTTTATTATCTCTCTCTAAGCAAAGCACTACTCGCATGCCCCTAGCGAGGAGGTTGGTAGGAATTAACCATCGCGCGCCCCAACCTAAACAACACTAGGATTTTAACGAGGAATAAGTATGCTCACACATCATCACCATGCTATAAAAATATTTGGATGAACAGCAAGTTAACAACCTCTAATTCATGATACCTTTATTAACCAATGATCACGCACTCATGCTTTTTCACAGTACCATATTCATATCATTAACCATGATTTCTCTTTTATGTGCTACATGTGGTTTTGATTATGCACTCATTGAATACCTATTATTTTTGGACTAGTCTTATGGCCCATGCAAATTACCGTCGCTATTTATTAACTCTCAAACAAATATAAGTGAAGAACGAGAGTGCAATTATTTCTATAAAATCTATACGCCACCGTGCTCTAAAAGATATAAGTGAAGCACTAGAGCAACTGCCAAGCTCAAAAGATATAAGTGAAGCACATATAGTATTCTAATAAATTATGATGATATTGCGTCTCTCTCAAGTGGGTGTGTGCAGCAAACAATGATTATGGGAAACTAAAACAAAAAGCAAACTAAAGCAAATGATGCTCCAAGCAAAACTCATATCATGTGATGAATAAAAATATAGCTCCAAGTGACATACCGATGGATTGAGACGAAAGAGGGGATGCCTTCCGGGGCATCCCCAAGCTTAGATGCTTGAGTCTTCCTAGAATATTACCTTGGGGTGCCTTGGGCATCCCCAAGCTTAGGCTCTTGCCGCTCCTTATTCCTTCGTCCATCGTGATAACACCCAAAACTTGAAAAGTTCAGCACACAAAACTCAACAGAAAACTCGTGAGATCCGTTAGTATAATAAACACATCAAATACTTTAGGTACTATTGTAAATTGATTCATATTTTATTATTACATAAGTTACTGTATTCTAACTTCTCCATGATTTATTTTGCCCAATATAATCCATGGCATCATCAAAACAAGCAAAACATGCAAGAAAAAACAGAATCTGTCTAAAACAGAACAGTCTGTAAATATCTATAGAGAAACTATACTTATGTATCTCTAAAACTTCTGAAAAATTAGGAAAACTTCAATAATTTATATAGCAATACTTTTTAAAAATTTCAGATCATTATCACGCTCCAGTAAAAAATGAAAATTCCTGTACTGGAGTCAAAAATTTCTGTTTTTGCACCGTATCAATTCTACTCATCTTGTGAGTCATCCCAAAGGCTTTACTTGGCACAAACACTAACTAAAACATAAAAACACAATCATTACATAGGCAACAATCATGTTATTACACACAAACAGAAAGTATTGGGTTGTCTCGCAACAAGCTCTTTCTTTATAGCCATTAAGATAGGCTTGAAATTTCAATGATGCTCACATAATAGACAAGAATTGAAGCACAAAGAGAGCATCATAAAGCATGTGAAAAACACATCTATGTCTAACATACTTACTATGCATAGGCATTTTATAGGAAAACAAATTCTCAAGACAAGCGAAATCTAGCATAGGCAAATAGGAAGAGTGAGGCATTAACAATTTCAACACGAAGAGAGGTAAGTGAGTAACATGAAAGTTTCTATAACCATATTTGTCTCTCTCATAATAGTCACATGTAGGATCATATTCAAATTCAACAATATAGCTATTGTATAAAATATTTTCTCCATGTTCTACATGCACAGAAGTTTTACAATCTTCCTAGATAGTGGGATTAACATTAACTAAAGTCATGATCTCTCCAAACCCACTTTTATCAACATTGCACATATCATTAGCAATAGTAGATTCAACATGAAGCTCAGAATTATCAAGATCAAAAGAATTATCATGATCATCACCCCAATCATGATCATTAGCACAATTGATATTCATAGAATTTATGCTAGCAAAATTGCAATCATGCATTTCATTCAAGGAACGATCATGAATCACTTTATTAATTTCTTTTAACACTTCATCGCAATTTTTAGATTCATGATTTTCAAGCAAGACCTCATAAATATAATTTAGTGCACTCTCACTCGCAATTGGTTCAACATAATCGGGTCTTTTGAAAAGATTAGCAAGTGGATGAAGATCCATTTATCTTATTTTGAATGTTATACTTTCTATTTTTAGGTGACAAGATAAAGATAACATAGCTATGCAAGTAAACTAGCAAAGATAAATATTATTGTATTTTTGATTTTTATAAATCAAACTAAATATAAAAGCAAATAAAAATAAGAACAAGTGAATGATAATTTGTGTGAAGTTACTTGATAGTTGATGATGATACTCCCCGGCAACGGCGCCAGAAATCCTTCCTGATGCTTGTGATCTGCGTTGGGTTTTCCGTGAAGAGGAACGGGTGATGCTGCACAATGCGGGTAAGTATTTCCCTCAGTTAAGAACCAAGGTTTATCGTACCAATATGAATATCGGTCATCAACCGTCTTCGACGGCTGCACACAAAAGAGCACACACTTGCACCCACCGCGGCAAGAGGGTTGTCAATCCCCTTGATCTCGTTATTTGCAAGCAAGTGAGATGTGTAGTTGATAGTAGACAATTGTAAATTGGAAAATAAAATAAAACAAAGTAAAAGGCATCAAGGTATTGAATGCGTTTGTAAACTTATAAGAGGATAGACCCGGAGCCTATAGTTTCTCTAGTGGCATCTCTCTTGTAGTAGGCATACGGTGGGTAAACAAATTACTGTTGGGCTATTGATAGAAAAGAGGATAGTTATGCAATCTTTATTCACGACAATGATCATGTTGTTGGGGAACGTCGCATGGGAAACAAAAAATTTCCTACGCACACGCAAGATCTATCCATGGTGATGAGCATCTACGAGAGGGAGAGTGAATCTACATACCCTTGTAGATCGCTAAGCGGAAGCGTTAAGAAACGCGGCTGATGTAGTCGAACGTCTCCGCGATCCAAATCGCAAGTCGTCCCTCGATCCGATCACGAACTAGTGCCGAACGGACGGCACCTCCGCGTTCAACACACGTACGGCTTGATGACGCCTTCACCTCCTCGATCCAGCGAGCGATGGTGAAGCAGTAGATGAGTTCCGGCAGCACGACGGCGTGGTGATGGTGGTGAGGAACAATCTCTGCAAGGCTTCGCCAAGCACTACGGAGATTATGACGGGAGGAACTAGAGGGCTAGGGTTGCCGGCACACGGCTTGGGAAATCCTGATGTATCCCGTGTGCTAGCCCTGCCCCTCTATTTATATGTTGAGCCCTGGGGTCTAAACTTGGAGAGAAAACCTCTACAAGGTCGGTTTTGCCCGCATAAGGTCGATTTGGCCCGTAAGGAAAGAGTCCAACTCGGATCCCTGCAGTACCGCGCACAAGCGGTAGTACCGCTTCACACAAGCGGTAGTACCGCTTACGCGGTAGTACTGCCTTACCAGCGGTAGTACCGCTTAAGGCAGCAGCAAAACTTCCTTTTGCACTTTCCAATACCTCGTGGGTTTTACCCCTTTGGCCCATATAAAGTGTTGCTGCGCCCGAACACTTCGGTAAACATCCGGAACCCCTTCCTGTGAATTCCGCAACCCTTCCGGAGATCAAAACACTATTATCACATATATCAATCTTTACCTCCGGACTCTTCCGGAGATCCTCGTCATGTCCGGGATCTTATCCGAGACTCCGAACAATCTTCGTTCACCAACACAATAACTCAACTATACTAATCGTCACCAAACGTTAAGTGTGTAGACCCTGCGGGTTCGAGAACTATGTAGACATGACCGAGACACCTCTACGGTCAATAACCAATAGCGGGACCTGGATGCCCATATTGGTTCCTACATATTCTACGAAGATCTATATCGGTCGAACCTCTATGTCAAGGATTCAGTTAATCCCGTATGCTGTTCCCTTTGTTCTTCGGTATGTTACTTGCCCGAGATTCGATCGTCGGTATCTCTATACCTAGTTCAATCTCGTTACCGGCAAGTCTCTTTACTCGTTCCGTAATACAAGATCCCGTGGCTAACACCTTAGTCACATTGCTTGCAAGGCTTATAGTGATGTTGTATTACCGAGTGGGCCCTGAGATACCTCTCCGTCACACGGAGTAACAAATCCCAGTCTTGATCCATGCCCACTCAACAGACACCTTCGGAGATACCTGTAGAGCATCTTTATAGTCACCCAGTTACGTTGTGACGTTTGATACACACAAGGCATTCCTCCGGTGTCAGTGAGTTGCATGATCTCATGGTCATAGGAACAGATACTTGACATGCAGAAAACTATAGCAATAAACTGACACGATCACATGCTACGTTTATAGTTTGGGTCTTGTCCATCACATCATTCTCCTAATGATGTGATCCCGTTATCAAATGACATCTCATGTCTATGGCCAGGAAACCTTGACCATCTTTGATCAACGAGCTAGTTAACTAGAGGCATACTAGGGACACAGTGTTGTCTATGTACCCACACATGTATTTGAGTTTCCAATCAATACAATTATAGCATGGATAGTAAACGATTATCATGAACAAGGAAATATAATAATAACCAATTTATTATTGCCTCTAGGGCATATTTCCAACAGTCTCCCACTTGCACTAGAGTCAATAATCTAGTTCACATCACCATGTGATTTACATTGTCTTACACCCAATGAGTTGTGGGGTTCGATCATGCTTTGCATGTGAGAGAGGTCTTTAGTCAACGGTCTGCGACATTCAGATCCGTGTGTACTTTGCAAATCTCTATGTCATACTGTAGACACTGCTACCACACTCCACTTGGAGCTATTCCAAATGGCTGCTCCACTATACGTATCCGGACTGCTACTCAGAGTCATCCGGATAGGTGTCAAAGCTTGCATCGACGTAACCCTTTACGACGAACTCTTTATCACCTCCATAATCGAGAAATATTTCCTTAGTCCTCTAGTCACTAAGGATAATCTTGACCGCTGTCCAGTGATCCACTCCTGGATCACTCTTGTACTCCTTGACAGACTCATGGCAAGGCACACACAGGTGCGGTACACAGCATGGCATACTATACACTGCCTATGGCTAAGGCACAGGGGACGACCTTCGTCCTTTCTCTCTCTTCTGCCGTGGTCGAGCTTTGAGTCCCACTCAACTCCACACCTTACAAATCAGGCAAGAACTCTTTCTTTGACTGATCCATTTTGAACTCTTTCAAAATCTTGTCAAGGTATGTACTCATTGAAAGTCTTATCAGACGTCTTGATCTATCTCTATAGATCCTGATGCCCAATATTTAAGTAGCTTCATTCCAGGTTTTTCTTTGAAAAACTCCTTTCAAACGACCCTTTATGCTTTCCAGAAATTCTACATCATTTTCGATCAACAATATGTCATCCACATATACTTATCAGAAATTCTATAGTGCTCCCACTCACTTTATTGTAAATACAAGTTTCTCATAAACTTTGTATAGACTCAAAAACTTTGATCACCTCATCAAAGCGTATATTCCCACTCCGAGATGCTTTCTCTAGTCCATAGAAGGATCGCTGGAGTTTGCATACATTTTAGCATCCTTAGGACTGACAAAACCTTCCGGTTGTATCACATACAACCTTTCCTCACGGATACCGTTAAGGAAACGATGTTTTGACATCCATCTGCCAGATTTCATAATTGAAAAATGCAGCAACTGCTAACATAATTCCAACAGACTTTAGCATCGCTACGGGTGAGAAAGTATCATCGTAGTCAACTCCTTGAACTTGTGAAAAACCCTTTGCCACAAGTCGAGCTTTATAGATGGTGAAATCACCGTCCGCGTCCGTCTTCCTTTTAAAGATCCATTTGTTCTGCATGGCCTTTCGCCCTTCAGGTAATACTTCCAAAGCCCATACTTTGTTTTCTTACATGGATCCCATCTCGGATTGCATGGCCTCTAACCATTTCTCGGAATCCGAGCCCATCATCGCTTCTCCATAGTCTCGTAGGTTCATCGTTGTCCAACAACATGACCTCTAAGACAGGGTTGCCGTACCACTCAGGAGCAGCACGCGTCCTTGTCGACCTACGAGGTTCGATAGTAACTTGATCCGAAGCTTCATGATCATCATCATTAACTTCCTCTTCAACTAACGTAGGCTCCACAGAAACAACTTTCTGCGCTGTGCCACTCTCTGGTTGAAACAAAGGTTCAACAACCTCATCAAGTTCTATCTTCCTCCCACTCAATTCTTTCGAGAGAAACTCTTTCTCGAGAAAGGACCCGTTTTAGCAACAAACACTTTGTGCTTGGATCTGATATAGAAGGTTTTCCCAACTGTTACATTAGGGTATTCTATGAAGATGCATTTGTCCGCTTTGGGTTCGAGCTCATCAGGTTGAAAACCTTTTCCACATAAGCGTCGGAGCCCCAAACATTAAGAAATGACAGGTTAGGTTTCTACCAAACCAAAATTCATACGGTGACATCTCAACGGACTTAGATGGTGCCCCTTTTTAAAGTGAATGTAGTTGTCTCTAATGCATAATCCCAAAACGATAGTGGCAAATCGATAAGAGACATCATAGTACGCACCATATCCAATAGAGCACGACTACGACGTTCGGACACACCATCACACTATGGTGTTCCAGGTGGCGTGAGTTGTGAAACAACTTCCACATTGTCTTAAGTTGTATACCAAACTCGTAACTCGGATATTTACCTCTACGATCATATCGTAGATATTTTATCTTCTTGTCACGATGATCTCAAACTTCACTCTGAATTTGTTTGAACTTTTCAAATGTTTCAGACTTGTGTTTCATTAAGTAAATATCCCCATATCTACTCAAATCATCAGTGAAGGTAAGAAAATAATGATATCCACCGCACGCTACAACACTCATTGGACCGAATACATCAACATGTATCATTTCCAATAAGTCACTTGCCTGCTCCATCATACCGGAAAATGGGGTCTTAGTCATCTTGCCCATGAGGCATGGTCCGCATGTCTCAACTGATTCGAAATCGAATGAGTCCAAAGATCCATCAGCATGGAGTTTCTTCATGCGTTTTACACCAATATGACATTTAGCGGCAGTGCCACAAGTATGTGGTACTATCATTATTAACTTTGTATGTTTTGGCATCAATATTATGAACATGTGTATCTCTACGATCAAGATTCAATAAACCATTCTCATTGGGTGCATGACCATTGAAGGTATTATTCATGTAAACAGAATAACCATTATTCTCTAACTTAAATGAATAACCGTTTTGCAATAAACATGATCTAATCACGTTCATGCTCAACGCAAACACCAAATAACATTTATTTAGGTTCATCACTAATCCCGAAGGTAGAGAGAGCGTGCGATGGTGATCACATCAACCTTGGAAACATTTCCAACACTCATCGTCACCTCACCCTTAGCAAGCCTCCGTTTATTCCGTAGCTTTTATTTCGAGTTGCTAACATTTTGCAACCGAACCGGTATCCAATACCCAGGTGCTACTAGGAGTACTAGCAAGGTACACATTAATAACACGTATATCAAATATACTTCTATCGACGTTGCCAGCCTTCTTATCTACCAAGTATCTAGGGTTGTTCCACTTCAGCGACTGTTCTCCTCATAATAGAAGCACTTAGTCTCGGGTTTGGGTTCAACCTTGGGTTTCTTCACTGGAGCAGCAACTGACTTGCCATCCATGAAGTTTCCCTCCTTGCCCTTGCCCTTCTCGAAACTAGTGGTTTCACTAACCATCAACACTTGATGCTCCTTCTTGATTTCTACCTTCGCGGTGTCAAACATCGCGAACAGCTCAGGGATCATTATTTCCATCTCTGGCCTTTTATAGTTCATCACGAAGCTCTAGTAGCTTAGTGACAGTGACTTGGAGAACTATATAAATCACTATCTTATCTGGAAGATCAACTCCCACTCGATTCAAGCGATTGTAGCACCCAGACAATCTGAGCACATGCTCAACGATTGAGCTATTCTCCATCATCTTGCAGGCAAAGAATCTTGTTGGAGGTCTCATACCTCTCAACACGGGCACGAGCCTGAGATTCCAATTTCAGCTCTTAGAACATCTCATATGTTCCGTGACGTTCAAAACGTTTTGGAGCCTCAATTCTAAGCCGAAATGCATGACGCACTGAACTATCAAGTAGTCATCAAAACGTGCCTGTCAGATGTTCACAACATCTACAGACGACGCTAGAGGGGGTGGCGCACCGAGCGGTGCATTAAGGACATAAGCCTTCTGTACAGCAATGAGGACAATCCTCAGATCACGGACCTAGTCCGCATTATTGCTACCATCATCTTTCAACTCTATTTCTCTAGGAACATATAAAAATTCAAGGGAGCTACAGCGCGAGCTAGTAATCTACAACATAATTTGTAAAGACTTTTTGACTATGTTCATGATAATGAGTTTAGTTAATCATATTACTTAAAAACTCCCACTCAAATTGACATTCCTCCGGTCATTCGAGTGTCACATGATCCAAATCCACCAACTCAAGTCCGATCATCACGTGAGTTGAGGTGGTTTCAATGGTGAACATCTTCATGTTGATCATATCTACTATATGACTCATGTTCGACCTTTCGGTCTCTTGTGTTCCGAGGCCATGTCTGTACATGCTAGGCTCGTCAAGTTTAACCCGAGTGTTCCGCACGTGCAACACTGGCTTGCACCCGTTGTATGCGAACGTAGAGTCTATCACACCCGATCATCATGTGGTGTCTCGAAACGACGAACTTTCGCAACGGTGCACACTCGGGGAGAACACAATTTATCTTGAAATTTAAGTGAGGGATCACCTTATAATGCTACCGTCGTCCTAAGCAAAATAAGATGCATAAAAGGATTAACATCACATGCAAATCATAAGTGACATGATATGGCCATGAACTTGTGCTTTTGATCTCCATCTTCAAAGCACCGGCATGATCTCCATCGTCACCGGCATAACACCATGATCTCCATCATCTTGATCTCCATCAATGTGTCGCCATGAGGTTCTCGCGCCGACTGTTGCTTCCATGACTATTGCTAACTCATAGCGATAAAGAAAAACAAAAACGGCGAAAATAATTAAAGACAACTCTATGGCTCCTGCCAGTTGCCGTACTCATCGACATGCAAGTCGTGATATTCTATACAACACATGATCATCTCATACATCACATATATCTCATCATGTAATTGGCCATATCACATCTCAACATACCCTGCAAAAACAAGTTAGACGTCCTCTAATTGTTGTTGCAAGTTTTACGTGGCTACTACGGGTATCTAGCAAGAACGATTCTTACCTACGCAAAACCACAACGTGGTGTAGTGATTGCTTTTTGATCTTCTAAAAGAACCCTCTTCATTGAACCGATTCAACTAAAGTGAGAGAAACAGACACCCGCCAGTCACCTTTATGCAACAAGTGCACGTAGCGGTGAAACCAGTCTCGCGTAAGCGTACGCGTAATGTCGGTCCAGGCCACTTTATCTCAAAATACCGCCGAATCAAGTATCAACTAGTAACGGCAAGCAATATGTATACACCCACGCCCACAACTCCTTTGTGCTCTACTCGAGATCTCATCTACGCATAGACCTAGCTCAGATGCCACTGTTGGGGAACGTCGCATGGGAAACAAAAAATTTCCTACGCACACGCAAGATCTATCCATGGTGATGAGCATCTACGAGAGGGAGAGTGAATCTACATACCCTTGTAGATCGCTAAGCGGAAGCGTTAAGAAACGCGATTGATGTAGTCGAACGTCTCCGCGATCCAAATCGCAAGTCGTCCCTCGATCCGATCACGAACTAGTGCCGAACGGACGGCACCTCCGCGTTCAACACACGTACGGCTTGATGACGCCTTCACCTCCTCGATCCAGCGAGCGATGGTGAAGCAGTAGATGAGTTCCGGCAGCACGACGGCGTGGTGATGGTGGTGACGAACAATCTCTGCAGGGCTTCGCCAAGCACTACAGAGATTATGACGGGAGGAACTAGAGGGCTAGGGTTGCCGGCACACGGCTTGGGAAATCCTGATGTATCCCGTGTGCTAGCCCTGCCCCTCTATTTATATGTTGAGCCCTGGGGTCTAAACTTGGAGAGAAAACCTCTACAAGGTTGGTTTTGCCCGCACAAGGTCGGTTTGGCCCATAAGGAAAGAGTCCAACTCGGATCCCTGCAGTACCGCGCACAAGCGGTAGTACCGCTTCACACAAGCGGTAGTACCGCTTACGCGGTAGTACTGCCTTACCAGCGGTAGTACCGCTTAAGGCAGCAGCAAAACTTCCTTTTGCACTTTCCAATACCTCGTGGGTTTTACCCCTTTGGCCCATATAAAGTGTTGCTGCGCCCGAACACTTCGGTAAACATCCGGAACCCCTTCCGGTGAATTCCGGAACCCTTCCGGAGATCAAAACACTATTATCACATATATCAATCTTTACCTCCGGACTCTTCCGGATATCCTCGTCATGTCCGGGATCTTATCCGAGACTCCGAACAACCTTCGGTCACCAACACAATAACTCAACTATACTAATCGTCACCAAACGTTAAGTGTGTAGACCCTGCGGGTTCGAGAACTATGTAGACATGACCGAGACACCTCTACGGTCAATAACCAATAGCGGGACCTGGATGCCCATATTGGTTCCTACATATTCTACGAAGATCTATATCGGTCGAACCTCTATGTCAAGGATTCAGTTAATCCCGTATGCTGTTCCCTTTGTTCTTCGGTATGTTACTTGCCCGAGATTCGATCGTCGGTATCTCTATACCTAGTTCAATCTCGTTACCGGCAAGTCTCTTTACTCGTTCCGTAATACAAGATCCCGTGGCTAACACCTTAGTCACATTGCTTGCAAGGCTTATAGTGATGTTGTATTACCGAGTGCGCCCTGAGATACCTCTCCATCACACGGAGTAACAAATCCCAGTCTTGATCCATGCCCACTCAACAGACACCTTCGGAGATACCTGTAGAGCATCTTTATAGTCACCCAGTTACGTTGTGACGTTTGATACACACAAGGCATTCCTCCGGTGTCAGTGAGTTGCATGATCTCATGGTCATAGGAACAGATACTTGACATGCAGAAAACTATAGCAATAAACTGACACGATCACATGCTACGTTTATAGTTTGGGTCTTGTCCATCACATCATTCTCCTAATGATGTGATCCCATTATCAAATGACATCTCATGTCTATGGCCAGGAAACCTTGACCATCTTTGATCAACGAGCTAGTTAACTAGAGGCATACTAGGGACACAGTGTTGTCTATGTACCCACACATGTATTTGAGTTTCCAATCAATACAATTATAGCATGGATAATAAACGATTATCATGAACAAGGAAATATAATAATAACCAATTTATTATTGCCTCTAGGGCATATTTCCAACACATGTATATATAGGCATCACGTCCATAAGAAAATAGGCCGACTCCTGCCTGGACCTATTACTATTACTCCACCCATCGACCGCTATCCAGCATGCATCTAGAGTATTAAGTAAAACAGAGTAATGCTTGGAGAACGATGACATGATATAGACAAAGAGAATTCAATTAATATGAACTAACCCCATCATTTTATCTTTAGTGGCAACAATACAAAGACGTGTCTTGTCCCTTTCTGTCACTGGGATATATAGCACCGCCAGATTGAACCCACTACAACGCACCCCTCTCACTGAAGAAATATCAATCTAGTTGGCCAAACTATTTCAATAGATCGAAGAGATTTCTGTAGCTATAATGATCATGCAAAGAATCATAATAATCCGTGGTGATTCAAATACTTTTCATGAATAATCTGAACATAAACCTACAATTCATCGGATCCCAACAAACACACCACACAAAAGGATTACATCGAATAGATCAAAGCAAAGATGCGATGATCGTTGTATTGAAGATCAAGAGAGAGAGAGGTAGCCATCTAGATACTAACTACGGACCTGTAGGTCTGTGGTGAACTAGTCACTACTCATCATGGAGGCAGCAAGGGTGATGTAGAGCCCCTCCGTGATCGATTCCCCCTCCGACAGATCACCGAAAAAGGTTGCCAGATGGGTACGCGGCGGAATAGAGACTTGCGGCAGTGGAAAAAGTGTTTTGGGAGCTCTCCTAGGGTTTTTGGAATATTTGAGGATTTATAGGCCAGAGAGGGGCACGAGAGGGCGGCCGAGGGAGCCATGACCCATCAGGGCGCGCCTGCCCCCTTGGCGCGCCCTATTGGGTCGTGGTGCCCTCGTGTTGCGTCTCGTCTCCTCCCAAAGCTTCCAGGTCTTCTTTTGGTCCAGAAAAAATCATATGAAAGTTTCGTGGCATTTGGACTTCGTTTGGTATGGTAAACTTGAAAAGCAAAAAACATGCAGAAAATAACAACTGGCACTAGGCACTAGGTCAATAGGTTAGTGCTCAAAAATAATATTAATTGGTAAATAAAAACCCAAAAAGTATCCTAGAATGATAATATAATAGCATGGAACAATCAAAAATTATAGATACGTTGGAGACATATCAACGAGCCATGGCAGGCAGAAGCAAGGAAGTAGTATGAAAAGAAAGGGGGTTGTTCTTCCGTTGACAGGTGTGGAGGTCGAGCACGAGCTATTTGTAGATGCCTGGATGGTCGGCGGGTATAGGAACGAGATGTCACATCTTGGTCATTAAACGTAGCTGCGTTTGGCGTGTTTGACCAGTCATTTTTACTAGGCTTCGTCGGTTCGCGTGTCGGTGCAACGTATTTCACTAGGTGCGCGTACCAACGACAAGACGCATCGTGATGATGACGCGCCTGGGCTGTTGGCGGTTCGCGTGCCGCGCGGCCTATTTTCACTGGGTGCGTGTACCGACGACAAGTCGCATCAAGATGATGACACGCCTGGGTTGTTGGCATGCTTCACCCATTTATTATTCGGCGCTTATGCCAACGAGAAGTTGAAAAGCAGAGTTGGCGAGAGGTTTGTGCAATTTAAGTACAAACGTCTCGGTAGTGGCGAACGTTACACAAAAACATAAAGTTAAGCCGCCGTCTAAATTTGAACGCAGGCACTGGCAAAGCTAACGACAGTTTCATACAGCGGCACATAAACATCCGTCTATGTGTAGTCCTTGTTTACATAAAGTTTTCTGGGATATTCAGGAATAACGCCTTATGAGCGGCCGCGAAAGATCATGCATGAATATCGCCTTGACGGTTCCAGTCCCATGCGTTTCTCATAGATGGCACGATCCATAGTGGTGGGCAGCGAGAATATCTGTCACAACTGGTTAGTTTCATACCCCATGCAGATGTCCCATCAAAGCTGAAGCGGCATAAATCAGGCAGCCGTCCGTCCCAGATAGCTATCCGACAGTTGATTGTGAATACTCACCCATGCTTCATGAATGGCAAGCCAAGGGCATCGTGGACGGAAGGTGGCATCCTTCTTATTATTGGGTAGCTGTCACCAACAAAAAATAGAGTGATGTCCAAGAGTGTTTGCAGGCTCCCAAATAGCAACACGGAGTCTATCGCGTTGTTGTCCATCTGGTATAGCTCACATTGCAGACCTGAACACATAAGGTAAAATGCATGTGGTGAATGTGAGGTTGAATTGACTACATGTTTCGATTATGAAGCAATACCTGGTTGCATCATGAGGATTCGATCGATATAGGGGACTCTACCTCCAACACCGGTGCCGACGATGGGACGGTGTACAAGGACTAATAGGAAATTATGTCCTAAGTGCCCAATGTCAGTTACAAGTCTCCATGTAAGAGCTTGTTGAACTGCAAGTTCTGGCAGTTCGATTCTGATTGGGGGGTGGCTCATTCCTGCAGGACATGTAGTACCGGATGGAAATTAGAAGTAACAGATAAATACATGAAGACTGAATTTAATTTGCTGTCTTTGCATACCATAAGATGTAACCCATACGAAGCAATACTCGTGGTCTGTTACCGCGAAGACCCGGCCTGCATGATACACGGTGTCTTCGTACTTGTATGGGTACAAGCATGCTGCATGCAACACGTACTAGCCATTTCCGGCTAACTGACGTTGGGTCATGGCTATCGTGATGTTGGACACCGCAATAAGACGGAAATCGGCATACGCGCCCAACCTTGTGGGGGGGGGGGGGGTTCGCGAGTGCTATCTTCTTCATAGTAGCTATGGCGCCATCGTAGTGCATGTGCATGGTCTCCAAATTGGAATGGACGAACCCGACGCTGGATATTGGGGCTACGGCAACGTCGACGCCGGTGTAGATCTTGTGAATCGTCATGTCAGTAGCCTCCGTAATGTAAACAAGCCAATCGTCGTTTGCCCCACCCCAAACCTATTCATGATTGAGCAAGTACATGGTAATTCTTTAAGAATTTCTTTATAAATTGAAGTACTTGTTGACGGCAAGCAGATCTGTTAACTTACCTGATTATCGGACAAAATCCTAATGCCTTCCAATTCTTGGTCCGTTCCATCCATGGCAGGGCACTCTAGAGGCGAGATCTTGCATCTTCGTCCAGGCTACGCTTGACTGGAGCACCAGAAAACATGTTCCTCAAGGACGCATGGAAGACCAACGACCATGACCTTGCCGCTCGCATGTTTATGCAAAAACGATCTTAAGTAGTTGGTGCATGTATCGCTGAGTCTTGTGGGGGTCAGGAAGTCTATATGACCGACGATCTGTTCAAGAGCATCATCGTCGATGGTATCCCAGCCACCACGACGACGAGCACGGGCCGGCGCATCCATAGTAGCGGTGGTTTCTGTGGAAAGTGGATGTAAGGCTCAAGGAAAGGCGAATACTAGATCGTAATCAAAGGGGATAACTGATGACCCACAAATATAGGGGGTCAATCGTAGTCCTTTCGATAAGTAAGAGTGTCGAACCCAATGAGGAGCAGAAGGAAATGACAAGCGGTTTTCAGCAAGGTAATTTCTGCAGCACTGAAATGGTAGGTAATAGATAGTTTGATAGCAAGATAATTGGTAACGAGCAAGTAACGATAATGGTAAATAAAGTGCAGCAAGGTAGCCCAATCCTTTTGTGGCAAAGGACATGCTAGAACAGTCTCTTATAATAGGCAAAGTGTTCTTGAGGGTACATGGGAATTTCATCTAGTCACTTTTATCATGTTGGTTTGATTTGCGTTCGCTACTTTGATAATTTGATATGTGGGTGGACCGGTGCTTGGGTGCTGTTCTTACTTGAACAAACCTCCCACTTATGATTAACTCCCTCGCAAGCATCAACTACGAGGAAAGTATTAAGATAAAATCTGACCATAGCATTAAACGTTTGGATCCAAATCAGCCCCTTACGAAGTAGCGCATAAACTAGGGTTTAAGCTTCTGTCACTCTAGCAACCCATCATCTAATAACTACTCCACAATGCATTCCCTTAGGCCCAAGGATGGTGAAGTGTCATGTAGTCGACGTTCACATCACACCACTAAGGGAATCACAACATACATATCATCAAAATATCGAACACATATCAAATTCACATGATTACTTGCAACATGACTTCTCCCGTGACCTCAAGAACACAGGTAACTACTCACAAATAATATTCATGCTCAAGATCAGAGGGGTATTAAATAGCATAATGGATCTGAACATATAATCTTGCAGCAAATAAACCATATAGTAATCAACTACAAGATGTAATCAACACTACTAGTCACTCACAGGTACCAATCTGAGGTTCCGGTACAAAGATTGAACACAAGAGATGAACTAGGGTTTGAGAGGAGATCGTGCTGTTGAAGATGTTGATGAAGATTGGCCTCCCAAAGATGAGAGGGGTGTTTGTGATGACGATGGCTTCGATTTCCCCCTCCGGGAGGGAAGTTCCCCCGACGGAATCGCTCCGCCGGAGGGCAAAAGTGCTCCTGCCCAAGTTCCTCCTCGAGACGGTGGCATTCCATCCCGAAAGTCCTCTCATTATTATTTTTAGGTCAAAAGACATTAAGTACCAGAAGATGGGCACTGGAGGTGGGCTGGGCTGAGCACAACCCACCAGGGCGCGCCTAGGGGGCCTGGCACGCCCTGGTGTCTTGTGCTCACCGGGTGGGCCCCCTCCGGTAGTTATTTGCTCTAGTATTTTTCATATATTCTAAAATAATTCTCCATGAAGTTTCAACTTATTTGGAGATGTGCAGAATAGGTATCTCTGATATGCTTTTTCAGGTCCAGAATTCCAGCAGCCGGTATTCTCCCTCTTTGTGTTACCTTGCATATTATGAGAGAAAAGGCATTAGAATCACTCCCTAAAGCATTATTATGCATAAAAACATTATAAATAACAGTAGGAAATCATGATGCAAAAAGGACGTATCAACTTCCCCAAGCTTAGACCTCGCTTGTCCGCAAGCGAAAGCCGAAATCGAAAAACATGTCCACATGGTTAGAGAGAGAGAGAGGTGTCGATAAAAAAAATACGGACATAGTAGCATCATGCTTATTATCATGGCAGCAACAAACTTTATCATAGAACTTATTCATATAACTTTTATCATATAACTTCATCATATAACTTCTGATGAACAAGTAACAATTCATCACAACATAGAAGTACAAAGCATAAACCTTCTTGAATAGAAAAAAATAACTCATGCTCACTCATATCCAACTGGATACATGTGCCTAGATCTTTCCTCACCACATGATGCTTGCAAAAAGAAAAAGTAAAAAGGAATAGGGAAGAATACTTTGACTCTTGCATAAAAGTAAATACATAAAAGTAAAAGATAGGCCCTTCGCAGAGGGAAGCAGAGGTTGTCATGTACTTTTTGGTTTGTATGCCCAATCCCTTAATGTAAAAGAATGTCACGCTATATTGCCCCCTATGATAGCAACATTTATTATGCAGTCCGTCGCTTTTATTACTTTGCCATCATAAGTTCGTACAACGCTCAATTTTCTCTTACACTAATTGATCAAACACATTTAGAAGCAATTTTTATTGCCTTAGTGCACCGATGACAACTTACTTGAAGGATCTTAATCGATCCGTAGGTAGGTATGGCGGACTCTCAAAACATGAGTTTGGGTTTAGGGTTTTTGGATGCACAAGTAGTATCTCTACTTAGTGCGGAATTTTTGGCTAGCAAAGATATTGAGCAAGCGCCACATGTTGAAGGATCTATGACAATATAACTTCTATGTGAATATGAACAAACCTAAATCATTGCGTTGTCTTCCTTGTCCAACGTCAAAGTTTTTGACATATAATATTTAATGGGGGCTCACAATCATAAAAGATGTCCAGGATAGTGTATTTGCATGTGAATCTTCTCTTCCCTTATTAATTCTTTCATGAATTGCATCATTGACCAATGCTATGTTTGTCAATCTCCAATAAATTTTACCTCTTATACTTTTCCTTATGTGATGTCATTACTTACCATAAGATTAGCATATGATTCTTTTCATTTATTTCCTTTCTATTTTGATTGCAACAAGAAAGTAAAGAAGCAAAAGCTCAAACTAAACTTTATTATATAACTCTCACTCGATTACATAGATAGATAGATCATGAAACTAACACTCAAAAATAGATCATACTAAACTTTTATTCAACTAAATCATGAAAGAGCTAAGGATCGAACTAAAATAGGTAAAGGTAAATGAAAGTGATGGTGATACGATACCGGGGCACCTCCCCCAAGCTTGGCTCAAGCCAAGGGGAGTGCCCATACCCGTGTGCTCAAGTCTCCTTTGGTGGTGGAGATGATGAAGGTTGTGGTGATGAAGTGGTAGGCTTGTCCTCCAGCTTCCAGGGCAAGGGCTCACCATCAAAAGTTGACGCACGAGTCCCCTGAGTCCTGCAACTGGCAGCTAAACTCATACCTTTAAATCTTGCTTCATATTCAAAAACTTGGTTTTGAAGATCATAAATTTGACTTTGCAGAAAATTGATTTGTTCGTTAAGGGTGAAGATGGTGTCCTTCATAGACCGGCCATCCACCATCTAATCATGGGTGAATTCCGTGATCATGGAGTGATTGGCACTAAGTCCACGCTCCACCATCCTTTGGCACTTGAAGATGTCTTGTTCCACCGCCTCGAGCCTAGCTTCCACGCTTCCAGTCCTCTTGGGTCCCTGAACATCGTGGATGTGGAGCACCCCCTCACGCATCTCAATGGCTTGAGGGTGCTTCATCACCTCCGGCAAGTACGGGTTGATGACCTTCTCGAAGAACTTGTCCTTGGAGGAGCTTGGTGGAGCCATGGAGATCTAGATCTGACGAGAAAACAGCACGAAACAAGAACAGAGGATTTTTCTGTGATGCGGTGGTCAAAACAATCGGGGGTATATATAGAGATTTTTTATCTTCAGAAGCAAGAATATGGAAGGAAAACGGAGTCGGGAAGGTGTCCTAGGTGGGCACAACCTACCAGGGCACGCCTGGCAGGGATGGCGCACCCTAGTCTATCGTTCTCACCTCGGTTGCTTTCCCGTTTATTTTTTATTTTCCTAATTTTTGTAATATTCCAAAACTGACAGAAAATATTTTTGCGGATTTTTCGGAGTCCGTTTACTTACCGTATCATGTACCGCCTCTTTTTCAGAATTCTGGAGTGTTCCGGAAGGTTTCTTTTATGTGTTCCTCCGGTGTCATGGTTTGGATAACATTGCTTTCAACATTAATAGGCATACCTGAGATATAGTGTTTAATTCTTTGTCCATTAACCACCTTCGGGTTAGAACCTTCGGCATTACTAATCTTGATAGCTCCAAAACGATAAACCTCTTCAATAATATATGGCCCTTCCCATTTGGAGAGAAGCTTACCTGCAAAAAATCTTAAACGAGAGTTGTACAAAAGAACATAATCTCCTATTTTGAATTCCCGCTTTTGGATTCTATTGTCATGCCATCTTTTTACCTTTTCTTTGAATAGTTTGGCATTTTCATAAGCTCGGGTTCTCCATTAATCTAGCGAGCTAATATCAAATAGCCTCTTCTCACCGACAAGTTTGAAATCATAATTGAGTTCTTTAATTGCCCAAAATGCTTTATGTTCGAACTCTAGAGGCAAATGACAAGGTTTTCCATATACCATTTTGTATGGAGACATACCCATGGGATTTTTATAAGCTGTTCTGGAGGCCCAAAGTGCATCATCTAGTTTCTTAGACCAATTCTTTCGAGACCTATTGATAGTTTTTCGAAATTTTAATTTTATTTCTCTATTGCTAAGTTCAACTTGACCACTAGATTGAGGGTGACAGGGTGATGCAATTCTATGGTTAACATCATATTTAGGAAGCATCTTACGAAAATCACCATTAATAAAGTGTGAACCACCATCAGTCATTAAATATCTAGGGACAAACCACAGGAAGATAACTTCTTTAAGCATTTTAACGGAGGTGTTGTGATCAGCACTGCTAGTTGGAATAGCTTCTACCCACTTAGTGACATAATCAACAACAACCAAAATATGAGTGTACCCGTTAGAGGAAGGAAAAGGTCCCATATAATCAAAACCCCAAACGTCAAATGGTTCGACAACAAGTGAATAATTCATAGGCATTTCCTGACGCTTACCGATATTACCAATTCTTTGACATTCATCACAAGACAAGACAAACTTACGGGCAACCTTGAAGAGAGTAGGCAAATAAAAACCAGATTGCAATACCTTGTGAGCAGTTCTATCTCCCGCATGATGTCCTCCATAAGCTTCGGAATGACATTTCCGTAGGATTTGTTCCTGTTCATGCTCAGGTACACAACGTCTAATAATACCATCTACTCCTTCTTTATAGAGATGTGGATCATCCCAAAAGTAATGTCTTAAATCATAGAAGAATTTTTTCTTTTGTTGGTTTGTGAAGCTAGGTGGTATATATTTAGGGACAATGTAATTAGCATAATCATCATACCAAGGGGTGTTTTGAGAAACATTTATTGCAGCTAACTGTTCGTCAAGAGTATATCCAATAGCAACCCGGTGCTTCCTCGGAATTTTTAATAATCTTTCTTCTTCGTGTTCTGAAAGGTTAGCACTAATAATAACAGGATATATCTTTTTCTTATCAAGACAAGCATACTTTAAAGTATCAGGCAATTGCTTTAATTCAAACACAGGATCACCTTTAGGTGGAGGAGGACCTCCAAGGGTTTCAATAGGCAAATTGTAATTTAGGAGTGGCTGTTGTTCAAAGAAAAATGTATCTATTTCATTTCTTTCATGCAAGTGCATATCATTTTCATGGTCTAGCAAATATTGTTCTAGTGGATCAGTAGGAGGTACGGCAATAGAAGCAAGACCAATTATTTCATCCTTACTAGATAATTCTCTATCACGAAGTTGTCTACTAAACTTGGAAAAATTAAACTCATGAGACACATCACCAAAACTAACACCGACAGTTTGTTTTTCACAATCTATCTTAGCATTGACGGTGTTCAAGAAAGGACTACCAAAGATAATGGGACAAAAGTCATCTTGTGGGGAACCAAGAACTAAAAAATCAGTAGGATATTTTACTTTCCCACACAAGACTTCAACATCTCTAACAATCCCAATTGGTGTGACGGTGTCTCTATTGGCAAGTTTAATAGTAACATCAATGTCTTCTATTTCAGCAGGTGCTATGTCATTCATAATTTCTTGGTATAAGGTCGAAGGAATAGCACTCACACTAGCACCCAAATCACATAAACCATGATAGC
Source organism: Elymus sibiricus (assembly GCA_039707655.1). Lineage (NCBI taxonomy): Eukaryota > Viridiplantae > Streptophyta > Magnoliopsida > Poales > Poaceae > Elymus > Elymus sibiricus. Next base: position 211,633,265 of record CM077663.1, read on the forward strand.
AATGATCTCCTATTTTGATCGAGATAAAAGGTATGCCCACTACGGGTCTATGTTTATCTTTTTCATCGGGTTTAGCAATCCTAGCAGCTTCATCACAGAAGTAAATAACATGCCCATCCATATTTTCTACCAAGAGATCTTTAACCATACCAACGCTAGGTTCTACTTTAATTTGCTCAGAGGGATTAGGTGCTCTAGTATTACTTTTGCGAACCACAGTTGATACCTTAGCATGTTCCTTTATCCTAACAGGGAAAGCCGGTTTTTCAATATAAGCAGTAGGCACAACTGGATCAACATTGTAAATAATGGTTTCATCTTTAGCTATGACCGGTTCTTTAGTTTCTTCTTTAATAGGGGGGTGATATTTAAACCACTTCTCCATGGGGAGATCAACATGAGTAGCAAATGATTCACAGAAAGAGGCTACTATCTCAGAGTCAAGGCCACATTTAGTGCTAAACTTGTGAAAAGCATCGGTATTCATAAAAGATTTAACACAATCAAACTTAAGCTTTATACCTGACTCATTACCTTCGTCGAGTTCCCAATCTTCAGAGTTGCGTTTAATTCTTTCTAAGAGATCCCACTTGAATTCAATAGTCTTCTTCATAAAAGAACCAATACAAGAAGTATCGAGCATGGATTGATCATTATGAGAAAGCCGAGCATAAAAATTCTGAATAATAACTTCTCTCGGGATATCATGATTGGGACATGAATATAACATTGACTTAAGCCTCCCCCAAGCTAGAGCAATGCTTTCTCCTTTACGAGGCCAAAAATTATATATATAATTCCGATCACAATGAACTAGATGCATATGATACAACTTTTGATGGAATTCCAATTGCAATCGATTCCAGTTCCATGATCCAATATCATCACATAGCCTATACCATGTCAATGCTTTTGCCTTCAAAGATAAAGAGAAAACCTTCTTCTTAACTTCATCTCCGGGTAAACCTGCAAGCTTAAATAATTCAAAACTTCATTCACATGTATTAGGTGCATATCAGGATGTTCAGTTCCATCTCCTGCATAAGGTTTAGCTAGCAGTTGTTCTACCATACCTGAAGGAATTTCATAACCAATATTTTTAGTAGGTGTAGTAGGTTGAGGGGAAACTAATTGTGGTTCCGGTCTAGGTGAAGATACCCCGAACAAACCCCTCAAAGATTGTTTTCCATAGTAGCAAGTGACAATAAATTTCAGCACGTAGTATAAGTTTTTCCTTACCAATTTCAAGTTACCAAGAGCACTTCACTCCCCGGCAACAACGCCAGAAAAGAGTCTTGATGACCCAAAAGTATAGGGGATCAATCGTAGTCCTTTCAATAAGTAAGAGTGTCGAACCCAATGAGGAGCAGAAGGAAATGACAAGCGGTTTTTAGCAAGGTAATTTCTGCAAGCACTGAAATTGTAGGTAATAGATAGTTTGATAGCAAGATAATTGGTAACGAGCAAGTAACAGTAACAATAAATAAAGTGCAGCAAGGTAGACCAATCCTTTTGTGGCAAAGGACAGGCCAGAACAGTTTCTTATAATAGGCAAAGTGTTCTTGAGCGCACACGGGAATTTCATCAAGTCACTTTTATCATGTTGGTTTGATTCGTGTTCGCTACTTTTATAATTTGATATGTGGGTGATGACCCACAAGTATAGGGGATCTATCGTAGTCCTTTCGATAAGTAAGAGTGTCGAACCCAACGAGGAGTAGAAGGAAATGACAAGCGGTTTTCAGTAAGGTATTCTCTGCAAGCACTGAAATTATCGGTAACAGATAGTTTTGTGATAAGATAATTCGTAACGGATAGCAAGTAATAAATGTAACAAAGATGCAGCAAGGTGGCCCAATCCCTTTTGTAGAAAGGGACAAGCCTGGACAAACTCTTATATAAAGCAAAACGCTCCCGAGGACACATGGGAATTTCTGTCAAGCTAGTTTTCATCATGCTCATATGATTCGCGTTCGTTACTTTGATAATTTGATATGTGGGTGGACCGGTGCTTGGGTGCTGTCCTTACTTGGACAAGCCTCCCACTTATGATTAACCTCTCTCGCATGCATCCCCGGCTACAAAATAAGAATTAAGATAAATCTAAGCATAGCATGAAACATATGGATCCAAATCAGCCCCTTACGAAGCAACGCATAAACTAGGGTTTAAGCTTCTGTCACTCTAGCAACCCATCATCTACTTATTACTTCCCAATGCCTTCCTCTAGGCCCAAATAATGGTGAAGTGTCATGTAGTCGACGTTCACATAACACCACTAGAGGAGAGACAACATACATCTCATCAAAATATCGAACGAATACCAAATTCAGATGATTACTTATAACAAGACTTATCCCATGTTCTCAGGAACAAACGTAATTACTCACAAAGCATATTCATGTTCATAATCAGAGGAGTATTAATTATCATTAAGGATCTGAACATATGATCTTCCACCAAGTAAACCAACTAGCATCAACTACAAGGAGTAATCAACACTACTAGCAACCCACAGGTACCAATCTGAGGTTTTGAGACAAAGATCGGATACAAGAGATGAACTAGGGTTTGGAGAGGAGATGGTGCTGGTGAAGATGTTGATGGAGATTGACCCCCTCTCAATGAGGGGATTGTTGGTGATGACGATGGCTTCGATTTCCCCCTCCGGGAGGGAAGTTTCCCCGACAGAACAGCTCCGCCGGAGCCCTAGATTGGTTCTGTCCAAGTTCCGCCTCGAGATGGCGGCGCTTCATCCCGAAAGCTCCCTTCTGATTTTTTCCAGGTCAAAACCCTCCATATAGCAGAAGATGGGCATCGGAGGCCTGCCAGGGGGCCCACAAGCCACAGGGGCGCGCCTAGGGGGGTAGGGCACGCCCCCTGGCTTGTGACCTCCTGGTGGGTCCCCTGATTTATTTCTTTCGCCCAATATTTTTTATATATTCCAAAATAATTCTCCGTAGATTTTCAGGACTTTTGGAGTTGTGCAGAATAGGTATCACAGATTTGCTCCTTTTCCAATCCAGAATTCCAGCTGCCGGCATTCTCCCTCTTCATGTAAACCTTGTAAAATAAGAGAGAAAAGGCATAAGTATTGTACCATAATGTGTATTAACAGCCCATAATGCAATAAATATCGATATAAAAGCATGATGCAAAATGGGCGTATCAACTCCCCCAAGCTTAGACCTCGCTTGTCCTCAAGCGAAAGCCGAAATCAATAAATATGCCCACATGTTTAGAGATAGAGGTGTCGATAAAATAAAATACGGACAAGAAGGCATCATGGTTATCTTTAGAACAACAACATATATTGATATATAATTTCTTATGCTAGAGTAACAATTCATTCACAAGGTAAAGTATGAATCAAGAACTCTATTGAGAACCAACAAACTATGATCTCAGTCATTGAAGCAATTCCAATTTATCATAACGTAGGAAAGAGTCAATATAAGAGCTTGTAAAGCAAATCCACATACTCAATCATCTTTTAGTCTTTCATAATTGCTAACACTCACGCGGTACCTATGAGGTCAAAGCTTCAATCGGACACAGAGAAAGATAGGGGCTTATAGTATTGCCTCCCAACTATTTACCTCAAGGGTAATGTCAACAGAAATAACTCATGCTCACCCACATCTGAGTGGATATATGTGTCTAGATCATTCCCCAACACATGGCGCTTGCCAAGAGATAAAGGCGAAATAAAGGAAGTGGTGAAGATCACCACGACTCTTGCATAAAGGTAAGTACTAGAAAGTAAAGGTAACAGATAGGCCCTTCGCAGAGGGAAGCAGAGGTTGTCATGCGCTTTTATAGTTGGATGAGCAATCCCTTAGTGCAAAAGAACGTCACTTTATATTGCCCCTTGTGATAAAGAACTTTATTATGCAGTCTGTCGCTTTTATTTCTTCCATATCACAAGTTCGTATAAAGCTTATTTTCCTCACACTAATAGATCACACATATTTAGAGAGCAATTTTTATTGCTTGCACCGATGACAACTTACTTGAAGGATCTTACTCAATCCATAGGTAGGTATGGTGGACTCTCATGGCAAAACTGGGTTAAACGTATTTGGATGCACAAGTAGTATCTCTACTTGGTGCGAAAGTTTTGGCTGATATGGGGTGGAAGCAAGCGACACATGTTGAAGGATCTAAGACCATATAACTTCTATTTGGAAATAAGCAAACATAACTCATTATGTTGTCTTCCTTGTCCAACATCAACTTCTTAACATATAATATTTTAATGAGTGCTCACAATCATAAAAGATGTCCAAGATAATATATTTATATGTGAACCTCTCTTTCTTTATTACTTCCTTTTAATTGCAACAATGACCAATAGCTTTGTTTGTCAACTCACAACAAATTTCAATTGACATACTTCTTATATGTGAAGTCATCACCCCCCATAAGATCATCATATATACTCTTTGCTTTTATTCTATACTTCTTTCTATTTCTTTCTCTCAAGATCATAACAAGCAAGCAAAGGCCTCAACTCAAAACTACTCTTTATTATATAACTCTCGGACTTGCTTACATAGGGGGAACATAAAGTAAAACTCAAAACTAGGTCACACTAAAGACTTTATTCTACTAGATCAAGATATAACCAAAAGGATCGAACCAAGAAAAAATGATAAAAGTAAAAGATGTGATGGTGATACGATACCGGGGCACCTCCCCCAAGCTTGGCACAAGCCAAGGGGAATGCCCATACCCATGTGTTTAGTTGTCTTTCTTTGGAGGTGGTGATGTGGGAGTTGTTGATGAGGTTGGAGGCTTGTCCTGCGTCTTCCAAGGCATGGGCTCTCCATCGTAAAAAGATGAACGAGTCTCCGGGATCCTCAAATCTACAGCCAAACTCATTCTCTTAAATCTGTATTCATACTCACAGTTTTGGTTCTGCAGGTCATAGATCTGGGCTTGGAGATGCTCGATTTTCTCGTAAAGCTTGAAGATGTGCTCCCCGATGTCCTTGGCGTCTAGCTTGTGCTTATGGGTAAACTCCGCGATCATCATGTGATTGGCATTGAGTCCTCGTTCCACCATCCCTTGGCACTTGAAGACTTGTTGCTCCATTGCTTTGAGCCTTGTCTCCACGCTTCCGGTCTTCTTTGGCCCCTCAACATCACGGATGTGCAGCACCCCCTCATGCATCTCAATGGTTTGAGGGTGTCGCAGCACCTCCGCAAGGTAGGGGTTGATGACCTTCTCGAAGAACTTGTCCTTCGAAGCACTTGGGGACGTCATGTCGATCTCAATCTGCTGCAAAAACAGCTCAAAACGAAAACAAGATGTATTGTCATGATACGAAGGTCAAAACCTTCGGGAGATTATATAATGAATTTTTACCGACCTAAAGGAGTATACCACAAGAAAACGGAGTCCGGAGGGTACACGGGGTGGCCACAAGCCACAGGGGCACACCCAGGGGGGCAGGGCGCGCCCCCTGGCTTGTCGCCTCCTCGTGCACTATTCGGACTGCTTTAAATTTTCCTAATTTTTTAAATATTCCAAAACGGATAAAAATTGCCATTGGAAAAGTTTTGGAGTCGGTTTGCTTACCGTAACACATACCTATTCCTTTTCGGAGTCTGAAACGTTCTGATAGGTCTCCCTAATGTACTCCTCCGGAGTTACGGTATTGATAATATTGGTTTCAATATTTATGGGAGTACCTGAGATATAATGTTTGATTCTTTGCCCGTTTACCACCTTTGGATTTGTGCCTTCGGCGTTGTTGATCTTGATGGCACCGGAACGATATACTTCCTCGATAATGTAAGGCCCTTCCCATTTAGAGAGAAGTTTTCCTGCAAAAAATCTTAAACGAGAAGTGTATAGCAAGACATGATCACCTACATTGAATTCACGCTTTTGTATCCTTCTATCATGCCATCTCTTAACCTTTTCTTTAAACAACTTGGCATTCTCATAGGCCTGGGTTCTCCATTCATCAAGTGAGCTAATGTCAAATAACCTCTTCTCACCAGCAAGTTTGAAATCATAGTTGAGCTCTTTAATTGCCCAATAAGCTTTATGTTCTAGCTCTAGAGGTAAGTGACATGCTTTACCATAAACCATTTTATATGGAGACATACCCATAGGGTTTTTATAAGCAGTTCTATAAGCCCATAATGCATCATCAAGTTTCTTAGACCAATTCTTTCTGGATCTATTAACAGTCTTCTGCAAGATCAATTTAATTTCTCTATTGCTCAATTCTACTTGACCACTAGACTGAGGATGATAAGGAGATGCAATTCTATGATTAACATCATACTTAGCAAGCAATTTACGAAAAGCACCATGAATAAAGTGTGAACCACCATCAGTCATTAAATATCTAGGGACTCCAAATCTAGGGAGAATAACTTCTTTAAGCATTTTAATAGAAGTGTTATGATCAACGCTACTAGTTGGAATAGCTTCCACCCACTTAGTAACATAATCAACATCAACTAGAATATGAGTATACCCGTTAGACTGTGGAAAAGGTCCCATATAATCAAAACCCCAAACATCAAATGGTTCAATAACAAGAGAGTAATTCATAGGCATTTCCTGACGTCTACTAATATTACCAATTCTTTGACATTCATCACAAGACAAGACAAACTTACGAGCATCCTTGAAGAGAGTAGGCCAATAAAAACCAGATTATAGTACCTTATGTGCAGTTCTATCTCCAGTGTGGTGTCCTCCGTAGGCCTCAGAATGACACTTGCGAAGGATTTGTTCCTGTTCATGCTCAGGTACACAACGTCTAATAACACCATCTACTCCTTCTTTATAAAGGTGTGGATCATCCCAAAAGTAATGTCTTAAGTCATAGAAGAACTTTTTATTTTGTTGGTATGTGAAGCTAGGTGGTATAAATTTAGCAACAATGTAATTAGCATAATCAGCATACCATGGAGCATTACGCGAAGCATTTATGACAGCTAATTGTTCATCAGGAAAGCTATCATCAATAGGTAGTGGGTCATCAAGAACATTTTCTAACCTAGACAAGTTGTCTGCTACGGGGTTATCAGCACCCTTTCTATCAATAATATGCAAATCAAATTCTTGTAGCAAAAGAACCCATCTAATAAGTCTTGGTTTAGCATCTTTCTTTTCCATAAGTTATTTGATAGCAGCATGATCGGTGTGAACAGTTACTTTGGAATCAACAATATAAGGTCTGAACTTATCACAAGCAAACACAACTGCTAAAAATTCCTTTTCAGTGGTAGCATAGTTTCTTTGAGCACTGTCTAGAGTTTTACTAGCATAATGGATAACATTTAATTTCTTATCAACTCTTTGTCCTAGAACAACGCCAACAGGATAATCACTAGCATCACACATAATTTCAAAGGGTAGGTTCTAATTAGGTGGTTGAACAACAGGTGCAGTAATCAAGGCTTTCTTAAGAATTTCAAATGCTTCTACACAATCATCATCAAAAACGAATGGAACATCTTTTTGCAAAAGATTGGTGAGAGGCCTAGAAATCTTAGAGAAGTCTTTAATAAACCTCCTATAGAAACCAGCATGACCAAGGAAACTTCTTATACCTCTGATATCCGTAGGGCACGTCATTTTTTCAATAGCATCAACTTTAGCTTTATCAACTTCAATACCTCTTTCGGAGATCTTGTGCCCCAAGACAATACCTTCATTAACCATAAAGTGGCACTTTTCCCAATTCAAGATAAAATTAGTTTCTTCGCATCTCTGCAAAACTCGATCAAGGTTGCTCAAGCAATCGTCAAAAGAAGTTCCGTAAACGGAAAAATCATCCATGAAAACCTCAATAATCTTTTCACAAAAGTCAGAGAATATAGCCATCATACATCTTTGAAAGGTAGCAGGTGCATTGCATAAACCAAAAGGCATACGTCTATAAGCAAAGGTACCAAAAGGACAAGTAAAAGTGGTCTTTTCTTGATCCTCTTTTGACACAGGTATTTGAGAGAAACCAGAATAACCATCTAGAAAGCAAAAATGTGTATGTTTGGATAGTCTTTCTAGCATTTGATCAATAAAAGGTAGAGGGTAATGATATTTCCTAGTAGCTTTATTTAATTTCCTAAAATCAATTACCATTCTATATCCTGTAACAATTCTTTGCGGGATCAATTCATTTTTATCATTAGGAACAACGGTAATACCTCCCTTTTTAGGGACACAATGAACGGGACTAACCCATCTACTATCAGGAATAGGATAAATTATACCTGCCTCCAGAAGCTTTAGTATTTCATTTCTTACCACTTCTTTCATTTTAGGATTTAACCGTCGTTGGTGATCAACAACTGGTTTAGCATCAGGCTCCATATTAATTTTATGCTGACATAGAGTGGGACTAATGCCCTTAAGATCATCAAGAGTATATCCAATAGCAGCACGGTGCTTCCTCAGAGTTTTCAATAATCTCTTTTCTTCATGCTCTGAAAGGTTAGCACTAATAATAACAGGATATATCTCCTTTTTATCAAGATAAGCATATTTCAGAGTATCAGGTAATTGTTTAAGCTCAAACACGGGATCACCCTTGGGTGGAGGAGGATCCCCAAGTATTTCAACAGGCAGGTTGTGTTTCAAGATAGGCGGCTGATCAAAGAAAATCTTATCTATTTCATTCCTTTCATTCATATGCATATCATTTTCATGGTCTAGCAAATATTGTTCTAAAGGATCAGTAGGAGGCACAACAATAGAAGCAAGACCAATAATTTCATCTTTACTAGGCAATTCTTTGTCATGGGGTTGTCTACGAAATTTAGAGAAATTGAACTCAGGAGACACATCCCCAAAACTTACAGTAACAGTTTCTTTCTCACAACCTATCCTAGCATTAACAGTATTCAAGAAAGGTCTACCAAATATAATGGGACAAAAATCATCTTGTGGGGAACCAAGAACAAGAAAATCAGTAGGATACTTTATTTACCCACACAAGACTTCAACATCTCTAACAATCCCAATTGGTGCAATAGTATCTCTATTAGCAAGCTTAATAGTCACATCAATTTCCTCTAATTCAGCTGGTGCAATATCATGCATAATTTCTTGGTATAAGGTAAAGGTAATTGCACTCACACTAGCACCCACATCACATAAGCCATGATAACAATGATCTCCTATTTTAACAAAAACAACAGGCATGCCAACAATAGGTCTATGTTTACCTTTAGTATCAGGTCTAGCAATTCTAGCAGCTTCATCACAGAAATGAATAACATGCCCATCAATATTATCAACCAAGAGATCTTTAACCATAGCAATACTAGGTTCAACTTTAATTTATTCAGGAGGCGTAGGTGTTCTAGTACAGTTCTTACGAACCACAGTTGAAGCTTTAGCATGTTCCTTTATTCTAACAAGGAAGGGCGGTTTCTCAATATAAGCAGTAGGAATAACAGGATCAGCATTATAAATAATAGTTTCTTCTTCAACTTTAACATGTTCAACTACTTTAACTTCAATGGGAGGATGATATTTAAACCACTTCTCCTTAGGGGGATCAACATGAGTTGCAAAAGATTCACAGAAAGAAGCTACTATCTCAGAGTCAAGCCCATATTTAGTGCTAAATTCACGAAAAGCATCGGTGTCTATAAAGGATTTAACACAATCAAACTTAAGGTTTATACCTGACTCCTTACCTTCGTCGAGTTGCCAATCTTCAGAGTTGCGTTTAATTCTTTCCAATAAGTCCCATTTGAATTCAATATCTTTCTTCATAAAGGAACCACCACAAGAAGTATCGAGCATGGACCGATCATTATTAGAAAGCCGAGCATAAAAATTCTGGATAATAATTTGTCTCGGGAGCTCATGATTGGGGCATGAATATAACATTGACTTAAGCCCCCCCCCCAATCTTGAGCGATACTTTCTCCTTCACGAGGCCAAAAATTATAAATAAAATTCCGATCACGATGAACCAGATGCATAGGATAAAACTTCTGATGAAATTCCAATTTCAATCGGTTGTAGTTCCATGATCCAATATCATCACATAGCCTATACCATGTCAATGCCTTCTCCTTCAAAGATAAAGGAAAGACCTTCTTATTGACATCATCCTCGGGCAAACCTGCAAGCTTAAATAATCCACAAACTTCATCCACATAGATTAGATGCAAATCAGGATGTAGTGTTCCATCTCCTGCATAAGGATTAGCTAGCAGTTTCTCTATCATACCCGAAGGAATTTCATAATAAATATTTTCAGTAGGTGCAGTAGGTTGAGGAGCATCTCTTTGTGCTTTCGATCGAGGTGAAGATACCCCGAACAAGCCCCTCAAAGGATTATTTTCCATAGTAACAAGTGACAGTAAATTTCAGCACAATATATAAATTTTTCCTTACCAAGTTCCACTCACCAAAGGCGCTTCACTCTCCGGCAACGGCGCCAGAAAAGAGTCTTGATGACCCACAAGTATAGGGGATCTATCGTAGTCCTATCGATAAGTAAGAGTGTCGAACCCAACGAGGAGCAGAAGGAAATGACAAGCGGTTTTCAGTAAGGTATTCTCTGCAAGCACTGAAATTATCAGTAACAGATAGTTTTGTGATAAGATAATTCGTAACGGATAGCAAGTAACAAATGTAAAAAATATGCAGCAAGGTGGCCCAATCCCTTTTGTAGCAAGGGACAAGCCTGGACAAACTCTTATATAAAGCAAAACGCTCCCGAGGACACATGGGAATTTCTGTCAAGCTAGTTTTCATCATGCTCATATGATTCGCGTTCGTTACTTTGATAATTTGATATGTGGGTGGACCGGTGCTTGGGTGCTGTCCATACTTGGACAAGCCTCCCACTTATTATTAACCTCTCTCGCAAGCATCCGCAACTACAAAAGAAGAATTAAGATAAATCTAACCATAGCATGAAACATATGGATCCAAATCAGCCCCTTACGAAGCAACGCATAAACTAAGGTTTAAGCTTCTGTCACTCTAGCAACCCATCATCTACTTATTACTTCCCAATGCCTTCCTCTAGGCCCAAATAATGGTGAAGTGTCATGTAGTCGACGTTCACATAACACCACTAGAGGAGAGACAACATACATCTCATCAAAATATCGAACGAATACCAAATTCACATGATTACTTATAACAAGACTTATCCCATGTTCTCAGGAACAAACGTAATTACTCACAAAGCATATTCATGTTCATAATCAGAGGAGTATTAATTATCATTAAGGATCTGAACATATGATCTTCCACCAAGTAAACCAACTAGCATCAACTACAAGGAGTAATCAACACTACTAGCAACCCACAGGTACCAATCTGAGGTTTTGAGACAAAGATCGGATACAAGAGATGAACTAGGGTTTGGAGAGGAGATGGTGCTGGTGAAGATGTTGATGGAGATTGACCCCCTCTCGATGAGAGGATTGTTGGTGATGACGATGGCTTCGATTTTCCCCTCCGGGAGGGAAGTTTCCCCGGCAGAACAGCTCCGCCGGAGCCCTAGATTGGTTCTGTCCAAGTTCCACCTCGAGACGGCGGCGCTTCGTCCCGAAAGCTCCCTTCTGATTTTTTCCAGGTCAAAACCCTCCATATAGCAGAAGATGGGCACCGGAGGCCTGCTAGGGGGCCCACAAGCCACAGGGGCACGCCCAGGGGGTAGGGCGCGCCCCCTGGCTTGTGACCTCCTGGTGGGTCCCCTGATGTATTTCTTTTGCCCAATATTTTTTATATATTCCAAAATAATTCTTCGTAGATTTTCAGGACTTTTGGAGTTGTGCAGAATAGACATCTCAGATTTGCTCCTTTTCCAGTCCAGAATTCCAGCTGCCGGCATTCTTCCTCTTCATGTAAACCTTGTAAAATAAGAGAGAAAAGGCATAAGTATTGTACCATAATGTGTATTAACAGCCCATAATGCAATAAATATCGATATAAAAGCATGATGCAAAATGGACGTATCAATGGGTGGACCGGTGCTTGGGTGCTGTTCTTACTTGAACAAACCTCCCACTTATGATTAACCCCCTTGCAAGCATCCACAACTACAAGAAAAGTATTAAGATAAAATCTAACCATAGCATTAAACGTTTGGATCAAAATCAGCCCCTTACGAAGTAGCACATAAACTAGGGTTTAAGCTTCTGTCACTCTAGCAACCCATCATCTAATAACTACTCCACAATGCATTCCCTTAGGCACAAGGATGGTGAAGTGTCATGTAGTCAACGTTCACATCACACCACTAAGGGAATAACAACATACATATCATCAAAGTATCGAACACATATCAAATTCACATGATTACTTGCAACATGACTTCTCCCGTGACCTCAAGAACAAAGGTAACTACTGACAAATAATATTCATGCTCAAGATCAGAGGGGTATTGAATAGCATAATGGATATGAACATATAATCTTCCACCAAATGAACCATATAGTAATCAACTACAAGATGTAATCAACACTACTAGTCACCCCCAGGTACCAATCTGAGGTTCTGGTACAAAGATTGAACAGAAGAGATGAACTAGGGTTTGAGAGGAGATGGTGCTATTGAACATGTTGATGAAGATTGGCCTCCCAAAGATGAGAGGGGTGTTGGTGATGACGATGCCTTCGATTTCCCCCTCCGGGAGGGAAGTTCCCCTGGCGATATTGCTCCGCCGGAGGGCAAAAGTGCTCCTGCCCAAGTTCCTCCTCGAGGCGGCGGCATTCCGTCCCGAAAGTCCTCCCCTTATTTTTTCTAGGTCAAAAGACCTTATATACCAAAAGATGGGCACCGAAGGTGGGCCGTGCTGAGCATAACCCACCAGGGCGCGCTTGGGGGACCTGGCACGCCCTCGTGTCTTGTGCTCACCAGGGTGGCCCCCTCCGGTAGTTATTTGCTCCAGTATTCTTTATATATTCCAAAATAATTCTTCGTAAAGTTTCAACTTATTTGGAGATGTGCAGAATAGGTATCTCTGATGTGCTTTTTCAGGTCCAGAATTCTAGCTGCCGGTATTCTCCCTCTTTGTGTAAACCTTGCATATTATGAGAGAAAAGGCATTATAATCACTCCCTAAAGCATTATTATACATCAGAACATTATAAATAACAGTAGGAAATCATGATGCAAAATGGACATATCCCACAAGGGGAAGGGGAGAGGGTTAAGATGGGGAAGATAGAGATTCAAACTACCCATCAGGAGGAGCAGCAGAAGATGAAGATGAGGAACGTTCCACCTGACGAGCAGAGGAAGTTGATGAAGAACAATGGCATCCAACAGGAGGAGCAAAAGCAGATGACTGATGTTGCACAGCAAGAACAGATGAACATGAAGGGTCGTGCACATGTGGAGAGAAACATCGAGGGTTGTTCCAGAATGAAGAGGGGCGGCCCGTTAGGGTTGGACATGTACTCTAGCATAGTTTGGGAATGAAATTTATTCGCATCCTGATGCCCTCTCACCTGCAATCAACCCTTCCTATACCCGTCAAGTTTCCAGAATGCCTCAGCTGTGGTTTGCTCGGCCAGCATACCATTAACCTTCGTGTTGGCAGAGGATGCTACAGGTCAGTGAAGCTGGGATCTTCAGGTCGTTAGAAGTTCCTGAGCGAGGGATGGCTTACTTTTGTCAAGGACACTAGGGTGTTGGCTGGCGACATTCTATATTTTGATGTTGTGTGGCCTGATTACTGGGAGGTCACTGTGTTCAACCCATCTCTGGTTGAGGCTCCTATGATATGTGATCACGCAGATCACGATGTCTAGTATTCATTTGGTAACTTTTGGGTTGTCTGAACTTTGTGGTCTTTAATTCCGTTTAGGAGTGCGTCATGTTATCTTGTTTAATATTGTACTTTACTGAACTTTGTTTACTACTGTCTGCCCTTTTAATATGGTACTATGATGTACTAAGTACATGTTTAACTATGATGTTATAATTACGTGTTTAACTATCATGTATCTTTCGTTGTTAGCGTCCATCATTATTTTGTGTGTAGTGCGCGATCAATCAATCACGGTCATTGACACTAACCCAACTGACTCTTAACAGCATGCCCAGCAGCAAGAGAAATTACAAGCATAGATTGTTAATAGTATATTTGAAGCACACCCGTTAGCGCGTTGGAGCACATTTACACATAGAACATAGTAGCCCTCGTTTGTGGCAAGGGGACCTTAGGATCAGCATGCTAGGACACTAGTATCAGGAAGATCAGCTCCAGGAATTGGGTAAATGAACAGGACAGTCCATCGATCGCCATGGTAGAGCATGAAAGCAACCTTGTCACCAACTGCCCAGCTTGGACGGAACGACAAGATATGGCGCCACCCATTCACGATGAGCCGTCTATCTGTACAAGAAGTGGAGTACGTCAAGAATACCTTAATGTTCTTGCCTAGCGCTAGCACTGAAAGTGCTAGTGTGAATAGGCGATTTTTATGAAAGGCTTCGAAACAATGAATGTATTCGAAATATGCGGAAGCGGAACAGGATCAGGTAGGGATAGATATCAAGGATCTAAGCAAGACATGCAATACAATGAAGACATTCGAGCAAGTTAAGCATTATCATCGTACACGCTAAGATCAGTCGAAGACAAACTTAGACAGTATGAAGATAAACCATAGATATGAATGTCTTCGGGGAATGTCTTCAGTCAGAAGTAATCAGGCAATGGCTTCACAGTTCAGTATAGAATGTAAAAGAGTGAAGGATAGAACCAGTAGCTTGATGAAGACACATGATTTGTTGAACCAGTTCCAGTTGTTGTGACAACTGTACGGCTAGTTAGGGAGGCTGAGATTAAACTCAGAAGACCTCGTCTTCACCTTATTCCCCTTGAGCCGAAGTCACTTAGACAACGCCCAATCACTCAGGTAAGTCTTCAGGGAGACTTCCGAAACCCGTACAAATATGGTCACCCGGCGATCCACAATGACTCTTGGATTGCTCTAGACCCAAACGCCTAACCGTCTGGAACATCACAGTCTTCAAGTGTAATAAGTCTTCAGTTCTCTCATAACAGAATGACTTCGGTGATGCTCAAACACTCTAGCTCTGGGTGTTTAGGTTTATACTCACAGGATGTTTCTCTCTCAATGTGTTCGAGGTGGGTTGCTCCAAAACGACAACAGCCGTATCTCTCTCTGAGCAGCCACCTTCTCATGGTGGAGGGGGTGGGCTATTTATAGCCAGCGGTCAACCCGACCTGATATGACCAAAATGACCCTGGGTCAATGGCCAACCGACACGTGTCACAACGGTTGGATTTCAAACACACGCGGCAGCTTTACTTGGGCTACAAGTAAAGCTGACTCAATCAACTCAGGAAGAGATTTCCTCTCATTGTCTTCACTCGAAGACATAGGTTTGGGTTGAGCATCATGTCAGCATCTGACTTCGATCACATCGACCCCACTTAACAGTACGGTGGTTCCTATGACTCAGGAAAGAAGAAACACAACTACCAAAAGACTTCGTCTTCATGTTTCATTATCTTCTGGCGATTATCTTCGCATACCACCATTGGCTTCGTCCATCATCAATGTCTTCGGACATTTTTAGGGGTCGTCTTCGACAGTTAAACCGAATCTCCAGGGACTTCTATCTGTGTTATCCTGTGAACTCTCACAAACACATTAGTCCCTCAACCACGTTTGTCTTCAATACTCCAAAACCAAACAAGGGTGGCACTAGATGCACTTACAATCTTCCTCTTTTTGGTGATTGATGACAAACTGGTTGAAGTTTTCAACGGGAATAATATATGTGAAGATAAAAACTTGGAGATTATGATTGCAAGATATAGAGAGCTCCCCCTGAAGATGTGCTTATGAAGATTTTGCTTGGAATGCAAAAGCACATGGCAGGTTATAGTTTGTGGAGATCTCCCCCTATATCTTGTAATCCAATCACTATGCATTTAAATGATATTTCGAAGATAATGAAATGCATAATGAAAAATGGGCGTCTGCAGTATGGCTTTGGGCGCACATGATAAAACTTGAAGTAGTGCCAAAGGTACGGTAAACATAAAGTGTGCAGACATCCATCAGGACTTAAGTTTTACAACCCAAATAGCAAATGTTCATAAACGAGAGTTGTAAACTTAACAAAAGCAGCACCCATCCCATATAAGTAGACCCGTTTGAAGACTATCAGCCAATGCTTCTCCCCCTTTGTCATCGAATGACCAAAAAGGGCGAAGACATTGAGCACTACGTGTCCCCAGTAGGAGTTGAAGACGACGGTGCGTTAGGGTTGGCGTTGGTTGGAGCAGGAGAGCTTGGTGCAGTGTCGCGATGTGTAGTTGAAGGACAGGAGACGTCGTCAGCTTCATCATTGGCAAGACACGCATTGACAGATGGGGCTTCGGAGGAGAAGTCACTGTCTTCGAGAGAAGGTGTCTGAAGCCACTTCTCGGTGCGAGATGGCGGAGCACTGAAATGGAAATTTTGCCTGTAGCCATCTTCGCGAAGTTCATCCTCAGGTGCGAGCATTGTCAATGTCCTCCAGGCATGACGGCTTGTCTCATGAGCAACAAAAGCATTCTTGGTTGTGAGATTGCGGATCCTGTTGATGTCTTGAACCATAGAAGCCATTTGTCTTCGAGTCCACTCGTGATGACGATCTCGTTTCTGGATGAGAGAGACAAGAAGCTCTCTATCTGTCATGGCACGCTCTATCCTGGTCCTTTCTTGGCGAGGCAAGGTGCTGGTAGTGGCTTCAATGGCTGTGACACTTGGTTGAGATTGTCGAATAGAGCCGATGAGCCTTGCACGGGATGCATCAGATGGTATGTGAAGTCCTTCGTCATTAGCTATGCCACTGGTGCCTTGCATAAGGGAATTCTTGCTCTTTGGAGGGTAGATATCAGTGTGAATGACTTTGACATCTGGAAGATATATGCCATGATTGTGAGCCGAGGGCAAGAACCTTCTGTTGGATCTGTACTTGATGAAACGCATGATCCATGGTGCATAGATCTTGGGTTCGAACAAGGTGATGCCATTAGCAGCCAGATTGCGCAATACGAGATCTTGAAGATCAAACCTGATGCCATAGACAATGTTGTAGACCAATGTCTTCAGAGCTCCTTCAAGCTTGCTCGAAGATGAATGCCCCTTGATTGGCCAAATGGTGTGACGAAGAATGTGGAAGATGGTCTTTGGCAAATACTGAAGATCGTCAACGAAGAATGAGTTTGGCAGATCTGCTTCAGGTGCCAAAGGTTCGATCATAGTAAGCATATCAGTCATATTTGGCTGGGCCAGTTGGAAGATACTTGCCATGGCTTCATCATAGGATGCAAGCGGTGTGGCTGGAAAGAAGTCTGCAGCATCAGAAGTGACATATTCATCTCGAATCATGAAGTGCAACTTCCATGTCTTCAGGTATCGGCCGAAGCCGGAGATGTGGAGGGTGGCGTAGAACTGAAGAATGAGCTCCTCATTCCAGTCTTCATGATCGGTGACAAAAGCCAGGAGTCCAACATCCCGAAGACAGTCGATTGCTTGGTCAAAACATGGCAGTCCCTTCATGGCTTCAAGACTGAGCCTTTTATGTGGGAAGATTCGGTTCTGGCCATAGAGAATGCATGTGTAGTATTCCCTTTGAGGGATGCTCCAGAACCTATCAGACTGAGTCTTCGAACAAGCATATGGATTGCGGTCAGAGTCGAAGAAAGTGTTGTTGAGTCGGAAGGATTTGACACTGAAGACATGAGGACGAGCACGCCCTTGTTGGTGAAGCATAGGGAGCCTTGGCATAGGATTCAGAACATTGGGGCGCCTTTGAAGGTGATATTCATATTGCGGACCCATCCTTGGTGGAGCGACCAGCCTGGGCCATTTGGTGGGAACCATTTGCCATTCTCTGTTGCGAGCCAGGACAATGTTTTCACCATTGTCGTCGGAGGAAGGCGTCGCAGGAACTCGAGGACCATCAGGGGATGGGGCATTGACTTTGCCCACAATGTTTTTAGCAGCATTGTCTTCAGAGGCGGGAGCTTCGTTCTCTGGCATGTTATGAGCAATGTCTCTGATTCTGAGAACTCCATCAATAGGTGCAGTGGGAGGCACGCGGACCTCGTCTTCAGGGATGCTCTGCATCAAAGATGTGTCCAATCTGGGTCCACGGCGAAGCCTTTTGAGAGGCGACGCATGCTCAGTAGGTTCAACTTCTATAGCCACAAATGGGGACTCAGGTGTTCTGGGCACAGGAGTTGAAAATGCAGATGGTGGAGTACTTGGTATGTTTTCTGGCACAGTGGGCCTCAAAGGAGTGCCGATGTCAACATACTCACTGTCATCAGGAGCATCAGTGTTCAGCACGGGGTTTTCTCCTTCTACATTGGCTTCGTCAGCATGAGCTTCGGGAGCAATGTCTTCAGCCGTGATGTCTTCAGCAGCTGGAATGTCGTCAGCAGCAGGAGTCCCTGTAGTAGCAGACTCGTGTAGTATCACTTGCCTCTCTTGGTTCTTAGAGGCAGGAGGAGCCATGGAGATAGGCGTCACTTGCAGTGGCTCCTGTTGAGTGGCAGGAGTGGATGATGGAGCAGGTGGGGGTTGAGGTACTTGAGCTGACACAGATGGCTTCAGCTTCTTTGTCTTCTGCCTCTTTGGTGGTTGGGCTTTAGAGGCAGAAGCCTTGCGCTTCTTGGCTTCAGCTTCGACTTGCTTTGTCTTCTTGCTAGAGATAGCAGAGGAAGGCGGAGGTGCACGAGAGCCAGAGAAGCCAGCTGGAAATTCAATACCTCATGGTTCAGACCTTGATGGAGTGGTATGGTCCGAAGACATTGAAGCCTGTCGGGATCTCTCAATGATCCATGGATCAAGAGCAGGTTGGCCAAGAGCCTTGCGCTTCAGCATATCATTGTGAGCTTGAATCATGGTGTTGGCCTTTTTCTTGAGACGCACAAGAGCGCCTTTGACAGCTTCACATCTCTTCTCAAATACTGCCTTGAGGTCTTTCATCATCAGTTGATAGCCTTGGATCTGTTCAGCCTTGAGCTTGTGGACGTTGGCCTTGAAAAGTGCCTTCTAATGGCTGATCTTTGCCTTGAGTTGAACAACCTTTTGTGCCACAGTGAGCTCCTCATTCATGAGCCCTTGGAAGGTTACGCTGAGCCCAATGGGTAGCTGTAGGGCGTCGATGGTGAGAGATGGATCAGCAAACCACTCGTCAATGAAGTGTTCGAGTATTGCTGGGTCGAAGAGAGGTAAGTCTTCAAGACGTTTAGCTTCCTCTTCCTTTTGCTGGATCAGTCTTGCCAGCGCTTCATCATCAAACTCATCATCGGAGAGCTCGATCATATTTGTAGCATCCATCAGTGAGACAGATGGCTTCGGTCCTTTGGAAGCGGCAGCCTTCCTTTTCATTCACCTAACAAGGCGAGACTCATCTTATATATGTTCAGAATCAACAGATGGGGACCTTGAAGCCTGTGACGTTGTCCCAACATCCTTGGAGACCTTTGAAGCTTTTGGCTTCGAAGCCTTTGACATCTTCTTAGGCTTTGGATCAGGACCTGGAGGATTTTCTTCATTGCCATCCTCAGACTCAGCAGGTTTAGGGCAGCCACGGATGCTGGAGGGATATGGGTTTCTAGGCATTGGAGGCCTGACCATGCACGGGAAGAAGCCAATCCTTCTTGCTTCAGCCTCAGTCTTCGGATGAAGATTTTTATAGATGATATCTGTCCAAGGTGCCTTCTCAGCATTTTTCTCAGCACACTCATCTGTTACAAACTAATAGTTGAACCACTTCTCCACCCAATATCCTCGAATCCATTGGATTCGAGTTTTGCGTTGTGTATAGGTTTCATCTTCATCAGACTTGTAGTGCCGATACAGCTCTGGGGGAAGATCTTTGGCAGTGTTCAAACGTCTCTGTCTACCACCTTTCTTTGGAGCATCGTCTCTGGCCATTTTCTTCAAAGGCTTCGAGGTGAGCAAAGGCTTCGAAGACAGATTCAAGTGAGAGCTTGCCCCTGGTGAGTGCAAATGAATCTGCAGGTAGTCTGCAAACGAATTGAGACTATGAGATCCAAGCGATTCTGCTGCGGACATGTACCTGTGAAAGAGTTAGAGATGCGAGGGAGTGGAAGAGGTCATATGCATTCTCAGAAGATTTTTAAAACTAGATATCGTGGTATGAAGACATTGACCTCTTTCACCGAAGACTTTCACTTTTGCACACAGATAGGATGGTTTCAGATTTGTGCAAGTTCGAGAATTCGCACAAGTGAGAAATCAACCTAGATTTGCAACATAAGCAAAAGAATTGAGCAAATAAAGGTACAAGTGTGATATCCATTGGAATGAAAGTGTAAAAACAGATCTCGAAGATATTTGGTAATTTGCAAAGATCAAACGCGTGGTAAAAATTCAGTTTTTATTACCACGGTGAAGAACACGATGAACTAGTCGACGAGGCGGAGAGGCCGAGTAGTTCGATCTGCCACACCCTAGCTTGGTAGTGGCAGACACCTACGGCGGTGGCGGACGAAGATGGTCGTGGCCGGCGTGAATACGTCGACGAAGGAGTTACGGCAGCTAAGCGCTCCTTCTCCGGCGGTGATGAGATCCAGCGACGGCGCTAGGGTTTGGAGCTTTGGATGTGGTGGAGGAAGTGGAAGGTAATTATTGAGCTGGGGCACTTGTATTTATAAGGGTGGAGACATCCGAACAGTTTGGACGTTTATGCCCCAGACTCTTCGGCTCTAGTGGGACACGTGGCGTGCATGCAACACGACTCACAGCCCACTACATGACCAGAAGCGACGGCGCGGGAAGTTTGTTGCGATAAGTGCAGTAACGACAAAAAATTGGAATTTTAAACGGTCGGTTAGATTAGTCTTCGACTGACA
Source organism: Elymus sibiricus (assembly GCA_039707655.1). NCBI lineage: Eukaryota > Viridiplantae > Streptophyta > Magnoliopsida > Poales > Poaceae > Elymus > Elymus sibiricus. The sequence goes on from CM077663.1 coordinate 211,654,131, forward strand.
AGGACACACAGAAGACAATCAACACATGTCAAGTAGAATGCATATGACTGGAGTTGAATAGAGTAAGACGAGATTAGAACAGACAAGAATAGTGGGTCCGATCACATTGGCCTAGGTAAGTTCGAAGATATAGCTATAGGCACAATGCTATAGAGGAAAAACTCCAAGTAGCATACTAAATATATTCAAACATTAAGAGGTATGAGAATTCAAATCAGTTCGAAGACAAACACAAATTTCGAAGACATAGAGAAATGCGAAGATAAAAGCAATGTCTTCGAATATCGTGGTGGCGTTACCCACCGTATAAGAATGTTTGACTTAGACACGGCGCACAATTATCGTGGCGCTCTGTAGTCATATTCTTCGTTAATGTATTCACACTTAGAGTGTAAGTCTTCATGAGATTGAAGACATACACTACTTCGTGTGTTGTGCATCAAAAGTCATCAATCATGCATAAGCGTTAGGATGTATTCCCATTCAAAGGACATTTGAGGATTCAAAGATATTTAGCTCACACCACAACTTGAAAAATCTCTTCTCATCCAAAGGCTTCGTGAAGATATCTGCCAATTGATCTTCAGTGTCAGCATGCTTGATGTTGATGTCGCCTTTCATCACGTGATCCCGAAGAAAATGATGTCGAATCTGAATATGATTCATCTTCGAATGTTGTACTGGGTTGTAGGAGATCTTGATTGCACTCTCATTGTCGCAGTAGAGAGGTACATGCTTCAGGTTGATGCCATAGTCCTTGAGAGTCTGCTTCATCCAGAGAAGCTGAGTGCAGCAAGCGCCAAAAACAATGTATTCGGCTTTGGCAATGGAGAGTGATACACAGTTCTGCTTCTTCGAAGACCAACATACAAGAGATCGTCCCAGAAAGTGACAAGTGCCAGATGTAGACTTGTGGTCAACTCCATCGCCAGCGAAATCAGAATCTGAATAGCCAATGAGCCCAAACTTTGAACCCTTTGGATACCATAATCCTAATGTTGGTGTGTGAGCCAGATATCTAAGTATTTGCTTCACCGCTAGGTGATGCGACTCCTTTGGTGCCGCTTGAATGGGCGCACATGCAAACGCTAAGCATTATATGTGGCCTAGATGCACATAGGTACAATAAAGAGCCAATCATGGAGCAATATACCTTTTGATCGAAATCTTTACCATTTTCGTCAGTGCAGAGGTGACCATTGGTAGGCATTGGCGTCTTGTAACCTTTGGCTTCATTCATGCCAAATTTCTTGAGACAGTCCTTAAGGTACTTCTCCTGAGATATAAAGATGTCATTTGGTTGTTGTCGAATCTGAAGCCCTAGAAAGAATTTCGGTTCTCCCATCATCGACATTTGGTATTTGTCTTGCATCATAAAGGCAAACTCATCACTGTATCGATTGTTAGTACAGCCGAAGATAATGTCATCCACATATATTTGACATACAAACAGTTCATCATCATAGGATTTAGTAAAGAGAGTGGGATCAAGTGAACCAGGTATGAAGCCTTTCTTCTTGAGGAACTCCCTGAGAGTGTCATACCAAGCTCTTGGTGCTTGCTTGAGGCCATACAGTGCCTTGTTGAGCTTGTAGACTTTGACAGGATGCTTTGGGTCTTCAAACCCTGGTGGTTGAGCAACATATACTTCTTCCTCAATCTTACCATTGAGGAATGCACTTTTGACATCCATTTGATATAAGCATATGTCATGATGGTTAGCATAAGAAAGCAGTATGCGAATAGCTTTGAGTCTAGCAACAGGAGCAAATGTTTCACCGAAATCAATACCCTCGACCTATGTGTAACCTTGGGCCACAAGTCGAGCCTTGTTTCTGACGACTTGGCCAGACTCATCTTGCTTGTTGCGAAAGATCCACTTCGTGCCGATGATGTTGTGCTTCCTTGGATCAGGGCGCTTCACGAGCTCCCACACATTGTTGAGCTCGAGCTGGTGAAGCTCTTCTTGCATGGCTTGAGTCCATTCTGATTCCTTGAAAGCTTCATCTACTTTGGTGGGCTCTGTGATAGATACAAAATCAAAATGCCCACAAAAGTTAGCCAGTTGAGTTGCTCTTGAGAGAGTGAGTGGACCTGGTGCATTTATGTTGTCTAGCATTCTCTCAATTTGGACTTCATTAGCTACATGTGGATGAGCAGGGCAAAGACTTTGTTCTTGCTGCTGAGCACTGTCTTCGTCAGCAGCAATGTCTTCAGTTTCAGCATTGTCTTCGCGCTGCGTGGATGGAGGAATGATGACTTCTTCAACCTCTGGTTCTTCAGGCATGATTTCTCCAATTCCCATCAATCTGATAGCTTCGTCAGGCGGTAGTTCATCTATCACAGGAGGTAGGTGCTCTCTTTGCGAGCCATTAGTTTCATCGAATCGCACATCTACAGTTTCAACAACTTTGTTATGGAAAGTGTTGAAGACTTTGTAGGTGTGCGAATCCTTTCCATAACTGAGCATGAAACCCTCGTGTGCTTTCGGTGCAAATTTTGAAGTGTGGTGTGGATCCCTTATCTAGCATCTTGCACCGAAGACTTTGAAATAACTTACATTGGGTTTCTTACCGGTGAGAAGCTCATATAATGTTTTCTTGAAGAACTTGTGAAGATATACTCTGTTGATGATATGGCATGCAGTATCAATGGCTTCAGGCCATAGATTTCGTGGTGTCTTGTATTCGTCAAGCATGGTGCGAGCCATCTCAATAAGAGTCCTGTTCTTGTGCTCCACGACGCCATTCTGCTGGGGAGTGTATGGAGCAGAGAACTCATGAGTGATGCCAAGAGTATAAAGATAGGTATCGAAGCCTGTGTTCTTGAATTCAGTGCCATTGTCACTCCTAATGTGCTTGATCTTGATGTTGTAGTTGTTCATACACCTATTTGCGAAGCACCTAAAGACATCCTGCACTTCTATTTTATAGAGTATGATATGCACCCAAGTGAATCGAGAATAGTCATCAACAATTACGAAGCCATATATATTTGTAGTGGTAGAGAAGGTGGAGTAGTGAGTAGGGCCGAATAAGTCCATATGTAGCAGCTCGAAGGGACGAGTGGTCGTCATGATTGTCTTCGCGAGATGTTTGGACCTAGTCATCTTCCCGGCTTCACATGCACCACAGAGGTGGTCCTTCTTGAACTTAACACCTTTGACGCCAATGATAAGCTTCTTCTTGGAAAGTGTGTGTAAGTTCCTCGTCCCAGCATGTCCTAGCCTTCTGTGTCATAACCAGCATTCTGAAGCCTTTGCTAGAAGACAGGAGGCAACCTGTGGTCCTGCAGAGAAGTCTACCATATACAAATCACCTCTTCGAAAACCTTCGAATACTTTGGTTTTTTCAGAGGCCATTAGCACAACACGTAGAAATTTGCCAAATATGACAAGCATATCTAAGTCACAGAGCATTGAGACAGACATCAAGTTGTAACCAAGGGATCCGACAAGCATGACATTTTCCATGTGTCGGTCCCTTGAGATAGCAACTCTACCTAGTCCCAATACTTTGCTGCTGCTCTTGTCTGCAAAGACGATGTGGTCTTTTGTTGGTGGTCGAAGAGTTTGCTCCATCAATAGGCTTCGATCACCAGTCATATGACTGGTGCATCCACTGTCCATAATCCATTCAGTGGCATTGGATTTGCTTTCCTGCATTGAGAATTAGTCTAGTTCACCAAGGCATGCAACTGTAACATTCATTGATGAAGATATTGCAGTGCACAATTGTATGAAGATATTGGACGATATGAATGGTAACACCATTTGCATTAGTTTTCTTGCGTCCAAACAAGATCATTTCCGGGTCTCCAGAGATTATCTTCAAGATAGGCTTCATCCCATCTCGAGACCCGATGCTACATGTAGATATTAGTTCTTCTTAACCACCCACATGCGAAGGGGTGGCTTAGAAGCAATGAGACGTAGGGTAGCATCAGAGAATTTAGGCAAAGATGCCCTAATGGTACGTTTCACAGGGGGGTTAGAGTACTCAAATGAATATGCAGAGTAATTCTTAGTGGGATGAACATAACGATTCATGCCACAGTGCACATATTCATGAGCCCTTTCAGTTCTTCCCTGTGAAACATAGGTGTTAGAGTGATCATATGAAGACTTTGGTCCATATGAAGACTTTGGTCCATTTGAAGACTTTGGTCTGGGGTTTGTCTTCTTCCTCGATGCTGTCATGACATTGACTGGAAGCTTCTCAAGAAGACATTTGGGAACCCAGATCTTCTTCATAGGTGAACCATTCCTGCAGTTAGTTCCAATATACCTGGCAAACACTTCACCATTCATAGATTTGAACAACTTATAATTGGAGTCAAATTACTCGTCAATGATGACAGGGTTAGCACAGTTAATGCCAGATAATGTGGATGGATCCACTGAAGGTCCATTTGCAGCAACCCAGGTGGTTTTGGGATACTGCTCAAGCGTCCAGTAAGAACCATCAACATTAATGTTTCTTTCGAAACCCAAACCCTCGTTCCTGGGGTTTTTGTTCAAGATTGTCTTCTTTAGGACATCACAAAGAATCTGATGACCCTTAAGACTCTTGTACATGCTAGTTTCAAGCAATGTCTTCAACCTGTCATTGTCATCAGTGATGGCAGTGGTTACCTCATATGAGGGGTTAGTCACCACAGATACATTTGAAGATAATGCATTTTCAGAAGCATTTGAACATTCAGCAGTTGAATCATTAGCTTCACGAGCAAGGCATTTTAAGCATGGAGCATCAAATTCGTCCTGAGCGGTACTGATTTGTTTTGCTAGGAGTGAGTCGTTTTCCTTCCGTAGGTCATCATGAGCTTCTCTCAACTTCTCAAGATCAATCTTTTTTCTGAAGATATTTGAGAGAAAGCTTCTCATGTTCAGTTGAGAGGGCATCATGACGACTTTGGAGATCCTCAAACCTTGAACGAAGACCACGCATGTCTTCAGCCATAGTTTCGTTCAGACTCATTTCTTCGCGTAACAGGTCATCGCTTTTCTCTAGAGTGGTTTGCATTTTCTCCATGGCACTTTATTGCTTGGTGGCAATTTTTACAAGTTTAGCATAGCTAGGTTTCATGTCATCATCAGATTCAGCTTCGGATTCAGAGTCATGACGTGAGGGTTTTGAAGATACCTTGGAGGCTTTCACCATGAAGCAGTAGGTGGCAGTAGCATTATCATCACTAGCTTCGGTGTTAAGGAAGGAGCCATTGTCTTCGGGTTCAAAGACAGAAGTGGAGAGATATGCCGAAGCCATTGCTAGTCCAGCTACTTTAGCGTCAGATTCCTCCTCAGATGCTTCCTCAGCCTCAGAACCAGATTCAGACTGTGAATTCATCTCCTTCCGATAAAAGCATGTGCCTTGCTAGATGAACTCTTCTTGTGTGATGAAGACCTTGCATACTTCTTCTTCTTCTTGTCATCTGAGTCATAGTCCTTGCTGTTCTTCTTGGATTCCTTTTCCATCGAGGACAATCAGCAATGAAGTGCCCAACTTTCTTGCACTTGTGACAGGTTTGCTTCTTGCTGTCTCTTGAAGACATTTCACCAGACCTCTTGGAATCACGCTTTGAAGACTTTGCATAGCGTTTTGACTTGGCAAATTTCCTAAACTTCCTGACAAGCAGAGCGAGTTCTTTTCCAAAGTCTTCAGCACCATCAGAACTGCATTCAGAGCTGTCTTCAGATGAGGACACAGCCTTGGCCTTCAGGGCACGAGAGCGACTATAACTGGGACCATAGATATCCCTCTTCTCAGCTTGTTGGAATTCATGTGTGTTCAACCTCTCGAGGATATCGGCAGGATCCAAACTCATGAAGTCAGGGCGCTCTTGGATCATGAGTGCGAGAGTGTCAAAGGAACTATCAAGTGATCTGGGTAGCTTCTTCATGACTTCATGTTTGGTGATATCAGTGGCGCCAAGTGCATTCAGCTCATTTGAGATGTCGGTGAGTCGATCAAATGTGAGCTGGACATTTTCGTTGTCGAGTCTCTTGAAGCGGTTGAACAAGTTGCGAAGCACATCAACACGAGAGTCTCTTTGAGATGAGACACCTTCATTCCCTTTGGACATCCATTCCCAGATTTGCTTTGAAGTGTTTAGTGCACTCACACGGCCATACTGTCCTTTCGTCAGGTGACCACATACAATGTTCTTGGTGGTGGAGTCCAGTTGTGCGAACCTCTTCACATTAGCAGCAGTAGCACCTTTGCCAACCTCAGGAATGCCTGCCATGACGACATACCATAGGTCGTTGTCAATGGCTTCGAGATGCATGCACATCTTGTTCTTCCAGTAGGGGTAGTCGGTGCCATCGAAGAAAGGGCACGCAGCGGAGACCTTGATAATCCCTGCAGTCGACATAGCTAAAACTCCAGGTGGTTAAACCAAAAAACAGAACAAGGGAGTACCTTGCTCTGATACCAATTGAAAGTGCTAGTTATCGACTATAGGGGGGTGAATAGGCGATTTTTATGAAAGGCTTCGAAACAATGAATGTATTCAAAATATGCGGAAGCGGAACAGGATCAGGTAGGGATAGATATCAAGGATCTAAGCAAGACATGCAATACAATGAAGACACTCGAGCAAGTTAAGCATTATCATCGTACACGCTAAGATCAGTCGAATACAAACTTAGATAGTATGAAGATAAACCGCAGATATGAATGTCTTCGGTCAGAAGTTATCAGGCAATGGCTTCACAGTTCAGTACAGAATGTAAAAGAGTGAAGGATAGAACCAGTAGCTTGATGAAGACACAGGATTTGTTGGACCAGTTCCAGTTGCTGTGACAACTATACGTCTAGTTAGGGAGGCTGAGATTGAACTCAGAAGACCTCGTCTTCACCTTATTCCCCTTGAGCCAAAGTCACTTAGACAATGCCCAATCACTCAGGTAAGTCTTCAGGGGAGACTTCTGAAACCCGTACAAACTTGGTCACCTGGCGATCCACAATGACTCTTGGATTGCTCTAGACCCAGACGCCTAACTGTCTAGAAGATCACAGTCTTGAAGTGTAATAAGTCTTCAGTTCTCCCAGAACAGAACAACTTCGGTGATGCTCAAACACTCTAGCTCTGGGTGTTTAGGTTTATCCTTGCAGGATGTTTCTCTCTTAATGTCTTCGGGGTGGGTTGCTCCAAAACGACAACAACCATATCTCTCTCTGAGCAGCCACCTTCTCATGGTGGAGGGGGTGGGCTATTTATAACCAGCGGGCAACCCGACCTAATATGACCAAAATGACCCTGGGTCAATGGCCAACCGACACGTGTCACAACGGTCGGATTTCAAACACACGCGGCAGCTTTACTTGGGCTACATGTAAAGCTGATTCAACCAACTCTGGAAGAGATTTCCTCTCATTGTCTTCACTTGAAGACATAGGTTTGGGTTGAGCATCACGTATGCGTCTGACTTCGATCACATCAACCCCACTTAACAGTACGGTGGTTCCTATTACTCACGAAAGAAGAAACAAAACTACCAAATGACTTCGTCTTCATGTTTCATTATCTTCAGGCGATTATCTTCGCATACCACCAATGGCTTCGGCCATCATCAATATCTTCGGACATTTTTAGGGGTCGTCTTCGACGGTTAAACCGAATCTCCAGGGACTTCTATCTGTGTTATCCTGTGAACTCTCACAAACACATTAGTCCCTCAACCACGTTTGTCTTCAATACTCCAAAACCAAACAAGGGTGGCACTAGATGCACTTACAAGCACCATTTCACCGATGTTCAACATTTTAGACGGAACGATTACACGGGGCAAACTCTGTTGTAGGTCAAATTACATTTTAGGTGCCTGCACAAAAAATTTAAACTAACGAGCAGGTGATACATTACCTGAAGGACAGCTTACCATTCGTGCCCTCACCAAGTTTGACATTAGTAACGAGTGCACCAATGGCACACATTTGCCTTGAGCCAGACCAGCTCCGTGACGATCGACCAGAGACCCAAGATGGTCAACAAAAAGTACTACATGGCCCAACATTTGCCTTGATACTATGGCTATGCCCTCACTAAACCTCAGGGCCCTGATAAAAGCTTGCGTCCATATGCTTACTTGGTAATAACCTGCGTAATAGATGTTTCCTACTTAACATGATTATAGAGCACCAAAACATGCAGTTAATACCATGCTAACAAACTTTTAGTGAACGAGTACTAACACGGATGAATGTAAGGAATGTGATCGGGGTGCAAGGTCACAGGGATCTGAACACCATGGTCTCCCACGAAGGAGCTCCATACCTCAACGCTTAGTTGATCACCTATTTGGAGGGCATAATTGTTGCAGAACTCAACCCGCACACCTTTCTCCCCACGAATGTAGCATCGTCCTTTCAAGTTCTGCACGCAACATCCCCACAGGAATCCATTGTCTGTTTTGAGCAACACCCTAACTCTAGTACACTCATCTTTACGCACCCAAAGCTTTCTGAGGACAGCTATCCTACCAAAGCAAGGGATGTACTACGTGCAATAATCAGGGTTAAGAGTTTGGACTGCACTTACAGAACAATGAACCACAACTTGTTGCACATCATGTAGAGTTTGCCCACTAACGTACCGTGTGTAGCCTAAATTTCTCCCTGAGTATCAGATCAAAGATCTGGTGTATCTTCGTATCACTGCACAGTCCTCTATTGTCGAAGCAGTTCGCAGACTACGAAAGAAAACGCTATGATACATCTCCAGCGTATCTATAATTTTTGATTGTTCCATGCTGTTATATTATCATTCTTGGATGTTTTACAATCATTTTATAGCAACTTTATATCATTTTTTGGGACTAACCTATTGACATAGTGCCAAGTGCCAGTTGCTGTTTTTTGCTTGTTTTTTTACTTTGCAGAATATCAGTACCAAACGGAGTCCAATCGCGATGAAACTTTTTGGAGATTTTTTTTGGACCAAAAGACAACTTCAGGGCCAAGGAAGCACCTGGGGGGAGGCCCGTGCGGCCCACAACCCACCAGGGCGCGCCGGAGGCCCCTGGCGCGCCCTGATGGGTTGTGGTGCCCTTGGGAGTCTCCTCCACCGCCTCTGAGCTCTATAAATACACAAATATTCCAGAAACCCTAGAGGAGTCGACGAAAAATACTTCCAGCTGCCGCAAGTTCCAGAACCGCGAGATCCAATCTAACACCATCACGGAAGGGTTCATCATCCTCAGTGGTGCCTCTCCGATGATGCGTGAGTAGTCCACCATAGACCTACGGGTCTGTAGGCAATAGCTAGATGGCTTTCTCTCTCTCTTTTGATTCTCAATACAATGGTCTCTTGGAGATCTATTTGATGTAATGACTTTTTGCGGTGTGTTTGTTGGGATCCGATGAATTTTGAGTTCATGATCAGTTTCTATCCATGACTATTATTTGAGTCTTCTTTGATCTTTTATATGCATGATTACTTATAGCCTCGTATTTATTCTTCGAATCTTTGGTTTAGTTAGGTCAACATGTCGATTTTTCTTGCCATGGGAAGAGGTGCTTTGTGATGGGTTCGATCTTGCGGTGTCCTCTCCCAGAGACAGAAGGGGCAGCGAGGCACGCATGTATCATTGCCATTAAGGATAACAAGATGGGGTCTATTCCTACATGAATAGATCCTGTCTACATCATGTCATCGTTCTTAATGATTACTCCGTTTCTCCATGAAATTAATACACTACATGCATGCTGGATAGCGGTCGATGTGTGGAGTAATAGTAGTAGATGCAGAATCATTTCGGTCTACTAATCTTGGACGTGATGCCTATATAATGATCGCCTTGGATATCGTCATGATTATTTGATCTTCTATCAATTGCCCAACAGTAATTTGTTTACCCACCGTGTGCTATACTCATGAGAGAAGCCACTAGTGAAACCTACGCCCCCCGGGTCTACTCTTTCAACATATTGCTTTCCGATCTATCTTTTGCCACTTTTGTTTTCAGATTTATTATTCCAAAAACCCAAAAATACCTTGCTGCACTTTTTATTTGCTTCTTTTTTTTGTGTTCTTGTGCGATCTATCTATCCAATCTACTACAAACTAATCAATCTTTTTATCGTGGAGAGATTGGCAACCTCTCTTACGCGTCGTGTTGCAAATATTTGTTCTTTGTGTGCAGGTACCGTTTACATAGTGTTGCATGGTTCTCCTACTGGTTCGATAACCTTGGTTTCATAACTGAGGGAAATACTTACCGGAGCTGTGCTACATCATCCCTTCCTCTTTGGGGAAATACCAACGCAGTCTCAAGCCATGTCAAAGGAATTTCTGGCGCCGTTGTCGGGGAGACATCATCAACATCTATCAGGTTCCTAATCACAAATATCATCTCGTTGCAATTTACATTATTTGCCATTTGCTTCTTGTTTTTCTCTCCCCCAATTCACAAAAATTTGCCGTTTTATTCGCCCTCTTTTTCGTTTGCCTTTTTCTCGTCAGATCTCTTGTTTGCTTGAAATCTTGTTTGCGTAGTCACGATGACTCAAGAAAATACCAAATTGTGTGATTTTTCCAATACCAATAATAATGATTTTACTAGTACTCCTATTGCTCCTCATGCCACTGGTGCGGAGTTTTGTGATATTAATGCCGCTTTGTTGAATCTTGTCATGAAAGATCAATTTTCCGGTACTCCTAATGAGGATGCCGTGTCCCATCTAAACACATTCGTAGAGTTGTGTGATATGGAAAAGAAAAAAGATGTGGACAATGACATAGTGAAGTTGAAATTATTTCCTTTTTCTTTGCGGGATCGTGCAAAAATTTGGGTTTCTTCTTTGCCTCGCAATAGTATCGATTCTTGGTATAAGTGCAAGGATGCTTTTATTACTAAGTATTTTCCGCCCGCGGAAATTATTTCCCTTAGAACTCAAATCATGAGTTTTAAGCAACTTGAGCATGAACATGTTGCACAATCTTGGGAAAGAATGAAATTGATGCTAAGAAATTGTCCTACTCATGGTTTGAATCTTTGGATGATCATAGACATTTTTATGCGGGATTCAATTTTGTCTCTAGAAATCTATTAGATTCCGCCGCGGGTGGTACTTTTATGGAAATTACTTTGGGTGAAGCTACTAAATTGTTAGATAATATTATGGCAAATTATTCACAATGGCATGCTGAAAGAGCATCTACTAGTAAAAAAAGTCAATTCGGTTTAAAAATTAGTACTTTGAGTGAAAAAGTTGATGCTCTTATGAAGTTGGTTGCTAGTAAAAATGCACCTATTGATCTTAATGATGTGCCTTTGTCTACTTTGATTGAGCAAAATAGTGATTCCGTAGACGAGAATTTGATCTCGCTAAACAATTTTAATAACAATGCTTATAGAGGTAATTTTAATCCTAGGCCTTTTCCCAGAAATTCCTCTAATAATTACGGCAATTCCTATGGTAATTCTTCTTACAATAATAATAGGAACCCCTCTGATCTTGAGAGTAATATTAAAGAATTTATCAATGCTCAAAAGGTTTTCAATACTACGATAGAAGAAAAGTTGAATAAGATTGATGATATGTCTAGAAGTATTGATAGAATTTCCCATGATGTAGAAAATCTCAAGTTGAAAGCTTTTGCACCTAAGATTGATGAATCAATTAAAGCTTTATATGTTTCTATGGATGAAAGTAAGAAAAGAACCGCTATGCTTAGAGCTAAAAGAGAATTTTTAGAAAAAGCGTTTTCTAGTGATTGCTTTCATAAAAATGATGAAGATCTTAAAGTGATTGGTGTTTCTTCTATTGATTCCTTGGTTAGTAATATTAAAATTGATGATAAAGGGACTAAAGTAGATCCAACTTTAGCTAGAAGGCGTCCCAATGATTTGGAGGGTTAAAATCCTGATGAAAAAATTGATGAAAGTGGGTTCGAAGAGGTCAAAACTTTAACTAGTGTTGTGCCCACTATTTTGGATTGCAAAGACTTTAATTATGATAGTTTCTCTTTGATTGAATGTATTTCTTTGCTGCAATCCATGATAAATTCACCCCATGCTTATGAACAAAATAAAGCTTTTACTAAACATATTGTTGATGCCATGATGAAATCTTTTGAAGAAAAGTTGGAGTTAGAGATTTCAATTCCTAGAAAATTACATGATGAGTGGGAACCTACCATTAAATTCAAGATTAAAAATTATGAGTGCTTTGCTCTATGTGATTTGGGTGCTAGTGTTTCCACAATTCCGAAATCTCTATGTGATGTGCTTGGTCTTACCAATATTGAAGAATGCTCTCTTAATTTGCGCTTGGCGGATTCTACTATTAAAAGGCCTTTAAGAAGAATTAATGATGTTCTTATTCTTGCAAATAGGAATTATGTGCCCATAGATTTTATTGTTCGGGATATTGATTGCAATCCATCTTGTCCCATTATATTTGGTAGACCGTTTTTACGCACTATAGGTGCCGTGATTGATATGAAAGAAGGCAATATTAAATTTCAATTCCCACTAAGAAAGGGTATGGAACACTTCCCTAGAACAATAATTAAGCCACAATATGAATCAATCATGAGAGCATCATATGGAGAAAAAACTAAAGATGACAACACTTGAATCTATGCATTATGCCTAGCTAGGGGCGTAAAATGATAGCGCTTGTTGGGAGACAACTCAAAGAATTTTTTTTTTACATTTTTCTTTCTGTTCTTGAGTGTTTACACAATTATGCTATTGTTATGATTGTGTTTTTATGTTTTAGTTAGTGTTTGTGCCAAGTAAAGCCTTTAGGATGATTCACAAGATGAGTAGAAACAATGCTGAATCTGAAACAGAAACTTTGACTCCTGTGCAGGAATTTTCATTTTTTTACTGGAGCATGATAATAAGCTGAAATTTTAACACAGTATTACTATACAAATTATTTACGAAGTACTAATTTTTTAGAATTTGTAGAGTTACAGAACTATGGTTATAGTACAGATTACTACAGACTATTCTGTTATTGACAGATTCTGTTTTCGATGCACTGTGTGCTTGTTTTGATGAATCTATGGTTTGTATTGAAGGGTATAAGCCATGGTAAAGTTAGAATACAGTATATATAATCCAATAATAAAATATGAATGGGTTTTCAACAGCACTTAGAGTGGTGATTTGCTCTATTATACTAACGGATCTCACGAAGGTTTTGTTGAGTTTTGTGTGATTGAAGTTTTCAAGTTTTGGGTGAGATCACGTTGGATGAAGGAATAAGGAGTGAAAAGAGCCTAAGATTGGGGTTGCCCATGGCACCCCAAGATATTATCCAAGGAGAAACAAGCAACTAAGCTTGGGGATGCCCCGAGTGGCATCCCCTCTTTCTTCTAACGACCATCTGTATTTTACTTGGAGCTATATTTTTATTCGTCACATATCATGAGTTTTGCTTGGAGCGCCTTGTACTATATGAGTCTTTGCTAGATTTGCTTTTTAGTTTGTCACAAGTATCCTTGCTGGACACACCTATTTGAGAGAGCTAAAATTATGCTATGATTTGTTAAATTGCTCTATATGCTTCACTTAAGTTTTTTGAGCTATGGAATTGCTCTAGTGCTTCACTTATATCTTTTTGAGCATGGTGTGCTTTAATTTTTTAAAGAAATACTACCATGCTTCACATAGATTAATTTGAGAGTTAGTAAATTTTGAAGAAATACTCTCATGCATCACTTAGATTAATTTGAGAGTTAGTAAATTTTGAAGAAATTCTCTCATGCTTCACTTATATTATTTTGAGAGATGAAATTTGTATGCTCATGTTCTTCACTTAAATTTATTTGAGCTTGTCAAAAGCAATGGCAATATATGAAACTAGTCCCAAAGTGATAGATATTCAAGAGGGATATAATAACAACTTTCATGAAGATCATTGGACAAATTAAACTTGATTCCATGTAATAGTTTTGAGACATGATGATAATAATATGTGAGTCATGTTGGTGAGTAATTATGCTTTAGTAAGAATATTGGTGTTAAGGTTTGTGATTCCCTATGCAAGAACGGAAGTCAATAGTTATGCAATGAAATTACATCTTACCTATGGTGCATTATTCGGTGTTAGTTATGCTTAATGCCCGTTTATGTGAATTTTCATTTCTTGGTTGGTTGCTTCTCAATCTATTTGCTAGCCTTCACTTGTACTAAGTAGAAATAATACTTGTGCATCCAAAATCCTTAAACCCGGTTTTGGCATATGAGTCCACCATACCTACATATATGCGGTATTTCCATGCCGTTCTAGGCAAATTTGTATGTGCCATCTCTAATTTTCAAAATGAATTTCCTTTTTGTGTACTCGTACCGCTCATGAAACGGTAGGGGCTGTCCAATATTTTTCCATGCTATATGTGTTATTCTCAAGATGAGTGTTTATTCACTTGTCATTGCACAAGAGTACGGCGGTAATAGGCATGCCCAGTCCCGAAATGAAAAATAAATTTACTTTATGTTGTCAAATAATACATTCCTTGGAAAGTGTTGGAATGGAAGGCAACCGTGGATTCGGCTAGCCATAGATTATGAAAGAATGGTGGAAAAAGGTATAAACTTTATTTTATGTTTGGGAACCGCCTATGATGTATCTAGCATGGAAAGTATTGAGAACTACTCGGTCGTTTTCGTTGACAGGAAAGGCATGCGACCCAAAATATTTTTCTCTCTCAATTTAAGCTTTGAGCTCTGGCACCTCTACAAATCCCTAATTCCCTCTGCGAAGGGCCTATCTATTTACTATATGCAATTTTTTTATTTTTAATTTGAGTCTCCACCTTCTCTTATAAAGCACCAACTAGGGGGCACTATGAGCATACTTGTGCATTGGGTGTAGCTAATGTTTGAGTGTGTTTCATGAATGGATGAATGATTGAGCATGATGGGCTAGGGATAACTTTCTTTAGTGTTGATATTTTGGAAGACATGGTTGCTTGTTGGCATGCTTAAGTATTAAAGTCTTTATGTCAAAACTAGACTATTGCTTTGAACCATCTAAAACTCCAAATGTCCATGCTACAAAAGAAAAGAATATGTGATGAACATGTTAGGCAACATTCCACATCAAAAATTCTGTTTTTATCATGTACCTACTCGAGGACGAGTAGGAATTAAGCTTGGGGATGCCGAAACGTCTCCAATGTATCTATAATTTTTGATTGTTCCATGTTGTTATATTATCATTCTTGGATGTTTTACAATAATTTAATAGCAACTTTATATCATTCTTTGGTACTAACCTATTGACATAGTGCCAAGTGCCAGTTGCTGTTTTTTGCTTGTTTGTTTACTTCGCAGAATAACAGTACCAAACGGAGTCCAATCACGATGAAACTTTTTGGAAATTGTTTTTGGACCAGAAGACAACTTCGAAGCCAAGGAAGCACCTGGGGGGAGGCCCGTGCGGCCCACAACCCACCAGGGCGCGCCGAAGGCCCCTCCCGCACCCTGATGGGTTGTGGTGCCCTCGGGAGTCTCCTCCAGCACCTCTGATCTCTATAAATACCCAAATATTCCAGAAACCCTAGAGGAGTCGACGAAAAATACTTCCAGCCACCGCAAGTTCCGGAACCGCGAGATCCAATCTAACACCATCACGGAGGGGTTCATCATCCTCATTGGTGCCTCTCCGATGATGCGTGAGTAGTCCACCATAGACCTACGGGTCCGTAGGCAGTAGCTAGATGGTTTTCTCTCTCTCTTTTGATTCTCAATACAATGGTCTCTTGTTGATCTATTTGATGTAATGACTTTTCGCGGTGTGTTTGTTGGGATCCGATGAATTTTGAGTTCATGATTAGTTTCTATCCATGAATATTATTTGAGTCTTCTTTGATCTCTTATATGCATGATTACTTATAGCCTCGTATTTCTTCTTTGAATCTTTGGTTTAGTTACGCCAACTAGATCTATTTTTCTTGCCATGGGAAGAGGTGCTTTGTGATGGGTTTGATCTTGCGGTGTCCTCTCCCAGTGACAGAAGGGAGAGCGAGGCACGCATGTATCGTTGCCATTAAGGATAACAAGATGGGGTCTATTCCTACATGAATAGATCTTGTCTACATCATGTCATCGTTCTTCATGCATTACTCCGTTTCTCCATGAACTTAATACACTAGATGCATGCTGGATAGTGGTCGATGTGTGGAGTAATAGTAGTAGATGCAGAATCGTTTCGGTCTACTAATCTTGGACGTGATGCCTATATAATGATTATCGCCTTGGATATCGTCATGAATATTTGATCTTCTATCAATTGCCCAACAGTAATTTGTTTACCCACCGTGTGCTATACTCATGAGAGAAGCCACTAGTGAAACCTACAGCCCCCGGGTCTACTCTTGCAACATATTGCTTTCCGATCTATCTTTTGCCACTTTTGTTTTCAGAGCTATTATTCCAAAAACCCAAAAATACCTTGCTGCACTTTTTATTTGCTTCATTTATTTTGTGTTCTTGTGGGATCTATCTATCCAATCTACTACAAACTAATCTATCTTTTTTACCGTGGAGAGATTGACAACCTCTCTTATGCGTCGGGTTGCAAGTATTTGTTCTTTGTGTGCAGGTACCGTTTACATAGTGTTGCGTGGTTCTCCTACTGGTTTGATAACCTTGGTTTCATAAGTGAGGGAAATACTTACCGTAGTTGTGCTGCATCATCCCTTCCTCTTTGGGGAAATATCGACGTAGTCTCAAGCCATGTCACACTAAAGTTCAGAAAATGCATGCGAAAGCACAATGCCGTGTGTCCGACACAGTGGACGGATGAAATTATATGGACGACTAATCTGGTCTGTCATGACAAAACCCTAAGCCCCGTCAAGGAGATCAGCGCATGCATTGGGGATGAGTGGTAGCAGTTGCCAGGCGGCATACACGTGGACCCTCGACGTCGATTGCCATTACACGTTGAATGCTTTGTAATGGCAGCCCCGACCGGTGACGATGGACTTGCGGCCAGCAAGGGCGAGGGAGTGGTTGTAGGGGATGTGCAAGTAGTGACACCACCCATTGGCAGCCGCCGCTTAGCCTATAGGCCAGTCGTACCCTTGCGTTGATTTAGGCGGGCCGCTTTAGCCCAGCCCATTAGAACCATGTAAGACCTAAGGCCGATCTGTCCAATATACGTACCCAAGATCCGGGAATATGTTATGGCCAGTTCCTTGGCGCGTTCACAACATTATAATACCATCCCTTCCCTCCCATCGTATTTCAAATCTAGATCCCATCCACTAAAGGAGCCGCAACAGCAGACAACTTGCCACATCATAGCCATGTCGATGGTTCTTGGAGGTGATTATCCCTGTTTTTATATCCTAGTTCTTGCTTTCCTTGCAGAAGGATCATGTTGATAGATCTGGCATAACAACTTATTTACAGAGCGCCGTAAAGACTGGGATGAGTTCAACAGGCTACGCGCCCTCGCGAAGCTCAGCAAGGGTAAGTACCCTACTGTTGCTTCAAATGATGCTCCGGTTTCACCTAGGATGCCAGTTCCTCTATGCTGCTGCGGGAAGCTAGCATACATATTCCAGTCGATGCATCCAGATACAGCCGGACGTGTGTACTACTATTGTGGTAATCGGGGGGTTTGGTCCTGCTTCTTTCCTCACATACAAAGTACGGCAGCAATATTTCCTGCTAACAGAGTTTGCATCTTCATTGCAGAGTGAGCTGTGTTGCTACTTTTTCCAATGGATCGATGGCCCAGATGTGTACGATGATTATCTACTAACGAGCAGAGCCCGTTTTGCTCTCTGTAAGAAGCCTGGGCACAGCTGGACGCGCCAAGTCCGTCCTCCGCCTTCGCCACCAGCTATATGGCATCCGGGACAGACAACACTGCGGGTGCTTGATCTGGTATGGTGCGAGCATTGCCAGGACATAACGAGGTGGTGCGACGAAGCTTGGAAGGTGTTCGATGACGAAATTCGTAAGGAACATGAGAACAGAGACAGACAATTTGAAGCAGCATGGTGTCACAAAATGGAGACCCGGGAAGCAGAGCGGCCCAAGCTGGAACGTGAGGCCAAGGCGGCGAAAGAGGTCGAAGAAAGGGCAAGACAAGAAAGCAAGAAGCGGCGTATGAAGATCAATTATGGTTGGCTAACGATTCGTACAAGACGTTCCGACGGATTTAGTCTTCAGTCATCTGTGAAAGTGTACCTTTACGATCTTTTTTTAAAGAGTACCTTTACGATCTTTTGTTAACGTGTTGTGCTCAGAATGACTGTTGTGAGACCTACTATTGTATTGAATATCACTTACTTCACGTTACATGCAATGAAAAGTTGACTGCAAGTTCTTAGAACAAAAATAGAGGCACACAACTTTATTGTTCGAAAGAAGCATTACTAGTGCACACGACCGAGTTCATGACAAAATTACTACTGCACACAACTTAAGTGATCAACACTGAACTTTTCACGAGGCCACGAAATAAACCATGGCCTCGTCTTCGTTTTCCAGTATGTTCCAGTCCCACATCCGGGCCATGGACGGGGCCATCCACATAGATGGGCTTGTACCTGTGAGAGTCGTAACTAATGCAGGAGCGACATCCAAGCTGAAGCGGCAAATGTGAGGGATCCTGTTTGCCGCTCCTCCGAGCATCATGTGGGCACTGTAAACACAACCCGTCTTCAGGAACGGCAGGCCATTGGCATCGTGCATGGATGGTGCCACCTTTAGCAGTAGTGGTTGGCTGTCCCCTATGAAGAGCGAGCGCTCGCCAAGAGTGATCATGGGTGCCCATGAACCATGACGTATGTCCTCCTCCCCGCCTTCAAAGCTAAACACCATGCTGTGACGCCCCCAATTTAACCGTACGCTAATCAAACACGCAATGCGTACGACCAAGATTAGGGACTCACTAATTGATATCACAACACAACACTTGTGACACCCTGGATTTTGGCTACAGTAATGATTGTAATTAAGCTATAGTAATCCCACATGATAATGCCAAGTCACCATGGTTAACAATGCTTACTCATCATTGGGATCGTATCTCATTTCAAATTCCAATTCAATTTGAAATTCAAATTTAAAGTGAATTTAAAAGTTGTTCAAATATGAAAACTAAAATGTTCATAATATTGTAAATAATCCAGAGACAATTCTAAAATTGTAATCAACATTTACTAAATTAGTTAAGTGACTCTAATAGCAAGAAACATCAACAAAACAGAAGTATTTAATCCTTTTACAATTAAATAAAATCCAAATGAAAAGATATGGACATCAAACCATTTTATAGCAGCGACTAATATTGCACTGTAAATATTGGGCTAAGTCACTTATTTTGCAAAACTTAATTGGTGGCTAAACTATTTGCAAAACAGTAATAAAAAAAAGAAAGAAAGCAAAAGACCCCCCTGGGCCTCGGCCCAGCTGGCCACCGGACCAGCCAGGCCGGCCCAGCCGCCCGCTACAACCCCCCCCCCCGAGCGACCCCGAAACCCTAGCCCCACACCCCCCGATCCCCCTCGCTCTCTCCCCCCAGATCGGATCGGGGCCGACCCCTCCCCCCGTCATCGACGCCGCCCCGCCGCCCCGCTCCGCCGGCGCCTCCCCGGCCTCCTCCTCACCACCGCCGCCACCCCGTCCTCCCCCTCGCCGGCCTCCATCACGCCCGGCGCTGCCTCGCCTCTCCGTCGCCCGCCACCCCCGACACCGTCGCCCGTCGCCCCCGCGCCCTCCCCGTCGGCGCCGCGTCGCTGCATTGCCGCCGGCCTCCTCATGCCCCCCGAGCCCGTTGCCAACCCGCTCCACGCGCCGGTGAGCCCTCGCCGGGCTCCTCCATCCCCCTTCTCCTCCCCCCTCCGGCCATTGCGCCCACGGCCGCGCCCTCCGAACGCCCCGTTGCCGCACACGCGTCGCCCCACGGCCTCCCTGCGCGCGCACCCGCAAGTCCACGCCGCCGCTCGACCCTCGCACCGGCCGCCCGCGCGCACCCCCGCGCCCCCTTTCCACCGCGCCGTGGCCTCGCCTGCGCCGCTGCTCGCTAGCTCCTGGGCGCGCCCTCGCCCGGCCCGAACCACCGCAGCCCCGCGTCGGCCCCGTTCGCCCCCCTAGGCACGCGCGCGTCGCCATCGCCGGCCGTCGCTGCCGCCGGCCATGGCCCCGGCCCCGGTCGTGGCTGTGTGTGCGTGTTGTGTGTGTGTGTGGCTGACCGGTGGGCCCCCCCACCGGATGACAGAGGGGGCCACCCCCCAGAACGTTATAAAAAAATAAATAATAAATAATAAATAATAAATAAATAAATAATAAAATTAATTAATTAATTAATTAATTAGTTAACTTAATTAAGACTAATTAAGTAGTTGATTGATCTGTTAATTAACTTAATGAAATTAATTAGGTTAATTAATAATTCTGCTAATTAATTAGGTTTAACAGAGAATGACAGGTGGGTCCCACCCCCTCTAATTAAACCTGTTTAAAATTAATTAAACTAAATTAAACTATGTGTATGACATGTGGGGCCTACTGGTCAGTTTGACCAGTCTGGCCCCTGTTGACTGCTGATGTCAGCATGACATCATGCTGATGTCATAATGCAATTAATTGATTTAATTTAATCTGTTTTTAATTCCAGAATATTAATAAAACTTTAAAAATTAATATAAAATAATCCGTAACTCGGATGAAAATACTTTATACATGAAAGTTGCTCACAACGACGAGACGAATCCGAATACGCAGTCCGTTCGTCCGCCGCGTGCTCCTAGCATAGCGAACATGGAACTTTTCCATCGGTTTCATCTGTCCGGTAGTAGCCCGAGACCCGGGAAATATCGTCAGATATTCTTCCGACCCGTCTGCGACGTATAATACAGCGTTAGTGCATGGCTAGCCCGTCATATTGCCATGTCATGCATCGTGTTGCATCTGTGCTTTATATTTATTGTTTCTCCCCCCTCTTCTTACCGGTAGACCCCGAGACCAACGCTGCTGCCGGGTACGACTACGCCGTTGACGATCAGGCCTTTGCCGCAGAGCAGCAAGGCAAGCAAACCCCCTTGAGCATTCCGATATCGCCTATTCCTTTCACTCTTATTCTTGCATTAGATTTTTGCTACTGTATTAGTTAGCTCCTATTCTGATGCATAGCCTGTTTTTGATGAACTGTTACTATACCTACAATCATATCAACTGCTTAGTATAGGTTGATCAGTGAATCCCCAGTGACCCCTTAGTCCCAGTTGCCCCTGCTTCTTCATCGACGACTCGACGACTCGAAGACCCGAAGACTCGGTCAACCGACCGACGAGCCAGGCCCCTCACATCACCGCACACCCTAAGTATGGCACTGCAGAGCTACTACCGAGTGCCGAGGGTGATACCTCACTTAGCACTCCCGGTGTTAATTCTGTAGCGTAGCTAATCGGTCGTGGGTATCGAGGGTGATTCCTCCTTCCCATTTATCGATAGCGACTCTTGTCATACACATACCTCGAGTGGGATCCATCGAGGATGATTCCTCGGATATCCACTTGGTGTATAAACACATAGTTACTTCAACTTGACCTTGTTTACATGTGAAAGACGGGAGTGGAGGGATAGGCGGTACCACCCTGGTTGAGGTGGACCTGAGTTCCCGACAGTCTTGAGACGGGTCGGCCCAAAGGGTACCCGTGTGTAAGATGTGGTGGGATGCGCCGGTAAGGCATCCAAAGGGTTATGTTGAGGCGTGGACGGGCAGGAGAGGCCCTTGCCACACATCCTCGAGTCGGGGTGACGGGACCGCACTTTATGGGTCGCGCTTGCCCCGCATTAATAAAATGCTAATGGGTTGGGTATTTGATCTGAGTTGGGTCGTTGGCCTTTTTACGCACCAAACCATCGCGTGGGAGAAGTTATGGGTACTCAGCGTCGTTGTATCAGCCGAAGCTCTTCGGACGTCAGCAATGGAGCGGCGCGCGCCGGATTGAACTGGACGGTACAGCTCTTGGACTAGAGTGTGCTAGGTCTGCTTTCGGCCGCGTACGCATCGTGCAGGAGCGCGTAGGGCAAGTGGGCCCACGACCCCTGTGTGCTTAGGATTTAGACCGGCGGGCTGGCCTCTTCGTTGAGCCTAGGTGGGGCGATGACGTGCTGCTATCCCGAGGCCGAGCATGACCCAGGAAAGTGTGTCCGGCCGGAGGTGATCAGGCGTGTTGGAAATGCGGTGCACCCCTGCAGGGATGAACAAACTATTCGAATAGCCGTGTCCAAGGTAACAGGACGACTTGGAGTTGTACCTTGACCTTATACAACTATAATTGTAATTTCATTTGAAATGAATGTGGCTCCGAGATTGCTTCCTCGCAGGGAGTCGAGGGAGGATCTCTGGGCGTGGTTACTTAATAAAATTGCTACAATAATATGATTATATATGAGATACCAGTCTACTCTCTTCTAATGCTGCAAGATGCTGAAGATGCTAGTCTTCGATAGGACTAGGCCTTCCCCCTATTCTTGATTTCTGCAGTCAGTCCAGATATAACCCCCATTCCTTGATAATGATGCATACTTAGCATAGTTCTGATGTCAGTCTTGCGAGTACTTTGGATGAGTACTCACCGCTGCTTTGCTTTCTCTTTCCCCCTCGATACGATTCCGCGTTCAGGCGATGGAGCTCAGGAGATGGAGTACGCCGGAGACGACTACTACACCACCGAATGAGCCTACTATTACGTGGAGAGTGCCGACGCTCAGGAGTAGTTAGGAGGTTCCCAGGCAGGAGGCCTCGCCTCTTTCGATCCGCTGCTTATGTTTGTGCTAGCCTTCTTAAGGCAAAACTTGTTTAACTTATGTCTGTACTCAGATATTATTTGCTTCCGCTGACTCGTGCTTGTCGAGCTTTGTATTCGAGCCCTCGAGGCCCCTGGCTTGTAATATGAAGTTGTATGACTTTAATTTGTGTCTAGTGTTGTGTTGTGATATCAATCAGTGAGTCCCTAATCTTGGTCGTACGCATTGCGTGTTTGATTAGCGTACGGTCGAGAACGGGGGCGTCACAACACTAGACACAAATTAAAGTCATACAGCTTCATATTACAAGCCAGGGGCATTGGGGGCTCGAATACAAAGCTCGACAAGCACGAGTCAGCAGAAGCAAATAATATCTGAGTACAGACATAAGTTAAACAAGTTTTGCCTTAAGAAGGCTAGCACAAACATAAGCAGCGGATCGAAAGAGGCAAGGCCTCCTGCCTGGGAACCTCCTAACTACTCCTGAGCTTCGGCACTCTCCACGTAGTAATAGGCTCCTGCGGTGGTGTAGTAGTCGTCTCCGGCGTACTCCATCTCCCGGGCTCCATCGTCTGAACGCAGAATCGTATCGAGGGGGAAAGAGAAAGCAAAGCAGCGGTGAGTACTCATCCAAAGTACTCGCAAGACTGACATCAGAACTATGCTAAATATGCATCAGTATCAAGGAATGGGGGGTATATCTGGACTGACTGCAGAAAGCAAGAATGAGGGGGAAGGCCTAGTCCTATCGAAGACTAGCATCTTCAGCATCTTGCAGCATTAGAAGAGAGTAGACTGGTATCTCATATATAGTCATATTATTGTAGCAATTTTATTAAGTAACCACGCCCAGAGATTCTTCCTCGACTCCCTGCGAGGAAGCAATCCCGGAGCCAACATTCATTTCATTTTAAAGTCTCAATTATAGTTGTAGAAGGTCAAGGTACAACTCCAAGTCGTCCTGTTACCGTGGACACGGCTATTCGAATAGATAATTCATCCCTGCAGGGGTGCACCGCATTTCCAACACGCCTGATCACCTCCGGCCGGACACACTTTCCTGGGTCATGCCCGGCCTCGGGATAGCAGCACGTCATCGCCCCACCTAGGCTCAACAGAGAGGCCAGCCCGCCGGTCTAAATCCTAAGCACACAGGGGTCGTGAGCCCACTTGCCCTACGCGCTCCTGCATGATGCGTACGCGGCCGAGGTCAGCCCTAGTACACTCTAGTCCAAGAGCTGCACCGTCCAGGCCACTCGGGCGCGCGCCGCTCCATAGCTGACGTGCGAAGAGCTTCGGCTGATACAATGACGTTGAGTACCCATAACTTCTCCCACGTGATGGTTTGGGGCGTAAAAAGGCCAACGACCCAACTCAGATCAAATACCCAACCTGTCGTGGAGTTGTCACGGCACGATGTCCTTGTGAGAGAACTTAGGTGTGAGGCCATCGCAACTATGTGGTGGCTTGAGAGGGGTTGGTCGGATTCGAGAGACGTGAGTTTACCCAGGTTTGGCCCCTCTGAAGGAGGTAAAAGCCTATGTCCTGCTTCGTGTCTATATTGATGATGATGATGATCTCGGTTACAAGGGTGCGGAGTCGCTACCTCTAATCTCGAGAACCTCTAATCTGACTATCTCTAATGAGTTGTCTGTCTAAGACCTGTCTATGGAGACGTCTAAAAACTTGACCCTCTTGGGGTGACCCGCCCCTCCTTATATAAGTTGAAGGGGCGGTTTACATGTAGAGTCTAAGTCGGATTGAGACTTAACTTATTATGACTTCCCATCACGGGCTTCACTTCATGGGCTTCTGAGTCCCGGGCTTCTTATCTCAGACGGGCGGCTTACACCGGGCGGCTTAACCAGGCGGCTTACCTTCAAGACTCATCTTCAGGGACTCGTCTCCGGGACTTAACTGTCTGCCGGGTCATAACTGTCTGACGGGTCATAACTGTCTGCCGGGTCATAACTGTCTGCCGGGTTATAACTGTCTGCCGGGTTATAACTGTCTGCCGGGTTATAACCGTCACCGGGTTATAACTGTCTCCGGGTCATACCGCGGGGTATATCCCCGACACAACCCATTAGCATTTTATTAATGCGAGGCAAGCGCGACCCATAAATTGTGGTCCCGTCGCCCCGTCTCGAGGATGTGTGGCAAGGGCCTTTCCTGCCCGTCCACGCCTCATCATCATCAAACCGTGGGTACCCCTCAGGGCCGACCCATCACCAACATGTTTCTGTAACCAGGTCATAGTAACTGTGTGTATAACACATCAAGACGGAACCTGAGGAATCACCCTCAAAGGGCCCCGCTCGATGAAACCGTCAAGGTGGACTTAGAGGAATCACCCTCGAGGGTCCCACACTTGAGGGGTTGCACGACAGAGTCATCGTCGGGAGTGGTGAAGGAGGAATCACCCTCGATAACCACGACCGACCAGCTACACTACAGAGTTAGCATCATGAGTACTTCACGAGGTGTCACCCTCGGTACTCGATAGTAGCTCTGCAGAGTCGTACAATTAAGGGGTGTGCGGTGACGTGAGGGGCCTGGCTCGTCGGTCGGTTGACCGAGTCTTCGAGTCTTCGGGTTGTCGATGAAGAAGAAGGGGCAACTAGGACAAAGGGGGTCACGGGGATTTCATTGATCAACCTATACTAAGCAGTTGATATGATAGCAGGTGTAGTAGCAGTTTATCAAAAACAGGCTATGCATCAGAATAGGAGCTAACTAATACAATAGCAAAATTCTAATGCAAGATTGAGAGGGAAAGAAATGGGTGATATCGGAATGCTCAAGGGGGGTGGCTTGCCTTGCTGCTCTGCGGCAAAGGCTTGATCGTCAACGGTGTAGTCGTACCCGGCAGCACCGTCAGTCTCGGGGTCTACCAGAGAGAAGAGGGGGGAATAAATAATAAATATAAAGCACAGATGCAACACGATGCATGACATGGCAATATGCAGAGCTAGGCATGCACTAATGCAGTATTATACGTCGCAGACGGGTCGGAAGAATATCTGGCGATATTTCCCGGGTCTCTGGCTATTACCGGACAGATGATCCTAATGCTAAATGTCCATGTTCATCATGCTAGGAGCACGTGACAGATGAACGGACAGCGTATTCGGATTCGTGGGATTTTTCTAATCAACTTTCATGTATAAAACTTTTTCATCTGAGCTACAGATTATTTTCTATTAATTTTTAAGGTTTTAATCATTTTCTAAAATTCACAGAATTAAATTAATTCGAAAAGGCATTTATGACGTCATCATGACATCAGTATGACGTCAGCAGTCAACCCAGCTGACTCAGGTCAAACCTGACAGCTGGGCTCCACCTGTCATAGACAGTGGGCAAAAGCAGTGTTTTAATTAAACTAAACAGATTTAAATAAACAGGAGGACCCACATGTCTGTGGCTAATTAAGTTAAACTATTTAATTAAATTAGTTAAACATGTCATTAGGGGTTAATTAAACCTGGGCCCACGTGTCAGTGGCCCAGGGGCGGCTGGACCCACATGGCAGTGGCTGGGCACTGCCCAGTCAGCCAGTTGACCACGGTCAATTGGTCAACAGGGGGCCCGGGGCCACAGGTCGGTGACACTGGGGGTGGCCCCAACCTGGCCACGTCGGTGGTGGCCGGCGGTTCGACGCCGGCGACCAAAAACGCGGCGGCGCGGCTCGGTCGTCGACGGGATTTGGCCACAGAGGGCCAAACCGAGCGCGGAGGGGCTCGTTGGAGAGCTAGCACGAGCACGGTCCCGTCCCGACCGTCGAGGGGGGCGGGGGTGGTCGGAGCTCGCCGGAAACGAGCTCGCGGCGGCGGCCGGCGTTAGGCAACTACGGCGATGGCGTAGTAGCAAGCACGCGAGCAATCTAGCGGTGCCAGAGGGGCCTACGCGACGCGGTGGAGGCAACGAACAGGAGCCCGGGGCGGTTTGGCCACCAGGGCCTCGCCGGCGGCGAGCCCGAGTAGAGCTCGAGGTCGGTCACGGCGGCAGGGGGGCTACGCGTTCGGGATGCTCGCGAGAGGGGGAGGAGGAAGAGCGGGGAGCTCACCGAGCCCTGTAGTTGCGCAAGGTGGGCTCGAGGGGGGCTCGATGGGGCGAATCGACGACGGCGAACGACGGCTGCCCTAGGAGGAAGAAGGCACGGGGATGGCGGTGCAGGGGCTCCGGTCTTGCTCCTGTGGACGGGGTCGAAGCAACGAACGGCGGCGGAGCTGGGGGACACGACGGCGAGGCGGATGGGGCCCGGTGGCCGCGGCTAGCCGGCGGCCATGGCGTCGGCGGCGCTCGGGATCGGGAGGGGAGGAGGAGATCTAGCAGGGGGCGCTAATGGGGAGGCAGCTAGGGTTCGGGGGCGCCGCGAGGCGCCTTGTAGATGGCGAGGGGCCGCCGGATGGGCGCTAGAGCGACGGGGACGGCCGGTGGAGCGCATCGCCGCGTCCACGTCCTCCCTGGTGAGCAGGAGGTAGGGGAAGGGGGGTTAGGGGGCTAGGCCGCCTGTAGCTCACTAGAGCCCAGGGGCATAGTGCCCCCTCCCCATTTTCCTTTTTCTTTTTCTGATTTATTTTACAGCTTTTGTTTTATTCCTTTTTAGCATTAGTTTCCTTTAGTAAAAATGTGTGACTTGGTCCAATAAACATGTTGCAATATTTTGCATGGCCACACACACTTGGGGGATTTTTAGAATCTGTTTGCAATTTCCAGTTGAATTTAATAGCACATTAAATTGCAATTTGGTGCTGTTAATGAAGGTGGGGTCCACACCATATGTTTGGTGATGATGCCCTCCTTAACACCAATTGTTTTGTGATTTATCACAAGTGTGCAACATTTTTCCTTTGCCGTTTGCCAACTTATTTTATCACCATAAAATTAAATGCCCTTTTTAATGGAATTTGAAATGAGATATGAATTTTCAACTTGATCATATCTTGTTTAGCAAAATGATTAGGCACTGATCATGGTCATCACTGTGCTTAATTACAATGATCACTGTAGCCAAAATCCAGGGTGTCACACATGCAATGCAACCCTGTGTGTTCATACAACTTATCAACGTCGAACAAAGGATGATGATGAAGTTAGATAGCATGGCGTAATAGTTGTTTCGAGGACGGACGGGGCCTGTGTAGATAGTCAGTGTCCGATCAAGGTAAGGCTTCTGGACTTATTGCCCAGTGACCTCACCAAAAGTGACGGCCATGTAGACGTTGCCTGTCCGTGCTGATTTGTCCCTCGCATGGTTCCATGTCAGCCCTATGGGAGGTGGAACTTCTTGCCATGGCGAACTGATTTTCAAAGGGGTGTGTGTCTTCCTTGAGAAGTAGATAACATGAGTTTGTACAGGCCACTAGTGCTAAGATGCGATCTCTTACCATAGATGCTCGGATATCACATGAAGCAACTCCCCTCGTTTGTCATCCCATAGTGCCGGTCGCCGAGTCGCATTGCATCTTCAAATTTTGCAGGGCACAACTGGGCGGGAGCCAGAGTGCTCCATCCGTTCTCATAGTTGTCCATGGTAACCACCGCTATGTCGAATACAGCGATGAGATCCTTGTCATTGTGCCCGCCATATCTTGTTGGTGGAGAGTGAATCACAACCTTTTTCAACGCTGCTTCAGCATGATCGTATTTCATTATACGTTAGTCTTTTGAATCTGTAATGCCGAAACCAATTGCTCACAGCAGTTCCACATCCAAGGTGACACCGGTGTACACATTGTGTAACTTGATTTCGGTATTCATTCCGATTTACGCCATCCAATCTTCATTAGATCCTACGCAAACCTGCATTCAGAGTGGAAAAGCAAAATTTAGCGTCACCGTGAAGATAGTTTAGGGACACGACATACTAACCTCCTCATCTGTTGCGATCCATGTGCCCTCGAAAGTGTAGTTGTCCAGCGGCGTGATCCTACAACGCCGCCCAGTCGTAGGAGGTTCTGCCTCTTGGACATGATCGTCCTGGAAGAGGCATGAAGACCAAGGAACATGGGGAGATGACATGAATGCTTAAGGACAACCTTGAAGAATCTAGAGCAGCCTGCGGCGAGCCTTGTTGCTGTCAGCACGTCGAAGGTACACGTGATCAGGCGGAGCGCTTCGTCCGTCATGCCGTCAGTTGGCCTTTTGGCATGGCAGCCACCTGGTTCGTCAATCGCTGTGGCGACTGTCGAATGAAACCGCCAGAATGAAGTACACGGAAATGACGAGTAGGGGAGAGGGTGACGAGAGATCATGGAGAAGGCCTATTGGTGGCTACAATGAACGGGGCAAGGGGAGAGGGCGAAGCGATGGAATAGATCGTGGAGGGGGCGGTTGGCGCTTGATAAGTAAGTAGGAGCAATTAAAGGGCTTAAAGGAAGGCTGAAGGGGAGCGAGATCATGACATGTCTACCGCACAAAGTGGTTGAAGCGCCAAACTAGCTGACGTTAAACATGTACCTCGTACCGAAATTTTGAAACGTGCACCGCCTAGGAGCACGACAGATATGGATTGCGATAAAATCAACGGACATGGTGCTTCCGGTAGCCGTTCCCCAATCGACAAAACCCACACACATCATCTCGCCGCGGCACCACCCACCGACCCCCCCATTGATACGTCTCCAACGTATCTATAATTTCTGATTGTTCCATGCTGTTATATTATCATTCTTGGATGTTTTACAATCATTTTATAGCAACTTTATATCATTTTTTGGGACTAACCTATTGACATAGTGCCAAGTGCCAGTTGCTGTTTTTGCTTGTTTTTTACTTCACAGAACATCAGTACCAAATGGAGTCCAATCATGACAAAACTTTTTGGAGATTTTTTTTGGACCAGAAGGAAGCCAGTGGGCCAAAGAAGTACCCAGGAGGGAGCCCAGGCCGCCCACAACACACCAGGGTACGCCAGAGGCCCAGGGCGCGCCCTGGTGGGTTGTGGCCGCCTCGGGAACCCCCTCCACCGCCTCTGAGCTCTATAAATACCCAAATATTCCAAAAACCCTAGAGGAGTCGACGAAAAATACTTCCAGCCGCCGCAAGTTCCAGAACCGCGAGATCCAATCTAACACCATCACGGAGGGGTTCATCATCCTCATTTGTGCCTCTCCGGTGATGCGTGAGTAGTCCAGCATAGACCTATGGGTCCGTAGGAAGTAGCTAGACTGCTTCCTCTCTCTCTCTCTCTTTTGATTCTCAATACAATGGTCTATTGGAGATCTATTTGATGTAATGAGTTTTTGCGGTGTGTTTGTTGGGATCCGATGAATTTTGAGTTCATGATCAGTTTCTATCCATGAATATTATTTGAGTCCTCTTTGATGTCTTATATGCATGATTACTTATAGCCTCGTATTTCTTCTTCGAATCTTTGGTTTAGTTAGTCCAACTAGATCGAGTTTTCTTGCCATGGGAAGAGGTGCTTTGTGATGGGTTCGATCTTGCGGTGTCCTCTCCCAGTGACAGAAGGGGCAGCGAGCCACGCATGTATCGTTGCTATTAAGGATAACAAGATGGGGTCTATTCCTACATGAATAGATCTTGTCTACATCATGTCACCATTCTTATTGCATTACTCAATTTTTCTATGAACTTAATACACTAGATGCATGCTGGATAGCGGTCGATGTGTGGAGTAATAGTAGTAGATGCAGAATCGTTTCGGTCTACTAATCTTGGACGTGATGCCTATATAATGATCATCGCCTTAGATATCGTCATGATTATTTGATCTTCTATCAATTGCCCAATATTAATTTGTTTACCCACCGTGTGCTATACTCATGAGAGAAGCCACTAGTGAAACCTATGGCCCTCGGGTCTACTTTTCCAAAATATTGCTTTCCGATCTATCTTTTACCGCCTTTTGTTTTCAGATCTATTATTCCAGAAACCCAAAAATACCTTGCTGCACTTTTTATTGGCCTCTTTTATTTTGTGTTCTTGTGCGATCTATCTATCCAATCTATTACAATCTAATCTATCTTTTTACCGTCGAGAGATTGACAACCTCTTTTTCGCGTCGGGTTGCAAGTATATGTTCTTTGTGTGCAGATACCGTTTACATAGTGTTGCGTGGTTCTCCTACTGGTTCGATAACCTTGGTTTCATAACTGAGGGAAATACTTACCGTCGTTGTGCTGCATCATCCCTTCCTTTTTGGGGAAATACCGACGCAGTCTCAAGCCACGTCACCCACCCGCCCACGCCTTCACACCTGACCGAACGGTCCATGGTTTCAGCTGCCGTCAGCAAGGACAACGGCGGTGGAGCGTACTGCTTCGACGTCAATTCCCTTTTAAACATCGTGAGTTCCATTTATCTGCTGGGGTCGCCCGACACATCTTGATTTGTCTTTGGATTAACAAATTGAGCAGGTACATGCCATGCTTTTGTTATGAATCGCATCAAGCAGGTGGTAGGCACCATCGATGACGACGAATACTGCGACCGAGCGGTTGATGTCACTACGTGGTGCCATCACTGAGCTTACTGCTGGAGACTGGTTGCGTTCGATGGAACTGACACCGGCCGCAGATTTTTGGGTAGCGCTTATCTGGTGAGTACGAAAGTGTTGGAAATATGCCCTGGAGGCAATATTAAATTGGTTATTATAATATTTTCCTATTCATGATAAACGTCTATTATCCATGCTAGAATTGTATTAATCGGAAACTCAGATACATGTGTGGATACATAGACAACACCGTGTCCCTAGTGAGCCTCTACTAGACTAGCTCGTTGATCAAAGATGATTAAGGTTTCCTAACCATAGACATGAGTTGTCATTTGATAACGGGATAACATCATTAGAAGAATGATGTGATGGACAAGACCCAACCGTAAGCATAGCATTTGATCGTATTAGTTTATTGCTAGTGCTTTCTTCATGTCAAGTATATGTTCCTAAGACCATGAGATCATGCAACTCCCTGGCACTGGAGGAATGCCTTGTGTGTATCAAACGTCACTTCGTAACTTGGTGATCATAAAGGTACTCTACAGGTATCTCCAAGGGTGTCTATTGGGTTGGCATGGATCGAGACTGGGATTTGTCACTCCATATGACGAAGAGGTATCTATGGGCCCACTCGGTAATACAGCATCACAAGAAGCTTGCAAGCAATGTGACTAAGGAGTTAGTCATGGGATCTTGTATTACGGAACGAGTAAAGAGACTTGCCGATAACGAGAACTAGGTATGGAGATACCGACGATCGAATCTCGGGCAAGTAACATACCGCTGGACAAAGGGAACTGCATACGGGATTGATTGAATCCATGGCATCATGGTTCGACCAATAAAGATCTTCGTGGAATATGTGGGAACCAATATGGGCATCCAGGTCCTGTTATTGGTTATTGACCGGAGAGGTGTCTCGGTCATGTCCACATGATTCTGAAACCCGTAGGGTCCGCACGCTTAACGTTCGGTGACGATATAGTATTATTGGGTTATGTTTGTTGGTGACTGAATGTTGTTCGGAGTCCCGGATGAGATCCCGGACATCACGAGGAGATCCGGAGGTAAAGATTTATATATGGGAAGTCATATTTTGGCTACCGGAAAAGTTTCAGGTCTTTCCGGTATTGTACCGGGAAGCTTCTAGAAGGTTCCAGAAACTTCCGAGGAGTCCGGAAGTCCACCAAGGGTTCCACTAGGCCCCAAGGGTTTGCATGGGCTGAGGGGAGGCGCCCTAGCCTTATTGGTCCAGGCGCACAAGTCCCTCAAGGCCCATGTGGCTTGGGAGAGGTGGAAAGTCCACCTGTGTATGGAAAGTGAGGGAGTTGGACTAGGAGTCCAACTCCTCCCCCTTGGCTGCGCCCTAGGGCTTGGAGGGGCTGATCTCCACGCCCCTCCACCTATATATAGAGGAGAGGGACCACCCCAAGAGGACACACCAAGCCCTTGGCGCCCCTCTCTCTCCCTAGATCGTTTTCTCCTCCGTTCGCGGTTTCGGTAGCGCTCGGCGTAGGCTTGCCGAGATTGCTCCACCACCATCTCCACCACGCCGTCGTGCTGGTTGAGAGCCCATCTACTACTCTGCCCTCGCTCGCTGGATCGAGGAGGTGGATACTTCATCGATCCGCATGTGTGTGATGTCTACTACGCAACCTTCTTCTTGTAGACTCGTGTTGGGCCTCCAAGAGCAGAGTTTTGTAGGACAGTAGCAAATTTCCCTCAAGTGGATGACTTAAGGTTTATCAATCCGTGGGAGGCGTAGGATGAATATGGTCTCTCTCAAACAACCTTGCAACCAAATAACAAAGAGTCTCTTGTGTCCCCAACACACCCAATACAATGGTAAAATGTATAGGTGCACTAGTTCGGCGAAGAGATGGTGATACAAGTGTAATATGGATGGTAGATATAGGTTTTTATAATCTGAAAATATAAAAACAGCAAGGTAACTAATGATAAAAGTGAGCACAAACGGTATTGCAATGCTTAGAAACAAGGCCTAGGGTTCATACTTTCACTAGTGCAAGTTCTCTCAACAATACTAACATAGTTGAATCATATGTAAATCCCTCACGTGCGACAAAGAGTTCACTCCAAAGTCACAAATAGCGGAGAACAAACGAAGGAATTATTGTAGGGTACGAAACCACCTCAAAGTTATCTTTTCCGATCAATCTTATGAGCTATCCCTATAAGTGTCACGAACAGCCCTAGAGTTCGTACTAAAATAACACCTTAAGATACACATCAACCAAAACCCTAATGTCACCTAGATACTCCAATGTCACCACAAGTACCCATGGGCATGATTATACGATATGCATCACATAATTTCAGATTCATCATGTTCAATCCGACACAAAGAACTTCAAAGAGTGCACCAAAGTTTCTACCGGAGAGTCAAGACGAAAACATGTGCCAACCCCTATACATAGATTCCCAAGGTCACGGAACCCGCAAGTTGATCACCAAAACATACATCAAGTGGATCAATAGAACATCCCATTGTCACCACGGATATCCCATCGCAAGACATACATCAAGTGTTCTCAAATCCTTAAAGATTCAATCCGATAAGAAAACTTCAAAGGGAAAACTCAATTCATCACAAGAAGATAGAGAGGGGAAAACTCCATATGATTCATCTATATTAATAAAGCTCGCTGTACATAAAGATCGTGTCATCTCAAGAACACGAGAGAGAGAGAGAGATCAAACACATAGCTACTGGTACATACCCTCAGCCCCAAGGGTGAACTACTCCCTCCTCGTCATGGAGACCACCGGGATGATGAAGATGGCCTCCGGTGATGGTTTCCCACTCCGGCAGTGTGTCGGAACGGGCTCCCGATTGGTTTTTCGTGGCTCTGGAGGCTTGCAGTGGCGGAACTCCCGATCTAGGTTTCTTTTTTGGGGTTTCTCGATTTATAGGAGTTTTTGGCGTCGGTCTCACGTCAAGGTGGTGCCCGAGGGGCCCACAAGCTAGGGTGGCGCGCCCCCAAGCTTGTGGCCTCCTCGGTCACTTCCTGGCCCAACTTTTTGCTCCAGTATTTTTTATATTTTCCAAAAATATTCTCCGTAAATTTTCAGCCCATTCCGAGAACTTTTATTTCTGCACAAAAACAACACCATGGTAGCTCTTCTGAAAGCAGCGTCAGTCCGGGTTAGTTCTAATAAAATCATACTAAAATCATATAGATTTATTGTAAACATGGCATGAATGCTTCATAAATTATAGATACGTTGGAGACGTATTAGCATCCCCAAGCTTAATTCCTGCTCGTCCTCGAGTAGGTAAATGATAAAAGAAATAATTTATTATGTGTGAATGCTAGCAAACATTTTCATCATTTTCTATTCTTCTTTGTATAGCATGGACATTTGGACTTGTAAATGATTCAAAGCAATAGTCTAGTTTTAACATAATGACTTCAATACTCAAGCATGTCAACAAGCAACCATGTCTTTCAAAATATCAACACTAAAGAAAGTTATCCCTAGCCCATCATGCTCAATCATTGATCCATTCATGAAACACACTCAAATATTAGCTATGCCCAATGCTCAAGTACGATCATAGTGCCCCCTAGTTGGTGCTTATAAGAGAAGATGGAGACTCAAAGAAAAAATAAAAATTGCATAAAGTAAATAGATAGGCTCTTCGCAGAGGGAAGTAGGGATTTGTAGAGGTGCCAGAGCTCAAGGTTTAAATTGAGAGAGAAAAATATTTTGAGTGGCATGCTTTTCCTGTCAACGAAAACGACAAAGTAGCTCACAATACTTTCCATGCTAGATACATTATAGGTGGTTCCCAAACAGAATGGTAAAGTTTTTACTCCCCCTCCACCAATCAATCACACTCCACGGCGAGCCGAATCCACGGGTACCGTCCATTCAAACAACAATCCTGGGGGAGTTTTGTTTCATTATATGTTGATTTGATTTTTGAGCATGGAACTGGGCATCCCGAATACCAGCCACTTTCTCGTGAATGATAGTGAATCAACACATATCGTGGGAATAACACACCTAGCATGGAAAAATATTGGATACTCCCCACCGTTTCATGAGAGGTACGGGCACACAAAAGAGAAAATTTATTTTGAAAATTTAGAGATGGCACATACAAATTTGCTTGGAACGGCATGGAAATACCCCATATAGGTAGGTATGGTGGACTCATAAGGCAAAACTTGGTGTAAGGATTTTGGATGCACAAGTAGTATTTCTACTTAGACAAATGAAGGCTAGCAAATAGATTGGGAAGCAACCAAACCAAGGAAGGAAAAATCACATAAGTGAGCATTAAGTCATAACTAACACCGAATAATGCACCACAAGTAGGATATAACTTCATTGCATAACTATTGACTTTCGTGCATGCATAGGGAATCACAAACCTTAACACCAATATTCCTACTAAGCATAATTACTCACTAACATGACTCACATATTACTATCATCATGTTTCAAAACTATTACAAAGAATCAAGTTTAATTTGTCCCATGATCTTCATGAAAGTTTTTTTATTATATCCTCCTTGGATATCTATCACTTTGAGACTAGTTTCATATATTGCTATTGCTTCTTGGCAAGATCAAACAAATTTAAGTGAAGCACATGATCATAAAGATTTCATCCCTCAAAAAGGTATAAGTGAAGCATGAGAGGAAATGACAAGCTACTCTCAAAAGATATAAGTGAAGATCAATGAGTAGTCAAACAATTAAGTAGCTATGTGAGGACTCTCTCTCTCTCAACAAATATTTTCAGATCTGAGTATTTTATCCAAACAGCAAACAAAAGAAAAATAACACTCCAAGAATAGCACGCATCATGTGAACGAATAAAAATTTAGGCTCAACATAGGCTAACCGATAATTGTTGATGAAGAGAGGTGGGATGCGTAGCATCCCCAAGTTTGAGCTTTTGTATCTCGTTCAATCCTCTCATATCATGGTTTGACCTATTCTCAAAAACTTCATCCACACAAAACTTGAAAAGAACTCGTGAGATAGGTTAGTACACATAATAATAAATCAACACTTCATGTACTTCCAAGACAAGTTGCATAATAATTTTCAAACATTAGTTACTGCATACTATCATTTCCACAATTTATATCTACCAATATAGGCTATGGAAACTATAGGATAAGTAGATAACAAAACTATGACAGCAATCTGTCCAAACAAAACAGTCTGTAGCAATTTATGAAAACAGTGTACTTATGTAACTCAAAAAATTATGAAAATTTAGGACATTCTAAATAATTAATATAACAATACTGTGTAAAAATTTCAGAAACTTTCCACGTACCAGTAAAATATGAAAATTCAAACACTACAGCCGAAGTTTCTGTTTTTACACAGCACTCATCAAAACGTGCAATGCAAGCATCCTAAGGCAATTCTTGGAACTTTTTATTGAAAAACAAGATTATAAATAACACCTAACACAGAACAACAAAATAAAATGACGCTCCAAGCAAAGCACATATTATGTGACGAATAAAAATATAGCTCCAAGTAAGATATACTGATAATGTTGAAGACGAAAGAGGGGATGCTTCCGGGGCATCCCCAAGCTTAGGCACTTGAGTCTTCCATGGATATTACCTTGGGGGTGCCTTGGGAATCCCCAAGCTTAGGTTCTTGTCACTCCTTGTTCTCCTCATATCGGTGTCTCACCCAAAACTTGAAAACTTCAATCACACAAAACTTAACGGAACTTCGTGAGATGGGTTAGTATAATAAAGATAGATCATTCACTTAGGTACTGTCAAGACAAGATTCATAATTGTTCCCACATGATACCTACTGTATTATATCATTTCCATAATTTATATCACTGAATATAAGCTACGGGAACACTAAAACAAGCAAACTATGTATGCAAAACAGAATCTGTCAAAAAGAGAACAGTCTGTGAAGATCTGTAGTGTAACCATACTTCCCTGTATCTAAAACTTCTGAAAAATTAGGAAAACCTGAATAATTTGTATATCAAGACTGTGCAAAAATTTCAGATCATTATCACGCTCTGGTAAAAAATTAAAATTCCTGTACTGGAGTCTAAAGTTTCTGTTTTGGTTCAGCATCAATTCTACTCATCTTGTGAGTCATCCCAAAGGCTTTACTTGGCACTTTATTGAAATAAAAGGCACAAAACATAATTACTACAGTAGCTTAATCATGTGAACACACAAAAACAGAAAGTAAAAGTGTTGGGTTGTCTCCCAACAAGCGCTTTTCTTTAATGCCTTTTAGGTAGGCATGATAATTTCAATGATGCTCACATAGGAATAACAATTATAACATGCAAAAGAGCATCATGAATCTCATGACAAGCACATTTAAGTCTAACCCACTTCCTATGCATAGGGATTTTGTGAGCAAACAATTTGTGGGAACAAGAATCAACTAGCATAGGAAGGCAAAACAAGCATAACTTCAAAACTTTGAACACATAGAGAGGAAACTTGATATTATTGCAATTCCTACAAGCATATGTTCCTCCCTCATAATAATTTTCAGTAGCATCATGAAGGAATTTCACAATATAACCAGCACATAAAGCATTCTTTTCATGATCTATAAGCATTGAAATTTTTCTACTCTCCACACAAGAAAATTTCTTCCCATGACTAATAGTGGGGGTATCATAAAAGGATTGAATACTACAAATTGGTTCCACATTAAAAGAGTAATATTCAGTAAAAGGATATTCAAAATTATTACAATAATTATCACTAATTTTTATAACATAAGTATCATCACAATAATCATCATAAGTAGCAACTTTGTTCTCATCATAATAAATTTGCTCATCAAAACTTGGGGGACTAAACATATCATCTTCATCAAACATAGCATCCCCAAGCTTGTTGCTTTGCATATCATTAGCATCATGGATATTCAAGGAATTCGTACTAACAACATTGCAATCATGCTCATCATACAAAGATTTAGTGCCAAACATTTTAATAACTTCTTCTTCTAACACTTGAGCACAATTTTCCTTTCCATCATTTTAACGAAAGACATTAAAAAGATGAAGCATATGAGGCAACCTCAATTCCATTTTTTTGTAGTTTTCTATTATAAAACCAAACTAGAGAAAAACAAGAAACTAAAATATTTAATTGCAAGATCTAAAGATATACCTTCAAGCACTCACCTCCCCGGCAACGGCGCCAGAAAAGAGCTTGATGTCTACTACGCAACCTTCTTCTTGTAGACTCATGTTGGGCCTCCAAGCGCAGAGTTTTGTAGGACAGTAGCAAATTTCCCTCAAGTGGATGACCTATGGTTTATCAATCCATGGGAGGCGTAGGATGAAGATGGTCTCTCTCAAACAACCTTGCAACCAAATAACAAAGAGTCTCTTGTGTCCCCAACAAACCCAATACAATGGTAAATTGTATAGGTGCACTAGTTCGGCGAAGAGATGGTGGTACAAGTGTAATATGGATGGTAAATATAGGTTTTTATAATCTGAAAATATAAAAACAGCAAGGTAACTAATGATAAAAGTGAGCACAAACGGTATTGCAATGCTTAGAAACAAGGCCTAGGGTTCATACTTTCACTAGTGCAAGTTCTCTCAACAATACTAACATAGTTGAATCATATGTAAATCCCTCACGTGCGACAAAGAGTTCACTCCAAAGTCACAAATAGCGGAGAACAAACGAAGGAATTATTGTAGGGTACGAAACCACCTCAAAGTTATCTTTTCCGATCAATCTTATGAGCTATCCCTATAAGTGTCACGAACAGCCCTAGAGTTCGTACTAAAATAACACCTTAAGATACACATGAACCAAAACCCTAATGTCACCTAGATACTCCAATGTCACCACAAGTACCCATGGGCATGATTATACGATATGCATCACATAATTTCAGATTCATCATGTTCAATCCCACACAAAGAACTTCAAAGAGTGCCCCAAAGTTTCTACCGGAGAGTCAAGACGAAAACATGTGCCAACCCCTATGCATAGATTCCCAAGGTCACGGAACCCGCAAGTTGATTACAAAAACATACATCAAGTGGATCAATAGAACATCCCATTGTCACCACAGATATCCCATCGCAAGACATACATCAAGTGTTCTCAAATCCTTAAAGATTCAATCCGATAAGAAAACTTCAAAGGGAACTCCCTCCTCGTCATGGAGACCGCCGGGATGATGAAGATGGCCTCCGGTGATGGTTTCCCCCTCCGGCAGGGTGCCGGAATGGGCTCCCGATTGGTTTTTCGTGGCTCTGGAGGCTTGCGATGGCGGAACTCCTGATCTAGGTTTCTTTTTGGGGGTTTCTCGATTTATAGGAGTTTTTGGCGTCGGTCTCACGTCAAGGCGGTGCCCGAGGGGCCCACAAGCTAGGGGGCACACCCCCAGGCTTGTGGCCTCCTCGGTCACTTCCCGGCCCAACTTTTTGCTCCCGTATTTTTTATATTTTCCAAAAATATTCTCCGTAAATTTTCAGCCCATTCCGAGAACTTTTATTTCTGCACAAAAACAACACCATGGTAGCTCTGCTGAAAACAGCGTCAGTCCGGGTTAGTTCTAATAAAATCATACCAAAATCATATAGAATTATTGTAAACATGGCATGAATACTTCATAAATTATAGATACGTTGGAGACGTATCAGTGTGCTGAACGCGGAGGTGCCGTCCGTTCAGCGCTAGATCGGGACGAATCACGATTGGATCGTGAAGACGTACGACTACATCAACCGCGTTATATAAGCTTCCGCTTAGCAATCAACAAGAGTATGTAGATACACTCCCCCTCTCGTAGCTATGCATATCCATGGATAGATCTTGCGCGTGCGTAGGAAATTTTTTGTTTCCCATGCTACGTTCCCCTACAGTGGCATCATGAGCTAGGTCTATGCGTAGATGATATGCACGAGTAGAACACAAAAGAGTTTGTGGGCGTTGATGTTCATATTGCTTACCTCCTTAGTCTTATCTTGATTCGGCGGTATTGTGGGATGAAGCTGCCCGGACCAACCTTACTCGTCCACGTACGAGAGACCGGTTCCATCGACTGGCATGCAACTTGTTGCATAAAGATGGCTGGCGGGTGTCTGTCTCTCCCACTTTAGTTGAATCGGATTCGACAGAGGTGGTCCTTGTAGAAGGTTAAAGGCAACTTGATTATCATCGTTGTGGCTTTGTGTAGGTAAGAATGGTTCTTACTAGTTGCCCATAGCATCCACGTAAAACTTGCAACAACAAAGTAGAGGACGTCTAACTTGTTTTTGCAGGGCATGTTCTGATGTGATATGGCCAAAGACATGATGTGATATATGTGATGTATGAGATGATCATGTTTTGTATAGATTATCACGACTTGCATGTCGATGAGTACAACAATCGGGAGGAGCCATAGGGTTGTCTTTAATTATTTTTGCCTTTTTTGCTTTACTTTATCGCTATGAGTTAGCAATAGTTGTAGAAGAAATAGTTGGCGCGACAACCACGTGACGACACGATGATGGAGATCATGATGATGGAGATCATGGTGTCATGCCAGTGACGATGGAGATCATGCCGGTGCTTTGGAGATGGAGATCAAAAGCACAAGATGATGATGGTCATATCATGTCACTTGTATGATTTGCATGTGATGTTTATCCTTTATGCATCTTATTTTGCTTAGGACGACGGTAGCATTATACGATGATCCCTCACTAAAATTTCAAGATAAATTGTGTTCTCCCCGAGTATGCACCCTTGCAAAGGATCGTCGTTTCGAAGCACCTCGTGATGATCGGGTGTGATAGGCTCTACGTTCGCATACAACGGGTGTATGCCAGATTTGCACACGCGGAATACTTGGGTTAACCTTGACGAGCCTAGCATGTACAGACATGGCCTGGGAACACAGGAGACTGAAAGGTCGAACATGAGTCATATAGTAGATATGATCAACATGGAGATGTTCACCATTGAAGCCACCTCATCTCACGTGATGATCGAACCTGGGTTGGTGGATTTGGATCATGTCACACTTAGACAACCCGAGGGATGTTGATTTGAGTGGGAGTTCTTTAGTAATATGATTAGTTGAACTCATTATCATGAACATAGTCAAAATGTCTTTGCAAATCATGTTGTAGATCAATAGCTCATGCTGTAGCTCCCCAGTATTTTGATACGTTCCTAGAGAAAACTAAGTTGAGAGTTGATAGTAGCAATTATGCGGACTGGGTCCATGATCTAAGGATTGTCCTCATTGCTGCACATAAGGCTTATGTCCTCGATGCACCGCTCGGTGCGCCACCCCCTCAAGCGTCGTCTATGGATGTTGTGAACGTCTGGCAGACACGTTCTGATGACTACTTGATAGTTTAGTGTGCCATGCTTTATGACTTAGAACTGGGGCTCCAAAGACGTTTTGAATGCCATGGATCATATGAGATGTTCCAAGAGCTAAAATTGGTATTCCAGGCTCATGCCCGTGTTGAGAGGTATGAGACCTCTGACATGTTCTTTTCTTACAAGATGGAGGAGAATAGCTCAGTCAGTGAGCATGTGCTCAGAATGTCTGGGTGCTACAATCGCTTGAATCAAGTGGGAGTTCATCTTCCAGATAAGATAGTGATTGACAGAGTTCTCCAAGTCACTGCCACCAAGCTACTAGAACTTCATGATAAACTATAACATGCAAGGGGTAGAGAAGATGATCCCAGAGCTATTCGCGATGTTTTACGACGCGAAGGTAGAAATCAAGAAGGAGCATCAAGTGTTGATGATAAGACCACTAGTTTCAATAAGGGCAAGGGCAAGAAGGGAAACTTCAAGAATGGCAAAGCAGTTGCCACTCCAGTGAAGAAACCCAAGGTTGAACCCAAACCCGAGACTAAGTGCTTTTATTGTAAGGGGAATGGTCACTGATAGCGGAACTACCCCAAATACTTGGTAGATAAGAAGGATGAAAACGTCAACAAAACTATATTTGATATACGTGTTATTGATGTGTACCTTACTAGTACTCCTAGTAGCACCTGGGTATTAGATACCGGTTCAGTTGCTAATATTGGTAACTCGAAATAAAAGCTACAGAATAAACGGAGACTAGCTAAGGGCGAGTTGACGATGTGTGTTGGAAGCGTTTCCAAGGTTGATGTGATCACCATCGCACGCTCCCTCTACCTTCGGGATTAGTGTTGAACCTAAATAAATGTTATTTGGTGTTGGCGTTGAGCATGAACATGATTAGATCGTGTTTATTGCAATACAGTTATTCATTTAAGTCAGAGAATAATGGTTATTCTGTTTACATGAATAATACCTTCAATGGTCATGCACCCAATGTGAATGGCTTATTGAATCTCGATCGTAGTGATACACATGTTCATAATATTGATGCCAAAAGATGCAAAGTTAATAATTATAGTACCACATACTTGTGGCACTGCCACTAAGGTCATATTGGTGTAAAGCGCATGAAGAAACTCCATGCTGATGGATCTTTGGACTCACTCGATTTCGAATCGGTTGAGACATGTGG
The DNA here is from genome assembly GCA_039707655.1 of Elymus sibiricus. Taxonomy (NCBI): domain Eukaryota; kingdom Viridiplantae; phylum Streptophyta; class Magnoliopsida; order Poales; family Poaceae; genus Elymus; species Elymus sibiricus. The sequence goes on from CM077663.1 coordinate 211,696,880, forward strand.
ACCATGCCTCATAGGCAAGATGTATGCGTTCCAAATGAGTATTGAAGAGTGCGGTGGATATCGTTATTTTCTTGCCTTCACTCATGATTTGAGTAGATATGGGTATATTTACTTAATGAAACACAATTCTGAAACGTTTGAAAAGTTCAAGCAATTTCAGAGTGAAGTTGAAGATCATCGTGACAAGAAGATAAAATGCCAACGATATGATCGTGGAGGTGAATATCTGATTTACGAGTTTGGTATGCAACTTAAGATAATGTGGAAATTATTTCACAACTCACGCCGTCTGGAACACCATAGTGTGGTGGTGTGTCCGAACGTCGTAGTCGTGCTCTATTGGATATGGTGCGTACTATGATGTCTCTTACCGATTTGCCACTATCATTCTTGGGTTGTGCATTAGAGACAACTACATTCACTTTAAAAGGGCACCATCTAAATCTGTTGAGATGACACCATATGAATTATGGTTTGGTAGAAACCTAAGCTGTCGTTTCTTAGAGTTTGGGAATGCGACACTTATGTCTGATAAGCTCGAACCCAAAGCGGAAAAGTGCATCTTCATAAGATACCCTAAAGCAACAATTGGGTATACCTTCTATCATAGATCCGAAGGCAAGGTCTTTGTTGCCAAGAATGGATCCTTTCAAGAGAAGGATGTTCTCTTAAAAGAAGTGAGTGGGAGGAAGGTAGAACTTGATAAGGTTGTCGAACCTTCACTTGAATTGGAAAAGTAGCGCAACACAGAAAGGTGTTCCTGTGATGCGTAAACCAATTGAAGAGGAAGCTAATGATTATGATCATGAAACTTCGGATCAAGTTACCGAACCTCGTGGGTCGACAAGGACACGTACTGCCCCGAGCGATACGGTGATCCTGTCTTGGAGGTCATGTTGTCAGACAAGTGAACCTACGAGCTATGAAGAAGCGATAGTGGGCCCGGATTCCAACAAATGGCTAGGAGCCATGAAATCCGAGATAGGAGCCATGTATGAAAACCAAGTATGGACTTTGGTAGACTTGCCCGATGAACGGCGGGCCGTTAAGTACAAATGGATCTTTAAGAAGAAGACAGACGCTGATCATAAATGTCACCATTTATAAAGCTCGACTTGTCGCAAAGAGGTTTCCGACAAGTTCAAGGAGTTGACTACGATGAGACTTTCTCACCCGTAGTGATGCTAAAGTCTGTTGGAATTATGTTAGCAGTTGCCGCATTTTTCGATTATGAAATCTTGCAGATGGATGTCAAAATAGAGTTTCCTTAACGGTTTCCGTGAGGAAAGGTTTTATGTGATACAACCAGAAGGTTTTGTCAGTCCTAAGGATGCCAAAAGGTATGCAAGCTCCAGCGATCCTTCTATGGACTGGAGCACGCATCTCGGAGTTGGAATATACGCTTTGATGAGGTAATCAAAGCTTTTGGGTTTATACAAAGTTTATAAGAAACTTGAATTTACGAGAAAGTGAGTGGGAGCATTATAGCATTTCTGATAAGTATATGTGGATGACATATTGTTGATCGGAAATGATGTAGAATTTCTGGAAAGCATAAAGGGTTGTTTGAAAGGAGTTTTTCAAAGGAAGCCCTGGGTAAAGCTGCTTACATATTGAGCATCAAAATCTATAGAGATAGATCAAGACGCTTGTTAAGACTTTCACAGAGCACACACCTTGACAAGATTTTGAAGGAGTTCAAAATGGATCATTCAAAGAAGGAGTTCTTGCATGTATTATAAGGTGTGAAGTTGAGTAATACTCAAAGCTCGACCACGGCAAAAGAAAGAGAAAGGACGAAGGTCGTCCCCTATGCCTCAGCCATAGGCTCTATACTGTATGCCATGTTGTGTACCTCATGTGATGTGTGCCTTGCCATAAGTCTGGCAAGGGGGTACAAGAGAGATCCAGGAGATAGTGGTCAAAATTATCCTTAGGTACCTAAAGAGTACTAAGGAAATATTTTGTCGGTTATGGAGGTGATAAAGAGTTTGTCATAAAGGGTTACGTCGATGCAAGCTTTGACACCAATCTGGCTGACCCTGAGTCATAAACCGGATACGTATAGTGGAGTTGTCATTTGGCATAGCTCCAAGTGGAGCGCGGTAGTAACATCTACAGTATGACATATAGATTTACAAAGTACACACGGATCTGAATGTTGCAGACCCGTTGACTAAAACCTCTCTCACAAGCAAAACATGATCAAACGCCAAAACTCATTGGGTGTGAATCACATGGCGATGTGAACTAGATTTTTGACTCCAGTGCAAGTGGGAGACTGTTGGAAATATGCCCTAGAGGCAATAATAAATTGGTTATTATCATATTTCCCTGTTCATGATAAACGTCTATTATCCATGCTAGAATTGTATTGATCGGAAACTCAGATACTGTTTGAAATATGCCCTAGATACAATAATAAAGTGATTATTATCATATTTCCTTGTTCATGATAATCGTTTATTATCCATGCTATAATTTTATTGATCGAAAACTCAGATACATGTGTGGATACATAGACAACACTGTGTCCCTAGTGAGCCTCTACTCGTTGATCAAAGATGGTCAAGGTTTCCTGACCATACACAGGAATTGTCATTTGATAACGGGATCACATCATTAGGAGAATGATGTGGTGGACAAGACCCAACCGTAAGCATAGCAGTTGATCGTGCTAGTTTATTGCTACTGCTTCATCCATGTCAAGTATATGTTCCTATGACCATGAGATCATGCAACTCCCGAACACCGGAGGCATGCCTTGTGTGTATCAAACGTCACAACGTAACTGGGTGACTATAAAGGTACTCTACAGGTATCTCCGAGGGTGTCTGTTGAGTTGGCGTGGATCGAGACTCGGATTTGTCACTCCGTATGACGGAGAGGTATCTCTGGGACCACTCGGTAATACAACATCACAAGAAGCTTGCAAGCAATGTGACAAAAGAGTTGGTCACGGGATCTTGTCTTACGGAACGAGTAAAGAGACTTGCCGGTAACGAGATTGAACTAGGTATGGAGATACCGACGATCGAATCTCGGACAAGTAACATACCGATGGACAAAGGGAACTGACATACGGGATTGATTGAATCCTTGACATCGTGGTTCGACCGATGAAGATCTTTGTAGAATATGTAGGAATCAATATGGGCATCCAGGTCCCGCTGTTGGTTATTGACCGTAGAGGTGTCTCGGTCATGTGTGCGTAGTTCTCGAACCCGCAGGGTCTGCACACTTAACGTTCGGTGACGATTTAGTATTGTTGAGTTCTATATGTTGGTGACCGAAGGATGTTCGAATTCCTGGATGAGATCTCGGACGTCACGAGGAGTTCCGGAATAGTCCGGAGGTAAAGATTTATATACAGGAAAGTGGTATTCGGGTTCCGGAAAAGTTTCGGGTGTTTCTGGTAGTGTACCGGGAGTGTCGAGCCCACCCACCCCGGGGGGGCACATGGGTCCAAGAGGTAACGCACCAGCCCCTGGTGGGTTGGGCAGCCGATCCCTAAGGACCCATGCGCCCAAGGGTGGTAGGTAGGAGGTGCCTTGGAGGGGAGGGACTCCTCCCTAGGGCTTCCACCTCCCTTGTGGAAGGTGGACTCCTCCCCCAACTTCGGCCGAGCCCTCCTTGGAGGAGGGGCTAGGGTTGCGCCCCACCTACCCCCTCCTCCTATAAATAGAGAGGCAGAGGGAGGGCAGCCGCACCCCAAGCCATAGGTGCAACCCTCCTTGCTGCGGAGCATCCCACCATCATCGCCATGAAACCTACAACATCAAACCAACCCCCAAGTGGTCCTATGACAAGAGCACGCGCACGCGACATTGGAGCTAAGGTGAACTAACTCCTCTTCGAGTTAGACTTGAATATCAACGGGAGTTGGATGCTACCTCAAAATGAAACCCTTTGCTTACTCAGGTACTCGGGAGAGGAACACGCAAGCGGCCATGAGGACGCCAAGCTTGGAAGCCCCAAGAAGGAGTCGGGGACGCACTACAGCTCTCGGACGTCCGAACCACGTCGGACGTCCGACGCCTGGAACCCAGCGCAGCCCAAGGACCAGCAGGATGCCCCAGCTGCCGGACGACCGACACCGCTCGTACATCCGAGACCACCCAGTGCTCGGACGTCCGCCCCCTCTTCAGAAATCCACCGCCAGCCATCCAGAGCCGAATCCTCGGAAGTCTGAAGCCTCCGGACGACTGAGCCTCGGACGTCCGACACGCGCCGGAAATCCGATCGCCCCACGCCCGAACCGAATTCTCGGACGACCGGCCGACCCCGGACGTCCGGACCGCCATGACGCCTCGGACGTCCGACAGCGTCCGGACGTCCGAACCCTGTCTATGCACAGGCCCGCGGGCCTTGGCCCTTGTATCCCCCTTTTTCGCCTAAGACTATATAAACACCTCCCCCTCCTCTAGCTAGGGTTAGCTTATGTTTAGCATTGGATATTGTTGAGCATAGCTCCGTCTACCTCCTTCTCCCATGGAGTTGGCCACCTCTTTGAGAGAAGATCCGAGTTGGATGCCAAGGCCCCATCTAGGGAAGATCCCATAGGATATCAAGACCTCATCTCCATGGAGTGAGACGACTATCGGTTACTTGTATCCTCTTTGTTTTACTTTGGATCTTTGTATCTTGTGTGCTTGAGCGGATTTAGTGGATGTGTGATCGGAGATCTTTCTTGAGTTCGTGTTTTCTCACGTGATTTCTCCCTTCTTCCCCCTCCAAGTGCGAAAAGGTCGACCTACACGGGTGTGCCCCGTATCATATTGGTATCATGAGCCACGTTGATTCACACCTTGGAGTCCCTCCCCTCACTTTCTAGCCGAATTTTGTTTTATTTTTGACCTCATTTCGAAAATCCCCGCAAAAATAGTCATACCAAATTTTCTTGGATTCGTTGGATTTGAGGAGATTTTGTTGATTTGGATCCATGGATTTCGTTGTAGACAAGTGGATCTAGCATTCCCCCATATTTTCCATCATTTTCCACCGCCAAATCGGCAGAATTTTGCCCAATTTTTTTTCCATTCGAGTTCATCGTCCCCTTGGTGAACTGGTGAAACCCATAGTCATCGGACGACCGACAGTCACCAGACGACCGGACGCCGGACGTCCGAGCAACTCTGAACCTTCTGAATCTTCAGCCCGAAAATTTTGTTTTCTCCACCATTTTTTCGCAAACCTTCCGCCATTTCTTCCGCAACCCTTTGCATTTGAGATTTTGAGTCACGAGCATCACCACTTCCTAAGGTGTTTCGGCTAATTAAGAATGGTTCTTCATCGACATCGCCGCTCATCATCGCCCTGGTTCGTCGCCGACCAACTCTTCGTTGATACTACACCGTAAGCAAGGACGGTAACCACGACAACACTCTTGACTCTACCCTTGCCATTGCGTTGTTACCCAGAGCCAATTTTGCGTTACTTGCCTATCGAGACTAGCCATTGAGTATTGTTGGGCTACGCTACTTATGCACTTTAGTGATACATACTCCGCATAGCTTCAATTGCGTGCATATATCTTAGTATCATCTTTTGTGTTACAAATAGTACCCGCATACATTATCGCTATCTTGTTGTGCACATCCCACATTGTGACCATACAAGACATCATTGCAAAAGAAAATAGAAGCAAAGCTTTTAAGCAAGAGCAAAAGAGCAATTGCATCGCAAACTTTGCATAGCATACCTGATCATCTTGGATCACTTGAGCGAGTGACACGTGCCTCATACATACATAGGAAGTCGGATATAGGAAGACGACACGTTTTGTTCCTTTTAGGTTGTGCACAAGTTCGTATCACACCCATTTGAGCAATCGTGCTACCGTCTCTCTAGTGTTGTGCAATGCGAGTGTTTTTCATGGATTCCACATTTTGGCTCATCCTTGGTTGCACTACCCCACTTTTCTTCCGTGTGTGTGTTTCCGTGTATACTCATTGCTATTGATCTACATTGTCTTATTTGCGAATTTATGAATCTATTTCAACATTATTGAATGTTCTTTTGGATTGCTCGAAATTTGTGCTACTAGCCTAACCAAGCTCCTCCATAAGCCTTATTTGTGTAGGTGTGAGAAGGACGATCTTCGGTACCAATTCTACTACTTCCACATTTGCACATTGAGTAATCTTTGATTCATTTTCAAACTTGTGGAACAGTAATTGATATTGTCATCTCATTCTTCCACTTATATCTACTTGAGTGTTGTTATGGATAGGTCAACCATCCACAACCCGGCATTTGAGGAGCAAGAGGACGACAAAACCACCTTCGTCACCAAGATGCAATTCTTCCGCGCGCAAAAGGCAATGCGCCAATCGCATGACATCTTGAACGACCGCATCGAGCAACTCGCCACCGACGTACGTGAATCCGAAGTGCGAACAAGGGACTACCTAGACACCAAGCTCTCAAGCCAAATGGAGGAAATTCGCACCTTGATGGTCACACGTGCTTCTTCTACATCTACATCCTCCTGACGGCGCCACTCAAGTCGTCACTCATCGGAGTACTCTTCCGGCGAGAGTCCACCTCGAGCACGTTCTCATCATCGAGGTGACCGCTCCGGTCCAAGTTCACACCAAGGCCGCCAACGTCAAGCTTCGGACAATCCCTTCCACGGCAATGGATTACAAGATCGACTTCGCGAGCGTGCACGACGCTAACAACTAGAACAAGAAGCATTGGAACAAGAACACCAACAACAACGTCGTGAAGAAGAAATACGCCTTCGTGAAGAACAAGCACTTGAAGCCAACGTGCACTCCTTCTACTCGTGCGTTGGAGGAATGAAACCATCAAGCACGTCTTGAGCAAGAAGCACTTCGCCGTGAACGACAAGAAGAACTTCGTCGCAAACGACAAGAAGAAGCCAATTGACAAGAGGAGCACCAAGAAAGGCGCAACCGAGTGCGTCCACCTTGTTCCCGTCCTCAAGCTCATCGGAACGGACATGAGGATGAAGACGAGCAAGGACAAGATCAACGTCAACACGCCCAAGACAATGACAATGAGGATCCACCTCCAAGACAAGGATTTCGGCATCACCACCACAATGATGAACAACGCTTTGGCAAGCTCAAGTTCACAATGCCCAAGTTTTTCAGAAGCAATGATCCCGAAGATTACCTATCATGGGCACTCAAAGCTGACAAGATCGTTCGCCTACACAACTATGATGAAGAGAAGAAGATAGCCATGGCTTCACTCGAGTTCCAAGACTATGTTCTTCTTTGGTGGGAACAAGTGATTGAGCGGAGAAGAGAAAGAGGCGAGCCACCTATCAACACTTGGGCCCAAATGAAGGATCTCATGAGAGCTTGTTTTGTGCCTACACACTACAACCGGGATCTCTTCAAGAAGCTACAACAACTCAAGCAAGGTACCAAGTCGGTAGAAGAGTACTATCAAGAAATGGAAATCGCAATGATACGAGCCAATGTCAAGGAAGATGACGAACAAACAATGGCGCGTTTCTTGAATGGCCTCAACTACCAAGTCAAGAAAATCGCGGACTTCCAACCATACTCCAACTTACTTGAACTTGTGCATCAAGCAACCAAAGCAGAACGCCAAGTGCAAGATGACTACAAATACTCCAAGTTCTCTTCCAAGACCTACGGTTCAAGTGCTCAAGCTACTACGACCACGACGCCTTCAACTATGAAATCTACAACACCTACCGGCGACAAGTCAAGCTACAAGGACAAGACGACTTCGTCAATCCGGACTACTACAAGCAACTACAAATAGAGAGCCTCCTCCTCTACACCAACACCGGATGCTACCGCCAAGACAAGCTCCATCAAGTGTTTCACGTGCCAAGGCCGAGGCCACAAGACTTATGAGTGTCCAACAAAACGCACCATGATCCTTCAAGACGATGGCGCCTATGACTCGATGAGTGACGGTGAGATGGAAGCATTGGAGCACGTGGCCATGCATCGTCAAGTCAATGAACATGACGATTCGCAAATCTTTTGCGATAACGATCCGAGCCCCTTTCTCGTTGTCTCCAAGGTTTTGACGCTTCAACAACAAGAATACAAGGACCAACGTTGCCACATCTTCCACACCAAGCGGGCATCCAAGGAAAATCCGTCAAGGTCATCATCGACGGCGGAAGTTGCCACAATTTGGCAAGTGAGGACCTTTGTTCAAAGCTACAATTGGTCAAGAAGAAGCACCCTCGCCCCTACAAGGTCCAATGGCTAAGTGATTTCGGCACCCTCCAAGTTGAACACACCGTGGACATTTCCTTCAAGATAGGCGCTTATGAAGACACTTTGGAGTGTGATGTGGTTCCCATGTCCGTTTTCCACCTTCTACTTGGTAGACCATGGCAATTCGACCGTGGCGTCATCCACAACGGTCGGACAAATCACTATAGCTTCAAGATGAAGGGCAAGCAATATGTACTTCGCCCAATGACTCCAAGTCAAGTCATCGCCGACAAACACGCTTCATCCCATCGTGGAGACATAAGTGAGAGAGCGATCCACCTAAAAGAGAGTGAGCGCCACAAGCCAAACTTGAGTGAATCCACGATGAGGGACATGAGTGATATAGTTCTTTTAGCAACCAAAAGAGATTTGAGGGATGTGAGTGAGAGCCCATCGACCGTTCTTCACTATGTACTTGTGTGCAAAGAGGACGTCATTCGGACTAACCCTTCACAACATCTTCCTCTTGTGTTATCTCAATTGTTGCAGGAATTCCAAGATGTTTTCCCCGATGAGCTACCTCCAGGACTACCACCAAAACGAGGGATCGAACACCGCATCGACCTCATCCCCGGAGCACTGCTTCCTAACAAGGCACCCTACCGCGTCAACCCCAAAGAAACAAAGGAAATACAAAGGCAAGTCCAGAAACTACTATATAAGGGGCATGTACGTGAGAGTTTGAGTCCTTGTGCGGTTCCGTTGATACTAGTACCTAAGCAAGATGGTAGTATGCGCATGTGTTCCAATTGCCGTCCTACCAATGCTATAACTACTCGTTATCGTCATGCCATTCCTCTACTAGATGATATGCTAGATGAACTTAGTGGTGCCACTATATTTTCTAAGATTGACTTAAAAAGTGGTTACTACCAAATACGAATACAAGAGGGTGATGAGTAGAAAATGGCGTTCAAGACTAAGTTTGGTCTCTATGAATGGCTAGTGATGCCAATGGGCTTATTCGAAGCACCGGGTACATTCATGCGCGTCATGCATTAAGTTTTGTGACCCCTCATAGGATATTGTGTTGTGGTCTATTTTAATGACATTCTTGTCTTTAGCAAGTCTCTTTAGGAGCATGCGACCCACGTTTGAGATGTTTTGCAAATTCTTAGGAAAGAACAACTTTATGCAAACATGAAGAAATGCACTTTTGGTGTTGACAAGGTCGTTTTCCTAGGATTTGTAGTATCTTCTAAGGGCGTTCATGTAGATGAAACTAAAATTTATGCTATTAAAACTTGGCCTACACCAACGAATTTGCAACAAGTGCGTAGTTTCCTAGGACTAGCCGGTTTCTATCGACGTTTTGTCAAGGACTTTAGCACTATTGCATCTCCATGACGCTTGCCAAGAGATAAAGACGAAATAAAGGAAGTGGTGAAAATCACCATGACTCTTGCATAAAGGTAAGTACTAGAAAATAAAAGTAGCAGATAGGCCCTTCGTATAGGGAAGCAGAGGTTGTCATGCGCTTTTATAGTTGGATGCGGAATCCCTTAATGCAAAAGAACGTCACTTTATATTGCCCCTTGTGATAAAGAACTTTATTATGCAGTCTGTCGCTTTTATTTCTTCCATATCACAAGTTCGTATAAAGTTTATTTTCCTCACACTAATAGATCACACATATTTAGAAAGCAATTCTTATTGCTTGCACCGATGACAACTTACTTGAAGGATCTTACTCAATCCATAGGTAGGTATGGTGGACTCTCATGGCAAAACTGGGTTAAAGGTGTTTGGATGCACAAGTAGTATCTCTACTTGGTGCGAAAGTTTTGGCTGATATGGGGTGGAAGCAAGCGACACATGTTGAAGGATCTAAAACAATATAACTTCTATTCAGAAATAAGCAAACATAACTCATTATGTTGTCTTCCTTGTCCAACATCAACTTCTTAACATATAATATTTTAATGAGTGCTAACAATCATAAAAGATGTCCAAGATAATATATTTATATGTGAACCTCTCTTTCTTTATTACTTCCTTTTAATTGCCACAGTGACCAATCGCCATGTTTGTCAACTCACAACAAATTTCAATCGACATACTTTTTATATGTGAAGTCATCACTCCCCATAAGATCATCATATATACTCTTTGCTTTTATTCTATACTTCTTTCTATTTCTTTCTCTCAAGATCATAGCAAACAAGCAAAGCCCTCAACTCAAAACTACTCTTTATTATATAACTCAACGACTTGCTTACATAGAGGGAACATAAAGCAAAACTCAAAACTAGATCACACTAAAGACTTTATTCTACTAGATCAAGATATAACCAAAAGGATCAAATGAAGAAAAACGAAGAAAGTAAAAGATGTGATGGTGATACGATACCGGGGCACCTCCCTCAAGCTTGGCGCAAGCCAAGGGGAGTGCCCGTACCCATGTGTTTAGTTGTCTTTCTTCGGAGGTGGTGATGTAGGAGTTGATGATGAGATCGAAAGCTTGTCTAGTTTCCTCTTAAGCATAAAATTATGTTCCCTCAGACCGTCTACTTCCTGCTCGAGCTTCAATACCCTTTGACATAATTTTTCCTTGCTCTCCTACAGAAAACGAGAAGGGATAAATAGAACTTTGGGTTTTCTCCTTGTATTTGGGAGGCTCGATTTCCTGAACTCCACATGCATATCTCCTGGTCGAGGCAGGGGGATCTCCTCTTCATCCGAGCTTTCTTCCTCATACTTGCCTTCTAGTTCCTCCTCCGAGAACAATCCATAAGGATCTAAGTCCCCATAGAGCTTGGGATTGGCAAGATAATGCGATACATAGCTCTCCCCATCGGAATCTTGGGATGACATATTGCTCTAAATCTGCTGCAAAAACAGCTCAAAACGAAAATAGGAGATATTGTCGTGATACGAGGGTCAAAACCTTTGGGAGATTATATAATGAATTTTCACCGACCCGAAGGAGTATACCACAAGAAAACGGAGTCCGGAGGGTACACGGGGTGGCCACAAGCCACAGGGGCGCGCCCAGGGGGGTAGGGCGCGCCCCTGGCTTATCGCCTCCTCGTGCACTATTCGGACTGCTTTAAATTTTCCTAATTTTTTTAAATATTCCAAAACGGATAGAAATTGCCATTGAAAAAGTTTTGGAGTCGGTTTACTTACCGTACCACATACCTATTCCTTTTCGGAGTCTGAAACGTTCTGGTAGGTCTCCCTAATGTACTCCTCCGGAGTTATGGTATTGATAATATTGGTTTCAACATTTATGGGAGTACCTGAGATATAATGTTTGATTCTTTGACCATTTACCACCTTCGGGTTTGTGCCTTCGGCGTTATTGATCTTGATGGCACCGGAACGATATACTTCCTCGATAATGTAAGGCCCTTCCCATTTGGAGAGAAGTTTTCCTGCAAAGAATCTTAAACGAGAATTGTATAGCAAGATATGATCACTTACATTGAATTCACGCTTTTGTATCCTTCTATCATGCCATCTCTTAACCTTTTCTTTAAACAACATGGCATTCTCATAGGCCTGGGCTCTCCATTCATCAAGTGAGCTAATGTCAAATAACCTCTTCTCACCAGCAAGTTTGAAATCATAATTGAGCTCTTTAATTGCCCAATAAGCTTTCTGCTCTAGCTCTAGAGGTAAGTGACATGCTTTACCATAAACCATTTTATACGGAGACATACCCATAGGGTTTTTGTAAGCAGTTCTATAAGCCCATAATGCATCATCAAGTTTCTTAGACCAATTCTTTCTGGATCTATTAACAGTCTTCTGCAAGATCAATTTAATTTCTCTATTGCTCAATTCTACTTGATCACTAGCCTGAGGATAATAAGGAGATGCAATTCTATGATTAACATCATACTTAGCAAGCAATTTACGGAAAGCACCATGAATAAAGTGTGAACCACCATCAGTCATTAAATATCTAGGGACTCCAAATCTAGGGAAAATAACTTCTTTAAGCATTTTAATAGAAGTGTTATGATCAGTGCTACTAGTTGGAATAGCTTCTACCCACTTAGTAACATAATCAACAGTAACTAGAATATGAGTATACCCTTTAGATTGTGGAAAAGGTCCCATATAATCAAAACCCCAAACATCAAATGGTTCAATAACAAGAGAGTAATTCATAGGCATTTCCTGACGTCTACTAATATTACCAATTCTTTGACATTCATCATAAGACAAGACAAACTTACGAGCATCCTTGAAGAGAGTAGGCCAATAAAAACCAGATTGTAATACCTTGTGTGCAGTTCTATCTCCAGCGTGATGTCCCCCATAAGCCTCGGAGTGACACTTGCGTAGGATCTGTTCCTGTTCATGCTCAGGTACACAATGTCTAATAACACCATCTACTCCTTCTTTATAAAGGTGTGGATCATCCCAAAAGTAATGTCTTAAATCATAGAAGAACTTTTTCTTTTGTTGGTATGTGAAACTAGGCGGTATAAATTTAGCAACAATGAAATTAGCATAATCAGCATACCATGGAGCATTACGCGAAGCATTTATGACAGCTAATTGTTCATCAGGAAAGCTATCATCAATAGGTAGTGGGTCATCAAGAACATTTTCTAACCTAGACAAGTTGTCTGCTACGGGGTTATCAGCACCCTTTCTATCAATAATATGCAAATCAAATTCTTGGAGCAAGAGAACCCATCTAATAAGTATAGGTTTAGCATATTTCTTTTCAATAAGATACTTAATAGCAGCATGATCAGTATGAACAGTTACTTTGGAATCAACAATATAAGGTCTGAACTTATCACAAGCAAACACAACTGCTAAAAATTCCTTCTCAGTAGTAGCATAATTTCTTTGAGCACTGTCTAGAGTTTTACTAGCATAATGGATAACATTTAATTTCTTATCAACTCTTTTTCCTAGAACAGCACCAACAGCATAATCACTAGCATCACACAAAATTTCAAAGGGTAGGTTCCAATCAGGTGGTTGAACAACAGGTGCAGAAATCAAGGCTTTCTTAAGAATTTCAAATGCTTCTACAAAATCATCATCAAAAACGAATGGAACATCTTTTTGCAAAAGATTAGTAAGAGGCCTAGAAATCTTAGAGAAGTCTTTAATAAACCTCCTATAAAAACCAGCATGACCAAGGAAACTTCTTATACCTCTGATATCCGTGGGACACGACATTTTTTCAATAGCATCAACTTTAGCTTTATCCACCTCAATACCTCTTTCAGAGATTTTGAGCCCCAAGACAATACCTTCATTAACCATAAAGTGGCACTTTTCCCAATTGAAGACAAGATTAGTTTCTTCGCATCCCTGTAAAACTCGATGAAGGTTGCTCAAGCAATCATCAAAAGAAGTTCCGTAAACGGAAAAATCATCCATGAAAACCTCAACAATTTTTTCACAAAAGTCAGAGAAGATATCCATCATACATCTTTGAAAGGTAGCAGGTGCATTGCATAAACCAAAGGGCATATGTCTATAAGCAAAGGTACCGAAAGGGCAAGTAAAAGTGGTCTTTTCTTGATCCTCTTTTGACACAGGTATTTGAGAGAAACCAGAATAACCATCTAGAAAGCAAAAATGTGTATGTTTGGATAGTCTTTCTAGCATTTGATCAATAAAAGGTAGAGGGTAATGATCTTTCCTAGTAGCTTTATTTAATTTCCTAAAATCAATTACCATTCTATATCCTGTAAGAATTCTTTGCGGGATCAATTCATTTTTATCATTAGGAACAACGGTAATACCTCCCTTCTTAGGGACACAATGAACGGGACTAACCCATCTACTATCAGCAATAGGATAAATTATACATGCCTCCAGAAGCTTTAGTATTTCATTTCTTACCACCTCTTTCATCTTAGGATTCAACCGTAGTTGCTGATCAATAACTGGTTTAGCATCAGGCTCCATATTAATTTTATGCTGACATAGAGTGGGACTAATGCCCTTAAGATCATCAAGAGTACATCCAATAGCAGCACGGTGCTTCCTCAAAGTTTTCAATAATCTCTTTTCTTCATTCTCTGAAAGGTTAGCACTAATAATAACATGATATATCTCCTTTTCATCAAGATAAGCATATTTCAGAGTATCAGGTAATTGTTTAAGCTCAAACACGGGATCACCCTTGGGCGGAGGAGGATCCCCAAGTATTTCAACGGGCAAGTTGTGTTTCAAAATAGGTTGCTGATCAAAGAAAATCTTATCTATTTCATTCCTTTCATTCATATGCATATCATTTTCATGGTCGAGCAAATATTGTTCTAAGGGATCAGTAGGAGGCACAGCAATAGAAGCAAGACCAATAATTTCATCCTTACTAGGCAATTCTTTGTCATGGGGTTGTCTACGAAATTTAGAGAAATTGAACTCATGAGACACATCCCCAAAACTTACAGTAACAGTTTCTTTCTCACAATCAATCCTAGCATTACCAGTATTCAAGAAGGGTCTACCAAATATAATGGGACAAAAATCATCTTGTGGGGAATCAAGAACAAAAAAAATCAGTAGGATACTTTATTTTCCCACACAAGACTTCAACATCTCTAACAATCCCAATTGGTGCAATAGTATCCCTATTAGCAAGCTTAATAGTAACATCAATTTCCTCTAACTCAGCTGGTGCAATATCATTCATAATTTCTTGGTATAGGGTAAAGGGAATTGCACTCACACTAGCACCCATATCACATAAGCCATGATAACAATGATCTCCTATTTTAACAGAAACAACAGGCATGCCAACAATAGGTCTATGTTTACTTTTAGTATCAGGTCTAGCAATTCTAGCAGCTTCATCACAGAAATGAATAACATGCCCATCAATATTATCAACCAAGAGATCTTTAACCATAGTAATACTAGGTTCAACTTTAATTTGTTCAGGGGGCGTAGGTGTTCTAGTACAACTCTTACGAACCATAGTTGAAGCTTTAGCATGTTCCTTTATTCTAACAGGGAAAGGCGGTTTCTCAATATAAGCAGCAGGAATAACAGGATCAGCATTATAAATAATAGTTTCTTCTTCAACCTTAATAGGTTCAACTACTTTAAATTCAATGGGAGCATGATATTTAAACCACTTCTCCTTGGGGAGATCAACATGAGTAGCAAAAGATTCACAGAAAGAAGCTACTATCTTAGAGTCAAGTCCATATCTAGTGCTAAAATCACGAAAAGCATCGGTGTCTATAAAGGATTTAACACAATCGAACTTAAGATTTATACCTGACTCCTTACATTCGTCGAGTTCCCAATCTTCAGAGTTGCATTTAATTCTTTCCAATAAGTCCCATTTGAATTCAATATCTTTCTTCATAAAGGAACCAGCACAAGAAGTATCGAGCATGGACCGATCATTATTAGAAAGCCGAGCATAAAAATTCTGAATAATAATTTCTCTCGGGAGCTCATGATTGGGGCATGAATATAACATTGACTTAATCCTCCCCCAAGCTTGAGCGATACTTTCTCCTTCACGAGGCCAAAAATTATAAATATAATTCCGATCACGATGAACCAGATGCATAGGATAAAACTTCTGATGAAATTCCAATTTCAATCAGTTGTAGTTCCATGATCCAATATCATCACATAGCCTATACCATGTCAATGCCTTCTCCTTCAAAGATAAAGGAAAGACCTTCTTCTTGACATCATCCTCGGGCAAACCTGCAAGCTTAAATAATCCACAAACTTCATCCACATAGATTAGATGCAAATCAGGATGTAGTGTTCCATCTCCTACATAAGGATTAGCTAGCAGTTTATCTATCATACCCGAAGGAATCTCATAATAAATATTTTCAGTAGGTGTAGCAGGTTGAGGAGCATCTCTTTGTGCTTCCAGTCGAGATGAAGATACCCTGAACAAATCCCTCAAAGGATTATTTTCCATAGTAACAAGTGACAGTAAATTTCAGCACAGTATATAAATTTTCCTTACCAAGTTCCACTCACCAAAGGCGTTCACTCCCCGACAACGGCGCCAGAAAAGAGTCTTGATGACCCACAAGTATAGGGGATCTATCGTAGTCCTTTCGATAAGTAAGAGTGTTGAACCCAACGAGGAGCAGAAGGAAATGACAAGCGGTTTTCAGTAAGGTATTCTCTGCAAGCACTGAAATTATCGGTAACAGATGGTTTTGTGATAAGGTAATTCGTAACAGATAGTAAGTAACAAATGTAACAAAGGTGCAGCAAGGTGGCCCAATCCCTTTTGTAGCAAGGGACAAGCCTGGACAAACTCTTATATAAAGCAAAGCGCTCCCGAGGACACATGGGAATTTCTGTCAAGCTAGTTTTCATCATGCTCATATGATTCGCGTTCGTTGCTTTGATAATTTGATATGTGGGTGGACCGGTGCTTGGGTGTTGTCCTTACTTGGACAAGCCTCCCACTTATGATTAACCCCTCTCGCAAGCATCCGCAACTACGAAAGAAGAATTAAGATAAATCTAACCATAGCATGAAACATGTGGATCCAAATCAGCCCCTTACAAAGCAACGCATAAACTAGGGTTTAAGCTTATGTCACTCTAGCAACCCATCATCTACTTATTACTTCCCAATGCCTTCCTCTAGGCCCAAATAATGGTGAAGTGTCATGTAGTCGACGTTCACATAACATCACTAGAGGAGAGACAACATACATCTCATCAAAATATCGAACGAATACCAAATTCACATGATTACTTATAACAAGACTTATCCCATGTCCTCAGGAACAAACGTAATTACTCACAAAGCATATTCATGTTCATAATCAGAGGAGTATTAATTATCATTAAGGATCTGAACAAATGATCTTCCACCAAGTAAACCAACTAGCATCAACTACATGGAGTAATCAACACTACTAGCAACCCACAGGTACCAATCTGAGGTTTTGAGACAAAGATCGGATACAAGAGATGAACTAGGGTTTGAGAGGAGATGGTGCTGGTGAAGATGTTGATGGAGATTGACCCCCTCTCGATGAGAGGATCGTTGGTGATGACGATGGCTTCGATTTCCCCCTCCGGGAGGGAAGTTTCCCCGGCAGAACAGCTCCGTCGGAGCCCTAGATTGGTTCTGTCCAAGTTCCACCTCGAGACGGCGGTGCTTCGTCCCGAAAGCTCCCTTCTAATTTTTTCCAGGTCAAAACCCTCCATATAGCAAAAGATGGGCACCGGAGGCCTGCCAGGGGGCCCACAAGCCTGCAGGGCGCGCCCCCCTAGCTTGTGGCCTCCTGGTGGGTCCCCTAATGTATTTCTTTCGCCCAATATTTTTTTATATATTCTAAAATAATTCTCCGTAGATTTTCAGGACTTTTGGAGTTGTGCAGAATAGGTATCTCAAATTTGCTCATTTTCCAGTCCAGAATTCCAGCTGCCGGCATTCTCCCTCTTCATGTAAACCTTGTAAAATAAGAGAGAAAAGGCATGAGTATTGTACCATAATGTGTAATAACAGCCCATAATGCAATAAATAATGATATAAAAGCATGATGCAAAATGGACGTATCACTTCACATGTTGCAAATCTCTTTTGTAGGGACATCTTGCGACTACATGGCGTTCCCAAGACTATTGTCTCGGATCGCGACGTCAAGTTCTTAAGCTACTTTTGGAAGACCCTATGCGCCAAGCTCGGAATCAAGCTTCTATTCTCTTTGGCCTATCATCCGCAAACCGATGGCTAAATGGAGGTGACGAACCGGACGAACTCTCCTACGCGTGTTGATCAAGAAGAACATCAAGGAATGGGAAGATTGTTTCCCCATCGCCGAGTACGCCTACAATCGCGCGCGAGACATCACCACCGGCAAGTCTCCTTTCGAGGTCGTCTACAGCTTCAACCCTTTATCCCCATTGGACATCCTTCCTCTACCACTCCAAGAACGCGTCAACATGGATGCAAGTGCAAGGGCAAGCTACATCAAGCGGATGCATGATGATACAAGGCTCATGATCGAACGTCAAGTGGAACGCGTCACCAACAAGCGGAACCTCAACAAGCACCCCATGGTGTTCAAGATCGGTGATCTTGTGTGGCTACACCTTCAGAAGGACTGTTTCCCCACCGAACGCAAGTCGAAGCTACTTCCTCTAGCCGACGGACCCTTCAAGGTGTTGGCACGCTACAACAACAATGCCTACAAGATCAACATCCCCCGCGACAAATACAACGTGAGTGACACCTTCAACGTCAAGGATCTATCCCCTTTTCATGGTGATGAAGATCTTGATCCGAGGACGGATCTTCCCCAAGGGGGGAGATGATGCGGAGCATCCCACCATCATCCCCATGAAACCTACAACATCAAACCAACCCCCAAGTGGTCCTATGACAAGAGCACGCGCACGCGACATTGGAGCTAAGGTGAACTCACTCCTCTTCGAGTTAGACTTGAATATCAACGGGACTTGGATGCTACCTCACAATGAAACCCTTTGCATACTCAGGTAATCGGGAGAGGAACACGCAAGCGACCATGAGGATGCCAAGCTTGGAAGCCCCAAGAAGGAATCGCAGACGTGCTATAGCTCTCGGACGTCTGGACCACGTCGGACGTCCGACGCCTAGAACCCGGCGCAGCCCAAGGACCAGCAGGACGCCCCAGCAGCCGGACGACCGACGCCGCTCGGACGTCCGAGACCACCCAGCACCCGGACGTCTGGCCCCTCTCTAGAAATCCGTGGCCAGCCATCCAGAGCCGAATCCTCGGAAGTCTGAAACCTCCGGACGACCGAGCCTCGGACGTCCTACATGCGCCGGAAATTCGACCGCCCCGCGCCCGAACCGAATCCTAGAACGACCGGCCGACCACGGTCGTCCGGACCGCTATGAAGCCTTGGACGTCCGACAGCGTCCGGACGTCCGGACCCTGTCTGCGCACAGGCCCGCGGGCCTTGGCCCTTGTATCCCCCTTTTCCGCCTAAGACTATATAAACACCTCCCCCTCCTCTAGCTAGGGTTAGCTTATGTTTAGCATTGGATAGTGTTGAGCATAGCTCCATCTACCTCCTTCTCCCACGGAGTTGACAACCTCCCACGGAGAGAAGATCCGAGTTGGATGCCAAGGCCCCATCTAGCGAAGATCCCACGGGATATCAAGACCTCATCTCCACGGAGTGAGACGACTATCGGTTACTTGTATCCTCTTTGTTTGACCTGGGATCTTTGTATCTTGTGTTCTTGAGTGGATTTAACGGATGTGTGATCGGAGATCTTTCTTGAGTTCGTGTTTTCTCTCGTGATGTTTCCCATCTTCCCCCTCCAAGTGTGAAAAGGTCAACCTACACGGGCGTGCCCCGTATCACTCCCTCTCTCCCTAGATCTGTTTCTCCTCCCAAACGCATCTGCGGCAACGCTTGGCGAAGCCCTGCTGAGATTGCTCCACCACCGCTGCCACCACGCCGTCGTGCTGCCGGAGAACTCATCTACCTCTCCGCCCTCGCTTGCTGGATCAAGAAGGCGGAGACGTTATCGAGTTGTACGTGTGCTGAACGCGGAGGTGCCATCCGTTCGGTGCTAGATCGGGACGGATCGTGATTGGATCGCGGGACGGATCTTGATTGGATCACGAAGACGTTCGACTACATCAACCGCGTTTCTTAACGCTTCCCGCTTAGCGATCTAAGAGGGTATGTGGATCTACTCCCTCTCGTAGCTGTTGATCTCCATAGATAGATCTTGGGTGTTCGTAGGAATTTTTTTGTTTCCCATGCAACGTTCCCCAACAGTGGCATCATGAGCTAGGTCTATGCATAGATAACATGCACGAGTAGAACACAAAAGAGTTCGTGGGTGTTGATGATCAGATTGCTTACTTCCTTAGTCTTATCTTGATTCAGCGATATTGTGGGATGAAGCGGATCGGACCAACCTTACTCGTCCACGTACGAGAGACCGGTTCCATCGACTGACATGCAACTTGTTGCATAAAGATGGCTGGCGGGTGTCTGTCTCTCCCACTTTAGTTGGATTGGATTCGATAGAGGCGGTCCTTTTAGAAGGTTAAATAGCAACTTGAATATCACTGTTGTGGCTTTGCGTAGGTAAGAACGGTTCTTACTAGTTGCCCATAGCAGCCACGTAAAACTTGCAACAACAAAGTAGAGGACGTCTAACTTGTTTTTACAGGGCATGTTGTGATGTAATATGGCCAATGACATGATGTGATATATGTGATGTATGAGATGATCATGTCTTGTATAGATTATCACGACTTGCATGTCGATGAGTACGGCAACCGGCAGGAGCCATAGGGTTGTCTTTAATTATTTTTGCCTTTTTTTGCTTTACTTTATCGCTGTGAGTTAGCAATAGTTGTAGAAGCAATAGTTGGCACGACAACCCCATGACGACACGATGATGGAGATCATGGTGTCATGCCGGTGATGATGGAGATCATGCCAGTGCTTTGGAGATGGAGATCAAAAGCACAAGATGATGATGGCCATATCTTGTCACTTATATGATTTGCATGTGATGTTTATCCTATTTATGCATCTTATTTTGCTTAGAGTGGCGGTAGCATTATAAGATGATCTCTCACTAAAATTTCAAGATAAAATTGTGTTCTCCCCAAGTATGCACCGTTGCGAACGTTCGTTGTTTCGAAGCACCTCGTGATGATCGGGTGTGATAGACTCTATGTTCGCATACAATGGGTGTAAGCCAGATTTGCACATGCGGAATACTTGGGTTAACCTTGACGAGCCTAGCATGTAAATACATGGCCTTGGAACATAGGAGACCGAAAGGTCAAACATGAGTCATATAGCAGATATGATCAACATGGAGATGTTCACCATTGAAACCACCTCCTCTCACGTGATGATCGGACTTGGGTTGGTCGATTTGGATCATGTTACACTTAGACAACCTGAGGGATGTTGATTTGAGTGGGAGTTCTTTAGTAATATGATTAATTGACCTCATTATCACGAACATAGTCTAAATTGTCTTTGCAAAATTATGTTGTAGATCAATGACTCGCGCAGTAGCTCCCCTGAATTTTAATGCGTTCCTAGAGAAAGCTAAGTTGAAACATGATGGAAGTAACTATGAGGACTGGGTCTGTAATCTGAGGATTATCCTCACTGCTGCTCAAAAGGCTTATGTCCTTGATGCACTGCTTGGTGATGCATCATACCCTGAGAATCCGGACGCTATGAACGTCTAGCAAACTCGATCTGATGACTACTCGATAGTTCAGTGTGCCATGCTGTACGGCCTAGAATAGGGACTTCAAAAGCGTTTTGAATGCCATGGAGCATATGAGATGTTCCAGGAGTTGAAGTTAATATTTCAAGCAAATGCCCGGATCGAGAGGTATGAGACCTTCGATAAGTTATTTGCCTGCAAAATGGAAGAGAATAGTTCTGTCAGTGAACACCTACTCAGAATGTCTAGGTATTACAACCGTTTAAATGATCTGGGAGTTGAGATTCCGCCAGAAACGGTCACTGACAGAATTCTCCAATCGCTGTCACCTAGCTAGAAAGGCTTCATGATGAACTATAATATGCAAGGAATGGATAAGTCTATCTCTGAGCTGTTCGCGATGCTGAAAGTCGCGGAAGTAGAAATCAAAAAGAAGCATCAAGTGTTGATGGTGAATAAAACCACTAGTTTCAAGAAAGGCAAGGGAAAGAAGGGAAACTCTAAGAAGGGTGGCAAGCAAGTTGTCGCGCATGTGAAGAAACCCAAGTCTGGACCCAAGCCTGAGACTGAGTGCTTCTATTGCAAGGGGACTGGTCACTGGAAGCGGAATTGCCCCAAGTACCAGACTGAAAAGAAGGCTGGCAACGTCAACAAAGGTATATTTGATATACATGTTATTGATGTGTACCTCACTAGCTCTCCTAGTAGTGCCTGTGTATTTGATACCGGTTCGGTTGCTCATATTTGTAACTCGAAGCGGGAACTACGGAATAAACGGTGGCTGATAAAGGATGAAGTGACGATGCGCGTCAGAAATGGTTCCAAGGTTGATGTGATCGCCGTCGGCACACTCGCTCTTCAATTACCATCAGTATTAGTAGTAAACCTAAATAATTTTTATTTGGTGCCTGCGTTGGGCATGAACATTATATCTGGATTTTGTTTATTGCGAGACGGTTATTCATTTAAATCAGAGAATAATGGTTGTTCTATTTATATGAGTAACATCTTTTATGGTCATGCACCCAATGTGAATGGTTCATTCTTGTTGAATCTCGATAGTAGTGATACACACATTTATAACATTGATTCCAAAAGATGTAGAGTTAATAATGATAGTACCACTTTCTTGTGGCACTGCCGCTTAGGTCATATTGGTATAAAATGCATGAAGAAGCTCCATGCTGATGAACTTTTGGAATCACTCGATTTTGAATCGCTTGATACATGCGAGCCATGCCTTTTGGGCAAGATGACCAAAACCCCATTCTCCGGTTCGATGGAGCGGGCAAGTGACTTGTTGGAAATCATACATACTGATGTGTGTGGTCCGATGAGTGTTGAGGCGCGCGGTGGATATCATTATTTTCTCACCTTCACTGATGATTTAAGTAGATATGGGTATATTTACTTAATGAAACACAAGTCTGAAACGTTTGAAAAGTTCAAGCAATTTCAAAGTGAAGTGGAAAATCATCATAACAAGAAGATAAAGTTTCTATGATCTAATCGTGGTGGAGAATATCTGAGTTATGAGTTTGGCATGCACTTGAGACAGTGTGGAATTGTTTCGCAACTTATGCCACCTGGAACACCACAACGTAATGGTGTGTCCGAGCGTCGTAATCGTACTCTATTGGATATGGTGTGATCTATGATGTCTCTCACTGATCTGCCACTATCATTTTGGGGTTATGCATTAGAGACAGCCACATTCACTTTAAATAGGGCACCATCAAAGTCTGTTGAAATGACACCGTATGAATTATGGTTTGGCAAGAAACCTAAGCTGCCGTTCCTTAAAGTTTGGGGCTGCGATGCTTATGTGAAAAGGCTTTAGCCTGATAATCTCAAACCCAAAGCGGACAAATGCGTCTTCATAGGATACCCCAAGGAAACAGTTGGGTATACCTTCTATCTTAGATACGAGGGCAAAGTGTTTGTTGCTAAAAACGGGTCCTTTCTCGAGAAAGAGTTTCTCTCAAAAGAATTGAGTGGGAGGAAGGTAGAACTTGTTGAGGTTATTGAACCGTCACTTCAGTTGGATAGTAGCACGACGCAGAAAGATGTTTCAGCAACGCCTACACCAAGTGAAGAGGAAGCTAATGATGATGATCATGAAACTTTAGATCAAGTTACTACTGAGCCTCGTAGGTCGACAAGGAATCGTACCGCCCCTGAGTGGTACGACAATCATGTCTTGGAGGTCATGTTGTTAGACAACAGTGAACCTACGAGCTATGAAGAAGCGATGGTGGGCCCGAATTCCAACAAATGTTTAGAGGCTATGAAATCTGAGATAGGATCCATGTATGAGAACAAAGTGTGGACTTTGGAGGAGTTACCATATGATCGTAAGGACATACATAATAAATGGATCTTTAAGAAAAAGACGGACGCGGACGATAATGTCACTGTCTATAAAGCTCGACTTGTTGCAAAAGGGTTTTCGCAAGTTCAAGGAGTTGACTACGACGAGACTTTCTCTCCCGTAGCGATGCTTAAGTCTGTCAGGATCATGTTAGCAAGAGCTACATTTTTCGATTACGAGATATGGCAGATGGATGTCAAAACAACGTTCCTTAATGGTTTCCTTAAGGAAGAGTTGTATATGATGCAACCAGAAGGTTTTGTCGATCCTAAAAATGCTGACAAAGTGTGCAAGCTCCAGCAATCCATTTTTGGACCGGTGCAAGCATCTCGGAGTTGGAATCTTTGTTTTGATGAGGTGATCAAAGCATATGGGTTTATACAAGTTTATGGAGAAGCTTGTATTTACAAGAAAGTTAGTGGGAGCTCTGTAGCATTTCTAATATTATATGTGGATGGCATATTGCTGATTGGAAACAATATAGAACTTTTGGAAAGCGTGAAGATATATTTGAACAAGAATTTTTCAATGAAAGACCTCGGAGAAGCTGCTTTCATATTAGGCATAAAGATCTATAGAGATAGATCTAGACGCTTAATAGGACTTTCAGAAAGCACATATCTTGATAAGGTTTTGAAGAAGTTCAAAATGGATCAGTCCAAGAAAGGGTTCTTGCTTGTCTTACAAGGTGTGAAGTGATGTCTACTAATGGATCAGACCAAGAAAGGTTTTTGTAATCTGAAAATATAAAAACAGCAAGGTAACTAATGATAAAGGTGAGCACAAACGGTATTGCAATACTTAGAAACAAGGCCTAGGGTTCATACTTTCACTAGTGCAAGTTCTCTCAACAATACTAACATAGTTGAATCATATGTAAATCCCTCACATGCGACAAAGAGTTCACTCCAAAGTCACAAATAGCGGAGAACAAACGAAGAAATTATTGTAGGGTACGAAACCACCTCAAAGTTATCTTTTCCGATCAATCGTATGAGTTATCCCTATAAGTGTCACGAACAGCCCTAGAGTTCGTACTAAAATAACACCTTAAGATACACATCAACCAAAACCCTAATGTCACCTAGATACTCCAATGTCACCACGAGTACCCATGGGCTTGATTATACGATATGCATCACACAATTTCAGATTCATCATGTTCAATCCAACACAAAGAACTTCAAAGAGTGCCCCAAAGTTTCTACCGAAGAGTCAAGACGAAAACGTGTGCCAAACCCTATGCATAGATTCCCAAGGTCACGGAACCCGCAAGTTGATCACCAAAACATACATCAAGTGGATCAATAGAACATCCCATTGTCACCACGGATATCCCATCGCAAGACATACATCAAGTGTTCTCAAATCCTTTAAAGACTCAATCCGATAAGAAAACTTCAAAGGGAAAACTCAATTCATCACAAGAAGATGGAGAGGGGAAACTCCATATGATTCATCTATATTAATAAAGCTCGTTGTACATAAAGATCGTGTCATCTCAAGAACACGAGAGAGAGAGATCAAACACATAGCTACTGGTACATACCCTCAGCCCCGAGGGTGAACTACTCCCTCCTCGTCATGGAGACCACCGGGATGATGAAGATGGCCTCCGGTGATGGTTTCCGCCTCCGGCAGGGTGCCGGAACGGGCTCCCGATTGGCTTTTCATGGTTACAGAGGCCTGCGGCGGTG
Organism: Elymus sibiricus; assembly: GCA_039707655.1. Classification (NCBI taxonomy): domain Eukaryota; kingdom Viridiplantae; phylum Streptophyta; class Magnoliopsida; order Poales; family Poaceae; genus Elymus; species Elymus sibiricus. The sequence goes on from CM077663.1 coordinate 211,722,320, forward strand.
GAACTCCCGATCTAGGTTTCTTTCTGGTAGTTTTGGTATTTATAGGAATACTTGGCGTTGGAATCAAGTCAGGGGGACTCCCGAGGGGCCCACAAGCCAGGGGGCGCGCCCCCTAGACTTCTGGCTGCCTCGGGAATCTTCTCCGGTATCTTTTTGCTTCAGTATTTTTTATATTTTCCAAAAATATTCTCCGTAAATTTTCAGCCCATTCTGAGAACTTTTATTTCTGCACAAAAAAAATGACACCATGGTAGTTCTGCTGAAAACAGCGTCAGTCCGGGTTAGTTCTAATAAAATCATACCAAAATCATATAAAATTATTGTAAACATGGCATGAATACTTCATAAATTATAGATACGTTGGAGACGTATCAGCATCCCCAAGCTTAATTCCTGCTCGTCCTCGAGTAGGTAAATGATAAAAGAAATAATTTATGAAGTGTGAATGCTAGCAAGTGCACAAGTTTGATCAATGATAATTCCAATCACTTTTTCTAGCATCAATATAAACCATAAACAGTAACTCATCTCATAAAACTTCTCATGATCAAGTAACAAGCTACTCACATGTTAAAGTATAGACCAGAAAATTCTTGAAAACTAACAAACCGTATTCCTAGTCATTGCAATTCATCTTATTTTCAGGAAGGGTCTATGTAAGAGCTTTGATTTAGCAAAATCCACATACTCAACTATCATATAGTCTTCCATGATTATTGTCACTCAAAGCATATTTTTAGAACAAATAGCATCCATCGAACACAGAGAAAGATAGGGGCTTAATGTTTCGCCTCCCAACTTATTTATCATATAGATAATTGTCAACAATAATAATTCATGATCAAATATATTTGTGTGGATATATATGTCTAGATCATTCCCCAACACATGACGCTTACCGAGAGAAAAAGGCGAAATATAGGAAGTGGTGAAGATCACCATGACTCTTGCATAAACGTAAGTACTAGAAAGTAAAAGATAGGCCCTTCGCAGAGGGAAGCATTGATTTGCAAAGGTGCCAGAGCTCGAGCTTTCAAACAGAGATGAATAATAATTTTGAGTGGTATGCTTTCATTGTCAACATAACAACCGAGAGATCTCGGTATCTTCCATGCTAGATACATTATAGGCGGTTCCCAAACAGAATGGTAAAGTTTTTACTCCCCCTCCACCAATCAATCACACTTCACGGCGAGCCGAGTCCACGGGTACCGTCCATACAAACAACAATCTTGGGGAAGTTTTGTTTCATTATATTTTGATTTGATTTTTTAGCATGGAACTGGGCATCCCAAATACCAACCACTTTCTCGTGAATGATAGTGAATCAACACATATCGTGAGAATAACCCACCTAGCATGGAAGATACTGACAGCCCCTAGTCACTATATGAGCGATTCGGGCATACAAAATAGAATATTATTTGAAGGTTTAGAGTTTGGCACATGCAAATTTACTTGGAACGGCAGGTAAATACCACATATAGGTAGGTATGGTGGACTCATATGGAACAACTTTGGGTTTAAGGGTATTTGGATGCACAAGTAGTATTTCTACTTGGTGCGGAAGTTTAGGCTAGTATGAGGTGGAAGCAAGCACCACATGTTGGAGGATCCATAACAATAGAACTTCTATACAAATATACCCAAACATAACTCATTAAGTTGTCTTCCTTGTCCAATTTTAACTAATTTGCTCGAGTTTGAAAATAATTAATGAGCTCACAATCATAGAAGATGTCCAAGATAGTATATTTATATGTGGAATCTCTCTTCCTTCAATATTCTTTCATGAATTGTTCAAGTGACCAATGCGGTGTTTGCTAACTTTCAATAAATTTTACCACCCATACTTATTATGTGTGAAGTCATTACTCCCCATGGGATAAGTATATGAAGCATATTTAATTTCAGATTTATGATATTCAATTCATTCAACCATTTACTCATAGGATATAAGTGAAGCACGAGAGTGAATGACAAACTACTCCAAAAAGATATAAGTGAAGATCAATGCGTAGCCAACAATTAAATAACTATGTGAGGACTCTCTCATCTAAAAATTTCAGATCTTAGGCATTTTATTAAACAGCAAGCAAAAGAAAAATAGCACTCCAAGAATAGCACGCATCATGTGAACGAATAAAAATTTAGGCTCAACATAGGCTAACCGATAGTTGACGAAGAGAGGTAGGCATCCCCAAGCTTAGATGCTTGAGACTTCTTGAAACATTTACTTGGGGTGCCTTGGGCATCCCCAAGCTTGAGCTTCTGTATCTCGTTCAATCCTCTCATATCATGGTTTCACCTATTCTCAAAAACATCTTCCACACAAAACTTGAAAAGAACTCGTGAGATAGGTTAGTACACATAATAATAAATCAACTCTTTATGTACTGCCAAGACAAGTTGCACAATAATTTTCAAACATCATCTACTATTTACTATCATTTCCACAATTTATATCTACCAATATAGGCTATGGAGACTATAGGATAAGTAGATAACAAAACTATGACAGCAATCTGTCCAAACAGAACAGTCTGTAGAAATTTATGAAAACAGTATACTTCTTTAACTCAAAAAATTATGAAAATTTAGTACAAGCTAACTAATTTATATGACAACACTATGTAAAAATTTCAGAAACTTTCCACGTTCCAGTAAAATATGAAAATTCAAACACTACAGAGAAAGTTTCTGTTTTTACACAGCACACATCAAACATGCAATGCAAGCATCCTAAGGCAATTCTTGGAACTTTTTATTGAAAAACAAGATTATAAATAACACCTAACATAGAACAAGAAAATAAAATGATGCTCCAAGCAAAACTCATATTATGTGACGAATAAAAATATAGCTCCAAGTAAGATATACCGATAATGTTGAAGACGAAAGTGGGGATGCCTTCCGGGGCATCCCCAAGCTTAAGCGCTTGAGTATTACTTGGATATTACCTTGGGGGTGCCTTGTGCATCCCCAAGCTTAGGTTCTTGTCACTCCTTATTCTCCTCATATCGGTGTCTCACCCAAAACTTGAAAACTTCAATCACACAAAACTTAACGGAACTTCGTGAGATGGGTTAGTATAATGAATAAAGATAATTCACTTAGGTACTGTCAAGACAAGATTCATAATTGTTCCCACGTCATACCTACTGTATTCTACCATTACCATAATTTATACCACTAAATATAAGCTATGGAAACAATAAAACAAGCAAACTATGCATGCAAAACAGAACAGTCTGTGAAGATCTGTAGTGTAACCATACTTCCCTGTCTCTACAAATTCTGAAAAATTAGGACAACCTGAAGAATTTGTATATCAAGACTGTGTAAAAAATTCATATCATTATCACGCTCCAGTAAAAAATGAAAATTCCTGTACTGGAGTCAAAAGTTTCTGTTTTGGTTCAGCATCAATTCTACTCATCTTGTGAGTCATCCCAAAGGCTTTACTTGGCACTTTATTGAAATAAAAGACACAAAACATGATTACCACAGTAGCTTAATCATGTGAACACACAAAAACAGAAAGTAAAAGTGTTGGGTTGTCTCCCAACAAACGCTTTTCTTGAATGCCTTTTAGCTAAGCATGATGATTTCAATGATGCTCACATAGGAATAATAATTGAAACATGCAAAAGAGCATCATGAATCTCATGACAAGCACATTTAAGTCTAACCCACTTCCTATGCATAGGGATTTTGTGAGCAAACAACTTATGGGAACAAGAATCAACTAGCATAGGAGGGTAAAACAAGCATAACTTCAAAACTTTCAACACATAGAGAGGAAACTTGATATTATTGCAATATGTAGAAGCATAAGATCCTCTCTCATAATAATTTTCAGTAGCATCATGAAGGAATTTCACAATATAACCAGCACATAAAGCATTCTTTTCATGATCCACAAGCATAGAAAATTTGTCACTCTCCACATAAGCAATTTTCTTCTCATTCATAATAGTGGGATCAAACTCAACAAAATAAATATCATGAGACACTTGATTGACATAACCACATTCAATATTAAAATCATGATGACAAGTTTCATGGTTACTATCACTCTTAATAGCATACATGTCATCATCATAATCATCATAAATAGGAGGCATGCTTTCATCATAATAAATTTGCTCATCAAAACTTGGGGGACTAAAAATATCATCTTCATCAAACATAGCATCCCCAAGCTTGTGGCTTTGCATATCATTAGCATCATGGATATTCAGAGAATTCATACTAGAAATATTGCAATGATGCTCATCATTTAAGGAATTATCATTAAGTATTTTCATAAATTCTTCCTCTACCAATTGAGCACAATTTTCCAAACCATCATTTTCACGAAAGACATTAAAAAGACGAACCAATTGATGCAACCTAAACTCCATTTTTTTGTAGTTTTCTTTTATAAAACCAAACTAGTGAAAAACAAGAAACTAAAAGATTTAATTGCAAGATCTAAAGATATACCTTTAAGCACTCACCTCCCCGGCAACGGCGCCAGAAAAGAGCTTGATGTCTACTACGCAACCTTCTTCTCGTAGACTCGTGTTGGGCCTCCAAGCGCAGAGTTTTGTAGGACAGTAGCAAATTTCCCTCAAGTGGATGACCTAAGGTTTATCAATCCATGGGAGGCGTAGGATGAAGATGGTCTCTCTCAAACAACCCTACAACCAAATAACAAAGAGTCTCTTGTGTCCCCAACACACCTAATACAATGGTAAATTGTATAGGTGCACTAGTTCGGCGAAGAGATGGTGATACAAGTGTAATATGGATGGTAGATATAGGTTTTTGTAATCTGAAAATATAAAAACAGCAAGGTAACTAATGATAAAAGTGAGCACAAACGGTATTGCAATGCATAGAAACAAGGCCTAGGGTTCATACTTTCACTAGTGCAAGTTCTCTCAACAATACTAACATAGTTGAATCATATGTAAATCCCTCACGTGCGACAAAGAGTTCACTCCAAAGTCACAAATAGCGGAGAACAATCGAAGAAATTATTGTAGGGTACGAAACCACCTCAAAGTTATCTTTTCCGATCAATCGTATGAGCTATCACTAAAAGTGTCACGAACAGCCCTAGAGTTCGTACTAAAATAACACCTTAAGATACACATCAACCAAAACCCTAATGTCACCTAGATACTCCAATGTCACCACGAGTACCCATGGGCTTGATTATACGATATGCATCACACAATTTCAGATTCATCATGTTCAATCCAACACAAAGAACTTCAAAGAGTGCCCCAAAGTTTCTACTGAAGAGTCAAGACTAAAACGTGTGCCAACCCCTATGCATAGATTCCCAAGGTCACGGAACCCGCAAGTTGATCACCAAAACATACATCAAGTGTATCAATAGAACATCCCATTGTCACCACGGATATACCATCGCAAGACATACATAAAGTGTTCTCAAATCCTTTAAAGACTCAATCCGATAAGAAAACTTCAAAGGGAAAACTCAATTCATCACAAGAAGATAGAGAGGGGAAAACTCCATATGATTCATCTATATTAATAAAGCTCGCGGTACATCAAGATCGTGTCATCTCAAGAACACGAGAGAGAGAGATCAAACACATAGCTACTGGTACATACCCTCAGCCCCGAGGGTGAACTACTCCCTCCTCGTCATGGAGACCGTCGGGATGATGAAGATGGCCTCCGGTGATGGTATCCCCCTCCGGCAGGGTGCCGGAACGGGCTCCAGATTGGTTTTTCGTGGCTACAGAGGCTTGCGGCGGCGGAACTCCCGATCTAGGTTTCTTTCTGGGGGTTTTGGTATTTATAGGAATACTTGGCGTTGGAATCAAGTCAGGGGGACTCCTGAGGGGCCCACAAGCCAGGGGGCGCGCCCTGGGGGGGGCGCCCCCTAGGCTTGTGGATGCCTCGGGACTCTTCTCCGATATCTTTTTGCTCCAGTATTTTTTATATTTTCCAAAAATATTCTCCGTAAATTTTCAGCCCATTCCGAGAACTTTTATTTCTGCACAAAAAAACGACACCATGGTAGTTTTGCTGAAAACAGCGTCAGCCCGGGTTAGTTCTAATAAAATCATACCAAAATCATATAAAATTATTGTAAACATGGCATGAATACTTCATAAATTATAGATACATTGGAGACGTATCATGAAGTTGAGTAAGACTCAATGGCAAGCGACTACAGAGGATAGAGAAAAGATGAGTGTCATCCCCTATGCTTCAGCCATAGGCTCTATAATGTATGCAATGTTGTGCACAAGACCAGATTTTCAGCCTTGCCATAAGTATGGACGGAAGGTTTCAAAGTGATCCAGGAATGGAACACTGGACAGCGGTCAAGAATATCCTTAAGTACTTGAAAAGGACTAAAGAAATGTTTCTCGTTTATGGAGGTGACCAAGAGCTCGTCATAAAGGGTCACGTCGATGCTAGCTTGGAAACAGATCCGGATGACTCTAAGTCTCAAACCGGATACGTATATATTCTGAATGGTGGAGCGGTAAGCTAGTGCAGTTCCAAGCAAAGCGTGGTAGCTGATTCTACATGTGAAGTGGAGTACATCGCTGCTTCGGAAGCGGCAAAGGAAGGAGTTTGGATGAAGCAGTTCATGACAGATCTCGGAGTTGTGCCCAGTGCACTGGATCCAATGACTCTGTTTTGTGACAACAGTGGTGCCATTGCGCTAGCCAAAGAGACCAGGTTTCACAAGAGGACCAGACATATAAAGCTGACGCTTCAATTCCATCTGCGATTACATCAAGGAAGAGGACATAAATATTTGCAAAATACATAAGGATCTGAATGTTGCAGACACGTTGACTAAGCCTCTTCCACGAGCAAAACATGATCAGCACCAGAACTGTATGGGTGTTAGATTCATTACAATGTAAATCACACAGTGATGTGAACTACATTATTGACTCTAGTGCAAGTGGGAGACTGTTGGCAATATGCCCTAGAGGCAATAATAAAGTGATTATTATCATATTTCCTTGTTCATGGTAATCGTTTATTATCAGTGCTATAATTGTATTGATCAGAAACTCAGATACATGTGTGGATACATAGACAACACTGTGTCCCTAGTCAGCCTCTACTAGACTAGCTCGTTGATCAAATATGGTCCAGGTTTCCTGACCATAGATATGAGTTGTCATTTGATAACGGGATCACATCATTAGGAGAATGATGTGATGGACAAGACCCAACCGTAAGCATAGCAGTTGATCGTGTCAGTTTATTGCTACTGCTTTATCCATGTCAAATATATGTTCCTACGACCATGAGATCATGCAACTCCCGGACACCGAAAGAATGCCTTGTGTGTATCAAACTTCACAACGTAACTGGGTGACTATAAAGGTACTCTACAGGTATCTCCGAGGGTGTCTGTTGAGTTGGCGTGGATCGAGACTGGGATTTGTCACTCCGTATGACGGAGAGGTATCTCTGGACCCACTCGGTAATACAGCATCACAAGAAGCTTGCAAGCAATGTGACTAAGGAGTTGGTCATGGGATCTTGTATTACGGAACGAGTAAAGAGACTTGCTGGTAACGAGATTGAACTAGGTATGGAGATACCGATGATCGAATCTCGGGCAAGTAACATACCGATGGACAAAGGGAACTGACATACGGGGTTGATTGAATCCTTGACATTGTGGTTCGACCGATGAAGATCTTCATACAATATGTAGGAACCAATATGGGCTTCCAGGTCCCGCTATTGGTTATTGCTCGTAAAGGTGTCTCAGTCATGTCTGCATAGTTCTCGAACCCGCAGGGTCTGCACACTTAACGTTCGGTGACGATTTGGTATTGTTGAGTTATATATGTTGGTGACCGAAGGTTGTTCAGAGTCCTGGATGAGATCCCGGACGTCACGAGGAGTTTCGGAATAGTCTGGAGGTAAAGATTTATATATAGGAAAGTGGTATTCGGGTTCTGGAAAAGATTCGGGTGTTTCTGGTAGTGTACCGGGAGTGCCGAAAGGGTTCCGGGGGTCCGCCGGGAGGGGCCCACCCACCCCGGGGGGCACATGGGCCCAAGAGATGGCGCACCAGCCCCTGGTGCGCTGGGCAGCTGACCCCTAAGGGCCCATGCGCCCAAGGGTGGTAGGTAGGAGGTGCCTTGGAGGGGAGGGACTCCTCCCTAGGGCTTCCACCTCCCTTGTGGGAGGTGGACTCCACCCCTCCCCCCACTTCGGCCGACCCCTCCTTGGAGGAGGGGCTAGGGCTGCACCCCACCTACCCCCTCCTCCTATAAATAGAGAGGGTGAGGGAGGGCAGTCGCACCCCAAGCCATAGGTGCAGCCCTCCCTCTCTCCCTAGATCTGTTTCTCCTCCAAAACGCTTCTGCGGCAGCGCTTGGCGAATCCCTGCTGAGATTGCTCCACCACCACCACCACGTCGCCGTCGTGCTGCCGGAGAACCCATCTACCTCTCCGCCCTCGCTTGCTGGATCAAGAAGGCATAACGTCATCGAGCTGTACGTGTGCTGAGCGCGGAGGTGTCGTCCTTTCGGCGCTAGATCGGGACGAATCATGATTGGATCATGGGACGGATCGTGATTGGATCGCGAAGACGTTCGACTACATCAACCGCGTTTCTTAACGCTTCCCGCTTAGCGATCTACAAGGGTATGTGGATCTACTCCCTCTCGTAGCTGTTGATCTCCATAGATAGATCTTGGGTGTTCGTAGGATTTTTTTTGTTTCCCATGCAACATTCCCCAACAGATACATGTGTGGATACATAGACAACACCGTGTCCCTAGTGAGCCTCTACTAGACTAGCTCATTGATCAAAGATGGTTAAGGTTTCCTAACCATAGACATGAGTTGTCATTTGATAACGGGGTCACATCATTAGAAGAATGATGTGATGGACAAGACCCAACCGTAAGCATAGAATTTAATCGTATTAGTTTATTGCTAGTGCTTTCTTAATGTCAAGTATATGTTCCTAAGACCATGAGATCATGCAACTCCGTGGCACCAGAGGAATGCCTTGTGTGTATCAAACATCACTTCATAATTGGGTGATCATAAAAGTACTCTACAGGTATCTCCAAGGGTGTCTGTTGGGTTGGCATGGATCGAGACTGGGATTTGTCACTACGTATGACGGCGAGGTATCTCTGGGCCCACTCGGTAATACAGCATCACAAGAAGCTTGCAAACAATGTGACTAAGGAGTTAGTCACATGATCTTATATTACGGAACGAGTAAATAGACTTGTCAATAATGAGATTGAACTAGGTATGGAGATACCGACGATCGAATCTCGGGCAAGTAACATACTGCTGGACAAAGGGAATTTCATATGGGATTGATTGAATCCTTGGCATCGTGGTTCGACCGATAAAGATCTTCATGGAATATGTCGGAACCAATATGGGCATCCAGGTCCTGCTATTGGTTATTGACCGGAGAGGTGTCTCGGTCATGTCCACATGATTCTCGAACCCGTAGGGTCCGCACGCTTAACGTTCGGTGATGATATAGTATTATTGGGTTATGTATGTTGGTGACAAAATGTTGTTCCGAGTCCCGGATGAGATCCCGGATGTCACGAGGAGCTCTGGAATGATCCGGAGGTAAAGATTTATATATGGGAAGTCATATTTTGGCTACCGGAAAAGTTTTAGGTTTTTCTGGTATTGTACGAGGAAGCTTCTAGAAGGTTCCGGAAACTTCTGGAGGAGTACGAAAGTCCACCAAGGGTTCCACCAGTTCCCAAGGGTTTGCATGGGCTGAGGGGAGGCTCCCTGGCCTATTGGGCTAGGCGCACAAGTCCCTTAAGGCCCATGTGGCTTGGGAGAGGTGGAAAGTCCACCTGTGTATGGAAAGGAAGGGAATTGGACTAGGAGCCCAACTCCTCCCCCTTGGCTGCGCCCTAGGGCTTGGATGGGCTGTTCTCCACGCCCCTCCACCTATATATAGAGGGGAGGGGGCACCCCAAGAGGACACACCAAGCCCTTGGCGCCCCTCTCTCTCCCTAGATCGTTTTCTCCTCCGTTCGCGGTTTCGGTAGCGCTCGGCGTAGCCCTGTCGGGATTGCTCCACCACCATCTCCACCATGCCGTCGTGCTGGTTGAGAACCCATCTACTACTCCATCCTCGCTCGCTGGATCGAGGAGGCGGAGACGTCATTGAGCCGCACGTGTGCTGAACGTGGAGGTGCCGTCCGTTTGGCGCTAAATCGGGACGGATCGCGATTGGATCATGAAGACGTACGACTACATCAACCACGTTATATATGCTTCCGCTTAGCGATCTACAAGGGTATGTAGATACACTCCCCCTCTCGTAGCTACGCATCTCCATGGATAGATCTTACGTGTGCGTAGGAAATTTTTTGTTTCCCATGCAACTTTCCCCTACAGAAAGTGACCGCTTATGAAGCGTCATGTCTCAGTTCATCTGGAAGGCAGAGTAACCCAGCCATAAATCGGTGCTAACACTATGCAGGGAGGGTGGAACCGTGGATTCTTAGAGTGGGTTGACCAGGAATGGCCGGAATGTCTGAAGAAAACTTTAACCAAGCTTTGGAGGATGTATGATGAGGAAAGATGCGCAAGAATCAGGGACAAAGTGTGGAAGAATATTACAAGCTGGAGGGGGAGAAGATGAAGCTGTAAGGTCAGGTTGACAGGCTGACTGCAGATCTTGGCAAAGCCCGGGAGGAGAAGATCGAGCTCCAATCAAGGATTGAGAGAGTCTTGAACAAAAGGGACGTGTCCAGGTATAAGATTAGGAAAATAGTTTGAGGCGTTAATGTATTCAATTTGTGAGTGAAGAACATTCCCGATTTTTATTGTGGTGTACAATTTGTCTTGTAACATTAATGTACTCTCTTATGTTTCATCAAATAAGCATGAGTTAGTTTCATTCATGCCTGACTACATTATCACCGGACTATACATCCTGGAACAGGGGAAGAGCAGGAAATGTTGCACACTCTTCAGGACAATCCAACAATGGTGTCCACTCGCATAGGAATGACCATCTTGCGGCCTGTTTCAGATTCGGAGACGCGCCTTCTAGGATAGCCCACGTGATGGATTTCATAGGATATGGTAGCTCTCTAGCCCGAGGACCCATCCTGTTTCTCTCCTCCGTGTTCACGCATAATAAGCAATATGTTTGATTCTGTACATATTACGGACGACAACAAAAGATCGCGGTACAGCACAGTCAGTGCACACAGATAACCTTCGTTAGCACTAGATTTACCTTGCCAAAAGGATGGATGTTAACAGAATCAACCACGCTCAACAAAAGATGTCTGACGAAACAACAAGGCTATTGAGCACCTAACACGCTACCCTTGACTTGGTCCTTAACTCAGTCTTATAGAAGATCTGGCAGGCGACTAGCTCTCCCGTCTTCTCATGGCGCTGCTCTCCGAGGTGGTACTGGTGCATGACCCAGTTCGTGTTGTACCTGGCATCGCCGGCCCTGGTGTGAAGCACCAACACCTTCTACCAACCTGCGTACCGGCTGTTGACCTTGATGCCCAAGCTTCTTCCAGTCTTGTGCCACGTAGCTCCCGTTAGGCAATCCGTATCTATCAGGCGACGCTTCCTCGTTCATGTGTTGTACGCATTCGAAGGGACGTATAATAAATGTCTGCTGACGCCATCCATTCCTAGTCCTGGCATGACAACGCGGCGATCAGATGATCAAATATGACAAAAATTACTTGATAGTGAAGGAGGATTACATCACCTGAGAGTTTGTCAGGATGTGTCGAGCATTGATACGTCTCCAACGTATCTATAATTTTTGCTTGTTCCATGTTGTTATATTATCATTCTTGGATGTTTTACAATCACTTTTTAGCAACTTTATATCATTTTTTGGGACTAACCCATTGGCATAGTGCCAAAGTGCCAGTTGCTATTTTTGCTTGTTTTTTAGTTTGCAAAATATCAGTACCAAACGGAGTCAAATCGCGATGAAACTTTTTGGAGATTTTTTTAGACCAGAAGACACCCAGTGGGCCAAAGAAGTGCCACAGAGGTGGGCCGTGGAGACCACAACCCACCAGGGCACGCTAGAGGCCCCAGACGCGCCCTGATGGGTTGTGCCCTCCTCGGAGCCCCTCTCCACCGCCTCTGATGCCTATAAATTCCCAAATATTCCAGAAACCCTAGGGGAGTCGATGAAAAACACATCCAGCCGCCGCAAGTTCCAGAGCCTCGAGATCCAATCTAACACCATCACGGAGGGGTTCATCATACTCATTGGTGCCTCTCCGATGATGCGTGAGTAGTCCACCATAGACCTACGGGTCCGTAGGTAGCTAGATGGCTTCCTCTCTCGCTTTTGATTCTCAAGACAATGGTCTCTTGGAGATCTATTTGATGTAAACTTTTGCGGTGTGTTTGTTGGGATCCGATGAATTTTGAGTTCATGATCAGTTTCTATCCATGAATATTATTTGAGTCTTCTTTGATCTCTTATATGCATGATTACTTATAGCCTCGTATTTCTTATTTGAATATTTAGTTTAGTTAGGCCAACTAGATCGATTTTTCTTGACATGGGAAGAGGTGCTTTGTGATGGGTTCGATCTTGCGGTGTCCTCTCCCAGTGACAGAAGGGGCAGCGAGGCACGCATGTATCGTTGCTATTAAGGATAACAAGCTGGGGTCTATTCCTACATGAATAGATCTTGTCTACATCATGTCATCATTCTTAATGCATTACTCCGTTTTTCCATGAACTTAATACACTAGATGCATGCTGGATAGTGGTCGATGTGTGGACAAATAGTGGTAGATGCAGGCAGGTGTCGGTCTACTTATCTTGGACGTGATGCCTATATAATGATCATCGCCTTGGATATCGTCATGATTATTTGATCTTCTGTCAATTGCCCAACAGTAATTTGTTCGCCCACCGTGTGCTATACTCATGAGAGAAGCCACTAGTGAAACCTACGGCCCCCGGGCCTACTTTTCCAACATATTGCTTTCCGATCTATCTTTTTGCCGCTTTTGTTTTCAGATCTATTATTCCAAAAACCCAAAAATATATTGCTGCACTTTTTATTTGCTCTTTTTATTTTGTGTTCTTGAGAGATCTATCTCTCCAATCTATCACTACCTAATCTATCTTTTTACAGTAGAGAGATTGACAACCTCTCTTTCGCGTCGGGTTGCTAGTATTTGTTCTTTGTGTGCAGGTGCTGCTTATTAGGTGGTGGTGATCCTCCTACTGGTTCGATACCTTGGTTTCATAACTGAGGGAAATACTTACCATCGTTGTGCTGCATCATCCCTTCCTCTTTGGGGAAATACCGACGCGATCTCAAGCCACGTCAAAGGAATTTCTGGTGCCGTTGCCGGCGAGGAAGCGGTCTCTTCTACGTGCCAATCTCTGGCGCCGAGGAGACACCATCATCATCTACCAGGTTCCTAATCACAAATCTCATCTCCTTGCAATTACATTATTTGCCATTTGCCTCTCGTTTTCCTCTCCCCCACTTCACAAATTTTCCGTTTTATTCGCCCTCTTTCTCGTTCGCCTTTTTCTCGTCAAATCTCTTCTTGTTTGCTTGTGTTGCCATGTGCCTTCTATTTGCTTGCATCTTTGCTTGATAAAAATCTATTGATATGGATCCTCATCCACTTGCTAATCTTTTCAAAAGGCCAAATTATGATGAACCAATTGCTAGTGAGTTGAGTGCACTTGATTATCTCTATGAAGTTTTGTTTGAAAATCATGAATCTGAAATTTTTGATGAAGTGTTGAAAGAAGAAATTTATAAGGTGATTCATGATAGTTCCTTGAATGATGAGCATGATTGCAATGTTGCTAGTATGAATTCTCTAAATATCCATGATGCTAACGATATGCAAAGCCACAAGCTTGGGGATGCTATGTTTAATGAAGATGATATTTTTAGTCCACCAAGTTTTGATGAGCAAATTTATTATGATGATTGCATGCCTCCTATTTATGATGATGGTGATCACACGTATGCTATAATGAGTAATGATAACCATGAAACTTATCATCATAGTTTTAATTTTCAATGTGGTTATGTCAATCAAGTGTCTCATGATAGTTATTTTGTTAAGTTTTCTCCCACTACCATGGATGAAAAGGAATTTGCTTATGTGGAGAGTAATGAAAATTCTATGCTTGTGCATCATGAAAAGAATGAATTATGTGATAGGTATATTGTTGAATTACTTCATGATGATACTGAAATTTATTATGAGGGAGGAACATATGCTTGTAGGAATTGCAATAATATCAAGTTTCATCTCTATGTGTTCAAAGTTTTGAAGTTATGCTTGTTTTGCCTTCCTATGCTAGTTGATTCTTGTTCCCATAAATTGTTTGCTCACAAAATCCCTATGCATAGGAAGTGGGTTAGACTTAAAAGTGCTTGTCATGAGATTCATGATGCTCACTTGCATATGTCAACTACTTTTTATGTGAGTGTCATTGAAATCATCATGCCTAGCTAGGGGCGTAGAACAATAGCGCTTGTTGGGAGGCAACCCAATGACTAAACTTATTTTGGTCTTTTACTTTCTGTTTTTGAGTGTTGACACAATTATGTCTCTGTTATGATTGTGTTTTTATGTTTTATTTAGTGTTTGTGCCAAGTAGAACCTTTAGGATGATTCATAAGATGAGTAGAAATAATGTTGAATCTGAAACAGAAACTTTGCCTCCAGTGTTCGAATTTTAATTTTTTTACTGAAGTGTGATATTGAGCTGAAATTTTAACACAGTATTTCTATACAAATTCTTTAAGTTGTCCTAATTTTTTAGAATTTTTAGAGGTACATAAGTATGGTTAGAGTACAGATTACTACAGACTGTTCTGTTTAAGACAGATTCTGTTTTCGTTGCATTGTGTGCTTGTTTTGATCAATCTATGGGTTATATTGAAGGGTATGAGCCATGGTAAAGTTAAAATACAGTAGGTATAATGCAATAATAAAACATGAATGGGTTTGCAACAGCACCTAAAGTAGTGATTTGCTTTATTATACTAACGGATCTCACGAAGATTTTGTTGAGTTTTGTGTGATTGAAGTTTTCAAGTTTTGGGTGAGATCACGATGGATGAAGGAATAAGTGTTGGAAATATGCCCTAGAGGCAATAATAAAATGGTTATTATTATATTTCCTTGTTAATGATAATCGTTTGTTATCCATGCTATAATTGTATTGATTGGAAACTCAAATACATGTGTGGGTACATAGACAACACTGTGTCCCTATTATGCCTCTAATAGACTAGCTCGTTGATCAAAGATGGTCAAGGTTTCCTAGCCATAGACATGAGATGTCATTTGATAATGGGATCACATCATTAGGAGAATGATGTGATGGACAAGACCCAACTTATAAACGTAGCATATGATCGTGTCAGTTTATTGCTATAGTTTTCTGCATGTCAAGTATCTGTTCCTATGACCATGAGATCATGCAACTCACTGACACCGGAGGAATACCTTGTGTGTATCAAATGTCACAATGTAACTGGGTGACTATAAAGATGCTCTACAGGTATCTCTAAGGGTGTTTGTTGAGTTGGCATGGATCGAGATTGGGATTTGTTACTCCGTGTGACGGAGAGGTATCTCAGGGCCCACTCGGTAATACAACATCACAACAAGCATTGCAAGCAAAGTGACTAAAGATTTAGCCATGGGATCTTGTATTACAGAATGAGTAAAGAGACTTGGCGGTAACGTGATTGAACTAGGTATAGAGATACCGACGATCGAATCTCGGGCAAGTAACATACCGAAGAACAAAGGGAACAACATACGGGATTAACTGAATCCGTGACATAGAGGTTCAACCGATAAAGGTCTTTGTAGAATATATAGGAACCAATATGGGCATCCAGGTCCCGCTATTGGTTATTGACCATAGAGGTGTCTCGGTCATGTCTACATAGTTCTCGAACCCGCAGGGTCTGCACACTTAACGTTCGGTGACATTTCGGTAGTATTGAGTTATGTATGGTGGTGACCGAAGGTTGTTCGGAGTCCCGGATGAGATCCCGGATGTCACGAGGAGCTCCGGAATGGTCTGGAGGTAAAGATTGATATATAGGAAGTCCCGTTTTGGTCATCGGAAAAAGTTCGGGCGTCACCGGTAGTGTACCGGGGGGGTGCCTGGAGGGTTCCGGGGGTCCATCGGGAGGGGGCCACCCACTCCGGGGGGCCACATGGGCCTTAGGGGTGGCGCACCAGCCCTTAGTTGGCTGGGCAAGCCAGCCCTAAGGGCCCATGCGAAGAGGAGAGAGGAGGGCCAAGTGGGGAGTCCTCCCAGGACTCCACCTCCCTTGTGGGAGGAGGAATCCTAGTTGGGGGAGGACTCCTCCCCCTATGGTTCGGCCGAAACCTCCTTGGTGGAGGGTTTTGGGATGCCTCCTCCCCTCCGTTCCTCCTATATATACTAGAGGATTTGAGGGAAGCCCTCACCTCAAAAGCCACGGCTGCCTCTCTCTCCCTCTAGATCTGTTCTCCACTAGATCGTCTCGGTCGTGCTTGGTGAAGCCCTGCCGGGACAGCTCCACCACCACCGTCACCACGCCGTTGTGCTGGTGGAGAACTCATCTACCTCTCCACGCTCACTTGCTGGATCAAGGAGGTGGAGATCGTCATTGAGCCGTACGTGTGCTGAACGCGGAGGTGCCGTCCGTTCGGCGCTAGATCGGAAGGACCGTGAATTGGATCGCGGGACGGATCGTGATTGGATCGCGGGACGGATCGTGATTGGATCGTGGGACGGATTGCGATTTGGATCGCGAAGACGTTCAACTACATCAACCGTGTTTCTTAACGCTTCCCGCTTAGCGATCTACAAGGGTATGTAGATCCACTCTCCCCCTCGTAGATGCTCATCACCATGGATAGATCTTGCGTGTGCGTAGGAATTTTTTTTGTTTCCCATGCAACGTTCCCCAACAGTGGCATCATGAGCGAGGTCTATGCGTAGATGAGATCATGAGTAGAACACAAAGGAGTTTGTGGGCGTTGATGCTGAGATTGCTTCCTCCCTTGGTCCTTTCTTGATTCAGCGGTATTGTGGGATGAAGCTGCCCGGACCAACCTTACTCGTACGCTTACGAGAGACCGGTTCCATCAACTGACATGTGACTTTGTTGCATAAAGATGGCTGGCGGGTGTCTGTCTCTCCCACTTTAGTTGGATCGGATTCGACAAAGGCGGTCCTTGAGAAGGTTGAATAGCAATTTGTGTATCACCGTTGTGGTTTTTGTGTAGGTAAGAATCGTTCTTGCTAGATACCCGTAGCAGCCACGTAAAACATGCAACAACAATTAGAGGACGTCTAACTTGTTTTTGCACGGTATGTTGTGATGTGATATGGCCAATTACATGATGAGATATATGTGATGTATGAGATGATCATGTTTTGTATAGAATATCACGACTTGCATGTCAATGCGTACGGCAACCGGCAGGAGCCATAGGGTTGTCTTTAATTGATTTTCGCCGTTTTGCTTTACTTTGTCGCTATGAGTTAGCAATAGTCGTAGAAGCAAAAGTTGGCGCGACAACCTCATGGCGACACGTTGATGGTGATCAAGATGATGGAGCTCATGGTGTCATGCCGGTGACGATGGAGATCATGTCGGTGCTTTGGAGATGGAGATCAAAAGCACAAGTTCATGGCCATATCATGTCACTTATGATTTGCATGTGATGTTAATCCTTTTATGCATCTTATTTTGCTTAGGACAACGGTAGCATTATAAGATGATCCCTCACTAAAATTTCAAGATAAAATTGTGTTCTCCCCGAGTGTGCACCGTTGCGAAAGTTCGTCGTTTCGAGACACCACGTGATGATCGGGTGTGATAGACTCTACGTCGGCATACAACGGGTGCAAGCCAGTGTTGCACATGCGGAACACTCGGGTTAAACTTGACGAGCCTAGCATGTACAGACATGGCCTCGGAACACAAGAGACCGAAAGGTCGAACATGAGTCATATAGTAGATATGATCAACATGGAGATGTTCACCATTGAAACCACCTCATCTCGCGTGATGATCGGACTTGGGTTGGTGGGTTTGGATCATGTCACACTTAGACAACCTGAGGGATGTTGATTTGAGTGGGAGTTCTTAAGTAATATGATTAATTGAACTCATTATCATGAACATAGTCAAAGTGACTTTGCAAATTATGGTGTAGATCAATAGCTCGCGCTGTAGCTCCCCTGTTTTTTTACGTTCCTAGAGAAAATAGAATTGAAAGATGATGGTAGCAATAATGCGGACTGGGTCCGTGATCTGAGGATTGTCCTCATTGCTGCACAGAAGGCTTATGTCCTTAATGCACCGCTCGGTGCGCCACCCCCTCAAGCGTCGTTTGTAGATGTTGTGAACATCTGACAGGCACATTCTGATGACTACTTGATAGTTCAGTGCGTCATGCATTATGGCTTAGAATTGCGGCTCCAAAATGTTTTGAACGTCACAGAACATATGAGATGTTCTAAGAGCTGAAATTGGGATCTCAGGCTCGTGCCCATGTTGAGAGGTATGAGACCTCCAACAAGATTCTTTGCCTGCAAGATGAAGGAGAATAGCTCAATCGGTGAGCATGTGCTCAGAATGTCTGGGTGCTACAATCGCTTGAATCGAGAGGGAGTTGATCTTCCAGATAAGATAGTGGTTGATATAGTTCTCCAAGTCACTGCCACAAAGCTACTAGAGCTTCGTGATGAACTATGAAATGCCAGGGATGGAAATCCCCGAGCTATTCGCGATGTTTGACACCGCGAAGGTAGAAATCAAGAAGGAGCATCAAGTGTTGATGGTTAGTAAAACCACTAGTTTCGAGAAGGGCAAGGACAAGGAGGGAAACTTCATGGATGGCAAGCCAGTTGCTGCTCCAGTAAAGAAACCCAAGGTTGAACCCAAACCCGAGACTGAGTGCTTCTACTATGAGGAGAACGGTCGCTGAAGCGGAACAACCCTAGATACTTGGTAGATAAGAAGGCTGGCAACGTCAACGGAAGTATATTTGATATACGTATTATTGATGTGTACCTTAATAGTACTCCTAGTAGCACCTGGGTATTAGATACCGGTTCAGTTGCTAAATGTTGGTAACTCAAAATAAAAGCTACGGAATAAATGGAGACTAGCTAAGGTCGAGGTGACGATGTGTGTTGGAAGTGTTTCCAAGGTTGATGTGATCACCATCGCACGCTCTCTCTACCTTCGGGATTAGTGATGAACCTAAATGTTATTTGGTGTTTGCGTTGAGCAAGAACATGATTAGATCGTGTTTATTGCAATACGATTATTCATTTAAGTTAGAGAATAATGGTTATTCTGTTTACATGAATAATACCTTCAATGGTCATGCACCCAATGTGAATGGTTCATGGAATCTCGATCGTAGTAATACACATGTTCATTGATGCCAAAAGATGCAAAGTTAATAATGATAGTACCACATATTTGTGGCACTGCCACCAAGGTCATATTGGTGTAAAGCGCATGAAGAAACTCCATGCTGATGGATCTTTTGACTCACTCGATTTCGAATCGGTTGAGACATGCAGACCATGCCTCATGGTCAAGATGACTAAGACCCCGTTTTCCGGTATGATGGAGCAGGCAAGTGACTTATCGGAAATGATACATATTGATGTATGCGGTCCAATGAGTGTTGAAGCATGCGGTGGATATCACTATTTTCTTACCTTCACTGATGATTTGAGTAGATATGGAGATATTTACTTAATGAAACACAAGACTGAAACATTTGAAAAGTTCAAACAAATTCAGAGTGAAGTTTGAGATCATTGTGACAAGAAGATAAAATGTCTACGATATGATCGTGGAGGTAAATATCTGAGTTACGAGTTTGGTATACAACTCAAGACAATGTGGAAATTGTTTCACAACTCACGCCACCTGGAACACCATAGTGTGATGGTGTGTCCGAATGTCGTAGTCGTGCTCTATTGGATATGGTGCGTACTATGATGTCTCTTATCGATTTGCCACTATCGTTTTGGGGTTATGCATTAGAGAGAATTACATTCACTTAAAATAGGGCACCATCTAAGTCCGTTGAGATGACACCATATGAATTTTGGTTTGGCAGAAACCTAAGCTGTCATTTCTCAGAGTTTGGGAATGCGACGCTTATGTCTGATAAGCTCGATCCCAAAGCGGAAAAGTGCATCTTCATAAGATACCCTAAGGAAACAGTTGGGTATACCTTCTATCTCAGATCCAAGGGCAAAGTGTTTGTTGCTAAAAATGGGTCCTTTCTCGAGAAAGAGTTTCTCTCGAAAGAATTGAGTGGGAGGAAGGTAGAACTTGATGAGGTTATTGAACCGTCACTTCAGTTGGATGGTAGCACGACGCAGAAAGATGTTTCTGTGGTGCCTACACCGAATGAAGAGGAAGTTAATGATGATGATCATGACACTTCGGATCAAGTTACTACCGAACCTCGTAGGCCGACAAGAAATCATACTTCCTCTGAGTGGTACGTCAATCCTGTCTTGGAGGTCATGTTGTTAGACAACAGTGAACCTATGAGCTATGAAGAAGCGATGGTGGGTCCGGATTCCAACAAATGGCTGGGAGCCATGAAATCCGAGAAAGGATCCATGTATGAAAACCAAGTATGGACTTTGGTAGACTTGCCCGTTGAACGGTAGGCCGTTGAGTACAAATGGACCTTTAAGAAGAAGACAGACGCTGCTGGTAAATGTCACCATTTATAAAGCTCGATTTGTCACAAAGTAGTTTCCGACAAGTTCAAGGAGTTGACTACGACGAGACTTTCTCACCCGTAGCGATGCTAAAGTCTGTTGGAATTATGTTAGCAGTTGCTGCATTTTTCGATTATGAAATCTGGCAGATGGATGTCAAACATCGTTTCCTTAACAGTATCCGTGAGGAAAGGTTGTATGTGATACAACCGGAAGGTTTTGTCAGTCCTAAGGATGCTAAAATGTATGCAAGCTCCAGCGATCCTTCTATGGACATGAGCAAGCATCTCGGAGTTGGAATATACGCTTTGATGAGGTGATCAAAGTTTTGGGGTTTATACAAAGTTTATGAGAAACTTGTATTTACAAGAAAGTGAGTGGGAGCACTATAGAATTTCTGATGAGTATATGTGGATGACATATTGTTGATCGGAAATGATGTAGAATTTCTGGAAAGCATAAAGGGTCGTTTGAAAGGAGTTTTTCAAAGGAAGACCTGGAATGAAGCTACTTAAATGTTGGGCATCAGGATCTATAGAGATAGATCAAGACGTCTGATGAGACTTTCAATGAGTACATACCTTGACAAGATTTTGAAAGAATTCAAAATGGATTAGTCAAAGAAAGAGTTCTTGCCTGATTTGTAAAGGTGTGGAGTTGAGTGAGACTCAAAGCTCGACCACGGTAGAAGAAAGAGAGAGGATGAAGGTCGTCCCCTATGCCTTATCCATAGGCTCTATATAGTATGTCATGCTGTGTACCGCACCTGGTGTGTGACTTGCCATGAGTCTGTCAAGGGGTACAAGAGTGGTCCAGGAGTGGATCACTGGACATCATTCAAAATTATCCTTAGTAACTAGAGGACTAAGGAAATGTTTCTCGGTCATGAAGGTGATAAAGAGTTCATCGTAAAGGGTTACATCGATGCAAGCTTTGACACCAATCCGGACGACTCTGAGTAGCAGTCCGGATACGTATAGTGGAGCAGTCATTTGGAATAGCTCCAAGTGGAGCATGGTAGCATCTGCAGTATGACATATAGATTTGCAAAGAACACACGGATCTGAATATTGCAGACCGTTGACTGAAACCTCTCTCACATGCAAAACATGATCGAACCCCAGAACTCATTGGGTGTTAGATTCATTACAATGTTCATCACATGGCGATGTGAGCTAGATTATTGACTCTAGTGCAAGTGGGAAACTGTTGGAAATATGCCCTAGAGGCAATAATAAAATGGTTATTATTATATTTCCTTGTTCATGATAATCGTTTATTATCCATGCTATAATTGTATTGATAGGAAACTCAAATACATGTGTGGGTACATAGACAACACTGTGTCCCTAGTATGCCTCTAATAGACTAGTTCGTTGATCAAAGATGGTCAAGGTTTCCTAGCCATAGACATGAGATGTCATTTGATAACGGGATC
This sequence comes from Elymus sibiricus, assembly GCA_039707655.1. Lineage (NCBI taxonomy): Eukaryota > Viridiplantae > Streptophyta > Magnoliopsida > Poales > Poaceae > Elymus > Elymus sibiricus. The sequence goes on from CM077663.1 coordinate 211,744,534, forward strand.
ACATCATTAGGAGAATGATGTGATGGACAAGACCCAAACTATAAACGTAGCATATGATCGTGTCAGTTTATTGCTATAGTTTTCTGCATGTCAAGTATCTGTTCCTATGACCATGAGATCATGCAACTCACTGACACCGGAGGAATACCTTGTGTGTATCAAACGTCATAACGTAACTGAGTGACTATAAATATGCTCTACAGGTATCTCTGAGGGTGTCTGTTGAGTTGGCATGGATCGAGACTGGGATTTGTTACTCCGTGTGACGGAGAGGTATCTCAGGGCCCACTCGGTAATACAACATCACAACAAGCCTTGCAAGCAAAGTGACTAAAGAGTTAGCCATGGGATCTTGTATTACGGAACGAGTAAAGAGACTTGCTGGTAACGAGATTGAACTAGGTATAGAGATACCGACGATCGAATCTCGGGCAAGTAACATACCGAAGAACAAAGGGAATAAATCCTTGACATAGAGGTTCAACCGATAAATATCTTTGTAGAATATGTAGGAACCAATATGGGCATCCAGGTCCCGCTATTGGTTATTGACCGTAGAGGTGTCTCGGTCATGTCTACATAGTTCTCGAACCCGCAAGGTTTGCACACTTAACGTTCGGTGACGTTTCAGTAGTATTGAGTTATGTATGGTGGTGACCGAAGGTTGTTCGGAGTCCCGGATGAGATCCCGGACGTCACGAGGAGCTCCGGAAAGGTCCGGAGGTAAAGGTTGATATATAGGAAGTCCCGTTTGGGTCACCGGAAAAAGTTCGGGCGTCACCGGTAGTGTACCGGGGGTGCCGGGAGGGTTCCGAGGGTCCATCGGGAGGGGGCCACCCACTCCGGGGTGCACATGGGCCTTAGGGGTGGCACACCAGCCCTTAGTGGGCTGGTCAAGCCAGCCCTAAGGGCCCATGCGAAGAGGAGAGAGGAGGGCCAAGTGGGGAGTCCTCCCAGGACTCCACCTCCCTTGTGGGAGGAGGAATCCTAGTTGGGGGAGGACTCCTCCCCCTATGGTTCGGCCGAACCCTCCTTGGTGGAGGGTTTTGGGATGCCTCCTCCCCTCCCTTCCTCCTATATATACTAGAGGATTTGAGGGCAGCCCTCACCTGAAAAGCCACGGCTGCCTCTCTCTCCCTCTAGATCTGTTCTCCACTAGATCGTCTCGGTCGTGCTTGGCGAAGCCCAGCCGGGATAGCTCCACGACCACCGTCACCATGCCGTTGTGCTGGCGGAGAACTCATCTACCTCTCCACCCTCACTTGCTGGATCAAGGAGGTGGAGATCGTCATCGAGCCGTACGTGTGCTGAACGCGGAGGTGCCGTCCGTTCGGCGCTAGATCGGAAGGACCGTGATTGGATCGCGGGACGGATCGTGATTGGATTGCGGGACGGATCGTGATTGGATCGCGGGACAGATTTCGATTTGGATCGCGAAGTCGTTCGACTACATCAACTGCGTTTCTTAACACTTCCCGCTTAGCGATCTACAAGGGTATGTAGATCCACTCTCCCCCTCGTAGATGCTCATCACCATGGATAGATCTTGCGTGTGCATAGGAAATTTTTTGTTTCCCATGCAACGTTCCCCAACAATAAGGAGTGAAAAGAGCCTAAGCTTGGGGATGCTATATCACCCCCAAGATATATCCAAAGAGAAACAAGCAACTAAGCTTGGGGATGGCCCCGAGTGGCATCCCCACTTTCTTCTAACGACCATCGGTATTTTACTTGGAGCTATATTTTTATTCGTCACATATCATGAGTTTTGCTTGGAGCGTCTTGTATCATTTGAGTCTTTGCTTGCTTTGCTTGTTAGTTTGTCACTTGTATTCTTGCTGAACACACCTATTTGAGAGAGCCAAAATTATGCTATGATTTGTTAGAATTGCTCTATATGCTTCACTTAAACTTTTTGAGCTATAGAATTGCTCTAGTGCTTCACTTATATCTTTTTGAGCACGGTGTGCTAGGAAATTTTTGTAGAAATACTCTCATGCTTCACTTAGATTAATTTGAGAGTTAGTAAATCTTGAAGAAATCCTCTCATGCTTCACTTATATTATTTTGAGAGATGAAATCTTTATGCTCATGTTCTTCACTTAAATTTGTGTGAGCTTATCAAAAGCAATGGCAATATATGAAACTAGTCCCAAAGTGATAGATATCCAAGGAGGATATAATAAAAACTTTCATGAAGATCATTGGACAAAACTTGATTCCTTGTAATAGTTTTGAGACATGATGATAGTAATATGTGAGTCATGTTAGTGAGTAATTATGCTTTAGTAGGAATATTGGTGTTAAGGTTTGTGATTCCCTATGCATGCACAAAAGTCAATAGTAATGCTATGAAATTACATCCTACTTATGGTGCATTATTCGGTGTTAGTTATGCTCAATGCTCGTTTATGTGAATTTTCGTTTCTTGGTTGGTTGCTTCTCAATCTATTTGCAAGCCTCCACTTGTACTAAGTAGAAATACTACTTGTGCATCCAAAATCCTTAAACCCAGTTTTGCCTTATGAGTCCACCATACCTACCTATATGCGGTATTTCCATGCCGTTCTAAGCAAATTTGTATGTGCCATCTCTAATTTTCAAAATAAATTTCTCTTTTGTGTGCTCGTACCGCTCATGAAACGGTAGGGGGTGTCCAATATTTTTCCATGCTAGATGTGTTATTATCAAGATGAGTATGTATTCACTTGTTATTGCACGAGAGTACGGCGGTAATAGGGATGCCCATTCCCGAAATGAAAAAGAAAAAAATTACTTTATGTTGTCAAATAATAAATTCCTTGGAAAGTGTTGGTACGGAAGGCAACCGTGGATACGGCCAGCCATGGAATGTGAAACAATGGTGGAAAAGGAATAAACTTTATTTTCTGTTTGGGAACCGCCTATGATATATCTAGAATGGAAAGTATTGTGAACTACTTTGTCGTTTTCGTTGACAGGAAAGGCATGCCACTCAAAATATTTTTTCTCTCGCAGTTTAAACTTTGAACTCTGGCACCTCTACAAATCCCTACTTCCCTCCGCGAAGGGCCTACATATTTAATTATGCAATTTTTATTTTTTACTTTGAGTCTCCATCTTCTCTTATAAAGCACCAACTAGGGGCACTATGATCGTACTTGAGCATTGGGTGTAGCTAATATTTGAGTGTGTTTCATGAATGGATCAATGGTTGAGCATGATGGGCTAGGGATAACTTTCTTTAGTGTTGATATTTTGAAAGACATGGTTGCTTGTTGGCATGCTTGAGTATTGAAGTCATTATGTTAAAAACTACACTATTGCTTTGAACCATTTAAAAGTCCAAATGTCCATGCCACAAAAGAAAAGAATATGTGATGAACATGTTAGGCAGCATTCCACATCAAAAATTCTGTTTTTATCATTTACCTACTCAAGGACGAGTAGGAATTAAGCTTGGGGATGCTGATACGTCTCCAATGTATCTATAATTTTTGCTTGTTCCATGCTGTTATATTATCATTCTTGGATGTTTTACAATCACTTTATAGCAACTTTATAAGTAGGTTGTTAGTTCAAGTAAGAACAGCACCTTAGCACCGGTCCACCCACATATCAAATTATCAAAGTAGCGAACACGAATCAAACCAACATGATAAAACTGAATAGACGAAATTCCCGTGTACCCTCAAGAACACTTTGCCTATTACTAGTGATTGTTCTGGCCTGTCCTTTGCCTCAAAAGGATTGGGCTATCTTGCTGCACCTTTTTTACCATTACCGTTACTTGCTCGTTACCAATTTTCTTGCTATCAAACTATCTGTTACCTATAATTTCAGTGCTTGCAGAAATTACCTTGCTGAAAACCGCTTGTCATTTCCTTCTGCTCCTCGTTGGGTTTGACAATCTTACTTATCGAAAGGACTACGATTGATCCCCTATACTTGTGGGTCATCAAGACTCTTTTCTGGCGCCGTTGCCGGGGAGTGAAGCGCTCTTGGTAAGTGGAAATCGGTAAGGAAAAATTTATACTACGTGCTGAAATTTATTGCTACTTGCTACTATGGAGAACAATCCTTTGGGGGGTTTGTTCGGGGTATCTTCACCTCGACCGGAACCACAATTAGTTACCCCTCTACCTACAGCACATACTGAAAGTGTTACTTATGAAATTCCTTCGGGTATGCTAGAACAACTGCTTGCTAAACCTTATGTAGGAGATGGAACTGAACATCCTGATATGCATCTTTTATATGTGAACGAAATATGTGGATTATTCAAGCTTGCAGGTTTACCCGGAGATGAAGTTAAGAAGAATGTTTTCCCTTTATCTTTGGAGGGAAAAGCATTGACATGGTATAGGCTATGTGATGATCTTGGATCATGGAACTGGAATCGTTTACAATTGGAATTCCATCAAAAGTTTTATCCTATGCATCTAGTTCATCGTGATCGGAATTATATATATAATTTTTGGCCTCGTGAAGGAGAAAGTATTGCTCTAGCTTGGGGGAGGCTTAAGTCAATGTTATATTCATGCCCCAATCATGACATTCCGAGGGAAGTTATCATTCAGAATTTTTATGCTCGGCTTTCTCATAATGATCAATCCATGCTCGATACTTCTTGTGCTGGTTCTTATATGAAGAAGACTATTGATTTCAAGTGGGATCTCTTAGAAAGAATTAAACGCAATTCTGAACATTGGGAACTCGACGAAGGTAATGAGTCAGGTATAAAGCTCGAATTTGATTGTGTTAAATATTTTATGAATACCGATACTTTTCATAAGTTTAGCACTAAATATGGACTTGACTCTGAGATAGTAGCCTCTTTCTGTGAAGCATTTGCTACTCACGTTGATCTCCCTAAGGAGAAGTGGTTTAAATATCATCCCCCTATTAAATAAGAAATTAAAGAACCGGTCATAGCTAAAGAATAAACCATCTTTTATAATGTTGATCCAGTTGTGCCTACCGCTTATATTGAAAAACCACCTTTCCCTGTTAGGATAAAGGAACATGCTAAGGTATCAACTGTGGTTCGTAAGAGTAATATAAGAGCACCTAAACCCCCTGAGCAAATTAAAGTAGAACCTAGTGTTGCTATGGTTAAAGATCTCTTGGAAGAAAATATTGATGGGCGTGTCTTCTACCTTTGTGATGAAGCTGCTAGAATTGCTAAACCTGATAAGAAAGATAAACATAGACCTATAGAAGGCTTGCCCGTTGTCCTGGTTAAAATAGGAGATCATTGCTACCATGGTTTATGTGATTTAGGTGCTAGTGTGAGTGATATCCCTTTTACCTTATACCAAGAAATTATGAATGAAATAGCACCTGCTGAAATGGAAGATATTGATGTTACTATTAAACTTGCTAATAGAGACGCTATCACACCACTTGGGATTGTTAGAGATGTTGAAGTCTTGTGTGGGAAAGTAAAATACCCTACTGATTTTCTAGTCCTTGGTTCCCCACAAGATGACTTTCGTCCCATTATCTTTGGTAGACCTTTCTTGAGCACCGTCAATGCTAAGATAGACTATGAAAAACAAACCTTCGGAGTCAGTTTTGGTAATGTGTCCCATGAGTTTAATTTTTCCAAGTTTAGTAGACAACCCCGTGATAAAGAATTATCTAATAAGGATGAGATAATTGGTCTTGCTTCTATTGTTGTGCCTCCTACTGATAAATTAGAACAATATTTGCTTGACCATGAAAATGATATGCACTTGCGTGAAAGAAATGAAATAGATCAAATTTTCTTTGAACAACAACCTCTCTTGAAACACAAATTTCCTATTGAAACTCTTGGAGGTCCCCCTCCACCTAAAGGTGATAATGTGTTTGAATTGAAACAATTGCCTGACACTTTGAAGTATGCTTATCTTGATGAGAAGAAGATATATCCTGTTATTATTAGTGCTAACCTTTCAGAACATGAAGAAGAGATTATTGAAAGTTCTAAGGAAGCACCGGGCTGCTATTGGATATACTCTTGATGATCTTAAGGGCATTAGTCCCACTCTATGTCAGCATAAGATCAATATGGAACCTGATGCTAAACCCGTTGTTGATCACCAACGGCGATTGAATCCCAAGATGAAAGAAGTGGTAAGAACTGAAATGTTAAAGCTTCTGGAAGCAGGTATAATCTATCCCATAGCTGATAGTAGATGGGGAAGTCCCGTTCATTGTGTCCCTAAGAAAGGAGGTATTACCGTTGTTCCTAATGATAAGAATGAACTCATTCCACAAAGAATTGTCACTGGCTATAGAATGGTAATTGATTTTAGAAAATTAAATAAAGCTACTACAAAAGATCATTACCCTTTGCCTTTCATTGATCAAATGCTAGAGAGACTATCTAAGCACACACACTTTTGTTTCCTAGATGGATATTCTGGTTTCTCTCAAATACCTGTGTCACAATCCGATCAAGAGAAAACCACCTTTACTTGCCCTTTTGGAACCTATGCTAATAGACGTATGCCTTTTGGTTTATGCAATGCACCTGCTACCTTTCAAAGATGTATGACTGCTATATTCTCTGATTTTTGTGAAAAGATTGTGGAGGTTTTCATGGATGATTTTTCCGTTTACGAAACTTCTTTTGATGATTGCTTAAGCAACCTTGATCGAGTTTTGCAGAGATGTGAACAAACTAATCTTGTCTTGAATTGGGAGAAGTGCCACTTTATGGTTAATGAAGGTATTGTCTTGGGGCATAAAATATCTGAACGAGGTATTGAGGTGGATAAAGCTAAAGTTGATGCAATTGAGAAAATGCCATGTCCTAAAGATATTAAAGGTATTCGAAGTTTCCTTGGTCATGCTGGTTTTTATAGGAGGTTCATTAAAGACTTCTCTAAAATTTCTAGGCCTCTTACTAATCTTTTGCAAAAGGATATTCCTTTTGTTTTTTATGACGATTGTGTGGAAGCCTTTGAAACACTCAAGAAAGCATTAACCTCTGCACCTATCGTTCAACCACCTAATTGGAACTTGCCTTTTGAAATTATGTGTGATGCTAGTGATTATGTTGTTGGTGTTGTCCTAGGACAAAGAGTTGATAAGAAATTGAATGTTATCCATTATGCTAGTAAAACTCTAGACAGTGCCCAACGAAATTATGCTACTACTGAGAAAAGAATTTTTAGCAGTTGTGTTTGCTTGTGATAAATTTAGATCCTATATTGTTGACTCCAAAGTTATTGTTCACACTGATCATGCTGCTATAAAATATCTTATGGAAAAGAAAGATGCTAAACCTAGACTCGTTAGGTGGGTTCTTTTGCTTCATGAATTTGACTTACATATCGTTGATAGGAAAGGAGCTGAGAACCCCGTAGCTGATAACTTATCTAGGTTAGAAAATATTCTTGATGACCCACTACCTATTGATGGTAGTTTCCCTGACGAACAGCTAGCTGCAATAAGTGTCTCACAACGCACACCTTGGTATGCTGATTATGCTAATTACATTGTCGCTAAATATATACCACCTAGCTTCACATACCAACAAAAGAGAAAAAAATTCTATGACTTGAGACATTACTTTTGGGATGACCCACATCTTTATAAAGAAGGAGTAGATGGTATTATTAGACGTTGTGTACCTGAGCATGAACAGGAACAAATCCTACAGAAATGTCATTCCGAAGCTTATGGAGGACACCATGCGGGAGATAGAACTGCTCACAAGGTATTGCAATCTGGTTTTTATTGGTCTAGTCTCTTCAAGGATGCCCATAAGTTTGTCTTGTCTTGTGATGAATGTCAAAGAATTGGTAATATCGGTAAGCGTCAAGAAATGCCTATGAATTATTCACTTGTTGTTGAACCATTTGACGTGTGGGGTTTCGATTATATGGGGCCTTTTCCTTCCTCCAACGGGTACACTCATATTTTAGTTGCGGTTGATTATGTCACTAAGTGGGTAGAAGCTATTCCAACTAGTAGTGCTGATCACCACACCTCCATTAAAATGCTTAAAGAGGTTATCTTTCCGAGGTTTGGAGTCCCTTGATATTTAATGACCGATGGTGGTTCACACTTTATTCATGGTGCTTTCCGTAAGATGCTTGCTAAATATGATGTTAACCATAGAATTGCATCACCCTATCATCCTCAATCTAGTGGTCAAGTAGAACTTAGCAATAGAGAAATAAAATTAATATTACAAAAAATTGTCAATAGGTCTCATAAGAATTGGTCTAAGAAATGAGATGATGCACTTTGGGCCTATAGAACAGCTTATAAAAATCCTATGGGTATGTCTCCATACAAAATGGTATATGGGAAAGCTTGTCATTTACCTCTAGAATTAGAACACAAAGCATTTTGGGCAATTAAAGAACTCAACTATGATTTCAAACTTGCCGGTGAGAAGAGGCTATTTGATATTAGCTCACTAGATGAATGGAGAACCCAAGCGTATGAAAATGCCAAGATATTCAAAGAAAAAGTAAAGAGATAGCATGACAAGAGAATCCAAAAGCGGGAATTCAAAATAGGAGACTATGTTCTTTTGTTCAACTCTCGTTTAAGATTTTTTGCAGGAAAGCTTCTCTTGAAATGGGAAGGACCATATATTATTGAAGAGGTCTATCGTTCTGGAGCTATCAAGATTAATAACGCCGAAGGTACTAATCCGAAGGTAGTCAATGGACAAAGAATTAAGCATTATATCTCAGGTACGCCAATTAACTTTGAAAGCAATGTTATCCAAACCATGGCACCAGAGGAACACATAAAAGAAATCTTCCGGAATGCTCCAGAATACTTAAAAATAGGAGGTACATGATACGGTAAGTAAACGGACTCCGAAAAATCCGCAAAAATATTTTTTGTCAGTTTTGGAGTATTTTAGAATTTTGGAAATACAAAAATAAACTGGAAGGTTATCGAGGTGAGCACGATACACCAGGGCACGCCAGGCGCGCACCAGGATGCCTTCCCGACTCCGTTTTCCTTCTATATATACCCCCGACTGTTTTGACAACCGCATCGCAAAAAATTCCTCTGTTCTTGTGTCTTGCTATTTTCTCATTAGATCTAGATCTCCATGGCTCCACCAAGCTCCTCCAAGGACAAGTTCTTCGAGAAGTCATCAATCCGTACTTGCCGGAGGTGATGAAGCACCCTCAAGCCATTGAGATGCGTGAGGGGGTGCTCCACATCCGCGATGTTCAGGGATCCAAGAAGACCGGAAGCGTGGAGGCTAGGCTCGAGGCGGTGGAACAAGAAGTTTTCAAGTGCCAGAAGATGGTGGAGCGCAGACTTAGTGCCAATCACTCCATGATCACAGAATTCACCCGTGATCAGGTGGTGGATGGCCGGTCTATGAAGGACATCATCTCCACCCTCAACAAGAAAATAAATTTTCTGCAAAGTCAAGTTTATGATCTTCAAAACCAAGTCTTTGAATATGAGGCAAAATTTAAAGGTATGAGTTTAGCTGCCAGTTGCAGGACTCAGGAGACTCTTGCGTCAACTTATGATGGGGAGTCCTTGCCCTGGAAGCTGGAGGACAAGCATACTACTTCATCTCCACCACCTTCTTCATCACCACCATCAAAGGAGACTTGAGCACACGGGTATGGGCACTCCCCTTGGCTTAAGCCAAGCTTGTGGGAGGTGCCCCGGTATCGTATCATCACCACTTTTATTCACCTTTACCTATTTTAGTTCGATCCTTAGTTTCCCTTTGCTTTAGTTGAATAAAAGTTTAGCATGATCTATTTTCGTGTGTTAGTTCCGTGGCCTATCTATCTATGTAATCATGTGAAAGTTATATAATAAAGTTTAGTTTGAGTTTTTGCTTCTCTACTCTCTGGTTGCAATCAAATAAAGAAAAGAAGAAAAAGACAAATAAAAAAAATCATATGCTAATCTTATGGTGAGTAATGACATCACATAATGAAAAGTATAAGTAGTAAAATTTGTTGGAGATTGACAAAAATAGCATTGGTCAATGATGCAATTCATGAAAGAATTAATAAGGGAAGAGAAGATTCACATGCAAATACACCATCTTGGACATCTTTTATGATTGTGAGCCCCCATCAAATATTATATGTCCAAATTGTTGACGTTGGACGAGGAAGACAACGTAATGATTTATGTTTGTTCATATCCACATAGAAGTTATATTGTCATAGATCCTTTAACATGTGGTGCTTGCCCAATATCTTTGCTAGCCAAAAATTCTACACTAAGTAGAGATACTACTTGTGCATCCGAAAACCCAAAACCAAATTCTTTCTTTGAGTGTCCACCATACCTACCTATGGATCGAGAAAGATCCTTCAATTAAGTTGTCATCGGTGCAATAAGGCAATAAAAATTGCTTCTAAAAGTGTTTTGATCAATTAGTGTAAGAGAAAATTGAGCACTATACGAACTTATGATGGCAAAGTAATAAAAGCGACGGACTGCATAATAAAGCTTGCTATCATAGGGGGAAATATAGCATGACGTTCTTTTACATTAAGGGATTGGGCATACAAACCAATAAGCGCATGACAACCTCTGCTTCCCTCTGCGAAGGGCCTATCTTTTACTTTTATGCACTTACTTTTATGCAAGAGTCAAAGTATTCTTCCCTATTCCTTTTTACTTTTTCTTTTGCAAGCATCATGTGGTGAGGAAAGATCTAGGCACATATATCCAGTTGGATATGGGTGAGCATGAGTTATTATTGTTGACATCACCCTTGAGGTGAGTGAGTTGGGAGGCGAAACTATAAGCCCCTATCTTCCTACGTGTCCGGTTGAAACTTTTTGTTCATGGGTATGCCGTGAGCATTAGCAATCATAGAAGACTAAATGATAGTTGAGTATGTGGACTTGCCAAAAGGCTCCGGCATGAGACCCTTCCTGAAAATATGATGAATTGTAGTTGCAAAGTTGACTGAGGACATAGTTTGTTGGTTTCCAATAAGGTTTATGCTTTATACTTCTATGTTGTGATGAATTGTTACTTGCTCATGAGAAGCCTTATGATAAAAATGTATTGAAATAAGTTCTTATATTAGAGTTTGTTGTTGTTATGTTAATAAGCATGATGCTTCTATGTTCGTTTTTTTTTATCGACACCTCTCTCTCAAACCATGTGGACATGCTTTTCAATTTTGGCTTTCGCTTGAGGACAAGCGAGGTCTAAGCTTCGGGGAGTTGATACATCCATTTTGCATCATGATTTCCTATTGTTATTTACTTTGTGTTGTTGAATAATAATGCTTTGGGGAGTGATTCTAATGCATTTTCTCTCATAATATGCAAGGTTTACACAAAGAGGGAGAATACCGACAGCTAGAATTCTGGACCCAAGAAAAGCAAGTCAGAGATACCTATTCTGCACAACTCCAATGAAGCTGAAAATACAGAGATTATTTTTGTATTTAATAAAAATTACTGCAGCTGAAAACTACCGGAGGAGGGCCCCCAGATGGGCACAACCCACCAGGGCGCGCCAGGCCCCCCTGGGCGTGCCCTGGTGTATTGTGCCCAGCCTGGCCCGCTTCCGGTGCCCATCTTCTGGTATAAATTCCCAAAAAACATAAAAAAAATTAGGAGGAGGACTTTCGGGACAAAGCGCCGCCGCCTCGAGGCGGAACTTGGGCAGGAGCACTTTTGCCCTCCGGCGAAGCGATTCCGTCGGGGTAACTTCCCTCCCGGAGGGGGAAATCGAAGCTATCGTCATCACCAACACCCCTCTCATCTTTGGGAGGCCAATCTTCATCAACATCTTCAACAGCACCATCTCCTCTCAAACCCTAGTTCATCTCTTGTGTTCAATCTTTGTACCGGAACCTCAGATTGGTACCTGGGGGTGACTAGTAGTGTTGATTACATCTTGTAGTTGATTACTATATGGTTCATTTGGTGGAAGATTATATGTTCATATCCATTATGCTATTCAATACCCCTCTGATCTTGAGCATGAATATTATTTGTCAGTAGTTACCTTTGTTCTTGAGGTCACGGGAGAAGTCATGTTGCAAGTAATCATGTGAATTTGATATGTGTTCGATATTTTGATGATATGTATGTTGTTATTCCCTTAGTGGTGTGATGTGAACGTTGACTACATGACACTTCACCATCCTTGTGCCTAAGGGAATGCATTGTGGAGTAGTTATTAGATGATGGGTTGCTAGAGTGACAGAAGCTTAAACCCTAGTTTATGTGCTACTTCGTAAGGGGCTGATTTTGATCCAAACGTTTAATGCTATGGTTAGATTTTATCTTAATACTTTTCTCGTAGTTGCGGATGCTTGCAAGGGGGTTAATCATAAGTGGGAGGTTTGTTCAAGTAAGAACAGCACCCAAGCACCGGTCCACCCACTGATACGTCCATTTTGCATCATGCTTTTATATCGATATTTATTGCATTATGGGCTGTTAATACACATTATGGTACAATACTTATGCCTTTTCTCTCTTATTTTACAAGGTTTACATGAAGAGGAAGAATGCCGGCAGCTGGAATTCTGGACTGGAAAAGGAGCAAATCTGAGATGCCTATTCTGCACAACTCCAAAAGTCCTAAAAATCTACGGAGAATTATTTTGGAATATATAAAAAATATTGGGCAAAAGAAATACATCAGGGGACCCACCAGGAGGTCACAAGCCAGGGGGCGCGCCCTACCCCCCTGGGCGTGCCCCTGTGGCTTGTGGGCCCCCTGGCAGGCCTCCGGTGCCCATCTTCTGCTATATGGAGGGTTTTGACCTGGAAAAAATCAGAAGGGAGCTTTCGGGACGAAGCGCCGCCGTCTCGAGGTGGAACTTGGACAGAACCAATCTAGGGCTCCGGCGGAGCTATTCTGCCGGGGAAACTTCCCTCCCGGAGGGGAAAATCGAAGCCATCGTCATCACCAACGATCCTCTCATCGAGAGGGGGTCAATCTCCATCAACATCTTCACCATTATGCTATATGGTTTATTTGGTGGAAGATTATATGTTCAGATCCATTATGCTATTCAATACTCCTCTGATCTTGAGCATGATTATTATTTGTGAGTAGTTACCTTTGTTCTTGAGGTCACGGGAGAAGTCATGTTGCGAGTAATCATGTGAATTTGATATTTGTTCGATATTTTGATGACATGTATGTTGTGATTCCCTTAGTGGTGTCATGTGAACGTCGACTACATGACACTTCACCATTCATGGGCATAAGGGAATGCGTTGTGGAGTAGTTATTAGATGATGGGTTGCTAGAGTGACAGAAGCTTAAACCCTAGTTTATGCGCTACTTCGTAAGGGGCTGATTTGGATCCACATGTTTAATGCTATGGTTAGGCTTTGTCTTAATACTTTTCTCGTAGTTGTGGATGCTTGCGAGGGGGTTAATCATAAGTAGGTTGTTAGTTCAGGTAAGAACAGCACCTTAGCACCGGTCCACCCACATATCAAATTATCAAAGTAGCGAACACGAATCAAACCAACATGATAAAAGTGACTAGAGGAAAATCCCGTGTACCCTCAAGAACACTTTGCCTATTACAAGTGATTGTTCTGGCCTGTCCTTTGCCTCAAAAGGATTGGGCTATCTTTCTGCAACTTGTTTACCGTTACCGTTACTTGCTCGTTACCAATTATCTTGCTATCAAACTATCTGTTACCTATAATTTCAGTGCTTGCAGAAATTACCTTGCTGAAACCCGCTTGTCATTTCCTTCTGCTCCTCGTTGGGTTCGACACTCTTAATTATCGAAAGGACTACGATTGATCCCCTATACTTGTGGGTCATCACCATCCAACTTGCATACACGTGAAACCAAAAGACGCGTCCAAGGGTTATATGAACTTTGCCGCACCTCTAGCTCGCATTCCCCCAAACCCCGAGCCAGTTCACCCCTACCCTCCCCCCCAACGTCCATGGCGTCCTCCTCGATGGTTGTTCCTGTTGGAAATATGCCCTAAAGGCAATAATAAAGTGGTTATTATTATATTTCCTTGTTCATGATAATCGTTTATTATCCATGCTATAATTGTATTGATTGGAAACTCAATTGCATGTGTGGATACATAGACAACACTGTGTCCCTAGTATGCCTCTAGTAGACTAGCTCGTTGATCAAAGATGGTTAAGGTTTCCTAGCCATAGATATGAGATGTCATTTGATAATGAGATCACATCATTAGGAGAATGATGTGATGGACAAGACCCAAACTATGAACGTAGCATATGATTGTGTCAGTTTAGTGCTATAGTTTTCTGCATGTCAAGTATCTGTTCCTATAACCATGAGATCATGCAACTCACTGACACCAGAGGAATACCTTGTGTGTATCAAACATCGCAATGTAACTGGGTGACTATAAAGATGCTCTACAGGTATCTCCGAAGGTGTCTGTTAAGTTGGCATGGATCGAGACTGGGATTTGATACTCCGTGTGACGGAGAGGTATCTCAGGGCCCACTCGGTGATACAACATCACAATAAGCCTTGCAAGCAAAGTGACTAAAGTGTTAGCCACGGGATCTTGTATTACGGAACGAGTAAAGAGACTTGCCGGTAACGAGATTGAACTAGTTATAGAGATACTGACGATCGAATCTCGGGCAAGTAACATACCGAAGAACAAAGGGAACAGCATACGGGATTAACTGAATCCTTGACATAGAGGTTCAACTGATAAAGATCTTCGTAGAATATGTAGGAACCGGTATGGGCATCCAGGTCCCGCTATTGGTTATTGACCGTAGAGGTGTCTCGGTCATGTCTACATAGTTCTCAAACCCGCAGGGTCTGCACACTTAACGTTCGATGACGTTTCAGTAGTATTGAGTTATGAATGGTGGTGACCGAAGGTTGTTCGGAGTGCCGGATGAGATGTTGGACATCACGAGGAGCTCCGGAATGGTCCGGAGGTAAAGATTGATATATAGGAAGTCCTGTTTTGGTCGCCGAAAAAGTTTCGGGTACTTCCGGTAGTGTACCGGGGGTGTCGGGAGGGTTCCGGGGGACCATCGGGAGGGGCCACCCACGCCGGGAGGCCACATGGGCCTTAGGGGTGGCGCACCAGCCCTTAGTGGGCTGGGGAAACCAGCCCCAAAGGGCCCATGCGGCTGGGGTGTGGAAAAGGAAAAACCCCAAGTGGTGGAAGGAAATCCAAGTAGGATTGGAATCCTACTTGGAGTAGGATTGGAGCTGGACTCCTCCACCTCCTGTTCGGCCGACTCATAGGGGAAACCCTATGGGTGCCGGGCTCTCCCCTCCCTCCTATATATATTGGAGGGGAGAGAGGGCAGCCGCACCCAACCCAAAAAGCCACGGTGCAGCCCTCTCTCCCCACTAGATAATCTCCCCTAGTTTTCGGCGGTGCTTAGGCGAAGCCCTGCCGGAATAGTTCCACCACCACTGTCACCGCACCGTCGCGCTGCCGGAGAACTCATCTACCTCTCCACTCCCTCTTGCAGGATCAAGAAGGCGGAGATCGTCATCAAGCTGTACGTGTGCTGAACGCGGAGGTGCCGTCCGTTCGGCGCTAGATCGTGATTGGATCGTGGGACGACTTGCGATTTGGATCGCGAAGACGTTCGACTACATCAACCGCGTTTCTTAACGCTTCCCGCTTAGCGATCTACAAGGGTACGTAGATCCACTCTCCCTCTCGTAGATGCTCATCACCATGGATAGATCTTGTGTGTGCGTAGGAAATTTTTTGTTTCCCATGCAACGTTCCCCAACAGTGGTATCAGAGCTAGGTCTATGCGTAGATGAGATCACGAGTAAAACACAAAGGAGTTTGTGGGCGTTGATGCTCAGATTGCTTCCTCCCTTGGTCTTTTCTTGATTCAGCGGTATTGCGGGATGAAGCGGCCCGGACCAACCTTACTCGTAGGCTTACGAGAGACCGGTTCCATCAACTGACATGTGACTTTGTTGCATAAAGACGGCTGGCGGGTGTCTGTCTCTCCCACTTTAGTTGGATCGGATTCGACAAAGGCGGTCCTTTAGAAGGTTGAATAGAAATTTGTGTATCACCGTTGTGGTTTTGCGTAGGTAAGAATCGTTCTTGCTAGATACCCATAGCAGCCACGTAAAACATGCAACAACAATTAGAGGACGTCTAACTTGTTTTTGCAGGGTATGTTGTGATATGATATGGCCAATGACATGACGAGATATATGTGATGTATGAGATGATCATGTTATGTATAGATGATCATGACTTGCATGACGGCAACCGGCAGGAGCCATAGGGTTGTCTTTAATTTATTTTCGCCGTTTTGCTTTACTTTATCGCTATGAGTTAGCAATAGTTGTAGAAGCAATAGTTAGCGCGACAACCTCATGGCGACACGTTGATGGAGATCAAGATGATGGAGATCATGGTATCATGCCGGTGACGACGGAGATCATGCCAGTGCTTTGGAGATGGAGATCAAAAGCACAAGATCATGGCCATATCATGTCAGTTATGATTTGCATGTGATGTTAATCCTTTTATGCATCTTATTATGCTTAGGACGACGGTAGCATTATAAGATGATCCCTCACTAAAATTTCAAGATAAAATTGTGTTATCCTTGAGTGTGCACCGTTGCGAAAGTTCGTCGTTTTGAGACACCACGTGATGATTGGGTGTGGTACACTCTACATTCACATACAACGGGTGCAAGCCAGTGTTGCACATGTGGAACACTCGGGTTAAACTTGACGAGCCTAGCATGTACAGACATGGCCTCGGAACACAAGAGACCGAAAGGTCGAACATGGGTCATATAGTAGATATGATCAACATGGAGATGTTCACCATTGAAACCACCTCATCTCACGTGATGATCGAACTTGGGTTGGTGAATTTGGATCATGTGACACTCGAATGACCTGAGGGATGTCAATTTGAGTGGGAGTTTTTAATATGATTAACTAAACTCATTATCTTGAACAGTAGTCTAAGTTGTCTTTGCAAAATTTATGTTGTAGATTAATGGCTCGCGCAGTAGCACCCCTGAATTTCAATGCGTTCCTAGAGAAAGCTAAGTTGAAAGATGATGGAAGTAACTTTGTAGACTGGGCCCGTAATCTGAGGATTATCCTCACGGCTTCCCAAAAGGCTTATGTCCTTGATGCACCGCTCGGTGAACCACCCCCTCCAGTAGAGGCTGCAGACTTTGCGAACGCCTGGCAAGCACATTCTGATGATTACTCAATAGTTCAATGTGCAATGTTGTATGGCTTAGAACCGGCACTTCAAAGACGTTTTGAACGTCATGGAGCATATGAGATGTTCCAGGAGTTGAAGTCTATCTTTGAGAAGAATGCCCGGATCGAGAGGTATGAGACCTCCGATAAGTTCTACGCTTGCAAGATGGAGGAGAACGGGTCTGTCAGTGAACATGTACTCAGAATGTCTGGGTATTCCAACTGTCTGGCGGAGTTGGGAATTGTTCTCCTGCCAGAGGCTATCACTGACAGAGTTCTTCAATCACTGCCACCTAGCTACAAAAGCTTCGTGTTGAACTATAACATGCAAGGGACGAATAAGTCAGTCGCCGAGCTGTTTGCGATGTTGAAAGTCGCTGAGTCTGAGATTCAGAAGGACCATCAAGTGTTGATGGTCAATGAAACCACTAGTTTCAAGAAGAATGGCAAGGGCAAGATGGGTAACTCCAAGAAGAGTGGCAAAGCAATTGCCCCTCCCGTGAAGAAACCCAAGGCTGGACCCAAGCCAGAAACTGAGTGCTTTCATTGCAAGGGAACTGGTCACTGGAAGCGGAACTGCCCCAAGTATCTGGCTGACAAGAAGGCGGCCAACACCAAACAAGGTATATATGATATACATGTTATTGATGTGTACCTTACCAACTCTCGTTGTAGTGCCTGGGTATTTGATACCTGTTCGGTTGCTCACATTTGCAACTCAAAGCAAGAACTACGGAATAGACGGAGGCTGGCAAAGGACGAAGTGACGATGCGCATGGGAAATGGTTCCAAGGTTGATGTGATCACCGTCGGCACGCTCGCTCTTCGATTACCATCGGGATTAGTGATGAACCTGAATAACTGTTATTTAGTGCCTGCGTTAAGCATGAACATTATATCTGGATCTTGTTTATTGCGAGACGGTTACTCATTTAAATCAGAGAATAATGGTTGTTCTATTTATATGAGTAATATCTTTTATGGTCGTGCACCCAATGTGAGGGGTTTATTCTTATTGAATCTCGATAGTGATGATACACATGTTCATAATATTGATGCCAAAAGATGTAGAGTTAATAATGATAGTACCACTTTCTTGTGGCACTGCCGCTTAGGTCATATTGGTGTAAAACACATGAAGAAGCTCCATGCTGATGGACTTTTGGAGTCACTTGATTTTGAATCACTTGACACATGTGAACCATGCCTCATGGGCAAGATGACTAAGACCCCGTTCTCTGGAACAATGGAACGGGCAAGTGACTTGTTGGAAATCATACATACTGATGTGTGCGGTCCGATGAGCATTGGGGCGCGCGGTGGATATCGTTATTTTCACACCTTCACCGATGACTTAAGTAGATATGGGTATATTTACTTAATGAAACATAAGTCTGAAACGTTTGAAAAGTTCAAGCAATTTGAGAGTGAAGTTGAGAATCATCGTAACAAGAAGATTAAATTCCTACGATTTGATCGAGGAGGAGAATATCTAAGTTATGAGTTTGGCAATTACTTAAGACAATGTGGAATTGTTTCACAATTGACACCGCCTGGAACACCATAGCTTAATGGTGTGTCCGAATGTCGTAATCGAACCTTATTAGATATGGTTCATTCTATGATGTCTCTTGCCGATTTGCCACTATCGTTTTGGGATTATGCATTAGAGACAGCTGCATTCACTTTAAATAGGGCACCATCGAAATCCGTTGAGAGGACGCCATATGAACTGTGATTTGGCAAGAAGCCAAAGTTGTCGTTTCTTAAAGCTTGGGGATCTGATGCTTATGTCAAAAAGCTTCAGCCTGAAAAGCTGGAACCCAAAGCAGAGAAATGCGTCTTCATAGGATACCCAAAAGAGACAGTTGGGTACACCTTCTATCTCAGATCCGAAGGCAAAGTGTTTGTCAAAAAGAACGGGTCATTTCTCGAGAAAGAGTTTCTCTCAAAAGAATTGAGTGGGAGGAAAATAGAACTTGATGAGGTTGTTGAACCTTTACTTCAACCAGAGAGTAGCGCAGCGGAGAAAGATTTTTCTGTAGAGCCTACATCGGTTGAAGAGGAAGTTAATGATGATGATCATGAAGCTTCAGATCAAGTTACTATCGAACCTCGTAGGTCGGCAAGGATGCGTACTGCTCCTAAGTGGTACGACAACCCTTCCTTAGAGGTCATTTTGTTGGATAACGATGAACCTACGAGCTATGGAGAAGCGATGATGGGCCTGGATTCCGAGAAATGGTTAGAGGCCATGAAATCCGAGATGGGATCCATGTATGAAAACAAAGTATGGACTTTGGAAGAATTACCTGAAGTGCGTAAGGCCATTCAGACAAATGGATCTTTAAAAGGAAGACGGACGCGGACGGTAATGTCACCGTCTATAAAGCTCGACTTGTGGCAAAGGGTTTTTCACAAGTTCAAGGTGTTGACTACGATGAGACCTTCTCACCCGTAGCGATGCTTAAGTCCGTCAGAATCATGTTAGCAATAGCTGCATTTTTCGATTATGAAATTTGGCAGATGGATGTCAAAACAGCGTTCCTTAACGGTTTCCTTAAGGAAGAGTTGTATATGATGCAACCAGAAGGTTTTGTCGATCCAGAGAATGCTGACAAAGTTTGCAAGCTCTAGCGATCCATTTATGGACTGGTGCAAGCATCTCGGAGTTGGAATCTTCGCTTTGATGAAGTGATCAAAGCGTTCGGGTTTATAAAAGTTTACGGAGAAGCTTGTATTTACAAGAAAGTGAGTGGGAGCTCTATAGCGTTTCTAATATTATATGTGGATGACATATTGCTGATTGGAAACAATATAGAAATGTTGGAAAGCGTGAAGCAATATTTGAACAAGAGTTTTTTAATGAAGGACCTAGGAGAAGCTGCTTTCATATTAGGCATCAAGATCTATAGAGATAGATTAATAGGACTTTCACAGAGCACATACCTTGACAAAGTTTTGAAGAAGTTGAACATGGATCAGTCCAAGAAGGGGTTCTTGCCTGTATTGCAAGGTGTGAAGTTGAGTAAGACTCAATGCCCAGTGACTGCAGAAGATAGAGAAAAGATGAGTGGCATCCCCTATGCTTCAGCCATAGGCTCTATCATGTATGCAATGTTGTGCACAAGACCTGCTGTCAGCCTTGCCATAAGTTTGGCCGGAAGGTTTCAAAGTGATCCAGGAGTGGAACATTGGACGGCGGTCAAAAATATCCTGAAGTACCTGAAAAGGACTAAGGACATGTTTCTCGTTTATGGAGGTGATCAAGAGCTCGTCGTAAAGGGTTACGTCGATGCAAGCTTTGACACTGATCCGGATGACTCTAAGTCTCAAACCGGATACGTATTTATTCTCAATGGGGGTGCGGTAAGCTGGTGCAGTTCCAAGTAGAGCGTGGTAGCTGATTCTACATGCAAAGCAGAGTACATCGCTGCCTCGGAGGCGGCGAAGGAAGGTGTCTGGATGAAGGAGTTCATGACAGATCTTGGAGTAGTGCCTAGTGCACTAAACCCAATGACTTTGTTCTGTGACAACACTGGTGCCATTGCTCTGGCCAAGGAACCAAGGTTTCACAAGAGGACCAGACACATAAAGCGACGCTTCAATTCCATCCGCAATTACATCAAGGAGGTGGACATAAATATTTGCAAAGTGCACACGGATCTGAATGTCGCAGACCCGTTGACTAAACCTCTTCCAAGGGCTAAACATGATCAACACCAGAACTGTATGGGTGTTAGATTCATTACAATGTAAATAACATAGTGATGTGAACTAGATTATTGACTCTAGTGCAAGTCGGAGACTGTTGGAAATATTCCCTAGAGGCAATAATAAAGTGGTTATTATTATATTTCCTTGTTCATGATAATCGTTTATTATCCATGCTATAATTGTATTGATTGGAAACTCAATTGCATGTGTGGATACATAGACAACACTGTGTCCCTAGTATGCCTCTAGTAGACTAGCTCGTTGATCAAAGATGGTCAAGGTTTCCTAGCCATAGATATGAGATGTCATTTGATAACGAGATCACATCATTAGAAGAATGATGTGATGGACAAGACCCAAACTATGAACGTAGCATATGATCGTGTCAGTTTATTGCTATAGTTTTCTGCATGTCAAGTATCTGTTCCTATGACCATGAGATCATGCAACTCACTGACACCGGAGGAATACCTTGTGTGTATCAAACATCACAACGTAACTGGGTGACTATAAAGATGCTCTACAGGTATCTCCGAAGGTGTCTGTTGAGTTGGCATGGATCGAGACTGGGATTTGATACTCCGTGTGACGGAGAGGTATCTCAGGGCCCACTCGGTAATAGAACATCACAATAAGCCTTGCAAGCAAAGTGAAAAAAGTGTTAGCCACGGGATCTTGTATTATGGAACGAGTAAAGAGACTTGCTGGTAACGAGATTGAACTAGGTATAGAGATACCGACGATCGAATCTCGGGCAAGTAACATACCGAAGAACAAAGGGAACATCATACGGGATTAACTGAATCCTTGACATAGTGGTTCAACCAATAAAGATCTTCGTAGAATATGTAGGAACCAATATGAGCATCCAGGTCCCGCTATTGGTTATTGACCTTAGAGGTGTCTCGGTCATGTCTACATAGTTCTCAAACCCGCAGGGTCTGCACACTTAACGTTCGGTGACGTTTCGGTAGTATTGAGTTATGAATGGTGGTGACCGAAGGTTGTTCGGAGTCCGGATGAGATGCTGGACGTCACGAGGAGCTCCGGAATGGTCCGGAGGTAAAGATTGATATATAGGAAGTCCCGTTTTGGTCACCGAAAAAGTTTCGGGTACTTCCGGTAGTGTACCGGGGGTGCCGGGAGGGTTCCGGGGGACCATCGGGAGGGGCCACCCATGCCGGGAGGCCACATGGGCCTTAGGGGTGGCGCACCAGCCCTTAGTGGCCAGGGGAAACCAGCCCCAAAGGGCCCATGCGGCTAGGGTGTGGAAAAGGAAAAACCCCAAGTGGGGGAAGGAAATTCAAGTAGGATGGGAATCCTACTTGGAGTAGGATTGGAGGTGAACTCCTCCACCTCATGTTCGGCCGACTCCTAGTGGAAACCCTAGGGGCGCCGGGCCCTCGACTCCCTCCTATATATATTGGAGGGGAGGGAGGGCAGCCCCACCCAACCCAAAAAGCCACGGTGTAGCCCTCTCTCCCCACTAGATCATCTCCCCTAGTTTTCGGCGGTACTTAGGCGAAGCCCTGCCGGAATAGTTCCACCACCACTGTCACCGTGCCATCGCGCTGCCGGAGAACTCATCTACCTCTCCGCTCCATCTTGCTGGATCAAGAAGGTGGAGATCGTCATCGAGCTGTACGTGTGCTGAACGCGGAGGTGCCGTCCGTTCGGCGCTAGATCGTGATTGGATCGCGGGACAGCTTGCGATTTGGATCGCGAAGATGTTTGACTACATCAACCGCATTTCTTAACGCTTCCCGCTTAGCGATCTACAAGGGTACGTAGATCCACTCTCCCTCTCGTAGATGCTCATCACCATGGATAGATCTTGTGTGTGAGTAGGAAAATTTTTGTTTCCCATGCAACGTTCCCCAACAGTTCCTTCTATATCCGTATGGCACGTCCGCGAAAGCCAACGAGCACACTCGCCTCAGCTGCCACCTACATCCTCCTCTACTGATTCAGACTGCAGTGCAATGGGAGTGGAAACAATCACCGCTGGAGAAACCACCTCGGCTCCCCGAGATATCCTGGCAATTCATACGCCAAGGAGAAGCGAACGAAAAGGCGGTACCGTCACGTCGAGTACTACCCACCATCACTGTCTATAAATGAAGCAACGGAGGTTCTGCTTTCCATGAAGGGGCAGGCGAAGCCACAGATGGCGCATGCGCGACCCCGCGTGCTCGACGGCCTCTACGAAGAGGTAAGGGGACTTTCGGCGTTCATCATCGAGCTCCACCATAAGGCGACCCAGGTGGAGCGCGACACAAGGAGGGTGGTCTTCAACTGTGCCACGCGCGTCCAAGAGGCTGCCCGCCTGGCGGACGAGGCCGAGCTCGTCGCTACGCACCGTATGTTGCCCTGCTCTCCCAGCGACCACACCAGCTTAGCGACAATGCCGGCTGCCATGAGGACCTACACACGTCGGCGTAATCGATGAACTCGCCCAAAATTTAGAGTTCATCAAGGACGACGACAACACGGATGGTGCTAGTTTTTGTCGGTATCATGCTTTCTTATGTAAGGATGGTAGTTGTTCTCGTGTTCTTGTTAAGATTTTACTCGTAATGTTCTTGTTAGGATCATGCTTTCTTGTGGCTTTTGGCAGTAATTGTTTGTTATGTACATGCGATTGCAGAAGGAAGTGTTGGATGCAATTGTTTACAACTGAACAATCTTTAGAACAACTTCTTCCATTACTGAATTGTGTAGAATAGAGGGAACGTAGCTGAACCTAACTGAACCTAGCTGAATCTGACTGAACGTGGCTCAACTTTTTATAGAAGAACATTACGAGCAGAATCTCGAACATAGCTAACTGAACTAACATTCCAATCATAAACAGAGCTAATTGAACTTGTTCAGAACAACATAGCAGTGTACAACACAACATAGCCAAAACAGAGCAGAATGCAATCGTAAGCAGGCCAAACTCCAGAACCAAAATTCAGTTGTCCTTGCACATTGTATGCTGTGCCATGCCTGATGAAAAGTTACTCGGAGCATCCAACCTTAACAAAATAATGTGTGCAACGCCATTAAGCGAGGCGTCGATATGATGCGAGATTCACCAACGAGCTAAGCATAATAGACTGATTGGATTGGACGTGTCCGATGGGGCTGAGCACAACATCGGTCCATGATGAAAGGAATCTAGCTTTCCTAAACTGTTCATGTAGCGCCAACAAAATAGGCGTGTCAGGCAGCCCCTTCGATCTCATCCGTTTGATACCCATGTGACTGGACATGATGCGTTGTACTGTATGGCCTGATATTCTAAGGGTCAGTTCTTTTCATGCGGGATTCTACAGAATCAAGATTCTGGAAAATTCTCCCAGAATCTGCCGTCGAGTTCTTTTCGGAGATTGTAGTTTGAGATTCTGAAAAGTGTTGTGTGTTGAAATGTATGTACTACCCTTAGACAGAAATTGTTTGATGAACTGTTAACACTTTGTTGTTTCTAACAGTATCTAGTCGAATATGAGTACGAAAGTGATATACGAATGTCATTAAAAGTGCTAAATATTACATTTAGAATGGATTTAAAGTTTTGTTCATTAAAAAAGTCAATAAACTTAAGAAATTAATAATCTCAAGGTACAAGACTAGCAGAAATCGCCTCGTGTGTTGCGTTCATGGTACCATCATCTTCTGGTGGTAGAGCGTTGGCACCTGTAAACAGCAATGGAGGTTGCACATACGTGTCATTGTCATACTTATCAAAATGCTCATCAGTAACTTGCTATCACGGATCCAATTGTCGAGACACATGCATGCAGTGACAATCATATTTTGGGTCTCCGGTTTGTACCGAGGTATGCCTCCGAGAATTCGCCATTTCATCTTCAGAACACCAAATGTTTTTGCAATGGCATTTCGCAAAGCAGAATGCCGATGGTTGAATGTCTCATTGATACGAGGGAGTTGGCACCCTCGCATGCTCATTTGTGACACAACAATTATCAAAAACCTCTAACATTTTTTCCTCCTCAGCTAGTGGAGCATACCGGAACTTGGCAGCTTCTGGATGTGCCTGTAATCATAAGGCACCACATGTTAATATCAAACTGAAGCAACATGACTCATTATTTAAGAAAGGACATGACACCAACAATACCTTTATCTCCAATGCCCACCACTCATTTGTAGCAGCAATAGTGTTCGTATGCTCATCTCTTCCTAGGCCAGATGCTTGCTGAATCAATGTCTTCCATGTGTCGTACTCACTTCTACACACACTCCACCTATTTTTGATTTGCCGGGTTTAATAGTTTCTTCCAGAGCGTTCATTGAAATTTTTATGCAAATTATCTTGTCCTATGTCCGAGAGAAAGTCATCATTGCGGTTATTTTCTCGAACCTCCTATATGCACGCATTCATAAAAAATGTATGAGCAACACTATCCCAATTTGCTTTGGGTTCTTTGACTTTCTCCATCTACCATTATCATACAACATTAGCATTGAACAGGAGAATAATCAATGTAACAACATGTTCATGCAGTAGCAAACAACGACAATAATACCAATAACACAATAGCATTGACAGTAGTACAATCAGAATTAGCACCATCCATCCATCTACAAGCATCAGCAACATAAATCAATCTAGCTATTTTGCATCTACCAGCAACATCCATCCATCCACCAACATCAGCAACATAAATCAATCTAGCTATTAATCAATCTAGCTATTTTCCAACAAAGAGATGGGAAAGGTGTGCCTCACCATGCGCATGGCCATCCAGGGAGTTGGCACCCTCACCGAGTGCGGATAGAGACAGGTCCTGCGGCGGCATGGGACTGGCCGGTGGCGGCGGGAACCTAGCGGCGGCGGGAGGGCCTGGCCTGCGGTGGGAGGGAGCAAAGGCCGACGGCGGGAGGGCCTGGTGAAAGCACATTTGCTCCCTTGGTGGTTTTGGTAATTAATAACAACATATATGTCATTGAACTAATGTTTCCACTAAGCATATTTCAGGAAAAGTTCAATGATAGGAATGGCAAAAGGATTGTGGAGATACCCCAAGATGCAAGGAAATGGATTGGCAAAGCTTCAAGCAAGAGGACTCTACATTTTACTTTGTGAGAAATCATTTTGAGTCCATAGGAAAGCTAATACTATTAAAAGGGGGTAAGGTACTGTTGGTGAACAAGATGCTCCACGTGCACAAGAGATAGTCACCAAAAACACCCACAAGCTCTTCCACAAAAGTCTGTCCAAAGTCAAATATCCAAAATCGGTGCAACCAACACTTCCCACTCGGTGCCACCGATTCCCAAACTCAGACAGACCCATGCCAAACCCTAGCACATCGGTGCAACCGATTCCACTTCGGTGCCACCGAGTTTGGGTTGCCAACTTTCTGTTACCTCGATTCACAAAATGGGTACCACCGAGTTTTCTGGATCGGCGTCACCGAGTTGCGCAATCTGACCGTTGGTCACTTAATCGGTACCACCGAGATTTATATATCGGTCTCACCGAGATTCAAAAGTTACTGCCTTTTGGTCACTTCGGCACCACCGAGATTCACACATCGGTGTCACCGAGTTGGTCACTTTAGGTGTAACGGTTGGATTTTTGGGGATGCCTATATATACCCCTTCACCACCACCCACTCGAAAGAGAAGCACTCAGAACTATTCCATACTTGCCCCATCCAATTTTTTGAGAGAGAGCCACCTACTCATGTGTTGAGATCAAGCCATTCCACTCTATCCATATGAATCTTGATCTCTAGCCTCCCCAAGTTGCTTTCCACCAATCCAATCTCTTCTACCAAGCCAAATCTATGAGAGAGTGATTGTGTGTTGAGGAGTCTATCATCTTGAAGCACAAGAGCAAGGAGTTCATCGACATTGCCGAGCCTATTACCTTTTGGAGGGTGGTGCCTCCTAGATTGGTTAGGTGTCGCTTGGGAGCCTCCTACTTCGTGTTGTGGAGTTGAACCAAGAAGTTTGTACGGCAAGGAGATCGCCTACTTCGTGAAGATCTACCCATAGTGAGGCTAGTCCTTCGTGGACGGAAGCCGTTATGGAATAGTCAAGGTTGCTACTTCGTGGACCCTTATGGGTGGAGCCCTCCGTGGACTCTCGCGACCGTTACCCTCCGTGGGTTGAAGACTCCATAAACGTGGACGTACGATAGCACCACCTATCGGAACCACGGGAAAATTCTTTGTGTCTACAAATTGCATTTGATCTTCCTTCCTACCCTCTACTATACATGCTTGTTGTTACTTTCTGCTACTATACTCTTAGACGTGCATGTGTAGGGTGTGCTTGACTTGCTATCATCGCTAAAATCTTCCAACTCTTAAACTTGGGAAAAGGTAGAATTTTTATTTGGTCAAGTAGTCTAATCA
Organism: Elymus sibiricus; assembly: GCA_039707655.1. Lineage (NCBI taxonomy): Eukaryota > Viridiplantae > Streptophyta > Magnoliopsida > Poales > Poaceae > Elymus > Elymus sibiricus. Next base: position 211,771,777 of record CM077663.1, read on the forward strand.
CCCCCCTCTAGACATACTTTTGGTCCTACAAGTGGTATCAGAGCTTTGGTCTCCATTGCATTGGTCTCAAAACCTAGGAGAGTATGGCGTCTAGTGAGGGAAATTATCACCGTAGAGGTCCGTACTTTGATGGCATAAATTTTGCTAGTTGGAAGCACAAAATGAAAATGCATATTCTTGGTCATAACCCCACTGTATGGGTTGTTGTTCGTGTTGGCTTGCAAGGTTAATTCTTTGGTGATGGAAAGGAACCGGATCGTGAAGCGACCGCGGATGAGTTGAAGATGTTACAATACAACGCTCAAGCATGTGACATTCTCTTCAACTGCCTATGCCCCGAAGAATTCACCAAAATCAGCCATCTTGAAAATGCAAAAGAGATTTGGGATACTTTGGTTGATATGCACGAATGTACCGAATCCGTGAGAGAATCCAAGTTGGATGTTCTTCAAAGTCAGCTTGACAAGTTCAAGATGAAGGATGGTGAAGGAGTCGCCGAGATGTACTCTAGGCTAGCTCTCATCACAAATGAGATTGCCGGCTTAGGAAGCGAAGAAATGACCGACAAATTCATCATCAAGAAGATACTTCGAGCTTTGGATGAGAGATATGACACCGTGTGCACATTGATCCAAATGATGCCCAACTACAAAGATCTCAAGCCTACGGAAGTCATTGGAAGGATTGTTGCTCATGAGATGACACTCAAAGGCAAAGAAGAGCTTCACAACAAGTCTAGCGGTGCTTACAAAGCCACAAGTGATGCTCCCGCAACTTCAAGTGACAACCTTGTCACCAATGAAGAGATAAGCCTCATGGTCAAGAAATTCAACAAGTTCTACAAGAATAGAGGCAAAGAACGAAGTTCTAACTCAAGATATGAAGAGAAGCGTTCGTCAAGTCGTGACCGAAACTGCTACAATTGTGGGAAGCCCGGACACTACTCCAATGAGTGCACGGCTCCCTACAAACGAAGAGAAGAGTCACCTAGAAGACGAAGCTCAAGGAATGAATCACCTCAAAGAGAGAGAATGAGTAGAGATGATCGTTATGAACGAAGACCCTCAAGGAGAAGTAGGGACTCGGAGAAGAAGGACAAGTACACCAAGAGCTACACAAGAAGAAGACATCAAGCTCATGTTGGTGAATGGGTTTCCGGCTCCGACTCTGACAACAACTCCGAGAGAAGCTATCACTCCAACTCCGACTACAGTCAAGATGAAGGTGTTGCCAGACTTGCACTAATGACTACCAACTCCTATGATCTATTTGATTCACCAAATGAAGGGAGTGGAAGTTGCTTCATGGCTAAAGGCCCCAAGGTATCACACCCCGAGTATCTTGATTTCGATAGTGATGAAGATGATTTACTTTGTGATGATGGCTTGCTCTTTGATAAAACTAGTGATGTTAGTCAAAATGAACTTGATAATTTTCATGCTAGTCAAGACAAGTCGGTTGATGATGATAAGATGAAAATAGAACAATTAACTAAAGAATTAAACACTCTTAAGTTAGCTCATGAATATACTCTCGAAGATCATAGAGAGCTTGTAAGGACTCATGAGAAGCTACGCTTCGAGAAGCTCAACTTGGAGCAAGAACATGAGTTTCTTAAAGCTATCAATGACAATCTCCGAAAGAAGACTTCATCTTATCTAGCCAAACGACTACTCTTGTCTACATTCATGCCACAAGTTAAACCTAGACAAACTAGTAACAAAGGCAAGAAGGGTTCTTCATCTAGTAGCAACAATAAAAATGCTAAACCTAATGATGTTGCTTCTAGTAGTTCTATTGATTCCACTAATGATGGTTCTCTTAGCCAAGTTACACTTGAGCAAGAAAACGCTTTATTGAAAGGAATTATAGAGAAAGATATCTACAAGTGTCTTGCCGGGTGTAAGCAATTTGAGGAAATTGTACGCAAGCACGGAGGATACCGGAAGAACCATGGCATTGGCTACTTCAACGCTAATGGAGTTGAATGGGAAGAAGGTCAATACCCCAAGCCCAAGTTTGTTCCTCAAAGGGAGAAGTATGAACATACTCTTCCCAAGGGAACAAACACTCAAGATGACCTTCCACCACAAGACCGCAAGCTCAAGGGCAAGGACAAGCTTCAAGAGGACATTGACTCATATGAAGATGAATCCCAAGCTTTGGTGGAGTGGGTTCCCAAGGCTACTTCAAGCTCAACTTCTACAAGTGCCACTTCAACACCAAGGATCCCCATCAAGTTGATGTGGGTCCCCAAGAAGAAGAACTAGAGAAGTTCTTGAGGGGTGACTCCGCCAATGAAATTCACTCACATTCATTGTCGGCAAGAACTATTTGCAATCAACATCAACAACATGCAATAGTTCAAGGAGTCACACATTCCCTCAAAGGTAAGCAAGGGACAAGGTAATCAACAAATCCATGGACATCATCATGTATGATTTGCACTCTATGTCCATAGATATCCTTGTATTTGTCTCTTGTGTGTTGGGACTAACCCATGTAGGTGAGAAGAGTAAGGAAACAACAAGGATGCTCCCAACTCTTGGTGATCTTCATCAACCTTGAGCATCCACCACTACCTCACCAACATGAAGTCTTCATCGACAAAACCCAAGGTTAGTTTATCCCTCCTATGGGGGGATGTCACATCAAGGGGGAGCTTTACTCTAAGACTTGAGTCAAAGCATCTCATAGTATGTGACAACATTAAATGCTTTATGTGAAAGTGGTAATCCCACTTCTGCTTAAACGATGAGTATGCCCTATGATCAAGTATTCTTACTTGGCTCCTAAGTCAATATACTCATATATAGATGACTCCGTCATCGCCAAAATGCTTGATAGATGCTAGTATGTATGTGCATGTTTGCCATGACTTCATTTGACATCTTATTGTGTGAGCATGTTGGTCTGCATTTATTTATCCATTCGAGGACATCCAATTGTTGCTATTTGGCTTTTGATTTTTCTTTTGCCAATTGGATGGACAAGAATGCCTGGGACCACTCTCTAGCTATCTATGCTTTCTTACCTCATATTCTATTCTTGATGCATCACAAAATTTGAACAAGGACTTTTCGATCTCTCTGTGTGAGGAGCACTCGGAGTTCCGTATCGACAAAGGACTGACCATTAAAACCTCCCAAGTGCATCTCGGTACAACCAACCCAAAATCTCGGTCTCACCGAATGCCTAGGGTTGATCTGGTTTTCTATCTCGGTACCACCGATTCCATCTTCTCGGTTACACCGAGTTTCCCTGTCAGCAGACAATTGAGGAACTCGATGACACCGAAAAGTTAGAATCGGTGTCACCGACAGCCATGGGTTTATATAGAGGCGGACCCGACTTTTGAAATCTATTCTTCAACCGTCGCCCCCTCCGAAACCCTTACTGCCAAACCAAGGCCCCTGGTCATCGCCTTCGTCTTCCCGAGCGCCTCCGCCGTTGGAAGTCTCCGCCGTCGACGGAATCCTCTTCCCCGTCGCCTCCGTAGCGAAGTCGCCACCAAGCTAGGGTACGATTTCACCCCCTCATGTGCTCCAACCTCCGATTCTCACGCATTAGGGCTTCTCCATCGATAATCCATAGTTTGAGATTGATTCATCCACGAGAAACTCCAGTAGAATAGTGAACGAACGATTTTTTATGTTTTGCCGTCCGCCACATGAATCTCGGTGGAACCGACGCAAAAGAATCGGTAGCACCGATTCGCTTTTTTGGTCGACTGAGAACAGTCTCGGTGAAACCGAGTGCCCATTTTCGGTGTCACCGAAAGTGGTGCCAAGTTTCTGTTATAGAGACTGTCTGTCTCGGTAGGTCCAAAATTTGCTTCGGTTGTACCGACATACATTTGGCAGAATGCAAAACTTGAGAAATCTTAGTTCAATCTTTTGAAAATATCTGCATTTTGTGATGACTCATCCCTTCCACTCTTCTATACCCTAATTCACAGGGTCAGATATGTCAGATGCTGAAGACAATCGGAATGATCTCAAAGAGCAGAGTGTTGACATGAGCTCAGGCACTAGTCCTGAGGGGAGCTATGATGATGTTCCTAGTTCTCCTAATTTGCCCAAGGCTGCTACAAGGACAAGGAGGAAGCTCAACTCAGATGAGGAGGATGAGGACTTTATTCCTGAGGAGCTGTCCAAGAAGGAAGATGCTGCCAAGAACACCACTACTGCTGCTTCTTCTTCCAAGAAGAAGAACGCCATAAGGAAGGAGTATGCTAGTTTCGAGTCAGCTAGAGCACCAGAGATCTCTAGGGCAACTTTGACAGTTGAGCCTCCCAAGAAGTCTATGCCTAAGAAGGCTGGTGAGAAGAAGAAGAGCAGAAAGAGGATCATACATGTTGTGGGCAGGCCTACCTCTATGTATGAGGATCCAGCAGAGGCAGCTGCTGAAGAGAAGGAGGAAGAGACAGTTGCCAAAGCCCCTCCAAAGAATAAGAAGAAGCTTATGGCAGATGCAATGACTAAGGCTACCACATCCAAGAGCACCAAGACTGCACCCAAGAAGGTTGCTGCTGAAAAACCCAAGAGGTTCTCCAGAGAGATACCAGCTTCCACCAAGAACAAGACCTCCACTTTTAGGGAAGCTGAGGATGATGATGATATTACTGCTTTGATGAATCTAAGACCACACCTTCCAGAACACAATGCCAGCCACTTGCTTGCTGAGGACATGAAGAAGAGGAAGGACTCAGGTTTGAGGGAATGGAGAGCCATTGATCCATATGTCCAGAGAAGGAAAACAGCTGTGGACTACAGATTTTATACCAAGGAGCAACAAGATTTCTATGAGACAATCTTGCTTGATAAGAGCCCAGCTGTGAGTGACATGAGATATGTTGATTGGAAGTATATCAAGGAGAATGAAGACTACTTCCCAAGTGTTCAAGACAACTTTCACTGCATTGGTTTGGATGAATTTGTTGGCAAGGAATTCACTGTATGGAATGATGAGATGATCATGCAATTCTACTCCACTGCTCACTTCTATGGAGATGGTAGGATTGTGTGGATGACTGAAGGAGCAAGGTATGAATCTACTATTGAGGAATGGGCTGCCATCTTAGGAGTCCCAAAGGCGGAAGAAGGAGATCTGGATGTCTATTCTGAATCCAAGGAGAGCCACAATGCTATGGCTAACATGTATAATGAGATTCCTGTTGCACATGTGAAGTCTCACAAGCTAGGATCTATCTGCTTCCTCCAGGCTGGTCTCCGCACCATGAACACCATCTTGAGGCACACCTTGATGCCTAAGTCTGGAGATGACAAGATGATTAGAGGCTATCCCATCAACATGCTGATTCATCTTGATAGACACACCAGGATAAGGGTGATGGACTTGATAGTAGAGACTGTGAAGAGGGTTGCTGCTGATCAGAAGCGCTCATGCTGCTATGCACCCTACATTCAGATGCTCATCAACTCCAAGCTGGAGAAGCACATCTTTGCTCTTGACAGACCACATTTTCCCCTACAGCCTGATCTTGAGGATAACATTGTGGTGATGAACCCAGATCATCCCACCTCAGCTGCAGCACAGGCAGAGGCAGAGGCAGCTAGAGCCACTAGTGCTCAAGTCCCTAGATCCAGGAATGAGCAAATGGATCTCTTGATCAGTACCATTCAGGGCATGCAGAAGGACATCAAGGACATCTTGGCGAATCAGCATAGTCTTGTGAGGATCATGGAGAACAGGATTAAGACACTCAATGACAAGGTGGATGGGCTGACCAAGACTGTGAACAAGCTCAAGAAGGAAGTTGATAGCGTGCCCAGTCCCCACACTACAGATGATGAGGATGACTCTCCTCTCAGGCCAGGCACTCAGTTCACTACTCAGGCCAGATCAGCCACGGTGCCAGCTCCAGAGTTGAGGCCTTCTTCATCAGCACCTGCTACAGCCTCTTCAGCTCCATCAGCTCCTCCAGTTCCTCCAGTTGCTACTCCAACTCCGTCCATGACGTCTGCTGAAGTCTTCACCGATGCCATTCTCTCGACTCCTTCATCGACCACCGGAGGAGATCAACCCCCGAAGAACGATTAGTTATATACCTTTGAACTTTTTGGTAACTTGTTGCCAAAGGGAGAGAAGATGTATATAGATCTTTAGGCTTCGAGAGAGAGAGCGTTGGTTTTTATCGCTTTACAAAACATTTGATCTTTTGGTTTGCTTGTGTTAAACTTTGTTGGTGTTTGATCATACACTTGATGTGTATCACTACTATTTCCTATCATTGTGATGCTTATGACATGATCATTCACCTTTGCTTGATTGTGTTGTGCTATGATATTCATTCTTATTATTCTCGCACACCACCAAGTTGTATGTGACATGAAAGAGTGCCCCATGTACCTAATCGATTGTGCATTTGCATTCAAACGCAAATTTAAAATAATGCACAAATTTAGGGGGAGCTCTTGCTTATCACATACTTCTCAAAGCAACGATTATATTCATTGATTATATCATATGTCGAAGCTTTGATCTATATGTTGTCATCAATTACCAAAAAGGGGGAGATTGAAAGCATATTTGCTCCCTTGGTGGTTTTGGTAATTAATAACAACATATATGTCATTGAACTAATGTTTCCACTAAGCATATTTCAGGAAAAGTTCAATGATAGGGATGGCAAAAGGATTGTGGAGATACCCCAAGATGCAAGGAAATGGATTGGCAAAGCTTCAAGCAAGAGGACTCTACATTTTACTTTGTGAGAAATCATTTTGAGTCCATAGGAAAGCCAATACTATTAAAAGGGGGTAAGGTACTGTTGGTGAACAAGATGCTCCACGTGCACAAGAGATAGTCACCAAAAACACCCACAAGCTCTTCCACAAAAGTCTATCCAAAGTCAAATATCCAAAATCGGTGCAACCAACACTTCCCACTCGGTGCCACCGATTCCCAAACTCAGACAGACCCATGCCAAACCCTAGCACATCGGTGCAACCGATTCCACTTCGGTGCCACCGAGTTTGGGTTGCCAACTTTCTATTACCTCGATTCACAAAATCGGTACCACCGAGTTTTCTGGATCGGCGTCACCGAGTTGCGCAATCTGACCGTTGGTCACCTAATCGGTACCACCGAGATTTATATATCGGTCTCACCGAGATTCAAAAGTTACTGCCTTTTGGTCACTTCGGTACCACCGAGATTCACACATCGGTGTCACCGAGTTGGTCACTTTAGGTGTAACGGTTGGATTTTTGGGGATGCCTATATATACCCCTTCACCACCACCCACTCAAAAGAGAAGCACTCAGAACTATTCCATACTTGCCCCCATCCAATTTTCTGAGAGAGAGCCACCTACTCATGTGTTGAGATCAAGCCATTCCACTCTATCCATATGAATCTTGATCTCTAGTCTCCCCAAGTTGGTTTCCACCAATCCAATCTCTTCTACCAAGCCAAATCTGTGAGAGAGTGATTATGTGTTGAGGAGTCTATCATCTTGAAGCACAAGAGCAAGGAGTTCATCGACATTGCCGAGCCTATTACCTTTTGGAGGGTGGTGACTCCTAGATTGGTTAGGTGTCGCTTGGGAGCCTCCTACTTCGTGTTGTGGAATTGAACCAAGAAGTTTGTACGGGCAAGGAGATCGCCTACTTCGTGAAGATCTACCCATAGTGAGGCTAGTCCTTCGTGGACGGAAGCCGTTATGGAATAGTCAAGGTTGCTACTTCGTGGACCCTTATGGGTGGAGCCCTCTGTGGACACTTGCGACCATTACCCTCCGTGGGTTGAAGACTCCATAAACATGGACGCACGATAGCACCACCTATCGGAACCACAGGAAAAATCTTCGTGTCTACAAATTGCGTTTGATCTTCCTTCCTACCCTCTACTATACATGCTTGTTGTTACTTTCCGCTGCTATACTCTTAGACGTGCATGTGTAGGGTGTGCTTGACTTGCTATCATCGCTAAAATCTGCCAACTCTTAAAATTGGGAAAAGGTAGAATTTTTATTTGGTCAAGTAGTCTAATCACCCCCCCCCCTCTAGACATACTTTCGGTCCTACACCTGGCCGGCGGCGACGGGAACCCTAGCCGGCGCGCCGGATTTCTCCCCGATGCAAACAGAGTTGAGCGAGCGCTCCACTCGCTCGATAAAACACCACGGTCCAGCGGTTGTAGCCTTCGGTGGCATTTCGGGTGTAATTACTTGATATGTTAGGGGTATACTTCTATTTTGAAACGTTTTCTTTTGAGGGACTCTCCATAATATCGAGATTATGGAAAAATAGGTTTTTGGAGATTTTGGATTGCACTAGGATTCTCTAGAATCATGTCAAGATTTTGGAAGACTAGTCGAGTTCTTTTGACTCAAGATTCTCGAGACTGAAATTCTCCATAATCTAGTGGAAAGAACTGGGCCTAAGTATTATATATATATGTGTGTGTGTCTGTGGCACCTGAGGAGCTGGTGTCTGTGCAGAACGTCAGACTTACATTGTCGAGCCTCGCCAACTAATTAGACGAGATGCCAACACAAAAGTAGATAATTTAAATCTCAGCGGCTGCGTCCTGCAACGGGCCAACACAGTACAACTAAATGATCACTTTAATCTCAACGGTTCGTCCAGATACAATCAAAAGGCAAAGTAACAAACGAACAAAGTTCTAAAGATCACTTAAATGCAAGGAGTTCACCTACTACAATGGGCCAACACAAAAGATGATCTATGCACGAAATACGGCACAACGGAAGACTATTATAGGTGATCAGGCGAAATGTGTGTGCTCATGGCACATCATCTGCTTCTGCATGGAGTTGCTTGCATTGTAGATCCTGCCATCCACCTTGTGAGCAGAAACCACGATGAAGGTGAGGATATCTCCCTGCCTGAGATCATGGTGATCTACAAAACTCCTCCAACTAGCTTCCACATCGTTGAAGACCAGTTTGTCCTCCCGGCGGGTCATACGGATGTTCCAGTGGCAATGAGGGCTTGTGTACACCTATATGACATGAGGGACATGCCCCTTGAAATGTCGCTCCATTGCTTTCGGCAGCGTGAACAGATGAAGTTCCTAAAATTCATGTATCTGAACCGTAAAACGCCTAGGAGTATGAAAATCATGAACGTGACTAGTGATACTTGTGATCTGCATTGGGTTTTCCGTGAAGAGGAACGGGTAATTGCAGCACAAAGCGGATAAGTATTTCCCTTAGTTATGAAACCAAGGTTTATTGAACCAATAGGAATATCAATCCTCAACCATCTTCAGCGGCTGCACACAAATGAACAAACGACTTGCACCCAATGCGGGCAAGAGGGTTGTCAATCCCCTTGATCTCGTTATTTGCAAGCAAATGAGTTGTGTGGATAATTGCTGATGAAAGCAAAATAAATAAACAGTAAATAAAGGCAGCGAGGTAATAATAGCGTTTGTGAATATATAAGTGAATAGACCCGGGGGCCATAGTGTTCTCTAGTGGCATCTTTCATGTACGCAACATACGGTGGGTAAACAAATTACTGTTGGGCAATTGATAGAAAAGGGGATAGTTCTGCGATTTTCACGGCAATGATCATGTATATATATGCATCATGTCCATAAGCAAATAGGCCGACTCCTGTCTACACCTATTACTATTACTCCACTCATCGACCGCTATCCAGCATGCATCTAGAGTATTAAGTAAAACAGAGTAATGCTTGGAGAACGATGACATGATGTAGACAAAGTAAACTCAAACAATATGAATGAACCCCATCATTTTATCCTTAGTAGCAACAACACAAAGACACATCTTGTCCCCTACTTTGTCACTGGGATATAGAAACTCCCCAGGTTGAACCTACCACAACGCACCACTCCCACCGATGAAATATCAATCTACTTGGCCAAAGCATATCAATAGATCGGATAGCATTACGAAGCTATAATGATCATGCACTTAAGAGATAATATAATTCAGAGGCATCTCAAATACTTTTCATGAATAATCTGAACATAAACCCACAATTCATCGGATCCCAACAAACACACCGCACAATAGGATTACATCGGATAGATCAAAGAGATGACCATTGTGTTGAAGATCATAAGAGAGAGAGAGAGATTGCCATCTAGGTACTAGCTATGGACCCGTAGGTCTGTAGTGAACTGCTCACACATCATCATGAGGGCAGCAAGGTTGATGAAGAGGCCTTCCGTGATCGATCCCCCCTCCGACAGGGTGCCGGAACGGAGCTCCAGATGGCCTCATATCGGAAAAGAGACTTGCGGCGGCAGAAAAAGGGTTTCGGGGCTGCTTCCAGGGTTTTTAGGATTTTAGAGAATTTATAGGCCGAAGAGGGACGTCGGGAGGCGCCCGAGGGGGCCACCAAATATCAGGGTGCGCCCCCAGGGCGTGCCCTGATGTGTGGTGGGGCCCTCGTGTGCCTCCTGGCTTCCTTCCGAAGCTTCTAGGTCTTCATATAGTCCAGAAAAAATCATCAAAAAGTTTCGTGGCAATTGGACTTCGTTTGGTACAGTAAACCTGAAAAGTAAAAAAACACGCTAAAAAACAGCAACTGGCATTGGGCACTGGGTCAATAGGTTAGTGCTCAAAAATATTATAAATTGGTAAATAATGACTCAAAAAGTATCCTAGAATGATAATATATCAGCATGGAACAATCAAAAATTATAGATACGTTGGAGACGTATCAAGCATCCCCAAGCTTAATTCCTGCTCGTCCTCGAGTAGGTAAATGATAAAAACGGAATTTTTGATGTGACATGTTATCCACTATGTAATCTTATTCAGGTATGCTCATTGAGAAAAGATGAATCAACAAATATTAACATAGCAATAATCAAAGTGTAAGAAACAGAATTATTAATTCCTAAAAGTATATGATCTTTAAGAAACGTTTACCCCCCCCCCCCACCCCCCACCCCCCGTTCATCTTATTGTATTAGTAAGGCATGGCTCCATCTTCACCACATTAATACAAATGTTAAGCACCACAGTGTCCAAATCAGGTAATTGGTTTGTACTTTTTCAATATGCATCAACTTTTTATTCTTCACACAATACATGAGCGTGAGCCATTAGACATAGCATTTAAGTGGAATAGAATATGGTGGTAGATATCAAAGGGGTAGGAAGTGGAGAAGATAGTCTCACGTCAACTAGGCGTACCAACGGCCTATGGAGATGCCCATCGATAGATGTCAATGCGAGGAGTAGGGATTGCCATGCAAATGATGCACTAGAGCTATAAGTGTATGAAAGCTCAAATGAAGCTAAGTGGGGTGTGCATCCAACTTGCTTGCTCATGAAGACCCTGGGCATTTCAGGAAGCCCGTCATAGGAATATACAAGCCAAGTTTGTAAAACTTGCTTGCTCATGAAGACCCTGGGCATTTCAGGAAGCCCGTCATAGGAATATACAAGCCAAGTTTGTAATAATGAATAGGTAATTCCCACTAGCATATGAAAGTGATATACATGAGACTCTCTACATGAGGAACATGGTGCCACTTTGAGGCACAAGTGTGGTAAAGGATAGTAGCAAAGTCCCCTCTCTCATTTTCTCTCATTTTTTTGAATGGATGATGGGCTCGTTTGGCTTCCCCCATCTTTATTTCCGTCCGGAGCCTAATCTCGACTTATGGGAGAATCATCGTCTCCATCATTCTTTCCTCACTGGGACAATGCTCTAACAATGATGATCATCACACTTTTATTTACTTACAACTCATCATGGAGAACTGATATGAAGATATGACTCTGCATGAATGCCTCTGGCAGTGTACCAGGATGTGCAATGATCTAGCGTGACATGTATCAAAAACATTATGAAGGTGGCTTTGCCACGAATACTATGTCAGCTCTATATGATCATGCAAAGCAATATGACGATGAACAAACTAGTCATGTGAAGTGACGATGGAATTTGCACGGCAATATATATCGGAATGGCTATGGAAATGCCATGATAGGTAGGTATGGTGGCTGTTTTGAGGAAGATATAATAGGCCTTATGTGCAACGGAGCGTATCATGTCACGGGGTTTGGATGCACCGGCGAAAGTTGCACCGATCCTCAAGGTGAGAACGGGCTATGCACGGTACCGAAGAGGCTAGCAAATTATGAAAAGGTGAGATTGCGTATGTCCATGGTTTCACATTAGTCATAAAGAACTCATATACTTATTGCAAAGTTTTATTAGTCTATCATAAATCAAAGTACTAATCGCATGCCCCGAGGGAATAGGTTGGTAGGAGTTAACCATCGCGCATTTCCGACCCGAAACAACACTAGGATTTCAACGAGGAATAGAAATGCTCACACATCATCACCATGCCTCTTTAATTTTGATGACAAAAAGTTCCACCCCTCTTAATATCGACACTTCTACGGTTTAAAAATTATGAACTCACACCTATTTCATATTACTACATCAATATCATTAACCCACAAGGTCTTTATATGTGCTACATGATGGTTTTGATTATCACTCTTTGAATACCCAATATTTTTGGACTAGTTTGTATGACCCATGCAAATTACCATCACTATTTATTAACTATCAAACAAATATAAGTGAAGAATGAGAGTGAAATCATTTCTTCAAAATCTACACGCCACCGTGTTCAAAAAGATATAAGTGAAGTACTAGAGCAACTGCAAAGCTCAAAAGAGAAGTGAAGCACATAGAGTGTTCTAACAAATTATGATGAAGGTGTGTCTCTCTTAAATAGGTGTGTACAGCAAACAATGATTGTGGCAAATTGAAAGTAAAAGCAAACAAAGGAAAACGACGCTCCAAGCAAAACTCATATCATGTGACGAATAAAATTATAGCTTCAACTGACATACTAATGGATTTGAGACGAAATAGGGGATGCCCCGGAAGGCATCCCCAAGCTTAGACGCTTGAGTCTCCTTTAAAATATTACCTTGGGATGCCTTGGGCATCCCCAAGCTTAGGCCCTTGCTACTCCTTATTCCTTTGTCCATCAATATAACACCCAAAACTTGAAAACTTTAATCACACAAGACTCAACAAAACCTCGTGAGATCCGTTAGTATAAGAAACATATTGCATACTTTAAGTACTATTGTAAATTGATTAAAATTTCATAAATTCATAATAGATACTGTATTCTAACTTCTCCATGGCTTATACCCCCAATACAATCCATAGTTTAATCAAAATAAGCAATTATGCAAGCAAAAACAGAATATGTCTAAAACAGAACAGTCTGTAGCGATCTGTAGAGACTCTATACTTCTGTAACTCTAAAAATTCTTAAAAATTAGGACAACCTCTAAAATTTGTATAGAAACACTGTGTAAAAATTTCTGATCATTATCATGCTCCAACAAAAATGAAATTTCCTGTACTGGAGTCAAAAGTTTCTGTTTTGTTTCAGCATCGATTCTACTCATCTTGTGAGTCATCCCAAAGGCTTTACTTGGCACAAACACTAATTTAAACACAAAAACATAATCATTACGGAGGAAATAACCATGCTATTAAAAATAAACAGAAATTTCAAAGCAAAAATTTAAGATAACTATTGGGTTGCCTCCCAACAAGCGATATTGTTTTATGCCCCTAGTTAGGCATAATGCATAGTTTCAAGTATTGTAATATCCACGGATACGATCCGTCATGCCATAATCATATTCCCTTATTTCAGCAAAAAAAATCTAATAGGTAAGCAAAAATAATTGAAGGGACTAAACTTCACAACACAAGGATCCGAGAGATCTATTTCAGGAGGAATAGGAGGCTCTTCTTTAGGTTCCTCATAAGTGATAACTATTTCCTCATTGTAAAGATTTTGATGAAGGTATTTTCTTAATTCTTTCTCAAGATAATAACCCATTCCATGTTTTGGTATAGCAAATTGATCATTATGTTCAGAGATTTTATCAACTAGGACATTAGGTGGAACCTTCTATCTAAGGTTTTCATCATAAGCAACATAGTCTGTTGATCTTAGTTTTCTTACCCCTTCCAACTCATAAAGAATTACTTCTATTGATGGGCATTCACAATTAATCCTATAATAAGCAAATATATCCCTACCCTCTTGTATAATATTGTCAAATTCTTGATCAAGAAATATAGTGGCTAACCGTTTAGTAGGAGTGTCACGCCCAAGATGCGATCCTATCCTTATTTTGGCACGAGGGCCTCGACAGGGATAGAAGCGCATCTCATCGTTCGCAAGAATGGATATCATTACAAGTACATTTAAAGAAGAGATGAGTATATGGAATTGGCTTACACTCGCCACAAGCTACATCACTATCACATCAATACAACAACATATCCAAACATCATGCAGAAGAGCAGGGTCCGACTACGGACGAAATCAAACGATAAAATGACATCCATCCTTGCTATCCCAGGCTGCCGCCTGGAACCCATCCTATGATCGATGAAGAAGAAGAAGAAGAAGAACTCCAAATCAAACAAGCATCGCGCTCATGTCAAATCATCGCATTACCTGTACATGCAACTGTTGTTGTAGTAATCTGTGAGCCACAGGGACTCATCAATCTCATTTCCAAGGGTATCAAGACTATTAAAGCTTAATGGGTGAGGTATGGTTAAGTGGTGAGGCTGCAGCAAGCAACTAAGCATTTATTTGAGTGGCTAACTTACGAGTACAAGAGTAAAGGGGGATGATTGTCGAATAAACGGACGTGATCTAGAGATGATCTCTAAGAGATCCTGAACACCTACTTATGTCAATCATAACCCCACCGTGTTCTCTCTCGGAAAAGGACTCACGAGAAGAGACAGTCACGGTTACGCACACAGTTGGTGTATTTTATTAGAGTTTACTTTAAGTTCGCTATGGCCGGGTGTTAAACAAAGTTTCCAAGTTGCCACGTAACCGCGGGCACGGCTTTCCGAAAGATTTAACCCTGCAGGGGTGCTCCAACTCATCCATCACAAACTAACCACGCGCCGCGGGAATAACCTCGACCACGAATCTCGCGATCTTCCTAGGCAATTCCACTGGAAAACCGCAACCTCGAGATAGCCCGAAGTATTTTTGGAATTCCTCGCACAAGACGTTCGAGAAAGGTAAAACAAGTCCAGCAAGACCGCCTGACGTGTCGACGAACCCGATAGGAGCCGCAGATCTCGTTCTCAGGACATGACCGGATTGGCTAAGTTTCCGGCTGGCACACCCGTTGGTGGCCCCGGCTACTGCCATTTTGGACCAACACTCATGAGGAACACTGGCCCGGGTTGTTGATTAATTATCCACGGGGTGATCATGCCCTATGCAAATTTTATTAGGTTGTTAAGCAAATATAGTACCATGGTTGGGCCTTGCCAGACAAGTTTTATCCTAAAACGAAAATCAAGGGGGTCCCCATAACAACCCCGAGCATGTTAGGAGCGCTCAATTATGGAACATAACACCGGTACACAAGTAACTAGGGCGGCAAGAGTGGAACAAAACACCGAGCAAAAGGTCAAGTCTTCCACCCTTTACCAAGTATATATGTGCATTAAATTAAATAGCAATAATATTGTGATATAGCAAAAGCATATCCATGTTGGCACATGGAAACAATTTGCACCTGCAACTAGCAAAGCTATAAGAAGGGCTGAGCAAGCGGTAACATAGCCAAACAATGTTTTGCTGGGATGTGGAGGGGTTAGAGGCTTTTCATGGCAATTTGGGAGGCTTGACATACAAGTGATAGGTAGCGAGACAGCGATAGAAACGAGACAGCTAGCATGGCAATGATAGTAATGGTATCCAGGGAAATGATCATCTTGCCTGAGATCCCGCTTGGAAGAAGAACGAATCCATGAAGAAGACGAGCCAACGTAGTCGAACGAATCCTCACACTCCAAACGCTTTCGGAACTCGATCGAGAAGAAGCAAATCGGAAATAACAATCAACACATGACAAACACCACAACATATGCATGACATGATGCACAACAAGGATGATGTATGTTATGCAGGACATGGCAAAGCACAACAATCAACTTCTTGGAAGAAGAACGAATCCATGAAGAAGACGAGCCAACGTAGTCGAACGAATCCTCACACTCCAAACGCTTTCGGAACTCTATCGAGAAGAAGCAAATTGGAAATAACAATCAACACATGACAAACACCACAACATATGCATGACATGATGCACAACAAGGATGATGTATGTTATGCGGGACATGGCAAAGCACAACAATTAACTTCTACACATTAAGTGAAGCTCAATATGCAACGAGTTGCATATTGACGAAACTCCACATTCGAATATTTAGTTCACTCTCGTTTAGGTACACGGCAATATTAAATGTTGTTAAACATGGCAAGAGGTGAAGCATAAGTAAACTACACATCTAGGCAAGTTTAAATGAGGCCGGAAACAACATATAGCATTTCCGAAATGACCCCATATGTTAATTTCGAAATTGGTCCAGATCTGAACTAATCATGTTTTATATTTGTTAAACATGAAAATAAAGTGTGCCATTCGGGATCGAGTGCTCGGGCTGACTGCGCGAGGAGCCGAGGGGATCTGATGGCTGAGGTACTGGTTGGTCGAGCACGGAAATGGAGGCAATGATTGGAGTGGCGACGGCGGCGGGGATGATGGGACAGGGTTCCTAGTTTTTAGGGTTAGACTAGAAGTTGATCTATATATAGGGAATAGGACTAGGGTTAGGGGTTTGCCCGTTTTTGAACCATCGATCTCGATCGGACGGTTCGTAAATGGAGCGGGGCTAGGGTTAGGTGGGCTGAGATGAGGGAAGAATTGCGGCCCGGCACAGGGTTTTAGAAACCAAAAACGTCCGATAATTTAACCGACGACGGTGCCGCTACAGTTGAACGTTGGGATATCAAACGACCTCTGATTGCGACGAAATTTGGCAGGCGGTCTAGCTACACTATATTAAGACCGCACGCCAACTTTTGACCCAATCCGAGAATATTTTTCGCGTGCTTTTAAAAACGTTTTTTTAAACGAATGCCACGGGCGCATGCATGTGTGGTTGTTCTCGAAACGGTCGACGACACGAGCGGAGAGAACCGGCAACTACGAACGGAAGCAAGTTTTCAAAAACGAGTGACGATGCTATGAAGATGATGCGAATGATGCGATGATGAATGCGACAATAAAACGAATCACATGACGAGAATGGAAATAAAAGGGGAATCTTCTGGAGCGTCGGTCCCGGGCTGTTACAACTCTCCTCCACTTACAAGAGATCTCGATCTGAGATCTTAGAATGAGAAGGGGAAGAGGAAGACGAAAGGAAGAGGTAAAGCTTAGTTGCTTCTTTGACAAACGAGTGAAACCATAGAAACATGAAGGTTGGAAAGAGATGAAGAATGACATGAGGAACAAGCAAGAATTCAAAAGAAATTTGGGCAGCACTTCGGTAGAAAAGAGAAGACAACTTGATAAGATGCAATGAACTTGAAAAGAGAACACAACACTCCGGTTAAGGATAAGCAAGAAGAGAACATGATCTTGACAAAACAAGATGATAGATTGAAGAGAGCAACATCACAATGCCTCCGAAACAATAGAATAGGGCTAGATCATTGAGAAGCAAAGAACGGAAAATAAAATGACAACTTCTACCACAATGAACTTGAAAAGAGTCCTTACTAAGGGGAGATTGAACAAAGTTGTTGAAAAATCAACAACGAAAAGAACAGGCTTGTTGTGGGCTTATGGAAAACATCTCAACATTATGAGGTGACACCCGGCCACTAATGGAAACAATTGATTGCTTGGGAGCAACAAGAGATGCAAAACTCCTTTCGCCGAGAGGAAACATTGAGAACTTGGATCATTGATAAGCACCACAAATAGCAACATTCCTTAGGAGATGCTTTAGGTGCAATCCAATCCAAGATAACTATAAGAAAGGAAGGATGGATTTAATTATCTCACTCTTGATAATTCTCTTCGAGACTCCTCATGAATCAAGAATGCTATAATACCATCTCAAAGATAAGGGAGAAGAATTGCACTTGAAATGCAAGATAAAGAATACTTGAGCTACTCCAACAAGAATATTGAAGAACACTTCGAGAAGGAATTAAATCCTTGAAGAACCACCATGAGGACCTCCGTATACGAAAGAATGAACAATAGAAATGAAGGTTGAAAAGGACAGATTATGATGTTGCAAGATTTAGATGAAGCTTCGCGATGAGATACTTGAGAAAACTTGGAACTCCGGAAAAGAAAAGATAAGCAACTAGAATAGAGAATTCGATATCATGAACAACTCCGGAAGGATTGAAATCACCTTGGTGAACAAGAATAAGATTTAAGTTATGCCTCTCCTTCATCAAGTTAAATTGAGGACAAGCAACGGATTTGGCATACCACTTATTCTTCTTGAGATGATTGAATGGAGATGAAACAAGCTTGAAGAAGTCTTGAACGAACCACCGGCAAGAATTTGCAAATGAATGAGGATACAATGAATGAATGAAGATGCACCAGAACAAAGAGATCATGATCCGCCTAGTAGAAAACTTGAACGAAGCACTGAAATACTTGAGATACGAACGAAGAGACAACAATTGAGAAGAATTGGAGAACGAAAGCTGAAAGCTGAGAACGAAGAAATCTTCTGAAATGATGGCCTTCGGAGGATCGAGAAATGAAAACAACTCTAAAACGCTCCGGATAGATATGGAAAGAATTACTCATGACCGAAAACAATTTGAGAGGATAGCACGAAGCTGCGATGACAAATCTTCGAAAGAACGGAGAAAGATTTAAGAGAAACTCTTCTTGGTCTTCAAGGCAAAGAATGATGGCGAGAAACACCACCAAGAATTACTGAGACACTCCGGGATAATGAATAAATAAAGGTTGAGCCAACGATGAAAAATGATTTAGAAGCGATCTTCGGGAAGGAATATGACTGATGAAATTCATTCTTACGTCATAGTGAAAAGAAATTGAGGACATCGCCGGAGAAGATTAGAAAAGCCAGGTAAGATCCTGGGGAAAAACCCTGTGGGTTATGAGCCCACTCGAAGAGACCACCGTTGAAATAATTGCTTAGAAGAGATATTGGACCGGTACAAATTAAGAACTTGATGAGGATGAGAACCTCGAAACACTTAAGAGGATTTGAACGATAACACGAATCTTCTCAGATATCTTCAGCACTCCGGATAGAATAAAGAGAGATGAATAAAAGAGAGAGGCTTGGACAAGAACTTCCACATGGATAGCATTTAACGAATGAAAAGAATATGATGAACACTGAAAGCTTGAATTGAATCCACCGGAGAAGAGAACAAGAACAAGAATGATGAACTTGAGCACTTGAGCATCTCCACAATGAATCACCGGATATCAAACGAAAGAAAAGATAGCGGAAGCATCAATGAAAAGAAAGTCACTTGAATGACAATTTAATCATTGAAGAAAAGGGGCGGGAGGGTGGGGAAAAACAAAGACAACTTGAGACAGACGAGACGAACTCCGGAAAGAAATATGAGGATTGATCTTGCAAATATTGGAGAGGGTTGAATTAGCTTGATGAGAAACACACCGGTTAGGAAAGATATGAAATCACCACTTGACATCGAAGCAACTCGAATTACCATACTCCAACAAAAACAATGGATGAGGCTTGCAATTAAGCCGGAAACAAATACATAACCCATTTGCATTTGTTGGAAGGATAAACCTAGGTAACTACTTGAATTCCCACATAAGAATTTCCGAAGTCTTGCTTGTTTATGCGATTCGGGTTGCGGACCCAGGAACGTACCCAAGGTAATCAGCTACAACTGCACCCGCAACCTTCCACACCATAATCCAAGAAACCCCGCAAACTCATCTACCTCAGACACTCGAAAACACAACGATACTAAACATGGCAGTACCCGGGACGCTCTCCCCAGTACTGGGTGACTCCAAACATATCTACGAAAAGTATTGAAGCAATTTCGAATATCCTCCGTCCTGAGATACTAAGGAAACTGAATGATAACGATGTGCAAAAATCCCTCGGAGCTCTACTCCTCGATAACAGGAGGCACCAAGACAGAATTCCTTCACATCGGCATCATATAGTTTCCAAAATACCCGCGTGATCCTAAAAATATTTGAGCGAGAAGAGGAGTAGAATCAAAATTCCTAAGTCGAATACCTCACCAGAGCATAGAAGACGAGTAAAAGAAACCTACTCTCTGATATATAACTAGACTCAAAATAGTTTTTCACTAGACTCGACTCGGCCAAGTTTGATCAATCAAGGGGGCTCCTAGGTCGGTACAGGCTCTGATACCAACTTGTCACGCCCAAGATGCGATCTTATCCTTATTTTGGCACGAGGGCCTCGACAGGGATAGAAGCGCATCTCGTCGTTCGCAAGAATGGATATCATTACAAGTACATGTAAAGAAGAGATGAGTATATGGAATTGGCCTACACTCGCCACAAACTACATCAATATCACATCAATACAACAACATATCCAAACATCATGCAGAAGAGCAGGGTCCGACTACGGACGAAACCAAACGATAAAATGACATCCATCCTTGCTATCCCAGGCTGCTGCCTGGAACCCATCCTATGATCGATGAAGAAGAAGAAGAAGAACTCCAAATCAAACAAGCATCACGCTCATGTCAAATCATCGCATTACCTGTACCTGCAACTGTTGTTGTAGTAATCTGTGAGCCACAGGGACTCAGCAATCTCATTTCCAAGGGTATCAAGACTATTAAAGCTTAATGGGTGAGGTATGGTTAAGTGGTGAGGCTACAGCAAGCGACTAAGCATTTATTTGAGTGGCTAACTTATGAGTACAAGAGTAAAGGGGGATGATTGTCGAATAAACGGACGTGATCTAGAGATGATCTCTAAGAGATCCTGAACACCTACTTACGTCAATCATAACCCCACCGTGTTCTCTCTCGAAAAAGGACTCACGAGAAGAGACAGTCACGGTTACGCACACAGTTGGTGTATTTTATTAGAGTTTACTTTAAGTTTGCTATGGCCGGGTGTTAAACAAAGTTTCCAAGTTGCCACGTAACCGCGGGCACGGCTTTCCGAAAGATTTAACCCTGCAGGGGTGCTCCAACTCATCCATCACAAACTAACCACACGCCGCGGGAATAACCTCGACCACGAATCTCGCGATCTTCCTAGGCAATTCCACTGGAAAACCGCAACCTCGAGATAGCCCGAAGTATTTTCGGAATTCCTCGCACAAGACGTTCGAGAAAGGTAAAACAAGTCCAGCAAGACCGCCCGACGTGTCGACGAACCCGATAGGAGCCGCGTATCTCGTTCTCAGGACACGACCGGATTGGCTAAGTTTTCGGCTGGCACACCCGTTGGTGGCCCCGGCTACTGCCATTTTGGACCAACACTCATGAGGAGCACTGGCCCCGGTTGTTGATTAATTATCCACGGGGTGATCATGCCCTATGCAAATTTTATTAGGTTGTTAAGCAAATATAGTACCAAGGTTGGGCCTTGCCCGACAGTATCCTAAAACGAAAATCAAGGGGTCCCCATAACAACCCCGAGCATGTTAGGAGCGCTCAATTATGGAACATAACACTGGTACACAAGTAACTAGGGCGGCAAGAGTGGAACAAAACACCGAGCAAAATGCCAAGCCTTCCACCCTTTACCAAGTATATATGTGCATTAAATTAAATAGCAATAATATTGTGATATAGCAAAAACATATCCATGTTGGCACATGGAAACAATTTGCACCTGCAACTAGCAACGCTATAAGAAGGACTGAGCAAGCGGTAACATAGCCAAACAATGTTTTGCTGGGATGTGGAGGGGTTAGAGGTTTTTCATGGCAATTTGGGAGGCTTGACATACAAGTGGTAGGTAGCGAGACAACGATAGAAACGAGACATCTAGCATGGCAATGATAGTAATGGTATCCAGGGAAATGATCATCTTGCCTGAGATCCCGCTTGGAAAAAGAACGAATCCATGAAGAAGACGAGCCAACATAGTCGAACGAATCCTCACACTCCGAATGCTTTCGGAACACTATCGAGAAGAAGCAAATCGGAAATAACAATCAACACATGACAAACATCACGACATATGCATGACATGATGCACAACAAGGATTATGTATGTTATGCAGGACATGGCAAAGCACAACAATCAACTTTTACACATTAAGTGAAGCTCAATATGTGCATATTGACGAAACTCCACATTCGAATATTTAGTTCACTCTCGTTTAGGTACACGGCAATATTAAATGTTGTTAAACATGGCAAGAGGTGAAGCATAAGTAAACTACACATCTAGGGAAGTTTAAATGAGACCGAAAACAACATATAGCATTTCCGAAATGACCCCATATGTTAATTTCGAAATTGGTCCAGATCTGAACTAATCATGTTTTATATTTGTTAAACATGAAAATAAAGTGTGCCATGAGATTCTACATGTTTTTCTAGTCAAGTTACATATGTGAATCATTTTTATCAGAGCTACGGTTTTGTAGTTATGAAATAAATCATTTTAGCATGGCAATACGCAAATTAGTGAAAACAGCAAGTTTAACATTTTAAACATGGTTGAAATTTGGATATTACGAATCTACACGAAAATCTAGTAATCTTACATATATAAATCATTTTAAACCAATGCACGGTTATTTCCTTATTAGCATTTTAAATGATGGTCTTTTTCTGAAATTATGCAATGCAATGGATTTACGGAGACAAATAAAAAATATTGGGCCGGATTGCAATACCCTGCAGTGGCCCAGGATGATTTGGCCCAAGTGGCTGTGTGTGTGCCAGAAAATAAAATAAATGGGGGCGGTGCAAAAATATTGGGAAAACCTGGACTCGAACCCAGTAACCATGGCGTAGAAGTGAGCTGCGTTAGCCAGCTCAGCTACAAACGTTCTCGTGAATAAACATAGTGCTACTCTGTATAACCCTATGTGACAGAATGGATCTTGGAAAGAAATACGAAGTTTACATACGCAGCTTACAGCGGGGGAACAGAGGCAACGCTCATGGCGAGAAGAAGCAGAGGTGGCCGCGTTCGCTGGGTCGACCTGGCTCCGGCGGTTCGTCGCCGGTGGCGGGTCCAGCGGTGCAGCACCGGTGGGGCCTTGGCGGCGGCTGGCCCACGCACGGGCGAGCGGAGGGGGTCGAGGCGCTCATCCTCCCCTGCATCTGCAACTGTCAAAGCAGGAGGACAGCAGCGATGCAGTGCTTCGACGGCGGCCATGGGGCATGGCGGGGCGGCAGGAGAGCATGGGGAAGGCCCGGATCTGGGATGAGGAGCTCGCCTGGGTTCGATTTTCGGCCAGAACGGGGTGGAGGCGACCAGCGATGGCGGCGGTTGCATGCGGTGATGTCCATGTCGACTCCTTCAGGCGAACAAAAGAGAGAGGCAGGCCATCAGAGAGAGAGAAGAAATTGGAGGAGGGGGCAAGATGGCGGCGACCTGCGGGCTCCAACTCCGGTGGCTGTCGCGGTGGTCGGTCCGGCGGGGTTTGTCTCTGGTGAGCTGGCTGACTACACACGGGCAGAGGGGTCGAGCGGGGCTCCATGGCGTCGAACGCTGTTGTTGCCCCCTGGTGCAGCACAAAAGAGAGAGAGAGAGAAAGAGGTGAGACGGGGAGAGAAAGGAAGGAGCATGAGAGAGACGGGGGCCTGGCCTGGACACGACTGCGGCGAGCTGGCTTGGCCGGCGGCTGGACTCCGGCGAGGAGGTCCTCGGGCACGAGCATGGAAGGCTTGCTGATGCGGCTTGCAGGGGACCAGGAGCATCTCCTCGGACGCAGAGGAGGCCCACGCACGGCTGCGGGTTGGGGGCAGCGCCTCGATCCATTCGGGATCGAGCGCTCAGGCTGACTGCGCGAGGAGCCGAGGGGATCTGATGGCTGAGGTACTAGTTGGTCGAGCACGGAAATGGAGGCAATGATTGGAGTGGCGGCGGCGGCGGGGATGATGGGACAAGGTTCCTAGTTTTTAGCATTAGACTAGAAGTTGATCTATATATAGGGAATAGGACTAGGGTTAGGGGTTTGCCCGTTTTCGAACCATTCGATCTCGATCGGACGGTTCGTAAACGAAGCGGGGCTAGGGTTAGGTGGGCTGAGATGAGGGAAGAATTGCAGCCCGGCACAGGGTTTTAGAAAACCAAAAACGTCCGATAATTTAACCGACGACGGTGCCGCTACAGTTGAACGTTGGGGTATCAAACGACCTCTGATTGCGACGAAATTTGGCAGGCGGTCTAGCTACACTATATTAAGACCGCAAGGCAACGTTCGACCCAATCCGAGAATATTTTTCATGCGCTTTTAAAAACGTTTTTTTAACGAATGTCGCGGGCGCTTGGATGTGTGGTTGTTCTCGAAACGGTCGACGACACGAGCGGAGAGAACCTGCGAATGATGCAAGTTATCGAAAAAGAGTGACGATGCTATGAAGATGATGCGAATGATGCGATGATGAATGCGACAATAAAACGAATCACATGACGAGAATGGAAATAAAAGGGGAATCTTCTGGAGCGTTGGTCCCGGGCTGTTACAAGGAGCTTCCTGAATATTAGAGAATTCAAGAAACAACCATTGTATGAAAGGATGCATGTGGACAAATTGTCTTTCCAATTGTTCTATGAGTGTAGATATAGCATCCGCATAACTTGTAGTTCTAGTAACAATGGAACCCCCCATCAATGGTAATGACCCCGCACAAGTGAAAAAATCTTGAATCACACTCTTGCCAATAATATTCCCACTACCTATACGGAGTTTCTTTGTTTGCATAGTGGGTTTACTTTTAGAAGGATCATCATCCGCAAGATTATCAAGTTTTTCTTTAGAAACTTCATCAAAATTTCTTTTAGCATTATTAGCACAAGTTGAAGTTGGGTGTTCAAGGGCTTCCGCACTAGCAGCGGAAACACCACTAATCTCAAAATCAGACATGATAACTAATTCAAGCAAGCAAAGAGGTAAACCAATAACAAGCAAAGATAAATATTTTTGTATTTTTGATTTTTATGAGACAAGCTAAATATAACAGCAAATAAAAAGAAGAACAAGTGAATGAAAATTTGTGTGAAGTTACTTGATAGTTGATGATGATATTCCCCGGCAACGGCGCGAGAAATCCTTCCTGATACTGGTGATCTACGTTGGGTTTTCCGTGAAGAGGAACGGGTAATTGCAGCACAAACCGGATAAGTATTTCCCTTAGTTATGAAACCAAGGTTTATCAAACCAATAGGAATATCAATCCTCAACCGTCTTCAGCGGCTACACACAAATGAACAAATGACTTGCACCCAACGCGGGCAAGAGGGTTGTTGATACGTCTCCAACGTATCTATAATTTTTGATTGTTCCATGCTATTATATTATCTGTTTTGGATGTTTTATATGCATTAATATGCTATTTATATTATTTTTGGGACTAACCTATTAATCTAGAGCCTAGTGCCAGTTTCTGTTTTTTCCTTCTTTTTGAGTATTGCAGATAAGGAATATTAAACGGAGTCCAAACGGAATAAAATCTTCGGAATAATTTTTCTTGGACCAAAAGCAACACCGAAGACTTGGAGATGAAGGTAGGAGAGCAGCCGTGTGGCGACAAGCCACAGGGGCGCGCCCTAGGGGGGGCGCCCCCTGGCTTGTGGCCCCACGGCAGCCCTCCTAACCCTATTCTTCGGCCTATAAATTTCCAAATATTCCCTGGATACCAGAGAGAGCCACGGAAATACTTTTTCGCCGCCGGAAGCCTCTGTTCCCGTGAGATCCAATCTTGGAGCCTTTTCCGGTAATCTGTCGGAGGGGGAATCGATCACGGAGGGCATCTACATCAACTCCATTGCCCCTCCGATGATGCATGAGTAGTTTACCACAGACCTTCGGGTCCATAGCTAGTAGCTAGATGGCTTCTTCTCTCTCTTTGTTCTTCAATACCATGTTCTTCATGATCTTCATGGAGATCTATCCGATGTAATACTCTTTTGCGGTGTGTTTGTCGAGATCCGATGAATTGTGGGTTTATGTTCAGATTATCTATGAATATTATTTGAATCTTCTCTAAATTCTTATATGCATGATTTCATATCTTTGCAAGTCTCTTCGAGTTATTGGTTTGGTTTGGCCAACTAGATTGGTAATTCTTGCAATGGGAGAAGTGCTTAGTTTTGGGTTCAATCTTGCGGTGTCCTCACCCAGTGACAAAGTAGGGGTAGCGAGGCACGTATTGTATTGTTGCCATCGAGGATAAAAAGATGGGGGTTTCCTCATATTGCTTGAGTTTATCCCTCTACGTCATGTCATCTTACCTAATGCGTTACTCTATTCTTCATGAACTCAATACTCTAGATGCAGGTAGGAGTCGGTCGATGTGTGGAGTAATAGTAGTAGATGCAGAATCGTTTCGGTCTACTTGACACGGACGTGATGCCTATATGCATAATCATTGCCTTGGATATCTTCATAATTATTCGCTTTTCTATCAATTGCTCGACAGTAATTTGTTCACCCACCGTATTATTTTCCTTCATGAGAGAAGCCTCTAGTGAAACCTATGGCCCCCGGGTCTATTTTCCATCTTATACTTTCAGATCTAAAACCAAAAATACCAAAAATATCTTGCTGCATTATTTTTTACTTTTGTTTTACTTTCCGTTCAAGCAATCTATCATATCTATCTCTATCAGATCTCATCCTTGCAAGTAACTGTGAAGGGATTGACAAGCCCTTTATAGCGTTGGGTGCAAGTGTTTGATTATTTGTGTAGGTACACCTATTGGGGACTTGCTTGTATCTCCTACTGGATTGATACCTTGGTTCTCAACAACTGAGGAAAATACGTATCTACTTTGCTGGATCACCCTTTCCTCTTCAAGGGAAAACCAACGCATGCTCGAGAAATAGCAAGAAGGATTTCTGGCGCCGTTGCCGGGGAGATCTACATCAAGCCTACCAAGTACCCATCACAAACTCATCTCTTGCATTTACTTTAGTTGCCATTTGCCTCTCGTTTTCCTCTCCCCCACTTCTAAAACGATTTTCAGAAAATACCAAAAAGATTTGCCTTTTTATTCGCCCTTCTTCCGTTCGCCTTTTCGTTTGCTTGTGCGCTAGATCTATTCGTTGCCACTATGTCTGAATCTGGGGAGGTTTTTATAAAAAAGGATAGTAATGATCTTGAGGGGAATAACGATCCTCATAAAGAACCTACTATCATGCATACAAAAAATTTCGCATAGGTAGTGGTAATATTATTGGAAAAGGCGTTATTCAAGATTTCTTTACTTGTGCTGGTACGCTACCTACCTTAGGAGGGTCTATCCTCAATAAAACTAATAGTCTTGCGGATGCCATAACACTTCTAATAATTGAACTTGAGAGGCAATTTGTTCATATGCATCCTTGCATACAAAGGATTTTTCTTGAGTTCTCTAATATTCAGCTTGCTTCCGTTAAGCGTGCCGCCACTATATTTCTAGCCCACGAGTTTAGATTCATTATGAAAGAGGCTAGTGAAATTTTTGCTCATTATAAAATTAATGGTGGATGTCCCCCTATAGAGGAAATAATGAGATTGCAATCTCTGGATTATGTTGCCTATAATGAAAATTTGAGAAAAAGGGTCCCTGTCGAGGTTTTGATTGATAAGATTTCTGAACTCAATGATAATTTTGCTATACAAAACAACGGATTATAGTTCATATTAAGAGATAGACTTATGACTTTCCACCAAAGGAAAGCTTATAATGATGAATTGATTATACACTATAGGGGGCCGAAGGAGGAACCTATCCCTCCCGCACTTGATCTCAGGATCCTTATCCTATTAAATTTAGCCCTTTTGATTATTTTTGCTTGCCACAAAGAAAGATTTCTGCTGAAAGAAGGGAGTATGATATGAGCATGGATGATCTCCCTTACTATTATGAAAAGACCTAGATCTATTGTGTTATGCCTAGCTAGGGGCGTTAAACAATAGCGCTTGTTGGGAGGCAACCCAATTTTATTTTTATGATTTTGTTTTTGCTTCTGTTTTTGAGTGTTTCACACATTATTACCTCTGTAGTAACTGTGTTTTCTTGTTTAAATTAGTGTTTGAGCCAATTAAGACCTTTGGGGTGGTCTACGGTGTTTGCGATTTGATTTTGCTAAAAAACAGAAACTTTTGCTCTCAGTCCAGGAATTTTGTAAATTCACTCGAACGTGATTTTGATCTGAAATTTTTACAAAAGATTGATATACAAATTTCCCTGATTTTCCTAATTTTTCAGAATTTTTGGAGTTACAGAAGTATTCGAAGTCTATAGATTGCTACAGACTGTTCTGTTTTAGACAGATTCTGTTTTCTTTGTGTTGTTTGCTTATTTTGATGTATCTATGGGTTGTATCGGGGGGTATGAACCATGGAGAAGTTAGAATACAGTAGATATTACACCAATATAAATATTTAATGAGTTCACAACAGTACCTAAAGTGGTGATTTATTTTTCTTATACTAACGGATCTCATGAGTTTTCTGTTGAGTTTTGTGTTGTGAAGTTTTCAAGTTTTGGGTAAAGATTTGATGGACTATGGAATAAGGAGTGGCAAGAGCCTAAGCTTGGGGATGACCAAGGCACCCCAAGCCATATTCAAGGATACCAAAAAGCCTAAGCTTGGGGATGCCCCTGAAGGCATCCCCTCTTTCGTCTTCAATCCATCGGTAAATTTACTTGAGGCTATATTTTTATTCACCACATGATATGTGTTTTGCTTGGAGCGTCTTGTATGATATGAGTCTTTGCTTTTTAGTTTTCCACAATCATCCTTGCTGCACACATCTTTTTGAGAGAGACACGCTGAATCGTGAATTTATTAGAATACTCTATGTGCTTCACTTATATCTTTTGAGCTAGGCAATGTTGCTCTAGTACTTCACTTATATCTTTTTAGAGCACGGTGGTGTTTTATTTTATAGAAATTATTGAACTCTCGTACCTCACTTATATTATTTTGAGAGTTTCTTAAAACAGCATGGTAATTTGTTTAGGTTATGAATTTAGTCCTAATATAATGGGCATCCAAGAGGGATATAATAAAAACTTTCATATTAAGTGCATTGAATACTATGAGAAGTTTGATTCCTTGCATATAGTTTTGAGATATGAAGATGGTAATATGAGATTCATGCTAATGAGTAGTTGTGAATTGGAAGATATACTTGTGTTAAAGTTTGTGATTCCCGTAGCATGCACGTATGGTGAACCGTTATGTAACGAAGTCGGAGCATGATTTTTTTAATGATTGTCAACCTTTGTGTGAGGGTCGGGAGCGCGCGATGGTTAACTCCTACCAACCTCTCCCCTAGGAGCATGCGTCTAATGCTATGTTTGATAACTAATAGACTTTTGCAATAAGTATGTGAGTTCTTTATGACTAATGTTGAGTCCATGGATGATACGCACCCTCACCCTTCCACCTTTGCTAGCCTCTCTAGTACCGCGCAACTTTCGCCGGTGCATCAAACCCACCTTCCTCAAAACATCCACCATATATTTTCCTCAAAACAGCCACCATACCTACCTATTATGGCATTTCCATAGCCATTCCGAGATATATTGCCATGCAACTTCCACCGTTCCGTTTTTCATGACATGCACCATCACTTTCATATTGCATATAGAGTCATATTTTGTTCTAGGTATCGAGTTGTAATTTTTCCTTTTGAGTTGTAAGTAAATAAAAGTGTGATGATTTTCATTATTAGAGCATTGTTCCCGTGAGAGAAAAGGATGATGGAAGCTATGAATCCCTCACAAGTTGGGATGAGTCTCCGGACTTTACAAATAATAAAAGAGGCCAGCGAAGCCCAAAAAAAGGCCAAAGATGCCCACCAAAAAATGAGAGAAAGAGAGAAGGGACAATTGCTACTGTCTTTTTCCACACTTGTGCT
Source organism: Elymus sibiricus (assembly GCA_039707655.1). NCBI lineage: Eukaryota > Viridiplantae > Streptophyta > Magnoliopsida > Poales > Poaceae > Elymus > Elymus sibiricus. The sequence goes on from CM077663.1 coordinate 211,801,729, forward strand.
TCAAAGTAGCACCATGATCTTCATGATAGAGAGTCTCCTATTTTGTCACTTTCATATAACTAGTGGAATTTTTCATCATATACACAACCACTTAGTTTTCTTTTTGAGCTTTCATACACTTATAGCTCTAGTGCATTTGTTGCATGGCAATCCCTACTCACTCACATTGATATCTATTGATGGGCATCTCCATAGGCCGTTGATACGCCTAGTTTATGTGAGACTATCTTCTCCTTATCCCTTGCAACCTCCACCATATTCTATTCCACCTATAGTGCTATATCCATGGCTCACGCTCATGTATTGCGTGAGAGTTGAAAAGGTTTGAGAACATAAAAAGTGTGAAACAATTGCTTGGCTTGTCATCGGGGTTGTGCATGATTTAGATACTTTGTGTGGGGAAGATGGGCCAGACCATATGATTTTGTAGGGATAACTTTCTAAGGCCATGTTATTTCGAAAGGACACGATTGCCTTGTTGGTGTGCTCAAAGTATTACTGTTTTTATGTCAATATTAGACTTTTGTTTTGAATCTTATGGATCTGAATATTCATGCCACAATAAAGAATATTACATGGATAAATATGTTAGGTAGCATTCCACATCAAAAATTCTGTTTTTATCATTTACCTACTCGAGGACGAGCAGGAATTAAGCTTGGGGATGCTTGATACGTCTCCAACATATCTATAATTTTTTATTGTTCCATGCTATTATATTATCTGTTTTGGATGTTTTATATGCATTAATATGCTATTTTATATTATTTTTGGGACTAACCTATTAATCTAGAGCCTAGTGCCAGTTTCTGTTTTTTCTTTCTTTTTGAGTATTGCAGATAAGGAATATTAAACGGAGTCCAAACAGAATAAAATCTTCGGAATAATTTTTCTTGGACCAGAAGCAACCCAGAAGACTTGGAGATGAAGGCAGGAGAGCCGCCGTGTGGCGACAAGCCACAGGGGCGCGCCCTAGGGGGGGCGCCCCCTGGCTTGTGGCCCCACGGTAGCCCTCCTAACCCTATTCTTCGGCCTATAAATTCCCAAATATTCCCTGGATACCAGAGAGAGCCACGAAAATACTTTTCCGCCGCCGGAAGCCTCTGTTCCCGTGAGATCCAATCTTGGAGCCTTTTCCGGTAATCTGCCGGAGGGGGAATCGATCACGGAGGGCATCTACATCAACTCCATTGCCCCTCCGATGATGCGTGAGTAGTTTACCACAGACCTTCGGGTCCATAGCTAGTAGCTAGATGGCTTCTTCTCTCTCTTTGTTCTTCAATACCATGTTCTTCATGATCTTCATGGAGATCTATCCGATGTAATACTCTTTTGCGGTGTGTTTGTCGAGATCCGATCAATTGTGGGTTTATGTTCAGATTATCTATGAATATTATTTGAATCTTCTCTGAATTCTTATATGCATGATTTCATATCTTTGCAAGTCTCTTCGAATTATTGGTTTGGTTTGGCCAACTAGATTGGTAATTCTTGCAATGGGAGAAGTGCTTAGTTTAGGGTTCAATCTTGCGGTGTCCTCACCCAGTGACAAAGTAGGGGTAGCGAGGCATGTATTGTATTGTTGCCATCAAGGATAAAAAGATGGGGTTTTCATCATATTGCTTGAGTTTATCCCTCTACATCATGTCATCTTACCTAATGCGTTACTCTGTTCTTCATGAACTTAATACTCTAGATGCAGGCAGGAGTCAGTCGATGTGTGGAGTAATAGTAGTAGATGCAGAATCATTTCGGTCTACTTGGCACGGACGTGATGCCTATATGCATAATCATTGCCTTGGATATCTTCATAATTATTCGCTTTTCTATCAATTTCTCGACAGTAATTTGTTCACCCACCGTATTATTTTCCTTCATGGGAGAAGCCTCTAGTGAAACCTATGGCCCCCGGGTCTATTTTCCATCTTATACTTTCAGATCTAAAACCAAAAATACCAAAAATATCTTGCTGCAATATTTTTACTTTTGTTTTACTTTCCGTTCAAGCAATCTATCATATCTATCTCTATCAGATCTCATCCTTGCAAGTAACCGTGAAGGGATTGACAACCCCTTTATAGCGTTGGGTGCAAGTGTTTGATTATTTGTGTAGGTGCACCTATTGGGGACTTGCTTGTATCTCCTACTGGATTGATACCTTGGTTCTCAACAACTGAGGGAAATACTTATCTAGTTTGCTGCATCACCCTTTCCTCTTCAAGGGAAAACCAACGCATGCTCGAGAAGTAGCAGTTGTCAATCCCCTTGATCTCGTTATTTGCAAGCAAATGAGTTGTGTAGATAATTGTTGATGAAAGTAAAATAAATAAAAATTAAGTAAAGGCAGCGAGGTAATAATAGCGTTTGCGAATATATAAGTGAATAGACTCGGGGGCCATAGTGTTCTCTAGTGGCATATCTCATGTAGGCAGCATACGGTGGGTAAACAAATTGTTGTTGGGCAATTGGTAGAAAAGTGGATAGTTATGCGATTTTCATGGCAATGATCATGTATATATAGGCATCACGTCCATAAGCAAATAGGCCGACTCTTGCCTACACTTATTACTATTACTCCACTCATCAACCGCTATCTAGCATGCATCTAGAGTATTAAGTAAAACAGAGTAATACTTTGAGAACGATGACATGATATAGACAAAGTAAACTCAAACAATATGAATGAGCCCCATCGTTTTATCCTTAGTAGCAACAACACAAAGGCGCATCTTGTCCCCTACTTTGTCACTGGGATATAAAAACTCGTCAGGTTGAACCTACCACAACGCACCACTCCCACCGATGAAATATCAATCTACTTGGCCAAAGCATATCAATAAATCGGAGAGCATTACGAAGCTATAATGATCATGCACTTAAGAGATAATATAATTTATAGGAATCTCAAATACTTTTCATGAATAATCTGAACATAAACCCACAATTCATCAGATCCCAACAAACACACCGCACAATAGGATTACATCAGATAGATCAAAGCGAAGATGCGATGACCATTGTATGGAAGATCATAAGAGAGAGAGATTGCCATCTAGGTCTATGGTGAACTACTCACACATCATCATGAGGACAGCAAGGTTGATGAAGAGGCCCTCTGTGATCGATCCCCCCTCCGGCAGGGTGCCGGAACGGAGCTCCAGACAGCCTCTTGACGGAACAGAGACTTGCGGTGGCGGAAAAAGGGTTTCGGGACTGCTTCCAGGGTTTTTAGGATTTTAGAAAATTTATAGGCCGAAGAGGGACGTCGGGAGGTGCCCAAGGGGGCCACCACATATTAGGGCGCCCCCCTAGGGCACGCCCTGATGTGTGGTGGGGCCCTAGTGTGCCTCCTGGCTTCCTTCCGAAGCTTCTAGGTCTTCATATAGTCCAGAAAAACCATCAAAAAGTTTCATGGTGATACGTCCATTTTGCATCATGCTTTTATATCGATATTTATTGCATTATGGGCTGTTAATACACATTATGGTACAATACTTATGCCTTTTCTCTCTTATTTTACAAGGTTTACATGAAGAGGGAGAATGCCGGCAGCTGGAATTCTGGACTGGAAAAGGAGCAAATCTGAGATACCTATTCCGCACAACTCCAAAAGTCCTGAAAATCTACGGAGAATTATTTTGGAATATATAAAAAATATTGGGCGAAATAAATACATCAGGGGACCCACCAGGAGGTCACAAGCCAGGGGGCGTGCCCTACCCCCCTGGGCGCGCCCCTGTGGCTTGTGGGCCCCCTGGCAGGCCTTCGGTGCCCATCTTCTGCTATATGGAGGGTTTTGACCTGGAAAAAATGAGAAGGGAGCTTTCGGGATGAAGCGCCGCCGTCTCGAGGCGGAACTTGGACAGAACCAATCTAGGGCTCCGGCGGAGCTGTTCTGCCAGGGAAACTTCCCTCCCGGAGGGGGAAATCGAAGCCATCGTCATCACCAACGATCCTCTCATCGAGAGGGGGCCAATCTCCATCAACATCTTCACCAGCACCATCTCCTCTCCAAACCCTAGTTCATCTCTTGTATCCGATCTTTGTCTCAAAACCTCAGATTGGTACCTGTGGGTTGCTAGTAGTGTTGATTACTCCTTGTAGTTGATGCTAGTTGGTTTACTTGGTGGAAGATCATATGTTCAGATCCTTAATGATAATTAATACTCCTCTGATTATGAACATGAATATGCTTTGTGAGTAATTGCGTTTGTTCCTGAGGACATGGGAAAAGTCTTGTTATAAGTAATCATGTGAGTTTGGTATTCGTTCGATATTTTGATGAGATGTATGTTGTCTCTCCTCTAGTGGTGTTATGTGAACGTCGACTACATGACACTTCACCATTATTTGGGCCTAGAGGAAGGCATTGGGAATTAATAAGTAGATGATGGGTTGCTAGAGTGACAGAAGCTTAAACCCTAGTTTATGTGTTGCTTCGTAAGGGGCTGATTTGGATCCATATGTTTCATGCTATGTTTAGATTTATCTTAATTCTTCTTTTGTAGTTGCGGATGCTTGCGAGAGAGGTTAATCATAAGTGGGAGGCTTGTCCAAGTAAGGACAGCACCCAAGCACCGGTCCACCCACATATCAAATTATCAAAGTAACGAACGCGAATCATATGAGCATGATGAAAACTAGCTTGACAGAAATTCCCATGTGTCCTCGGGAGCGCTTTGCTTTATATAAGAATTTGTCCAGGCTTGTCCTTTGCTACAAAAAGGATTGGGCCACCTTGCTGCACCTTTGTTACATTTGTTACTTGCTACCCGTTACGAATTATCTTATCACAAAACTATCTGTTACCGATAATTTAAGTGCTTGCAGAGAATACCTTACTGAAAACCGCTTGTCATTTCCTTCTGCTCCTCGTTGGGTTCGACACTCTTACTTATCGAAAGGACTATGATAGATCCCCTATACTTGTGGGTCATCAAGACTCTTTTCTGGCGCCATTGCCGGGGAGTGAAGCGCCTTTGGTGAGTGGAACTTGGTAAGGAAAAATTTATATACTGTGCTGAAATTTACTGTCACTTGTTACTATGGAAAATAATCCTTTGAGAGGCTTGTTCGGGGTATCTTCACCTCGACCGGAAGCACAAAGAGATGCTCCTCAACCTACTGCACCTACTGAAAATATTTATTATGAAATTCCTTCGGGTATGATAGAGAAACTGCTAGCTAATCCTTATGCAGGCGATGGAACACTACATCCTGATTTGCATCTAATCTATGTGGATGAAGTTTGTGGATTATTTAAGCTTGTAGGTTTGCCCGAGGATGATGTCAAGAAGAAGGTCTTTCCTTTATCTTTGAAGGAGAAGGCATTGACATGGTATATGCTATGTGATGATATTGGATCATGGAACTACAACCGATTGAAATTGGAATTTCATCAGAAGTTTTATCCTATGCATCTAGTTCATCGTGATCAGAATTATATTTATAATTTTTGGCCTCATGAAGGAGAAAGTATCGCTCAAGCTTGGGGGAGGCTTAAGTCAATGTTATATTCATGCCCCAATCATGATCTCCCGAGAGAAATTATTATCCAGAATTTTTATGCTCGGCTTTCTAATAATGATCGGTCCATGCTCGATACTTCTTGTGTTGGTTCCTTTATGAAGAAAGATATTGAATTCAAATGGGACTTATTGGAAAGAATTAAACGCAACTCTGAAGATTGGGAACTCGACGAAGGTAAGGAGTCAGGTATAAACCTTAAGTTTGATTGTGTTAAATCCTTTATAGACACCGATGATTTTCGTGAATTTAGCACTAAATATGGGCTTGACTCTGAGATAGTAGCTTCTTTCTGTGAATCTTTTGCTACTCATGTTGATCTCCCTAAGGAGAAGTGGTTTAAATATCATCCTCCCATTGAAGTTAAAGTAGTTGAACCTATTAAAGTTGAAGAAGAAACTATTATTTATAATGCTGATCCTGTTATTCCTACTGCTTATATTGAGAAACCGCCCTTCCCTATTAGAATAAAGGAACATGCTAAAGCTTCAACTGTGGTTCGTAAGAGTTGTACTAGAACACCTATGCCTCCTGAACAAATTAAAGTTGAACCTAGTATTGCTATGGTTAAAGATCTCTTGGTTGATAATATTGAAGGGCATGTTATTCATTTCTGTGATGAAGCTGCTAGAATTGCTAGACCTGATACTAAAGGTAAACATAGACCTATTGTTGGCGTGCCTGTTGTTTCTGTTAAAATAGGAGATCATTGTTGTCATGGCTTGTGTGATGTGGGTGCTAGTGTGAGTGCAATTCCCTTTACCTTATACCAAGAAATTATGCATGATATTGCACCAGCTGAATTAGAGGAAATTGATGTGACTATTAAGCTTGCTAATAGAGATACTATTGCACCAATTGGGATTGTTAGAGATGTTGAAGTCTTGTGTGGGAAAATAAAGTATCCTACTGATTTTCTTGTTCTTGGTTCCCCACAAGATGATTTTTGTCCCATTATATTTGGTAGACCTTTCTTGAATACTGTTAATGCTAGGATAGATTGTGAGAAAGAAACTGTTACTGTAAGTTTTGGGGATGTGTCTCATTAGTTCAATTTCTCTAAATTTTGTAGACAACCCCATGACAAATAATTGCCTAGTAAAGATGAAATTATTGGTCTTGCTTCTATTGCTGTGCCTCCTACTGATCCTTTAGAACAATATTTGCTAGACCATGAAAATGATATGCATATGAATGAAAGGAATGAAATAGATAAGATTTTCTTTGATCAGCAGCCTATCTTGAAACACAACCTGCCTGTTGAAATACTTGGGGATCCTCCTCCACCCAAGGGTGATCCCGTGTTTGAGCTTAAACAATTACCTGATACTCTGAAATATGCTTATCTTGATGAAAAGGAGATATATCCTGTTATTATTAGTGCTAACCTTTCAGAGCATGAAGAAAAGAGATTATTGAAAACTCTGAGGAAGCACCGTGCTGCTATTGGATATACTCTTGATGACCTTAAGGGCATTAGTCCCACTCTATGTCAGCATAAAATTAATATGGAGCCTGATGCTAAACCAGTTGTTGATCACCAACAACGGTTAAATCCTAAAATGAAAGAAGTGGTAAGGAATGAAATACTAAAGCTTCTGGAGGCATGTATAATTTATCCTATTGCTGATAGTAGATGGGTTAGTCCCGTTCAATGTGTCCCTAAAAAGGGAGGTATTACCGTTGTTCCTAATGATAAAAATGAATTGATCCCGCAAAGAATTGTTACAGGATATAGAATGGTAATTGATTTTAGGAAATTAAATAAAGCTACTAGGAAAGATCATTACCCTCTACCTTTTATTGATCAATTGCAAGAAAGACTATCCAAACACACACATTTTTGCTTTCTAGATGGTTATTCTGGTTTCTCTCAAATACCTGTGTCAAAAGAGGATCAAGAAAAGACCACTTTTACTTGTCCTTTCGGTACCTTTGCTTATAGACGTATGCCTTTTGGTTTATGCAATGCACCTGCTACCTTTCAAAGATGTATGATGGCTATATTCTCTGATTTTTGTGAAAAGATTGTTGAGGTTTTCATGGATGATTTTTTCGTTTACGGAACTTCTTTTGACGATTGCTTGAGCAACCTTGATCGAGTTTTGCAGAGATGCGAAGAAACTAATCTTGACTTGAATTGGGAAAAGTGCCACTTTATGGTTAATGAAGGTATTGTCTTGGGGCACAAGATCTCCGAAAGAGGTATTGAAGTTGATAAAGCTAAAGTTGATGCTATTGAAAAAATGCCGTGCCCTACGGATATCAGATGTATAAGAAGTTTCCTTGGTCATGCTGGTTTCTATAGGAGGTTTATTAAAGACTTCTCTAAGATTTCTAGGCCTCTCACCAATCTTTTGCAAAAAGATGTTCCATTCGTTTTTGATGATGATTGTGTAGAAGCATTTGAAATTCTTAAGAAAGCCTTGATTTCTGCACCGGTTGTTCAACCACCTGACTGGAACCTACCCTTTGAAATTATGTGTGATGCTAGTGATTATGTTGTTGGCGCTGTTCTAGGACAAAGAGTTGATAAGAAATTAAATGTTATCCATTATGCTAGTAAAACTCTAGACAGTGCTCAAAGAAACTATGCTACCACTGAAAAGGAATTTTTAGCAGTTGTGTTTGCTTGTGATAAGTTCAGACCTTATATTGTTGATTCCAAAGTAACTGTTCACACTGATCATGCTGCTATCAAATATCTTATGGAAAAGAAAGATGCTAAACCTAGACTTATTAGATGGGTTCTTCTGCTACAAGAATTTGATTTGCATATTATTGATAGAAAGGGTGCTGATAACCCCGTAGCAGACAACTTGTCTAGGTTAGAAAATGTTCTTGATGACCCACTACCTATTGACGATAGCTTTCCTGATGAACAATTAGCTGTCATAAATGCTTCGCGTAATGCTCCATGGTATGCTGATTATGCTAATTACATTGTTGCTAAATTTATACCACCTAGCTTCACATACCAACAAAAGAAAAAGTTCTTCTATGACTTAAGACATTACTTTTGGGACGATCCACACCTTTATAAAGAAGGAGTAGATGGTGTTATTAGACGTTGTGTACCTGAGCATGAACAGGAACAGATCCTTCGCAAGTGTCATTCCGAGGCCTACGGAGGACACCACGCTGGAGATAGAACTGCACATAAGGTACTACAATCTGTTTTTATTGGCCTACTCTCTTCAAGGATGCTCGTAAGTTTGTCTTGTCTTGTGATGAATGTCAAAGAATTGGTAATATTAGTAGACGTCAGGAAATGCCTATGAATTACTCTCTTGTTATTGAACCATTTGATGTTTGGGGTTTTGATTATATGGGACCTTTTTCACAGTCTAACGGGTATACTCATATTCTAGTTGTTGTTGATTGTGTTACTAAGTGGGTGGAAGCTATTCCAACTAGTAGCGCTGATCATAACACTTCTATTAAAATGCTTAAAGAAGTTATTTTCCCTAGATTTGGAGTCCCTAGATATTTAATGACTGATGGTGGTTCACACTTTATTCATGGTGCTTTCCGTGAATTGCTTGCTAAGTATGATGTTAATCATATAATTGCATCTCCTTATCATCCCCAGTCTAGTGGTCAAGTAGAATTGAGCAATAGATAAATTAAATTGATCTTGCAGAAGACTGTTAATAGATCCAGAAAGAATTGGTCTAAGAAACTTGATGATGCATTACGGGCTTATAGAACTGCTTATAAAAACCCTATGGGTATGTCTCCATATAAAATGGTTTATGGTAAAGCATCTCACTTACCTCTAGAGCTAGAACATAAAGCTTATTGGGCAATTAAAGAGCTCAACTATGATTTCAAACTTGCTGGTGAGAAGAGGTTATTTGACATTAGCTCACTTGATGAATAGAGAACCCAGGCCTATGAGAATGCCAAGTTGTTTAAAGAAAAGGTTAAGAGATGGCATGATAGAAGGATACAAAAGCGTGAATTCAATGTAGGTGATCATGTCTTGCTATACAATTCTCGTTTAAGATTTTTTGCAGGAAAACTTCTCTCTAAATGGGAAGGGCCTTACATTATCGAGGAAGTATATCGTTCCGGTGCCATCAAGATCAACAACGCCGAAGGCACAAATCCGAAGGTGGTAAACAGGCAAAGAATCAAACATTATATCTCAGGTACTCCCATAAATGTTGAAACCAATATTATCAATACCGTGACTCTGGAGGAGTACATTAGGGAGACCTATCAGAACGTTTCAGACTCCGAAAAGGAATAGGTATGTGTTACGGTAAGCAAACCGACTCCAAAACTTTTCCAATGGCAATTTTTATCCGTTTTGGAATATTTAAAAAATTAGGAAAATTTAAAGCAGTCCGAATAGTGCACGAGGAGGCGACATGCCAGGGGGGCGCACCCTACCCCCCCTGGGCGCGCCCTTGTGGCTTGTGGCCACCCCGTGCACCCTCCGGACTCCGTCTTCTTGTGGTATACTCCTTCGGGTCGGTAAAAATTCATTATATAATCTCTCGAAGGTTTTGACCTTCGTAACACGACAATACCTCCTGTTTTCGTTTTGAGCTATTTTTGCAGCAGATTGAGATCGACATGACGTCCCCAAGTGCTTCGAAGGACAAGTTCTTCGAGAAGGTCATCAACCCCTACCTTGCGGAGGTGTTGCGACACCCTCATACCATTGAGATGCATGAGGGGGTGCTGCACATCCGTGATGTTGAGGGGCCAAAGAAGACCGGAAGCGTGGAGACAAGGCTCGAAGCAATGGAACAGCAAGTCTTCAAGTGCCAAGGGATGGTGGAACGAGGAATCAATGCCAATCACATGATGATCGCGGAGTTTACCCATAAGCACAAGTTGGATGCCAAGGATATCGGGGAGCACATCTTCAAGCTTTACGAGAAAATCGAGCATCGCCAAGCCCAGATCTATGACCTGCAGAACCAAAACTATGAGTATGAATACAGATTTAAGAGAATGAGTTTGGCTGCAGATTTGAGGATCCTGGAGACTCGTTCATCTTTTTACGATGGAGAGCCCATGCCTTGGAAGACGGAGGACAAGCCTCCAACCTCATCAACAACTCCCACATCACCACCTCCGAAGAAATACAACTAAACACATGGGTATGGGCATTCCCCTTGGCTTGTGCCAAGCTTGGGGGAGGTGCCCCGGTATCGTATCACCATCACATCTTTTACTTTTATCGTTTTTTTTCTTGGTTCGATCCTTTTGGTTATATCTTGATCTAGTAGAATAAAGTCTTTAGTGTGACCTAGTTTTGAGTTTTACTTTATGTTCCCCCTATGTAAGCAAGTCCGAGAGTTATATAATAAAGAGTAGTTTTGAGTTGAGGGCTTTGCTTGCTTGTTATGATCTTGAGAGAAAGAAATAGAAAGAAATATAGAATAAAAGCAAAGAGTATATATGATGATCTTATGGGGGGTGATGACTTCACATATAAGAGGTATGTCGATTGAAATTTGTTGTGAGTTGACAAACAAAGCTATTGGTCATTGTTGCAATTAAAAGGAAGTAATAAAGAAAGAGAGGTTCACATATAAATATATTATCTTGGACATCTTTTATGATTGTGAGCACTCATTAAAATATTATATGTTAAGAAGTTGATGTTGGACAAGGAAGACAACATAATGAGTTATGTTTGCTTATTTCCGAATAGAAGTTATATGGTCTTAGATCCTTCAACATGTGTCGCTTGCTTCCACCCCATATCAGCCAAAACTTCCGCACCAAGTAGAGATACTACTTGTGCATCCAAATACCTTTAACCCAGTTTTGCCATGAGAGTCCACCATACCTACCTATGGATTGAGTAAGATCCTTCAAGTAAGTTGTCATCGGTGCAAGCAATAAAAATTGCTCTCTAAATATGTGTGATCTATTAGTGTGAGGAAAATAAACTTTATACGAACTTGTGATATGGAAGAAATAAAAGCGACAGACTGCATAATAAAGTTCTTTATCACAAGGGGCAATATAAAGTGACGTTCTTTTGCATTAAGGGATTGCGCATCCAACTATAAAAGCGCATGACAACCTCTGCTTCCCTCTACGAAGGGCCTATCTGTTACCTTTACTTTCTAGTACTTACCTTTATGCAAGAGTCGTGGTGATCTTCACCACTTCCTTTATTTCGCCTTTATCTCTTGGCAAGCGTCATGTGTTGGGGAATGATCTAGACACATATATCCACTCGGATGTGGGTGAGCATGAGTTATTTCTGTTGACATTACCCTTGAGGTAAATAGTTGGGAGGCAATACTATAAGCCCCTCATGAGGACATCCCTACTAGTGTTACACCCACATCCCCACCAGCTACACAGATTGGACCAATTACTAGAGCCCGCGCACGCCAACTAAATTATCAGGTACTTTCGTTTCTTGGAAATCCTTCTAATGTTCATGAACATATGATGCTGCCTAAATTAGATACTTTTGTTTTACTTATGAATGAAGGACCTAGCATGGACAAGAAGGATGGCCATTGGAGCGGGATTAAGCATGGGGGAGAAGGTGCGCGCACGGGAAGGAACAACGGAGTTTCCAGTGGTGATTTCCGCACTTTGAAGCCACCATAAGGAGTGCTTGGAGGCTTGGACGAAATATACAAGAGGCCACTTCATAAATTTCGTCCATAGGCTATATAGGTGTTGCGTCACCTTATTTTTGGGCCAGGCCCATGTAATTTCGAAATAGCACTTATTAGGCTATTTTTAGAGTCCGTATGTGTGGGGAAACGGAGTTAGGGCTGGTTTCGGACCCCTCCTCCAAGGGGCCACGAAATCCCCTTCTATTCCCTCATATATACAGCCCTTAGGGCATCGTTTTAGATTTGGGTTTTGTTTAGTTAAAAGTTAGCCATTGCAACTTCGTGTACTTCGTTTGTATCCAACGACCAGACCAAGACCGCTTTCGGAACCCCACCAATATCAATACTTCATCTATATTCACAATATTCAGATTGCATTATCATATTCTTGCTTGTTCTTCGATTGCTTGCAGGAATAGACCTTCGTGGTCAGGTTGATCGTGCTCCGGCGTGGTCAATAACCTCTTGGAGATTGGTTTAGCGATTGCTAAGGCGCAACGTCGTGCACGTTCGAAGTCGGATCGTCAAAGTCGTCTCCACCAAATCGATAGTTATCATCTCATCGAAAGATCGGGACCCTCGCCTCTATCATGTGGTATCAGATTTCCAGGTTGCTCGGTGAGATTTACCAGTCTTTCGTAGTATAGATTGCATATGTTCTTCATACCTACCGTCCACAAAAAAATCCACAAAAAAATTAGGGTTAGATCATCATATCCGAACCAATCTGAGCCTTTGCATAGTCTTTTCAGTGTTTTGCTTTGTTGAAATTGCGGGTGCATCGTCGTGTCGAGTTGCTGGTCTTAGCGTCTAGTCTTTTAGAGTTTCGAGTTCTAGTCACAGATTGTCACGCCGCCACCGCATCATCTTCATCGCTGCCATATACCTCCACCACAGATCCGCCACCAATCCGAGTCCATATACCACCACCACAGATCCGCCACACCAATCCGAGTCCTTATACATCATCGTATATCCGCCTCTCATCCGAGTCCATATACACCATCATATATCCACTACCAATCCGACTCCATATATCACCACCCATATCCGCCTCTAATCCGAGTTCCTTAGGTATTCGGATTGATTTCGAGATCCCTTTGTTTTTATTTCGAGTTTCCTTGCCTGAGTAAAAAAAAAAGTCTGGCACGCTTTTCAGAGCACTTTCTAGGCCAAAATTTCGGCGGGTGAAAATATTTTTTCCCTATCATCATTTTAGGCCTTGCGGAGCGTTTTGAGACACACGCCATCATAGTGATTTTTTTCGCAATTTTTGGTCATCGCAGCCCCGAATCGCTCCAGAAAAAAAAATTACTCAAATTTTTTTCGTGCCTATCCTGTTTATACGTCTTGGGAAGAGTTTTGAGACACTCGCCATTATTGTGATTTTCTGAGCAAAAAAAAAACAAAAGAGCGCAAAAAAAAAAAGAGGCGCCACAAAAAAAATTTCAGAGTGTGCTCTTCCCTTGATTACGTGTAACGTCGTGATTTTGTTGGTGTTTTAGGCTCGCGTCTCTAGCACGGTCTAGCCTAGGACCAGCATCGTACCGTCGTTGAGCGTTTTTTTCAACTTTGCATCTCTGAACTGATTATTGCTGACCCCTTTTTGCTACCATAGTTTAAGCCTTCCCAGCTCCACATATATCTACGTCGTGTGTTTGACACCACCTGGCAATCGCTCTATCCAAGCTTTGAGAGTTTTTGACTACACCGGTTGCCAATCACCACCTGCTGCTGGGTAAGAACTGGTAAGAATTTGAGATTTGCTTGACGGATTTGTGACACACCACCACCACTTCCTAGTAGTCTGTAGGTTCATATTCCTGTGTGTTCCTATTACTGCTAACCATGCCAGGATCACAAGCTGACGAGGTCGAATGGGAGGTTATGACCAACAAGGAGCTCCATGATAAATTCCAGCAAATGATGGCTGACCAGGTACAAGACTTCGTGACCAGCCTTGGAGAGGCCATGGAGAAGCAAGATGGATTGGAGAAGACGTTCGAGACGTAGTTGGACGCTAAGTTCAATGAGGTGCTTGCACGTCTACCACCAGCTGCACCGGTCATAACTCAGCAACAACAACAACGTCGGCCGAATTTTGCGGGGCGCGCACAACGTGTGCCCCTAGAGGAAGGCCAACATTCTGGTGCCGTTCCTACTGCTGTGGCTTCTGTGGCTGCTGCTGCTACTACTTTTGATCAGAACGCTGACTACGATGGTGATTACGACGATGAGGGAGAGGTTGCTCCAGCTCAGGCCCAAGGGCAACCACCACCACATGCACCAGGTCGTCCACGTGCCTACGATCGCAATGGTAGGGCTGCACCACCCCCTCCGGTACAAAATCATGACCATCTCCCTAAACTTAAATTGAATATTCCTACATTTGATGGTAGATATGTTCCGGATATATATCTTACTTGGGAGTTAGAAACAGAACAACGTTTTACATGCTTACAATATCCTGAGGATAGACGTGTTACTGCTGCTGTTTGTTCGTTCACTAGTTTTGCTTGTGTTTGGTGATCTGAACATTGTAGAATACATCACGCTAATATCCCAACTACTTGGGCTGCTTTAAAAACCGCTATGCGTAATCGTTGGGTTCCACCATATTATCAACGTGAATTGCTTCAAAATTTGCAACGTTTAAGACAAGGAAAAAATTCTGTAGAGGAATATTATCAGGAGTTACAAACTGGCATGATTAGATGTGGTATTGTTGAGGAGAATGAAGCTATGCTTGCATGTTTTATGGGTGGATTAAATAGAGATATTCAGACTATTCTAGAGTATAAGGAGTATAACACTATCACTCGTTTATTTCATCTTGCTGTAAAAGCTGAACGTGAAGTGCAGGATCGATAGGCATTGGCACGAACTAATTTTTCTGCAGGTCGCACTTCATCATGGACTCCACGTACCTCCTCTACTTCCACACGTCCGGCTGCAGCACCGCCTACGTCAGCCTCCAACTCCAACCGAGATACTAGGAAACAGGCCTCTGTTCCACCCTCCGCGAAGAGCACACCTTCCGGGCCAACACAGAGCTCTTCTTCTTCCATTGCATCCACAGGGCAAACACATGAGGTTATATGTCGTCGTTGCAAGGGTGGAGGTCACTATGCGAGAGAATGTCC
Organism: Elymus sibiricus; assembly: GCA_039707655.1. Taxonomy (NCBI): domain Eukaryota; kingdom Viridiplantae; phylum Streptophyta; class Magnoliopsida; order Poales; family Poaceae; genus Elymus; species Elymus sibiricus. The sequence goes on from CM077663.1 coordinate 211,817,003, forward strand.
TTCCAAGCGTGTGATGATAGTTACTGAGGATGGTGGATATGACTCCGCTAGTGATTATGATGAGGAGACCCTGGCTCTTATTGCGAGTGAAGAACAAGGTGTAGAGGAGACTGAACAAGAGACACACTACATGGCTGCTGACTACGCTGACAGGTATGAAAGTTTAGTTGCTCAACGTGTTTTGAGTGTGCAGGTTACACAGGCTGAGCAAAATCAAAGGCACAACTTGTTCCATACAAAGGGAGTTGTGAAGGAGCGTTCTGTTTGCGTCATCATCGATGGAGGGAGTTGCAACAACTTGGCTAGCATGGAGATGGTGGAGAAGCTTTCTCTAACCACCAGACCACATCCTCATCCTTATTACATCCAATGGTTCAACAACAGTGGCAAGGTTAAGGTAACACGTACTGTTCGTGTGCACTTTAGCATTGCTACATATTCTTATTATGTTGATTGTGATGTGGTACCCATGCAAGCATGCTCCGTTTTACTTGGTAGACCATGGCAATTTGATAAAAATTCTGTACACCATGGTAGGACAAATCAGTATACTCTTGTTCATAAGGATAAAAATATAACTTTGCTTCCTATGTCGCCCGAACATATTATGAAAGATGACATTGCTAGAGCTAGTAAAGCAAAACAGAAGCAAAGTGAGAGTGAAAATCAGATTGTGGCAAAGGAATTTGAGCAACGTAATAAGCCTCATAAACAATCATCTAGTGTTATATCTGAAATAAAACTGAAGAGTGGTTGTTTACTTGCCACTAAATCTGATATTACTGATTTGGATGTCACTACATCTATTTGCTATGCTTTTGTATGCAAAGATGTATTATTTTCATTCGAGGACATGCCTCCCTCTTTGCCTCCTGCTGTCACTAACATTTTGCAGGAGTTCGCTGACGTCTTTCCACAAGACGTGCCACCGGGATTACCACCTATTCGAGGGATTGAGCATCAGATTGACTTAATTCCCGGTGCATCGCTGCCCAACCGTGCGCCATACCGTACCAATCCAGAGGAGACGAAGGAATTATATGCTCTTGTTCGGACTTTGGAAACATGGCAACATTATTTATGGCCCAAAGAATTTGTTATACATTCTGATCATGAATCGTTGAAACATATTAAAAGTCAAGCAAAACTGAACCGTAGGCATGCTAAATGGGTTGAATTCATTGAGACTTTCCCTTATGTCATTAAACACAAGAAGGGTAAAGAAAATGTTATTGCTGATGCATTGTCTCGTCGTTATACTATGCTTTCACAACTTGACTTTAAAATATTTGGTTTGGAGACCATCAAAGATCAATATATCCATGATGCCGAATTTCAAGATGTGTTGCAGAATTGTAAAGAAGGGAGAACATGGAACAAGTTCGTCATTAATGATGGATTTGTGTTTCGTGCTAACAAGCTATGCATTCCAGCTAGCTCCGTTCGTCTTTTGTTGTTATAGGAGGCGCATGGTGGGGGCTTAATGGGACACTTTGGCATGAAGAAGACGGAGGACGTACTTGCTACACATTTCTTTTGGCCAAAGATGAGACGGGATGTTGAGCGTTTTGTTGCTCGCTGCACTACATGTCAAAAAGCTAAGTCACGACTCAATCCTCATGGTTTATATATGCCTTTGCCTGTACCTAGTGTTCCTTGGGAGGATATATCTATGGACTTTGTTTTAGGTTTACCTCGAACAAAGAAGGGGAGGGATAGCATATTTGTTGTCGTGGATAGATTTTCGAAAATGGCACACTTTATACCCAGTCATAAAAGTGATGATGATGCTAATGTTGCTGATTTGTTATTTCGTGAAATTATTCGCTTGCATGGTGTGCCAAATACAATTGTTTCAGATCGTGATGTTAAATTTCTTAGCCACTTTTGGAGATGTTTATGGGCTAAATTGGGGACTAAACTGCTTTTTAGTACTACTTGTCACCCCCAAACTGATGGACAAACTGAAGTAGTGAATAGATCACTGTCTACTATGCTTAGGGCTGTGTTGAAGAATAACCTGAAAATGTGGGAAGAATGCTTGCCTCATATTGAATTTGCTTATAATCGTTCGCTGCATTCTACAACTAAGATGTGCCCTTTTGAAGTAGTGTATGGTTTCTTACCTCGTGCACCTATTGATTTGTTGTCTCTTCCATCTTCGGAGAAGGTCAATTTTGATGCTAAAGAACGTGCTGAATTGATATTAAAAATGCATGCGTTAACTAAGGAGAACATTGAGCGTATGAATGCTAAATATAAACTTGTTGGAGATAAGGGTAGAAAACATGTTGTCTTTGCACCTGGAGATCTTGTTTGGTTACATTTGCGTAAGGATAGGTTTCCTGAATTACGCAAGTCGAAGCTAATGCCACGTGCTGATGGTCCTTTCAAGGTGTTAGAGAAAATAAATGATAATGCATATAAACTTGAGCTGCCTGCAGATTTTGGGGTTAGTCCCACTTTTAACATTGCAGATTTGAAGCCTTATGTGGGTGAGGATGATGAGCTTCCGTCGAGGACGACTTCAGTTCAAGAAGGGGAGGATGATGAGGACATCCCTACTAGTGTTACACCCACATCCCCACCAGCTACACAGATTGGACCAATTACTAGAGCCCGCGCACGCCAACTAAATTATCAGGTACTTTCGTTTCTTGGAAATCCTTCTAATGTTCATGAACATATGATGCTGCCTAAATTAAATACTTTTGTTTTACTTATGAATGAAGGACCTAGCATGGACAAGAAGGATGGCCATTGGAGCGGGATTAAGCATGGGGGAGAAGGTGCGCGCACGGGAAGGAACAACGGAGTTTCCAGTGGTGATTTCCGCACTTTGAAGCCACCATAAGGAGTGCTTGGAGGCTTGGACGAAATATACAAGAGGCCACTTCATAAATTTCGTCCATAGGCTATATAGGTGCTGCGTCACCTTATTTTTGGGCCAGGCCCATGTAATTTCGAAATAGCACTTATTAGGCTATTTTTAGAGTCCGTATGTGTGAGGAAACGTAGTTAGGGCTGGTTTCGGACCCCTCCTCCAAGGGGCCACGAAATCCCCTTCTATTCCCTCATATATACAGCCCTTAGGGCATCGTTTTAGATTTGGGTTTTGTTTAGTTAAAAGTTAGCCATTGCAACTTCGTGTACTTCGTTTGTGTCCAACGACCAGACCAAGACCACTTTCGGAACCCCACCAATATCAATACTTCATCTATATTCGCAATATTCAGATTGCATTATCATATTCTTGCTTGTTCTTCGATTGCTTGTAGGAATAGACCTTCGTGGTCAGGTTGATCGTGCTCCGGCGTGGTCAATAACCTCTTGGAGATTGGTTTAGCGATTGCTAAGGCGCAACATCGTGCACGTTCGAAGTCGGATCGTCAAAGTCATCTCCACCAAATCGATAGTTATCATCTCATCGAAAGATCGGGACCCTCGCCTCTATCAGCCCCTATCTTTCTCTGTGTCCGATTGAAGCTTTGACCTCATAGGTACCGCGTGAGTGTTAGCAATTATGAAAGACTAAAAGATGATTGAGTATGTGGATTTTCTTTACAAGCTATTATATTGACTCTTTCCTACGTTATTATAAATTGGAATTGCTTCAATGACTGAGATCATAGTTTGTTGATTCTCAATAGAGTTCTTGATTGATACTTTACCTTGTGAATGAATTGTTACTTGATGACCCACAAGTATAGGGGATCTATCGTAGTCCTTTCGATAAGTAAGAGTGTTGAACCCAACGAGGAGCAGAAGGAAATGGCAAGCGGTTTTCAGTAAGGTATTCTCTGCAAGCACTGAAATTGTCGGTAACAGATAGTTTTGTGATAGGATAATTCGTAACAGATAGCAAGTAACAAATGTAACAAAGGTGCAGCAAGGTGGCCCAATCCCTTTTGTAGCAAGGTACAAGCCTGGACAAACTCTTATATAAAGCAAAGCGCTCCCGAGGACACATGGGAATTTCTATCGAGCTAGTTTTCATCATGCTCATATGATTCGCGTTTGTTACTTTGATAATTTGATATGTGGGTGGACCGGTGCTTGGGTGCTGCCCTTACTTGGACAAGCCTCCCACTTATGATTAACCCCTCTCGCAAGCATCTGCAACTACGAAAGAAGAATTAAGATAAATCTAACCATAGCATGAAACATGTGGATCCAAATCAGCCCCTTATGAAGCAACGCATAAACTAGGGTTTAAGCTTCTGTCACTCTAGCAACCCATCATCTACTTTTTACTTCCCAATGCCTTCCTCTAGGCCCAAATAATGGTGAAGTGTCATGTAGTCGACGTTCACATAACACCACTAGAGGAGAGACAACATACATCTCATCAAAATATCGAACGAATACCAAATTCACATGATTACTTATAACAAGACTTTTCCCATGTCCTCAGGAACAAACGTAATTACTCACAAAGCATATTCATGTTCATAATCAGAGGAGTATTAATTATCATTAAGGATCTGAACATATGATCTTCCACCAAGTAAACCAACTAGCATCAACTACAAGGAGTAATCAACACTACTAGCAACCCACAGGTACCAATCTGAGGTTTTGAGACAAAGATCGGATACAAGAGATGAACTAGGGTTTGGAGAGGAGATGGTGCTGGTGAAAATGTTGATGGAGATTGACCCCCTCTCGATGAGAGGATCGTTGGTGATGACGATGGCTTCGATTTCCCCCTCCGGGAGGGAAGCTTCCCCGGCAGAACGGCTCCGCCAGAGCCCTAGATTGGTTTTGTCCAAGTTCCGCCTCGAGACGGCGGTGCTTCGTCCCGAAAGCTCCCTTCTAATTTTTTCCAGGTCAAAACCCTCCATATAGCAGAAGATGGGCACCGGAGGCCTGCCAGGGGGCCCACAAGCCTGCAGAGCGCGCCCAGGGGGGTAGGGCGCGCCCCCCTAGCTTGTGGCCTCCTGGTGGGTCCCCTAATGTATTTCTTTCGCCCAATATTTTTTATATATTCCAAAATAATTCTCCGTAGATTTTCAGGACTTTTGGAGTTGTGCAGAATAGGTATCTCAGATTTGCTCCTTTTCTAGTCCAGAATTCCAGCTGCCGGCATTCTCCCTCTTCATGTAAACCTTGTAAAATAAGAGAGAAAAGGCATAAGTATTGTACCATAATGTATAATGACAACCCATAATGCAATAAATATCAATATAAAAGCGTGATGCAAAATGGACGTATCAACTCCCCCAAGCTTAGACCTCGCTTGTCCTCAAGCGAAAGCCGAAATCGATAAATATGCCCACATGTTTAGAGATAGAGGTGTCGATAAAATAAAATACGGACATGAGGGCATCATGATCATCTTCAGAACAGCAACATATATTGATATATAATTTCTTATGCTAGAGTAACAATTCATTCACAAGGTAAAGTATGAATCAAGAACTCTATTGAGAACCAACAAACTATGATCTCAGTCATTGAAGCAATTCCAATTTATCATAACGTAGGAAAGAGTCAATATAAGAGCTTGTGAAGCAAATCCGCATACTCAATCATCTTTTAGTCTTTCATAATTGCTAACACTCACGCGGTACCTATGAGGTCAAAGCTTCAATCGGACACAGAGAAAGATAGGGGCTTATAGTTTTGCCTCCTAACTATTTACCTCAAGGGTAATGTCAACAGTAATAACTCATGCTCACCCACATCCGAGTGGATATATGTGTCTAGATCATTCCCCAACACATTACGCTTGCCAAGAGATAAAGGCGAAATAAAGGAAGTGGTGAAGATCACCACGACTCTTGCATAAAGGTAAGTACTAGAAAGTAAAGGTAACAGATAGGCCCTTCGCAGAGGAAAGCAGAGGTTGTCATGCGCTTTTATAGTTGGATGCGCAATCCCTTAATGCAAAAGAACGTCACTTTATATTGCCCTTTGTGATAAAGAACTTTATTATGCAGTCTGTTGCTTTTATTTCTTCCATATCACAAGTTCGTATAAAGTTTATTTTCCTCACACTAATAGATCACACATATTTAGAGAGCAATTTTTATTGCTTGCACTGATGACAACTTACTTGAAGGATCTTACTCAATCCATAGGTAGGTATGGTGGACTCTCATGGCAAAACTGGGTTAAAGGTATTTGGATGCACAAGTAGTATCTCTACTTGGTGCGGAAGTTTTGGCTGATATGGGGTGGAAGCAAGCGACACATGTTGAAGGATCTAAGATCATATAACTTCTATTCGGAAATAAGCAAACATAACTCATTATGTTGTCTTCCTTGTTCAACATCAACTTCTTAATATATAATATTTTAATGAGTGCTCACAATCATAAAAGATGTCCAAGATAATATATTTATATGTGAACCTCTCTTTCTTTATTACTTCCTTTTAATTGCAACAATGGCCGATAGCTATGTTTGTCAACTCTCAACAAATTTCAATCGACATACCTCTTATATGTGAAGTCATCACCACCCATAAGATCATCATATATACTCTTTGCTTTTATTCTACACTTCTTTCTATTTCTTTTTCTCATGATCATAGCAAGCAAGCAAAGCTCTCAACTCAAAACTACTCTTTATTATATAACTCACGGACTTACTTACATAGGGGGAACATAAAGCAAAAACTCAAAACTACATCACACTAAAAACTTTATTCTACTAGATCATGATATAACCAAAAGGATCGAACTAAGAAAACGATAAGAGTAAAAGATGTGATGGTGATACGATACCGGGGCACCTCCCCCAAGCTTGGCACAAGCCAAGGGGACTGCCCATACCCATGTGTTTAGTTGTCTTTCATCGGAGGTGGTGATGTTGGAGTTGTTGATGAGGTTGGAGGCTTGTCATCCATCTTCCAAGGCATGGGATCACCATCGTAAAAAGATGAACGAGTCTTCGGGATCCTCAAATCTGCAGCCAAACTCATTTTCTTAAATCTGTATTCATACTCACAGTTTTGGTTTTGCAGGTCATAGATCTGGGCTTGGAGATGCTCGATTTTCTCATAAAGCTTGAAGATGTGCTCCCCGATGTCCTTGGCGTCCAGCTTGTGCTTATGGGTAAACTCCGTGATCATCATGTGATTGGCATTGAGTCCTCGTTCCACCATCCCTTGGCACTTGAAGACTTGTTGCTCAATTGCTTCGAGCCTTGTCTCCACGCTTCCGGTCTTCTTTGGCCCCTCAACATCACGGATGTGCAGCACCCCCTCATGCATCTCAATGGTTTGAGGGTGTTGCAGCACCTCCGCGAGGTAGGGGTTGATGGCCTTCTCGAAGAACCTGTCCTTCGAAGCACTTGGAGACGTCATGTTGATCTAATTCTGCTGCAGAAACAGCTCAAAACGAAAACAGGAAGTATTGTCGTGTTACGAAGGTCAAAACCTTCGAGAGATTATATAATGAATTTTTACCGACCTAAAGGAGTATACCACAAGAAAACGGAGTCCGGAGGGTGCACGGGGTGGCCACAAGCCACAGGGGCGCGCCCAGGGGGTAGGGCGCGCCCCCCTGGCTTGTCGCCTCCTCGTGCACTATTCGGACTGCTTTAAATTTTCCTAAATTTCTAAATATTCCAAAACGGATAAAAATTGCCATTGGAAAAGTTTTGGAGTCGGTTTACTTACCGTACCACATACCTATTCCTTTTCGGAGTATGAAACATTATGGTAGGTCTCTCTAATGAACTCCTCCGGAGTCACGGTATTGATAATATTGGTTTCAACATTTATGGGAGTACCTGAGATATAATGTTTGATTCTTTGCCCGTTTACCACCTTCGGATTTGTACCTTCGGCGTTGTTGATCTTGATGGCACCGGAACAATATACTTCCTCGATAATGTAAGGCCCTTCCCATTTAGAGAGAAGTTTTCCTGCAAAAAATCTTAAACGAGAATTGTATAGCAAGACATGATCACCTACATTGAATTCACGCTTTTGTATCCTTCTATCATGCCATCTCTTAACCTTTTCTTTAAACAACTTGGAATTCTCTTAGGCCTGGGTTCTGCATTCATCAAGTGAGCTAATGTCAAATCACCTCTTCTCACCAGCAAGTTTACAATCATAGTTGAGCTCTTTAATTGCCCAATAAGCTTTATGTTCTAGCTCTAGAGGAAAGTGACAAGCTTTACCATAAACCATCTTATATGGAGACATACCCATAGGGTTTTTATAAGCAGTTCTATAAGCCCATAATGCATCATCAAGTTTCTTAGACCAATTCTTTCTGGATCTATTAACAGTCTTCTGCAACATCAATTTAATTTCTCTATTGCTCAATTCTACTTGACCGCTAGACTGAGGATGATAAGGAGATGCAATTCTATGATTAACATCACACTTAGCAAGCAATTTACGGAAAGCACCATGAATAAAGTGTGAACCACCATCAGTCATTAAATATCTAGGGACTCCAAATCTAGGGAAAATAACTTCTTTAAGCATTTTAATAGAAGTGTTATGATCAGCGCAACTAGTTGGAATAGCTTCTACCCACTTAGTAACATAATCAACAACAACTAGGATACGAGTATACCCGTTAGATTGTGGAAAAGGTCCCATATAATCAAAACCCCAAACATCAAATGGTTCAATAACAAGAGAGTAATTCATAGGCATTTCCTGACGTCTACTAATATTACCAACTCTTTGACATTCATCACAAGACAAGACAAACTTACGAGCATCCTTGAAGAGAGTAGGTGTCGTGGATTTGTAACGGCAGATGTCCGGGTTAGCGGACTTTAGGTTCGAGGCGTCGCAACTATGTGGCGGCTTGAAGGGGTTGGTCGGAATCGAGAGACGCGAGGCGGTTTACCCAGGTTCGGCCCCTCCGATGGAGGTAAAAGCCTACGTCCTGCTTGTCTGGCATTGATGATGAGGAAGACCTCTTGGTTACAAGGGTGATGTCTAGCCTCTAATCTGTCTATCTCAACTTGTCAATTGAGACGTCTCAAAACCTCTCCCTCTTGGGGCGCCTTACCCCTCCTTATATAGGTGGAAGGGGTAAGTTTACATGTAGAGTCCTACTGAGAGTAGGACTAGGACTAGTCTCTCTAGGATCCTAATCCGGGTCTTGCTTCCTTATTGAGGGAATCCTTTCTCTTCCTGGGCCTTCTCTTGTAAGCCGCCTCCACCGGCTTACACACTGGGCCTTCTCTAGTGAGCCGCCCCTCCAAGCCCGTCCACAAGCCGCCTAGCGCCGGCTTGCTCATTGGGCCTTGGGCCTTGTCACTCGTCTGACCCGCCTGTCGGGTTACCAATGAACCGCCAAGTCTCGACCGGGTCACCAGTGAGTCGCCAAGTCCCCGGCCGGGTCATACTTCCTGCCGGGTTATATCGCGGGGTAATATCCCCGTCATTAGCCCCCAACTTAGCTTGAATGTATTCATGGTAAGCTCCTGAAATAAGAATAATAAATATGTTAAGGGACCGGCTTGCTCCCCTGGTCGTCTTGTTTCGATGAAGTGGCTCCTTGAAAAATCCGGGTTTCTTTTCCATATGAACAAGCCGTCTTCACTGTCATCTTGCCGGTATGTGTCCTTTGAAATAAAATATTGGGAATACAACACCCATATGCCGTTGAGTCGGCTTTCAATGCTCTTGGCGGGTCATCACCGCCGGGTCATAGTCATTGGTGATGCCGGGTCATGATCGTTGGCGACGCCGGGTCAAACAACTAGACTCCAGCTGACTTGATAAAAATACAGGGATGAAAATCCATTTGATGCTAAGCCGGACTTTTAATGCTTCGGCTAGATAAAAATCTGTTGATCCGGTCTTTACTCACAATTGACATCTTGAAAGTTCTCTTCAATTTTTTGATATATCCATATTACCTGTAGCCCCCAAGCTCCAAGTTTATCCATCATGACTTGGTGCTTTGCAATAATATCTTTGATTGTGTATCCCCCAAGTACCAGGTTGTCTTGCCTGCAGCAGCCTGGGACTTGTAACTATATTATACTTTATAAAGCTTCGGCGAGTGTAGCCCCCAAGGACCGGGTTGTTTGCTTGCAAAAACCTGGGACTTTTGAACTTGGTGTTTGAATGTTGAGAAATCTGGGTTGTCATCTGAGTCGCCAGATATATACTGAGTGTCTTGTATTTCACAAGTGTAGCCCCCAAGGGCCGGCTCATCAGCGTGTGATGGGCCGGGTCTTTCAATTTGGACCTTATAATCTGCTTGAACAGCTGAATACTGTAGCCCCCAAGTGCCGGGTTGTCTGCCTGCAGCGACTTGGGACTTTTAGAAATTTTGATCTGAGCGGTGTAGCCCCCAAGTGCCGGGTCAGTAAGAAGTACTGGGCTGGGACTTAGAAAAATATGGAAAGGCCGGCTCATCTCCTTGAGATAACAGGGTCTTGTTGACAATGTAACGATTTGAAAACCAGCTTGCATTAGCCCCCAAGTGCCGGGTTGTCTACCTGCGGCGACTCGGGACTATGTGAGAATAATATGACTCATCATAATTTGTTGAATGAATCCTTGACCGTGGTTGTAATATAACCCGGAATGAATATCCTGGAATAATTCCTGTCTTTGATATGAAAACCCAGCTCGTGGTTGCGGTGCAACCCGACGAATATATGTTTGAGAAATCCATAATGAAGATCCAGCCATGTTGGCTATTAAAGATCTATTTGTTCTGACGGCTTATCTTAGGAGACAAGACCTGCAAAAATAAATAAAACAGAGTATATTCTGCATTGTTGTAAGGGCGGCTTGAAAAAGCACAACCCGGAGATGTTAAAATCTTGCATAGCCTTGCTTCTTCTTTCACAATCTTGCTCTGACCCGGTTTGGCAAACCGGCATGATATGTAAGTATGATGAAATGCATGATGTAATGTATGATGTATGATGCAATGTATGATGCTCTTGCTTCGCCTTTTATTCTCGAAATTTCATATGATGGTTCTTCTGGGTGGACTCGATGCTTGAACTCATACCAGTGCAGGGTCTCTAACGAGAGTGACCGTCAACTCTTTTGAACGGCTCAGGGTCTCTAGGCGAGATTAACTGATAAAAGCGCAACGAACCAGAGAGAGACACAGCAGGGGGTGAGTACCCCTAGAGCCCATAAGCTATTTCTCACGTGACGTAAATCCGTCGTTTGAACCTCCAGGGTACGACGGGCCACTTGGCGGAGAGTACGCAGCAGATGGGAGAGTTTGCCTCGCCGCTGTAAGAGGCCCTTGCAGGGGGTAAGTTTTTAGAACTCGCTGCACCCCTGGCAAAACGGCAGCAACTTACAGGCAGGCATAACCCGACCTTGCAGATGAGAGAGTTTGCCTCGCCGTTGTAAGAGGCCCTTGCAGGGGGTAAGTTTTAGAACTCGCTGCACCCCTGGCAAAGCGGCAACTACTTACAGGCAGGTATAACCCGGCCTTGCAGATCGGAAAAGGGGGTAAGTTCACAACTCGCTGCACCCCTAGTGATCTTTGTTGACGGAGTCAACGTTTTGGGTCCATGACCCACCTTACCGTGGCTGAAAAGCCTGATCGAGAGGGTCGAAACTTAACCCGGTGGGTTGAATGCCCCCAAACGACCTTGTTGACGGAGTCAACTTTTTGGGTATACAACCCGCCTTGCGTTGGCTGAAGAGCCTGATCAAGAGGGTTTGAAGCTTAACCCGGTGGGTTGAAAGCCCCCAAACGACCTTGTCGATGATGTCAACTTGTGCACCGTCTTGTAAGCCGCCGTCACGTGGACCGCCAACTTGTAAGCCGTCATATTGTTTACTATTATGGCTGAAGAGCCGATCAAGAGGGTGAGCGAGCTAAACCCGGTGGGTTGAAAGCCCCCAAATGACCTTGTTGAAGTATCAACATTGTTGCAGCATCTTGTAAGCCGCCATCTTGTATGAAGAAATAGTAGAAGCCCCCAAGCTGAACGGTGCATCATGACAGCTCGTCTTCTTGGGTAACTTTTAATCCTTCCGCCAATAATGTAGCAGCCCCCGAGATCGAGCTAACTTTCTTGCAATGACCCGGGGTTCTCGTTGAAAATGACCAAATGTGTCGAGCCATGTCTGTAGCCCCCGAGTCTTAAGTCGACTCGAAGTGGCGACTTTGAGAATCTCCACTGAAGGTTTGAGGTTGACCGTGGCGGGTTATAGATGATCCCGTAGGAATTGTTTCAATAATCCAGTTGATGGTTCGTCCCGGCTGGTTGTTGAAGTTAACCGAACTGCAATGGCGGTGACTTGTACACCTGTCCGTTTGGGCGGCTCGTATAGACGAATACTGCACCGATATGCTGATGTAGATCAGACTGTGGACGGCGTCTTGCGCTCGTCCGTTGGGCGGCTCGTATAGGCGAGCACTGCACCGATATGCTGATGTAGATCTGACTGTGGGCGGCATCTTGCGCTCATCCGTTGGGCAGTTTGTATGGATAGCTCCGGTGTGTTGATGTAGACGTAGAAGTCAGTCGCGGCGTTGTAAGCCGGTTCGACCGCGAGAGACGACCGCGGCGTTATAAGCCGGTGCGGTTGCGAGAGACGGCCGCGGCGTTGTAAGCCGATGCAGATGGCGAGTTGGCCGTGGCGTTGCTGGTGAAAATCATGCCGCGGCTACGGCGGCTTGCCGCACTCATTGGGCGGCTCATACTGGCGGGTGAGCGTGCGCGGTACCGACATGTTGATGTAAACCGGGTTGCGGCAGCGGCGGCTTGCGCGTGTCTGTTGAGCAACGCGCCACAGACGAGCACCAGTACATAACGATGCGCTCCATCTCCGCGGTATGATGCCACTTGAGTAATTGTTCTGCATAAAAGATATTGCAGGCGAGAGTAACTGTTCTCGAAAGAATAAGAATGTGTCAAATAAAAATTGACTGGATAGATTTCACCTGATATGTTTGGCCGGAAATTATCCGCCGCGGAGTTGATGACCACTTTGCAATAAGTGCCCAGGGCCCATTCTTTTCTTCTGCTGCTATCGTTTTCTTCAGATAGCAGAAGAGCGTACGGGAACAGCCAATGCAGGGCTGGGCGGCTCACAGACAGAGCTTCGGCCGGAGGTGACTTTAGCGGGGGCTCGCGGGGGCGGCTCGAGGCCGGCTCCGGCGGGTCGAGGCGGACTCGGAGGGCCGTAGCGGAGGCAGGCGAAGGCGAGGCCAGCTCATAGGTGAATCGGCGACGGCGGACGCGGATCGGGGCTGGCACACGGCGGCTCACGGCGGAGGAGCGGGGCGCGCGGCGAAGCGGAGCCAGCGGGTGCAGCAGCAAGGCGGAGCCAGTGGGTGCAGCGGCAAGGCGAAGCAAACCGAGCCGGCGTGGGCCGTCGGTTTGGCCAGGAACGGGGCGGTTTGTGCGGGACGGGTGCGCGACTCGGCTGGCGCGGAACGGAGCCACAACGGCGGGGCGCGGCAAGCTCAGCGGTGGAAGCGACTCGAGGGGCCCCGTGCGGATGCGGCGGGTCGGAGCGACGCGAGGGGCGGCGGAGGTAGCAGAGGCTCGACGGTGGAGGCGAGGGCGAAGCTGACGGCGGCGGAGTGAGTCCGGCTCGAAATGAGGCAAGGCAAGGCGGAGGCGGTTTGACCCGGCCGTGTGTCGAACCGGCAGGCGGGGCGTCTCGTGCGTGGGCGACCGCGCCGGCGGCGGCTTGGAGCGGTGGCGGGGCCGCGTACAGCGGACGCAACGGCGGAGGCGCCAGCGGCGGCTCGGCGGCGAGTCACTCGGCGCAGGGACCAGCAGAGGGGCTGGTGACTCGTGGCAGAGGTGAAGCCGGGGCTAGGCCGTCGGCCGGAAGCAGCTACAGCAGATGCAAGCCGTCGAGGCGGCTCAAGGCGGTGAAGACAGGCGGCTCAATGGCAGAACCGCAACGGCGACGCGAGGGTGAAGCAGAGCCGCCGCGGGCCGGCTCGGTAAGCAGGCAAGGCTGGGGCACGCCACGGCGCAGCGGTGGGGGTGGCGGCTCAAGGCGGAGCTCAGCCACGGCGGTTGCAGCTGGTGCATCGGAGCGGGGGGTCGTGGCAGCGGTGGAGGAGGCGGCTCGTGGCGAGTGAAGGCCGGCGGATGGCGCGGCGGCCCGGTGGTGCAGGTCGAGTGCGTGGGGTGAAGCGCGGCCACGGCGGCTCGAGTTCTGCGAGTGGGCGAGGCAAAATCAGAACGGCAACGTTGGCTCCGTCGAGCTCGATACGGGCAGCTCCAGCCCGGCGGTCGGGGCAGACGCACCGGCCATGGGCGAGGCGGCAACGTGCAAAGGTGGGAACGGCACGAGCGCAGGCGCGAGCGCTGAGCCAGTGGGCGGTGCGGAGCTGGCGCTGCGGTGCAGGGCGACCCGCGGCGTGGCGGTAGAAATGGCCAGGCAAAGGAGGTGCGTGGTCAGGCGGAGGTGAGGCGAGGCAAGACAAGGCCGAGCCGGAGACGAAGCCTCGACCGGGATGGGATGGCTCACGCCAGAAAAAGAAACAGCAGCAATGGCTGAATCGGCTCGAAGTCTAGGTCGCGGATGTTCATCGAGAGCTCCACATCGTAGAACCATCCGGGGCTGTTTCAAACGCTGGCTTAGGATCCATCAGAAATTGATCCGAGAATAACATGTATTAGTACTCCTTGTGGTGTATCACGTGTACTCCCTTGCCCATAATCCGTTGACTTGGTCATATCACGTAAAAAAGTAACCAGCGGCAGCACAGCTGACTCGTACTGCTTCGGGACTCCACACGCCTGGGTACGCGAAACCAATCGCTCGGATCGGTTGAACCTTTGTCGGTTTCGGCTCCCGCAGGAAACGATCCGAGGACGGATCGACGAGTCGTCAGAGAAAAACGTGCTAGGGCGCACGATGAAACCCTAATTCCTTTCCCAATCTCGTATCCGACTGATCGTTGATGACATAGATCCTTTCACACCGGTTTTCTTCATCCTATTGATCATGAGCTTCTCGATCCCTGAAGATCTCCCTTTAAGAACATAACACCACCATGCGTGGCCCACGGTGGGCGCCAACTGTCGTGGATTTGTCACGGCAGAGTTAGCGGACTTTAGGTTCGAGGCGTCGCAACTATGTGGCGGCTTGAAGGGGTTGGTCGGAATCGAGAGACGCGAGGTGGTTTACCCAGGTTCGGCCCCTCCGATGGAGGTAAAAGCCTACGTCCTGCTTGTCTGGCATTGATGATGAGGAAGACCTCTTGGTTACAAGGGTGATGTCTAGCCTCTAATCTGTCTATCTCAACTTGTCAATTGAGACGTCTCAAAACCTCTCCCTCTTGGGGCGCCTTACCCCTCCTTATATAGGTGGAAGGGGTAAGTTTACATGTAGAGTCCTACTGAGAGTAGGACTAGGACTAGTCTCTCTAGGATCCTAATCCGGGTCTTGCTTCCTTATTGAGGGAATCCTTTCTCTTCCTGGCCCTTCTCTTGTAAGCCGCCTCCGCCGGCTTACACACTGGGCCTTCTCTTGTGAGCCGCCCCTCCAAGCCCGTCCATGAGCCGCCTAGCGCCGGCTTGCTCGTTGGGCCTTGGGCCTTGTCACTCGTCTGACCCGCCTGCCGGGTTACCAATGAACCGCCAAGTCTCGACCGGGTCACCAGTGAGTCGCCAAGTCCCCGGCCGGGTCATACTTCCTGCCGGGTTATATCGCGGGGTAATATCCCCGTCAGTAGGCCAATAAAACCCAGATTGTAATACCTTGTGTGCAGTTCTATCTCCAGCGTGGTGTCCTCCATAGGCCTCGGAATGACACTTGTGAAGGATCTGTTCCTGTTCATGCTCAGGCACACAACGTCTTATAACACCATCTACTCCTTCTTTATAAAGGTGTGTATCATCCCGAAAGTAATGTCTTAAATCATAGAAGAACTTTTTCTTTTGTTGGTATGTGAAACTAGGTGGTATAAATTTAGCAACAATGTAATTAGCATAATCAGCATACCATGGAGCATTACGCGAAGCATTTATGACAGCTAACTGTTCATCAGGAAAGCTATCATCAATAGGTAGTGGGTCATCAAGAACATTTTCTAACCTAGACAAGTTATCTGCTACGGGGTTATCAGCACCCTTTCTATCAATAATATGCAAATCAAATTCTTGTAGGAGAAGAACCCTTCTAATCAGTCTAGGTTTAGCATCTTTCTTTTCCATAAGATATTTGATCGCAGCATGATCGGCGTGAACAGTTACTTTAGAATCAACAATATAAGGTCTAAACTTATCACAAGCAAACACAACTGCTAAAAATTCCTTTTCAGTGGTAACATAATTTCTTTGAGCACTGTCTAGAGTTTTACTAGCATAATGGATAACATTTAATTTCTTATCAACTCTTTGTCCTAGAACAGCACCAACGGCATAATCACTAGCATCACACATAATTTCAAAGGGTAGGTTCCAGTCAGGTGGTTGAACAACAGGTGTAGAAATCAAGGCATTCTTAAGAATTTCAAATGCTTCTACACAATCATCATCAAAAATGAATGGAACATCTTTTTGCAAAAGATTGGTGAGAGGCCTAGAAATCTTAGAGAAGTCTTTAATAAACCTCCTATAGAAACCAGCATGACCAAGGAAACTTCTTATACCTCTGATATCCGTAGGACACGGCATTTTTTCAATAGCATCAACTTTAACTTTATCAACTTCAATACCTCTTTCGGAGATTTTGTGCCCCAAGACAATACCTTCATTAACCATAAAGTGGCACTTTTCCCAATTCAAGACAAGTTTAGTTTCTTTGCATCTCTGCAAAACTCGATCAAGGTTGCTCAAGCAATCATCAAAAGAAGTTCCGTAAACGGAAAAATCATCCATGAAAACCTCAACAATCTTTTCACAAAAGTCAGAGAATATAGCCATCATACATCTTTGAAAGGTAGCAGGTGCATTGCATAAACCAAAAGGCATACGTCTATAAGCAAAGGTACCGAAAGGGCAAGTAAAAGTGGTCTTTTCTTGATCCTCTTTTGACACAGGTATTTGAGAGAAACCAGAATAACCATCTAGAAAGCAAAAATGTGTATGTTTGGATAGTCTTTCTAGCATTTGATCAATAAAAGGTAGAGGGTAATGATCTTTCCTAGTAGCTTTATTTAATTTCCTAAAATCAATTACCATTCTATATCCTGTAACAATTCTTTGCGTGATCAATTCATTTTTATCATTAGGAACAACGGTAATACCTCCCTTTTTAGGGACACAATGAACGGGACTAACCCATCTACTATCAGCAATAGGATAACTTATACCTGCCTCCAGAAGCTTTAGTATTTCATTTCTTACCACTTCTTTCATTTTAGGATTTAACCGTCGTTGGTGATCAACAACTGGTTTAGCATCAGGCTCCATATTAATTTTATGCTGACATAGAGTGGGACTAATGCCCTTAAGATCATCAAGAGTATATCCAATAGCAGCACGGTGCTTCTTCAGAGTTTTCAATAATATCTTTTCTTCATGCTCTAAAATGTTAGCACTAATAATAACAGGATATATCTCCTTTTCATCAAGATAAGCATATTTCAGAGTATCCAGTAATTGTTTAAGCTCAAACACGGGATCACCCTTGTGTGGAGGAGGATCCCCAAGTATTTCAACAGGCAGGTTGTGTTTCAAGATAGGCTGCTGATCAAAGAAAATCTTATCTATTCCTTTCATTCATATGCATATCATTTTCATGATCTAGCAAATATTGTTCTAAGGGATCAGTAGGAGGCACAACAATAGAAGCAAGGCCAATAATTTCATCTTTACTAGGCAATTCTTTGTCATGAGGTTGTCTACGAAATTTAGAGAAATTGAACTCATGAGACACATCCCAAAAACTTACGGTAACAGTTTCTTTCTCACAATCTATCCTAGCATTAACAGTATTCAAGAAGGGTCTACCAAATATAATGGGACAAAAATCATCTTGCGGGGAACCAAGAACAAGAAAATCAGTAGAATACTTTATTTTCCCACACAAAACTTCAACATCTCTAACAATCCCAATTGGTGCAATAGTGTCTCTATTAGCAAGCTTAATAGTAACATCAATTTCTTCTAGCTCAGCTGGTGCAATATCATTCATAATTTCTTGGTATAAGGTAAAGGGAATTGCACTCACACTAGCACCCACATCACATAAGCCATGATAACAGTGCTCTCCTATTTTAACAGAAACAACAGGCACGCCAACAATAGGTCTATGTTTACCTTTAGTATCAGGTCTAGCAATTCTAGCAGCTTCATCACAGAAATGAATAACATGCCCATCAATATTATCAACCAGGAGATCGTTAACCATAGCAATACTAGGTTCAACTTCAATTTGCTCAGGAGGCGTAGGTGTTCTAGTACAGCTCTTACGAACCACAGTTGAAGCTTTAGCATGTTCCTTTATTCTAACAGGAAAGGGCGGTTTCTCAATATAAGCAGTAGGAATAACAGGATCAGCATTATAAATAATAGTTTATTCTTCAACTTTAATAGGTTTAACTACTTTAACTTCAATGGGAGGATGATATTTAAACCACTTCTCCTTTGGGAGATCAATATGAGTAGCAAAAGATTCACAGAAAGAAGCTACTATCTCAGAGTCAAGTCCATATTTAGTGCTAAAATCATGAAAAGCATCGGTGTCTATAAAGGATTTAACACAATCGAACTTAAGGTTTATACCTGACTCCTTACCTTCATCGAGTTCCCAATCTTAAGAGTTGCGTTTAATTCTTTCCAATAAGTCCCATTTGAATTCAATATCTTTCTTCATAAAGGAACCAGCACAAGAAGTATCGAGCATGGACCGATCATTATTAGAAAGCCAAGCATAAAAATTCTGGATAATAATCTCTCTCAGGAGCTCATGGTTGGGGCATGAATTTAACATTGACTTAAGCCTCCCCCAAGCTTGAGCGATACTTTCTCCTTCACGAGGCCAAAAATTATAAATATAATTCCGATCACGATGAACCAGATGCATAGGATAAAACTTCTGATGAAATTCCAATTTCAATCGGTTGTAGTTCCATGATCCAATATCATCACATAGCCTATACCATGTCAATGACTTCTCCTTCAAAGATAAAGGAAAGACCTTCTTCTTGACATCACCCTCGGGCAAACCTGCAAGCTTAAATAATCCACAAACTTCATCCACATAGATTAGATGCAAATCAGGATGTAGTGTTCCATCTCCTGCATAAGGATTAGCTAGCAGTTTCTCTATCATACCCGAACGAATTTCATAATAAATATTTTCAGTAGGTGCAGTAGGTTGAGGAGCATCTCTTTGTGCTTCCGGTCGAGGTGAAGATACCCCGAACAAACCCCTCAAAGGCTTGTTTTCCATAGTAACAAGTGACAGTAAATTTCAGCACAGTATATAAATTTTTCCTTACCAAGTTCCACTCACCAAAGGCGCTTCACTCCCCGGCAACGGCACCAGAAAAGAGTCTTGATGACCCACAAGTATGGGGGATCTATCGTAGTCCTTTCGATAAGTAAGAGTGTCGAACCCAACGAGGAGCAGAAGGAAATGGCTAGCGGTTTTCAGTAAGGTATTCTCTGCGAGCACTGAAATTGTCGGTAACAGATAGTTTTGTGATAGGATAATTCGTAACAGATAGCAAGTAACAAATGTAACAAAGGTGCAGCAAGGTGGCCCAATCCCTTTTGTAGCAAGGGACAAGCCTGGACAAACTCTTATATAAAGCAAAGCGCTTCCGAGGACACATGGGAATTTCTGTCGAGCTAGTTTTCATCATGCTCATATGATTCGCGTTCGTTACTTTGATAATTTGATATGTGGGTGGACCGGTGCTTGGGTGCTGCCCTTACTTGGACAAGCCTCCCACTTATGATTAACCCCTGTCGCAAGCATCCGCAACTACGAAAGAAGAATTAAGATAAATCTAACCATAGCATGAAACATGTGGATCCAAATCAGCCCCTTACGAAGCAACGCATAAACTAGGGTTTAAGCTTCTGTCACTCTAGCAACCCATCATCTACTTATTACTTCCCAATGCCTTCCTCTTGGCCCAAATAATGGTGAAGTGTCATGTAGTCGACGTTCACATAACACCACTAGAGGAGAGACAACATACATCTCATCAAAATATCGAACGAATACCAAATTCACATGATTACTTATAACAAGACTTATCCCATGTCCTCAGGAACAAACGTAACAACTCACAAAGCATATTCATGTTCATAATCAGAGGAGTATTAATTATCATTAAGGATCTGAACATATGATCTTCCACCAAGTAAACCAACTAGCATCAACTACAAGGAGTAATCAACACTACTAGCAACCCACAGGTACCAATCTGAGGTTTTGAGACAAAGATCGGATACAAGAGATGAACTAGGGTTTGGAGAGGAGATGGTGCTGGTGAAGATGTTGATGGAGATTGACCCCCTCTCGATGAGAGGATCGTTGGTGATGACGATGGCTTCGATTTCCCCTCCGGGAGGGAAGTTTCCCCGGCAGAACGGCTCCGCCGGAGCCCTAGATTGGTTCTGTCCAAGTTCCACCTCGAGACGGCGGCGCTTCGTCCTCGAGACGGCGGCGCTTCGTCCCGAAAGCTCCCTTCTGATTTTTTCCAGGTCAAAACCCTCCATATAGCAGAAGATGGGCACCGGAGGCCTGCCAGGGGGCCCACAAGCCTGCAGGGCGCGCCCAGGGGGGTAGGGCGAGCCCCCTGGCTTGTGGCCTCCTGGTGGGTCCCCTGATGTATTTCTTTCGCCCAATATTTTTTTTTATATTCCAAAATAATTCTCCGTAGATTTTCAGGACTTTTGGAGTTGTGCAGAATAAGTATATCAGATTTGCTCCTTTTCCAGTCCAGAATTCTAGCTGCCGGCATTCTCCCTCTTCATGTAAACCTTGTAAAATAAGAGAGAAAAGGCATAAGTATTGTACCATAATGTACAATGACAGCCCATAATGCAATAAATATCAATATAAAAGCATGATGCAAAATGGACGTATCATTAATCTAGCATAAGAAATTATATATTAATATATGCTGTTGTTCTAAAGATAACCATGATGCCTTCATGTCCGTATTTTATTTTATCGACACCTCTATCTCTAAACATGTGGGCATATCTATTGATTTCGGCTTTCGCTTGAGGACAAGCGACGTCTAAGCTTGGGGGAGTTGATACGTCCATTTTGCATCATGCTTTTATATCGATATTTACTGCATTATGAGCTGTTAATACACATTATGGTACAATACTTATGCCTTTTCTCTCTTATTTTACAAGGTTTACATGAAGAGGGAGAATGCCGGCAGCTGGAATTCTGGACTGGAAAAGGAGCAAATCTGAGATACCTATTCTGCACAACTCCAAAAGTCCTAAAAATCTACGGAGAATTATTTTGCAATATATAAAAAATATTGGGCAAAAGAAATACATCAGGGGACCCACCAGGAGGTCACAAGCCGGGGGGCGCGCCCTACCCCCCTGGGCGCGCCCCTGTGGCTTGTGGGCCCCTTGGTAGGCCTCCGGTGCCCATCTTCTGCTATATGGAGGGTTTTGACCTGGAAAAAATCAGAAGGGAGCTTTCGGGACGAAGCGCTGCCGTCTCGAGGCGGAACTTGGACAGAACCAATCTAGGGCTCCGGCGGAGCTATTCTGCCGGGGAAACTTCCCTCCCGGAGGGGGAAATTGAAGCCATCGTCATCACCAAAGATCCTCTCATCGAGAGGGGTTCAATCTCCATCAACATCTTCACCAGCACCATCTCCTCTCCAAACCCTAGTTCATCTCTTGTATCCGATCTTATGAGCATGATGAAAACTAGCTTGATAGAAATTCCCTTGTGTTCTCGGGAGCGCTTTGCTTTATATAAGAGTTTGTCCAGGCTTGTCCTTTGCTACAAAAAGGATTGGGCCACCTTGCTGCACCTTTGTTACATTTGTTACTTGCTACCCGTTACGAATTATCTTATCACAAAACTATCTGTTACCGATAATTTCAGTGCTTGCAGAGAATACCTTACTGAAAACCGCTTGTCATTTCCTTATGCTCCTCATTGGGTTCAACACTCTTACTTATCGAAAGGACTACGATAGATCCCCTATACTTGTGGGTCATCACATGTCAATTGGACTTCGTTTGGTATAGTAAACCTGAAAAGCAAAAAACACACAGAAAACAGCAACTGGCACTAGGCACTGGGTCAATAGGTTAGTGCTCAAAAATATTATAAATTGGTAAATGATGACCCAAAAAGTATCCTAGAATGATAATATATCAGCATGGAACAATCAAAAATTATAGATACGTTGGAGACATATCAACCAGTTTTAAAAGGATGACCCCTTCCCTTGGACTGCACCCGTGCCACGGGATGACTGACGACAGTCGTCTTCTCGGAGAACATGTTCAGTACCAGGTGGTTGTGATCAAGCACGGGAGCAGGTGGAGACACCGCTGGAGGTGAAGCAAAACGTGGACCCTGCAAATGTGTATGGTTTGCTATGAATGTAGTTTCCAACGACTAGTAAAGTGTGTGTGTAATCTAGGGGATGCAGGGTAATTACAGGAGCAGGCGCAACACTAGTTCCTTGCTTGGTGGTAACTGGCAAAACTTCTGTCTGTCTTTTAATGCCCCGTTCTGCTGGAAGCAACGAGCACTCTGTCAGTGTCAAAACCGGTGGATCTCGGGTAGGGGGTCCCGAGCTGTGAGATTAGGATCGATGAGTAACAGGACACGAAGGGCGATTACAAAAAAGAAGGAGGCGAGCTCCCTATCCCTCTTTGTCTTTCCACTTCCCTCGTTCAGGAACAAACACTTTGCCAAATTCTTTTGAGTCCCGGACCGTAGGTTTCGTCGTAAACCTAATTGGTTACTTCCAATTACGTAAATCAATAGTTCAAACCGCACTCAAAGGTAGAGAGTCAATTGGGAAGTGGAAAGGCAAAACCATTAGTTTAAGTTCCCGGCTTTAGTCCTCTGTGAAGTTCAGTCAACCATTTGAGTCAATGATGATGTTTACCCAGGTTCGGGCCCTCCTATGGAGGTAAAACCCTACGTCCTGCTTGGTTGTATTGATGTGTATGAATATTACAGAGTCGATCTACCTCGAGATCAAGTTGCTAAACCCTAGATGAGTTCACCTAGCCTCTATGAACTAAACCCTCTGGTTTATATAGACACCAGGGGTCCCTAGGGTTACACATAGTCGGCCGCTTGCCCAAGGAGTAAACATGCCTATTCTACCATCTTTAGCTTGAAGGGCACTCCACGGCTCCTTAGGTTTCCTCCTTGGTCATGGGGTATTCGGCCAGTCCGTTCCTCCAACGAGTGGCCCATGAGTCCGGCCCACAGGAAACAGGCCGGTAGTCCGAGGACCCCTTAATCCCAGACTCCCTCAGTAGCCCCCGAACTAGCCTCCAATGCCGAGGTATGTAGTCCGGATGGTCCTCTGCTCCCAAAGTCTTCGGCTTGCGAGGCGAGTTCTTCTCCCCCTCTCTGTTTGGTAAACAATAATCCGGTCACTAGTGAGCTCTTCGATCGTCGAAACGCCACGGGGCCCACAACATTAACTCCGCCGCCCCCTTGATCCCTCCGCGCCAACGGGAGACGGGCGGCCCAGCAGCCTTTTACATGACTGCCCTTCCTGCAAACAAAGGGGATGAACTGCCTATTTAAGCAGGCTGGATCGTGGCTTAGGCAACCCCTTCCTCTTCCTCACCATAGAAAAGCCCCAAGCGAAAAACTCGAAGGAATGGCGAGCATCCCTGGCTCCTCCTCGCGTCCTCACGGCCCCCTTCCCGGAGATTGGGCAAGTTGTTCAGTATCTCTCCTCTGGCTGCACAACCTCGAGACCCAGGGCTATCTTCCCGCCTCAGATCTGGCATTTACCCGCACCGGATTAACTTCTTCTGATGGTGAAGCCTTCGCAGAGAATTTCCCCGTTCCACACAAGGGAGAGCGGGTATGTTTCGTGCCCTTCCTCCTACGGGGCCTAGGATTCCCCATCCATCCTTTCCTGAGGGGACTATTGGAATTTTACGGAATCCAACTCCATCATCTCACTCCCAGATCCATCCTGGACATTTCGGGCTTTGTCACCCTCTGCAAGATGTTCTTGGGCTGTGAGGCCCATTTTGGCTTATGGAGGAGGTACTTCTGCCTTGTCCCCCGTACTCAGGGCGGGACGATTCGGGAAGTGGGCGGAGCCAAAGTATGGCGTATAGCCGGGACGGGGTATCCCATGGGGACTCCGAAGAAAGAGTCTGAAGAATGGACTTCGGAATGGTTCTATATTGAGGACGTTCCCTTGTTCGATCCAGCTCGGAGGGGTCTGCCCGAATACTCCGACGCTCCTTTGAAGAAAAGGTTCAATTGGCGACCGAATAGTCCGTCCCAAGAGGAAAGTGCCGAAGTAAAACGCCTAGCCACCCAAGTGAGGCTACTAGTTCATAGTAAGTTAACCATCATTGACGTGATGGCAACCGTCATTGCTCGATGCGTTCAACCCCTCCAGCAGAGAATACACCCCCTGTGGCGTTACAACAGAACAAGTGACACCACCCGTTCCCAACGACAGGGTCCTGCCAATCAGGCGGCAATGGCGGCCATACTGGCCGATCTTTTCAAAGGGGAAAAAGAAGATTTTGCTCGACCGTTAGCCAAGGATGGCTATTCGAATCATAACCCCATCGAATGGGTAAGCCCTTGGCTTTGTTTTCTGAGTTCAGATATTTATGTATAATCCTTCCGATCGAAACTTTCAATCTATCCAAACAGAATTGGAGGCGCTAGGTCGAGACAGTTAACTGTCCGACACCTCAACCAGAGAGTTATTCTCATGACGATGATCCCGGATTCCATGACGATCCATACCTATCAATTGAATATGAGGACGTGGTGTTTTACCAGGAGAGCCTTGACGGCTCCAAGGTGGCTCTTCTAACCGATCACCCCGGACCACTCCCTTCTTCCACCACTAGTAAAAATAAGGCATCTTCCCGTAAAGGGCGAGCGAACCCTGCCAACCCGAGTGTGCCGATCCCCAAGGGTCGTCGGTCCACGCGTCGAACTACGGCAGCAGGGCCCGTACTGAGCAACAACGGGAATCCTCCTCGCGAGGCCACTGCGGGGACCACCTCGATCGTACACTCCACCAAGAGGTACTTTATTTAACCATTTGTTTCGGCCACTGTCATGATTGTAATAAGTACTCATAGAATTCTTGTGTTGAAATACTCAGGAGATGAGTACAACCACCTTCTTCTGGGAACGCCGCCGAGGCGCCAGGCAACCATCATGAACCAAGGTCTTCTGTTCAGGCCGAACTTGACGCGGAAGCCCCTGTGACAGATCAGCCCCCTGAAGACTCCGGGGACGTCTCAGTCACTAACTCTGAGGTAGAGAGTGCAATGAATCACCGGTGGCGAAAGGAAGCCCTGCGCCATCAAGCGTTTTCCGACCAAGAGTTTAATGCCCTAAGTTCGGTGGACGCATACATCGGCACTGCCCGAGCGGTGCTTGAGGGAGCCGCTAAACTATTATCGTCCAGCCTGGAGGTGAGTGATCGGTTTTAACGATCGAACGCAAATATTAATCCAGTAGCCCCCGAGCCTTGATTTGGTCGGAACGGCCGAGTCAAGGATCTGAATATTGTTTTATGTATAATCTAGGCTTCAAGGCAGCGAAATGAGAAGTTGGCCGAGGAACTCGAGGTGAGCCGAACACAGGTACAAACCGTGAAGGTCGAGCTTGAGCAAGCGAAGAAGTTCACCCGCGAGGCGCACGGTGAGTACGTCAATTTCCTGAGTTTTATTCGACATTCCGTACTAATGAGAGAGTACTTTATAGCAGCTGAATCCATAGGGCAGTTGCAGGAAGATTTGGATGCAGCCTGACAATCTCAGAGGCATGTCGAATCTCAGCAAGAGGCTGGTCACCGTGTGTAGACTCGAAGTCTTGAGGAAAAGAACCGGCTTAAGGCGGAAAATCAGCGGCAAGCCAAAGAACTTGAGAGTTTGAAAACTCAATTGGCTCAAGCTCAGGAAGAGAACCAAAGATTACAGGGGGCATGTTCTGTAAGTGCACTTATATCTTCGTAATTCCGAAAAGTACCTTTATTATATCAAGTATGAAGGACATGCTTCGTCTCGTGTCTAGGTCTCCTGACCGGGCATCCCGAGGAAGAGATCGGATCATTCCGAGGGAACCTACTGAAGGAACTGTCTGCCGTACATGAGCGGGCTCGGAGAGCCATGAAAAGCAAGGCCAAAGCACTCTGGCCTGCCGAGACGCCTCCAGAAGGGATGTCCGAACTGGCTGATAGGTTTAAAGGGGCCCGATGTCGTTTTGAGTTATGGAAGACATCGGCTTGTTGAGAGGGAGCGCGGGAGGCGTGGGCGATGGTCAAGACCCGCTTTACCAAACTTAACCCAGAGCATATGGCTCGGGTTGGGCCGATAGGGCCGGATGGGCAAGAAGTGCCGCTTCACCTGGTTTACGACCAAGTGATGCCCGCCGCTCATCTTTCGCAAGAAGATTGCGCACTGGATACCTTGATAGATAATCTTGACCAGCAGTCCGGTGTTTGATTCTATGTAACTATGTACTTTAGATCAAAAAACTGCTCCGTCTATGCTGTAAACGTTGTCTTAACCGGCCATCAGGCTCAGCCTCCCTCGCTAAGAGCTTGGGAGTGTTCCGTATCAAATGTCCTTCGATAAAAGGAACTTATTTCTGGGAACCAGGCAATCCGTCCATACGGTGCGAAAAGACAGAACGTGCATAGGGAGATATGTTATATTACTGCTTAACGTAAGAAACATCTTCTGAAGAAAATAGTTCCTCTATCGGTACCTTCCTTCAGGTTGCTACGTAGATCGTAGATATCATGGTCGTATACTACTAGTATGCGGATAATGGCTTCCTTGGGAAAAATAATCCCAGGCAATGGTGATAACCACCACAAGGTTTTTACTTCCGTCGTGGCCGACCAATTTTCTTCTTAAGATAGCTAGCTTTCGGCTTCACCCGTCTGAGGTACGTATCTCGGTGATCCGGTCGTAACAATCGCAGAGGTGCTCCCTTTACCCTCTAGCCGAACAATCGGGAACGTAGAGGGTAAGCACAGGAGCGAGGCAACCCAGCTTGGCCAAAATCTTAGGTCCAATTGATGCATATATTGGCTTAAAAACGATAAGGGAAGTGTGCATGCACAATACATGTGAGTCAGTGCACAAAAATATATAATAATCGGCTTCTAGAAGAAGCCCCGAGGTGTTTTTTCGGATAGGACATTTAAAGATGTATACCAAAAAACTTAACACAAGCTCGGTTTAGCCGAACACATGGCTGGGAGATGATATCCGATCCTGTAAAGCTAAGAGGGAAAGGAAAGAATACGAAAGAAAAAGGAAAAAGAACAAGAAATGTAAGCAATACGATGACACCCATCTAGCCGTAAAAGCGCCGAAGATGAGCTGCGTTCCATGGGTTTGGTTCGAGGCGATTGTCCAGTGGGTTGCGGAGGCGATAAGCCCCTCCTGTAAGCACTTCGTCAATTATGAAAGGGCCCTCCCACTTAGGATTGAGTTTATGCTTCTGCTTCTCTGGGAGTCGTAAGACGAGTTCGCCCACATTATATGCCTTCGCTCTAACCTCCCTGCTTTGGTAGCGCCGAGCCTGCTGTTGATAGAAAGTAGAGCAAGCCCGAGCTATATCGCGCTCTCCTTCCAAGGCGTCTAAGTCGTCCTGCCGATCTAACTCGGCCTCCTTTTCTTCGTACATGCGCACCCTAGGTGCGTCGTGAATGATATCGCAGGGAAGGACTGCTTCTACCCCGTAGACCATAAAAAATGGTGTGTATCCCGTTGATCGATTCGGGGTGGTATGCAGACCCCACAGAACGGAGTCAAGCTCCTCTACCCAATTGCAGTCGGATTCATGAAGAGATCGGACCAGTCATGGTTTGATGCCACTCATGATGAGGCCATTGGCCCGTTCGACTTGTCCATTGGTCTGCGGGTGATACACTGAGGCGTAATCGAGCTTAATGCCCATGTTTGCGCACCAGTCCTTCACCTCCTGGGCGGTGAAGTTGGATCCATTGTCCGTTATTATGTTGTGCAGGACACCATAACGGTGTACCACGCCGGATATAAAGTCTACTACCGGTCCGGACTTAGCTGATCTTACTGGTTTTGCTTCGATCCATTTGGTGAACTTGTCGACCATGACCAGTAGATATTTATTTTTCTTGGTCCCCCCTTTAAGTGGTCTGACCATATCTAGCCCCCAGACCACGAAAGGCCAGGTGATCGGAATGGTCCGAAGAGCTGTCGGGGGCATGTGGCTTTGATTTGCAAATAGTTGACATCCAACACAACGTTGGACGAGTTCTTGGGCGTCCGCTCGAGCGGTGGGCCAAAAGAATCCGGCTCGAAAAGCTTTGCTTACTAAGGCTCATGCTGCGGCATGGTGGCCGCCCATGCCGCGTGGACTTCGGCCAAGAGCTGTCTTCCTTCTTCCTCAGATATGCACCGTTGGAGTATTCCGATAGTGCTTTTATTATATAGCTCACCCTCGTGGACCTTATAGGCCTTGGATCGCCGAACTATGCGTCTTGCCTCCATCTGGTCGCCGGGGAGTTCTTGTCGGAGGAGGTAAGAAAGGAAGGGCTCGGTCCATGGTGCGATTACAGCCATGACCTCGTGAGCCGAAGGCATTTCTTCAATTATGGAACCGCCGATGATTTGCTCATCTGGTTCGTTTATAGGAGGGACAACCTCTTCCGTACTTATGGCTCCAGTGACATTATTCTCGTCCTGCCATACCACCGATGCCTTGAAGAGCCGTTCGAGGAAGGTGTTTTTCGAGACGGGGTCACGCTTGGCCCCCATACGGGCGAGTATGTCCGCAGCCTGATTGCTGTCTCTAGCGACATGGTGGAATTCTAGTCCCTCGAACCGTGCGGATATTTTAAGAACAGCGTCTCTATACGCTGCCATCTTTGGGTTTTTAGCATTGACTTCGCCGTTGATTTGAGAGATGGCGAGATTAGAATCTCCCCGTACTTCAAGCTATTTTATGCCCATCGATGCTGCCATCCGAAGCCCGTGCAATAGTGCTTCGTATTCGGCCGCACTGTTGGAATCGGCGTACATGATCTGCAACACATATCGGACGTTGTCTCCTGTAGGAGATGTGAGGATAACTCCAGACCCCAGTCCGGCCAGTGTCTTGGATCCGTCGAAGTACATCATCCAATGGGAGTATGTACTATATTCTCTGGGGAGCTCGGCCTATGTCCATTCGGCAAGGAAATCGGCCAACACCTGAGATTTAATAGCTCATCGTGGCTTATAGGCGATTTCGAAAGGAAGGAGTTCGATGGCCCATTTGGCTATGCGGCCGGTAGCGTCCCTGTTATTGATTATATCGTTCAGGGGTACTTCAGATGCCACCGTGACCGAACATTCTTGAAAGTAGTGTTTGAGCTTTCGTGATGCCATAAACACTGTATAGGCTATCTTCTGGTAGTGCGGATATCTAGACTTGCATGGCGTTAGCACTTCTGACACATAGTAGACTGGCTTTTGCACCCGGAATTTGTGACCCTCGTCCTCTCGTTCGACGACGAGCACCGCACTAACCACTTGATTGGTGGCCAAGATGTACAGTAACATTGGTTCACCGGCGCCTGGCGTCGTGAGTATGAGGTTGCTGGCCAGCAGTGTTTTAATTTCCTCTAGTGCAGCTGTTGCTTCATCGGTCCATTCGAAGTTTTTTGTCTGTTTTAGCAGCCTGTAGAGCGGTAGATAAAGCGGCTCAAAGCCGCCACGCATCCCGCCAGTTTTTGGACGTGTTTTAGCTCTGTAGGAATCGCAAGTTGAGATAGGGCGCGGATCTTAGCAGGATTCACTTCTATTCCTCTATGGGAAACAATGAATCCGAGTAGTTTACCAGCGGGAACTCCGAAGACGCATTTGTCCGGATTGAGCCGTATATCATATTCTCGTAGACTAGCAAAAGTCTGCCTGAGGTCGTCTATCAGCTGACTAATGTGTTTGGTCTTAATGACCACATCGTCCACATATGCCTCGACTGTTTTACCGACTTGTTTTTCGAGGCATGTCTGAATCATACGTTGGTATGTGGCGCCTGTGTTTTTTAGCCCGAAAGGCATTGTGTTAAAGCAGAATGGCCCGTAAGGGGTGATGAATGTAGTTGCCGCTTGATCGGATTCCTTCATTTTGATCTGATGGTATCCGGAGTAAGCTTCGAGGAAACACAATGAGTCGTGTCCGGCTGTGGCGTCAATAATCTGGTTTATGCGTGGTAAGGGAAAAGGGTCCTTGGGGCAAGCTTTGTTAAGGTCTTTGAAATCGACACACAGCCGCCATGATTTATCTTTCTTTGGTACCATCACCAGGTTTGCCAGCCACTCGGGGTGTTTGATTTCTCTTATGAATCCGGCCTCCAGCAATTTTGCTAGTTCTTCGCCCATAGCTTGTCGCTTGGGTTCGGAAAATCGGCATAGAGCCTATTTGACGGGCTTGAAGCCTGCGATTATGTTCAGACTATGTTCTGCTAGCCGTCGTGGGATTCTTGGCATATCTGAAGGATGCCAGGCAAAGATATCCCAGTTTTCTCGCAAGAACGTCCGCAGTGCTTCATCCACGAGGGAGTCCAGCTGAGCTCCAATGGACACTGTTTTATTGGGGTCCGTTGGGTGTACCTGAAATTTGACGATTTCGTCTGCAGGTTTAAAGGACGTGGGTTTGGGCCTCTTGCTGAGGACCACACCATCCTTGTCCATAGTTGACCGGAGTGCGGTCAATTCCTCTGCTGCGAAGGTCTCGGCTAGTGCCTCGAGGGTGAGCGCTGCTGTTCTGTTTTCGGCTCGAAGGGCTGTATGCGGGTCACTTGCGATTGTGATCACCCCGTTTGGGCCCGGCATTTTGAGCTTCATATACCCGTAATGTGGTATAGCTTGAAATTTTGTGAAAGCGTCACGCCCCAACAGAGCGTGGTAACCACTGTGAAAGGGCACCATATGAAAGAGAAGTTCTTCGGATGTGTAGTTGTCGGGCATGCCGAATACCACGTCGAGGGTAACGCGTCCGGAACAACGTGCCTCTTTCCCAGGGATAATCCCGCGAAAGGTTGTGTTGCTATGTTCGATGCGGGATCGGTCGAACTGCATTTTTTCCAAGGTATCCTCGTAAATGAGGTTTAAACCACTGCCACCGTCCATTAGCACCTTTTGTAACCTGAATCCATCGACGATGGGGTTGAGGACCAGTGCGGCAGGTGTTCGGCCGGGGCGGGTGATTGGTTGATCAGCTTCTCCGAAGGTGATCGGTGTGTCTGTCCTGTCCATGAATTCGTTGCTGCCACCTGATAGATTTGTTCGAGTTCTCGAAGAGCTCTCTTCATCTTATTCCTTGAGGAAAATGTTTCGTAGATCGTCAGGACCTCGGCGTTGCATTCTTGTGGCGCTGTTGAACCTCTGCCTGGAGGTAGGGCCTCGAGGATGGCCTCTCCGCTTTTTGCTACCTGCCTGACGACCCAACAAGCTCTAAGGCTGTGAGTCGGGCTTGTGTTCAGTAATACAGAGTGTATAGGGCATGGCTTGTCTAATAGCCCGTCAAGGACAGATCTGACTCCCGTAGGGGGTCTATTCTTTTTCTCAGTGGGTTCGTGTTCGGCTGGCCGTTTCAGGGGTACCCGCTTTTTCCGAGCTCCTCTAGGGTGTTCGGGAGGGACCGGATTCGAAAATAAACGTTCAGCTTGCCAAGTGCTTTCCACGGCGCAATATTTTTGTACCAGGTCCGACAGCTCGGAGAAGTCATGAATGTGACGGCGGGCTAGGGCATTGAGGATTCCTTCATTGTGGCAATTTTGCCTGAAGGTCGCTATTAGCTCCTGGCCAGTAGAGTCTGGTACTCTGTCTTTAACAAGGAGGAGTCTAGCCCAAAAATGTCGGACTGACTCCCCTGGCTGTTGTTTAATTTCCCGCAAGCCCGGTAACTTGGGCTCTCCTGTGATTGAGGAGTGCTCAACTTGGGTGGTGGGCGGGGAAAATTTTAGTTTCTCGCCAGGATGTGAGTTCGGGCTCACGGCGATTGCCTCCCGCGTCATCGCGGGATCCGGCGCGGCGAGTTTGGAGTTCCTATTATAAACATGACTCCTCTGCGTGGGTTCTAGGCCGCGCACTAGATCGGCGGCTGATCCTGGGCTATTTCCGGCGTGGTTTCCGGGTTCCGGATTGTAGGAGAGATCCTGTCGGTCGGAAACCGAGACGTAAACTGTTTTTAATTCCGGTAGTTGAGAGGATGGGCCTCCGGCCGGACACTCAACGGTGGCGACTAAATGAGTGATTGGTGGGGTGTGAATCTCCCAATCATCGGGTTTGAACCCGATCCGGCCGTAGATTGAGGTTTGGCCATCGGTCACACCCATGGTTTGAATCCGACCAAGCAACTCGTTTAATGACGAGATGTCGGCGGGGTCCATGTCACTGGAGCGCATGGGGTCGATCCGCAGCGCCGTTGTCCCAGGGTCGTTCGACGACGCACCCGTGTTGTATTCGGCCGTGGCAGATCCGGGCATATCAGCTGGGTTGGGCGTTATGGCCGACCCAGGGACAGAGGCCACCTCGGTGGTGGGACCTGCTGCCGCCGGCGTTAAGGCGTCGGGGCCTGCGGGTTCCTCCATGAAAGCTGAGAGCTTCGTTAAAACGAGATCTCCCCGGGAGTCGGCGACGAACTCAAGGTTCCCAAATCTGACTTCCTGATCGGGGATGAAACTTCCGACCTGGCCAAGATGGCCGGCCGGATCGGCATGTGATACGATGCTGCCGAACGCAAAGATCTGACCAGGAACGAAAACGCCCTTGCTGCGGACTTCATCGCTGATGATGAGGCGAGCCATCGATTCCTGTTGCGATCCCACAGCGGAACTCTCAATGAAAGCACCAATGTCGGTGTCAAAACCGGCGGATCTCGGGTAGGGGGTCCCGAGCTGTGAGATTAGGATCGATGAGTAACAGGAGACGAAGGAGACGATGTTTACCCAGGTTCGGGCCCTCCTATGGAGGTAAAACCCTACGTCCTGCTTGGTTGTATTGATGTGTATGAATATTACAGAGTCGATCTAAATCGAGATCAAGTTGCTAAACCCTAGATGAGTTCACCTAGCCTCTACGAACTAAACCCTCTGGTTTATATAGACACCAGGGGTCCCTAGGGTTACACATAGTTGGCTGCTTGCCCAAGGAGTAAACATGCCTATTCTACCATCTTTAGCTTGAAGGGCACGCCACGGCTCCTTAGGTTTCCTCCTTGGTCACGGGGTATTCGGCCAATCCGTTCCTCCAACGAGTGGCCCATGAGTCCGGCCCATAGGAAACAGGCCGGTAGTCCGAGGACCCCTTAATCTCGGACTCCCTCACACTCCTCAGGAGGCACTAAAGATGTTGTTACGTACTGCATTCATTTAGCAGTGAGGGAAAAAGGGGATTAATGGAAGTAGGAGGCAACGGATGAACTAAGATGGTCCTAATACCTAAAACACCAACAAATCAGCATGTTAGAAAACCCCAATTACCAAAGCAAAGTGAGTAAAATGAGAAGAACAAGGGGATCCTAAAACAACAACAAATCACAATCCTAGCGCCCCGAGGATACATTGGAACATGCAAATCATTCTTTATTCTAACTATTTTATAACAGGCCATGATGGTGATGCATTCATTTAGCAGTGAGGGAAAAAAGGGGATTAATGGAAGTAGGAGGCAACAGATGAACTAAGGGGATTGTAATACCTAAAACACCAACAAATCAGCATGTTAGAAAACCCCTATTATAAAAGCAAAGTGAGTAAAATGAGCAGACAAGGGGATCCTAAAGTTATGAACAGGCGAGGTATAACAAATCAAAATCCTAGCGCCCCGAGGATACATTGGAACATGCAAATCATTCTTTCTTCTAACAATTTCATAACAGGCCAGGATGGTGATTATAACTGAAAGTAGCAAACACGTTGCAGCTGTTGGACTGGACATCTCGCTACCGATCGGCGGCAATCTTCACCTCCAAGATCTCCCGCTGGTTGTACTGCTGTTCCCGGAACCTTTGAACCAACCTCCGCCTCTCTTTTGCTGGCAAGGTAGACAAGTCCATCGCCGGCAGGAGGGATGTGGTTGTGGAGCGCCTGCGAGGAAGAGGATAGGATAGGAAGAGGATAGTGAGAACTGGTTTGTGTGCAGCGAGGATTACAACCGCACTAAATACAGGGGGAGCCCGGCCCACATTGTCGGACGTATTAAAAAACCCCAACTACTAGGCGCATACGTGTCCAATTAAACGACCACCCTTGGAAGCGCCGAACAAGGCGGCGTGGAAGGGTCCAATTATATGAGCCATCCGTGAAAACGCCAGACTACTAGGTGAGCATCGGGAAAACACACTTTGACCGACCCTCTCTTGGAACACAGGACTGGAAAGACCAGGCACAATATTCTACTCCCTCAAATTCAAATTACAGGTACCAAAGTAGAATTTAATGACTACTAAGAACAGGCGAGGTATAACACTCAGACGTGCAGCTCAAGATGCAACAGCCAAGTGCAGGCGCCCTGTGGTCAAGGTTATAATGTACAGAAAACATGGATACCTTCCATGAACAATATCCACGGACGCAGATTTAGATTCAATTCGAACAAGTCAAAAGCGAGACCCTCTGACATGGCTCTTACAGCAACCATTAGCAGTTCACACAACGCACAGAACAACTGAACATCTGATAACTCATCTACTTCTTCGCACTTCACAAAAGTCACATGCTATACCCACTAACATGACTCCTACATCAACTGTAAGCACTTCACGCCAACAACTAAACATCTGAGAAATCATGTTCGCAGATCACAAAAGTAACAAGCTAGTCAGTCTGACAAGCATGAGAGAGTAACTACCGGAGTAAGGAGACATAGTGAAGGCTCGCTTAACCGTCGTAAACAATTGCGCAGTACCACACTATTTGTATGTCATCTCGATTCATGTCTTGTCGTAGATGATCACCTTCATGAACTCAGGGTGCACAACCTCAAATTCAGCAACGCATACAGGCACAAGGCCATGGAACTTGGCAAACACACACCACCATACACGCAACACCAGCACTCCATCTTCTTCCTGTAACTTCACACGGCAACAACAACCAGTGCTCGTCTCTAGCTTGATAAACCTAGGCATGCTCAGCTTCATGGCCTTTAAAAGAGAGGCGGCACCGTTGGGTAGTACCAAATAGGAATCACACCTGTCCTGCATGATCCTCACGAAACAGTTTGGCACCTTTTCTTCATGGTGGTGCCCCATGCTAGCATAAAGTGCTTTCAGCTCAGACGCCAACTTCCCCTTTAAATAACAACAAATGCATAGTTTAGACCCTTTGGCAAGTACATATTGTTTCAGTGCAAAACAAACATAAACATACCTTACTGGCTTTGTCACCAGTGGATACAGAAACACGTACAGGTGATGAAACTATAGTAGCTGGTGGCACTGACGCCTGCATTGGGCAAGTTTAGATATTAATCAATCCCACAGTTACCACACGCAAGGGGATTGAACAACATACAACATCAGACAACATAACATACTTCTTTTTTTTACAGCATCCACAGCCGGTGGTAGGCTCGACCGTCCAATGCTTGACTGCGGTGCTTGAATTGCATTTGGTAGGTCATTAAACCAGCATACAGAACGATCGATTTAGAACAATGTCATCGGAATGATGCATCTACATACACACAAAAAAGCGTACGGACTGTAACGACATGACATAAGACAACTCAGACGCTGCCAGATTGTAATAGCTAAAACATGCCTAAACCTGATGAAATGACGACACGTCTCTTACATGCAGCTAACGATAGGCAACATGTTCAAAATGGCACAGGCGGCAACTCCAGAAAGACACACCTGGAGGAGGACGCACACCCACACCGGGCTCAGAGATCCCGGCCGCGGAGTTCCTCTATCTCTTTCTTCATCTCCTCCACGACCTTCGTCTGCACTCGCCTATCTTTTGCCAACGCCGTCATTGCGCCAATGGCCTTGGCTTTCTCGAGGTTAGCGGTGATGAGCTGTTGCACGTCCTCACGACGTTGCTTCAGAAGAGCGACAGATTCCTCCATGAGCTCATCGCGCTCGATTGTGAGCTTCGCCTTCTCATTCACAAGTTCCTCGATGATGGCAGTCAACTTCTTCACCGACTCATTGGTATGCTTGTACATCTCCATCCAGCGGGCTATCTGATGCTGCAAATCTACCAGGTCCGTGTAGAACTGCTCCCTGTTGGCCATCGCCTTCCCCTTCTTATTTCCTTCCCCTTGCAATCACTGCCGAGGTACCGATCGAAAGCACAATATGGGTCCAGTTGTATCTGCTCACTGCCGGAGCTGTAATATGCATCCTCCCAATCCTCCTCTACGGGCGGGAGGAATCCCACCCGCCGATGCACTGCTCGCCTTTGCTCCCTTCTGACTTTAATTGTCAATCTCGCTTGCTGCTTCGCTAAAATGCGCACACGTAGCACATGCTCATTATTATCCTCCGGGATACTGACGACAGCAACGACACCCAAATTCGCCATAGCAGGGCTGCCATTTGCTGAATCACCAATCTAAGGACGAATGAACTAGATTCAATTTAGAACTGCATGTGCCACAGGATTGCTGAATGACAAATCTAAATACAGAGCGACAACTACATCAGTGTGGATAAGCAATCTATGCATTAAAAAAATATAAGATTGACACATATTTATCGACCCCCAACCAAGAATAAATATGATTTAAACTGTGCTGTTGCATGCATTCAAAAAAATTGTAACCACCAAAAGTACATAGATCCTACAGATTTGAAACAACCAAAACAAGATAGATCCTATGGTGCGTCGGGATTACTTACATGAGTACAAGGATTGCCGGGTCCTCCCTCCATGGGGGTGGCACCAACAGCCTTCTTTCCGGCCTGCTTTGCACAAACTCGGCGGTCCATTTCTTCGAAGTACTCATGAATCAACTCGGTCATTGTCTTCGTGGACGGATTCGGGTTGTCAGCCATCGAGATCGATTGCTGCACGGCGGAGGCGCGTGGAGGTCGTTGATCCGGCGCCGACGAAGAGGAGGACGCGTGGCTGCAGGGACGAGGAGAACGAGGGGCGACGGGCGGTGACTAATGCCAAATGGTTTCAGTGAAATAGGGTTTCGGAAGCTAAATAGGATGAACCAAATGACATCGGGGACCCACACAGCAGGCAGAGATTAATGTCGAGCCAGAGCGTCTGAAACTTTAAATCAATTTTCCTTTTGCAGTTAACCACCTAGTGTGCACGCACGACGACGTGCGGCCCGGGCCCACAATGATGTATCACGCCTAACGGAAATGCGGGTCCTCGGTGCACACCAGACTATCCAATATATTCGTCTGTTGCATCTACGAGAGCAACCCGTAGTTCGATATATCAGACGGTCTGAACGAGGACAAGCTTAGAATCGCGGATCATCCAGCCATGTCACGCCGACCTGGTTTGCGTGTTGCACGTTTGCCACGCTGGCGGTCGGTCGTCGGACACGGTCAAAGGCGCTAAGGAGTAAGGCGTGCATACGTGTACGTTACACGCCGGACGGTCAGGCACTATAGGTGGGGGTCAGGCGACGAAATAAGTTTTTTGGGGTGGGTGGGCGACATATGATCCTCCAGGGGCCTTTTTTTTTTCTGAGCAACTCCTCCATGGGCCATTTAGTAAAAATAATACACGCCTCGTCGGCCAGAGGCCCAATCACGCAGAGGCCCAAACTCCCACGTGATCGCACACGTGGAATGGTGACGGCCCAAGAATGAGGGACTCAAAAGGCAGTGAAGAATCCCTATTCAGCCGCCGCTCGTCCCGATACTGCTGTCCCTGTCCTCGCTGTGCGCCGCCTCGCCCGCACGCGCTCAGGTGCGCCGCCCCTCGAGTCGCCGGCGTCGGTCTCCGTTCCTTCCACCCCGCTGCCCATTCTTCCATACCACCGTGAGTCCCTAGCCTAGCCGTCCGCACGCCATCAGACACGTAGCCGCTGCCGGAAGCAGTGACTTGCTGCAGTCTTCGCGCCGTACCCGACGGCGACCGGCTGAGAGCCGACCTCCCCTAGTCCCCTTCACCGCCGTGGTCACCCACGCACCCGCGTACAGGCGCCCGGCGGCATCACCGTTTGCAACCAGTTCGGCAACACTGCCCGTCTGGTCCGTCACCGACGTCGGGGGGCTTGCTCTGCCTATTTTCCTCCGGCGACTTGCAGGTGGTCAACTGCTCCGGCGCCGTGCTCTGGTCGTCCGGCTGCTGCCATTCTGTGGCAACTAGTTATTGTAGCTAGTTAGTTGTTGTAATTAGTCCATGAATTTTACTTCCGTTCTTGTTTGTAGAAATGAAGAAAGTACACGGTTGGTTTGCAATTAATAATTCAAATGTCTTTCTGTTGTTCCCAAACCCAACACAGTATGGTCTAACATGTTAGTTCAAAACTATGGCTATTCTGCTAGGAAGATCCAATAAATACTACATGTTCCCAATAGTAATCTAGGATATATATTTTTAGCTTTTTTGGATTATAGGATTAGGAGATATTGAATCTTTTGCTAAACAGATCCAAATTTTGGTTTGAAATTTTATATTAAAAAAATCTTGCAAATATTACATGTTCGCAGTAGTATTCTGGCAATTTTTGACCTTATTTGGACTAAAGGATTGAGAGATAAGGGCTTTTTTTCGCACTGTTAACTGTGAGCCCTCTTTTCTGCTTACATCGTAAAAATATAATGAAATAAATTCCCGAGTTCAACGTTTGCTAATGACGCAAACCAATTTTGTTATTTTTATAGAGTTAACTTCAGTGAAGCTCAGTAGCTCAATGCCTGATTTCCTGTTCGGTGGTTCACAGGTTCTTGGAGTATCTTAAGTTTCGTGAATATGGCATATCATGCTGAAATGTCTGGAAGCAATATGCTACGCCTTCAAAGCTTTCCTAGTAATATGGTATGCACCCAGTTGAATTATCAACTAAATATGTTTCTCTTTTCGGCATGTAATCATCATCATGTGCTTCTCTTTTTGTACCAGGGAAAACAAACGAGTAGTTTTATCTCCACAAGACACCTTCCCTTGAGAAGGTCACGAGTGGTTCGACATTGCCTGGATCTACGTCATCTTTGCCGTTTGCCTAATCAAAGGGCTATTGTTCCAAATATCCGACCAATGCCTGCTCTCACCGCCGCAGTATCCAGGGCAGTTAATAGTCCATTGATAGAGACATCTGTTGATGACATGGAATTAGTTTCAAGGATTATTCACTTTTATCGCAAACCACTTCTTCAAGAGAGTGAGGCCAAGGAGTTACTCAGGAAAGTGCAGGCAAAGATTTCTTCTAATATTATTGATATAAAGACTGAGCAATGCTTCAATGTTGAGTTGGAGGATGCACTAAGTTCTACGAAGCTTGCAACACTTCAGTGGCTCCTAGCAGAAACTTATGAACCTGACAACTTGCAAACAGGGAGCTTTCTGGAGGAGGATGTTTCTAGGAGCCCTTATTCCTTCCTTGTTGAGGTCGGTCCCCGGATGACATTTTCGACAGCTTTCTCGACCAATGCTGTCTCAATTTGTAAAGCTCTATCTTTAATGGAAGTAACTCGCCTGGAGAGGTCTAGAAGATATCTCTTGTGCCTTCAGCCTGGTACTGACCCACTTGATGAAAGCCAACTCAACAGCTTTGCTGCTTTGATTCATGACAGGATGACAGAGTGTGTTTATCCTAGCACGCTCACATCATTTCGGTCAGATGTAGTTCCAGAACCTGTCAGTGTTATACCAGTCATGGAAAGGGGAAGGGAAGCACTGGAGGAAATAAATCTTAAAATGGGGCTGGCTTTTGATGAACAAGATATCAAGTACTACACTCACCTCTTCAGAGATGACATCAAGCGCAATCCAACCACCGTGGAACTTTTTGACATAGCGCAATCCAATAGTGAGCACAGCAGACATTGGTTTTTTAATGGAAAGCTTGAGATAGATGGAGAGACCATGCCAAGTACTTTGTTTCAGTTAGTAAAGAGTACCTTAAAGGCTAACCCTAATAACTCTATTATTGGATTCAAGGATAACTCGAGCGCAATAAAAGGGACCCTTGTAAATCACCTGCGTCCAGCACTACCAGGTTCCACTTCACCGTTATCCCTTATGATGCGTGAACTGGGCATTCTGTTCACAGCAGAAACCCATAATTTTCCATGTGCCGTGGCACCCTACCCAGGAGCTGAAACAGGTGCAGGTGGCCGTATAAGAGACACACATGCCACTGGAAAGGGTTCATTTGTTGTTGCCTCAACTGCTGGTTATTGTGTTGGAAACCTTCAAATTGAAGAATCATATGCACCTTGGGAGGATTCATCCTTTTCGTACCCATCAAACTTAGCTTCTCCATTGCAGATTCTTATTGATGCTAGCAACGGTGCTTCTGACTATGGGAACAAGTTTGGCGAGCCTTTAATTCAGGGATTTACAAGAAATTTTGGTTCTAGGTTACCAAACGGGGAACGCCGTGAATGGCTCAAGCCAATAATGTTCAGTGGAGCAATTGGGCAGATTGACCATGCACACATATCGAAAGGGGATCCAGAAATTGGCATGCTAGTTGTGAAGATTGGTGGTCCAGCATACAGAATTGGTATGGGTGGTGGTGCTGCCTCTAGTATGGTTAGCGGACAGAATGATGCAGAGCTTGATTTTAATGCAGTTCAGCGGGGAGATGCTGAGATGGCACAGAAATTGTATCGCGTGATCAGGGCATGTGCAGAAATGGGGGAGAAGAATCCAATCATCAGCATTCATGATCAGGGAGCTGGAGGAAACTGCAATGTTGTGAAAGAAATAATCTATCCTAAGGGTGCTGAAATTGACATCCGTTCAATTGTTGTTGGTGATCACACATTGTCTGTGTTGGAAATCTGGGGGGCTGAATACCAGGAACAAGATGCATTATTGGTGAAGCCTGAGAGCAGAAACCTGTTGCAGTCACTTTGTGAGAGAGAAAGAGTTTCAATGGCTGTCCTTGGTGAAATTGATGGTAGTGGAAAAATTGTTTTGATTGACGGTGCTGCTGTGGAGCATGCGAAGTTGAGTGGCCTTCCTCCACCACTGCCTGTTGTTGATCTTGAGCTTGAAAAGGTTTTAGGAGATATGCCTCAGAAAACCTTTGAATTCAAGCGAGTTTCTCGATCGAGTGAGCCCTTAGACATAGCACCCGAGGTTACACTGATGGATGTTCTTAAGCGAGTATTGAAGCTTCCCTCTGTATGCTCAAAGCGTTTCTTGACCACTAAGGTTGATAGATGTGTGACAGGTCTTGTTGCACAACAGCAGACAGTTGGTCCTCTCCAACTTCCACTTGCTGATGTTGCTGTAATTGCACAGACATACACAGATCTATCAGGTGGTGCTTGTGCCATTGGAGAACAACCGATAAAGAGTTTACTTAATCCTGAGGCCATGGCAAGGCTTGCTGTTGGGGAGGCATTGACCAATCTGGTTTGGGCTAAAGTTACATCTCTTGCAGACGTCAAAGCAAGCGGCAATTGGATGTATGCTGCAAAGATTGATGGAGAGGGAGCAGATATGTATGATGCTGCTGTTGCAATGGCTGACTGCATGATTCAACTTGGTATTGCAATTGATGGAGGAAAGGATAGTCTTTCTATGGCAGCTCAATGTGATGGCGAGCTAGTCAAAGCTCCAGGAAATCTTGTTATCAGTGCTTATGTGACATGCCCTGATATAACCTTGACTATTACTCCAGATCTAAAGCTTGGGAAGGACGGGGTTCTGTTGCATGTTGACCTGGCTAAAGGAAAGCGACGACTTGGTTGTTCTGCTCTCGCACAAGCGTTTGATCAAATTGGAAATGACTGCCCAGACATAGAAGATGTCCCTTACTTGAAAAAGGTCTTTGAGGTTGTTCAAGAATTGCTCAGTGAACGTTTGATTTCTGCTGGTCATGACATTAGTGATGGTGGGTTTATTGTCACTATTCTTGAGATGGCATTTGCTGGTAACTGTGGTGTTAAACTAAACATAGAATTAAAAGATAATGACCTTCTTCAAACACTTTTTGCGGAGGAGCTTGGTCTTGTAATTGAAGTGCATTTGGATGACCTTGATGTAGTGAAGCAAAAACTTCATGCGGCAGGGGTTTCTGCTAATGTGATAGGAGAAGTAACCGCAGCACCAGAAATAGAGCTGCTTGTTGATGGTGAGGTGCGTTTGAAAGAAAGAACTTCAGACCTCAGAGATTTGTGGGAGGAAACAAGCTTTCAGCTTGAGGAGCTACAGCGACTGAAATCTTGTGTCAAGCTTGAGAAAGAAGGCTTAAAAAGCCGAACATCACCTTTATGGCGTTTGTCTTTTACACCCAAATTCACAGACAACAAACTACTGTCTGCATCCTCGAAACCGAAGGTTGCCATCATTCGTGAAGAAGGAAGCAACAGTGATAGGGAAATGTCTGCTGCATTCCATGCTGCTGGTTTTGAACCGTGGGACATCA
The DNA here is from genome assembly GCA_039707655.1 of Elymus sibiricus. NCBI lineage: Eukaryota > Viridiplantae > Streptophyta > Magnoliopsida > Poales > Poaceae > Elymus > Elymus sibiricus. The sequence goes on from CM077663.1 coordinate 211,859,584, forward strand.
CAATGTGGGATCTCTTGAACCAGAAGGCTGATCTAACGGAGTTCCGTGGGATCGCATTTGTTGGTGGATTTAGCTATGCGGATGTTCTTGACTCGGCGAAAGGCTGGGCTGCATCTATCAGGTTCAACCAGCCTCTCATACAGCAGTTCCAGGAGTTCTACAATAGGCCTGACACATTCAGCCTTGGGGTGTGCAATGGGTGTCAGCTCATGGCTCTTCTTGGTTGGGTACCAGGACCCGATATTGGAGGCTCGCTTGGTGCAGGTGGAGACATGTCCCAGCCAAGGTTCACTCACAATGAATCTGGCCGTTTTGAATGCCGGTTTATCAGTGTGGCCATAGGGGATTCCCCTTCTATAATGTTCAAAGGTATGGAAGGCTCTACATTGGGCATTTGGAGTGCTCATGGTGAAGGGAGAGCCTTCTTCCCAGATGAAGATGTCTTATCTGATGTTGTCAAATCTAATCTGGCCCCTCTGAGGTACTGCGATGATGGTAATAATGTCACAGAGGTCTATCCTTTCAACCCTAATGGCTCTCCGCTTGGTATTGCGGCCCTTTGCTCCCCTAATGGAAGGCACCTTGCTTTGATGCCGCACCCGGAGCGTTCCTTTATGATGTGGCAATACCCATGGTATCCCAAGGAATGGCAGGTTGAGAAGAGTGGTCCTAGTCCTTGGTTGCGCATGTTCCAGAATGCAAGAGAATGGTGTTCATAGATAAGGTAAATCAGACTCCTGAAACATTTTCACCTTTTTATTGGTTCCCTAAAGTTAGATCTCTGGCTAGTCCGTTAACTAGACACAGTCTGTTGCTCTCGTCTACATCTAAAAACCACTCATTCTGTAAATGGCATTCTTGTTGTTTTGTGTTTCTGGTAACACTCCTCTTAGCTCGATCTTTATTGTAGTACTGTGTTAGCTTGAACACCGTTTTGTGCTTGAACTTTGTTATTTGACGTGATAATTATTAGGCATCTCACTTTTCGCCCTGTTTTCCGTTAAGGGCAATTCTCTTCTGCTTAATTAATCGACGAGGCAAATCTTTTGCCTCCGTTTCGAAAAATAATAATAATTAGGCATCCAGGATCTCTCATGTGCTTCACTGCAATTGAAGAATAAGAAAAATATGGTGCTAGGGATTGTATTATGTTCTTCTATTCATGAGGTCTCGTGCAATACTGCCATGAAATAAATATTTGCTTACCCTTCTTATCCTGGAACTTACAGGGACCAAATTGGTGACCCGTATGTCTGCTTAGAGAGCTTGGGGGCTCATGGAGTAGCATTTTGCTGTACAATTGATGTGGCCATGGATCAACTCAATACTACGTGTGTGAAATTTCTCTCTCAAAAAAAAGTCTGAACTTATCGCGTTGGAAGGAACTCCAGTGACAGGGAGCAGTTCTCAGTTCTTGAGTTGAGCTGGAATATCTGCGCTACTTGTTCTCAATTGGACAGTGCCTGTATAGGCGCTGCCTGCGAGCATAATTATGTTTCACTAGCTGAATTGAGCTATATGCTGCTTTTGCAATCATTCACCTTCATTATCCAATAATACCAAGCTATCTGGCACATAAAATGTATCCTTTCAGCTTTCTTTCTGCCGAGCATATCCATTTTGTAGCATTACACAGAAATGTACTGTACCATGTTGCTCGTTACATATTCGGTATTATGTTTTCAGATGCTCGCGTAAGCAGAGTGTGCAATGGTCCATATCAGTTGCACGTGTGGAGTTAATTAGACCGTTGTCTCGAAAACTAAGGGCACGTTTGGTCGATGCCTAATATTGTCGTCGATCAAACCGTTGCCTCACATGTGAGACTGGTATCATTGTTCCAAATGTTAAAACCGAGGACGGTCTGGTTTCGCAACTGGCATTTACAGTATGTTGTTGACAACTATGGGAAATAGCATTCGGCCCCAGATCCACCATTTTTTGCAGGACCCTGACATATATGTGTTATAGTTTCGCTAGTAGGTTCTTACTTCGTAGTAATGTCATTTTGAACATGTGTTAAGTCAACCTTTTTGAGCTTTGACTTTGGACACATGCATACTGTAAGAATTTCTAAAACAGCACAATTTCAGCGAAATAATAGGTTTTGTTTGAACTCAGCTATGAACACATACCCCTTGACAGGTTCAAGCACCTATAGTGGAAGAATGAATGGCCTATTTGGCAAATCTCAAACAAAGCAAGCTAGTTAATGTACACTAAAAAGAAGCAAGCTAGTTAAGGACAGTAAGAATGCTTCTCAACGAGATAAGCAGCTTGTTAATCAACCTGTTAAGTAAGAATGCCTCTCAAAAGAGAAAAAAAACAATTGAACATCAAGAAATACATAACAATTACATACAAATGTGCCATGAATCATCTGCAGTTGTGGACAGTGTACCTGTGCGGACCGCACTTGATTAACCAACAATCAACTCAAATCATACATGCTCCGCTACCGTTTCTCGCTCTAGGTCAAGGACTGGGCGATATCCATGGAGAGGCAGTAGGCGAGAGACTGTATGGTGATCATGGGGTTGACGCCAACGGCAGTCGGGAGGAGGCTGCCGTCGCAGACGTACAGGCCCTCGGCCTCCCAGCTCTTGCCTCTGCCGTCGACGGCGCCCTCCGTGGGGCTGCAGCCCATCCGGCAGCTGCCCATCTGGTGCGCCGAGCAGAGGAGCGCCCATGTGTCCGTGCCCGGCTGCATTGGCCCCCTCGCCACGGTCACCTCGTCCAGGAACGCCTCCAGGTCCTCGTCGCGCACGCCCTTGCACCGCAGCCGCAGCCCGTCGCTGCGGTGCGTGCCCACCTCGACCGCGCCGGCGGCCACCATGATGCGCAAGGCGCGGCGCAGCCCGTCGCGGAGCTCCTCGATGTCGCCGCGGCTGGGGCTGTAGTGCACGCGGCCCTCGCCGTACACGCTCCCAGCGGCGCGGTCGCGGACCAGCGCGAACGCGTGCGCGGTGCGGGCGTACCGGCGCATCCTCTCCTTCATGTCGCGGCCCGACTCCCACGGGACCAACGAGGCGAAGGCCCCAGGCCCCAGCGCCGGCGTCTCGATGATGGTGCGCTCGGTGACGCGGTGCATGCTCGTGATGATGCCGCCTTCGTAGCACTTTCCGGTGAGCTGGGGCTCCTGGTTCGTGTCCGGGAAGTACCCCCACGCCATGGATACCGGGTGGAGGTGCAGGTTCCGACCGACGTGCCGGTTTCTGAGGCCGCTGTTGCGGAGCAGCGGCGGCGTCATGAGCGCCCCGCACGCCGAGATGGACACCTTGGCGTTGATACGTAGCTTCTTGGTGATGCCGTTGCTCATGCACGTGGCCACCAGGCCGACGCATTTCTTGCTCCGGCCGTTCTTGCCGTTGCTATTGCTCTGGAGGATGAAGCGCTCGGCCTTGCACCCGGCCAGGACCACCGCGCCGTGCTGGACGGCGTCGACGAGCCACGTCGTGTCGGTGCCGCGCTTGTCGCCGGTGGGGCACCCCAGGTAGCAGCTCCCGCAGTAGTGGCCCTCGGACGAGTTGCGCGGCACGCGGTCAACAGGCAGCCCGAGCGCCTCGCACCCGCGGCGCACCACCTTGTTCTGGAACCCTTCCTCCCGGCACCCGTCGGTGACGGCGAGCCGAGCGCAGACGGCGTCCATGGCCTGCACGTAGCCCGCGCTCCCGAACACGGGGAGCCCGTGGTCGCGCGACCACTCCCGCAGGACCTCCCGCGGCGTGCGGATGCTGGCGGACCAGTTCACCGCCGAGCCGCCGCCGACGGTGGTGCCGGCGTACAAGACGGTGGTGACGTTGGACGTGCAGAAGATGCCTCCCTGCTCGTAGAGGCGCTCCATGGACGGGCCCTCGACGGAGCTGTAGTCGTCGGGGGTGAAGTAGTCCCCCTTCTCGACAACGAGCACCTTGTGCCCGGCGGAGGCCAGCACCGCGGCGGCCACGCCGCCGCCGCAACCTGAACCGACGATGACGACGTCGCATTCCACCGCGTGGTAATCGCCCGACGTGGCGGGCTTCACCGCGAGGCCCTTGTCCGCGAGTGATCCGAGCAGGGTGGCGTCGTCCAGCTCCCTGCTCTCCACGACGCCCTTGTCCAGAGGCCGCGGCGCCGTCGCTTCTTCCGTCGTGGGATGTTTCTTTTGTTGCTGTTTTACGTTGGGCACGCTGAAACCTATTGCTTTCCAGCATGGGTTCTCCGAGTTTTCGTTCACCTGCACGTTGGAAACAGAGATACATTTCTGTTTGATGAGAGTGCTAGTAATACGGTCAGGGGTTCAAAAAGTAAGATGAGGGTGCTAATATATACTCCCTTCATTCCACGATATAGCGCGTCCTCGTTTTCCGTGATTTAAGTTTGATCATAAATTTAATCAACGAGACTGATTACGGCAGGAGCAAAAGTTATACCACTGAATTCGTGTCGAAAATACGAATTCGGTGGTATAATTTTTTTTCGTCGCAATCGGTCTCGTTGGTTAAATATATGGTCAAACTTAGATCTTGGGAAGCGCGGACGCGCTACATTGTGGAATGGAGGAGTATAAAATGGTGAAGTTTTCGATATCATTGCTAAGGCCGCCGGGGAGTATCATATACTATTATCATGCATATGATACTATTTTCGTAATGCATAGTATCATAAGTTAGTATCTTAGAGCATCTTCAACAGGCGCCCTATCTTAGCCGTGCGCTGGAAAAAACCGTTTTTTTTTTTGCGCGCATGGAGCCGAAACCGGCGCTCCAGCAGGCGCGCTAAAATCGTGCGCGCGGTAAACTTGGTTCACCGCACGGAGGAAAACGACATCGCACGCGGTGTATTTGTTGCGCCCGCTCTCGCGCGTTGGACAGCGACGATTCGCACACGACTTCACCAACCGCCAGATGTGAGACCTCTAGGCGTTGGCGCCGCCGCCCGTGACCTTCCCCATTTGCTCCGGCGACCCGGCGGCGCTTCCCCCGCCTATCCTCGCGTGCCGCCGCTGCTTCCTCCACCTCCTCTCCTCGCCGCCGCCCCTCGAGCGTGCCATTCTTTCGACGAACAGCGCCCGGCGGCCGTTTGCAACTCGGTGCCCACAAGGTGTTTGACAAAACGCTTGCAAGGTATGTATTGCTTCAACTTTATAATTTGTAGATGAATTTGGTGCATGTTGTTTGTATTTTTAAACTAGTTAAAATTCAATATTGTAGATGAGTTCGTCCTACGATTCTTCCGACGAAGAATTTGATATTCAAGAGGAGGAAGACCTCACAATAATCCTAGCTATGCACGTCAATAAAAAACCGAAGCACGGTGGTTTGGTTATGGGTCGTCAGAAATTGTGGAGGGATAAGATCGATGCCCACAACAGATTGATGAGGAACTATTTTGCGGAGGATGCCACATACCCCGAGTCCTACTTTCGGCGCCGTTTTAGGATGAGCATCGAGTTATTCAAACGCATTGCAGAGAAACTGGCGAGCCATGATTTTCAGCAAAGGAGAAATGCCGCCGGAGAACTCGGGCATAGCACATTTCAAAATGTGACCGCCGCTTTGCGTATGTTGGCATATGGTATTCCGGCGGATCTCGTTCATGACCAATTGGCCATGGGTGAGAGTCAAGCCATCATGTGTGTCAAGCGCTTCGCAGTAGGAATTGTGCAAGTGTTTGGTTCAGAATATTTGAGAGCTCCCAATATTGAAGACAACGCAAGGCTTTTGGAGATGAACAAAACTCGCGGGTTCCCAGGTATGCTTGGCTCAATAGATTGCATGCATTGGAGTTGGAAGAACTGTCCTAAGGCATTGCATGGACAATTCCACGACTAGAAAGAGGGTTTCACTATAATCCTTGAAGTAGTGGCCGATCAGGAGACTTGGATTTGGCATGCTTTTTTTGGAATGCATGGATCTTTGAATGACATCAACGTTCTTAACCGGTCACCACTCATGAATAAGATTGCAAATGGTGAAACTACACCGGTGGAATTTGTAGCAAATGGCCATGCATACAACTATGGCTACTATCTTGCGGATGGCATCTACCCAAGGTTGCAAACATTTGTGAAGCCGTTGACGGCACCGCAAGGTAAGAAAAATCTTGATTTCCACAATGCTCAGTCGGCGGCTAGGAAAGATGTGGAGAGAGCTTTTGAGATTTTGCAAGCCCAATTTGCTATTGTGAGAGGCCGGCTAGATTTTTGGATCAAAAGATCCTTTGGTACATCATGAACGCTTGTGTGATCATGCATAACATGATCGTCGAGAATGAGCATGGGCAAGATTTAGACTATTCTCAGTATGAGTTGTTGGGACGTCCCGTGCGAGTGCGGAGAAGGGCTGCGAGGGTGGCCCAGTTTATTGCCTCCTATCATGCCATTTGACGTGTCGAAATGCATGATGATCTTCAAAAGGATCTAATCGAGGAGTGGTGGGCATGGCATGGGCGACAAAATTAGTTTGATGTTGTATGTTTGATGTTGTATTGTTGAACTATTTGTTGTATTGGAAGATAAACTATTTGTTTGAGTTGTAATAATAATTGAAATATTTATTGTTTGAGTTATAATAATAATTGTGTTGGAGAAATATGCAACCTATATTATTAGGAGGCCAAAGCCAACATATATACACATACATGCGGATGCCAAAAAGCTACAGGAGGATGCCAAGAGACTAGAATGCAAAAGACCAAAAGACACCACTAATGGCACATACTGACACCACTAACTCTAACACCCCCCTCAAACTCATGGTGGATCCACCACACTGAGTTTGGAAAGGTGAAATCCATGTTGCGCTCTAGTCTGGGCTTTTGTGAAGAAGTCTGCTAGCTGTAACTCAGAAGGCACATACTGAAGAGCAACAACATGATCCTGCAGAGCAACGCGCACATAAGAAGCATCAACACCAATGTGCTTGGTAAGCTCATGCTTCACAGGATCCCGCGCAATACTGATAGCACCTGTACTGTCTGATAAGAGGGTGGTAGGTGTAGTAACAGAAACACCAAAATCCTTCAGTAACCATCGTAACCAAGTCACCTGCCGTCATAAGAGACATAGCTCGCACCTCAGCCTCTGCACTAGAACGGGAAACTGCAGTCTGTTTCTTCGTCTTCCAGGCAATGAGAGAACCACCAAGAAAAACGCAGTAAGCAGAACGTGAGTGGCGATCCGTAGGATCACTAGCCCACGTAGCATCCGAATAGGCCTAGAGCTATAACAAGCTGGAGCGGGGAAAGAAGAGACGGTGAGAGATCGTGCCACGAAGATATCGTAGAACACGAAGAAGGTGACTATAGTGTACCGAAGTGGGAGAAGAAACAAACTGACTCAAGATATGGACAGGATAGGAGATATCCGGACGAGTGACAACGAGATAGACAAGACTCCCAACAAGATGACGATAACGTGTCGGATCAGACAAGGGCTCACCATCAGGAGCACGAAGGTGAACATTGAGCTCCATAGGAGTCTCAACAATGCGCTCATCACTAAGAGCCGCACGAGTAAGAAGATACTGGATATACTTTTCTTGGGAAATAAAAAAGGCATCAGAGGTGGAGAAAACCTCAATCCCAAGAAAGTAACGAAGAGGACCAAGATCGGACATAAGAAACTGCTCACTGAGACGGGCCTTGGCAAAGGCAATGTACTCAGGGTCGTCGCCAGTGATGATCATGTCATCAACATATAGAAGAAGAAGAGTCCGCCCACGAGCTGAAAGGTGGACAAATAGTGCCGGATCATGAGCGCTCGCTGAAAAACCAGCAATGGTCACCACAGAGGCAAAACGCTCAAACCAGCCACGAGGGGCTTACTTAAGGCCATAAAGAGAGCGACGAAGACGACATACCGTGCCATCAGGAACGGAATACCCGGGTGGTGGCTGCATATAAACCTCCTCACGCAACTCACCATTAAAAAAGGCATTCTTAACATCAAGCTGAGAAACAGACCAATAGCGAATAAAGACCACAACGAGAAGTGTGCGGATAGTGGTCATATGGGCCACAGGAGCAAATGTCTCATCGTAATCATGACCATGCTCCTGCTGAAAGCCACGAGCCACAAGACGAGCTTTGTAATGCTCAAGAGAACCATCGGAGCAAGTCTTAACCTTGTAGACCCACTTACAAGTGATGGGACGAACACCGGGAGGAAGAGAAACAAGATCCCACGTGCCGGTACGCTCAAGAGTAGCAAGCTCCTCTGCCATCGCAAATTGCTATTCAGGATGAACAACAACATTACGATAAGAGGTAGGCTCAAGTACAGCCGAAAGACCATATCGACTAGGAGAATAGCGGTCACGGGGAGGGCGAGGCCGAGCCCGAAGACCATAAGTCGGATGGGATGAGGAGGACGACGCACCAGAAGTAGATGGCACGTCCGTGGATTTATCGACAACACATGGACGGCGAGTATAATGGGAAGGAAAGGAGGGAAGAGGTGGAATCACTGGAGATGGAGACGGGGAGTGTATCAATGATGAAGATGGAGAAGGGGAAGGTATCGGTGATGAAGGCGGAGAAGGGGAAGGTATCGGTGATGAAGGTGGAGAGTCATGCGATGAGGGAGGAGAAGAATCCGTAGGAGAGGACGGCGTCGGATCTGCAATAGCAGGACGAGGAATAGGAATATTGGGCACAGAGGGAGGTGTATCTGGAAACGTAAGAAAGGAGATGTCCTCCGCTGAAAAAGCCGAGGAGGATGGACGTGGGTAGAAGGGACGAGACTCATCAAAAGTCACATCCCGGGAAATACACATCCGACGACCGACGGGATCCCAACACCAATAGCCCTTATGCTCATCACTGTATCCGAGAATGACACACTCAACAGACTGAGCGGTCAGTTTGGTGCGTTCACGGGGGGCAAGCAAAACATAGCAAACACAACCAAACAAACGAAGCGCCGAATAATCAGGAGGATGACCAGAAAGACGCTCGAGAGGAATACCACCCTGTAGAGCAGTAGAAGGATGAACGTTGATGAGATATGCGGAAATGGTAACAGCCTCAGCCCAAAAGTGAGGCGGAAGAGAGGCGGCGATCATCATCGCACGCGCTGTCTCAAGAAGGTGACGATGCTTGCGCTCAGCCACACCATTCTGAGCATGAGCACCAGGGCAAGAGAACTGAGTAAGAGTACCCTGCTTAGCAAGAAATCCTCGCAGTGCATGAGAGATATACTCACCAGCTGAATCTGCGCGAAAAACACGAATAGGAGTGGAAAACTGGGTATGAACCATGGCAACAAATTTTTTGTATATAGATAAGACCTCACTACGAGAAGACATGAAATAGATCCAGGTGTACCGAGAAAAATCATCTACAAAGATAATATAGTAGCGATGACCCCCTTTCGAAGCGAAGGGAGCCGGACCCCAAACATCAGAGTGAACGAGATCAAAAGGACGCTCGGACACAGACTCACTATAAGGGTAGGGCAGCTGAATGTGCTTACCAAGTCTACAGCCCAGATAATCCACGAAGCGTTACCGGAGACCGACCACAGAACTCCGCGATGAACCAAAGACGAGATACGAGAACCACATAAATGGCCAAGACCATGATGCCACTGCTGAAAAGAGCTGGTAGATGCAGCTACAGGGGCTGCGAGACTGGCGGCGGTGGCGGCAGAGGGAAGACGAAGCCAGTCAAGCTCCCAGAGGCCATCAGAGCGTCGAGGGACAGCACCAAGCAGAGCGCCCGTGTGACAATCCTGAACAGAACACGAATCAAAGTCGAGAATAACCCTACAACTAGAGTCAACAATCTGACCACCAGATATGAGCTGCATGGTAAGTCAAGGAACATGAGCGACAGAGGAAACATGAAATGAAGAAGTGCTAAGAGTGCCTCGACTAGCTACAGGGAGGGGAGTGCCATCAGCCGTAAGAACACGAACTGGAGACTCGATGGGTCGAACGGAGGTCAAAGTAGAAGAATCATAAGTCATATGAAAAGACGCTCCAGTATCAAGAATTCATGGGGATGTACCTGAACGAGTAGATGGTGGTTTCTCAGTGCCAGAAGAGTTAGCCACGAAAACTGCAGAACCTGTCGATAAAGAATCCCAAGCATCAAGCAAGCATCGCAGCTGCTCAATCTCACGCGCAGACAGGGACACGACCGAAGAGGTCGAGGTAGAAACATTCCGACGATGAGCACTCGCCACCACTCGTGAAAGCAGCGTGTAGAGTCGAACGAGAGTAGCGGGTCAACGTAGAACCGCATGTGGAAGCCACTGGGGGAGCCGACGTAGAGCGGCCGACATTGTGCGCGGAAGCCGCGAGAGGAGTCTGTGTAGGGCGACAATCACCAGGTGCGAAAGTCGTGGGAAAGTCGCTGAAGAACGACCAACACGGGACAGCAGAGGCGGTGCAATTGCCGAAGGAGTCGACGTAGGATGGCCAGCAGCACCGGCGGAAGTCACAAAAGGTGTCGAAGTAGAGCGACAACCACCACCTCCAAGCGGGCAAGCACCGAGCACGAGGAAAGGCGCATGTGCGAGACGGGATCAATGCAGGGAACACCGTCGAAAAACATCGAGCTGCGAGGAAAAGGCATACCCGACGAAAGCATTGTACCTTTCTCTCTCTTTTTTTTTCTTTCTCTCATTTCTTTCTTTCTTTCATTTTTTGGAGAAATATCCGATCTGGATCTGGATCACGAACTGGACTAGAACCAGCAGCAGTTCCACGCCACACAGGCACACACGCGCCCACCCGCGAAAGTCAGAGCAGCAGAGTGGGACTGCAGAGCCGGATAGGCGCCAGCGGCGGACGGGAACCGGCCCTGGGAGCTCCGGGCGGCCAGCGGTAGCAGCGGCTTGACCAGGAAGAGCAGAAGGCCAGAGATGCACCGTCTGAATTGAGGCTGAAACAGGCCGGGGCGGCCGTCCCGATCGAGGATGCAGCGGGCTTCAGGAACTGGCGGCCGACGATAGCAGGACACAGCGAAGAACGACGGCTGGGGGCAGAAACAGCGGCTGGTCAGCGAAGATCGTGACCTCCGATAGGGGCTGCTCCTTTGTCCAGATCGGGATCAATCTTGCACGGACGAGGAAGATGACTAGGCATTGTAAAGCGGCGGCAGCACAAAGAAACTGCACACACAAGAGGCAAGAGACGATTTGGAGCAGCGCAGCCGAAACAGGATGATCGCGGCGGCCAAATTGGATCGAGCACGAGTTGCAGCGTGCGAAAAGAAGACCTAAATCTCTAATACCATGTTGGAGAAATATGCAACTTATATTATTCGAAATTTCTATTTTCCGAACGCGCTGGAAACCGTCGGATCGCGATCTCATGGCTGGGATGGTCCTTCACGCGCGCCGCAATTTTCGCTGACCAGCCGAGGGATGGGATCGCGATGTCGTGGCTCTCCATGCGAGAAAAAGAAATTTGCATGCGTTCGGTGGGATTCGATCCCTGGCCGATCGTATGAGGCGTTGCCCTGTTAGCCAACTCATCTGTGTGGCACCTTTGTCCAAATGTACAAATACACTGTTATTTGACCTCTTAACAAGAACATACCCAATTTTTTTGCTGTATGCAAAAAGTAAATGCATGTGTGCGTGGAATAAGAGGGTGTTTGGTTTTAGGGACTTTTTTGTGTTGGGACTAAAAAAAGTCCCTAAAAGTCCCTAGCAAACCAAACAGGGTGGGACTTTTTGCTAAAAGTCCTTAGAAGCACCTCCTTGAGGGACTTTTTGGGACTTTTTTAGGACTACAAAAAGTCCTAGGACTAAAGAACCAAACAGGGCCTAAGCTTCGAACCTGGGTAATCGAGATGCCATGCAGGTTCAGCGACCAACTAATCCAATAGTACTTGTTGTACAATAAATGAAAACTAACTTATTAACCATTTCGAGGACTTTTTTACTAGTCCAAAAAGTACTCGATTTTTTGTCTAGTGACAAAGCTAATTTCCGATCGATTGGAAATCTGGGAAAGATCCAAACGACTCGATCCACATCACGCACACGCTCGCCGCTCGATTTTTTTCTCCTCCCGCATCGATTCTTCATTCACGTCCCATCGCGTTCCCGCCTCCGCCGCCGCCTCGCTCGCTCCTCCCGCCCCGCGCCCGTGCGGCCAGGAGCGCCCCTCTGAACCCCGCCTTGGTCGTCGGAGCCCACCGTTGAGCAAATCCTCCGACGCTTGTCCCTTCCCTTCCTTTTCCCACCTGATAACTTCTGTGTGAAGAGCATGGTAATTTTCGCGAGTGTGGCGGGGGGTGATGAAATATCCCCCGGTAACTTTTGTGTGAATAGATGGTAACTCACACATCGCAGATCTGATAACTTATGTACCCCGATCCTGGTAACTTTGGCGCCGAGGGAGAGAGGGCAGGGGTGGTTGATGGAATATCCCATGATAAATTTTATGTGAATAACGTGGTAACTCACACACCGCAGACCTGATAACTTATGCACCTCGGTCCTGATAACTTTGGCATAGGGGGAGGGGTTGATGAAATATCCCCCGGTAACTTTTGTGTGAATAGATGGTAACTCACACACCATGGAGCTGATAACTTATGTACCTCGGTCGTGGTAACTTTGGTGACGGGGGCAGGGAGAGTTGATGAAATATCCTATCAGTAACTTTTGTGTGAATAGCATGGTAACTCACACACCGCAGACCTGATAACTTATGCACCTCGGTCCTGGTAACTTTGGCATGGGGGGGAGGGGTTGATGAAATATTCCCCCGGTAACTTTTGTGTGAATAGATGGTAACTCACACATCACGGAGCTGATAACTTATGTACCTCGGTCGTGGTAACTTTGGTGACGAGGGCAGGGAGAGTTGATGAAATATCCTATGAGTAACTTTTGTGTGAATAGCATGGTAACTCGCACACCCGCAGACCTGATAACTTATGCACCTCGGTCCTGGTAACTTTGGCATGGCGGGAGGGGTTGATGAAATATCCCCCCGGTAACTTTTGTGTGAATAGATGGTAACTCACACATCATGGAGCTGATAACTTATGTACCTCGGTCGTGGTAACTTTGGTGACGGGGGCAGGGAGAGTTGATGAAATATCCTATCAGTAACTTTTGTGTGAATAGCATGGTAACTCACACATCGTAGACCCGATAACTTATGTACACCGGTCCTGGTAACTTTGGCGACGGGGGTGGGGGGTTGATGAAATATCTCCACATACACCCGATTGCGTAAATAGCATGGTATTTTACGCGCCACATACCTGATTATAGGTGGCGAACAGGCCAACCCGGGTACGGCACAACCTGACACACACCTAAACAGCCCTGGACTGACACGACCCGCAAAGTTCTGTTTATAAAGCGAGTCATGCCATGTCGGCATGTGGACCTCACCCTACGGCCAAGGCACGTCACCGATGGTAGGCGGTACTTTAGACCCAGGCAAAAAAAAGACAGTTGAAACACCTCCGGTAACTTCAGTGTAAACACCATGATAAGTTAGTACTATGGGCATGGTAACTTCTGACCTGAAAAAAAAAAGTCATCGAAACATACCAACATGGGATCTAGTTTCGAAGGTCTCATCGCGACGAATCTTTTATGTGAAAACGGTTTTTCAATCGGAGCGACGGTTTGAGCTACAAAACATTTTGAAGTTTCAAAACAGAGTGAGTACACGATGTCATCGGCTTTTTGTCCTTTTTGCATGCATTCAATTAGCTGTTATAATACACACCAAATACGTGCTTGAGTTGATACTAATAAAACGAAAAGGTGGGGATTAGTATATGCATGCATGATTATTAGTGGGAATCAGGGATTAGTAGCCACATGCAAAATTACGTAGCGAGAGTGAGTCGCGGGAGGATAACTGAATGGGAGGGTCGTTCGGATCTATTGGATAGATTCGAACGTTAGGATCGTATCACAGTCCTATATTATTAGGAGGCCAAAACCAACATACATACACATACATGAGGATGCCAAAAGGCTACAGGAGGATGTCAAGAGACTAGAATGCAAAAGACCAAAAGACACCACTAATATAACTCTAACAATTGAACTATTTATTGTTGATTTAATTTTGTGTGTTTGATCTTTTCGATTCTACTTTGAGTGTGAGATATGTTGTTTGTGCTGGGCGCGTGCGCTGTAAATTTAACGCGACTGCTGAAGCTATAACGTCGCGCTGCATTTTGCAGCGCCTGCTGGAGCAAGCGTCCGGCTCCGTGCTAAAAAAGGTTATTTCGGCGCTGTATAAATATTTTAGCGCACCGCGCGGTTGCGCGTAGATGCTCTTAGGTTGTCTTATTAATTATCATGCATTACATAAAGTAGTACGATATTTTAATATAATACCGTATCATATCACGATACGACATCCTCTCTTTCATTATTTAATTGTATGCCACATCATCAATAAAGTCTAGAAGGCATGTATGATACCGTTTATTATACTCTCATTATAATCAACCTAAGTCGACCGACAAATTCTAATGTAGTTGTCTGAAATTTTGTGCGACCACCTCAAATATAATAAGATGATGCAAGTAGGCTATAAGCATTTAAATAATATATTTTTGTTGAGTTTGAGAAGAGATAAGAAAATAGAGAATAGAAACAAACTGTAAATTAACGGCCAGCAATAGAACGTGCTCTTAAATTTTTTATAAGAGTGTAAGACGAGTCATACTAAACTCTAGATACATCCAAATAATATGCATCAAAGAAAATAGCTAACTATTATATGTGCTGACCATAAATAACATCACAATAACATATAGCCAACATCCGGGTGTACTGTTAACCATGCTCTAGTCGACCACATAGAGTCAAGCTATTTGGAAGTGATAATCTAATGCTAACATATACTCCTACTATTGATTACGATCTAGAGAGTGTCTAGAAGCCTGAAGAAGCCTCAAGTCCAAAGCAGTCAAGTCTTAATTTTGGCAGGTGTCCGGACAGTGACCTAGCTGGATTTGTCAATGCGCTTTAGATGGTCCAGTCATGGAATTACACTCGCCTAGCAGCCAATAGGTATTTTAATTGTCTGGTACTACCTCCGGGTTTATTAGTCCCATTCGGATTTTGAGTTAAAATGTGATCATAAATTTGCTAGTGAAATATAATTTATGTTTACCAAAATTAGTACTTCCTTCACTATAAGTATCATTGAAAAGTAGTTCTATATAAATCTAACAATACAATTTTGGTGCCATATCACTTGTATTTTGCTAGTCAAATATATGATCAGAGTATGACCCAAAATACAATGAAAACTAATAAACTCAGACATGGGTAGTAGAGCATTCCCTTCATTTTATTTACTTTGCATATTAGCTTTGACTCGAGTCAATCTTCTATCAAATTTATATAAAAATATATTAACACCCACAATATCAAATCGATATCATTAAAATCATCATTGAATATATTTTCGTATCATGTATATTTGTTATTATGAAAATTTAGATTTCTCTCAATAAACTTGGTCAAACATTAGGTCAAGTTAACATACGGAGTAAATAGAAAACGAAGAGAGTACACGACAGACGCCCGAGCAGTGCCATCACTTCTGTAACAACCAGGATAGTGGACGGGCATGCTAGTAGTAGTATTTTTTAACCGTGCAGAAAGGTGGCAGGACCAGTCATGCTCTAGCTCGTACTACTACCATTGTCCAAGCACGTGTACGATCCAACCCAGTTGATCGGTGGACAAGGTAGAACCACCCATGACCCATCAATCATCCAAAGCATGATTTAGCACCTTGGTGTACAAGACGTTGAAGCAGTGGCTTCTTGTGACTCCTGCGGCGCCAAGCAGTGCCATCACTCCTGTAACTACCAGGACAGTGGACATGCATGCGATTTCCTAACCGTGCAGAAAAGTGACAGGACGAGTTATGCACGATGGCAGGAATGGTCCAACGTCGCTCTAGCTCGTACGATCGTCCGAGCACGTCCACGATCCAAATCCGTGGACAATGTAGAACCACCCACCCGTCGACCATCCAAGTGCTATGGGTAATCACCTTGGTGTAGAAGACGTTGAGGCAGATGGTCTTGACAATGGCGAAGGCGATCTTGACGGGGATGAGCCAGCGCGCCCTGGTCCAGCGCCTGAGGGCCTCCTCCCGCCGCCCCGCCGGCATGTCGGCGAAGCGGCGCACGTACGGGAACTCGCCGGAGACGCACAGCCGGCCGCACAGCGCCAGCGTGCCCAGCCGCGTGCACAGGAGCCAGAGCGTGACGTGCACCAGCACCCCCGCCTCCCACACGCACCGGGTGAAGGCCAGCTCCGCCACCTGACATGGAGACCAATCGCCTAATTCGTGAAGTATTATTGTGTAAATCATACCTGGATGAATTGAAGGCAACAAAACACTAGTATGCTGTATACGCACCAGAGCGAACAGTCCCTTCTGTCTACCAGTATACCGTAGTATATACAGTATGCCTGGATGAAATATTTACTCCTACCAAACTACGTATACTGTAGTATATAGTCTGAAATTAAGTGCACACGCGTACGAACTGAAATGTAATCCAATTATGCATGTACCAGCGTCAGCGTGGGATAGGGCAGCGCCAGCATCTCCGTGCATAGGAGACGGGCGGGGCGCAGTTAGATGAGAGTCGGGTAGCCGATAACGGAAATCTAGATTATTCCGTTGAGGAGCGCAATAATCTGAGCTCGTCAGCGCAGCGCCATCTAACCGCGTAGTACGTAGCGTATATGCAAGGTACGAACGCAGTTGTATGGGAGTACTACGGAGAGATGGGCTCGACGGATCACCTCGTCGGGAATGGTGGAGTCGGCGCCGGACGCGAGGTAGAACCGCTCGAGGTCCTTGTCGCGTGGCGTGTCCCGGCGCCCGTCGAGGGCCTCCTCCGGCGGCAGGGACGGGATGAGCGCGCCGCACATGGCCCGGAGCGCCTCCATCTGCGCCGGGTAGAGCCCGTGCGTGTACTTGTCCCGCCTCAGCACCCGCAGCAGTGGGTGTCCCGTCGCCGCCTTCTCCTCCCCCTCCGCCGCCGCCATCAGTTACCCCCGCGGGAGCAGAGCAGCCACCACCGAACTCTGTGCGTGTGTTTCAGGTTCCACTACTAGGCTTCCGTGTGGCTTTGCGCGCGCATTCGTCTGTATATAGATAGATAGATCGAGAGTTGATAGGTGTCAATCTCGTTATTTAATACCGGTCACCAACTAACTAGGGGCGCAGCAGCAGGGCAACTTGCGGTCTGTTATCCATCCAGTCTAGTAGCTAATCAACGACTTTTTCCAGAAAGAATGCAAAACCTTGCTATCATCAGATAAACATATTCGACGGCCAGGGCGTGTCCAACCCCGACACTCAAATCAACCGTATCCATATGGACGCAGCTGTCCGCACCCGCAAGCTATCTAACCTGGACTCATCGATTCATGGAGTAGTTTCGATCACATTTTTTTTTCGTAAAATGAAACCAAACCTGGGGGCTTTGCGGGAGGCCGAACACGAGCCACGTTGGACTCCGACACACAGGCCCACTCAAAACTAAGGCGGAGCCCGCATTTTTGTAGCTAGTCGCATTGTTTACGCGACAAAATCCTCCTATCTCTTCTTCCATTCCGCCGCTCTCCACATAGTTTCCGCCCTTTCCCCCTCTCATCTTCCCTCCCGTCACCGACGCATGGACCCGGCGGAGACTTGCCAGAGACGATGGTGGTGGAGGATCCGAGCATCACGCTCGCCCGGAAAATAAACTCGCCGACACAGAAAAATCGCCGCATCAAAGTGAAGGCCGAAAAGACGGAAACACTCAAGAAGCGGAACACCGACAGAGGGCACGCGGGTGGCAGGCGTGGTGGTGGGCATGCTGGTCGCGGGCGTGGTGGAGATCTTGCCCCGCCGCCCTCACTGATTGTGTAGACAACACCATGGCCGGAGCATTACAAAGCTCCGTACTACTACTACACCAAGCAGCTGGGTAGGCAGTCCCCGACATACGTGGCCTGGAAGGTGCCCTACATCATCGACGTCAACGCGGCACCACTGCGTAGGACGCGAAAATGCTGACCTTGAAAGTGGCGGATTTGGATGACAACGCAAGAATGATCGTGCAAGTCGTCCGTTTCAAAATGTTGTAGCGGCAGAAGGAAGAGCCGAAGAGGGTGGAGGAGGAGGAGATGGAGGCGACGGAGAAGGAGGGGGACGCGGAGGCAAAGGCGTCCTACACGGCGGCGACGATAGATTGAACGTGGATGCTAGGTTTGCTAGACTGATTTTCTCTTGTGATCGGGCATGTAAAAACTAAGCATACTTGCCTCTTTTTGGTTGTGATTGGCCGATGATGTGATCCGGCGCGTGCTATGGATCAGACTTATTTGAATCTCAAATTGCCCTTTATTGACGGACATATACTGGCTAGCTCTGAATGGCCGGCTCCCGCATCCGTGTCCGCGGACTACCCCCTGTCCGCAGACGGATGCGGTGTCCGGTTTGCGGGTCAGTGTTGGAGATGCCCTAACCACAAAAAGAGAATCCAATCTATCATCAGATACATTGACTATACTTTATTATATATTTTTTGTTGAAAAAGGAGGTTAAAACCTTCGGCCTCTGCATCCAAGGATGCACACAACCATCCTTATTAAATTATGGATTCTAGTAGTACGTGAACGTTCGCTGTGAGACATGGAATTTACGAACGTTTTTTCTGACAGTTTCTTCAGACATGAATGATAGTTTCTGGGAAGAAAGAACTTTTGAGTTAAAACATGCAAAAACTGATATTGTTTGATCTCGAGTCGCAACTAAAACGACCATTAAAATGCGTTTGTTTACCATCCCCTTCTTAGGAAACGGTAGCCAGATAGCATTACCATAAACTGTTCAATAGAACCTAACAAAACAAATACATGGATCAATCAAAATTCACCTTCATGACACCTCTATTGGGATCAAATACATGACTGCCACCACTAACCCGCCTGATAGCACGCCTGAGACCGATCCCTGCCGACCCTTCGGACATGGAGGTGGATGATGCGACCGACCGACCAGGGGACTCCGCCCTGGCCGTCGTGCTCGATGGTGTAGCGACCACCACCCGCCTCCCGAACATGATCCATTTGTCGGTGGCCCATGGGACCGTCGGGGATTAGATCACCACCGCCCCATCACAGGCGCCGCATGGATTTGTCCGGCAGCGGCCTCCGGGAGCGTCCTTAATTGACGGACATATAATGGCTAGCTTTGAATGGTCGGCTCCCGCATCTGTGTCCGCGGACTGGTCCCCTGTCCGCGGACGGATGCGGTGTCCGGTTTGCAGGACAACGTTGGAGATGCCCTAACCATGAAAAGAGAATCCAATCTATCACCAGATACATTGACTATACTCTATTAAAACATCTTGCCTCTGCATCCAAGGATGCACACAACAATCCTTATTAAATTATGGATTCCAGTAGTCCGTGAACGTTCGCTGTGTGGCATGGAATTTGCGAACATTTTTTCTGACAGTTTCTTTAGAGACGCATGATAGTTTCTGGGAAGAAAGAATTTTTGAGTTAAAACGTGCAAAAATTGATATTGTTTGATCTCGATTCGCAACTAAAATGGCCAGTAAAATGCGTTTGTTTACCATCCCCTTCTCAGGAAACGACAGCCAGATAGCATTACCGTAAACTGTTCAACAGAACCTGACAAAACAAATACATGTATCAATCGGAATTCAACTTCACGACACCTCTATTGGGATCAAATACATGACTGCCACCACCAACCTGCCTGATAGCACGCTTGAGACCGATCCCTGCTGACCTTTCGGCCATGGAGGTGGACGATGCCACCGCCCGACCAGGGGACTCCGCCCTGGCTGTTGCGCTCGATGGTGTAGCGACCACCACCCGCCTCGCCGAAGAGGATCCCTTTGTCGGTGGACCATGAGACCATCGGAGATTAGATCACGAGCGCCCCCATCACGGTGCAGCATGGATTTGTCCAGCAGTGGCCTCCGGGAGCGTCCTTTATTGACGGACATATAATGGCTAGCTTTGAATGGCCGGCTCCCGCATTTGTGTCCACGAACGGATGTGGTGTCCGGTTTACGAGTCAGTGTTGGAGATGCCCTAACCACGAAAAGAGAATCCAATCTATCATCAGATACATTGTGTGGCACCCCGACTCAGCGAACCGGATTACCAGTGTTTCCAACCCAGAGATCATGTCTTCTGGAAACACACAACAACTTGGAACAGAACATAACTGAACTTTATTGATAAACTTCGGGTACAAGCTCATATTTTACATCGATAGCGAGGCCAAAGGCACACCTGGTGCTATGACAATATCTACATTATTTATGAACCATAGCGGGCCTCGAAACTACTAGGGAAACTCTATGGCGTAGCGGAACATAGCGGAAACTCCATCCACAGGGACACTGCTGGGACACAGCCTAGTTAGCGTAGCACGAACCATCGGGACCTCCGTCCTCGGCTTCTCCTGCATCTGGCATGATACGCCAGGTGAGTACTTTGAATGTACTCGCAAGCTCACGACAACCAAGTAATGCAGCAAACAATAGCATGGCAATCAACATGTTAAATTCTTAAGTGATTCACTTACTGTCATCAGTTATCAACTTACTCTCTTTCGAGTTGTCCCACAACCCTCGGAATACTCATAAGCCATCGAGTACTTCCGAACACAAGACGAGTTCTTCCATCATTATTATCATTGTTACGGTTGACCACCTAGTGAGGCCTGGACGGACTGTCCAATACTGTGGACGCGGCTATTCGAATAGATTTTTCACTCTGCAGAGGTTGCGCTCTTTACCCACATCATGAAGCACCTGGCCTCGTGATCCCATTCGGGAGGACCAGCGTTGCTCCAACGAAATCCACCTGACCCGTGACTCTCCCATCGTACCACCGGCATTCATCCTCCCCCGGAGTCCTGCCTTGGGTGGCCCCTGTGTCACCTCGTGACACCTGCCACCGTCGTGGCCAAACTAAACTGTCCCAAACGGGGACGCCGGCACAATACTCAACTGGGCTCACAGGGTTACCGCCGTCTACCTGATCAGGGCAGCACGCACGCATAACCCTCCCTGTCGGGAGGTACCGGTGAAAGAGCACGGAGCCAGACCAAGTCAAGGCCGTCCCATACCGGCAAATGTGGTTGCACGGATAAGCCCGGACAGGTGACTCCAGATCAACCGACTAAGTTTCATTAAGCAAGCATGTGGTTTATCACAATAACTTAAAATGGCAGCAACTAAGAATTTAAATTAAATTGCTATGAATTATTATATAGCAAATAAATGAACATAATGCATTGAAATATGCAATGATATTGAAATGCTTCAAAAGATGGATGTCCTGGCTTGCCTTGCTCTGTTGGGTTGCCCAAGAACTCCTGGTCTTCAAAGTTACCAAAGTTTCCCTCTGAAAATATTTTTAAACAACAATTCGAAATATCACATAACACTGTTTTAATCACCAGAAATTCTGTGAGTGAGATAAAAACACCAAATTTTACCAGAAATTAGAGGAGATCAATACCAACCAACTGCAAAAAGAATCAGTCGATTTGGACTTATGGTTAAAGAGATATTGCTGGTCAAAGGTACTGGTCAAAACTGAGATTTAAATTAAAAATAGAAAACCTGACAGGGGCCACGTCGAAAGCGTAAAGTGGAGAGGCGTCTCCACTTACCGCTTCGCACGCGCGTGGCTGAGCCGCTGACGGGCGGGCCCCGCGGTTGGATTTAAACAGAAGGAAGACAGG
Source organism: Elymus sibiricus (assembly GCA_039707655.1). NCBI lineage: Eukaryota > Viridiplantae > Streptophyta > Magnoliopsida > Poales > Poaceae > Elymus > Elymus sibiricus. Next base: position 211,881,321 of record CM077663.1, read on the forward strand.
GAACAGAGAGAGGCGGAGCTCCGGCGATCGTCGCCGGCGTTACAGGCGGCGGCGAGGTCAGGAGAGAGTGGGGATGGGACGAGCTCACCGTGGCGAACCCGTACGTACCCGCAGTTCAGCAAGAGGTGCCCGGATGGCGTCGACCCCTTCTTCTCCGGCGGCGGCGGCGTTCGGGTGTCGACGGAGACGGCGATTCTGGCGATGATTCGGTCGGGCAGGAGGTCGGGCGTGATCAGGGGAATGAGCTGAGCTCGAGGGTGGCGTCAGTGGAGGCCGGAAAGGAGTGGAACGGCGAGGCGACTGGGCTCTAGTGGCGGCGGATCTCCGGCGAGGTTCGAGGCCAGAGGGCCTCTCGGTCGTGGCTCGCTGCTCGGGGAGGCGATTGGGAGGTGGTGAGGAGTGGTGATGAGCTCTGGAGGGCCGGGCATGGCCTTTTATAGGCCGTAGGTGAGCGCGGGCGAGCTCTCCAGAAGCGGCGAGGTGCGGGACACGTCGCCGGCGCCAGGACGTCACGCTGGCTGGCCGCTTGTGGGGCGACAAGACGGGAGAGGGCAGGGAGGAGTAATGGCGCGGTGGCGCCTAGTGGAGGAAGAAGACGAGCGCCAGAGCCACTGTGGCCGCACGGGCGCCACAGTGCCCGAGTGCGTGGCGGCCGCCGGGGAGGTTTCCGGCGAGGAGATGGATCCAGAACGGCCAGGTGGGAGGAAGGGAAGACGTCGGCGCGCGAGGACAAGGCCAGGCCACGCGGGGCAGCAGGGACGCATCACTTCAGACGCGGGCGCGGTGCAGAGCGCGTGCATTGCATGCCAATGCCGTGCTCACCACGACCAGTGGTGTCTGGAGGCCTCTCCTGTCCAGCGAACCATGTCTGGGGTTTTCTCCTTTGGTCATCTAGTGCCTCTGCATGCTTGGTTTGGCTAGGTTCACTCTGCCGTGAAGTGTAGCTTCAGCTATAGTTTCTGACAGCAAACTTGAGAGAGATCTAGAGGAGAGGTGAGCTGGATATGGAGCCAATGGAAATGTCTGGAGTGATTTAGGTTGGAAGGACTATAGACTGGCCAAATTTGAGAGAGTTTGGAAAAGTTTTGAATGGGGTTCATGTACAAACTATCATAATGGTCCAGAAACTTGATCTGCTCGTGGCACTCATATGGTAGATCTGATGGAGCTGAAATTTGGCATGGTGGAGTCATATGAGGTAGATAGGATGCCATAAAAATTTCATGGTAGTTGTCCGCTCCTAGCTGGCACTTCCTTCACAAGGGTTTCAGAAATGCAGTAACTTGGCAGAGCCTTGTTGCTAAAAAGTTGTACTGGCCAATGTGATATTTTTGCATATTGTGGCTAGATAGGATCCCTAATATCTTAGGAAATTTATTGGGAATTTTCTGAGTTAGGAAAATAGGGGTTGCTTCACAATTGACCAATTCTGACCAGAGAGAAAATAATTATTCTGGCCAAAATTTTGTATTGGACAATGGAATATTTTTGAAGATTATGGGATTATATTATGATAAGAAGGTGTGACAAGAGTTTGAGATTTTATTGATCATCCAAACTATAGGTTGCTTCACAACCCATAGTGATGACATAATTCCCAAAGGAATAAAAGAATTATTTGAAAGTATTAGAAAAATGGATTGTGGTCCAGAAGGTGTATGACATGGTGTTGGCAAGATTTAGACAAGGTGATGAGAGCTTTGGGTTACTTAGTAAAATATTCAAGGATTCATAAGTCCATACTTGACTGAAAAACCAACCAAAATGCAAATAAAACCAAAAAGATTTCGAAAAGAAAAAGTTGCCAAAAACCAGGGTGTCACAAACCTACCCCCCTTAGGATGAATCTCGTCCTCGAGATTCGGTTGCTCAGGGAACAGGTACGGGTATGCGGATCTTAGGAAATCTTCTCTTTCCCAGGTAGCCTCTTCCTCAGTATGGTGCTCCCATAGTACCTTGTAAAACTTGATCACCTTACTCCTGTTAGTCCTTTCCATCTCATCCAAGATTCTGATAGGTTTCTCTTCGTAGGTCAGATCCTTAGCCAGTTCTAGCTCACTCATATGTGCTTGCTTGATCGGTGGTGCAATGCACTTTCTTAACTGTGATATGTGGAAAACATCATGAATATCAGATAACTCCGGTGGTAGTTCCAACTGATATGCTACCCTGCCTTTCCTAGCAATTACTGGAAAGGGACCGATGTATCTTGGTGCAAGCTTTCCCCGGGTATGAAACCTCTTTTCTGATTTTTAGCTGAAGATACCCGGTTCGGAGGTCAATCTTGGAGAATACCCGTGCTCCGTTCAGCTGGTCGAACAAATCATCAATGCGAGGGAGCGGGTACTTATTCTTGATGGTGACCTCATTCAGCTGGCGATAGTCTACGCACATTCGTAGACTTCCATCCTTCTTCTTGACAAACAGTACGGGTGATCCCCATGGCGAGATGCTTGGGCGAATATACCCTTTCTGTAACAGTTCATCCAACTGCTTCTTTAATTCCACCAGCTCTGGGCTCGGCATACGATAGTATTTCTTATAGATCGGGGCAGTACCGGGAATCACCTCAATTGCAAACTCTAATTCCCGGTCGGGTGGCATCCCTGGTAATTCCTCGGAAAATACATCCGGGAATTCGCAAACTACCGAAATCAAGTTCATATCCATACCGGTAGTTTGGTATGCCATTCCCTTTCTTGACATCATCTTGCTGGCAAGGAATTGAACTGTTTGTCCTGCTGGATTAACTAGTGTCACTGTCCTGGTGGCACAGTTGATGCACACATGATGTGGTGTCAACCAGTCCATCCCCAGTATTACATCCAATCCAGGGGATTCAATGGCAACAAGTGTAGCTGGAAATTTAACTCCATGTATCGAAATTTCCAGACCTTTATATATCAGATTTGTTCTAAGCAGGGAGCCAGGGGATTGTACCACCATGATTTTATCCAAAAGCGAAGGAGAAAATTTGTGCAAGGTGGCAAAACTCCGCGAAATAAACGAATGGGAAGCCCCAGAATCGAATAAAGTTATTGCAGGTATGTCGTTAACAGAAAACATACCAAGGACTACGTCTGGAGCTTCGCAGGCTTCCTCAGCGGAGATATGATGGACGCGTCCGTGGTAGAAGTTATGGTTTGGGCGGCATCCAATATTGTTGACTTGTGGCTTGAAGTCGGATACTGGCTTCCCGTTGTTGGCAGGGCACTACTTGGAATAGTGTCCGCTTTGGCCGCAAGTAAAGCAGGTGTTATTGCGGCGGCATTCCTCTATTACTGGCTATTTGCCGAAGGTCTTATTCTGGCTAACCGTCTTATTGTTGTTGTTGCCATTGCTCCATGTGGGCTTGTATTCAGATGGGCCTGGCTGCCAGGTGCGTGGCTTCTGCACAAACTGCTCATGGTTATCCTTCTTGGGTTCAAACTTCCGCTTGCGGTCATCATATCCGGACTTATGCGCTCGTTCAGCTATGAAAGCCTTGTTCACCAAAGTCTGGAAGTCCGGAAAGTCCAGCATACAGAGCTGACAACGGAGAGCGTGATTCAGTCCTCCCAGGAACCGATCAATCTTCCTTTCTTCGGTGGACACGTCATGGGTAGAGTACCGTGCCAGATTGTTGAACTTGTTCAGATACTCCCCCACGGACATATTTCCTTGTGTAAGGGCAAGAAATTCCATTTGCTTCACTTTCATTATGCCTGTAGGGATATGATACTTGCGGAATAGCTCCTTGAAATTCTCCCAGGAAATATCTTCTCCAGAAGGCCACATTGTTTTTGTGTTGTCCCACCATATAGCTGCTGGCCCTTCTAGGTAGTGAGTGACAAAAGGAACCTTATCTGATTCTTCACAGCGGGCTATGTCTAGCTTCTTTTCCATGGTCCTCAGCCAATCATCAACTTCTATAGGGTCCACAGCCTGACCGAAACTAGGTGGCTTGGTGCGCTGAAAGTCAGACAACTTAGAGTGTGTTCCATTGTTGTTGTTATTCTGGCCCACCATAGCCTGCATACTTTTCAAAAATTCCATGAGATCCTGGTTTCTTTTCTCTTCAAACATCCTCATGATCTGATCGGTGGTCGGTGCTTGAAGTGGTGGAGGTGGTAAGTCTTCTGGTGGTTGTCCTGCTTGTCTGGCGGATCGATGAACGGGGGTTCCATCGCCGCCTTGGCTACTAGCTCTCTTCATCCTAAATTTGTTCCCATTGCAAGATACCGAATCGATGAGCAACATCCATAAGGGAAACACAGTAATATGACACCAGAAAGAGAATTTACGAAAAAAGCGAATAAAGCATCAACATAATTATACAAGATAACCCAACATCATACACGGCAAGCTAGTAGGGGGATATCATGGCTAGACTGCTCATACGGCAGTTGACATATGCAGAGATGCATGCACTACAACTCAAGCCTCCACTCTAGTGGCGCGGGTGGCACGAACACTGCCAAACCGAAGACTCCTCGTCATCTGATCTGAGTCGGAATCGGAACTGATGATGTGGATCACATCCTTCGGATCAAAGGAAACATGACGACGCTGCTGGGACGGTTCTCCCTCCGAGGAAGAAGGAGCACGACACCTCAGCATCGGAGCAGCTGAAGTGGCTAGGAGTGAGGCCCACTCTGCGGGAGTCTCACGTCCACTACCAGACGAAAAGCCTGGTGGTGCAGTAGAGCTAGAAGGAGTATCAAGCCTACGTGGAGGTGGAACTGGTGGTGGATACATAGGTGGAAATGTAGGCTGAGGTGAAGATGGTACTGTAATTGCAGCTGCAAGTGCCTCCTGGACACGAGACAGCTCCTCAGCCAAGGAAATGATCATACAATAACTGGCGTTCAGATAACGAGATAGAACAGCAGTCGCACGATCACTCGCCGGGTCAACTAGCGCGAAAATGACTCGCCCTGTCGTAGGCGACATGGTGGGGTAGTGAAAGAAACCTGGATGAGTCTGCATCTCAACCTCGCGGAAGCGCTAGTCAGTGAGAGCCTCCATCGCAGCAAACTGAATCGCCAGCTCCGGAGTAGAAGCCGTTCCGCCCTTGGAGGAGCGAGAGTAGCTGCCAATATCCGAGCTCGCGGTCAGGAAAGCCTCTGCGTGATACTCGTATATTGACTCGGCAAGCTGCTCCCGAAACACCTGGTATACTGGATCTTCGCCGTTGGGGTACAGTCAAAGCCAGACGTTACGGAGCAGTACTGGAAAAGTGAACGGTGCTGGCTCATGATGGTAGTGGTATGGAACTGGTGCCATCTACACTCACAATGCCAACGGTTAGTAAAACAATGAATCATGATGCATGCTATGCAACAATCAAATGCAGCAAGCAAGATGCACACTCAAAGCCCTACACTAATCGTGGTTCTAGCGCGGGTTAACTAGGGTGTCCTACAGTCAGCCTGGCTCTGATACCAAGCGTTGTGGCACCCCGGCTCAGCGAACCGGATTACCAGTGTTTCCAACCCAGAGATCATGTCTTCTGGAAACACACAACAACTTGGAACAGAACAGAACCGAACTTTATTGATAAACTTCGGGTACAAGCTCATATTTTACATCGATAGCGAGGCCAAAGGCACACCTGGTGCTATGACAATATCTACATTATTTATGAACCATAGCGGGCCTCGAAACTACTAGGGAAACTCTATGGCGTAGCGGAACATAGCGGAAACTCCATCCACAGGGACACTGCTGGGACACAGCCTAGTTAGCATAGCACGAACCATCGGGACCTCCGTCCTCGGCTTCTCCTACATCTGGCATGATACGCCAGGTGAGTACTTTGAATGTACTCGCAAGCTCACGACAACCAAGTAATGCAGCAAACAATAGCATGGCAATCAACATGTTAAATTCTTAAGTGATTCACTTACTGTCATCAGTTATCAACTTACTCTCTTTCGGGTTGTCCCACAACCCTCGGAATACTCATAAGCCATCGAGTACTTCCGAACACAAGACGAGTTCTTCCATCATTATTATCACTGTTACGGTTGACCACCTAGTGAGGCCTGGACGGACTGTCCAATACCGTGGACGCGGCTATTCGAATAGATTTTTCACTCTACAGAGGTTGCGCTCTTTACCCACATCATGAAGCACCTGGCCTCGTGATCCCATTCGGGTGGACCAGCGTTGCTCCAACGAAACCCACCTGACCCATGACTCTCCCATCGTACCACCAGCATTCATCCTCCCCCGGAGTCCTACCTTGGGTGGCCCCTGTGTCAGCTCATGAAACCTGCCACTGTCGTGGCCAAACTAAACTGTCCCAAACGGGGAAGTCGGCACAATACTCAACTAGGCTCACAGGGTTACCGCCGTCTACCTGATCAAGGCAGCACGCACGCATAACCCTCCCTGTCGGGAGGTACCGGTGAAAGAGCACGGAGCCAGACCAAGTCAAGGCCGTCCCATACCGGCAAATGTGATTGCACAGATAAGCCCGGACAGGTGACTCCAGATCAACCGACTAAGTTTCATTAAGCAAGCATGTGGTTTATCACAATAACTTAAAATGGCAGCAACTAAGCATTTAAATTAAATTGCTATGAATTATTATATAGCAAATAAATGAACATAATGCATTGAAATAAGCAATGCTATTGAAATGCTTCAAAAGATGGATGTCTTGGCTTGCCTTGGTCTGTTGGGTTGCCCAAGAACTCCTGGTCTTCAAAGTTACCAAAGTTTCCCTCTGAAAATATTTTTAAACAACAATTTAAAATATCACATAACACTGTTTTAATCACCAGAAATTCTGTGAGTGAGAGAAAAACACCAAATTTTACCAGAAATTAGAGGAGATCAATACCAACCAACTGCAAAAAGAATCAGTCAGTTTGAACTTATGGTTAAAGAGATATTGCCGGTCAAAGGTACTGGTCAAAACTGAGATTTAAATTAAAAACAGAAAACCTGACAGGGGCCACGTCGAAAGCGTAAAGTGGAGAGGCGTCTCCACTTACCGCTTCGCGCGCACGCGGCTGAGCCGCTGACGTGCGGGCCCCGCGGTTGGATTTAAATAGAAGGAAGAGAGGGAACAGAGAGAGGCGGAGCTCCGGCGATTGTCGTCAGCGTTACAGGCGGCGGCGAGGTCGGGAGAGAGTGGGGACGGGACGAGCTTACCGTGGCGAACCCGTACGTACCCGCAGTTCAGCAAGAGGTGGCCGGACGGCGTCGACCCCTTCTTCTCCGGCGGCGGCGGCGTTCGGGTATCGACGGAGACGGCGATTCTGGCGATGATTCGGTCGGGCAGGAGGTCGGGCGTGATCAGGGGAATGAGCTGAGCTCGAGGGTGGCGTCAGTGGAAGCCAGGGAGGAGTGGAACGGTGAGGCGACTGGGCTCTGGTGGCGGCGGATCTCCGGCGAGGTTCGAGGCCAGAGGGCCTCTCGGCCGTGGCTCGCTGCTCGGGGAGGCGATTGGGAGGTGGTGAGGAGTGGTGATGAGCTCTGGAGGGCCGGGCATGGCCTTTTATAGGCCGGAGGCGAGCACGGGCGAGCTCTCCAGAAGCGGCGAGTTGCGGGACACGTCGCCGGCGCCAGGACGCCGTGCTGGCTGGCCGCTTGTGGGGCGACGAGACGGGAGAGGGCAGGAAGGAGTAATGGCGCGGTGGAGGCTAGTGGAGGAAGAAGACGAGCGCCAGAGCCACTGTGGCCGCACGGGCGCCACAGTGCCCGAGTGCGTGGCGGCCGCCGGGGAGGTTTCCGGTGAGGAGATGGATCCAGAACGGCCAGGTGGGAGGAGGGGAAGACGTCGGCGCGCAAGGACAAGGCTAGGCCACGCGGGGCAGCAGGGACGCATCACTTCAGACGCGGGCGCGGTGCAGAGCGCGTGCATTGCATGCCAATGCCGTGCTCACCATGGCCAGTGGTGTCTGGAGGCCTCTCCTGTCCAGCGCACCATGTCTGGGGTTTTCTCCTTTGGTCATCTAGTGCCTCTGCATGCTTGGTTTGGCTAGGTTCACTCTGCTGTGAAGTGTAGCTTCAGCTACAGTTTCTGACAGCAAACTTGAGAGAGATCTAGAGGAGAGGTGAGCTGGATATGGAGCCAATGGAAATGTATGGAGTGATTTAGGTTGGAAGGACTATAGACTGGCCAAATTTGAGAGAGTTTGGAAAAGTTTTGAATGGGGTTCATGTACAAACTGTCATACTGGTCCAGAAATTTGATCTGCTCGTGGCACTCATATGGTAGATCTGATGGAGCTGAAATTTGGCATGGTGGAGTCATATGAGGTAGATAGGATGCCATAAAAATTTCATGGCAGTTGGCCGCTCCTAGCTGGCACTTCCTTCACAAGGGTTTCAGAAATGCAGTAACTTGGCAGAGCCTTGTTGCTAAAAAGTTGTACTGGCCAATGTGATATTTTTGGATATTGTGGCTAGATAGGATCCCTAATATCTCAGGAAATTTATTAGGAATTTTCTGAGTTAGGAAAATAGGGGTTGTTTCACAATTGACCAATTCCGACCAGAGAGAAAATAATTATTCTGGCCAAAATTTTGTATTGGACAATGGAATATTTTTGAAGATTATGGGATTATATTATGATAAGAAGGTGTGACAAGATTTTGGGATTTTATTGATCATCCAAACTATAGGTTGCTTCACAACCCATAGTGATGACATAATTCCCAAAGGAATAAATGAATTATTGGAAAGTATTAGAAAAATGGATTGTGGTCCAGAAGGTGTATGACATGGTGTTGGAAAGATTTAGACAAGGTGATGAGAGCTTTGGGTTACTTAGGAAAAGATTCAAGGATTCATAAGTCCATAGTTAACTGAAAAACCAACCAAAATGCAAATAAAACCAAAAAAAAATCGAAAAGAAAAAGTTGCCAAAAACCAGGGTGTCACACATTGACTATACTCTATTATATTATTTTTCTTGTTTAAAAAAGAGGTTAAAAATCATTCCTCTGCATCCAAGGGTGCACGCAACAATACTTATTAAATTATGGATTCCAGTAGCCCGTGAACGTTCACTGTGAGGCATGGAATTTGCGAACATTTTTTCTGACCGTTTCTTCACAGATGCATGATAGTTTCTGGGAAGAAAGAAAGTTTGAGTTAAAAAGTGCAAAAACCGATATCGTTCGATCTCGACTCGCAACTAAAACGGATTGTAAAGTGCGCTTGTTTACCATCCCCTTCTCAGGAAACGTCATCCAGATAGCATTACCGTAAACTGTTCAATAGAACCTGACAAAGCAAATACATGGATCAACTGAAAGTCACCTTCATGACACCTCTATTGGGATCAAATACGTGAATGCCGCCACCAACCCGCCTGTTGTGGTTTTGTCACGGCAGATGTTCTCATAGGAGAACTTGAGTGTGAGGCCATCGCCGCTAGGTGGCGACTCAAAGGGGTTGATCGGGAACGAGAGACGAGTTTACCCAGGTTCGGCCCTTCCGATGGAGGTAATAGCCTACGTCCTGCTCTATTTATATTGACGATGATCTCGATTACAAGGGTGCAGAATCGCTAACCTAGCTCTCGAGGGTTTTCTTATTTCTTACTTGACCTCTCTAACCCAGGGTCTCCCCTTTATATATAGGTGGAGGCCTGGTGTTTACAATAGAGTCCGGGTCGTAATACAACCCGTGACCTAATCTAATTTCTCATTCCCTTGCTCCTCAAGGAAAAGAGAACTCCTCACGTCTTCATGCTTAAGCCGGTTACCCAGGCGATGTTATTGAGCCGGCCCTTCCGATGAGCCGCCCGCTGGGCCTTGTACTTCTTATGGGCATCTTCCTTATGGGCCGCCTTTGTAGAATCCGGGTCATAATTTAGGCGAGTTATACCCATGGGGTATATCCCCAACATTAGCCCCCAGTTTAGTTTCGATTTATCCATGCTAAACTCCATCTTGAGAATGTCAGAATTTTGAATCTAAGGTCACTTTATGAGCCGACAATTCTTTGCTCTTCATCTGATGAAGACTTCATCCAGGTCAATATTATGCCGGGTCATCCTCCTGTTTCCACACTTCTTCCTTGCGCCCCTCTTTACAGCCGAAGCTTGCCGGATCTCGAGGACGATGACGCGACCTCCAAGACGTGCCACCTACGCCACAGGACCCTTCTCGCCGTTGCCGGAGAAGACGCAGCCAACCCCATCTCTTTCTGCGACAAGATCTGGTATGTTTCTTCCCCCCATTTAGGGTTTCGGTGTTCACCGACATTCATCGTTCATCCCATCTTTGAATGACCATCATAGATTTGGAGCTCCCATGTTTCTCTAGTGACCATTGTTATAGTCTGACTGCCGCGCTTCATTTTCTGCGAAATAGACCTAGAATAGCCCTCCTAGAGAGCCTTGCAAATCTTTGGTTTCGGTTCCTCCGCAGACTAGCGTGTATTTTCCTTTTATTTTCGTGCATATATTAGATCTGTATGATCCTCCACATGTTGTAGAAAGCTGTTTGTCCATAGAAAATTTTGCTAAGTCCTTTCAATGCATTTCTTACTACCACTTATTTCCTCTTATAAGACTGCCGGCTTAGCTTCCATTACCTGACAACACAATTGTTTCATCAGCTCGATGTACAACACCTGGCTTTTTAATTTAAGGTCTCGGTCCATACCATGTACTTGAATGCCGGCTTGCTCTGACGGAAACTATTTAATCAACCATTCCTTTTAGATTCAGTTGAAGCTATTATTACCGTAGATATTGGTTTATTTGAGTCGCCTTTTTGTTGTTGGAATCGGGGCTCCGCAGACCCAAGAAAGTTCGAACTCTGGGGCATGTGCGAAGATCCTCTCCGGCTCAAGCCCCAAGCTCGTCGCCCCACAGCCTAACCTTGCTGAATGCGTGCGAGCAAGCAAGAAGAAGAACACAGTGATTTACCCAGGTTCGGGCCACCTTGCGGTGTAAAACCGTGCAGTGGTGAGCAGCCTCACGAGGGCTCGAGGTAGTGGGTGGTTCTGTCTCTTCGAGTCCCGTCTCTACGGTGGAGGCTAGTCCTTATTTATAGTAGCCTTGGTCCTCTTCCCTTATCGCACAGGCGGGAAGGGATCCCACAACGACCAAATTTGAAAGGGGACAGGAGGTACAGCTTATCCAGACTAAAGGTGGTCTTCGCCTGCAAAGCAACTGGGCGTGACGCAGAGGTGGGCTCGGCGATGACATCCGTCCTGCCGAGCTCGTGGTCTTGGTCTTGTTGCACCGGAATGGAAACCTTTGGGGGATCCCTTGGGAACCCGCGTACGTCCTTGCCTCCTTAGCACCAAAGAGGAAACTGTCCCCCCTACGCCCGCTGGCCTGGGTCGTCATGGCTCACGTCATCGCTGCCTCCTGAGGTTGGGCACCTGCATAGGAATCTCCGCTCCTCGGGAGGCAACCTGAGGGGGCAGCTCCTCTGGAGGTCTTGGCATCATTCTCCTCGCGAGGCCGGGGCCCTCACGAGGGTCTTGTCCCCGGGGATTTGTCACCAGGCCGTACTGGGCCGTCGTGGTGGGCCACGCACTGGGCCGCACGCAGGCAGGACTGGGTACCCCCGATCCCAGAATGCCGACAGTAGCCCTCGGGCCCAAGGCGCGCTCGGGCTGGCTTTGGGGCGAAGCCAAGGAAGGAAGGCCGAAACGCCGCGGGCCCCAACTGCCTGCGGGCCAAGCTCGACGCATGGCGCGTGGCAGGACACGGGCGCCTCCGCTCCCATGTCGCCTCGGCAACTGCCCAGGCCGACAAAAGCCTGGCGCCTGCTGCCGAGCCATCACTGCTCTCCTTCCCTGCGCCCTTGCTTCCTTGCTCAGATCCCCTTTCCCTTGCGAGAGCTTCCTCCAGATCTTGGTGCAGCGCCATCCTTCCTCTTGCTCCTCCAATCCCTAGAATCATTCATATGGCGCCTGCCGGGAAGTCAAAGCCTGAGGCCCAGGCCCCGACCTCCTCTTCTCCCTCGCCGGCGCTTACAGAATCCACCATCGCCAAGGAGGGGGACCTCACCCCCGCGCTCCCGCTGACAGCGGGTGGTACCAACAAGTGGGGGCAGACCTTGATCTGGTGCGGCTCTGCGGAGCAGCGTACCTTGGCAAAGACGGTCTACCCCTTCTTCCTCCATAGTGTCTTCTCCGGGCTCGTCCCGCCCTTCTCGGGGTTCTTCACCGCCATCCTTGAGCACTATGGGATCCAGGCCCTCCATCTTCAGCCCAACTCCATCTTGCTCTTATCCGTCTTCGCCTTCTACTGCGAGGCCTTCGTAGGCATGATGCCCTTAGTGGCCCTCTTCCGCCATTACTTCAGCCTGCGGATTCACGATGGTGCGCAGCGGTCGGCATGCGCCTCCTTCGTCGCAGTCCAGAGCGAAAATATGCTCCTAAAGGCCGGGAGGAAGGTGGAAGGCTTCCGGCACCGCTGGGTCTTCTTGGATACTCTGGGCCTCAATCCGCGCCTGGAGCTCCTAACAGAGCTGCCCGAGAAGACCCTCGCGTGGGGCTCCGCGAAGCTCATCGATCCCCGGGCGAAGCCCGTCTTGGAGCGGATCTCCCTCGACATGGATGCCAAGCGTCTGACCGGGGCGATGATAGTGAAGGAGTTCCTGACGCAGCGCCTGGCGCCGCTCCAGGCGCACTCGAAGCCCATGTGAGAGTACGATGGTGCGAGGGACACCATCAGGCTTCGGTCCGCCAGTCTGACAGGCGAGGAACTGGGCAGGGCTGTGGCTACCCTGCTCCACAGCGATCCCGGGGACCTCCGCAAGGCCTACGCCCCGTTATACCGCCGTGACGACAGGGGGGAGCTGGTTGCCGCCATGCCCGCCTTTGACTAGCGGGGGCTCATGCCGCCCGAGCACCCCAACTCCCCGGTGCCGGTGTCCTCCGGCAACGCCAGTGACGAGGGAGACTCGGAGAAGACTGAGGATGATGGCCTGGAAGAGGTGCTTCCCCCATCGCAGAGCGTGCTCCTCCGCGATCTTGAAGACGACGACGCTGACGAGCCCCCGGCCGCGGACTCCCTGCGCTTCGTCAGGGCCCTCAAGAGGCCAAGGTTTGCCTCCCAGACCACGCCGGCATCTGGCCGGGTGACCCCGATGAAACGCGCCGCCGCGCCTCCTCCGGCAGGCTCCCCGTGCTCCAACAGGGCGCCTGAGATGCCGGTCTCGTCTCCATCCGGGCCGCAGCCGAAAGACGGAGCGGCTGCTGCTGGGGCAGACGTGGCCCCTCCGGCCGCGGCCCCTCGGGGCGATCTCGCCACCCGTCCGGGCGACAGCGCCACGCCGAAGAAAGGCGGGAGCATCCCGACCCTCGACGACGTGGAGAGGAAGAGGAGGTGGGTCGCGGATGACGAGTAAGTAACTTGCCTTGCCTCTGGCCGATTATAAATTGCGCGCATACTCACGGCCCCTTCTCTTCTTGATGGCCAGGGTCATCGTCGAGCCGAAGAGGAGGAAGGCAAGCACCGAGACGAAGGAGCCCCCTGTCCAGAGGGCGCCATCGGTCTCTGGCCGTGAACGCGGCGGGCGAGGGAGCGTGTCACGCCAGCTTAGCGCGACCCTCGAGTGCCCTGGTGGCACCGCACCTGAGCCCGTGGGTGTAATGCCTTCTCCTGACGCCGTGACACCGCCGCTCGGGAGGCTGGTCACCGAGAGTGCGGAGGCTCACGAGGCGGCACCCCTTGCCGCGGCCGTGGCGACTCCAGTGTTGACGGAGAGGGCGATTTCCTGCCCCCTCCTGACAAAGTCCACCCTTGAGGACGCAGTGGTGCGGCCTCAGGAGGAGGCAGCCCCTGTGGGCTGTCAAGCTGAGAAGTCATCCGCTCTTGTCGTGCTCGAGGAGAGACTGGAGCCTCCAGCGCCCCAAGCCAGCCACGCCACCGCTCCCTTAGGCACAGCGCTTGTCGATGTGCCGATGCCACCTCCTGGTCAGCCTCTCGCGCTCGCGAGTAGCAGCCCTCTGGTCGGGCCCAGCGCCTTGGATGAGGCTTACATCGCGCTTGACCGGATCCGGGCCGACGTCCAAGACGCCGACAGGCGCTCCTTCGCAGGGGAACGCCTGGAGCTTATCTTCGGGTGGCTACAGGCTGACGTAGCAATCAAGACGGCCTGGGGTCGGGATGAGGCTGCCACCGCGGAGAGCAAGAAGGTGGCCGCCGAAGCCGTGGCAACTCGCGATGCGGCGCCGGCCAATGCAGCGGCTGCCGCGGAGTGCTACGGTGAGGCGGAGGCGAAACTAAAGGTCCTTCAGGAGGAGCAAGCTGCGCACGCGCAACGGTTTCACCAACGGGAGGAGGACCTCAAGGCTCGCGAGGCGAAGCTCGCCGATCGCGACTCCGCGCTGTCCCAGGCGGCTGCTGACCAAGTCGCAGAGCGTGAGCGTCTGGCCAAGCTGAAGGATGAGGTAATGGAGGCCCAGACATGCCATGCCTGGCATGTCTCCGACGCGACGGCCCAGTTGGATGCTAGGGAGAAGACCCTTGCCGCTGCTGAGGAAAAGGCGGCCGGAAAGCTCGACACCTTCCCCTCCATCTAGCTTAGGCTTCGCTGGGGGCTGCGCTTCATCTGCAGGGGAGGATTCGGGGAGCCACTGGCGACTCCTGATGTCTACTACGCAACCTTCTTCTTGTAGACTCGTGTTGGGCCTCCAAGCGCAGAGTTTTGTAGGACAGTAGCAAATTTCCCTCAAGTGGATGACCTAAGGTTTATCAATCCGTGGGAGGCGTAGGATGAAGATGGTATCTCTCAAACAACCCTGCAACCAAATAACAAAGAGTCTCTTGTGTCCCCAACACACCCAATACAATGGTAAATTGTATAGGTGCACTAGTTCGGCGAAGAGATGGTGATACAAGTGTAGTATGGATGGTAGATATAGGTTTTTGTAATCTGAAAATATAAAAACAGCAAGGTAACTAATGATAAAAGTGAGCACAAACGGTATTGCAATGCTTGAAAACAAGGCCTAGGGTTCATACTTTCACTAGTGCAAGTTCTCTCAACAATACTAACATAGTTGAATCATATGTAAATCCCTCATGTGCGACAAAGAGTTCACTCCAAAGTCACAAACAGCGGAGAACAAACGAAGAAATTATTGTAGGGTACGAAACCACCTCAAAGTTATCTTTTCCGATCAATCTTATGAGCTATCCCTATAAGTGTCAGGAACAGCCCTAGAGTTCGTACTAAAATAACACCTTAAGATACACATCAACCGAAACCCTAATGTCACCTAGATACTCCAATGTCACCACAAGTACCCATGGGCTTGATTATATGATATGCATCACACAATTTCAGATTCATCATGTTCAATCCAACAGTAAGAACTTCAAAGAGTGCCCCAAAGTTTCTACCGGAGAGTCAAGACGAAAACGTGTGCCAACCCCTATGCATAGATTCCCAAGGTCACGGAACCCGCAAGTTGATCACCAAAACATACATCAAGTGGATCAATAAAACATCCCATTGTCACCACGGATATCCCATCGCAAGACATACATCAAGTGTTCTCAAATCCTTAAAGATTCAATCCGATAAGAAAACTTCAAAGGGAAAACTCAATTCATCACAAGAAGATAGAGAGGGGAAAACTCCATATGATTCATCTATATTAATAAAGCTTGCGGTACATCAAGATCGTGTCATCTCAAGAACACGAGAGAGAGAGATCAAACACATAGCTACTGGTACATACCCTCAGCCCCGAGGGTGAACTACTCCCTCCTCGTCATGAAGACCGCCGGAATGATGAAGATGGCCTTCGGTGATGGTTTCCCCCTCCGGCAGGGTGCCGGAACGGGCTCCCGATTGGTTTTTCGTGGCTCTGGAGGCTTGCGGCAGCGGAACTCCTGATCTAGGTTTCTTTTCGGTGATTTCTATATTTATAAGAGTTTTTGGCGTTGGTCCCACGTCCGGAAGGTTCCCGAGGAGGTGACAAGCCAGGGGGGCGCGCCCTAGGGGGGGGGGGGCGCCCCCAGGCTTGTGGCCTCCTCGGTCACTTCCTGGCCCAGCTTTTGCTCCAGTATTTTTTATATTTTCCAAAAATATTCTCCTTAAATTTTTAGCCCATTCCGAGAACTTTTATTTCTGCACAAAAACAACACCACGGTAGCTCTGCTGAAAACAGCATCAGTTCGGGTTAGTTCTAATAAAATCATACCAAGATCATATAGAATTATTGTAAACATGGCATGAATACTTCATAAATTATAGATACGTTGGAGACGTATCAGCATCCCCAAGCTTAATTCCTGCTCGTCCTCGAGTAGGTAAATGATAAAAGAAATAATTTATGAAGTGTGAATGCTAGCTACATTTTCATCATATTCTTTTCTTCTTTGTATAGCATGGACATTTGGACTTGTAAATGATTCAAAGCAATAGTCTAGTTTTAACATAATGACTTCAATACTCAAGCATGTCAACAAGCAACCATGTCTTTCAAAATATCAACACTAAAGAAAGTTATCCCTAGCCCATCATGCTCAATCATTGATCCATTCATGAAACACACTCAAATATTAGCTATGCCCAATGCTCAAGTACGATCATAGTGCCCCCTAGTTGGTGCTTATAAGAGAAGATGGAGACTCAAAGCAAAAATAAAAATTGCATAAAGTAAATAGATATTCCCTTCGCAGAGGGAAGTAGAGATTTGTAGAGGTGCCAGAGCTCAAGGTTTAAATTGAGAGAGAAAAATATTTTGAGTGGCATGCTTTTCCTGTCAACGAAAACGACAAAGTAGCTCACAATACTTTCCATGCTAGATACATTATAGGCGGTTCCCAAACAGAATGGTAAAGTTTTTACTCCCCCTCCACCAATCAATCACACTCCACGGCGAGCCGAATCCACGGGTACCGTCCATACAAACAACAATCCTGGGGGAGTTTTGTTTCATTATATTTTGATTTGAATTTTTGAGCATGGAACTGGGCATCCCGAATACCAGCCACTTTCTCGTGAATGATAGTGAATCAACACATATCGTGAGAATAACACACCTAGCATGGAAAAATATTGGATACTCCCCACCGGTTCATGAGCGGTACGGGCACACAAAAGAGAAAAATTATTTTGAAAATTTAGAGATGGCACATACAAATTTGCTTGGAACGGCATGGAAATACCGCATATAGGTAGGTATGGTGGACTCATAAGGGAAAACTTGGTTTAAGGATTTTGGATGCACAAGTAGTATTTCTACTTATTACAAATGAAGGCTAGCAAATAGATTGGGAAGCAACCAAACCAAGGAACGAAAAATCATATAAGTGAGCATTGAGTCATAACTAACACCGAATAATGCACCACAAGTAGGATGTAACTTCATTGCATAACTATTGACTTTCGTGCATGCATAGGGAATCACAAACCTTAACACCAATATTCATGCTAAAGCATAATTACTCACTAACATGACTCACATATTACTATCATCATGTTTCAAACTATTACAAGGAATCAAGTTTAATTTATCCAATGATCTTCATGAAAGTTTTTATTATATCCTCCTTGGATATCTATCACTTTGGGACTAGTTTCATATATTGATATTGCTTTTTCGACAAGCTCAAACAAATTTAAATGAAGCACATGAGCATAAAGATTTCATTCCTCAAAAAGGTATAAGTGAAGCATGAGAGGAAATGACAAGCTACTCTCAAAAGATATAAGTGAAGATCAATGAGTAGTCAAACAATTAAGCAGCTATGTGAGGACTCTCTCTCTCTCTCAATAAATATTTCCAGATCTGAGTATTTTATTCAAACAGAAAACAAAAGAAAAATAGCACTCCAAGAATAGCACGCATCATGTGAACGAATAAAAATTTAGGCTCAACATAGGCTAACCGATAATTGTTGATGAAGAGAGGTGGGATGCGCAGCATCCCCTAGCTTAGATGCTTGAAACTTCTTGAAATATTTACTTGGGGTGCCTTGGGAATCCCCAAGCTTGAGCTTTTGTATCTCGTTCAATCCTCTCATATAATGGTTTCACCTATTCTCAAAAACATCTTCCACACAAAACTCGAAAAGAACTCGTGAGATAGGTTAGTACACATAATAATAAATCAACTCTTTATGTACTGCCAAGACAAGTTGCATAATAATTTTCAAACATTAGGTACTGTATACTATCATTTCCACAATTTATATCTACCAATATAGGCTATGGAAACTATAGGATAAGTAGATAACAAAACTATGACAGCAATCTGTCCAAACAGAACAGTCTGTAGAAATTTATGAAAACAGTGTACTTATGTAACTCGAAAAATTATGAAAATTTAGGACATGCTATAAAATTTATATGACAATACTGTGTAAAAATTTCAGAAACTTTCCACATTCCAGTAAAATATGAAAATTCAAACACTACAGCAAAAGTTTCTGTTTATACACAGCACACATCAAAACATGCAATGCAAGCATCCTAAGACAATTCTTGGAACTTTTTATTGAAAAAACAAGATTATAAATAACACCTAACAGAGAAAAAAAAATGACGCTCCAAGCAAAACTCATATTATGTGACGAATAAAAATATAGCTCCAAGTAAGATATACCGATAATGTTGAAGACGAAAGAGGGGATGCCTTCCGGGGCATCCCCAAGCTTAGACGCTTGAGTATTCCTTGAATATTACCTTGGTGGTGCCTTGGGAATCCCCAAGATTAGGTTCTTGTCACTCCTTATTCTCCTCATATTGGTGTCTCACCCAAAACTTGAAAACTTCAATCACACAAAACTTAACGGAACTTCGTGAGAAGGGTTAATGTAATAAAGATAAATCATTCACTTAGGTACTGTCAAGACAAGATTCATAATTGTTCCCACATGATACCTACTGTATTATATCATTCCCATAATTTATACCACTAAATATAAGCTATGGAAACACTAAAACAAGCAAACTATGCATGCAAAACAGAATCTGTCAAAAACAGAACAGTCTGTGAAGATTTGTAGTGTAGCCATACTTCCCTGTCTCTAAAAATTCTGAAAAATTAGGACAATCTAGGACATTTGTATATAAATAATGTGTAAAACATTCAGATCAAAGGCACGTTCCAGTGAATTTAAAAAATTCCTGGACTGAGAACAAAAGTTTCTGTTTTTGCACAGAATCAAGTCAACTATCATCCACACTATCCCAAAGGCTTTACTTGGCACTTTATTGAAACAAAAGCTATAAAACATGATTATACAGTAGCTTAATCATGTGGACACACAAAAACAGAAAGTAAAAGTGTTGGGTTGTCTCCCAACAAGCGCTTTTCTTTAAAGCCTTTTAGCTAGGCATGATGATTTCAATGATGCTCATAAGAAAGATAAGAATTGAAACACAAAGAGAGCATCATGAAGCATACGACTAGCACATTTAAGCCTAACCCACTTCCTATGCATAGGGATTTTGTGAGCAAACAATTTATGGGAGCAAGAATCAACTAGCATAGGAAGGCAAAGCAAGCATAACTTCAAAACTTTCAACACATAGAGAGGAAACTTGATATTATTGCAATATGTAAAAGCATATGTTCCTTTCTCATAGTAATTTTCAGTAGCATCATGAAGGAATTTCACAATATAACCAGCACATAAAGCATTCTTTTCATGATCCACAAGCATAGAAAATTTGTCACTCTCCACATAAGCAATTTTCTTCTCATTCATAATAGTGGGAGTATCATATGAAGCTCGAATACTAAAAATTGTTTCCACATTAAAAGAGTAATGTTCAGTAAAAGGATATTCAAAATTATGACAATAATTGTCACTACTCTTTATAACATAAGTATCATCACAATAATCATCATAAGTAGCAACTTTGTTCTCATCATAGTCAATTGAAACCTCTTCCGAAATAGTGGAATCATTAATAAATAAAGTCGTGGCCTCTCCAAATCCACTTTTATCATTATAATAAGATTCAACAACCTCCAAAATAGTGGGATAATTATTATCTAAAGTTGACACTCTTCCAAACCCACTTTCATAAATGTTGCAATCATCATAAATAGGGGGTATGCTATCATCATAATAAATTTGCACATCAAAACTTGGGGGACTAAAAACATCATCTTCATTAAACATAGCATCCCCAAGCTTGGGACTTTGCATAACATAAGCATAATCACTCTCATCATTAATAGTATGAATAGCACCAATTGTATAACAATTATTATCATCACAATTTTCTAAGTTGGTGCCAAAAATATTTTCAAGATTATAAGGGGTGTCATTATTTGGGAGAGATACCTCTTTACCTTTACTTTTCCTTCTTTTCTTCTTCTTCACCACATTATGTGTGGGTTTATTTAATTCCTCCAAGCTTCTTTTTGAAGAGGTTGGTTGAATAAAAAGCTCCTCCTCGTTACCTGATTCATCATAAGAAAAAGTAGGAGGATATTGGGAAACCTCTTCCCCTTCATTAGTATTCTCTTCATCTTCTATTTGTTTTCTTGTCTTTAAGTAATTGGCAATATAAGGATTCTCAATACAATTTACCACGCAATACTTATAGATTTCATTTAGATCAAAATCAATCATTTTCATGAGAACCCAAGCTGGAACATCCTTAGTTTTATGTTTCATTTCTTCATACCCCGAAAATAGACTAAGTTCATTATGATGCTCAAGGGTAATGAGGTTATCACAATTTTTGGACACAATTCGATCATGAAATAATTCACATTGGAAATTAAAATGACCACTTTCATTGCAAAGTTCACAAGGACGGCGAGAAATATTAAGTCTTTTAGCACAAACATATAGCCTCTCTTGCAACCATTTAGTTTCTAAATACTTATGCCTCTTACAAAATCTATCTTCCCTTTTAGGCATGTCTTCACAAAGTCTATGCACTCCACAAAAATTGACATGCTTATAAGAAATATTTTTATCATGACTAGTGCAATCATCATTAGTACTATGGATATTCAAAGAATTCATACTAACAACATTGCAATCATGCTCATCACTCAAAGATTTAGTGCCAAACATTTTAATAACTTCTTCTTCTAACACTTGAGCACAATTTTCCTTTCCATCATTTTCACGAAAGACATTAAAAAGATGAAGCATATGAGGCAACCTCAATTCCATATTTTTGTAGTTTTCTTTTATAAAATCAAACTAGTGATAAAACAAGAAACTAAAAGATTCAATTGCAAGATCTAAAGATATACCTTCAAGCACTCACCTCCCCGACAACGGCGCCAGAAAAGAGCTTGATGTCTACTACGCAACCTTCTTCTTGTAGACTCGTGTTGGGCCTCCAAGCGCAGAGTTTTGTAGGACAGTAGCAAATTTCCCTCAAGTGGATGACCTAAGGTTTATCAATCCGTGGGAGGCGTAGGATGAAGATGGTATCTCTCAAACAACCCTGCAACCAAATAACAAAGAGTCTCTTGTGTCCCCAACACACCCAATACAATGGTAAATTGTATAGGTGCACTAGTTCGGCGAAGAGATGGTGATACAAGTGTAGTATGGATGGTAGATATAGGTTTTTGTAATCTGAAAATATAAAAACAGCAAGGTAACTAATGATAAAAGTGAGCACAAACGGTATTGCAATGCTTGAAAACAAGGCCTAGGGTTCATACTTTCACTAGTGCAAGTTCTCTCAACAATACTAACATAGTTGAATCATATGTAAATCCCTCATGTGCGACAAAGAGTTCACTCCAAAGTCACAAACAGCGGAGAACAAACGAAGAAATTATTGTAGGGTACGAAACCACCTCAAAGTTATCTTTTCCGATCAATCTTATGAGCTATCCCTATAAGTGTCAGGAACAGCCCTAGAGTTCGTACTAAAATAACACCTTAAGATACACATCAACCGAAACCCTAATGTCACCTAGATACTCCAATGTCACCACAAGTACCCATGGGCTTGATTATATGATATGCATCACACAATTTCAGATTCATCATGTTCAATCCAACAGTAAGAACTTCAAAGAGTGCCCCAAAGTTTCTACCGGAGAGTCAAGACGAAAACGTGTGCCAACCCCTATGCATAGATTCCCAAGGTCACGGAACCCGCAAGTTGATCACCAAAACATACATCAAGTGGATCAATAGAACATCCCATTGTCACCACGGATATCCCATCGCAAGACATACATCAAGTGTTCTCAAATCCTTAAAGATTCAATCCGATAAGAAAACTTCAAAGGGAAAACTCAATTCATCACAAGAAGATAGAGAGGGGAAAACTCCATATGATTCATCTATATTAATAAAGCTCGCGGTACAACAAGATCGTGTCATCTCAAGAACACGAGAGAGAGAGAGATCAAACACATAGCTACTGGTACATACCCTCAGCCCCGAGGGTGAACTACTCCCTCCTCGTCATGAAGACCGCCGGAATGATGAAGATGGCCTTCGGTGATGGTTTCCCCCTCCGGCAGGGTGCCGGAACGGGCTCCCGATTGGTTTTTCGTGGCTCTGGAGGCTTGCGGCAGCGGAACTCCTGATCTAGGTTTCTTTTCGGTGATTTCTATATTTATAAGAGTTTTTGGCGTTGGTCCCACGTCCGGAAGGTTCCCGAGGAGGTGACAAGCCAGGGGGGCGCGCCCTAGGGGGGGGGGGCGCCCCCAGGCTTGTGGCCTCCTCGGTCACTTCCTGGCCCAGCTTTTGCTCCAGTATTTTTTATATTTTCCAAAAATATTCTCCTTAAATTTTTAGCCCATTCCGAGAACTTTTATTTCTGCACAAAAACAACACCACGGTAGCTCTGCTGAAAACAGCATCAGTTCGGGTTAGTTCTAATAAAATCATACCAAGATCATATAGAATTATTGTAAACATGGCATGAATACTTCATAAATTATAGATACGTTGGAGACGTATCAGCATCCCCAAGCTTAATTCCTGCTCGTCCTCGAGTAGGTAAATGATAAAAGAAATAATTTATGAAGTGTGAATGCTAGCTACATTTTCATCATATTCTTTTCTTCTTTGTATAGCATGGACATTTGGACTTGTAAATGATTCAAAGCAATAGTCTAGTTTTAACATAATGACTTCAATACTCAAGCATGTCAACAAGCAACCATGTCTTTCAAAATATCAACACTAAAGAAAGTTATCCCTAGCCCATCATGCTCAATCATTGATCCATTCATGAAACACACTCAAATATTAGCTATGCCCAATGCTCAAGTACGATCATAGTGCCCCCTAGTTGGTGCTTATAAGAGAAGATGGAGACTCAAAGCAAAAATAAAAATTGCATAAAGTAAATAGATATTCCCTTCGCAGAGGGAAGTAGAGATTTGTAGAGGTGCCAGAGCTCAAGGTTTAAATTGAGAGAGAAAAATATTTTGAGTGGCATGCTTTTCCTGTCAACGAAAACGACAAAGTAGCTCACAATACTTTCCATGCTAGATACATTATAGGCGGTTCCCAAACAGAATGGTAAAGTTTTTACTCCCCCTCCACCAATCAATCACACTCCACGGCGAGCCGAATCCACGGGTACCGTCCATACAAACAACAATCCTGGGGGAGTTTTGTTTCATTATATTTTGATTTGAATTTTTGAGCATGGAACTGGGCATCCCGAATACCAGCCACTTTCTCGTGAATGATAGTGAATCAACACATATCGTGAGAATAACACACCTAGCATGGAAAAATATTGGATACTCCCCACCGGTTCATGAGCGGTACGGGCACACAAAAGAGAAAAATTATTTTGAAAATTTAGAGATGGCACATACAAATTTGCTTGGAACGGCATGGAAATACCGCATATAGGTAGGTATGGTGGACTCATAAGGGAAAACTTGGTTTAAGGATTTTGGATGCACAAGTAGTATTTCTACTTATTACAAATGAAGGCTAGCAAATAGATTGGGAAGCAACCAAACCAAGGAACGAAAAATCATATAAGTGAGCATTGAGTCATAACTAACACCGAATAATGCACCACAAGTAGGATGTAACTTCATTGCATAACTATTGACTTTCGTGCATGCATAGGGAATCACAAACCTTAACACCAATATTCATGCTAAAGCATAATTACTCACTAACATGACTCACATATTACTATCATCATGTTTCAAACTATTACAAGGAATCAAGTTTAATTTATCCAATGATCTTCATGAAAGTTTTTATTATATCCTCCTTGGATATCTATCACTTTGGGACTAGTTTCATATATTGCTATTGCTTTTTCGACAAGCTCAAACAAATTTAAATGAAGCACATGAGCATAAAGATTTCATTCCTCAAAAAGGTATAAGTGAAGCATGAGAGGAAATGACAAGCTACTCTCAAAAGATATAAGTGAAGATCAATGAGTAGTCAAACAATTAAGCAGCTATGTGAGGACTCTCTCTCTCTCAATAAATATTTCCAGATCTGAGTATTTTATTCAAACAGAAAACAAAAGAAAAATAGCACTCCAAGAATAGCACGCATCATGTGAACGAATAAAAATTTAGGCTCAACATAGGCTAACCGATAATTGTTGATGAAGAGAGGTGGGATGCGCAGCATCCCCTAGCTTAGATGCTTGAAACTTCTTGAAATATTTACTTGGGGTGCCTTGGGCATCCCCAAGCTTGAGCTTTTGTATCTCGTTCAATCCTCTCATATAATGGTTTCACCTATTCTCAAAAACATCTTCCACACAAAACTCGAAAAGAACTCGTGAGATAGGTTAGTACACATAATAATAAATCAACTCTTTATGTACTGCCAAGACAAGTTGCATAATAATTTTCAAACATTAGGTACTGTATACTATCATTTCCACAATTTATATCTACCAATATAGGCTATGGAAACTATAGGATAAGTAGATAACAAAACTATGACAGCAATCTGTCCAAACAGAACAGTCTGTAGCAATTTATGAAAACAGTGTACTTATGTAACTCGAAAAATTATGAAAATTTAGGACATGCTATAAAATTTATATGACAATACTGTGTAAAAATTTCAGAAACTTTCCACATTCCAGTAAAATATGAAAATTCAAACACTACAGCAAAAGTTTCTGTTTATACACAGCACACATCAA
Organism: Elymus sibiricus; assembly: GCA_039707655.1. NCBI lineage: Eukaryota > Viridiplantae > Streptophyta > Magnoliopsida > Poales > Poaceae > Elymus > Elymus sibiricus. Next base: position 211,906,338 of record CM077663.1, read on the forward strand.
AACATGCAATGCAAGCATCCTAAGACAATTCTTGGAACTTTTTATTGAAAAAACAAGATTATAAATAACACCTAACAGAGAAAAAAAAATGACGCTCCAAGCAAAACTCATATTATGTGACGAATAAAAATATAGCTCCAAGTAAGATATACCGATAATGTTGAAGACGAAAGAGGGGATGCCTTCCGGGGCATCCCCAAGCTTAGACGCTTGAGTATTCCTTGAATATTACCTTGGTGGTGCCTTGGGAATCCCCAAGATTAGGTTCTTGTCACTCCTTATTCTCCTCATATTGGTGTCTCACCCAAAACTTGAAAACTTCAATCACACAAAACTTAACGGAACTTCGTGAGAAGGGTTAATGTAATAAAGATAAATCATTCACTTAGGTACTGTCAAGACAAGATTCATAATTGTTCCCACATGATACCTACTGTATTATATCATTCCCATAATTTATACCACTAAATATAAGCTATGGAAACACTAAAACAAGCAAACTATGCATGCAAAACAGAATCTGTCAAAAACAGAACAGTCTGTGAAGATTTGTAGTGTAGCCATACTTCCCTGTCTCTAAAAATTCTGAAAAATTAGGACAATCTAGGACATTTGTATATAAATAATGTGTAAAACATTCAGATCAAAGGCACGTTCCAGTGAATTTAAAAAATTCCTGGACTGAGAACAAAAGTTTCTGTTTTTGCACAGAATCAAGTCAACTATCATCCACACTATCCCAAAGGCTTTACTTGGCACTTTATTGAAACAAAAGCTATAAAACATGATTATACAGTAGCTTAATCATGTGGACACACAAAAACAGAAAGTAAAAGTGTTGGGTTGTCTCCCAACAAGCGCTTTTCTTTAAAGCCTTTTAGCTAGGCATGATGATTTCAATGATGCTCATAAGAAAGATAAGAATTGAAACACAAAGAGAGCATCATGAAGCATACGACTAGCACATTTAAGCCTAACCCACTTCCTATGCATAGGGATTTTGTGAGCAAACAATTTATGGGAGCAAGAATCAACTAGCATAGGAAGGCAAAGCAAGCATAACTTCAAAACTTTCAACACATAGAGAGGAAACTTGATATTATTGCAATATGTAAAAGCATATGTTCCTTTCTCATAGTAATTTTCAGTAGCATCATGAAGGAATTTCACAATATAACCAGCACATAAAGCATTCTTTTCATGATCCACAAGCATAGAAAATTTGTCACTCTCCACATAAGCAATTTTCTTCTCATTCATAATAGTGGGAGTATCATATGAAGCTCGAATACTAAAAATTGTTTCCACATTAAAAGAGTAATGTTCAGTAAAAGGATATTCAAAATTATGACAATAATTGTCACTACTCTTTATAACATAAGTATCATCACAATAATCATCATAAGTAGCAACTTTGTTCTCATCATAGTCAATTGAAACCTCTTCCGAAATAGTGGAATCATTAATAAATAAAGTCGTGGCCTCTCCAAATCCACTTTTATCATTATAATAAGATTCAACAACCTCCAAAATAGTGGGATAATTATTATCTAAAGTTGACACTCTTCCAAACCCACTTTCATAAATGTTGCAATCATCATAAATAGGGGGTATGCTATCATCATAATAAATTTGCACATCAAAACTTGGGGGACTAAAAACATCATCTTCATTAAACATAGCATCCCCAAGCTTGGGACTTTGCATAACATAAGCATAATCACTCTCATCATTAATAGTATGAATAGCACCAATTGTATAACAATTATTATCATCACAATTTTCTAAGTTGGTGCCAAAAATATTTTCAAGATTATAAGGGGTGTCATTATTTGGGAGAGATACCTCTTTACCTTTACTTTTCCTTCTTTTCTTCTTCTTCACCACATTATGTGTGGGTTTATTTAATTCCTCCAAGCTTCTTTTTGAAGAGGTTGGTTGAATAAAAAGCTCCTCCTCGTTACCTGATTCATCATAAGAAAAAGTAGGAGGATATTGGGAAACCTCTTCCCCTTCATTAGTATTCTCTTCATCTTCTATTTGTTTTCTTGTCTTTAAGTAATTGGCAATATAAGGATTCTCAATACAATTTACCACGCAATACTTATAGATTTCATTTAGATCAAAATCAATCATTTTCATGAGAACCCAAGCTGGAACATCCTTAGTTTTATGTTTCATTTCTTCATACCCCGAAAATAGACTAAGTTCATTATGATGCTCAAGGGTAATGAGGTTATCACAATTTTTGGACACAATTCGATCATGAAATAATTCACATTGGAAATTAAAATGACCACTTTCATTGCAAAGTTCACAAGGACGGCGAGAAATATTAAGTCTTTTAGCACAAACATATAGCCTCTCTTGCAACCATTTAGTTTCTAAATACTTATGCCTCTTACAAAATCTATCTTCCCTTTTAGGCATGTCTTCACAAAGTCTATGCACTCCACAAAAATTGACATGCTTATAAGAAATATTTTTATCATGACTAGTGCAATCATCATTAGTACTATGGATATTCAAAGAATTCATACTAACAACATTGCAATCATGCTCATCACTCAAAGATTTAGTGCCAAACATTTTAATAACTTCTTCTTCTAACACTTGAGCACAATTTTCCTTTCCATCATTTTCACGAAAGACATTAAAAAGATGAAGCATATGAGGCAACCTCAATTCCATATTTTTGTAGTTTTCTTTTATAAAATCAAACTAGTGATAAAACAAGAAACTAAAAGATTCAATTGCAAGATCTAAAGATATACCTTCAAGCACTCACCTCCCCGACAACGGCGCCAGAAAAGAGCTTGATGTCTACTACGCAACCTTCTTCTTGTAGACTCGTGTTGGGCCTCCAAGCGCAGAGTTTTGTAGGACAGTAGCAAATTTCCCTCAAGTGGATGACCTAAGGTTTATCAATCCGTGGGAGGCGTAGGATGAAGATGGTATCTCTCAAACAACCCTGCAACCAAATAACAAAGAGTCTCTTGTGTCCCCAACACACCCAATACAATGGTAAATTGTATAGGTGCACTAGTTCGGCGAAGAGATGGTGATACAAGTGTAGTATGGATGGTAGATATAGGTTTTTGTAATCTGAAAATATAAAAACAGCAAGGTAACTAATGATAAAAGTGAGCACAAACGGTATTGCAATGCTTGAAAACAAGGCCTAGGGTTCATACTTTCACTAGTGCAAGTTCTCTCAACAATACTAACATAGTTGAATCATATGTAAATCCCTCATGTGCGACAAAGAGTTCACTCCAAAGTCACAAACAGCGGAGAACAAACGAAGAAATTATTGTAGGGTACGAAACCACCTCAAAGTTATCTTTTCCGATCAATCTTATGAGCTATCCCTATAAGTGTCAGGAACAGCCCTAGAGTTCGTACTAAAATAACACCTTAAGATACACATCAACCGAAACCCTAATGTCACCTAGATACTCCAATGTCACCACAAGTACCCATGGGCTTGATTATATGATATGCATCACACAATTTCAGATTCATCATGTTCAATCCAACAGTAAGAACTTCAAAGAGTGCCCCAAAGTTTCTACCGGAGAGTCAAGACGAAAACGTGTGCCAACCCCTATGCATAGATTCCCAAGGTCACGGAACCCGCAAGTTGATCACCAAAACATACATCAAGTGGATCAATAGAACATCCCATTGTCACCACGGATATCCCATCGCAAGACATACATCAAGTGTTCTCAAATCCTTAAAGATTCAATCCGATAAGAAAACTTCAAAGGGAAAACTCAATTCATCACAAGAAGATAGAGAGGGGAAAACTCCATATGATTCATCTATATTAATAAAGCTCGCGGTACATCAAGATCGTGTCATCTCAAGAACACGAGAGAGAGAGATCAAACACATAGCTACTGGTACATACCCTCAACCCCGAGGGTGAACTATTCCCTCCTCCTCATGAAGACCGCCGGGATGATGAAGATGGCCTTCGGTGATGGTTTCCCCCTCCGGCAGGGTGCCGGAACGGGCTCCCGATTGGTTTTTCGTGGCTCTGGAAGCTTGCGGCAGCGGAACTCCTGATCTAGGTTTCTTTTCGGTGATTTCTATATTTATAAGAGTTTTTGGCGTTGGTCCCACGTCCGGAAGGTTCCCGAGGAGGTGACAAGCCAGGGGAGCACGCCCTAGGGGGGCGGCGCCCCCAGGCTTGTGGCCTCCTCGGTCACTTCCTGGCCCAGCTTTTTGCTCCAGTATTTTTTATATTTTCCAAAAATATTCTCCTTAAATTTTTAGCCCATTCCGAAAACTTTTATTTCGGCACAAAAACAACACCACGGTAGCTCTGCTGAAAACAGCATCAGTCCGGGTTAGTTCTAATTAAATCATACCAAGATCATATAGAATTATTGTAAACATGGCATGAATACTTCATAAATTATCGTATCAACTCCTGAGGGCGGCTATGCCGGTCTCTCCTCCAAGCTCGCTGAGGTGCTCGAAGGTATGGTCGCCAGGGTGGACGCCATCCTGGAAGCCGAGTGCCGCGGCCTTTTCTCCCCGGCCGTGGCGCGCGTCTTCAACCACCTCTACCTCCGCGAGCCCGGCTTTGATTTCAATGCGGTGATGACCTCGGTTGCCCCTGAGTCCCGCGCCGTCGTGGCGGCGGCCGTGAAGGACTTCGTGGATGCGCTGATGAAGAAGTTCGGCTGAGTTCCCGACACCGAGCCCCCTGTGGTGGAGACAAGCAGTGGCGACGAAGGCGTCGACGGTGACGTTGACGACGAGCTTGACATGACCGGGGCAATCGGTGGCGGCGGCCTTGGCGATGACGGCTCCTCCTCCTAGATTCCGACCTGCGATATTGATCGTGCCTCGTGGAGGCGTAAAACTTGTTTGAATTCGAAAAACATTCAGTACTTGTAATAACTGTTTGAACTCTATGATTTCCTTCATGCCCTGTTTCCTTCCTGCTTGCTTTTATGTTCTGCGTTGGCAGGGCCCAGTCCCGCGCATACCTCAACCGCCGTTGGGGCATCCGGATCACTAGAACGAGACCAAGGGGCGAGGGGCTACGTGACTAGTGAGGCTCTTGAGTCGCGATGCTCAGAAATCGCCCTTGACATGCGAGCAGCCCTCACGAGGAGACGCGGCGACAACGGAGTCGATTTGGAGCGCCTTAGTGCTCTGCGTCGGCAGGGCCCAATCCCGCGCATACCTCGACCGCCGTTGGGGCGTCCGGATCACCAGGACGAGACCAAGGGGTGAGGGGCTACGTGACTAGTGAGGCCCCTGGGTCGCGATGCCCAGGGGTCCCCCTTGACGTACGAGCGGCTCCCATACCTTTCCTCGCCAGCTTTCACCTGGGAGGGGCGCGAGAAGACCAGGTGCCAGGGACCTGGTGAGGTGGCACGCACCAGGCATGGCCTGAGCGTAGCCCCCATCTAGCCCCCTCGCGCGTGCATCCCAGGGGAACGCTGCGCAACGAAGGGCCAGGGGGGCATCCCGAGGTTGGTGCAGCCACTAGGGCGCCCTCAGTTGTTTATCCACCAGCACGGAGCATGGGGCTTCCACTCGGCATGGGCATAGCCGTTGAGCGACCGTGTCGTCCGCTAGCGCGGAGCATGGGGCTTCGACTTGGGCATGGGCATAGTCATTGGAGGACCGTGTCGTCCGCCAGCGCGGAGCATGGGGCTTCCACTTGGGCGTGGGAAAGGAGCTCTGTGTTAGAGTCTCTGGGAGTGTACAGCCCAACTTCGTTCGTGCACGTGGCTGGCACGGCAGAACCTGGGGAGGTGTGTCTAGGCACCCGTGAGCCAACGTGGGTCTCACGATGCCCTACCTCAAGGCGGGTTGCGCCTGGGTCTTCTGGTGCAGGGCGCGCTTTCGAAACCTGTGTGATGGGGACAACCTGCGCCGAATGAATCTCTAGAGGCCATCGCATGAGAAGGCCGAACACCAACGACCCCAGGAGGTGACGTGAGCGGGGCCGGCCGGCCAGACAGAGCTCAGTCATTGGGTTTATCGATGCTGCAGAGACGGACCCGAGCACAGATGCCGTGCCCAGTCTTCTCATGCGACAAACCTAAGGAAAAACACACGGCGACGACGAAATGCCGAACTGCGGTTATATGAACCGGGCCGCACGCCCTGATTCACCCACTCCCGATTAGCTCACGCGAGGACAAAGCACCAAGGACCCCGGGAGGTGACATGCACGGGACTGGCCCGCGAGACAGAGCTCGGTCGCTTGGATTTATCGACGCTGCAGGGACGGACCCGAGCACAGACGCCGTGCCAGCCCTTAATCGCGAGGCGGTCGAGGGCGGTGTTGTTAGGGCGCATGACATTCATGGTGACGAAGCACTGGACATGCAGGTTGGAATACTTAGGAAATTCATGAAATGTAGAACCAGTTCTGATACATGCGCAAAACGATACAGCTGCCGGGGCGGGCCCTAACAGCTTGAGGATGATGCAGCCCGAGGGGCGCCCTCAAATGAACAAACCAAAAGGTCACCTGGTACGATGCCGCTGAAGCGTTGGGGTAGTTGTCGAAGCTTGATCTTCATGAGCCTGAGGGCTCCGGAGGCTCGAGGGGCCCGCGAGGGTCCGGGACCTATTGAAGGACCGCGCGGCGTCGGGCCTCGTGAGACGCGAGCGCGGCCTGCTTGAGGCGCTGGTAGGTGGCGCCCACGTTCACGAGGCCAAAGGGCATACAGATGTAGTTGCAGGGGTAGACCCCACTACGGCCGACGCGCAATGGCCAGAAGAGGTCCTGGGATGCAGCCCTGCTGAGGCCCGGGATGTTGACATAGACACGCAGCCTGCCGCCCACGTCGGGGGTGGCAGCTGCACTAGGTGGTGTGGGGCGACGCTTGCTGTGCATGGCCAGCGCCTCCTGAAGCTCCTCGATCGCGTTGGTGATGAACTCTCTTGAACCTGGCGCCTCGCGACGTGCTCCTTGCTTGTGGGGGCGTGCGTCGAAACGCACCTCCAAGTGGTGCCCGAGCACCTCCCTCGTCGCACCGGTCAGGTCGGGAGCTCTCTAGGTGGAAGCCCCCGATCCCGCCCTAAGGGAAGCGCTGGGCACGCCTTCCTATGCGGGAGGAAGAGGCGCCCCCGCAATGGACACGGGGCCTGAGGTGCCGTTCTTTGGAGTCTCCGACCCCTGACGACTCTTGGGGAGGAGCTACTTCTTCTTCTTGGGTGTGTCCTCAGGAGGCAGGATGCCGCCCTCGTCGTCAGAGTTTTCAGCTGCTGCAGCCTGGTAAGCACGCTCGAGGGAGCAGACTGCATCCTTTTCATCGCAGGTGACCGTGACGACACCGCCGCTCCCCGACATCTTGAGGATGTTGTAGCCATGATGGGTTGCCACCATGAACTTGGCGAGTGTAGGGTATCCGAGGATGGCGTTGTACGGGAGGTGGATGTGGGCGACATCGAAGTCGATGAGCTCAGTGTGGTAGTTATCGCGCTTGCCGAAGGTGATCGGGAGGCGCACCTGCCCCAGGGGAGTGGTGGAGCCAGCGGTCACTCCTGAGAAGGGCTTGGTCGGCATGAGCTGGTCATAGGGCACCTGAAGCATCTCGAACGTCTCGACAGAGAGGACATTGAGCCTAGCCCCACCGTCGATGAGGGTCTTGGTGACGAGGACGTTGCTGATGGTGGGCGTGCAGAGCATGGGGAGCGCGCCTGTGGTGGCCGAGCACTTGAGGTGATCCTTGGAGTCGAAAGTGATGGCCTACTTCGACCACCTGAGGGGACGCGCGGCCTCGAGCTTCGGGAGGGCTGCATTCACCTCTCGAGAGAACTGCTTGAAGATGCGGTTCGAGGCAGAGGCCTGAGCTCCGCCCAAGATGCAGGCGATCGCACGGGGCTCCTGGAAGCCCCCAGCCCCATCATCTCGCCGGTCATCGTCGTTCCTTCTTGGTGGCGGCGACAGCGGAGGAAGGCTAGCATTGCCCTGAGGGCGTGCCTCGGGAGGCTGATCACGCTGGGGTTCGTCGCGAGGCTCGTCGCGCCAGCGGTCCTCGCGAGGCTGATCGCGCCAGTCCTGATGTGGGTCGCGGTTGTCCCATCGGCCTCCGCCGCGGCCCCCTCCATGGCCGTAGCCACGATCGCCGCTCTCGGGGCGACGGCCGAAGCGCTCGTCGCGGAGCGTCCTGAGCTCCTGGCAGTCTTCGGTGTTGTGGCTGTGGGTGTAGTGGTAGATGCAGAACGGGCGTCCGCCCTTGGGGGCTCATCTTGGTCACGACCGCGCTTCATCTCGGGCTCTGCCGCTAGCACGGCAGGCCCCTTGCGCTTCGCCTCCTTAGCCTTGGCCTTCTTGTCTTCAGAGTCTGCCTCCGGAAGCTCAAGGAGGGAGAGGCGACCCTCTTCGGCCCTTGCACACTTGTTCGCCAGGTTGAACATCTCCAGGGCCGTGCATAGTTCGTCATGGATGGCGAGCTCCTCTTTCATTTTGACATCCCTGACGCCATCGGTAAACGCCGAGATGATGGCCTCGCCCGACGCCTTCGGGATCTTGAGGCCCACATTTGTGAAGCGTTGTATGTACTTGTGCAGGGTCTCGCCCGGCTGCTGCTTCGCGCGCCGTGGGTCGTTCACTCGCAGGGCGCGGTCGTGGGTGCCCTGGAAGTTGGCGATGAAGCACTCACGGAGCTCATCCCAGGAGGAGATCGATCCCTCCAGGAGGTTGAGGAGCCAGGAGAGAGTGCCACCCTTGAGGGCCATGGGGAACCAATTCGCCATGACTTTGTCGTCGCCACTTGCCGCCTCGATGCTCAGCGCGTAGAGTTGAAGGAACTCCGCGGGGTCGGGGGTGCCATCGTAGCATGGAGGCAGCTCCGGGGTGAAGGTGCGACATGCTGCTCCACTAACGGGCGCAGCGCGTATGAGGGGAGCTGGGTCTTGACGTCCATGCGCCGCGGCCTTCGGCGGCGCACGGTCCTGATGACGGCGCAGCGGCGCGGGGAGCACACGTGCGTAACCTCGCGGCCTTAGCACCACCTGGCAACTTGCTTCATCCCTTGCCTGCACTGGCGCCCCGTGCGGCTGGTTGCGTGGACGCACTTCGCGCCTGGGCTCGAGGTCGGCGCCGTGCAGAGAAGGAGGGGGAGGTGCGCCATGAGCCACGTCGTCTGCCTGGGAGGGCGGAGGACGGAGCGAGTGGGTGGGCACCGGGCCCTCGCCGGCGACGCTGACTAGCTCGGCGATGCGACCAAGCTAGTCGTCATAGCGATCATGGGCGGGGCGGTAGCGCAGTAGCTCACGCGCCATGAACAACGCAGCCTACGCGTTCGCCGGCCCGTAGCGAGCGTGAGAGGACGATGCTGAGGCAGGGACGAGGGACGGAGTAGTAGTGCGTCCGTCATGCCGCGCGGAGGGTGGCTGCGACGAGTCCTGCTACTCTTGAACGGCTGGACAAGTGGCAGCGTTAGCTGCAAGAGAGGCGGAGTGGCGTGGGGCGGCGCGGCCCACAGGGGCCGTCTGGGCGATGCGGGCAGCTCGGCGCTCGGCGCAGACTCGGCAGGCGTCGGCCATGGGAGCGACGAAGCGGAGACGAACTGGAACCAGAAGGAATACCTCGACACGCCCCTACCTGGCGCGCCAAATGTCAGAATCGAGGCTCCGCAGACCCAAGAAAGTTCGAACTCTGGGGCGTGTGCGAAGATCCTCTCCAGCTCAAGCCCCAAGCTCGTCGCCCCACAGCCTAACCTTGCTGAATGCGTGTGAGCGAGCAAGAAGATGAACACAATGATTTACCCAGGTTCGGGCCACCTTGCGGTGTAAAACCCTACTCCTGCTTTGGGTGGATTGGCCTCACGAGGAGGTTCGGGGATGAACAAGTACAGTGGTGAGCAGCCTCGCGAGGGTTTGAGGTAGTGGGTGGTTCCGTCTCTCTGGGTCCCGTCTCTACGGTGGAGGCTAGTCCCTATTTATAGTGGCCTTGGTCCTCTTCCCTTATCGCACAGGCGGGAAGGGATCCCACAACGGCCAAATTTGAAAGGGGACAGGAGGTACAACTTATCCTGACTAAAGGTGGTCTTCGCCTGCAAAGCAACTGGGCGTGACGCAGAGGTGGGCTCGGCGATGACATCCGTCTTGCCGAGCTCGTGGTCTTGGTCTTGTTGCACCGGAATAGAAACCTTTGGAGGATCCCTTGGGAACCCGCGTACGTCCTTGCCTCCTTAGCACCAAAGAGGAAACTGTCCCCCCTGCGCCCGCTGGCGCCCGCTGGCTGGGTCGTCATGGCTCATGTCATCGCTGCCTCCTGAGGTTGGGCACCTGCATAGGAATCTCCGCTCCTCGGGAGGCAACCTGAGGAGGCAGCTCCTCTGGAGGTCTTGGCGTCGTTCTCCTCGCGAGGCCGGGGCTCTCACGAGGGTCTTGTCCCGGGGGGTTTGTCACCAGGCCGTACTGGGCCGTCGTGGTGGGCCACGCGCTGGGCCGCAGGCAGGCAGGTCTGGGTACCCCTGATCCCAGAACGCCGACATTTGTTTTTCTAGCTCTCATCCAAAACCAATTCATTGCATTATAAGCCTGCTTGAACTTTAGCTCATCATATTCTCCCCTTTTTCGTATTGTAGTTCGGATTGAAAAAGTCACGATGCCTCCTAAGACTAGCAAAGCTTGCGGCTGGGTCAGGCCCCATGAGTCCGTACTCACCCTGGAGAATTTTGTAAGCCAGGGCCTGTTGCCGGCTCAAGATGAGATAGGTTGGCGAGCACCTGAAGAAGAACCCATCCCACAACCTGACGTGGGAGAAGTGGTTTGTTTTACTGACCACCAGCAAAGGGGTCTTCGACCGCCCGGGTCTAAATTCTACAAAGATCTCCTTCGTTTTTTCAAACTTCGCCCTCAAGATATTGGTCCCAACTCGATGACCAGCATATGCCAATTTCAAGTGCTATGTGAAGTATACTTTCAGATCTAGCTGTCGTTGACTCTTTTTAGAGAGCTTTTGTACCTCAACCGCCTGACAGAAACAAAAAATGGTGCTAGTGTGGAACTGGGCGGTGTTTCCATGCAGAAGAGGAAAAATAGTCTTTTCCCTGAAACTAAGTTGGCGAGTCATCCGAAAGGATGGAATAAAACTTGGTTTTATTGTAAGAATACTGCCCCCAAAGGCCAGAATCCATTGCCGAGCTTCAGAGCTGAACGGCTTGGCGTCACTGAATTTTCGGGTTGGCCAACTGATGAAGAGAGAAAGTTGTTGGCCCCCATGCTGCTGAGGTTAAGGCCCCTCAATGCCAATGGCATCACTGGGATTGATCTGGTCCGGTGTTGGATAACCTGGCGGATTCAACCCGTCAGCGTGAGGGGCGATTTAATGTGCAACTATTATGGCGAGTCCAAAGATGTGCAACGCTTCAGCAAGAAAAACTTGAGGGATGCCACCATTGGCAAGCTAACCAAGAAGTTCTTTTCCCACTCCAAGGAAAAGTGTAAACTGACCGGACTGGCCCCATTCAACCTGAAGAATCCAACTCCTCCTGTATGTATTGTGCAAACTTGAATATTTTCTCCTTTTCTTTCGTGTGGGGTTCCATGCTTATTAACCGGCTTGTTTAGAGGCTGCTGCTCCTTCTTCAAGCCGGATGAAGGAAACAGCTCCAGAAACAGCTCAAGAAACGGCTCAAGATTTGTCTTCTAGGGCAGAGTCTGAGGTAAAACTTGACTCACTTGGTCGTCTTGTTTATTGAACTTGCTAACTCGCCTTCTTCTCAGGATGACTCGGAGTCTAGTGAAGCCGGCGAAGTTGAGGTAATTCCAATTTCCTCCAGTTCCTCAGAAACGTTTGTCCCAAGAAAACCAAGGCAAACCGTCCAAAAGGTTAAATTGTCACATCCAGACGCTTACTTAGCTCCCAATTTTATTTTGAAGAAGGCGCAATTCTCCGGTCAATTAAGACGCAATACCCGAAGTGATTCGGGCGATTTAGACCCCGGCTTGTCTCACGCGCCGCCGGCTCGCAAACCACGCGTCGAGGTGCCACATAGTCCAACCACCTCTCGTCCTAGAGCCGGTCTCTTTAAACAACCACTTAGTCCTTCAAACTCACTGTATCAGGAATCTTCTCCGTCTTCGGGCGACTCGACGGCAACACAACTTCCCTCCTTTAACGTCAATCGCGGGTAAGTTTCTGAACTTGCATCAATTTATGTATTTAACCTTTAGACTGCTTTTTCCTTAGTGTAATACTTGATTTCTGGCAACTATAGGGCCAAAGCTATTTTGTCGAAACGTGTTGCTGGGTCATCCTCGGGTGTTGCAGGACAAGACGTTCCAAATCCCCCACCAGAGAAGATAGCCACCGAGGTTGACCCTTCTGGAGAAAATGATCCGGAGGCTAGGGTTGAGCTGGCAGCCGACGTTGAGATGTCCAGACCGGATGAGCCGGTTTTCATGGATACACCAATGGAGGCCCAAGGCATGTGAACCGAGCCATCTTCACGACCGCCAAGCCCGGCTTGTCCTTCCAGCCCAGCGGCTCATGTGGATGACGCCATCCCGCCGGCTGACAAAAGTGCTCCGGAGGTTATCATTGTTAAGAAGAGCTTCCAAGCTCCTGTTGTCTCCACCTCCTTGGCTAAGATTATAGCCAAGGATGAGCCGATGAACTTGGACAAAGGAAAAGCCAAGTTAGAACTTCCAGATCTATCTGCGCTTGGTGCTGAGGATGTTTACCAGCAGTACTTTGCCCGACTGACTGAGAGTCGGGAAGTTGAGATCAACTTAGTCAATGCTCTTAAGGAGAAATATGAGGTAAAATTCCTGCTTTACTATTTTGTCTTTATATACTGTCTTCAGCCCCCAAGGACCAGCTTAGCATGAAAATGGTAAGCTGGTTCTTCGAAATATTTATACTGAATGTTGCCGTAGCCCCCAAGGACCGAGTCGTTATGATGATAAGGAATCGGTACTTATGCTTTGAGTAGAAAACAGAATACTGATCTAGCCCCCAAGGGTCGGCTTATCTCGTTGAGTTAGTCGGGTCTTCTTTCATAAGAATTTAGGCATTTGTCTTGTCAGCTTGAAATCATGTAGCCCCCAAGGGCCGGCTTATTTCTGTGAAATAGCCGGGTCTTGTAATTGTTGTGGCTTGAAAATTTGGCACATTAGCCCCCAAGTGCTGTGTGGATTGTTTAAAGCTGCGCGGGACTTGATGTAGTATGAAAAATAACTTTGAAGTGTCATAGCCCCCAAGAGTCAAGTCGCCTTTGCAAGGCGGCTTGAGGCTTTTGCAGAAATAGCTATTGATAGTGCTTGCATGCCTGTCACGAATATGTAGAAGATGTTGAATCTATGGCTGTAGAACTGCAGAAATGTCTCAAAGAGGAGATGAAACTGAAGACTGAGGCTGAACTTTTGGCAACTCATCCTGAGGACTCTGCTCGTCAAGCAAATGATCATCTGGAGCATGCCAAGAAAGTTTTTGAAGAGGAAAAAGCCGCCCTTATAAAGCGTGCTGAAAAGGCTGAAGGGAAACTTAAGCCTTTAAAAGAAGAGCATCTCACTCTTATCAAGCAAATAAACGAGATGCTGACTGCCATCTTTGGTATGTACCCATAAAACCTGTTATTTTGAATTTCCAGCTTATGATGATATGGCGGGTCATTACCTCACTTGTTTTTTTATATGCAGGTCAAAAAGATCATAACCTAGTGAAGGGGTCCATCTGGAAGTTGAAGGCCATTTTCACTTATGTGGAGCAATTATTCACAGGATCTGTCTTTTCCATCATGGCAGTGAAGAATTTAAAACACCCGCCAAGGAACATCAAAGACATGTTGAAACAATTATCCACCGTGCCTCAATAGGTCACCGAATTCCGCAAGTCGGCGGCTCGGGTTGGAGCTAATATGGCTCTTGCTCGTGCAAAATCATACTTGCTTGAGCTTGATTTGGCGGCTTTGAGAGATGGATTCCCTCAGTATAAACTGGATGGCTCAGAATTCACACATGATGATTTTGCCGGCTTAATGAGGGAGACTCGGCCATTGGCGACTCTTCTACCTGAGGAAGTTGACTTATCTCATTATCATGCTGCGTATTCCAATGAAAACGAGCGTGTCAATGCGCCAAAAGATGAGCCTTTTGAGCTGATGCCACCCGACGTAAGAACACCTTTACCCCTAATGTTGACGCCTCGGATTTAGTTGTAGAATCTTCAAATTTTGAATCTTTAAGATCAATCTGGTGGGTACAGAAGGACCAGGAGGGTGATGATGAAGATTAGCCAGTGGAGGCGGACCCTGAGGCGGCCGGCGCAAAAGAGCGTTGAAGGCGAGTTGCTACAAGCCGCCGAAATGACTAGCCCCCCAGGTGTTAGGGAGAAAACTTGAATATTTTGTGGCTCCTGATGTGAGCTTGTAATAGGAGTAGTTAAAACTTTGAAAAGCTCTGTCATGCCATCGTGCACGTTTGCATTTGTTTTGGTGTGGCTAAGTTGCCATGGAACTATGAACTGCCGATTAGTTGTCGAAATATGAATGTGCTTCTCTTTATTTGTCTTTGAATATCTCTGCTGTTTTGCTCAATGAGCCACTTCAGTATGGTCGGGTTAATATAAGACGGCCAAATTGAATCATTCCACAATAATTGTTTGCAGAAGATATATATGTTTGAACTGGTCATGATATGACTGCAGTTTGTAACCCGGACGCCCATTTATGAGCCGGTAATAGGAATAATATTGTACCTGAAAAGTTACGAGGTAAAAAATAATATAACAATATAAAGAAATGTTAATAAGCCAGCTCAGTGAGACTCGGCAAAGAGACAGGCTTTCGAGGCTCAAGTCTTGCTTCAATGAAGCAGGTGTGATAACCCATGGTTTATCCTAGCTCTCTGTATGTCGGCTCTCACGTGACTCAAGCCGGTGTTTAAACCTTGATAAGTTTAGGGTCCAGATGGATTGACTTGTCAAGAGTACACGGGGTCACCTGTTCGGAGTTGCATCAAGCAAACAGGCAAGTTTAACCACATTTTAGCGACTTATAGCCTAGTCAAGAGGGATATTAAAGGCTGACTCGTTGAGTTGGAAGCCCCCAAGTGACTTATGTTCAAAAAATAAAGACTCATGCTCAATTTGCTAGGCTGAAACGACAGAGTCCCTGACTTTCGGGGGTGTCGACTTTATTATATTTGAACATAAAGAAGTATGTACAGAATTCGGGGGAGTACAAAGGGGAAGGAGCCGGTGGCTCTAAGTATAATAAGGCCGAAGGTGAGCAATGTTCCAAGGCCGGGTTGTTTCCTCTTCAGAGGTATATGATCCTTCTTGCAAATCTATCCGGTAATAGGAACCATTATTGAGGTTCTTGCTGACGACAAAAGGACCTTCCCAAGGTGGCGAAAGTTTATGCATTCCTGTTTGATCTTGAATCAGATGGAGCACTAAGTCGCCTTCTTGAAAAGTACGGCTCCGGACTCTACAGCTGTGATAGCGACGTAGGTCTTGCTGATATATAGTAGATCTGGTTGCTGCTAAGTCATGTTCTTCTTCCAAGGCATCCATGGAATCTTGACGTGCTTTCTCATTGTCTGCCTCAATGTAAGCAGTAACTCGAGGAGAATCATGGCGAATATCGCTTGGTAATACCGCCTCAACTCCATAAACTAGGAAAAACGGTGTATATCCAGTGGATCTATTTGGAGTTGTGCGAATACTCCAGAGTACTACGGGGAGTTCTTCAACCCAACAGCCCGGAGTGCGCTGAAGTGAAACCATAAGCCGGGGTTTGATCCCTCTGAGAATCTCTTGATTAGCCCGTTCGGCCTGTCCATTGGATTGTGGATGTGCTACTGCTGCCAAGTTAAGCCGGATATGCTCGCGCTAACAAAACTGCTCCATAGCTGCTTTGGATAAATTCGTAACGTTGTCAGTAATAATGCTATGAGGATAGCCAAAACGGAAGATCAACTTTTTAAAAAATTTGACTGTTGTCTCCGCGTCACAATTGCTGACAGGTTCCGCCTCGACCCACTTGGTAAATTTATCAAACGCCACCAGCAGGTGGGTTTTCTTGTCAGAAGACGTCTGGAATGGGACGACCATGTCATGCCCCCAGACCGGAAACGGCCAAGTGATTGGAATCATGCACAATTCTTGAGCCGGCATGTGAGCTTGTCGAGCGAACTTTTGACATCCATCACACTTGCGCACAATGTCCTCTGCGTCTGCATGAGCTGTTAACCAATAAAACCCATGACGAGAAGCCTTTGCCACCAGGGACCATGAGCCGACGTGATGTCCACAATCGCCAACATGAATTTCATTGAGAATCTCCTGTCCTTCCTCAGCGGACACACAACGCTGAAAAACACCGGTGCTTCTTCATCGATGTAACTCGCCATTGACAATAGCCATGGACTTGGACCACCGAATTATCTATTGAGCGATGATTTCCTCAGCTGGGAGCTCGCCTCGAGTCAGATAAGCCAAGTATGGTACTGTCCAGTCAGGAATAGCATGGAGAGCCGCCACCAAGTGTGCTTCTGGGTCGGGAATAGCTATGTCCTCCTCAGATGGCAATTTAACCGAAGGGTTGTGAAGGACATCCAAAAACACATTGGGAGGGACCGGCTTTTGCTAGAGCCGAGCCGTGATAAAGCATTTGCCGCCTCGTTGAGTCGGCGATGAATGTGGTCAACTTGGTAGCCTTGGAAAAATCCTGCCACATCAGTGACTGCTCGTCGATAAGCCGCCATCAAGGGGTCCTTTGAATCCCAAGTTCCTAAGACTTGTTGAGCCACCAAATCTGAGTCGCCCAAACACCTGACTCGGCTAAGATTTATTTCCTTAGCCACTCTGAGCCCGTGCAGGAGGGCCTTGTACTCAGCTGCATTGTTAGTACAAGGAAACATGAGCCGTAAAACATAACCGAATTTGTCACCTCGTGGAGAAGACAAAATAACTCCCGCCCACAAGCCTTCCAATTGTCTGGATCCATCAAAGTGTATAGTACAATACGTGTTATCTAGCCTATCCTCCGGGATTTGTAATTGAGTCCAATCATTGATGAAATCCACCAGTGCTTGGGATTTGATCGCTGCACACGACATGTATCTCACCTGGTGAGGACCAAGTTCAATTGCCCACTTAGCAATCCGACCAGTGGCTTCTCGATTTGTATAATATCACCAAGGGGTGCTGAACTGACCACACTAATTGGATGTCCCTGGAAGTAGTGTTTTAACTTTCGGCTTGCCATAAAGACGCCGAAAACCAACTTCTGCCAATGCGGATACCGCTGCTTGGACAAAGTCAAGACTTCACTGACAAAATAAACCGGCCGCTGCACCGGATATTCTTTTCTGCCTCCTTCCGTTCGATGACAACTGCGACACTTACTGCCTTTGAATTGGCTGCCATGTACAGGAGACTAGGCTCTTTTTCAATTGGGGCGGCCAGGACGGGCGGCTCAGCCAGCTGTTTCTTAAGTGCTTCGAAGTCTTCGTTAGCTGTGTCAGTCCAAACAAAATCGTTTGTCTTCCTCAACAATTGATAAAGAGGGATTGCTTTCTCCCCCAAGCGACTTATAAACCGGCTTAACGCCGCAATGCGACCAGCCATGCGTTGAACTTGATTCGCGTTGGCCGGCTTAGCTAACGAAGTCACCGCCTTGATTTTATCTGGATTAGCCTCGATACCTCGCTCGGAAACCAGAAAACCCAGTAGCTTGCCTGCAGGAACGCCAAAAACACATTTGGCCGGGTTGAGCCTTATCTGGTACACACGAAGATTATCAAACGTCTACTTGAGGTCATCCAAGAGCGTCTCTTTCTTCTGAGACTTTACCACGATATCATCAACACAGGCATGAACATTGCGTCCAATCTGTGGGTGGAGGCAGTTCTAAACACAACGCTGTTAAGTAGCCCCCGCACTTTTAAGCCCAAAAGGCATAGAGACATAGCAGAAGGCAGCGAAGGGAGTTATGAAAGCCGTCTTCTCCTGATCCTCAATGGCCATCTTGATCTGATGATAACCAGAGTATGCATCCAGAAAGCATAACCGCTCACAACCAGCCGTAGAATCAATGATCTGATCGATGCGCGGGAGAGCAAAAGGATCCTTAGGACATGCTTTGTTGAGATCTGTGTAATCAACACACATGCGCCAAGTATCGTTCTTTTTCAAAATGAGCACCTGATTAGCCAACCACTCAGGGTGAAAAACTTCAACGATAAACCCGACAGCTAGGAGCTGGGCTACCTCTTCTCCAATAGCTTTGCGTCTCTCCTCGTTAAAACGGCGGAGGTATTGACGTACTGGTTTCATCTTTAGATCCACATTAAGGTGGTGCTCAGCGAGTTCTCTCGGTACTCCAGGCATGTCAGAGGGCTTCCATGCAAAGATGTCCCGATTCTCATGGATGAACTCGATGAGCGCTTTTTCCTATCTGGGATCCAAGCCGGTCCCAATAGTGAACTGCTGAGATGAGTCGCCTGGCGTGAAGTCAATTTGCTTTGTATCTTCAGCCGACTTGAACTTGAGCGACGATTCAGACTCAGTATTGGGCCTCTTGAGGGGGCTCATATCAGCAGGATCAACGTTGGCCGTATAGAATTTCAACTCTTCAGCTGCGCAGGCTGGTTCAGCGTAAGCTTCATCCCCTTCCTCTCATTCTTGAGCTATTTTCCTGCTACCTCCCAAAGTTATAGGGCCATTTGGACCTGGCATCTTGAGCTTGAGGTAAACATAGCAGGTCCGAGCCATGAAACGAGCATAAGCCGTCCGTCCAAAGAGAGCGTGGTAAGGGCTCTTTATCTTAACCACTTCAAAAGTTAAGGGCTCGCATCTGATGTTAAACTCGTCACCGAAAGCAACGTCAAGCTTAATTCGCCCGATTGGGTATGCTGACTTCCCGGGAACGATACCGTGAAAAACCATGGTTGAAGTTTGCAATTTGCTTTCAGGGAGGTTCATCCGTCGTAAGGTGTCATAATACAAAAATATTGATGTTGCTTCCCCCATCCATGAGGACCTTTGATAGGGTATAGCCACCAACCTGAGGCACCACCACAAGGGCCAAACCACCTGGGTTATCTACCCGGGGAGGGTGATCTTCCCTGCTCCAGGTGATTGGTTGCTCGGACCAATTGAGATACCTGGGAACTGCCGGCTCGACCATGTTGATGGCTCTTTGCTTGAGTTTGTTGTCTCGCCTGAAGGTACTGGTGGTGAAAATGTGGTACTGACCACTATTCAGCCGCTTGGGATTACTCTGAAACCCAGTTTAATTATTATGTTGCTGATTGCCTTGGCCAGAACGTTGTCCATTGCCATTGTTTCCTTGATGCTGAAATCCCGTTCCTAAGCCGCCCTGGCCATGAAAACCCGATCCTGAAAATCTACCGGATGAGCCGCCATGTGACCCGCCCGGGCCAAGCTGACCCCGGATGTCCCCCACCATTGCCTCCTTGATGATTCTGGAAAGCCTGGTTACGGAACTCCTGCATGATATAACAGTTTTCCCAGGAATATGTAGCCAGGTTGTCTGGGGTACTATGCTTGGGACAAGGCGCCTTGAGTGCCTCCTCATAGTTGCATGGTTTATTCCCATTGTAAGCTCCACCGGGGCGGTTGTTACGATGCTGGTTCTTAAAACCAGTGTTGGTATTCGCGATGAATTCTGACCCACCATCAGGCTGTTTTCGCTTACTGTTATTACCTTGACCCCCTAGGTTCCCACTGTGCCCAAGGTTTTGCTGATGACCCTTACCACCTTCGCCTTTCTTGTTCTTGCCAGTTTTGTCCTCATCTGAGCCGAGAAACTTCGTGCTGTCTGACTCAGCGTATCTGGTAAGAACGTCCATCAAGTGGCACATATCTTGAACCTTTCGTTTCAAACGGCCAAGCTTTTGGACCAGCGGCTGAAAGTGGCAATTCTTTTCTAAGATTAGGACGACTTGAGCAGCCGTAATGCTGTCCGATGAGTGGATGATTTCGGCAACCCGACGAGTCCAATGATGAGCCGACTCGTCCCCGCGCTGGACGCAATGTTGAAGATCCACAATCGTCATTGGCCGTTTGTACGTTCCCTGGAAATTCCTGATAAATCGCTCCTTCAGCTCTGCCTAAGTGTTGATGGAGTTGGGTGGAAGATTCTTCAACCATGTTCGAGCTGGCCCTTCCAGCATCATAGTCAGATACTTTGCGCACACAGCATCGCTGACGTCGAGCATATCCATGGCTAGCTCATAACTTCCGATCCATGCTGCCGGCTCGAGGTCTGCTATGTAATTGGGAACTTTGCGAGGCCCCTTGAAATCCTTGGGCACACGCTCGCTACGGGGAGCCGGCGATAAACAAGGAATCCCAATTGTCCTACTATTAACTCGAGGCCCCATGGTTGCTGGTTGGGGATGAGGCTGCTGAGTCACCCGCATCGCTGCCGCTTCCGCCTCCGCCTGCCGCATCACTCTGGCTGCATCGACAACTGCCTGAGCGTTTGACAACATAGGCCGGGTTGGGGAAATCTGAGGCTGTTGCCTGCGTCCGCTGCTAGAAACAATTGGGGACTCCACGTGGCGAATTTTACTGCGAATGGCATACGACGTGGAGTGCATCCGATCGCGGCTATAGGAGTACCGCGCTTGCTGCACTACCACTGTTTTCAACATCTCAATGGCGTTCCTGGCCTCAACCTCAACGGGAGTGTTCCCGTGTATGGGAAGAGCTTCTAGATTGCGAGTCGCTGCTAACATGTTGTCAACAAGGTTGGAGAAGTGGCCGTGTGGCGTCTGGAAACATTGCGGTGACGGTTGAGCCAACTCTGTTTGCCGGGCTATTTGACGAGGAGGATCCTCGCGTGGTCGTCCAGCCCCTGGCGTCTGCTGCGGAGTGGGGAATAATGGAGACGGCTCGAGATTCAATGGCAAGCGGCTCTGGTGTCTCCTCTGATAAACCGCCTCAGAGGCGTCTCGACGAAGCCCTAACTGCCAGGCCTCGGCTTTCAAGCACTCCGACTCACTACGGATATGAGCCTGTAGTTCCGCCATCCGAGCGTTTTCGACATCAATCTCTTCTTGTACCTTAGCCATCTGTTCTCGAAGTTTCATTAACTCCGTGTTACACTCCTCCTGATTTTCTGCAGTAACATGCGTCCCTACAAGCTTTGCCATATCAGCCATTAGATCTATCATGGATTGAGCCGGCGTTTTACCTGATCCACCAGAGTCGTCTGCCGCGCCTGCTGACGACGGGTCTTGAGCCACTGTGGTTCCCGCCATGTGGACAGTAACGTGACGAGGTGGCTCATGGGACTCTCTAGGAGCTTCATCTTCCGAGGAGCCCCCAAGTCCACCATCATAAAGGGGACAGATCAATTCGGTATCTCCCATGGAAGACTCGCCATCAGAGTTGACGGGGGTGTCCCTGCTGCCTGCCGGCTCATCCGAGAGGCTGACTCCCTGGGTGAAGCCGACAAACATGTGATGCCGTCCGGGTTGGGCGCGCCGAGCCGGCTCGACGATGCTGGTGCAGATGTCCGACTCGGGTACCGACGTGCCGATTTTGCCAATGAAGACGTGGATCTTGCCGAAGGGGACCCGGTACCCGTACTCAATTGAGCCGGCCTCGGGGCCCCAGCCTGAAACGTCGATGTAGAGCTTGCCGCGGCGACTCTTGGTCATCTGTCCAACAACGAATCTCCCGAACCCTGGAAGAGCTCCCTTCGAGAACTCAACTCCACCGGGCGATAGCCCCAGGGTGGGCGCCAACTGTCGTGTTTTTGTCACGACAGATGTTCTCATAGGAGAACTTGAGTGTGAGGCCATCGCCGCTAGGTGGCGACTCAAAGGGGTTGATCGGGAACAAGAGACGAGATTACCCAGGTTCGATCCCTCCGATGGAGGTAATAGCCTTTGTCCTGTTTTGTGTATATTGATGATGATCTCGATTACAAGGGTGCGGAATTGCTAACCTAGCTCTCAAGGGTTTACTTATTTCTTACTTGACCTCTCTAACCCAGGGGATCCCCTTTATATATAAGTGGAGGCCTGGTGTTTATAACAGAGTCCGGGTCGTAATACAACCCGTGATCTAATCTATGTTAAACATGTATTAAAAATGTTCTTGACATATAAAAAAGGGATTTCTATACTCCTCACTTTTGCCCCGCCTAACTAGCGCACCTCACTTTTGCCCTCCAACACTCGCCCCACACCCAGGAATGCCCAAAACGGAGCGTTTCCGTCGGGTCAATGCAGTTGACCATTACCCGACGCATATACTGAAGCGTGGGACATCCAGGACCACCTGTCAGTCTCTGGTTTAATAGGGAAAGATAGTGAAATATAAAGACGCGTGGGACACCCTAGGACCCACATGTGAGTGTATGATTTATTTGCAAAGCGGATGGTGCATATATAATGTCCCCTATGTGGGTCAAACCCGAGAGCAATGACTGAATATGCATCGTGCGAGCCATCTCAGCTGCGTGTGTCTGTATAGTTATGAGAAGACACTTGGCTATATGACCTAATATTTTCTAAGTTACAGAAGGGCCCACGAATCAGTGATCCTGGAAAGATAGAACACAACAGTGTAAAACACATCAAATTTAGAGATTCAGAATTCAGATAAGCTTAACAAGCATGTTTAGTTTAGATTTGGATTTGTTCAACACTAAAACAAAGCAAACTGACATAGTGACCTCAAACTTAGAGACTCCTTAAACTAATATGAAATATTACCTAGGGCGACAGAAGATGGCCGGCCGACCCCGAGAGATTGACGTCTACTTGTCTTCATTGTTCGAAAGGACGATGGTGCCGTCATTGTCGTCGTGGTCTTCTTCGTCATCAGAGGAGAATAGGACAACGACATCCGGTCCGTTGCCTTCCGCCTCGACGACGGCCGCTGCACGCAGAGTCGCCGCCCTCCTCTGCTCTCGACCTGCGGCCTCTTCTTCAGTCGCCCGACGTATGACAGCCTCTGCCTGCGTCGTGGACAGAGATGCAGCTAGCACTGCCTGGTCGAGCTGCTGTTGTGTGGCGCGCAGGGCCTCTCGGCCTGGGCAGTGAGCACAACAACATCGGATGCAGGAGGCGGTGCATCTTCCCCGTCCGCATCTTCCACGCCGTATATGTCGAGGTGCTCTTGCATCGCCTCGAAGGCCACGTCCTCCTTGGCGTCCTCCGCCTCGATCTCCCTATGGTTATGTCGGGGGAGTTCCCCCCGCGTCTAGACCCGGCTCCGAGGATAAGTCATCTCTGGAGTTATGTCATTTCTGGAGTTAAGTCATCTTTGGAGATAAGTCGGCCAGTTACAATCATGACTTGGCTACAATCTTGACCTGTCTACAAGGTAGTCAGAATCCCGACTCGACTCCTAGAATCCTACGACTCTACGACCCTACGCAAGCATGTCGATCCAAGTCCCACTATGAATCCGGATCTGGTAGAATCCATGTTGATTCGCGATCCAAATTATAGAATCCTATACAAAGCTGTAGAATCCCGACTATGCTATGGACTATGTCCGATTCTACTAATTTATCTAAGCCATTTGTTTAGTGTTAGAAGAATAATATGCCATCATCCAAACCCCTTTTCACATCCCTCATGGCCCTTTATTCCCCTCCCAAGCCCAAATGCTCAGGCACCGACACCTTTGATCTAGCTCTCAGAAACCCTAGATAAAAAATGAGGATCAAGCTTGTCGATGAATGGAGTTGGTGTGAGAAGGAGGATGCATCAAGATTGATCGAAGAAGGTACAGGTCATCTATACAAGTGATCGGCTATTCACATACTCTAAAAAAACATCCTAAGTAATTTTTGTGTGTTTAAGATTTAAATGTTCTACATATTTCCCTCTCATATATGTTCCATACATGAAAGCTAGACAGTAGGTTAGCCATGAAAATATGTGAAATACAATTAACATTGATGTGTACGTTTTTCGCTCTATATTTCGTGTTAAAATTCTATAGAATACATGTATATTTCTGGCATGGATACAAAATATCTTATTTGAGTAAATCTAGTAGAATCCTCGATTCCACGACTCGATACCACGATTCGATTCTGTCCATGGAAAATCGATCTGACTCCGAATCCCGACTCTGACTACCTTGCCTGTCTACAATCATAACCCGACTACAATATTGGACCGGCTACAATCATGGCCCGGCTATAGCCATGACCCAACTACAATCATGACCCGGCTACAATCTTGACCAGACTACAGTCTTGACCCCCCCCTGCTACAGGACCCGGTCTGGTACAGGACCTGGACTTAGACGAAACTCCACCAAAGAGTCCAAATACAAGACGTAGACCCCTGATTTGGAAGCGTGGATGATTTAGAGGACTTAGAGTAGGACTCCAACTAAGGGTATAACCAGGAATCTCTTGTAACCCCAGGGACTTAGCTATTTGATGACCCACAAGTATAGGGGATCTATCATAGTCCTTTCGATAAGTCAGAGTGTCGAACCCAACGAGGAGCAGAAGGAAATGACAAGCGGTTTTCAGTAAGGTATTGTCTGCAAGCACTGAAATTATCGGTAACAGATAGTTTTGTGATAAGATAATTCGTAACGGATAGCAAGTAACAAATGTAACAAAGATGCAGCAAGGTGTCCCAATCCCTTTTGTAGCAAGGGACAAGCCTGGACAAACTTTTATATAAAGCAAAACGCTCTCGAGGACACATGGGAATTTCTGTCAAGCTTGTTTTCATCATGCTCATATGATTCGCGTTCGTTACTTTGATAATTTGATATGTGGGTGGACCGGTGCTTGGGTGCTGTCCTTACTTGGACAAGCCTCCCACTTATGATTAACCTCTCTCGCAAGCATCCGCAACTACAAAAGAAGAATTAAGATAAATCTAACCATAGCATGAAACATATGGATCCAAATCAGCCCCTTACGAAGCAACACATAAACTAGGGTTTAAGCTTCTGTCACTCTAGCAACCCATCATCTACTTATTACTTCCCAATGCCTTCCTCTAGGCCCAAATAATGGTGAAGTGTCATGTAGTCGACGTTCACATAACACCACTAGAGGAGAGACAACATACATCTCATCAAAATATCGAACGAATACCAAATTCACATGATTACTTATAACAAGACTTATCCCATGTCCTCAGGAACAAACGTAATTACTCACAAAGCATATTCATGTTCATAATCAGAGGAGTATTAATTATCATTAAGGATTTGAACATATGATCTTCCACCAAGTAAACCAACTAGCATCAACTACAAGGAGTAATCAACACTACTAGCAACCCACAGGTACCATTCTGAGGTTTTGAGACAAAGATCGGATACAAGAGATGAACTAGGGTTTGGAGAGGAGATGGTGCTGGTGAAGATGTTGATGGAGATTGACCCCCTCTCGATGAGAGGATCGTTGGTGATGACGATGGCTTCGATTTCCCCCTCCGGGAGGGAAGTTTCCCCGGCAGAACAGCTCCGTCGGAGCCCTAGATTGGTTCTGTCCAAGTTCCGCCTCGAGACGGCGGCGCTTCGTCCCAAAAGCTCCCGTATGATTTTTTCCAGGTCAAAATCCTCCATATAGCAGAAGATGGGCACCGGAGGCCTGCCAGGGGGCCCACAAGCCACAGGGGTGCGCCCAGGGGGTAGGGCGCGCCCCCTGGCTTGTGACCTCCTGGTGGGTCCCCTGATGTATTTCTTTCGCCCAATATTTTTTATATATTCCAAAATAATTCTCCGTGGATTTTCAGGACTTTTGGAGTTGTGCAGAATAGGTATCTCAGATTTGCTCCTTTTCCAGTCCAGAATTCCAGCTGCCGGCATTCTCCCTCTTCATGTAAACCTTGTAAAATAAGAGAGAAAAGGCATAAGTATTGTACCATAATGTGTATTAACAGCCCATAATGCAATAAATATCGATATAAAAGCATGATGCAAAATGGACGTATCAACTCCCCCAAGCTTAGACCTCGCTTGTCCTCAAGCGAAATCCGAAATCAATAAATATGCCCACATGTTTAGAGATGGAGGTGTCGATAAAAAAAAATACGGACATGAAGGCATCATGGTTATATTTAGAACAGCAACATATATTGACATATAATTTCTTATGCTAGAGTAACAATTCATTCACAAGGTAAAGTATGAATCAAGAACTCTATTGAGAACCAACAAACTATGATCTCAGTCATTGAAGCAATTCCAATTTATCATAACGTAGGAAAGAGTCAATATAAGAGCTTGCAAAGCAAATCCACATACTCAATCATCTTTTAGTCTTTCATGATTGCTAAGACTCACGCGGTACCTATGATGTCAAAGCTTCAATCGGACACAGAGAAAGATAGGGGCATATAGTATTGTTGGAAATATGCCCTAGAGGCAATAATAAATTGGTTATTATTATATTTCCTTGTTCATGATAATCGTTTATTATCCATGCTATAATTGTATTGATTGGAAACTCAAATACATGTGTGGGTACATAGACAACACTGTGTCCCTAGTAAGCCTCTAGTTGACTAGCTTGTTGATCAAAGATGGTTAAGGTTTCCTAGCCATGGACATGAGATGTCATTTGATAACGGGATCACATCATTAGGAGAATGATGTGATGGACAAGACCCAAACTGTAAACGTAGCATTTGATCGTGTCAGTTTATTGCTATTGTTTTCTGCATGTCAAGTATCTGTTCCTTTGACCATGAGATAATGCAACTCACTGACACCGGAGGAATACCTTGTGTGTATCAAACGTCGCAACGTAACTGGGTGACTATAAAGGTGCTCTACAGGTATCTCCGAGGGTGTCTGTTGGGTTGGCATGGATCAAGACTGGGATTTGTTACTCCGTGTGACGGAGAGGTATCTCAGGGCCCACTCGGTAATACAACATCACATTGAGCCTTGCAAGCAAAGTGACTAAAGAGTTAGCCACAGGATCTTGTATTACGGAACGAGTAAAGAGACTTGCCGGTAACGAGATTGAACTAGGTATAGTGATACCGACGATCGAATCTCGGGCAAGTAACATACCGAAGAACAAAGGGAACAGCATACGGGATTAACTGAATCCTTGACATAGAGGTTCGACCGATAAAAGATCTTCGTAGAATATGTAGGAGCCAATATGGGCATCCAGGTCCCGCTATTGGTTATTGGCCGTAGAGGTGTCTCGGTCATGTCTACATAGTTCTCGAACCCGCAGGGTCTACACACTTAACGTTTGGTGACGATTAGTATAATTGAGTTATTATGTTGGTGACCGAAAGTTGTTCGGAGTCCCGGATAAGATCCCGGACATAACGAGGATCTCCGGAATAGTCCGGAGGTAAAGATTGATATATGTGATAATAGTGTTTTGATCTCCGGAAAAGTTCCGGAGTTCACCGGAAGGGGTTTCGGATGTTTACCGAAGTGTTCGGGTGCAGCAACACTTTATATGGGCCAAGGGATAAAAGCCCACAAGGTATTGGAAAGTGCAAAAAGTAGTTTTGCTGCCGCGTAAGCGGTACTACCGCTTGTGTGAAGCGGTACTACCGCCCGAGCGGTACTACCGCTTGTGTGAAGCGGTACTACCGCCCAAGCGGTACTACCGCTTGTGAGCGGTACTACCGCTTGTGCGCGGCTGTGCACGGTTCGGCAGGGATCCGAGTTGGACTCTTTTCCTGTGGGCCAAACCGACCTTGTGCGGGCAAAACCGACTTGGAAGAGACTTTTACTCCAAGTTTAGACCCCAAGGCTCAACATATAAATAGAGGGGCAGGGCTAGCACACGTGATACATCAAGATTTCCCCAAGCCGTGTGCGGCAACCCTAACCCTCTAGTTCCTCCGTCATAATCTCCGTAGTGCTTGGCGAAGCCCTGCAGAGATTGTTCTTCACCACCATCACCACGCCGTCGTGCTGCTGGAACTCAACCACTACTTCACCATCGCTCGCTGGATCGAGGAGGTGAAGGCGTCATCAAGCCGTACGTGTGTTGAACGCGGAGGTGCCGTCCGTTCGGCGCTAGTTCGTGATCGGATCGAGGGACGACTTGCGATTTGGATCGCGGAGACGTTCGACTACATCAACCGCGTTTCTTAAAACGCTTCCGCTTAGCGATCTACAAGGGTATGTAGATTCACTCTCCTTCTCGTAGATGCTCATCACCATGGATAGATCTTATGTGTGCGTAGGAAAATTTTTGTTTCCCATGCAACGTTCCCCAACAGTGGCATCTGAGCTAGGTCTATGCGTAGATGAGATCTCGAGTAGAACACAAACGAGTTGTGGGCGTGGGTGTATACATATTGCTTGCCGTTACTAGTTGATATTTGATTCGGCGGTAATGTGAGATGAAGCGGCCCGGACCGACATTACGCGTACACTTACGCGAGACAGGTTCCTTCAACTAACATGTAACTTCGTTGCATAAAGATGGCTAGCGGGTGTCTGTCTCTCTCACTTTAGTTGAATCGATTTCAATGAAGAGGGTTCTTTTAGAAGATCAAAAAGCAATCACTACACCACGTTGTGGTTTTGCGTAGGTAAGAACGGTTCTTGCAAACCCGTAGCAGCCACGTAAAATTTGCAACAACAATTAGAGGACGTCTAACTTGTTTTTGCAGGGTATGTTGTGATGTGATATGGCCAATTACATGATGAGATATATGTGATGTATGAGATGATCATGTGTTGTATAGAATATCACGACTTGCATGTCGATGAGTACGGCAACTGGCAGGAGCCATAGAGTTGTCTTTAATTATTGTATGACCTGCGTGTCAATCATTAAGCGCTATGTAATGCTTTACTTTATCGCTAAACGTTAGCAATAGTCGTGGAAGCAACAGTCGGCGCGACAACCTTATGGCGACACGTTGATGGAGATCAAGATGATGGAGATCATGGTGTCATGCCGGTGACGATGGAGATCATGCCGGTGCTTTGGAGATGGAGATCAAAAGCACAAGTTCATGGCCATATCATGTCACTTATGATTTGCATGTGATGTTAATCCTTTTATGCATCTTATTTTGCTTAGGACGACGGTAGCATTATAAGGTGATCCCTCACTTAAATTTCAAGATAAAATTGTGTTCTCCCCAAGTGTGCACCGTTGCGAAAGTTCGTCGTTTCGAGACACGCCGTGATGATCGGGTGTGATAGACTCTACGTTCGCATACAACGGGTGTAAGCCATGTTACACGTGCGGAACACTCGGGTTAAACTTGACGAGCCTAGCATGTACAGACATGGCCTCGGAACACAAGAGACCGAAAGGTCGAACATGAGTCATATAGTAGATATGATCAACATGAAGATGTTCACCATTGAAACCACCTCAACTCACGTGATGATCGGACTTGAGTTGGTGGATTTGGATCATGTTACACTCGAATGACCGGAGGGATGTCAATTTGAGTGGGAGTTTTTTAAGTAATATGATTAACTAAACTCATTATCTAGAACAATAGTCTAAGTTGTCTTTGCTATATTTACGTTGTAGATCATGGCTCGCGCAGTAGCACCCCTAAATTTTAATGCGTTCCTAGAGAAAGCTAAGTTGAAAGATGATGGAAGTAACTTTGTGGACTGGGCCCGTAATCTAAGGATTATCCTTACGGCTTCCCAGAAGGCTTATGTCCTTGATGCACCGCTTGGTGATCCACCCGCTCCAGTTGAGTCTCTAGACGTTGTGAACGCCTGGCAGGCTCGTTCTGATGATTACTCAATAGTTCAATGTGCAATGTTGTATGGCTTAGAACCGGGACTTCAAAGACGTTTTGAACGTCATGGAGCATATGAGATGTTCCAGGAGTTGAAGTTTATCTTTCAGAAAAATGCCCGGATCGAGAGATATGAGATCTCCGATAAGTTCTATGCTTGCAAGATGGAGGAGAACGGGTCTATCAGTGATCACGTGCTCAGAATGTCTGGGTACTCCACCCGTCTGGCTGAGTTAGGGATGCCCCTTCCGCCAGAGGCTATCACTGACAGAGTTCTTCAATCATTGCCACCTAGCTACAAGAGCTTCGTGTTGAACTATAACATGCACGGGATGAACAAGTCAGTCGCCGAGCTGTTTGCGATGCTGAAAGCCGCTGAGTCTGAAATTCAGAAGGAGCATCAAGTGTTGATGGTCAATAAAACCACTAGTTTCAAGAAAAATGGCAAGGGTAAGAAGGGTAACTCCAAGAAGAGTGGCAAAGCAGTTGCTCCTCTCATGAAGAAACCCAAGGCTGGACCCAAACCAGAAACTGTGTGTTTTCATTGCAAGGGAACTGGACACTGGAAGCGGAACTGCCCCAAGTATTTGGCTGACAAGAAGGCGGCCAACAACAAACAAGGTATATATGATATACATGTTATTGATGTGTACCTTACCAACTCTCGTTGTAGTGCCTGGGTATTTGATACCGGTGCGGTTGCTCATATTTGCAACTCAAAACAGGAACTGCGGAATAAACGGAGGCTGGCAAAGGACGAAGTGACGATGCGCGTGGGAAATGGTTCCAAGGTTGATGTGATCGCCGTCGGCACGCTCGCTCTTCGATTACCGTCGGGATTAGTGATGAACCTAAATAAGTGTTATTTGGTGCCTGCGTTAAGCATGAACATTATATCTGGATCTTGTTTATTGCGAGACGGTTACTCATTTAAATCAGAGAATAATGGTTGTTCTATTTATATGAGTAATATCTTTTATGGTCATGCACCCGATGTGAGGGGTTTGTTCTTATTGAATCTCGATAGTAATGATACACATGTTCATAACATTGATGCCAAAAGATGTAGAATTGATAATGATAATACCACTTTCTTGTGGCACTGCCGTTTAGGTCATATTGGCGTAAAACGCATGAGGAAGCTCCATGCTGATGGACTTTTGGAGTCACTTGATTTTGAATCACTTGACACATGTGAGCCATGCCTCATGGGCAAGATGACTAAAACGCCGTTCTCTGGAACAATTGAACGGGCAAGTGACTTATTGGAAATCATACATACTGATGTGTGTGGTCCGATGAGTATTGAGGCACGCGGTGGTTATCGTTATTTTCTCACCTTCACTGATGACTTAAGTAGATATGGGTATATTTACTTAATGAAACACAAGTCTGAAACATTTGAAAAGTTCAAACAATTTCAGAGTGAAGTTGAGAATCATCGTAACAAGAAGATTAAATTCCTACGATCTGATCGAGGAGGAGAATATCTGAGTTATGAGTTTGGCAGTCACTTAAGACAATGTGGAATTGTTTCACAATTGGCACCGCCTGGAACACCACAGCGTAATGGTGTGTCCGAACGTCGTAATCGAACCTTATTGGATATGGTGCGATCTATGATGTCTCTTGCCGATTTGCCACTATCGTTTTGGGGTTATGCATTAGAGACAGCTGCATTCACTTTAAATAGGGCACCATCGAAATCCGTTGAGACGACGCCATATGAACTTTGGTTTGGCAAGAAGCCAAAGCTGTCGTTTCTTAAAGTTTGGGGATGTGATGCTTATGTCAAAAAGCTTCAGCCTGAAAAGCTGGAACCCAAAGCGGAGAAATGCGTCTTCATAGGATACCCAAAAGAGACAGTTGGGTATACCTTCTACCTCAGATCCGAAGGCAAAGTGTTTGTCGCTAAAAACGGAACATTTCTTGAGAAAGAGTTTCTCTCGAAAGAATTGAGTGGGAGGAAGATAGAACTTGATGAGGTTGTTGAACCTTTACTTCAACCTGAGAGTAGCGCAGCGCAGAAAGTTGTTTCTGTGGAGCCTACATTAGCTGAAGAGGAAGTTAATGATGATGATCATGAAGCTTTGGATCAAGTTGCTATCGAACCTCGTAGGTCGACAAGGACGCGTACTGCTCCCGAGTGGTACGGCAACCCTGTCTTAAAAGTCATGTTGTTAGACAACGATGAACCTACGAGCTATGGAGAAGCGATGATGGGCCCGGATTCCGAGAAGTGGTTAGAGGCCATGAAATCCGAGATGGGATCCATGTATGAAAACAAAGTATGGACTTTGGAAGTATTACCTGAAGGGCGTAAGGCCATTCAGAACAAATGGATTTTTAAGAGGAAGACGGACGCGGACGGTAATGTCACCGTCTATAAAGCTCGACTTGTGGCAAAGGGTTTTTCACAAGTTCAAGGAGTTGACTACGATGAGACCTTCTCACCCGTAGCGATGCTTAAGTCCGTCAGAATCATGTTAGCAATAGCTGCCTTTTTCGACTATGAAATTTGGCAGATGGATGTCAAAACAGCGTTCCTTAACGGTTACCTTAAGGAAGAGTTGTATATGATGCAACCAGAAGGTTTTGTCGATCCAGAGAATGCTGACAAAGTTTGCAAACTCCAGCGATCCATTTATGGACTGGTGCAAGCATCTCGGAGTTGGAATCTTCGTTTTGATGAGGTGATCAAAGCGTTCGAGTTTATACAAGTTTACGGAGAAGCTTGTATTTACAAGAAAGTGAGTGGGAGCTCTATAGCGTTTCTAATATTATATGTGGATGACATATTGCTGATTGGAAACAATATAGAAATGTTGGAAAGCGTGAAGGAATATTTGAACAAGAGTTTTTCAATGAAGGACCTAGGAGAAGCTGCTTTCATATTAGGCATCAAGATCTATAGAGATAGATCGAGACGCTTAATAGGACTTTCACAAAGCACATACCTTGATAAGATTTTGAAGAAGTTCAAAATGGATCAGTCCAAGAAGGGGTTCTTGCCTGTTTTGCAAGGTGTGAAGTTGAGTAAGACTCAATGCCCAGTGACTGCAGAAGATAGAGAAAAGATGAGTGTCATCCCCTATGCTTCGGCCATAGGCTCTATCATGTATGCAATGCTGTGCACAAGACCCGATGTCAGCCTTGCCATAAGTATGGTCGGAAGGTTTCAAAGTGATCCAGGAATGGAACACTGGACGGCGGTCAAGAATATCCTGAAGTACCTGAAAAGGACTAAGGACATGTTTCTCGTTTATGGAGGTGATCAAGAGCTCGTCGTAAAGGGTTACGTCGATGCAAGCTTTGACACTGATCCGGATGACTCTAAGTCGCAAACCGGATACGTATTTATTCTTAATGGGGGTGCGGTTAGCTGGTGCAGTTCCAAGCAAAGCGTGGTAGCTGATTCTACATGCGAAGCGGAGTACATCGCTGCCTCGGAGGCGGCGAAGGAAGGTGTCTGGATGAAGGAGTTCATGACAGATCTTGGAGTAGTGCCTAGTGCACTTGACCCAATGACTCTGTTTTGTGATAATACTGGTGCCATTGCTCTAGCCAAGGAACCAAGATTTCACAAGAGGACCAGACACATAAAGCGACGTTTCAATTCCATCCGCGATTACATCAAGGAGGACGACATAAATATTTGCAAAGTACACACGGATCTAAATGTTGCAGATCCGATGACTAAACCTCTTCCAAGGGCTAAACATGAACAACACCAGAACTGCATGGGTGTTCGATTCATTACAATGTAAATCACATAGTGATGTGAACTAGATTATTGACTCTAGTGCAAGTGGGAGACTGTTGGAAATATGCCCTAGAGGCAATAATAAATTGGTTATTATTATATTTCCTTGTTCATGATAATCGTTTATTATCCATGCTATAATTGTATTGATTGGAAACTCAAATACATGTGTGGGTACATAGACAACACTGTGTCCCTAGTAAGCCTCTAGTTGACTAGCTTGTTGATCAAAGATGGTTAAGGTTTCCTAGCCATGGACATGAGATGTCATTTGATAACGGGATCACATCATTAGGAGAATGATGTGATGGACAAGACCCAAACTGTAAACGTAGCATTTGATCGTGTCAGTTTATTGCTATTGTTTTCTGCATGTCAAGTATCTGTTCCTTTGACCATGAGATAATGCAACTCACTGACACCGGAGGAATACCTTGTGTGTATCAAACGTCGCAACGTAACTGGGTGACTATAAAGGTGCTCTACAGGTATCTCCGAGGGTGTCTGTTGGGTTGGCATGGATCAAGACTGGGATTTGTTACTCCGTGTGACGGAGAGGTATCTCAGGGCCCACTCGGTAATACAACATCACATTGAGCCTTGCAAGCAAAGTGACTAAAGAGTTAGCCACAGGATCTTGTATTACGGAACGAGTAAAGAGACTTGCCGGTGACGAGATTGAACTAGGTATAGTGATACCGACGATCGAATCTCGGGCAAGTAACATACCGAAGAACAAAGGGAACAGCATACGGGATTAACTGAATCCTTGACATAGAGGTTCGACCGATAAAAGATCTTCGTAGAATATGTAGGAGCCAATATGGGCATCCAGGTCCCGCTATTGGTTATTGGCCGTAGAGGTGTCTCGGTCATGTCTACATAGTTCTCGAACCCGCAGGGTCTACACACTTAACGTTTGGTGACGATTAGTATAATTGAGTTATTATGTTGGTGACCGAAAGTTGTTCGGAGTCCCGGATAAGATCCCGGACATAACGAGGATCTCCGGAATAGTCCGGAGGTAAAGATTGATATATGTGATAATAGTGTTTTGATCTCCGGAAAAGTTCCGGAGTTCACCGGAAGGGGTTCCGGATGTTTACCGAAGTGTTCGGGTGCAGCAACACTTTATATGGGCCAAGGGATAAAAGCCCACAAGGTATTGGAAAGTGCAAAAAGTAGTTTTGCTGCCGCGTAAGCGGTACTACCGCTTGTGTGAAGCGGTACTACCGCCCGAGCGGTACTACCGCTTGTGTGAAGCGGTACTACCGCCCAAGCGGTACTACCGCTTGTGAGCGGTACTACCGCTTGTGCGCGGCTGTGCACGGTTCGGCAGGGATCCGAGTTGGACTCTTTTCCTGCGGGCCAAACCGACCTTGTGCGGGCAAAACCGACTTGGAAGAGACTTTTACTCCAAGTTTAGACCCCAAGGCTCAACATATAAATAGAGGGGCAGGGCTAGCACACGTGATACATCAAGATTTCCCCAAGCCGTGTGCGGCAACCCTAACCCTCTAGTTCCTCCGTCATAATCTCCGTAGTGCTTGGCGAAGCCCTGCAGAGATTGTTCTTCACCACCATCACCACGCCGTCGTGCTGCTGGAACTCAACCACTACTTCACCATCGCTCGCTGGATCGAGGAGGTGAAGGCGTCATCAAGCCGTACGTGTGTTGAACGCGGAGGTGCCGTCCGTTCGGCGCTAGTTCGTGATCGGATCGAGGGACGACTTGCGATTTGGATCGCGGAGACGTTCGACTACATCAACCGCGTTTCTTAAAACGCTTCCGCTTAGCGATCTACAAGGGTATGTAGATTCACTCTCCTTCTCGTAGATGCTCATCACCATGGATAGATCTTATGTGTGCGTAGGAAAATTTTTGTTTCCCATGCAACGTTCCCCAACAAGTATTGCCTCCCAACTATTTACCTCAAGGGTAATGTCAACAGAAATAACTCATGCTCACCCACATCCGAGTGGATATATGTGTCTAGATCATTCCCCAACACATGACGCTTGCCAAGAGATAAAGGCGAAATAAAGGAAGTGGTGAAGATCACCACGACTCTTGCATAAAGGTAAGTACTAGAAAGTAAGGGTAACAGATAGACCCTTCGCAGAGGGAAGCAGAGGTTGTCATGCGCTTTTATAGTTGTATGCGCAATCCCTTAGCGCAAAAGAACGTCACTTTATATTGCCCCTTGTGATAAAGAACTTTATTATGCAGTCTGTCGCTTTTATTTCTTCCATATCACAAGTTCGTATAAAGGTTATTTTCCTCACACTAATAGATCACACATATTTAGAGAGCAATTTTTATTGCTTGCACCGATGACAACTTACTTGAAGGATCTTACTCAATCCATAGGTATGTATGGTGGACTCTCATGGCAAAACTGGGTTAAAGGTATTTGGATGCACAAGTAGTATCTCTACTTGGTGCGGAAGTTTTGGCTGATATGGGGTGGAAGCAAGCGACACATGTTGAACGATCTAAGACCATATAACTTCTATTCGGAAATAGGCAAACATAACTCATTATGTTGTCTTCCTTGTCCAACATCAACTTCTTAACATATAATATTTTAATGAGTGCTCACAATCATAAAAGATGTCCAAGATAATATATTTATATGTGAACCTCTCTTTCTTTATTACTTCCTTTTAATTGCAACAATGACCAATAGCTTTGTTTGTCAACTCACAACAAATTTCAATCGACATACTTCTTATATGTGAAGTCATCACTCCCCATAAGATCATCATATATACTCTTTGCTTTTATTCTATACTTCTTTCTATTTCTTTTTCTCAAGATCATAGCAAGCAAGCAAAGCCCTCAACTCAAAACTACTCTTTATTATATAACTCTCGGACTTGCTTACATAGGGGGAACATAAAGCAAAACTCAAAACTAGATCACACTAAGGACTTTATTGTACTAGATCAAGATATAACCAAAAGGATCGAACTAACAAAACCGATAAAAGTAAAAGATGTGATGGTGATACGATACCGGGGCACCTCCCCCAAGCTTGGCACAAGCCAAGGGGAGTGCCCATACCCATGTGTTTAGTTGTCTTTCTTCGGAGGTGGTGATGTTGAGGTTGTTGATGAGATCGGAAGCTTGTCTAGTTTCCTCTTAAGAATAAAATTATGTTCCCTCATATCGTCTACTTCCTGCTCGAGCTTCAATATCCTTTGACACAATTCCTGCTTGCTCTCCTGCAGAAAACGAGAAGGGATAAATAGAACCTTGGGTTTTCTCCTTGTATTTGGGAGGCTCGATTTCCTGAACTCCACATGCATATCTCCTGGTCGAGGCAGGGGGATCTCCTCTTTATCCGAGGTTTCTTCCTCATACTTGCCTTCTAGTTCCTCCTCCGAGAACAATCCATAAGGATCTAAGTCCCCATAGAGCTTGGGATTGGCAAGATAATGCGATATATAGCTCTCCCCATCGGAATCTTGGGACGACATCTTGCTCTAAATCTGCTGCAGAAACAGCTCAAAACGAAAACAGGAGATATTGTCGTGATACGAAGGTCAAAACCTTCGGGAGATTATATAATGATTTTTTACCGACCCGAAGGAGTATACCACAAGAAGACGGAGTCCGAAGGGTACACGGGGTGGCCACAAGCCACAGGGGCGCGCCCAGGGGGGTAGGGCGCGCCCCCCTGGCTTGTCGCCTCCTCGTGCACTATTCGGACTGCTTTAAATTTCCTAATTTTTTAAATATTCCAAAACGGATAAAAATTGCCATTGGAAAAGTTTTGGAGTCGGTTTGCTTACCGTAACACATACCTATTCCTTTTCGGAGTCTGAAACGTTCTGATAGGTCACCCTAATGTACTCCTCCGGAGTCACGGTATTGATAATATTGGTTTCAACATTTATGGGAGTACCTCAGATATAATGTTTGATTCTTTGCCCGTTTACCACCTTCGGATTTGTGCCTTCGGCGTTGTTGATCTTGATGGCACCGGAACGATATACTTCCTCGATAATGTAAGGCCCTTCCCATTTAGAGAGAAGTTTTCCTACAAAAAATCTTAAATGAGAATTCTATAGCAAGACATGATCATCTACATTGAATTCACGCCTTTGTATCCTTCTATCATGCCATCTCTTAATCTTTTATTTAAACAACTTGGCATTCTCATAGGCCTGGGTTCTCCATTCATCAAGTGAGCTAATGTCAAATAACCTCTTCTCACCAGCAAGTTTGAAATCATAGTTGAGCTCTTTAATTGCCCAATAAGCTTTATGTTCTAGCTCTAGAGGTAAGTGACATGCTTTACCATAAACCATCTTATATGGAGACATACCCATAGGGTTTTTATAAGCAGTTCTATAAGCCCATAATGCATCATCAAGTTTCTTAGACCAATTCTTTCTGGATCTATTAACAGTCTTCTGCAAGATCAATTTAATTTCTCTATTGCTCAATTCTACTTGACCACTAGACTGAGGATGATAAGGAGATGCAATTCTATGATTAACATCATACTTAGCAAGCAATTTACGGAAAGCACCATGAATAAAGTGTGAACCACCATCAGTCATTAAATATCTAGGGACTCCAAATCTAGGGAAAATAACTTCTTTAAGCATTTTAATAGAAGTGTTATGATCAGTGCTACTAGTTGGAATAGCTTCCACCCACTTAGTAACATAATCAACAACAACTAGAATATGAGTATACCCGTTAGACTGTGGAAAAGGTCCCATATAATCAAAACCCCAAACATCAAATGGTTCAATAACAAGAGAGTAATTCATAGACATTTCCTGACGTCTACTAATATTACCAATTCTTTGACATTCATCACAAGACAAGACAAACTTACGAGCATCCTTGAAGAGAGTCGGCCAATAAAACTAGATTGTAGTACCTTATGTGCAGTTCTATCTCCAGCGTGGTGTCCTCCGTAGGCCTCGGAATGACACTTGCGAAGGATCTGTTCCTGTTGATGCTCAGGTACACAACGTCTAATAACACCATCTACTACTTCTTTATAAAGGTGTGGATCATCCCAAAAGTAATGTCTTAAGTCATAGAAAAACTTTTTCTTTTGTTGGTATGTGAAGCTAGGTGGTATAAATTTAGCAACAATGTAATTAGCATAATCAGCATACCATGGAGCATTACGCGAAGCATTTATGACAACTAATTGTTCATCAGGAAAGCTATCATCAATAGGTAGTGGGTCATCAAGAACATTTTCTAACCTAGACAAGTTGTCTGCTACGGGGTTATCAGCACCCTTTCTATCAATAATATGCAAATCAAATTCTTGTAGCAGAAGAACCCATCTAATAAGTCTAGGTTTAGCATCTTTCTTTTCCATAAGATATTTGATAGCAGCATGATCGGTGTGAACATTTACTTTGGAATCAACAATATAAGGTCTGAACTTATCACAAGCAAACACAACTGCTAAAAATTCCTTTTCAGTGGTAGCATAGTTTCTTTGAGCACTGTCTAGAGTTTTACTAGCATAATGGATAACATTTAATTTCTTATCAACTCTTTGTCCTAGAACAGCGCCAACAGCATAATCATTAGCATCACACATAATTTCAAAGGGTAGGTTCCAATTAGGTGGTTGAACAACAGGTGCAGAAATCAAGGCTTTCTTAAGAATTTCAAATGCTTCTACACAATCATCATCAAAAACGAATGGAACATCTTTTTGCAAAAGATTGGCGAGAGGCCTAGAAATCTTAGAGAAGTCTTTAATAAACCTCCTATAGAAACCAGCATGACCAAGGAAACTTCTTATACCTCTGATATCCGTAGGGCACGACATTTTTTCAATAGCATCAACTTTAGCTTTATCAACTTCAATACCTCTTTCGGAGATCTTGTGCCCCAAGACAATACCTTCATTAACCATAAAGTGGCACTTTTCCCAATTCAAGACAAGATTAGTTTCTTCGCATCTCTGCAAAACTCGATCAAGGTTACTCAAGCAATCGTCAAAAGAAGTTCCGTAAACGGAAAAATCATCCATGAAAACCTCAACAATCTTTTCACAAAATTCAGAGAATATAGCCATCATACATCTTTGAAAGGTAGCAGGTGCATTGCAAAAACCAAAAGGCATACGTCTATAAGCAAAGGTACCAAAAGGACAAGTAAAAGTGGTCTTTTCTTGATCCTCTTTTGACACAGGTATTTGAGAGAAACCAGAATAACCATCTAGAAAGCAAAAATGTGTATGTTTGGATAGTATTTCTAGCATTTGATCAATAAAAGGTAGAGGGTAATGATCTTTCCTAGTAGCTTTATTTAATTTCCTAAAATCAATTACCATTCTATATCCTGTGACAATTCTTTGCGGGATCAATTCATTTTTATCATTAGGAACAACGGTAATACCTCCCTTTTTAGGGACACAATGAACGGGACTAACCCATCTACTATCAGCAATAGGATAAATTATACCTGCCTCCAGAAGCTTTAGTATTTCATTTCTTACCACTTCTTTCATTTTTGATTTAACCGTCGTTGGTGATCGACAACTGGTTTAGGATCAGGCTCCATATTAATTTTATGCTGACATAGAGTGGGACTAATGCCCTTAAGATCATCAAGAGTATATCCAATAGCAGCACGGTGCTTCCTCAGAGTTTTCAATAATCTCTTTTCTTCATGCTCTGAAAGGTTAGCACTAATAATAACAGGATATATCTCCTTTTCATCAAGATAAGCATATTTCAGAGTATCGGGTAATTGTTTAAGCTCAAACACGGGATCACCCTTGGGTGGAGGAGTATCCCCAAGTATTTCAATAGGCAGGTTGTGTTTCAAGATAGGCTGCTGATCAAAGAAAATCTTATCTATTTTATTCCTTTCATTCATATGCATATCATTTTCATGGTCTAGCAAATATTGTTCTAAAGGATCAGTAGGAGGCACAGCAATAGAAGCAAGACCAATAATTTCATCTTTACTAGGCAATTCTTTGTCATGGGGTTGTCTACGAAATTTAGAGAAATTGAACTCATGAGACACATCCCCAAAACTTACAGTAACAGTTTCTTTCTCACAATCTATCCTAGCATTAACAGTATTCAAGAAAGGTCTACCAAATATAATGGGACAAAAATCATCTTGTGGGGAACGAAGAACAAGAAAATCAGTAGGATACTTTATTTTCCCACACAAGACTTCAACATCTTTAACAATCCCAATTGGTGCAATAGTATCTCTATTAGCAAGCTTAATAGTCACATCAATTTCCTCTAATTCAGCTGGTGCAATATCATGCATAATTTCTTGGTATAAGGTAAAGGGAATTGCACTCACACTAGCACCCACATCACAGAAGCCATGATAACAATGATCTCCTATTTTAACAGAAACAACAGGCACGCCAACAATAGGTCTATGTTTACCTTTAGTATCAGGTCTAGCAATTCTAGCAGCTTCATCACAGAAATGAATAACATGCCCATCAATATTATCAACCAATAGATCTTTAACCATAGCAATACTAGGTTCAACTTTAATTTGTTCAGGAGGTGTAGGTGTTCTAGTACAGCTCTTACGAACCACAGTTGAAGCTTTAGCATGTTCCTTTATTCTAACAGGGAAGGGCGGTTTCTCAATATAAGCAGTAGGAATAACAGGATCAGCATTATAAACAATAGTTTCTTCTTCAACTTTAATAGGTTCAACTACTTTAACTTCAATGGGAGGATGATATTTAAACCACTTCTCCTTAGGGAGATCAACATGAGTAGCAAAAGATTCACAGAAAGAAGCTACTATCTCAGAGTCAAGCCCATATTTAGTGCTAAATTCACGAAAAGCATCGGTGTCTATAAAGGATTTAACACAATCAAACTTAAGGTTTATACCTGACTCCTTACCTTCGTCGAGTTCCCAATCTTCAGATTTGCATTTAATTCTTTCCAATAAGTCCCATTTTAATTCAATATCTTTCTTCATAAAGGAACCAGCACAAGAAGTATCGAGCATGGACCGATCATTATTAGAAAGCCGAGCATAAAAATTCTGGATAATAATTTCTCTTGGGAGCTCATGACTGGGGCATGAATATAACATTGACTTAAGCCTCCCCCAATCTTGAGCGATACTTTCTCCTTCACAAGGCCAAAAATTATAAATAAAATACCGATCACGATGAACCAGATGCATAGGATAAAACTTCTGATGAAATTCCAATTTCAATCGGTTGTAGTTCCATGATCCAATATCATCACATAGCCTATACCATGTCAATGCCTTCTCCTTCAAAGATAAAGGAAAGACCTTCTTCTTGACATCATCCTCGGGAAAACCTGCAAGCTTAAATAATCCACAAACTTCATCCACATAGATTAGATGCAAATCAGGATGTAGTGTTCCATCTCCTGCATAAGGATTAGCTAGCAGTTTCTCTATCATACCCAAAGGAATTTCATAATAAATATTTTCAGTAGGTGCACTAGGTTGAGGAGCATCTCTTTGTGCTTCCGGTCTAGGTGAAGATACCCCGAACAAGCCCCTCAAAGGATTATTTTCCATAGTAACAAGTGACAGTAAATTTCAGCACACTATATAAAATTTTCCTTACCAAGTTCCACTCACCAAAGGCGCTTCACTCCCCGGCAACGGAGCCAGAAAAGAGTCTTGATGACCCAAAAGTATAGGGGATCTATCATAGTCCTTTCGATAAGTAAGAGTGTCGAACCCAATGAGGAGCAGAAGGAAATGACAAGCGGTTTTCAGTAAGGTGTTCTCTGCAATCACTGAAATTATCAGTAACAGATAGTTTTGTGATAAGATAATTCGTAACGGATAGGAAGTAACAAATGTAACAAAGATGCAGCAAGGTGGCCCAATCCCTTTTGTAGAAAGGGACAAGCCTGTACAAACTCTTATATAAAGTAAAACGCTCCCGAGGACACATGGGAATTTCTGTCAAGCTAGTTTTCATCATGCTCATATGATTCGCGTTCGTTACTTTGATAATTTGATATGTGGGTGGACCGGTGCTTGGGTGCTGTCCTTACTTGGACAAGCCTCCCACTTATGATTAACCTCTCTCGCAAGCATCCGCAACTACAAAAGAAGAATTAAGATAAATCTAACCATAGCATGAAACATATGGATCCAAATCAGCCCCTTACGAAGCAACGCATAAACTAGGGTTTAAGCTTCTGTCACTCTAGCAACCCATAATCTACTTATTACTTCCCAATGCCTTCCTCTAGGCCCAAATAATGGTGAAGTGTCATGTAGTCGACGTTCACATAACACCACTAGAGGAGAGACAACATACATCTCATCAAAATATCGAACGAATACCAAATTCACATGATTACTTATAACAAGACTTATCCCATGTCCTCAGGAACAAACGTAATTACTCACAAAGCATATTCATGTTCATAATCAGAGGAGTATTAATTATCATTAAGGATCTAAACATATGATCTTCCACCAAGTAAACCAACTAGCATCAACTACAAGGAGTAATCAACAGTACTAGCAACCCACATGTACCAATCTGAGGTTTTGAGACAAAGATCGGATACAAGAGATGAACTAGGGTTTGGAGAGGAGATGGTGCTGGTGAAGATGTTGATGGAGATTGACCCCCTCTCGATGAGAGGATCGTTGGTGATGACGATGGCTTCGATTTCCCCCTCCGGGAGGGAAGTTTCCCCGGCAGAACAGCTCCGCCGGAGCCCTAGATTGGTTCTGTCCAAGTTCCACCTCGAGACGGCGGTGCTTCATCCCGAAAGCTCCCTTATGATTTTTTCCAGGTCAAAACCCTCCATATAGCAGAAGATGGGCACCGGAGGCCTGCCAGGGGGGCCATAAGCCATAGGGGCGCGCCCCCCTGGCTTGTGACCTCCTGGTGGGTCCCCTGATGTATTTCTTTCGCCCAATATTTTTTATATATTCCAAAATAATTCTCCGTAGATTTTCAGGACTTTTGGAGTTGTGCAGAATAGGTATCTCAG
Organism: Elymus sibiricus; assembly: GCA_039707655.1. Taxonomy (NCBI): domain Eukaryota; kingdom Viridiplantae; phylum Streptophyta; class Magnoliopsida; order Poales; family Poaceae; genus Elymus; species Elymus sibiricus. Next base: position 211,949,761 of record CM077663.1, read on the forward strand.
ATTTGCTCCTTTTCTAGTCCAGAATTCCAGCTGCCGGCATTCTCCCTCTTCATGTAAACCTTGTAAAATAAGAGAGAAAAGGCATAAGTATTGTACCATAATGTGTATTAACAGCCCATAATGCAATAAATATCGATATAAAAGCATGATGCAATATGGACGTATCAACTCCCTCAAGCTTAGACCTCGCTTGTCCTCAAGCGAAAGCCGAAATCAATAAATATGCCCACATGTTTAGAGATAGAGGTGTCGATAAAATAAAATACGGACATGAAGGCATCATGGTTATATTTAGAACAGCAACATATATTGACATATAATTTCTTATGCTAGAGTAACAATTCATTCACAAGGTAAAGTATGAATCAAGAACTCTATTGAGAACCAACAAACTATGATCTCAGTCATTGAAACAATTCCAATTTATCATAACGTAGGAAAGAGTCAATATAAGAGCTTGCAAAGCAAATCCACATACTCAATCATCTTTTAGTCTTTCATGATTGCTAACACTCACGCGATACCTATGATGTCAAAGCTTCAATCGGACACAGAGAAAGATAGGGGCTTATAGTATTGCCTCCCAACTATTTACCTCAAGGGTAATGTCAACAGAAATAACTCATGCTCACCCACATCCGAGTGGATATATGTGTCTAGATCATTCGCCAACACTTGACGCTTGCCAAGAGATAAAGGCAAAATAAAGGAAGTGGTGAAGATCACCACGACTCTTGCATAAAGGTAAGTACTAGAAAGTAAGGGTAACAGATAGGCCCTTCGCAGAGGGAAGCAGAGGTTGTCATGCGCTTTTATAGTTGGATGCGCAATCCCTTAGCGCAAAAGAACGTCACTTTATATTGCCCCTTGTGATAAAGAACTTTATTATGCAGTCTGTTGCTTTTATTTCTTCCATATCACAAGTTCATATAAAGTTTATTTTCCTCACACTAATAGATCACACATATTTAGAGAGCAATTTTTATTGCTTGCACCAATGACAACTTACTTGAAGGATCTTACTCAATCCATAGGTAGGTATGGTGGACTCTCATGGCAAAACTGGGTTAAAGGTATTTGGATGCACAAGTAGTATCTCTACTTGGTGCGGAAGTTTTGGCTGATATGGGGTGGAAGCAAGCGACACATGTTGAAGGATCTAAGACCATATAACTTCTATTCGGAAATAAGCAAACATAACTCATTATGTTGTCTTCCTTGTCCAACATCAACTTCTTAACATATAATATTTTAATGAGTGCTCACAATCATAAAAGATGTCCTACCCTCCCGTGGCAGCGGGTGTAGGATCACTAGAAGTGTGTGTCTAGAGGGGGGGGGGTGAATAGACTACTTGCAAGAATTAAAACCTAACCATTTCCCAAGTTAATTGGTTGGCAGATTTTAGCAATTATAGCAAGTCTAGCACACCCTACACATGCATGTCAACAAGTATGGTAGCGGAAATTAAAGACATTGCACATGGAAGTAAAGAGTTGAGATAGGGAGATCAAACGCATGAGGGACACGAAGATTTTTCCCGTGGTTCCGATAGGTGGTGCTATCGTACGTTCACGTTTATGGAGTCTTCAACCCACGGAGGGTAACGGGCGCGAGAGTCCACGGAGGGCTCCACCCATAAGGGTTCAAGAAGTAGCAACCTTGACTATTCCATAACGGCTTCCGTCCATGAAGGACTAGCCTCACTATGGGTAGATCTTCACGAAGTAGGCGATCTCCTTGCCCGTACAAACTTCTTGGTTCAACTCCGCAACACGAAGTAGGAGGCTCCCAAGCGACACCTAACCAATCTAGGAGGCACCACCCTCCAAAAGGTAATAGGCTCGGCAATGTCGATGAACTCCTTGCTCTCGTGCTTCAAGATGATAGACTCCTCAACACACAATCACTCTCTCGCAGATTTGGCTATGGTGGAAGAGATTGATTTTGTGGAAAGCAACTTGGGGAGGCTAGAGATCAAGATTCATATGGTAGGAATGGAATAGCTTGATCTCAACACATGAGTCGGTGGCTCTCTCTCAGAAAATTGGATGGGGCAAGTATGGAATAGTTCTGAGTGCTTCCTTCCGAGTGGGTGGTGGTGAAGGGGTATATATAGGCATCCCCAAAAATCCAACCGTTACACCTAAAGTGACCAACTCGGTGACACCGAAGTATAAAACTCGGTGGTACCGAAGTGACCAAAAGGCAGTAACTTTTGAATCTCGGTGAGACCGATACATAACTCTCGGTGGTACCGATTAGGTGACCAACGGTCAGATTGCACAACTCGGTGACGCCGATTCTCAAATCTCGGTGGTACCAATTCTTGACAATGGCTAACCAGAGAGTTGGTCCAAAAACTCGGTGAGACCGATTCACAAAACTCGGTGGTACCGATTCTTGTGAATAGCTAACCAGGAAGTTGGTCCAAATCTCGGTGAGACCGACTGGCAAAACTCGGTGGTACCGAGGCTTGAAAATAGCTAAACAGAAAGTTGGCAACTGAACTCGGTGGCACCAATGCAGAATCGGTTGAACCGAAAGGCTAGGGTTTGGCATGGGTCTGTCTGAGTTTGGGAATCGGTGGGACCGAGTTGGAATTGTTGGTTGCACCGATTTTCATGAATAGCTTGGACAGACTTTTGTGGAAGAGTTTGTGGGTGTTTTTGGTGACTATCACTTGTGCACGTGGAGCATCTTGTTCACCAACAGTACCTTACCCCCTTTTAATAGTATTGGCTTTCCTATGGACTCAAAGTGATTTCTCACAAAGTAAAATGTAGAGTCCTCTTGCTTGAAGCTTTGCCAATCCATTTCCTTGCATCTTGGGGTATCTCCACACAATCCTTTTGCCAACCCATTTCCTCTGTGGACTTCATCTGTAATACACTAGGTAAAAGTATTAGTCCAAGAGACAATGTATGTTGTCATGAATTATCAAAACCACCTAGGGAGCATGTTGTGCTTTCAGCGGGGTCCATAAGGAAACTAAGGGATATTAAGGCCTCCTTTTAATAGAGAACCGGAACAAAGCATTAACACATAGTGAATACATGAACTCCTCAAACTACGGTCATCACCGGAACGTATCCCAAATATTGTCACTATGGGGTTTACGGAACATAACACGTAATAGGTGCATATGACTAGGCAAGATCGGATCAAGAACATAGGTATAATGGTGATAACATAAACGGTTCAGATATGAAATAATGGCACTCGGGCCCTAGTGACAAGCATTAGGCATAGCAAAGTCATAGCAACATCAATCTCAGAACATAATGGATACTAGGGATCAAGCCCTAACAAAACTAACTCGATTACATGATGAATCTCATCCAACTCCTCACTGACCAGCAATCCTACGAAGGAATTACTCACTCCCGGTGGGGAGCATCATGGAATTGGCGATGGAGAAGGGTTGGTGATGACGAAGACCGAAGATTCCCCTCTCCGGAGCCCCAAACGGGCTCCAGATCTGGTCTCCCAATGAAGAACAGGAGGTGGTGGCGGCGGCTCCGTATTGTAAAACGTGATGAAACTTTCTCTCCTATTTTTTTCTCCGAAAATAGGAATTTATAGTGGCGGAATTAGGGTCAGTGGGGCCACGAGGTGGGCATAACCCACCAGGGCACGCCCTGGGGGCCTGCCGCGCCCTGGTGGGTGCTGGCCACCCTGGCCCCCCTCTCCAGTAGTTTTTGGCTCCAATAATTCTTATATATTCTGAAATAATTCTCCAAAAAGTTCCGTTCCGTTCCGAGAACTTTTTATTTCTGCACAAAAACAACACCATGGTAGTTCTGCTGAAAACAGCGTCAATCCAGGTAATTTCATTCAAATCATGCAAATTAGAGTCCAAAACAAGGGCAAAAGTGTGAGGAAAAGTAGATACGTTGGATACGTATCAACTCCCCCAAGCTTATTCCTTTGCTTGTCCTCAAGCAATTCAGTTGACAAACTGAAAGTGATAAATAAAAACTTTTACGAACTCTTTTCTTCTTCTTTACATATATATGCTTAAGTAGCACCCAGGTTTTCAGCAAAGATTATGACTAACCATGCCAACAATAACTCTTAGAAATTATATTAACTCATATCAATAACATAAGCAACTAGCGAGCAATAATAAGATATCTCAAGTGCCAACACTTTGTCAAAACAATCATGATACAATATGACAATAGTGCTATCTCGCTAGCCCTTTCTGAGACCGCAAAACATAAATGCAGAGCACCTCCAAAGTTCAAGCAGTGACTAAACATTATAATTCATGGTAGAAAAGATCCAGTCATGCTGCACCCAACATCAACTATACACAATGCATGAGGATGACAACATTGCTCTCAGGTCTGGGGCTTGTCTGAGATGGTGATGACTCAACCTAAAAGTAAATAGATAGTCCCTTCGCAGAGGGAAGCATGGATTTGCAGAGGTGCCAGGGCTCAAGCTTTAAAAACAGAGATAGATAAAAATTTGGGAGGTACACCCTTCCTGTCAACGTCACGACCAAGAGTTATCAATATCTTCCATGCTAAACAAATTAGTGGCGGTTCCCAAGCGGTAAAAGTAAAGGTTTACTCCCCCTCCACCAACAATCACACTCCATGGCTAGCCGCATCCACGGGTACCGTCCAAACCAACAACATTCCCGGGGGAGTTTTGTTTAATTACTTTTGATTTTTGATTTCGGGACTGGGAATCCCTATTACTGCCCCTCTCATGTAAGGACGAGTGAATAAACACTCATCATCAGAATAACCCGCTTAGCATGGAAGATACTGACCGCCCCCTGTCGCTCCATGAGCGGTCCCGGCACACAAAACATATGTTTATTTGAATTTTTAGAGGTGGCACATGCAAATTTACTTGGAACGGCAGGGTAATACCGCATATAGGTAGATATAGTGGACTCATCTGGCATAACTTTGGTTTAAGGATTTTGATGCACAAGCAGTATTCCCGCTTAGTACAGGTGAATGCTAGAAAATAGATTGAGAAGCGGCCAGCTAGAGAGCGAAAACGGTCATGAACATGCATTACATATAATAAACATTGACTACTAGCATGAGTAGGATATGGACACCATGGACATAAATATCATGAAGGCTATGTTGGTTTTGATTCAACTACATGCGTGAACATGTGCCAAGTCAAGCCACTTGAAACATTCAGAGGAGGATACCATATCATCATACCGTATCACAACCATTTTAATGCATGTTGACATCCAAGATAAATCATTATCCACTCCTAGCTACTTAAGCATGGCATGAACAACTATAATCTCTAATGGTCATTGCAAACATGTTTGATCATAATAAGCTGAATCAAGGACACTAGGTTAAACATATTTACAAAAACAAAAACAAGTTGAGTTCATACCCGCTCTTCTCTTCCACAGTCAATTCATCAAATATCGTCATCATTGCCTTTCACTTGCACGACCGAATGATAAGAAAATAATAATAGTGCAAGAATGCCCTGAACTAAGCTGGAATCTGCAAACATTTTATTCAAGAGGAGAAGACAAGGTAATATGGGCTCTTTGTTAGATTAACAATGATGCATATGAGAGCCACTCAACATTTTCATCGTGGTCTTCTCCTTGGTACGACTCAAAAAAAAAGAAAAGAATTTTAGAGAAACACACTGAAATATTTTTAGAGTTTTTCGTTTTTCTTGAAGAAAGCTAATTATAGAGGGAAAAAACGAGAAAAACTATTTACACGGGAAAGCTCCCAACAAGCAAAAGAAGAAACGAGAAATCTTTTTGGGTTTTCTTTTGATACTACAATTAAACTAAGCTAGAAAGAAAAACTAAAAAGAAGCAGGAAATGTTTTTGGGTTTTCTCAAAGTTTTTCAAACACACGAGAAGAAAGCGAGAAAACAAATTTAGCATGGATATTACCATCAAAAAGTATGAACACCGACAACTGGAATGAAATGTGTGAACATTGAATGTAGTGTCGGTGGAAATACGTGCTCCCCCAAGCTTAGGCTTTTGGCCTAGCTTGGTAATCACCATCCGTATGAATAATAATCTGGCCGATGGCTCATCGAGGCCCTTGGTGCAAACTCCGCGGCTCTCCTGGCAGCTTCAACCTCCGCATTGTACGCATAGGCTTCACTCTCAAGAAGATAGTATCTTCCTCTACTGTGAAAATCAAAGAGAGAAGGAGCATGCAAAGTGACAGGTACAACGTTTTTTTAATTAAATCTCAAGTTATAAGTGTAGTTAGTAGCCGTACCCGTAAGGAACTTATGATGCTTCATGGCATCAAAGTCTAAATACTGAGTAGGTAAGATGGGCTCATTAGGCCAAGGTGAAACATTTAGTCTTTCCGCTACACGGGAGGCATAGATTCCTCCATAAAAATCACCATTAGCAGCATTTAGCTGCAGTCTCCGTGCAACAATTGCACCAAGATTATAATATTTATTTCCAGTGATGGCAGTGTGTATGAGACTCAAATCATGAGCACACAGTGTGCTACAAACTTGTTTGCCTACGATACATTTACCATTGAAGAGTGCGAAATATTGTATTGATGGGAAGTGGATGTTGTTAATTCTTCCTTGTGTTACCCCCCTATTGTCGGTGTCAAAACCGGCGGATCTCGGGTAGGGGGTCCCGAACTGTGAATCTTGGATCGATGGGTAACAGGAGACAAGGGAGACGATGTTTACCCAGGTTCGGGCCCTCTCTATGGAGGTAATACCCTACGTCCTGTTTTGTTTGTATTGATGATGGTGTATCGAGTACAGAGTTGATCTACCTCAAGATCGTATATAGTGGTCTAAACCCTAGGAGTAATGATCTTCATCTATGATGATATGATTATCCCTAATGACTAGCCTGGCCCCGGCTTATATAACACACTAGAGGCCTAGGATAACAAGAGTCCTAGTCGGCTACGTCAGTGGAGAGGAGTCCTTGTCTTGATCACCAAGTCTTGTGGAATCTTCCTCGTATGCATCATGGGCTGTCCGAACTGGCCCATTAATGAACCTCCCTGGGGGTCCTCGGCCTGACCCACTGGTCGGGAGACGACGTGGTGAGTACCCCCTAGTCCAGGACACCGTCAGTAGCCCCCTGAACCGGTCTTCAAGTTAGGGACGCTCCTCGGTTCTTCCGAACAGTTCTTTGTCTTCGGCCGTCGGTCTTGAAAACTGGTTCAATAAATCTTCCCATCACTGATCTTGAGGATTGCCGAGGTGAATCCGAAGAGTTCACAAGTCGGGCATCCGAGGAGCCCCTTTAAGTTATCGGCCTGTATTAATGCCTCATTATTTTTACGCCACAACTGGGGTCTGAAGTGTTTACCGTGTGGCGGTATCCTCTTGTGTCCGAGCTCCAACGCCGAACTGCATCCGAGGTATCTTTTGCAACCGAGCACCAACGCCGGACTGCTTCCGAGCTCCAACGCTGGACTGTATCCGAAGAATCTTTTTACAGCCGAGCTCCAACGCCGGACTGCATCCGAGCTCTTGCGCCGGACTGTATCCGAGCGCCGGACTACATCCGAGGTGTCATAGATTACCTCGGTCTTGAAAAAGTTGAAGGGGTTCAACCGAGCTTAATGCCGGAAATGCCCTCTATGGAGCCAGCCACTTGCATCCGAGCTTTATGCTGGACTCCTTCTGAGGTGGTGCACCACCTCGGCCATGGGCTGATTTTTGTAAATTTAATTCCGATTTGTGCAATGTATTCTTTGCCGAGATATATAGCCAGTAGCCCTCAAGGTGTGTGCCCGTTGAATGTCCGGCATGCACATGAAGGAAAACATAAAACCGCTGATCCCAGTAGCCCCTGAGACTCAGGTCGATTCATAAAATTGGCCTGAGGATCAAATCCTAGCTCTACAACATACTTAGGAATAGAAACGCGGTGTAATATATTAGAGGAAATAGTGATCGGCAAGCGGGCCCTTGAGAGAGGGTCTTGAGAAGTTGCCATAATATATTAGCTTGATGCCGGATAGGTCCAGATGGTACCTATTGTTGTCCGAAGACACGTTTGCCCATAGCTCGGTCAAGCCGAACACTGAGCAGTTTGAATTTTCTGCATTGAATAGGCAATGTAGTAGCCCCCGAGCCACTGGTCGAGTGGCAACACCAGATCAGGGGATCGATGTGCCCCTTTAATATTTGTAAATGATAAGCGCGAAGCCCAGTAGCCCCCGAGACTTAATGTGGGCACGGGTGGCCGAATTAAGGATCGATATTCAGAGTAAATTGACTTTAATCACAATTTATGTGTAATGATTCTATGTATCCAAGTACTTTACATCATTAATGCTCGGATCCGCATTGTACAAAACTTTGTCGACCGACCATCGGCTTCAACCTCCTCGGCCAGTGGCCAGGGAGTGTTTGTCCTACTTTATTAAGCCTTTACGAGGGCAAAGATTTATGGCAAACAAGGCAATCCGGCCATACGGTTTTATAAACAAAGGTACGCGGAGAGATATGTTATATTACTATTTAACGTAAGAAACATCTTCCAAAGAAAATAGTCCCGCTATCGGTTCCTTTCTTTGGGTTGTCATGCTGACCATGATCATGAAACCTCATCTCCGATCAATGTGGGAGGAAAATATTGAGGATTTAGTTGGGGGAAAGTTCCCGAACTCTGTGGTCCATAATGAACCGAAATTTTCACTTCCATCGTTGCTGACCAATTATATCCTGTAAGATGGCTAGCTTTCGGCTTCACCCAGTCTGAGGTACTAACCCGGATGACCCGGTAGTAACAATCACAGAGGTGCTCCCTTTACCGCCTAGCCGAACAATCGGGAACATAGGGGTAAGCACAGGAGCCAGGCAACCCAGCTTGGCCAAAATCTTAAGTCAAATTGATGCATATTTATGGCTTTATTACGATAATTATGGAAGGCAAATTCTCCATTGAGACTGTTTGTAACCTGAAAGTGGCCCATCGTCGGCTTCCACCCCTTTGTAGATGCTACACAGGGTGTTTCCGTACTATAAATACAACCCTTAGCTGACGTCTCGGTGCCCAGAGGTGGTTGTGTTAGCGGAAACGAGGCAATCAGATATGCAGGCTTTATAACTTTCACTTAGTCATAAGAGTTTAAAGTTCGGGGCCAGTTACTAGCCCCCGAATAGTGTTCGACATCAGCCGAGGTCAAACCAGTAACACTTCGGCCAATCTTATGAAAGGCCCATCGTTTAACACGGGGTGACCTCTATCGATCTGTAGTTTGACACAGTCATCGGATCGCTGACCAGTTTACGCTCATTGTGACAGTCAGTTTTCGGCTTTCTCCACTGAGGCGCTTAACCATTCGAGCTGGAAGCACATTCGCAGTGGTTCTCCCTTTGCACACCTAGCCGAACAAAGCGGAACATAGGAGGCAAGCACAGGAGCCGGGCAACCCAACTATTGACCGAAGACATAATTCGAAACAGGTGCATATAAAGCAATATCCGAGAACGTTTTGTCGAGGACTCCTCGGAGTGCCTTGGCTTTTGGTGGGTTCGGCTCTAGTCGCAGCCCCCCGTTGATACTGCCGATGCTTTAAAAGTGTTCTACGAGAATTATGCTCGGAAAAAACAAAAGTTTATGCAAAAAAACTTTATGTTTAGATAAAAGAAAATTGTGCCAATCCGAAACTGGTCTTAAAATTTAATTTGTGCTTCGATCGTGTTTTAACCTGATACATCCGATCTCCGGATTCCAAGCGAGTCAGCCTTTGGCTTCAACCTCCATATCCCGACGGCGGAGTGTTTCTCTGAGGCATGTTTAGCGAACTAAACTCGAGCGGCTTTAGAAAGAAACCGGGCTATCCGGCTATTGACCACACGCTAGTGGCGGAAAAAGGAGTAGTAGAAAAATACTTTGCAACGACCAAGAAGAAAACACATTTATTATGAAACAGCTCATACAAATTTAAGAGCCCCCAAGTGACTTGGGTAAAAGAATTTTATGTATAATGATTGTATGTACCGAAGTACTTATATCATATATGTGTTCGCCCGAACTTTAAACGCGTCTTAACCGACCGTCGGCTTCTCCCTCTTCGGCCAAGGGCCGAAAAGTGTTATCTACTATGCCATCCGAGGATATCGGAGGTGTTTCGAATAACCAGACAATCAGGCCATTAGGCTATAATAGACAAAGCACGCCCAGGGAACTTATGCTATATTACTATTTAACGTAAGAAGCATCTTCAAAGAAAATAGTTCCGCCAACGGTTCCTTTCTTTGGGTTCTCATGATTACCATGAGGGGTGTGTAATAGATTTATGTATGCTTGTCTTCCGTTGTGGCCGACCATAGTTGAAAATAGTAAGAGCGCTAGCTTTCGGCTTCACCGTCTGAGGTACGAGTTCGGATGACCCGGTCGTAACAATCGCAGAGGTTCTCCCTTTACTCCCTAGCCGAACAATCGGGAACGTAGGGGTAAGCACAGGAGCAAGGCAACCCAGCTTTGCGAAACACTTAAGTCAACATGATGCATATATTGGCGTAAACACGAACAAGGAAGGGTGCGATACATTAATAATCATATGCAAGAGGAATGGCTTCATAAAGGAAGCCCCCAAGTAAACGGGGTATTTGAATTTGTTTGTAACAAACAAAGTTTTGACAAAGAAAGTTTTTCGCAAACAACTTTTTGTCAAAAAAGTATAATGCTTGGTCGAACCGAACAAAATTTAAAACTGAAAGTGTTTGAGCATGAAAGTGGCTTAGCTGGTTAATGTGCTCGGTGTCGATGACGCGATCCGGGCTTGTGGCGGGACGAGGACGCCCATCGAACTTTGACAGATCCGGTGTATAGTCTTCGGCATGACCGAGGTCCCAGCCCCCAAGCCCGTCCCGAGGTGACCGAACGAGGAGTTCGCACTCCGAATAGTGTCACGGCTCGGCCGATGTGGCGAGGCGAAGCCCCTGGTCCAGCCGAGGTGGTGGAGTAGGTCGACAAGGTGACGCCGGGGTGACCGCGTGACGGCAGTCGAAGTCGATTTCCTGCACTCATAAAATAGTGCAAGCCAAAAGTAATAACAAAGAAAGATAATAATATATTTAAAAAAAATCTCCTACTTAGTTAATTTAAGTGAAGCAAATAAGTAAAGTAATATGGCCTGGGTGCCGAGGTGCCTGAACGAAGAGTTCGGCTTGACGAAGTGGCGACGCTGCACGGTCGATGTGGCGAGATGAAGTCCTCGGTCCAGTTAACATGGCGAAGCTGTGATCGGCAGACGCCAAAGTCTCATGCAGGTCGGCTGGTGACGCCGAAGTCTCATGCGAGCCGAGGTGTTGAAACAGGTCGGCTGGTGACGCCGAAGGCCCCGGAGCAGGTTGATGAAGGGATGCCAAAGCCCCGGTCTAGCCGAGGTGACGGAGCAGATCGGTAAGGTGACACTAGAGCCCCATGCCAGCCGACGTGTCAAAGCAGGTTGGCGTCGTGGACGTCAGCTTCAAAAGTAACGGCGCGACGATGCCGACGTAGGTCGGAATTTGTGACGAGGTCAACGCTGGCTTGATGAAGCAACGGAGCGCCCGACTCGTACAACCCGCGGATGACGAGGTTCGCTTGATGATTATTCGGCCCTCGCGATGCCGAACTCTTGGTCGGATGACCGAGATGATGAGAAAATTTCCTTAAAAAAGGACGTCCGACAACTTGTTCATGAAAAAGATGAACTCGGGTCGGATTCGTTTTCGTGCAGAAAATAGATCCAAAATTCGTTGTACTAATCGGATGTTTCCCAGAGTTTGGACGGTCGGATCGAGCTGAAATTTTGAGGGGTGATCGGTATAGGAATAATTCCGCAGCCGATGAACGGTGGGATTTTCCAACGGATGTCCGAGCTAGACGCTGGACTCCTCGCCCTAAACTCGTCCAGATTCTCGTCCAGATTCGACAGGGCTACGGTAGATCAGAGATTGCCGGAGATTCCTGCATCGGAACGCGACAAAATTTTGCAGGATTGTTGTAGATACAATTCCGCACAATTCCACCGAAGCAATCGTCAAAGCGATGCTCGAGGAAACGGGGACGACGAACACAAATTCGCTGTCCAGAAAAACTGCAATCTGCAGACGAGCCATCGATCTTTCTAGCGATCCCACAACGGAACTCTCAATGAAAGCACCAATGTCGGTGTCAAAATCGGCGGATCTCGGGTAGGGGGTCCCGAACTGTGAATCTTGGATCGATGGGTAACAGGAGACAAGGTAGACGATGTTTACCCAGGTTCGGGCCCTCTCTATGGAGGTAATACCCTATGTCCTGCTTTGTTTGTATTGATGATGGTGTATCGAGTACAGAGTTGATCTACCTCGAGATCGTATATAGTGGTCTAAACCCTAGGAGTAATGATCTTCATCTATGATGATATGATTATCCCTAATGACTAGCCTGGCCCTGGCTTATATAACACACCAGAGGCCTAGGATAAAAAGAGTCCTAGTCGGCTACGTCAGTGGAGAGGAGTTCTTGTCTTGATCACCAAGTCTTGTGGAATCTTCCTCGTATGCATCATGGGCTATCCGAACTGGCCCATTAATGAACCGCCCTAGGGGTCCTCGGCCCGACCCACTGGTCGGGAGACGACGTGGTGAGTACCCCCTAGTCCAGGACACCGTCACCTATCTTCACCAAAGCAAAGATTAACTAAAAATGACTCGTATTCAGTTTTTGTTGGTTCGTCGAGGGAACCCCAATATGGAATTTTGTATGTTTCACTGAACGTTTCTAATGGCATGGTGAAGGAACGGTCATAAAAGTTGAATGAAACTCTAGACTCTGTATTGTGGACACTTATCTGTGATGAGGGCACTTATCTGTGATGAAGGGACCAAGCTCTGTATTGTGGATATATTGTTCATATTCCTCCTTAATACTTGCACCTTCCATGAACTCGTCGCACGGCCACAAGCATGATTTAGTGGCGGCATCTCGCATCGAGCTTTCACTTGGCTCAACATAGGATTGTCGAACTGAGCTTCCACTTGATGAGGCTTTCAAGGATCTCCTCCTCGAAGAACTCCTAAAGAATTGCATTTTATTTGTGAACAAATTTCTGAAATATTTTTGAGACACAAAATTTTGTTAACAAAACTTCCTGAAATTGATAGCAACTACTCCTAAGCATGCATGGAGGCCATATTGAGCATTCAAACTACTTAGAACTCTAAGAATTCAACATGCAAGCTCATCTATAGCAGCACCAAGAGTAGCTAATTACTATAAAAATAACCCACTAAATCAAAAACTAATTGGAGCAATGGAGGAGTAACATACCAAGTAGCAATCCCTCCAAACAGTTTTAGAAACGGAGCTTCAAGCTAAGAGATCGAAATCCGTGGGTTTAAGAGCAAGAACACGGGAATGGTGGCTGTGGTGAATTTTTTCTAGAGGTAGGTGATGATGTGGGCTAAAGAGATAAGTGAGGGGGCCCACGTTGGGGCCACAACCCACCAGGGCGCGCCTGGCGGTGCTGGCGCGCCCTGGTGTCTTGTGGGCACCAGGTGCACCCCTCAGGTATTATTTGCACCAGAAATTCAGAAATATTTGGGAAAAATCGTGTTAAATTTTCAGGACATTCTGAGAACTTTTATTTTTGGGTCATTTTTTATTGCACGGTGAAACAGAAAACAGGATAATCATGGCATTTTCTTTTATTTGACTAACTAAAACAGAAAATAAGAGGTGGGAGCAGAGAGTTGTGCTTACTAGATTCATCGACTTCATACCTCTCAAAAATGATCCATTAATAAGGTTGATCAGTTCTTATTAACAACCACTTTCGATTGGCATGAAACCGAAGAACTTTCGTAGAACACTAAGTTACCTCGATGGGGATGCGCATATCCCCTACAATAAGTATATTATATTTGTTTTTGGCAGTAGGTAGAGGTAGTTCAAAACATTCAATAGTGATGGCCGGGGATTCTTCAATAACATTTATACCATTCACTTGGAATTGTTTCTTTGGAAAGTGCACCATGTGCTCATTGCCATTGATATGAAAAGTGACCTTGCTTTTATTGCAATCAACAACAGCCCCTGCAGTATTCAAAAAGGGTCTACCAAGGATAATCGACATGTTGTCGTCCTCGGGCATCTCAAGAATAACAAAGTCCATTAAGATAGTAACATTTGCAACAACAACGGGCACATCCTCACAAATACCGATAGGTATGGCAGTCGATTTTTCAGCCATTTGCAATGATATTTCGGTAGGTGTGAGTTTGTTCAAATCAAGTCTTTTATATAAGGAGAAAGGCATAACACTAACACCGGCTCCCAAGTCACACAAAGCAGTTTTGACATAGTTTCTTTTAATGGAGCAAGGTATAGTTGGTATTCCAGGATCTCCATGTTTTTTAGGTACTCCATCCTTAAAAGAATAATTATCAAGCATGGTGGAGATTTTAGCCTCGGGTATTTTTCTTTTATTTGTGATGATGTCTTTCATATACTTTGCATAAGGGGCCATCTTCAAGATATCAGTTAAGCGGGTACGCAAAAAAGAATGGCCTAATCATCTCAGCAAAGCGCTCAAATTCTTCATCATCTTTTTTCTTAGATGGCTTAGGTGGAAATGGCATGGGTTTTTTTAACCCATGGCTCTCTTTCTTTACCATGTTTCCTAGCCACAAAGTCTCTTTTATCATAACGTTTATTTTTAGGTTGTGGGTTATCAAGATCAGGAGCAGGCTCTATTTCAACATCATTATCTGGTTCTTTATCATTACTAGGTTGAGCATCATCGTGAACATCATCATTATCATTTTCATTATCACTAGGTGAATGTTCACTACCAGATTGAGTTTCCGCATCAGAAATAGAGACATCATTACTATCAGGAGGTTTTTGTGTCTCGGGTTCACTAGAGGTATGCAAAGTCCTATCATTTTTCTTTTTCTTTTTCTTCTTAGAAAGATTAGGTGCATCGGTATTAATCCTCTGAGATTCTTGTTCAATTCTTTTAGGATGACCCTCAGGATAAAGTGGTTCTTGGGTCATTCTACCTCCTCTAGTTACTACTCTAGCAGCAAAATCATGCATATTATTATTCATTTCATCAAGCAACTCTTTTTGAGACTTAGCAACTTGTTCTAACTGAGTTTGAACCATACAGGCATGCTTTCCTACACCTCTAACATAATTACTAACTCTAAATAGCAAGTCACTCAAGCGAGCAATCATATCGGAGTTATATTTCAATTGTTTCAGAACATGAGCATTGAAATGATCTTGCTTCATAATATAGTTGTCAAACTCATATAAGCATTGACTAGGATGTTTATTATGAGGAATGTCACTTTCATTAAACTTTAGTAAAGAATTTACCTCTACCACCTGTGGAGGTGGTGGTGTGTCAAGGCCATGTATTTCTTCAATAGGTGGCAAATTCTTAACATCCTCAGCTTTAATACCTTTTTCCTTCATAGATTTCTTTGCCTCTTGCATATCTCCAGGACTGAGAAATAAGATACCCCTCTTCTTCGGAGTGGGTTTAGGCAGTGGTTTGGGAACAGTCCAATCATCATAATTTTTCAATATATTATTCAATAATTCCTAAGCTGGTCCGATGGTTCGTTCCCTGAAAACACAACCAGCACAACTATCTAGGAAGTCCCTGGAAGCATCGGTTAGTCCATTATAAAAGATATCAAGTATTTCATTTTTCTTGAGAGGATGATCAGGCAAAGCATTAAGCAATTGGAGAAGCCTCCCCCAAGCTTGTGGGAGACTCTCTTCTTCAATTTGCACAAAGTTAAATATTTCTTGTATGGCAGCTTGTTTCTTATGGGCAGAAAAATATTTTTCAGAAAAGTAGTAGATCATATCCTAGGGACTACGCACACAACCTGGAGCAAGAGTATTGTACCAAGTCTTAGCATCACCCTTTAATGAGAACATGAATAACTTAAGGATGTAATAGTAGCGAATCTTCTCATCATGAGCAAAGAGGGTGGCTATATCATTCAGCTTAGTAAGGTGTGCCACTACAGTTTCAGTTTCATATCCATGGAAAGGATCAGATTCAACCAAAGTAATCAACTCCGGGTCGACAGAGAATTCATAATCCTTATCGGTAACAAAGATAGGTGAAGTAGCAAACTTAGGATCACATTTGATTCTAGCATTCAAAGTCTTTTCCTTATACTTGAGTAGCAATTGCTTAAGATCGTTTCTATCCTTGCAAGAAAGAATTTCTCTAGTTACCTCCTCGTCCATAATGTAACCTTCAGGTATCTTAGGCATTTCAAATCTAGGAGAGCTAGGACTAATAGGTGTTTCATAGTCATCAGTTTCAAAGGCTTCATCAGTTTCAGCAATCTCATCAGTTTCAGCAGTTTCGTTCTCTTTAGCTCTAGCGATTTGTTCATCAAGAAATTCTCCTAGTGGCACATTATCATCAAGCATGGTACTAGCATCATCATAAGCATCATTCATAGCAGAGGTAGCATCATCAATAACTTGCGACATATCAGGATTACTAGCATGTGGTGGTGTTGCAAGTCTACTCAAAACAGAAGCAAGTGCAGAGTGTGATGGCAATTCCTTACCTCCCCTCGTCCTAGAGGGAACGATCTTGGTCTTTCGATCCTTCAGATTCTTCATAGTGATAAATTGATATAAATCCCAAGTGACTCAACAAATATAGCTATGCTCCCCGGCAACGGCGCCAGAAAAAGGTCTTGATAACCCACAAGTATAGGGGATCGCAACAGTTTTCGAGGGTGGAGTATTCAACCCAAATTTATAGATTCGACACCAGGGGAGCCAAAGAATATTTGAGAGTATTAGCAGCTGAGTTGTCAATTCAACCACACCTTGAGATTAAATATCTGCAGCAAAGTGATCAGTAGCACAGTAGTATGATAGTTTTGATAGTAGTAACAGCAGTAACAGTAACGGTAACAGTGATAGCAATACTTTTGTAGCAAGTGTAACAGTAGCATCAGCAATAGTAACTTAGCAAGAACAATAAGTGGAAAACTCGTAGGCACTGGATCGGCGAACTCATTGGATGATATTCGTCATGTAACAGTCATAACCTAGGGCGATACAAAACTAGCTCCAGTTCATAAATGTAATGTAGGCATGTATTCCGTAAATAGTCATACACGCTTATGGAAAAGAACTTGCATGACATCTTTTATCCTACCCTCCCTGGCAGCGGGGTCCATAAGGAAACTAAGGGATATTAAGGCCTCATTTTAATAGAGAACCGGAACAAAGCATTAACACATAGTGAATACATGAACTTCTCAAACTACGGTCATCACCGGAAAGTATCCCAAATATTGTCACTATGGGGTTTACGGATCATAACACGTAATAGGTGCATATGACTTGGGAAAATCGGATCAAGAACATAGATATAATGGTGATAACATAAACGGTTCAGATCTGAAATCACGGCACTCGGGCCCTAGTGACAAGCATTAGGAATAGCAAAGTCATAGCAATATCAATCTTAGAACATAATGGATACTAGGGATCAACCCCTAACAAAACTAACTCGATTACATGATGAATCTCATCCAACTCCTCACCGACCAGCAAGCCTACGAAGGAATTACTCACTCCCGGTGTGGAGCATCATGGAATTGGCGATGGAGAAGGGTTGGTGATGACGAAGACCGAAGATTCCCCTCTTCGGAGCCCCAAACGGGCTCCAGATCTGGCCTCCCAATGAAGAACAGGAGGTGGCGGCGGCTCCGTATCATAAAACGCGATGAAACTTTCTCTCCTATTTTTTTCTCTGAAAATAGGAATTTATAGTGGTGGAATTAGGGTCAGTGGGGCCACGAGGTGGGCACAACCCACCAGGGCGCGCCCAGGGGGCCTGGCGCGACTTGGTGGGTGCTGGCCACCCTGCCCCCCCTCTCCGGTAGTTTTTGGCTTCAATAATTCTTATATATTCTGAAATAATTCTCCAAAAAGTTTCCTTCCGTTCTGAGAACTTTTATTTCTGCACAAAAACAACACCATGGTAGTTCTGCTGAAAACAGCGTCAGTCCGGGTTAGTTTCATTCAAATCATGCAAATTAGAGTCCAAAACAAGGGCAAAAGTGTGAGGAAAAGTAGATACGTTGGAGACGTATCAAGGACATCTGCCGTGACAAAACCATGACATGTTGCGAGACAACTCAGATAGCGTGGGCTCGAGCTCGGAGTAGTTGGAGTAGGAGCCCGAGCCCAACGAGGACGCGCCGGAGTTGGAGGCCGATCTGGAGTTGGAGCCAGCAGTCGCCCTGGTGTTGGAGCCCGCAACCGCTCTGGTGTTGGAGCCATCGCCGGTGGGGTAGAGACCTCGTGTGGAGATCCTTGTGGTCTGTCGCTACCTCACCATGGCAGTTGAACTAGCTTTGGATTGTGCGCTGCGTGGAGGTAATGGAGTGAAGCGTCGGTGAAACAATGTCGCACGCCGGTATTTAATCAAAGGAGTGTGGGGAGTGGAGCGTCGGTGCGGGGAGTTCAACGGAGCAGGGGAGTGGATCGTCGGTGCATGGAGTTCAACGAAGCACTGACTCCATTTTTCACATTGAATCAAGGTGTGTCGATCACTAAAGCTGCGTCCCGAGGGTGCACTAATTGCCCTGATGAGACGAAGCTGCGTGGCAGCGCGCATGCAAGATAGGCTGCGTCAGATGGCTTCGCGCATGCATGGAAGGCTGAGACTAGGCCTCTATGACGGCCCATCGGTCTGGCCTCGATTGAATGCATTTCAGAAAAGGTGTCAAGCACGCGGCCCACGACCGCTGTTGCGTGTCCCTGTTCTCCCGCTGCCAGGTAGGCCACTCATGTCTGTAGCCACGGAAGACCTGCCCGCATCCATCCAATCATGGCTCATCTCGCGGATCGACCAGGGCAAACCCTAGCGCCTGATCTAAACCGTTCTCGAACAACGATCCAACGACCCTCATAGTGTGGGGTTTTGAGAGGGGTTTGAGTGCTAGGGTTGAGCATAACTAATTTTAAAAAAATAAAAAATATGAAACTTGCGCACATCATTGATTTTTGTTACAAAGTTACTAGGAAAAATAAGAGATAACGACTATGGATATCTTCATGAAATTTCCTTCACATAACTTAGCTATCATGAACAAGGTTGCATGGTTTTCCAGGGGAATGAGCTAGGATTTAGGGTTAACCACGACATAGTTTGTCCCAACGATCCCATATTGGGCATGGACCCTATATTTGTACACTAGATTACAAGGGAGGACATGGAAAACTTGATTTCTTAATTCAAATGTTGTTTTTTGCACACACATTTTTTAACTACTATTTTATTACTCTTCTATTTTTTTTTTTCATAAATTTGCTAGACTCCTTTAAAATTATTTTTAACACTCTTTTTTTTCACTCCAAGAATCACACAATTTTGTAATATGATGTTTCATTATACTCCCTCCATCCCAAAATAAGTGTCGTTGCCCTTGTACAAAATTTGTACTAATTTAGTGTTAAATGTGCGACACTTATTTTGGGATGGAGGGAGTATAATCTAAACACAAGATAATATATGCCACAAATAAACTCCAACAATTAACATACTACATTACAATAATATACAATCTTCCAACAGTTCACAACCACATGCACTTTAACAAAAGTAAAACATCAGATGATCAAGATCATGGAGGGCTACTAAATTGGAGTTGGAGCCTTCAGAAGGGCTGCATGCCGCACCCTGATCTTGTGATCCTCCCCACTCTTTGATGCATCCCGTGCATGCGACACAAGGTGCTCGAAGCCCATCCTTGGGCTTTGTCTTAGTGGTACAATAGGGGCACCAGAACTTCTTTCTCTTGCAGTAGGTAGCCGTTCCCTAGTCCTTGATATTCTTGACTTCCTTCGCTATGAAGAACTCGACATTCTTGTCGTCCACATCATCTCCAGAGTTATACTGCACACAAAAATGAATTGCATTCATATAGTAAAACATGTCACACGAACTTAATGACAAACAAAGTTTCAATTAGGTCTTACCTCATAGATTTTGTCATTAACAAAGTCAGGATCATATTAGTCCTTGAACCCAGTCATGGCCAGCTTCCTCTTGTTTCCCACACGATCCTCCTCCTGCAATATAAAAGTACATCCATTACTAGTAATTACAGGAAACCAACAGAAAATTCAAATATACACGAAAGTCACATTGATCATATTATCCATAATATTAACCTATTTGCATTTTGCATAGGCATGTGCACAGATTTCACAACAAAGCTTAAACTATATATGGTGGAGAACTTTATAATTAGAGGAAACCTACAGAAAATAAAAATTTAAACTTACCTAAACATTTTGATTTTGGATAATGAAGCAAAGCTCCAAACCATGCTGAAAAAGTGTAGTTGAAATAAATTGATAGGTAAATAAAAATTAATGCATTCTTGTTGGGTATATGCATGTGCACAAATTTCACAACAAAGCTAATAAAACTATATATGATGGGGAACTTTATAATTAAAGCAAACTACCGGTTAAGCGGTATTTTCAATTATAGCCAAATCCACACAAGATCAATGCTCGAATTTATGATCATCTGAAGCATGCTATAGATATATTTGCCCAAAATGAGTGCAAATGAAGATGACAGTGACAAATCTAGCCATGTGAATTAATGAAATCAATTGTAACAATCCAATTCCAAATATTTCTAACTAATTGTTTATATAGTTGCTGAGGGGATATCAATTGGGATAGCAAGCACAAATATGATACAAAAAACCCTATCTCTCATTATGATCTCTATTACATTCAAGCACGAATCTAATACAAAAACCCCTATATCTGTCATTATGATTTACCAACAAGAAGAAGAGGGTGGAGCATTCAAGCAAAAATCTAATACAAAAACCCTGTCTCTCAAACCAACTAATCTAACAACTATAGTAACGCAGGAATCATAATCTAACTAACTAACACTGTTAAGGGATATTTCTCTCTTAGTGGTTTTGGTTATTGATGACAATGAATTTGCGGACTAATCGTGTGCATTGAGCATTTCAGATAATCTATCATATGGCACAAGACGATTCTAGCCCCTCGGAGTTTATAAGTGAAGATGGTTGTTTCCTGCGTTTCTTTTTCGATGGATTTGAGTCGTAGGAAAACCGTACTATTAAGAGGGGGTCCGCATCGGAAAGGTTTGGGTGGAATCAACACATACACATTTTCATTTGCACCCTTGTTCCTTTCCCGTCTAGATGGAGTTGCTCCTCTGTTGTCTTTGCATTGGCTTGGAAGGCCCCAAGCGGTAGTACCGCTTTGGGTAGAGGTAGTACCGCTTATAAGCGGCGGTACCTCTGCCCAGTACCGTGCGTACTACCGCTACGTCTGGGGGCTCTAATTTTCGTGACGGGTTGCTCGATAGTAGAACAGTAGTACGAGCGGTAGTACCGCCCACTCACTACCGCTTCCTTCTGGGTCCAACACACTCTCAGCGGAGGTAAAGCGAGAGTGAGTGCGCGACACTATGGCTTGTAAGCCGTAGTACTGCTCTGTAGAGCGGTAGTACTGCTTGTGCAGTACTGCCCCTCATCCCCTGCTCCGCTCTGCCTCTGTGGGCCCTCGAGCTGCAACCCGAGCGGTAGTACTGCTGGGGTGAGCGGTAGTACCACTCCGGCAGCACTACCGCCTCATGGCCTTGTGCCATTGACTACTCTCTGGGCACTTCCGCCCAAGCGGTAGTACCGCTCCCCCGAGCAGTAGTACGCTTGTGTTCGGGCTGAGAGGTGGATAACGGTTGGATTTCATCCCACTATAAATAGGGGGTCTTCTTCCCAAAGAAGACTTACCTCTTCCTTCCCCAAACTCCATTGTTTCTCAAACTCCATTTTCGCCCGATCTCTCTCCCTAGCCAACAAATCTTATTGATACTCTAGGGTTTGCTTGAGAGGGCCCCAATCTACAATTCCACCAAGAGAAATTTGATTCCCCCCACTAATCCCTTGCGGATCTTGTTACTTTTGGGTGTTTGAGCATCCTAGACGGTTGAGGTCACCTCGGAGCCACAATCCATTGTGGTGAAGCTTCGTGGTGGAGTTGGGAGCCTCCAATTCGGTTGGGGGGATTGCCCGAACCTTATTTGTAAAGGTTCAGTCGACGCCTTCAAGGGCACCACTAGTGGAATCATGACATCTTGCATTGTGTGAGGGTGTAAGGAGAATACGGTGGACCTAGTGGATTCTTGGGGAGCATTGTGCCTCCACACCGCTCCAACGGAGATGTACTTCCCCTCGAAGGGAAGGAACTTCGGTAACACATCCTCGTCTTCACCGGATCCACTTGGGTTACTTCTACCTTTACTTTGTGCAAATTTTATTTGTGTTGTATTCTTTGCTTGCTTGTATCATTGTTGTCGATAGCATTATATAGGTTGCTCACCTAGTTGCATTTCTAGACAACCTTTTTGTTGCTTAGCCTAATTTGTTAAGAAAACCTAAAAATTGGTAGTTGCCTATTCACCCCCTCTAGTCAACCATATCGATCCTTTCAATTGGTATTGGAGCCTTGACTCTTTTAAAGGCTTAACTGCCTAAAGAGTATGGTTGATGATGGGGAGAACTCTGCGGCCACGTCCGAGACCGTAGTCACCCGCGGTGATTTGAATGAGGCTATGGCTTCTCTCAAATCGTCCGTGGTTGACGAGGTCAAGGACAGGTTAAATAAATTCCTTGAGAGTTTCAAACCTCGAACCGCTCCACCTAAAATGGTAAATCCACTCTCGACGGAGACGGATGTCGACTCCACCAAGGATTTGGCTAGCTCCTTAAATCCTAAGTCTCCTCAAGGAAAGAACGGGTGGGAACTCATGCTGCGGTTTCCCCTCCCATAACCTATGGTGGCCCCGTCCACTCACCCCATATAAACACTAGTAAGAAACCACCCAAACTTGATTTGTCTAACTTTCCTAATTGGGTTTTTTATTATTAAGTCTCATTTAAATCACTGCTCAACACAACTATGGAGGGTAATTGAGCAAGGCTTCTACCCTCATGATCCAAACAACATGACGCTAAGAGAAGAAGTGGACTATCAACTTAATGCCTCCGCATTGTTCATTCTTCAAGAATCCATGCCACCCGAGGAGATTCCTCACTTGCGTCCCTTCACCATTGCTAAATATGCATGGGCGCACATCAACTCTTTGTACAAAGGAAGATCAAGCATTCAACGCTCCAACTTCGAGGTGGTGCTTGATGAAGCCAATGAGTTCGTGATGAATGAACATGAAGATCCCCGCAAGCTGTACCGGAGGTTGACCATTCTTGTCGTATCCCTCTAAGATCATGGGAGCAAGGATACAGATGAAAATTGGGTCAAGCGCAAGTTCCTCAAGGCAATCATGCCATTCAACAAAGCCATGTCCTCCGTGATCCGTCAAAGGCTAGACTTCCACACCTTGACCTCAAGTGAAGTGTTTGATGAGTTTGTTGCTATGAACGTCTTGAACAAGACCGCCGACAATGCTCTAGCTCGTTTCCAATGGTCAAAGAATCCAACTCTTGCTTTGAAGGCCAAGGCAATACCGGAAGAGGAAGAATAAGAAGAAGAGGGTTGCCCCGAAGACACCAAATATGCGTACCACAAGCACATGGCTCTTGTGTCAAGGCAATTTTGGGGCAACAAGAGAAACTCCAAGCCCAACTTCTCGAAGAACAACTCAAGTGGCACCAAGGGCAAGCAACGCGTGAGGACCTGCTACAATTGTGGAAATGTGAGTCACTTCGTCGTGAATTGTCCGTATGAGAAGAGGGAAGACAATGGTGGCAAGCTCATCCGCGAAGACAAGGCCAAGTCCTTCCCCAACAGGAACAACTTCACGAAGCGGGTGCCACAAAAAGAGTTGGTGACGCACGAAGAGTACGCCTCCGATGATGATGATGATGATGATACAAGTGGTGAAGGAATTGCAACGGCCTCTCTTCGACTCCCCCTACAAGAACGTCATTGCCCACGCCAAGTGCCTCATGGCCAAGTCCACCAACAAGGAGTTTGCTTCCGCTGGAGGTTCATGGTTGCTCGATAGTGGAGCAACAAATCATATGACCGGAAGCAAGGACTTGATGGTGGACGTTCAAGCAAGTCAATCTATGCCCTCTCATGTCCAATATGGTGATGCTTCAATGTCAAATTTAGTGGGTCTTGGCAAGGTGGTAATCTCTTCGGATCTATCCATTGAAAAAGTCATGCTTGTTGAGTCCCTTGTATACAATTTACTTTCCGTTCGTCAACTTGCACTTATGGGAATTTTTACCTTCTTTGATATTGATACCGTGGCCCTTTTGTGGAGCAAGACTCTTAAAGTAGCCTTTGTTGGACACGTTGAGAACGGTCTCTACGTGGTCAACTTCTCGGAGAGGCCCACTAAGACCGCAATTTGTCTAATGTCTAAAGTTGACATGGGGTGGCTTTGGCATCGCTGTCTAGCCCACCTAAATATGATATCTTTACAATGTCTCCTCAATGGGGACCATGTTCATGGACTAACAAATGTTAGTTTTGCTAAAGGTCGTGCTTGCAGTGCATGTATCTAATGAAAGCTACATGAGAAGCCTCACCATCCCACTACCAATATATCTTCGAAGAGGACCTTGGAGATCCTTCACATGGATCTCTTTGGACCTCCATCTTTTGATAGTCTTGGTGGGAGAAAGTATTTCTTGGTGATTGTGGGTGATTATTCAAGATACACATGGTATATTTCTTTAAGAGGAAGGGTGAGACCCAACAAACAATGAGCGAATTTGTAAATGAAGCTCAACGTCAACATGATGCAAAGATATTGATCATTAGAAGTGACAACGCCACCGAGTTCAAGAACTACACCTTGGATGAGTTTCTTATTGATGAGGGGATCAAGCATCAATACTTCGCACCTTATACCCCTCAACAAAATGGTGTAGCGGAGAGAAGAACTGGACGTTGATGGATGCGGCAAGGACCATGATGGCGGAATGCAAATCTCCGTACAACTTTTGGGCCGAAGCCATCAACACCGCTTGTCATGCATCCAATAGGCTCTACCTCCGCAAAGGCTTGAACAAGACTGCGTATGAAATACTTACCGGTAACAAGCCCAACCTCAAGTACTTTCGGGTGTTCAGGTTTAAGTGTTTCATTCTCAAAAAGGGTGCTCGTTTGTCAATTTTTTTAAACTAGAGCTCAAGAGAGCATATTTTTTGGTTATGCTACAAACTCTCATGCTTATTGTGTCCTCAACAAGTTCAATGGACTCATTGAGGATACGTGTAACATAGAGTTTGATGAAAATAATGTCTCCCAAGTGGAGCAAAGTGGTATTTGTGATGTAGGTAATGAAATTCCTCCTCAAGACATAAGAACAATGGGTGTGGGACACTTCCTACCCATTAAGGAACCCCTTGTGGTGGAAGGAGAAGGATAATATTCTACGCAAGTGGATCGAACCATCATGGACACTTGACCCACACGATTCTGAAGAACAAAGTGAATGCCCTCAATCAAGTGATTAAGATCAAGGTCAAGATCAACCACATGATGATGGTGATGCACCTAATGATGACCAAGATCAAGATCACGACCGAGAGCAAGCTCAAGGTTATGCTCAAGATTATCAAGATGTTACTCCTCAAGGTTCCCTTGAAGAGCAATTGGAGTGTCGTGCCGACAAGATAGCTTCCAAGCTAGAACGCAAAGAACACATCTTGGAGAATGTCATTGGAAGCTTAAGAAAAGGGGTAACTACTCTTAAAGAATTAAAAAAAATTTGTGAGCATCACACGTTTGTTTCTTGTGTTGAACCCAAAAGGTCTATGAGGCGCTCGAGGACTCAGATTGGCTAGAAGCCATGCATGAAGAACTCAACAACTTTGAGTGCAACCAAGTGTGGAAATTGGTGCCAAGGCCAACGAAGATCATAATGTCAATGGAACCAAGTGGATCTTAAAGAACAAGCAAGATGCACATGGCATTGTCATTCACAATAAGGTGAGGTTGATAGCTCAATGCTACTCCCAAGTCGAGGGGATCGACTACGGTGAAACTTTCACTCCCGTTGCTCGTCTCGAATCTATTCGCACGTTGCTTGCTTATGCCTCACATCATGATTTTAAATTACAACAAATGGATGTGAAAAGTGATTTTCTTAATGGTCCATTAAATGAGTTGGTATATGTCAAACAACCCCCGGGGTTCGAGGATCCCAAGTTCCCCAATCATGTATATAAACTCGATAAGGCTCTCCATGGCCTTAAACAAGCCCCATATGCGTGGTATGAGAACCTTACCGAGTTGTTGCAAGATTGTGGGTTTGAAATTGGGAAAATCGATCCCACTCTTTTTTACTAAGAATGTCAAAGGGGAATTTTTCATATGCCAACTATATGTTGATGATATTATCTTTGGTTCTCCTCACAAAGCTTTTAATGAAGAGTTTGCTGCCCTAATGACCGAGAAGTTTGAGATGTCTATGATGAGAGAGTTGAAGTTCTTTCTTGGATTCAAAGCCAAGCAACATAGAGAAGGAACATTCATCAACCAAGCTAAATATACCCAAGAAATGCTCAAGAGGTTCAAGCTAGATGATGTCAAGCCAACCAAGAATCCAATGCAAACCAAGTGTTATCTTGACATCGATCCCAATGGTAAACAGTGGATCAAAAGGTATATCGTTCCATGATTTGATCCTTGCTTTACCTTTGTGCATCTAGACCGGATATTGTGTTGAGTGTTGGAATATGTGCACGGTTTCAAGCCGCACCAAAGGAAAACCACTATGTAGCGGTCAAGCGAATCTTTCAATATTTGGCTCATACCCCAAACTTTGGCTTATGGTACCCCAAAGGATCAAGTTTTGATCTCATGGGATATTCGGATTTGGATTGGGCGGGAGACCGGGTGGAAAGGAAGTCCACTTCTGGAGGGTGGCAATTTCTTGGTCGCTCTTTGGTGAGTTGGTCTTCCAAGAAACAAAATTGTGTTTCTCTCTCATCCATCGAAGCCGAGTATGTAGCCGCCACAAGTTGTTGTGCTCAATTGCTATGGATGAGGCAAACTTTAAAGGATTATGGTGTCACTTGTGACAAAGTGCCTCTTTTATGTGGCAGTGAAAGTGCCATTAAGATCTCCTACAATCCGGTGCAACATGGCAAGACGAAGCATACTGAGATTCATCATAATTCTATCTGGAATCACATCAAGCGTGGAGACATTGATCTTATTTATATCAACACTCATGAACAACTAGCGGATATTTTCACGAAGCCATTGGATGAAGCAAGATTTTGCGAGCTAAGGCATGAGCTAAATATCATTGATTCGAGCAATGTAGTTTGAGGCAATGCACATCCCATCACACTCATCATTCTATCGTGTGGTACATGTAGACATGGACATAGGCACAGTGTTGTTCTCCAATGAACTTTCCCTCCCCCCATTATGCATAAATTGATCAAATCTTTCACATTAGCCATTTTTATGGTACTTGTGCTTCAAAGACGAGTTTTGGTCATGGACCCAAGGTTAAAATCTTCACGATGCCATACCAATTGGCTCAAACATAAGTGGCTTAGCCACCTCCCCCTCCTCATGAGGTATTTGGTCGAGTTAGGACCTTATTTGTGCTTTGAGTAACTCCAAGTTTGCTCTCATTTCGTTCGTCTTTTTAAACTTGGAATGTTGATAATTGTGATCCGCATTGGGTTTTCCGCGAAGAGGAGTGGGTGATGCAACACAATATAGATAAGTATTTCCCTCAGTGAGAACCAAGGTTATCGAACCAATACGAGTAGCGCGCAACCCCCGTATTCAACGACTGCACACAAAGAAGCAAACTCTTGCACCCAACGTGGGCAAGAGGGTTGTCAATCCCCTTGGACTCGTTATTTGCAAGCAAATGAAGTGTGTAGATGATTGTTGAATAATGTAAATTGCAAAATAAATAAAAGACAAATAAATGGCAGCACGGTAATGAAAGCTTTTGTAAATATATAAGTGGATAGACCCGGGGGCTGTAGTTTTCCCTAGTGAATATTTCATGTAGTAGGCATACGGTGGGTAAACAAATTACCGTTAGGCAATTGATAAAAAAGCGCATATTTATGCAATATTTATTCATGACAATGATCATGTGTATATAGGCATCACGTCCATAAGCAAATAGGGCGACTCCTACCTGCATATATTACTATTACTCCACGTCGAGAGCGCTTGTATGCCTGCCTCTCTGAGTATTAAGTTCATGACAAACAGAGTAATGCTTGGAGAACGATGACATGATGTAGACAAAGAAAACTCAATCAATATGAATTAACCCCATCGTTTTATCCTTAGTGGCAACATACAAAGACGTGTCTTGTCCCTTTCTGTCACTAGGATATAGAGCACCGCCAGATTGAACCCACTACAACGCACCCCTCTCACTGAAGAAATATCAATCTAGTTGGCCAAACTATTTCAATAGATCGGAGAGATTTACGAAGCTATAATGATCATGCAAATAAGAATCATAATAGAATTCAGAGAAGACTCAAATCTTTTTCATGAATAAACTGAACATAAACCCACAATTCATCAGATCCCAACAAACGCACCGCACAAAGTGATTACATCGAATAGATCACCACAACGATGCGGTGAACTTTGTATTGAAGATCAAGAGAGAGAGAGAGAGAGATAGAGAGAGAGATAGCCATCTAGGTACTAACTACGGACCCGTAGATCTGTAGGGAACTACTCACACATCACCATGGGAGCAGCAAGGTTGATGTAGAGGCCCTCCGTGATCGATCCCCCCTCCGGCAGTGCACCGGAACAGGGCTCCAGATGGGCACACGACGGAAAAGAGACTTGCGGCGGCAGAAAAAGTGTTTCGGTTGGCTCTCTAGGGTTTTTGGGAAATATTATAATTTATAGCCCAAAGAGGGGCGTCGAGAGCCACCACATAACAGGGCGCGGCCACCCCCTGGCCGCACCCTATTGTGTGGTCCTCCCTCATGCAGCCTCTAGTCTCCTTCTGAAGCTTCCAGGTCTTCTTTTGGTCCAGAAAAAATCATAAAAAAGTTTCGAGGAAATTGGACTTCGTTTGGTACTGTAAACCTGAAAACCAAAAACATGAAGAAAATAACATAATCATCAAGTTTCAAAGTATACGATCTGAAAAGAATGTTCACCCCATATTCATTTTATCATATTAGAATAGCATCCGTCTTCAGCACATAAATACAAATGTCAAGCACCTCAGTGTCAAGTCAGGCAATTGGATCGTACTTTTTAATGCGCTTCAGCTTTTTATTACTTGCGCAATATATGAGCGTGAACCATGGATATAGCATAAAGGTGGAATAGAATATGGTGGTAGGTTTTAAAGGGGTGAAAAGTGGAGAAGAAAGTCTCGCATCAACTAGGCGTATCAACGGGCTATGGAGATGCCCATCAATAGATATCAATGCGAGGAGTAGGGATTGCCATGCAACAGATGTACCAGAGATATAAGTGTATGAAAGATCAAAGGAAGCTAAGTGGGTGTGCATCCAACTTGCTTGCTCATGAATACCTCGGGCATTTGAGGAAGCCCGTCATCAGAATATACAAGCCAAGTTCTAAAATGAAAAATTCCCAATAGCATATGAAAGTGACAAAACAAGAGACATTCTATATGAAGAACATGGTGCCACTTTGAGGCACAAGTGTGGAAAAAGAGGTAGTAGAACTGTCCCTTTTCTCTTTTCTCTCATTTTTTCTTTTCTTTTTCTTTTTCTCTTTTTCTCTTTTACTTTTTTTTCATTCTCTCTTTTTTTCTTTCTTTTATTTTCCGTCTGGAGTCTCATCCCGACTTGTGGGGGAATCATTGTCTCCATCATCCTTTCCTCACTAAGACAATGCCCTAATTATGATGATCATCACACTTTTATTTACTTACAACTCAACATGAAAAACTATAGTATGACTCTATATGAATGTGATATGTCTCCAATGTATCTACAATTTTTGATTATTCCATGCTATAATATTATCATTCTAGGATGCTTTTTGGGTGATTATTTATCAATTCATACTATTTTTGAGCAATAACCTATTAACCCAGTGCCTAGTGCTAGTTGTTGTTTTCTGCGTGTTTTTGACTTTTCAGGTTTACAGTACCAAACGTAGTCCAATTGCCCCGAAACCTTTTTATGATTTTTTCTGGACCAAAAGAATACCTGGAAGCTTACGGAGGAGACCGGAGGCCACACGAGGGAAGGAGCACACAACAGGGCACGCCCAAGGGGGTGGCCGCGCCCTGTTGCATGTCGCCTCCCTCAGGTGGCCCCCGACGCCCCTCTCTGGCCTATAAATTCTCATTAATTCCCAAAACCCTAGAGAGCCCCCAAAACACTTTTTCCACCGCCGCAAGTCTCTGTTCCGCCGTGTGCCCATCTGGAGCCATGTTCTGGTGCCCTGCCGGAGGGGGGATCGATCACGGAGGGCCTCTACAGCATCCTTGATGCTCCCATGGTGATGTGTGATAGTTCCCTACGGACCTACGGGTCCGTAGTTGGTACCTAGATGGCTATCTCTCTCTCTCTCTCTCTCTCTCTCTCTCCCTCTCTCTCTCTTGATCTTCAATACAAAGTTCACCGCAGCTTCGCGGTGATCTATTCGATGTAATCACTTTGTGCGGTGCGTTTGTTGGGATCCGATGAATTGTGGATTTATGTTCAGATTATTCATGAAAAAGATTTGAGTCTTCTCTGAAATCTATTATGATTCTTATTTGCATGATTATTATAGCTTCCTAAATCTCTTCAATCTTTTGAAATAGTTTGGCCAACTAGATTGATATTTCTTCGGTGAGAGGGGTGCGTTGTAGTGGGTTCAACCTTTCTATATCCCAGTGACAAAGTAGGGGACAAGATACGTCTTTGTGTTGTTGCCACTAAGGATAAAACGATGGGGTAAATTCATATTGATTGAATTCTCTTTGTGTACATCATGTCATTGTTCTCCTAGCATTACTCTGTTTTACTTAATACTCTAGATGCATGCTGGATAGCGGTCGATGGGTGGAGTAATAGTAATAGGCGCAGGCAGTAGTCGACCTATTTTCTTATGGACGTGATGCCTATATACACATGATCATTGCCGTGAATAAATATTGCATAACTATGGGATTTTCTATCAATTGCCCAACAATAATTTGTTTACCCACCGTATGCCTACTACATGACAGATGCCACTAATGAACACTATGACCCCCGCGTCTATTTTCCTATATATTTACAAAAGCTTCCAATACCTTGTTGCAATTTATTTCCTTTTTGCACTTTACAATATTCAACTTTCATCCATATACTTCACTAGCTTGCAAATAACGAGTCCAAGGGGATTGACAACCCTCTTGCCCGCGTTGGGTGCAAGTGTTTGCTCCTTTGTGTGCAGTCACTGAAGACGGGGGTTGAGTGCTACTCCTATTGCTTCGATAAACCTTGGTTCTCTACTGAGGGAAAAACTTATCTATACTATGCTGCATCACCCGTTCCTCTTCACGGAAAACCCAACACAGATCACAAGTATCAGAATGCCTCTGGCAGTGTACCAGGATGTGCAATGATCAAGTGTAACATGTATAAAAAATAATGAATAGTTGATTTGCCACAAATACTATGTCAGCTTATATGATCATGCAAAGCTTTATGACAATGAAAGTACTAGTCATATGATGTAACGGTGGAAGTTGCATGGCAATATATCTCGGAATGGCTATGGAAATGCCATGTTAGATAGGTATGGTGGCTGTTTTGAGAAGATATAATGAGGCTTATGTGCAACAGAGCATATCATGTCACGGGTTTTGGATGCACCGGCGAAGGTTGCACCGATCCTCGAGGTGAGAATGGGCAATGCACAGTACCAAAGAGGCTAGCAAATATGAGGTGGTGAGCATGCGCACATCCATTGATTCACATTAGTCATAAAGAACTCACATACTTATTGCAAGGTTTTATTAGCTCTCTCGAAGCAAAGTACTACTTGCATGCCCATAGGTAGGGGGTTGGGAGGAGTTAACCATCGCGCGCCTCTGACTTAAGCAGCACTATAGTTTCAACGAACAATAAGAATGCTCACACATCATCACCATGCCATAAAAAATATTTAGATGAACAACAAGTAAACACCCTCTAATTCACGATATTCTTACTAAACAATGATCATGCACTCATGCCCTTTCACATTACCACATCAATATCATTAACCCACAATTTCTCTTTTATGTGCTACATGTGGTTTTGATTATGCACTCATTGAATACCTATTATTTTTGGACTAGTCTTATAACCCATGCAAATTATGGTCACTATTTATTAACTCACAAACAAATATAAGTGAAGAATGAGAGTGCCATTATTACTTTAAAATCTATACGCCACCGTGCTCCAAAAGATATAAGTGAAGTACTAGACCAACTGCTTAGCTCAAAAGATATAAGTGAAGCACAAAGAGTATTCTAATAAATAATGGTGATCTTGTGTCTCTCGCAAGTGGGTATGTCCAGCAAATAATGACTGTGGAAAATTAAAAAAAAGCAAACTAAAGCAAATTACGCTCCAAGCAAAACTCATATCATGTGATCAATAAAAATATAGCTCCAAGTGACATACCGATGAATTGAGACGAAAGAGGGGATGCCTTCCGGGGCATCCCCAAGCTTAGACGCTTGAGTCTTTGATACGTCTCCAACGTATGTATAAATTTTGATTGTTCCATGCCGATATATTATCATTCTAGGATACTTTTTGGTTCTTTATTTACCAATTTATAATATTTTTGAGTACTAACCTATTGACCTAGTGCCGAGTGCTAGTTGCCCTTTTCTACATGTTTTTGCCTTTTCAGGTTTACAGTACCAAACGAAGTTCAATTGCCATGAAACTTTTTGATGATTTTTTCTGGACCAAAAGAAGACCTAGAAGCTTCGGAAGGAGGTCGGGAGGCACACGAGGGCCCCACCGCACATCAGGGCGCGCCCTGGGTGGGCCGCGCCCTGATATGTGGTGGCCCCCTCGTGGCTCTCCCGACGTCCCTCTTCGGCCTATAAATTCTCTAATATTGCAAAAAACCTGGAGGCAGTCCCGAAACCCTTTTTCCGCTGCTGCAAGTCTCTATTCCGTCGCGAGGCCATCTGGAGCTCCGTTCCGGCACCCTGCCAAAGGGGTGATCGATCACGGAGGGCCTCTTCATCAACCCTTCTGCCCTCGTGATGATGCGTGAGTAGTTCACCACAGACCTACGGGTCCATACCTAGTACCTAGATGGCAATCTCTCTCTCTCTCTCTCTCTCTCTTATGATCTTCAATACAATGGTCATCGCATCTTCGCTTTGATCTATCCGATGTAATCCTATTGTGCGGTGTGTTTGTTGGGATCCTATGAATTGTGGGTTTATGTTCAGATTATTCATGAAAATTATTTGAGATGCCTCTGATATATATTATCTCTTAATTGCATGATCATTATAGCTTATTAATGCTCTCCGATCTATTGATGTGCTTTGGCCAAGTTGATTGATATTTCATCGGTGGCAGTGGTGCGTTGTGGTAGGTTCAACCCGGCGAGTTTCTATGTCCCAGTGACAAAGTAGGGGACAAGATGCGTCTTTGTGTTGTTGCTACTAAGGATAAAACGATGGGTTTCGTTCATATTGATTGAGTTTACTTTGTCTACATCATATCATCGTTCTCCAAGCATTACTCTGTTTTACTTAATACTCTAGATGCAGGCTGGATAGCGGTCGATGAGTGGAGTAATAGTAATAGGTGCAGGCAGGAGTCGGCCTACTTATTTATGGACATGATGCCTATATGCACATCATAATTGTCGTGAAAATCGCATAACTATCCGCTTATCTATCAATTGCCCAACAGTAATTTGTTACCCATCGTATGCTGCCTACAAGAGAGATGCCGCTAGGGAACACTATGGCCCCCGGGTCTATTCACTTATATACTTACAAACGCTATTATTACCTCGCTGCCTTTATTTACCTTTTATTTTATTTTGCAATTTATATTTATTAACAATTATCTACACAACTCATTTGCTTTCAAATAACGAGATCAAGGGGATTGACAACCCTCTTGCCCGCGTTGGGTGCAAGTCGTTTGTTCATTTGTGTGCAGCCGCTGAAGACGGCTGAGGATTGATATTCCTATTGGTTTGATAAACCTTGGTTTCATAAATGAGGGAAATACTTACCCACTTTGTGCTGCAATTACTCGTTCCTCTTCACAGAAAACCCAACGCAGATCACATGTATCAGGAAGTATTTATGGCGCCGTTGCCGGGGAATATCATCATCAACTATCAAGTAACTTCACACAAATTTTCATTCACTTGTTCTTCTTTTTATTTGCTGTTATATTTAGCTTGTCTCATAAAAATAAAAAATACAAAAATATTTACCTTTACTTCCTACTAGTTTACTTCTTCGCTTGCTAGTTTACTTGTCTTGCTTGTTACTTTGCTTGTTCGGTCACCATGGCTCAACATACTACTAAGTTGTGTGGCTTCTGAAATACTACTAATATTGATTTTATTAGTACTCCTATATCACCCGCCACTAGTGCGGAGGCTTTTGATATTAATGCTGCATTGCTAAATCTTGTCATGAAAGATCAATTTTCGGGAAGTCCTAATGAGGATCCCGCGTCACATCTTTATACCTTTTTTTGAATTATGTGACATGCAAAAGAAAAAGGATATGGATAATGATATTGTGAAATTAAAATTATTTCCTTTTTCACTAAGAGATAAAGCTAAGGCTTGGTTTTCATATTTACCTCGTAATAGTAGTGGAACATGGGATGAGTGTAAAGATGCTTTTATTGCCAAGTATTTTCCTCCTGCCAAGATCATCTCCCTTAGAAATCAAATAATGAATTTTAAACAGCAAGATCAATAGCATGTTGCACAAGCTTGGGAGATAATGAAATTAATGTTAAGAAATTGTCCAACTCGTGGCTTAAATATGTGGACGATTATCCAAAACTTCTATGTTGGACTAAACTTTGTGTCTAGAAATCTTCTAGATTCTGCTGCAGGTGGTACCTTTATGGATGTGACCTTAGGAGAGGTCACAAAACTTCTGGACAACATCATGAAAAATTATTCTCAATGGCATACCGAAAGGGCTCCAACCGGTAAGAAGGTAAACTCTGTTGAAGAAATCGCTAATTTGAGTGAAAAAGTGGATGCTCTTATGAATATGGTTGCTAGTAAGAATACTCATGTTGATCCCAATTATATGCCCTTGTCTACTTTGATTGAGCAAAATAATGATGCTATTTATGTGAAATTTGTCTCGCAAAATAATTTCAATAACAATGCTTATAGAGGAAACTTCAATTCTAGACCGTATCCCGGTAATTCCTCTAACAAGTATGGAAATTCTTATGGTAATTCTTATGGAAATTCTTCTACAAATTCTAATAGGACGCCCTCTGATCTTGAGAACACAATTAAACAATTTATTAATTCTCAAAAGGTTTTCAACACTATGGTAGAAGAAAAATTGCATGTAGTTGACAGTTTGGCTAAAAAGATGGATAGAATTGCTCTTGATGTGGAAACTCTTAAAAATAAAGCTTTGCAGCCCAAGCATGATTTTAATGATGCTCTTAAATCTATCCAAATATCTATCAATGAAAGTAAGGAGAGGACCGCTAAGTTGAGAGATAAGCAGGAATTCTTAGAAAAAGCTCTTCCACCCGTTTTTTACCGGAATCATGATGAAGATATTAAAATGATTGGTATTTCTCCTATTGAATCTTTATTTAGCTCTCTGAATATAAATGATAAAGGGACTGGAGATGAGTCAACTCTAGTTTAGAAGCGCCCCGTTTGCTTGGAGGGTGATGATTTTGATGATAAAACTAAAAAATGTGGGTTTGGAGAGGTCAAAACTTTAACTAGTGATGTGCCCACTATTTTGGATTACAAGGACTTTAATTATAATAATTGGTCTTTAGAATGTATTTCCTTGTTGCAATCCGTTATTAGCACACCCAATGCTTATGAGCAAAACAAAGCTTTTACCGAACATATAGTAGAAGCCATGATAAAAGCTTATGATGAGAAACTTGAGCTTGAAGTTTCTATTCCTAGAAAATTGCATGATGAGTGGGAACATAATATAAAAATAAATATCAATAAATATGAATGCAATGCTTTGTGTGACCTTGCTGCTAGTGTTTCAACTATTCCTAAAACTCTTTGTGATGTGCTTGGTCTCACTAATATTGAAGATTGTTCACTCAACTCGCATCTTGCGGATTCTACCATTAAGAAACCTTTAAGTAGAATTAATGATGTGTTCATTATTGCAAATAAAAATTATGTGCCTGTAGATTTCATTGTGCTTGATATTGATTGCAATCCTTCTTGTCCCATAATACTTGGAAGACCTTTCTTACGAACTATAGGTGCAATCATTGACATGAAAGAGGGAAACATAAGGTTCCAATTTCCATTAAAGAAAGGAATGGAACACTTCCCTAGAAAGAGAGTTAAACGACCTTATTAATCAATCATGAGAGCTACTTATGGGTGGAGTGTCAAAGATGACAATACTTGAAACTATGCATTATGCCTAGCTAGGAGCATAAAACAATAGTGCTTGTTGGGAGGCAACCCAATAGTTATCTTTAAATTTTTGTTTTAAATTTTCTGTTTGTTTTTAATAGCTTGATTGACGGGGTTATTACCACTGGGTATGCCAAGACAAGGGGGTTCGGGCCTTTTTGAAAACTGTACAGCCGGCTGGTCCGAGGCCGGCTGGTGAACGGCTGGCAGGCCTACTGCCGACTGGCACACGACTGGCTGGTCCGGAGCTGGCCACTCGACCCTTGGCCAGCCTACAGCCGGCCGCTCCACGGCCGGCCCTCCCGCTGACCTCTGGGCGGGCAAGCATTTTTCCCCTCCTATTGCGACCAAGTACAACGACAAGACGCGACCTCCACGATGGACCCCGGCGTGGCTACATTAACCGCTGATGCGCGGGCACGCATGGCTACAGTCCGGCCGGTCATACCGCTGACCACGACCGATCGAGACTCGGCGGGGTAATAGTGCAGCGACGCCGCCGTCCACTCCATTACCTGCCCCGGTGTGGCTACAACGTGGCCGGCCATACCGCTGACCGCGGCCGGCAGGCGCAAGACGACGCCGCGTAGGGTGGCCCGTGCCGCGGCAGGTAGGCGCGGGCCAATAGCGGCGGCCGGCTAGCGGGCCCCAGCCAGCAATGGGACCGCAGAGCTGGCGGGCCCTACGGGCGACGAGACGGCCCAGCCGGTGGGACCACTGTCCGGCTGGAGAGGCTGCTAGCCGGGTTCCTCCTTTTAGTACCTTATGTATATTGTAAGGAGGGGGGTTGGCCTATAAAACCCCCGGACGCCCCCATGCACGGCAGGCATTCTCCCCATCTCACTCACTCACCCCCACATAGCGAGGCAAGAAGGGCCGGCTGCTCCTTCTTCCTCCTCT
Organism: Elymus sibiricus; assembly: GCA_039707655.1. NCBI lineage: Eukaryota > Viridiplantae > Streptophyta > Magnoliopsida > Poales > Poaceae > Elymus > Elymus sibiricus. Next base: position 211,987,269 of record CM077663.1, read on the forward strand.
AGCCAACAGCTCAAGGAGCACCATTGTAATCTCCATCACCCATCAACTAGACAAGCAGGACTAGGGGTGTTACCTCTCACGGAGGGCCCCGAACCTGGGTACATCGTGTGTCTCTCACTACATGTGCCCAATCCCGCTCCCGGAGTCCACCGGCGTCCATCGGCCCCAACCACTCTCGATAAGCCACCCCATGGCATCTGCCGTGAGAAAACGACGATAGTTGGCGCCCACCGTGGGGCCGTCCGCGGCGCCGGTCGGAGCCATGGTCCGGGCGGGAACCTTCGCCAACTCCGCCGGACGCCTTGCGTCCGGACCGGTCTGCATGCCCGTGGAGCGCGCCCTCGCGGAAGCTTCCGCGGCACCCAACATCGTTTTTGCCTTTTCCGCGGGCGAAACCGCCACCCCCCCATCGAGCCTCGCCACGGCGAGGCCTTGCTCGGGCTCGACAGCCTCGACACGCTCCTTGGCGAGCTTCGCCTCGCCGACGCACCAACGCTTGACGAGTACCCTTGCGAGGTACTCGACTGCAGCGACCCCCCGCCATGTGTGGACGTGACCGCCGCGGGCAGCACTGACGTCCTCCGCGTCCACGCGGAGGCGTTAGCTACCGCTTCCTCCACATCCTCCGGCCTCGCAAGGGCCGAAGCGGCCGCGGACGCGGCTGCCGCTGCGTCCCGTGTCGGCACCTCCGATCCCATCGGCTCTGCCTTACAGGGCCTGAGCACTCCTATCGCACTAGCGGCCAACCCAGACGCCGCCAGGGCCGAGCTGGAAATGGCTCGCCTGCAACTGTTTGCAGAGGCCAACTCTCTCGCCACCGCCCGGCACCGAATGGAGTCCGCGCAGCGCGAGTACAACTCTGCGTATGGCCTCACCCTGGTCGGCAACGAGCCCACCCGGCGCGGGAGCGTCTGCGACCGCGGCCGCGGAGTCGTGAAATCCTTGGTGGTCGGTTGCCCAGCTACGACATTCCTGCGGCCAACATGAGCGCTGCCCAGGTGGCCTACGAGGATATGGCCGCCATGGGGGGCGAGGAGCGCACGCAGCAGGAGCAACACATCAAGGACCTCATCGCCGCCGCCAACGCGCAGCAAGCCGGCCTCGACCCGGCCGGCATCGACTCCGGGCTCCCCCGCCCCGAGGGCGACGGCCTCCGGGCGGCCGACGTTCGCCAGCCGGCCCAACACTCTTCCGCCCCTCGCGCCTCTGGCCGGAGGACCGACGGGGGTCGCAGCCGACGTTCCCAGCACGGGCACGAGCAGCCGACCGCCAACAGCCTGTGCAGCCGGGACCACACCCCGCCCCCACGGTGGGAGCATGCACGCTTGCCCCCTCCGGTCATCCGCGCCGAGCTCGCAGCCCGGCTCGGGCCTCGTGTCCCCCACAACGAGAACGACGCCCGCCTCCGCCTGGAACGGCTGGCACAGTCCGCCCTCCTCGAGGAGGAGGGCCCAATCGGACCGACGAGCTTCAGCCCCCGGATCCGTAACGAGCCGTTCCCTACCGGCTTCCCGCTCCCTCGCGACACCCCGAAGTACAACGGCGCGGCCAACCCGGAGGACTGGCTGATCGATTACACCACCGCCGTCGGCATCGCCCGGGGCAACAAGCGGGTCACCGTGCGCTACGTCCCCCTCATGTTGATCGGTTTGGCCTGGACTTGGCTCAACAGCCTCCCGGTCGGCAGCATCAACACCTGGACGGACTTCGAAGAGGCGTTCGTCCGCAACTTCACCAGTACCTACAAACTCCCCGGCCGCCCCCGCGAGCTCGCCATGTGCGTCCAGGGGCTGGAGGAGTCGCTCTGCGACTTCCTCACGCGTTCGACCGAGCTGCGCAACTCCTGCGAGGGCGTGCACAAGGTGTAGGCCATCCAATACTTCACCGATGGCTGTCGAGATGGCACCCTCCTCAAGCACAAGCTCATGTGCTCCGAGCCGACCTCCTTAGCCAAACTCATGATCAAGGCGGACAAATATGCTAACGCCGACTCCTCTGTGAGGATCAAGGTCAACGCTCCGGCAAGGCCATCCAACCACCGGCACCCCCACGGCCGGCGGGCGACGGCCGGTCGCAGGAGAACAACAAGCGGAAGGCCGACCAGCCGGATCCCCGCTACGGGAGTAAGTAGGTGGCCCCATCGAGGAAGAGCAGCCGGCTGCCCAGGCCCCCAGCCATCGCTCGTGGACTGGCAAGGCCGCCTGGCAGCGTAAGCTCACCTTCGAGCAAATGCTCGACGCTCCCTGCAAAATGCATTCCGGAGCAAAGCCGGCCACACACACGCTCTGACAGTGCAGCTTCTCCCAGCGGCTGGCCCGGGGCGAGGGCCTTCCGGTCCCCCCGCCTTCGGCTCTCCGCGCACCAGCTCCGGCTCCGGCTGCCAACGGCGGCCGCCTTTGCGACCAGTTCCCCTACCAGGACGGGGCCTACGTCGTCTTCGCCAGCGAAGGAACCGACAAGCATAGCCAGCGCCAGCGCCGGCACGAAGTGAACGCCACCGTCCCCTCGGTCCCCCAGTTCATGCACTGGTCCGAACGGCCGATTACCTGGAGCCGGGCGGACCACCCGGCAGTGATGCCAAACCCCGACAGCTATGCCCTTGTCCTCGATCCCACCATCACCTTCGAGAGGCTCACCTGCCGCTTCTCGCGGGTGCTAATTGACGGGGGCAGCAGCATCAACATCCTCTACCGCGACACATTGCTCAAGCTGGGGCTCAAGGAGAAAGACCTGCAGCCGAGCCGGACGGTTTTCCATGGCATTGTGCCGGGAAAATCCTGCACCCCCATCGGCAAAATCCGGCTCGACGTCCTCTTCGGCAACAAGAGCCACTTCCGCCGCGAGCCGATATGGTTCGAGGTGGTGGACCTCAACAGTCCCTACCATGCGCTGCTGGTCAGGCCGGCCCTCGTCAAGTTCATGGTGGTACCCCATTATGCCTACCTCAAGCTCAAGATGCCGGGCCCCAAGGGCATCATCACCGTCGACGGCGACTACAAAAAGTCGATCGAGTGCGCGTACGACAGCAGCCGGCTGCCCGAGGCCCTGGAAATAGCAGAGGAGAGGCGGCAGCTCGACCGGCTCGTGGCTCACACCTCTGATCAGCCAGCCGTGCTGGCTCCTCCGTCCCAGTCAACCGGCGAGTCGTCGTTCCAGCCGTCCAAGGACACCAAGCAGGTGCCACTCGACCCGGCCAACCCCAAGCAATGCGTCACCATCGGCGCCCACCTCAACAGCAAATAGGAAGGCAAGCTCTTCGACTTCCTCCGTGAGAATCAAGACATCTTTGCATGGTCTCCAAAAGACATGTCGGGTGTTCCGAGGAAGTACGCCGAGCACAAACTTCATGTACGGCCGGATGCCAAGCCGGTCAAGCAAGCCCTGCGCCGTTTCTCCGAGGAGAAGCGACGTACTATAGGAGAAGAGATCGCCCAGCTGCTCGCAGCCGGCTTCATCATGGAAGTGTTCCACCCAGACTGGCTGGCCAACCAAGTCCTGGTGCTGAAGAAAAACAAGACCTGGCGCATGTGTATTGACTACACCAGCCTGAACAAGGCTTGTCCCAAGGACCCTTTCGCCCTGCTCCAGATCGATCAAGTCATCGACTCCACGCCCGGCTGCGATTTGCTGTCCTTCTTGGACGCATATTCTGGCTACCACCAGATCAAGCTGGACCGAGCCAACCGGCTGAAGACCTCCTTCATTACCCCTTTCGGGGCCTACTGCTACATCTCCATGTCCTTCGGCCTGAAGAATGCAGGCGCTACCTTCCAGTGTTGCATGCAGAAGTGCCACCTACCATAGATCAGCAGGAACGTCCACGTCTACGTGGACGACATCGTCGTCAAAACCAAGAAGCATTTCAGCCTCCTCGACGATCTCCGAGAGACCTTCGCCAACCTGCGTGAGTATAAGATCAAGCTTAATCCAGAGAAGTGTGTTTTCTGCGTACCAGCCGGCCAACTCCTGGGTTTCTTCGTGTCCGCCCGCGGCATCGAAGCCAACCCAGAGAAAATCAGAGCCATCGAGCGCATGCACAAGCCGACCAAGCTCCGTGACGTCCAGAAGTTTGCCGGCTGCCTTGCCTCGCTCAGCCGGTTTGTCAGCCGGCTGGGCGAGAAGGCCCTACCCCTCTACCAGCTCATGAGGAAGACACCAAAATTTGAGTGGACCGACCAGGTAGACGAGGCGTTCCGTGACCTTAAGCGCGCGCTCTCCAGCGCTCCCGTCCTGGCGGCGCCGGCTGAGAAGGAGCCGATGCTCGCATACATCGCGGCAACCACCCGCGTGATCAGCGTCGTTCCGGTGGTGGAGCGGCCGGAGGAGGGCAAAGCACTGCCGGTCCAGCGCCCCGTCTACTACCTCAGTGAGGTCCTCTCCGCCTCCAAGCAGAACTACCCCCACTACCAGAAGATGTGCTACGTCATATACTTTGCCGCTAACAAGGTCAAGCAGTACTTCCAGGAGCATACCATCACCGTGGTGAGCACGGCGCCGCTCAGCGAGATCATGAGCGGCCGGGACGCCACTGGCCGAATCGCCAAGTGGGCCATCGCCCTTGCCGACTATGAGATTCGGTACGAGCCGCGCACTACCATCAAGTTGCAGACGGTAGCTGACTTCCTTGTCGACTGGGCCGAGACCCAATTCGTGCTACCTCCCCCGGATTCCACACACTGGCGCATGCACTTCGACGGCTCGAAGATGCGAACCGGCCTGGGAGCCGGCATCGTCTTGTCGTCCCCAAAGCGGGACGAGGTCAAGTATGCGCTCCAGATCCTCTTCGTCGCCTCCAACAACGTGGCCGAGTATGAGGCGCTCGTCGACGGCCTCCGTCTCGCCAAGGAAATCTGGATCCGGCGCATCCTCTGTTTCAGCGACTCCGACCTCGTGGTGCAACAGGTCTCTGGCGAATGGGACGCCAGGGGCGCCAACATGGCTAGCTATCGCTTCCTCGTCCAGCAGCTCATCGGCTCCTTCAAGGGCTGCGAGTTCCATCACGTCCCCCTGGCGGACAACGAGGCGGCCGATACGTTGGCAAAGATCGGCTCCACCCGGCAGGCCATCCCAGCCGGTGTTTCCCTCGAATGGCTGCTCAAGCCATCGATCAAGCCCTCCGCTGAAGCAGACTCTATCTTCGTGTCGGCTGATTCCGCCGGCTCTTCGCCAGGTCCGGCGGCTCCACCAACGTCACCAACCCCGGCCGCCGTGTCGGTTCCGTCGGCTCCGACATCCGACACCCCCGCGGCGGTCGGCTCCGGCTCCACGGCCGTCATGATGACGATCAATGCCTCCCCCCACCTCAGTCTCGGGGACCAACGAGCAGGTCCCAAGGACTGGCGAGCTGGCCCCGGGGACTGACGAGCCGGACCCGGGGGCTCCGGCAACGGGCCCGGGGGCTCTGGCTGCCCCTGGCCATCCACTCGAGCTGGAGCCGGTTCCCGTCTCGGCCCCCTCGTGGGCCCAGCCCATTCTGGTTTTCCTCTTGCGCGGCGAACTCCCCCTGATGAGGCCACATCATGGCAAATCCAGCGCCGGGCCCCGGCCTACAGCATCATCAACCGCGAGCTGGTTCATCACAACACAACCGGCGTGTTCCAACCCTGCGTCGAGCCAGAGAAGGGTCAGGAAATCCTCCGCGACATCCACCAGGGCGAGTGCGGGCATCACGCCGCCTCCAGAACCCTGGTGGCCAAGGCGTTTGGCCACGGTTTCTACTGGCCGATGGCTTTGGAAAAGGCGAAGCGGCTGGTCGACAAATGCGAGGGGTGCCAACGCTTCAACACGCAGAGCCACCTGTCGGCAACAGCCCTCCAGACCATCCCACTCTCGTGGCCCTTTGCCGTCTGGGGACTGGACATGGTGGGGCCTTTCAAGACCGCGCGAGGCGGCATGACGCATCTACTGGTGGCTGTCGACAAGTTCACCAAGTGGATCGAAGCCAGGCCCATCAAGAAGCTGGACGGCCCCACGACCGTCTAGTTCATCAAGGACATCACGGTCCGCTACGGCGTTCCCCACAGCATCATCACCGACATCGGCACGAATTTCGCCAAAGGTGCAATGGCACGCTTCTGCTCCCAGGAGGGCATCCGGCTCGACCTCACATCAGTGGCCCACCCCCAGTCAAACGGCCAGGCAGGGCAAACGGCCTGATCCTGGCCGGCCTCAAGCCTCGGCTCGTGGCTCCACTCGTGCGGTCAGCCGCCTGCTGGATCGATGAGCTGCCGGCCGTCCTCTGGAGCCTCAGGACCACGCCCAACCGGTCAACTGGCTACACCCCTTTCTTTCTCGTGTACGTGTCCGAGGCGGTCATCCCCACGGACATCGAGTTCGACTCGCCTCGAGTCACCCTGTATACGGAGAAGGACGCAAAGGAGGCGAGGGAAGACGGTGTTAACCTACTCGAAGAGGCACGCGAGCTGGCCCTGAGCCGGATGAACATCTATCAGCAGAAGCTCCGACACTACCACAACAAACGGATCCGGCCCCTCTCCTTCCGCAAAGGAGACCTGGTGCTCAGGCGGATCCAGCGGACCGCCGGCCAGCAGAAATTGTCCTCCCCATGGGAGGGCCCGTTCATCGTCAGCAAGGCGCTACACAACAACGCGTACTATCTAATAGACGCCCAGAACTCGCAGAAGCACAAAAGAGATGCCTCCGGCGAGGAGACGGAGCGCCCATGGAATGCGGTGCTCCTTCGTTTGTTCTATTGCTAGAAAGAACCAGTGTATGTGTGTGTGTTCCCTCCTGTTGGAACTTAATGAATGCAATGGGTGTCCCAAGCCGGCACTTGGGGCACGCCCCCTTTTCAATTCCATCAACGCATGTCATTTCTTAAGCAAAGCACCCGGGGCCAGCTCCCTGGGCCCGGGGGCTCGCCGGCTCTTCGCCAAGATGGTCAAGTAGTGTGAACAAGCAATCCCCCCCCCGTGCCCAGTTACGGACCGGCCCATGGCTGTCCGGCTGGCAGGACTCCGGGATGGGAAGAAACTTACCACACGAACGCCGCCTAAGGAGTAGTAGCCGGTTAGGCCCAATCAGACCGTTTTTGTCTATAGGAGCCGGCCTCTGGCGGCTCGCCCCAGCTCTAGCCGGACGACTCTAAGGCCTGTACGGTTTCCCCAAGGACGATGCCCCGTCCCTGCCCCAGTCCGGCTCCCAGTTGGCTGGCGGGCGGGGCGGAAGCCAGAAGGAACCGTTGCGTGAGATACGAGTCAAAAGGTAAAGAGCAAAGGTTGAGCCGACACGCAAACACTTCAAATTTCAAGCAAACTTATAGACAAAGCGTCAAGACCACAGGCCCAAGATTCTTTACAATACACCCCCAGTGGGTGGAAATGCGTTCCAACGAGTCTTATAGCAAAATATAAAAGACACAATAAGCGCGGGGCCACTTAGGCCTTCGGTGCACCGCCAGTTGGCTCGGCAGACTGCCCTGGGGCGGCCGCTTCCTTCGGATCCGCCTCCATGGCCTCCGTGGCCTCGGTGTCACTGCCGGTGGTGGAGGCGGTGCTCTCGTCGGCAACCTCCTCGTCCTCGGGCCCTTGGGGAATGCCGAAGGAGTCCTCGGCAACCGGCTCGCCATCCTCGCCAAGCGCCGGTAGGAACTCGTCCGGGTCGACGTACGAGGCCAGCTCGTTGGCCCGACGAACGAGGGTGCCTTCGCGAGTGACCCGCTTTGCCTCGGGAACCTCGTGCATCCTGGCCAGCCGGTCCATGTCGACGCCGTGGTACCACGACATGACAAACCGAAGGGCCATCTATGCCTCGGAGCGGCCGCCAAAGCCTTCCAGGCCTCAAGCCGCGCCACCGCGTGCTCTAGCCACCGCACCACGCGGCCGCCCGGGATCTCGCGACCCGGCCAGAGGGCCGAGATAGCCTCCAGGCCGGCCGCGTGGAGCCGGTCCATGCAGCGCTGCAGGAAAATTAGCCGGTTCTCAATAGCCAGCGCAAACTCCGGCAAGTCCCAGCCAGCATGCGCCTCGATCTCCTGCCCGCGCTGCCGCAAGCACTCCCGATGCTCCGCCACGACCCGCTCGGGACGGCGCTGAGTATCCGGAAACCGATTTAGGGGAGAGGGAAGAATCAGAAAACGGGTCGAAACCGACGGCGGAGGAAGAAAATTTAGAAACAAGAAGCTTACGCTGAAAGGCTTCGTCCAGCTCAATTGCAAATTGGAGGCCCGAGCTCCGCTCCCTCTCCCGCGCCTCCTCCGCCTGGGCGAGGGCGGCTTCACGCCTCTCAAGATTGCCCCCAAGGCGAGTCACCTCATCCTGCAGGACGGTGGCCCGCTGGTTGGCGTCGGCCGCCTGCTTCGCGGCCTCCTCCCCGACCGCCACTTCCTTCTGCAGCTCCGCGGTAAGGCGCTCCTGCGCCGCCTGACCGTCAACGACCAGGCCGCCCAGCCGGTCCCTCTCCGACGTGACCGCCTGGAGTTCCCGCTCTAGCCGGCCCCGTTCGGAGGCCACCTCGTCCCTCTTCTGCCAGATAGGAGTCAGGACGTCCAGCTCCTCTGCAAAAAGCCCAACCCAAGTTACTTAAAGAACGGAAGACTCGAGCCGACTGCCGAGCAGCCGGCCCGACTCTCGGGGGCTACACCCAGTGGGTGCGCTCGCGCACCCCCACTGGAGCAAGCGTTCCTCGTGCCTTCCTCAGCTGCTCCTAAACCTGGTAGTAGCCGGCCTTGCCCCGGTTGTGGATGGCGACCGCCTAGTCAAAAAGCGCCTGCCGCTTGGCGTTTTCAGCCTACTCCGCGCCAGGAGATAAAAAAAGTTAGATAGCGAAAAAAGTAGATCCGGCCCGGCTGCCACGCAGCCGAGCAGCCGGCCCGAATCTCGGGGGCAACACCCAGTGGGTGCGCTCGCGCACCCCCACTGAAAAATTCAACATGGACTAAAGGAATCTCACCTCCACCGCCTCCTCCACGCACCGAAAGTTGCTTTCGGCGGCCTCTGCAAACCTGGCCAACCCCTCACGGCAGTATGCCATGATGCGGCCCAGCTCCCCAGGCACAAGGGCCTGGTTGCCGACTGGCGGGGCCGAGGCGGCTGGCCCGCGGGCCAACGCCATCCAGTCCCAGAGCACGTCGAGCATGCTCCTCCTCGAGCGGCGCGCTCTGCCGCTCGACCCTATGTCCATAGTGGCGCCAGCCGGCGGGGGGTTGGTAGTGACCACGAGGGCGCGGGAGCCGGCCCCGGACTCCCCTACGACCGGCGCAACCGGCTCCGCCGCCTGCCAAACCGCCTCGACAGCCGGGATGGCCGGCTCGCTCCCTCCACCGGGCGCCATCTCCGGCGCGACCGGGGTGGCGGGTTCCTCTACCACGACCGGCTCGATGGAAGGAGGAGTCACAGCTGGCTCCGCTGGCTGGACCGCGTCCCTGTCCGGCTCGGGGACCGCGTCCGTCGGCAGGGCCACCTCCACCAAAGGCGGGGCCGTGGCCGTCTCCGGCACCAGCTCCCGCGGCTCGCTCGAGGGCAGCCTCGACATCCGTGTTGATTACGCCGCCGAGTCCGACGCGCGCGCCGGGTCCGAGCGCAGCCTCCGCCTCCCGTTGCTCGAGGCTTCCGAACGCGAGGGCGCACCCTTCACCCCCCCCTTCGCAGCTCGCATCTCGGCGACCCTCCTCTTCTCCTGCCGTACCATGGCCGCGTGCTCCTGGGCCTGCCGGCTGGTAGCATCCACCGGATCGGCGGCCGACTCCGTGTCGTGGAGTTCAATGGCCTCGTTGGGAAAGAAGGAAGAAGGGCCCTCAGGCGCTGGCCGTCTCAAAACACGAAACCACCTACGAGAATTAGAAAAAGTACTTACCCGACAACAACGGGAAGGGGCCAACTGGCCCGGGGCAGCGACTTCGCGACGGCCGCGCGCACTTTCTTACGAGCCGACGGCTACCCCGTGGCCGGCCTCTTCTCCCGCTGGGAGGCTTCAGCCGTCCGGGCATGAGCCGACTGCTCCTCGCTCCTTCCACATGGCTCCTGCTGAGCTGTGGGGGGAGGCGCGTCCAAGATCTGGACGTCATCATCATTATCATCATCATCGGTCCAATCTTTGATCGTGATTTCGCTGTTGAACTCACCAGCCGCCCTGGACCCGCCAGCTCCCGGATCGCCCATCGTCCCGTCCTCCTCGACCTCCCCCGAGGACTCGACCTCTTCCTCGACGCCCCCTCCCAGCTCAAAATCCTCCGGGTCGGAGTTGGCGCGTTCCGCCTGGAACACCTGAGGGTGCGGACCATCCGGCGTGTTCTGTCGTACAAAGCGCTGCGGACCATCCGGTTGTACGGCAACTTGCCGAAGTGCCATGTGCGCGGCGACAACTTAAAGTTGGTGACGGCGTTCACCCGCTCCACCACTTGGGCCGATGTCAGCTCGAAGGTGGACAGTCGGCAGGGGTCCCGCCGGCCTCCCATGTCGTAGATCCGGTGCGTCCTCAGCTGCAGGGGCAGCACCCGGCGGTCGATGAAGGCGGCCACCAGATCGGCCGCGACCAGCCCTTCCCCGCTCCTCATGGTGTGGAGCCGGCCTAGCGTCCCGGCAAGATCCCTGACGGCCACATCGCCGGTCCAGTTCGTCCCCGTGGACGGGACGTTGGCGAAAGGCGGCAGCCGGATGTAGTCTCGCGCCGGGTCGACGTTCTTCACGTAGAAGAACGTCCGGTTCCATTTCTTGACGGACTCGATGAGGGTGAGGCGGGGTAAAAGCGTGCCGCAGACGCACACCATTGCACCCCCACAGGCGTACACCTCATTGCCGTTCTTCAAGATCTTGAGATAGAAGAGTTTCCTCCACAACTCCAGGAAGGGGAGAAGGCCGAGGTAACCCTCGCAGAGGGTCACGAAGCTCGACAGCTGCAGAATGGAGTTCGGCCCCAAATGATGCGGCTGAAGATCGAAAGTGTCGAGGAAAAACCTGAAGAACTGGCTCGCCGGCAGACCGAAGCCACGCGAGAAGTGTGAGGCGAAAACCACGAACTCCCCCTCCGCGGGCTCCGGCACCACCTCTCCGCCCGGAGGACGGGCGACGACGCGGTCCTCCGGCGGCAGCATGCGGGCGCGGCGGAGGTACGCGATGTCCTCCTAGGTGACGGTGGAGCCGCCCCAACTACCGGAGGGACCGTCGGCCATCTCTGAGGGGGATCGGCGTGGAGGGACGAGCGAGTGGCGTGGCGGCGCGGGCTAGAGGCGTCGGATCGCGAGAGGAGGAAGACGGCGGGGAGAGGGGCGCGCTAACTGCCTCCACCTCTCCCCCTTCCCTTCTAAATAAGGGAGCAAAGCCCGGGGGTCACGGGGATTAACTGCGCCCACGCCCCCGGGAAACCCGCGGGGTGTGGGCACTTCGGGTCATGGTCGCCGGGGTCTGGGCGCAGAAGATCCTTGCCTGCGGCCCGAGGCCTGCTGGGCCAGGCCCGTGGCCTATTGGGCTAGGCTCGAGGCAACGTCCCGTCATGCCCCCGGGGGCGGGGCCCTCGGCGCCGCAGCGCTCCGCGTGGCACATCGCAGCCCGGCGCAGGGTCCGAGGCAGCGCATCGGAACCCAAGGCGCTGGGCGCGGCCGCCGACGCGGCCGGCCGATCGGCCCCACTTGCCAGGACGGTGCCGCCGGATGAAGCCGCCGACTCCCCCTCGTCGAAAGGACGCGGGCCCCCGCCGGCTTCGGGGACTACTGACGGGGTTATTATCGCTGGGTATGCCAAGACAAGGGGGTTCAGGCCTTTTTGAAAACTGTACAGCCGGCTGGTCCGAGGCCGGCTGACGAACGGCTGGCAGGCCTACTGCCGGCTGGCACACGGCTGGCTGGTCAGGAGCCGGCCGCTCGACCCCTGGCCAGCCTACAGCCGGCCGCTCCATGGCCGGCCCTCCCGCTAACCTCTGGGCGGGCAAGCATTTGTCCCCTCCTACTGCGACCAAGTACAACGACAAGACACGACCTCCACGATGGACCCCGGCGTGGCTACAGCCACCGCTAACGTGCGGGCACGCATGGCTACAGTCCGGCTGGTCGTACCCCTGACCACGACCGATCGAGACCCGGCGGGGCAATAGTGCAGCCACGGCGCCGTCCACTACATTGCCTGCCTCGGCGTGGCTACAGCGCGGCCGGCCGTCCCGCTGACCGCGGCCGGCCGTACCGCTGACTGCAGCCGGCAGGCGCAAGACGACGCCACGTAGGGCGGCCCGTGCAGTGGCAGGTAGGCGCGGGCCAATAGTGGTGGCCGGCTGGCGGGCCCTAGCCAGCGATGGGACCGCACAGCCGGCGGGCCCTACGGGCGACGAGACAGCCCAGCCGGTGGGACCACTGGCCGGCTGGAGAGGCTGCCAGTCGGGTCCTTCCTTTTAGTACCTTATGTATATTGTAAGTAGGGGGTTGGCCTATAAAACCCCCCGACGCCCCCCATGCACGGGCAGGCATTCTTCCCATCTCACTCACTCACCCCCACATAGCAAGGCAACAAGGGCCGGCTGCTCCTTCTTCCTCCTCTAGGCAACAGCTCAAGGAGCACCATTGAAATCTTCATCACCCATCAACTAGACAAGCAGGACTAGGGGTGTTACCTCCCACGGAGGGCCCCGAACCTGGGTACATCGTGTGTCTCTCACTACATGTGCCCAATCCTGCTCCCGGAGTCCGCCGGCGTCCATCGGCCCCAACCACTCTCGATAAGCCACCCCATGGCATCTGCCATGAGAAAACGACGACATTGATTATTGCCTCTGTAATTATTATGTTTTTGTGTTTAAATTATTGTTTGTGCCAAGTAAATCCTTTGGGATGACTCACAAGATGAGTAGAATCGATGCTGAAACAAAACAGAAACTTTTGACTCCAGTACATGAATATTCATTTTTCACTGGAGCATGATAATGATCTGAACTTTTTACACAGTGTTTCTATACAAATTTTAGAGGTTGTCCTATTTTTTCAGAATTTCTGGAGTTACATAAGTATATATTTTCTACAGATTTCTACAGACTGTTCTGTTTTAGACAGATTCTGTTTTTGCTTGCATAGTTGCTTGTTTTGATTATGCTATGGATTGTATCGGGGGGTATAATCCATGGAGAAGTTAGAATACAGTACCTATTATGCATTTATGAAATTGGAATCAATTCATAATAGTACCTAAAGTATGCAATATGTTTCTTATACTAACGGATCTCACGAAGTTTTGTTGAGTTTTGTGTGATTGAAGTTTTCAAGTTTTGGGTGTTATCATGATGGACAAAGGAATAGGGAGTAGCAAGAGCCTAAGCTTGGGGATGCCCAAGGCACCCCAAGTTAATATTTTAAAGGAGACTCAAGCGTCTAAGCTTGGGGATGCCCCGGAAGGCATCCCCTCTTTCGTCTCAAATCCATCGGTATGTCACTTGAAGCTATATTTTTATTCGTCAGATGATATGAGTTTTGCTTGGAGTGTCGTTTGCTTTTACTTTCAGTTTGCCACAATCATTGTTTGCTGGACACACCAATTTAATAGAGACACACCTTCATCATAATTTGTTAGAATACCCTATGTGCTTCACTTATATCTTTTGAGCTTAGCAGTTGATCTAGTACTTCACTTATATCTTTTTGAGCATGGTGGCGTGTAGATTTTATGGAAATAATTTCACTCTCGTTCTTCAGTTATATTTGTTTGAGAGTTAATAAATAGTGACGGTAATTTTCATGGGTCATAAAGACTAGTCCAAAAATATTAGGTATTCAATGAATGATAATCAAAACCATCATGTCGCACATATAGAGAAATTGTGGGTCAATGATATTGATGTAGTAATATGAAATAGGTGTGAGTTCAAAATTGATAAACCGTAGAAGTGTCGATATTAAGAAAGGTTGACCCTTTTGTTCATCTAAAAATTAAAGAGGCATGGAGATGATGTGTGAGCATTTCTATTCCTTGTTGAAAGCCTAGTGTTGTTTCGGGTCGAAAGTGCGCGATGGTTAACTCCTACCAACCTCTTCCCTCGGGGCATGCGAGTAGTACTTTGATTTATGATAAACTAATAAACTTTGCAACAAGTATATGAGTTCTTTATGACTAATGTGAAACCATGGACATACGCAATCTCACCTTTTCATAATTTGCTTGCCTCTTCGGTACCGTGCATGGCCCGTTCTCACCTCGAGGATCGGTGCAACTTTCGCCGGTGCATCCAAACCCCGTGACATGACACGCTCTGTACACATAAGCCTTATTATATCTTCCTCAAAACAGCCACCATACCTACCTATCATGGCATTTCCATATCCATTCCGAGATATATTACCATGCAAATTCCATCGTCACTTCACATGACTAGTTCGATCATCGTCATATTGCTTTGCATGATCATATAGAGATGACATAGTATTTGTGGCAAAGCCATTGTTCATCATATTTTTTATACATGTCATGCTAGATCATTGCACATCCTGGTACACTGCCAGAGGCATTCATACAGAGTCATATCTTCATATCAGTTCTCCATATTGAGTTGTAATTAATAAAAGTGTCATGATCATCGTTATTAGAGCATTGTCCCAGTGAGGAAAGAATGATGGAGACGATGATTCTCCCAAAAGTCGAGATGAGACTCCGGACGAAAAAATAAAGATGTGGGAGGCCAAATGAGCCCACCATCCATTCAAAAAAATAAGAGAAAATGAGAGAAGGGACTTTGCTACTATATTTTACCACACTTGTGCCTCAAAGTGGCACCATGTTCCTCATGAAGAGAGTCTCATCATATATCACTTTCATATGCTAGTGGGAATTACCTATTCATTATTACAAACTTGGCTTGTATATTCCTATGACGGGCTTCCTCAAATGCCCGAGGTCTTCATGAGCAGGCAAGTTGGACGCACACCCCACTTAGCTTCATTTGAGCTTTCATACACTTATAGCTCTAGTGCCTTATTTGCATGGCAATCCCTTTGTAATGCCCAAGATGCGATCCTATCCTTATTTTGGCTCGAGGGCCTAGATAGGGATAGAAGCGCATCTCGTTGTTTCGCAAGAATGAATATCATTACAAGTACATGTAAAGAGGAGATGAGTATATGGAATTGGCTTACACTCGCCACAAGCTACATCATGATCATCTCAATACAACAATACAATCAATCACCATACAGAAGAGCAGGGTCCGACTAAGGACGAAATCAAACGATAAAAGCGACATCCATCCTTGCTATCCCAGGCTGCCGGCCTGGAACCCATCCTATGATCGATGAAGAAGAAGAAGAACTCCAAATAAAAACAAGCATCGCTCTCACGTCAAATCATCGCATTACCTGTACCTTCAACTATTGTTGTAGTAATATGTTAGCCATGGGGACTCAGCAATCTCATTTCCAAGGGTATCAAGACTATTAAAGCTTAATGGGTGAGGTATGGTTAAGTGGTGAGGCTGTAGCAAGCACTAAGCATTTATTCGAGTGGCTAACTTACGAGTACAAGAATAAGGGGGGTGATCGTCGCATAAACGGACGTGAACTAGTAATGATCACTAAGTGATCCTGAACACCCACCTACGAATCAAACATAACCCCACCGTGTTCTCTCTCGGATCAGAACTCACGAGAAGAGACAGTCACGGTTACGCACATAGTTGGTGTAGTTTATTAGAGTTTACTTCAAGTTCTCTATGACCGTATGTTAAACAAATTTCCAAGTTGCCACATAACCGCGGGCACGGCTTCACGAAAAGATTTAACCCTGCAGGGGTGCTCCAACTCATCCATCACAAACTAACCACACGCTGCATTGGAACTCCTCAACCGCTGGATGACCCGTAGTATTCACGGAATTCCGATGGAAAATCTCAACCTCGAGATAGCCCGAAGTGTCCTCGAAATCCCGTGCACAAGACGTTCGAGAAAGGTAAAACAAATCCAGCAAGACCGCCCGGCGTGTCGACGAACAACTACATATTTATGCAAGTTTAACTAAACAATCATTTTAAATGTGGTTCATCATGGCAAGAGGTGAAGCATGAACAACTACATATTTATGCAAGTTTAAATGAGGCCGGAACAACAAATAACAATTCGGGAAAGTCCCCATATGCAAATTAAGATTTCGGTACTGTTCTGCCTACAACACAATTTTAGAGTTGTTAAATAGCAAAATAAATGCCACCATGTTATTCTACACATTTTTCTAGTCAAGTTTCATATGTGGAACATTTTAATCGGAGCTACGGTTATTTAGTTAGGAAATAAACCATTTTAGCATGGCAATTATGCAAATTACGTGAAAACAGCAAGTTAAACATTTTGAACATGTGTGAAAGTTGGTATTGTGAATCTAAATGAAATTCTACACATTTTTCATATATAAATTATTTTAGTCCGATGCACGGTTGTGAAGTTATTAAATGCATGATGATAGAGGGGTTTTCTGTAAAATGACAATTCACAGGTTAATTACTAAAATCGTCCAGAGCAGGAAAAAAAACAAGCTTGGGCCGAATCTGAGGCCTCCTGGCCTAACAGCGTCGGGCGCAACATAATAAATGTCACCTACGGTATAGAAAAAATTACACAACGCCCCATGGGCCAAGCCCATCATGGCGAAGGAGGCTGCTCACCTCGCAACCCGATGGGCCGGTCGGTGGAGAGGTACGGCTGGCCTTGGGGTCGCTGGGCCGGCTGGGAGATCGCGCGAGGTGGCCTAGGCGAGACTCACGCAGTCGTGCAGCACGAACGGGACGCAATCAACACGAGGCGGGTCTTGGTGCTGGCGGGCGAGAAGAGGGACGAGGGGCATCTCCTCGGACGCATAGGAGGCCCACGCGGCTGCGGGACTCCGACGGCGGCGAACTCCTTGAAGAGGATTGCGACTGCTAGCGAGAAGGCCAGGAACGGAGCCGATCTGGCTTGGGGAGGCATTCTCTAGCGACGAGAGGCCGGATCTGAGGCACACGGAGCTCAAGGCGACGACCATGGTCGTTTCCCTGCGAAGAAAAGAAAAGGAAGGGCGAGATGAGAGAGAGATGGAGAGAAGGAGGAAAACGGAGAGAGACGCGGGCAAAGGGGACGACGGCGCGAGTCTGCTCTCCTGGGGTCGTCGGGAGTTGCGGGAGAAGATCCTCTCCTTGCGGCTGGACGCACACGGGAGCGCCTCTCCCTGTGTGCATCGAGGAGGGCCCAGGGAAGCGGAAGCTTTAGATCAAGAGCTCCTATCCCGATCGCGTTTGGAGGAGGAGGCACGAGCACGGGGGAGATGCATGGGCAGTCGGGGACGAGGATCTCGGGCGTGGCTGCTGCTTGCTGGTGGAGGCGCGGGGTTGGTTGGGCATGGAAAACAAGGGGCGGCGGTGGCGCTGGTTCTTGGTGGGTTAGACAGGGGAGATCCTGAGGTGGAATTTTGGGGTGGCAGCGTATGTGATGGGACGGCTCCCTAGATTTTAGGGTTTGTCCAAAAGGCTAGGGTGGTTTATATAGGGAAAGGGATTAGCTTTGGTCTCTCCGATTTCGATCGGACGGTCAGGAAGGATAGGTTTCGGAGTCCTATTGAAAAACCAATGATGCTTTGGGGTATTACGAGGTTGATCCAGACCCAACGGTCACGACTCGGCGATTCGGTTTCGGGGAAGTTATCGGACACACACGAGGGCTCTGTGCACTGTGCAGAGGGGCTAGGCATAGAAGAGAGGGAAAACACGGGCATCCCGGCAATAGGTTTCTATATACGAAAAACATCTGCGATTTGACCGGCAATAGAGCCGGTATAGTTATCAGTTGGTGTTTCCAACAACCTCCGAATGCGACGAAATTTGGCAGGCGGTCTACCTACAATAAAATAAGACCACACGCCAACTTTCAACCCATTCAAAGAAAGTTTTAACCGCACTTTTGAAAAAAAAATACAATGCCGCGGGCGCATGCTTGTGTGGTTGGTCACAAAACGATCAACGACGAGAACGGAGAGAACCGACAACTACGAACGGATGCAAGTTTTGAAATATGACGACAACAAAGCACCGATGCTATGCAGATGATGCGAATGATGCGATGGTGAATGCGACAACCAAACGAATCACACGATGACAACGGAATAAAACGGGAATCTTCTGAAGCGTCGGTCTCGGGCTGTTACAACTCTCCTCCATTAACAAGAGATCTCGAACCGAGATCTTAGAATGAACAGGGGAAGAGGAAGAGGAAAGGAAGAGGTAAAACTTAGTTGCTTCTTTGACAAACGAGTGAAACCAAAGAACCTTGAAGGTTGCAAACAGACGAAGAATGGCACGAGGAACGACCAAGAATTGAAAAGAAATTTGGGCAGCACTTCGGTAGAAAAGAGAGGCAAAACTTAACATGATGGAAATAAATTGGAAATAGAGACACACAACTCCGGTTAAATGAATAAGCAAAGAAGGAACAAGATCTTGACAAAACAAGATGATAGATTGAAGGGAGCAACATCACAACGCCTCCGTAACAAGAGAATAGAAACTAGATCGTTGGAGAGAAAAGAACAGAGAAGAAAATGACAACTTCTGCCACAATTTAATTGAAAGCATCCTTTCAAGAAGAGATTGAACGGAGTTGTTGGAAAATCGACAACGAAAGAAAGCTTGTTGTGGGCTTATAGAAACCATCTCAAAATTATGAGGTGACAACCGACCACTAACTGAAACAAGGATTGCTTGGGAACAACAAGATATGCAAAACTTCTTTCATCAAAAGGATAAGAGAAAACTTGGATCACTGACAAACACCATGATAGCAACAATCCTTAGGAAAAGCTTTAGGTGAAATCTAATCCAAGATAACTCCAAGGAAGAAAATGATGGGTTTAATTATGTCATTCTTGACAAATTCTCTTCGAGACTACTCATGAATCAAGAATGTTATAACACCATCTCAACAGATAATGCAGGAAGAATTGCACTTTGAAATACAAAGAATACTTGAGGTACTACCACAAGAATCTTGAAGAATACTTCGAGAAAGAATTAAATCATTGACGAACCACCATGATGACTCTCCGTATACAAAAGAATGAAGGTTGAAAATAATAAGATTAAAGCCTTGCAAAGATTTAGATGAAGCTTCGCTACGAGATACTTGAGATAGCTTGGAACTCCGGAAAAGAAAAGACAACCAACTTAGAATCGAGAATTTGGTATCATGAACAACTCCGGAAGAAGGATTGAAATCACCATGATGAAACAAGAATAAGAATTATGTAATGCTTATCGTTCATCAAGTTAAATTGATGACAAGCAACGGGTTGAGAATACCACTTATTCTTTTTGAAAAAGATTGAAAAGAGAGATAGAGCACAAACTTGAAGAAGTCTTCAACGAAACACCGGTAAGAATTCACAAATGCATGAGGACATGAATGACTAAAGATACATGAGAACGAAGAGATCACAATCCACCTAGCAGAAAACTTGATTGAAGCACCGGAATAATTAAGATACGAACGAAGAGGCAACAATTGAGAAGAATTTGAGAATGAAAGCTGAAAGCTGAGAACGAAGAAATCTTCTGATATGATGGCTTTCGGAGGATCGAGAATGAAAACAACTCTGAAATGCTCCAGATAGATATGGGAGGAATTTCTCATGATTGAAAACAATTTACGATGATAGCAACAAGATGAAACCATGAATCTTTAAGAAAATGGACCACGATTCAAGATGAACTCTCCTTCGGTCTTCAACGCTGCGAATGCTGAAAAGAAACAACACCACGAATTACTGGGATCTCTGGAACAATGAATAAGGGAAGGTTGAGCCAATGATGAAAATGATTTAGCAGCGATCTTCGAGAAGGAATATGACTGATGGAATCCATTCTTACGTCACACTTGAAAAGAACTTGAGAACATCTCCGGAAAGATTAGGAGAGCTAGGTAAGATCCTGGGAAAAACCTATGGGTTATGGGTCCACTTAAAAGAAACCACTATTGAAACAATTGCTTAGGAAGAGATATTGCACCGGTACAAACTGAAAACTTGATGAGGTGAGAACCTCGAAATAATTTGAAAGGACTTGAATAGAAACATGAATCTTAAAGATGTCTTCAGCACCGGATCGAATAGAGAGATACGAATAAACAAGAGAGGCTTGGATAAGAATTTCCAGCATGGAAAAGCACTGGTCATATGATGAAGGATATCACAAAACACTGAGAGGTTGAATTGAACCCACAAGAATAGAAAATAAAGATGAAGACAAAGAAATGATGAACTTGAGGACTTGAGCATCTTCACAACGAATCACCGGAACAATACAAAAGAAAAGATAGCGGAAGCAACAATGAAAAGAACGACACTTGGATGATAATTTAATCATTGAAGAAAAAGGGTGGGAAGGTGGGGAAAACAAAGACAACTTGGGACGGATGAAACGAACTCCGGGAAAAGGAAAGATGAGGATAGATCTTGCAAATATTGAAATACGATTGAATCATCTTGAAGAGAAGCACACCAGTTGAAAAGAATTTCATGACAACTCGGGTTGAACAAAAGGATTAGCATTACCATAGAAATATGAGAACAAAGCTTAGCAAAGATATGAAATCACCACTTGACATTAAAGCAACTCGAATTACCATATTCCAACAAGACAAAGGATGAGGCTTGCAAATTAAGCCGGAAACAAATACATAACCCACCATGCATTTGTTGGAAGGATAATCCTAGGTAACTACTTGAATTCCCACCTAAGAACTTCCAAAATCTTTGGTTATGCAACCGGGTCCACGGATACAAGGAGTAAAATCGATCACTCAACTCCTAGCAGTAATACTACTCTCCAATTTATCACATCCGTCAACACAGAACCAGAGGCCTCGGAAATTCATCTACCTCTTACCCTCGTAATCACAACGATATTGTTCATGGCAGTACATGTGATCCCGCTCCCCGGTACTGGGTGTCGCCACACTCTTCGCACCACGAATAGTATTGAAGCAATTTCGAACATCCGCGTCCTGAGGTACCAAGGAAACTGAACGATAACGATGTGCATGAACCCCCTGGAGCTCTACTCCTCAGGAACAGGAGGCACCAAGTATAGAATTCCATCACATCAACATCATAGAGGTTCCAAAATACCCGCGTGATCCTAAAAATTTGAGAAAGAAGAGGGTAGAATTAAAATTCCTACGTCAGGAATCCTCACCAGAGCATAGAAGAGGAGTAAAAAGAATCCTACTCTCCGATATATAACTAGACTCAAAATAGTTTTTTTATTAGACTCGACTCGGCCAAGTTCGATCAATCAACAGGGCTCCTAGGTCGGTACAGGCTCTGATACCAACTTGTGACGCCCAAGATGCGATAGAAGTGGATCTCGTTGTTTCGCAAGAATGGATATCATTACAAGTACATGTAAAGAGGAGATGAGTATATGGAATTGACTTACACTCGCCACAAGCTACATCATGATCATCTCAATAAAACAATACAATCAATCACCATACAGAAGAGCAGGGTCCGACTACGGACAAAATCAAACAATAAAAGCGACATCCATCCTTGCTATCCCAGGCTGCTGGCCTGGAACCCATCCTATGATCGATGAAGAAGAAGAAGAACTCCAAATCAAACAAGGATCGCTCTCACGTCAAAGCATCGCATTACCTATACCTGCAACTGTTGTTGTAGTAATCTGTGAACCACAGGGACTCAGCAATCTCATTTCCATGGGTAACAAAACTATTAAAGCTTAATGGGTGAGGTATGGTTAAGTGGTGAGGCTGCAGCAAGCACTAAGCATTTATTTGAGTGGCTAACTTACGAGTACAAGAATAAGGGGGGTGATCGTCGCATAAACGGACATGAACTAGTAATGATCACTAAGTGATCGTGAACACCTACCTACGAGTCAAACATAACCCCACCGTGTTCTCTCTCGGATCAGAACTCACGAGAAGAGACAGTCACGGTTACGCACACAGTTGGTGTATTTTATTAGAGTTTACTTCAAGTTCTCTATGACCGGATGTTAAACAAATTTCCAAATTGCCACATAACTGCGGGAACGGCTTCTCGAAAAGATTTAACCCTGCAGGGGTGCTCCAACTCATCCATCACAAACTAACCACATGCTGCATTGGAACTCCTCAACCGCGGGATGACCCGTAGTATTCGCGGAATTCCAATGGAAAATCTCAACCTCGAGATAGCCCGAAGTGTCCTCGAAATCCCGTGCACAAGACGTTCGAGAAAGGTAAAACAAATCCAGCAAGACCGCCCGGCGTGTCGACAAACCCGATAGGAGCCGCGTATCTCGTTCTCAAGACACGACGGATAAGCGACGCGTACGGTGGCCTGATAGAAATCACCCAAGTTGCCCTGGGGTGCCCTGCACAGTGCTCTGTTTTGGACCAACACTCATGAGGAGCACTGGCCCGGGTTGTTGATTAAAGATCCTCGGGTTAATTACTCCCTATGCAGGTTTATTAGTTATTAGGCAAATGTAGTATCACTGTTGGGCCTTTCCAGAAGAGTTTTATCCCAAAACGAAAATCAAGGGGGACCCCATAGCAACCCCGAGCATGTTAGGAGCGCTCAATATGGAACATAACACCGGTACACAAGTAACTAGGGCGGCAAAAGTGGAACAAAACACCGAGCAATAGGCCAAGCCGTCCACCTTTTACCAAGTATATACGTGCATTAAATTAAATAGCAATAATATTGTGATATCTGAAAAACATCCATGACATGGAAACAATTACACCTGCAACTAGCAATGCTATAGAAGGGCTGAGCAAGCGGTAACATAGCCAAACAATGGTTTGCTGGGATGTGGAGGGTTAGAGGCTTATCACGGCATGTTGGGAGGCTTGACAAACAAGTGGTAGGTAGCGAGACATATCGATAGAAACGAGTCAACTAGCAAGGCAATGATAGTAGTGGTATCGAGGGAAATGGTCATCTTGCCTGAGATCCCGCTTGGAAGAAGAACGAGTCCATGAAACAGACGAACGAGACGTAGTCGAACGATTCCTCACACTCCGAACACTTTCGAAACTCTATCGAGAAGAAGCAATCCAAAACAAACAATCAACATATCATAAACACCACAACATATGCATGACAGGATGCGCAAGCAATGATGATGCATGTCAAGTTTAAATATGCAAGGCATGACATGGCAAGATGCAACAGTCAAACACTGCACATTAAGTGAAGCTCAATATGCAACGAGTTGCATATTGACGAAACTCCACGCTCGAATCATTTAGTTCACTCTCGTTTAGGTACTCATCAATATTAAATGTTGTTTAACATGGGTGGTCATGGCATAAGGTGAAGATGGAATTAAAGCAATTTTAAATGGAGAAGCAGAACATACATATAACAAAATAATAACTCTCCATATAACGAGATATGCAGTTAATGTTGTTTAACTAAACAATCATTTTAAATGTGGTTCATCATGGCAAGAGGTGTAGCATGAACAACTACATATTTATACAACTTTAAATGAGGTCGGAACAATGAATAACAATTTCGGAAAGTCCCCATATGCAAATTAAGATTTCGGTATTGTTCTGCCTACAACACAATTTTAGAGTTGTTAAACAGCAAAATAAATGCCACCATGTTATTCTACACATTTTTCTAGTCAAGTTTCATATGTGGAACATTTTAATCGGAGCTACGGTTATTTAGTTAGGAAATAAACCATTTTAGCATGGCAATTATGCAAATTACGTGAGAACGGCAAGTTAAACATTTTTAACATGTGTAAAAGTTGGATATTGTGAATCTACATTAAATTCTACACATTTTTCATATATAAATTATTTTAGTCCGATGCACGGTTGTGAAGTCATTAAATGCATGATGATAGAGGGGTTTTCTGTAAAACGAAAATTCACAGGTTAATTACTAAAATCGTCCAGAGGAGAAAAAAACAAGTTTGGGCCAAATTTGAGGGCTCCTCGCCTAACAGCGTCGGGCGCAACATAATAAATCTCACCTACGGCACAGAAAAAATTACACAACGCCCCATGGGCCAAGCCCATCAAGGCGAAGGAGGCTGCTCACCTCGCAACCCGATGGGCCGGTCGGTGGAGAGGTACGACTGGCCTTGGGGTCGTTCGGCGGGCTGGGAGATCGCGCGAGGTGGCACAGGCGAGACTCATGCGGTCGTGCGGCACGAACGGGATGCGGTCAACGCGAGGCGGGTCTTGGCGATGGCTGGCGAGCAGAGGGAGGAGGAGCATCTCCTCGGATACATAGGAGGCCCACGCGGCTGCGTGACTCCGACGGCGGCGAACTCCTTGAAGAAGATTGCGACTGCTAGCGAGAAGGCTAGGAACGGAGCCGATCTGGCTTGGGGAGGCATTCTCTAGCGACGATAGGCTGGATCCGAGGCACACGGAGCTCAAGGCGACGACCATGGTCGGTTCCCTACGAAGAAAAGAAAAGGAGGGGCGAGATGAGAGAGAGATGGAGAGAAGGAGGCAAACGGAGAGAGATGGGGGCAACGGGGACGACGGCGCGAGGCTGCTCTCCCGGGGTCGTCGGGATTTGCGGGAGGAGATCCTCTCCTTGTGGCTGGACGCACACGGGAGCGCCTCTCCCTGTGTGCATCGAGGAGGACCCAGGGACGCGGAAGCTTCAAATCGGGAGCTCCTGTCTCGATCACATTTGGAGGAGGAGGCACGAGCGCGAGGGAGATGCATGGGCAGTCGGGGACAAGGATCTCGGGCGTGGCTGTTGCGTGCTGGTGGAGGCACGGGGTTGGTTGGGCACGGAAAACAAGGGGCGGCGGCGGCTCTGGTTCTTGGTGGGTTAGAGAGGGGAGATCCCGAGGTGGAATTTTGAGGGGGCGGCGGATGGGATGGGACAGCTCCCTAGATTTTAGGGTTTGTCCAAAAGGCTAGGGTGGTTTATATAGGGAAAGGGATTAGCTTTGGTCTCTTCGATTTCGATCGGACGGTCAGGAAGGATAGGTTACGGAGTCCTATTGAAAAACCGATGATGCTTTGGGGTATTACGAGGTTGATCCATTCCCAACGGTCACGACTCGGCGATTCGGGTTCAGGGAAGTTATCGGACACACGCGAGGGGTCTGTGCACTGTACAGAGGGGCTAGGCATAGAAGAGAGCGAAAACGCGGGCATCACGGCAACAGGTTTCTATATACAAAAAACGTCTACGATTTGACCGGCAATGGATCCGCTATAGTTATCAGTTGGTTTTTCCAACAACCTCCGAATGCGACAAAATTTGGCAGGCGGTCTACCTACAATAAAATAAAACCACACGCCAATTTTCAACCCATTCGAAGAAAGTTTTAACCGCACTCTTGAAACCAATATTTTTACAATGCCGCGGGCGCATGCATGTGTGGTTGGTCACAAAACGATCAACGACGAGAACGGAGAGAACCGACAACTACGAATGGATGCAAGTTTTGAAATATGATGACAACAAAGCACCGATGCTATGCAGATGATGCGAATGATGCGATGATGAATGCGACAACCAAACGAATCACATGATGACAACGGAAAACGGGAATCTTCTGAAGCGTCGGTCTCGAGCTGTTACACCCTACTCCTTGCGTTGACATCTATCAATGGGCATCTCCATAGCCCGTTGGTACGCCTAGTTGATCTGAGACTATCTTCTCCACTTTTTAACCCCTTTGATATCTACCACCATACTCTATTCCACTTAAATGCTATGTCCAATGGCTCACACTCATGTATTGCATGAAGAATAAAAAGTTGATGTATATTTAAAAAGTACGATCCAATTGCCTGACTTGTACACCGTGGTGCTTGACATTTGTATTAATGTGGTGAAGATGGAGCCATGCCTTGCTAATGTAATAAGATGAATGGGGGGTAAACATTTCTTAAGGGTCGTATACTTTTAAGGATTAATGATTCTGTTTCTTACATTTTAATTATTGCTATGTTAATATTTGTTGATTCATCTTTTCTCAATAAGCATACATACATAAGATTACATAGTGGATAGCATGTCACATCAAAAATTCCGTTTTTATCATTTACCTACTCGAGGACGAGCAGGAATTAAGCTTGGGGATGCTTGATACGTCTCCAACGTATCTATAATTTTTTATTGTTCCATGCTGATATATTATCATTCTAGGATACTTTTTGGGTCTTTATTTACCAATTTATAATATTTTTGAGCACTAACCTATTGACCCAGTACCTAGTGCCAGTTGCTGTTTTCCGCATGTTTTTGCCTTTTTAGGTTTACAGTACCAAACGAAGTCCAATTGCCACGAAACTTTTTGATGATTTTTTTCTGGACCAAAAGAAGACCTAGAAGCTTCGGAAGAAGGTCGCCACACATCAGGGCGCACCCTAGGGGGGCGCGCCCTTATATGTGGTGGCCCCCTCGTGGCTCTCCCGACGTCCCTCTTCGGCCTATAAATTCTCTAATATTGCAAAAACCCTGGAGGCAGTCCCGAAACACTTTTTCCGCCGCCGCAAGTCTCTGTTTCGTCACGAGGCCATCTGGAGCTCCGTTCCGGCACCCTGTGATACGTATCCAACGTATCTATAATTTTTGCTTGTTCCATGCTATTATATTATCATTCTTGGATGTTTTACAATCATTTTATAACAACTTTATATCATTTTTTGGGACTAACCTATTGACATAGTGCCAAAGTGCCAGATGTTGTTTTTGCTTGTTTTTTACTTCGCAGAATATCAGTACCAAACGGAGTCCAATCGCGATGAAACTTTTTGGAAAAAAATTCTGCACCAGAAGACACCCAGTGGGCCAAAGAAGAGCCAGGAAGGTGGGTTGTGGAGAGCACAACCCACCAGGGCGCGTAGGGGGCCCCCGGCGCGCCCTGATGGGTTGTGCCCTCCACGGCCCCCCCCTCCACCGCCTATGATGCCTATAAATTCCCAAATATTCGAAAAAACCTAGGGGAGTCGACGAAACACAATTCCAGACGCCGCAAGTTCTAGAGCCTCAAGATCCATTCTAACACCATCACGGAGGGGTTCATCTTCTTCATAGGTGCCTCTCCGATGATGCGTGAGTAGTCCACCATAGACCTACGGGTCCGTAGGTAGTAGCTAGATGGCTTCCTCTCTCTCTATTGATTCTCAATACAATGGTCTCTTGGAGATCTATTTGATGTAAACTTTTGCGGTGTGTTTGTTGGGATCCGATGAATTTTAAGTTCATGTTCAGTTTCTATCCATGAATATTATTTGAGTCTTCTTTGATCTCTTATATGCATGATTAATTATAGCCTCGTATTTCTTCTTCGAATCTTTGGTTTAGTTAGGCCAACTAGATCGATTTTTCTTGCCATGGGAAGAGGTGCTTTGTGATGGGTTCGGTCTTGCGATGTCCTTTCCCTGTGACAGAAGGGGCAGCAAGTCACGCATGTATCGTTGCCATTAAGGATAACAAGATGGGGTCTATTCCTACATGAATAGATCTTGTCTACATCATGTCATCGTTCTTATTGCATTACTCCATTTTTCCATGAACTTAATACACTAGATGCATGCTGGATAGCAGTCGATGTGTGGAGTAATAGTGGTAGAAGCAGGCAGGAGTCGGTCTACTTATCTTGGACGTGATGCCTATATAATGACCATCGCCTTAGACATCGTCATGATTATTTGATCTTCTATCAATTGCCCAACAGTAATTTGTTCACCCATCGTGTGCTATACTCATGAGAGAAGCCACTAATGAATCCTACGGCCCCCGGGTCTACTTTTCCAACATATTGCTTTCCGATCTATCTTTTTGCCTCTTTGTTTTCAGATCTACTAAACCAAAAACCCAAAAATATATTGCTGCACTTTTTATTTACTCTTCTTATTTTGTGTTCTTGAGAGATCTGTGTCTCATATCTATCACTACCTAATCTATCTTTTTACCGTAGAGAGATTGACAACCTCTCTTTCGTGTCGGGTTACAAGTATTTGTTATTTGTTTGCAGGTGCTGCTTATTAGGTGGTGGTGATCCTCCTACTGGTTCGATAACCTTGGTTTCATAACCGAGGGAAATACTTACCGTCGCTGTGCTGCATCATCCCTTCCTCTTTGGGGAAATACCGACGCAGTCTCAAGCCACGTCAAAGGAATTTCTGGCGCCGTTATCGGGGAGGAAGCGGTCTCTTGTACGTGCCAATCTCTGGCGCCGAGGAGACTCCATCATCATCTACCAGGTTCCTAATCACAAATATCATCTCCTTGCAATTACATTATTTGCCATTTGCCTCTCGTTTTCTAATAACCCACAAGTATAGGGGATCGCAACAGTTTTCGAGGGTAGAGTATTCAACCCAAATTTATTGATTCGACACAAGGGGAGCCAAAGAATATTCTCGAGTGTTAGCAGCTGAGTTGTCAATTCAACCACACCTGAAAGACTTAATATCTGCGGCAAAGTATTTAGTGGCAAAGTAGTATGGAAGTAACGGTAACGGTGGCAAAAGTGACAGTAGCAGTATTGTAGTGATTGTAACAGTAGCAACGGAAAAGTAATTTAGCAAAGATCAATATGTGAAAAGCTCATAGGCAATGGATCAGTGATGGATAATTATGTCGGATGGCATTCATCATGCAATGGTTATAACATAGGGTGATACAGAACTAGCTCCAATTCATCAATGTAATGTAGGCATGTATTCCATATATAGTCATACGTGCTTATGGAAAAGAACTTGCATGACATCTTTTGTCCTACCCTCCCATGGCAGTGGGGTCCTAATGGAAACTAAGGGATATTAAGGCCTCCTTTTAATAGAGAACCGGACCAAAGCATTAGCACTTAGTGAATACATGAACTCCTCAAACTACGGAAATCACCGGAAAGAATCCCAGTTATCGTCACCCTGGGGGATGCGGATCATAACTCGTAATAGGTGTCTACAACTTGCAAGATAGGATCAAGAACACATATATATTCATTAAAACATAATAGGTTCAGATCTGAAATCATGGCACTCAGGCACTAGTGACAAGCATTAAGCATAGCAAAGTCATAGCAACATCAATCTCAGAACATAGTGGATACTAGGTATCAAACCCTAACAAAACTAACTCGGTTACATGGTAGATCTCATCCAACCCATCACCGTCTAGCAAGCCTACGATGGAATTACTCACGAACGGCGGAGAGCATCATGAAATTGGTGATGAAGGATGGTTGGTGATGACGACGGCGTCGATTTCCCCTCTCCGGAGCCCAAAACAGACTCCAGATCTGCCCTCCCGAGGAAGAACAGGAGGTGGCGGCGGCTCCGTATCGTGAAATGCGATGAACTCTTCTCTCTTATTTTTTTCCCCGAATAGGAATATATAGAGTTGGAGTTGAGGTCGGCGGAGCTCCAGGGGGCCCACAAGACAGGGGGCGCGCCACCTGGCTTGTGGCCAGGTGGTGGACCCCCCTCCGGTTGATTCTTGCGCCAGTATTTTTTGTTAATTCCAAAAATATTCTCCGTAAATTTTCAGGTCAATCCGAGAACTTTTATTTCTGCACAAAAATAACACCAAGGCAATTCTGCTGAAAATAGCGTTAGTCCGGGTTAGTTCCATTCAAATCATGCAAATTAGAGTCGAAAACAAGGGCAAAAGAGTTTGGAAAAGTAGATACGATGGAGACGTATCAACTCCCCCAAGCTTAACCCGTTGCTTGTCCTCAAGCAATTCAGTTGACAAACTGAAAGTGACAAAGAAAAACTTTTACAAACTCTGTTTGATCTTGTTGTTGTAAATATGTCTAACAGTTGTTCAGATTTTCAGCAAGGATTATAGACTAACCACATTCACAATAACATTTAGGTCTCACATTTACTCATATCGATGGCATAACCAACTAGTGAGCAATAATAATAAATCTCAGATGACAACAATTTTATCAAAACAATCATGATACAATATGATATAATGGTATCTCGCTAGCCCTTTCTGGGACCGCAAAACATAAATGCAGAGCACCTCTAAAGAACAAGGGCTGACTAGACATTGTAATTCATGGTAAAAGAGATCCAGTCACAATCATACTCAATATCAATTAATAACAAAGCATACAAATAACGGTGGTGCTCTCTAACTGGTGCGTTTTATAAGAAGAGGATGACTCGACAGTAAAGTAAAATAGATAGGCCCTTCGCAGAGGGAAGCATTGATTTGCAGAGGTGCCAGAGCTCGAGCTTTTAAAACAGGGATGAATAATAATTTTAAGTGGTATGCTTTCATTATCAACATAACAACCGTGAGATCTCGGTATCTTCCATGCTAGATACATTATAGGCGGTTCCCAAACAGAATAGTAAAGTTTTTTACTCCCCCTCCACCAATCAATCACACTCCATGGCGAGCCGAATCCACGGGTACCGTCCGTACAAACAACAGTCCTGGGGGAGTTTTGTTTCATTATATTTTGATTTGATTTTGAGCATGGAACTGGGCATTCCGAATACCAGCCACTTTCTCGTGAATGATAGTGAATCAACACATATCGTGAGAATAAGCCACCTAGCATGGAAGATACTGACAGCCCCTAGTTACTACATGAGCGATTCAGGCATGCAAAACAGAATATTATTTGAAGGTTTAGAGTTTGGCACATGCAAATTTACTTGGAACGGCAGGTAAATACCGCATATAGGTAGGTATGGTGGACTCATATGGAACAACTTTGGGTTTATGAAAGTGGATGCACAAGCAGTATTCCCGCTTAGTACAAGTGAAGGCTAGCAAGAGACTGGGAAGCGACCAACTAGAGAGCGACAACAGTCATAAACATGCTTTGAGATTAACCAACATTAAATGCAAGCATGAGTAGGATATAAATCACCATGAACATAAATATCGTGGAGGCTATGTTGATTTTGTTTCAACTACATGCGTGAACATGTGCCAAGTCAAGCCACTTGAATCATTCAGAGGAGGATACCATCCTATCATACTACATCACAACCATTTTAAAATGCATGTTGGCAATCAAGACAAACCATTATACACTCTTAGTTAATTAAGCATGGCATGAGTAACTATAATCTCTAATTGTCATTGCAAACATGTTCCATCCATAATGAGCTCAATCCAGAACGATGAGCTAATCATATTTACAAAAACAAAATAGGTCGAGTTCATACCAGCTTTTCTCCATCTCCATCACTTCATCATATATCGTCATTATTGCCTTTCACTTGCACGACCGAACAGTGTGAATAATAATAAGAGTGCACGTGCATTGGAGAAGGCAAGGTAATATGGGCTCTCTATAAGATAATATGGGCTCTCTATAAGATAAACAATAATGCATACGAGAGCCACTCAACATTTTCATTGTGGTCTTCTCCTTACGACCCAAAGAAAAGAAATTTCAAAACAAGAACGAGAAAAACTATCTACACGGGAAAGCTCCCAACAAGCAAAAGAAGAACGAGAAATCTTTTTGGGTTTTCTTTTAATGATACAACTAAACAAACTAAAAGGTAAAGCTAGAACTAATTTTTTTTGGATTTTTCTCAAGGTTAATTAAACACTCAAGAAGAAAGCGGAAAGAAGAAATAAAATACCATGGATGATACAATGAAAACATATAAGCACCGACAACTGGAATGAGTGTGTGAACATGAATGTAATGTCGGTGAGAAATACGTACTCCCCCAAGCTTAGGCTTTTGGCCTAAGTTGGTGTAGGTCCATGGCTGAAAATAACCATCTCCTGGATACTCCGGAGGATACTGAGGGTTCCACTGATTGGCGAGCTCCTGTGGCTCCCACTGAAAAACTGGATCCTGATACGGATCAAGGGCTGGTGCCGACTCAGGTGCTAGGGGTTGCGACAGACCCCAATATCTGTAGATGTCCTCGGGCATAATAGTGTACCTGCCTGAATGAATATCGAACCAAGAAGAAGCAGGCAGAGCAATAATCTCACAAGTACCCTGACTAAATACTAGGTTGTAAAGTAGCCTCCTATCATTATCCTTCCTAATAAAATCATGTGCTACCATACTATCATAGTCTAAATATCTTGTAGGTAGTAACATTTCCTCTTCCTCGTCAAGCCTAATGGTTATTTTAAAGTGTTTGGCTAGACGAGATGCATAGATACCTCCGAATATGGGGCCCTTCGAACGGTTTAAGTTCAACCATTGGGCCACTATAGCGCCCAGACTAAAAGTTCTATCAGCAAGTAAAGCGTGGCGCAGAATGGCGAGGTTGGGAGCACTAAGGCTTCCACTCTCCCCACGACCAACTAAACATCTCCCCGCGAATAATGAATAATAGCGTAGAACAGGAAAATGTAAACTAGCCGCTCTTGCCTTTGACACCCCTCTCTCTTCCCCCACAGTGATTGCGGCAATAAAGTCCTCCATGTCTCTACGACGTGGTTCACTGATGCTGCCCTCATAAGGTATTTTGCAAACTTTGCAAAAACCGTAAAGTTTCATCTCCTTAGGCACATCATATAAGTAAAATACTACCATGGGAGGATTCTTCCTAGGATAAAAGTGAAAATATTGCACGAAGATATTAGTGAGTAGGAGGTACTGGTCACACTTATCGTTGAGGAAGTCGGTGATGCCTGCATTCTCTGCCAAATAATAAAAATATTCATAAATTCCGGCCACCCTGAGGAATGCATCACTTGGCCATTCACATGGCCGAACCTCCGCGACGCGAGGAAGATTATATTTGGACTTCTTCTTCACCTCATTTTCATCTTCTTTAGAGCCCCGGCTTGAAGAGCCTCTTAATAATCTCCTCATCATTTTTTTCTCTGAAAAATTTCTGAAATTTTTAGTGACTCAAAATAAAGGTGAACAAAACTCAACAAAACTAATAGCAACTACTCCCACAAGTGCCTAGAGGCTATATCATGCAATAAAACTACTTGGGACCATACAAATTTGACATGCAAGCTCAAGAACAAGGTCACCACAGCAGCAAAATTTTGTAATATATAAAGCACTAAGGCAAAAACTAATTGGACCATTGGAGGAGTCACATACCAAAGATCAATCCCTCAAAACAGTTTTGCAAATGGAGCTTTGCACAAGGAGATCGAAAATGGCAGCAAAATGAGCTAGAACACGGGTTTGAGCAATGGTGGGATTTTTTCTGAAGGAAGACGAAGTGGATGGTAGCTGGAATAAGTGAGGGGGGCCTACGTGGGACCCACAAGCCAGGGGGGCATGCCCGGGGGGTGGGCGCGCACTGCAGGCTTGTGGCCCACTGGTGCAGCCCCCTGATGTGTTCTCAGTGCCAAAATTTCTTAAATATTCCAGAAAAAATCATACTACATTTTCAGGGCATTTGGAGAACTTTTATTTTCAGGTCACTTTTTTTATTGCACGGATAAATCAGAAAACAGAAAATAATAGCATTTTTACTGTATTTAATCTAAATAACAGAAAGTAAAAGTTGGGTACAGAAGGTTGTGCTTTCTAAATTCATCCATCTCATGCCCGTCAAAAAGAATCCATCAATAAGGTTGATCAAGTCTTATTGACAAACTTTTTTTCGAATGACACGGAACCGGAGAATTTTCGAATAACACTAGGTTACCTCAATGGGGATATGCATGTCCCCAACAATAAGTATATCATATTTCTTTTTGGCGGTAGGGCGAGGGAATTCAAAATCTCCAATAATAATCGTTGAAATTTTTCCAATGGAGATGATACTATGAACTTGAGGTTGTTTCTTCGGAAAGTGTACCGTATGCTCATTACCATTAACATGAAAATTGACATTGCCTTTGTTGCAATCAATAACAGCCCCTGCAGTATTCAAAAAGGGTCTACCAAGGATGATCGACATACTATCGTCCTTGGGAATATCAAGAATAACAAAGTTCGTTAAGATAGTAACATTTGCAACTACAACAGGCACATCCTCACAAATACCGATGGGTAAAGCAGTTGATTTATCAGCCATTTGCAAAGAGATTTCAGTAGGTGTCAACTTATTCAAATCAAGTCTACGATATAAAGAGAAAGGCATAACACTAACACCAGCTCCAAGATCACATAAAGCAGTTTTAACATAATTTCTTTTAATAGAGCATGGTATAGTAGGTACTCCGGGATCTCCTAGTTTCTTTGGTATTCCACCCTTAAAGGTATAATTAGCAAGCATGGGGGAAATCTCAGCTTCCGGTATCTTCCTCTTATTTGTCACAATATCTTTCATATACTTAGCATAAGGAGACATTTTCAGAATATCAGTCAAGCGCATACGCAAAAAGACAGGTCTAAGCATTTCAACAAAGCTCTCAAAGTCCTCATCATCCTTTTTCTTGGATGGCTTAGGAGGAAAGGGCATGGGTTTCTGAACCCATGGCTCTCTTTCTTTACCATGCTTCCTAGCAACAAAGTCTCTTTTGTCATATCTTTTGTTCTTTGGTTGTGGGTTATCAAGATCAACAGCAGGTTCAACCTCCACATTATTATCATTACTAGGTCGAGCATCAACATGAAAATCATCATTAATATTATCACTAGGCTCATGCTCATTACTAGATTGTGTCTCGGCATCAGAAATAGAAATATCATTTGGGTTTTCATGAGTACCTATAACGGGTTCACTAGCAGCATGCAAAGTCCTATCATCATTCTTTTTCCCTTTATTACTAGGACGATTAGGTGCATCAGAATTAATTCTCTGAGAATGTTGCTCAATTTTGTTTGGATGGCCATCAGGATACAAAGGTTCCTGAGTCATTTTACCACCTCTAGTCACAACTCTAACAGAATGATCATTGTTCTTACCATTCATCTCATTAAGCAAATCATTTTGTGCCTTAAGTACTTGTTCTACTTGAGTAGTTACCATGAAAGCATGTTTACTAATAAGCTTAAGATCATTGATAGTTCTACTCATAAAATCACCTAAGCGATCAAGCATGTAAGCATTGTGTTTCAATTGTCTACTAACATAAGCATTGCAATTTTCTTGCTTAACAATAAAGTTATCAAACTCATCCAAGCATTGGCTAGCAGACTTATTATAAGGAATATCACCTTCATCAAATCTACGGAGAGAATTTACCTCTACTACCCGTGTCGGGTTATCAAGACCATGTATTTCTTCAATAGGTGGTAGATTCTTAACATATTCGGCTTTAATACCCTTTTCTTTCATAGATTTCTTTGCCTCTTGCGTATCTTCAGGACTGAGAAATAGAATACCTCTTTTCTTCGGAGTGGGATTTGGAGGTGGTTCGGGAATAGTCCAATCATTATCATTGCTCAATATATTATTCAATAGTAGTTCAGCTTGTTCAATAGTTCGTTCCCTGAAAACACAACTAGCACAACTATCTAGGTGGTCCCTAGAAGCATCGGTTAGTCCGTTATAAAAGATATCAAGTATTTCGTTTTTCTTGAGAGGATGATCAGGCAAAGCATTAAGTAATTGGAGAAGCCTCCCCCAAGCTTGTGGGAGACTCTCTTCTTCAATTTGCACAAAGTTAAATATTTCCTGCAAGGCATCTTGTTTCTTATGGGTAGGAAAATATTTTTCAGAGAAGTAGTATATCATATCCTGGGGACTACGCACACAACCAGGAGCAAGAGAATTAAACCATATCTTAGCATCACCCTTTAATGAGAAAGGAAACAACTTAAGAATATAGTAATAACGAATTTTTTCCTCATGAGTAAATAGGGTGGCTATATCATTCAATTTAGTAAGATGTGCCACAACAGTTTCAGATTCATAACCATGGAAAGGATCGGATTCAACCAAAGTAATTAACTCAGGATCGATAGAGAATTCATAATCCTTATCAGTAACAAAGATAGATGAAGTAGCAAACTTAGGATCATATTGCATTCTAGCATTCAAAGATTTTTCCTTCCACTTGCATAGTAATTTCTTAAGATCATCTCTATCCTTACAAGCAAGAATGTCCATAGCTACCTCTCCTTCCATAACATAACCCTTAGGTATATTAGGAAATTCATATCTAGGAGAGCTAGGTCTAGCAGGTGTCTCATAGTGTTCAGTTTCAATAATTTCATCAGATTCAGAAATATCATCAGTTTCAGCATTGACTCTAGCAATTTGTTCATCAAGAAATTCACCCAGTGGCACAATATTATCAAGCAAAGTATCATCATAAGCATCATGCATAGCAGAAGTGGCATCATCAATTACTTGCAACATATCAGAATTACTAGCAGGTGGTGGTGCCGCAAATTTACTTATAACAGAAGATGAATCAAGTGCAGAGCTAGATGGCAGTTCCTTACCTCCCCTCGTAGTAGAGGGATAGATCTTGGTTTTTGGGTCTTTCAGATTCTTCATAGTGATCAACAGATATAAATCCCAAGTGACTCAGATAATAGAGCTATGCTCCCCGGCAACGGCGCCAGAAAAAGGTCTTGATAACCCACAAGTATAGGGGATCGAAACAGTTTTCGAGGGTAGAGTATTCAACCCAAATTTATTGATTCTACACAAAGGGAGCCAAAGAATATTCTCGAGTGTTAGCAGCTGAGTTGTCAATTCAACCACACCTGAAAGACTTAATATCTGCAGCAAAGTATTTAGTAGCAAAGTAGTATGGAAGTAACGGTAACGGTGCAAAAGTGACAGTAGCAGTATTGTAGTGATTGTAACAGTAGCAACGGAATAGTAACTTAGCAAAGATCAATATGTGAAAAGCTCGTAGGCAATGGATCAGTGATGGATAATTATGTCGGATGGCATTCATCATGCAACGGTTATAACATAGGGTGATACAGAACTAGCTCCAATTCATCAATGTAATGTAGGCATGTATTCCATATATAGTCATACGTGCTTATGGAAAAGAACTTGCATGACATCTTTTGTCCTACCCTCCCGTGGCAGCGGGGTCCTAATGGAAACTAAGGGATATTAAGGCCTCCTTTTAATAGAGAACCGGACCAAAGCATTAGCACTTAGTGAATACATGAACTCCTCAAACTACGGTAATCACCGGAAAGAATCCCAGTTATCGTCACCCTGGGGGATGCGGATCATAACTCGTAATAGGTGTCTACAACTTGCAAGATAGGATCAAGAACACATATATATTCATGAAAACATAATAGGTTCAGATCTGAAATCATGGCACTCGGGCACTAGTGACAAGCATTAAGCATAGCAAAGTCATAGCAACATCAATCTCAGAACATAGTGGATACTAGGTATCAAACCCTAACAAAACTAACTCGATTACATGGTAGGTCTCATCCAATCCATCACCGTCCAGCAAGCCTACGATGGAATTATTC
Source organism: Elymus sibiricus (assembly GCA_039707655.1). NCBI lineage: Eukaryota > Viridiplantae > Streptophyta > Magnoliopsida > Poales > Poaceae > Elymus > Elymus sibiricus. The sequence goes on from CM077663.1 coordinate 212,024,487, forward strand.
ACGAATGGCGGAGAGCATCATGAAATTGGTGATGAAGGATGGTTGGTGATGACGACAGCGTCGATTTCCCCTCTCCGGAGCCCAAAACAGACTCCAGATCTGCCCTCCCGAGGAAGAACAGGAGGTGGCGGTGGCTCCGTATCGTGAAACGCGATAAACTCTTCTCTCTTATTTTTTTTCTCCCCGAATAGGAATATATAGAGTTGGAGTTGAGGTCGGCGGAGCTCCAGGGGGGCCACAAGACAGGGGGGCACGCCCCCTGGCTTGTGGCTAGGTGGTGGACCCCCTCCGGTTGATTCTTTCGCCAGTATTTTTTATTAATTCCAAAAATATTCTCCGTAAATTTTCAGGTCAATCCGAGAACTTTTATTTCTGCACAAAAATAACACCAAGGCAATTCTGCTGAAAACAGTGCCAGTCCGGGTTAGTTCCATTCAAATCATGCAAATTAGAGTCCAAAACAAGGGCAAAAGAGTTTGGAAAAGTAGATACGATGGAGACGTATCATTTTCCTCTCCCCCACTTCACCAATTTGCCGTTTTATTCGCCCTCTTTTTCGTTTGCCTTTTTCTCGTCAGATTTCTTGTTTGCTTGTCACCATGAGTGATTTTGGTATGGCAGAAACGGATGATGGCAGGACTCCTAAAATTGGACGTTCTGGTAATCTGGATTCTAAAACTTTTGTTTTGGGGCAAGGGAACGTTATAGGAAAAGAAACTATCCAAGAGTTTTTCAATTGCGTAGGGAATTTGACTCTCGATGATACTCCTATACTGAAAAGAACTAAATCTTATGCAGAAGCTATTTCGGCGCTAGTTCTAAAACTTGAAAATAGATTTATCCGTACCCATCCTACCTTGCAAAGATTGTTTTATGAGCTACCCGTCATTAAAAATCCCAAGGCTAAGAAGTTAGCTACCCTTGTTCTCGTGCATGAATTTGATCACATAGTACGGGAAGCTAGGAAATTTTTTGACTTTTATGGTGTGAGCCGTTAAAAATCGGTAATAGGTGAAATCCTTTACAATAGTGATTACATGATGAGATATTTGCTTGGAAATAATCAATTTTTTTATGAGAATATCAAAAAGGAAGTCCCCGTTTTAGATATGATCCAACAAGTTTTCAATCATGTGAACCAACAATATTCTTGGAGTGTGGCCGGGAATCAAAGGGGATACGTAGATGGACAACTTGATAGTGCTAAGGTTTCTATGTTTGATGTGTTTCAAGTTCTATTTGCAAAACCTCTTGACAAAAACAACTCAATCAAAACAAAAGATGACAATACTTGAATCTACGTGTTATGCCTAGCTAGGGGCGTAAAACGATAGCGCTTGTTGGGAGGCAACAGTCGGCGTTCTGGGATCGGGGTACCCAGACCTGCCTGCCTGCGGCCCAGCGCGTGGCCCACCACGACGGCCCGGTATGGCCCCGCAACAAGCCTCTCAAGTTAAGACCCTCGCGAGAGCCCCCGCCTCGCAAGGAGGACAACGCCAACACCTCTGGAGGAGTGGCATCCCCCCAGGCTGCCTCCCGAGGAGCGGAGATTCCTATGCAAGTACCCGGCCTCGTGAGGCTGGGGTGACGTGGGTTCTGACGGCTAAGCCAGGCGGGCGCCAGCGGGTGCAGAGGGAGGACAGTTTCCTCTTTCGTGCTAAGGAGACAAGGACGCATGCGGGTTCCCAAGAAACCCCCCAAAGGTTTCCTTCCTAGTGCAAGAGGACTGAGACCACGAGCTCGGCAGGACGGATGTCATCGCCGAGCCCACCGCTGCGTCACACCCAGAAGCTTTGCAGGCGAAGACCACCTTTAGTCAGGATAGGATGTACCTCTTGTCCCCTTTCAAATTTGGCCGTTGTGGGATCCCTTCCCGCCTGTGCGATAAGGGAAGAGGACCGTGGCCCCTATAAAGAGGGACGGGCTCCCACCGTGGAGAGGGACAGGATCGGGTCGAGTTCATCACTACCAAGAGCCCTCGTGAGGCCACCCAGCCACTGTACTAGTTCATCCTTAGCCTCCTCGTGAGGCCAATCCACCACAAAGTAGGAGTAGCGTTTTACACCGCAAGGTGGCCCGAACCTGGGTAAATCTCTGAGTCCATCTCCTTCCCCGCTCACACTTATTTGACACAGCTAGGTCGTAGGGTTACCGGCTTGGGACTTCGAGCCGGTTGAGATCTTTGCACACGCCCTAGTGTTCGAACCTTGTTGGGTTTTGCGGAGCCCCGATTCCGACATTTGGCACGCTAGGTAGGGGCGTGTTGAAATCTTTGTCCAGTTCCACCCCGTCTCAGCTCTGTCACTCCCATGGCCGATGCCCGCCGAGTTCGTGCCGAGCGCCGGGCCGCTCGCGTTGCCCAGACGGCGTCCGTGGGCCGCGGCATCCCGCGCCGCTCCATCTCTCCGGCAGCCAACGCTGCCACTGGCCCGGCTGCTCAAGAGCAGCAGGACTCGTTGCTGCCACCCTCCGTGCAGCGCGATGGCTACACCGCCACTCCGTCCCCTGTTCCTGCCACGGCGTCGTCCTCCCACTCCCACCGCGGACCGGCGAATGCTCCGACTACGCTGCTCATAGCGCGCGAGCTGCTGCGTTACCGCCCCACCAACGACCGCTACGAAGACTGGCTTGGCCGCATCGCCGAGCTCATCGACTTCGACGTTGCTCACATCGGCCTCCCATACAACGCCATCCTTGGGTAACCTGCCCTGGCCAAGTACATGGCGGCAGTCCACCATGGCTACAACGTCCTCAAGATGCCAGGGTGCAGCGGCATCATCACGGTCGCCTGCGCCGAGAAGGATGCAGTCTGCTCCCTCGAATGCGCCTACCAGGCCACGGCGGCCGAAAACTCTAACGACAAGGGCGACGTCTTTCCTCCCGAGGACACCCGCAAGAAGCAGAGGCAGCTCCTCCCCAAGAGCCGCCAGGGGGCTGGGACCTCCACCGCTGGCATCTCAGGCCCTGCGTCTGCCGCTGGGGCGCCTCTCCCTCTCGCATAGGAAGGCGCGCCCAGCGCCTCCCTCAGGGCAGGCTCAGGGGCTTCCACCTGGAAAGCTACCGACCTGACTGGTGCGACGGGGGAGGTGCTCGGGCACCACTCGGAGGCATGCTTCGACGCGCGCCCCCACAAGCAAGAAGCAAGGTGCGAGGCGCCAGGAACAAGAGAGTTCATCACCAACGCGATCAGGGAGCTTCAGGAGGTGCAGGCCCTACGCGGCGAGCACCGCCCTACGACGCCCGGTGCGACAGCCATCCCCGACGGCAGGCTGCGCGTCTGCGTCAACATCCCGGGCCTCAACAGGGCCTCATCGCAGGGCCTCTTCTGGCCATCGCATGTCGGACGCAGTGGGGGCTTCCCCTGCAGCTACATCCGCATGCCCTTCGGCCTTGTGAACGCGGGCGCTACGTACCAGCGCCTCATACAGGCCGCCCACGCGTCTCATGAGTCCCGACGCCACGAGGATCTTCCAGAGATCCCAGACCCTCACGAGCCCCTCGAGCCTCCGGAGCACTCAAGCTCGTGATGATCCAGCTTTGACAACTACCCCAACGCTTTAGCAGCACCGATGCCAGGTGACTTTTGGTTTGTTCAATTGAGGGCGCCCCATGGGCTGCACCATCCTCAAGCTGCTAGGGCCCGCCCCCGCAGCTGTATCATTTTGCGCATGCACCAGACTGATTCTGCATTTAATGAATTTCCTAAGTATTCCAACTGCATGACCGGTGCTTCGTCACCATGAATGTCGCCGCGCCCTTACAACCCCGCCTTCGACCGCCTCATGATTAAGGGCTCGCACGGCGTCTGTGCTCGGGTCCGTCCCTGCAGCATCGATAAATCCAAGCGGCTGAGCTCTGTCTCGCGGGCCAGCCCCGTGTACGTCACCTCACCGAGGCCCTTGGTGCTTGTCCTCGCGTGAGCTAATCGAGTGTGGGTGAGTCAGGGCGCGTGGCCCGGTTCCAATAACCACTGTTCGGCGCTTTGCCGTCGCGGGAGCCGCGTGCCGGGTGTCTTTCCACGGGTTTGTCGCATGAGAAGACTGGGCACGACGTCTGTGCTCGGGTCCGTCCCTGCAGTGTCGATAAACCTAACGGCTGAGCTTTGTCTGGCGGCTTGGCTTCGCACACGTCACCTCCTGGGGTCGTTGGTGTTTGGCCTTCTCATGCGATGGCCTCCGAAGATTCATTCGGCGCAGGTTACCCACACCCCACAGGTCTTACAAGCGCGCCTCGCGCTATAAAAATTCAGGCGCAACCCGCCTTTGAGGTAGGGCCTCGTGAGTCCCGCGCTGGCTCACGGGTGCCCAGATACACCTCCCCAGTTCAGCCGTGCAAGCCACGAGTGCGAACTTATTGGGTTGTACACGCCCGGAGACTCTAACACAGAGCTCCCTTCCCACGCCCAAGTGGAAGCCCCATGCTACGCGCTGGTGGACGACACTGTCGCTTAGCGGCTATGCCCACGCCTAGTGGAAGCCCCATGCTCCACGCTGGGGGATAAACAACTGAGGGCGTCCTAGCGGTTGCACCAACCTCAGGATGGCCTCCAGGCTCTTCGCACAGCACCGTCACGCAGCGTTCCCCTGGGATGCACGCGTGAGGGGGCTGGTCGGGGGCTACGCTCAGGACTGGCCTGGCATGCGCCGCCTCACCAGGTTCTGGTACCTGGCCTTCTCGCGTCCCTCCCAGTTAAAAGCTGGCAACAAAAGGTATGAACTCACCTCACGGGCGCCGCTCGCGCGTCAAGGGGGACCCCAGAGCATCATGACTCAGGGGCCTCATTGATCACGTAGCCCCTCACCCCTTGGTCTCGTCATGGCGATCCGGACGCCCCAACGGCGGTCGAGGTATGCGCGGGATTGGGCCCTGCCGATGCAGAGCACTAAGGCGCCCCAAATCTACCCTGGCGTCACCATGTTTCCTTCGTGAGTGTTGCTCGCACGTCAAGGGGGACCCCTGAGCATCGTGACTTAGGGGCCTCGCTGGTCACATAGCCCCTCGCCCTTGGTCTCGTCCAGGTGATCCGGACACCCCAACGGCGGTCGAGGTAAGCGCGGGATTGGGCCCTACTGACGCAGAGCACAAAAGCAAGCGGGAAGGAAACAAGGCACCGGAGGAAATCACGAAATTCAAGGAAACTCAAGCAATTATTACAGGCACCGAATGTCTTGCGAATTCAAAGTCTCATGCCTCCGCGAGGCACAGTAAACATTGCAGGGTAAGATCTAGGAGGAGGGGCCGCCATCACCATGGCCGTCGTCGCCAACTGTCCCAGCCACGGCAAGCTCATCGTCAACGTCGCTGCCGCCGTCGTCACCACAGCTTGTTTCCGCCCCCGGGGGCTTGGCGGTGGCGATGCAGGTGAACTTCTCCAACAACGTGTCCACCGGACCCTTCACAGCCGCTTCCGCAGCGGCGCGGGACGCAGGAGCAACCGGGACGAGCACCGCATCAAAGCTGAAGCCGGGCTCGCGAAGGTAGAGCTGGCTGAAGACCCGCGTCGCGGCCGTGGCAAGAAGATCACGGCACTCGTCCTCCAAAATGGTGTCCACCCTGGTGGAAGCGCCTTCAAGCACCTCAGCAAGCTTGAAGGAGAGCCCTGCATAGCCGACTTCAGGGGTCGCCAAAGGCTCCCAGAATCCTCCCCTGCAGATGGAGCGCAACGACTTGCGAAGCTCGAGTTCGAGGGAGGGGAAGGCGTCGTGCTCCACGGATGCCTTCTCCTTAGCAACGGCAAGGGTCCTCTCCCTGGCCTCCAGCTAGGTCGTCGTCTTGGAGACGCGCCGGGCGTGGGATGCCTGGGCTTCTTCCACCTCCTCCTTCAGCTGGGCCAGGCGCTCGCTTTCCTTGGTTTGGTCATCAGCCACCCGGGACAGCGCGGAGTCGCTATCGGCGAGCTTCGCCTCGCGGGCCTTGAGGACCTCCTCCTGCTCACGGAGTCGTTGCGAGAGCACGGCTTGCTCATCCTGAAAGGCCTTCAGGTTGGCCTCCGCCTCACTGTAGCGCTTCCTGACAGACTCGACCTCGACCAGTGCCACATCTTGGGCCACCTTGGCCTCGGCGGCCTCCTTCTCGCTCTTCGCAATGGCAGCCTCGGCTCGGCTCCAGGCCGCCTGGGTGGCCGCCTCGGCCTGGGACCACCCAGAAACGAGCCCCAGGCGTTCCTTCGCGAGGCACCTTTCAGCATCTTGGAGGTCGGCCCGGAGCCTGCCAAGCATGGTGTAGGCCTCATCCAAGGCACCGGACCTGATCAGAGGACCGCAGTGCACGAGCGTGAGAACCGGACCAAGAGGCGGCACCAGCGCATCAGCGGGTGCCGTGACCAAGGGTCCAGCAGCGTGGCTAACTTGGGGAGCCGGGGGCTCCAGCTTCTCCTCCGTCACGGCGAGCGCGGACAACTCCACAACCAGCTGGCCCGCGGGGGCTGGCTCCTCCCGAGGTTGCGTCACTACGCCCTCGGGAGCGGATTCCACCAGGAGGGGGCCGGGAGCCACCCCCTCCATCTGCGTCGGGGCCACCACGGCTACGGCAGGGAGCGCCGCCTCAAGAGCCCCCGCGCCCCCGGCGACCGGTCCTCCAAGCGGCGCGCTGGGCAGGCGCGACGCGCTTCCATCACGACCCAAGGCCGATGGCACCCCCAGAACAGGGGGCTCCTTCGGCTCAACGCTCGCCTTCTTCCTCTTTGGCACGACCTAGACCCTGGCCAGTGAGAGGAGGAGAGCCGTGAGCACATGCACAATTCATGGTCAAACAGAGACAAGGAAGGCTACTTACTCCTCGCGCGCGACCCACTTCCTCTTCTTCTCCACCCCGGTGCCAGTTGGAACGCCCCCGCTTCCTTTCGGTGCGGCCTTAGCCGTGCCCAAGGGGCGAGCAGGGTGCTCCTCGCCGACCCCCGGTGTGGTGCTGCCTCCCGGAGGGGTGCGGATGACGCCCTGAGGAACCGCGGCCGGCAAAGCCACGCCTGCCTCAGCGGCGGCCACCCCGCCTATCGGTCGTGACACGGGCTGAGACAAGGCCAGCGTCTCGGCCACCTTGTTGGGATGCGGGGAGTCCTCCGGAGCAGGCGCGGCCGCGCGCTTCTTCGTAGTCGTCCGGCCGGACGTCCGAGCGGTTTGGGGGGAAGGCCCCAGCCCCCTGAGCACCCTGGCGAAACGCTGGGAGCCAGCGGCCGGGGGCTAATTGGTATCACCATCATCATCATCAAGGTTGCAGAGGAGCACGCTCTGTGATGGAGGGGACGCCTTCTCCCTGTCACTCACAGTCTCCTCCAAATCCTCCCCGCCGCTGGTGTCGCCGGAGCACACCAGCACCGGGGGATTGGGGTGCTCGGATGGCGTGAGCCCCAGGTCATCAAAATCGGGCATGGCGGCGGCCAGTGCCCTGCCGTCGTCACGGCGGTACAGTGATGTCTACTACGCAACTTTATACATGTAGACTTTGTTGGGCCTCCAAGCGCAGAGTTTTGTAGGACAGTAGCAATTTTCCCTCAAGTGGATGACCTAAGGTTTATGAATCTGTGGGAGGTGTAGGATGAAGATGGTCTCTCTCAAACAACCCTGCAATCAAATACAAGAAATCTCTTGTGTCCCCAACACACCCAATACAATGGAAAATTGTATAGGTGCACTAGTTCGGCGAAGAGAATACAAGTGCAATATGGATGGTAGATATAGGTTTTTATAATCTGAAAATATAAAAATAGCAAGGTAGCAAGTAACAAAAGTGAGCACAAACGGTATTGCAATGCTTGAAAACAAGGCCTAGGGTCCGTACTTTCGCTAGTGCAATCTCTCAACAATGCTAATATAATTGTATCGCATAAGCAACCCTCAACGTGCAACGAAGAATCACTCCAAAGTTCTTATCTAGCGGAGAACATAAGAAGAAATTGTTTGTAGGGTACGAAACCACCTTAAAGTTATTCTTTCCGATCGATGTATCCAAGAGTCCGTACTAAGATAACACCAAGCTATACTTTCCGATCGATCTATCTAAGAATTTGTACTAGAATAACACCATATGATACACATCAACCAACTCTAATGTTACCTAGATACTCCAATGTCACCACAAGTATCCATGAGTTAATTATACGATACACATCAAACAATTTCAGATTCATAATACTCAATCCAACACAAAGAACCTCAAAGAGTACCCCTAAGATTTCTATCGGAGAAAGTAGGACAAGAACATGTATCAACCCCTATGCATAGATTATCCTAATGTCACCGCGGGAATCCGCAAGTTGAGTACCAAAACATATATCAAGTGAATCAATAGAACACCCCATTGTCACCACGGGTATCCACATGCAAGACATATATCAAGTGTTCTCAAATCCAATATTCAATCCAACATAACGATATCTCAAAGGGAAAGATTCAATTCATCACAAGATGATAGCAAGGGAATAACATCATATGATCCGACTATATTAACAAAGCCCGTGATACATCAAGATCATGACATCTCAAGAACACGAGAGAGAGAGATTGAACACATAGCTACTGGTACATACCCTCAGCCCCGAGGGTGGACTACTCCCTCCTCGTCATGGCCTCCGCCGGGATGATGACGATGGCCACCGAAGATGGATTCCCCTCTCCGGCAGGGTACTGGAACGTCTCCAGATTGGTTTTTCGTCGATATAGAGAGTTGCGGTGGCGGAGCGGAGAGTCTAGGGTTATTTTTGATGGTTTCTATATTTATAGGATTTCTGGGCGTCGGTTTCACGCCAAGATGGGCCACGAGGAGAGCACAAGACGCCAGGGCGCACCTGGGCCCTCTGGCATGCCCTAGTGGTTGTGCCCACCTCGTGGATCTTCTCCGGTGGTTCTTCGCTCCAATGTTGCTTATTTGGTCCAGAAAAAATCACCAAAAAGTTTTGGGCGATTCCAAGAACTTTCATTTTCTGCACAAAAACAACACCACGGTAATTCTACTGAAAACAGCGTTAGTCCGGGTTAGTTCTAAATAAATCATATAAAGTGCATCAAAACCATATAAAAGTATTGTAAACATAGATGAATATGGCATGAATAATTCATATATTATCGATACGTTGGAGACGTATGAGCATCCCCAAGCTTAATTCCTACTCGTCCTCGAGTAGGTAAATGATAAAAGAAATAATTTATGAAGTGTGAATGCTAGCATAGTGCATAAGTTTGATCAATGATAATTTCAACCGCTTTTCCAAGCATCATAACAGCAACTATTTCTAATAAAACTCATCATGATAAAGTAGCAACCAATTCACATGTTATGGTTCAAACATTGAATTCTCTTGAAACTAAACAACCTTTGTTCTTAGTCACCAAACAATTGCAATTCAACTTATTCTCAACAAAGTCTAAGTAAGAGCTCCACATACTCAATCATATATAGTCTTCTATGATTGCTAGTACTCAAAGCATATTTTTAGAACAAATGGCATCCATCGAACACAGAGAAAGATAGGGGCTTAATGTTTCGCCTCCCAACTCATTTATCATAGAGATAATTGTCAACAATAATAAATCATGATCAAATATATTTGACTGGATATATATGTTTGGATCTTTCCCCACCACATGATGCTTGCCAACTAATAGACTGAGGTTGGAATAAGAAGTTGACTCAAAATGAATAGTAAATAACATGAAACTAAATAGATTGTCCCTTCGCAGAGGGAAGCAGGGATTTGCAAAGGTGCCAGAGCTCATTGTTTAAAAACAGAGATATATATAATTTTGGGAGGTGCACCCTTCCTATCAATGTTACGACCAAGAGTTATTAATATCTTCCATGTTAAACACATTAGCGGCGGTTCACAAGCGGTACAAGTAAAAGTTTACTCCCCCTCCACCAACAAACACACTCCACGGCTAGCCGAATCCACGGGTACCGTCCATACCAACAACATTCCTGGGGGAGTTTTGTTTAATTATTTGCATTTTTTTCGGGACTGGGAATCCCTATTACCGCCCCTCTCGCGCAACGACGAGTGAATAAACACCCATCATCAGAATAACCCGCTTAACATGGAATATACTGACCGCCCCCTATCGCTCCATGAGTGGTCCTGGCACACAAAACACGTGTTCATTTGAAATTTTAGAGGTGGCACATGAAAATTTACTTGGAATGGCAGTGAAATGCCATATATAGGTAGGTATGGTGGACTCTTATGGAAGATACCGTGCTCAAGGATTTGGATGCACAAGTAGTATCTCTACTTAGTAAGAAGTGTTGGCTACCAAAAGGTTCTAAACAAGCACCACATGTTGGAGGATCCATAACAATATAACTTCTATGCAAATATACACAACCATAACTCATTACGTTGTCTTCCTTGTCCAACTTCAACTAATTTGCTCAAGTTTGAAAATAATTAATGGGTATTCACAATCATAGAAGATGTCCAAGATAATATATTTGTATGTGAAAGTTCTCTTCCTTATACCAATCATTCACGAATTGCTTGTATGACCAATATTGTGATTGTCAAACTTCAATAGATTTTACTTTATAAACCAGATGTGAAACTACTACTAAGCATAAAGCACATTGATAATTTCAGATTTATGATATTTCATTCATTCACAATTTACTCTTAGGATATAAGTGAAGCACAAGAGTAAACATAAACTACTCTCAAAAGATATAAGTGAAGATCAATGAGTAGTCAAACAATTAAGTAGTTATGTGAGGACTCTCTCTCTCTCAATAAAGATTTTCAGATCTGAGTATTTTATTCAAACAGAAAACTAACTAAAAATAGCACTCCAAGAATAACACATATCATGTAGACAAATAAAAATTTAGGCTCAACATAAGCTAACCGATAATTGTTGATGAAGAAAGGTGGGATGCGTAGCATCCCCAAGCTTAGATGCTTGAGACTTCTTGAAATATTTACTTGGGGTGCCTTGGGCACTCCCAAGCTTGAGCTTTTGTATCACGTTCAATCCTCTTATATCATGGTTTTACCTATTCTCATAAACTTCATCCACACAAAACTCGAATAGAACTCGTGAGATACGTTAGTACACATAAGAATAAATCAACTATTTATGTACTGCCAAGACAAGTTGCATAATAATTTCAAACATCATCTACTGTTTACTATCATTTACACAATTTATATCTACCAATATAGGCTATGGAAACTATAGGATAAGTAGATAACAAAACTATGACAGCAATCTGTCCAAACAGAACAGTCTGTAGCAATCTATTAAACCAGTGTACTTATGTAACTCAAATAATTATGAAAATTTAGGACATGCTAAATAATTTATATGACAATACTTTGTAAAAATTTCAGAAACTTTCCACGTTCCAGTAAAATATGAAATTCAAACACTACAGAGAAAGTTTCTGTTTTTACACAGCACACATCAAACATGCAATTCAAGCATCCGAAAAGCAATTCTTGGAACTTTTTTATTGAAAAACAAGATTATAAATAACACCTAACAGAGAACAACAAAATAAAATGACGCTCCAAGCAAAACTCATATTATGTGATGAATAAAAATATAGCTCCAAGTAAGATATACCGATAGTGTTGAAGACGAAAGAGGGGATGCCTTCCGGGGCATCCCCAAGCTTTGACGCTTGAGTCTTCCTTGGATATTACCTTGGGGTGCCTTGGGCATCCCCAAGCTTAGGTTCTTGTCACTCCTTATTCTCCTCATATCGGTGTCTCACCCAAAACTTGAAAACTTCAATCACACAAAACTTAACGGAACTTCGTGAGATGGGTTAGTATAATAAAGATAGATCATTCACTTAGGTACTGTCAAGACAAGATTCATAATTATTACCACATCATACCAACTGTATTCTATCATTCCCATAATTTATAACATTAAATATAAGCTATGGAAACACTAAAACAAGCAAACTATGCATGCAAAACATAATCTGTCAGAAACAGAACAGTCTGTGAAGATCTGTAGTATAGCGATACTTCCCTGTCTCTAAAAATTACGAAAAATTAGGAAAGCCTAAAGAATTTGTGTATGAATACTTTTTCAAAATTTCAGATCATCATCACGCTCCAGTAAAAAACTAAAATTCCTGTACTTGAGTCAAAAGTTTCTGTTTTGGTTCACCATAAATTCTACTCATCTTGTGAGTCATCCCAAAGGCTTTACTTGGCACTTTATTAAAATAAAAGGCACAAAACATGATTACTACAGTACCTTAATCATGTGAACACTCAAAAACAGAAAGGAAAAAATTATGGGTTGTCTCCTAACAAGCGCTTTTCTTTAATGCCTTTTAGCTAGGCATGATGATTTCAATGATGCTCACATAGGAATAGTATTTGAAACATGCAAGGGAGCATCATGAAACACATGACAAGCACATTTAAGTCTAACTCACTTCCTATTCATAGGGATTTTGTGAGCAAACAATTTATGGGAGCAAGAATCAACTAGCATAGGAAGGCAAAACAAGCATAACTTCAAAATTTTGAACACATAGTGAGGAAACTTGATATTATTGCAATTCCTACAAGCATAAGTTCCTCCCTCATAATAATTTTCAGTAGCATCATGAATAAATTCAACAATATAACTATCACATAAATCATTCTTTTCATGATGCACAAGCATAGAATTTTCACTACTCTCCACATACGCAAATTCCTTTTCATCCATGGTAGTGGGAGCAAACTCAACAAAATAACTACCATGAGACACTTGATTGACATAACCACATTCAATATTAAAATCATGATGACAAGTTTCATGGTTACTATCACTCTTTATAGCATACATGTCATCATCATAATCATCATAGATAGTAGGCATGCCATCATCATAATAAATTTGCTCATCAAAACTTGGGGGACTAAAAATATCATCTTCATCAAACATAGCATCCCCAAGCTTGTGGCTTTGCATATCATTAGCATCATGGATATTCAGAAAATTCATGATAACAATATTGCTATCATGCTCATCATTCAAGGAATTCTCATTGCGTATTTTCATAATTTCTTCCTCTACCAATTGAGCACAATTTTCCAAACCATCATTTTCACGAAAGACATGATAAAGATGAATAATATGAGGCCACCTCAATTCCATTTTTTGTACTTTTCTTTTATAAAACTAAACTAGTGAAAAACAAGAAAATAAAAGATTTAATTGCAAGATCTAAAGATATACCTTCAAGCACTCACCTCCCTGGCAACGGCGCCAGAAAAGAGCTTCATGTCTACTACGCAACATTATTCTTGTAGACTTTGTTGGGCCTCCAAGCGCAGAGTTTTGTAGGACAGTAGCAATTTTCCCTCAAGTGGATGCCCTAAGGTTTATCAATCCGTGGGAGGTGTAGGATGAAGATGGTCTCTCGCAAACAACCCTGCAATCAAATACAAGAAATCTCTTGCGTCCCCAACACACCCAATACAATGGCAAATTGTATAGGTGCACTAGTTCGGCAAAGAGATGGTGATACAAGTGCAATATGGATGGTAGATATAGGTTTTTATAATCTGAAAATATAAAAACAGCAAGGTAGCAAGTAACAATAGTGAGCACAAATGGTATTGCAATGCTTGAAAACAAGGCCTAGGGTCCGTACTTTCGCTAGTGCAATCTCTCAACAATGCTAATATAATTGGATCACATAACCATCCCTCAACGTGCAATGAAGAATCACTCCAAAGTTCTTATCTAGCGGAGAACATAAGAAGAAATTGTTTGTAGGGTACATAACCACCTTAAATTTATTCTTTCTGATCGATCTATCCAAGAGTTCGTACTAAGATAACACCAAGCTATCCTTTCCGATCGATCTATCTAAGAGTTTGTACTAGAATAACACCATATGATACGCATCAACCAACTCTAATGTCACCTAGATACTCCAATGTCACCACAAGTATCCATGAGTTAATTATACGATACGCATCAAACAATTTCAGATTCATAATACTCAATCCAACACAAAGAACCTCAAAGAGTACCCCCAAGATTTCTATCAGAGAAAGTAGGACAAGAACGTGTATCAACCCCTATGCATAGATTACCCCAATGTCACCGTGGGAATCCGCAAGTTGAGTACCAAAACATATATCAAGTGAATCAATAGAACACCCCATTGTCACCACGGGTATCCACATGCAAGACATATATCAAAGGTTCTCAAATCCAATATTCAATCCAACATAACGATATCTCAAAGGGAAAGATTCAATTCATCACAACATGATAGCAAGGGAATAACATTATATGATCCGACTATATTAACAAAGCCCGTGATACATCAAGATCATGACATCTCAAGAACATGAGAGAGAGAGAGATTGAACACATAGCTACTGGTACATACCCTCAGCCCCGAGGGTGGACTACTCCCTCCTCGTCATGGCCTCCGCCAGGATGATGAAGATGGCCACCGAAGATGGATTCCGCTCTCCGGCAGGGTACTGGAACGTCTCCAGAATGGTTTTTCATCGATACAGAGAGTTGCGGTGGTGGAGCGGAGAGTCTAGGGTTATTTGTGATGGTTTCTATATTTATAGGATTTTTGGGCATCGGTTTCACGCCAAGATGGGCCACGAGGAGTGCACAAAACACAAAGGCGCGCCTGGGCCCTCTGGCGCGCCCTGGTGGGTTGTGCCCACCACGTGGCTCTTCTCCGGTGGTTCTTCGCTCCAATGTTGCTTATTTGGTCCAGAAAAAATCACCAAAAAGTTTTGGGCGATTCCAAGAACTTTCATTTTCTGCACAAAAACAACACCACGGTAATTCTGCTGAAAACAGCGTCAGTCCAGGTTAGTTCTAAATAAAACATATAAAGTGCATCAAAACCATATAAATGTATTGTAAACATAGATGAATATGGCATGAATACTTCATAAATTATCGATACGTTGGAGACGTATCATACAGCGGGGCTTAGGCCTCGGGAAGATCCCTGGGATCATTGAAGAGCAGAGTGTTCAGGGCCTTGTCCCGCTCCTCGCCTATCAGGTTGGCGGATCTGAGCCTGATGACGTCTCCCATGCCCTCGTACTCCCTCATGGGCTTCGAGTGCTGTTGGAGCGGCGCCAGGCGCTGCGTCACGAACTCCTTCACCATCATCGCCCCGGTCAGCTTCCTGGCGTCCATGTCCGAGGAGATCCGCATCATGCGGAGGCCCACCCGAGAGTCTTCTCGGACAGCCTCGTCAGGAGCTCCAGATGCGAATCAACCCCCTGAACATCCAAGAACATCCAGCAGTGCCTGTAGCCTTTCACCTTCTTCTCGGCCTTCAGGAGCACGTTGCCGCTCTGGACCGAGATGAAGGAGGCGCACCCCGATCGTTGCGCGCTGTCATGGAGCCTCATTCTGAAGTGGTGGCGGAAGAGGGCCACAGAAGGCTTCATGCCTACGAAGGCCTCGCAGTAGAAAGCGAAGATCGACAGAAGCAAGATAGAGTTGGGCTGAAGATGGAGAGCTTGGATCCCGTAGTGCGTGAGGATGGCGGAGAAGAACCCCGAGAAGGGCGGGACGAGCCCGCAGAAGACGATGTGGAGGAAGAAGGGGTAGACCGTCTTCGCTAGGGTGCGCCGCTCCGTGGAGCCGCACTAGATCAAGGTCTCCCCCCATTCATTGGAGTCTCCCGCATTCAACGGGAGCGCTGAGGCGAGATCCCCCTCCTTGGCGATGGTGGATGTCGTGAGCGCCGGAGAGGGAGAAGAGGGAGCCGAGGATGGAGCCTCGGGCTTTGCCTTCCCGGCGGGCGCCATCTGAAGGACCCTGGAGGCAGAAGAGCAAGAGGAAGGACGATGCTGCGCTAAGACCTGGAGGAGTTTCTCGCGGTGGAAAGGGGATCTGAGCAGGAGAGCAAGGCGCAGGGAAGAAGAGCAATGATGGCTCCGAAGAGGGCGCCCGGCTTTTGTCAGCTTGGACAGTTGCCAAAGCGAGTGGGGGCAGAGGTTTCCGTTCCCCGTCGCGCGCCACGCGTCGAGCCTGGCCCATAGGCGATTGGGGGCCCGCAGCGCTTCACCCTGCGCTCCTTGCCTTCATCTCGAAGCCAGGGTTGGCATGCCTTGGGCCCGGGGGCTACTGTCGGCGTTCTGGGATTGGGGGTACCCACACCTGCCTGCCTGCGGCCTAGCGCGTGGCCCACCACGACAGCCCAGTACGGCCCCATAACAAGCCCCTCATGTCAAGACCCTCGCGAGAGCCCCCGCCTCGCGAGGAGGACAACGCCAAGACCTCCGTAGGAGTGGCATCCCCCCAGGCTGCCTCCCGAGGAGCGGAGATTCCTATGCAAGTACCTGGCCTCGTGAGGCCGGGGTGACGTGGGTTCTTATGGCTAAGCCAGGCGGGCGCCAGCGGGTGCAGAGGGAGGAGAGTTTCCTCTTTCGTGCTAAGGAGACAAGGATGTACGCGGGTTCCCAAGGGACCCCCAAAGGTTTACTTCCTAGTGCAAAAGGACCGAGACCACGAGCTCTGCAGGACAGATGTCATCGCCGAGCCCACCACTGCGTCACACCCAGAAGCTTTGCACGCGAAGACCACCTTTAGTCAGGATATGATGTACCTCTTGTCCCCTTTCAAATTTGGCCGTTGTGGGATCCCTTCCCGCCTGTGCGATAAGGGAAGAGGACCGTGGCCCCTATAAAGAGGGACGGGCTCCCACTGCGGAGAGGGAGAGGATCGATCGAGTTCATCACTACCAAGAGCCCTCGTGAGGCCACCCAGCCACTGTACTAGTTCATCCTTAGCCTCCTCGTGAGATCAATCCACCACAAAGCAGGAGTAGGGTTTTACACCGCAAGGTGACCCGAACCTGGGTAAATCTCTGAGTGCATCTCCTTCCCCACTCACACTTATTAGACGCAGCTAGGCCATAGGGTGACATGCATGGGACTTCGAGCCGGTTGAGATCTTCGCACACGCCCCAGTGTTCGAACCTTGTTGGGTTTTGCGGAGCCCCGATTCCGATAGCAACCCAATGAATAAATTTATTTTTTGCTTCTCCCTTTCTGTTTTTGAGTGTTGACACAATTATGTCTCTGTTATGATTGTGTTTTTATGGTTTATTTAGTGTTTGTGCCAAGCAGAGCCTTTAGGATGATTCATAAGATGAGTAGAAGCGATGTTGAATCTGAAACAGAAACTTTGCGTCCAGTATTTGAATTTTCATTTTTTGCTGGAACGTGATCTTGAGCTGAAATTTTAACACAGTGTTTCTATACAAATTCTTTACGTTGTCCTAATTTTCAGAATTTTAAAAGTTACAGAAGTATGTTTAGAGTGCAGATTTCTACAGACTTTTCTGTTTAAGACAGATTCTGTTTTCGTTGCATTGTGTGCTTGTTTTGATGAATCTATGGGTTATATTGAAGGGTATGAGCCATGGTAAAGTTGAAATACAGTAGGTATAATGTAATAACAAAATATGAATGGGTTTGCAACAGCACCTAAAGTAGTGATTTGCTTTATTATACTAACGGATCTCACGAAGATTTTGTTGAGTTTTGTGTGATTGAAGTTTTCAAGTTTCGGGTGAGGTCACGATGGATGAAGGAATAAGGAGTGATAAGAGCCTAAGCTTGGGGATGCTACCGCACCCCCAAGATATATCCAAAGAGGAAAAAACAACTAAGCTTGGGGACGCCCCCGAGTGGCATCCCCTCTTTCTTCTAACAACCATCGGTATTTTACTTGGAGCTATATTTTTATTCGTCACATATCATGATTTTTGCTTGGAGCGTCTTGTATCTTTGCTTGCTTTGCTTGTTAGTTTTTCATTTGTATCCTTGCTGTACACACCTATTTGGGAGAGCCAAAATTATGCTATGATTTTTTAGAATTGCTCTCTATGCTTCACTTAAACTTTTTGAGCTATAGAATTGCTCTAGTGCTTCACTTATATCTTTTTGAGCACGGTGTGCTTGGAATTTTTTGTAGAAATACTCTCATGCTTCACTTAGATTAATTTGAGAGTTAGTAAATTTTGAAGAAATCCTCTCATGCTTCACTTATACCTTTTTGAGAGATGAAATCTTTCTGCTCATGTGCTTCACTTAGATTTGTTTGAGCTTGTCAAAAAGCAATGTCAATATATGAAACTAGTCCCAAAGTGATAGATATCCAAGGAGGATATAATAAAAACTTTCATGAAGATCATTGGAAAAATTAAACTTGATTCCTTGTAATAGTTTTGAAACGTGATGATAGTAATATGTGAGTCATGCTAGTGAGTAATTATGCTTTAGTAGGAATATTGATGTTAAGGTTTGTGATTCCCTATGCAAGTACGAAAGTCAATAGTTATGCAATGAAATTACATCCTACTTGTGGTGCATTATTCGGTGTTAGTTATGCTCAATGCTCACTTATGTGAATTTTCATTTCTTGGTTTGGTTGCTTCTCAATCTATTTGCTAGCCTCCATTTGTACTAAGTAGAAACACTACTTGTGCATTCCACATCAAAAATTCTGTTTTATCATTTACCTACTCGAGGACGAGTAGGAATTAAGCTTGGGGATGCTGATACGTCTCCAATGTATCTATAATTTTTGCTTGTTCCATGATGTTATATTATCATTCTTGGATGTTTTATAATCATTTTATAACAACTTTATATCATTTTTTGGACTATCCTATTAACATAGTGCCAAAGTGCCAGTTGCTGTTTTTGCTTGTTTTTTACTTCGCGGAATATCAGTACCAAATGGAGTCCAATCGCGACGAAACTTTTTGGAGATTTTTTCTGGACCAGAAGACACCTAGTGGGCCAAAGAAGAGCTAGGAAGGTGGGCTGTGGAGAGCACAACCCACAAGGACGCGCCAGGGGGCCCCCGGCGCGCCCTGATGGGTTGTCCCTCCACGGGGCCCCCCTCCACCGCCTCTGATACCTATAAATTCCCAAATATTCGAAAAACCCTAGGGGTGTTGACGAAACACAATTCCAGCCGCCGCAAGTTCCAGAGCCTCAAGATCCAATCTAACACCATCACGGAGGGGTTCATCTTCTTCATAGGTGCCTCTCCGATGATGCGTGAGTAGTCCACCATAGACCTACGGGTATGTAGGCAGTAGCTAGATGTCTTCCTCTCTCTCTCTCTCTTGATTCTCAATACAATGGTCTCTTGGAGATCTATTTGATGTAAAGTTTTGCGGTGTGTTTGTTGGGATCCGATGAATTTTGAGTTCATGATCAGTTTCTATCCATGAATATTATTTGAGTCTTCTTTGATCTCTTATATGCATGATTACTTATAGCCTTGTATTTCTTCTTCGAATCTTTGGTTTAGTTAGGCCAACTATATCGATTTTTCTAGCCATGGGAAGAGGTGCTTTGTGATGGGTTCGATCTTGCGGTGTCCTTTCCCAGTGACAGAAGGGGCAGCAAGGCACGCATGTATCGTTGCCATTAAGGATAAAAAGATGGGGTCTATTCCTACATGAATAGATCTTGTCTACATCATGTCATCGTTCTTATTGCATTACTCCGTTTTTCCATGAACTTAATACACTAGATGCATGCTGGATAGCGGTCGATGTGTGGAGTAATAGTGGTTGATGCAGGCAGGAGTTGGTCTACTTATCTTGGACGTGATGCATATATAATGATCATCGCCTTGGATATCGTCATGATTATTTGATCTTCTATCAATTGCCCAACAGTAATTTGTTCACCCACCGTGTGCTATACTCATGAGAGAAGCCACTAGTGAATCCTACGGCCCTCGGGTCTATTTTTCCAACATATTGCTTTCCGATCTATCTTTTTGCCTCTTTGTTTTCAGATCTACTAAACCAAAAACCCAAAAATATATTTCTGCACTTTTTATTTGCTCTTCTTATTTTGTGTTCTTGAGAGATCTATCTCTCCTATCTATCACTACCTAATCTATCTTTTTACCGTAGAGAGATTGACAACCTCTCTTTCGCCTCGAGTAGCAAGTATTTGTTATTTGTGTGCAGGTGCTGCTTATTGGGTGGTGATGATCCTCCTACTGGTTTGATAACCTTGGTTTCATAACTGAGGGAAATACTTATCGTCTCTGTGCTGCATCATCCCTTCCTCTTTGGGGAAATACCGACGCAGTCTCAAGCCACGTCACCCTGCCGGAGGGGGATCGATCACGGAGGGCCTCTTCATCAACCTTGCTGCCCTCGTGATGATGTGTGAGTAGTTCACCATAGACCTACAGGCCCATAGCTAGTACCTAGATGTCAATCTCTCTCTCTTATGATCTCCAATACAATGGTAATCGCATCTTTGCTTTGATCTATCTGATGTAATCCTATTGTGCGGTGTGTTTGTTGGGATCCGATGAATTGTGGGTTTATGTTCAGATTATTCATGAAAAGTATTTGAGATGCCTCTGATATATATTATCTCTTAATTGCATGATCATTATAGCTTCGTAATGCTCTCCGATCTATTGATGTGCTTTGGCCAAGTAGATTGATATTTCATCGGTGGGAGTGGTGCGTTGTGGTAGGTTCAACCTGGCGAGTTTCTATATCCCAGTGACAAAGTAGGGGACAAGATGCGTCTTTGTGTTGTTACTACTAAGGATAAAACGATGGGGTTCATTCATATTGATTGAGTTTACTTTGTCTACATCATGTCATCGTTCTCCAAGCATTACTCTGTTTTACTTAATACTCTAGATCCATGCTGGATAGCGGTCGATAAGTGGAGTAATAGTAATAGGTGCAGGCAGGAGTCGGACTATTTGTTTATGGACGTGATGCCTATATACACATAATCATTGCCGTGAAAACCGCTTTTCTATCAATTATCCAACAATAATTTTTTTACCCACCGTATGCTTCCTACATGAGAGATGCCTCTAGGGAACACTATGGCCCCCGGGTCTATTCACTTATATATTTACAAACGCTATTATTACCTCGCTGCCTTTATTTACCTTTTATTTTATTTTGCAATTTATATTTATTAACAATTATGCACACAACTCATTTTCTTGCAAATAACGAGATCAAGGGGATTGACAACCTTCTTTCCCGCGTTGGGTGCAAGTCGTTTGTTCATTTGTGTGCAGCCGTTGAAGACGGTTGAGGATTGATATTCCTATTGGTTCGATAAACCTTGGTTTCATAACTGAGGGAAATACTTACCCACTTTGTGCTGCAATTACCTGTTCCTCTTCACGGAAAACCCAACGCAGATCACAAGTATCAGTCTTCCTAGAATATTATCATGGGGTGCATTGGGCATCCCCAAGCTTAGGCTCTTGCCACTCCTTATTTCTTCATCCATCGTGATAGCAGCCAAAACTTGAAAGCTTCAGCACACAAAACTCAACAAAAACCTTCGTGAGATCCATTAGTATAGTAAACATATCAAATACTTTAGGTACTATTATAAATTGATTGTTATTTTAGTATTGCATAAGGTATTGTATTTTAACTTTTCCATGGCTTATACCCCCTGATACAATCCATAGCGTCATCAAAACAAGTAAACTATGCAAGCAAAAACAGAATCTGACTAAAATAGAATAGTCTGTAATGATCTGTAGAGAACCTATACTTTGGTAACTCCAAAAATTCTGAAACATTAGGACATCCTGAGGACTTTGTATATCAATAATGTGTAAGAAATTCAGATCAAAAATACGTTCCAGTAAATCAAAGAAATTCTACACTCAACGCTAAAGTTTCTGTTTTTGCACCGTATCAATTCTACTCATCATGTAAGTCATACCAAAGGCTTTACTTGGCACAAACACTAATTTAAACATAAAAACACAATCATTACAGAGGCAATAATCATGTTATCAAAAACAAATATAAAGTATCCAACAAGCTCTTTCTTTATAGCCATTAAGATAGGCTTGAAATTTTGATGATGCTCACATAAAAGATAAAAATTTGAAGCGCAAAGAGAGCATCATATAGTAGGTGACAAACTCATTTAAGTTAAAATACTTACTATGCATAGGAATTTTGTAGGAAAACAAATTATCAAGACAAGAAATATCTAGGACATGCAAATAGGAAAAATGAAGCCTTGACAATTTCAACACAAAAAGAGGTAAGTGAGTAACATGAAAATTTCTATAACCAATTTTTTCTCTCTCGTAATAATTACTTGTAGGATCATAATCAAACTCAACAATATAGATATCATGTAAAACATTCTCATTATGATCCATATGCATACAAGTGTTATAATCATCCAAGATAGTGGGATTAACATCAACTAAAGTCATGACCACTCCAAACCCACTTTTATCAAAAAATTCATAAGATTGATCGTTCTCCAAAGTAGTGGGACCATTATTACCCAAAGTTGACGCTCTTCCAAAACCACTTTTAGTAGTATTGAAAATATCATTATCAATAACAAATTCATCATGAAGCTCAAAATTCTCAAGATCACAAGAAACATCATGATTATCACCCCAATCATGATCGTTAGCACAATTGATATTCATACAATTTATACTAACATAATTGCAACCATGCTTTTCATTCAATAAATGTATCCCAATAGAATTTTCATTCATCACTTCATTATGAGCTATTGGTTTGCAATAAGAAGCAAGTTTGGAAAGTTAGCACGTGGATGAGGATCCATTTATCCCTAAATTTTTGCATTTACTTCCTGTTTTGGTGTAACAAAGATAAAGATAACATAACTAGGCAAGCAATCAAATAGAAATATATATTTTTGATTTTTATGAAGCAAGAAAATTAAAACAGCAAATAAAAAGTAGAACAAGTGAATGATAATTTGTGCAAAGGTACTTGATAGTAGGTTGGTGATACTCCTTGGCAACGGCGCCAGAAATCCTTCCTGGTACTTGTGATCTATGTTGGGTTTTCCGTGAAGAGGAGCGGGTGATGCAGCACAGTATAGATAAGTATTTCCCTCAGTGAGAACCAAGGTTATAGAACCAATAGGAGTTGCATGCAACCCCCGTCTTCAGCGACTGGACACAAAGAAGCAAACGCTTGCACCCAACGCGGGCAAGAGGGTTGTCAATCCCCTTGGACTCATTATTTGCAAGAAAATGAAGTATGTAGATGATAGTTGAATAATGTAAATTGAAAAATAAATAAAAGACGAATAAATGGCAGCAAGGTAATGAAAGCTTTTGTAAATATATAACTGGATAGACCCGGGGGCCGTAGTTTTCCCTAGTGGCAACTCTCATTAGTAGGTATACGGTGGGTAAACAAATTACTGTTGGGCAATTGATAGAAAAGGGCATAGTTATGCAATATTTATTCACGGCAATGATCATGTGTATATAGGCATCACGTCCATAAGCAAATAGGCTGACTCCTGCCTGCACCTATTACTATTACTCCACATCAAGAGCGCTTCTATGCTTGCCTCTCTAAGTATTAAGTTCATGACAAACAGAGTAATGCTTGGAGAACGATGACATGATGTAAACAAAGAAAACTCAATCAATATGAATTAACCTTGTCGTTTTATCCTTAGTGGCAATAATACAAAGACGTATCTTGTCCCTTTCTATCACTGGGATATAGAGCACATCCAGATTGAACCCACTACAACGCACCCATCTCACTGAAGAAATATCAATCTAGTTGGCCAAACTATTTCAATAGATCATAGAGATTTATGAAGCTATAATAATCATGCAAATAATAATCATAATAGAATTTAGAGAAGACTCAAATCTTTTTCATGAATAATCTGAATATAAACCCACAATTCATCGGATCCCAACAAACGCACCGCACAAAGTGATTACGCTGAATAGATCACCGCAAAGATGCGGTGAACTTTGTATTGAAGATCAAGAGAGAGAGAGAGAGAGAGAGAGGGAGAGATGGCCATCTAGGTACTAACTACGGACCCGTTGATCTGTGGGAAACTACTCACACATCACCATGGTAGCAGCAAGGTTGATTTAGTGGCTCTCCATGATCGATCCCCCTTTGGCAGGGCACCAGAACAGGGCTCCAGATGGGCACACGATGGAACAGAGACTTGCAGCGGTGGAAAAAGTGTTTCAGAAGGCTCTCTAGGGTTTTTATGAAACATTAGAATTTATAGGCCAGAGAGGGGCGTCGGAAGGCGCCTAGGGAAGCACCACATAACAGGGCGCAAGCACCCCCTGGGCGTGCCCAATTGTGTGGTCCCTCCCTCGTGCAGCCTCCGGTCTCCTCCCGAAGCTTCCAGGTCTTCTTTTGGTCCAGAAAAAATCATAAAAAAGTTTCGAGGCAATTGGACTTCATTTGGTACTGTAAACCTGAAAACCCAAAAACATGCAGAAAACAGCAACTGGCACTGGGTTAATAGGTTAGGTGCTTAAAAATAATATGAATTGGTCAATAAATACCCAAAAAGCATCCTAGAATGATAATATTATAGCATGGAACAATAAAAAATTATAGATATGTTGGAAACGTATCAAGTGTCTCTTCGCATTTGCTGGTCTTTGTGTCTCCAACCCAAGCATTGTCTCATCTACAACCTCAATATATATTGCATAAGCCATCATCATTTTCGTTTTGGCAATTTCCGTCATCTAGGCGGTACTACAGTTGGGTGGGGCAGTACTACCGCTGGAGCGGTACTACCCGGCCTCTTGCCGCGCAGTAGTACCGGGGCGGTACTACCCGGCCTCATGCCACGCAGTTGTACCGGGGCGATACTACCGCTGTGCAGGGGCGTGAGCAGGGGTTATGAGCAGTGGCCCCATACCCATTGATCTCACTCCCCCGTCATGTCCTCTCTCTCTAGGCGACGAACTTGCCCCGGCGACCGCCGTCGGACTGCCGATTCCTGACCGTCTTTCACGATTCCGACCGGTGTAGTCGATTCTCACCCCCTCCTATTTCCATGGATGCTGGTATTGCCCCCGTTTTCCTCTCCTACGGTTCTATCTTTTGAATCTAGGCTCTAGGGCAATATGTGTTGCATTTGTCAATTTTTAGCTAGATCGAGGCATGAGTAGGGTGTGGAAGAGTGTTAGAGTAGGAGGACTAAAGTTCTATTGGATCAAATTTGAATTTGGCATCACCGGTAGTACTGGATCTCACCACGGTTGTGGTTGCTCCGGCAACTTCCGCCTCGAGCAGTACTACCGTCCCCTAGAGCGGAAGTATCGCTAGTAGGCGGTACTACCTCTTTGTGCTGCCAACTTCACATTTCCTCCAATTGCACTCCCATTCTTTTAGTTTTTTTCCTTTTTGGCTTACGCATCTTCCTTACACCTGCTTTTCCATCGCTCTATGTTGTGGGTTCCAGGTGCTGGTAGCTCTAGGCACCAGGCTCGTCGAAAGAATCCGGATCGTCAAGGTTGCTCTAAGCGCTACCGTACTGCAGAGGAGGCTAGTGACAGTTGTAAGGGCATATTTTACCCTATTAGTTTTGGTGATTGATGACAATATGGTTGCGGACTAACTGTGTGCATTGAGCTTTCAGAGGTTATCAGGTGGCACAAGACGGTTATTTTACCCCTCAAGGAGTTAAAGAGAAGACGGTTTCTTTTCGACGATTTAGTGTCGATGGATTTGAGTCGTAGGAAAATCCGTACTATCTAGAGGGGGTCCGCAGTTAGAAAGGTTGGGTGGAATCATCACGTACACCTTCGCACCCCATCATTTCCTGACAACTTGGAGCTTCTGCCCTGTGCCTAGGCTGCCTCATGTTTCCTAAGCGATAGTACCACTCTGGCCGGCGGTAGTACCGCCCTGGCTAGCGGTAGTACCGCTCAGGGACATGGGCTGGCTCGGGCGCCTGACGCGGGGCACCAGACACATGTCTTCCCATGTCTAGTGACCCGCACCACCAGGAGCGGTAGTAGGGCGGTAGTACTAAGCGGTACTACCGCTGCCCCTACTACTGCTATCGTGGTCGCGCGGGGTAAGAGACATATGTCTGGTGATCCGCGCATGTCTACTGCTCTGGCTGCCGAGGGGCGATACTACCGACCTAGCCAGCACGGTACTACCACTGCTAAGCAGTACTACCGCCCTGGCCAGCGGTACTACCGCTTCTGTGCGGCTGGTAAAGTGGGTAATGGGCAGATTCCCCTCCCCACTATATAAGGGGGTCTTCTTCCCCAAGAAGACTTACCTGTCTCCTTCCTAAAGCTCCATTGTTGCCCCCAGGCTCATTTTCATCCGTTCTCTCTTCCTAGCCAACAAAACTTGTTGATACTCTAGGGTTAAGTTGAGAGGGCCCCGATCTACACTTCCACCAACAGAAATTTGATATCCCCCACTAATCCTTTGCGGATCTTGTTACTCTTGGGTGTTTGAGCACCCTAGACGGAAGAGGTCACCTCGAAGCCATATTCCATTGTGGTGAAGCTTCGTGGTGTTGTTGGGAGCCTCCAATTCAGTTGTGGAGATTGCCCCAACCTTGTTTGTAAAGGTCCGACTGCCGCCTTCAAGTGCACCACTAGCGAAATCACGACACCTCGCATTGTGTGAGGGCGTGAGGAGAATACGATGGCCCTAGTGGCTTCTTAGGGAGCATTGTGCATCCACACCGCTCCAACGGAGACGTACTTCCCTTCACCGGGAAGGAACTTCGGTAACACATCCTCGTCTCCATCGGTTCCACTTGTGGTTACTTCTTACCTTTACTTTGTGCAAGCTACTTATATTGTTTACCTTGCTTGCTTGTGGTTTTTTTATTGTTAGCATCATATAGGTTGCTCACCTAGTTGCATATCTAGCCAACCTATTTGTTGCTACGCCTAATTTGATTAAGATAAGTTAAAAACTAATAGTTGCCTATTCACCCCCCCCCCTCTAGTCAACCATATCAATCCTTTCAAGGGACATTTACATCTCTGCCCCTAACTCGAACCCACAACTCAGTTTTGCCCCTAGTTTTCGGGTATGCTCAGTTTTGCCCCTCCGCTGTCAGTGCCACTTATAGAAATGCCCCTCCGCTCCGTTTCCGTCCAGTCAAGGCTGTTTGACCGCTAACTTGCCGTCACTTTGACATATTTGCCCCTCCATTCTTACATGTGGGCCCTCTCTTACCTCTTCGCTTCACTCTCTCTCTCTGCTCTTTCTCTCGCTCGACCGAAACCCTAGCTCTCTCCCCCAAATCGCTCCCTCACCTGAACGGAGGCGACTTCGATCCCCACCACGGAAAACTCCAGATCAATGGCGGGCACGGTGGAGATTCGGTGGATCTGACTCATTATGTGAGCTGTGCTGCGGTTAGGAGCCAACCGCTGCGGATGGAGGTCGACGGTGGTTGCGGCGCTGGCGGCGGCCACGAAGGGAGCACAAATCCGATAGGGTAAGTGCACTACTTTCAGATCTGAAGCATGCTGTAGGTACTGTAGTTCGATTTGAGGCCTAGTGGTCATCTGCGTTCGTAGTGCTCATTTGGTTCGTTTTTTTCTGTTTTCAATGGTCATTCGTAGGGTGGACTATATATGTTTGGATTGTAGAATGGAAACAATTCTTCTAGTTCCTGCGGGTACAAAAGCAGGGGAGACAGGATTTTCATTTCCTTTGGTAGTGGAGAGTACACTGAAGTTTGAGCAGTTTGAGCAGTCTGATGTTGCTACTGATGCAACTGCTACTACTAATGAAACTGTGGCAGATGCTGCTACTGATGATGTAAATGCAAATGCAAGTGCTGGAGATGCTGCAAATGCAAGTGCTGGAGATGCAAATGCAAATGCACATGCTGCTAGTGCTGGAGATGATGCAAATGCAGATGTTGGAGATGATGCAAATGCAGATGCTACTACTGCTACAGCAGTCGGTAGTGCAGTCAGGTAGTTTTTTGGTTTATTTTTGAAGTTATTTCCTACATTATTCAATGTTTGGTACTGACTTCTCCCATTTATTTGTGACTTTGCAGCCCAAGAAAGAACTACAAAAGAACAGCTGAGAGGGGACAGTCACCACTTAAGAAAAGTTCACAATTGTAGAAGAGGAGACTATAGGTTCTGCCACTGGAAGCAATAATCCTACCAGTTCTTCTACTCCAAACAAGGCTGTGAGCAAAACTGTTAGCACCAGGAGGAGTTCTAGGCTCTCTTCAAACCCAGCTTGCAACACCAGGAGCAAGAAGAACAAGTAGATGTGGTGGTAGTTGTAATGCTGTGAAAATTTGTTGTGGATGTCAAAACTGTAAGGTCATGTACCAGATTTGGTGGTAGTTGTACTGCTGTCAAAATTTGTTGTGGCACAATGCTGTGAACTATGTTTGGTCAAGTTATGTTTCAATGTCAACTTTTGTCACAATACTACTGCACTGTTAACTTTTGTCACATTACTATATTGCTACCAAATGGAACACAATATACTCAAAATAGCAAACTCATTTCTAGTTGAAACTTGTCACATTACACCAGATGAAACTCATTTCCAATGTGCTCTGGTCCAAATACAACTAATTAAGATAGCTCACACAGCAATACATTACACTTCATTACATACCATAATCCAGTTAGTATGGATTCTTAAACCACTCAGAAAAAACTGATGCTAAAATGCTATTGCCAAGTACTATGAGAAATCCCCATGTTTGCATAAGCTCATTTCTCTTCTTGATCTTCAACTTGAGTTTCTTGTTCTTCTCTGTTAAGTACATCAACCTCCTCTCTAAATCATGAGCCTTTAGCCAGCTTTTCTCCAATCCAACATGAAGTTCCTCAAATGCACGAGCAACACAATCTGTGAGAGGGGGATCAATCCAAACTACCCAGTCGCATTCATCAGGGAGCTGCAGAAGTAAAACTTACATTATACAAAAAAATGGCAAATAATGAAAGCAAAATGAGAGGACAGACAGAGCAGGAATGAGAGGTAATTACATCTAGGGGGCAGCCTAAGAATCTTCTTCCCGTGCTTGTACCTCCCCAGGCGACGCGACGAGCGGGAATGAGACCGTGCCCTGGGCACCGCCGCGTCGTGCTCATCTCCAGCCTAGAGAATGACGGATGGGGGATGTAGAACTTGGATTGAAACTAAACAATCCCAACACCATCGACCTAAACGCAAGAAATCCCCAAACTTATGAACCCTAATTGGGACAGAAATCCCCCAGATCGATCCACCCACGAGCAACACTTACCTCGCAAGCCACCGACGAGCTCGACCCCGACGTGCCCGACGTGCACATGTCGTCGCCCTCCAAATCGACCCGCCATCGGCCTCCGAATCCTTCTGCGGCCACTCTCCAAATCGAGCCGTCGGGAGGTTGAAGAAAGAGCAGAGAGAGTGAAGCGAAGAGGTAAGAGAGGGCCCACATGTAAGAACGGAGGGGCAAATATGTCAAAGTGATGGCAAGTTAGCAGTCAAACAGCCTTGACTGGACGGAAACGGAGCGGAGGGGCATTTCTATAAGTGGCACTGACGGCGGAGGGGCAAAACTTAGCATACCCGAAAACTAGGGGCAAAACTGAGTAGTGGGTTCGAGTTAGGGGCAGAACTGGAATTGGCCCTCCTTTCAATTGGTATCAGAGCCTCGTCTCTTTATTAAGGGTTTCACCATCCGAAGAGTATGGTTGACGACGGGGATCAGGATGTTGAACTCCCCGAGGCCGTGGGTGTGAACACGGTCTCTCATGAGGATTTAAATGGTGCCATGGCTTCGCTTAAATCCTCCATGACGACCGAGGTCAAATCCATGTTTAAAGACTTCCTTGATAGTCTCAAACTTTCTATCGATCCGATTCAAGTGGTTAATCCCACTAACTTGACATCGGATGTCCACTCCGGCAAGGAGGGGACTAGCACTTACAAGAACAAGTTACGTCAAGGAAATAGTGGATTGGGTACATTTGCCTCGGTACCCCCTCCCGTGGTATATGGAGGACAGGTGCATCCACCCCATAACGTTAATCTAGGTCCTCCTCCTAAACTTGTTAAGAATGATTTTGCTAATTGGGTTTTTCATATCAAGTCTCATTTGAAGCATAGCTCAACCCAACTTTGGAGAATCATAGAGCAAGGGTACTGCCCTCATGATCCAAGCGACCTCTCTCCAAGAGAAGAGGCCGACAATCAACTCAATCACTCCGCCTTGTTCATCCTACAAGCAGTTGTTCCCATTGAAGATCTTGCTCACTTGCGTCCTTTCACTCGAGCTAAGGAATGTTGGGAACACATTGTTTCCATGTACAAGGGTAGCTCCGGTATTCAACGGTCCAACTTTGAAGTGGTTCTTGATGAGGCCGATGAATTTGCGATGCTTGAGGATGAGGACCCTCGTGAGCTCTATCGGAGGGTGACAACTCTCACAGTTGCCCTTCAAGATCAGGGAAGCAAGGATGTGGATGACAATTGGATCAAGCAGAAGTTTCTCAAGGCCATCATGCCATTCAACAAGGCCCTGTCCTCCGTCATCCGATGATGTTTTTGGATGAACTCTTTGTCCTCAAGTGATGTGTTGGATGAACTCATTGCAATGAACATCTTGAACAAGACTGCAGACAATGCCTTAGCTGATGTTCAACGGTCAAAGAAGTCTTCTCCTAGCCTTGGTTTGAAGGCCAAGGCCACTCAAGAAGAAGAAGAAGAGGATGAAGAAGAGAGTTTCCCCGAAGACACCAAGTATGCATATCACGAGCACATGGCTCTTGCGTCAAGGCAATTTTGGGGAAACAAGAGGAACTCGAAGCCCAACTTTTCCAAGAACAGCTCAAGTGGGTCAAAGGGCAAGCAACGCGTGAGGACTTGCTGAAAGCACAACTTCTCCCTAGGTGGTTTTGGTAATTAATAACAACATATATTTCATTGGACTAATGTTTCCACTAAGTATATTTCAGGAAAAAGTTCAATGTTTGATTGGCAAAGGATTGTGAGGAGACACCAAGATGCAAGGAATTGGATTGGCAAAGCTACAAGCATGAAGACTCTACATTTTGCTTTGTGAGAAATCACTTTGAGTCCATAGGAAAGCCAATACTATCAAAAGGGGGTGAGGTAATAATGGTGAACGAAATGCTCAAAATGATCAAGTGTTAGTCACCAAAAACACCCACAAGCTCTCCCACAAACATTCTGTCATAGAGCCTACCACTGAAAATCGGTGCCACCAACAATTCCATATCGGCTACACTGAGTCAAAAGCCCAGACAGAAACCCTAGCCAAGTCCCACATCTCGGTACTACCAAGTTCCATATCGGTGCAACCGAGTTTCAGTGACCAACTTTCTGTTACCTCATTCACAAGAATTAGAACCTCCGAGAATTGTGAATCGGTCTCATCGAGTTGGGTAACTGTCCTCGGCCACTCATATCGGTACCACCGAGAATTCCATATCGGTCTCACCGAAAAGCCTAAAGTTGCCACATTTTGAACAAGTCGGTGCCACTGAGTTTCACTTCGGTTTCACCGAGTTGGGCAATAATGTTGTAACGGTTGTATTTTCTGAGATGCCTATATATACCCCTCCACCACATCCCACTCGAAAGAGAAGCACTCAGAACAGACCCACACTTCTGATATCCAAATTTCTAAGAGAGAACCACCTATCCTTGTGTTGAGGTCAAGATCATCCAGTCCAACCATATGGATCTTGATTTATAGCCTCCCCAAGTTGCTTTCCACCCAATCAATCTCTTCTACCCAAGCCAAATCTATGAGAGAGTGATTGAGTGTTGAGGAGACTATCATTTGAAACACAAGAGCAAGGAGTTCATCATTACTATCGAGCCTATTACCTTTTGGAGGGTGGTGCCTCCTATATTGGTTAGGTGTCGCTTGGGAGCCTCCTACTTCGTGTTGTGGAGTTGAACCAAGAAGTTTGTAAGGGCAAGGAGATCGCCTACTTCATGAAGATCCACCCATAGTGAGGCTAGTCCTTCGTGGATGGAAGCCGTTATGGAATAGTCGAGGTTGCTACTTCGTGGACCCTTATGGGTGGAGCCCTCCGTGGACTCTCGCGACCGCTACCCTTCGTGGGTTGAAGACTCCATAAACATGGACATACGATAGCACCACCTATCGAAACCACGGGAAAAATCTTTGTGTCTCCAAATTGCATTTGATCTTCCTACCCTTATCCTCTTACATATGCTTGTCTTTACTTTCCGCTGCAATACTTGTAGACATGCATGTGTAGGGTGAACTTGATATGCTAGAATTGCTAAAATCTGCCAACCAATTAACTTGGGAAAAGGTTAGGTTTTTATTTGGTCAAGTAGTCTAATCACCCCCCTCTAGACCTACTTTCGATCCCTACACTTGCTACAACTGTGGTAATGTGAGCCACTTCGTGGTAGATTGCCCATATGAGAAGAGAGAAGATAATGGTGGCAAGCTCATTCGCAAGGATAAGGCCAAGTCATTCCCCAATAAGAATAACTTCATTAAGAAGGCACCTCACAAGGTGTTGGTGGCTCAAGAAGAATATACCTTCGATGATGATATTGATGACAAAGATACTAGTGGTGAAGGGATGGCAATGGCTACAGTGGCTATTGCGTCCTCTACCCCAACCAAGGTGTCACTCTTCGATGCCCCCAATGAAAACCACATTGCTAGGTGCCGCATGGCCAAAGGTATCACCAAGGTAACCTCCAACGTCAAAACCTCAAACATTAAAATGTCCATTTCTACCCCTCCTTCTTTGTTGGATTGTGTGGATGAACATGAGGAGGCGAAGGAGGGTGAGAATGAGTTTGACAAATTCTTGGGTAAACTCAAAGGCGAATCCAAGAAGCACTTTGTTGCTCTCTTGGAACAACTTGGTGAGGCCAATGATATCATTGAGTCTCAAGAGGAATCCCTTGAGGAGTTGAAGGGGCATAGTCATGATTATGCTGATGAAATAGCGGATCTTTCCATAGCACTTGAGGAAGAGCGAAGTCATCGTTTGGCTCTTGAGGATTCACAAAACATTGACCTTGCTAAATTACGTAAAGATCATGATCATGCTATTGTTCTTAATCGTGTGCTCAAGTCTGATAAGATTGCACTTGGGGTTGGCCATGATAGACTCAAGGAAGAGTTGGACGCACTTGACAAAGCCCACAAGGCTTTGAAGGGTGCTCATGCCTCTCTTAAGGAGTCTCATGATCAACTCCAAGTAAAACTCACTAAGGAAATAGCTACATGTCCTCCTTTCGTATTAATTGATAATGCCATTGCTACTAACCCTTGTTGTGAGCATGCACACGTTGTGGAGGAAAATGCCAAGTTGAAAGAGCAACTTGAGAAAGGCCTTGTGACTTGTATCCAAGGTGAGAAGAATCTCAATGACCTTTTGAGTAATCAAAAGGAAGTTGTAGCCAAAGAAGGGATTGGGTTTGCACCTAAGTCTAAGAAGAAGAAGAAGTTGAAGACCAAGCAACCTCCCCCGCTTAAGGAAACCTTTGTCAAAGGGGGGAAGACCACTCATGAGAAGAAAAAAGACAATGTTGTGGGTGGTATTGCCAAGAAGGGCAAGACCACCTCCACCAACAAGGCCCGCGATTTTAACCCTTCTTATGTTTTATGCCGTGATAGTGATGGGCATGTTTATGCCAAATACGTTGGTTCTTCTTATGAGTACATTGAATGGTCTATTTGGGTTCCTAAGACCCTTGTTACTAACATGAAAGGACCCATTAAAGAATGGGTACCTAAATCCAAGCATTGATCTATTGTAGGAGTTTGCTTCCGGAGGGGTATCATGGTTGCTTGATAGTGGAGCAACAAATCATATGACCGGAAGCAAGGACTTGGTGGTGGACGTTCGACCCGATGCATCTTTGGCCACTCAAGTCTCATTTGGAGATGACACAAGTTCAAAGGTATTGGGTCTTGGTAAGGTGATTATCTCTCCGGACTTAACTATTGAGAGAGTCATGCTTGTTGAGACCCTCGCATACAATTTACTGTATGTTCATCAACTTGCACTCATGGGTTTTAGTACTTTCTTTGGCATTGATACCGTGACCCTTTTGTGGAGCAAGACTCTTAAAGTAGCCTCTGTTGGGCGTGTCGAGAACGGTCTCTATGTGATTAACTTCTTGGAGAGACCCACTAAGCCGCGACATGCCTAATGGCTTAAGTTGATGTGGGATGGCTTTGGCATCGCTGGCTAGCCCATGTCAATATGAGATCTTTGCAAAGTCTCCTCAAAGGGGATCACGTTCGTGGACTAACAAATGCGAGTTTTGCCAAAGACCGTGCTTGCAGTGCTTGTATCGAGGGAAAGCTACATGAGACGTCTCACCGCCCCACGACTAATATTTACTCCAAGAGGCCCCTAGAGCTCCTTCACATGGATCTCTTCGGCCCTCCTTCATTTGATAGTCTTGGGGGGAAGAAGGTATTGCTTGGTGATTGTGTATGACTACTCAAAATACACCTGTGTATATTTCTTCAAGAGGAAGAGTGAGACCCAACAAACAGTCATCAACTTTGCAAATTAAGCTCAACGTCAACATGATGCAAATATATTGATGATTAGAAGTGACAACGGCACCGAGTTTAAGAACTACACCTTGGACGAGTTTCTCAGTGATGAGGGAATCAAGCACCAATACTCTACACCCTATACCCCTCAACAAATAGGTGTTGCGGAGAGGAAGAACCGGACGTTGATGGATGCGGCAAGGACCATGATGGCAAAATTCAAATCTCCATACAACTTTTGGGCCGAAGCCATCAACACCGCATGTCATGCATCTAATCGGCTCTACCTCCGCAAAGGTTTGAAAAAGACTCCATATGAGATATTTACCAGTAACAAGCCCAACCTCAAGTACTTCCGGGTGTTTGGTTGTAAGTGTTTCATTCTCAAGAAAGGTGTTCATTTGTCTAAATTCAGTTCTAGAGCTCATTAGGGCATATTTGTTGGTTATGCTACAAACTCTCATGCTTACCGTGTCCTCAACAAGTCCAGATGACTCATTGAGGAGACGTGTAACGTAGAGTTTGATGAAAATAATGGCTCCCAAGTGGAGCAAAGTGGTCTTTGTGATGTAGGTGATGAAATTCCTCCCCAAGCCATAAGAATAATGGGTGTGGGACACTACCTGCCTGTTGAGGAACCCCTTGTGGCTGAAGGAGAAGGACAATGTTCCACGCAAGTGGAACCATCACCGACACAAGACCCACACACTTCCGAAGAACAAAGTGAAGGCTCTCAACCTCGTGAACAAGATCAAGAGCAAGATCAGCCTCATGGTGATGATGATGTACCACAAGATTCTCAAGATCAAGTTCACATTCTCGAGCAAGCTCAAGGTCAAGATCTTGATCAAGATCAAGGTCAAGCTAGTGATGGATCTCAAGCTCATCAAGACGATTCACTGCAACCTTCCATGGAAGAGATTTTAGAATGACGAGCTGCCAAGATTGCTTCCAAGCTTAAATCCAAGCAACGCCTCCTAGAGAACGTCTACAGAAGCTTGAAAAGAGGGGTAACTACTCGTCGTCAATTAACAAACTTTTGTGCACATCACACGTTTGTTTCTTGCATTGAACCCCTCAAGGTACAAGAAGTGCTCGAGGACATGGAGTGGCTTGAAGCCATGCACGATGAACTCAACAACTTCGAGAGCAACAAAGTGTGGTGGTTGGTGCCAAGACCAAAGGAGAATCACAATGTCATTGGAACCAAATGGATCTTCAAAAACAAGCAAGATGCGAACGGTGTTATCATTCGCAACAAGGCAAGATTGGTGGCTCAAGGCTACTCCCAAGTCGAGGGTATCGACTACGGTGAAAACTTTGCTCCCGCCGCTCGCCTTGAATCTATTCGCATGTTGCTTGCTTATGCATCTCATCATGATTTCAAATTATATCAAATGGATGTGAAGAGTGCTTTTCTTCATGGTCCACTTAAGGAGTTGGTATATGTAAAGCAACCCCCGGGGTTCAAGGATCCTAAGTTCCCCAATCATGTATACGTCCTCGATAAGGCACTCTACGGCCTTAAACAAGCCACATGAGCATGGTATGAGCACCTTACTAAGATGTTGCAAGACCGTGGGTTTGAAATTGGGAAAATCGATCCCACTCTTTTCATAAAGAGGGTTAACGGGACCTTGTTCGTATGCCAACTATATGTTGATGATATTATCTTTGGTTCTTCTAACAAAGTTTTCAATGATGAGTTTGCCACACTAATGACCAAAGAGTTTGAGATGTCCATGATGGGGGAGTTGAAGTTCTTCCTTGGATTCGAAGTCAAGCAACAAAGTCAAGGAACCTTCATCAACCAAGCTAAATACACTCAAGACATGCTCAAGAGATTCAAGATGGATGATCTCAAGCCGGCTAAGGCCAACACTCCCATGCCGCTCAAATGCCAACTTGATAGTGATCCCAATGGTAAAGCCATGGATCAAAAGGTATATCGCTCCATGATTGGATCCCTGCTTTATCTTTGTGCATCTAGGCCGGATATCATGTTGAGTGTAGGAATTTGTGCACGATTTCAATCCACACCTAAGGAGAGTCACTATGTGGCTGTCAAACGAATCTTAAGATATTTGGCTCATACCCCAAACTTTGGCTTATGGTATCCCAAAGGTGCTTCATTTGATCTCACAAGATATTCGGACTCGGATTGGGCGGGAGACCGTGTGGAGAGGAAGTCAACTTCTGGAGGTTGCCAATTCCTTGGTTGCTCTTTGGTAAGTTGGCCTTCAAAGAAACAAAATTGTGTTTCTCTCTCGTCCACCGAGGCCAAATATGTAGCTGATGTGAGTTGTTGTGCTCAGTTGCTCTGGATGAGGCAAACTTTAAAGTATTACAATGTCACTTGTGACAAAGTGCCCCTCTACTATGACAACGAGAGTGCTATCAGTATCTCCAACAACCCGGTCCAACATTGCAAGACGAAGCACATTGAGATTCGTCATCACTTCATCCGGGATCATATCAAGCGTGGAGAAATTGATCTTATTCATCTCAATACTAATGAGCAGCTTGCAGATATATTCCCAAAGCCATTGGATGAAGCAAGATTTCGCGAGTTAAGGCATGAGCTAAATATCATTGATCCGAGCAATGTAGCTTGACTTAGTGCACACCCCACCACACTCTTCATTATGTCTTGGTTAGATGTAGGCATGGACATAGGGGGAGTCTAGTTCTCTCAATGGACTATCCCTCCTCCTATTATGCATAAAATGATCAAATCTTTCACATTCGCCATTTTTTATGGTACTTGTGCTTCAAAGACGAGTTTTGGTCATGGGCCCAAGGATAAAATCTTCACGGTGCCATACCAATTGACTCAAACATAGGTGGCCTCGGCCACCACCCCCTCCTAAAGAGGCATTTGCTTTTGAGAAGCCTGTTTTGTGTATTTGGCTCACCCCAACCTTTTTAATTTGGTTATTGATCTGCATTCTCAGAGTGTTCCCTGGTCTTTGATGATTATGTGAGTCTCTGCATTTTTACAAATCATTTTTTTTGCATAAGCCTATTTTTCCTTGATTTTCTGTCTTTGGATGTTGTCCTGTGCGGTACTACCACCCGCCCGGGTGGTACTACCGCTTGACAGAGCCCCACGGGGGATATGGGGCGGGGCAGGGGCAGTTCCCACTACCCCGTACCCCTTCATCCCCTTCCTCTCATGGGAGTCTCTCTCCAGGGGACTCCACGGCTCCGGAGACCGTCGTCAGATCTCTTTTTTCGGCCACTCTTCCATGATTCCGACCGGTGGAATCGATCCCCACCACTTCCTCTCGCCATGGATACCACTATTGCCCCCGTTTCTCTACCATATAGTTCCATCCGTGGAATCTAGGTTTTCGGGCAATGCGAGTTGTATTCATCGATTTTTATTCAAATCAAGGCTTGAGCTTGTTGTGGAAGATGGCTAAGGAGTAGTATTGTAGTTCTAAGTGGTGAGGATGTCCATTTTTCATCACCTGTACTATCGGATCCCAGCCAGCGGTAGTTGTTCCCCCATGGACACCGCCAGAGCGGTACTACTGCTTCCTTTGGAGCGGTACTACCGCCCAGAGGCGATACTACCGCGTCGGGCTGCGGTACTACCGCTTGTGATGCAAAATGCACATCTTCACCCCTTTCACTCCAATTCTGCTGATTCTTTTTATTGGCTTATGCATATGGTTTACTCTGTTTTTCCCTCACTGTGTGATTTGGGTTCTAGGTGGTGGTTCCTCTGTTCGCAGGACCAATCCGGCTCATGCATGTTCAAAGCGTTCCCGTTCCACTCAAGAGGATAGCTCGAGTCAGCAAGCTCCCAAGCAGCATACCAAGTGAGTTGCTCACAAGCCCAAGAAGGCGCAGACGTTTGCTCTCTTGCCCAGCCAGAAGTTTTGGCCAGCCCGCAAATAGTATCCCTATGATGTTCCGCAAGACTCAACTCTTCGCAATCGTCCTTTCTAGAACCATCACCAGCTCGACATTGATACTCCTCCAACGTATCTATAATTTTTTATTGTTCCATGCTGATATATTATCATTCTAGGATACTTTTTGGGTATTTATTTACCAATTTATAATATTTTTGAGCACTAACCTATTGACCCAGTGCCCAGTGCCAGTTCCTGTTTTCTGCGTGTTTTTGCCTTTTCAGTGTTACAATACCAAATGGAGTCCAATTGTCACGAAACTTTTTGGTGATTTTTTCTGGACCAATACAAGACCTAGAAGATTTGGAGGAGGGCCAGGAGATGTACGAGGGCCCCACAAGCCATCTGGCCGCGCCCCCAGGGGGCGCGGCCAGATATGTTGTGGCCCCCTGGAGCGTCACCCGACGTCGTTCTCTGGCCTATAAATTCACATCCACCCTAAAAATACCAGAAGCGCTCCCGAAACACTTTTTCAGCTACCGCAAGTCGTTGTTCCGACGGGATTCCATCTACACCTCCGTTCCGACACCCTACCGGAGGGGTGATCGATCACGGAGGGCCTCTTCATCAACCTTGTTGCCCTCACCATGATGTGTGAGTAGTTCACCACAGACCTACGGGTCTGTAGGTAGTACCTAGATGGTAATCTCTCTCTCTCTCTCTCTATCTCTTGATCTTCAATACAATGTTCATCTCATCTTTGCCTTGATCTATCTGATGTAATCCCTTGGTATGGTGTGTTTGTTGGGATCCGATGAATTGTGAGTTTATGTTCAGATTATTCATGAAAAGTATTTGAGTCAAACCTGATTACTATGATTCTTATTTGCATGATCATCATAGCTTCATAATGCTCTCCAATCAATTGAGATAGTTTGGCCAACTATATTGATATTTCTTTAGTGGGAGTGGTGCATTGTAGTAGGTTCAACCCGACGAGTTTCTATATCACAGTGACAGAAGGGGACAAGTTACGTCTTTGTGTTGTTGCTACTAAGGATAAAACGATGGGGTTTATTCATATTAGTTGAGTTTACTTTGTATACAT
This sequence comes from Elymus sibiricus, assembly GCA_039707655.1. NCBI lineage: Eukaryota > Viridiplantae > Streptophyta > Magnoliopsida > Poales > Poaceae > Elymus > Elymus sibiricus. The sequence goes on from CM077663.1 coordinate 212,063,761, forward strand.
CATGTCATCGTTCTCCAAGCATTACTCCGTTTGTCATGAACTTAATACATAGAAAGGCAAGTATACGAGCGCTCTTGAAGTGGAGTACTAGTAGTAGGTGCAGGCAGGAGTCGGCCTATTTGCTTATGGACGTGATGCCTATATACACATGATCATTGCCGTGAACATCGCATAATTATTCGCTTTTCTATCAATTGCCCAACAGTAATTTGTTTACCCATCGTATGCTTTGCTTATGAGAGATGCCACTAGAGAACTCTACGGCCCCGGGGTCTATTCACTTAGAAATTCACAAATGCTATCATTACCTTGATGTTATCTATTACCTTTTATTTTATTTTGCACTTTACTATTATCTAAAATTATCTACACAACTCACTTGCTTGCAAATAATGAGATCAAGGGGATTGACAACCCTCTTGCCGGCGTTGGGTGCAAGTTGTTTGTTCTTTTGTGTGCAGCCGTTGAAGACGGTTGAGGATTGGTATTCCTATTGGTTCAATAAACCTTGGTTTCATAACTGAGGGAAATACTTACCCACTTTGTGTTGCGATTACCCGTTCCTCTTCACGGAAAACCCAACGCAGATCACGAGTATCAGCCATCTACACGGATGTTCCGAAGCACAAGGAAAGCTTGTATGTCCCAAATGTCAAGTCCATCGATGTTTCCTATATGGAGAAGAATGCCACGTACTTTGCTGATGTCATGCCACTTTGTGAGAAGCTTGGTATTGCTGATCTTATGCAGTTCAACAAGGAGTTTGATGCTGAAATCATTGCTGTGTTATATGGCACGGTCCATCTTGGGACTGATGAGGAAAGGACTCTGACTTCGATGACCAATGGCGGGCTGCTATCTGCTCCATGGAAGACCTTCATGGATCTCCTTGGTATTCAGGATGCGGGATTCCATAACCCAGTTGGATTCTGCCCACATAAGGAGATCGCTGCTACTCACAAGAGCCACCTCTATCCCTTCAGCACTGAGAAGATCTCCTCCACCACTGGCAAGTCAACATGGGTGCTAGAGCCATTCCTTGACATCATGCACCATATCTTCAGGCACACTCTATTTCCTCGTGTTGGAAATCTTGATCAGGTTCACTCCTACCTTGTGGATATGCTTCTTTACTGTCAGCATGCGAGGAAGAAGGATAATGTGAGCCCTTTGGATGTTTCTCATGTGATGTGTTCTGAGCTGCTCTCTGCGGTGTCCGAGCGCAAGTGCCCATCTATGGTCTGTATCTGATGTATCTTATTGAGACCACTTGGGCTTCTACCTTCCCTGGTGTTATGTTTGAGTGTGGTGAGGTGGTTCCCCACAAGGTCGTACAGCTGAGACAGAAAGATAAGTGGGCCACTCACACTACTCATGAGGTCGTTCTTTCTGATGATGAGGATGAGGATGATTAGGATGATCAGGACTTTGTGGTTCAGGGTGGTGCTGCTCCTGGTTCTGCGCCTTCTCTTGCTGAGCCATCTTGGGCTAAGAAGCTCAACGAGAAGATGAAGAAGATGTTCTGCGTACAGGCTAAGGGTCAGTATAGGGCTCACATTGCTGAGAAGGAGGCTAGGAGGCATCACAAGGTTCTTGGCAGACACGTGGGGTTGGAGGTTCGCAGTGGTTTTGAGAAATCTATTACTAATGACGAGGTCTGGATCTCGAGGCACTACAAGTGGTACTCTGAGGATGATCTGCTTGGCTCTTCTGCTCCCCCCAGTACTTCACCTCCGCCCGACACCGCTTCCTACAGTTCAGAGTCGGGAGAGTACTGATGATGGTTCCTTGCATTACTGCCACCTGGAGTGTCTTAGTCCTCCGTGCCCTTTTGGTGTCTCGCTACCAAAGGGGGAGAGAGTGTAGGGATTTGCCAAGTCACGAGCATGCGCTTTGCCTTTCCGAGTTGCCTCTTTTTATGTCATCGCTCGTGAACTCTTTTTAGTTGCTTTGCTTTGCTTGGTTGTGAGAATTCAGCCACTACGTCATATGGTGTGAGACATATGCTACCCGTAACTATCCTTATATGTCTTGTTATGTGAGTTAGTATTATCATGTTCCCTTTGTTATATTCTCACATATTGCTCCTTGCTTATTTATCCTGGTTATATTATTTGTTGTTGCAAGGAGTATCCGTCTATAAAATATAGGGGGAGTGTTAATCCTAGCATGTGTGTTTCGCATTCCAAAAGCATATCAAACATAGCACACATCTAGGGGGAGCCCGTCTATATTTTGTAGACTCATGGGTTTGCTTTCTATCTCTTAAATATTATCTGTGCAAATCCCGTGTTGTCATCAATCCACCAAAAAGGGGGAGATTGTAAGGGCATATTTATACCCTATTGTTTTTGGTGATTGATGACAATACGATTGCGGACTAACTGCGTGCATTGAACTTTCAGAGGTTATCAGGTGGCACAAGACGGTTATTTTACCCATCAGGGAGTTAAAGAGAAGACGGTTTCTTTTCGACGATTTAGTGTTGATGGACTTGAGTCGTAGGAAAATCCGTACTATCAAGAGGGAGTTCGCAGTTGGAAAGGTTGGGTGGAATCATCACGTACACCTTCGCACCCCATCATTTCTTAGCAACTTGGAGCTTCTGCCCTATGTCTAGGCTGCCTCATGCTTCCTAAGCGGTAGTACCGCTCTGGCCAGCGGTAGTACCGCCCTGGCCAGCGGTAGTACCGCTCAGGGACATGGGCTGGCTCGGGCGCCTGACGCAGGTCACCAGACACATGTCTTCCCATGTCTGGTGACCCGCGCCACCAGGAGCGGTAGTAGGAAGGTAGTACTAAGCGGTACTACTGCTGCCCCTACTACTGCTGCCGTGGCTGCCCGGGGCATCAGACATATGTCTGGTGACCTGGGCCTGTCTACTGCTCTGGCTGGAGATGGGCAGTACTACTGCCCTGGCCAGCACGGTACTACCACTGCTAAGCGGTACTACCGCCCTGGCCAGCGGTACTACCGCTTCTGTGCGGCTGGTAAAGTGGGTAATGGGCAGATTCCCCTCCCCACTATATAAGGGGGTCTTCTTCCCCAAGAAGACTTACCTCTCTCCTTCCTAAAGCTTCATTGTTGCCCCCAAGCTCATTTTCGCCCGATCTCTCTCCCTAGCCAACAAAACTTGTTGATACTCTAGGGTTTGGTTGAGAGGACCCCGATCTACACTTCCACCAAGAGAAATTTGATTCCCCCCACTAATCCCTTGCGGATCTTGTTACTCTTGGGTGTTTGAGCACCCTAGACGGAAGAGGTCGTCTCGAAGCCATATTCCATTGTGGTGAAGCTTCGTGGTGTTGTTGGGAGCCTGCAATTCAGTTGTGGAGATTGCCCCAACCTTGCTTGTAAAGGTCCGGATGCTGCCTTCAAGTGCACCACTAGTGCAATCACGGCACCTTGCATTGTATGAGGGCGTGAGGAGAATACGGTGGCCCTAGTGGCTTCTTGGGGAGCATTGTGCCTCCACACCGCTCCAATGGAGACGTACTTCCCTTCACCGGGAAGGAACTTCGGTAACACATCCTCGTCTCCATCGGTTCCACTTGTGGTTACTTCTTACCTTTACTTTGTGCAAGCTACTTATATTGTTTACCTTGCTTGCTTGTGTTGTTTTTATTGTTAGCAACATATAGGTTGCTCACCTAGTTGCATATCTAGCCAACCTATTTGTTGCTAAGTCTAATTTGATTAAGATAAGTTAAAAAACTGGTAGTTGCCTATTCACCCCCCCCCCTCTAGTCAACCATATCGATCCTTTCAGCAGTGCTCAGAAGGTGCAGCGTTTCAAGAAGGTTGCCAACAGGCAGAAGGAGAAAGTCCAATCTATGAGTGATCTACCCGACAGGGATTTCTGTATAGCTCGCCGCTGCAACCCGTATCAGAATCCACAAGATCCAGCTCTTGCCCACCGTCCTTTCTGGACTAAGCAGCAAGTTTCTATATATCATGATATGTTCATGAGGAAGAAAAATCTGTTTGTGCCAAATGTCAAGTCCATTGATCTGGATCATATGAAGAAGCATTCTATGTACTTTGCTGAAGCTTTTGAACTGTGTGGCCAGCTGGATATTATCAGGCTCAACAAGGATTTGATCCCGAGCTTGTGGCCTAGTTCTATGCCATGGTCCATCTCCGTACTGATGATGTGTGGACCTTAACATGGATGACAAATGGAAGGATGCTCTCTGCTAAGTGGAAGGAGTTCATGGCTCTGTTGGGATGTGATGATCAGGGGATCCATACCCCAATTGGATTGCGCCCTCACAAGGAGACCACTGCCATGCACAAGTCTGCGCTCTGGCCCTTTTCTATGGAGAAGATTTCTCCCACCACTGGTAACAAGACCTATGTGTTGTGCCCATTCCTGGATAACATGAACCACATTTTCAGGCACACTCTCTTGCCTATGGTTGGGAATTTGGATCAGTTGCACTCCTACCTTGTTGATATGCTCTCATCTTCCAGAAGGAGAAGAACACGACGCAAACTTTGGATGTGTCCCATGTTATGTGGTCGGAACTGCACTCGGCCGTGATGGAGCGCAAGTGTCCCATCTATGCTCCCTATTTGATGCTTCTTATTGAGAGAACCTGGGAATCTGCCTTTCTATAGGAGATGTTGGAGACTGGTGATCTGACTACTCATGAGGTAGTCCAACCGAGGCTGAAGGACAACTGGGGTACTCCTACTGCTCATGAGACAGAGGCTCCTGAGGATGAGGATGTTGATGATGGCGTTGATGAGCCCGATTATGAGCCCCCCGGCGAGGATCCATCTTGGGCTAAGAAGCTCAAGCAGAAGATGAAGAAGCTTTTCTGCATGGAGGCACATGGTCAGTACAAGGCAGACATGCCACAGAAGAAGGTTCGGAGTCTCGACAAGCTCATGATGAGGCACCTTGGCATGGAGGTTCACACTGGGTCCAAGGACAAGATCACAGATGAGGAGGAGTGGACTGCTCAGCATTGCAAGTGGTCTAACTGAACGAAGGATATTCCTGCAGCTTCAGGGGATGAGTCCAGCAAGCACGGGGATTGGTGATGGTGTTCTGGAGCATGGCTACCACCTTAGACCGTCTTAGTGTATTCTACCCTTTTGGTGTCTCGATGCCAAAGGGGGAGAAATGTTTAGAGATTTGCGCAGTCATGAGTGCGTCTTATTTGGTTGCTTTCTTCGCTCGGGAACTCTTTTATCATTTTCTTTGGTTTGTGTTTTTCAGACCTTAAGACCGAGTCATATGGTGTGAGACATATGCTAACCTTTTATTATCCATGTATGTTGAAGTACCTTACTATTATGTGAGTTTTATGCTTATCTTGTGCCCTATCTTTATGCTCACATGTTATTTCTTGCATCCATGCTTATCTCTCATATTATGTTGATGCAAGTGTGTCATGTATATAAAATATAGGGGGAGTGTTGATCCTAGTGTGTGTAATTTGCATTCCAAAAGCATACCTAAATAGTGCACACATCTAGGGGGAGCCCGTCTATATTTCGTATATGTTGGGTTCGCTTATTATCTTAGTATATCTTTTGTGCAAATCCCTTGTTGTCACCAATCCACCAAAAAGGGGGAGATTTTTAGGGCATATTTCTCCCTTAGTGGTTTTGGTGATTGATGACAATGCATTTGCGGGCTAATCGTGTGCATTGAGCATTTCAGATAATCTATCATATGGCACAAGACAGTTCTAGCCCCTCAGAGTTTATAAGGGAAGACGGTTGTTTACTGCGGTTCTTTTTTGGTTGATTTGAGTCGTAGGAAAACCGTACTATTAAGAGGGGGTTCGCGTCGGAAAGGTTTTGGTGGAATCAACACGTACACATTTTCATTTGCACACTCGTTCCTTTCCCGCTTTCATGGAGTTGCTCCTCTATTGCCTTTGCATTGGCTTGGAAGGCCCCAAGCGGTAGTACCGCTCTAGGCAACGGCAGTACCGCTCTCCCGTACCTCTTATAAGTACCAGTACTGCTGCCCAGTACTGCGCGTACTACCGCTGTGTCTGGGGGCTCAACTTTTCGTGTCGGGTTGTGCGGTAGTAGAACGGTAGTACGAGCGGTAGCACCACTTACAAGAGGTAGTACCGCCCGCTCAATATCGCTTCCTTCTGGGTCCAACGCACTCTCAGCGGAGGTAGAGCGACAGTGGGTGTGCGCCACTAAGGCTTGTAAGCCGTAGTACCGCTCCCAAAGAAGACTTACCTCTTTCTTACCCAAACCCCACTATTGCTCAAAGCTCCATTTTCGCCCGATCTCTCTCCCTAGCGAACATAACTTGTTGATACTCTAGGGTTTGCTTGAGAGGGCCCCGATCTACACTTTCACTAAGAGAAATTTGAATCCCTTGTGGATCTTGTTACTCTTGGGTGTTTGAGCACCCTAGACGGTTGAGGTCACCCCGGAGCCACAATCAATTGTGGTGAAGCTTCGTGGTGGTGTTGGGAGCCTCCAATTCGGTTGTGGAGATTGCACCAACCTTGTTTCTAAAGGTCCGGTTGCCGCCTTCAAGGGCACCACTAGTGGAATCACAACATCTTGCATTGTGCGAGGGCATGAGGAGAATACGGTGGCCCTAGTGGCTTCTTTGGGAGCATTGTGCCTCCACACTGCTCCAACGGAGACGTACTTCCCTCAAAGGGAAGGAACTTCGGTAACACATCCTCGTCTTCACCGGATCCACTTGTGGTTACTTCTACCTTTACTTTGTGCAAGCTTTATTTGTGTTGTATTCTTTGCTTGCTTGTATCGTTGTTGTTGATAGCATCATATTGGTTGCTCACCTAGTTGCATTTCTAGACAACCTTTTTGTTGCTTAGCCTAATTTGTTAAGAAAACCTAAAAACTGGTAGTTTCCTATTCACCCCCTCTAGTCAACCATATCGATCCTTTCAAACCCTATATTCTAAATCTTAGCACTAACTACGAAAGGGGAATGAGAAGAAGTACCTCCTCGACCACCTGCTCGTTGCCGGCCTGCGCACCTGCACGCACTGTGTCGCTCGATGCCTTCACCTCCAGCTCCGGCACGGCCGAGTCGAAGCCCGCCACCTCCTTCTCCTCCAGATCTGCCGCAACACCTGCAGTTGTAGCATCTCCCGCACCTCTGTGGATGCAGGCAACTTCCTGCACGGCATCTGGCACGGTCCCCATGCCCTTCTCCTCCAGCACATATCTGGTTGCAGCGGCTGCAGCGCCACGAGCGTCCTCCATGGGAGCCGGAAACAAGCGGCCCTAGAGAGCGAGGCGATGGGGGTGAGTGAGTCATTCCGGTGGGGGTGAGGGTTTTGATGCGGGGAGGGAGGCAATTTGGGGGAAATGGTGGGGGTGATGCGACCTGTGGTGATTCCCCTCCTCTTATACGATGGGGCGTTTTCCATTGATGCATGCACGCCCACGACCACGGTACGGTGCACGGGAAAGCGAATCGCCCACGTACAAATACAAGTATATAGTGAGCATACTAAATGGGCCGTACGGGCTCGTCTAGGGCTGTACGCACGAGTCAATTGACCAGCCCACGTCCCACTTGTCATAGGCTGTAACAGCCTGGCCCACATGTCAGACGCGTCCCACATGTCTCTCCGGCTCCACACGTCAGTACTGAGGAGGTAACGGTCAACTGCGTTGACCCGATGACAAGGCTCCGTTTGGGCTTTTGTGAGAGTGGGGCAAGTGGGGGAGGACAAAAGTGAGGAAATTTAGACTCCTTGGGCAAAATCGAGCACAACTAAGGAACCAGGGGCACAGAAATACAAATCCCTATAAAAATGTACACCGTGTAAGAAAATATAGAGACTTGTGTAGGAGAGAAAAATGAGGAAACCAATTTATACCTATATATTTATACCTACTAATAAAGGGAATTGATATTCTTTGTCCACCATAATGCATTATAGTAAAGTCCATGAGCTTTCTAGAAATAAACTCACAGTCCCGTCACCGACCTGGCCTGGCCTCAGTTCAGGATGAAGACGGCCCACCTATTGAGGCACCTTTGGCTACCGTTTGGGAGAGCAGGAAAATATATGCTTATGTCGGGAGTTGAACTCACGACCTCCAGTTTCCTCCCTATATCGAACGACCACCTCGTACAGGTGGTCGCCCTGTCGTGCCGCATCGACGTCGTTATCGGAATCGGGGCTCCAGGGACCCAAAGAGGTTCGTACACTGGGGTGCGCTGGTTCTCTCACACTACTCTACCTCGCAAACTCATGGCGACACTCCGGCATACTCGAGCTAAGGAATAAGAACAGTGGACACGGCAGTTTACCCAGGTTCAGGCCACCTTGTGGTGTAAACCCTACTTCTTCTTGCCTGGATTGCTTAAGGGTGAGTGGGAATACAAAAGTGCGGTTCTAGCTAGCTCCGGGTCGACCCCCCTCTACGGCGGCAACCTGCCCTCTCTTATACTGGCCCTAGTCCTCTTCCCCCGAAAACACAAGGCGGGAATGGTCACCACAACGGTCAGTTTGAAGGGGGACATGACTGCAGCCTATCCTGACAAAAGTAGTCTTCGCCTTCAAAAGCCTCCTGCCGTGACGCGCTCGTGGGCTCGGGGATGACCTCCGTCCTGGCGAGCCCCCATCCTCGGTCTTCTTCCGGGGGAAACGGGAGCGATGACGACTCTGACGACTCCCCGGGCGTCCGCGTCAAGGAGAAAGACTCTGACTAGGCGCAGGCGGCGCCAGAGTCAGAGTCTTGGAGGTGGCGCTGCTTGAGCCCGGTCCTTCTTCTTTTGTGTCTTTCTTCCACAATGAACCATGCTGACCCCATGGAGGCATGTAAGAAGGATTATGGCCCTCACGCCTTAAGTTCAATGCTGTGCTGGTCGAAAATGGGTTCGTTCTTAGTGCTTCTCGTTAGGCTTGTCCCATTCTCTGAAGTCGCCTTAATGCTTTGCGTCGCTAGGACCCAGCCCCCGAGTGGGACTCAGCCGTCACTGGTATGTCAGGTCGCGATGCATAGGACGGACCAGGAGGTGAGGGGCCCGAAGTCCGGTAAGAGCTCCCAAGGCACGATGCTCAGGAGGCCCCCCCTTGACGCGCAAGCAACTCACGCGAGAGAAGAGGCCTCCACCCGGAGCGCAGTTACGGGAGGAAGGATCACCGAGCCACGGGGGGCAGTTAGCCTAACTTTTCGGAGTGCGTCCCGAGGCGGCCGCGGCTCGCGAGAAGCTCATGTGGCGCGGGGGCGCGTCTTACCGAAGTTACTTTCTTATCCCATCTTTCATCCTGCGACGGATCAATGTAAGTCCTGCAAGGGGCGCGTGAAAGACCGCTGCCCTTTGCAACCAACGCCTTTGCAGTTTGAACCATGCGTAAACTTCTGCGGTCCCCTCGCGGAGTTCTCCCCTTTTCTCCTATTTGCTTGGGTGCCCTGCGCCGCCGTGATCCATCCCCCAAGCAAGCCTCGGTCGTCGCTAGTATGTCAGGACGCGATGTCTAGACAAAGCCAGGAGGTGAGGGGCTCCGAGAGCTAGTGGAGGCTCCTCAGGCGCGAAGCTCAAGGACCCCCCTTTGACGCGCGCGTGGCCCGCGCGAGGGAAAACGCTGGCAATGGCAAGGCTACCCGGGGGGGTTCTCATACTTAGTTCTTTGCAACGCCAATAGGTTGTTACTTGTCGGGCGCGCCTTGAGAGCTCCCTCGAGTGATCCGCCATGAGGAGAAATCCTGCGCGCAAAAACTTCCTTTTGAATGATGCGTGCTCACTAGTTTGCACTTGGCTGTCATGTGAGGAGACCAAACACCAAGGGCCATGGTGGGGAGACGTGCGCGGGAGCAGGCCCGCAAGCCAGAGCCTAGTCCCTTGGGTGTTTCAGCGCTGCTGAGACCAACCCGAGCACGGGCACTGTGTCCAGCCCCCGCTCGCGTGAGGCCCAAGGGGGAGCTGGCGAGCTCGTGCCACGGAAGAAAGCCGGCGGTTGCCGTGCCAGGCACGATTCATCCTGAGGTCGGCGTGGCCTATGGGGGCGTTCTCAATTGACTCTCCTCCAGCTCGGAGCATGGGGCTTCCACTTGAGCATGGGCATGATCATAGTTTGACCGTTCCGCCAACGCGGAGCATGGGGCTTCCACTTGGGCGTGGGCATGGTCGCGATTCAACCGTTCCACCAGCGCGGAGCATGGGGCTTCCACTTGGGCGTGGGCATGGTCGCGATTCAACCGTTCCGCCAGCGCGGAGCATGGGGCTTCCACTTGGGCATGGTCAGGAGTCCTCCTGATGCCAAGGGGTGGCGCACCGGGAGGCTCCGGGGCGTGTACAACCCCACCTCATTCTTACGTGAGAGGGTCATGGGTGGCGCTTGCGGAGGTGTCGGGTGCTCCGGGCACAGGGCTCAGGAGCTCCCTCCTCAGTCCTTAGGCAGTCTGCGCCTAGCTTTTGGCACAACTGTGTGCTTATGTTACTTGTGACATGGGGCGACACGTGCCGGGTGGTCGCCGACGCATGGCACCCGAGGTGGTGAAACACCAAGCTAGCAACTGTATAGACTGGGCCGCACCCTTACTCACTCACTCATGACGGTTCCATGAAAAGGGCGAGACACCAAGGATCTCTGTGAGGTGATGTGCGCGGGAGCAGGTCAGCGAGCCAGAGCTCGAGCGCTTGGATTTATCAATGCTACAAGGATGGACCCGACCACAGACTCCGTGTCCAGCCCGTAGTCATGGGGCAGCCGAGGGAGTATTTGCAAGGGCGCGGCGATCTCAGACGGCGACGAGGCACCAAACACAAGGCTTAAGCAAACGCATAAGCTCAAAAAATAACCAGATTCGCTACATAATCAGAAAGTGAGGATGATGCAGGGACGGACCCTTTTCAGCTTGGGGATAGTGCAGCCCGAACGTCGCCTTCAATCTGAACGAACCAAATGGTCACCTGGCAATCATGCTGCTGCGGAAGCGTTGGGCTGCTCGGCGAAGCATGCCGTGGAGGTTCACCCCTCAGGGGTCAGCTGGGTCCTACGGTCTTGAGGGCTTGTGAAAGCCTGACGCCTCGCGAGGCGCCATCGCGAGCTGCGCCAGCCTTCGCAGGGTGGAGCCGGCATTCCTCAAGCCAAAGGGCATGTAAACATAGTTGGTGGCAACGCCCCTGCTCAGGCCAATGCGCGATGGCCAGAAGAGGTCCTGGGGGTCGGCCCCGTTGAGGCCCGCGATGTCGACACATATGCGCACCTTGCTGCCCTCCTCGGGGGCGGCAGCCAAGTTGATGGGATGTCCCGGACGACGCTCGACGCGCATGGCCTGAGCCTCTCATAGCTTGCCAACCTCTTGGGTGATGAACTCTTGTGCTCCTAGCGCCTGGCGCCGTATTCCTTGCTTGCGGTGGTGCGCTCGAAACACGCCTCCAAGTGGTGCCCGAGCACCTCCCTCGTCACACTGGTCGGGTCAGATGCTTTCCAAGTGGAAGTCCCTGAGCCTGGCATGAGGGGGCGCCAGGCGCGCCTTCCTATGCTGGGGGAGACAGGCGTCGTCAGCGGGCACGGGGCTCGCGGCGCTGGTGGCTAGCGTTGCGCCCTTTGTCTTGACGGCCCCCTGGACGGGCAACGACTGCTTCTTTCTTGGGGGCGCAGCCTCGCGGGGCCCAGCACCTCCCTCGTCGTCTGAATGCTCAGCCGCAACAGCTTTGTCGGCGCGCTTGAGGGAACAAACCGCATCCTTCTCGTCGCACGCGATGGTGATGACTGATACGTCTCTAACGTATCTATAATTTTTGATTTTTCCATGGTGATATATTATCATTCTAGGATACTTTTTGGGTCTTTATTTACCAATTTATAATATTTTTGAGCACTAACCTATTGACCCAGTGCCAAGTGCCAGTTGCCGTTTTCTGCCTGTTTTTTCCTTTTCAGGTTTACAGTACCAAACGAAGTCCAATTGCCATGAAACTTTTTGATGATTTTTTCTGGACCAAAAGAAGACCTAGAAGCTTCAGAAGGAGGTCGGGAGGCACATGAGGGCCCCACCACACATCAGGGCGAGCCCTGGGGGGCGCGCCCTGATATGTGGTGGCCCCCTCGTGGCTCTCCCGACGTCCCTCTTTGACCTATAAATTCTCTAATATTGCAAAAAACCTGGAGGCTATCCCGAAACCCTTTTTCCGCCGCCGCAAGTCTCTGTTCCATCGCGAGGCCATCCGGACCTCCGTTCCAGCACCCTGCCGAAGGGGATCGATCACGGAGGGCCTCTTCATCAACCTTGCTGCCCTCATGATGATGTGTGAGTAGTTCACCACAGACCTACGGGTCCATAGCTAGTACCTAGATGTCAATCTCTCTCTCGTATGATCTTCAATACAACGATCATCGCATCTTCGCTTTGATCTATCCGATGTAATCCTATTGTGCGGTGTGTTTGTTGGGATCCGATGAATTGTGGGTTTATGTTCAGATTGTTCATGAAAAGTATTTGAGATGCCTCTCATTTATGTTATCTCTTAATTTCATGATCATTATAGCTTTGTAATGCCCTCCGATCTATTGATGTACCTTGGCCAAGTAGATTGATATTTCATCGGTGGGAGTGGTGCGTTGTGGTAGGTTCAACCTGGCGAGTTTCTATATCCCAGTGACAAAGTAGGGGACACGATGCATCTTTCTATTGTTGCTACTAAGGATAAAAAAATGGGGTTCATTCATATTGATTGAGTTTACTTTGTCTACATCATGTCATCGTTCTCCAAGGATTACTCTGTTTTACTTAATACTCTAGATGCATGCTGGATAGCGGTCGATGAGTGGAGTAATAGTAATAGGTGCAGGCAGGAGTCGGCTTATTTGTTTACGAACGTGATGCCTATATACACATGATCATTGCCATGAAAATCGCATAACTATCTGCTTTTCTATCAATTGCCCAACAGTAATTTGTTACCCACCGTATGCTGCCTACATGAGAGATGCCGCTTGGGAAAACTATGGCCCCCGGGTCTACTCACTTATATATTTACAAATGCTACAATTACCTTGCTGCCTTTATTTACCTTTTATTTTATTTTGAAATTTATATTTATCAAAAAATATCTACACAATTCATTTGCTTGCAAATAACGAGATCAAGGGGATTGACAACCCTCTTGCCCGCGTTGGGTGCAAGTCATTTGTTCATTTGTGTGCAGGCGCTGAAGACGGTTGAGGATTGATATTCTAATTGGTTTGATAAACCTTGGTTTCATAACTGAGGGAAATACTTACCCACTTTGTGCTGCAATTACCCGTTCCTCTTCACGGAAAACCCAACGCAGATCACAAGTATCAGGAAGGATTTCTGGCGTCGTTGCCGGGGAATATCATCATCAACTATCAAGTAACTTCACACAATTTTTCATTCACTTGTTCTTCTTTTTATTTTCTGTTATATTTAGCTTGTCACATGAAAATCAAAAAATCAAAAATATTTATCTTTGCTTATTACTAGTTTACTTCTTCGCTTGCTAGTTTACTTGTCTTGCTTGTTACTTTGGTTGTTCGGTCACCATGGCTCAAGATATTACTAAGTTGTGTGACTTCTGAAATACTAATAATAATGATTTTATTAGTACTCCTATACCACCCGCCACTAGTGCGGAGGCTTTTGATATTAATGCTGCATTGCTAAATCTTGTCATGAAAGATCAATTTTTGGGAAGTCCTAATGAGGACCCCATGTCACATCTTAATACCTTTGTTGAATTATGTGCCATGAAAAAGAAAAAGGATATGGATAATGATATTTTAAATTAAAATTATTTCCTTTTTCACTACGAGATAAAGCTAAAGCTTGGTTTCATCTTTACCGCGTAATAGTATTGGAACATGGGATATGTGTAAACATGCTTTTATTGCCAGGTATTTTCCTCCTGCTAAGATCATCTCCCTTAGAAATCAATTAATGAATTTTAAACAGAAAGATCAAGAGCATGTTGCACAAGCCTGGGAGAGAATGAAATGAATGTTAAGAAATCATCCAACTCATGGCTTAAATATATGGATGATTATCCAAAACTTCTATGCTGGACTAAACTTTGTGTCTAGAAATCTTCTAGATTCTGCTGCAGGTGGTACATTTATGGATGTGACCTTAGGAGAGGCCACAAAACTTCTGGACAACATCATGACAAATTATTCTCAATGGCATACCGAAAGGGCTCCAACCGGTAAGAAGGTAAATTCTGTTGAAGAAATCGCTACTTTGAGTGAAAAAGTGGATGCTCTTATGAATATAGTTGCTAGTAAAAATGCTCATGTTGATCCCAATGATATGCCATTGTGTACTTTGATTGATCAAAATAATGATGCTATTGATGTGAACTTTGTCTCGCGAAATAATTTCAATAACAATGCTTATAGAGGAAACTTCAATTCTAGACCGTATCCCGGTAATTCCTCTAACAACTATGGAAAATCTTATGGTAATTCTTATGGAAATTATTCTAAAAATTCTAATAGGATGCCCTCTGATCTTGAGAACACAATTAAATAATTTATTAATTCTCAAAAGGGTTTTGAACACTATGGTAGAAGAAAAATTGCATGTAGTTGACACTTTGGCTAAAAACATGGATAGAATTGCTCTTGATGTGGAAACTCGTAAAGGCAATGCTTTGCCACCCAAGCATGATTTTAATGATGCTATAAAATCTATCCAAATATCTATTAATGAAAGTAAGGAGAGGGCCGCTAAGTTCAGAGCTAAGCGGGAATTCTTAGAAAAAGCTCTTCCACCCGGTTTTTACCGGAACCATGGTGAAGATCTTAAAATGATTGGTATTTCTCCTATTGAATCTTTATTTACCTCTCTGAATATAAATGATAAAGGGACTGGAGATGAGTCAACTCTAGTTGAGAAGCGTCCCGTTTGCTTGGAGGGTGATGATTTTGATGCTAAAACTGAAAAATGTGGGTCTGGAGAGGTCAAAACTTTAACTAGTGATGTGTAGGATCGAAAGTATGTCTAGAGGGGGGGTGATTAGACTACTTGATCAAATAAAAGTTCTACCTTTTCCCAATTTTAAGTGTTGGCAGATTTTAGCAATGATAGCAAGTCAAGTACACCCTACACATGCATGTCTAAGAGCTTAGCAGCGGAAAGTAACAACAAGCATATGTAGTAGAGGGTAGGAAGGAAGATGAAACGCAATTTGTAGACACGAAGATTTTTCCCATGGTTCCGATAGGTGGTGCTATTGTACGTCCACGTTTATGGAGTCTTCAACCCACGGAGGGTAACGGTCGCGAGAGTCCACGGAGGGCTCCACCCATAAGGGTCCACGAAGTAGCAACCTTGACTATTCCATAACGGCTTCCGTCCACGAAGGACTAGCCTCACTATGGGTAGATCTTCATGAAGTAGGCGATCTCCTTGCCCGTACAAACTTCTTGGTTCAACTCCACAACACGAAGTAGGAGGCTCCCAAGCAACACCTAACCAATCTAGGAGGCACCACCCTCCAAAAGGTAATAGGCTCGGCAATGTCGATGAACTCCTTGCTCATGTGCTTCAAGATGATAGACTCCTCAACACACAATCACTCTCTCACAGATTTGGCTATGGTGGAAGAGATTGATTTGGTGGAAAGCAACTTAGGGAGGCTAGAGATCAAGATTCATATGGATAGAGTGGAATAGCTTGATCTCAACACATGAGTAGGTGGCTCTCTCTCAGAAAATAGGATGGGGCAAGTATGGAATAGTTCTGAGTGCTTCTATTTCGAGTGGGTGGTGGTGAAGGGGTATATATAGGCATCCCCAAAAATCCAACCGTTACACCTAAAGTGACCAACTCGGTGACACCGAAGTATAAAACTCGGTGGTACCGAAGTGACCAAAAGGCAGCAACTTTTGAATCTCGATGAGACCGATACATAACTCTCGGTGGTACCGATTAGGTGACCAACGGTCAGATTACACAACTCGGTGAGACCGATTCTCAAATCTCGGTGGTACCAATTCTTGACAATGGCTAACCAGAGAGTTCGTCCAAAAACTCGGTGAGACCGATTCACAAAACTCGGTGGTACCGATTCTTGAGAATAGCTAACCAGGAAATTGGTCCAAATCTCGATGAGACCGATTGACAAAACTCGATGGTACCGATACTTGAAAATAGCTAACCAAAAAGTTGGCAACCTGAACTCGGTGGCACCGATGCAGAATCGGTTGCACCGAAGGGCTAGGGTTTGGCATGGGTCTGTTTGAGTTTGGGAATCGGTGGGACCGAGTGGGAATTGTTGGTAGCACCGATTTTCAAGATAGGCTTGGACAGACTTTTGTGGAAGAGTTTGTTTTTGGTGAGTATCACTTGTGCACGTGGAGCATCTTGTTCACCAACAGTACCTTACCCCCTTTTAATAGTATTGGCTTTCCTATGGACTCAAAGTGATTTCTCACAAAGTAAAATGTAGAGTCCTCTTGCTTGAAGCTTTGCCAATCCATTTCCTTGCATCTTGGGGTTTCTCCACAATCCTTTTGCCATCCCTATCATTGAACTTTTCCTGAAATATGCTTAGTGGAAACATTAGCTCAATGACATATATGTTGTTATTAATTACCAAAACCACCAAGGGAGCAAATGTGCTTTCAATCTCCCCCTTTTTGGTAATTGATGACAACATATAGATCAAAGCTTCGACATATGATATAATCAATGAATATAATTGTCGCTTTGAGAAGTATGTGATAAGCAAGAGCTCCCCCTAAATTTGTGCATTATTTTGAATTTGCGAATGCAAATGCACAATCGATTAGGTACATGGGGCACTCTTCCATGCCACATACAACTTGGTGGTGTGCGAGAATAATAAGAATGAATATCATAGCACAACACAATCAAGCACAGGTGAATGATCATTTCATAAGCATCACAAGGATAGGAAATAGTAGCAATACACATCAAGTGTATGATCAAACACCAACAAAGTTTAACACAAGCAAACCAAAAGATATCAAATGTTTTGAAAAGCGATAAAAACCAACGCTCTCTCTCTCAAAGCCTAAAGATCTATATACATCTTCTCCCCCTTTCGCAACAAGTTACCAAAAAGTTAAAAGGTATATATCTAATCGTTCTTCTGGGGCTGATCTCCTCTGGTGGCCGATGAAGGAGTCGAGAGGACGGCATCAGCGAAGACTTCGGCAGACGTCATGGACGGAGTCGGTGTAGCAACTGGAGGAACTGGAGGAGTTGATGGAGCTGAAGAAGCTGTAGCAGGTGCTGACGAAGAGGGTCGCAACTCTAAAGCTGGCACTGTAGCTCATCTAGCCTGAGTAGTGAACTGAGTGCTAGGCCTGAGAGGTGCACGATCCTCATCATCATCATCATCAGTAGAATGAGGGCTAGGCACTGCGTCAACTTCCTTCTTGAGCTCATTCACAGTCACTGTGAGCTCATCCACCTTGTTGTTGAGAGTGTGAAATTTGTTGTCAACAATCCTCGAGAGGCTCGCCTGGTTCTTCAATATCTCGTTGATGTCCTTCTGCATGCTGAGCACAGAGCTAAGTAGGAGATCCATCTGCTCACTCCTAGACCTTGGTACCTGAGAACTGGAGTCTCTGGCAGCCTCTGCATGTGCCTGTGTTGTAGCTAAAGTGGGATGATCTGGGTCCATCACCACAATGTTATCTTCTAGATTTGGCAGTAGTGGCAAATGTGGTCTGTCAAGAGCAAAGATGTCCTTCTCCAGCTTGGAGTTGATAAGCATCTGGATATAGGGTGCATAGAAACATGAACGCTTCTGTTCAGCAGCAACCCTCTTCACAGTCTCCACTATCAGATCCATCACTCTAAATCTTGTATGTTGATCTAGATGGAGCAGCATGTTAATGGAATAGCCTCGAATCATCTTCTCATCTCCAGACTTAGGCATCAAGGTATGCCTCAACATGGTGTTGATAGTGCGTAGGCCAGCCTTGAGGAAGTAAATGGATCCTAGCCTGTGAGCCTTCAGATGTGCAGCAGGGATCTCATTGTACATGTTCTTCATAGCATTGTGGCTAGCCTTGGGCTCATTGTAGACATTGATGTCACCATCTTCCACCTCTGGGACTCCTAAGATGGTAGCCCACTCCTCAACAGTTGATTCATATCTTGCTCCTTCAGTCATCCACACAATTCTACCATCTCCATAGAAGTGAGCAGTGGAGTAGAATTGCATGATAATTTCATCATTCCAAGCAGTGAATTCCTTGCCAACAAACTCATCCAGACCTATGCAGTGAAAGTTGTCTTGTACACTTGGGAAGTAATCTTCATTCTCCTTGATGTACTTCCAATCCACATATCTCATGTCACTCACAGCAGGGCTCTTATCAAGCAAGATTGTTTCATAGAAATCTTGTTGCTCCTTTGTATAGAATCTGTAGTCCACAGCTGTTTTTCTCCTCTATGAGTATGGATCAACAGCTCTCCATTCTCTCAAACCAGAGTCCTTCCTCTTCTTCATGTCCTCAGCAAGCAAGTGGCTGGCATTGTGCTCTGGAAGGTGTGGTCTCAGCTTCATCAAAGCTGACATAGCATCATCCTCAGCTTCCCTAAATGTGGAGGTCTTGTTCTTGCTGGAAGCTGGTATCTCTCTAGAGAACCTCTTGGGTTTGTCTGCAACAGCTTTCTTGGGGGCAGTCTTGGTGCCCTTGGATGAGGTAGCCTTAGGCATAGCTTCAGCCATGAGCTTCTTCTTCTTCTTAGGAGGAGCCTTGGCAGCTGGCTCTTCCTCTTCTTCTTCCTCATCTTGATACTCTGGAGTAGAAGGAAGAACTTTAGCTTTGACAAATCTTGTCCTTTCTCTCTTCTTCTTCTCTCCTGCCTTCTTAGGCATAGACTTCTTTGAGGGCTCAACAATCATTGTTGCCCGAGCACTCTCTGGTGCTCTTGCTGACCCTGAGCTAGCATACTCTTTCCTTATAGCCTTCTTCTTCTTGGATGAAGAGGCAGCAGCAGTGGTGTTCTTGGCAGCATCATCTTTCTTGGATAGCTCCTCAGGCATAAAGTCCTCATCTTCCTCATCTGAGTTGAGCTTCCTTCTTGCCCTGGTTGCAGCCTTGGGCAGATCAGGAGAGCTAGGAACATCATCATAGCTCCCCTCAGGACTAGTGCCTGAACTCATGTCAACACTTTACTCTCTGAGATCATTCTGGCTGTCTTCAGCATCTGACATCTCTGACCCTGTGAAATAGAGTATAGAAGAGTGGAAGAGATTGAGTCATCACAAAATGCAGATATTTTTCAAAGGTTTGAACAAAGAAATACTTAGATATAGTTTTCAGCAAAAAGGGATTTCGGTGTCACCGAGCCAAACGTTTCGGTATCACCGAGACTCACAGAACTCTTTACAGAAACTTGGCAGCAATTTCGGTCACACCAAAAATTACCACTCGGTTTCACTGAGACTGTCCTTAGCAGTACAAAACAAAATCGGTAGAGCCGATTTTTCTGACTCGGTATCACCGAGATTTGATTTTGCGGACGACTAGACCTAAAAATTTCTCGTTCGCTAAGCTATTGAGATTTCTAGAGGATTGGGAGGATTGCAATCGGTGGATTATCGATAAAAGTAACTCCAATGCGTGTGAATCGGACGGGGAGCGCAAGGAGGGCCGGATCCATACCCTAATTCGGTGAAGGATCCCCTAAGGTGACGACGGCGGCGGTGATTCCCAACAGTGGAGGCCCTCGGGGAGGCAAGGGCGACGACCAGAGGTCCGGAGCGGCAGCTTAGGGTTGGAGGAAAACGGACTTTTGCGGTTGAATTTCAAAAGTCGGATCCGCCAGGTAATATACCCTTCGCTGTCGGTGACACCGGTTCGAAATTGTCGGTGCCACCGAGTTTCTCAACTGTCAGTTGACAGGGAAACTTGGTGTAACCGAGAATATGGAATTGGTGTTACCGAGATGGAAATCCAGATCAACCCTAGGCATTCGGTGAGACCGAGATTTTGGAGTTGGTTTCACCGAGATGCACTTGGGAGGTTTTAATGGTCAGTCCTTTGTCGAGAACTCCGAGTGCTCCTCACACAGAGGGATCGAAAAGTACTTGTTCAAATTTTGTGATGCAGCAAGAATAGAATATGAGACAAGAAAGCATAGATAGCTAGAGAGTGGTCCTAGGCATTATTTTCCATCCAATTGGCAAAAGAAAAATCAAAAGCCAAATAGCAACAATTGGATGTCCTCGAATGGATAAATAAATGCAGACCAACATGCTCGCACAATAAGATGTCAAAACAAATCATGGCAAACATGCACATACATACTAGCATCTATCAAGCATTTTGGCAATGACAGAGTCATCTATATATGAGTATATTGACTAAGGAGCCAAGTAAGAATACTTGATCATAGGTCATACTCATCGTTTAAGCACAAGTGGGGTTACCACTTTTACATAAAGCATTTAATGTTGTCACATACTATGAGATGCTTTAACTCAAGTCTTAGAGTAAAGATCCCCCTTGATGTGACATCCCCCCATAGGAGGGATAAACTAACCTTGGGTTTTGTCGATGAAGACTTCATGTTGGTGAGGTAGTGGTGAATGCTCAAGGTTGATGAAGATCACCAAGAGTTGGGAGCATCCTTGTTGTTTCCTTACTCTTCTCACCTACATGGGTTAGTCCCAACACACAAGAGACAATGCAAGGATATCTATGGACATGGAGCACAAATCATACATGATGATGTCCATGGATTTGTTGATTACCTTGTCCCTTGCTTACCTTTGAGGGAATGTGTGACTCCTTGAACTATCGCATGATGTTGATGTTGATTGCAACTAGTTCTTGCCAATAATGAATGTGAGTGAACTTCATTGGCGGAGTCACCCCTCAAGAACTTCTCTAGTTCTTATTCTTGGGGACCCACATCAACTTGATGGGGGTCCTTGGTGTTGAAGTGGCACTTGTAGAAGTTGAGCTTGAAGTAGCCTTGGGAACCCACTCCACCAACGCTTGGGATTCATCTTCATATGAGTCAATGTCCTCTTGAAGCTTGTCCTTGCCCTTGAGCTTGTGGTCTTGTGGTGGAAGGTCATCTTGAGTGTTTGTTCCCTTGGTAAGAGTATGTTCATACTTCTCCCTTTGAGGAACAAACTTGGGCTTGGGGTATTGACCTTCTTCCCATTCAACTCCATTAGCGTTGAAGTAGCCAATGCCATGGTTCTTCCGGCATCCTCTGTGCTTGCGTACAATCTCCTCAAATTGCTTACACCCGGCAAGACTCTTGTAGATACCTTTCTCTATAATTCCTTTCAATAAATCGTTTTCTTGCTCAAGTGTAACTTGGCTAAGAGAAACATCATTAGTGGAATCAATAGAACTACTAGAAGCAACCTCATTAGATTTAGCATTTTTAGTGTTGCTACTAGATGAAGAACCTTTCTTGCCTTTGTTACTAGTTTGTCTAGGTTTAACTTGTGGCATGAATGTAGACAAGAGTAATCGTTTGGCTAGATAAGATGAAGTCTTCTTTCGGAGATCGTCATTGATAGCTTTAAGAAACTCATGTTCTTGCTCCAAGGTGAGCTTCTCGAAGCGTAGCTTCTCATGAGTCCTTACAAGCTCTCTATGATTTTCGAGAGTAGATTCATGGGCTAACTTAAGAGTGTTTAATTCTTTAGTTAGTCATTCTATTTCCATCTTATCATCATCACACGACTTATCTTGACTACCACGAAAATTATCAAGTTCATTTTGACTAACATCACTTGTTTTATCAAAGAGCAAGTCATCATCACCAAGTAAATCATCTTCATCACTATTTAAATCAAGATACTCGGGGTGTGATACCTTGGGGCCTTTAGCCATGAAGCAACTTCCACTCCCTTCATTTGGTGAATCAAATAGATCATAGGAGTTGGTAGTCACTAGTGCAATTCCGGCAACACCTTCATCTTGACTATAGTCGGAGTTGCAGTGATAGCTTCTCTCGGAGTTGTTGTCGGATTCGGAGCCGGAAATGTAGGAGATATGCCCTAGAGGCAATAATAAATGTTATTGATTATCTCCCTGTTCATAATTAGGTTTATGTTCATGCTATAACTGCTATGGTTCTCGAGTCTACAATAATCACGAGGCTCGTAGGAAGACTCATATGCACGTGTGGAATAATAAACGGTAAAATGTATTCCTAGTCTGGCCTCTAAGACTAGCTCAAGTGCTGCATGATGGTTCTGTTTTCCTAATCATGGGCATGTCTATGCCAGCAATTTTGAGGGCACAATGTTAGGAGAACATTTGTGTTGAATCGACCCGAATTGATGTTATGCTATGAGATACATTCATCACAAGTTAATGGTTAATAACACAGAGATGGTTAACGTTTGCATGATTCCTTAGACCATGAGAGTATCGAGTTTCTTCATGCTTGCTTCATGAACTTTGGGGTTTGTTAAACGTCATCCGTAAATGGGTGGCTATTACGGCGGCTTACGGGTTCATGGAAAAGTATGTCAAGTAACTTGATAGCTCAAGATTGGGATTTGCTCCTCCGATGATGGAGAGATATCTCTGGGCCCTCTCGGTGTTACGGTATCCATCATCGTCTGGCCAGACACTTTGTGATTTGATCACGGGGATGCCGGAACACGGGAACGAGAAAAGAGAACAATACCGGTAACGAGGTAACTGGCATAGTGGACAAATTGTTGATCCACGGGGATGCCAACATGTCTCACCTCGGGTATTTGTAACATATCGCAAAGCAACAGGAATAGCACACGGCAACTGGAGGTTCACTCGAATATTCATCCGTGTGGGTATAGGGGTCAATATGGGTGTCCACGGCTCCGATGTTGATCATTGATCGGAAGGGGTTCCGGGTCATGTCTATACTTCACCTAACCTATAGGGTCACACACTTAAGGGTCATCTATCTGCTGAATACTAGACAGGGAGTCTGAGAGAAATTCACCGAAAAAGTTTCGGAGACAACGGAAGAGTTCCGAAGAGAGAACACCGGAAGAGTTTCGGTAAAACCGAAAAGTTGTTTCGGAGTGTACCATTAAGTCAAATTGGTTTCGGCACATGCCTGGAAATTATTGGAGGGTACCAGAATTGTTCCGGTAACTTCTGAGATTTTTCAGAGACAAAAACCGGAAATATTCCGGACTGTCGGAACCGCTTTAGTTGCTTTTCACAGATGAAAATCACTAAACCTAAAAGTTGTTTCAGAGTACACCATTAAGTCAAATTTGTTTCGGCACACGCCTGATAATTCTTGGAGGGTGCCAGAATCATTCTGGAAACTTCTGGGAATTTTCTGGAAGAAAAACCGGAAATGTTCCAGAGCTGCCGGGACCGCTTTGTTTGCTTTTCGCAGATGAAAATCACTAATCCGGAATTGTTTCGGAACGCGTCGAAAATTATTTTAGTGGGTACTGGAAATGTTCTAAGACCACATAAATATTTTCGGTTCGAACGGACGCTGAAAAATGTCGTCGTGAATAGTGAAAGTGCTTTTTGGGTGGCTTCTTGGAGAAGCCACCTTGAGGGCCCTTTGGTATTTTCCCCCTTGGCTTCTTGGAGAAGCCACCCTTGGGCTTGGCCTATAAATAGGGGTGGAGTGGGCTGCCTAAAGACTTACTCTTTCTCACATACAAGTGCCATGCATGATCTGGCTTTCTCTCTCCCTCCCAGCGAAATAGTTTCGTAGAGCCGAAAGGTTGTCTGGGTTCCGGTGGGAACTAGTTCTGGACGGCGAAGCCCTGCCGGATAGATGACACTGTATGTGTGCAACTCTGTAGAGAGATCGTAGTTTCGGTCTTAGTTCGAGAGTGCCTCCCGAAGGGCTGTCCGTGTGACCGTCCGAGCTTCGAAGGTCCTCCCGAAGGGCTGTCCGCGACACCGTCCGAGTTTCGAAGGTCCTCCCGAAGGGCTGTCCGCGACACCGTCCGGGGGATTGTCCGACCGCCTCCCGGAGGGCTGTCCGAGGGGCAGATGATGGTATACATCCTTGCGGTTGGGAGGTTGTAAATCCTAGCTGCGGGGATCTGCACCGCCGATCGTCATCGACTCTACTTCCGCTGCGCTACGAGTCGGTAACGAAAAAGATCAAACCTTGTATGCAGTCTCCATACTGGTCCTGGGCTGGTGCGTAGGTCAAATTTTTGTTTTCTGCTGCGTTACCCTACAGTGGCATCATGAGCCGTGCTATGCGTAGATGCAGGTTGCGATCTAGAATACATAGAGATGTATGGGTGTTGCACAATATAATTAGGTAGTAGATGAGTTCTATTACTAAAAATTATTTGTGCGGGTAGCAGATGAAATCTGTTACCCGATGTTCTTGTTGCTTCCCTGGAATTTGCATATTTCTGATCTTGATAACAGTGTGGTGGAGTTTCAATGTTCTGGCAATCCGCGATCCTGATTGATCAACGAAGTGCTAACAGTTCATTGAATTCCACCGTAGTTAAAAAGAAAGATTAAATTTCATAGATAAAAGGGCAATGCAGATATGATCTGCACGGGGGTCATGCGTATGACAAAGTTTAGTATGGGGCTCGAGATTTTATTATCTCGTGTTTCATACACCCCGCAATGTTAATCTAGCGACTTGGATTATCATGCTTGATGATGGACGTTGGTAGCTTCGGTTTGTTTCGAAACCTTAGAAGCCACGTAAAACAAGTTTTTGCATGAACCGATTAGAGGCGTCTAACTTGGTTTTGCAGGATGGTTTGTATGTGCATATGATGTGGTATAGCAGTGCTCATATTAATTTGATTATGTATGAGATGACTATATGATGTAATATTAACATGACCTGCGTGTCATGATTCGGCATGATGGCTGGAGCCATATGATTGTCACTTTAATGACCTGCGTGTCAACCTTAAGTAATGCACTTATTTTATTAACTATAGATATAGCAGTATTATCTGGTGCATCGACAAGGTGGTGGCAAACTTCGCGAAGGTGAACACCGACGCGAATGCCGAAGACTAAGAAATACAAGACTTCTCCGTCAGAAAGGGCTATACCATATCATGCTATTATGAATTGCCTGAGATGTTTATCCCTTATGATGCACCCTTCTTGATTGCGCGGTAGTCGCTTTTTATTAGGGTGATCTCTCACTTTAAAATATCAAAGTAGTTAGTGTTCACCCAAGTGTAGCACCGTCTGAAATTCGTATCTTTTCAGGGTGCGCCATGTCCACATGGGTACGAACGAATCGAGAGGAATGAGGCTGGTGAGGTCAGACCTCGCAGCAAGATCACTTGGTTGTCTTTGACGTTCAGGCAGGATAGTCCAGAGCTCGGAACACACCCATCGAAAGATGAACAAAAGTCACATGGAGATGTGATTGGCAAGTTTGCCTACCGATTAAAATTCCCGTCATCAGTGATGTCCACATCAATGGCGTTGAATTGAAATGCGGATCTTGAATCACTCACAATCAATTATGAGAGATATTGATTTGAGTGGGAGCGCACTATTGAATTAACTTGTTTAATTCTCAGTGCAATTAATTATGAACTTTGTCTAAGTGTGGTTTGCATAATAGTTGTAGAAGAATGGCTCGTGTTTCCACCTTCCCTATTAAAATTGAATAAGCTGTTATTTATCTGGTTAAAACTTTACGGTTGGTAACGTAATGTGAGGATTGTCCTCAAGAGTGCCAAGAAGGACTTTGTCCTATCGCATGCTTTTGGTATTCTCCCGTTGATGCTATGGATGATGTGACTCTCGTCCTTCGATCCAAAAGCTAAAATTCCGTTACAGTCAAGTGAAATGTTTGCCTCCATGAGACCCGAACTTCGAAAGTTTGGATAGCTATGTGATATTCATGGAATCTGAAAATCATTTTCAGAGACAAACAAAGGCTAAAAGATATGAGATATCCAAAGCCATGTTTGTTTGCAAACTATTAGTAAAAGTGTTTACTGGTCATTTGACTGTTAAGAGAGGGATCCAGAAGAACGCCTGTCATATAATGAAGGTGAATAAAACAACAGCTTAAAGAGAAAGGAAGTGTCCGAAGGGTGTTAGTGAAACTTTCACGCCTAGGAAGTCCAGGGCTAACGCCACTCTCAAGTTGGGTGCTTCTTCTGAGAGTAGGAGAAATACTAAAAGTTAAACTGTTAGAAGTATAAAGGCAAAAAGAGAGAAGACTGGAATATCCAGCTCATGTATGAATGTCATACAAGTTTTTGATGTATAGAAGGCTGGTCAAAGATATAGTTCTTGGGAATTATGGTTAAACATGTTAATCACTAATTCTTGGGTATTGTGAGTTGATCACAAAGATACCCGCTCGATTGCATTCTGTTGCAACTCGATGTAAAAACTACTATGGCCTGAAAGACTAGCCAGGAATGAGGTTTAGATACACGCTGGGAATATAGTAAATGGTACTATACTTTCCATCGGTGTATTACCATATTTATTTATTTTCATAAATCATTTTAGAGTTTTACACACTCTAGCCCATTGCATCAAGTATCTTGCAAGAAGGTTGTTCATAAGAGAACTTTTAATGTTCGGAGTTATGAATAACAAAAGGCCATACTTTCATTATGAATGAGAAGTATGTTATGAATATTGATAATAATACATTACCTCTGTATTTACTTTCATAATTCGTTTAGAGTTTCAAACACTCTAGCCCTTTGCATAAGGTATCTTGCAAGGAGGTTATTCATAAGAGAACTTTTGATGTTCGGTGTTATGAATAACATGAAGGGCCATGCTTCCATCCAGGATGGGATGTATGTTATGAATATTGATGGTAATATGATACATCCATAACACTGACGCTAAATGTCGCAAGACTAAAAGAATACCACATATGTGTGGCACTGCATTTGGTCACGTTGGAGAAACCCGCATGGAAAATTCCATTATGATGGATTTTGAAGTCGTTTGATCTTGAATCATCTGACACTTGCAACTTTCCTCTGAAAAGTGAAGTGACTAAAATACCATTCACAGGCCATAAGGAACGAGCAAAGAACATATTGGTGATCATACATTATGATGTGTGTAGTCCAATAAATGTTGTTGCAAGTAGTGGATTTATCTATCTTCAGAAATGACTCAAGTAGATATATGGATATTTACTTGATGAGACGTAAGTCTGGATCTTTTGAATTCAATCATAAGGTTTTCAAAAATGAAGTAGAAGTTATTGTAACAAGAAAATTATGTTTCTACAATTCGATTGCAGAAAGGAATATTTGAGTTACAAGTTTAGCGAATGTCTGATGAGTTATGAAAGGGGTTTCATAACTTGCACCTCCCGGAACACCACTGCAAGTGGAAAGTCCGTGAAGATGTAATCGAACCATTTATGACATGGTAAGATCAAAGATGACATAAATAAATTTGCCATTATCTCTTTTAAAGTGATGCTTTAGAGACTGCGGCTTTTACACTGAAAAGAGCTCCATCGGGTCTGTTGAAATGACGTCATGGTATGGTACGCCCAACCATGTTATATCTTTTCTTAACATTTGGAATATGGGGCTTGTGTAAAAGGTTACAAACCTATTCCAAATCATACAAGTGCTACTTTGTAGGTTATCCCAAGTCATTGGGTATTCCCCCACCACTATACCGAGGCAAACGATTTTGCCACAAAATGGTATGCTTTTAAAGAAAATAGTTCTTACAAAAGGTGAGTGGGAGGACAGTGCAACTCGACGAGATAACCAGTATCTTCGTCATCAGGTCAAAGGAAAGGAACCTTGGAAGTGATTCCGGAGTTTCCTACTGCAACTGATACGGAAGCCTCTACATGAGATGTATGGACTTCGGTCGAACTTGCAGCTGAACCACGTAGGAAAAACTCGTGCAAACCTCTCAGGTGCGCATACAAGATATTGTTCTTAGACAACAGTATACCTACGATACACAAGGAAGCGTTGATGGGCCCTGACTCCGGAATTGGCTAAATGCCAATACAATCCGAGATAGTTTCCATATAAGTGATTCAAGATTAAAACCTTGATACACCTTTCGGAAGACTTAGAGTCTAACGAATATTTATGAAACTATAAACTGATGTGGATAAAATGTTTTATCCATAAAGCTTAACTTGTTGAAATAACAAGTTCAAGGAGTTGACTACGATGAGGTTGTTTCACCGTAGCGATGCTTAAAGTCGGTTCGGGTTGAACTAGCAATTAATACATATTTCAATCATGAGATATGAAACATGGATGACGAAAGAATTTCCATCTGATGGAAATGTAACCAAGGACTTGCATGTGTTACAGTCCAAGGTATTTTGTCAGTCCAGAGGATGCTAGTAAGTATGCAAACTTTAGAGTTCCAGCAATGGACAGAAGAGAGCACAATGGAGTTGGAATCTTCGTGTTTTGATGAAATGGTCAAAAGGGTTTTGACTTCATCAATGGGTAACGAAGATGCTTGTGATTCAAGAAAGTAAGTGGGAGCATAATAATATTTCTAAAAACGTTGTGTGCTTGACACATTGTTAATTGGAAATAAATTTCTTGACACGAATTAGGACTTCGTTTGAAAAGGTTTTTTCGATGAAGTGCTTGGGATAAATAGCCTTAATATTAGGCATGATGATCTATGGAGATAGAATTACCTAATGGGGCTGAGCAAAGATACATATTGACAAGATGCTAAAACTTTTTAGCATTTAAAACACCAAGGAGTGATTCTTGCTGAAGTCACTTGGAAAGAGTTTTTGCAAGACTCGGTGTCCCAAAAACACTGATGAGCAAAATACATGATGGAGATTCCACACACCTTCGTGTTTGGATTAATCATGTATTCCATGGTATGTAAAAACAACCAGATATGTCCAATACTCCAAAGTTGTTGCGAGTATAGATACCAAAGTGATCAAAAGTACTGATCATGGGACAACAGTGAAAGATGTCATTAAGTCCTAGAGCAGTACTGATGACATGTTTTCTTGCAAGCAGAGATTATGAAGTGCTCGTTGTAAGTAATTACATCGATACAGTCTTCATCAATGCTCCATGCGATTTTCGATTTAAGTTAAGGGTTTTGTGTAATACACAACATAGTGGCACGGTAGTTGGAAATTGTTCCAAACAAGATACTATGGCGAATTCTATAACAAAGGCTAAGTATGTTGATGCTTTAGAAGCGACAAAGAAGTTGTTGAATCATATAGTTCATTCATGAACTTGGTATGGTTCCAAGATGGCTTTGGTCTATGGGACACTATTGCAGATAGTTGCTCCATAGCTCAGTCTGAGGAATCAGGTTTCGACCAATGATTCACACATATGCAAAGCCCAAGTCCACACAAAATATGAATTTTGTGAAAGCGTGAAAACGCAAGGATATGCAAAGTTACACACGGAGCTGAAGTCGTCAGATCCGTTGGACATCAGGCTATACCACATGCGAAGCATATTTTACACCAGTGTGCCACAGGTGTAAAGTGCATTAGCATTAACTAGATTATTGACTCTAGTGCAAGTGGGAGTCTGTAGGAGATATGCCCTAGAGGCAATAATAAATGTTATTGATTATCTCCCTGTTCATAATTAGGTTTATGTTCCATGCTATAACTGCTATGGTTCTCGAGTCTACAATAACCACGAGGCTCGGAGGAAGACTCATATGCACGTGTGGAATAATAAACGGTAAAATGTATTCCTAGTCTGGCCTCTAAGACTAGCTCAAGTGTTGCATGATGGTTCTGTTTTCCTGATCATGGGCATGTCTATGCCAGCAATTTTGAGGGCACAATGTTAGGAGAACATTTGTGTTGAATCAACCCGAATTGATGTTATGCTATGAGATACATTCGTCACAAGTTAATGGTTAATAACATAGAGATGGTTAACATTTGCATGATTCCTTAGACCATGAGAGTATCGAGTTTCTTCATGCTTGATTCATGAACTTTGGGGTTTGTTAAACGTCATCCGTAAATGGGTGGCTATTACGGCGGCTTACGGGTTCATGGAAAAGTATGTCAAGTAACTTGATAGCTCAAGATTGGGATTTGCTCCTCCAACGATGGAGAGATATCTCTGGGCCCTCTCGGTGTTACGGTATCCATCATCGTCTGGCCAGACACTTTGTGATTTGATCACGGGGATGCCGGAACACGGGAACAAGAAAAGAGAACAATACCGGTAACGAGGTAACTGGCATAGTGGACAAGTTGTTGATCCACGAAGATGCCAACATGTCTCACCTCGGGTATTTGTAATATATCGCGAAGCAACAGGAATAGCACACGGCAACTGGAGGTTCACTCGAATATTCATTCGTGTGGGTATAGGGGTCAATATGGGTGTCCACAGCTCCGATGTTGATCATTGATCGGAAGGGGTTCCGGGTCATGTCTATACTTCACCGAACCTATAGGGTCACACACTTAAGGGTCATCTATCTGATGAATACTAGACAGGGAGTCTGAGAGAAATTCACCGAAAAAGTTTCGGAGACAACGGAAGAGTTCCGGAGAGAGAACACCGGAAGAGTTTCGGTAAAACCGAAAAGTTTTTTCGGAGTGTACCATTAAGTCAAATTGGTTTCGGCACATGCCTGGAAATTATTGGAGGGTACCAGAATTGTTCCGGTAACTTCTGAGATTTTTCAGAGACAAAAACCGGAAATGTTCCGGACTGCCGGAACCGCTTTAGTTGCTTTTCACATATGAAAATCACTAAACCGAAAAGTTGTTTCGGACTACACCATTAAGTCAAATTGGTTTCGGCACACGCCTGATAATTCTTGGAGGGTGCTAGAATCATTCTGGAAACTTCTGGGAATTTTCCGGAAGAAAAACCGGAAATGTTCCGGAGCTGCCGGAACCGCTTTGTTTGCTTTTCGCACATGAAAATCACTAATCCAGAATTGTTTCGGAACACGTCGAAAATTATTTTAGTGGGTACTGGAAATGTTCTAAGCCCACATAAATATTTTCGGTTCGAACGGACGCTGAAAAATGTCGTCGTGAATAGTGAAAGTGCTTTTTGGGTGGCTTCTTGGAGAAGCCACCTTGAGGGCCCTTTGGTATTTTCCCCCTTGGCTTCTTGGAGAAGCCACCCTTGGGCTTGGCCTATAAATAGGGGTGGAGTGGGCTGCCTAAAGACTTACTCTTTCTCACATACAAGTGCCATGCATGATCTGGCTTTCTCTCTCCCTCCCAGCGGAATAGTTTCGTAGAGCCGAAAGGTTGTCTGGGTTCCGGTGGGAACTAGTTCTGGACGGCGAAGCCCTGCCGGATAGATGACACCGTATGTGTGCAACTCTGTAGAGAGATCGTAGTTTCGGTCTTAGTTCGAGAGTGCCTCCCGAAGGGCTGTCCGTGTGACCGTCCGAGCTTCGAAGGACCTTCCGAAGGGCTGTCCGCGACACCGTCCGAGTTTCGAAGGTCCTCCCGAAGGGCTGTCCGCGACATCGTCCGGGGGACTGTCCGACCGCCTCCCAGAGGGCTGTCCGAGGGGCAGATGATGGTATACATCCTCGCGGTTGGGAGGTTGTAAATCCTAGCTGCGGGGATCTGCACCGCCGATCGTCATCGACTCTACTTCCGCTGCGCTACGAGTCGGCAACGAAAAAGATCAAACCTTGTATGCAGTCTCCATAGTGGTCCTGGGCTGGTGCATAGGTCAGAAATTTTTGTTTTCTGCTGCGTTACCCTATAGGAAACCCATTCACCAACATGAGCTTGATGTCTTCTTCTTGAGTAGCTCTTGGTGTACTTGTCCTTCTTCTTCGAGTCCCTACTTCTCCTTGAGGGTCTTCGTTCATAACGATCATCTCTACTCCTTCTATCTCTTTGAGGTGATTCATTCCTTGAGCTTCGTCTTCTAGGTGACTCTTCTCTTCGTTTGTAGGGAGCCGTGCACTCATTGGAGTAGTGTTCGGGCTTCCCATAATTGTAGCAGTTTCGGTCATGACTTGACGAACGCTTCTCTTCATATCTTGAGTTGGAGCTTCGTTCTTTGCCTCTATTCTTGTAGAACTTGTTGAATTTCTTGACC
This sequence comes from Elymus sibiricus, assembly GCA_039707655.1. NCBI lineage: Eukaryota > Viridiplantae > Streptophyta > Magnoliopsida > Poales > Poaceae > Elymus > Elymus sibiricus. The sequence continues at coordinate 212,095,697 of CM077663.1, forward strand.
ATGAGGCTTATCTCTTCATTGGTGACAAGGTTGTCACTTGAAGTTGCGGGAGCATCACTTGTGACTTTGTAAGCACCGCTAGACTTGTTATGAAGCTCTTCTTTGTCTTTGAGTGTCATCTCATGAGCAACAATCCTTCCAATGACTTCCGTAGGCTTGAGATCTTTGTAGTTGGGCATCATTTGGATCAATGTGCACATGGTGTCGTATCTCTCATCCAAAGCTCTAAGTATCTTCTTGATGATGAATTTGTCGGTCATTTCTTCGCTTCCTAAGCCGGCAATCTCATTTGTGATGAGAGCTAGCCTAGAGTACATCTCTGCGACTCCTTCATCATCCTTCATCATGAACTTGTCAAGCTCACTTTGAAGAACATCCAACTTGGATTCTCTCACGGATTCGGTACCTTCATGCATATCAACCAAAGTATCCCAAATCTCTTTTGCATTCTCAAGAAGGCTGATTTTGTTGAATTCTTCGACGCATAGGAAGTTGAAGAGAATGTCACATGCTTGAGCGTTGTATTGCAACATCTTCAATTCATCCGCGGTCGCTTCACGATCCGGTTCCTTTCCATCACCAAAGAATTCACCTTGCAAGCCAACACGAACAACAGCCCAAACGGCAGGGTTATAACCAAGAATATGCATTTTCATTTTGTGCTTCCAACTAGCAAAATTTGTGCCATCAAAGTACGGACCTCTACGGTGATAATTTCCCTCACTAGACGCCATACTCTCCTAGGTTGTGAGATCAATGCAATGGAGACCAAAGCTCTGGCACCACTTGTAGGATCGAAAGTATGTCTAGAGGGGGGTGATTAGACTACTTGACCAAATAAAAGTTCTACCTTTTCCCAATTTTAAGTCTTGGCAGATTTTAGCAATGATAGCAAGTCAAGTACACCCTACACATGCATGTCTAAGAGCATAGCGGCGGAAAGTAACAACAAGCATATGTAGTAGAGGGTAGGAAGGAAGATCAAACGCAATTTGTAGACACGAAGATTTTTCCCGTGGTTCCGATAGGTGGTGCTATCGTACGTCCATGTTTATGGAGTCTTCAACCCATGGAGGGTAATGGTCGCGAGAGTCCACGGAGGGCTCCACCCATAAGGGTCCACGAAGTAGCAACCTTGACTATTGCATAACGGCTTCCGTCCACGAAGGACTAGCCTCACTATGGGTAGATCTTCACGAAGTAGGCGATCTCCTTGCCCGTACAAACTTCTTGGTTCAACTCCACAACACGAAGTAGGAGGCTCCCAAGCGACACCTAACCAATCTAGGAGGCACCACCCTCCAAAAGGTAATAGGCTCGGCAATGTCGATGAACTCCTTGCTCTTGTGCTTCAAGATGATAGACTCCTCAACATACAATCACTCTCTCACAGATTTGGCTATGGTGGAAGAGATTGATTTCGTGGAAAGCAACTTGGGGAGGCTAGAGATCAAGATTCATATGGATAGAGTGGAATAGCTTGATCTCAACACATGAGTAGGTGGCTCTCTCTCAGAAAATAGGATGGGGCAAGTATGGAATAGTTCTGAGTGCTTCTCTTTCGAGTGGGTGGTGGTGAAGGGGTATATATAGGCATCCCCAAAAATCCAACCGTTACACCTAAAGTGACCAACTCGGTGACACCGAAGTATAAAACACGATGGTACCAAAGTGACCAAAAGGCAGCAACTTTTGAATCTCGGTGAGACCGATACATAACTCTCGGTGGTACCGATTAGGTGACCAATGGTCAGATTACACAACTCGGTGAGACCGATTCTCAAATCTCGGTGGTACCAATTCTTGACAATGGCTAACCAGAGAGTTCGTCCAAAAACTCGGTGAGACCGATTCACAAAACTCGGTGGTACTGATTCTTGAGAATAGCTAACCAGGAAATTGGTCCAAATCTCGGTGAGACCGATTGACAAAATTCGGCGGTACCGATACTTGAAAATACCTAACCAGAAAGTTGGCAACCTGAACTCGGTGGCACCGATGCAGAATCGGTTGCACCGAAGGGCTAGGGTTTGGCATGGGTCTGTCTGAGTTTGGGAATTGGTGGGACCGAGTGGGAGTTGTTGGTAGCACCGATTTTCAAGATAGGCTTGGACAGACTTTTTTGGAAGAGTTTGTGGGTGTTTTTGGTGAGTATCACTTGTGCACGTGGAGCATCTTGTTCACCAACAGTACCTTACCCCCTTTTAATAGTATTGGCTTTCCTATGGACTCAAAGTGATTTCTCACAAAGTAAAATGTAGAGTCTTCTTGCTTGAAGCTTTGCCAATCCATTTCCTTGCATCTTGGGGTTTCTCCACAATCCTTTTGCCATCCCTATCATTGAACTTTTCCTGAAATATGCTTAGTGGAAACATTAGTTCAATGACATATATATTGTTATTAATTACCAAAACCACCAAGGGAGCAGATGTGCTTTCATGATGTGCCCACTATTTTGGATTACAAGGACTTTAATTACGATAATTTCTCTTTAGTAGAATGTATTTCCTTGTTGCAATCCGTTATTAGCTCACCCAATGCTTATGAACAAAACAAAGCTTTTATCGAACATATAGTAGAAGCCATGATAAAAGCTTATGATGAGAAACTTGAGCTTGAAGTTTCTATTCCTAGAAAATTGGATGATGAGTGGGAACCTACTATCAAAATAAAAATCAATAAATATGAATGCAATGCCCTGTGTGACCTTGGTGCTAGTGTTTCAACTATTCCTAAAACTCTTTGTGATGTGCTAGGTCTCACTAATATTGAAGATTGTTCTCTTAACTTGCATCTTGCGGATCCTACCATTAAGAAACCTTTAGGTAGAATTAATGATGTTCTTATTATTGAAAATAAAAATTATGTGCCTGTAGATTTCATTGTGCTTGATATTTATTGCAATCCTTCTTGTCCCATAATACTTGGAAGACCTTTCTTACAACTATAGGTGCAATCATTGACATGAAAGTGGGAAACATAAGATTACAATTTACATTAAAAAAGGGATGGAACACTTCCCTAGAAAGATAATTAAACCACCTTATGAATCAATCATGAGAGATACTAATGGGTGGAATGTCAAAGATGACAATACTTGAAACTATGCATTATGCCTAGCTAGGGGCATAAAACAATAGCGCTTGTTGGGAGGCAACCCAATAGTTATCTTTAAATTTTTGTTTTAAACATTCTGTTTGTTTTGAATACCATTATTATTTCCTCTTTAATGATTATGTTTTTGTGTTTAAATTAGTGTTTGTGCCAAGTAAACCCTTTGGGATGACTCACAAGATGAGTAGAATCGATGCTGAAACAAAACAGAAACTTTTGACTCCAGTACAGGAATTTTCAATTTTTACTGGGCCGTGATAATGATCTGAAATTTTTACACAGTGTTGATATAAAAAACTTCGAGGTTTTCCTAAGTTTTAAGAATTTTTAGAGTTACGTAAGTATAGGTTCTCTACAGATTGCTACAGACTGTTCTGTTTTAGACAGATTCTGTTTTTGCTTGCATAGTTGCTTGTTTTGATTATGCTATGGATTGTATCGGGGGGTATAAGCCATGGAGAAGTTAGAATACAGTAACTATTATGAATTTATGAAATTTTAATCAATTTATAGCAGTACTTAAAGTATGCAATATGTTTCTTATACTAACGGATCTCACGAAGTTTTGTTGAGTTTTGTGTGATTGAAGTTTTCAAGTTTTGGGTGTTATCATGATGGACAAAGGAATAAGGAGTAGCAAGATCCTAAGCTTGGGGATGCCCAACGCACACCAAGGTAATATTTTAAAGGAGACTCAAGCATCTAAGATTGGGGATGCCCCAGAAGGCACCCCCTCTTTCGTCTCAAATCCATCGGTATGTCACTTGAAGCTATATTTTTATTCGTCACATGATATGAGTTTTGCTTGGAGCGTCATTTGCTTTTGTTTGCTTTTGCTTTCAGTTTGCCACAATCATTGTATGCTGGACACACCAATTTAATAGATACACACCTTCATCATAATTTTTTAGAATACTCTATGTGCTTCACTTATATCTTTTGAGCATAGCAGTTGCTCTAGTACTTCACTTATATCTTTTTGAGCACGGTGGCGTGTATATTTTATAGAAATAATTTCACTCTCGTTCTTCACTTATATTTGTTTGAGAGTTAATAAATAGTGACAGTAATTTGCATGGGTCATAAAGACTAGTCCAAAAATATTAGGTATTCAATGAGTGATAATCAAAACCATCATGTAGCATATATAGAGAAATTATGGGTCAATGATATTGATGTAGTAATATGAAATATGTGTGAGTTCATAATTGTTAAACCATAGAAGTGTCGATATTAAGAAAGGTTGACCCTTTTGTTCATCTAAAAATTAAAGAGGCATGGTGATGATGTGTGAGCATTTCTATTCCTCGTTGAAATCCTAGTGTTGTTTCGGGTCGGAGGCGCACGATGGTTAACTCCTACCAACCTCTTCTCTCGGGGCATACGAGTAGTACTTTGATTTATGATAAACTAATAAAACTTTGCAATAGGTATATGAGTTCTTTATTACTAATGTTAAACCATGGACATGCGCAATCTCACCTTTCCATAATTTGCTAGCCTCTTCAGTACCGTGCATAGCCCGTTCTCACCTCGAGGATCGGTGCAACTTTCACCGGTGCATCCAAACACCATGACATGATACACTCTGTTGCACATAAGACTTATTATATGTTCCTCAAAACAGCCACCATACCTACCTATCATGGCATTTCCATAGCCATTCCGAGATATATTGCCATGCAAATTCCATCGTCACTTCGAATGACTAGTTCGTTCATCGTCATATTGCTTTGCATGATCATATAGAGCTGACATAGTATTTGTGGCAAAGCCACTGTTCATCATATTTTTTATACATGTCACGCTAGATCATTGCACATCCTGGTACACTGCTAGAAGCATTCATACAGAGTCATATCTTCATATCAATTCTCCATATCGAGTTGTAAGTAAATAAAAGTGTGATGATCATCATTATTAGAGCATTGTCATAGTGAGGAAAGAATGATGGAGACGATGATTCTCCCATAAGTCGAGATGAGACTTCGGACGAAAAAATAAAGATGGGGGAGGTCAAATGATCCCACCATCCATTCAAAAAAATGATGAGAGAAAAATTAGAGAAGGGACTTTGCTACTATTTCTTACCACACTTGTGCCTCAAAGTGGCACCTTATTCCTCATGTAGAGAGTCTCATGATATATCACTTTCATATGCTAGTGGGAATTACCTATTCATTATTACAAACTTGGCTTGTATATTCCTATGACGGGCTTCCTCAAATGCCCGAGGTCTTCATAAGCAAGCAAGTTGGATGCACACCCCACTTAGCTTCATTTGAGCTTTCATACACTTATAGCTCTAGTGCATCATTTGCGTGGCAATCCCTACTCCTTGCATTGACATCTATCAATGGGCATCTCCATAGCCTGTTGATACGCCTAATTGATGTGAGACTATCTTCTCCACCTTTTAACCCCTTTGATATCTACCACCATATTCTATTCTACCTAAATGCTATGTCCAATGGCTCACACTCATGTATTGCGTGAAGAATAAAAAGTTGACGCATATTGAAAAACTACGATCCAATTGCCTGACTTGGACACCGTGGTGCTTGACATTTGTATTAATGTGGTGAAGAGGGAGCCATGCCTTGCTAATATAATAACATGAATGGGGGTAAACATTTCTTAAGGATCGTATACTTTTAAGGATTAATGATTATGTTTCTTACATTTTAATTATTGCTATGTTAATATTTGTTGATTCATCTTTTCTCAATAAGCATACACGCATAAGATTACATAGTGGACAACATGTCACATCAAAAATTCAGTTTTTATCATTTACCTACTCGAGGACGAGCAGGAATTAAGCTCTGGGATGCTTGATACGTCTGCAACGTATCTATAATTTTTTATTGTTCCATGTTGATATATTACCATTCTAGGATACTTTTTGGGTCTTTATTTACCAATTTGTAATATTTTGGAGGACTAACCTATTGACCCAGTGCCAGTGCTAGTTGCTGTTTTTTGCATGGTTTTGCCTTTTCAGGTTTACAGTACCAAACGAAGTCCAATTGCCACGAAACATTTTGATGATTTTTATGGACCAAAAGAAGACCTAGAAGCTTCGGAAGGAGGCCGGGAGGCGCACGAGGGCCCCACCACACATCAGGTCGCGCCCTGATATGTGGTGGCCCCCTCGTGGCTCTCCCGACGTCCCTCTTCGGCCTATAAATTCTCTAATATTTCAAAAACCCTGGAGGGATTCCCGAAACCATTTTTCCGCCGCCGCAAGTCTCTGTTCCGTCGTGAGGCCATATGGAGCTACGTTCCGGCACCCTACCGGAGGGGGGATCGATCACGGAGGGCCTCTTCATCAACCTTGCTGCCCTCATGATGATGTGTGAGTAGTTCACCACAGACCTACAGGTCCATAGCTAGTACCTAGATGGCAATCTATCTCTCTTATGATCTTCAATACAACGATCATAGCATCTTCGCTTTGATCTATCCCAAGTAATCCTATTGTGCGGTGTGTTTGTTGGGATCCGATGAATTGTGGGTTTATGTTCAAATTATTCATGAAAAGTATTTGAGATGCCTCCGATATATATCTCTTAATTGCATGATCATTATAGCTTCGTAATGCTCTCCGATCTATTGATGTGCTTTGGCCAAGTAGATTGATATTTCATCGGTGGGAGTGGTGCGTTGTGGTAGGTTCAACCTGGCGAGTTTCTATTCCCAGTGACAAAGTAGGGGACAAGATGCGTCTTTGTGTTGTTGCTACTAAGGATAAAATGATGGGGTTCATTCAGATTGATTGAGTTTACTTTGTCTACATCATGTCATCGTTCTCCAAGCATTACTCTGTTCTACTTAATACTCTAGATGCATGCTGGATAGTTGTCGATGAGTGGAGTAATAGTAATAGGTGCAGGCAGAAGTCGGCCTATTTTTTTATGGACATGATGCCTATATACACATGATCATTGCCGTGAAAATCGCATAACTATCCGCTTTTCTATCAATTGCCCAACAATAATGTGTTACCCACCGTATGCTGCCTACATGAGAGATGCCGCTCGGGAAAACTCTGGCCCCCGGGTCTATTCACTTATATATATATATATATATATATATTTACAAACACTACAATTACCTTTCTGCCATTATTTACCTTTTATTTTATTTTGCAATTTATATTTATCAACAATTATCTACACAACTCATTTGCTTGCAAATAATAAGATCAAGGGGATTGACAACCCTCTTGCCCGCGTTGGGTGCAAGTCGTTTGTTCATTTGTGTGCAGCCACTGAAGACGGTTGAGGATTGATATTCCTATTGGTTCAATAAACCGTCGATGAGGGTCTTGGTGACTAAGACGTTGCTAATGGTGGGAGTGCACAATATGGGAAGCGCGCCCGTGATACGTCTCCAACGTATCTATAATTTTTGATTGTTCCATGCTGATATATTATCATTCTAGGATACTTTTTGGGTATTTATTTACCAATTTATAATATTTTTGAGCACTAACCTATTGACCCAGTGCCCAGTGTTAGTTCCTGTTTTCTGCATGTTTTTGCCTTTTCAGAGTTACAATACTAAACAGAGTCCAATTGCCATGAAACTTTTTGGTGATTTTGTCCGGACCAATACAAGACCTAGAAGCTTCGGAGGAGGGCAAGGAGATGCACCACGGGCCCACAAGCCATCTCTGGGGGCGCGGCCAGATATGTTGTGCCCCCCTGGAGCCTCTCCCGACGTCGTTCTCTAGCCTATAAATTCACATCTACCCTAAAAACACCAGAAGCGCTCCCGAAACACTTTTTCCGCCGCTTCAAGTCTCTGTTCCGACGGGAGGCCATCTACACCTCCGTTCCGGCACCCTGTCGGAGGGGAGATCGATCACGGAGGGCCTCTTCAACAACCTTGCTGCCCTCACCAAGATGTGTGAGTAGTTCACCACAGACATATGGTCCGTAGGTAGTACCTAGATGGCATTCTCTCTCTCTTGATCTTCAATACAATGTTCATCGCATCTTTGCCTTGATCTATCCGATGTAAACCCTTTGTATGGTGTGTTTGTTGGGATCCAATGAATTGTGAGTTTATGTTCAGATTATTCATGAAACGTATTTGAGTTAAACCTGATTACTATGATTCTTATTTGCATGATCATCATAGCTTCGTAATGCTCTCCGATCTATTGAGATAGTTTGGCCAACTAGATTGATATTTCTACAGTGGGAGTGGTGCGTTGTAGTAGGTTCAACCTGACGAGTTTCTATATCCCAGTGACAGAAGGGGACAAGTTGCGTCTTTGTGTTGTTGCTACTAAGGATAAAACGATGGGGTTTATTCATATTAGTTGAGTTTACATCATGTCATCGTTCTCCAAGCATTACTCCTTTTGTGATGAACTTAATACTTAGAGAGGCAAGCATAGAAGCGCTTTTGAAGTGGAGTAATAGTAGTAGGTGCTGGCAGGAGTCGGCCTATTTGCTTATGGATGTGATGCCTATATACACATGATAATTGCCGTGAACATCGCATAATTATTCGCTTTTCTATCAATTGCCCAACAACAATTTGTCTACCCACCGTATGCTTTCCTTATGAGAGATGCCACTAGAGAACTCTACGGCCCCGGGGTCTATTCACTTATAAATTCACAAACGTTATCATTAACTTGCTGTTATTTATTACCTTTTATTTTATTTTGCACTTTACTATTATCTACAATTATCTACACAACTCACTTGCTTGCAAATAACGAGATCAAGGGGATTGACGACCCTCTTGCCGGCGTTGGGTGCAAGTTGTTTGTTCTTTTGTGTGCAACCGCTGAAGACGGTTGAGGATTGGTATTCCTATTAGTTCAATAAACCTTGGTATCCTAACTGAGGGAAATACTTACCCACTTTATGCTGCGATTACCCGTTCCTCTTCACGGAAAACCCAACGCAGATCACGAGTATCACGAACGATTTCTGGCGCCATTGCCAGGGAATACCATCACCAACTATCAAGTAACTTCGCACAAAATTTCATTCACTTTATCTTCTTTTTATTTACCTTTGCTAGTTACTAGTTTGCTTCTAGTTTGCTTTACTTGCTAGTTTACTTGTCTTGCTTGTTTTGCTAGTCCGGTCACCATGTCTCAAGATACTACTAAGTTGTGTGATTTATCAAATACTAATAATAATGATTTTATTAGTACTCCTATACCACCCGCCACTAGTGCGGAGGCATTTGATATTAATGCTGCATTGCTCAATCTTGTCATGAAAGATCAATTTTCGGGAAGTCCTAACGAGGATCCCGCATCACATCTTAATACCTTTGTTGAATTATGTGATATGCAAAAGAAAAAGGATATGGATAATGATATTGTGAAATTAAAATTATTTCCTTTTTCACTAAGAGACAAAGCTAAAGCTTGGTTTTCATCTTTACCTCGTAATAGTATTGGAACGTGGGATAAGTGTAAAGATGCTTTTATTGCCAAGTATTTTCCTCCTGCTAAGATTATCTCCCTTAGAAATCAAATAATGAATTTTAAACAGCAAAATCAATAACATGTTGCTCAATCTTGGGAGAGAATGAAATTGATGATAAGAAATTGTCCAACTCATGGCTTAAACTTGCGGATGATTATCCAAAATTTCTATGCTGGAATAAACTTTGTGTCTAGAAATCTTCTAGATTCTGCCGTAGGTGGTACCTTCATGGATGTGACCTTAGGAGAGGCCACAAAACTTCTGGACAACATTATTACAAATTATTCTCAATGGCATACCGAAAGAGCTCCAACTGGTAAGAAGGTAAATTATGTTGAAGAAATCGCTACTTTGAGTGAAAAAGTTGACGCTCTTATGAATATGGTTGCTAATAAAAATGCTAATGTTGAACCCAATGATATGCCTTTGTCTACTTTGATTGAGAAAAATAATGATGCTATTGATGTGAACTTTATCTCGCGAAATAATTTCAACAACAATACTTATAGAGGAAATTTCAATGCTAGACCGTATCCCAGTAATTCCTCTAACAACTATGGAAATTCTTATGGTAATTCATATGTCAATGCTTCTACAAATTATAATAGGATACCTTTTGATCTTGAGAACACAATTAAATAATTTATTAATTCTCAAAAGGTTTTCAACACTACGGTAGAAGAAAAGTTGCATATGATTGATACTTTGGCTAAAAACATGGATATAATTGCTCTTGATGTTGAAACTCTTAAAAATAATTCTTTGCCACCCAAGCTGATTTTAATAATAATATTAAATATATCCAATTATCTATTAATGAAAGTAAGGAGACGACCGCTAAGTTGAGAGCTAAGCGAGAATTCTTAGAAAAGGCCCTTCCACCCGGTTTTTACCGGAATCATGATGAAGATCTTAAAATGATTGGTGTTTCTCCTATTAAATCTTTGTTTACATCTCTGAATATAAATGATAAAGGGACTGGATATGAGTCAACTTTAGTTAAGGAGCATCCCGTTTGCTTGGAGGGTGATGATTCTAATGCTAAAACTGAAAAAAGTGGGTTTGGAGTGGTCAAAACCTTAACTAGTGATGTGCCCACTATCTTGGATTACAATGGCTTTAATTATGATAAATGCTCTTTAGTAGAATGTATTTCCTTGCTGCAATCCATTATTAGCTCACCCAATGCTTATGAACAAAACAAAGCTTTTACCGAACATATAGTAGAAGCTATGATAAAAGATTATGATGAGAAACTTGAGCTTGAAATTTCTATTCCTAAAAAATTGCATGATGAGTGGGAACCTACTATCAAAATAAATATAAATAAATATGAATGCAATGCTTTGTGTGACCTTGGTGCTAGTGTTTCAACCATACCAAAAACTTTATGGGATGTGCTTGGTCTCACTAATATTGAAGAGTGTTCCCTAAACTTGCATTTGCGGATTCTACCATCAAGAAACCTTTAGGTAGAATTAATGATGTGATTATTATTGCAAACAAAAAATTTGTGCATGTAGATTTTATTGTGCTTGATATTGATTGCAATCCTTCTTGTCCCATAATACTTGGAAGGCCATTTTACGAACTATAGGTGCAATTATCGATATGAAAGAGGGAAACATAAGATTCCAATTCCCATTAAAGAAAAGGATGGAACACTTCCCTAGTAAGAGAATTAAATAACCTTATGAATCAATCATGAGGGCTACCTACGAGTTGAGTGTGAAAGATGACAACACTTGAAACTATGCATTATGCCTAGCTAGGGGCATAAAACAATAGCGCTTGTTGGGAGGCAACCCAATATGTATCTTTATTTTTGTTTTTAATTTCTGTTTTTGTGTCATAACCTGATTGTTGCCTCTGTAATTATTGTGTTTTTATGTTTTAATTCGTGTTTGTGCCAAGTAAAGCCTTTGGGATGACTCACAAGATGAGTAGAAACGATGATGAATCTGAAACAGAAACTTTGACTCTAGTGCAGGAATTTTCATTTTTTTTACTGGAGCGTGATAATGATCTGAAATTTTAACACAGTATTGCTATACAAATTCTTTATGTTGTCCTAATTTTTCAGAATTTGTAGAGTTACAGAAGTATGGGATCTTTACAGATTGCTACAGACTGTTCTGTTTTAAACAGATTCTGTTTTGCTTGCATAGTTTGCTTGTTTTGATTGTGCCATGGACTATATCGGGGGCTGTAAGTCATGGGGAAGTTAGAATACAGTACCTATTATGAAAAAAAAATTGAATCAATTTATCACAGTACCTCAAGTATGCAATATGTTTCTTATACTAACGGATCTCACGAAATTTTGTTGAGTTTTGTGTGATTGAAGTTTTGGGTGTGATCACGTTGGACTACGGAATAAGGAGTAGCAAGAGCCCAAGCTTGGGGATGCCCAAGGCACCCCAAGTATAATTCTAAGGAGACTCAAGCGTCTAAGCTTGGGGATGCCCCGGAAGGCATCCCCTCTTTCGTCTCAATCCGTCGGTATGTCACTTGGAGCTATATTTTTTTTCATCACATGATATGTGTTTTGCTTGGAGCGTCGTTTGCTTTTGTTTGCTTTTACTTTCAGTTTGTCACAATCATCATTTGCTGGACACACCTATTTGAGAGAGACACACCTTCATGATAATTTTCCAGAATACTCTATGTGCTTCACTTATATCCTTTGAGCTAGGCAGTTGCTCTAGTACTTCACTTATATCTTTTTGAGCACGGTGGCATGTAGATTTTATAGAAATAATATGCTCTCGTTCTTCACTTATATTTGTTTGAGAGCTGAGTAATAGTGACGGTAATTTTCATGGGTCATAAGACTAGTCCAAGAATATTAGGTATTCAATGAATAATAATCAAAACCATCGTGTAGCACATATAGAGAAGTTGTGGGTTAATGACATTGATGTAGTAATATGAAAAAGGTGTGAGTCCAAAATTGTTGATTTGTAGAAGTGTCGAGATTAAGAGGTGTTAACTTGTTATTCATCTAAAAATTAAAGAGGCATGGTGATGATGTGTGAGCATTTATATTCCTCGTTAAAATCCTAGTGTTGTTTTGAGTCGGGGGCGCGCGATGGTTAACTCCTACCAACCTCCTCCCTCGGGGCATGCGAGGAGTACTTTGATTTGTCATAAAACTAATAAAACTTTGCAATAAGTATGTGAGTTCTTCATGACTAATGTGACACCATGGACATACGCATCTTCACCTTCTCATATTTGCTAGCCTCTTCGGTACCATGCATAGCCCATTCTCACCTGGAGGATCGGTGCAAATATTCGCCGATGCATCCAAACCCCGTGAAATGATACGCTCTGTTGCACATAAGCCTTATTATATCTTCCTCAAAACAGTCACCATACCTACCTATTATGGCATTTCCATAGCCATTCTGAGATATATTGCCATGCAAATTCCATCGTCACTTCACATGACTAGTTCGGTCATCATCATAATGCTTTGCATGATCATATAGAGCTGACGTAGTATTTGTCACAAAGCCACTGTTCTTCATATATTTGATACATGTCACGCTAGATCATTGCACATCCTGGTACACCGCCAGAGGCATTCATTCAGAGTCATATCTTCCTATCAGTTCTTCATGTTGAGTTGTAAGTAAATAAAAGTGTGATGATCATTATTATTAGAGCATTGTACCAGTGAGGAAAGGATGATGGAGACTATGATTCCCTCACAAGTCGGGATGAGACTCCGGACGAAAAATGAAATAAAAATGGGGGAGGCCAAATGAGCCCACCATATAAAAAAAGAGAAAACGAGGGAGGCATAAAAAAAGAAAAAATCCCACCATAAAAATAAAAAAAGATGAGAGAAAAGAGAGAAGGGACTTTGCTACTATCCTTTACCACACATGTGCCTCAAAGTGGCACCATGTTCTTCATATAGAGAGTCTCCTATGTTGACACTTCCATATGCTAGTGGGAATTACCTTTTCATATTATAAACTTGGCTTGTATATTCCTATAACGGGCTTCCTCAAATGCCCGTGGTCTTCATGAGCAAGCAAGTTTGGTGCACACCCCACTTAGCTTCAGTTGAGCTTTCATACACTTATAGCTCTAGTGCATCATTTGCATGGCAATCCCTACTCCTCGCATTGATATCTATCAATGAGCATCTCCATACCTCGTTGGTACGCCTAGTTGATGTGAGACTATCTTCTCCACCTTTTAACCCCTTTGATACCTACCACCATATTCTATTCCGTCTATATGCTATGTCCAATGGTTCACGCTCATGTATTGCGTGAAGAATAAAAGGTTGATGCATATAGAAAAAGTACGATCCAATTGCGTGACTTGGACACCGTGGTGCTTAACATTTGTATCTATGTGGTGAAGATGGAGTCATGCCTTGCTAATATAATAAGATTAATAGGGGTAAAACATTCTTTTAGGATCGTATACTTTGAAAAATTAATGAATTTGTTTCTTATACTTATAAATATTACTATGTTGCTATTTGTTAATTCATCATTTCTCAATGAGCATACATACCAAAGATTACATAATGGGTAGCATGTCACATCAAAAATTCTGTTTTTATCATTTACCTACTCGAGGACGAGCACGAATTAAGCTTGGGGATGCTGATACGTCTCCAACTTATCTATAATTTTTGATTGTTCCATGCTGATATATTATCATTCTAGGATACTTTTTGGGTATTTATTTACCAATTTATAATATTTTTGAGCACTAACCTATTGACCCAGTGCCCAGTGCCAATTCCTGTTTTCTGCGTGTTTTTGCCTTTTCAGAGTTACAATACTAAACGGAGTCCAATTGCCACGAAACTTTTTGGTGATTTTTTCTGGACCAATACAAGACCTAGAAGCTTCGGAGGAGGGCAAGGAGATGCACCAGGGGCCTACAAGTCATCAGGCCGTGCCCTTGGAGCCTCTTCCGACGTCGTTCTCTGGCCTATAAATTCACATCTACCCTAAAAACACCAGAAGCGCTCCCGAACACTTTTTCCGCCACCGCAAGTCTCTGTTTCGACAGGAGGCCATCTACACCTCCGTTCCGGCACCCTGCCGGAGGGGAGATCGATCACGGAGGGCCTCTTCATCAACCTTGCTGCGCTCACCATGATGTGTGAGTAGTTCACCACACACCTATGGGTCCGTAGGTAGTACCTAGATGGCAATCTCTCTCTCTCTTGATCTTCAATACAATGTTCATCGCATCTTTGCCTTGATCTATCCGATGTAATCCCTTTGTATGGTGTGTTTGTTGGGATCCGATGAATTGTGAGTTTATGTTCAGATTATTCATGAAAAGTATTTGAGTCAAACCTGATTACTATGATTCTTATTTGCATGATCATCATAGCTTCGTAATGCTCTCCGATCTATTGAGATAGTTTGGCCAACTAGATTGATATTTCTTCAGTGGGAGTTGGGCGTTATAGTAGGTTCAACCTGACGAGTTTCTATATCCCAGTGACAGAAGGGGACAAGTTGCGTCTTTGTGTTGTTGCTACTAAGGATAAAACAATGGGGTTTATTCATATTAGTTGAGTTTACTTTGTCTACATCATGTCATCTTTCTCCAAGCATTACTCCGTTTGTCATGAACTTAATACATAGAGAGGCAAGCATAGAAGCGCTCTTGAAGTGGAGTAATAGTAGTAGGTGCTGGCAGGAGTCCGCCTATTTGCTTATGGACGTGATACCTATATACACATGATCATTGCCGTGAACATCACATAATTATTCGCTTTTCTATCAATTGCCCAACAGTAATTTGTCTACCCACCGTATGCTTTGCTTATGAGAGATGCCACTAGAGAACTCTACGGGCCCCGGGTCTATTCACTTATAAATTCACAAACGCTATCATTACCTTGCTATTATTTATTACCTTTTATTTTATTTTGCACTTTACTATTATCTACAATTATCTACACAACTCACTTGCCTGCAAATAACGAGATCAAGGGGATTTATGACCCTCTTGCCGGCGTTGGGTGCAAGTTGTTTGTTCTTTTGTGTGCAGCTGCTGAAGACGGTTGAGGATTGGTATTCCTATTGGTTCGATAAACCTTGGTTTCATAACTGAGGGAAATACTTACCCACTTTGTGTTGTGATTACCCGTTCCTCTTCACAGAAAACCCAACGCAGATCACGAGTACCAGCCCGCGGCAGCTGTGGACTTGAAGCTGTCCCTGGAGTCAAAGGAGATGGCGTACTGCGACCACTTGAGGGGCTGCGCGACCTCCGGCTGCGGGAGGGCGGCGTTCACCTCACGAGAGAATTGCTTGAACAGGCGGTTCGACGCAGGGGTGTGGGCTCCGCTGAGGATACAGGCTACCACACGAGGCTCCTAATAGCCCCTAGCCCCCTCGTCATGCTGGTTGTTGTCGTTCCTCCTGGGCGGCGGCCACAGCGGCGGGGGAGCAGCGTTGTCTGATACGTCTCCAACGTATCTATAATTTTTGATTGTTCCATGCTGATATATTATCATTCTAGGATACTTTTTGGGTCATTATTTACCAATTTATAATATTTTTGAGCACTAACCTATTGACCCAGTGCCAGTTGTTGTTTTTTGCATGTTTTTGCCTTTGCAGGTTTACTGTACCAAAAGAAGTCCAATTGCCACAAAACTTTTTGATGATTTTTTCTGGACTATAAGAAGACCGAGAAGCTTCGGAAGGAGGTCATGAGGCACATGAGGGCCCCACCACACAACAGGGCGCGCCCTCGGGGGGCACGCCTTGATATGTGGTGGCCCCCTCGTGGCTCTTGCGACGTCCCTCTTCGGCCTATAAATTCTCTAATATCATGAAAACCCTGGAGGCAGTACCGAAACCCTTTTTCCGCCACCACAAGTCTGTGTTCCATCGCGAGGCCATCTGGAGCTCCGTTCCGGCACCCTGTCGGAGGGGGGATCGGTCACGGAGGGCCTCTTCATCAACCTCGTTGCCCTCATGATGATGCGTGAGTAGTTCACCACAGACCTACATGTCCATAGCTAGTACCTAGATGGCAATCTCTCTTCCTTATGATCTTCAATACAATGGTCATCGCATCTTCGCTTTGATCTATCCGATGTAATCCTATTGTGCGGTGTGTTTGTTGGGATCCGATGAATTGTGGGTTTATGTTTAGATTATTCATGACAAGTATTTGAGATGCCTCTGAATTATATTATCTCTTAAGTGCATGATCATTATAGTTTTCTAAAGCTCTCCGATCTATTGATGTGCTTTGGCCAAGTAGATTGATATTTCATCGGTGAGAGTGGTGCGTTGTGGTAGGTTCAACCTGGCGAGTTTCTATATCCCAGTGACAAAGTAGGGGACAAGATGCGTCTTTGTGTTGTTGCTACTAAGGATAAAACGATGGGGCTCATTCATATTGTTTGAGTTTACTTCGTCTACATCATGTCATCGTTCTCCAAGCATTACTCTGTTTTACTTAATACTCTAGATGCAAGCTGGATAGCAGTCGATGAGTGGATTAATAGTAATAGGTGCAGGTAGGAGTCAGCCTATTTGTTTATGGATGTGATGCCTATATACACATGATCATTGCCGTGAAAATTGCATAACTATCCGCTTTTCTATCAATTGCCCAACAGTAATTTGTTACCCACCGTATGTTGCCTACATGAGATATGCCGCTAGGGAACACTATGGCCCCCGGGTCTATTCACTTATATATTTGCAAACGCTATTATTACCTCGCTACCTTTATTTGCTTTTAATTTATTTTTCTTTTATCAACAATTATCTACACAACTCATTTGCTTGCAAATAACGAGATCAAGGGGATTGACAACCCTCTTGCCCGCGTTGGGTGCAAGTCATTTGTTCATTTGTGTGCAGCCGCTGAAGACGGTTGAGGATTGATATTCCTATTGGTTCGATAAACCTTGGTTTCATAACTGAGGGAAATATGTATCCGCTTTGTGCTGCAATTACCCGTTCCTCTTCACGGAAAACCCAACGCAGATCACAAGTATCATTCTTCTGAGGGCGCGCCTCGCGAGGCTGTTCATGCAAGGCGCCCTCACGAGGCTGATCGCACCAGCCGTCCTCGTGAGGCTGCTCACGTCAGCTCTGGCGGGGGTTGCCATTGCGGTTGTCCCACCTACCGCCGCTATAGCCACCTTCGTGGCCGGTGCCGCGATCATTGCGGTCTGGGCGCCGGCCGACGCGTTCGTCGCGGAGGGCCTTGAGCTCCTGGTAGTCTTCGGTGTTGTGGGTGCGCACTTCGTGGTAGATGCAGAGCGGACGGCGGTCCTTCTCGGGCACATCATGGTCGCGGCCGCGTTTCTGCTCAGGCTCCGCCGCGAGCACGGCAGGGCCCTTGCGCTTGACCTCCTTGCCCTTTGCCTTGTTGTCATCGGGCGTGGCATCGGGGTCGTCGTGGATGAACTGGTGGCCCTCTTCGGCCTCGGCGCATTTGTCAACGATGTTGAACAGCTCCAGAGCCGAGCTTAGGCTGTCGTTGATGGCGAGCTTCTCGACATCCGGATGTCCTTGACGCCGTTGGTGAACGCCATGATGATGGCTTCGTCCGAGGCACGCGGGATCTTGTTGTGCACCTGGCTGAAGCGCTGGATGTACTTGCGTAGAATCTCTCCAGGGCACTACTTCACGCGCTGCAGGTCGTTGACAGAAAGGGGGCGGTCATGCGTGCCCCTGAATTTGGCAACGAACTGCTCGCAAAGCTCGCTCCACGAAGAGATCGACTCCTCGGGTAGGTTCATGAGCCAGGAACGCGTGCCATCCTTAAGGGCCATGGGGAACCAATTCTTCATGACCTTGTCGTCGCCGTTCGCTGCCTCGATGCTCAGTGCGTAGAGCTGGATGAACTCCGTGGGGTCGGGGATGCCGTCTGTAACAGCTCGAGACCGATTCTTTCCATATTATTTTTATCATGGTATTGTTTGCCATATTTAATTTTTGCATTGCATCATTTCATCATGCCATCATGTCATTAATCTTTTGCAACTCAATAAATAAAGTGCATAGATCTTTTTATCTATTTAAATTGAGGGATTTCACATGGTGATTTCTCTTTAGAACATAGTCCTCCCAATATTTTTAGGGAGCTATAATAAATATTCCGTTAATTTGTAATCACCCATGAACACACTTACAATTTAAATCCATGCCTTTTCTACTTCATGTGTGGTCCCAAAAACCTTGGCATTAATTCTTTTTGCATTTCTCGAAGCTCCACCAAAGATCTCAGCATTGTTGGACCTCTCAAACACCCACTTCCGATTCAAAATTCTTCATGTAATTCAAAGGAGTCTGTATTCAAACCCTCCAACTTGTCTCTTTGCATTTTTTTTGATCAAGCACATTTTTGCGAGTCCAAGGAAATCAACCCAATGCCCAAATTCTTCCTCTACCTTTTTTTTCTATTCTATCTTTTCTTCTTTCTATTTTTTTCTGTTAAAAAAAAGGGAGAGAGATGCCCAGCCGCATCAGGCCCAAGGCCCAGTCGTCCCACCTATAACCAAACCCTAGCCCACTCCTGATCCACCCACTCATTCCCTCGATCTCCTCTCCCTCCTCCCACACACCGCCGCCACCTGCCCGATCCCCTCCTCCCTCGTCCCTCACCTCACGAACACACACACACTCGCATAGAGGGCAGCGCCCAACGCCAACAGGAGCAAGGGCGATCGATTCCCTTCGCCCCGTCCATGGCCCCGGCTCTGGCGACCCGACCGTCGCCTGCCCTCGCCGTCTCGCCGTCCGGCAAGCTAGGCCGCTGCCGTGCCTGCCTCCTCTCGTGGCCTCCTTTTCCATGCCCCTCGCCCTGCCTTCGTTGAGAGCTTGCCTGAGGAGACGAGCTCATCGTGCGCCTCCAGCCTGCGCGCCGACCACCTCACCTCCAGCCCTCCTGCTCCGCTGCATCCTGCCATCGGTGAGCAGGCGAGATGCCCCGCCGTCCGCCCTCTTGGCCTCCTGCTCGCCGCGCCCTGATCCCTCTCGCCGTTGCTTGCTGCTGCTGCACGTCCGTGCGCCCGATGCCCCCATTCGCTGCTACTGCAACTAGGCCGCCCCATGCCGACCTTCGCCTTGTCTCCTCCTCTTTGCCGCCCGTCGCTCGCGCATGGCCCCGTTGCCGCTGCCCTGTTGCCGCTCCCGTGTACCATCACCATAGCCAGGCATGCACAACCACCGTCAGCCACACCTCCTCTACTTCCAGCTCGTAGGACCCCTCGTTGCTGCTTCCTGGCACCATCCAGTGTCCTGACGCCTCTACTGCCACGATCTCCATGGACAGAGCATTGGGAAGTTTCCTCGTTCGGCCACCTTCGTCGATCATCAGGTCGTGGCCCTCTTGCCTCACCCAGCCAGGGCCATCCCATGTTCACGACCTTGAAACCAAGACCATGCACCACTGAGATTTTGCCTCCCGAAGGACCTCGAGTTTGGTTACACGAACCACAAGTGACCAGCTTAACCACCGCAACACCACTGATCCGAGGCCTTTCGTCTTGCTTCATATTTGGATCGCCAAGGCCGAGACCAACCGACAATCGGTGTTGTGTTCGACTACCAACCGAAACGCCAAGTACCACTACATCGACTGAAGAACTTGGATACGACAAGACCTCTTCGGCAAGTGTACCACTACCGTCGCTGCGGAACCGACAAGACCGTCAAGTGAACGACTACTTCCACTACGACTCGTGTACCTCTACTTCCTCGACGACATGTGAACATCTACACTACTCCGAATCGAACCGCCCCGATTGCTTTATTCGAAGCTATAATCGCCGAGTCGACCGCCCGTGGACGAATGCATGTGTCGTATGCCTATGCTTGCTCCATGTTCGAATTGAATACTTGCACCTTTCTCAATTGCAATGTCACGTGGGACACCCGGTAACCGGGATCAACCCTGTTGCTCTTGCATATTCCACGCACTTGTTCTTTCGCACCGATATCTCGGACGAGTTACCGGAACCGGA
Organism: Elymus sibiricus; assembly: GCA_039707655.1. Lineage (NCBI taxonomy): Eukaryota > Viridiplantae > Streptophyta > Magnoliopsida > Poales > Poaceae > Elymus > Elymus sibiricus. Next base: position 212,116,265 of record CM077663.1, read on the forward strand.
ACGTTGCCGTGGCACCATTTCCGTTATCGCCGCCATGGCAGCCCTTTCTTTCCGCCACGGCGACAAATGCTTCATGTTGTGCCTTATGTCAACGTTTTCATAAAATTGCATGCAACTTGAGTATGTCATTCGCATCATGATAACAACATTTAAAGTGTTTAAAATTGTTGATTGCATTCATTCGCATATATGACTTGCTAAAAACGGTTTATGTCATAACTAAATTACCGTAGCTCCGAATTTGATGATCCACATATGTAACTTGCCTAGAAAAACGTGTAGAATCTCATGGTGCACTTTATTTTCCGGTTTAATAAATATAAAATGAGTTTAGGACATATCTAGACCGAACTCATCTTTTGCATATGGGGTCGCTTCGGAAATACTATAAGTTGTTTCCGACCTCATTTAAGATGCCTAGATAGTGTAGTTTATTTTTGCTTCACCTCTTGCCATATTTAGCAACATTTAAACATGCCGTGTAAATAAAGGAGAGTGAACTAAATGATTCGAATGTGGAGTTTCGTCCATATGCAACTCGTTGCATATTGAACTTCACTTAATTCGTAGTATTTGATTGTTGTGCTTGCCATGTCCATGCATAATTAAACCGGACATGCATCATACTTGATTGCGCATCATGTCATGAATATGTTGTGGTGTTTATCGTGTCATTTGTTTGTTTCCGGATTGCTTCTTCTCGATAGAGTTCCGAAAGCGTTTCGGAGTGTGAGGATTCGTTCGACTACGTTGGCTCGTCTTCTTCATGGATCCGTTCTTCTTCCAAACGGGATCTTAGGCAAGATGAACATTTCCCTGGATACCATTACTATCATTGCCATGCTAGTTGTCTCGTTTCTATCGCTATGTCTCGCTACCTACCACTTGTTTGTCAAGCCTCCCAAAATGCCATGATAAGCCTCTAACCCTCCACATCCCAGCAAACCATTGTTTGGCTAGGTTACCGCTTGCTCAGCCCTTCTTATAGCGTTGCTAGTTGCAGGTGCAAATTGTTTCCATGTGCCAACATGGATATTTTTGGTATATCACAATATTATTGCTATTTAATTTAATGCGCATATATACTTGGTAAAAGGTGGAAGGCTTGGCCTTTTGCTTGGTGTTTTGTTCCACTTTGACGCCCTAGTTACTTGTGTACCGGTGTTATGTTCCATATTGAGCGCTCCTAACATGCTTAAGGTTATTATGGGGACACCCTTGATTTTCGTTTTGGGATAAAACTCTTCCGGCAAGGCCTAACATTGGTACTACATTTGCCTAATAACTAATGAACTAGCATAGGGCATCATGAACCCGTGGATAATTTAATCAACAACCCGGGCCAGTGCTCATGAGTGTTGGTCCAAACCGGGCGATGTCCGGCGCCCCCTGGTCATCCGGGGTCTCAACCAACCCGACGTCTTGCCCATCCGGTCATGCCCTGAGAACGAGACACACGGCTCCTATCGGGATTGTCGGTACGCCGGGCGACCTTGCTGGATTTGTTTTACCTTTCTCGAACGTCTTGTGCACCAGGATTCCGAGGATACTTCGGGCTATCTTGAGGTTGAGGTTTTCCACGCAGCGTGTAGTTAGTTTGTGATGGATGAGTTGGAGCACCCATGCAAGGTTAAATCTTTTCGAGAAGCCGTTCCTGCGGTTATGTGGCAACTTGGAAATTTGTTTAACATCCGGTCATAGAAAATTTGAAGTGAACTCAAATAAAATACACCAACTGTGTGCGTAACCGTGACTGTCTCTACTCGTGAGTACTGATCGAGATGTGACGGAATTCTGTACTTGGTGCCTCCTGTTTCCGGGGAGTAGAGCTCCAAGGGGTTCTTGACACATCGTTATCGTTCAGTTTCCCTAGTATCTCAGGACGCGGATGTTCGAAATGGCTTCAATACTATTTGTGGTGCGAAGATTGTGGCGGCACCCAATACTGGGGAGTGGGATCACATGTACTGCAATGTTTAGTATCGTTGTGATTACGAGGGTCTGAGGTAGATGAATTTTCGAGACCTCTGGTTGTGTATTGACGGATGAGATACATTGGAGAGTAGTATTACTGCTAGGAGTTGAGTGATGGATTTTACTCCGTGTATCCATGGACCCGATTGCATAACCAAAGATTTCGGAAGTTGTTAGGTGGGAATTCAAGTAGTTACCTAGGATTATCCTTCCAGCAAATGCAAATGGGTTATGTATTTGTTTCCGGCTTAATTCTCAAGCCTCATACTTTGTTTTGTTGGAGTATGGTAATTCGAGTTGCTTCGATGTCAAGTGGTGATTTCATATCTTTTCTAAATGGTGTTCTCATATTTCTATGGGAATGCTAATCCTTTTGCTCAATCAAATTGTCATATCAAATCTTATTCCTAACCGGTGCGCTCCTGTTCAAGATAATTCAATCCTATTTCAATATTTGCAAGATCGATCCTCATATTTCTTTTCGGAGTTCATCTCATTTGTCCAAAGTTGTCTTTGTTTTTCTCACCCTCCCACCCTTTTCTTCAAAAGATTATATTCTCATCTAAGTGTCTTCTTTTCATGTGATGCTTCCGCTATCTTTTCTGCCGTATTGTATCCGGTGATTCATTCTGAAGATGCTCAAGTGCTAAGTTCATCATTCTCCATTCTTGTTTTCTTCCCCGGTGGATTCAATTCAAGCTCTCGGTGTTCATCATATCCTTTTCATTCGTTAAATGCTTCCCGTGTTGGAAATTATTATCCAAGCCTCTCTTGTTTTTCACCTCTCTCTATTCTTATCTGGAGTTTTCAGCATATCTCAGAAGATTCGTGTTTCCGTTCTAAATCCTTTCAAATTATTTTGAGGCTCTCAACCTCATCAAGTTTTCATTTGTACCGGTGCAATCTCTCTTCCTAAGCAATTGTTTCAATGGTGGTTTCTTTTGAGTGGGCCCATAACCCACAGGTTTTTCCCAGGATCTTACCTGGCTCTTCTAATTTTTTCCGTAGATTTCCTCAAGTTCGTTTTCAAATGTGACGTAAGAACGAATCTCATCAGTCATATTCCATCTTCAAGATCGCTTTGAATTATTTAATAGTTGGCTCAACCTTTCCTTTCATTGTTCTGGAGTATCTCGGTAATTCTTGGTGGTGTTTCTTGTCATCATTCTCAACTTGAAGATCGAAGAAGAGTTTCTCTTAAATCTTTGTCCATTCTCATGAAGATTCATGGTTATAGCTTCATGCTATCAACCCGAATTGTTTCCATTCATGAGGAATTCCATCCATATCTATCCGGAGCATTTGAGTGTTGTTGTCATTTCTCGATCCTCCGAAGGCCATCATTTCAGAAGATTTCTTCATTCTCAGCTTTCAGCTTTCATTCTCAATTTTTTCTCAATTGTTGTCTCTTCGTTCGTATCTCAATTATTCCGGTGCCTCGTTCAAGTTTTCTGCTAAGTGGATCGTGATCTCTTCGTCCTCATGTCATGTATCTCCGTTCATGTGTAGTATCCTCATTCGTTTCGAATTCTTACCGGTGTTTCATTGAAGACGTCTTCAAGTGTGTAATATCTCTCTTCAATCTTTTCAAGATGAATAAGTAGTATGCCAAATCCGTTGCTTGTCATCAGTGTAACTGGGTGAAGGATAAGCATAACATAATTCTTATTCTTGTTTCTTTAAGGTGTTTTCAATCCTTCTTCCGGAGTTGTTCATGATATCAACTTCTCGATTCTAAGTTGTTCATCTTTCCTTTTCCGGAGTTCCAAGCTTTTCAAGTATCTCGTCGCGAAGTTCCAGCTAAATCTTTGCAAGGCTTTAATCTTATTCTTTTCAACCTTCATTTCTTTTTTAGCATTCTTTTGTATACGGAGGTTTTCATGGTGGTTCTTCAAGGATGTAATTCTCTCTCGAAGTGTTCTTCAATATTTTGTTGGAGGAGCTCAATTATTCTTTATCTTGCATTTCAAGTGCAATTCATTCTCTCTATCTTTTGAGATGGTGTTATAACATTCTTGATTCATGAGGAGTTTCGAAGAAAATTTGTCAAGAATGAGATATGTAATCCCATTTGTTTTCATTGGAGCTATCTTGGATTGGATGTCACCTAAAGCCTTTCCTAAGGATTGTTGCTAATTGTGGTGCTCATAAACGATCCAAGTTTTCTCCTCCTCCTCTTGGTGTAAGAAGTTTTCATCTCTTTGTTGATCTCAATCAAATCAATTGTTTCCGTTAGTGGCGGGTTGTCACCTCATAATTTTGAGATGTTTTCCATAAGCCCATAACAAGCTTTTTCTTTTCGTTGTTGATTTTCCAACAACTCCGTTCAATCCTTCTTGGTAAGGATGCTTTTCAAATGCAATTGTGGTAGAAGCTGTCATTTTCTTCTTCGTTCTTTTCTTTCCAACGATCTAGTTACTATTCTTTTGTTCCGGAGGCATTGTGTTGTTGCTCTCTTCAACCCATCACCTCGTTTTATCAAAATCATATTCTTTCTTTGCGTATCCATCTAACCGGAGTGTTGTGCCCTCTTTTCAAGTTTTTGCTATCTTATCAAGTTTTCCTTCTATCCCTACCGAAATGCTGCCCAAATTCTTTCTTTCTCATTGCTTGCCCATCTCATCTCAACAAGAGTGGTTTCAAATCTTTCTTGCCATTGTGTTCTTCCATCTCTTTGCAACCTCCAAGTATTGTTGGTTTCACTCATTTGTCAAAGAAGAAACTAAGTTTTACCTCTTCTTTGTCTCTTCCTCTTCTCATTCTAAGATCTCGGGTCGAGATCTCTTGTTAGTGGAGGAGAGTTTTAACAGCCCGAGACCGATTCTTTCCATATTATTTTTATCATGGTATTGTTTGCCATATTTAATTTTTGCTTTGCATCATGCCATCATGTCATTAATCTTTTGCAACTCAATAAATAAATTGCATAGATCTTTTGATCTATTTAAATTGAGGGATTTCACATGGTGATTTCTCTTTAGAACATAGTCCTCCCAATATTTTTAGGGAGCTATAATAAATATTCCGTTAATTTGTAATCACCCATGAACACACTTAAAATGTAAATCCATGCCTTTTCTACTTCATGTGTGGTCCCAAAAACCTTGGCATTAATTCTTTCTGCATTTCTCGAAGCTCCACCAAAGATCTCAGCATTGTTGGACCTCCCAAACACCCACTTCCGATTGAAACCTCTTCATGTAATTCAAAGGAGTGTGTATTCAAACCCTCCAACTTGTCTCTTTGCATTTTTTGGATCAAGCACATTTTTGCGAGTCCAGGGAAATCAACCCAATGCCCAAATTCTTCCTCTACCTTTTTTTTCTCTTCTATCTTTTCTTTTTCTATTTTTTCTGTTAAAAAAAGGGAGAGAGATGCCCAGCCGCATCAGGCCCAAGGCCCAGCCGTCCCACCTATAACCAAACCCTAGCCCACTCCTGATCCACCCACTCATTCCCTCGATCTCCTCTCCCTCCTCCCACACACCGCCGCCACCTGCCCGACCCCCTCCTCCCTCGTCCCTCACCTCACGCACACACACACACACTCGCATAGAGGGCAGCACCCAACGCCAATAGGAGCAAGGGCGATCGATTCCCTTGGCCCCGTCCATGGCCCCGAATCCGGCGACCCGACCGCCGCCTGCCCTGGCCGTCTCGCCATCCGGCAAGCTAGGCCGCTGTCGTGCCCGCCTCCTCTCGTGGCCTCCTTTTCCATGCCCCTCGCCCTGCCTTCGTTGAGAGCTCGCCCGAGGAGAGGAGCTCCTCGTGCGCCTCCAGCCTGCGCGCCGACCACCTCACCTCCGGCCCTCCTACTCCACTGCATCCTGCCATGGGTGAGCAGGCGAGATGCCCTGTCGTCCGCCCTCTTGGCCTCCTACTCGCCGCGCCCTGATCCCTCTCGCCGCTGCTTGCTGCTGCTGCACGTCCGTGCGCCCGGCGCCTCCATTCGCTGCTACTGCAACTAGGCCGCCCCATGCTGACCTTCGCCTTGCCTCCTCAACTTTGCCGCGCATCACTCGCACATGGCGCCGTTGCCGCTGCCCTGCCGCCGCTCCCGTGCACCATCACCATAGGCAGGCGTGCACAACCACCGGCAGCCACACCTCCTCTGCTTCCAGCTCATAGGACCCCTCGTTGCTGCTTCCTGGCACCATCCCCATCAACGTCCTGACGCCTCCTCTGCCACGATCTCCATGGACAGAGCATTGGGAAGTTTCCTCGTTCGGCCACCTTCGTCGATCATCAGGTCGTGGCCATCCCATGTTCATGACCTTGATGCCAAGACCATGCATCGCTAAGATTTTGCCTCCCGAAGGACCTCGAGTTTGGCTACACGAACTACAAGTGACCAGTCTAACCACTGCAACACCACTGAACCGAGGCCTTTCGTCTTGCTTCATCTTTGGATCGCCAAGGCCGAGACCAAGTACCCCAACAATCGTTGTTGTGTTCGACTACCAACCGAAATGCCAAGTACCACTACATCGACTACGAACGGTGATGATCCCTGAAGAACTCGGATACGACAAGACCTCTTCGGCAAGTGTACCACTACCGTCGCCGCGGAGCCGACAAGACCGTCAAGTGAACGACTACTTCCACTACGACTCGTGTACCTATACTTCCTCGATGACATGTGAACATCTACACTACTCCGAATCGAACCACCCCGATTGCTTTATTCGAAGCTATAATCGCCGAGTCGACCGCCCGTGGACGAATGCATGTGTCGTATGCCTATGCTTGCTCCGTGTTCGAATTGAATACTTGCACTTTTCTCAATTGCCATGTCACGTGGGACACCCGGTAACCAGGAATAACCCCGTTGCTCTTGCATATTCCACGCACTTGTTCTTTCGTAGTGATATCTCAGACGAGTTACCGGAACCGGAACGTTGCCGTGGCACCGTTTCCGTTATCGCCGCCATGGCAGCCCTTTCTTTCCGCCACGGCGACAAATGCTTCATGTTGTGCCTTATGCCAATGTTTTCATAAAATTGCATGCAACTTGAGTATGTCATTCGCATCATGATAACAACATTTAAAGTGTTTAAAATTGTTGATTGCATTCATTCGCATATATGACTTGCTAAAAACGGTTTGTCATAACTAAATAACCGTAGCTTCGAATTTGATGATCCACATATGTAACTTGTCTAGAAAAACGTGTGGAATCTCATGGTGCACTTTATTTTCTGGTTTAATAAATATAAAATGTGTTTAGGACATATCTGGACCAAACTCATCTTTTGCATATGGGGTCGCTTCGGAAATACTATAAGTTGTTTCCGATCTCATTTAAGATGCCTAGATAGTGTAGTTTATTTTTGCTTCACCTCTTGCCATGTTTAACAACATTTAAACTTGCCGTGTAAATAAAGGAGAGTGAACTAAATGATTCAAATGTGGAGTTTCGTCAATATGCAACTCGTTGCATATTGAACTTCACTTAATTTGTAGTGTTTGATTGTTGTGCTTGCCATGCCATGCATAATTAAACCGGACATGCATCATACTTGATTGCGCATCATGTCATGAATATGTTGTGGTGTTTACCGTGTCATTTGTTTGTTTTCGGATTGCTTCTTCTCGATAGAGTTCCGAAAGCGTTTCGGAGTGTGAGAATTCGTTTGACTATGTTGGCTCGTCTTCTTCATGGATTCGTTCTTCTTCCAAGCGGGATCTCAGGCAAGATGAACATTTCCCTAGATACCACTACTATCATTGCCATGCTAGTTGTCTCGTTTCTATCGCTATGTCTCGCTACCTACCACTTGTTTGTCAAGCCTCCCAAAATGCCATGATAAGCCTCTAACCCTCCACATCCCAGCAAACCATAGTTTGGCTATGGTCCCGCTTGCTCAACCCTTCTTATAGCGTTGCTAGTTGCAGGTGCAAATAGTTTCCATGTGCCAACATGGATATTTTTGGTATATCACAATATTATTGCTATTTAATTTAATGCACATATATACTTGGTAAAAGGTGGAAGGCTTGGCCTTTTGCTCGGTGTTTTATTCCACTTTTGCCGCCCTAGTTACTTGTGTACCGGTGTTATGTTCCATATTGAGTGCTCCTAACATGCTTCGGGTTGTTATGGGGACCCCCTTGATTTTCGTTTTGGGATAAAATTCTTCCGGCAAGGCCCAACAGTGGTACTACATTTGCCTAATAACTAATGAACTAGCATAGGGCGTCATGAAACCGTGGATAATTTAATCAACAACCCGGGTCAGTGCTCCTCATGAGTGTTGGTCCAAACCGGGCGATGTCCGGTGCCCCCTGGTCACCCGTGGTCTCAGCCAACCTGACGTCTTGCCCATCCGGTCGTGCCCTGAGAACGAGACACGCGACTCCTATCGGGATTGTCGGTACGCCGGGCGGCCTTGCTGGATTAGTTTTACCTTTCTCGAGCGTCTTGTGCACCGGGATTCCGAGGATACTTCGGGCTATCTTGAGGTTGAGGTTTTCCACCGGAATTCTGAGGATACTGATGGGGTTATGTACCTAGGGTAGGGTCATAGGCCTGACCTACATACCTTACCTAAGGACACTGCCCTATCAAACTTAAGGACTACAAGGAAGTCTCCGACTGAAATCACCAAGACGTACAAGTCACTCGACAACATCCACTCGGAGGTTTCTTCATCCACTCGACGGCTACATTTCACTCGGCAAGAACTAGAAGACAGCCGGCCACAGAAGATCAGAAGCCACCCCCGGGAGGCCAGCGGGCAGGCGTTTGTCTAGATCATAAGTAGCATTTATTACATACGTTACCAGTAACGTTCATCTTTATAGCCACGATCTGACCCTTAGATGCCCGACATTATGAGGGGCAGCGCACTCTATATAAGCCGCCCCTCCCCTCTGGCACAGGGGTTGGCACCCTGTAACTCCTAGATTCCACACGACAGAAAAGCTCCTGAGCACCTGAGACGTAGGGCTGTTACCTCCACGAGAGGGGCCTGAACTCATACATCCGTGTGTACAATCTCGCCGTAGCTAGGACTCTGCCCTCTCCTTACGTACCCCTAACCTCTACTGTCAGGCTTGTTCCCACGACAGTTGGCGCCCACCGTGGGGCAGGCGTCTAAGCGACTTCCGGCGAGGTTGCATTTTTTCTCCTTCGTCATGTCTTCCGGCAGTGATTTGTTCCTGGGCCACGAGATCTGTCTCGGAGCGCTCACCTTCATCGCCGACGACTCGGCATGGCTCCAGGAAGCGCCTCTAGATGTTGAGGCGCTCCCGATCCGCGGGGTGACGCACTTCTCTGCGAGCTCCTGCGGTGTTCTTCTTCTACAGCCGTCGACTCCATACCTGTCAGTCCTCCCCGTTGGTCGTCGCCGCAAGCGATCTGGTCGTTCGCGGCTCCAGCGCTGGGTTAGGCATGCGGCGGCTCGCCAAGTTTCGTCTCCGCAGATTGCGGCTATCGAGCCCGCCGAATCACTTCACGACGTGTTTGACTCAGCGTCGGATCCGTCTGACGTTCCCTCCGAGTGCGAGAACTGCGATCCTGCTGCGGAGGTTCTCATGGCTGGCTCTCATCAGAGTCTGCCGCCCGGCTTCAATCGCGACAGACGCGAAGCTGGAGGACCGTCGAATGAACAACATCGCCGAGATGAGGATATCCTCCATACTCCTATCATCGGTGCGACTGTTGAGGCTCGGGCCATGGAGGCCACTCGTCGTCGACTCAAAGAGATGCAGGAGGCACTTGACGAGCGTGCCCGCCAGCGTCCACCCGTTTCCAGTCGACGTCAGCGACAGCTGTTTCCGACTGGTTCTCATAACAATGTCAAGGTGTTCCGTACTCCAATTCTGAATGTTGCAGCGGCTGCGAAGATAGCAGATTCCATTCAGCCGTCCCGTTCGGAGGCTGGGAGGGGTTTGCAGCAGATTCGAGCGTTGCTAGATGCAGCACAACAGCAGGATTTGGTTGTTTCTCAGTCGCGCAACAGGTTGCATAGTAACTCCCCCAGGGCAGACACAGTTCAGTCGGCGCACAGCCCGGGGTCGCCTCTGCGTCACAGAGGAGGAGGTTACCGTGAAGATCAGTACCAAGATCAGGGGCGAGACAATTTTGCTCCTCGTTATCATCGTGATGACCGCCGTCGAGTGCTTACTCCTTCGCGGAGTGGATCGCATATGCCCCGGCACTATGACGATAGGCGCCCGTTCGGCGATGAGCGGAATCCTGGGTTCGATGCAAGGAATGTCCTTGCCCAAAGGCGGATCGACAGAGGCAGAGCACATAGAGATGGAAATGACAGAGACTATCCGAGTGGAAGTAGTACCATTGTTTCTGGTCCCGAGTGTTTCAGCAGAGCCATTCGCTCTGCGGAGATTCCCCCCAACTTCAGGTTGGCGGCCGGAATAAGCAAGTTCTCCGGCGAGTCAAAGCCTGAAATGTGGTTGGATGATTACCGAGTGGCTGTGCAGATTGGTGGAGGAAATGACAACGTAGCCATGAAGCATTTGTCCTTGATGTTGGATGGTTCGGCCCGGGCGTGGTTGAATCGCTTGGTTCCTTCTAGCATCTATTGCTGGGAGGATCTTGCCCGAGTGTTCATCAGTACCTTCGAGGGTACTTGCAAGCGTCCTGCGGGTTTGATTGATTTGCAGCATTGTGTTCAAATGCCCAATGAGTCTTTGAGAGATTACATACAGCGTTGGTCCACTTTGCATCACACAGTGGAAAATGTTTCCGAGCATCAGGCTGTTTGTGCTTTCAAGGCCGGTGTGAAGTACAGAGAGCTTTACCTGAAATTTGGGCGGACAGGTGACATTTCCCTGAGTAAAATGATGGAGATTGCCACTCGATACGCTAATGGCGAAGAAGAAGACCGCCATCGTAGCGGCAAAGGAAAAGTAGTCGACAACGACACCGGTGGTGGCAATTCCAGTCGGAAGCAGAAGCGCAAAGCTGATGCTCCTGCTCAGGCAGAAGCGGCTGCTTTAGCGGCACAAGGCAAAAACAAAGGAAAATCTAAAGCTAAGTTTACCCCAAAGAAGTCAAAGAATCAGTCGGGTACATATGTTATGGATTTACCGTGTGCAATCCACACGAAGAAAGATGAAGAGGGCAATTTGATATTGCCGAAGCATGCCACTCGACAGTGCCGTTTGCTGATCCAGCAGTTCAAGGAAAGTCAGTCGAGTGAGAAAGATCCTGAAAAGGAGGATGAGGAAGACAAAGAAGAGTTCCCTAAAGTTAATGCCACTCTGTTGATTTTTGCTGATGTGGAAAGCAAGAGTCGACTGAAAGTCATCAACAGAGAAGTCAACATGGCTGTTTCTGCTACCCCCACGTACCTCAAGTGGTCTCAGACTGCCATCACATTCGACCAGTTATATCACCCAGCTCATATCGCCACCCCTGGTCGGCAAGCGTTGGTGGTGGACCCGGTTGTGGAAGGCACTCGACTCCGCAAAGTTTTGATGGATGGAGGGAGTGGTCTGAACATTTTGTATGCGGATACCCTAAAGGGGATGGGCATTCCGATGTCCCGACTCAGCGAAAGCAACATGCAGTTCCACGGAGTCATCCCTGGACAGAAGGCCAAGTCACTCGGCCAGATAGCATTGGATGTGGTATTCGGCACGGACAAGAATTTTAGAAAAGAGAAATTGACTTTTGAAGTTGTAGACTTTCAGAGCGCGTATCATGTCATCCTTGGTCGTCCGGCTTATGCTCGTTTCATGGCCCGTCCATGTTACGTGTATCTCAAGCTGAAGATGCCCGGGCCCAAGGGTGTGATCACAGTCACTGGCAATCGACAGAGGGCTGAGGAGTGCCTTCAGCAGGGCTCCAAAATCGCCGATCATCAGATGGCTGTGGTCGAATTGGAAGAGTACAAGAAGAGTGCTGATCCTGCCGACCTGCTGCATGCCAAGAATCCTGCCTCCGAGTCAGCTTTCCAGTCGGCAGGTAAAGTGAAACAAGTGCACATTCACCCGACAGATCCTAGTGCTGCCCCGACCAACATCTCAACGACACTCGACAGCAAATAGGAAGCCGAGCTCATCCAGTTCCTCCGTGAGAACTGGGACATCTTCGCATGGAAGCCTGCTGACATGCCGGGTGTACCCAGGGAACTGGCTGAGCACAGACTGAGAGTCGACCCGAAGGCCAAGCCTGTGAAGGAGCACTTGCGTCGGTCGGCAGCAGAGAAGCGGAAAGCAATCGACGAGGAAGTGGCTTGTCTCTTGGCGGCTAAGTTTATACGTGAGATTTACCACTCCGAGTGGTTATCGAACGTCGTCGTGGTCCCTAAGAAGGACAAGTCACTCCGCATGTGTATTGACTTCAAGCATATCAATCGGGTCTGCCCGAAAGATCATTTTCCGCTCCCCCGCATTGATCAGATTGTCGACTCAACTGCGGGGTGCGAGCGTCTATCTTTTCTTGATGCTTATTCTGGCTACCATCAGATCCGTCTGTTTGGTCCAGATGAAATAAAGACAACCTTCATCACCCCTTTCGGGTGTTTTTGTTACATCACCATGCCTTTTGGTTTGAAAAATGCTGGCTCTACTTTCATGCGCATGATCCAAAAGTGTTTGCTTGATCAGATCCCTCGGAATGTCGAAGCGTACATGGATGATATTGTCGTCAAGTCTCGCAAAGGTTCCGACCTGTTGTCTGACCTGGCCGAAACATTCGCCAACCTGAGGAGGTACGATATCAAGTTAAATCCAACTAAGTGCACTTTCGGTGTTCCTGGTGGCAAGTTACTCGGTTTTCTTGTTTCCGAACGAGGAATCGACGTCAATCCTGAAAAGATCAGTGCCATCACCCGAATGAAAAGCCCTGAGCGTGTGCACGATGTCCAGAAGCTCACAGGTTGCCTAGCAGCGTTGAGTCGGTTTATTTCTCGTCTCGGTGAGAAGGCATTGCCTTTATACCGACTGATGAAGAAATCTGATACATTCGAGTGGACTCCAGAAGCTGAAGCAGCGTTTGTTGAGTTCAAAGCCCTGCTTTCCACCCAGCCGATGCTTGCTGCTCCGCACAGCAAAGAGACCTTGCTCCTGTACATTGCGGTCACTAATCAGGTCGTCAGTACAGAGCAAAGAGCCCTTGCTCCTGTACATTACCAGAAGCTCGTATATGGTATATATCTGTCAGCGAAGAAGGTGGCACACTACTTCCAGGATCACTCAATTTCAGTCGCCAGTGATGCTCCGTTGTCTGAGATTCTCAACAATCGAGACGCGACTAGTCGAGTGGCTAAATGGGCTATTGAGCTCCTTTATTTTGACATCAAGTTTGAAGCGAAAAAGGCAATCAAGTCTCAAGCTCTCGCTGATTTCTTGGCCGAGTGGATTGAACAGCAACAGCCGATCCAAATTCACTCGGCACACTGGACCATGTTTTTTGACGGCTCTAAGATGCTGAATGGGTCTGGTGCTGGTGTAGTATTGGTGTCCCCAAAAGGCGACAAACTCAGTTATGTCCTATAGATTCACTTTGATTCTTCCAATAATGAAGCTGAATATGAAGCACTCCTGTACGGGTTGCGTATGGCCATCTCACTTGGCGTCCGGCGCCTGATGGTTTACGGTGACTCTGATTTGGTGGTCAATCAAGTGATGAAAGAGTGGGATGTCAGGAACCCTGCTATGACTGGATACTGCAACGCAGTAAGGAAGCTTGAGAAGAAGTTTGAAGGTTTGGAACTCCATCATGTTCCCCGAGTGAAAAATCAGGCAGCTGATGAGCTAGCAAAGATTGGATCCACTCGGAAGCCTGTCCCCAACAACGTGTTTCTCGAGAACCTACATTCTCCTTCGGTACAGGAAGACCCCTTCACCGAAGAGCCCCCGCAAGCAAAGAGCGCCTCTGATCCAACTGAAGTCGATATACCAGCGGTCATAGATCTGGTCATGGAGATTCTGGTGATCACGCCCAATTGGACAGTACCTTATATTGCATACATTCTGAGGCGAGAACTCCCAGATGATGAAGATGAAGCTCGACAGATAGTCCGCAGATCCAAGGCCTTTACTGTTATGGATGGACAACTCTACAGAGAAAGCGTAACTGGCGTGATTCAGCGGTGTATTTCTCCTGAAGAAGGTCAACTGATTTTGGAGGAGATTCACTCGGGAACTTGTGGTCATCATGCGTCCTCTAGGACAATTGTTGCCAAAGCATACTGAGCTGGTTTCTTCTGGCCGCGCGCCAATGAGATGGCTAAAGAGATTGTTGATCACTGTGAAGGATGCCAGTTCTATTCGAACCTGTCGCACAAGCCTGCGTCTGCCTTGAAGACTATTCCACTCGTCTGGCCATTTGCAGTATGGGGTTTGGATATGGTTGGTCCCCTTCGAACAGGCCAGAGTGGGTTTACTCACTTGCTTGTAGCAGTCGACAAGTTCACTAAATGGATTGAAGCTAAACCCATAAAGAAGCTGAACGCCCGTACTGCTATCAAATTCATAAAAGAGATAACATTCCGGTATGGAGTCCCCCATAGTATCATTACAGACAATGGCTCCAACTTCGACGCGGAAGAGTTCAGACACTTTTGCTCCTCTCAAGGCACTCGGGTGGATTACGCATCCGTTGCGCACCCCCAGACCAATGGTCAAGCTGAGCGAGCGAATGGCCTTATCCTTCAAGGCCTGAAGCCTCGACTCATGCGAGATCTAGATCATGCAGCCGGAGCTTGGGTCATTGAATTGCCATCTGTTCTGTGGGGCTTGAGGACGACTCCTAACCGATCGACCGGGCGCACTCCTTTCATTTTGGTGTATGGAGCCGAAGCCGTTTTGCCAAGCGACGTCCTTCACAATTCTCCCCGAGTGGACCTTTACTCCTAGGATGAAGCTGAACAAGCACGACAAGACGGGGTGGATCTCCTAGAGGAAGAATGCGAGATGGCTCTGATTCGGTCGACTATATATCAACAAGATCTTCGCCGCTTCCATGCGAGGCATGTCAAGAGTCGGTCATTCCACGAAGGTGATCTGGTGCTCCGAGTGGATCAGCAACGACCTCACAAGTTGGCCCCAGCGTGGGAAGGCCCATTCATCGTCACCAAGGTGCTGAACAATGGAACCTACCACCTCTTCAACCTCAAGAAGAATATCGACGAGCCGCGTGCCTGGAACGCGGATTTGCTTCGACGCTTTTATACTTGATGACTGAGTTGTTTTGATGTAATAAGAGTACTCCAAACAATGTCGTTTGTTAAGCTATGACTTCCGAAGTCTATTGTCGATTCCGATCGTATAATTACGCATTCAAGAAAATTACTCCGAGTGACGAGCAATCCTCTCACTCGGGGGCTTAGTTGCGAACCAGTTTTCGCCTAAGTTAAAAAATCTTTCCGAGTGGATGGCATCCCGTACACTCGGAAACTTAGCTGCGAACCAGTCTTCGCCTAAGTTCAAAACTTCTCTGAGTGAAGAGCGATCTTCACACTCGGGGGCTTAGCTGCGAACCAGTTTTCGCCTAAGTTAAAAACCCTTCCGAGTGGATCGCATTCCATTCACTCGGAAACTTAGCTGCGAACCAGTCTTCGTCTAAGTTCGAAACTTCTCCGAGTGGCGAGCGATCCTCTCACTCGGGGGCTTAGCTGCGAACCAGCTTTCGCCTAAGTTAAAAACCCTTCCGAGTGGATCGCATTCCATTCACTCGGAAACTTAGCTACGAATCAGTCTTCGTCTAAGTTCGAAACTTCTCCGAGTGACGAGCGATCCTCTCACTCGGGGGCTTAGCTGCGAACCAGTTTTCGCCTAAGTTAAAAACCCTTTCGAGCGGATCGCATTCCATTCACTCGGAAACTTAGCTGCGAACCAGTCTTCGCCTAAGTTCAAAACTTCTCCGAGTGAAGAGCGATCTTCACACTCGGGGGCTTAGCTGCGAACCAGTTTTCGCCTAAGTTAAAAACCCTTCCGAGTGGATCGCATTCCATTCACTCAGAAACTTAGCTACGAACCAGCCTTCGCCTAAGTTCAAAACTTCTCCGAGTGACGAGCGATCCTCTCACTCGGGGGCTTAGCTGCGAACCAGCTTTTGCCTAAGTTAAAAACCCTTCCGAGTGGATCGCATTCCATTCACTCGGAAACTTTGCTACGAACCAGTCTTCGTCTAAGTTCGAAACTTCTCCGAGTGACGAGCGATCCTCTCACTCGGGGGCTTAGCTACGAACCAGTTTTCGCCTAAGTTAAAAACCCTTCCGAGCGGATCGCATTCCATTCACTCGGAAACTTAGCTGCGAACCAGTCTTCACCTAAGTTCAAAACTTCTCCGAGTGAAGAGCGATCTTCACACTCGGGGGCTTAGCTGCGAACCAGTTTTTGCCTAAGTTAAAAACCCTTCCGAGTGGATAGTATTCCATTCACTCGGAAACTTAGCTGCGAACCAGTCTTCGCCTAAGTTCAAAACTTCTCCGAATGACGAGCGATCCTCTCACTCGGGGGCTTAGCTGCGAACTAGCTTTCGCCTAAGTTAAAAACCCTTCCGAGTGGATCGCATTCCATTCACTCGGAAACTTAGCTGCGAACCAGTCTTTGTCTAAGTTCGAAACTTCTCCGAGTGACGAGCGATCCATCCACTCGGAGACTTAGCTGCGAACCAGCTTTCGCTTAAGTTAAAAACTTTTCCGAGCGCCGAGCAACTCTCTCACTCTGAGATTTAGCCGCGAACCAGTTTTCGCTTAAGTCCAAAATCCTTCCGAGTAACGTGTCAATTTAACCAAGCAAGAGATCAGAAAGCAAAATGCGGATAAATCCAGAGTCTCTAGCGCGGTTAAAAGTTATTCGCGCAAAGGAAAGTACTCAGGCCCAAGGCCCGAATGAAGTTTAAATCGGTTACACTATCACTCGGCATACCGAGGCAAATAAAGTTTTTAGCTGCAAGCAAAGTATTTTTTCAAGCACCAGTGGGGCTCGAGGGCTCGACGAAGGTGTCCAAGTCAATTCCATCGGCGATCCGAGTGGCTGCTTCGATGAAGGTTTCCATGAAGTCTTCAAATTGGAGTTTCTTTGTGTTGATCACTCGAAGAGCCTTCAGTTTGTCCTCCCTAGCCTCTTTGCAATGAACCCGGACAAGTGAAAGTGCCACATCAGCACCGCAGCGAGCGGCGGATTTCTTCCATGCCTGCACTCGACCAGGGATCTCATTGAGGCGGGTCATCATTGAGTCGAGGTCAGTCTGCAGGGAGTCTTCAGGCCACAATTCCTTGTCGACCTTCTCCAACGCAGCCCTCAGTCGAGTGACATAACCTTGGACATTCCTGAGACGAGCTTCAAGTCGAAACATGTCCATGGCCACGGCGTCCCCGACAGGTGACTTGGTGGGATCCAGATTTGGCTCGATCTCTTCAGTTTCCTTCTCAAAATCTTGACAGAATTCTGCGCGAAGAGAAAGCGAAAAGATGATCACATTGCCATTCTGAAGAAATCAAAGAAATTCACGACAGAAGAAAGTTACCTTCAAGCATGCCGAGCATCTTCTTTGCAAAGTCTCCTAGGTGTTGCTCCAGAGCGCTCCTTCTCTTGGTCTGCAGTTCGAGATTTTTGATCCAATTGGCCCGTTCCTGCTTGAGTTTGGTATTCTCTTCTTCCAATTTGCTGGCCGCGGCAAGTTTCTTCTCGGCAACTTCAGTTTTCTCCCTCGCCACCTTCTGAGCGTCGGTGAGTGCCTTGTCCTTGTCTTCAAGCGCCTTCTTCATGGTATCTAAAGAAATAGCATTGTTGAGTCGCGCTTGGAGTCGGCGGTTCTCATCACGTACGTCTGTTCGAGTGGATTCACTCGGTTCAAAGGATGGAAGATGAAAGTAATAATGCAATTGATCGACAAAGCTTACCTCCCAAGGTCTTCAGTTCAGTCTGTGCACGGTCCAGGTTGTTATTCGTCAGCTCCAGATCCAGCAGAAGTCGATTATTTTCCTTCTCCAGCTCGACATACTTGGTCCCGAGCCCACAGGCTTTCTGAAATCAGCAAAGATGTAGTTCAGTCGACGATAATGTTTTTTCACTCCCGAGTGGAAAAGAACGTGTCCAGTCGACTGGACGGCGGCCCGCCGCCCCACCCCACACCCCTGCAAAGCGTCATATCATGGTTGATGGAGATGATGTCCATGAAACCTGCAGAATAGTTCTTAAGACTACTGCCCATCGTAAACGATCGACAGTAGTCTTGGGGACTACACCCAGTGGGTGCACTCAGCGTGCCCCCACTAGATAAGAAACCACTCGACCAGGTCCGCCCTGTCCGAGTACAAAAAAAACAATCAAGCGAACATTGTCTCTATCAGACCCCTGCCGATGCAAGCACTCGACGGCGGTCTCGGGGACTACACCCGGTGGGTGCACTCAGCGTGCCCCCACTGGACCTATTACCACTCGACCAGGTCCGTCCTGTCGAGTGAGAAGCAACTATCAACACAAATTTAAGACCCCTGCCGACGTCTCCGTCATTCGACAGCGGTGTCGGGGACTACACCCAGTGGGTGCACTTAGCGTGCCCCCACTGGATCAAAAAACCACTCGAATAAGACCTGATCTACTCGAGGAAAAAGCAAGCAAGTATGCATCTGAAGAAAACACCCAGTGGGTGTAAAAGCAAGATGGACATGAATTCAATCGGAAATAAACTTACAATCGAACTTACTCGGACATTGGCTTGAAGCGCTGAACTGGCATCATAGGCTAACTTGCTGGCCTCGTACGCCTCCTTGGTTCGCAACATCATTTGCCCAGCCTGGATCATGGCCTCTTTGGCAGCTCTGGTCTGGTCTTCGGGAACGTGGTACAGAGGGTATGCAGGCGCCAGATGAGTCGGTACTGCAGTTGAAGTCAGGAGAAGTGTTTGAGGCTGCCCAATTGGCACTGAGGTCACAAGAGTCGAAGTCGTTGGTGGGGCACTCGACAGCGGAACCACAAGATCAGTTCTGGCTCGGGAAGAATCACCAAGCTCTTGAGAGGACGCAGAAGTCGACCCACGTAGTGCTTGGGCTGATGTTGTTCTCCGAGTGCGTACGCGTGGAGTGTCTGAGGCCACAACTTCACCCTCAGTACCCTGTTGCGGTTCCTCGTCGTCTTCCAAGTGGATGATGTCTTCAACTAACAATCGACAACGTCAGATGGTTCATTCGACAAATTACCTTCAGAAAATCAGTCTACAGTGAAGATTTATTATACCTCTTTGAGAAGTGGCCGCGTCAGGAGTGTCCACTTCCATGTGATCCCCTTCATCCCGCGGAGGCGACGTCACCGAGGTAGCAGCTCTGGCGAATAAATTTCACTCGGTTAGCAAAGACATGAAGGTTCACGACAGCAGGAAAAGAAAATAAACTCTCACGTTGAGGCGACAGGCACATCGATCTTGATACGAGGCAGGGCCTTCCGAGGCTTTGGCGCGTCTGGCTTGGGCCGTTTCGCAGCTTTTTCGGTCGACCCTGATGTCGCGGCGCGGCCGCGCTTCGGGTTTCGGGTGCTCGACACCAAAGTCTTGCTTGGGGCGGCCTCCGGGTCTTCACGCAGCTTGCTTCGACGCTCGACACGCGAAGGAGCCTGGGCCTCTACTTCGCCTTCCTCAATCTTTTCCAGGTCATCGTCGCTGCCCTCACTGTCGTCGGCGTAGTCGATGTCTGCGCTGTCGCCTGCGCTCTCTTCTCCGTCCTCAGGCTGCTCCCCATTTGGCACGGGCGAGTACATGTTCGTAAACTCCTGCAAGATACAAACTGTGAAGTCAGTCGACTGAGGACGCAGTCACTCGACAAAATATGAAAGTACCCGACAAAGATATAACTCACCAGGTTCGTCGGTGGGTTCAAAGCAGAGAAGGGCAAGATTCGCTTGGCTCCCAGAGGATTATCACAGGCTCCGGTGATGCTCCTGAGCCACTGGGCAACGGTCTCGTCAGAAACTTCCTCTGGATGGGACTGAGTGGAATCCTCGGGGCCCGAATAATGCCACATAGTGTGGTCCCTGGCTTGAAGAGGCTGGATTCGTCGACTAGGAAACGTCTCTAAGAGATCCATACCAGTCACTCCGCCACGGACCAGATCTACTACTGCATTCACTAGAATCCCAACCTGGACTTTCTCTCCCTTAGCCACACTCAGTGTTCTGGGAGTAGTAGGTTGATCCAAAGTGAAAGGGGGAAGACCAGTCGACATATTGGGGGATGCAACATCTTTGCAGTAAAACCATGTCGACTACCAGCCCCGAACAGAATCAGGAAAAGTCATTGACGGAAACGAACTCCTACCCCTCTTCTGAAGCCCCAGACCACCGCATAACTGGATGACATTGGTCTTACTATCACTAGGATTGGCTTTTTTGACACATTGAGACCGAATGGTGAATATGTGCTTGAATAAGCCCCAGTGAGGAGGACAACCCAAGAAACATTCGCACATGGTGATGAACGCAGCTAGGTACGAGATGGCATTCGGAGGAAAGTGGTGGAGTTGCGCTCCGAAAAAGTTCAAGAAACCGCGGATGAATGGATGGGGGGGCATAGAAAAACCTCGCTCGACGTGGGTGAGGAGGAGGACTCGCTCGCCGTCACGCGGCTCCGGCTCAGGCTCCCCCTCCGACAGCCTCCACGACCCTGCAGCAACCAGCCCGTCGTCGACAAAGTTCTGGACGTCCTCCGCCTTGACGGTCGATGGGAGAAAATCTCCTTGGATCCACCCCGGCGGCGCCGTAAATCGGGCGCCCGACGGCTTCTTCGCCTTGGCCCTTCCCTTCTTGGTGCGCTCGAGCTTCTCCATCTTGCTCTTCGTCATCGCGGCGGCGGTCGTCGAGGCGGAGTCGAGCGGCGCACGTGGAGCAGGGGAGGCGGAGGAGAAGTGAAGATTTGGGGGAGAAACACTATACCGGCCCCGGTGCCGTCGCCTCTTATATTCGCCCGAGTGGGTCACTGACCTGTGGACCCGCCAGATCTCTGGGTATCCCGATTTCAGAGGAAGAGCGATGCGTGGCGGAGATGGCAGCGCGAAAATCGAGGCGTCGTGCTCCCACTTGCCTCAGTCGTTACGTCATCGTTGCGCGGTGCGCGCTTACCCAATTTTCGAATCCCGTGAAATCCGGGCCTGACGAAGCGACCCGTCGCATCAGAGGACCCTGCTGGCCACTCGGACCGGATTTGGCGCTGAAATTCACTCAGATACATTTCAAGACAGAATCGATTAGGATGATTGACAAAGATTCCAATCGACGCGGATTTCAGTGAAGCCCTAAAATGCACTCGGAATTTTTGTGTCTTATCGGAACCTGCGTCGATCCCTTTTTCACTCGAACCCCGATCCATTCGGGGGCTAATGATGCGGTTATGTACCTAGGGTAGGGTCATAGGCCTGACCTACATACCTTACCTAAGGACACTGCACTATCAAACTTAAGGACTACAAGGAAGTCTCCGACTGAAATCACCAAGACGTACAAGTCACTCGACAACATCCACTCGGAGGTTTCTTCATCCACTCGACGGCTACATTTCACTCGGCAAGAACTAGAAGACAGTCGGCCACAGAAGATCAGAAGCCACCCCCGGGAGGCCAGCGGGCAGGCGTTTGTCTAGATCATAAGTAGCATTTATTACATACGTTACCAGTAACGTTCATCTTTATAGCCACGATCTGACCCTTAGATGCCGGACATTATGAGGGGCAGCGCACTCTATATAAGCCGCCCCTCCCTTCTGGCACAGGGGTTGGCACCCTGTAACTCCTAGATTCCACACGACAGAAAAGCTCCTGAGCACTTGAGACGTAGGATTGTTATCTCCACGAGAGGGGCCTGAACTCATACATCCGTGTGTACAATCTCGCCGTAGCTAGGACTCTACCCTCTCCTTATGTACCCCTATCCTCTACTGTCAGGCTCGTTCCCACGACAGATACTACGGGCAATCCCGCGGTTGAGGTTTTCCACGCAACGTGTGGTTAGTTTGTGATGGATGAGTTAGAGCACCCCTGCAGGGTTAAATCTTTTCGAGAAGTCGTGCCCGTGGTTATGTGGCAACTTGGAAATTTGTTTAGCATCTGATCATAGAAAACTTGAAGTAAACTCAAATAAAATACACCAACTGTGTGCGTAACCGTGACTATCTCTACTCGTGAGTTCTGATCGAGAGTGAACACGGTGGGGTTATGTTTGACCGTAAGTAGGTGTTCAGGATCACCTAGTGATCATTACTAGCTCACGACCGTTTATGCGTAGATCACCCCCTCTTATTCTTGTACTCGTAAGTTAGCCATTCAAATAAAATGCTTAGTGCTTGCTACAGTCTCACCACTTAACCATACCTTACCCATTAAGCTTTGCTAGTCTTGATACCCTTGGAAATGAGATTGTTGAGTCCCTGTGGCTCACAGATTACAACAACAGTTGCAGGTACAGGTAATGCGATGCTTTGACGTGAGAGCGATGCTTGTTTGATTTGGAGTTCTTCTTCTTCATCATCGATCATAGGATGGGTTCCAGGCCGGCAGCCTGGGATAGCAAGGATGGATGTTGCTTTTATCGTTTGATTTCGTCCGTAGTCGGACCCTGCTCTTCTATATTGTGGTTGTATGTATTGTTGTTTTGATGTGATCATGATGTAGCTTGTGGCGAGTGTAAGCCAATTCCATATACTCATCTCCTCTTTACATGTACTTGTAACGATATCCATTCTTGCGAAACGATGAGATGCACTTCTATCCCTATCGTAGGATAGGGATAGGACCGCATCTTGGGCGTTACACCATCGTAGCGCGGGCAGCTCAGGCTTGAACTTGACAGGCCAAACCACCCGGCGCAGCTCGCGAGTGAAGGCCCGACAGCCTACGCTGCTCGAAGGGACTCCGCGCGCGAGGGTGGCCCAGTTCTGGCGCCCGGCCGTCGCGACATCCTGGACGATCCGGTCCTGGCGCTGGCGCTGTTGCTCAAGCAACACGCGCGCGTCAGACGGCGCGCGGCGGACGATCTGGGAGCTGGCCTCGTCTTAGGCCTGCGGAGGTGCTCCGCAAGGCTGGTCGCGTGGGCGTGCGTCGCGCCGAGGCTCGACTGGGTCGTTGTGCAGGGGAGGTGGCGGAGGCGCTCCGTGCGCCATGTCCCGAGCGCGAGACGGTGGAGGGCGAAGCGAGCGAGAGGGTGCTGGGGCTTCTCCGGCAGCGGTGACAAGCTCGGTGATGCCGCCCAGCTAGGCGTCGTAGCCAGCGTCCGCTCGACGGTAGCGCAACAACTCGCGCGCCATGAGCAGCGCGGCCTGCGCGTTCACGTGCCAAAGGCTGGCATGGAAGGAGAAAGCCATGGCGGTGCGACCATCCTGCTGCACGGAAGGGTGCATGAAGGAGTCCCGCTGCTTGTGGGTAGCAGGGTCGTTGGCGGCGCCAGCTTCAGCGCCGGCGGAGTGGCGGCGACCGTCGCGGCCCGCAGGCACGGTCTGGACGACGCGGGCTGCCCGGCGCTCGTCACACACACGACGAGCGTCAGCCATGGGGTTGGCGAAGCTGGAGCCGAAACGGAGCTGGAGAACAGCGGCACACCCCTACCTGGCGTGCCAAATGTCAGAATCGGAGCTCCGGGGGCCCAAAGAGGTTCGAACACTAGGGTGCGCTGGTTCTCTCGCCCTACTCTACCTCGCAAACTCACGGCGACACTCCATCGTGCTTGAGCTAAGGAAGAAGAACACTGGACAGGGCAGTTTACCCAGGTTCGGGCCACCTTGCGGTGTAAAATCCTACTCCTACTTGTCTGGATTGCTTGAGGGTGAGAGGGAATACAAAAGGGGGGGGGTTCTCGCTAGCTCCGGGTCGATCCCCCTCTATGGCGGCAACCTGCCCTCTCTTATACTGGCCCTAGTCCTCTTCCCCCGAAAACACAAGGTGGGAAGTGTCGCCACAACGGCCAGTTTGAAGGGGGACATGACTACAACCTATCCTAGAAAAAGTAGTCTTCGCCTGCAAAAGCCTCCTGTCGTGACGCGCTGGTGGGCTCGGGGATGACCTCCGTCCTGGCGAGCCCCCAGCCTTGGTCTTCTCGCACCAAACGGGAAACCTTTGGGATTGCTTTGGGAGCGGGCGAGCTGGTCCTCCTCCCTTAGCATAAAAAGGGAAATCCTCCTCATACGTGCCTGCTGGCACGGCCCCTGGCGCCGCTCGGCGTGGCGCGCGTCGCCCACGTGAAGGTGCAGGGCCGCAAGAACCCGTCGGGTCACCTTCGATTAACCCGCCTCACGGAGGCTTGAGGGGCAGCCTCGGGAGACGGCCTTGCGGGGGAGGATTCGCAAGGCTCCCGATGACGCTTGCTGACGCGCACCTCGCGAGGCGGGGGTCCTCACGAGGGTCTTTCTCGTGAAGTCCAATGGTGGGCCGCACTGGGCCCATGGCACGCGCCGCGTCTTGGGCTGCAGGCAGACGGGCCCGGATACCCCCAGTCCCTAGGGCCCGACAGTCGTCGTTCATGCGGCCATCATCATCGTTGTCCCTCCAACAGCGAAAGGGCACCGAAGTGCCATGACAGCCTTGTCCAGCGGCTGCCTAGCGCTCACGGAGGAGCCGCTTGGCTTCCTCCTGCATGGTGTGGAGGGTCGTCGTGGCTAGAGAAGATGGCGTCCCCGGAGCTCTGACAGCGGCCGGTTGGCAAAGGAGTCACTAAGCAACCACTTCTCGTCGTCAAGGTGGCGGCCGCGACCGCGAGAAACCGTCTACGTGGTGGTGACAGAGCAGTCGAGGGCCCACGTGATATCTAGGTTCTGGTCATTGCGGACCCATTCCGCCATTCCGGTGCCGCATCGGACTTGGCGAACGCAGAGCGGCGAGCGATGTTGCGCCAACCGTACCGCACTTGTTGCCTTGCCACATGCTCCTCCTCGAACACGACGCCCCTTGAACCCTAGACATTGCCGCAACCGCCTCCTCCAAGGTAGTGGAGGATGCAGCCCCGCGCCTTCGTGATCGTGGGCGGTAGCTCCTCCTTTACGTGACGGCGGTTGCGGCATGGTGGCGATGAGGGCCTGTCAATGTAGGCGCACCGGTAGTACACTAGGGGTAACACATGCTCATCCTTAATGCGGCAGACGCATTAGGGGGGACACATGCTCCTCCTTGACGCACCCTGTGATGTGGAGGTCGCGGTTGCGCGGCAGGGACGCGGGTTCGTCCTTGACCTACCAGAGTGGGAACGCCGGCTCCCGCTTAATGCGGACGTGTGGCAGGGATGGTGACTCCTCCTTGATGCAGGACGACAATGGTGGCGTCGAGGCCATCTGACGAAGCGAGCGCTCCATCATGATCTCCATCTGATGGACGGATTCTTTGCCTGCCAGCGTGACTAGCGGCACTAAGGTCCGTCTGATGATGAATGGTCGCCGCCTCCACCTACGGACGCGGAGAACCATGACTTTGGCATCACCGCTGGGCTCGGGGAGGAGGAAGGGCATGAGGAGGGGGGGGGGGGCTCGGGACGGGGGAGTGCGGATGTGTGCATCGCCGGCGCATGACTTAAATAACCGCGACCAAGCGAATGGCCGGTCAGGCCGCTTCAATGCGGGGTAGTGGCCGAAGTTAGTTTCTCGGGACGCGACACCCGCATTGAAGCGGTGACACCCGAGAAGTCACGTCCATCAGCACCCCTCCCGTCCAGTCACATCGTGCGACATTAATGCTGGCCGTTGCATGCTTTAGGCCGACATGAATGCGGCGCGGGCATTTGATGTAAAGCGGGGGGAGAGGCGGATGGGATTTTTGGGTGGGCCACAGTCATCAGAAGCGGGCGTGGTAGTGGTCCGGGCGCCTACAAAGCCCCTCCACCCCGGTTTTGTCTCGGATTTGCGGGAAAAAGTGCGTCCGAACCGGCCGGCGGACCGATACAGACAGACGTTGAATGGTAAAATACGTCCAAACTATGTTATTCAGACGGTTGCAGACGGTTTAAGGTTCCGCTTTGGAGAATCTCCATGGTTGTAGCCAACCGAGCTACCTCACCGTGCTGATAAAGGTGCCACTTCATTTCTTACATGTAATTTTATCAATTTATATACCTTTTGAAGTGAGGCACTGCTCCCGACCCCCGAACCGCTCCCGACCGCCTCGCGCCGCCACCCAGGGCGACTCCAGGGGGACCAAATCCTTCATGCCGCCTGGCTTCCCATGAGGCAGATCCCAACCGCCTTTGCTATCGGCGCTGGCCGCGGTGGTGGCAGCCAAAAGGGCTAAGGCGGGAGGGTTGTGGCGGATCTCCCATGCGGCGGCTAGGGTGCCTCGTGCGGGGTGTCCTCACGCGGCAGCCACAACAGTGTCCTGGCTGTGCGGCGGTAGCCGACGAACCCATGCTGGTGAGGTGCTCCTTTGGGCTCCTCCACCATGCGATGGGTGGCATCGGTGGCCGTGGATCTGGCGTCCCGGACAGATGCATCGTGGTTTAGCTTTTGCCGGCTGGCGGCGTGTGATGGGCCGGGGTGGGGTGGCCGGAGGTCCTCTATCGGCTTTTTGATGACACCGTACGTCTACATGGCGATGGTGTGCTCGGATCCAGTCAGCGGCGAGATCGCGATGGCGCTACTTCCAGTGAAAATCGCGCAAACTTCCGTCATGGCGGACGATGACGGCGTCTCCGACATCGTTCCCCTATTGAGGCATCGTCATTGCAAGTTGCGTCAACACGATCGGGATGTTTCGGGGGAAAGCCGAGATCCGGGTCTCCCGGATCGGACGATGACTCCGCCTTCGGTGTCGTTATCCCTCGTGGGGGCATCGTTTTGAAGCAGGAGCTGGCTGGAGGGGACAAGAGGAGGAGCGGTGTTACATCTATAGCTAGGCCGACGACGGGACTTGGCGGCATGGTGGAGCGGTGTGTCGCTGACGGGCGCGTGTGGATGGACGCACGGAGCTGGTGGCGCAGTCTGGCGTCGTGGTGACGTCAACTGGAGCTGGCAAGATCTATGCAATGATCCCTCATGAAGATGGGACGGCGGAAGATGGCGACGGCGAGTCCTAAAGCATGCTCATGCGGTGCGTGTTGTGGGACGCGTAGACCAGTTGGTACTCTCAGCTTGCCAGGCGGGCGGCTTCTTGAGGCCACTGGATTAGATGGTGTCCGTTGACACTTCTTTATACTTATTGGTATAGCGACTTTATTCGTCTTGAAGGTGGTTTTGGGTGAATCTTTGTATTTATTTTGTCGGACTCTAGTGAGTAAATTAATAAATGATGGCTGCATGCATTGGTCGGAGGCAATCCTCATTAAAAAAAACGTTTTGAAGTTTTTTGGGGATCAATGACCTGCCTTGGTCATTTAAAAAGGTTGAGGGAGATAATAAGGAAGCAAAGGTAAGAAAGGAGGCTTTTTTAATTCGAAATTAAGGACGAAGTCCGGAGAGATCTTGAAGAAAAAGATGTTTAAAAAACGTGATCTTGGAATAATAAACATGGAATGTCAGCTCCTCAGGAACGACATCAAGCAGCGCACGGCGCCGGCCACGTTCGACAGCAGCCCTGATCTTGAAGAACGAGATGCTTAAAAAACGTGGCCTCAGAAGCCATGGATTGTCAGCTCGTCGAGAAACGACATCGAGCAGCGCACGGCGCCGGCCACGTTCAACAGCAGCCGTGATGTGCATGAACTCTCCTTGGAAGGATAGATAAACAGAAAGACATGCCTGGCCACGTCCAGCAGCCGTGCGGTGCGTATGAACCTTCCTATAAGAAGCATAGATAAACAAATATATACATGAAATCTATATATATATATATATATATACCTACTATTAAAGTACGGAGTGCTTCTGCCCGTACGTTATTAAAATTGCCCCCGAAGTTGCAAAATATTACCCACCAATGCCACCTATAAGTTATAAAAAACGTTGCACACAGAAAAATTCGGACTGGGCCGGCCCGTTTAAGAATCTCCTATACTATGCCCGGCGCGCTAGAAAAAGACACAGCCCGCCTGGGCCGGCCCATATATGGGTGATCAATTTTTTATTTTTGGTTTTTCTTTTCCGTCGTTGTTTTTTTTACTTTAAATAATTTGTGAATTTAAAAAAGTTTCCAAAGTTAAAAACTGGGAATTTTCAAATAATATTTAATAATTCATAAATGTTTGTGGCTTCAGAAATTGTTTGTAATTTTTAAAAAATATTAGCAAATTTTCTACTAAATGTCCGGGAAATAAACATACATTCATGAGTTTTTCTAAAAAAGTTCATGTATTAAAAAATGTTTTAAAATTTCACAAAATTTCGCCAATTCAAAAAATATTCATGTATTAAAAAATAGCATAAAATAAAACTGTTCATAAATTCAAATATATAGTTTATTCAAAAAAGATCATGCAGTTAAAAAAATGCTCATTAATTTAGAAAATTATTTCATCAAATCCCAAAAAAATGTTAGTCGATTCTAGAAATGTTCGTCGATTAAACAAAATGTTTGCAAGTAGTATAATATGTTCATGAATTCAGAAAACGTTCTTGATTTTACAAAACGTTCGTGAATTTAAAAAATGTTCACAATTTCAAATATGCTCACGAGTTTAAAAAAATGTTCATGATTTTTAAAAATTGTTCATGTTTTCACAAAAATGATAGTGATAGTGTATATCGATGACGTAGTAAAATGTGATTATTGCCATTCGAAATTATGATTTTTTTTCTCCCGTTGCAACGCACGGGCATGTTTGCTAGTATATATATAGAGAGAGAACGAAGGGTATATACGCTGTCCATCGGAGGCATCATGTCACGCCTTGGTGTCAGACGAGAGAAACTGGACAACCTTGCTCATCCAATTAAAGCTAGGTTCCTCGCGCGCGTGTAATTTTTATGTTGTTTGGACCATGAAATTGGTGAATTTTGTTATAAAAAATAGAAGATGAAGATGGGGGCACAACTATCTACCTGGCTACTAGTACAAGTTTGCATGCAACGACTACCTCACTGTTTGCAGCAGCTAAGGGCTAGCTAGCATAGCGTTAGCCATACATTCCTTCTGTATTACTGAAGGCAAGTTTGACCCATTTAGGTGTGTGTTTGATTCAAACCACACCTTAGACAAGCCACGTTAGGGTTTTACATCACACACATTTAAAAAATGTGGTAACATTCTTTTAGGCTTGTCAATTTGTGGTTTTTATTTTGAAGAACTAACCTTAGGCAAGTATGACAGCATTGTGTGGCAAAGTGTAGTATGGCTAGGTGTAGAACCAAACAACCCCTGATACTTCAAAATTCTTGATATATAAAAACCACGGTATGTTGTACCCACACGCGAAATAATGTATTTTTTTCATGCTGCCAACACAATCTTAATCTTTTATTAGCATGTGATCTACTATTAATTTTGAGAATTGTCTGACCCAGATTTATTTAGAATCATAAAAGGCATCCAGGAGAGAAGAATCCAACGGGAAGGAGGACTAGTCCACAATGATTTTCGAGGGGGACAAGTCGGCACCAAAGACAACAACTCTATCGTCATTTTGCACCCGACCACCCATACACCATGGACAAGATACAACACTTTCTTGACACTAAAACCGGTTGATTGTCAACGAGGCCACAAATGATAAAAACTCCATCATCGCTTAACACCTGGACACCATGGACATGTTGCAGCTTTCCTTGGAGACATTTGTCCTGCTGAAGGGATGTGCTGCCTAATCTATTATTCATTGATGCAAGGCTCAAGATATTATGACATGACCGACTGAGACGGGTGAGGATGGATGGAATGGATGATGGCGAGCAGTTCTTTGGGTGGACTGGTGTGAGGTCGACCATCATGCCTCTCATCTTACGACCCACGACACGTCTAATATGAAGCAATAGATCAATAATTTGATCCTTAATGATCCCTATTTTTTTGTTTCCATTGCAATGCATGGGCACGTTTTCTAGTGAAGATCGGTGCAAAAAAATGAAGACAATGAAAACCGAGAAAGAAAGAAAAACACAAGAAAGAAACAAAATAAAATAAAGAAAGTAGGAATGAAAGAAAAAATAGTGAAAACGGAGAAAAAAACAAAGAAAACGAAGAAAAAGGAAAGAGGAACGGTAAAAACAAGAATGAAATCAAAAAATCGATAAAAAGAAAAAGAAAAATAGAAAACCCGGTGAAGAAACAAAAAACCCCGAAAGAAAACGCAGCAAACACGATGACCAAAGAGCCTGCGAGTGTGAACTATGAATGCTCCGGCCTTGTACTCTGCAGCCACACGAAAAAGTTTCAGACAAGACATAAGCTACACTCGCTATAAGTGGGATATACTGTAGTTCTCCAAGAACATTACCCCCTTTGGATATTTCTATGTCCCGCCTGCAGCGACGCCTAGCACAGGGTCGCCTGCAAGGAGCCGTTACAATGCCAACCCATTAAGAACGTGGTCGCGTTAGGCCGATGTCACTCGGAAGTCACCTATATTTTTCCTTCTTATTTTTCTTCACTAATTGTTTTGTTTCTTTTTTATTTTCCAGTATTGGTTATATTTCTAAATACACCAAATATATGGTATAATATAAAATACACTTTACATGTATTTTGGAAAATATTAAACATGCATTTGAAAAATATTAAACATGCATATTGAAAACTTTAATCCTGTGAATGAATTTTTTTTGTGACATTAAAAAAATATCAGACGTTCAAAAAATATACATGCATTTAAAACAAAATAAAAAATGTTCATGTAAATAATATATAATGTTTTGTACGTTCAAGAAAATGTACATTACATTTTTTTAATGTGCACAAGTTTAAAACAAATGTGCTTGAGACATTTATAGAAAAAGTATATGCAATGTAAAAAAAGTTTGAGCAATGTAAAAAATAGTTTGGTAACATAGAAAAATATACATGACAGTTTAAAGAAAAAATGTTAATGATACTAAAAAAATGATTAAGTACTGTAATGTTCCTGCGGGTTAATTTTTTTGTTTATTTCCATTAAAAAATGTATGTTATATTTTAAAGAGATATGCACATTTATCCAAAAAATGTCCATGAAAAATATAATTTTTTTATACAAGTAAACTAATGTTCATGCAGGTTAAAAACATCTTTATTGCCATTAAAAATGTACAACGTGTATTTAGAAAATGTATATCATGTATTTGAAAATTTTACAAAGTGTATAAAAATGTTTTGACACGTGCAATAAAAGATGTACATTTTGTACTGAGAAAAAGTAGACATGTGTTAATTTTTTTGACTAAAACCGACAAAGAAACAAAAAAACTATATAAAGGAAGAAAATCAAGAAACGAATAAGATAAAATCAAAAGTATTACAAAGAAAGAAAAAACCAAAGTGAACCAGTGAAAACACAAAGAAAACACAATGTACATCCAAGGAAGAAAGGACAACAGGAGAAAACCGATGAAAAAAAAGGAAAAAACTAAAAGAAAACAAAAAATAAAAAGAAGAAAATGGGAGCAGAATGAGGGAACCCATAACGACAAATGAGATGCACGCGATGACTTTGCTGATGGGTCGGCTCGATTTGGTCGCCCTTAGGTGATTCGTAATAAGAATCGATACGGGTGAGACATAGCCCTGGCGGCCCTATCTCTCCGGTCCCACCTACAACGACTACCAACGAGCGAGCTACTACTTTCTCGACTTGGTTCGAACGGCTACGTCGACTGCCCAAGCCTAACAGCTGCTTCCCGACCCACTTTTGGGACAGAAACAGACAGGTTAAGAGGCTTGCTAACCCTCCTTCTCGTGAGGTGTGAAGAAAGTAGACTGTAGTAGGCGATGACTACCTCTCCCGGACTCCCTTGTCCTTGTCTCAAACGCTACCTCTCGATTGAACATCTCTATCCAAACCAGGGCTAGTGAACTTAGATCGTACCGAGAGCGTAACACAAACTCTACTTGGCGTCCCTAAATCTCCTGAAGAAACTATAGCAAACATAAGCTTCTCTGATTGATGTGACGAATAACACATGCCCCGTCCGAAGATATCCAAGTATCACGAATCATATGTATGGCGAAGCAGTTTAGGCGAGACAAAGTGCACTTGACCAACCCACACGATGAGTTGGAGACTATCTCTTACCTGGTCGACTAGTGCTTCTTGCCGTTTGTCAAGGACGCAGTGATGCCCTTGAAGAGGCAGTACACGATGGACTGAATGGTGGTAGCACCTAGATTTTTCATGACACATACGATCTGCAAGATGAGTACATATGATGATGACCTATAAAATTAGCACCTAGACGTGTGGTAGCGAGAGATCGCAGTTTCTTGGGCCGGCCCAAGGAAAGCGACACATACAACATATATGCCCCTCTAGATATATTCACACAAATCCAAGGCCAAGGCAGTTGACTGAGATGTGTAAGGAAAGAAAGCCAATGATCTAAGCCATGGAACCGAATGACATGACAAAATGGACAAGTGGATTTTTTAAATCTTAATCGAGCTATATTTATGGACCCAAGAAGTAACAAACATAACAAAGTATAAGGAATCATATGTATGGTGAAGCAGTTTAGGCGAGACAAGTGCACCTGACCAACCCACACGACGAGCTGGCAACTCTCCTCTGTCTCGATCGATTAGTTCATCAAAGACTCAGCGATGCTCATGGAGAGGCAGTACGCGACGGACTGAATGGTGGTAGCACCTAGATTTGGCATGACACATAAGATCTGCAACAAGACAGCATGCGATGATGACTTCTAAAATTAACACCTATTTGTATGGTAGTGAGAGATCATAGTTTCTTGGGCCGGCCCAAGGTGAGCGACACATATGGCATAGATGCCCCTCTATATATATTTAGGCAAATCGAAGGCCGAGACAGTTAAGTGAGATGTGTAAGAAATCAAAACCAATTATCTAAGTCATGTAAATCGAAATGAAATGGCAAAATGGACAACTGATTTGTTTTAAAATCTTAATCGAGCTATATTTATTGACCGAGGAAGTAACAGACATAATCGAGTATCACGATTCATATGTAGGGTGAAGCAGTTTAGGCGACTATCCTCCGAGTCGATTGACTAATACATACTCTAGTAGTAGTGCTTCTGGACGTTGGTCAAGGACTCACCAATGCCCTTGGAGAAGCAGTAGGCGATAGACCGAATGGTGATCATTGGGTTCATGCTGATTGCGGTTGGGAGGAGGCTATCATTGCAGACGTACAAGTCCCCCAGACTCCCAGCTCTCGCCACTGTCGTCGACGACGCTGTCCTTGGGGTTCGACCCCATACGCAGCTGCCCATCTGACGGGCCGAGGAGAAGAGCCCCATTTGTCCGTCATGGAGTTTCTAGGCCCCTTCTCGATGGTCACCTCATCTAGGAACGCCTTCAGGTCCTCGTCGCGCACACCCTTGCACCACAGCCGGATCCCGTCGCTGCGGTCCATGCCCACCTCCGCCGCACCGAAGCACAACGAGTTTAGTTGACTCGATTGACAGAGGAATGCTTTTTTTAAAGAGGGATGAGATGGATGAACAGTGAGGGAGCAAAAATAAACGTGAAAGGGGGTGATGGAAGGTGAGGTGAATTAAACCTGGAATGCAAAATTTAGTCAGCTGGTTAGCTACTTTGTTTGTGGGTAGTTAACCCGAGTGAAGGAGTTCAAACCAATACTGAAAACCAGTTGGCTTGTGTTATCAAACATTGATTATTTTCCATAAATGTTGCCTTTTATTATTATCAAACATTAATCCCTTTCCATGCATGTTGCCTTGTGTTATTAAATATTGATTCCTTTTCGAATTTGGACTTTAAAGATTGATTAGAAATTGTGACACCCTGGATTTCTGCTACAGTAATGATTGCAATTAAGCTACAGTAACCCTCTGCTAATGATGTCGCGTCACCACGATTACTGTTGTTAATCTCGCGTGGATTCAAATCCCGTTCAAATTCAAATTTAAAATAAAGTCAAGCGATAAAAGTTTTCAAATATCAAAACTAAAATGTTCGGAGTGTGTCAAATATTACATAGGTAATTGCGTAGTAGAAATCAACATTTTTGAGAATGTTTAAGTACACTAAATTAAACTAAAACTAAAACAGAAAACTAATAAAAAAACAAATAAAAATAAAAACAAAAAGAAAACCCATACCCCCCCCCCCGGCCCAACTGGGCCGTGGCCCAACCGGCCCAGCCCCCCCGGCCTATACCCCCCCTCCTGGGGGCACCGAACCCTACCCCCCGATCCACTCTCCCCTCCCCCCCCCCGATTCCCTCCTCCTTTCCCGTGGCGGATCTGGGCGTCGCCCCGTGCTGTCCTCGCCTCGCCGGCACCCTCCCCCCACCGGCGTCACGTCGCCGCACTGTCGTCGCCTCCTCCTCCCCATCCCCCTGGCCGGCCCCGCCGCGCTCGCTTGCCCCGTCGCTGCCGCACGCCGCCGCCTCCCCACCGTCACCGGCGACCCGCCGTCGGACCGCGCCCTCTTCCTCATCTCCTCCTCGCCGGCACCTCCCCACCACGCCCCGAGCCCGCTGCCTCCCCCCTGCATCGTCGGTGAGCCCACCCCGGGCTCCTCCCTCCCCCCGTCCCCTTCCTCTCTCCCCTCCTGCCGGAACCGCCCGCCGGCGCCGCCCACCGCGGCCCCGCGCGCCCGTTCGCGCCCCTGCCACGCCGCGCACGCGCTCCGGCCCCCGCTTGCCCCTTGCTACGTGCGCACACACCCACCCGTGCCGACGCGCCCCGCTCGTCCCTGCCTCCGCTCGCCCCCGTCCCGTTCGCGCCGCCGTCGCCCCACCGGGTCTCGCCCCCCCCCTTTCATCGGCCACGCCGGCCTTGGCCGCCGGCGCCTTTGTGCCTGGCGTGCCCCTGCTTTCCCCCGCCCCGGCCGGCCCTGTTGGGATTAGTGGGGGGGTTAACCGCCCCACTAACCCCCCCGGGTGTATGACAGTAGGGCCCACCCCCCTAAAAACGTTTTAAAAATAAAAGAAAATAAATTAATAAAAATATATAAAAATAATTAGTTAAAAGTAATTAATTATTAAAACAATTAATTAGTTAATTAAATAAATAATTAATTAGTTTAAGTAAGATTAATTAAACTAATTAACCACTCTGTTAATTAATTAACTAGTTTAATTAATCCTGCTAATTAATTAATTTAAACAAAATGACAGGTGGGTCCCACCCCACTAATATAACTGATTAAAAGTTAACTAAATTTAATTAACTCTGTGAGTATGACATGTGGGGCCCACTGGTCAGTTGACCAGTCAACTCCACTGTTGACTGCTGATGTCAGCATGACATCATGCTGATGTCATATATATTTATTGAATTAAAATAATCTGTTTTAATTTCTGAATATTAATAAAAACTTTAAAAATTAATATAAAATAATCCGTAAGTCAGATGAAAATACTTTATACATGAAAGTTGCTCAGAACGACGAGACGAGTCCGAATATGCAGTCCGTTAGTCTGTCACGTGCTCCTAGCATAGCAAACATGGAACTTTTCCATCGGTTTCATCTGTCCGGTAGTAGCCCGAGACCCGGAAAATATCGTCAGATATTCTTCCGACCCGTCTGCGACGTGTAATACTGCGTTAGTGCATACCTAGCTCTGCATATTGCCATGTCATGCATCGTGTTGCATCTGTGCTTTATATTTATTGTTTCTTCCCCCTCTTCTTACCGGTAGACCCCGAGACTGACGCTGTTGCTGGGTACGACTACACCGCCGACGATCAGCCTTTTGCCGCAGAGCAGCAAGGAATGTAACCCCCCCTTGAGCATTCCGATATCGCCCATTTCTTTCCCTCTCAATCTTGCATTAGATTTTTGCTACTGTATTAGTTAGCTCCTATTCTGATGCATAGCCTGTTTTTGATAAACTGCTACTATACCTGCAATCATATCAACTGCTTAGTATAGGTTGATCAATGAACCCCCAGTGACCCCTTAGTCTCAGTGCCCCTGCTTCTTCATCGACGACTCGATGACTCGAAGACCCGAAGACTCGGTCAACCGACCGACGATCCAGGCCCCTCACATCACCGCACACCCCTTAGTTGTACGACTCTGCAGAGCTACTATCGAGTACCGAGGGTGACACCTCGTGAAGTACTCATGATGCTAACTCTGTAGTGCAGCTAGTTGGTCATGGTTATCGAGGGTGATTCCTCCTTCGCCACTCTCGATGACGACTGTGTCGTGCAACCCCTCAAGTGTGGGACCCTCAAGGGTGATTCCTCTAAGCCCACCTTGATGGTTTCATCAAGCGGGACCCTTTGAGGGTAATTCCTCAGGTTCCGTCTTGATGTTTTATACACACAGTTACTATGACCTGGTTACAGAAACATGTTGGTGATGGATCGGCCCTGAGGGGTACCCACGGTTTGATGATGATGAGGCGTGGACGGGCGAGAGAGGCCCTTGCCACACATCCTCGAGACGGGGCGACGGGACCGCACTTTATGGGTCGCGCTTGCCCCGCATTAATAAAATGCTAATGGGTTGGGTATTTGATCTGAGTTGGTCGTTTGGCCTATTACGCACTAACCTTCACGTGGGAGAAGTTATGGGTACTCAGCGTCGTTGTATCAGCCGAAGCTCTTTGGACGTCAGCAATGGAGCGACGCACGCCCGAGTGGCCTGGACGATACACCTCTTGGACTAGAGTGTGCTAGGGCTGACCTCGGCCGCCTTCGCATCGTGCAGGGGTGCAAGGGGCGATTGGCCCATGACCCCTGCGCGCTTAGGATTTAGACCGGCGGGCTGGCCTCTTCGTTGTGCCTAGGTAGGGCTACGACGTTTTGATGTCCCGAGGCCGGGCATGACCCAGGAAAGTGTGTCCGGCCAGAGGTATCAAGCGTGTTGGGGAATGTGGTGCACCCCTGCAGGGAAGAATTTATCTATTCGAATAGCCGTGTCCACGGTAACAGGACGACTTGGAGTTGTACCTTGACCTACTACAACTAAAATTGTGACTTTAAATTGAAATGAATGTTGGCTCCGAGATTGCTTCCTCGCAGGCAGTCGAGGAAGAATCTCTGGGCGTGGTTACTTAATAAAATTGCTACAATAATATGACTATATATGAGATGCCAGTCTACTCTCTTCTAATGCTGCAAGATGCTGAAGATGCTAGTCTTCGATAGGACTAGGCCTTCCCCCTATTCTTGCTTTCTGTAGTCAGCCCAGATATAACCCCATTCCTTGATACTGATGCATACTTAGCATGGTTCTGATGTCAGTCTTGCGAGTACTTTGGATGAGTACTCACCGCTGCTTTGATTTCTCTTTCCCCCTCGATGCGATGCTGCGTTTAGACGACGGAGCCCAGGAGATGGAGTACGCCGGAGACGACTACTACACCACCGCTGGAGCCTACTACTACGTGGAGAGTGCCGACGCTCAGGAGTAGTTAGGAGGTTCCCAGGCAGGAGGCCTCGCCTCTTTCGATCCGCTGCTTATGTTTGTGCTAGCCTTCTTAAGGCAAAACTTGTTTAACTTATGTCTGTACTCAGATATTATTTGCTTCTGCTGACTCGTGCTTGTCGAGCTTTGGATTCGAGCCCACTGGCTTGTAATATGGAGCTGTATGACTTTAATTTGTGTCTAGTGTTGTGTTGTGATATCGATCAGCGAGTCCCTAATCTTGGTCGTACGCATTGCGTGTTTGATTAGCGTACGGTCGAAATTGGGGGTGTCACAAGTTGGTATCAGAGCCGACTGCCTGTAGGTAGCCCCCTTTCCAACTCCTTGGCCGAAGTTGAGTCTAGTCATTGAAAAACTTTTACTAACATAGTTGTGTGGGTTACGGGCCCACATCTCAATCGGGTGGTATTAGGATCTTTTATTCCTCGTCTATACTCTGGGTTCTGATCTCTCATCTCCTTCGGGTTAAAGATTTTGCTAACTCTAACTCTAGGTTCTCGTAACTACTCCTCCCGGAGAGCCCCTCATTTCAGACGATGGCTCGATTCATCAGAAGACTTCGAAGATACTCTTCGATGTTCTCCCGAGAACTAGTGCTCATCGCTTTTGTGATCCCCTTCCGCCGTCAACCCCTATGGATGACTACATGCAATTGTCGCTCATACTTTCATATCCAGTTGCTCTTGTTATTACAAGGTACATCGAATTATCTTACCGGAGATTCATTCTTCCTCGGTTGATCATGTGTTTCATGGAATTCTTTGAAACGCTATTCGATCTTCCGTAATCCTCAGTAGCCTTTTGCTTTTGACCTTTCTCACCGGCTTGCATTATGGTTATTCCATGTGTCTAGCAATATTAAGTAAATCCTTTGTGGTTTTCATTTGATTTTATTGATTCAACCTGTGTGTGAATGCACGCAGTCATCAGTTGTTTATCATAAATTATCCGTCCGGCTCAGACGTCTTTCCAAACATGAGTTGGTTCCCGACAAATCAACCTTGATTGGTTACCCATCTAAGTCCTTTCATCTTACTTGTATTTGATCGGAACATCTGTTTCCGATACAACAATTTGGAAATCTTAATTCCTTTTGTTATTTAAGCATCAAATTATTTGGATGTTCTATGATCTGATGTCTTACATTCTTTCTCCCTCTGAGTGGGTACCGATACTCACATCAGGTCCTTTGTGGACCGCCAGACCCATTGTTGGGTTATTATCCGTTAGCATCCTTCACATTCAAAATCCTTGTGATGTTCTTCCCCTGATACATGATGCTATTGGTAAATTGTGTCTTCTCCCTCTGATAAGTTGTATCCTATGCTTTTGTCAGCCATGCTCTGTTGTCAAGCATGTGTTAATTACTCTTGAAGCTTGTGGTATATGTTCCTAAGATGCCCTGATGGGTTGAACCTATGCCTTCCTTAATCCGTGTGAACCCGACAGTTTTCACGAGTCATACTCTCCTGGTGTTTTGCCAGGTAATCTTTCAAAACTACAACTTTATCAAAGGCGAGGTGTAAATGGAAGGTGATGCATTGATGAAGTGGGAGTCGACCTTGAACCTGGTGTTCATGCCCATGGAAGCAATGTTGATCTTATCATAGAAGCTTCTCGTAACAATAAATTTCTCTTGGTATAAATTGATCCGGTATTTGTGATCTTGTCCTTTACAATCGTGGCTCCACCCATGATGTTCTACTTTGTTTTCGTTCTTGGACAAGTTAAGGTGCTTGTCCTCCACAGATCAATACGCTAGTCTAACCTCTATTCTGATCTACCTCCGAGTATTATCCCTGGTATCTTGATAAATATCATGGGGCTTTATAACTTCTTATGAGCTCCTAATCAACTATGATGTTT
Organism: Elymus sibiricus; assembly: GCA_039707655.1. Taxonomy (NCBI): domain Eukaryota; kingdom Viridiplantae; phylum Streptophyta; class Magnoliopsida; order Poales; family Poaceae; genus Elymus; species Elymus sibiricus. The sequence goes on from CM077663.1 coordinate 212,155,428, forward strand.
CACTGATTCCAGTTCCCTCGTGTTCTGAGTTGTTGGACAATCAAGGACACTGATATCTGAATCGAGTATGCATTGCGATTCGACAACTCTTAGTAATCTTCTTTGATTATGAGTTGTACTCGATCATGTCATTCCAAGCTGTTAGATGCTGAAGCCTGACTATATGCCTGAATGCATTGAATGCGTCACCTCCCGAAGGGATTGAAAACATTCCAGTTGTCCGGGATTTCCAAGATGTCTTTCTGGAAGAGCTTCCAGGGATTCCCCCTGCTAGAGCTGTCGAGTTTGTCATCGACTTGGTACCTGGTACCACTCCTATAGCCAAGCGTCCGTATAAGATGCCACCACATGAACTCCTTGAACTTAAGCAAGAAATTGACAATTCGCTTCGTCTGAGTTTCATTCGTCCAAGCTCCTCTGCTTGGGGAGCACCTTCTCTCTTTGTCAAGAAGAAAGATGGTACTAATCGATTGGTCCAAGATTACCGTCCCATCAACCAAGCAACGATTCAAAACAAATATCCGCTTCCTTGGATCAACGATCTGTATGATCAACTTGCTGGTTCATCAGTGTTTTCGAAACTCGACTTGAGGTTGGGTTACCATCAGATCCGAGTTCGTGAAGAGGATATTCCCAAGACTGCATTTGTTACTCGTTATGGTTCATACGAGTACACCGTCATGTCCTTTGGCTTAACCAATGCTCCAGCCACTTTCTCTCGCCTGATGAACTATATATTCATGGATTACCTCGATAAATTCGTCGTGGTTTATCTGGATGATATCCTGGTTTACTCCAAGAATAAAGAAGAGCATGCTGAACATCTTCGTCTTATACTGGAGAGGCTTCGAGAACATCAACTTTATGCAAAGTATTCAAAGTGTGAGTTCTGGATGGACGAAGTAACCTACCTTGGTCATGTGATCTCCAAGGATGGTATTGCGGTCAACCCTGAACGAGTTCAGGCTATTCTTGACTGGACTCCCCCGAAGAATGTCAAGCAAGTCAGAAGTTTTCTCGGACTCGCCAGCTATTGCCGTCGATTTGTCGAGAACTTCTCCAAGATTGCCAAGCCCTTAACCAATCTGCTTCACAAAGGTGTTAAATATGAGTGGACAGAAAATTGTCAGGAGAGCTTTCAGGCACTTAAGGACAAACTGACGTCTGCTCCAGTGCTTGCTCCTCCGGATACTCGTAAGGACTTCGTCATTTATTGTGACGCTTTGCGTCAGGGAATAGGCTGTGTCTTAATGCAAGAGCGCAGAGTGGTTACTTATGCATCTCGTCAATTGCGTCCTCATGAAGGGAACACAGCCTGGTCAGTCTGTCCATGCATGCGCCGGTACGGTACGTGTCACGCGTGTCCCTCCACGAGAGAAGCCAGCCACGCATGGACCCTCCGTGCCATGCATGCAACAATGACGCGCATAGTGAAACTCTTTACCTAGCTCGTGGGTCGGTGGATGGGTGGTGTTTACCGTCTCGTCCTCACGCAGATAAGGATCAAATTTCTCCACCCCACCTCCCCGCAATAAAAAGTAACCGCGCCCACATCCACACCTCCGTGGATCTCGCATCCCCATTGTTGTAGTACCAAGCATCTGTAGTACCTGTTTACTCAGCCAGATCTGAACCTCCGTCATTAGAGGTGGATGGAGCGCGTAGCCGATTACAACGTGGGTATTTCTTATACACCAGGCAAGGCTAATGTAATGGCTGATGCTTTGAGCCGCAAGTCGTACTGCAACCACCTTCAGGTTCACAAGGTTCACCCCCTTCTTCAAAAGGAATTTCGCAAGCTGAATCTCCATATTGTTCCGCCTGGTGCACTCGCTCCCCCTCCTGAAGGGTCCAAAATGAACCTCCACGTTGTTTCCCAGGGTTCTCTTAATACCCTGGTTGCTAAACCAGATCTAGTGGACGTCATCAAGTGGATCCAGAAGTGTGACAATGAAGTCGAAAAGATTAAACGCTACCTGGCGGAAGGTAAACCCACATTCTTCACTATTGCTGAGGATGGCACTTTGTACTTCAAAGGCCGCCTAGTGGTACCGAGTAAGGAGAAAAGCAATGATATGACTCAGGAGGTCATGAAGGAAGCACATGACACTCCGCTGTCTATTCATCCTGGTAGTACCAAGATGTACCAAGACATTCGTCAAAGATTCTGGTGGTCTAACATGAAGCAAGACATTGCATGCTATGTTTCAGAATGTGACATTTGCCGTCGGATCAAAGCAGAACATCAAAAGCCTGCTGGAACTCTGCAACCTATTTCTATTCCTGAATGGAAATGGGATCATGTTGAAATGGACTTCATTACTGGTTTTCCCAGATCGTAGAAAGGTAATGATGCTATTCTTGTCGTCATTGACCGGTTGTCCAAAGTTACATATTTTCTGGCTGTCAAGGAAACTATTACTGCTAGTCAGCTAGCAGATCTTTACATGTCCAGGGTTGTTTCTCTCCACGGTATTCCATTGGTGATTAGTTCGGACCATGGCAGCTTATTCACTTCAAGATTCTGGGCGAGTTTCCAGGAAGCTATGGGAACTCATTTGTCATTTAGCACTGCTTTTCACCCTCAATCCCAGGGACAAGTTGAAAGAGTCAATCAGATTCTTGAAGAGATGCTTCGAGCTTGTGTCATTTCTTTCGGCAAGAAATGGGAGGAATCTCTCCCGTATGCTGAATTCTCCTACAACAATAGCTATCAAGCTAGTCTAAAGATGGCTCCCTTTGAAGTATTATATGGACGTAAGTGTCGGACTCCTCTGAATTGGTCAGAAACTGGGGAACGTACACTTATCGGTCCGGATATTATCCAACATTCTGAAGATCAAGTCCGCATTATTCATGCAAATCTAAAGGCTGCTCAGTCTCGTCAGTATGACCGTCATCACAAAGATATGGTCTATCAACCTGGCGAAAAGGCTTATCTTCGAGTCACGCCAATGAGAGGTACACACCGTTTTGGGATCAAGGGCAAGCTGGCTCCTCGATATATTGGTCCTTTCACTGTTCTCGAAAGGCGTGGTAAAGTGGCATATGAACTGGAACTACCGCCAAACCGTTCTCAGGTTCACGACGTGTTCCATGTGTCACAACTTCGTCGCTACTTCAAGGATCCTATTCGAGCAGTGGATCATGATATGCTTGAACTGCAACAAGACCTTTCTTACAAAGAGCAACCAGTCTGCATTCTAGATGAAACTAAACGTCGGACTCGTCAAAAGGTTACCAAATTCTTCAAAGTGCAGTGGGCAAATCACTCTGAAGATGAGGCCACTTGGGAACGCGAAGATCATCTTCGTGCAGAATACCCCGGTCTCTTTCCTTCTACTTCTTAATTCTCGGGACAAGAATTCTTTTTAGTAGGGGAGAGTTGTGACACCCTGGATTTCTGCTACAGTAATGATTGTAATTAAGCTACAGTAACCCTCTGCTAATGATGCCGCGTCACCACGATTACTGTTGTTAATCTCGCGTGGATTCAAATCCCGTTCAAATTCAAATTTAAAATAAAGTCAAACGATAAAAGTTTTCAAATATCAAAACTAAAATGTTTGGAGTGTGTCAAATATTACATAGGTAATTGCGTAATAGAAATCAACATTTTTGAGAATGTTTAAGTACACTAAATTAAAATAAAACTAAAACAGAAAACTAATAAAAAAACAAATAAAAATAAAAACAAAAAGAAAACCCCTAACCCCCCGGCCCAACTGGGCCATGGCCCAACCGGCCCAGCCCCCCGGCCTATACACCCCCTCCAGGGGGCATCGAACCCTACCCCCCGATCCACTCTCTCCCCCCCGATTCCCTCCTCCTCTCCCGCGGCGGATCTGGGCGCCGCCCCGCGCCGTCCTCGCCTCGCCGACGCCCTCCCCCCCACCGGCGTCACGTCGCCGCACCACCGTGGCCTCCTCCTCCCCATCCCCCTGGCCGGCACCAGCTCCCCGCGCCGGCGCCGCATTGCGCCGCCGCGCTCGCTTGCCCCGTTGCCGCCGCACGCCGCCGCCTCCCCACCGTCACCGGCGACCCGCCGCCGGCCCGCGCCCCCTTCCTCATCTCCTCCTCGCCGGCGCCTCCCCACTGCGCCCCCGAGCCCGCTGCCTCCCCCCTGCATCGTCGGTGAGCCCACCCCGGGCTCCTCCCTCCTCCCGTCCCCTTCCTCTCTCCCCTCCTGTCGGAACCGCCCGCCGGCGCGGCCCACCGCGGCCCCGCGCGCCTGTTCGCGCCCCTGCCGCGCCGCGCACGCGCTCCGGCCCCCGCTCGCCCCTTGCTGCGCGCGCACGCCGCCACCCGCGCCTGCTCGCCCCTGCCTCCTCTTGCCCCCGTCCCGTGCGCGCCGCCGTCGCCCCACCGGGGTCTCGCCCCCCTTCCACCGGCCGCGCCGGCCTTGGCCGCCGGCGCCTTTGTGCCCGGCGTGCCCCTGCTTCCCCCCGCCCCGGCCGGCCCTATTGGGATTAGTGGGGGGTTAACCGCCCCACTAACCCCCTGGGTGTATGACAGTAGGGGCCCACCCCCTAAAAACGTTTTAAAAATAAAAGAAAATAAATTAATAAAAATATATAAAAATAATTAGTTAAAAGTAATTAATTATTAAAATAATTAATTAGTTAATTAAATAATTAATTAATTAGTTTAAGTAAGATTAATTAAACTAATTAACCACTCTGTTAATTAATTAACTAGTTTAATTAATCCTGCTAATTAATTAATTTAAACAGAATGACAGGTGGGTCCCACCCCACTAATTAAACTGATTAAAAGTTAATTAAATTTAATTAACTCTGTGAGTATGACATGTGGGGCCCACTGGTCAGTTGACCAGTCAACTCCACTGTTGACTGCTGATGTCAGCATGACATCATGCTGATGTCATATATATTTATTGAATTAAAATAATCTATTTTAATTTCTGAATATTAATAAAACTTTAAAAATTAATATAAAATAATCCGTAAGTAAGATGAAAATACTTTATACATGAAAGTTGCTCAGAACGACGAGACGAATCCGAATACGCAGTCCGTTAGTCTGTCACGTGCTCCTAGCATAGCAAACATGGAACTTTTCCATCGGTTTCATCTGTCCGGTAGTAGCCCGAGACCCGGAAAATATCGTCAGATATTCTTCCGACCCGTCTGCGACGTGTAATACTGCGTTAGTGCATACCTAGCTCTGCATATTGCCATGTCATGCATCATTTTGCATCTGTTCTTTATATTTATTGTTTCTTCCCCTTCTTCTTACCGGTAGACCCCGAGACTTATGCTGTTGCCGGGTACGACTACCCCGCCGACGATCAGCCTTTTGCTGCAGAGCAGCAAGGCAAGCAATCCCCCCTTGAGCATTCCGATATCGCCCATTTCTTTCCCTCTCAATCTTGCATTAGATTTTTGCTACTGTATTAGTTAGCTCCTATTCTGATGCATAGCCTGTTTTTGATAAACTGCTACTATACCTGCAATCATATCAACTGCTTAGTATAGGTTGATCAATGAACCCCCAATGACCCCTTAGTCCCAGTGCCCCTGCTTCTTCATCGACGACTCGACGACTCGAAGACCCGAAGACTTGGTCAACCGACCAACGAGCCAGGCCCCTCACATCACCGCACACCCCTTAGTTGTACGACTCTGCAGAGCTACTATCGAGTACCGAGGGTGGCACCTCGTGAAGTACTCATGATGCTAACTCTGTAGTGCAGCTAGTCGGTCGTGGTTATCGAGGGTGATTCCTCCTTCGCCACTCCCGACGATGACTCTGTCGTGCAACCCCTCAAGTGTGGGACCCTCGAGGGTGATTCCTCTAAGCCCACCTTGAAGGTTTCATCAAGCGGGACCCTTTGAGGGTGATTCCTCAGGTTCCGTCTTGATGTTTTATACACACAGTTACTATGACCTGGTTACAGAAACATGTTGGTGATGGGTCGGCCCTGAGGGGTACCCACGGTTTGATGATGATGAGGCGTGGACGGGCGAGAGAGGCCCTTGCCACACATCCTCGAGATGGGGCGACGGGACCGCACTTTATGGGTCGCGCTTGCCCCGCATTAACAAAATGCTAATGGGTTGGGTATTTGATCTGAGTTGGTCGTTTGGCCTATTACACACTAACCTTCACGTGGGAGAAGTTATGGGTACTCAGCGTCCTTGTATCAGCCGAAGCTCTTCGGACGTCAGCAATGGAGCGGCGCGCGCCCGAGTGGCCTGGACGGTACATCTCTTGGACTAAAGTGTGCTAGGGCTGACCCCGGCCGCCCTCGCATCGTGTAGGAGTGCAAGGGGCGATTGGCCCATGACCCCTGCGCGCTTAGGATTTAGACCGGCGGGCTGGCCTCTTCGTTGAGCATAGGTAGGGCTACGACGTTTTGATGTCCCGAGGCCGGTCATGACCCAGGAAAGTGTGTCCGGCCAAAGGTATCAAGCGTGTTGGGGAATGTGGTGCACCCCTGCAGGGAAGAATTTATCTATTCGAATAGCCGTGTCCATGGTAACAGGATGACTTGGAGTTGTACCTTGACCTACTACAACTAAAATTATGACTTTAAATTGAAATGAATGTTGGCTCCGAGATTGCTTCCTCGCAGGGAGTCGAGGAAGAATCTCTGGGCGTGGTTACTTAATAAAATTGCTACAATAATATGACTATATATGAGATGCCAGTCTACTCTCTTCTAATGCTGCAAGATGCTGAAGATGCTAGTCTTCGATAGGACTAGGCCTTCCCCCTATTCTTGATTTCTGCAGTCAGCCCAGATATAACCTCATTCCTTGATACTGATGCATACTTAGCATGGTTCTGATGTCAGTCTTGCGAGTACTTTGGATGAGTACTCACCGCTGCTTTGATTTCTCTTTCCCCCTCGATGCGATGCTGCGTTCAGACGACGGAGCCCAGGAGATGGAGTACGCCGGAGACGACTACTACACCACCGCTGGAGCCTACTACTACGTGAAGAGTGCCGACGCTCAGGAGTAGTTAGGAGGTTCCCAGGCAGGAGGCCTCGCTTCTTTCGATCCGCTGCTTATGTTTGTGCTAGCCTTCTTAAGGCAAAACTTGTTTAACTTATGTCTGTACTATGATATTATTTGTTTCCGCTGACTCGTGCTTGTCGAGCTTTGTATTCGAGCCCACGAGGCCCCTGGCTTGTAATATGGAGCTGTATGACTTTAATTTGTGTCTAGTGTTGTGTTGTGATATCGATCAGTGAGTCCCTAAACTTGGTCGTACGCATTGCGTGTTTGATTAGTGTACGGTCGAAATTGGGGGCGTCACAGAAATCACAGTGATTGATTCCTTTTTATAGCGACGTATAAAAACTGGATTAAGTAGATTAGTGAGCTAAAACCATTTAAATAAATTGGTGGGATAGATAAATTGGTGGGATAGATAAAAAATCGATGTCGGAGGTTTAACCGGAATGCAGGCGATGCTAACAACTAACCATGGCATACAGGTCTGTGCCTATTCTAATAGTACGTGGATTTAATTGAGTTAATGCACGCATCAAATGGGCCACTGTAAAACGCGGGCGTAGTATAGTGTTGGTGGGATTGAGCGACTCTCATAACTCCCTTTAGGAGGGTGACTCATATTTGGCGCACAGGTCGCTCGCGAGTGACCTGGCGTGTAACCCCCTCACACGCTAGGTGTTCGTATGGGCCGGCACAATTCCAGGTTTTTTCCTTTCGTTTTTCCTTTTTTTTCTTTTTTTTTCTATTTTTCTATTTTCATTTTCTTTATTTTTAAGTTTTCCTTTTTCCATTTTTTATTTTGGTCTTCTATTTCAATTTGCAAACATCTTTGAAAATCGTGAACATCTTTTGAAATTGTGAATATTTTTTGCAATCATGAATATTTTTGCAAATATATGATATTTTAGGAAATTGTGAAAAATTCAAAAATTCATTAACATTATCTTAAATAGTGAACAATTTTCGAATTCGCATACATGCTTTTGAAATCGTGATAATTTTTTGAATCATGAACATTTTTGTAAATTCACGAACAATGTTTCAAAATCTTGAACATTTTTTAAAATTCGTGAAATTTTCACTTAAATTGTGGACATTTTTCGAACTCACGAACATTTTTTGAAAGGAAATTGTTTTGAAACTATGAACATTTTTTATTTCGTGAACATTTTTACAGATTCGTGAACATTCCCTTAAACCGTGGGCATTGTTTGAATTCCGAACAGGTTTTTTTCAAATTGTGAACATTTTGGGAATTCATGAACATTGTTTGTGAATATTCACAACTTTTTTGAACTTTTGAACTTTTAGCATCCCGAATTATTAAAAAAAAAACAAAAAAAGGGGGCGTTCTTGCCCGCACATGGGTCGGCCCAAAGGGCGTGAAGGGGAGCGCGCGGCGGGAGGGGGGGAGGGGTTCTTGCGGGCGGGTCATGGATTAGAGCTGTGGGTCATCAATTAGAGTTGTGTGGTAGATCCCCCTCTATATATTGGGGCAAATCGAAGTGGTGTGACAGTTGAGCGATATGTGTAAGAAAACAAAGTTAGTGATCGAAGTCATGAAAAATCCTTGCGCAAGAAAAAAAGTCATGAAAAATCCAAATGAAATAGTAAAATGGACAACTGGAATTAAAAAAATAAATCTTAGTCGAACTATATTTATGGACTCCAGAAGTAACAAACATAACCGAGTATCACGAATCATATATACGCTGAATCAGTTTTTATGCGAGACAAGTACACCTGGCCAACTGACATGACGAGTTGGCGACTATCCTCCGACTCGATCGACTATATAGTAGTACTCTGCTAGTAGTGCTTCTGGCGGCCATTCGTCAAGGACTCGGCGATGCCCTTGGAGAGGCAGTAGGCGACGGACTGAATCGTGATCATTGGGTTGACGCCGACGGCGGTGGGGAGGAGGCTGCCGTCGCAGACGTACAGGCCCTCGGCCTCCCAGCTCTCGCCGCTGCCGTCGACGGCGCTGTCCTTGGGGCTCGAGCCCATACGGCAGCTGCCCATCTGATGGGCCGAGGAGAAGAGCGCCCATTTGTCCGTGGTCGAGTGCATGGGCCCCTTCTCGATGGTCACCTCGTCCAGGAACGCCTCCAGGTCCTCGTCGCGCACGCCCTTGCACCGCAGCCGGAGGCCGTCGCTGCGGTGCGTGCCCACCTCCGCGGCGCCGGCGGCCACCAGGATGCGCAGCACGTGGCGCAGGCCGTTGCGGAGCTCGCGGGTGTCGTCGCGGCTGGGGGTGAAGCGCAGGCGGCCCTCGCAGTCCACGAACCCCGAGCCGCGGTCGCGGACGAGCGCGAACGCGTGCGCCGTGCGCGCGAACCGGCTCATGCGCTCCTTCATGTCGCGGCCTGACTCCCACGGCACCATGGCCGCGAAGCCGCCCGGGCTCAGCGCCGGCGTCTCGATGATGGTGCGCGCGGTGACGCGGTGCATGCTCGTGATGATGCCGCCCTCGTAGGACTTGCCGGTGATCGGCACCGCCTGCTTGTTCTCCGGGAAGTAGCCCCACGCCATGGACACCGGGTGGAGGTGCAGGTTCCGGCCGATGTGCCGGTTCTTCAGCCCGCTGTTGCGCAGCAGCGGAGGCGTCATGAGCGCCCCGCCGGCCGAGATGGATACCTTGGCCTCGATGCGCAGCTTCTTGGTGACGCCGTTGCTCATGCACGTCGCCACCAGGCCGACGCATTTCTTGCTCCGGCCGTTCTTGCCGCTGTTGCTCTGGAGGATGAAGCGCTCGGCCTTGCACCCGGTCAGTACCACCGCGCCGTGCTTGACGGCGTCGACGAGCCACGTGGTGTCGGTGCCGCGCTTATCGCCGGTGGGGCAGCCGAAGTTGCAGCTCCCGCAGTAGTGCCCCGCCGACGAGTTGCGGGGCACGGCGTCGACAGGCAGCCCGAGCGCCTCGCACCCGCGGCGCACCACCTTGTTCTGGAACCCTTCCTCCAGGCACCCGTCGGTGACGCCGAGCCGGTCGCACACCGCGTCCATGGCCTGCACGTACCCCTTGCTCGCGAACAACGGGAGGCCGTGGTCGCGTGACCACTCCTGCAAGACCTCCCCCGGCGTGCGGATGCAGGCCGACCAGTTCACCGCCGAGCCGCCGCCGACAGTGGAGCCCGTGAACACCATGGTGGTCACGTTGGACGTGCAGAAGATGCCGCCCTTCTCGAAGAGGCGCTCCATGGACGGGCCCTCGACGGAGCTGTAGTCATCGGCGGCGAAGTAGTCGCCCTTCTCGACGACGACCACCTTGTATCCCGCGGACGCGAGCATCGCGGCGGCGACGCCCCCGCCGCAGCCGGACCCGACGATGACGGCGTCGCACTGCACCGTGTGCTGCGCGCCCGGCCTCACGTTCACGGTGAGCCCCCTGTCCGCGAGCGACCTGAGCAGGGTGGCGTCGTTCAGCGCTCTGGTTTCCACGACGCCGTTGTCCAGTGGCCGCGGCGGGGCGGGCGCTTCAGCTCGGTCTCTCTGCCACTCTTCCACGCTGTATCCGATCGCTTTCCAGTGCGGATTCTCCGAGTTCTCGTCCACCTGCACGTCGGCCAAACGGGTTCCTTCATGTCACAACGGTAGCGCAATATTGATGGTAGCGTGACCAAACAAATCTTTGCTGGTAGTACTAATCTCTCCACGATTCAGCAATACACGTTACATTCGATCATTCATGTCTTAATTGTAATGAATTCATTTAATATCTTTATGTTAAAAAGGTACAGCGGTGATCAACAAATAATAGTTCCATCATTCCATGGTGGTGTGCTTTGACAGAGACCTGATGGTACCAATTGCTAATCTCGACAAAGCGCATTATCTGATTGTGCCTTTCATCATCTTATTACAGTGGCACGTTAACATCGGTGTTCCATTCATTTATTTATGCTAGTCAGTACTTGTTGCGTGTAGGCACCAGATACTATACTCTGGTGGTCACTTTTCAGTTTTCACGGACCTGGGCCAAGTCGTCCTGAGATTTTCAGTGTGTACTACTCCACTGTGTACTGTTGGCCAAGTAGGGGCCGGAGACAAGTTAATCTCGGGAAAGCATAGCCATTTCCAAGCTTGCCCTGATGACGTTCTTAGTTTCCACCACAGTTTTTTTTTGTATGCTTAGAATCTTGTTTTCTTTTTGCGGGGAACGCATTAGTCTTTTTAAAACCTTTCAATTCTAGTTTTGAGTTTCTGAAATAAGGAGAGCATGTGCTCTGAAGAACAGAAAATCTGCTCCCAAAATATTTCAGTTCAATGTCTGAGCATGTTGTGTGAGGAATGTAATGGTGACAGTCGATACGAAGTGCCGTTTTCAAGAGGGTGCCTTACGCAATGTCCAACCAATTAACCAGACACTGACGGGGCGAGGGATAGTCTTCTGACGAACAAAAGATCGATAGGAACTGAAGGTGTTCAATCAATTCCGAGAATGGTTCCGTCTCTGTCTCTTGGTACGTGTTCAAATCGAAAACCTACCCCTTAGTTCCAGGCAAAAAACACGAGCATGAGACTGGCGTGAGGCCGTGCTCAGTTAGCAAATCAGACGGGTTGTGGACATGAAGTTAGGGCACTATGCAGTGCAGGGCCCTCTCGCCGAGCTGTCCGATTAATTTCAAGCGTCCGTCTGACCTCTGAATCCGCAGCAAGTACAGCCAGGACGCAAGCAAGGTGTACCGCTCCCTGGCCCCAAGCCCCTAAAAAAACTGAATTCTTTTAATATTTTTTTTTTTGCGTTGTTGAAGCAGAAACGTGGCCGGGTATTTAATTTTATCCGCTGAAGCCTTAAGTTGCCAAAAAGGGGCCGGAATGAAAGACGCCGGTCGGAATGTCGAATTTATTGTGACCATCATGGCGCGCCAGTTTTTGAGAGACTCATGCAGACTACTACTATACTGAAGTGCAGTATTATTACCGGGAGGAGATGCAGAAGGAGGCTTACTTACCATGGCGTAGAAGACGTAGTGGGAGAGGATCTTGACGAGGGCGAAGACGATCCTGAGCGGGAAGAGCCAGCGCGTGGTGTTCCATCGCTGCAGCACCGCCTCCTGCCGCTCCGCCGGCATGTCCGCGAACCGACGCAGCTCGCCGGCGGCGCCGCAGAGGCTCAGCCGGCCGCACAGCAGCAGCGTGCCCACCCTCGTGCTCAGCACCCACAGCACCACCCACGCCAGCAGCGCCGCCTCCCGTATGCACCGCGTCACCATCAGCTCCGCTACCTTTTTTGGGGGGAACAAACCAACGAACCACACATCATCAACCACCTCACCTCGCCGCCGATTGCTTCCATGTGAACATGGCCGCGAAATCAAAGCGGGCGACGCACGGAAACAAAAATGACGACAATAATTCGTAGTGAGGAAGGAGAAGTGGTCCGTCCGGCCGTGCGCACTGCTGGCGAGCAGAGCAATCATCGAGGCACGCCCACGGATCTCACGGTAATTAATTGGGTGAACACCGGAGAATATGTATCATGGCTTCCTCCGATTAAACCATGGACGGGGGCGAGCACGTGATAGTGCATATTGGCGTGGCGTGGTGCAGGAGAGGAGATTGGATCGGACGCGCGCACGCACCTCGTCGGGGATGTTGGAGTCGGCGGCCGAGGCGAGGTAGAAGCGCTCGAAGTCCTTGCCGCCGGGCGGGTCGGCGCGGCCGCCCGCGCCCGCCTCCTCGGCCGGCAGCGAGGGGATGAAGGCGCCGCACATGGCGCGGAGCGCCGCCATCTGCGCCGGGTGCATCCCGTGCGTGTACTTGCCGTCCCGCCTACGCCCGCGCAGCAGCGGGTGCGCCCCCGCGCGCCTGCCCGCAGCCTTCTCCTCCTCGTGCACCGCCATTAGCGCGCCTCGCAAGATCGCTACTGCGTGTGTGTGTGCTTCTCTCTTCTCTTGGTTACGACGTGTGGGTTCGTGTGCCGCGGGCGCGTGCTTATATAGACCTCTGGGGTGGCTCGACCAGCTGGTGCGCCCGTCTCCAACTTGGCGAGCGAGCGAGCGAGCGGGGACGATGACGGCGAGAGAGTTGGATGGAGCGAGGAGCAGTAAATAGGGATGGATGTCGACGAGGCGCGTCTGTGACTATATCTCATTTAAAACGGCTCACCAACTGGAGGACAGAGAGGGGAGGCCCATGGACTCCTGGATCATACCACTTTTGACGTGCAATCTTCTTCTACTATTGTGTTGCCACTATATCTTCGTCTAGGGGTACCGCATGAGCGTTTTTTTTTTGGCATTCAAAAACAAATCCCAGTACTATATCATTCGAGGAGAACTTGTTCTCTGTCTCCGATGGAACGTGATATTTGATATCAAGATGATATCAATTACACATCTAACCTTTACGATAACACAGTATCAAGGTTAGTTGAGATTTCTCTTAGAAAGGGTTTGTTGAGATTTTAAGTATGCACACAATAATAAGAAAGACAACAGGGGCACACACGACAAGCAAACAAGCCACAACGTCAATGGACACCTTTGACACACACAAACTATGAGGAAAGTTCTCCGAAAGCAACGCCTTTAGGAAGGGCGCCAAGTCCAATCGCCACCCTTAACAACACATGAACTACGAGGAAAGTTATCCAAAAGCAATGCCTTGAGGAAAAAAGTGACGCACATGCGCCGTCCTTGTTCGATCCAACCGCTGAATGCCAGATCTTGAGATTTCATCCTGAGAGAACATGCCCGAGTACATCTCCAAAACAATGCAATCAAGAAATAAACACCGGCATCGTTAGGTGCAACCAACGAGGTCCGAACCTTGGTTTTCACCCCGGAGCTCGAGATACGATACTCGGGAGAGCACCACCAAACTGAGGACACCATGCCCTGCCACCCCCACTTTCAAAGAAGACGGTGATGCATGAGGGATTACACCCACACTCCATGATCACGCGAAATCAAAATCTAAACCGTTCCATGCAATACATATGCTCGGAGGTTATCGCCCATCGTGAAAACCCATGGCACTAAAATCACCACACAACCAAGGCCATGCCGACAAAACATTAACTGCGCACAATGCAGATAGTCGAACATCATCGACATATTCAACATCCTGCGGATATGTAGTAGATTCTTACGGCGAGGATAGTGCCAAGACGCGACAAGTCATGGACGCACCGTCCCGTCCACCTCTGCATCACTTCAACCGTTGTTTTTGCTCTCATAACGTTGCTACCATAGCCAACCTTGGTGTTGGTTGGTCCCCGAGCTATTGCCACCATTGCATGCGAAATCCAGGGAGGCCAATATCTGTCGCCGTAGTAGACAAAGCGAGCTGTCATTAGAGGAGGACGCACCACCGCGTGGAGCGCTCCGCTGTAGGCCCCGAATGCCAACGATCACTTGACTAGGAGTCGATCGACAACACTGCGCCACGTGCCTCCCTAGAGGATCTGTCGGATACAACACGAAGGCCTCAACCATTTGAGGAGAACCTATGCTCTGCCTGTGGAGTAAGATATTGATATCAAGATGATATCAATGCCATTTATCTACAACGACATAATATCAAGACATAGTAGAGATATTAAATATGCACATAACCAAAAAAGATAAAAGGAAGAAGAAAATAATAATGAAGAAAACTGATGCGACCAATGACACACACCAAGCAAACAAGCAACAACACCAATCACCACCATTGACAACACACAAACTACGAGGAAGGTTCTATGAAAGCAACGCCTATAGGAAGGACAAAAACATCAATCATCACCCTTTATAATACACCAATTACAATGAAGGTCCTCCGAAAGCAGCACCTTCACTCCCAGCTACTGCGCGCGATCGTATCCTGAGGTGGCGCAAGTGTCGTCGTCATTTCATCCAACCGCTGAAGGCCAATCTTGAGTTTTAACCTTGGATAAAATATCTAATCTCCAAAGAAATGCCTTAAACAAGGAAACAAATAAGGAACCGATGCATAAACACTGTTGTTTCCGGATGCAGCCAATGAAGGCCGGACCTTGGGTTTTCACCCCGAAGCTTGAGATACAGGAGAGCACCACAAAACCAAGACACAGTGTGCTGATGATGACCCACAAGTATAGGGTACCACAACCGTTTTCAAGGGTAGTATTTCATCCAAATTTATTGATTTGGCATAAGGGGAGCCAAAGAATATTTATAAGCCTTAGCAGTTTAGTTGTCAATTCAACCACACCTATGAAGCCACTTCCTTACAACAATTTATTAGTAGCATAGTAATATGGTAGCAGTGATATTATTAGTAACGGTAGTAGTGGTAACAGTAACACTAATAGCAATTTTGTAGCAATTGCGACAACAACAATACTAGTAAATTTGAGCAAAGATAATATTATAAAAGTCATAGGCATGGAGTAGCGATGGATATATGGATGAAATTCATTATGCAACAGCCACAACATAGAGAGATACACAATAGCTCCAATTCATAAATCATATGTAGTCATACATGCTTGCGGTAAGAACTTGCATGACATCATTTGCCCTACCCTCCCGTGGTAGTGGGGCCCTGATTTAATAGAGAACCAAAGCAAAGCATTAGCAAATACTGAATTACGGTCATCCCCGGAAAGTATCCCAATTATTGTCACTTTGGGTCTACGGATTGGAACAATAATAGGTGCATATAACTTGTAGATAGGATCAAGAAATCAAACATATTCATGAAAACATAATAAGTTCAGATCTGAAAATCATCGCACTTGGGCCCTAGTGACAAGCATTAAGCATAGCAAAGTCATAACAACATCAATCTCAGAACATAGCAGATACTAGGGATCAAGCACTAACAAATTGACCCGATTACATAAAAAATCTCATCCCTCTCCATCTACCTCCAGTATGCCGATAATGGAATTACTCACTCCCGGTGGTGAGCATCATGAGGTTGTCGATGGAGAAGGGTTGGTGATGACGACAACGACGAAGCCCTCTCCCTAGAGCCTCGAACGGACTCTAGATCAGGACTCCCAACGAAGAATAGGAGGTAGTGATGGCTCCATATCAAAAAACGCGACAAAACTTTCTCCTCTATTTTTTTCTCGGGAAGACGGTATATGTAGGTTTGGACTTAGGTCAGACGGCCACCCGTGGGATCCACAATGTAGCATGGCAGGCCCTAGGGGGTTGGCGCGCCCCTTGCCTTGTGGGCTACTGGTGGTCCCCCTCCAGTAGATAATATTTTTTATATATTCCACAAAAAATCTCCGTGAAGTTTCTATCAATTTCAAGAACTTTTGTTTCTGCACAAAAATAACACCAAGATAGTTCTGCTAAAAACATCGTCAATCCGTGTTAGTTTCATTAAAATTATTCAAATTAGAGTCCAAAACAAGAGCATAAGTGATTGGGAAAGTAGATACAGTGGAGACATATCGACTGCCACCACAACTTTTCAAACAAGATGATGCTGCATCAGGAATTACGCCCACACTCCATGATCATGGGAATTTGAAATTTAGACCGTTCCATACCATACATGCTTGGATACTGGCCCCATGTGCAAATTGCTGACATGGAAATGACCACACAACCAAGGCCATGCCAAGGAAATATGAACTGCCACAAAACGCAGACAGTCAGACGTCGTTAGTGGATTCAATGTCTTGACCACACATACTACAATACTAGTGTGGTAGAGTATTATAGTGATGATGCCACCAAGACGCGACAAGCCTTGGGCGCATCGTTCCTGCTCCATCATCCCTGTAGTAGACAAAGTGAGATATTGTCCTACAAGGCCGCACCATTGCATGCCTTGGGATCCCACCATTGCCTGCTTAGTATTGAATTGACGCAATCACGCCACGTGCCTCCGCTAAAGGATTCACCGCCCAAAGGCCTTAGTCCTGTTGGGAATGGTCTGAGGCCCGTGGATCAGAGGATGGATGACCAGCAGGCGGCGGTTCCCACCTATTGGAAATATGCCCTAAAGGCAATAATATTGTATTATTATATTTCCATGTTTATAATTAAGAGTTTATATTCTATGCTATAACTACTATGATCCTGAAATGTGCGATTCAGTGGAAAACTCATATGCACGTGTGGAATGATAAACGGTAAAATAATATTCCTAGTCTCGCCTCTAAGACTAGCTCAAGTGTTGTTTCTGATTATATTTTCTGGATCTTAGGATATCATTAAGTGTAACGATAGTCCTAAAACAACTTTGAAAATATGATGTTAGAAGAACGATCACATTGAATCGATCCAAAACTTGTTTATTACACTTTGAGATTATATTGGAACAAGTCAACTATTATAACACAGAGAGTTAACATATGTTTGAAGTTCCTCAAACCATGAGAGTATCATGGTTTAATCTTACCGTATGATGGACTTTGGGGTTGCTCAAACATCATGAGTAACAGAGTGATCATAACGACAACTTATGGGTTCATCGGAAAGTTTGACAAGGAACTAGATAGCTCAAGAGTGGTATTTGCTCCTCCGACTATGGATAGATATTCTTAGGGCCCTCTCAGTGTGACGACATCCATCATCGTCTGGCCAGACTAAGGTGACTAGGTCACGGGCATGCCGAAACATGCCAACGAGAAAGAAGAACAAAACTGGTAACGAGGAGACTGATATAGTGAGCATGAGAATGACTCAAGAGGATGCCGATACATCTCACCTTGGGTTTTGTAAAGTAGCACGAAGCAAAGGGAATAGCACATGATCACTAAAGGTTCACTCGAATGACATTCGTGTACTCATAGGGATTGATATGGATGTCCATGGTTCCGCTATTGATCATCGAACAATTTTTTTTCATGTCTATGTTTTACCGAACCTACATGTTCACAAGCTTAAGGTAATCACAATATGCTGAGTGTTAGTAGGATAGGAGTAATAAGGAAATATTTATGAAATAGTTTTATTAATATTCGAAATATTTTTTAAAGGAACCGGAAGCGTTTCGGGGTCACCGGAAGGGTTTCGGAGTTTACGAGTAATAACGGGTATTAACGATAAATGATACATTGGTGGAAATTGTTTTTGAAGATGTTAAATTAATAATAAAAGGCTCTAATAGTAGTCAGGAGGCTTTTATATTTAATTTAATATGAATGAACCTTAAAAGGCCAAGTGGTCTGATTTTGGGCCACTTGGGCTGGAGGCTCCCCCTAAATGAAAGGGGGAGACCAAATTGGAGGGGTTTCCCCCTCCTAGGCCCGTGCAAAGTGGAGGGATTCCTCCCCCTTGTGGCGCCCCTGTCCCCTCGATCCACCTATATATACTCGAGGTGTTGGCCCTATTTTCTACACAAGTTTTTGGAGCCTCCTCTAGTTCTCTAGTTCTAGTTCTAACTGGGATAATTAGAGCTAGAACTTGTCCTGTCTAATCCTCATAATTAGAATCCCAGTGTGGTTCGAATCTCCTCCCTCAAATTCTCCGGCGAAGAGGGCTGCCGGATCATGAAGATCGTACGCTTGCAATCTGTAGAGAGGTCATGCTTTCGGTCTTCGGTTCGAGGGATCGTTCGTGAATGGTTCAAGGCCTTCATTGACGATGTACATCAACTCTTCTTCCACTGCTACTCGGAGTTGGTAACGATTCGATATAAACCATTAATGCATCTTCATAGTGTTCCTGGTTTAATCGTAGGAAACTCTTTTTGTTTTCTACTATGTTTCTCAACACCATCACCCCCACAACGAGGAAGCAAGCGAGATTTATGAGAAGAAAATGCAGCAGAGCATGACTGTTGTGAGGAGATATAGTTTTGCCATTCAGCGCATAGGGCTTTATTGGCGACCAATGTGGTGAGAGTGAGGAGACATGAGTCGGGCTATGGCAGTGACAATTGAGGCCCACCCGAGTCATGCTACGACCGACGCAGATGACCATCATGCAGTTTGCTACATCACTATTTTCCTATCTTCGCCTCATGCCATGTCCTTTGATTCCTAGCAACCAAGAGTGGCCCTGAGCAACGAATCCCGTGTCGGCCTTGCCCATCGACCCGATAGGGTAGCAGTGAAACCAGACACACATGGGATCTGGGTCCCTCGACAATGACATAACACTCAGGCACAATCACTATGTACAAAGTTGACCCTCTGGTTATAGGGTGGGTTGGGCTGACAACTCGAAGCTTGACTACACGGGGATGAATCATCAACTTGGAGTACATGGTGTAGACATGTAACCGACTAGGAGATTTATTTGTAACCGAATGGGAAATCTACCTGTAATTATAGTGGAGTGTGGGAGAGGGGAGTGAGTGGCCGCTATGGTGCATCAAGGGTGGGTAGGGGGCGTGTGGTGGTGACAATGTAGCTTGGGGGAGACGAAGCAAGAAATGTCCACAAATTAGGGGGGTGATCGAGTGATCACCGTCTGTGGTGCAGGGGGTAAACATTAGGGTGGGATGTGGCGCATCAGGGAACATGGAGAGCGATGGTGGTGAAGCAAGAGAGGGGCAAGGAAGTGAGGTGCCAATGGTGGCTGGTTCAATGGGAGGATAGAGGAGGCTATCGAGGTCACATGGTCTGCCTGGGAGGGACTATTCCATAGTAGCTAGATAAGAAGCCAGAGGAGCAGATGAACGTGGCTGACAGAGGATGTTAACAGTGAGCTAAGTTGGAGGTCACTGGTGAGCTTCCTTTGATCAAACATTGCTGATGAAGACGGGCGGTGGAGGGGAGTGGCTTAGTGGATGAATGAAGGAGAAGACCAAGGAGGAAGAAGGGACATTTTAGTCTTCTAATTTGCATAATGCCATTTGGAGGTTGATACGTCTCCAACGTATCGATAATTTATGAAGTATTCATGCCATATTCACCTATGTTTACAATACTTTTATATGGCTTTGATGCACTTTTTATGATTTAATTACAACTAATCCGGACTAACGCCGTTTTCAGCAGAATTACCGGGGTGTCGTTTTTTGTGCAGAAAATGAAAGTTCTCGAAATCGCCCGAAACTTTTTAGTGATTTTTTCTAGAACATATGAGCAACATTGGAGCGAAGAACCACCGAAGGGGGCCCCCTGTTGGCCACAAGCCAACAGGACGCGCCGAGGGGGGGGGGGGGTCAAAGGGGGCTGATGTCTTGTGGGCCCCTCGTAACTCCGTTTTGCGTGATCCCAACGGCAAAAAATCCTATAAATAGAAAAACCCTCAAAAATTAGGATAGACTCTCTGCTCCGCGGCCGCAACTCTCTGTATCAATGAAAAACCCATCTGGATTCCTTCCAGTACCCTGCCGGAGAGGGAAATCATCATCCGGTGGCCATCTTCATCATCCCGGCGGAGGCCATGACGAGGAGGGAGTAGTTCACCCTCGGGGCTGAGGGTATGTACCAATAGCTATGTGTTTAATCTCTCTCTCTCTCTCTCGTGTTCTTGATATGGCACGATCTTGATGTATCACTGGCTTTGTTAATATAGTTGGATCATATGGTGTTCTTCCCTTGCTATCTTGTTGTGATGAATTTAATCTTTCCCTTTGAGATTTTGTTATGTCGGATTGAATATTGGATTTGAGATCACTTGATGTATGTCTTGCATGTGGATACCCGTGGTGACAATGGGGTATTCTATTGATTCACTTGATATATGTTATGGCATCAGCTTGCGGATTCCGGTGACCTTGGGGGTCTATGCATAGGGGTTGATTGCACGTTCTTGTCCTATCTTCTCCGATAGAAATCTTGGGGTACTCTTTGAAGTTCTTTGTGTTGGATTGAATGTGATGAATCTGAAATTTTTTGATGCGTGTCGAATAATTAACCCATGGATACTTGAGGTGACATTGGAGTATCTAGGTGACATTAGGGTTGATTGATATGTATCATTGGTGTTATTTTAGTACGAACTCTAGGGTTGTTTGTGACACCTATAGGAATAGACCAATAGATTGATTGGAAAGGGTAACTTTGAGGTGTTGTTACTACCTACAACAATTTCATCTTATGTTCTCCCCTACTTATGAACTTTGGAGTGATTCTTTGTTGCACGTTGAGGGATGATCATATGATCCTATTATGTTAGCATTGTTGAGAGATTGCACTAGTGAAAGTATGAACCCTAGGCCTTATTTCGAAGCATTGATATACCAGTTTGCTCGCTGTTTACTACTTGTTACCTTGCTGTTTTTATATTTTCAGATTACAAAAACCTATATCTACCATCCACATTGCACTTGTATCACCATCTCGTCGCCGAACTAGTGCACCTATACAATTTACCATTGTATTGGGTGTGTTGGGGAGACAAGAGATTTCTTGTATTTGATTGCAGGGTTGTTCGAGAGAGACCATCTTCATACTACACCTCCCACGGATTGATAAACCTTAGGTCATCCACTTGAGGCAAAATTGCTACTGTCCTACAAAACTCTATGCTTGGAGGCCCAACAGAGTCTACAAGAATAAAGTTGTGTAGTAGACATCAAGCTATTTTCTGGCGCCGTTGCCGGGGAGGTGAGTGCTTGAAGTTATATCTTTAGATCATGCAATTAAATCTTTTATTGGTTTCTTGTTTTTCACTAGTTTGGTTTTATAAAAGAAAACTAAAAAAATGGAATTTAGGTTGCCTCATTTGTTTCGTCTTTATAATGTCTTTCGTGAAAATGATGGTTCGGAAAATTGTGTTCAATTATTAGAGGAAGAAATTATAAAAATACCTATTGAGAATTCCTTGAATGATGAGCATGATTGCAATGTTGCTAGTATGAATTCTCTGAATATCCATGATGCTAATGATATGCAAAGCCACAAGCTTGGGGATGCTATGTTTGATGAAGATGATCTTTTTAGTCCCCCTACTTGTGATGATATTTACTATGATGATAGCATACCTCCTATGTAGAATGATTAGGTTTTTTTTACATCTGTGCCCCTAGTTCCTTAGTTGTACTCACTCATCCCCACGCTCTTAACTTTTGCTCACTTTTCCCCACTCCCTTGTACGAAACCCTCACAAATGATCACAACGGAGGATGTCGTCGGGTCAATGGTTTGACCGTTAACTCTGACGAGTGGGGCCATGTCGGAATGGCTCCTCCTTTGCCCATTTTGACGTATGGAGCCACATTGAGACACGTCGGATGGGCTTGTCTGAACCTCGAGTTCGAGCCCTACAACACCGCGCCGCTCCGCCCCCTCCGTCGTCGTGCTCCGCCCCCTCCGCCGCGGTGCTCCGCCCCCTCCGCCGCCGTCATGCCCTCCAACCTCTAACCCCATTCCACCTCCGCCGCCGTCGTGCCCTCCGCCAGATATACCCCCACATCCCCATCTGGATTAAGCAGCAATGTCGGGGGAGCAGGCTCTCAAGCCCATCGACCGTGGAGAGGATTGGGTGGAATCGGCGGCGGATAATTCTTGGATTACACCTGGGTAGGCATCCTTTTCCCCTCTAACTGATTTGCTAATTTGTAAATTCAGCCCTTTTTGACCGCTAGTCGCTTGAATCGTTCAAATTTTGCTGAATTGTTCCCGGCCTAACAACACCCCTTATTTGAATTGAATAGGATTGATCCCGCGCTTGCTTTCTGGCTATCGGTTAGGATGGAAGTTAGTGTGCTGCGCGGTAGAAAACCGCATATGCTTACTGGATTTTTCTATCCGAAGGTGGTAGAAACCAGTATGTCGTTCAAAGATTTGCTCGCGGCGCTCCGAAATTATCCATATGGATGGAGCACTGCCGATGTTGTTGAACTGAAATTTTTCAGCAGTACCGAGCAAAAATTTATACCACTAACTTGCGATGAGCATCTGGGATTGCTCTTTACTTTGAATGCTGAAAGCCGCTTCGGTAAAATCCATATCGAGGTGCTTCAGCCACGCAATGAACGTGAGAAGGGGAAGGGTGTTCAGGAATCTTCTGCCTCTACTAACGGAGAGCGCCCCGACACTCCTTGTAGGTCGAAACCAAGCAGAGCTAGTGGTTCTGAAAGTCACAATATATCTACTGCCGTTTCTTGTGCTGCTTCTCCTGTCGCTGCCGCAGCCAATGTAGTACAGGATGGAGAGCCAGACAAAGAGGTGCCTCGACATGATGACGAGGATGAGAATATGTTCCCTGACCTTATAGATATTGCCAGTAAACAAGCAATGGAAGATGAATTTTATAAGCAACCTATCAGTCGTGCTAGATTTGATGATACTGACGATGAAGAGAGGGAGGAGAACATCGACAACTTAGTTTTAGATGAATATGATGGTGAGGACATGCCAACAATTGAGTGGAACAGGGAAGATCCTCAGCTTGGTGTCGGCATCGTATTCCAGTCGATGGTGGACTGTCGTAATGCAGTGACTACATACTGCATTCTCACACAAAATACATATGTGATTGAAAGGAGTGAGCCATCAATGTTCACTGTTCGTTGCCCATATGATAGGTGTAGGTGGAGGTTGCATGCATCACATATGTTGAGAAGCAAGTTCATTCAGGTTTGTGTATTTTAGTATATACTGATTCTATTTTCAGATCATTGTGTAATGTTTTCAGATCATATTTGTTTCAGATAAAAAGGAACCCACACTAGCACACTTGTCCATCTGGAGGGGGAGGGGGAAGGCTAAAACAAAGCTAGCAAAGAGTAGATGGGTGGCAGATGCAATTTTGGATTGGTTGAGAGAAAAACCAACACTTGGTCCAACAAAACTCCAAGGGAAGCTATTTGAAAGGTACAAGAATGTTGTACCTTACATGAAGGTTTTTTATGGTAAGGAAATAGCTCTTGACATGATTAATTACCCTTGGAATGAGAGCTTTCAGTTGCTCTACACATTTAAAGCTGAAGTGGAAGCTGCTAGTCCAAGGAGTGTTGTAGAGATTGAGAAGCATACAGTTCCAAACAAAATAAAAGGGAAGTCATTTGAGAAGGAGTGCTTCAGGAAGGCTTTTGTTTGTTTCAAAGCTTGTTGGCAGGGGTTTCTGGATGGTTGCAGGCCCTATTTGGCTGTTAATGCAACTGCTTTGAATGGAAGGTGGAGAGGACAACTGGCGGTAGCTTCTGCAGTTGATGGACACAACTGGCTATTCCCAGTTGCATTTGGTGTGGTGGAGGCAGTGTCCGAGGAAAGTTGGGTCTGGTTTCTGCAACAGTTGCGCAACCTTATTGGTACACCCCTAGGTTTAGCTATACACACAGATGCTTGCAAGGGTTTGGAGAGTGCAGTGGAAATTGTATTCCCTTGAGTGGAGCATAGGGAATGTATGCGACACCTAGCGCAAAATTTCAGAAGCAAGTTCAAAGGTAAAGTTTATGATGAGAACATATGGCCAGCATCATACACATGCAGTGAGAGGAAGCATGAGCATCATTTGAGAGTGTTGTATGCTCACAATCCTCTGGTGAAGGAGTACATAGATGCACACCATGGAAAGTTGTGGTCAAGAAGAAAATTCAACGCAATATGTAAAGTAGACTATGTGACCAGTAACTTGGCAGCGTATTTCAATTCAAAGATCAAGTCATTGAAAGGGCTTCTTATATGGCAAATATTTGATAAGATTCGACATATGATCATGATAAAGATGGCTCTTCGCAAAAGAATTACAGAAAAAGAATATGTTGGCCATCTTATGCTCCCATCTCTTATTAAGGCATTGCATGCCAAGGCAAGAGGACTGAGCAGAATGAAATGCATTCGAGCGGCGACACACGAGGCTGAGGTAACATATACTGACAGTAAGAACTGGGAATGGAGATATCCAGTTAACCTAGCAACTAGGGAATGCAGTTGTAGGCAATGGCAGCTTGGTGGGAAGCCATGCATACATGCCCTACATCTGATGACTGTTATCGGTGGTGAAGATGGTGAAGTTGATCAATACATCTCTGAATTTTTTCTGTTGCCAAATTTAGGGCTGCTTATGCTTCCAATGTGCCCGCACTCTTGGGAAAAGACCAATGGAACGTAGTAGATCCAGGGTTCAAGCTAGATTCTCATGTATTGACTAGACTACCAGGAAGACCAATGAAAAACAGGTACAGAGGAGGTGAAGAGGGCCGTGTAAAAAGACGGCGTAAGTGCAAAAAATGTGGAATCCTAGGGCACACTGCTAGGTTATGTACCAATCTAGTGGATGCTTCATTTGGAGAAGGGGAACAATGGACATCAACAAATCCAATTGAGAATGTAGCATTAGAACAGATTGGAGCTAATGCAGAGGAGAATCCGGCATTACAGCAGATTGCAGCTAATGCAGAGGAGAATCCGACATTAGAGCGGACTACAGCTAATGCAGAGGGGGATGAAGCAACTGAATTAGCACTGCCGTCAGCTTGGTATGTGTGCAACAACCTTCCCTTTTTGTGCATTTCTTCTGTTTTTTATCGATGGCTTATACTCTCTTTTTTCTGTTTGACCTAGCTCTAGGGAAACTAAAGGAAAAGGAGAGAAAAGGCCAAGAGAAAAAGAAACTTCCACTACTGGAATCAGAGGATTTGCCATCTGCCAGCTCTTTGCCGTCTGCTGGTAGATGGCAAAGAGAGTCTTTGCCGTCAGCTGAACAGGAACGGACAGCAAAGAACAGGCTGACGCCAAAGATACTATTTGCCATTAGCTAGGGCTTTGTTGTCTGCCAGCTGACGGCAAAGAGCCGGAAGGCAGACGACAAAGAACCCACCTAGGCCCCACTGGCCCCGTGGGGGTGGTGGGCTGTATGCTCGCTCTTTGCCGTCTGCCTGGGGACTCTTTGCCATCCGCCAGCAGACGGCAAAGAGGCTCTATACCTAACGACGTCAACGGCCACCCCACCCCCCTCTCTCTCTTTCATTCTCTCTCTCTCTCTCTCTCCCTCTCACCCCCGAGCTGCGCCGCCCTGCCCCACCGTTGCCCCGCCGCCCGGCCGCCCCCGTCGCCGCTGCCCCTCGCCGCCCGGCCGCCACCGCCGCCCCGACGCCCCTGCGCCCCTACCCACCGCCGTCACCGCCGCCCCTGCCCCCCGCCGCCTCGACGCCCCCGACGACCCCCGGCGCCCCTGCCCCGGCCGCCAGGCCACCACCGCCGCCGCGGCGCCCCCGGCGTCCCTGCGCCGTCCCCGTCCCCCGCCGCCCACGCCGCCCCCACCGCCCCCCGCCGGTGAGTACCACCGCCGGCCGCCCCTTTTTTTTTGTTTTTTTGTTTTTTATTTCTGTTAAATTAGTTAGTTTATTAGGTTAGTTTTATTAGTTTATTAGGTTAATTAGGTTAGTTTTATTAGTTTATTAGGTTAATTAGGTTAGTTAGTTAGGTTAGAAGAAAAAAAAGAAAAGAAGAAGGAAACAAATGAAAAAGGAAAAAGGAAAAGAAGAAAAGAATAAGAAGAAGAAGAAGGAAAAGAAGAAGGAAAAGAAGAAGGAGGAGAAGAAGAAGAAGAAGAAGAAGAAGAAGAAGAGCAGAAGGAGAAGAAAAAAAAAGAAAGAAGAAGAAGAAGAAGAAGAAGAAGAAGAAGAAGAAGAAGAAGAAGAAAAAGAGGAGAGGAGGAGAAGAAGAAGAGGAAAAAGGAAAAGAAGAAGAAGAAGAAGAAGAAGCAGAGAAGACCCCCGACCCCCGACGCCACTGAGCCCCGACGCCACCGACCCCCGACGGCACTGACCCCACTGACCCCCGACGCCACTGACCCCCGACCCCCGATGCCACCGACCCCCGACGCTACCGACCCCCGACGCCACTGACCCCCGACCCCCGAGGCCACCAACCCCCGACCCCACTGACCCCCGACGCCACTGACTCCCGACGCCACTGACCCCCGACCCCCGACACCTCTTCTGCCTCCTGTTGACCGAAAAGGTGCTCTTCGTCCTTCCAGAGGCCGACGGGGTCATAGTTTTGTAAATTATGAGTTAGATCACATATTTTCTGATTTTGTTATAAAAAACATCATATTTGTGTTGATCAGGTGGATTTCAATGTGCAGTTGTTCGAAGACCTCCCCGTGCATTGGACGACCTCCGCCCCTGCGTTCGTGGCTGAGCACAAATGACATCTCCCCCCCCTTAATTTGCTCTGTTCCGGTCTTCGTGCCGATGAAACTTGCTAGCTATAGGTGTCTTCAATTCAACATTATACGTGACCAGTATGCGTCCCCCGTTCGAAAGGGCGGCATCTATAAATATGCATGTCTTTGCATATTTATAACCGCCATCCTTTCGAATTGTCCAACGAGCCCGAGTATGTGTAGATTGGGTTCGTTTCCCGTATGCTCTGCTCCGGATCCGATGCGGAATTTCGTCAGTGCCTCCCTGTTGTTCTCCGGGTACACATCCTCTCTGCTTATTGCCGAGACGTGTATCAGGAGAACAGCGGGGAGGTGTTGCCGAAATTCTGCGTCAGATCTGGAGCAGAGCATGGGAAAACGAACCCAATCTACACATACTCGAGTGGGATTAGGCCCTATCTTTACCTATTAGCGTGTAGGTTGCATGGACGTAATAAAACTGACAAACTTGATTAACTGATGAATATATATGCTGAATTATATATATATATATATATATTTCTTGTGTGTCTAGTAGCTAGGCAAGATGAATGATCATGAGTGGATGTACACCGGTCACACTAGTCAGGAAGACATGACCAAAGAATGGTTAACAAATACCAAGGGGTTTGTGAGAGCCGCATTTGCAAATGGCCAGGAAAAAGCATGGTGCCCCTGTCCCCGGTGCGACAACTTTAAAAAGCAGACAGAGGGTAAAATGGGTAAACACCTGCAGAAGTGGGGTTTTACGCCTAATTATACGGTGTGGACTTTTCATGGTGAGTCTGCCCAACGTGCCAGAGCTGAGGTGGTTCGTCGTCGCACCGACGAGCATGGTACCGGGATCGAAGACATGGTGCAAGACTTTGATGATGCTCGAGATTCGGACGATGAGATGGAGGAATCTGCAAAGGCATTCTATGAAATGTTGGAGTCTTCAAAACGTCCTCTCCACGAGCACACTGAGCTTTGTCAGCTGGATGCCATCGCGCAAGTAATGGCTCTGAAGGCTCAATTCAACCTTGGAAGAGAATGCTACGAAGCGATGATGACAATATTTGGACGCTTTCTACCCAAAGGCCATGTACTGCCTGCAAACCTGTACCAGTTGGACAAAATCCTCTGTGTACTTAAGATGCCCTATGAGAAGATAGATGCCTGTGAGAATGGACGTGCCTTATTTAGGCTTGAGTATGCGGACTTGAACTATTGTCCCATTTGCAAGTCTTCCAGGTATGTTGTGGTAGACAACGGTATGGGTGAGAAGATTCAGACCAAAATCCCCGTTAATGTTCTTCGCCATATGCCAATCGTACCAAGACTTCAACATCTTTTCATGGTCAAAGAGATGGCCAGACAGATGACATGGCACAAATTGGGCAAAAGAACCGAACAAGATGTAGATGGGAATCATAAGTTGGTACACACTTCAGACTCTTTTGCCTGGAAGCACTTTGATGCATTACATAAGGATAAAGCGGCAGATCCAAGGCATCCTCGAGTCGCCATCAGCACTGATGGGTTCAATGTGTTTGGTATGACGGCAACCCAATACAGTTGTTGGCCTGTATTTGTCATTCCACTCAATCTCCCCCCGGAGAGATTATGAAAAGAAAGAACATTTTCCTGACATTGATAATTCCAGGGCCCAACTATCCAGGGAAGAATATGAATGTGTACATGCAGCCGCTTAAGGATGAATTACAAGAAGCTTGTGATAAAGGGATCAAGACATACGACGCCACTACAAAACAAAACTTCATGATGCATGTGTGGTACATGTACTCGATGCATGACTTGCCGGCGTATGTGCTATTCATTGGCTGGAGTGTGCATGGAAGGTTCCCGTGCCCCACATGCAAGGCAGCTCTTCAGTTTCGTTGGCTGTAGGCTGGTCGCAAGTTTTCTTGCTTCGACTTGCATAGACAGTTCCTGGATCCTCGCCATAAGTTCAGAAAAGACAAGAAGAATTTCATCAAAGGTAGAGTTGTCAAAAATTCTCCACCACCTATGTTGACAGGCCAACAGACCCTGGATTAGTTAAACGCCCTCGAGCCTGATCTAGAGCGTCCAGGCTATTTCAAAGGGTATAATTCGCAACACGTCTGGACTCACAAGACATGCTTATGGGATCCGCCTTACTTCAAAGACCTCCTTTGCCCACACAACATCGACGTCATGCACACTAAAAAGAATATCACCGAGGCCCTTTTTGGTACATTGTTCGGCATAGAGGGGAAGTCAAAGGACAATCCTAAGGCTAGATTCGATTAGGAGGCTCTATGTGATAGACCATTACAAAACATGCGACAACCGAAAGGAAAGCAGAACTGGACAAAGCCAAAGGCATGGTTCAATCTTGGAAGGCCAGCTATGAGGGAAATGATCTTGTGGGTGAAAATGCAGTTGATGTTCCCTGATGGGTATGCAGCGAATCTAAAGAGGGGAGCGAGTCTTAACAAACTAAAAATATTTGGTCTCAAGAGTCATGATTGGCACATATGGCTTGAGTGGGTAATGCCGAGGATGTTACGTGGCTTTATCCCTGAGGATGAATGGCTAGTACTGGCAGAGCTGAGCTATTTCTTCCGTTCTCTTTGTGCAAAAGAACTATCACCTGTCGTGCTATCTGAAATGGAAGAGTTGGCGCCGGAGTTGATATGCAAGTTAGAGAAGATCTTTCCACCGGGCTTCTTTAATCCAATGCAGCATTTGATTTTGCATCTCCCGACCGAGGCAAGATTGGGGGGGCCCGTGCAAAATCATTGGTGCTATGCAACTGAGAGGATGCATAAGATGCTTCGAGCAAAATGTAAAAATAAACGTCAAATTGAAGCATCGATGGCTGAGGCATTCATTACTGAGGAGGCGGAAAACTTCGTGACAGCACACTACGAAGCCAAAAGTCTTCATTTGCATAATCCGAAGCCTCGGTACAATGATGGCGACCCTAAAAAAGGTCGATCCAACCTCAGCCTATTCAAAGGGAAGCTCGCACCAGCCGGTGCTTCGAAAGGAATAGCATTGGATGTCGAAGAATGGCGGACCATTTCGTTGTATATCTATAACAACCTAACAGAAGTGCGGCCGTACATCGAGTAAGTTCTCGGTACATTGTTTCGCAACTTCTAATTCCTTTGAACTGCTCTTATTCGCGGATATTTGATACAGTCGATACGTCGCCAAATTCTCGGATGGAGCGGTGATCCAAAAGGATTCCATCGAAGAGTATGAGGTTCTGGCAAAGCATGGAGGCGGCCATCCCGGTTTCATCTCTTGGTTCAAACAAACGATAATTTCCATTAGACCATTTCATTTCTTCATCTAATTTGTGGCTAATGCAACAATCCCTTCGTATTAAACCTGTAGGCTAATTCAGAGTTTATGGACGCCGAATTGAGACAAGTCGCTAATGGTTTTGACTATAAGGTCCGTTCATTTGACAAATAAGACATCAACGGGTATCGCTTTTGTACCTTTGGCAAAGAGCTATCTATGGCCGACTGAAAGTCTACAAATTGTTGTGTCTCTGCTATCGGCGAAGGAGGTACCGAGTATTATGGAAGAGTTGAAGCAATTTATGAACTTCTATTCTATGGTGAAACCCCACCGAACATCGTAGTCTTCAAATGCTATTGGTTCCGGTCGAATGAGACTAGAATGACTCATGAACATATAGGGCTATTCGAAATCAAACAAAGCACCCATTTAGATGTTCCCGATGTCTATATTATGGCTCAACATGCGACCCAAGTTTTCTATCTATCGTGGGCCTGCCAAACTGATCCAAATCTGAATGGTTGGGATGTCGTTTATGAAGTGCCGCCACTTTTGAGACCACCTCCCCTCAATGAAGAGGATTATGAACCTCACATTAACCCAGACACATATGAAGGAGAATTCTTCTAAGGAACACGTCTTTCCAAAAAACGTTTCAAGAACCGCTCTACTTCACCCCAGAACATTGAAGTAGAGAGCGACTGTGAATCCGACTTCACCCCTGAGCCGGAACAAGAAGAGCCGAACCAAGAAGAGGTTACTGCTGCGTATGACCTGTCAATGCTTGACCGATTACATAAAGGAGGCCTTCCACATGTTGTTCCCGATAGTGATGATGATGATGCATTTATTGATGATAGTGATGATGATGATCCCGGAGCATATATAGACGATCAAGATTATTATTAGTTCATGTCAGGTATTCAATTTTTATTATATACATGATGATTATACACTTAAATTATATACATGTCGGTGTTCAATTTTTATTATTCATGTCGGTATTCAATTTTTTTATGTTGTACTAATTTTGTTCACTCTTTGTCATGGCAGGTGTTGAAAGATGGTGGTCGCGGGTCGAGAGCGTTCCGCGGCTCAGTCTTCGTCGGCGCATGGTGGGAGGGGTACTTCCATTCCACCCTAGCATCTCTGGAAAGTGTTGCTCAACTGTATGCAGACACAGGCGGGAGCTTCTTCGTCGGCGTCGTTGCCCGGGAGAGGAGGTCGGGGGAAGAAGAGAGGTACTAGAGGTACACGTGCCCATGGTGGGAGAGGTAGGCAGGCTGCTATGCCTTCCTCGCCGCCACCCCCAGCTGATTCACCCGAGCACAGGACTGCTAGGGTGGACCCATCTGAGGAAGAGGCTACGCGGACTCCGGTCCACGAGCCTAGGGCGGACCCGTCTGAGGAGGAGGCTACGCGGACTCCGGTCCACGAGCCTAGGGTCGACAAGCCTTCGTCTCACGAGACTCCTGTCCCACAGGCTTCGTCCCATGAGACTCCAGGGCAGAGCAGGGATCAGGGTACGTCCCAGCAGACCCAATGGGATAGCTGGCCGGAGCCGAGTGGCCATGCTGATTGTGGCGGGGATGTATTTTATGATAGCGAGGACGAGGTGGTTGAGGGGGGGAAGGTCTACCAGCGTGGTGGTACACGGCTCCCGCCCGTGCCGGCGACCCGCGAGCAGAGGTGGTTGATTAGGCCTAATGGGGAGAAGTAAATGCATTTACTCTTTTTTAACCTTTTGCCTTCACGTTTCTTCAAATATCTAATGCGTTGGCTTTGTCATACTGTAGGGGTTGGACTCATGCCAAGGGTGCCCGCAGGCCCAACTCCATCCTTGGTGTAATTTGCCGGCACAACTTTCCGGGGTTTGTCACGTTGCCCGATGAGGGACGGGTTCGAGAGCTAGGATTGACCTGGGAGCACTACTTGGCTGCCCCGGCCCCGCCGGAGACGAGGATCGACGGTGTCTTGTGCCACACAAGGGCCGACATGGTGATCAGACAGTTTTGGGTAATTTATCCTTTACACAATTAAAAATCAACAATAGCTATTTATTGTACTAATCAGTGTTGTCTCGTTTGATTGCAGACCTTCTACAGGTGTGAGGAGGGGTACAAGGAGGCCGCATCAAAGGTTATCGATGTCGAGTGCAAGCGCCTACTACAGAACTTACGACACGAGGCTCGACCGCAGGCTGTTCGAGACTACTATGCCACGCGGAAAGTAAAGAAGGGAAAGACGACCTGCCGCGGAAATTTTCTGGAGAAGGAACAGTACATGAAGGTAATTACCTTTTCTTAAGGCCTTGTACTTAGTTTCCTTGATTTGATTCGTAGGCGTAGAGCTCAAATTATTCTTTACTCACTTAGGTGCCCCCGAGATGGTGTGCGGATAAGATGGATTGTTGGGAGGCGTTGGTGGATGAGTGGTGCTCAGAGCAATGGCTAGCCGTCCACAACAACGCCAAGGACCGGCGTGCCAAAATGGTTGGTGTGCCACACCATCAAGGCAGTGCCGACCTATATCAGTTCGGGGAGAACTGGGTATGTGGTTTGCTTCATGATTCATGCAATTCATTCTTGATGCTTGCTTGAGCCCTTTACTAATACTTTGTTCCTCTCTCTCTCTTTTAGGCGCATCACAATAACATGGAGATGCCAGAGATGTACGACCTCTATGCCATGGCCCATACTGCCTCGTACAAGAAGGCGAAGGCATTCTCTAAGTCTGACCTCGATCATCCCGAGAACTTCACCAACATCTCCTCCCACCACAAGCTTGTGAGGTACAGAGATGTGGGGAAGGCGGTGAATGGGGAGGACTTCAACCCGAGCCAGCATCCTATTGATCCTGAGCTGGTGATGATAGCTGGCGGCGGGAGGCCCCATGGCTCGATAGCCATTGGAGATGGACTTATATGGTCTTCTCGCACTCTCCGGGAGATCAAGGCGCGCCAAACGAGCTCCTGTCCTGAGATAAGGCATCGTCCACGGCCAGTCGAGCTCGCCATCGAGGTTAGTCATACGGACTCAGATAGCTTTCCTCCATTACATTGTGTGTGCGAACAAAGATGATTACAATGCTAACGAGGAGTTGTGTTGCAGGCTGCTCTGTAGAAAGAGAGAGAAGCAACCCAGACGCTTCTGGAGGAACAGGCCCGGCAGGCGGCGGAGGAGAAGAGGGATTTGGAGGAGAGGACGGCTAGGTTGTTGGAGGATGAGAGGGCACAGAACGATGCGTCTAACCGGGCCATGTACGAGTTCATCGTGGTAAGTTTCTTCTTCATATTAGCCAAATCATGCACTACAGGTTCGTTTCATTAATAACCAATATGATTGACTTGTCAAAACCAAATGTGCAGTCTTTGTGCGAGAAGAACGACCAGACCCCTCCGCCGATGCCAGTCATTACCACGGCGGGAATGATGAGTTTCATTTGAATGGTCATTAGTTACTAGTCTTAACATTTCAGTGTCATCATGGTAACAAGACTTTGCAAATGATCTTTGGTGCAGCATAACTCCCGAGCCGCATCGCACGACCCTTCTCTAGTGCATCCTTCTCCAGGTGACACCGGCCCGAGCAACCCCGGTGCTTCACCTCCGTGACGACGACGACGGTAAGCCCTAATATGCCACTTACTTGGCTCATTTTCTCAAAGAAAGACAAACTTAGCACTTAGACAAAATTACGTACTTTCGGTCTGTCGGAGCTCCTTGTGAGAGTTTCATGTCTCTTCTTGATGGAGGAATCCCGACTGTTGTCGCGGGGATCGTTTCTTCTTCTCCTTCTCTCGATATATACCTTGGTATATTGCGGAAGAGGAGAAGGGGAAACGACCATCACCGACGGTTGAAATATTAGTGTTAGGTAGTGTCCACCAACATACACCACCATATAAGTGTGAGTGAGTGCGCACCATACACACCATGAGGCATGAGAGTTTTTCTAAGGAAAACCTCGAAAGACCGAAAGTCAAGCTCAACAAATGGCATAATAACCTTGGTTAGTTCATATACTTAGCTTATTTAGTTCATTTATGACATAATTAGCTTACTTAGGTCAAAAATGGCATAATAACCTTGGTTAGCTCATAAATGTCATATTTTACCTAAGTTAGCTTTGTTTCCTTCAAAATGACATAGTAAGCTTACTTACCTCCAAAATGACATATTTTACCTAGGTTAGCTCTAAAATGACCTATACTTAGCATTGTTTTCTCCAAAATGACATAGTAAGCTTACATAGCTGATTAGCTCTGAAATGACCTATTTTACCTACGTTAGCTCTAAAATGACCTATACTTAGCTTTGCTTCCTACAAAATGAGATAATAAGCTCACTTAGTTCCAGAATGACCTATTTTACCTAGGTTGGCTCTAAAATGACCTATACTTAGCATTGTTTTCTCCAAAGTGGCATAATAAGCTTACTTAGCTCCGAAATGACCTATTTTACCTAAGTTAGCTCTAAAATGACCTATACTTAGCTTTGCTTCCTACAAAATGAGATAATAAGCTCACTTAGTTCCAGAATGACCTCTACTTAGCTTTGTTTCCTCCACAATGACATAATAAGCTTAGTTAACTCAAAAATGGCATAATAGACTTGGTAACCTCATAAATGCAATATAATTGGCTTATTTTCTTGCAAAATGACACAATAAGCTTAGTTAGGTCGAAAAATGGGATAATTACCTAGGTTATCTCTAAAATGATACAAATAAGCAATAAGAAGAAGAAAAACAAGAGGAGAAAGAGAGAGAGAAGAAAAACGATTCTTCATCTTCTTCTTCTTCTAGATCTTCTTCTACTTCTTCTAGTATTCTTATTCTAACTTTCTTATTTCCAATTTTGCAGATTTGATTCACTTCACGACAGCTTGCTTTGATGTAGTGCTAGTGTTTACTTTCTGTTTTCATTTTGTATCGATGAACTTATGTGAAACTTTCTACCTATGGATGAGACTATGTATGTATGGATGAAACTATTGTAACATGGTGAACAATGTGACATTTGATACTTTTAATTTGGTATAATTGTTGGTTGATCATATGCATATGGCAGGGATATTGTTTCTATGAAATATATATAGACATATCATTTGTTTGCCTATGAAAATTCTTGAATATAACAGAAACAGGGAAAAAAGAGGCAATAGTGGCTCTTTGCCGTCTGCCACCGTCGGCAAAGACCTCTTTGCCGTCTACCACCGACGACAAAGGTGGCACATGGCAGCCACCTGTGCAACCTGGGAACTCCAGGCCTGGGACCATTTGGCCTTTTTGTCGTCCGGGGGCAGACGACAAAGACCTTATGACGTGGCCGTCCGGGGGCAGA
Organism: Elymus sibiricus; assembly: GCA_039707655.1. Classification (NCBI taxonomy): domain Eukaryota; kingdom Viridiplantae; phylum Streptophyta; class Magnoliopsida; order Poales; family Poaceae; genus Elymus; species Elymus sibiricus. Next base: position 212,190,967 of record CM077663.1, read on the forward strand.
CGGCAAAGACCTTGTGCCTTGGCCGTCCGGGGCAGACGACAAAGACGTTGTGATGTGGCCGTCCGGGGGCAGACGGCAAAGAATGCCGTTACCACTTAACAGGGCTAATGTCAGTACTGCACCGTCCACCCTCTTTGCCGTCTACCAGCTGACGGCAAAACTCCTTTGCCGTCCGCTGAGCATAGGCAGACGGCAAAGAACCCCTTTACCGGAGTTTACAGTGCCGAACCTGTGGCCGTCTGCTGGCGGAGGGCAAAGGAGTTTGCCGTCCGCGGGCCTATCCTTTGCCGTCTGCTATGGCAGATGACAAAGTGCCTGATTCCAGTAGTGTTCGGTTCAGTCATCATCCGATGCAGAATTTAAAGCCATGGCTTATGAAGGTTTTGAAGCTATTGAACCCCATCAACTGGCCAGTGGAAGTTCTCCGTCAGCACCTCGACAGCCACCAACCGAAGCGAAGATCAAAAGGAAGAAGAAAAAGGTGGATATCCCAGCTAGGGAAACCAGGAGCAAGTCTGTTAAACCGTCTAGGAACACAAGGAGCAAGGAAAAGATGTGAACTTTGAAGGTTGAATGCAAGTTGTAAACTTTGAACTTTATGGATTTGTAAGAATCCAAAACTGGAGGCAAAATTTGAATTTGAACTAACCTTTGAATTTTAAGGATTTGTAATAATTCGAAATTGGAGGCAACATTTGAAGTCCATTGCTCTGTGATGTGATGTTTGCATAATTTGAATTATTGTTTGGGACTAAAGTCTTTGTTGTTGTTGTTGATGTTGGCGACAATTTGGATCATTACACTAGGCAAAATTTGAATAATGAAAAATAAGTCTCGATCCTTCTTATTGACCCAAAAACGAAGCTTTGGTGATTTTCTTGATTTTTTAAAAAATCCGTAAAGCTATACCCACTATCACTCTCTTCTCTAACTCTATACAACCTCGTACGTGATAGCTCATTTTTGTGAAAGGATTTTTCATGAAAATGTCCATAAACCAAGGTTTTTTTGGTCATAACCATGTCACATACAACGACATTGTGCGCATGTCTTCCATTTTTTTGTTTTTTTTGAATTAGTTCTGCTCATTTGAAGTTGGAAATGGTAGGTCACATCAAAAAAAGTTTTTTCATAAAAATGTCCCTAAACCAACTTTATATTTTTTATGGTAACTATGTCTTATGAAATGATGAACCGCGAAGGTTTCATATTTTTTTGATTTTTTGAATGATTTAAGGTCATTTGAAAGTCGGTCAAACCTAAGATAACCCCGCTGACCGGCTCAAAACCCCGTAGCATCTTTCCAAACCCTAGCGTCGAACTATAGCCGTCCGATCATACCCTAGCGCCAGGCGACAACCCTCAGATATGGTCTTCTAGAAGGAATTCTGAGGGCAGGCTGCGTGCCGTTGGATCACATGGACTGCTCTGCATCGTTGGATCATTGGGGCGATCCGTGAGACGACGAGAGGTTGGTTCTGCTCGCACACCACTGCGGCATTGCCTCCCCTTTCCTCTGCTTCTTCTTCTGCGGCGACGACAGGAGCCCCTCGTCTGATTCGTCTTCCCCGGCGACGAGATATGTCGAGCTCCACCTCAGCCTCCCGCCCCATGTGGATCCAGTATGGTCAACTGCCCATGCTGCCATGTCCTGACTGCCCACGCACCACGCCACTGAAACGGTTGACTTCGAAGGAGGACATGAACGACAACTTTGGGCGCGAGTTCGTGAAATGCGAGATCAAGCCAGAGGGGCAGTTTGATCTTATGATTTTCCTCTTTGCTTTTAATTCTTATTCGCTGGATCTCGGATTTAGGGCTCATGATTTCGTTTCAGATCGTGAAGAAGTGCACACATTTTGAATGGCTGGATGACTACGTTCTAAGGCTTCAAGGGAAGGGCTTAATTCAATTCAATGGGGCCGCAACCCAGGATTTCAAGCTACCGTCAGCCGTGCGGAATTTGGTGTCTGAAAGTGCTACTCCGACAGTTGGGGATGCGGATCTGAAGGGAGAATTAAAGAAGATGAACAAGAACTTGAGGCAGATGATTCAAGTGAACAAGCAGGCGAATCTGATAGCTTTAGGATTTTATTTTTGTATAGTTGCCCTAGGATTTGCTTACTTGCTGGTCATCACTCGTTAAAGATGTATTACTGTGGTGTAAGCTTAATTTGTGGATCATGTGCTCCCTGGGTTGCTTGAACTATGTTCCTGTTGGTTCTCCAGCTCTGGTTGGGCCGTCGCATGGCGTTGACTGTCGAAGGCCCAAAGATAAAAGAGGCCTACGAAATGGTGCACGCGCTGGTTCTTTTTTTTTTGCTTATTGATTTGATTGCACCTACAGAGAATGAGCGCATGTTGATTCTACTTTCCTTTTTGCTGATTGATTTGAAATATGGCCACCAAAAAATAGTTTATAGCGTGCAAAATGGCCACAAACTATTCAAAAAAGCTTCTTTCTATTCATAATATATAGGGATATACTCCCTCCTTTCCGATTTACAGGGCTCAAATCTAAAATCTCAGCAACCAAGGTGAATTCTAAGTGGATGGCCACAAACTATTCAAAAAAAAGCTTCTTTCTGTTCATAATCTCATCAACCAAGATGAGAACTAGCCAATGAAATAATTGTCTCATATTCAATTTCCAAAGCAATAAATGTACCACCCTCCTTCTCAGTTAGACTAAAAGCATGAATTAAATATGGCGTGAGACTCAAAGCATTTTAACTCAGTTAGACTCAAAATGAGCCTAATATTATGGAAATCTGAAATTTTTATATGGACACCAACCGAACGGACGTGCACGCGCTTTCTCCTCATCCGCCTCGGGGACGCGTGGCGGCCTTCCAACTACCCACACAGCCCAAAGTAAATGCGCACGTGCAGCGGGCCCCGGTCGTCAGCCACCTCTGTTCGGGTCGTCGTCCTTCTTTAAGTGGAAACCCGTGGACAGTAGCTTCCACCCTTCCAAAAGCCTAGCTTGTCCCTTCCAACACCGGCAGGGTCTACGAACACTAGACCGCCGGCGACAAACCCTAGCCCGCCGGCGACAATTCGAAAAAAATAGCTTTTTTCCCTTCTTCTTCTTTCAACATCAACATGGCTCATTTTTCTAGCTTTAGTTTCCTTTTGGGTACCCTTTCCTTTTTTGACACTTCAAATAGCCCATTAGACGCGCGTGCCAAAACTTTGGAATGCATAAAATATAGGACCAAAACACAAATACCACCGAATGGGCTACAAAATAACAAATAAAAGTAGCAAGCATACCATAGATATATAAATAGGGTAAGGTAAGTAGAAAGCATAACATAATTCTTACATAAAATACTATATAACACGACATTGGTAAATAGTTCACGTTACACCCAACGACATAACATAGAAATATATAAAAAAAGCCCTAGGGTCTAACACCCTAGGGCAAGACAAGCTTCTCCGCGCCTCCTCTTCACTGCTCCGCCTCCCTGCCATTCTCGCCGAGGTGGTAGGGGAGGCTGTGGATGACGTTGCGGTTGGAGAAGATCCTATCGACATCCGTGAAGATGTTGTAGGTTGTGAATGCGATGAGCTCGCACCCACACCAAAACACCTTGCCGAGCAGGTGGAACGCATCGAACCTGTTGTGGAAGTTGACGATGAGCCCTGATGGCGGAGAGCTGGAGTTTGGACACAGTTCCTCCAGTCGGAACATCACCGGCGAGCCTGCCGGGAGGTGGGCGAAGCCCGCACGGAGGAACCACTCGGCCAAATCCCAGCCAGTCCTCCAGCGTGAGATCGTCCACACGCGGAGCGTTTTCTCCACGACGATGCCGGGGGGGGGGGGGGGGAGGGTACCGCATCTCCGGCCTGACTGGTGGCATCTGGAAGGTGGGGCCGTAGTACTCCATCTTCGCCTGGCTTGGAGAGTGCTCTGGATCTGGGGGAAGAAGAGAAGGGGAGCAGTGCAAATGGATGTGTGGAGAATAGTTGGAGGGGTGGGTGGTTTAAATAAGGGAGGCATCGGTCGCATGTTGCTATGTTCAAACGCCACGCGGCGATCGGTATGCCCTAGACTTTAATTACTACGCTGAATTGATGTTGCAGATGTTAAAGGCTGAAACGATGTGAACTAGTATGAATGGATCGAGGAGACGCGTGCGAGAAGAGACGAACCAGCGGCAGCGACTGTCTCTGCGCCCGTGGCGGCTCACAGGAAGGTTGCGTCAGTGGGGCATCGTGGCGGCGTGCATCGGCGCATGCAGGCAGGCCAGCTGGATCATGCCGCGCATGCATAGCAGGCTTATCGTGGTGGTGTGCATCAGCGCATGCATGCAGGCATTTCATGCAATGACCCAATAGTCCAACGAAACCACGGCCCAATGGTCCAACCAGCGCCACCCTTCAACACGGCCCCACTTGGCAGGTCCAACGGGCGACACAGTCCAGTGCGGCCCCACGCATCAGCAGTTAATGGTCAAACCATTGACCCGACGACATCCTGCGTTGTGACCAATAGTGAGGGCTTCGGACTAGGGAGTGGGGAAAAGTGAGCAAAAGTTAAGTACGTGGGGATGAATAAGTACAACTAAGGAACCAGGGGCACAAGAATAGAAATCCCTAATGATTATGGTAATGACATGTATGCTATGAAGAGTAATGATAACCATGAAACTTGTCATCATGATTTTGGTCAAGTCAATCAAGTGTCTCATGATAGTTATTTTGTTGAGTGTGGTCCCACTATTATGAATGAGAAGAAGTTCTCTTATGTGGAGAGTGATAAATTTTCTATGCTCATGAATCATGAAGATAATGCTTTATGTGATAGTTATATTGTGGAATTCCTTCATGATGCTACTAAAAATTATTATGAGGGAAGAACATATGCTTGTAAGAATTGCAATAATATCAAGTTTCCTCCCTATGTGTTGAAAATCTTGAAGATATGCTTGTTTTGCCTTCCTATGCTAGTTGATTCTTGCTCCCATAAATTGTTTGCTCACAAAATCCCTATGCATAGTAAGAGAGTTAGACCTAAATGTGCTTGTCATATGCTTCATGATGCTACCAATGTGTTTCAATTCTGTACTTTTATGTGAGCATCTTTGAAATCATCTTGCCTAGGTAAAAAGGCTTTAAAGAAAAGCTCTTGTTGGGAGACAACCAAACACTTTTCCTTTCTGTTTTTGTGTGTTCACATGATTAATCTACTGTAGTAATCATGTTTTGTGTCTTTTATTTCAATAAAGTGCCAAGTAAAGCCTTTGGGATAGTGTGGATACTTGTTTTGCTATGAAAATTCTCTGCATTGTCCTAAGTTTTCATAATTTTTAGAGACAGGGAAAATATGGTTATACTACAGATCTTCACAGACTGTTCTGTTTTTGACAGATTCTATTTTGCATACATAGTTTGCTTGTTTTAGTGTTTCGATAGCTTATATTTAGTGATATAAATTATGGGAATGATAGAATACAGTAGGTATTATGTGAGAACAATTATAAATCTTGTCTTGACAGTACCTAAGTGAACGATCTATCTTTATTACACTAACCTTGTGTGATTGAAGTTTTCAAGTTTTGGGTGAGATACTAATATGAGGAGAATAAGGAGTGGCAAGACCCTAAGATTGGGGATGCCCAAGGCACCCCCAAGGTAATATCCAGGGAAGACTCAAGCGTATAAGTTGGGGATGCCCCGGAAGGCACCCCCTCTTTCGTCTTCAACACTATTGGTATATCTTACTTAGAGCTATATTTTTATTCATCGCATAATATGAGTTTTGCTTGGAGCGTCATTTTATTTTGTTAAAATTTTCTTGCTGTTATTTATAATCTTTTTTTTCAATCAAAAGTTCCAAGAATAGCCTTAAGATGCCTCAATTACATGTTTGATGTGTGCTGTGTAAAAATAGAAACTTTTGCTGTAGTGTTTGAATTTTCATATTTTACTGGAATGTGGAAAATTTCTGAAATTTTTACACAGTATTTTCATATAAATTATTTATCATTTCCTAAATTTTCAAAACATTTTGAAGTACAGAAGTGCACTTTGTAAATTAATTGCTACAGACTGTCCTGTTTAGACAGATTGTTGTCATAGTTTTGTTATACTTATCCTAGAGTTTTCATGACTTATATTAGTAGATATAAATTTTGTAAATGATATTATACAGTAGATAATGTTTGAAAATTATTATGCAACCTTTCTTATAGTACATACAGAGTTGATTTATTCTTATGTGCACTAATCTATCTCACGAGTTCTTTTCAAGTTTTGTGTGGACGAAATTTTTGGGACTTAGGTGAAACCGGGACATGAGAGGATTGAACGAGATACAAAAGCTCAAGCTTGGGGATGCCCAAGGCACCCCAATACAATATTACAAGAATTCTCAAGCATCTAAGCTTGGGGATGCTACGCATCCCACCCCTCTTCATCAAACAAATATCGGTTAGCCTATGTTGAGCCTAAATTTTTATTTTTCCACATGATATGTGCTATTCTTGGAGTATATGTTTGTTTTGTTTGCTATTTGAATAAAATATCAGATCTGGAAATCTTTATTGAGAGAGATAGAGTCCTCACATAGCTATTTGATTGTTTAACTACTCATTGTTCTTCACTTATATCTTTTGAGAGTAGTTTGATGTGCTTCACTTTTATCCTAAGAGTAAATTGTGAATGAATGAAATTTCATAAATCTGAAATTATCAATGTGCTTTATGCTTAGTAGTAGTTTCACATTTGGTTTAGAAAGTAAAATCTATTGAAGTTTGACAATCACAATATTGGTCATACAAGCAATTCATGAATGATTAGTATAAGAAAGAGAACTTTTACATACAAATATATTATCTTGGACATCCTTTATGATTGTGAATACCCATTAATTATTTTCGACCTTGATCAAATAGTTGAAGTTGGACAAGGAAGACAACATAATGGTTATGTTTGGGTATATTTGCATAGAAGTTATATTGTTATAGATCCTCCAACATGTGGTTCTTGTTTAGAACCTTTTGCTAGCCAAAACTTCGTACTAAGTAGAGATACTACTTGTGCATCAACTTCCTTTAGCCATATTTCTTCCATGAGAGTCCACCATACCTACCTATATATGGTATTTCATTGTCATTCCAAGTAAATTTGCACGTGCCACCTCTAAACATTCAAATAAACATCCGTTTTGTGTGCTCGTACCGCTCATGGAGCGACGGGGCAGTCATTATCTTCCATGCTAAGTGGGTTATTCTCAAGATAAGTGTTTATTCACTTGTCATTGCACGAGAGAGGCTGGTAAAAAGGATGCCCAGTCCTGCATAATATAAAAATAAATAAACAACCCCCCCTCTAGAAAGTTGATTGTTTGGATGGCAGCTATGGATTCGGCCAGCCATGGAATGTGTTTGAATGGTGGAGGGGGAGTAAAATTTCAATTCTGTTTGGGAACCGCCAATAATGTGATTAGCATGAAAGATATTGAAAACTCTATTGTGACATTGACAGGAAAAGTATACCACTCAAAATTACATATTCATCTCCGTTTTAAAACAATGAGCTCTCGCACCTCTGCAAATCCCTGCTGGACAATCTATTTATTTTTATGTTATTTACTTTCATGTTATTTTTCTTGTTGAGTCAACTTCTTATTCCAACCTCAATCTATTAGTTGGCAAGCATCATGTGGTGGTGAAAGATCCAAACACATATACCAAGTCAAATATATTTGATCATGATTCATTATTGTTGACAATTATCTTTATGATAAGTATGTTGAGAGGCGAAACATTAAGCCCCTATCTTTCTATGTGTTCGATGGACGTTGTTTGTTCTAAAAATATGCTTTGAGTATTAGCAATCATAGAAGACTATATGATAATATAGTATGTGGAGCTCTTACTTAGACTTGATGATGCATTGAAATTGTTTGATGACTAAGAACATATGTTGTTAAGTTTTAAGAGAATGCATTGTTTGAACCATGACATGTGAATGGATTGCTACTCTATCATGATGATTTTTATGAGAAAAAGCTGCTGGTTATGATGCTAGAAAAGTGACTGAAATTATCAATGATCAAAACTATTCACTATGATAGCATTCACACTTCATAAATTACTTCTTTTATCATTTACCTACTCGAGGACGAGTAAGAATTAAGCTTGGGGATGCTGATACGTCTCCAACGTATCGATAATTTATGAAGTATCCATGTCATATTCACCTATGTTTACAATACTTTTATATGGCTTTGATGCACTTTTTATGATTTAATTAGAACTAACCCGGACTGACGCTGTTTTCAGCAGAATTACCGTGGTGTCATTTTTTTGTGCAGAAAATGAAAGTTCTCGGAATCGCCCGAAACTTTTTGGTGATTTTTCTTGAACATATGAGCAACATTGGAGCGAAGAACCACTGGAGGGGGGGGGGTCCCCTGTTGGCCACAAGCCAATAGGGCGCGCCCATGGGGGTCAAAGGGGGCTGATGGCTTGTGCCCCCTCGTAACTCCGTTTCACCTGATTCCAATGCCAAAAAATCCTATAAATAGACAAAACCTCATAAATTAGGAGAGACTCTCCGCTCTCCCGCCGTAACTCTCTGTATCGACAAAAAACCCATCGGGAGCCTTTCCAGCACCCTACCGGAGAGAGAAATCATCATCCGGTGGCCATCTTCATCATCCCGACGGAGGCCATGACGGGGAGGGAGTAGTTCACCCTCGGGGCTGAGGGTATGTAGCAGTAGCTATGTGTTTAATATCTCTCTCTATCTCTCTCTCTCGTGTTCTTGAGATGGCATGATCTTGCTGTATCACGGGCTTTGTTAATATAGTTAGATCATATGGTGTTCTTCCCTTGCTATCTTGTTGTGATGAATTGAATCTTTCCCTTTGAGATTTTGTTATGTTGGATTGAATATTGGATTTGAGATCACTTGATGTATGTCTTGCATGTGGATACCCGTGGTGACAATGGGGTATTCTATTGATTCACTTGATAGATGTTATGGCATCAACTTGCGGATTCCGGTGACCTTGGGGATCTATGCATAAGGGTTGATTGCACGTTCTTATCCTACCTTCTCTGATATAAATCTTGGGGTACTCTTTGAAGTTCTTTGTGTTGGATTGAATGTGATGAATCTGAAATTGTTTGATGCGTGTCGAATAATTAACCCACAGATACTTGAGGTGACATTGCAGCATCTAGGTGACATTAGGGTTGATTGATATGTATCATTGGTGTTATTTTAGTACGAACTCTAGGGATGTTTGTGACACCTATAGGAATAGCCCAATAGATTGATTGGAAAGGGTAACTTTGAGGTGGTTCTTACTACCTACAACAATTTCATCTTATGTTCTCTGCTACTTATGCACTTTGGAGTGATTCTTTGTTGCACATTGAGGGATGATCATATGATCCTATTATGTTAGCATCGTTGAGAGATTGCACTAGTGAAAGTATGAACCCTAGGCCTTATTTCCAAGCATTGATATACCATTTTGCTCGCTGTTTACTACTTGTTACCTTGCTGTTTTTATATTTTCAGATTACAAAAACCTATATCTACCATCCATATTGCACTTGTATCACCATCTCTTCGCCAACTAGTGCACCTATACAATTTACCATTGTATTGGGTGTGTTGGGGACACAAGAGATTTCTTGTATTTGATTGATGGGCTATTCGAGAGAGACCATCTTCATCCTACACCTCCCACGGATTGATAAACCTTATGTCATCCACTTAAGGGAAAATTGCTACTGTCCTACAAAACTCTGCGCTTGGAGGCCAAACAGAGTCTACAAGAATAAAGTTGTGTTTTAGACATCAGAGGTGTAATGCAAGGTTGTGGTGACATTCAATGAAAAATGGAAAGTTGTGGTGTCATTTTTCTCCGAATCACAGAAAAATTTGGCATCTACCTCTTTAGCCCTTTCAAGCTATAGTTCTACATTGCAAGTTACTTTGGGATTTCTACACCGATGGGCATCTCCATAATGCGCAAACACAGAGTAGCAATAATGCAACCTCCATATTTTTTCTATTTGTTTTTCTTTTGTTCTTGAAATTTGTATATTCAACTTAAGGTACTTTTTAAAAGAATCAAACCAGTTCAAATCATCATAAAAAAGAGAACCTTAGATTCGTGGCCAAAAGTCATCACATTGTATATTTGATGAGTGCTATTTTTACAGTCATCTACCCTTTGTTTAAACCGATATATTTGCTCCGATATTGCCACCAATGACTCATGAATGCATAGGATGCCACAAATCTCCACTTTATTGTGTTTCTACATGAAATGAGCTAAATATGGACGAAATGAAGTGAAAATATGGAATGGAGTAAAGGAGGAGATAGAAGAAATTCATAGGAGGCACAACAGAAGAAACAACACCAAAGACAACATTTCATGCGGTCGCAACCGCTCGCATGAGTTGTCATATGGCATGAAAACCAAGGCCTCTCGTACACCCGAACAACTTTGATAAAGTGGTCGAGACTGAAATGTCAACAGAAGATCTGCGAGAAGAACCAGAACAAAGTCATCCTCATCCATCTCCATCAACCCTAGGCGCCATCATTTCCATCTCCAAAGCCACCATCACAACATATTTCTTCTTCTATTAGATCATACTTGTAATCATGTATCACACATGACATCCATTGTAAGACATATTGTCAATCAATCTACCTTCATGATGCTTTCTATGATGTGTTCTTGGTGTGATTTGATATTCATGTGTGAGTAGTTCGGTAAGGTATGGATTGAGGCAATGGCCTTGCAACCCTCTATAATTTTTTGTGGGTATCAATGGAAGGGCTTTTAATTAACACCCCGTATGTGTGAAATAAAATTGTTTCATAGATGTCTCTTGTCTCGTCTGTGTTCTTCATCCCTGTAGGTACCCATGATCATGGAGACTGAGCCATGGAGAGGCTAAGGGCAGGGAGACTGTGAAGTGTTATTCTGAACACAAGTGACATAAATATTTAGTACAGTAACACGGATCCTATATCTACGCATTCAAGAGGTGTAGTCATTAAATGCCCAAAGTTCTTGTCTGCTTATTGCAATCTTAATTATCGAGGCAACTCCGTGAGATGGATAGGGCATTTGATTGGATAATTGGCTCTTGATGCAGGACGTGTGCCGGTGAAGGCGTAATTTGGACACATCCCCCACTTCGGTTCGTAACAAGCACATCTCGATGGGTGACTTCCAGAGCACAAACTAAGATCATATAATACATGGTTGTAAGCATTAAAGACCTCATACTCATGCCTATTTTTATTATAGGTGTTCCCCTTTAGTTTGTTTGATTTTGATCCGGCCAAAAACTAGAATTGTTCTTGCTTGAGACTCTAGCGTCTAGGGGGCCTTCCCCCCGTGGGATCGATAAATCAAGGTCACCTCTGAGGAAATAGGCGAGAATCCTTTCTGCTCCATTTCCGCATCACCAAAGGAAGTAATCAAGCCTTTTTTGGTGTCGTTGCCGAGGAGGAGTTGAGTGTTCCCAGTCTTTGTGTTTAGAGTTTTTGTTAAAGTTTTACTTTTAGATTTGTTTAAGTTTTACTTTTTGTTGCAAGTCTTGCCAGTTGAAAACCCCCCAAAATATTATCATGGCTCGTAATCTTGGAAGTTTTGCTACTCCTAGCAATAACTTTATGTGTGAACCCATAGCATAACCTGAAGTTGCCACCGCTGAGTATGAGAGAAAACCAAACCTAGTTTCAATGGTTCAACATGATCAATTTGGACGCTCTCCTTCTAAAGATGCCGGTATGCACATGCATAATTTTACTTAACTATGCAACATTATACACATTAGAGATTATGACCCCGACGCTTTGAAATTGCATCTATTTTCTTTCTCTTTGAGAAGAAAAACAAAAGAATGGCTTCTAGCTTTACCTAGAGGCGGTATAAGTTCCTGGGATGATTGTTGCAGTAAATTTTTCTCTAACTTTTGTCCACCTGCAAAAATTATGCAACTTAGTTATGAGATTACATGTTTCAAGCTCTGAATATCATGAGCCACTAGTTCTTGCGTGGGATCGAATGAAAGAAGCCATAAGGAATTGTCCTAACCATGGAATGGAGGAATGGTTACTCCTTCATATGTTTTATAATGGTTTAAGTCCTATGTCACAAACTATGCTTGATATAGCTGCAGGAGGAACACTCATGGGAAAGCCCATAGATGATGTCAAGAAGCTACTTGATGATATGCAAGAGAACCATGGCCAATGACATGTTGAAAGAACTACTAGCAAAAGAGTGAATGCAATTGAAGAAAACAATGCGGAGTTTACAACCAAGCTTGATTAACTCATCTCCGTCATGAAAGGTAAAGAAGAGGTAAACATGAATGCCATCCTCCAATGGCTTCCCCCTCCAGAACAGGGCACCAAATGAGATCTCTTCAGAACAAAGTCTTGTGGCGGTGCTATTTCTCTTCTGGAGGAACGTCGGATAGTTTTGATATTTATAAGAATTTATGGCGGTGGAATTAGGTCAAGACATGGCTCAGGGGGGGGCACAAGCCTGGGTGGCGCAGCCACCCCCCTGGCTGAGCCACCTAGGCTTATGGGCCCCTCGTGAATCCTCTCAACGTCTCACGAAGCTTCTGGTGTTCCTTCTAGTCCTTAAAAATCGTCAAAAAATTGGCATCGTGTTTGGACCTTCGTAGGTATTGATTTTCTATAAAATCAAAAAACAAGCAAAAAACCAGGAAGTGTCACTAGGTACTACATTAATAGGTTAGTCCAGAAAAAATTATAATTGATATGCAAACTATATTAAAAGTGATAACATAATAACATTTAACAATAAAAAATCTATATACGATTGAGACGTATCACCTCTGTAGTATGACAGGCCAATGACCATCAACCCACCCAACCATTCCACGGTCAATACCTCCCTGTAAACAATGTACAATTTAGTTAACACTACTAAATTCAATTAACACTAGTAACATTTAGTTAGCACCACTAAAATCAGTTAACTATAGTAACATTCAGTTAAAATGAATTCAGTAAACTCCTTAACACCAACCTACAAGATTCGATAAAATGCACAAGATTGAGTGAAAACAAAATTCACTCAACCTACAGGATTTCAGTTAGCTAATTAAACACAAACCTACAAGATCATGTCAAAAAAAGTCAGCTAGCGACTGAACACCAAACTTTACTTATCTAGTTTACACAAAACATAATCAATGAGAATAAATATTCAGTTGACTACTTACCACCATGCTACTTAACACCAGGCTACCTACAATATTCACACAGAAAAAATTGAGTAGATCTGCAAGATTCAGTTAACTACTTAACACTAGAGCACATTCAATTGCAGATCAGATTCCGCTACAGAGCAAATTTAGTTTTTAGAGAGGAAGGCCATAAAATATTCCTACTTACCACAACCATAAAATCTTCTACATGTGTCTATGCCATCAAATGCAAAAATAATAATTTAGCTCTAAAGTGGTGAAGCTTGCATTTCTTGTCTGGATGAGTAACTGACCCATAGAAGGAAGCATAAACAATGGTCTCATGATTTTCCTTCATTGCCAAGAAGCATTAGCCACAGAGGAGAGGCAGAGAAGGGAGGATCTCAAATATGAGTGGAAACCCTAATACCCAAACCCTAACTCTCAAATCCATGTCCATGCCGGTGTAGGTCAACTCCTCCTTGCCGCTAAACTCCAAATCTCTCCAAGAAGCCATTGCTGCCCAACAGTGAGGTTAGGCGGCGGCTACGCAAACGGGAGAGAGGAGAGCGAGTGAGAGTGAGAGTGAGGACCATTGTTTCCTTTACGGGAACTTCCGGCCGGCGCGGTTGGACCAGCCGTCAACGACCATTACTCGCGTGCCCTCTCCAACTCGCCATGCGACCGATTTGCCAGGTCAAAATGAGCTAAAAAACAGCTAGTGTTTTTTGCCACGATCAAATTTACAGTGCGGTGAAAAATGCCACATTTTCTAAACAGGTGATTTGTTTGCTTTGTGTGACACGAATGTGATGGTTTTATGCATTTTACTCCTTACCCACACACACAAATTTTTTTTGACCCCTTTGTAAAAAAAATATAAAAAACGTTTTTTGTGCCCTAAGCAATATCAAAAAACGTCCTATATATTGGTACATAAGAAGTAGTAAGGACATCTCCAACACCGACCCGCAAACCTCCCGCATGCGTCCAGACCGCGTTGTCCATACCGCGGAAGCCATCCAACGCGGTCCTGTATCGGTCCGCAACACGGTTCGGACGTACTTTCTCCTGCAATCCGGAAACAAACGTGGGGGGAGGGGGCTTTGCGGGAGTCCAAACCGCTCCCATGCCCGCTTCTGACCGCCCTGGCCACCCAAACCCATCCTGCCTCCCCCGCGCGTTCCCGCCCGACGCCAGCTGCCCGGATTCATGCAGCATGCCGCTTCACATTGAAGACGACTCAGGGCGTACGCGACCTCTCACTACCTCGTCCATTGAAACGGAATGCCGGCCGAGGGTGCCGCCCGCGAAGCGTCTCCGGTGTGCACGCCTGTTCAATGCCGGAGACGTGTGACTGGACGGGACGGGATGGGACGGATATCTACCACGCCCGTTCAATGCCCCGTCCATCTGTATGCCGCCATTAAGCAAGCTCGCCGGTCGAGAAACCCACTCCGACGTTGCGCATTGACGCACCTGAGACGCGTGGCCTCGCCGGAAACCACTATTTAAAGGTGGCCACACCCGACTATCCACTCCACAACACAAGCCGCTCCCCATCCTTCTACCTTGCACTGCATCGGCCATGACAGCAAGCGTCGAACCTCCGTGGGAGAGCCTTTCCAAGGATATGAAGCACTCCATGGTCGTCCTTGCCATCGCCTGGCAGATCCACCGCGCCAGGACGATCGAGATCGGCTTGCCGGCCAGCTCGCCCGAGGTCTCCGACGACAAGGACGACACCATGATGGAGACGGGCTCCGACGACACCATGGAGCAGACGCAGGCGCACTACAACACTGCCATGGTAGAGGTGCAGTCTGCGCCGGCGCCTACGTCGGCGTTACAGGGGGAGCTGGAGCATCACCGACTGGCTTTGGGCTAGTTCGACGGCAAGCGCGCGAGCGAGGAGGCCCTGATGGCCATGGTCGCGGTGAGCCCGAAATTCATCGAGGAGCAGCGTGCCATCTACGATGCCCTCCGCGCTCAAGCCGCCGCTCGCCAGGAAGCGGCCGCCGACACGCAACTCCAGGCGATCGCGAACAAAAACAACGACAACGCCACCATCTCCCCGTGGGCCTCACGTTCACCCGCGACGGACAACTCCGAGGATGAGTAGGGTACAGGAGGCGGCAGGGCCTTGTGTCCCACGTGGGTCAGTCTGTCTCCCGTGTTCTACTCTTCCTCAGCGTAGACCGCATCTTTATTTCATCGGTCTTATCGCCGGTGCCCGCGAAGATGGCGGATGGAGGACAACAAGGGCTTGGATGCCATCCGCCGCCGTATGATAGGTTTAGGGTCGGGTCAGAACGGGTTTCGTGTTCTAAATGTTCGAAATCTAATGAAAATCCGTCGTGTTTGCACGAATTTCGTCTGGTTGGTTCGAACTGTTCTTACAATATATGCAACTACGGTTGGATGACGGCCTCTCGCATCCGTGTCCACTAACTGGTCCCCTGTCCGTGGACGGATGCGGAAGAAAATTTACGGATTGTCGTTGAAGATGCCCTAAGATGTTTTAACGTTTTCTAAGTGTGACCGGCCATGGAATGAGTTCAACCTGCAAGTTTCGCCGGACTCCTTGGGCATCTACAAGGCGGCGACCAAGTGTGTGCTAGGAAATGGAGAGGTGACATTGTTCTGGACAGATTGGTGGCTATGGGACGGACGAATTCAAGACCTACTGCCAAAGCTTTTTGCCGCCGTTAAAAGGAGAGCGCGGAAGAGGACAGTGAGACAAGCCATAACTGAAGGTTGGTGGCAAGACGTGTCGCCTAACATGAGCCCGCAAGCATTGAGTGAGTTCCTACAGCTTGTAGACAGAACTCAACACATTCAGCTCATGGATGGGATTGAGGACAAACTGGTTTGGGCTTGGGAGACAAACGGATGCTACTCAGCGAGATCGGACTACCGGGCGTTCTTCGCTGGGAGAGTAGAGGCCGATGGAGCCGCGCAAATCTGGCGGTCGAGAGCGCCGGCGGCCTGCAAGTTTTTCGCCTGGCTGGCGGCTACGGAGAGGTGCTGGACGGCAGACAGGCTAGCACGTCGACACCTACCACACCCTCCGGCTTGCCCTTTCTGTGATCAAGCGCCAGAGACAATCAATCACATACTCCTCGGCTGCGTCTTTGCTAGACAAGTGTGGCTCTCCATCCTAGACCACTGGGACAAGCTAACTTGGCTGCCAAGTGCGGAAGCCAGTCTGGTGGAATGGTGGACTTCAATTAATCCACAGCCGAAGCTTAGGAAGGAGACATGGACCGTAATTGCGCTGGTGGCTTGGATGTTGTGGAAGCACATGAATGATGTAGTGTTCAATGGAGCGATTCCTTCCACAAGTGAGCTTCTCAACAAGATTGATTTAGAAGGACAAGACTGGAGGCTGGCAGGGTTGCTGCGAGAGGCAAGATCGCTCCCGACTAGAGTAGATGAGTGGGATAGTAGTGAGTAATCAGCATGTTGAACAATGGCTATGATAGCCGTGGCTAAGTTGTAAAACTGTCTCGCCTTTCTAGGCGCTTTCTATCTATGATCTCGATACGTCAATCTTTGACGTATCCTTGATAATTTGAACGTATAAGCGCATTCTAGTGTGTTTATTAACTATTTTTAGTCCGTACGTAATCTATATTGAAATATTAAAAATAAAACATATGCCGGGTGCATTTCTGATGACGACAACTTATTGATAGTTTTTTTTGGCTTCTAGAATAAGATTCCTCTTATCCAGCTTATTCCATAAAAACCCAACAAAAAAACCTATTAGTCAAGTCATAATAAGTAGGCTTCTAAATAAATAAATGTGGTTAGACTTTTAGAATGAACTGAGTAGGCGACGGTGTATTCCAGGTTACTCTAGGTGAATTGCACCGCACAAATAAATCCATGAACGGATAGCATAAGCCAGAACTCTTATGTACTAGCGGCGAGTCCCATATGGTTGTCCCTCAAAGCTCGGGTTGCCTCAACGTTTCTGGCAAAACCCAGGCACGTTCGTCGCGCGCGGGTCGCAACGGCACAAGTGTCATAGTTGTCCCTCACAGCTCGGGTTGCCTCAGCGTTTCCGGCAAAACCCAGGCACGTTCGGCGCGCGCGCACGCACTGTCCCGGCGTCGCCCTCCATGCGTGCGTCTGCGTTTCCTGCTAGAGCCAAGCAGCGGCCCTAGGCTGCACGCACGCATCCGCCGCGGGCGTCCATGCACGGGCCGGCCGGCCGGCGTGCGCCGCGTGCTGAGATCGAGATTGCGTCGAATCCGCCGTGATCGCAGAGTTGCCAAGCGCTTCCTGCGTGTTCGCTCGCGTTGCTCGATCTAGCTACGAACTGTTCGTTCTAGCGGAAGGAGAAAAAAAGGTCATCCGAAGGAATCGGTTTAGGCACTGGCCGCGCAAAGAGCGCATAAACGCATTTTTTCTCTCTTTCTTTTTGCGGGAGCAGGTGCGGGGAATGTATTATTATTATTATTACTACTACTAGGATTTTTTTGTGGGGTATTACTACTAAGTGTATGTCTGTGCACGGTAACGGGATATATATATATTCTAGTATGTTACCCGGTTACTACATGCCCATATTAATATGATTGTGTAATTAAATACTACCAAATCCTACACGTGATATACCTACCAAAATATATTGTATTATTTTGTAATCAGTTATTTGCTTACCGAAGAAAACTGAAGTTTATTTGAGAAGGCAATAAAAAGTGAAACAATTAAGAATTTTCTTAAGAAAAGGATGTATGGTTGGACGCAGCACTCCGGCTTGTAGGAAAAGGAACACTATTCCTCTTTAAGTAGTATATAGAGATATCATTATTATTATTAACATAAGGACATTATCATGCTTCGCCGCCCTCTCCTTCACGCATAACCGCTGCTCAAATGGAGTAACCCCCAAGAGCCCCTCCCATGTTGCCTACGACCGCCTCGGGCACCCCATGTGCCACCGTGGCCCCGCAGCCAACCATTGCGGCGCTAAGGCATCGGCCTATCACCCGACCGTGCCCACGCCCACACCAACGTGGAGGAAGGCCATGAGACGCCCGGGATGACAATGCCCAGCTACGGTCCAACGCGCCCCGGAAGCGACTAGCAACGGTCGCTACGACACCTCCTTTCCCCTTCATCGTGCCACCTCCGGTCATCACCAATTTCTCGGAGCACCACCATGACATGGAGGAATGGTTAGTTCTTCTAAATGATAACGCCCACAAGTGCGTGTGGCACTTGTCAACTTCGCCCAAACGCAATCATCACCGTTTGTTTTGATTTGCACGAATCTTGCAGCAGTTGCCATCTAGGTACGGAGCCACGTCAGCACCCAACGTCATGTGGGTAAACTGCTTCTCGCCCGAACGGACCCTGGTTAGTCCTTAGTGCACGGTTGCTCACGTCGCCGTGCGGTGAAACTGCTCTTCGCACGCACGACGCTCGCACCATGCT
This sequence comes from Elymus sibiricus, assembly GCA_039707655.1. Lineage (NCBI taxonomy): Eukaryota > Viridiplantae > Streptophyta > Magnoliopsida > Poales > Poaceae > Elymus > Elymus sibiricus. The sequence continues at coordinate 212,209,638 of CM077663.1, forward strand.
AGATGGCAACTACAGTTATGCATATGTGACAACTAGTTAATCACACATGGCAACTATGGTTCACCATACATGACAACTGCTGCAAGATTATTTGAGAAGGCAATAAAAAGTGAAACAATTAAGACATTTTTTCAAGAAATGATGCTTAAGAAAAGGATGTATAGTTGGACGCAGCACTCCGGCTGGCAGAAAAATGAACGCTATTCCTCTTTAAGTAGTAAATAGAGATAGAGATAAAAAAAAATCATCATCATCATCGTAATCGTCATTATTATTTTTAACAAAAGGTAATTATCATCTTTCACCGTCCTCTCCTTCGCTCATAACTGCTGCTCAAATGAAGTAACCCCCTAAGAGCCCCTCCCATGTCGCCTACGACCGCCTCGGGCACCCCATGTGCCACTGCGACCCCACAGCCTACCGTTTCGGCGCTAAGGCATCGGCCTGTCGCCTGACCGTGCCCACGCCCACACCAACGCGAGGAAGGCCATGAGAATCCCGGGATGACAATTCCCAGCTACGGTCCAACGCACCTCGTAAGAGACTAGCAACAATCGCTACGACACCTCCTTTCCGCTTCATCGCGCCACCTCCGGTCATCACCAATTTCTCGAGCCGCCACCATGACATGGAGGAATGGGTAGTTCATCTAAATGATAACGCCCACACGTGTGGCACTTACCAACTTCGCCCAAACACAATCATCACCGTTCACTTTGATTTGCACGAATCTTGCAGCAGTTGCCATCTAGGTACGGAGCCACGTCAGCACCCAGTGTCGTGTGGGTGAACTCCTTCTCATCCGAACGGACGCCGGTCAATTCTTAGCGCACGATTGCTCGCGTCGCCGTGCAGTGAAACTGCTCCTCGCCCGCACGACGCTCGCACCGTGCTAGATGGCAACTACAATTGTGCTTAGTTAATCACACATGGCAACTATGGTTGACCATACATGACAACTATGATTTGACCACACGTGGCAACTAATTAATAACACATGACAAGTATGGTTGACCATACATGGCAACTATGGTTTGACCACACGTGGCAACTCCAATTAGTTTCACATGGCAACTATATTTAATGATACATGGCAACTCAAATTAATCACACATGACAACTACAGTTAATTAGACATGGCAACAATAGTTCATTACATGGCAACTAAAGTCAATTACACACGTGTTCGCGCTCACGGGATGGGGGTGAGTAGTTGTTGTTGGTTCGGCGTGCGGGCCGTCGTAGCTGCTCCCGAACATGTGGGCATTTTTAATGTTCGCCCACACAAGGTCGTGTGGGCTGACTCCTGTGTACGACCGGAAGAGTCGTGTGTTCGGGTGTCCATTGCGCCACATGTGTGGTGAATATCGGGGTCCTAGTTCTTCACGTATTCTATAAGGCATTAGATCTCTTATCCAAAAACATCTTTGATAAAATTACAATAGGAACTATAATTTGTTCATGTAGTTAGCAATAATAAAGAAATATGCTAGGGCTAAAGGTTTCACTACAACCTTGTAAAACGCACGAGGTTTTATCTAGATATTCAACATGGCACTAGTGAACACCTTTACATATATGTTGCCAATGAGCTGTTGTGGGAGATGCATCCAAATAACCTCATGGCCTACCACTAGCTGAATCGAGGTATGCAGGGTCATCCCGGTTATTAAGGTTAAAGCATACCAAGACATTGGGTGTTTAACTACCGCACCGTATGTATCCTAGAGACTTGATTAGTTGTCATACTAATCTTCCTGTCATCGATGTTCTGCATAGCCTTACACTCCTCTTTGCCTTTACCTCTCTATATTTTGATCTTCGACATCGGATACCCACGAGCCCTTGGATCAAGTAAAAAGAAGAGACAAAATCATTGCACAACACATAATAGTATATTTCTTCTTAAGGTAAACCAATACTTCCTTTATGCAGAAACATGAGACTACAAGGCCCGAGGGGACTACTCACACATCATAAATAGAATACAAGCTAAAGACATTATAACAAAGATACTTTAACATGAATGGTTAAAAGTCTTACATTATCATTGATCATCGTGTACTGTTAATTACAAGTAATATGACTAATGGAGTTGAGGCTATTGTGATGGTGATGATGATGACTATGGAGATGGAGGTGGTTGTAGATGCGAATGGTGACGATGGCTGCTAGGGTGAACTCGCAGAAACTCCTGAACTCTTCTCTCCAAAGTTTTCTTAATTTCTTATACTATAGAGATAGACGAAATAGGGTTTCAGGACGCATCTTATGCAAATTAGCCATCTGTTCTTCATGAAAGTTGTTAGGTATGACATAATTGTGACTGCGCCCTATGGTGTAAGCAGTGGCACGAGCATCGTTGCTCGTATTGCGAGCTGTCTTCTCTTCCGGAGACTACTGCGTCCACCGAATTAACACTACAAAATCTGCTCTATTCAATGAAAAAAATAGTGACAAAACAGGAAACGTCGCCAAAGATCATTTTTTGCGACGGTCAACGTCACCGTGTGTTTTCCTCCCAAGTCAGCGCCCTTGGCAACTTTGGCGATGTTTTGGCCTGATTTTTCGGCAACGTATTTGGCTGTCATTAGACTTGTGCATATTGCGTGACGATTATTAGTGCGAGAGAAAATGTTGAACATGCCAATTTCTTGAAACATAATAAGAAAAATAACTGATTGTTTTTGCAGCTGACTTATCTATTTTTGGAAGTCTATGTACATATTTTCTGAAAGTGGCCAATCTACTTTATCATAGTGTCGTTGAAAATTCTGGAAGTGCTTAGACTATTCATCAATGCATGTAAGTTCATAAGCAAACGTGAACAAAACAAACGTAAATTGATACATATACAAAACGCACCACATGTAAATTAATTAATACATATTCAAGCATGATTGGCGAACCCCTACTATCTAATTTAAAATGGAAACAAAAAATAATGTGTGCTTCATGTGGCTCGAACGCAGAAAGTGGGCACGCAGTACATACTGCAATGCCAACACGGTATTGATCCTTTCTCAATCAAACTGCTGGTACTATTTTACTTATAGGAAGTCTAGCAGAGTCTACAGGCCCGCGCGGCTCATCTTGTCGCCCGAGGAAGGCAGACACCATCTCTCAGTGCTACAGCGTGGCAATTAATGCCGGTCGGTCGCGTGCCAACTCTCATCGGCCATTGACGCCACTTTCCCCCTTTGTCGTTCAACTTTTGATGCCACTATTTCCTGCCCGCCCCACGCCGCTTGCGGCTATACGAAGACCCTCGCCATGACCAAAGAGCTCATCCTCTATCCTCACAACCTCCACATCCCTGCACATTATCATGGCCGGATAGATGACCGCGTCCATGACCAATTAGCTCTTTCTCGTTCGGCCTCCCCAACCCTCTCCATTGCCACATCTGAATAGCTCACCGTGTCCTTGGTGTTTAGCCTCCATAAGCGGCCGGTCTTGGCGTCGGTCTCAGAGGATATGGGCACAAAGGAGGATCCCTTTGCCATCTTGCCGCGTTGCCACGATAGAGCTGGTGCTCGTAGCTCCTTTTGGGCACCACCATCTCGCCTATTGCATTGTGTAATGGAGACAAATGAGTTGTTGGGAACGCGTCATTCGGCTCCATTACATGGAGCAACATGCGCACTTGGTGCGTTGATGAGGAGGTAGCTCATCATATGTGCATGCCCCATGTGTAGTATTCACCGTCATTGTGGTGACAAGCACAATGAGTAGCGCAGTCACTTCCTTGGGTTGGCACACGTGCGTTATTACATATTCAAAGGGCCGAAAAACTATTAGTCTTTCCAGCAATGTTCGTTCAATGGGAGGACCTGTTACCATCGACTGCAGAGTGTATGTGTTTATGCATGAGCGTCTGCGTTTGTACGATGTTAAACCAACTAGTGCATTCACTTTGTTTAGTAAAAAATTCTAGCAAAGTTTGTACGCGTTGCTCAAGGTATTATGTATATAATTCCAAGATTGCTTAATTTACTTTCTTATAATGATCCCAACAAAGTTTGACAGTGATCGAAGTATTTATCCATTAATGTAGCTCATATGCATACAGTGCTAACACAATTGTTCATAATATTTGTCAAACTAACCACAAAATTACAAAACCTTTATACAGATAAACATATCACATGTAAGTTAATATACATATACAAACACTAATGTTCTTTGGAATTAAGAAATGTAAAGAAGGGAATTCGTAGGCAAATGTAAGAAAATATATGATGTGATTAAGATTATTGTTTGCTTTCAAGTGATTTAATGCTATTGTCGATTTATTAGATTACTGTTCATTGCTTTGCACGTGATTTCTTTCTGCAAAAACGAGGAATGGGGGTTGGTACACACAATTGCATACATATTGAAAATGTGCTTGTCCACAATTGCATACGTATTAAAATTCAGATTTTTAAAATACTTCATTATCGAGATAAGCAACACATTTGCAAAATGATGGTAATATCTAATTTGAAACATATGCGTTCCTTGTCCTCATTATTCGACGAGTTCCCTGGTGCGTGGCCTCTCCCCACAACATTCGGAGAGCTCCTTGTCCTCTGTCTCACATTTGGTGAGGTGTTGATCGTTGCGTCGCCGACAAGCCATCACAAACCCACTGATCAAATAATCTGGCACCCATAGGTATTCTTCCTCACTACCAACATACACTCGATCTTTGTACTTCCAGGCATAAATGAGTCGCATGGACCCTTTGGCATTCATGGATATCCATTTGGCGTCTTATTCCACCCTCTCGGGCTTCACATGACTATCCCGTCAAAACTCCATTTCAATTTCTCTATCGGCAGCCACATAAGCTTCCCCAGGCGCCTAATGCGCGGTTCGCTCATCCTCCTCGACCTTCATGCTTGCCTCTCTCTCGGCATGCACAACTGGCGGCAATGCCTCCCGGTGCGACCTCCATAAGTTTCCATAGCTACTCCTTAGTCGGGGTGGGCGCTTGGGCGACGTTATTGTCAGTGATTGGCTTGGCTTCCTCGGCTAGGTGCAGTAAGGCATTATCCTCTGCTTTGTGCAGCGGCGCATCCTTCTTGGCTCGACATGGGGACACATCCTCCCCCAAGCAGGGTGGTGAGACACATCAGGAAGGGATCGACAACCCCATGGAAGGAACTGGGGTTTCGAAAGGCGAATGATGGTGAGTGTGATAACTAGTTACGACATGATTGTGAATCTTGTGCCCAGCACCATGGGCGGTGCAATACTTATAATCGGCCGGAATCAGGAAGGCCACGAGAGTGCCAAGGATACGGTTGCGGGAGATGATATGCACCATAGGAATTTAGTATGTACTCCATTTTTGGTTTCATATCTGCATGCAACTTTTTCGCACCCACTATTTACATTTTTTCAACCGTCTTGCCAGAATTCTTGGTTTCCATAAAAAAATCCGAATTTTTAGTACTTTTTTCATGAAACCAAAAGATGCGTCCATCATCTAACCTTCTAGACCAGTCACAACCATTTGATTTCAGACCCATATGAGGTACATGTGTACGATGACAACCCTACTCCAGAGCACGGACACGTCATGGGAAGAACGGGAGAAGATGAAGATAAATAGGTTGTTTGGGAGCTTTACTTGGGTGCAACACGTAGGTTGCAACTCGCTAGAGCGTCCCGTGACGACAGGGCAGCTGGTAAATGCCGATGCCCTCGTATGGTGGCAACACGGAGGTGCTCGGTCTAGCAACACATGACGAGCTAAAACGAGGTATTGCACATTGGACTATGAGAGAGAGGGAAGAACAACACACTTTAGGGCACCGTTGCAGGGCGTATGTGATCTAAAAAAAGATAAAATGGAAGAATATGATGTATCATGAGTGCACACTTGTGTCATGCACATACTACGAAATTTTGGACCATTTGAAGCTATACAACAGAAATGAGAAAGAAAGAGAGCGCATTGCATGTTTGTGATCAAACCTTACTCCTGGTTCGTATGGAGGTAAATACTAGATTGTAAAGAACACAAAAGTGTGGAAAAACACATGTCTATGTTGGGATGGTAGTCTACGAATGTGTTTCATATTTGGTGTTGGTAGGGTGAGGACTAGTCGGGATCGTGACTTGGAAAGTTTAAATGTTAGGTCTAAAAACCTTTGATAACCAATGCTATAAGACATGATCAATGTCCCTTATTGTCCATGTGACATGCACAAAGTGATTGATCAAACTTTTTGAAACCACGCATCAACCAAACAATTGTGATTTGTGACGAGACTTTTTGATCACACTAATAAGGCGAGACATGGTAGTCTCGGTAGGTGTTTCATAACGATCGTACATACTAGGTGTTAGTACCATGAGCACAGGTCCCTTTGAATCGCGTGTTACACACAACATGGTCGATGCAAAGGAAACCTGGAAGGTGAATGAATACAACACACAAGTGTGGTACAACACATGACTAAGTGTGCAAGGCATCTATAGTGTGTGGCGGACATCATGGAGAACCAATGCACAATAAGTTGGGATGGTAGTCTCGATAGATCTTTCATAACGATCGTACACATTAGGTATAGTATCGTGAGAACTAGTGGAGATCGTGACTTGGCAAGTTCAAATGTGTGGTTTATTAACTTGATATGACCAATGTTGTAAGACATGATCCATGTCCATTTTGACCATGTCACGCCCACAATGTTGTAAACCTGTCCATTTTAATCATGCATTACACATGGAACACAGTTGATCAATCTTTTTAAAAGCACACGTCAACTAAAACATTTTCGATTCGTTGTGAGGCTTTTTGACCTCACTAATACGGTCATATCAAAACCACACAACAAATTTCACATATTTTAGACCAATGTATGTGTGGGATTCATTTATTTTTGATGAAAATGCAAATGAAACCCATGACGGTGAACAGATAGACTCAAAACTTTTGCTTCCCTCCCTTATTTCGTTTCTCCCAATTATTTCCCATTCCCACCATCTTTTTGATTGTCCCGCTAAAATTTATCCACCCCCACTAAGTACCTCATTACTTGTTCACAACAACCTCTGCTCATAACTTCACACTTCCCACTCATCTCTATCTTCTCCTCCAGATCTCGATCCCTCCTAGCGACATTGGTTTCGCTCCTCGGCGTCGGCATAAGGCATGACGAAAGGTGATCATTGCTTTGCCATCGTCTGCTCATTGCTTTGCCATCGTCTGCAAGGAAACGCTACCGAGTACCCCCAAGGTTTTTTCCAAAAGGTAACAGATATGCTCCCTCCTTCCATACCCAAGGCCATCTAGATTGCTATGGTTCACTCATGTTGTTCATTCTACCCTCATGTAGTCATGAATTCCATGTTTAATTCAATAAAAAAGGAAATTTAGGGTTTGTATCTCGTTGTTTGTCGCGTGTGTTATAGACATGTTCTCATGTTGTTATTCTAATTGAGTTAACAGCCTAACCCGAGCTTTCCTGTCCATGAGAGGCAACAAAGGAGTTATGTTTTAACTTATCACGAGGAAAGCAGTCACACCCCTCTCCATGCTGCTCCTCCACATCCCCCGCACCACATCGTATCCGCCGACGCCCAAATCCATCCCCTCCTATGCCCTCCCACCTTGGATAAAGCTCCCAATCGGATGGAGCCACCCCGAAATGGCGGGATCCAAACATGCTAGGTCGCTGCCGCTGATTCATATGGTGGATCCATGATGCGACACACAATTGACCTGCAACCGACACACCCCCATTGTGCTCCTTCAACGCCGACCTGTCGATGTCGTCGCCGCCGAAAAGAAGTACCACAGTGCGCGACAGCGGCCGTGGGGGACGTGGGTGTCGAAAATCAAAGAAACAGACACAGGCATCCCGTACTGGTTGGCTTCCCACCAATTGGCGGAGCTCGCGGCGAGGGCGTACAACATCAAGGCAGTTGTACGGCTGCAAAGCGAAGCATGACTTCCTAATCAACACACGCAACGTCCCGATGACCGTCGAAATCGACCGTCGAGTGGTCTCCCACCGCGAGGTACATGAGAACTTGGAGGCATTCGAGCAGCTCGAGGCAGCGCGCACAGCGAAAGAGTACATGGCCAACCTCCGACGGATGCATCCGGAGATCGCCGCCGAGGAGTGTCGGCTACTCGAGCTATACAAGAAGGGGGTTCACGATGCCGACGAGACCAGGCTGTCCGGGTGGAGGGGGTCCGAGGCTGAAGTGATCGACCTTTCGTTGGACTAGTTGAAATTCGTAATGTGCAATGCGGTTTGAACTAAATTATTCTATCTATGGTTATATCTATCTTTGTAATGTAATTTGAATTAAAATAAGTTATGGATGTTCAAATAATTGTCTATATAATAAGGGTCCATATAAGGGCCCTATATTTCAAGAGATTAGGCAGAGATGCACTAATTTACTTTAGTTTTCATAGTCATTTGAAATTATGGTTATACTTTGATTCCTGGTTAACATGAAGGTCTATTTACATTCGTATAGTCAATGTACTTATTTTTTTATTCTACTTCAGGCTCAATGTGATTACATGATGAGGTTTTGTATTTATTGATCCTTTAATCTTTCTTATCATACATCAGGCAAAGTGACAGAGTACAAGAAGCTTAGAAATGGAAATATCAAGAAGAATGCAACTCAAGTGTCGCAAATGATGAAGGAAAAAGTTCTAGACCCGCAACTTTAGAGCTTATCCATTCTAAAGCATGGGAATTAGCATTGGGGGTCGAGTGCAGTGTCGCAGGAAAAAGGGGATATCTCTTTAGACGAGAAAGCTGAAGATACAAACAATCACTACTGGGAAAGGGCTTATAGGTGAACCCTAATGAGTGGCGGGCTGGGTGGGGCACACACCATTGTTATTATTCAAAAACAGCTGTGGCGGGTGCCAGCGACAAGCCGCCATAGTTAAGGCCATTCCAGTGGCGGACTATAGCTTGTGCCTGCCACAGGTAGGCTCTTCCAAATAAGCCATTGGTTCGATGGTGTAGAGGCGGGCTGCTTGGCGCCGCCCGCCACTGGTTCTCCCTGATCTATGGTGGGTGGCGTGCAGCGCCTGCCACAACTCTAGATTGGCAAACCGCGCCAAACACATCCAAATTTTGTTAATATTTGCGGTGGCGGCACACTTATTCGCCTGTCATGATTATTCTGCTTCATGCCAGGTGAATCGTCATGCCCGCATCTATTTTCAGTTTCCACTCGCTCACTCACTCAGTCAGTTCCTCTCCCCCTCTCCCCCTTCCGCGCCGTCGTTCGCCTCGCCCGCCGCCGCCGCCATTCCTCTGCCCCGCACCACCACTGGATCTGCTAGCCGACCTGTCCTTCTTCGTGGCCGTCGCCGGATCTGCTCGTCGTTCGCCTCTGACACGCGACGCCGCAGGATTTGCTTGCCATCATCTGCCTCGACCGCCGCTTCCATCGCCCGACTCGACCGACCGCCACCGTCATCTGCCTCAACCGCCGCTGCTGTCGTCCGCCTCGACTACCACTACTGTCATCCGCCCCGACCGACGCTACCTTCAAGCAAAGCCGTCACCGGTGTAATATTTTTGTGTTCTTCCATGTTACCTTCTTTATTTGATAGAGAAATTTATAGACCTAGGATCAAAAGTAGGAACCCCATGGATAATAGAACAAAAATGCTATATTTTGTATGTAATAGAACAAAATGTAATACCTTAATTGTGTCGGTAAAGATGAAATCTATAACCAAAGTGCTTTAGGATCGGTTAGACTCTAAACATGACAAGTGCCAAATTTCACAACTGCTTGGGTTATTAGAGACTTGAAAATGAGTGTCAACGTGTTGGTGAAATGTTGATTAACTTCCGTTTCATAAAATTTCTGGTACTCAATATATTCAATATTAAGCAAAGGTCATGCCGAATTTTCGTGTTCTTCGATGTTAGCTTCTTTATTTGAAGGGATGGGGTTGCATTCGGGTCATCGAATTGATAGAGAAATTCATAGACCTGGGTACGATAAGCTAATTTATAAAATGGTAATTGCATTTTCTTACGTTTGTCAACTGCTTGGGCTTATTAGAGACTTGAAAATGAGTGCCAACATTTTCTTACGCTTGACAACTGCTTGGGCTTATTAGGGACCATGAGGCGTAAGATCTGCAAGGTCTGCCAAAATTCACATATGGACAGTCTTGAAACTGTAGTGCCGTTCAGGGTATTTTTGAGAAAGGGATTTCAAAAATCAGTGGTAACGGTCTTTAACTTGAATTTGTATTGAATTCTGAACATTTTAACTGTTTTACTGACTTCATTGTTGATTATTAACTGCTGCATAGTGTGTCCCATGCAACATAAGGGAGGACTTCAACAATTCATATGGTAACGTGTTGTACTTTGAGGATGATGAGGAGCGTGAATTCGAATTGGATCTGCGCAAAGGGAAGAATAAAACCATCATATATGGTGATGGATGGGAGCAGTACATTGCAGTGAACAATTTTAAAGGAGGAGAACTCGTAGCCTTTTCCTTAAAAGGAGAGGTGAACAGGTTAAGGACATTATATGTCAACAACGATGATGATGACGATGACCAAGATGATGAAGATGAAGATGACAAAGATGACATCGATAACCAAGATGACCAAGATGACATCGACAACCAAGAAGAAGATGAGGACATCCAAGATGAAGGTGAGGACAACAAAGATGAAGATGAGGGCATCGAAGATGAAGATGATGGTCCTATCCTTTCTGCAATTTTTTTCTCAAAGGATGAAGAAGCTTACTTGGGACGATAAAGCTAATGTGAAAGCAATGTTATCATCCTCTTTGGCCTTCTTGGGGAAGCCCTTTGTGCACCATCTAACAAAAACCAAGATGGTCAAAAAAGTTATGGTGAGATGTTTTATACTGTTTCATCTCTTTTTGGTCATAACCAAGTATGGTGAGATGTCTAACATTGCATGCTCTCTATTTTCTCTTAAGGATGGGGAGTTCAGAAGTTACCTTTGAAGATGTTTTTCGGAGTGGATATCCCCACCGTCGGCACCGCTGGAGTAATCCATGGACCAAGAGGGCCTGTCATGAACATCCAATACAAGAAGGAATCCGGCGGGCGCATATCATTCCATAAGTCTGGCTGGCGGGAGTTCATCAAGGGAAAGAGAGAACTAAGGGTCGACACACTTGTGGTAATCATGTTGGGGAACGTTGCATGTGAAACAAAAAATTTCCTATGCTTCACCAAGATCAATCTAGGAGATGAGCATCGACGAGAGGAGCGATTGCATCTACATACCCTTGTAGATCGCTAAGCGGAAGCGTTAAGAAACACGGTTGATGTAGTCGAACGTCTTCGCGATCCAAATTGCAAGACGTCCCGCGATCCAATCACGATCTAGTGCCGAACGGACGGCACCTCCGCGTTCAACACACGTGCAGCTTGATGACGCCTTCACCTCCTCGATCCAGCGAGCGATGGTGAATTAGTAGCTCGAGTACTCCGGCAGCACGATGGTGTGATGACGGTGCTGGAGAAGAACAATCTCCGCAGGGCTTCGCCAAGCACAACGGAAACTATGACGGAGGATAAACTAGAGGGGTGGGGTTGCCGACACACGGCTTGGGGAAATCTTGATGTGTTCCGGGTGCTAGCCCTGCCCCTCTATTTATATGTTGAGCCCTGGGGTCGTTTCTTGGAGAAAGAGCCTCCTCAAAGTCGGTTTGGCACGCAAGGCAAGAGTCCTCCTCGGACTCCAGAACCAGACGCAAGGGTCCTCGGCGTCTGGCCCTAGATGCCAGGGTCCCTGGCGTCTGGCTCCTGGCCTTCGCAAAACTCCTTTTGCACCTTCTTAAAGCCTCGTGGGCTTTACCCCTTGGCCCAAATAAAGTGTTCTCGTACCCGAACATTTCGGGAAACATCCGAAACCCCTTCCGGTGAATTTCGGAACCCTTCCGGAGACCAAACACTATTATCCCATATATCAATCTTTACCTCCGGACTATTCCAGAGCTCCTCGTCATGTCCGTGATATCATCCGAAACTCCGAACAACCTTCGGTCACCAACATAACAACTCAACTATGCTTATATTGTCACCAAACATTAAGTGTGTAGACCCTGCGGGTTCGAGAACTATGCAGACATGACCGAGACACCTCTACGGTCAATAACCAATAGCATAACCTGGATGCCCATATTGGTTCCTACATATTCTACGAAGATCTTTATCGGTTGAACCTCTATGTCAAGGATTCAGTTAATCCTGTATGTAGTTCCCTTTGTTCATCGGTATGTTACATGCCCGAGATTCGATCATCGGTATCTCCATACCTAGTTCAATCTCGTTACCGGCAAGTAACTTTAATCGTTCCGTAATACAAGATCCCGTGACTAACTCTTTAGTCAATTTGTTTGCAAGCTCATTATGATGTTGTATTACCGAGTGGGCCCTGAGATACCTCTTCGTCACACGGAGTAACAAATCCCAGTCTTGATCCATGCCAACTCAACAGACACCCTTGAAGATACCTGTAGAGCATCTTTATAGTTACCCAGTTACGTTGCGACATTTGATGCACACATGGTACTCCTCCGGTGTCAGTGAATTACATGATCTCATGGTCATAGGAACATATACTTGACATGCAGAAAACAATAGCAATAAACTTGACACGATCATATGCTACGTTCATAGTTTGGGTATTGTCCATCACATCATTCTCCTAATGATGTGATCCTGTTATCAAATAACAACTCATGTCTATGACTAGGAAACCATAGCCATCTTTGATCAACGAGCTAGTCTCTTAGAGGCTCACTAGGGACACAGCGTCGTCTATGTACCCACACATGTATATGAGTTTCCAATCAATACAATTATAGCATGGATAATAAACGATTATCATGAACAAGGAAATATTATAATAACCATTTTATTATTGCCTCTAGGGCATATTTCAAACAGTCTCCCACTTGCACTAGAGTCAATAATCTAGCTCACATCACTATGTGATTTACATTGTAAGGAATCTAACACCCATACAGTTCTGGTGTTGATCATGTTTTGCCCATGGAAGAGGTTTAGTCAACGGATCTGCAACATTCTGATCCGTGTGTACTTTGCAAATGTTTATGTCCTCCTCCTTGATCGCATCGCGGATGGAATTGAAGCGTCGCTTTATGTGTCTGGTCCTCTTGTGAAACCTTGGTTCCTTGGCTAGAGCAATGGCCCCAGTGTTGTCACAGAACAGAGTCATTGGGTCTAGTGCACTGGGCACAACTCCAAGATCCATCATGAACTGCTTCATCCAAACACCTTCCTTTGCCGCCTCTGAGGCAGCTATGTACTCCACTTCGCATGTAGAATCAGCTACCACGCTTTGCTTGGAACCGCACCAGCTTACCGCTCCCCTATTGAGAATGTATACGTATCCGGTTTGAGACTTAGAGTCATCCGGATCAGTGTCAAAGCTTGCATCGACGTAACCCTTTAGGACGAGCTCTTGACCACCTCCATAAACTAGAAACATTTCCTTAGTCCTTTTCAGGTACTTAAGGATATTCTTGACCGCCGTTCAGTGTTGCACACCTGGATCACTTTGAAACCTACTGGTCATACTTATGGCAAGGCTGACATCTTGTCTTGTGCACAACATTGCATACATGATAGAGCCTATGGCAGAAGCATAGGGGATGACACTCATCTTTTCTCTATCCTCTGCAGTCACTGGACATTGAGTCTTACTCAACTTCACACCTTGCAACACAGGCAAGAATCCTTTCTTGGACTGATCCATTTTGAACTTCTTCAAAACTTTGTCAAGGTATGTGCTCTATGAAAGTCCTATTAAGCATCTCGATCTATCTCTATAGATCATGATGCCTAATATGAAAGCAGCTTCTCCTAGGTCCTTCATTGAAAAACTCTTGTTCAAATATTCCTTCACGCTTTCCAAAAATTCTATATTATTTCCAATCAACAATATGTCATCCACATATAATATTAGAAATCCTATAGAGCTCCCACTCACTTTCTTGTAAATACAAGCTTCTCCGTAAACTTGTATAAACCCGAACGCTTTGATCACCTCATCAAAGCGAAGATTCCAACTCCGAGATGCTTGTACCAGCCCATAGATGGATCGCTGGAGTTTCCAAACTTTGTCACCATTCTCTGGATCGACAAAACCTTCAGGCTGCATCATATACAACTCTTCCTTAAGGAAACTGTTAAGGAACTCTGTTTTGACATCCATCTGCCAAATTTCATAATCGAAAAATGCAGCTATTGCTAACATGATTCTGACGGACTTATGCATCGCTGGGGGTGAGAAAGTCTCATCGTAGTCAACTCCTTGAACTTGTGAAAAACCCTTTGCCACAAGTCGAGCTTTATAGACAGTGACATTACCGTCCGCGTCTGTCTACGTCTTGAAGATCCATTTATTCTGAATGGCCTTTCGCCCTTCAGGTAATACTTCCAAAGTCCATACTTTGTTTTCATACATGGATCCCATCTTGGATTTCAATGGCCTCTAACCATTTGCCGGAATTCGGGCCCACCATCGCTTCTCCATAGCTTGTAGGTTCATCGTTGTCCAGCAACATGACCTCTAAGACAGGGTTATCGTACCTTTCAGGAGTAGTACGTGTCGTTGTCGACCTACGAGGTTCGATAGTAACTTGATCGGAAGCTCTATGATCACCATTATCAGCTTCCTCTTCAACCGATGTAGGTTCCACAGAAACATCTTTCTGCGCTGTGCTACTTTCTGGTTGAAGTAAAGGTTCAACAACCTCATCAAGTTCTATCTTCCTCCCACTCAAATCTTTCGAGAGAAACTCTCTCTCGAGAAATGACCCATTCTTAGCGACAAACACTTTGCCTTCGGATCTGAGATAGAAGGTATACCCAACCGTCTCTTTTGGGTATCCTATGAAGACGCATTTCTCCGCTTTGGGTTCCAGCTTTTCTGGCTAAAGCTTTTTGACATAAGCATCGCATCCCCAAACTTTAAGAAACGACAACTTTGGTTTCTTGCCAAACCACAGTTCATACGGCGTCGTCTCAACGGATTTAGATGGTGCCCTATTTAAAGTGAATGCAACTGTCTCTAACACATAACCCCAAAACGATAGTGGCAAATTGGCAAGAGACATCATAGAACGCACCATATCCAATAAGGTTCGATTACGATGTCCAGACACACCATTATGCTATGGTGTTCCAGGCGGTGTCAATTGTGAAACAATTCCACATTGTCTTAAGTGATTGCCAAACTCATAACTCATATATTCTCCTCCTCGATCAGATCGTAGGAATTTAGTCTTCTTGTTACGATGATTCTCAACTTCACTCTAAAACTGTTTGAACTTTTCAAATGTTTCAGACTTGTGTTTCATTAAGTAAATATACCCATATCTACTTAAGTCATCGATGAAGGTGAGAAAGTAACGATATGCACCACAAACCTCAATGCTCATCGGACCGCACACACCAGTATGTATGATTTCTAACAAGTCACTTGCCCGTTCCATTGTTCCGGAGAATGGGTTCTTAGTCATCTTGTCCATGAGGCATGGTTCACATGTGTCAAGTGATTCAAAATCAAGTGACTCCAAAAGTCCATCAACATGGAGCTTCTTCATGTGTTTTACACCAATATGACCTAAGCGGCAGTGCCACAAGAAAGTGGTACTATCATTATCTACTCTACATCTTTTGGCATCAATGTTATGAACATGTGTATTATCACTATCGAGATTCAATAAGAATAAACCCCTCACATTGGGTGCATGACCATAAAAGATATTACCCATATAAATAGAACAACCATTATTCTCTGATTTAAATGAGTAACCGTTTCGCATTAAACAAGATCCAGATATAATGTTCATGCTTAACGCAGGCACTAAATAACAATTATTCAGGTTCATCACTAATCCCGATGGTAATCGAAGAGCGAGCGCGCCGACGGTGATCACATCAACCTTGGAACCATTTCTCACGCGCATCGTCACTTCATCATTTGCTAGCCTCCTTCTATTCCGCAGTTCCTATTTTGAGTTGCAAATGTGAGTAACTGAACCTGTATCAAATACCCAGGCACTACAACGAGAGTTGGTAAGGTACACATAAATAACATGTATATCACATATACCTTGTTAGATGTTGGCCGCCTTCTTGTCGGCCAGATACTTGGGGCAGTTCCGCTTCCAGTTGCCAGTTCCCTTGCAATGAAAGCACTCGGTTTCTGGCTTGGGTCCAGCCTTGGGTTTCTTCAAGGGAGGGGCAACTGCTTTGCCACTCTTCTTGGAGTTACCCTTTTTGCCCTTGCCATTCTTCTTGAAACTAGTGGTTTTATTCACCATCAACACTTGATGCTCCTTCTGGATTTCTGACTCAGCGACTTTCAGCATCGCAAACAGCTCGGCGACTGACTTGCTCATCCCTTGCATGTTATAGTTCAACACAAAGCCTTTGTAGCTTGGTGGCACTGAGTGAAGAACTCTGTCAGTGATCGCCTCTGGCGGGAGAGTAATTCCCAACTCAGCCAGACGGTTGGAATACCCAGACATTTTGAGTATGTGTTTCACTGACATACCCGTTCTCCTCCATCTTGTAAGCATAGAACTTATCGGAGGTCTCATACCTCTCGATCCGGGCATTCTTTTCAAAAATAAACTTCAACTCCTGGAACATCTCATATGCTCCATGACGTTCAAAACGTCTTTGAAGTCCCGGTTCTAAGGCATACAACATTGCACATTGAACTATTGAGTAGTCATCAGAATGCATCTACCAGGCGTTCACAACGTCTGCAGACGATACTGGAGCGGGTGGCGCACCGAGCGGTGCATCAAGGACATAAGCCTTTTGGGAAGCCGTGAGGATAATCCTCAGATTACGGGCCATGTCTACAAAGTTACTACCATCATCTTTCAACTTGGCTTTCTCTAGGAACGCATTGAAATTCAGGGGTGCTACTACGCGACCATTGATCTACAACATAAATTTGCAAAGATTACTTAGACTATTGTTCAAGATAATGAGTTTAGTTAATCATATTACTTAAAACTCCCACTCAAGTTTCAATGGTGAACATCTCCATGTTGATCATATCTACTATATGACTCATGTTTGACCTTTCGGTCTCTTGTGTTCCGAGGCCATGTCTGTACATGCTAGGCTCGTCAAGTTTAACCCGAATGTTCCGCATGTGCAACACTAGCTTGCACCCGTTGTATGTGAACGTAGAGTCTATCACACCCGATCATCACGTGGTGCTTCGAAACGACGAACTTTCGCAACGGTGCACACTCAGGGAGAACACAATTTTATCCTGAAATTTTAGTGAGGGATCACCTTATAATGGTACCGTCGTCCTAAGCATAATAAGATGCATAAAAGGATTAACATCACATGCAAATCATAAGTGACATGATATGGCCATGAACTTGTGCTTTTGATCTCCATCTCCAAAGCACCGGCATGATCTCCATCGTCATCGGCATGACACCATGATCTCCATCATCTTGATATCCATCAACGTGTCGACATGAGGTTGTCGCGCCAACTATTGCTTCTACAACTATTGCTAACTCATAGCGATAAATTAAAGCAAATGACACAAATTAATTAAAGACAACCCTATGGCTCCTGCCGGTTGCCGTACTCATCGACATGCAAGTCGATATAAACTATTACAAAACGTGATCATCTCATACATCACATATATCACACCATGTTTCTGGCCATATCATATCACAACATACCCTGCAAAAACAAGTTAGACGTCTTCTAATTTGTTGTTGCATGTTTTACGTGGCTGCTATGGGTATCTAGCAAGAACGATTCTTATCTACGCAAAACCACAACGGTGATATACAAGTTGCTATTTCACCTTCTACAAGGATCGCCTTTGTCAAATCCGATTCAACTAAGGTGGGAGAGACAAACACCCACCAGCCATCCTATGCAACAAAGTTACATGTCAGTCGATGGAACCGGTCTCTCGTACGTGGACGAGTAAGGTTGATCCGAGCCGCTTCATCCCACAATACCGCTGAATGAAGAAAAGACTAAGGAGGGAAGCAATCTGAATATCAACACCCACAAACTCCTTTGTGTTCTACTCGTGATGTCATCTACGCATAGACCTAGCTCTGATACCACTATTGAGGAACGTTGCATGGGAAACAAAAAATTTCCTAGGCTTCACCAAGATCAATCTAGGAGATGAGCATCGACGAGAGGAGAGATTGCATCTACATACCCTTGTAGATCGCTAAGCGGAAGCGTTAAGAAACGCGGTTGATGTAGTCGAACGTCTTCGCGATCCAAATCGCAAGCCGTCCCGCGATCCAATCACGATCTAGTGCCGAACAGACGGCACCTCCGTGTTCAACACACTTGCAGTTTGATGACGCCTTCACCTCCATGATCCATCGAGCGATGGTGAAGTAGTAGCTCGAGTACTCCGGCAGCACGACGGTGTGATGACGGTGGTGGTGAAGAACAATCTCTGCAGGGCTTCGCCAAGCACAACGAAAACTATGACGGAGGATAAACTAGAGGGGCGGGGTTGCCAGCACACGGCTTGGGGAAATCTTGATGTGTTTCGGGTGCTAGCCCTGCCCCTCTATTTATATGTTGAGCCCTGGGGTCGTTTCTTGGAGAAAGAGCCTCCTCAAAGTCGGTTTGGCACGCAAGGCAAGAGTCCTCCTCGGAATCCAGGACCAGACGCCAGGGTCCCTGGCGTCTGGCCCCTAGCCTTCGCAAAACTCCTTTTGCACCTTCCTAAAGCCTCGTGGGCTTTACACCTTGGCTCAAATAAAGTGTTCTCATACCCGAACATTTCAGGAAACATCCGAAACCCCTTCCGGTGAATTCCGGAACCCTTCCGGAGACCAAACACTGTTATCCCATATATCAATCTTTACCTCCGGACTATTTCGGAGCTCCTCGTCATGTCCGTGATCTCATCCGGAACTCCGAACAACCTTCGGTCACCAACATAACAACTCAACTATACTTATATCGTCACCAAACGTTAAGTGTGTAGACCCTACGGGTTCGAGAACTATGCAGACATGACCGAGACACCTCTATGGTCAATAACCAATAGCAGGACCTGGATGCCCATATTGGTCCCTACATATTCTACGAAGATCTTTATCGGTTGAATCTCTATGTCAAGGATTCAGTTAATCCCGTATGCAGTTCCCTTCGTTCATCGGTATGTTACATGCCCGAGATTCGATCGTCGGTATCTCCATACCTAGTTCAATCTCGTTATCGGCAAGTCTCTTTACTCGTTTCGTAATACAAGATCCCGTGACAAACTCTTTAGTCACTTTGCTTGCAAGCTCATTATGATGTTGTATTATCGAGTGGGCCCTGAGATACCTTTTCGTCACACGGAGTAACAAATCCCAGTCTTGATCCATGCCAACTCAACAGACACCCTTGGAGATACCTGTAGAGCATCTTTATAGTCACCGAGTTAAGTTGCGACGTTTGATGCACACATGGTACTCCTCCGGTGTCAGTGATTTACATGATCTCATTGTCATAGGAACATATACTTGACATGCAGAAAACAATAGCAATAAACTTGACACGATCATATGCTACGTTCATAGTTTAGCTCTTGTCCATCACATCATTCTCCTAATGATGTGATCCCGTTATCAAATGAAAACTCATGTCTATGACTAGGAAACCATAGCCATCATTGATCAACGAGCTAGTCTCTCAGAGGCTCACTAGGGACACAGTGTCGTCTATGTACCCACACATGTATATGAGTTTCCAATCAATACAATTATAGCATGGATAATAAACGATTATTATGAACAAGGAAATATAATAATAACCATTTTATTATTGCCTCTAGGGCATATTTCCAACAAATCACTATACGGAAGAGCAACCGCAACGACTATCAGATGATGGTTGTTGTGGACCATGATTAGAACTAAGTCATGAATATATCAGTCGGAGAACTGTTAGTTAATTAATTAGTATGTTAAGATGAATGTGATACATTGATGTTGGTTCTTAAGTTGAACAACTTTCAAGTGTTACTGAATTATTTGAGGGTTTGTTTTCAAAATGAATTCATTCTGCTGTTATATTGAGAATCGTCCGTGCTCATGCCTTTTGCTTTAGCGTCGGGAAGAACGTCTGAACATCAACGACTAAGGTGGCAGCAATGGCGGGCAACAGAAGCAAGTTGTGGCGGGCATGTGAGAAAGCCTGACACTGGAAGCTACGTACCAGTGGCGGGCGAGCGCCCGCCACTGATGGGTTTATAGCAGTGGCGGGAGGTCAGTGGCGGGCGGCCCTGAGAGCCTCGCCTACCACTACTAGGATTTTTTGCACCCGCCACTGCTGGGCATTCCCGCAGTAGTGAATGTCAACAGCTCAGACGCTAGAGTTGTCGCTACTGAGATTGCATCATCTGTAGAGGACCCAAATCTATATCTCTGGTACATTTTAATTTACAGTAACTTACTGGTTGTGTGACATTGTTGTTTATGAACGTATGTCCTGTGACTTAAAAGGTGTGAAGAATACACTTGTATACATGTAGAAAGTACCTCAAGCTCTCAAGAAGAATCTGTCACACAAGCTACATGAAATTGAGGCTATGAATATTTCCGCGGCATTGCTTCATCAACAGTTTCAGTCTACCAAAATTGCACTTGAAGTCTACGCCAAAGAACATGACGTCGTTCACAAAGCCAACTACGAGAAAATTTTGGCTCTCAAAAAGACTCTTCAAGGGATTGAGGGAGCTACTTACTACATCATCAGGATGTTGTCACAATAATTCATTGCCCACAGCTGCAAAACACCGCCATAATACTAGTGCATTGTTTGAAGGTGATGAAACTGCGTCCAAGTGTCTAATTTATTTTGCGACTCTATCCTATGGTTGCCTATTGTAATATCTCAGATAGTCTGGGAGACAATTATTATGTTTGCGATGTAGTCACTGCCACGATGGATGAATTTGCATTGAAATTCTAAATTTGAACAAATTCATATCAAATTGTCAAATATTACAATTTTGTATCATATATGCTCACCAATTTTGCAATATAATACAACTTAATTGTCCTAAATATTTTGACGGTTATGCACGTTGTCACAAGCATATGGACCCACATGTAAGAAGCCACATAACCCACATGTGGATCCCCTTGCCAGCATCCACATCAACAGTACAACGCCTACATCTCAGAATCATTGTCTGGTAAACAACAAATCATCACGAAAAAATAATGACTGGTCCAACATGTAAGCAGCCACGTCAGCATCTTCTGGGCCAATATTTCGGCAGTTTTGACCGGACAAAGCCCACACCCGACTTATTATTGACGGGACCGTCGGTGATAAAACTCAAGGCGGACCCACATGGAAGCAACCACGTCATAAACTCCAGGCCCCACTTGTTAGAATTTTTGACCGGTCAAACCCTCGAAACTATCGTTCGTGACGGATTATGGTCAGCAAAAAACATTCTTTACCAAAAATGTCCATCAATGACAAATTTGGGTTCACCCGAGACACGATCTTGTGTGACGGAGGAAGTGGTACCGTCAAGATTTTATTTTATGCGACGGTGCTTAAGTGACGGCGGGGTTGATCGTCGGAAAACGTCACCAAACCAGTTTCCATGACAAAAAACGGTTTTAATGACACAAGTAAAACGTCGCAAAATAGCCAAGATTTTTTAGTGTAATTGGTCTTGATCCTCACACCTAATAAACTCCGTTATAGCTTGATTTTGTATCCAAAATAGTCCATTTGTACAAGGAACAAAATAAACAAGGAGAATTGCAATCATTTAATTATTATTCACTAGTAAGCAAATCTAAGTCATTATCTCAAAATTATTTGAGAAAAATAAGTTTAAACACGGGTAAAAATGAGTGAGAAATCCATTCATCAACCTACCATGTTTAAACCTGGTTTGTCCTCGAGCAAGAAATAAAACCATAATGAACTCACTATTTAAACCGAAATAACCTAACAATTGTAATTCACTTACCTCTAGTATGCCAAGATAGCCCATAGGTTTCCTCACTTGAATATTTAATATAGCCATAGCGGTGACATGGTTATTATGCAAGACTGTTAGGCCAAGAAAACTAGAACATAGTTTTTATTAACTTGGACCTAGTAGTCAACTAGCAATTATTCTCTTTCATCAAGGAAACACTTTTTTGTCATGAGCATGTTGGAACAACTTTTGAAGTGAAAAGGTTATTAAGAATGTGACATCATGTCAAAGAGAGCACGGTGCTAGAGTAACTCATTAACACCGACAAGTATCGTCGAATTATGGCCCAGTAGTGCTCCTTCTATCATTACTTGTCATAGCTTTCACCTTGATTAATGAGACCATGCCAAAAAATGATATGCGCACCTGAGTTATTGTTGTGGTGGAAGACAAACACTCATGATCGATACAAGGTTTTACATCATTGATTAAATTATCGTTGACCACATTAGTATCCATATTTTTACAGGAGAAACATATCGTTTTGAGAAAGCAAAAACTTTAACTATCGTAACATTTTTGTTTTTTTTCCGATAAAGGACGTTTTATTACTTAAAGGTTTAAGCATTACACCCGGCCTCTGCATAACTGAGATGCACACAGCCATAACCAAGTCCAAGTTCAAAAAAATCAAAAAGGCGAAATACAGGTAATCATGTGAAGACCGTGTAACGCCTATGAGGTAGGAGGGCCAATTCAAAGATCATGCTGCCATCCATGTCAGGTAAAAGTATCCCTCGTTGTAGCCTTCAAGCGTGTACACATCTCTATAAATATGTCTCGATTCTCCACACATTATAGAGACGACCATAAACGGAGCGTACCGGCATATCCGTAGAAAACCTGCATCATAGAAGAACATTTATCATTGAAAACCTTATAATTAATTCCTATATAGCCAAAGCGACCAGATCACGACAAGCGCTCCTATCCTAACATTTTTGTTGTAGACGTTAACCAACTCAATAGTCGAAACCGATCCGAAACTCAGGTACATCATTTATAGGCCAACGAAGTTGTCAGCATTTCTCCCAAGGCACAACAAAGGTTCATAAGACACACGCAAAATAATATCTTATATGATTGCACGGCAAGTTGTGGCATGCTATAATATCTATTACCTCTAACTTTGTTCTTATGGAGGGCTCTTTCCACGAGCACTACCGATTCTATCAAATTTGATACTATGGAAACATGTATCGCTAATACTTGCTTCTTAATACATTTTTCTCGACATCCAAGCCTTTCGATGCCTTTCTCTTATTCTCATGATTATCTTGTTACACCACTTCTTCAAAAACTATTCCCACAACAAAACTTAGTTAATTAGGCAAAAAAGAACAACAACTACTTAACTAATTTAACTAAGTAAATAAAAACTTTAAAGTAGCTGCCAAGACCTACTCCCACTTGGATATATCATACATGCAACTATTACAACTAGTATGTGTATCTCAAGTCCATAAAGCTGAAGTCGTATGACATACCTCACGTCCATGAATAATCACGCTTCTATTCCTTATGATGCATTTCTTAATGCTCGGCATAGATCAACTCCGCTGCAAAAAGAATTAGCAAAGGACGCGCTTGAGATTTGATAGGGACGCGGAACTCCTCTCCTTGCGCCGTGCCCGCGGGCGGCCGGGGGAGCCAAAATCTGCCGCCCCTCGCCCCTCCTCCTCCCTCCGCCACTCCTCGCCGCCACTGACACAGGTCGCCGGCAAAGCCCGCTCGGTCCAGGCGGTGGCGGGGCTTTCTACTCCTCCTGCCCGAGGATGGCGGCGTGGGACGCTTTCTTCTAGTGGCCGCGAGGCATGGTCGTGGGGCGCGGCGGCGCGACGGTACGGGCTGGCGGCGGTGGCTGCTGGGCGTACGTGGCGTCGTCCTCTCTAAGGCCGGCGGCGGGGTCTGGTGTAGGGCTCTTCGGTGGCGCGGCTGGGGCTTGCGGGCGGCCCTACTGCTCGCGCGGCATGGCTGCTAGCTTGTCACGCGGCGGCGGCCTGGAGCCTACTTCCAGTCCCCGGTGGAGATGGCGGCGATCCGTACAAAAGACTTGATGGAGGTTCTTCGAACTGATCTGGGTGAAAACCTTGCGCTTGCCTAGATGCCAAGGCCGGTGATGGCGGCGCTCTTCTGTGTCGTTCTCTTCTTGAAGACATCGCCGTGGAGAAGTTCCAGACCTCTATCTGTTATCTCCGGGGGAAACCCTAGATCGGTAGATCAGATGACGGCGGCGCTCTTGCATTGTTTCCCCCTTGGGGGCGTCAGTCTTAGAGGTGTGCATGGGCTCGAGGGACCAGCGGACAACATCTTTGTTGGAGCGGTGTTTCATCTTACGCATCGACGACTGTGGATCTCGACGGCGGGGCGCAGTGGAGTATCGGCGTTCGATGTGTGTAGACGGACTCGCGCAGTTGGATGGCGCTGTCTGGCATCGTGGTGGCGTCGATGGCAGACCTGGCAAGGTCGTGGCGTAAGTATCTACTCTGAAGATGGATCAGTGGAAGACGGCGGCGGCGGCCTCTGAGAGTGCGCCGGACTGGTGTGTGCCCCAGACCAGGTATATGGCTTGGCTGGAGCCTCCGGTTTTAGATGTTAGGCTTAGGTGTGAGGTCTGTTTGGTATTAGGCTCGGACTATCGGCACCTCTTCATCAAGTGGATAGAAGTAGCGACAGATGTTGTCAAGATGGTGGCTTCAGACTTACTGGTGTATTACTTTGCAAGGTCTTTGTGAATAATTAATAAAGTGGCTACATGCATCGCCTAGATGCAAAGGCCGGGGGTCTTCCTCCTCTTTAAAAAAAATCACAACAAAAAAGAGCAAAGGAAATCTTTTTGGAATTTTTGGTTTTTGAATACTAACTAAAAAGGGAAACAAAAAAAAGCGAACAAGGCAAGCTTCAAAACATAAACAAACAAAAAATAACTAAAAGAAAAAGCAATGCAAAGTGCTGAAACAAAGCCAACACAAATGTTTCGGAGCTCTCTACGAGCTGCAGTACACCCTCGCCACATCTTGTTATAGACGTGAGAACGACCTCCCCAAGTTTAGACTTTTCCAAGCCCAAACCTGAGAGTTCATTTTGGCCGCGGCTGATAATATCCGGGAGCCCATGCATGGCTCCATGTGGTGAAGTGAGACGTCATGGCCTCAATGGTGCCTCAAAAGAGAAATGGCGAGGTCGCACATATTGTCGATGGCATCTCCAAGCTCGCGAACGTCCGCACATGTGGCGCACGATACATCTCCTTCTTCACTGTGTTTGAGCTGCACGTCGGGTTCGGCTGCGGCAACTTCTTGTTCCTCGACATCATCTCGCATGCCTGCTAGAAGCACTGCAGTTTTACCACTGTCCACAATGTCGCTGATCCACTGACAGAAGGACGATGAGAAGCCCCCGTGCAGTAGGATTTTTAAAGTCAAATACCTTCCTTCAGATAAAACACAGGGATTGGACCCAATTTTGCCTTTTTTTAAATGCCAATTTAGCATTTTTATAATATGGTAGATGCACATTGTATTTATGTCGTCATATTGTTTTCCAGATTTCTTTATGATTTTTATTAGATGTTTCGGTGTCATGTGCATGGTGGGTGCAATGCCATTATAACGAACGAGTGCCCCTCCTTCCGTTCGATTCCTACATCAACTACTTGTGTATGCTGACTTTATGTTTCCTGCTAGTGGTCTGAGTACGCCCGTTTCAGTCTCTCACCTCACCGGCTTAATTCAGATAATATATGGCTGAAGCCTATGTGCTATCGTTGCCATGTGGGTCAGCCCTTGTCTTTCTCTGCAAACCTGGAGTTTCTATCGGCATGCCAGTCTAATAAGTGCTTTAGGTACCAAAGTCGTCTAACCTCTCCCAGCGGATATCTCCATGAAAGATGTGTGGATATGGCCTTTAGTTGAGAAGAACTTCTCGCAATAGAATGATGTTGATAACATGGGGCAACCACAATACAAACAATCAGTGTGGTGAAAGAATAGGAAACATCAAAACGAGCCGCTGGACTTGATATGGATGACACAGATGCAAGTTATAAAACTTGCACCAACAAGTTCCAAAATTTACACCGGCAAGTTCTAAAACTTAAGAACCAATCTGGGCCGTGTATTTCCAATGTCCAATTTAGACGGCCAAGTTGATATTTTCCGTTCTTCCACCATGGGAACTGTCTCTACTGTATACTCTTCCCCTGAATTAGTTCACGGAGGTACGTGGGGAGTGAGTTGGTATTGCCAACATATCTCGTCGAGAGGAGTATGGTTGAACAAAAAAGTAGATGGATATGTGTACCAATTTAAAGATGATAGCTCTGACAGATCACAGGATCAATATGAACACTCTTGATATTTGTTTTAGGTCAGGGACCAACTGGCCGCTGCATAGTCTACGAAACTTAAAATCTCTGGGCAAATCCAGCCTTAAGATCAGAACTTCTCACAAGTTTATGCATCTATAAATAACCCACCTATATATAGTTGCAACTTGCAACATGAATCGAATCGTACGTAAGTGGCCTTTAATTTCACCCAACAGCTAGCTAGACCATGTGACCCACGAGTTAAGAACTTAGATCGAGACGCATGCACCAATTGGCATAATCATAGACCACATGGTTCGACGTTTACCGCGACTTGCGATTAGGTTTTCGGTGCATTCGTTTTCCCCGTTGTCCAGCAAACACTGCCTTGGGGGGGGGCACAAATTTAGCGTTAGCTAACCATTAGAGCAACTCTAGCAGGTGCTCTATAACTCTGTCCCGTCAAAATTTTTTATGGTTCGTCCTAAAACGATTTTGTGGGCAGTCCATGGTGCCGAAAACATATTGAAAACCATACGCTAAATTTGAAAACTTAAGCATAGTTTTGTTCCTGCTACATAGTTCGTCCGGAACACATTGGAGATCATCTACATACAACTTAAACAATACATAATAAACTACTAGCTTGACGCCGGGGGCGGCGGCTCACGGCTTTGTGTTGCGGTAAAACTCGCCGAATGATAGAGGATGTTGGTGAGCCGGTACTCCTCATTCGCCGCCTCGAGGCGTTGGGAGACACCCTCTTCACCGGCTGCCACCGCCTCCTTTGTGCCGTGGTGCTCGATCTTCGTGTCGCGGAGTCTCCTGGTGGACGGCCAGAGCTACTCGCCGAGCTCGAAAAAGTGGATCCATGCGCGTTCGTCGCCACTACGGTAGAGCGCGCTACGTTGGCACACCTGCGCCGAGCACCACGGCTCAACGGCGGGCCAACTGGAGCTGCCGGCCTCCGCGTCATGTCGGCCACGCTTGCACAGCGGTGACCCGCTCCGGCCCCCACGTCCCCAACTTCCTCCCGCCATGGATCTACGCTGGAGAGGGAAAAAACTGGTCGGGATCGGTCGCCGGAGAAACAAAATGAAGGTGGTGGAGGGAAGAGGATTGTGGCGGAGGGGGCGAAGCTTATCCAGGACGGGAACCCTAAGCCCCCCCCCCCCCCCCCCCCTCCAAGATATAGTGGCGGAAGCGGCGTTTTGTGTGCCGCCCATATATTTTTTTATGGGTCGAAATTTAAAACACTTGTTTGGGACTGATAAAACCTGAAATTGGTAAAACGAACGCAAATATACGGGCCGACGGCGGGAAAGCGCATCTGTTGGAGTTGCTCTTTGGTCGCAATGGCGAAAGGCTAGTATCACCATCCTCTCTTTGAACCCACTCAAAATCCTGGCTCCGCCCTGCTGCAGAACTTATGTCAACTTGAATGTTTGGTTCACGAGAATTGATAAACACATGAGGCATAATAAACATGGACAGAAAATCGAACCACATGAAAAGTGTATAGTTAATATGTTATCATGCCATTAAGAATATTAGTCTCGTTCTTAGTGTATAGGAATTTGAAAACGATGTAAAAGTGGATGTTAGATTTCCTGTGTTTTTCTTTGAAATTAGGATCAAAGGAATTTTTGATGCTTCTCCTTTACCCCATTCCTTTGAACTAGAGACAACAGTAGTACTGCTAAATTCTATGCCAACGTTTTGCGTCCATTTTTCCTTTGAAGCAAAGAGGCCCTTGATGATGCAATACGTCACCGGTGAACGTTGATTGGTCCTACGTCCTCATCCCTGTGTGGCAATATGATTAATGTTACTCACATTTGTGATAGTGTGATAACGCAATTAGCGCATCGTTGTATGTTGTGTTGTGTGTTGTTGCCCTCACTAGAAAAGTATCGAGGATATATAGAAATGTCCAAGTGGCGGGCGAGGCTCTCATGGCCTCGCCACTAGTCTCCCACCACTGGTAAAACGACATAAGTGACGGGCGCGTGCGTCACTGATCATATACCTATCTGTGGCGGGCTTTCATTTGCGCCCGCCACATGTATCTTATGACAGGAAAAAAAAATCATTGTCATGACAGCGTTTGGGTGTCGTGACAAGTTTTTTTTCCAGTTTAGCAATAATATTAGTATCGTAAAATCATAAATAGAGCACTTTAAATACACATTTTAGTTTAACAACTCTCTAATGTTTAATACTTACACACAACAATATAACAAGTGCATTCATGATATGTTCGATAAAGTGCTAGCTAGTATCATATAAGTACCCGTACGACATCTGGATCGCCACCAAAACGGCTATCCTGATTGGGGGACATCGTACCATAGATATATTTTGTTGCCGCCCTCGTCCTCCTCAAATTTATGAAGAAATAAAACGTACGCCTTCCCAGTTTGCATCCCTAAATATGTGACAATTTGCATCCAATTTGCACCACATAAAACGTTTTGTTTGACTAGTTGGTGACACTAAGATCAAGAGAGTTCACGTTTTTTAACAGGTCCATGTGGCGGGCTTCCATTTGTGCCCGCCATAGGTATCTTATGATAGACGATGTTAAAAGAACATTGTCATGACAACGTTTTTTGGGTGTCGTGACAAGTTTTTCCAGTTCAAAAATAATATTAGTATCGTAAAGTCATAAATGGAACATTTTAAATGCACACTTTAGTTTAACAACTCTTTAATGTTTAATACTTACACACCACAATATAATAAGTGAATACAAGATTTGTTCGATAAAGTGCTAGCTAGTACCATATAAGTACCAGTACGACATCCGGATCACCGCCTAAAATTTGTGAAGAAGTAAAACAAACACCTTCCTAGCTTGCATCCCTAAATCTGTGACAATCTGCATCCAATTTGCACCACATAAAACGTTCTGTTTGATTCGTTGGTGACAATAAGGGCCAAGGGTTCACCTTTTTTAACAGGCCCATGTCAACTGGATTGTGCCCTCCTTCTTGATGGGAAGGTTCGCCACATGTATGAACTCGGCCCTTCCACGACAAAAAATGCACTGAGCATAAATTAAAAAAAAAGCAATTTCACAATAGTGGTTGCAACTTGATATACGTTAGCAACTGATCGGATACAACACTTGTAGAATCAAAACGTACCACCCACTCCATAAAGTCCTCTTGAAGATCTATTCAGATTTCATTGCAAGTGGGGTTAATCTTGTTGCACGCACATACCCTGCTGTCACCACACCATTCGCATGCTCTGTTCAGTGCCTACATTGATGTTCGAAAATTAAATATACATCACATAGTTGGTTTGACGATGTTATGCAATAGCTCCATGAATTTGAAACAAATGGGCATGACTTTTGCTAATAAATGACAACATTGAGTGCCAGAAAGTTGCGAAACGAAAATTAATCAACCTTTTTCCATAATTTTGACACTCTTTTGAAGACCTGCATAGTTTGGGTATTCCAAATAAGAAATGATCATTATGTATGGATATAAGACACCAATAAAATACATGTATATGAATTAATTACATATATGAAACGCCAACTAATGTGTATATAAAGTTGATGATTATAAGCTTGTCTATATATTTACATTTTCATCTAGAATGTAGAATCATGTGGATTAATATACATGTTCATGACTATAAACATGGCCATTAATATTTGAATTTAATACATGTTCATCTACAATTCATAAGTATGTGAACCCTAGATTTTGATGTGTGGCAAATTTTCTACAGATGCATGCTACTTGTGAACGCGTTGGGATTTCCCTTAAGAGGAAGGGTGATGTAGTGTAATAGCACAATCGTATTTCCCTCAGTTAAGAACCAATGTTTATTGAACCAATATGAGACTACCGCAATGAATGACCGACAATACCTGCACACACACCAATAAAATTCTTGCACCCAACGTGGGCAAGAGGGCTGTCAATCCCCTTGTACTCGTTAATTGCAAGGATTAAATTTGATATAGATAGGTTTATAAATTGCAAACTAAATTAAAAGGTAAATAAATTGCAGCAACTATAGTTTTGTAGTTTTAGTAGATATGATAAGTGGATGGACCCGGGGGGCATAACTTTCATTAGAGGCATTTCTCTCATGAGCATAGCAACGGTGGGTAATAAATTACTGTTGGGCAATTGATAGAAAAACAAATAATTATGATGTTATTCATGGCATGATCATGTATATAGGCATTATGTCAGTGACAAGTAGACCAAAATGATTCTGCATATACTACTATTACTCCATCAATCGACTGCTATCCAGCATGCATCTATGATATTAAGTTCATAACAAACAGAGTAATGCTTGGAGCATGATGGCATAATGTAAACAAAGTAAGATAAGTTAATATTACCGAACCCCATCATTTTATCCTTAGTACCAGCTATACAAATATGTGCCTCGCTACTCCTCTTGTCCTAGAGTGAGGACACCGCAAGATTGAACCTACTACTGTGCACCACTTTCTCTAAAGATCTACACATCAACTTGGCCATAGAAAACTTATAGATCAGAAAGCGCACATGGCTATAATTATAACGCATAATAAATCTCGGAGAGGATTCAATTACTTTAATGAATAATCTGATAATAAACCCACAATTCATCGGATCCCAACAAACACACCTCAAAGATTACATAAAATAGGTCTCCGAAGAGATCATTGTATTGAAGATCAATGGAAAAGAGAGATAAAGAGCCATCTAGCTACTGTTATGGACCGACAGGTCTTGTAGGAACGACTCACACATCATTAGGGAGGCATCAAGGTTGATGAAGACGGCCTCCGTGATGAATTCCCCTCCCGGCAGAGTACCAGAAAAGGCCTCTGGATGGGGCACGAAAGAAAAGAGATTTGCGACGGCGGTGAAATTGTTTCGGATGCTTCCCCGAGGGTTTCTGAATATATGTCAATTTATAGGCCAGGTTTTAGGTCAAAGGGAGCGGTAGGGGCCCACAAGGGGAGAGGGCGCGCCCCCTGCCCTTGTCACTTCCTCATCTAGTTTCTGGACTCCTCTCAAAGTTTCTAGGCTCCGCTTTGGTCCAGAAAAAATTATCAAAAAGTTTCATCATGTTTGGACTCCGTTTGGTGTAGATTTTATGTAAAACCAAAAAACAAGCAGAAAACAACAACTGACACTAGGCACTGGGTTAATAGGTTAGTACCAAAAAATTATATAAAATGATTCATAAAGTATACAATATTGATAATATAATAGCATGATAGAATAAAAAATTATAGATACGTTGAAGACGTATCAATGCACAAGGGATCTGATTACTTAGCTAAGGCCGGCGAGGAGCGAGGAGGCATCGGAGGGGGCGGGAGGGGCGCCGGAGCAGGAGTCTACCGACGTCACTTGGGTAAGGCCGCCACTGTTAGAGGAGGAGGCGGAGCAACATGGAGGATGGTTATAGCCGTGCGGAGGACAACGCGCGACGGCGGTGCATCGACGATTGGGGATATGGGGCGGCGCAATTTGGGGGTGAGGTGGGGGATTTGGGAATTTTTCGTTTCAATTTTGTGCAGGGTAACTCTTTTGGAGGGAAGTTGGATCGCACGGGCGGTGGTGTGCGCCACCAAGAACCCACCACCTGGAGGAGTGGGATTGTTAGTGGCGGTTGTGCCCACAACAGCTAATAGGTGCCACATTTCCTTACAAGCCTTCCACACACAACCCATTTTTTAAACCATTTTAACTTCAAACTTTTTTCTATGATCAATATAGGCCATCCAAAGTCACATGCTCAAATTTGAACACTATTTGAGTTGGTTTTATATTTTCGAGGTATTAATTGACTTTCCGACAACTACAAAGGGTAGAACCTGTTTCGTATGAAATGGTGCACAAATGAGCTCTGAAAGGGATGAAACTTGGCATGGTGTCTTCGTGGAAACATATAGGGTGTGATAGAAATTTGAGAGCATTACGACAAAAACTTGATGCACTTTGTGTACAAATAAGACACTCTCCCGAAGTGTATGGGTTTCAAACGGAAACCGCCGCCATACACACACAATTATATTTTTATAAATAATTTGGAGTTCAAACTTTTTTCATGATTAATGCACACCATCCAAAGCCACATCCTCAAATTCGGCCACTTTTCAAGCTAGCCTGCTATTTTCGAGGCATTGCGTGATTTGTTTGCCACTAAAGGGGGCAAAACACTCTTTGGTAGGAAATAGCATGCAAACGAGCTCCAAAAGGGGTGGAGCTTTCTACAATGTCTTTAAATTACACATGTAGGGTGTGGTAAAATTTTGATATTGTTACGGCAAAAACTTGATTCAATTCGTGTACAAACCGGACACTATCCCAGGAAGTGCAAGGTTTTCAAACAGAAACCCCCGCCTTACAAACTTTGAGTCTATTCTGGACTTACAAATTTTGATTTCAAAGGATTTTCCAAACTGAATCTATGTGTGTGGGGGTGGGCAGAGAGCCTACCACTGCAAAGTCGTTGAAACTTTGGAAAAATTGGCGCCGCATGCCCAAATAATGTTGTGGTGGGCACGTTCTTCGCCCACCACTCCTTTGTTATGCAGCAGTGGAGGACTCTTCACTCTTGCCAGCCACTCTTGCTTTTAGCCCACGAGCACATTTGGAAGAGTTTAGGGTGGCGAGTCCTTATTTCTGCCCGCCACTTCTGTCCGCACAACACTGACGGGCTTTACTTTTTACCCGCCGATGCTACTTTTCCAATATAGCAGTGGTGGGTTCTTGTCCAAGAGCCACTCATTTGAGGCCACCTATAAACGTTTTCCGTGTATGGGTATTTAATTTCTCATAACCATTTCTCCCATTCTTCTTTGGTCTTTCCGTATTCCATTTCCTTTTCATAGTTCTTTCTCCTGTCTCTACTAGCCTTGCAGTGGGACAGTGGAAGGGGTTCGCTTTTTCTTCCTAAGCCATATTTTAAATCCACTTATTTTTGTTGCAAGAGTCATCGGTGTTATTTTTAGAAAAGAAGAAAGTCCCATCTCTGTATCGATTGATGTATGCATCCATAAATTTGTAGTGAAGTCAAAGTTAATGTCACACATCCATAAAGAGAAAGTGTTATACTCCCTCAATCCGTTCCAAAAGGCCTAACTCAAGAATGTAATGTTTTCAAGAAAAAACCTGACCAATGGGTATGGACCCACTAATACAAAAATGGCCTTTCGAGACGGTTTTCTTACATGGAGCTACGAAAGCTTTGCATTTCGTCTCTAGGCAATCATCGCTAATAGATAAATTGTCAGACACGGTTTTGCTTCCCGTCACTGGCAGTTCCTAAAATAGCCCAACTTGTAATGCTGCATATACAAGTCGGTTCGTGAGCACCAGGAAGAATTTATCATTCAAAACTTTTGAGTGGAAAACCATCCTGATTTCTCGTTTGGAGTTGGCATTTTATTTATTTTTGTAGCCAGCCTTGCTATTGATATTCATAGAAAACATTCCTAATATCTCACATAATTTTTTTTGAATCACATACACGCATACACATTTTTTCCATCTCATAATTAAGTCCATTGCACCTCATATTGCATTCACATATCTCCAATTATTGAAAGCCAACATATACAACACAACTTTGCATCGGTCACAACAAGGAAACAAAGCAAAGTTCTAAAAATCTAAAGATTTATTCACACCCTTGTTTAAGTCATTGTCGTCGTCTCGTGTAGTCCACGCATCTTGCCTCTTTATGTCACATTTTTGTCTCGAGGTGTCTACTCATCTCACCCCTTCCTATCGTCTTTTCGTCTTGAGTACTATACGCATCTCGCCTCTTCATGTCGCCTTTTCAAACCGGTCGCCGCCAGATATCTTCTGGATGTGTATCATTGCTTTGTCTTGTTCAAAATATTTTTAGTAAGAATATGAACATCTATGTAGATATACTAAATGCAGCTACTTGTATTTATTTCATACATTAACCAACTGCTGCTCGAACTATGGTAAGGAGAGAGCGAAATGGTTATCTCACCGCTCTATATACAACTTTCTAATACCACGTGAGTGTAACGTGGTGAAAAAAGTCATTTGTCCTTACACAAATGGGTAAGCTTGGACTGCCACTAGCTATCCTTTTTTTTGTGCGGTGGCACAAACATAGAACAACCATGTGATACACAAATAAGTGAAGGCAATTAATATGAATAGTGGTTTATATAACGTATTTAGTTGATACGATCATACCCAAATTCGGGCGCACGATGCGGTGCCCAGACGGACATACAAGATTCAATGGCTAGCGCAATTTAAATTCAAGAGCACACAACTAGCCATCTGTTCCTTTCGTGTAGAGCCACTAACATCAATTAACATGTAGAAAATATGGTTATCTAGTGGAAATCTGATACAAGCAAACTCAATTTATAGATAAACATCAATTGAAATGAACACACAAGTGAACCTGAACTCCGAGCATGAGCGCAATCAACGATAATGAAGTCGTATGTACTGGCTCCAATGCGATAGGTTTCTAATGGCACTCGCTATATTTTGTGAAGAGCAACTAAAACATAATGCAACCTCGTAGGAAGGTCCACAATGTCTTGATAGGCCTAAGTCCCTCACTTAGAGTCATCATCGGATTCGTCGGAGGAAAATCGGTAACCTAAGCTACATGAGTCAAAAACAAAGTAGGTCCGGATATGATCAAGCCCGGTCGTGAGTCAGTGCTTGAACAGTGGTGGAGGCCGCCTATTCCTTACACATTAGCAAAAGACCCTATGAGTGCTAAAATCCAGGCTAGTCTTGCGAGCCTTCCTTCCCTAATGAGAAAGAAAACTAGAACCATTATAGGCTTGATTATAAGCAAGGAACTATTTACAACTAAAGGAAAAGGAAGCAAAGCTATGTTTCTAACCAAGCCCTAGGTTTGGTTCATGCCCAGAAACCGATAGTACAAGGGTCGGTGGAGGAGACCCTAAGATTTATGGGATGATATTCTAAGGAGGACCGAGAAGGAAAGATAGCTATCATAGAATTCTCATCGGTCAGGGCTTATATAGGCTCTTCAATATGAATTGTACCTATCATTGCTCTCAGGCGAGATTTATCACGAAACAGGTGCATTGATCCATGAGGATACATACATAGTTGAAGATAAAAAATATGACATGTATTTATTTATGTATATACCAAATTTTGGGGGTTGTATGATGACAACAGACATCGGCCTCCAAATTTATCAAGATCATCCTTACTATTTCTTGAGAAGAGAGCTAGAACAAACACGAGATGTTACCATCCCATCTCTGAGTGTCCTCCCAACTTCTAATGGAAACATAATATGTCGACTCTCCCGACATCTCCAATAAGTATGAGGTGAGGGCAAAGCCGACAAAATTTATTGGTTATGTTAATGCTCTTCATACAACAAAAGCTCTATGACGAGAAATCAGATCGGTAACCTTGTACTTTGTGTTGTCACGCTAAAACAAGGGATAAGTACCTAATTAATAAAGAGGTGAGATATAAAAAATGGTATGCGGAACATTGATGGAGGGAGAAAGTAGAATTTGAAATATGTAGGAGGTGGGATATGAAAAAGGTATAGACCTTGGATAACATAATAAACATTACATTCTATATAAAAAGGCACAACACCTTTGGGAGCATGTGTTAAACGATGTTAGTTATTTATAAACACATTCTATCAAAGTAACCACACCTTTGATATGTCAAGTGATTACGAGTTTCATCATTGGTCTGTAAGTTATGTACATCAATCCGATATACAACACACTTATTTATGATAATAGCATAAAAATGGCATGTCGAACTACTAATGTATGTTATCATACCTAAGATTGCCCTATGTGGGTGTGGTAGTTGTAGCAATTTATTCCAGGACAATGAATATATTTTGTCTCTAAAAATATCTGACACGAGTTTTGCTGCCGGAAACATCACATGGAGCTGAAACACGGCTCTTGAATATTGATGAGGTACTAGAGAAAAAAGTTCTTGATCCACCCTCTCTAATACTTTTTCTGGCCCTTCAAGCAAATGATTTGAGAATTTCCTTGATATTATTCTTAAGAAAAAATAATGATAGAATGCAACTTCTCTAGGGATTCTATTTTTTCCAACACAAATTAAGGTATGTACTATCTAGTATCTCTCAGTGATGTTCATTTTAATATGGGATTCATACCTAAAAATATTTAACAGTTAGAACACAACATTATCTTAATGTAGTCTACTTGTTAGACCGATTCATTCTAACACCGAAGCCAACAGAAAAACATAGAGGACTTTTGGACGTCAAACATCACATAGAGCATAATTAAACTAGGTTACGAGATTAGTTCAGAGACCTACTTCTGCTTGTCATCATTGGAGGAGATGACGATGACCTCCTTAATTCGCACTTGACGAAGAAAATAAAACTGCTTGTAGAAATTAGGGCTAAGATCATTCCAATTCGTATAGTATGGATTGTCAAAGAGTGATGCCACTTAAAAGCATTACACATAAACTATCTCTGCCCTCCTAATGGTTCCTCTGAATCTATTTTCGCATTTGAGAGGTTTTCCCCTATGTTTATTTGGACTTATTTGCGAACATGAGGTCTTCCCTTACACTCACTTTGGTTTGGCAGGCATGCTTGCATCTCTTATTTGGTGGGACTACCCACACACTTTTGTCCAGTTGGAATCACCATCATGAGTTTGTGGATATTAAACAGTTTTGGTAATCTCCAAAAAAACTTAATTAGATAAAATAGTTTTGCATTTTTAGGTGTTGTGTCGTTAAAATTTTACTTTTATTGGCCTTACTCAACCATGTAGGTAGGTATGGTGGAAACTTTTGGAAGCAACTTGGCTCAAGGGTTTGGATGCAAAGAAGAATTCATACTTAGTAGAAGGCTTTTGGCAAGAAAACTTTGAAAAATAAACATGCGTGTTGGAGGATCCATGAGAAATATATAAAAAGGGACACATGTATGCAAGCCATCTAGTTATCATCCATGTCTAGCCAAAATGAGTTTTCCAATTTTAAATATTTACGAAGAGGTTGAAAATGGAAGCTATTTGAAAATAAGATATTTGCATATGTATCACTCTCCTCTTGCACCAATTTTCATGATGCCATTAAATGCCTAAACATAAGTTTTTTGAACATCCTAGTAACTTCTCACCTACAAAATTTCTAGTGTTGGTAAAGTCATGACTTCCTACATAAGAGAATATATATATTATTTTTCATGATATGATATATAGTACAAAAAAGCAAAAGGAGACTCCATGACATATCTTTAATATATAATCTCACACCAAGGGATACATAGATAATATTGCTCTTCAGCAAATAAACATGCCACTAAGGACATATAACGTATGCATGATGAAGATAAATATGAGATGCGAGATACCAAGGCACCCCTCCCTCCCTCCCTATAATCTTGGAACAAGCTAGGGTTGGGCCTTATAGCACTTGTTTCAGAATTGATCTTTGGGTGTTGGTGGGTGATACGTCCATTTTGCATCATGATTTCATATTGATATTTACAATGTTTTTGATCATTATTCCACTTTATGATACAATTTTAATGCCTGTTCTCGCTTAATTTGCAAGATTCACACAAAGAGGGAAATTGCTGGAAGCTGGAATTCTGGAGCTGAAAGCCATGGAAAAAGGTGGAAAATTTCTGGACTCCAAATGACATGAAACTTCACGAGGATTTTTATGTAATATATAAGAATTTTTGGAGCCAAGACCCACGAGAGGGGGACCACCGGTTGCCCACAAGCAACAGGGTGATACCACCCCCCTGGCGCACCCTCTTGCCTTTGAGGCCCATAGGCAGGCTCCGGTGTCCCTCTTGTGCTATATCAAGGGTTTTGACCTAGAAAAAATATGGAGGATATTTTCGGGACGAAGCGCCACTGTCTCGAGGTGGAAACTTGGGCAGGCGCACCTTTGCCCTTCGGCAGAGCGGTTCTGCGGGGGAAACTTCCTTCCAGGAGGGGGAAATCGAAGCCATCGTCATCACCAACACTCCCTCCTTCATGGGAGGGCCAATCTTCATCAACATCTTCACCATCATCATCTCATCTCAAACCCTAGTTCATCTCTTGTAACCAATCTTCTTCTCAAAACCTCAGATTGGTACCTGGGGGTTACAGTAGTGTTGATTACATCTTGTAGTTGATGCTTGTTGGTTTATTTGGTGGAAGATAATATGTTCAGATCCATTATCATATTCATTACTCCTCTGATCTTGAGCATGGTGATGATTTGTGAGTAGTTACTTTTGTTCTCTACGACATGGAAGAAGCCTTGTTATAAGTAATCATGTCAAGTTGGTATTAGTTAGATTTTTTCATGATATGTATGTTGTTACTTTCTTTAGTGGTGTCATGTGAACGTCGATTACATGACACTTCACCATATTTGACCCTAAGGGAAGATTTTGGAGTAATAAGTATATGATGGGTTGCTAGAGTGATAGAAGCTTAAATCCTAGTTTATACGTTATTCCGTAAGGGGCTGATTGGGATCCATATGTTTCATGCTATGGTTAGATTTATCTTAATTCTTCTTTCATAGCTGCGGATGCTTGCGAGAAGGGGTAATCATAAGTGGGTTGTTTGTTCAAGTAAGAACGACACCTTAGCACTGGTCCACCCACATATCAAATTATCAAAGTAGCGAACGTGAATCAACTCAACATGATGAACGTGACTCGACAGTAATTCCCATGTGTCCTCGAGAGTGCTTTGCTTTATATAAGAGAACTTTCAGGCTTGTCCTTTGCTATAAAAAGGATTGGGCTATATTTCTGCACACTTGCTACTATTGTTACTTGTTACTTGTTACTAATTATCTTGCTACAAAACTATCTATCACTGTTACCTACAGCACTTGCAGAGAATACCTTGCTGAAAACCGCTTGTCATTTCCTTGCTCCTCGTTGGGTTCGACACTCTTCATTATCGAAAGGACTATGATTCATCCCCTAAGCTTTTGGGTCATCAAGATGCTTTTCTGGCGCCGTTGCCGGGGAGTGAAGTGCCTTTGGTAAGTGGAATTTGGTAAGGAAATATTTTTGGTACCTGCTGAAATTTACTACTACTTATTACTATGGATGATAATCCTTTGGGACGTTTGTTCGGGGTATCTTCGCCTCGTCCGGAAGTGGAAAGAGCCGCTCCCCAACCTACTGAACTTTCTGAAAATATTTATTATGAGATTCCTTCGGGTATGTTAGAAAGACTGCTAACTAATCCTTATGCAGTTGACGAAACAACTCATCCTGATTTGCACTTGATATATATCGATGAGATTTGTGGATTATTTGAGCTTGCGGGTTTATCTGAAGATGGTGTGAAGAATAAGGTATCCCCTTTATCTTTAGAGGTAAAGGCATTAATTTGGTACAAACTATTGGATGATGCTGGAACATGGGACTAGCATCGATTGAAGCCAGAATTTCACCAGAAGTTTTATGCTATGCATCTGGTTCATCGTGATAGGAATTATGTATATAATTTTTGGCCTCGTGAAGGAGAAAGTATCACTAAAGCTTGTTGAGGCTTAAGTCTATGATGCACACATGCCCCAATCATGAGATATCAAGCCAAATAATATTACAAAACTTTTATGCTCAACTTTCTTATAATGATCAATTGATGCTCGATTCTTCTTCTACTGGTTCCTTTATGACGAAAACTATGGAATTCAAATGGGATCTGATACGTCCATTTTGCATCATGATTTCTTATTACTATTTATGTCATTCTTGTCCATTATTCCCTATTATCATATAATTCTTATGTCTGAATATGTAAGGTACAACACAAAGAGGGAAATTACTGGAAACTGGAATCCTGGCCTGGACCGGGAAACCGAGACAAAGGCAGAAAAATCACCAGACACCAAATGACCTAAAACTTCACGAAGATTTTTTTGGAATATTTAAGAATTATTGGACCAAAGATATACCTGAGGGGGGACACATGCTGGCCAGTACCTATCAGGACGCTGCCACACCCCTGGTCACGCCCTGATAGCTACTAGGGGACCAGGAGGTCTCCCTACCCCCTTGTTCTCCTATAAGGTATGTTTTACCCTAGAAAAAATCATAAGAAACCTTTTGGGAAGAAGCACCTCAGTCTCAAGGCGGAAACCTGGGCAGAGGCCCTTTTGCACTTCGACAGTCAAATTCTGCCGGGGGAATTCCTCTCCGGGAGGGGGCGATCGAAGCCATCGTCATCACCAACGCTTACTCCTTTGTGGGAGGACCAATCTTCATCAACATCATCACCAGCACCATCTCATCTCAAACCCTAGTTCATCTCTTGTATTCAATCTTTGTCTCAAAACCTCAGATTGGTACCTGTGGGTTGCTAGTAGTGTTGATTACATCTTGTAGTTGATGCTTGTTGGTTTATTTGGTGGAAGATATTATGTTCAGATCCTTAGTCATTATTATTATACCTCTGATCTTGAACATGTTGATGAGGTGTGAGTAGTTACTATTCTTCCTGAGGACATGGGAGAAGTCTTGTTAAAATAATCGTGTGAAGTTGGTATTCGTTCGATATTTTGATGATATGTATGTTGTTACTTCTCTTAGTGGTGTCATGTGAACGTCGACTACATGACACTTCACCTTGTTAAGGGCCTAAGGGAAGTCATTGTGGATTAACAACTAGATGATGGGTTGCGAGAGTGACAGAAGCTTAAACCCCAGTTTATGCGTTGCTTCATAAGGGGCTGATTTGGATCTAGACCTTTAATGCTATGGTTAGATTTATCTTAATTCTTCTTTCGTAGTTGCGGATGCTTGCGAGAGGGGGTAAACATAAGTTGGTTGTTTGTTCAAGTAATAACCACACCCTAGCACCGGTCCACCCACATATCAAATTATCAAAGTAGGGAACACGAATTAACTCAACATGATGAGAGTGACTAGACTGAAATTCCCATGTGTCCTCGGGAGCATTTGCTTCATATAAGAATACTTTCCAGAGAATACCTTGCTAAAAAAGGATTGGGATATCTAGCTGCATACTTGTTACTATTATTACTCTTCACTTGTTACGAATTATCTTCCTACAAAACTATCAACTATCATTACTCACAACACTTGCAGAGAATACCTTGCTAAAAACCGCTTATCATTTCATTCTGCTCCTCGTTGGGTTCGAAACTCTTACTTATCGAAAGGAATACGATTGATCCCCTATAATTGTGGGTCATCATGACTCTTTTCTGGTGCCGTTGCCGGGGACTGAAGTGCCTTTGGTAAGTGCAAATTGGTAAGGAAACATTTTCTATACGTGCGGAAATTTACTGTTGCTTGTCACTATGAACGGTCACCCTTTGAGTGGCTTGTTAGGGGCATCTTTGCCTCGAACGGAAGTTGAAGAAGTTGTTCCTCAACCTACTGAACCTACTGAAAATATTTATTATGAGATTCCTTCGGGTATGGTAGAGAAACTGTTGGCTGATCCTTATAATGGTTCAACTCTTCCTAATTACTATTTGATATATGTCGATGAGATTTGTGGATTGTTTAACCTTTCAGGTCTACCCGGAGATAAAGTTGAAAAGAAGGTTTTCCCTTTATCTTTGGAGGGAAAAGCATTAATGTGGTACAGGTTATTTTATGATATTGGATCATGGGACTGAAATCGCTTGAAGCTGGAATTCCATCAGAAGTTTTATCCTATGCATCTAGTCCATCGTGATCAGAACTTTATTTATAATTGTTGGCCTCATGAAGGAGAAAGTATCGTTCAAGCTTCTGGGAGGCTTAAATCTATGATGCACACTTGCCCCAACCATGAGCTCTCGAGAGAAATGATTATACAAAATTTTAATGCTCGGCTTTCTCATGATGATCAAGCATTGCTCGATTCTTGTGCTAGTGGTTCCTACATGAAGGAGACTATTGAATTCAAATGGGATATTCTAGAAAGAATTAAATGCAACTCTGAAGATTGGGAACTCGATGAAGGTAAAGAGTCAGGTATACATCTTAATTTTGATTGCGTTAAATCTTTTATGGAAACTAATGGTTTCCATGAGTTTAGCTGTAAATATGGTCTTGACTCTAAGATAGTAGCTAATTTCTGTGAATCATTTGCTACTCATGTTGATCTCCCTAAGGAGAAGTGGTTTAA
Organism: Elymus sibiricus; assembly: GCA_039707655.1. Taxonomy (NCBI): domain Eukaryota; kingdom Viridiplantae; phylum Streptophyta; class Magnoliopsida; order Poales; family Poaceae; genus Elymus; species Elymus sibiricus. The sequence goes on from CM077663.1 coordinate 212,252,157, forward strand.
ATATGACCCCCCTATTGAAAAACCAGTAGAGGAACCTATTGAAACTAAAGAGGAAGTACTTATGCATCATGTTGACCTAGTTGTACCCACTGCTTACATAGAGAAAACCCCCTTTCCCTGTTAGGATTAGGTAACAGGCTAAAGCTACAATTGTGGTTAATAAAAGTTATGTTAGAACACCAAAACCCTCTGAGCAAATAAGTGTGGAACCTAATACTGCTGTAGTTAAAGATCTCTTGGTTGATAATGTTGATGGGCATGTTATTTATCTATGTGGTGAAGCTGCTAGAATTGCAAAGAGAGTTCTTAATGAGCAGGATAAGCTAGACAAAAACAAACCAATTGTCGGCATGCCTGTTGTTTCTGTTAAAATTGGAGATCATTGCTACCATGTTTATGTGACATGGGTGCTAGTATTAGTGCTATACCTCTTACTTTATATAAAGAAATTATGAATGATAGAGCACCCTCCAAGATCGAAGATATTGATGTCACTATTAAACCTGCAAACCATGATACTATTTCACCACTTGGTATTGTTAGAGATGTTGAAGTCCTGTGTGGAAAAGTCAAGTACCCCGCTGACTTTCTAGTACTTGGTTCTGAACAAGACAATTTTTGTCCCATTATATTTGGTAGACCTTTTCTAAACAGTGTTAATGCTGAAATTAATTGTGCCATGCAGAAGGTTAAGTAGGCTTTGGTAATGAGTTTCATGAATTTAAGTTCTCTAAATTTAATAGACAACCTCATCAGAAAGAGTTACCTAGTAAAGATTAAATTATTGGTCTAGCTTCTATTGTTGTTCCTCCTACTGATCCTCTGGAACAGTACTTGCTAGACCATGAGAATGATATGCATATGAATGAAAGAAATGAAATGAATGACATATTTCTTAAACAACCACCTATACTCAAAAAAACTTGCCTGTTGACATTCTAGGAGATCCTCCTCCACCCAAAGGAGATCCCGTGTTTGAGGTAAAGACATTGCCTGATACTTTGGAATTTGCTTATCTTGATGAGAAGAAGATATATCGTGTTATTATTAGTGCTAACCTTTGAGATCATGAAGAAAAAGAGATTACTCAAAACTCTAAGGAAGCACAGGGCTGCTATTGGATATAGTCTCGATGATCTCAAAGGCATAAGCCCCACACTTTGTCAGCACAAGATTAATATGGAGCCATATGCTAAACATGTTGTTGATCATCAATGCCGCTTAAACCCTAAGATGAAGGAAGTGGTAAGGACTGAAATACTAAAGCTTCTGGAAGCAGGTATAATTTATCATATTGCTGATAGTAGATGGGTAAGTCATGTTCACTATGTCCCTAAGAAGGGAGGTATCACTGTCGTTCCCAATGATAAAAATGAACTTATCCCACAAAGAATTGTGACTGGCTATAGGATGGTAATTGATTTCAGAAAATTAAATAAAGATACTAGGAAAGATCATTACCCCTTGCCTTTTATTGATCAAATGTTAGAAAGATTATCTAAGCACACACTTTTGTTTTCTTGATGGATATTCGGGTTTCTCTCAAATACATGTGTCAAAAGAGGACCAAGAAAAAACTACTTTCACATGTCCTTTTGGAACTTATGCTTATAGACGAATGCCTTTTGGTTTATGGAATGCACCTGCTACCTTTCAAAGATGTATGACTGCTATATTCTCTGACTTTTGTGAAAAGATTGTTGAGGTTTTCATGGATGATTTCTTAGTTTATGGAACTTCTTTTGATGATTGCTTGAGCAACCTTGATCGAGTTTTGCAGAGATGTGAGGAAACTAATCTTGTCTTGAATTGGGAGAAGTGCCACTTTATGGTGAATGAAGGTATAGTACTCTGGCATAAAATTTCCGAACGAGGTATCGAGGTAGGTAAAGCCAATGTTCATGCGATAGACAAAGTGACATGTCCTAAAGATATTAAAGGTATAAGAAATTTCTTGGTCATGCTAGTTTTTATAGGCATTTCATTAAAGATTTCTCGAAGATTTCCAGGCCACTAACTAATCTCCTTCAGAAAGATGTTCCTTTTGTTTTTGATGATGATTTTGTAGAAGCCTGTGAAATACTTAAGAAAGCTTTGATTACTGCACCTATTGTTCAACCACCTGATTGGAACTTACCATTTGAAATTATGCGTGATGCTAGTGATTATGTTGTTGGTGCTGTTCTAGGGCAAAGAGTAGATAAAAAATTGAATGTCATTCATTATGCAAGTAAGACCCTAGACACTGCTCAAAGAAACTATGCTAGTACTAAGAAGGAATTTTTAGCAGTTGTGTTTGCATGTGATAAGTTTAGGCCGTATATTGTTGATTCTAAAGTAAGTATTCACACTGATCATGCTGCTATTAAATACCTTATGGAAAAGAAAGATGCTAAGCCTAGACTCATTAGGTGGGTACTCTTACTTCAGGAATTTGACTTGCATATTGTCGATAGAAAGGGAGCTAAAAACCTAGTAGCGGATAACTTGTCTAGAATGGAAAACGTTCTTGATGACCCACTGCCTATTGATGATAATTTTTCTGATGAGCAATTAGTTGTTATAATACTTCACGCGGTACTCCTTGGTATGTTGATTATGCTAATTACATTGTTGCCAAATATATACCACCTAGTTTCACCTAGTTTCAAATATATATGGTCATGGATCCTTTAACATGTGGTGCTTGCTATAGATCTTTTGCTAGCCAAATTTTCCGCACCAAGTAGAGATACTACTTGTGCATCCATAATCCCTTAAACTTATTTTCTTTCCATGACAGTCCACCATACCTACCTATGGATTGAATAAGATCCTTCAAGTAAGTTGTCATCGGTGCACAAAGCAATCAAAATTGCCCATAATCATGTATGATCTCTTATTGAAAAGGAAAATAAACTTTGTACGATCTTGTGATGATGAAGAAATAAAAGCGACGGAGTGCATAATAAAGTTCACTATCACAAGGGGCAATATAAAGTGGCGTTCCTTTGCATTAAGAGATTGCACATCCAAACAAATAAAAGCACATGACAACCTCTGCTTCCCTCTGTGATGGGCCTATCTTTTACTTTCGCAAAGCTTTTACTTTCATGCAAAGAGTCATTAATATCTTTCCTTCTTTCAATCTATAAATTATTTTAGTTGGCAAGCATCATGTGTTGAGGAAAGATCCAGATATATATATATCCAGTTGAATGTAGGAAACGATGACTCATCATTGTTGACATTATCCTTGAGGTAAATGAGTTGGGTGGCAATTAGAGCCTCCATCTTCCTATGTGTCCGGCGGAAACATAAGCTCGAAAAATATGCAATGAGTGTCAACAATCATAGAAGACTAAATGATAGTTGAGTATGTGGACATTCTAGAATCAAAGCTCTTATATAGACTCTTATCTTGATTATGATGAATTATGATTATCTCAATGACTAAAAGCACCGCTTGTTGGGTGTCAATAAAGTTTATGCTTATACTTCAATAATTGTGAATAGATCTTTACTTGTTTATGAGAAGCTACATGATGAAAAACTTGCTGCTATGATGATATTTATGATGCTCTCATGTCCGTAATCTGTTTTTATCGAACCCTCTCTCTCAAATTATGCGGTCATTACTTTCGAGTTCGGCTTTCGCTTGAGGACAAGCAAGGTCTAAGCTTGGGGGAGTTGATACGTCCATTTTGCATCACGATTTCTTATTACTATTTATGTCATACTTGTCCATTAATCCCTATTATCGTATAATTCTTATGTATTTTCTCTCTGAATATGCAAAGTACAACACAAAGAGGGAAATTACTGGAAACTGGAATCATGTACCGGGAAAACGAGAAAAAGGCAGAAAAATCACGAGACTCCAAATGACCTGAAACTTCACGAAGATTTTTTCTGGAATATTTAAGAATTATTGGGCCAAAGATACACCAGAGGGGGCCACATGCTGACTTGTACCCATCAGGGCGCGACCACCCCCCTGGCCGCGTCCTGATAGCTATTGGGGGCCCAGCAGGTCTCCCGTCCCCCCTCTTCTCCTATAAGGTGTGTTTTACCCTATAAAAAATCATAAGAAACCTTTCGGGACGAAGCACCGCCGTCTCGATGCGAAAACCTGGGCAAATGCCGTTTTGCACTCCGGTAGTCAGATTCTGCTGGGGGAATTCCTCTCCGGGAGGGGGAGATCGAAGCCATCGTCATCACCAACGCTTCCTCCTTTGTGGGAGGACCAATCTTCATCAACATCTTCACCAAAACCATCTCATCTTGAACCCTAGTTCATCTCTTGTATTCAATCTTTGTCTCAAAACCTCAGATTGGTACCTGTGGGTTGCTAGTAGTGTTGATTACATCTTGTAGTTGATGCTTGCTGGTTTATTTGGTGGAAGATATTATGTTCAGATCCTTAGTCATTATTATTATACCTCTGATCTTGAACATTTTGATGAGGTGTGAGTATTTAGTGTTGTTCCTGAGTACATGGGATAAGTCTTGTTATAAGTAATCGTGTGAAGTTGGTATTCGTTCGATATTTTGATGATATGTATGTTGTTACTTCTCTTAGTGGTGTCATGTGAACGTCGACTACCTGACACTTCACCTTGTTAAGGGCCTAAGGGAAGTCACTGTGGAGTAACAAGTAGATGATGGGTTGCGAGAGTGACAGAAGCTTAAACCCCAGTTTATGCGTTGCTTCATAAGGGGCTGATTTGGATCCACACATTTAATGCTATGGTTAGATTGATCTTAATTCTCCTTTCGTATTTGCAGATGCTTCCGAGAGGTGGTAATCATAAGTTGGTTGTTTGTTCAAGTAAGAACAACACCCTAGCACCGGTCCACCCACATATCAAATTATCAAAGTAGCGAACGCGAATTAACTCAACATGATGAAAGTGACTAGACTGAAATTCCCATGTCTCCTCGGAAGCGCTTGCTTCATATAAGAATACTTTCCGGCCCGTCTTTTTCTGTAAAAAGGATTGGGCTATCTTGCTGCATACTTGTTACTATTATTACTCTTTGCTTGTTACTAATCATCTTGCTACAAAACTATCAACTATCGTTACTCACAGCACTTCCAGAGAATACCTTGCTGAAAACCGCTTATCATTTCCTTCTGTTCCTCATTGGGTTCGACACTCTTACTTATCAAAAGGACTATGATTGATCCCCTTTACTTGTGGGTCATCAGGATCTTCTGGAAAGAATTAAATGAACCTCTGAAGATTGGGCGCTTGACGAAGGTAAAGAGTCAGGTATAAAACTTGAGTTTGATTGTGTTAATTCTTTAATGGAAACCGATATTTTTCATAAGTTTAGCACTGAATATGGACTTGACTCTGAGATAGTAGCTTCCTTTTATGAATCTTTTGCTGCTCATGTTGATCTCCCCACAAAGAAGTGGTTTAAATATCATCCACCCATAGAAGAATTGTTGGAGGAACCTATTATTGCTAAAGATAAAAAATTTATCTATAATGTTGATCCAGTTGTGCCCACTACTTACAGTGAGAAGTCACATTTTCCTGTTAGGATTAAGAAACATGCTAAAGCTACAACTATGGTTAATAAAAGCAATGTTAGAACACCCAAACCTTCTGAACAAATAAATGTGGAACCTAATATTGCTATGGTTGAAGATCTCTTGGATGATAATGTTGATGGGCAAGTTATTTACTTATGTGATGATGCTGCTAGAATCACAAAGCCTGTTAGAAATGAATAGGATGTGCTAGATAAGAATAAACGTTGTTGGCATGCCTGTTGTTTCTGTTAAAATTGGAGATCATTGCTATCATGGCTTATGTGATATGGGTTCTAGTGTGAGTGCTATTCCTTTTACCTTATATCAAGAAATTATGAATGACATAGTACCCTCTGAGATGGAAGACATCGATGTTACTATTAAACTTTCAAATAGAGATAATATTTCACCACTTGGGAACGTTAGAGATGTTGAAGTCTTGTGTGAAAAAATCAAATATCCTACCGATTTCTTAGTACTTGGTTCACAACAAGATAACTTTTGTCCCATTATATTTGGTAGACCTTTATTCAATAATGTTAATGCTAAAATTGATTGTCTTAAAGAAAAGGCCGAAGTGAGTTCTGGTGACGTATCCCATGAGTTAAATTTCTCTAAGTTCGGTAAACAACCACATGACAAAGAGTTACCTAGTAAAGATGAAATTATTGATCTTGCTTCTATTGTCGTGCCTCCCACTAATCCTTTAGAACAATATTTGCTAGACCACGAAAATGATATGCATATGAATGAAAGGAATGAAATAGATGAGATATTCTTTACGCAAACACCTATTCTTAAACACAATTTGCCTGTAGACATTCTAGGTTATCCTCCCCACCTAAGGGACATCTCGTGTTTGAATTAAAGAAACTACCTGATACATTGAAATATGCTTATCTTTTAGAGCATGAAGAAAACAAATTACTCAAAACTCTAAAGAAGCACCGTGCTGCTATTGGATATACACTTGATGACCTTAAGGGCATTAATTCCACTTTATGCCAGCATAGGATTAATATGGAACCAGATGCTAAACATGTCGTCGATCATCAACGTCGTCTAAATCGTAAAATGAAAGAAGTGTAGGAATTGAAATATTAAAGCTTCTGGAGGCAGGTATAATCTATCCCATAGCTGATAGTAGATGGGTAAGTCATGTTCATTGTGTTCCTAAGAAAGGAGGTATAACCATTGTTCCTAATGATAAAAATGAACTTATCCCACAAAGAATTGTAACTGCTTGTAGGATGGTAATTGATTTCAGGAAATTAAACAAAGCTACTAGAAAAGATCATTACCCCTTGGCTTTTATTGATCAAATGTTAGAAAGATTATCTAAGCATACACACTTTTATTTCCTTGATGGATATTCTGTTTTTCCTCAAATACCCGTGTCAAAAGAAGATCAAGCGAAAACTACTTTTACATGCCCTTTTGGAACTTATGCTTATAGATGTATGCCATTTAGTTTATGTAATGCACCTGCTACCTTTCAAAGATGAATGACTGCTATATTCTCTGACTTTTGTGAAAAGATTGTTGAGGTTTTCATTGATGATTTCTCTGTTTATGGGACTTCTTTGGATGATTGTTTGAGCAACCTTGATCGAGTTTTGCGGAGATGCAAAGAAACTAATCTTGTCATGAATTGGGAGAAGTACCACTTTATGGTGAATGAAGGCATAGTGTTTAGGCATAAAATCTCTGAACGGGGTATTGAGGTAGACAAAGCTAAAATTGATGCAATTGAGAAAATGCCATGTCCTAGAGATGTAAAAGGTATAAGAAGTTTCCTTGGTCATGAAGGTTTCTATAGGAGATTCATTAACAATTTCTCAAAAATTTCTAGGCCATTAACTAATCTTCTTCAAAAAGATATTCCATTTGTTTTTGATGATGATTGTGTAGAGGCCTTCGAAGTACTTAAGAAAGCTTTAATTTCCGCACCTATTGTTCAACCACCTGATTGGAACTTGCCATTTGAAATTATGTGTTATGCTAGTGATTATGTTGTTGTGCTATTCTAGGGCAAAGAGTGGACAAGAAATTGAATGTTATTCATTATGCTAGTAAGACCCTAGACAATTCTCAAAGATATTATGCTACTACCACTGGTACCGTTAGGTCCTATACAAATGGTTTTTAACCCCTTTCCACGATGCAGTTCCAAACCGTCGCCTTGCATGTGTGGGCGATAGGGGGGGCATCCCACACGACACCGAGACATCGTCTGTGATGGGGCGAGCGCCTGCTGATGATTTGCCTAACGTAAGCGTATGCGAAGTCGTAACCTATCCCACACGCCACACTTTGATGTTACGTTTGTGATCAACAACACATCCGAAATGACGCATATATATTTGTGTGGGACATAAGGATATCACAAACATTTAATTCCATGACCTGTTTGCGATAGGTACATTATGACACACAGTCTGAAACTTTTAACTTTGTGCACTGGCTCTACTATCGCCAATGTGCCAATTTAATAATCGTGTGCGATAATTATTCTTATCGCACACACGCTTCGTATGTCAACCATCTTCTTATCGTCCAACAGTACACACGCACTCAGGTCTGGAACCGTGTGTGCCATTGACGCCAATCGCACACGGTTACAGCTTGCAAATGTGTGTGTGACATTGGGCACATCCCACACGCGCAAAATATGAGACCGTGTGTTGTAAAGCAGATAATCACACACGCTATTCTTCAAAAAAATCATGTGTAATGTATGACACCATAGCACATGGTTTATCGTTCTAAATGTGTGCACTGTAATTTATTTACCTAATAGCTTATTTTCGTTAATTTATTATTAGAATTGGAAATTTCAAATTTTTAATTATGAAATGTGGATTTCAGATCCATCAATACATACCCTAATTACAACGGTTCAACAACCAATGCATAAACCAAAAGCTCATTACATGTTCGATGGTTACATAGTTCGACAGAAGATTAAAATATGATGAACCACAATATATAGTACTAGAGGCGGTAAAGGTGAAGAGAGAATTGTAAATCCTTTCGGCTGTTGATGGTGTTGAAGAATCGGAATACCCATAATGTGCCCTCCTCCATGCCAAAGGTGCGCAAAACTTTTGTCCAACCCCTTGTGATGATCGCCCATCCATCCTTCATCGCCTTCAGGAAGATTTCTAGACCATTAGCATGGTAGCATGAATTATATACAATAACCTTCGTTGCCTCCACTTTGGTCAGGTAGTTTGCAAGGTAATCTTGAGTAAATTCCTTCGGATACCACTGAAAAGGGACAACTTTCAGGTATTCATGTCTAATAAAGTAACTTGTTCTGGGTAGGAAAAGAAGGCAAAAGATTACTTAGCATCCTAAAGTTCACTGATGTCCTGGATAAAGTGTAAATAAAGAGTTTAACTCCAATCATATGTCTCTTCTGCCTAACAATTTTTCTTAGTTTCCTCACTTGATGCTTGTTCATGTTTATCTCATTGCCCCATATGCATAGCGGGTCGAAGCGTGTATCATTACCCCTGACATATGTACCGACAAGCAACAAATAAATGTTATAACCTAAGCTGCAATTGCACAATGTTGTAAAATACTACAATGGGATGTGACTAACCTCGATGGTAAACAACAGTATCGCGCATTGTAGCCCTACATAAGCACATAGCAAGGCGTGTTAAATACAACAGGGTTAACATCCACAAAAAATAACAAATGTTAATTAAACAATAGTATCTCCAGTGATATTTTCATTTCGAGGAGTAGCACGGTTGCAAAGGGACAGGTATTGGTGAAATTGAACTGTACATTTCATACTTGGTAAATCCCAAGGGATAGTTGATGGGGCGCTTCATCTCGGCCAGAGCCTGCCCAAAGTCGGTGGCGACCTGTTCCTACGGGTCGAAGCGTGGATCAGTACAGCTAACATATGTACCTACAAGCAACAAGTAAATGTTAGAAGCTAAATTGTAATTGCACAAATGATGTAAAATACTATAAGATATTGGGATATGACTAACCTCGACGGTAAACAACATCATCATGCATTGTGGCCCTGCGTAAGTACATGGAAAGGCATGTCAACTACAACAGGGTTAACATCCATCAAAATATCTAATGGTACTTGAAGGACAACATCTCCAATGATTTCTTCATTGCGAAGAGTAGCACGGTACCGAATGGGCACCGTAAAAAGTGGATATGATTGTTCACTACAGCAGGCTTAACATCAACCTAGCATAGGCGTTGTAAGTTTGTAACTGGTATTGGTGAAATTGAACTGTACAGTTCCTACTTGAACAACATAGTGCGCATAACTGAAATAAATAGCGCACATGTTAACTACAGAGTACAGAAAACCTAACTTGGTGATTAAAACTTGTACCGGTGAAACTAAAATTGACACGGTTAAACATTGCAATTGGTATTGGTAAAATTGAACTGGATAGTTCATACTTGGTAAATCCCGAGGGGTAGTTTCTTGGGCACTTCATCTCGGCCAGAACCCGCACCAGGTTGGCGGCGTCACGCATAGCGGCCACCGCGCCATCGACCGCCATGAGCTCCTGGACCTCCACGTGATATGTGGTTGGGCTTACGCGGGGATGCTCGGCGATAGGGGGTGGGGATGTGGAGGCATGAGGGTGGTTCGCATGCTCCATCTGAGCAATCGGGCCGGGGCAGTGATGGAAATCGGTGGTTACCTAACTAGATCGACGAGCGAGGCTGGGGCAGAACGTAGATTTGGTTGCAGCTGTGGAGGCGGTTTGGGATGCAGGGAGAGGGTGGGGGTTGAGGGATAGGGGGGAATGTGATGGGTGGGTATTGGGTGGGAGGAATAACTTCTGAAATCAGGCGCCTACTAAAAATTTGGCTGCGGAACTCGAACCTTACGCGGGGGAAACACGCAACACAGACAAAGCGCATCAAATACCCATGTGCGAGAAAAGGGAAAATTGGTGATCTCACGTTGGAAAAATTGTACACTCGATGAACGTACTTAAATTCACAGTTCATAATTTGCTCTCAAACTACTAGTAGGAGTAAGTACTAGTACTTGGATGCTGATAATTAATTAAACAAACGTTCGGGCAACACACACGCAAACTACTTTTCCGATGATGACCAGACGCCCTCGCTATCGGCCTTATCGGTAGCAGCCCACACCGTGCTTGGATCTCTGGCCAGCTCTCGTCAATGGCTTTGGTAGCTACCGCCGCGATCCTGATGGCAGGTGGAGGCATCGGGCCATTGTGGCCAGAGGTTGTCGTTCTCCTTCTCGGCCATGCCGGCGGCAACCCACCGTGCTCGGATCTCCGCCCATCTCTCCTCAGCAACGCATGCAGCCGATTCTTTCTTGGCGTGGATGGACTCTCTTTTGTTGCATGCTTTTTCCTTTTTCCGCTCGACCTGTGTGGCTTTGGCCTCCGCTTCATCCTTCGCCCATTCGGCGTAGGCAGCTTCATAGTCCGCCCTGGTTGGTGTGCGGTCGAGGGCGGCGAAGAACTCGGCACGGTGGGATGCCATCGCCTCCTTACCAGTTAGTGTGCGGTCGCGAGCGGTGAAGAAGTCGGCGCGGTGGGATGCCGGCGCCTCCTTACCAGTTAGTGTGCGGTCCCGGGCTGCGATGAACTCGGTGAGACGGCATGCCATCACTTCCTTACCAGTTAGTGTGTGGCATGGTGGCATGATCGACGCATATAGATAGCTCTGGGGACCTGGCTGGAAAGTCGTATAGTGTGGTGGTTTTTTTATTTTTTATAGCACTCGATATCGATATATTCGATGCTACAGTCTACACTCTCGCTACTTAATTTGCCATGGTGCGCCCTGGTTGTGCTTGCAAGCATGCATGTTTCCAGAGCATGCGCGGTCATCGAGAACTTGCGCGGTCGTCAAGAACCAGATCCATCGTCGTTGCGTGCTGCCGGACGCGTGGTCTAGTTGACAGACCAGGCGCGATAGCGTTGCCAAGGCACTTAAGTGGTCATGCAGCCACCACTGCAAATAACTGCAGGGTGCCAAAGCTCTAGAATGCACAGATCGGCATTAAAAGCGACCTCACACGCATATTACAAGCCTTCTCTCTCTCCTATCATCTGACGTTTTGCAAACGGTTCGTTGTAAGAAAACGTTTGCGGTTAATAATGTATTTTTGGAAAACTAATAGTATCAGATAGTACATTTTACTTTGCTTGGTGTTCAACTATTTAACACATCATACTCGTTATACGACGCCACACAAGGTATCATGTTTTTCAGGCATGTTTTCCATTTTTCTAGAGTTAAAAATCCGAAAAACGACACATATATGGTTGCCTCTTTCCCACACATGTCTTTTAAATTTCTATTTTTTCCTTTAAAATAGATGAACTGTTATTCAATGACATAATTATGATTTTTATAACCCTTTTTTACATTTTTTTATGCATAGATTGTCCGAAATTTAATTATAAGCACAAAAGGCCTAGAAAAATGCACATAAAAGCCTAAATATAGTAAATGAGGCCGAAAAATGTAAAATTTGTACATGGTGCATTATAATGGGTATGATGATCGTAGAAAATAAATCAAGTTGAAAGGACTAAGGAAATATGGGTTCCCCTTTCAAAACATGGTGATTTCGCTCCCCGAACCATGAAACATCATAGGTGATGGTTCGATATATGAAGAGTGTGTATGACGACATTAGCCAAACCTCCTCAAATATTTACCACATCATATTGAGGCCCTGCCATGGCACCGCACAAGGTATCATATTTTTCAGGCATGTTTTCCATTTTTCTAGAGTTACAAAAACAATAAACGACACATATATGGTTGCCTCTTCCCACACATATCATTTGAATTTCTATTAATTTCCTGCAAAATAGATGGAATGTTATTCAATGACACAATTATGATTTTTAGAATATTTTTTTACATTTATTTTATGCATAGATTGTCTGAAATTGAATTATAAGCACAAAAGGCCTAGAAAATGCACATAAAAAATCTAAATATAGTAAACGAGCCCGAAAAAATGTCAAATTTGTACACGGTGCATTGTAGTGGGTATGATGATCGTAGAAAATAAATCAAGTTGAAAGGTCCAAGGAAATATAGGTTCCCTTTCAAAATATGGTGATTTCGCTCCTCGAACCATGAAACATCATAGGTGATGTTTTGATATATGAAGAGTGTGTATGACGACATTAGCCAAACCTCTTCAAATATTTACCACATCATATTGAGGCCCTATCAAGGCACCACACATGGTATCATGTTTTTCAGGCATGTTTTCCATTTTTCTAGAGTTACAAAAACAATAAACTATACATTTGTGGCTGCCTCTTCCCACACATATCCTTTAAAATTCTTTTAATTTTCTATAAAATACATGAAAAGTTATTCAATGACACAATTATGATTTTTAGAACCCTTTTTCAACACCTTTCATGTACATAATGTTCGAACTTGAATTATAAGCAGTAAATGCCTAGAAAGTGCATATAAAATCCTAAATAGAGTAAAGAAGCTCTAAAAATGTCAAATTTGAACACGGTGCATTCTAGTGGGTATGTTGATCGTAATATAATCATGGAGAAATGACAAAGGAAATAAGGGTTTCCCTATTTGTGATTTGTTTGGGCAGACGGTTACTTTGTGAACACCGTGTGCCGTCTGGTAGCGTGTGCGTTCACCATATTTTGCTCTGTATTCTGATTGGCCGGAACCCCCGGCCACACGGATCGCGCATACACACCGTAGGATGCACCATGATCAAACAACAATCCACACCTCTCCCATCACACCCGCGGTCGAACAAAAACTTGCAATCAAATATATACAATGGCATTAGTCACACACGCTTCCTGTTTGCGAACCGTTTCTACGCAGACCGTCAACCCGGTCCTCTCCCCGACCCTTCGTCCTCATTCGCACTGATGTATAGTTGCTCGAGCACGCACAAAAGTACAATATATATAGATAGGCCAGCACATACAATTGACACATTTGGCATGCATGAACAATTCAATCGAGCATTTACATGCTCAAATTGGTACAATGCATAGTTGGCGGAGTAATTTACAAAAAATTAGCTTGCTATTTTACATCAATATAATACTCAGCACACACAAAAGTACATATGAAATGCGGGCACAAAAGTGCTACTGCCCCTAACGCCAACCAAGCACGCACAGCTGCCATCGTCCATCCATATCGTGTCGTTCCTTGGCTCAAGAGGACAGGAGGTCGCCAAGTCGATGACGTACACCTTGATCGACTGAGGCAAGGTCAACCTCGACATTGGTGATCGCCGGTTCTGCCTCGGGCACAGCTCTCACCAGGACTGTCGCGTCCATCGGGTCTTCGTACATCGTGCCGGCGGTCGATGAGACCCTGGCCATCGCCAGTGCTGCAGCAATGGCCGCAAATCCTCCCCCGGCGTCCGGGGCTGCGTCCTCCTCCATCTGGGACATAAGCCTGCACCTCGTGCGGTGACCACTGCCGCAGCTGTCCTTTCGGCGTCGATGTTCCTGCTTCGCCGCCCACACCATCCGACGCACTCTGCGCCGAGCCCGCAATATCGCCCGCTGGCGATCCCTAGCTGCTTTCAAGACGACCCTGGCTAACCTGCTGGCTTGCTCATGTCATGATTCCTGCCTCCTCCGGCTGTCGTCAGTAGAGGTGGCGGCATGGTTGTCGACCCTCAAGCCGACCATCGCGCCGGCAGCCTCGATTCCGCCGTCGCCCAACTCCATCCTGTCGTCGGCTATTGGGGTTTGACGGTATGTATGGCAACTAGCCAGGGGATCTTTGACTTGCGGCCGTCGGCCATCGCTGTGGTTATTTATAGCTAGCTGCTGCCAAGGGGGTTGGGGATTTTATAATTTACCATTGTGGCTGGCGCTTGCGCTTGCGCGGGAAGCATTGGCTCGAGGGCGGGAAGACTAAATGGAGCCCATGAGCGACGACTAGCCACCATTGGCGAGGGTATAGGCGACGACGGGCGGCGAGTCGTGGCAGACAGTTGTTACTTTACACCCGTGTGTGGTTGCGTGACTCATCCGAAGCGCTTCGTATTTTACACCGGGGTGTCATATATCTATTCTATATGGCACACGGTTTACGGGGTGTAACATCATTATTTTATGCTGGGGCGCGGGCCAGTTTCTGGGTGGCACACATCTTGTTTCATCAACCGTGCGCGCTCTTTTGTTACTATCACTCATGCTTCTTTTACTTACACCGTGTGCCCGTTAGATCATAGAATACCCAACATTTTCATAGTTTCAATTCTTTTCGTTGCACACATAATCGCACACGGAGAAAATGTAGCAACTGTCTACAATTGTGTATAGGGTCATAAATAAATTTCACCTCTCTTCGCTCTCCATCGTCTCTTTCCCCTCTCGCAGCCCCCAAATCTGGCCTTCTTCTCCCCACCATCCTCGCCTCCACAAAATCCTCAACATTAACATGTCATCAGAATCTTGGCCCTGCCTCTCCATCGTAGAAAGCACGTGGTTGAGGCAGATCTTATGCGCGGAGGATCCCGTGGCGGTGGCGGCAGTGGAATGCTCGGCTGTGGCCTTTGAAAGGGCATCATGCGCCGATCAATTCGCCGTTGCCTTGGTGGCTCGCACAGATTTGGCCGCGGTAAGGCCAGCAGTCTCCTTAGAATCTGCTACCGCTCTAGTAGAGCACGCAGCTTATGGCTTTCTTGTTTACGACCGCTTTGAAAATCTCCATCATGAGAGGGCCGCACGCACGCCTTTGCCTGTGGACGGTATTTTCCATGAGACCGGAGCTACTGTGATGGAGCAGGAGCAGAGGAATGGCCGGGCCTATGAAGCGTTCAAGAACATGGTCCTCGCCGACCCAGATGTGGATCCTTCTTCCATAGAGAGGATGTCACGTGAGTGCATACAATATTTCAACATCATCGAACCAACAGGCCAGCCCCGGAACAACACCGACGAGTAGCTGTTTCCATTTTGCACTTTTTTGAACCTTGCTGATATGTAATGTCGCTATTATGTTGTTTAGTTGATTATGTAGGAGTACGAACGATAATTTGTGCTATCATTTTCTGAATCAGATGCTTATTACTAGGAATCATCTATGTTATTATCTGTGTGTTATTTTCAGTCTTTCCACACAATTTCATCAATCGCTGACAGTTGTATACCAACAATCGTTTCCCCACAACACACACAGGTTATTAGCACCAATCGTCTGTGTTATTTCTGGTGTTCACACACTATTCTGATTACTCACCTGTTTGCTGTATATCACACACATCTTGTTATGCCGAATCATTTGTGTTCTACTATGTAATCGCACACAGTTTATGATAGTGAATTGTGTGTCCTCTATCGCACACATCTGGATCTCGGTAACCGTTTGTGTTATTTTAGCTAACCGCAAACAGTTCATATGGAAGAACTGTATGCCACAAATCGCACACGTAAGTCTTTTCTGAATCGTATTTGATGGGTCCGTCATCGCACACAATTCACGTTATTGGCGACGGAGCTTGAACTATACCGTTTGCGATTCATGCATCACACACAGTTTCGGTGAAGGGTCTCTAATTGATGTGTCGTCTTTGGACCATCCTGTAGTAGTGTACTGAGAAGGAATTTTTTAGCAGTTGTATTTGCATGTGATAAGTTTAGACCCTACATTATTGATTCCAAAGTTACTATTCACACTCATCATGCTTCTATTAAATACCTGATGGAAAAGAAAGATGCTAAGCCTAGAATAATTAGGTGGGTTTTTTTCGCTTCAAGAGTTTTATTTGCACATTGTTGATAGAAAGGGAGCTAAGAATCCTATTGCAGATAACTTATCTAGAATGGAAAATGTTCTTGATGACCCACTGCCTATTGATGACAATTTTCCTCATGAGCAGTTAGCTGTTGTAAATGCTTCCCGTAATACTCCTTGGTATGCAGGCTGTGCTAATTACATTGTTGCTAAATATATACCACCTAATTTCACATATCAACAAAAGAAAAAGTTCTTCTTTGATTTAAGACATTACTTTTGGGATGACCCAAGTCTATATAAAGAAGGAGTAGATGGTGTTATTAGACGTTGTGTACTTGAGCATGAACAGGAACAAATCAAACGGAAGTGTCATTCCGAGGCATATGGAGGATACCATGTAGGAGATAGAACTACACATAAGGTATTACAGTTTGGTTTTTATGGGCTTACTCTCTTCAAGGATGCACGTAAGTTTGTCCTTTCTTGTAATGAATGTCAAAGAATTGCTAATAGTGGTAGACGTTAGGAAATGCCTATCAACTATTCACTTGTTATTGAACCATTTGATGTTTGGGGTTTCGATTATATGGGACCTTTTTCTTCCTCTAATGGTTATACTCATATTCTAGTTGATGTTGATTATGTTACTAAGTGGGTAGAAACTATTCCAATTACTAGTGCTGATCATAACAGTTCTATTAAAATTCTTAAAGATGTTATTTTCCTAAGGTTTGGAGTCCCTAGATATTTAATGACTGATTGTGGTTCCCATTTTATTCATGGTTTCTTTCCGTAAACTTCTAGCTAAATATCATGTCAACCATAGAATTGCATCACCTTATCACCCTCAGTCTAGTGGTCAAGTTGAGTTGAGTAACAGAGAAATGAAGTTGATCCTGCAAAAGACTGTTAACAGATCTAGAAAGAATTGATCTAAGAAACTTGATGATGCATTATGGGCTTGACGAACTACTTATAAAAATCCTATGGGAATGTCCCCGTACAAAATGGTCTATGGGAAAACGTGTCATTTACCTCTTGAGTTAGAACATAACGCTTATTGGGTAATTAAAGAACTTAACTATGATTTCAAACTTGTGAGTGAGAAGAGGTTATTTGATATTAGCTCACTAGATGAATGGAGGACACAAGCTTATGAAAATGCTAAGTTCTTTAAAGAAAAAGTTAAAAGATGGCATGATAAAAGAATCCAAAAAACGAGAATTTATAATTGGTGATCAAGTTGTTTTGTACAATTCTTGTTTTAGATTTTTGGCCAGAAAACTTCTCTCCAAATGGGAAGGACCATATATTGTGGAAGAAGTTTATCGCTCCAGAGCTATTAAGATCAACAATGCCAAAGGCACAAATCCGAGAGTGGTCAATGGGTAAAGCATTAAGCATTATATCTCCGGTACGCCCATTAATGTTGAAACCAATGTTTCTCAATTGACGACACCGGAGGAACATATAGAAGGGACCTTCCGGAACGCTCCAGAATCCTAAAAAGGAGTAGGTACGTGATATGGTAAGTAAGCCGGCTCCAAAAATTCCATAAAAATAATTTCTGTCTGATTTGGAATATTAGGAAAATTACAAAAATAAGAGCCAGCCGAGGGGACCCACGAGGGAGTCCCAAGGCAACAGGGCGTGCCAGCACACCCTGGGCGCACCTGGTTGCCTTTAGAGCACCTCGTGTGCCTCCCGGACTCCGTTTTCTTCCTGGACACGTATTCTGACCCTGAAAAAATCATTATATATACTCCCAGATGTTTTGACCACCGCATTGCAAGTTTTCCCTCTGTTCTTATTTCGGGCTGTTTTTCTGACATATCTAGATCGCTATGACACCATCAAGCTCATCCAAGGACAAGTTCATAGAGAAGGTCATCAACCCCTACCTAGTGGAGGTGATGTAACACCCTCAAGCCATTTCACATCCAGGACGTTCAAGGACCAAAGAAGGAGGGAAGCGATAAGGCCAGGCCTGCAACGGTGGAACATGAGATATTGAAGTGTCAAGGGATGGTGGAGCGGAGACTCAGCGCCAACCACTCACTGATCACGGATTTTACCCATGATCATAAGATGGACAACCAGGCTATTTGGGAGGCAATCTTTAAGCTCCAAACCTAGCTTCAAGATCTTCAGGCTTAAATATATGATCTCCAAAACCAAAACTGTGAGTATGAATCTCATTTCAAGAGGATGAGCATTGCTGCAGATTTCATAATTTCGGAGACTCGTTCCTCTTTTCTTGACGGAGAACCTATGCCATGGAAGACGGAGGACAAGCCTACTACTTCATCACCATCATCACCCAAAAAGGACACCTGAGTACATGGGTATGGGCACCACCCTTAGCTTGTTCCAAGCTTGGGGGAGGTGCCCCGGTATCGTATCATCATCACTTTTATCGTTATCATCTATCCTAGTTTCAACCCTAGCTATTTCATGATTTAGAACAATAAAAATTTAGTATTGTTTTGCTTAGGGTGTTTGCTTTATGATCTATCTATCCTTGTAACCGAGTATGAGAGGTATATAATTAAGATTAGTTGAGTTTGCTTGCTTTACCCCCATGCATCAATCATAGCAATGAGACAAAAAAAAATAAAAAATATCATATGCTAATACGTCTCCAACGTATCAATAATTTATGAAGTATTCATGCCATATTCACCTATGTTTACAATACTTGTATATGGTTTCGATGCACTTTATATGATTTATTTAGAACTAACCCGGACTGACGCTGTTTTCAGCAGAATTACCGTGGTGTGTTTGTGTGCAGAAAATGAAAGTTCTCGGAATCGCCCGAAACTTTTTGGTAATTTTTTTTGGACCAATACAAGACCTAGAAGCTTCGGAGGAGGGCCAGGCGATGCACCAGGGGCCCACCACATATCTGGCCGCGCACCCCCTGGAGCGTCCCACCGACGTCGTTCTCTGGCTTATAAATTCACATCAACCCTAAAAACATGAGAAGCGCTCCCGAAACACTTGTTCAGCTGTTGCAACTCTTTGTATCGATGAAAAACCAATCTGGAGGCATTCCAGTACCCTCCTGGACAGGGTAGATCATTTCCGGTGGCCATCTTCATCATCCCGGCGGAGGCCATGACGAGGAGGGAGTAGTCCACCCTCGGGGCTGACGGTTTGTACCAGTAGCTATGTGTTCAATCTCTCTCTCTCTCTCATGTTCTTGAGATGACACGATCTTGATGTATCATGAGCTTTGTTAATATAGTCGGATCATATGATGTTATTCCGTTGCTACCTTGTTGTGATGAATTGAATCTTTACCTTTGAGATCTCGTTATGTTGGATTGAATATTATGGTTTGAGAACACTTGATGTACGTCTTGCGTGGGATACCCGTAGTGACATTGGGGTATTCTATTGATTCACTTGATATATATTGAGGCATCAACTTGCGGATTCCGGTGACCTAGGGGATCTATGCTTAGGAGTTGATTGCATGTTTTCATACCACGTTCTCCGATAGAAATCTTGGGGTGCTCCTTGAAGTTCTTTGTGTTGGATTGAATATGATAGATCTGAAATTGTTTGATGCATGTCGCATAATTTACCCACGGATACTTGAGGTGACATTAGAGTATCTAGGTCACATTAGGGTTGATTGGTATGTATCATTGGTGTTATTCTAGTAGGAACTCTAGGGCTGTTTGTGACACTTGTAGGAATAGCCCAATAGATTGACCGGAAAGAATAATTTTGAGGTGGTTCTACTACCTACACCAATTTCATCATATTGTTCTCCGCTAGATAGGAACTTTGGAGTGATTCTTTGTTGCATGTTGAGGGATGATCATATGATTCAACTATGTTAGCATTGTTGGGAGATTGCACTAGCGAAAGTATGAACCCTAGGCCTTATTTCCAAGCATTTATACACCGTTTTGCACGCTGTTTTACACTTGCTACCTTGCTGTTTTTATATTTTCAGATTACAAAAACCTATATCTATCATCCATATTTTACTTGTATCACCATCTCGTCGCTGAACTAGTGCACCTATACAATTTGCCATTGTATTGGGTGTGTTGGGGACACAAGAGATTTCTTGTATTTGATTGCAGGGTTGTTTGAGAGAGACCATCTTCATTGTACACCTCCCACAGATTGATAAACCTTAGGTCATCCACTTGAGGGAAAATTGCTATTGTCCTGCAAAACTCTGCGCTTGGACCCAACACGAGTCTACAAGAATAAAGTTGCATAGTAGACATCATATGCTAATCCCATGGGGAGTAATGACTTCACACAAAAAGAAGTATGCTTGATAAAACTTGTTGGTAGTTAACAAACATATTGTTAGTCATTGATACAATCCATGCAAAATTACAAAAGGGGAGAAGAGATTCACATACAAATATACTATCTTGGACATCTTTTATGATTGTGAGCCCCCATCAAATATTTTCTACATGATCAAATAGTTGATGTTGGAAAAGGAAGGCAGTGTAATGAATTATGATTGTTTACATTCACATACAAGTTATGTTTTTATGGATACTCTAACATGTGGTGCTTGTCTAGGATCTTTTGGTAGCCAAAAATTTACACTAAGTAGAGATACTACTTGTGTATCCATAAACCCTAAACCCAGTTTCTTTCCATGAGAGTCAACCATATCTACCTATGGGTTGAGTAAGATTCTTCAAGTAAGTTGTCATCGATGCAACAAGCAATAAAAATTGCTCCTAAACATGTATGATCTTTTATTGTAAGGGAAAATAAGCTTTGTACAATCTTGTGATGGCAAAGAAATAAAAGGGACGGACTGCATAATAAAGGTTGCTATCATAAAGGGCAATATAAAGTGATGTTCCATTATATTAAGAGCTTGCACATTCTAAATTTAAAAGCGCATGACAACCTCTACTTCCCTCTGTGAAGGGCCTATCTTTTACTTTTCTGCTTTTACTTTTATGGAAGAGTCAATAATGTTTATCCCTATTCCAATCTATTAGCTCTTTAGTTGGCAAGTTTCATATGTTGGGGAAAGATCCAGGCATATATATCCAGTTGGATGTAGCTGATCATGAGTTATTATTGTTGACATTATCCTTTAGGTAAACAAGTTGGGAGGCTTAAACAGTAAAACCCTTATCTTATCTTCATATGTGTCTGATGGAAACGTATGCTCCCAAGAATATGTATTGAGTGTCAGCCATCATTGAAGACTAAATGATAGTTAAATATGTGAACTTGCTAAAATGAAAGCTCTTACATAGACTCTTCTCTGAAATATGATGAATAGTGATTGTCTCAATAACTAAGAACATAGTTTGTTGGTTGTCAATAAAGTTTATGCTTCATACTTTAACAGTTGTGGGTAGATTGTTACTTGTTTATGAGAAGCTATATAATGCAGAATTGTTGTTATGTTAATAATCTTTATGCTCTCATGTCCGTATTCTGTTATTAACGACACCTCTGTTACTAAAAGATGTGGTCATTATTATCGAGTTTGGCTTTCGCTTGTGGACAAGCGAGGTCTAAGCTTGGGGGAGTTGATATGCCCATTTTGCATCATGATTTCATATTGATATTTACAATGTTTTTGGTCATTATTCCACTTTATGATAGAATTCTAATGGTTTTTCTCTCTTAATTTACAATATTCAAACAAAAAGGGAAAATGCTGGAATTCTGGAGCTCAAAGCCATGGAAAAAGGTGGAAATTTTCTAGACTCCAAATGACCTGAAACTACACGAGGTTTTTTTATGTAATATATAACAATTTTTGGAGCCTAGATCTACCAGCGGGGGCCCACCTATTGCCCCCAAGGCAACAGGGCGTGGCCACCCCTATGGTGCGCCCTCTTGCCTTGGGAGGCCCACAGGCAGGCTCCGGTACCCCTCTTCTTCTATATCAAGGGTTTTGACCTATAAAAAATAAGGAGGATATTTTCGGGACGAAGCACCGCTGTCTCGAGGCAGAAACCTGAGCAGGGGCACTTTTGCTCTCCGGCAGAGCGATTCTGTCAGGGAAACTTCCTTCCGGAAGAGGGAAATCAAAGCCATTGTCATCACCAACGCTCCCTCCTTCGTGGGAGGGCCAATATTTATCAACATCTTCACCAGCACCATCTCATATCAAACCCTAGTTCATCTCTTGTACCCAACCTTTGTCTCAAAACCTCAGATTGGTACCTGGGGGTTACTAGTAGTCTTGATTACATCTTGTAGTTGATGCTTGTTTGTTTATTTGGTGGAATATAATATGTTCAGATCCATTATCATATTCATTACTCCTATGATCTTGAACATGGTGATGATTTGTGAGTAGTTACGTTTGTTCTCTAGGACATGGAAGAAGTCATGTTATATGTAATCATGTGAAGTTGGTATTTGTTTGATATTTTCATGATATGTATGTTGTTGCTTCCATTAGTGGTGTCATGTGAACGTCGACTAGATGACACTTCACCATATTTGACCCTAAGGGAAGGCATTGTGGAGTAATAAGTATATGATGGGTTGCTAGGGTGACAGAAGCTTAAATCCTAGTTTATGCAGTATTACGTAAGGGGCTGATTTGGATCCATATGTTTCATGCTATTGTTAGATTTATCTTAATTCTTCTTTCGTAGTTGCAGATGCTTGCGAGAGGGGGTAATCATAAGTGGGTTGGTTGTTCAAGTAAGAACAACACCTTATCACCGGTCCACCCACATATCAAATTATCAAAGTAGCGAACACGAATCAACTCAACATGATGAACGTGACTAGACATAAATTCCCACGTGTCCTCGAGAGCGCTTTGCTTTATATTAGAGAACTTTCAGTGTTGTCCTTTGCTATAAAAACTATTGGGCTATCTTTCTGCACACTTGCTACTATTTTTACTTGTTACTTGTTATGAACTATCTTGTTACAAAACTATCTATCACTGTTACCTACAACACTTGCAGAGAATACCTTGTTGAAAACCGCTTGTCATTTCCTTGCTCCTCGTTGGGTTCGATACTCTTAATTATCGAAAGGACTACGATTGATCCCCTATAATTGTGGGTCATCAAAACTCTTTTCTGGCGCCGTTGCCGGGGAGTGAAGCGCCTTTCGTAAGTGGAATTTGGTAAGGAAATATTTTCGGTACGTGCTGAAATTTACTACTACTTATTACTATGGATGATAATCCTTTGAGCGGTTTGTTCGGGGTATCTTCGCCTTGCCGGAAGTGGAACGAGCCACTCCCCAACCTACTAAACTTTCTGAAAATATTTATTATGACATTCCTTCGGGTATGTTAGTAAGACTGCTGAAAGGTTCGATATGGTTGACTAAAGGGGGTGAATAGGCAACTACAGTTTTTAACTTTTCTTTAACAAATTAGGTTTAGCAGCAAATAGGTTGTATGGATATGCAACTAGGTGAGCAACCTATATGATTCTAACAACAATAACAACACAAGCAAGCAAGGGATACAATATAAGTAAAGCTCGCACAAAGTAAAGGTAAGAAGTAACCACAAGTGGAACCGATGGAGATGAGGATGTGTTACCGAAGTTCCTTCCCTGTGAGGGGAAGTACGTCTCCGTTAGAGTGGTGTGGAGGCACAATGCTCCCCAAGATGCCACTAAGTCCACCGTATTCTCCTCACACCCTAACACAATGCGAGATGCCATGATTCCACTAGTGGTTCTCTTGAAGGCGGCAACCGGACCTTTAATAACAAGGTTGGGGCAATCTCCACAACTCAATTGGAGGCTCCCAACAATACCACGAAGCTTCACCACAATGGAATATGGCTTCGAGGTGACCTCTTCCGTCTAGGGTGCTCAAACACCCAAGGGTAACAAAATCCACACAAGAAAGCATGGGGGAATCAAGTTTCCTTCGGTGGAAGTGTAGATCTAGGTCTCCTCCTTCAATCCCTAGCAAATCAACAAGTTTGAGTGGCTAGAGAGAGAGATCGGGCAAGAAAGCTTGAAGGGCATCAATGGAGGAGAGAGAGAGAGGAAAAAGATCGAAGGTAGCTGGGAGGACCACCCCCTTATATAGTGCTCCCCATTTCCAACCGTTACAGCCATTTTTACATGGCAGCAGTACAACCGGAGGTCTGGGCGGTAGTATCGGTAGGACCGGAACAACCGCACGACCACCGCTCTACCACCGCTTCGAAACAGAGAGGAATCACCCTCGAGCAGTGGTAGATGCGGTGGTTGCCCCGGTGCAACCGCCTGACCTGAGTACGGGAGAAGGCTAAGTCCCGGGTGGTTCAACGCCAGGGACACTGATAGTACCGGTCAAAGAGAATCGACCAGAACATACGGCCCTCAACCGCCCAAGTACAGAACCACCACAGAAACATGTCCAGTGGTAGGGCGGTACTGGGCCAGTACAACCACCTGACGCCGCAACTTAGGGTTAGCCAGAATGTTGGCGGTACAACCGCCCGGAGGCAGCGGTACAACCGCTGGGGACATCCTAACAACAGCAACCCCAGGGTTTCACCCCTGGCGGTTGTTATGCCAGACGAACCGGTGCAAGCGGTACAACCGCTAGAACCAACGGTACAAACGCTATGGTGTAAAAGCTGCTGAGTTAGAAATGAGAACCTCTCTCTCACTAAACAGAAGGGTAGGAGGTGAGTGACAAGGAATGTGTACGTGCAATGATTCACCCCAAAACCTTCCGATGAGAATTCCCTCTTAAAGTTACGGGTTCCCTATGACCAAAGAAATAAATGCGTAGAGAACACCGTCTTCGATCTTTTCTGTTTGGAGGGAAGGCCTAATCGTCTTGTGTCCCTTATGGAGTAACTGGAGAGCTTGACACATGATTAGATCACAAAGTGAGGTGTCATCATCACCAAAACACTACGGTAGGAGAATGCCCTTACAATCTCCCCCTTTTGGTGGATGATGACAATAGCATGATTTGCAATGAGGGTCTAGAAAATAAAAATGGAGCTCCCCCTCAATGTGTGCACCTTTAGAGATTTGCACACAAAAAGGGGAGCTCCCCCTTGATTTTATAGACCGACCAATGGGTACATATGTATTGGGTGTGTTGGTGACACAAGAGATTTCTTGTATTTGATTGCAGGGTTGTTTTAGAGAGACCATCTTCATCGTACACCTCCCATGGATTGATAAACCTTAGGTCATCCACTTGAGGAAAAATTGCTACCGTCCTACAAAAGTCTGCGCTTGGAGGCCCAACAAAGTCTATAAGAATAAAGTTGCGTAGTAGACATCAAGCTCTTTTCTGGCGCCATTTCCGGGGAGGTGAGTGCTTGAAGGTATATCTTTAGATCTTGCAATTAAATCTTCTAGTTTATTATTTTTCACTAGTTTGGTTTTATAAAAGAAAACTACAAAAAAAATGGAGTTTAGGTTGCATCATTTGTATCGTCTTTATAATGTCTTTCGTGAAAATAAGGAGTCCGAAATCGTGCTCAATTGGTAGAGGAAGAAATTATGAAAATACGCAATGAAAATTCCTTGAATGATGAGCATGATTGCAATGTTGTTAGTATTAATTCTATGCATATCTAAAATACTAATGATGATTGCACTAGTCATGATAAAAATGTTTCTTATAAGCATGTCAATTTTTGTGGAGTGGATAAAGTTTGTGAAGACGTGCCTTATAGGGATGATAGATTTTGTAAGAAGCATAAACATGATAGAACCAATTTTTTGCTCAAAGTGATAGATGAATTTGCTACAAATTTATGTTCTTTTTATCCTATTACTTGTGAACTTCGCAATAAAGTTGGTCATCTTAATTTCCAATGCAAACTTTTTCATGATCAAATCATGGCCAAATATTGTAATGACTTGATCACCCTTGAACTTTATGATGAGCTTTCTCTATTTTTGGGGAGTGAAGAATTGACACATAAAAATAGTTGGTTTGAAGTATTCATTCTCACGGACGAAATTGAAACTAATCTAAAAAATATCTATATGTTTTGAATGGTAAATTGCAATGAGAATGCTTATATTGCCAACTATAGAAAGATGGGAAAACCAATAGAATATAAAAGGAATACTAATGAAAGGGTAAAGATTTCCACTTTCCCCCCTATTGTCTCTCATGATGTAATAGGTGATGAGGAGGAGCTCCCTATTCAACCAATCTCATCAATAAGAAGCTCGGAAAAATTAATTAAACCCACACATGATGTGGTGAAGAAGAAGAAAAGAAGAAAGAGTAGAGGTAAAAAGGTATCTCCTCAAAATGATGTTGCTACTATTATTTTTGTGCCTCACGAGGATGAA
This sequence comes from Elymus sibiricus, assembly GCA_039707655.1. Taxonomy (NCBI): domain Eukaryota; kingdom Viridiplantae; phylum Streptophyta; class Magnoliopsida; order Poales; family Poaceae; genus Elymus; species Elymus sibiricus. The sequence goes on from CM077663.1 coordinate 212,278,698, forward strand.
TCAAAAATAATTATGGAAGATGATACACTTGATGATGATTTTGTTATGCCAATTGCTTGTTGTGATGACTATGATTGGGAAGAAAATGATACTTCTTATAATCTTGAAAATCTTTTTGACACCAACTTGGTGAATTATGATGATAATAATTGTTATACGATTGGTGCTATTCATACTATTATTGCTGAGAGTGATTATGCTTATGATATGCCAAGCCACAAGCTTGGGGATGCTATGTTTGATGAGAATGACATGTTTGAGAATTTACTTGCTGCAATTAATGTTTGTCCCAAGCTTGGGGATGTTATGCTTAGTGAAGATGATCTTTTTAGTTCCCCTACTTTGAATGATCAAATTTGTTATGATGATTGCATGCCTCCTATTTATGATGATTGTGATATTTATGAAAGTGGGTTTGGGAGAGTGTCAACTTTAGATAATTATTATCCCACTATTTGGAGGGTGCTGAATTTTATTATAATGATAAAAGTGGATTTGGATAGGTCATGACTTTATTTAGTAACGATTCCACTATTTCGGAAGAGGTTTCACTTGACTATGATGAGAACAAAGTTGCTACTTATGATGATTATTGTGATGATACTTATGTTATAAAAAGTAGTGATAACTATTGTCATAATTTTGAATATCCTTTTACTGAACATTACTCTTTTAATGTGGAAACAATTTATAGTATTCGAGTTTCATTTGATGCTCCCACTATTATGAATGAGAAGAAATTTGCTTATGTGGAGAGTAATGAAAATTCTATGCTTGTGCATCATGAAAAGAAAGCTTTATGTGATAGTTATGTTGTGAAATTCCTTCATGATGCTACTGAATATTATTATGAGGGAGGAACATATGCTTGTAGGAATTGCAATAATATCAAGTTTCCTCCCTATGTGTTCATAGTTTTGAAGTTATGCTTGTTTTGCCTTCCTATGCTAGTTGATTGTTGCTCCCATAAATTGTTTGATCACAAGATCCATATGCATAGGAAGTGGGTTAGACTTAAATGTGCTTGTCATGAGATTCATGATGCTCTCTTGCATGTTTCATTTACTACTTTTTTATGTGAGCATCATTGAAATCATCATGCCTAGCTAAAAGGCTTTAAAGAAAAGCACTTGTTAGGAGACCACCCAACACTTTCCTTTCTATTTTTGTGTGTTCACATGATTAAGCTACTGTACTAATCATGTTTTGTGCCTTTTATTTCAATAATGTGCCAAGTAAAGCCTTTGGGATAGTATGGGTACTTGTTGATTTGATGCTGTGCAAAAACAGAAACTTTTGCCTCCAGTAAAGAATCTCTATGATTTTAATGGAGCATCAAACAATTCTGAAATTTTTACACAGTCTTGATATACAAATCCTTCAGGTTTTACTATTTTTTCAGAATTTTTAGAGACAGGGAAGTATGGTTACACTATAGATCTTCACAGACTGTTCTGTTTTTGACAGATTCTGTTTTGCATGCATAATTTGCTTGTTTTAGTGTTTCCATAGCTTATATTTAGTGGTATAAATTATGGGGATGTAGAATACAGTAGGTATCATGTGGGAACAATTATGAATCTTGTCTTGCAATACCTAAGTGAATGATTTATCTTTATTACACTAACCCTTCTCACGAAGTTCCGTTAAGTTTTGTGTGATTGAAGTTTTCAAGTTTTGGGTGAGACACCGATATGAGGAGAATAAGGAGTGATAAGAACCTAAGATTGGGGATGCCCAAGGCACCCCCAAGGTAATATCCAAGGAAGACTCAAGCGCCTAAGCTTGGGGATGCCCCGGAAGGCATCCCCTCTTTCGTCTTCAACATTATCGGTATATCTTACTTAGAACTATATTGTTATTCATCACATAATATGTGCTTTGCTTGGATCGCCATTATATTTTGTTAATTTCTGTTAGATTTTATTTATAATCTTGTTTTTCAATAAAAAGTTCCAATATTTTTCTTAGGATGCTTGCATTGCATGTTTTGATGTGTGCTGTGTAAAAATAGAAACTTTTGCTGTAGTGTTTGAATTTTCATATTTTACTGGAATGTGGAAAGTTTCTGAAATGTTTACACAGTGTTTTCATATAAATTATTTAGCTTGTCCTAAATTTTCATAATTGTTTGAGTTACATAACTACACTGTTTTAATAGATTGCTACAGACTGTTCTGTTTGGACAGATTGCTGTCATAGTTTTGTTATCTACTTATCCTATAGTTTCCATAACCTATATTGGTAGATATAAATTGTGGAAATGATAGTATACAGTATATAATGTTTGGAAATTATTTTGCAACTTGTCTTGGCAGTAGATGAAGTGTTGATTTGTTCTTATGTGTACTAACCTATCTCACGAGTTCTTTTTGAGTTTTGTGTGGATGAAGTTTTTGAGACTTAGGTGAAACCGTAATATGAGAGGATTGAACGAGATACAAAAGCTCAAGCTTGGGGATGCCCAAGCCACCCCAAGTAAAAATTTCAAGAAGTCTCAAGCATCTAAGCTTGGGGATGCTACACATCTCACCTCTCTTCATCAAACAAATATCGGTTAGCCTATATTGAGCCTAAATTTTTATTTGTCCACATAGTTTGTGCTATTCTTGGAGTGTCATTTTTATTTTGCGTGCTGATTTAATAAAATACTCAGATCTTAAAATCTTTATTAAGAGAGAGAGTCTTCACATAACTACTTAATTGTTTGACTACTCATTGATCTTCACTTATATCTTTTGAGAGTAGTTTGATGTTTAATCTTGTGCTTCACTTATATCCTATGAGTAAATTGTGAACGAATTGAATATCATAAATATGAAATTATCAATGTGCTTTATGTTTAGTAGTAGCTTCACGTCTGGTTTAGAAAGTAAGATCTATTGAAGTTTGACAATCACAATATTGGTCATACAAGCAATTCGTGAATGATTAGTATAAGGAAGCGAACTTTCACATACAAATATATTATCTTGGACATCTTCTATGATTGTGAATACCCATTAATTATTTTCAAACTTGAGCAAATTAGTTGAAGTTGGACAAGGAAGACAACGTAATGAGTTATGGTTGTGTATATTTGCATAGAAGTTATATTGTTATGGATCCTCTAACATGTGGTGCTTGTTTAGAACCTTTTGCTAGCCAACACTTCGTACTAAGTAGAGATACTACTTGTGCATCCAAATCCTTGAGCCAAGTTTCTTCCATAGGAGTCCATCATACCTACCTATATATGGTATTTCACTGCCATTCCAAGTAAATTTGCATGTGCCACCTCTAAACATTCAAATAAACATCTGTTTTGTGTGCCTGGACCGCTCATGGAGCAACGGGGGGCGGTCAGTATCTTGCATGGTAAGCGGGTTATTCTCATGATGAGTGTTTATTCACTCTAACTTGCACGAGAGGGGCGGTAATAGGGATTCCCAGTCCCGAAATAAATAAAATGGAAATAATTAAACAAAACTCCCCCAGGAATGTTGTTGGTACGGACGGTACCCATGGATTCGGCTAGCCGTGGAGTGTGTTTGTTGGTGGAGGGGGAGTAAACCTTTACTTTTACCGCTTGGGAACCGCCGCTAATGTGTTTAACATGGAAGATATTGATAACACTTGGTCGTCACGTCGACAGGAAGGGTGCACCTCCCAAAACTATATTCATCTCTGTTTTTAAACAATGAGCTCTGGCACCTTTGCAAATCCCTGCTTCCCTCTGTGAAGGGACAATCTATTTACTTTCATGTTATTTACTTTTCATGTTGAGTCAACTTCTTATTCCAACCTCAGTCTATTAGTTGGCAAGCATCATGTGGTGGGGAAAGATCCAAATATATATATCAAGTCAAATATATTTGATCATGATTTATTATTGTTGACAATTATCTCTATGATAAATGAGTTGGGAGGCGAAACATTAAGCCCCTATCTTTCTCTGTGTTCGATGGATGCCATTTGTTCTATAAATATGCTTTGAGTACTAGCAATCATAGAAGACTATATGATGATTGAGTATGTGGAGCTCTTACTTAGACTTTGTTGAGAATAAGTTGAATTGCAATTGTTTGGTGACTAAGAACATAGGTTGTTAAGTTTCAAGAGAATTCATTGATTGAACCATAACATGTGAATTGGTTGCTACTCTATCATGATGATTTTTATGAGAAAAAGTTGCTGGTTATGATGCTAGAAAATTGACTGAAATTATCAATGATCAAACTTATATATTATCCTAGCATTCACACTTCATAAATTAGTTCTTTTATCATTTACCTACTCGGGGAAGAGTAGGAATTAAGGTTGGGGATGCTGATACGTCTCCAACGTATCGATAATTTATGAAGTATTCATGCCATATTCATCTATGTTTACAATAATTTTATATGGTTTTGATGCACTTTATATGATTTATTTAGAACTAACCCGGACTGACGATGTTTTCAGCAGAATTACCATGGTGTTGTTTTTGTGCAGAAAATGAAAGTTCTCGGAATCGCCCGAAACTTTTTGGTGATTTTTTCCGGACCAAATTAGCAATATTGGAGCAAAGAACCACCGAAGGAGAGCCACGAGGTGGGCACAACCCACCAGGGCGCGCCAGAGGGCACAAGCGCGCCTTGGTGTATTGTGCCCTCCTCGTGGCCCATCTTGGCGTGAAACCGACGCCCAAAAATCCTGTAAATATAGAAACCATCAGAAATAACCCTAGACTCTCTGCTCCGCCACCACAACTCTCTGTATCAACGAAAAACCAATCTGGAGGCGTTCCAGTACCCTGCCAGAGAGGGTAGATCATCTCCGGTGGCCATCTTCCTCATCTCGGCGGAGGCCATGACGAGGAGGTAGTAGTCCACCCTCGGGGATGAGCGTATGTACCAGTAGCTATGTGTTCAATCTCTCTCTCTCTCTTGTGTTCTTGAGATGTCACGATCTTGATGTATCACGGGCTTTGTTAATATAGTCGGATCACATGATGCTATTCCCTTGCTACCTTGTTGTGATGAATTGAATCTTTCCCTTTGAGATATCGTTATGTTAGATTGAATATTGGATTGGAGAACACTTGATATATGTCTTGCATGTGGATACCCGTGGTGACAATGGGGTGTTCTATTGATTCACTTGATATATGTTTTGGTACTTAACTTGCGGATTCCCGCGGTGACATTGGGGCAATCTATGCATAGGGGTTGATACTTGTTCTTGTCCTACTTTCTCCGATAGAAATCTTTGGGCAATCTTTGAGGTTCTTTGTGTGGATTGAGTATTATGAATCTGACATTGTTTGACGCATATCGTATAATTAACTCATGGATACTTGTGGTGACATTGGAGTATCTAGGTGACATTAGAGTTGATTGATGCGTATCATATGGTGTTATTCTAGTACGAACTCTTAGATAGATCGAACGGAAAGGATAACTTGATGTTATCTTAGTACGAACTCTTGAATAGATCGATCGGAAAGAATAACTTTAAGGTGGTTTCGTACCCTACACACAATTTCTTCTTATGTTCTCCCCTAGATAAGAACTTTGGAGTGATTCTTCGTTGCATGTTGAGGGATGGTTATGTGATCCAATTATATTAGCATTGTTAAGATATTGCACTAGCGAAAGTACAGACCCTAGGCCTTGTTTTCAAGCATTGCAATACCGTTTGTGCTCACTTTTGTTACTTGCTACCTTGCTCTTTTTATATTTTCAGATTACAAAAACCTATATCTACCATTGATACGTCCATTTTGCATCATGCTTTTATATTGATATTTACTGCATTATGGGCTATTATTACACATTATGGTACAATACTTATGCCTTTTCTCTCTTATTTTACAAGGTTTACATGAAGAGGGAGAATGCCGGCAGCTGGAATTCTGGACTGGAAAAGGAGCAAATCTGAGATACCTATTCTGCACAACTACAAAAGTCCTGAAAATCTACGGGAATTATTTTGGAATATATAAAAAATACTGGGCAGAAGAAATACCAGAGGGGGCCCACCAGGCAGTCACAAGCCAGGGGCACGCCCTACCCCCCTGGGCGCGCCCCTGTGGCTTGTGGCCCACCTGGCAGGCCTCCGGTGCCCATCTTCTGCTATATGGAGGGTTTTGACCTGGAAAAAATCATAACAGAGCTTTCGGGGCGAAGCGCCGCCATCTCGAGGCGGAACTTGGGCAGACCCAATCTAGGGGAAACTTCCCTCCCGGAGGGGGAAATCGAAGCCATCGTCATCACCAACGATCCTCTCATCGAGAGGGGGTCAATCTCCATCGACATCTTCACCAGCACCATCTCCTCTCAAACCCTAGTTCATCTCTTGTATCCGATCTTTGTCTCAAACCTCAGATTGGTACCTGTGGGTTGCTAGTAGTGTTGATTACTCCTTGTAGTTGATGCTAGTTGGTTTATTTGGTGGAAGATCATATGTTCAGATCCTTAATGATAATTAATACTCCTCTGATTATGAACTTTAATATGCTTTGTGAGTAGTTACGTTTGTTCCTGAGGACATGGGATAAGTCTGGTTATAAGTAATCATGTGAATTTGGTATTCGTTCGATATTTTGATGAGATGTATGTTGTCTCTCCTCTAGTGGTGTTATGTGAACGTCGACTACATGACACTTCACCATTGTTTGGGCCTAGAGGAAGGCATTGGGAAGTAATAAGTAGATGATGGGTCGCTAGAGTGACAGAAGCTTAAACCCTAGTTTATGCGTTGCTTCGTAAGGGGCTGATTTGGATCCACATGTTTCATGCTATGGCTAGATTTATCTTAATTCTTCTTTCATAGTTGCGGATGCTTGCGAGAGGGGTTAATCATAAGTGGGAGGCTTGTCCAAGTAAGGGCAGCACCCAAGCACCGCTCCACCCACATATCAAATTATCAAAGTAACGAACGCGAATCATATGAGCATGATGAAAACTAGCTTGACAGAAATTCCCATGTGTCCTCGGGGGCGCTTTGCTTTATATAAGAGTTTGTCCAGGCTTTTCCTTTGCTACAAAAAGGATTGGGCCACCTTGCTGCACCTTTGTTACATTTGTTACTTGCTATCCGTTACGAATTATCCTATCACAAAACTATCTGTTACCGATAATTTCAGTGCTTGCAGAGAATACCTTACTGAAAACCGCTTGTCATTTCCTTCTGCTCCTCGTTGGGTTCGACACTCTTACTTATCGAAAGGACTACGATAGATCCCCTATACTTGTGGGTCATCAAGACTCTTTTCTGGCGCCGTTGCCGAGGAGTGAAGCGCCTTTGGTGAGTGGAACTTGGTAAGGAAAAATTTATATAGTGTGCTGAAATTTACTGTCACTTGTTACTATGGAAAGTAATCCTTTGAGGGGCTTGTTCGGGGTATCTTCACCTCGACCGGAAGCACAAAGAGTTGCCCCCCAACCTGCTGCACCTACTGAAAATATTTATTATGAAATTCCTTCGGGTATGATAGAGAAACTGCTAGCTAATCCTTATGCAGGAGATGGAACACTACATCCTGATTTACATCTAATCTATGTGGATGAAGTTTGTGGATTATTTAAGCTTGCAGGTTTGCCCGAGGATGATGTCAAGAAGAAGGTCTTTCCTTTATCTTTGAAGGAGAAGGCATTGGCATGGTATAGGCTATGTGATGATATTGGATCATGGAACTACAACCGATTGAAATTGGAATTTCATCAGAAGTTTTATCCTATGCATCTGGTTCATCGTGATTGGAATTATATTTATAATTTTTGGCCTCGTGAAGGAGAAAGAATTGCTCAAGCTTGGGGGAGGCTTAAGTCAATGTTATATTCATGCCCCAATCATGAGCTCTCAAGAGAAATTATTATTCAGAATTTTTATGCTCGGCTTTCTCATAATGATCGATCCATGCTCGATACTTCTTGTGGTGGTTCCTTTATGAAGAAGGATATTGAATTCAAATGGGACTTATTGGAAAGAATTAAACACAACTTTGAAGATTGGGAACTCGACGAAGGTAAGGAGTCAGGTATAAACCTTAAGTTTGATTGTGTTAAATCCTTTATAGACACCGATGCTTTTCGTGAATTTAGCACTAAATATGGACTTGACTCTGAGATAGTAGCTTCTTTCTGTGAATCTTTTTCTACTCATGTTGATCTCCCTAAGGAGAAGTGGTTTAAATATCATCCTCCCATTGAAGTGAAAGTAGTTGAACTTATTAAAGTTGAAGAGGAAACTATTACTTATAATGTTGATCCTGTTATTCCTACTGCTTACATTGAGAAACCACCCTTCCCTGTTAGGATAAAGGAACATGCTAATGCTTCAACTGTGGTTCGTAAGAGTTGTACTAGAACACCTACACCCCCTGAACAAATTAAAGTTGAACCTAGTATTGCTATGGTTAAAGATCTCTTGGTTGATAATATTGATGGGCATGTTATTCATTTCTATGATGAAGCTGCTAGAATTGCTAGACCGCATACTAAAGGTAAACATAGACCTATTGTTGGCGTGCCTGTTGTTTCTGTTAAAATAGGAGATCATTGTTATCATGGCTTGTGTGATATGGGTGCTAGCGTGAGTGCAATTCCCTTTTCCTTATACAAAGAAATTATGCATGATATTGCACCAGTTGAACTAGAGGAAATTGATGTTACTATTAAGCTTGCTAATAGAGATACTATTGCACCAATTGGGATTGTTAGAGATGTTGAAGTCTTGTGTGGGAAAATAAAGTATCCTACTGATTTTCTTGTTCTCGGTTCCCCACAAGATGATTTTTGTCCCATTATATTTGGTAGACCCTTCTTGAATACTGTTAATGCTAGGATTGATTGTGAGAAAGAAACTGTTACTGTGAGTTTTGGGGATGTGTCTCATGAGTTCAATTTCTCTAAATTTCGTAGACAACCCCATGACAAAGAATTGCCTAGTAAAGATGAAATTATTGGTCTTGCTTCTGTTGCTGTGCCTCCTACTGATCCCTTAGAACAATATTTGCTAGACCATGAAAATGATATGCATATGAATGAGAGGAATGAAATAGATAAGATTTTCTTTGATCAGCAGCCTATTTTGAAACACAACTTACCTGTTGAAATACTTGGGGATCCTCCTCCACCCAAGGGTGATCCCGTGTTTGAGCTTAAACAATTACCCGATACTTTGAAATATGCTTATCTTGATGAAAAGGAGATATATCCTGTTATTATTAGTGCTAACCTTTCAGAGCATGAAGAAAAGAGATTATTGAAAACTCTGAGGAAGCACCGTGCTGCTATTGGATATACTCTGGATGATCTTAAGGGCATTAGTTCCACTCTATGTCAGCATAAAATTAATATGGAGCCTGATGCTAAACCAGTTGTTGATCACCAACGACGGTTGAATCCTATGATGAAAGAGGTGGTAAGAAATGAAATACTAAAGCTTCTGGAGGCAGGTATAATTTTTCCTGTTGCTGATAGTAGATGGGTTAGTCCCGTTCATTGTGTCCCTAAGAAGGGAGGTATTACCGTTGTTCCTAATGATAAAAATGAATTGATCCCGCAAAGAATTGTTACAGGATATAGAATGGTAATTGATTTTAGGAAATTAAATAAAGCTACTAGGAAAGATCATTATCCTCTACCTTTTATTGATCAAATGCTAGAAATACTATCCAAACATACACATTTTTGCTTTCTAGATGGTTATTCTGGTTTCTCTCAAATACCCGTGTCAAAAGAGGATCAAGAAAAAACCACTTTTACTTGCCCTTTCGGTACCTTTTCTTATAGACATATGCCTTTTGGTTTATGCAATGCACCTGCTACCTTTCAAAGATGTATGATGGCTACATTCTCTGACTTTTGTGAAAAGATTCTTGAGGTTTTCATGGATGATTTTTCCGTTTACGGAACTTCTTTTGATGATTGCTTGAGCAACCTTGATCGAGTTTTGCAGAGATGCGAAGAAACTAATCTTGTCTTGAATTGGGAAAAGTGCCACTTTATGGTTAATGAAGGCATTGTCTTGGGGCATAAAATCTCCGAAAGAGGTATTGAAGTTGATCGGGTTAAAGTTGATGCTATTGAAAAAATGCCGTGTCCTACGGATATAAGAGGTATAAGAAGTTTGCTTGGTCATGCTGGTTTCTATAGGAGGTTTATTAAAGACTTCTCTAAGATTTCTAGGCCTCTTACCAATCTTTTGCAAAAAGATATTCCATTCGTTTTTTATGATGATTGTGTAGAAGCATTTGAAATTCTTAAGAATGCCTTGATTACCGCACCTGTTGTTCAACCACCTGATTGGAACCTACCCTTTGAAATTATGTGTGACGCTAGTGATTATGCTGTTGGTGCTGTTCTAGGACAAAGAGTTGATAAGAAATTAAATGTTATCCATTATGCTAGTAAAACTCTAGACAGTGCTCAAAGAAATTATGCTACTACTGAATAGGAATTTTTAGCGGTTGTGTTTGCTTGTGATAAGTTCAGACCTTATATTGTTGATTCCACAGTAACTGTTCACACCGATCATGCTGCTATTAAGTATCTTATGGAAAAGAAAGATGCTAAACCTAGACTTATTAGATGGGTTCTTCTGCTACAAGAATTTGATTTGCATATTATTGATAGAAAGGGTGCTGACAACCCTGTAGCAGACAACTTGCCTAGGTTAGAAAATGTTCTTGATGACCCACTACCTATTGATGATAGCTTTCCTGATGAACAATTAGCTGTCATAAATGCTTCGCGTAATGCTCCATGGTATGCTGATTATGCTAATTACATTGTTGCTAAATTTATACCGCCTAGTTTCACATACCAACAAAAGAAAAAGTTCTTCTATGATTTAAGACATTACTTTTGGGATGATCCACACCTTTATAAAGAAGGAGTAGATGGTATTATTAGACGTTGTGTACCTGAGCATGAACAGGAACGGATCCTACGTAAGTGTCACTCCGAGGCCTATGGAGGACATCACGCTGGAGATAGAACTGCACATAAGGTATGACAATTTGGTTTTTATTGGCCTACTCTCTTCAAGGATGCTCGTAAGTTTGTCTTGTCTTGTGATGAATGTCAAAGAGTTGGTAATATTAGTAGACGTCAGGAAATGCCTATGAATTACTCTCTTGTTATTGAACCATTTGATGTTTGGGGCTTTGATTATATGGGACCTTTTCCTTAATCTAATGGGTATACTCATATTCTAGTTGCTGTTGATTATGTTACTAAATGGGTAGAAGCTATTCCAACTAGTAGCGCTGATCATAACACTTCTATTAAGATGCTTAAATAAGTTATTTTCCCTAGATTTGGAGTCCCTCGATATTTAATGACTGATGGTGGTTCACACTTTATTCATGGTGCTTTCCGTAAATTGCTTGCTAAATATGATGTTAATCATAGAATTGCATCTCCTTATCATCCTCAGTCTAGTGGTCAAGTAGAATTGAGCAATAGGGAAATTAAATTGATTTTGCAAAAGACTGTTAATAGATCTAGGAAGAATTGGTCTAAGAAACTTGATGATGCATTATGGGCTTATAGAACTGCTTATAAAAACCCTATGCTATGTCTCCGTATAAAATGGTTTATGGTAAAGCTTGTCACTTACCTCTTGAGCTAGAGCATAAAGCTTATTGGGCAATTAAAGAGCTCAATTATGATTTCAAACTTGCTGGTGAGAAGAGGTTATTTGACATTAGCTCACTTGATGAATGGAGAACCCAAGCCTATGAGAGTGCCAAGTTGTTTAAAGAAAAGGTTAAGAGATGGCATGATAGAAGGATACAAAAGCATGAATTCAACGTAGGTGATCATGTCTTGCTATACAATTCTCGTTTAAGATTTTTTGCAGGAAAACTTCTCTCTAAATGGGAAGGGCCTTACATTATCGAGGAAGTATATCGTTCCGGTGCCATCCAGATTAACAACCCCGAAGGCACGAATCCGAAGGTGGTAAATGGTCAAAGAATTAAACATTATATCTCAGGTACTCCCATAAATGTTGAAACCAATATTATCAATACCGTGACTCCGGAGGAGTACATTAGGGAAACCTACCAGAACGTTTCAGACTCCGAAAAGGAATAGGTATGTGGTACGGTAAGTAAACCGACTCCAAAACTTTTTCAATAGCAATTTTTATCCGTTTTAGAATATTTAAAAATTTAAGAAAATTTAAAGTAGTCCAAAGAGTGCACGAGGAGGCGACAAGCCAGTGGGGCGCGCCCTACCCCCCTGGGCGTGCCCCTGTGGCTTGTGGCTACCTCGTGTGCTCTCCGGACTCCGTTTTCTTGTAGAATACTCCTTCGGGTCGGTAAAAATTCATTATACAATCTCCTGAAGGTTTTGATCTTCGTATCACGACAATATCTCCTGTTTTCATTTTGAGCTGTTTCTGCAGCAGATTTAGAGCAAGATGTCGTCCCAAGATTCCGATGGGGAGAGCTATATATCTCATTATCTTGCCAATCCCAAGCTCTATGGAGATTTAGATCCTTATGGATTGTTCTCGCAGGAGGAACAAGAAGGCAAGTATGAGGAAGAAAGCTCGGATGGAGAGGAGACCCCCCTGCCTCGACCAGAAGATATGCACATGGAGTTCAGGAAATCGAGCCTTCCAAACACAAGGAAAAAACCCAAGGTTCTATTTATCCCTTCTCATTTCCTGCAGGAGAGCAAGCAAGAATTATGTCAAAGGATATTGAAGCTAGATCAGGAAGTGGACGATCTGAGGGAACAGAAATTTATGCTTAGGAGGAAACTAGACAAGCTTCCAACATCATCAACAACTCCAACATCACCACCTCCGAAGAAAGACAACTAAACACATGGGTATGGGCACTCCCCTTGGCTTGTGCCAAGCTTGGAGGAGGTGCCCCGGTATCGTATCACCATCACATCTTTTACTTTTATCGTTTTTCTTAGTTCGATCCTTTTGGTTATATCTTGATCTAGCAGAATAAATTTTTAGTGTGATCTTGTTTTGAGTTTTGCTTTATGTTCCCCCTATGTAAGCAAGTCCGAGAGTTATATAATAAAGAGTAGTTTTGAGTTGAGGGCTTTGCTTGTTTGCTATGATCTTGAGAAAACGAAATAGAAAGAAATATAGAATAAAAGCAAAGAGTATATATGATGATCTTATGGGGAGTGATGACTTCACATATAAGAAGTATGTCGATTGAAACTTGTTGTGGGTTGACAAACATAGCTATTGGTCATTGTGGCAATTAAAAGGAAGTAATAAAGAAAGAGAGGTGCACATATAAATACATTATCTTGGACATCTTTTATGATTGTGAGCACTCATTAAAATATTATATGTTAAGAAGTTGATGTAGGACAAGGAAGACAACATAATGAGTTATGTTTGCTTATTTCCGAATAGAAGTTATATTGTTTTAGATCCTTCAACATGTGTCGCTTGCTTCCACCCCATATCAGCCAAAACTTCCGCACCAAGTAGAGATACTACTTGTGCATCCAAACACCTTTAACCCAGTTTTGCCATGAGAGTCCACCATACCTACCTATGGATTGAGTAAGATCCTTCAAGTAAGTTGTCATCGGTGCAAGCAATAAAAATTGCTCTCTAAATATGTGTGATCTATTAGTGTGAGGAAAATAAACTTTATACGAACTTGTGATATGGAAGAAATAAAAGCGACAGACTGCATAATAAAGTTCTTTATCACAAGGGGCAATATGAAGTGACGTTCTTTTGCATTAAGGGATTGTGCATCCAACTATAAAAGCGCATGACAACCTCTGCTTCCCTCTGCGAAGGGCCTATCTGTTACTTTTATTTTCTAGTACTTACCTTTATGCAAGAGTTGTGGTGATCTTCATCACTTCCTTTATTTCGCCTCTATCTTTTGGCAAGCGTCATGTGTTGGGGAATGATCTAGACACATATATCCACTCGGAAGTGGGTGAGCTTGATTTATTTCTGTTGACATTACCCTTGAGGTAAATAGTTGGGAGGCAATACTATAAGCCCCTATCGTTCTCTGTGTCCGATTGAAGCTTTGACCTCATAGGTACCTCGTGAGTGTTAGCAATTGTGAAAGACTAAAAGATGATTGAGTATGTGGATTTGCTTTACAAGCTCTTATATTGACTCTTTCCTACGTTATGATAAATTGGAATTGCTTCAATGACTGAGATCATAGTTTGTTGGTTCTCAATAGAGTTCTTGATTCATACTTTACCTTGAGAATGAATTGTTACTTTAGCATAAGAAATTATATGTCAATATATGTTGCTGTTCTAAAGATGATCATGATGCCTTCATGTCCGTATTTTTTTTTGACACGTCTATCTCTAAACATGTGGGCATATTTATCGATTTCGGCTTTCGCTTGAGGACAAGCGAGGTCTAAGCTTGGGGGAGTTGATATGTCCATTTTGCATCATGCTTTTATATTGACATTTACTGCATTATGGGCTGTTATTACACATTATGGTACAATACTTATGCCTTTTGTCTCTTATTTTACAAGGTTTACATGAAGAGGGAGAATGCCGGCAGCTGGAATTCTGGACTGGAAAAGGAGCAAATCTGAGATACCTATTCTGTACAACTCCAAAAGTCCTGAAAATCTACGGGGAATTATTTTGGAATATATAAAAAATACTGGGCAGAAGAAATACCAGAGGGGGCCCACCAGGCAGTCACAAGCCAGGGGGGCGCGCCCTACCCCCCTGGGTGCGCCCCTGTGGCTTGTGGCCCACCTGGCAGGCCTCCGGTGCCCATCTTCTGCTATATGGAGGGTTTTGACCTGGAAAAAATCATAACAGAGCTTTCGGGGCGAAGCGCCGCCGTCTCGAGGCGGAACTTGGGAAGAACCAATCTAGGGCTCCGGCTGAGCTGTTCTGCCGGGGAAACTTCCCTCCCGAAGGGGGAAATCGAAGCCATCGTCATCACCAACGATCCTCTCATCAAGAGGGGGTCAATCTCCATCGACATCTTCACCAGCACCATCTCCTCTCAAACCCTAGTTCATCTCTTGTATCCGATCTTTGTCTCAAACCTTAGATTGGTACCTGTGGGTTGCTAGTAGTGTTGATTACTCCTTGTAGTTGATGCTAGTTGGTTTATTTGGTGGAAGATCATATGTTCAGATCCTTAATGATAACTAATACTCCTCTGATTATGAACATGAATATGCTTTGTGAGTAGTTACGTTTGTTCCTGAGGACATGGGATAAGTCTGGTTATAAGTAATCATGTGAATTTGGTATTCGTTCGATATTTTGATGAGATGTATGTTGTCTCTCCTCTAGTGGTGTTATGTGAACGTCGACTACATGACACTTCACCATTGTTTGGGCCTAGAGGAAGGCATTGGGAAGTAATAAGTAGATGATGGGTTGCTAGAGTGACAGAAGCTTAAACCTTAGTTTATGTGTTGCTTCGTAAGGGGCTGATTTGGATCCACATGTTTCATGCTATGGTTAGATTTATCTTAATTCTTCTTTCGTAGTTGCGGATGCTTGCGAGAGGGGTTAATCATAAGTGGGAGGCTTTTCCAAGTAAGGGCAGCACCCAAGCACCGCTCCACCCACATATCAAATTATCAAAGTAACGAACGCGAATCATATGAGCATGATGAAAACTAGCTTCACAGAAATTCCCATGTGTCCTCGGGAGCGCTTTGCTTTATATAAGAGTTTGTCCAGGCTTGTCCTTTTCTACAAAAAGGATTGGGCCACCTTGCTGCACCTTTGTTACATTTGTTACTTGCTATCCGTTACGAATTATCCTATCACAAAACTATCTGTTACCGATAATTTCAGTGCTTGCAAAGAATACCTTACTGAAAACCGCTTGTCATTTCCTTCTGCTCCTCGTTGGGTTCGACACTCTTACTTATCGAAAGGACTACGATAGATCCCCTATACTTGTGGGTCATCAACCATCCATATTGCACTTGTATCACCATCTCTTCGCCGAACTAGTGCACCTATACAATTTGCCATTGTATTGGGTGTGTTGGGGACACAAGATATTTCTTGTATTTGATTGCAGGGTTGTTTGAGAGAGACCATCTTCATCCAACACCTCCCACGGATTGATAAACCTTAGGTCATCCACTTGAGGGAAAATTTCTACTGTCCTAAAAAACTCTGCGCTTCGAGGCCCAACAAAGTCTACAAGAATAAAGTTGCGTAGTAGACATCATAGACCCACTGCTCCTCGGGAGTGATGATCTTTTTAGAACCACTGCCATCCTTAAGATGGAGAGCCCGCATAACCAGAATCTGTCTGCGCCTGGCAAGCTTCTCGTTGACATGGGCTTCATAGAGCTTCTTCTGGATGTGGGATTGCAGGCAGAAGGTCTTCTTTACCTTGTTAGTGAGCTTAGTGACCCAAGAGGGCTTGGCCCCGGCCGGAAGCTCAAAATTACTGTCGCTGGAAGTGGCAAAAACATCCTCAGGGTGGCCAGAGGGAAAGCAAGGCTCTGCATGCTTCTTCTGCCAGAGTTGCTTAGTCTCATGCTCGGTGAGGTTGTCTGGAGAAGTGAGAGGCTCTCCAGGCCTGTGAACTGCCGAGACAAAGTTCAGAAACACATGATAAATGGAGGATAGGTTGGGACCTTCCTAAACATGATCGTGTTGAACATCTCCTCCCACAGCCACTTGGAGACATCAAAAGTAGCACTAGAGCCAGCTTCAGTCTTCATAGCCACAAGTAGATCGACCAGATACCCATGAATCTCATCTTGATTCCTAACCTTGGACAGAAGAACATTGCGGAAGACACGATGCAAGATATTATGGACCTGCTGCAAGTCCTTGGACCCTCAAAGGATGCCACGCCCGGGAATGTACAAGGGGGCAAGCTCCTCCTTCTCCATGGAGGTAGCCCGATCATGAGGACGGATTCCACCATTCCCATTGAGGCTAGTATCATCATGGCCAAGAGCGTTGCAGAAAGCTCGCCAAGGAACTTGAAAGTATTCATCACGGCACATGAAGGAAAGTTGCGAGCCGCATCAGTGCCGAAGTGGACAGTAGCATTGAACTGGTGAACAAGCTGCACATCAAAGGCACAGTTGATAGTCATGAGCTTGATCAAGTCAAACTCCTCACACAACGCCAAAGCCTCCCTAAAGTAATCCAAGTTGTTTTTCCAGTGCTCAATGTAAATTGTCCATTGCTTGGTGTACTTGTTCTTGTGGTGCTCATAAAGTTCATACACAATCCGCATTTGCATCTCATTGCTGAACTGAGTTGTGGTCCACCTAGGAGCAATGGGGACCTGATAGGGGTTTTGAATGCAAAAATTTTCCCAATCTGACTGCTTCCATTTGTGTAAAGGAATCTTTGACTTTTGGTTGGCTGCCTAAGACTTCTCACAACGAGTTGGCTTGGTGGGGATCACCACTTCCTATTCTTCTGTCTCATCAGCAAGCCTACATCCGCAAACTCGTTTCTTGGTATTCTTATGAGGAGAAGAGCGAGAACCTGAGCCACCTGCAGACACACACGAGAAGCACACAAGAAAAACCCAGAAAAGATGAGGGGATTGTATGCAAACAGAGGAATATATTGGTTGTGACGCGGAGAGGAAGAAACTGTGGTACAAGATTCAAAGAAGCCGGTTGAATCGGTCAACCCAGCGGTGGTACCGCTCCGGCGGTTGTACCGCCACTGTAAGCGGTGTACCGCTCATAGAGACAGCACGTCTTCGCTGGGGAACCGGCACATCCGGATTCGAACCACATACCAATATTTGAACTTCTAAGCAAGCACAAACAATAGGAGGTATACTAGGGATCTCTTCCACCCAAAGGTTTTGATTAAAAACGTGGGAAACCAAGTAATGCCTAACAATGGAGGATCCAAGGAGAGGAACCAATGGAAAGGAGAATTAGGCATTACCGGTGTCCATGGGAAGAGATCGGGGAGGAGGGGTCCTCCACAGAGCGGAACCGAGAGAAATCCACAGATCCGGGGCACCGGAGGGCACTCCGGGACTGTGGTGACGACGGCCGGCGACTAGGGCAGAAGAGGAGGTCGGGCACGAGGAGGAAACTGAATACCCCTTCGGCCCGTCTCCCTTTAAATGCCCGTTTCACCGTGGGCGGTTGTATCGCTGGAACGAGCGGTTGTACCGCTTCCAGTAGAACAAGAGGCCGCGGTAGAACCATCGGCGACAACCCGGTAGAAACGGCCAGGAGCACAAGCATGGTAGTTCGCAGTAGAACCGCCAGAGCTAGACCGGTTGTACCGCTGGGGTGGTACAACCAGATGGCCTGGTGGTTGAACCGCTGGAGCCACCTGTTGTACTGCCCGGCCACAATCACCAACGACATGATCAAGAGGCGTACAATTGGAATGAGAAGGTTTATGAGAGGGGGAAGGCTTGGGATGGAAATACGACATAGAAACATGGTGAGGTAAGCCCCCAAGGTTACAAGAGAAAGAAAAACATGAAAGATCAAAACTTGGGGGGTACCAGCACCTGGACCTAGCCATCTAGCAAGAGCGAATAAGATCCAAGACAAATACAAACAAATATGAGCACTTTTAGCAGATACCTCAGTAGAAGGGGGGCGGTGGCCGGGGCCACCTATGTTTGAGTCAATTGGTATGTCACCGCGAAAAGAAGATTTTAACCTTGGGGCCATGGCCAAAACTCGTCTTTGAAGCACAAGTACCATAAAAAATGGTTAATGGTAAAGATTTGATCAATTTATGCATAATAAGGGCAGGGGGAGTTCATTGAGAGAACAACACTCCCCCTATATCCAAGCCTACATCTAAGAAAGACGTAATGAGAGTATGGTGGGGTGTGCAATAAGTCAAGCCACATTGCTCGAATCAATGATATTTAGCTCATGCCTTAACTCGCGAAATATTGCTTCATCTAATGGCTTCGTGAATATATCTCCAAGCTGCTTAGTAGTATTGAGATGAATAAGATCATCTCTCAACGCTTGATGTGATCCCCGATGAAGTGATGACGAATCTCAATGTGCCTCGTCTTGCAATGTTGAACCGGGTTGTTGGAGATCCTGATAGCACTCTCGTTGTCACAGTAGAGGGGCACTTTGTCACAATTGACACCGTAATCCTTTAAAGTTTGCCTCATATAGAGCAACTATGCACAACAACTTACTGCAGCTACATACTCGACCTCGGTGGACGAGAGAGAAACATAGTTTTGTTTCTTCGAAGACCAACTTACCAAAGAGCGACCAAGGAATTGGCAAACTTCGAAAGTTGACTTCCTATCCACTTGGTCTCCCGCCCAATCCGAGTCCGAATATCATATGCGATCAAATGAAGCACCTTTGGGGTACCATAAGCCAAAGTTTTGGGTATGAGCCAAATATCGAAAGATTCGCTTGACAGCCACATAGCGACTCTCCTTAGGAGCGGATTGAAATTGTGCACAAATTCCCAAATCATGCAATCTTTAAGCTCCACACCTAGCTTCAAGATCTTCACGATCAAATCTATGATCTCCAAAACCAAAACTGTGAGTATGAATCTCGTTTCAAGAGGATGAGCATTGCTGCAGATTTCAGAATTTTGGAGACTTGTTCCTCTTTTCTTGACGGGGAGCCTATGCCATGGAAGACGGAAGACAAGCCTACTACTTCATCACCACCATCACACAAGAAGGACACATGACTACATGGGTATGGGCACCACCCTTATCTTGGTCCAAGCTTGGGGGTGGTGCCCCGGTATCGTATCATCATCACTTTTATCGTTATCTTCTATCTTAGTTTGAGCCCTAGCTATTTCATGATTTAGAAGAATAAAAATTTAGTATTGTTTTGCTTAGAGTGTTTGCTTTATTATCAATATATCCTTGTAACCGAGTATGAGAGTTATATAATTAAGATTAGTTTGAGTTTGCTTGCTTTACCCCCATGCATCAATCATAGCAATGAGATAAAATAAATAGAAAATAGCATATGCTAATCCCATGGGGAGTAATGACTTCACACAAAAAGAAGTATGCTTGATAAAAGTTGTTGGTAGTTAACAAGCATAGTGTTAATCATTGATACAATCCATGCAAAATTACAAAAGGGGAGAGGAGATTCACATACAAATATACTATCTTCGACATCTTTTATGATTGTGAGCCCCCATCAAATACATGATCAAATAGTTGATGTTGGAAAAGCAAAAAAATTTGTTCCTAAACATGTATGATCTTTTATTTTACGGGAAAATAAGCTTTATACGATCTTGTGATGGCAAAGAAATAAAAGCGACAGACTGCATACTAAAGGTTGCTATCATAAGGGGCAGTATAAAGTGATGTTTCATTACATTAAGATCTTGCACATTCTAAATTTAAAAGCGCATGACAACCTCTGCTTCCCTCTACGAAGGGCCTATCTTTTACTTTTCTGCTTTTACTTTTATGCAAGAGTCAATAATGTTTATCCCTATTCCAATCTATTAGCTCTTTAGTTGGCAAGTTTCATATGTTGGGGAAAGATCCAGGCATATATATCCAGTTGGATGTAGGTGATCATGAGTTATTATTGTTGACATTATCCTTGAGGTAAACAAGTTGGGAGGCGAAAACAATAAAACCCATATCTTCATATGTGTCTGATGGAAACATATGCTCCCAAAAATATGTATATATTGACTATCAGCAATCATTGAAGACTAAATGATAGTTGACTATGTGAACTTGCTAAAATGAAAGCTCTTACATAGACTCTTCTCTAAAATATGATGAATAGTGATTGTCTCAATAACCAAGAACATAGTTTGTTGGTTGTCAATTAAGTTTATGCTTCATACTTTAACAATTGTGGATAGATGGTTACTTGTTTATGAGAAGCTATATGATGAAGAATTGTTGTTATGTTAATAATCATTATGCTCTCATGTCTATATTCTATTTTTAACGACACCTCTCTCTCTAAAACATGTGGTCATTATTATCGAGTTCAGCTTTCGCTTGTGGACAAGCGAGATCTATGCTTGGGGAGTTGATACGTTCATTTTCCATCATGATTTCATATTGAAATATACAATTTTTTTGTCATTATTCCACTTTATGATACAATTCTAATGCCTTTTCTCTCTTAATTTGCAAGATTCACACAAAGAGGGAAATTGCCGGAAACTGGAATTATGGAGCTAAGAGCCATGGAAAAAGGTGGAAAATTTCTGGACTCCAAATGGCCAGAAACTTCACGAGGTTCTTTTTATGGAATATATAAGAATTATTGGAGCCAAGCTCCACCGGAGGGGGCATACCAGTTGCCCCCAAGCCAACAGGGCATGGCCACCCCCTGGTGCGCCCTCTTGCCTTGGGAGGCCCACAGGCAGGCTCCGGTGCCCCTCTTCTGCTATATCAAGGGTTTTGACCTAGAAAAAAATAAGGAGGATATTTTCGGGACGAAGCACCACCGTCTCGAGGCGGAAACCTGCGAAAGAGCACTTTTGCTCTCCGGCAGAGCGATTCTGCCGACGAAACTTCCTTCCGGAAGGGGGAAATCGAAGCCATCATCATCAGCAACGCTCCCTCTTTCGTGGGAGGGCCAATCTTCATCAACATCTTCACTAGCACCATCTCATCTCAAACCCTAGTTCATCTCTTGTACCCAATCTTTGTCTCAAAACCTTAGATTGGTACCTGGGGGTTACTAGTAGTGTTGATTACATCTTGCAGTCGATGCTTGTTTGTTTATTTGGTGGAAGATAATATGTTCAGATCCATTATCATTTTCATTACTCCTATGATCTTGAACATGGTGATGATTTGTGAGTAGTTACTTCTGTTCTTGAGGACATGGGAGAAGTCTTGTTATGAGTAATCATGTGAAGTTGGTATTCGTTCAATATTTTGATGATATGTATGTTGTTGCTTCATTTAGTGGTGTCATGTGAACGTCGACTACATGACAGTTCACCATATTTGGGACTAATGGAAGGAATTGTGTAGTAATAAGTAGATGATGGGTTGCTAGAGTGATAGAAGCTTAAACCCTAGTTTATGCGTTATTTTGTAAGGGGCTGATTTGCATCCATATGTTTCATGCTATGGTTAGAGTTATCTTAATTCTTCTTTCTTAGTTGCGGATTCTTGCGAGAGGGGGTAGTCATAATTGGGTTGTTTGTTCAAGTAAGAACAACACCTTCGCACCGGTCCACCCGCATATCAAATTATCAAAGTAGAGAATGCGAATCAACTCAACATGATGAACGTGACTAGACAGTAATTTCCATGTGTCCTCGAGAGCGCTTTGCTACATATAAGAGAACTTTCAGGCTTGTCCTTCGCTATATGAAGGATTGGACTATCTTGCTGCACACTTGCCACTATTGTTACTTGTTACTTGTTATGAATTATCTTGCTATAAAACTACCTATCACTGTTACCTACAACCCTTGCAGAGAATACCTTGCTGAAAACCGCTTGTCATTTCCTTCTGCTCCACGTTGTGTTCGACAGTTTTACTTATCGAAAGGACTATGATTTATCCCCTATACTTGTGGGTCATCAGTGGGCAGGACGAGTTGATGAATGCCTGATGTAGCTCCTGAACCTCTTTCTCCAAGTTTTTCATCCTCTGACAAAGCGTTGTAACATGATCATGAATCATGTGCATGGTTTTGATATATAAGCATTGGCGTTAGTCTACAATGTTTTCACAAAGTGCCCGAACAATGGAACAGTAAGGTACATGGATTTAGATGAGAGTGGGACATAACCTCAAGTTATGAAACCAAAGCAGGGCAACCGCTTTACGAAAGTTTTACCTGGCCGCCCTCAATTTGACTAATAATCCCAACCAAGCTTATCTGAAATTATGTACATCTGCAAGTACAATATGTGGGTCCAAAAACTTTGGTACTAAGTCACTTGGATATTTGGTGGCCAATCACAAAGGGAAGTCCAAGATCGGATCTAGTCTAGTCCTAAACACGTACGCTATGGTAGCTATGAATAAAAAAATATTGCTTCAACCAAGAACAATATGCCAGATAATGATCATGAGTGTACCACTTGATGATCACATCAACTTAATGGAAGCAGTTGTAGTCGAAGTAGTTGACTTTGTCTAAGAAGGTGAGTCCAAGATATCCACATGTATGTGAACAAGACGCGGAGCACATCCCTTGGTAGCACTAGCGTAGGCACCTCCTATACAAACGGTTTTTACCCTCTTTCCACGATGTAGTTTTAAACCGTCACCTTGCCTATGTGTGCGATAGGGGGCCTAACCCACATGACATAGATAAATCATTGTTGATGCCTCCTTTGGTCACACGCTGGGCAAAAAGAGCTCGTGTGCGATTGGGAGGCCCATGGCAAACAGACATATTGTAGAAGTCGTGTGAGATGCACTTGGCATCCCACACAATGAATCCCAAAGATACAGTTCCGTTCGTATGGTACATCACACACAATTTCCTGCAGAACACCGTCTTTGATACATGTGGCCATCACACATGATTGTTATACTTTTATCAATTGCGTTACTCAATACATCACGCACGGTGCCTAGAAGAAACTGTTTGGCATAGGATGTCCATCACACACACTTCTTATGTGAAAATTTTGTGATATGTGGCCTAACGCCCACAGTTCGTGGCTGTAAGTCATGTGTGATTATTCACTGATCCAACACGCCAACTTTCTAGAAACCGTGTGGGTTTGTTGAGGTCATCACCTATGGTGTTGTCTGAGAAACCGTGTGCAATAGGAAAACACAATAAGCACCCTAATTGACCTATTATTTATAATCCATTTAGTAATCAAATTGAAATATCATATCAAGAACACAATGTATTTCATATTCGTATTACGACAACCATGATTTCATAATTGAAATCACATCAGAGTACAACATCATATAGCTTCAGCGCTGAGTTACACAATATGGGCATATACCTAGCTACCCAATAACAACAACAGGATCAAAGTTTCACATGCAACATCTAAAACCTTTGGAAAGTAGCATCATAGACGGTAAATAGATAGATGAATTTCGTCTAGAATATTGTTGAAGCGGAAGGCGAATATTGACCCTTCACTAATGTTGAAGGTCCTTGCAACTTTAGGGCAGTGCCTGTGGATGGTTGCCCGCACATCCTTCATCCTATTGAGGAAGACTTCAAGATTATACCATGGGTGTTGTATGAATACCTTCCTCGCCTCTTGACCAAAGAAATGGTTTGAGACGTAATCATCGCCGAACTTCTTTGGAAAGGACGGGAAACAAAGATATGGTTAAATATCTTTTCTAAAATTTGAAATGGCACAAAGGAAAAAAAATACAAGGTAAAAGTGATAGTGCCATCCTATAGTTGACTGATGTCTTCTTCATTGTGCACACAAACTTCTTGTTGTTTTTCATCACTAGTTTCTTTATCTTAACAATCTTTCCGAGTTTCTTGATTTGACTGATACTCATGAACATCTAATTTCTCCACATGCAAAATGGGTCTCACAATGGGTCTAAACCTCTTATTGTAGGACCTACATGTGCAAGACCAAATTATGAGAAACCTAAATACTAGAATGGTTCTAGAAATTGCACAATATTGTGCTATTAGCGAAAGGATCATGCATGTGCAAACCTCGACGGTAAAGTTTGGTGTCTCCCATTGTTTCCCCTGCAACGTATTTAAGATAGATATCGATCAGGTTATAAGTGAGATTTGGCGTGCTATCAGTAACATATGTTAATGAAACATAAACACATTGTAGATCCAACATATTAATTCGAGTCACATGGAAAAGCCAAGCGTGCTAAGGACTATGAAATATAGAAATTGTATATGTTTCACATGTATTTAGTACATCCAAATTCGATTTATTTTTCACATGCATAACAATACAAAATTGTAGGAACAACAACCGAACATCACATTGCAGAATTGAACCAAACGGTTAAATGATCACGACAACAAATGAACCAAACAATTAATTGAGCATCACATTGCACAATAGAACATACTAGAAGGTCAGATTACATAGTAGCATTACATTGGACATTTCACAAGAATTTCTTTAGGAAAGGCCGGAGCAGCACATGCAATAGGTAAACCAAACATGCTTAACCAGCGTAGCTAGATGAACATAGGTCCTTAGTAATTAAGCTAAAAAATAACCTATTCCTCATCGTCGGAGATATCGATAACGATGGGCTTCGAAGAGGGTGAGGCCTCCACGTCGTGGGTGCCCTCCTCATAGTGGTGAGTGTCCTGAGCCTATCCGAGCACCAACCCGTTAGCTCTAGAGCTGAGCAAAGCATGGGCACGCTGAGAAAACAACTTGTAGTCTTCGTCAAAGGCACCAGTGGAGCCCTCGAGAAAACACCACGAGTTGTTGTTTAAAGCAGCCAACCGCGTGGCGGCGTCCATGCGCGAGGCTTTGATGGTGGCCTCGACGATGAGGTGCTGCTCCAAGCTCTGGGGATCGACACGCATGGCAGCCATCGGGGACTCATCCGTGCGTGCGGTCGCGATTTGATTCCCCGTTGCCAGGTGCTCCTTGAGGTCCTTGCTATACTTCGTGCACCAAGTCTTTTGGCGACGATTATTTGGGTCATGGGGCAGTAATTTTTGTGGAAGGTTGATACGTCTCCAACGTATCTATAATTTTTGATTGTTCCATGCTATTATATTATCATTCTTGGATGTTTTACAATCATTTTATAGCAACTTTATATCATTTTTTGGGACTAACCTATTAACATAGTGTCAAGTGCCAGTTGCTGTTTTTTGCTTGTTTTTTAATTCGCAGAATATTAGTACCAAGCGGAGTCCAATCGCGATGAAACTTTTTACAGATTTTTTTTGACCAGAAGAAAGCCAGAGGGCCAAAGAAGTACCCGAGAGGGGGCCCAGGCGGCCCACAAGACACCAGGTGGCCCAGAGGCCCCCGCGCGCCCTGGTGGGTTGTGGCCGCCTCGGGACCCCTCTCCACCGCCTCTATGCTCTATAAATACCCTAATATTGCAGAAACCCTAGAGGAGTTGATGAAAAATACTTCCAGCCACCGCAAGTTCCATAACCACGAAATCCAATCTAACACCATCACAGAGGGGTTCATCATCCTCATTGGTGCCTCTCCGATGATGCGTGAGTAGTCCACCATAGACCTATGTGTCCGTAGGTAGTAGCTAGATGGCTTTCTCTCTCTCTTTTGATTGTCAATACAATGGTCTCTTGGAGATCTATTTTATGTAATGACTTTTTGCGGTGTGTTTGTTGGGATCCGATGAATTTTGAGTTCATGATCGGTTTCTATCCATGAATATTATTTGAGTCTTCTTTGATCTCTTATATGCATGATTACTTATAGCCTCGTATTTCTTCTTCGAATCTTTGGTTTAGTTAGGCCAACTAGATCGATTTTTCTTGCCATGGGAAGAGGTGCTTTGTGATGGGTTCGATCTTGCGGTGTCCTCTCCCAGTGACAGAAGGGGTAGCGAGGCACGCATGCATCATTGCTATTAAGGATAACAAGATGGGGTATATCCCTACATGAATAGATCTTGTCTACATCGTGTCACCGTTCTTATTGCATTACTCCATTTTTCCATGAACTTAATACACTAGATGCATGCTGGATAGCGGTCGATGTGTGGAGTAATAGTAGTAGATGCAGAATCATTTTGGTCTACTAATCTTGGACGTGATGCCTATATAATGATCATTGCCTTGGATATCGTCATGATTATTTGATCCTCTATCAATTGCCCAACAGTAATTTGTTCACCCACCGTGTGCTATACTCATGAGAGAAGCCACTAGTGAAACCTACAGCCCCCGGGTCTACTTTTCCAACATATTGCTTTCCGATCTATCATTTTGCCGCTTTTGTTTTCAGAGCTATTATTCCAAAAACCCAAAAATACCTTGCTGCACTTTTTATTTGCCTCTTTTATTTTGTGTTCTTGAGAGATCTATTTATCCAATCTACTACTCCTAATCTATCTTTTTTACCGCTAAGAGATTGACAACCCAAAAATACCTTGCTGCACTTTTTATTTGCCTCTTACGCGTCGGGTTGCAAGTATTTGTTCTTTGTGTGCAGGTACCGTTTACATAGCGTTGTGTGGTGGTCCTCCTAGGTTCGGTACCTTGGTTTCATAGCTGAGGGAAATACTTACCGTAGCTATGCTGCATCATCCCTTCCTCTTTGGGGAAATACCGACGCTGTCTCAAGCCATGTCAAAGGAATTTCTAGCGCCGTTGCCGGGGAGGCGGTGCGAAAGTAGTCTCTCTTCAACATGCCAATCTCTAGTGCCGGGGAGACATCATCAACATCTATCAGGTTCCTAATCACAAATCTCATCTCCTTGCAGTTTACATTATTTGCCATTTGCCTCTCGTTTTCCTCTCCCCCACTTCACCAAATTTGCCGTTTTATTCGCCCTCTTTTTCGCTTGAATTTTTCTCGTCAGATCTCTTGTTTGCTTGCAATTTTTTTGCGTAGTCACGTTGACTCAAGAAAATACCAAATTGTGTGATTTTTCCAATACCAATAATAACGATTTTATTAGTACTCCGATTGCTCCTCCCGCCTCTAGTGCAGACTCTTGTTATATTAATGCCGCTATGTTGAATCTTGTCATGAAAGATCAATTTTCTGGTACTCCTAATGAGGATGCTGCGTCCCATCTAAATACATTCATAGAATTGTGTGATATGCAAAAGAAAAATGATGTGGACAATGATATTGTGAAGTTTAAATTATTTCCTTTCTCCTTGCGGGATCGTGCAAAATTTTGGTTTTCTTCTTTGCCTCGCAATAGTATCGATTCTTGGGATAAGTGCAAGGATGCTTTTATTACTAAGTATTTTCCTCCCGTGAACATTATTTCCCTTAGAACACAAATCATGAATTTTAAGCAACTTGATCATGAACATGTTGCACAATCTTGGGAAAGAATGAAATTGGTGATAAAAAATAGTCCTACTCATGGTTTAAAACTTTGGATGATCATACAATTTTTTTTATGCGGGATTGGATTTTGTCTCTAGAAATATTTTATATTCCGCCGCGGGTGGTACTTTTATGGAAATTACTTTGGGTGAAGCTACTAAATTGCTAGATAATATTATGGCAAATTATTCTCAATGGCATACTGAAAGAGCACCTACTAATAAAAAAGTCAATTCGGTTGAAGAAATTAGTACTTTGAGTGAAAAAGTTGATGCTCTTATGTAGTTGGTTGCTATTAAAAATGCTCCTATTGATCTTAATGATGTGCCTTTGTCTACTTTGATTGAGCAAAATAGTGATTCCGTAGATGTGAACTTCGTCTCACGAAACAATTTTAATAACAATGCTTATAGAGGTAATTTTAATCCTAGACCTTTTCCTAGAAATTCCTCTAATAATTATGGCAATTCCTATGGTAATTCTTCCTACAATAATAATAGGAACCCCTCTGATCTTGAGAGTAATATTAAAGAATTTTTCAATTCTCAAAAGGTTTTCAATACTATGATAGAAGAAAAGTTGAATAAGACTGATGATATGTCTAGAAGCATTGATAGGATTTCCCATGATGTAGAAAATCTCAAGTTGAAAGCTTTTGCACCTAAGTTTGATGAATCAGTTAAAGCTTTATATGTTTCTATGGATGAAAGTAAGAAAAGAACCGCTATGCTTTGAGCTAAAAGATAATTTTTAGAAAAAGCATTTTCTAGTGATTGATTCCATAAAAATGATGAAGATCTCATAGTGATTGGTGTGTCTTCTATTGATTCCTTGTTTAGTAATATTAAGATTGATGATAAAGGGGCTGAAGTAGAGTCAACTTTAGCTAGAAGGCGTCCTAATAATTTGGAGGGTGAAAATCTTGATGAAAAAATTGACGAAAGTGGGTTTGAAGAGGTCAAAACGTTAACTAGTGATGTGTCCACTATTTTCGATTGCAAAGATTTTAATTATGATAGTTGCTCTTTGATTGAATGTATTTCTTTGCGGCAATCCATGTTAAATTCACCCCATGCTTTTGAACAAAATAAAGCTTTCACTAATCATATTGTTGATGCCATGATGAAATCTTTTGAAGAAAAGTTGGAGTTAGAAATTTCAATTCCTAGAAAATTACATGATGAGTGGGAACCTATCATTAAATTCAAGATTAAAAATTATGAGTGCTTTGCTTTATGTGATTTGGGTGCTAGTGTTTCCACAATTCCGAAATCTCTATGTGATGTGCTTGGTCTTACCAATATTGAAGAATGTTCTCTTAATTTGCACTTGGAGGATTCTACTATCAAAAAACCCTTGGGAAGAATTAATGATATTCTTATTCCTGCAAATAGGAACTATGTGCCCACAGATTTTACTGTTCTTGATATTGATTGTAATCCGTCTTGTCCCATTATACTTGGTAGACCGTTTTTATGCACTATAGGTGTCGTGATTGATATGAAAGAAGGCAATATTAAATTTCAATTTCCACTAAGAAAGGGTATGGAACACTTCCCTAGAAGAAGAATTAAGCCACCATATGAATCAATCATGAGATCATCCTATGGAGCGAAAACTAAAGATGAAAATACTTGAATCTATGCATTATGCCTAGCTAGGGGCGTAAAACGATAGCGCTTGTTGGGAGGCAACCAATGAATAAATTTATTTTCACCTTTTTATTTATGTTTTTGAGTGTTTAAACAATTATTCTAATGTTATGATTGTGTTTTTTATGTTTTATTTAGTGTTTTTGCCAAGTTAAACCTTTAGGATGATTCACAAGATGAGTAGAAACAATGCTGAATCTGAAACAGAAACTTTGACTCCAGTGCAGGAATTTTTATTTTTTACTGGTGTCTCATAATGAACTGAAATTTTAACACATAATTTATATACAAATTCTTTACGTTGTCCTAATTTTTCAGAATGTTTAGAGATACGGAAGTATGGTTAGAGTACAGATTACTACAGATTGTTCTGTTTTAGACAGATTCTGTTTTCATTGCATTGTGTGCTTGTTTTGATGAATTTATGGTTTGTATTGAAGGGTATAAGCCATGGTAAATTTAGAATACAGTAGAAACATGCAATAATAAAATATGAATGAGTTTGCAACAGTACTTAGAGTGGTGATTTGATTTATTATACTAACGGATCTCACGAAGGTTTTGTTGAGTTTTGTGTGATTGAAGTTTTCAAGTTTTGGGTGAGATCACGATGGATGAAGGAATAAGGAGTGAAAAGAGCCTAAGATTGGGGATGCTACAGCACCCCAAGGTATTATCCAAAGATAAACAAGCAACTAAGCTTGGGTATGCCCCGAGTGGCATCCCCACTTTCTTCTAACGACCATCGGTATTTTACTTGGAGCTATATTTTTATTCGTCACATATCATGAGTTTTGCTTGGAGCGCCTTGTATATTTGCTTGCTTTGTTTGTTAGTTTTTCCTTTGTATCCTTCGTGGACACACCTATTTGATAAAGCCAAAATCATGCTATGATTTGTTAGAATTGCTCTATGTGCTTCACTTAAACTTTTTAAGCTATGGAATTGCTCTAGTCCTTCACTTATATCTTTTTGAGCACGGTGTGCTTTAGATTTTTGAAGAAATACTCGCATTCTTCACTTAGATTAATTTGAGAGTTAGTAAATTTTGAAGAAATTCTCTTATGCTTCACTTATATTATTTTGAGAGATGAAATTTTTATGCTCATGTTCTTCACTTAAATCTATTTGAGCTTGTCAAAAGCAATGGCAATATATGAAACTAGTCCCAAAGTGATAGATATTCAAGAGGGATATAATAAAAACTTTCATGAAAATCATTGGACAAATTAAACTTGATTCCTTGCAATAGTTTTGAGACATGATGCTAGTAATATGTGAGTCATGTTGGTGAGTAATTATGCTTTAGTAAGAATATTGGTGTTAAGGTTTGTGATTCCCTCTGCAAGCACGAAAGTCAATAGTTATGCAATGAAATTACATCCTACTTATGGTGCATTATTCGGTGTTAGTTATGCTCAATGCGCATTTATGTGAATTTTCGTTTCTTGGTTGGTTGCTTCTCAATCTATTTGCTAGCGTCCACTTGTACTAAGTAGAAATACTACTTGTGCATCCAAAATCCTTAAACCTAGTTTTGCCATATGGGTCCACCATACCTACCTATATGCGGTATTTCCATGCCGTTCTAAGCAAATTTGTATGTGCCATCTCTAATTTTCAAAATGAATTTCCTTTTTGTGTGCTCCTACCGCTCATGAAACGGTAGGGGGTGTCCAATATTTTTTCAATGCTAGATGCGTTATTGTCAAGATGAGTGTTTATTCACTTGTCATTGCACGAGAGTATGGCGGTAATAGGGATGCCCAGTCCCGAAATGAAAAAGAAATTTACTTTATGTTGTCAAATAATAAATTCCTTGGAAAGTGTTGGTATGGAAGGCAACCGTGGATACGGCTAGCCATGGATTGTGAAAGAATGGTGGAAAAAAGAATAAACTTTATTTTCTGTTTGGGAACCACCTATGATGTATATAGCATGGAAAGTATTAAGAACTAGTTTGTCGTTTTCGTTGACAGGAAAGGCATGCCACCCAAAATATTTTCTCTCTCAATTTAAGCCTTGAGCTCTGGCACCTATACAAATCCCAACTTCCCTCTGTGAAGGGCCTATCTATTTACTTTATGCAATTTTTATTTTTAATTTGAGTCTCCATATTCTCTTATAAAGCACCAACTAGGGGGCACTATGATCATACTTGTGCATTGAGTGTAGTTAACATTTGAGTGTGTTTCATGAATGGATCAATGATTGAGCATGATGGGCTAGGGATAACTTTCTTTAGTGTTGATATTTTGAAAGACATGGTTGCTTGTTGGCATGCTTGAGTATTAAAGTATTTATGTCAAAACTAGACTATTGCTTTGAACCATCTAAAAGTCCAAATGTCCATGCTACAAAAGAAAAGAATATGTGATGAACATGTTAGGCAGCATTTCACATCAAAAATTCTGTTTTTATCATTTACCTACTCGAGGACGAGTAGAAATTAAGCTTGGGGATGCTGATATGTCTCCAACGTATCTATAATTTTTGATTGTTCCATGGTGTTATATTATCATTCTTGGATGTTTTACAATCATTTTATAGCAACTTTATATCATTTTTTGGGACTAACCTATTGACATAGTGAGAAGTGCCAGTTGCTGTTTTTTGCATTTTTTACTTCGCATAATATCAGTACCAAACGGAGTCCAATCGCGATGAAACTTTGTGGAGATTTTTTTGGACAAGAAGAAAGCCAGAGGGCCAAAGAAGTACCCGGGAGGGGGCCCAGGCAGCCCATAAGACACCAGGGCGCGCCAGAGGCCCCCGACGCACCCTGATGGGTTGTGGCCGCCTCGAAACCCCTCTCCACCGCCTCTGAGATCTATAAATACCCTAATATTCCAGAAACCCTAGAGGAGTCGACAAAAAATACTTCCAACCGCTGCAAGTTCCAGAACCGCGAGATCCAATCTAACACCATCAAGGAGGGGTTTCATCATCCTCATTGGTGCCTCTCCGATGATGCGTGAGTAGTCCACCATAGACCTATGGGTCCGTAGGCAGTAGCTAGATGGCTTTCTCTCTCTCTTTTGATTCTCAATACAATGGTCTCTTGGAGATCTATTTGATGTAATGACTTTTTGCGGTGTGTTTGTTGGGATCCGATGAATTTTGAGTTATTGATTAGTTTCTATCCATGAATATTATTTGATTCTTATTTGATCTCTTATATGCATGATTACTTATAGCCTCGTATTTCTTCTTCGAATCTTTGGCTTAGTTAGGCCAACTAGATTGGTTTTTCTTGCCATGGGAAGAGGTGCTTTGTGATGTGTTCGATCTTGCGATGTCCTCTCCCAATGAAAGAAGGGGCAGCGCGGCACACATGTATTGTTGCTGTTAAGGATAACAAGATGGGGTCTATTCCTACATGAATAGATCTTGTCTACATCATGTCACCGTTCTTATTGCAGTACTCCATTTTTCCATGAACTTAACACACTAGATGCATGCTAGATAGCGGTCGATGTGTGGAGTAATAGTAGTAGATGCAGAGTCATTTTGGTATACTAATCTTGGATGTCATGCCTATATAATGATCATCGCCTTGGATATAGTCATGATTATTTCATCTTCTATCAATTGCCAACGGTAATTTGTTCACCCACCGCGTGCTATACTCATGAGAGTAGCCACTAGTGAAACCAACGGCCCCCGGGTCTACTTTTCCAACATATTGCTTTCTGATCTATCTTTTTGCCGCTTTTGTTTTTAGATCTATTATTACAAAAACCCAAAAATACCTTGTTGCACTTTTTATTTGCCTCTTTTATTTTGTTTTCTTGAGAGATCTATTTCTCCAATCGACTACTCCTTATCTATATTTTTACCGTTGAGAGATTGACAACCTCTCTTACGCATCGGGTTGCAAGTATTTCTTCTTTGTGTGCAGGTACCATTTACATAGCTTTGTGTGGTCCTCCTCCTAGGTTCGATACCTTGGTTTCATAACTGAAGGAAATACTTACCGTAGCTGTGCTGCATCATCCCTTCCTCTTTGGGGAAATACCGACGTAGTCTCAAGCCACGTCAAAGGTGTTCTGCGGGTGGTCAGAGCATGTGGGATTGAGGAGGAGGGGGTGGAGGGGGAGGGAGTATGGGGAAGGTGTGGATTACCTGACTAGATGGAGGAGGTCGAGCAGCAGGATGGAGCGTCACCAGCAAGGAGACAGCGCTGCAAGCAAGCAGTGAAGGTTTGAACTTAGGAAAGGAAGGGTGAGCAGGGGAAAATGTGGCTTTTAGTTGGTACTAGGGGTGGGGGAGGTAGATATTTGCGCGACAGCCCAAAAGTTTCGCTCGATGAAGTGAAAAACTGGCACGCACAGTCACACCGGACGCAGTCCCTTTATTAGAATTCTGTGCGATATCTAACATCATAAACAAATCATATAATTTACCATTGTGTGATGAGACTGAACATGGAAATTTTGGTCTCCAAGCTTCCGGCATAAGATATTGGATACTACATTGCAGACGGTACTTTCATTTCATTTTCATTTGGAAGACAAAATGGGGATACAACGAAAATTTTTGGTCCGAATTTCCCTTGTTACAGAGGTCATCCATGTCATCGCTTAATTTAACATCACTTGCAAATTTGTGTACTACACAAAAGAGCCTACAACACAGCTCGCACTTACTTAATCGAGGAATTAAATAGAGTTAGTTGACCTAAATATTACTCTAACAAAAGACCAGCTCTCTAAACAAAGACTAATATCCCACCTGGCGCTCTTGATCTCTGGAGCCTCCTCCATGACTAGCTCCTACTCGACGACCTCCGGGGTAGGGGCTCCATGGCATCCATCGCCACTTACTCCACCAGCATCTCGCCGTCCTTCTCCGCCATCTCTATGGATAAGGCCGCCACGAGCCGGGCATGGGCGGCCTTGGTACGAGCATGGACAACCACCATCTTGGCTAGGGAGGCCGCCGACGAACGAACTTATGCTCGAGCACACTCTGCGATTACTAACTCATCGGACGTGGGTTGCATACCGGTGTCGGAGAAGGCCGATGTGATTTGTGCGGTGACCGACACGAGCTAGGCGTGGGCGGCCTCGAGATCGGCGTAGGCGGACGCCATTAGGGCTATGGCGACCGTCAAGAAACTGACATCTGTTGTGTCGTTCATGCCATTTGCTATCCCCATCGTGGTTGTTTCGGCCCTCTCAGCTGCAGCAGCTGCCCTTTCGGCTATTGCAGCCGCCCCGTCGGAGATAGCGGCCGCGCTCATGCATGTTTTGAGCGCGCTCATGGCTGATGCGGCTATGCTCGGGCCTAAGTGGGTTGCCGAATTTAGCCTCACGACAGGGATCCACGTCCCGATCTTTCACCAGCGACGATTGAACAGTAAAATGGGCTTGGGGAGCCAATGCGGTTGACGCGTCGACAGTGGACTGTAGACGACGAAGCTTCCGGCCTAATCCATATACGAGGATTTGCCCAAGATATTTTGTACTCCATCACACAAGATTCATTATCATGAACTGTTTGTGATACACTTGATTTCATATTTTTTAAACGAAAAATGATGTTACTTCGCAAAGGACGGTGTTTGGATTGCAGTAAAATTTATCTGCAGTGAACATAGACCAATAGGAGTGTCGTGCTAAAATATGGAATTATTCAGGGTTCGTTTGACATTTTTTATACATTAATTGAGTTTTCTAGGCATTTAATATGTATAATTCAAATTGGAACTACAATCGTAAGGTTCGGTGCATCAAAATGGGTTGAAAAATCATATAAGTGTCCATGGCTGCATCTTTAGGTCCCATGCAAGAAATGCGAATGAATTTCAATCATCTCGGCATCTTAGCTTGGCCACAAACTTTGAGAAACTTGGTTTTCAAATTACTGTAAATCCAGAAATCGTCATAAATTCATTAAACTTGGCATGTTGTCATTACGTGTCACATATGTGTCGTGCTAAAATAATTGTCCAATTTGGGACAAGTTTTGGCACAAGCCCCTTACAAACCAGAGCTTCTCTCGGGAAGCTTTGTGGTTCTGATAGGGAACGTGTCACCTTATGTGGGCGAAACGACATCCGCTGCCGTTTCTCGCCTCAAAAGTTTTCTAGAGGCAACATAGACCAATAGGAGTGTCGTGCTAAAATATGGAATTATTCAGGGTTCGTTTGGCCTTTTTATACATTAATTGAGTTTCCCAGGCACTTAACGTGTATAATTCAAATTTGAACTACAATCACAAGGTGTGGTGCATCAAAATGGGTTGAAAAATCATATAAGTGTCCATGGATGCATCTTTAGGTCCCATGTAAGAAATGGGAATGAATTTCAAACATCTCGAGGTCTTGGCTCGGCCAGAAACATTGAGAAACTTAGTTTTTAAATTACTATAAATCCAAAACTCGTCAGAAATTCATGAAACTTGGCATGTTGTCATGACATGGCACATATGGGTCGTGGTAAAAAATTTGTGCAATTTGGGACAAGTTTTGGGACAAGCCCCTTACAAACCGGAACTTCTCACGGGAAGCTTTGTGGTCCCGATAGGGAACATGTCACCTTATGTGGGAGAAATGACATCCGCTGCCTCTTCTCGCCTTGAACATTTTCTAGAGGCAACATAGACCAATACGAGTATCATGCTAAAATGTGGATTTATTCAGGGTTTGTTTGGCCTTTTTATACATTAACTGAGTTTTATAGGCATTTAATGTGCATAATTCAAATTTGAACTACAATCACAAGGTCCGATGCATCAAAATGGGTTGAAAAATCATATAGGTGTCGATATCCGCATCTTTGGGTCCCATGCAAGAAATGAGAATGAATTTCAAACATCTTGGTGTCTTGGCTCGGTCACAAACATTCATAAACTTGTTTTTTAAATTACTATAAATCCAAAACTCGTTAGATATTCATTAAACTTGGCATGTTGTCATGACATGGCACATATGTGCCGTGGTAATAAAAATTTCCAATTTTAGACAAGTTTTGGTACAAACCCCTTACAAACTGGAGCTTCTCACATGAAACTTTGTGGTTCCGATAGGGAACATGTCACCTTATCTGGGCGAAACGACATCCGTTGCCTCTTCTCGCCTTGAACTTTTCTAGAGGCAACATAGACCAATAGCAGTGTCGTGCTAAAATATGAAATTATTCTGGGTTTGTTTGGCCATTTTTATATATTAATTGAGTTTTATGGGCATTAAATATGCATAATTGAAATTTGAACTACAATCACAAGGTCTAGTGCATCAAAATGGGTTGAAAAATCTTGTAAGTGTCCATGGCTGCACCTTTAGTTCTCATGCAAGAAAATGGGAATAAATTTCATACATCTTGGTGTCTTGGCTCAGCCACAAACATTGAGAAACTTCGGTTTTAAATTCCAGTAAATCAAAAACTCGTCAGAAATTCATGAAGCTTGGCATGGTGTCATGACATGGCACATAAAGGCAGTCTAGGATTTTGTTTTCCTATTTGAGACACATTTTTTGCTATATATTTTCTACTAGAGCCAACATTGAGAATATTGGTTTAAATTATACTAAATCTAAAAATCACACAAAATTCAAGAAATTGGGCAGGTGTCATGTTATATCACAAATATGTTATGCTATTTTTCGTATCCTCTTTGAGAAAAGGCGCACACATTAATAGCCAACAAAAGCATTTTGGAACAAAGAGCTGTCAAGTTACCATCGCAAACGGTTGTATTATTTATAGATCATGGGTGTTCTACTGCACATTTACGTGTTGCCACATGTCGCACTCTTTATTGGCTAGGAGGTGTCATGCGAGCAGCTGTTTGAGTAGACGGGAGGCGTGCGAGCTGGCCTCTGCTGCGCAGGCTCACCGGGAGGTGTGCGAGCAGTACGTTGCACCCTCACCGGGAAGCGATCCCTTTGACCTCCATATCCTCCTGCCTCGCGTCCAACTTGTCCATCAGTGGCACCCGAGCCGCTGTTTAATACGCGCCCTTACTGCCCACTCACTCACAATCCTCTCTCTTCGCCTCCCATTCCCATGTATCATCCATACCTCCACCTACGCCATGGCGCACAACGATCTAATACGTCTCCAACGTATCTATACTTTTTTATTGTTCCATGCTATTATATTATCATTCTAGGATACCTTTTAAGAATTTACTTGTTGTTTATATTATTTTTTAGCACTGACCTATTAACCCAGTGCCAAGTGCTAGTTGGTATTTTCTGCATGTTTTTTTGCTTTTCAGGAATACTGTATCAAACGAAGTCCAAATACCCCAAAACTTTTTTATATTTTTTTCTAGACCAAATTAAGACCTGGAAGCTTCGGAGGAAGACCAGAGGGCACACGAGGTGCCCCCAAGCCAACAAAGCGCGCCCAAGGGGTGGTCGCGCCCTGATAGCTTGGGGCCACCTCCCTGCTCTCCTGGCCCTGATCTGTGGCTTATAAATTCACATATATTCCAAAAACCCTAGAGAGGCTCCCAAAACACTTTTTCCGCCACTGCAAGTCTCTATTCTGCCATGTTTCCATATGGAGCCCTGTTTCGGTACCCTACTGGAGGGGGATCGATCACGGAGGGCTGATACTTGTGATCTGCGTTGGGTTTTCTGCGAAGAGGAGCGGGTCATGCAGCACAGTATAGATAAGTATTTCCCTCAGTGAGAACCAAGGTTATTGAACCAATAGGAGTAGCACGCAACCCCCTTCTTCAGCGACTGCACACAAAGAAGCAAACACTTGCACCCAACGCGGGCATGAGGGTTGTCAATCCCCTTGGACTCGTTATTTGCAAGCAAATGAAGTGTGTAGATGATAGTTGAATAAATTAAATTGCAAAATAAATAAAATTAAATAAATGGCAGCAAGGTAATGAAAGCTTTTGTAACTATATAATTGAATAGACCCGGGGGCCGTAGTGTTCTCTAGTGGCATCTCTCATGTAGTAGGCATACTGTGGGTAAACAAATTATTGTTCGGCAGCTGATAGAAAAGCGCATAGTTATGCAATATTTATTCATGGCAATGATCATGTGTATATAGGCATCATGTCCATAACAATATAGGACGACTCCTGCCTGCACCTATTACTATTACTCCACGTCGAGAGCGCTTCTATGCTTGCCTCTCTAAGTATTAAGTTAATGACAAACAGAGTAATGCTTGGAGAACGATGACATGATGTAGACAAAGAAAAATCAATCAATATGAATTAACCCCATCGTTTTATCCTTAGTGGCAACAATACAAAGACGTGTCTTGTCCCCTTCTGTCAATGGGATATAGAGCACCGCCAGATTGAACCCACTACAATGCACCCGTCTCACTGAAGAAATATCAATCTAGTTGGCCAAAATATTTCAATAGATTGAAGAGATTTATGAAGCTATAATAATCATGCAAATAAGAATCATAATAGAATTCAGAGAAGACTCAAATCTTTTTTCATGAATAATCTGAACATAAACCCCCAATTCATCAGATCCCAACAAACGCACCACACAAAGTGATTACATCGAATAGATCACCGCAAAGATGCGGTGAACTTTGTATTGAAGATCAAAAGAGAGAGAGATAGACATCTAGGTACTAACTACGGACCCATAGGTCTGTAGGGAACTACTCACACATCACTGTGGGAGCAACAAGGTTGATGTAGAGGTCCTCCGTGGTCGATCCCCCTCCGACAGGGCACCGAAATAGGTCTCCAGATGGGCACACGGCAGAACAGAGACTTGCTGCGGCGAAGAAAGTGTTTCGGGAGGCTCTCTAGGTTTTGGGGAAAATCAGAATTTATATGTCAGAGTGGGGCATCGAGAGACGCCAGGGGGAGCCACCACATAACAGAGCGCGACCACCCCCTTGGGCGTGCCCTTTTGTGTTGTCCCTCCCTCGTGCAGCCCCCAGTCTCCTCCAGAAGCTTCCAGGTCTTCTTTTGGTCTAGAAAAATCATAAAAAGATTCGGGGCAATTGGACTTCGTTTGGTACTATAAACCTGAAAAGCCAAAAACATGAAGAAAACAACAACTGGCACTAGGCACTGGTTAATTGGTTAGTTCTCAAAAATAATATGAATTTTTAAATAAATACCCAAAAAGCATCCTAGAATGATAATATTATATCATGGAATAATAAAAAATTATAGATACATTGGAGACATATCAAGGGCCTCTACATCAACCTTGCTGCTCCCATGGTGATGTTTGAGTAGTTCACTGCAGACCTACGAGTCCGTACTTAGTACGTAGATGACTATCTCTCCCTCTCTCTCTCTATCTTCTTCATTGCCAAGATCACCGCGATTCCCATGGTGATCTATCTTATGTAATCAATCTTTGTGGTCTGTTTGTTCAGATCTGATGAATTGTGGGTTTTTGTTCAGATGATTCATGAAAATATATTGAATCCTTGCTAGTTATTTATATGCATGATTGTTATATCTTCATAATGCTCTCTGATCTATCGGTTTGGTTTGGCCAATTAGATTGATTTATCTTTAAGTGGGAGTGGTGTGTTGTATTGTACAAAGGATTACATGCCTTGCCGGCATAACTTGCACAAAAGGGATTGTCGGGCGGACCCGGCAACCGCGCCTCATGGGTAGAACTTTCGAAGATGCTCGATATTCCACAAGTCCTGCACTGGAGTGCCATATTTGGTCTCCAGGCGGACTGTGCCAGGCCTGGTGACTCGTACCACCCGGTAAGGGCCTTCCCACTTCGGCGTGAACTTGTTTGATCCCTTTGCGGACTGAATCTATCGAAGAACAAGGTCGCCTTCCTCAACAATCCTGGCATGCACTTTGCAGCTATGGTAGCGGCACAAGACCTGTTGGTACCTAGCGGCACGCAGTGCGGCCTGGAGACGATCTTCCTCGAGGAGTGTGGCATCGTCATGCCGTAGCAACTCTTGCTGGTCCTCGTCAAAGGCCTGCACTCTCGCAGACCCGTACGTGAGTTCCGTGGGGAGAACTGCTTTTGCACCATAGACTAGGGAGAAGGGTGTCTCGTCGGTGGCTCAATTTGGCGTCGTTCTGATCGACCAAAGAACCGCCGACAGCTCATCAATCCAGCCCCTTCCGTGCTTGTGCAGCTTGTCGAAAGTTCTCGTCCTTCGGCCCCGCAGCACTTCAGCATTTGCCCTCTCCACTTGCCCGTTGCTTCTTGGGTGGGTAACCGAGGCGAAGCAGACCTTGGCACCAATATCTTGACAGTATTGCATGATAGTGCAGCTGGTGAATTGCGTGCCGTTATCCGTGATGATCCTATTCGGGACACCGAAACGGCAAACAATCCCTCTAAGAAACTTGATTGCTGCCTGCGCCATTACCTTTCTCACCGGCTCCACCTCGACCCACTTCGTGAACTTGTCGATGGCGACGAACAAGAACTCGAAGCCCCCGGTAGCACGGGGGAGGGGACCGACGATGTCGAGCCCCCAGACCGAGAATGGCCAGGAGAGTGGTACGGTTTGAAGGGCTTGTGCTTGTTGGTATATCCGCTTGGCGTGATATTGGCATGCTTCACATGTTGTTACCACTACCAAGGCGTCTTGAAGGGCCATGGGCCAGTATAAGCCTTGCAGGAACACCTTCCCGACAAAGGCTCGTGATCCTATGTGGGAGCTACAAATCCCCTCGTGTATCTCCGCCAACAGTTGTTGTCCTTCTTCCCGAGGAAAGCATTTCAGTTTCACGTCGTTCCGTCTTCTCTTGTACAAAGTGTTGTCCACAAATTGATACATGCTCGACCGTCGGGCTACTCTTTCAGCTTCTTTCCGTTCCTCGGGAAGGTCCCCTGTCTGAAGGTATTGGACAATCTGTTGTGCCCATGTTGGAGCTTGTGGCTCGATGACAAGGACTAAAGGCATCTCTTCTGCCTTGGGGACACTAGCTTCTACGACAAAGACAATTGGGTCTGTCGGAGCTTGGCGTTCCTCGGCATGCGGGTAGTCGATAACGGCAACCCTCTTGGCAGCCACTGAAGGCTCTGCCGGGAGATGATCACCGGAACTGACTTTCCTTTTCCTGTTTTGCCACACTGATGGGTTGACCGAGGGTTGTGTTAATTGGAGGACAAAAGTGCATGGCCCCATAGGCAGCTTCTGTGCAGCTCTTTTTCATAGGTCGTCGGCAATATCATTCTTGGCACGGGGGACGTGCTCCATTTGCAGACCATCAAATCGCTCCTCCAATCTCCATACCTCATCAACATAG
This sequence comes from Elymus sibiricus, assembly GCA_039707655.1. NCBI lineage: Eukaryota > Viridiplantae > Streptophyta > Magnoliopsida > Poales > Poaceae > Elymus > Elymus sibiricus. The sequence goes on from CM077663.1 coordinate 212,320,415, forward strand.
GCTTCCATCAGGGGGCTCTGATAATCTTTATTCACTTGGCGCACGACAAGCTGTGAGTCTCCCCGTACACCCAACTTTCTGATGCCAAGATCGGCTGCTATCCTCAACCCGGCCAGCAACCCTTCATACTCAGTTGTGTTGTTTGTTGACTCCTCCCTGGGAAAGTGCATCTAGATCACGTACTTGAGGTGCTCCCTGGTGGGTGCAGCGAGTAGCACTCCGGCACTGGCGCCTTGCAGCGAGAAAGCTCCATCAAAGTACATGACCCATTCCTGAGGTGCTTTCTTGCCGTGGAGTGCCGTCTTAGGGATTTCTTTGTCCGGTGTTGGTGTCCATTCTGCTATGAACTCCGCCAAGGCCGTGCTCTGGATTGTCACCGTACTTTCAAAGCTCAAGTCAAAGCTGGCCAGCTCCAATTCCCATTCGACGATCCTGCCGGTTGCCACTGGATTCCTAAAGATACGCTGCATCGGGAACCGGGTGACGACGTTGTTGTGGTGTGCTTGGAAGTAGTGGCGCAGCTTTCGAGAGGCCATAAGGAGACCGAAAAGCATCTTCTGCATCCCAGAGTATCTTGATCTAGCCCCCTGCAGGAGGGAGCTGACAAAATACACTGGTCGCTGCACCGTCTTCTTGTTCCCCACAACTTGTTGATTCCCTTCCTGCGTCATATTTGTATCTGACCCTGGCTTGTCGGCTGCCGGTTCGGGGGCCTCTGACTCGTCTCCCTCAGCTTCCCTCTCCACCACTAGCGCAGCACTAACCACTTGGTTTGTTGCCACTAAGTACAGCAACAACGGTTCCTCTGGTTTAGGCGCAACTAGGATTGGCATCGAGGACATGTACTTCTTTAGATCCTGCAGTGCTGCCTCTGCTTCCGGGGTCCAAGTCATCAGGCCCGCTTTCTTCAAAATCTTGAAAAACGGCAAAGCATGCTCTGCGGACTTAGAAATGAACCTGCTGAGGGCAGCGATGCAGCCCGCCAAACGGCGCTTGTCCTTGATGCGCTTCGGCACCTCCAGCTGCTCAATCGCCTCGATCTTGGCAAGGTTGGCTTCAATCCCGCATTGTGATACGAAGAACCCAAGGATCTTGACGTAGGGGACTCCGAAGACGCACTTCTCAGGGTTGAGCTTGAGGTTGATCTTGTGCAGGTTTGTGAAGGTTTCTTCCAGGTCTTGCACCAGCATGTCGTTGTTCTTGGTCTTGACCACTATATCATCCATGTAAGCTTCCATGTTCCTGTGTAGCTGTGGGCCTAAACCAATCTGGACTGTACTTGCGAATGTGGAACCGACACTCTTCAACCCGAACGACATGCGTAGGAAGAAGTACGCGCCGCAAGGGGTGATGAACGCCGTTTTCTCCTCGTCCTCCTTGGCCATGAAGATCTGATGGTAGCCAGAGTACGCGTCAAGGAAGGAAAAGAGGTCACAGCCAGCGGTTGTGTACACTATCTGATCAATGCGCGGCAAGGGGAATGGGTCCTTTAGGTAGGCCTTGTTGACATCGGTGAAGTCGATGCAAAGCCTTCATTTCCCATTTGCCTTGCGCACAACCACAGGATTTTCCAACCGAGTTGGGTGGATCACGCCTCTGATCAAACCTGCTGCTTCTAGCTTTTTAATCTCTTCGGCAATGAACTCTTTCCACTCTAGGACTTGTTTCCGGACCTTCTGCTTGACGGGGCACGCATGGGGACAAACGGCAAGGTGGTGCTCAATCACCTCCCTGGGAACACCGGGGATGTCGGATGGTTGCCAGGCAAACATATCAACATTCGCGTGCAGGAAGGCGACGATCGCGCTTTCCTATTTGCTGTCAAGGGTGGCACTTATGGTGAAAGTACCGCCCTCGCCGTTCTCCCGCGCGGCCACTTGCTTCGTCTTGGGGATGGTCACCTTGTGTTTCTTGCTCCTGGCAGCAGAGGTCTCTGTTAAGTCCTCGACGGGTGTGCTACACTCTATCGTGCGCTTCCCGGAGTTCTTACGAGACTCGCCAGAGCCAGAGTTCTTGTCCTTGTTCTCCCCCGGGAGCTTTGCTGGCAGGAGTGAGTGCCTCGTCGGCAGCCGCTACCACTGCTCCCGGACGATCTTGTTTATGCCGAGGACTGCATTCTTGTTGTCAGCTTGGATGGTGATGACGCTCATTGGCCCTGGCATCTTGAGCATGTTGTAGGCGTGGTGAACGCCACCATGAACTTTGCCAGCGCCGGTCGGCCCAGGATTCCATTGTACGACAGCGACATCTTCACGACGTCGAAGAATGATCTTCTCCGTCCAGAAGTTGAGCTCGCCGCCGAACGTGACCGGCAGAGTTATCTTCCCCTTTGGCTGAGATCTTCCCGGGTTGACCCCTTGGAAAGATCCCGTCGGCTTGAGATCCGAGTCAGGGATCTACAGGCGCTTGATCACGTCTGGCGAAATCAGATTCAGCCCGGCCCCACTATTGACCAGCATCTTGGTAACCTTGAGGTTGCGTATTGTTGGCGATACCAACAACGACACACACCCACCAGCAATGATGCGGTCAGGGTGGTCCTCAGCGTCAAAGATGATGGGAGTGTTGGACCACTTGAGGGGTTTCCTTGCTTCTGGCACATTGATCTCACTGGCTCATTGTTTGAGTTGCCGGTGAGAGGAGTGCAAACATGCGCTTCCGTCAACGCACATGGCGTCCACAGCCTTCTGGAACTCTGGGTCTTCGGACTCCTCTTCCTCCGCGTCGTCATCATCATCAGATTGTCTTGGCCTCTAGCAGCCTTCTCTTTTTGATGCTTGGCCTTTCCGCGACGGCCGTTGCGGCGGGCGCTGTTTTACTTGCCGGAGCCACCTGCACCGTCTTGACACTTCTCCTTGTCCCGCCTTTCGTACTCTTGCCTCTGTTTTTCGGCAAGTTGTTCTACGATGTCGTGGCTCTTGGTGCGGTGGATATTGTAGTATGGCCCATCGGTCTTCTCCCCTGTCGCGGCCTCGTCATCTCCGGAGCACGCGACAACATTTTTGTGGACCCCTCGGACTTGGCCTTCTTGGCGGAGTCAGAGTTGCCAGCCCCTTCTACTGCCATCACTGCCTTTCCCTTGCGCTTCTTGCTGCGCTTTCGGCCTTTCTTCTTGGCGGCTGACGCATCGTCATCGTCGGAGTCGATCTCCGCGCCAGCGTCTTCTCTGGGGAGTCTTCTCCCCTCTCCAGCGCGCGCGCACTTGTCAGCCAGAGCGTATATCTCAGTGATGTCTCGCACCTTGTTGATGCTCATTTCCTCCCTCATCCGCCGATTGCACACGTTCATTTGGAACGTGACAATCACGGCGGTGGGGTGGATGTCTGGGATGTTGTGCTGCACACGACTGAACCTCTAAAAGTACTTGCGGAGGTTCTCGCTGTCCCTCTGAGGAAGCACATGCAAATCGCTGGGCTGCCCTGGGAGCTGGTGGCCCCCATGGTATGCGCCAACAAACTGGTTGCATAGATCTGCCCAAGAGGAGATGGACCCCTCCGGCAAGTTCATCAACGAACTCCTCACGTTGGGCTTGAGCGCCAGTGGGAAGTTGTTGGCGAGTATCTTCTCATCCCGTCCCCCGACGGCCTGCATGGTGATATGTCCATTTGGCATCCTGATTTCCTACTATTATTTATAATGTTTTGTTGAATAATAATGCTTTAGGGAGTGATTCTAATGCCTTTCCTCTCATAATATGCAAGGTTTACACAAAGAGGGAGAATACTGGCAGCAAGAATTCTGGACCTGAAAAAGCACATCAAAGATACCTATTCTGCACATCTCCAAATCAGCTGAAACTTTACGGAGAATTATTTTATATTATATAATAAATACTGGAGCCAATAACTACCGGAGGGGGCCACCCTGGTGAGCACAAGACACCAAGGCGTGCCAGGCCCCCCAAGCGCGCCCTGGTGGGTTGTGCCCAGCACGGCCCACCTCCGGTGCCCATCTTCTGCTATATAAGGTCTTTTGACCTAGAAAAAATAAGGAGAGGACTTTCGGGACGGAACGCCACCGTCTCGAGGCGGAACTTGGGCAGGAGCACTTTTGCCCTCCGGCGGAGCGATTCTGCCGGGGGAACTTCCCTCCCGGAGGGGGAAATCGAAGCCATCGTCATCACCAACACCCCTCTCATCTTTCGGAGGCCGATCTTCATCAACATCTTCCATAGCACCATCTCCTCTCAAACCCTAGTTCATATCATGTGTTCAATCTTTGTACCGGAACCTCAGATTGGTACCTGTGGGTGACTAGTAGTTTTGATTACATCTTGTAGTTGATTACTATATGGTTTATTTGGTGGAAGATTATATGTTCAGATCCATTATGCTATTCAATACCCCTCTAATCTTGACCATGAATATTATTTGTGAGTACTTACCTTTGTTCTTGAGGTCACGGGAGAAGTCACGTTGCAAGTAATCATGTGAATTTGATATGTGTTCGATATTTTGATGATATGTATGTTGTGATTCCCTTAGTGGTGTCATGTGAACGTCGACTACATGACACTTCACCATCCTTGGGCCTAAGGGAATGCATTGTGGAGTAGTTATTAGATGATGGGTTGATAGAGTGACAGAAGCTTAAACCCTAGTTTATGCGCTTCTTCGTAAGGGTCTTCTTTGGATCCAAACGTTTAATGTTATGGTTAGATTCTATCTTAATACTTTTCTCGTAGTTACGGATGCTTGCGAGGGGGTTAATCATAAGTGGGAGGTTGTTCAAGTAAGAAAAGCACCCTAGCACCGGTCCACCCACATATCAAATTATCAAAGTAGCAAACACAAATCAAACCAACATGATAAAAGTGACTAGATGAAATTACCGTGTACCCTCAAGAACACTTTGCCTATTACTAGAGATTATTTTGGCCTGTCCTTTGCCACAAAAGGATTGGGCTACCTTGCTGCACCTTATTTACCGTTACCGTTACTTGCTATTTACCAATTATCTTGCTATCAAACTATCTATTACCTACAATTTCAGTGCTTGCAGAAATTACCTTGCTGAAAACCGCTTGTCATTTCCTTCAGCTCCTCGTTGGGTTTAACACTCTTACTTATCGAAAGGACTACGATTGATCCCCTATACTTGTGGGTCAGCAAGACTCTTTTCTGGCGCCGTTGCCGGGGAGTGAAGCGCTCTTGGTAAGTGGAAATTGGTAAGGAAAAACTTATACTACGTGCTGCAATTTATTGTCACTCGCTACCATGGAAAACAATCCTTTGAGGGGCTTGTCCAGGGTATCTTCACCTCGACCGGAACCACAATTAGTTGCCCCTTAACCTACTGCACCTACTTAAAATATTGGTTATGAAATTCTTTTGGGTATGGTAGAACAATTGCTTGCTAAACCCTATGCAGGAGATGGAACAGAACATCCTGATATGCACCTATTATATGTGAACGAAATTTGTGGATTATTTAAGCTTGCAGGTTTATCCAGAGATGAAGCTGAGAAGAAAGTTTTCCCTTTATCTTTGAAGGGAAAAGCATTGACATGGTATAGGCTATGTGATGATATTGGATCATGGAACTGGAATCGATTGCAATTGGAATTCCATCAAAAGTTTTATCCCACGTATCTAGTTCATCGTGATCGGAATTATATATATAATTGTTTGCCTCGTGAAGGAGAAAGCATCGCTCTGGCTTGGGGGAGGCTTAAGTCAATGTTATATTCATGCCCCAATCATGATATCCCGAGAGAGGTTATTATTCAGAATTTTTATGCTCGGCTTTCTCATAATGATCAATCCATGCTCGATACTTCTTGTGCTGGTTCTTTTATGAAGAAGACTATTGAATTCAAGTGGGATCTCTTAGAAAGAATTAAACGCAACTCTGAAGATTGGGAACTCGGCGAAGGTAATGAGTCAGGTATAAAGTTTAAGTTTGATTGTGTTAAATATTTTATGAATACCGATGTTTTTCACAAGTTTAGCACTAAATATGGCCTTGACTCTGAGATAGTAGCCTCTTTCTGTGAAGCATTTGCTACTCATGTTGATCTCCCTAAGGAGAAGTGGTTTAAATATCATCTCCCTATTAAAGAAGAAATTAAAGAACCGGTAAAAGCTAAGGATGAAACCATCATTAGCAATGTTGATCCAGTTGTGCCTATTGCTTATATTGAAAAACCACCTTTCCCCGTTAGGATAAAGGAACATGCTAAGGTATCAACTGTGGTTCACAAGAGTAATATTAGAGCACCTAAGCCTCCTGAGCAAATTAAAGAAGAACCTAGTATTGCTATGGTTAAAGATCTCTTGGTAGAAAATATTGATGGGCATGTTATCTACTTCTGTGATGAAGCTGCTAGAATTGCCAAACCTGAGGAAAAGATAAACATAGACCCGTAGTGGGCATGCATGTTGTCTCAGTCAAAATAGGAGACCATTGCTATCATGGTTTATGTCATTTGGGTGCTAGTGTGAGTGCTATTCCTTTTACCTTATACCAAGAAATTATGAATGATATAGCACCCGCTCAAATAGAAGATATTGATGTTACTATCAAACTTGCTAATAGAGACACTATAACACCACTTGGGATTGTTAGAGATGTTGAAGTCTTGTGTGGGAAAGTAAAATATCCTACTAATTTTCTAGTTCTTGGTTACCCACAAGATGACTTTTGTCCCATTATCTTTGGTAGACCTTTCTTGAGCACCGTCAATGCTGAGATAGATTGCGAAAAACAAGATGTCGGTGTCAGTTTCGGTGATGTGTCTCATGAGTTTAATTTTACCAAGTTTAGTAGACGACCTCGTGATAGAGAATTATCTAGTAAGGATGAAATAATTGGTCTTGCTTCTATTGGCGTGCCTCCTCCTGATCCACTAGAACAATATTTGCTTAACCATGAAAATGATATGCACTTGCGTGAAAGAAATGAAAAAGATAAAATTTTCTTTGAACAACAGCCTCTCCTAAAATAAAATTTGCCTATTGAAACTCTTGGAGGTCCTCCTCCACCTAAAGGTGATCCTGTGTTTGAATTAAAGCAATTGCCTGATACTTTGAAGTATGCTTATCTTGATGAGAAAAAGATATATCCTGTTATTATTAGTGCTAACCTTTCAGAACACAAAGAAAAAAGATTATTGAAAATTCTGAGGAAGCACCGGGCTGCTATTGGATATACTCTTGATGATCTTAAGGGCATTAGTCCCACTCTATGTCAGCACAAGATTAATATGGAACCTGATGCTACACCCGTTGTTGATCACCAACGGCGATTGAATCCTAAGATGAAAGAAGTGGTAAGAACTGAAATATTAAAGCTTCTGGAAGCAGGTATAATCTATCCCATAGCCGATAGTAGATGGGTAAGTCCCGTTCATTGTGTCCCTAAGAAAGGAGGTATTACCGTTGTTCCTAATGATAAAAGTGAACTCATTTCACAAAGAATTGTCACTGGCTATAGAATGGTAATTGACTTTAGAAAATTAAATAAAGCTACTAGAAAAGATCATTACCCTCTGCCTTTCATTGATTAGATGCTAGAAAGATTATCTAAGCACACGTACACTTTTGTTTTCTGGATGGATATTCTGGTTTCTCTCAAGTACCTATATCACAATCTGATCAAGAGAAAACCACCTTTACTTGTCCTTTTGGAACCTATGCTTATAGACGTATGCCTTTTGGTTTATGCAATGCACCTACTACCTTTCAAAGATGTATGACTACTATATTCTCTGAATTTTGTGAAAAGATTGTGGAGGTTTTCATGGATGATTTTTTTCGTTTACGGAACTTCTTTTGATGATTGCTTAAGCAACCTTGATCGAGTTTTGCAGAGATGTGAACAAACTATTCTTGTCTTGAATTGGGAGAAGTGCCACTTTATGGTTAATGAAGGTATTGTCTTGGGGCATAACATATCTAAACGAGGTATTGAGGTGGATAAAGCTAAAGTTGATGCAATTGAGAAAATGCCATGTCCTAATGATATTAAAGGTATTCAAAGTTTCATTGGTCATGCTGGTTTCTATAGGAGGTTCATTAAAGACTTCTCTAAAATTTATAGTCCTCTTACTAATCTTTTGCAAAAGGATATCCCTTTCGTTCTTGATGATGATTGTGTAGAAGCCTTTGAAACAGTCAAGAAAGCCTTAACTTCTGCACCTATCGTCCAACCACCTGATTGGAACTTGCCTTTTGAAATTATGTGTCATGCTAGTGATTATGTTGTTGGTGCTGTTCTAGGACAAAGAGTTGATAAGAAATTAAATGTTACCCATTATGCTAGCAAAACTCTAGACAGTGCCCAACGAAATTATGCTATTACTGAAAAAGAAATTTTAGCACTTGTGTTTGCTTGTGATAAATTTAGATCCTACATTGTTGACTCCAAAGTTATTGTTCACACCGATCATGCTGCTATAAAATATCTTATGGAAAAGAAAGATGCTAAACCTAGACTCATTAGGTGGGTTATCTTGCTTCAAGAATTTGACTTACATATCATTGATAGGAAGGGAGCTGAGGACCCCGTAGCTGACAACTTGTCTAGGTTAGAAAATATTCTTGATGACCCACTAGCAATTGATGATAGCTTGCCTGATGAACAGTTAGCTGCAATAAATGTTTCTCAAAACACTCCATGGTATGCTGGTTATGGTAACTACATTGTCGCTAAATATATACCACCTAGCTTCACATACCAACAAAAGAAAACATTCTTCTATGATTTAAGACATTACTTTTGGGATGACCCACATCTTTATAAAGAAGGGGTAGATGGTATTATTAGACGTTGTGTACCTGAGCATGAACAGGAACAAATCCTACGGAAATTTCATTCCGAAGCTTATGGAGGACATCATGCAGGAGATAGAACTGCTCGCAAGGTATTGCAATATGGTTTTTATTGGCCTACTCTCTTCAAGGATGCCCGTAAGTTTGTCTTGTCTTGTGATGAATGTCAAAGAATTGGTAATATTGGTAAGCGTCAGGAAATTCCTATGAATTATTCACTTGTTGTTGAACCATTTGATGTTTTGTGGTTTTGATTATAAGGGATCTTTTCCTTCCTCTAACGGGTACACTCATATTTTGGTTGCTGTTGATTATGTCACTAAGTGGGTAGAAGCTATTCTAACTAGTAGTGCTGATCACAACACCTCTATTAAAATGCTTAAAGAAGTTATCTTCCCGAGGTTTGGAGTCCCTAGATATTTAATGGCTGATGGTGGTTCACACTTTATTCATGGTGCTTTCTGTAAGATGCTTGCTAAATATGATTTAACCATAGAATTGCATCACCCTATCATCCTCAATCTAGTGGTCAAGTTGAACTTAGCAATAGATAAATAAAATTAATATTACAAAAAACTATCAATAGGTCTCGAAAGAACTGGTCTAAGAAACTAGATGATGCACTTTGGGCCTATAGAACAGCTTATAAAAATCCTATGGGTATGTCTCCGTACAAAATGGTACATGGAAAAGCTTGTCATTTGCCTCTAGAGTTAGAACATAAAGCATTTTGGGCAATTAAAGAACTCAATTATGATTCAAACTTGCCGGTGAGAAGAGGCTATTTGATATTAGCTCACTAGACGAATGGAGAACCCAAGCTTATGCAAATGCCAAACTATTCAAAGAAAAGTAAAAAGATGGCATGACAAAAGAATCCAAAAGCGGGAATTCAAAATAGTAGACTATGTTCTTTTGTTCAACTCTCGTTTAAGATTTTTTGCAGGTAAGCTTCTCTCCAAATGGGAAGGACAATATATTATCGAAGAGGCTTATCATTCTGGAGCTATCAAGATTAATAATGCCGAAGGTACTAATCCGAAGGTGGTCAATGGACAAAGAATTAAACACTATATCTCAGGTACGCCTATTAATGTTGAAAGCAATGTTATCCAAACCATGACACCGGAGGAACAGATAAAAGAAACCTTCCAGAACACTTCAGAATTCTAAAAAAGAGGAGGTACGTGATACGGTAAGTAAACGGACTCCGAAAAATCCGCATAAATATCGTGGCCGGTAATCAAAGGAGGTATGTGATACGGTAAGTACACTTTAGTTTTGGAATATTACAGAAATTAGGAAAATAAGAAATAAACAGGAAAGCAATCGAGGTGAGCACGATACACCAGGACGCGCCAGCCCTGCCAGGCGCGCCCTGGTGGGTTGTGCCCACCTCGGACACCTTCCCGACTCCGTTTTCCTTCCATATGCTTGCTTGCCAAGAATAAAAATTCTCTATATATACCCCCAACTATTTTGACCACTGCATCGCATAAAAATCCCCTGTTCTTGTTTCGTGTTGTTTTCCTGGTAGATCTGAAAATATGTCGTCTCAAGATTCAGAGGGGGAGAGCTATGTTGCTGACTATATTGCAAAACCCAAGATCTATGGAGAAGTGGAGCATTATGGATGGACCTCAGACAAGGAGGAAGACGCTGCCATGAAGGAAACAAAGGACGATAGCTCTGAGGAAGAGGATGACCCACTACCTCAGCCCGGAGACATGCATGTGGAATTCAAGAAGTCAAGCCTCCCTAAAGGATACAAACCTGAGGTTCAATTTATTCCATCCCGTTTTCTGCAGGAGAGCAAGGCGGCATTATGCAAAAAGATAACAAAGCTCGAGTTGGAGAATGATGATCTAAGGGAGGCAAATTTTATGCTCAAATATAAGTTGAAGAAGAGGGCTACTTCATCACCACCACCAAAGGATACTTGAGCACACGGGTATGGGCACTCCCCTTGGCTTGAGCCAAGCTTGGGGGAGGTACCCCGGTATCGTATTACCATCACTTTTATTCACCTTTACCTATTTTAGTTCGATCTTTAGCCTTTTCTTGATTTAGTTGAATAAAAGTTTAGTATGATCTATTTTCGTGTGCTAGTTTCATGATCTATCTATCTATGTAATCGAGTGAGAGTTATATAATAAAGTTTAGTTTGAGCTTTTGCTTCTTTATTTTCTTGTTGCAATCAAAATAAAGGGAAAGAGAAATAAATGAAAATATTCATATGCTAATCTTATGGTAAGTAATGACATCACATAAGGAAAAGTATAAGTGGTAAAATTTATTGGAGATTGACAAACATAGCATTGGTCAATGATGCAATTCAAGAAAAATTAATAAGGGAAGAGAAGATTCACATGCAAATACCCTATCTTGGACATCTTTTATGATTGTGAGCCCCCATTAAATATTATATGTCAAAATTGTTGATGTTGGACAAGGAAGACAACATAATGATTTATGTTTGTTCACATCCACATAGAAGTTATATTGTCATAGAGCCTTCAACATGTGGTTCATGCTCAATATCTTTGCTAGCCAAAAATTTCGCACTAAGTGGAGATACTACTTGTTCATCCAAAAACCCAAAACCCAAATTCATGTTTTGAGAGTCCACCATACCTACCTACGGATCGAGTAAGATCCTTCAAGTAAGTTGTCATCGGTGCAATAAGGCAATAAAAATTGCTTCTAAATTTGTTTTGATCAATTAGTGTAAGAGAAAATTGAGCGTTATACGAACTTATGATGGCAAAGTAATAAAAGCGACGGACTGCATAATAAAGGTTGCTATCATAGGGGGCAATATAGCGTGATGTTCTTTTACATTAAGGGATTGGGCATACAAACCAAAAAGCGCATGACAACCTCTGCTTCCCTCTGCGAAGGGCCTATCTTTTACTTTTATGTATTTACTTTTATGCAAAAGTCAAAGTATTCTTCCCTTTTTCTTTTTACCTTTTCTTTTACAAGCATCATGTGGTGAGGAAAGATCTAGGCACATATATCCGGTTGGATGTGAGTGAGCATGAGTAATTATTGTTGACATCACCCTTGAGGTGAGTACGTTGCGAGGCGAAACTATAAGCCCCTATCTTTCTATGTGTCCAGTTGAAACTTTTTGCTCATGGGTATGTTGTGAGTGTTAGCAATCATAGAAGACTAAATGATGGTTGAGTATGTGGACTTGCCAAAAGGTTCTGACAAGAGACCCTTCCTGAAAATATGATGGATTGTAGTTGCAAAGTTGACTGAGAACATAGTTTGTTGGTTTTCAATAAGGTTTATGCTTTATACTTCTATGTTGTGATGAATTGTTACTTGTTCATGAGAAGTTATATGATGAAAGTATATGAATAAGTTTTATGATAAAGTTTGTTGCTGTTATGATAATAAGCATGATGCTACTATGTCCGTATTTTGTTTTTATCGACACCTCTCTCAGACCATGTGGACATGCTTTTCAATATCGGCATTCGCTTGAGGACAAGCATTGTCTAAGCTTGGGGGAGTTGATACGTCCATTTTGCATCATGATTTCCTACTGTTATTTATAATGTTTTATTGAATAATAATGCTTTAGGGAGTGATTCTAATGCCTTTCCTCTCAGAATATGCAAGGTTTACACAAAGAGGGAGAATACCGGCAGCTGGAATTCTGGACCTAAAAAAGCACATCAGAGATACCTATTCTGCACATCTCCAAATAAGCTGAAACTTTACGGAGAATTATTTTGTATTAGATACTAAATATTGGAGCCAATAACTATCGGAGGAGGCCAACCTGGTGAGCACAAGACACCAGGGCACGCCAGGCCCCCCAGGCGCGCCCTGGTGGGTTGTGCCCAGCACGGCCCACCTTCGGTGCCCATCTTCTGGTATATAAGGTCTTTTGACCGAGAAAAGATAAGGAGAGGACTTTCGGGATGGAACGCCGCCGTCTCGAGGCGGAACTTGGGAAGGATCACTTTTGCCCTCCGGCGAAGCGATTCCGCCGGGGGAACTTCCCTCCCGGAGGGGGAAATCGAAGCCATCGTCATCACCAACACCCCTCTCATCTTTGAGAGGCCGATCGTCATCAACATCTTCAACATCACCATCTCCTCTCAAACCTAGTTCATCTCTTGTGTTCAATCCTTGTACCGGAACCTCAAATTGGTACCTGTGGGTGACTAGTGTTGATTACATCTTCTAGTTGATTACTATATGGTTTATTTGGTGGAAGATTATATGTTCAGATCCATTATGCTATCCAATACCCCTCTGATCTTGAGCATGAATATTATTTGTGAGTAGTTACCTTTGTTCTTGAGGTCACGGGAGAAGTCATGTTGCAAGTAATCATGTGAATTTGTTATGTGTTCGATATTTTGATGATATGTATGTTGTGATTCCCTTAGTGGTGTCATGTGAACATCGACTACATGACACTTCACCATCCTTGGGCCTAAGGGAATGCATTGTGGAGTAGTTATTAGATGATGGGTTGCTAGAGTGACAGAAGCTTAAACCCTAGTGTATGTGCTACTTCGTAAGGGGCTGATTTGGATCCAAACGTTTAACGCTATGGTTAGATTTTATCTTAATACTTTTCTCGTAGTTGTGGATGCTTGCAAGGGGGTTAATCATAAGTGGGAGGTTGTTCAACTTAGAACAGCACCCAAGCACCGGTCCACCCACATATCAAATTATCAAAGTAGCGAACACAAATCAAACCAACATGATAAAATTGACTAGATGAAATTCCTGTGTACCCTCAAGAACACTTTGCCTATTACTAGAGATTGTTCTGGCCTGTCCTTTGCCACAAAAGGATTGGGATACCTTGCTGCACCTTATTTACCGTTACCGTTACTTGCTAGTTACCAATTATCTTGCTATCAAACTATCTATTACCTACAATTTCAGTGCTTGTAGAAATTACCTTGCTGAAAACCGCTTGTCATTTCCTTCTGCTCCTCGTTGGGTTTGACACATGGCGATGGTGTATATGCCGAGGAACTCCGAAGGGCTGATCTTGTCGTCGTACTTGTCGGGCAGCTTGGGTTTGAAGGCCTTGCTGGAAGGCCAGCGAAGTTGCCGCAGCTCACGGGTGAACACCGGGCATCCCACCTCGTAAGGTAGGCTGTCGGGCACTCCCGGCGTGGGTTCATCGATGGCTGGGTCCGCGCAGCCATCGGATTGATAGCGAGTTTCGCGCCGCCTCTCAACGGACATGCGGGCATCCTCCTTGTGCCTATCCTTCATGACTTGGCGTTGATCTTGATCCCGCCGCGGGTCCGGCGAGGTGTACGACACCTCGTCTTGTATATCGGTCCGGCGGGAGGTTCGCTACGGAGGTGACTGGACTGTAGGTGCCCCGCCAGCATTGCGCCTGGTGGTTGGGCGTCCCGGAGTCGCTTGGCGCGTGTGCGATGGTCCTGCTCCCTCCGGCTTGTCGCGGTTCACGAAGCTCAGCAAACTCTGTATAGTCGCCCTCCAGTCCTCCATATTCTCCAGCGCAGGCGGAAAGTTCAGCAGTAGCCATGCCTGCGCCAGGGCTTCTTCCGTGGTTTTGGGCATGGAGCGGTGCGAGGCATAGGTGACGCTCTTACTCCTGGCAGTGTCAGGAGGACAGTTCGCCCGCGCCATCACACGCCGCCCATCTTCCCCAGGATCTTGCTATCGATCTTGGCCCTATGTGTCTTGGGAAGGACGCGCAGGGGTCTTGTCCTCGTTCTACCCGGGATCGCCGCCTCGAGGGTTGCTACTTCTTGAGCATGCGTTGCTTTTCCCTTGAAGAGGAAAGGGTGATGCAGGAAAGTAGATAAGTATTTCCCTCAGTTGTTGAGAACCAAGGTATCAATCCAGTAGGAGATACAAGCAAGTCCCCAATAGATGTACCTACACAAATAATCAAACACTTGCACCCAACGCTATAAAGGGGTTGTCAATCCCTTCACGGTTATTTGCAAGGATGAGATCTGATAGAGATAGATATAGAAGATCACTAGAATGGAAAGTAAAACAAAAGTAAAAAGATTGCAGCAAAGTATTTTTGGTATTTTTGGTTTATAGATCTGAAAATGTAATATGGAAAATAGACCCGGGGGCCATAGGTTTCACTAGAGGCTTCTCTCTTGAAGGAAAATAATACGGTGGGTGAACAAATTACTGTCAAGCAATTGATAGAAAAGCGAATAGTTATGACGATATCCAAGGCAATGATTATGCATATAGGCATCATGTCCATGTCAAGTAGACCGAAACGATTCTGTATCTACTACTATTACTCTACACATCGACCGACTCCTGCCTGCATCTAGAGTATTAAGTTCATGAAGAACAGAGTAACGCATTAGGTAAGATGACATGATGTAGAGGGATAAACTCAAGCAATATGATGAAAACCCCATCTTTTTATTCTCGATGGGAACAATACAAATACGTGCCTCGCTACCCCTACTTTGTCACTTGGTGAGGACACCGCAAGATTGAACCCAAAACCAAGCACTTCTCCCATTGCAAGAATTACCAATCTAGTTGGCCAAACCAAACCAATAACTCGAAGAGACTTGCAAGGATATGAAATCATGCATATAAGAATTCAGAGAAGATTCAAATAATATTCATAGATAATCTGATCATAAACACACAATTCATCGGATCTCGACAAACACACCGCAAAAGAGTATTACATCGGATAGATCTCCATGAAGATCATGAAGAACATGGTATTGAAGAACAAAGAGAGAGAGAAGAAGCCATCTAGCTACTAGCTATGGACCCGAAGGTCTGTGGTGAACTACTCACGCATCATCGGAGGGGCAATGGAGTTGATGTAGATGCCCTCCGTGATCGAATCCCCCTCCGGCAGATTACCGGAAAAGGCTCCAAGATGGGATCTCACGGGAACAGAGGCTTCCGACGGCGGAACAGTATTTTTGTGGCTCTTTTTGGTATTGGGGGAATATTTGGCAATTTATAGGCCGAAGAATAGGGTTAGGAGGTCTGCCGTGGGGCCACAAGCCAGGGAGGCGCGCCCCCCCTAGGGCCCGCCCTGGTGGCTTGTCTTCACACGGCAGGTCTTCTGCCTTCATCTCCAAGTCTGACAGGTTCCTTCTGGTCCAAGAAATATCATTCTGAAGATTTTATTCATTTTGGACTCCGTTTAATATTCCTTATCTGCAATACTCAAAAACAAGTAAAAAACAGAAACTGGCACTAGGCACTAGATTAATAGGTTAGTCCCAAAAATAATATAAACTAGCATATTAATGCATATAAAACATCCAAAACAGATAATATAATAGCATGGAACAATCAAAAATTATAGATACGTTGGAGACGTATCAAGGGTGCTGGTCGTGGTCGCCCTGCGAAGGACGCGGTGGGGGTGTTGTCGCCTTCGCCGCAGCTGCGGCCGCTGCCGCAGCCGCCGTTGCCTCGGCATTAGCCCCCGATGCCGCCGGCGCATCTCACGTTTCTATGCCAGCAGGGTCCGGGTTGATGCTCGTGGAGCTTCGCACGGTGTTGTGACTGCGCTCACCAGTGCGGTGAGCGTGGGGGCCGCCTCCGTCTGTGCTGTCGACGTCGACCTGAGATGGTAGCTCGGATGTGGTCGTAGCAGGCGTCGTCGCACCATTGGCCTTCTTGGGGGCCATGGGCGTTGATGAATCTGCTCATGAATATGCACAGAGATCAGCGAAGGTTCACGCAAGAGAAGCCCCCTAACTGGCGCGCCAAATATGTCGGGGTACGACGATCTATAGTACCGGCAAGGCCCCTTCGTGGTTCGGCTGTGAGGGTTCTAACACGCAAAGAGCATCACTGATTCCTACGTACGCGAGGGTTTAGACAGGTCCAGGCCACCGGAGCGTAAAACCCTATGTCCGATGTTTGGGTGGTTTGTGAGTGTTCATAGTACACGGCGCAACAACCCCGATAAGAGGTGCCTCGGGAGTGCAGCTACGCGTGTAGAATGAACAGAGAGCCGACCTTGTAAAGGTTTCCATGGGCCTCCTTTTATAGATAAACGGTTACCACAGTGGCAAAATGGTCTTTACATCTGGTAAACAGCGGATACTGCCCTCTGCCCAAGTGTCAGTAGAGGTGGTACTGGGAAACACCTAACCCTGACGGACTAGGACAGGCGCATTGACTGCGCCATGATGTGTCAAGCTGGCGACGTCTCCCGGCAAGGACTGCATCTCCTTCTGTGCCGTCTGCCCAACTACCTTCTATTCTTTCGCCACGCCATGGGACGGGTGTCGTTAAAGCTGCTGTAAATCCCTACATGCTGCCACGCGTCCCAACCGGCTCCCCCTAACCGCCTGCCCGCTCGCCACCTAGCCGATGTAGACAACCAGCTCGGTGACATCAAGCTAGGCCTTGGCAGGCAGAGTCCTTGGTGGGTGCGCTCGCCCTTGAGTCCCCGGCAAGGCGTCTGCCGGGTTCCTTGGTCCTTTGCTTGGTGTGGTTGGAGGAATGCTTCTGCCCAGCAAGATCTTGCCGGTCCAGAGGCTGTGGGTGTCTGGTGCACAAGTCAGGGTGCTAAGGGCCCCGTTTCTTAGTACACCGACAACCCCTTTCTTTTTATACATTTTCGGAAGGCAATAGAGAGGTCCCAGAGAAATATCTCCTCATCTTCGATGGGACAAATCACACCTTGGTCAGTTGAAAGCACAACTTCTCCCTACGTGGTTTTGGTAATTAATAACAACATATATTTCATTGGACTAATGTTTTCACCAAGTATATTTTAGGAAAGTTCAATGAATGGATTGGCAAAAGGATTGCAAGGAGATCCCCTAGATGCAAGGAACATCTATTGGCAACAAGCTTGAAGACTCTACATTTTACATTTTGTGAAATCACTTTTGAGTCCATAGGAAAGACAATACTATTACAAGGGAATGAGGTTTCTATGATGATCTGGTTGCTCAAGTGCTTAGAGATTAGCCACCAAAAATACACATGAAATTCTACCACAAACTCTCTGTCTAAACCCTACCACTAAAATCGGTGCCACCAAGTTTTCATATTCGTCCCTACCATATTTTTCCCTAGACAGATCCTAAGCCAAAACCCTAAGGTCTTGGTGACACCAACATTCCAATTCGGTGAAACCGAAACCAGTGACCAACTTTCTGGTTAGCCATTTTCAAGAATCGGAATTTCTGAGTTTTGGAAATCAGTCTCACCGAGATTTGGAAACTGCCTAGGTCACCCATATCGGTACCATCGAGATTTATATATCGGTCTCACTAAGAAGCCGAAAGTTGCCACATTTTGCACTAGTCAGTGCAACCGAGTCTTTGGATCTATTTCACCGAGTTGGGCAATAATGTTGTAACGGTTAGATTTTTGGAGATGCCTATATATATACCCTCCACCTCCTCTTACTCATAGAGGAAGCACTCAGAACATACCTACAATTGCCCCATCCATTTTTTTGATAGAGAGCACCTACTCATGTGTTGAGATCAAGATCTTCCACTCCAACCATATGAATCTTGATTTCTAGCCTCCCCAAGTTGCTTTCCACCCAATAAACCTCTTCTACCAAGCCAAATTCGTGAGAGAGTGATTATGTGTTGAGGAGACTATCTTTTGAACCACAAGAGCAAGGAGTTCATCATTGTTATCACATCTATTACCTTTTGGAGAGTGGTTTCTCCTAAATTGGTTAGGTGTCACTTGGGAGCCTCCTTCTTCGTGTGTGGAGTTGAACCAAGAAGTGTGTACGGGCAAGGAGATTGCCTACTTCGTGAAGATCTACCCATAGTGAGGCTAGTCCTTCATGGACGGAAGCCGTGATGGAATAGACGAGGTTGCTACTTTGTGGACCCTTACGGGTGCAGTCCTCTGTGGACTCTCATGACCGCTACCCGCCGTGGGTTGAAGTCTCCATCAGTGTGGACTATGATAGCACCACCTATCGGAACCATGGGAAAAATCTTCGTGTCTCCAATTGCGTTTGATCATCCTATCCCTTCCTCTACTTTCATGTGCATGTCTTTACTTTCCGCTGCTATACTCTTAGACTTGCATGTGTAGGGTGTGCTTGACTTGCTACAATTGCTAAAACTTGCCAATGTCTAAAATTGGGAAAAGGCAAGATTTTTAATTTGGTCAAGTAGTCTAATCACCCCCCCCCTCTAGACATACTTCGGATCCTACGTGAGTCTACGACCTATGGCTTGCTTTTCGATAACCCCGAAAGCCACTTTTGTAATCACCCAGTTACAGAAAACATTTGGTGACTCCTAAGTATATCATCTGATAACCTAGGTAGTACGAAGATCTTAGGTCTAAGGATATGGCGTATACATTATATATTATAAATATCAATGACACAAAATGAGAATTTGTCTTGTGGTATCTAATAGGTGGGTCTATTGACTGCTAGTTCAGCTAACTCACGTCCATGGTATCCGTTTGATATCCTCATATACATGGCTTCAAAAGACGGTCATCAGCCGATACTTGTGCTAATCTCTATGTATGTGTTCCTACGGATATTTAGACTAGGGATCTGTTTAGAAAAACGATCACATATATGCAAAATAAGTTTCACTGGAGAATCACAATTCGTCAACTAATTCATAAAGTAGTATTCATAAATAAATCCTGAACATGCTATAAATAATAAACACCTTATTATTTCCTCTAGGGCATAATTCCAACAAATAATCAAATAGTCTTCCACACCTTTAGGGACTAATTTCTTAGCAATGGAAAAGCAAACCTATAAAGTAAATTATTCGAGCTTAACCAAACGACTAGTGCACCCCCCAATCTTTTAGCACCACACACATCCCATTTGATTTCAATACATGGAATTGTATTTTTTTCTTAAAAAATCTCAAACAAACTTATCCCTATGGTACAATGTTCTACTCATATTTTTGTGAGTGTTGTCACCATGAAGCTAAGCATGCTTACAATTCAAGCGGTAAAAAAAGCAATCAAATAAAGTGTCGACTTGAATGGGAATATAGAGCAATCCACGCTTGTGGTTTGCAATTCCACATCAACTTGCTACTCATTCCATGATAAAATATTTGTTGGCAAACTTCATTTTATTTATCTATTTTGGCTAGCTAATCAAGCCAAAATATTCTAGCTTATAGGAACCCACAATACTCAATTTGCACTAATGTTATGGAATACACTATAATCATTGCAGAGTAACAAGTACAATTGAACTCAACCTAATTCATACATATAATACATTTACCACAAATTGTAATATTACCACTCATCATAAAGACACACTTACCATTTATTAGGACAGTAAAACTAAGCCCTCACAGAGATATACGTTTTGAGCAGTCCTTTTTCATGACCTGGCTGTTTTTGGTCGTTGGATGTGATGTTTATAGCTATATGGACTGCATTTTTAACTACTGTTCCAGTTGTCCTATGGACTACTGCTTTGGAAGACAAAACGAAGCATTGTGGTAAATTGGGTCTGTTCTGCTAGCCCATCTAAGCAACCCAGCGTGTTGGCCAGGTCCCTTACCTGAGTGCTGGATCACTAACTTCCTGAAACAAGGCGCACGATCGCGGGCAAAAGGGAAGGTCGCCTGAATCGATTGAAGGTCATGGTTGGAGCCACCTCCCGATTCGGGCCTCGGTTACTGGTAGAAGGAAGGACGACGGGATCAATCGAAGGCCATTGCTCGATCCATTCATGCATGATGCGGGGATCGGTTGATCTAGCCAACTTGGCCCATCAGTTTGTGAGGGAACACCAGCGAAGCAATGACTTGGTGGTGACAACTGCTCTCTGGCACAGCGCTACGGTTTTCAGACTCATGTTCCAATCCACATCAAGTAGGTAAAGATGTGGGATCACTAGAAGAGGCGTCTAGATGGGGGGGTGAATAGACTATTGACAAAATTAAAATCTAACCTCTTTCCAAGTTAATTGGTTGACAGATTTTAGCAATTCTAACAAGTCTAGCGCCCCCTACACATGCTATTCAACAAGTTTGGCAGCGGAAAGTAAAGACAAGCATATGTAAGAGAGTAGAGATAGGCATATGTAAGAGAGTAGAGATAGGAAGATCAAACGCAATAGAAGACACAGAGATTTTTTTTCGTGGTTCCGATAGGAGGTGCTATCGTCCGTCCACGCTGATGGAGACTTCAACCCACGGAGGGTTGCGGTCGCGAGAGTCCACAGAGGGCTCCACCCATTAGGGTCCACAAAGTAGCAACTGACGTGGCTTGAGACTGCGTCGGTATTTCCCCAAAGAGGAAGGGATGATGCAGCACAGTGACGGTAAGTATTTCCCTCAGTTATGAAACCAAGGTTATCGAACCACTAGGAGGATCACTACCACCCAATAAGCAGCACCTACACACAAACAACAAATACTTGCAACCCGACGCGAAAGAGAGGTTATCAATCTCTCTACGGTAATAAGATAGATTAGATAGTGATAGATAGGAGAGATATATCTCTCAAGAACACAAAATAAAAAGAGCAAATAAAATATGCAGCAATATGTTTTGGGGTTTTTGGTTTTGTAGATCTGAAAACAAGGATTGCAAAAAAAGTAGATCGGAAAGCAATATGTTGGAAAAGTAGACCCGGGGGCCATAGGGTTCACTAGTGGCTTCTCTCATGAGTATAGCGCACGGTGGGTGAACAAATTACTGTTGGGAAATTGATAGAAAATTGAATAGTCATAACGATATCCAAGGCGATGATCATTATATAGGCATCACGTCCAAGATAGATAGACCGACTCCTGCCTGCATCTACCTCTATTACTCCACACATCGACCGCTATCTAGCATGCATCTAGTGTATTAAGTTCAGGGAAAAACGGAGTAATGCAATAAGAACAATGACATGATGTAGACAAGATCTATTCATGTAGGAATAGACCCCATCTTGTTATCCTTAATAGCAACAATACATGCGTGTTTTGCTGCCCCTTGTGTCACTGGGAAAGAACACTGCAAGATCGAACCCATCACAAAGCACCTCTTCCCATGGCAAGAAAAATCGATCTAGTCGGCCTAACTAAACCAAAGATTCGGAGAAGAAATACGAGGCTATAAGTAATCATGCATCTAAGAGATCAAAGAAGACTCAAATAATATTCATGGATAGAAACTGATCAGGAACTCAAAATTCATTGGATCCCAACAAACACACCGCAAAAGTTTACATAAAATAGATCTCCAAGAGACCATTGTATTGAGAATCATAAGAGAGAGAGAAGAAGCCATCTAGCTACTGCCTACGGACCCGTAGGTCTATGGTGGACTACTCACGCATCATCGGAGAGGCACCTATGAAGAAGATGAACCCCTCCGTGATGGTGTTTAGCTTGGATCTCGCGGTTCTGGAAATTGCGGCGGCTGGAATTGTGTTTCGTCGACTCCCCTAGGGTTTTTGGAATATTTGGGAATTTAAAGGCGTCAGAGGCGGTGGAGAGGGGCCCCGTGATGGAATAGAATTATATATAGGAATCTTCAAAAATCCAACCGGTACAACATTATTGCCCAACTCGGTGAAACCGGAGTAAAAACTCGGTTGTACCAAGTAGTGCAAAATGTGGCAACTTTTGGCGTTTCGGTGAGACCGATGTATAATTCTCGGTGGTACCTAATACATCTCCAACATATCTATAATTTTTGCTTGTTCCATGCTGTTATATTACCATTCTTGGATATTTACAATCATTTTATAGCAACTTTATATCATTTTTTGGGACTAACCTATTGACATAGTGCCAAAGTTCCAGTTGCTGTTTTTGCTTGTTTTTTACTTCGCAGAAAATCAATACCAAACGGAGTCAAATTGCGGCGAAACTTTTTGGAGATTTGTTCTGGACCAGAAGACACCCAGTGGGCCAAAGAAGTGCCGGGGGAGTGGGCTGAGGAGACCACAACCCACCAGGGCGCGCCAGGGGGGCCCGGTGCGCCCTGATGGGTTGTGCCCTCCTCGGGGCCCCTCTCCACCGCCTCTGATGCCTATAAATTCCCAAAAATTCCAAAAACCCTAGGGGAGTCGACGAAACACAATTCCAACCGCCGCAAGTTCCAGAACCGCGAGATCCAATCTAAACACCATCACGGAGGGGTTCATCTTCTTCATAGGTGCCTCTGCGATGATGCGTGAGTAGTCCACCATAGACCTACGGGTCCGCAGGACGTAGCTAGATGGATTCCTCTCTCTCTCTCTCTCTCTCTCTCTCTCTCTCTCTCTCTCTCTCTCTCTCTCTCTCTCTTATGATTCTCAATACAATGGTCTCTTGGAGATCTATTTGATGTAAACTTTTGCGGTGTGTTTGTTGGGATACGATGAATTTTGAGTTCATGATCAGTTTTTATCCATGAATATTATTTGAGACTTCTTTGATCTCTTATATGCATGATTGCTTATAGCATCATATTTCTTCTTCAAATCTTTGGTTTCGTTAGGCCGACTAGGTCGATTTTTCTTGCCATGGGAAGAGGTGCTTTGTGATGGGTTCGATCTTGCGGTGTTCTTTCCCAGTGACAGAAGGGGCAGCAAGACACACATGTATCGTTGCTATTAAGGATAACAAGATGGGGTCTATTCCTACATTAATAGATCTTGTCTACATCATGTCATCGTTCTTATTGCATTACTCCGTTTTTTCATGAACTTAATACACTAGATGCATGCTGGATAGCGGTCGTTGTGTGGAGTAATAGAGGTTGATGCAGGCAGGAGTCGGTCTGTCTATCTTGGACGTGATGCCTATATAATGATCATCGCCTTGGATATCGTCATGACTATTAGATTTTCTATCAATTGTCCAACAGTAATTTGTTCACCCACCGTGCGCTATACTCATGAGAGAAGCCACTAGTGAACCCTACGGCCCCTGGGTCTACTTTACCAACATATTGCTTTCAGATCTATCTTTTTGCATCTTTGTTTTCAGATCTACAAAACCAAAAACCCAAAAATATATTGCTGCATATTTTATTTGCCCTTTTTATTTTGTGTTCTTGAGAGATCTATCTCTCCTATCTATCACTACCTAATCTATCTTTTTACCGTAGAGAGATTGACAACCTCTCTTTCGCGTCGGGTTGCAAGTATTTGTTGTTTGTGTGCAGGTGATGCTTATTGGGTGGTGGTGATCCTCCTACTAGTTCGATAACCTTGGTTTCATAACTGAGGGAAATACTTACCATCGTTGTGCTGCATCATCCCTTCCTCTTCGGGGAAATACCGACGCAGTCTCAAGCACGTCAAAGGAATTTATGGCGCCGTTGCCGGGGAGGAAGCGGTCTCTTCTATGTGCCTATCGTAGGCACCGAGGGGACTCCATCATCATCTACCAGGTTCCTAATCACAAATATCATCTCCTTGCAATTAGATTATTTGCCATTTGCCTCTCGTTTTCCTCTCCCCAACTTCACCAATTTGCCGTTTTATTCGCCCTCTTTTTCGTTTGCTTTTTTCTCGCCGGATCTCTTATTTGCTTGTCACCATGAGTGATTTTGGTATGGCAGAAACGGATGATGGCAGGACTCCTAAAATTGGACGCTCTGCTAATCTTGATTCTAAAACTTTTGTTTTGGGGCAAGGGAACGTTATAGGAAAAGAAACTATCCAAGAGTTTTTCAATTGCGGTGGGAATTTGACTCTCGATGATACTCCTATATTGAAAAGAACTAAATCTTATGCGGAAGGTATCTCGGCGCTAGTTTTAAAACTTGAAAATAGATTTATCCGTACCCATCCTACCTTGCAAAGATTGTTTTATGAACTACCCATCTTAGAGGATCCCAAACCTAAGAAGTTAGCTACCCTTGTTCTCATGAATGAATTTGATCATATAGTACGGGAAGCTAGGGAGATCTTTGACTTTTTTGGTATGAGCCGTGAAAACCCGGTAATAGGAGAAATCCTTTACAATAGTGATTACATGATGAAATATTTTCTTGGAAATAATCAAATTTTTTATGAGAATCTCAAAAAGGAAGTCCCCGTTTTAGATATGATCCAACAAGTTTTCAATGATGTGAACCAACAATATTCTTGGATCGTGGCCGGTAATCAAAGGGGGTACGTAGAGGGACAACTTGATAATGCTAAAATTGCTATGTATGATGTGTTTCAAGTCTTATTTGCAAATCCTCTTTCCAAAGGCACTTCGTCCAAAACCAAAGATGACAATACTTGAATCTATGTGTTATACCTAGCTAGGGGCGTAAAACGATAGCGCTTGTTGGGAGGCAACTCAATGAATAATTTTTTTTTGCTTTTTCCTTTCTGTTTTTGTGTGTTGACACAATTATTCCTCTGTTATGATTGTGTTTTTATGGTTTATTTAGTGTTTGTTGCAAGTAGAACCTTTAGGATGATTCATAGGATGAGTAGAAGCGATGCTGAATCTGAAACAGAAACTTTGCGTCCAGTATATGAATTTTCATTTTTTGCTGGAATGTGATCTTAAGCTGAAATTTTAACACAGTGTTTCTATACAAAATCCTTACGTTGTCCTAATTGTTCGGAATTTTTAGAGTTATAGAAGTATGGTTAGAGTACAGATTACTACATACTGTTCTGTTTAAGACAGATTCTATTTTCGTTGCATTGTGTGCTTGTTTTGATGAATCTATGTTATATTGAAGGGTATGAGCCATGGTAAAGTTAAAATAAAGTAGGTATAATGCAATTATAAAATATGAATGGGTTTGCAACAGCACCTAAAGTAGTGATTTGCTTTATTATACTAACGGATCTCACGAAGATTTTGTTGAGTTTTGTGTGATTGAAGTTTTCAAGTTTTGGGTGAGATCACGATGGATGAAGGAATAAGGAGTGATAAAAGCCTAAGCTTGGGGATGCTACCGCACCCCCAAGATATATCCGAATAGAAACAAGCAACTAAGCTTGGGGATGCCCCCGAGTGGCATCCCCTCTTTCTTCTAACAACCATCGGTATTTTACTTGGAGCTATATTTTTATTCGTAACATATCATGAGTTTTGCTTGGAGCGTCTTGTATCTTTGCTTGCTTTGCTTGTTTGTTTTTCCTTTGTATCCTTGCTGGACACACCTTTTTGAGAGAACCATAATCATGCTATGATTTGTTAGAATTGCTCTATGTGCTTCACTTAAACTTTTTGAGCTATAGAATTGCTCTAGTTCTCCACTTATATCTTTTGAGCACGGTGTGCTTGGAAATTTTTGTAGAAATACTCTCATGCTTCACTTAGATTAATTTGAGAGTTAGTAAATTTTGAAGAAATCCTCTCATGCTTCACTTATACCTTTTTGAGATATGAAATCTTTATGCTCATGTGCTTCACTTAAATTTGTTTGAGCTTGTAAAAAAAGCAAATGGCAATATATGAAACTAGTCCCAAAGTGATAGATATCCAAGGAGGATATAATAAAAACTTTCATGAAGATCATTGGGCAAATTAAACTTGATTCCTTGTAATAGTTTTGAAACATGATGATAGTAATATGTGAGTCATGTTAGTGAGTAATTATGCTTTAGTAGGAATATTGGTGTTAAGGTTTGTGATTCCCTATGCAAGGACGAAAGTCAATAGTTATGCAATGAAATTACATCATACTTGTGGTGCATTATTCGGTGTTAGTTGTGCTCAATGCTCGCTTATGTGAATTTTCGTTTTTTGGTTTGGTTGCTTCCCAATCTATTTGCTAGCCTCCATTTGTACTAAGTAGAAATACTACTTGTGCATCCAAAATCCTTAAACCAAGTTTTGCCTTATGAGTCCACCATACCTACCTATATGCAGTATTTCCATGCCATTCCAAGCAAATTTGTATGTGCCATCCTTAAATTTTCAAAATAAACTTTCTATTTTGTGTGCTTGTACCGCTCATGAAACGGTGGGGAGTGTCCAATATTTTTCCATGCTAGATGTGTTATTCTCAAGATGATTGTTTATTCACTTGTCATTGCACGAGAGTGCGGCGGTAATAGGGATGCCCATTCCCGAAATGAAAAAGAAAAATAAATTACTTTATGTTGTCAAATAATAAATTCCTTGGAAAGTGTTGGTATGGAAGGCAACCGTGGATACGGCCAGCCATGGAAAGTGAAAGTTTGGTGGAAAAAGGAATAAACTTTATTTTCTATTTGGGAACCGCCTATGATATATCTAGCATGGAAAGTATTGTGAGCTACTTTGTCGTTTTCATTGACAGGAAAAGCATGCCACCCAAAATATTTTTTCTCTTTCAATTTAAAACTTTGAGCTCTGGCACCTCTACAAATCCCTACTTCCCTCTGCGAAGGGCCTATCTTTTACTTTATGCAATTTTTATTTTTACTTTGAGTCTCCATCTTCTCTTATAAGCACCAACTAGGGGGCGCTATGATCGTACTTGAGCATTGGGTATAGTTAATATTTGAGTGTGTGTTATGAATGGATCAATGATTGAGCATGATGGGCTAGGGATAACTTTCTTTAGTGTTGATATTTTGAAAGACATGGTTGCTTGTTGACATGCTTGAGTATTGAAGTCATTATGTTAAAACTAGACTATTGCTTTGAATCATTACAAGTCCAAATGTCCATGCTATACAAAAGAAAAGAATATGATGAACATGTTTGGCAGCATTCCACATAAAAAATTCTGTTTTTATCATTTACCTACTCGAGGACGAGTAGGAATTAAGCTTGGGGATGCTGATACGTCTCCAATGTATCTATAATTTTTGCTTGTTCCATGCTGTTATATTATCATTCTTGGATGTTTTACAATCATTTTATAGCAACTTTATATCATTTTTTGGGACTAACCTATTGACATAGTGCCAAAGTGCCAGTTGCTGTTTTTGCTTGTTTTTTACTTCGCAGAAAATCAATACCAAATGGAGTCCAATCGCGACGAAACTTTTTGGAGATTTTTTTCAAGACCAGAAGACATCCAGTGGGCCAAAGAAGTGCCGAGGGAGTGGGCCGAGAAGACCACAATCCACCAGGGCATGCCCTGATGGGTTGTGCGCTCCTCGGGGCCCCTCTCCACCGCCTCTAATGCCTATAAATTCCCAAATATTCCAAAAACCCTAGGGGAGTCGACGAAACACAATTCCAACCGCCGCAAGTTCCAGAACTGCGAGATCCAATCTAAACACCATCACGGAGGGGTTCATCTTCTTCATAGGTGCCTCTCCGATGATGCGTGAGTAGTCCACCATAGACCTACTAGTCCGTAGGCAGTAGCTAGATGGCTTCCTCTCTCTCTCTCTCTTATGATTCTCAATACAATGGTCTCCTGGAGATCTATTTGATGTAAGCTTTTGCGGTGTGTTTGATGGGATCCGATGAATTTTGAGTTCATGATCAGTTTCTATCCATGAATATTATTTGAGACTTCTTTGATCTCTTATATGCATGATTGCTTATAGCATCATATTTCTTCTTCGAATCTTTGGTTTAGTTAGGCCGACTAGATCGATTTTTCTTGCCATGGGAAGAGGTGCTTTGTGATGGGTTCGATCTTGCGGTGTTCTTTCCCAGTGACAGAAGGGGCGGCAAGACACGCATGTATCATTGCTATTAAGGATAACAAGATGGGGTCTATTCCTCCATAAATAGATCTTGTCTACATCATGTCATCGTTCTTATTGCATTACTCCGTTTTTCCATGAACTTAATACACTAGATGCATGCTGGATAGCGGTCGATGTGTGGAGTAATAGAGGTAGATGCAGGCAGGAGTCGGTCTACCTATCTTGTACGTGATGCCTATATAATGATCATCGCCTTGGATATCGTCATGACTATTCGATTTTCTATCAATTGCCCAACAGTAATTTGTTCACATACCGTGCGCCATACTCATGAGAGAAGCCACTAGTGAACCCTATGGCCCCCGGGTCTGCTTTTCCAACATATTGCTTTCAGATCTATCTTTTTGCATCTTTGTTTTCAGATCTACCAAACCAAAAACACAAAAACATATTGCTGCATATTTTATTTGCCCTTTTTATTTTGTGTTCTTGAGAGATCTATCTCTCCTATCTTTCACTACCTAATCTATCTTTTTACCATAGAGATATTGACAACCTCTCTTTCGTGTCGGGTTGCAAGTATTTGTTGTTTGTGTGCAGGTGCTACTTATTGGGTGGTGGTGATCCTCCTACTGGTTCGACAACCTTGGTTTCATAAATGAGGGAAATACTTGCCGTCGCTGTGCTTCATCATCCCTTCCTCTTTGGGGAAATACCGACGTAGTCTCAAGCACGTCAGTACCGATTCTTTAAGTCAGCTAACCAAAGAGTTGGTCCAAAAACTTAGTTGGAGCGATTCTCAACACTCGGTGGTACCGATTCCTGAAAATGGCTAACGAGTGAGTTGGTCCAAAACTCGGTTGGTCCGATCCACAAAACTTGGTGGTACCGAGATGCTAGGGTTTGGCATGGGAATCTGTCTAAGTGAAACTCGGAAGGGTCGAATGGAAATTGTTGGTGGCACCGAATTTGAACTTTATGCTTTGGACAGAGAATATTTGTGGGAGAATGGATGAGTATTTTTGGTGGCTAATCTCTAAGCACTTGAGCAACCAGATCAGCATAATTCCTCATCCCCTTTTAATAGTATTGGCTTTCCTATGGATTCAAAAGTGATTTCTCACAAAATATAAAGTGGAGTGTTCAAGCTTGAATCATGGCCAATCCTATTTTTTCCTTTCCTTGGGGAGGTTCTCCACACAATCCTTAGCCAATCCTCTCTGTGGACTTCATCTGAAATAAGCTAGTTAAAACTATTACTCCAAGAGACAATGTATGTTGTCATGAATTATCAAAACCACCAAGGGAGTATTTGTGCTTTCAATCTACACCTTTTTGGTAATTTATGGCAACATACAATCAAAGCTTCAAATTAAGATATGCAAGGATATAATGAAGACTTTGAGAAACACATGACTAAGATAAGCTCCCCCAAAATGTGTGCAATCCTTTTAAGGGATAGTTGCTGTGGAATGCATGGACACACACATAGTAGAAGGGATATGAAGAGTCATGCGTACCTTGGCTATATGCATCAAATATTTGTGAATGAGGTGTCTCCGTGTTCCAGCCTTCACTCTTGCAAACAATATGTGCAAGAAGCAAGAGATCATCTTGACCAAGGATATGATGGATATACTTACCTTGAAGTTCTTGAGGATTCTAGTAGTAGAAACACACTTGAGAAATAATGTTAGGAAACAAAAGAGTATTCTACAAATCCAAATGCAATAGAACTCAACAATACTAAGATGTGGAAGACGTATGAAAAGTAGCATTTGATGATTGATATGTCTCCCCCAATAGAATATGTAGAACTTTCTCCCCTAAGTATGGATTTGTGGTACTTAATCTCCCCCTGAATCTTAGCATGTAGATATTGGGAGTAGGTAGAGTGAGACGAGTCTAACATAAATTTGGTCTGTTCTCTCCCCATTTGGATAAGCATAAGCTCAGATATTCTCCCCCTATATGTATTATCCCCCTATTTATATTCTCCCCCTTGATATTCTCCCCTATATGCAAGCATAGGCTTTGATATTCTCCCCCTTTGGCATTAATTTCCAAAAAGGGTTAGAGGGTAAGGGATCCTTGAGAGTAAGGGTCATAGAAATTAGGGATCCTTGAGAGTAAGGGTCATTGAGAGCAATTGAGACTAAGGGATCCTTGAGTACTTTTTCTCCCCCTTTTATTATCTGAAAATCTTTTTAAGATTTCTCCCACTTTGACATAGGGATCCTTGAAGAAATGAGATTTTGCTAATTTTGACAAAGAACACAGAAGATAGCAAAATAGGTTGCTCCGAGGTAAAATGAGTCGGTGGAACCGATATGTGGTTGTGCAGCCTATCTGCATGATCGGTGACACCGAGTTATCTGGATCGGAGGGTCCAAAATGCGAAACAGAAACTTGGCAAAGTTTGTCAGAAGCATTTTTTCAGAAAGTCTCAATAGAATAAAATGATTTGCAGTGAATTTTCAAAGTGATTTGCAAGGAATTTTCAGAAAGTTTGGCAAGGAATTTTCAGAAAGTTTGCAGGGAGTATTCAACTAGATGGAAATTGAGTGATTCCAAGAAAGCATGCAACTATAAGATGAACCAAACAAGATACTTCATTTGTATGATGGGCAGTGACTAGGTCACCTATATTAGAGTATATTGACTTAAGGAGCCAAGCAAGAATACTTGATCATAGGTCATACTCTACGTTAAGCTCAAAATGGGGTTACCATTTTTCGATTAAGCATTTTAATGTTTTCATATCACTTGAGTTGCTTTAGCTCATGACTTGGAGTAAAGATTCTTCAAGGATATGATCACATACCTTTGAGTGATGTTGATGACGTAACATGTAGGAGAACTTGTTGTGGATGTCATTGTTGATGAAGATCATCTTGAGTTGAGAGCTATCCTTGATCGTTTTGGTTCTCTTTTCACCTACATGGGTTAGTCATGCGAGGAAGAACAAGATATATCCAAATGACAAGAATGAAATTTGTTTATCAAGTGGTTGTCAAGGATATGGTTTGGATTGTCTTCTTCCTTCCATCATCAAAGAAGAGTTGTGGATACTTGGCCATGAAAAGATTGCTTGTGATGTGAGTTGATGGCAATCTTGTGGAGTGTATTTCTTCCAAGTACCTACAACAAGGTTAGATGCAATACAAGGGAGCATATATTTCCAAGGTATAAGATAGTGTCATATCAAGTGTAACCTGGAATAGTCATGTAAGCTCATGCCCTTGCATGCATCCGAGTGAGTGTAGCTCAAGTTCGAAGCATCAATGATGTTCAACTCACTCCTCAAGTGACAAAACACTTTCTAATCAAGTGGCTTAGTAAAGATATCGGCCAATTGCTTGTTTGTGTGAACATGTTTGAGATTAATGTCCCCCTTGGACACATGATCACGAATAAAATGATGACGAACTTGAATATGTTTAGTTCGAGAATGTTGCACAGGATTATGAGCAATCTTAATAGAACTCTCATTGACACACAACAATGGAACATGTCTCACATGGATTCCTTAATCCTTAAGAGTTTGAGTCATCCATAGTAATTGCCCACAACATGATCCGACAGCAATGTATTCCGCTTCGACAGTAGATAGAGATACCGAGTTTTGCTTCGTGGATGACCAAGACACAAGAGATCTACCAAGAAATTGACATGTACCCGAGGAGGATTTTCTATCAACCTTATCTCCGGCATAGTCCGAGTCGGAACAGCCAACAAGGTTAAAGGAAGATCCCTTGGGATACCATATGCCAAAGTTTGGTATATATATCAAGTATCTCACAATTCTTTTCACGGCCTTAAGATGACACTCTTTAGGAGTGGCTTGATATCTAGCACACATGCACACACTAAGCATAATATCGGGACGGGAGGCACATAGATACAGCAATGAACCAATCATTAATCGATAATGTAACATCCCAAATTTTGGAACATTATATTAATAATTGAATGTTTGATTGTTTGATTGAGTGACTGAAATTGAGTGAAATTTGAAACTTTTTGAAACTTTTGAATGAGAGGGAATAACATGACTTTTCCCTTTGCTTTTGATTTCAAATTCATCCAATTCAAATCAGTGAGAGAAGATGACATGACTTTTTCCAATAAAAGGATTCAAAAAGTGGATTTGAAAATCTTTGAAATATTCTATTGGAATCCATTTCATATTTGGTTCTATTTCAAAGTTTGAATGAATTCAAATTCCCTTACCAAAAATTCAAAATCATGAGGAGCAATATGACACTCCAAACCAGGGGCCATTTGAATTATATTTGAATTCATAAAACTCTAGAAAACTATTTGGAAAATATTTGAATATTCAAATTCAAAGTCATTCTTGAAGTGATTTTCAAATTTGTTTTTGTACAAAAATAAAATACTTGGGAAATAGGGTAAAATGATTCCTTTCAATATAAAAATGGAGAAAAGTGAATTTGGAATCATTTTGGTATTTTTGAAAATATTTTATTGCATCTTATTTGCCACAGCAACACTATTTGAATTATTTGATTTTGTGAGATTTTTGTTTGACTCTAAAAATATGTTCATCTTGTAGGAAATCTTTTTCTGCAAATTTTGACATATAATATGTCTATATAAAAGTATTTTAGTTTTCCTTTTATTCAACTTCCTTTTGTGTTTTGTTTTATAAAAAGGAAAATCTCTTTAAAAAGGAAACTCCACCCCGGCTGAGTAATAGATCAGGCCCAGGAATCCCCTCGCCCGCGCCCGAATCTTCTCCCGATCGGTCACCCGCTCACTTTCCTTGTGCGCTCACTCGCTGACACGGGGGACCCACACGACCGAATCTCGCCCGCGTCGGTCGTCGCCCCCAGCGGATCCCCACCTTCCTTCCTCGCCGACGCCGCCGATTCCCTTCCCCTTTCCCGTCGTAACCGACCCTCTCCTACCTTATTCGCACACCCGAGGCCACCCTATAAAAGCCAGACTACCCCGCACGCTGTTCCACCCCGTACCATCGCACCCGACTCTCCCACGCCCTCGCAATCGCTCGCCGGAGCCAGGACACTCCGCCGACGGCCCCAAGCTCGTCGTGCTCGACCCCGACCACCCCGACGCTCCCCGACGCTACCAGTCGTTCCACCTCGCCCCCCTGCATCACCCCGACCCATCTCCGACGTCGGAGGACTGCAGAAGTCTCCACCGGAGTCCCGAACCACCACCGTCGCCATTACCGACGTTCTGCACCACCCCGACTTCCCCGCGTTTCGCCGACGCCACCAGGCGCCCAGCCGTGCTCGTCTGTGTCGATAGGCGCCTGCGCCATCGCCGGAGACCCACCGGAGCTCCCTCCCCGACGACATGGAGCTCCCTGTCGCCATCGCCGCCTCGCCAGAATCCCCTCGCCGGCGACCTTGCCCCTGTAAGCCACCCCCTTTGTTCGATCTTAAACCTACGGTGTTGATTAGATTAGTCGTACCCCTTCGGTTTGTTTTAAGTGGACCGCCCGATTTTTCTTTTTCTGTTTTAGACCAAACCTTTTTTGTTAAATGATGGCTGTTCGCTCGTTTAGCACTCGCGCACACACCCCTCGGCCAATAAGAAACTGCCACGTAGCGCCCCTGTTCGTTAGTTTAGGTTTTATTTTCTGTTTTTGTTTTATTTAATAGAATAGAATCTGTTTTTGTTTTAGCTATATCTTTTAGGTTTTTAAATGTTTTAATTTGATTCTTTTTTCATTGTGTCACAAATTTTATCTAGTTTCTGTAGATATAAAGTTTGACCATGTTTGAAAATTTTAATTTTGAATTCAAACAGATTTGATTTAAATCTTGTTTTGTGAATAATTTGAGTTAAAAATAGGTTTTGAGTTGATTCCTTTTGCTACTGATCACTTGTGACTTTGTTTATCAGTAGGTACAAGTTGAGAATTTTTAGAATATTTTAAATTAGGGTTTCAAGCAAAACAAATTCTGTTTTAGTTCTTTTTAGGTTTATTTCTATTTCTTTTGTTTTAATTGATTTTAATTTATTTTGTTTTATATTAGTTGGCAAGTTTTACTTTGTTTTTCTGTTAGTTAGCAGTATTTTTTCAACCAAGTTTATTTTTATGTCATTTATTATATTTGATAGCATGAAATCAATTCTTGTTTCATAATAACTATCAAATTGGTTTCATTGCTAGTTTGATTTCCTATTTGAAAATATTTTTATAAATTGTTTTATAAGTTTTACTTTCTGTTAACTTATTTGTTTTATATTTTCTTTTCTCTTATTTTATTATTTTATTTGTTTCTCTTGTTGTTAAGCTAGAACACTTATGTTGTTAGTGTGTTGTTTTCATAGTTCTTAGTTGTTCTTCAAATGTAATTATTTTAGCTAGTAAATTATTTATTAAAATACTTTTGTTACTTTGTTGTTGTCTTGTTGCTATTGAAAATAGGATTATTTGTAGGGAAAACTAATTTGGTTGTTTTGATGAAGTTTTGTTGTTTTAACTTTTGTCATAAGTATTTCCTTCATCACAACCCTATTGTGTTTAGCTTTTGTGTTGCTTCTTGATTGATAGAATTGATTGCTAGAAGTGTTTGCCTATGAATTCAATGTTTGATTATATAGATTTTCATCAGAGAGTGATGAATAGTTCTATCAAGTTATTTCTGAGAGCGATATTTATCTTCATCAACAGTACAGGCAAGTTCACTTTGATCATCTTACATTACCTATGTTTTATTTGCATTAGAATAAATCTCTCCATCATACATCCAGTAGGATATTGAGCTTGAACTTGTGGTAGTATCATGAGGTAGGAAAAACCCAACACCCTGTTACCATTGTCTGGGAAGGGACGTTATTTCACAATTGCTACGCTTAGTAGACGGGGTTTGGTTGTGAGATTCAGGAGTGTTGTGAGGTTAATTAATTATTTCAAGACCTACATAATGATCAAGACTTCAAGACTTCAAGGATTCAATATACCTCTGGGTGGATTGGACATGCATTTTGGCAGCCTGATATCTATCATGGTTATGCCGGGAATCCTGGTATCTACCTGTGATAATCCCAACGGAATGCCACCCAGGCTCAAAGAGATGGATGGATACTTCAAGGCCAGAAAGCTTACGTGTGCATCCGCAAGTCAATATGGGTTCTGGCTTGGTTGACCTTAGTGGTGACTCTGGTAGGTCAGATTTCTACGAGATGTAGAAGAATGGTAGGATTGGATGGGCACTGACTTTCTATCGGAGGATCGCTTTGGAAGACCATGTTTCGATCGTCTCGTTCTCAAACACCAGGCAGTGCGAGGACACAACGAGAGGGATCAAATCTTGTGGGTAAAGTGTACAAAACTCTGCAGAGTGTCAAACTAATCGATTAGCCGTGTCCCCGGTTACAGACAACATGAGCACCGGAGATGATACTATCAGCCAGTCTCAACACAATTAATAAGTTTTCATGATGAGTGGGTCTATTAATTATTTTGGGACATGAGAATTGGTTGGTGGAACCATCTCATTAACAACCAACTATTTGTAGTGATATTCTGTTTGACTCCTTTGTGGTAGGGAAAATAAAACCAGCTTTTCTGCAAAAACTCAGACATAGAGCCACAAAGCCTTTTGCATATAGAATAGTCTTATCATTTTATCCTATGGTGATCTTGCCGGTACATTCAATGTACTGACCTACATGGCTGCAACGTCTTATGTTGTAGATACTTTTCTACGACGAGTAAGAGTACGATTCAGGGTTACGGTCTACACTCAACCTGTCGTTGGTGTTTATTGGGACTCCACTCCCATTGACTGTTTCCGCTGAGATTTAAGAGGTATATATCAGTTTTACGTTATTTACATGTGATTGCACTTTGATATATACATTGATGTACTGTGTGTGCCAGCATACTG
This sequence comes from Elymus sibiricus, assembly GCA_039707655.1. NCBI lineage: Eukaryota > Viridiplantae > Streptophyta > Magnoliopsida > Poales > Poaceae > Elymus > Elymus sibiricus. The sequence continues at coordinate 212,356,573 of CM077663.1, forward strand.
ATCCAGGGATGGCACTGCCACACAGAGGCTTGACTCGTTTTGAGTCGGGACGCTACAGAAATGGTATCAGAGCACATGTTGACTGTAGGACGTGACCCTAGAAACTGGAAAGCCCATAGGACATGATATCTCTCAAAATTATTCTAAAAAAATCTTTTACTCCCTTCTGAGTTTTATCAAATAGTTAGATAATACCCTTGTCCCTTTGACCACTATGGAAAGAGCTACAAAAAAATTGAAGACTATAAGGACGAAGAATTTCCAAGATTTTATGCCCCCTAGAAGACAAACCCATCTTGTATACTCACGTTAGATACGATGATTCGTGAGCTGTCATTTGTGTGTATTTTTCCGACGGTCACAAATAAAACCTATTTCCAAAAAAAACTATTGTTTGTATTGTGTGTATCCCCCTCCATCTCTCTCCTGTATCTCATCCCAAAAACCCTTGGACCCAATAGATGGTGAATGAAGCTGTACTTGTATTCTCTGGACCAATGACCCAGCTGGAGGCAGAAGTATGGATTCAAAACATGGAGAATAGCTTCAGGAGCAACTCGATTGCAAAGAATTATGAGATTCAATACACTCTTCAGTACTTTACACAAAGTGCTGCAACTTGGTGGAAAATACATCAAGCCATACAAGGATGTAATGGAGCAAAAACCTGGGAGGAATTCAAGAAGACTCTGTTAAGATCCCGTCTCATCCGGAAGCACTATGATAGCCCTATAAAGAAGCTTTGTGCTTGCAAGATCTATGGAGAAATAGGACACACCCAGGAAAAACACAAGGATGGATGCCCTCATTGTGAAGAAAATCATCCAGCCGAGGAATGCCCAACTAGTCAGGTGACTTGTTTCTTGTGTGAAGGAACCACCCACTACCCAGCTCAGTGCCACATTTACCCCAAGGTGCAACAAGTTATCAAGAATCAGAAAGAAGCAATGAAGGAAACGTTCAAGGGGATTTTTGAAGAATGAGTGATGAAGGAAGATTTGGAAGACCCTGATGGACAAGGCTTAACCTGATTTTTCTCCAATGCCTGCTACTCATGTGGAGAAAAAGGACATTTTCCCCAGGATTGCACGAAGGAAAGCCAAGAGTATCTAGGAGACTTCCCGACAGAAAAAGTGGAGCTTGATCCACATGAAATAGAGGGATTGATCGGAACAAGCAAGTCCAGGAAGAGAAACCGAAGACATCCCGAGAACAACCCTATTTCTGCAAAGAAGGACCAGAGTCATATCATGTGTTTTAGGTGCAAGGAATTAGGTCACTACGCTGACCAATGCCCGGAAAAGAAGCAGAGACCCCAAGGAGCAGAAATCATCATCAAGAAGCCCCGAGACTTATCGGAAGTCATTTGCTTTCACCGTAGGGAAGCATGACATTATGCTAACAGATGTCCAGACAAGAAGAAAGCTGGAACTGAGTAGTTGATATTTTGATGATCATAATAAGTGTAGTGGGAAGAAATTTTATAAGTACGATGGGTTGAGTTATGTAATGGAAGACTTGGAGGTTGTAATAGTTCATGAAAGTTGATGTGACCTATGCTGAAAGGCTCAATGAGGTTTTTTGTGTTGTTATCAACTATTTTGAACTACTTATGTGCGTAAACACGGATGAAAAAGAGTTGTTGATGCATAAACTGGGAATTGCTAAAAGTACAAGGATACAATAGAATATGGTCAATGGATAACCCATTACATTTTGTTTTAAGGATGACAATACCCTGTAAGATGTTGGAAAGTGAAATTGAAGCATGGTTTGGATGATATGGATGTTTATCCAAGAAGAATACATACATTAGCCTGAGTACCCTTTTCTGACATCTGCAGATGACAACCCTTCATGAGTCTTTCCTCAAGGGCCCGAAGACGATCATGACCCTGACTAGTGATCATGATTACCCAAGGATCTTGAAGGATATGATGAAGCACATCCATCTTGAAGGAGAGGCAGTCTACAAAGGCTACCCATTCATGGAAAATGGAGTGGAACTTTGGTATGTGGAGGTACACCTCCACCGTGTGAAAGGAGTTTGCCCAAAGACTATGGGGCAATACTTTTTCATCTCTCGTGTACCCCGAGCAACTTTCTTCGACGCTGTTCGTGAAGCTGCCATGGAAGCCATAAGACAGATTGGAGAAATACTTGAAGCAAGACTCCGTCATACTCAGGAATACCTATGGGAGGTGCATACAGAGATGATGGAGATGAAGCTCATGTCCACCCTGATAAAGCAAAAGATGGATGATTTCAATGAGCACATCACAAAGTTCCAGTGGTACTAAAATATATCCAAGGGGACCAAATGAATAAAGTCAGAAGTGATGCTTGACCATACCAAACTATGTGGATGGCATCATTTGTAATAAAGTACTTTTAAATTTGGAGTTTTGAGAAGTGATTGAGGATGTAATAAAGGATTGAATATGAGAAGAATATGATTTCAAATGAACCAACACCTGTATTGGTAAACAGACCAATGGAAAGGAAAATGAATTCCACAAGTGGAGTTTGTATCAAGAAATAGTCACAGAATTTTTGAACGTTACCCCAAGATCATAAAGGAAGAGGTTGTGATTTGATCAACAGATATTTCTTAGGAGTATACGATACCCTGAGAGTTGTGAAGGAACGCTAGATCTTGTTTAGCTTGCAGAATCAATGGATTTAACCGAACTTCGTTCGTGGACAAGAGAAATTCTGCAATGCTTGTGAGAATGCCCAAGTGTTAGAATACGAGATTCACTAAACCTTATACAATGTAATGATTTGGGTGCGGAATGGATTGATCACCATGACGACTTACTCTTATCATTTCTCTTGCTATTCGGAATGGTAAATCTGAGTGACTTACCAATAGTAAAGAGACGACGATCTTTGAAGCTTTTGTTTAAGCCTTAGAATGGTATGAAGAAGACCCCTTGTACTTGGCAGTTGTTGTCAAACGTAGGAAATTTTATGGTGAGGAATGAAGCCAAGACCCATTTCACTGCAGGATAACCACTAATGGTAGATCACCATGAGATCATCGGTAAATTATTTAGAATGGTCACGAGACTTGTCAGTTAAGGAGATCCAGTAATGGAAGAACTTTGTATTGATCAAGGAAACACTGGATTTTGAAGGAAACGTTATGAATACAAAGGAAGCACTTCAACGAAGGAGTTACTTTGGAGAATATGAAGAGACACATATTGCCAAGGACCCCAGAGGATTGTCATGATATTGAGGGACCAGTAACTCTCATTTTAAGTGTGGTAGCCCCACACTTTCAGGTCAATGGATTTGCTAGAAGACCCCAAACCCTAACCTTTTCTTTCTAGCCCCTTTGAATCTCGAGGACGAGATTCATTTTAACTGTGGTAGGTTTGTAACATCCCAAATTTTGGAATGTTATATTAATAATTGAATGATTAATTGTTTGATTGAGTGACTGAAATTGAGTGAAATTTGAAACTTTTTGAAAGTTTTGAATGAGAGGGAATAACATGACTTTCCCCTTTGCTTTTGATTTCAAATTCATACAATTCAAATCAATGAGAGAAGATGACATGACTTTTTCCAATAAAAGGATTTGAAAAGTGGATTTGAAAATCTCTGAAATATTCTATTGGAATCCATTTCATATTTGGTTCTATTTAAAAGTTTGAATGAATTCAAATTCTCTTACCCAAAATTCAAAATCATGAGAGGAGCAATATGACACTCCAAACCAGGGGCCATTTGAATTATATTTGAATTCATAAAACTCCAGAAAACTAATTGGTAAATATTTGAATATTCAAATTCAAAGTAATTCTTGAACTGATTTTCAAATTTGTTTTTCTCCAAAAATAAAATACTTGGGAAATAGGGTAAAATGATTCAAAAATGGAGAAAAGTGATTTTGGAATCATTTTGGTATTTTTGAAAATATTTTATTGCATCTTATTTGCCACAGCAACACTATTTGAATTATTTGATTTTGTGAGATTTTTGTTTGACTCTAAAAATATGTACATCTTGTAGGAAATCTTTTTCTGCAAATTTTGACATATAATATGTCTATATAAAAGTATTTTAGTTTTCCTTTTATTCAACTTCCTTTTCTGTTTTGTTTTATAAAAAGGAAAATGTCTTTAAAAAGGAAACTCCACCCCGGCCCAGTAACAGATCAGGCCTAGGAATCCCCTCGTCCGCGCCCGAATCTTCTCCCGATCGATCACCCGCTCACTTTCCTTGTGCGCTCACTCACTGACACGGGGGACCCACAACCGAATCTCGCCCGCGTCGCTCATCGCCCACAGCAGATCCCCACCTTCCTTCCTCGCCGGCGCCGCCGATTCCCTTCCCCTTTCCCATCGGAACCGACCCTCTCCTAGCTTATTCATGCACTCGAGGCCACCCTATAAAATCTAGACTACCCCGCACCCCGTTCCACCCCGTACCCTCGCACCCGACCCTCCCACGCCCTCGCAATCGCTCGCCGGAGCCAGGAAACTCCGTCGACGGCCCCGAGCTCGTCGTGCTGGACCCCGACCACCTCGACGCTACCAGTCACTCCACCTCGCACCCCTGCATCACCCCGACCCATCTCCGACGTCAGAGGACCACAGAAGTCTCCACCGGAGTCCCGAGCCGCCACCATCGCCATTACCGACGTTCTTCTCCACCCCGACGTCCCCGCGTTTTGCCGACGCCACCAGGCGCCCCGCCGTGCTCGTCTGCGTCGATAGGTGCCCGCGCCATCGCCGGAGACCCACCGGAGCTCCCTCCCCCACGACCCCGAGCTCCCTGTCGCTATCGCCGCCTCGCCGGAATCCCCTCGCCGGCGACCTTGCCCCTGTAAGCCACCCCCTCCGTTCGATCTTAAACCTACGGTGTAGATTAGATTAGTCGTACCCCTTCGGTTTGTTTTAAGTGGACCGCCCGGTTTTTCTTTTTCTGTTTTAGACCAAATCGCTTTCTGTTAAATGATGGCCATTCGCTCGTTTAGCACTCGAGCACACTCCCCTCGGCCAATAAGAAACTGCCACGTAGCGCCCCTGTTCGTTAGTTAAGGTTTTATTTTCTGTTTTTGTTTTATTTAACAGAATAGAATCTGTTTTTGTTTTAGCTATATCCTTTAGGTTTTTAAATGTTTTAATTTGATTCTTTTTGCATTGTGTCACAAATTTTATCTAGTTTCTGCAGATATAAAGTTTGACCATGTTTGAAAATTTTAATTTTGAATTCAAACAGATTTGATTTAAATATTCTTTTGTGAATAATTTGAGTTTAAAAATAGGTTTTGAATTGATTCCTTTTGCTACTGATCACTTGTGACTTTGTTTATCACTAGGTACAATTTGAGAATTTTTAGAATATTTTAAATTAGGGTTTCAAGCAAAACATATTATGTTTTAGTTCTTTTTAGGTTTATTTCTATTTCTTTTGTTTTAATTGATTTTAATTTATTTTCTTTTATATTAGTTGACAAGTTTTACTTTGTTTTTCTGTTAGTTAGCAGCATTTTTTCAACCAAGTTTATTTTTATGTCATTTATTATATTTGATAGCATGAAATCAATTTTAGTTTCATAATATCTATCAAATTGGTTTCATTGCTAGTTTGATTTCCTATTTGAAAATATTTTTATAAATTGTTTTATCAGTTTTAATTTCTATTAACTTAGTTGTTTTATATTTTCTTTTCTCTTATTTTATTATTTTATTTGTTTCTCTTGTTGTTAAGCTAGAACACTTATGTTGTTAGGGTGTTGTTTTCATAGTTCTTAGTTGTTCTTCAAAAGTAATTCGTTTTGCTAGTAAATTATTTATTAAAATACTTTTGTTACTTTGTTGTTGTCTTGTTGCTATTGAAAATAGGATTATTTGTAGGGAAAACTACTTTGGTTGTTTTGATGAAGTTTTGTTGTTTTAACTTTTGTCATAAGTATTTCCTTCATCACAACACTATTGTGTTTAGTTTTTGTGTTGCTTCTTGATTGATAGAATTGATTGCTAGAAGTGTTTGCTTATGAATGCAATGTTTGATTATATAAATTTTCATCGGAGAGTGACGAATAGTTCTATCAAGTTATTTCTGAGAGCGATATTTATCTTCATCAACAATACAGGCAAGTTCACTTTGATCATCTTACATTACCTATGTTTTATTTGCATTAGAATAAATCTCTCCATCATACATCCAGTAGGATATTGAGCTTGAACTTGTGGTAGTATCATGAGGTAGGAAAAACCCAACACCCTGCTACCATTGCCCGGCAAGGGACGTTACTTCACAATTGCTACGCTTAGTAGACGGGGTTTGGTTGTGAGATTCAGGAGTGTTGTGAGGTTAATTAATTATTTCAAGACCTACATAATGATCAAGACTTCAAGGACTCAATATACCTCTGGGTGGATTGGACATGCATTTTGGCAGCCTGATATCTATAATGGTTATGCTGGGAATCCTGGTATCTACCTGTGATCATCCCAACGGAATGCCACCCAGGCTCAAAGAGATGGATGAATACTTCAAGGCTGAAAAGCTTACGTGTGCATCCGCAAGTCAATATGGGCTCTGGCTTGGTTGACCTTAGTGGTGACTCTGGTAGGTCAGATTGCTACGAGATGTAGAAGAACGGTAGGATTGGATGGGCACTGACTTTCTATCGGAGGATTGCTTTGGAAGACCATGTTTTGATCGTCTCGTTCTCAAACACCAGGCAGTGCGAGGACACAACAAGAGGGATCGAATCTTGCGGGTAAAGTTTACAAAACTCTGCAGAGTGTCAAACTACTCGATTAGCCGTGTCCCCGGTTATGGACAACATGAGCACCGGAGATGATACTATCAGCCAGTCTCAACACATTTAATAAGTTTTCATGATGAGTGGGTCTATTAATTATTTTGGGACATGAGAATTGGTTGGTGGAACCATCTCATTAACAACCAACTATTTGTAGTGATATTCCGTTTGACTCCTTTGTGGTAGGGAAAATAAAACCAGCTTTTCTGCAAAAACTCAGACACAGAGCCACAAAGCCTTTTGCATATAGAACAGTCTTATCATTTTATCCTATGGTGATCTTGCCGGTACATTCAATGTACTGACCTACACGGCTGCAGATACTTTTCTACGATGAGTAAGAGTACGATTCAGGGTTACGGTCTACACTCAACCTGCCGTTGGTGTTTATTGGGACTCCACTCCCGTTGACTGTTTCCGCTGAGATTTAAGAGGTATATATCAGTTTTACGTTATTTACATGTGATTGCACTTTGATATATACATTGATGTACTGTGTGTGCCAGCATACTGATCCAGGGATGGCACTGACACACAGAGGCTTGACTCGTTTTGAGTCGGGACGCTACAGATAAACCCTTTGATCATCCGGTTTGTCCTCCTTGGTGAGGTCAACATGTCCACTAGTAGGCATAGGAGTTTTCATACCTTTACACTCTTGCATGTTGAACTTCTTGATCAAGTCCTTGGTATACTTGGTTTGAGAGATGAAAGTTCCTTCTCTTGTTTGCTTGATTTGCAAACCAAGGAAAAATTTCAGCTCACACATCATGGACATCTCATACTTCTCGGACATCAACCTTCCAAATTTCTCACTAAATTATGGGTTAGTAGATCCAAAGATAATATCATCCATATAAATTTGGCACACAAATAATTCACCATTAACTCTCTTATTGAAGAAGGTTGTGTCAATTTTGCCAATTTCAAAACCTTTTTTTGATAAGAAACTTTGTTAAGCATTTGTACCAAGCTCGTGGAGCTTGCTTAAGACCATAGAGAGTTTTACGAAGTTTGTAAACATGGTTAGGTTTCTTAGGGTTTACAAAACCAGGGGTTGTTTAACATAGACCTCTTCTTCAATTTCACCATTTAAAAATGCACTTTTAATATCCATTTGGCAAAGAGTGATATCATGGTGATTTGCATAAGCAAGAAGAATGCAGATAGCTTAAAGTCTAGCAACAGGGGCATAGGTCTCACCGTAGTTCATACCTTCGACTTGGGTGTAGCCTTGAGCCACGAGACGTGCCTTGTTGCGTACGACTTGGCTGTCTTCGTCTTGTTTATTCCAAAACACCCACTTGGTTCCGATGATGTTTTGCTAGTCCTTGGGCTTCTCCACTAGTGTCCACACTTCGTTCCTCTCGAAGTTGTGTAGCTCCTTGTGCATAGCATTCACCCAATCTGGTTCATGAAGAGCTTCCTCCACCTTCAAAGGCTCAATACTAGAGATAAATGAGTAGTGCTCACAAAAATTATCCAATCAAGTTTTAGAGCGAGTGATTCTCCCGGTTTGAATGTCACTGAAGATTTGCTCTAAGGGATGATTCTTGTTCAATCTTGCTCGAACTTGAGGTAGCTTTTGCTTGTTGGACGGTGTAGCTTCCTCATCATCATCTTGTTCTTCATTATTGTTGAAGGTGTCGTTGCCTTGGCGTGGTGGTGAAGGTGGTTGTGGTGGATCATCATGACGTACTTCTTCCTCCTCTTCATCTTGTCATGTACCGCTTGTGGATGCCTCCATGTCATGTTGAGGTTCTCCTTGACGCGAAGTAGGGGCTTCCACTTGGGTCGATGAAGTACTTTCCTTCACCTCCATGGGACGAATCTTGCTGATGGACAAGTCTTGGATGGCTTCCGAAGGTTCCTTATCTCCTACATCATTTGGCAATTGTTCGACTTGCGAACCATTAAATTCATTAAACTTCACATCTACCGTCTCTTCAACTTTTTGAGTGAAGTTGTTGTAGACACGGTAAGTGTGAGAGTTTGATCCTTAACCGAATAGGAAACCTTCATGAGATTTAGGAGAAAATTTAGAACGACGATGCTTATCAAGAATGTAATACTCGGAGCCGAATACCCGAAAGTATCCAAATTGGGGCTTGTTACCAGTGAGTAGCTCGTATGCCGTTTTACCGAGAAGCTTGTGAAGGTAGAGTCGGTTCGTAGCATGACAAGCTGTTTCCACGGCTTATGCCCAAAAGTGTCTTGGCGTCTTGTATTCGTCGAGCATCGTTCTAGCCATCTCTATGAGAGTCCGGCTCTTCCTCTCAACAACTCCATTTTGTTGAGGCATGTACATAGCCGAGAACTCATGTGAAATCCCTTCTTCGTCAAGAAAGGAATCCACATTCGTGTTCTTGAACTCCGATCCATTGTCGCTCTGAACTTTCTTGATCTTCACTTCAAACTGATTTTGCACTTTGCGAGCAAAGTTCTTTTGAGGATCTTTTGCAGCTGCGACTTATCATCAAGAAAGAATACCCACGTAAATCTGGAAAAATCATCAACTATAACTAGACCAAACGAATTTCCATCGAGGCTCTTGTAAGCATTGGGACCAAAAAGATCCATATGAAGCAACTCGAGTGGTCTCCTAGTAGTCATGATATTCTTTATGGGATGACTTCCACCTACTTGCTTTCCAGCTTGACAAGCACTCCAAAGTCTATATTTGTCAAAGATGACATCTTTAACACCAAGTATATGATCACCTTTGATGAGCTTGTCTAGATTACGCATACCAACATGTCCTAGTCTTCTATGCCAAAGCCCACATTTAGAAGATTTTGCAATAAGACAAGTGCGAGCTTTGGATCTCTTATTGAAATCAACAATGTATAGATCACCTCTACGGAAACCGATAACGACCATGATATGATTGTCTTGATGAAACACTTGGCAATCAACTTTAGTAAATAGCACATTGAAACCGAAATCTGCAAGTCTAGATACGGAAAGAAGATTGTAGCCAATGGATTCGACAAGCATGACGTTTTGAATAGAGCTATCGTGGGATATGGCCACCTTACCGAGACCAAGTACCTTACACTTGGAGCTATCTCCAAAAGTTACATACCTTCTCGGTCCATGGTTTGGTGTGATCTCTTCAAACATATCTCTATCTCCGGTCATATGATCCGTGCATCCACTGTCGAGAATCCACTCTTTTCCTCTGGACATGTAATCCTTGAAGTTTGCCACGAGACTTAGATTCTTCATTGTCTTCTCATACTCGATGTCGAACAACTCATCATCAAGTGGGAAATCCTCGTCATAAGTAACAAGAGATTCGTTAGAGTTGTGATCATGACAATGTTCAAGATTATGAATGTGAATGGCTTCAACAATGATGTTGTTGATAGCTATGCATCTCCTTTAGCACGCATGAGGTCTCTAAGCTCAAAAAGATAATCATCAAACTTAGGATCACTAGGCGTCATTTTGTGAAAAGCAATAGATTTATGAAGAATTTCATCAAGATTACTCAATGAATAATTTGGATATCATTTCTCCAAATCATTCCACAAAGTATAAGCACATTAAAATTCTTCGTTTGATCAAACACAATTCTAGGCAATCCTCTAATGGTAAGATTAACATTTCTGAGATTACGAAGCATATAAATTTCCTCTTCATGTGTGGGACGTAAAGGATCAATGGGAGGTAGATAGGGGTTCTTACCATACTTGCTCAAATGGAATTCATTGAATAACTCAAGCATCTCATATTTCCATTGACTATAGTACTCCCCATCGTGAATGGCACTCTACAACTAAGACTCCCCAAACTAGACACATCCGTCTTCCTCCAACGGTGATGAAACCGAAGCTATGGAGACCAAAGCTCTGATACCAATTGTGGGATCACTAGAACAGGCGTCTAGAGGGCGGTGAATAGACTACTTGAAAAAAAATTTAAATCTAACATTTTCCCAAATTAATTGGTTGGCAGATTTTAGCAATTCTAACAAGTCTAGCGCACCCTACACAACCTAGTCTACAAGTATGGAAGCAGAAAGTAAAGACAAGAATATGTAAGAGAGTAGAGATAGGAAGATCAAACGCAATAGATGACACGAAGATTTTTCCCGTGGTTCCGATAAGTGGTGCTATCGTACGTCCACGCTGATGGAGACTTCAACCCACGGAGGGTAGCGGTCGCGAGAGTCCATGGAGGGCTTCACCCATTAGGGTCCACAAAGTAGCAACCTCGTCTATTGCATCATGGCTTCCATCCACGAAGGACTAGCCTCACTATGGGTAGATCTTAACGAAGTAGGCAATCTCCTTGCCCTTACAAACTTCTTGATCAACTCCACAATCATGAAGAAGGAGGCTCCCAAGCGACACCTAACCAATCTAGGAGGCACCACCTTCCAAAAGGTAATAGATGTGGTAGTATGATGAACTCCTTGCTCTTGTGCTTCAAAAGATAGTCTCCTTAACACGCAATCACTCTCTCACAGATTTGGCATGGGTAGAAGAGATTGACTGGAGGGCAAGAAACTTGGGGAGGCTAGAAATCAAGATTCATATAGTTGGAGTGGAATGTCTTGATCTCAACACATGAGTAGGTGGCTCTCTCTCAGAAAAATGAATGGAGCAAGTGTAGATCTGTTATGAATGCTTCCTCTACAAGTGAGAGGTTGTGGAGGGGTATATATAGGCATCTCTAAAAATCCAACCGTTACAACATTATTGCCCAGCTCGGTGAAACCGGAGTAAAAACTCGGTTGTACCGACTAGTGCAATATGTGGCAACTTTTGGCGTTTCGGTGAGACCGATATATAATTCTTGGTGGTATCGATTCTTGAAGACACCTAACCAGAGAGTTGGTGCAGAAACTCAGTTGGATGGATTCTCAACACTCGGTGGTACCGATTCCTGAAAATGGCTAACGAGTGAGTTGGTCCAAAACTCGGTTGGTCCGATCCACAAAACTTGGTGGTACCGAGATGCTAGGGTTTGGCATGGGAATCTGTCTAAGTGGAACTCGGTAGGGCCGAATGGAAATTGTTGGTGGCACCGAATTTGAACTTTAGGCTTTGGACAAAGAATATTTGTGTGAGAATGGATGAGTATTTTTGGTGGCTAATCTCTAAGCACTTGAGCAACCAGATCATCATAATTCCTCATCCCCTTTTAATAGTATTGGCTTTCCTATAGATGCAAAAGTGTTTTTTCACAAAATATAAAGTGTCGAGTCTTCAAGCTTGAATCATGGCCAATCATATTTGTTTCCTTTCCTTGGGGAGGTTCCCCACACAATCCTTAGCCATTCCTCTCTGTAGACTTCATCTGAAATAAGATAGGTAAAACTATTAGTCCAAGAGACAATGTATGTTGTCATGAATTATCAAAACCACCAAGGGAGCATTTGTGCTTTCAAAAGGCCACCCTATCTGTCGGTGTACTAAGAACTGGGGGGTCCCTAGTACCCATACTTATGCACGGGCAGCCGCCTCGGACTGACAACTTCCTGCCGGGCTCGCACCAACCCCCGAAGCAAACCGAAGCCAAGACCAAAGCAAGGCGACCAGGCAGAGTAGCCCGCCCGCAGATGTCCCCGGCAAGACCCCTGACCGCCAAGCCACCGCTCCACCTCACCAGGGGGCTAGTTGTCTACGTCAACCGAGGTGTCGAGCGGGCAGGCAAAGCTGGCCGGGGCACGTGGCTACAGCGGCGGGCCTATTGTAGCTTTAGCGCCACCCGTCCTGCGGCGTGGCAGAAGAATAAGAGGTAGCTGGGAGGATGGCACAGAAGGAGAGGCAATCCTTGCCGGGAGACGTCGCCAGCGCACTACCTCACGGCACATTTAGTGCACCTATCCTAGTCCGTCAGAGTTAGGTATTTCCCGCTACCACTCTGACGACGGCCCCTGTAGCTGTAAGAACGCACTGTATACCTAGTAAATGACCATTGTAAACTCTGTGGAAACCCCTTGAACTACAAAAGGAGGACCATGGCTACCTTGACAAAGGTCGACACCCTATCCATTTGCACGCGTAGCTGCATGATAACCCACAAGTATAGGGGATCGCAGCAGTTTTCGAGGGTAGAGTATTCAACCCAAATTTATAGCTTCGACATAAGGGGAGCCAAAGAATATCTAAGAGTATTAGCAACTGAGTTGTCAATTCAACCACACCTGGAGATTAAATATCTATAGCAAAGTGATCAGTAGCACAGTAGTATGATAGTTTGATAACAGTAGTAGTAGTAGTAGTAGTAACAATAACGGTAACAGTGATAGCAATAGTTTTGAAGCAGTTGGAACAGTAGCAGTAGCAATAGTAACTTAGCAAGAACAATATGTGGAAAACTCGTAGGTACTGGATCGTTGAACACATTGGATGATATTCGTCATGTAACAGTCATAACCTAGGGCGATAGAAAACTAGCTCCAGTTCATAAATGTAATGTAGGCATGTATTCCGTAAATAGTCATACATGCTTATGGAAAAGAACTTGCATGACATCTTCTGTCCTACCCTCCCGTGGCAGCGGGGTCCATAAGGAATATAAGGGATATTAAGGCCTTCTTTTAATAGAGAGCCGGAATAAAGCATTAACACACGGTGAATACACGAACTCCTCAAACTACGGTCATCACCGGAAAGTATCCCAAATATTGTCACTATGGGGTTTACGGATCATAACACGTAATAGGTGCATGTGACTAGGCAAGATCGGATCAAGAACATAGATATAATGGTGATAACATAAACGATTCAAATCTGAAAGCATGGCACTCGGGCCCTAGTGACAAGCATTAGGCATAGCAAAGTCATAGCAACATCTATCTCAGAACATAGTGGATACTAGGGATCAAGCCCTAACAAAACTAACTCGATTACATGATGAATCTCATCCAACTCCTCACCGACCAGCAAGCCTACGAAGGAATTACTCACTCCAGGTGGGGAGCATCATGGAATTGGCGATGGAGAAGGGTTGGTGATGACGAAGACCGAAGATTCCCCTCTCCGGAGCCCCAAACGGGTTCCAGATCTTGCCTCCCGATGAAGAATAGGAGGTGGCGGCGGCTCCGTATCGTAAAATGCGATGAAACTTTCTCTCTGATTTTTCTCTCCTAAAATAGGAATTTATAGTGGCGGAATTAGGGTCAGTGGGGCCATGAGGTGGGCACAACCCACCAGGGCGCGCCCAGGGGGCCTGGCGTGCCCTGGTGGGTGCAGGCCACCCTGGCCCCCTTCTTCGGTAGTTTTTGGATCCAATAATTCTTATATATTTTGAAATAATTCTTTAAAAAGTTTCGTTCCGTTCTGAGAACTTTTATTTCTGCACAAAAAAACACCATGGTAGTTCTGCTGAAAACAGCGTCAGTCCGGGTTAGTTTCATTCAAATCATGCAAATTAGAGTCCAAAACAAGGGCAAAAGTGTGAGGAAAAGTAGATACGTTGGAGATGTATCAACTCCCCCAAGCTTAAACCTTTTCTTGTCCTCAAGCAATTCAGTTGACAAACTGGAAGTGATAAAGAAAAACTTTTACGAACTCTTTTGTTCTTGTTTAGATATATATGCTTAAGTAGCACCCAGGTTTTCAGCAAAGATTATGACTAACCCTGCCAACAATAACTCGTAGAAATTATATTAACACATATCAACAACATAAGAAACTAGAGAGCAATAATAAGATATCTCAAGCGCCAACACTTTGTCAAAACAATCATTATACAATATGACAATAGTGGTATCTCGCTAGCCCTTTCTGAGACCGCAAAACATAAATGGAGAGCACCTCCAAAGTTCAAGCAGCGACTAAACATTGTAATTCATGGCAGAAAAGATCTAGTCATGCTGCACCCAACATCGACTATACACAATGCATGAGGATGACAATAGTGCCCTCAGGTCTGGCGCTTATTTGAGAAGGTGATGACTCAACATAAAAGTAAATAGATAGTCCCTTCGTAGAGGGAAGCATGGATTTGCAGCGGTGCCAGCGCTCAAGCTTTAAAAACAGAGATAGATATAATTTTGGGAGGTACACCCTTTCTGTCAATGTCATGACCAAGAGTTATCAATATCTTCCATGCTAAACAAATTAGGGGCGGTTCCCAAGCGGTAAAAGTAAAGGTTTACTCCCCCTCCACCAACAATCACACTCCACGGCTAGCCGCACCCACGGGTACCGTCCAAACCAATAGCATTCCTGGGGGAGTTTTGTTTTAATTATTTTTGATTTTTGATTTCGGGACTGGAATCTCTATTACCGCCCCTATTGTGTAAGGACGAGTGAATAAACACTCATCATGAGAATAACCCGCTTAGCATGGAAGATACTGACCGCCCCCTGTCGCTCCATGAGCGGTCCAGGCACACAAAACAGATGTTCATTTGAATTTTTAGAGATGGCACATGCAAATTTACTTTAGAACGGCAGGGTAATACCGCATATAGGTAGATATAGTGGACTCATCTGGCATAACTTGGTTTAAGGATTTTGATGCACGAGCAGTATTCCCGCTTAGTACAGGCGAAGGCTAGCAAATAGATTGAGGAGCAGCCAGCTAGCAAATAGAACAAGCATTACGTATAATAAACAATGACTACTAGCATGAGTAGGATATGGACACCATGAACATAAATATCATGAAGGCTATGTTGGTTTTGATTCAACAACATGCGTGAACATGTGCCAAGTCAAGCCACTTGAAACATTCGGAGGAGGATACCATATCATCATAACACATCACAACCATTTTAATGCATGTTGACATCCAAGATAAATCATTATCCACTCCTAGCTACTTAAGCATGGTATGAACAACTATAATCTCTAATGGTCATTGCAAACATGTTTGATCATAATAAGCTGAATCAAGGATACTAGGTTAAACATATTTACAAAAACAAAAAGAAGTTCGGTTCATACCTGCTTTTCTCTGCCACGGTCAATTCATCACATATCGTCATTATTGCCTTTCACTTACACGACCGAATGATATGAAAATTATAATAGTGCAAGAGTGCCGTGGACTAAGCTGGAATCTACAACATTTTATTCAAGAGGAGAAGACAAGGTAATATGGGCTCTTTGTGAGATTATCAATGATGCACATGAGAGCCACTCAACATTCTCATCGTGGTCTTCTCCTTGGTACGACTCAAACAAAAGAAAAGAATTTCAGAAAAACACACTGAAATATTTTTGGAGCTTTTGATTTTTCTTGAAGAAAGCAAATTAAAGAGGGAAAAAAACGAGAAAAACTATTTACACGGGAAAGCTCCCAACAAATAAAAGAAGAAATGAGAAATCTTTTTGGGTTTTCTTTTGATACTACAACTAAGCTAGAAAGAAAAACTAAAAAGAAGTAGGAAATATTTTTGGGTTTTCTCAAAGTTTTTCAAACACACAAGGAGAAAGGTAGAAAACAAGTCTAGCATGGATATTACATTGAAAAACTGTAAACACTGACAACTAGAATGAATTGTGTGAACATGAATGTAATGTCGGTGGAAATACGTACTCCCCCAAGCTTAGGCTTTTGGCCTAGCTTGGTAATCATCATCCATAGAAACCATCCGGTCCCAAGTCAAAGTGAGGAGGAGGCGGCACCTGAGCATCCCAGCCCTGGAGGTCCTCCTCAGCAGCTGCTAGGTTGTTCTGGTAGGCTGTAATGTCATCTGGCATAATCATGTATCTGTTCCTGGCAATAGAATCAAACAAAGCAGGTGCAGGCAACGGAATAACATCACGGGTTTCTTTGCTGAATACTAGGTTGTAATGAATGTCGCGGGGAGAATCACTTACATCAAGAAATTGGTGATCTTGCAATGACTTGTGATCTAGGTAAACTCGGCACAAGAGATAATCATGTGGGCGAATCTGAACATTAAAGTGTCTCGCTAAACGAGTAGCATAAATACCACCATGTATCTTTCCTTTAGTCTTATTAAGGTTTAAGCGACGTGCAATAATAGCCCCCATACTAAAGGTGTGGTCATCATAAAGTGCACGATGTAAAATAGCAAGGTCAGGGGCACTGAGTGCGCCGACCTTCTCCCTAGCGGTTAAACACTTGGCGATGACCAAAGCAAAGTAATGTACTGAGGGAAACTGCAAACTGGTAGCAGTGGCGTTTGACACGCCTCTATCTTCACCCGCTATTAAAGTGAGGAGAAAATCCTCAAACTCTGATGGTCTAGGTTCTCTCAATTCCCCATCAGAGGGAATCAAGCATATATCACAAAAGTCAGTTAGCGACATTTTGTAAGTTTCAGCATAAAGGTTAAACTGCACCTCAGGGGGATTATTCTTACTTAGAAAATAAAAACCTTGCACAAAGGAATCTTTAAGGATGTGATATCGGTCACACTTAGCTGCGAGGAACTCGGTCAGCCCAGCGTTTGCAACAAATTGAGCGAACTCTTGGTGAAACCCGGCCTCCGCCATGAAGGCATTATGCGGCCATTCACACGACCGCACCTCCACCCTTCTTGGGGTGTGAAGGTCATTGTCTGATGATTCCCCAATGAATCCTTTGGCATTTTTCTAGGAGGAAAACTTCCTAAAGAAATCCATCTTATTCCTTTAAAAATTCTGAAAAAAATTAGTCCACAAAAATTTTGTCAACAAAACTTCGTGAAATTGATAGCAACTACTCCTAAGCATGCATAGAGGCCATATCGAGCATTCAAACTACTTAGAACTCTAAGAATTCAACATGCAAGCTCATCCACAGCAGCAGCAAGAGTAGCTAGTTACTATAAAAATAACCCACTAAATCAAAAACTAATTAGAGCAATGGAGGAGTCACATACCAAGTAGCAATCCCTCCAAACAGTTTCAGAAACGGAGCTTCGAGCTAAGAGATCGAAATCCGCGGGTTTGAGAGCAAGAACACAGGAATGGTGGTTGTGGTGAATTTTTTCTGGAGGTAGGTGATGATGTGGGCTAAAGAGATAAGTGAGGGGGCCCACGTGGGGGCCACAACCCACCAGGGCACGCCTGGGGGTGCTGGCGCGCCCTGGTGTCTTGTGGGCACCAGGTGCACCCCCTCTGGTATTATTTGCACCAGAAATTCAGAAATATTCGGAAAAAATCGTATTAAATTTTTAGGACATTCTGAGAACTTTTATTTTTGGGTCATTTTTTATTGCATGGTGAAAACAGAAAATAGGATAATCATGGCACTTTTATTTTATTTGACTAACTAAAATAGAAAATAAAAGGTGGAAGCAGAGAGTTGTGCTTACTAAATTCATCGACTTCATACCTCTCAAAAATGATCCATTAATAAGGTTGATCAAGTCTTATTAACAACCACTTCCGATCAGCATGAAACCGAAGAACTTTCGTAAAACACTAAGTTACCTCAATGGGGATGTGCATATCCCCTACAATAAGTATATCATATTTCTTTTTGGTAGTAGGAAGAGGTAATTGAAAACTTCCAATAGTGATGGTCAGAGATTCTTCAATAACATTTATACCATTCACTTGGAATTGTTTCTTCGGAAAGTGCACCGTATGCTCATTA
Source organism: Elymus sibiricus (assembly GCA_039707655.1). Classification (NCBI taxonomy): domain Eukaryota; kingdom Viridiplantae; phylum Streptophyta; class Magnoliopsida; order Poales; family Poaceae; genus Elymus; species Elymus sibiricus. The sequence continues at coordinate 212,374,880 of CM077663.1, forward strand.
CCGTTGATATGAAAAGTGACTTTGCCTTTGTTGCAATCAATAACAGCCTCTGCAGTATTCAAACAGGGTCTACCTAGGATAATCGACATGTTGTCGTCCTCGGGCATCTCAAGAATAACAAAGTCTGTTAAGATAGTAACATTTGCAACAACAACGGGCACATCCTCACAAATACCGATAGGTATGGCAGTTGATTTTTCAGCCATTTGCAATAATATTTCAGTGGGTGTCAGTTTATTCAAGTCAAGTCTTTTATAAAGGAGAAAGGCATAACACTAACACCGGCTCCCAAGTCACACAAAGCAGTTTTGACCTAGTTTCTTTTAATGGAACAAGGTATAGTTGATATTCCCGGATCTCCAAGTTTTTTAGGTACTCCATCCTTAAAAGAATAATTAGCAAGCATGGTGGAGATTTCAACTTTAGGTATCTTTCTTTTATTAGTGATACTGTCTTTCATATACTTTGCATAGGGGGCCATCTTTAAAATATCAGTCAAGCGGGTACGCAAAAGACTCGCCTAATCATTTCAGCAAAGCGTTCAAATTCTTCATCATATTTTTTCTTAGATGGCTTAGGTGGGAATGGCATGGGTTTCTGAACCTAAGGTTCTCTTTCTTTACCATGTTTCCTAGCCACAAAGTCTCTTTTATCATAATGTTTATTTTTAGATTGTGGGTTATCAAGATCAAGAGCAGGCTCTATTTTAACATCATTATCTGGTTCTCTATCATTATTGGGTTGAGCATTTTCATGAACATCATCATTATCATTTTCATTATCAATAGGTGAATGTTCATTACCAGATTGAGTTTCAGCATCGGAAATGGAGACATCATTATTATCAAGAGGTTCCTGTATCTCAGGTTCACTAGAGGTATGCAAAGTCCTACCATTTTTCTTTTTCTTTTTCTGTGCATCAGTGTTAATTCTCTCAGAGTCTTGTTCAATTCTTTTAGGATGACCCTCTGGATAAATTGGTTCTTGGGTCATTCTACCTCCTCTAGTTACTACTCTAGCAGCAAAATCTTTCATATTATTATTCATTTCATCAAGCAATTCTTTATGAGATTTAGCAACTTGTTCTAACTGAGTTTGAACCATAGAGGCATGCTTTCCTAAACCTCTAACATCATTACTAATTCTAAATAGCAAGTCACTCAAGCGAGCAATCATATCAGAATTATATTTCAATTGTTTCAGAACATGTGCATTGAAATGATCTTAGTTCATAATATAGTTGCACTACTGCAGGATGCTGCTAACGCGACACATCAATTAGAGACCCTTCGACAAAACTGTGTGCGATGACCAAATCGCTAACGGTATAGTTATAGCTCCATTGCTAATGACATAAACTGTGTGCGATGGCGTATCCATCAAATACGATCTAAAAAATAGTTGCGTGTGCGATGTTTGGCAAACAGTTGGCCTAGATAAACTGTTTGAGATTGGATAATATAACACAAACGCTTATAAAAATATAGGTGTGTGCGATGTACGGCATACATTTCACCCCGATAAACTTTTTGCGCTGATCAAGCAGAACACAAATGATTGTCCAGATCATCACGTGTGCGATAGACGGCATACAGGTCACTCGGATGAACCGTTTGTGATGAGGTAAAATAACATGAACGGTTACATAGATCAAGATGTGTGTGATAGACGGCATACATGCCACTAGGATGAACTGTGTGCGATAAGCAAAAATAACACAAACGGTTTCTCAGATCAAGATGTGTGTGATGTACGTAGGCCACTCGGATGTGTTGTGGGCAAACGGTTCCGGATAAAGAACTGTCAGGGGCTGATGAAATCATCACCGACGGTTTTGGTTGTTTATTCCGTATGCGCTGTGATTTGCTCAATCAGCCCACAAACATCTATGCTCTGTTTAGAAGAACATGATTGCATAACCAAATTAAGCATCCAATACACACATAACATTGGCACACACCTTAATAAACTATTACATGCATAATAAACTTATCCCTCTAAAACTACGAATATTTATGCATAGAGGGAGTATGATAATTGAGAAACAATCATCAAATCATCTACTTCTTGTGATGCTTGCCACCAGCGCTCTGCTTGTGGCTCGATCCCTCGTTGTCTTCAGGTAGGAGGCACTTCCTCATGTCAACGATCCGCCTGAACATCTCGTAGCATGTGTACGCTTGCTTGGCCGCAGTCTGGAGGTGATATTCATCCAGTTTCTTCACCCAGCCCCTGTGCCAGACAAGCTTGTTCTTGTTGCACTCAGCCTTCATGTCAGCGTAGTAGGGGTCAATGATGGCCTCGGCTAGGTCAACATGGGAGTCCATGTCCTTCTTGCGGCCCCAGACCCTGTAGTGGTGGCGGATGTCGACAAGCTTCTGGCAGGCCAAGCCCGAAGTCTTGAGCACCTTTGGATCATTGGTGGTGTCCACCATAGCGAACCTGTAGTTGGGGCTGTTGACAAACCTGGTGAAACGCTCGCAAGGCACTGTGGCCAGGCAGTAGTGGTAGAGGAGGACGTGATGGCCGACGCACAACTGGGCGATGGCAACTTTCTGATCATGCCCGGCACGATTGCCGGTGTAAGCGAGGTCGAAGCCGACCACTTTGTACTTGTCATCCGCATCAAGCAGCCGCTCCATCGTGTTGATAGAGTCCTCCACCATGCCCGGGTCGTTGGTGTACACCACCGTGAGGTCCGTCTTCCTCATGTGGGTCCCACATGATGCATGCCGAAGTCCATTGGAGCGCCGCTGGACATCCTCTCTGTATGCATCGTCCAGGGTGCGCTTATTGTGTTGTGGGGCGCGATCGAAAGCGTGAAGAGACTATGGTTAATGGCCGTGGGTATAAATGGGGGCCGGACGTCCTGGAAAACCGGCACGTCTGGATGGCAGTTTTGCAGCGCGTGATTCAGTCGTGGAGCACGTAACTGCATGGGGCCACACGCATGGCGCAACCGCATGCATATGGAGCCCCGAACGTGATCGTGGGCCGGCCCCAACCGCTGGCGGAGCACGCGCGGAGGGGCGCGAGAGCAGAGCACGCGGAGGGGCGCGAGAGCAGAGCACGCGCAGGGGCGCGAGAGCAGAGCACGCGAAGGGACGTGAGAGCAGAGCACGCGGTGGGGCACGAGGTCGAACCAGACCACTATGTACTTGTCCTCGTCAAGTAACAGGTCCATGACGTTGGAGTTCTCCATCCAGATCGGATGTTTGGTGTACACCATGAACGGACAGGGCGTGTCTCTACGGCATGCATGGTCCAAACATGACACATCAATCAGAGACCCTTGGACGAAACTACGTGCGATGCATGTATAGTTTAAGTTCCGTCGCTAATGGAACTAACTGTGTGCGAAGGTGGATCCATCAAATACAATTCAGAAAGTAGTTGTGTGTGCCATCTACGGCAGACAGTTTTTTCTTATGATCCGTTTATTCTTATAACAGAAACGGTTACCAAAACTACATACGTGTGCGACAGGGCCCACCTCTCATAGAGGCAGGGCCATGCGTCTGCTCGATGAGCCTATTCCCAAACGGTTTCTAAAAACCATAAAGCCTTCCGTGCTTGGGAACTAAAACCATAAATAAATATTGAGCTTGTTTCCTTTCACATTCCAAATTACCACGCGCTAATTTTTTTTCGCAAATCAGTTCACACCGACAAACCTAAACGTGTTCTCACTTAGCAGCTGTTTACTATAGTATGCTATAAAAACACAAACTCGTATTCGAAAATTACCGCTCATTCTTCACCCCCGACACCAAAAAGACAGGCCTTTCTTTGTTTGTCCTTCGTTCTGTCTGCCATGGCCGGTAGGAGGGGTTTTCTGGGTCGAGATATAACCAGGGAAGAAAGACCAAAGCCGCGGAAGCAACTGAAAGGTCCCGCCGCCGCGCCGCGGAAGCGCCAGAGAGCTCCAGCCACACCGCTTTGGCCGCAGTAGAGATGTCCGGTGGCGCCGCGGACGCACGGGAGGATCTTACGCGGAGAGGCGATGACTCTCACAGTCACAAGCCCATTCGCCTCGGAGGCGAACTGGACGATTTGGTAGTCTTTGATTCCTCAGCCAGCGACAACATGCGCACTGAGCCTGATAGGAAGGACACCATGATCGATGACCTGGTGAAGCTACTGGAGAAGAGCAACGCCTCGGTTGACAGGGCGACCGGCCTCGTGGAGAAACTTATGGAAGATAATGACGCCTGGAAGAAACTGCTCGAGAAGAAAAGTGCCTCGGAGGGGAGGATGAAAGAAGTCGCCGAGGAACTTTTGGAAGACTTGGCGAAGCTCCACATTGAGCGGGAGGGGCTGCTGAAGGAATCCATGGAGTGTGTGAAGGAACTTCATGTGTTCGCGACGCAGGCCATCGATGCTCTCGAGCAAAGAGCTCGCGCCATGGCCGCAATGCGGAAGATGTCGGATGAGAGGAGACAGGAGATGGAGGTCGTGCAGGCGATGAAGAAGGAGATTGAGGAACTCCGCGCCCAGCAATCCATGAAGAATTAGATAGATTGTTTTCTTTGTCTTCCTTCTTCAACCTCTTCCTTCTTCTTTTGCCCCTGTGTCTTTGGGGAGTTGCCACATGTGGCATTTTTTATTATCGTGCATATATAAGAAAATTATTATCTTTGCCGGTGCTAATTTGTTGTTATATTATTTCGTGCATTTGTACATGTATACGAGTCGACAACAGACGAAATGTCAAAGTTCTCGGCTAGGCACGAACAAAACAGTGATCACAAGCAAACTAGTCCCTCCATCCAGGCGCATTAACCACATGATAAACAGCGGGTAGGACACCATTAATTCAGAAGTTGGGAGCGAGGCGAGCGGGGGGGGGGGGGGGGGGGGGGGTTGGAGGTCAAAGTAACGCTTCCCGAAGAGCAGGCGCAGTAGACTCTCATGCGTCCCGTCGTGCATGCAAGACAAACAGCTCTCACGCATCCTGTCAAGCCTGCGCGGCGGACAGCTCGCACGCGTCCCGTCGAGCCTGCGTGGCGGAAAGCTCACATGCGTCCTGTCATCAACCTGCAGCTACACGCACGGTTCTCCCATATCAAGTACTCCCTCCGTTTCTTTTTAGTTAGCATATAAAATTTCGTCAAATTCAAAATTTGTAAAGTTTGTCTAGCTTTATAGAAAAATAAATAAATATTTATAATTTAAAATCAACATTATTAGATGCATCGTCAAATTAACTTTCATACTATATAACCTTAGCATTGTAGACGTTGATGTGTTTTTTATATAAATTTAGTCAAACTATGTTTAGCTTGACTTTGACCAAATCCTATATGCGAAGTAAAAGGAAACGGAGGGAGTAAAAAAATGGACGCCTGGCACCAAATGGTTATCATACAAGTTTTGTATGTACAAGAATTCAATAAACCAATATTATCAATGATTGCGGTCGATCTATCATGCCTAAATGTTTCTAATTCATTCACATTCGTATGAAAAGGGCCCTAGAAAACTCAATTGATGTATAAAAAGGTCTGAATTGGTGCACTAGAGGACACATTGAATGTATTTTTGTCACAAAAGGTGACATGTTCCCTATCGAAACCACGAAGTCAGAGCATGTGCCTCTAGTTCAAAATTTGAACTATGCATATTAAATCCCTAGAAAACTCCATTAATGTATAAAAGGGGGCGATTCGGTGGACTAACGACTCATTGAATGTAGTTTCACCAACAAAGGTGACATGTTCCCTATCGAAACCACGAAGTCAGAGCATGTACCTCTAGTCCTAAATTTGAACTACGCATATTAAATCCCTAGAAAACTTAATTAATGTATAAAGGGGGCTGATTCGGTGGACTAATTAATGACTCACTGAATGTAGTTTCACCAACAAAGGTGACATGTTCCCTATCATGGCGAGCTTTGGCTTGTAAGATGCATGCCCCAATATTAGTCCCAAATTCGTCGAAAAACAAAATGCACACCTTAGATGTGTCGTGGCATGACACTGTGTAAGTTTCGTGAATTCATGGCGAGCTTTGGGTTCTCTCAGACTTTGAAAGCAAGATTATCAATGTTTGCGGTCTAGTCACGACACCGAGATGTTTGTAATTCAGTGACCATCAGTGCATGGGATGTAAACATGGACCCAATGACACAAAATGGTTTTTAATAATCCATTTTGGTGCGCTGGAGCTCATGCTTGTAATTCAAACTTGAGTTCTTCACATTAAATGCACGCCTAGAAAACTCAAATGTCGTTTCGACCACAAAGGAGACATGTTCCCTATCGAAACCACCATGCTTGTCATGGGATGCTCCAATTTGTAAGAGGTTTGTCCCAAAACTTATATACCATGTCCTATAAGTGTCGTGTCGACACACCAGTTTCAATAATTTGACATTTTAGCATTGCAGTTGTATTAGCCTATGTTGCATGTAGTTAAAATATCAACGCAAGAAGAGACATCGAATGTCGTTCCCTCCATAGAGGTGACATATTGTTCTGTATCAAAACCACGATGGTTATTGAGAGAAGTTTTGGTGTGCAAGAGATTTCTCCCACATTGGACAAAAAATTATCATGTTGTATAAGTGCCGTGTCATGACACCGGGGCATGTTTCAAGAATTTCAGACGAGTTGTGGATTTATGATGATTTAATAGCCAAGTTTCTCAATGTTTGTGGCCTCGTCATGACTTTGAGATGTTTTCAATCCATTCACATTAATTGCATGGGACCTAAACAAGGAACCCAAGGACACAAATACCTTTTTTCATCCCATTTTGGTGAAACGAAGCATGTTAAAGGTAACGAACCATGAATAATTTAAAGAAGTTCTATATGCCCGTCTGAAGCTCGTGCGTGTGTAAGCAGGGTGTGCACGTGTCGTGCTAGCTCGAGCTTCCTTCTTTGAGAAGTTATCCAATTTGTATTAAAATGATGTTCTATCCAAAGTCCAAACATGCTTCTCCCGCCACTCCCCCAATCAGTCTTCTGCCACTCCCCCAATCGGTTTCCCGCCGAAGCGCCGGCCCCATCATCAACCTCCTGGATGAGGAGGACAAGAAGGAGCGGGCAAAAGCGGCATCACGCCATCGAGCATGAGCAAGACGTCATCATCAGCCCCCATGCCACCATCGCACACGGTTTCCAGTACTACCAGAAACGTCTGTGATGCGTGTCTCGTCCCACCAGGTGCCCATCGGGGCACGCCTTGTATACGATAGGAGGCAACCATTACCAGCAAGACGCGGCTTTCTAGCCCGTTACCCATTCGATGGAACTCAGAAGTTAAGCGTGCTTTCGGTGGAGTAGTCAAGGATGGGTGATCGGTTGGGAAGTTGCTAGATTTGAAGGTTCATTTAGGTGGTGTGATATGATCATTATAGACATAAATAAAATGCTTATAGTGATATGTCATTCCAGCAAAATAAATCTTGAGATCCTTGTTTTGAAAATATCCATGATTTTATTTTGCTTCTTTTGCTGTTTTGAAAATGTCAAGGATCGAGTGTGTGTGCGTGTGTGTGATATGTCATTCTGGGTAAATAAATATTGAGATCCTTGTTTTGAAAATATCCACGGTTTTCTTTTGCTGTTTTGAAAATGTCAAGGATCGAGTGTGTGTGAGTGTGTGTGTGTGTGTGTGTATACCAATGCTTGTGTGTGGACCATGTGCCTACATTGTGCGGTTTCTGATGACAAACCTATCGGTGGGCCCTTAGGGTCTGCCATGCCTTTTACTGACAGCGCTGGAAGGCCAAGGGTGTGTGTGTGTGTGTGTGCGTGTGCGTGTTTGTGTGTGTGTGTGTGTGTGTGTTGTGTGTGTGTGAACCCATATGCTTGTGTGTGGACCATGTGTCTACATTGTGCGGTTTTCGACGACAAACCTATCAGTGGGCCCTTAGGGTGTGCCATGCCTTTTATTGACAATGCTGGAAGGCAAAGGATGGGTGACGGTGTGTGTGTGTGCGGGGGGGGGGGGGAGGGGGTGCGCGCGTGTGCGTGTGTGTGCGTGTGAACCCATGCTTGTGTGTGGGCCATGTGCCTACATTGTGCGGTTTCCGACGACAAACCTATCAGCGGGCCCTTAGGGTTTGTCATGCCTTTTAGTGACAAGCGCTGGAAGGCCAAGGATGGGTCACGGTGTGTGCGTGTGCATGTGTGCGTCTCTCTCTCTCTCTCCCTCTCTCTCTCTCGCTCACTCTCTCCCTCTCTCTCTCCCTGTGTGTGTGTGGACCATGCATGCGTCCATTGTGCGGGGAGGGGAATGATATATATATATATATATATATATATATATATATATATATATATATATATATATATATATATGTCCAGTTATCTCAGCTAGGTGCATGCCACATCATAGACAGTGTACCATTGTGTATTAATTGTTGAAACACCGGACCACACCATTTTCGCATATGCATTTGGCCATATGCAAGGGGGTTATGCTCTTCTAGCCCCGCTCAACTGATCTTCGACGACGCGCCAACTTGTGGGACCGCATGATCTATATATCCCTCTTGTTCGACAACAATATGTGATGGTTAGGCCATATTAATTAAGGTATAAATTCTCTTGGTTGTCTTACGAAAATTCAGACATGGATAAATGTGTGACAAAGTTTGAACCAGGTCATGTGTTCATAGGACCCCATATATCCTCCGGCACATAGTGTAGGGGGAACCCCCTAATTTATGTTTGTCATGAAACCCTTTTCTCTCACATTGGACACTTTTAGGCATGCACATATGCTGCATGTGCCACACATTAAAGTTGCACATTGCGAATTTAAACATGACAACACCATGTTCGTACATATATATACTTCATCTGAACCTAATTACAAGTCTTTTTTAGAGATTTCACTATGAACTACATATATATTTAGGAATGGAGGGAGTATATATTTGGGCCACTAGCGGGCGTGGTTGTGTTTTGACCCTCTCTTGTGTTTTCTTTTCTCGTTTATCTCAAAGATGCTAGTATTATGTAAAATAGCAAACGAAACTAACGAAACAACCGTATGCGATTGTACCCCGAGCAGACACGAATGTGCTACTCTAACCGTGTGCGATGCCCGTAGACAGCAAAATCGGCCTTGCCTAGTGGTGCCAACCGCAAGCGTCAGCCAGTGCAAAGGGGTAATGTGCACAGTACAAACCCAAACCCGACAGCGACCTATTAAAGATCTCGCCGGCGGCAGCTAACAGCTAATTTTCCGCCGATAGCTCGCCACCACCACCACACACACCAAATGGAACCGTTGCTCAAGCATGGGGATGTGCATGGCGCCGTCCTGATAGTGTTGGACGACGACGTGATAGAGGATTCCGACGCGTTGGCCGCCATGGCCGGCAACAGCAAACAGCCAGCTGCCGCGGCCGACGACGATGGGATAGAGGATTCTGACGCGCTGTCCTCCATGTCGGTCAATGGTTAACCCTCATCTCCCGCGGCCGCCGCCGACGACGATGACCCCCGAGTTTCAGCGTGGGATGCAGATGGCCATCGCTCTGTCCGTCCAGGAATTGTGCCTGGATGCGTTCCTGCGCGAAGAGGACGAGCGCCGTCTCAGTGTCGGTGTGGAACATTCTATCGCATCTGCGGATGCCGTCCGCAACGTGGATAGGGATCTAAAGCGGCAGAAACGACGGGAGAGTGCGAAGAGGAAGCGGAACTCAGATGCAGAGGGCAAAAAGAGGCGGGAGCAGGACCAGATGGCGGCGGAGCAGGCCGCGGCATGCCTCTCAGCCGCGTTGGAGGCCAGTGCAGGCCTTGCAGCTGCGGCGGCAGCCCTGGCAACAGCGGCCACGACGACCAGGGACGCAGCTCTAGCAAGATCAGTGCCCGTCTGTATCCCGATGGCCCACCTGGACGCCACGACATCTTCGTCGATAGCGGCAAACCTGGCGAGAGGCGCCGCGGTCGCTCCGGCCGAGGTAGCCCCGCCGGTCTCCGCCGTGGAACCAGTGGAGCTCATCGACTTGACGAGCTCCTCTGAATACTCGTTCTGAGGCGAGGAAGGTCATGATGACGGTGGAGGCACGGTGTTTGTATGCATCCATGGCGTAGTGAATATTTTGTGCAGTTCATCTTCATGTAATTTGACGAACTGTTTGTTAATTACTGAGCGTATGAACTAATGTCAATTAACCCGCTGCAAAATAAGGCGTTTTGTGTTGAAAATTTGCCAAATGTTTGTGTCATCTGTTTGTGGGCATGTGGAAATTTAGGATGAATTTGAAGTCTGTGAATGAAATTGAGGATGAATCGTGTGTGATGAACCCGCCTTGAGAAATCTCAGAAAGAGCTACCCGCCTTGAGCGATGCAAAAATTCGTGGTTTCGCGGCACGGCATTTCATTACAGCGAAGAGCGTACACACTTTATTATGTTCGGACCGTGTGCCATCTTGGTTGCTCCCGCCCAGTTCGTTTGCCAAAATTTAATTGGAAGCGGTATTTCAACTGCATGCCGCCTTTCCTCATCCACCGCACCGACCCTATAGCAAAATTTCAGCTGCCGAGGCATTTGAACCGTCGCCATCCCTCGTCCACCACCATCTCCAGCCACACCATTACTACTAAAATTTTCAGCAGCAGCGGCACATCCGCAAACACCCGCCCACCCCCCCGTCCGCACAGCACCCCCCTCCCCCTTCCTCCCCCGCTTGAACCCTAGCTCGCCGCCGCCGCCGCCTCCCACCACCAACCTCAGCCGGTCTGCCCGTGCCTCGTAGCTAAACAAGTTCAGGGTCCCCACCGATCCACATACACCATAGCCACCCTGAGTTTTCAGATGAGGCCGGCGGTGTCCCTTTCCCCCAGATCCCCATCCCGTACTCCAGAGAGTCGCAACCTAATCATCCCGACCACATCTCCCGTGAACCTCGAGGAGTGTACGGGCAAAAAGAGGTCTATCATGGCCTCTCCGCCATACGCTGGCGAGGTGGGTGCCGTTCGCGCCGACCCTTCGATCCCGGACGAACACCTCGCCGTAGGAGCCGGTGAGGACGCTGCCTACGTTGCCATGCCGAAGGCTTCAAGTCTGCGGGAACGCATGTTCCTGTATCTCAGGAGAGCCGGCTATGACAGCAAGCTCGTTAACATCACCGGCTTCACCCAGGCCATGTCACAAGTTAAGTGGTCCACCGGCAACGCCTCTGGTTCAATCGCCGTCGATCTCTCCAAAGGCCCCGCCGCTGATCTCCTCTGCCTCGCGGTTATGGATTTGCGATCCTTCTATGCATCGAGCCCCTTTTGTCCTTTCTGAAGGAAACATTCTACGGCGGTGGCTTGGGATCCTTAGCTCCAAAGTCAGATCTCATCCAGCAAGATAATGGCACACACTACGGCTGTTACAAGGGGAAACGTGCCATCTGCGACATCAGGGAGCGCACCCTGGGCACCTCATATCCCAAGTGGAAGGAGCCCATCCATGACAAGTGAGGCAACATCCTGTGAGCAAATCATACCTTTTATAGCTAGCCGTCTCGTACCCATTGTTGTAGTAGCTTTTGCCATGCGATAATCATGCAGTGTTTAATTGAGCATTTGTCCAGTTGTCAAGCAGATGCCTTGCTTTTCTGTATCTGGTTGTTAGGTTGGTTGCATTGAGTATTTGTACAGTTTTCAATGGCTATAGTTGGTTGTTATAGTGAGCATCAATACCTTGTTTCTTTCAGTTATTCACAATGTGATGTTCATTGTGTGCAAGTATGAACTGTGTGGTTCAATTTCATCAATACCACCTGTTATGCCTGGTGTTGTTAACCTGTGCCCTTAACTCCCGCTTTAAACATTTATGCCTTGTTTCTCTGAATTTGGTTGCCAGGTTGGTTGCAGTGAGCATTTGTCTAGTTTTCAAGCAAATGTCTTGCTTTTCTGTATCTGGTTGTTAGGTTGATGGCAGTGAGCATTTGTCTAGTTTTCAAGCAGATGCCTTGCTTTTCGTTATCTGGTTGTTAGGTTGGTTCCATTGAGCATTTCTCCAGTATCAAATGGCTATATTTGGTTGTTATAGTGAGCATATATGCCTTGTTTATTTCAAGCAGATAGCTCGTATACTTGGTTGATGTTAAGCCTGATGTACTTATCATGACTTTACATGTACTTGCACAGGACAACAATGGGAGTGGCCAACATTTTCCACCGAGGTTCTTTTCATCCCTCCACTTATACTCCATCCGTTCCATCATGTAGTCCATATAGATTTTTGTGATGTATCTACATATACCATCTAAAATGTATACAATGTACACTACTGGAATCAGGATCTTTGCCGTCTGCCATGGCTGACGGCAAAGGCATGCATTGCGGACGGCAAAGGTCTTTGCTGTCAGCCAGCAGCCGGCACCACATCCGGCTGAACAAGCCACGGTAAAGGGCACTTTGCCGTCTGCTGGCAGACGGCAAAGATGCAATGGTCTTTGCCGTCTGCCAGCAGATGGCAAAGGGCATGAACGGCACACGCGGTAGCTTAGGTCCGTTAAGGGATTAACGGCGTGCTTTGCCGTCTGCTAGCAGACGGCAAAGTGGCCAAATAGGCTAGCCCAGATAGCTGCCACGTGGCTCGCTATGCCGTCTGCTGGCAGACGGCAAAGATGCAAAGTTCTTTGCCATCTGCCAGCAGACGGCAAAGCAACCACATAGGCCAGCCCAGTTCCACCCAGGTTGCATAGGTAGCTGCCACGTGGCAGCTTTGCCGTCTGCTGGCAGACGACAAAACTCTTTGCCGTCTGTCAGCGGACGGCAATGTGCCTGTACTGCCCCTGTTTTTTCTGTTTTTTCTTAAATTCAATCAATTTCATAGATATATATATATATATACATTTCAAAATACTTTCAACAAGCATACATATCCCTGCCATATGGATATGATCATCCAACACATATACATACCAACTCAAAAGTCCATATCCAACATATATATATAGCCAACATATATCCAACAACAAGCATACAATGGTTTCATCCATACATACATATATAGGTAGCAAGTTTCACATTGTTCATCCTACAAAATCAAAACAAAAAGGAAGGACAAGGAGAAGAGTAGACTCCATCAACGCAAGCTTCCGTGATCTAAAGCAAATCTGCAAATTGGGAAAGAAGAAAATTAGAAGAAGAACAAGAAGAAGAAGAAGAAGAAGAAGAAGAAGAAGAAGAAGAAGTAGAAGTAGAAGAAGAAGAATTTTTCTTCTCTTTCTTTTTCTCCTCTTCTTTATCTTCTTCTTCTTCTAACGAAGGTAACTTAGGTAATTATGCCATTTTTTAGCTAAGCTAGGTAAAAATGCTAAGTGTAGGTCATTTTAGAGCTAAGCTAGGTAAATAGGTCATTTTGGAGGTTAGTAAGGTTATTATGTCATTTTCGAGGAAAATAAGCTAAGTCAATGTCATTTTGGAGGTAACCAAGATTATTATGCCATTTTTGACCTAAGTATGCTAAGTATGTCATAAATGAACTAAAGAAGCTAAGTATAGGTCATTTTTGAGCTAACCTAGGTAGTTATGCCATTTTTGAGCTAACTAAGCATATTTATTCATTTTGGAGGACAAAATGGTAAGTGTAGGTCATTTTTGAGGTATCCTAGTTAAAATCGGTCATTTTGGAGCTAGGTAAGGTTATTTTGTCATTTTGGAGGAAAATAAACTAATGATATGACAGTTTGGAGCTAAACCAAGGTTATTATGCCATTTTTTACCTAAGTAAGCTAATTATGTCATAAATGAACTAGCTAAGCTAAGTATAGATCATTATTGAGCTATCCTAGGTAGTTATGCCATTTTTAGCTAACTAAGCATATTAAGTCATTTTGGAGGAAAAAATGCTAAGTATAGGTCATTTTATAGCTATCCTAGGTAAAATATGTCATTTTGGAGCTAAGTAAGGTTATTATGTCATTTTCGAGGAAAATAAGCTAAGTATAGGTCATTTTGGAGCTAAATAGGTCATTTCTTAAGCTAAGTATAAATTTGTTAAGCAAAACACTTGGGAAAACTTACCATCATCACGGAGGTGAAGGACTGGTCGGGCTTGCGCCAGTGTGAGACGGAGAAGGACCGGTCGGGGTTGCGGCAGACGCAGAAGGATCGGTCGATGCTTGTCGGGAGGCATGCTGCACCAAAGATCATTTGCAATGTCTCGTTAGCATGATGCAACTCAAATGTGAATACTAGTAACTAATGACCATTCAAATGAAACTCACCGTGGGCGCTATACCAATCTGGGGCATCGGCGGAGGGGTCTGACCGTTGTTCTGGCACACGGTCTGCACATTTTGTTTTCACGAGTCAGTCATATTAGTTAGTGATGAAACGAACATTACGTGCATGATTTGGCTAATATGTAGGAGAAACTTACCACGAGGAGCTCGTATAGGGCCCGGTGAGACGCGTCGTTCCGGTTCCTCTCCTCCTCCACCAGCCTAGCCGTCCTCTCCTCCATGTCCCTCTCCCTCTCCGCCGGCTGCCTGTTTGCCTCCGCCAGAAGCTCCTGGGCCCTAGCCTCGATGGCGAGCTCCATTGGCCGTGGACGAGGCCTTATCTCAGGATCGGAGCTCGTCTGGCGCTTCTTGATCTCCGGTAGAGTTCTAGGACAACGTATCAGTCCATCCCCAATGGCTATTGAGCCATGGGGCCTCCCGCCACCAGATATCATCACGAGCTCTGGATCAAAAGGACTCTGGCTCGGGTTGAAGTCCTCCCCTTTCCTCGTCTTCCCCTCATCTCTGTACCTCACGAGCTTGTTGTGGGAGGAGATGTTGCTGAAGCTCTCTGGATGATCGAGATCATCCTCAGAGAATGCCTTGGCCTTCTTGTACGGGGCAGTATGGGCCATGGCATAGAGGTCGAACAGCGGTGGCACCTCCTTCTTGTTGTGTCGCGCCTAAAAGAGAGGAACAAAATATTAGTTAAGGGCTCAAGCTAGCATGAAGAATGAAATTGCATGAATCATGAAGCAAACCACATACCCAGTGATCCCCGAACTCAAACAGGTTGGAGCTCCCTTGATGGTGTGGCACACCTTTCATTTGGGCACGCTTATCCTTGGCCTTGTTGTGGATGGCTAGCCATTAGGGAGAGCACCACTCATCCACCAACGCCTCCCAACTGTCCATCCTATCCGCACACCATCTCGGGGGCACCTAAGTTAGACAAGAGAAATTTTAGCGCTACGCCTACGAATCAAATCAAGGAAACTAAGTACAAGGCCTTAAGAATAGGTAATTACCTTCATGTACTTCTCCTTACTCAGAAACTTGGCGCGGCACTTCTTCTTGGCCCTCTTAATGTTAGTCGAGGCGTAGTAGTCTTGAACAGCCTGCACCCGAGTCTTGTGCCGTAAGTTCTGAAATAGGCGCTTGCACTCGGCTACGAGAACAATAGCCGCGTCCGCCTCGTGTTCCTCAAGACACCTGTAGAAGGTCTGCAATAAAACAAGACAACACTGATTAGTACAATCACTAGGTGCTGTTGATTTTTAATTCTGTAAAGGAGAAATTACCCAAAACCGCCGGATCACAATGTCGGCCACCGTCTCGCACAAGACACCGTCGACCCTCTCCTCCGGCGGGGCTGGGGCAGCCACGTACAGCTCCCAGCTCAGTGCTAGCTGTCGAACCTCACCCTCACCGGGCAACGTGACCCACCCCGGGAAGTGGTGCCGGCAAAGCACACCAAGGACCTGGTTGGGCCTGCGGACACCTGGGGCGTGTTTCCAACCCCTGCAGTATGACAAGGCCAACACATTAGATATTAATTTGAAGAAACATGAAGGCAAAAGGTTAAAACAGAGTAAATGCACTTACTTCTCCCCATTAGGCACAATCAACCTCCTCTGATCGCGGGTCGCCGGCACGGGCGGGAGCTTTGTACCACCACGCTGGTAAACCTTCTTGCCCTCCTCAGCCAGCTCGCCCTCGCTATAGCTATCCTCAGAAAAGCTGTCCTCGCCACCATCAGCATGGCCACTAGCCTCCGGAGTCACGTGGGACGAAGACTCTGGGACCGGAGTCTCCTGGGACGAAGACTCTGGGACTGGAGTCTCCTGGGACGAAGGCTCGGCGACCCGAGGCTCGTCGGCCCGAGGCTCGTGGACCGGAGTCCGAGACGGGTCCAAGTCAGACGGGTCCACCTGAGACGGAGCACTCCTGTGGTTGGGATAATCAGCTGGGGGTGGCGGCGATCTGACATTACTAATATTAATCTTCATCGTCTATATATCAAGATAAAGGGGGGTAAATATCAAGGATCCCTTATCTCAGAAACACTTCTTCAGGAGAAGAGAGCAGAATAAATCTGATTGAATTTGATTCTTATCTGTTTTAGACTTTTCTCAGCCCTACCTAATCTCAATATCTACATGCTATGACTATAGGGGAGAAAGTTCTAAATGTTATTGGAGACATATCAATCTTAAGGAATGTTATCTTCTATATGTTCTCCACATCTTGGTACTATTGAGTTCTATTGCTTTTTGATTGGTAGAATACTCTTGTGTTTCCTAACATTGTTTTCTCAAGTGTGTTTCTACTACTAGAATGCTCAAGAACTCAAGGTAAGTATATGCATCATATCCTTGATCAAAATGATCTCTTGCTTCTTGCACATATTGTTTGCAAGAGTGAAGTCTTGAACAAGGATGTTACTCATTCACATATATTTGATGCATGTAGCCAAGATACACATGACTCATTTTATCCCTTTCCACTACATGTGTGTCTATGCATTCTAAAGAAACTATCCTTAAAGGGATTGCACACATTTAGGGGGAGCAAGCATTAGTCATGTGTCTCTCAAAGTCTTAATTATATCTATGCATATCTTTATTTGAAGCTTTGATTGTATGTTGTCATCAATTACCAAAAAGGGGGAGATTGAAAGCACAATATGCTCCCTTCGTGGTTTTGATAATTCATGACAACATACATTGTCTCTTGGACTAATGTTTACACTAAGTATATTTCAGGAAAAGTTCAATGATGGGATGGCAAAGGGATTGTGGAGAGACCCCTAGATGCAAGGAATAGGTTTGGCAAAGCTTCAAGCAAGAAGACTCTACATTTTACTTTGTGAGAAATCACTTTGAGTCTATAGGCAAGCCAATACTATTAAAAGGGGGTGAGGTTTTGATGGTGAACAAAATACTCCACATGCACAAGTGATAGTCACCAAAAACACCCACAAGCTCTTCCACAAAAGTCTGTCAAAAACCTATCATGCAAAATCAGTGCCACCAATATTTCCCACTCGGCCCTACCGATTTTCACCGCAGACAGATCCGAGCCAAACCCTAAGTTTTTGGTACAACCAATTCTGCATCGGTGCCACCGAGTTTGCTTTCTGACCGTTGGTCACCCTTGTCGGTACTACCGAGAACTATATATCGGTCTCATCGAGATTCAAAAGTTGCTACCTTTTGAGCAACTCGGTACCACCGAGTTTTATACTTCGGTATCACCGAGTTGCTAAGTAAAGATGTAACGGTTGGATTTTTGGAGATGCCTATATATACCCCTTCACCACCACTCACTCGCAAGAGAAGCAATCAGAACTATTCCATACTTGCCTCATTTGATTTTCTGAGAGAGAGCCACCTATTCATGTGTTGAGATCAAGCCATTCCACTTCAACCATATGAATCTTGATTTCAAGCCTCCCCAAGTTGCTTTCCACCCAATCAATCTCTTCGACCAAAGCCAAATCTGTGAGAGAGTGATTGAGTGTTGAGGAGTCTATCGTCTTGAAGCACAAGAGCAAGGAGTTCATCGTCATTATCGAGCCTATTACCTTTTGGAGGGTGTTGCCTCCTAGATTGGTTAGGTGTCGCTTGGGAGCCTCCTACTTCGTGTTGTGGAGTTGAACCAAGAAGTTTGTAAGGGCAAGGAGATTGCCTACTTCGTGAAGATCTACCCATAGTGAGGCTAGTCCTTTGTGGACGGAAGCCGTTATGGAATAGTCAGGGTTGCTACTTCGTGGACCCTTATGGGTGGAGCCCTTCTTGGACTCTCGCGACCGTTACCCTCTGTGGGTTGAAGCCTCCATAAACGTGGATGTACGATAGCACCACCTATCAGAACCACGGGAAAAATCTTCGTGTCTCCAAATTCTGTTTGAACTTCCTATCTCTACTCTCTCTTACATGTGCTTGTCTTACTTTCCACTGCCATACTTGTTGACTAGCATGTGTAGGGTGCATTAGACTTGTTGTAATTGCTAAAACTGCCCACAAATTAACTTGGGAAAAGGTTAGGTTTTAATTCTCGCAAGTAGTCTATTCACCCCCCTCTAGACACACACTTCTAGTGATCCTTCTATTGGTATCAGAGCTTTGGTCTCCATAGCTTCGGTTTCATCACCGTGGAGGAAGATGGATGTGTCTAGTTTGGAGAGTTTGAGTTGTAGTGATCCTTCACATGGCAGATGAGCTATGCGTACAGTGTCCTGATAGAAATATCTCGAGTTTCCCGGGTTGGCCCCGCAAAGTGCTCTATTTTGTACCAACACTCATGAGGAGCACTGACCCGGGTTGTTGATTAATTATCCGTGGGTGTCGGCGAGTCCCTATGCATTTTATTAGTTATTAGGAAAATGTAGTACCAAGGTTGGGCCTTGCCCGAAGAGTTTTATCGCAAAACGAAAGTCAAGGGGGTCCCCATAACAACCCCGAGCATGTTAGGAGCGCTCAATATGGAACATAACACCGGTACACAAGTAACTAGGGTGGCAAAAGTGGAACAAAACACAACATGGAATTTCGAAGAAAACGAATTCTCAGATTACGCAGCAACTTTTTAACAGATTGTGGCAACACCAAAAGAGCTATAGATTGACATGTGCATCAGTTTTTAATAGATTGACATGTTGGACAGCAGAATTAATTATGATGCTAAACCTATTAATGCAAACTATTGGCACAATATGATAGAGCATAGCATGCTTTACAATATATCCCATTGTGGCAACACCAAAAGAGCTATACATCAATAGCAAACCACATGGCAAGATAGCAACAAAATAACACAGTTTCAGACTGAAATTTAACTATCTCCCAAAATTGCAGTTTGACTAGGCATGTTGACATGGCAATAATAGTAGCATAACAACCCTCTATGACCATGGCAAGGAGACTCACAGCTAGAAGACATTTCACACTACAAAATACCCCATTGGCACAACTTCATAGGAGGCATGGTTTGCTTAATATGATGCTCACAAAACGGAACTTAACGTTAACAGATTACAGTTTTATCACGATAGCTACTTTAGAGAAACAAATAAATATGCTAATGATGTTATTCCTAGCAAGCAAAAGCATGTCTTCAACGTTGACATCACATAGGGCAATACTCGTGAAGACACCACATGCAAAAGACCTTCCGATTAGATGCATCCATCCGCGAAAGTTTGATGAAAATAACAGATTTGCACATTACGATGAGATGCACTATTGCAACAGGGATATGAGCATGAAAATGAAACCTAATGCACAAACAAAGGTTACCATCATGTAGAGCACATCGAGTAGATCAATTTTCATGTATAGCACATTCCCATACGATGCACGGTTACCGAGATACAAGCATAACAAAATGCAATATGATGTTAACTAACGTGGCTTGAGACTGCTTCGGTATTTCCCCAAAGAGGAAGGGATGATGCAGCATGGTGACGGTAAGTATTTCACTCAGTTATGAAACCAAGGTAATCGAACCAGTAGGAGGATCACCACCACCCAATAAGCAGCACCTGCACACAAACAACAAATACTTGCAACCCGACGCGAAAGAGAGGTTGTCAATCTCTCTACGGTAAAAAGATAGATTATGTAGTGATAGATAGGAGATATAGATCTCTCAAGAACCCAAAATAAAATAGGCAAATAAAAAGTGCAGCTATATATTTTTGGGTTTTTGGTTTTGTAGATCTGAAAACAAAGAAGCAAAAAGATAGATCGGAAAGCAATATGTTGGAAAAGTAGACCCGGGGGCCCTAGGTTTCACTAGTGGCATCTCTCATGAGTATAGCACACGGTGGGTGAACAAATTATAGTTGGGCAATTGATAGAAGATCAAATAATCATGACGATATCCAAGGCGATGATCATTATATAGGCATCACGTCCAAGATAAGTAGACCGACTCCTGCCTGCATCTACCACTATTACTCCACACATCGACCGCTATCCAGCATGCATCTAGTATATTAAGTTCATGGAAAAATAGAGTAATGCAATAAGAATGATGACATGATGTAGACAAGATCTATTCATGTAGGAATAGACCCCATCTTGTTATCCTTAATGGCAACGATACATGCGTGCCTTGTTGCCCCTTCTGTCACTGGGAAAGGACACCGCAAGATCGAACCCATCACAAAGCACCTCTTCCCATGGCAAGAAAAATCGATCTAGTTGGCCTAACTAAACCAAAGATTCGAAGAAGAAATATGAGGCTATAAGCAATCATGCATATAAGAGATCAAAGAAGACTCAAATGATATTCATGGATAGAAACTAATATTGAACTCAAAATTCATCGAATCCGAACAAACACACCGCAAAAGTTTACATCAAATAGATCTCCAAGAGACCATTGTATTGAGAATCATAAGAGAGAGAGAGAGAGAGAGAGAGAGAGAGAGGAAGCCATCTAGCTATTGCCTACGAATCCGTAGGTCTATGGTGGACTACTCACGCATCATCGGAGAGGCACCTATGAAGAAGATGAACCCCTCCGTGATGGTGTTTAGATTGGATCTCGCGGTTCTGGAACTTGCGGCGGCTGGAATTGTGTTTCGTCAACTCCCCCAGCGTTTTTAGAATATTCGGGAATTTATAGGCATCAGAGGCGGTGGAGAGGGGCCTCGTGGAGTGCACAACCCATCAGGGCGCGTCGGGGGCCCCCTGGCGCGCCCTGGTGGGTTGTGCTCTCCACAGCCCACCTTCCTTGCTCTTTTTTGGCCCACTGGGTGTCTTCTGGTCCAGAAAAATTCTCCAAAAAGTTTCGTCGCGATTGGACTCCGTTTGGTACTGATATTCTGCAAAGTAAAAAAACAAGCCGCAAAAACAGCAACTGGCACTTTGGCACTATGTCAATAGGTTAGTCCCAAAAAATAATATAAAATTGTTATAAAATGATTGTAAAACATCCAAGAATGATAATATAACACCATGGAACCAGCAAAAATTATAGATACGTTGGAGATGTATCAGCATCCCCAAGCTTAATTCCTACTCGTCCTCAATTAGGTAAATGATAAAAACAATTTTTTGATGTGGAATGCTGCCTAACATGTTCATCATATTCTTTTCTTTTGTATAGCATGGACATTTGGACTTGTAAATGATTCAAAGCAATAGTCTAGTTTTAACATAATGACTTCAATACTCAAGAATGTCAACAAGCAACCATGTCTTTCAAAATATCAACACTAAAGAAAGTTATCCCTAGCCCATCATGCTCAATCATTGATCCCTAGTTGGTGCCCCCTAGTTGGTGCTTTATAAGAGAAGATGGAGACTCAATGTAAAAATAAAAATTGCATAAAGTAAATAGATAGGCACTTCGTAGAGGGAAGTAGGGATTTGTAGAGGTGCCAGAGCTCAAAGTTTTAAATTGAGAGAGAGAAAAATTTGGGTGGCATGCTTTTCCTGTCAACGAAAACGACAAACTAGCTCACAATACTTTCCATGCTAGATATATCATAGGCGGTTCCCAAATAGAAAATAAAGTTTATTCCTTTTTCCACCAAACTTTCACTTTCCATGGCGGGCCGTATCACGCCTTCCATACCAACACTTTCCAAGAAATTTATTAATTGACAACATAAAGTAAATATTTTTGTTCTTTTTCATTTCAGGAATGGGCATCCCTATTACCGCCGCACTCTCGTGCAATGACAAGTGAATAAACACTCATCTTGAGAATAACACATCTAGCATGGAAAAATATTGGACACCCCCCACCGTTTCATGAGCGGTACGAGCACACAAAAGAGAAATTTTATTTTGAAAATTTAGAGATGGCGCATACAAATTTGCTTGGGACAGCATGGAAATACCACATATAGGTAGGTATGGTGGACCCATAAGACAAAACTTGGTTTAAGGATTTTGGATGCACAAGTAGTATTTCTACTTAGTACAAATGTAGGCTAACAAATAGATTGAGAAGCAACCAAACCAAAAAACAAAAATTCACATAAGCGAGCATTGAGCATAACTAACACCGAATAATGCACCATAAGTAGGATGCAACTTCATTGCATAACTATTGACTTTCGTACTTGCATAGGGAATTACAAACCTTAACACCAATATTCCTACTCAAGCATAATTACCCACTAACATGACTCACATATTACTATCATCATGTTTCAAAACTATTATAAGGAATCAAGTTTAATTTGTCCAATGATCTTCATGAAAGTTTTTATTATATCTTCCTTGGATATCTATCCCTTTGGGACTAGTTTCATATATTGCCATTGCTTTTTGACAAGCTCAAACAAATCTAAGTGAAGCACATGAGCATAGAGATTTCATCTCTCAAAATAGTATAAGTGAAGCATGAGAGGATTTATTCAAAATTTACTAGCTCTCAAATTAATCTAAGTGAAGCATGAGATACAAAAAATTCCAAGCACGCCGTGCTCAAAAAGATATAAGTGAAGCACTAGAGCAATTCTATAGCTCAAAAAGTTTAAGTGAAGCACATCGAGCAATTCTAACAAATCATGGCATAGTTTTGGCTCTCTCAAATAGGTGTTCACAGCAAGGATACAAATGAAAAACAAACAAGAAAAGCAAGCAAAGATACAAGACGCTCCAAGCAAAACTCATGATATGTGACGAATAAAAATATAGCTCCAAGTAAAATACCGATGTTCGTTAGAAGAAAGAGGGGATGCCACTCGAGGCATCCCCAAGCTTAGTTGCTTGTTACTCTTTGGATATATCTTGGGGATTCTGTAGCATCCCCAAGCTTAGGCACTTATCACTCCTTATTCCTTCATCCATCCTGATCTCACCCAAAACTTGAAAACTTCAATCACACAAAACTGAACAAAATCTTTGTGAGATCCGTTAGTATAATAAAGCAAATCACTTCTTTAGGTGTTGTTGCAAACCCATTCATATTTTGTCATTGCATTATACCTACTCTATTTTAACTTTTCCATGGCTCATACCCTTCAATATAACCCATAGATTCATCAAAACAAGCACACAATGCAACGAAAACAGAAATGTCTTAAACAGAACAGTATGTAGTAATCTGTACTCTAACCATATTTCTGTAACTCTAAAAATTCTGAACAATTAGGAAAACGTAAATAATTTGTATAGCAACACTGTGTGAGAATTTCAGCTCAATATCACATTCCCGCAAAAAATGAAAATTCATATACTGGACGCAAAGTTTCTGTTTCAGATTCAGCATTTCTTCTACTCATCTTATGAATCATCCTAAAGGCTTTACTTGGCACAAACACTAAATAAACCATAAAAACACAATCATAACAGAGGCATAATTGTGTCAACACTCAAAGACAGAAAGGAAAAAGCAAAAATTTATTTATTCATTGGGTTGCCTCCCAACAAGCGCTATCGTTCTACGCCCCTAGCTAGGCATAACGCATAGTTTCAAGTATTGTCATCTTTGGTTTTGATTGATGTGTTTTTGTCAAGAGGTTTTGCAAATAGAACTTGAAACACATCATCCATAGCAACCTTAGCACTATCAAGTTGTCCATATATGTACCCTCTTTGATTCCCGTCCACAATCCAAGAATATTGTTGGTTCACATCATTGAAAACTAGTTGGATCATATCTAAAACGAGAACTTCCTTTTTAAGATTCTCATCAAAGATTGGATTATTTCCAAGCAAATATCTCATCATGTAATCACTATTGTAAAGGATTTCTCCTATTACCGGTTTTCCACGGCTCATACCATAGAAATCAAAAATCTCCCTAGCTTCCCGCACTATGTGACCAAATTCATGCATGAGGACAAGGGTAGCTAACTTCTTAGCCTTGGGATTCTTAATGACGGGTAGCTCATAAAACAATCTTTGCAAGGTAGTATGGGTACGGATAAACCTATTTTCAAGTTTCAGAACTATCGCTGAAATAGCTTCCGCATAAGTTTTAGTTCTTTTCAGTATAGGAGTATAATCAAGAGGCAAATTCCAACGCAATAGATAGGAGAGATAGATCTCTCAAGAACACCAAATAAAAGAGGCAAATAAAAAGTGCAGCAATATATTTTTGGGTTTTTGGTTTTGTAGATCAGAAAACAAAGAAGCAAAAAGATAGATCGGAAAGCAATATGTTGCAAAAGTAGACCCGGGGAACGTAGGTTTCACTAGTGGCTTCTCTCATGAGTATAGCACACGGTGGGTGAACAAATTACTGTTGGGCAATTGATAGAAGATCAAATAATCATGACGATATCCAAGGCGACAATCATTATAGAAGCATCACGTCCAAGATAAGTAGACCGACTCCTGCCTGCATCTACCACTATTACTCCACACATCGACCACTATCCAGCATGCATCTAGTGTATTAAGTTCATGGAAAAATGGAGTAATGCAATAAGAACGATGACATGATGTAGACAAGATCTATTCATGTAGGAATAGACCCCATCTTGTTATCCTTAATGGCAACGATACATGCGTGCCTTGCTGCCCCTTCTGTCACTGGGAAAGGACATCGCAAGATCGAACCCATCACAAACCACCTCTTCCCATGGCAAGAAAAATCGATCTAGTTGGCCTAACTAAACCAAAGATTCGAAGAAGAAATACGAGGCTATAAGTAATCAGGCATATAAGATATCAAAGAAGACTCAAATAATATTCATGGATAGAAACTGATCATGAACTCAAAATTCATCGGATCCCAACAAACACACCGCAAAAGTTTACATCAAATAGATCTCCAAGAGACCATTGTATTGAGAATCATAAGAGAGAGAGAGAGAGGAAGCCATCTAGCTACTGCCTACGGACCCGTAGGTCTATGGTGGAGTACTCACGCATCATCAGAGAGGCACCTATGAAGAAGATGAACCCCTCCGTGTTGTTGTTTAGATTGGATCTCGCGGTTCTGGAACTTGCGGCGGCTCGAATTGTGTTTCGTTGACTCCCCCAGGGTTTTTGGAATATTTGGGAATTTATAGGCATCGGAGGCAGTGGAGAGGGGCCCCGTGGAGGGCACAACCCATCAGGGTGCGCCGGGGGCCCCCTGGCGCGCCCTGGTGGGTTGTGCTCTCCACAGCCCACCTTCCTAGATCTTTTTTTGCCCGCTGGGTGTCTTATGGTCCAGAAAGAATCTCCAAAAAGTTTCGTCGCGATTGGACTCCGTTTGGTACTGATATTCTGCGAAGTAAAAAAAAGCAAAAACAACAACTGGCACTTTCATCCAAAAACATCCAAGAAATGATATAAAGTTGTTATAAAATGATTGTAAAACATCCAAGAATGATAATATAACATCATGGAACAAGCAAAAATTATAGATACGTTGGAGACATATCATTAACCCTGCAGTTTAACAGGGACTTAGAAATATTTCACCTCGTGTGCGAAAGTGGACGGCGTGGTACAGCGGGCTCGTTTGGATCGGCGAATGTCGACATCCCGAGGCGAGGTGGGATTGAACGGTCCAGGCCGGACCTTGGAGAAGGCCATGGCCGACGACAATCAACGCCGAAGGCCGGCGAGGCGAGGGAGGCCCGGAGGGGCGGCGGAGGCCGAGGGCGGCGCGGATCCGGGCGGCGCCGGCCCGGATTTGGCCGGAGGCGAGGCGTGATCGGCGGCGGGGCAGCGAGGCCGGGCGGCTGTGGCCTCGGGCGCCATGGCGCGGGGTCGGGCTCCTCCGGTGGGTTTTGGCAAGCTGCTAGCGGGGCGGCGGCTCGAGGCGGCCGTAGGACGGAGCCGACGGCGGATCCGGGAGCTCCGGCGGAGTTGCTAGCCTGCGGCGGCGCTGGGGGGCTAAGGCCGCCGGCGGCGGCTGGCGGCGGAGGCACGACGGCGCTCGGGACAGCCGGGCGAGGGAGCCGTGGTCGGGCGGCGGCTACGGGAACGTGCGGGCCTGCGTGGCCCGGTTTAGGCCCGGGGCGGGCCCGCGATGGGCTCCGACGGGCTTGGCGGCGGCTGGGGGCTGCGGGGGCGACGTGGCAGCCCCTGGTTGGCTATGGCCGGTGGCGCGGGGGGAGGTGGTGGCAACAAGTGGCGGCGGAGAGGTGGGTAGGCACGGAATAAAATGCAGAGGTAGGTGCAGGCTAGGGGAGGCCATTTTGGGCAGGGAAGCCTTCCTTTTATAGCAGGGGGGTCTAGGGTTAGGTTTGAGGGGGGTTTTTTGCTCCGTTTTCGACCGTCAGATCTCGATCGAACGGCGCAGAATGAAAGAGGGGCTAGCTGGGCTATGGTGCGCTGTGTAGAGTGGTTGGGCTGACATGAGAGGGAAGTTTGCGGCCCGGCAACGAAGTTTTAAACCCGAAAAACGTCTGATAAATAAACCGATGACTGCGCTGCTCGGTTGACCGTTGGGGTATCAAACAACCTCCGATTGCGCCGAAATTTGGCAGGCGGTCTACCTATAATATAACAAGACCACTCGCCGACTTTCAACCCAATCCGAGAATATTTTATACCCACTTTTAAAAACAATATTTTAAAGATGCCACAGGCGCGTGTGTGTGTGGTTGGTCTCAAAATGGTCAACGACGAGAATGGAGAGAACCGGTAACTACGACCGGATGCAAGTTTGAGAACTGACGGCCACGGAGTGCCGATGCAATGCAGATGATGCGAATGATGCGATGATGAATGCGGCAACCAAACGAATCACACGACGATAATGAAATAAAGGGGAATCTTCTAGAGCGTCGGTCTCGGGTTGTTACAGTAGTTACTCTTGTTCCTGAGGACATGGGAGAAGTCTTATTATAAGTAATCATGTGATGTTGGTATTCGTTCGATATTTCGATGATATGTATGTTGTTGCTTCTCATAGTGGTGTCGTGTGAACGTCAACTACACGACACTTCACCATGTTATGGGCCTAAGGGAAGTCATTATGGAGTAACAAGTAGATGATGGGTTGCTAGAGTGACAGAAGCTTACACCCTAGTTTCTGCGTTGCTTCATGAGGGGTTGATTTGGATCCACACGTTTCATGATATGGTTAGATTTATCTTAATTCTTCTTTCGTAGTTGCGGATGCTTGCGAGATGGGGTAATCATAAGTGGGTCTCTTGTTCAAGTAAGAATAGCACCTTAGCACCGGTCCACCCACATATCAAATTATCAAAGTAGTGAAGGTGAATCAAATCAAACATGATGAACATGACTAGACAGAAATTCCCACGTGTCCTCAGGAGCGCTTGCATCATATAAGAATACTTCTCGGCCTGTCCTTTGCTATAAAAAGGATTAGGCTACCTTGATGCACCTTGGTTACTATTGTTACTTGTCACTTGTTACAAATTATCCTGCTGCAAAACTATCTACTACTGTTACTCACGGCACTTGCAGAGAATACCTTGCTGAAAACTGCTTATCATTTCCTTGTGCTCCTCGTTGGGTTCGACGCCCTTACTTATCGAAAGGATTACGGTTGATCCCCTATACTTGTGGGTCATCACAAGGCGACGAGCAACCTAAGTCATTGCGTCCATCATGTTGTCAAGGCGATCTTGATCCCACTGTCTAGAGAGCGGGTGCTAGAGCTTCAAACAATCCATGAATTTGAAGATAGAGCCATTAGCTCATTGTAGAAGACCCACTCAATTACGTATCATCTTGGTATGTGTTTCCCATAGGGTATAGGTTGTGGCCGCAAACACTAACCAAAATATGCGTCTCTTCCTCCCGGTTTGGTTTGCCTGAGTTTCGAGAAACCCAACTAGGTTCAGGGTCTCCCACTCTGGCATAGAGCCTCACGGACAAAGCACCAAAGAAAGCGAGCAGAGCAGGCAAAGAAGATATGGGTTCCTGTCTCCAGGATCTCACAAAGAGGGCATAACCCATCGTCGAGCCCGTGACGCTTGTTCACCTCCTTGCCTAATGGAGGCAATCATGTATAAGTGGCCATAGAAAGATCTTGATCTATAGAGGACATGACGCTTTCCATAAAGGTGTGGTCCACGTAATCGACGGTCCTAGACATAGGGCATGATGTATCGAGCCAACAGAGAATATCCCCGATGGGGTTAGGCACCAAGATATAGCGTTCAGATATTCCAGAAGCAAAGATGGAAGAGTCGCCCGAAGGCGTGCCCAAGAAATGGTTTGCTTCGGTCCAAATGACCAACAAAACGAGACATTCTAGACCCCATTATGTGCTGCCGAGGAGACCAACATGTCCACGCAGATAGCTAACAACTCCGTGATATCCATGCATAACATAGATCCGTCCACCCCAAGGGTCAGGCCGAAAGAAAGTCCCATCTCCATTCCCTACGGAGATACAGGGGCCAACGCAAATCTTGTTCTTGATTTATCGAATCGCCTTCCAGAACTGAGATCCATTCCTACACTCACTTGATAGTAGAGGACATGCTTGTATGTATTTTGCTTTTATAAGCTACATCCACAGGCCACCATACTCGTTGAGGACTTGCTAAACACATCTCAACATAAGGGTCATGTTGATACGTCCATTTTGCATCATGATTTCCAACTGTTATTTATTATGCTTTGTTGAATAATAATGCTTTAGGGAGTGATTCTAATGCCTTTTCTCTCATAATATGCAAGGTTTACACAAAGAGGGAGAATACCGGCAGCTGGAATTCTGGAAAAAAGCACATCAAAGATACCTATTCTACACATCTCCAATGGAGCTGAAACTTTATGGAGATTATTTTTGGAAATAATAAAAAATACTGGAGCAAAGAACTACCGGAGGGGGCCACCCTGGTGGGCACAAGACACCAGGGCGCGTCAGGCCCCCCTGGGCACGCCCTGGTGCGTTGTGCCCTCGGCCCACCTCCTATGCCCATCTTCTGGTATATAATCGCTTTTGACCTAGAAAAAAATATGAGGAGGACTTTCGGGACGGAGCGCTGCCGTCTCGAGGCGGAACTTGTGCAGGAGCACTTTTGCCCTCCGGTGGAGCGATTCCGCCGGGGGAACTTCCCTCCCGGAGGGGGAAATCGAAGCCATCGTCATCACCAACACCCCTCTCATCTTTGGGAGGCCTATCTTCATCAACATCTTAAACAGCACCATCTCCTCTCAAACCCTAGTTCATCTCTTGTGTTCAATCTTTGTACCAGAACCTCAGATTGGTACCTATGGGTGACTAGTAGTGTTGATTACATCTTGTAATTGATTACTATATGGTTTATTTGGTGGAAGATTATATGTTCAGATCCATTATGCTATTAATTACCCCTCTGATCTTGAGCATGATTATTATTTGTGAGTAGTTACCTTTGTTCTTGAGGTCACGGGAGAAATCATGTTGCAAGTAATCATGTGAATTTGATATGTGTTCGATATTTTGATGATATGTATGTTGTGATTCCCTTAGTGGTGTCATGTGAACGTCGAATACATGACACTTCACCATTCATGGGCCTAAGGTAATGCATTGTGGAGTAGTTATTATATGATGGGTTGCTAGAGTGACAGAAGCTTAAACCCTAGTTTATGCGCTACTTCGTAAGGGGCTGATTTGGATCCAAACGTTTAATGCTATGGTTAGATTTTATCTTAATAATTTTCTCGTAGTTGCGGATGCTTGCGAGGGGGTTAATCATAAGTGGGAGGTTGTTCAAGTAAGAACAGCACCCAAGCACCGGTCCATCCACATATCAAATTATCAAAGTAGCGAACACGAATCAAACCAACATGATAAAAGTGACTAGATGAAATTCCCGTGTACCCTCAAGAACACTTTGCCTATTACTAGAGACTGTTTTGGCCTGTCCTTTGCCACAAAAGTATTGGGCTACCTTGCTGCACCTTATTTACTGTTACTGTTACTTGCTCGTTACCAATTATCTTGCTATCAAACTATCTGCTACCTACAATTTCAGTGCTTGTAGAAATTACCTTGCTGAAAACCGCTTGTCATTTCCTTCTGCTCCTCGTTGGGTTCGACACTCTTACTTATCGAAAGGACTATGATTGATCCCCTATACTTGTGGGTCATCAAGACTCTTTTCTGGCGCCGTTGCCGGGGAGTGAAGTGCTCTTGGTAAGTGGAAATCGGTAAGGAAAAACTTATACTACGTACTGAAATTTATTACTACTTGCTACTATGGAAAACAATCCTTTGAGAGTTTTTTTCGGGGTATCTTCACCTCGACTGGAACCACAATTAGTTGCCCCTCAACCTACTGCACCTACCAAAAATATTGGTTATGAAATTCCTTCAGGTATGGTAGAACAACTGCTTGCTAAACCTTATGTAGGAGATGGAACTGAACATCCTGATATGCACCTATTATATGTGAACGAAATTTGTGGATTATTTAAGCTTGCAGGTTTACCCGGAGATGAAGCTAACAAGAAGGTTTTCCCTTTATCTTTTAAGGGAAAAGCATTGACAAGTTATAGGCTATGTGATGATCTTGGATCGTGGAACTGGAATTGTTTGCAATTGGAATTCCACCAAAAGTTTTATCCCATGCATCTAGTTCATCGTGATCGGAATTATATACATAATTTTTGGCCTCATGACGGAGAAAGCATCGCTCTATCTTGGGGGAGGCTTAAGTCAATGTTATATTCATGCCCCAATCATGACATCCCGAGAGAAGTTATCATTCATAATTTTTATGCTCGGCTTTCTCATAATGATCAATCCATGCTCGATACTTCTTGTGCTGGTTCTTATATGAAGAAGACTATTGAATTCAAGTGGGATCTCTTAGAAAGAATTAAACGCAGCTCTGAAGATTGGGAACTCGACAAAGGTAATGAGTCAGGGATAAAGCTTGAGTTTGATTGTGTTAAATCTTTTATGAATACCGATACTTTTCACAAGTTTAGCACTAAATATGGACTTGACTCTGAGATAGGTGCCTCTTTCTGTGAAGCATGTGCTACTCACATTGATCTCTCTAAGGAGAATTGGTTTATGTAGGGGAACGGAGCATGAATTTCAAAAAAATTCCTACGCTCACGCAAGATCTATCCATGGAGATGCATCGCTACGAGAGGGGAGAGTGTGTCTACGTACCCTCGTAGACCGTTTAGCGGAAGCGTCTCACAACGCGGTTGATGTAGTCGAACAATCCTTCGAGCTCCACCGATCGAGTACCGAACGTACGGCACCTCCGAGTTCTACACACGCGCAGCTCGGTGACGTTCCTCGCCTTCTTGATCCAGCAAGACGTCGAGGTAGTAGATGAGTTCCGTCAGCACGACGGCGTGGCGACGGTGACGGTGAAGTGATTCCGGCAGGGCTTCGCCTAAGCTCTCCAAAAATATGACCGAGGTGGGAAACAGAGATCGGGGCACCGCACACGGCTATGGGACAATTGTTGTACCTTGGGGTGCCCCCTTGCCCCCGTATATAAAGGATGAGAGGGAGGAGGCCGGCCCCCTAGGGGTGCGCCAAGTGTGGGGAGTCCTACTAGGACTCCTTAGTCCTAGTAGGATTCCACCTCCCATACGGAGTACGAAAGGGGGAAGGGAGAGGGAAAGGAAAGAGGGGGCTGCGCCCCCTCCCCTAGTCCAATTCGGTTTGGGCAAGGGAGGGCGCGTGCCTCCTCACGTGGCCTGCCTCTCCTTTTCCCGTATGGCCCAATAAGGCCCATTACTTCTCCCGGTGAATTCCCGTAACTCCCCGGTACTCCGAAAAATACCCGAATCACTCGGAACCTTTCCGACGTCCGAATATAGCCTTCCAATATATGAATCTTTACCTCTCGACCATTTCGAGACTCCTCGTCATGTCCGTGATCTCATCCGGGACTCCGAACAAACTTCGGCCACCAATCACATAACTCATATAATACTAAATCGTCATCGAACCTTAAGTGTGCGGACCCTACGGGTTCGGGAATGATGTAGACATGACTGAGACGACTCTCCGGTCAATAACCAACAGCGGAACCTGGATGCTCATATTGGTTCCTACATATTCCACGAAGATCTTTATCGGTGAACCTCATATGTCAACATACGTTGTTCCCTTTGTCCGGCGGTATGTTACTTGCCCGAGATTCGATTGTCGGTATCCAATACCTAGTTCAATCTCGTTACCGGCAAGTCTCTCTACTCGTTCCGTAATACATCATCTTGCAACTAACTCTTTAGTCACGGTGCTTACAAGGCTTCTGTGATGCTGTATTACCGAGAGGGCCCAGAGATACCTCTCCGATAGTCGGAGTGACAAATCCCAATCTCGATCCATGCCTACTCAACAAACACTTTCGGAGATACTTGTAGTGCACCTTTATAATCACCCAGTTACGTTGTGACGTTTGATACACCCAAAGTATTCCTACGGTATCCGGGAGTTGCATGATCTCATGGTCAGAGGAACGTGTATTTGACATAGTGAAAGCAATAGCAATAAACTGAACGATCATTTGCTATGCTAATGGTTGGGTCATGTCCATCACATCATTCTCCTAATGATGTGATCCCGTTATCAAATGACAACTCATGTCCATGGTCAGGAAATCTTGACCATCTTTTGATCAACGAGCTAGTCTAGTAGAGGCTTACTAGGGACTCAGTATTTGTCTATTATACACACATGTATTAAGTTTCCGGTCAATACAATTCTAGCATGAATAATAAACCATTATCATGAACGGAGAAATATGATAATAAACACTTTATTAATTGCCTCTAGGGCATATTTCCAACAGTGTCCCACTTGCACTAGAGTCAATAATCTAGTTTACATCTCCATGTAATTAACATCCAATCAGTTCTAGGGCTGATCATGTTTTGCTTGTGAGAGAGGTTTTAGTCAACGGGTCTGCAATATTCAGATCCGTGTGTTCTTGGCAAATCTCTATGTCATATGTAGATGCTGCTACCACACTCTGCTTGGAGCTACTCCAAAAATGACTGTCCCACTTTACGTATCCGGTCTGAGACTCATAGTCTTCCGGATCGGTGTTTAAAGCTTGCATCGACGTAACCCTTTACGACGAACTCTTTATCACCTCTATTCCCGAGAAATTCTTCCTTAGTCCTTTTCAGGTACTTCAGGATATTCTTGACCGCTGTCCAGTGATCTACTCCTGGATCACTTTGGTACCTTCCCACCAAGCTAATAGCGAGGCATACATCAGGTCTAGTACACAGCATGGCATACAAAATAGAGCCTATGGCTGAGGCATAGGGGATGACACTCATCTTCTCTTTTTCTTCTGTCGTGGTCGGGCTTTGAGTCTTACTCAATCTCACACCTTGCAATACAGGCAAGAACCCTTTCTTTGACTGATCCATTTTGAACTTCTTCAAAATCTTGTCAAGGTATGTGCTTCGTGAAAGTCCTATGAGGCGTCTCAATCTATCTCTATAGATTTTGATGCCTAACATGTAAAACAACCTTTACCTAGATTTTCAAGTCTTATTCCACTTCACACCAGGCAAGAACTCATTTCTTTGACTTGATCCTATTTTGAACTTCAAAAAACTCATCAAGATGTGTGAACTTTTATCAGGCGTTTTGATCTGTCTCCATAGATCTCGATGCCCAATCTGTGGATAACTCAAAAACAGGTTTTTATTCAAAACCTCCTTTCAATTCTTTATGCTTTCCAGAAATTCTACATCATTTCCAATCAACAATATGTCATCCACATATACTATTAGAAATGCTATAGAGCTCCCACCCACTTTCTTGTAAATACAAGTTTCTCCATAAACTTTGTATAAACCCAAACGCTTTGATCACTTCATCAAAGCGAGTATTCCAGCTCCGAGATGCTTGCACCAGTCCATAGATGGATCGCTGGAGCTTGCATATTTTGTTAGCGCCTTTAGGATCGACAAAACCTTCCGGCTGTATCATATACAATTCTTCCTTAAGGAACCTGTAAAGGAATGCCGTTTTGACGTCCATTTGCCAGATTTCATAATCATAAAACGCGGCAATTGCTAACATAATTCTGACAGACTTTAGCATCGCTACGGGTGAGAAAGTCTCATCGTAGTCAACTCCTTGAACTTGGTGATAACCTTTAGCAACAAGTCGAGCTTTATAGACGGTGATATTACCATCAGCATCCGTCTTCTTCTTAAAGATCCATTTATTTTCAATAGCTCGCCGTTCATCGGGCAAGTCTACCAAAGTCCACACTTTGTTCTCATACATGGATCCAATCTCGGATTTCATGGCCTCAAGCCATTTGTCGGAATCCGGGGTTGCCATCGCTTCTTCATAGTTCGAAGGTTCATCGTTGTCTAGCAACATGTCCTCCAAGACTGGATTTCCATACCACTCTGGTGCGGAACGTGTCCTGTTTGACCTTCGAAGTTCAGTAACAACTTGATCCGAAGTTTCATGATCATTATCATTAACTTCTTCTGTGTCGATGTCACAGAAATTTCTTTCTGTGGCGTACTACTATCCAGAGGAGGTACAATTACCTCATCAAGTTCTACTTTCCTCCCACTCACTTCTTTCGAGAGAAACTCCTTCTCTAGAAAGGATCCATTCTTTAGCAACGAAAACTTTGCCTTCGGATCTGTGGTAGAAGGTGTACCCAACGGTCTCTTTTGGGTATCCTATGAAGATGCACTTATCCGCTTTGGGTTCGAGCTTATCTGGCTGAAGCCTTTTGACATAAGCATCGCATCCCCAAACTTTCAGAAACGACATCTTAGGTTTCTTGCAAACCACAGTTCATACGGTGTCATCTCAACGGATTTAGACGGTGCCCTTGTTTAAAGTGAATGCAGTTGTCTCTAATGCATAACCCCAAAATGATAGTGGCAAATCGGTAAGAGACATCATAGAACTCACCATATCTAATAGAGTACGATTACGACGTTCGGACACACCATTACGCTGTGGTGTTCCAGGTGGCGTGAGCTGTGAAACAATTCCACATTGTCTTAAGTGATTGCCAAACTCGGAACTCAAATATTCTCCTCCACGATCAGATCGTAAGAACTTTATTTTCTTGTTACGATGGTTCTCTACTTCACTCTAAAATTCTTTGAACTTTTCAAATGTTTCAGATTTATGCTTCATCAAGTAGACATAGCCATATCTACTCAAATCATCTGTGAACGTGAGAACATAACGATATCCACCGCGCGCCTCAACACTCATCGGACCGCATACATCGGTATGTATTATTTCCAATAAGTTGGTTGCTTCCTCCATTGTTCCGAAGAACGGAGTTTTAGTCATCTTGCCAATAAGGCACGGTTCACATGTCTCAAATGATTCATAATCAAGAGATTCCAAAAACCCATCTGCATGGAGTTTCTTCATGTGTTTAACACTGATATGACCTAAGCGGCAGTGCCACAAATATGTGGTACTATCATTATCTTTTGGCATTCGTGTTATGAACATATGTATTACTACGATCAAGATTCAATAAACCTTTCATTTTAAGTGCATGATCATCAATGATATTATCCAAATAAATAGAATAACAATTATTCTCTGAAATTGAATAACCGTCTTGCAATAAAAACTATCAGATATAATGTTCATGCTTAACGGAAGCACCAAATAACAATTATTTAGGTTCATCACTAATCCTGAAGGTAGAGAGAGCGTGGCGATGGTGATCACATCAACCTTGGAGACACTTCCAATGCACATCGTCACCTCGTTCTTAGCTAGCCCTCGTTTATTCCGAAGCTCCATGTTTCAAGTTGTAAGCAACTGAACAAGTATCAAATACCCAGGTGCTCCTACGAGTACTAGTAAGGTACATATCAATAACATGTATATCAAATATCTTTGTTAACATTGCCAGTCGTATTATCTGCTAGTTACTTTGGGGAAGTTCCGCTCCCTGTGACATTTCCCTTTGCAATGGGAGCACTAAGTCTTGGGTTTGGTTCAGCCTTGGGTTTCTTCGCGTGAGCGGCAACTGTTTTACCGTTCTTCTTGAAGTTCCCTTTTCTTTCCCTTGCCCTTCTTGAAACTAGTGATCTTATTAACCATCAACACTTGATGCTCCCTTTTTTGATTTCTACATCCGCAGATTGTAGCATCGCGAATAGTTTAAGGATCTTCTATCCCTTGCATGTTTATAGTTCATCACGAAGATCCAGTAGCTTAGTGATAGTGACAAGAGAACTCTATCAATCACCACTTTATTCGGAAGTCTAACTCCCACTTGATTCAAGTGTTTGAAGTACTCAGACATTCTGAGTACATGCTCACTAACGGAGCTGTTCTCCTCCATCTTGTAGCTATAGAACTTGTCGAAGGTGTCATACCTCTCGACCCAGGTGTGAGCTTGAAAAACAAATTTTCAGCTCTTGGAACATCTCACATGCTCCGTGTTGCTCAAAACATATTTGGAGCTCCGGTTCTAAGCCGTAAAGTATGGCGCACTGAACTATCGAGTAGTCATCTTTTCTTGTCTGCCAGACGTTCATAACGTCCTCAGACGAAGCCGTAGGGGTATTTCACTGAGCGGTGCATTAAGGACATAAGCCTTCTGTGCAGCAGTGAGGATAATCCTCAGATCACGAACCTAGTCCGCATAGTTGCTTCCATCAACTTTCAACTTCATTTTCTCTAGGAACATAATAAAAACAGGGGAACAACAGCGCGGTCTATTGATCTACAACATAAATTTGCTAAGACAAGTAAGACTATGTTCATGACAATTGAAGTTCAATTAATCAAATTACTTAAGAACTCCCACTTAGATTAACATCCCTCAAGTTGTCTAAGTGTAACATGATCCACATCAACTAAACCACGTCCGATCATCACGTGAGGTGGATTAGTTATCAATGGTGAACATCTTTCATGTTGATCATATCTACTATATGACTCATGTTCGACCTTTCGGTCTCTTGTGTTCCGAGGCCATGTCTGTACATGCTAGGCTCGACAAGTTTAACCCAAGTATTCTGTGTGTGTAAAACTGGCTTACACCCGTTGTATGCGAACGAAAGAATCCATCACACCCGATCATCACGTGGTGCTTAGAAGCGTCGAACCTTCGCAACGGTGCATACTAGGGGAGAACACTTATCTTGAAATTTAGTGAAGGGATCATCTTATAATGCTACCGTCGTCCTAAGCAAAATAAGATGCATAAAAGGATTAACATCACATGCAATTCAATATATGTGACATGATATGGCCATCATCGTCTTGTGCTTTTGATCTCCATTAGCAAAGCACCGTCATGATCTCCATCGTCACCGGGTTGACACCTTGATCTCCATCGTAGCGTCATGACACCTTGATCTCCATCATAGCGCCGTGGTCGTCTCGCCGACTATTGCTACTACTACTACTTCTAACTCATAGCGGTAAAGTAAAGCGATTACATAGCGTTGGCATTGCATACAATAAAGAGACAACCATAAGGCTCCTGCCGGTTTCCAGATAACTTACAAAACATGATCATCTCATACAACAACTTATATCACATCATGTCTTGACCATATCACA
Source organism: Elymus sibiricus (assembly GCA_039707655.1). NCBI lineage: Eukaryota > Viridiplantae > Streptophyta > Magnoliopsida > Poales > Poaceae > Elymus > Elymus sibiricus. Next base: position 212,412,462 of record CM077663.1, read on the forward strand.
TCACCAGCATACCCTGCAAAAACAAGTTAGACGTCCTCTACTTTGTTGTTGCAAGTTTTACGTGGCTGCTATGGGTTTGCTAGAACCGTTCTTACCTACGCAAAACCACAACGTGGTGTAGTGATTGCTTTTTGATCTTCTAAAAGAACCCTCTTCATTGAAACCGATTCAACTAAAGTGAGAGAGACAGACACCCGCCAGTCACCTTTATGCAACGAGTGCACGTAGCGGTGAAACCTGTCTCGCGTAAGCATACGCGTAATGTCGTTCCGGGCCGCTTCATCTCACAATACCGCCGAATCAAGTATCAACTAGTAACGGCAAGCAATATGTATACACCCACGCCCACAACTCGTTTGTGTTCTACTCGTGCAAATCACATCTACGCATAGACCTGGCTCGGATGCCACTGTTGGGGAACGGAGCATGAATTTCAAAAAAATTCCTACGCTCACGCAAGATCTATCCATGGAGATGCATCGCTACGAGAGGGGAGAGTGTGTCTACGTACCCTCGTAGACCGTTTAGCGGAAGCGTCTCACAACGCGGTTGATGTAGTCGAACAATCCTTCGAGCTCCACCGATCGAGTACCGAACGTACGGCACCTCCGAGTTCTACACACGTGCAGCTCGGTGACATTCCTCGCCTTCTTGATCCAGCAAGACGTCGAGGTAGTAGATGAGTTCCGTCAGCACGACGGCATGGCGACGGTGACGGTGAAGTGATTCCGGCAGGGCTTCGCCTAAGCTCTCCGAAAATATGACCGAGGTGGGAAACAGAGATCGGGGCACCGCACACGGCTATGGGACAATTGTTGTACCTTGGGGTGCCCCCTTGCCCCCGTATATAAAGGATGAGAGGGAGGAGGCCGGCCCCCTAGGGGTGCGCCAAGTGTGGGGAGTCCTACTAGGACTCCTTAGTCCTAGTAGGATTCCACCTCCCATACGGAGTAGGAAAGGGGGAAGGGAGAGGGAAAGGAAAGAGGGGGCTGCGCCCCCTCCCCTAGTCCAATTCGGTTTGGGCAAGGGGGGCGCGTGCCTCCTCACGTGGCCTGCCTCTCCTTTTCCCGTATGGCCCAATAAGGCCCATTACTTCTCCCGGTGAATTCCCGTAACTCCCCGGTACTCCGAAAAATACCCGAATCACTCGGAACCTTTCCGACGTCCGAATATAGCCTTCCAATATATGAATATTTACCTCTCGACCATTTCGAGACTCCTCATCATATCCGTGATCTCATCCGGGACTCCGAACAAACTTCGGCCACCAATCACATAACTCATATAATACTAAATCGTCATCGAACCTTAAGTGTGCGGACCCTACGGGTTCGGGAATGATGTAGACATGACCGAGACGACTCTCCGGTCAATAACCAATAGCGGAACCTGGATGCTCATATTGGTTCCTACATATTCCACGAAGATCTTTATCGGTGAACCTCATATGTCAACATACGTTGTTCCCTTTGTCCGGCGGTATGTTACTTGCCCGAGATTCGATTGTCGGTATCCAATACCTAGTTCAATCTCGTTACCGGCAAGTCTCTTTACTCGTTCCGTAATACATCATCTTGCAACTAACTCTTTAGTCACGGTGCTTGCAAGGCTTCTGTGATGCTGTATTACCGAGAGGGCCCAGAGATACCTCTCCGATAGTCGGAGTGACAAATCCCAATCTCGATCCATGCCAACTCAACAAACACTTTCGGAGATACCTGTAGTGCACCTTTATAATCACCCAGTTACGTTGTGACGTTTGATACACCCAAAGTATTCCTACGGTATCCGGGAGTTGCATGATCTCATGGTCAGAGGAACGTGTATTTGACATAGTGAAAGCAATAGCAATAAACTGAACGATCATTTGCTATGCTAACGGTTGGGTCATGTCCATCACATCATTCTCCTAATGATGTGATCCCGTTATCAAATGACAACTCATGTCCATGGTCAGGAAATCTTGACCATCTTTTGATCAACGAGCTAGTCTAGTAGAGGCTTACTAGGGACTCAGTATTTGTCTATTATACACACATGTATTAAGTTTCCGGTCAATACAATTCTAACATGAATAATAAACCATTATCATGAACGGAGAAATATGATAATAAACACTTTATTAATTGCCTCTAGGGCATATTTCCAACAGTTTAAATATCATCCCCCTATTAAAGAAGAAATTAAAGAACCGGTCATAGCTAAAGACGAAACCATCATTTACAATGTTGATCCAGTTGTGCCTACCGCTTATATTGAAAAACCACCTTTCCCTGTTAGGATAAAGGAACATGCTAAGGTATCAACTGTGGTTCGTAAGAGTAATATAAGAGCACCTAAGCCCCCTGAGCAAATTAAAGTAGAACCTAGTGTTGCTATGGTTAAAGATCTCTTGGTAGAAAATATTGATGGGCATGTTATCTATTTCTGTGATGAAGCCGCTTGAAATTCTAAACCCGATGAAAAAGATAAACATAGACCCATAGAAGGCATGCCTGTTGTCTCAGTCAAAATAGGAGATCATTGCTATCATGGTTTATGTGATTTGGGTGCTAGTGTGAGTGCTATCCCTTTTACCTTATACCAAGAAATTATGGATGAAATAGCACCTGCTGAAATAGAAGACATTGATGTTACTATTAAACTTGCTAATAGAGACACCATCACACCACTTGGGATAGTTAGAGATGTTGAAGTCTTGTCTGGGAAAGTAAAATACCCTACTAATTTTCTAGTCCTTGGTTTCCCACAAGATGACTTTTGTCCCATTATCTTTAGTAGACCTTTCTTGAGCTCCATCAACGCTAAGATAGATTGTGAAAAACAAACTGTCGGTGTCAGTTTTGGTGGTGTGTCTCATGAGTTTAATTTTTCCAAGTTTAGTAGACAACCTCGTGATAGAGTGTTATCTAGTAAGGATGAAATAATTGGTCTTGCTTCTATTGCCGTGCCTCCTACTAATCCATTAGAACAATATTTGCTTGACCATGAAAATGATATGCACTTTCGTGAAAGAAATGAAATAGATCAAATTTTCTTTGAACAACAACCACTCCTAAAACACAATTTGCCTATTGAAACTCTTGGAGGTCCTCCTCCACCTAAAGGTGATACTGTGTTTGAATTAAAGCAGTTGCCTGATACTTTGAAGTATGCTTATATTGATGAGAAAAGGATATATCATGTTATTATTAGTGCTAACCTTTCAGAACATGAAGAAGAAAGATTATTAAAAGTTCTAAGGAAGCACCGGGCTGCTATTGGATATACTCTTGATGATCTTAAGGGCATTAGTCCCACTCTATGTCAGCACAAGATTAATATGGAACCTAATGCTAAACTCGTTGTTCATAATCAACGGCGATTAAATCATAAAATGAAAGAAGTGGTAAGAACTGAAATATTAAAGCTTCTGGAAGCAGGTATAATCTATCCCATTGCTGATAGTAGATGGGTAAGTCCCATTTATTGTGTCCCTAAGAAAGGAGGTATTACAGTTGTTCCTAATGATAAAAATGAACTCATTCCACAAAGAATTGTCACTGTCTATAGAATGGTAATTGATTTTAGAAAGTTAAATAAAGCTACTAGAAAATATCATTACCCTCTGCCTTTCATTGATCAAATACTAGAAATATTATCTAAGCACACACACTTTTGTTTCCTGGACGGATATTCTGGTTTCTCTCAAATACCTGTGTCACAATCTGATGAAGACAAAACCACCTTTACTTGTCCTTTTGGAACCTATGCTTATAGATGTATGTCTTTTGGATTATGTAATGCACCTGCTACCTTTCAAAGATGTATGACTGCTATATTCTCTGACTTTTGTGAAAAGATTGTGGAGGTTTTCATGGATGATTTTTCTGTTTACGGGACTTCTTTTGATGATTGCTTAAGCAACCTTGATCGAGTTTTGCAGAGATGTGAACAAACTAATCTCATCTTAAATTGGGAGAAGTGTCACTTTATGGTTAATGAAGGTATTGTCTTGGGGCATAAAATATCCGAACGAGGTATTGAGGTGGATAAAGCTAAAGTTGATGCAATTGAGAAAATGCCATGTCCTAAAGATATTAAAGGTATTTGTAGTTTCCTTGGTCATGCTAGTATCTATAGGAAGTTCATTAAAGACTTGTCTAAAATTTCTAGGCCTCTTAGTAATCTTTTACAAAAGGATATTCCTTTTGTATTTGATGATGATTGTGTGGATGCCTATGAAACACTCAAGAAAGCCTTAACCTCTACACCTATGGTTCAACCTCCTGATTGGAACTTGCCTTTTGAAATTATGTGTGATGCTAGTGATTATGCTGTTGGTGTTGTTCTAGGACAAAGAGTTGATAAAAAATTGAATGTTATCCATTATGCTAGAAAAACTCTAGACAGTGCTCAACGAAATTATGCTACTACTGAAAAAGAATTTTTAGCAGTTGTCTTTGCCTGTGATAAATTTAGATCCTATATTGTTGAATCCAAAGTTATTGTCCACACCGATCATGCTGCTATAAAATATCTTATGGAAAAGAAAGATGCTAAACCTAGACTCATTAGGTGGGTTCTCTTGCTTCAAGAATTTGACTTACATATCGTTGATAGGAAGGGAGCTGAGAACCCCGTAGCTGATAACTTATCTAGGTTAGAAAATATTCTTGATGACCCACTACCTATTGATGATAGTTTCCCTGACAAACAGTTAGCTGCAATAAATGTTTCTCAAAACACCCCTTGGTATGCTGATTATGCTAATTACATTGTTGCTAAATATATACCACCTAGCTTCACATACCAACAAAAGAAAAAAATTCTTCTATGATTTAAGACATTACTTTTGGGATGACCCACATCTCTATAAAGAAGGAGTAGAGGGTATTATTAGACGTTGTGTACCTAAGCATGAACATGAACAAATCCTACGGAAATGTCATTCCGAAGCTTATGGAGGACATCATGCGGGAGATAGAACTGCTCATAAGGTATTGCAATCTGGTTTTTATTCGCCTACTCTCTTCAAGGATGCCCGTAAGTTTGTCTTGTCTTGTGATGAATGTCAAAGAATTGGTAATATCGGTAAGCGTCAGGAAATGCCTATGAATTATTCACTTGTTGTCGAACCATTTGACATTTGGGGTTTTGATTATATGGGGCATTTTCCTTCCTCTAACTGGTACACTCATATTTTGGTTGCTGTTGATTATGTCACTAAGTGGCTAGAAGCTATTCCAACTAGTAGTGTTGATCACCACACCTCTATTAAAATGCTTAAAGAGGTTATCTTCCCGAGGTTTGGAGTACCTAGATACTTAATGACTGATGGTGGTTCACACTTTATTCATGGTGCTTTCCGTAAAATGCTTGCTAAATATGATGTTAACCATAGAATTGCATCACCCTATCATCCTCAATCTAGTGGTCAAGTTGAACTTAGCAATAGGGAAATAAAATTAATATTACAAAAAATTGTCAATATGTCTCGAAAGAATTGGTCTACGAAATTAGATGATGCACTTTGGGCCTATAGAATAGCTTTTAAAAATCCTATGGGTATGTCCCCATACAAAATGGTATATGGTAAAGCTTGTCATTTGCCTCTAGAATTAGAACATAAAGCATTCTGGGCAATTAAAGAACTCAACTATGATTTCAAACTTGCCGGTGAGAAGAGGCTATTTGATATTAGCTCACTAGATGAATGGAGAACCCAAGCCTATGAAAATGCCAAACTATTCAAAGAAAAAGTAAAAAGATGGCATGACAAAAGAATCCAAAAGTGGGAATTGAAAATAGGAGACTATGTTCTTTTGTTCAACTCTCGTTTAAGATTTTTTGCAGGTAAGCTTCTCTCCAAATGGGAAGGATCTTATATTATCGAAGAGGTTTATCATTCTGGAGCTATCAAGATTAATAATGCCGAAGGTACTAACCCGAAAGTGGTCAATGGACAAAGAATTAAGCACTATATCTCAGGTACGCCTATTAACGTTGAAAGCAATGTTATCCAAACCATGACACCTGAGGAACACATAAAAGAAACCTTCCGGAACACTCCAGAATTCTGAAAAATAGGAGGTACGTGATACGGTAAGTAAACGGACTCCGAAAAATCCGCAAAAATATTTTTTGACATTTTTGGAATATTAGAAAATTTTGGAATTTAAAAAATAAACCGGAAGGTGATCGAGGTGAGCACGATACACCAGGGCACGCCAGGCCCCCCTGGGCACGCCCTGGTGGGTTGTGCCCATCTCGGACACCTTCCCGACTCCGTTTTCCTTCCTTATGCTTGTTTCCCAAGAATAAAAATTTTCTATATATACCCCCGACTGTTTTTACAACCGCATCACAGAAAAATACTCTGTTCTTGTTTCGTGTTGTTTTCCAGACAGATCTGAAAATATGTCATCTCAAGATTCAGAGGGGGAGAGCTATGTTGCTGACTATGTTGCAAACCCCAAGATCTATGGAGAAGTGGAGCATTATGGATGGATGATAACCCACAAGTATAGGCGATCGCAACAGTTTTCGAGGGTAGAGTATTCAACCCAAATTTATAGATTCAACACAAGGAGAGCCAAAGAATACTTGAGAGTATTAGCAGTTGAGTTGTCAATTCAACCACACCTGGAGATTAAATATCTGCAGCAAAGTGATCAGTAGCACAGTAATATGATAGTTGGATAGCAGTAGTGACAGTAATAGTAGCGGTAATAGTAGTAGCAATAGTTTTGTAGCAGTTCGAACAACAGCAGCCGCAATAGTAACTTAGCAAGAACAATAAGTGAAAAGCTCGTAGGCACTGGATCGGTAACTCGTTGGATGATATTCGTCATGTAACAGTCATAACCTAGGGCGATATAAAACTAGCTCAGTTCGTCAATGTAATGTAGGCATGTATTCCGTAAATAGTCATACGTGCTTATGGAAAAGAGCTTGCATGCCATCTTTTGTCCTACCCTCCCATGGCAGCGGGGTCCATAAGGAAACTAAGGGATATTAAGGCCTCCTTTTAATAGAGAACCGGAACAAAGCATTAACACATGGTGAATACATGAACTCCTCAAACTACGGTCATCACCGCGAAGTATCCCAAATATTGTCACTATGGGGTTGACGGATCATAACACGTAATAGGTGCATATGACTAGGCAAGATGGGATCAAGAACATGGATATAGAGATGATAACATAAACGGTTCAGATCTGAATTCATGGCACTCGGGCCCTAGTGACAAGCATTAGGCATAGCAAAGTCATAGCAACATCAATCTCAGAACATAATGGATACTAGTGATCAAGCCCTAAAAAAACTAACTCAATTACATGATGAATCTCATCCAACTCCTCACCGACCCGCAAGCCTACGAAGGAATTACTCACTCCCGGTGGGGAGCATCATGGAATTGGTGATGGAGAAAGGGTGGTGATGACGAAGACCGAAGATTCCCCTCTCCGGAGCCCCAAACGGGCTCCAGATCTGGCCTCCCGATGAAGAACAGGAGGTGGCGGCGGCTCCGTATCATAAAATGCGATGAAACTTTCTCTCGGATTTTTTTGTCAGAAAATAGGAATTTATAGTGGCGGAATTAGGTTTAGTGGGGCCACGACTTGGTCACAACCCACCAGGGCGCGCCCTGGTGGGAGATGCTCACCCTGGCCCCCCTCTTCGGTGGATTTTGGCTCCAATAATTCCCATATATTCTGAAATAATTCTCCAAAAAGTTTCGTTCCATTCCGAGAACTTTTATTTCTGCACAAAAACAACACCATGGTAGTTCTGCTGAAAACAGCGTCAGTCCGGGTTAGTTCCATTCAAATCATGCAAATTACAGTCCAAAACAAGGGCAAAAGGGTGAGGAAAAGTAGATATGTTGGAGACGTATCAACTTCCCCAGGCTTAAACCTTTGCTTGTCCTCAAGCAATTCAGTTGATAAACTGAAAGTGATAAAGAAAAACTTTTATGAACTCTTTTGTTCTTGTTTACAAATATATGCTTAAGTAGCACCCAAGTTTTCTGCAGAGATTATGACTAACCATGTCAACAATAACTCTTAGAAATTATATTAACTCATATCAATAACATAAGCAACTAGCGAGCAATAATAAGATATCTCAAACGCCAACACTTTGTCAAAACAACCATGATACAATATGACAATAGTGGTATCTCGCTAGCCCTTTCTGAGACCGCAAAACATAAATTGCAGAGCACCTCCAATGTTCAAGCAGTGACTAAAAATTGTAATTCATGGTAGAAAAGATCCAGTCATGCTGCACCCAACATAAACTATACACAATGCATGAGGATGACAATAGTGCTCTCAGGTCTGGCGCTTGTTGGACAAGGTGATGACTCAACATAAAAGTAAATAGATAGTCCCTTCGGAGAGGGAAGCATGGATTTGCAGCGGAGCCAGAGCTCAAAGTTTAAAGCAGAAATAGTTATAATTTTGGATGGTACACCCTTCCTGTCAACGTCACGACCAAGAGTTATCAATAGCTTCCATACTAAACAAATTAGTGGCGGTTTCCAAGCTATAAAAGTAAAGGTTTACTCCCCCTCCACCAACAATCACACTCCACGGCTAGCCGCATCCACGGGTACCGTCCAAACCAACAACATTCATGGGGGAGTTTTGTTTAACTATTTTTGATTTTTGATTTCGGGACTGGGAATCCCTATTACCGCAACTCTCGTGTAAGGACAAGTAAATAAACACTCATCATGAGAATAACCCGCTTAGCATGGAAGATATTGACCGCCCCCTGTCACTCCATCAGCGGTCCAGGCACACAAAACAAATGTTTATTTGAATTTTTAGAGGTGGCACATGCAAATTTACTTTGGAACGGCAGGGTAATACCGCATATAGGTAGATATAGTGGACTCATCTCGCACAACTTGGTTTAAGAGTTTTGATGCACAAGCAGTATTCCCGCTTAGTACAGGTGAAGGCTAGCAAATAGATTGAGAAGCTGCCAGCTAGAGAGCGAAGACAGTCATGAACATGCATTACATATAATCAACATTGAGTATTAGCATGAGTAGGATATGGACACCATGAACATAAATATCATGAAGGCTATGTTGCTTTTGATTCAACTACATGCGTGAACATGTGCCAAGTCAAGCCACTTGAAACATTCAGAGGAGGATACCATATCATCATACCGCATCACAATTATTTTAACGCATGTTGACATCCAAGATAAATCATTATCCACTCCTAGCTACTTAAGCATGGCATGAACAACTATAATCTCTAATGGTCATTCCAAGCATGTTTGATCATAATGAGTTGAATCAAGGGATGCTAGGTTAAACATATTTACAAAAACAAAAACAAGTTGAGTTCATACCCGCTTTTCTCTGCCATAGTCAATTCATCAAATGTCGTCATTATTGCCTTTCACTTGCACGACCGAATGATAAGAAAATAATAATAGTGCAAGAATGTTGTGGACTAAGCTGGAATCTGCAAACATTTTATTCAAGAGGAGAAGACAGAGTAATATGGGCACTTTGTTAGATAAACAATGATACAGAGGAGAGCCACTCAACAATTTCATAGTGGACTTCTCCTTGGTATGACTCGAACAAAAAGGAAAACAATTTCAGAGAAATACACTGAAATATTTTTGGAGTTTTTGGTTTTTCTTGAAGAAAGCAAATTAAAGAGAAAAACAAAAACGAGAAAAGCTATTTAAACAGGAAAGCTCCCAACAAGTAAAAGAAGAAGCGAGAAATCTTTTTGGGTTTTATTTTAATGCAACAATTAAACTAAGCTAGAAAGAAAAACTAAAAAGAAGCAAGAAATATTTTTGGATTTTCTCAAAGTTTTTCAAACACACAAGAAGAAAGCGAAAAAAAACTATTTTAGAATGGATATTACAATGAAAAAGTATGAACACCGACAACTAGAATGAATTGTGTGAACATGAATGTGATGTCGGTGGAAATACGTACTCCCCCAAGCTTAGGCTTTTGGCCTAGCTTGGTAATCACCATCCGTATGAATAATAATCTGGGCGATGGCTCCTGAGGCCCTCGGAGGAGACTCCGCGGCCCTCCTGGCAGCTTCAACCTCTGCGTTGTACGCATGGGCTTCGCTCTCAAGGGCATAATATCTTCCCCTAGTGTGAAAATCAAAGAGAGCAGGAGCAGGCAAAGCAACAGGCACAACGTTTTTTTTATTAAATCTCAAGTTATAGGTGTAGTTAGTGGCTGTACCCGTAGGGAACTTATGACGCTTCATGGCATCAAAGTCTAAATACTGAGTAGGTAAGATGGGGTTATTAGGCCATGGTAAAACATTTAATCTCTCAGCTATACGGGAAGCATAGATTCCTCCATAAAAATTACCACTAGCAGCATTAAGCTGCAACCTCCGTGCAACAATTGCACGAAGATTATAATCCTTATTCCCAGTTATGGCAGTGTGTAAGAGACTCAAATCATGAGCACACAGTGTGCTACAATCTTGTTTGCCTATGATACATTTGCCGTTAAAGAGCGCAAAATATTGTAATGATGGAAAATGGATGCTGTTAATTCTCCCTTGTGTTACCCCCCTATCTTCATAAAAACAAAGATTAACTAAAAATGATTCGTACTCAGCTTTTGTTGGTTCATCGAGAGAACCCCAATATGGAAGTTTGCATGCTTCGCTAAACATTTCTAATGACATGGTAAAGGAATGATCGTACAGGTTGAATGAAACTCTAGACTTACGCGAAAATATTTGAATTTCTTTGTGAAGGTTTTCGTGAGTTCAAGGTGTTGGGGGCACTTATCTGCGATGAACGGACCAAGCTCTATATTGTGGATATATTTTTCAAATTCCTCCTTAATACCTGCACCTTCCATGAACTCGTCGCACGGCCACAAGCATGATTTGGTAGCGGCATCTCGCATCGAGCTCTCGCTTTGTTCAATATAAGATTGTCGAACCGAGCTTCCACTCGATGAGGCTTCCGAGGATCTCCTCCTCGAACAACTCCTAAAGAATTGCATTTTTATTCCTATAAAATTTCTGAAAAAATTTAGTCCACAAAAAGTTTGTCAACAAAACTTTCTAAGATTGTTAGCAACTACTCCTAAGCATGCATAGAGGCCATATTGAGCATCCAAACTACTTAGAACTCTAAGAATTCAACATGCAAGCTCATCTACAGCAGCACCAAGAGTAGCTAATTACTCTAAAAACAACCCACTAAAACAAAAACTAATTGGAGCAATGGAGGAGTCACATACCAAGTAGCAATCCCTCCAAACAGTTTAAGAAACGGAGCTTCGAGCAAAGAGATCGAAATCCGCGGGTTTGAGAGCAAGAACACGAGAATGGTGGTTGTGGTGATTTTTTCTGGAGGTAGGGGATGATGTGTAGCGTCTCGACTCAAAATGAGTCAAGCCTCTGTGTGACCGTGCCATCCCTGGATCAGTATGCTGGCACACACAGTACATCAATGTATATATCAAAGTGCAATCACATGTAATTAACGTAAACTGATATATACCTTAAAATCTCAACGGAAACAGTCAACGGGAGTGGAGTCCCAATAAACACCAACGGCAGGTTGAGTGTAGACCGTAACCCTGAATCGTACTCTTACTCGTCGTAGAAAAGATATCTGCAACATAAGACGTTGCAGCCGTGTAGGTCAGTACATTGAATGTACCGGCAAGATCACAATAACAGAAAATAGATGATAAGACTATTCTATATGCAATAAAGCTTTGTGGCTCTGTGTCTGAGTTTTTGCATAAAAGCTGATTTTATTTTCTTTTCCTACAACAAAGGAATATCAGGAGTTTTCACTATGGAAATATCTATTATGACATGGTTCCGCCAACCGATGTCTCAATACCCACAAGTATCGAAAGTTGCCCACAATTAGTTATCAGTCTGGTGTTGTGAGTTCAGAGATAGATCCAAGTCCAGAGGCTCAAATTGTCCGTAACCGGGGACACGGCTAATCGATTAGGTTTAACTCTGCAGAGTGTTGTGTACTTTACCCACAAGATTCGTTCCCTCCTTGTAAGTCCTCGCACTGCCGGGTGTTTGAGAACAGGACGAACGAAACATGGTCTTTCAGAGTGTTTCCCTGACTACTGTCAGTGCCCATCCAATAATAATGTTGACTACATCTCGTAGCACTGCCCAGCCAGAGTCACAACAAAGATCAACCAAGCCAGAGCCCATAATGACTTGTGGCTACACAGGTAAGCTTCCGAGCATGAAGTATTCATCCGTCTCTTTGAGTCTGGGTGAGGCTTTCCGCAAGATGTCATGGCGCTTCTCCATGCATCCCGGCCATCCACTGGTTACTCCAGGGTGCCCATCAAATCCATCCCTCACCCAGTAGTGTGTATTGAAAACTTGCTCTCGAGTCTAGATGTCTTGAGGTCTTGAATATGCAGGCCTTGAAGATGTCTTCACGAAGTTGTCGTATTTTGACGTAGAGTCCTTCACCTCACACCACTCTCGAACACTCATACCAAACCCCGTCTACTTTAGCGTAGCATTAAAATAAATAGCGTTCCCGGGGCTTTAGTAACAAGTGGTGGGTTCCTACCTCATGCATTCTACTCAACTACAAGAATTCAATAATACTACTGGAGGGATTTGTTGAATGATGTCACTACATGCAATAAAACATAGGTATGAAATTGATGATCAAAGTGAACTTGCCTGGTAGGGTTGATGAAGATAAATATCGCTCTCAGAAATAACTTGACAGAACTATTCGTCACTCTCCGATGAAATCTATATAGTTAAACATTGCACTCATATAAGCAACCACTTCTAGCAATCAATACTAACACTCAAAAAGCAACAAAAAACCAAACACAAAAGTGTTGTGATGAAGGAAATACTTAAGACAAAAATTTAAAATAACAAAACTTCATCAAGCAACTAAGAAAAGGTTTTCCTACAATTAACCTATTATCAACAGCAACAAAACAACAACAAAGTAAAAATCTAGCAAAGGCATTTAGCAAATATTTTTACTAGCAAAAAGAATTACTTTTGAAGAACAAGTGAGAACTATGAAAACAACAAACTAACAACATAAGTTTTTGTCTAATAAACTTAACAACAAGAAAAACAATAAAATACTAACATAAGAGAAAACAAAATATAAAACAACTAAGTTAATAGAAAATAAAACTTATAAAACAATTTATAAAAAATATTTTCAAATAGGAAATCAATCTAGCAATGAAAATCAATTGCAAGTTTTAACTGAACTAGAATTGATTTCATGCAAACAAAAATAATAAACAACATAGAAATAAACTTGGTTGAAATACTACTGCTAACTAACAAAAAACAAGGTAAAACTTGTCAACTAATATTAAAGAAAATAAATTTAAAACAATAAAAACAAAAGAAATAGAAATAAACCTAAAAAGAATTAAAACAGAATCTGTTTTGCTTGAAACCCTAATTTAAAATTCTCTAAAAATTCTCAAATTGGACAGGAAGATAAAACACACTAATACAAAACAGTAGCAAAAAGAATAACTCAAAAATATGTTTTTAAACTCAAGTTATAAGCAAAACAAGTTGGAATTAAAATCTGTTTGAATCTGAATTTAAATTATTCAAATAAGGTCAAACTTGATATCTACAGAAACTATAATAAATTTGTGACCTAATGCAAAAAGAATCACCCAAAAATAATTAAAAACATAAAAGTTAGAGAAAAAGCAAATTCAGAATCTATTGTGTCAAATAAAACAAAAATAGAAAAAGAAAACTAAAACCTAACGGTTACTAGTCTACGTGGCAACCTCTGGTTGGCTACGCGGGGGTGTGCGTGCGAGTGCTAGGAGCGGACGGCCGGTGCATAAAAGAAAACGGTTCGCGTTATAAAACTTCTAACGTGGACCGAACGATCGAGATCCAACGGTGGGAGGGCGTCGCCGATGACTTACAGAGAGGGAAGGAGGTCCGGCGAGATCTCCGGCGAGGCCGAGGCGGCGAGATCTCCGGAGAGGCCGAGGCGGCGAGACGATGCGGGGCGGCGCTCCGGTGGTCATCGTCAGCGGCTGAGGGGTCCAGGGGGCGGCGGGAGTCCTCCGGCGACGTTTGGCGGCGACGGCGAGGCGAGAGGGTGACGGGGACGAGCTCCTCGAGCTCCCGGAGCTTCGGGTGGAGCAGAGCTCCGGCGAGGGTGCTGGTGCGGCGTTCTGGCGAGGGAGCTTAGGGTTTTTCGGGCAAAACGAGCAGCGGGGAGGGTGGGGGTTTATATAGAGGCCTCGGGGTGCTCGGGGAAGGAAGGGAGAGGAGATCCGCGCGGATCTGAGCCGGCTCTGGCGAGGGATGGAAGGGGGAGAGAAAAGAAGGAGAAGGGCGACCGGGATTCGGTGTCGGGCGGTGGGGTAGGGTGTCAGAGAGAGAGAGAGGGAGATCGCACGGGATCGGGCGGCCGATTCGGAGAGATTCGGATCTGGTCCGGATTGGATCGGGCCGGATCCTTTCCAAATGGGCCGGCTCCTTTCCTAACGCACGCGCGCAGCTTTCCTATTTAAAGCATTTTTCCAAATAAAAAATAACAGGAAAGTAAAAGTAGAAAAGGAAAATAAATACTAAACCAAAAATAGAAGTATTATATACTAAAATGATCAGTAAAATAAATTTAATAAGATGAACATTTTTTCCACGGCCAAAATAAAAACATAAAAAAATATTTTTCAGAAAATGCCTAAATTCTTTTTGTTTCTTTTGCAAATATTTTTTTCAAATAACCCCCTGTGTTTTAGGGTCCAAATATTTCACAAAAATGCCCCTGGTATGGAGGGTCATGTTCCTCCTCTCAACTTTGAAATTTGGGGCAATGATCTTTGAATTCTTTCAAGCTTTGAAATAGAACCAAAAATGGAATAGATTCCAAAAACTTTCAAATCCACTTTTCAAATACTTTATTTGAAGAAATCATGTCATCTTCTCTCCATGATTTGAATTGGATGAATTTGAATTCAAAAGCAGAGGGGGAGAGTCATTTTGTTCCCTCTCATTCCAAGTTCAAAAAATGTTTTCAAAAGTTTCAAATTTTCACTCAATTCAATCACTCAATCAAACAATCATTCATTCAATTTATTAATATAACATTCCAAAATTTGGGATGTTACATGATGTGGGCTAAAGAGATAAGTGAGGGATCCCACGTGGGGGCCACAACCCACCAGGGCGCGCCTGGGGTGCTGGCGCGCCCTGGTGTCTTGTGGGCACCAGGTGCACCCTGCTACTTCTTGAGCTTGCGTTGGTTTTCCCTTGAAGAGGAAAGGGTGATCCAGCAAAGTAGATAAGTATTTCCCTCAGTTATTGAGAACCAAGGTATCAATCCAGTAGGAGATACAAGCAAGTCCCCAATAGATGTACCTACACAAATAATCAAACACTTACACCCAACGCTATAAAGGGGTTGTCAATCCCTTCACGGTTATTTGCAAGGATGAGATCTGATAGAGATAGATATAGAAGATCACTAGAACGGAAAGTAAAACAAAAGTAAAAAAGATTGCAGCAAAGTATTTTTGGTATTTTTGGTTTATAGATCTGAAAATATAATATGGAAAATAGACCCGGGGGCCATAGGTTTCACTAGAGGCTTCTCTCTTGAAGGAAAATAATACGGTGGGTGAACAAATTACTGTCAAGCAATTGATAGAAAAGCGAATAGTTATGACGATATCCAAGGCAATGATTATGCATATAGGCATCACGTCTGTGTCAAGTAGACCGAAACGATTCTGCATCTACTACTATTACTCCACACATCGACCGACTCCTGCCTGCATCTAGAGTATTAAGTTCATGAAGAACAGAGTAACGCATTAGGTAAGATGACATGATGTAGAGGGATAAACTCAAGCAATATGATGAAAACCCCATCTTTTTATCCTCGATGGCAACAATACAAATACGTGCCTCGCTACCCCTACTTTGTCACTGGGTGAGGACACCGCAAGATTGAACCCAAAACCAAGCACTTCTCCCATTGCAAGAATTACCAATCTAGTTGGCCAAACCAAACCAATAACTCGAAGAGACTTGCAAGGATATGAAATCCTGCATATAAGAATTCATAGAAGATTCAAATAATATTCATAGATAATCTGATCATAAACCCACAATTCATCGGATCTCGACAAACATACCGCAAAAGAGTATTACATCGGATAGATCTCCATGAAGATCATGAAGAACATGGTATTGAAGAACAAAGAGAGAGAAGAAGCCATCTAGCTACTAGCTATGGACCCAAAGGTCTGTGGTGAACTACTCACGCATCATCGGAGGGGCAATGGAGTTGATGTAGATGCCCTCCGTGATCGAATCCCCCTCCGGCAGATTACCGAAAAAGGCTCCAAGATGGGATCTCATGGGAACAGAGGCTTCCGGCGGCGGAAAAGTATTTTCGTGGCTCTCTTTGGTATTGGGGGAATATTTGGGAATTTATAGGCCAAAGAATAGGGTTAGGAGGTCTGTCATGGGGCCACAAGCCAGCCCCCCCTAGGGCGCGTCCTGGTGGCTTGTCGCCACACGGCAGGTCTTCTGCCTTCATCTCCAAGTCTGGCAGGTTTCTTCTGGTCCAAGAAAAATCATTCCGAAGATTTTATTCCGTTTGGACTCCGTTTAATATTCCTTATCTGCAATACTCAAAAACAAGGAAAAAACAGAAATTGGCACTAGGCACTAGATTAATAGGTTAGTCCCAAAAATAATATAAAATAGCATATTAATGCATATAAAACATCCAAACAGATAATATAATAGCATGGAACAATCAAAAATTATAGATACGTTGGAGACGTATCAAGCATCCCCAAGCTTAATTCCTGCTCGTCCTCAAGTAGGTAAATGATAAAAACAGAATTTTTGATGTGGAATGCTACCTAACATATTTATCCATGTAATTTTCTTTATTGTGGCATGAATATTCAGATCCATAAGATTCAAAACAAAAGCTCAATATTGACATAAAAACAGTAATACTTCAAGTATACTAACAAACAATTGTGTCCTTTCAAAATAACATGGCCTTAGAAAGTTATCCCTACAATATCATATAGTCTGGCTATGCTCCATCTTCCCCACACAAAGTATCTAAATCATGCACACCCCCGATGACAAGTCAAGCAATTGTTTCAGCCCTTTTATGTTCTCAAACCTTTTCAACTATCACGCAATACATGAGCGTGAGCCATGGATATAGCACTATGGGTGGAATAGAATATGGTGGAGGTTGTATGGAAAAAGGAGAAGATAGTCTCACATCAACTAGGCGTATCAACGGGCTATGGAGATGCCCATCAATAGATATCAATGTGAGTGAGTAGGGATTGCCATGCAACGGATGCACTAGAGCTATAAGTGTATGAAAGCTCAAAAAGAAACTAAGTGGGTGTGCATCCAACTTGCTTGCTCACGAAGACCTAGGGCAATTTGAGGAAGCCCAGCATTGGAATATACAAGCCAAGTTATATAATGAAAAATTGCCACTAGTATATGAAAGTGACAAAATAGGAGACTCTCTATCATGAAGATCAAGGTGCTCTTTGAAGCACAAGTGTGGAAAAAAGATAATAACATTGTCCCTTCTCTCTTTTCTCTCATATTTTTTTGGTGGGCATCTTTGGCCTCCTTTTTTTTATTTGGGCTTCATTGGCCTCTTTTATTATTTGTAAAGTCCGGAGACTCATCCCTTCTTGTGAGGGAATCATAGCTTCCATCATCCTTTCCTCACATGGGACAATGCCTTTAATAATGATGATCATCACACTTTTATTTACTTACAACTTGATACCTACAACAATATATGACTCTATATGAATGTTTCCGGTGGTGTACCGGGATGTGTAATGATCTAGCATAGCAAATGACATCAAAAAACGGACAAGCCATGAAAATATCATGATAGCTGTCTTACGATCATGCAAAGCAATATGACAATGATGGTGCGTGTCATAAAAAAACGGAACGGTGGAAGTTGCATGGCAATATATATCGGAATGGCTATGGAAATGCCATAATAGGAAGGTATGGTGGCTATTTTGAGGAAGGTATATGGTGGCTGTTTTGAGGAAGGTGGGTTTAATGCACCGGCGAAAGTTGCGCGGTACTAGAGAGGCTAGCAAAGGTGGAAGGGTGAGAGTGCGTATAATCCATGGACTCACATTAGTCATAAAGAACTCGCATACTTATTGCAAAAATCTATTAGTTATCGAAGCAAAGTGTTAGACGCATGCTCCTAGGGGAGAGGTTGGTAGGAGTAAACCATCGCGCGCTTCCGACCCTCACACAAAGGATCACAATCATTAAACAAATCATGCTCCGACTTCGTTACATAACGGTTCACCATACGTGCATGCTACGGGAGTCACAAACTTCAACACAAGTATTTTTACCATTCCACAATTACTAACTAGCATGACTCTAGCATCACCATCTTTATATATCAAAACTATATGCAAGGAATCCAACTTCTCATAGTATTCAATGCACTTTATATGAAAGTTTTTATAATATCCCTCTTGGATGCCCATTATACTAGGACTAAATTCATAACCTAAACCAATTACCATGCTGTTTAAAGAGACTCTCAAAATAATATAAGTGAAGTACGAGAGTTCAATTATTTCTATAAAATAAGACACCACCGTGCTCTAAAAAGATATAAGTGAAGCACTAGAGAAACATTGCCTAGCTCAAAAGATATAAGTGAAGCACATAGAGCATTCTAATAAATTCACGATTAATGCATGTCCCTCTCAAAAGATGTGTGCAGCAAGGATGATTGTGGAAAACTAAAAAGCAAAGACTCATATCATATAAGACACTCCAAGCAAAACACATATCATGTGGTGAATAAAACTATAGCCTCAAGTAAATTTACCGATGGATTGAAGACAAAAGAGGGGATGCCTTCCAGGGCATCCCCAGGCTTAGGCTCTTTGGTATCCTTGAATATGGCTTGGGGTGCCTTGGGCATCCCCAAGCTTAGGCTCTTGCCACTCCTTATTCCATAGTCCATCAAATCTTTACCCAAAACTTGAAAACTTCACAACACAAAACTCAACAGAAAACTCATGAGATCCGTTAGTATAAGAAAAATAAATCACCACTTTAGGTACTGTTGTGAACTCATTATTTATTTATATTGATGTAATATTTACTTTATTATAACTTCTACATGGTTCATCCCCCCCCCCCCGATACAACCCATAGATACATCAAAATAAGCAAACAACACAAAGAAAACAGAATCTGTCAAAAACCGAACAGTATGTAGCAATCTGTAGACTTCGAATACTTCTGTAACTGCAAAAATTCTGAAAAATTAGGAAAATCAGGGAAATTTGTATATAAATCTTGTGTAAAAAATTCAGATCCAATTGACGCCCTGGTGAATTTATAAAATTCTGTACTGAGCGCAAAAGTTTCTGTTTTTCAGCAAAACCAAATCAACAATCACCGTAAACCATCCCAAAGGTCTTACTTGGCACAAACACTAATTAAAACAATAAAACACAATTACTACAGAGTTAATAATGTGCAAAAAAACTCAAGAACATGAACAAAAAACAGAAACATAAAATAAAATTGGGTTGCCTCCCAACAAGCGCTATTGTTTAACGCCCCTAGCTAGGCATAACGCAATAGATCTAGGTATTGTCATAATAGTAAGGGAGATCATCCATGCTCATCTCATACTCCCTTCTTTCAGCAGAAAGTTTCCATTGTGGCAAGCAAAAATAATCAAAAGGACTAAATTTAATAGGATAAGGATCCTTAAGATCAAGTGCGGGAGGGATAGGTTCCTCCTTCGGCCCCCTATAGTGTATAATCAATTCATCATTGTAAGCTTTCCTTTGGTGAAAAGTCATAAGCCTATCTCTTAATATGAACTCTAATCCATTGTTTTGTATAGCAAAATTATCATTGAGTTCGGAAATCTTATCAACCAAAACCTCGGTAGGAACCCTTTTTCTCAAATTTTCATTATAAGCCACATAATCCGGAGATTGCAATCTCATTATTTCTTCTTGATTAAAAAGGATCTCCTCTATAGGGGGGCATCCACCATTAATTTTATAATGAGCAAAAATTTCGCTAGCCTCTTTCATGATGAATCTAAACTCGTGGGCTAGAAATATAGTGCTGGCACACTTAACGGAAGAATGCTGAATACTAGAGAACTCTAGAAAAATCCTATGTATGCAAGGATGCATATGAACGAATTGCCTCTCAAGTTCAATTATTAACAATGTTATTGCATCCGCAAGACTATTAGTTTTATAGAGAATAGACCCTCCTAAAGTAGGTAGCGTGCCAGCACAAGTAAAGAAATCTTGAATAACACCTTTTACAATAATATTACCGCTACCTATGCGGAATTTTTTTGTATGTATGATAGAAGGTTCTTCCTGAGGGTCGCTAAGATTACCCTCAAGATTATTACTATCTTTTTCAATAAAAACTTCCTTAGATTCAGACATGGTGGCAATGAAACGAGCTAGCACACAAGCAAACAAAAAGCAAACGAAAAGACGAACAGAAGAAGGGTGAATAAAAAGGCAAATTTTTCTAAAAATCGTTTTAGAAGTGGGGGAGGGGAAAACGAGAGGCAAATGGAAAATAATGTAAATGCAAGAGATGAGTTTGTGATGGGTACTTGGTAGGCTTGATGTAGATCTCCCCGGCAACGGCGCCAGAAATCCTTCTTGCTACTTCTTGAGCTTGCGTTGGTTTTCCCTTGAAGAGGAAAGGGTGATGCAGCAAAGTAGATAAGTATTTCCCTCAGTTGTTGAGAACCAAGGTATCAATCCAGTAGGAGATACAAGCAAGTCCCCAATAGATGTACCTACACAAATAATCAAACACTTGCACCCAACGCTATAAAGGGGTTGTCAATCCCTTCACGGTTATTTGCAAGGATGAGATCTGATAGATATAGATATAGAAGATCACTAGAACGGAAAGTAAAACAAAAGTAAAAAAGATTGCTGCAAAGTATTTTTGGTATTTTTGGTTTATAGATCTGAAAATATAATATGGAAAATAGACTCGGGGGCCATAGGTTTCACTAGAGGCTTATCTCTTGAAGGAAAATAATACGATGGGTGAACAAATTACTGTCAAGCAATTGATAGAAAAGCGAATAGTTATGACGATATCCAAGGTAATGATTATGCATATAGGCATCACGTCCGTGTCAAGTAGACCGAAACGATTCTGCATCTACTACTATTACTCCACACATCGACCGACTCCTGCATGCATCTAGAGTATTAAGTTCATGAAGAACAGAGTAACGCATTAGGTAAGATGACATGATGTAGAGGGATAAACTCAAGCAATATGATGAAAACCCCATCTTTTTATCCTCGATGGCAACAATACAAATACATGCCTCGCTACCCCTACTTTGTCACTGGGTGAGGACACCGCAAGATTGAACCCAAAACCAAGCACTTCTCCCATTGCAAGAATTATCAATCTAGTTGGCCAAACCAAACCAATAACTCGAAGAGACTTGCAAGGATATGAAATCATGCATATAAGAATTCAGGAAAGATTCAAATAATATTCATAGATAATCTGATCATAAACCCACAATTCATCGGATCTCGACAAACACACCGCAAAAGAGTATTACATGGGATAGATCTCCATGAAGATCATGAAGAACATGGTATTGAAGAACAAAGAGAGAGAAGAAGCCATCTAGCTACTAGCTATGGACCCGAAGGTCTGTGATGAACTACTCACGCATCATCAGAGGGGCAATGGAGTTGATGTAGATGCCCTCCGTGATCGAATCCTCCTCCGGCAGATTACCGGAAAAGGCTCCAAGATGGGATCTCACGGGAACAGAGGCTTCCGGCGGCGGAAAAGTATTTTCGTGGCTCTCTTTGGTATTGGGGGAATATTTGGGAATTTATAGGTCGAAGAATAGGGTTAGGAGGTCTGTTGTGGGGCCACAAGCCAGCGGGGCGCCCCCCCTCCTAGGGCGCGCCATGGTGGCTTGTCGCCACACGGCAAGTCTTCTGCCTTCATCTCCAAGTCTGGCAGGTTTCTTCTGGTCCAAGAAAAATAATTCCAAAGATTTTATTCCGTTTGGACTCCGTTTAATATTCCTTATCTGCAATACTCAAAAACAAGGAAAAAACAGAAACTGGCACTAGATTAATAGGTTAGTCCCAAAAATAATATAAAATAGCATATTATTGCATATAAAACATCCAAAATAGATAATATAATAGCATGGAACAATCAAAAATTATAGATACGTTGGAGACGTATCACATCCCCCTATGGTATTATTTGTGCAAAAAATTCATAAATATTTGGAAAACAATCGTGTTAAATTTTCAGGGCGTTCTGAGAATTTTTATTTTTGGGTCATTTTTTATTGCACGGAGAAAACAGAAAACAGGACAATCATGGCATTTTATTTTATTTGACTAACTAAAATAGAAAATAAAAGATGGGAGCAGAGAATTGTGCTTACTAGGTTCATCGACTTCATACCTCTCAAAAATGATTAATTAATAAGGTTGATCAAGTCTTATTAACAACCACTTCTGATTAGCATGAAACCGAAGAACTTTCGTAAAACACTAAGTTACCTCAATGGGGATGTGCATATCCCCTACAATAAGTATATCATATTTCTTTTTGGCAGTAGGTAGAGGTAATTGAAAACTTCCAATAGTGATGGTCGGAGATTCTTCAATAACATTTATACCATTCACTTGGAATTGTTTCTTCGGAAAGTGCACCATATGCTCATTAACATTGATATGAAAAGTGACTTTGCTTTTATTGCAATCAATAACAACCCCTGCAGTATTCAGAAAGGGTCTACCAAGGATAATCGACATGTTGTCGTCCTCGGGCATCTCAAGAATAACAAAGTCCGTTAGGATAGTAACATTTGCAACAACAACGGGCACATCATCACAAATACCGATAGGTATGGCAGTTGATTTATCAAGCATTTGCAATGATATCTCGGTAGGTGTGAGTTTATTCAAATCAAGTCTTTTATATAAGGAGGAAGGCATAACACTAACACCGGCTCCTAAATCACACAAGGCAGTTTTGACATAGTTTCTTTTAATGGAGCAAGGTATAGTTGGTATTCCAGGATCTCCAGGTTTTTTAGGTACTCCATCCTTAAAAGAATAATTAGCAAGCATGGTGGAGATTTCAGCTTCGAGTATTTTTCTTTTATTTGTGATGATGTCTTTCATATACTTTGCATAAGGGGCCATCTTCAAGATATCAGTTAAGCGGGTATGCAAAAAGACTGGCCTAATCATTTTAGCAAAGCTATCAAATTCTTCATCATCCTTTTTCTTAGATGGCTTAGGTGGAAATTGCATGGGTTTTTTAACCCATGGCTCTCTTTCTTTACCATGTTTCCTAGCCACAAAGTCTCTTGTATCATAACGTTTATTTTTAGGTTGTGGGTTATCAAGATCAGGAGCAGGCTCTATTTCAACATCATTATCTGGTTCTTTATCATTACTAGGTTGAGCATCATCGTGAACATCATCATTATCATTTTCATTATCACTAGGTTGATGTTCACTACCAGATTGAGTTTCAGCATCGGAAATAGAGACATCATTATTATCAAGAGGTTTTTGTGTCTCAGGTTCACTAGTGGTATGCAAAGTCCTATCATTTTTCTTTTTCTTTTTCTTCTTAGAAGAACTAGGTGCATCAGGATTAATTCTCTGAGAGTCTTGTTCAATTCTTTTAGGATGACCCTCCGGATAAAGTGGTTCTTGGGTCATTCTACCTCCTCTAGTTACTACTCTAGCAGCAAAATCATGCATGTTATTATTCATTTCATTAAGCAATTCTTTTTGAGATTGAGCAACTTGTTCTAACTGAGTTTGAACCATAGAGGCATGCTTTCCTACATCTCTGACATCATTGCTAATTCTGAATAGCAAGTCACTCAAACGAGCAATCATATCAGAGTTATATTTCAATTGTTTCAGAATATGAGCCTTGAGATGATCTTGCTTCATAATATAGTTATCAAACTAATATAAGCATTGACTAGGATGTTTGTTGTGAGGGATGTCACTTTCATTAAACTTTAATAAAGAATTTACCTCTACCACCTGTGGAGGTGGTGGTGTGTCAAGGCCATGTATTTCTTCAATAGGTGGCAAATTCTTAACATCCTCAGCTTTAATACCTTTTTCCTTCATAAATTTCTTTGCCTCTTGCATCTCTTCAGGACTGAGAAATAAGATACCCCTCTTCTTTGGAGTGAGTTTAGGCGGTGGTTCAGGAAGAGTCCAATCATCATAATTCTTCAATATGTTATTCAATAATTCCTCAGCTTGTTCAACAGTTCGCTCCCTGAAAACACAACTAGCACAACTATCTAGGAAATCCCTAGAAGCATCGGTTAGTCCATTATAAAAGATATGAAGTATTTCATTTTTCTTGAGAGGATCATCAGGCAAAGCAGTAAGCAACTGGAGAAGCCTCCCCCAAGCTTGTGGGAGACTCTCTTCTTCAATTTGCACGAAGTTAAATATTTCCTGTAAGGAAGCTTGTTTCTTATGAGCAGGAAAATATTTTTCAGAGAAGTAGTAAATCATATCCTCGGGACTACACACACAACCAGGACTAAGAGTATTGTACCATGTCTTAGCATCACCCTTTAATGAGAACGGAAATAACTTAAGGATATAATAGTAGCGAATCTTCTCGTCATGAGCAAAGAGGGTGGCTATATCACTCAGCTTAGTAAGGTGTGCCACTACAGTTTCAGTTTCATAGCCATGGAAAGGATCAGATTCAACCAAAGTAATTAACTTTGGGTCGACAGAGAATTCATAATCCTTATCGGTAACAAAGATAGGTGAGGTAGCAAACTTAGGATCACATTTCATTCTAGCATTCAGAGTCTTTTCCTTATACTTGCGTAGCAATTTCTTAAGATCATTTCTATCCTTGCAAGAAAGAATTTCTCTAGTTATCTCTTCGTCCATAACATATCCTTCAGGTATCTTAGGCATTTCAAACTTAGGAGAGTTAGGACTAATAGGTGTTTCATAGTCATCATCATTTTCATAAGCTTCATCAGTTTCAGCAGTCTCAACAATTTCAGTAGTTTCATTCTCTTTAGCTCTAGCAATTTGTTCATCAAGAAATTCTCCTAGTGGCACACTATCATCAAGCATGGTACTAGCATCATCATAAGCATCATTCATAGCAGAAGTAACATCATGTATAACTTGCGACATATCAGGATTACTAGCATGTGGTGGTGTTGCAAGCTTACTCATAACAGAAGGTGAATCAAGTGCAGAGCTAGATGGCAGTTCCTTACCTCCCCTCGTCTTAGAGGGAAAAATCTTGATCTTTGGATCCTTCAAATTCTTCATAGTGATAAATTGATATAAATCCCAAGTGACTCAACAAATATTGCTATGCTCCCCGGCAAAGGCGCCAGAAAAAAGGTCTTGATAACCCACAAGTATTGGGGATCGCAACAGTTTTCGAGGGTAGAGTATTCAACCCAAATTTATAGATTCGACACAAGGAGAGCCAAAGAATACTTGAGAGTATTAGCAGTTGAGTTGTCAATTCAACCACACCTGGAGATTAAATATCTACAGCAAAGTGATCAGTAGCACAGTAATATGATAGTTTGGTAGCAGTAGTGACAGTAACAGTAGAGGTAACAGTAGTAGCAATAGTTTTGTAGCAATTGGAACAGCAGCAACAGCAATAGTAACTTAGCAAGAACAATAAGTGAAAAGCTCGTAGGCACTGGATCGGTAACTCGTTGGATGACATTCGTCATGTAACAGTCATAACCTAGGGCGATACAAAACTAGCTCAATTCGTCAATGTAATGTAGGCATGTATTCCGTAAATAGTCATACGTGCTTATGGAAAAGAACTTGCATGACATCTTTTGTCCTACCCTCCCGTGGCAGCGGGGTCCATAAGGAAACTAAGGGATATTAAGGCCTCCTTTTAATAGAGAACCAGAACAAAGCATTAACACATGGTGAATACATGAACTCCTCAAACAACGGTCATCACCGAAAAGTATCGCGACTATTGTCACTCCGGGGTTTATGGATCATAACACGTAATAGGTGGGTATGACTAGCAAGATCGGATCAAGAACATGGATATAATGGTGATAACATAAACGGTTCCGATCTGAAATCATGGCACTCGGGCCCTAGTGACAAGCACTAAGCATGGCAAAGTCATAGCAACATCAATCTCAGAACATAGTGGATACTAGTGATCAAGCCCTTACAAAACTAACTCGATTACATGATGAATCTCATCCAACTCCTCACCGACTAGCAAGCCTACGAAGGAATTACTCACTCCCGGTGGGGACCCATCATGGAATTGGCGATGCAGAAAGGTTGGTGATGATGAAGACCAAAGATTCCCCTCTCCGGAGCCCCAAACGGGCTACAGATCTGGACTCCCGATGAAAAACAGGAGGTGGCGGTGGCTCCATATCGTAAAACGCGATGAAACTTTGTCTCTGATTTTTTTCTCCGAAAATAGGAATTTATATTAGCGGAATTAGGGTCAGTGGGGCCAGGAGGTGGGCACAACCCACCAGGGCGCGCCTAGGGGGCCTGGCACGCCCTGGTGGGTGATGCTCACCCTGGCCCCCCTCTGCGGTGGATTTTGGCTCCAATAATTCCCATATATTCTGAAATAATTCTCCAAAAAGTTTCGTTCCATTCCGAGAACTTTTATTTCTGCACAAAAACAACACCATGGTAGTTCTGCTGAAAACAGCGTCAGTCCGGGTTAGTTCCATTCAAATCATGCAAATTAGAGTCCAAACAAGGGCAAAAGGGTGAGGAAAAGTAGATACGTTGGAGACGTATCAATGGACCTCAGATGAGGAGGAAGACGCTGCCATGAAGGAAACAAAGGATGATAGCTCTGAGGAAGAGGATGACCCACTTCCTCAACCCGGAGACATGCATGTGGAATTCAAGAAGTCAAGCCTCCCTAGAAGATACAAACCTGAGGTTCAATTTATTCCATCTCGTTTTCTGCAGGAGAGCAAGGCGGCATTATGCAAAAGGATATTAAAGCTCGAATTGGAGAATGATGATTCGAGGGAGGAAAATTTCATGCTTAAATATAAGTTAAAGAAAAAGGCTACACCACCACATTCTTCATCACCACCACCAAAGGAGACTTGAGCACATGGGTATGGGCACTCCCCTTGGCTTGAGCCAAGCTTGGGGGAGGTGCCCCAGTATTGTATCACCATCACTTTTAATTCACCTTTACCTATTTTAGTTCGATCTTTAGTTTTCCTTTGCTTTTGTGGAATAAAAGTTTACCATGATCTATTTCCGTGTGTTAGTTTCGTGGCCTATCTATATATCTAATCGAGTGAAAGTTATATAATAAAGTCTAGTTTGAGTTTTTGCCTTTCTACTTTCTTGCTGCAATCAAAATAAAAGGAAAGAGAAATAAATGAAAAATAATCATATGCTAATCTTATGGTGAGTAATGACATCACATAAAGAAAAGTATAAGTAGTAAAATTTATTGGAGTTTGGCAAACATAACATTGGTCAATGATGCAATTCATGAAAGATTTAATAAGGGAAGAGAAGATCCACATGCAAATACACTATCTTGGACATCTTTTATGATTGTGAGCCCCCATTAAATATTATATGTCAAAATGGTTGACATTGGACAAGGAAGACAATGTAATGATTTATGTTTGTTCATATCCACATAGAAGTTATATTGGCATAGATCCTTCAACATGTGGTGCTTGCTCAATATCTTTGCTAGCCAAAAATTTCACACTACGTAGAGATACTACTTGTGCATCCAAAAACCCAAACCTAAATTCATTCTTTGAGAGTCAACCATACCTACCTACGGATCGAGTAAGGTCCTTCAAGTAAGTTGTCATCGGTGCAATAAGGCAATAAAAATTGCTTCTAAAAGTGCTTTGATCAATTAGTGTAAGAGAAAATTGAGCGTTATACGAACTTATGATGGCAAAGTAATAAAAGCGACGGACTGCATTATAAAGGTTGATACCATAGGGGGCAATATAGCTTGACGTTCTTTTACATTAAGGTATTGGGCATACAAACCAAAACGCGCATGACAACCTTTGCTTCCCTCTGCGAAGGGACTATCTTTTACTTATATGTATTTACTTTTATGCAAGAGTTAAAGTATTATTCCCTATTCCTTTTTACTTTTTCCTTTTGCAAGCATCATGTGGTGAGGAAAGATCTAGGCACATATATCCAGTTGGATATGAGTGGGCATGAGTTA
This sequence comes from Elymus sibiricus, assembly GCA_039707655.1. Taxonomy (NCBI): domain Eukaryota; kingdom Viridiplantae; phylum Streptophyta; class Magnoliopsida; order Poales; family Poaceae; genus Elymus; species Elymus sibiricus. The sequence goes on from CM077663.1 coordinate 212,440,814, forward strand.
TTATTGTTGACATCACCCTTGAGGTGAATACGTTGGGAGGCGAAACTATAAGCCCCTATCTTCCTATGTGTCCGGTTGAAACTTTTTGCTCATGAGTATGTCGTGAGTGTTAGCAATCATAGAAGACTAAATGATGGTTGAGTATGTGGACTTGCCAAAAGGCTCTGACATGAGACCCTTCCTAAAAATATGATGAATTGTAGTTGCAAAGTTGACTGAGAACATAGTTTGTTGGTTTTCAGTAAGGTTTATGCTTCATACTTCTATGTTGTGATGAATTGTTACTTGTTCATGAGAAGTTATATGATGAAAGTATATTGATAAGTTTTATGATAGAGTTTATTGCTGTTATGATAATAAGCACGATGCTTCTATGTCCATATTTTGTTTTTATCGACACCTCTCTCTCGAACCATGTGGACATGCTTTTCAATTTTGGCTTTTCGCTTGAGGACAAGCGAGGTCTAAGCTTGGGGGAGTTGATACGTCCATTTTGCATCATGATTTCCTACTGTTATTTATTATGTTTTGTTGAATAATAATGCTTTAGGGAGTGATTCTAATGCCTTTTCTCTCATAATATGCAAGGTTTACACAAAGAGGGAGAATACCGGCAGCTGGAATTCTGGACCTGAAAAAACACATCAGAGATACCTATTCTGCACATCCCCAATGGAGCTGAAACTTTACGGAGATTATTTTTGGAATTAATAAAAAATACTGGAGCAAAGAACTACCGGAGGGGGCCATCCTGGTGGGCACAAGACACCAGGGCGCGCCAGGCCCCCCTAGGCGCGCCCTGGTGGGTTGTGCCCTCCTCGGCCCACCTCCGGTGCCCATCTTCTGGTATATAATCGCTTTTGACCTAGAAAAAAATACGAGGAGGACTTTCAGGACGGAGCGCCACCGTCTCGTGGCCGAACTTGGGCAAGAGCACTTTTGCCCTTCGGCGGAGCGATTCCGCCGGGGGAACTTCCCTCCCAAAGGGGGAAATCGAAGCCATCGTCATCACCAACAGCCCTCTCATCTTTGGGAGGCCAATCTTCATCAACATCTTCAATAGCACCATCTCCTCTCAAACCCTAGTTCATCTCTTGTGTTCAATCTTTGTACCGGAACCTCAGATTGGTACCTGTGGGTGACTAGTAGTGTTGATTACATCTTGTAGTTGATTACTATATGGTTTATTTGGTGGAAGATTATATGTTCAGATCCATTATGCTATTCATTACCCCTCTGATCTTGAGCATGATTATTATTTGTGAGTAGTTACCTTTGTTCTTGAGGTCACGGGAGAAATCATGTTGCAAGTAATCATGTGAATTTGATACGTGTTTGATATTTTGATGATATGTATGTTGTGATTCCCTTAGTGGTGTCATGTGAACGTTGACTACATGACACTTCACCATTCATGGGCCTAAGGGAATGCATTATGGAGTAGTTATTAGATGATGGGTTGCTAGAGTGACAGAAGCTTAAACCCTAGTTTATGCGCTACTTCGTAAGGGGCTGATTTGGATCCAAACGTTTAATGTTATGGTTAGATTTTATCTTAATACTTTTCTCATAGTTGCGGATGCTTGCGAGGGGGTTAATCATAAGTGGGAGGTTGTTCAAGTAAGAACAGCACCCAAGCACCGGTCCACCCACATATCAAATTATCAAAGTAGCAAACACGAATCAAACCAACATGATAAAAGTGACTAGATGAAATTCCCGTGTACCCTCAAGAACACTTTGCCTATTACTAGAGACTGTTTTGGCCTGTCCTTTGCCACAAAAGGATTGGGCTACCTTGCTGCACCTTATTTACAGTTACCGTTACTTGCTCGTTACCAATTATCTTGCTATCAAACTATCTGTTACCTACAATTTCAGTGCTTGCAGAAATTACCTTGCAGAAAACCGCTTGTCATTTCCTTCTGCTCCTCGTTGGGTTCGACACTCTTACTTATTGAAAGGACTACGATTGATCCCCTATACTTGTGGGTCATGACATGTTCATACGATGGAATGCAAGGATACCTAGGCTCCCCGGGTCCTTGGGCAAGTAGATATCTGTCCACTTGACCATATTGTATTACTGTAGTCCATCGGTCGCCTGCCAAAAAAGCACGATATTTCCTTATCAAAGGATCTATGTATACCTTCCGAGAAAATATACATCCCCATCATATACATGCAGAGACTAAAAATGCATAAGTCAATGAGCACAGATTCACTTCCTTTGGACGTAAATCGGACGCACCACGGCGTAGACCTATAGGCCACCATCCCTATAAGCGGGTGATACGTCTCCATGATATCTACTTTTCCTCACACTTTTGCCCTTGTTTTGGACTCTAATTTGCATGATTTGAATAAAACTAACCCGGACTGACGCTGTTTTTAGCAGAACTACCATGGTGTTGTTTTTGTGCAGAAATAAAAGTTCTCGGAACTGGAAGAAACTTTTTGGACATTTATTTTAAATTAAATAAAAATATTAGAGCCAAGAACCACCGGAGGGGGAGCCCTGGCTGGGCACAAGACACCAGGGCGCGCCAGCCGCCCCAGGCGCGCCCTGGTGGGTTGTGCCCACCTCGGGGCCCCACTGACCCTAATTTCGACGCTATAAAATCCTATTTTTATAGAAAAAAATAGTAGAGAAAGTTTCATCACGTTTTACGATATGGAGCCGCCGCCACCTCTTGTTCTTCATCGGGAGGCCAGATCTGGAGCCCGTTTGGGGCTCCGGAGAGGGGAATATTCTGTCTTCGTCATCATCAACCCGTCTCCATCGCCAATTCCATGATGCTCCCCTCCGGGAGTGAGTAATTCCTTCGTAGGCTTGCTAGTTGATGAGGAGTTGGATGAGATTCATCATGTAATCGAGTTAGTTTTGTTAGGGCTTGATCACTAGTATCCACTATGTTCTGAGATTGATGTTGCTATGACTTTGCCATGCTTAATGCTTGTCACTAGGGCCCGAGTGCCATGATTTCAGCTCTGAACCGTTTATGTTATCACCATTATATCCATGTTCTTGATCCGATCTTGCTAGTCATACCCACCTATTACGTGTTATGATCCGTAAACCCCGGAGTGACAATAGTCGAGATACTTTCGGGTGATGACCGTAGTTTGAGGAGTTCATGTATTCACCATGTGTTAATGCTTTGTTCTGGTTCTCTATTAAAAGGAGGCCTTAATATCCCTTAGTTTCCTTACGGACCCCGCTGCCACGGGAGGGTAGGACAAAAGATGCCATGCAAGTTCTTTTCCATAAGCACGTATGACTATTTACGGAATACATGCCTACATTACATTTATGAACTGGAGCTAGTTCTATGTCGCCCTAGGTTATGACTGTTATATGATGAATATCATCCAACGAGTTCACCGATCCAGTGCCTATGAGTTTTCCACTTATTGTTCTTGGTACTATTACTGTTCCAACTGCTACAAAACTATTGCTATCACTGCTACCGTTACTGTTATTGCTACCACTGCTATCAAAACCATCATACTATTGTGCTACTAATCACTCTATTGTAGATATTTAATCTCCAGGTGTGGTTGAATTGACAACTCAGCTGCTCATAGTCTCAAATATTCTTTGGCTCCCCTTGTGTCGAATCTATAAATTTGGGTTGAATACTCTACCCTCAAAAACTGTTGCGATCCCCTATACTTGTGGGTTATCAAGACCTTTTTCTAGCGCTGTTACCGGGGAGCATAGCTATATTTGTTGAGTCACTTGGGATTTATATCAATTGATCACTATGAAGATTCTGAAGGATCCAAAAACCAAGATTTTTTCCTCTAAGACGAGGGGTGGTAAGGAACTGCCATCTAGCTCTGCACTTGATTCGCCTTCTGTTATGAGTAAGTTTGCAACACCACCACATGCTGGTAATCCTGATATGTCGCAAGTTATTGATGATGCTACTTCTGCTATGAATGATTCTTATGATGATGATGATAGTACCATGCTTGATGATAATGTGCCACTAGGTGAATTTCTTGATGAACAAATTGCTAGAGCTAAAGAGAATGAAATTATTGAAACTGATGAGATTGTTGAAACTGATGAAGCCTTTGAAACTGATGACTACGAAACACCTATTAGACCTGGCTCTCCTAGATTTGAAATGCCTAAGATACCTGAAGGTTATGTTATGGATGAGGAGACGACAAGGGAAATCCTTTCTTGTAAGGATAGAAACGATCTTAAGAAATTGCTACGCAAGTATAAGGAAAAGACTTTGAATGCTAGAATGAAATGTGATCCTAAGTTTGTTACTTCACCTATCTTTGTCTCCGATAAAGATTATGAATTCTCTGTCAACCCAGAGTTAATTACTTTGGTTGAATATGATCCTTTCCATGGCTATGAAACTGAAACTGTAGTGGCACATCTTACTAAGCTGAATGATATGGCCACCCTCTTTGCTCATGATGAGAAGATTCGCTATTACTATATTCTTAAGTTATTTCCGTTCTCATTAAAGGGTGATGTTAAGACATGGTACAATACTCCTGCTCCTGGTTGTGTGTGTAGTCCGTAGGATATGATTTACTACTTCTCTGAAATATTTTCCTACTCATAAGAAACAAGCTGCCTTACAGGAAATATTTAACTTTGTGCAAATTGAAGAAGAGAGTCTCCCACAAGCTTGGGGGAGGCTTCTCCAATTGCTTAATGCTTTTCCTGATCTCCCTCTTAAGAAAAATGAAATACTTGATATCTTCCATAATGGACTAACTGATGCTTCTAAGGACTTCATAGATAGTTGTGCTGGTTGTGTTTTCAGGGAACGAACTGTTGAACAAGCTGAGGAACTATTGAATAATATCTTGAAGAATTATGATGATTGGACTCTCCCTGAACCACCACTTAAACCCACTCTGAAGAATAGGGTATCTTATTTCTCAGTCCTGATGATATGCAAGAGGCAAAGAAATATATGAAGGAAAAAGGTATTAAAGCTGAGGAGGTTAGAATTTACCACCTATTGAAGAAATACATGGCCTTGACAGACCACCACCTCCACAGGTGGTAGAGGTAAATTCTTTATTAAAGTTTGATGGAAGTGATATCCCTTACAATAAACATCCTAGTCAATGCTTATATGAGTTTGACAACTATATTATGAAACAAGATCACTTCAATGCACATGTTCTGAAACAATTGAAATATAATTCTGATATGATTGCTCGCTTGAGTGACTTGCTATTTAGAATTAGTAATAATGTTAGAGGTGTGAGAAAGCATGCCTCTATGGTTCAAACTCAGTTAGAACAAGTTGCTAAGTCCCAAAAGGAATTGCTTGATGAAATGAATAATAATATGAATGATTTTGCTGCTAGAGTAGTAACTAGGGGAGGTACAATGACCCAAGAACCACTTTGTCCTGAGAGTCATCCTAAAAGAATTGAACAAGACTCATAGAGAATTAATACTGATGCACCTAGTCCTTCTAAAAAGAAAAAGAAAAAGAAAAATGATAGGACTTTGCATTCATCTAGTGAACCTGAGATACAAAAACCTCCTGATAATAATGATGTATCTATTTCCGATGCTGAACCTTAGTCTGGTAATGAACATTCACTTAGTGATAATGATGATGTTCATGAGAACACTCAACCAAACAATGATAAAGAACCAGATAATGATGTTGAAATAGAGTCGGCTGTTGATCTTGATAACCCACAAGCAAAAATAAACGTTATGATAAAAAAGACTTTGTGGCTAGAAAACATGGTAAAGAAAGAGATCCATGGGTTCAGAAACCCATGCCCTTTCCACCTAAACCATCCAAGAAAAAGGATGATGAATAATTTGAACGCTTTGCTGAAATGATTAGGCCAGTCTTTTTGCGCACCCGCTTAACTGAATCCTAAAGATGGCCCCTTATGCAAAATACATGAAAGACATCATCACTAATAAAAGAAAGATACCTGAAGCTGAAATCTCCAGCATGCTTGCTAATTATTCTTTTAAGGATGGAGTATCTAAAAAACTTGGAGACCCGCGAATACCAACTATACCTTGCTCCATTAAAATAAATTATGTCAAAACTGCTTTGTGTGATTTGGGAGCTGGTGTTAGTGTTATGCCTTTCTCCTTATATAAAAGACTTGATTTGAATAAACTCACACCTACTGAAATATCATTGCAAATGGCTGACAAATCAACTGCCATACCTATCGGTATCTATGAGTATGTGCTCGTTGTTGTTGCAAATGTTACTATCTTAACGGACTTTGTTATTCTTGAGATGCCCGAGGACGACAACATGTCAATTATCCTTGGTAGACCCTTTTTGAATACTACAGGGGTTGTTATTGATTGCAATAAAAGCAAGGTCACTTTTCATATCAATGGTAATGAGCATGCGGTGCACTTTCCGAAGAAACAATTCCAAGTGAATGGTATTAATGTTACTAAAGAATCTCCTACACTCACTATTGGAAGTTTTCAACTACCTCTACCTACTGCCAAAAAGAAATATGATATACTTATTATTGGGGATATGCATATCCCCATTGAGGTAACTTAGTGTTTTACGAAAGTTCTTCGGTTTCATGCTAATCGGAGGTGGTTATTAATAAGACTTGATCAACCTTATTAATGGATCATTTTTTAGAGGTATGAAGTTGATGAATCTAGTAGGCATAATCTTCTGCTCCCACCTTTTATTTTCTGTTTTACTTAGACAAATAAAATAAAATGACATGTTTATCCTGTTTTCTATTTTCTCCATGAAATAAAAAATGACCCAAAAATAAAAGTTCTCAGAATGTCCTAAAAATTTGATACAATTTTTTCTGAATATTTCTGAATTTCTGGTGCAAATAATATCAGAAGGGGGTGCACCTGGTGCCCACAAGACACCAGGGCACACCAGCGATCCCAAGCGCGCCCTGGTGGGTTGTGGTCCCCGCATGTGCCCCCTCACTTATTCCTTTATCCCATGTCATCCCCTTCCTCCAGAAAAAAATCACCTTAGCCTCCATTCCCGTGTTCTTGCTCTCAAACCTGCAGATTTCGATCGCTTTGCTCGAAGCTCCGTTTCCGAAACTGTTTGGAGGGATTGCTACTTGGTATGTGACTACTCCATTGGTCCAATTAGATTTTGATTTAGTGGGTTATTATTTGAATAATGAGCTTCTCTTGGAGCTGCAATAGATGGGCTTACATGTTGAATTCTTAGAATTCTAAGTAGTTTGAATGCTTAATATGGCCTCTATGCATCCTTAGGAGTAGTTGTTATCAATCTTGCAAAGTTTTGTTGACAAAATTTTGTGTACTAAAATTTTCAGAATTTTTATTATAGGAATAAGATGGATTTCTTTAGGAAGTTTTCCTCCAAGAAAAATGCCAAAGGAGTCATTGGGGAATCATCGGACAATGACCTCCACACTCCAAGAATGGTGGAGGTGCGGCCGTGCGAATGGTCGCATGATGCCTTCATGGAGGAGGCCGGGTTCCATCAAGAGTTTGCTCAATTTGTTGTAAAATGCTGGGCTGACCGAGTTCCTCACAGCTAAGTGTGACCAATACCACATCCTTACAAATTTCTTTGTGCAAAGTTTCCATTTTCTGAAAAGGAATAATCCTCCTGAGGTGCAGTTTAAGCTATATGCTGAAACTCACAAAATACCGATCACTAACTTTTGCGACATATGCCTGATCCCTTCTAATGGGGAATTAAGAGAACCTAGACCAGCGGAGTTTCAGGACTTTCTCCTCACCTTAACGGTGGGTGAGTATAGAGGCGTGTCAAACGCCACTGCTACCAGCTTGCAGTTTCCTTCTGTGCATTACTTTGTGATACGTCTCCAACGTATCTATATTTTTTGCTTGTTCCATGCTGTTATATTATCATTCTTGGATGTTTTACAATCACTTTATAGCAACTTTATATCATTTTTTGGGACTAACCTATTGACATAGTGCCAAAGTGCCAGTTGCTGTTTTTGCTTGTTTTTTACTTCGCAGAATATCAACACCAAACGAAGCCCAAACACCGCGAAACTTTTTGGAGATTTTTTTGGGCCAGAAGACATCCAGTGGGCCAAAGAAGTGTCAGAGAAGAAGGCCGAGGAGGGCACAAGACACCAGGGCGTGCCCTGGTGGGTTGTGCCCACCTCGAGACGCCTCTCCACTGCCTCTGATGCCTATAAATACCAAAATATACAGAAAACCCTAGAGGAATCGACGAAAAACACATCCAGCCACCGCAAGTTCCAGAACCTCGAGATCCAATCTAACACCATCACGGAGGGGTTCATCATCCTCATTGGTGCCTCTCCGATGATGCGTGAGTAGTCCACCATAGACCTGCGGGTCCGTAGGCAGTGGCTAGATGGCTTCCTCTCTCTCTTTTGATTCTCAATACAATGGTCTCTTGGAGATCTATTTGATGTAAACTTTTGCGGTGTGTTTGTTGTGGATCCGATGAATTTTGAGTTCATGATCAGTTTCTATCCATGATTATTATTTGAGTCTTCTTTGATCTCTTATATGCATGATTACTTATAGCCTCGTATTTCTTCTTTGAATCTTTGGTTTAATTAGGCCGACTAGATCGATTTTTCTTGCCATGGGAAGAGGTGCTTTGTGATGGCTTTGATCTTGCGGTGTCCTTTCCCAGTGACAGAAGGGGCAGCAAGGCACGCATGTATCGTTGCCATTAAGGATAACAAGATGGGGTATATTCCTACATGAATAGATCTTGTCTACATCATGTCATCATTCTTATTGCATTACTTCGTTTTTCCATGAACTTAATACACTAGATGCATGCTGGATAGCGGTCGATGTATGGAGAAATAGTGATAGATGCAGGCAGGAGTCAGTCTACTTATCTTGGACATGATGCCTATATAATGATCATCGCCTTGGATATCGTCATGATTATTTGATCTTCTATCAATTGCCCAACAGTAATTTGTTCACCCATCGTGTGCTATACTCATGAGAGAAGCCACTAGTGAAACCTACGGCCCCCGGGTCTACTTTTCCAACATATTGCTTTCCGATCTATCTTTTTGCCTCTTTTGTTTTCAGATCTACTATTCCAAAAACCCAAAAATATATTTCTGCACTTTTTATTTGCTCTTTTTATTTTGTGTTCTTGAGAGATCTATCTCACCAATCTATCAGTGCCTAATCTATCTTTTTACCCTAGAGAGATTGACAACCTCTCTTTCACACCGGGTTGCAAGTATTTGTTCTTTGTGTGCAGGTGCTGCTTATTAGGTGGTGGTGATCCTCCTACTGGTTCGATACCTTGGTTTCATAACTGAGGGAAATACTTACCATCATTGTGATGCATCATACCTTCCTCTTTGGGGAAATACCGCCGCAGTCTCAAGCCACGTCAAAGGAATTTCTGGCACCGTTGCCGGGGAGGAAGCTGTCTCTTCTACGTGCCAATCTCTGGCACCGAGGAGACACCATCATCATCTACTAGGTTCCTAATCACAAATCTCATCTCCTTGCAATTACATTATTTGCCATTTGCCTCTCGTTTTCCTCTCCCCTACTTCACAAAAATTTGCCGTTTTATTCGCCCTCTTTTTTGTTTGCCTTTTTGCTTGTTTGCTATATTTGCTTGTGTTGCTACGTGCCTTCTATTTGCTTGCATCTTCGCTTGCTAAAAATCTATTGATATGGATACTCATCCACTTGCTAATCTTTTCAAATTGCAAAATTATGATGAACCTATTGCTAGTGAGTTCATTGCACTTGATTATCTCTATGAAGTTTTGTTTGAAAATCATGAATCTGAAAATTTTGATGAAGTGTTGAAAGAGGAAAATTATAAGGTGATTCTTGATAGTTCCTTGAATGATGAGCATGATTGCAATGTTGCTACTATGAATTCTCTAAATATCCATGATGCTAATGATATGCAAAGCCACAAGCTTGGGGATGCTATGTTTGATGAAGATGATATTTCTAGTCCCCCAAGTTTTGATAAGCAAATTTATTATGTTGATTGCATGCCTCCTATTTATGATGATGGTGATGACATGTATGATATAATGAGTAATGATAACCATGAAACTTATCATCATGGTTTTAATTTGCAATGTGGTTATGTCAATCAAGTGTCTCATGATAGTTATTTTGTTGAGTTTACTCCCACTACCATGGATTATAAGGAATTTGCTTATGTGGAGAGTAATGAAAATTCTATGTTTGTGCATCATGAAACGAATGATTTATGAGATATTTATATTGTTGAATTCCTTAATGATGCTACTGAAATTTATTATGAGGGAGGAACATATTATTGTAGGAATTTCAATAATATCAAGTTTCCTCTCTATGTGTTCATAGTTTTGAAGTTATCCTTGTTTTGCCTTCCTATGCTAGTTGATTCTTGTTCCCATAAATTATTTGCTCACAAAATCCCTATGCATAGGAAGTGGGTTAGACTTAAATGTGTTTCTAATGCTATTCATGATGCTCTTTTGCATATTTCAATTACTACTTTTTATGTGAGCATCATTGAAATCATTATAACTTGCTAGGGGAGTAAAACGTTAGCGCTTGCTGGGAGGCAACCCAATGAATAAATTTATTTTCATCTTTTCTTTCTGTTTTTGAGTGTTGACACAATTATGCCTCTGTTATCATTGTGTTTTTCATGATTTATTTAGTGTTTGTGCCAAGTAGAACCTTTAGGATGATTCATAAGATGAGTAGAAGCGATGCTGAATCTGAAACAGAAACTTTGCCTCCAGTGTTTGAATTTTCATTGTTTTACTGGAAAGCGATATTGAGCTGAAATTTTAACATAGTGTTGCTATACAAATGCTTTATGTTGTCCTAATTGTTCAGAATTTTTAGAGTTATAGAAGTATGGTTAGAGTACAGATTATTGCAGACTGTTCTGTTTAAGACAGATTCTGTTTTCGTTGCATTGTGTGCTTGTTTTGATGAACCTATGGGTTGTATTGAATGGTATGAGCCATGGTGAAGTTAAAATACAGTAGGTATAATGCAATAATAAAATTTGAATGGGTTTGCAACAGCACCTAAAGTATTGATTTGCTTTATTATACAAACGGATCTCACGACGATTTTTCTGAGTTTTGTGTGATTGAAGTTTTCAAGTTTTGGGTGAGATCGCGATGGATGAAGGAATAAGGAGTGAAAGAGCCTAAGCTTGGGGATGCTACAGCGCCCCCAAGATATATCCAAAGAGAAACAAGCAACTAAGCTTGGGGTTGCCCCCGAGTGGCATCCCCTCTTTCTTCTAACGACCATCGGTATTTCACTTGGAGCTATATTTTTATTTGTCACATATCATGAGTTTTTCTTGGAGCAACTTGTATCATTTGAGTATTTGCTTGCTTTGCTTGTTAGTTTGTCATTTTTATCCTTTCTGGACACACCTATTTGGGAGAGCCAAAATTATGCTATGATTTGCTAGAATAGCTCTCTATGCTTCACTTAAACTTTTTGAGCTATATAATTGCTCTAGTGCTTCACTTATATCTTTTTGAGCACGGTGTGCTTGGAAATTTTTGAAGAAATACTCTCATGCTTCACTTAGATTATTTTGAGAGTTAGTAAATTTTGAAGAAATCCCCTCATGCTTCACTTATACTATTTTGAGAGATGAAAACTCTATGCTCATGTGCTTCACTTAAATTTGTTTGAGCTAGTCAAAAAGCAATGGCAATATATGAAACTAGTCCCAAAGTGATAGATATCCAAGCCGGATATAATAAAAACTTTCATGAAGATCATTGGACAAATTAAACTTGATTCCTTGTAATAGTTTTGAGACATGATGATAGTAATATGTGAGTCATGTTAGTGAGTAACTATGCTTTAGTAGGAATATTGGTGTTAAGGTTTGTGATTCCCTATGCATGCACAAAAGTCAATAGTTATGCAATGAAGTTACATCCTACTTATGGTGCATTATTCGGTATTAGTTATGCTCAATGCTCGCTTATGTGAATTTTCGTTTCTTGGTTGGTTGCTTCTCAATCTATTTGCTAGACTCCATTTGTACTAAGTAGAAATACTGCTTGTGCATCCAAAATCCTTAAACCCAGTTTTGCCTTATGAGTCCACCATACCTACCTATATGCAGTATTTCCATGCCGTTCCAAGCAAATTTGTATGTGCCATCTCTAATTTTCAAAATAAATTTCTCTTTTGTGTGCTCGTACCGCTCATGAAACGGTAGGGAGTGTCCAATATTTCAAGATGGGTGTTTATTCACTTGTCATTGCATGAGAGTACGGCGGTAATAGGGATGCCCAGTCCCGAAATGAAAAAGAAAAAAAAATTACTTTATGTTTTCAAATAATAAATTCCTTGGAAAGTGTTGGTATGGAAGGCAACCATGGATACGGTCAGCCATGGAATGTGAAAGAATGTTGGAAAAAGGAATAAACTATATTTTCTGTTTGGGAACCGTGCCTATGATGTATCTAGCATGGAAAGTATTGTGAACTACTTTGTCGTTTTTGTTGACAGGAAAGGCATGCCACTCAAAATATTTTTCTCTCTCAATTTAAACTTTGAGCTCTAGCACGTCTACAAATCCCTACTTCCCTCTGCGAAGGGCCTATCTATTTACTTTATGCAATTTTTATTTTTATTTGAGTCTTCGTCTTCTCTTATAAAGCACCAACTAGGGGGCACTATGATCGTACTTGAGCATTGGGTGTAGCTAATATTTGAGTGTGTTTCATGAATGGATCAATGATTGAGCATGATGGGCTAGGGATAACTTTCTTTAGTGTTGATATTTTGAAGGACATGGTTGCTTGTTGGCATGCTTGAGTATTGAAGTCATTATGTTAAAACTAGACTATTGCTTTGAATCATCTAAAGTCCAAATGTCCATGCTACAAAAGAAAAGAATATGAGATGAACATGTTAGGCGGCATTCCACATCAAAAATTCTGTTTTTACCATCTGCCTACTCGAGGACGAGTAGGAATTAAGCTTGGGGATGCTGATACGTCTCCAATGTATCTATAATTTTTGCTTGTTCCATGCTGTTATATTATAATTCTTGGATGTTTTACAATCACTTTATAACAACTTTATATCATTTTTTGGGACTAACCTATTGACATAGTGCCAAAGTGCCAGTTGCTGTTTTCGCTGGTTTTTTACTTCGCAGAATATCAGTACCAAACAAAGCTCAAACATCGCGAAACTTTTTGGAGATTTTTTTTTGGGCCACAAGACATCCAGTGGGCCAAAGAAGTGTTTGAGAAGAAGGCCGAGGAGGGCACAAGACACCAGGGCGCGCCCAAGGCCCCTGGCCCGCCCTGGTGCGTTGTGCCCACCTTGGGACGCCTCTCCACCGCTCTGATGCCTATAAATACCCAAATATTCATAAAACCCTAGAGGAGTCGACAAAAAACACATCCAGTCGCCGCAAGTTCCAGAACCTCGAGATCCAATCTAACACCATCACGGAGGGGTTCATCATCCTCATTGGTGCCTCTCCGATGATGAGTGAGTAGTCCACCATAGACCTACGGGTCCGTAGGCAGTAGCTAGATGGCTTCCTCTCTCTCTTTTGATTGTCAAAACAATGGTCTCTTGGAGATCTATTTGATGTAAACTTTTGCGGTGTGTTTGTTGGGATCCGATGAATTTTGAGTTCATGATCAGTTTCTATCCATGAATATTATTTGAGTCTTCTTTGATCTCTTATATGCATGATTACTTATAGCCTCATATTTCTTCTTCGAATCTTTGGTTTAGTTAGGCCGACTAGATCGATTTTTCTTGCTATGGGAAGAGGTGCTTTGTGATGGGTTCGATCTTGCGGTGTCCTTTCCCAGTGACAGAAGGGGCAGCAAGGCACACATGTATCGTTGCCATTAAGGATAACAAGATGGGGTATATTCCTACATGAATAGATCTTGTCTACATCATGCCATCGTTCTTAGTGCATTACTCCATTTTTCCATGAACTTAATACACTAGATGCATGCTGGATAGCGGTCGATGTGTGGAGTAATAGTGGTAGATGCAGGCAGGAGTCGGTCTACTTATCTTGGACGTGATGCCTATATAATGATCATCGCCTTGGATATCGTCATGATTATTTGATCTTCTATCAATTGCCCAACAGTAATTTTTTCACCCATCGTGTGCTATACTCATGAGAGAAGCCACTAGTGAAACCTATGGGCCCCGGGTCTACTTTTCCAACATATTGCTTTCCGATCTATCTTTTTGCCTCTTTTGTTTTCAGATCTACTATTCCAAAAACCCAAAAATATATTGCTGCACTTTTTATTTGCTCTTTTTATTTTGTGTTCTTGAGAGATCTATCTCTCCAATCTATCACTACCTAAGCTATCTTTTTGCCGTAGAGAGATTGACAACCTCTCTTTCGCGTCGAGTTGCAACTATTTGTTCTTTGTGTGCAGGTGCTGCTTATTAGGTGGTGGTGATCCTCCTACAGGTTCGATACCTTGGTTTCATAACTGAGGGAAATACTTACCGTCGCTGTGCTGCATCATCCCTTCCTCTTTGGGGAAATACCGACGCGGTCTCAAGCCACGTCACTTTGCTTTGTTCATCGCGAAGTGTTTAACCGCTAGGGAGAAGGTTGGCACACTCAGTGCCCCCGATGATACGTCTCCGTCGTATCTATAATTTTTATTGTTTCATGCCAATATTATAGAACTTTCACATACTTTTGGCAACAATTTATATGATTTATTGGACTAACCTATTCATCCAGTGTCCAGTGCCAGTTCCTGTTTGTTGCATGTTTTTTGTTTCGCAGAATTACCATATCAAACGAAGTCCAAATGCGATAAAAATTTACGGAGATTTTTTGGGAATATTTGTGAATTTTGAGAAGTGGAATCAACGCAAATGGAGACCCACAGCCCCCACAATACATCAGGGCACGGCCAGGGGGCCCAACCACGGCCTGGTAGGTGTTGCCCACCTCGTACGTCGGTTGGAGCTCTCCTTCGGGAGAAGGAAGCTAATTTTTGTATAAAAATCCCGTCGAAATTTCAGCCCGATCGGAGTTACGGATCTCCGAGAATATAAGAAACGGTTTTCGGCCAGAAAACAGGAACGTGAAACAGAAGAGAACAGAGAGGGAGATCCAATCTAGGAGGGGCTCCTGCCCCTCCGCCGCCATGGCGGCCATGGACCAGAGGGGGAACTCTCCTCCCATCTAGGGGGGAGGCCAAGGAAGAAGAAGAAGAAGGAGGGGGGCTCTCTCCCCCTCTCTCCCGGTGGCACCAGAACGCCGCCGGGTCAACCATCGTGACGGCGATCTACTCCAACAGCTTTGCTTATGAAATTGCTTCTTTGCTTGAAAAGTATGATGATGATGTTCCTTACGAATTTGAAATTTTATCCATACTTAAATATTGCTATGAGAATTATGATTGCAATGCTGATATTATTGAATTTATTGAAAGAATGACCGCTGTCTTGGAAGAGACTAATATTTTGCAGGAATCTATGGAAGAAGAAATTGCTGAAACTGTGAGCTCATTAGATGAAAAAGATGAGGAGGAGAGCTAAGAACAAAAGGAGGAAGAGCAGATTAGCTGCCCATGCCCACCTTCTAATGAGAGTAACTCTTTAACTCAAACATTGTTTAATTACCCTTCGCACATACCGAAGGATGAAGGCTATGATGAATGCTATGATGATTGCTATGTTCCCTTGGATTCTTTTGAAATATCCCTTTTTGACGAACTTGATGCTTGCTATGCTTGTGGACATGATGCAAATATGAATTATGCTTATGAAGATGAGCTTGCTATAGTTCCTTATGTTAAGCATGAAATTGTTGGTATTGCACCCACACATGATAGTCCTATTATCTTTTTGAATTCTCCCAACTACACTATATTGGAGAAGTTTGCACTTATTAAAGATTATATTGATGGGTTGTGTTTTGCTACTACACATGATGATTTTGAAGAATATAATATGCATGTGCTTGCTGCTCCTACTTGCAATTATTATGAGAGAGGAACTACATCTTCACCTCTCTATGTTTCCAATACTATAAAATTGCAAGAAACTACTTATGCTATGCATTGGCCTTTACTTAATGTGCATGAATTGTTCTTGTATGACATGACAATGCATAGGAAGAGGGTTAGACTTCGTTGTCACATGATATATATCACTTTGTGCTCACCACTAAATTACAAATCATTGTTAATTCAAACTGGCTTTGATATACCTTGGGATCCGGGTGGATCCATTACTTGAGCACTTTATGCCTAGCTTAATGGCTTTAAAGAAAGCGCTGCCAGGGAGACAACCCGGAAGTTTTTGAGAGTCATTTTATTCTTTTCTGTGCTTTTATAAAGTTTAAAAACAAAAAAATATAGGGGGGAACCTAAAACTTCACAAAAGGAAAGGTGAAAGTGAGAGAGATGATGAGCATCGTTGAAGTGGGGGACGTCCTTGAACTTTTGTTCATGCCCATGGAAACTTTGTGAATCTTGAATCATGGAAACTTTTCCAACAAAAATTATTATCCCCTTGTACAAATCCATTGTATTATAAAAATAATGTGCCAAGATTTGCCTTTAGGATGATTAGATTGCTTGTTGGTATGTGCGGCATAAGAATAGAAACTTTGGCTGTAGTGCGTGAATTTTTATTTTTTACTGGAACGTCAAAAGTTTCTGAATTGTTTACACATTATTGCTATACAAATTTTTTAATTGTTCCTAATTTTTCAGAATTTTTGGAGTTACATAAGTATGGTCAAAGTTCAGATTACTACAGACTGTCCTGTTTAAGACAGATTCTGTTTTTGATGCATTGTTTTGCTTGTTTTGATGAAACTATCGATTTTATCGGTGGTGTAAGCCATAGAAAAGTTATAATACAGCAGGTATACTGAAAATATAAAATATGAATTGGTTTGTAACAGTACTTAAAGTAGTATTTTTCTTTATTATACTAACGGATCTTACCGGTCTTCTGTTAAGTTTTGTGTGGATGAAGTGTTCGAAGATCGAGGAGGTCTCGATATGAGGAGAAGAAGGAGAGGCAAGAGTTCAAGCTTGGGGATTACCAAGGCACCCCAAGTAAATATCCAAGGATACTCAAGCGTCTAAGCTTGGGGATGCCCCGGAAGGCATCCCATCTTTCTTCAACAAGTATCGGTATGTTTTCGGATTCGTTTCATTCATGTGATATGTGCAAATCTTGGAGTGTCTTTTGTGTTTAGTTTTCACTTTTATTTTATGCACCATGCTGGTATGAGATAGTCCATGGTTGATTTATAGAATGCTCATTGCACTTCACTTATATCTTTTGAGTATGGCTTTATAGAATGCTTCATGTGCTTCACTTATATCATTTGAAGTTTGGATTGCCTGTTTCTCTTCACATAGAAAACAGTTATTCATAGAATGCTCTTTTGCTTCACTTATATTTATTAGAGCATGGTCTTTTGTAGAAAGAATTAAACTCTCTTGCTTCACTTATATCTATTTAGAGAGTCAACAGGAATTGGTCATTTGCATGGTTAGTCATAAAATCCTACATAAAACTTAGGGATCACTGAATATGATACGTTTGATTCCTTGCAATAGTTTTGCGATATAGAGATGATAATATGTGGGAGGTACTAGTGGATGATCGTGTTTAGTAAGATATTGGTGTTAAGGTTTGTGATTCCCGAAGCATGCACGTATAGTCTCCCGTTATGCTAGGAAGTTGGAGCACAATTTATTCTTGATTGTCTATATTTGTGTGAAGGTCTGGGGCGCGCGATGGTTAACTCCAACCAACCTCTGACCTAGGAGCATGCGTAGTAATACTTTGCTTTGAGAGAGCTAATAAAACTTTTGCAATAAGTATGTGAGTTCTTTATGACTAATTTGAGTCCATGGATTATACGCACTCTTACCTTTCCGCAATTTGCTAGCCTCTACGGTACCGTGCATTGCCCTTTCTCACCTCGAGAGTCGATGCAAACTTCGCCGGTGCATCCAAACCCCGTGATATGATACGCTCTATCACACATAAGCCTCATTATATCTTCCTCAATACAGCCACCATACCTACCTATTATGGCATTTCCATAGCCATTCCGAGATATATTGCCATGCAACTTCCACCGCCTCCGTTTTGATGACTTGAGCATTCATTGTCATATTGCATTACATGATCGTAAGATAGCTAGCATGATGTTTTCTTGGCTTGTCCGGTTTTTGATATCTTTGCTACGCAAGATCATTGCATTCATATAGGGTCATACTTTGTTCTACTATCATTGTAGTATTGAGTTGTAAGTAAATAGAAGTGTGATGATCATCATTATTCATTATTAGAGCATGCCCCGGTGATGAAAGGATGATGAAAACTATGATTCCCCCACAAGTCGGGATGAGGCTCCAGACAAGGAAAGAAAAAAAGAAAAAAATAGAAAAAGATAAAAAGATAAAAAAGAAAGAAAGAAGAAAAATGAAAGAAGAAGGAATAGGGGCGTGCTACTATCTTTTTTCCACACTTGTGCTTCAAAGTAGCACCATGTTTTTCATATATAGAGTCTCCTGTGTTGTCACTTTCATATACTAGTGGGAATTTTTCATGTAGAGTTACATGCATACCCACTTAGTTTCATATTGAGCTTTCATACACTTATAGCTCTTAGTGCATCCGTTGCATGGCAATCCCTACTCCTTGCATCGATATCTATTGATGGGCATCTACATAGCCCGTTGATACGCTGAGTTGATGCGAGACTTTCATCTTTGCTTTTACCCCTTTGAAACCTACCACCATATTCTATTCCACCCATAGTGCTATATCCATGGCTTGCGCTCATGTATTGCGTGAGAGTTGAAAATGCGGAAGCGCGTTAAAAAGTATGAACCAATTGCATGGCTGACACCGGGGTAGTACATGATTTATACTTTGTGTTAAGAAGACAGAGCATGACAAGGCTATATGATTTTGTAGGGATAGTGTTCTTTAGCGTTGATATTTTGAAAGACATGATTGTTTGTTGGGATGCCTGAGTATTAATGTCTTTATGTCAAAACTAGACTATTGCTTTGAATCACTTGTGTCTTAATATTCATGCCATGATTAGATATATGATCAAGATTATGCTAGGTAGCATTCCACATCAAAAATTATCTTTTTATCATTTACCTACTCGAGGACAAACAAGAATTAAGCTTGGGGATGCTGATACGTCTTCATCGTATCTATAATTTTTGATTGTTTCATGCCAATATTATACAACTTTCACCTACTTTTGGCAATAATTTATATGATTTATTGGACTAACCTATTGATCCAGTGCCCAGTGCCAGTTCCTGTTTGTTGCATGTTTTTTGTTTCACAGAATTACCATATCAAATGAAGTCCAAACGCGATAAAAATTTACGGAGATTTTTTTTGGAATATTTGTGAATTCTGAGAAGTGGAATCAACGCAAACGGAGGCCCACATCCCCCACGATACATCAGGACGCGGCTAGGGGTCAACTGTGGCCTGGTGGGTGCTGCCCACCTCGTACATCGGTTGGAGCTCTCCTTCGGGGTGCAAGGAAGCTAATTTTTGGATAAAAATCCCCTCAAAATTTCAGCCCGATCGGAGTTACGGATCTCCGGGAATATAAGAAACGGTTTTCGAACAGAAAACAGGAACGTGAAACAGAAGAGAACAGAGAGGGAGATCCAATCTAGAAGGGGCTTCTGCCCCTCCGCCGCCATGGCGGCCATGGACCAGAGGGGGAACTCTCCTCCCATATAGGGGGAGGCCAAGGAAGAAGAAGAAGGAGGGGGGCTCTCTCCCCCTCTCTCCCGGTGGCGCCGTAACGCCGCCGGGGCAAGCATCGTGACGGCGATCTACTCCAACAACTTTGCCACCGTCAACACCAACTCTCTCCCCCTCTATGCATTGGTGTAACTCCCCTTCTCCCCTCTGTAATCTCTACTTAAACATGGTGTTCAACTCCGTATATTATTTCCCAATGATATGTGGCTATCCTATGATGTTTGAGTAGATCCGCTTTGTCCTATGGGCTAATTGATGATCGTGGTTGGTATGATTGTATATTTTATTATGGTGCTATCCTATGGTTCCCTCCGTCTCACGCAAACGTGAGGGGTCCCCGTTGTAAGGTGTTGCAATGTGTTCATGATTTGCCTATGGTGGGTTGCTTGAGTGACAGAAGCATAAACCCGAGTAGGTGGGTTGTTGCATATGGGAGTAAAGAGGACTTGATACTTAATGCTATGGTTGGGTTTTACCTTAATGATCTTTAGTAGTTGCGGATGCTTGCTAGAGTTCCAATCATAAGTGCATATGATCCAAGTAGAGAAAGTATGTTAGTTCATGCCTCTCCCTCATGTAAAATTGCAAGAATGATTACCGATCTAGTTATCAATTGCCTAGGGACAAATAACCTTCTTGTTTGACAAAAGCTCTCTACTAAACAACTAACTTTTATTATCTTGCAATTTACTCGTAGTTTTATTTCCCGCAAAGTACTCCTAGTTTTATTCATGCAAACTATGCTATCACCTACAAAGTAGTTTCATACTTGTTCTAGGTAAAGCAAACATTAAAGTGTGCGTAGAGTTGTATCGGTGGTCGATAGAACTTGAGGGAATATTTGTTCTACCTTTAGCTCCTCGTTGGGTTCGACACTCTTACTTATCGAAAAAGGCTACAAACGATCCCCTACACTTGTGGGTTATCACCCGACTTCGCCATTTTACGCCGTGCATTGTATGATGATCACACCTTTAGCATGGGGGCTATCATTGCGCGTCGCTTACACCTTAATAGGACTAAGGAAAGAAAGATGGTGGTATTTATGCTACTCGTTTAGCGAGACACTTTAATGTTCAGATTCGCCCACATGATTATCCCTTGTCCCAAGTTTATCTAGATCACAAGGCATTGCAGGATCACCAATTTATTGAGGCAACTGACTCTTTCCATAACATTCGTTACAACTTAGTATTCAGTGTCGAAACCCGTGTGTCGGTGTCAAAACCGGCGGATCTCGGGTAGGGGGTCCCGAGCTGTGAGACTAGAATCGATGGTAACAGGGGACGAAGGAGAAGATGTTTACCCAGGTTCGGGCCCTTCTATGGAGGTAATACCCTACGTCCTGCTTGATTATATTGATGGTATATGGGTTACAGAGTTGATCTACCTCGAGATCGAATGGCTAAACCCTAGATGAGTTCTTCCTTGCCCTACAACCTAAAACCCTTCGGCTTATATAGACGCCGACGGTACCTAGGGTTTACACATGGTCGGTTACACGTCGAAGGGATAAACATGCCTATTCACTACTTTAAACGTGGAGGATACGCCACGATTCTCGAAGCTTCCTTCCTGGAGACAGGGTCTTCGATCAATCCAGTGCTCGGCAAGCGGCCCACATAGTCCGGCCCATAAGAAATAGGTCGGCCTCCCGAGGACCCCTTAATCCAGGACTCCCTTAGTAGCCCCCGAACTAGCCTCCAACGCCAAGGGTACAAGTTCCAGCTGCTTCATACGATCAGAGTCTTCGGCTTGCGAGGCGAATTCCTTTCTCCAGACAGTGATCGGCCGAGTGTTAGTTCAGCCTCCGACGACGTGTAATTTTCCCGATCATTGACCGTCCGAACACCAAGAATAACTCGGTCCTAAAGGCCAAACGTCAAGGAGTAAATAGTGCTCCCTGACAACCTTTCAGATGAAAGGTCACAGCCCACCACTGAACCAGTCATAAAAAACTTGATTCGCGGTTCGAGGCCGTTTTCACCAGCACGATCCATCAGTGCACAGATCGTGCTCCGTTTCACACGGGATATGTTTAATCATGCGCGTATAACAGCACGCACATCTTGGGAAGCGGAGGGATTCACGACGCAGCGAAGGGAGGCTAACCGGCGACAAGCCCAATAAAAGGGAAAGAAAACCCCAAGTCTTAACCGCACTTCCCATTCGCATCCCCGCTTCCCCAATCTCCTAAGCCTCCAGAGTCCAGATCTAGGTTTTCCACTCTCCCTCCTCCGAGCTCAGCCATGGCCGGCTCAGGCTCCAACGGTAAGTGGGAGGCTTCCACGGTAACAGACCAGGACATCCGGGACCTCAAGGACGCCGGCTACCTCCCCCCAACATCTTCCACCGCGCCGCAGAGGAGGGCCAGGTGATCCCCACCCCCAAACCAGGCGAGAGGGTGGTTTTCATTCCTTACTTCATCCGAGGACTGAGCTTCCTGCTCCACCCCTTCGTTAGGGGCCTCATGTTCTTCTACGGACTCGACTTCCATGACCTCCCACCGAACTCTTTCATGCACATATCGGCCTTCATCATCGTCTGCGAGGCGTTCCTGCGGGTCGAACCACACTTCGGACTATGGCTCAAGATATTTAATATCAAGCCGAAGTGTGTCCCAGGCGAACACGCAGACTGCGGCAGGGCGGTCATCAGCAAGCTTCCCCGCGCAGTATGGCCGTCTGCTACCTTCATCGACACCATCAATACTTGGGAAAAAGACTGGTTTTACATCACCGAGCCAAGGGAGGAGGGCGGAACTGTTCCTGCCGAATTTAGGTCCGGTCCCCCGACCAGATTAACCTCGTGGGTACGAAAGGGCCTTGACTGGGGGTCGGATATAGAGGTGGACGACCTGCAGAGGCGCGTCGCCTCCATTATCAAGGACGGGATCGGGCTGACCAACGTGGTCCAGATTATGCTCCGGCGGCGGATTCTCCCCTGCCAGCGCCGGGACTCTCCCATGTGGACTTATTGGTCTGACGATGATCCTACGATTCGTCAGTTCTTCTGCACCACTTGGGAGAAGCTATGGAAGGCGCTGTTCAAGGCGCAGGAGAACTGGCCGGCCAAGAAGGAGGACCAAGGCCTGCGCGCCGATAAACCCCCTTCCGAGGTATGACATAGCTTCGTTTGCTCGGCTTCGTTTTCCTGAAGAAAATCTAAGCGCTTTCCGATCACTTCCGCAGGAATGGTTGAGCAAGGCCACGGGCATCAAGTGCCCGGCTCCACAGCCCGAAGACCCTAGGTCCCAGCTACTGTCGGAGATGCTCGTCGTGACGCCTTACCAGGTGCCAGAGAAGGAGAAGAAGAAACCAGGCCGAGAAGGCCTGCGCATCAGGGACCAGCCGGGGGCTGTGTCCGAGGAAACCCACGTCTCCTCGAATCAAGAGGAGGAGCACGAGGGAGAGGGCGAGGGCGAGGGGGAAGGGGAAGGCGATTGCCCCCTCGCAAGAAAGAGGGCGGCGTCACCGGACGCCAGAGAGGATATACCTCCTCCCGCCCTGAAGAAAGCGCGTCGGGCACAGCTAGTTCTGTCCGACGACAGTTCGGACTCAGATACCGAGTCTGGAGACTTCGAGAGGGTTCCGCGAAGGAACCTTAGGGTCAAGCCCCCAGCTCGAAGGTAAAGATCCGAAGACTTCCCGAGCTGTTAGTGCTAAGTTTTAAATGTCATTAACATGTGAGCGCCTATTGACTTGCAGCCCACCACGTGTTCTCCCCACCGATCAAGTCTCGGACGGGGAGACCCCGCCCGCTGAGCTAGCAGAGAGCGGGAACGCGTCGCACCCCTCCCCTCCGGGCGCCGCGAAGGATGTCGCGGAGGTGTCATCCCAACAGGCTCCTTTGGAGCCGGACACCAGAGGTGGAGGCGACGACGTCATGGTCGAGGCTAACACCTCGGTCGCCGAAGACCGGGGGGACAAGCCCCTCCTGGATACTGAGGCGACCGGACAAGGGGATGTCCAGTCCCTTCCGAGGTCATCTCCGGAGCGCACCATGCCTCCAGAGGCACCGGTTCAATCCCCGGTTGGAGATCGGGTCAACCGATCCCCACCGGTGCCACCGACCTATGGGTGGCCGGCTATGGGGGAGGCTCTGTCAAGCGCCCCCATCTCCGAGGAGCACCGCACCCTTATGGGTGCGGTATTGAAGAGCATTCAGTCCGTAGATAGCGGATTGAAGGAGGACTTCAATGGTCTCCTGACGGGCTTTCAGGTGAGCCACGTAATGCTCTGTTCATGAAATATTAATTTCTTTGTGTTATCATTATATACATGGCAGCCCCCGAGCCTTAGGTGAGTTTGGAAAAACTTACCTGGGGGTCAATCATAGATCATTATCCGAACTATGTATAGGACAATATTTGTTCGGAGCGTTCTAACATCCCTTAAGAGGACCGGACACAGGATTATATTTATGACAGTTCGGAAGTTTTGAACCCATGTAACTTGATATGGTTTTGTTTTTTACAGGCTTCATCGATGGCGGCGGCTGCTAATGCTGTCGAGCTGGACGAGCTAAATCGGAAGCTCAAGAGCTCCGAAGATGAGCTAGACGCTCTGAACAAGAGATTCGACGAGGGGCAAGGTAAGCCGGATTAGAGTATCCAAATTCTTCATTACCGTACTGTCAACGCAGTATTTTTGATATGTTTAATGCTTACGCAGCCTCGGCGAAGGAAATTGAGAAGCTCAAGGCCGAGCTTGAGAAGGCGAAGCAGGAGGCTGCGGTTGAGAGGGCGGCGGCTAAAGAAACGGCTACCGCGCTATCCACCTTAAGAGCCACCAGCGACAAGCATGAGGCTCGGGTGGAGGAAATCCAACAGGAGCTCAAGGACGCCAGCCAAAAGTGCGAGGACCTTGAGCGAAAAGGAAAGGAGCAGGCCGCCGAACTATCCACCCTGAAAACCAATCTCCAAAAGGAGCGGGTGGATAGGCGGTCTTTTGAAGAGCAAGTCAGCCAGGCCAAGGCTATCATGGATGGTAAGCCATATTTATTGCAGTGTGTCTTCGGGGATAGCAAGTTCGAGTTGCTTACCCAAGTATGGCATTCCTCAGGCGCCTGCTCGGACCTCCAGAAGAGCACAGCAGACACGAACTAGTTCAATGCTTCGCGGGCAGAGGGAGATGAAGCTCGGCTATTTTGGGCGCAGTTTGAAGCCCCCGAGCGCTCCCCTCTACTCGTTGAGCAGCTGAAGCAGTTCATGGAGCTACACCGGATGGCGGAGCCCGCCATGAAGGATCTCTGCATCCGGCTATGGCCCGACGAGCCATTGCCGAGCAGCTACTTCGGCTTGGTGCAGAAGCTGAGCGACGCCTCGCCCCAGATCGACGCACTAAGGCGTTCCTCCTGTATTGAGGGAGCTCGGATGACCGTTGCGAAGGCCAAGGTGCACTGGCCGGGCTGGATCCGATGAAGATAGCCACCGCCCCTCCGCCTCCGGGAAAAGAGCATAGGTGCCCCGAGCTATACTTCTCCGGAGTAATGGAGGGTACTCGGGCAATAGAGGCTCAATGTTCAAGAGAAAACGTTTATGAGTAGATGCGTTGTAATATGTCCGAAGACCTTTTAACGCGTTTATATTTAAGATGCATTGTTTATCATGTCTTTCGTGTTTTGCATCCTTTATAACTCCTGTGTGGCCGTAGAAACTTAAAGTTGCGAGTCATCGGCTTCAGCCCCCATGTAGATACTACGCGGGGTGTCTCTACCAATGCACTGTTACCCTTAGCCGAGATATCGGTACCCGAAGGCGGTAGTGTGGGGCGGACAAGGCAATCGGACCATAATGCTTTATTGCTTTCACTTAGCCGTAGGGGCGCGAGAAAGGAGTGCGGGAGGCTGATGACTAGCCCCCAGGATTTGTGATGTTCGGATGAACCGTGGCTAAAGCCGATGTCATATGGTTTGTACTAATACCAAACCCATCGTATGACACGGAATAACCTCTAACGAGGTTTATTTAAGCTCGGATTCGCAGACCGGTTTCTCGCATACTATGACAGTCGGTTTTCGGCTTTCTCCGCTGAGGTGCTTGACCAGGCTAGCTGGAAGCACAATCGCAATGGTGCTCCCTTTGCCCTTTTAGCTGAACAAGCGGAACATAAAGGGGCAAGCACAGGAGCCGGGCAACCCAACTATTGACCCAAGACATAGTTCGGAACCAATGCATATAAAGCGGAATTCCAAGACGCCGAACGCAAAATAAGTTGTGCTTAGGGCGATTTTGTAAGTTCGAGCCCCCGGTTTATTAGCCGGTTGCATCGTAAAGTATACCAAACAGGTTCACAAGAAGAGGGAGAAAATAGAGGGTGTGTCCAAAAAAAAGACAGCGAAACGATCATATATAAAGGATCTGTATTTTGCTCAACAACTCTTATATTATTCAAATGGCCGATGCGACTGTTTACAGGTATTTGAAAATACAATATGAACTTTACATGAGGGGTTGTACCAGGGATCTTCGATTGGTGACCTGACGTCCTCGATGTGCCCTGTCATTTGTCCGCTCCTGCGTTTCGTAAGGAGTTGCATACCGCTATGGGTTTTGCTGTTCGGCGAGCGGACTTTGGAGCAAAATCTTGAGAAGTCGCCAAAGTGTGAATGAGCTTTATGCCTGGAGCAGGTACTTTATGGTACTTGTAGGGTGTCCGAAGACGTTTTGATGGTGATAGTTCGGTCCAGCCGAACACTTACCCTTTGATAGTGTTTCCCCACCGCAGCCCATGGAATTTTAAGCGCGAAGTTGTGCATCCTTGGCACGTACTTCGCTGGCTCTAGGGTTGTGCGATGGGGGGCGAGTCCCTATTTATGGGGAGAAGAAGGTTCTGGGACTTCGGGTTGAAACCGGGCTCGCTTCCCAGCCTTACGTGCCTTTACAGCAGATGTCGGCATTTCTCGATCATCAGTGTAATGGAATTCGGCCGCCAGGGCCAATGCATGTTCCCCGGTTCGGAGGAGCGCTCTGTGTTGCCATTCACAGTGATGACCCCCTTGGGGCCGGGCATTTTGAGCTTCAGGTATGCGTAGTGTGGGACGGCATTAAAGCGAGCGAACGTTGTACGGAAGAGCAAGGCGTGATAGCCGCTACGAAAAGGTACGATGTCGAAGATCAAGTCCTCGCTTCGAAAGTTATCGGGCGAGCTGAACACTACTTCCAGGCTTACAGAGCCCATGCACCGGGCTTCGACGCCTGGGATCACTCCTTTAAAGGTAGTGTTGCTGGGTTTGATCCTTGACGGATCTATACCCATCTTTTTCACCGTGTCTGAGTAAATCAGATTGAGGCTACTTCCTCCGTCCATTAGGACTTTAGTGAGGTGATACCCGTCTATGATGGGGTCTAGGACGAGGGCAGCCGAACCCCCATGATGGATACTGGTCGGGTGGTCACGTCGATCGAAGGTGATCGGGTATGCCGACCATGGGTTATACTTCGGGGCTATGGGCTCTACGGCGTAGACCTCTCGAAGGGCGCGCTTCCTCTCCTTTTTGGGTATATGAGTGGCGTATATCATGTTTACTGTTTTTACCTCTGGAGGGAATTTCTTTTGTCCGCCACCGATCGGACCGTGGGGCTCATCCTCGTCCTCGCTGCGCGGGCTCTTGCCTTGGTCCTCGGATGCGAGCTTGCCGGCCTGTTTGAATACCCAACAGTTACGGTTGGTGTGATTGGTGGGCTTCTCTTGAGTGCCATGGATTTGGCAAGGACTCTCCATGATCTTGTCCAGTGGGGTGGGTCCGTCGCGATTGCCTTTAGGAGGCTTCTTCCGCTGCCCAGGTCAGGAGTTACGGAAGCCGGTGTTAACGGTCGTGTCATCGGCATCACTGTTGTTGTGCCGGCGCTTATTCTTGTTGCACTTTGGTTTCTCGTTTCCATCCCGAACTTCGGAGGTACCGGGGTCTTCGGGGTTGTGGCTACGTCTTGCTAGCCAGTTATCCTCGCCCGCGCAAAAGCGGGTCATGAGTGATGTAAGGGCGGACATTGTCCTGGGTTTATCCTGGCCGAGCTGGCGAGCCAGCCACTCATCCTGGATATTGTGCCTGAAAGAGGCTATTGCTTCGGCGTCCGGGCAGTCAACGATCTGGTTTTTCTTGGTCAAGAACCGATTCCAGAATAGCCGCGCAGATTCTCCTGGCTTCTGGACGACGTTGCTTAGGTCGGAGGAGTCCGGCGGCCGAACATAAGTGCCTTGGAAGTTAGATCGGAATGCATCTTCTAGATCCTCCCAGCACCCAATGGAGTTTTTGGGGAGGCTATTTAACCAGTGCCGAGCTGGCCCCTTAAGCTTCAGGGGTAGGTACTTGATGGCGTGGAGGTCATCTCCTCGCGCCATGTGGATGTGGAGGAGGAAATCCTCGATCCATATGGTTGGGTCAGTTGTCCCATCGTATTGTTCTATGTTTACGGGTTTAAACCCTTCCGGGAACTGATGCTGCATCACCTCGTCCGTGAAGCACAGTGGGTGGGCAGCGCCTCTGACCCGAGCTATGTCACGCCGGAGATCGGCGTCTGTCCTGGCCCGGTTTCGTTCCCGACCTTTATCGTTGCTGTCGAGCCAAGGCCGATACCCTTTCCGTCTGTCGGGCGAGTATCCTCTGGATCCGTAGATGGATCGTGTACGACCTGCTCTATAGTCCAAGTCGTGTCGCGGGTCAAACTGTCATCGGGCTCTAGTGGCTCTTTTCCCCGTCTACGGGGTATCGTCGGCCTATAGCCGGTGTCGTCAGCCGTCCTGTCTCGTGCTCGAGGAGGGTGGTCTGGCTTGTCGTATGGGGTATGTTTGGGAGACGACATATCAGTGAGCTCGTCATCGAATTGTGGCAGCAGCCTTCTGCGTGGATAGCTCTTAGGTTGGTCCGATGGACCGGTACCGTATCCTTCCTCAGCTGAGAGGACTCTCGTCCATCGATCATTGAGGTTGTCTTGTTCGGCTTTAAGCTGCTGTTCTTTTGCTTTCAGGCTGCGGGCCGTGGCTATAAGCTATTGCCTGAACAGTTCTTGATCTTCAGGATTATCGGGGATGGCGAAGTCACCGGCTTCCGGGATGTCCTCCTCCTCGACAGGGCGGAGGTAATTGTCATCCTTAGAATTATTTAGATCGTCGGGGTTGCGCCGGTCTTCCGGTCTCTCCTGACCCTCTAACGGGTGTTCAGGGATATCGGGATCGCCGAGGTCTTCCGGGCTGTCTCCGTCCCCGGTGCCGCCGATAGCTTTTCTTCCTTTTTTTCCTTTTGACCGTTTATGCGGCTTTCGGCGTCTTGACGGCGCTTCATCTGATTTGTCGCCATCGTTTTTCGGAGTGTCCACCATGTAGACATCGTATGTGGAGGTGGCAGTCCACCGCCCGGTGTTAACGGGGGTGAGGGCGCGATCCTCCTCATCCATGTATTCTTCCTCGTCAGAGGCATAGTCCAATATGTCGGTTAAATCCTCGACAGTGGCTACCAACTGGGTGGTGGGTGGGACGAAAAATTCGTCCTGACCTGCCTTGAGCCCGATCTGAGCACGGATCGTGGTTGGGTCATCGGTAATCTTCATCGACGAGATCCGATCTAGGGCCTCGTTGAGTATTGAGAGCTTGATCGGGTCGGCCTGCTCAGAGCTTCCGGAGTTAACCTCCGATGCGTCTGGGCGGGGGGGGGGGCGTTCGGAAAGAACAGGTGTTCGGACATCCGACACTATGACCGGATCCGAGCTGAAAGTTGGGTCTTCACCCGGGTAGATCCCGTGAGCGGGACCAAAAGATGGATCTGAGGTTAAGGCCTTAGAGTCTTTGGGCGTGGCAGGCGAGACTGCGAGCCCGGTAAGTGACAGGTCGCCCCGAGAATCTATGGAGAACTCTAGGTTCCCGAATCTGACCTCTTGATCAGGGGCGAAGCTTCCGACACGGCCTAGATGGCCGGTCGGGTCGGCGTGCAGCACAATGCTGCCGAAAGCGAAGCTCTGTCCAGGGACGAAAGTGTCCATATTGCGGACCTCCTCGTTGATGACAAGGCGAGCCATCGATTCCTTTGGCGATCACAGCGGAGCTCTCAATGAAAGCACCAATGTCGGTGTCAAAACCGGCGGATCTCGGGTAGGGGGTCCCGAGCTATGAGACTAGAATCGATGGTAACAGGGGACGAAGGACACGATGTTTACCCAGGTTCAGGCCCTCCTATGGAGGTAATACCCTACGTCCTGCTTGATTATATTGATGGTATATGGGTTACAGAGTTGATCTACCTCGAGATCGAATGGCTAAACCCTAGATGAGTTCTTCCTTGGCCTACAACCTAAAACCCTTTGGCTTATATAGACGCCGAGGCTACCTAGGGTTTACACATGGTCGGTTACACGTCGAAGGGATAAACATGCCTATTCACTACTTTAAACGTGGAGGATACGCCACGATTCTCGAAGCTTCCTTCCTGGAGACAGGGTCTTTGATCAATCCAGTGCTCGGCAAGCGGCCCACATAGTCCGGCCCATAAGAAATAGGTCGGCCTCCCGAGGACCCCTTAAACTAGGACTCCCTCACCGTGACGTTATCCCGTTGCCTGCACCTGCTCTGTTTGATTCTATTGCCAGGAACAGATACAGGATCATGCCAGATGACATTACAGCCTATCGGAACGACCTAGCAGCTGCTGAGGAGGAGCCCTAGGAGTGGGACGCTCAGGTGCCACCTCCACCTCACTTCGACTTGGGACCAGATGGCTACTATGGATGGTGATTACCAAGTTAGGCCAAAAGCCTAAGCTTGGGGGAGTACGTATTTCCACCGACATTACATTCATGTTCACACATTTCATTCCAGTTGTTAGTGTTCATAATTTTTCATTGTATTATCCATGCTAGATTTATTTTCTCACTTTCGTATTGCGTGTTTGAAAAACTTTGAGAAAACCCAAAAATATTTCCTACTTCTTTTCGGTTTTTCTTTCTAGATTAAATTAATTGTAGTATCAAAAGAAAACCCAAAAAGATTTCTCGTTTCTTGTTTTATTTGTTGGGAGCTTTCCCGTGTAAATAGTTTTTCTTGTTTTTTGTTTTTCCCTCTTTAATTTGGTTTCTTCAAGGAAAACCAAAAACTCCAAAAATATTTCAGTGTGTTTCTCTGAAATTCTTTTCCTTTTATTTGAGTCGTACCAAGGAGAAGACCACGATGAAAATGTTGAGTGGCTCTCATATACACTATTGCTAATCTAACAGAGAGCCCATGTTACTTTGTCTTCTCCTCCTGAATAAAATGTTTGCAGATTCCAGCTTAGTCCACGGCACTCTTGCACCATTATTCTTTTCATATCATTCGGTCGTGCAAGTGAAAGGCAATAATGACGATATTTGATGAAGTGACTGTGGCAGAGAAAAGCGGGTATGAACTCAACTTGTTTTTGTTTTTGTAAATATGTTTAACCTATTATCCTTGATTCAGCATATTATGATCAAAAATGTTTGCAATGACAATTAGAGATTATAGTTGTTCATGCCATTCTTAAGTAGCTAGGAGTGGGTAATGATTTATCTTGGTTGTCAACATGCATTAAAATGATTGTGATGTGGTATGATGATATGGTATCCTCCTCTGAATGTTTCAAGTGGCTTGACTTGGCACATGTTCTCGCATGTAGTTGCATCAAAACCAACATAGCCTTCATGATATTTATGTTCATGGTGTTCATATCCTACTCATGCTAGTAGTCAATGTTTATTATGCATAATACATGTTCATGACCATTTTCGCTCTCTAGCTGGCCGCTTCTCAATATATTTGCTAGCTTTCGCCTGTACTAAGCAGGAATACTGCTTGTGCATCAAAATCCTTAAACCAAAGTTATTCTAGATGAGTCCACTATATCTACCCATATGCGGTATTACCCTGCCGTTCCAAGTAAATTTGCATGTGACACCTCTAAAAAGTCAAATGAACATCTGTTTTGTGTGCCTGGACCGCTCATGGAGCGACAGGGGGGTAGTCAGTATCTTCCATGTTAAGCGGGTTATTCTCATGATGAGTGTTTATTCACTCGTCCTTACACGAGAGGGGCGGTAATAGGGATTCCCAGTCCCGAAATCAAAAATTACAAATAATTAAACAAAACTCCCCCAGGAATGTTGTTGGTATGGATGGTACGCGTGGATTGGGCTAGCCGTGAAGTGTGATTGTTGGTGGAGGGGGAGTAAACCTTTACTTTTACCGCTTGGGAACCGCCGCTAATGTGTTTAGCATGGAAGATATTGATAACTCTTGGTCGTAACGTTGACACGAAGGGTGTACCTCCCAAAATTATATCTATCTCTGTTTTAAACCTTGAGCTCTGGCATCGCTGCAAATCCATGCTTCCCTCTGCGAAGGGACTATCTATTTACTTTTATGTTGAGTCATCACCTTCTCAAATAAACGTCAGACCTGAGAGCACTATTGTCATCCTCATGCATTGTGTATAGTTAATGTTGGGTGCAGCATGACTGGATCTTTTCTACCATGAATTACAATGTTTAGCCGCTGCTTGGACTTTGGAGGTGCTTTGCATTTATGTTTTGCGGTCTTAGAAAGGGCTAGCGAGATGCCACTGTTGTCATATTATATCATGATTGTTTTGACAAAGTGTTGGCGCTTGAGATATTTTATTATTACTTGCTAGTTGCTTATGTCATTGATATGAATTAATATAATTTCTAAGAGCTATTGCTGGCATGGTTAGTCATAATCTTTGCTGAAAACTTGGGTGCTACTTAAGCATTTATATGTAAACAAGAACAAAAGAGTTCGTAAAAGTTTTTCTTTATCACTTTCAGTTTATCAACTGAATTGCTTGAGGACAAGCAATGGGTTAAGCTTGGGGGAGTTGATACGTCTCCATCGTATCTACTTTTCCTCACACTTTTGCCCTTGTTTTGGACTCTAATTTGCATGACTTGAATGAAACTAACCCGGACTGACGATGTTTTCAGCAGAACTACAATGGTGTTGTTTTTGTGCAGAAATAAAAGTTGTCAGAACTGGACGAAAGTTTTTGGAGATTTATTTTACAATAAATAAAAAATACTGGAGCCAAGAACCACCGGAGGGGGAGCCCTGGCTAGGCACAAGACACCAGGGCACGCCAGCCCCCCCAGGCGCGCCCTTTTGGGTTGTGCCCACCTCGGGGCCCAACTGACCCTAATTCTGACGCTATTAAATCCTATTTTTGGAGAGAAAAATAGGAGAGAAAGTTTCATCGCGTTTTACGATACGGAGCCGCCGCCACCTCCTGTTCTTCATCGGGAGGCCAGATCTGGAGCCCGTTTGGGGCTCCGGAGAGGGGAATCTTTGGTCTTCATCATCATCAACCCTTCTCCATCGCCAATTCCATGATACTCCCCTCCGGGGGTGAGTAATTCCTTTGTAGGCTTGCTAGTCAGTGAGGAGTTGGATGAGAATCATCATGTAATCGAGTTAGTTTTGTTAGGGCTTGATCCCTAGTATCTACTATGTTCTGAGATTGATGTTGCCATGACTTTACCATGCTTAATGCTTCTCACTAGGGCCCGAGTGCCATGATTTCATATCTGACCTGTTTATGTTATCACCATTATATCCATGTTCTTGATCCGATCTTGCTAGTCATACGCACCTATTACGTGTTATGATCCGTAAACCCCGGAGTGACAATAGTCGGGATACTTTCCGGTGATGACCATGTGTTAATGCTTTTTTCCGGTTCTCTATTAAAAGGAGGCCTTAATATCCCTTAGTTTCCTTATGGACCCCGTTGCCACGGGAGGGTAGGACAAAAGATGTCATGCAAGTTCTTTTCCATAAGCACGTATGACTATTTACGGAATACATGCCTACATTACATTTATCAACTAGGGCTAGTTCTGTGTCGCCCTAGGTTATGACTGTTATATGATGAATATCATCCAACGAGTTCACCGATCCAGTGCCTAAGAGTTTTCCACTTATTGTTCTTGCTACTGTTATTGTTCCAACTGCTACAAAACTATTGCTATCACTGCTACCGTTACTGTTACTGCTACCACTGCTATCAAAACCATCATACTACTGTGCTACTGATCACTCTGCTGCAGATATTTAATCTCCAGGTGTGGTTGAATTGACAACTCAGCTGCTAATATGCTCAAATATTCTTTGGCTCTCCTTGTGTCGAATCTATAAATTTGGGTTGAATACTCTACCCTCGAAAACTGTTGCGATCGCCTATACTTGTGGGTTATCAGCGGGTCAAAATCCCAAATGGGGATTCATGAGTGAGACAATGAAATCCCTAGGTTAGCAATGGGGAAGGAGGACAACTTGAAATTAAGGGTGTCTGCAGTCCGTTGCTGATTGTCGGCAAAGAACCCTAACACCACCACCTCGCTTTTATCAAAATTGATCTCAATGCCAAACATAGCCCCAAAGTTGAGGAGAAGGAACTGGAGGTTGATGATGTCAAGTTTCGATCCCTTCACCATGATCATGGTATCATCCACATACTTGAGGTGAGTAGCCCCACCTCTAGGGATGATACGCTCAACCACACCAAAGATGTGGGTGACCATCCTACCTTATCCAGGATGGATGCAAGGGTGTCAACCGCATGGTTGAAGAGGAGTGGGAAGATAGGACCCTCCTGCCTCACCCTGTGTGAAGACCTAAAACATGGTCCAACTTCGCCATTAATATTAATCATTGTATTGTTGCGCTTGACCAATCCATGAACAACAACGGTCATCCAACTCCCTTCGCTCAAGGACTAAGCGGAGGAAAGATAATTCAAGGCGATAATATGCCTTTTGGACGTCCATCTTAAGTACAACGTCTTTCTTGTGTTGTATCTTAACTTCATGGATGATTTCATGAAGAGCCACGATCCCATAATGTATACAACGCCCCTTCTGTAAGGCGGGTTGGAAAGGGTGAGAGAAGCATTCTACCACCGGGGTAAACCATGTCGCACACACCTTCTAGGCAATCCATTGGATCACATTAATCACTGTGATAGGCAAAGTGTCGAATATTCATAGTTGCAGATCAATGTGATGACACCATAGTTTAAGGGGACATGTACAACTTCCAATACAAATACTTTGTAAAAAATCAGATCAAAAAAGCGTTCTAGTAAAATAAGAGAAATTCTGCACTGGACACAAAATTTTCTGTTTTTGCATCGTATCAATTCTACTATCTTCCAAATCATCACAAAGGCTTTACTTGGCACAAGCACTAATTTTAACATAAAAACACAACCATTATAGTTGTAATAATCATGTCAACACACCAAAACATAAAGTAAAACAAAAAATTAAAGATAACTACTGGGTTGCTTCCCAACAAGCGCTATTGTTTTATGCCCGTGGCTAGGCATAATGCATTGTATCAAGTATTGTCATCCTTAACATCCAACTCCTGAATTATGCAACCATGCTTCTTAGGAGATTTAGCACATAAGTTATTAATAACTACACTCCTTGGGACAAAGGGAGGAGGCTTGATGATATGTTCCTTTATTGTATTTATGATATTGGAGTGCACACTAATCATTTTAAAATCCTCATTCTTATTACTAGGTGTACCACTCGTAGGCTTAGGAACATACATAACTTTGGGACTTTTGTTCATAGAAACCTTATCAATAGTCTTGGTAGGAATGAAAACGGATCCCACTTTATTAAGGATTTCTTCTAACTTATCGATTCGGGAAGGACTGTGTCCTAACTATTTACTAATCTTTGGCTCTCTATCTTTTAGCATCTTTAGAGTAGTTCCTAATTTGGAACCAAATTTATGGACCTTCTTGTCTAGATTTTCAATGTGCTCAATAGTAGGCATTTTATTTTCTATAGCATCTAGCCTATGCATAACATCTTCCAAAGTCAAAACGGTTCCATTAACAATAGTAGGGGTGATCCTACAAGATTTCCAATAGCATTATAAGCATCCAGAGTGTGACTCATTAAGAAATTACCACTGGTAATGGTGTCAAGCATGAATCTATACCAAGTAGTCACACCCGCATACAAATTACAAAGCAAAATAGTGGCGGATTACTTACGAGTTGATCTGTTTTGAGCCTTGCAAATCCTATACCACGCATCTTTTAAACTCTATCCTCCCCTTTGTTTGAAATTTAGCACTTCATTCTCAGGAGTACATGAAACAATAGAAGAACTAGCAATAATGACAAGCGAGCAACTAAACTAGCAAGCAACGAGTAAACTAACAAGTAAACTAGATAACTAAGCAAACAAGCAAATAGAAATGTTTAGGTATTTTATATTTTTATATAAAGTAAAATATAACAACAAATAAAAAGTAGAACAAGTGAAAGATAATTTATGTGTAGGGACCTGACGAGAATTTTATGATGTCTCCCCGGCAACGGCGCCAGAAATTCTTCCTCCTACTTGTGAGCTCCGTTGAGATTTTCCCCAAAGAGGAGAGGAGATGCAACATAGTAGAGATAAGTATTTCCCTCGGTGAGAATCAAGGTTATCCATACCTACTAATAAAGTAAATAGGTATTCTTAGTCCGTCGTGCTATTTTATAGAAAAACCCCTGATGTTACTGGCATTAAACCCGCAGTACATATCAAATGTTTTTTTAAATACTCATATCTTCTAAATCGTAACTCCAAATTTAACATGTTATATATGAAATTTGATTAGAAAAATATGTAGAATGTGAATATGATGTTATTTTACCTGTTAACAATTAAAAAAATTACTATCTAGGGTGCAATCTTAATCAATAATGCATTATTCATCGTTCTTTCATATCGGTACTAATTCGGATTGGTGATGAACACCTCAGCAAAATCAGGATGGGACACGAAATTGAAGATAAATTTGCTAGAGACACCCAATAAATAGGGAAATGCATGACAAGAAATAAAAGAGGAACCAATAAAAATAGAATGTCTGCTATAAAAGAAATAAAAGAGAAAATGCAGAGGAGATCCGATAAAGATGAGATGTTGCGCTATTCTCCTATATATAAGAAGGAAAAAGAGAGAACGTGCATGATAAAAATTAAAAAGGAGTCATGCATGAAAAAAAGACATGTTTGATATGATATAAATAGTGATGAAAAAGGGACCAATACCTATGATATGCATGGCAAGAAATAGTGATGAAATAGGGGCGCAAGTACATGCGTTCATGGGAGACCATACAAAAATGTTCTTTTTCAGACAAAAAAATCTCTCTTTATGATTAAAAAATCATGTATCGTCTTAACAACTCTTCGTGTATTTAAGAAATATGCATGTGAAAAAGAGTTCAAGAGTTACCCTAAGTTGGTGATGATTAAACCGAAAACCGCCCTTGATGCACACATTTCTCTATAGTGTGCTAATGTGTCATCGTCTGTTTTTGTCGTTTTCCTTTATTGGCCCGTAACAACACCCCATTCCGCACATGACATGAATAAATGCATGACCACTTGCCCGTTTCTTTGTATGGATTAAATCTACATGCAAGGCGTGTTGAAATACAATACGTGTGGAATCTTGAACTCTGTTTTTGTAGGCTAAAACCATCTTTTTGGGGGTCGTAGCTACAAATTCTCATAATATAGACATTTTTTTGTAAATTAAGAGAGTATGGTATTTTTGTTGGAAATATGCCCTAGAGGCAATAATAAATTAGTTATTATCATATTTCCTTGTTCATGATAATCGTTTATTATCCATGCTAGAATTGTATTAATCGGAAACTCAGATACATGTGTGGATACATAGACAACACTATGTACCTAGTGAGCCTCTACTAAACTAGCTCGTTGATCAAAGATGGTCAAGGTTTCCTGGCCATAGACATGAGTTTTCATTTGATAACGGGATCACATCATTAGGAGAATGATGTGATGCACAAGACCCAAACTATGAACGTAGCAGATGATCCTGTCAGTTTATTGCTATTGTTTTCTGCATGTCAAGTATGTGTTCCTATGACCATGAGATCATGTAACTCACTGACACCGGAGGAGTGCCTTGTGTGTATCAAACGTCACAACGTAACTGGGTGACTATAAAGATGCTCTACAGGTATCTCCGAGGGTGTCTGTTGAGTTGGCATGGATCAAGACTGGGATTTGTTACTCCGTGTGACGGAGAGGTATCTCAGGGCCCACTCGGTAATACAACATCACAATGAGCTTGCAAGCAAAGTGACTAAAGAGTTAGCCACGGGATCATGTATTATGGAACGAGTAAAGAGACTTGCCGATAACGAGATTGAACTAGGTATGAAGATACCGACGATCAATCTCGGGCAAGTAACATACCGATGAACAAAGGGAACAGCGTACGGGATTAACTGAATCCTTGACATAGAGGTTCAACCGATAAAGATCTTTGTAGAATATGTAGGAACCAATATGGGCATCCAGGTCCCGCTATTGGTTATTGACCGTAGAGGTGTCTCGGGCATGTCTACATAGTTCTCGAACCCGCAGGGTCTGCACACTTAACGTTCGGTGATGTTTCGGTATTATTGAGTTATGTATGTTGGTGACCGAAGGTTGTTCGGAGACTCGGATGAGATCCCGGACGTTACGAGGAGCTCCGGAATGGTCCGGAGGTAAAG
Organism: Elymus sibiricus; assembly: GCA_039707655.1. Classification (NCBI taxonomy): domain Eukaryota; kingdom Viridiplantae; phylum Streptophyta; class Magnoliopsida; order Poales; family Poaceae; genus Elymus; species Elymus sibiricus. Next base: position 212,479,163 of record CM077663.1, read on the forward strand.
ATTTTTATATATAGGAAAGTGGTATTCGGGTTCCGAAAATGTTTCGGGTATTTTCGGTAGTGTACCGGGAGTGACGAATGGATTTCGGGGGTCCACCGGGAGGTGACCACCCATCCCAGGGGGCCACATGGGCCCAAGAGGTGGTGGACCAGCCTCTGGTGGGCTGGGCAGCCGACCCCATGAGGGCCCATGCGCCCAAGAGGAAAAGGGTGGAGGGTGGGAGGAGTCCTTGTTGGAGTAGGACTCCTCCCCCGCGCCCCACCTCCTTGTTGGAGTAGGACTCCTCCCCCGTGCCCCACCTCCTTGTTGGACGTGGATTCCACCTCTTGGCCGGCGGCCAAGGCCCGAGGGGAAACCCTAGGGCGCCTCCTCCCATCCCTTCCTCCTATATATGGTGGAGGTTTGAGGGCAGCCCAACACCTGAAAAGCTGCGTGTTTCCCTCTCCTCTCTAGATCGTCTTTCTCCTCTAGATTAGTTCGGTAGAGCTCCGCGAAGCCCTGCCGGATTAGTTCACCACCACCGCCACCACGTCGTTGTGCTGCCGGAGAACTCATCCACGTACAAGAGACCGGTTCCATCGACTGACATGTAACTTTGTTGCATAAGATGGCTGGCGGGTGTCTGTCTCTTCCACTTTAGTTGAATCGGATTCGACAAAGGCGGTCCTTTTAGAAGGTGAAATAGCAAGTTGTATATCACCGTTGTGGTTTTGCGTAGGTAAGAATCATTCTTGCTAGATAACCATAGCATCCACGTAAAATATGCAACAACAAATTAGAGGACATCTAACTTGTTTTTGCAGGGTATGATGTGATATGATATGGCCAAAAACATGATGAGATATATGTGATGTATGAGATGATCATGTTTTGTATAGATTATCATGACTTGCATGTCGATGAGTACGGCAACCGGCAGGAGCCATAGGGTTGTCTTTAATTTATTTTCTCCTTTTTGCTTTACTTTATCGCTATGAGTTAGCAATAGTTGTAGAAGCATAGTTGGCGCGAGAACCTCATGCCGACACATTGATGGAGATCAAGATTGTGGAGATCATGGTGTCATGCCGGTGACGATGGAGATCATGTCGGTGCTTTGGAGATGGAGATCAAAAGCACAAGTTCATGGCCATATCATGTCACTTATGATTTGCATGGGATGTTAATCCTTTTATGCATCTTATTATGCTTAGGACGACGATAGCATTATAAGGTGATCCCTCACTAAAATTTCAAGATAAAATTATGTTCTCCCCGAGTGTGCACCGTTGCGAAAGTTCGTCGCTTTGAGACACCACGTGATGATTGGGTGTGATAGACTCTACGTTCGTATACAACGGGTGCAAGTCAGTGTTGCACATGCGGAACACTCGGGTTAAACTTGAAGAGCCTAGCATGTACAGACATGGCCTCGGAACACAAGAGACCGAAAGGTCGAACATGAGTCATATAGTAGATATGATCAACATGAAGATGTTCACCATTGAAACCACCTCATCTCACGTGATGATCGGACTTGGTTTGGTGAATTTGGATCATGTAGCACTCGGATGACCGGAGGGATGTCATTTTGAGTGGGAGTTCTTTAGTAATATGATTAACTGAACTCATTATCATGACCATAGTCAAAATATCTTTGCAGTTTATGTTGTAGATCGATAGCTCATGCTGTAGCTCCCCTAGATTTTGATACGTTCCTAGAGAAAAACTAAGTTGAAAGTTGGTAGTAGCAACTATGCGGACTAGGTCCGTAAACTGAGGATTGTCCTCATTGCTGCACAGAAGGCTTGTGTCCTTGATGCACCACTTCATGCGCCACCCCCTCAAGCATCGCATGTGGGTGTTGAGAACATCAGACATGCACGTTTTTGATGACTACTTGATAGTTCAATGTGTCATGCTTTACGGCTTAGAATTGAGGCTGCAAAGGCGTTTTGAACATCACGGAGCATATGAGATGTTCCAAGAGCTGAAATTGAGATTTCAGGCTCGTGCCCGTGTTGAGTGGTATGAGACCTCCAACAAGATTCTTTGCCTGCAAGATAAAGCAGAATAGCTCAATTGGTGGGCATGTGCTCAAATTGTCTGGGTGCTACAATCGCTTGAATCAAGTGGGAGTTGATCTTCCAAATAAGATAGTGATTGACATAGTTCTCCACGTCACTACCACCAAGCTACTGGAGCTTCGTGATGAACTATAACATGCCAGGGATGGAGAAGATGATCCCTGAGATATTCGCGATGTTTGACACCGCGAAGGTAGAAATCAAGAAGGAGCATCAAGTGTTGATGGTAAGACCACTAGTTTCAAGAAGGGCAAGGGCAAGAAGGGAAACTTCAAGAATGGAAAAACAGTTGCCGCTCTAGTGAAGAAACCCAAGGTTGAACCCAAACCCGAGACTAAGTGCTTTTATAATAAGGGGAACGGTCACTGAAGCGGAACTGCCCCAGATACATGGCAGATAAGAAGGCTGGCAACATCAACAAAAGTATATTTGATATACATATTATTGATGTGTACTGTACTAGTACTCCTAGTAGCACCTGGGTATTAGATACCGGTCCAGTTGCTGATATTGGTAACTCGAAGTAAAAGCTACGAAATAAACGAAGACTAGCTAAGGGTGAGGTGACGATGTGTGTTGGAAGTGTTTCCAAGGTTGATATGATCACCATCGCATGCTCCCTCTACCTTCGGGATTAGTGTTGAACCTAAATAAATGTTATTCAGTGTTTGCGTTGAGCATGAACATGATTAGATCGTGTTTATTGCAATACGGTTATTCATTTAAGTCAAGAGAATAATGGTTATTCTGTTTACATGAATAATACCTTCAATGGTCATGCACCAAATGTGAATGGTTTATTGAATATTGATCGTAGTGATACACATGTTCATAATATTTATGCTAAAATATGCAAAGTTAATAATGATAGTACCACATACTTGTGGCACTGCCGCTAAGGTCATATTGGTGTGAAGCGCATGAAGAAACTCCATGTTGATGGATCTTTGGACTCACTCGATTTTGAATCGCTTGAGACATGCATACCAAGCCTCATGGGCAAGATGACTAAGACCCTGTTTTCTGGTATAATGGAGCGGGCAAGTGACTTATTGGAAATGATACATGTTGATGTATGCGGTCCAATGAGTGTTGAAGCGTGCAGTGGATATCGTTATTTTCTTACCTTCACTGATGATTTGAGTACATATAGGTATATTTACTTAATGAAACACAAGTCTAAAATGTTTGAAAAGTTCAAGCAATTTCAGAGTGAAGTTGAAGATCATCGTGACAAGAAGATAAAATATCTACTATATGATCGTGGAGGTGAATATCTGAGTTACGAGTTTGGTATGCAACTTAAGACAATGTGGAAATTGTTTCACAACTCACGCTGCCTGGAACGCCATGGCGTGTGATATGTCTCCATCGTATCTATAATTTTTGATTGTTTCATGCCAATATTCTACAACTTTCATATACTTTTGGCAACTTTTTATACTATTTTTGGGACTAACATATTGATCCAGAGCCCAGTGCCAGTTCCTGTTTGTTGCATGTTTTTTGTTTCGCAGAATATCCATACCAAATGAAGTCCAAACGCGATAAAAACTTACGGCGATTTTTTTTTGGAATATATGTGATTTTTGGGAAAAAGAATCAACGCAAGACGATGCCCCAGGGGCCCACAAGCCATAGGGGCACGCCCCAGGGGATAGGGCGCTCCCTGGACCCTTGTGGTCACCCCGTAAGGCAGCTGGTGCCCTTCTTTCGCCGCAAGAAAGCTAATATCCGGATAAAAATCGTGTTAAAATTTCAGCCCAATCGGAGTTACAAATCTCCGGTAATTTAAGAAACGGTGAAAGGTCAGAATCTGAGAAGGCAGAAACAGAAGGAAATAGAGAGAGATCCAATCTCGGAGGGGCTCCCGCCCCTCCGCTGCCATGGAGGCCAAGGATCAGAGGGGAAACCCTCCTCCCATCTAGGGGGGAGGTCAAGGAAGAAGAAGAAGGAGGGGGGCTCTCTCCCCCTCTCTCCCGGTGGCGCCAGAACACCGCCGGGGCAATCATCGTGTGACGGCGATCTACTCCAACAACTCCGTCATCTTCACCAACACCACCATCACCTTCCCCCATCTATCTACAGCGGTACACTCTCCCGCAACCCGCTGTACCCTCTACTTGAACATGGTGCTTTATGCTTCATATTATTATCCAATGATGTGTTGCCATCCTATGATGTCTGAGTAGATTTTTGTTGTCCTATCGGTGATTGGTGAATTGCTATGATTGGTTTAATTTGCTTGTGGTTATGTTGCTGTCCTTTGGTGCCCATCATATGAGCGCGCGTGTGGATCACACCATAGGGTTAGTTGTATGTTGATAGGACTATGTATTGGAGGGCAAGGGTGATAGCAGCTTCAGCCTAGCATAGAAATTGATGCATGTGGGATTGAAGGGGTACCAATATATCTTAATGCTATGGTTGGGTTTTACCTTAATGAGCGTTAGTAGTTGCGGATGCTTGCTAATAGTTTCAATCATAAGTGCATAGAATTCCAAGTAAGGGATGACATGCTAGCAGTGGCCTCTCCCACATAAAACTTGCTATCGGTCTAGTAACGTAGTCAATTGCTTAGGGACAATTCCGCAACTCCTACCACCACTTTTCCACACTCGTTAAACTAACTTAATTTTTACTTTATCTAAACAGCCCCTGGTTTTTATTTACGTGCTCTTTATTATCTTGCAAACCTATCCTATCACACCTACAAAGTACTTCTAGTTTCATACTTGTTCTAGGTAAAGCGAACGTTAAGCGTGCGTAGAGTTGTATCGGTGGTCGATAGAACTTGAGGGAATATTTGTTCTACCTTTAGCTCCTCGTTGGTTTCGACACTCTTACTTATCGAAAGAGGCTACAACTGATCCCCTATACTTGTGGGTTATCAAGACCTTTTTCTGGCGCCGTTGCCGGGGAGCAATAGCATGGGGTGAATATTCTCGTGTGTGCTTGTTTGCTTTATCACTAAGTAGATTTTATTTGCTGTTCTAAGTTGTTCTCTATCTTTAGTTATGGATATGGAACATGAAATACCAAAAAAAATAGTTGAACCTACTACACCAATGGTTGAAGAACCACCCAAAATCTATCACACTGTTGAAGCTTTTTACTTGGATCATCTTCGATCCGTTTGTGCTCGTGCTGAAACCCCAACTAGCTTAGTTGAGGGAAAATCATTAAATGAGCATGCTTATTATGTGCGACACCGCTTATCTCAAAAAGGGAAACTTTTATGGCATCATATTAATACTTTGCAATGCTATGCTTGGAATTTATGCGAAATTTATGATTTTACTTGTTGTTCTGAAGACCCTAAAAAACACCTTCCCTATCAATGTGAGTAAGGATAATGGAATCGTATCTTCTTATGCCAAGGGTGTTTATAATTACTATGATATTGAGCAAATTGAAGAATTTGTTGCTTTTAAGGGTGCCTATGAAATTGCTTCTTTGAATGAAAAGTATGATGCTACTCTTTACAAATCTGAAAGTTTTGCCATACTTAAATATTGCTATGAAAACTATGCTTCTAATGCTTATGTTAAGCCATATATTGAGGACTCCTCCGCTGTCCAAGAGGAGACTAATATTTTGCAGGAAACTATGGAAGAAGAAAATGATGACACTGTGAGCTCATTTGATGAAAAAGATGACGAGGAGAGCGAAGAACAAAAGGAGGAAGAGCGGACTAGCTACCCGTGCCCACCTTCTAATGAGAGTAACTCTTCAACTCATACATTGTTTAATTTCCCTTCGTGCTTACCGAAGGATGAATGCTATGATGATTGCTATGATCCCTTGGATTCGTTTGAAATATCCCTTTTTGATGAAATTGATGCTTGTTATGCTTGTGGACATGATGCCAATATGAATTATGCTTATGGAGATGAACTTGCTAGAGTTTCTTATGTTAAGAATGAAATTGTTGCTATTGCACCCACGCATGATAGTCCTATTATCTTTATGAATTCTCCCAACTACACTATATCGGAGAAGTTTGCGCTTATTAAGGATTATATTGATGGGTTGTGTTCTACTATTGCACATGATAATTTTGATAAATATAATATGCATGTGCTTGCTGCTCCTACTTGCAATTATTATGAGAGAGGAACTACATCCCCGCCTCTCTATGTTTCCAATACGATAAAATTGCAAGAAACTGTTTATACTATGCATTGGCCTTTACTTTGTGTGCATGAATTGTTCTTTTATGACATGCCGATGCATAGGAAGAGAGTTAGACTTCGTTGTTGCATGATATATGTTACTTTTTGCTCACTACTAAATTACAAATCATTGTTAATTAAAATTGGCTTTGATATACCTTGGGATCCGGGTGGATCCATTACTTGAGCACTTTATGCCTAGCTTAATGGCTTTAAAGAAAGCACTGCCAGGGAGACAACCCGGAAGTTTTAGAGAGTCATTTTATTCTGTTGTGTGCTTTTATATAGTTCAAAAACAAAAAAATAAAGAGGGGAACCTAAAACTTTTTCAAAAAGAGAAGTGAAAGTAAGAAGGACGAGCACCGTTGAAGTGGGGGAGCTCCTTGAACTTCGTTCATACTCATGGAAACTTTGCGAATCTTAATTACAGAAACTTTTCAAAAAAAAAAATTATCCCCTTGTATAAATCCCTTGTATTATAAAAATAATGTGCCAAGATTTGCCTTTAGGATGATTAGATTGCTTGTTTGGTGTGTGCAGTGCAAAAACAGAAACTTTGGCTGTAGTGCGTGAATTTACATTTTTTACTGGAATGACAAAATTTTCTGAAATTTTTACACATTACTGCTATGCAAATTTTTTATTTTTTCCTAATTTTTCAGAATTTTTAGAGTTACAGAACTATAGTAAATGTTCAGATTGCTACAGACTGTCCTGTTTAAGACAGATTCTGTTTTTGATGCATTGTTTTGCTAGTTTTGATGAAACTATCGATTTTATCGGTGGTATAAGACATAAATAAGTTATAATACAGTAGCTACAATGCAAAAATGAAATGTGAATGGGTTTGCAACAGTACTTAAAGTGGTAATTTGCTTATTATACTAACGGATCTCACGAGGGTTTTGTTAAGTTTTGTGTGATTGAAGTTTTCAAGTTTTGGGTGAGATCACGATGGATGAAGGAATAAGGAGTGGAAAGATACTAAGATTGGGGATGACCGAGGCACCCCAAGGTAATATTCAAGTACTCCCAAGAAACTAAGCTTGGGGGTGCCCTGGAAGGCATCCCCTCTTTCTTCTAACAACCATCGGTAATTTTACTTGGAGCTATATTTTTATTCGTCACATGATATGCGTAAATCTTGGAGCGTCGTGTGCTTTTTATTTTTATTTTAATAATGCACCATGCTGGTATGAGAAAGTCCTTGGTTGATTTATAGAAGGCTCTTTGCACCTCACTTATATCTTTTGAGTATGGCTTTATAGAATGCTTCATGTGCTTCACTTATATCATTTGAAGTTTGGATTGCTTGTTTCTCTACACATAGAAAACCGCCATTTGTAGAATGCTCTTTTGCTTCACTTATATTTGTTAGAGCGTGGGCATTTATTTTGTAGAAAGAATTAAACTCTCATGCTTCACTTATATCTATTTAGAGAGTTAACAGGAGTTGGTCATTCACATGGTTAGTCATAAAATCCTACATAAAACTTGTAGATCACTGAATATGATATGTTTGATTCCTTGCAATAGTTTTGCGATATAAAGATGGTGATATTAGAGTCATGCTAGTGAGTAATTGTGGATTGGTAGAAATATTTGTGTTAAAGTTTGTGATTCCCGTAGCATGCACGTATGGTGAATCGTTATGTGAAGAAGTCGGAGCATGATTTATTTATTAATTGTCATCCTTTGTGTGAAGGTCGGGATTGCGCGATGGTTAACTCCTACCAACCCTTCCCCTAAGAGCATGCGTGTAGTACTTTGTTTCGATGACTAATAAATTTTTGCAATAAGTATGTGAGTTCTTTATGACTAATGTTGAGTCCATGGATTATACGCACTCTCACCCTTCCACCTTTGCTAGCCTCTCTAGTACCACGCAACTTTCGCCAGTGCATTAAACCCACCATATTCCCTTCCTCAAAACAGCCACCATACCTACCTATTATGGCATTTCCATAGCCATTCCGAGATATATTGCCATGCAACTTCCACCGTTCTGTTTATTATGACACGCACCATCATTGTCATATTGCTTTGCATGATCGTAAGATAGCTAGCATGATGTTTTCATGGCTTGTCCGTTTTTTGATGTCATTGCTACGCTAGATCATTGCACATCCCGGTACACCGCCGAAGGCATTCATATAGAGTCATATTTTGTTCTAGTATCGAGTTGTAATTCTTGAGTTGTAAGTAAATAAAAGTGTGATGATCATCATTATAGAGCATTGTCCCATGTGAGGAAAGGATGATGTAAGCTATGATTCCCTCACAAGTTGGGATGAGTCTCCGGACTTTATGAAAAATAAAAGAGGCCAAAGAAGCCCAAATAAAAAAAGAGGCCAAATAAGCCCACCAAAAAAAGAAAAAATAATAATAAAAATAAAAAATGAGAGAAAAGAGAGAAGGGACAATGCTACTATCTTTTTTCCACACTTGTGCTTCAAAGTAGCACCATGATCTTCATGATAGAGAGTCTCCTATTTTGTCACTTTCATATACTAGTGGGAATTTTTCATTATATAACTTGGCTTGTATATTCCAATGATGGGCTTCCTCAAATTGCCCTAGGTCTTCGTGAGCAAGTGAGTTGGATGCACACCCACTTAGTTTCTTTTTGAGCTTTCATACACTTATAGCTCTAGTGCATCCGTTGCATGGCAATCCCTACTCACTCACATTGATATCTATTGATGGGCATCTCCATAGCCCGTTGGTACGCCTAGTTGATGTGAGACTATCTTCTCCTTTTCCTCACAACCTCCACCATATTCTATTCCACCTATAGTGCTATATCCATGGATCACGCTCATGTATTGCGTGAAAGTTGAAAAAGTTGGAGAATACTAAAGTATGAAACAATTGCTTGGCTAAAACCGGGGTTGTGCATGATTTAATACTTTGTGTGATGAAGATGGAGTATAGCCAGACTATATGATTTTGTAGGGATAACTTTCTTTTAGCCATGATATTTTGAGAAGACATGATTGCTTTATTAGTATGCTCGAAGTATTATTGTCTTAATGTCAAAAGATAGACTATTGCTTTGAATCACTCGTGTCTTAATATTCATGCCATGATTAGATTATATGATCAAGATTATGCTAGGTAACATTCCACATCAAAAATTATCTTTTTTTATCATTTACCTGCTCGAGGACAAGCAGGAATTAAGCTTGGGGATGCTGATACGTCTCTGTCGTATCTATAATTTTTGATTGTTTCATGCCAATATTCTACAACTTTCATATACTTTTGGCAACTTTTTATACTATTTTTGGGACTAACATATTGATCCAGTGCCTAGTGCCAGTTCCTGTTTGTTGCATGTTTTTTGTTTCGCAGAATATCCATACCAAACGAAGTCCAAATGGGATAAAAACTTACGGAGATTTTTTTTGGAATATATGTGATTTTTGGGAAAAAGAATCAACGCGAGACGATGCCCGAGGGGCCCACAAGCCATAGGGGCATGCCCTGGACCCTTGTGGTTACCCCGTAAGGCGGTTGGTTCCCTTCTTTCGCCACAAGAAAGCTAATATCCGGATAAAAATCGTGTTAAAATTTCAGCCCAATCGGAGTTACGGATCTCCGGGAATTTAAGAAACGGTTAAAGGCCAGAATCTGGGAAGGCAGAAACAGAAGGAAATAGAGAGAGAGATCCAATCTCGGAGGGGCTCCCACCCCTCCGCTGCCATGGAGGCCAAGGACCAGAGGGGAAACCCTCCTCCCATCTAGGAGGGAGGTCAAGGAAGAAGAAGAAGGAGGGGGGCTCTCTCCCCGTCTCTCCCGGTGGCGCCGGAACGCCGCCGGGGCAATCATCGTGTGACGGCGATCTACTCCAACAACTCCGTCATCTTCACCAACACCTCCATCACCTTCCCCCATCTATCTACAGAGGTCCACTCTCCCGCAACCCTCTGTACCCTCTACTTGAACATGGTGCTTTATGCTTCATATTATTATCCAATGATGTGTTGCCATCCTATGATGTCTGAGTAGATTTTTGTTGTCCTATCGGTGATTGGTGAATTGCTATGATTGGTTTAATTTCCTTGTGGTTATGTTGCTGTCCTTTGGTGCCCATCATATGAGCGCGCGCGTGGATCACACCATAGGGTTAGTTGTATGTTGATAGGACTATCTATTGGAGGGCAAGGGTGATAGCAGCTTCAGCCTAGCATAGAAATTGATGCATACGGGATTGAAGGGGGACCAATATATCTTAATGCTATGGTTGAGTTTTACCTTAATGAACGTTAGTAGTTGCGGATGCTTGCTAATAGTTTCAATCATAAGTGCATAGAATTCCAAGTAAGGGATGACATGCTAGCAGTGGCCTCTCCCACATAAAACTTGCTATCGGTCTAGTAACGTAGTCAATTGCTTAGGAACAATTCCGCAACTCCTACCACCACTTTTCCACACTCATTAAACTAACTTAATTTTTACTTTATCTAAACAGCCCCTAGTTTTTATTTACATGCTCTTTATTATCTTGCAAACCTATCCTATCACACCTACAAAGTACTTCTAGTTTCATGCTTGTTCTAGGTAAAGCGAACGTTAAGCGTGCATAGAGTTGTATCGGTGGTCGATAGAACTTGAGGGAATATTTGTTCTACCTTTAGCTCCTCGTTGGGTTCGACACTCTTACTTATCGAAAGAGGCTACAACTGATCCCCTATACTTGTGGGTTATCAGTGTGATGGTGTGTCCGAACGTCGTAGTCGTACTCTATTGGATATGGTGCGTACTATGATGTCTCTTACCGATTTGCCACTATCATTTTCGGGTTATGCATTAGAGACAACTACATTCACTTTAATAGGGCACCATCTAAGTCCGTTGAGATGACACCATATGAATTATGGTTTAGTAGAAACCTAAGTTGTCATTTCTTAGAGTTTGGGAATACGATGCTTGTGTGAAAAGACTTCAACCTGATAAGCTCAAACCCAAAGCGGACAAATGCGTCTTCATAGGATACCCTAAGGAAACAGTTGGGTATACCTTCTATCTCAGATCCGAGGGAAAAGTGTTTGTTGCTAAAATGGGTCCTTTCTCGAGAAAGAATTTCTCTCGAAAGAATTGAGTGGGAGGAAAAGTAGAACTTGATGTGGTTATTGAACCGTCACTTCAGTTGGATGGTAGCATGACGCAAAAAGATGTTTTCTGTGGCGCCTACACCGAATGAAGAGGAGGTTAATAATGATGATCATGACACTTCGGATCAAGTTACTACCGAGCCTCATAGGTCGACAAGGAATCGTACCGCCCCTGAGTGGTATGGCAATCCTGTCTTGGAGGTCATGCTATTAGACAACAGTGAACCTACGAGCTATGAAGAAGCGATAGTGGGCCCGGATTCCAACAAATGGAGAGCCATGAAATCCGAGATAGGATCCATGTATGAAAACCAACTATGGACTTTGGTAGACTTGCCCGATGAACGGCGGGCCATTAAGTACAAATGGATCTTTAAGAAGACATACGCTGATGGTAAATGTCACCATTTATAAAGCTCGACTCGTCGCAAAGTAGTTTCCGACAAGTTCAAGGAGTTGACTACGATGAGACTTTCTCACCCGTAGCGATGCTAAAGTCTGTTGGAATTATGTTTGCAGTTGCTGCATTTTTTTGATTATGAAATCTGGCAGATGGATGTCAAAACAGAGTTTCCTTAACGGTTTCCGTGAGGAAAGGTTGTATGTGATACAACCAGAAGGTTTTGTCGGTCCTAAGGATGCTAAAAGGTATGGAAGCTCCAGCGATCCTTCTATGGACTGGAGCAAGCATCTCAGAGTTGGAATATATGCTTTGATGAGGTGATCAAAGCTTTTGGGTTTATACAAAGTTTATAAGAAACTTGTATTTACAAGAAAGTGAGTGGGAGCACTATAAATTTTTTGATAAGTATATGTGGATGACATATTGTTGATCGGGAATGATGTAGAAATTTTCTGGAAGGCATAAAAGGTTGTTGGAAAGTTGTTTTTCAAAGGAAGACTTGGATAAAAGGCTACTTAAATATTGGGCATCAAGATCTATAGAGATAGATCAAAACGCCTGATAAGACTTTCAATGAGTGCATACCTTGACAAGAATTTGAAGGAGTTCAAAATGGATCAGTCAAAGAAGAAGTTCTTGCCTGATTTGTAAGGTGTGAAGTTGAGTGAGACTCAAAGCTCGACCATGGCAGAAGAGAGAAAAAGGACGAAGGTCGTCCCCTATGCCTTAGCCATAGGCTCTATATAGTATGCCATGCTGTGTATCGCACCTATTGTGTGCCTTGCCATGAGTCTGTCAAGGGGTACATGAGTGATCTAGGAGTGGATCACTGGACAACGGTCAAAATTATCCTTAGTAACTTGAGGACTGAGGAAATATTTCTCGATTATGGAGGTGATAAAGAGTTCGTCGTAAAGAGTTACGTCGATGCAAGCTTTGACACCAATCCGGTTGACTCTGAGTAGCAATCCAGATACGTATAGTGGAGAACCATTTGTAATAGCTCCAAGTGGAGCATGGTAGCAGCATCTACAGTATGACATAAGATTTGCAAAGTGCACATGAATCTGAATGTTCCAGACCCGTTGACTAAAAACCTCTCTCACAAGCAAAACATGATAAAACCCCAGAACTAATTGGGTGTTAATCACATGGTGATGTGAACTAGATTATTGACTCTAGTGCAAGTGGGAGACTATTGGAAATATGCCCTAGAGGCAATAATAAATTAGTTATTATCATATTTCCTTGTTCATGATAATCGTTTATTATCCATGCTAGAATTGTATTAATCGGAAACTCAGATACATGTGTGGATACATAGACAACACTATGTCCCTAGTGAGCCTCTACTAGACTAGCTCGTTGATCAAATATGGTCAAGGTTTCCTGGCCATAGACATGAGTTGTCATTTGATAACGGGATCACATCATTAGGAGAATGATGTGATGGACAAGACCCAAACTATGAACGTAGCATATGATCGTGTCAGTTTATTGCTATTGTTTTCTGCATGTCAAGTATGTGTTCCTATGACCATGAGATCATGTTACTCACTGACACCGGAGGAGTGCCTTGTGTGTATCAAATGTCACAACGTAACTGGGTGACTATAAAGATGCTCTACAGGTATCTCCGAGGGTGTCTGTTGAGTTGGCATGGATCAAGACTGGGATTTGTTACTCCGTGTGACGGAGAGGTATCTCAGGGCCCACTTGGTAATACAACATCACAATGAGCTTGCAAGCAAAGTGACTAAATAGTTAGCCACGGGATATTGTATTACGAAACGAGTAAAGAGACTTGCCGGTAACGAGATTGAACTAGGTATGGAGATACCGACGATCGAATCTCGGGCAAGTAACATACCGATGAACAAAGGGAACAGCGTACGGGATTAACTGAATCCTTGACATAGAGGTTCAACCGATAAAGATCTTTGTAGAATATGTAGGAACCAATATGGGCATCCAGGTCCCGCTATTGGTTATTGACCGTAGAGGTGTCTTGGTCATGTCTACATAGTTCTCGAACCCGCAGGGTCTGCACACTTAACGTTCGGTGACGTTTTGATATTATTTATTGATGTATGTTGGTGACAGAAGGTTGTTCGGAGTCCCGGATGAAATCCCAGACATCACGAGGAGCTTCGAAATGGTCCGGAGGTAAAGATTTATATATAGGAAAGTGGTATTCGGGTTCCGGAAAAGTTTCGGGTATTTCCGGTAGTGTACCGGGAGTGACGAATGGGTTCCGGGGGTCCACCGGGAGGGGCCCACCCACCCTGGGGGGCACATGGGCCCAAGAGGTGGTGCACCAGCCACTGGTGGGCTGGGCAGCCGACCCCATGAGGGCCCATGCGCCCAAGAGAAAAAGGGTGGAGGGTGGGAGGAGTCCTTGTTGGAGTAGGACTCCTCCCCCGCTCCCCACCTCCTTGTTGGAGGTGGATTCCACCTCTTGGCCGGTGGACAAGGCCCTAGGGGAAACCCTAGGGCGCCTCCTCCCACCCCTTCCTCCTATATATTGTGAAGGTTTGAGGGCAGCCCAACACCTGAAAAGCCACGTGATGCCCTCTCCTCTCTAGATCGTCTTTCTCCTCTAGATTAGTTCGGTAGAGCTCGGTGAAGCCCTGCTAGATTAGTTCACCACCACCGCCACCACGCCGTTGTGCTGCCTGAGAAATCATCTACCTCTCCACCCTCGTTTGCTGGATCAAGGAGGCGGAGATCGTCACCGAGCTATACGTGTGCTGAACGCGGAGGTGCCATCTGTTCGGCGCTAGATCATGATTGGATCGCGGGATGGCTTGCGAGTTGGACCGCGAAAACGTTCGACTACATCAACCGTGTTTCTTAACGCTTCCCGCTTAGCGATCTACAAGGGTATGTGGATCCGATCTCCCCTCTCGTAGATGCTCATCTCCATAGATAGATCTTGTGTGTGCGTAGGAAAAATTTTCTTTCCCATGCAACGTTCCCCAACAATTTTTTTGTCCCGTTGCAACACACGGGCCTTTTTGCTAGTCAAACCAATAGAAGAACCAAGTAAATTCCTTTCAACAACACCTACACACAAAAAACCAAACACTTGCACCCAATGCGGGCAACTGGGTTTTCAAACCCCTTGAACTCGTTACTTGTAAGGATTAAATCTTGATAGTAATAGATATTGTAAAAGCAAAAAAGAATAAAAGTAAATAAAATGCAGCATGGTATTTTGGATTTTTTGTATTTATGTTTAAGTAGACCCGGGGGACATAGTGTTCGCTACAGGTTTCTCTCTCGAAAATAGCATACGATGGGTAGACAAATTACTGTTGGGCACTTGACAGAATTGCGCATAGTTATGACGTGTTATTCACAGCAATCATGTCTATAGGCATCACGTCCATAAACAAGTAGACCAAAACGATTCTGCATCTACTACTATTACTCCACTTCGAGAGCGTTTCTATGCTTGCCTCTCTAGGTATTAAGTTCATAACAAACAGAGTAATGCTTGGAGCAAGGTGACATGATGTAGACAAAATAGACAAGCAATATATTTAGATCCCGTCATTTTATCCTTAATGGCAACAATACAAATACGTGTCTTGTTCACTTCTGTCACGAGGATATAGAGCACCGCAAGATTGAACCCACTACAACGCACCATTCCCGCTAAAGATAAATCAATCTAGTTGGCCAAAGCAAACCGATAGATCGAAGCGAAATACGAAGCTATAATAATCATGCATAATAGAATTCCTAGGAGTCTGAATTAATTTCAGTGAATAATCTGATCATAAACCCAAAATTCATCGGATCCCAACAAACACACCACAAAAGAAGATTACATCGGATAGATCACCGCGAGAATCACAGTGAACTTTGTATTGAAGATCAAGAGAGAAAAGAAGCCATCTAGGTACTAGCTATGGACCCGTAGGTCTATGGTGGACTACTCACGCATCATCATGGAGGCAGCAAGGTTGATGTAGATGGCCTCCGTGATCGATTCCCCTTCCGGCAGAGTACCGGAAAAGGTCTCCAGATAGCCTCCCGTCAGAACAGAGGCTTGCGGCGGCGGAAAAAGTGTTTCGGATGGCTCTCTATTGGTTTCCCAACTTTAGAGAATGTATGGAGGTTGAATTAGGTCAGACGGAGCCATGAGGGGCCCACAAGGCATCAGGGCGTGCCTACCCCACTGGGCACGCCCTATTGCCTTGCCGTCTCCTCATCTCGCTTACTGACTCCCCCCCCCCCGAAGCTTCCTGGGTCTCTTTTGTTCAGAAAAAAATCGTCAAAAAGTTTTGTAGCATTTGGACTTCGTTTGGTACAGATTGCTTGGAAAATCAAAAAAGACAAAAAACAGCAGCTGACACTTGGCACTGGGTTAATAGGTTATTTCCCAAAAATGATATAAAATAGCATATAATTGCATATAAAGTATCCTAGATTGATAATATAATACCATGGAACAATAAAAAATCATAGATACGTTGGAGATGTATCAAGAAGCCATGGCGGAAGTCGACTTAGAGTAGTCGCGATTGCGTGCAAAACCAATAAAGGGAGACGGCGTAGGACGACAAGCACCAGGTGCGGAAGTCGTGGGAAGAATCGCTGAAGAACGATCAACATAGCCGACAGAAGACGCCAGTAGAGTCGATGTAGAGCGACCAGGAGCACCGGTGGAAGTCGCAAAAGGTGTCGAAGTAGAGTGACAACCACCGCCTCCAAGAGGGCGAGCACCAAGCATCGAGGAACGGCGCATGTGCGAGACGAGATCCATGTACGGAACACCATAGAAAAACACCGGGCAACGAAGGAAAGGTGTACCCGACGAAAGCATTGTACCCTTTTTTATAAAAATTACACACTCTTTTTTTTGAATCAAATTTGGATCACGTCCAGACTGGAAACCGCATGAGTTTCACACCTGACACACACGCACGACTTACACGACCATAGGAGCGCCCACGGCAGCCGCGGAAGACAGCAGGGGCACAGAGTGGGCGAGGCCAGACAGGCGACCGGCGGCAAGAGGCGGACAGGGACTTATGCGAGTGGCGACAGCCTGGGGACGGTCAGCTGGCCGACCTTGAGGAAATCGTAATCGGAGCCGACGGGGCTAGCAGCGGCCAGGGCTGGCCGAGAAGACAAAGCTGGCAGGGCCAGCGGCGGCCAAGGCCGGCGAAGAGGCGGAGCCCGCGTGACCAGCGGCAAAAGGCTAGCGGAGAGGTCGCAGGGCGACAGCGGCCTATCCTGAAGGAGGCGGGGCGACGGGCTGGCCTGGCTTGGAGGTGACCGGGAGGCGGCCGGGAGGAGGCAGGGCGGGCAACTGGCCTAGCTTGGAGAAGACGGGCCGGCGACGGCCAGCTTGGAGAAAACGAGGCCGCTGGAGAAGATCGTGGGGGCAGTGGAAGGCGTGCGACTCGATCCAGCGAAGTGGACTCGACCAGAAGAGTGGAGACATGCGACAGCATGAGTGGCTGGAATCGGGAAGAGACGGATGGATCCGAGCATCGGTGAACAACGACAACCGGCTAGGAGATCACGGCGTCGTGAGTAGAGGATCAAGCACGAGTTGCGCGTGCTAAAAAAAACTAAGCTCTCGTACCACGTTAGGAATATGCAACTTGGTATTATCTGGAGACCAAAGCTATCATATGTACAAGTACACAAGGGAGGCCAAAAGCCAAAATACAGAAAGCCAAAAGGCATCATAAATATAACTCTAAGAGCATCTCCAATAGAAGATGTAGATGTAAATATACCTAACTTTTGCATCTCCAAAGCCCAAAAACACTTCTCCAGCAGATGATGTAGATGCAAAAAAAATTACATCTTGGCCTCCCGGAGATGTAAACTGCAACACCCCATCGCCGCACCGCCCCCTCGCCGACCTCATCGTTGCCGGATTCGACCCAACGCCGCACCGACCAGCCCCATCGCCGCAACCTCCGCCGCACCACCCGCCCCGTCGCCGCACCGCCCCGCCCCGCCGTCGCCATGCCGCCGAGGAAGACCCCGAAGAGCAAGACAGCGTTCTTCGGTGTGAGGGCGAAGCCATCCGACAACTTCGGGGTGGAGTTATGCGACGCCGGCCGCCGCTTTTGGCTCGGCACCTACTCCAACGCCGAGGAAGGACCTCAACTTCCCGGAGATTGAGACCCGGGCGGATGCGGAGATGCTTGTGCCGGGGGCATTCGTATGGAGGAGATCAAAACGAAGACGAAAAAGAGGCCCGACATTGTCGTTGGTCCCGGCGATAGCGACGAGGCGGCGATGGCGAGGTTCGTGCAGGAGTATCCGGAGTATGTTCAGGCCGAGAAGGAGTTCTTCTGGAAGCGCGGCGTCGAGCAAAAGAAGAAGGAGGACCAGGCCAGCCCCTCGACGATGATCTCCGTCGAGTCTGACTCGTCGGACTGGGGTGACACGGAGGAGGAGGATGAGGGGTGCGACGACCCGAGCAAGGACGAGTTCTGGGAGCAGTTCAAGAGTTCCGGCGAGGAGGAGTAGTTCATCTTCGAATAGTAGTCGTTTGAACTAGTGGTAGTCGTTGGAGTAGTAGTATGAAATGGATGGTAGTAGTAGTTCAAATTAGAATCATGTTTAATTATGTTTTAATTAGAACTATGTTTAATTATGTTTGACATGAAGTAGTAGTTGAACTTGATATGTTTGAATTATATTTGAAATGAAGTAGTAGTTGAACTTGGTATGTTTGAAATGAAGTGGTATTGAAGTTTTTAAAAATTGCATCACCTATTGAAGTTGCACCTTTACATCTCCGTTTTGCATCATTTGTTGGAGTTGGCCCTTTTAAAGATGTAAAAAAACACATTTTAAAGATGTAAATTTTACATCTTCAAATTTACATTTTTTATTGAAGATGCTCTAACGAAATGATGTTGTGGGGGTCGCTTGGCGGGGTGTCGGACGGTGCTGCGGTTTTGGCATATGCATTATGCGGATGTTAGGAAATGGGGAGGACGGAATGCTGCGATCGACCGATCTCGGACGGCTGATGAGCCAACTGATTTTCACCTATCCTGCCCATTATTTTGCCGGTGGGACTGAAGCAGCAAGCGCGCAGCCTCTCCCATGGATGGTATACATGCACGTACGAGCGAGACACAGGACGGACATTAAAGAGACGATATATCGATAGATCATCCATGGAACGATGATTTTTTGTTCTTTCTGAACACATAGAGACGATGAATTAAAGTACGTGCATGGAATCAGGCCGCTCTCAGTTCTCAGACCGAAAGCGTCGCCCAGCCGCCGGCAGGCCCGGGCCTAGTTTTGGACGTGAGACGAGGAGAAGAATCTAGCCCATGCCCACGCTAGCACACTACGCCATCGGATTGATGCATGCACAGCACGGCCGAGTTTAATGAATTCGTCCATGCGCGCATGCAGGCGCGCACGGCGACAAGCGTGAGAAACTGTGGGCGGCGTGGGCCGCCGGATTGAGTGGCCGGCTCTGTTGGTGGATGGATGCGCTGCTGCGTGCAGTGAACGGACCACGGTGCGTGGACCATGGTGCTGTGCGTACAACTGGTAGTACGACGTACGCGCGTGATGGATGGATGGATGGATTCGACGCCCCGCTGCGCTGATGCCTGATGGGGTACCGACTATGGCCGGCCGGGCCTATTTCTCGGCGGTTCCGTGGGGATCGACGCGAGTGTCCCGTGTACCCGGCTGCAGGGAGGATGAGCTTGATGTGCTACCCACCGTGCATGCCGTGGGTCCTCAGTTTCCTCCATGATTGTTTCTACAGGGTTTTGCTCCAAAATGGCCTGTTAGAGAAAACACGTTTGCCTTTCTTGCGAGGACATGTTTTGCATTGTAAATGTTTCACTGTTTGAACAGGTGGCCTTTAGTCAAAATTTGTCGAGGCGTTTTCATTAGACATGTCATGATATTTCTTTCCACGAATACGCTTGGAAGCGTATCTTTGTATTGATGGAGGGAGAGAAACAAGAGATCGACGCCACAATCACGTACACAACTAGGCGTGACCATGAAGATCATATGAGCAGAGAGAAACAGGGATGCTCGGCCCCTCGCATAAGTTTACGTTACAGGGATAAAAACGCTAAGTCCGTTGGCTCCGGCGTTGGCCCAGGAGCAGGCGTCATCCTTGATAGCAGCGACCACACTAGAGGTGGAGGGAGTGATCTTGTCGAAGATGACCGCGTTGCGGTGGCACCACAGTGTCTCATGCCGTGAGGCCGGCCATGGTAGTAAGGCCTCGGCGATCCATCAACGGTAGCCTGAGAAGGGTCCCGGGACAGCCAGTTGAAGAAGCCGGAGGAGCCGTCCGAAGGGGGGATTGAGGGGCGGCACCAGGATAGCACTTTGTGGCAAGTGACACGTGCGAAGACACATCCCACCAAAATCTGGTGCAGAGTCTCTGGCTCCTGAAGACACACGCAGACTCATGTGGCAGGCCTCGCCGGGCTAGCCTGTCAGCAGACCAACAACAGTTCATAGAGGCCAGGTAGATGAAGAACTTCACTGACAGTGGCGCTCCGGACTTCCACACTAGCTGCCAATGCTCGGCTGTCGTGGATCCGTTGAACAGGGCAGTATAGCAAGAGGATGCCGAGTAGACGCCGTTCTCCGTCCAACGCCATCGGATGACATTCTCACTCAGATGAAAGAACCACACGCTGTAAGATGCGCCAAAGCTCCACGTACTCTAGGGTGGTTGCCGGCCCGAGCGATCCCTGAATCTCCATTATCCAGGTGCGGTCAGAAAGAGCCTCGGCAACCATGCGAGTGCGCCGTCTCCTCGCTGGGACCAAGGCCACTAGGGCTGGAGCGATGATCGATAGAGAGCTACCCTCAACCCACGGGTCGATCCAAAAACGGCAGGAAACACCATTGCCAACAGTCCAAGTCGTGGATGCCCGGAAGAATTGAGTGGCCTCGGGATCATGGGGCAACAGTAGATGGGACAACGGACGAGCATGGTACGTTGCCTTCAGCCATAACCAACAGACCCAAAGGGAGATACCAGTGCGATGAAGATCTCTGATGCCGAGCCCTCTGAGCTCAAGAAGGCGTCAAACGCATGCCCAACTGACGAGGCAGGATCCAGCACGAGCATCCTTCCGTCCATGCCAAAGAAAGTCCCAGATGATTATGTTGGCCTTCTTGAGGATGGGAGGAGAAAGCGCCATGGCAAGAAGGATGTGCACAGGCATGGCCAACGTCGGACCAAAGCCAAGCGTTCGTCGCGGTTTAGGAGCGCGGCCATCCAAGTAGCCAACTTGTGCAGAAGCTTGTCAACGAGGAGCATCAGGTGAGAGGGCGGGACCTTGCGAAGGGAAAGGGGGAGACGCAAGTATTGCACCAGGAAGGAAGATACCGGGCACGCAATGGTCGCGCCAATCGACTCGACGACAGTGGTGGAGCACTGGATGGGCACGGTCAAACACTTGGCGAAGTTTGAGCGCAGGCCGGAAACTTCCCCATAGAAGTCCAAGAGCTTGCTAACCGTGGTTAGTTCGGACGTGTCTGGGTGGCAGAAAACAACCACATCGTCCGCAAAGAGGGACATGCTGGAAGCGGCATGGCGATGGGTGAGTTGTCAGATGACGCCAGACGCGACGGCGACCTGCAGGAGTGAGTTAAGCGCATCGATGACCAGGACGAATAACAATGGTGAAACGGGATCGTCCTGTCGGAGCCCCTTGCAATGGGCGATGGGTGGGCCTGGGGTGCCATTGATCAATACATGCGTGGAGGCCGTGGAAATGAGGATGGACACCCACTCTCTCCATCGCGGGCCAAAGCCCAAATGCTGCAGAATCTGGAGAAGAAAGGGCCAGGAGACCGAATCAAATGCCCAAGCAATATCCAGCTTGAGCAAAACTCGAGCTTGTTTAAGCTGGTGCAGTTGCCTTGCCGTTTGCTGAACTAGCATGAAGTTGTTGTGGACACTTCTACCAGCGATGAACAAACTCTAATTTGCAGACACGAGAACCCCAAGTCTTGGTGCGAGGCAGAGGGATAGGACCTTCGCGAACAGTTTAGCCACCAGGGGAATCAGGCTGATCGGCCGATAGTCGAATAGCGTGGTCGCGTCCGGCTTCTTTGGCAGGAGGGTGATGAGAGCCTCGTTGATCCACCGGAATGCCTGACCATTGAGGGCATAAAGCTTGTCAAAAACATCACAGAGGTCCTGCTTGATGATGTCCCAACACGAGCGGAGAAACTCGGCCGTGAATCCGTCCTGTCCGGGTGACTTGCCGGTGGGGAGCTTCTTGATAGCATCCCATATCTCATAGGAGGTGAACGGTTCCTCAAGAGAAGAAAGGTCAAACGCTCCAGGGTGGCCAATAGTGTCAAGGTTAAGGGTAACTGCCCTGTCTCCTTGCGTCCCCAGGACAGATGAGAAGGGATCGAAAGCCGCCTTGGCCAGGTCCGGCTCACCAGAGGCACGCGTCTTGTTGACATGCAAGTCGACCAGGTAGTTCTTGCGGGCGCGCTGTGAGGCGTGAATCTTGGAGAAAGCTGCGGATGCCTTGCCCTCCTTCAACCAACGCAAGCGAACGCGTTGCCGCGCGATCGAGCGCTCTAAGTAGGCGAGCCCAAGGTACTTCCGCTTGAGCTCATGGCATAACCATGCCTCGTCTGGAGAGAGCAGACGGAAATCCCGTGCCGCGTCCAGCCGGGCGATGAGTTCCCGGGCGACACCGAGCTGCTCGGAGATGGTGCCAGTTGTACGCGAACTCCAGCGCTAGAGACTGCGCGCCGCTGCCTTGAGCCGCACGAAGAAACGCCGAAAGGGATCCGGGTCAGGAGCCACAGAGCACCAAGCCTCCTGCACCACCTGATGAAAGCCATCGATGGAGGGCCAAAACCTCTCGAAGTGGAAATGCCGACCACCGTGGGATCTCTTGGAACAATCAATGAGCAGCGGACAATGATTCGAGGCGGCGGAGGAGAGGCATGGGAGAAAGCATTTGGAGTGTGCCGTCTCCCAAGAAGGGGTGCAGAGAACGTGGTCATTGCGGACGAGGGTGGGGGTGTCCTGCTCGTTCGACCAAGTATACCACCGACCATGAAGGTAGATGTCATTAGGGCTGTAGTCCGAGATGAAGCGACAAAATCGATTCATCGTACGCCGGTTGATCCGGTTATTATTCTTGTCTGTCGCCAAAGTGATCATGTTGAAGTCGTCGCCCACAAACCATGGGCCAGTCATGTTGCTACGCAAGTCTTGGAGATCGGTGAGGAAGGCCATTTTCGCATCGTCACCTTGGGGGCCGTAGACTCCCGTGATCCACCAATGAGTTCCACATGAGGGGGGCTCACCGTGGCGGTAACGTGGTGGTCACCAACAGTCGGGTTGGACAGGGATACCAAGCTGGATTGCTAGGCTAGGATGATCCCTCCACGGGTGCCATCTGCCGGAAGCCAGTAGAAACCCTCAAAGAGGTTGCCAAGGATTTCAAGGATACACAACGGCGAAACTAGGGAAAGCTTCATTTCTTGGAGACAACAAATACAAGGGGAAACGACGTTGATCAACGTGCAGACAGCGGTACGCTTGGCCCGGCAGTTAAGACCATGCACATTCCAAAAAATTATCGTGAGATTGTCTAACATGGGAAAGGATGTAACACGCGAGGAGGCCAATAGGCAAGGGTCATGCCATGATCGGGCATGGCAAAGCCGGGGGAGGCACCAAGCCATCTAGAATCGACTGGGGGAGACTCCATCCGTAGAAATCCGCGAAGGCACTCACAACATCAAGGGCTAGAGGCTGCTGGAACAGCTTGCTGTAGTGATCTAGGATCGCATCCGACACCGGCTCATCATCCTTGAGGAGGCCCAAGCGGAGAAGGAGCACACGCTTGGCCTTGGCCTTCGAGTCCAACCCACGGTACACCTTAGCAATGCGCGCGCTGCGACGAGGGGTGAAGTTGGGAGGCAAGGTGGACTTGCAACGCCATGTCCCTGGGGTAGCCAAGACGAGGGTCACCGAGGTGGATATGGAGGACAGGAAGTCCTGAAGCTTATCACTATTGCCTGAAAACGGCTGCATGGCTCTACATGGGTTTAGGAAACGTGGTGAATCCTAGGCTGCAGAATCTGCCGAAGTGGCATGGGCATGCCGAGCGTGGCAGGGCAAAACGGTATCCACCCGCTAGTCTTCGCTAGCAGCCAGACGCGGGCAGTCCGGGGTAGTCACGTTGGGCGGGGACGCGTCCACCGCGTGGTCGTCACGCGCGGGAAGATGGCCTGGCGGGCCCGGATCCGAGGCAGAGGCCTCGCTGCACGCCGAAGGACCAGAAGAGGGCGCTGACTGTGGGACAGCGGCTCCAGTGCAGGCAGTGGGTTGAAAGCATCAGGGCCCGTGCCTGCCAGCAGACAAACAGTGACCTCGGGAGCTGGGGCATAGCTTGGGGAAGGTTTTGGAGCTGCCACGGCCAACACAGAACTGCCACGCGTCGCAGCCGAGGCGGGAGCCAGCAGAAGCACCGGAGGGGATGCACGGTCCCGGACCGGGGACAGTGGCATTTGAACCAGGTCAACCTACCCCGCGAGCCGAGGCACAAAGCTCTGCATGATGGCCCCAGCTTTATCCAAAAGCAAAGCCTGGCTGCTAGCAGCTGGGGACAGACGATGGGAAACAAGGATCCGAGGCGCAACCGGGCCAGCCGGGAGGTGCGGGCCTAGGACACCCCGCGAGCCATGGTGCGGAAGGCGCCGACACCGGCCATGCCCACCACCCGAGTCGAGGCACGGCGACCGACGCGGAGCGCGTCCCGCAGAAGGACGAGGCGGGAACTCATGACGGCAAGGCCAGGGCCCAGGGACCGGAGGGGAATGGTGGTCAGAATCGGCGCCGGCATCGAGAGACGGTAGCGGCGTCGAACTCGGCAGGCGGTAATCTTTCATCTCGTCGATGTGAATGTCCATCGGGAAGCGAATGAGCGGGCGCGCGAAACAGGAGACATGGTCCGGGTCGGCGTCGGCGGGCACCCCGTCACGTTCCGGTAGCAGCAGCTCAAAGGAACACGGAATAGCATCCGGATTAGCAGTCGAGGCGATGAGACGGAACGCCGACATGTCACGCCTGGAGCGAGTCTCATGAGCAATCTCTTTGATGAGGCAGAATGGGGCGAGCAGAGTGAGCGCGGAGGAGTGGCTCCAGGCATGGTCAGGAATCCCACGCATGACGATGCGCACGCGGAACCTCACGGTGATGGGCTCCCCTCCAGCAAGCTCGCTCCATGGGCTGGGCGAAGGTTGCAGGGCTGGGCGAACATGATGAACCGGCTGGACTGGCATCCCGCCAGCGGAGCTCGCGGGTCCTCCCGTGCCCAGAGGAGGGGGAAGGGGTTGCCATGGCGGGCGCCGATGGGGAGGGCGCCGGATCGGGCGCGAGGGGGTGGACGCCAGGGCCGGTGTGGTCGTCGGCGGAGCTCGAGGTGGGGCTAGGCTAGGAGAGGGCTAGGCGGACGGTGAGGGGTATAACACACTAATCCAAGGCAAGTTGAGGCATATCATGATATCATGTGTTCCTCACCATAAAAAACGAGTCATATCATGTATTCCTTTGTAGTAGATCAGGTATTCAGGCCCGTTTCCAAAACTCTTGAGTTATGATTTTTACAGAATTTCTGAGTGGACCCCAATATTGTGTTGAAGTTCTCTCTGGAGTTCACCCGAAAAAACTATTGTTTCCTACTAGAGGTCATTTGACTTCTTTTTTTGTATGCACTAGAGGTCATTTGACTGAACACTGCTATATGGTGGTGTTCCCCAAAAAATCACTCCCAACGAACATTTAAGAACTGTCATGATAAATGCAGATATATTTGTCATGCTATTGTATAAAGATTTTTCATGTTGTAATGAATAGTTGTCGTTGGTGGCAGAGCTTGAGCCAAAAACGTGACGGGGGCATGGGCTTGAGGGGGGGGGGCAAACCTCATTATTTTCAACCGATTTTTAGTAAAAAATAGGTCAATATTAAATAGATATAGGCTTCTTTTCTTTTGAGCCGGGGGCCATGGCCCAGGTTAGCCCCCACCAAGCTTCGCCACTGGTTGTCGTGCTAGCAAAATGATTGTCGGGATTTGCCATGCCACAACAAGAGTAATTGATGCGGAGCATCCTACGGACATCACCATTAAAAGAGTCC
Source organism: Elymus sibiricus (assembly GCA_039707655.1). NCBI lineage: Eukaryota > Viridiplantae > Streptophyta > Magnoliopsida > Poales > Poaceae > Elymus > Elymus sibiricus. Next base: position 212,505,085 of record CM077663.1, read on the forward strand.
GTTTGGCAAGTGACACATGCCACAACTACTTCACATACATAAAGGTGAATCATCTCCTTTACATGTGTTCACTTGACCCCTTCGAGGATGGTATACTACTTGACACTCCCCTCGTGTGCATACATAGGTATTGTCGGAGCTTCACGGATGACGAGGAGGAGTGCCGGCACATACATACAACTACACCATCCGCGAGGGAAGCTTGGAAGCGGAGACAGAAGAAGACGGAGTCCCGAAGAAGGAAGAAGAGCCAGGACACCTTCCAGGCCCCGGACATCTGGCCCATGGCCCGGATATCCGGCCCCTGGAGACCACACAAGCGCCAAGGGCAAGCTGCAGCCGAAGCTACAGGGCCTGGACATTCGGCCAACCCCCGGACATCCGGCGCCATAGGACCGGCCGGATATTCGGCGCCCCTGCCCGGAAATCCGGCGCGAGGAGACCAGAACCATGCGGGATCGAGCCATCGCCCGGCTGGACATCCGGCCCAGCCCCGGACATCCGGCGCCCCCATGAAGGGTCAGACATCCGGCCCCAGCCCGGACATCCGGCGCCTGCCTGTGCGCAGGAACGGGCCCGAGGCCCATGTATCATCTCTCTCACCCTCCATCTCGCCTAGCACTATATATACTCCACCTCCTCCTCCTTTCTAGGGTAAGCAATGGTTTAGCTCATAGATTAGTTGAGCATTGCTCCTTCCATATACTTCTCCTAGGAGATTGCAACCTCCACATGTGAGAAGATCTTATGGATGTCAAGGCCCCTATCTAAGGAAGATCCCTAGTGGATTCAAGGCCCCATCTCCCCATGGGATTTGGGATGAACTCTACCATGTATCCTCTTTCCTTTTGTTGTTATTGTACCCTTGTGGATCTTGTGTGGATGTGAGCATAGTGGATGTGTGATTGGACTTGTGTTTTGAGTGTTTCTCTTTTGATTTCCCCCTCGTGTTCTTCGTGTTCATTCGCAAATCCACCTCCAATTCGTGAAAGATCGACGCACACGGGCATGCCCCGTATCATATTGGTATCAAGAGCCACGTTTCTCACGAATTTGAAGTCCTCCCCTTCGTTTTCTAGTCTAATTTTGTGTGTTTTTGTCCCAAGTCGAAAATCCCCACCAAAAATAGCCTCACCAATTTTTTTGTGATTTGTTGGTTCTTGTGAGATTTTGTTGATTTTGATCCATGGAATTCGTGTTTGGCAAGTAGATCTAGCTTTCCCACCGCGAAATCCACCCCAATTTTTCTTTTTCCCCATCAATTTTGACCCCCGAGATCGAAATTTCCGCCCCAAATTGAGTTCCCGTGCCCAAATCTCGATCTGGAATCGTCGGGCCGGACATCTGGGCCACCGGCCGGACATCCGGGCCATCGGGCCGGACATCCGGGCCCCAGGCCGGACATTCGGGCCCTGGAGCACAAAAATCGGGCGATTCTGGACATCGGCCCCCGGAAATCCGGCCTGGCCCCCCGGATATCCGGCTCCTGGGAATTTCAGCCTGCGTATTTCACCGTTTTGTCCATAACTAATTCATACGAAGTCCGATTTTGACGTTCTTTAACTCGTTTTGTAGCTATTGACACCCTACATCCCACAAAAATAGATTCATAATCATTTGACACCATCATATTTTTGAAATTTTGGCAAGTTTGCCTAGGCCTCCACCATAACTTCCGCATAGCTTTTTCACCATAAATTTTCGCCACCCTAATCCAATTTTTCTTGAGATTTTGAGTTGCGGTTTCCGTTTCCTAAGGTGTTTCGGCTAATTAGGGACGGTTCTACATCGACAACACCGCCGCTCATCATCGCCTCGGCCTCGACATCGACATCGGCCACTTCGCCTTTTGGCACCCCAACTGTAAGCAAGGACGGTAACCTCGACGGCATTCATTGTCTATTTCCTTGCCATTGCATTGATCGCTCCAAGCCTATTGCGTACCTTACCCATTGAGACTAGCGAGTTGAGAATTTCTGGGCCACGTTACTTGTGCACCGTAGTGTTACTCTTATGCCGCATAGCTACTATTAGTGTGCAAATATCTTGCTCTCTACATTGTGCCATAAGTCTCTCTCGTGCATTTCCATCATACTTGTCTCATATCTTGGTTCGAGCATCAAGCATAGCAAAAAAAAAGAAAAAAAAAGCAAAAGAAGAACAAGCTTTTAAGCAAAAGAGGAGATACAAAAAAGCTTGTAAGCAATAGAAATAGCATCGAGCCATTTTTGCATAGTTCATACACTTGGATCATGCATACATATCATACTTGGGATTGAAGACGACACGTTTACTATTTTAGGTTGGTGCACAAGCGCGTATCTAGCCCATTTGAGCAATCGAGCTATGGTCTCTTCTAGTATCCGTGCAACACGAGCTTTTCCCGGGTCTCACACATTTTGTGCTCATTCCTTGGTTGCGCGGATCCCATTTATCTGTCCGTGTGTGTGTTCCTTGTGCCACCATAGCTATTGATCTATTTGCTTTGCATTGCAATTTTGTGAATCTTTCTCAACATTTTTGATATCTTGACTAACAATTGCTTGAATTTGGTGCCACTTGTCCTAACCAAGCCACTCGATAAGCTTTAATTTGTAGGTGTGAGTGAACAAGTCCGGTACCAATTCCCCTATTCTTTCATTCCACATTGAGTGAAACGGGATACATCCTCAACTTTGAGAAACGGTATTTTGGTATTGTTTATCTCATTTCCCACTCACCTTTGCTCGAGTCTTGTGATGGATAGGCAAAGCACATCATCTCCTTCGGTCTACAACCACAACGACGAGTTCGATGCCATGAAGAAAACCATCGATGCCAAGTTGGATGCTCAAATGGAGGAGCTCAAGGTCCTCATCAACATCGACAAGAGGTATTCCTCATCTTCGAGAAGACGCTCAAGTGCACATGCTTCCGAGCTACCATCTCCGGCAAGATCACCTCGGCATCGACACCATCAACGACATGAAGAAATAACGACGCCAACTTCAAGGCGTCCAAGAATGAACAAGTGTGAGGGTCACGAGCTCGACACCAACCACCGCTCGATGACTTCACCACCTACCTTGGCATCTTTGCCAAGTGACTTCAAGGCATCTTCGCCTTTGGATATGCGGCATCTTTGCTGACACGCACCTCAAGAGAAGCTCCCCAAGCTCAAGACTGCGACTTCCACGAGCTACTACGACTTCGACATTCCATTCTATGGGACTCATGACCCCGATGAGTACCTCGAGTGGGAGCGCAACATGGACACCTACCTCAAGCTACTTCAAGTCCCTTCCGAAGACCAAGTGAAGTGCGCCACAAGAAACTTCCACGCCTACGCGTCGACATGGTGGCTTCACACATCTTCGACGAGCTTCGACATGAATTGGTCCAAGATGAAGAAAGCGATGCGGCACGAGTTTGTGCCTTCTACATACACGGAACATCGTCAACGCCAATTGGAGGACACCATACAAGGATCCAAGTCCCTCGATGAGCACTTCATGAAGATGACGAAAGCCTTGCGACGAGCCGGTGTGGACGACCCCATTTGGATGAAGTTTCACTTCATGATGGGATTGAACAACGACATCGCCAAGACCATCTTCCACAACAACTACGAGTCTCTCGATGACATCTACGTTGGTGCTCTCAAGGCGGAACAAGAACTCAAGGCCAAGGCTACTCGACCCCGAGCAGACTTCACGACGACCAAGCTCCATGACTACGAGCATGAGGATGGTACCACCAAGATGTCCAAGCCCGACGAGCTCCAAGATGACGCTCCCAAGTTCGACTTCTTCGCCAGCCCTCTTTGTGGCATTGACGATGCCGAGTCTACCACGACTCTTTTTGAAGACGGCGCGGCGACGACCACGACTACGGAGCCACTCAAGGAACATGCTTTGGAGGCGAGCGACAAGGTGGCGAGCAAGGATGATGCTTCCATCTTTGGAGGCGAGAGTGATGTTGAGCCATCTTCGGCCTTCATCCACGGCGACGGTGACGAGTTGGTTGAGCATGGGATTTTCCCTTCGACCATGGCGGCGTTTGGTGATGAGTTGAGAGACTTTTGCCACCATATTGAGAGTGAGAGTGACTTCACCACTAGCCCCATATATGACGAGTTGCCTCAATTCCCATGTGAGGAGAGCCACAAACCCCACCACTTGAGTGAGATGAGTGACTCCACCATGTGTGAGTATGAGTGCAACTACCTAGAGGGAGTGAGTGAGCCACCACCACATAGAGTGAGTGAGGTAGTTGATGAGGCATGTGAGGACATTTCAATTTCTAACGACTTAACCTCTTCCTCTATTGTTTCTTCTTCTTTGGTGCTAGGTCTCCTACATGAAGACGTGCCTACCCTCGACGATTCCATCCCTCCAATGGGAATGACGATGGCCATGGTGGACGATGATGCACCACCCACATGGTTCCATCACGATGAAGATGATCACGCTTTGGTCTTTACCACCTCACCTACACCACATGAGTGGAATGAACAAGGTAAAATAGGTGAAGGTGATGCTTTTGTCCCACTAGTGGACTATCTTGAGATTGATTGCTTGCATGATGATGATCATCCTATTCCCATGCTTCACGACTATGCGACTTCCTCATGTGATGAATTGCCCATTTATGATGAGTTTGACGATTCTCATGTGGAGTCTATTAGTTATGATGCCATGTTGCATAGGATATCTTGTGAGAACTCTATTGGTCACATCATGTTTGACAATCTGCTTGACTTGTCATATGCTATGCATGAGATCACCCATATTTCATCTTCGCAATCTCATCTTAGTAACTATGCATATGCCATTAAAATAAACCCAATTTGCACATATGGCATAGATGACAAACCCATAGTTATTGGCATTGGCTTTTCTTGTGATGATATTGCCATGCTCCCTTTAGATCATTTGCGCAATAATTCTCATATGCCATGCCATGACCACCATGCTTTGGATATGTATTGTTTTGGATGTTGTCCATATTCTCCATATTATGCTTCCGCTATTGCACATGAGGAAACCCCGATAGTTTCCTCATACACATTAGGAGATTTTGATCCATCCTACACTTTGCATGATCCCCACTGTTGTGTGCACACTATGCTTTCCATTGATATGAATTATATGCTTGTGCCACATACTTGCTCCAATTTGTGGCCCAATCATGTTGAGCATAATAACTATCATTGCATGACGGATGACGTATTCATATACCATGCCTCAAATTTCTTTGAGCATTGTTTTTCTTGTGCTAACTCACACTTGCACATACACATCATGATGGATGATGTGTACATATACCACGCGCATACAATTTTCCCTTTGTCTTTGTTGTGTGTAGGTACTCATGATTCTTCGTCAACCTCGCAAGCGCACGAGTTGACGAAAAGAGCCCTCGAGAGCAACGAAGACGTGCGCCACTATGGAGTGCTTACCCTCCATCCACCCTCTTTGCGCAAATACTTCGCGCATTTCTTTTACATGGCCCTCACATGGTTATGGGTTATTGTCCATTATATATCCTTTGCCCATATTGCCATGTTCACTTTGCATGATATGCTCATTTCTATGCTCTTGCCATGCAATTGTGACCCATGCTTTGCATCTCATATGCCACTTGCTTATCATATTCGTATGTGTATTTGGAAGCTTGGCGAAGGATTTACTTGCTATTGCCATGTTTGCTTGTTGACCCATGTCTATGATGATACTTTGCTCTTGCTTCGTGCTCGCGATATGTGATGCGTATTGTCTATGCATATTATTTGCTCACATGACATGATTGCCATGATTTCCTCTAGTATGTTGCATCTTCGCACTACTAGTTTGCACGACATGATCACTATGCTTGCTTATGTTGCATCACCGATGTGCTCCTTTTATGCGGTTGATGACAACCATTGCCATGCTTCGCACATGATTGATATTGCTTGTTGTCATATGTCTCCACATGTTGCCTCTCTCATGCTCGATGCTTTGCCATGTATTGAGTGCAACAATGCTTTTGATCTTGCTAATGAGATTGCCCCCATAGCTTTCTCTCATATTAGTGGAGCTTTTGACAACTTTCATGTGAAGTATGCTTTCCTTCCTTCTTTGCACCATATGCCTAGTGCCATGAATATTGCCATTGTTGCATCCTATTATTCATACACTTGTGATCCTAACGGTTATGTGCAAGAGAAGAGAACCATCATGATGGATGATGTGTTTGTCTACCATGCACATACATCCTTTGCTTTGTTGTGTGTATGTGTAGGATACTTTGACTACATGTCAACTTCAACTTCACGTGAGTTGACGATTCGAGCTCTTGAGAGCGAGCCATGCTATACCGACGCGTTTCTACATTGCACTTGCTTGTGTTTCGGCATTGTGAAGGACGCACAAGGTCACGCTTTTGAGGTGACATCCTTCTTGAGCATGGATATTGTGGATTTTCCTACTTGTGTTGCTTGTATCCATATTGGCCATCATAGACCACTTACTTGCACACATGTTAGAGATATTGTTCTCACTCATGATTGCCACATTGCCATGCCTCATGACATATATACCTTGTGTGTTGCATCCAACTTGTGGATTGATTTCACCTATCATATGTTTGGTTGCACCAATGTCACTTCTTCACATATGCCATGCTCGATTGCTTGCTACATGCTTGACTTGATTGCCTCACACATGATGAACAATTGCTCTTTCTATTGTGTTGAGTGCCACACTATCTTCACTACACCATGCGCACATTATGCTTGGATTGTCTTGCACTTGCACCATGTGTCTAGACACTTCATTTTATTTGGTGTTGTGAATGATTCCTATGCCTACCATAGACCTTTTGTTGATGCTTTGTGCATGCGTGCTATGACCTTGAGGTAGATGCTTGTTATATTATCACACATATTGGTATCCCTACCTCACCTAGGCATAATTGTTTCCATGATTGCATTGTTTGTGCTCAATTTGTATGCTTACATTCCATGACACAATCCCTTGTCACACCATATGTTATGCATGATGACAACACTTGTGCGGTGATTCACCACTTGAATGCTTGGTTTTGCACTAACACTAACCACATTTGTTTTTCCAAGTGTTTGTCATATTTTCTCCTTTTGTAGGAATTCCCAGGCGGTGAGACATTGGAGAGTGCCCCTTTCGATCTTGATGATGATGAGTGCTTGGTGATCATCCACTTCTACACGGCGATGCCATCTCCTTTCCATGGTGATTTGGATTTTGATCCGAGGACGGGTCTTTCCCTAGGGGTAGGGGATGATGCGGAGCATCCTACGGACATCACCATGACAAGAGTCCGTTTGGCAAGTGACACGTGCCCCAACTACTTCACATACATAAAGGTGAATCATCTCCTTTACACGTTTTCACTTGACCCCTTTGAGGATGGTATACTACTTGACACTCCCCTCGTGTGCATACATAGGTATTGTCAGAGCTTCACGGATGACGAGGAGGAGTGCCGGCACATACGTACAACTACACCATCCGCGAGGGAAGCTTGGAAGCAGAGACGGAAGAAGACGGAGTCTCGAAGAAGGAAGAAGAGCCAAGACACCTTCCAGGCCCCGAACATCCGACCCATGGCCCGGACATCTGGCCCCTGGAGATCACACAAGCGCCAAGGGCAAGCTGCAGCCGAAGCTACAGGGCCCGAACATCCGGCCAACCCCCGGACATCCGGCGCCACAGGACCGACCGGATATCCGGCGCCCCTGCCCGGAAATCTGGCGCGTGAAGACCAAAACCGCGCGGGATCGAGCCATCGCCCGGCCGGACATCCGGCCCAGACCCGGACATCTGGCGCCCCCATGAAGGGTCGGACATCCGGCCCCAGCCCGGACATCCGGCGCCTGCCTGTGCGCAGGAACGGGCCCGAGGCCCATGTATCCTCTCTCTCACCCCCCCCATCTCGCCTAGCACTATATATACTCCACCCCCTCCTCCTTTCTATGGTAAGCAATGGTTTAGCTCATAGATTAGTTGAGCATTGCTCCTTCCATATACTTCTCCTAGGAGATTGCGACCTCCACGTGTGAGAAGATCTTATGGATGTCAAGGCCCCTATCTAGGGAAGATCCCTAGTGGATTCAAGGCCCCATCTCCCCATGGGATTTGGGATGAACTCTACCATGCATCCTCTTTCCTTTTGTTGTTCTTGTACCCTTGTGGATCTTGTGTGGATGTGAGCATAGTGGATGTGTGATTGGAGTTGTGTTTTGAGTGTTTCTCTTGTGATTTCCCCCTCGTGTTCTTCGTGTTCATTCACAAATCCACCTCCAATTCGTGAAAGATCGATGCACATGGGCGTGCCCCGTATCAGTAATTGTCATGCATCTTTGAAATTTGTCATGATGCAACATGTAGAGTTGCCAACCTAAAAAGGAAAAATTTCCAACTGGTTCAGGATTTTCCATATTGGCAGAAAAAATTGACATGCTACATCAAAGGGAAATGGTGAATATGTCATGTTTCTAATTTGCCGTCCGGATGTGTTCACTCAGATTGCCCTCTTGGGCGAACCATCTAATGTTGTTAGCTTGTACTTCGTTCAAAGAGATGCATGGAAGCCAACAGTGATTGTCATGTGTCTTGTTTTGAGATTTGTACACGAAAACTAAAGGTGTTACAACGTGTTTTCTCAAAAAAAATTGAGCTAATGTCAGATCGTTAACATTAAGTTTTCTTAGCATGGTGATTTTTCGAGTTATGATGATTATGGCTCTTAGCATTTTCTAGGTGGACCAGACTTGCATGCATTTTCTAGCGTGGAGAGAACTTGGCCCAACTTAAAGCAGCTGACCTACCATACATAAGCCCTAGCTTGTGGACAGTGGGCTTCAATTTTTTCCTGAACACCCGAGTAATCTTTTATTGCTCAAATAACATATTATCTAGTTCTTTTTTTGCAAGGTAAATGGAGTTTTATTGCAAGGTTGTAGTGTTACAATTATGAGGCCATAAATCCTCAATACAAGGTGGAACCGAGTTCACCCACACAGCCATGGCATACTCGGAGCGGCTATATTTGGCCAACCGATCTGCAACTCTATTCTGACTACGGTGTATCTTCTGTGGTAAAAACTCCCTTTTACACATCAACTCTTTGATTTCTAGAACTAAGTGATCATAAACCGAGCGAACCAAGGCATTGCTTGATAGGATTGAAAGTGCTTCAGATGAATTCGACTGAAACAACACTGGAAGTGATGTATGTTGGATAGCCAATGCCATCCCTTGCATAAGTGCATGAATTCCGCCTTCAATGCATTGTTACAATGAAATATCACACGGTAAGCTGCAAATATTATATTATCCTCACTATCCCTCAACAGCATGCTGGCAACCACTGACCCATCAGACTCCTTGAAAGATCCATCAACGGACAAGGCAGCCGACCCAGGTCCCGGCACTGGCCAGGGTGCCATGGAGGGGCTCCTTTGTATCACCGGATCATCCAAATCAGCCATGACTTGCATTTTTCCCTTAATTATCTCCTCTATAGTATAGCGACCAGCAAGCTTGATAGACTTATAATAACTATCTAGATAGTCCACCGTTACATCAACCGGTGGGACTTCCTTACCATGTGTTTGATCCGTGCATAGCTGCCACACACGCCAAATCAGCATGATTATCATATCGTGTACATCATCCGAACACCTGATAAGTAACAACCACTCCTTGCCATTGTCCATTAATAACTCATCCAGTGGGAGAGGCCAGCGAGTTCGCATTCGTACCCAGATTTGCCTGGCTTGTTCACATGTCACCAGCACATGGAATGTTCCTTCTTCTTCCACACCGCACAACGGGCATGTCACTCGCTTTGACAAATGTCTGTACACTTTGCATTTTGCGGTAGGAATGACACCTGTAGCCACTTTCCAAGCTAAGATTTTCATCTTTTGGGGGATCGAAGATTTCCATATAGCATTCCACAAAGACCTTGCACCACTTGGTGCCGAACTTGATGCACCCCCGGCGAAAGCAGTATTATGATCACATGTGGCCAGCTTGTACGCACTCTTGACTGTAAACTGACCCGACTTCTCAGGAAACCATGATATGAAGTCAGTTCGCTCCCTCGGGGAAGTACGAATCTTCATAATATGCTCGATGTCCATAGACCAAAAGAACTCTCACAGCCGGTCGACCCTCCATGCACCGTGTTCGTCTAAAAACTCTGAAACCTTGTTTAATCGACACGTGCGTTTCGGTGTGATTGGCTGGAAGGAGGATGCCCTCGGGATCCAGGGATCCCTCAAGGTGCGAATTAGTGCACCGTCCCCCACTCTCCAAATAATACCTTTCTTCAACAGTTCGAGCCCATGCAGAATTCCCTTCTAGACCGCCGAACCATTGCCTAGGAACACTGTATCTAGCAGATTACCGAATGGGAAATATTTTGCTTTCAACAACCTCGCACACAAGCTGTCCGGTGCATCCAACAATCGCCATGCTTGTTTTGCGAGGAGGGATTGGTTGAACGCCCGCATATCTCGGAAGCCCAAGCCCCCCATTGTTTTTGGCAGCCTCATTTTGTATCGGCTCACCCATGCCATTCTATTCTTCCCTTTCTCAACTCCCCACCAATACTGACGCATCAAGCGTGTTAATTCATCACACACTGGAAACAGGGAGCTTAAAGACACTCATCACATAGGCAGGAATAGCCTAAGCCACTGATTTAATCAAAATCTCTGTATTCCCTAATGATGTATATTGCTCACTCCAATATATCAATCTCGTCCTTAATCTTTCATGAACAGTTTCAAATTTACCCTTATGCATCCTACCTTCTGGCATTGGAAGGCCTAGGTATTTCGATTCAAACACCTCTTGGGTTAATTCCAACACACTCTTAACATCTGTAGCAACTTTAGGCAAGCAATGGCCTGAAAAAAGGATGGAACACTTTGATGGATTAATTAACTGGCCCATGGCCGCTTCATAAGTGTTCAACAAACCTTTCACAAGGACTGCATGCTCTTTCGAAGCTTGGAAAAACAAGAGTAAATCATCCACAAATAAGAGATGAGAGATTTCTGGAGCACCTCTACTAATTCTTACCCCTTTCAGACCATCATCCTCCATAGATTTTTTAATTAAAGCCGATAGTCCATCAGCTACAAACAGGAAGAGAAAGGGGGATAATGGGTCCCCTTGACGTAAGCCCCTTGATGGGGTAAAAGATTCCAATATCTTTCCGTTGAACTTCACCAAATACTTCACAAAAGATACACATGCCATAACCCGGGAAATCCATTGCTGAGAAAAACCCCACTTGAGAAGAGCCTTCTCCAAGAACACCCAGTCCACACGGTCATAAGCCTTGGATAAGTCTAACTTGTAAGCACAAAAAGCTGGTAAGTTCTCCTTTAAAGACTGAATATGGTGAATGAATTCAAACGCAATAATAGAATTATCCGAGATAAGCCTTCATGGGATGAAGGCACTCTGATTAACAGAAATAAGCTCGGTGAGTAGTGGGCGTAACCTGTTCACCATGCATTTGGAAACAATTTTATATCATCTAGTTCTAAAACACAGTAAACATCATCTAGAGAAAGTTGAATTGATAAAATATAAGGAATCGATTGGTGTGTGGGAAACTTAAATATAGAAATTAGAAATAATATGGAAATGTAATACGTTGGCAGCTGCTAGTAGAAGGAACTATCTTGCCTCATTCCTACTAAACAATGAGATATGACTCGACATGTAGTTTCCTCTAAACATACAGGAAATGAACATGATTCTAAAGAAATTGCTTGTTTCCTACAAACCAAATGCATTTGCAGGGAACTTTCTCATGGAATCCTAATTATTATGGACTTGTTGTGAAGGGGGTCATTATTCCAAACTCCACCAATACCCTGAGAATCTACAACTCGCGCTAGAATATGAAGATTTTTTTTGCTTCTTGTGGACAATGAGATGAGGTTGGTGAGGTTAACATAAACACGAAGTTGTGGCATTAGTTGACAAATGCCATCCCTATTGTTCGATACTCCACTGAAGCAGTTTCCAGGTAAATCTGGTTGGAACCAAAATCACCAACGAATAACAGACCATCTCTCAAAGCTTGAGCTTCCGCAAAAAATACACTTAGAGTTGCATTAATGAAGGCATGACTTTTTAGAAACTATTGGAAAACGTAGTAGAAAACAAAACAAAAATCGGCCTATGATCAAGATCCCATGATCACTTGGATCTCCAAGAGCGCACTACGGTAGATTTGATTTTCCTTTGAGAGTCCCATTTTGAATAAATATAAATCCGATGAGTTGTGTCGTGTGTTAAACTTTGATTCGATGTTTGTAGTGGAGAGTGATGGTCAAGCCGGTGGCCTCGTTTTGTTTTGTTTTTCATAAAGTGAATAAAGTCAAATTAAACAATATGTCCGCCAATTTCATTGATATTATTTTCATGGATGATGATGTTGTACACTGGCGTTTCATTGGTTTTTATGGTTACATGAGTTCGAATGAATCTAATTTGTCTTGGGAGGATATCCGCAATTTGCATAATAAGGGAACTCGCCCCTGGGTGGTCCTGGCATATTTTAATGGCATATTGTATTCTTAGGAAAAGGAGAGTGGTAATTTGAGACCAAATGCAATGATGAAGGAATTTCGTGATTGTGTCATGGAGTGTGGCCTGGATGATATGTGGTCCATAGGCGACCCTTTTATTTAGAGAAGAGGTGAAATCAGGGAACTTTTGACCGGGCAGTTTGCAATGTGGAGTGGGTAACTAAATTCCCTCGGGCGGCGATTATTAATGAAAAGCACGTACACTTTGACAACCATCCATTGGTCTTGGATATGGATCATTTTGATGGTAGCATGTTTAGTCGCCCGAAAATAAGTGCAAAAGAATCTGAAGCAAGGTGGCTTAAAAAAGAGACCAATGTTGAAATTGTCGAGGCATCTTGAAAAAGGCCAAGATGGATGGCATTGGGCTGAGAGAACTCGAGCAGTGCATGCCGATATTCATTCTAGGGATAGCAAAACTCTGAAGGGACAGAAAGAGAGAACTAATAAAATAAAATAATTAGAAAAATTGAGGTGTGTCCCTTTGAATGCCGACTCTCGATCTCAATAGAGGGAAATTGTAGTGCTCGTTGAGAACCTATTGGATCAAGAAGAAATTTTCTGGCTACAAAGAGGTCGAGCAAATTGGTTGATGCATGGAGAATGAAATACCTATTTTTCATAACGCGACCATGACCAGGAAAAAGGAAGTAATATTAAGAAGCTTCTAGACAATTCTAGGGTTTGGCGGCAAGGCACGAAATTGAAGGATCATACCATAGGATACTTTACTAACCATTTTACCTCAGAATTTCTACATCCTAAAAAGGAGGTTGTATCCCTTGCTGGGAGGAGTGTCTACCGAGATGAACAATGCCCTACTCGCCCCTTGTACTGCCGAAGATGTACGTAAATCCTTGTTTGACATTGGGTATTTAAAAGCACCGGGACCATATGGGCTTCATGCAATCTTTTATAAAATATTTTGGCCCATGTTGAGGGATGATCTAATGGAGGAGGTTTTGCAAGTAGTTAATATTTTTACTATGCCTCCTGGCTGGAATGACATTGTGATTGTGATGATCCCAAAAGTGAAAGGACCATGATGTTGCCTAGAGGGGATGAATAGGTGTTTTAAAAACTTCTACGTATTTGGTTTAATCCTAATACATAAATAAACTAATAGGATGCTTTTCAAGTACAAATCGTAAATATAATCGTCTCAACTAAGTGTACTAACAACTTAATCTAAATGATATGAGCACAACAGCGATACTAACAAGCACAAGTAAGTTACACAAACTTACATGAGCAATATCACAAGATAGGGAAGTGTATGACACAAGTTAGCAATTCACACTAATCACAAGATATATCAATAGTAGTAGTTATGAATTAGGGAATATAAAGTGTAGGCCTAAATAATCTCTATAAGGACATTAATAGCCAACACAATATAATGAGGATAATGATATAATGAGGATAATGAGATATAGAGAATGCAAGGTGAAGTAACCAAAGTAAGCCACAAGTAAGGAGATGAGGTTAGGGATTACCGTAGTCATGAAGACGAGGATGTATCCCAATGTTCACTTCCTTGGAGGTAAGTTAGTCACAGTTAGACATGTAGATGTTACCATGAAGGCACACCAATGCCACGAAGGCTCACCATATTCTCCTTGAGATATCACCACAAAGTCAATTCCCAACCACTTCACATGTTGATGGACCCTGATCAGAAGGTTGGAGATACTTGCATTGAAACGAGCCCAAAGAATTTGACATATGATAACTGAGTGCTCTTTCACATTCTGTGCAATTCCCTCACCCCAACCAACAAATCTTACTCCATTGAAGGAATCGTGTGAAATGCACTGCAAGCCATATCAGTTGGCATTCGGTTTGATTTGCTTGGTCTATTCCTTTGAAACTTAGTGTATGCTGCTGATACCCCTCAAGCTCTCAAACCATATGCCCCATGGATTTAGTATGCAATCGAGCAGCTAACTAGGAAGAAATACTTTTGCCCGCAAGTGCCGAAAGTTTATATTCCTCTTTTCCGTGATAATCTTCCAATTATCAAGGATAACAGCAAAGGCAAAGCATCAGTGGTCTCCAGAGGAAATGCTACAACTTTTGCATTGAAAGTCAAGCAGATTCCCATTGATATTCCCAAGGAAGAAAATCCATCGTTGTATGAAATTTGTCTTCGGACTCAGCAGGTTCAAATGATGATTGAAGTGAATCAGATGCATAAGTATGCTCGTCGGGCTCTGCTCTTAGCTAAGGAAGAGATGAAACACGGTTGGACATTTCTTCAGAAGCATTACACTCGTGATCAGCTTCATGCCAAAGGAATTGACAAAGAATATGACTATCTGGACTTATTTGTAGTTCCTCCGCTGCGAAGGCAAATTCCAGTGCTGCCACAAAGACCCTCTTCAATAGATTTGATATTCCTAGAACCAGATGATGAACTCAATGATGCTATAGCTACCGTCGTGTACTACCTAGATGAACCACGCCCTAAAGGAAAATCAGACCGCACTTCTGAAGCCAAAGCTAGCCCTGCTGCTACTCCTACTTTTGCCTTGACCATTGCTCGATCCGGTTCGCCAAACAGTTCAATCCCTGATGATTCTTCGAATGAGTAGTTCCTCCTGTTCTCTTGTTCCTTTTTACCACTTGTTGGCAAAAAGGGGGAGATGAACATCGAGAGGTTAGATGTGCGGGTATTTTGCGCATTTGATTTTCATTCTTCGTTTGCTTTCTTCAAAAACATTTTTTTGTTTGTCGTCGAACTATTTCCGTTGGGTCGTTAAAACTTTATAGTACCGCATGTGGTACTGGTGAACATCTCGGCATGTAATGTTAATAACCCCACTGCAATGTTATATCTACTATATCTACTTTTGTAGGTGGTACCACAAAGGATGCTAAGGCATTCTGCTCATATTTATCTTTCTCTTGCCCTGATTATATTCGACATATCTAACTTGCAAGAGAAAAGTCTTTAGAGATGAACTCAAGAATCATGGTTCTCTGAACAAAGTTATACTTTCACTCGCCTCGAATTTTTTCGATTCGTTTGCCCTACTCTTGTTCGTTAAAATCTTCGTGTAGAAGAAAATGCTTCATAAGACTTATGGCACACTGAAATAATTTTGTTCCTCTTGCTCGACTTCTTGTTCATACAAACAAACATGCAGGAGATGTTCTATAAAGAGTGGATGTGAAAACAATGATATTCTGAGGAAAAATTCACTCCTTATTTTTTGTGACAAATCATTTCAAATTATTTGTATTCTTGAATCAAATATTTTTCAAAGGTTTGTCTCGTATGAAAACCTCTCTTACATATCTTTGAGTGCATTGACAAATCCTATTTCCTCGAATCATATCTCAATCTCCACCAAGATTTGTATCGACCCCATGCTCACTAACCATGCAGAACTTCGTCTATCAAAACTTCCAATAAGATGCATTCATTCAGGGGGCGTACTTTATCTTCAGAAATTCTTTCTACATTTATCTCTCCACACATTATTAGTTACCCTTACCTCTAATCCTTGAATGTGTTTTTTAAACAATCGTCTAAAAGGGGGAGATTGTTGGTGCAGTTGATTGCCCCTTGTGTTTTGGAGATTGTTGACAGAAACATCTATGATCGATATATTTATTAATGCACACAAAGAGAAATAGTCCATGGAGTACATAAGTTCGAAGAACTTCACCAAAGATCATTTGTGTTGCGTAGAAGGAGCATGCATATCTCAAGAAGAGAAAACACCAAGAAGAATGTGTGAAGATATTGACCCCTTAAAATATTATTGACGTGAAGCGGTTTTCATTTGGTGTGTCCGAAGAAGAATGACTACAGATGAGAAGCATGACGATGAAGCAAAGATGTAGCATTTATTTCATTGTTTTTCTTTCTATTATTTGAGTCATAGGACCACCGTGCTATTAAGAGGGGTATAGGTTCTCAAAGCTTAGGTCATTTTGATGCTTAGCCGAACCCTATGAAAGACTGAGAGAAATCTTTTTGTGCTTCGAATAATTACTTGCCAGCAAGAGACGTAGATCTTTTTCACTGCAAGAGATATCCTTCGAACCTAGGAGTTAGCTTTACTTGCTCTGCAAGGAAAGTTACTGTTATGCTCAAAATTTGACCATTGAAAACGTGTCGGTTGGCCATTTGTTGTGCTTCATGCACAGTTTGGTCATTTCCCTTATGGGAAGGTTGCGGCTATAATAGCCAACTCACACAAATGTTGTCCATTGGCTGCTCCGCTTGAGAATTATGAGAAGATTGATTAAGCACCCCTCTTGAGAGATTTGATTCTAAATCCATTGAAAGAAAATCAATAGCCGAAACTTAGATAGTGGTTGAGCATCACATCATATCTAAGTTAAAGTTCTTGTGACCATTACTCTTGAGAGTTGCACACTCTCTAGACGGATAGGTGTCGTCTTGAGTGTCGAAGAGTAATTGTCCAAGCAAAGTGTTCAACAACCAAGATTAATTGTGGTTCGTGATGAAGTCTGTCGAAGGTTTGGAGATCGCCGACAAGTATCTACCCTGAGTGAATTCAACCAAAGTTTGATCAGTTTTCAGTTGAAGGAGAATAGGATGGAGAGAGTTTTACTCCTGTGTTCAATCACAGGTCCCTCCAACAAGGCATAGCTCTTTTACAGAAGAGGGAACTGGTCTACAAAATCATCTGTCGCCATCGGGCACCACTGGTCCATTTCTCTTCTACTGCAATTCATTCAGTAGCTTATCTTCTATGCTCTGTGCGTCAAATGATATCCATGATCATGTATTTGTAGATATTATGTTCATGTTCATCTCAGCTTAGTGGGTTATCATTCGCTCTATATCTTCTATGACGTATAGCATTCGCCCGTCTGTTCTCATTAGATGATTGCTCTGCAATGTCGCTTATCATGATTTCATCATGTACCATTATTGTCATTGCAAAAGCTTCGAGTTACTATGCAAAGAAGATCATCACATCGTTTATCGAAAGCCTTGGCTAGATCTATGCTTGTCTTATCTTCCTTATGTGCTCTGATTGTTTACCTTCAGTGATATATCTATTCATCTTTTCCGCTGATGTGCTTGGTCGTGATTCGATGTTTCCAAAGAAATTTTGGATCTCCCATTCACCCCCTCTCGTTGATATACTCTCGGTCCTAACAAAAAGATCTCGCTAAATGAGTGAGCTGAAAAACAATTACTTGTTACTTTTCTATTTATGTTTACAAAAAAGGATCCACCAACATTTATTATGACAATTAGACTTTTAGTAGAATATGCACATGCCTAATGATGGCCGAATACGTTGCTGAAAATCAGCCAAGAATGTCACCAAAGTTGTCGCGGGCGCTGCCCAAGGAGGAAACATCTGGTCACATAAAATGATCTTTGGTGACGGTTTGTTCTTCGTCACCGGTTTTTTTGGCACTGAATAGAGAAGATCTTGTAGTGGAAGGATACGATGATGGCACGTCTGTTGGACAAGTCAAAGGAGCATGTGGAAGACGATGGCCGCGACGGCGCCATGTTCGTGCTCTCGGGCGTCGTCGGGTGCCGCTGAATTGGCTCGATCTAGGGTTTCCATAGGTGTCGTGGGAGGGGGGAGGATGAGGAGGGGGGTTTCTAGCTGACGAGAGGGGTGATGGGATTAGGCAGAGGAGGCGTGGGTGAGCACGCGAGCTCTTGGGAGCGCACCTGGAGGTCCCCCTGCTGCTTTAGCTGGCGTAAGGAAAAGGATGGATGTGGGCTACAACCCACTCGCTGATAGGTGCGAGCGAAGAGGACAATTGGTTAGATCCACTGTGTGTGGTTGGGTTCTTTGGTGAAAAGAGAAAAACGGAGAGAGTTGGGTGGGCTGCGCAACGTTTTGGTCTTCTCCCCCCTTTCTTCCCTTCTTTCTCTTTTGTTTCGAAACAAAGACTTAGAGAGAAAGACGAGCAAGGATAGAGATGGAATTTGGCAAGGAGAGATATTTATCTAGACTCATAATAATATGAGTAATTTAATAAAAATGGTTTGAGGATTTATGGACAAGTTTGAAAATATTCAAATTCTTAGGAATTTCTAATCCATTAAAATGAACTTAGAATTATATGAGATTTTAGGAGGTGGCTCAACACATTAAATGTGAATTGCGAGCACAACATGAACATTTATTTGAGCAAGTAAAATGTGACTCAAATAACCAATATTCAAATTAAAGGAAGTTGAAAGTTGGCTTCGGGTTTAAAAGAAAGCGGTGCATGGGTTGCATGAGGTTTATGGAAAGGTCAAAGAAGAAGAGGAAGTTGCAAACAAAAGAACAAAATAAAAGAAAACAATCACAACAATATTATGGAGATGATGCATGATGAACATAAAAAAACATCACATGGCATGCATGTCAAATAATGCTGAACAAATATGGAAGGCTTGCTATTGGGTTGTTGCAACTCTCCCACACTTACAAGAGACCTCGCCCTGAGATCTTGGAACAAAATGAACGAAGAGATAAAACTAAGTTGCTTCTTTGACAAACAAGTGGAACGAATGTATGCTGGACGTTGCAAAGAGATAAGGAATGGCACAAGTGAAAGGACGTGGATGTCGCCTAGAAGGGTGAATAGGTGGTTCAAAACAATTACGGTTCGGGCTTGAAAAAATGCGGAATAAAACTAGCATTGAATTTACCAAGCACAAAATCTAAATAGTGTAGGCTCAACTATGTGCATCAATAACTTAGCTAAACAAGATAAACAACTATGTGATACAAAGATATGTAACTTGAAGCACGAAAGCTATCATAAAGTAACTACATAAGTAAAGGTATCGTGTAAGAGATAACTGAGGCACATGGAGACGACGATGTATCCTAAAGTTCACACTCATGCGGATGCTAATCTCCCTTAGAGTGGTGTGGAGGCACACAATGCCCCCCAAGCGCCATAATGGCTTACCGTATTCTGCTCACGCCCTTGCACAATGCAAGGTGGCGTGACTCTACTAAGGGACCCTTGATGGCGGTCATCAAACCCGTATAATAGGAGACCCTTGAGGGCGGTCATGGAATCAGTACAAATTGCCCGGCGCAATCTCCACAACTTAATTGGAGGCGCTTGAAGCCTTACACCACAATGAAATGGGCTTTTCAACAACACCAACTATCAAGGGCACCCAAGCACCCAAGAGGAACAAGCTCTAGGGTATTGTAGGATCGAAAGTATGTCTAGAGGGGGGTGATTAGACTACTTGAGCAAATAACAAGTCTACCTTTTCCTAATTTTAAGTGTTGGCAGATTTTAGCGATTATAGCAATTCAAGTACACCCTACACATGCATGTCTAAGAGTATAGCAGCGAAAAGTAACAACAAGCATATGTAGTAGAGGGTAGGGAGGAAGATCAAACGCAATTTGGAGACACGAAGATTTTTCCCGTGGTTCCGATAGGTGGTGCTATCGTACGTCCACGTTTATGGAGTCTTCAACCCACGGAGGGTAACGGTCGCGAGTGTCCACGGAGGGCTCCACTCATAAGGGTCCACGAAGTAGCAACCTTGACTATTCCATAACGGCTTCTGTCCATGAAGGACTAGCCTCACTATGGGTAGATCTTCACGAAGTAGGCGATCTCCTTGCCCGTACAAACTTCTTGGTTCAACTCCACAACACGAAGTAGGAGGCTCCCAAGCGACACGTAACCAATCTAGGAGGCACCACCCTCCAAAAGGTAATAGGCTCGGTAATGTCGATGAACTCCTTGCTCTTGTGCTTCAAGATGATAGACTCCTCAACACACAATCACTCTCTCACAGATTTGGCTTTGGTGGAAGAGATTGATTTGGTGGAAAGCAACTTGGGGAGGCTAGAGATCAAGATTCATATGGATAGAGTGGAATAGCTTGATCTCAACATAGAGTAGGTGGCTCTCTCTCAGAAAATTGGATGGGGCAAGTATGGAATAGTTCTGAGTGCTTCTCTTTCGAGTGGGTACCTTACCCCAAAGGTAGCAACTTTTGAATCTCGGTGAGACCGATACAGAAATCTCGGTGGTACCGATTAGGTGACCAACGGTTAGTTTCCAAAACTCGGTGACGCCGATCCAAAATCTCGGAATTTCCGATTTTAAGAATCGAGGTAACAGAAAGTTGGCAAGCTGAACTCGGTGGCACCGAATCAGAATCGATTGCACCGATGTGCTAGGGTTTGGCATGGGTCTGTCTGAGGTGGGAAATCGGTGGGACCGAGTGGAAATTGTTGGTAGCACCGATTTTCATGATAGGCTTGGACAGACTTTTGTGGAAGAGTTTGTGGGTGTTTTGGTGACTATCACTTGTGCACGTGGAGCATCTTGTTCACCAACAGTACCTTACCCCCTTTTAATAGTATTGGCTTTCCTATGGACTCAAAGTGATTTCTCACAAAGTAAAATATAGAGTCCTCTTGCTTGAAGCTTTTGCCAATCCAATTCCTTGCTTATAGGGGTTTCTCCACAATCCTTTTGCCAACCTATCATTGAACTTTTCCTGAAATATGCTTAGTGGAAATATTAGTTCAATGATATATATGTTGTTATTAATTACCAAAACCACCAAGGGAGCGAATGTGCTTTCAGGTATCAAGTACCCAAAATTAATAAGCTTCTCAACTTTCACTTCCACGTATCATCATGGAGAACTCAAACCGATGCACCAAATGCAATGGCAAGAACACACGGAGTGCTCAGGTCCTTCTCTCCCAAATCTCAACACAACAACAAATGCTATGGAGGAATATGGGAGGAAGAACAAAAGAGGAGAACAAAAAAGAACTCCAAGATCTAGACCCACAAGGTCCCCCCACACTTAGAGGAGAACATAGTTGGTGGAAATATGGATCTAGACCACCTCTCTATTTTCACTAAAAAAGAATCAAGAATCATAGGAGGAATGAAGAGTAAGCAACCTCTAAGAGGTCAACAATGGTGGGGGAGGGGGAAACTTGCAACCGGATTAGGGTTTTAGGAAGAAGAAGAAGGGGATATTTATACCCCCAAGCGAAAAGAGCCATCGCGCAACCGCCACCTCAAGCACCCGGACAAAAGGTGTCTGGGCGTCTGGACACACCAGAGAAAATACCCAATGCCCCGGGAACCCGGTGGACAAAGTCGGCACTCGGACATAACAGGAGTTGGGCAGAGCAGGGGGACCCAGGCGCCCGGGGGTCAAGACCCCGGGCACCGGGCAGAGAGACATGGGGAGACCCCCGGACACCCGGACCAAGCCGAGGCTGGTTGCCTCCTCCCTGGTGCCTCCGGGCACCCGGACCCAAAGTGGTCCAAGCACCCAAACAAGTCCGACAACACGCAAACTCCCTCTATAGCCTCTGGGCACCCAGACATCTTAATGCACACGAAGATTATTTGAAAATACATGTGGGTTCTGCTTCTTATAAGGTTTCCAAGGTCTATAGGTTATTAATGCCTATGACACCAATGCTACCAGTGGTAAGATGGTTAAGGAAGACATGCTGTCAGTTAAAACATAAGATCTCCTTCTGGCTTTTGGCACATGGCAGGTTAAATACTAGAGCTCTCCTATTGCGCAAAAAATTCTTTATACAAGATAACACTTATGTCTTTTGCAGTATGCAGACTCTTGAAACAAGAGATCATCTCTTCTTTCACTGCCCATTTGCAAAAATTAGCTTGAACTACATCTGTCCAAGTCCCTCTTGGACGTCCTATGTACTAGGCCTTCAGGTCCCTCTTGAACGTCCTATGTACTAGGCCTTCAGGGAGAGATTGATCGGCTCAAACGACTAATTAATCTGCCTTTCTCTTTGGAAATCGTCATTTTAGTGATTGGGCTCTACGGAACACAAGAAATGACTTCATATTCGAACATATCAGCCCAAGTCTATGCTTGCACGAGGCAGTTCAAAGAAAAAAATTCAAATGGGCTAGTTTTCATAGAAAAGAAATAAGAATACAGTGGGCTAGAAGACTTGGACAAAGCTTTCATATAACTCTTTAGTTTCTCTTGTATTTTTCTTATTGTTGTCATGCAGCGGTTGTTGTTGTACTTGTTGTATTTTTCATTTTATTTTCTCTTGTCTAGCATGTATAGCTCTTTTGTTTTTTTCCTTGGACATATGTAATATTTATTTAAAAATTAATAAAAATAATCAATAAAAATACGCAGAAGAGTCATGTTATTTCCTACAAAAAAATAGCCCGTCATCCGGAACATGTCGTAACTTTTGCAAATATACTCTGAAAGCAACGAACTCAAGCTTGTTGGATAGGTAACGACAAGCATTATCCAACTATAACACTGTACACACATATGCGGGAGTTTTGCGGCACAACATAGTAGATGACCTTAAAGCATCTCCAACGGTTCATATCTTCATAAAATAATCACCATTTACGGGAAGTTAGGCAAAAAAAACTTTTCAACAATTCCTTTAAATATACAATTTTGTATAGGTTCTCGTAAATTCTTCAAAACTTTCGCTCCAACTCTATGAAGATGACCCTTCACGTAAAAGTGTCACGTCAGTTAATCGCCATCGGAGTCCATTGCGCCCAATCGGAACCGCCACCACCTACGAGCACCACCACCACCCGCAATCGCCACCGCTCCACCCAATCGTGCACCCGCCGTTTCCGACTACCACCATCCACTAGAATTTGCAGTCGCCGTCACGCCACCACCAAAGACCACTTTAGGGGAAGTTTTTATGGAAACGGAGAAAACCACCTACACAGGTACTTTTTTTTTACAGGAGCTGTTGGGAATGATCTTACAAAGTACCCTTCCATCACTTATTTGGGTAAATGGTTGCTGGCAGTGTAACCCTTCATCATTTACGCGTTTAGTGGGGGCGAGAAGACGGCGAAGTGGGGGAGCGGCCGAGACGATGAGCCGCTTCCACTCCTTCGGCCCCATCAATCGGGCGCCGGAGCCGAGAGATGAAGCGGCGGACCACCATGGACCCCCACCAGGAGCAGCCGGCGGAAAGCTACAAGGTTTGCGCTCGTATCCCCCCAACACTCTCTTTAGATGTATGCCCTAGGTTGATCTGCCTGTGAATGTGTCTGATTGTTGGTAGAATGCGAATCGCGGAACGCCGTTCCCTTTTGTGTTGGGGGTACACGAGGGCGCTATCCCTGGTCTCACGCATGGGTAGCGATTTTCTGATCCGACCGGTTCCAAGAGGATGTTTTTTGTGTGTGTTTGTAGCCCTGGCCTCTAAAAGACAGTGCTTTCTGTGAAGTAGTAGCTGGTCACTTTGGCTGCACATCGTGCGAGAAGAGACTGGTGCTGGAGTCGATCTGGATTGAGGGCGTCTGTGGTGTGATTTCCATGTGAAGTGTTCTGTGAGGATTTGTACGTTCTGTTGGCAAACCTGGGTTTCTTCTCCTCGAAGGAACCCCCAGTAGGATATGTGGAACAAAAGGGGAGAAGAAAATCAAGTAGGAAAGAGACGCGGAAATATATCATATGAAATGCCCCTATGTGTATTTATTTTGAAATTATAAATTCTAACCATCTGGGCTCTGTTTCTGCGGGATCAGGGAAAACAAATAGCAATATATCAGACTGTTATATTGCATTGTTTGTAGTGAGTAGTGAAAAATAAGTTGTTAGAATTTGTCTAATACCTAATGTTGGTTTTCTTTGGTAATCGGTACTCTAGTTTAATAAAAAATAAATACTCCAAAATTTGCTGGCCCCATAGACACATGCCTACTTCAATCAGTTTGTGGAACTCGTTGGGAACTCTTTAGTTGTTATCGCTCATTATCAATCAGCATGTGCAGCAATAGAGTTGCTTAAATAATAACCAAGTGGTACGATGAGAAGGAAAGCAGGAAACAAAGTTCAGATAGTCAGTGCTTAAAAACCATACATACAACGCTGATTGAGGTTTACATATGGTGTCAATTGCATGCACTACTTTGGTTGCTATGATTATTTCCTTTTGTTGCAAATTGATGCATTTCTAACAAGAAGATAAGTCGTTATATTTTAACAGCTTTGTGAATACTTAGTATCTTCACTGGCATATGTCCAGATCTATGTGAAGATGCTGAAAACAGTTGCTCTTGATGTGAGCTGCACCGATACAGTTGATCATATTAAATCTAAAGTTAGTGCCATCGAGGGGATTGACAAGTGCTCGCAAGAGCTATTCTTTTCTGGGGTTCACTTGAAGAATGATGACAAGCTTGCTGATTACAGCATCATGACAAACTCTTCTGTCGACCTTTACGTCACTGATGGGATGCAAATTTCTGTGAAGATTCCCTCGGTTGGGAAGACCATCAATCTCAATGTCAAGAAATCCAACAGGGTGGCTGATGTCAAAGCACAGATTGAACAGAAAGTGGGAATTCTAATGAACAACCAAACCCTGATGTGCGCAGGTCGACAGCTTGAGGACAATCAGCTATTAAGTCAATGCAACTTGAGGAATGAGCAGCCACTTCATGTTTTGGTTAGCCCGGTTGACAAGCTGCGTATTTTTGTCAATGTTAGAGGTGAAAGAACTGTTAGTGTAAATGTCAAATGCTGGTATACTGTTGCTGATGTCAAGTTGATGATTGAGACATTGGAGGGTTTACCAGAATCAACACATGTACTCATGCGAACTCAATCCGGTGTTGAGGTGGTACTTGCAGAAGGTCAAACCCTGCAGGATCAGAGTGCCAGAAACAATGATATTCTCGTGTTGCAGCAGAAAGTCCAGGTCTTCGTCAAGACATGGGAGGGGAAGAGCTTAACAATGTCTCTGTTAATGTCCAACACAACAGAGGAAGTCATGAAGAAGATTGGAGACAGGCTGCCGATGAAGGAAGGCGTGTACTATCTCTGCTACAGGGGGCACATTCTGTCTTCTGGAAATACTCTTGAGAAGCATGGCGTCCAGAACAACTCCACGATTGATATCCGCCTTCGGAACTCCAGAGTCGTGGAACCAAAGCCAAAGAAAGGCAAGGGTGCTCCTCGCAACTAATTAGAGACAGAAGTAGGTTGCGTATTTTGTCAAGAAGACAATGTAGTTTTACTAGCATTTAAGTGGAGGTTTCTGACTTCTGGTTAGCCTAGGGATGTAAATGGCAAATAAGTGGCAGCCACAAGTCCCATTTATTTAACTTTTTCTAGCTCCATAGTTCATTTTTCTTGACTTGTGCTGCCTGCTTATTAGTACTCGCCCCGTCCCAAAATAAGTGTCACTCAAAGTTGTACTAAATCTTTTGGGACGGAGGGAGTTGTACTTTTGTAGCCCGAAGGGCACGTTTAGCAGTGCTGTTTAGTTCCCACTGAAGTAGAAGAGAAAGACATGTGGTGCTTGGTTTCCTATAGGGAACCACAATCTCCATGCTGGTGCTTCTCTCTTCACTGCAATTTGCCTGCTTTCTAATACTCGTGTTAGTGGAATAGAAGGCTCCAAGCTGCTTTAGTGGGAATCGCTAGTGGTAAACTGGCAGTTAAATCGAAGATCAGATGCTTTTGTTTAGTTGATAAATGAGTCATTGGTATGTACTGCATTTCTTTTATACAGTCTTCAAGTTAATTGGTTTTATTAGTAGTCAGTACTAACTACTATGGTGTGGCACTGGAAATCGCTGCAAGTATTTTTTTTTCTAATTTCCCATCTCTTTGCTATTTGTAAAAGGGGAAACTGATTGGCTAAACTGAAGAAGACCAGTCAACCAGGCGTTCTTCGTCACCTGTCATTACTCTGCTCTCTTTCAGTATCTCACCTAGATTGACGAACCACTAGGTCGCCCGTGCATCATCTCCTCAGGAGGCGACGCAGGCAGACCCCTGCCCACCCCCTGGCCGTCAGCCCTCCCCCTCCTCCCCATCCTCTCTCGCCGCCATTAGCACACGTCGCCGAGTGAAGCCTGCCTGCGGCGACCGAACCTGCTTCCAGGTGGGAGCCCCTGTTGCGCGAGTATCCCGTGGTGGTGCCAGCGGGACCAGCATCCGCCCATGCATAGGGCATGGGGGCATGTTGATATATACGCTAACTACTCTCATCTCACTACTAAGAAAACGAGCATTAGAAGCGCCCCGAAAGCATTGTGTCCCCAACGAACGAAACCAAACGAAACCGTTATCCCGAACGCAGAATGCTAGCCTTCGAAAGGCATCCGGTGGGGAATTGGTAAGGAGGAGATTGTCGGTGTACTAAAGTTTGGGTCTTTAGTACCCCATACTTGTGCACGGACGGTTGTAGCCACACCAGCGGCAAGGCCTGCCGGGGGACAGCTGAATGCAAGTGCAAGAATGTCAAGAAAGCATTCAAGTCAATAATCAGAAGACAGAAGACCAAAGGCTGGGATCCCGGCAAGATTCTTGCCGGGATGGCTTGCGGAGCCCCGGCAAGATTCGCACCCGGCAAGACCTCGCCACCCTGTCACCGCTCCAGCGCAACGACCAGCCTGTCGTTTAGGTTTTGTCCTCTTGGGTGCGTGTCAAGGCGCTAACGGCGGATGGGGTTAAGCGGTGCTGATGGGACGAGATCTTTTTCCGTCCCCAAGAAAGTTAGGGACACCTAAACAGAGCATTTAATGCGTTTGTCCTAAGACGTCAGTAAACGCTGTAGCAACTTTACACCTCTTGTATGTACTGTGCGCCACTGTTGGTGACCCCTTCGACATATAAAAGGAGGCCCAAGGTGTAGCTATAGGGGGGAGGACCTTCTGGCACAGATAGAGGCATAGCGGCTGTGTACTGTTCATCACATAGCGCTCCTGGAGCCAGAGTTCAAAAACTCACAATACACCAAAGCAGGAGTAGGGTTTTACGCTTCTCAGCGGCCCGAACCTGGGTAAAAATCCCTCGCGTTGATCGCTGGATCTGCTCTTTGTGCACGCCTTTTTCCCTGCCGAACCGTAAAAAGGATCCACGCGATCCCATAGGTGTCGTACGCCGACATCTTTGGCGCGTCAAATAGGGGAAGAAGGTTGCATGAACCTGATCTAGCGGTCAGCGCGCCAGTTTCTTCATCATCTTCATCGCCATGGCTCCTAAGAAGAAGGGTTTTACGGCGGTTGATCCATCCGCATCCGGTATGCGTGTAGCTACACGGACGGGCGGCGGTGTGGACGTAGGCGGAGGAGGCGGAGGTCCTGAGCTTCCACGACGTTCTGGTGATCAGAGCCAAGCGAGCGGCGTCGTTCGTGGCGGCGACGGCAATCCGCGCGCCACTAGATCTAAGGACGGAGTTGTGCTGCCTACGGGCGGCGTAGTGAACTCCAAGGACGGAAGGGCGCCTTCCAAGACACCCACGCCGGCGCATGCGCCGCGGCCTTCTCAGGTCGCACGCGACGAACAGCGCCGCAACGTTGGTGGTTCTAAGCGTCCCCATGGAAAGACTCCTGCGCATCACTCTCAAGATGCGCGGGGCCAGCACGCACGCCAAAACGCTGGTGGAAGTGGCGCGCGGTCGCGGGACCGTGATGGAGCTCCTTCTAACACGGTTAGGAGTCAGAGCACCTCACGTTCCTCGCACCTTTCGTCACCACCTACACCAGCAGAAGCGTTGGCGCGAGCACAACTGCTCCTGGATTTTCCTCCTGCTGCGGAGAAGCTCGAAGAATGGAGAGCTGCTATTCAGAGCCTCATCGGCCTCGCTAATAGAGATGGGCCGCAGCGGGCGGAGCCTTCGCGGCGACAGTCCATGAGCCGGCGCGCGCCGATGGCGAAAAGACTGGAGGTGGTACGACCACGATGCACTCTCCTCCACGGCGGCAACAGTGGTCGCTGCCTCGACGGATCGGCGCGTGTGATGACGATTCAACGGCGTCGTCTGATCCGCGAACTCGCCGCGATCAACCTCAAGTTCTTCGGGAATGAAGCAAAGAAGATGCTCGGACTACCATCGAGCGGCGGCGGGAAGCGCGCCATCAATCTGATAAGCGCGCAGGACCCACTGTAGACAAGCCTGCGCCAGGGTATTATGATGACCTACCTTATGAGGTGGGTTGTCCAGCTTTTACCCGTGAGCTGCGGCGAGTCCAGTGGCCCAATTTCCGAACGTTCAAACCGGAGGTCCCGGAGAAATACGACGGCAAGACTCACCCGTCGGAGTTCTTGAGCGTCTACACCATTGCGGTGCAGGCTGCCGGGGCTCGTGACGACAAGATACTCGCCAACTACTTCCCGTTGGTGCTTAAGCCCAATGTCAGGTCGTGGTTGATGCATCTGCCGGAAAATTCCATTTCTTCCTGGGCAGATCTGTGTCATGAGTTTGTTGGCGCCTTTACCGGAGGTCACCAAGCTCCTGGCCAGGAAACTGATTTGCATCTCATCCCCCAGAAGGAGGGCGAAACCTTGCGCAAGTACATACAGAGATTCAGCCGTATACACCACAACATCCTAGACGTTCATCCTGCCGCTGTTGTCAGCGCGTTCCATCAAAACATGCTCAACCGCAGGATGCGCGAAGAGCTGGCGATGAACAAAGTCAGGGATGTTGCCGAGCTCTATGCTCTGGCTGATAAGTGTGCTCGAGCTGAAGAAGGGAGGAGATTCCCCGGCGAGGATGCTGGCGCAGGAATCGACTCTGAAGACGAAGACGCCGCCGCCCCAGCAAAGAAAGGCCGACGGCGTAACAGGAAATGCAAGGGCAAGGCCGTGCTTGCTGTCGAGGAATCCGGCAACCTTGACACCGCCAAGAAGGTCAAGGTTGACGGCCCCGGCAAGGAGGTTGCCGGGTGCGCCTCCTGTCAGGCCTTGGCGGCTGCCGACAAGCCGAAGGGCTCCGACAAGCAGTATTGTAAGATCCATCGCACCAAGGGCCATGACCTCCAAAACTGCCGGCAAGTTGAGTAGCTTGTCGAGAAGCAGAAAGCTGAGTATGAAAGGCTAGATAAGGAGAAGGCCCAGGATGGTGCAGAGGGGTCCGGCAAGAAATGCGGTGGCCGAGGAGGTCACCACGGCAAGGCCAAGCAACAGAAGGAGAGGCCCGCTCGAGGCCGCGACAAGGAAGAGGGTGTGACGATGACAACGAGGTGGACGACGAGTCCAGCGAGCACGAATTTCAAAGAGCTATAGAAACCATGTGCATTGACGGGGGCGCCTCGTTGCATTCTTCCCACCGCCGACTTAAACAGTGGGCGCACGAGGTTAATGCGACAGAGCCATCTGTCGATGCCCGGAAACCATTGAAGTGGTCCAACACGCCTATCATTTTTGACATTGAGGATCACCCTGATCGCACAACTGCGGTCGGATGTCTGCCATTGTTGGTTTCACCAACGATTCACAACCTCAAAGTGACGAAAAAGTTAGTTGACGGTGGGGCCAGTTTGAACTTGATCTCACCTGATGTGATCAAAAGGTTGCAAATTCCTGATGAAGATCTCGAGGAAACGGGCATGTTTCAGGGGATCAATCCAGGAAGGAGCCAGCCGAAGGGTAAGATCACGCTACCAGTAACATTTGGTAGTGACTTGAACTTCAGAACAGAAAGGATTGTTTTCGACGTCGCCAAGATTCCATTGCCATATAATGGGATCCTTGGCCGTCCAGCGCTGGCCAAGTTCATGGCGGCATCGCACTACGCTTATAATACATTGAAGATGCCCGGGCCGATGAGCGTCATCACTATCAACTCCGACAAGAAGGATGCGCTTATCTGCACCGACCAACTTTATTGGGAGGCAGTTGCAGCATCTGCCGCCAAGGCACTTGCTCCTGCCGCTGAAGCTCCCGGGGGGAAGAAGACCGGCAAGACCTCTAGCACACACTCCGGCAAACGCACCTCCTCGGAGTGCTGCGCTCTTGTTGAGGATGTGCCAGAGAGCTCCACCGGCAAGAGCAAGAAATCCAAGGCAGCTCCACCAGAAACTAAGAAGGTGCCCGTCAAGGAGGATGGTACGGGAGGAACTTTCACCGTAAGTTCCACCCTCGACGACAAATAGGAAAGCGCGCTCATTACCTTCCTGCGGGCGAATGTCGATGTGTTTGCATGGCAACCATCTGATATCCCCGGTGTTCCCAGGGAGGTGATTGAGCACCATCTTGCTGTCTCTCCTCATGCACGGCCCGTCAAGCAGAAAGTTAGGAAGCAAGCCTTGGAGCGGCAAGAATTTATTGCCGAGGAAATCAAGAAGTTGGAAGCAGCAGGTTTGGTTAGAGGAGTGCTCCATCCAACATGGTTGGCCAATCCAGTTGTAGTGCGCAAGGCGAATGGAAAATGAAGGCTGTGTATTGATTATACAGATATCAATAAAGCCTGTCCAAAAGATCCTTTTCCCTTGCCGCGCATCGACCAGATTGTGGACTCCACTGCCGGCTGTGATTTGCTGTCATTTCTTGACGCTTATTCAGGGTATCATCAGATTTTCATGGCTAAGGAAGACGAAGAGAAAACCACATTTATCACCCCGTGTGGTACGTATTGCTTCTTACGTATGCCTTTCGGGTTGAAAAGTGCTGGTTCAACGTTTGCAAGAGCGGTTCAGATCGGTTTTGAGCCCCAGCTACATAGAAATATGGAAGCTTATATGGATGACATAGTGGTTAAAACCAAGGACAAAGCAACGCTCATACAAGATCTAGAAGAGACGTTTGCGAATCTGCGCAAGATCAATTTGAAGCTCAATCCTGAGAAGTGTGTGTTTGGTGTTCCGTCCGGCAAGCTTCTCGGGTTCTTTGTGTCCCAGCATGGGATCGAGGCGAATCCCGACAAGATCAAGGCAATTGAGCAGATTGAAGCACCAAGACGCGTCAAAGATGTGCGTCGTCTTGCCGGCTGCGTTGCTGCTCTGAGTAGGTTCATCTCCAAATCTGCTGAGCGCGCCCTGCCCTTTTTCAAAATCTTGAAAAAGGCAGGTCCTATGAAGTGGACTCCGGAAGCGGAGGCAGCGCTACAAGATTTGAAGAGGTACCTCTCCTCTCCGCCAACACTAGTCGCACCTAAACCACAAGAGCCGTTGTTGCTATACTTGGCGGCAACGAATCAAGTGGTTAGTGCTGCGTTAGTGGCGCAGAGAGAAGTCGACGAAGAAGCAGCGGCGGAGGCAAGACCGTCAAGCGACGAGCCAGGATTTTCCCCGGCAGAGTCTGGTGCCGACAAGGCAGAATTTGCACGGTCAAATGAAGCAACACAGAGGAAGAAGATGGTGCAGCGCCCAGTTTATTTTGCCAGCTCCCTTTTGCGGGGGGCTAGGTCAAGATACTCTAGTGTGCAAAAGTTGCTCTTCGGCCTCCTTATGGCCTCGAGGAAGCCGCACCATTATTTCCAGGCACATGAGATCACCGTCGTCACTCGCTTTCCGTTGCAACGGATTTTACGAAATCCAGATGCGACCGGCAGGATTGTGGAGTGGGCGTTGGAACTGTCAAGCTTTGGTCTCAAGTTTGAAAGCACTTCAACTATTCAGAGCAGAGCCTTGGCAGAGTTCATTGTAGAATGGACCCCCAACGCCGGACGAAGAGATTCAAGAAACAACTCTCCCCGGCAAGGAAACGAGTCAAGAATGGATTATGTATTTTGATGGGGCTTTTTCGCTGCAAGGCGCCGGTGCTGGCATGCTGCTTGTCGCACCCACCGGAGAGCACCTCAAATATGTAATTCAGATGCACTTTCCCCGGGAGAGGTCGACAAACAACACTGCGGAATACGAAGGGCTGCTTGCCGGTCTCAGGATCGCGACAGACCTTGGAATTAAGAAGGTCATCATCAGAGGTGATTCACAGCTTGTCGTCAAGCAAGTCAACAAAGATTATCAGAGCCCGTTGATGGAAGCTTACGTAGAAGAAGTGAGGAAGTTGGAGGAGCACTTTGACGGTCTGCAAACAGAGCATGTTCCTCGTGCAGAGAACAGCATTGCCGATGACCTGTCAAAACGTGTTGCCCTCAAGTTACCTGTGGAACCAGGGACTTTTGTGCTTCAATTGACTCAGCCATCCGTAGCACCATCAGCGAAGCAAGATAAGAGAAGGAAGTTGAATTCCGGCCAGTACTTTCCTGCAGAGCTCCCAGAAACCGCTGGCAAGAACCTTGCCGACAAGGAAGCTGCTGGGAACAACGCCAAGCCTGTCGGGGGGCAACAGGCTCCGGCAGGGCCTCGGGCCCTTGCCGTAGAGACAAACGCTCCCACGGCAGAAGACATGCCTTTAGTCCTTGCTGTCGAGCCTCAGGCTCCAGCATGGGCACAGCACATTGTTCAGTTACTCCAAACAGGAGAACTCCCCGAAGAACAAGAAGAAGCGGAGAAAGTAGCCCGTCAGTCTAATATGTACCAGTTTGTGGATAATGTCCTATACAGAAAGAGGCCGAACGGTGTGAAATTGAAGTGCATTCCTCGAGAGGATGGACTGGAGCTGTTGGCAGAGATACATGGAGGCATATGTGGCTCCCACATAGGATCAAGAGCTCTTGTTGGTAAGGCATTCCGGCAAGGTTTCTTTTGGCCCACTGCTCTCCAGGATGCAACTGCACTAGTAACCAAGTGTGAAGCGTGCCAGTTCCATTCAAACAAATTGCATCAACCGGCTCAAGCTCTTCAGACAATCCCTCTTTCCTGGCCATTTTCGGTCTGGGGGCTCGACATTTTGGGCCCTTTTCCCCGTGCTACCGGGGGCTTTGAGTACTTGTACGTCGCAATCGACAAGTTCACAAAGTGGCCGGAAGTGGAAGCAGTGAGGAAGATGACAGCACAATCAGCCGTCAAGTTCTTCAAGGGACTAGTTTGCCGTTTTGGTGTACCAAACAGGATCATCACTGACAACGGCACACAGTTCACGAGCCACACCTTCATGCAATACGTCCAAGACCTTGGCGGCAAGATCTGTTTTGCTTCTGTTGCTCATCCAAGGAGCAACGGCCAGGCAGAAAGGGCAAATGCTGAAGTGTTGTGAGGTCTTAAGACAAGAACTTTCGACAAGCTGCGCAAGTGCGGAAGACGCTAGATTGATGAGCTGCCGGCAGTTCTTTGGTCAATCAGAATGACACCAAATCGAGCCACCGGCCAGACACCCTTCTCCCTAGTATACGGGGCGGAAGCAGTTCTCCCCACGGAACTCACATACGGGTCACCTCGAGTGCTCGCCTATGATGAGCTTGAGCAAGAGCAGTTGCGGCAAGATGACGTTACGCTCCTTGAGGAAGATCGTCTTCAGGCTGCTATGCGAGCTGCACGCTACCAGCAAGCCTTGCGCCACTATCATAGCCGCAAGGTTCATGCCCGAAGTCTTGAGGAAGGCGACCTTGTTCTTTGGCACGTTCAGTCGGCCAAGAATTCTAACAAGTTGACGCCGAAGTGGGAAGGCCCTTATCGGGTAGTACGAGTCACCAGGCCTGGTGCAGTCCGCCTGGAGACCGAAGATGGCGTTCCAGTGAGCAATTCCTGGAATATCGAACATCTTCGTAAGTTCTATCCATAAGGCGCGGTTGTCGGGTCCCCCGGCAACCATCTTTTGTACAAGTTTTGCCGGCAAGGCATATAATCCTTTGTACAAAGCCAGGCGCATACCCTGTGCATAGTTGAATAAGATTAAGTGTTTTACAATTCTTGTCGATTTTCATGTTTACTTATATGCATGTTTATCTAAGATGGTGTATTACGCTTATTTCCAGTAAGTATTAACGAACCGCCAAGGTTCCATATCCCTATTTTCTCTTCTTTCTTTTTCTTAAAGGATAGAAGGTTCCCTCGCGTACAAGTTTGCCGGGGGGATGATGGTATGGACACCAACAAGCGATGTTCGAAGTTGGCATCTTGCAGAAAGGAGTACAACAACGAAAAGCTAAGTTGCAAAACTCTAAGTAAAATTTTCAATGTAAAGTTATTTTCCTTGGACGATTTCGAATTTTGTATGGAAAACCTGCATGCGAAGGAACCTTGTCATAATCGGTTGCGCCCTTACTTTGTTTTGAGTCCGCTCAACAACTTAAGTGGCTGCACTAAAAACGCCAAGGCATCTTGCCGGCAGCGGCACTTCCAACAGGCTGCTAAGGATCCGTTCCTCAAAGCGCTCGCGGCAAGGCTGCGCGCACCGGCAAGTTTCCAATAAAGCGTAGGGCGTGTACCATACGGAAAGAAATCAGACAAGAGGAATAGCGTGCATTCATTCAGAACACAGCCAGTTATATTACATTGATAGTTGCCGTGATTCTAACTTAAGATAAAATTGTCTTTGGCATTGAATGGTGGCGACAAAGAGAAGTGAAGTAGCTAGTCCCTGCGCTGGCCTTCGACCCTCTTGACTTGGTTCACCTTGTCGACGATGGGCGCGACAAGTTCTTCGAGTGCCTTGAGGTCCACATCCTTCGGCAAGCGGTCAAGGACGTTGGTGAGGTTGATGCCAGGGTTCTTGTACACCACTTTGATGAGCACCTTGAGGAGGACGGCCTGGCAGAGTTTGCGGGATTCGTTGGCCAGATGGGTTGCTCGATCAGAATGGAGCAGTTTCAGGGCGTCAATCATGCCCTCAAAGAACATGGTCAACCTGGCGCTCGGAGACACCCTATCGTTGGAAGAGTAGTTGAAGTTTTGCAGGCCCATGGTGGACAGTTGTGCTGTAAGCCTTTCCGCGACATCGACAAGGCGCTCAGTCCAGATCCGCACACCTGACTCATAGTCATTATAAGTGGCGGCGGCGCTCTTGAGCAGTTCCTTCTCATTCTGGAGATCTTTGATCAAGACCTTCTCACGAGCCTTGCTGTTCTCAAGGGACTCTTCCAGCGTGGTCAGCTTCAGGTTCAGATCGGCAATGGATTCTTTGGCTGAGGTGAGTTGCTTGATCTTGTCGGATATGGCGGTTTGCATCTCCGCCAGGCTGTAGAGAGTCTTCTCTCTATCGGTTTTGAGCGTCGAGATCTCCTTGCCGTGATCCTCAAGGTCCGCCTCCAGCCTCTTCACCTTGTCGTTAAGCTCATTCTTGGTGGCCTCTGCGGCTTCGGCAGCATTGATGGCTTCCTTCAGCTTGCCGACGTGGTCTGTGGCCAGAGCCTCGAGGGCTTCCTTGTGTTTCTGCTCCAGCTCCTGGGTTCGCTGCGAGACAAGCTTCTCAATTTCTTCCTCCTTGCCGCGAAGCTTGTCATCAAGCGCCCTCTCGCGAGCGGCAAGGTCCTCTTCATAGGCGTCAAGCCCGACACGGCGTTCCGTTTGGCGAGCTTCCTCTGCAGCAGCCCATTGCGAGGCCTCTTCTTGCGCCTTCTCGTTGTCAGACTGCTTTAAGAGGAGTTCGCTCCAGTTTTCACTCAGCTGTTCCCAACCGGTCTTCAACTCTTGAAAAGCTTCGGCATACCAGACTTGCGTTTCCTCAACGCGCTTCTGGAAATCCGCCTCCGCTGCTCCAACAACTGCTGCCCTGGAGTCCAACTTCTCCTTTCGAGTGCAGTAGAGCGCCTGGAGCTTTTGAAAGTTGTCGCTCATGGTTTGGAGGAGCTGTTCCTCCTTGGATTTGCTGCTGCTAGTGCTTGGTTCATCAGCAATTTTGAGTCCCGCGGCGGTGATGACTTCCTCGTCAAAAATTTCCCCTTCGGTTGGCACACCAGTGCTTGCCGTTCCTGGTATGTTGACAAACAGGTTCTCGCCAGCCTTAAGATATCTGCTTGAAGAGGGGGCTTCGGATGTTGACGGCTGATCCTCAACAACCACCTCACCGGCAACTAGGGGCTCCGTGGCCGGCGTAGCGCCTGGTGCTCCTGCGGTAGGAATGCCGTCAGTATGGTCACTGGACTCCTTGCCGGCCTTCTCAGCAGACTCCTTGGCGGTTTCTTCCTGTACGTCCTTGGCGGCCTCGTCAGCAGCAACTCTATCGGCCTCGGCGGCGGCATTCTTGGCGGTCTCCTCGATGACGACATCGACATCCATTTGCCCCGTCAAGGGGAGATTTGAAAGCCAAAGAAAGGGAAACAAGATGAGACCAAGATTGAAGTTCAAGAAGACAAAAAAATATATAAAGACAGAATGACAAGTACTCTGAGGCAAACGGTTTACCTGCGTCAAGCTGTTGAGAGGTGGTTTCTCCTTTCCCGGCAACATTGGTTGCCGATGTAGGACTGCCGGTGCCTGTGCTTGCCGGCTCCTCCTCAACAAGAATGGGTTCGTCGGCGGAAACCCTTGCCGAAGATCCGTCTCTGGGCGGCGTAGTTGACGGAGGCGGTGCATCAGGGGCGGCCTCCAATGGCTCTCCTTGTTGCTGTTCTTCTCCTACAAGCTCGGCGATGTCAGTGGCGAAGATACACATCCCTATGCTCGCCAGTGGGAAATGAGTAACGAGGCTGGGCTCCGGGCTGATGGTGATCGGTTCTGGCGCAACTGTTGTGCTTGCTGGTGGCTCATCTCCCGTTGAAGTCTTCTCCTTCTTCGCCATCCTTTGCACCAATGTTTCTGTATCTCTGTGGGGACAGGCCAAAGCAAGGCAAACAAGTTAAGCAAAACCAGAAATTCAGAAGTTAAAAGATGCGACAGGACCCTTACTCTTCTCCTTCCGAGCTAAAGGTGGAGAGGTCGAAGTCAACTTCCGCCACGATGTCCGTATGAGGAGGTGAAGGAGTTGTCCTGGGTCGTTTGGCTGCGGCAGAAGAAGAAGGTTGGTGGGTTGAGGCACCAGAGGTGGCTTTCTGAAGAACACGCTTCTTCTTCTTCTCGGAAGCTGGGGGCTCCTCGTGCAGCTGCTCTTCGGCTGTATCTTCAGCAGAAGGATCCCCGGCAGCTGTGCCACTCTGCTCTCCGGCAACCTCGCCCTGCCCGGCAAGTTTTCCCTCTGACATCACTTCTTCTTTGCTGGCTTCCCCTTCCATGAAGCCAGCGCTGCCGGCTTCCGCGGCAAGATTCGCCTCTTCCACCCTGCTGGCGATATACGCCACTTCTTCTTCAGTGGTGGGGCGGATGAGGTTCGTTTCTTCCCGGATGGCCCTCTCCGACAAGTTGTCAAAGAACTCTTAGGCCTGCTCTGCGGATGTTTCCTCCCAAGTTCCGTCAAGGCCATGAGCATTATACACCGGCATCATGGCGATGATTCAGGCCAAGGCGGAGTTGTTGCACAGAGGAATTACGCTAGCCGTCAACTTGTATCTCGCGTCAGACCTGAACAGTTTCTGGTAGAGAGTTGTGTGCTGCATGACCGTCAAGTTGTTATTCAGGCCAGGGCACAGCCTCATGATATCTGCCGCATTTCGGAACTCCTAGGCTGGTCTCCCCTTGTTCTGCAGAGGGGCGATACGCCGGCGAAGGAAATCAGCGCCAATCATCTCTATTGTGAGCCCGACAACTCTGAGGCGGTGGATCCTGGTAATTGCAATTGTGAGCTTCTCATCTTGAGGATCGAGGGCGCTCCAGCCATTACCGCGCGCCATTTTTGCTTGTCGAGGCAAACAGAAGGGCTGAGGGTCTTTCTCCTGAATCCAGCACCACTTGGCCCGCCATTCTTCCCACTTCTCGTGGTAGACCCCGTCTGGGTATATCTCTTTGTTCCATGTCCTTGGAATCCAGGTGATAGAACCAGAAAGGGCCTCTCCCTTTTGAATACGGGGAATGAAATAGTGGCGGAAGAGGGCTGTGTTAGGGATTACCCCGGCAAAATTTTCACAAAGATGGGCAAAGACCGACATGCATGTCACGGCATTCGGCGTAAAATCCAAGAGATGGAAGCCGTATGTGTACATGATGTCGATGAAGAAATCAGAAAATGGAAGCCGTATGTGTACAGGATGAGCCTTCGTCTCCTTCGCCCACATGCACAGGTATCTGTCCTTCAGAGCGCTTGCATCGAGCGCCGAAGTGAAGACGACGTGCTCCCTCCGCATCTTCACCAGTTCGCTCTCCGGGACGGCGGTTTTCACACCCATGCCCTTGCTCGCCTTGGGCGGCATGGCGACTATGGGAGCAGAGGCCGAGGATGGTGAGGGCATGGAGGCGGCGGATGAGTGGGAAAGGCTCTGTTTCGAGCTCGAGGAAGGAGAGGACGACGGTTTCCAGATTGGAAAGGACAGGAGGTAAATGAGCAAGCGCCTCTACGGATTCCTTTTTATGGGGAAGGCGCGAGGCTGCCTCTTTACTAGTCAATATGAAAACGCTCTTGCGAGCGCGCTGCTATTACGGCCGCTCCGCGCACGTATCCCACGTCCCGCATTCAATGTGCGTCGTGGGGGGGGGGGCGCAGTAAGCGGAATGATTACAACAGCTAACTCCTGCCACGCATGCCCGTGCACTGTTTGGGCCTAGCCCAACAACGCCTCGCACCCGTGTATGGACTAGGCCCGGGGGCTCCTGTCGGTGTACTAAAGTTTGGGTCTTTAGTACCCCATACTTGTGCATGGACGGTTGTAGCCACACCAGCGGCAAGGCCTGCCGGGGGACAGCTAAATGCAAGTGCAAGAATGTCAAGAAAGCATTCAAGTCAATAATCAGAAGATAGAAGACCAAAGGCTGGGATCCCGGCAAGATTCTTGCCGGGATGGCTTGCGGAGCCCCGGCAAGATTCGCACCCGGCAAGACCTCGCCACCCTGTCACCGCTCCAGCGCAACGACCAGCCTGTCATTTAGGATTTGTCCTCCTGGGTGCGTGTCAGGGCGCTAACGGCGGATGGGGTTAAGCGGTGCTGATGGGACGGGCTCTTTTTCCATCCCCAAGAATGTTAGGGACACCTAAACGGAGCATTTAATGCGTTTGTCCTAAGACGTCAGTAAACGCTGTAGCAACTTTACACCTCTTGTATGTACTGCGCGCCACTGTTGGTGACCCCTTCGACATATAAAAGGAGGCCCAAGGCGTAGCTACAGGGGGGAGGACCTTCTGGCCCAGATAGAGGCATAGCGGATGTGTACTGTTCATCACATAGCGCTCCTGGAGCCAGAGTTCAAAAACTCACAATACACCAAAGCAGGAGTAGGGTTTTACGCTTCTCAGCAGCCCGAACCTGGGTAAAAATCCCTCGCGTTGATCGCTGGATCTGCTCTTTTGCACGCCTTTTTCCCTGCCTATCCGTAAAAGGGATCCACGTGATCCCATAGGTGTCGTACGCCGACAGAGATCGACATCTTCACCGCCGCGTGCAAGGGGGCGTCGGCATCAGCCATCTCCATCAGCCATCTTCATCACCATCCATCTCAATCACATTGTAATACCGAACTCCTCATGGATCACCACGTGTATTACTCGTTTGTATCATTCATGTTTACCACCGCTATTCGTATGATGCAAGTCGTTTCTATATGCGATTAGACCCGCGCGAGTATCCCATGGTGGTGCCGACGGGACCAGCATCCGCCCATGCATAGGGCATGGGGGCATGTTGATATATACGCTAACTACTCTCATCTCACTACTAAGAAAACGAGCATTAGAAGCACCCCGAAAGCATTGTGTCCCCAACGAACGAAACCAAACGAAACCGCTATCCCGAATGCAGAATGCTAGCCTTCGAAAGGCATCCGGTGGGGAATTGGTAAGGAGGAGATCGACATCTTCACCACCGCGTGCAAGGGGGCGTCGGCATCCGCCGTCTCCATCAACCATCTTCATCACCATCCATCTCCATCACATTGTAATACCGAACTCCTCGTGGATCACCACGTGTATTACTCGTTTGTATCATTCATGTTTGCCACCGCTATCCGTATGATGCATGTCGTTTCTATATGCGATTAGACCCGCGCGAGTATCCCGTTGTGGTGCCGGCGGGACCAGCATCCGCCCATGCATAGCGCATGGGGGCATGTTGATATATACGCTAACTACTCTCATCTCACTACTAAGAAAACGAGCATTAGAAGCGCCCCGAAAGCATTGTGTCCCCAACGAACGAAACCAAACAAAACCGCTATCCCGAACGCAGAATGCTAGCCTCCGAAAGGCATCAGGTGGGGAATTGGTAAGGAGGAGATCGACATCTTCCCCACCGCGTGCAAGGGGGCGTCGGCATCAGCCATCTCCATCAACCATCTTCATCACCATCCATCTCCATCACGTTGTAATACCGGACTCCTCGGGGATCACCATGTGTATTACTCGTTTGTATCATTCATGTTTACCACCGCTATCCGTATGATGCATGTCGTTTCTATATGCGATTAGACCCCCTA